>LR824543.2:0-10000000 GCA_902850265.1 Spodoptera littoralis
TAACCTAACCTAACCTAACCTAACCAACCTAACCTAACCTAACCTAACCTAACCTAACCTAACCTAACCTAACCTAACCTAACCTAACCTAACCTAACCTAACCTAACTAACCTAACCTAACCTAACCTAACCTAACCTAACCTAACCTAACCAACCTAACCTAACCTAAACCTAACCTAACCTAACCTAACCTAACCTAACCTAACCTAACCTAACCTAACCTAACTAACCTAACCTAACCTAAACCTAACCTAACCTAACCTAACCTAACCTAACCTAACCTAACCTAACCTAACCTAACCTAACCTAACAACCTAACCTAACCTAACCTAACCTAACCTAACCTAACCTAACCTAACCTAACCTAACCTAACCTAAACCTAACCTAACCTAACCTAACCTAACCTAACTAACCTAACCTAACCTAACCTAACCTAACCTAACCTAACCTAACCTAACCTAACCTAACCTAACCTAACCTAACCTAACTAACCTAACCTAACCTAACCTAACCTAACCTAACCTAACCTAACCTAACCTAACCTAACCTAACCTAACCTAACCTAACCTAACCTAACCTAACCTAAACCTAACCTAACCTAACCTAACCTAACCTAACCTAACCTAACCTAACCTAACCTAACCTAACCTAACCTAACCTAACCTAACCTAACCTAACCTAACCTAACCTAACCTAACCTAACCTAACCTAACCTAACCTAAACCTAACCTAACCTAACCTAACCTAACCTAAACCTAACCTAACCTAACCTAACCTAACCTAACCTAACCTAACCTAACCTAACCTAACCTAACCTAAACCTAACCTAACCTAACCTAACCTAACCTAACCTAACCTAACCTAACCTAACCTAACCTAACCTAACCTAACCTAACCTAACCTAACCTAACCTAACCTAACCTAACCTAACCTAACCTAACCTAACCGAAATATTTTGGAAACCAAACAACCGATTTCGGAGCGGTTTTCAGTTTTTACCATCTCCTCAATAACCATTTCGGTACTTTTCACAGTCGAGGGCTCAACCCCCGAACTAATTTCCACCCCTAAAGTTACTTTGGACCAAAATATTTCATTCGAAAATTTTTTACTTTTTTCATATTTGACCTAGGGCGACAAAATTTTTAATACAGCTTCAGCAACTTATAATCTACGATTTGGATAGGTTTTTGACTCAATAACTCCAGACGTTTCGCGAAAAATCCTCGCAATTGACAAAAATTTGGTGAAAAAACTCGTTTTTCATTCAAAACTTTAAATTATTTCAGGAAACCGATCCGGGATTTTCGCTCTGTTGGACGGCCCGCGCCGAGACGCTTCTCCCGACGTATCGCACGCCCCGATCGGATAACAAAAATTGTCAAAATTAAAGTTTTCATTTTCTCCATACATTAACTTTGCTCAGAATCCACCTATATAGAACAAATTCTCCATACATTCGAAATATTTTGGAAACCAAACAACCGATTTCGGAGCGGTTTTCAGTTTTTACCATCTCCTCTAAGCTCCCAATAACCATTTCGGTACTTTTCACAGTCGAGAGCTCAACCCCCGAACTAATTTCCACCCTAAAGTTACTTTGGACCAAAATATTTCATTCGAAAATTTTTTACTTTTTTCATATTTGACCTAGGGCGACAAAATTTTTAATACAGCTTCAGCAACTTATAATCTACGATTTGGATAGGTTTTTGACTCAATAACTCCAGACGTTTCGCGAAAAATCCTCGCAATTGACAAAAATTTGGTGAAAAAACTCGTTTTTCATTCAAAACTTTAAATTATTTCAGGAAACCGATCCGGGATTTTCGCTCTGTTGGACGGCCCGCGCCGAGACGCTTCTCCCGACGTATCGCACGCCCCGATCGGATAACAAAAATTTTCAAATTTTGCCTTCCCACCCGCCCTTATACTATATAGGGAAAGGACAGGGAAACCTTTTCCGGACCCGAAAAAATTTTATTGACTTTTATGACGGACGTCTTTTAATTAACCAAATTTTTCTTGGTTTCCGCCACTTCTGACCAATAGTTTAGACACAGGACGCATCTGAGTGTCCAATTTTAGCCATTATTGATATTGTTATTATAATTATTTTTTGACTAATTTTATCATTTATTTGACCCCCCTTTACAGGGTACCATCTTAACTAATTATTATTTATCTTAGGTCTATTGATATCCCCTCTTTACAGGGAAAAATAAGATTTTAACTTTGACACTGTATCCCCTCTTTACAGGGATACAGCATATCGAGCCAGGTGCTCCCTTTATCCTGCTCCATTCCCCTGCTAATATGTGCGACACCACTCCTGAGTCGCCGGCTCCCCCCAATGCGATACGGTGTCTGTTTCCCGACACCGTAAAGACGCCAGCAAATAAACAGCGCGGTCCGGTCCCACCGAGTTGCGCTCAGCGCAACCTGGCTCCCGCCAAACCGCGAGAGCGTAGGTCCTCGGGGCTCGCATCCTCACCCAATTCCCCTCAGCCAACTCGAACATTCGAGAACCGGACGGTGGAGGCGCGGTACTGGCTGAAACAGGCCAAGTGTCAACTGGGTCTCGTAAATTTTATCCATAAGACTGACAAAATACATTGGCACTACTGGAATCGGCTTACTGCTGCGTGAGCAGACGTCATGCATTCTTAAATGTTCTACAGTCGGTGGCGCTGTGGACTGGGTCGCTCCGTTCCCTACGAAATGGTTGATCGGACCGATTGCTGGCCCTCACGTCATGCTCGTGAACGGGCGCCTTCTGCTGGAGCAGGTCGGCTCGCTCATCGCGCGTGTGGGCCGATCCAGTAAGGTTAATGTAAATGTAATAAAACATGTATTGTGTATATATAGATATTAGACACAACCTTCTTTGTTGAAAAAAAAAAAATGTGGTTAATGTAGCACGTAAGATTTTTGTAACAATTAATTTTGACTGTAAATTAAAAGATAATGTAATGGAATGACAAGGGCACGGACAAGAGTCCGTGGAGAATAAGAATTGTAATATTTAAAAAAAAAAAAAAAAAAAAAACTGGGTCTCGCAAGAAACCTAAAAACGGAGATCAAGACCCAGGCGACACTAGCCATTGAGCGCCTCTACCAACTGGTGAAGGAGTCCGAACACCAGCGGCTCCCTGAGGTCGGAGAGATTGTGGGTCTGGAGGCCCCCAGAATGGTGGACAGAGAGGACGAACTCCTCACAAAAATGGCGGAGCACGGTGAACTCCTGAGGGTGGCCGCCGTGCAAATGGGGGACTTGAAGGCGGCTCTCATTGATCGGCGGAGTATGGATGCTGCTTCCGTCGCCGAAGGCCACAGCGAAAAGGGCGTAGAGCTTCTTGCAGAGATGCAAGAGCTCAAGTCTGCAACCCGGGAGATCGAAAGACAGGTCTCCGAGTTGAGGGCAGAAGCGCCCTCCTATGCGGAGGTCCTGTCGAAACCGAAGAGTGCAGGGCGTGTTGCAAGACCGAAGCACTCTGTCGTTGTGTCCTCCGGCGACGCAATGGAGACAAGCGGCGATGTTGTGGGTCGGGTCCAGCGGGCGCTGAATGCGAAGGTGAGCGGCCTTCAGTTGGAAAAAGTCCGAAAAGTCAAGGACCAGAGGGTGGTGCTGAGCTGCGGCAGCAAAGAGGAGCTGGAGAGAATGACGGCGCAGCTCAGGACCGACGGGCAGTTGCGGGTGGAAAACGCACGACAGCGGAATCCACTCGTAATTGTCCGGGACCTTCTGGCCTACAATACAGACGAGGACATAAAGGCCGCTCTTAAGACGCAGAACGCGCGCCTGCTGGAGGGCCTGTCAGCCGAGGAGTCGGCTGTGACCATTAAGTACCGGAGGAAGGCGCGGAACTCTCTCGAGAACCACGTCGTCCTCCAGGTCTCACCTCGGTTGTGGGAGAGGCTGACCACGGCTGGCAGAATCTACGTCGACCTGCAACACGTAAAGGTGTTTGACCAGACTCCGCTGGTCCAGTGTAGTCGGTGTCTGGCCTACGGGCATGGGCGAAAAAGTTGCACAGAAAAGGTGGACCTGTGCAACTATTGCGGGGGGCCCCACCTCCAGGCGGATTGCCCTAGGTCCGCTGAAGGGGGGAGGCCCACTTGCATAAACTGCAGCAGGGATGGACAACCCGAGTCTAACCACTCCATTTTCGCCCAAGACTGTCCTGTCCGTAAAAAGTGGGACGCCTTGGCCCGAGCGGCAGTTAGCTATTGCTAAGGTGGTATTTGGCGTCCCACAGGCAGTCAAACTGGATCCAGGCACCGACACACATAAGAAAAGTTTCCCCTTCAAGGTTAGAGTACGTTGGTGGGCGCATAATAAAAACCAGCAAATACCAGTGGGAGGCACAAACGCGCAAGAAAAGGACAGCTGTTCGGGTCACTGCGCCCTTCAGACGAGGTACAAGATAAGTAGTGCTCAGCTTCATATGAAGCTGCGCAAACTTAAACACATGGCAAGTGCCTGGCTGCAGTGGTCCGGACGCCGATTAGTGTCCACTTTGGACGCTGTCACCTCGAATAGGGTCGAATGCCACAGATGGTGCCGAAAACCGCTTACGGCAGCCACAAAGCCCAGTTACAAAAAGACGTGGTCAGAGCACAGAACGGGGAACAATGACAATGCTCTTCTCTTGTCGAGCATAGGTTTTTGGCAGTTCAGACCATCACGTCGAAAGTCCTAAAAGGCCACGCAAACGTCTCTAAAAGCCATGTTACACATGGTGGAGCGTTTGCGTGAAAATGGCACGACGATGACAGAGAATACCAAACCTCAACGTGGCGAAACTGGTGAAGAGTAAAAATGTTGTTGATGTAAGAATTGTCGTGGCTGCTCACAAACCAGTTCCATATATTTAGCTATACATAGGTACGTCAAGTCGATGGTTAAAACAGTATTTTTATGTAACATTTTTTAGTCGCTAATACACTTGCATGTGGACAACACGCATTTCATTTTTCCACTCCCCTGCTCGTCGAGTGAACCTTATTACAAACACCATATGGTCGAAATTCGAGCCGGATACAACAGTCAAGTCGTCGAGCCAGGAGAACAAAAGGCCGCATTCCTAAGCAGCGATAAGCTAACCTTTTTTTTTTGCACCTATTCAATTCCACGAATTAGCAAGTTGTTTACTACAATTTATTAGAAGACGTCATTACGACATTACACATCGGGAATCAGCTGCATTAGAGGTTCGTTATCAAGAAAAATGTGTTCGACCGAAGAACAACAACAACTTCTCTCCGTGTTGGAAGATACTGCTAACCTGTTACAGAAGACTCAAAGTAACCTGAGAAAATGTCCTAAACAACGGTTAACTAAAGGTTATATCGAAGCGCGAATGAAGATTATAGATGAATATTGGCATACATTTAAGTGTGCTCATCAAGATTTAGTGAAGATAACACCAAAAGCTCATAAAGGGACTTTGCCTTATTTCATGAATGATGAATTTTTTATCTATGAAGAATTATACAATGTGCTACAAGGTGACTTGAAAGATATGGTTACTGCATTATCGGGATCTTATGAATCAGGGTCAGCGAATTCTAGTTGTACCCTTCCAAATCAACAAAATAAATTCATACACTTACCGAAGATTCAACTACCGAAATTTTCTGGAACTTATGAGTCATGGCAAACATTTCAAGATTTATTTACATCATTAGTGCATAATAATTCTTCATTAAGTGATGTGCAAAAACTTCATTTCCTGAAAACAAGTGTTACGCACGAAGCTCAGACATTACTGAACAACATACAGGTCACAGATAACAATTATGCTCACGCATGGGATATCTTGAGGACAAGGTACGGGAATAAACGCTTAATATTGAATCATTCTATGAGAAGATTATTCAATCAAAAGAAGATGACTTCTCAAACAGCTTCTCAGCTAAAAGGATTGTTGGATACAACAACCGAATGTTTACATAGCTTAACCACTTTAAACATTGACACAAGCTCTTGGGATCCAGTTCTTATATATCTTCTCGTGCAGAAGATGGACCCAGAGACTCACAAAAACTGGGAAGAGTACGCGTATAAGGAAGATTCGGACTGTGTACCTACCTGGAGTGATCTTAAGAAGTTTTTAGAGACAAAGTTCCGTACATTAGAATTAACCAATCAAAATATTACCATCAAGGATTATAAAACAACTAAAGAACGTTCATTTTACGCTGCTACGCCAGTAACGGAGAAAGTTTGTGTTATGTGCAAGGATAACCACAGTTTAAGTCATTGCAAGGATTTCTGCAAATTGGAACCTAATAACAGGAGTGAATTTGTGAAGGAGAAACACTTATGTTACAATTGCTTGGTGCCAGGACATTCGGCATTTAAGTGCAAGGTGCCAGTGTCTTGTCGTCTATGCCACAGACGCCATCATTCCCTTTTACATGTTAAGAAGAACACAAAGCCAGAGGATTCCTCGGTCTCATCATCCCCAGCTGTAACACATGTAGAAGACGAGCAAGCAATACAAGTCAACACAATGATGACGTCACAATACAGCGCTAAGCAACGAGTAGCTCTTTTAGCAACAGCAGTAGTGGAAGCTACAAACGAACAAGGACACACCATCTTACTGCGAGCGCTAGTCGATCAAGGTTCTGAAGCAGCTTTCATTAGCGAGAAAGCGACTCAATTATTAAAGTTAGAACGACAACCGACTAAGGGAAGCATCATAGGAGTGGGATCCAATAGGACCGAATTGAAACATGTGGTACAGCTACAGATAAGATCACGATGGGACCGAAACTATTGTTTACCTATCAAGGCATACGTAATGCCCAAGCAACTGACCACAAGGATTCCCATGAAAACAATCAGCACACCAGAATGGTCACACATCCAAGGGCTCAACCTGGCTGATCCAACGTACTTCATGCCAGGGTCTATAGATCTGCTCCTAGGTGTAAAGGAATATGCTGACATTTTACAAAACAATATAATCAAAGGTCCACCAGGCACACCAAGCGCTCAGAAAACAAACCTAGGTTGGATTCTTTTTGGGGAAGTTTATACAACACAACATAACAATTATGTAGTCATGCATCACTCAGTCGACATCGAAGACATGTTAAAATCAATTTGGGAAATCGACTCAGATACTAAGAGACACTTAACAAAGGAAGAGCAACTGTGTGAAGAATTATACGAAAGAACAACTATTAGAACGAAAGAAGGAAGGTACATAGTTAGATTACCATTTAAAACAAACAGTCCACAATCACCTGATGGAAACACTAAATTGATAGCCATGAAGAGATTTGTTCTACTGGAAAAGAAATTCAATAAATCGCCAGACCTGAAAATAGATTATGCAAAAGTAATTAGTAATTATATAGAACAAGGACATTTAGAAAAGGTACCTGAAAAGGAAATAGATAAAAGATCTCTATACTTACCTCACCATGCGGTCATCCGTGATGATAAAGAGTCTTCTCGAACACGCGTTGTATTTGATGCATCGTGTAAAGGATCAAACAACCTTTCTTTAAATGATGAATTGCTCGTCGGTCCGCAGCTGCAAGAAGACTTAAGAAACATTCTAATGAGATGGAGAATGAAACGTATTTGTTTAGTAGCTGATATAACACAAATGTATCGGCAAATATTAGTGCATCCAGATGACACGGACTATCAGCGAATCTTATGGAGGCAGCATGAATCTGATATCCTAGAAGAATACCGATTGCTCAGAGTTACCTTTGGCACAGCTTCTGCACCTTATTTGGCTGTTAAAACACTTCAACAGGTAGCCAAAGATGAAGCGAATACAAACACCTTAGTTGCTCGAACTATTAACGAAGATTTTTATATGGATGATCTTTTGTCGGGTACAGACACAGTAGACGAAGCTATAACTCTATCACTCGAATTAACTCATACACTCAAAAGAGGAGGATTCATACTTACTAAATGGGCATCCAATAGTATTGAAGTCATGAAATCCATTGAAGAAGACAAACGATCAGTCAATGCAAGTATTGATTTGAATCTAAACGGAACCATAAAAGCACTTGGAATCACTTGGAATTTAAAATCAGATCGGTTTCAATACAATTGTAATTTTCCAACCAATGCCAAACCAATAACCAAACGCAAAATACTGTCGGATATACAAAAACTGTTCGATCCTCTGGGTTGGATTGCACCTACTACTGTTATGGCTAAAATACTTATACAAAAGCTTTGGCTTGAGAGATTGCAATGGGATGATGAAGTTAGTGATACCTTACAAGAAGAATGGCAGCAAATCAGATCTGATCTCAATAATATAAACGAAATAAAAATCGAAAGATGGCTTGGCACACTATCTTTTAGCAATAATAAAGCACAAATACATGGTTTCTCTGACGCATCAATGCGTGCATATGCAGCAGTAGTCTATATTAGGATTGAAAACTCTGATGGAAATATAGAAACAAAACTTATAGCTGCTAGGACGAGAGTGGCACCATTGAAAATAATTTCATTACCTCGCCTTGAGCTCAGTGGAGCCCTATTGCTTTCAAAACTAATGAAGCAAGTTGGAACATCAATGCGAATACCAACATCAAACATGATTGCATGGACCGACTCTTCGATCGTCATCGCATGGCTTTGTGGCGAACCCAATAGATGGAAGCCCTTTGTAGCAAACCGTGTGGTAGAAATAATCGAGAACCTCAATAATAAGCAATGGTACCACGTTCAGTCACACGAAAATCCCGCTGATTTGGCGTCACGAGGTATGTTGTTATCCGATCTGAAAGAAAGTAACTTGTGGTGGCACGGACCAAGCTGGCTATCTGAAAAAGAAATCAAGATTAAACATAAGAAAACAGAAACAGATTTAGAAATGAAGACAACTAAAATAAATACTTACCTTAATACAGAAGAAATCAGAGCCCGGGAAACATCATTACTATCACAATTCGAAAACTTTGAAACTTTAACAGAATTGATTAAAACTATTACTTATTGCAGAAGATTTTTAAACTGTAAGAAAAATAATTATTACGAAAATAATCAAATTTTAACAACACAAGAATTAGAAGATTCTTTAAACATCTGCATTAAAAAGGCACAAGAAGAAGAATTTAGAGAAGAAATAGATTGTTTAAAGGTCAAGAAACAAGTAAGAAAAAGAAGTCAGCTACGATCTCTAAATCCATATTTAGATGAGAAAAATATCCTCAGGGTGGGCGGTCGTTTGAGACATGCCAATTTACCAAACGACGCGAAGAATCCTATAATATTAGGCAAGACAAACCCTCTAACTAAGTTAATTGTTGCTAATGCACATCATAAAACACTGCATGGCGGAGTCCAGTTGATGCTTTGTTACCTACGTCTCAAATACTGGATTGTACGAGCTAAATCACTGGTCAAACAACATGTGCACAAATGCATGAAGTGTGCTCGTTTCAATGCAACAACCAAAGCACAAATAATGGGTGACTTACCTATAGAAAGAGTTACGCCTACGAGACCGTTTCTGCACAGTGGTGTGGATTTCGCAGGACCATTTCAAACACTAGTGTCTAAAGGCAGAGGAAACAAAACAACTAAAACATATGTAGGATCAGGGTCCGACATCATTTGAAAATAAAACAAAGGGCTTCACACAATCACTTAGTTTATTTCGATTAAATGAACTTACTTTCACATTAATTTTTAATTATAATAATTGAATAATTCGGCACTGATTATATAAAGGAAACACTCAAATAAAACCAACAATAAAATTACTCAGCGATTGCGTAACGTGTGAACTGGGCAACGGTCGACGAACGACTGCCTCGAGCTTGCGCTTGCGCTGCTTTATATATCACTCGGTGGTGGGGTTGAAGTGACGTCGGTCAGTTGTTTGTTCACTGCTTGCCCATTACATTCGCAGTTTACAAAATAATGACGGCGGCGCCGTCACGGCCATACTGACGTACGCTCGTCCTCGAGCGTTTTCCGAGCATCTGGGAATAAGATAACAACCCGTTCGTTCATCCTGACATTTCTAATCTCTATCTAGTATAACCTTTAACAAAAGCTTTCAATATTGTGTGGGTTCGGTTAACCCTTCAGCTTACCACAACTACTACCTTATCATCGCTCATCAGTATTAGAACTGGAGACGATTGTGCTAGGCCGGATAAATATCCCTTTAGCGCATGCTAGACTGGACATCAGTCCCTTTAGCGTATGCTAGACCGGACATCAGTCCCTTTAGCGAATGCTAGACTGGACATCAGTCCCTTTAGCGAATGCTAGACCGGACATGAGTCCCTTTAGCGAATGCTAGACTGGACATCAGACCCTTTAGCGTATGCTAGACTGGACATCAGTCCCTTTAGCTGAGTCATTGGACCGGATTTTCCCTTCAATGACTCTTTCCTACATTTTTTTGTTACTTTATTTTTTTTTTACTTTCTTTTTTTTTTCTTCTTTTTTTTTTTAATTTCATAAATAAGTAATCAGTTACAACACTCATTCACTCTGGTAAATCTGATGATGGACTTTCCATACTATTACTAATAGCGCTAGGTACGTGAACTAGCCGATACAGTGCTGCTATTAACAGATATAGTGTCGCTATCGGAGAGTTCATCTTCAGCATCATCAATCACAGCTATGTCACACAGTATATTATTACCGCGATCAGTTTCATGGACAAAATCACTCTGGCTATCATCCGCCGTCACGTCATCATCATAACTTTCGGCTATTTCTATAAAACCTAATGGACCGCGGGGTACCTCGCTTAAGTTCTCATGGGCGACCTTGTACGTTCGATTAGAACCATTAACGAGTTTCAATTCGTACCTATCGTTTTCTAAGAAATCAGAGATTTTGTAGGGACCTTTATACTTTGGGATTACGTTTACAGTTAAAAGTTTAAAAAGTTACGACGTTTCAGTAGCAACATCAATAACCAGAAAACTTTTAGACAAACTGACGTTTCACAATCTCACAAGATTATTATTCTACCAAGCAACCCAAAGCATTTAAACTTTACAAGTGATCACGGCTGTGCATAGCCCAGTAACTCACAGCTACTCTTTTCTAACGCGAAACTTACAGGACACAAGAGAACGTGAACGAGAGAGACAAGAAACATCTATCTGCGGAGTATCTCTAAAGGATCGAATCAGAGACAAGATAATCTGACAGATAACCAAACATTTAATCTTACAAACTGAAACTGCATAAAAATCAATACGATACTAACTAACGTCACACAGACCAGTTACCAACCAGGCAATTCACCAATCAGATGCATTGCCACACAGGCGGTTTGCCACACGGCGCTTTACCACACAGGCCCATCGCTACATGATCCTCATGAATGCGGTCTGGTGTGTGAAGACCCATAGCCACAAGTTCCTCATGGGTGCGGTGAGAGTACGAGTGCGTGAATATGATGTAAGTGTGGGTATTTTTTTTTTTTGATGGGACAAGCCCTCCACAACCTCCCAAAACCGCTGCAACTCCTGTAAGCCAGGATCTACAGTAGATACAACCATGAAAACACCGGAACATTGAAGTCCGGCGCGTCCCAGGGACATGAGTAACTGTCTTGGTTCCCGCAACGAAGTGAATCAGAAGATATTATAAGAGGAGAAGAAGAAAAAACTATAGTTTCTACTTCCCTCGGTGAATATTACTGCAGGAGACAGAATGAATTAAGCCTGAAGGCACAAAGAAGAGACCGTACAACTGGGTGTAGTTATCTAGGCAGCAAACCAGTGATCAAGGAGCTGGTCTTAAATCCTTGACGCCGGATGTCTCTTTAAACACTATCTTTCCATATGTGTTCGATCCACCAAAAAAAATGAAAAATGAAGTGTGGGTATGTGAGTTATAGGTGTTGAGTGCAACTCATGACGTTGACACTTTATAAAATTCTCAAAGAACCTGGTGATCAGATATTCTCCTCATCCTTAGTCCTCAGATCTACTGTATTTCAATTTCATCTGTTACAATTAAATTACTCGACATTTTACGTAACTTATAGGCGCTGCGATAGACATTTTTTGTAAGACGCAATATAATAATGAAATGCAGAGTCTCGTTACTCCGCGTTTTCTCTATTAGACAAAACCCGACTTTACTACATCTGGAATAACCACCGAACAGCCTGTCTACTCACTACAACGCACTTAGCGAAAACATATCTCAAGGTCCTTTAAATAAAAAAAATGATCAACAGCCATCAAGATTTTCAAGGTAACCACAATTTATACACTACACAAGTGTGGATAGTCACTCCAGTATTCCAGAGTCACAAGTCAGCCACGACTGTAGTTTCATTATATGGACTCGAGTCCCTGCCCCAGTAACGACTATGACTAGCACACACGATATAGTAGAATAAATGAAAAGTTTTACCCTTACAATTACTAACTCACTAGGTACTGAAAGGCCCTAATTATAACAAATCCTAATGGCAAGATCAAGGGAAGCATGTTTCTCATCAGAGTATTCTTAGCGCTTTAACTATTTTCCAACCCAACAATAATCCTAAATGAATGTAGGACTTTAGAGGACTCTTCAATTCTGACTTTAACTACCAATTATTATTAGCAGCTTTTGACCTTTATTTGTTATAAACTACTTTTCTCAATACTCTGTACCGCGTTAGACAGCAAGCACCACTTAATTCTGCATCTACCTCGCGGAAACCATACCTCGCAAGTTCCAACCAAATGAAAGCCTAAGACTATTTGAGATATTACCTAACAATACACAACACAAAATAACACTATCAGACGTAATTCTAATGACCATGTATAATCTCGGATCTAAAACATCACGGCTATTTTCTTTAAATAACTACCCGACAAAAATAAAATAAAATTTCAAATTGGAAAACTAACAATTGTAAACTCAAGTCTTTGACTCGTTTTTGACCCATATGGTATCGGAATCATAATAAATGGAACAAAGTCACCTGGTATAATCCCGATGGGAGCAGTGTCCAATCGCAGACATCAACACGCCGCTCACCAAACGCTGCGTGAACACCGCGTATCTTACGCTGTCACTGGACGCCAATGTACTCCGGCTTGAATTGGGACCACGTCATGTCTTCATTTGCTGCTTCAGATAGCGATTCAGTTCGAAGTAGCTGCCTCAACGTTAGCCACGTGGAATCTTCACTACCGAATAGCTAGCTATGTATAGCTAAGCACTTCCAATCTTGCAGCACTATCTTCTTCGTCGCATTTGCATGTAGGTAGTTCTTCACGAACCGGCTCCGATAATTTTAACATTTTCAATAATCCCGGTCCATCCCACTTCTGATGTAGGATCAGGGTCCGACATCATTTGAAAATAAAACAAAGGGCTTCACACAATCACTTAGTTTATTTCGATTAAATGAACTTACTTTCACATTAATTTTTAATTATAATAATTGAATAATTCGGCACTGATTATATAAAGGAAACACTCAAATAAAACCAACAATAAAATTACTCAGCGATTGCGTAACGTGTGAACTGGGCAACGGTCGACGAACGACTGCCTCGAGCTTGCGCTTGCGCTGCTTTATATATCACTCGGTGGTGGGGTTGAAGTGACGTCGGTCAGTTGTTTGTTCACTGCTTGCCCATTACATTCGCAGTTTACAAAATAATGACGGCGGCGCCGTCACATATATTGCAATATTTATATGCATGTCCACAAAGGCAATCCACATAGAATTAGTGGGAGGTCTTACCTCAGAAGCGTTTATCGCAGCATTTAGACGTTTTGTTGCCAGGAGAGGTAAATGCAGTCATCTGTGGAGTGACCGAGGTAAAAACTTCGTGGGAGCAGGTAGAGAACTTTATGAGTTATGGAATGAAGCACAGATGACAACAGAAATAGCAAATACACTAACTGCCGATGGCACTCAATTCCACTTTATTCCACCATACAGCCCGAATTTCGGAGGATTGTGGGAAGCAGGCGTTAAATCAATAAAATACCATCTGAAACGCATAATAACTACTAACTTCACGTTTGAGGAATTGACGACGATATTGTGCCAGATAGAAGCCTGCCTTAACTCACGACCCTTATGTCCTATAGATGATACTGACTCAGAAAACGTAAATCCATTAACTCCTGGACATTTTTTGATAGGGGAACCACCTATAGTGGTACCCTCGCCTGATTTTCAAGCTGTGAAAATGCATAATTTGACACGTTGGCAACACGCACAGAAGCTCCTGAACGATTTTTGGCGTCGATGGCAAGAAGAATATCTGACTAGACTTCAGCAGCGTCCTAAATGGATGAAGAAGGAGAAAGAATTTTCAATAGGCGATATTGTGTTGATAAAGACTGATAATCTGCCACCCGGAAAATGGTCTTTAGGGCGAATTATAGAAAAACATCCAGGCGCAGATGGTCATACCAGAGTATATAGTGTGAAAAATGGAAATTCTATTACGAAGAGAACAATTACTAAGTTATGTGCACTGCCTGTTGATTCCACTTAGACATGAACGATTTTTATTGAATCATTAATTGTTAGATTTTATAATTCATAAGAAATTTAAGTCAATTGATTTTTCTTGAACTTATATTGTAGATTGCATTTTTGTACGTTTTGAACCTTGCTTTATATAACTTCACATATGTACGTACTTAGATTACTAAATGATCTTATTTTATTTTTAAAAGAACTTAAAGTCCTTTTGGTGGGCGGTATGTTGATGTAAGAATTGTCGTGGCTGCTCACAAACCAGTTCCATATATTTAGCTATACATAGGTACGTCAAGTCGATGGTTAAAACAGTATTTTTATGTAACATTTTTTAGTCGCTAATACACTTGCATGTGGACAACACGCATTTCATTTTTCCACTCCCCTGCTCGTCGAGTGAACCTTATTACAAACACCAAATGTAATTGGCGCTAAGTACTCATATTGACATAATATATAGACAGTAGCGTCAACATATTTATTTATGTATTTTAGTATATTTTTTATATATTATAAGAATATTTATATTTATAAAAGGTATTTATTATCCATATATATATTATCATAAATGATTCCCAAAATAAATGGCAAAAACAAATTGATAAAGAAGGTCTCTGATCACGTCAGAGGAGCACTTTGGCACAGCAGGAGGGGTTTTAGCCGGTAAGAGTCCGGCAGTACTCACACCTCCCTATTCGTGGGGAGGTGTGAGTCTCCATGAGGATTTCCCCTCCTGCTGTATAATAATAAAAAAAAAAAAAAAAAAAAAAAAAAAAAAAAAAAAAAAAAAAAACCTAACCTAACCTAACCGTCGCCAACCCTGCCTCCCCCCATCCGCTTGCAGTGGAAACAAGGAGCGCCCTACGCTGCTGCGCCATCCAGAACAAGAGCGTAAGAGTCCGGCAGTACTCACACTTCCCTACTCGTGGGGAGGTGTGAGTCTCCATGAGGATTTTCCCTCCTGCTGCATAAAAAAAAAAAAAAAAAAAAAAAACCTAACCTAACCTTACCTAACCTAACAGGCGGAGCACGGCGAACTGCTTAAAGCAGCCGCTGTGCAAATGGGAGAACTAAAGGCAGCCTTAAATGACCAGCGGAGGATGGAAACGGCACCTGTCGTCGAGGGGCACAACGGCCAGAGCATAGAGATCCTTGCAGAAATGCAAGAGCTCAAGTCGGCGACCCGGGAGATCGGTAGACAGGTCTCCGAAATGAGGGCAGGAGTGCCTTCCTACGCGGAGGTCCTGTCGAAACCGAAGAGTGCAGGGCGGGTTGCAAGACCAAAGCACTCGATCGTGGTGTCCTCCGGCGACGCAATGGAGACCAGCGGCGATGTTGTGGGTCGAGTCCGGCAGGCGTTAAAAGCGAAGGAGAGCGGCCTTCAGGTGGAAAATGTCCGAAAAGTCAAGGACCAGAGGGTGGTGCTGAGCTGCGCCAGCAAAGAGGAGCTAGAAAGGATGACGGCGCAGCTCAGGACCGACGGGCAGTTGCGGGTGGAAAACGCGCGTCAGCGGAATCCACTCGTAATTGTCCGGGACCTTCTGGCCTACAATACAGACGAGGATATAAAGGCCGCTCTTAAGACGCAGAACGCGCGCCTGCTTGAGGGTCTGTCAGCCGAAGAGTCGGCCGTGACCATCAAGTACCGGAGGAAGGCGCGGAACTCCCTGGAGAACCACGTCGTCCTCCAGGTCTCACCCCGGATGTGGGAGAGGCTGACCACGGCTGGCAGAATCTACGTCGACCTGCAGCACGTCAAGGTATTTGACCAGACTCCGCTGGTCCAATGTAGTCGGTGTCTGTCCTACGGAAATGGGCGGAAAAGTTGCACAGAGAAGGTGGACCTGTGCAACCATTGCGGGGGGCCGCACCTCCAGGCGGATTGCCCTAGATCCGCCGAAGGGGGTGGTCCTTCCTGCATAAACTGCCACAGAAATGGCGAAACAAACACGGCTCACTCAATTTTCGCCCAGGACTGCCCTGTCCGTAGAAAGTGGGACGCCTTGGCCCGATCGGCCGTTAGCTATTGCTAAGGTGGTGTTTGGCGTCCCACAGGCAGACTATAAAACAGGCACCGATGCACGAACGGATAGTTTCCCATGCGGAAAGAGTGGTGCAAATTTTCAGGGGCTTAGCGGTGGCGAGGACGGCTTGGCGGTGACGCGGCGGGATGATGGCTGGAACCGCTACGGCTCGAGGCTGGAGACAATAAATTGTGTACAACTTTATCAAAAGGGGTGCAAATTTAAGAAGTGGCCAATTAGATTGCCGTGGTGGTTTCGAAATCAAAGGGTGGACCTGCTGGGATTTGACACCACTGGCTATGTAGCAACTCACAGTTGGTGTTATGCGATCGGCTTGTCGCCGCCGTCGAGCGCCTGTACAGAGAGTCCTTGTGACATTAAAAGGCGTGGTCAGAGACCAAAACAATGGAAATCGAGACGATGTCCCTCACTTGATGAGCACAGGTCTTGGCAGCTTAGACCATCTCGTCGGAAGTCCTAGAAGGCCACGCAAACGTCTCTAAAAGGCATGTTACACATGGTGGAGCGTTTGCGTGAAAACGGCACGACGATGACGGAAAGCACCAAACCTCAAGGAATGTACCAAGTGACGGGCGGAAATATGTGGCGCTTAGTATTTATATTAGAATGATATATGACAGTAGCGCCAAAATATGTATATATTTACGTCTATATATCTATATCAATTATCTATAAATCTAAAAATTATCTATTTTATTTATATATATTCTTATAACTAAAAGGTATCCATTGAAAGGGCAAAGAAAACACGTTAATTCAGGTCTCTGATCACGTCAGAGGAGCACTATTGGCACAGCAGGAGGGGTTTTAGCCGGTAAGAGTCCGGCAGTACTCACACCTCCCTATTCGTGGGGAGGTGTGAGTCTCCATGAGGATTTCCCCTACTGCTGTATAAAAAAAAAAAAAAAAAAAAAAAAAAAAAAAAAAAAAAAACCTAACCTAACATAACCGAAATATTTTGGAAACCAAACAACCGATTTCGGAGCAGTTTTCAGTTTTTACCATCTCCTCTAAGCTCCCAATAACCCTTTCGGTACTTTTCACTGTCGAGGGCTCAACCCCCGAACTAATTTCCACCCCTAAAGTTACCTTGGACCAAAATATTTCATTCGAAAATTTTTTACTTTTTTCATATTTGACCTAGGGCGACAAAATTTTTAATACAGCTTCAGCAACTTATAATCTACGATTTGGATAGGTTTTTGACTCAATAACTCCAGACGTTTCGCGAAAAATCCTCGCAATTGACAAAAATTTGGTGAAAAAACTCGTTTTTCATTCAAAACTTTAAATTATTTCAGGAAACCGATCCGGGATTTTCACTCTGTTGGACGGCCCGCGCCGAGACGCTTCTCCCGACGTATCGCACGCCCCGATCGGATAACAAAAATTTACAAATTTTGCACTCCCACCCGCCCTTATACTATATATAAGGAAAGGGACAACGAAGAGCTTTCCAGACTCAAAAAATTTTTATTTCTCTATTTGACAGAGGATCCATAGAGGATCAAAAATTTCTGGATTTCCGCCCTGTCCGGCTTATCGTTTGGACTGGGGATTTATTTTAAATCACGATTTTGACTTATTTTATATGTCGCCGCGATGCTTATGTATTATGAATCACGAATGAATCGAAGTGATGATTAATTATTTGATTGATTATTTTTGTTGTTAATTTTAATTAGCTATAATTAGTGGTAAATTGTTGATCTTATTCCAGTAGAAATCTATTTACGTAAATCAAACATTCTATTGATGTAAACAATCTTCTATTTCACCATTTTCTAAGTAAAAATGTAACGTAAGGATTTTGTTCAAATTCATGTAATTAAATTAAGTAAATAATCGTTATTTTCAAAATGGCGTCTTACGAATATTAATCTTTTGAAAAATATTGTAACTATCGGTTATTACGTCATCATTATTTATTTTATTAAGTGAAGTTTGACATTTGTGCCTACCGCCATGTTGGCGCACGTCAAAACGAGGTTATAAAAAGGCATGTCTTGAGCAGAGGACTCACTTTTGTTCCTGACTTTGGTACGGAAAGGTTGTAAGTACAATTTATGTTGGTTTAATAAATGATTGAATTGCCATTTTGCTTGTTTTATCAATTATAATTCCTTTGGTTTAATTACTTTAAAATGTTATGTTGAAATCAGTATAATTAAGCTTGCCTTAGTAAACAAGTGCTAGATATTGTAGTATAAAGCAGAACCGATGGTCTGAGTGGTCAACGGTTCTGCACTTTTTAAAAAATAATAACTTCATGACATCCGTGACATCAGAAGTGGGATAACCTATATAGCCTTGTCCTTTTTGTTTTTTTTTTTTTTTGTTTTATTTTTCAGATCTACCTACATCTAACCAGTCGTTACGTATTACAATGAATACACAAGGACAAAATCAAACCGAATCAACATCGCAGAATGAGACGTCGTGCGTCGCGCCTGGCCGTGCGTGTGAGGCTCCTGGACCTCCTGGACCGCTTACACCTACTGCCAGCACATCAACACAACAGGGCGGTAACGTACCTCCTGAATTTTACTCTCAAATGATATCCATGATGCAAAGCATGAGTGAAAAACTATCGAGGGAACGTGATAAGATCAAAATCACTGATGTGTTCCTACCCTCATATGACCCAGATGGAAATGTTGGGGTCCGCGAATGGTGTAACCATATTTCCTTAGCCAAAACAAACTATAACCTCAGTGATTATGATGTTCGAATGAAAGTAACGAGCTTACTCAAAGGTCGGGCTAGAATGTGGGCTGATAATTGGCTTGTTACAACGTCCACATGGGACGAGCTATGCCAAAATATTGTCACCACATTTGAGCCAGAAAGCCGTTACTCTAGAGATATACTTAGGTTTAGGGAGCACAGCTATGAATCTAGCAAGGACATTGCTGAGTTTTTGTCGCAGTCTTGGATTTTGTGGACGTGTGACTAAAGATAAACTTGGTAATGATGATGCAGTAGAAGCGGTGATTGGTACTGTCAGTGACGAACGGCTTCGTATTGAACTCATGAATGCCAGAGCCACCTCCGTACCCGAATTGATTTCTGTAGCCTCTTCCATTCGTGTAAAGCGTTCAAATCAAAATCATACAAATACTAACCAGCCTCCGTCCAAACGTTCAAGATTTTCTGTTGATAATCGTAACTATTCAGTTTGTAATATTTGTAAAAAACTAGGACATGTATCTCGTGATTGCCGACATAAAACCAGTACCGACATACCAATTAGTAGTAATTCTGGGCAACAGACACCTAAACAAACTGATAATAAGGTTTGTTCATTTTGTTCAAAGCCCGGCCATACATTTGAAACTTGCTACCGTCGAGAAAAACAAATAGCCTCAAATGTAAATTCAGTCATACAAAGAAAGACTTCTTTAAATACAATGCGTGTGCGTGTAGGATGTGTTTTTATTAATGCGGTGTTTGATAGTGGCGCCGAATGTTCTATTATGCGAGAATCTGTCGCAAATAAATTACCAGGCCGACGAGAACAAGTAGTCAGTTATCTACGAGGTATAGGTCCGTTTCCTGTCGTTTCAACAGTTACGTTGCAAACTGTATGCGTGATTGATAACATAACTGTAGAAATCGAATTTTATACCTTGCCAGACTACGAAATGACATCAGACGTTCTGATAGGAGCGAATATTTTACATGACACAGGGCTAACGGTTATAATAACCCAACAAAAGGCGACATTGTATTCTCAGCCGCGCGTCATGCATATTCAAACGACGCCTACCGGCTTATTTGAAAATATTAATCACGATTTATACGATCAATTTGAAATTGACCAATTATTACGTTTGCTTAACAAATATTCTGTGATTTTCACCCGCGGCTTTTCAAAAACTCGGGTTAATACAGGGCAGTTAGAAATTCGTTTGAAAGATCCTAATAAATTTGTAGAACGTAGACCGTATAGATTGAGTACAGCTGAGCGAGAAAAAGTTAAGGAAATAGTCAAAGAACTTATAGATAACGATATAGTGCAAGAAAGTACGTCCCCGTATTCTAGCCCAATTATTTTGGTAAAAAAGAAGAACGGTAACGATCGCATGTGCGTTGATTATCGCGAGTTAAATTCGAACACCATACGTGATCACTATCCTCTTCCTTTAATTGGAGATCAAATAGATCAATTAGCTGGTGGTCAATATTACACTACTTTGGATATGGCCTCTGGATTTCACCAGATTCCAGTTGCCCCTGAATCCATAGAAAAGACTGCGTTCGTCACTCCTGATGGCTTATTCGAATATAAAACAATGCCGTTTGGGTTATGTAATGCACCATCAGTGTATCAGAGATGCATTAACCGTGCGTTAGGTCCCCTTTTGAACCCAGGCAGTGCAGATAAAATACATAATGATGGCGTAGCTCAGGTGTACATTGATGACGTTATCAGTAAATGTCGCAATTTTTCATCAGGATTAGAATACTTAGAGCGAATTTTTATAGCTTTAGGAGAATCTGGTTTTTCTGTAAATATTGACAAGTGTCTTTTCTTTAAGAAATCGATTGAATACTTAGGGAACGTAGTCGAAAACGGTCAGGTTCGACCTAGTCCTAAAAAAGTTGAGGCTTTGGTGAAGGCTCCAGTGCCGACCAACGTTAAGCAGGTACGTCAGTTTAACGGCCTCGCAGGTTACTTTCGTCGTTTTATACCAGATTTCGCGCGAACCATGTCCCCTCTGTATGAACTAACAAAACAAAACATCAGGTGGCAATGGACTCATATTCATGAAGAGGCACGCCAAAAGATCATTCGTCATCTGACATCTACACCTGTGCTAACAATATTCCAAGAAGGTAAACCTATCGAACTATTTACTGATACTAGTAGTCTCGGTCTTGGAGCAATCCTTGTTCAAATCGTCAACCAGCGACAACATGTAGTGGCTTATTTTAGTATGCGTACAACAAGCATCGAAAGTAGGTACCATTCTTACGAACTTGAGACATTGGCTGTAGTTCGAGCGATAAAACATTTTCGCCATTTTCTATATGGCCGTCAGTTCAAAGTTATTACTGACTGTAACGCCTTAAAAGCATCGAAACATAAAAAAGATTTGCTACCGCGCATTCATAGATGGTGGGCATACCTCCAAAATTTTGAATTTGAGATAGAATACAGGAAGGGCGAGCGGATGCAACACGCCGACTACCTAAGCCGGAATCCGGATCCCCTAACTGTTAATGTCTTGACACGCAACTTAGATTGGGTTAACATTGAACAGAGAAGAGATGATCGTCTGAGGCCTATTATAGATGCTCTGTATAACGGTGAAAGTGTGCCTGGATATTATCTTGAAAATGGTATTCTTAAATTTGAGCAACAAAATCCTATCTTCGGTACCCAGAAACTCATTGTTGTGCCGAAGTCTTTTCAGTGGAGCCTGATTAACACTTTCCATAATGCACTCAAGCATCCAGGTTGGGAGAAAACCCTTCATAAAGTAAGGGAAACTTACTATTTTGATAAGATGAGTACCATCATACGAGAATTCGTCGACAACTGTATTGTGTGCCGAACTTCAAAACAGACATCAGGAGCTACCCAGGTACAATTACATCCTATTCCTAAACCATCTGTTCCATTCGAAGTCATACACATGGATATCACCGGCAAATTGGGAACTTCCAACGAGCGAGAGTACGTCGTGGTTACAGTGGATGCCTTCACAAAGTACGTATTGCTACACTACACCAACGATAAAAGCCACCACAGTACACTAGCCAGCTTGAAACATGTCATTCATCTATTTGGAGCTCCTAAGCAAATTGTTGTTGACGGCGGTCGCGAATTCTTAGGTGAGTACAAAAGTTATTGTGATTTATTTAATATAGAAATACATTCTATAGCACGGGCGTTAGTAGAGCTAACGGGCAAGTGGAGCGTGTAATGGCAACATTGAAGAATGGTCTCGTCATGATAAAAAACTACGAGACGGCTGAGTGGCATACAGCCTTAGACAGTCTTCAACTAGCTCTCAACTGCACTGTTCATAGCACTACAGGTGTAGCGCCACTCACGCTATTGACTCGGCGTCAAAATTGTGTCCCACCAGAGTTGGTAAACCTAGTCAATCTAGATAAAGAGTTAATAGACATTGAGGCCTTAGAACGTCATGTGCAGCAAAAATTTACCCAAGCATCCGCTAAAGACAAGGCAAGATTTGACAGAGGTAAAGCAAAAATACATAAATTCAATAGAGGTGATTTTGTACTAATAAAAAATAATCCCAGAAATCAGACCTCCTTAGACCTTAAATTTAGTGCTCCTTATGAAGTGTGCAGGGTACTTGACAACGACCGCTATCTTGTGAAAAAGGTAATAGGACATCATGGACGATCACGCAAGGTTGCGCATGATCAACTAAGACGGGCACCTCAACCTGGAGAAGCCTCTCAGGCGGCCGTGTCGCCTCCAGATGATGAGCAAGCTGGACCTGTATCACCTCTGGCTGACCAGCAAGCTAGACCTATATCACCTCCAAATGATCAGCAAGCTGGACCCGCGTTGCATCCAGATGATCAGCAAGCTGGGCCTTTAGAAACTATAGCAATACCGCTATAGTTGAGTATACCGGATTCATCGCTCCCAGCTAACACGGTGAAGAGCTTTCATCTATTTAAAACCCTTGTTATAAATAAGTTGTATGTTCATAAAAAGATGCTATGGCACGTGGAGTGTCTATAGCCACCAAAAGATGCTATTGGCGTGTGGAGCCGTCCAATAAGCCACCAAAAAGATGCTATGACACGTGGAGTTGTCTAAAGCCACCAAAAGATGCTATTGGCGTGTGGAGCCGTCCAATAAGCCACCAAAAAGATGCTATGACACGTGGAGTTGTCTAAAGCCACCAAAAGATGCTATTGGCGTGTGGAGCCGTCCAATAAGCCACAAAAGATGCTATGACACGTGGAGTTGTCTAAAGCCACCAAAAGATGCTATTGGCGTGTGGAGCCGTCCAATAAGCCACCAAAAGATGCTATTGACGCGTGTGGTCGTCATATTAGCCAAAACTGTCATGTGGAATGAGCAGTAACTTTATAAATGTTATCTGTTGTCACGTGGAGTGAGCAGAGCCTAAATACAACATTCATTAATTAGGTTGTGTACTGTGGAAGTACAGACCCTCACAATATTCTCTCTTGTTACAGAATAAATTTGGATCGACGCTGAGCACGCGTCGTGCATCAGTATGGCCGTGTCGCCGCGATGCTTATGTATTATGAATCACGAATGAATCGAAGTGATGATTAATTATTTGATTGATTATTTTTGTTGTTAATTTTAATTAGCTATAATTAGTGGTAAATTGTTGATCTTATTCCAGTAGAAATCTATTTACGTAAATCAAACATTCTATTGATGTAAACAATCTTCTATTTCACCATTTTCTAAGTAAAAATGTAACGTAAGGATTTTGTTCAAATTCATGTAATTAAATTAAGTAAATAATCGTTATTTTCAAAATGGCGTCTTACGAATATTAATCTTTTGAAAAATATTGTAACTATCGGTTATTACGTCATCATTATTTATTTTATTAAGTGAAGTTTGACATTTGTGCCTACCGCCATGTTGGCGCACGTCAAAACGAGGTTATAAAAAGGCATGTCTTGAGCAGAGGACTCACTTTTGTTCCTGACTTTGGTACGGAAAGGTTGTAAGTACAATTTATGTTGGTTTAATAAATGATTGAATTGCCATTTTGCTTGTTTTATCAATTATAATTCCTTTGGTTTAATTACTTTAAAATGTTATGTTGAAATCAGTATAATTAAGCTTGCCTTAGTAAACAAGTGCTAGATATTGTAGTATAAAGCAGAACCGATGGTCTGAGTGGTCAACGGTTCTGCACATTTTAAAAAATAATAACTTCATGACATCCGTGACATATATATTTCTGTGTTGACCACTTACTGACATCATAATCCCCCATCTACAGGGATTCTTCTTTTACTATTTCTATTACATTGACGAAGAAACTCCTTGGCCAGCATGTTTGTTAGTGTCAGGAGTCCCGCCCCAAAGGCGACGAGGTCCCAGAGCACGGATGAGCCTTCAGTAAACCAGGGAAAGGCAGGCCTTCCTACAACTAGCGTAAGGCGCAGCGTCGGTGAGTGGGAGGCGGGACGCGGTGACCCGCCACCGGCTTCCCAACCCAAAGCTGACGCACCCGAATCAAGAGGCTCTGGAAGGTCCGCATCGACTATAAAGGTCTCTTCCAAACCCGGACGAATTATTACCTCGCCTCCGGAAAACAAAAAAGTAAACCGGGACACAACAAACGACCGTGATACCGGCTCGAGGGACTCGGGCATGGAAACAGGCGACCGGGTGAAGGACGCTAGGCTCTGTCTCCAGAGAGCCAAAAGCTACCTGGCAGACTCCCGAAATTTACGTACAGACCTGAAAACCGGAATTAACCAGGCTATAACAAAGCTGTACGGGTTGGTATGTGAGGCAGAAAGTGCAATAAGACAGGAACCTGCTGGAAGCGCATCACAACCCACGATCCACCTCACGCCCCCAACGGCTCCGGCTGCTGATACCGTGGTTCTTGATGCCCTGACAGCAAAACTCCAAGAGTTGGCTTTGGGTATTGAGGAACACAAAACCATGATCCAAAAGAATTCGGAGGAAATGGGAAAGTTGAGGGATGCCCTCGAAACAGAGCGAACCACCCGTGAACGGGACAGTTACGCGGGTGTGGCGGCGCGCGCCTGCGACGTGGGAAGACGCGTACCGGAGCGCGCGACGCTTCACTCCGTGGTCGTCTCGTCCACGGAAGAGACAGAAACTGGAGAGGAGATCCTGGAAAAGGTTCGAAAGGCTGTAGACGCGAAAGAGGGCTGGATACAGGTGGAGAAAGTCAGAAAGGCCAGAGACCGAAAGGTCATAATGGGATGTAAGAGCAGGGAGGAACGGTCCAAACTGAGGGAAAGGCTAAAAGCGGCTGGTGGGGACCTCGTTGTGGAAGAGGTCACGAATAGGGATCCCCTCTTGCTCGTGAGGGAAGTCCTGGAAATCCACAGTGACGCGGAAATTCTTATGGCCCTCCGAAACCAAAATCGGGAGGTCTTTGGTGGCCTGAGCGAAGAGGAAGCGAGGATGACTGTAAAATATCGCAGGAAAGCGCGAAACCCGCACACAAGACACGTCATCCTCAGCGTATCACCCACAGTTTGGAGGAGGGCGATTGGAGCGGGGAGGCTTCGAGTCGACCTGCAAATGGTACGGGTCGAAGATCAGTCCCCTTTGGTGCAGTGCACTCGCTGCTTGGGCTACGGGCATGGCAGGAGATTCTGTAAAGAAGCGGCAGACCTCTGTAGCCACTGCGGTGGGCTGCATCATAGCGCGGAATGCCCGGATAAGCAGCTCGGCGAGGGGCCTTCCTGCGTAAATTGCACGAGGGCTGGTTTTGGGGCCTGCGGGCACAATGCCTTCAGTAGCGATTGCCCCGTCCGCCGTAGATGGGATGCATTGGCTAGGGCTTCCACAGCGTATTGCTAAGGGCCCCCCGGAGGGAACCCACCGATACAACTTCATTCAGACAAACCTCCAACGCAACCGGCTGGCGACAGACGAACTCCTCATAGAAGCTAGCAGGGATGACGCTACCATCGCGCTGCTACAGGAACCGTACGTGGGTGGGTCGAGAAGGATGAAGACATACCGGGGAGCGAGGGTCTTCCAAGTACCTGAAACCCAAGAGGGAACTGTCAAAGCGGCTATCGTCGTCCTCGATCAATCGCTAGATGTCATGCAGTACCCGCAGCTTACCACTCATAACATCGTCGTGGTGGGGATTCGCACGAGGGCTTGGAGCATTACACTGGTCTCGTTCTATTTTGAGCTCGACCTGCCCGTGGAGCCATATCTGACGCACATGAGGAGGGTAAAACAAGTCGTTGGCAAAAAAAACCTCATCGTGGGAGGAGACGCCAACGCGAAGAGTATCTGGTGGGGTAGCCCAAATGAGGATAAAAGGGGGGAGCAACTGTGTGGACTCTTAAACGAGCTGGGTCTGCAGATCCTCAATAGTGGTGACTGCCCAACCTTCGACACCGTTAGAGGGGGCGTCAGGTATAGCAGCCACGTGGACGTAACGGCCTGCTCTACTGATCTACTGAACCTGGTCAACGGTTGGCACGTGCGAGAAAATCTCACGAGCTCGGACCACAACGGCATCGTTTTCAGGATTGACCTCGAAAAGTCAACTGGGACGGACATACACAGAACTACAAGAATTTACAACACACGGAAAGTAAGATGGGACCAGTTTCGCGAGAAATTGGCTCAAAAAATGAAGGACAAAAATCACAGCCAAGAAAACATCCTCACAATAAACAACCAAGACGAAATAGACACAGAAGTAAATAGATACACACAAACAATAACCCAAGTATGTTCCGAAACCATGCGAAAAAAGAAGACGAGAGAGCGACTTGCCGTGCCGTGGTGGTCCGAAGAGCTTGCAGAGCTGAAAAGACAAGTAACAACCAGTAGACGTAGGATCAGGAACGCAGCGCCGGTCCGGAGAACACATGTTGTCACTCTATACCTGGCAGAAAAGGAAAAATATGAGGAGGCAGTCAGGAAGGCACAGACGGACAGTTGGAGGGAATTTTGTGGAAAACAGAATGGGGAAGGGGTATGGGAGGGGATCTATCGGGTAATGAGGATGACAGAAAAAAGGGAGGAAGATGTGCTTCTACACAAAGGAGATGAAGTCCTGGACGCGAGGGGCTCTGTTGAGCTGTTGGCCGAAACCTTTTACCCGGAGGATCGCGAGGACAGCGACAATGTGGACCATCGCCGACTACGTCAACAGGCGGAATTGGTAAACGCGTATGGCCATGGTGAGCAGCATGACCCACCGTTTACCCTAAGCGAGCTCCAAAGGTCCATGTTGTCGTTTAACCCAAAGAAGGCACCGGGCGCCGACGGCTTCACGGCAGATATCTGTTGCCAGGCTATACTCTGCGATCCCAGCTACTTCCTGTCACTGTTGAACCTATGCCTGGCTCACCACCACTTCCCGAAAATCTGGAAAGAGACGACGGTGGTTGTACTCAGAAAGCCAGGCAAAGACACGTACACCACACCCAAGTCCTACAGGCCGATTGGGCTCTTGCCTGTCTTGGGGAAAGTCTACGAAAAGATGCTGGTTGCTCGTCTGAAGTTCCACTTATTGCCGAGGATTAGTACTCGCCAATACGGATTCATGCCCCAAAAAAGCACTGAAGACTCCCTCTTCACCTTAGTGAAGTATATCCGCGGCAAGCTAGAGGAAAAGAAAATTGTTGTACTTGTATCGCTGGATATAGAGGGAGCATTCGACAGCGCATGGTGGCCGGCGATCAGAGTCCGATTGGCAGAGGAAAAGTGCCCAATCAACTTGAGGCGGGTAATAGATAGCTACCTCAGTGGCAGGGAGGTGGCAGTCAGATACGCGGGAGCCGAGAGCAGACGCCGAACCTCGAAGGGGTGCGTCCAGGGTTCGATCGGTGGTCCTATTCTGTGGAATCTTCTCCTGGACCCGCTCCTGAGACAGCTGGAAGTCAGAGGCGACTATTGCCAGGCCTTCGCGGATGACGTGGTGATGATTTTTGACGGTGGTACAGCCCTGGAAATCGAACGACAAGCCAATGCCGCTCTCGAGCATGTGCGTGCGTGGGGTGTCAGAAACAAGCTGAAATTTGCACCGCACAAAACCAATGCCATGGTAATCACGCGAAGACTGAAGTACGACACCCCACGCCTGACCATGGGCGGGATCGACATTGGAATGTCAAAAGAGGTGAAGATCCTGGGGTTGACGATCGACGCCGGCCTCACCTTCAACTCCCACGTCGCTGGTGCTTGTAAAAAAGCTATTGCAATTTACAAGCGCCTAGCCAGATCTGCGCGGTTGAGCTGGGGACTGCACCCGGAGGTCGTGCGTTCGATCTACACCGCCGCTGTCGAACCGATGGTGCTGTACGCCGCGAGTGTATGGGCGCCAGCCGTGGACAAACTGGGGATAAAGAAGCAACTGAACGTGGTGCAGAGAGGCTTCGCTCAAAAGCTCTGCAGAGCCCATCGCACGGTCTCACTGCACTCGGCTCTCCTGCTGGCTGGGATACTCCCCCTCGATCTTCGAGTTCGTGAAGCTGCTTCATTGTACGAAGCAAAGAGGGGGGTGCCCCATCCAGCTTTGGGGGATAGGGAGATAGAGAAGATGACACGTGCGGTGGACTTTCCTCACCCGGCCGAGCAGGAAACGTTGGAGTTCAACAGCTTGGTGGACGAGGAACAATACAACAACCACGCCTCGAACTACGACGTGCGAATTTTCACGGACGGCAGCAAGATCGAGGGCAAAGTCGGTGCAGCGCTATCTTTGTGGGATAGCGCAGCCGAAAAAACAACTAAAAAACTTGTACTGCCGTCCTACTGTACCGTCTACCAAGCAGAACTGCTGGCACTACAGAGAGCGGCCGGGGAGGCGCTAAATAGCGAAAAAACCACGTTCGGCATTTTCAGTGACTCGATGGCAGCGCTGAAAACTATCGTCAACCCTACCTCCCCCCATCCCCTAGCAGTGGAAACAAGAAACGCTCTACGCCACTGTGCCATGCAGAACAAGAGCGTTTCCTTGTTCTGGATAAAAGCCCACGCAGGTTTGGAGGGAAATGAAAGGGCCGACTGCTTGGCGAAGGAGGCAGCGCTGCGATCGAAGAGGAGGCCGGACTATGACCGATGCCCCGTCTCATTCGTCAGATGGAGAATCCGTATGGACACTGTCAGCGAGTGGGACGCTAGGTATAGATCCGGAAACACTGCCTCCGTCACGAAAATATTCTTCCCCAGTGCAGCCGCGGCGTATAGCAGCATCAAGAAAATTGAAACGAGCAGCATCACCACCCAGTTGTTTACCGGGCACGGCGGATTCTCCGAATACTTGTACCGTTTCAAAATTAAGGGGAATCCGTCGTGTCTATGCGACCCCACTGAGGAGGAGACTGTCCCTCACGTCGTATTCCACTGTCCGATGTATGCAAAAGAGAGGTTTGAGACCGAGCAACTACTGCAAGGGCAAAAAATTACCCAAAATGACATCTCCAGGCTGTTGACGAATAGGAAAACCAGACTAAAGACGCTAGATTACTGCAAATATGTAGTGAATAGAGTGACGGATAGAAATAAAGTTTAAGCTTAAGAAAACCAAGCTTACCCATATATGCAAATATGTGAAGGTAAGCTACAAACATAACTAGAGTAGAAGTAAAAATATACAATAAAATAATAGTAATTTAGTGTTCGTTTTCAATATAGTATAAGAAATTAGGTGACATACAGCAGAACAATATATTCATATAAAAACCAGAGGTAAAAATATAAACTAACAAATTGCTACGATGAAAAGTCTGTACAAAAGTGATAAATAATTTAAGACTACATATTTTAGAAATTAAATTCAAACTGAAAGAAATTAAAGACATGAAAAACACTGGCCTTGACCACGTCAGGGGTTACTGAAAACAGCAGGAGGGGCTTTAGCCGGTAAGAGTCCGGCAGTACTCACACCTCCCTATTCGTGGGGAGGTGTGAGTCTCCATGAGGATTTCCCCTCCTGCTGTATAAAAAAAAAAAAAAAAAAAAAAAAAACCTAACCTAACCTAACCTTACCTAACCCTCTCACAAGCAGAACGCCGTCTTAACTGGAATTTTACCTCAAGTACGGACAAAGATATTTTCTTTTTAATTTTTAAACTTTGGACCCTTGTACTGAAAAATTTTCAGGCAAGGTACATACTTGTTTTAATTGATCGATTGTTTTAATTGATGAATTGATTTGAAATATAAACACGTGTCTAGTGAGGACACGAAGCTGTAAAAAAAGAAAAATGAATGTACTAAATAAATGAGAATCATTAAAAAAGAGCGCGGACGCCTATGTCTGCGGCAATTGTTTTATTTAAAAAAAAAAAAACCTAACCTAACCTAACCAACAGCTTGGTAGACGAGGAACAATATAATCACCACGCCTCGAACTACGACGTGCGAATCTTCACGGACGGCAGTAAGATCGAGGGCAAAGTCGGTGCGGCGCTATCTTTGTGGGATAGCGCGTCCGAAATTAAATCTAAAAAACTTGTGCTGCCGTCCTACTGTACCGTCTACCAAGCCGAACTGCTAGCACTACAGAGAGCGGCCGGGGAAGCGCTTAGCAGCGACAAAACCGCGTTCGGCATTTTCAGTGACTCGATGGCGGCGCTGCAAACTGTCGCCAACCCTGCCTCCCCCCATCCGCTTGCTTTAAGATTAAGGGGAATCCGTCGTGTCCATGTGACCCCGCGGAAGAAGAGACTGTCCCGCATGTAATGTTTAGCTGTCCAATGTACACGAGAGAGAGATTCGAGACCGAGCAGATGCTGCAGGGACAAAAAATTTGTCCTTATGACATTGGGAAACTGCTGGCAAACCGGAAAAGTAGACGTGTGGTAATGGATTTTTGTAGACATGTGGCGAAGAAGGTGATAGCAAAAAATAAAATGTAGATTAAGTAAAGCCCGCTTCCCCACATATGACAATATGTGCTAAAAGGAAGCGAGCAAGTATGTAGATGTAATAAAAAAAAAAAAAAAAAATTATGAAACCGCAGTATTACATAAAATATTAGTAATTATGTATGATGTTATGTATGTAGTAAGTAAGATAGAATGTAAGAAAAGAAAAAAGTAAAGTTATGGAGAAAAAAAAAAATTAAAAAAAAAAATACGTGCTGCACATGAACAAAATTGTATATTGTCTACTTTACTCCTAAGTCATTAAGTTACTGTAGTAATGTAAGAACACCATTGTAAATATTGACCTTGACCACGTCAGGGGTTTCTGAAATCAGCAGGAGGGTTTTTAGCCGGTAAGAGTCCGGCAGTACTCACACTTCCCTACTCGTGGGGAGGTGTGAGTCTCCATGAGGATTTTCCCTCCTGCTGCATTAAAAAAAAAAAAAAAAAAAAAAAAAAAAAAAAAAAAAAAAAAAAAACCTAGCCTAACTTAACCTAACCTAACCTAACCTAAAAACCTAGGAGCACACCAGCGTCGCCATGTGAGGGGGTCTGGGAGACCGGTTGAACCTTTACGACCAGGACTCCCCGCAGGCGCCCCCGCGCCTAGCACCCGCTACTCACCGACCCCTGCGGAACGGTCTCCACGGCGTAGCGCCGAACCTCCCCGTCTCTATCTGCAAGGAGTACGGTCCTATCCTCCAAGTAGTTGGTCAGGAGAACCCGAAGGTATTGAGGCACTCCGTGGAATCGGAGCGCCTCTAGGATGGTGGAATGGGGGATAGAGTTGAATGCGTTGGCTATGTCGAACGACACAGCCAACAGTCCTTCCCCTTCTTCTATGGCCTCCTGAACCTGGCCCTTGAGACGGGTTAAGGCGTCCGCGGTCGACCGCTGAGCCCGAAAGCCGTACTGGGCGTCTGACAGATCCGGCCCCACACATGCCAAATGGCGGTTGAGGCGAGCAGCGATGATCCCCTCGAACATTTTGCCGACCTCATCGAGCAGAACGATGGGCCGGTATGCCGAGGGGGAGTCCGCCAGGCGTCCCTGTTTGCGGAGCAGGCACAACTGCCCCTCCTTCCAAGGTTTCGGGAACAAAAATTTTCAAAATTAACATTTTCAGTTTCTCCATACATAAACTTTGCTCAGAATCTACCTATACCGAACAAAATTCTCCATACATTTGAAATATGTTGGAGACCAAACAACCGATTTCGGAGCAGTTTTCAGTTTTCACCATCTCCTCTAAGCTCCCAATAACCATTTCGGTACTTTTTGTAGTCGACGGTTTAACCCCCGAATTGATTTCCACCCTTAAAGTTACTTTGGACCAAAATATTTCAATCAAACATTTTTTACTATTTTTGTATTAGACCTAGGGCGACAAAATTTTTAATTTAGCTTCAGCAACTTATTGTCTGCGATTTGGATAGACTTTTGACTCACTATCTCCCGACGTTTCACGAGAAATCGCTAAAATTCACCAAAATTTAGTGAAAAAACTGGTATTTCACTGATCATTCAAAATTTTTTCAGCAAACCGACCCGGGATTTTCACTCTGTTGGACAGCCTGCGCCGAGACGCTTCTCCTGACATATCGCACGCCCCGATCGGATCAGGACAAACATTATCTGTCTTATGTCTTATGTTTATATTCCTTTTCCTGTCGCAGGTCTGCAGGAAGAAATCCCTTAAGGGATATGCAGTACCTATGTACCTCATGCTTACCTATAATGTGTTGTGTCTTATAATATTGTCTGTATGGTGTGGGTACATGAAATGATAAATAAATAAATAAATAAATAAATTACAAACAAAAAAATGTATGGGGTCTTATATCAAAAACACAGTCCAAACCGAGAAAAATCTGTTTAAAGATGTGAAAATAGTCTTTTATTATTCCTATTATTTTGTTGATGGTGACCGTACACAATAATTGTCTTCATTTACTTGTCAGAAATATTTTGTAATAAATGTCTATAAATGATTTCAAGGAATATAATAAAGCTTATAGGTAGTGGACTTTACTTATAATATTTTTTGTTATAATAGGTACTACAGAATCAGAACAGAGTGACCCATTAACTGGCCACTGCTGAAGTAAAAAAAACACATCGCTTGATTGGCTAGCGTGTTCACATGTGAAAACCAGCGTGCTAATTAGGGGTGAGGCATGTCATATGGTATTCTCCTATGGGGGAATGCTGCTGAAATTCAGTCTATCTTTGTTCTGCAGAAGAGGGCCATTCGATCAATTTATAATCTTAGTCCGAGGTACTCTCTCAGGGAACTATTTAAAGAAATTAATGTAATGACTGTTGCCTCTCAATACATTTATGAAAATGTAGTATATGCTCAAAAAAACAAATGTTTATTTAAAAAGCATAGTGATATACATAATATCAACACGAGAAATAAAGACAAATATGTTGTTCCCACTACTAGACTTAAGAAAATAAGTGGTTCGTTTAGATGTCAGAGTATACGTTTTTACAATAAAATTCCCAGCCATATCCAAAATTTAAGTCTTAATAAATTTAAAAATGTCATTAAAGGTAAAGTTTATAGTAAAGCTTTTTATAAAATAAAAGACTACCTAGATGATAATGTTAGGGCAGCAATGGAGGACACCAAGGTGACAGTACTGGTGCTGGTCGATTTCTCTAACGCCTTTAACATGGTCAGTCACAAAATCCTCTTAGCTGTCCTGGCGTATCTGTCGGTCTCTGATGGAGCACTGGAATGGTTCTCTTCATACCTTCGTGAGCGTCAGCAGATGGTGCAGGTTGATGATACGTCATCGGGTTGGGTCACACTGCACAATGGCGTTCCACAAGGCGGAACAAGGCATACTTTCTCCTCTTCTGTTTTCTATTTTTATCAATCTTATATCTTCAGTGTGCGTATCATCTATATGCTGACGACTTACAGGTGTACTGTCACGGAGTAGTGGCTGAACTGGACCAGTGCATCGCCAAAATCAACCGTGATTTGGCTGCTATTGAGAGTTGGTCCAAGAGGTTTGGAATCGCTGTTAATCCTGACAAATGTCAAGCGATTATTATTGGTAGTAGTAAAAGTATGGCCAAAATCAACTTTACTATACTACCGCCTGTACTGTACAACGGAACACCTGTCTAATATAGTGTGAGCGTTAAGGACCTGGGTATACACATTGACAGTACCCTCAGTTGGCGAAGTCAAGTTGCCAGTGTGAGTCAAAAAGTTACCGGATCGCTGCGGTCTCTGTACCGTCTCAGAAATATACTGCCTCTAATTCTCTAATTTTCCCCATCATCGATTATGGTGATGTGTGTTACTATGACCTGAATGCAGATCTCCTCAACAAACTTGACCGTCTTCTAAATAGCTGCATTCGATTCGTTTCTAACTTACGTAAGTACGATCATGTGTCTGCACAGCGATCATGGTTGAAATGGTTGCCTATTCATCAGCGCAGAGAGCTAAGGGCACTCACAACTTTATTTTGTCTACTTTTCTCTCCCACTTCCCCTAACTATCTAACTTCACATTTCCAGTATGTATGTGACAACCATACTAGAGGTAAAAATCTACGCTCTTCGCATAATCGGCTTTTGCACTTCTTTCTTCATTCAAGTCATTTCTCTCTGGAACACGCTTCCAACGAATGTCAGAACCGCAACCAGTCGTCTGAGTTTCAAGCGGAGGGCGCGTGAGTACATTAGCGGAAAGCTGGCAGTTTCATAACATCCTTTATTAGTTTTCATCTTGTTTTAATATAGGATAAATTCATATACGGCTCATAGATAGATTATGTGTATGATGATATTTATATCTATCTTATAATAATATGTATGATTATATTATTATATATTATTATATACGTATTTTATGTGTGCTTTGATGCTCTTTATTAATTTTGATAATTACCACTAACATTTTTGCAGCTTACCACCTACCATATACATTTCTGCACTACCCAAAGGATGACTGGCAGAGAATGTTGTTAGTATTAAGTCCTCCTTATGCAATTGTATTGTATAAAAATTAAATAAATAAATGATAGTCGGGCTTGGGAATAAGCTGCTGTAACGTCCACACGGGTCAAGTTGACATGTTTCCCCGTACCGATCTACTACCAAATTCTACAGTAACATATAGTTAAATTTCTTTTTTATGTGCAATTCGATATTATTATTTTAATGTGACATTGTTTTTCATTTGAAAATTTTTATTTTTTGTTCTACCTTAATATTTACTTTTTATTTTTACAATTGTTAGTGCTAGGACCGTGTGAGACTTTGCTTCGACATTTCTTTTCTAATTACCCATATTCTGACAGTTTGTGTATTTGTGCGACCCACGCAAATGTTCTTTAGGTTGGTATTGTTCGTCGAATCAGTCAGCCTCACCTGTTAATAGAGCCGACTGTAAACCGACACATGGGTGATTCTTTGAAACAGAGGGTTTTTGACTCATTAATCTGGCTCAAATTTTTTTTGCACTTAGATCTAAATTGATATTATAGTTTGACCCAGTGCTTTATGTGCAATATCATATATCGAAGGCATCGAATTGCATCATGTAGATTAGAATTTAGAAGGTGCTGATTAATTGATGAGCCAGATTAATGATGACATAGGCAGATGAATGTGATTTCGCACCATATTAATTAGAGGTATACAGATTAATGATAATTCCGTTATTTTTTCCAATCAACTTTATTATAAAATTGTACCAAATATTGAAATAATAACTCCTATGAGTAATTAACAAGTACTCTCTTTGGCTGACACAAGATAATAATTATAATTATGTAAACAGTAACACTTTCGTTCAAATGAAACATTCATTAAACCTTTAATTGTCGTTGATAAATCACACTAGCTTCAACGCTATAATAAAATACTTACTTAATAATTAATACTTAATGCTTACATGAAATAGTAAACTAATCTTCATAAGACCTTTTAATAACACAAAACAATAACGAATTTTAGCTTAAAACAAAAATAAACTTCACCGAATACAAACTCTTAATTAAAATTAAATAAAACTTACTAATCAAAATCAGACTTAATTTTGCAGTACGATAGGAACTGTAAGGTTGAGATCGTAGAAAACTAATTACTAAAAAATATTAAATTCTTCATCATCGGAGTCTATTAAATATGGATTGATATTTTCTAAATCGACACTAAAATGTTTATTTCCATCTCTTGAAAAAGTTATCTCTGAGATTTTATCAAAGTCAGAATACTGAGACATTTCCGTTCTTTCCGCAGCATTATCCTTCCTATCTTCTTTTTGCTCGTTATCTTCCATTAATTCTTTATTAATATCATTATTTATTCCCAATGATTTACGTACACCTTTATGATTTCTTTGACGTTTATGTGATATATTGAATTCAAGTTCTTCATCTAAAATTCTTTGATCTATGTTCGGCGTATTAATATTTTGTGTATCTGGTTCATTACTGCTTGTCCAAAAGGATTGACCAATTTCTCTTAGTTGTCGTGTTGAATCAGCTAGCGGTGTAACCGTATCGGTATTGTTGTGTTGAATTTCGTCTTCCAAATGATAAAAGCCAAGGTGCTTTTTGTGGTTGCAATTGACAGTCTGATGCAGACAGTTTTGATCTATACAGCTCAGTTTTCGAACGGCAACTATAGGAGACTCAAAATTCCAGACTATTTGGTGCATTTTCAGGCAACCTGGAAAACCTTTCACATTTTGTGGAAAAAGGAAGTCTTTTTCACATACGTCATACTCAGAAACGGTTCTCAATTTTACTTTCTTGAGGTTTTGCTCCATTACATTTACAAAATCCTGCATATCTTTTATATCCTGCCCTTGGGAAACAGCGCGATCCGCAGTTCTTTTCATAACAGCGCCAATCCCATCTTGGGCACCCTTCCCATGACCAGATTCGCTGTAGTTCCATGTAATGATTTTAATGGAGCTTAGATAGATATGCAAACAGGCAATTAGGTGAAATATTTTTTTATTACGATACTGACTAGACGGAGAATCGGAAATGAAATGTATAGTATGAATGTCTCTCTTTTTACCCGACTGCCAAAGAAGGAGGGTAATGTTTTTCGAGTGTATGTAAGTATGTATGTATGTCTTTTCCTTTGTGACCACCTGTAGCCTAAACGGCTTGATGGATTTTGATGTATGAGGTATCGTTAGATTTGTCTTGATTACGGGAGTGTCATAGGATACATTTTATCCTAAAAGTCCCACGGGATAAAGACATAATAATATTTTTTCTAAATTTCCCTTTAAAAAAATATGTATGCGGTATCATTAGATTCATTTCAATCACGGGAGTAATTAATATAGGATACGTTTTTTCTCAAAATTCCCACGGGAACATGTTAATTCTGCGTCAACGCAAAGCAACTCATGCGTTAGCAAGCAAAAAGATAGGGCGTGGCCTGGCATGCGGCGCGCGGCGCGGTGCGGAGGGGGATATGCTCGAGTATACAGCCCGATTGCGGGCACACGCATGAGGGCACACGTCGTTGACGATAGTCTTCTACATCTACAACATTTTCGTTAAATAAAAACAGCTAAAAAGTTATAAATAAAAAAATTATTATTAAAAAAACAAAATACCCGACTGCACACTAAAAAAAGAGTAAAACAAGCCCCACAATAATATTGATCAATCAAATGCTAAAAACTAATTATGTAATACCGTTTAAACAATACCTATATTAAAATACACTACAATATGTGTTCGTAATCGATAGTTAAATAAACAGAAACTTATTTTGAATACAAATTTACTGAATATAATTTATAAATGTTGATGGAAAGCATCGCAGGCGGGGACCACCTTGACCGCCACCAACGAAAATTCTGCTAAATGGTGCACAACCGAAATGACTATAAATAAGCCTCTGTTGGTCCCCGCCTGCGATGCTTTCCATCAACATTTATAAATTATATTCAGTAAATTTGTATTCAAAATAAGTTTCTGTTTATTTAACTATCGATTACGAACACATATTGTAGTGTATTTTAATATAGGTATTGTTTAAACGGTATTACATAATTAGTTTTTAGCATTTGATTGATCAATATTATTGTGGGGCTTGTTTTACTCTTTTTTTAGTGTGCAGTCGGGTATTTTGTTTTTTTAATAATAATTTTCACCTATGTATTGGAGGACTGGTACGATGTGAGCCCACACTGCAGAAATGTCATGACGAAGGCATTCACTCACGGTACAAAAAGACTGTACTTGCTGTATCTTCTCATCGTCTAAAAAATATATTACCGAAGTGTGTAGAGTTAATTGTTTACGGCTTCCACCGAAATGATAGGACTGTATTTCTTCATTGCACTTAACTGCATAATTTTCGCTAAAGTCAACATGAATTATACACTCACCCTCTTGAAGATTTTCTTTTAAATATTTGAAAGCCTTTTGTTGAGCAACTACATTACCACAATGCACGAAATATTCATTCAATGTTGACTCAAATTTTTCAATGCAAATCTTAGGTTCCTCTCTTTTTTTAATTTTCTCAGTTGATCTTACTTTTCTTCCCGTAGCTTCGATCGTGTATGGTTTAGTCTCCCACTGCCAGTATGTTATTTCGATGGAATTATCAAATTCCTGATAGGGGACTGTCCTTTCCTTGCAAGCAAAACATGTTCGATGTAAACAATCTTCATTATATACATCGCAACATAGCAGAGAGAGAAGATCTTGGGAAGTTTTGGTGACCAGTATCTTCCTCTGGTACAATCCCTGGATGACTAAATCCATGTTAACATGCAATTTGCATAAACAGGTATCTCTTGATCTAAAATCAGGTATGATCACCCAAAATGGCCTTAACTTGCAGAACGCTGAATAGCTAATAATTAAATTTGACTTTTTCAGGAACTTTTTATGCAGATTAAGAAGACTGTCATTGAGATATCGCTTTTGTTTACGTATCTTGTTTCTTGTAATAAATTCTTTCTTTCCGGAGCAAAGTCTACTATTTTCATCGTCTTCATAAAATATTTCAACTTCTTTTCTAAGTAGTTCAGGCAAAGAATTTGTATGATGATTTGGTATCTTATTTGACTTTCGCACTAGGCGTTTTATTTTAGGGTCAAGTGTTGTATTTTGATTTTTAGGTCTGATTTTGTTATCTACTGAGAGTCCTTTATAATTCAATGCTAATCTTTGCAGTTTTTTCTTATAACGTTCATTTTTTCGCTTCATGTCTAGTATTATTCGTTTAAGATTATTTATTTCTTTATCTTTTTGATAGCGGAGACGTCTTACAACAGAAGGCACAGGTGAAGAACAGGAAGGAGCCTCTGTATTCGGTGTAGTTCCTCGTGAAGTAGGGGAATAAGCATGGTTCTGAAGAATTGTAGCACTGCGTAAAATCCGGGATGGTCCTGGCGTAGGTGACTCCTCTCTTTTACAACCTGATTATTTAAACTTGGAAGATTATCATGGAAAGCTTCATTATAGGGCAAAATGCTAGGACTTTGTGGTGGTGTGTTTTCGTCTAGCATTGCCGCTGTTAATTTTTCTTGTTTCTTTCTTTGGTAATATGCCTTGTAATTTTTTCTCCATCTCTTCCTCTGTAACCTTTGTTGTCTGGGATTCATTTCTGCTATCGGTAGTTGTTTTTTTTCTTCTTTCCTGCGTATATAGTTTTGTCTATTCTTTTCTTGTTTTTCTTTCCATAATTCTGCATTATTCTTTATTCTTTCATATCTTCTCTTCTCCGCTAGTCTTTTTTTTCTTAGTCTTTCTTCTCTTGCTTGTAATTTTTGTTTTGCCATTTTGAAAATATGTACCTGAAAAAAAATAATGCTATTCAAGCGACGATCCCAAAACCTCAAGCACAGCAGTCAAACTTCGGAATAAAAACCAACAGGTCGGGTATTATGACATCTTAACGCCAGGCAGGTTCCGCTGAGGGAACGAGATGGCGCTAGACAACTTGTATAGCTGTGTCTCGTTCCCTCAACGGAAACTGCCTGGATTTAAAATGTCATAATACCCCACCAGGCAATTAGCTTTTTTTATTTCTTAAGTAATTTTATTGAAATTAAAATATGACTAGTACTAATAAAGACCTATTTCCAGAGAAAAATAATTATTTCCATGGTATTTCAAACCAAAATTGTGCATTTGAAGCCAACATAAATAAACAAAGATAAAAACTACAATAAAGAAATGTTATTAGACATAATTAATCTGCCACATTAAAATTAATCTGGTCTTTTAATACTGCCCGAATTTGAATGAAACCTAATTCATATGGTCCACTCAAATTCATCTGGCTTTAAGAGCCAGATGAAACCAGACTAATAGGAGCCAGAAAAATTAGGAATTCGCAGTCTATCAAATCCTGCTCCTTTGTTTATAAACGTAAAGAATCAAACATGCAATTAATGTTAGCAAAACCTCTCATAGCACACTTTGATTTGGCAACAAAACGAAAGTAGATACACACTATCAATTAATTAAGACAGATTGATTATACTACTTACGTTACAAACGCCAGAAGTCAACTTGCAATCGTATTTTTCTGCAAAAATATGTCCACGCACGAGTACTCGCTGTCACCGTTCGGCGCTGACTGGCGCGATCAACTTACAAGTAAATATTACTCTTTCAAATACTTTTTATTTACGTAGATATAATGTTAAACGAATCGAGCCAGCTTAATGATGAATTTAGTCGGGGACAATTTTTAAAATTATGTAATTATGAAAATATGCATTTTTTTTGTATTTAAATATTAAAATATTAAGAAACACATATTTAAATATCGCTGGAATTCATTAGTTTTAGTGTAACGCGACCACAGCTTACAGACGGTTAAATAATGTAATAAAAACCGTCGTTGGGACATGCCAAACTAATTAGGTTTTACTGTTTTCTGCAAACTTAATTATAGTTTTTTTTAATAAATCCTAATTAGCTACAGCAGGCCTCGATAGACATTTACCCTTAACATAAAACCTGAAACTATCATTCAAATCGAAAGTTCTTTTGATGTGTTCTTCGGTCAAAAACACGTCAAAACTGTGTTTCAAAGAATTACCCACATGCGTACTGCCTTCAGAACGGGTCCGCTCAAACTGTTGTGGTTCTTTCCTCAAAAGGCCACTACAGAAAGAACTTGCACGGTTCTCACACAATCTTTTATACATAGTTGTCTGGACTTTAAAAGAGACAGACCTCTGAAATGTCGGCCTCATCGTTCGCTCGATAAAATTGACGTGTAAAAGTGCTGCCTTGTAGCCTATTTGCAGAAATAAATTCACTTGTTTCACTTGTTTATTTACGAAGATTTAATTGTTTTATTGCTGCATAAACATACCTCTACCGATATATGTGACGAAGAGGGCTCCCACACCATCCTCCGACATATAACACTATTTTATATGGATTGTCAGTATACATAATATGTGAGCACCATGTTAGACTAGAAGATATTTATTTTCTCTTTGTTTTGCTTTTTATTTTAAAAGTTATGTAATTTTTACAATGCGTCAAGCGTGTCTTTAAATTGTTCTCACGTAGGGGTATAATGTTGGAATATGTACCTATCAGAGACATTGTAAAACAGACTTTTTTAAAAGAGTACCGAAAGCAGTTTCTTACTCGTTCTTCTCCAATCGAATCTACATTTTGTCCAGGTTCACTGACGGACATACTGACTGACTATTTATATTTGTTGATAATTACAAAGTACCAAATTAATTAATTAATTGATTAATGGTTTAATTGGAATAAATGCTTTGATTTGAGTTTAGAGTTATGTGAAAAAATACGATTTCATTTTTCATTTTATTCATTGATTTGCCTCTGCGGTGCTGGTAACCTCGTAGCAGTCCTTGTTGTAAAATATTGTGTCAGCATAAAACAATGTGATGATCCTTTGGCTCTGGCAGCAGGGACATACAAATCTACATTCGGAATGTTATATAGGTCAATGGTTGTCCTACGCGAGGGTGAAATGAAACTCGTGTCTTTGTACAGAAATATAATTAGCTAAACGTTGAGCAATGTTACAGTCCCCACGATGCACTGCCGCCGCAGTGCTCTCACTTGAGAGTGACTCGTGATGACTTAACAACCTTATGAACTTTGTCAGTGTTGACGAGAAAACTATTTTATAAATACAGATTATAGCTCCCGGTGTAAGAAGTCACAATTGTACATTTAAGTACTTTTGAAATCTTTAAAGTTAACGTTTAATAGTTGTCGGGAAGGCCCCCCCTCGGCGGGTGCCACGCACGGCGCTGCCGGTGCAGTGGGGCGCCGGCGCGGGAGCGACGCAGAGTGCGTGCTAGTGACTACTAGGGCAGTGTCGGTGGAGGCAGACACTGCAGGGCGCCCTCAGCGCCGCCGCACCTCGTTGTCCGCGGGCACGGGGGCCGCCGTGCTGGTGGTGGTAGTGGTGGTGGTGGCCGGGTCAAGGCCCTTGATTTCGAAAGGCCCCCGGAACAGTGGCCGGAAGAGTCGTAGGAAGGTCTGGTAACGCACCGCGGAGTTCTGTAACAGGGCAAGCAGTGAGTGTGGTGCTGGGGAGGGTTTGGGTCGGGGGTAGTGAGCAGGTCTCACCTGTATCACGTCGCCGATAATCTTAGTAGTGCGGATGAGCAGCGACACGGAGGGCCCAAACAGGCTCCCCGGCAGGTCCAGGCTGACCTTGTTCCGGTCGAAAACGGGGATGTCGTCGTTCTGGCGACGGGTGCGGCGCGACCAGGATGGGTGCGCTGTACCCGGCGAGCCCGGCGTGGGCGCCAGCTCCCGGCGCCTCGATGTAGTGCCACTCTGAGACAGCGGGCCACTGAGCATCTCGTCGCGTGGCCCGCGCCTCGCCTTGCCTCGCTCCGCCTCCTCTCGTGTATGTTGTGTACGTTTGCTTTGTTCGAGTGTGGATCAGTATTGTGTCGACATTATTAATTGCGAATGCAAGAATTACGCGTACAATGTGTACAACAACAACTTGCATCATATTCCTCAAACGAGATAGTTCTGGTAGAATGAAGGCAGCGCCCATGCATTCGCGCAATTAGAATGATAGGTAACGGCTGCAGCGTAAATAAGATAGTACAAATAAATGTCAGTATCGTATTTATTATATATACATCATTATATAGTGATACATTAACACTGCAACATACGGTACATACATCCATACATACATATAATTATATATCAAGGTGTATTATGCTCGGTAGCAGCGGAAACTTCAACAATTACAGAGCCGGTTGTATAAACGGAGAGACGCCATGACGGGAGTGATTGGTAAAGCCGAGGTGGTGGGAAAGTGAGTCAGTGGATGAGTGAGAGAGAGAGAGAGAGAGAGACCGTGAGATATAGAGAGAGTGAGAGACGCATGTTATGACATGTCCTGGTGTGCGGTAACATCGCTATGTAGGTACCGGTCGACTGTGCCGGTCGACTGTGCCGGTCGACTGCAAGACATAACTCACACAGCGCGGAGAGTTAAATGACATCGTGTTACATACTACACAACTACATATTTGTGGTTCAATACAGACTACATGTTACTTATATCTGAGTCTTGCTTAGATTAATATATTTTACAACCCACGGAGAGCAGCGGAAGGCAACGGCGTGTTAAATGTTGTAGTTGTTGAATGGATTATAGGATGACGATAGACAGAGCCAGACTTTCCGATAAATACTTATTTATGTGAAAGTTGGTTCGTTACGCAACAAAAGAAAATGAGTGAACTTCTGAATGAATCTTCATAAACCTCGGTATGAACAGTAAATATGATCTGCTCTCTGCTGCCACTAAGTTGGACGTCTCGTGTGACGCGTGGTGCGTGTGTGCGTGCGCGAGGGACTACGGGCTACGGGCTACAGGCTAGAGGCTACGGGCTACGGGCTACAGGCTACGGGCTCCGGGAACTTACTACGACACTGCTACTACGGTGCGCTACTGTGACGAGTACACTATACAGTGCCGTGCGTGCTTTGATACGTCTCGCGTCCCAGCCGCACTACGCATCATTGCTCCTAAACACTGTCACCGGTGCAAACTACTTTATACAGTAAATGCTACATAATTATTTACATACATACACACAATATTCATAAACACGGCATGATATAAAAGCTTATGTTGTTCTTCATACAAACTGTTGTGTACAACGGCCCGCAGGCGTCGCGGCTCTGGCACTATGAGGCAGACTAGAGGTGAGTGAGACGCCATCACGGTCTACGTACATAATATATTGTACGTGGCAAAGCTATAATAAATAAATAGGTTACATGATTGCGAGTATTGACCAGTGGGAGCGGGACTAGTGGAGTGAGTGCAGCCAGTAGATGGCAGCAGTGTTAGTGTTACAGCGCGACCTCGGCCGCTCGGTAATTGTATGCTGCCCACCTACTTAGCTGTCCGGTTTGCAAGCCACTCCGGATATATTAAATAATATACGAAAACGCTGGCAACCAACAAAACTTGGCAAATGACTAATTCGATGTACCTGGCGACCTGCAGCGCACTCCCGACTGCAGCACGAAGTAGACTAGTGGCGGACTACACGAGACACTACTTACAGCTACACATTATATACACAATACTGGCCTGCCGAGAGTCGCAGCACGTACATGCGAGTGAGGTCCCGCGTGGCCATAAGCTGGTGGGCATGCGGCGCAGCGTGCAGTAAAACAACACTAGTTCCGAGGAATCGTTTAATATCACCAACGCTCACCTAAACCTATTTACAATATAAATACAAAACGTAGAGGGCGGCGCGCCGCCGGCACGGGGAGAGGGGCCGCGGACTGTACAGGCGGCCCGAGGGGGGGAGGAGGGCGACACAGTCGGACTCGTACAGGCGGGGTGCCGGTCACCAAGCTCTCGCTACGCTAGCAGTGCGCGAGGGGGCGCTCCGCCTGTACGGGGACTGTGCGCGACGAGGCGCGGCGATCACGAGTCGTCCTCCTCAGAGGAGTCGATGGTCTCGACGGTGCCGCCGGCGCCGCCACCTGACGAGGAGCCCGACAGAGAAGTGACGAGTGAGATGATGGAGCCGAGTCCGCCCCCACCTGAGCCGCCAGAGCCGCCGGACGCTCCGCCTAGCAGCCCCGTCACTGCCTGGATCTTAGGTCCAAGCAGCTGCAGTTTGGGCCCAATGACCTGACCCACGATGCCGCTGAGCGACGCGAGTCCGTTCTGCGGAGCCTCGATGCCGTACTGTTTGTTCAGCTCGATGTTCTGTTTGTCCAACGTGTCGACCAATCGTGTCTTCGCGTCAATCAGCGAGTTGATTTTCTACAACAGAGAGTGAGCGAGTGACGCGGCGATGTGGTGACTTATCGGAGGGCGGGAGGGAGCGTGGCCTGTACTTACCCCGAACACGAATCCGAGGACAGCGTTCTTGATGCCGAACTTGGCCTGCGTGACGCCTTCCAGCTTGCGCTTCTCCCTCGTCTGGTCGTCACCGGCGCCGTCCTGCAGACACACACCGCGGTCACTACACACTACACTACGCAGCCACACACCACACTACACACACACACACACACACACACAGTCCGCCACCATACAGTCCGCCACCACCCACACCGCCACCTGCCACCGCCACCCTGCCTCCCCTGAACCGGACTGCAGTTACATACGAGAGCTACCACGTCTGCTGTATACCAGGCGCGTTCATGCAGCAACGCTACTCTGGGCGAGTTCTCCACCGTGCCACAGTGCCGCAGTGCCGCAGTGCCACTGTGTATAACTGCACGAGTACTGTACAGCGTCTCCACACTAGAGCACCCGCCCTGTGCTACGTAGATACGATATTTAGCTCTGCTTGATCATCTTATTAGCCTTAAACTTGCGTACGACTCTACAAGTCGCTTCCAGTTGATTACTGATTTAGTTTCTGTCCATCATAACAGGTGGCATGGCGAGCAAGTTTTTCATGAATATTATATTGACAGCAGGTGCTAGACATAAAGTCAGGACATTGTGGGCACTGTAGGGCCGGTCGAGGCCGCCCGCCTCTCACGGCGCGTGCCGCGGGCGCTGCAGTAGCACGCGACGCGAGTGCTGCGCCTCCCCAGCGACGACGCACCGGAGGTCACACAATCTCGCCAGATGAGACCGATCACTGCCCGCGAAGGTTACGCAGTTACCTACTAGTTGCCATGTTCTAGCTGATTTACGAAATATGTAATGATGAAACATAAGCGCGATGGACATACGACACCGACGCTATCGACATCGCCGCAGTCGTCGTATGAAATGTGATAACTACGTAATATAATTATATGTCCTGCAATATTACTATATGCACCTTATCCACAGGCCCGTGGGAGACTAGCCGCTGTGATACATATATACGTAGTTCCGAAATAAATAAAGAAACACAAATGAAATGTTGTTGTAACTCTAACAATTGATACTTGGGCAACTCCGCGAGTACGCGTGAGAACATGCAGCCCTCGGCGTGCCTACAGACTGCCACATTACACGCATGCGCAGAATGCCCAAGTGGCTCCTGCCCCTCGCACTGAGGACCACTACATCTACAGGTGACTTCGCGGGTCACTTCACTGCTCAGTCGCTGTACCACTACCGCGTTTATCAACAATGCGCAAGCTTTTCGTCATATGAACTTATCTTATTTTAAAGCATCTTTACTAAAATTACCGTATAATGTCGTATTAAGTGGGCCAGCGGCGCTAATGTAAACTATTCACGTAATGTGCGCTCAGCTTGTGTCCTTGAGCTCACGCAACGTACGTCGCGGCTCCGGCCGAGTACCGAGTGTGCCACAAACATCGTCCGACACTTGTGCTGGCACCCTGACTCCGGAGCGAGTGCGTGCATGCGCGATATGTTCATGTACGCAATCAACGAGAACGGAAATGTTAAGTGATGAATGTTTCAAGCGTTATGAATGAAGCGAGTAGAGCGAAGAGAGCGAGGCGAGGCGAGGCGACGCGACTGCGACGAGCTGTGAACAAACACACGGAACAAAACACAAGAGGCGGCGAGACGCGACGAGACGCGTGCGAACCGGGACAATGTCGCACGAAGCGCCAACTTACATAAGGGCCGCGGGTCGCACGCGTCTCGTTACGTCACCGCACCGCCGCCGCTTACTCCGCGGCGGCCGCAGCGCTCTGCTGACCCCGTCAGCCGGCGCGACTTCCTCTCGTTGTGACAAGCGTGGTTAGGTTAGTAGGTAGTATATCGAATGTACAGTAGGTCGCGCTGGACGAGGTGGGTCAGCGACGTGCTAATGTGACCTATTGCGCCACGCTCGCTGCAACACTCAGCTGCAGTGCGAGCGCCCGATGCTGTTAGTCGGGAGCGGGGTTAGAGAGCGGTGCGCACATACCTCGATGGGCTGCAGCGCGTCGTCGTCGGCGAGCTGGCGGCGCATGCGCGGGTGCGGCGCGGCGGCGGCCAGCGCCAGAAGCAGCAGCAGCGCGAGCGACGTGAGCGGGCGGGGGGCGACCATCATGCGAGCGAGCAGAGACGAGACTGGCGCAGGCAGCGCGCGCGGCCGCCGCGCTGCGCCCCACGCGCCCCACGCGCCCCACGCGCCGCGCCCCACCGCGCGCTCCCACTCCCGCGCGGCAGGACTCAGGAGCCGCCACATCACACGACTGTCCGTGATTGCTTGGCTCGTCATACAACACGTAACAACGCCCGCACTATACAATGCGGAGTAGTGCTCTCTCGGAGGGACCCGTTGGCGTCGTTACAATTCGGTGTTTGAGTTCACCACATACATAATACTGATATGAGTCTTCTAGTATATCTGTAACCAAGCCTAATCATGTATCTTCCTATATCACTTTCTGAATGATGTATGCGCCAGAGGGCGGCAGCGACGTACAGTCTCCTCTCACGCCGTGTAGCTGGTGACAATGGCCGGTCGCCGGCGGCGGCTCGACACGTGGTGGCTGTTTATTGTGTTATGATAATGTCACACGCTGCTCGCTGCGTCTTCCGCGCGGAACTAAACTAAATCACTCACAATAAAAAAAATAACACAACATGCTAAGGGAAATAATGGTTATTTTTAAAATATAAATAAAAGTATAGTACAAAATGTCGAGCTTGTCATACTTAGTTTAAATACGAAAATAACGACATCACTTGGGCATGATCATAATTACGATACAACCTCATTAACAAGTTCAAACGACGTCGTTTACGCGGGTGACATAATTGTTCATTTCAGTTTTGCAATGTGTCCGCGGCATACCCACACAATAACAACACGAGTGCGTTGATGTCTTTTGTATAGCGCATTTTCTTGACAAATCAGTCGTGTTTTTTGTCAATAATTTATTTGTTATGAACATGAATGTATATCAGAAATGATTATAAGTCGCGAGGTGTGTGGGAACGGGACGAGTATTACGGTCAGTGGACGGCGGACGGAGGTGAGCAGGTGAGCAGGTGAGGTGGTGTCGCAAGCGTAACACTTGTCCTTCGTGGCCGGTAATGTGTGCATTAGAAAGATAAGTAACATGACATGCGCTATAAGTGCGAGCCGCTAATTACGCGCAGCGCGAGGCCGCGCATGCGCACCGCGCACCGCGCATAAAGTAAAGCGCAAGGAAACGTCCTTTCTAAATCCGTTGGAATGGCGGGTATGGGCGCCACTCGCCGGCGCATGCGCAGAGCATCCACAACAGTATTCCAACTTTATAGAATTATGTAATTCCAAGCGTCTCAATAAATTGTTGCAAGACACAAACATAGACAATATCGCAACCGATGCTATTCACAGCGGACTGCCGACCGACCTGCGGGTCGACGCGCGTCGCAATGTATTGCTCATCGAACATTTCCTTTTTTACAAAAATGTATCTATTGTGTAAATCGTAATCAAATTGCACGCGACTTGGCGCACATAAAAATCACACTTTGTTAGACTTTTTTGGAAATGTTTGATTCATTCTTACTTTAGTTATTGTCCTATTTTAATACAAAATTTAACACTTTAATTCTTATGTAGACAATCTAGTTTCCTTATGGCATCGAGCATTTCTTTATTGAAACAAAGAGTTTCCTTTTCTTGTATAGAAGCACTAATTCTATGGATTGTCAGTATGCATATGTGAGCACCATGTTGGACTTTAAGTTAATTTTTATTTATTTATTTTTTTAATTTTTGTAAGTTATTAGTATAATGCGTCAAGCGTGTCTTTGCATTGTTCTTACATATGCGTACAGTATTGAAATATGTATCAGAGACATTGTAGAACATACTTTTTTTAAAAAGAGTAACGAATGGAGTTTCTTGCTCGTTCTTCTCCATTCGAATCTACTTTTTGGAATGAGCACCTAGCTTCACCTAGTTTCACTGACGGACTGACTGACAGACTATTATTTATATTGTATTTGTTGACGTTTCAAAAGCACCAAACTATGGTTTAATTGAAATAAATGCTTTGACTTTGACTTTGACTTTGAAAATATAAACGTGACCAGGTTATATTTGATCCGTACAAGAGACGGAACATTTTGTATATCCAGTGCCATATATTTAGTTCACCACCTATCACCTTGCAAATGCATCCACATTGCCAGAATATATTCTAGTATTTAGAAACACAAACTGTTTTTCTTGTTTGAGGAAGTATTTCAAAATATTGACAATATTTTAGCTAACGGAGTTATAAAGTAACGATTGAGTTGCTCGTAACATCTCCATTCGAAACTACACTTTGGAACGAGCACCTAGCCTCACTGACAGACTGACGGACAATTCATTATTACCGTTTGAACAGTGCCTAAGCAAGGATTAATTGAAATAAAAGCTGTGTCTTCGACTAAGTGACTGACTTACTGAGTCGTGATCATTGAAAGCGACGTGCATCCAGTGGCTCCCCGTGACCTTGGCTAGGTCATCCGTCCACCTTGTGGGTGGTCGTCCTGCGCTGCACGTACCAGTACGTGGCCTCAACTGGCCTCCGTTCGAAACCATTTCTCTCCCAACGGCCGTCAGGCCTCCGAGCTACTTGCATGTGCCTTGCCCACTGCCAATCCGCTGTGCTAAGTCAGTGACTTTCGTGATCCCTTCATTTTTGATTCGATCACGTCAAGAAATACTAAACATAGCCCATTCCATTGCACGTGGAGCGACCTGGACCTTTCTGTAAGGCGAGTGAGAGACCACGTTTCGGTTCAATAGATCATCACTGGTAACATGTATACACAGATTATAAACTTTGTTCTTGAGGCATAATACTGGACAAGAAGGTGTTGCGTAGTTTCCCAAACGCTGCTCATCTATCCAATATGTTTATGTTATAACTATCATGAGACATACTAAATTAATTATTATTTAACGAGGAACTCGACTAGTTTCAAGCCATGCTAGAGACTCATATTGATGAGCAGTATTCCGCAACCTGCGACATGGCGACTGCCGCGCTGCGGCTACTCGAGTCTACGGGCCTATCGCGCCCTCTGCCGTGATTCTAGCGCACTTTCCTCTATTTGTGGTATCGGCGATGGTGGTACCCGTAACACTGGTGGCACTCTAGTCTCATTCGCCAGCGGCTGCGCCGGTGTTGGGTTCGAATCCCGCATTGACGCAATAAGTGTTACATGCCGCGCTCACTGTGTTACATAGTCGAGTTCCTCGTCAAATTATTATGTACGTCGAGAAATATAGTAATTAATCCAAAATGTAGTTAATTAATGACATTGTATCTTGCCACTTTCTTAACTCAACTTAAGACCTATCTACACCTTTTACATCATTGCATCGAGCATTGAGCTTAGATTTTTCAGACATTCTGCCATGACTACAATATCGTCGACAAACCGGGAGAAAATGATGTACTCGCGCTTAGCGTTAATGTTAGATTGTTTCCATTCTAAGAGCTTGAAAGCGTCTTCCAATGGAGTAGTAATGACTAGAGATGTGACGTCTCTTGCGTCACACCTCGCTGCAGAGCAATATCCCTCGTGTTCTGCTCGTATACTCGGACTGACATGGTGGCGTTGTTGTACAAATCAAGACGCCGAAGAGACATTAACACTACCCAAGTCTCGCTCAAATCATAAGCTTTTTTAATCCACAAACGCCAAGCATAGTGGCAAGTTATACTCCTCGGTCTTCTGTATAACTTGCCGCAGTGTATGGATGTGGTATATGGTACTATAGCCTTTCCGGAACCCGGCTTTTCCGGGAGAGAGGAATACATTATTATAATATGCGTACCTTGGCCTAACCCTTCGGGATGTAGAAAGCGTGATGTTTATGTATGTAACGCTATTGGCAGCTCTCCTAATATAGTCAATATGTGGTTGATGGAACATTATAAGAATTCTACAAACTTCTTCCTCATCATCATCATCATCAACAGCCGGAAGACGTCCCCTGCTGGACAAACGCCTCCCTCTTAGTCCTGCACGTCGAACGACAACTCGCTACCTGCATCCACTGTAATTTCCCACTTTGTTAAGTTTTAACTCTTTATAGTCTTTATATAAATGATAGGGTTTTTTTAAAGATGTCATGATTGCATTTACATACATAACTTCTAGTCCCGGTACAACAAATTGTGGATTAAACAAATAATACATATACATACTCACGCCAGTCTCTCATGGGGGTTGGCAGGGACTGTGTGTATTAATAATACACAGATAATAATTTAATATTCATTGAGCTTTCTGTAAGGGGAAAATCATTAAATTACTCTCCCACCTAGGGTGAGCGAGAAGGAGTGTCCCTCATTGACTAAACTCCCCGTTCCTACTCCTGCTGTACGAGCCGGGGCCGGCGGGCCCGGCAGCCCGCTACGTCCTTCCGCAGCTCCGCAATAGACATTGGCTGGTGATACTGAATTTTGAATGTCGCTTAATTAATGTGAACGGACAGATAGCACTATGGTTGACGATTGAACCAACGAAACAATGTAACCAAAAATTGTATTGTGAACATGATTTAAAAAAAGTAACCTATGGAGTTTCTTGCTCGTTCTTCTCCACAGGAATCTACACTTTGGAACGAGCAAATAGCCTCACTAGAGGACCGACCTACAAACGAACCTTCAAATGTGGTTTATTGCACTAATTGAAATAAATGATTTTGACTCTGACTTCGGTTTATCTTTCGACAGGGAAAGCCCAAAATATCGCAGTCAGAGAATAATACAATCAGCATTCCTTTGTTGACTCACAAACACCGCAGGCTGCAGGTTACCGACCGCAGCTGTGTGCTGAACATGTAGGTGTTACAAGAGGCGCAGCATTATTGGTGTACACTGTACGGGGCGGTTGGTGCGCGCGAGGACGCGACGTGACGCAAGCGTCGGACGTCCGCTCTGAAGACCGCAGGCGCCCCGGTGCCCTACTACGCGACTACGACCGCCGCTGCCCATCACCGAGTCCAAGTTTGTGAACGCTCCCACTAGTAAATCCCAGGAAAAGCGGGTCGCAGACAGTCCGTGTCAGTGCTTGTTGTTGTGAATAAATAAATTATTATTTGCGCAATGGCAGTTCGGTGAGTGTGCCACATTAGCTAAATGATCGACTGAACATTGCAAAATATGAGAGTCATCAGTTCAGTTCTCGGTAGTGATTTGGACTCGTTACGTAACCTCGTGATAATTCCCACTAACTAAGTAGGTGCATAACTAATGAATTATTAGGTAAGTGACCCACGTCCGCGATGTGCGACACTACCGACTCCGCCGCTTTATTTATTTATTTATTTATTTATTTATTTATTGAATGGTGAATCAACAGCTACATTACATACATTTAGCAGAAGAATAGTAACATTGAGCCACTTATAGATTCACACGAATACTGACTTAGTAGGTAGCAGCTAAGACAAAATAAAAATTATAAATACACCAAAAACAGGCACACAGCAAGAAAATTATTTAAATATAGAAACAAAAGAAAGGTGAATACATATTTAAAATAAAATAATAATACAAACTAGTTTCAAAGTAGTTTATGCATACTTTGCTCAATCCGAGACTCTAACGTAGGACTTTGCGCTAGACTAGCTGAAGTCTATTCAATGAATGTAACGTGCACTACATGATGTAGTACGTAAGACAAGATACCCTGCGCCGCGCATGCGCCGTGTGCGCGCGGCCGGCGCTGCAGACGAGGGTCAATGTCGCGCGTGTCGCAAGCACTCCCCTCGACACTCGGAACGTAATGCGTGGTCACAGTACTCCGCGACATTCCGATAATGTACACCTAAAACAATTTCTTCGCTATCTCAATAATGCGCAGTGCAGGACGCTGTATGTACGCACATGGGCAACGACTAGATACTCCTGCTGCCTGGCGTACTGCAGGACGCTCCTGCGTCCTGCCACAGTGCAGGACGCTCCCGAAGTGGAGCACGATGTCAGTGTGTGCGTGTGTGGCCGGAAACTAGTTTGTCTCAGGTCGGACACTCACACTTAAGGAGGTCAATCAATTTCCACGTACTTTCGGTTATTGTATAACAATAAATTGTCGCCTTACAAGGTGTACTGCAAGCGATCTACTTGTGTGAAGTATTATGTACTTTGTGAAGACTTCCTTGGTGAGCTCTCCGTCACTTGTATTGTTCAGTTGGTCCGCCTCGTTGATGGAGTCAGTTAGTAGTGAGGATAACTACTCAATTGGACCTATAGTAATAAAATAATAAAATAGTTAAAACCATTTCGAATACAATACAATTTTTCTGCACTAACTTTTACCTGCTGCTTCGCCCGCGTTAATGAAAGTGTATGTTAGTAGTGTTACTCCAAAATATAATAATCTTCCCCAATACCTGCGAAGTTTCATTACTGTACGACAATTAGAACATTTATTATTAACAAGACATATAATGTTACGTTTTTTTGTTACATACATGCATGTTATTGTGAAAATACTCAAATTGTTTCACATAACTAGGTGCAATGAAAACCTAAGACGAAGCCAAACTTCAGGCAGAGGTCGAGCGAAGCATACAAGTACATACATTTCACGGAAACCGAATTAAGTTATAAGAGTGCTCTACAGGAACCTTCCTGCAGTTTAGCCCAAAGCAGGCATACAACTGTTTGAATGAAAGTGAGCTCTGCCTTCGAGGAGTGGAGTCGTGTCGAGTCGTGGGAAGGATGTGTCGGTCCATCCAGGCGAGTGGTAGAGCTCGGCGCGCGTTACGTCGGCCGCGCCGCGCCGCGCTCAGGGCGCGCTTGCGTAATACTCGTAACTGAACCATGATATGTGGCAACACATTGCTTTTGATACTAGCTTGTAACATAATTATGTGAATTATAAAAAGGCCACAGTGGCCGCGGGGTGAGGCGCACTAAATTAATAATGTAATTAGAACGCAGCAGCACCTCGACTCAGTCCCTAAATGAAAGTGTAAGTGGACGATCTACTTCGCTCATGTCTGCCGGTTTCACGTACTTCAAACGTTCCACATCTCAGCTGGATAACTAGACAGGCGCGAGCTGCATCTACCAGTGATGAGTTTATTAAATCAAAATAATTTGAAACTATTCAGAATCTATAAGTAAAACATAGAAAAGAAAATGAAACTAGTGTGTTTAAAGGTCAATGAGTAGTACACAGTCAGGTTCAGTCAGTGCAGGTTTTGATTTCGTTGAGATAGTAAACAAAACATTAAAAAAAAATACAAATACCAGAATGCCATGCCATTGTATTTTTCTACAAAGTTTCACTTGCTCAGTAATTGGACTTCCACCAACCGTACAATCTTATTTGTGGCGTAAGGATTTAGTCATTCCGTCTCCTATAAAATATCTATGGGAACTGTTTCGTCTTACGTATGAATATAATTATAATATAAATATTTCAAGATGGCGGAAGGAATATTTCTTTCTGAGGGCGCCACGAGTCACGACCGCTCGCTAGGACGCTTTAACCTGTTTACTGAAAATCAGGTTAAACAGTGATAGTTGCCGACGGTCACCGCTAGAGGTCGCATATATTACCTCTAAACACTCTCATTTCGTACGACCATTAACTACATAATTAGGCTGTTAATTATGAACAATATGCTAATTATTAGCATACAAGTGCGCCTGCTGAGCGGGGGCTCCTCAGTGGTAGCACGGAGTCTGGAAAAGTGCCCGGTATATGGCAATAGACTCACCCCCTATTACATGGGACTTAAAATAAGTGTAAACTTAAATAAGCGGTTGTGACATTATACAGTGGCATTAAGTGCCGTAATGTGCACCTCTGCCTACTCCTATGGGGATAAAACGCGTGATGTTATGTTATATATTGTCTTCTGTTGCATAATGATAAGTATTTGTGCTTATAGAAATAATATGTGTTACTATAAGAATTGTATTTAGAGCTCGTCTCGTCTGCGATACAGAATTGTCCTAGTGCAGGCATCTAACATTGTCACATCAATATTGAACGTATGTACATAAGACACATTTTTAAAATTTGCGTTTTTTAATTATGAATAAAGTTTTATTTACTTGTTATTTATACAAAAATAAAAATATTTCGATTGATGTAAATGTTACAAAACAAAACCTCACTTACATTGTATACCTTCACATTAGCAAGGAGTGGTGTGCTTCACACAATCTCTTAATGTTCTGTACGTAATGGTTCCAGTGAGTCTCTCAACCTCATCTCATTCTGCAGCTCGTGATGTACGGACGGAGCTATGAAGGGCCGCGGTCAGGAAGGTTGAAACCCCGAGACCTCACAAGTTCGGGACCACAAAGAGACACAAGGTTCGAGGACCAATGTAGATTTTGAGAAACAGACCCACTCGCAAGTCCCAGCAACACCCTCTGGTGGCGCGCTGATGTCGCGAGCTGGGTGCTTGCTCAACTGTGGCCGCCGCTTTATTATATTATATCGCAACGTTATCTATCATCTGTTATTAATTAGCCGTAAACTGAGAAAACTAAGCCAAGGCGCGGCGCGCGGCGGGGGGAAGGGGGGAGGGGGGGTAGGGAAGGGGCATGCGATATTGGTGAAACTGTGACAATCCATGGCGATGTTAGCAAAGACATCAATATTGGGCGTCAGCAGCGCCAGCGCCCGTTACAAGACGAGCACTGCAGGGCCAGGTAATAGTGAGGCGACCTCACGGTGGTAAGGTCGGGGCTGGGGTGGCTCGGCTACAATGTTAATTGTCGTGACATATGTCGCGGCGCGGCCTCGGCGACCTGCGACCCGCGCCGCGCCGCGCCGCCATTACCGCCGCGCGCCGCGCGTTGCGTGCGCACGCGACCCGCGACCTGTGACCTGCCGCCTGCCGCCTGCCGCCTGCCTACTCCGCGCCGCTCGTCGTCTTCATTACTTGCCACATTCACATCGCTAATTATTGCGCAGTCTCACTAAATGATTTACGATGCCTTATCTTGCACAGGGTCGAATATGTACAAAGTTCTAAGGGGTCATAAAATTACAATATTTAGTTAGGCAAGTGAACGGTTACGCCGCGCGACCCTCAGCAGCTCGGTGCCAGGAATCCAGACGAACTTGTCATATAATTATGTGCTCATCGAGTTCTTAGCTCAATGTATTTACTCAGGTTATTTGACCAGTCAGTCAGTCAGTCATGTAGGTACATCATGCTAGCGGCTAGGTTAACAGATAAACAGCCCTCTCTGACCTCTCGCTTTTTATTTTACTTGTGTCTGGACATTTAAAGCGACCGTGACCTCTGAATTTGTTTCAATGTTTTTCTCATAATAAGTCAGGAAAAACCGAACTCAACTACTTTTATTTTACGCGTCGATATTAAGAAAAGTACTTTGTAAGCTATTTACGAAATTAATACAGTTAAACACCATTTATATACTACTAGCTTTTACCCGCGGCTTCGCTCGCGTCACAAAAGAATAAAAAGTAGCCTATGTGACATATACCAATACACACAGCGCCATCTAAACCAATACTTTTGTTTTTCCTCGGGAATATCAATTTTTCCGGGTTAAAAAGTACACTATTATTTAATCCGGACTTCTAACTTTACGTCTGCAAAAATTCAAAGCAATCGGTTGAGTAGTTACGGCGTGAAGGTGGAACAAACAAACAAACTCACTTTCAGATTTATAATATTAGTAAGGATACAAACAAAAGCCAGCTGTAGCCGCGCGCCGTCCGAGGGCTCGCTCTAATGTTTCCACGCACACGCTGCACACAATGAACTATCGTGGACACCGCCTGCTTCTGCGCATGCGTATAATGGTGACGCTAAGTGACCACATTTTCGTGGAAGGAACCTCTATGTGTGCTGGTCGGCGAAGGGGCTTACACTCGACTTTCTCTACATGTCTCTCTAACCTCAGTGGCTGTCGTGCCATGGAATATTTAGGCTCCGAGCAAGGTCCCGTGCGACATTTATCTGAACTCGTATTTTAACACAGTCCGCGCTACGCGGTAGGACACTTTACTAGAGGCTGTACTTTAGTCGCTTGCAAGGAGCGGGGAAAACCATGCAACGCCTCTGTGCTGCGGAAAACTTACAGCAGAGTGAGAGGCGTGCCAGCGGGGGAGGGGGTGCGGTGCGGGGAGGGGGGTGCTGGGCTGGCGCGGCGCCGGCGCCGGCCGCTGCGGCACTCGGTCGCGCGCGCCCGCTCCGATCACTCGCGTCCCCGGACTCCCGCGCCAGCCAGCAGTGCACCTCCCGTAAGTGTCCGCCGCCGCCGCCCGCAGCCGCTCGGTAACGTACCCGCACTCACACACACACACACACCACATAGCCGCTTACATAAGCGCAGAGATTCCGCTTTGTTCCTTTATGACCCAGCGAGTGCACGACTCTACTCCTTGTCAGACGTCCCCGCAGCTCGGTGGTGAATTCGTCGCAGAACTGAATGTAGTGCAACATTGAAGTCCGTTGCCACACCGGGGCCGCGCCGGCGCAACCTCGCCGCCCGACATTGGGCGAGTTTCGACACAACTTCGATCTATCGCACTATCGAAACCGATTTCGCTAACATTGAGCCGCAGGCTCGCGCTCGCGCTGTGTCGGCGCAGGCGCGGGAGCGGGCTGGCCGATGTAAACAAACAGACGGCGTGACGTCACACGCGTGCGCGTCTGTCGCGCGGCGCTGCCGGCTTCCTCGTACAAGTGGGTCACTCGAGTCACTCGGCTCGTTATGTAAGCGACGGTTTGGTGTCCAAATGATTTCATGTCATCTTATCTAACATTATGCTTCATCAACTAAACATATACAACTTGGAAAGAAAGTAGTTCGCCAGTCGCGGTCAAGGTCGCGACTTAACCGGATGACCCCACTTCACCCCCTCCCCTCCGCTCTGGGTCACACTACATCACCCCTCACCTCCATCCGATCTGCAAATGTACAAGTTGTAGGAAGCACTTTCCGATAGTCAATACTATTATATACTATTTTGTATTTGTACACTAATAAGACATTCGCAAGTTGTGCAGTAGTTGGTCGCTAGGAGCAGCACGCATGCGCTGCTACAACTTGTGTCCTAGTACCACAGTACTAGTCTACTCGCGCGAGACCGCGACGTGTATCATGTAACCAGTCCGCAGCAGGACTGGTCTACTCCATAACATTTTCCGTAGACATGAAATAATAGCTTAATTTATTTAATTTCATGGACATTGGAAATGCCTTGCATTTGAGTCATTGAATCAAAACTCATTTACACTATATCGAGTCTGTTTACTTGTATTCAATTTTTGGTTCTTTCAATAAAATTATATAATCTCAATCGTCAATATTAGCAGAAAGTTTATATATTATTTATTGATGACAAAACAGGCGATGAAGGAATGAATTATGTGCACTGGTGCAGTACAAGCTATGTCCGCATCTCGGGCGCCCCCGCGGCCGCTCGTCCTGCGCGAAGCACTGGAACTATCTACTGAGACACGAGCTCGGCAGCCGCGCACCAGTTAACCTGGGGTCAACATTAATGTTCTCATTTCGAATCAGTTGTCATTGCCACTAATTATGTATCGCACAATAAATGAAGTGGAAACGAGAACAAGGATATCGAGCGCCGAACCGCCGCCGCCGCCGCGCTCTGTCGTCACCTGCTTGACATTTGCCAGTCGTGAAGGTCACGGGGGTCGCAGAGGTCGCAGAGGTCGCGGCCACTGCAACGCCTGCACACAGAGCTCGCATAGTATGCGCCGCGCGCCAGTACAGACACGGTGCAACCAGTGCAAGACATCAGTGGGAAGTGCCCGCGAGTGAGCGCACCCTTGAACTTGCTCATCTCAAGCTATTGTCGCGCGCGCGGTGCGAATGTAAGCGCGCTACACGTCACGTGGCGCGTGCGCGCTTCCACTTGCGCCAAACAATACGATTCCATGATAACAAGAAGATACTGCAGTCATGTCGGCGTCTAACAGCTGAAACAAATAGATCGCACTTTGGATGAATTGGAGTAAAGATCACCGACGTGGACGACAAGTTGCGCAACAAGTCGTGGGAGCCTACGACTGGCAGGGGTCGCATGTCGCTCTTGTAGCTCGCGGCATCGCGTGCGATATCATCGGTTGCAAAACGGAACACAGGTCGAAGTGATAGTAGGTAGAATGGAGAGGTCGCGGGGCCACATGATCGATGAGACGGCGTTGCACCATCCCGGCAATAGGTCCACGCCGGCTGTTACATAAACTGACCTGATATGTAATCAATACTGTGCTGTCACTGGAAGTGAAGGCGGCCGGAGCACCTCGTTGCACAACTCACTGCCGCCCGCGTCACGGGCGCAGCGTCTGCAGCAGGAGCAGCAGCTGCAGTAACTGCTCCAGGTGCAGGAGGGTGGCTGTGGTCACGCGCACGTGTCGCTGTACTGCGACTCTATGACGTGTACTGTGTTTACTTTCACGCTCTGCTAACTGCTTAGTATTCTAATGATGTAAAGTAAACAGCCAGGTAAGTGCTAACTACCTGAGCACATAGCGCGACACACACACATACATACGTTGACATATAATTGAGATACGCTTCACTCTTCACTGAGAACTTAATGAACTCATCTGATGTGTCTTGTCGCCCACAGTTGGGCAGTAAAAGTTTGTTGACAAATTGTATAACATTTACATTTTCTATTCTATCCCTTCGACCCGACGAGCGTTTAAGCTGTTTAAAACAATTTTGCGAAAGGTGTCGGGCCGAGCGTTTCGAGCTCTATAAATCAGCCAAGTAGTGATGCGTAGTACATGAGGCACAGTGACGTCCGTAGTTCCGCTCCTTGGGTCAGTCACGCTGACTGTCACTTGAGCCGCGCCCCCGGGCCCCACAGTTCAACACATTCGCCAATTTTTTCATGTTTCAAAACAAAAACAGCAAGATATTCCGGCGTACGTCACGTGCTGACATTGAAACCTATGACGATGTCATTCCCCAGTCCGCGCCCTGCTTAGGCCATACAACTTCGTCTCAACAAGTCTGGACTTCAAACCGGATCTACGTAGTACAAGTTACGAAATGAAATGCAATCTCCAAGCATGACCGGCGTGAGCAGCAGCAGTAGTAGTGGCAGTAACTCGACCGACCGACCGCTCGCGCTCGTTATATCACCGACCGGTCGCCGCCGGCGCCGCTCCACCACTTGTTTTGTTCCCTGTTATCCAATTCGCTAGAGACTAATACAATCCGCTTTAAAATCTTTCACTTAACTCAGAACATAATTGCGGAAACTCAGAACGTCGCTTGTAGCCTTCAGTCAATATAGTGTGGACAGATAACATGTTACATAATGTCAATATATACGCTTCAAAACAATCAAAGTCGTTACACTCGCAGTTGTAATCAGAGCACGTAACATACATACGCGTGTTCGCGCGTGTGTGTGTGTGTGTGCGTGTGCGTGCCACAGCCTACCAGCGCAGCGCGAGCCAGCAGTGCGCCAATGTGTCCCCTGACTTACTCATCTTCAGGGAACTGAACTCGCTTCAGTGACACAAACGTAGTACTTACAAAGTAATATCGCGACTATATGACCATTCAATGACATTGTGTCTTCTTCATTGGATCATTGGCTGTATCTCTAGCTGCGCCCGCGTCAGTCGCGCCGCTAATGCATTACTTGAGTATGAATAGAAATAAATATGATTCAGTAATAGTCATTCAGTTAAGCAACTGTATATGTGCATGCTGTGGCTTGCGCGTGCGCCACTTTCGCCGGCGGAAGGAGGTCGCGCGCGCGCCGAAAGGCGAAAGGAAACGCACACAGACGCGACACTGTGCCAAACACAGACACAACTGCAAACGTCAAGTTACGTGCGCGTGCGCTGCGGCAGGCACACACACACACTCACACAGGCTTGGCATACAGGCGCAAGCCCTGCATGTATATGTGTGCGTCCATTACATTAACACTTGGACCTTTCGCGAAAGCTTACGTAAGCACTAAGCACTAGCTAAGTCTGCGCAATAGATCGGTCAGCAAAATATTAAAACAAAAATATTTAATTAAAGCGAGCAACAGTCCGGCCGTGACCCGCGTGCATTACGTGCAAGGCCGCCTTCGTTACAACGCGCAAACTGTTCAGCTTTCTCAGTCCTTGTGCAATTTCTCGGCATATTTAATGACATTATACAGGAAATGTAAGCTGCGTCCTCGTCTCCTATTTGTAATACATCGTGGAATCTGTTTCGTTTCGTCCCGCGGCAAAAACAACTTGCCGCGAGGAGTACATTTGTGGCGACGCATGCCACATGTCAACGGATGACGTCACAAGAATCCTACATCGCACATGCAAAGTTTACAAACGAATAAACACAGATAGAAAATCCCAACGAACAACTGTTGGGCAGAAAGCCCGCCAGGCACGATCACCTCGCCTGGTCGGAGGATCCTCCTTTTCCGATCTTAGGGAACTATACTCTCTGTTCCCTAAAGTGGTGACCCCGACGTGATTGGAAAACAACCTTCACTTCACGGAGCAGATCAGCACCGTCATCCGTATCGCCATCCCTCTCATTCATCATTTCTCCGCTGAGCGGTAATCAAGTCGCAGCCAACCAGCATCCTCGGCCTCATCAGGGACCACCATCACCTGCAACGAAGTTGTGCAGCCTGGTTCTTCCCTACGGCCTCACCAGCGTCTAGGCACAGCACTTCTGCACACGGTTCTGAAGGACATCTCCTCCCGTCAACGCAGACGCCGGCCACTACGCACCTACCCTCGCAGCATCTCTTCCCCGACTCACCGTGGGACACTGCGAACGCATCTCTCCGACTCACTGGAGTTTCACCCTGCACCGCTGACCCGACTCACTGGGCACTCAGCGGCACGGTTCCGACCCACTGGAACTAGGGACGTTCTACACTGGCTCTGGCACCGCTCATCTCAAGCATCGACAGCCGTCTCAGCGGGATCGACCTCCGGTCTTGGGGGGGAGTGATGTGGCGACGCATGCCACATGTCAACGGATGACGTCACAAGAATCCTACATCGCACATGCAAAGTTTACAAACGAATAAACACAGATAGAAAATCCCAACGAACAACTGTTGGGCAGAAAGCCCGCCAGGCACGATCACCTCGCCTGGTCGGAGGATCCTCCTTTTCCGATCTTAGGGAACTATACTCTCTGTTCCCTAAACATTCGATGTATAAACAAAAAATAAAGATATGTTTGTTTTTAGTTTTAACAAATCATTGAAATACGCTCATACGACGTAAATTTGTTGCCAATACCTACGAAACATACCTCTTCGAGAATTAATTACATGGCGTGATGTTTAGATAATGTATTATGAGATGGTATGCGCTGTTGAAGTTTGCTTTTTGCAATGACTCACCATTTATTTTTTGTTTTTAACATTGTATTTCATTGTAAAGCACTTGTATTACCGAGACAGAAACATTTTACTTCGGGACGAAACCGAAATATATTTCACGGCGTGTATCCTTATGATTGCCTGATGGCACCGCTGGAGTTTTGCTCTCCCTGCGACTGTTGCGGGTGTAGTCGACTACTTCTCATCATCTTCCTGTACTTATCCCAAGTGACTTGGAGTCGGCGCAGTACTATTGTTCCTCCGCTATGTCCTAACAAACTTCATTTAGTCACAAACCCAGTTTTCTTCCATATCAGTCCTTTCATAACCTAATTACCATTTCTTTGGGTATCTACATTTGTTCCATGAGTCCATGACATATCTGTCTATGACAGCCACAAACACGGTTGCCGGCAGTTGACTACTTCTATTATACTTCTATTTCATATTATCAGATGTAGTTCGATGTAGTTATGTATGTTTAATCCAAAGCTCCACTGTTGTCACTTCGCTCGAAACAATTAACCATTCTCATAGACTTCCAGTACAGAACACGCATACAACGGTTCGTAGCAAGTGCTACAAATAACAGTCCGCGCGCGTTGATGTCTTTTATTCGGAGAGTTGAGCTATAACAAATATACTAAACCAATATGTATGTACCTGCAAGACTGTCTGGCGGGGTGCTGTGTGCTTGTCGTGGACTAATCGTGTTTTTATGAAAGTGGAATGTATCGAGCGTCGATCGCGGTGTGAGAACGAGCGACTCGTTACAACGAGCTGCGCAACCCGATCACTTCTTGTAATACTCGACTCGGTGCACAATGCGCCTGCGCATGGTTGCTGCGCTCACGTTTTTCATCGTGCCACTGTAGTGTGGGAATTTCAAGTAGTGCCTGCTAGGTGTGTGGGAAGTCTCTCGCGGCACCACCGGCGACTCCGCCGATATCATAAAGTATATGAGATATAAAATAAACATTAAGTACGCGTTAAAACAATCAAAGTTTTCATGAAATTGTTCACAAGTTTTACTAATTAGGATAAAACTCAATTACCAATATTATTGTTATAGATTAGCTTAATGGTTGTATTTATAGCACACAATATTTCTATAGGAACGTCCGTTGGTTTATTCACATTCATGTACTCGCGGTGGGAATGTAATGGTCGGTAAAGTTATGTGGATGGACCGAGTTATTTATTTATTTATATTTAGACATTATTAAGTTTAAGTAGGTAGTAACTCAATCTGGTTGAGACGTGTTGCAAACTTGCAGGACAGTGGACAGGCTCTAAGTCGAGCGCGCACATAGACGTTGCACATTGCTGTCAGGCGTTGCGTGTTGCGGGCGTGACTCGCAGAGACACGTTGCGTGTTGCAGGTGTGACTCGCAGAGACACGTTGCATGTATCGTTGTGTTGCCAATGCGAACGAGTGCAGCTTTTACCATCGACCTCGGCGCGCCGCTCGCTGCTCACACTCACTAACCTTTTTGGAAATATTTTATGACAAACGTGCGTCATATTACTTTAACTGGACGATAGCATGCAACATTACGACGAGGTCGCGGCACTCGGCAATACTAGTGGCGGCATCCAGCGCCAGCGCTTGTGAAACATATCGGCGCATGCGCACAGCCGCTTGCCACACCGCGCCGCTCTTATTAATAAGCTAGATGATGTATACGTGACACCTACGTACGTATATGTATGTATATAGCGAGCGGACCAGAGTAACACCAGCCAGGCCCTTACCTACTGTAGGAATCCAGTCTCATCTATAATTGGAACCCAAAAAGTCAAGGCCTCGTATACACGCCAGACAAGACCAGAAGTAGCACCCGTTACAGTGATTCATGTTCCTCAAAATCATTTACAAAGAGGGCGACAGAAAAGTAACTGCAGACAACTACAAGCAATAATAAGGATCCACTAAAGTATTAATTGATTACTTGTGGTGCTAGACAATTAAACGTGATGACGCCATGCGCAGCTGCCTCCCAGGCAGTGGGCGTCGTCGAAGGGCGCTCGAGGACGTTCACATTCTCCAGGTTTTGTGTTTTTCCTTGTGCGTCAGCCGGCGACTGGCCAGTGAAAGGGTGTTGTGCAAACTCCAACCAGTGCCTCCCCCCGCACCCCCCCCCCCACTCCCCCTCCATCGACAACGCATATCGTATTGCTTATGTTGATATCGATAGACCTATTTTGATTTAAAAGGTAGTAAGTGGCTCGGCACACTTATGTTGAGCTCTGGGCGTCGGATGTGAGTCGCTTTGTGCAACTATTGCCAGTTAATTATGTATACTATAGCTGTAGCAAGTAATGGCAGTTGAGTAAAGGCCCAACATGGCCGGCGACTGGAAGTTGCCCTCACCGACGTCCGGCCGACAGTTGCGCCACTGACACCCGAACACTCCCGCGCTAAGGTTAAAACAACAGCCACGAAGTAAGGTCATATTAAAATATATTTCCCTGTCGACGCACATTCACCAACATAAGGAAGTGTTGCGAGCGCACGGCGTTAACATGTTTTCCACTAAAATGTTTAAATGGCACAACCGAGTTGTTTACATTAATGCGTGTAGTGCGCACTTGGTGTAACAAGTAGTGACTTCCGTGGAGTGAAGGCCTCGCCTGCAGCCTGCAGGAGCCTCTGACCCGCGCCGCGAGATGTCGCGTGTGTTGCGTCACGCGGCACGTAATGAGACGCGGTTACAGATAATATACTCCAACAACAACATTACGAAAAACACAGCGAGCTATCAGATTGTCGCAACACACTGACTAACACACGCAGATGCCGTAATAACTTAAACAGCTATGGAAATATTTCAGCGCAGCGCGACTTAACCTCGTTTGTTACCATTAAATGCACATAGCGTCGATATTAATTAGACCCGACCCTCGACCAGGCAGCTGCCGGAGCCACGTGGTCGACTCGTGCTGCGGCTACTGGTCCTGGCAGTGCACCTGCGGGAGTGCGAGGAGTGGGTGTATGAGAAGCATGCACGGAAGCTCGTCAACTGTTCCGTTGTCCTAACTAAACTAAGCGCAGTTGCGTGCACATGGTTGCGCGTCGGTCGCCCAATTCTTCGGAGGCGATAGAACAATCGTCACTTTCGCAAACATTACGTGCGGGACGCGGAACTAGACAGTGAGCGTGCACAATGCCGGCATTACACACAATCTCTGTAATTACAGCCATTACTCCGGACTCCCGAGCTACACCCGCGCCACTCCACTCAAATATTGTATTTCATACATAGAAATGAAGTGAACTTGTGCAGTACACCAGCGAGCTGACATAAATGTACTGTCGGCACACACCGCGCTAAGAGTCCCGCACACACGTATACAATAAACATACTAGTTAGTGATGTAACGAATGTTATACCTATCTTAGATATTCGCGATATTATATCTGTCGACGATATTCGCTAAAGCGAATGCGAATATTGCCTTACAAATTTGGAAAAAAATATCTAAAGCTTTATTTTGACAACTTACTTATAGCAAATATTTGTAATTGTTTGCATCAACTTGTAGTCTGGTCTAAATAAACACACAAATAGATGGCGCTTTTATTTTGTCCGTTTCTTTAATTGCAGTGTTAAGGTTCTCCGCCAATGCTATAAGTGTATTAAGAATGTACATATTATATGTTGGTATCGATTTGTATCATATTGTTAAGTATGGTATAATAATTCGGAATACAAGCGTTAGAGGCAACCACCACATCACTAATAATTGGGCGTCCGGTATCCTCTCTCAAAGTTGACAATCGAAATAAATACAAATTAGGGAATCGAGCCGAACTTTGATGGAGACCTAGATTTTACCAATAGGAATAAAGTGTCAAAGTCACCATGAACAAAGAACAAAGAACAAAGAGCCCACGTGTGCGTCGAAAGTTATTTGGATCGAAGAAAAAAATACAAGATTTTTTAATAATAATATAAAAAAATAGTACATACAATATTAATCGGATTAAAATGTCGGAAAATAAGTATAGAACAATAGAAACCGATATTAATATCATGCAATTATAAAAGTATTGACTGAAGGCTCTGTTCAATACGCAGTTTATTTCTGATAAATACTCAAAATGGATAAATACTGAGTGTACAATATTTACTCATCATGGCGTGCCCATCTCTAGCTGCAACAGTTCAGGGAGTAGACCTACGGGAGGAGCCGCGTTACAAAACTGTCTAATAAGTACAATTTGTTTTATTTAACTGAAAATGTGCGTGTGCGGTATTTTATAAAACACGGCTGTTAGAATAGCATTTCCAATTGGTACATTTATAACCTACGACTTTGCTTAATTTTATGATAAAACGTACCTAAGTATACCAATAGTGAGAAAACTCCAAATATCTTTATTTAGCTTTGACCCAATATTATAACTATTGACGCACGCATTCATGGCATGTTTGGACTCTAGTACACCACTACTGGCGCTGTGGTGCTGCAGGCGCGGGTATCACACACAATACTTTGTTTTATTTTTTTCGTTTGCGTAAGTTTGTAAGTGATGCGAGAGGTCTGCGCGCACGCATTACATCACGTGCGCTAGGAACTAATTACAATAGCAGCGAGCACGGCGTAGTGTCAGACACTCAGCAATATGTAGTGGACCCGCCGCCGGCCGCCGGCCAGCCACAGACTGCGCTACACGTCGGTGTCGCGCGACAGACCGCGATGTCGGCCCACGCAACGCTTGCGACACACTTACTGCGACGTCGCTCGGCATAATGCCGCGAAGATTATCGGTAATGGCGCACATTACGGGTAATGCGCGAGTTAGGCGCACGCGCACGGTACATAAGGCGCGCCGCCGCCGCCGGCCGCCACTCGCCGCGCCGCCACACGCCCGCCACTAGGTATGTCTCACATTACACATCTCGTAGCCGCCTCGTAGCCACGCGCCTACGCGCTACGCGCTACGAGACTACGCGTCTCCCGCGTACTGTGACACATGTGTCTACGTATCAACTTTACATATTATGTAAATCATATTGATTCGACAAAATGAAGATTGTGTAAAAGTGTCAGATTGTTGTCGGTTTTATTTGTCAATAGTACTCATTATTCATCGGGGATGTTAGGTAACAGATTATTTGCATAATAGAATTTTTGTCACTGATATAAAACATATCAACTGACACGTAACACACTCCAGAATGGAACTGTTACAAAGCTCCCTACATGTGTACGGGGACACGTGCTGAGCGCAGTGTCAGGCAGTCAGACACGAACATCCTCAATTACCTAACAATTGATATAATTGCCGGCCGCTCTCTGTTTGCAAACAATGAACACGTGCGCATGCGCAGCCCTCTCACGGATCAATTGGTTTAAATATACTTCGACCTTGATCTGATATTATATTACATGAAATGTATCGAAACCCTCGACTGTGAAACTACACATAAATTAATGATTACAAAGTGACCGTGAGGTCATGACTAAACATTCTAATAAACCGTTCAATGCAATCACTAATATTATAAACTAGCTTCTGTCCGCGACTCCACCCGCGTGCAATGCTTAGTGTGCACCTCTGGTCTGGGGAAGCCGAGCGTCCTGTCGCGACTGCCAACTGGACACACTGTGTAGTTGCACGTTGTGCCGGATATTGGCGGCGATTGCAGCAGCGCATGCGCAACCGTTGCTTCACCACTTACCACTCAGCGCTCAGCAGATCATTATTTAATTACTTACGCTCAGTATCCGCCGCGGGGCGAGCCGGCCGAGCTGTGTCATCAACCACCAACACGTGGAACGCTGCAGTCTGCCGGGACTTGAACGGCTTCACCTCAATTTAGTATTTGGTTAATGGCTGACTCCGCTGACTCTGAACACGATAAAATCATAACGTACTATGTAGAATGGCAACTAATTTACATAATTTAAAGTGTTGATATTGAGCAAGTTCGACCACGCTTACGAAATTTAATATCATTCATTTGAAATTCAAATGTTGCCCTACGTAGAGACGTGACCTAATAAATAAAGACAACGACACTTCACTCACCGAGCCGCACATACACAGGTGTGTACATGTGTGTATCATGCTACATGTACACACACATCTACGTCCAGGTATAAGGACGAGACACACCATCGGCTAGAGTCGACAACGATTGCCAGTAATTTAGGAGAATGGACAGACACGTGTAATTACAATGATACGTTCAAACTGCTCACTCACTTACGACATAATTGCATACTTAAGATTAGCTAAATTGCTCGTTACATGCAATGTACAGCATTACGGCAGATGGCCGCCATTAGCAGTGGCGACACTGGTTGGCCCCGGCAGTGTGTGCGCGCCCGCGGCTGCTCCTGGTCTCACCTTAACCTCGAGTATTGAATCGAGTCGCTCGACTTCTGCTGACCGTCGGCCGCTGACTGGCGCTGTGTTGCAATGTTCATTGTCGACGGTGTGATGTTCGCCGACGATAAGGCCGCGCCCTCGCCGCGTCCTCACTCAACATATAAAACATATCCTCTTTCTACCATTATGATAACCAAAAAGCAATAATTACAAAATAGGCCGTATGATAATATTATGTTAAATATTGGTGAGAATCTCGTGAGGCGACCGCCAGCACGCACACAGATGCACGCACTGTACTCGCTGCACACTCGCTAGATGTTGTAGTATTGTACCCACGACGGTGCACGTCCATCTAAGGAGAGATATATCGCCCTACTATACGACGGTACATACATTATATAGTACGCACATATTATTTAGTGGTAAGCAAAGGTCGTAGTGCACGTTGGTGCAATCCTCCGCGGTCTGCATACACGCCACACACATACACACACACACACACACACACGAGTGTGCGGGTGCCGACAAGTGCTTAAATCATTATTTTGTTCAAATCAATCGTCAGCTTTCACTCTACAATTAACGCAGAAGCTTTACAATACGTAAACCAAAATGTACTCGTCATGAGCTTTTTTGGATGTTATGATGCTGGTAACTGCATTATCCCCATTTGTAAGGCTTCAAGCACTTTGTAGAGGAGAGATGAGACCAACGAAAGCTACGTGCAATCTAACCAAACATAGCGTGTTGCGTTACAGGTCCCAACAGAAAGTTAGCAACGTTGAGAACGAGCAGGCAGTGTGGTGTCAGTCGCAGTGAGCACGAGATACAAAGACAGCACGCAGCATGAGGAGCTCCCTGTACATAGTGGCGCTGTGTGCGCTGGTGGCGGCCCGCGCCGCGCCCGCGCCCGACGCGGCACCCGAGCCCGCGCCGCAACCCGCGCCGCAGCCCGCCGCCGCCGCCGCGGCTGACGACAGACCAGAGATCATCGAGATCATCGCCCCCGCCGCCAGTGCGCAGGTAACATGGCCGCAGTCAAATACCTATCCATTTCTTTATTGGTCTTCATCCATCGTCCCTTCCATCCGCTCGTTACTATGTGAGTACGTAATTATGCTATGTACTGGAGGAACAAGTATACATAATAATATACCGATCTACTTTTCTGTAACCTGCATAGTTTTCTGTAACCTGCATAGTTTTCTGTAACCTGCATAGTTTTCACGCTTCCTTTAACATACGTATAACACACCGTGAAATCTAGATTTCGTTTTCGTCCCGCGGTAAAAGAACTTGCCATAAGGAGTACTGTCGATGTATAAAGCAAAACAAATAATAAAACAATTATATTTTTAGTGTAAAAAAAATTCAGGGAATTACGCACATGAAACACTAGAAATAATTTGTAGGCACTATTCGCATCGTACGTGCCACACGACGAGAAGTACCTCTTCGAGAATACATGGCGTGATGTTTTGATAACGCACTATGAGTTTGTATGCTCCTTCAAAGTTTGCTTTTTGCAATGGTTCACTAGTTATTTTTTGTTTTGAACATAATATATTATTTCTTTGTAAAACTATTGTATTAGCGAGACAGAACCATTTCACTTTGGGACGAAAACAAAATAAATTTCACGGTGTATATGTACATGTATGTATTTCTTATTGAATGTTACAAATCGAGTCAATAATGAATACTTGGGTAAGTATTGGGATTTATTTATGTTTATGCGAGAGTCGAGTTCAACAGTGGAATATAGTTACCTACTAACTTAATATTCAAAATTAATAAATACAAGCGTACATACACGTAGGCAGCACCTGGAGAGGCCGCAGGTACTTACGTGAACTATTGAATGTAACTTGTCTTCTTAAATAAGTAATAGTCGAGTGAGACCAGTGGCGGCACGGGTCAGCGCCTCGCGTGACCCTAATCATCAATAAATAATTACATAATTGCCTCGCTTTACAACGCGTGCCTCGCGTATCTATTAGGAGGCCGTGGCACAGCGCCCGAGGCACGCGACTAGTGCGCTCGCTACTTGCAGCCTCGACTTAGCCGTTACCTGTTACAGGAGACGCTGGCGACGCTGAACCTCGGCGCGCCCGGCTCCGAGCTCAGCGAGAGAAACAAGAGGACCATCGGTATCCTGCGCCAGCTGTTCCCCTCTCTAACGCAGGTATGTCTCGAGGACTGAGGGCGCCACCGTGTCCCGCCCACTAACTAGTACTTGCATCCCCTAGCAGTGACAGCAGCTTGTGTACCCGCCCGGATGGGAGTTCGCAGGCCAGGAGGAGCCGCGAGCCTGCCTTGTCTCGTAGTCGTGGCCCGCGGACTGTTGTGTTTGTAGTCGCTGCGGCGACGCTAAGGGCCATGTATGTTCTAGATAATCGAACAGAAAGTACAGCAACTAACGAGTATGGTGCTGCAAACATTCGGGCCCGTGGTACTGCGCCTGTTCCTCGGCAACCGGAACGGCGGCGGCAACACCGGCGGCGGCACCGTCGAACTAGACGATGACGACGACGACGACGATGACGATGACGACGAGCCCGCCAGCAGCACCAGCACCGCCAGCCCGAGCAGCACGAGCGCGCCCCTCACCAGCGCGCCCAGCACGCGCCGACGACGCGCGCTGTTCTTCCTGCCGGTATGAGGTCCGCATGCGCACTCTCAGCCTGCCCGCGGACGGCAGAGCGGGCGCGCGCAGACCGCGCGCCTCCATCGTCATCGTCATCGCATCGCCATCGTCACCTCACGCATGGACACGTCACGGCCACACTAACGATCACCCGCCCCGCTGCCACCGCCCTCTCTGATCACCTTGCTCTTACAGAATGCGCTCGCTGAGGAGAACCAGCTCCTGTCCGGCGCCGAGTCGCAGCAAGCCGAGGTGCGCGTCGCATTCGGCGACGGTCAGGCAGACCAGCAAGTCGCCGCCAGCGACGACCAGCAGACCGCTGCGCAGACCAACGCGGCCAGCATCGACGAGATCACACTCGACGACGCTGACAACAGCGAAGAAAACAGAAATAAGAGGTAAGCGCGACCATGCAAACATGCAGGGTGTCCCTCGCCCGGCAGTAGCAGAACGTGCTGACACGCCAACTGTTCCAGGTTCCTGAGCTTCGGTGGTAGCGCGAGCGCCGGTGGCTCCGGGGGCGGCTCGGGCAACTTCCTCTTCGACATCGTCAGGGTAAGTCACATGTCTTAAATAGTAATGTACCTCATACCTGTCTCACAACCATGATCTACAAACATTGCAACATATTTTGACAGTTTCTAATTTTTATTGAACGACTTTATTTGACGAACACATGAAACATGTGGTAAGCGTGTGTTAGTGATGGATTCGGCGGTGTGACCACCGGGCGACCACTAGGCGACCACTAGGCGACCACTGGGCGACCACTGAGCGCTAGTCGCGTAACAGTTGCGAGTGAGCAGATTTGTATTTGCAGCGCGCTCCCGAGGCGATGGCCCGAGCGGCCGGCACGGCGTTCCGTCTGTTCGCGGGCACGGACTCGCTAAACGTGGGCCTGACCGCCTCACACACGGCCACCCTGGACCCTAACGACCCTCAAGTATACACAAACATTGTGCAAGTAGTTAGCGCACAGTGACAGCTGAGACTCGTAGACTAGTGCTAGACTATTAGAACTCACCACGAGACACGACGCATACTTCTCGCCTCCTGCACTTTAGGAACCACTAACATACGCGTATCCACCGATACCTAACCGCCGTAACAACAAACTAGACTAACACGTAGCACTAGTATCGTAATTAGCAAGTACACATAAACATGTACTAAGTACATATTTGTTCGCTTGCAAGCGGTGCGGCGTCGCCAGGCGTCGCATCGTACTGAGTACCTACTACCTACTGGAGTAGCACCATCATATAAAAAATGTACAATAATAAATATATTTCATGTTTTTCTAATCACTCACTGATGCCGCAAATCATCATTCTGCAAACACTTAATAAATGGGTGCGTAGCTACCCGGTTGTGAGGCAATACATACATACATCGTGTCCCTGACGTCGACGATCAAATGGTACCAGGTGATCGGCAAGGTCCCAACAGTTATCAGCAAAATATTTAAAACTTCTAAGTCGAATAGTTTTTAATTTACAACGACTTATGTGTTCTACGATATAGTACATTACCCTATACTAATGGTTAATGTCCCTCTGGTAGATTATTTATAGATAGGTTTATTTATATCCGTCTGGTAGATATTACCTAACGGACTGACCAATTAGATTTTTCATTTTCATACCCTGTCATGTCATAAGCCTGTCATCATCCCTATTATCGATACCCGATAGCGACGATGGCGTCAATATTTTAGCAAGTCGTCGCTAAAGGCAATGTAATCGATCTTATACTATTTGCATGCAAGCTGACGGTAGAAATATGGTTATAACACCAGTATTTATATTATAAACATGTAAAATGTACCTAATTAGTGGATTTATCGCCTAATTCTAAAAAGAACATTATTGTACACAGCTTCATCACACAACAGAACTAGCTACCTATAAACTTGTTTCCTATACATCACAACCAGACCTGGAGTAATGATTTGTAAATCACATATAAATTGACAAAATGAAGGCGACATACTGATGTCACGTTGTGTTGCAGCTTGTGGCTGGCTCGTCCTCGGGCTCCTCTAGCGGCGACGCTGGCGCATCTGCTGACGGAGACGACGCTGGCGCCGCCAAGGGCGACAACCTGACGGAAGGAGTGCCCGGCCCCATCACGAGGCTGTTCATCATTGCCAACCGCGGTATCGCAAACCTCATTCAGGACCTGATCCTCCGGATCGCCCAGACCTCCGAGAGAATAGTAAACTTCAAGGCGCGACTGATCACCTCCATCATTTAATGCGCGCGCATGTAGATCAATATTTTAGTGTAGGTAGTAGTGTAGAGGCCAGCGGCAGAGGTCGCTGTGCCACAGAGTGCGCCGCGCGCGCGTGACGTCACGCTCGGCCCGGCGCGTGACGTCACGGCGCGAGAGTGCGGCGCACGCGGGGCGGCGGCGTGGCGCGGCCCGCGGACCGCCCGGCGCCGCCGCCGTTCCTGCTCAAGCTTTTTTATACCGCAATATTCTTGATTCGTTTTTACGTTTGTAAATATGTATTATAGCGGAATTTGTATAAAATAAATAAATAGTTAAATTATTGTCATCTTTTACTTTTGTTAAATTTTATAGCAATCCTTTGCGCTCCCATCCCTCATCTCAAATCCCCAATCCCTAATGTGCAATATGCCCCAAGTGTAAATCCCCAAAATTAAATACTATCAGTGTCACTTATCTGTCGTTGGCCGCTTTAATTTAATCCATATAAACATGCCAAATATATATTTATCACGGGTATTTGAAAAATATTAGTACCTAACTAGCTGACCCGGCGAACTTTGTTCCACCTTAACTCGTCGAGTACCGGTTTTATAGACACAATTAAAGAACAATAGGTCGCGGTCACCGGTGACCGCTTGGTGTTTGACAGTTTAATGGAAAAAATACAAAAAAAAACAGTAATTATTCATTCATTATTATTTCTGTATTTTAGTACATAGGTCACTTAAGTACCTTGAGATATACGACATTTTTTGTTTTATTATCAGGCGCAAAAACAAACAACGCAGATGGTCTTCCGACCCGTGAACATGCCACGTATAATTGACCATCCGGGAAAAACATGAATGTTCTAGATTTAAACCACAAACTTTTAAGGATTGACCTTGTGATTTGTTGATGGTCATGGCCAATGCAAGACATATCGAAAATTGAATTCTTTTAAATTCCAACGGCATATCGGTTGGGATCATCGGGATCCTCGGAATGAGAACTTCGTGAAGTTCTTTGAATGTTCCTATCATTATCGTAGCATAAATAACATTGTTCATCAATTTTGTAACCACCAAACGCGTACCGTTGCACAGTTTTGGTTGGTTTATGTTTCGAAGCATGATTATTACGGAGCCAGCCTTTAGGCGTAAATAGTGCGGTGGTAAGCCCGGCACGTCCAAACAGTTTAAAAATTCAATTGGATAGTTGGTGGCTTCATCTTCATTTGACGCAGTCAATAGATTTGAATGAATGCATTGTTCCAATGATCTTATTTTGAATTAGGTAGGTATGTAGTTCAGGAAAATATGTCAGGTAACCTAAAAAGGTATACTTAATATTATAAATTTGTTTACGTCTGTTTGTTTTGTTAGAAACTGACTTGATTTTTTTACTGAGTAGAGATAGTGGAAAGGATTAAAAGTAGCATAGGCGACATTTTGTTTCTTTCCAACCCGCCACTTCCCTAAAACAGGGGCTGGAAGTTTGTATGGAGCATTTCGTAATTTTCAAGAATTCTAAAATTATTCTATCACATTTGTGACCAGAAAAATATCGGGTACCTATTGTTTTTTATTATTTGTAAACCAGCCCTCAATACTTAGAAGAACGCGAGCAGAAGAGGCAGAACCTAGAAAAACTAGCTATAAAATGTATTTGGTTAATCGATCTGATGCACCTAAATACTATTATTAGTCCTTGAAAACAGTTTTCTATTGGCAGTTTTCTATTGGCTTAAGCAATATAAGGAGTTTTTTGGTAGTGTTTTCACACATCGGGTTACACTAACTAAATTTTCAAACGCTGTCGAACGGTATAATAAATATCTTATGTCCGTCTCCTAGCTCTAAGCTTTTCAGCCAAATCTGTTCTGCCGTTCTTGAGTTATAAGTCGTGTTAGTTATTCATCCAAATTTATTTTATCACCTTCAAAGTATGCTCCTTTAGAAATGATACACTTTCGCCAACGAATAATCCATTCATCAAAACATTTTTAAACGCTGCTTCCGGAATTGAGTTCAGTTCTCGAATTCTCCTTTAAGATAGCATTTTCTTTTTTCTTCTTTGGCAACAGTATTTTTTTTATTAGTCAAAAATAAATACAAACATATTTTGACAATCACTGCCATGCTAAAACGTCAAACGTCAAACGTACATCATACGTCAACGTCAAACTCAAATGTCGCAATATTATAATATAATAGACTTTAGCCAAGTTATTATTTTATTGTTCTACACGTCTACCGTACTACACAACATTATCTATTTATATTCACAAAACTAAAACATTGCAAATACTATTTTATCACCCAACCATCAAGGTGCAGACAAGTCACCGGCATGGTGGCCGCTGTGTTATTGTGGCAGTGGAAGTGAACGTTTTCATTCATGAGTTGATTCAGTCACTGCTGGTCACTAGTAGTGTTAGTCCACATGACTTGGACTGAAATATTTAAAACAAGCAATATAAACAGGCAGTAGACATGGCGCTATACGAGGGGATAGCGCTAATACAAGAGAAGCAAGCTGTCGTGTTGGACCTCGGCACTGACTACACAAAGTGAGTACATCGATGATAGACCAGTCGAATGAGGAAACACATGAGTGACGCTCACACTTTTACAAAAGTGCAATAGGTAATATGATATATTATATTACATATGTACCTATACAGCAATTCATAAAAAGGTTTTGGATACCGAGTTCTATCGTGTTACCAGTGTCCTCTCTGTATGTTAAAGTGTCATGAAGTGTAATATTATTTTATTTATATTGAATTAGGGTCTTCAACAAGGAAAACACACAAGAGTAACATTACAAAAAATTTTAATGTGCATCCTCAATTGTAGGCCACAACATGCAAAAAAAATCATACAATTGTACATAAAACTTCCAATAAACAAATTACTTAACATAAAATTAAAGTATTTATCCTGTTGAAATGTCATACCCTAAATTTGTTCATACAAAAGTAGTCTCTACACATCGGAAATAAGGTCTATAATGTATACCTTAATTATGTATGGTGTATACTTTATTTCAACCTGAATTTCTCACTACTGAGATAGTGAATAAAATGACAATTACAGATATCTGGAAACTGAAATCAATGGGTAGTAGCTGAAAGACACAACATTTTGAAACTAAGTTTCTAAATTATGACATCTTCATTAATAAAATTGTCTATCTCCTTAACTATTGGGAATATCTTTGTAATTATACCTCTAAATAAAATCTACATCAATGGTGAAAATTTTCTTGAAACAGGGACAACTTTCCCTAGCGTAAGTTTCTTTCATAAAAATCAGTAAAGTGAAAATTTAATAAATTTTCACTTAAGAACTGAAAACTTCCTATTTTAAGTATTCCATTTTAAACGCTAGTTATTTAACTATGAACGTAATAGACTTCAGCCTCCCCACTACTAAACAAATACTAACTATTGTTGAGGTTCTGAGGTTCTCAGTAATTTCAAATTTAGTTTTTACACCAACCTCTAAGGATCACAGTAAAACTTAACCAGAAGATACAATGGGCCATATGATGGAAAATTCAATTAAAAGACTAGATAAGTTGACATTAATTGCAAGTAAAGAACGTTTTATTCTAGAATAAAATAACCGTTTTCAAACTCTTAATTTAGATACAGAAGATGTGGAAATACAATACAGAAATATTTCAAAATGCATAAAGACTGCAAGCCACAACATCAAATAGCTAATAATACAGAACGAAAAATTGCAGCTAAAAATGATAAAAGCAAAATCCGCACAGATATCCGTATTACCACACACAACTTATAAAAACCACTCTGGAGAAAAACCAGACCCTTAGAACCACAATTAGAGGCACATAAAATGAAAAAGTATCAATAAGCAACCACAAACACAATTCCGGGGTAAAACAGACAGACAAAACAAAGATTTAAAATGTTTGTACAGAGTATTATAAATCCCTTTATGCTGCCGTTAACAACACCCAAACGCACACAAACAATATTATACTCATATTATTCAGAAATCATCGCACTTATTACCAGCTTTGAAGTCCATCAAGCCTTACTAAACATAAAATACAGCAAAGATGGTATTACCACGGAATCATTGAAAATAGGAAAACCAATTCTGTTGCCTCATATCACCAATTTATTTAACTCCATATTAAAAACCAGACAAATACCCAAAAACTATTGCCAGTCCCTTTCATCAATATTCACAGCATTAAACAACCAAGACATCCACCCCACCTATATCAATTTGCTTCAGAACATTTACCGTGAAAGTACTGCAGCAATCAGACTACACAAACTCTACCAATCCTTTCCTATTTTAATGGGGTCAAACAAGGCGACCCGCTATCCCCGAAACCCTTCACTGCAACTCTGAAGAGATCTTCAAAAAGCTGGAGTGTACAAGAGTACAAGAGAGACTTTGTACTCTTGTACACTACAATACACTACTACACTACAGTCTAAATAAATTAGAAGTTGACGTCCTCTATGACCCTGTTCAATTTGATCCATACTCTCAAGGACACCTGTATACAGATGGCACTGTATCTAGCTTGACGTAAATAACAAACGCGCTATAATAAAATACGTTTAAAAATATAATTAGTGCAGAAATAGTGTAGTAAAGTGAGTGAATCTGTAAAACTAGACCCAATAACCCAGTGATAGTGTTTTTCAACAATTGTGTACATTAATTACGAAGTTAAATTACAAAATTCAAAGTTCCAAACATCGTCGGAGTGTATTCAGTTACCCAATTTAAATATTAGCTACAACACAAAAAAGGTGTTATTCGGCGTTAAACTTGTATAGTATCCAAAAACAACAATATGAGTGAATGTAACTAAAACAAAATCGAGTGAAAAAGTGGCTCAGTGATACAAAACAAAAGTTATACAACCGCCAACATTTAAATTGCAAGCTAAAAGTACATTAACCCTCAGTTCATATTCTAAACAAATTCTATAATAATTAGTCGCGTATTTCGATAACTTCACTAATGTTCGCATGGCTGAATATTTTGCTGGTCTACTTACATTACACTAGTACCGAGTTCAAATCTCAGTGACACATGAACTACTTTTCGGAGATTTGTAAAATTTATTTAATGCTTTCTGTGACCATTCAGTCTGATAAAGTAAAGCGTTGGCAAAAGGATAAAAATAAACAAATCGAATAAGTTAGTATTTTAAAATATCTAATATCAACTGGCGACATCTGGTGGTCAAAAATGTCATCTGTTACTAAAGCTGCCCGCAAGATGCCAGCACTAGTGGTGTGTCATAAATGCAAAAAAACTGTGGATGTAAAACACACAGCTTTATGTTCTGTCTGCAAAAATAATTTCGAACCAGACTGTGATGGTTATCCTGCTCAGACGTATAGATTAAAAAGCCCAAAATCAAAAAATCTATGGCGTTGTACAGCATGCACTAAGGACATTGTTCCTTCTGAAGATACAAATATAACAATTAGGAAAAAGAAGCTCCTGCCTACAATAACTCACATAAGGAATGAAAATCAGCCAGGGTCTAACAATGGTTTGCATATACCGACCAATTCCACACCATCGAAAACAGCATGTGAGACGCCCTGGTCCACACCAAAAAGCTCAATAAGTGATCAACATGAACATCAACTGTCTTTAAATGATACGCACGACACATCGTTATCTCTTATCGAGCAAACATTGTCACGCAGTGTGGATCACACTTTAATGGACGCCATCGGTATACAGGAAATTGATGAATCTATGAAGCAACTTCGGTCTGAGCTTGCCAGTACGCAAAATGAATTAGAACATATAATACTTGAAAATAATGATCTACGAGGTCAAATAAATAAATTAACAAAGGAAAATGGTACACTGAAAATGTTTCTATCTCACTCGCCAAACTGCAAGACTAAAAAGAAGACAGGTTCACAGAATACCCTTACACCTTCTAGATCTGAGGCTATACAGCTTGCTCTGACGGATTCAAATAACTCTACTGTGGCATGTACGCAGAAATTCATCGAAGACCTCAAACAACAGTTGGACAGAGCTAGGAGTGAAATAAGTGGTCTTAATGAGCGAATTCGCAACTTACAAGAGGCCCTACAAACTAAAGAAACTACGGACTTGCAGCCGCGCCACTCTTCTCTGGATGACTCCAGATTTTCCCCCAATCTAACAACGAACGGAAACGGGGTAAAAAATAAACTATGTATTCTAACTAACGTGAGTTCCTATAATACACTGTCAGCTGTGGAGGATATATTCGGTTCACAATTTTACTATTGTCGTTATGTTTTTCCAAATATGAATGTATTGCAATTGTTGAATAATCTAGATAATAAGATATTGAATTTTAATATGAATGATTACTGTGTAATTATGCTCGGAGGCAATGGTTTTGATATGTCATGTAATTATAAGGAAATGGTAAGTGTTATTAAGAAATCGTTAGAACATATAACCCACACTAATTTAATTGTCTGTGCGCCTACTTATGTTTGTGGGGCTCCCATATATAACTACAAAATTGAATTATTCAATAATCTTCTGCACAGGGATCTGGAAAACAATAATTATGCTACCTGTTTTGATTCTAATAGCTACCTCACCTTTGACATGTTCTCACAAAGTACTGGTAAACTTAACAGAAAAGGATTAATCAATTTATACAAAGTAATTATGTACAATATTAAAAGAAACTTGTTTAATTTTTGTAAGAATGCCTCTCCACATAGTAAATGTAATAAGTTTTTTCTCGAGTAATCATTGTCGTAAAATCGAAATAAGTAAGAGCAAACCCACTAAAAGAATTATGATGTATTATCAGAATGTAAGGGGTCTTCGGACAAAAACATCAGAATTTTACACTAATGCCATGTCATCTTCATATGATTTCGTTGCTCTCACTGAAACTTTTTTAAATAATTCCATTTATGATTCTGAGTTGTTCACTTGTGATTACACTGTATTGCGTAAAGATCGGCCGGGTGATGTCGGTTGGGGAGGTGTTTTGTTGGCAGTAAAAAGTTGCTATGAGGTTAAGAAAGTTACAAATATCGATGATTTAACTGATGATAAGGAGTTGATATTCGCTATAGTTACGCGGAAAAATGTCAAAATATTCATTATTGTTGTGTATTTGCCTCCTAATTATAATTCTAAGCAATATTTGAGTGTCCTAAATTGTATAGAGAATGCTGTTAGTGCATATTCAAACTACGATTTTTTAATTGTCGGAGATTTCAACTTAAAATCATGTAGTAACTCTGTAAAGATGCAGTTTGATGTATTTCTTGATTACTGTAAATTACGTCAATGTAACAATGTACGCAACAAATTTGACAGCATACTGGACTTTGTTCTGACTACCGTAAACTTACAACATGTGAATGTAATATCTAATACTGAGCCCCTGGTACCTGTTGACAGTTATCACCCTCCTTTAGAGATATTTATCTCGCTTCCCCCATTAAAGCAGACGGTGACAAAACCAACGTCTAAAAAACGAGTACATAGCGCAAATATTGAATGGAATTTTCGCAAAGCAGATTTTCAATGCTTGTACTCTAACATAGCGAGTCTAGACTGGACAGAAGTCCTACAAGAAAGAGACCTAAACACAGCAGTAGATAGATTTTATGATAAATTAAACAACCTCATTGATAAACATGTCCCCCGAAAAAGAAATGTTAATATGAATAAATATGTATATCCGGTTTGGTATACTGGTGAAATAATACATTATATTCAATTAAAACACTATAATTTAAAAATGTTTAAAATCCGTAATTTACAATTTAATATGGAATTATTTAAATATTATAGAAGTAAAGTAAAACGACTTATTAATGACGCATACAAGAAATATATAAGCACCGTGGAAAATAATATAACTGCAAATCCGTCCTCGTTCTGGCAGTATGTAAAAGACAAGCGGGCAAAGAGACAACCGGGTAAGGAATTTGTTTATAATAACCAGGTTGTCGTAGGCCAAGATGCTGTTGATGCATTTGCACAATACTTTGGCTCAGTTTTTCATAACCGTATTCCATCACTGAGTCCAGAAGCAGCAATGCGAGATGCAATGGATTGTGGTTCGGTATCTAACATAACTATTAATAATATTAATGTTGTAGACTTGAGACGAGCTGTTCGTAGGCTTAAGGCATCATCCGCGTATGGTCCAGATAATATACCTGTCTTTCTGATAAAGGACTGTTTAATCAGTTTTGAATCACCTCTCCTCCACTTATACAATCTCTCTCTGCAAAGTTGTGTCTATCCTACTAGATGGAAAGTTTCAAGGGTAACGCCCGTTCCCAAAACTGGGTCGTCGATGGAAGTCACTGCTTTCAGACCTATTGCAGTTCTATCGGTGCTTGCAAAGTTGTTTGAATCTATAGTCAATCATTCTTTAACCAATCAGCTGTCGGGACTTCTTCATGATAGCCAACATGGTTTCCGACGAGCTCGTTCCACACTAACTAATCACACAAAATTCTTAGACTATGCTACTAATAAAATGATAGCTGGTGGTCAAGTTGACGCCGCGTATTTTGATTTCTCCAAAGCTTTCGATTTAGTGGACAATGATATCCTTCTAACTAAGTTTGCGTCTGTAGGCTTCTCGTCGGAACTTCTGAGATTCATGGCAGATTATCTTAGGGACCGGAAACAGTACGTGAAAATAGGTGATTTTCGGTCACAAGAATACTACACAAGGTCGGGAGTAAGCCAAGGTAGTACACTGGGACCTACGCAGTTTCTAATCATGATCAATGATTTACCCAGTGTCTTGTCTAAAACTGAATGCCTTATGTTTGCTGACGATCTAAAGTTATTCCGCTCTATCTCTGATATTAATGACTGTGTGCAATTGCAGAAAGATATTGATGCAGTTGTTAGATGGAGCGAAAGTAATAAATTATCATTTAATGTCACCAAATGTAAATCGATCACATTCACTCGTTCTAGATCCCCTGTCTCAATATCATATAAATTAGCAGGTACACCTCTTGAGCGAGTTGCATCTATACGTGATCTGGGCATTACATTGGATGCTAAACTAAATTTCCACGAGCACATAATTAAAGTATGCAAAGACGCTAGCAAAGCTCTAGGTTTTATAATAAGAATGTCCTCAAATTTTAGGAACCTTAAGACTATTAAGCTTCTCTACAATGCATATGTACGTAGTAAATTAGAATATAACTCAATTATTTGGAGTCCACATGAAAAGTTATATACCCTTATGGTTGAAAAAATCCAGCGTAAGTTTGCACGGTTCCTATACAAACGTGAATATGGATATTATCCATTTTTATACCCATCAATGTTTGTTTCTGGTATGGTAGGCCTGGACACATTGGAACTGAGGCGGAAATATGTACATATTTTACACTACTACTATTTGATAATTGGGAAGATAGATAATCCATCGGTGCGTGACAATATTTATTTTTATGTCCCCGATCGATATTTGCGTGGTACTGGTAGGCGGCGTCACCGACTACTTGCTTGTCCGCCGAGCTGGCGGTCTCCCCATACTGGTAACTGTCCAACGGGCCGGGCGGTTGCTATGATCAATGATCTTTTACAAAGCAATCCTGATGCAGACCTTTTTTTCGATGGTATTAGTGCAATGTCCAGATACATTTTGGCTTATCTTAATCACTCTTAACACTTAATTTTAGAGTAAATAGGTTGTTTTTGAATTGTTTGTCGGTTTTTATTGTTTGGTTGATATTTTATTATTTTATTACTTAAATATTTAACTGTATTTGATCTCATTATTGTTCCTAATTTTAGTTATAATGTAATATTTTAATTGTGTTTTTAGTGACATGTAGACGATTTGGTAGACATAATACTGTTAGTCTATATTGTTGTTATTATAAATAAATAAATAAATAAATACTCACCACTAGCTTAGCAAGATGTGATAATTTGTGTGGCCGTTCAGTGCTGCAATATATACACTACCGCTCAAAAGTATTTGGCCACTTGCACTTTTGATATTACCACCAACTATATTTCATTAAAAACAATTTTATTATGTTCTAATGTTTGTATTTCATCGTAAAATACTTATCTACATTCAAATAAGGTAAACAGCTTATTGTTATTGGCGAATTCCTGGTCGTAATATCAAGATAGTGTTATTGCCGGAATTTTTTTCAAAATTTATTTTAAGTGTCACTTTCTTTTTAATTACATTTTTAAGAAATAAATAAGTCGGTAACGTGGAATAATTACTAGAGATTGAATAACCTTAGTTATTTGATGTCATTGGACCAGAAATCAGGCTCTCCAACTCAAGAATTGAAGTCTAGTAACATTTTTTTTGTCATTCGCGCGTTAAGTTTTGTTTTTTGGTGAAAATGGGTAAAACGAAGGAACATTCTCAAGAGACCAAAGGCATTATAATCGGTCTTCATAAATCCGGTAAAAGTAATCGTGAGATATCAAGATTGCAGAAGATACCAAGGCAAACTGTGGACTACATTGTCAAGAAATTTGCGTCTGAAGGAACAATTTGCAACAGTCTTCGTCCAGGTAGACCAAGAGCCACCACTTCGAGTGAAGATTTGAATATTGTTGTCAAAAGCAAACGGAATAGACGATTAACCGCACCAGAAATAGCAGCACAATTCAACATAGGGCGTGATAAACCAGTGAGTGTGTCTACAATCAAAAGACGACTCCTTGACGCAGGACTTAAAGGATGCGTAGCGGTCTCAAAACCACTTCTTAAAGCTGTTAATAAAAAGAAGAGACTACATTGGGCTACGGAACACAAGAATTGGACAACAGAAGATTGGGAAAAGGTTCTCTGGACGGATGAATCAAAATTTGAAATTTTTGAATCTAAGCGAAGAGTTTTCGTACGCCGGCAGTCTAATGAAAGGGTGATCGACGCTTGTACTGTGGCTTCTGTTAAACACGGCGGAGGGTCTGTGATGGTTTGGGGCTGTTTTGGTGGCTCCGCCGTTGGAGATCTTGTACGGATACAGGGAATCTTAAAAAAAGAAGGTTACAAAAGCATATTAGAGAATAGTGGAGTACCGTTAGGAACCCGTTTAATTGGTTCGGGATTTGTATTTCAGCAGGATAATGATCCTAAACACACGTCGAAACTCTGCAAGGACTTTTTAAAAGGAAAAGAACAACAAAATGTCTTGAAACTCATGACCTGGCCTCCGCAGTCCCCAGACCTCAACCCTATCGAATTATTGTGGGATCAGTTAGATAGACAAGTGCGAAAATGTTGTCCTACATCTCAGGAAAACTTATGGAGAAAGTTACAAGAAGAATGGCAGAAGATAACTAAGACGACACTGGAGAAATTAATTGCAAGGATGCCGAAGCTTTGTGAAGCCGTAATTAAAACCAAAGGTGGACATATAGATGAGTCTAAAATTTAGGAAACGTGTTATGTTTAATATTTAAAATAGTGTTAATAAATAGTTTAAAATATTATAAAGCAGTTTCATTCATTCAATCTTTCACAAAATGTATTTTACAGGGTGGCCAAATACTTTTGAGCGGTAGTGTATATAATATAACTGGTGAGAATTAAAGTTAGACCTGACTGGAACATTTAAAATGTTACACAAATGTAATTAGTACTCAACCAGAACACCAACAAGTCACCAAATACAATAGGCTAGATCATGTGACGTCAGTAATGTGACATTGTGCAGATTTGGGTTCACGGGCGAGGCGGCGCCGCGCTGCATCGTGCGCTCGGAGTTCTGGTGCCCGGCCACGCGGCGCTACCGGCGCCTGCACGACTACCGCTCGGCCGCGGAGCTCTACGACAACCTCGTGCACATGCTGCACCAGCTCTACTTCAGGTCTGCTGGCCGCGTCACTCGACTCTTTCTGTAGCATTATAACTTTTCTCTTATAAAAATATTCCCACAGGCATGTGCTGGTCAACCCGAAGGAACGCAAAGTTGTAGTGGTGGAGTCTCTGCTTACCCCCACTCTGTTTCGGGAGACGCTAGCTAAAGTGCTCTTCATACACTATGAGGTAATTATACAATTTTGGTACAATATTTCTGCAGCTGCAGTCAAACTACAGTCGGCTTAGTGCGAGTTTGTTTTAAACCCAAAAGCAAACTCGCACTAAGCCCTCTGAAGTAAATGTCACTTCTTTGTAATGTACGTGCAGGACCCCTGCGCGCGCCGCCCATACATACAAGGAAGTTACAGCTCAACATTACAAAAAATATGTTTTTATAAAAAGAACACCGGGTCGGAATTTGATGAGCTATGGAACAGTGAATCGTGGCTATGATGATACCTTTCAAACAGAAATAGTCAGAGCCGTGGCGGAGCTGGGTGTATTTCGCCTACTATCCTTTCGTACAACAGGAATTAAAATTTTGTCAAAAAATACTGTTAGTACCTAATTTAAACATAATTTTTAGCCATAATTTTAAAAATAATTTTATTACCAGTTACTCCCGCGCGTTATCACCCGGTCTGCCCGTCTCCTATTGTCCGTACCGTGATGTTTTATATCCTAGGTAAAATCATGAATAATTTCTCCCGCCTGAGTGAGGTGGGAGGGAGTGACAGACTCTTACCGACTAAAAACCACCCGACGCCCTAAGTGTCCTTCGCGACGGCTGGTTTGTGAGAAGGCAGCACTTCGCTACCTCACGCGCCCCGCCTCCTCCTGAGCTAGCATGACTACTTCGCAAAAGCAGGAGACGGCATCATCGCTCGGCATCACGGCCCGGACTAGGACCGGATGCTAGAGGTCGCCGTCGCCGTCTCCGATCACATCCCTGAGGGCACGGTGGTGCTCAGCCCACGGGCGTTTCCTCCCGCCCTATCAGACACAGGTACCTCCCGAAGCTCCCATGTCCGGTGAGGGCCTGCTTCAGGCGGTAGGAGAGGACGCCGTAGCGTCTCTCAAGCCACACGTCAAAAAGGGGCTTACCGCTGCAATGGCAGCGAGCCCAGTTTTATATCCTATAGCCTTCCTCGATAAATGTACTATCCAACATAAAAATAATAATTCACAAACGACCAGTAGTCCAGAGATTAGCGCGTTCGAACAAACAAACAAACTCTTCAGCTTTACCCAAAGTATAAGATATTGTATAGTCGAGTGACATTGCGTGTGAAAGTGATGTGTGTGTATGTGTAGGTGTCGGGCGTGGTGTGGGCGGACAGTCCTCGTCTGTGCGCGCTCACGCTGGGCGCGCCCGCCGTGCTCGTCGTCAGCATCGGCGCAAAAGATGTAGAGGTCGCCGCAGGTAAACTCCATTACTTTGATATTCTACTTCATTAACTATGTAGCTACAAAACGAGCAACACACCTAAATATTGTGTGGGACATGTCGGCAGTGGTGCACTCGTGCGTGGTACTACACGCGCTGCAGTCGCAGCCCCTGGGCGCGCGCGCCGTGCACGCCGAGCTGGCCAGACTACTGGACGAGCACAACGGGGGCCCGCTACACTTGGACGACCAGGTCATCGAAGACATCAAAGGTATGCAAAGCACAATCGACCTCGATCGTGATAATGGGAACAGTTTAGAATGGCATCGAATCTCCCTTCGATTTTAGTGAAGACGTGTTTCGTGACGACTCGGGAGCGCGCGGCGCAGTGGAGCTCGGAGCGGCCGCCGCAGCCGGCGCGCGACGTGCGCTACGGCCGCGTCACGGTGCCGGGGCGCGCGCGCGAGCTGGCGGCCGAGCCGATGTTCCAGCGCGACCACGAGCTGGCGTCGCTGCCGGACGCCGTGCTGCAGTGCGTGGCGGCGTGTCCGCGCGACGTGCGGCGCGCGCTGGCGGCCGGCGTGCTGGTGACGGGCGGCGGCGCGGCGCTGCCGGGGCTGCGCGCGCGCCTGGCGGCCGAGCTGCGCCACCTGGTGACGCAGGCGCCGTACCGCGACACGCTGCACGTGCGCGAGTTCAAGTTCCACGACGCGCCGTCGGCCCCCAACGCGTGCGCGTGGCTGGGCGGCGCGGTGCTGGGCGCGGGCGAGGCGGGCGCGGGCCGCGTGCTGGCGCGGGAGCAGTACGCGCGCGAGCCGCGCCTGCGCGACTGGGTCTGTCTGCTCGACAACACGCCGCCCGCGCACCCGCACCGCGCGTACCTCGACATATAGTCGACTTTTTGTAAATAATCGACCATCAGCTACTGTATAATGTATTAATCATTTCATTGAAAAAGGACCACCCTCCATTGTTAATGCTTATGTTTGTGTAACTCTGTAGTAGGTACCTCTTCTTCTAACTCGCACAAGCGCATATAAAATACCGCCTTAACATAATGATACTTCCACTAAGATAAACATTTTATTTATTTATTTTTAGCCATGGTTGTCCCATTGCAGTCCATTGCACCCTCCTTCCACTCGTCTCTTCTTATAGCTTTCTTTGGCCAATCCTTTTCATAGTTCATCCGGCCAGTTTTATTTAATAATTATCTAAGTATATAAATAAAAATGAATTGCCGTTTGTTAGTCTCGCTAAAACTCGAGAACGGCTGAACCGATTTGGCTAATTTTGGTCTCAGAATGTTCGTGGAAGTCCAGGGAAGGTTTAAACTTAAGCTAGTAAAAGATAAAGATTTACTTTAGTATTGTTAGTTTATCTATTTTTTTTACAACAACAATTATTTATTTATTACTGTTTGTGTAAAATAAAAAAATTATAAAAAATATGCTTTAAAAACGTCTTTGTACTTCTCATCCTTTGTAGGACAGGCCGCGAAATTGACGGATCACCTGATGGCAAGTAATAGACCGTCGACGCCGTAAGTACACCCATTATAAAGGTGTCCAATAACTACCCGATTCGATGTTATCCGATGTCGACGTTGTGACTGCAAAAACCTTTAGGAAATTAAATTTCGGTGGTTACTGCTAAATGCTTCAAATATGGCAAAATTAGCGGAATTACGAGTGACTCCAATGTCAGTTATAGGAGCGATATCCTTTTGCAAAGCAGTCATACTAGCTAAGGAGGAGGCGGGGCGCATGAGGCAGCGAAGCGCTGCCTCTTCCCAACCCAGCCGTTGCGAAGAACACTCCGAGCGTGGGGATCGCGGGATGATCTCCGGCCACCGTAAGCGCGGGCATGCGGACGGCGAGCATGGGTAGCTCGCCGCCCGATCAGAACCAGACGACGAACGTACGGCGCGTCGCGTTCAGACAACCACGGATGGGGCCCAATAGGGCTGATGCCGATACAGAGCCGCGAAAAACTTAACTAGCTACCGGGGCTCCGGCTCGAAGTGCAGGAGTAGGAACGGGGTGGTTTGTAGTCAGGAAGAGTCTGACACTTCCTCCCGTCTCACCCAGGCGCGATAAGCGATTCAATGATTTTCGCCCCTTTTAAAAAAAGTGTCTGTTATAAGATTTCCGTACAGTCAAAGTTAGTCTTCAGATCTTTAGATTCTGAATGACATGAAACGTTTGCTTTGTGAAATAGCAGTTTTTTTTTAACTAGCTGATGCCCGCTACTTCGTCCACGTAGAATATTAATTTTAGAACATAAATACATTTTTTGTTTCAGTTTTCCAAAATAAAAGTAGCTTATGTTACTCCTTAGCACATCAGTTAACTACCCATAAAAGTCCCGTCAAAATCGGTCCAGTCAATTCAGAGATTAGTACAAATTGACAGACAAAAATTGTAAAAATGTTATTTCGGTATGTGTATCGAATGTAAATTCATATGCATGTAGTAAAAGCGGTGATTGAAACAGACTAATTTGATTTATCAGTATGGATATTGCACTTCGAATCACAGAGAATAATAAATTTCTTTTTGTAAAACTACTTAACACACCACGACTTTGACGAACGTCACAAATTATTGTCTATGTTTTTATGTCATGACTGTCATTTTCATTTTGTCAACTGTCAGATTGTCTTTTTGTCATCATCATAGGTTGAAAAATCTAAAAATACTAGAAATTACCAACTGTTTCTTATACTAACAGGTTTTTACCAACAATAGTGTAGTTCCTGCATCATGTCGGATATAAAAATAGTAGCAGCGAGTATTGTAAACTTTTTAAAACGACAGCTAGAAGGTGACTCGCTCAGCGTGGACTCGCGCGAGAGCGTCGAAGTCGGCGTGCAGTGCATCGAGACTGCTTTTGAGCTGGGCCCTGAAGATGCCGCTCGTGGTGTCGACCTGCTGCAGCTCGTTCGTGCGCAGGTGCGTCCTACGTCGCTCAATGTTCCACCCACACGCTCTGAGGCTGAGAAGCTTAAAAATGAAGGTAATGAGTTCATGAAGAGTGACCGCCATCAAGAGGCATTAGAGAAATACACACGCGCCATCGAACTGGACCCCACCAATCCCGTTTACTTCTGTAACCGTGCTGCCGCACACTTTAAGCTCGGAGACAACGAAGGAGCTGTGGCCGACTGCACAGCTGCGCTGACCCTGCAGCCGGACTACAGCAAGGCGCACAGCCGCCTCGGCCTGGCGCTCACGGCACTCGAGCGGCACCGCGAGGCGCGCGCAGCGTACGCCCGCGCCGTGCAACTGGAGCCTGAAAACGAGTCATATCGCCAGAATCTGCGCCTCGCGGACGAACAGTTGGCGGCGCACGGCGAACGACCGCCATTAGATCTCGGTGGGCTCCTCCAGAACCCAGCTCTGTTAAATATGGCCACTGAAATGCTGGCAGACCCCAACATGCAGAACCTTATTTCTGGGCTCATGAGCGGCGCCGGCGGCGCAGGTGGCGGCGGTGGCCAAGCAGGCGGCGCGGGGGGCATGTCCGCGCTGCTGGAGGCGGGGCAGGCGCTGGCTCAGCACATGCAGGCTGCCAACCCCGAGCTGGTGGAGCAGTTGCGTCGCCAGGTGCGTCCACCCGGCCCCAATCCCCCGCAGTGAGGCCAGGCTCTCTGCTCCTTGCATGTTATTCCGTGGGGAAGATTGTTTAATCTTTTAAGATGTAATATAATTTTATTTTATTCACATTTACTGATTATGGATATGCGTTCATGGACTTTTATGTTTATTTGAAGACACTGTGCCTACACCTGGCTGAGAACTCACTTGTTACAATGGGTAGTCTCGCATGCTATACCTTGTGTGGTTTGAATTGGTTTCTAGTTTGTGGGGACATAGATACCAGTGCAGGCACATGCTACCAACATTACAATATGCATTTATACTTTGTCAATGACAGCAAATACTTATCTAAATGAAAGTTATGTCACTGAATCATTAGTTAGAATTAAATTGTATAAAGTGAATCCTTTAGAGGGTAAAATGCATGGAGGCCATGCTCTTATAATGTAAAATAATACAATATGTGTGGAATGTTAAATGAGAGGGAAGCATCAAGAGTTTATCTCCGTTTAGCCCAAATTATTAAAAGCTAAGGTTTCAAGATTGGTATTGTTAATAAATTTATTTAAATAACATTGTTTTTTTTCCTTGTCATCAAATTACTAGATTTATTTTTTTACTTTATTTATTTATTAATAAATCACACAGGTAAGTATGTTATAATTTAAGCCCCACAAAACAGTTGCAATGGTTTGACTGTGGGGTCGAGTCACAACAAATTACAATTCAATGTACTTATTATTATTATACAGGAAACTTGTAACATATAGAATTTAAGAAATTTGTAGGTAATATGACTTTAACTCGTAAGAACAATAGGTTGCGGTCAACGGTGACAGCTCTGTGTTTGACAGTTTTATTCACATTTAAACCTATGGTGTATGGTCTTACTTATTCTTACATCACCAACCCATTACAATTTATGGCTCTTTAAGTAATAATTATCTATAGGGTATGTATGGGTGGAGTTTAGCCATACTTTGGGCACAACTCTGACTGTTACTGTTCGACAACTAAAAACATTAAAAATCCCAATTGTTACTTGCTTGACAGGTCCCTCATGTTATACGGCCACTCGATCAAAAAGACAGGCAGTCTTAAAAATAATTTATTGATCAAACATCGACCGAAATCGACATCATACCAAAAAACAAGCAGCTATAGGTATGATATGCGTATATCCTTTCCTTACTAGAGGTATAATAATTTTAATAATATTTATAAATCTGAAAGTGAGTTTGTTTGTTTGTTTCACCTTCACGCCGCAACTACTCAAACGATTGCTTTGAATTTTTGCAGACGTAAAGTTAGAAGTCCGGATTAAATAATAGGGTGCTTTTTAACCCTGAAAAATTTGATATTACTCCAGTCTGTAACTTTATGTCTGCCTCATTGGCCGAGTCGTCGCAAGTGCGACTGCCGGGCAAGGGGTCTCGGGTTCGATTCCCGGGTCGGGCAAAGTATTACTGGGTTTTTATAAATCTCAGTAGTAGCAAGGAGTCTGGAAAAATGTGCCCGGTATATGGCAATAGGCTCACCCCCTATTACATGGGACTCATAACATAAATAGTGAAAAGTGGGTGTTACATTGTACAGTGGCATTAAGTGCCGAAATGTGCACCTCTGCCTACCTCTTCGGGGATAAAAAGGCGTGATGTTATGTTATGCTGTAACTTTATATCCTGGGCACAACATTGGGTACCCACTTTTTATCCCGAATTCCCGATAAAAATATACCTACACAAAAAACAAACTTAATTGTGCGGTTCAATCCCTACTCCCTAGACATAGTGTACCAAACGCAAATATATCTAAGTTTGTCGAATATTAGGTTACCTACATACCCGCAATGGCCATTACACTGTAACAGTAAGACCCATCGTGGAAATTAGCTTGAATCGCTATTATAAATGTGAAATGTGTTTGTTTATCACTCAATCATGTCAAAACGGCTGAAGGGACCGGGATGTAATGTAGAACAGAGGTTTCTACATTTTACTCTTGGGAACGGCGCGGTCGCCGGCAGAAGCTAGTATTATAAAGTTGGTATGTATGTCGCTTTATGTCTTACGTCCCGTAATGGTTAAATCTAAGTTTTTCGGTACCGATATCGCATTTAAAGGTTAGACCCTGGTATCTTGGGCTCGCTGCCATTGCAGCGGTAAGTCCCCTCTTTGAGGAGTGGCTTGAGAGACGCTACGGCGTCCTCACCTACCGCCTGACACAGGTCCTCACCGGACATAGAAGTTTCGGGAGGTACCTGTGTCTGATGGGGCGGGAGGAAACGCCCGGGTGTCATCACTGCGAGGACCGCCCTGAGGACACGGTGGAACATACTGTTGCGGAATGCCCTGCGTGGGCTGAGCACCGCCGTGCCCTCAAGGAAGTGATCGGCGATGGCGACCTCTCGCGTCCGGGTCTAGTGCAGGCCATGATGCGGAGCGAGGGGGACTGGGATGCCGTCTCCTCCTTTTGAGAAGCAGTCATGCTAGCTAAGGAGGAGGCGGGACGCGTGAGGCAGCGAAGCGCTGCCTCCTCGCAACCCAGCCATCGCGAAGGACACACCGGGCGTCGGGGATCGCGGGACGATCTTCGGCCACCGTAAGCGCGGGACTGCGGACGGCGAGCATGGGTGGCTCCCCGTCCGACCAGAAACAGACCCGAGCGTACGGCGCGTAGCGTTCCGCGCGCGCCTCAAAGAGCCATCAGACCACCACAGATGGGGCCCAATAGGGCCGATGCCGATTCGGAGTCGCGGAGAACCTAACGGGTAACCGGGGCTCCGGCTCGACGTGCAGGAGAAGGAACGGGGTGGTTTTTAGTCAGTAAGAGTCTGACACTCCCTTCCGCCTCACCCAGGCGGGAGCAGTCATTCGATGATTTTCCCCCTTAAAAAAAAAAAAAAAAAAGAAAAAGACCCTGGTATCTATCGAAGATACGAATACCAATAATATCGGCACTTCAAAAACATTCTTGGCTAGCCAGGAATCGAACCCTGCGGTCACTCGATCAACGCGAGGATGTTTATTACTTAGATCCATCCCACCCATCATGGTATAAGTATGTATCTAAGTACCTAACTAAAACTATATTTTTTTCAATAATACCTACTAGCTTCTGCCTGCGACTTCTTACGCGCAATGTCGTTTTTACCGTTCCCGTAGGATTTTCGGTAACTATATCCGTCGTTGATTCTAACCTGCTACCCCCCACCATTTTCAGCCAATTCAATTTATTATATCTTTGGTTGATACGAATGGTAAAAAAATTTTTCTTTCAATTTTCATTTTCTCAATTTCTGAATTAGGTAATTATAAAAACAAACTTAAATCGATTTTCAACTTAGACTTAGATAATAAGAATCATTTTCTGATTTTTGGAAATTTCTCAACACGGACTTCGAAAACGAATTTCCATTCATCCGGGTTTCCTCGAATTCTATTTGTTTTATAAGGTTAAATGTTATATCGACCAGTATAGAAGGCCGGGTGCGGTTTCACTGTAATCACTGTTTCAATTCATCAAAGTATTTTTACCAAACTAAGAAATAATTTACAAGCAACACTTTATGGATAACATACTTAATTTGTACAGTCAGTTCGTCAGTTGTCCAGCTACCACGCGAATCGTGCAATCGTTAATAGCCTGTTGATACTCTAGTAGGTAGGCCCTGTTGTGGCCTTGGGGGCTCCGAAATACTTACGGTGTTTCACGCGATTTGTCTGAAAAGCACGAGAGATGACGACCAAAATTTTTGTCTCATAGCAATACGGCCAAAACCGCCTCAAATCGATAGATACGATTATCCTGAACTCGAAAATACCAATATCAGACATTTTCCGCGTAGCGTTTGATCTGACCACAAAAACACCAAACAAAAAAAATGTCTCCTAGCAATACGTCTGAAATTATTAGTAAATTTTGATTATTTGATGCGAACAAAACAATTTTCAGACGGAAATGTGAACGCATTAAATATTGAGACCGTTTTGAAAATGTTAACAAATACCGATCAGTATCATGACAATATGTCTGAAAATTGTTGGACATGATAAAATAAGTTGTCCACATGTGCAAAAAATTTATATCAGACAAAATAAGTGTAGCACCTTCTCTATAGACAACTTTTCGATACTCGAGATATTTTTGACACAGCAGAAATAGCCTCCCACGCAGTTGCTACACTTTCGACCGTTACTACACACCTAGTCGGGTTCAGAATCATACAATCTAACGATTTTATTTATTTATTTATTTATTTATTTAATCTTTAATGTACACAATTTTAATATGGCACATAAGGCGGACTTAATGCCATATGGCATTCTCTACCAGTCAACCTTAGGGTTTAAATAGAAAATCTGCGAAAAATAAGGTACGGAGAATAAACTAACAGCAAAGGGAGAGAGAGGAAAAAATAAATAAAAAGGGAATTATTCAATAATATAGCTATACATATATATTACCTAATAGTAAATAGTATATATAGTCATATGCATAAAATATATAGGTATAAATACATAAATAAATATATATCGACGAAGACCTAGACCTAGCGTTGCAGCGATTTTAAGTAAAATTCATGAACTTGGTGTTTAAAGGAGATTTTGTTAGGAGCTTTTTTGATATTGAGGGGGAGCGCGTTCCAAAGTTTAATGACACTTATTGTAAAGGAATTAGAAATAAAAGAGGTCCGGTGGGAAGGTATTTCAAGGAGCAAGTTATCCGTCGAGCGGAGGTTACGGTTGTGGCAACTGCCTAAAAGCTGGAAGCAAGATTTTAAGTAATCTGGAGCACAAGGATCATTAAGAATAGAGAAGAGCATGCAGAGGGATCTGAGGGATCTCCTCTCACGGACAGGAAGCCATTTAAGCTGAGCGCGAAAGGAAGAGATATGGTCGTATTTACGAAGACCGAAGATAAAACGGATACAGTTATTGAGCATTCGATCCAATTTGTTAAGAAGGTCTTGGGATAGATCGGAGTAACAAACATCAGCATAATCAACAACAGGAAGCACAAGGGACCGGACAAGCAGAATCTTGATATTTGGTGGCAGAAAGTTCTTGAACCTGTAGAGAGATCGTAGCGTGGCAGTTACTTTCCGGCCAATCTGAGCAACCTGATAATTCCAGTTGAGCCCGCTGTCCAGATACAAGCCTAGATCCTTTACGTGAGGAGACAATGGTATGGTGGTTTGATTAAATGTTATCGGATCAAGCTGATTGACATTTAGGCTATTCAAGTAATAGGAGCTACCTAAGATGAGGGCCTGACATTTGCCTACATTCACTGCAATCCCATACCTCCTTGACCAGTCTTCAATCGCAAGCAAGTCAGTGTTGAGATATGCTATACAAGTGTTCAAGTTAGCGATATCAGCCTGAGCGTATAGTTGTAGATCATCGGCGTAAAGGTGATAAGAGCATTTGAGGAGACTAGTAATAGAGTTTATAAATAGAGAAAATAACAAAGGGGAAAGTATACCGCCTTGTGGTACACCAGCTGTTAGCCCGCCCCAGTCGGAGAATTCCTGACCGACGCGTACCGCCTGCTGGCGACCACGAAGATAAGTAGAGAACCAATCCCGCGATGACGTCGAGAACCCAATCTGAGTTAGCATGGCCAAGAGAATATCGTAGTCAACCGTGTTAAAAGCGTTGGAGAAATCGATTAAAACCAACACAGTTAACCTCGAACCCTCCATGCCACGTCTTACATCCTCTGTGACCTTCAGCAGGGCAGGGCCTTTTACAGGGTTTTTGCCGTATTGCTATGAGACATGGTTTTGGTCGTCATCTCTCGTACTATAATCTGACCATCTAGCTTCACCGACAAAACGACTGGCATATAATATATTTTCACGTGTCAAAAATTAAAAAAACTGCGTTTGCAAAAACCGTCTTCAAAAACTAAAGACAAGCGAAAAGTAAAAACTAAAAGGAAAAAAATACTTTTTATTGGTCATACGTACTTAAATCTTACACACCCACTGATAGGTTAGAAGTCGGTGCTGTCGGTCGGTCGAATTGAGAACCAACTCCTTTTTTGAAGTCGATTAAAAGTGCCTGTTTTTTAATATTTACCAAACAGGCTGGTTTTGTTACGGAAAGTACGACTACAGAGGCGGATCTATTTTACTGTCAAGAGTCCAGACCTTAAAGATAAAAGCATAAATATGTAGGCACATACTTACCTACGTAGGTATTCCTTTTTTGAAAGCCTGGTAACGCACTTTTCACCTACCTACTTCTCTGGTGTCCGGATGGCCATGGGAGACCTGCCGTCTGCTAGGCTGCTCCCTATTCCATAAAGACAAGATACTTAGGTACACCTAGTCACACGACAAGCTTTTACGTCATTTTAATTCAATAGCATATACATATTACACACTAAATGTGTATACAGAACTTCAGTACAATCGGTTGCAGACATCTTCTTTAAAATTCAGAACTTGCAAGATTCCACGTCACACACACATACATACCATGCAACTTAATGTTTGTAAAGGATGTTCCCCTGTGTCGTGTCGTTCACTCGCTTCACTTTCACCCTACATAAATGTAAAACAAAGTTATGACAAACGGCAAGGAGCCGCTTCTTAATGCAGGATATGAGCGATATGTATCATAAAGCGCGCTACACGCACGGAGCGCTACGCTCCAAGTTTGTTGATCAGAACAGCTAAGGACATCTTTGTCATAGTCTGTGTTTCCTGAAGGGCAAAAGTAAGGGTAAGTTTACTTATGGGCAGGCGTACTCGAACGCAGGCCGCATTCACCGCTGAGGTACCATAGAAGGTTTGAAGGTCGATTATATTTTAGTTTACTTTTTATAAATTATGCACAGCGCACTACAGCAACCGCGCGCATCTCTATACTCAAACTATATACTATACTGAATGCAGTTAGTTAATCGGAATTCTTACCCAGAAGCTCATGGTAAAAGTGAAATGTATGCGTTTAGCGATGGACAGCATGCGTCATTTATTTTCATGACTCCAGTCAAACCCGAGATTGTGGAAAACTGGCGTCAACGGAGAACACGACTGTATCAACGAACATAATACATGCAATGGGAGCTACCGTTTTTGTAGTTACCAAATGGCGCAGATGTAGTAAGTGGATACCATAACATCACGCCTGTTTATCCCCGAAGGGGTAGGCAGAGGTGCACATTACGGCACTTAATGCCACTGTACAGTGTAACACTCACTTTTCACTATGTATGTTATGAGTCCCATGTAATAGGGGGTGAGCCTATTGCCATATACAGGGCACATTTCCAGACTCTGTGCTACTACTAATTTTTAAAAACCCAGTAATACATTGCCCGACCCGGGAATCGAACCCGAGACCCCTTGCCCGGCAGTCGCACTTGCGACCACTCGGGCAACGAGCGAGTCAAGTAGTAGCAAGAGGTCTTATGTCCAATCACAGCAGCTGTCCAATGGTGGGACCTTAACAAATTCTGTACTGGACGAAAACCGAGGCTCACACTAGCGCCATCTGGTGAGCAAAAAGACAGTGAGTAGGCCCCACTGAAGCTATCGAGTGGGACGTGTGGCCGCTGTACCGCAGTCCGGCTGATGGCAGTTTAAGCTTGCCTACCTGAAAATAAATAACGAGTTCGGTGGGAAGGGCGGTGTCCCATATTGAAATAAAACCAACTCATTGCTTCTTAACTATTTATTAAACTCTATAATTATATAATTTATGATAATAATATTGTATTCAATTTACATATCTTTATGTACATACAGTTGTTAGCAAAATGTAAAAGGCGCGAGTGGCGGCGCCGCGCGGCCTCGTCATGTCCCGAGTGACGTCACGTGGCAGCGCAGTGGTGCCAACCACAAGCTAAAATACATTTCAAAAATCTAGCCAATATAAAACTCTGTATTTACACAAACCCCACAAAAGTTGAACTCGCAGTTAGTACCCCAGTATACACAAGACAAAGTAGCAGCGGGCCGCCACACGAAGCTTTACACCTAAACACTGAAGGCAAGGCACGTCACGTGGACACGGCCACCCTCCGACACATGGCCCGCAGCTCTAGTAGGAACAACTCGACTACGGAACCAGAAAGTCCGCTCTAGACGCAATTACACTAGTCCAGCATTTATGAATACATTTTAGAAAATAAACATGTACTTAACGTATAAAGTTAACAAAATAAGTTAAGACGCAGCCCGCAGCCCGCAGCCCGCACTAACAGTAATTTAAGTAAATAAAGCTAATACATTGGATGCAGCTATTTGGTCATTTTCAACCTAATTTCACGTATAAATAAAAACTTACAAATACATGCAAGCTAATAAATAGTGTAAAAACATTTGTAAAGAAAATACATTAACGTTCAGGAAATACAATGAAACATTTACTTTGAATGTTGTTGTATGTCTCCCTACCACACAAAACTAACTCGTCGCGAACGGTGGCGGACAGAGCGACACTCTAGCTGACGACATCAATACGTACAGTCGAACTCTCAACTGTATCAATTAAGTAAATCTCTCGTTCGACTCGGCATCTAATAAATAACTTTTAAATTTCATAAAAGTGCATTAATGTGTAGAAGACATATCAAGATGTACTTGTGTAGCAACCGGACAAGTTGATAAATACCTTGTTGCGTGGCACGCGAGCGCGCTCAGTTCCGCTTGGAGGGCGGCACGAGGTGCGCGGGCAGCTCGGCCGGCAGGTCGTGGCCGTCGATCTTCACGTGGATGAGATGCATGGCCAGCGCGAACTCGTCCTCGTCCAGGAACCCGTCCTTGTCGATGTCCGACAGTTTCCAAATCTTGCCGAGCACCGAGTTCGGCAGCTTCGACTTCACCATCTCCGTCTTGGCGGCTGTCGACAAACATCACCGGGTCAGCTTAGCAGCATTGCTAACGCGATACACGGGCACACGACTCAACCGAAACAAGAACAAGCAACTTGGCGCTACATTCCTTACCAAGCAATATATGGAATCAAAAGTCAAAATATACAATTTCAGCAGCTTCATCTGATGGACAACCAGTGCAATCTGATAGTAGGGACTGAGTGCTAATGTGCGACACAAGCTTGCAGTCAAGCGAGGACTACGAGGGGGACTAGACTGCGGTACACTGTACACAACACTCGATCAATCCTCTGACTCGGTAGAGTCTGACTTTTGGAGAACAAAGTATCTAAGATCAAGACTCACTCGTAAGACTAACCTCAACGACTTCACTCGAAGACTAGAACGAAATGTATTTTGCATCAGGGAGACTCGGCTAAGCTCTCATAGCATAATGCATATTTCAAAAGTGCCATTACTTATACAGCATGTCTACGGGACGACGACACTGCGATCACCTATGATGGCACAGTGCTCGTTAACTTGGCTACAAAATATTTGAGCATGTTAGCGATATTATCTCTGTAGAACAGCTCGATAGCTGACTGTATTCTGACTGGCTGCTGATCCAGTCCAAAGGTAACATGTTTAGCTTTCTCCAACCAAGTGCTCGGAGACCTGTCCACGTAAAATTCGAGGTATCTCTCGCCTGTGAACACATACACCAGCGAAACGAAGAGAACCTCAGTCGTTATTATCAGCGTGACGAGGTTCAGCGAAAGGAGAACCAGAAACCGCACCGTGGTCCACAGTGGTCCCGAGCTGTACGCGTGACACGGTGACGCGCCTTTACACTCGGACTGAGAGTCCGCCTCGCTGTCGTCGCGACCGTCGTCTGCGTGTCCATCATAGTGTGCGCCGTCACGTCCGCGCTCGTCGGCGGCGGCGCCGTCCAGACTGCCGGCCACGCTGTGTATGGACACGACCGGCGAGTCGCGACCGCCGGGGGCCGCGGCTGCCTCGAGACTCAAGAGGAACTGCGTAATTAGTTGACAGTTTTGAGTAGCGCTATAGAGAGAATTAACGAGTTGCGTATAACTAAGATTATTGTCTTGGTCTTTGAGATGCAAGCACAGATCAGTGATGTGAGAGCAGTTTTGTGTGGTAGCGAGGAGAGCGTCGAGAGCCTTGTGTACCGCGAAGTGATAGGACGTAACGTTCCGCCGGCGCGACTCTGTTGGCCACATGTAAGAAAGCTGCGTACCGGCGCCTGTGACTTTGCCGTCGATAGGATTCAGCGCCTGGAAGATCTGATCGTAGCGTGGCTTCTCCTTGCTGCAGATCCACTCGGGGTCGCCGTGGCCCGCGTCCACACCCTCCCCTCGTCCATAGCCAAATGGCGACACTTGGTCTTCAACGCCTTCGAACGCACCACCTGGAAACGTAATACGGTAAACATTACTATAATATGCCAAATATTTTAATATTAAATTCAAATTCATTTAATTAATTGTGAACATAGGTAACATTATGGTCTTAAATAACATTTTTAAACGCTATGTTAGTTTTCAACATTAAAATTAGAATTTATTTTTTTAAACGTTGCCCCACACTAGGATTTTCTCCTGTGTCGTGGGTGCGTTTACAAACATACAAATTCACATACACATTAGTTGGAAACAAAGATTTGGATTGATTATTATTACTGAATGTCAATAGAATTATCAATTATTAGGTCACATAGGATTATAAATTTAAATGTCACAATATTAAACAAACAGAATGTCAATAGTTAAATAAAAACATGATAAAAATTATGAAATAAATAAATTCAAATTATAATATTAATCGACTAACAGTCATTTAAAAAAATGTTTTGGTATTTAGTGTCATCAATATCGAAAAATATTGTAAGAGAAATAAGAACATATAATTGTTATGTATAGTATGTATATTGTACATACGTACAGGTGACGATAATAGTTCAATTCGGGACAGTGAACAATACTTTCGCTGTAACACGGAACCAGCGGTCGGACGGTGGGTGTATTGGTGTCTGTTTTATGTTTTATCAGTAAGGGTGTGCTTTACAATATAATGTTAAATTTAGATCTAACTAAATGTAAGATCAATATTTTGTATACAGATCGCAACACTTATTTCTGTTATGAAGTGACAGTAGTGTCCGGAACACTTCAAGGAGGAACGCGCAAGGTTCCGGAACGTCCGATACCCTGGAAATGTTGAACCTGTTTTCAGTATATTATAATAACGCCATCAATCGAAAATAAAAAATACGGTGAGAGATCAGGACTATAGCTGCCGCCGGATCAGTAACTTAGATCTGCTACTATAAAACATTCGTTCTTTGACGTTAAGCACAGAACTTATGTACAGACAGCACAACTATTTACTAAATAGGTTAATAAATAAAGATTGATTCAGTACATAGAAATTGATAAACAATTGGTTGGCTACTGAACCGAATAACGGTTACGATTAAGATGTGGCTTGGTTAAAAACTATAATATAGTTTAGTGTAGTCCTTATTTCATTACCTGCATATTAAAGAACAGTACGTCTGGTCAGTGTAATGGTTACAAGTAGTGACGTGTGGAGGAGCCGCGATATTCTATTATTGAAACTAGTTGTGAAGATGTATCGTGTAACTAAATCACACTTGTGAGGGACGTTAATAGTATTGTCAGCGCGCATATCATCTGCATACCAAATGTATTTCATTACGTTCGTACGGCATATACACAACATGTGTATGTTGTGCCATCTCAACGGCAGCAAAAGTGCGACAAGTATTTTGTGGGTGGGAATAATATTACAGTTGTATTTCACACAAGCTAAGCGACAAATACATACTACTTCGTTGAACTGACCACGACCACTATATTTTAAACGGCGGTTCTACTGATTATTTAAATAACGAGTGGGCGCAAGGTTCATGAACGAGCGGAGGAAAGTGTAATTAATTATATTACACATGCATAAGTTAGCATGTACTCATAAAAGGGCATAATTGAGAACAAAATTGACAAGAAATGATTTTTACTTCCATTGAAATAGAGATGCCTGTCCACCCCTTTGGGAAACAAAACGTGTGAAGTAATGTCAGTGCAGATCAGCTGACCAACTGTAAATTAAAGACGAGGACGAGGACAGGCCTATTGAATACTATTGATTTAGTGTCTGAGCGCTCGACAGAGCGTGCCGGTGGCCGCGAGTTTTTCTTCGGCAAAGAAATCCAGTAAGCTCGGCTCCTCACTACTCTAATACAATACATTGTCAACATCAAATTGATCAATGCTTACTAGGTCAGTCCTTTGTTAGTCAGATTAGGTAACAATGTAATAATATTGTTTGCGATTAAGATCTCGCAAAGCGAAACGGTACATTTTGTTGCTCCGAATAGCAGTTTTGTTCATCCACAGCTACGAAATATTACAAGCAGACTGCCCTCGTCTGTCTGTATGCCAACCGTGGCGCTAGCGAACAAAGTCGAGGCTTTTACAATTACACTGTTTTATATATTTAGTTATTAATCGTCCAAAACATTATAGTTTACTTTTCCTAAGGAAATGTATGGCTAATATTTATTAAACAATTACGTTACTTCAAGTTCAAACAACGTTTAGATGTTTGTTTCCGAATTATGCAAAAATAGTTACATACATACAAATAGAGCGTAACATGGTACATGGTATACCTAAGGCGGATTTTATCTGGATACATTGTCCCATATAAAAGTAAAGAGAAAATCCTTCATCCAGTGCTGGGGATGTGCGGCAAGCGTGGCAACCTGTCGCTTTTCACCCGCACCAGCCGCAATGGCGGAATAGAGATTTTTTTCAAAACTTGCGATATCGCAGTTTTCTGCGGTCCCGCAGCCGCAACCTTAGCGGTTGAATCTCATTGCGATCGCATAGCGCGCGGGTGCTACACGCCGCACCGTGAACCTACAACGCACCGTGGAATGTGTTTTGATTTTTTACATGAGTATATATTTTCTACAAAGGCTGCGGGCCCGCAACCGCGGCGGGCGCGGGACATAATCGCGCGGTGAGTCCTTAGCTTTACGGACTAAATACCACCCGCGCAGATATATTGCTCAGCAGTCACTGCACCTATCGTCAATCGTGCAATCAGCTAATCACTAGTAGCCTTATACAAGGTATGTGTTCTCAAGGCGAATTAAACATAATATAATATGTAGGGAGTGTGACGTCATAATCGACATGTTCAGTGATGGGAAGTCGCCGGACGAAGAATCAGCAGTTAATGATGCAATAATCTAGATCGAGCACATGTAAGTGAAAGTGTAGGCCGCGCGGTGCTCGCCTGTGTTGACGTGCCGTCAATGGTTGGGAATTGCCTACAGTGACTACTGCTATACAATTATACGCAGGCTGTCTCGTTGTCCCTCAGTCACTGTAGTTATATTGCTCGCAACGTTAGAAAATTTATCAAAATGTGTGCTCTGTTAAGACTTACGGCTACAACTTATAGAATACATTCGGATTCGGATGATCTTACATGTAAAGCGTCAATATTCATGGCAATAAATAATATACATATGATAAAAACGATTCTTTTATAAAAACCCTCTTATTGAAGGTAATAAAAATACTCGACGTTAAGACGAGTCAGTTGTCTCACGCATATAATACGTGTAGGTATACCTAGATATGGTTTTACATGAACAAGATAACGTTAGCGATGACATCGTCAAAGTAAACTAAGTTATCACGAATTAACACTTTGTATTTGGAGCTATTGAACAAACAACTGCTTTAGTAGTGTCCAACAACGGAGTAATGGAGGCTAACACTAGAAGCAAACCTTGACTTTATCAGGAGAGTAAGAAAACAATGACGACTTACGTATAAATATACATAAGATAATTTAGTTTACGTCGGCTCATGATCCCGAGGATACGATTTAGAAAAGTAAGTCAAGTACCTTGACCTTAACTTCTCACTAGTGTACCGATCGATGGCTGGGTGATACTGAGAGAACACTGCACACCTTGAACAGCGCGAACCTTCAACCTTCTTACAAAAAAGGTTGGCAGCTGGCCATGCTTTTTGTTCGGTTGCTAGGTGTAATATTTGCCGTTGATAAAAGTAATTCGATGTCATCATGGTGGCTCGAAGGTTTAAGACGCCATGAGGGTGCGGGTCCGAAACCTACCAACAGCAAGTACCAATGTGACTTTTTCCGAGTTATATGTACTTTCTAAAATTATTTAGATATCATTGACAAACGGTGAAGGAAAACATCGTGAGGAAACCTGGGCTTATCCTTACTAATATTATAAATCAGAAAGTGAGTTTGTTTGTTTGTTCCGCTTTCACGTCGTAACTACTAATCCGATTGCTTTGAATTTTTGCAGACGTAAAGATAGAAGTCCGTATTAAATAATAGGGTACTTTTTATCCCAGATAAATTTGATGTTCCCGAGGGAAAACAAAAGTATTGGTATATATGGCGCTGTATGTATTGGTATATGTCACATAGGCTACTTTTTATCCTTTTGTGACGCGAGCGAAGCCGCGGGTAAAAGCTAATAATTAATGAGTTTGAAATCACTAACCCGCATTGAGTAAGCGTGGTGGTTAAAGCTCAAACTTTCTTCGTGTGAGAAGAGGCCTTTGGTCAGCAGTGGCCACTTATGGGCTGTTGGTGTACACAAAGCACCGCTAATTAGTTGCAGCGCAACACATCGACACTGCTGTCATCTACACAGTGTACATGTGTGGGTAATTTCATATTACTGTGTATAAAAATATTCGTCCACCACGTTCACATTGGTATTTTCATTCTTGTGTCGGTATACGTATTTTTATAATTTAATGCATAGGTAAGGTTAAAACTATTTACAATCATTGATATGACCCGACATTTTCACTGTCATTATCGTAGTGCTCGTGGTCGATTGGTTAATGCGTACGCTTTTGTCGCCTTTCAAGGATCAATGATGTAGGTTCTATTCCAGCTAAAAGTTTATTTTATTTTACCTTGTTATTTTTCTTCTAATTATTTTTTTTTTGTTTTTTGTCATAAAATATAAATATCAGGCTATAAAAGAAGCAAATGAGTTGGTAAATAAAACAATACTATTTTTTATTACAATTAATTTATTTATTATACAAATATGTTGTTTTATATTTTATCTAATAATTAATTATATACCACATGTTAAGTTTAAAGTTCTTTAAATCATAATTAATAGATATGACAATAAACCTCATAGTCGAATCGGGAAATATCATGCGGTACAGCGGTAATACGATGGCAGCAACATTTTTTATTAAGTAATAAACAAATACAACATTCTTGTTTTGTAATTTAATAATACATAAGTAATAAACAAGTAAAACATGTAAAAAATTACACTGTCAACATAATATTTCGTGAAATGGGCGACTTTTTGTCGTTTGAATCTTCCATTAATTATGTATTTTACGACGGTTGTTATAAGGTTCAATATTCAGTGGGCTGTATGATAGTAAAAAAAATGTGACGAATGCTATGGAACGATTTTAACATTCATGACCTTTAGAATCAGGGAAACTTTAAATTAATTAAAAATGGGCGTAAATATAATATGTCTATCAAGTTCGAAAGCAGTTAAATAGATTTGTTAATGAAAAATTAAAGTGAAGTGAATCAACATGTTGAATAGAAAGAAATTATGACAATTTCTAACCACAAAACAATAACATCACTTCACCGTATGCTTTAGACAGCATTTTAATATTCTTGCAAAAATTAAACATTATTATAAGTTAATTTTAAAAAGGCGGAGTTTGACAGGCTCAATAATTGATTCCGAAATCAATACAATCACTGATCCTACAAGGCAGAAGGTTGCAATTCGTATACCTTTCTCCATCTTTTCTCCACAATATTTTACGCCCATCCTTATCCGACTTGAAAGTCTTTTCGTCGCTCAATATGATTACACTGTTCGCCTAATCAAAATTAATAAAGTCCCTAGCAAATTCTTAGCGCTTTTGCTGGTGAACCACAGATAACAATATTTTCTTCTCTGGCTTCCTGCACCTTAAACCAGAATGCAGGTGTCTCCGTACAGTTTGTATTAAAACATTCAGTGCTGTAGTGCGTGTTGGCAGGAACGGATCAGCCTTGTGCCTGGCTACGATGTCGTAGTGCCGAGCCGATGAATTTGCCTTTGGTTTAGGCCCACGTCGACGATGTTCAACGTCACCGGTCTCGGCATATCTGTGCACCCATAACTGCATGGATCTCCTCTGTTGATACCAAACAAATAAGTATTTAAAATACCAGGAAATACTTTACAGGAATTAAAGTTACTTAAAAATAATAATAAATATAAGTAAACACAATGTTAGAATAATAATTTATAATCAAGTAGTGGCGTAAGAAATAAAAATCCCTAACCAGATATGTTTTAAAGAAACACTCCTAACAAAAACAAGTCAAGTTACAATACAATTAATAATAAATTATTAATATATCTGTAGGGGTTATAGTGTATAACCACACAAACATTCCTCCCCTTTTTTAATATTGAACTTCATAATAAGTTGCAATAATTATTTTATTCTAGTGCAAAAATTGATAGGTGTGTCGAGTTACAAAATGAAATAAATATTATTTAGAATAACAACGTAGTATCTTATTTACTCACCGATATCATTAAACGCCTTGCTATTTCAGTTATTGTTAGTTATGTTTTGCTCATGCAAAACAATGATTTCAGCCTTTTTAAATGTTGATAGGTGTTGGAACATCTTGTAAAAATAAAAATAACTTTGCACACGAATATAAGTAGCGTAGCAATAAACTATGAAATCTTCATAAATTGACAACTAAGAACGCAATTATTTTGTAAGTCGGGTGATTTGAAAAACATGTTTTAAATAGTCGGTAGTTACTTCATAAGCGGGTAAAATAAAATGACTCGAGATTTCTATGGTCGCCACAAACATTGCAAATAGAGGTATACTCAGGTATCGAACCATTAAGAAATCACAGTTAATTACTTTTTTACTGTTTTTTATCTTATTTAAGTTGGTTGAAATGCATGAAGCAAATGAGATTATTCTAAAAAATAAATAACTAGAACTAAAATATAAATAAAAAATATTATATGTATAAATAAATCTAAAGTATTTACTATTCAAATTAACATAAGATTTAGAACAATAGGAAAGGAAAAAAAAGAAAAGATTTAATTGTTTCTAATTTCAATTTCAAATTTCAAATATTTGATAAATTAATTCTAAAACAACATTGAATGCTGGAATCGATCCGGCGGCACTTTACTTGACAATTGGAGGCGATAACCATTGCGCCAAGCGCGCTGTAGATGAGATCATCGAAATATTGTATATCATTCAGTAACATAAAATTACAATGAGAAAGCACTATATTTATATGGGTATTGTATAGCTCGATCGTTCATTATTTTTGATTTCGATTTATTCAAAGTTTGTTATGAGTAATTTTATCTTTACCCTCGTTTTTATTTAAACTTATTTACTAAATTATTGCGTATACCGACACAAAAATGATTTTTAAATACCAAGATGTGTGTGATAGACGAATGTTTCTATACATATCTATTGATATGAAATTACCCACACATGTATATTGTGTAAATGATAGTTGTGTCGATGTGTAGCGCTGCAACTAATTAGCGGTGCTTTGTGTACGTTGATGTAAAAGTGTACGTGTGGTACCTCACTTGGCGATCGCGTGTCCGAGTGTCGCAGGGGAGCCACAACGAAATTAATTAATTTGGGTGTTCCCCGTTGCGCCAAGGTCCCAGTCCAGCGCAGGATACCTGTATCGCCGCGGTAAGGAGGATGTGCATCCGTCGGCAGCCCACGCAGCGCGCCGGTCAGCCACGACACTAGTGACCTGGCGCTACGTCGCCTCGCTCCACTTCCTACACGGTACCCGCAGCACTCTCGCACACGACAACATTTATTGTCCTTCCTCCGGCTTCATATTTTTTTCATTTATTGTATTACAGATCAATTTAAGAAATTAAAATTAGGCTAGGCCCCGAGCGACAGAAGAAAATCACATAAGGATATTGTAAGCTGAAGTCGTGGTGGCCCGGGGGTTTAAGACGCCCGCTTCTCATGCATGAGAGTGCAGGTTCGAAACCTACTAACGGAAAGTATCATGTGTGACGTTTTCCGAGTTAAATGTATGTACTTTCTAAGATTATTTAGAAACCGCTGACGCTGTGAAGGGAAACATCGTGAGGAAACCTGGGCTTATAATTTCTAATTATAAGTTTAAAGTCGCCAGCCCGCATTGAGCAAGCGTGGTGATTAATGCTCAAACCTTCTCTGTGCGAGAAGAGTCCTTTGTGCAACAGTGGCCACTTATAGGCTGTTGACGATGATGACGATATTGTAAGCTGAATCCACTTATAATATGTGTCTTTCCTTCCACATTTCTTGGTGTGACACTTTTTTCTTTCTTTCTTTTCCACGTTTATATCTGAAACGTCTTAATGCATACATTTCAGGACAAGAGGTATTGTCAACGCCAGCCACCTCTGAGGTAGACAATGTGTGTAGTGTGTGAACATGTAAAGTGACGTGGAGTGCATTAAGAATATAATGAAGATGTTGCTTCAAAATTCCCTCGAACGTGTCTTCTCGCGCTTCCACCGGTCACCCAAAGTATACATCGCGGTGTAGATAATAATACATGCCATCCATGGTGTGGGTACGAATGATACTGTCTAAAAATATCCATTTATAAGTATGACAAATGAAGTATTCTAAAAGTAGGTAAGACAGCAGACCCATCTCCCAATGGTTAGGTCTCTTTACAAGAACGGAGTGTACCGTACTGTAACTGTTGCGCGTCCAGATGCATTGTCAAGCAGAGCATAAAATAATGATGGATTAAACGCCGGAGGCTCTATCCAACAGTGAGTGCATACATTCACGTGCATATGCGAGGCACGTCCTGCACATGCGACTGTTACTTGTCGTCCATCATCATTATAATTTGATTGTATGATTGTTTTTAATTGCATTGCGTATGTAAATCGTGTTATTTATTGAACTGTTTTACCATCGATGTTAATGTAGATACATCATGACATCTTCTTACCTTAATATTACCAGATAGGTACTACAATCTCAAAGAATTTCGTAGCATCCCTGGTATCTGAAGGACGTGCTACTTTTTGCATCTTGCAAAGAAATAAACGCTATAGATAGATATCGTGAATTAGTCGTCTGATTGAGTGAGCCACCAGACCAGCACGTCCCCCTGGTCCTACCGTCCGTGTGCTTGCGCCGGTCAGCATTCGCACGCAGCGCACGTTTGGCCCACATCGTCCGCTTCCGAACCTTATCACACCAACACCACCAACCATTCCATTTGTTCTGCTCGCACGTTCGCAGCATTGCCACGTCGTTAGCTTTTACCGTCAAAACGAAAGTGTGACAATAAGAACTTTAACAACAAGCGGTTCGCGAGTTCAAAATATCGACATAATCGAGTTTATCAGGATCACTTAACAAAGGCAAGAAGAACAGACGGTCCGACATTGTCGTCTGTTCGTGGTTGAGTCGAGTAGTTGTGCCATGATGCGAGCACAATGAGCCGCCATTGAGCGACAAGTGGGTCGGCGCAGACACAATGGATGCTGCTCAGATGTGGCAGCGCGGCCACATCGGGTGATGTCACAGCGGACGCGGAACAATAGCCACCACAATTAACGTCGCGAGTGTGCGTCCCCGCATCCGATGTAAACATTGGACTTACACCAATCATTACCATTTCGTTTACCACTGTCTCAGTACCGTACTGCGACTGTGAACTGTTGCACTGACACCTTTGTTTGCATGAACAGTCGTAATGATAAAAGTAGCATTTTAAATAGAAAACTAATAAATAACTTGCATAGTTGCGTAACTTCAAATTATGAGTGGCCAGGAAGCGACGTTATTGTTGCGTTGCACCGATTTGCGACACTTCCTCGCAGGCACACGCGATTTGCCCACGACGCGACGCGTGCCAATGCCGATGCACCGCTGATATGATACCCACACCAACCCATCGGAATTTCGAATCTAGAATGTTTGGTTAGTGAACCAAAAGTAAAACTGCTCGAGTTACAAACATACAATACCACTGCACTGAAGACCGAATTATGCAATGAGTTTTACATTTTTACAGAAATAGGTATGTATACTACATTTCAAAAAGCGGTAATACTCACTAAGATGTCTATATCAAGTGTAGTGGTTAAGTCGCCTTCAATTCTAGCACACAAGTTACAACCGAATGTCTAGGTCACTAACAACGAATGGATAAAGCAATAGTCATGCGTTGCGAGCCGACTACAAGTACCTACGCTACCGCAGTGAGTTAGTAAGCGTGGCTCATGCCCATTTTCTATTGTAATCATGATTAATCTAGACTAACGAGCGCGGCGAAAGTGGCGCCGCGTCGCAGTCGGGGCTGGTCGCGCTCCCATTGCGCTTGTAGGTATCGACTATCGGTAGTTCGGCACCTCATTCCGCGACACCGAAACGAAATACATGTCACATTGATCTAGTCGCTAATGATAATGACAATTGATTGAATTGATGTAACACTGAATGTTTCATTCAGTCGCACGCGCACGTGGATATCATGCCACTCCCCAGCCCTAGTACCAACTCTCAGTAGTTACTCGTACGGTCGTACTGAACACAAAGTTCTGGAGTGAGTAGTGCGAACAGTGATGACGGCCGACAGTTTGTTAAACTTGTCGAGTCGGCGTGTCCCTAATAATGTTTCCGTATTAACACAAGTTAGTCATCATTCATCAAGCTTACGCATGCGCATGCGCATACGGCGCATTGACCGAGTCTGTCGTCATCAAAGTTAGAGACTCCTGATCCTGAGTCTGAGTGGCTAGGCAGCTAGCGTATGCTGATAGGGTTCAAGTCTCGATGGAGGCAGTTGTACTCTGCGATTAAACTTAAACAATTTTTCGATTCCACATGTAGAATCTCATGCATTAAACACCTGGCTACCTCGCATAAATTGTCACCGAGTCACACAACATAACATACAACCTTCGATCAACAATAGCAACTAGATAAAGGGTTACGTACAAAATTAAGCTCCAGTTCTGTCCGTGTGAATAATAATAGTAAAAAAATAACAAACAGAGAAGAAGAGTTGTTATTGTTGATCGAAGCATACAACAATTAATTTATATAGTTACTCATCATTAGATATCGGCTATGCCAACATATGCCTGCAAATATGCACTAAAAACGGCGAAATATGCACAATAAAACAACAATTTTTAATTATAAGTAATTAGAAATTTACTAGCGGACAAGACGAATTATATTTCGCCTTAGAATTGTTTTTCTTACAAAAAGTACCTTCTCTTAACAATAAAAAACCCGAGATTTGCGATTAACAACACATTTAGCAAGTCATTTTATAATTACATATAAATTCTGCAGGAAATCAAAACGAATATGACTAATTTATAATGGTTTTATGAAATATATTTTATATTCTCATTTAATATATTTTTTCAGGAATTTACAGCAAACTTGTGACGTTTGGCACTTAGTATCAATTTATAGCATTTGCATAATAATATGGATATAACCCGATGTCTACTCATTCAGAATCACGTGATATTTGGAAGACAGAGGGTTCACCTCGCGAGGTGTTCTTCACTTAGATTGACTCTTAACCCTAACAAGGAAACTGGATATTATTACTAATTCGGAATAATAATAAAACTTAGGCATTAGCTGCAATAATTACCCTCCAGCCGCGGGCTTAATGGTCAAGCGAAGGTTATGAAATTAAAATCAATAATGTCGGAATCGTCACAACAAGCCTATGGATATGATCACGTAGTACAAACATGCAATGATTGCTGATTCAGTAACGGTGTATCGCAAAATTATAAACCTACTTAGTTTCATTAGCGATGACTAACTGACTGATGACGCACACTACAGTACAAAGAAAAAGATTTGAAAGATTCTGGGACTGTGTGCCACTGTACACTGGCGAGCTAGCGGTGGATCCGAGCCTCGGCACCGGCTGAGTACTGGGTGCTGATGCGGTGCGGTGTGATATAATACGATGCGATAGCCGAGATAACTACACATTTAGCAATTCACTGTAGGTACTACGGGTATGTGTACATACATACAGTGACACTGGGCGGTGTCAGCGAACAGATTAGTGGCATGATAACGCTGGCGCAGCAGATAACAATTACTACATGCCGATTGCGTAACGTGTTTTTCATATTGATTGCTTCACTAAGGTACAACGTCAACAAATTACAGGTTTGTGCGCGGTCATATTGTTCACGGCCATGCCTCGCTACAACAATATGCATACCATCAAATGCCATGTGAAGTGACACTGGCAGGTGACTGAGCTCATCGTATCCTGCCTGAATTCCCTCATAATGCCTTAATGTTTAACCGCCGAAGAGATAGACAGAGGTACACATGTTAACAATGTAACAGTCACTTTCTGCTAGTTGTGACTAGGTAATAAAGGATGAGTTTGAGCCTTAATATACTGTGCATTTACTGAAAAAAAAAAATGCGACAAACCGAAAATATCCCAATAACCTAACCTGAATATCCCTAAACTCCTGATGCCCAAAACCCGTATACAGGACCACCACTTCTTAAAAGGTATATTCTTGCACTCTTGTGTCTCAAATGGGAATGGGACTAACTTCCTACTGACAAGTCGTTGTAATTCGCTGCACCAAGCGAATAATATGTATAAGTGACAATTGTCGTACCGCCCGATTGCGCTCGCGCGGTTTACAGGGCATAGTAGCACCATTATCTGCTGATAACACATTAGATAGGTACGGTCGTAAGAAATAAGTAGCTGGTATTCAGCTTGACCTTGTCCCCGAGCCGAGATGTCACCTAAGTGTAATACGGTGAAGGCGACTGGGAGCTGCTAGTGGTCGTCACAAGTTGTTAGTCTAGTACTCATAGGTAACTGCGACTACTAACTATGGTAAAAATCACATGGTCGGCAGATGGAAGTGTGTACCTAGTAGAATTGAAAACAAAAAACGGCATAAAATCTGTTGAAACGATATTGAGGCAGTAAACATGATGCTAATAAATAATTCAAGTGAACGCGATCGTATCGGCTGCCCAATGTATGAGTCAGAGGTCAATTGCTAACTGACGCGGACGCGGTGCTAACTACTCCAAGACCAATATCTAGGTATGTAGTTCATGATGAATACAGCCCATCATCAAGGCACCAAACATCGAAACAAAAATACATTATCTAGTGCCACATAGTCCCGGTCGTCGGTCCAGACTTCCCGTGTGTGTAATACGTCTGAATGTTAACTACGGTCAGACGGATCAGATAAGACTTATGCGAACGGATCAAATAAGCATCATTCGATAGTGTTACCAATGCTATTAGATAATTACATTTTCAGTAGACTAATAATGTTTAAAATGTGAAGCAAATTGGCAGCAGTGGCATCGGCACTTTCTCCAAGGTTCAATTGGTTCAAGTTGAATGCAAGTAGTCGAGACGCGCGCCGCAGTTGACATCGCGACACCGCGCACCGTCTTAGCATAGTATAAAGAACATTATACTATGGTCTTAGTACGACCTACAAGGCTATATTTTGCAATGATTTTATTTCATAATTTACCTACATTATCCGGATATTTTTCAAATAATTTTTATCAATATACACAATGATTCATACTGAATACTAATAATAATAATGTGAACGCATTTTTGTATGTATTAAATATTGAGGCAAAACTAAATGAATCACTTTGTGTGTACATTACAAAATAATATAGGTACCTACACATCATAAAGTAGGTATATTTAGCTTAAACTGTCAAACACCGAGCGGTCCGGTCACCAGTGACCGCAACCTATTGTTCTTTGTGTCTATAATGACGGTACTCAACGAGTTAATGTTTCTTTCTTGTGAAGTTAAATGAAATCTACAAATTGGAAAATATTTGGAGGAAGTTTCATAAGAAATTGTAGGTTGAGAGTGTAACAACAATCAAGACATTGAATGAATAGATTGATGATATAAATTACTCCAAATCAAATCAAATAATTTCTTTGCTAATATGGGTAAATTTGGTTGTTAGCAGATAAGATACACTTCCGATCATATTATGCCTTGAAGCATGCAAATTATAAAAATGTAATCACAATATAATTTGAAGAAAAATTAATAAATTCAAAAATCAAACTATCAACACAATTATTGTAATATAAGTGAATTCAAAACATAATATCAATAATTTAATAAAAAAATTGATGGCAATAAATATACTTATCCGGGGACACATAGTGTACGTACACATAGTGGCACTGGCACATATAATATGTTTAAGGAAGTTGCTCTGTCCACAATGTATTTCCAAATCATGAGGTCAGACATAATAATTGAATAAGTTCTAATTATAGAGTTTGCCTAGCACAGTTACAATTATGTCAGTAAATTCCTGGCAAAGTGTTATCATTCTGATAAGAAATCAGGTCAATATCTTGAGATAGTAGGTACCTACAACATGTAATGTGGTACTGGCTTGATACATTTCTTAGATTTGTACTCTTCATAAAATTATTTAACTATAAACACACTACTAACTATTGTGGCTATCATCATTTTGAATACAAGTTACTTCCAGTAATTTAGGTAACCAAAATAAATTGTAGGCACATGCTCAGTCAGCATAATAGTTGCCAACGGTGATATGTTTAGTACAATACAACAAGGTGTATTGTATTACTAATGCAACACAAAAATGTGTCATGTGTTTCATGCATTCTTATTGTGTTTAATTTAAAATTATATATTACCTATTCCACATAACAATATGAATGATAACCACACCTGTAAAACCAGCAAACTTTATCAGAATGACTAAGGAAGTTGTTATGGACTAAAAGTCAAGTGAGAATGGACTATTATAATAATTGTGTGAATACTCCACAGCTCTCCACTTGAGAGCCCCACACCTCTAATATAAGTAGAATAAGACTCACCTTTGATGAGTGGCTCGGACACAATGTTCACATCTTCCTGCGGAATCATGTCCATGAGGCGAGCAATGTCCGTGGCCAGCATATGGTCCACCACTTCAAGCAGTTTGGGTTTCAGCGGGTGGAATTTGGTAAAGTCATGGTTAGCCAAAGTTTCTTGCATCTTCTTAATGTCTGGGAAGTCACCAGGGGATATTTGCTGCTCCCTCTGGATGCGGTCATACACCTGACCCAAATTCTTTATTAATTCCTTCTTTTTACCATCTTTTCCAAAGACAGAAGGCATTTCTTTCCTTAGCTCACTGACAATGTATGCATGAACCTTGGCAAGGCGAGCTCTTTTGATCAAGTCATTCAGTTTTCTCAAAGCAGCATTTCGTGGTAAGGACTGCATGTCTCTGAAGAGATCCTGCTCTTCATCCTCAAACAATCGCCTGTTCACATCATAGCGTAAAGGCTGGTCCCAAAAAGAACCAATGTATACTCTGGCCACCTCAGGTGTCTGCAGCACCTTGCCTAGTGACCACATGAGAGCACCATAAACACGCATTAGCTGCTGGTGATCAATCATATCAGCTTTATTCAGAACAATACGAATTTTATCATCATGCCCCCTCAAAGCTTCAATACTGCGCCTGAATTCATCTGATATGTCAAGCTTGTGTGCGTCAAACAGTAAGATGATGCGGTCGACGCGCTCGGCGAACCATTCTAGCACACCTGTGAAGTCGTAGCCGCGGTCGACACGCTGCTTCTCTCCCGACAGGATGCCGGGTGTGTCCACGATGGAGATGCCCTTCAGCACTGGCGAGCTAACCGTTGAACACTGGAACCGATTCAGAAATGCATTACCGAACTTGCTTAGGGGGCGAAACTGTTTCTTGGGATCTACGACGAGTGCATTGCCAGGTATCACTCCTTCCTTTTCATCATACATCACGGCGATGAATCTGTCGGTAGTAGGTTCAGGACCTATTCTTATACCCGGGAAGTCCCGTTCCAACAGATATTTGATGAATGTAGTTTTACCGGTGGAGTATTGACCAACGAGCAGGATCATAGGTTTGGCGTCGAAATCAGGTTCTTCGAGCTGCGGTGAATGAAAATCGTGGAACTGGTAGTGAAGCTCCAAGGGTAAAAGTTTTGTTTTATATATTCTTTTAAGACCCTCCACGACATTTTCGATACTTTCGGATTTTTCACCTTCTTTCTTTAGCCAACTGAACATTGTGCTGTCAATTTGTTCTGTAAAGATAGTAAATGGGATGTCACAGGCACTAGGACACTCACTGTAACACTATAAGATACTTTTGCAACTATTTTAATATTTTGATGAAACGAGCATGATCTTCCTCCGTCGGTCAGAAATAAAATGTCAAATGACGTGTGACGTGACTGTGACGTGAGAGACATGTCATACGTAAGTGACGCGACCACAGATTGTAATATAAATACGTTTTATTATCAAATAAATTTCTTAGATTTTGACCTCATGCTTTATATTAATAATACATTTAAGGTAATGAGTTTTACACTTCTACATTAAAATAGATCTAGAGGAATTTCATATTTCCGTACCAACTAATTTAAGTTTAAAAAGAAACACTGTTACAAAATAAACGTGGAAGAAAGCCATGCTTCAGCCCAAGGACGCTGGCTTTAACAATTAGTATCGGCATTCGGCAATACATGCAGCTTGGCTCCACTAAAGTTAAACCTGAGCTTCACTCGCGAACCGCCAAACCGGCATAAAATCATGAAAGCAAGCAATGGAAATGGAAAGGCTCCGGATTGAGCCTCTAGTAACTTTACGAATTTTACCCGAGTCGAGACCACTCTATTTATTTGAGGTAATTCGTCTTGCCAATTTACGGCACGAATAAACAAGTTTGACATCGGTCTTAAGTGATACCACGGCCTTACCTACTGATTGTGATTACCAATCGCTCTCCAATCTCTGCCGTTCCCGAATTACTAACAATCTTCAAAATCCTAAACCCGTAAAGGCCGGTAATGCCCTGTATCGCCTCTGGTGTTTTGGATATCCAGGGGTGGCGACGACTCATCAATCATCAGGAGATTCATCTGCGTGTTTGTCGGCTTATTCCATAAAGTAAATTATGGCTTCAAAGGTTTAGTTAAAAAGGGTTAAATAATTTATTATTCATTTTAATCTTGAATTCAATCTACGCAGCGTGGCAGCATCAAGCATACACAGAATTTTGATTTTAAACAAAATATCTAATTTTAATTTTCTGACATTGACAATATTGTTGACAGTGACACTACTGTGTTATTGACAGATCGAGGAACGAGGAATCATTGTAACTATTTCCAATTTAGTGATTGAATATGACTGTGAAATACATAAATAATGACGACATTTCATGATGAAATAGAAATTGAGGACTTCGAATATGAGGAAGATGAAAATATGTATTACTATCCCTGTCCTTGTGGCGATAGGTTTCAAATAAGCAAGGTTAGTATTTACTTTAGAGCTGACATAGTACAATATCCAATAGTAGTGAGACGTAGGGTTATCTCGTCATGTGGTATTATTTTTTATACTAGTTTAACATATAAGTAAATTAATTATGTAATATCGTGCATTGTTGCAGGAGGAGCTGCTGGATGGCGAGGAACTTGCAACCTGTCCAAGCTGCTCACTGGTGGTTAGGGTTATCTATGATGTAGTTAGTATTCGTTATTCCACTGTTCTTGTAACCAGCTTACCTAACTAATGACTTATTTTATAAACAAGTTATTCAGTGTACTAACCTAATAGATATATACAAATAATGCTATTAATGTAATTACCTTGACAATATTGATACCTAGGTATAAAAATTATCTGCCCGAGTTCTTGTACCTAATGGTGGATATTATTGTTGTATTTACAGGAAAAGTTAAAGGCAGAAAATGAAGAAAAACATAAAGCTGACAGCAACAGAGAAGCAGTGAGAGCATAACATTCTGAAGACATAAAGTATGTACAGTGTACAATGGTAAGCAGCCACAGAATGAGCCGACAACACAGGCACAGACAGGTGTCTGCACTAGTCGTGGGACCTAATATAGTTGTTCAACTATATTCTCTAGTTTCATTCATGTTACCTCTTTTAAATCACCACTTGTTGCTATTTTCTTAATATTATATTTTTTTACAACACAATGTTGTTGGTATTGATGATTAGCTACTTATTGACCAAAACAGTTAGCAATACATGAGGGTTGCAGGTTTGAAATCTGTAGTCATTAGTTTTTTCAAAGCTTCTTAATAATTATATATGTGTATTAATAATGTTACATGCACAATGTACACATGTGGTATTCACCAATACCTACATAAATGTAAAAAGGTGCAAATAAAACAGCTTAAAGAGGCCAGTGATCTATTTTACACTTCCTATAAAATATGATAAACACATTGTCATACATTAATAATAATTGTGTATAATTAGTTCTCTAAAATAATATTAAAGTCACATGGACAGTACAATCAACTAAAACAATAACTTGACTAGCTATACGAGCATACGAGCATGTGCTCCAGAGCTCCAGAGACTCCTACCTCTGTGCAATATTGTCATCACTGTCACTGTCAGGGCTCCCATACATTGGCACTCTAAACGATTTCCTGATTACTTGACTCACGAGAGAATATAAATGTATGAGATCGACCTATGAGATTCAGTCTTAATCAACTTGGTTTTCGTTTAAACTGCAAATGAACAGGATTTGACATGCACAATTTAATTCATAAAACTAGTATTCATTTGATAGACATTCAGTAATAACACTCAATTATAAAACTCACTCCATTGGTGATAGTGCTAAGAGCAGGACAATGCGGCTCCACAAGCCAAAGGTGTCATTAAGCAATATGGACTTGTGTAATAGATTAAAGTGGTTTTAATATAAAAATAACAACTGTATGAATTACCGAGTTCTTATTGAGATGCTAGTAATCCTAACTGGTATGCTACCGATATGAAAACGCGCGCAGAGGAACTGGCGACGTTACTCATACAGGCCACTTCATATAATCTAACCAATTCCCTATATACAATACTTGCTTAATACATCAGAAAATGGTCACATTGCAGGCTACTTCTTATGGAAGATTGAAATACTTTAATAACTAGGTAAGCACAAAGCAATACATAATAATACTGTAAGTAAATAATAATTAACGATTATCTAAGAACTTATGAATAATAATAAATTAGTCTATTTGATAATGTGGAATACCAGTTATTTGATACAGGCGTACATTGCATTATGTGCAAAAATACTCTTACGACCTAAGCAACTTGCTAGATTACAGCTTACTTACAATAAGCAGTTGATTCAGTAATTGTTGAGATCCTTTAAAACAGTTGAATATTTGATGCATAAAAGCAGAGCCACATGACTGGCTGGACATGTAGTACTGAGCACTCGCCTCGCGGGCACTACTCGTACTTCGTGACTATATAGTTAGAGCGGTACGGACGAAGTATGTCCACGCTCACCGTGAGTACTCAAAGTCTGAACTAAGGGCAAACAAGATGTGTTACACTGACTTTGAATCCAAGGTTTTCCTATACATCGTTAGATGTATTATTCAATAGAAAGACGTTATATTAATGTTAGTGAAACAGAAAGGCGCAGAGGACGCGCACTACGCGGGGCGCGGCGCGGGGGGGGCGGACAGCGGCGCGGCCGGGGGCGGCGCCGCCAGCCCCGCGGCCGGCGGGGGCGCAAGGCCCGCGGGCGCCGACAGCGGCGCCAGCCCCGCGGGGGAGGGCGCGGGCGCCGGCGTGATGTTGAAGTGTCGCACGGTGGCCTCGAGCGCGACGTGGTTCCCGCTGAAGTAGGCCGACACCGCGTTGTGGAACAACAACAGCTGCTTGTTCATCACCTTCACCTGCAACACACACACGTCAGCGCGGCAGGGGGAGGGGGGGGGGGGGGGGGGGGGTGGGGGCAGGGGGGCGCGCGGGTGGTACTGACCCGGTTCTCGTGCAGCAACTTGAGTTTGACGGCGGAGTCGTCCCGCAGTCGCTCGTAGTGTCGGCGATGTCGCTCGATGTTAGCGAGCAATAGTTCTGGCGGGTTGCCTCCGCTGGCCTCCAGCTCGCTGCGGTAGGCGTCGTACTCCACCCTGCCACACGACACACGTCTCACGTCACACTTCAAATACTAGCTCATCAAATATCACTACGACTATATTGTATTATACGGACTGCCCCACTGTCCCACGACACATGTGAGGAAAAGTACCAAAACCAAGTACTGTAAAAACTAAAATGAATCCTAAAGGCTACATCATAAAGACAATGTTTTTGTTATAAAAAATTGTCCTCAATCAATAAATAGGTCGTTGAATATACAAGAAAGGAAAGAGACACTACACATTATAACATCCCACTTTGTAATCCTAAAATGGTGAACCTAAATAGAGGTGTATATTGTGTGTATATTACTTATATAACAAGATATAATATCGAAACCAATCATAACAACATCACGCCTTTTATCCCCGAAGAGTTAGACGCGCGTGCACATTACACAACTGAAAGCCAGTGTAGTACAATGTAACACTCACTTTTCACTATTTAGGTATATTATGAGTCTCATGTAATAGGGGTGAGCCTATTACCATAAACCGGGCACAATTCTAGGCTCCGTGCTACTACTGAGATTTTTTTTTAAAGCCTGTAATACTCTGCCCGACCCGGGAAACGAACCCGAGACTCCTTGTCTGGCAGTCGCACTTGCGACCACTCGGCCAACGTGGTAGTCGAATCTGAATTGAACATAGTCCCAATACAAAAATAATAATAACATCGAGTCGTCACCTGGCGGCCTCGTACTGGCGGATGGTGAGCAGGGTGTCCTCGATGGTCTTGTGCGTGAGCGTGGCGAGCGAGTTGTTGAAGAAGTGCAGCGCGGCCAGCAACGTGTCCGCGTTGCGCGTCAGCGTGCGCTGCGTGTCCGCGTTGTACAGGAACTGCGTCTGCAGCTCCGGCGACTTCTGCGCCAGCTCGGCGAAGCACTCGCCCAGCGCGCGCTGCGTGGCCGCCGCCGCCGCCAGCTGCGAGGTCAGCGCCCCCGACAGGCGCAGCACGCCCGCGTACTTGCGCTGCGTCTCGCGCAACATCTCGATCTGGGCCTCCAGCTCTGCACGGCACACACGCGACACTATGCACTCGGGGCGCTACGGGTATACACGGACTGCTCGACCAGTTACTTGATTCACATGCACAGACCTCTCTTGCTGACAGAGTCAACAGCTTGAAGCTGCCAATGATAGCTGCTCGAGCGGTTAGCAATGCGGTTGATTCACTTGATTAAATTAAAGTCAACTGATCAAGCAGTCCGTATATGTATGAGTACGTACGTAGGAGCCCCGATGCAGTTACAGCTTGAAGCAGTCGATCCCGAATACTTTAAGCAGTCCGTGTGTGATTAAAAAAACAATGCAAGCCCATTGGAATTGGACATTCCATTACGTTAATTAAAAGTAGGTGTTTCGTAAACTAGAGATTCTGAATTGCATGAAAATGTTTAAATTTTCAGGATATGGTGCTTTAAAGTTTTTGTATACTTTTTTATTTTGTTATTGAATGTAGAATAGTATATAGCTGCAGTCCTCACCCGTATCCACAGTCCGTGAGCTTTTGCCGAGCTTCTCATAGAGTATCTGTTTGGTGCACTTGTATGTGGAGACGCCCCAGTTCCGGATGGCGTCCAGCTTGGACGAGCCGGCGCGGAGCAGCGTGCTGGAGCCGGCGCCATTCTGGGACACGTCCGGGGGCGCTGGCGCAACATTACACATTATGTTAACATCTCCGTTCACAACAAACGAGTTAAGGAGACTCCCTGAGTCCCTGACTATGCTTTCTTTACATATCTATTCTTATTTTTAAACTGTATTCCATCCTTACTAGTCCTTACTATAATATTTAAAATCGGAAAGTGAGTTTGTTTGTTTGTTCCGCTTTCACGCCGTAACAACTAAACCGATTGCTTTGAAATTTTACAGACGTAAAGTTAGAAGATAGGTACTTTTTATCCCGAAATAATTGATATTCCCGAGCGAAAACAAAAATATTGGTATAGATGGCGCTGTGTTTATGTGTATAGATGGCGCTGTATGTATGTCCTTTATAACAAGTCAACGAATTACCTACTAATTGGAAATCTCACTTATTCGGTGCATTTTTCGACTCATTTATTTGCTGTTTTTTAAGTCAACGAATTACTAATTAGTATCTATGTAGTAGTTACGCTACTTAGCGATAGATGCACTGGATGTTTTTAAAAACGTGGTAACATTGTGTTTTTTAAGTATTTTTCGCTTTTAAATTTTGATTCCAACCATTTTACATTAATTTGTATATTTTATAGATTATAGGTTGTTAAAGGTACACGAAATCATAGCGTCAACTATTGTTAACTCTATGATTGAACAGCTGTTGTTCCAACGCTCCGCTTGATAATTGGCGTTAGAATAGACTAAGATGGCGCTATGGTTTCGTTACCGGCGAAAGTATAGGTTCCGAGCTTCCGAAACAATTACATTTTTTGTCCGGTTTTTTTTAATGGGGCAAAACCATCGAATGACTGCTCCCGCCTGCGTAAAGCGGGAGGGAGTGTCAGACTCTTACTGACTAAAAACCACCACGTTCCTTCTCCTGCACGTCGAGCCGGAGTCCCGGTAACCCGGTTTTGTCCAGTTAAGTAGTCAACAGCCTTAGCGTGCTGAATTACTAGTGGTCTTATCCTAAAAAAAAACAATTATATTTTGGTGTCAGCATCTAGCACTGTGATTGATTTTTTTTGCTCGCCCAATATTAGGTTTGATTAGTCAAGTGTATTTCTAGGTAGATATTATTATTTAAAGTAGTTATTGTTTTTTCGTCGTTTTAAGTCGCTTTGTTCATTGTTTAGTTTGATTGATACAGTAGCTGTCTGTATATTAGATAGGTGAAGTCTTTTAAGTTGTTATGGGAGCATGGTATTTATGGTAATGCGAAAATAACTTGTTCTGTCTGTTGTTTTTTCACGCATAAACAGTTGAACGAATTTTGAAGAAGTTTAGAATGAAAGTTCTGCCGCTTTACCGCGGCAGAACTTATCATTCCCAGCCCCTTAATGTCAATGTAACGCCCACTTTTCACTATTTATGTTATGAGTCCCATGTAATAGGGGGTGAACCTATTGCCATATACCGGGCACAGTTCCAGACTCCATGCTACCACTGAGAAAAACCCAGTAATACTTTGCCTGACTCAGGAATCGAACCTGAGACCCCTTGCCCGACAGTCGCACTTGCGACCATTCGGCCAATGAGGCAGTGATGTACACCAAGATATTGTTATTTTAGTTTATTTACAAGAAACAAGCTTTATAATATGGAAATCATAAGTTACCTACAGTTTTTAATCTTTGATAAGACTTAAGGCATCAACATACTTGTAAAGTGACACTCAGTTGCCAATATGAAGAAAGAAAATGGAATCATTAACTCGTTGAGTACTGTATTTATAGACACAATTAAAGAACAATAGGTTGCGGTCACCGGTGACCGCTTGGTGTTTGACAGTTTAAATCAAATTGTGAGTTGAATGCAAGTATAGAATTCATACATTGAGGGAGTCTTTATTTATTCACTAATTTTGATCATTTTTATTCCAGAATCTAAAATAATATACATAGGTATAATTTGCATTATAGAATTAGGGAGGCTGTCCTAAAAATCCACATTATTATGTAAATAAATGTCAAACTATGCATTGTATAATATTGTGTACATTCACTGGACCCTATAATTCATCTTCTTTACATTTGTCACAGAAGTGGTAGCATTTATAAATATTAAAGAAGCTACTTCTGTATAATATCAATTTGACAATTTTGGTTGATATGATACCATTTGTACTGAATTAGCAAAGATAACAAAAATTGAGGCAGTGGCTAATGAAAGCAAGTGGTGGAGGGATGTGGCGTGCGGCTTACCATACGCGGGCGGGAAGGGCATGGACCGCGACGTGGGGAACTTGGCCTCCGTGCCCGACGTGATGGAGTCGCTGGATTCGCGCAGCGGCGGAGTGTCTTTTAACATCTCGTGGATGCTGCGCTCCGATTGCCTACATGCATCATACAACACCATTAGATCACATACGACTTACTCATATCAATCATATTCAGAGTTTTTAAGACTTCTTATATAGAACGATAGTTATCAGCCTGTATAAAGTTAAACAATGCTAAACATTATAGTGCTTCTCTACAAACACACCATTTAGACATCTTAATAGGATTTTTCTTCGTACAACTATTTTACTCAATAGCGGCAATATCCCTAACTTTTTGTTATACAATACACAACATATTGCTTGCAAAATATAGAAAAAAATTGGATTTTATAACATTCAAGGCATTATAGCCGCTAGTAAACGTACAGACGTACACACTCTACACTTGACACTTTGACACTTTGTGAACTGACAATTGAAATTGACGTAGGTATAGCATAGAGTATAGATAGTAAAGTCTGTGGTCTGACTACTGATTCCAAAGAGTATAATAAGTATAGACTGATTCTAAACTCTATGATTCTACTGAATGATTACGTGCCGGCCTTTCGTTTCGTGCTTTTGAAGTTTAAGGGCCTCAGAGAAAGAGGACCACGAAAACCAAACCTTACAAAGTTACCTGTCTCGCCTCACAGCACACAAGGATACAAATTACGCGTTATGGTGTGCAACCAAAAACCTCAAGCGGCCAAAAGATCACATCCCACCACTTCGAAAGCAGAACAAAAAGGACTAAAGTACCAAAAGAACACCATTTGCTGAACATCTAGAAAACGTTTTCACACCACTGCCTAGTTCCGACCCCGATAAATAATATGACATAGCCGATTATCTGCAGTCACCAAATCAGTTATGTTTGCGATTAAAAGCAGTGACTTACTGCGAGACTAGAGACTAGAGAGATTCACAGAGAGATAAAAGATCTAACACCCAATGAAGCTCCGGGGTACCTACGACCAACTGGATTCCGTCCTGCTAAGCAATCTCCCACAAAATCTCCCATAATGTTTTTTGTTGTTCTTTCCAACTTATGCTTACGACTCCCACTAGCCAGCCTAATAGAACTTGCTTAAGTAGTGATGATGATTAAACAAACAAAACTGAAAAACGCCAGAAAAAGTTTCCTCTTATAGACCAATTAGTCTCCTACCTACCATTGTTTGGGAATTGTTCGAGAAAGTTTTTTTTAATAGGATGCAACATTCATTAACAGCCTTTAAATGCCCACTACTAAGCAAAGCCTTTTCTTACACGGAGAAGGTTTGAGCATTAATCACCACGCTTGCTCAATGCGAGTTGGTGATTACAAACTTATACCTAATTAAAAATTATAAGCCCAGGTTTCCTCACGATATTTTCCTTCACCATTAGTCAGTGGTGTCTAAATAATCTTAGAAATTGTACATATAAGTCGGAAAAGTCACATTAGTACTTGCCGTCGGCAGGTTTCGAACCCGCACCCTTATGCATGAGAAGCGGGCGTCTTAAACCTCCGGGCCACCACTACAATGCAACATTACCTGAGTACATACTATTCTCCCTAGGCACCAATTTGGGTTCAGACAAAAACATGGAACTATTGAACAGGTTCACGCACAGGTTGGTGGATACAATCGGATACACAGTAGAGAATAAAAAATAATGCTCGGCTGTATTTCTAGATATAAGTCAGGCTTTTGATATAGTCTGGTATGACGGTTTTCTGTTTAAAATCAAAAACACCTCACTGCCTCACTCCTTCGACTATTTACCGAGAAGCTAACTGGATATACATAGAAGCCTTGAACCTCATAGATTAGGTTAAACGACATTCCCTATAGAACCTTGAGAGTGATCAATGAACGACTCCTAGTGCTCCTCGAAATAAATACCCAGTCATGGTGCAAACAAGAAAATGGCTAAATGTTTACGACAGATAGCCGTGCTAAGCAGGATACATAAAAACCTGATACGAATGTCACACAGATACGAATTTTGTTTAGATGATTTCTACATAAAAATAGGCTTGCGGTAAAAAGACCTGAGAATATTCTCAATTTCTACGTATTTACTTATACATAAGTTTATAACTAGTAGAGCTTTTCTCAGTATATTCACGTGAGTAACACGCTTTTTTAGTTAATTTAGTATGTCTCACGATAGTTAGGTATTATAAAAACATAGGTACATAAGTATTATTATCTATCTACTTTGCCATAGCATATGAGAGGGTGATTGGGTAAGTTGGAACTAATAATTCAATCACGGAACAGCATGGTTCCGTGGTTGAGTTCCTCCAAATAAAACAATCTGGTAGATATATCTTAAGGGTTGTATTCAACGATTCGACTGGTTATAAATAATGTACTAACCTATTAAAGCGTATGTACAGTGTTTCCTGTCCACATCACAAATAATATTAGAACAGTTTAAAACATATAATATCCATGTGTTTAATGGTTTGACATATCATGATGCCGTAATCGCAAGTGGTTTGAAAGACAACCTTTTGCCATTGTACAAACAGGTCTAGGTACACAATTTTAATCTCTAAATCTGCTTATATAAGTTCGTTGGTTTATTAATTGTCAACGCGTGTGGATTATTTGAAAATCTACACTTTGTTCCCAATGTAAGTGAAATAGTACCTACCTAGGTATGTGTAACTTATGGTAACAGAGAGCATAATTATTATAATACCTATAATAGCGGGTTGTTGTACAAATTATACAATACATATAACAATACAAATAAAGGTTTCATTTCATTTTATATTATTTGTTAAGAAAATACAATCTATAACCTAATTTAATACTATGTACATAAAGCAACGATATGGTAACTACTTATTTGAGACTAGTCGGTTACTATATTTATTTATTTATTCGGTAAAAGTTAACAGCTCTTTTCTAGTTCGTCATAGGCGCATGTTCAAGGGTACCTATCCCACGAAATTTCAATGATTGTACTTTTTTGCGACGATAAAATACATATAACTTATTTGCGGTGGTAAAATGTACCAACCTACGTGTTTACACAATTACACAGTTATATTTGTTAAGTTAAAACTCATAAACATAACTCTGTAACTTGAAGAAGTTGTACAACGACATGTATTTACTACAATGGTATCTACATTGCAGAACTTCACTAACTTGCGGAGCTATGCGGATAGTGTAATAAGTATTATTGTGCAAACACATAAGTACATTCGTTTATAAAATCATATAGGTTTATTATTCTTAAGAATGTTAATTGAATAAGAAGGAACGAGTCAGGTTGGCCTGACAAAGATTGTATTGCTAGTAATTTAAAAGATTTTGGAATAAAAAGTCTTAAACAATTTAGAATTAGAATCTACATTTCGAGGGTACTTCAAACGAACCGTTTGATATTTCGAACACATGTTTTAATATGTTACTTGAGTTTAGATTTTTTGAAATAACGAGAGTCGGGTGTATATAATAGGGTAGTTTCCTAAATTTTATTTTAATGTCCGTCTGGTACATTCATTTAAAACTTGAGACACATATTTTTTCTTTTCTCACAAAATTAAATACTTTCGACGATATTATTAATTTGAAATATCGTGTGACGTCACAGCATGACACTTTTTGTAACACGTTATGACGTAACGATCTCCCACTCTTAAAGCCACTCTTAGCGTCATTTTATCTAAGTATTGCAACTTATAACGAGAAAATAAAAAATACGTGTCTAATATTTTTTTCATTGTCTAACTGACGGACTAATAACATTTTTAATTTTGATACCCTGGAAACTACCAAATTGAAATAAATGCTGTGACTCGTTGTGACTAAATCTAACAAACCCCGACACTCGTACTTATATAATATTCATTGAAAATGAGAGCACGGACAGGAGTCCGTGGAGAATAAGAAAACTATTTAAAAAAAACATATTTATATTCTGAAGGTGGGGATGAAGGTGTTCATATCAATCTGCATTAATATTAGGTGGTGCTGCTGTAACCATTGTACTTTACTGTTACCCTATACAGCGCATATCACTCTGTACTCCATGTATTATAGGTATTTATCTTATACAATATAAGTTTCACTATTTAGTAATTTAATAATACAAAAATAGAAAATACAATTTGTAAAACTATAAGTACAATAATATTATGTTTACTATATTTACAGAAATTGCTTATATCTACAACAGTTACCTACATAGCCTGTATGACAGGGAGCAATATCAACACTAGAGTCTGCAGATATGTCAGAGTTGTGAGATGCTCCTGCAGCCCACAGTCTCGACAGCAGGGACAGTGGGTGAGAGTGCGTGCTCGTCCTTGTGCATCTGACTGCACACTGCACTGCTCTGAACAAGTGAAGACTCGAGTGCGTGTTACGAAAATATCAAGTACCAATCAGTAGCATGATTGTAGTCTTTGGTCATGGAAATGCGGGAGAAACATCTGCTTTTAGACATAATACTTAACACATTCTGCAATGTATCAAGTTAAACGAATAATCCAGACATCTCAAAAACTGTGTTGTTTCGCAGCCTTTAAGAGATGCATTCGTTATCCAGAGAGTGATTATTGTTACTAATAGATAGTCGTGATCAGATTTGTCGTTTGATTGATGTGTGTCGCCGGCAGGGTGCGTCAGGCCGCGTGCTGCGTGTCGTAGGGCGCCAGCGACACGGGCGCCCGCAGCGGCCGCATCTCCGCGCCCGAGCTGTCGCTCACCACCATTGTCTCTTGTGGGCAGCACGACGCCTTCATCGACACTGACTCCGTCGACGTTTTATGGCTCTGTTGGAGTTCAAAACTGAATTAACTTCTTTCTACCGTAGACTAGTAGCTACCTAACTACTACTGGGCAGGTATCTATAATCGATTTCTCTACCACCGAGTCAAGTTGCGCAGATTTACTTATAAATAATCTAAATAAAAGCTTGTAAACCAGTGTCTGCGTGATGCACTCATCGTGTTGTGTCCTGTTGGTCGTAATGATTATTCATTACATTTGCAGCCGTTGTATTTGTGGTTCGCTTTCAGATCGACTGGTCCTTATTATTAGCGTTGCACTAAGCGGAACAAGAGGAACGTGGTAAACATAGCACTTACTCGCTTAAAGCAGTGCGCGATGGAGTGACAGAGGTTGGTGAGTGACAACCGCCTGCGCTGCCGCATGAGCACGTAGAGGATGGGGTTGAGCACGTAGTTGAGCAGCATGAGGATGTCGGAGAGGATGGAGAGCGGGGCCAGCCGCGGCCACGTGCGCGGGCCCAGCCCCAGGAACAGCGCCGACGTTAGCTGCGGACCAGAGCAGAATCACCATTAAATCGGGTTATTTACTGCACGTACACGTCCACCAGACACGAGAGTGTGCTTAATAGGACACTGATATACAAGGCAGCCTCACCTCCGTTATAGTTAAAAATAAGATCGGATGTAGGTGTAATTCCAAATAACAGAAACACTTACAAACATTATATTTTTAATTGTCACAGCACACAGCACAAAATAATATTTTTATACTATGAAATCCTGAAAGTTAACACATTAAGCAGTTGTTATTGAGCGCTCCCGACAGGACATCAATGAAGGCAATTGATCAATTAGCAGCAACATCGACGGCGCCGACGCCGCGTGCTCGATCTCCGAGGCAGTCTCGAACACAAGTTGTACCGTACTACGTACTGAAGACATGGCTCTAACTATTACCGGCAATCTGTAGAATACAGTATTCCATACATACTCTCTTTAGTTCATACTTTTCCTGTAGGTAATTCTATGCAATCCCTAATGCACAGCCGGCAATGTTTTTAAAATGTTTTCAATCGCCAACAATGTTGCCAACATTGCCAACATGCCATGGAGAGGGAGAAGTTAAAATAACGATATCAATTTTTGTAAAAGATAATAGACGACATGTCGATGGCGTCCCACTCGAGATGGAGCGCTACTCGCTAATTTTATCTGCAGGGATTAGGGCCTTTTCTTAGTTAGAAACCAGATTCGTCAGTTTTGTAATCAGAAAAACTACAATAAGAATAGGAATAGGAACGTTTATTTGTTACAGATGATAGTATTGATAATAATTATAAAAAATAGTTCCACTTACATCGCCTACTGTGTTCGGCATGTAAAGTTAAATTTTACAATAATTAGTTAAATGTTAGAGAACTACAGTAGGTACTGCTGTCACTAGAAGATGTTAATTTTTCTGGATTTTAGGGATACGTACCAGGGTACCAGCTAGGCCAGGGCTGTCCAAACAAAGGCCCGCGGGCCGCATGCGGCCCGCAGCTTATTTCATGTGGCCCGCAACACACATTTTCAACTCAACATCTTCATCTTATGTGCAACAACGCTAATAAAATTCAGTGTATGATTTGTATACAAGTTTTGTCTGTGAGTAAAGAACACAATGTATAATGTCATAATACAACTGAAAATATTTTTCTGAACCTCCAGTTTTGTTAAGAAATTTAATTAGCCCGCGAGGGTATATAGTATGGACAGCCCTGAGCTAGGCTATTCTGTAAGAAGTCGAACTCTTGAAGTGACCTCGATCGCATTCGCACATGGCGAACCGCGGTCGAGCTCACTTCGAGAGTTCGAAATGACATCTTACAAATAGCCTAGTTAGTAGTACTGAATTACGGACACTAGCGTTATACGCATTGGTCAATAGAACATTATTCTATCACCTACACACAGATCGCTAAGAAGACGAGAAGAAGTGTGTAAGCAGGTGAAGACAGCGTGACAGCTTGACAGCACTGACAGAACAGATACCTACTCGTATAATCAGGGAATTTGATGATACGAATTGATGTAAAGAGGCAATTGGAATTAAGTAAGCGTATGTGTTTATTGCGTGTGCCTTCTCTGGAATATAATTGTCTAATGTATGAAGTGGGCACTAGTTCTGTATACGGACGTCGTTGTAGGCTCATATGAATAAAATTCTAATTTAATTCGTTTACCATTTGAGAAACAATGAAATATTTTTCGCCAATGTTTGCGACGTGCCTTGCATGATAATTGCACAGAGCAGAGGAATAGGAATGTTGTTGTTGGACAATGCTACAGATCTACAATAAATCACGTGGTGTTACGCTGGTGTTTTGGTTTCTCCTTCGAGCTTTCGTTTTGATAAGACATTTTGGTTGTAACGCGGGCGCTCGGCGACGTACCAGTCAGTGGCAGTCCACTACACACAGATGTGGTGTACACTGAGACTGTGGGACACATCACCAGTCGATGCATGCTTCATTGCTTACAATGTAGCGCTAATAATATCGACTGCTGATTGTTTACATTTATTGTTTGTTTATGACTAAGTAACACTTTATTCCTTGAGGGGTAAAATCATTCAACTTCTCCCGCCTTAAGTGAAACAATAAGGTGTGGCAGACTCTTGATGGCTAAATACCACTCGGTTTCTACTTCTGGTTCGAGCCGGAACCCCGGCAACCCACCAAGTCTTCCGCAGCTTCGAAACTAAATACTTGGTACTTAATTCCTGATAACCAATCATAGGTCGGTGGTAACATCAGTTGTACTGAATTTGTTTGCCAAGAGTTCGTCGATATTTAGGTAAATATCAACGAACTCTGCCAGTATGGCCAGGTGGCCATAATAGCCGTTAATGCACAGATATAAAGCTAATGTCATATGATAATCGTCAGGGTTTCTCAATTGGCTTCAAAATATCTATAGCAGGGTTTTCCAAACTATGGCCACCTATTGGTGGGTCTCAAGCGAATATTTAGTGGGCCTTGTCTGTCTGTAGATGCAATAACCATCCGTTTCTGTATTTTCTTTTTCATATTGGTAACGGTATATTTCTCCGAAGGTGGGTCATGAGTTTGGGAACTTGATTTACATGAGTCGTAGCCTAGACAAGTTTGGTAACCACTGATATTTGTGAGCGTTATAATAGATAGTTGTACATTAGATTAACAATTTGGCATTCGTAGTTAACAACTATGTTTCATTGTTTTAAATTATTAACTATGCCGTTTGTTTCAAATATGTATATTGTACAAAACAAACTGCACATTATTTCCTGCGGCTGTTATGAAACCGATCTCATGCCAAATGAGAATAGTACAAAGTTGCAGGTGAAGCAGTGCTCGTACCGCATCGCTGCGGTGAGTCACTGCATCTCGCGGACGTTACACGCGGTAGTACCGGCTGTACTCCGAGCTCAAGGTCGGCACCAGGTGTCACTGTCTGTCACCCACTCCGCGAGCTGCGAGGACACGCGCGGAATATAAATGCAGGCGAGTGAGCCGTGAGCTGGGCGGCACCGCGTCGGATGAACCGGATGACAGCCGCCAAGTATTTAATTGTAGCCAGAGTAGCTGTCAAAGCAGGCCTATTGAAATGTCAGTATAAACATTTGGATATGGCGCCAAAATGCCACATCATACAAGTTCGACACAGAAATACGAGGGCGGGTCAATAAGTCCGTGACTTTTTAAATGAAACACAATTTTTTAGATAAAATGTTATTTTATTTTTCAACGTAGTCTCCTTTGAGCTCTATACACTTAGCCTAAAGTTTCTCCAATTTTTTAATCCCTTCCAAAAAATATGTTTTGTCGAGGTCTTTAAAATAGGCATTTGTTTGTGAGATGACTTCGTCGTTGGAGGCAAATCTCTTTCCACCGAGCCATTTCTTTAAGTTTGGGAACAAGAAGTAGTCACAAGGGGCTAGATCGAGAGAATAGGCCGGATGAGGGAGCTATTCGTAGCCAAATTCATGGATTTTTGCCATAGAAACTGCACATGTGTGCACCCGTGCATTGTCCTGATGGAAAAGGACTTTTTTCTTGGGCAAGTACGGTCGCTTTTCTTTCAATGCCTAATCGAATCGACCCAATAAGTTGCTGTAATATTTGCCATTGATTGTTTTTCCTTTTTGAAGGTAGTCAATGTGGATAATACCGCGTGCATCCCAAAAAACAGTCGCCATGACTTTATTGGCTGACAAACCCACCTTTGCCTTCTTTGGCGCCGATTCACCCCGAGAAACCCACTGTTTTGATTGCTGTTTGGTCTCCGGTGTGTTGTGGTGGATTCACGTTTCGTCCACGGTTACGAATCAGCGCAAAAACTCGTTCATATTGCGATTAAACAACGCCAAACATTCCTGCGAAATTGTCACACGCTTGCGTTTGTGGTCGATTGTGAGCAAACGCGGCACCTATCTTGCGGAGAGCTTTCTCATACCCAAATAATCGTTTAAAATTAAAACCACTGAGCCATGCGAGATGCCTATGGCTTCTACAATCTCTCTCACTTTTAATCGCCGATCGGCTAAAACCATATCGTGTATTTTTTCAGCTATTTCGGATGTGGAGACCTCAACTGGGCCTCCAGAACGTTCGGCATCTTCCGTGCTGGTACGGCCACATCGGAATTCAGTAAACCACTTTTTTACCATGGAAATGAATGGTGCAGAGTCCCCATAATATTTATCAATCATAGCCTTGGTTTTCGTAATGGATTTTTTCCGCAAAAAATAATGGTTAATGAGCACACGAAATTCACTTTTTTCCATTTTCTTCTCAGTCAACGCGGTAGTCTGATATTAACGACTGTTAAAAACAAACTAAATGTCACAGCTTGTTCAATTTTTGGCAGGAGTCACCTGACAGATGACTGTTGACGGGAGCAGTGTTGCCATTTCAATTAAGAGGCGGAAAAATCAAAAAGTCACGGACTTATTGACCCGCCCTGGTAAGTTTATTAACTTAGGGCAGGGAGTTTGTTGGTTGAAGGAATTACAAAGACTCACCATCTGCGGCAGCCAGCAGATCATGAAGAGCACGGAGAGCGTGGCCATGAGGCGACTGAAGGCGACCTCCTCGGCGGTGGCGGCGTTGTGATGGTGCGGCGCGGGCCCGGCGCGCGCGCGCTGCCGGCAGCTGGACTTGGACACGCGCCGCACCACGGGCTGCGAGCCGCGCGGCGCCGTGATGGCGTACAGCGCGCGGATCACCGCCAGGTTGCAGTACACCAGTACCAGGCACAGCACCGTGCCTGCCACACACACACACACGCCAACTAATCAAACTGAACACATAATGTGTTGTAGACATTGTGGCCAACCCCGTGCCTAGGTAGACACAGATATCAGTAGGTTTAGGATCTACATCTGAACTGAACCTGTAGTGGATTTTTTAAGTGATAGGCTCTCCTATAGTCATTATAGGCAAGCAACTCACCTCATCAGCATTTTCAAACTTTGAACTGAGTAGTTTCGTAGATAACTTTAGGTAGTAAATTTCTTACAAAAAGCTGGCAATTTCGCAGGTAAGCGCTAGTTCATAATATTATGCTAAACTGACCGAAGGCGACGTAGAAGACGGCATAGGCGAGGTCGGTGGGAGTCTCGGCGTTCCTGTAGCGCACGCACTTGGAGCCGTCGTAGTAGAGGCCGAGCCCCAGGATGGGCGCGCACGTCAGACACGCCGCCCAGAACCACGACACCAGCAGCGCCGTGCGGATTACGTAGTACGTCACTTGCTGCAACAACAAACCACTTCATCATCATCTGCCGGATGATATCCACTACTGAACAAAGTCTCCGTCACCTCATACGAGGGTCGTGTTGGGGTCATTCTACTAGTTAACTTTCCAAAATGGTGTCCACAAAAGTAATCAGTAAGTTACCTAGTATTAGCAGACAGAAGACATAAATGATGTAAACTATGAAAAGTTTCGAAACAGAACGGTCGGGATGCGATGATCACACAATTACAAATTCTAATGACTTGAGGGAGTCGCCTCGTCCGTCGTCCTATTTGTTTGTTACACAACCATCATATTCACGCCTGTTGTTGTTCTCACAGCTGAATACTTATTAAAGTCACTCATTTCCCAAATATTTGAGAGGTACGCAGTTCGTTGTGACGTCACGAGCCGTGTTTACTACATCGTCACTTAGTCGGTAGGGTGTTTCTGTTCACAGGATCACGGAGTCCAGAAGGATTGAGCGGACTTCTAGAGCCCCGTTGAATAATAATAAGATGAAATCAGCCGTGAATCATTTCTATTTGAGCACTACGGAAGTGCACCCAAGTGGTGCTATAGAAAAATGTATTTTCTGGATAAGTATGGACTATTACGACGACCAATAGTATACAGATAAACAAGCAGGAGGTGACTGCCAAATTCCATTTATAGGTCCCCGGAACAGCCGTTAACATAAGTAGTGACATACTTTCAGCTGCTTTTTTTATGACATAACCCCGTATTCGAGCAGACGGATTACCTGATGGTAAGCATTCGAACATCCGAGGCGTTACAATTGCGTTACCGGCCTTTTGGGGATTTGGAGTTTGAGAATCGTTGGGGATTCAGGAATTGGGGAGATTGGGGGAGGGGGCGGGGGGGGTAATTGGGCCTGCTTAGTGAAAGAAAGGCAAAGGACATTCCACGGCTTTAGAGCAATCCCAGGAATTTGATGAAATGAAGTCATACATTCTTTATTCTTACCCCGAGTCTCTTTCAACTAACACTCTTGAAAATCTTCACCCAAGCCAGCCAATTAAAGTAAGGATTGAGTCTAGTTTGAGCCTTGTGCTCAGTACTGATGCCTGGCTTGATCCGTCCGAACTAAAATGGACCTAATGTAACGGTTACTAACATTGTAAATCGACATTACAAATAATGCATCGAACATTAAAATAAATGCTTTACATCTTCACACGGAGGTAAGTAGGCAATGCAAACTAATCTAAGCAAATACTTTGTTCAATATATTTTCAAGAGATTAGTATCTGAAGTGTTGTCCGCGTGAGATGTGTCACACAGGTTCCCAACGCAGTGGCGCACGCGCAGCGGCGAGTAATGAATGGAACCAGGCCGGGTATGGTAATATGGGCTCACCTGCACAGTGCACTCTATGTTACTTGATATGTTAGATATCTCATGTATTGATTCCGCATCCAATCTCGGAAGAGCTAACATTGAAGACTATACAAATATGTCCCAAACAATATCGATCAGAAACATGGACGTTGTACCAAGGGTTCAAGCTTTCAACCAATACATGGGCAAAGTTGTATAGCCATTAATTACGGTACAACTGTGTCGGTATCCATTTGTCTCCCCTATAAATGTGAGAACAGAAGCGAAACCTGATCAGTTGAGAGACATAGATATAAGTGGGTATATTTTCTATTGTGAATTCCTTCCCTATGCGTGCGGCAGACGGCCGCGCTCGCAGCGACCCGACTGAGTACTGACGGATATCGAATCAATGTGTGCTGTCACCTTTACTCCGACCCGTGTTGTATTGACAACAAGGAAACAATTTTTATGAAGTTCTCGTTTGTATTATTTTGTTTGTTTTCCTCGTATCAGTTTCGGTATCAAGCGAGTGACCTAAAAATATCGATCTGAATTCAATAACACATAAATCTCTTCTGAAGATATTCAAAAATAAAACTCGTTATTGTGTTGTTGGAAAGTGCTACCTACATATCTATTGACTGATACAGTTATAATGCGATGTTATACACTGCTGAGAGTATTTGTACGACTCGTGAGGAGAAAAGGGAAACCTAAAACCTAGCTTCAATCTAATCTCCGCACAGAACCTAAAACTGTATCCGATTTATGAAATGTGGTAAATTGGTAAGTCTAGGTTCGCCCCCCCCCCCTAAAATACTAACTTTTCAACATTTACCTACCTATGATAGGTAACTGATTAATGTTTACATTTACATTACCATCTGCTTCTGATCTTTAAAAAGGATTTTAATTGAAAATTGTACCCCTAAGGTACCCGATAAGCAATATAATCATTATTACGATCACTACGATAAATGCGTTCCTGAAGAGACAATTGTTAGTATCTTGCTTCACGCATTATTCACAGGTACGAGTCACTATTTAACTATTTATTAATTTAGGCTTCATGCACCAATACAGTGCATTGACGGATTTAATGGCAGCCTACCCTTTTAAGGTGATGATTATTCTGATGCACCTAAATGAAATAACAACATAATATTATTGTAATGTGTGTTACATACAATATACATAATATTGTATTAATATGTAAGGTAGTACTAATTCGCAAGTGTGACGTCAGGCTGGGCGCCGCGTGGCAGGTGGTCGCGAACAATGTGCCATTCCTGGAGCTGATCGTGATGATAACCTCCAGCACCTTATTGGGCAATACAAGAGAACTGCTCGCACACACGTCAGCCGAACCATTAACACTAATGAACTGCCACACTTCATATCCCTCGGTATGTTACCTATTACCAAGAATATCTCAAAGTAAGTACTTTCACTCCCCACTCTATACCTGCCTACGTACTTAATAACAGAAATAGCTCGTATAATGTCGTCGTGGCGCGGTGGAGACTCCTCCATTAAGAAGCCAGATAACGAGCTTTAATTGATTAATGTGCGACACACCTCACAGTTCTCATACAGAGAGCAACAAACAATGGAAACAGATATATGTATTGCTTAAATGGTTATTTTACTGGATAGGTAGGTAATAACAGTTAGTGTGATGATCATAACGTGCGGTGTAACAAAACAAACATGTAATAAATACAAGCGTCCCGTCCCGTCCCGTCCCGTCCCGCCCCGCGCCGAGTATTCCAAGCTAAATATAATAGTGTATTTGATTTGATCGCTGTCGATGAGACGAGCGGGTGTCGGCGCCGCGTGCACTCAGCTGAAATATTACATTAGAGTACTGACAGCTACGAGGACGAGCCTGCCACCACCAGCCTCGCCCTGCCCTGCTACACAGGGGACAAGGCTTCGAAGACAAGGAAACTTTAAGCAATAATCACCACATACGACACAAAGTACTATTTCAATCAAATAAGTTATGTGTAATGAAGTATGCAGAATGAGTCGCGACCGGCTAATACTGCAATTTGTATGTCCAGGTAATCGTTAGCAGATGATGTTGGTGCTTTGAGTGCAACCGAAGAACTCCTTCGGAATACTATATCTGTTTTATCTCGACTGCACGGTTGGCGCGGTGGTTGGCCAATTAGCGGCCGCGCAGCGTGTCGCGGGTTCGATTCCCGCACGGAACAACTCTTTGTGTGATCCACAGATTGTTGTTCCGGGTCTGGGTCTGGGTGTCATTGTGTATGTGAACTTGTATGTTTGTAAACGCACCTACGTCTCACGACGAAATAGAGGGTGTATACTGTCGGTCAATTTAAAAAAATAAAATAAAAAAAACATGCAATTGAACATGATTGCAACTATTTGACTATTAAAGTAGAGATGTATGCAGAGAGATGGGAGGAAGTGTATCTACCGATGATTACAGGTATGTATATTGTGGTTTACAGCTCCTGGCGGCCTACATAAACAATAATGTAATATATATGTACGGGTAGTGTATGCGTACAATATTATGTACGCACTCGTGTTATCTGCCGGCGACTAATCTCAGATTTTGCTAACAGACTTTGTAACAAGTATTGTTTGGCAAATCGATATGTAATGAGTATTGGGAGCTTCCGTCGAGTTGGTCGCAGTAGCAGGCTGTCACAAATCACAATCATTGATAACGGCAGACGAGCTATTGCTTACCAGTTCTTGCTCCTACAGTTTAGTGATAAGGTTTGAGTTGATATCAGATTCGTCTTTAACTTGTGGTGCGAGTCCATCTGGGGAATTTTTGTTATTGGTGACTATCATTATTTTAATAAGCGTATATCAGATTTTTCTGTAAAACATTATTTTACAAATTCCTAGTATGTACGCATTGAGGAATTTATTCGTGAACTTTGATCACACAGTCCAGGTGTCGACAGCAGGGCGTTTGTCTCGACCCGGGCAGTTCAGTATGTATCTAGAGCAGGGCAGCCTATTTGATCCCCATCAATCTGCATCTACTCGTAAAAATAACAAATATGTCGATGATTTCATTCGCAGAGTCGAGTGACGTCCGTCCATCAAAACATTTTGCATATTTTATTTTTTATTGATACACATTTTATTATTGTCTTAACATTCTAGTAATGTTATATTCCAATATTGAATCTATGATACAAATGTATACATAAATATTACAGTAGTTACATGGTAGTTACACAGTGTTTGTTTGCAAACTATGAAATACGTGCGGCAGTGCCGACTGCCGAGCGCTAGTCTAAGATTGCCTCTACCTAACTAGTCCCAATTTCGATTGCCTACCGCTGTACGACCGACTTGATATTTAATTTTTTTTCGTCTTGAAATGGTTTATAGCTCCGGACCCTACCGATGCGATGCAGGGGTAGGCAGCTGCGGGTCACTAGTTAAATATACCTAGAATAAGTAACTTACTTTTTGGTAGAGGAAGGGCCGTGTCAGCGCGAGGTACCGCTCCAGCGCCATGGTGACGGCGATGCAGACGGAGCCGATGCCGAACACGCGCAGCACGACGCGCGCCGCGCAGTACGCGCGCGTGCTGCCCACGCCCGGCACGTGCTCCGCCACCAGCATCGCGCACATCATGCCCACCTGCACACACACAGCTGGTAGTAATTCACTGTCTGGGATCAGAGAAGTAAGAACGAGATGGGAAATACCTAATGATTGAAAGAATCCTAGACTTTAAAGATGCAAACTCCTGGTGCTGGCGCGTGTGTTACTATTCAATCCAGTGGCGTTGCACCAATCACACAGAGGGAGGGTGGGAACACAGTGCATAGCCTAGTCTCGCTGCCATTAATTGGTACTTGCTAAGTAGATACATAATATTTACAAATGAGAGCTCCGCCCTCGTTTGTCCCAAGTAACAATAAATTACTTCGAGTAATAGTAATGGGTACGTAATAGACTGCTCATAGCTTTAATCAAATAAACAGCGGCAGTGGCCGTAAACGAGGCTCATCACGAAGCCTATCGCCTCTGTGCTCATATCATGGCAGTATAATACTGCGTACTAAATATATACTTACTACTATTTAAGTGCATAAAGTGATGTACTCCACCCTGAGCCCCTGTATGCTTTGTACTCTTTTTACTGAGTCGTTTGTCTTTAAAACTTCTATAACATTTACTAATGAATACAAGGAGACAATTGGCCGTTGCTCGTTGTAATAGCTGCGATATGGTTAACATATACGTTTGTTCTAAAGCTAGGAGGAAATATAGCAGTACTTCAGGTAGATGTTACTAGACAATTTCGCACCTGTATGACGACACCACCACCACTAGATACGCATTATAATGTATATCATGTTCCGTCTGTAAATGTTTCCGCACCCGATTGTCAAGAAAAGTATTGTGTCTATTCGAGTTTGAATTTTTTATTGTCTTACTAAGAGCTTCAAGGATCGCCAGACGTATTTTTTATATAAAAGATTAGGTACCATTGAGCAGTAGAACATAAAATTGGTCGTCGGCTCAGTGTAACTAGTAACTAGATAGTCTAGTAGTCTAATAGCCAATCATTGGCAACTCGGAGTATCACCATCCACCACTCAATGATACGTAATTTGTTCATGAGTAAATAACTTACGTCCGTCGAGTCCTGGATCTTGGTCTATCTAGTCAAATTAGGGTTTCATCTTGGTATAGTATGAGATGTAAAAAGCTATGCCAAAAGAAATGTTATGCCAAAAGTCTTCTACAGCTCATGTCGGCGTCTTGTGTATGGTTTGTTAGCAAAAAAGGTAAAACAGGCACTAAACTCTAACGTTATGTTTTTAGTTCAGCACTCTCATCTGTGCTACGGATTTCTACTTATGTAATTAATTATTTACAAAGATATTTTAATTTATTACTAGCTGTTCATCGTTTACGCTACAATGTACATTGTACCTACAAATACAACTATTTTTACGTAGGTTTCCGTCCGGTCCGTATTCGCCCGCGCGGTCAACCAACACTATAAACTATTCACCTATACCTAAACCTATTGGTAACTAAAAGCAGTCGTTTATGAGTTTGACACGTTCATACAGACAGATGCGGAAGAGAACATATTTTATTATTATCTATGTACGGTATAATAAGGTACCTACTTCAATTCAAATATCCTACCTCTACATACAGACAGATTTCCCTTCGGGCAAAAGTTTAACTTATTTGGTTTGGAGTTAATGTCCTATTTGTTCGTTATGCTATGTTAGGGCATTAATGAAGTGTATTTATTTATAGTGGATTGACTACTGAACAGGTACGTAATACAAATTATTCATTATATTATTTGTAATTTAATAACAGTTGCACAGACTGACCACTGCGCGCATCGTACGTTTTCAATGCAACAGTAGCAGAGAGTGCAGGCAGTGCAGGCAGTGATAATAAAGTAGTACATCGTGGAACTCACCAGCGCTACGAGGTCATTGGCAGCAAGCGAGGTGAGCAGCAGTAGATGCTTCCTGTTGCGCACGCGGCGCTCCCCGCGGCGCAGCGCGATGATGGCGCATGCGTTGCCGATGATACCGATGGCGTATACCACCTTCACTAGCACCCCGAACTTGCCCATGGTCTTGTGTGGCGCGCCCAGCGCAGTGCTGTTCCCCGCGTGGCTCATGTTGCCCGCCATATTGAACATCTCGGTCACGTTCTCCAGCTCCGTCAGGGAGGCCAGCGTGCTCACGTCCATGTTTGACGCGTGTTACTTCGTATGTGTCTGTAGTTACGTCCCGTGTGTCTGCAAACTGCTGCGTGGCTGAGGACGGCTCTGTCTACCTGTGTCGCGGTCGCGGAGTCGTTGTGCCGCAGACGCTCGGAATGGTCGGACTCATGGCACACGACAGCTCACCTCTTCTCTGTCAACAAACACATCTTACTTGTTACGGTGTATGGAGGAGGTGCTTCCTATCACTTTACCATCAATATTTATATAAAAAACTACATAATTCCAGTCATACACGGCGCAGTGTTGTACAGCAATTAGGTGACGATGTACAATATTTAGGGGATGAATTACAAACCATCTCCCGAGTGACATGTGTGGGTTGTGCACTCGCACAACATAAGAGATGCTACCTGCGCATTGTAAACACATTGTAGTGCAGCTCTTTACTCTGTCGTTTGTTAACACACTGTACACAACCATCATATTAACCATTCAACACTACGACTACTTGCGAAACACTGCGATTTCCAACTTCTTATTAATGTTTATTAAGTATTGTATTGTCCCTTGGCTTACTTAGATAACTATTTGCACATTTAACATGACCATTTCTTCGCACTGCATTGGGGACTTTCGGAGAGGTAAAAAAAGTGCGAGCCACCCATGCTCGCCGTCTGACCAGAACCAGACCCGAGCGAACGGTGCGTCGCGTTCATCACTCGCCTCAAAGAGCCCTCAGACCACCACGGATGGGGCCCTATAAGGCTGATGCCGATATACGGAGCCGCGGAGAACTTAACGGGTTACTGAGGCTCCGGCTCGAAGTGCAGGAGTAGACAGAGTCTGACACTTCCTCCCGCCTCACTCAGGAGGGAGAAGGCATTCAATGATTTTCCTAAAAAAAAGCAGACTTATATACATATAAATACATAATATATGTATATAAGTCTAAGTCTACTTAATACAACTAGCCGAATTATTACCTATAATAACTGGTTGCGTTACGTATTGTAGCTAATTTTGTAGAAACAAGATTTTTGTTATTTTTTTGTATATTCCGATTTAAAATTGTCAAGGATTTTACGTGTACATAGAATGTGTTATTGTGGTAATTAGTCACAGAGATAAATGATTAACTCGTATATTTTGTTTGTTTTAAGTAATCTGTTAATTTTTTATCCGGAGCTAAAATAAAAGTATCACAACGATAACAAATGGAGAGAGCTATACCTAAATACCTAGTCGCGGAGAACCTAACGGGTTACCGGGGCTCCGGCTCGACGTGCAGGAGAAGGGACGGGGTGGTTTTTAGTCAGTAAGAGTCTGACACTCCCTCCCGCCTCACCCAGGCGGGAGCAGTCATTCGATGATTTTCCCCTTTAAAAAAATACCTAAATAAATACCTATATGTATAGATAGTTTAATAACGTGCACATAATATTATCATCGTACCGTTTTTAAATACTGTATTGAAATAGGACTTATTAATTTTCACGGACAACCTAGTAGGTACAGTTCTATTCTAAAATATCTAGCTCTAACCTGCAGTTGACTCCGATTTCTAAAACTATAAGCTTTCTGATCTGATACCCTTGTGATGCAATAACAATTAACTATAATGAACACGTCAACAGCAAACCGTGTTTATCCCTAAGATAAGAGTATTTATATCGCGGACAAATGCCGAGCTATTATTGTAATCGTTTGATCGCAGGACGACGCAGATGAATATGCTAATACTGAGGTCCTCAGTATAGCTGGAATAGCGCGCGACGAGATGTGGACCCGGCCTCGACGCTTAATTACCTAACGTTGTCCATATAATACTTGAGCTTGGATCGATTTATGACTTTATTAACTTAAACATCACTCTTGTTATTCTCTGAAGAGTAAGGCAGAGGTCCATTTTAATGTTCTTACTTGTCGTCAGGTATGTTATGGAAAGAAGTGTTGTTTTTAGTCACGTGTAACTTTTTCTCAGCAGCTGTACTTTGCAGTCAACTAAGCACTGCTTTATTAAAAACAGGAAAATAATTATACACAATCAAGATGTAACAGAAAATCAATATAGATGTTTTTGAGGAAATATCACGAGACAATATTTGTTATATTTCTGAATAACACAGACTCATAATATTCTCTCTAAAAAGTATTTAGATACTTAATCTTTTCTATTTTTAGATTAGAATATCCTCGTCAGGGAACCCAGGGGATAGTTTGCGAGTGACTCAAACAGGGCGCTAGCTATGTGCTAGTTGCTAGCTCACAAAGTTAACATATTAGGTATTTTATCTAGATATAACCTACACGAAGGATGTACTATATGTGTGAACTCAGGGAGCAAACTCGGAATTCGTGATCCCAGGATTTAGTAGTAGTCTAAAAACGATTGTAGAACGAGTCCGGGAATCTATACTAATATTATACAGCTGAAGAGTTTGTTTTTTTGTTTGTTTGTTTGAACGCGAATTGAATAATTCTTTTTGTGTTGGATAGTCCATTTATCGAGGAAGGCTATAGGCTATAAAACATCTCGCTACGACCGATAGGAGCTGAGCAGAGCGGGTGAAACCGCGTGCAAGTAGCTAGTTTGTAAATAAATATGCTAAAAATTACAGCCCATAACATGTGGTCCCTCAGTTCTCACGCCCGATCAGCCAGATCTCGGAAAGTATCCTAATAAAGAAGGTTTTATGAATACACATATTTAGATATGTTAGAACCTTCTTCTTCGTTATATGTTTTTTATTTTTAATGCTTTGTGTTGTTTTCCTTTTGTAAACATCTTTACAAATTCTCTACTAAATATGTGTATTCGTAACCACTCTGACGTCCATAGATAGTACGGGATCCAAAAAAAGTAGCGTCACACGCCCACGGATACTGTAGTATCCAAAGCGACGAGTAGTGTTTTTTTTTTGAAAAAAAAACGTTGCCCCACTTTAGGATTTTCTCCTGTGTCGTGGGTACCTTTACAAACATATAAGTTCACATACACATCACACCCAGACCCGAAACAACAATTTGTGGATTACACAAAGTGTTGTTCCGTGCGGGAATCGAACCCGCGACACGTTGCACGGCAGCCAGTTGCCCAGCCACCGCACCAACTGTGCAGTTTAACTCTATTTAGTTTAAAATTCGGTATTGTTTGGTGAGATTTGACAGATTATCTATACAGCTGATAAAATAGTTCGTTCGTCGATGTTTTTTTCGTATTTTTTTTTTCTATCCATTACGGTTCTACGCCGAAGTTGCGAAGCCGCGCGTGGTTCGAGTGCCGCGTGCGGCTGGACTTTAGAGAGACAAACGGTCGCGCGGGCGCGGGCCGGACTTTAGACTGGCTAAAACCTTCTTGGTTAGAATACTTTCCGAGATCTGGCTGATCAGGTGTAAGAACTGAGGGACCACATGTTATGGGCATTGGGCCGTAATTTTTAGCATATTTATTTACAAATTCCCGGATTCGTTCTACAATTGTTTTTAGATTACTACTAAATCCTGGGATCTTAATATCGCGAATTCCGGGTTCGGTCCCTTAGTTCACCCATACATCACAAAGGCGGCAAGAGTAAATAATTATATTGTTATCCCTCTGTATATCAATGTATTTTTATGGTATATATGGTATATATACAAGTAGACTGATCACTTAATGGGAAGCAATCATCATCGCCCATGAACACTCGCATCACGGTGGTGTTACAAGCGCGTTGCTGATTATTTTGGAAATTTCAAAGTTTGGACAGATGGGAGACCACTTTCACGCTGGTTTTCTATTAGGTCTTTGCCCCGTGGTATAACCCATACCGATCGAGCCAGCCCATTCGTAGCAAGGCATAGTTCTCCAACTGCACTGTACCCATATAAATGACATTATGTGCTTAGCTACTGAATGTCCCCGCGGTGGCAGAATGTGCAAGCATAGACTGTGATTGTATCAGCGCCGGCGCCTCACCAGCAACGTTGTGTGCGCACCATTATGTGATCATTTGATAACGACCACCGAGTGAGCACACAGCCTTGTAATCAGCAATCAGTCATTACAGTAATGAGACAAATATTGTAGTCACATAACATTCGTTTAAGATATATTGATAAGTTTAGTCAATATTTAATTATTTATACAGACATTCGACGAGAACTACTAATAGATCAATCACCTCTATGCAAATAGTACTTCTTTGTAAATAATATGTATAGATACACAGTGTTTCATGACACAGTAGTCCAATACACGTTAATTTATTGGTTCATGATCTATTTCATTGGTCTTATTTTCAATACGTACAAAATACAAAGAAGATATTAGCTTAGGCCTTTCGTTCGTTTTATCTTGTACGAGTACATTATATTACGTCATGTTGGCTTAAACCCCTTACCCCTAAGGATACTTAACCTGGAGTACTACTGTGTGAACAGTAACTATATCATAATTAAGTGTTAAAATAACTTGGACAACTTTGCAAAGATTCAGCAATTGAATACTCAATACTAAATCAATTGAGATGAGAATCGAACGAGTAAAATATTCAAATGTGACTGTGTACTGTTTAATATAAGCAACACAAGCAACACAAGCCGCATGGCCGCGTCCTCGAGGATGCAATTGATTGATGATGTTTGTTGACGCTCGGGTGTCAGTGCGGTGCATGACCAACAATGTACTAATTACTATTGAATCCACGCAATCTGTTCCAATTTACAATTTACGTCAATACTACGATTCATTGTAAAATTGTAATACCTACCTTTGACACGTAGTTGTTCCATTAGGAAAGTACTTGTAAGTGTAAGTGTTTACTTCAATCAAAGCAATTATGTTCAGTACTTCACTTAGACAGTGTGCGTAAGTTTGATGAGATTTAAATAGCAGCCGGAGCGCGCCCGCGGCCGACGTGAGGAGGAATACTTTCGGTAGATTATAACTTATGCGGTCTGTAGTCTATACACACAGCTCCTACGTCAGCAGATTCAAATCAAACACTTTACGATTTAATTTTATTGTAGATATTAAAAAACGCCACCACAAAAACAGTTTTTGACTGTACGTCGGAATAATCTCAACTGAATACTGTTTTTCAAAGGTAATTGACTTTCAAAGTGATGAAAAGTGAATTATTCTACTACTTCGTATTGTGATGCATTATTAACAACTTATCTATGAAGATGTTGGCGACTTGTTAATGCTGGTAGCGAAGTAAATTACCACGATCTCCAACTAGAGATTCAGATTACATAATTATATGAAATGTGAAATACTCGGCGTGATGTGAAGTATACTCATGAAGGATGAAGTGGGCTAACAGTGTAATCTCCACATATTTCGTGCGTCCCACTAGAGATTGTCTGTATCTCGTAGAATGTTTAGATGCCACAAATCAATGTGTCGTTCACTCGCGCAGTAAGCTCGGAGATAATTTTAGTCTGGAGTTACAAGGGCGCTGCGTCCTTGTGACTCTTTATATTTTCTGCACAATTAAACACCATCCAGAGCCAGCTTTAAGGATTTCCCATCGGACATTGAAGTAAGGGATATATCGATGTAAGAAAGGGATGCATGAATATTATATGTGAGGGATATTGTAAGTTTAGGTGACGATGAGGTATTAATGGCTACGTATATCCATACAAATGTTGGGCTGCACAATATTTCGATGGTACGGAAGCATTGTGCGGGTGCGTGCGGCGGACAGCTGACGACGCGATACATTATCTGTGGCACGAGCGGAGCTTTGCCGCCAACTCGTTAAAAGTTACGATATATTGATAATAAACGAGGTATCGAATCTTCCACATGTAACCACGAGATAACGACTGACAATATACACAATAATCTTGTTGTTTGTTATTGCTGTAGTATGCGATTCGCAAGTTATGTACCTAGTTAGGTACCTAAATCAAATTAACTAAATCAATTCTATTTGCTAGAAAAGTGGTAAGTACACACATTAGAGATAATACAATTATACAAAATATCTAATACTAAACATACTCCAAATTAACTGGACGATACTTGACAACAGTATAATCTCTCTCAGATCTCTAATATAGTGCAAGAAGTAAGTGTATTATGTTCCCGCACTTAGTAAGTGTTGTAGTACTTCACTGTTTTCTCATAAGTAGATATACTTACAAATTGGGGTGCGGTGCCAGAAGACCTCCCCGTGGTGCACCCTGGGTGCGGGCGACAGTCTCCCTAGCGGGGGTGATAGGGTTGGAGTGACTGTCGCCCGCAGCAGACTTCTGGACTGGGCGGGCGAACCCGATAGGGTTCTGGAGGCGGCGGGCTGTGTGCGGAGGCTCATAGCCCGCGCTTCCGAGGGGCGTTTCTCCGCCCGTCTCTCTGGACATAGCAGAGAGCGTGGCGTAGAGGCAAGGGCGGTGCTCGTTGTGCACTCACCCTGCCAGCGAGCAGCATCGGGACACAAGCTGTCCCCGATTGCAGCCGTCGATATCGTAACCCGTAAGGAGGTCACGGTCATGTTTTGTGACTCTGAACGGGACGAGGGTCTTGGCTTGGTCGCCCGGACCGCGAGGAAGATAACCTCTATAAAAAATTCCTCCAATACTAAGTTCTGGTGCGCGGCGAGAGTATGCATGGCTGAGGAGTAGTGTCAGTCGCGAGCGCACCCCCAGCTAGGGGACCAGTGGAACCTCTAGTTGGGAAACAAATGAACACTTACCCAGGTACAGGGGGCACTGCCTGGGTGGACCGAATATTTCCCTCATACTCGTGGGAACTGTATGGAGAAAGTAAAATATAAAAAAACAAAACCACAACTGTCGGAGGAGGAGAGTGCGGGTGAGCTTGGCTCACCTGCAGACGTAGTAGAGGGGAGCCCAAGGGGCTCTGGCGCCCGTGGGGAGACGCTGGACACATCTAGCGTGCCCCACACACGGGCATCAATTACGATGGTGTCGGACCCTGAGTCCGACACATCACTGGCGGATCGGCTGAGCGTGAGCTCGAAGGGCTCACGCCGTCGCGTGACGGGGACGTTTAAGCGTCCCAGGCTGGAGGAGGACGCTTCGTCCCCGTCCTCCGGCGCGCAGGCGCCTCCCCCTAAAGTCCCAACGGCGGCGCGGGGTAGGGGCGGCAAGGGCGGCGGTCGCCGGAAACCGGCACCAGTTGCCTGCGTGGAGTCAGCCGAGCGACTGGCTGCGGAGGGCAGGGCTCTCTCGAGCGCTGCCCGTTCAGAGTCCTCCGCAGCCGAGATGTCCGGCGTGGAGGTTTCGGAGGGCGAGTCGGGCTCCGAGAGCGCGAGCGGCTCCGGGCACCTCCGACAGGCCATCACGGAGGTGCTCCATAAACTGGCTATGGGGAAATCCCAGCCGGTTAGGCTCTCCCTCCTCAGGGCGGCGGTGGCCACTATTACGGAGGCAGCCTTGGAGCAGTGCGCGGTGCCCACTGCAGAAAAGGTGCGCTCCGAGCTGGGCGAGATGCGGCGGGAGCTGGCGCGCTTGGCGGCCTCCAATGCGGCCCTGGAGGCCGAGCTGCGGACGGCCAGGGCCGAGCTCGCCGCTGCTCGCGGCAGTCACCCCAGCCCCCGGCGGAGTCCGACGTAGTCGGACTGCTGCGAGCGGAGATGGCTGCCTTCCAGCGACGTTTTGACGTGCTGGAGGGCAGGCTTTTGCGCCCCCCCGCTCGCATCGAGCCGGGCCTCCCCGCCCGCGGCATCGGGCTCATACGCGGCTGCTGTGGCCAAGCCTCCGACCTCCACTGGTCAGGCTGGCCGCGGCCCCCAACCGCCGGCAAAGGCGCGGGCGCCTCCTCCCGCGAGGCCCTCGGCGCCCCCGCCGGCGCAGACCCCAGCTGCGCCGATGGCGCCTGCGCCCATGAGGCGCAAAAAGAGGAGGGACACTCCAGCCCGGCAAGCTGGAGTTGCAGCAGCGGCGGCGGAACCCGCCCCGCGAGTGGAGGACGGCGGCGGTTGGCAAATCGCCGGCGAGGCGAGGAGAGTCGCCAGGGAGGGCCGAAAGCGCCGCAAAAAGGCGCAGCGGCAGCGACGGCAGCAGCAGCGCAGGGAGAAACGCGCTGCTGCCTTGCTCCTCGCCCCTAAGACCGCGGCTGTAGTTATTACACTGCAGCCCGAGGCGGTCAATAGGGGCGTTACCTATGGTGACGTCCTCGCCAAGCTCAAGGGGGCGGTAACACCTGCGGAGTTCGGGGCCCCGGACGGGTTTGCGGTCAAGGTGACCGCTACCGGAGCCCGTCTACTGGAGGTCCCCGGCGCGGCCAGTGGCCCGTCGGCCGACGCCCTGGCTGAGAGGCTTAGGGCGTGCCTCGGGGCAGACGAGGCCCGCGTGTCCAGGCCCACCAAATGTGTGGATGTCCGGATATTGGGCCTGGACGACTCCGTCACGGAAAGTGAGGTGGTGGCCGCTGTGGCCAGGACGGGAGGGTGCCCTGCTGACCAGATCAAGGCGGGCACCATCCGTCCGGACAACTCGGGGCTGCGCACGGTGGTGGTGAGCTGCCCCGTCACAGCGGCCAAGAAGCTGAAGGAGGGCAAAAGGCTCTTGGTGGGATGGGTCTCGGCGCAGGTAAAGCTGCTCGAGACCCGGCCTCTGAGGTGCTACCGTTGTCACGTGGGGGAGCACGTGAGCGCCAAATGCACCTCAGAGGTGGACCGCAGCGACTGTTGCTTCCGCTGCGGTCGGCCCGGTCACAGGGCCGGCTCCTGCACTGCCCCGCTGCACTGCAACGCATGTGCGGCGGCTGGCAAGCCGGCCAATCACCGGGTCGGGAGCAAGGGCTGCTCCCCTCCTGCCAAACCCAAGGGCAAAGGTAGGCCCTCCGCCACCCCTGCCGTTTCCGCCGCCGCCGCCGCCACTGCCGCCGCAGTCGCCGCTGCCGCTACTGAGGAGATCGGAATGGACTGTCAATAATGGCTCCATTCCGCCTCCTCCAGGCGAATATTAACCACTGCGCCGCTGCTCAGGATCTCCTGCTCCAGAGCATGGCGCAGTGGTCGATCAATGTCGCCGTGGTCTCCGAGCCGTACTTTGTCCCGCCCAGGGATCACTGGGTGGCGGACCTGGACGGCTCGGTGACCATCATCTCATCGGCCGCCGCCGGTACCCCGACTCTTGAGGCAGCTCAAAGAGGCCGGGGTTGTGTCGCAGCACGGTTCGGAGAGCTCGCTGTGGTGGGCGTGTACTTCTCTCCGAACCGAACTCTCGCCGAGTTCCACAACTCCTTGATGGAGTTGGTCACAGTCGTCGTCGGGTTCCGTTCCCTCCCCGTGCTCGTCCTCGGGGACTTCAATGCCAAGAATTTGGCTTGGGGTTCCCGGTTCACCGACGTCCGGGGTAGGATGGTGGAAGACTGGGCCCTTGAGGCAGGCCTAGTCGTCTTGAACCGGGGTTCTGTCCCTACGTGCGTGCGGATGCAGGGCGAGTCGGTGGTGGACATTTCGTTCGCCAGCCCTGCTCTGTCACCACGTATCGTTGACTGGCGTGTCATGGAGGAGGTGGAGACGTACTCCGACCACCGGTATATCCGGTTCAACGTCTCCGCCGAGTCCGCGGATCCGCCGGTCAGACAGGCCCCATGTGGCCCGCGTTGGGCGCTGAAACAGCTGGACCGGGAGCTGCTCCTGGAAGCCGCCATCGTGCAGGCCTGGGTGATACCACCGGTCAGGCCTGCCGACATTGACGATGAGGCCAAGTGGCTCCAGGACGCCATGTCCAGGATCTGTGACGTGGCGATGCCCCGGATCCGGTCGAGGCAACAAAAGCGCCAGGTGTACTGGTGGTCGCAAGAGCTGGCAGCTCTACGCAAGGCGTGCACTGCTGCGCGACGCCAGTACACTAGGCACCGCAGGCGCCGTCTCCGTCCTCCAAATGCGGAGGCGAGAGAGGCGGAGTTGTATGAGGGATACAGGGCGGCGAAAGCCGTCCTCAAGGCGGAGATATTGCGGGCCAAGGAGGAGGCCCGCCGGGAGATGCTGGGGACTCTGAATAGAGACCCGTGGGGACGCCCGTACCGCATGGTACGCGACAAGCTTCGCGCTTGGGCTCCCCCGCTCACTCAGAGTCTCCGGCCAGAGGTCGTTGAGGAGGTAATTGGCGCCCTGTTCCCCCGGCTGTGGAGGGGCTTCACCCCTCCGTATATGACTCCGCCCCCTGCGGTGCCCGACGCGGGCTATAGCGACGACGACGACGACATCGTCCCAGAGGTGACCGAGGCAGAACTGAGAGCGGCGGTGCGCCGGATGGGCGCCAAGAACACCGCCCCAGGACCCGACGGCTTGCATGGCAAAGCATGGGTCCTGGCCTCAGAGGCTCTCAGGCCTCGATTAATCGGTCTCTACAGCGCATGCTTGGAGAGAGGCCAGTTCCCGCTGCTCTGGAAAGCGGGAAAACTGGTCCTCGTGCGGAAGACGGGGCGCCCTGCGGACTCTCCGTCCGCGTACCGGCCCATAGTGCTGCTCGACGAGGTGGGGAAAGTCTTCGAAAGAATCATTTCGAACCGCCTCGTCGCGCACCTGACGGATATTGGGCCGGACCTATCGGACGGCCAGTTCGGCTTCCGCAGAGGGCGCTCCACGGTGGACGCCATCATGCGCGTTAGGGACCGGACGACGGGGACTGCAGTGTCCAGGGGTAAGGTCGTAGTGGCGGTGTCTCTGGACATCGCCAACGCCTTCAACTCCCTGCCCTGGAGCTGCATCTTGGAGGCACTCCGATATCATCGGGTGCCTACCTACCTCCGTCGTGTAATCGAGGCATACCTGACGGACAGGTCCGTCATCTACCCCGGTCACCGGGGCGAGTGGAACCGGCGAGAGATGTCACGCGGTGTTCCACAGGGTTCGGTTCTGGGGCCGCTCCTGTGGAACATCGGTTATGACTGGGTGCTGCGCACCGACCTCCCGAACGGCGTTAGCATGATATGCTACGCCGACGACACGCTGGTGCTAGCGCACGGGAGGTCGCACCAGGCGGCGGCCGATTTAATGGCGACAGCGGTTGCGACAGTCGTTGAGAGAATCCGGCAGTTGGGACTCGAGGTGGCGCTCCACAAGTCCGAGGCCATGTGTTTTCATGGCCGCGGGAATGCGCCACCTCCTGGTGGGTCTCAAATAATGGCGGGAGGGGTTACCATCGGCGTCGAGACGGCGATGAAGTACCTGGGACTCGTCCTCGACAGTCGATGGAACTTCGTGGAGCACTTCCGACGTTTGGCTCCAAAGTTGGCGAGGGTGGGGGCTGCGTTTAAGCGCATCCTCCCCAACCTCGGGGGGCCAAACGCCTCCTGCCGGAGGTTATACGCCGGGGTCGTGCGGTCCATGGCCCTCTACGGCGCCCCTGTTTGGGCGCCGAACCTGCTGCAGCGGCCCGCTCGGGCGCTGCTTATGGCACAGAGGGTCATGGCGATCCGAATGATCCGCGGATACCGCACGATCTCTGGGGAGTCGGCGAACCTCCTTGCCGGATTACCGCCGTGGGATCTGGAGGCGAAGGTGCTCGCGCGCGTGTATCGCATGCGCGCGGAGGCACGTCGCCGGGGCGAAACTCCGCTGCCGCGCCAGATAAGTGCGTGGCGGGTGAGCTCCGGCGCGATCTCATGGCGGAATGGCAGCAACGACTGTCGCAACCGAGGGCTGGGCTCGCTGCCATTGCAGCGGTAAGTCCCCTCTTTGAGGAGTGGCTTGAGAGACGCTACGGCGTCCTCACCTACCGCCTGACGCAGGTCCTCACCGGACATGGAAGTTTCGGGAGGTACCTGTGTCTGATGGGGCGGGAGGAAACGCCCGGGTGTCATCACTGCGAGGACCACCCTGAGGACACGGTGGAACACACTGTTGCGGAATGCCCTGCGTGGGCTGAGCACCGCCGTGCCCTCAGGGAAGTGATCGGCGATGGAGACCTCTCGCGTCCGGGCCTAGTTCAGGCCATGATGCGGAGCGAGGGGGACTGGGATGCCGTCTCCTCCTTTTGCGAAGCAGTCATGCTGGCTAAGGAGGAGGCGGGACGCGTGAGGCAGCGAAGCGCTGCCTCCTCGCAACCCAGCCATCGCGAAGGACACACCGGGCGTCGGGGATCGCGGGACGATCTCCGGCCACCGTAAGCGCGGGCCTGCGGACGGCGAGCATGGGTGGCTCCCCGTCCGACCAGAAACAGACCCGAGCGTACGGCGCGTCGCGTTCCGCGCGCGCCTCAAAGAGCCATCAGACCACCACAGATGGGGCCCAATAGGGCCGATGCCGATTCGGAGTCGCGGAGAACCTAACGGGTAACCGGGGCTCCGGCTCGACGTGCAGGAGAAGGAACGGGGTGGTTTTTAGTCAGTAAGAGTCTGACACTCCCTTCCGCCTCACCCAGGCGGGAGCAGTCATTCGATGATTTTCCCCCCTTAAAAAAAAAAAAAAAAAAAAAAAAAAATACTTACAAATTACATTTATCAACTGTCTGTCGGTACATTAATTTGTTTATTTACGTGTTATCACATGTTGTAAACATATCGAAGATAATAAGTTAAGGGCTACATGTTTATATGGACACGTTTAACACTCCGCATTTTTTAAACTTGTTTAAGAAGCATTGATGTAATACTAGATAAAATATTATAAAACTTATGTAGTTGTCAATAATAATAAAACAATTCGTTATTAAAACAAAACTTTTATAAAGTTCCCTATTACATGGGACTCATAACATAAATAGTGAAAAGTGGGTGTTACATTGTACAGTGGCATAATGTGCACCTCTGCCTACCCCTTCGGGGATAAAAGGCGTGATGTTATGTTATTATGTTTTATAAAGTTCATTATTTTAACTTAAAAAAATATATGAGTGTTTCTTCTCAAGTATTAAAGAAAAAAATAGAGATAATGTGCATATTTACAAAAAGAAAGTAAATAAATACCAATTCAATTTGAGTAGCACATCCAGAAATCAGTTGCACATCCAAAGTTCAGGATTCGTAACAATATTAAGGAACACTGCCATGCGACCGGCGACAAGGCAACAAGGCGACACGACACGAGTCAAACTGTTGTTATTGTACGCAAGTGTTGCGGCTACGCGAGCGCTACGCATCGGCTACGCGGCGGCGGTGACACGCGGGCGAACTCCGCCAACACTGCACTGCTACTGACTACTGCGTGTGTGCCGGCCACCGGCGCCGGCTGCCGGCACTCTCGCACGAGGACGTATACAACGCACGGAACAAGGAAAGCTTGCTTCGTGCCTACAAGTCCCGCCAGAGATCTAGCGACCGGTACAGCTCATTTGGTCACAGCTCATGCAGTAGCTGACACTGAAGATTTTCTTCAACATGAAGCAGGCTAATAATTTATACACATAACATCACGCCTTTTATCCCCGAAGGGGTAGGCAGAGGTGCCCACTACGGCACTTAATACCACTGTACGATGTAAAACCCAATTTTCACTATTTATATTATGAGTCCCGTGTAATAGGGGGTGAGCGGTGAGCCTATTGCCATATACCGGGCACAATTCCAGACTCCGTGCTACCACTGAGATTTTTTTTAAACCCAGTAATACTTTGCCCGACCCGGGAATTGAACCCGAGACTCCTTGCCCCGCAGTCGCACTTGCGACCACTCGGTCAACGAGGCAGACTAATTATAATCCGCACATTAGGCTTAACGGCGAAGATTGCGATTGGCAGTGATTGGATTGTGCAATCGGGGGTTCGCTTCCCGCACGAAATAATTCTTTGAGTGGTACGCAATTTGTTGTTCCGGGTCTGAGACTGGTCTGAGTAAATTTACACTTACGACTATCGATAGTATTAAGTATCGTCATCTTGAGATATTTATAATCTGTAACATCAGTTATCTCACACTGAGCCCACAGTGGCAGTGGAAAACTCTGAATAGGTTTCGACATGTGTTTATGATTGCTGTGGTCCGGTACTAGCAATCTACTTCCCAGAGTTCTCAGGAGATATGGGTATTGGGTGTCTAACTTACACAGTGTACACTTCTACACACAGGTGAGTTAAGAAGAGACGCGCTCGCGTGATCTTAATGCGCGGCTAATGTTTCCGGGATTGTGTTAAATATGATATTATGTCCGTCGCTAGTCCGTCTGGCTGTTTCCACAGAGTCTGTGTGGACACAGAGAGCTCCTGTTCCTGCTGTTATCTTATCCGAGCGCCGCGAGTACAACTAGAACTACTAGTTGCACTCGAGCGCCGACTGGCAAACTATTTGGGCGATTGATAAACCTGACGATCACACACGACTTGAATATTGTTGACCTTTCTCTCAGACTCGCCAGCATAATATGTAGATAGTTAATACAAATATTATTATGCTACTACGCCATTAGTATATTTTCATATCCAATTATATATAAAAAGGATCAGCTCTGTATCATCGTCATCTTTAATTTTTTATTATATTTATGATTTCTTTTTTAACGGGGGAAAATCATCGAATGACTGCTCCCGCCCGGGTGAGGCGGGAGGGAGTGTCAGACTCTTACTGACTAAAAATCACCCCGTTCCAACTCCTGCACGTCGAGCCGGAGCCCCGGTAACCCGTTAGGTTCTCCGCGACATTATATTTATGTATGCCGTTGTATAAGTCCTGCACAACAGGGTGTCCTATTCTACTCGAGGGACTCACAACTACAATGTTGGCACAGTGAGTAGCGAGGTGACTGTTTGCTGTGCATTGTGTAACATTTCGCAAGAAGGATCTCCGCAAGGAACTTACGAAATATTTTCAGTGATCCACAAATTGTCATTTTCACAGTTACCTACTGAAAATATTCAAAATTGCTTGCATCTTGTAATTTGCCCAGTCCGGGAATCGAACCCGAGACTATCCACCCACACACACTATTCCACTTGCCCAGCAGGATAAGAAGGTTTCACTGTTTTCATTCAATTATTACGCATTAATTTTAGTTTGACTCCTGGCTGGTCTCATTCGCCAACAAAATATACCATCTACAGAGTGCGTAGTCACTGTGCCCACTGCCCAGTTCACTGCCAACCTTATGCCTCTTTATTTTAGTGCTACTTTGCATGAATACAATAGCGAGTCCTTTTCAGGAGCGCGTTCCATTGCTCGCTTCCTTTCCGGATAAGGCAGGGGCCGCCGTACAAGGCAAGTTATGAAGCCCCCGTGCGGTGTATGGCCACTTGTTTTTTACGACATTGCTAATCTTTAATTATGTTATCTTGATCTGTGCGAGCCTAATTGTTATTGTCGTGGCTGTTGAGACTTGTGTACAATAGGTAATATATTCAATTGACAGTCCAACCAGTGAGTATGTACTAGGCAGTAGGCAGTCAATATTACATACAAACATGTTGGTTAGATAACGTGCTGCTAATTCCAAAAGTCTACTTGTACTTGCTGTGGAACTGTTACACATTCTCATATTATACTGTTGACACCTCGAGAGTGGTGCTCTATCGCGGGTTCTGATTCCACTCCTAAATGCCAAAGACTTAACAATAAACCATCGGGTCGTATGTACATTCCAAAAAATAAATGCATTTTATACCTTTACGAGCATTTAAATTTTAATTGAATTATTGAACTACAAATACTAATTACATTTTTAGTCTTCATGTCCTATCGTCATCCATATTAGACGTGTGCGTTTTTATCAGCATACAGACGTAGATATACCTCTAATTACGATGACAGTTATAATCCAAAATAAAACCTAGACCCGGAAGCCGGAAGGCGACGTATCTAAATAGTCCAACGTATCCAGCAGTGTAACCGCTGACTGCGAGTTGTTGTTGAGAATTTTGAAAAGAAAGCGAATTAGGTAATTGTAGTAGTTATACATGTACAATAGATCGCTATGATTTATTGGAGGTAAATGGAATACGTACCTTACGCACAGATGACGTGCGCCCGATAAGGGTAAGTAGTTATGAATGAACAACCACAAATCGCAATCATCATTGTACTATGGACCGCAGGCAACACTGACTGCCTACGTACGTGGAGTGAGTTGTTACCTAGCTGTGGTGGTGATGGTGACATGTTCGATTCCCGGGCCATGATTTCATTTAATTTTTATTACTTTACTTACTCGCTTAATTTAATGGCTTTTAATCATGGAAGGGTAGGCAGAAGTGCATTCACATCACAAATACAATATTTCACGAGTTCTGCTACTAATAGGGGTTAAAACTATGCCATCCACTACACCGGGCACAAATTCAGCCTCCTCGCTATCAATGAGAGTGGAAATCCAAAAAACTTATAATAACTACTTTGACCAAACTGGGACTTGAATCCGCAAGAGATCCTTTATTTAGCAGTATTTATACTTGACACCAATAAGGCGGTCACATATCCACGTGAGGTTGGTTATGTATAGGGCGCGTCGTGTAGCTAATATTCGGGGAAGTCTAGGGAACATTAAGATATGACGCGATAAACATTACATCATTGGTCTTCGACGAGTTAGTACGACATAACGACTAGTACCAGAAACCATTGTAGGGCTAACAATGACTGATAGGAACCAAGAAACAATTCAATTATTTTGTTGTAGGTATAATGAATAATATATTGTATGCGTTGATGCACGAGGAAAACGGGAACATTTTTTTATAGTTAGTATTTAGTATAGAACAGACGGATCGCCTGGTGGTAAGCAAAAGGTTCCACCCACGAACAATTAACACCCGCAATACCAGAGGAGTTACAAATACGTTGCCCACCCTTAGTGAGGGTGGGAGGGGATCGATCCTCCAATAATTCACTCATAGTTGTTGATGTTTTACGCCGGTTTCCCGTGAGGCCGTGGTATCACTCCGGCTGAACCGGCCCATTCCAGCCGAAGCATGGCACTCGCAGTTTTTTGCTGGAATTTGGACTACTAGGGAAAATGTACGCATTTCAGTGATTTCATCAAGTAATTATGCAGTAAGGAGAATGTGTGAGAATATCGGTTTAACTTGACAAGATAGATAGAGATGATTATTGATGTCTATTGTACTGCGAACTTGTCATTGTGGATTCGGCAAGGCGTGAGGCGAGCTATAAATTAGAAGTTGGCGCCGCGTCGAGCACCGTGGCGGTCGCGACTCGCATGCTGATTGGTTGCCGCGGACAATGGTCGGCAGGCTACCTGCGCACTACCTATACACTGCCTGGCTAGTGTAGCTAGGTACTGCGCCGTGACACCGCCCTCGTGCAGCCTGCACCTACTGCACACACACGACGCGGATGAGCCCCGACTCCTACTCGACATATTATGTTAATATCAGTCATGTATTGTATACACTACGAGCACTAACTGCTGCCTGTTTTTATTATTGTCACATGTTTTATTGATAAGTACGAGATATACATAACTTATTGTTTAATTTCCATTTTTTGTAGCTCTGAGTACTCCTGTCTACTTATATCCTTTTTAGATAGTTACATTGTGTTTTTGGTAACTGCAACAGTAAGTTTGGCCACTAGAACATATTGGCCAAACGTCGATCCATCAAATAGAAAAAAAAAGAATTCAATTTTAAATATCTAGCGCTGGTTGAGCATTTCACTTCCTTAAACTATGATTGGGGTAACCATTTTTCCTGGATATTATTAGTCATGATTTGACATTGTTTATCAAAATGATACAGTTTTTGGGTACCTACATAACACTTTTATCTACATATATCTACACTAATATTATTAAGAGGAAACATTAGATTTTTTTGTTCGTTTGTTTGAATTGAAGAGACTCTGAAACTACTTGACCAATTTGAAATTTTTTTTACCATGGGAATCCTATATTATCCTTGATGTACATAAGCTATATTGAATAAAAGAAAATAAAGGCACCGGATGAAAATTTCGATAATGTGAACTGATATGTGAAAAAATCTACCAAAAAGCTACCAAATATAAAAAATGGAAACCATGCGTTATAGATCTGGGACTCTCTATCTCTTAAACCATTGTAATTATTTGATTGAAATTCGGTACAACAATGGTTTGCGACCCGGGAAAGGACTTAGAATTGCTATTTGATTATATATTGAAACCTTACAGAAACGGGCACAGTAGGGGTAAAACTCGCATAATTTCTCAATAAATATAACTTAGGTACTGAATCGATTCTGATGATATTAATTGTTACAGTCATAAAATATGCCTAGGAAAAGACTAGTTCATAAATCCAAATTCTGCCTAAAGTCATTATTCTACGAGGACAAAGTCGCGGGAAATACAACTAGTTCTCTGTACTTCACATCATTAGCGTTAATATAATATCAAACTATTATAGGCATCACTCGCGATTGTTTTGCGGTCACACAAAACTGCCTAACGAACCTACCGATTGGAGTGCGTGCTCATTAGTGGCAGCTTGTCCCACAACATTCTTAAATCAATAAAATTTAAAATAATTTTCATAAGTCAGACAGACGAGTTCCAGCAGTTTCAGGACATACAGATCTACTGCCACTCACCGATTGTTGTATATCACCTACCTGTATGTAGGATACCTAGTTTTGTAGTATTTCTAAAAGAGACCTGGGAGTATGCAACTACTTATAGTTTTGTACTATTTGGACTATGTCCCGTACGATGTACGGCGTCGTCGGGCTCATTAAGGTCAACAACGACCGCAATGACTGTATATAGTGCCATTTAACAAATCTAAAGTAATTAAATAAATAATGAGCTATTTGAAAGTATTTCCAATGACGTCAGTATTATTATTCAGTTTTAAGAGCATCGACTTATTAAACATTAATTTTCCCTGACTTGTGGGCCGTGAGTCACAGAATGTGGCTATACATGGCAGTTACAGTGGCCCTGTAACCGCAGTGGATCGCGTGCCTTGCGGTTACAATACATAATCATTACCTACTTCATTAAATGTAACATTACTTATGCAGATTTTTGTCCGTTCCATAAATTACTCTATCTTAGTAAGGATACTGGCAATGCTGTGTACAAGCTCCCGAGTCCCGACACAGCCGGTGTCTAGTCAGTACAATCATACAGTGTTGTAAGCTCCATAAACTAAGGCCTTAGTGTGAGTTTGTTTTATTTAAAAAAGTAATCGAAATGAAACCACGTTCGACGCTGTGATTGGTTGGTTCATTAGAGCCGGCCAATCAGAGCGCTGAAATCGTACTGTTGTGTACAAACTTGTACTAAGGCCTCATTGTAAGCTTAGAAACAGTAATGTATGATGGAGCGCTGCTACAGTCAGGCCGTGAGAGTGTGTACACATAGGTGTCTATATAATAAATAAGTAAACATTTTTAAACCACCAAATTAATGAAAAGGACTTATATCTAACGTAAACACATCACTGCCCCTACTGGTGCTAACTTATTGAAAAGAGAACATTGTGTGACCAAGATTCTACTCAATACCCATATTAAAAAAAATATATTACATCACGCCTTTTATCCCCGAAGGGTAGGCAGAGGTGCACATTACGGCACCTAATGCCACTGTACAATGTAACGCCCACGTTATGAGTCCCATGTAACACGGGGTGAGTGAGCCTATTGCCACATACCGGCCACGATTCCAGACTCCGAGCTACTACTGAGAATTTTTTATAAAACCTAGTAGTACCTACTTTTCCAAACCCGAAAATCAAACACGGAACCCCTTGCACGGCAGTCGCACTTGCCACCACTCGGCCAACAAGGCAACAATTAAATTAATTTGAAGTTATACAATGTACGTGATTAGTAAAATTGTCCTCGAATTTAAAAGTAGCTCATAAGTACCAAACTGCCTAAATTGTAATATTTGACTGCACGGAAGGTGCGGTGGCTGGGCAACCGACTGTGTCGCGGGTTCGATTCCCGCACGAAGCAACACTTTGTGTGATCCACAAATTGTTGTTTCGGGTCTGGGTGTCATTGTGTATGTGAACTTGTATGTTTGTAAACGCACCCACGACACAGGAGAAAGTCCTAATGTGGGACAACGTTTTCTTTAAGAAAAAAATTAACCTGATTCGAGTTTCATGAGTTTACCATCATAGTCTGCCGCATCATGACCCGATCATACTCACACACTCACAGGAATGAAATAAGCATTATTTAACTTACCATCACACAACACTCGATTAGGTGCATATTAATACATATATATTCAAGACAGAAATCTCACAGTTGAGGATTTATAAATAAAAATCTCGATGTTTTCATTCTGAATTCGGAGCATGTCGCCGAGGTGTAGTTCTTGACAGTGAAGGTTCCTGGATGAAGTAATAAGTATATAGGTGTCTCTACTTCAGTATTGTATAGCAAGTGACAAATAGTTGGGTGTGGGGAGACATTGCGTCACCTACTTGCTCATTAATTAAATGTGGCTATCACATATCGGGGGAGGGTCGCGGTCAACGGCTCGTCTCACCTCTACGGAACCTTACCAACAGTGGCAGGCCATTTGTGGCAACAATTACAACAATATATATACATGTCAGCTTTCAATCTAAATGCATTAAAAATAATTTGTGTGAATTATAGCCCATATTATGATGAGCAAAATATTGATTCACTGTTATGATAAAAATATGTGCTTTTATTGTTTATGAGAAAAACAAAGATATTATACATCAGAAAACACATAAACAAGCTACTACTACGCAATTACTCCGACGTACACAAAGCGTAGTGTAGATATAGGTATGCTCCGAGCAGCTACACAGAACAGCGCTGTATTCGTAGCGCTCGTAGCACTTCGTAGCACATGCTACGGGATTTCTCTCTTCTTCGTTTGCCATCTTTGTTCTATTTTTATCTCTTTGTATTTTGATGAAGTTTATTAATAAACAAGAAAATATTGCAGATCCGTTTAAGTATTATTTCAATTGGTTCTACCAATCTTTGCTGAATGTAGGCTGTACATGTATTTTGTTTACAGGTTTTATTACTTGTTTGAAACATATTTCTAAATATTATGTAGAACAAAAGTTTATAAAATAACACGCAATTTAATATTAAGAATTTTATATAGCCCAGTACCCCAGGAATAGATTGAATTAACCCTGCCTGCCCCAACCAAGCCCTGCTTCGAATACAATTTTATTAAAACCTCTTTATTGTTTTGAAAAACCATAATGTGCGGACATATTAAATCATAAATTACGGACGTCAAATAAAACAAACCGCATTCACCGCAGAAAATTATAATAAAACAGTTTGTAAATATATTCAGCCTCACAGTAATGTGAGAACATCGAGTGAGCACACACTAACACTGGTTGCGGAGTAGGCGAGTGGTGAGTGCTGCGGACGATGGCGCCGCGGCTGGTGCATGCGGTGGCTGCCATCCTCTCCATGATCCTGCTGTTCCTCAGACAGCGCTGTGCCGTGGAGGCCAGTGCCAGCCGTGAGGTTGTTAGTATCCGTCACCCACTCCTATATAGCACACACTCATATTGCAGACCAACAAAAAGTATCCAGTCTCGGCAAGAATAACCTGCTGAGTTGCTGGCCAACCAGCCGCAGCAATACAGCCGTAAGACAGTAGTTGTAGTTACATAACGCGACGAGAGGGTCGTAAACGCTGCCGCTACTATACCAATGCTTACAAATTAGAACCAGCGAGAGTCCTATTACATAAAAACATTTAATAATTTATTAAACTGTCAAACACCAAGCGGTCACCGGTGACCGCGACCTATTGTTCTTTAATTGTGTCTATAAAACCGGTACTCGACGAGTTAATTTAGATTTACGTAATGTGTAAGGTAAGCAACATGAAAGTAGCAAGCGCCGCACAAAGTTGTGTGACCTATCCTGAACCTGATGTGTGGACGCACTGCGTATGATTTTGCGTTATTGTGCACAACGTATCAGGTGTGTTGTGTATGTACGTGTGGTGTTGTTGCAGAGCAAGCGCGGGTTGTGCGCGTGTTCGTGCGGCGCCTTGTCCCGCGCTGCGCTGGCGATGTTCTCTGCGGAGTGCGTGGCGTGCGCGCGCGCCGCCGCCTGCTACTACCAGCAGTGCTGGCTGCCCAAGTACAAGCGCGACCCGGATATAACGCTTGACAACGAGAATCTCGGCCAGCATCCGCGCGACCAGACCGAATAACTCTCACACCCCGCTTCTGGTCATTATTTATCATTCTTTAAACTTACTATTCTAATAACATTATGTACTTGTCGTCTTGTACCAAAATGTTAATAAAAAGCGCAAAACACCCAAACAACACTTTGTTTTCATTTGTGGGTAATATTCAGTCAAGTCGTCGTAGGTAGTAGGTACTACGAGAATAGGTACGTTTGTAAGATTTTTTTACACAATTATTCATGTCATATTTTTATTCATTTCATGTTAGTTGTATTATGTATTTACGTAACTCCTTAGTTAAATAAGAATAGAAAGAAAGTGGACATATAATTGGACACAAAACAATGGTAACAACTGTAATTATTATTATTACCTATCTTAAGTTTTTGACTTTTGGAAGTGTGTTAGGATTTTATGAGGGTTTACTAGAATTTTGCAGGCGTGCTTGGCAGGCGGAGTGTCGGCCGGCCGGCTGCACTTTTATGGTTGGTTTGTCAACAACTTAAAATACGATACTCTTAATTAATATCTATAAGATTAAGACAATAATATTTTAAAACTTATCTTAATTTTAAAGACTATTTACTAAAACTGCCAAAGATATTTAAAACAGAAATGTATTAGACTAACAAAAATATAAACCTTCAAGAAATTAAGAACACTGCCGCGTGGGTGAGCCGTAGGTCCTCCTCCTGGTGGCCGGCACCATGAGATACTTGACATTCTTCTTGTAATAGGGACAAGCGGGCTCGTCGCAGCCAAGCACGGTGGCCTCGCGCACACCGCCCGCGCCGCGCTGCAGCAGTTCGTCTCCTAGAATGAGGCGGCGCGCACACGCCAGTAGGCATGGCCCGCACACTGCCACTGCACACAACGCTGCCAGGAATTCCACCACAAACATTACAGCCTCAGACCACATGGCTACCGCGACAGTATTGTGGCCGTTCCATAAGGTTTTGCTTTATTATTATACATTAAATTATTATGATATCAGTTGGATGCGAGTCTTGAATACACAAAAACTGGTAATAATAGATAAATAAATTAAAATATTATAACAAAAATATGGATGTTAGTAAACTATCAACTTCATTCTATATTTTTCTTTGACTCTGACTTTGCACCTACATAGAGTTTATAGCAAAGAGTAGATATATGTACACCGAGCATAACTCGCAGGCGCCTATCTCTTTTATTGATATTACTTTTTGCAATTAATTTTTGCAAGCTTTTTAGTAGAAAGTTGTGAAGTAGAGCGGTTAATTTTAAAATGAGTTATATCATATCCGATCCCACGGAGCATCTAATCTTTGGGGCATTGCCAACTAAAATGTAGAGCAACTTAATTCTTTGATCGGGAATATGGTTTAATATTTAACTTGCAACATTTAGAGATGTCAAAGTCATAAGATCTCATCACTCATCGCTATCGGTGGTTGTCAAAGTCAAAGCTGACGTTTTCGTAAATATGGGTCGAGTGAGGATGTGTCGGAAGATTGTTGAAACAATGAAAATATTATTTTTAAAATAGTAATAAACGATAAAAAGCATTTAGCAACATATCATTCAGTATTTTTGTATTTGTTAGAAATATTTTGTGGTTGTTTGGTAAAAGTGTTTAGTTATCATGTCGTCGGGATTAGCGGTATGGTGAGTTTTCACATACATATTATTAATAAAAGATAAATGTTTAAGTTTATCAATTTCGTACCTAGCTTAAAGATATAAAATATAAATGTAAGTTTTGGAGATTTTAACATCTCGTGTATCCCTACGAGCACCTCGATGCAGTCTTGGAGAGTGAACATTAGGTATTTCGCATAAATATTGATAATGTTGTGATTAAATTTTAATTATTATTTTATTACCGTTATTCGTTTCATTTCGTTTTATAGCAATATTTGTTCTCTCACATTTTAATTCATATTCACCTTTTATTATATAAGTTATTTTCAATAATTAACTTATGCTCTGCAGATAAAAAATTATTAAAAAGTGGAATAAAGTGTGTATTAAAAAATAGTGACGAATAATGCCCAATACTTTTACCTAATAATTAGCATTTTGCATGTTCACATTGACACAAATGAGTTAACATATTCAAGTAATATGTATGTGATGTGTGACAGGTGTATGGGGCTTGTCTGTGTTGGGGTGATGTGGCTCACCTCCCACGTGTACCATCTGCTCATCGATGTCTACGAACAGTCCGCTGCACTCAGCGACATTGAGTATTCATGGTGAGATATTACAAAAATTTGTAACTTAAAAATTGTTGATATTTAACACAAATTTGCACATGGCTCAGGTCATAAGATGGTTAAGCATGAATTCGTATCAACTGTGTATTGTATAACTGTACAGACTGTACCTGGTTGAATTGTATACCTTTGTATTTAATACTTTATTCATATTGTTTACCCTTTTCCAAGATAAAGGTGTTTAGCAAGAAGCAAACACGAATCTCATAGTCAAAGAAGGTTACAATGGAGTCAAAGTCAAAAATGGAGATCAAAATCATTTATTTCAATTATTGGACTAGGGAGGCACTTTTGAACATCAACAAAAAAATTTTAGTGAACCTATTTGCTTGTTCCTAAGTGTAGATTCCTATGGAGAAGAACAAGCAAGAAACTCCATAGGTTACTCTTTTTGATCAGCTCTACAATCCAATTTTCTAGTTACACAGTTTTGTTGTTTTGATTGTGCAAGAACAATGTAACACCAAAATCCAGTCACAGAGACCCGAAAAGAAAATAACCTTAAAGACAAAAGACTTAGAGCCAAGAGTATGGATGCAAGGTACATGGTGTGGCTCCCTACTGTTGCAGGTTCTTCAAACTGCTGCTGAACCTGGTAGGCTACTCCACCGTGCTACTGCCCATGTTCATTATGTATAAATATTTGGAAAAAATCAACTACTTTGATAAGATAAGTGAGTATATATTCATAAGGGTCAATTAGTGCCCTGATTATTCAGTTCCAACTCATTAATTAATTGCGCTACATTTTTTTACCTACATTTTTTAAATTTTTTCTTGATTATAATTCAGTGTATCAACATATATTATTATTACCGACCTCAATAAATATCATTTATATATTATTTCACAACTCATAGGCACACAACAGTATGGGTTACTGTTACAAAGATGTTGAATATCATGTTGCTGAATGTTTTGCAAATTTTCAACTTTTTGCTTGGTTTGTATGAAGGTAGCATGATATATTGTACACTGCTATGTTGTCTAGTAGGTGACTTGATTGCTTCTTTTTGTAGTATACTGAGCAATTGTCTAAGAAGGTTTTAAAGGTTTTATATAAATAAATAAATAAATAATAATGTACAAAACTTTTCTATTCTAATCCTAAGACATGTGTCTAATATTTTGTAGGAGCGTTGTTTTAGCTTAGTAATGACGAGTAATTAGTTGCATGTGGACAGGAAGTCATGGTAACGTGAGCCGAGTACACTGGACACACGCCGCACGACGACACATGACTGTCAATGCCTAGCTAGTCACTACTAATATTCAACTTAATATAATAATTATGTAAGAATAACAAACAGATCGAGTTAAATAGAAACTTACGTACCTACAAAAAGATAATTTTTATACACACTACATGTAACATGATTCGTTTATACTATGTAGTTCTTTAGTTATGTTGATTCCATTGAGAGACAACCAATTTGTCAACATTTTACATTTGCTCAAATTTTATTGCCGTTATCCATAGCCATAACTCGAATAGTTTCAAGCCACATTAGGGGCTCATATTTGACATGTCTCACGAGAGTTGATACATAAGTGAATATAATAAGGAAACATCATGTTATAGGCAACTCAGGGTGGACGTGGCGCGTCCTGTTCTCGTGTTTCGGTGAGCCGGGCGAGCGGCTGCCTGAGACCGCGAAGGTGCGCAAGGACGAAAGTCCGACACGAGAGGGCGCGCAGCTCGCGTTCTGCTTCATTGGCCTCATGTCCTCATACCTCGTCTGGGGACTGCTGCAGGAGAAGATCATGACACAGGTAACACTCATGTACAAATGTAATGTGCTGTCCCAGTGTAATGTTTATTGTAAATTACAAATAACGCTGAGTTTCAAAGAAATTTTCATAGTTACGTCGGGCACATTTCTGAGAGTACGCCTGTTTACTGTGAGGCCGTGGTGTCACTCCGGTTAAGTTGAACACGTGACAAAAGAGCATCGATAAATATCATAACAGGACAAGATGTGATGTGGGTACAATAACCTGGTTAGTGGTAACTATGCGAGATTTAACCTAGATACATATACCATGCATACAGAGTATTGTTGTGCAGTTACTCTGACACGACTGTATCTACTTACTACTACTTTTACATAGGTAATTGTGTAATATAAACATAATATCACGCCTTTTTCTGTAAGAGGAGCACGTAAAAATAGGCATAAAGTGCTTGCTAGTAATGACAGCCTCCTATGAGCAAGTCTTCACCTCGCGCTATTCCAGACTCGCATGTTTTAATTTCATACTGTTTTTTAGGAGTATGTTACCCAGGCCAGATGGCCAGATTGTCGAAAATGGTCATTTGAATCTTATAGATATAGTTGTGCGGCTTCTGTAATTGTTGCGCACATTTTTAAATTTGTTGCGCTTATAGTTTTTTAATTATTTCACAAAAAAAACATTTCCTGCTGGGGTAACGTTACCCCAGCCAGACCTTTTTCTTTCTAATGGGAATATTTAAATAATTACTAGCTATAAAATTAGTGGTCTAGGTAAATAAATGTTGTGCGTCATTTTGTATTTGTTCAAAAAATGTTGAAAAAATGTGCGCAACAATTACAGAAGCCGCACAACTAATTATCTATAAGATTCAAATGACCATTTTCGACAACATCTGGCCTGGGTAACGAACACGTTTTTTAGTGATCTCCAAAATTTAAAAAAAAACCTATAATAATTTACCAAATGTTTGTTCCCGTCAGAGTATTCTTTGCTTTTAATTTTCCACAAAGCCGGTAACGGTCTGTACAGGTCTATGCCCTGGGTTAAAAATTCTTTAGAATGATTTCTTACATCACTCATTTTAAGGGCGACGTGTACCTACAATATCGAAAATAATGTACGTGATGCCAGATGGCAGTACGACTCATTCACTGCCTCTCAGTTCCTTGTGTCCTGCAGGTATACGTGATGCCAGACGGCAGTACGACTCGGTTCACGGACTCTCAGTTCCTTGTGTCCTGCAGGTATACGTGATGCCAGACGGCAGTACGACTCGGTTCACTGCCTCTCAGTTCCTTGTGTCCCGCAGGTATACGTGATGCCAGACGGCAGTACGACTCGGTTCACTGCCTCTCAGTTCCTTGTGTCCCGCAGGTATACGTGATGCCAGACGGCAGTACGACTCGGTTCACTGCCTCTCAGTTCCTTGTGTCCCGCAGGTATACGTGATGCCAGACGGCAGTACGACTCGGTTCACTGCCTCTCAGTTCCTTGTGTCCTGCAGGTATACGTGATGCCAGACGGCAGTACGACTCGGTTCACTGCCTCTCAGTTCCTTGTGTCCCGCAGGTATACGTGATGCCAGACGGCAGTACGACTCGGTTCACTGCCTCTCAGTTCCTTGTGTCCCGCAGGTATACGTGATGCCAGACGGCAGTACGACTCGGTTCACTGCCTCTCAGTTCCTTGTGTCCCGCAGGTATACGTGATGCCAGACGGCAGTACGACTCGGTTCACTGCCTCTCAGTTCCTTGTGTCCTGCAGGTATACGTGATGCCAGACGGCAGTACGACTCGGTTCACGGACTCTCAGTTCCTTGTGTCCTGCAGGTATACGTGATGCCAGACGGCAGTACGACTCGGTTCACGGACTCTCAGTTCCTTGTGTCCTGCAGGTATACGTGATGCCAGACGGCAGTACGACTCGGTTCACGGACTCTCAGTTCCTTGTGTCCTGCAGGTATACGTGATGCCAGACGGCAGTACGACTCGGTTCACGGACTCTCAGTTCCTTGTGTTCGTGAACCGGCTGGCGGCGCTAGTGGCGGCGGCCGCGCGACTGGCGTGTACTCGCGCGGCGCTGGCCCCGGTGCCGCTGTACAAGTTCTCGTACTGCTCGCTCACCAACGTCGTCAGCGCGTGGTGCCAGTACGAGGCACTCAAGTACGTCAGCTTCCCCACACAGGTGACCTATCTTACTACTCTTGACTTATCTGTGTTCGATTATTTGCTAAAACTAAAAAGTTGACTTGAAACATCCCATAGATGGCGTTGTTATCAAATTAGATCAATTTATACTCAACTATTGTGTCACATTTTTCTTAGTTAAGAAGTAGTTTTATTGCAAATTGGCGCCAGAACTACTGAATTTTGGTGTCGATCAGTGCAGTTGAAACGTAACTCTATAAAATTTGTAAAAAGTAGTTAAGATAGAGGTGACACAAGTATTGAATTAGTAAAAAATGTGGTATGTATGAAATCGCAGGTGCTATCGAAGTCCTGCAAGGTGATCCCGGTGATGTTGATGGGCAAGTTAGTGTCACGCAACAAGTACGAGGTGTACGAGTATGTGACTGCGGTGCTTATATCCATAGGCATGATCATGTTCATGTTCGGCAGTCATGACGAGAATATGGGTGAGTGATTGAGGGAAAAGGGAGGATAGAGGTTAAATCTCACGTGCATAAATATTTTGTAAAGAACACGTTACAATGAGGGCTACCGTTTTTTGTTTACTAGGTGGCATTTTGCAAGGTCTGTTTGCTCAGTAGCTGTCAAAAATGAACGTTCAATGGTGTGACATTAACTTTACGTTCTCTATTAGACGAATATACGAAAGATTTCACTAGTCCCGTCTGGTGACCAAAAGACGGTAGTTTTCATTAAGTATTATCATTGTAAAATTTGCTACAGATTTGTTTGTTTTTAGTCACAACACAAAAAAAAGACGTTTGTTAAGATTGTGAGAGGACTCTTGATATCACGTGAAGGAGTTCTCCTTTGGTCGGTTACAGATGACAAACAAAATGTAGTGAATTGTTAATGTGGTATAATGTCTGTACGTGTATGTGCGCAGTGCCGAGCGCGATGACGTGGGGCGGCGCGGCGCTGCTGGGCGTGTACATGGCGTGCGACAGCTTCACGTCGTCGTGGCAGGGCGCCGTGTTCCGGCGCTACCAGTGCGGCGCGCTGCACATGCTGTGCGCCGTCAACGCGTTCTCGTGCGCGCTCACGGCCGCCGCGCATGCGCACCACGCGCCGCCGCTGCCGCTGCTGCGCCACCCCATGTTCGCGGCCGACTGCATCGTGCTGTCGCTCAGCTCCGCCATCGGCCAGCTGCTCATATACCATACTATAGCGCGCTTCGGGGCCGTCGTCTTCACTATTATTATGACGCTGAGACAGGTGAGACTTGCAATTTTATTCTGTGATTATTCCCGAATTCTTTATATAGGTAATAATACTATACTTATTCTATTTCACAACTTACGATATTGTTTGACAAGATAATTCGATTAGTTTCAAGCCATACTTGACGCTTACCATCATGAGCAATTGTACACGTTTGTCACCGAAACGAAGTTTTGTCACCTCGTTCTTAATATCTAGATATTCTATCTATAGTCCATCTGTTTAGGTAATTAACTAAAGGTAAACAAAGAAAACCACGTGACACAGAGATACTTAACCTACTATTACTTCAAATATTTCTCGTGTTTTAATTTTAATCTGTCAAACACCAAGCGGTCACCGGTGACCGCGACCTATTGTTCTTTAATTGTGTCTATAAAACCGGTACTCGACGAGTTAACTAAATTCACTTTAAAATCGTTCATTTGTCATACACACACATACAAGTACAAATGCCTAAATCGTACAAGAGCCTAGCCTATGGGTCTATTTCATTATCATGTTTAAATAGAAACTATTCTGAATCTGATGTACGGATTTCTTTCTTGTACGGATATCTGTCTTTGGGCCAAGTTTCTTCAATATATTTGAACACATTAATTACAAACGATGAATAACCTAAACTTAAATAACTTAATAACAAAAACAAAACAAAGAAACAAGTTAAATTCAACAAAATAGGAACGCGAGCGCAAACGACGAGAGAGCTGTCAATGGCGCCTGATTAACCGACTAAACGTAATACACGCTACTTTCATTGTCGCGCTACATCTTCGTTGTACTCTTTAATTACCCGACTGCCAAAGAAGGAGGGTAATGTTTTTTGACAATATTATTTTGCTTCGTTCTTAAAGAAACGTTTTGGATACCTGGGATTTTAGGCTCTTTATGGTGTCTATTGTAATGAAATATTATATTATTTAATAAATGTTATTAAATGAATATCCTCAAGCAGATATATTTAATATTTATTAAGAAATAAGTGAAAAGGAACAGAAACATAACATTTAATAGAGAAAACTGTCGTAAAAAGGGAAACAATTTTATTTTCTTATGAAGTATTTTGAATCATGGAAATGTCAACTATAAAGAACTCTTTTTATGGTTTGTTTACAAATAGTTAACTACCTAAACAGACGGAGTATAGATATATAGTGTGTATCATACTTCGGCACAATTGGGTCGGCTCAACCGGAGTGATACCACGACCTCACAGGAAATCGACGTGAAATAGCGTTTGTGTTGTGTTTCGTCGTATGACGTTACCGGAAATCTAATTACTCCCCTCCCTCCTCAATCTCCCCAATCTCTGCATCCTTAAATTCCCAATCTTCAAAAGGCCGGTAACGCACTTGTAACGCCTCTGGTGTTCCACGTGGAGCCGATTGCTTACCATCAAGTGATCTGTCCGCTTGTATGCGGACTTATCCCGCTACCCGACCCGAGCATGAAGTGTGTGTGTGGTGCAGGCGGTGTCGATCCTGCTGTCGTGCGCGGTGTACGGGCACCGCGTGTCGGGGGGGGGCGCGCTGGGCGTGGCCGTGGTGCTGGGCGCCGTGCTGCTGCGCCTGTACGCGCGCGCGCGCCTGCGCACCCGCCGCCGCGCCGCGCAGCTCTAGCCGGACCCTGCTGTACACTAACAGTCCCCGGGTAACGCTCGATAGGTGGGCCAGTGTTCAGGTACAGTTTGACCGTACCCTATAGAAAAAATGTACATCGCATAACTAAATACATGTTATATTGAAAAGAACACCTTAGTTCCCCTAGAGCCTCTGGTGGCAAAACCACGACAGCTCGCATTATAATAAGAATATTCCTATATGACCAGTGCTCGAATACTTATCTCACAACTAGATAATGGACATAAATATCCTATCCATGGACTATGGACTGAATTCCAAAGACTTGCTTATATTCTTTTTCTAGGAGTTTGTTATCTCTAAAAATCGTGTTTTTATTTTTGCTTTTACTTTAGAACATTTTATTTTATTTACAACTTGCTTAAATGTATTCTTATTAAAGTGAGAGTTTACCAAAGCACCTCACTTTGGCTTTATGGAAAGATGCACTTGCCTGTTGATGAAATATAACCATATTTGGAATTGTTCCTTAAAACATTTATTTCGATTGTATTATATATTTATTAAATTACTCTATTGATTAAGCTTCTTTGACCAAAAAGTGGAAAAACTTTATCTTATTCATTTCTTGGTGACGACGAAGATGACTATCAGACATAATATTTATTAAATAATTTATTATAAACGTTTAAACATACGCAACGCACAACGCATACTATACAGTTATCGTTTCAATATTGTCTACATTACTGTTTAGTGCGTAAGCTGGAATTAATGTAACCTCGGCCAAACTGCCGACAGATGGCAGTAGTGGACTGTGCATAATAAATGATTACGTATAAATATATTTGTTTCTTTGTGTTGTACAAAATGCATAGATAATCTCTTACGTAAAGGAATTATAAAGAAGCTAATACTTGCCTGCTGCATCATCCTAATTTAAGTGTGACAACTGAACTGCCCTTATAGTTTATTTACGTGCAAATATCGATTGGTTGTGCACACAATATTGAGTTATATACTATTGAACGGTTTATAGTAAGCTAAGAGTAATGGAAGTAGTACCTACCCTACATCTCGTTGGCGAATGATACACGCTCGACATGTATTGCAATATGCATCAAGTAATAATATATACAACTTAAAATATAACCAATTAAAAACTAAAATATTTACACCTTAAAAAAAGTAATAATAATAAATAAAATGAAGCCCTAACCACCGGTAGCTTGGACCATGCTTCCGCTACTGGTCGGGTCATATTTTTTATATTTTTAAATATTTTTTTTTTATTTTGTAAGTAGTATTTAAAAATGTAATTTATAGAGAATTTTAAATAAATAAATAATAAAAATGCTATCTTAAGGCATCAAAAAATGTTATCCTCATCGCTATTGTGAGGTAGGGTGTCCAAAAGACTGGCAGCATTGCATAGTAATAATTAATTATAATATAATAATTATTATTATTTCGCTATACTACAGACTATAAATATCGTGATCCGGGATTACTATCCAAATATTACGATAAACATCGAGCGTGTAGCATTCGCCATTGGAGTGCCGCAGCCGACTGTACTCGCTGTGTGATAGTCTGATAGTACGCAACTAATATGAACGAGTTTAATAAGTATAAATGAGGGAATATAAATTAAACTAATATACTTGGTGATGACACGAGATTGTTTCATTTTACCACTGAAAAAAGTTACATAATACTAAAGTTGTCCGATAAATAGGTTTACTTACGACATGGCGTACTTCATAATACGTAAGTAGTTTGTTAATGTTTCATAACGAAGTAAACCTAAGTTTCTACACAGCCTGAACTGGTAGTGTACTGATCACATTGTTGGAAAACCGTTGAATGTCGAGGTGGTGTAGTGGAAACTGGAAAAACGTCCTGTGGTAGGTACACCCTCCTGCTAGATGGAGCAACGAGACCTACTGCGTGTCTGACGGCGGTTGGATATGAGGAGATGAACATCGACATCGAGTTCAGTACTGTGCTACTGGAGAGACTCCAGTGGGGCCAGTGGCTGTTTCATCTCGGTTATGATTGTAGCGTCTTAGTAACCAGCAGCTGTAGCCAAATGCCACTTAGTTGGGATTAAACAAATTATATGGGATTGACGACGTAAATTTGCATGTTCGCATGTTCGACTGAGTGGATATGCAAGTTCGTATGATATGTATTATTATTATTTAATTTTTTTATATTTGATGGGGTGACGTTTGACCACTATCTCGCCTGGTGGTAAGCGATGATGCGGCCTACGATGGAGCACGTCGCCCCATAAGCAACCTATTCACTCGGGCCTTGAAGACTCCCAGGTTATACCCTTCAGGAAATACAGTATAACATAACATAATATCACGCCTTTTATCCTCGAAGGGGTAGGCAGAGGTACACATTATACCACTGTACAATATAACACCCACTTTTCACTATTTATGTTATGAGTCCCATGTAATAGGGCCTAAGCCTATTGCCATATACTGGACACAGTTCCAAACTCCGTGCTACTACTGAGAATTTTTTAAAAACCCGAGTAATACTTTGCTCGACCCGGGAATCGAACCCGAGACCCCTTACCCGGCAGTCGCAATTGCGACCACTCGGTCAACGAGGCAGACTAATTATATTGAAAATTGAACTTGTTAAATCAACAATCGTCAATCGGACAACGAGGTAGTCAGAAATACAGTATCTGGCAAAGAATTCCACTCTTTAGCGGTACGCACAAGGAAGCTTGAAGCGAAGCGCTTCGTGCGTGTGGGCGGAACATCTACTATGAATCGGTGACGCTTCGCCGATTGTCTTGTGGGACGATGATGGAAAGGACTAGGGGGAATTAAGTTGTGCAATTCTCCCGCACACTCACCGAAATGTATCCGGTAGAAAACCGAAAGGCTTGCAACCTTACGCCTGTGTTCGAGGCTTTGAAGCCGAGCCTTCACAAGCTCATCATCGTCGATGAACCTCTTGGCACGCCTCTCAATGTGCTTTAACGCGTCCAGCTGATATTTGGCCGAGCCGTCCCAAAGATGAGAGCAGTATTCCATACAGGACCGAACCCGTGCTTGGTACAGCCGTATTATACGTAGGCGTATTATTACCTGGTATTATAATCGGAACCGACAGCTCTTCGTCTGAGGCGCTTAGGGTAGGGATAAAAACCGCAGAATTTACGTGAGAATATTAAGTTTCATGGGTCCCATAAACAAATCTTAAATACAGGATATAAAGAGTACCTATGTATTACATAGTAGTGCATACTGTTACTGTTGACGTGCTGTTGACCGACATACTGGCCAATCAGTAGCGGTCACTACAGAAGAAAATCTGTCCAATAAGCAGCTGTCAGTTGATCGCACCCAAGCCGCCAAATGTTGCGGTGCGCCATTATTTCAACATCCGTGCAGTTCCCGATGTGAGCCATGTTCTGGCTGGCCAACCCCATTAGTATCAACAACTACTATGAGTTTAAGCATTTCGAAAACATTCTGTTTGAAAAATAACGGCCTTTTCATGTCATACAATGACACACGCCGCACACGCGCCATTTTGTAAGTAACGTCTTGTAAGAAACATCTTCAAAGTTCACAGTGCTTATAAAATTACACGAGTGCCTGTAGGCAGCTGTATGTAGGTAGGTGTGGGTACTTGTCATGTTAGCTTACTATGTGTAGTAAATAGAAATAGCATGGGTTTGCTTTTCGCAAGGGTAGTGAGCTCTCCCATTTGTCACTTTGTTCACAGGCCGCTAAAATTAGCTTCTATCTTAAGCATAAAGTTATCTGGAGACCGGTGGCGGATTAATCAAGCACACCGTCCGCAAATTGTCTTATACAGGGGTCCCTAGAAGTATTGCACTATAGACCTAATCGAATGGAGTCGTTAGAGTCGCAGAAGAGATCATGTTTAAACTTTTACGCTCTAAAAGGCGTCAATGAGTATAGTTAGCTCTGAGGAAAAGCGCGCAAATGCTATACTAGCGTGGTTAATTTGACACAGAGGGATGTATTACTATGTTAGCTTAGTAAGGCGTATTGATGAGGCATGTCTGTGTGTGTGTGTCAGCTTGCTAGGCATGCTGGTGCAGCTGGTGGCGAGCGTGATGATAGTGGCGGGGCTGGCGCCGTGCGTGCTGCAGCGCGCCTGTCCCGCGCGCCGCCCGCGCCCTCCTTCCACCGTCTGCATGCACCGCATCCCCTCCATTAAACCCGAGCGCCTAGTGAGGTGTGAAGACAGGTAACCTATTTTAATTTGTCAACCATTCCTATTGAAAACAGGAAATGTTTTATCATCATGGTAAAAGATGGACGGTTCAACATAAACTTACACCGAGTATAGGTACATAGTACGAGTATACGAAATAAGTTGGCCAGGTTTACCGGATTCGCTTAGATATCGTTCTTGAAATAATTTCATGTAGGCTCTATCTCGTTCTGTTCTATCTCGGAAGAATGTTCCTTATATATACGGTCTGCATAAATACACAATAAACACAAATAGATAAGTAACACATAGTCCTTAGTCATGCGGGGGCTTGAGAGGTCTCACCAAGGTTCATTTCATTTGCAGCAAACGTTCTAATATGAAGAGAAAGAGGATCGCTTTATAAACTGGAAACTAAATTCTTGCGTCTGCTTCAGTTTTATTTGCTTCTTGATGAATTTTAAATCTTTGGATGTATAAGTAAGTATAGTACCGGTAAGCCTGCAGTAGTACCTACCTACCTATTACAATTTGTATTAGTTGAAAATTGTAAAAACTTTCATCAAATAAATGTGACTTACAGTGTCTAACTTCTCTCTGCAACTTAACACAGGTACATTGTTAAGTTACAAACAATGGTACGGACGTAGTACGTACATAATGGATATTGATAGGAAGCCGACTGACGACAGCAGAGAGCGCGCCATGTCGCAGTTCCCACAGCGCGCAGCGTCCGGCAACTGTTTGTAGCAGAATGTGAAGCGGCATATATTTGTGAAACAATGGCGGCGGGATATTTGGCGAGTGATGGGCAGTGTTGTGATACCGCGTCCGTCGCCTGTTTACTAAACAAACTGTCGTATTGTTTCATTATTTTCATAATTATTGCCCCCGTACCAAGCTATCCTCGGGAACTTTGTATGGCGAATAATACTAAGTTTTTATTCTTTCAGCTATTTCAGTTTCAAGGATAATTATCTATTACAAGTGATAGAAGATAGGGTTGGTCATCTTTAGTTCTAAGGGATAGGGTTTGTGGTACGTATCCTAAAATATCTGATTTCATAGTCGGTAGCTAGATGAAAAGTTAGGTAAGTAGGTATTGAAGGCCTATAGCTGAAAGTGCAGCTAAATATATTAAAACCACATTGTGCTATATTTATCTAAACTTACTTGCTCATTTGTAACTGTGGTTTTATCTTCTAGAAGGGCGACTATATGTGCAGTTTATCGTCACGTATATGTTTTATACGGAGCACAAATAGTGTGGACTTCCTATTTTAATATAGATTTGTAAACAAAACTTTTAATAGTAGAATTATTGTAATAATAATGGTGTAATTTTTTTCAGTAAATATCTCGATCAAGTGTGACCGCGTGTCGCGTGTTATCGCGTGGAGTGCCGAGGTAGCGGGCGCGTGCGATGCGCGCGTCCATAAATGAGGGCGCGCGTGGTGTCGCGCGCGAGTGGTCCTGCGAGCGCAGCTGCGGGTGCCGCTGGTTGGTGTGTTGCTGCATGTGCCACTGCGCCTGTGTCCGCCGCCGGGTGCCGCCCGACCCGACCCTCACATGACTTGCTCCCAGGCGCTAGCGCTGCTCGCGCTCGTCGCCATCTCGCAACAGGTAACTTTAACTCTTTCTTCACATTCAATTTAATACTAAATTGTTTTCACATGTTTACACGGTTATCAATTCTGATTTCCAAATGGAATTAATTAAGCATTTGAGACTTAGTGGCACACCTATCGATGTTAAGTTGAATATTTTTGAACCCATAGTTTTCATTTGAAATCACAGTAAGTCGTACTTAATTGATTTTCTTTGCCTTACTGAGTTAATGAAATTGAGACCAATTAGATTGACAACAGTACCTAATTTCAGCGCTGCCTTTAATTAATTTCTAAATCTTTTGGTTTTCAGGCAACAACAGGATGCAAAAATTGTATAGTAAGTACTTAATTGGAACATTTACTTGTTTAATCATATTAGGCAGTCCTACTTAAAAAAATTAAAATGTGGTGATTTTGTTGGCTCTCGGACGATTTTGAGGCAGCGAGATGGACACCCGCCACATCATAGGAAATATAAGTACGTTGCTGGTCTTTCAAGGGCTATTTGAGAAAATTGAATTCATTCACACTGCCTCGGTGGGTTCAACCATTGGGTCAGTTAAACATTCATCAGTTAGAAATTTTCAGTACCTACATAAGCAAAAATTCTAAACAATGAAAAATGATGTCTGAAACTGAACTTCATGGGATTATTAGCGAAAAGCAGGCGGGATCACGGTTTTTATTTCCAGAAGATTCTTTTGAAGATAAATTATGAATTGTATTACTTTATTGGAGCGGCCTATGTCCAGCAGGACGAACACGGGCTGCTGATAATGATAACTTTAGTAAGCTGCGGGCTACTACCTGTAAGTATATGTTCCGGAATTTTATACGTCTATTTTAAGTGGAACTGTTGAAGAATTGAAAATTGAATCTTCAAATTAGTATTGTGGAGGAAAGCAACATTTATTACAGACAAACAGACTTAGTGGAGTGTGTGTGGAGTGTGGAGGGACAATGTTGAGAGTGCTGGTAACTTGCAGATGCTGGGTAAGGAGGAGAAGGCGATGTTCCGCGCGCACTCGGACGCGTGCGTGGCGGCGTCGCGCGTGGAGCCGCGCCTCGTGGACGCCATGCTGGCCGGCGAGCTGCTGGACGAGCCCGCGCTGCGCAAGCACGTCTACTGCGTGCTACTCAAGTGCAAGCTCATCAGCAAGGACGGCAAGCTGCAGAAGGCCGCCGTGCTCGGCAAAATGGCGGCACGACCTGACGCTAAAAACGCTACCAAGGTTCGTTTGTGTTTTCTAACTCCAGTAAACTAGATGTTTTTGGAATAGTGGGATAAATGAGCAGACGGTCACATGACGGCGAGCCATCGGCCCACAACACTAGAAGAGGATGGGAGATGGGGAGAGATTAAGCCTCCACTCTTCACTCACACGACGAAAAACAACGCAAACGCAAGCATCGTTTCACGGTGTACGTCTGTGAGGCATCATGCCATCATCATCAGGCATACATGGTATGATTACGGTCTAGTAAGCGTGGAATTTGAAATGCCGCATTGTATTGTGGATTATGCCTGAGATAAATGAATAATATTCCTTCTAAAAGAAAATCAATCAATGAAATCAATCAAAATTTTAAAAGCTATCGTACTGTTCCAGGTTCTAGAGAGCTGTGCAGATCAGACGGGCGATACTCCTGAAGACCTGGCGTGGAACCTCTTCCGCTGTGGCTATGACAAGAAGGCGCTGTTGTTCGACTACATGCCCACTAACGTCGCCAGCGAGACTGACAACAACTCCTAACTAGTTCGTTGTGCTCTCCAGAGGTGGCGCTGTTAATAATTAGCTTTATGGTTTATATTTAGTTCAGAGATAGCACTATGTAACACTTGTTTCAGTTCATGAATATACCTTATACCTTCGAACCATTGTTTCCAAAATATTTTCTTTATCGACATTATACCCTTGCAAAGTTATATGTGTCATTATATATTCACTAACAACACATGCCGTGTTTCATTTGGAGAAATATTATTATTAATATCGGTAGCATTATTGTAGCAACAAAGTTTACGGGTTGCCTTGCGACTGAAGCGATTACCATAGTCTAGTGCACCTGCAACACAAGAGGAACCTTCAAGTGCGTTTGTGCGTTGTTTGTTTGACGCGGTTAAATATTTAGCCATTCGACGCATATCTTCACACTAGTTTCTGTAATTAAAGTAAAGTTGCCTTACCCTTAGTACCAAAAACTTGTGGCACCGATTACTAACCTCAGTAGGTGGGTAACCTATCAGTCTTAATGATAGTTATTTTTTTCTTTTTAGTTTTGACTTCATGTTTGTTATTGGTTTTTTGAAGTCGATTTTTTAAACGCAGTTTTTATTTTATCATTTTCAGTGTACAGCTACGTAGATCCGTTTTGTCACTTATAATCAAATAAAGCATAGGTGCAAAGTTCTAATCAATACAAATTATACAAGCCCAAACACAAGGTAGTTACTGTATATTGTTGAAGAGTTCCCTTAAAAATGACACTTATATCATCATCAGACCTTTAATTACAGTCCAACTCTATCTAGGTGTAAAGTCCTCATCAATACAAATTAATCAAGCCCAAACACAAGGTAGTTAATATAAAGGAGTTCTCTCGACTGTCGGTCGGCTCCATCATCAGGTCGACTCCACCCTTATCAAATTGTAGTGTTTAAAAATCCTAATTGAAAAACATAATAGACGCATTACTCGCCCCTAGAATTTTCGAAAAATCTCCTCGGTTTCCCTAGGATCCCATCATCAGATCCTACCTCATGGAAATGGGACCATCTCGGGAGTATACCTTTTCAAACAAAACAAGAATTTTGGAAATCGGTTCACAAATAGCGGAGTAATGCGCGAACAAACAAACAAAAAAAAACAATTATCCGAACATAGTACCTCCTCCTATTTTCGAAGTCGGTAAAAATGGAGAAAAATGAAAGATAATGATTGGATATTGAGAAAACATGGACTGGCATAACTGAGGCTATTTTTACTCATTTCTTTTTACTTTTTACTAATTTCTTATTCCAGCAATGGGGGCAGAGCCACTGGCAGAAGCTAATTCATAAATTAATGTGTTTGTAATTTTTGATAATCTTATAAGTCATTTCTATCTTGTCCAATATCATGTGCGGCCGTACCCTACAGGTAAAGTACCTTAAACGTAAGAACGTGAAATAATTTATTTCCTCTTTAGTAATAAGAATTTATGAGCAAGTTAAGTACTAGCATAATTATGTAAATAATCCGCGAGGGAGTCAATACGTGTTAGTTGCACCGAGTTAAGTGTAAATGATATTCGAAACAGCTTTATGATCTCATTGCGGGCGGTGGGCGGTGACCCACAAGCGATACAGCCTCAGTAGGCAGTACGAGTGCATGCCTTTGCCTGCCCTGTGCGTTCCATGTTGTCTGTGACTCGTAATATGATTCGCGCGCGCTAGATTTGAATTTAGAAATTCATACAATATAAGGTTGTCAGTAAATTCAAGCTGGCTGTGTGATATTGTTAGTGCCGTGTAACGTTAATTCTGTGTCTAGTTGCTTCCTTATGATTTTATTGAATAATTGTAACATGCAAATATTAACCGACTGTGAGTGAGTGCAAATATTATTGTGATGTTCACGGGATCTGCCTGGTGCGTTGGATTCTAATGTGTGGACTAAGGAGTGCTGACAAATCTTTTTTTAAACGTAAGTTGGAAAATATCAATAATTTGTGTTATTTATAATTTAATAATAGAACGTTAATGTGATGTGTGCAGGCTGGTATATCTGTAGGAGATACAATTTGTATATTAATTGATTAATTAAGTAATCAATCATTATTTAACTCGTCTTTTCACGCAGCCAGCGTGTCGCGGGTAGCTTATCAAAAATGGTCCACCTTTCCACGTTTCGGAACAGTTTTGCGTTATATCCTAAATTGCCGGTAAATCTTCGGACAATCACATGATACAACTTATGTTACTAGTAATTTATTTGTTGCAACAACAAAAATGCAACGAAAGAGCTGCTGCTATTTACTAATTTTCTCGACGAACTTTCCAAAATGCTGCCTCGTTGGCCGAGTGGTTGCAAGTGCGACTGCCGGGCAAGGGGTCAAAGTATTACTGCATGAGTTTTTTTAAAAATTCTCAGTAGTAGCACGGAGTCTGGAATTGATTGTGCCCGGTATATGGCAATAGTCTCACCTCCTATTATTACATGGGACTCATAACATAAATAGTGAAAAGTGGTTGTTATATTGTAGTGGTATAATGTGCACCTCTGCCTACACCTTCGGGAATAAAAATGTGCTTTACCGGCCCGTAGAACTGTGAACCTTTTAAGCAGTGAGTTCCAGGGATTAACACATTCCTTCAATCAGATTTATAAATTTCAGTTTAGTACAGACTTATAGCAATTTTATCTTTTCAAACGTCATCACCAGCTGGAAACATTGATGCGGTAGCGAAGCACATTTTTGTCTTCGTAGACTGACATTCACTGTCGAACAAAAGCATCCTATTACTCATCAGCCTTAAAATATTAAATACGAGTTTTAATTACAATTATTTTAAAGTTTACTAGGATCACCTTCTGTTGTACAGACGCAGTCAGAACATCAAACTACCCCAAAACTGTCAAAACTTTGCTATAGCTTTTCCAAAGTGTAAGATTAAAAATACATATTTGAAAAATATGTCAGAGGTCTGTGTACTAGTGTACTAGCACAACGTTGCAATGCTGCATATTTGTGTCCATGTCTACCTCCCACTTGACAAGCTCTGGGCTGGTTATACGAGCCTACGTGCAATTACAGCTGAACATGGCAATATCGCGGTCCTTGAGCACGCGCCGTAATGGCTCCAAGGATTTGCACTCAATTTGCATAACTTGACGCTATCGAGATACTGGTCGCTTGTTGCTTGGTACAACTCTTTACTTGTACTAGTGTTGCAGCGCTGCTGCAGTTGTTGTTGTGTATAAAGTACGTCTTTGATATTTACTTTCTAATATAAAGAAATGTTTTAGGATCCTATAGTATTAGTCCGGATAGGTCCGGTAGGATCAACAGAATATTTCGTTGGGGATTATATTTCTTGGTCCACTAACGACTATAACCTTTACCTTTTAGGATTTTAATATCTAGCCAAGTCATATTTATTAGTGTAAAATTTCATAAAACGTAAAATCTAAGTAAAATCTTATTTTGCGGCTGACTTCTATATTTGATACACTTCTCCTATGTAGGTGTAGGCTACATATACTATTTGTGATACACTCATTGTCTAAAATGAAGATTAATCCAGAGTCATTGATTTAGACTGGTAAAGGAATTCGACCGTAGATGATCAAAGATAGACTTACAAACATAACTTCATAACATACCTATTACGTACAGTTGATTTGCTTTACATTGGATATAAATATGTTTTTATTAAGATTGATGTAATATGCTGTCTCCTAGAACAGTACCAGCAGGGGAGTCACGAGGCGTGTAGCAGCGCCTTGTTTAGCGGCAGATACTTCCAAACTCGTAGTAGTATGTAAATAATGACAGGTTGTTATGTCGACTTTGGTAGAAATGTGATCAAAATATGCCTTTTATTGCGTTTTGCACGCGGCTCCGCCCGCGTGGGAGATCCTTACCTGCTAACTATAGCAAATTGGACAAATAACATCATCGATTTTCATTTGATTGATGGAGATGAGAAAATCTAATCTTTATTTGGAACAAATAACTTAGAGTTTTAGGAAATGAAACAATATGCACAAAAAATGTTTTAGTGAGTTATTAACGTGAATCTGAACCGATTTTGATGCGGTTTCACAAAAGTGTTTGGTACACTTAGGAGAAGTTTTGGTATATTCATTAACCGACTTCGAAAAAAGCCGGATTGAAGTAGTTATTTGCGTGTTAACGTTTGGCCACTATCTCTTATATCTAAAAGTTACATAGTTTATTATTTGTACCATTAGGAGTCACTTTCCACATTCACCTATTAAGACTAGCCTGGCTCTCATTAGGCAATCGTGACTCAATTCCGATCCTAATTATTATCTGAAAATGGCGGCGATTAATTGTAAACATCTCTAATTGTAATCTCTGCTACATTATTTATACATTGAGGTTTATTTTAATGGAATGAATGAAGTAATTTACTTTAAGTTGCCAGTGCAGTTGGTACTTATAGCAAGACTAAGTGGAGCCAGTGGAGTCCAGTAGAGTAGAAGGAAATGGTTAGGATTATGCAACTTTGTCAAATTATTTATATTACCTTCATACATTCCCACGACACAGGAGAAAATTCTAGAGTGGGGTAACGTTCATATTAAAAATAATAAAATATATTTTACTTAACATTCAGTGTTGTTATGTGAAAACAAAGATGTAAAATCTTATTTATCGACTTTCGCACGTGAAATACAGTAGTAACAGTGTTTCACGGTTAAAAATAATTAGATCTCACGTAGAACCAAGTTTCTAACGTCGTTCGCAGCTCATAGCGCGTAGTTTTTAGTGCGTAGTTCGTTGTGCATAGCTCTTAGCGCACAGTGCGTATCGCGTAGTGCATAGCTCGTAGCGGGTAGTACGTAGCTCGTAGTTCGTAGCTCATAGCGCGTAGTTAGTAACGCGTAGCTCGTAGACCGCATTTCGTAGTACGAAGTTCGTAGTGTTCGTAGCAGCATTTGCCCCTATTAATTTCGTAGGCGTGGCAAAACATAGAATCAGTGAATCGATCGCATGGAGAGAGTTTACAATCTTTGGTCCTTAGTCAAAATACGCGACGTATTTTGTAACTTCAATTAACAGAAAAGCAATAAACATGAAATATATTTTTAAATTCAAGCCCTCAAATTGTGATAGTATGTGATGTGGTAGACGATGTTTTTATGTCCTGTCTGGAATGAAAGTGTTAAAGTCGGTGTTTTTGTGTACAATCGGCTCTATAATATTGTTGTTGTGAACAGCATTCTTGCTTTCCTAATTTGAGATACGGCTAAAATGTTGTACAAATTAATGTGTAGACCATAAAGTCCGTAGACCACTTTGTTTATACCAAAAGTAGCGTTAGTTATATAGTTTTGTTTAGCCATGCATTTTTTTCCATGCAGCTGACTTGTCATTTGAGTTCATGATTTGTACGCCTATGAGATTAATAGCATGCGAACTGGCTATTCTGAATGTCCTTCTCAGTCAAAATGCATTTAGAATCGGTTCATGATATTTAAATAATTGTAAGGATATTAGATTAGAATATTACGATAGAGCTGGTGCACAGACTGCTTAGATGTTACGCCCGTAACTTGCAGTGTAATGGGCCACCGACAGGCCGCGTGGGCTGGCTATCGGGGCTTATAACATAGCTCATAAAATTATGCCTCCAATTATGCGCTCAGACGCCAAATCGCTAAGTAAAGGATATCCTTTCCAAGCTTATGCAGGGCTCGAGATCAATATTAGATAATACGTATAGTTGTTGGTACTTTCAAGGTTTTACATAATTTGTATCAACATTCAAATAACGTTTAAGCTACAGTACTAACGAAGCTGCTTGATTTTCATTTTCCCCTCATCATTATCAGGATTACCTACAGAAACTATGTTGTATATCAGGGCCACTTTCATAGTGCAAGATTTGAAAGTAATTAAGGTACCACTTGGAATAGTTTTTAATACGGTGAATCACTTTTTTATATTTGATGGGCCGACGTTTGACCACTATCTCGCCTGGTAAGTGACATTTATATGTATAATAATAACAAAGGAGGTACGTATAAGACGCTTTAAGAGGAAGATAATAACGATTAGTTATAGTAAGTAATTATACCTCGACACTTCTTAGCTCAATAACATAACAAACCCTACAATTACGATTCAGTAAGTAATGGAATAAAAAATTCAATAAGTCGACACAGCGAGGTCTGAGATACGTGCTATATGCAGAGATAATGCCCTCTTGCCTACATTACGGACCAAAACGTGTGTTTTTATTGTATTTATTGTGATAATTATGCTGAGCGCACGTGGGAAGCACCCACGGCGATATGAATCACATTGTGCACAGGTATGGGTATCTAATAAATAATATTGAGCAAAAACAACGACGGATTGATTAGTTGATAATGTGAGCCAGTAAAATGTGTTAATGTTTTGTAATGAGCTCTTGTCTGCACTATATTACTTGTCACCCGCCTGACATCGACACTCGATACATTTGATTTACTCCGCTGAGTAGGCGACACGGACGACGCAACTAGATTGTCTCCACTGCGCACTGTAGCGTACGAGAGCAATGTACGATGTGCCAAGTACACGATGACTCGATGACTTCAGTGGAATAACTTACCATAAGTACTGATGTCATCTTAACTTAAACTCTAGGAAGTTGGTACAAGTAGTGAATAAGAACTAAGTTATTTACTTTTACTTTAGATATTTAACTTTCTTTAAAATATTACTTTACTAGTTCATTTTAGGAATTTTATTTCCCCGCCAGCGAAGCGTAAATTGAAAAATATTTGTTCAATTAAAATAACTACAATGTAACTATTTGAAAGTGTTTGACTTCACGAAAACCACTAATATTAAGACTGCTATAACTGTGCATTAAGTATCACTTTACTTACCTACCTACAGGTCATGTCACAGTTCCATTAGAAGGCCTGCGCTTGCGCAGCTACGCCCACGCTGGCAAATTAATAATTATTATTGCGTAGATTTCTGCTTACAAGTAAGTAATATGTTAATAAATAATGAAGTAATTGAAAATAAATAGACAATAATTCAATTTTGTAGGACACTTTGTCATTTACATTTTGAGATGAAAAATATGTTAGTGGAGTGCAGATTACAGAAAATAGACATTTATAACATACAAATACCTTTAGTGTGAGAAAGTATTTTTGGTATATTTATAATTTTGTTGTCTTTAGTTTGAATATGGATAGCACAACAGTATTCTAAAGTAAGAGTCGCATGCGCAACTCGCAGGTCATCGCGATCGCACTAATGAGACCCGAAGATGGCGTGTCAATGTTGCCACAATGTACAATTATATATCTTGCGGTAAAGTAATTTGTAAGCACTTTTCTTATAAACTTGTATTTTGTGCAAATGGCTAGAAATTGAATTTTGAGAAATCATTGTAACTTGAGGTAAGGGTAGAAAAGCAAAGAAGTTTCGAGTCAACTAATGTATTGAAGTACATACATTGAAACATCATTACGTATTTGTCTATGTTTGATAAACTCCGTCGTCCTCAACAGGCCACAGCTCGCGCCGGTAATTGAGTCTCGAGCAGGATTGTTTCATAAATATTCCATATTGGCTCACAATCGCGCCGCTTATTCGGAACAACGAAAGCGTCAAGATACGATATTTGGTAAATAACACGGCCCTATTCTGAGCTCAGTAAAGTGCTTTAAGGAAATAACGACGAGGCCGCTGGGCCTTTTCGGGCAACAACTAAAATGTATTTATATTTATTGGTTCCTGGTTTTGGCCGGAGCTGCGTACGCACAGGCCAGATTGCACCTATATGGCGCTTTCATTGATCTGCGACGGCGATGGCGAGTTATTTAAATAAATTACAGCATATTAAGACGACGTCAAATTATTGTCTTTACAAAGTTGTCGTTTTCCAATAACAAGTTAACTTGAACATGTTGCAAAATTATATTATACAAATTTACGTAGTAATATCTACGGGAATCTATCCAGCATTCTTTTCAGAATAAATGATTACTTTTATACAATTCCTACAAAAATAGTTGTAATGTTCAAACGGTGCGTGAATGTTTTGAACATTGTAAGTATTCGTGTCTTCATGAAAGTAATACAAAAAGTGTAGCGCTTCGTTTTGGTGGGTTGCCAATTATTACGCGATTCCGCAGCCCTTGAGCGTTGAGGAAACAGTAAAAGAAAACAGACATGTTCAACACTAAAGAGATTTTTTATTTCACTGTCCAGTGGCCGATACGTATATTTATTTATTCATTCTGTTCGAGTCTTACAATCTTAATATCAGTGCGAGACAAACTATCCACTCTGTAAATTTTTGTACCAAAATTAACTGATAACCGCATACTTCTTTCTGTCGGGTTTATTTGCCAAATAGATAAGAAATATTGTTATGAATCTCCGGCATTTTCCTAAGAGATTACGTTTGAGCAAGATTTTCCATCGTAACGCAAATTAATTTGTAAGCCCGCAAATACTGAGCAACATAATATTTGTGTTATGGTTGACTAGCAGAGCCCACATTAGCCCACATGTCGTTCAAATAACTACTAATATGGTGTACGTTTTTGCGGTAGTATGGCGTGGGCATCAGTTTTGGACAACGCGTGTCTGCTAATGATGGACACAGGCCTACATCGGAGCTCCATGGAGCATCACGTAGGAAGACATAAACTATAATGTTCTCTGTCAGCTTATCTGATACCAGCCGCATATGGATAATTGTAGCTGTTTAAATAATATTTGTAAGTCACCTTGTCATAGTTTGATGAGCAACGCCCACGTATACTCCGCCCTGAGCCCTCAGATCACTGTTTGAACTTCTCCCACGACACAATATGCTTGTTGTGTCTACACTTCTACAGTATTGTTAGCGCTAAGTAAGTCGTTTAAGTAAAATGTTTATATACTCAATGAGTCCATAAAGTGGTCGGCTGATATCTCACAGTGCTCATGTTCGCATTACATAAATGATGGAAACAGTTCTCATGGTGCTCGGTGGGCGGACACTGACAGGCACAGCTCCGAAACAATACTGCACTCAAGTTTTCCCGCGTGGGCCGCCAGCTATTTTTATTGCGAATTCACCGAATATTCACTGAATTGAACAACCGAATGCTCGGAAATGAGTAGATAAACAAAGGCGGCAATTGAGAATTGTTATAAAGTTAGTGTTAGTGTAATGCAAATATACGTAGTAAAGTGACTGGCTTTATTACTTACTACCGTTCAAAATGATTTATCTCCTTGCCCTAATATGGGTCATGAAAAAAAATTAAACCAAAGTAGGGGAAAATGCATTTATTTGTGTGATTTCTGGGAATATTTGACGGCACTACCGTAATGACCATGGGCGATATTTGTAACATAACGTGAGATGTGGAGCGTGACATCAGCTGTAGATTACGTCGCGAACATTACCAGTGTCAGCCGAGTGAGGCGAGGCTCCGTCACTTGCAGTCACGTACAATAACGATGTCATGTCACTCTGCGGCCGACAGCGACATGCGCTTTTTTCGCAGGCCACAGCACTGCCACTAATTGATGCGAGTTTATGACAAAAGTATAAAAAGTAGCCTATGTGACATATACCAATAGATACAGCGCCATCTATACCAATACTTTTGTTTTTCCTCGGAAATAACAAATTTTTCCGGGTTAAAAAGTACCCAATTATTTAATCCGGACTTCTAACTTTACGTCTGCAAAAATTCAAAGCAATCGATTTAATAGTTACGGCGTGGAAGTGGAACAAACAAACAAACTCACTTTCCGATTTATAATATTATTATAGTAAGGATTGTTACTTTAGAAATGAAAATGTTGATTAGTACTGGATTTGGTTTGCTATTTATGACCAACTAAACGTCAACCTGTGTATTACACCAAAATAAATAGATTCTTAGTAAAATTCAGTTTCAGTCATAAAACTGTTAGGTACACCTTCATAGTCTTACTTCTATGTGTCACTGTCTCACTGTTGACTTTTTAACTGTTGTGCATGGTTCCAATAAAGATAGTTGATAAAGTGTCGTATTGCTGCAATATATCATAATAAAAGACAATGGTCTCAATATAATCAATGGATATAATCGGCAATCATCGTGTCAGCTCGCGTTACACTCGGCACATTTGTCAGCAGTATGTTGGAGTGGGTTCGGGGACCGATGGGCTAATGTACCCGGTCCCCGGTGTGGGCGCCGCTGACACCGCCGATCAATAACACGCATTGCTATAATTGGCATCATTCAATGAAGTATTGTCGAGATCTCGTCACACAACTCATGTGGGACGGAATTCGTCTCAAGTAATTTTTTTACTGAGTTGCATACTAACTAATTATGTCTAGGTTTACTTATTGACATATTGGTAACAAAGAATTTATGCCGTCAATGTAGTTAGGTTACATTACATGTCATGATTTGTAGAATTTGATGCACCGTCGTCGTCGACAATAGCCACCTAAAACTCGTAAAGTATTTAATAAAGTTTTTCACTGATTCGTTTTCCTCCTGGAACATTGCAAATGTTTGTGATCGCAAGTTTCCGTTGACGGCAGAGATAAAAATGAAATAGTTATGCGTAACAAAACTTTAAAATCAATTCAAATTGATAATATTTAATAACTATAAATATATATAAATAAAAGTTAAATGAATTATAAAATTGACAGTAAGAAAAACAATCTTATGTTGAAATATGTATACCTACATTATTAGCAAAAAAATGATTACTTTCTTTCTTGAAGATTATAACAGATAATTGACATAACTAATAATTAACTACATCATTACGTGTTAGAAGCCGGATATCATTAAACATAATATAAAATATACCACCATGGCATTACCATTGCCATTGATTACGTTAATAACTTATCAAATAATAAACATTACAGATCTTCACTGCATTTCCTTTGAAGAGACTGCGGTCTATGTGTATACTTTACATCGAGTTCCTGTAGATGGGGAACACCAAAATCATTTTCATTTAGGTTTACTTACACGTTAGTAGTGACTTCTCTCCTTCTATTTGCCTACTGAAAAGTTCCATTTATTTCTCTCCAGCTTCCACTGAAGTTATCGCATTTCCATATACGTAAAAATTAAGATTATTTTTATTTATTCCGTGGTTAGCAGGTAGAATTATAGAGTTTATGAAATGTAGGTCGCGTGGTCTGGCTGGCTAGGATCAGATCTGCCTGGCTGTATATTTGACTAGACAAAATATTACAAAAGCTATTTGTGCAAGTGTAGTGTGCCAGTCCGCAGTGAAATCATAGCGGGGGTGTAGCTGCGGCACGCCTTGCGCATGCGCAGTGAAAGGCCTACACTCACCTATTACGTGGTACATGTTTAGATATTTTTTATTTTTATAATGTAATCATGATGCACTGATATTTATGTGTACACCGTAACATTACGGGTTTTTGTAAAAAAAAACAAATAACACGAGCAGGCCTCACACTGTCTATGACACAGCCTCTAATCTAACTTGAACATCTTGCTTGGAAGTCTCGCTAGTAACCACGCAACTAACGAAGTACTTAGTTCATTTTGTTTGTGATTAATGTCGTTTTTTTTTTTTAATATTACAGATTATTTCTCCACGGACTCTAGGTCCGTGCCCTTGTCATACAGTTTTTTAATTATAATACATCTAGTCAATTTTTATAAAGTAAAGAGGGAACCTAGTTACATACTACAATTAACTACATCTATAATTATTAGCAAAAGTATAGGTTACATAATAATTAGGCACTATTTATTTATTTCTATTTCAAAGGCTTTATGAAACCAGCCCACCAACAAGATGGGAGAGCCGACCTGACCCAGCAGAAGGCACCCGTTCACGAGTATGACGTGTGTGTCAGCAATTGGTCCGGTCAACCTTTTTATTGGGAACGGAACAACCCAACACACAGCGCCACCGACTGTAGGACATTTATGTGTGCATGACGCCTCAACCCTTGCCACATGGGCCGATTCCAATAAAGCGTACAATAGTCCAAAGTCAATTGGTCATATTCTATTTCTACATGTTTCTGCACACACATTTCCTCATGTTGCATTCGTTCCATCACAAGCAACACCCCGCCCAAGAGAGCACTGATGACCGCCGCGTCCCTGTGTTTGATGGCCATTTTCAGGTTGTAGTCCTTAATACCTTGCTCACCCTCATCAGCCGCCTTCCTGATTAGTTTGCTTATCTGTTGCCTCATCAGCCGTCTTCACTGTTGTCTGTGTAATAGATGCAACCATGCGTGTGACGCGATATTGCTACTACCGCGTGTGGTACGCTGTCATGTATTTGATGTTTCTTTGTTGCTGTGTTGACAACAATCACATTCGCACACGAAAGTCCCTGTGCCTCGTGTATCGTGAGCACGCGTGATCCCACGGTCGACCCGTATCCCTGGTCCTTAAGGGATTCCTTCTCTGCCTGAGTGTGTACCAGGTATAAAGTGTCGGGGAGTGACTTTGGAATCATCGCCCCCGAGAACCTTTTTATCTCGAGGGATCTCACGAACGACCTGGACGAATATATGCCACTGTAAACTGTGCTGAGGGCATACGCCACATCCATTGGATTTCTGTGGGTACACATCAATTCCTGGCTTATGGGCGTGATATATATAGGGCGGCTGTAGAGTAGAGGGAAGAGGTTATCACGATCTATAAACGGAAGCTGATTTATGTCACCAATTAGAAGGACTTCCTTGGCTCGAGTTATTCGGGCGGCCATCACAACGGCTCCAAAGTGGTTCATGAGAGCCTCATCTACCATTAGGCGATGGCAGCTCTCTCGCTCCCCCAAGCCGTTTACTAGGATGGACGCCATTGTTCGAACCCTAGATCATTTGCTGCCTCTGAGGTCATTTGCTGCTTCGGTTGTCGTGGTGACAATTAGATCTTTGCCCGCTTCAAATTGATCTACTATCCATGTCGTTTTTCCGCAACCAGGGACGCCATTTGTCCAGCGAAACGTCGGAGTATGCCAGTCTCCAAAAACTTCGCCGTCTGATCCAGAATCAGAAATGGATCTTGCCATCTCTAATATTCTATCGTCCAGCATAATTCTGGTGCATTTGGCAACCACTACTAGGGAATCCCCTGGAGGAGTTTTAAACTTTAACACTCCGCATCGATCGGATTCCCTCTCGTCCAGAGACACAAATCCGGCAGTTGCGTTATAATGTCGCGATTAATGTCGTTACAAATATTGCCCCAACTACATACAAAACAATCATCTGTTTAATTACCATGAGCAATTTATTCTCACAAGCGTTGTTATCGCAGGAGAAAGATAACAAGTGCAACATTATGAGATGCAGGATCTCATAACTCATTCTATTTCCTTATACATATTATACAAGCATGAGATTATTCTCATTAATATTTATACGCTTCATTAATATAACCGACACCTAAATGTGAGGTAACTCCTACATCTGTAAGTGGGTCAGTTTGTGACCAGTGGGCGACCAACTCAGTACCTTACACTGCACTCACTGCGCACACGCAGTCAAAATTATTCAGAATAAAATTTTCTAAGGGCCTGTTATACAATAATGATAATTTTCACCAACCACTCCTAAATGATCTGTTAAATAAGCGTTACTTAGCGTGAGGGAGCACCTAAACTAGCCCCTTATCTGTACCGCTATACTCCGTCTGTTTAGGTAGTTAACTATTTGTAAACAAACCATAAAAAGAGTTCTTTATAGTTGACATTTCCATGATTCAAAATACTTCATAAGAAAATAAAATTGTTTCCCTTTTTACGACAGTTTTCTCTATTAAATGTTATGTTTCTGTTCCTTTTCACTTGTTACTTAATAAATATTAAATATATCCGCTTGAGGATATTAATTTAATAACATTTATTAAATAATATAATATTTCATTACAATAGACACCATAGATATAATCGGCAATCATCGTGTCAGCTCGCGTTACACTCGGCACATTTGTCAGCAGTATGTTGGAGTGGGTTCGGGGACCGATGGGCTAATGTACCCGGTCCCCGGTGTGGGCGCCGCTGACACCGCCGATCAATAACACGCATTGCTATAATTGGCATCATTCAATGAAGTATTGTCGAGATCTCGTCACACAACTCATGTGGGACGGAATTCGTCTCAAGTAATTTTTTTACTGAGTTGCATACTAACTAATTATGTCTAGGTTTACTTATTGACATATTGGTAACAAAGAATTTATGCCGTCAATGTAGTTAGGTTACATTACATGTCATGATTTGTAGAATTTGATGCACCGTCGTCGTCGACAATAGCCACCTAAAACTCGTAAAGTATTTAATAAAGTTTTTCACTGATTCGTTTTCCTCCTGGAACATTGCAAATGTTTGTGATCGCAAGTTTCCGTTGACGGCAGAGATAAAAATGAAATAGTTATGCGTAACAAAACTTTAAAATCAATTCAAATTGATAATATTTAATAACTATAAATATATATAAATAAAAGTTAAATGAATTATAAAATTGACAGTAAGAAAAACAATCTTATGTTGAAATATGTATACCTACATTATTAGCAAAAAAATGATTACTTTCTTTCTTGAAGATTATAACAGATAATTGACATAACTAATAATTAACTACATCATTACGTGTTAGAAGCCGGATATCATTAAACATAATATAAAATATACCACCATGGCATTACCATTGCCATTGATTACGTTAATAACTTATCAAATAATAAACATTACAGATCTTCACTGCATTTCCTTTGAAGAGACTGCGGTCTATGTGTATACTTTACATCGAGTTTCCTGTAGATGGGGAACACCAAAATCATTTTCATTTAGGTTTACTTACACGTTAGTAGTGACTTCTCTCCTTCTATTTGCCTACTGAAAAGTTCCATTTTATTTCTCTCCAGCTTCCACTGAAGTTATCGCATTTCCATATACGTAAAAATTAAGATTATTTTTATTTATTCCGTGGTTAGCAGGTAGAATTATAGAGTTTATGAAATGTAGGTCGCGTGGTCTGGCTGGCTAGGATCAGATCTGCCTGGCTGTATATTTGACTAGACAAAATATTACAAAAGCTATTTGTGCAAGTGTAGTGTGCCAGTCCGCAGTGAAATCATAGCGGGGGTGTAGCTGCGGCACGCCTTGCGCATGCGCAGTGAAAGGCCTACACTCACCTATTACGTGGTACATGTTTAGATATTTTTTATTTTTATAATGTAATCATGATGCACTGATATTTATGTGTACACCGTAACATTACGGGTTTTTGTAAAAAAAAACAAATAACACGAGCAGGCCTCACACTGTCTATGACACAGCCTCTAATCTAACTTGAACATCTTGCTTGGAAGTCTCGCTAGTAACCACGCAACTAACGAAGTACTTAGTTCATTTTGTTTGTGATTAATGTCGTTTTTTTTTTTTAATATTACAGATTATTTCTCCACGGACTCTAGGTCCGTGCCCTTGTCATACAGTTTTTTAATTATAATACATCTAGTCAATTTTTATAAAGTAAAGAGGGAACCTAGTTACATACTACAATTAACTACATCTATAATTATTAGCAAAAGTATAGGTTACATAATAATTAGGCACTATTTATTTATTTCTATTTCAAAGGCTTTATGAAACCAGCCCACCAACAAGATGGGAGAGCCGACCTGACCCAGCAGAAGGCACCCGTTCACGAGTATGACGTGTGTGTCAGCAATTGGTCCGGTCAACCTTTTTATTGGGAACGGAACAACCCAACACACAGCGCCACCGACTGTAGGACATTTATGTGTGCATGACGCCTCAACCCTTGCCACATGGGCCGATTCCAATAAAGCGTACAATAGTCCAAAGTCAATTGGTCATATTCTATTTCTACATGTTTCTGCACACACATTTCCTCATGTTGCATTCGTTCCATCACAAGCAACACTCCCCGCCCAAGAGAGCACTGATGACCGCCGCGTCCCTGTGTTTGATGGCCATTTTCAGGTTGTAGTCCTTAATACCTTGCTCACCCTCATCAGCCGCCTTCCTGATTAGTTTGCTTATCTGTTGCCTCATCAGCCGTCTTCACTGTTGTCTGTGTAATAGATGCAACCATGCGTGTGACGCGATATTGCTACTACCGCGTGTGGTACGCTGTCATGTATTTGATGTTTCTTTGTTGCTGTGTTGACAACAATCACATTCGCACACGAAAGTCCCTGTGCCTCGTGTATCGTGAGCACGCGTGATCCCACGGTCGACCCGTATCCCTGGTCCTTAAGGGATTCCTTCTCTGCCTGAGTGTGTACCAGGTATAAAGTGTCGGGGAGTGACTTTGGAATCATCGCCCCCGAGAACCTTTTTATCTCGAGGGATCTCACGAACGACCTGGACGAATATATGCCACTGTAAACTGTGCTGAGGGCATACGCCACATCCATTGGATTTCTGTGGGTACACATCAATTCCTGGCTTATGGGCGTGATATATATAGGGCGGCTGTAGAGTAGAGGGAAGAGGTTATCACGATCTATAAACGGAAGCTGATTTATGTCACCAATTAGAAGGACTTCCTTGGCTCGAGTTATTCGGGCGGCCATCACAACGGCTCCAAAGTGGTTCATGAGAGCCTCATCTACCATTAGGCGATGGCAGCTCTCTCGCTCCCCCAAGCCGTTTACTAGGATGGACGCCATTGTTCGAACCCTAGATCATTTGCTGCCTCTGAGGTCATTTGCTGCTTCGGTTGTCGTGGTGACAATTAGATCTTTGCCCGCTTCAAATTGATCTACTATCCATGTCGTTTTTCCGCAACCAGGGACGCCATTTGTCCAGCGAAACGTCGGAGTATGCCAGTCTCCAAAAACTTCGCCGTCTGATCCAGAATCAGAAATGGATCTTGCCATCTCTAATATTCTATCGTCCAGCATAATTCTGGTGCATTTGGCAACCACTACTAGGGAATCCCCTGGAGGAGTTTTAAACTTTAACACTCCGCATCGATCGGATTCCCTCTCGTCCAGAGACACAAATCCGGCAGTTGCGTTATAATGTCGCGATTAATGTCGTTACAAATATTGCCCCAACTACATACAAAACAATCATCTGTTTAATTACCATGAGCAATTTATTCTCACAAGCGTTGTTATCGCAGGAGAAAGATAACAAGTGCAACATTATGAGATGCAGGATCTCATAACTCATTCTATTTCCTTATACATATTATACAAGCATGAGATTATTCTCATTAATATTTATACGCTTCATTAATATAACCGACACCTAAATGTGAGGTAACTCCTACATCTGTAAGTGGGTCAGTTTGTGACCAGTGGGCGACCAACTCAGTACCTTACACTGCACTCACTGCGCACACGCAGTCAAAATTATTCAGAATAAAATTTTCTAAGGGCCTGTTATACAATAATGATAATTTTCACCAACCACTCCTAAATGATCTGTTAAATAAGCGTTACTTAGCGTGAGGGAGCACCTAAACTAGCCCCTTATCTGTACCGCTATACTCCGTCTGTTTAGGTAGTTAACTATTTGTAAACAAACCATAAAAAGAGTTCTTTATAGTTGACATTTCCATGATTCAAAATACTTCATAAGAAAATAAAATTGTTTCCCTTTTTACGACAGTTTTCTCTATTAAATGTTATGTTTCTGTTCCTTTTCACTTGTTACTTAATAAATATTAAATATATCCGCTTGAGGATATTAATTTAATAACATTTATTAAATAATATAATATTTCATTACAATAGACACCATAAAGAGCCTAAAATCCCAGGTATCCAAAACGTTTCTTTAAGAACGAAGCAAAATAATATTGTCAAATTAAAGAGTACAACGAAGATGTAGCGCGACAATGAAAGTAGCGTGTATTACGTTTAGTCGGTTAATCAGGCGCCATTGACAGCTCTCTCGTCGTTTGCGCTCGCGTTCCTATTTTGTTGAATTTAACTTGTTTCTTTGTTTTGTTTTTGTTATTAAGTTATTTAAGTTTAGGTTATTCATCGTTTGTAATTAATGTGTTCAAATATATTGAAGAAACTTGGCCCAAAAAGACAGATATCCGTACAAGAAAGAAATCCGTACATCAGATTCAGAATAGTTTCTATTTAAACATGATAATGAAATAGACCCATAGGCTAGGCTCTTGTACGATTTAGGCATTTGTACTTGTATGTGTGTGTATGACAAATGAACGATTTTAAAGTGAATTTAGTTAAAATTAAAACACGAGAAATATTTGAAGTAATAGTAGGTTAAGTATCTCTGTGTCACGTGGTTTTCTTTGTTTACCTTTAGTTAATTACCTAAACAGATGGACTATAGGTGTCACTTGTAGGTCGGTGAAAACTAAAATGCTGTTAAGTGCCACCTATTTTAGCTTACAGGTTCCTTAAAATGTAAGAGAGGTTGATGAAAACCATTTGTAACTATGGGTTCTTTTCTAATCAGGTTTACAGTAGCTATTGGTCGGTATGGGACTGCCCTAAATTACGCCAAGGTTACATATAGATCTAGTTTGCATTTGCATACCTAAATAACACAATATCTTAAAAATCTGACACATAGGTATTTCACACATTTCTCATGGAAAATACTTCAAATCATCCGCTGTCAGTTATTGGACTAACAGAAATAGAACCGGTCTTTAAGATGTTATCTAATAATAACTGTACGTAGAGTAGGTATAGCTACTGAAAAATTGGTATTTTTAACGAGTCATTGTTTTTTACAATAGTGTGGTTCAGGAATGAGTCGATTCGGATATTCCTAGTACGTACTTTTCTGTTTCAATTTGATATATTTAAGCGGTTTACAATTTCTATACTTACATGGTGTAAGATAATATTATGGTTTATTTGGCATTGGAAATCCTCATAACCCCGTATCATTGACGTATGTAATATTATTACTACTTGATACAATATTATGCGAATAAAAAAATCTCACAGCAAATTACGTCACAAATCGTTATTTTCTAAGTAAAAAAAGTATCATGTGAGGAACGTTGCTATCTATAATACAAGTTTTGTGTATATGTCCGTAGTTTGCACTCACTGAGTATGAATCGACAATAAACAGCAATAAAAAGTGTATCCGAGCTTCCAATGAAATAATATTTATTTCGTATTTTGGTAGAATCTCTGCATTGGACAGTGAATAGTTGAGAGCTTGAAATTGTGCCAATCATAGCAATCACTATTGCTGTATAGGTACTTTATTATAAAACATACCATATTATATAAAAAGGGAGCTTCACTCAATTACAAGGAACTGTATTAGGTAACAATTATTTATTTTTCCAGGTAGCTTCAAGAACCAATTTACTGTTAAATATAATTACATTAATAGCTAAACATTGAATAAATTTCGCAATAATTTAGTAACACAATAAAAAAGAACACTTGAAGATCGTAAAATGCAATGAGAATAGAAAGCAACGTTACTATGATCGCTACGAACACGAGCTACGAGCTACAAGTGACATCGACAAATATTCACGTCGCCACGCCAAATATATTTCAGTGAAGAATTTTAGCGCTATTGCTGAAACTGACGCACTTTTCACGTAATCATACGAATATTAGACATACCAACTTGTTTGTGTTGTGCTTTTTATAGGTAGGTCTTTGTTAAAAATCCCATGAACTTGATTTACTTATTTTAAATGCCCTTAAAGTCGTAGTCCTAGAAAGATTACTAAAGTTTTAGGTTTAAATGTGATGTGTAATATATCAAAGGTTTTCAAGAATTTATGTGAAGATCTTCATATATCTAGATAGTTTATATTGTGCCGTAAATCGAAAAGATTCAATAAAATAATGATCCAGTCGTATTGATAAACAAACTACATTACTCTCACTCACACATTTCTGTAAAAACTGAGTAATGTGAACATCGCGTTACATCTGACACATGTTAAAGATTTATTGAATTGAGGAGATGAAAATAACGCGCGTGTGCTAATTACCTCATTATACATTTAAAATTCAGTACGACTCAATACAGTATGGACGTTTGTCAGCTGTAGAATGCTGGCTGCCTACATGATGATAGTGTGTGAGTATCCGGACAGCCCAGTATTAGACGTGATGCATACGTGAATGGGACCGCCGGGCCCCGAGTGTGACATTCCTGTAAGAGAATACCATATATGGCAGGCTAGTCGCTGTCAGGTAATGCATCCTCGATCAGTGAGCGATTATAACGCAACGGAAGCGGCTGAAATTAGCAGCGCGCGCGCATCGGGCGGACGGGGCCGGTGCCAGCCGGGCCGCGCCGAAACTAAATACCCAAAAGCGTTTGTGATCGCGCGAGCGGTTGCCAAATATGGCACGAATCTCGGGTTTCGCGAGGCGCGCGCGCCGCGTCGCTGGCACACCACCAGCCACTGCAAAAACGCTCTCTGTTCCCGTCTAAAAACACGTAAAAAACGTTTTTATTTCTGTAGCGAGCGGCCTCTAAATTTAGGCCGTATGGAAACCGAAAGTAATACGAGCGATTTTGGTTGGGGCCGCGTTGTCTGTATTTAGATTAGAGCGAGCAGCGCGGCGCGGGCGCAGTGGCGCGACTCGCGACTCGGGAGTAGCGGCGCGCGACTCGCGACGCGACCTCCGCAGCACCGCGACACCGCGCACCGCGCGCCACCCTGCGCCGGCGACTGCATTGTGTGAGCCCACTGTGATACAACATGCGCACGCGCTGAAAGTTTATCAATGAAAAGTTTCGTGTTATAAGTGATACAATAAAAAGGATTTGGATGTCACAAATGTTACCCGAAGGCGGAGGTGAATACATTCATTATTTTCATTATATTTTGTTGGCAATAAAATTTAACTTTAGAAACATGATTAACTCCATTAACTATTGATAAAATAAAAACTTTTAATGAAAACTATTTTAAAGTTAAATATTATTTCCAAACCAAATGAATTATTTGTTATATTTTTCTACTAAATTGTTTTATGTTAAATTCGTATTCATAAAAATGAAACATAATTCCGATAAATTAAAAAACAAATACAGTGTAACAGTGAGTAAGGGAATAGTTTGTTTTGTGTTATCAATTGAACCTGTGCTGTAAAGTAACCCACTGCCATTATCTAAGTAGGCGGCCGCGGTGTTTACCAAGCAGTGCGCGGTGCGTGTGCGCAGCTATCAGTCGCAGCGCGTTATCAGCCGCGATACGTGCGACTCTTATTGGTTCTCTACTACACTGCGTTATCAATATTGACTGTTGACTGCTGCCACTCTATTCGATTGTCCCACGTCAGTGTGTACTTACCTAATGTTAAAATTTATTATTTTATCTCAATTAATTAACACTACAAACATTAATTTACAGGGTTACAGTACCTCGGTAAACGTTGTGTTTTATTTAAAATATCACAATATTTTTAACATTTACCGTTAGTTATCCTGTGGAATAACTTTCAATAGTTGAATGTCTGTTTAAGTTAAAAGAAGTATCTAGTGCCAATTAGCTATGAGCCACGACAATGTAAATGTCAAGTTGGCATTAATAAATTAAAATTATAACACTATAATTAATAGTGATCAGATAACAGTAGAGAAAACGAATGAATAATTAATATTGATTAACTTTTTTCATAAAATATTTGATTTTGCGTGAATTGTTTCTACTCCAATACAAGTATGAAATTAGTAATCTAGTTACATAAGAGTCTATCTCATGATGAAGTTGTCCCTGTATCCGATACAATTACGGTACCTTCGGATAGACGTGCGGTTATTAAAATCCATCTCACGAATACAATTGTACAGAACTAAGTGTAATTTCATAACTAGAGTTCGAAAGAGAAATGTCTACCAATATCCTAGTGACATTCTCCTCCATTGAGATCCGTGTCGAATTTGCCATGACTGTTATCTGTGTCATGTGTGCAGATCTAATCAGTCTGTGTGTGCTAGCAGTTACCGAGGCGACGCGGTGTGGCCTGTGCCTTATAGGGCCGGCCGGTGTCAAACTGTCAAATTGTCTCACTACCGTGCTCTGTACATAGACAGTGCTCCCTGCACCGTTGTGTAAACAAACAGATCGAGGTAGCTTCTGTTATCACTTGCACAGTTTCGGCGACACCGAGGTTGTTTGCCATTATTTGAACACTTACATTATTGTTGCGAGTGTGTGTGTTCGGGTGTTCGGTTTTGAAAGTGGGTTGACTAACATTGCTGTTGAAATATTCGCTGAAATGTTAAATTGGTGAGCTGTGTTGGCTGTTTCTGAGCGATCAAATGTAATACTTGTTACTGTTACCTATCTATAAACATATTTATGTATGTATAGAGCTAATTTGCACCAGTAACAATTCATTTTGCCCAATAAAACACATTCAATAAATTTATACCTCATATACATAACAAGAAAGCCTAATATCTAATGATTCCACTAAAAGCTTAATCTGCCGCCTCCGATATGGGAGCTGGCCATAAACTGTCGGCTCTCGGATAGTTAATATTGTTATGTAAAACAATAACTCCATAGCGGTATGTTTTGGTGGAGTGTTCGTAATTCGTTACCAAAACGGTGATAAATAAGTCCGCAGTCTCCGCCGCCTCCTCGATATGATTCATGCGTACAGTTTGCTTTACCCTACAAGGCAGCTATTAGCATTCCCTTTATGCCGATCTCAAATTAATAGCTAGTTGTTAACCCGCAGCTTTACTCGGATTTCGGAAATATAATAAAGATGACCACACGTAGGTACGCGGTCGCGGTTGTTTAAATCAAACCGCATGCTTTGTTATTAGTGGCGTCATTGTTTCGTAGAACATGTGGGAACAAGGTACAGTTTGTTATACACATTAACTGCCGCGGAGGTCACCGTTGACCTACGTTAGCGGAGGATTTGCCTTCAACAGTCAACCTTTTCCTTATTTACTTAGAGGGACAATACTACAATATAAAGTTTTACATATCAACTAACTAGTTCAGTAGTTCATGAAATGACGAACTGACTGAGGTCAACATCATACATCAAATTGTTTAAAATTATTTAGTCAATTTGCAATAATCAACAAATCAACAATGAATGTAAACAATGCACTTAACTTCAAAGAAAAACTTAATTCAAGGATTTGAATTGGTGTATTTTAATACAACTGATTTGGAGTAACAGTTGTCTTAGCAGCAGATACGATTAATAAAAAAGTGTGATGAGAAAGAAAAAGTAAAAGAAAATAACATTGTAAAGAAAATATACGCGACGTATCATGATGGTTTGTCCACCATTACAAACATCGTAATTAACTTTTGGCAGAAGACGAGTACTATGTTAGCGCCGGTGGTTCATTCATCAGGTGACAGGTGCCACCGTACCCATCACCATCACACGGTGTGCCGTGTGTATGTAACATTTTACTAAAGACAGCGGTATTTGTAGTAGTATTTGTGTAAAACAATGCCAAGAACCTGTAATCATGTAATTGTGTTCAATGAACCGTTGGTGTAGTGGTAGCGAGTCCACATGGCTTGACATGTAACATGCAGCGTGGACGTACTAGTGTGACGTGACGTCAGGCTGGCTCGGAGCCAGGTACGTAACATCGGTCCGAGTAAACACTCCATGCGATGTACGGGAACCGATGACTCAGGACCGATCCAAATGATCCAATACAGTTGTACTGTTAAGATGATCCGATGTACTTGCAATGTTTGAAATGACTTCCCTTCACAAAATTTAAACTTAGAAAATCAATTCTTAGCTTTCATTAATATCGCTAAAATTCGAGGCTGAAATAAAAGATGAGAAGATTAAAATATTCCCGTAAATTAATTATTTAGTTTGTCTGAATACTTAACGATCTATTAATTTGTATAAAGCGGTGATCGGTTAAAGTGTATTTGGTTCTTCCTCGTCAAGTCGTGAATAATTTCAATAGAATTGGTATATGTATGTCCAAATACGCAAACGCCACTGAATTTTAAGTCGTGTTTAGGTAAGTATAATTCTGTCACTAGGTACCAATTCTTTGAAAGATGTCAGAGAGAGATGGCACGATATTTAAGTCCAACCTGAGTAACCTTTCAGTATTCGGACGTTAATTACCTATAGAGGTACCTATAGTAACGACGTACCGATTTACTTACATTACTTACACTTTTTAGTTAGGAACTTAAATCAATAAATAAATATTGAATGAAAATTCATTGAAGTCAGACTGACTGACTGTCGACCGAGTCACTTCAGGTGACGTCATGGACCTAGTTGTTATACCTATAGGTAGTTAATTATTAGTATATTTATTTCCTCAAACAATACAAACAGTAGTAAGTTATAACTAAAACTAACTTTTATTTACTCAGAAAGTGTCGCACGCGATAATGATTTCATCGTCATGTAACTTAACTCCATATTATTATGAAGTTAAAAATCAGTAAAAAATACTTATTGAGTAACAGACGTAATATAAACGAGAGACTATCAGTCAGTCTTTTTATATATCGGAAACTGACACATTTTGACATTTGGATTTTGGAAATTTTGTCGTAGCGATCGCAGGCACATAAGACAGGTTAAATTATTGACTGGAGATAATGTCAATCTAGTAGAAGGCGTAAATAAGTTAATGTGTGATTAAATAAAAATAAAAATAATTAATACATTAGAACAGATGTAAGTAGGTACATTTGTTTTGTTTGGTACTAAATTGGAGCTTGCGTTAGCATTACATACAAAAATAGAATCACATCCCAAACTTTACCGTAACTCTATATTTGGTCAATTATTACTTATGCACTTAGGCTTCTGGTGAAACAAACACGTATTACGGTTAATTAATAAAAACCGCAAACCCTACGGATTCACTTGAGTTCCTGCGTCATGTCATTGACTGTCATTTGAGGAAATACTTCATTTACATGAATAATAATAATTATTGTTTTATTTATTAGCTTATTAGTAATTAGTACTTTATTGTGAATGTAATTTTACTTAGGTGCCTACAATGTGGAGCACAGGCGCAGACAAGGCCACATTTATTGCATTATTATTAATTATGATGCGAAAGAAACCTCGTGGTTCGATGTAATGGCGTCTGTTTTAAAAAATGTATAGCCATCGAGATCGACTCACCCTCTGTCACATGGGCCTTATAATATCAGGTATTGACAAAAATGGGTTCAAGATAAATATTTACATAAGTAAGCCATGACCAGCCTCCTCCACACACTACAAACTTAGCTGAAATCTTAAAGGAAATGCTTTGAATTAACTTCTATAGATGATGTCGTTGTTGGGAATTCCATGTACCTCAATAATATGTTTACAATAGTATTTCCTCCTTATTTTAGTGGCTGGGTTTCTGTTGTTGTTTTCTACAATTTGTAGGTAAAACCACTGCTCCATATCCTGGTTAAATTACATTAGTTTACCTACCACCACCTACTAATTGTATTAGGCCTATTGAAGTGAGATTGCGAGATCAAACTCAAATCTGTAAATGACTAAGTACCTACTATTACAAGTACCAAATATTGTGCTCAGCTCGGTCTAGATCTATGCGGCTGCACTCCTAAAATACTAAATGAAGTCATCTGCAGTAATTTTGGAGGTTACTATCGATGTAAACAATATAATTAATATGAACCAGATGTGACAGTAGGTCTGTATCGTTTGCGTAACTATGAATTGTGATATCATTCATGTATTTCTAGAGTTCATTTGAAAACTTATTTCGTTCCTTATACGAGGATGAGAACAAAACGGGAAGTAATTTACTTCACAATTCTACAGGCAAATTGTGACAAACATGTCGCGATGTGGTATAAAAATGAATTCGATTTAAACTCCAAATGCTCGCTGAAAAGGCAACCTCTGCCCATAAAATATTAAGATAATCATGATATTAATAATATGTCTAAATATAGCGGCCGATGATCGCCTTAAACGTGAAGGGTTCTGTATAAATACAGTTTATAGCCGGTGCGGTCTGTTCCGAGTGACTCATATCTTATTGTTGTGATTCGGTATCTGTATCGCATACATCACGCGGAGATCTTTAGGATCCAATATCGTAACACTTGTATTTATAGCAGTTTTGTGATAAACACACGCCATTTTTTACGTTTGGGATTCCTTCCGTATGGTTGATGGCAGAGTGCCACTACACCAGCCGTTCGAAGCGTGATTCATTACTCTTCGTGGATCTGTGATAGAACTTTCTTTTAACTGTGAACTATGTGGCGTACCGTATTTATTTTCAAACATGTTTATAAACAAAATCTAAACAGTCATGAAATACACAAACCATAAAATCAGAGATATTTAATTATGTAATGTACTTTGATTGAAAACAGTTTACATATTTATCTACGAAAGCAAAGTAAATAAATAGATGATTTTTTAAAAGCGTTTGCAAGAAAGAATTTGAAAGTGAAACATTTGTTAAATTGTTTCTACGTTTGTTAGCAAATACCGCAGTTGATGGATTAATTAGTGGCTCCCAACCTACCTATAAGCTCAAATTTATGAGAGCGTGCTTGTGATGTTATGCTGTCCGAATAGCGAAAGTGTTGAGTAAACAGTTCGCACGTCACAAGCAGTCGCGGATACTCGTGGACGATAAATTTATGTGAGAAACTGCGAACTGCCGCCAACGCAGTCCCATCACTACACCACACCCAATCAGAACTTACCTCGTTACGTGTAGTGCAGCTAATTAATAGTTTACAATGTTGTTGAATCTGTACCGAGGAACTAGACACGGTCGTAGGTAGGAAATTTGTTTACAACTAGTTTTTTAATTACCTATTGTGTGATGTGGGGGTGGAAATTACATTTATTAAAGTTTAGGTAGTCTGTATTGTTGGTGAGTATTGATTAAATACTGACTATTAAGTATGTACCTTATAGGTAACTGAAATTGTTTGGAAAGTTTTCAGTGTTACCGCGTGACCTCATATTTTTTTTACTAGAATACTGTCTAGTATCTATAATGAAAAAAACGTGCCCTTGACGTCACGTCATGTCGATGTCACACAATACCTAACATCATTATCTGACTCCTCCCGCGTCTCATTCTCAGAATGTTAATCATCTCACTAATTCCTCGCCCACTCACTCGCTGGGTGGTATCGACGACAAATATATATAGAACCTATCTAAATTAAACTCCATTCTATTTAGGAATTCAGTGAATGCCCCATGAATCGATATCAAACATACTTGATATCCGTGCATAGTGGGTTACTTTGTTATCGCAGATTTTATTGACATGTTTAACTTGTGACACGGTAACAGTCACCTGTGGGTAGATAACCTACATCCGACGCACCGACTTACTGGGACGTTGTATAGAAATAATGTAAAGGCTACAGTTAGATTAATCGTGGAAATGCCATAAAATCTGTTTTCTAAATATTATTTTGGAGCTAGGAAAGTCATGACGGATTACTTAATAGTCATTGGCGTTGAATTTTGCATTATTTTATTCATAAATATCTCTGTAATACATTGTTGAAGTGCAAGTGGATGAGTGTGCAGGCGTGTCCGTGCGAGATGATTACAGCGTCGCATCAGCTGAAAGCTTGTTGCGAAATAGGTGCGTGCGGTGTTTCAGTGGTTGCGCACGCGACGCACCATTCCCGGCGCGAGTATTTCGGGCCGCACTCGACCCGCCTCGGGTTTCACGCCTTTCTGCCGAACCCAACGTACTGACATACAAACACACTGTATTTTCGGCCATGAGGGTATGATAACCACCGCTAGAATAGTTCTGATGCCCTAATTCCGACCAACTAATAATGGCTCGACGGGTAGCCATTCCTGCCGAATGTGTTTGCTGTGGGGCGAATTGGTTCATGGTAGCTGTTTCTCCATTACAGTAGGTAGTTTTAGATCAAGGACCTACATTAACTAACTGGAATGGTACATTTTACATTTACTTAATTTTGGGAACATGGTTTATCTATTTAGTTTCAGTTTATGACAGTAGTTTAAAAAATATGTTTGTTTCTGTTCGGCTCCATTTAATTATACCACCAATCTATACAAGGGTTATCTTTTATAGCTTTTTTACTGATATTACAGACACTGCATAGCCTCACAGCCGTCGCCACAACTTGCCACTTAGATATGGCGATAAGTTACCAAATTAATTCTACTCTCGTGTAAAAACAGTTCCTGTTATACCTAATACGAAGAATAAACAGAGCTGATAATTCGTTCCTTACACTGAGTTCACCAGTAGTGAGTGACGTAACAATACATGATTTATGACCTGAATGATCAGATGATGATCACCTCGCTCGCGGCTCGTACGCATGCGTAGTAAACACCAATGATTTACGATACACTATATTGTAGCTACGCTCGGATTAATGAATGTATTTCACTTTACCTGACGTGGGTAGGTGTGTACTAACAAACACAGATTGCACACATTTTTGTGTAAACAGTAGGAATATCTATCGCCTTTGAAACGACACTAATTGGATATTTATAAATAGGATAATTAATGCATTCTTTATAATTTTAAATTTCAAATAGATTTTCTTTATTGTTGTTTTACCTCTGTAGAATTTTGAAGTAGGTACCTACCTTCTAGTTATTTCAATTAGAATGTAACAAATATTTTATTCCTTAGTATTTTGGTTGTTTATTAATGACCTACATTGCTACTTTGGAGTTTTATATGAATTTCTTTTTAGTCACACACATACTTTCAGTTAGGTATCTTGCTTTAATCATCTCTTCGTTATTACAGCGCTCCCTCTATTCATATTGTGAAAAATATTCACATCCTAAGCACTGACATGATAATAAGTACTGCAATACTAATGTTGCAGTATGCAGCTGTCAGTGCGACATGAACCTCCACTGTGTGTCGTACTCACGCGGCTGCCGTCAGCCGACGTGGGCAGTAGCATTCAGACACCCGCCATGTTTGTGCAATCTATTGCATTAGTTAGTAGATAAGTAGGTACTGTCATTCTCTTCTAAGAAGGCTGTATTGAATGTCCGAGTAGATAGAAAAACCCACAAACCTTTCGAATGAAATGTTGTACCTACATTGATGCAGTAACTTGTCGTCACGGTATTCAGAATGCTTGAATTGGGAATTGAACCGACAAGGTCTTAGGTGTCTTTACTCGCGTTTACACCGCAGTGCAAGTTGCAAATGTAACCTAAGTTTTATATAATTTTATTATTATGTATTCTCGTTTTAGTAAATCTTCTAATAACAATTAATGAGATTATAATTGTGTTCTATAACGTGTGGATGGTCAGTGAGATAACGTGTGGGTGTTATTGTTTCAGAAGTGATGCGGCGCGTGGCGTGCGGCGACGTGTGTCCCCCGCCGCCGCCCGCGCACCCGCCGGCGCCACTAGCGCTGCACAGGTAAACATAAACACCTACTTACTACAAGTTTACAGCTAGGAACCATCTTTCTGTGAAGCCCTTACTTAGATGCAAGTATCGCTTCAAATGTAAACCTCGGTTAGGTAAATTCTAATTTGTGGCCTATTTACAGAAATAATTACTTATCAATTAATTTACCAGAATACCTTAGTATTTCTACGTAAACAATTAATTTGGTACTAATAACCTAATGGTAGTGAGGCACCAGTGAGTCACCGCCATGTCTTCTCAATGACTCTCGTAAACTTGCACAACATCGGAGTTATTGTCCAAACTCCTGCCAAGTTTCCAAGCGGATGGCGGACCTACCTACTTGTATTCCCAGACGTGAGTGTACTGGGGATTCTGTACAACACGCGCTCCAAATAGAAATATTATTTGTTTTTCTTCTAATAACGGAACAGTATCTGAATATTAAATTACTTTTTCATTTCCAGGACATCTGAAAACAAAGAGTTGCTACGTCAGCAGCTCTTGTCAGCCAGTAAGGAGCGTCTTGAAAAACAGGAGTCTCCGAAACCAAAGCACGCTCGCAACAGACAGAAGAATCGATGGAAACTTAAGTTCCATCACCAAGCACTGCCACAGGAGTACCTCGACCACTACGAGCAGAGCTTGCAGAAGGCCAACGCAGCTAAACAGGCTCAGCAGAAACAGAAACCGCCAGAGAAGCCCAAAGTAGAAACTAACTTTGACATCAACAACTTTACTAACGAGACGTTCAAGATCTGGGCGCAGAGGCTGGCGGGCATACAGAATGAGACCGGCACACTGACTGTGCCGCAGGTGTCTTCAATGCTCAACATGGCTGCCAAGCCACCTACCAAAGACGACAAGAAGAAAAAGAATCCTGCCATAGCTCCGAGCAAAATTGTCACGTATGACGACTTACCGTACATGGGAGAAATGACTCTCAACAACTCCAAGCCAAGGAGAGGGCGGAAACCGAAGAAGGCAGACATCTGTCACTTAATATACGAGAACTACGGGACCGTAGTGCCAGGACAACCACCCTCTGCGCAAGAGAGGCTGAACCAACTGAACATGTGCCCTCCCTTCAAGGGCGGAGACAACCCGCCCACGAGTAACCCAAAAACTGACTTACAGAACAAAATCATCTCTAGTTTATTAGAAAGAAAGTTGTCACAAGAAAATAAAAAGCGGTTAGAATCGCTGACTCCACCAAAGTTCCCCAGTCCAGACGAACCAATGCCGGAAGCTCCGGTCACTATCGCAGGACCTTTGCATAGTGACGATGAACCGTTGAACCTCTGTATCAGAGACCTCCACGATCTAAAGATACAAATACAAAAGAAGTTTGGAAACATTTATTCCTCCCTCCCAGAAGTAAAGACTGAAGCTGAGTCTGAGAGTGCAGAGCAAGACAGTAGTAAGCTCGAGCAGCCTCCCAACGCTATCTCCGTGATACAGAGGAACACGAACCTCAGTCCAGTGACTGCCAGCAGCTCGCCCGACCTGTCGCGGCCGCGCAATGTGTCGCCCACGCTGTCGGAGCCCGCGCAGTCTACGTCCAGCCCCGACAGTGACGGCAAGTTCCCCGGGTACGTGTACTGGCCCAACGCTGGCATCTACATGCATCCCTTAGCACTACAGACGCAACTATTATATTACCAACGGCTAGCGGCCGCCGGCCAGCTACCGTTTAGTGCTGAAGGTGATAACAGGGGACCTACGTCTACGCCAAACAGTGTTAGTGAAGTGTCAGAGAACTCATCAATAGACGATAACAAAAACAAATTAGTGCTCAAACAAATTTCAGAACTGTTAGACCCAAAAGTGATAAAACAAGTGGAAGAGGCGAAACAAAGTCCCGACCAAAGTAAGATGAAGAGGGTATCACCTAACCCCGCGCAGGGGCCAGTGAAACGAAAGCGGTCGGCTATATTCATACCGCCGATGCCAACCAAGACTAACTCCACCACACCCACCACTGAAGTCAGCATTTGCAAGTTTAAGTTTACGGGAGGTTCTAAGCCTTCACTTCAAGAGAAAAAGATGCTCTCCGTCGACTCTGGAGGAAACTTCAGATACTACAGCGGCACGGGCAATAAGGGGAACAAAGGTTACGAGTACCTGCAACGTGATTCTAACCAAGGCAAGAACTCTGCAGCAGCAGAAACGTCTACATCGCAGCCTAAATTAGAGGAGCATGGTACTGCTCTGAGTAAAGAAGACTTGAGTAAAAAGAAGAGAAAGTCTAGGAAGAGTCTGCAGAGAGAAAAACTAGAGCAGACGTTCAAAGAGAAGGGGTTTCTGATACAGACGCAGCAGTTGCAGTCCGCGGAGGGCGCGACGTATTGCAAGTTCCGTCAGCTGCGCAAGTTCACTCGGTACTTGTTCCGCAGCTGGAAGGATTACCTGCCGGGGGAGCTGGAGGAACAGGCCGCGCCCCCCTCCACTCCGCCTTCTGCACCCCCGCCCCCGCCGGCAGATCCCGCACCATCCACAGAGTGGGGCTGACCCTATGAACCCAGATATAACTAGGATGGACCGAGGCCCGTGCCCAGGGAGCACCTGTCTAGGATGAAAGAACCAAGATTGTACATAATTGTCAAGTAACTCGGATGCTGGAGGATTAACATGGCCGCTCGGCGGTCGAATAATGCATTTAATAATTGTGTTTAGTGAGATTTTAAACTATTAATTTGTGTTATTTTGTTCTTGATTGCCACTCCGTCCATATTGAATGTTGATTGTTTAAAGATGTATCTTCGCTTCGTGTACAGTACTCGTTGTTAATTTTAAGGTTGTTGTATATTACTGTGTATGTTGTACTGAATCCTAGATTCGCATAAGATTGTCAGACCACTGTGTCTGTCTTCAAGTACTGAGAATGTTTATTTTAATATATTAATGCTGTACCTACTCACTGACAGGCCTATTTATTTCATGTACTTACATATTAAGTCGAGATTTTTAAATTTAAATTATATTACAGCAAATGTACAAGCGGTGCTATATAATGTTGTTACTGTATATACTAAGACATAGAGAAACTAACAAAGCTAGTCACGTGACACCTCTAACTTAGCTCTAGGTACTGTAGTGTAGGACAATCGGCAAACTGTACATATTTGCGAACCAGAGGCATTCTAGTCATTACGATAAGTTATACATTGTTATTGATTGCTGCTATATATGTGTTTAATTCAATAATATTGTTTATAAAATGTTTTCTTACTTTTATAAAAAAATGAAACCAGACAACTTGTATACAATAAACTTTAATGTAAAGAAAAACACTTGATTCCGTGATTAATAAAATATAAAAGAAATAATGAAAACAGGAATGTAATATACCAATTAAAACATTTAACCGAAACAATATCTTGTATGATTTAACAACAGACACCCAAATGAATGTAGACACTTGACGCAGCTGTGAGAGCTGCGACAGTGGGACATAACTTTAGAATATAATAATTTGACCAACAGTTCTACACAATATATATCGAGTAACAACGGGCCGCGAGCGAGCCTCCACGAGCGATACAAAAATAACTATAAAATATACTCTTACACACTAACCTTCAAAAATCCATCTAAAACACCTGCCTTGTGTTTTGTGCAAAAACACGTCAGTAAACAAAGGCACAGAATATTTAACATTAAATATAAAGTATAGAAAAGATCTGCAATATATCGTAATGCGTTATTACGTGTTACTTAACATTACATGTCCTTAGGAACTACAAAGATAAAACTGTTCAAGCTGATTGCTTCAATAGTTGGACCATTTAGTTTACAACATGGTTGCTAACCGGAATGTCTGCCAGCAGGAATGTTTAATTTTGACTGTGTACTGCACACATGATTACCAATTTACATTTGAGTCATAATTGTGCGCAAACGATTAACAATTCAACATGATGGCTCACAGATAATATCAAATCTATATAAAAATTGAGAGGTGTTGATAACCCACCAATTAGTAGCTACTGAATTTATCACAATACAAAATGCGAGCTGAGGGTAAGGACCGAGTGACGGGAACTTGTAGACGGTGCCTCTACTACGAGTCTGCTGATAATATTTATCGATACTCGATAGTGACTACGTAAAATTTGAATTCCGTAAATGACAGTTAGAGGCGCTGTAACATTTTCATATAAAAACAAACGGCGTCGCTATCGAGTATCGACAGAACACTATTGCTCTACATCGGCTCCACACGTTAGCCTGAACGATGCAGCTCGACAATAGACACTCTGACATTGAGGCTAATACTATTCTTTAGCTAGACATGATGATGTTGGCATTAATCTTGAAGCTAGCTATGGAGCCGGTGTTGCAGTCATAGTAGAGGACCTTATAGTGAGGCAGTAGACATGACTACGCCTTGAGTACTTGGTGCGCGGCGTTCCGTATGTGTGGCGCGGAGATGCCGTACTTGTCGAGCAGCGCGGCGGGCGGGCCGGAGCGCGGCACCTCGCGCACGCACACGTGCTGCGTCACCACGTCGCGCGCCAGCGCCAGCGCCGACAGCACGGCCTCGCCCAGCCCGCCCGCCTGGTAGTGGTCCTCCGCCACCACCACGCGCCCGCCGCACGCCTTCGCGTGCTGCTGGATGGCTGCCTCGTCCAGGGGCTTGATCGTGAACGGGTCCAGGACACGGGCTTCGATACCTGTGGGGAGTATAATGCGTGAAATGTTATAGCAGGTACACGGGACGAAATGTTAGGGCAATTCAATTAATGTCCAATTTTAGTCAAGTTTATAAATCAAATCAGTGTAGTTTACCCTCAGTCTTGAGTTTGTCGGCAGCCAGCAAGCACTCGTGCAGAGTGATTCCTGCTCCGATCAGCAACACGCGGTCCTTTGGTGACTGACGGACTATCTTAGCCTGACCGACCTGTACAGACGAAACAGTTGATAAATGTCATAGTCTAATAACTCTAAATACCCAGTCTTGAAAATATGAAAGACACTAATATGAAAATTCTAAAATAAGGATCAGTATTGAATCGTGGTATATCGCGAAAAACAATATCCATCAGGCAAAAATGTTAAAATTAATAACATGATTTTGTTTGTTCAAACATTTATTAGAGATACTTTCTTTCATTGTTAATCAAACCCACGGATCTCAAGAAAAAGAGTGAGAAAGATAACGATCGAAAATAGTGTATTTGTAGTATAAGCAAGCGAGCATACCTTGAAGACCTCATCGTTGGGGTAGAGTATGGCGGTGTTGGGGCGCGACGTGCGGATGTAACAGATGCCGCGCGTGTTGGCGGCCAGCTCCACGGCGCGCTCCGTCGACACCGCGTCCCTGGACACGCATCCATTATTATCGTCCAATATCAACACATGAAACACTTTAATCGCAGTGCAATCTTAGTCGTTTTGGAGAGTTTCTCCATAATTATTAAGTTGCGCATTTGGGATGTGATACGGGCTGAAATATGCTAATGCTATGTAATGATTGCTATAGATATTTTTCTTACTAAATGGAACTAATACAGTACAATAAGGCCCGGTTCAATAACAGTAGATACCAAAAACTAATCCCCGAATACAGAAAGGCTACTCAATTTTTAAGTTGTACTTAAATATCGTGCATTTCTGTCATTTTATAAAGAATTTGTAGAGACAGAATTACACTTAAGCGCGTCTTCAAAATGAGTATTTCAGGATATGTGTTTAAGAGTACTTATTTGCTCAAGCACTTATATAGTGCAAATTCAACAGTGAAGGCTTTCTACTAGATAACAGATTGTGAAGTACTCACGATGGGTAGAAGACGGTGGCAGTGGGCACGGCCCTGAACAGTGCGAGGTCCTCGAGTCCCATCTGCGAGGGTCCGTCCTCTCCGATGCTGACTCCGCAGTGAGAGCCGGCCAAGTTGATGTTGGACTGACTGATCGCACCCATACGGATCTGACGATAATGGTTTATTAGGAGTTACGTTAGCTTAAGAGCTTGATAAATGTAGATGTTACATAAGTGTGTCCACATGTGTATCCTTTGTTTTTTGAAATTATTTATAACAAACTGCTAATATTGCTGTGTAAGTACCTGGTCGAAGGTCCTGGTGAAGAATGCGGCGAAGGTGGAGACGAAGACGACAGCCCGGTCACGGCACGCCGCGCCAGTCGCCACGCCGACCAAGTTCTGCTCCGCGATGAAACACTCGATGTACCTGTATATAAATTTGGATATTAGATTAAAAATATTGAATTTAATGCCGAGTGGGTTCCATTCCCGGTTCGGGCAAAGTATCACCAAGTCTTTTTGTCATGAAATTCTGATTAATGAACTAGTAATGAAATTCTGAGTAAAAGTATATCAAGATTAAACTTTACCTGTCTGGGTAAGCATTGCGCAGCTTGTCACTGAAGGTCGAGTTCTTGGTGTCACCGTCCAAAGCAATCACACTGCACACAGAAACAAAACAATCGTTAACATTAATCTCACAATAATATTATCAAGTGAAGTTACCAACTAATATTGTAACTGCGACAATTTGTATGTCAATTCGTTCCTTCTTCACGTGAAAACGGCTGAGGACATAGGTTACTTTATATATTACGAGAATGCGAGCTAGCCCGTTGGCAGAAACTAGTAGTAGATAAGTTTACTATATAGCTGTTATTTTTACAGTGTTAGAACAATAACGCTAGCTAAGTAGGCCATTTCATCTATACATTATTGCTTATTGCACTTGGATAAACGCAATCTTTGCTATAAGTAATGTACTGTTGATAAGTAACACAATGCTGTGTTTTCTGATAACCAGTGTAGACTAAAACATTTATAGGACAGTTATATACCTACTATAAAATACAACAAAATAGAGTTTAATACCCGTTTTTATCAACTTCTTTTTAAGTTTTAAGAGATGGTTTGTATGTGGTCGGTTCAAACGGCCATTAGAAATCAATATATTGAGGCCGGTACTAACTCACTTCTTTTCAAAGGAACAGTTTATGGCAAATGTATATAAAACATTTAATGGTTGTTCCAGTAAACATAATTATTTTATAGAGTAATAATATTTTAGGATATATATTTATTGTAAGTCCCTATACCTTCCATAGTTATGTATTATTGATTATAACAATTTTGTCTTCCCTCTTCAATATATTTTATTACCTTAACTTCTGTTATATACTTCATGCCCAATGGTCAACTGTTAGAGAATGCCAACGGCATTAGTCCGCCAATTTGTCAGTGTATGTGCAATGAAATTTAAATAAATAAATATTGATTGTGCATGATACATACCGCATGTTAGTATCAGCGATCTTCTTGAGCGCGGTGCCGTAGGCGAGCCTGGTGGCGACGAGTTCCCCGGCGGAGTAGGCGGGCGGCGCCGACAGCGTGATGTCGGCCAGGTGCACGCGCGGGGCCTCCGCCAGCGGCGCGCGCGGCTTCAGGGAGATCGAGCTGTTCTTGATCTGGGACTGGAGGTGCTGGGGACGCCATGGGGACTTAAGTATTGTATACTTTGAGACATACATACATAACTGCACACCTGTCTCTCAGTGCGAGAGACTATGGAAATTGCTACGATTCCTACATACCTCTTTCGCTTCATCAACAGTCATCAATCTTTTCATGCATGCTCGTCGATTAATGGTACTTTTACTTCATAGTTTGAGACCCAATTTCATACTTCGAGTGGGAGAAGGTTCAAGAAGATTTAGTTTAGAAATCTTAAGTATTGTAAGATACAACGATAATTATACTTGTTTGAATGCTACTGCCCACATCGACAGACAACGGTCGCGTGAGTACGACAAACGTTTAATATTGCACCAACTGTACATAGGTAGTATACAATAACTGTATGCACTATTGTGTCATGTCAAGTTAGTGCCAATAAGTCTTTACATGAGATGGTTTAGAACGAGTAGCAACAAAGGGTCGTCAATGTATGCGCACACGCACTTGTACCGTTAAATCGCGAAAACAACGCCATACAAACACGCATAAAACGGTTTGCGTAAAGGTCATAACTTATCAATGCTAAGCATCAGTAATATCAGTCAAATCATTAACATTAAGTCCACTTTAAATACCTTAATTCATTATTATACATATATTTCACAGCTTACCTTGATAACCTTCTCTCCCTCAGCTCCGAGCGCCTTTCCATGCCAGTTCTCCAAGTCCTCGATGCCGGGGAAGTTCTTCCCCTTGAATGTCTTGGCAATGATGGCGGTGGGTCGTCCGCTGACGGAGGCCGCCTCGTCGAACGCCTTCACCAGCTCCGACACGTCGTGGCCGTCCACCACCAGCGAGTGGAGACCGAACGCCTTCATACGGGAGTCGTACACATCCAGCTGTGGATAAGGGACGTTGTATTATAGATGGGTAATTATTTATGTACAGGATTTTAATTTTTCAATTCATGTACCAGAAAATAAAATTTTGGTAAGTCAACAATAAATAGTATTTGTAAGTCAATTGAGTGCATGAAGTTAAATTTTTTAACCAAAGGAAGGTTTGAGTTTTTTGAATGAATTGGTGAAGTTCAATTTCCACATCTAGTATAAATAGCAACCTATCATGACAACAATACTTGGTAATAAAATAACAGCACACAATGTTATCTAATCAGTTTCTTAGTTACGCGACATAATGTGGTACATTGCTATGAATTAGTTACGAGTTAACAGTAATTGTAGTACTAACTGTTAATTAGGAAAACAATAACTTCATATTAAAATCATCAGGAATAATTCCCTTTTTAATTTTATTTGAATTACATAAATAGGGTGCTGTTTCAGAATTTTACCTATGACCTACTCTGAAGTATTCTGAACTAGTTCTATGACCTGCACAGAGTTTGACCTGGATTCAGCAGAATGACAGTACTTTACAAGAAAAAACTGCCATTTACCCTTCACAATCGATTTTAAATCTGGTTCTACTGTTGTAAGTATTGTTTACCTGATGTTGCAGCGAGGTAGGCTCGGACTGTCCGAGTCTGTTGACGTCGAAGATGACGACAAGGTTGTCGAGCTTGTAGTGGCTCGCGAAGTGCAGAGACTCCCAGATACTTCCCTCCGCCGCCTCGCCGTCACCCACCAGGCAGTATACTCTGTATAAACATACCAGTTACTATACCAATAAGAAATAATGTCCTAACTATGAAATAATAACATTAAAACTTTCATAATTACCTGTAAGGAGCCTGGTCGAAGTATTTCCCGACGTACGCCATACCGGCGGCGACGGCCAGTCCCTGTCCGAGAGAGCCGGTGCCCACGTCCACGAAGTTGAGGCGAGGAGTGGGGTGACCCTCCAGGTCTGAGTCCAACTTGCGGAGGTTCTTCAGTTCCTCCACGGGGAACAGGCCAGCCTCAGCCCAAGCCGCGTATAGGATGGGGGCGGCGTGACCCTGCGTAAGAAAATTAGATATTAGGCATAATTATTATACTGAATGGTCGCTATATAATGAGTGTTGTGCACTGCCAAGCATTAATTATCCAAGCTTTTGAATTATATTACATTTACAAGTTTTCCAAAATTGTGGTTGCTCTTTATCACACGGGATTTATAAACTAGACATATTATTTAACAACTTCACATCTGACTACCCCTGTGTAAAAATAAAACCATGATTTTATGTACAAAATAAAACATTGGATCAGCATTGGTACAGTATCGGTTCGTGGTCCAGTCAGTGTTCGCAATACGACACCAAGTATTTAGCGCAATATGACAAATTGACAAGTACTTCATTAGCCAGAATAGAATGACTATCGTGTCTTCCAACACGCAACATTAACTCTGCAATGCGATACCAGGTACAAGTTATTCACATTCCCACGGTTACATTATATTGGTACCCTCATCGATTTTCGACTGTATCACAAAGAAATAACGTTGCAAATCTATTCAGCAAATAATTTGGACAGTTTGTGGTAGTTTTGTGTCTGTATAAGTTACTTCTACACCATTCCGAGAATATAGTACTAATCATTATTGAATTTCTGCACTGGGACATAATTGAAGAAAAGTGATAATAATTCCTTTACAATTATTTACATACTAGCTACTTTCGCTAATTTTATAGCCTGTAGCCTTCCTCGATAAATGGGCTATCCAACACAAAAATAATTTTTCGAATCGGAGCAGTAGTTTCGGAGATTAGCGCGTTCAAACAAACGAACAAAAAAACAAACTCTTTAGCTTTATAACATTAGTAAGTTGTCAAGTTTGAACTTACCTTGGAGAGAATGAACCGATCGGCCGACGCGTCCCTGGGCGCGGAGATCTTGTAGCGCATGGTGTGGAAGAACAGGACCGACATGATCTCCGCCATGGACGCGCATGATGTCGGGTGACTGTCAACAAAAATACCAGTACATCAAGTTAATCGGACGACAGATTCTCTGTAAACTGTAAAATGCACTTGTTAAGTAAACACCAATACATTAAGTTAAACCAGTCTCTTAGTAGATTTTCAACCTTATCCTTTTGGTATAAAGTTGAAAATTGTATAATTTTGGTAGGGTTGGGTTGTTTGATGTGCTGCCATTGAGGTAAGTTCTAAGTGAAGTAGGTTGATATTAGTCCTTGTAAAAATAAAATTTGAGGTATCAATTTTGGTTTTATTCAAGGTTAAGTCACGCATGAATATTTAACTAATTCAGTCCTTATATAGGCCTGAAAGAATTAAACTTGTATTCAGTACGATAAACTTAAGAATTTTATTGAAGAAGGAATTTATTCTGACTTTTTTTGCTGTCTACGATCGCTGTAACGCCTTATCTCTGTACACTTATAATTGAGTAGGTAACAGGTTGGCATAGCGTAGATAGACGGACATCAGACATCTGTTGCCTACCTAGCAGTCCACATAACATGATTATCACGAATTAATTAAACATAAAATTTTTGTTTTGGCGAAATCGCATTCTTGTAATCTTGGAGCATGACTGCAAGTGATATAGACCGCGACTGTGTATCTAGAACTCCACAAACAGTGCATTATCTTGGTTTATTTTGTCTGCCTTTCTACCTACGATAACTTATTATTTACTTATGTAATCATGTTCGCCAGTTGCCTTTCACAACATGTATACCTATTAAAATCTGAAACGTGCAGAACATGCGTAGGTAACTAGCTCATAGTCATTTGTGTACGAAACAAACAAAAATTAGTTATTTCTTGTGAGCGTTGAACCCTAATTGAGGTAGCCCAAACACTGCACTTAGAGGAGTGCAGTTAAGCAATTATTTATTCCTAAGTAGGTAAGGAGGATGTAAGTTAAATTAAGGCCTTATATCAGTAAGAACGACATTATTAACTGTTCAAATCAAGATATTAATAGACTCGCAGTAAAGCACATACACATTAACTACGAGTACATTTAAAAAGTATTACGTGTATGAATGCTACTGCCCACGGTCGACAAGGGGTCGGCGTGAGTACGACAAACAGCTTGCTGTAGCACCGTCATTTGACACACAACTATACAAGATTGTGTGTCATTCAATATCTAGTGCAGGATAGCTACAAACTTATTGTTAAAAGTAACTAGGTAGTACAGAATAATATTTATCGTCATAGACATTTATCCAAAGGTTTTTTAAATAGCTTCAGTGAAAGTTATAGGCGAGTTAATTTTCATAGCGGGTATAACTTGCAAACACATATATAAACTATGCTGAAAACTTCGAAAATTGCAAAACGTTGCCTGACATTCTTAGAGCCGTCTACCGACAGTACAACTTAAATTATTATATCTTTGTTGCTAATTAAACTAAATACAATATTTCACGCACAGATCTTACTGTTCCACATAACAACATTCGCGCGGTAATCGTCGATCGTGTGACCATGACAACCACTTATTTATGATGATTAACACAATACACGATACTAGAATAAGTATTGAATAACACTTTATTTGGTGTGTAGTTAAATAATGCTTATTCACACTTAATCTTATCATGGTTTCTATTAATCAAATCTTTAATGTTTTCTTTTATGTTGTTGCATGATTATAGATCAAAGTGATTTGATATTTCTTGTTTAGTTTTATAATATTATACTATTATGTAAAGCTGGAGAGTTTGTTTGTTAGAACGCGCTAATCTGCGGAACTACTGGTTCAAATTGAATAAGTAATTCTTTTTGTAATAGATTTTTTTTTAAGGTGGGAAAATCATCGAATGACTGCTGCCTCCTGGGTGAGGTGGGAAGGAGTGTTAGACTCTTACTAAAAACCATCTTGTTCCTACTTCTGCACTTCGAGCCGGAGCCCTGGTAACCCATTAAGTTATCCGCGGCTCTGTATCGGCATCAGCCCTATTGGACCCTATTGGATCTGATAGTCCTTTTATCGAGGAAGACTATAGGTAATAAAACATTACGCTATGATCCATAAGAGCAGAACCGAGCGGGTTAAATCGCGTGGGAGTAGCTAGGCTAGTGCATAATATGCTTCCAAGGTGAAAACACATGTAATGTAATAGTTAGAAAAGATACAAACTCCTTTTGAACACAAGATATAGGGCAGATGATAAAGAATTATTAACTACACTTTTTTATGAACAATCACATGAAACTTTTCAAGTAAATAGATTACGGTTTGTAACCTTTACTTGACATTACAGATCTCCTTGACTCTTACAATCAGTGCGACCTCACCGCTCCCTGCTAGAGAGCTACGACCCTCTTATGTAACAACTACTTATCTGATAAACTGTGTCAGTTAATTTTAGCTTATTGCTTAAATATAAACTAATCAGTTGTGCTAGGTCAAACAAATAATACTTTTTGGAGTACATCAAGCAAAATTCTTTAATTTTGTGTCATTAGCTCAGTAACTTACTGTTATCAAAATTTAATTTATAGAAGTTAATATACTGTGAGCTAGATAAAAGTTAAATACAAAGGTATAAAAATATTTCTTTACAAAATAAGTGATGTTTTCAATGTTTTTTCACAGAGTTAATAACTAATTCATAATTATTCACACTAAATGTGAATTTATACTGCATTCTAAAATTATGAATTTCAGTCATTAGTTGGCAAATATAGTTGATGTGTGTAATCAACATAAATACATTATTCTGAATCATGATGACTACCAAACTCTATGGAAAGCTGATGCAATCTATGAATAAGCACCATAATCAAATTGTAGATAAATATATGCATCTTCATTTCTCAAGCCTAGCTCACAAGTAATGAGAAATTGTAACAAGTTATTTGTTAATTATAAACATTGATTGTATGTCAAGTACTGTTGTTAGCAGTTTGAAGTAGTTGTAAACACATTTTATCTGATATGAGTTACCAAGTGCCATTACAATAACTCCTAGATACAAGCTTTATTTTAACATTTGTTTGTTTTAAATCACTCTTAAAATATTGAAGCTATTTTTTTATAATAACTATCGTGAGACATACTAAATTAACTAAAATCGCGGGTTACTCACGTGAATATACTGATAATTGAAGCTATTATTATTCTTACTAGAAAATAGATACAATTGTATATTTATAATGTATGTTAGGTATACTCATTGACTGGCTATGAACAACGAAAATAAGGAATAAAAAAAATACTATTCAGAACCAAATCAACACATAAATACTCTTTGAAATAGCTATGTAAACAAAACAAGGCAAAATTCTAATAAGCAAAATAAAATACAATCGATCGTGGTCGCTACAGCATAATATTAAGGGCGATGACCTTGGCACCATGGCGTGATAGCAACGGGCGACGGGTTGTCGTCACGTGGTCCCGTCATAACCTACAATGGAAATACATGCGAACCCTGGGGCAATACGTAATGAAACTGCAATGGAATTGTTAAATACATACGACCTATGAACTTGAATAACTGTTACCGGCCGGCAATAGGCAGTAAACGGATTGTAGAAGTTCAAATAAGAAATGAAGGGCAGTGTATATCAGACTGTCTACATACGCAGGTAATTTCATATAAGTACCTGTTCACACATCAAAATTAGTTAAATTCATTAGGAACAGTATTGTACTATATGAAAAATCGGCGAAATAACCTTCATTGGACCTTGAAAGAAACTGCGAATGTAGTGAGGTTATCCACTCACCCCGATTTGGACGCGTTAGTAGCGACGATACTGTCAATCCTCAACTTGTTGGCGATGTCTTTCAAAGCCTGGATGTCAACGTTCTTGTCGCCTTTCATTTTGGAAATGTTTTAGCGTTATTAAATACAAACAAAAACTATGACCACGTTGTTTACGACCGGTCGCTTGCCCGCCGCCGGATTCAATGACAGCTTTTCACAAACGCCAACTGAAATGACAACGGCTGTCACTTAATTTTTTATCGGTCATTGAACCACAATATTATTTCAATTATGCAACAGGTAATTAAATTATATGTTTTTATAAAAAAATGACTGTAAATTTTTATTAGTAAGTAAATCATTTAAAGTAATTTCTATTCTATTATTGTCATTATGTTTGTTAGTGCCTGCCATCTATGTACTGGTATAAAAACTAACGTTTTAAAAGGTTCGTTCGATTCTGTAGAGATGGCGCTATATACCTACATCTTATAATGTTATTTGTTAATTCCATAACTACCCAACTACGAATAGAATTTTTACCTAATTCGGTAATAATTACTTTAAAACCAAATATAGAAACTGTTACGTATTTTCATAAACTCTTACTACGTTACACATAACACAGCTAAATAAATCGTTAATCTTCTTTATTGTGCCTTCTGAAATAGTTTTTTTTAGGGTTCCGTAACAAGAAAGGAAAAGATGTCTGTGGTCAGGTCAGGACTCAGGCTGCGGGGATCAGATTTCGATTCATTCATTCAGGGTTCGGGGTTTAGCCAGTTAAGTAGTAATTTGTTAATTAATTAATTAATTTGGCTATTGCAATTCCGGATTCGGGATTCAGAATTTAGTGTTGAGGATTTGGTATTCGGGATTCAGATTTCTGCTCGAAAACAATACTTCGAATGTTTTCGATCAGGTTTAAACCTTACGATGAAGCTCGAAGATTTTTGTTAGGGCTCGAACGTTTTTTGAACTAAAAGGTCTTGAGCTAAAAATATTATTTTATTTTCATATTTTGGGCAATTTTAGGCCATCTCTTTTTGCTTGATGGACTGCTTAATTTCACGCAACTAATATCAAAAACAATACTCTTCTTTCAGTCGGATAAAAATCGATCTTAATTGATTAAGTGTGGGGGAGCCATGCTTCGGCACGAATGGGTCGGCTTGACCGGAGTGTTACCACGGCCTCACAGAAAACCGTCGTGAAACAACGCTTGCGTTATGTTTCGTCGTGTGAGTGAGGTTACCGGAGGCCCGATTATCCTAAATCCCCAATAATCTTCAAATTCGTAATCCCTAAAAGGCCAGTAACGCACTTGTAATACTTCTGTTGTTCCGGGTGTCTATGGGCGACGCCGATTACTTACCACCAGGTGACCCGTATGCTCGTTTACTGATTTATCCAATAAAAAAAATTAAACTGTTTTGGTTGTGTCAGTAACACTAATTATTTAAGAAGTGTAGTTTGTATGCAAAAAGAATATTATATTAAACCTGACATAGTGATAGACTGACAAGTACGCCGCACGATGATAATCGATGTCACCATTCCCCATGACGAGAACCTCGTGAAAGCTGAGAAAGATAAACAAATAAAATATCTAGACTTAGCTCACGAGGTTGTCGACATGTGGAGTGTTGATTGCTATCATTGTAGTCACTGAATCATTGTAATCACTGATAGTCGTGTCGGCCAATGGATTAATTCCTAAAAACCTCAACATCCATCTCAGGAGGCTGGCGTTAGGTGGATGGATCAAGGGCCTGATACAGAAGGCAGTTCGCCTAGAAACGGCACGTATCGTGAGGTATCGTAGCTTGGACCATGCTCCCGCTGCTGGTCGGCTCCTATTCTTCATATTTTTAAATGTTATTTTTTATTTTGTAAATAGTATTTAAAAATGTAATTTATAGAGTATTTTAAATAAATATATGTACTTAGATTATAATACATATTATTTTATTCAACTAAGACGAGGCAATAGGCAGGCGATTTAGTCTACAAAATCCATGACAAGAAGTCGAGAATATACAAGGAATCAAATAGCCAATAGCATTGGTATTAAAAGCACTCGAACATTGTTTGAGTAATATCCACCAAACGACGCGATCAAACGCCTGTCATATTGAATTGAATCCCAACTGCCGGACCCGGGCACACCATGCCACAACTTTACATTTACACCTATAATCACTTCTATCACAACTGGTTAAGATATAAAATCGAATAATACACACTGATAAAATCGTCATATAAGTGTCAAAGTTGTTTTTGCGGAAAATGTAACTCTTATTACAAGGTAAGAAGATTAGTTTTGGTGTGGTTAGGTGTAATGTGTAACGTGGTAAGAGTTTACGATAAAACGAGGGTGGCTATTCTAAATCGCGCTGACGTATCAAGCGGACCTTTGTTCACCTGACTACGTTGGCGTAGCGAGGATGTGGCGATACACCAGGACATGTCATACACACTTATGAATTTGTTATTATTTATTGGTTAATGATTTAGGTACTACCTCGTTGGCCGAGTGGTCGCAATTGCAAGGGGTCTTGGGTCCGATTCCCGGGTCGGGCAACGTATTACTGGGTTTTTAACAAATTCTCAGTGGTAGCACGGAGTCTGGATTTGTGTCCGAAATATGGCAATAGGCTCACCCCCTAGTACATGGGACCCATAACATAAAATTGTGAAAAGTGGGTGTTACGTGGTACAGTGGTATTAAGTGCCATAATGTGCACCTCGGCCCACACCTTCGGGGAAGAAAGGCGTGATGTTATGTTATGTGATTTATATACTCAATAGTTTACTATTTGATTTAATCGTCTATGCAAGTTTGTAAATAGTTAATCTGTTTTATTCGCGTTACAAAAAGATGTATACAAATACATGGTTGAATATTGACAATTTCACAATATAAGTCGTAGCTACGTGTACTAAAAATACATAATTAAAAAAAATATTTTTTTTTGTTTCTACCGTATTGATATTTGCTGCATTATAGGGAATCATGATGTCATCACTCAGCTACGCGGCTACGACTCCAGTGCTACGGTGCTACGCGGCTACGCAGCGATGCTACGAGGGATAACGAAAAAACGCTGTCTGATAAATAAATATAAAAACAATAAAACTGTTGTCTATCGGCAGGAAAATGGCCGCGCGGGCACACTGCGGCTACAGTGACCATGATTGGATGGGACACGGGATATCTTTTATTCTATTAGTACCAAGTACCAACGTAAACAATGACTGAGAGAACATCATTTTCGAAAACATATTTACATGGTATTTTATATGGTGATAATAAGGCGTTTACTATAGAATTTTCTTTAGTGAAAAACTCAATTCATATCCAACTTATTTTATAATAACTGTCGTGAGACATACTAAACGTTACTCACGTAAGTAACCCGCAATTTTTAGTTAACCTAACCTCTTATTCAAATCATGGGCACGTTAGGGTTAAGACAAACCTTTGGAAGTTTATGTAGTATTTTTTTTCTGGCATCTTGCAATGTAGTACACAAAAACAAAGACCGACAATTAAATAAATTGAAAATAGTACTTTATTTACTGTCGATTTCAATAACCGGTCTTTAGACAAAATGTCTGGACCGATCTAAATATTTAACAACATCTCTACAGAACAAATGTAAAAAGTCGATCTCTATGTACTGATTTTGGATGGAACTACCTCAGTAGTTTATTGAAATGGCAGTTTGACTACCGGACAGACTGTCCAAAAGATCATATTTTCGAGTGGAATTGGGTACTTTCCTTAATCAAAAATAATTTACTTCGACTATTCAATACAATAAAATATTAAAAAGTAATCACACTTTCATTAGTTGATTTTATGACCAACTTAATTTTAGTCTTTTCCAGAAAATTTTTAAGAAATAAGTATGCTGTTTGGCGCTAGAAAAACTTAACGTCACAATACACAATTTCGTACAAAATTCATAGAAAACTGTCGTTTTCAACAGTTCGAAAAAACTATTGAAATTGACTAGTTGTCAAATACCGTATTAATAGTTGGGTATATTAGAGCTTTTGTTGACTTTTCTCCAGATCTATTCCATCATGATGCATCGATGTATGGGCATCACAGTGGAGGGGTATGGGGCAGTGTCCGGGGCGGAGGGAGGGGAGCGGGGCGCGCGTTCGATGTTCTGTTTTCAAATTCAATTGGCCGGTGTCCCGGGGCGATCTTTCTCCGCGCGATTCCGAATTGAATATCAATAGAATGATACGACGTACGATTGTTGTGGACATGGCTGTTGACCGTGAATTTGTTCAATTTTAGATGTTTTATTTACATTTTATTTGTGAATTACTTATTTGGCAATTCGTATCTGTTGCACTTAGCTTTGTATATTCAAGAAGTATTGAAGACAAATTCGATGAACTATTTGCATAGGTACAGGATGTTTCCTGTTACTTTTTCTTCGACATATGACATAATCATAAATCAAGTCATATCAGATGTTTGCATTTTGTATTAACAAACATATGATATGATATGATATGATATGATATAAGTAATATACAAAAACCTATAAACCACTCTCTCATAGTTAACAATAAACACCTAACTACAGACTTACAGATGTCGAAGAAATTTAACAAGTTCTATTCAGCAGCAGAAACATTTATTCAGCTATCTTATTTTTAGTTAGCTACTACAACATATCTTAAAAACATATAAAAATATAATGGCAAGTCATATCGTCATTATTCTCAAGTTGAGCCGCGCCGTCGCATCCACATTCAGAATGCATAAAAGTAACGGTCAGCGCAAATATACGTTCGGATTTGTAAAATTGTAAAAGGGCGAAGTTCTTGAAGTGTCGCCATCTTCCTCCGAGCCAGGCCCCTGTGTTGGGCCCCGTTCGGCGCCCGAGGGGCCCAGGACCTGACGTTTCAATCTCATACTTTGATTCCCTTACTAATGCTAATGTTTTGTTTAAAACCTTGTTTGTCTTTGTGTTCATATACAGTTTTGTTTACTTACGTAAGTTGGATCGTATGATATCTCGTTTTTATTGAGTTTCACTTTGTTGCAGCATTATGTTTCAGTGTTTAGAATAGTCCTAATCTGTATGTAAAAGTATTCTGTAATAGTGTTTCAGTACTTACAGTGTCTAAGGCAGCAGTAGGAATTAGCGAGTCATTTCAGTCAAAATATAAAATTTAAGTATTGTTCGTTGGGACGTTGGATATATAATATAATTTTGTTACTAGATTTTACATTTGATTGGTGAAAGTGGTAAAGTAATGTCCGCGTGTGCTCTCTCTCAAACATAAATAATTTAATGTATAAAACGTAGTTCGTGATCGTAGTATCGACGAGCAGTCACCTAGTTTACAGCGGGCCCGGCAGTGGAGGCGGGTTAATGTGCTGTAATTCCCATATCAACGACTTATTCGATAACAACTAATAAATTCGTTAACACGCGAACATCAATCATGCGTGTAATCCGCTAACATAATTACAAGTGTAGTGCGCGTGCGGGGCGCGTGCGGTGCGCGTGCGGGGCGGCCGCGGGGCGCGCGCGGCGCGTGCCGGCGGCGACACCCACGTGTAAGGAAAGGGTAACATGTTTGTAAACAATGTGTAAACCGTGTAATGTGTACAATGTCGGCGACATTAAAGGGTATTTGATTAGGATAATAGGTATCTATTGGGGGCGGTGGGAGACACATGGGGATTGTATTTGTAGCATATTTGATTATGTTTTACATTGTGGTGTGTTAGGGCATGGGAATCAACTAATGAAGTCAAGACCCCGCAACATTCAAGTAGCTAATAAGTATTTGCCATCATTAAAATTTACTTGTACCTGGCTATATCAAATAAAATCAGTCGTTGAACTTTACACATGTAAGTACAAACTTACAGTCCCTGACACGTCGTTGTAACACCACCTCCGTCTACTTGAAATTAGTTAGATAGTAATAAGTCCCTCACAAAAGTACATTGTTACGCTTACTTACAGGGCTTAAGGGCCGACCCTCCCTCTGCTCACCCCCTGACTGACAGTCGCGCGACTATTAATAAACTATCAATAACCTCTTACTTCACTGAAGTTACTGTGGAGAAATTTTGTTACAATTTGTGTAGAATTATATCTTGGGTTATTTAGGGAAATGTGTATAATTTTTTACGATGAAAGAACAACATTTCACATTAGCCAGTACATGAACCATACAACAGTGGTTCATGTACTGACAGTCAAAACGTTCAGCAATCCGCTCAGGATACTGTTGCGGCTGCCCCGCACCCTGTTCACTAATGACGTGCACCGCTTGCGCATGATTGTGTTGAAGCAGTCTACTCGTGAATGTAACACCCACTTTGCACTATTTATGTTATGAGCCTATTGTCCTAAATCGGGCACATTTCCAGAGATTGAGTCTGTTTTTCAAAAAACCCAGTAATACATTGCTGTGGGAATCGAACCCGAGACCCCTTGCCCGACAGTCGTACTAGCGCAACTACAGTCACAATACACAAATGATAAAATAATAATTAATCGACTAATGTCACAAAATATATGGGGGTCTCATATATCCCCCTTACTTCCCCAGTAAGTACTAAGTAATGTAACAAAAACTTCCAAGTTCCGCCCTGAAGTTGGCGGCGCATTAACTGGAATGAAGTAACAGTAATTTATTGCGCACACTCATTGTTTGTCTATTTCGGTACTACTTACTTGTAACTTTGTAAGTACCTGCTCTTAGCTGAACTACGGAGGTAATTACTTGCTTTGTAATCAGTTGTTTACTTAGGTATACTTTAAACTAAGTTATTCATTATGTATTCGGTGGTACACGTCCGTCAGACTAGGATACTAGTTTTAAACACATAGGATAATTTTAATATGGATTTGTCACACTGTATGGGGATTGACCTACTAACACAGACAGGAAAATTGTAGCAAACAAACCTGACATTGTTGTAATAGATCGACCAAGCCGTCGCACAATGATAGTTGATATAACAATACCACATGATGAGATGTTTATCCCCCCATAAAAAATTTTTTGTAATTGTGGTGATTACCTATGTACAAATTATTATCTATTTTTATTTCATAAACTATGTATAATTAAAACCTTATGATGATTAACATCTCCAAAAACAAGATCATAAGAAATGTCTTATGATCTTCTTTTGGGGAATACCCCAGTGACAACAATGCTGACGAATTCTTTGACGCCTAATTGATGGATTATTTTAGTTTTTTTTTATTTAATGTTTTAATTTTTGTTAATGTTAAGTCTTATATATTTATTCATAATTGTTGTGATATTAAAGTTTCTCATTTTGAATTTGATTAAATAATATAAGGTTATAATATAAAAAAAATATCATAAAAACTATCAGTTGATGTCTGAAACTGAAACAAGTTATTCAAATGGAATGAAACTGAATTAAATTGTAATATTTTCCAGTTTTCTGTATTTATGAATAAGTAGGTATAGAGTAATAATATACAATTGTGCGCATGTATGGTGTGTGTGTGATTGTGTAATGGTGTGTAGGTACATAGGTCGGTGGATGAAGGCTCGGCAAATAAGTACAGGTGTGGAATTAACCTCGGTCCGGTTGTTTCGCCGGTTACGACCTAAACCATAACCCCGCGTTATGGCTTGTATTATTATAACTTTTACCACCGAACACTCAAACTAGATGCGACTGCACTGTCCAGATTCGTTTTACTAAAGCTTAATATTGGAAAATTCACAATTTGAAATTCATTCATGTAATGTGATTTACAGTAATAACTTGCGAGAGAAATAGTTTTTTTCATGACAAGGAAAACTGACGGATACAGTTTTTGAAACAGGAACAAACTGACACAATAATATTGATATCTTTTGTTTTTACCGAATGACTCAGTTCATACAAATAAGCTTTACATTTACGTTTTAAACTATTTTGTCTTTCTAAGAAAGATGTAATTTTATACAGGTTTATTTGATTTGTTTGTTTTAAAACTATCTTACAAACTAATGAATACAATCAGTAATTAAGTTACAGATAAAGCCTAAGCAAAATACCTTCCTTCAGTTAAGCGTGTGCCTCTTCCAGCTGTGCGGCTTAGCTAGGAGTGAGTAGATCGCGGTGGCCGAGGTTATAAGTTACAGAGGTCTGATATTTATTCGTACGGTTCGATTGTAGTTTTATGTTCGGCCGTAAATGGTGTTATTGGTGCACATTTGAATAATACGACCAACGCCGAATGTTACTTGTAACGCGCAAAAATATTTACTTCTTACTTAGCGTTTGTTTGGCCAATGTTTGTACAAACATCTGTTATGGCTCTCTCAATTATTATTTATTGCTTTACTTTGATTGGTAGAACAAAATTATGTTGTTTAGTTAACTATTGTTCAGGAGAAACGGCATGTTTTTTAATATTGTGAAAAAAAAAACAATGTTTCGATTTCATAAATTGTTTAAGTTGGAAGATGAAGACATGAATTTACATGACTACAATTTATTCTGTATACCACTTAATCTATTATTGATTCAACTTTTAACTCGTGCTGAACAGTTGAAAGGCTATGGAATTATTGCATACAAGGTATCGTCAAATCACTACATAGTATAAAACAAAGTCGCTATCCGCCGTCTGTCTGTCCCTATGTATGCATAGATCTTTAAAACTACGTAACGGATTTTGATGCGGTTTTTTGAATAGATAGAGTAATTCTTAAGGAAGGTTTATATGTATAATACATGCATATTGCACCCGTGTGAAGCCGGGACGGGTCGCTAGTAATAGAATAAAGAAATGCTAATATTCTTCTTTCTGTAGTCAAAGTTGATACAAATGCAAGCCACGGTGAGGAGACGATTAAAAACTATTCAATTGTCACTTCAAATACATTTAAGAGTTACTAAGAAGATGATAATGTGCCGTGATGATAGAGAGTGAGGAATCACACATCGGACACAAGTATTGTGACAACGCTGTACCGATCCCTCCCGACTGAAAACTGACGACGTGAGCTGCATCTCAAGTTGATAACATCACTTGTTCTGTTACTGTTGAATCAGTATCGATAAAAACAATCATCAACTTATACAAGTACGAAACATATTTATTTCTTAATGTCAGTTTGTCTGTACTCACAAATAACTGTACATTCTTTATTTACGTAATCGTATGTATGAGAAACAATTACTGGCTGGGCCCGCAGCCTCTAACAATATAGTTTGATATTAAAAGCAGGCGAGCTTCGCGCCAGGTGAACGGAACACCTAAACCATTCCTATATAAATATATTTTTATACCTCTTTATGTTATTTTGTTTCTTTTATAGCGCACGCGAGTGTTGCCATATTTAAATTTTATTCGCCTTAATGTTGCCACACACACGACTCCTTGCAATCTCATACCTATAACATTGCAATGTTTTATTTGCTGCCATCATTTTGTAATTTCGACTCTTTGTTTGTAGACGTAAGGTTGAGTACGATATTTGCAGCGGCAAAGTTAGTGTGGTTTCAGATACAGATGCTGGGGAAATAGAAGCGATTTGGGAGCAATGTTTTTATTTAGAACGAGGCCGTTTGAATGTGGAAGGTAGGGTGACCAGCACCACGGTGGTCCTAGGCAAGTAACCCATTGTTATCGAAATTAATAAACTATAGATACTCTAGGTTAAAAACAAGATTTGGCATCTTTCTATATAGTTACGTGTTTCTTGTTTCTTGAATATACTTGAAAATAAAGTAAGTAGTATACTACTTAATATTATATTCAAGAGTAATTATAAAAGTAGCTGCATTAGTACTGCTACATAACATTCGCTCTATCTCTTCCAGCATAGGCACAATCTTTCAACCTACACAATATACTAGGACTAATATAATCATGGTCGCCCTACTCGAAGGGGATGTTTGATATATTCCTACCTGTATGTTTTGATTTGAGCGCGAGTGGCCGCGGGGCCGACCACACCGTGTTATCATTCGGCAAGCGACAGCCCTACGGCTGTTTTCTATCGCATTTTGTTACAACGTCAATGGAATCAGGGATGTCAATCGATGTTTATTCAGTGTTCTCTATTGATAGATATCACAAAGCTTTGGCTTCTATTTGATTTAATTTATTGTTTTAATGTTATGTTATTATTGTTGTTCTGTGTAGTTGTTGGTAGTAGTGTGGGTGTGGGTGTGTGCGTGTGTAGGATGATTCGATATTGTGGGTTTATTAAACAAATACAATAATAAAACGAATATCCTAATCGATTATATACCAGCTAGATACACAATGAAATCGTTATTTAAACTTGCAGTACCATGGACATATAGACTGTTATAATCTTACAATATTAACTTCGTTACAGTTTCCATTTCATATCACAATTTTCAATAATCCGCATTCATTCCGACGCCTATCGACATAAAAATTTATTACACCGGCAACAAAAAAAATAATTTTCAAATTATACCAACCGCCCTAAAAATAAGTCATAAATTCTTCCATTCAATATTTAATACACAGGAAATCATTCGCAGTCGCGGCCTTAGCTCTAATATTAAAAAGCATTACTTTTCCGATAGCAAATCTTATACAGGAACATACGCGATGATTGCTTGGCGACGGTTGTGATTGAAAATAAGCTTTAAGAGTTATTATTTAAAGTGGATTTTGCATTGTGTCGGAGAGAAGGAGGTTGGAATCTTAAAGAGGTTCGATTCGTAGAGAATTCTTTTAATAAGTCGGGATGATTTACGCGACGCCAGGCGCACTCGGCGCGGCTCCCCCTTAATTAGAGAAGGAAAAAATTCCCGAACACCTTCACGCGGCGGGCGCCATGTCACACGACAATTACAGCTGCAACATTTGAATGCAGTACAGTACTTAGTACGCTGCATGTCTGACGCGCTGCAGTATTTATTTAGCTATTAACTTGGACGGTACTTACCTACTGAGATTAACAAGGTGGATGAGAAATAATAGAATGTGACAATCTACTTCATTAATATTACAATGTTAATATTAAATATATGTTTTCTGCGTACTCACGTAACTGTTTGAAGAGGAACTCGACTAGTTTGAAGCCATGCTAGAGGCTCATATTTATGAGCAGTAGTCCGCGATCCGCTACGCGGCTGTAGCAGCACGACAGTCGCCGCGTGCGTCGTCAGACAGTTACGTGAGTAAGCCGAAAATGTAATAATTAATTAAGTAAGTATGTCTCACTAAAGTTATAATATAAATGTTAAGTTTAATCAATCAAGAATTTCAACTTACTTTATAAATAGCTGACCAACAATAAGTGTGTGTTGTTTGCAGACGATATTTCAGTGTTAGTTAATAGAGACAATAATGAACAACTTGAAGATAGAGTAAATTCTGCAATAAAAACTATAATAGAATGGCTAGAACAAAATAATTTGAATGTGAATGTTTCCAAGACAAAATATATTAATTTTGGTAATTACAAAATGACTAGTGAATTAATGAACGTGGTTGGAGGTGATAATGAAATTGAAGAAGTTGACTACACAAAATTTTTAGGCATAGTAATTGACAGAAATTGCAATTGGAAAAAACACATAGAAAGCGTATGTAATAGACTAAACAGCTTTGCATTTGCGCTAAGAAATCTTAGGGTATCTGTTGGACCTAATGCCGCTCTATTGGCTTATCATGGATACGTCTCTTCGGTGCTTAGATACGGCATAATCATTTGGGGTAACTCCACTGATTACAATAGGGCTTTTGTGGTGCAAAAGAAGTGTTTGCGAGCTGTGTTTGGTGCTGGTCCACTGGATTCGTGCAGGCCTATTTTTAAAGATAATAAAATATTAACTTTGGCCTCATTGTATGTGCTAGAAATGGGAGTATTTGTAAGAAGCACCCTCATTTATTTAGTACAGCCGATAGCGACAATAGATATAAGCTAGGCAAAATGTCAAGAGATCCTACAAAACTGACAGTGCCGAGATGTAGAACAGCATACTGTCATAATAACACAGGTCAAATGGCAATTAAGATTTTTAATATCATACCAAAGGTTGTTAGAGAGCTCCCATTCCGCCTATTTCGAAGGCATCTCAAAGTATGGCTTCTTGAAAATTGCTTTTATACTGTTAAAGAGTTTGTGAATACAGGAACAAATAGGAAACATGAATGAAGATTTTTTTTAGACATATTACCTGACATTTGAATTTGTACGTTTTTTTTTTTTTTTATTGACATTGTTAATTGATTTATTGACATCTGAAATTTGATTATTATTGTTCTATTGACATTGTAATTCATTCATTGAAGCCTAAAATTTTTGTTTTTGACATTTTTAATTTAATAACTCTGGATTTCAATTTGAGAATTTAATTTATTAATTATTTCTATTTCTCCGCTTTTTCAATTATTGATATTCAACAACATTGTAGTTTAATTTTATTTTGTTTTGAATTGGAGTCATTATTGATTATTAGAAATTGTAACTTAGTTTGTCGGACTTTGATTTTGTGTTTTGATTGTTTGTTCTAACTTAGAATCATTTTTGAAAATCGTGATTTAGTTTTGTTAAAATATTTGCATGCCAAATTTATAGGCGAGATATGATGAACTATTGTTATGCCATAAAATCTGTAAACCACCATATTTCAGGCAAATAAATGAATCTATCTATCTATAACGCTGAGTGAAGGTAATCATATATTCCCACTGTACTGTAAGAGTACTGAACGGAATCTCCTATCCTAAGATCCAATTTTCACAGGCACCAATTGCTTACCAGTAGGTGATAAATCAGCTCATTTGCCTCCCTGTTAGTTATATCAAAAATACAACACAACCAAAGTATATTCAAAGAAATCAATTGTCATTATTAAAATAAAAGTTTACGACCACAATTATGTGTAAGTGACGGGGTTGTTTACAGTCGCCGTGGAGCTCACAATTAGGCGATGCCATCAGAGTGCACGGCCGGTATTAGGCGTCGTTTGTTTCCGAATGCCGGCATCGGAAACCATTGTTATACAGGATGTTTTTGTAGATGTCTCACGTATTTTTGGAGAAGCGTGGTAATGAAAAAGCAACAGAATTTAAACATTTTGAAAATGGAGTAAATAATTAACATTAGTTAAGTTTTTTCAATCGGATTATCGTAGCGTCACTCTAGATTCACCATTCCTCAATTACTTACAAGTCACATATCTTTCTTCCTTCAGTATCGATTTTAATATTCATAAAGCTAATTTTCTACTTGTAATATTGTTCGCATTACTTAGTAACAGTAATATTATTGTGCACCATCGAATGTAACAATCCGAGCGCCCCGTATACCCTCCATCCGAGCATATTTTCATAAATGCAAACATTCACAAAGAATTTCCTTCCAAAGCTCATAAATATTGCCCACTTTTACTACCTCCACTCCAACATAGCCACTTGAAACACGACCTTATAACATGAATACTAAAACCGAATTTCCTCAAACAGATAAACTCATAAGCGCGTTTTAAAACGGATCACAAGAGGGCAGATTAAAGATTAATCCGAATATCCAATAAATATCAGAATGGATTCATTCTGGAATTGGAATCGAAGAATTGGAACTTATTCCAATTCCATTTTGTAGATGAGCTGTTTTTTCCGAGTTTGACTTATGTAGGGGCAGCTAGATTTAGTGCGCACTTACTGGACGCACTTTTTTAGCGCGTTCTGTGCTAATGGAAAAGGATTAGCTGTTTTTCGTTTTTATTAATTTACTTAATTGACTTTCTTGATTGGTAGGCGAAGAGTCATACTTTTTGCAATTCTTTTCTCGTTTTGAAGACATCACTTAATCTTAATTTAATAACGAGTTGTTTGCCAATGAATCTTGTAACCAATTACAAGTGTAAATATGTCTTGATGTTCTAAGCAGACTCGCAGTTTAGTAAACTAATAGTCTGCCATGAAGTACGAGGGCTGCAGCCACCTGATTATCAAGCAATTGTCCAAAAAGCGCGTCTGTCCGGCGCGCGGCGGCCGGTGGTGGCGCGCGTCGCATGAACTCCGCGCTAAGTGTGAAACTTCGGGGCAGCTAATGACTGCCGCCGACTGTCGCTAACGGCCTGTTTTGTGCTAATCTCCACATAAACCTACACTATTGCGAACTCTGCGGGGCTAGGGATGTGCTGATGACCCTCACGATCTGAGGCTGTTGCTGTTGTAGCGAGTTATGTCGGTAGGGACGAGTGATTGAGCAAGATTCTGGTATCCTTACAAGGGAAGAGATTTTATTAAGTACTTTTTCGTCTTCATTTATTCAAAAGATGTTTTCGGTTTATGGTTGTGTTTTATATTAGTTCAACATATTGTAATTGTAAGCAATAGTAACATAGAAAACAAATGAATGACTATTCACATCTCGTCTACTAAATTTTATTTAATGCAATAGGTTTTCGAAGCTAGTTGATTAGAGACAAGATTTGTAAAATTCTCTGAACAATCAAATTTGATAAAATAATCGATGTACATCATCTCGACTCGATTAAACCTACCATCAGTTAGCACCTCGCCACATCACTAATCCCCGCAATAAAGCTCGGTGGCCGCGGTCAGCGAGACATTATACTCATTCTGTCTTATAATTCACAGTGAGTAGTTCCCAGCACCAGGTCATTACGTCATCATACAGCAGTTAGACAACGTCTTTGTCTCACAATAGTTCAACCTAACTGATTGGACTTGGATTAGGTTTTAAATGGCGTGTGATTGATCGACTGGAGATCTTAAATAGTCTTCAAGCTTGTTAAGGTCATCAATTTGTGATAAACCCTGTCTTGATGACTATCTGCTACAAGTGAAGATGATTTATTGTTACTTATTACAAGTCTTGCTTTAATTCTTTAAACTGAAAAGTATTCAATACTATTTCAATGCTTTTCAAGAATGTGTCTCAGTAAGAGATAAGTACTCTACTGATAAGACATGATTGGTTGGTGGTTTGCTGAATTTGGGATCAACAATACATACATATATACATAAGCACACGACTGTCTCCCATGCGGGTAGGCAGAGACTATGGAACGCCAATTGCTACGATTCTTACATACCTCTTTCGCTTCCTCAACTGTCATCAGTCTTTCCATGCACAATTGTCGCTTTAGGGTAAGAACGACTATTTAATAATAATAATTAGTTAGCGTCACTAATTGACTACATATTTGTAACTATAATGTTCCTTTTTTGAAACCATCGATCGATCGATGATAACATCACGCCTTTTTATCCCCGAAGGGATATGCAGAGATGCACATTGCGGCATTAATTGCCACTGTACAATGTAACACCCACTTTTCACTATTATGTTATGAGTCCCATGTAATAAGTGAGCCTATTGCCATATACCGGGCACAATTCCAGACTCCCCCTGCTTCCCCCTGCTCCTACTGAGAATTTTTAAGAAACTCAGTAATACTTTGTCCGACCCGGCAATCGAACCCGAGACCCCTTGTCCGGCCGTAGTCGCACTCGCAATCGGTCAACGAGGCAGTCATCGATCGATGATCTTCTGAAATAATTATAGTATGGACATTTTTATTAGATGCAAGCTTGAAAAGAGGGTACTGTATTATCACATAACATGTAGCTAAACCTGTTCTTAAACATTATGTTACACCTAATAATAATGCTTATTACATCAAGGGCCTGTACTCTTGCCGTATTCTCAAACTGCCTCTATGTTGGAACAGCATTGATTTACGTCAATCACAAAATTCTACATCAACAATTATTTGCTATAGATAATCATTATATTCCCAAATTCAGAGCAGATTTAGTTTACACTCAGGTGCTGATATAATCGTGATCTCCGGATTCAACTTGTTAGTTTTTTTTCAACACAAATTGCTGATCTAGACCGGGTCGACATAGCCTTTCACTAGGGCAACCGCGCGACTGTGAGTGTAAACTAGGACGTTTGTTTTTAAGGGGGGAAAATCATCGTATGACTGCTCCCGCCTGGGTGAGGCGGGAGGGAGTGTCGGACTCTTACTGACTAAGAACCACCCCGTTCTTTCTCCTGCGCTTCGAGCCGGAGCCACGGTAACCCGTTAGGTTCTCCGCGATTCCGAATCGGCATCAGCCCTGTTGGGCCCCATCCGAGTCCAGGACGTTAGTGTGTACAATTATAACTTTTTATATAAATAAACTCGTGCAACTCAAATGTGGTTTCTTCTTCTGACTGCCGAGTTGCTTAAACTCAAACTCAAACTCAAAAGCATTTATTTCAATTAAACCATTCTTTGGTACTTTTGAAACGTCAACAAATATGAGATAAATAATAGTCTGTCAGTCTGTCCGTCAGTGAAGCTAGGCGCTCGTTCCAAAATGTCGATTCGAGTGGAGAAGAACGAGCAAGACAAGACGAACTCCATTCGTTACTCTTTTAAAATAAGTCTGTTTTACACTGCTCTGATACATATTCCAATATTGTACACTGCTTCACTGCTTAGAATAACATTTAGTATTCGTTCTTCTTCTTTCTTCTTATGATAATTGTAGCTACACATAGTATAACCATGAAATGTTCATGTTTCCCATTTCTTCCAACTAAAGTGTCAGTACATTAGTGTCAAGTGTCAAACGGCCGGCGACCGCGACACTAAATCTGCCATTAAGTGACACTTAGCCGTGCGGTGTGAGGGGAGCTGGGGGGGGGAGGGGTAAATAAATTAAATTTGTAACCCCTTGGAAAGGATGTTTGTTCGGCACAATTAACTAAACTGTTATGGCTCTGTGTATTGGGACTAATCTTGTTTAGACAATGTTTTAAGAACACGAAGTGCTGAGTGTATTTGTGAATCCAATTTATTAAAGGTTTAAGTTGTGAAGATTGGTTTCTTAAACTGAGATGTTTACTTATAAATAAATATGGATGATTTCAAATATAGTAAGTCAATAGAAGCTTATGTGTGCAGTATGAAAATGACATGTAATCTCGATGGCAATGAAACATAATGATATTATCTCAGGTTTTTTAGTATGACTCTAGAAATCAAACAATCGAACATAAGCCACGACAACTCAGTATTATTGTCTGTATATTAAAATACCCACCCCCTATTACATGGAACTCATAACATAAACAGTGAAAAGTGGGTGTTACATTGTATAGTGGCATAATGTGCACCTCTGCTTACCCCTTCGAGCATAAAAGGCGTGATGTTATGCTATTAAAATACTCTATTAGTACATATCGGGCGGAAGTACTTTGTGTGTACAACAAAATGAAGTAAATGGTGGAAATAAATAAGATTCCCATTGAACCTCCATTACTGCGTGTCGCGCGCCTCGTGCCAAAACTACACTTATGTTCTTATATTAGTGTTATACCATCCTACATGGTGCTCGTGCTCGATGTGTGTGTGTGTGAGGGGGGGGGGGGGGGGTAAATTAGCGAATATTGTAACGTTCGGAGACAACGGAAGTAGGTGCGTTGGGTTAAAAGCCAATCGTGTAGATCTAAGAATTTGTAGAAGGAGCATCTCTTTTAAAGATAGTTCATGAAGGTAGTCAGTTCATGAAGTTACTTAAAAAAAAAAATTACAAAAATTGAATTTGTCTATATTTTGCATGATCATCTGGGGATATTTCTTTGTTATTAATACTATTTTATTGGTATTTATTATATCTATGTCGTAGGGTAAGGGGAAGCGACTGCCACATGTGAGACTTAATTCAAGACTACATGCTATGCTATAAGTCTTCACAAAACTTATTAACTTTTAACCTGACTGGGGAATACTGAGGATTCAATTCACTTGTGAACCACTAGTATTGCTGTTTCCCAGTTTGAATATAGGTAGGTACATAATACACACCACTATTAACTTAGTCTTGTACAGTCTGTCACATTGCTCACTCTACACAGAAGGCACCGCGTCGATCTGAACTCGCGACAAATTGCGATTTATGACTCGCGCGTTTTAGTCGCGCGTCTAGCAGGCGCCTGTGGTCACCCGCGCGGTTTTATTTATACCGCGCCATGTTGGACCACTTCCACACACACTAAGTGTAGTGAGTGTGGCCCCAGTATTACCATAAGTCAGTCTCTAATTGACAGGTTGATGTCAAGCAGTGTCTCTACTAACAGATGTGTGGTTTAAGAACAGGAAATTATCCATTCGCTGTTTGCCAAAAATGTGGTTGTCAATGCTAAATTGCTAAGTGGCTTGTAAAGAAAATTAACGTGTGAGTAACCTAATAGGAAAAAAATATTAGTGAATTTTGTATTAATCGGCTGTTGCTTCGTGTAAAAAATGAAATTACTAAGACACCAATCTTATTACATCTGCTAAACACATCTCTCCAGTGAAGTTCACTGCAGAAGTCTCAAATGAACCAATTCAAAGAAATTCCTTTCATCAATATTAGGTATTTACAGTAACTTACATACAAAACAAACTGATTTAAAAATAATAACAAATGGTAAAATGTGTCCATTATTTAACGGCCCCCCAATTTATAGTGAAAACAAATTAGTCGGTCATAACTTTGATATCGATAAATACAAACAATTCTTTTTTTTTGGAACTTTTTTAATAGAAAACTTTGAAGTCTTAAGTTTCATTTGTGAGGGAGTGAGAGGGGGGAGGGAGGGGTAGCGGTGTGTTGTCGACAATTTATTGTTTTTAATTCAGGTGCCGGCGATACGGAGGCGCGCAATCACTCGATACGCCATCAAATAAATGTTTAGCTATTGCACTGCACGTAGAGATGGGAAACATTAAGTAGGGTATCGACAAAATACATAATTTAAGATATTATGAGATTAGAAATCATCTAGCTACCTAGATCGGAAGTTCAGATTCTAGTCTCTTAATAACAAAGAAGAAACTTAACTTTGATGAAATTGCGTCATGATTAGTTCCTGTAGTTGTAATTTGTTAGTAAATAAGTCAAAATACAAACGAAAAGTTTCTTTGACAGGTAAACACTTACTATTTCTATAGTAATTTTGAAGTTCAAACTGAAAATATTTTCGATCATTTCTGTTTATCTCATCGAGATTGTGTTTAATCCACTTTTAATTTTTTCGCCTACTCCCAAAAATGTATCGACATTTCCCCTCCTTAACCAGTGTTGTAGCACCGTTCGTTAACTGGGCAAGTTTTCCAATAGATGGCAGCACCTGCGCCATGTTTATTGTGTGCTGGATTACGATTCATTAACAACGACTAATTCCTTGTGAGCGACGCCGCGGGGCGCTGCGCTGTCGAACTGCGGTACCACGACTCGAGTATACCATTTTATTGGTAACTGAGGTTTTTTCGCACACATTCGTATCCGTATTATGGGAAAAAATTGGTGCAACTTGTCACACCAACAACAGTAATTGTTCTGTTGACAGTAAATCAACAATAGCTTTCTAGTTTAAGCTAATCTTAAACAACCATTCAAATAAAAAAGTATGTCGGTAAATGTACAGAAGTTCAGAATTTGTGTGGGTGTCTGTGAATTCGATTCAGAATTATGAAAGGTTTTTCTGTTTTAAACCAATTTTCATTTCATACATTTAGCATTTTGACCGATTTTACTATCAGTCATTCACGAGACTTATGATAGACACTCGTTCCGTGTTTTAAAAAGCTTTTAAAACTTAAATATTGAAGGTAAACTTGTTACTTAAAGTCTTTGTGTTACTTAACCTAACAGATTCACTCTGGAAAGGTAATTCTTACAGTTTGACTGTACTTACAACAGGGTGGCTTCATTAATAACTTAACGTGTAGGCCGCTCTGATATTTGACGTCAATGATGAAGCTCAAATAGACAAACATTTCTAGTTGCAGAACTGTTAATTAAATTGGTATTAAGCTAAACGAAACGTATATAATGAATTTCCTACCTAATTATTGATTTTCACCTCTAGTACTCAACATATCTTCCATGATTATAATACCAATGAAGTTTATTATTATAAAATAAAAGTAAAAACACATCAAGCAGACAATTGAATTAAAACATCCACTTGGACAACCCATTTTAAAATTCATTAAACATTTATATATGATGAAAATGAAACTTCATCCAACGTTAATAACGAGTAGAAAGTAATTGAACGTCATTGTGACATAATTGAATTATCCATTTCATTAATCTGTTTACAAAACTGCGAGTAAATGGCGCGTTATAATTACATTTGACGACAATAGATATATCGCGAACTTTTAACACGCAACCCCTCGTTGCGGGACCCTAAATAATGGCATTATACGGAACCCCCGCGTCCCCTTGATTTAATTTTAGTTTGTTTAGTGTAACTCCGATTGATTTCAGTTCGTTTTGTGAGATTAAATATTAAATGGGTTTATAGAATTAGGGAGTCACTTGGTTGAAAGATATTTGCACTCATTTTGTTTTATGTGTCTGATAGTGATATTTTGAGATGGTGAGAGAGCATCGTCGTGTAATGGAACAGTTTAGATTTAGTCTCTAGTAACTATGTAAGTATGTATGAAATTATAAATTAATTGTGAGTTTAAATAAAATAGATCAACACAGAACCATATCACCATCTCTCTTTTTATTAGATTTAGCTTTTTCAATTTAGGTTTCATGTTCTAACTCCATTTAATATCTCAAGTTCATGAATTAGTATTCCTATGTCAAAAAAAGCTCTGATGGAGTGTGGACATGTTATTAAAATATTAGTTTGGTTATATTTGTCTTACATTGCAGTATGTACCTAATGTTTTAACTATTTTTGTCTGACATACACCAGGTTATTGGATTAAATACGATTTCATTATACAACCATTTAAACAAAGGCAGTTAGACTGCAGTATCCAGTACAATGCAGGAGTACGTGTTTGTTATGAATAAGAGGTATGTAAACATTTCTCATACATACACGATAAACTACAGCTGCGCATAAAATACTCGACGCAGACGTAAACTCTTAAAGTTTTACGGAGCATCGTCACGTCCGCTCCCGAACGCAGCCAAACATCGTCTGAACGCAACAAAAACACGTGGGGAACTTCACTACGAGGGGCGGGGCTTAGACCAACATACAGCCAATCAACAACTCAGATTCATCGTTTCTCTCGCTTTAACGTATTGCTGTCTCGTTCCAATTCGTAGATTACCGTAGTCGATCCTTCATACTGAAGTATGATTTTTTTATAATCATTTTAAAGTTGGCAAATATGGTGGAGTCCGCAGTTTGTGTTTAAATGTTGCCAAATTGTATGTAAGTGTGTTTGTGTTACGGTCGCGAGGTTCTTATGAGATAAACTTTTATTAAATGCTCTTGTTTTATAGAGATACTCATTTTTATTTGGCTTTTGTTCCGTGAGCTTTTGTTCAGAGGATAATGCTGTTTCATTTTTCATGTTCTTTAATTGGCTTTTATTTCTTTAATAGACTATTGCCGTCTACAAATCAAATGTTAAATCTTTAAAAATGAGTAGAAATTACAGTTACTGTAAATACTTGTACACTAAATAGTATTATTTAATAAAATTCTATTACCAATTAGTCTTAAAATCTATGAAAAGTTCTGGTTCCCGATAATTACCGATGTAGTCATAAATATTATGTTAACGACTTTCTACATCAGTCAGTTTGTATTAGAATCGCAATAAATCATACGGCAATTAAAGACAGTTCAATTATCTGGTAGGTACACATATGGAGACGACTATAATATGATCGGAACCAGTTTTTAAGAATGAAAACAAATTATCATAGAACTGTAACGGAGTTAGCAATCAAACATAGTTTACTAAACATCTATATGTGATGATTAAAAGTTTTTGCAAGTGTTTCTTACTATTAGGTAGGTACAAGATTTTTTCCTTTTGGGTGAATTCGAAATAAACTTTGCCTATTTTCCCTTCCTTAACCTGTTACCCTAAGATACCTGGTATTGTATCAAGTACCTAGAGGTTCCGCATTGCACAGTTACACAATGAATGCGTATCAAAACATCGATGATTTTTTCGATTTTGAACTGCATTGAGAAATTGATACAATAGTGTAATTGAATATAGTTAATAATCATGTTTTTTTATATTCAATCAATTTATGGTCAGTTTTAATAAAAATAACATCACGCCTTTTATCCCCGAAAGTATAGTAAGTGGTGCACATTATGGTACTTGATGACACAATAACATCCACTGTCCACTATTTATGTTAAAAGTCCCGTGTAATAGGGGTGAGCCTATTGCCTACCCATGTATACCGGGCATGATTCCAGACCCTGTGCTACTACTGAGATTTTTTAAAAACTCAGTAATACTTATCCCGACCCGAGACTCCTTGCCCAGCAGTCGAACTTGCGACCACTCGGCCAACGAGGCAGGTTAATTAATAGATTTAAAATCTAATCAGAAAGTGAGAAAAACTTGATTAGTACATTTACAATGATACTAATATAAAAGAACGGTTTATGAACGAATACATTTCGTAACAGTAAACGTTTCATATTCAACACATTCATTCATCCAAACGCTGTGAGGAAATGACACTTTATTACTAAAGCGTTTATACCAAACTTCCTACTGATTAACATAAAATCTAATTAAAGAAATATATTAACTAATTGATGACATAAAAATTAACCTTAATCTAAATTGTACATTAGTAACGGTGCTGTAAATATTGTCCGTCATAAATATCGGACCAATTTATATTTCAACTCCATAAATACCTTTTATTATACTTAGTTCAATGTATTTTCATCTTTAACTGTTAGGGTTTAAAGTTTAGTTTCGGTTGTGGGGATGTAGTGCGAGGTGTGTAATAGGCATATGATAAAAGGCCGACAAAGCAAAGGTGTCGGCTAATTGATGCGGTGAGAAGGAAACCGGGGCGAGGCGGGAACACGCGGTCACACTCACAGCGGGGAGCGGGAGCGAGGAGCGGACTGGCATTGCGAGGCATAGGACGCAAGAATAGGGATGATGGGTATGAAAATTAAAAAAGTAATTAGTCCGTCAGTTAGGTTATGAAAAAATATTAGACACATATTTTTTTATTTTGTTGTATAATAAAATGATACTTAGATATAACGAACCAAAATTTAGGAGTGGGGTCTAAAACGTCATTTCTACGTATCAAATGTACTTAAAAGTGACGTCACGCGATATTTCAAATCAATATATCTTCGAAACTGTTCGATTCCGTAAAAAAAATAAAAATAAGTGTGTAATGTTTTTAAATAAACTACCAAACGGACATTAAAATAAAAATTAGTCATCTACCCCATTAGAAGCACTTGTTATGATCGTCGTTTACTGGTACCTAGATTATCTAAATGTCTCGTTATCTAAGTTCCGTAGGAGTTTGGCCACTATGCCATCTGGTCGTACGTAAACATATTTTTATTACAACTCGATAGTTATTCATAGTTATACTCGCTATTTAATGTGGGCACAGTTTGAATTGAAATGATGATTAAATAAATTAAAACCTTCAAGTTCTAATTAAAGATTTTTAGATCAATCTGAAGGTACAGATAACATATTTGAAGACTGTACGGTCCACCCGTACAATTATTGGAATATTGTAGAATAAGTACTTTTGTACCGCGAGCGCACTTTACTTCAGTTCGCGTTCGATTCTCGCCGCGGTTACTCATTTGTATCATGTAACTATCATTAAAGTTATATTATCACTATATCATCGTATCATTTGTAGTTGTCCCGTACAAAGACAAAACTTTAGATATATTTTTAAGTATCTCGCTGTCACTGGGACCCTATCCTCAATTCCTGTATTGTATGACATCCGGTGTGGACAATACCGCGGGCCACCATTGTATGCTCACAGGCTGGTCCACTGCCCACTGCCCAGCATCACTTGTGGGCCAACACACGGAGATATTAATCTCATTGTGACGGTTAAACTTTATAACTCGCTGTTTTTATTTATATCAAGGACCAGACGTGTTTGGATACAAGCGATTAGTGGTATTCATGAATTCAAAAAATGTTCTTCAGAAGACTGACGTACATTTTTTGGACTGGTTATTGTAATTGCGGGGATATTAAATAATTTGAAAAAATATACATGTATACCTAATGCATGCTACACCTATGTACCGCAATGTTGATATCATATTGCTACCTAATTATTAATACGTGCTTATGTAATATTAGATTAGATGCACGATGAATTAAATCAGTTTTGAATTTGTATCTAATCAAAAAATATATTTTCATATTTGATGGGCCGACGTTTAACCCCTATCTTGCCTGGTGGTAAGCGATGCTGCGGTCTACGATGGAACTTATTAAATGTAAATATTATTATTATTAGATGTAAAGTATTAACTACAAAGCATATTTAATTTACGTTTTTGTGTGGGAAGTAAAATAATTGTGTTTATAGTGTGCATATACCAACATACATTCCTGGTCAATTTCGAAATAATTTCCCATGCACTCAATAATTTTAAATGGCCCCACCCCGAGTGACCAAATACCTGTCATTTCGAAACAAAATAATTTGTATTGCTTACAGAGTCAAAAATTGAGAATTTTTAGTCACACAATTCAGCACTATTATGGCAAACCTCTTTTTTGTTGGCGGTACATATACGAAAAATTAGTCAAACAAAATTACATAAATTACATACGTTATCTGTATACCTATAGTATACAGTGTAAAATATGCGGTTAAAAATAAACGTTTTCAATGTGTTAACTACTAATGAAATATTTAAAATTTCAAATACATTAGAAAAATATCCCCCAAAAAGTTATATTGCTAACTGAACGAAAACCGATTAGAAATAATAGGACTAAAAAAATACCAACCCACATCCTGTGAGCTGCGCCAGCGCATCCTGCGCAGGCGAATCCGATTACATAATACCTACTAGTTTAAAAACCGTTTATTGTTCCGCCATCTTTATTGGGCACCCTCATTATTGAGGGATTTAAAAAACGAATTATAAAAGTAGAAGTGTGGCTTTGTGATGTGTTTTTGATTGTGTGTGAGTGTGTGTGTGTGTGTGTCATTGTTGTGTGATATGATCGGTTATTTTAAACGTAATTGTAGATAATTGCATTATTTAGGGGAAACTTTTTATGGTTTTTCGATTGTTGCTGAAATTGGCTTAAGTTTGTAAAGAATTAAATAAATATACAACTATTGGTAAATAAAAAAAACTTTTACTTTTACTTTTATTCTGAAAATAGCATTAAGTAGGTATAGGTTTGTTAAAATATCTTTCCATTGGTCATTTAGATTTTTTAGACAACCAACAAGATGTTCGACTTTTGAACTTAATATATTTTATTTATTATTTTGAATATTGTTAAAACTAATAAGTAACTGTTTCACATAATATTTGCTTGCAGAATTTAATAGCAATTACGACCAAAACTGCAAAAAATCTGTCTTGTCAGTAATTTCTCACAACTCTATTGAAAAAGCAATCTCGAGTGTATAATAACCGAGGCGACAAGCAATTAATCAAGTCGAATATATATCTGCAGAACTATACGACTTGTACCACTCGCACTGCTGTCCCTCAGCAGATGTCTCTAATTCTATGGGTGTTTTATTTCTTAACAAATCGAGTGCCGTGTCAATTAATATAATATTTGTCACATAAATAACCGGAGATCCTTCCGCTATTATCCGAACGCATAAACTCTGCCATTCCAGCTTATTATTCGTGGCACAATAGTTTTTAGCGGGCGCGGGGCGCGCGGCGCGGGCGGCAGGGGAGGGGGGGCGGCCCGCAAAAACTGCACCCGACTTAATTATAAAGAGACAAGAAGCGCCATTAAATAGCGATTCGTTAAATCTACGCTCTCGTGTTAACACCACACGTGCTCTGTCCCGCTCGGTCGTATAGCGATCAGAGCGGGACGCACGTAGGTTTGGGGCGACAGCTCGGTTTAGGGGCGGCGTCCGCGATATAAGGTTTAGATTGACTGGGCGGCGTTCTCTATTCACGTTTTTTTCTGTTTGCGAGCAAAAGCGTCGGTGAGAGCTTTTCATTTGGTGTCGGGTCGCGCGAGCGGGCGCACGCATTGCTCTGTGGAGTGCAATGACCGAGTGACGTCCATCGGACTTGTGTGTATATTGTATATGCAGTGAACTGTACCGAGATGTCGGAGTTGCGTGGCTCGCCGCCCTTGTCCCGTGGGCTCGAGAACGGTTTCGGGGCTCCGCTGGCGGCGCTGAGCTCGCTGGCGGAGGCGCCTCCTCCGGCGCCGAACCCTCACGGCATCGACCACATCCTGTCTCGTCCGACGGTGGGCAGCAACGTGGGCGCCGGGCTACTCGCGCCGCGGTTGTCGCTGGCGGCGGCGGCGGCCGGCATGGCGCACTACCTGCAGCACAAGCCGCTGTACTGGCCTGGCTTCCAGGGCCTCGTCTCCAACCCCATGGCGTGGCGAGAGCGCCTGCAGTCCAGTGAGTAACAACACATACTTTGTTTCTTACATCTTAAGAGTCGGATCTAGTTGGAAACCGTCTTACCTGCTTCTCAAATATCTACATCATTTGTTAGGCAGGTACCTAAACTTATATGACTGTCATGAGTATTGGCTGAATGTCTTTCAATGATTTTGAAGACAAGAGATTTTGGAAGTCACTACAATATCGCTGAAATATTTATCGATTACAACAATGATCTACAGGTGGAACACAGAAATTTTAAACCACGGACATATAATATGATTTGATAAAACTATACCAGCATAATAATAAATGTGTGTATGTATATTCAAATACATCATCAATATACATGAAGTTAACAAAAAAAAGTTAAATACTGAACATTATTGGATGGTTCATTAAAGTGTTTTTATTGAATTTGTACACAAATAACGAATGAAGTCAGTAGTCGTATAAAAGACATCAACGCGTCGCGCTTCATTACGATATAATGACTGCTGCTAATGACGGACGAATTAGTTTTTTAAATTAATTATCTTACATTTTAATAAGTACTGGTGAATAAATTATAAACGAGTTAGTAAGGTTTTATTTAAATATCGCCGGCAATAAATGTGTGTGCTACAACACGACGGGTATCATTATATAGAAAAAACGTGTCCTTTTAGATAGACGAGACCGTCAATAAAATCTAATACAATGTAATAATTTTATTTGAACATTAGTAATTAATTGGTGCCGTTGTATTATTATTGTATTTAATTTTAATATGAATTAGGTGTCATTTAAATGGAACAAATAATATTTTTACAAAATAGCAGTACAATGGTAGAACAGAATCTTATAACATTATCGTAAGCAATAAATATGTTAATTCCTAACAACTTTACACTATATTTTTAACAATATTATAATATCTGACATTATACCAACTCATAATAAACCCAAAACCATAGAAACCAAATCTTAGCTCGTAACAATATCAATACAAGCCACAACACAACCGGAAGGACGTCACGAAGGCTCCGTTAGTTCCGAGTTCCGGTGGCCGTCGGCCTTGTACCGTCGGCCCTCGGCGGACGTTTATAGCCCTAGGGCCGTTTGTGGCCGTTTGTAGCCGTTCCTCCGACATTAAGGCTTTGTACACGTACGCCTCAACAGCGCCTGAAATAATTCACTCCCTCGTTACTGAAGATTGAGGCGAAGGGAGGCTTTTGATTTTTGATACGAGCGTATAAAATGTAGATTTGAAGATTTTGGAGTTATTTTATTAGCTTCTATATTGAGTACCTATTGTGTTTATTGTTTAACTTTGGTTTTATGTGGACCTTAATTTAAATTACAATTACCTATGTATATACTTCAATTGAAATTCCAATATAGAATATTATAAAAAAATGGTAAGGGTAACAAATCTTCTCAGTGAATAGATTAATAGGGTAGACGACTAATTTTTATTTTAATGTCCGTCTGGTAGATTATTTAAAAACATTAGACACGTATTTTTTCTTTTGTCACAGAAACGAATAGTTTCGAAGATATATTGATTTGAAATGTCGCGTGACGTCACTTCTCAGTACATTTTATACTAAGAAATGACGTTTTAGCCCCCACTCCTAAACTTTGATTCGTTTTATCTAAGTATTGTTTTATTATACGACAAAATAAAAAAATACGTGTCTAATATTTTTTCATTACCTAACTTACGGACTAATTATATTTTTAATTTTCATACCCTGTCATCATCCCCCACTTATTAATCGATTGTAACAGACTATTAATAAAGAATAGCAAGTTATTTGTTTGTTTGTGTATCTACTTATCCAATCTCCATGTTTTACATGCATAAGTATAGTTCTAGCGGAAAAGTCGCGGGTGTAAAAAAATTTTATATAGAAATACTATTTTTCACATGCATTCACATTCGAAAATGTCGGGTTTTCCCATTACTGATTTCTGTATTAACTGAATAAGTCAAGAGAAATGGTAATTATGTAGATTTGGCAAAGAGTTGAGAAGTGTATTACTGTATATTATGAAGAAAACTATTTTTATGTTAACTGTATAATTATATTTATTTTCAGTACTTATTTACTTGATATTATGTATAAAAATAACGTAATAAATAAATATGTAGAATTTAAAATAAACTACACAAAACTAATGGAGACATTTAAATAAAAGAACACTAAAAATGACTATTTATAGAGAGCTTAATTTTATATAACCATTGTTAAATAAAATTGAGGATGAAACTATCGACTATGTCTTTGTATAAACATATACAAGACGATAGATAACGATAGAGCTTATACTAAAATTGCATGATTTAATAACGTGTTTTTATAATAACCATCGTGAGACATACTAAATTAACTAAAATCGTGGGTTACTCACGCGACGTCGCCGCGACCGCGCACACTGCTCATGAGGAAGAACCCCTCTGTGGTTCGAAACTAGTAGAGCTTTTCTCAGTATATTCACGTGAGTAACCCGCGATTTTTAGTTAATTTTAATAACGTCATGGTTGCGATCAGAAATAAAATTTATCTTTTAGAAAATAGATCACTAAGTTATAAGTGAGAATAAACCGCACTAATAAAATTATCCTGCGGTCCTTATTGATATAAATTATTAAAAATTAATGAATTGAAACACCTAATAAGATAATAAATTCGATATATATTACAAGAAGGTTTGGAATGTATCGATCGAAAGATTGTAACAAACATATCGACAGCAATTTGTTCTTCGGTATTAATAAATGCGTATGCGCAGCGAACCGATTGATTTTTACACGACATAATGCTCAATGATCGCAGTATATTGAATGTTATTCAGTAAACGACTTGATAAGGGCTCTTGTAAGCCGGTTATGTATTGCATATTTTGTTTTATTGGAATGTCATTTTTGCGTTTTTATTTATTAGACAAGTAAAGGGCAAAAGTACAACGTGTATCTTTGTTAATCTTGTAAATTGTTTTAGGGACATGGTTTTATTGATTTACTTGGTTTACGGACTGTAGGAGGGTTATTGTTTTTAATATCCACCAATGCATATATATATTATGATAGATTAGTTGATGGATTGAAAACATATATTTTAATAGCAGTAGGTATAGTTTATGGAATGATAAATATTATTTTTTATTATTTATTTACCCCTTACGGTTTTTATCCACGTGGATATGTCAACCGCATTTCACCTTATACTCTATTTTCACAAAATTATTAAACGCCTTATTGTTATCATTTTATAAAAAAATACTTATGCCTATACGAAGGGGAATTACTGCCTAGAACTTTTAATTACAATGATAAATATATCTTTCTAATTGCCTACTGGAATTTCCATCTATTAATATAGACCTATATATATATCTGAATATTTTTTATGAAATAAAATGCCACCAAATTATATTATGGCTTTGTCACATAAACCAGATTTAATCGTCGGCGAATTTCCTTCATCTATCGACTCTAATTTGGGATTATCTAACTAAATCGTCATTTTAAAGTCTTACGTAAATGAAATCGCAGGAAATATGACAATTTGTCAAATAAATGTGATTGTAAAAGAGATCAGTTTCAAAGGCAGGAGTTTGTGAGTTATTGTTAGTGTGTGGGTGTGACGTTATGTCGGTAACCATCAATGAACTGACGACTGGTTTAGGAAGATATCTTGTCATTCAGTTTCGTATCAATATAATGTGCCGATCGAGTAATTTGTAGCTTGTCGTCGTTTTAGAGGCTGTAGAATTTATTTTATTAAAATTTACCTTTTTTACCGTTTTTCTGGAAATATATCATAGAATATTGTAAGTAAATTAATAGTTAAATATTACAGCTGCAAAATATTAAATTATGTAACAAAAACAGAAGTCGAAATAATTTAACATTTAGTACGAACCCCACACACATATCAAATCATAAATATTAGTGGCCACTGCTGACCAAAGGCATCTCATATGGAGAAGGTGTGAGCATTAATCACCACGCTTGTTCAATGCGGATTGGCTGGTTGTTTATAAGAAACATTTATAAAGAAAGTAGGCGAAACTAACCCACGAACTAAACTTGCTTCTTCATTCTTCTATTGGCTACATCTATCACACCCACAATGGAGCATAACCAAACCAGAAGCAAGCTGTTGAGCATGTTCAAGTAATATCATAAAATAAAACAGCGTCGCGTCGCTACACGAGTACACGTCACTATCACGCCTCCTTAATAAGAGGAACAACTGTTCTTACACGAAACAAGCTGTTTCATTAACAGTGATAAATATCTGTATTCGGAACCGAATGTATCGGATTTCCGATACAAAATATGTAGAACCGGATCGGGTATGAATGTTTCGGATTTGGAAGGAGTCTAGAGTGGACTTGTTTTAATTGCCTTTTGATTAATATTTTCTTTGTATTTAATAAATTTGAAATCGGTAACTGGAAGTACCCGAAACTGATATTTTCATTCACGCTTTACGCTGTAGGAACTTTTTTTCATCAATGCGGATCATTTTTTGATGCATTTATTTATTATTTAGTTCTGTATACTTAAATGTAAATAAATAGACAATTCTTGTTTGAAGTTATATAATTTTTTTTTGGTTATCCGTATCCAGATTTGAAATGTTATATCCATAATATAATTTGTTAATTAATTGTTATAAGTTGTGCGATTGATCCTTGTATCGCCGGCAATCGATACTGTTGTGTTGAGTCCGAGTATACGATGATACGCCATAATCTCCACACTCGAGATAACCGCGTGTCGGTCGTTTGCAACAATTTTGTAATGATAACTTGTTAAATGAGAATATTTATACTTTATGGATTGTTTTATGTGTTAGGGAATTTACGGATTATTTTATAGATTTTGAAATTAGAACGATTTTTGTTTTTCTTTAAAAGCGAACTCAATTGCTTGTGTTAACGAGTTGTTCATAAACATATGCGTCATAATTAGTTTATTTGATAACTGATTGTTTGTTTTTCCCTTAAATTTTGAATCACCCACTCAATAAACAGAATAATAATTCGATGAACGATAACAAGAGAGTACAGTCGCACCACAATATTATCGCAACATTTGACGCGTTGTTCATTACAGTTGCACCATAAAAGCAATTCGTGGGATCACTATACTGACTGCCTCAATCAATTATATTATTATTGATAAACTGGCAAACTTTCCTAAGCCTTCATATCAGTTTTATTAAAAACACACAAAATATAATAACATTTGATGTCGCTGCGTCACGGATCGCGACAGATTTTAATAAAAAGCCAACATATCGAGTCAGATAGTCACGGCGAAGAGCTTATTAAATGACACGTGATAACATAATACTGCTATCAGTTGATAAGTGATCAGGTAATAATGTGTAATGTCAAGTATTTCACGTTTGACACGACGCAATTACTTTGTCACCGCGGCTCGTATCGCGGCTTATAATATCGACTGCACACTGCAAACACATACGAACAATATAATTAAATTGTCCGTCATAACGTTTATCTACTAACAATATTACATGCGTCCTAATTCGATGTTATTAAAACTGAGTGCCATATTTTGGGGGCGACTGTACTCGACTGCTGCTACTGTATTTGATGCACAGTTTTGGCTCCAAATCAAAGTTAACACAGTTATGTCGATGTGACGTGTTCTTGGATATGTAACATTGTATTTTATATACAGTTCTCCAAAGTTTATTATTGAATGAAATCATAATGTTGGTCATTCACCAGTATAATTTGCAGCGGTTTCATTTACCGATGGGATTTCTATGTTATTAAATCAGCAATGGTCGGAGTTGTATACTTGGCTGTACATTTTTACACACAATTCACTATTCGTATCCTTATTGAAATGTGTGTAAAAACAATCATAGTTTTGACATCACAAAATATAAAATAACAACGGTGCATTCCGAGGAGCAACCATAGCTAGTTAATTTGTTACACACTTTGTAGTGGAATCAACAATGAGTTCATAGTGATAACTTCAAACCCAATGTGGTATTACCAATTATCACAACTCGTAATATCAGCCCATTATGAATTATCCGCAAGTAGCAAAAACTTTAAATTAACGGCGCTCTGCCCAAAACGCAACATTTAAAACAACTTGCCCAATTACGTGCACAAACAGAGGCACTACACAAAACATTAAGAGATTATTATTAAAATCCCAAAAACATTTGGGAAATTATTAATTAGTTAGGGCGTGCGCGGCGCGTTAGGCTGCGGTCGCACTGGGCGCGCACGAATGAAGTGCCACACATTTTTTTAATTACAGTGTGTCCCCACACCCACCTCGGCCCACCCCCGAGGGGGCCCGGGCCGGCCGGGGACCCCGGGCTAGCATATGTCGCCCGGAATTAAAATTCACGTTTCGTGATGCAACATTCAATTGTGTCCGGTTATTCGATAGTGGGACAGTTAAATGAAGTGTTTTTTGGCAAAAAGTATGTTTTTGTTAGTAGTTGGTGGGTGAAGTATGGTAATGTAGCCGTCGGTGCTCGCTCGTCGGTCGCAGGGATACCGCAAATTGGTTCGTTTTATTAGGTTTTGTTGCAACTGTTTTATGTGCTGCCGCGTCCATGTACTGCGCTGGAAAGTTTGTCAGTGTTACTAGTATCACCAGTACCAAAAAAACTAAGTATAATAATGTACACAAGTGCATGTTATAATTAATCATACATTGTATACATTAACTACATAATATTATAGTAATAGTCTATTTAAAAACATCCATGTTCTGAACAAAAAATGTGGTTAATAATTGCCACAGCAATTGAAGAAGCAGACCACTGTAACTGTGTCTTAGCGTGTGATTATTAAAACTAATTGTTACTTAAAACTTTAAAACAATACACCATAATTATAGGGATTATGGAATTATCATCGCCATGAGGCTCTATATGGCCATACTATACTATTATATTCTGTGGTTTCATCAATTGCATAGGTATTCGTTTCATCATCATCAGCCTTCGTATTCGTCGTATTCGTCATCAGTATTCGTTTATAATATCAGTAGTAGCCAACAAAGTAAACAGCGTAGTACTTACGTAGATGTTTGATAGTATATGTTTTTCGTAATGTATGCTCCTCAAATACATGCCAAATAGTTTCATAAAATACTCTGCCTTTATACAATGTCCATATTGTACATACAATGTACAAAGTGTCAATAAAGCTTCCAGTAATAATGAAGATGATACATAACAAGTAACACCAAAGAGATGAAACCTCATGGCATAAGTTTTATACATATTTCCTTCATTCCGCTTTATTTCTGTTATAGTCATAGGTATTATTATTTAGTTTCATAATACTTTAATTACGTATTCTGATTAAAATAACTTATTATATTTGTTAAAACATAAATCACAATGAAAATACAACTAATATTGTATTCAAACATTGTTTTAAAATCATTGCTCAATTATTTCTTCTCAACTGATAATTGTTTTCATAGCCCTCTGAAAGTGGTCATGAAAGTGGCACAACGGGGCACAATTACACGTCGGACGTAAAGGCACAATCTCTGCCGAGCCGGGCCCCGCGCCCCGCGACTCGGGCCCCTGGGCCCCTCGCCCGGCCTAATGAAATTAAATTAAGAAATAACATAATTCCGCCCGCCGCCGCCCGCTCACCGCACATTTTCGCGTACACCCCTAGCACTAGGGCTGTCGACGGTTTTATATTTGGACGTTGCTAAACTTAATGCTGGCGTTTGTTTTGAACATTTTATTTTGAATTAAACATTTCTATACTATTATCTGGCGTTCATACATTATAGTCTTTTACTCATAATAATTATTCATAATAGTATCAGATGAATTATTGAACCTTAAAAAGGCTCTATCTTGTTTCAAAATTTTTGTCCACTATGCGTGCAGCCCTACTGGTCCCTGGAGGGGGGAGGCCTCCTCTCAGTCTCCATCTTTGTTTTTCGCGATGAGGTGACGGTTATTATAGGGCTGTGTCGATGTATTATGTTGTTTTCTTTGCTAAATAATAGACGGCCATAGTTCTCCTGTTAACCAAATGAATTTATATGTTTTTATGGCTGGTCGTGCGTATGTGGTACTGAAGTGTCGTTGTTTTTATTCGTAAAGTAGTGATGGGATTGTAATTATATCACTTAAGCAATATATGTATAATCAAATATATAAATCAATGATTAACCGATTAGACAGAAATTGCACGAATATAATATAATTTATCTTAGATTTCCTCATATGAAAAACTCGACACCCATCGACAAACAGTCGCACAAGAATACGGAACTACTCAGTCCTAGATCACTGAACAACTAGATCTCTCATTACACACAATATAGCGAGTATATCCTTAACAAAGTTGGCCAGTAGCAACAATACAGAGAACAATAACATAAGAGTACATGGCACGGAGATAAAACGTATCTTAATACACCCATATTGTTATATGAGACGGTCGCAACTTGTCCGGCGTCCGGTCCGTGCCCGGCCGGACAAAAACCGGACAGTTATCAAAGTGATATCAGCGAGGATGGCGGGTGGTCCACACAAAAACTGCACTTATGGCGGGGTAACGATACAATATACATGTAAACAGAGATAGTTTCCACTTTATACGTTTATTGTTACATGATCTTAAAAAAGGTTTTTGATAATAAACAAGCATTTCGATTTGATAAAGTTAAACTTTTATGTTCATATACAAACAAAATAAAATTATCACACAACAAGTTTAAAAGGCACGTCTCATCCACATTAGTCATCAATAAACAATTCTCTAAAGTAACATATGTATGTGAAGCCAATATAGTACACATCACTACATGAACATGTTCAAGATAATACAATCAACGATACAATACATGTCGTGATACCGAAAAATATAAAAAAAGAAATAAACCGCGTAGCAATTTAATAATGTGCTACGAAGCTTTGATGCGCCGCTACGAGATATGCTACGAACAAATGTCGCTGCTACGCCGTAGCGATAAGGGTGACTACACGCTCGCTACATACGCTAGGGAAATTTATTTTAGAGAACATTTTTGATACATTATTGGTGTCGTTCTTTTGTATTATAAATAAAAGTTACTTTAAATTATGAACATAATATAAAATAAAAAATATCACTGTATTTATTTTATTACCCCAACATAGAGCGTCTAGTAACACTACACCGCTAAACTCTGTTCAAATTCAAGTACCTCAGCAACACTTTACCTATTGTACCTATTCACTAAACAATAACACTATAAACATTATCTTCACTTTGTTATCACCGAAATAGTTTATCAGTCGCGATTGTGTGCCGGTCCTAGCGTTATCTGTCGCGCAGGTGTGTTGCGTGTCGCCGCCACACGGCGCGGCGCGCGACGCGACATATCGCTTTATTACAAGCGATCGCTTGTACGACACGCGTATTGCCTGTCGCACGATTATGGCCCTCCTTATGAAAACGCGTGCCATGAATACCGAGCTTCAGGAATAAGGAAGCGATGACGTCGACTGCTCGCTTTTATTATCATTGTACGAACAAATGAAACTGAGCGTTTCACTTTTATGGTTTCAGATGGTTTCAAACGTTTCGGGATTCTTGTTGTATGTTATATGACGCTGGGAGATATAATATTATATCGGTTTATATATGTTTGTAGTTTGATGTCTGCTCCGGTTTATGTGTTGATTTGTGAAATAAAGTAAGAATATAGTGTGAGGGTAGATATTTACCAGTTTTCAAAGGTTAAAATACCTCTTACCTTGGTAGGTAGAATATTATTTTAAAATAGTAAAATATATTTTCCTCGCACAAAACTTAACAAAATTATATTATCCCTAGAGTACTATGATAAACAATAAGTTTAAAACAAAAAGCACAAATAAACAGCCACCAATTTGAAGTTTGTTCAACATTGAGTTGTTGGAGCGCCGCGCGTGACGGCGCCACAGTCTCCAAAGAGTTGTAAAGCCTCCTTCCTGTAAACTCGGCGCGTTAACTGCTGGCAATCAAAGCCTGCGGTTAACTTATAAACGGAGACAAGTGAACATCGCTAACTGTGACAAACATTAAGTGTAAACTACCCCCAGGAAAGTCCCTGACAACGGTACAATTAAAACCTTTCGAGAGCACCCTGTATCACCCCCTCGTAGGTACAGGGTGCGGTAACGCGGGGTGGTACAGGGGGCGCGACTTATTTGTAGATGATAGAACACAGATTTTGTGTGTTTGTCTGTTGTTTGTATTAATTGTGTTGTGTTTGTATGGCAGACACGCGTGCTGTATACACATGTGTAATTCAGTAGGTTAATATTAAAGGTAGACAATGATTCTCAATTTGGGATACATTGTTTTATTTTTCAAGAATCAAATAATTGATTTCCCTTTATATAAAGAGGTCAGCCATATCAAATACCTACCTAACAAGATCACACAAAAGATATGAGTGCACATACACACATAGGCACATATTTGTTCGAGGCCACAAAAGGCTCGCCCCAAAGAAGGCTCATGATCCGCGCACGTTAACAGGGGCACCGGCCCTCGGGGCTCCGCGGCTCGTTAGCCCTCCAATTGAGACGCCCTCCACTGCCCGCCGGAATACCAACATGTGGTCCTTTATGTACGCCACGTTTTTGTTTCGTTTTAATTCCCTTATCAATATCGAGGTGAATGTCAATGACTGACTTGTGTTGCCATCTCATGTCATTGATATGACGAACGTGCTATGGATAATTTTGTAAGTTGAATTTTATAGTACAGTTTAATATTTTCATCATACATCTTGGTTTATCTTGCCAATCATTAATATTACCTCCTTTACACCACTGAAATTGATTTGACGAAAGAATTTTTATCAATATGCTGTTAAAACATAATATTATTATACCCATCTTCAGTAAATTCTATTCTATCCATCCACTTGATCATCGTAAAACAAGACACTTTCGTATTTACCTCTGAAAGGCTCTCGATGCACACCCCTAGTGGGTGGTCCCACGCGAAGGGGTTGCGGTCGCCCCTCGGCGGTTCCCTCCCGGCACGGATTTGTACGTAATTGTGTATTTCATATAATTGTTTCACATCGCTTCACGGCTCGTGAACGAAGATGTTGCTGCTCTCTGCAGCTGAATGTAAATGTGTTGCGATATGAGCCGCGGACTGACTGACTGATTGCTTTACACTTGCTTTTAATTTGGTTTGTTGATTTATATTTATTTATCTTATTATTGGTGTTTCTCCTTTAATAATTTATTTTATTTATTTATATTGTTTTATTAAGGGGTATCCACAATATAAACACACACATTGAAAGTAAGAAAATAATAGGGTTACCGACTAGTGTCCGTGTTACAACAATTAAAGATATGCACAACATTCAATATTCCTTTCATGATAATATTGAAGTTTATTTAACAATATAGTATTTAATATAATATTTATTATATTCACGTAATATACCTTATCATTCATAAAATATTTGTATATTGTTTACGTCACAAATGAATAGTTTCTGTTAAAGACACACTATCTTGTTTTCATTAAAATAATGGTTTGCAAACAAAATATAAACTAATTTAGTATAGAGTACAAAGTCGCAGAACTTGTAAAAGCCTTTAATAGTGAGACTAAAGAAGAACAAAAGCACGCCACAGAACCATTGTACCCTTTGAACTAGGTTTATATTTGAATGTGCAACTACACAGTCGTATTCAAATACAATCGCCACATGTGGAGCAAACACTTCGAAATCAAATATATATATATATATATATATAGAGTTGAGATAGTGCAAGTTATTCAAAAAGTCCGGTCAGCTCGCGATATTAACAAAGTGCGGCTGCATAATGCATGCCTCGCAATATGGCGGACGAACAGTGACGTCACTGATATTGCTTCCAACTTTGCTGCAGTTTTGTTGACGAGTTTCATGTTAGTATGAAAATATTCGTATGTGCAGGCGTAGATAAAACTTGGCTGAGAGGTTACTGCTCTCTAAGTGTGCCAGATGGTTGAAATCATCATCTACAGCCGTAGTATGTCTACTGCTGACCAAAGACTTCTTTCGAGGGTCTCCCAGGCTTTTCAAGCGACCTACGGATGGTAGTTAGGTCACCGACAACTTAGAGGATGTCGTTGTCCATCGCAAGGTGGTTTAGGTAGGTTAATTACTTGTGTAAATTATTCTTAAATGATGTAATTCAGTCACTTAAGAATATGATACACCATATCTGTGTGAATTGCTTCAAGGCAAGACAAACTTTATCTAACTTGAATCTGTGCTACATATGTCTAATAGCACCCGATGTCAGTACAACCCCAGAACTGTGTTATGTGTAAATAGTTTGATCTTTGTGTAATGTAAGCATTACACTATGTAGGGAAACTATTTATGCGTCATTAACCCCCACCCATCCAAAACCCGGCCTCAGCAACACGCTGTAACGCAACATAAGTGAATCAATTAACTACAAATACAGGCCATTCTACACCAAACACGGAATTAAATGAAGGCTGTAATACCGGCCACATCCTTACAACTAACACCCGAATTTATACGTTAAGTACTTGCAATAAAGTTTATATTGTAGTGCGATAAGTTGAATGTGCGTAGAAAATTATTTTGGGCTTTATTTTGTAGGTCGTAAGGTTGGTTTTGGAGTGTGTGGGTCAGGTATTGGGTGTGTTATTTGTCGGCTGTCCATTGTTCTGGCCGTGGAGTGGACTGTCCTGTGTCCGTATTATTGTAGAGCTAATGTTTGGACACATTGCTTTTAACGAGCTTTTCTTTCAGTCGGTGCCGGTTTTCCGGCCTGTTGGCGTCTATTGTGCTCGGACACATTAGCGGGGCAGGTCAATAATATAAACTATGTTTACACTTGTCATAGCTCCGTGTACTATGAGTCTGTAGGTAGATATTATATGTATGTATATGTGAGTACATGCGAGTAGTATTTCACGATGTATTCGCCTGTAATTTTCGCCGAACTGTAGAATAAATTTTAATATTTTCTGTAATTTTATTGCGAATACATTATCATTTGATATTCATGGAGTGCCTAAAAATAGATTTCGTAAGGTTATTTTAAATACATACTACTATTTACATTATATACCTCAATTTATTACATTACAGTTGTTACCTCATTCTACTTAACGCAAATTACAAACACGAGTAGAGTGTTTTTCAGAGGTCGACAAAAGAGATAGGTACTATCGAAATTATGGTCCATATAAGTTTAATCAGACCTCTTCATTAACAATTATCGTCTAATTTTTTAAAACATAAATATGTTTAAAATAATTTCAATCTATAATTATTATTAATACAACCGTTACTTAATCCTCAAAATGTTATTCTTTTATATTACTATATTTGATGGGGCGACGTTTGACCACTATCTCGCCTGGTGGTAAGTGATGATGTGGTCTAAAATAGAGCACGTCGACCCATAAGCAACCGATTCACTCGGGCCTTGAAGACACTCAGATATAGACACAGGAAACACAGACTCTGGCAAAGAGTGAATGAATTCCACTCCTTAGCAGGACTCACAAGGAAGCTTGATGCGAAGCGCTTCGTGCGTGTGGGTGGGACATCGACTATGAATCGGTGACGCTTCGCCGATTGTTTATTTCGTAACAGCCGAAGATAATATAACTGAGTAAATAATTCAGTACATGCACATAACAAGTCGCCATAACTCATGCTATGCAGGACACAAGTAATATAATGTAAATAAATTAATATTTATACCTTATTACAATATGTCCAGTTGATATATATCCTGATTTAAGTAAACAATATAGCCTGTACCTTGCCATGTAATGGTATTAATGAATAATGCGATTAGGTAACTACATACGTAAAGAATAATATTAGACTATATTTAAATAAGTAGGTGAATGCAATTAATTTAGGAGCAATAAATAGGTACATAATATTTTTATATTTGTTTGTTCCGAAAGAAAGAAAAAGTATTTATTTATTTCTGTTTAATTGATCTTTGATCTGGTCTGAGGGCGTATCGCAGCGAGTTGGAATAAGAATAAGACTGCCTCTCTGGCTGAGTGGTAAGTGAAACTGCCGGGCAAGGGGTCTCGGGTTCGATTCGCGGGTCGGTCAAAGTATAGGTTTTAAAAAAAATCTCAGTAGTAGCACGGAGTCTAGAAATGTGACAATAGACTCACCCTCTATTACATGGGACTCATAACTTAAATAGTGAAAAATAGGTGTTACATTGTACAGTGGCATTAAGTGCCGTAATGTGCACCTCTGCCTAGCCCTTCGTGGATAAAAGGCTCGATTTTATGTTATGTTGAAATAATAATACATTCATAAGGACTTCATAAAACAAAAGTAGGATTAAATACAAACTAACGTAACATACGGAAGATTTTGTAGATATAATGTAAGATAACGTATTAAACAATAGCTTTGATTTGATTTTATGCCAAACGAATTCAACACAAAACATTTATTCAGCAACACAACAATAATATTTGAAATAGCTTGAATTTTTCCATCGCCAATAAATTCAATCTGTGTGGAGACTCGTTTTAATCCTGATATCGTTCAAAAACTAGACTGTACATAACAGTACATCAATATAAAAGGCACATAAACCATAACCTCCCGCCCGCGCGGCACATGACAATGTACTGACAGAAGGTCCATTGTTAACGTAATGTAAAGACAAGTCTAAAGTATCAGTGCTTGGTTTGTTAGTTATTAAAAACTTATTGATTTCAGCTAAGAATATAAGTTAATTCGATCGTGTAGTCTTTTTCGTAGCCGTAGCTCGTAGCACGTCGTAGCAATAGGATCATGAAAATTACAAAGTTTTTTTTTATGTAAATGCTTAGCAAGACAACTCGATGAAATTCAAACCACACTAAGGTCTAATAATGAATAAAGTGTTATTGTTTATTTTTTTAAAGTATACATACTTACTTTACCACGATCATTTTTAATCATTAACAAGCAAGTATTTTTTTTTTCACTTGACGAACTATGAGCTATTTTAAACTTCTCCATTATGCTCACATAGTGACACAGTATCATCGCGAATAAAATTGTTTTGATGAAGCGACGCCTGTCGCGTCACCGCCCCTCCGGGACCTAACGGGGGAGGGAGGGGGAGGACTGAGCGAGGAGGGGGGCAGAGGAAGACGAGTGGAAAAATGAAATGAAAATAATGATAAAAACGTCGACACGATGTCAAGGGACCGTCAGCCCTTCGAACGAGAAGGTAGATTGATTTTTGTTAAGGCTGGTGCTCTCTCTATGTTTTTTGTTTTATTTTGGTTTGAAAACATGCGCTTTTCAATTGTTCGGATGTTTCAAATTCCTTGCTAAAGTGTCTGACGTTGTCTCACTACCGAATCAATTAAGAGAATATTCTCTATTCAAGTATAAGTGGTTATTGGAAAGGAACTAAATATGACGAATCAGTATTTTGGTGGACGGAACTGTTACAAACCGTTGAATTTATTGAGAAGTGTGATCATTCCACTTCTTTAGAAGTCATTATTTCGTATGCATTTGGACGAACATTGAGAGCATTCATACTATAATCGAACGATTTCAAAACTTAAGTTTTATTTATTAGCAGCGAAGAAAAACCATTAATTACAGATCTCATTTTTACTTACAAAGTCTTGCTTTCAAATTGAGATTGTTTCATAACATAAAGCCTTCAAAGTCATTGTGTAAGCATTGTTGCAGCAACAGTATGATGTAACATTATCATCGATAGCAGTTGTTAATGAGTTCATAACAATGATGTATCATTTACAAGCTGGCTTGGTATTGCGATAAATAACACTTTGTAATTACTGCATTGTTGCCAAAATTAAGCGATTTGATGTCATCTTGCAGTACATGGAGATAGTTAAATTTATAATATGAATTTAAGAATAACCGTCCGTTATTGTGTGTTCTAAAAATATATATTTTTACTTATGTATGTAGAAGTTGTGTCAAGCTACTGCCTACTTATTGCGATACAATAGTTTGATAGATTTAAGTAACTTGACGCGCTAGTCGTGTCTACAATAATAGTTTTTAATCTTCAGCTCAACTTTTGTTGAGGCGACACCAATGTTTAATGTTACTCTGTTTTTTTTTTTTTCATTCATTTTAATAGAGCTCCAACTTTATCGATGTTTAAAACGAGTTAATAATAGTATCATTCTAAAAACTAAAACATATTATTGTATATAACTGTAATGTGATGACAAAGTGCAGATCTTACCCTATTTTTTTCTCAACTGCAGATTTTGTTGCAGTGAGCAACGGCGCGCTGAGCGCGTGTTCTCAGGGTGGCATGGACAAGGACGGCAAGAAGAAGCACACGAGGCCTACTTTCAGTGGACAGCAGATCTTCGCGTTGGAGAAGACCTTCGAGCAGACCAAGTACCTCGCCGGACCGGAGCGGGCCAAGCTCGCGTACGCGCTCGGCATGACCGAGTCACAAGTCAAGGTGAGTCTACACACGTAAATATTATGCTTAAGGCTCCTACAACAGTTCATTTTTCTTATGTATTTATTTCTGTGACTGAAACACTCAGGTGCTTTTGAAATAATCGTATTCAATTACCATTTTATACATATAGAACGCAGAGAACAGAATTCAAACATAAGAGTACTTTTTGTTTTTGTCGGCATCAATTGAAAGTCAATAGATTGGTCGTGATTGTATGAGTAGTGGAACAGTATAAATGAATATTGGGCTTAACACAATTAGCACAGTGTACCGACGAGTAGGGTACAGGCACCAACACGCGGCACTCGCACTAATCCGATTACATAGATTGAAAAGTCAATCACTTAGCGGAGCGGCGCGCGGCGGCGGCGGCGGCACGCAGTCAAACGCGGCGCTCTATTACTAAGGATTATACCACGCGACATGTGCACCAACACTTTGTTTTATTTTAACCAACCTATTTAATATCGTGATTCACACTTTTACCAATCACTGCCACGCTTCTAATGACCACGTTCTCTGACCACATTCTATCTTTATTACATTTTTATAAGCTGTCTCTCATTTTATTCCTAATAAAATATTAATATTTATATTACATTCCAATTCCCAATACAAGGAATTACGCCATTTAACTACTGGAGTTAAGTAAAACTATCTCCGTTAGTAAGAGTCGTAAAACGCAACAATAACACGCGATCATCACGAACATTTTACGAGATATAAATTACCATCTTAAATGAAGCGCCTACTGCACAGTGGAGTAAACACATCATGCAAAAGGATCTTTCAATTAAACCAAACACATAAAATAGGCGTAAAAAGGCGCAGTTATATGGAACTAATTGTGGGGCGACGTCATGCCCGGGGCGGCCCCCTCCGCACACAACTGCGGCACTCGCCGCCCGCAAGCGGTCACGGTGCGATTCCGAGCGAAACTTTATTGAATGCTGATATTCAATGTTTGTTGTTTTACAGTATTGTTTCAATTTTATTCGAATTTACCTGTGATTTTAATACATTTTACATACAGATTAAAATACCTTTTTATTGTACTGTAGGAAAAGTTTGTACGTCGTAGACCAATGTCAAACTCTGCTAAACTTTCAATAAATATTCTCCATCAGCATGAAGTCTGATGATGTGCGCACTCCTCACAATGTAGCAGATCCCTCCAGTGTGAGTTTAATGCGAGGGGAATAATCATATTATACTAAGTGATACTCGCTATTAGGGGACTGTTAGGAAGCTTGCACAGGGCGCGACACAAACTGTGATGCGATTTATTTTCACAACGTGATTTTGGTACACAACTAACTCCTTCAAGTTAATAGACTAGTTGTTTATGAGATGTAAAATTAAGTCTTAATTTAGGTTTGGGTTTAAAATACTTATTTATTTTTATTGAGTCTCCGTTCACCAACGATCGAAGTTATTATACAATTAAAATAAACAAACATTCGTGACTACAGACCAAATAAAAATACAACACTGTCATTTCATTATTATATCGAATACAAGCAACTATTACTGTCAAGAAAGTAACAAAAGAGCATCGCCATGTGCAATGAATCTAACATAGCATCGTTGCAAGCGATAGTCAGAGAGGCGAGTGCAATGATGCGCACACAATGAGATTAATGTTCGCGCCACATCGCGCGGAAACTGGAGCGATGCTGCGTCCTCAGCAATAATCATGAATCTTCAATATTCTTCGACGACTCCCGGACTAGGGATACATCTGTCGTCTCATCATTTATTGTCAATATCGTATTCGTATGTTTTGTTTTATGGACTATTTTAAGATGACATATCATTTTCTTGCAGTTTTCTTTAAGTTAGTATTAAATAAGGTAAGAGCGTTTTTTTTGGTTTAACAAAAGAATAGTTTCAACTTAACCACCCCAATATCGAAGCTTTTAAGCTGCATAAGCGGTCTAATGGTATCAATACACAAGGACCAACAATCCTTTACAATACTAAATACGTATCACACAATACACATTCACAAATTGGACTCAAAAGCCAATGTGCGAAGGGATAATCTACCACTTTATATCTAAACACTTTACGGGATTGTCAACTTTGTGACTTTGTGTTAGGAGTGTTATGGAGTGCAAAGTTAAGTTTGTAGGGTGTTTCAATTCCCCTGCATGGGTGTCATAGCTCATTTGGCATTCGATAAAATTAATCCATGGGGAAGATTAACAGAGAGGGTAGTGTGTTTACACATGTGTGATGCATCGGCCGATGCAACTCGAATACGTAATGCAATTAATTCTTGACGGCTGTTTATTCAATAACTATATTTCATACTTTCAGAGCATTCGTGTCGTTTAATTGCTGCATTTATTGAGTTAATGGATTGCCCTCGCTATTAGCACTATTGCTTTTGATTTCTTTTGTTTAGATTTATGAATATTGACCATGTTTAGTTTATAGTATCACAAAGACAATAATTTCCGAAATATTCATTCATAAAAGACTTTCTAGACACTGTAGCCGGATTTGCAAATTCCTTGGCTTTATACAACGAGCTGAATCATGTTCACATTTATTCACTTATTCAAGACTCGCGATCATTATTTTAGGATCCTGACTCAAGTGCAGCTCTATGAGTGATTCACTCAAGTCTCGTTTCATAGAACCAGGCATTTATACGAGCCACATTAAAATTGATTGATCCCAGTTTCCCATAACTCAAACCGAAGGCCCCGAGCGCGTCAGACCTCCTTTTTATTTCCTCTGAAACTATACAGCACCAATAATAAAAATAATAAAAGATGATCTTATAATCCGCACCACGGACTGTTCGTTGGGTTTTACAACTATGATATACAACGTCGTAATAAGTCGCCCTTTAGGCAATAACTCGTGTCGCGCTCAAAATGCAAATCACTGTGTGTCGCTATCATTCCTTTTATTGTGGCTGTAAAACACCGTCGAATTAGTTGTGACCCAGCGATGGATGGTTCCCACAGCGATAGATGCGTTTAGATAATTTTATTGCGTGTTATCTCGTATTTTTTATTCCACTGCTGATTCGGGTTATATGGTCCTGTTTCGCGAATTTTATACGATGCAGATTGTAATAATTGTGCACTAAAATTGATCGCGATTATGGCAATAAAAATGATTTTAATGAAGGGATCGTAACTGGTGTTTACACCTCACAATAAAAATATCGTTAGTGTAACACAGTCATCATTTTATTTCTGAGCCAGGAACTGTTATTACTTGAGATATAAGCAGCTAATCTGATCTACCTTAATACATGAATTAGCTACAAACACCGTGACAGCGGCCACACTTCATTAAAGCGCTCCAGTAGGGTATCAGGCTCTAATGACGTCACAGATAAGATAAAATGCAGTTACCATCATGCAGATGAGGTTGAAGGGGAGTCCGACACATCGTACAAACTGTGCACCATATTAAATTATTTTGATAGATGACACTATAATTTAATTTTAATGTGTTTTGATAAAACGACCGTTGTACCCTCTTTAGTGAATTTAAAATCAAGTTTTTTGCCAATTGTAAAGTGATTGAGGATGAATTAAAATGGCTGAGTCGGCGCTTTGTGAGCGATGGCTGCGCTAAATGGTTGTGATAGCGATTTGCATACAAGCCATTAAGTAGAGGAGCCGGTTAATGTGCTCTGTTGTTCATTTTACTTTATTTACGCTTCGTTTTTAGTTTGTACAAGTTAAACGGTTTTTGATGAGAGAGGTAAATATTGATAATAGCTTGAATGATGGGACTTACAGTCTAATTTATATTCCAAAATAATGTGGTTTCGATAATTGATTATCGTTATTCAATTTAATTTGTAGAGTTAGTATGAAAGTCAATAATAAATATTGTTTGATGGTTTTAAAAGTAGTCGACCCTTTTTCATAGGTTCATGATTGAGTTAAAAACAATTTAACTTTATACTCTATGCTCTATGGTTCTTCTCCACCTCTACATCACTTATTGTACCATTATAAAAGACTAGTTTCTGCCAGCGGCTTTGCCCGCGATCCCGTGGAGTAAAAAGAAGCCTTATGTTATAAGTGGGGTAAAAAGAAGCCTATATGTTATAAGTGGGGTAAAAAGAAGCCTATATGTTATAAGTGGGGATAAAAAAGCCTATATGTTATAAGTGGGGGTAAAAAAGCCTATATATTATAAGTGGGGGTAAAAAAGCCTATATATTATAAGTGGGGGTACAAAAAGCCTATATGGCCTTAATCTATCCCTGTTCCAAATTTCATCCCGATCCCTTCAGTCGTTCTGACGTGACTGAGTAACAAACATACAAACAAACACACAAACTTCCGCATTTATTATTAGTAAGATTCAACTACTTTCTACTACATACATAGAGCTAACTTATTGCCTTAAACACTCAAACTAATTTAACCCTTTACTGCCAAAAAATAAAGCTGGAAATCGATTGCAGACAATATGTTACCTGTATCATACAGTAACAATTAGTGTCGGGGACGCGAAGCATTGTACTAACTATTCAATCGTAACATAACATAACTAATATGGCGTTATGAAGCCGTTGCTGCAGTTTACGATACGATTAGCATATGTGTTGTTATTGAGACACACACACACACTGGGACAAAAGGGCGATATACATATACAGTTATACATAATATGTATTACTTTGTCTGTGGGGGAGAACATACACATTGTCACACCTATCTCTCAGTGGGATATTCTGAGACAATGGAAAGTCTCTTTGGCTTCGTATTGTATAATTTGATAAGTTAAAACATGTATTAGTCAATAAGTTCAAAGAAACTTAACTAGATATTGCGCAATAAATATTTAATCTTTTAATTACTTAATGTGAGGCACATAGTAGTTCTATTTAATTTGGCTTACTTGTATAGTTTTTTTAAGGGATAAGTCGATGAACGACCTCTTGGATCATCTGATGGTAAGCAATCGGCGTCGCATATGGACACCTGGAACACCAGAGGCGTTACAAGTGCGTTATCGGCCTTTTGGGCATTAGGAATTTGAGAATTCTTGGAGATTCAAGGATTAAGGAGATTGGAGAGTGGTAATTGGATTAATTAGGCCTGCAGTATCCTCAGCCACAGTTTTTTGAGGCCGTGGTATCACTCCGGTCGAGCTGGCCAATTCGTGCCGAAACATGGTTCTCTCACACTTTTCCCATAGTTTCATGATTCCTAGCAGAACTGTTAAAGTCACCTGTAGTCACCTGTAGTCTGTACAATCCCAGCATTGTTCATGATCGTGTCACAAACAGATTCTCCGATTAGTATCAAGCAGCGCCCTCTGGCGTACATGTCATAATTAAATTAACATATTCAATGTTGCTACATCAATGTATGAATATGTTATCATTAGATGTAGTATCGTATATTGTCTGTATCTCGTGTGGGTTAAAGCTAAAGGAGATCTACATAGGTGGAGTATAGACTACAATATTATTTATTAGGTTTTCGGCTTACTCATGTAACTGTTTGACGAGTAACCTGACTAGTTTCAAGCCGTGCTAGAGAAGTATTCTGTGTCGAGTGTTAGTAGCACAGAAAACATAGTAATTAATTTTGTATGTCTCACGAAGTCTTAGTATAAATAGAATCTAGACTATATTATATGAGTATTGTTTACGTATAATGCGGTAGACATTATTGATGTAATTTTGAGTGATCTATTTTCAGGCTCTCGTTGAATGTTCTAGTGAACATAATCCCTGGTATAGCTATACAATGCAACAGAACCTAAAGTACGTTCAATATATCATTTCCAATCACTCCGGCCTAAGGCCAACTAGCAACCAATTCAAATATTGGGCCAATCCAAAAACAACTGGCGTCCCAATCCGACTGTTATTTGTCAAAACAACTGTCAGCCATGTTTTGTTTCCAATCGATTTGTTTAAACGCGACACCGATGACGTATATCTGCCTAAATTCCCGGCTAAATCTATCCGACAGACATCCATGATTCCATTCAGCCTGTATACACAACAAAGCACAAATCAAAAGTCAGCTTTAATCCGATGATGGTAGAGTTGAATGTTGTTTGAGTGTCGGGAGGTTAGTGAAGTGATCAATCGATTGATTCGATGACAGGCGGGAGCGGACGATAATCGGCGCTCATTAGTCGAATGCGAGTACCAGTGAATCGATTCGGTGTGACATCTGCGTTTTCGAATATAATCCGCGAGCGAGATATTTTTAGTGCAGTGATGTTGATTGCGATTCTATTTAGTTGTTGCTTTGAATATACGGATGTTTTAATGACTTAGTTTGCGTACATTTTGTAAATAACTATACGCTATGTGGCGAAATAATGTTGTTATTTAGGTAAATGTCATTGTTTCTAAGATGGACTTTTGTTATTTTTTACCACACAGTACCTGCGATAGGATAGGAAAAATTTTTGAATTCACTCGTCTGACATAACTATTGTTTTGCAGACTTCTATAGGAGATTTAGTACCTTGAGACAATCGAATCCATTGATGAGAATTTTTCATCATACATTCTAAGAGAGCTCCAAGCTGCTCGCATTTTGGACCTACCCCGATAATTAGGTACAATATTGTTGAAGCACCAATACCAAACAACCGACAGCTGGTAACACAGCAGTATGTGGTGCAATAAAATAATACATAAACACATAGACTTATATAGTTGTCAATGAGATCGTTACAAGGGGCCCGTGTGCTCGCGGAACCCTAATTGATTGGCGCGCTAACGATCTGGGTTCAGGGTTCCGTACCCGCGACTATCGCCTTATTTATTGTCTATAAATTATTTTGATTGCTGCCTGGGTTTTTATATGTACTTACTGTTGAAGTGGTGCTGGAGTAGCAAGGAGTTTCAGGGTGTATGAAGCATAAAAATAAATACAGAAAGGTATCTCGTAAGATTGAACATGATGGCGCCTAAGTAGTGTAATTTTTATATTACCTAAAGAATATTTGAAAATAATGGTATTGATGATTAACAAAAGTTTATGACTATAAAATTAATACAACTTAAACGTCGAATTTAATAGTAGACATTCAACACATTAGGTGTCACTCCTTATTACATTTTCCTTGTTTGTGTAAAATCTTAATAAGCTGATTGTAGGACATGATAGAATAGGGGTTTACAATAAAATTTATAAAAGCTAATAATTATAAATAAAATAAAAAGCACCTCACATCGAACTAAAAACAACATCAAACAGTAGGAATATGACATCGCATGTCATCAACGCTAATACCTGGTGATCTGTCCACTGTCCACCTCACCATGGAGGTACCTCACCGGCTACATTACATACATAAATACAGACAGAGTGATCGGGGTCCCACACCTGTGTTGATGTGATTATAACAGAAATTAACGGGTATTAGAATATGAAGAAGATATATGGAAATACCTGTTGTACCTCACCTGACAATTAAATAAATCTTTACATTGGATGGTCCTCGTCGATTTGAATGAAAATGGGTAGCTTACAACCAGGGGATGGACATAGGATACTTTTTATACAACATTTTTTTTACTTTTTATCGAAAATCACCAACGAGTACGTGAAAAAATGAGATTGCGCGTACGAAGTCGCGGGCAGAAGCTTAGCTCTAAGCTAGCTTTGATAGATTGATTTTTATATCCCTACATTGGGAATAGAATTAAAATTTAAATATTTACAATGATAATTGTATTAGTAGGACGTTATGTTTGACAATTTAAGATTAAATTTTGGCAGTCACGGATTTCTTTTCTTCCTAGTTTTAATTCTTAATTCCTTCATACGTCTATCACAGTTGTGAAATATTCTCTAACAAATAGATTGACAAAAACCAAGTCGTAGATGCGGGAGAATCAATTATAGCAGCCAGTACGCAGCTGAGGCCTCAAGATTAGGGGGCTCTGACGGAATGACCGACAGGAAAACATTACAACAGTAAGCCGCGCTTTGAATATTATTACGTATAAGAATAAAACAAATTATACATCTCAGTCATCACTTATTGTATTGTAGAACAGGAATTGATAACAGCCATTACATCATTTATGGCAAATTGTAAAAATTGGCTTCAGTCATTTTCAATCAAGACTAAAGAAACAAATTCTTTCATCATAAAGACTTTCATATGATTTTGTTCGAATTTTTTAAGAATTAATCACGTTGTTCCTTTTTTAAATCTCTAAAATATAAGGATAAAACCCGATATGGTTTCAATCGCCCCGTCACCCCACGAATCGTAGGCGTGTCGCAAGTCGCAGTTGTGCGGCTACAGCCGATTACGGCAACAACAACTGTTGTCCGCAACATTAACATGACAATGCGCGCGCGCCTGCGACCAATAAGTCGCGTGATGAATGGCCCTGTGACGCGATCAGTCGCGGTATGACTGGCCAAATATTGCAACTGTATTTGATTTTAATTGTGATATTAGTAGGGGGCCTTTATTTTTCTATTGATGCAGTGAATCACATCTGTGGTCTGACTCTATTGGTATAATACGAACAAATAGAAAACGATAATATAATCGTTGTACTTAACTAGAAAACAAATTATGACAAATGTAAAAAAAATGTTCCTTATTGCTTACTTAGTTTAAGATTATATTCACATGAATGTATTCACAAGTATAGATTCAACAGTTTCTTTATATAACTCTGTGAACAACTACATAAGACAGCACACAATCATTATCACATAATGCAGAGACATCACTACGCGTGGGCGGGCGACGTAGCGCGGCGTAGCGTGGCGTAGGGCGGCGGAGGGCGGCGAAGGGCGGCACACATAAAAATGCAAATAGCATGTCGACAGGAGCCCCGGTATCAATCACTGCACGCCTTATTATTGCGGGGTTTAGGAACAATGTGCGTGTATTGTTTCTTTCAATCGAAGGTTTATGGTGATGCAGTTTGCAGTTCATTACTGAGTACTTTATTGAGGTTTCAGTTAGTGGCTGACTATCTTTCTTCTGGACATGTTTAAGTGTATGCTTTCATGATTTGACTTATTGATGTAGAATTGTACATAAGTTCAATATTAGTGACATTTCTCGAATGAGTTTTGTGATTTCTCAGCGCACATGATCTGAACACAGGGGCTACTAGTCTAGATCCTTGTGCGAACCGCTAAGGAATGGAATTCCTTGCTGGAATTTGTGTTTCCCGACAAATATAACTTGGGTGTCTTCAAGTTCGGAGTGAACAGGTTGCTTTTAGGTAGGCGTGCTCCATCATCGCTACCACCAGGCGAGATGGTGGTCAAACATCAACTTATCAAGTATTAAAAAATCGAAGTGACAATGACAAAATCAAATATAACTTTCTTAAATGCGTCTGATTACGCTAATTTCAGCACAATATGCTCCTAATTTAGTACAACGATGTGTAGGTATAAAGAAGTCTGTCTGTAACACGTCCAGCGCCCTGCCCGGTCTGCCCACGCGTCTCTACTCACCATATCAATGTTTGCTCGCTACCTAATAAAGAAACTCAATTATTAAATACATGTCGATAAAATATCCAATTATTTTTCTCGAACTCAAGCGACGTGTGACTCGATTATCATAATTTTTAATTAACATTTGTCAGGCGGTGACCGCTTCCGGCTTACTCGAATTATTGTATCGTGTATGTGACTACTCATCGATATAATCGACTTTGCATTCGATTAGTGAAGTATTCGATTGGATTATTCGTATCGAGTAGGGAAAGGTGTGAAGATATCTTGTTTTATGAAGGACAATTTTTATTAGAGGGTTTTTTACAGATGAGTGAGAGACTTAAGTTTTCATAAAGTAAAGTTTTTTATTTAAATAAAACTTTGCTCCGCTCTGGGATTTCCTCCTGTGTCGTGGGTTCGTTTATAAACATACAGGTTCACATACACAATGACTCCCAGACAAAAAACAACAATTTGTGGATCACAAAAACAGCTGCTCCGTGCGGGAATCGAACCCGGGATACGTTGCGCGGCAGCCACTAACCGTGCAGTAAAATTTTTAATAATTATAATGCTTTAATTTCGAATTTGTATGTTTAATGCAAGTATGGCTTAATCTATATTAATTATTATATTAATTGTGTGTTTTGTAAAAGATAAATAAACAAAGCTGGTGTACTTATTCCACTCTGCTTGGCTAACGACATCAATTTTTCTGATGATATCGTAGTTAATCACGCCTAACGATACAAATGGTTAGGACGCGGCTCACGATGCTCTGCTCAAACACTAAGGCCCGTATTAATAAATAAGTCTCAATCACGATGTCAAGACCGGCATCAGTTGATACGTTCTCAAGATGCGATCAGCATCTTAATGTCGACGCTAATTAATAAACCTATATCCACACGATCTCAGGTGATACCGCGGTTTGGATCGAGTTATCAAGATTCGTAATTTGACACTCAATGAAATCCTGATGTTAAGACTTGTTACGTCACAGCGAACGAACTACATCTACATCTTTCGTTCATTCCGTTTAGTAATAGCTTTGTAGAACGATAATATTCAACTCTGTACGTATAGGAAACTATATTACTTTTTTATATTGTATACATTATGATTTGTTTGACCATAAAAAAGCACTATTCATTATAAAGTTACGTTTAATTTTGTGACAAACGCACATACCTACCAGGGATTGCGCGTCACCTCATTATTATATCTGTCTCTTTCTCTCAATTGTTTATTAGGTACTTGATAATACAATCATACATATCAGTGTTTCGTGTTTATTTACAAGTTACTTATTAATCGACTGCCTCGTTGGCCGAATGGTCGCAAGTGCGACTGCCGGGCAAGGGGTCTCGGGTTCGATTCCCGGGTCGGGCAAAGTACAGCTGGGGTTTTTAAAAATTCACTTTTTACCAAATTATTACTTATCAACGATACGATATCAATAGCACTGATTCTTGATTAAATCGAAACCGTTTCGCGTAGGTAATTCGAAGGGATTTGTCGCGTCCCTTATATAAACTTTAGGTAGGTACTTTATAGGTTTTGAAAAGGCCATAAAATATCATTGTATTAGTCGACTTCATCATAATAATTGATTTCGGAAATAATATTCTCAATATTCATGGTTCCCGCGAAATACTTAGGTACGAGTTCACGATATTAAGTCCAGGGTCGACTGAACTTAACAATCGTGGTCTTGATAACCGTCCTAATACCGATCTTGAAACCCGAGTAATGTTTATTAAACAATACGATCTCAGGTGATGACAAGGTCTTAAACCGCGTATTAGGTTTTGTTTATTAATATGTCGGAATATCAAACAGGATCTTAACATCTCACTCTTACGCTGATATCGGTTTATTAATACGGGCCTTAGAGCGTACAAACAGACAATCAGTCAGTTTTGACAACGTGTTTACGAGCAGCTCCGTCGCTGTCGCGGGCGCCTCGTTATCCCAGATTACCTTAAACGTCGCCAAATAAAACGATCCCCGGCTACGTACAAACGGCACTACAGTTTTACGCGAACAAACAATTATTTATTGCTCCGAACACCCTATATAACAACCTACACTGACCAAAATCGACTCTAACGCTACTAAATAGAGCACAGAATCGCACAGCGCACTCCCGATCCACAGTCGAGCAAGATTAATAGGGCATAAAACGTAAGATAATACAATATACAAGAAGACACGTTGTTAACCGTTCCGTTTTGAGACGGTGTTGAGTGGCTTCATCCGTCTCCCTCGCTCGTATGTGGAGTGGTACGTCTGTCTCGGTCGCACACTTTCAATTATCTGCCTAATCCTTCAATTACGTCGACAGATGTCGCGCGCGTCTTCGAGCTTATGTGCCAGTTTAAAGTACCGTCCGCAGAGCAATTACTGTGATCGGACCAGATTTTGTAGGCTTTTATTGCTGGAATATAATTAAATTTTCATTGATTTCGTAATGTAATTTATTTGTTATTGGTTACTCAAGTCTGAGCTCGAGCGATGTTCCATTTCTCAGCTCGAATTAATATTATTCTAAATGAATGGAGGCTTATCTTGGAATAGAAACAATTTGTTTTACATTTTTCTGTTCTTTTATAGTGAGGCTTACAATTTTCTGTCTAGATCGTTTACAGCCTTACAACAGATATAAACGCGCTATAAATTAGAACAATTAATCTTGTCCTATAAGATACATTAGGAAATAGAAATAAGGATCCTAATATTGTTGATCGATAATGTAGTTCATCAAAAAAAAACACAGATTAAAAGTCGAAAAAACACGTTCCACCAAAAGCAAACAGCAATACACATGACCAGCGGCTATTGGATCCCAATTACTATACAAACAAATATAAATAGATTAATGGAGAAAGTTTGTTCTGTCGGTACCCACACAGCGAGCGGCGGTGGTGTCCCTTAAGGGTACACGAGTTAGCTAATAATTAATATTATAATTAATGTTGCAATAACTGGAACCGCGGCACGCTATTAATCCGACATCCCCCCTGCACCCCCTCCCCCTACCCCCTCGACTCGGTTCATTAGGCTGTTTTTACAATGTCACACTTAATTTAATTACGACATTTGTAAAATTGGTCGTGAATTGTAAGTCAAAGGATTCTTAATGTTCTTGCGGAGTTTTGATTACTTGACGACGAAGTTCATGGAGGTCCTGTAGAGGTCGGCTCTGAAGGTGGAGGTGTCTGTGGTCGTGGTGGGTTCATAGATATCGTATAAATAAAATGTGTCATTTGGCCTAATTTATGTACAATCAAGGCACATTTAGTTGCAGATGATCATGTGTGCGTTCTTTCGCACTTTACCTAGCTAATACCAACTACTGTATAAAAATATGCTAAGTAGCATTGATAATCAATTGAAAGTATTTTAATTAGAATATCACATTCCACCGACTAAGATGTTATCGACGCGCGACGCGGCGAGACTTGATAATCACAAAAAACGCAACAAACAGAAATCAATTAAAACTAATCTCGAACAAGATGTCTAAACGAACGAAATTAACTCTCCGCTAATAATGGTAGCACCTTATCTGAGCATCGGTTTAATATATCACTGGCTAAACACGGACAATCTGTCCGTCCGTCCGTCTGTCCGTCCGTTCGACAGCCCTGACAAATGAAAGCGACCGACTGCCTCATCAGAATAACGCCGATAATTATCTAGACCACACACTGCAATCTAAACTAAACCTTAATTTCTACTCAGAAGGGAATAAGATTAATCACTGGCAACAATTTTAAAATGCTTTGAGCATCTTACACATGTCTTAATCAAAATAGAATTCTATGATACAGTGATAGAGTATAAATTTGAATAGTGTGTATGGATTTGATGTAGAGCGTCGTTGGTATGGTCGATTGTCGTGTCAGAATGGTAATGATGGCGGGCGACAAGGCGGAATGGCGTTCGGTAGCGGCCGACGATTTCATTAATGACATTAGACACAGTAATGAGAATTTAAGTCGGGCCGGGGAAGCTAAACGCGCGTGATTGAGATAAGAACCTAGTGCCTTAAATCCCTAATACTTGTACAACATGCCTTATTCCGGCCGATGAGGCTTAGCCAGGATCGCTTCACTTAAATACGGCTTTCATTTTAAGGATTTTTAACTTCGAATCTGGGATCATTGCATGGTAATGGTAAGACGTATTTTATTTCCACTTCTATAAATAATTCACTTCTATGAAAATAATGAAGCTTCAATACTTTAATCATGAATTTAATATTCTTTCTCCTCTTTCTAGCACGGTGATGTTTATAGAATGAGGATTTTTGGCTTTCTACAGTTCCGTAGGTAAAACAGTTAATCTAAAAAATATTAATGAAAAAAAAACATTACTTTAAACGAACCAGGAACCTTTTATAACCACTTCATTTCAAAGACGTTCTCGATAATTTAAAGTAAGACCTTTGCCACTCATTAATAACACAGTCTACTTCTAAACATCAACATTTATCACATGTAATGATGAGCTACTACATCATAGATGTGTGAAGTAGTTTGTAACGTGTGAATGTGTGTGTAGCTCGTCCCATCACTGTCGCGTCGCGTCGTGCGCATGACAGCGTGTGAGTGTGTCGCACGCGTCGCGTCGCAAGCGTCGCACGCTGTCGTTACGATACCATCACCAAATCCTCCTGATAAGATCAAGTGCATGGGAATTTGTTTGTGAACTCGCCGACTTAATTGTACACTTCATCTTAGAAGCGTTTTATAATATTGTTCTGCTTCTAAGTTTTACAAATTCAAAGGGTTTCGGGTTTTAGCTTCTAGTCTACACATTATGTTTTGGATCAGTAACATAGTCTTGATTATTACCCAGAATTAATATTATGTTGACATATGTTTAAAAATCAACTGCAGCAACTAAAATATTGTAAATCTAGAACATAAGTTAGGTTTTATCTTTTGTGAAGAATTAAGACAATTGTTAGTGTTTATCTCATAAGAAAACAGTACATCTGTGATCTGAAACAGTCGACAACCTCGTGGTCACACAAGTGATACCATATTACTCATACAACATACAACACGTTATGTCTTATATAAGATATTTAGGAAAAGGTTTTCTTTTATCAAATTAGTTACATATTTGTAAAGTGTGACAACGTTTTAATCTGACAAAGAAATACTCTCAACAACCTGTAGTCTTGGAAATTTATCTACAATTAGAAGAAAACTTTATAATTCACATGGATAGCAATAATGTATAATGCTAGACAAAAGTGGTGAAGAGACAGTAGCTACAGTCTTCAGGGGTGTCGCGGCGCGGGTAGTGGCGCGGCCGGCTCACACAATCGATACCACATTATTCATAGGAGACGCGACGCACACCGCTTTGCTGCACTGCAAGACCCGTGGAGACGACATTATAGCTATAATATGTCTTTCAAATATATAAACCTAAGTATATACAATCATAGCTGGTTGCCGAATTTCTTCGTTAGGTTTTAGATTTTATTGCAAGACAATAAAGTTGAAATCCTATTGAAATTGTCGTAGACTTTTGCTCAGTGTCTAGAGTACTAATGAATACATTATAACGTTTCATATAATGTGATAAATATAGCATCAAACTGTAATATCTTCTTATTTACAGGGAAATGTTTTTGAATATATTTGTATGAATTAGAGAGACTTCACTTAATTAACATTATGTACAGCGAAGTCGCCAGTCATTTATTATGCTATTTAATAAGATTGCTTTTCAAAAGGCCGTAAATATGTAATTATTCTTTGCACGAACTATTTTTAGCACACGAACAGTTGAAACATTGTTTAAGGCTCATTCAACTGTAAAAATGGCCACTTAAATATAGTAGACATATATCTCATTAACATATACTCTTTTATGCAAAATTACAGCATGTTACGTGGGTATTTTATTTTCTAAGACATTCATTTTGGTCTTATATGTACACTGATTAATAGTATTACGTACATGATCTTCTACAGTACCTTCTCCTCTAATAGAATCAGCATATTATTATGTATTCCTACACAAAGCATTGGAAGGGTTCTAAATGTGGGAGAGCCATGGTTCAGCACGAATGGGCCGGCTCGACCAGAGTGATACCACGGCCTCACAGAAAGCCGACGTGAAACAACGCTTGCGTTATGTTTCGTCGTGTGAGTGAGGTTACCGGAGGCCCAAGTACCAGAGAAGTCAGTCATACGTAGTCACTGGTCAGGGATTTAGGACATAAGCAGATACATACCAGTCAAACACTAATAAATTCATGCACCCAAAAGCAAATAAATGTAAATATCGACTCCATCGTTGTGTTGTCCGGCGCTGAAGTTAGAGTGGTAAGAGTGTCGGCGTCGGGTCGCATCGCGGCGTCCTACAAATGTAACGGCTGTTATATACACCTCCTTATACGGACAGACAGACAGACAGCTATGTGAGGACATTTTCATAACGCGGAGTTTGGGGGTCGATGAGGAAATATTACTTTTTATTTTGATTCTGACTTCTTGCTATTTGATCGGTTAGTGCTTTAAAACAATGTTGAAGATGAAGCTAAAGTTACATGCATGTATTTTCCCCTTTACATTTATTATGAAGTAATGCGAGTTAAAAGTATGCTGTCATTCATTCATGAACAATTTTCCAACCTTTTTTTACGGTTTTTGTAACGCTTGGATTCGCACTTGGACCAGTTTATTTCGATAATTAAATCTCTTAAATACTTACTTGAGGAAACATTATCATAACAGAACGATAATGATCCCGAACCAAACATAACATTACTAGTACAATCAAAGTACAGCCGTCGGAACAAAGGCGAGCACACACACACGGTGCCAATCTTAAAGACATTAGCGATCGATTCGTCCACTACATGTGTACGGCCCTTATAGACACAAACTCAATATGTGGAAATGATAATAAAAGAGGATCGGTTCCGCATACATATCGTTTTATTATCGTTATATTATCGTTGCTGTATCGACGAGGTTAACTCACTGATATGGCTTGTTTCACTGTTCACAAACTGTTCAGATTATTACTGGGATGACTTAAGATTATTGTTTTACATGCCCTTTTTGTATTGCGTTCAAGTAGCTGTTTTGAAATTGTAATGATTTTTGATTATTATCTTCTGTTTGAGTTTATCATATCTGCATAGTATTGATTACTAAGTGGTCGAAAATGTAACTATTAACATCAAAATTTCAAGTTCAGTTTCTGAAAAATAAATACTATGAAGTATTGAAGAAATCTAAATCGTTTGAATGCATACTATGTGATAGATATATCTATGATGTCATGAACATCATATTTCAGTTTTTATTTAATATTTGATGTGCCGACGTTTGAACACTATCTCGCCTGGTGGTAAGCAATGATGCGGTCTACGATGGAGCACGTCGTCCCATAAGCAACCTATTCACTCGGGCCTTGAAGACACCCAGGTTACACCCTTCAGGAAATACAGACTCTGACAAAGAATTCCACTCCTTAGCAGTACGCACAAGCACAGTATGGAAGCCTGATGCGAAGCGCTTTATGCGTGTGGGTGGAACATCTACCGTGAATCGGAGACGCTTCGCCGATTTCAGTTTGTATCTGATATTTATTTAGCTCAATAACTGACGAGATATTTTTTTTTATGGCATAAGCCGGTAAACGAGCTGACGGATCACCTGATGGTAATGATGGATGGTAGCAATCGGCGTCGCCCATGGACACCTGGAACACCAGAGGCGTTACAAGTGCGTCACCGGCTTTTTGGGGATTAGGAGTTTGAGGATCGTTGGGGATTCAGGGATTGGGGCGATTGGGGAAGGGGAAGGTAAAAAAAAATATAAATGTAGTAGCAACATGAAAAAGGAAATTAATGAGTAAACACACAGTTTAATATTAAAATCATGTCTCAATGTATATTCAGTTATGATGACACGTTCCATATTGTTATTGGAACATTCTACTGATTATCATAAACGAGGACAAAACAAGTGAGGTCTGTAGCGAAATGATGAGACTCGATGAAGTGGATATTGTATTATATAAGTAAATATATATTGTTATGTATTGTCTAGACAACGTGTAGGCCAAGCTGGGACGACACGATATCATTATTACGGACTTTGGTCATTTATTCTGTAGTTTTTGTATTGTTGGCCGTGGAGAAGGTTGTCATAATATGGTGGCCATCATTGTCACAATACACAAGTACTTGGTAGATGTAGGGCATAGTTATATTCATAATGCATTATCATTATTTAAATCCTGAATATGTGTAAATAGTTTCGGTATACAATAGAAAGTAAGTAACATCTTTGTTAAGTAGACAAATAAGTAATGTGAACAATCACACGTCATGTAGTTACTTGATTAATACTACAAATAAGATAAATTATCTTAGAGCAGTAACAATCTTTTATCAATTCCTACACAAAAGAATCCGCGGAAAATTCGTCGAGCACATCAACATAGCAAGAACATGAAAATCCGATGAGGCATCATATCGATATTACGGCCGTCCCGACTCGATGCCATTCGATGCCAATCGATTCATGAATACATATCGATATCGGGGCCGTGCTCGCACTATAATGAATACTTCCCACTGATTACGTTTCTGTTCTATGATGATAGAACTGTCTAAGGGGGAGGGGGGAGCTACGGATAAGGAAAACTTTTCAAGACAAATGTTTGAAAATATATCTTCATACATATGCAATAGAGTACATTGCCATTCGAAATGGTACATAAGAAGTGAATTGTATTGTTATTTAGTTTCAAGTCTCATATTACTTTACTACGTTTTTTGATAGGTCACTTTTTCGTAGCAGTGCTACGCCGTAGTGTGCTACGACGCATTCGTAGCAATTATGTAAAATATATTATGTCACGAATTTCTCACGTTCTACGTACTTACATTCAATGTTATTTATGTATTTACTTCAGGCCAATAACATAGACGAATATCATTGCTGTACACAAAATACAACAACTACGCACACAAGAAAATAATGTTACAATATATCATTTGATATAGATTACAGCATCAGAGCCGAGTCTAGCAAAGAATAATACACAAGAAGGCTAACAAACTAGATGTTATCACATCACAACTTTCCTAGGCAAGTAAGTAAAAATAAATAAAGCGGTACAAGTCGCCGCGGCCCGAAGTGCTACGTGTGTCAGTGATGTTATTGGAAAACTTCGAGCTGAGCGCTATTCAATGTAGCTCGGATCGCTCGTATCGCTTATACCGCTCGTATCGCTTATAACGCTCGAATCACTTATAACGCTCGAATCGCTTCAACCGCGGTCACTCGCTTCTTTAACAACGCTGTTTCCATGCTAATGTTGTCGATTTAACTTCAATTTAGATATTACACTCTTTAAGAGAGCTCTTTACAGCTATGTTCAATTGTGCTAATAGTTGTTTATAGTGCCATCTTTTGTAATAGTCTGAAGATTTTTGACATCCTTAACTGTATGCGGAAATATTCTTCATTCAATTTACGATCATCGTGTCAAAAATAAAAGTAATATAACAGAAATACCGTCAAAAACGTACATTTAAAAATCGAACATAAATATTTGGACATTGAGTTACAATGGCTGCCCTCGGATTCCGATCATAACATGTAATAAAGTACAACAGATATGTCGCAGTAAGCAACTCGGAGCCGCGTGTAAATCCCTCGTAAAATTCCCGCTGACTCGTCGCGATAGCGCGGCTCGTGGCTGTACGACTTGATCTACTGCTGTTTGCCTGTACTATGACCGCTCGTCAACTGTTTATGTCTTCTGCAAAACGATAATGTTTTTTTCTTTACTTTATGGCTTTACCTGTGACTTAATTGAGGTTTTAAACTTATAATGTACTGTGGTTATTGCATGTTTGATGTCTAAACACAAACAGACGTAAATCTCGCAAACTGATTTTTTAATGATATAATAAAGTTCGGTAATATAAAGTACTGGAGTCCTTTTTAAAAATATTTCTGTTTTTATATAAATGCTGACTTATTCTGCAACTATAATATTGATAGTTAAGAGCACCTGTACACGATCACAGCTATGGGAACACTTCGTTCAGTGGTGGAATAATAAATGGCCAAAAATGGCTGCTCAGTGAGGTAATAATAATATCTAGGTTTTGCTATATTAATACAGTATAGTATCTGCCAATGCGAAAGTAATCTCCATTTTCCAATACATCATCACATTCAACAGCGCTTTGTTGAAAAACAAATGAAATTGTTTCGTATTTTAGCGGAATATCGGAACGCTCATACGCTATCGGGCAACTGTCACGGTTAACAAATTTGTTAGGCTAAAAAAACTCGGGGCCACATCCATTTATTATCCATTTTGTCGTGTGTATCGCGGGTCCATTAATAACGAGGACTTATCCTGCTCTAATCTGCCTCTCATTGCTTTCCGCGGCCGATTCTTTTTCGCGCCAAAACTCCGCCATATTGGTATCCGAACAGATTTATGGCGCGGATTAACCGTTTGATAAATAATAAAACAGAATTTGTGCGTGTTTGGTTTATTGCATCGATTCTTGTTTAGAACAAGTATGTTGAAACAAAAGACTAGCAGAAAATGTGGTGTCAAGCGGAGATAGTATATAATACATACTGTACTTTACTCATTCAGTATCAAAATAATATATTAAATCAAAAAACCCACCGCACACACCATGCCCCATCTGACCACAAACCTCTCCCCGCCGCGTATCTAATAGAACATATAAACAAACGTACAGATCACTTTACATACATATGTGTAAGATTTTCAATTTGTACCGGCTTGATCCCATTTTATCGGGGATTCGCACTCCTATTCCTGAGGGATTGCGGGATCTCGGGATCTCGGGAGGATGTTTTTGTGAGATCCGAGGACGTTATTGGATGCCAAATGAGTGATTGAAGTGTTTGTTCCCTAGTTAAGATAGGGTTCGAATGTTTTCGCGAAAACTATTTATGTTGGCTATCCGTTTTATTATGTTATTGTGGTTCGTGGTTATGTTATGGCCGTTATGTGCGTTATGGTTATGGGGTGGGATGCTATGGGTTCGGATAGCTTTGATTTTTATTGAAATTTATGGAGTTCTTTGTTGAAAGACTCATTATACAAGTACATTGACTTAGGGTACATAAACTACAAGTACATAAACTTCATCGGTTGTATTCAATGTAGATGTAAGTTACGTGTGAAAATACATGCGTACATATAAACTTGATTAAAATTATGTTTACTCTCCACCCTCTACCAGTAAGTGAACCACTGACAACACGGAAACACAACAAATCTCCGATTAAACCATTCGTACGTAAACAAAGCGTTTAAACCATTATAAGGCTGGTTACACACAATTTAAAATTCACCCACAATCGCCCGCCGATAAGACGAACGAATGCGCATTAGCAATCCGGCGACGGCTCATAACAACGTTGTAATACCTTAATTTAAATTTAAATGACATCTAAGCTCCGGCCGATTGTATCGCCGCCATTGGACGAGGGGCCGATGATGAGCTATCGCTCGCTTCTCATTTGTTGAGCTGTTGGTTCCCGTACAAGGTTTTATTTTACATTGATTTGGGTATGTAGATAGATAATTCTGGTAAATAATCTTGAATATTACAAAATATTTAAATATTGTTTACTTACTTTATTTTACAATTTTGTCAAATTTATAGTCATAGTTTATTTTTAAATACATAAATAGCTATTTTACCATAAAAAGAAGTAAAATAGAAATCATTAGCTATCTAAACGTTTCTAAAAACAAAAATAATAAAATTATTCATGGTAACCACATTTGAACATACCACCAAACTTTTTCAATAAAATAATGCAATACGAAATCACTTTAATCAGTAGAATTATGTTCGGTTATGCTCAATTTATTCCCCCACAGCATCGCGGGCCGCTGTAGGCTAACATCGGCTGATGAGAGGCTTACACGGACGATAAGCGGGATTACCAGCGCCGCGTGTGCAACCACCCTTAGTTTAAAATTTCAAGATCTGTTGATAGATTAGGAAACACAACGCGACCGTGACGTATGCGGGAGTACTACCACGGACCAACAAAATTATATTATGGATGTGTTTTAAAAAATAGGGAGATATCATACCATCTTTAAAAAGACTTCGTGTTAAAATGATAAGAAAGGACTTTATAATATTTTTTGTAGTGGTACAGAAAGTCTTACAGTAACAAGTAATTTTTCAAACAAATTAAAATACAATCCAATTATGAATTTACAAAAACGAAACGAAACTTTCCCAATTGAAGAACAGAAAAAAGAACAAATCACAAAAGAAACTCCCAAATTAATAACAGAGGTAGGCTGAATTCATTAGTTTCCTTCGCAACGTCTCCTATCAAAAATCTCTGCCGTTTCATTAACTAAGAAAAAAAACAGAAAAAAAGAACTGTCACCGAAGGAGCACAGATTAAATTTTAAAGGCACTTTTTCTAAATTAATTAATAAGGGTGAGGTGACCGAGGGAAAAAATTAAATGTCAAAATTACAACAAGATTCGCCTTAATTATGTCGGCGGGGGCTGCTCGCACTAATTACATTTTCTTAATTTGCAAACTTTCTGGCTCTTTGTGTTTTCCTCTGTTACATTTTTTGGTGTAACGAGTGATTATTTTAGATTATTCTCTTTAGACAATAGTTGAGATGATTGTGTATTGTGGAGGATATTTTGTAGCAGTCTTATACCTAGACAACGAGGTCCTAGGTTTATTAGTTGAAAAGTATAAGAGAAAAGACTTATGTCAACGAGATATCATTATTTTCTTTTATACATCAGGTCCATTACAAATGTGTAATTGTAATACAAAAGCTGTGTATTAAGTATCCTCATCACACCAAATTGTAATTTTATGAATGTAAGATGTATCCGTTACAATATCGGATCACATGCACGTTATGTTCAAGTATCACGGGAATGTCTTAAAAGAATTCGTAATCTTTACCAAAATACAATATCCCTGAGCCTATTATCTATATAGAGCGGATGACACCCCACGAGTTTACGGCCGCCATCGCACCGCGCCGCCAGCGGAGCGCGCTAAACGCGTCACATTAAAATTTTTATTTTCACTTCAAGTTTGCACAAAAAGGGGTGTATTTTTTCTCATTGCCCACCGGGGACGGGCAAATTGAAGATAATTCAGTTTATCTCTTTAATATCTCTTTGTCTTTCAAAATTTGCAAATGAGTTTTTTTAATAACACCAAATTTGTAGCGGCCGTGCCTTCCTCAAATCCTTTTATGATTTATAGCCGTCATGCGGATAGATACTTGGATAATGAAGTTTTTGCTTTTATTTTTATTTTGTTTTGTTTATTCGATCCAACCCTTTATTTTCAATCGTAATCTGCTTTATCTACCAAATTACTTTATTTCTTGTTGTTTGAACTTTATTGCATATTTATTTCACGAGTTTTTGAATTGCTTACGATGGACTCAAATATAAATTAAAAAGTTAATTTCCGAACAACAGTTAGCAGATAACTGCAAAAATATTCCCGCACCGAATGAAAATAAAAATACGAAACGAAGCCAATAACAATTCAAAAAAAACAATGTTTGCATATCAATAGGATGCATCGGATGCGTTTGCCTTTTGTGCTCGTCCATTAGTGGCGAGCCATCGATCAAACACACAATTCCAATTTACCCAAAGCCACAAATTCTTCAAAACGACTGTCCGATCTCGCGCAAATAAAGATAAAAAATAAATTGGCGCGCCGCCGCCGCCGCCCGCCCGCGGTGGTTTTTGCTGCTCTATGTTGTGTTCGTGTGTAGATAGCAATTGCAATGTATGGGCGGAGCGATTGGCTTTTTATGGGCTGTCCTCTCGTGTGACGATAGCCTCATGTACATTACTAGTAGGTATGCGACTGTATGAGACCAGACGATGGAGACTTACTTAAGTGATATTAGAACTTGTATACTTCTTCCGTAAGATAAGACTCTTCTCTCTTCTTGTAATGTACTAAAATCCTAGAAAATACACATAAAACGAGTCCGTATAGACTCGAAACTTTAATGTGTTAAGTAATCGTACCAATTAAAAGATCTATACATCGAAACGTCTGTATACAAGTAACAGTAATGAAGCAATGTCTAACAGCACGCAACACAAAGCCGTTGATCTCAAGCAATGATCGTTTAACCTGTGTAACTACGGAGCTATAAAATGTGTTAAAATGATTACCGACGCAATTAACATTCGACCGCGGCTCAATTAAACTAACTGTTCATAGTTAACCACACGATTATTGTAATCATTCGTCGAATAGCAGCTGGAACTACAAACCGTACATCTTACTGCCGCACTCCGAGACGGTCGATGTTTACTTAAACTAGTCCTTAGTAAAGATTTTGTTTTGATAACTTAGGAATGGGTTAAGTGACCATTCTCTCTGCGTACGGGGCGGTTAGATTCTTAGCATTGTTGTACAATAAGTAATTAAAGAAATATGTAAGTTCAATTATAATTAAATACTATGATATATATTAAGTATGAATAATAAGAAATGACGAATACACTAATCGCTCTTAATTTTTTGTTTTAATAAAAACTTTGCCCCACACTAGGATTTTCTCCTGTGCCGTGGGTGCGTTTACAAATATACAATATCACATGCACATGACACCCAGACCCGAAAAAACAATTTATAAATCACACAAAGAATTGCTCAGAGCGGGAATCTTACCCGTTATGCGTTGCGCGGCAGGCGATTACCCAGACACCGCGCCAACCGTGGAGCCTGATATGACAATTCTCGTACCTAACTTAAAAGTTGAAACTAATGATTCATTACCTCAGTTTCATTACAATATTAATTATTTAAGTTCTTTTAATGTGCTTAATAAATTATTCTAAATAAGATATTCTAATTCGCACACTGACTGACAGACAACATGACAAGCCGTGGATGTGTCTTGCGTAAATGTATATATAGAATAGCGAGGTCTGTATGTATGTATGTACCTGTATACTATAGTTTTATTTATAGATAGAAATGTAGCAATCATTGAACGTTAATTCTTGTCATTAACGTCAAGTTTACAAGTTAGAAGCGGTAGCGGATAGATATTCAAAGATTTAAAAGCACACATTATTTTTGCTATATTTCTGAAAAGATAAAATAAATCAAGAACAGCTGATCTATAGATAGTTCCACTCCTAATTACTGAAAAATTTAAATGACATTGCTGTGATATGTCTTTAAAATACACAATAATTATTATAGTTATTATATTATTATATCTCTCACAAATTGTCATCAGTTTCAATTAAAGGTATAAGGAAACTGATGACAATTTGTGAGAGATACGCTAGAGAACATAACTTGGTGTATAATGCAAGGAAGACAGAACTGTTAATATTTAGGGCAGGAAAAGGTCCACAAAACGTCCCACCAGTATGGATAGGAGGTCAGCGAGTCAAAGTAGTAGAGAGGTTTAAGTACCTTGGCCATGTACTGACGTCAGACTTCAAAGACGATGCCGACATAGATAGGCAACGCAGAGCGCTGTCAGTAGTGGGCAATATGATAGCCAGGAGATTTTTTAAAGCTGACACTCAGACGAAGGTACATCTATTTAGGACATATTGTCAGAGTTTTTACACGTGCCAACTCTGGACGCGCTACACGAAGAGGTCTCTGGATGGTATTCGTGTCCAGTACAATAACATCTTTAGGCAGCTAATGGTCTGGGAGCCGCACTGTAGTGCGTCAACTATGTTTGCAGAAGCTAGGCTGGATACGTTTAATGCCATCCAGAGAAAACGAATCGCCGGATTCATGTCAAGGGTTGGTTCGTGTACAAACAGTATTATCAAAGACTTTTCTGAAAGACTGTATACTACCACAATGTACAAAAAATGGTTACAGATTGCAGCGTAATATTTGTTTTTGTATTTTTTAGTTTATTTTGTGTTTTTGTTTTTTGGAATTTTGTAATAGTGTAGAGAGGTTGGCGTTTTTGGTTGTTTTTTTTTTTTTTTGTAAAATATGGAGTGTAATGATTCCGAAATAAAGATTTATTATTATTATTTATTATTATTATAGTTAGGCTTCATTATTCCTTTTAAACCAAAATCAATTAATTCTAAATAATTTTTATATAACAATGCCATAACTCAACTTCTAGTTGGAACAAAGCGTCCTTTAATTACGCATTACTGCAAAAGCGTAGCCACTGTAAATTTATTAATAAAAAAATAGTCATTGGTCACTGAAAACTGCACTACCCGCTACACTCTTACACCTCGCGCCAGCCCGCAGAATGACCACAACATAATGACGGCAAGTGAAGCGTAAACCTTATTAATAATTATTATTTCGCTATTAGCAGCCGCCGCACTGGCCTCGATCTCTTATTGATTGCTACACTACGTACACACGGACACATCAAGCCACACAAACCAGTATAAACAGACCGTCGAATGTAAGGAAAGATTAAGCAAAACGAGTCCAGGATAAAGTGGGTATGTATAGGTCGACGTGTAGCCGTGTTTACACCGTCTTATTACTCGTGGCTACCGACCGCTACTTGCTCCCACGATGATTAACAACAACAAAATAATAATATCTGTATAATGAATGATTATTATTTTCCAGAGCTAGCCTAATAGACTACTACATTAAGTTTAAATGATCTGGATAGATAGTCATCATCAGTCGGAAGATGTAAGACAAGGGCCTCCCGATAGAGGATGCAGTCTCGGAATATTATTTGATCTGAATCTGGTACTGATACCAAGATAAAGATTTTAGAACATAGAGAACTCTGTTATAACTCTTCCACTAAAGGCAGGACCTTAATGCTGAGGGTCGTCCTCAGCATTAAGGTCCTGCCTTTCTGGAGGGGAAAAGCATACTTAAACTAATAACAGTGTCAAATAATTGTGTCAAAGTGACAAAATTGAACCAGCTATTATAATTATTTTCATGGTACTACGATTTATGTTGATATGCGAGACATTTTTTGTGATATCCAAATCAAATGAAGCGATAAATTAGTGAACATGTTCCTCTAAACAACTATACCATATACACTTAATTAAACTATACCATAAAAAGTACTTATCAATGTCGTGACACACAGACAAAAACTATTTCAACATCAAAGTAAGTTTTTCGCAATTACTGTAATGAGATGACGACTGCAAAAATCACGGTGATCAAGGACCGGCACACATTAGCCAACGCGACAAATCGGTGCGACTATTAACTGGAGCAAAGGGTGCGATAAGTCGCCGGTGACAAATGACGCTGCGACGCCGCCTAATGATGTCGGGGATTTAGTCGCAATGTGGTAACGTTTGATTACATCTGCTTTATACGACGCGACTCTGCTGTGGCTAGAGGTCGCCGGGGTATCGCCCTGGTCATGCTCTTCTGAATATGCGCTTTTTGCGCGTTTGTGATCATTAATTATACCTATTAATATTTGGCTCTAATATGTCTGCTTCATATCTCAATCGTCCTTAATCGCATGTTTTATCACAGTAGACAGTACGGGTATGTAGTTCAAAATCTAGTTAGTACTTAGTAATTCTACACTCGGTGTATGGGAACGCGTCCACATTGGGACTCTAAGCTTCTAAGTTTCTGGCTAAAATTAGACTTTTAGTTTACCGAACATTTAACACCTCTGTTTCTAAATAAGATGTATAATCAGGTACAAATTACAAACATTTTCAGATAGTAAGTCAGTTAAATATCTCCTAACCTTTTAGCAGATCCAAAGATAGTTGCCTCATGCTACATATGATCGTACCTATGTATAATATTCTCAAGCTGTCAATACGTAGGTGGAAATAAATCAGACATCTCATCTTGAGAGAGCCGTAGTGGAGCGTGACCAGACTTCTAATGTTATACATATTTGCATTTCAATATTTTTGCTATAGTTAGTCGTAAAAGCTATTATTTTCAACCTTAACTCTATTTTAACAAAGTTCATTTCAACGAAAAACACATAAATTATATGCTTCATTATTTCAATACAAGATCAATAACCTGCTTTAGAACTAAAGTGATTGATATAGACATGATTTAAAATCGAACCAAAAGCAATTAAATACAATACTTCAATACCTACACAAATCAGTGAGTGCATCAAAATTATTACGAATGCAACAAACGTAACCCAACGAGGAGCAACACAAAACGTCGGATTCATTCAAATTAATTACCTGTATAACAACATGGCCGCTGTTTATTCGACATGGCTACTGAAACACCATTATCCCTATCAAGCCATTACCGAGCTCTCTTGTGAAAAATAATAGTTATTCACATAATTACCCGACCCTACCCCGAGCGACAGGGACAGGTTCACTTCATTCATACGTTAGAGAGAGACGAGCGTATTCTCAGCGGGCCGTCTTCGAACACTTAAGTAATTGAATGGTACGGAGGGTAAGACGGGTATAAAAGTATGAACGAAAAATGGAAAATAATATTATAAGCAAGGGTATCGTGTGAAGGGGTCGGGAATCGTCGGGAATTGTCGGGAATCGTCGGATTGATCGTAAACTGCTTTGATGAGCGTATGTTTGGGCCGAGGTGTTTACTGGCAGGCTGCCGTTCACACTAAATATACACTTACGTAGATGACACGGCCTCGACTTCTGAACATTCTCGTATTATGTATTTTCAGTAAGTACCGATGAATGTAATGTTGTTTTGAAAACAGTGCTTCGCGTGGAGTATCTGAATGTTAATGTAGGCACTTACTTACCTCTCTTGTAAGTTCGTAACTATATAGAGCGGTATGATTTTGTATCAACAAACACACATACATTACTTCTTTCCCTTATTAACTTACTATCCTTATAAAAAATGAAAATATTCCTTTCATTTTGTTTTTAATTGTAAGTCAGTTTGTGCTCTAATTTTGTCAAGAATGCACATAAAACCTTCATTCCATTCCCTCACATCCAGTCAGCAGTTGGTAATTTACCCGAAACGTAACACAACATTAGTTCCGTCTCCATTTAGGCCAACTCAACAGAGTCTACTTCCATAGTGGCATGCAAGACGAGGCAAGTCGCGTCATAAACTAAGTCTCCCATCAACTGTACGAATATAAAACCAAATGGTCCAATGATAATACGTATATATTACTATTGTGTTGTTTTGCCGTCGCATATTTTTTATAGCGACTGTGTATCGAGTCGGCCGATTTATTTTTATAACTTTATGTAATATCGCGCTGTCGTAAATGTGTAGCGAGACTTATTTATAGTGTCAATACTTGTGTTGGATTGTAGCAGTTTTGAGTAGCAAGTTTTCATGACGTCGGTATAGAGTCGACATGTTTCTATACGCCTTGCTTTCTTTGACCAATATTGGGAATGTGATTTCAGTATCCATTCTAGTATCAAAAATTTCATGATTTTTAACCGACTTCAAAAAAGGAGGAGGTTATACGTTCGGCCGGTATGTTGCTTTTTTTTTTTTTTTTATTGCTATGAAAAGACAATAATAATTATTAGGTGCAGTGATTCCCTTCTCACCTTATCCTTCAATACCTAGTGCAATAAGAATAATAACATTAAAATTAACAGGTATTACAAAATGTAGTCGACAAGTTTATGTTACATTTAGATCAAGAGCAGGACCCAAACTCCCGACACCAAACATCATCCAGCAATGTTCCAAAATCAAGTAAAATTTGATCGAATTAAGTGCTGTTGTTAACATAACGAGGAGAGCTAATTCCGCGCTAGTATGATACCCTTATAATGACACCGACATCTGCTCCAAATACCGGCCACCTTCAGGACCATCGACAACCATCCTCCGGCTAATCATGAAAACGTATTTATGACCTAATTAAACTCGTGTCGGGCGCCCGTAGACCGGCGCGACAGGGACGCAACATATCAACCCCGGCGCGAGTAACAGGGACAGCGAACTCCCCGGGCCAGTGATTAATGATCGTTATATGGCTGGTTAAGTACCGTGTAATTTGCAAAACGACCCTTAATTACCGTAGAACACGGCTACTATCGCCGTCTTTGTCGTCTGCAAAGATTTCAGGCGCGTGCGAGCGGGACGGCTGGTAGTTCGTGATGCGACTTTAAAGGCGGTATTTAATGAGGCATTATGATGTCGACCGCGCAGATTAGGTCCTCATGGAGATGGAAATTGTTTGCTGTTCTCTTTATATTTGGCTTGGCTGGTGAACAAACATCACAATTTAGTGTGAACACATTTAAAGCCAGACCGTCTGTGTTTGCGTTTCAGTCTACTCAATAACGGACTTTTAAAACTGCGCTAAACTTTTAATGCTCTCGCATTGAAACTTCACATTTACAATTTAATTTTACTCTATTAACTTTGATACTTATTCAATTTTCACATTACCTATTACTGACATTTGAAATTATGTAAAGGATCGTCACAATTATTTTGACATTCTGCAGATGAAGACTGAAGGCTATTATTATAACAATGGTATTAACATTATGTTTCTCCCGCAGGTCTGGTTCCAAAACAGAAGAACGAAATGGCGGAAAAAGCACGCGGCTGAGATGGCAACCGCAAAACGTAAGCAGGAGGAGCTGGGCGAGGAGTGTGACGACCAGGAGCAGCATGACAACGAGTGCAGTGACGAGGAGGAGGCGAAGAGGCCGCGCCTCGACATCCACCACATGCACCACCAGCTGCCGCACCGGCAGTGATCCCGCACCCCGGGCGAGGCCGCCCGAGACGTCGGCCTGCACGCCAGCGCCACCTTCAGCCCCACTGACTCCTACTACCAGGAGTTCGCCGGCTACAAAGAGGAGGAGGCGCCCTGCGACCTGTCCAACTGGCAGGTGCGCAGGTTCGAGGACGTGCCGCGGTCCGGTGACAGTGACAATGTGAACAGTGACAGCCTCAGTGTGGAGGACGAGCAGCCCATCAACTTCGCGTACTATCACTTCTGACTGTACCAGTGACTAGTGAAGTGGCCACCACGTCCCAGTGTAGCACTTAAGGACTTCCAACTATTAATTATTAACTTATCGATATCTTTTTACAGTCACATTGTTTGTTAAACTCTAGGACGAGTGTCTGTGGACGCTGTACGCTAAGTGCTATGTAAAAACGATTATATTAAAGTAATTACGTTTATATGACTGTAAATATTTCTAGTATAAGTAGTCATGTGATAAATTATAAGTAATTTATTGATAATTTTAGATTTTACATGTATTATGTGAGCGTAAACTTGTAAATTGTATGAATCTTGACACCGGTGCCAATTTCCTATCTGTAGTTATACTTCGAATATAAAGAGTAGAGTTTATCTGGAAGCTGTTCGTATTTATTGTCATTCAAAGTGCCAGATTTATTATTATAAAAGTAATGTGCGTCTACATTAAGCCCCCACTCTCCGCTCTGAGAACTTACTTTAGCTGAGACAATTATGTACTTTGCAATTTCTTTGTATGAAATACACATATGTAGTATATTTCTAAATGAAGTAGACACGAGTACAATGACCTCACTCAGGCTGCGTGTAGATATAAATAGGCACATTAGCCCCGGCCACATAAAGACACACACTTAGCACTAATGGTGTGAACAAGTCATTATTTGTCAGTATTTTTCATACGTATAACTGTTACAACTTGCTGAAATATCTTACAAAAAGGATGTCTGTATTACTAAAACTGACTTAGGTATAATATCACGCCAATATTTTCTTGCTGTAATGAGTAAGTAGAAGTACCATCACAAAAATATTGTTTCAAAATAAATTTAGAGACATTAAAGTTACTGAACAAGATTGTAATGTTGTGTGCCTACTTTTAATCGAAACAAATCTTGCTACTCAATCGCAGTATTTTTCTTTTTTAATAGAGAACATAGAAACGGTCTCAAAAATATATTTATGTATTGTTGAATACAAAACATGTATAACAGTTTTGAGTGAGGTTATACTACATATAATTTTGGGGCTAAAATGCTTAGCCAGTTTGTTCAAATCTGTATTTAAATAGTTTCTAAAAGAGATTTTAAAATTTTCAGCATTTTATAAACGATGTCGACGTATAATTGTTACATTTCATCATAGCCAGTTTCTTTTGATTGTTTTTATTTTTTAATTATAATATTGTTAAGGTCATGTACAGATGTTTCCTTAATACTTGTAAATACTATTTAATAATTACTTATAACAATAATGTCGCTAGAGGCATCGCAATATGTATATTGTACATTTTAAATATAAAACGTGTAAATAGATATTTAAACGAATTTAACTATTGTAACTAACTACGAGTAGTGATGACCACGCCAGTACTATTATTGAGTAAATGTGCATTATTCGAAACTTTTTGCTGTTAAACTCATTCGCATTTTGTTTTATTTGCGTTAAAAATGTGCCTGGCACAAAACAGTCTTCTTATAAATTTTGATTTTGGAATTGTTATTTCTTTTTAAAACGATTGTATTACCGAAACAGAACCTTTTAAATTCGGGACGAACACTGTTTAGAACTCTTATTGACTGCTATGTAAACAATTACAATATGTTATCTATGCTTTTTTAATAGTTTTTTTAAAGTATGTTTTACTCACAATTCGTAACACAACCTATAGTTTGCAAGCATGAAATGAACAAAATAGTAGATTTTTTATTGAAAGACTGAACATTTTTTATTTCTATGAGCTATTAACGCAGAATGATGCACATTTATCACACATACATACATCTGTTACATACACCAGTAAGATTATATAGAGAATGAGCTTCAACCGTTACGAGATTAATTCGCTTATAAATGCACACAAATATTAATTATTACATTATTAAGTGTCTGTAACAGCTTGTCATAGTAAAAGAAAACCGCAAATCAAGCTATCCTATTCCATCCCGCTATAATACATTTTGAACTCTAACCCTTTGGAATATAGTTCGAAATGTATTGCAGAGTGAAAGGTAGTTTAATGTGCGGTCTGTACTGTACTACAGCATTCTAAGGTAACATGTTTAGATGATAAAAGCGTGGAAACTCTGCGTAATGTGGTTCAAATAAACAGTTAGTAAAATAATTCTATACGTTTCATTTCATTTCATCATAGTTATTTATTCACTAAACCAAAGTCTACAAAGTTAAACAAAATGAGCTACTTACAGTACTGAAAAAATGAAAAGAAGTTCAACTATAAATCTAAAGAACACACAACACACCTATTAAAGTAAATAATGTCATGTTTGGACCTCATTGTCCATTACAAAAATCATTGCCCACACTTGTTCTAAACGTCTCCAAACATCGCCCATACACAGTTTTCATATAAAATCAGAGGAAAACATACTTTGGAATAGTTACACAAGAACTCTCCTGAAAATATTCATTGTAAGTACATTACATTATGTTGCTACTTACTTTGCTTGGAAACCCGAACACCTCGCCATTCGGAGGAACAGATTATATGAATATAGAATAAGTGTGATGATACACACGTAGGCGGCGAATGTAGACGGTTTGTTCAATAAATGTTGGAAACAAATGGAAGATAAAGGATGTAAAGATATCAAATAAAAGTCGAATTTCAACAAAATCTCCATCTTCATTGAAACAATCAGACATCGCACAATGTCGAGACAATAACATTACCTCCATGAACAACATCCTCGAGGAATCCATTCCCGACACAATTGTACGGAGGAAGCAATTGTACGCATCTCAAGCAAACAAAGGGAATTCTCACAATCCTCAATTTTGAACCGTTTCCGATCTGTCAATAAAACATTGTACGCATCGCCGGCGCCCGGCTATCGAACCGATACGTATGTACCATCCTTACATCGGAAAAACCTTTAGGTAATCGAAGGAGGCGCGAGCGGGCAAAAATCGCGACGCCGCCCGTTGCCATGACGACCGACCAAGACGGTAAACAACCACTTACACAGAATCAAACTTTATCGCAACTCAAATAGAGTTGGTTTTAGAATGTTGAAGTGCAAGTTGTACTACTTGTACAGTCGTGAAGCGGCTTGTAGTTATAAATGTAAAACAGCGTTTACTGGCTGTTAGAGCGAGAGATCGGAGGGGAGTGCGGTGTGTAGGGGGTGCTGAGGAGGTAGGAGGGGACGGGGGGGAGGAGGGATGGTGTATTCTTTCATCTGTTGTGGCCGAGCGGCGCGCGATAAGGTGCCGTGTCTACCTTTTATTTATTACTCCATTTTAAAGCGGGGGTGAGTATGTTACGCAATACGCCGTGTGATTTGACGGCGGGTTGTAGATAATGCTTCCTCTGATTCTGGTGATAGCACTTCTTTCGGGATTGAGTGCGTGAGGGAGGGACTGGCACTCTGTGGGGTGTACCGTACTTACATCGTACTACATGTGGATACAATGTATGTACGAGGATAAATAAGGAGATTCAGTTCAAAGAAAGGAGGGCAAAGATGGTTTTAAAACCTCAGTTGTTATACTTTATTTTCCACAAAATATGTACCTTGTTGTTGTAGAAAATGTACATAAGTATGTAGGTGCCAATCAGTACGGCCTTCCTATTACTTCCTTCAGCATCCATTCGCCAAAAATATTACGAAATTAAAAAATCATATACCCACACGTAGCGGAAAACATAAAATCTTTACTAAATAATATCATCAAAATGACCGCATCATTCACTCGGAATAGACACCCGACACAATAAATCAATCGGTTTGTCAATCAAAACACACAAATATTATGACGTCGCCATATTTGTCTAAACAAACACATTACAACTATAAAACTGTTTGACAATAAAAGTCGCTTGTGTCTCAACATTGCTTGGTATAAAGTGACCCAGCGTTACGCCCACACAGACAATTAATTGTGAAAACAAAGGAATAATGAAATATTAAACATCAATAAATCATGAAGTCTGTTAAAGACAGACACAGAGTCATGCTGGTTGTCCTCAAACGTCATACAACAAGATCCAGGTCGTGTAGTATTAATAAGTTCTCATTTTCGAATTTGCAACAGCTCTGGAAATGCTGGGAGTGCTGGAACTTCATGTATGATGGTTTAGTATTATATCTTATCTTATCTATACTAATATTATAAAGCGGAAGAGTTTGTTTTTTTGTTTGTTTGTTTGAACGCGCTAATGTCCGTAACTACAAGTCTGATTTGAATAATAGCTGAGCAGAGCGAGTGAAACCGCGTGGAAGTAGCTAGTCTTTAATAAATAGACTCACAACAAATACATTCCAAAAGAGTTACCATGGAAATTCTTGGTCGTTTTTCTCGACAGGATATCTACACTTCGAAGCGACCACATTGCAATAGGAAGCTTCGCTAAAGGACTTGTACTACATCCTCTACTTTCAACAGCGTTATACTTCAGTTTTATTGAAAAAACTAATAAAATGTTTCGACTTTTGTTGACTTTTAATAAATCAATATCTATATAATTACTATTAATTACTAGCCAAAAAGAGACACAATCAAATATTAAAAACAGCTATTATATAGACACTGCTGAATAAATTCAACACATTGAAGTTAGTATGTGGGCATTTTTTTAGTAACATATTAATTTTTCCTTTCAATAGAACCGCTGACTAATGCCATAAATGGTGGAAAGTGGGTGGGTTATACACTGAATCATTTGGTTTAGAATAGGTTTTTAATTTTTGTTTTATCTTTTTAGGTCACAAGGCTATGACTACAGAAGGTTTATGATTCTAGAAACATGGTTGGTCCCGACCACATTAAGGTTATCTTTAGATGTTTGTTTAGGCTGCGTTTTCACTAGAGATATGTGCAAGGTTGCTTAGCGAGGGATGTGTTTGTAAAGAACCAATAAAATTGCTTCATTTACCTCGCCTCGGTCACCAAATTCTGATGAAACAGTAAACCACACATTTTCACAGCACAGCTAGACATCCTCGCACAACACATTTCTATCGCACATTGTCTGTAGATAATGACAGTACATTGATATTGAATACTAGCATTTTCTTTTGTTATAGAGCACGACGACATTTTGTTAAATATACCTACTTATCTTTATGAACACCATTTTTTACCAGTCACGTATTATTAGTTTAATGTTATAACTTTAGTGAGACATACTAAATTAATTATTATGTTTTCGGCTTACTCACGTAATTATTTGACGAGGAACTCGACTAGTTTCAAGCCATGCTAGAGGCATTCATTAGCAGCATTCCGCGACTTGCAACGTGACGACTCTCGCGCTGCTAGGTACTGGCTACTCGAGTCTGCCGCAGTACAGGACCACAGGAAACTAGTCAAGTTCCTCGTCAAATAATTACGTGAGTAAACCAAAAATCATAATAATTAATATTAGTTCTATATTATTAGTAGATTAAACGCAGATACGTTTAAAGCTAAAACAATTTAGATTCCGTTCTACTACTGAGATTTTTTGAACATCCTATATTTACAGAAGCAAAGAGACTTCCCAGTTGTAGGACATTGCGTCAGCACTAGTATATTTTTACGAAAATTTCATTAGATACTATTGTAAACTGATAGAGACAACACAAATAACATAATTACAACATAGCATAAAATGACATCACGCCTTTTATGCCCGAAGGGGTAGGCAGAGGTGTACATTACGGCATTTAATGCCACTTTCCAATGTAACACCCTGCATTTACTATTTATGTTTCACTATGTATGCCATATACCGGGCACAATTCCAGACTCCGTGCTACTACTGAGATTTTTTAAAATAGTCCAGTAATACTTTGCCCGACCCGGAAATCGAACCCCTTGTCCGGCAGTCGCAATTACTACATAGCTCGTAGAAATTAAGTCATAAAATGACACTTTTACACCGTAATCGACATCTTATTCGCTGTTTAATTACCGAAACATGGCCCACGTGTGCCCCACCTACTCATACTATAACAAATATAAAACATGGTATGTATATGGGTTAACTTGGAAAACAAAGCCTACTATGAATACAGCAATAAAGTTACGTGAGCATAAAAGTTGAGTGATGTGGTCATGGGCCACACACGAGTGCGGCTCTATTCTGTATCTAGTCAGAATTATGTTACCAAAGGTCATATGGCTCGATACGGAGTCGCGGAGAACCTAACGCGTTACTGAGGCTCCGGCTCGACGTGCAGGAGTAGGAACGGGGTGGTTTTTAGTCAGTAAGATTCTGACACTCCCTCCCGGCTCACCCAGGCAGGAGCAGTCGATGATTTTCCCCCTTTAAAAAAAGGTCATATAGCTGTGTAGCAGTTTAGTATTTGAAAAAAAAAATAAACAATGTTTCTCTACCAAAATCTAAATAAAATGGCCTCTCTAAACCTAAACTGCCTCTTTCTCTTGAGAAGTAGTTTGAACGAATCAAAATACACCAATTTGGTAATCCAGCTATCATGTTGAAGTTTTATCCACTAACCTAACCGAAAATCGCTCTATTTATTTATTTATTTACAGTCACAACGGTTGATAGCAAAAACCGTTTATAGTAACTGGACACATTAATAAAATAAACGATGAAATAATAAAACTAGAACAAAACATACACAACGAACAAGAAGAGTAAAACTTATTTAAAAAATGGTAGCATTCATAAGTTCTTCTCGCAGTACTTCAGGCCTTTCGATAAAGACAAAGACTATTATAAAGACAAAGCTCAATCAAGATAACTTATCATGACATCAGTACTCTGCAGGCTGCCCACGAGTCTCCTCTAATAACTCCAAAAGTGATCTGCTGATTAGAAGCGATGCTAAGTATTATTACAAACAAAAATACGAGCATTACAAATCTCAATTTATTGAGCTATTCAGAATAAGCGTGATACTTGTATAATAAGTCAAATCGTCCGACCGCCGGAGACTGATAGACGGATGGACAGACAGACACACGTATTTAATGCATGCCAGTCAGTGATTTACGCGCTCCGTCCTACACAGCAATTACTGGCCGACTGATCCGACGCTTAGAATAAAACCAACCGATTTATTGGATGACAATAATCGTCAAATCGGACTTTGGTTGCAGTTTATTATGTTTCGTTGCGGTAGAGCGGAACTGGGAGGTCTGGGCTAGTCTTAGGCGAAAGAATGTGACTGTAATACAGGTGTACTATTTGCAGGAATTAGGAATCAACATAATATCGGTGACCAAAAGGATGTGTGTGTATGCAACATGTATAAGATTAAATCGTTGCTTGCTTCTTGCTCCTACCATTTACTCTTCTCTGCACCACCCAAAAGTCAGACTGGGAGAAAATGACTGCGGCATTAAGTCCACCCTATGTACTCTTTGTGCATGAAGCGTTAATAAATAAATAAGTGAGATTGCATACCTATTCAAAACATGATTATGATATATGCATTGAAAAGTTGAAACAATTTATTTTAAACCTAAGAAACTACCCAATTATCTACCATCCTTGTTGATATCGCAACCAAAAATCAAATCTTACACTGTCTTGTGACCACAAAACAAACCAAAACACATTTCCAAATATAGTTACGTCTTTGTAAAAAAAGACGTTTGATCGAAATCAATGAATGTTAATCATGGATCACATATAAAGGTTTAATAGTAAATAATAGGGCATCACATAAATAAGACATCAAATAAACTCGGTTTGAGTGGCACACGTCGCCCGGTCGAGTCGTAAACGCAAATCAACTTTGGACAAACGGACACACAGGTATCGAATGTCTAAACGTAATTATTATTTTAATTCCAATCAAAGCAGTCACGAGGTCTTCATGTAAACTAAATCTATATCTATACTTATAATAAATCTGTAGAGAGGTCAATTCTGTACATAAAATATATTTAAAAAATAACTATCAAGGGGTGGTTAGGGATCGCTACTGATGCCAAAAATGCAATCAGTAAAATTTTTGTCTGTCTGTCTGTATGTTCGTTATGGAAACAAAAACTACTCGATGGATTTTAACGAAATTTGGCACAATTATTCTTCATACTCTTAGGCAGGTTATAGTATACTTTTCATTACGCTACGATCAATAGGAGCAGAGCAGTGAAGGGAAATATTGGGAAAACGGGAGAAGTTACCCCATTTTTTAAGCTTCCGTCACGTGTGCTGGCTTATAGGTTAAAGCTACATATAAATCATGTATAACGGAAATATTCTCCTTAAAATTATATAAAAAATATTCCTCGACAGCATATGTCTATCTTTTATGGTTGACTCACAATAACACGTGAAACTCCCGATAGCTTAGCAATTCGGTGATTTCTGATTGTATTTGTCTACTCTAACGTTTACAATACTCATTCATAGACTTTACGCTGTAACTGAAAGTCCAATGGTTGAAATTAGCTTGACTCGATATTATAAATGAAAATATGTGAGTTTATGTGTATGTTTGTTACTCAGTCATATTAAAACGACTGAAGGGACCGGAATGCAATTCGGAACAGAGGTAGATTATGGTCTGAAGTGATACATAGGCATTTTACCCCTGGGACCGCGGGCGAAGCCGCTGGCAGAAGCTAGTAAATAATATTTCTGTAAAATTTGTTGCTGATTGTTACATGTATGTATTAGTCTGTATTAACATCACTATATAGTAAGTAGTGGCCCCCTCACTATAATGTGATATATAAGGTAGGACACTCGTCATTAAGGTCGCTGTCTATCTGTCATACTCTGGTGTGTGTACACGTCGTGCGCTTTGCACATTATTATAATAAATCCAAGTAAAATAAATCAGACTATTAATTATATCAATCCACCAACATAACATATACATACATACAACATAACATAATAACTGGGTACGCCACGGCCTAATCGGACTGCAATTTATAGACTTACAAATAGCAGTTGACGTGAGTTAAAAAAAAAATAACGTACTGTCTCCTAACAGCAGGGCCGAGCCGCCCCTGTGTGCGAAGTGTGCGGCGCACACAGGCGCCAAGACAATAGGGGCGCCGTGTCGCGCCACCACCTCTACTTGAATTATTTTTGTTACCTAAATTATTATATTTTTGGTAGTACAGTATCAATAAGTACGTAGGTACAATAGGCGCAACATAGGCCTTGTATACAACAAAACTTATATTACGCTTATTAAACATGTCTCTCAATATTTATGTTTATTATTATTCACGTTTATGGTTTCATTTTACGCTTAGGGTTTTAGTTTACATTGCTTACTTACGAGTGACGAGCTCAACGTTAAAACGGCGGCAGTTCTTTTGAACCACAGATAAAGTAGGTACTAGTTATATTGAATCGTAAAGGCGCCGACTTTGTATGAGTGAGTTTGTGAACGCAACCCGATGCGATGCGTGCGAGGCACGAGGAGTAGGGTCACAGGGATTCCCCGATTTTAACGAACGAGAGAGTCAAGCCAAAACAAAACAATTGAACAATCATTTGATTGAAAGTGTGTGTAACTAACTTCAATGCATTGAACTTTTTACCGACTTTAAAAAAAGGAGGAGGCACTATGTTCGGCTGATTGTTTTTCTTTACAGTACACCGCCATTTGTGAAACGATTTCGAAAATTCTTGTTTTATTTGAAAGGGTATACTCCCGAGGTGGTCCCATTTCCATGAGGTCAGGATCTGATGATGGGATCCTAGGGAAACCGAGGGGAACTTTTGAAAATTCTATGGGCGAGTACTGCGTCTATTATGTCTGAATCTGAACTCCTCAGCGGTGGGTAAACTTTAAGTACTAATAATATGTAGTTATTTTTTGCTTTTTAGTTTTGACTTTTTGTTTGTTATTAGATTTTCGTTTTTTGAAGTCGATTTTTAAACGCAGTTTTTTATTTTATTATTTTCAGTGTAAAGCTTGTTTGTCACTTATAATCACATAGGGGCAAAGTTGTAATCAATACAAATTAATCAAGCCCAAATACAAAGCAGTTACTGTATGCCGTTGAGGAGTTCCCATAACAATTACACTTTTTCATCATCAGACCCTTAATGACAGTCCCACTCTATCTAGGTCTAAAGTCCTCATCAATAAAAATTAATCAAGCCCAAGCACAAGGTAGTTAATATAAACCGCTGAGGAGTTCTCTCGACTGTCTGTCGGCTCCATCGTCAGGTCGACTCCAGACCGTAATCAAATTGTAGTGTCTAAAAATTCTAATTGAAAAACATAATAGACGCATTACTCGCCCCTAAAATTTTCGAAAGTTCCCCTCGGTTTCCCTAGGATCCCATCATCAGATTCTGAGCTCATGGAAATGGGACCATCTCGAGAGTACCTATACCCTTTCAAACAAAATAAGATTTTTGGAAATCGGTTAACAAATGGCGGAGTAATGTGCGAACAAACAAAAAAAATCAATCAGCCGAACAAAGTACCTACCTCCTGCTTTTTTGAAGTCGGTAAAAACAGGCGCTCCATAGATTCCGCACACAGGCGCTGCCGGGGGTCGGCGCGGCCCTGCCTAACAGTATCAATGTCTTTTAACATGGATATAGCCTCTTTCAGCCTAGCTGTGTCGCTGCTAGGATGTCCATGTCAATTACGAGTAATCTGAGGCTATGACACGCAATAGTCTAATAACGCCACGAATCCATATACGACTTCTGTATGGTTGTTGCCACTGTTAGCTTTACGTTATGATTTATGGGTTTTTTTTTGGGAAAATTTGATATTTGATGCACTAACCTTTAACCACTATCTCGCCTGGTGGTAAGCGATGGTGCGGTCTACGAAGTCAGTCAAACGTATATAAACTTATGTGGTAAACTTAAGAACTTAAACTAAACTAAAAATAAATGATAATATTATTATAATTGACAAAATTAGTATTATAAATTTGATGACTAATTTAGGTAAGACTATGCCATACAATAAAGTGGTTTATTTCATTTAGATTGTCATTTGGAAGCTTACAAATTAATTTCAATATTGTTCTTATTTAAATCGTAATAAAATACGAAGAAAACAGTTCATGTCTTTTCAATCAGGGAATATGAATATTCTTTAATGTATTTCAGTTCTCTACAATTTTCATTAATTGACCTTTACAAATAATGTAATGTAAAAAAAAAACTATTTTAACATAAACCAAAACATATTCGACAGACCAAATGTTTAACCAATTGTAATTGAAGTCATCATTGTCATTAACATCAAAAAACAGAAATTTCCCTTATACCTATCATAATGATAACCTGAGTGATAATAATAATTCTGGTGATCAATCGACACTAGAGGGCAGTAAAGTGTTTGACACTAAACAGTTTATGGTCAGTATAAACCGATGCCCGGTCAGTTCATTCACTTCGACAGACATTCTGGAATTTGTTTAATTAGCTCCACAGTGGAGACTAATGGAAGTATTCCAGTAAATTAGAGTTATTTTTTTAAGGTGTAAATATTTTAGTTTTAAATTTTTTTTTATATATATATTTTAAGTTGTATATATTAATCGTCGCAAAGTAGTATAATGTTAATCAAAAAAATATTAAAGAAAGAAATAATACAGTTTTGATGCCTTAAAAAATTCCAGTAAATTGAATTAATAGAGAGTTAATGAGTTTAATCACCAAACATGTTAATTGGAGTTACAGTTCTCCTAAAAATATAGGAAGCCAATAAATATCTGATATTTAGCAACTATCTATCTATATAAATAAAAACGACTCGTTATATAGTGTCCCTAAAACTCGAGAACGGCTGAACTGATTTGGCTAATTTTGGTCTTAATATGTATCTATTTATGAAAGTCCCGAGAAGCTATAAATGGTGGAAAAAAATGTTTAGGCGGTCACCTAGAAGTTTGCCGGGCCAGCTAGTATGATATATTAAAGAAGGGCCATATTAGAAGTTCCCTTAACCGACGAGCATGCATGAAGAGACTGATGATTGTTGATGAAACGAAAGAGGTGCATATGTAGGAATCATAGCAATTGGTGTTCCATAGTCTGTGCCTACCTACATGAGAGACTAGCGTGAAGTTATGTATGTACTACAATAGGTATAAATATTGCAAAATACCCATACACATATCACATCGGGAAGTCAGATAGGTGTAGCATTATTTATAGTAACACTGTAATTAGATAAACACTTCCTTCGTAATACTAGATTCTAGTCCGAGGTATGTGTTGCTCATAGGACCACAAGACCGAGAAAAAGGAAGAAAGAATGAGTCTCACTATTCAATATATAACTCCAGGTTAGTAGCAATTTTATTTAACTTAACAAGTCTGGATGTAAGTTGTAAATGATACTAAAATATTTATAAGCTGACCGTAGTGGAATTGTCTGTCTGTCTCAAAATGTATTTTTTCTTCTATGACTATTAAATACACATTCGTTTGCTAAACTCTACATAATAATGTTATAATATATTCGTTGACCCACTAAACATGAGTAAAATGAGTTAGGTACTTGTGTTTTGAATTAAAAATACGTACTTAGTAATAATGAAGCCTACATTATAATAAAGGACGAGTATACTGCCAATATTAGGTAAATAGACTGACTAACTCTCTCAATTCCTCTCAATCAGGGAAAGCTCTCGAAGTATTTTTTTATGGGATAAGCCGGTGAAGGACTACATGGATCACCTGATGGTAGGCAATTGTAGCGGTCCATGGACACCTGAAACACCAGAGGCGTTACAAGTGCGTTACTGGCATGAATAAGGGAAATTGGGGGCTGGGGAGACCGGGGAGGCTGGTTAATTGAGCTTCCGGTAGATGTAGTTTAAATACACATCATACCAAGAAGAGCCAGTACTCCGAACTAGTATAAGTTATACAACCAATGAATAATCTCGAGGCGTCAGAATTTAACAACAGTAATACGATCGCGTATTGTAATTAACAATTTGCAGGCACCCGTACACGTATACATACATAGATATGTAGACACTTACATATATATATAGATAAACATAGGTCCTGATGAGATCATATAGTATATTTATAGTGATAAATAACGTCAGATTCATTAATTATTACTTTTGGATGGCTAAGAGCTAGGGTCATATGCCTATCACTGCCAAGACAAATAAGAGAGAAGGTTGTCTCCTCCAAATTTTTACGAAATTAAAATTTTAGGACGATTATTAACAAGAATATTAAGATACAATTTAGCAACAAGATCATAAAGATCTGAAAGAAGGTGCCTATAAAAGGTCTTCTTCAGTCTTCCTCGTAGGAATATCTATGCCTTCACCAATTATGTAGCAGCTCATAGGAGATGGTGCGTGGCCGGCATCAAGTGCACGGCGAGCTAGTTATGGTCGTCAGTGCAGTGTATCGACACCTTCACACTATTACACTGCGGTGCATAGTGAATGTGACACGTTTGAGGGAAACTAATTAATTACTTCACAAAAGAAATGTTAGTCGATTATTTTTGGGTCACGATTATTACGCATTGACTGCAAACTGATTGCAGTTCTATTGCAGTCATGACCAAACGGTTGCAAACCAAACGACCAGTCCGATTGCAGTCGTGTCAACTGCATCTGAACTACAATTTGCAGTTAAATTGCAGTTAAAATGCAGTTCGTCTGTTTAGAGCCTAACATGTTGGTCTCATTATTACCCTCAAAACACAATGTACTATGATATTTTTATTTCGTAAGCCATTGTGTTGTACCTTGTATTGTATGATGTAATTACTTGGTACCTGGACTGGCCTTGATATTCTAAATGTTGTTAAATCTTGAGTTTTTGGAACAAGTCTCTGATATTTTCAACCCCTATAATTAACGCGGCTTTTATTAACTACTAGTATATAAGGCAGAATTTACAGTAGTACATCTACACTAGATTAGTAGCGACCCACTACAACATACTTTAAAAACTTCCAAATTATGGTGTAAAATTAATCAGAAGTTGCCTTTGTGTGAGTACTTGGACAACTTATACTAACAATGTGTTTGTTTTTATGGGATAAGCCAGTAAACGAGCAAGAGGAACACCTGATGGTAAGCAATCGTCGTCGCTCATAGACACTCTGGACCCCAGAGGTGTTCCAAGTGCGTTACCGGCTTTTTAAGGATTAGGAATTTGAGGATTTTTGAGGATTCAGGGATGAGGGTAGGGTAATTGGGCATCCGGTAACCTCACTCACACGACGAAACATAACGCAAGCGTTACTTCACATCGGTTTTCTGTGAGGCCGTGGTATTACTCCGGTCGAGCAAGTTTCGTCACCCATTCGTGCCGAAGCATGGCTCTCCCACACTCTTGTTCCAACTTCACTTATGTGGCATGTAACACAGTAACACAGTGACAGTCATTATCCTCGATGACATACACACACACACACCGATGTCCAGATCCCGTGTCCTGCAGTGTACACATCGATCACAAGATACCTTCGATAAAGCTTGACGGGACATTAAAACATTTTAAAATGCAATAAATAAATCCCTTAACGACGCAGGCTACGGCCGGCTATTAATCAAGTGCTCACTTCAAGCTACTTTTTATTACATGTAAATGAGTGCCTCGTAATACTCAGGTTTATGCTCTCTGTTACAGTAGTGTGTGTGAGCAGGCAGTGTAGTCCTGCCCCTATTGTGTGTGTTGGAACTGGGTGCTAAGTTGAGTAATTTATTCCAGTAGGTAGTTAACTGTATGACTGGCTACTGATTAGTTCGTCAGATCGCCTATTTAGTACTTGGATTTTTTTCACATTTGTTTAATGAGGAGTATAATGCCTTAATGAGTTATATTCAAATAAGCTTCATATTTAGTTCAAATCAATGTTACACTTGAAAAACATACAAAAATAGGTCAATCCTAGATCCTAGACAACAACTCGATATAAGTCTACACAGATTGCTGTTGAGTTGAGATACACAGGTGTAAACGACCTTACGTCTTAACATCTAAAGCTGGGTGCACACGAGCGCAGCTTTATTACAAATATCACTAACAATCCGTCGGGCCGCGTCATTAAACCCCCATCGGCTCACAATGGCATAAATAACGACGGATTTATTCCTATATTTATTTATTTATATGTGTTATTTATTTATTACCCGTCCGGTCTGCACTTGGCTTTATAGATTTTTTTATACTTGCCCTCTTGATCGAGATGTATTAAAATGTTTATTGTCTAATCTATTTGGAGGTATTAAACGGAGGTTTAATTTGGGTAAACATTCTTATTTGATTACAATAAAGATAAAGGATTTCTCGAATTTTGTTTGTTTATTGGAATTGGAATGTTATGGATGAAGAAACAAAAAGCTTTCTTAAAACAATAAAACACCATAAAATTATGTACAGGTAAGATGCAGCTTTTTCTACTGCTAAAAACTTCAGATTGTAAAACAATATCTAATTTGTTACTACTGTAGGAAGATACTTCGCCAAAGCAACGATTCAAATCATAAAACAGTCAATGTATCTATAAAACACTCACAACAATGATAAAATAAGTCCCTAATGATAAAAAGCTTGCAAAAAATGATGTACCTGTATCGTCAATCTGTTGACCTAACCATCAATGTTGTCATCTCAAAACAACCTCACAGGACACACTGTAACTTAATTCGATTGCATTAGTTTTTGTGTTGCCACATCCTAAACGAATATTTATTTTGAAAACAACGGTTGTCATCCCGTCAAGGAAGTTAACCTGACATTATTGTTTTTAAAATTTTTGTTAACTTTTTGAAGCAATCAAGTTATCATCGGATCAATAAAATAGTTTTTGATTTTAACACAATTTCCTATTGAAAACACTGCTGCGTTTTTTAACATCCTCATTTAAAAGAGGAGTTTTTATTTCTATCAAGTGTTGGCAAATATTTAAAGTTACAAAGTAACTATCTCACCAAGAATTTTAATTGACAGGAACGAATCACTGTAAACGTTGTGATTCAGTCATTATCTGTTATACTATGTGTTTACCTACAAAATAGTCAAGCAATTAATAAAAAATTGACTTGAAAATTATTTACTACAGATATCAGAACAACACACAAACAGGGTCAGTAGTCAAGTAGTCAGCAGAAGTCAAAGAAGGATATTTAGAATTCATCTTTCGAACTCGGGACTATGAGCATTGTTTTTCCTGCGGTGCACACTGGGCGCGGTGCATTTTCACCGGCTCAATCCCGAGAAGGAGATATCTGAACATCAAAAATACTACAGATATAATAATATGTCCACATACTTAATAAAGAAACTAAACCTATAAATAACTAATTACAAAGACCATCAAAATGTTGAAAATGAAAATTTTAACATTTTAAAATGTTCCGCCAATAAGACAGGATTCAAGTAGACGGCTCGATGACTACATATCAGTATTTATAATCCTCCTTAAAGTGCAAACCCTTATCTCCTCAAAGTGCATGAGTAGGAACGAGGTGGTTTTTAGTCAGTAAGAGTCTGACACTCCCTCCCGCCTCAGCCGGGCGGGAGCAGTAATTGGACCATTGTCCGTCCTCAAAAAAAATCTCCTATTGTAGGTACTTATACCAGTATCACATAGACTTACTTCGACTGAATTACTCACTTAATTGACGATACTTTTTCCACATGATAATATGGCCAAACCAAAATTATTTCCGTTGATTCAAGCGTTAGAAAAATTTTGTTCGTTTTCTTTCAAAAATCAAAAACAATTTGATTTACAACAACTCCTGGTATATAGTTTGATACTGCACCCAGCATCCTCGGCAGACAATCAATAAGATCAGTATACGGACCGTGTCTGCTCATTAAGTCCACTCCGACATCCGGTCACACAATACACGACTCATAATAATTTAACCGACATCAAAGATCCAATAAATCTAACATTAATAACTCTATTCGTTTGTTGTGCTACATTTGTTCATTACAATAGCTACCTTGTTGCTGTAATGATATGGTTGGGTTTCGGTTGTGGTGTGGTGGGTATTTTAATCCCTGCAATAAAAAGGTGTGGTATAAAACGGTAGCCAACAGGATTACCTATAGGTTTTGTATCAAAGTCGCGCTGACGGGTTGATTTTAGTGATGTGCTTGTGTTTCGTCGATGTTATTTGTGTCTAGATTGGTTTTTTGGGTCTATAAAATTATGATGATGGAGAGTGAGATTTATGCAGTCCTGTTTTTATACTAAATAGAATAGATAAAAATTATTGCCTTGTTAGTTTAGTTACCATCTGTAAATATGGATGTAGATAAATTTCGGATACATGTTTGTATTTGAGCAGTTCCCTAATTAAAGACTAGTAAAATGTTGTGTAAGTTAAAACTTAAATACTCTACAACTAATCACATCACAAGTGATGTCTTCTGTCTGTACTTAGGTAAGTAAGTACCTTCAGGAAATAAGAGTAAAATTTGTAATAATATTTATATCATATTAATTTATAGGTCAAATTACAAACTTTATCGACAACAAACATCGACACAGTAACAACATTAGTAACTAATATTAATTATAAATGATTCAGGCGTCATTAGCGGAGGCAAGATCTTACGATACAAAGACTATTGCTGTCTCGCTCGCACTCACAAAGCTTGATGTAACGTGAGAACCTGCTGGGACCCTGAGCAGAGTCAGGCGTGATGATACAGGCTGGGTACAAAGATCTTTGACAATTGACATGGTGAGATTTCACGTGACAGAAAGTTTAAATATTCTAGAATCTTCATTTCGAATTCGGTCCGTCATTTCATTGGTTGTCAGAATAATCTCGACCAATGACGGGTCAGAATGTGATCGAGTTCGTTAAGTTGTAGAATAGCCTAATACTTACTGATTAAACATCACCCCGTTCTAACTCTTGGTCCTCGCAGTGGGTTCATTGTGGCTGATGTTGATAGTGAAATTGAATGAGGAAGCTTCGTGATAACTGACTAAGGAGTTGTCATCTTCATCTTTAATAAGAAGATTATTCAGTACCGAAATAAAGGCTTTCAGCGAACACCCGTCATTCAGAGGCTGGCTGTGGTTTGAAAGTTAAAATTTTTCGTATTTTGATTTTTCACAAAATACCTCAGCTGGTTAAGATATTTAGATTTTGAAGCAAATAACAAGTATTAATTCGCAACCAGGTCGTAACTGTTTTACTAAACCTTTAGTTAGCAATTAAGTTTAGAAAGTGTACAACTTCAGTATTTATAATCAATTGTAATTATTACAACATAATTGGTATTATTTCTTAATTCATTGCCATAAAATTCCACGTAGGTTTTATTTCTAATTCGATTTATGAGTCCAAATCAAAAAAACATATCCATGTTCATACAAATCAAATGTTCCTTTATTGAAGTCGAATCCATCACACTAGCTCCACTCTACAACAGTCGCAAAGCAATTTATTTTTTCATCTTCCTAATAACATAAACTTATTAACTGCAATAGTCATAAACTATGAATGAACCATAGAAACGGATAGATCCCACAAAACCCACCCCCTATACAAGCATGCGCGCGCGCAGCCATTCATGTTGTTTTTTCTGCGCGTTTACCTGCAACTTCCTTCCTACAACGATCCATTACTATGAATGACATTCCACGTCTGACAGTTAAATGGATACCCCGACACTTATGCTGTGATACATTTTTAACGTCAACTTAAAAGTTAATCTTATTCTCATAGGTGTGAAGTTTAAAATCCTTTGAAGATTTAATTTTGAAATGGTAGAGTAACAACGGTAGAATTTACACTCCATTAAACTGGTGCACATCCTTATGACCAGCAACTAAAGGTCAAATTCCAATAAAATTTAGTAATTTATCAGCAAAATACAGTTTTTATTTTTCCTAGCGTGCGTAAACGATACGTACGGTCGCCGTAAACTCCTGCGCATTGTTGATCGGTGCCACACTGTCTGCCGACTCGAGTTTTTGTTCAAATTTAGAACGTCGTGTTTTTTTACATTTAACTTTTAAGCTAATGATACTTGACAGTGATGAGACTGTCAACTTGGTTACAGAATTATGAAGAAAATGAATAGTCATGGTCTTGGAGACACGTCATTAAGGGAGCTAATGATCTAGATGACTGACACCATGATATGCGGATGATGAATACTTCTTATGTTTATTTTATGAGAGGACATAATTGTCTTTGACTGTTATGAATTCCATTAAGAAGTTTTAAATTTGGTTTGTATAGAATATCTGGGTAATGTAAAATGATGTACACAGTTTCATTAAGTTCAGAATGCTCTCATTAGCAACGTTGCATTCCACTCTTTTTGATACAAAGATATTTTTCGGTAAGTAAGTAAGTATCTATTTGACATTTAAAGAACATACGTAATATATTAAATAGAAAATGTTAAAGTTCCTCGTCGAATGGTACTTTAAATTATTTTTCTTACAAGTTATAATTAGTTTAACGTAATGCTCAACAAACACAATTGAGGTCCTATTTCAACAATAGATAAATCGCTGATCGTTCTACCCCTACAATTAGTTGTCGCATCAAATAAATTAATCCGGACAAATCCAATAGTTCCTAAGAAGCGACATATTATGTACAAATAACTGTCGAAGAGACGAATAAAGTCAACATACACAATGGAGGTTGTCAATTGTTGCACATACGATGTCTCCTATACTTGTGGCAGCTGGATATAAAAGCTTTATGACGGAAACTAGGTGATGCCCGCGGCTTCGCTCGCTTGGATTATGGACTTTGTGACTAAGCTACAAAATTTCAACCACTATTTTCAATCCTATGCGTTTCTAGTATTAGAAATATTGGAAAAACTATTTACAAATGTACAATTTGTTGTCAGTAAATACATATTATGTTTAGTAACTATATATTTAGGTTTAAAGATTATCTACATTAGACCGGGACACAAAAGGGCAAATGATTACATTACAATATGATTCCCAAATCCAAAGTGTAAGTGACGAATTACAGTACATGTAGGTATAGTGAAGCGTATTAAATCACAATTTTTCAATGCATAGGCTTATTAAAATTTTGCCCTAATGTTTACCATCGCATAGATGGTAAACATTCAAAATCCAATTTGGTCTGAGAAATCTTCTAAAACCCTCAGATCCGCATCATCACAAGTACCGGTAATACAACGACGCATCCACACAAAGCAATCGGAGCGGAAATACGTCACACAAAGGTGAATCAAAAAGTCACATTTTTTCATCCTGCCCACCCCCTGTTACACTAGTCAATAGCTAAGAGTCCATTCTTACTACTTAAATGTCGCGTAAAATTATTGTTCCGATTTTTTGTACAAACTAGGAATTTGGATCGTTTTACGAAAGCGCGTTTTGATTGCAACATGCGACTTTTGGGTGAAAAGGTGTGTTTATTGCGATGAGATTAATTTGGACAAACATACACCCTATTAATTTTTAGTTTCCCTACTTTTTGAACTTGGGTTTTGAGAAAAGAATAAAAAGAAAAACGAATGATAGAATAAATATTAAAACGGATTCTCTATAGATTCACGTACTTATACTTCAAACAACCTTTTTCAAGAATAATAAAATACTATTATCATGCAATTAATTTTGTGATTAATTAATATTGTGACTACGACACACGAATCTCAATTCCTAGTCTAAGTGTTAATAGTTAATAATAGTTAATAAGAAAATGTTAACTAACATTTTCTTATTAACTATTCCTAGTTAATAAGAAAATGTTAGTTAACACTCCCACGACACGGAAAAGTTCTTCACAGATTTCCCATTTTGCTGAAACTAAAACTAGTCAAGACTAGCCACGAGTAGAAAGCAACACAATTCCATATTTGCACAATCCCCACCCCACAGTACTTCCAGAGACATAGAAATGCAATTAGCAGGTTCGTCAGGAAGTTACAGGTCACGGTAGGTCACGTGTGACGTGTCGAACGAGTCCTGACATTGACACGCCACGTCCTAACATAACACGGATGTAGTGACACCATCTAATGCGCATGCGCTGTATCTGTTGACAACTCTGACACTAGAGATGGGATCATTTGTAATAACGAACTTTTGGTGTAGGTTGAGGGGGGGGGGGGGGGTGTTGTTCTAGTGAAGTAAGACTGCTTTGTTAGTCTACAACGAGGAACAGTGTAGAGGTATACATAGTATATGATTCTTGATTCATCTCGTAGGAGTGTTAACTAACATTTTCGTATTAACGACACGCTCAGACTAGGAATTGAGATTCATGTGTCGTAGTCACAATATTAATTAACTCGTCGAGTACCGGTTTTATAGACACAATTAAAGAACAATAGGTCGCGGTCACCGGTGACCGCTTGGTGTTTGACAGATTAATTGCATAATAATAGTAGTATTTTTTACATTATCTTCCTTTTTTAATAAAAACGTTGCCCCACACTAGGATTACCTAGGTCCGTTTACAAACATACACGTTCACATTCACAATGACACCTACATCCGAAACAATAATTTGACTATTACACAAAGCGTTCCGTGCGAGAATCGAACCCGCGACACGTTGCACGGCAGCCTGTTTCAGTAAGGGTCTAATTTACCTAGTGCTTAGAATAGCTCCCAAAACGTTAATAACTATTGGTCTTTTCATTACATGAATGGAGAAAGCATAATTTCGTTAAATCCCTGTACTTAATAAATTTTAAAAGTAAGTGACACATTAAAATGAATCTAGACTTTTATGTCAATTAAGATCTGCTAAGGAGCTGGGAATAATGCGTTTCAATAAGTACATTATTTACTTCTGCATACATTTTTCTACCTCTATAAGAACATAACGCGTCGCAGTTGTTTTTACTACCAACCCAAAGCCAAACATAACAAAAACAAAGACTTAAATAGAGTTCACCTGATACTTTGATCTTTAACACGTTCAGGGCATCAGCAGAGCAGTTTCCTAACAAGAATAATGGTTCACATTCAGCCAAATGATTTCCTCTGCTTTGTTCACTATAAGCCTCTAAAAGTTCCTTAGTTAATTGCCGATATTATAATATTAAATCATGTGGTCAATATACGTCCCTTACTAGCTGGACATAACAGCACGTCAAGCTACACATGTCCATTTTAAATAGACCCTCTATCACTTATGTTGTTGATGTTATGAGGTGTCAGTTTATATTGGAAGTATAGTTGGATGTGCAATCGATTGTACAAGAGTGTCAATAAACTCAGCTCGACGTTTAATACACCGCTGGACAAAAGCTACGGAACTCTTTTATTTTCCATATAGTTAGGGGTCCGTATATTTACAGACGATTAGATATATTTTATATTTATCTATTTTATAGAATTTGAAGAGGGTTGTGAGCGAGATAGTTTTAGTTTGGGGGTTAAAAATAAATGGTGTGAAGTCGTAATTGAAAAATATCTGATGACAATTCAGAAAACAAAATTGTGTCTGCTCGTTTGCCTCCTATGCCATAAAAATGTCGCGGAGAACCTAACGGGTGACCGGGGCTCCGGCTCGACGTGCAGGAGAAGGAACGGTGTGGTTTTTAGTCAGTAAGAGTCTGACACTCACCCAGGCGGGAGCAATCATTCGATGATTTTCCCCCGTTAAAAAAAAACATAAAAATATCTATTTACCTAAGCATCAATTATTACTTCAGACACAATCTTATTAATACTATAAACTAGCTCTGCCAGCAGCTTCGCCCGCGTTCCATGAGATAGAATGTAGCCTATGTGTGATTCCAGACTATAATCTACACGTTTCCTAAATGTCATCCCGATTCCTTCAGCCATTTTGCCGTGATTAAGAGTAACAAACATACACACAAACTCCTTAAGTTACTTTTTGTCCTACGGTAACTCGGGTGACGCCGCAAGCAAAAGATAGTATTAAATAAATTGTATGTTTACATTGTTACTGTATTGGTTTTCACGAAATTAGACAGTAGACTAGTTACTTTACAATGTATCTTTAAAAATATATGGCAAGCTACAGAACCACGTACTGGAGCTGCCTACCGGATTCTCCGTCAATACCAGTAGCCGACAATAGGTGGTCATTTATCAGACTCAACTTAGCCCTTTTTCTTTTTACACCGCACGGCGTCGAACGCGCTACCTGATCGCTCGCTGACCGCTACTTATGCTCCGAATTAATGACCACTATATAGCCTTTGTGAGGTTAAGTTGTGTATGATAAGGTCGGGAAAATGATGGGTAGCAAGTTATTATGTTTAATTAATGAGAGATTTTAGTTTATGTGATATTCATTGTTAAGATAGGAAGGGATTGACTGTAATCACCTTTCTTTGTTAGAGGATTGCTCGTAGTAAGTACGTGAGCTATAATTGGACAGACAGCAGTAACAATATTTTTGTACAGAAATATTTATGGGTGACCTAAATGAACTTGAAATGTGGAACGGAAATTGATCTATCTTAAACTAATATTTAGGTTGTTATTCATAATTCAAAATGGAATTAGGAAGGAAGACATATTGTGACTTTTAATGTTTATTACTAAAATATAACGTAATTAAATATTACCATAGTGCTCACAAAATCACTTATTAAGGTTAAAAAACATTAATCTCGTTTCAAAAATACATGCATCCTGAATCTTACACTAAATCATACTCATTGCACAAGTAAACAGTATTTCCTCGCTACAACTTCGTGCCAGAACTCAACAAAAATCTTCAGTCTTGAGTTCCAATCACTAAAAACTAATACATAGATACTATACCGACCACCCGACCTAATCTATTATAAATACATAATTTACTGTATCATTCTTTAATTCAATCTCAATATCGTTTGTTTATAGTATATATTTTTTTAAACGTTGCCCCACGTTAGGATGTTCTCCTGTATCGTGGGTGCGTTTACAAACATACAAGTTCACATACACAATGACACCCAGACCCGAAACAGCAATTTGTGGATCACACAAAGTGTTGTTCCGTGCGGGAATCGAACCCGCGACATGTTGCACGGCAGCCGGTTGGCCAGCCACCGCGCCAACCGTGCAGTCAGTCAAATAAAGGATCAGTTGGAGTATCCGTAGGTTCTAGTAATAAATCGGATCGTCTGTCCACATCCTTGTGATGAGCACTCAGCCTAGCAACAGGTCGCCTGTCCAACGGGAATGTGATTGAATCAGATGAATTTTCATCTTCGTCTGAATTTTTATTTTTAAATACTATTTTTTCTTCTTCCGATGTGGGAATACATGTTGCCCGTTGTGGTTCATCATCATCTTGTACCCTTCGATTATAATTATAGTACTCTGGACCTATAGGCTGGTTTTGTAGGTGTGAATTACCTGTGACTCGGGAATCTGTGCGGGCGACAGTTTTGTTTAAAGGCAATTTAAGTACAATTTTCTTTAAATCGTCATACTTCTTTTCCAAGTGTTTTATGGCTTTTGAAAGAGCGCGTCTACTTACGAAATCATCACTGTCATCATGATACGTACTTCGGCCGGAATGTCCTGGACGTTTGTTTCGCTTGCGCAAGTGTGATTTTTTATTTTTGAAACCTGAATGTTTAATCTCTTTCTTACCAATATTTTCTTCATCTTGACTTATGTCAACGTTCCAAGGATACTCAAGTCCATTATTGTAATTCTTTATATCTTTATCTTTATCAGACTTGGTTCTTGACCTCAGTTTACGTTTATTACTCTCAGGACTTGAGTGACCATTCCATGGAAATTCAAGGTCTACTACATTGGTATACTCCCTAGCAACGTATTTTTCCTCTCGTCTTCTCAGTTTTGTATTTAACTTTCGAGAAGTAAGTAATTTTTTTTCATTGTCTGGTCTTTGCTCATCGTTCCATGGATATTCTAGGTGTAATAGATTGGTAAAATCATCTGAATTCTCTGTCCGAAGAGCTTTGGTTTTATTTTCATTATCTGGACTTATCTGACTATTCCACGGATATTCAAGTTGTAGAACATCGGTAGAGCCTTCTGATTTCTGCGCTCTAAGAGCATTGCCTTTATTCTTATCGTCCGAACTCAGTTGATCGTTCCAAGGAAATTCGAGGTCTAATACATTCGTAGAATTTTCTGGTTTCACTGTCCTAAGAGCTTCAGTTTTATTTTCATTATCTGAACTCAGCTGACCATTCCAAGGATATTCAAGATGTAATACACTAGTGGAATTTACAGCGTCTCTGACTTGTTTATCAGTTTGTGATTTTTGATTTCGAAGAGTGTTATTCAACTTTGTACGGTCGGGTTCCAAATCCTTAAGCCATGGATATTCAAGATATAATAAATCATTCATATCTTGCAAATATTGCATGAGTAGAGCATAATCTTCATAATCGTTGTCCGGATTTAGCTTACCGTTCTCGAGAAATTCCAGTTGTGATGATAGATTAGTGGAATTTGCATTACTTCCTACTTCTAATTCAGTTGGTGAAGTCTGAGTTCGAAGAGAGTTATTATCATTTTCATTATCTGATCTCAATTGGTCATTCCAAGGATATTCAAGATGTAATTGGTTGGTATATTCTTGTGGTTTCTGAGTTCGAAGAGTGTTACTTATGTTTTCATTCTCGGAACTCTGTTCATCAGTCCATGGATGCTCAAGATGGAGTACATCGGTAAATTCTGCTTTCTGAGTTCGAAGAGTATTATCTACGTATTCGCTATCAGAACTCAGTTGATCATTCCACGAATATCCAAGATGTTCATCGGTAACATTTTCTGATTTTTCAGTTCTGAGATCATTATTTTTAATTTCATTATTTGGACTCAACTGACCGTTCCATGGATATTCTAGGTGTAATTTGTCTGTCAAACTTACAGCGCCATCGTTCGTCAACTTATCTGATCTTAAACTTGTAAAATTTGTATAATCAGCATCATCAGGACTGAATTCATCATAGATATCATTATTTTGTTTTACACTTGATATGCTTGCTGCTCCGTTTTTTTCGCTCACCGTTTCATTGGTAATATTATCTTTTTCGATAGAAAGTGCAAGCTGTAAAAGGTTCATAAATTTACTGGCGAGCTCTTCAGTATCCAGATTTGTTCTAAGTGCGGAATCAATTTCTAAAATTGGTAAATCAATATCCAAAGAACGTACACCAACTAATACCTCATCTTTATCATTGTCTGTATCAAGACTAAATTCTTCGTTGGAATCAATCTCTTTATTTCCGTTGTTATGATCCTTGAATTCGTGATAAGGTACTAAATTGCTTTCAGCCTTATCAACAAGTAATCTTTTCAAGAGTGAAGTGTCATCGTAGCTTCTTAAATTTACATTCTGGCTAAAACCATGTGTTTCAGCTCCACCGGTGTTGTAGCTTTTATCATTGCCGTACGATGTATCAACAACCGTCCTTAAGCTGGGTGTAAGGTTTTGTTTCCCTAATACTTTCCCTAAAGCCGTAGATAGTAGGTTTGTTAAATCGGATACAATTTTACTACCTAGATTTAATTCACTATTCGGTAACAGCAAGAATCTTAGGTTAGGTTTTTTATTACCATGTGATTGTGAATCAAAGTTTTCTTCCGAACTCGACAAGCGCAATTTCGTAAATTGGTCAGCGTTATCGGTATCATGTACCAATTTAGCATTTAATAACAATTCTCGACCAATATTCTTGTTATTTTTTGTATAATGTTTGCTTTTCTTTACTATATGTTTTAGCCCACTAAAATAAGGCAAACTACTACCTTTCTTTCTGTATTTAAACACATCTTCATTATCGGGATCTTGATTATTGTTTCTATTTATTATTAAATCAGATTCTTTTGATTTTGGTCCTGCTATTGTAACTACATCATATGGTTTACGGTCATCAGTGACGAGGATTCCGTCAGCTTCATCAGCAGTATCTTTTGCAGATTGTGTCCTTACGCTTTGTAGATCATACCTGTTATCATTATATCCCTTAGGATAATTATGTCGCTTATATGATGGTTGTTGTCTAAAATAATATGAACGCATGTTGTGGAAATCCACAGACTCCAAACTGCTGTCAGTATCTTCCTCATAATTTGATGTTTCATCAGATTTGTCTTCGAGACTTAAAGTATCATCTTGTCTGTTATATTTACGGGTTTTACCGTCGTTGCCTAATTGGCCGATAAGTGATACTAGTGAGTGAAGCATGTTATTGCCATCCTCATGTTTAGTAACCGTAAGGCTGTTTGCATAAGATCGTCTTTGTGGCTGACTAAAACTAGGCGCTCTTTGTTGCAAATATGGTGCATGGTCCCAGTATCTTCGGCGTACGACATTCCGTACAGATGATGGTAATAAGGATCTCTTTACATAATTATTTGAGTGGGGTTTACTTGCGGGTGCAGATTCTAACGTTGTTTCGTAATCAGGGACAGAATATCCCAAATAATGTTTTCGTCTTTTATAACTTCTTGGTGGCAATAGTGGTAACACACTCAAGCGGTCTTCTTCATCACTGGAATAGTCGGAGTCTGATTCATAGCTGTGGCTGTGTGGTGGTTGGTAGAGGTCAGCGTCTTCTCGTCTGGTTTGCCTCGTCTGTCCCGAATACAAGGAATGTGGCGATGGACTGCTATGGTAACCACGAATGTTGAGTGCTGATCTTAAACCAATTTGTAAAACCTGTAATGTGAAATGCGAAGAAAATTACAAACAACACGCGATATAAAGAACACAAGGTTATTAATTTGGAAAATTTGCTGCATTCTTTACTTAAACTATCACATGTCACAGATTCCTATCTATTTAGAAATGTACGACTGTATTTGTATATCCAATCAAATGTCACTATACGCATAGGATTATGCTTAAAATATGTGAGTTTAAGTTGTGTTTAAGTTGAAGGGACAGTACAATAACAGACAGAGACAAAATGAATTAAATTACACACTTACATATGCAAATAAAAAAATAATTGACACACTGACTTACCACCAGAAATAAAGGTATATCCAACATTATTCTTAAATATTCAAGTAATACATAGGTCGACGGAGTAACTCCGCGAATGGTGCACAAAACAAAATGGTTTCTAGTCAAAAGCAAATCAAATTACACCACTGTATATGAAGTACTGAGAACATGTTCGAATATGTCAAGAAAATTGAAACATGTCCAACTAACCGGATTATACGCACTTTAGTCACATCTTGCCTGGTATTTTGGTAAAATTATGTAATATTATTACATGGTTTACTGGTCAAGTTACACAGATTATAATATAATAGCTTTGGTTGAATGCATTCGATACATTACCTACACATTGGTACTCTGCATTAAACGTATTAAGTAGCTGTTCGCGCGAGCTCATGGTAATGTGTTTTGGTTATATAAATTAACGCGTGTTAAAGTCAACCATGTTGATTCAATAATTGTAATTGAGTAATTGTAATCGATTAGTACAATACATTGAAGATATGTGACTCGTTATAAACACAAATACATCGTATTAATAAAGGATCTTTCTTTATGGCTATGGCTGGCGTTAACCAAGCAGACGGATCATCTGATGGTAAGCAATCGGCGTCGCCCATGGACACCTGGAACACCAGAAACATTACAAGTGCGTTACCGGCCTTTGGGATTAGGAGTTTGAGGGTAGCTGGGCCTCCGGGAACCTCACTCACACGACGAAACACAACGCAAGCGTTGCTTCACTTCGGTTTTCTGTGAGGGCGTGGTATCACTCCGGTCGAGCCGGCCCATTCGTGCCGAAGCATGGTTCTCCCACACTTAAGTTTTTTTTTCAAAAATTCCATCCAAAGGTTGTCTGGAGGAAATCGCCGCGTGTGATAAGACCGCCCATTGTACTCAAATTACTATTGCAATGTTTACATTTTTTCCTGTGTGTGCAATAAAGCATAAATAAATAAATAAGTTTCGTAAAGATCGAATTTTAAAAGTAAAGTTACTCTTGGTCACTTCTACGAGTGAATAAACAAAGGCATAAAATCAAATATATTAATTTAGTCTACCGGCTCATATAGTAGTGTGTATAAAACTAAGCTCTTATAAAGTACGACTCCTGCGCGTATTACGGTCGAACAGCTTTGTGTTCCCTTGGTTTATATGGGAGTTATGCCATGTCTTATTGTGGCAACTACCTTACGTCCTTGTTCTCATAAATGATAAACCTATTTTGAATAGATTCATTATCATAACAGATTACAATCTAAGATGATGAAAGAGAGGGTTATGAAACGAAGAGTACTACTTTCCGTCTGGTCAATTGGATTCAATTATCACTATTAAAAATGTGATTTAGAGTCGCCATTACTGATTAACCGTTAATTACCGCCCCTTATAAGTGTCAAAGGGTTGACAGAAACTTGCGATACCTAGTTTACTCATTTTTTAAAAAGGACCAAGAAAATAGAATTTCTAAAATTAAGACACGACAATAATGAGGATAACTTGTTCGATGTTTAAAGCTAGTTTTTATTTTATTGTCATAATTTTAAGGTGTATAATAATCATATACAGTTATTTCGTTTGTAAATATTTTAAATAGGTTATTATTTTATTTTAAAAGGTTACTTACAAAAATATAATATTATATGTAATTAGACCGACATTTACCGGCGACATATAAACCGTTCCTAAAAGCAGTGCATCGCTGCAACATTGCCAGTAAACAAATATATATATTTAATAAGTTTTTATTGCCATAATCTGGACATAATTTACGTTGATAAGCAGATCATATCGCCGTGAGCCTGACGCCACAATGACCAGTTTGTTTTATTTTAATTCACCTTTATAATCTTTTGAATTCACTGAACTCCGCGGTTTATATTTGCGACACTTTTATATTATACTGCGTTGGTGGGTGCGGTCGTGATTTTGTCTGCGACGGTCTATGTGGTTCTAAATTTGCTGCAACAATTTAATTGTGTATTATTCGTTCTAAAGTTTGCAATCTACGTCTACTGGTCGTTCTCAATACTATCTTGGATATAAACATTTCAAGGAATCGTTTTGACAATAGTCTTCCAATGGACTTAATCTTGACTCCTGTCCAATGAGGTATCACAACTAAACTAGCTTCTTTTAAAAGCATAATTATTATGGGAAGTATATGTTTGTAAGCTAAAAACTGACAGTTGGTAACCGGCTTTGTCATACATAATCTATTCAAGAAATTGTGAATAAAGTATCGATTACAGAATATACTGACATCTCAAAGTCACAAGAGCGACATACTGTCCCAAAAATCAAAAAATAAACCAAACAAACGGTATTGTGTGTCGGATTACTTCACAAACCCAATTACTACTAGCATTAGCACAAATATCATAGAAAAACACATTTTACACACAAAAACTAAGCGTTGCCTCAATAAAACGACTGTCAATCCAAACGTCACATTTTGGAATATCGACAAAATCCCTTTTACAATATCCATAACAATTGTATGGGTGATATTACACCACCAACTTATAAATACACCCCTATAATACTAAAATCATCTTTATTTCTTACGTATAAGGTTGTTTAGGAGTGTATTGTTAAAGTTGTTTCTGTAGAATATTGAATATTTAGGGACAATCGGTGTGAAAAGTGGTGCCGATCTATTACGGGTAATCGGATTAGTAGGACGTGTCGTTTGTATGGGCTTAAGGTAACAAGGCAAGGCGGTAATATTGTCGATATTTTGCCAAGTATACTCACTGAAAGGAATCGAGAATTGATTCTGTGACAAAGGCGCGGTGTAGCTTCTTAAGTTCTGCATTGAAAAGGCGAAATGCTAGTAAGTGCGACTACATGACGTGTTGTTTGTGTAAAACTATGTCGATACAGTGACTAGACTAAAATGATTTAACGTAATTCAGGTAAAAAATCAGTAGATATTGAATAACCCAATGTTCTTACTAGAATTCGGAAATATCGTCTTAAGGAACCAACTTCGTTAAATTCAATTAAAACGAATGTTATCTTTGAATGAATCTCCACAACTTCACAAAACATCCCCAAGTCACACATCGAACCTATAATAAACGCTAAATACTTATTTTTTGTTACAATTTGTCAATACTCACATCTGCTGTATCGGGTTCGATTCCCGACCCAATTGTTATGGGCCAGACAAATTGTCGGTCAATGAATGCGCGTAATGGCACGCATGATTTCGTCGCTGAAGTGTAAAATGCCCATTTATTATGCGATTAATTTCAACGACAGTTGTTGACTTTAATGTGTATTTATTTACACATACATTGCTACAATACCTACTTCCAAAATCTAATTAGGCATGTAAGAAAAGCTAGAAGTTTGACTATAGAAATAATAATCGCTAAAAAGACTTGACAAGCTAAAGTTAATCTTTTTGTAATTAGGCTCTTTAATCAATCGAATCCTACTGTATGCAAAAAATATTGAAACACCTTCTATTATACGCAATACACTTAAAAATCATCCATACATCCGGTCAGGAAGTCCATTTTATTCCCTAAACTCATTATTTATTGTTGCTCAACAAATAATAACTCGAGCGACAAAAGACGCGACACAATCGCAGCATGAATAGCACGCTTTACAGGCATATGTTTGGCAAAGGTGTCGGATAGTGAATAGGGCGGACTATTGGCTCGAGAGTAATTTATTAGTGAGAGTAATATTGAAATTGTAACTGTTACGGAATTAATGGCGGACTAAATGAAGTGACGATTAGTTATAATTTATTGATAGCCTGCTATAGTACGATATCACGACTCTAATGTGATGTCGTTCGGAAATAATTTACAGAATTTTGTTACCGTTACTTTAGTAACGTGTAGTTAGTTCAGAAATGTTCGTTATCATCATCAACAGCCTATAATTATATTTCGCTGTACGAAGCCGGTTAAAGTTACCCTTTTCAAAGCCTATTGTCAGTCTTTTTACACGTGCGGCCTGTGGGTCGGCTTCACTCGGCGGGCCTACAGCGACCTGCGCGTTCAGTATAATAATGCACTGAGGGTGCTGCTGCGGCTGCCATGGCGATGTAGTGCGTCAGGGATGTTTGCAGATAATAATATTGATAGTTTTTCCGCCATCATTAGAAAAAGATGTGCGTCCCTGATGGCTCGCGTTCGTGGCGGCACCAACAGCATTCTCAGTGTATTCGTAGATCAGTGGGATTCCCCGATGTGGGGAAGGTGGATACGGCTCCATGCCGAAATTTAATTCATGTAACCTACTAACACTAGAATTTAAGTTAAAATTGTTACTAACCCTAATTATGGACTCCGGTCTGAAATAAAAGTTTTCTATTCTATTCTATTCTATTCTATAAGTGGCCACTGCTGACCTAAGGCCTCTTCTCACATGAAGAAGGTTTGAGCATAAATCAACACGAGTGCTCAATGTGGGTTGGCGATTTCAAACGTATACCTAATTAGAAATTATAAGCCCAGGTTTCCTCACGATGTTTTCCTTCACCGTTGTCTAAATAATAAGTAGTGTCTAAATAATCTTAGAAAGTAAATACATAGGTATAACTCGGAAAAAGTCATATTAGTGGGTTTCGAATCCGCATTCTCATGCATGTGAAGCGGGCGTCTTGAAGCTCCGGGCCACCACGACATGGATACACTACGCCAGTTTAAACAAAACTTATGAACCAATTTTGTGCATTTGATGAAATTGTCTAAAACACCAGAGGCATTACAAGTGCGTTACCGGCCTTTTGGGGATTAGGAGTTTGAGGATTGTTGAGGATTCAGGAATTGGGAAGATTGGGGAAGGGGAGGGTAATTGGGCCTCCGGTAACTTCGCTCACACGACGAAACACAACGCAAGCGTTGCTTCACGTCGGGTTTCTGCTCGGCCGTGGTATCACTCCGGTCGAGCCGGCCCATTTGTGCCGAAGCATGGCTCTCCCACACTTAAATATAAGAGAAGATATATTTATTTTATTTATTTATTTTATTTATTTATTCATGTACAATACACAGAAGAAAAAAAATATATATATATATAACAAAACAGAGGTACATAGGTACTGCATATCCCTTATGGGATTTCTTCCTGCAGCCCTGCGAGAGGAGAAACAAATAGATCATATAAGACAGTGTGTAACAACAAAAAACAAAACAAACAAACAAGAAGAAGACAGTGAAAACTTAAACTAATAATTAAAACTACTTACAGACTAACAAAAATAATACAATAAAAACATACAAAATATAAGTAGAATTATAATTTTGTGTCAGTAACTAATACATAGTGCTCAATAATCGGGTCACCTTCCACGCGGTACACACATAATACCACATTACAAAGACGAGACAAACTACAGAATCTATCCAAATTAAACGAACAGTCCCTACGTTCATTGCGAAGGCTTTGTTTTCCCACTTAACGTTACGACCGCCAAGATTTACCGCTGTATACCGACTCTGCGACTAATCGCAGCGACTAACGACTAGTCGCGAGGGGTGAAGTGATTGTCTCGTTTTGATAGGGGTAACTAAGTGGTCAAGATGTGAAACGGCCTCCTAATTTGTTGCGCCCTTTCTATTCACCCTTTAAACAAAACATATTAGAGGATAGGTGTCTGTGATTCTTCGTGGGCGACTTTTTGATTGAAACAGGTAAGTACATGTATGTGTTTGCATTTATTGAGGAAGTCTATTAGGCTATAAAACATCACACTATGACCAATAGACGCCGAGCAGAGCCAGTGAAACCGCGTTCAAATAGTTAGGTTTTTATAATATTTAAAATTAACAACAATATTAATAACTGAATTATCTAGGTCTGAGTTTAATTGTAATATTATTCTAAGTAATTGAAAATAATTAAGTCATTTATGACATCAACATTTTAATCTAAAATCAGTAGGGAACTATAGATTTTGTCATTTGGAAAAAAGTACTTGAAAATGAAAAAGTAGTTAAAGTTCGAACTGAGGCTGCCTCGTTGGCCGATTGTTTGCAAATGCGACGGTCTGGCAAGGGGTCTCGGGTTCGATTCCCGGGCCGTGCAAAGTATTACTAGGTTTTTAAAAAAATCTCAGTAGTAGCACGGAGTCTGGACTTGTGCCCGGTAAATGGCAATAGGCCTACCCCCTATTACATGAGAATCATAACATAAATAGTGTATTGTGGGTGTTACATTGTTTATTGGCACTAAGTGCCGTAATGTGCACCTCTGCCTACCCCTGGAGAACAAAAGGCATGATATTATGTTATGTTAAAGTTGGAAATTATCCAAAGATCATTAATATGGAGATTAGAAAATAATTACCCAAAATAAATAAAAAGTAATAAAATCTTATATAATTTGTATGAAAGTAAACGAATAAGGACGTCTAAGTATTCCATCCCGCTGCCTGGATAATCTAATGATACAGATTTGTACAAAATGTTTATTCCACGGAAAAATATTAAAAAAAGAAATCACTTTCCTGAAATGATGAGGATTTCGTTGACACGAAACAAATAGCTGAAGGAATTTAAATTCAAAAACTAATAAAAGTGTTTTCAGCGAGATACGGAACCTTAATATTATCGCATAAACTGAATGAATGAGCGCCTCGTACCGTGCGCACAACAAACTGAAACTAAACACATTTTTATATGTATTAAATTGTCGCGGAGAACCTAACGGGTAAACGGGGATCCGGCTCGACGTGCAGGAGAAGGAACGGAGTGGTTTTTAGTCAGTAAGAGTCTGACACTCCCTCCCGCCTCACCCAGGCCCACCTGGGTAGTCATTCGATGATTTTCCCCGCTTAAAAAAAAACGTATTAAATTAAAACCTCTATCGAAAAAACTATAATGTGGGTATGTAAAAGCATACTATCAGATTCTTCAACCCTTTTGTAACAAGACAGAACCATATCTTTAACCGACTTCACACAAAAAGAAGGAGGTTCTGTTCGACCTGTATGTACCTATGTTTGTGCGGGATTATCTCGCAATTGGCAAAACCAATTTTGATGCAGTTTTCAAGAATAAGTGTTTGTTATACTTAGGAGAAGGGTTTAGTGTATTCATTAACCGATTTTAAAAAAAAGTGGGGTTTGAAGTCGGGTTTTTAAACGTCATTTATAAAAAATTTCAATTAACACACATCAGTTCGTTTAACTATACAAAAATGTTATCTTGTAACAGCTTTATATACTAATACTGACGCTCTAGTAAGACTTTTTACTATTACTATTAAAAAACATTTTAAACTACACTTTTTATATAGTAAGACATTTTACTATTAAAAAAATGTTTTTGTATTATTCTACTTAGTAAAAAATGTATCACTTTCATCAAACCTGCAAAAACAATAGACCACCAATAACACACTTCTGGCATTAACCAAAATAACATTTACACTTGCAAACGGTACACAAAGAGATAGATTTTTCAAAAATTTAACAGCCTGTCATTGAGGCTCGACTGGCGGAGGTGAGGGGTGAAGGGGGAGGAGGGGGGTGGAAAGTAATCAACAATTTAAAATTGGGGGCTAATCTCGCGCCCGCCGTAATCGTTGGTGATCGGTCTATCTGCTATAAGGGAGGATGCTCATGTAGGCACCGCTTGACAGGTGCTTAGCTACGCTGACAAATATTGGTGTATGGTCTTCGTGTTAAACATTGTGATGGGGATCGAGGTTTTCTTAAAGTTTGTACTGATGATAGAAGATTTGATGTTTAATTAGCAAAAAGTTGATTATACCTTTATTTACGTAGGAGTAGAGAATTTAATCAGAGAATGACAACATTCAGGATAACCTCAAAGTCGAAAACAAATCAAAGTATTTATTTCAAATAATACTTAATTAGGCACTTTTGAAACGTCAAAAATAGAATTATCCGTCCGTCTGTCTGTCTGTGTAATTCGCTCGTTCCAAAGTGTAGTTTCGAATAGAGAAGAACGAGAAAGAAATTCTATCGTTACTCTTTTAAAAAAATGTTTTATACAATCTCCTTAAGACCAACTTTTCGCGTATTTTTACTACCATACAACATAAACTTAACAATCAACAAGTTTATTTTTATAATTTTGACATTCCTACATTGTCTGCATCAACATAATAATATGGACAACACTTTTAAGTGCCATATTACGGTATCAAGATTCCAAAGTTGTTTGAATAGAAAATCTCCGAACTCAGGGAAACATTTAAGGGCCAATTACTTAGCGATCAATTCATGAGACAAGGCGTCAAGAGATCAAACATAAGAACACAACCAACACGTGTTCTCACTTACCCTTCTCCGTGTACTTAAGTACACGAGTAACTTCCTATTTTTAAACTACACTTATATTAGTTAAAATAATAGAAACTCCTCTCGTGAGTAAACTCCTCTAGACGTTTTGTTTTCCCGACAAATTGACGCGACACTCATCTTATATCTCTCTTACACCCTAATTTTATCCCTGTTTTTATATCTTGTTGTCTCTTTTTTCCTTAAAAACTAATAAAAAATGTAATAGGCAATTGAGCTTAGTGGCGTGCTGTTAGAGAGGCCTTAGGTCTAGCAGTGGACGAATACGGGCTGATGATGATGATGATGAATAGGCAATCCTTGTTTAGCGATCAGTTGGATTATTTTAAATTGGGACATTGAAATGATTTGACTGAAATGTTAAAGTTGTCACTATCTGAGTTCGGTATTTCCTCACTCAAACTTCATGGGTAGGTACTGTTAGACCGTGCAATGAAGTTGATTGTATAATACCTAAAAAAAACTTTTGTTAAATACAAACATATTATCTACTAGGTCTTATTGCTAGAAGAGTTATGTGATAGTCGTTCTTAAGTTAAACATTTAAAACAAAATCTTGTCAATTTGTCCTTTAATTTATTATTAAACAAAATAAAACAACTCGCTACTCAAGGGTAACACTCAGACAATTCAAAGTAAATCAATATAATTTCAAAAGTGACCTTGTGCTGTCGTCATTAAGCGAGCAACAACTGTTCTACACATTAATCAGTAATTAACGAACAGACTGATCAGTCACGCTGACACTGACACCAGTGACAGCTTGACAGTCCTCCGCAGGACTCCGTCAAGGCCAATGTCGCACAATTAATTAAAATATTTACTTAATCACCGATGTAATTAAATTAAATTACAATTAATTATAGAAAGTTTGATAAAGTATAATGTGAATTGTGTTTTCAGAAATCACATTTTGTGATAGATTGCACTTACCTTTTAAACATTTTTGACCCTAAGAATCTTAAATGGTTGTACACATTTAATAAGTAGTTACTACATATTTAAATGTAGGTCGACTTTTACACAAAATTCAAATACAAGTTTATTGATTTAATACGATTTTTGGTTGTTTTTATAGCAAAAACCCTTCTTGCAAAACTTTGTCTGTATTTTGAATAGAAATCAACTTTTATACTAGATATGTCTGGTTCCGCCATCTGTACGACGGGGCAGGAATTAACCAAGATGGTAGGTTGACTAAATCTTTACCAAAACTTAGTAATTCAATTAATGTCACTTAACGTAGAAGAGTTCAAATAAATTTAATATAACAAATATCACCAACTAGTACATATTGCATAAGATTTCATTTCAATTTGGATAGCTACAACTGTTCGTAGTTTTAGTATAGCGGCACAGATGGCGCTTAGAAGACAGCGAATATGAGTCTCCTTAATACCAGGATCATTGAGTAGATGGCGCCACTTAATTTTCTAGTTTAAACATTTGTGATAAACTTTAATTCTTTTTAACGCTACTTCCAAATAATAACATCATGTTTTTTTCTGTAAAAATCTAGTGTAACTTGTTTTTTACTGCAATAGTGCTATTTATACTGCAATAAAGCTTACGGGTTACGAGCTATTAGATATAGTTACAGTTTCATCGCAACGCGCATCACCAGTGCATTGCCAACCATGTAGGAATGTCTTCATTTTTTTTAAATACAAGAATTCTTGCTATATTTGTTTTCATCAGTAAATGACTTTAAAATTATCTGTGTGCATTATTTATTCAATTGTAATACAATTTTTAAAACATTTCCTTAATTTTCAAAGGGGAAGTAAAACATGATAAAATAATGGAAAACTATTTATTTCTCATCGTCACTATACGTATACTAGAGCTACATCATTATGAGTACAGCGCTCTCCGGACACTATGCTAAAATATTTTATATCTAATGATATCAATTTACAAATTTTGTTTTTCACTCACTTTTATATTATTTACAATAGGGCACTAAGTTATTAAGCTTCAAAAATATTTCTGACTTTAAATACTGAACTAGGTAGGATGTACTATAGGCGTTCTATAATTAGGTATTGCTATATAAAAAAATATTTATTACAATTATGGCTGAATTTTCTTTTTAAGTAATTGTAGTATTTCTAACGGTTTGCTCGGGTGGTTAGTTAGGTTTGGAGTTTTATAAACATTAAAAGTTTTTTTGTCTTTACGAGTATCATGAAGTCGGTTATGAGTTTAATTTTGTAAAGTATAATTAATATCAATAGCGGAAGACATTTTGGACAATCTATTTGAACGGAAATTTTTGTTTCTTTGTCTTCCGATTTCCAACTTCACATTTATTATTATTATTTAAAAATGGACCTTTAAAATTAATACTAACTGACAAAATAGGATGCTATGGAATTGTGTACTGTAAAGTATTTACTATTTAAAAAGGACAATAGTTTTACAGGCAGTAGTAATCTAGTTTATTACTTCATTAAAAGCGTATTTAATTTTATCGCACATTTATTGATTTTCGTTTGTACTATTTTATCAGCTGAATATTACATCTATGGTCTACAATAACAAAAATGTTATACATACAAAAATTAGTAATATGATAAAGGTATTTATTAAATAAATATAATATTACATTCAATGAAAATCGTGTGTACTTCTCCAGCTCAACATTTAAAATAATGTTTCAAAATAAGTAATTATTTTAGCTAATAACTATAAGATTATTGCACAAAACTAATAAACACATATTATTAATGTCGTTTATTACAATCACTGTATAAAAAATGATAAAAGCTTTATTTTACAACTATGAAACAGTGTTGCCAAATTAATAACGAAGAACACAATGCATTTTGTACTTACAAGTTAAAACTCTTTGACTTGGCCTCTATTTTTGTAATCTGGCAACACTCGTATACACACAGTTTTGAGATTTGGCCAACAGATGGCGTTACCTTATAGTTCCTAAGTTATTAGCGAACATCAAACCGAAACAAAAATGTTATTGTATCTAGACTACATACACAAAGTAAGCTTGTACAAAAACTTTAATTACCCACACAAACTCAAAAATATTTACAAAATAGGGCTCCAGCACATTATTGCTTAGACAACTGGGAGCATGATAGAGCACCGCCAAATTCTTCAGAATAATATAATTTAAGTAGTAGCAGCAGTTTTAAATATTCATTTTTCTTTTGGTTGCTTTTAATATCAACTTTTTAAACAATATCCTAATATGTTACTCAAGTTTCTATACAATGAGATGGAGCCCACAGACTTACAGATCAGTCACCACATCTTTTGATTTTAATGAAATAAAATATATTTCTTTGCCACATTATCATTGTCATTAGATACAATATTTCTGGAACGAGTGATAAAACTGATTTAATTTAAACGGTCTCCACTAACACCTAATTAATATTATGTAATAACATCTTTTTGATGACCCTGATAATTTTGCTTTCCACGTGAAAGGTATTTTGGTTTAATGTCCAAGAAAGTAGTCACTGACCTCAAGTTAAACTTAACTACAATTCCTAAAGTTTACATCTCAACATTACTCAGACTATCAAACTTCATCTCTTTCACTTCTTCAGGGTTGAAGCTCTTGACGGAGACCTTACCGTCACCCGAGAGGTCCGTACTCGACAACTTATTCGTAATTTTCGTTATCGATATACGGCTCTCGATATCATTCGAATCACATATCGTTTCTAAAATTACACCTTTCTCAACTTTCCTCGGTTTGGTTAAAACTTGACTAACTTTAGTGTTTCTTAATTTCTCGCTGAGTAACTTGTTGCAAGTTTTCCTGGACATGTCGAGAGCTAGCGGGTCTTCTTGTGGCGTTTCTTTCTTCTCTTCTGGCTTGTTCTGTTGCTTCATTTCTGCTACTTCTGCGTTCGTTACGTTGTCTTTCTTCTTCCATTTCGTTCTTCTGTTTTGGAACCATATTTTTACCTGGAATTGAGAGAAAAGATTTGTTAATACACGATTAACCTGTTGACTGTTGCTTAGGTATTGGAATGTCAAATTAGCTAGGGTTTACAAGAGTATTGAACCTCGAATACCCGAAGTTAACCCTTGAACTTCCTCCATTGAGTCGGGTATTGTACCGAGCGGAGGTGGTGTTGCCAGGGGACGTGTGAGTTAGTGGGAGTGTGTGGTGTGTGTGAATCGCGCGAGTGTATCGGTTAACAAACAGTTAATTACGAGCTGATCGATCCCAGCCCGAGGGAGCTGCCAGTGCTGGGGTAATGTCGATATCGATGTTAGGTGCACGGTTGTCGGGAATTATCAAGTTACAGGCTTATTTCGAATCTATTTTTTATTCAGTGACGAGCATCGCCATGTCGCTTTACAGAAATGAAGTTGGTACTTCATAAAGAAATATTATCATGATTGACCAATGAAGTTGCAGTTCCCAATGAAATAAACAACTAGTTTTGTGTTTTAATGGCATGGCTACTAAAAACCTGATAATTGTTGAAAGTATTCAGAAATAACCAAATCGTAAGCTATGAAACAAATGATTGAATGAAAGCCTGACTATTATTTTGGTAGCAAATACAATAAAACCTCATAACGCGAAGTAAGTGTAAGTAGTAGAAGTAGTTAGTGGGAATGAGTGCATCATAAAATAACAGTAAAACTGCAGTAAAGTACACGTAAGGATGCATTTCTGTCGGGTCGTTATCACCCCTCAGTGCACTGCGGGGGTTGAGTTTGGTTGTGCTCACACTTTGTAGTGAAATCGACAAACAATATCACTGTATATTATGAGTAGAGCTTAATTATTAATAACAATTTCGACTCTTGGAACTTGGGCCTTATAAAATGTAAAAAATATATAAGGTATTCACTTGCGCCTCCGCCAAATAAAAGGCGCTATGTTTACGTATTTTAATTTAATGACATTTTTATTAGAGATTCCTCAAAATTTTCTAAATGAAATACATAACATAACATCACGCCTTTTATCCCCGAAGGGGTAGGCAGAGGAGCACATTATGCCACTGTACAATGTAACACCCACTTTTCACTATTTATGTTATGAGTCCCATGTAATAGGGAGTGAGCCTATTGCCATATACCGGGCACAATTTCAGACTCCGTGCTACCACTGAGATTTTTTTTTAAAACCTATTAATACTTTGCCCGACCCGGGAATCGAACCCGGGACCCCTTGCCCGGCAGTCGCACTTGCGACCACTCGGCCAACGAGGCAGTCCAAATGAAACATTTCTTATTTAAAAGAGTACAGACACAAAACGTAAACATATGTATTGAATGGTCATTTAATAATTTTCCTTGAAAATGAAACTGACCTGTAGTAACAAAAAATTTCACGAAAATATCCATTTTCATTCAAACTCATGTACTTTAATTCATGAACCAATTGACCAACTGCACAGCTGTACACAGCACATAGTCTTTTTTTTTTTTTTTTTTTTTTTTAAGGGGGGAAAATCATCGAATGACTGCTCCCGCCTGGGTGAGGCGAAAGGGAGTGTCAGACTCTTACTGACTAAAAACCACCCCGTTCCTTCTCCTGCACGTCGAGCCGGAGCCCCGGTTACCCGTTAGGTTCTCCGCGACTCCGAATCGGCATCGGCCCTATTGGGCCCCTTCTGTGGTGGTCTGATGGCTCTTTGAGGCGCGCGCGGAACGCGACGCGCCGTACGCTCGGGTCTGTTTCTGGTCGGACGGGGAGCCACCCATGCTCGCCGTCCGCAGGCCCGCGCTTACGGTGGCCGGAGATCGTCCCGCGATCCCCGACGCCCGGTGTGTCCTTCGCGATGGCTGGGTTGCGAGGAGGCAGCGCTTCGCTGCCTCACGCGTCCCGCCTCCTCCTTAGCTAGCATGACTGCTTCGCAAAAGGAGGAGACGGCATCCCAGTCCCCCTCGCTCCGCATCATGGCCTGCACTAGGCCCGGACGCGAGAGGTCGCCATCGCCGATCACTTCCCTGAGGGCACGGCGGTGCTCAGCCCACGCAGGGCATTCTCCCACTGTGTGTTCCACCGTGTCCTCAGGGCGGTCCTCGCAGTGATGACACCCGGGCGTTTCCTCCCGCCCCATCAGACACAGGTACCTCCCGAAACTTCCATGTCCGGTGAGGACCTGCGTCAGGCGGTAGGTGAGGACGCCGTAGCGTCTCTCAAGCCACTCCTCAAAGAGGGGACTTACCGCTGCAATGGCAGCGAGCCCAGCCCTCGGTTGCGACAGTCGTTGCTGCCATTCCGCCATGAGATCGCGCCGGAGCTCATCCCGCCACGCACTTATCTGGCGCGGCAGCGGAGTTTCGCCCCGGCGACGTGCCTCCGCGCGCATGTTATACACGCGCGCGAGCACCTTCGCCTCCAGATCCCACGGCGGTAATCCGGCAAGGAGGTTCGCCGACTCCCCAGAGATCGTGCGGTATCCGCGGATCATTCGGATCGCCATGACCCTCTGTGACATGAGCAGCGTCCGAGCAGGACGCCGCAACAAGTTCGGCGCCCAAACAGGGGCGCCGTAGAGGGCCATGGACCGCACGACCCCGGCGTATAACCTCCGGCAGGAGGCGTTTGGCCCCCCGAGGTTGGGGAGGATGCGCTTAAACGCAGCCCCCGCCCTCGCCAACTTTGGAGCCAAACGTCGGAAGTGCTCCACAAAGTTCCACCGACTGTCGAGGACGAGTCCCAGGTACTTCATCGTCGTCTCGACGCCGATGGTAACCCCACAGCACATAGTCTACCATCCACTGATTACTTTCATTGAGCCGCCAGTCGGCAGTCGGCAGTCGGCAGTCGGTCAGGAACTCAAGAGATCGCTTGTCTATTAGCAGTCATTACTCTAAACTGGTTTAACTCGATAGTAATGCCATTACAGGTAATCTTTCTCTCATATTCCAACTTAACAGCTGATGTTTATGATTATAGATAAATTACTTCAAGTGAAGTCGATTTCGCTTAATCAGTTTTGTAGTTAATGTGGGAAGTGCTATAGGTACTGCGGTTTAGTTGCACTTAGTACATATTGATGCTTGGTATTAAGTCATAAGTTAATGGTGATATCATTAATCTTTCAGGATTTCTCATCTTGCACCTAATTATGAGCAGTAATTCGCAAGTTTTTTATAATTTTAACTTTGTTATTCGTATCTAAAAGGAAAGGTTACCTTTTCGTTTTAAGCATTTTAATAATAGTTATAAGGCGAGACTAATAATAATACTTAATAATAATTGTTTTCAGCGCTATATGCAACATTGAGGAAAATTCGCCAGAAAACAACCAGATTGCAACCCCGAGGCGAATTAGATCCATTCTAAACAATATATTTATTATTTTATCAAATATTCTACAAAACTATCCATACTTTCTCTACCCTCTCTATATCACACCACAGATGACAAACGCTAGGCATTATGATTTACAAGGCTGCACACACACACAGTACACTCACACCGCGGTACAATGGCGCGACGTGTAATTGCCGCGCAAATTAATCCGGGTAACATGTGACATTTGACTCGGACTCCACTGAACACACAACTACACCTTCACTTAGGATGCGGATACATAGGTACTGTTGTATGGTTTCTGTTTACTGCGTAGGGATGAGAAAAGTACTAATAATTGCTTTTTTTTTGAAGTTAGGTTGAAATATTTCCTGATATTTTTTGAAAATTGGCTAGAATAAAAATATTGCTGAATCAAAAATCGATTAGGAAAACCTGGCGCTTTATAAATAAATGAAAAATTACACATGAATTTGATATTTAAAAGAGTCTACGATGTAATTGACGTTTTTTGCAAACGTATTCTACTATCTTTTATGAATTTGTAGCACCAACATTCTTCGACGATTTTCTTACTGCTACGGATGCTACGACTAAGATAAACTACCAACAATGAGTGCTACAAATATTGTAACATTTCCCCTCAGTGTGTCCACAGCCTAACACCACAATGCAATCCACTTGCTTGCAAACATGAAGATAATTATTATTGATTGCGCATTAGCACGCCTGAATGAGACAGACATATAGCATTACATACGAGTGAGTGAGAGGTCACACTTCCGAGATGGATTGATAGTGTTACATGTCAAAGGAGCGCTAATTGGACGTTTGTGTCAAACGGGGTAGGCAGGGCTGGAAGTGCTCGATGGAGTTACGAGATGTGATAAAAGATGAAAACACATTCTATTTGATTAGAAATAAGATAAAAATAAGAAAGCAGTTTCAGAAAGAAAGTATCTATTCAGAGGTCAATTACAGAGTAGGTACGTGCGTATGAGTATTCTGTGTATGTCTTGGGTAGTCGACAGGAGTACATCTTATCGCATGAAGAGATATAAACAATACCATTTCAATGACGATGATCATGACATTTTGTCGACGTTTACACATCACGCTTTATACAAAGTTCGACAATAGTAAGGTTGAGTAGATTCATAATAACAATTACAATTGACCAACTAATTACATCGCCACAGTAGTCGTAACGTAGAAGCCACCTGTTAAGTTAAATCAAAACAATAAGACAAGTTGTTTATACAGAAACGAACCAGATTCCTATAGAAATTAGCAATACGTGAGTAATTAGAATGTTTCTAGGAATTGTTAGGAATGCCTCTCAGTGTGACAATGAGACGAATAAGGCGAGGAGAGACTTGTTTCAAACAATTAGTGAGGGAATGTCATCCAATACATTACACATTATTGTGTTGTTTTAATTGATAGGAATTGTGTTTCTAAGAAGATTAGCTTACATTATATTGTGCGTGCGTTGTTTATACGCAATCATACATAAATAGACTATATCGAATAGTGAATTAGGCAACTATGAAAGCTTAATTATAGTCATAATAAGTTATAGTCATAAGCGAAAGGAACCCTATATCAAATGCATTACCTACTAACTAAGTTTATATTAGCCTTGGTTCATTTCTAAACCACATCTATCTGCCTAATGAATTACAACAGAGCCAGGTTATCGAGCAATGTGGCAGTGCATCAATTAGGCACACGATAACATCACTATCATAAGGCCCACTGTTCACGGTAGTTCAGGCAATCAATATTACCGCGGAGCATCGCTTTGTTCGGGAGATCAGTGTACAGGACCCTATTAGTACGGACTACGGTCGTGTAGGGATGGGGCGGTGTCGAGGGATTTGTCGATGATTTGACTTGGTTTGTGTTGTGTGTATAGGTTTTGTTTCATATACGTATGTAGATATGCATTGTAATTTGTTAAGTGTTGTTATGTTCAGTATTTATAGTTGTGCACTATACTGTGTTTTAAAAATAAATATATTACCATAACCAAATAATAAGAATAAGAAAGAAATATTTCTTAAGTTTTAATTTTAACACAACGATAACAGAAGAATTATAAAACTCAGTCAATAGAGGTCCTTACATCTTTTAAGTCAAGCTACGTAATATAATAATGAAGGCTACATTACGATAGAACATAGCACATTGACATATTTACATACATAGAGCTCACATAATAAGGAAACAACAATCAATAGCGCAGTCTCCAACGTCATGTTCGCAAGATCATCGTACATGATCCTATTAGAGCCAGCAATTGCCTAGGGAGGAGACAATATCGATACAACGCCAACAATCACATCTCTAATAGGGTTGCTCTTTGTATTTTTAGTATAAACTAAAACGGAATGGGGGCTGAAAGCCGGTAACCTATACATAATCCTATTATTGTTGACTCTTGCATAGTGATGGAAGAGTTTTATCGATAAGATTTTTTATTTTTCAATTTAGGTGATTTAACTAAATGTGTGATTAATTATCAATAATCCTTAACATTGAGTCATGAATAACCCTTTGTGATTTTTACTTTTCTGTCTCAAAAAGTATCTCTGATTAGTAAATGGCTGTAACTTAATTGCAGGTTGGTGAAATAATAGTTTAAATCAAAAGGCACACAATGCATAAACAGTGAGCAGTCAATAGCACTCGGTGTCGCAAGCGGCGCGCGGCGTGTTCGCGAGATCATTGTACACGACCCTATTAGTGACGGGTTTCACTAGGGAGGCGGGAGTGTCGATACAATGCGATATCGATAAATAATTTTATCTCGGTTTAGTTAATAGTTTTAAGAATTAAACAGAGTAGTACTCGTAAATAATAAGAAACGGCGTAGCGTTTAAAAAGGTTCCACTGTCTTGAGATTTTATTTTTGTAGGAGATTGTGATTTATACAGAAACATTACAAAATCAATTGACTGGTGTAAAACGTGTTTTTAATTGTACATTACAATGAATTTATGGCGCAACAAAAACAGTGCAATGATACATTTATTTATAGTGGACAATTAACGAGACGAGTGATTGTATCGTGGTTCGATATAAATAGCGAAGCAAGAGTAATTACTTTATTTGTCCTGATCTATAAAACTTTAAGTAAATGTCACATTTTATTGCGCTAAAATGTCACAATTTTTTTACAAAAGAAATAATTTTACACCATTTAATGTTTAGGGAACAGAGAGTATAGTTCCCTAAGATCGGAAAAGGAGGATCCTCTGACCAGGCGAGGTGATCGTGCCTGGCGGGCTTTCTGCCCAACAGTTGTTCGTTGGGATTTTCTATCCGTGTTTATTCGCTTGTAAACTTTGCATGTGCGATGTAGGATTCTTGTGACGTCATCCGTTGACATGTGGCACGCGTCGCCACATCACTCCCTCCCAAGACCGGAGGTCGATCCCGCTGAGACGGCTGTCGATGCTTGAGATGAGTGGCGCCAGAGCCAGTGTAGAACGTCCCTAGTTCCAGTGGGTCGGAACCGTGCCGCTGAGTGCCCAGTGAGTCGGGTCAGCGGTGCAGGGTGAAACTCCAGTGAGTCGGAGAGATGCGTTCGCAGTGTCCCACGGTGAGTCGGGGAAGAGATGCTGCGAGGGTAGGTGCGTAGTGGCCGGCATCTGCGTTGACGGGAGGAGGTGTCCTTCAGACCGTGTGCAGAAGTGCTGTGCCTAGACGCTGGTGAGGCCGTAGGGAAGAACCAGGCTGCACAACTTCGTTGCAGGTAATGGTGGTCCCTGATGAGGCCGAGGATGCTGGTTGGCTGCGACTTGGTTACCGCTCAGCGGAGAAGTGATGAATGAGAGGGATGGCGATACGGATGACGGTGCTAATCTGCTCCGTGAAGTGAAGGTTGTTTCCAATCACGTCGGGGTCACCACTTTAGGGAACAGAGAGTATAGTTCCCTAAGATCGGAAAAGGAGGATCCTCTGACCAGGCGAGGTGATCGTGCCTGGCGGGCTTTCTGCCCAACAGTTGTTCGTTGGGATTTTCTATCCGTGTTTATTCGCTTGTAAACTTTGCATGTGCGATGTAGGATTCTTGTGACGTCATCCGTTGACATGTGGCACGCGTCGCCACAAATGCGCAATATCTGTCTTCTGTCAGAAATATCGATAAAAAAAAGAAAATCAATAAGATGACGTTCATTCATCGAGTGAGTCGTCCATCACTAGGCTTATCTAAGCCGCCGGCGATCGAAGCCAATGACTAAGCCCCGTTAATCGAACAATTATTCATTGAAGATAGTCATCCCTCCTCATCCCTCCCCCCTCCCCCTAGAGGACGAACAATCAATTATTTCATCCCCTTTGTTCTTTTGGGACCGTTTGCCGGAATAGGCTCAGGAACTTTTCGTACTTGGTATCTTTTTCTTAAGGTGGTATATTTGGGTTAGGTGAAAATTTAATGAGTGGCTGCTTCGTACTTCCTTTCTAAATACGGTGGCATAATATTTTTAGTCCACTTATAGAGAAGCATCGTGCTTATTATCTTGAGCCGACTGGTGATTATCGTGGCCTATAACACCAGAAGTATCATGTACCCGTCGCTTACCATGAAAATAAATAAAAATAAAACACCCCGATGACAGTCAATGGCGAGAGGTAAGGTGTAATGAACGCTTAAAGTTTAGCATTTAAATAGCACCCATTAAAGCCAGCAGTAAAATAGATTTTCGCAATATTCAAACCAATAACTTACATAACTCGAATAAGTTACTACAGTATAATCCCATCAAATTTGTGAAAGTTTACAGCCCACATTAGGTTTAATAACAGTTAATTGATATTATATCGAGGCATCGTTAATCGTGACGGAAAGTGAGTCCACTCGATTGAATCGGTAACCAGTACCGAGTATCGATCAATCGGTTTAGACAAGCAAATCGATTTGTGTGATTAAATTATTATCGTTTCGCGTTCCGATGGATTTGTAAGTGGTTTGTGATTCGTTAATTAGGTATCGATTTGATTGCATTAAATTGTATTACATTGGTAAGCTTGTTTCGGCATTACAGTTTCGAATGTAGCTAATTAGTTTTGTGTGAAAGTATTTATTGTGCTAATTAATTACTTGTACTGCGTATCACATTCACACGAATGCATTTTATTGTTTTGACTACTGTTTACGTGTGTTCAATAAAAATCGTTTAAATTCTTTCATAGATGACGTTAATAACGATTCTTTCATAGATAACCGCATACTTTATTTATTCACATTCTTCTATGTTTTTTGACTGTCAACAATAATAAGTAACTATTGGTAAACTAAAGGACAGGTTCGCACGACGCAACCTATCAATCCTCTAAGATCTATAAACTCCACTGCTATTACCTACAACTGCTACATGCTATTGTAGGCTATAGCTAGCTGGACAATATAATCCGAATGAGCTGTCAATCTCGATGACAGCTCAACGGGCGCAGCTAGCATTGATGTCCAGCGACAGTGCTGCCATCTGTTAGCATTGTAGCGATGGAATCTTGTTAACCTGGAGAGAATTAGTTGCGACAAGATTGGATTGTGTGGTGCAATATAATGGACGTATCTTGAATGTGTTTTGATTCCAAAATTCTTGATAAAGACAGAGTAGAGACTGTTAAGCCCCGTTTTTTATTATAATGTTAGAAGATAATTCAGTCCAGTTAAACAATTTATAAACAAACGAGTTAAATAAGAATTTATCTCACAATAGTTGTTAAATAAGAAGCAGTAATAATCGCAAGTGATCAGTTGATCATAAACGCAACTGCTAACACCTTCGGGGATTAAAGGTGAGATGTTATCTAATTCCTTTAAAGTTAATCTACGGATCATTTTGATATGTTTACATAAACGAACGGGTCGTATAACACGGATGAGGCTCAATAAGGCTGATGCCGGATACGGAGTCGCGGAGACTCTAACGGGTTACCGGGGTTCCGGCACGAAGTGCAGGACTAGGAACGGGTTGGTTTTTATTCAGTAAGAGTCTGACACTCCCTCCCGCTTCACCCAGGCGGGACAAGTCATTCGATGATTTTCCCCCTTTAAAGAAACGAGTCGTATAAGTATAGTTTTTAAATTAAGTATCTATAATTATTTTTTTCTCTTGCCAAGTACCAGGATAACATAAGTATCTAGAAGTAGAAACAAAAATCGCGACACATCCATCGACAAACCACATGTCCATAGTTGATAAAGCATGTAACACACTGAGCTCGATATATCTGTTACATATTGAATTAAACTGTTGTGCACATATTTCCGGATCGCGGCCATATTTTACGCTCAATTAACTTTTAATTATTATAAAGCCTTACAGCCTGAGTGGTTCGGAGCGATTCGTGAATCTATTTTTTATTTGTACACTCTATAATTTAATGTATTGTTGAATAGTTCATGAATATTGTATTAACTCGCTCTTTGTACGTTTAAATTAAATGTGATTGTGTTGTAAGTTTGTGTTGTGGGCGTACATACCTCTACATTGGGTTCCTTTTATTTTTGTATGTGCAACTGTTTGTCTACTATTCCTCCTTCCGAATTGTTTAATTACCGCAATGAATTTCGGTTCGTCAGTGTCGTTAAAACTCGAGAACTGCTGAACTGATTTGGATAATGTTTGTGGAAGTCCAGAGAAGGTTTATCATGTGCAAACAACCAATGTTTGAGAAGGTAGTAAGCTTGCAGTGTCAGCTAGTATATTATATGTAATGTAATTTACGTAATTATATTCCACATTTGTACACCAGAAATGGTCAAACATGTTGGTACTATGCTCACTGCTCATCTGTACAACTTATAATAAGCATTCTATGATGTATTATTATTTCACACGTGTTTTTGCAAAGAAATAATCTTTGTCTTTGCCATTTGTCATTTCTCCATAACAAATGATAAGAACTTGCTTAACTTTGTATTATTAATCCTGTTTAAATAGTTCTTTACTTCATTTCTTAATATCTCCGTAATTTCTTAGACCAGTCACATAGGAAGATACTTTTCAAATTAATTGAAAATTATTCATCAAAAGGAATAACAATTACAGCAACAGGACACGTAATTATGCATCTTCATAAATAAAGGAATCAGTCTAGCAGACAAACCCAAACGTACAGCTAGTTCAATATAAATCCGCAAGCTGGCCCGTCATTCACATTGTGTGTATGTCCGTGTATTCATTGTATGTACACGTTGTGTGTCTGTGTGTGTGCGATCTGTTTATAATTAAGAGCAGATATTACTCCGCGCCGTATGAACGATCAAAAGGTTGCACAGACGTAGGGTGACTGGAAGTGGCTGTGTTATATCGTAATTAATTGGGAAAGGAGTTTACTTAAGTTTCTACCTTAATCGGGTTAAGTATTTAAGTAGCATAAAGTTCTTAAATGTTTTCGTATCAATTTTAAAGAATTACCTGATCAATTGTTATGTTATTATACTGTTTAGGGAGCAAAATTCAAAATTTTTTACGTAATGAATAGATCATTATGACTTAAGTACAGAAAATGTAATAAAAAACAATCGATCACCTACATATTAATCAAGAGTAAACTTCTGTAAACACGAGTCACATCTAGTGCCCAAGTGTCAAGGTTCGGAGGGCGCGTATAATTCATTTAGTTGGCGTATTATTTCATCTCATTAAGCGGGTCGTTACAGGTGAATACAGTCCAATTACACCAGGTGTGTGTGAGTACCTGTGTGGACCTCTCACTCACTCGACCATGGCTTCTTTTATTTATATCTTTCAGGCTGTATCTAATTTCTGTCTACTTCTGCTGGGCAAATAATTTCATCATCATCAACAGCCTATAAATGCCCACTGCTGAGCAAAGCCTCTTCTCACACGGAGAAGGTTTGAGCATTATTCACCACGCTTGCACAACGCGGGTTGGTGATTTCAAACTTATAATTAGAAATTATAGGCCTAGGTTTCTTCACGATATTTTCCTTCACCGTTTGTCAGCGGTGTCTGAATATTCTTAGAAAGTACATATAACTCGGAAAAAGTCACATTGGTATCGTTGGTAAGTTTCGAACCCGCACCCTCAAATAATTTATGTTCAATCAATTAAATTATCTTCTTTCAGTTAAGGGACAAGCGAGCGTACGGAGCATTTGATGGTAAAGTTATGAGCATCACCCATGGACACCCACAAATATCAGAGGAGTCGCAAATGTGTGGCCGTCCTTTTTTATCAGATAAGCCGGTAAACGAGCAGACAAATCATCTGATGGTAAGCAATCGGTGCCGTCCATAGGCACCTGGAACACTAAAGGCGTTACCGGCCTTTTGGAAATTAGGAATTTGAGAATTGTTGGGGAGAATCGGGAAAGGGGGAGGAATCGGGCCTCCAGTAACTTCACTCACACGACAAAACACAACTCAAGCGTTGTTTCACGTCGGTTTTCTGCTCGGTCGTGGTATCACTCAGTCAGTAGTATCAGTAGGAAGCTATGGCTTAACCTAAAACCACTTCAATCTAATTTTAGTATCTAAGTAATTTTGTAGCTATGTCAAATGACCACTTATGTGGTTAATTGTATAATACCAGGTCGAACTTCAAAGTGGTCAGCAGCTGCCACTGACCAACATTGCTGTCCACTTCATTTGGGTATAATTAATTATTAATTATTACTCCTTGTGTGCTATTAATATTAACATTTAGTGGAAATATGTACCTACGTATGAAATCTCTACTAAGTTTAGAACCCGATGTTTTCATGGTACAAGAGGCAAACGTACAGACAGATTGCCTGATGGTAGGTAAGCAATGCTCTGTAGGTCTCTGTAGGTACGTATGTCCATTCGCAGCACCTGAAGAGTGACAGACAGAATTAACTGACCCTTAAAAAATAAACCTAGGTAACATGTCGTGCTACATTTGGGATCAAAAAAAGCTGTGCCTAGCGTTTTTTCTTTTTTATTTCGTGATAAATATTTTCTGATACAAGTATTTTATTAATTGGTAACGTATGTCGTATAATAAGCAAAATAAAATGAGACCATTTTGTTATAAAAGGAATATATTAAGTTATAGAAGGTTCGATAAAAATAAAAACCGCTGGGGGCTCTAATTCTTTCCTACCAAGTGTAAAAACAAATGCCTTTTTTATCATTTAACGAAAACCTGTCATATTTCTTAGGCATTACAGCTTAAATTGAGACAATAGTTCACAGACAATGAGATATAGTACTGAAACAATATTGTGTGTTCAGGAAGTACTGAATGCTGAGGGGATGCGTCCATCTATCTCCCGGCTCCCGGCTATCTACATATATATAAACATGTATGTATGTATGTAGGTAGAGTGCCCGTGTGTGTTTACATTAAGTTTGATAAATAGCTAGACGATTTGAAGCTGTGCTACTAATGTATCTTAGATTATTTTATGTTTTGTTTTTCTAAATACCTACTCTAACAATTCGTAATATTTTAGTCAAGTCAAGTCAAAATCATTTATTTCAATTAGACTAGAAAGTCACTTTTGAACGTCAACAAGAAAATTAACAGTGAAGCTATTTGCTCATTCCAAGGTTTAGATTCCTATGGAGAAGAACGAGCACGAAACTCCATATGTTACTCTTTTTCAATCAGGTTCACAATACAATTCTCTAGTTACATAGTTTTGCTGGTTCGATTGTGTGAGAACAATGCAACACCAAAATATGTATGTTGGTATTATGAATTGTAGACTGGAAAAATAAATTATGTGAATGAACTTTGACTTGAATTTAACGAGGGAAAAGCTATTTAGATGCTAACTTCGTTAACCATTAAAAATATGGATAATTATTTCTAAACTGATACATATTTTAGTCTAGATGACATAATAATTAAATCAATCAATCCTAAATTATGCGCTTTTAACCATCTGTATGGAACAATCATGTGCAATTGTCACTATTGATAAGTTGCATCATTCATATTATTGATCTGTCATGACCGACTAGTTCTGATTAAAAATACACGTCCTCTACTGACCCCATCGAGGCATTAAATACAGTTCAAGTGAATGGTAGATTTCCTGAAACTGACATAGAACCTTTAGTTAGTAGAAGGAGATCATTGTTTATTCAGTAATCCATTGATTGGAAGAACAATTAACGAAGTGATTTTTCAGTAGCTGTGGTGTAAAGTTTACTTGTCATAAAGATAAGATCCTATTGAGCATTATATCCTATTGATTAGAGGATATTCCGATCATGGGGTTTTAAAACATAACAAGGTTATATAACTAACACCCAAATACGAGAATATAAAGATTTACTATATATCGTGCCATCTCTGTCATTTGACAAAGAATATGTAGAGACAGAAATATATTTAAGCGCGTCTTGAAAGCTTGAGTATTTCGACATAAGACAACATCAATAACTTAGTTGTCTACAATATGCGTAATTTTTGAAGAAGGGTAAATACAGGGTTTTATAACACCACACAAAACAATGGAGAACTGTTCTATTTGTATCAAACATGATAAAATCAGATCTCCCCATAAATAGCAGCTGACAAACGATGGGTGCCGACTGTTGACTGCCAGTCGACGAGACTATTAAGTAATTCCTCTCAATTGTCTCGCCGGCGCACCACTTTGTGTTCAATGTATTGTTTTTACAGATAGGAGACTATACACGAAACATGTCAATAAAAATCAAATATTTTCACGATAATGTTTGGTAAAGGTGAGTTATACAATCTACTCGTATATGGGAAACTAATTAACCAACTTTAGTCTACTGCTTACTTAACACAATCCAATACAATGATCCTAATTATCATAATTATATATTATTTACATTTGTTTTTATTCTATAAGTAGGATAATAGCAGTGTGGACCTCATATTAATTAAAATGCGGTCGTATGAAGAACCGTAACAAAAAACAAGGCTACACAACTTAATTGAAACATCAAACAACATGTGAGAGATGAGCAATTCACACTAACTTTAATATTTAAGTAGCACTACATACATACATACATGCATACAGTCCAAAGAGCACACTACTGCATTGCACAACTTTAGTAGTGTTCAATAATCACAGTAATAAAGTGGGCAACAAAGTAAGTAAGTACACTCGATCAAATGTTAACGAGAACTGAACATCCTGACGGAGCAACAAAGTGTTTGATATTAGATATTACTATATGAGTCGTGGTGTATAGGTGATAGCGATAGTACTAAGCTTTGCACTGCACAGACATCAAAGTCGGCCTCTTGAGACTCGCCGTGTGCCGGTAGCCGGCGATACAAATGTTGTACGGATGCAATCTCAATACTTATGGCGCACAGATGTCGGTGCACTGGATGTGGCACCTTATTATAAAATTGTTTTTTATTGGTCAGCGCTTGTACGCCATGACCCTACTCACTTGAGACCTGAAAACACCTACTTGTTATAGATATAGGATATTGTACAATAATTTATATTATTTTCAGCCATGATCGTCTCACTGCAGGGCAAAGGCCTCGCTACCCTCCTTCCACTCCTCTCTATGTAAAGTTTGTCATACATGTTCGTCCTGGACATAACTGGACTTGTTACAAGTACATTTAGTACAAGTAGATTTATGAAAGTTCTAAAAAAAATGTGAATGTGTAACAAGACTCGTATTATTTTCTTCCACAGGATAATTTACTACGTATAAGTTAGCGATAAGTAAGTGTAATGAATGAGATGCTACAAAACTGTCGATAGAATGCAAAAGTAATGATCATAGTTAGATGTGTGAGTATGTAAACGTTATAATTTTATGACTTTTCATGACAAATTATGATAAAGCCTCATCGTAATAGGAGCAATGATCCCGCTTAGCAACAAATAGATGATCGCTAGGAAGATGACGGCTAATATTTTGATTTTAAAATCAGTAATTTTGTTGGTTTAACCACACAAAATTGTTTTATATTTCGTTAGACAAACCCACCCAGGTATGATTGATATGAAACCCCATTATTTAGGGCTACTGAATATCAAATGAAAAAAATAACTTTCAGTAAAAATCTAAATTGTCAAATCACTAATGACAAGGACAACGGAAACAGTAACCACTCAAACATTTGTCAAATTATTTTGTCATTCAGTCCAAGGTCACACCGAGCTGGATTGGCAAACATTTGACAAGCTGTTCAGTCAGACGGACAGTGACTGAGTGGCCTACTTACCAGCTGGATCACATGCCAAATTAAATCTGAATTATAGCGCATTTAGCCGATAGTAAATACTGGCGAGCTTTTAACTTGTCACATCGGCATTTGAAGAACGTTTATGTATCTGAATGATGGCTGTTATTTAAATGGCGTCGTTATTACATCGCGCTCGGTGTAAATTGTTTATGATGATAGTTCTATTCCCGAGTGAAACTGTGTAATAGAGGGCTAGTGGTTTTTATTGCGCTTTTTATTTTAATGTTTTCATGTTCTCTGTTAAAATGAGTAGCTACATTATACGTGATAATGTATTGAAAGATTTAATTTTCGTTTACTCTCTTCAAAATGCTGCCGCATCTAGTTGTCGTATATCCGCGTCGGTTAGCACTTCTCTATCGCAATATCTGCAAGTGTATGCGCGGAGCAGTTTTTGGCACCGGCTGACTTGCCAACTTGCCGAGTGGCAGCAACTTGGCACTCCACCAATTTATATTTAAACTCTATTAAATAAAATGCCACTTTGTACTAACATGCTTTTGATAAATTTTATGAGGGATATGCACCTACACACACAAAGTAGGCAGTAATAGTAAGTAGGTATGCTGTTCAATATTGTGTGTGGCTGTGTGGGTGTAACGATCCGTAATACTGTATCCAAAGAGGTAGATTGTAAGAAATATATTGAGAGTTTTCGCTATAGTAAACTGCATCTATAATTTGAAGGAAAAGCTCACACCCACTGAATTATCAACTCCACTACTTTATTTTATGTAAAAGACGACGCAGACCAATTAAAGTTTAATTATCAATTAATTCTGAAATGCTTCTCTCTAATTAGAACAACAGACTGAGCTGAATAATTTCAAGCATCGTTGAAATACAACACTCAAAATATTTTATTTCACAAAATAGTTTCCGTGACACAGAAACGAGTTGAACGAGAAACAAGACATCGGACAAATTACTGTCACCTCCTCTCGTCAGCCATCAACGAGCTCGAAATGAGGACTCATTAACAAACATCATCAATGACTCGAATCAATGCCAAACAAAACATCAATTAGACAACTCATTGAATTGCAAAACGAAACCTGCGCCAACGCAGCGCGCGCTCGCCGCTGATTGGCTGACAGCGGCTGGGCCTATCGTTTTCCCCTCCCATTGGTGGAACAGAACAATTTGGCAAACTTTCAAACGGGCGGGGCTTGAGAAAAGTTTGAAACAAATGAGTTTCTATACTGATCTGATGACAGGCGAAGTTATCTAGAGAATTAGGGCCAGTGTGCACTCTGTGCTGGACGAGCGAGGCACTCGAGCCACACGTGTCTGTTTGACGACATGTCACTGGCTATGTTAAAAGCATTTTATTAATATGAAGCGTTTTATGAGATCTGTTTTCTTTGAGGAAGTAATTGATTAGTTATATTTTTCATCTGTTTTATAAACACGATAATTTAATTAGCATTTCCGCTATTCGGTACGGATTTAACACTTATTCAGATGACGCGGTTAGATGTTACGATTGCCTAATTAAAATCACACTTGAAATAAATATAGAATCTAATGAAACAAGATTCCGATGAGAATTTTAAACGGCAATTACAATGAATTCCAATTATAAATAAAACAATTCACCCACGCGACGCGACGAGGGACTTGCATTTATAAACCTTTAAATAACTTGGGGCTTGCGACCAATCTCCCGAAGGTGCTAATTAAACCTAATCGGGAATGGTGACTCGTGTGCACTCGCCTTATGCAGATAAGATTCTCTAGATAAATGGTTACTTAAGTGGATGCTGGATACTGAGTGAAATGGGAAGTTTATTTGTTTAACTCTGCCGGTAGATGGCAGTAGCTCTGTGGTCAATACTGATATGTTGCGGAATTTGATTACGAATGAATGGTAAGTAATACTGATTTTTTAAAAAGGTCAAAACGGAGAAGATTTCTTATTTTTTGTTTTATAATTTTAGTGTATGTACATGTCGTATTCAGTTCGTCAGAAACTTGATTAGTTAATCGAAATAGGAAAGCAAAAAATAAATATTTTTCTAAATCATAACTTACACTATAGTACTGTGTAAACATATTTAGATAAACTTAAATTCCTAAGTAATGAAAAACAACAAATACAATAATTAGCAAATAAACGACCTCGCTCGCTTCATAAACAATTTAAACGAAGTCTCTACTAAGAGCTACTCGTTCAATAAAACCGATAATCGAATAATCAAATTATCCGAGTTGTAATATCGATAGGAGATAATAATCTAATTGATGTTTCTAAGTCAGTGACGCGGGTTGTACATTGTGGTCGAAACCGGACGGGAAGTGGTCGTGGTACAGAGATTATGAAATAAGTGACAGATGTGACACTGCGATGTATGATATATATGTATGAAGGTTTTAGTTATGAAATACCTTGTCCTTTATTCATGAAATAATGTTACTAAATGTTCTGAAAACAGACTTCAGTAAGATCCAGATCAAAGTAAAAAATAACAGTTTTGTAAGTAACCATTTTTTATATCTTTACATAACATAACATCACGCCTTGTATCCCCGAAGACGAAGAGGTAAGCAGAGGTGCACATTACGGCACTTAATGCCAATGTACAATGTAACACCCACTTTTCACTATTTGTGTTATGAGTCCCATGTAATAGGGGGTGTGCGTATTGCCATACACCGGAAACAATTCCAGACTCCGTGCTACTACTGAGAATTTTATTAAAAAACCCAGTAATACTTTGCCCGACCCGGAATCGAACCCGAGACCCCTTGCCCGGCAAGGCAGTCGCATTTGAGACCACGCGGCCAACTAGGCATTTTTTATATCTTTATTCAAGTCTAATTTTCATTTGAAATGGCTACGACAGGTATAACAATTAATACTTCTTTGTTATACCTATTATGTTTACTCGTACCAAAGTGCACAGTTATCTCGCTATCTCTATGACAGATACATAAAATCCTACATGACACATGCACACTAAATAATAACAAAAGTGATTATAATAATCCGGACTGGTTTCAACTGGATTAACCTCGACTATACTGATTTGTAATCGTCAAATCATTCATTCTATTTTTGTGTACTTAAAGAAAACTGATCATACTTTCCACACTGCAATTCCAGCCAGTATATAAAGTAGCAATAACTAACCAAAAGACACAAAAAGTATGGCCTGAATTTTCCCAGGGATATAAACATTGAATTACTACATTGATCCCGTCATGAAACTCATCACAGTAGCCATGACTCTTTCCACTTCTGATAGGATCATATGACCGTACTGGTCAAGATGAAAGGAAATAAATTGTTTCCGCTTACCAATGTTCTAATAGGCAGAAACTACAATGCATTTGTAATTTCTAGTAATAAATTCTGCATAAATATCTGGTCTTTGTTCCTCGGTCTCGGACGCCGGCGCGGCTGCGTCGGGACCACCGGCGGAGATATTTGCATAAAAATGCCCGGACACGCGCCTTAATTGATCGCGACTGTACCTGGCGGTAGTGCGAGTATTAAATTATATTCTAAGTGGGCTTAATTGGCTCGTGTTTAGCGAGTACGTGTAGGCATTATAGTATTCTAAACTATCTGTCGCTTCTGTTGTTTTGTTCTTTGTTGCTTGTTTCTTTATTAATTTGTGTTTTTGTGTAATATTTTGTTGCCTTTAGGTTTACGTATTCCAGGACTATGGTACAAAAGAACGTAGTACTGGAAGCTTTATGATAAAAAGTAGTAAATAAAAAATGAACACTACTTTTTTCTCTAACCCCACGTTGTGTCGTTAAAAAAGAGCATTAGTAAAACAAACGCTATCTGTGTTTCGCGAGTAAGTACATAAATCTGTGGAGCGGTGCGCGGCGTGTCGCCCGGGACAATTAGGAATAGCAAACATTTTTAATTGTTACCTGCTATCCTTCATTCTATATAACATTTATATTACTGCTATGTAATCGTTCTATCAAAAACTATGACGTCATTAAAATATTTACCATTGCCAACTAGAAAATGTTGAAATGAAAAGTGGAAAACTAGAAAATGTTTGTAATTAGTTTGAAATGTGAAAAAGCTCCTCTGTTACAAGAGATTTTATTATGAGAATGAGCCGTGAATGTCACCTTCACTTGGGATATGGGAATTAGAAGTTTCTGAGGGCAAATAAATACCAACCCAGATAGGTTTTGTGTCGCAAGAATTACGCCAATAACAGCTGTAAATACGTAGATATAATCACACTAATGTCTTCTATCTATATATACATATAAATGAATCCCTTTTTCCCTTGGTCACGGCATCACGCATGAATGGATGGACCGATTTCACTAATTCTTTTTATGATGTATTTGTTATTATGAATAAAAATAAATATCCGTTCGTTAAAACTCAAGAACAGCTGATTCTGCAAATTTTGATTTGATAAAACAGGTATCATTTTCAAAGTGGACGATGTCGCGGGCAACACCTAGTTATACATAATTATATATCTACCTCTATATACGTATGTATATTTGATATGATATGTACTTATAATAATTGTTATTGCCAATGACTATGTAAATACTCAATCAATCATAGTACTAAGTAGCTACTACTTTAATTAAGCTGGTTTATTTGATTAACTCGATTTATCGATATTCGACCAAATAACTTTGCACTGACAACTGCAGTTATCGCCACTATCATGATTATTGTCAATTATGGACGTTGTAACTGCATATCATTGCAATATTAAAATTTTAAGTTGTACTCTACTTAGGAATTTTCGTTTGCCTACATTATAGATGCATGAGAGAGGTGCATACCTACATAGGAATCGTAGTAATTGGCATTCCCTAGTCTCTGCCTACCCCCATGGGAGACAGGCGTGAAGATATGTATGTATGTATATAAGTACATCTATACAGATGCATATATTGAAACCACGACACATTGTATAGTAGATATAGAAAGTATCTGAACCTGAGCTTTTATACAGTAATGTATAATCAAGTGTGGGAGAGCCATGCTTCGGCACGAATGGGCTGGCTCGACCGTAGTGATACCACGGCCTCACAGAAAACTGACGTGAAACAACGGTTGCGTTGGGTTTCGTCATCTGAGTGAGGTTACTGGAGGCCCAATTACCGTCCCTCCATCCCTGAATCCCAACAATCCACAAATTCCTAATTCTTCAAAGGCCGGTAACGCACTTGTAACCCCTCTGGTGTTCCAGGTGTCCATGGGTGACGCCGATTACTTACCATCATCATCCCCTAACATACTTGTACACCCTGTACATTCCGCGACATAAACACAAACATGCAATCCCATCAATACAAACATACATATACATATATAACACGTATTTGTGACCACACTATTACAAGTATGTAGATATAGTATGTACAAAGGTGACCACAAGTCAATCAAACGCTGCGGTCACATACATAGCGTTATCAGGCGCATTGATATCATTATGTGATTACATATCAATCCATCTACCCCATATACGTATTATATTAGCATAGTATTGTATAGATTATTGCAAATTGCACTTTATGTTTAATTGGCTTCGATTGATTTTTAAATTACATCATGACATCAGTCATTACATTATTATAAAGAGATCGAGAGAGAGCTATGAAACTGTATGCGAAATATGATGCGGTTTCAGATTTTAATATTAAAACTATAATCTGAATAATATGTACTTTGGCCGATCTGATAATTTATCGATCTCGGGACCCCAGCTGCTTACACAGCAATCACGCAACCGCCCAGACACTTTTTTTCTAAGTCGTTACAATAATTACGCAGAACAATTGTTTAATGTTCTTCTGAAAACTGAAATAAAGCTTAAAATTCTCACCTTAATACTAACCATTGCAAACAGAAGAAAAAATCCAAAAAGATATAATTCCAAAAATAAATTTCATTGACTAGAGTAATAAAATGAAATAACACTTGGCAGTTCATACGTATTTAAAGCATTCTGACACACCATAATAAACTAGTTACAAAATAAAAATACATAATAGACAAAGCAATAACTTTAATAACAGAACATGTCATTACGTAAGGTAGGTATTCCTTGAGACACCCCTATACAGCCAATTAGCATAGTAGCGAGCTAGCAACGCTGGCATCAGATATAATTAACAATAACACTCAATAACTCCACGGCTGCACTAGCCACCCTCGCACAAAAATGTGCGCGACCCCTGTCCCATAGGGGTGTCACAGTTACTAATGTTACGGATCTAGATACGGTAACGGATTTGGAAATATTAAACGTTGGTTTTGGTTGCGGACGGAGGCGTTTTTCGCATTATATTTTGTGATGAATTATTATTTCTTTCTCGAATTATTTCTGTTATAAATTACAGATTTTAAAGTATTTAACTACAATACCAGCTAATAGAGAAGTGGAAAAATACTACTTTATGTGAATATATTTAGTGAATTAGAACATTTCTGAAAATTGGTCATAACAAATTCAATTAAACTTCATAGAAACATAAATTGAAACATATCGAATTCGATTTGATGACGGGTAGATTTTTATGTCGGATATCCGATAGTTTCGGTTACAGCAACTGAGCGCAATAACAACCCTGTAGACGGCCGACGTGGCACGTGGAACCCCTGACGAGCTCCCAACGAACCGTGGACCGCGTCACCCCGTGTGACATAGCACACATTTCGTACACCGACGATATACGAATATTTGGCGACAACCGTGTTACAGCAAACCTATAGAATACTTCGTAAAACATTTTATGTGCGTTGATTCATAACGAGAAACTTCACAGTGTATAATTAAATATTTACCAACTTTAATCAAGAAATAATAAATTTGTCAAGATAAAGATTGATTTTCGATGGTAATGATTTTTAGGGATCACTATTAAAATCTAATAATTTTACAAATCTTGGTTTTGTAAGTTAGTTATGATTACATATTACTTATAAACTGACCAATTTTTAACTATAAATCTTTAAATGTTATGTGAAATAATGCAATAATTAAGCACCCACTATTAAAAAAATAAAGAAGAGCTGACACATTACCTACTCAAACTGTAAAGATAAGACACAAAAACCCGACTTCCCAGAAAATCCCCTCGTCCAAGGATTACGCTTCATACAAAACTCACGAGAAAATTTGTCAACAATAAATCTATCTGGAAACGTCAATTACACCGTCATAATGCCAGCTCATCATTTCACGAAGGGTGTGTTGCGTACGTGCGTTATCAGCGCATCATCAGAGCCCCAGGCTCTAGGGGCCGCAATTTAGGGGCCCTTAATGACGCGAGACTTTCAAATAATGAATTGGGTGTCGAGATTTTTTTGTTTCGACTTGATAGGCTTGAACTTGTAGCCACAAGGAGTAATTGCTTGTTTTGTCAAGAACTTCTTTATTGTTCTTGTACTCTTGTATTGTTTGTTCAAAATGAGGATAGAATTTTGCGCGACTAAAGATTTCATTGTATTTTTATTATAATCGGATTGCTAATTGTAGAAATGAAAATTTTTCTTTTATAACTACTGAACGTGAAGATGAACTTGGGGCTAAAGTTTAAGTCTAAGTGTGTCCTTACTGACCAACATAATTTAGTTTATTGAACCAACTCTATGGACGACAAAAATATAGATCTGTGTATTGGAATATACGTAAAGCCTTTGCGGTAGTTCCAGTAAATCAACATCTGTATCGTCCTCTACCCCTAGAGAGATGTATCAGACTGCAGTTACTGCAGATCCAACACAAGCTAAAACCAGACTAGATCTCAGTTAGATTTCACACAGATGAGTGAATCTAGAAATATGTAACAGAATGTCATACACAAACTGAAAAAATCAAACATAATCTTACACGGGAATTAACTTTAACGAAAGCGTATTATTAGCATTAGAATAAATCTAAAATTATATAACTAAACTTTACAAACACAACAACACTGAAATTGAATAAAATTAATGAAATTCCAAAGCAATGAAAACTAACAAATTCAGCATCGATTCACATAATAAACCTCTGTTTCATATAAAACTATATGACCGTACAATTTCCGTTGGATACATCACAATATTAATTTATAAAGAGCTTTACAAAATATTATTTATTAAAGTTTTGCCGGTCGTTTGGACGTCATCAAAGCGATTTAAAACCGTATCACTGAATCATTGAAGTTGAAATTTGAATAATAAATCACGCAATAAATTTTGTAACGTGAACTTGGAAATTGAACGATGTTACGTCATTTAAGGGTTGGTTCACAGATATTATTTAGTGGATACGAAGCTATTGGGGTGTTATTTTGTTTAGTTAGACAATACTCTTAGTAACTCTAGTCCATTTTAAGTATAAGCTTGCATTTACATTGCCATGTGTGTGTGAAAGTAATGTATGTTTATAAAGTGGAATCGTGCAACTTGAAAATGTTCTATGCACGTTTAAATTAACACTACTAAATTTAAATTATGTAAAAGCTTGTCGTGAGATTCAGGTATTACCTATGCACAATGTTGTACTTTTTTCTAAAGGAGATTGACAGGTACAAACAGGTGAAAACATTCTTACGTAATACTGTCTTCCTGTAAATAGCACACACATCTATTATTCTACTCCTATTAAAGAATTTTCTCGGAAAACTAAACAACAGAGCTCCGAAACAACGTTAATATAAACAAACAAACAAAGTAATTAAGTGACTGACTTCATAACACCCACCAATCTATCTTCACTCTAATACAGAAATAACATAAAAAAATTCTGTAAGCTTATGTTATGAAAGTCTCTTCATTAGAACTCGGTCGATTTGTATTACGGGGAAATGGTGATACATGGAAAACTGTATGTCGGGGATCGGGGATCGAACTGACAGCGTGGTTGGAAAATATGAAGGGAGGACTATGAGGTACGGGGAGCGATGATAAGATATATAACTAGTGGTCATTGTTGTTTGTTGTTATTTAGAAATGATAGTTTTATTTAGTGCGATTATTGACTGGTCATTGTGCTCAACGATCAGCTGTTTAAGATTTTATTATTGAATAGGTCTACATAATGCAATGGGTTAAATATTTGCTACGTACAGAAATATGTATATGCAATTTGTCGGAACTATGCAACGGCGTGTTAAAATCTAAATGTGTAAAAATAAAACATTCAAAACAAAGCAGTTAATCAGATCAATTGAACACCAATTTTAATTTGGTTAATAAGGTCGATAATGTTTAGCAGAAAACAAAATCACATGTAAGTGAATACTTCCCTGGCAACTGATATACGGTAGTACAATGACCTCTTAAGAAAAAAAATCGATACACAACAATTTATAGAATTCACTGAATTAATAATGTTCAACTTCCGACAAAACAGTCTGATACAATTAGTCAGTTCCAAGAAGGAATTTAGAATTTAAACACAATTTACGTCGACATTAATACTAAAACATCGCAACAGATAGCTTGTAGTCTACCACGTCCCGAATACGTCACGTCACCGTGTCGTACGGACTTAATATCCCGACAAAAATTCCTGTAAACTCATTTTTCAACTGGCAACACAACGTTGGCTGTCGTCGAGCCGTGTCGTTGCCGATTAAAAAATAAAACTTCATAGAATCGCTATATAGGACATATCTAGGAGAGGATTAGTGGCCTTAATATTTACATCGACGTCGCGTTTTGATGTTCGAATTAATCTCAGCTGTTTTTTGAAGAATTAGTAGCTGTTTAGATATTAATGGTAACGCTAGTTTTTCTTGTGAAAATTATTAATCCTTCGTGACAATGTAGCATTTGGGTTTTGTTGATTATCAGAATTTTAAATATTAAGCCTTGTTTAATGCCAGTATTTTGAAGAAATAAACAAATCAAATATAAATATAACTAGAAATACCATTTCCATTCATTTATTTGTCCATTTTGCTATTGTTTCTGAGAAGGGCGTAGCAGCGTAGGTTTTATTACACAATAACCTTTTTCCCGCTACATTCTTCATTAGACTTTCCTAGAAATGCGTCGCTCGACTTATTAATGACAGATCTAATTCATTGTTGCCAGTTAGAAAAATAAATATTGATGACAAATAAATAATAATAATAATATGTTGGCAAATAAAGTACTTATATGCCTATTTATTAATGTCTCTTGTTTAATAATTATTTAGTTAGCATTTAGTTTTGTGTTTGTTAGGAAATATCGCTGTTATAATTTAGCGATAACCATTGAGCTGTCAACGACAGCGTTGCAATATATTTAGCAAAAATAGTTTTTATATTTCAAAACTGTACTTCGAATTCTTAAATCTCATATTCCAGGTTCATATGACTTTATGATTAAAACCACTTTACTATCAAAGAACCCAGCTGTTGTCATCTCAGTTTAGTACCCTGATTTTCGATAACAAAGATTGTTTACTAGATATTTATAAAGTAATAATTTCTAAACATTTTGTCATAGGTTCCATCTGCTCAATTGAATAATTATATTAAAATTGGCACATCCGGAATAAATACAAAATATCGAGGGCATTGGACATTAATTTATTTCTGATCTGTTAATGTTTTTAATTTTAGAGGAATTGATTTCTGAGAAGTTCACAACGGCAACGGCTTGAAGGATGGCAAATGTACGAGATCAAACTGCGTGCGCGGCATATCCGTCGTATGGCCGGCGCGGGCGCTGCTATGCTCTGATCAAACTCTAGGGCTGTCAGTGACAACAGTGAGTGTCAATTTAAATGGCTCATAATGAACTTCATTGAATAATAGTTTTAATTTAGGTTCAAAATTCTTTGTTGACAAATATTTTTTATTTGTGTTCATGAAAATAATTTTTCTATGTTTAAATGTTCAAATAGTTATCGTGGTAAAGTCGTATTCATCAGTGAGTGAAGAAAAGATATCATTTTCCGACTCATCTGATCTAAAACAAATAATTTAATCGACACAGAGAGAATACACTAGATCAAGTGTTTCAAGTACATTATATCATTAAACTGGCAACCCTAGTGAATGTAACCTGATGACGGGAAGCGCACAATTAACGAGACGGGTGCGCGGGCGCAGCGCAACGTTATGAGATCTGCTTCTGTCCTGGAGGATGTGTCCTAAGCTCATTATAGGCTGGAAGGAATCACAAACGATATCCGTCCGTCTGAGACGATTGTAACTGTCGTTGAATTAATATCATATACGGCTTGTGCGAAGAAAATTAAGAATTCATAAGTGAGAACTTCAAGAAAATTAAAATGTAGAATAAAAAGCAACTTTGGAAAAATGTAGGTTATTTTTCATCAGAGTACAATCGAAGCTGAGACCGAACACCGTATGCTTGTCTTTTCAGTCTTTAGTCAGTAACAGTCCGACACTCCCTCACCCAGGCGGGAGCAGCCATTCGATGATTTTCCCCCCTTAAAAAAAACACTTGTCTTTTATCACAAACTACATCTAGTCATCTCATCTCATCTGATTCTTAACACATCGTTTACAATAAAACAATGCAGAAAGTGCTGTAGTAATCAATAGACCTGACAGTTTAACAGCACAATTGTTCACGACTGTATCTCTACACTGGGGACTGGGGTCGTACTAATTAACCCACCGACTGTACCCGAAGACACACGAAGTTGGCCGATGCTGCCCGAAGCTGAAGTTTGCCGATGGTGTTGGGACAAGGGTCCGATATAATAGGGTTATGATCGGTATGATTATCTTGTTTTAAGGGTAACGTAATTATTATAGGTGAACATTTGATGTAGGTAGCGTAATATTGCTGATTTAACTGGTTGGAGTTAGCGTAACATGGTAATGAAGTACCGTTTTGTAAGTCATTAACTAAACAGATTTAAGTATTAAAAATTAAAATGATTTATTTTAACTATAATTATAAAGATTTTGATTTCTAGTCCCTATGACCCCAACGCTCAACTTGAAACCAAATTTTAAACTATATACACAGTTATAAAGCAAAACATGGACAACAATGTATGAGCCCGATTGAAAGTACAAGTCAACGACCAACGACACCAACAATTCGGTCCACTTACTTAGACAAGAGAATACAGACAAACGCAGTAATAACATCGGCACGGTCTATTTCAAATAGACAGTTAGTGAACCGAACGCGAGCCATTCACAAACATCAAACAGCAATAATTGCAAAGACATATGAAGAGCCGAAATAGCCGCGATGAATCAGACCTCTCTGCGGCAATCAAACGCATTAGCTGGTCATGGAGCTACGAAACGTATGATACCGCATCTGACCGGAGCCAAATTACTCACTCCATATAACGCAGCGGTAAATGTGCTCCTGTAAATCGTAGCTCTATGTCGAATAGTTTCTAAGTTAAGGGGGAGTAGATGTCATGTTCTTAGGGAAACGTCTTAACAATTAGGTTATTCGGAAACAAGATTTTGAAGAATTTAGAAACTGGTCGATACCGTCGGTCTACGTGTGTGCACGTAGGCATAATTTACTTGAAACTTCTGTTGTCGTGTATTAAACTGATGCAATCGATTACAAATATACGGATTTTCTTTTCTCACAACGAATTGTATCAGTCTACACACACATTATACATAAACCTTTTAAACTCCAATTTTTGTCGTAAAATAAATAAACATATCGACAAACAAATAAGCACTCTTTTTAAGCCACTTATTCTGTATTTCCTCCTCCAATAGAAAATAATTTGCAACAGATAAACCCCCTAATCAGAATCAGCCGGCGGTACATGGACGTCTACCTACAAATTAGAGGCAGCAGCTTTGCGCTGTGTTATTACGCGGCTAATATGAAGCCTAGCTGCCTCCTGCATATGTATGAGCGTGGAGCGAGCTGGTGATTGTCTACATCTCTACGATACTTTACATCAAACACACTTTTAGGGGAAATTGTACTCAATTTTACGGTACATTTTCGCTTCAAGCTAGATTCTGTTTTCATTTATTCAGCTGAATTGTAACAAGGGATGAAAAGTGCTTTGTTCATTCTCGTTCAGTTGGCTTTTGTTTTGGTTTACAGATTTTATTATAGTACCTAGTAGTCGCCTATCCCAGTTTCGTCTGATGTTAATTCCTTATATGTGGACGTTTGATAGATCACTACAGAACAAATATGATGGAAATCACAAAACTAGTATTTGTTTTGTTACAATTTGGTTAGCCGTACCTGCTTGACCAAACAAGACTTTAGTGTGCGACTGATTTCTTAGATTCAGCACCTTCAGGAGGCAGAAAGTTTTATAGCATTTCGACGCAAAAATACTGAAGTTTTTTAAAAACTTACCTATTACTTAACTGCACAAACAGCTGAGACAGGCACAACCTCTCCTTAACCACATTTTCGAACATCGCCATACTATTGTCGCGTACGTCATACACCGACGTGTACTACACTTTGATCTAACACATGCACGACATCCACTCTTACACCCACGTAATAAAGATCACATTCCAATGCAACTAAATTTATAAACTGGGCTCTATCATTACCATTTTAGCTGTGTTTTTGTTGTGGGGTTCTGATCTTTGTTTGTTGAATGGTAAGGTTGAGTTTGGTTTGTATTGGTGTGCAGACGAGCAATACCGAGTGTGTTTGACACACGTATAATTGGCGAGAAATGGGCCGCTCTCCCTTTATAAACTGTTGCTTAAAGGTCTCAGTACATTAAGGCGTAACGCGCGGAACATTGGAGTGCGGCTCGTTTTAGTTTCGTTATGTAATGGTCGTTGCATTGTTGTGTTGTTCCTTGTATTGGGAATGTCATATTTACGGAACGTTGTATTTTTGGTTGAGGCTGATTGTTTTAAGAAGTGATCATAACTGATCGGTTTTGGAGTTATTTCACTTTTTTGTCGGTCAAAAATGAATCGGGATATTGAACTTACACTATTTTGTCATGTTTAAGACTGCATACAACATAATTAGTTTCATTCTCACGAAACTTCAGAATTTTTGACGAACTTATAATAAATGCAATTTAACTTCATGAATATCTTAATATCATCGTTTAAACAGTGTTAGTTAAGACGATTATTACTTTAACTTTAATTATGAAGAATTAATTAACAATAAAAAAGACCCTGCTAAGAAACACTACCGAGTTTGCCTCCACCCCCTTACGTAAGTCCCCCAGTGAGCGCTTAGCCTTACGCTACCAATTTAGCTATTTTGATCAAATAACCGATTCACAAGGAATCTGATCGTCCCCGATTATGAACCTACCCTCGTTGGCCATTCGTTAGCAGGTTTTAATATTAATTGCTTATATATACCTCTCTTTCACTCTCACACCAAATAAACCAGTTAGAAAGAGATACAAAAAAGATTTCGGTATTGGGGTGAACGAAGATTAGTATTGTAGGAGGATTATTATTAATGGTGGTGGATATTGGATAGATTGTAAAAATAACCAGTTCCTTTGTTTTTTCTGTTTAATGAAGGGGTGATAGGTGAATGACCTTTTAGGGTGTTACAATTAAAAATCAAAGATGAGATTTAGGTGCCGTACTTAATTAAGTTATTGCTCAAATTAGACTTATAAATTATTCAGCAAAATCATCAATTTTGTTTTACTATTACTAATAGATAGTTGACTTATTCCTAAATATTAATCACCAAACCTGCTAAACTAGAGACGTGACATAGCCAATCAACATTAAATTCGATAGAAGATGTCTCATTCAGCATTGCGTCATAAAGATAATTGTAGATGTACCAATACCACCCACGTCACGAGTGTGTTAACCTCCCAATTGACCGCACACACCACATGAACAAACTTCATAAACCGATCCATATAATTTGTTCACAAAACACCCACAAAAACAAACACTCTGCTGTAACTCATCGCTCCATTGAATCTCAAATCGTCTCAAGCACATTAAATTATTACTACTACATAACCAATATAACAAGCCTCCTTCCCCCTCTTCTAACCCCTTCAAATCTGGAGGGTGAAGAGGTTATTGTTCTTGAGTGGAAGGATCAAACAATAATGGTCGTTTTAACATTCAGAATATAGTCAGCCGTAAACAATTGCCCGAGAACTGACAGTTTTATTTGAAGCACTTTATGACGTCGCCCGCTGCTTATTAAAGGACCAATTTAAACCATTATAGTGTTCATAAAAGCGTACATCATCCTGTTTTGTTGCTGTCTCCCTTTCACTTGACTTAATGGGCTATTTTTTGTCTCGTTCCAAGATGCCTATGGTTTACGAGATTTCGAAGTGAGTATTTTTGAAATTGTTAGGGATTGATGGCGGTTGACAAATCGTTTGTCGATAGCTGATCCAAGAGCTTTCAAGACGTATCGAGATCATCACTTACCATGTGTTATTTCAAAGTACAAATACCATTAACATAATGTTACTGAAAACTTAAATTGTAAGACGCAAATATAAAACATAATTATGTCACTTTTAAATAAATTCCATGACTCCGGATTGTAGTTAAAACCAATTTACAACTGACGCAATTATTGATTGTGTTGCAAAGATAAAAGGGATTTACCATACATTCATTAGTTATCATTGATTTTATCAATTTAATGGGCAAATTACTATAAATTCGGATTATGTAAAAGCGCTAGGTACTGTACAGGTGCAGTGCAGAGTGCTACGCCGCTACGAGGGCTACGAGCATTAGTGTAGACTCGACCTGGCACGGAACCCAGTACCTACCTACGTGTTCTTAATCTGGACAATTTACATTGTGGCTGAGTTAATTCACGCCAAGTTTTAATTTATAATACACTTTATTTACAAAACGTTCTACAAAATGATCTTCAAATTAAACCATTCGCAAAACTCATTTAAATATACACGTAATGAATCATGAATAAAAAATTGCCAAAGTATATCATCCGTCGACATTCCACAAACATTTATTTCAACATTCGTACAAAATCAACATATCTCTCGAATACAAGAATCCCCCACAAATATCTAAATAATTCAATCAATCAGCCGTCTCTACGCGTAAACATCGATAAATCGTATTCCGCACATCACTACTTACAATCGGCCAGTATAACTGAGCGGCATGTAATTGTAAATTCGACCTTAATACTTTGTGTTTAAGGTGGTGAAATTTCAAGTAGGAGTGTCAAGTAATGTTGGTTGATGATATAAGTGGTTGATGAATGCTCGTGGTGATTTTATTTGATTGTTTATTCGTTTGATTTGTGCCCTCCTCTGGCTATAAACCTGGGACCTCGTTGCTAATGTTTAGCTGCGGACACTACGCTATTGTGGGAGATCGCACACGCTTTGTATTTGCATACGGAAATTGTTAGACAGTTTGTGGTCCAGAGCTTACTATAGCTCGCCCATAAATCTCCATGCTATATTCTTGAAGCCATTTATTGATCTGCTTTAAGAAAGTGACTCTAAAGTAACCAATAATAGTATCATATTAGGTGCATTTAAAAGATAGTCTTGATTTATCTATAATAAAGCTTGTAATAAAATTAGTCGATCTATTAATGTATAATGTGATCTGATAACGTCTGTCATTATCATAAAATGAACATGTTTCATAGATTGAATTACAATAACTTAGTTGCATAAAGAAACGATGTACAGTTACATAGAAAACAGGTGTGTCTGTGTCATTCTTTATTATTTAGATTCTAGTACAAACTTAGGTGGACTGAGTATTATAATTCACATTTTGCAGCTAATAGTAGTCTCGAGTATTCAACATTTGATAAAAAAACAAGTAAATTTCCAGTTTTGTGGTTTGGTTTGGTGATCATCACATTATCTATTATTATTACGATGATACAATAAAAAAAAAAATCGTCAAAAGCACTACAATTATAGTAAAAACAATCTACATAGTGAAAGTATAATCACTAAGTTTATTCTTAGATCAATTCAAATAGAGCATTTTCACCGAAAAAAAAAATTAAATACGCAAAAATTCTAAATAATTATAAGAATTGACAAAACTATAACCACCACGACTGTACCGTGGTCACTTATCACACAGTTCCCAGTGTTCTTACTTTATTGTTCATGGAACATAATTTGACACCAACCGACACTATAAACATTCAACAATGTCTCTCTAACCATTTAAATTTATTGTAATGTAAATAGAATTATTTAAAAAGTATTTTATAGATAGCATTTAATAGAAATACAACTAAAAAAAACAAATGAATAATAATCCTACGCCCTTGCCATTTCAAAGTTTTACCTTGATTTAATAATTTAAAACTGAGAAGAATCGTGAAAAGAACGTGAGGAGATTATTTTTTAATTTATTTGTCAAACACAAAACAATAATATCAGTTTTTATAATGAAATCTCAACAAAAAATAAACTTTGATAAACATTCTTGATTCCATCCTTGACAGCCCTATAGACGGTGTATGCCCAGTTCGCAAAAACATCATTTGGTAAAGATCCTTACCTAACCCTGCCTGCAAAAATATAAGTCGTGTTACTTTTCACGCATCAATGACGAAAGTATTTGATGCGATTTTTGGGAAGAAATATAAGTATTAGAGTGTTTTAAAAATTTTGATTGACTGAGATAAATTATAAGAATGAAGTTTTACATTAAAAGCAAGTTTATTAAAATACATAAAGTGGTGTCGTACAACAGCCCGTAAGCAATGTGTCGGCTCGACCTGGATGTTTTAATAGCATTTCTAAATGTCAACAACGGGACATGGGTAACGCGATAAGTCACGCCCCAACGACCAATGAACAATTAATGTTATAATTATTACTTCATAAAGCTTTTATAAATAATCAAGGGTGGGCGAAGGTCGAGTGTCCAGCCTTGTGTAAGGAACTGGCCGGAAAGTGGCGGACTTTTGGTAATCAGGTAATCCATACTATTTCTGTCTGTTCTCAGAATATGCCGTCTATGTATAGGTCACCTTTATCAATGTGTCGGTAAAGGCCATTAATGTATTAAAGGTGAATGTGCAGTTTTTTCTTTTATTTATAGACATGGTGATCGATACCTTATTAAAAATACGTCTTTAAAAATATCTCTGTTGAAAGATCGGGAGCAGGATCTAAACGTACAAGGTTTGGTTTCTGTAACATTTTTGATGTAATAAATGCGAAGTGGTCTGTTCCGCACATTACATTAAGAGTAGAAATAGCGACAGAGAGACGTAAACACTGCACAATTAATATTATTACATGTCTGGAGTTTGCATATTTATAACATAACGACATAGAAATTGACATTTGGCAGACTTGCTCTATTCACAAATTAGCAATTAAACACGCATGCCTGCAACCAGACGACGGTATAGCATAAAGTGATGGCGCATTGCACAACATGCGGTCACTGGAACAACTCTATCAGAATATTTTCAGATTTAAACGTCTTTCCAACACAACGGAGTGCAGAAAACCGAACAAAAATAATATGCAACAAAGTGAGAGGACATAACAACAATATTTTTACGTCTAATAAAAACTACAAACGGACCAGAAGATCTTTTATCTGAGCAATAACAAATCATGGACATGAAACGAAGTAAATCACGCAGTAATGCCGGCGAGCGACCGCTGTAATAATAGATACAGGATTTATATACTTAACTAAACAGAGGCTTCCCGAAATTAAGTCGTTGTTGTTTTTTGGCGTCTCTTTTGAGCACAGATGATAAATAAATTAATTATGTTTGGTTAATAGGCGGCGTGGAGCGGCGCGCGCGCAGCCGGTATGTTCCCAGTTCGGGAAGTTCTATGCTGTCGTAAATTGTGTGTGATTTATTTAGATTGAGAATGGAAGCTAGAGGAGGTGTAATTAAAGTTTTGTATAAAATATTAGTTTATTAATGTTAATGATGGAGCCTGATTATTTAAATGTTTCATAGTCGATTAATATCTAAACAAGTGTAATCAATCTTTTCAGACTACTTTTATTATTTATCAAACAATTCTAAAAGGTTCCTGAATTTCACAATCACGTGTTCTACAATACATATTAGATACAACGCAATAAAACAATATTTCATTACAATAAAACCATTATCTCAGTGACCAAAACAAACAAGAGAACTGGCCGCACTAGGGCTGTCACTTTTCGTGAGCTAATGAGGCGGGCGGCTAAACGTTTGATGCGCAGGGCTGTCATGCGGCGATTAATGTTCGATCCATCAAAATTTAATAGCGACCCGTCGACATCGCCGGCTCCCCTCAGCTCCGGCTCGCTCCGGTCTGCTCGGCGGTCAACGACGCAATTTTTTTAATTCCGACTTTTATTGATATTGATTTTAAAACGTCATTTGCTTTTATTATGTTTTGCTTAATTAGATGTCGTTTGGATGTTGGATGGGAACGTTGGGGCTCCTCGTTAAAATATGAGAGACTGTTTCGGTAGATAAAATAAACGAAATAAGTAAACTATTGCCAATAAAAAAGCTACTTAAAAAATGTTTGTAGAATAGATAAGTTTTAAAGAAGTTGGTTACTTTATTATTTAGTATGGTCATGGTCGTAATTATAGTGCCTTAAATACCATTCAATTATAGAATAAATGCTATATTAATTCGCATTTGCAGAATTAACAAGCCACTGCTCTGTACTGTACTAGCTCACTTCATTTTCTCTAAGTATAATTCATTTTCAAATACAAAGATATTATGTAAGCAGATATGCGGGAAAATTCGAGCATTCAGCAAACATGCGTTTACCAATACAATTACAAAACACAATAACTCACCCACTTAAAAAGCAAACCACGACCCAATTGAAAAAGCAATAAAGTCAAATATCGAATAACACTCATTTGTTTATACGGAAAATTAATTTGCTAGAACATCAGAAGCCAATTTCCCGTAACTTAGCAACCCTGGCTCATTCGAATTACGAATCCTATTTGAATATTACTCACGCATCGTCACTAAATTAAACGTTATTGCCTTTAAATAAAGTTGCTTTTAGATCAGTTCAAGTGGTTGTAATAAGAGTTTAATGTTGTTAGAGGAATTGAGCTTTACATTTGTGACTTAAGGTTGACATTTGCTTGTGTTGTGGCAACAGGTATTTTAAATGGTATATTTGTTTGTATTGCCAGGTTCCGAAGGATATTATAATACGAAATGTTGACGAATGTAAGAGGGTTAGCGCTTCAGAATGGAAATTGTATCGAATCGATGTGTTTATATGAGGGATTATTGTACGGACGTGGGCGTAAGGCTAGTGACCTTTGCAAATATTGCTTTATTAATATTAAATCGAAATTGTTGAATGAAGTGAAGCCTACAAAAGTGTAAGTTTCCAAAGCTACAAATACAATTTACTCAAACTTAAGAAGTCACAAAGCCATTACAAATAAAGTTTATTAACCTATTTCTAATGTACTATGTCTGCTGTCTGATAGTATATAATTTTTTATACAAGATAGATTGAAGTTTGACCACTATCTCGCCTGGTGGTAAGCGATGATGTGGCCGACGATGGAGCACGGCTACTTATGGGCAATCTGTTCACTCAGGCCTTGAAGACAATCAAATAAAAGCGTTCACTATTTACATATTGTAAAACTCAATATGACACAGCTAATCAAACTACAGGACACTAATAATCACTACATAGTATAAAATAAAGTCGCTATCCCTATGTATGCTTAGATCTTTTAAACTACGCAACGGATTTTGATGCTGTTTTTTTAATAAATAGTGATTTTTAAAGAGGTTTTATATGTATAATACCTGCATATTGCACTCGTGGGAACCCGGGGCGGGTCGCTAGTATTCCATAAACCATAATAAATACTATCCCAATTAATCACTACTTCCCATCACTTACCCAACTTAAAGAACACACCTAGGAAATCAGTGATGACTGATGACAATGACACAGTTGTTCCCCCAGTCCCCCAGTCCCCCAGTCTCACAATAATCCCCGTTTATGAATCATTAAGTGAGCTGCGTTGTCTCACGCTAATGGGGCCAGCAATTACTCATGTTTACTTAAAACGACTAGGATTACCCGACTGCGAGGAGGATGTTAGTGTTTTTAGAGATTGTCCTAGTAATTTATGTTGTTTTTACGGAAGTTGGGGTGGGTAGAGTAAGTTATGATTTAAAGTTTGATTTGTTGTGTCAATTATTATGTTGGATAGGGTTTTTTAGAAGTTGTTAACAGTGTTCCATGTTTGTTCAGGGTTTAGAAGTCTATATTCAGTATATAACTAAAGCTCCTAAAACTTTGTAATCTCTAGTCTAAATATTAAATAAAAATTACCGATACTATAATAGCAACCTAAGTTACAAATCTCAACTGTACGAAGTCAAACATTCCCTAATTTCGGCAACACATACGTCAGCTAATTATGATCCACTTAGAGCCTAATTTAAGCGCGTTTAACGTGCGCAGGAGTGCTGGGCGGGGGACTACAAAAAAGCGCCGCCTAACGCATGACATATGGCGTCAATGACATTATACAGGGCGGTGCAAAAACAATATTAGGTAAGTGTTTATTTGTCACACTCTACCATCCTGGTTTCATTCATCCGTCATTTTTTGTAAATATTATCGTTGTGGTCCTGTCTCATAAAAAATAAGAGTGTTGTTTATTTTTGTGGATTCAGCAGATGTATGAGAGTTGTTACTGATAGTAGCATAATTAGTTAATCGACTATGGCATTTACTTACTTTAATGAGCAAATTTAACTTAAGAATATTAAACGACCTAAAAAATCCTCATGAAATATTAAGATTCCGATTGGATGCTGATCGTGATCGACAAGTTTCGTAAATTTCCCCCCCTATTATTAGATCAATTCCAAGTACGAGTTCTGTGCAAGCACTGCTCGTAAACTAATGTATCTACTTGAGTACTTCAAAGTCTGCCGCCAAACGTACCGAGAGCAAGGAAATACTGGGACATCAGAGGAATTGAACACATTCATTAAAATGTTGGTAATTAATTAGGAGAAGAACGCTTCCCTGATTCATAGAAAGTTCAATCTAATTTAAAGTGCGAAGTAGTGTGTACGATGTTTTTAAAGTGTTTCTCTACGCTAGAAAATTTAAACCATAATTATCAATGCAGAAACTTCATGCAACAACTAAGAAATATCAAGGAAAACTATTCTTCATAGCACATTGCCTCCACTAACCACGGGCCACTGAGCTTAAGCTCATCCAACCTTCATCTACATTCCACACAAATAAATCCCACAACGAAACATTTCCTCGTACTCGAAGAGGATCATAAAACAAAACACCCTGTATTCTCGGAACGTTTCGTTCTACGAAATATGCAAAATGCGAAAAATCTACAACGAAAAAAAGACCGTTTCGTTTTTAAATCCCCCTGTATACTCGAATCCCTGTGGACTGCATAGATCAATAGTAGAAACCGAACAACGTAAAATGAATTTTGTGACTATAAACATAGAGAGTACTTTTGCATGTTGAGTGAGTAAATTAGTGAATAAAATGGGTTCGTCAATTAGTGTGTCTGTTAAAGAGCCGCTCTTGTTATATCTCAGAAGACACGTGTCGCGCTGCAATTTGTTGAAATAATAATAATTGTTAAAACAACGATTGTAGTTGCGCGCGGAACAATTGACATGTGCCAATGTCACATCTGTTGTGATCTATCATTGTAGTCGATTGGTTTACATATCTGTGTCATAAGTGCGGTTTATTGTTCGTATGAATACATTCTTTCCAATATTACTTAATTGATTCTTATAACACAGTTGTTTAGTTTACAAATCGAGATAACTTATCGAACCTGTCTTTCTTTAATAGATTCCCAATTTTATTGCTTTCTCAATAGAATTAAAATTTGGTATCTTTACTATCAAAAATTGGATCTCAAAACCAATCTTGTTCAAAAAATGCTTCACAGCATCATCTAGAACCGTTACATCGATGTTAATGAACATAATCTTAACAAAATAAACTATGACCTTATACGTTTTAGAACCTCACAAGTCACATCCTCTTCTATTCCTAAGAAACGTATTTCGTCTTAATCAAATGATTCAGCTGAAAAAATATTCCCAAAACTTAGTGGCAAGTGATCTCGCTCCAAGAAATCGGAGCCCCTTTTCGGGTCCCGTTTTTTTCATACGTTTTTGCGTTGCCATCTCGTTAACGGGGACATTAAGGGATAATAGACTTCCTATGCGACACGTGGGGAGTAGATGACGAGTCCCGAGTGAATTAATTACCGACTTTGGAAGTTTTTAATAAATTGGTGTTATAATAATAATGTAGTTATTTAGAGTGATTTGTTGGTTATTTCTTCAGCTCCTGAATGTGTGTGTAAGTTTTATGATATAGCTTGAACAATTATTTTATTGTGAATTGTAGGTTTCTCAGTTGGATGTTAATATTAAGAAAGTTCACAACTGTACTCCGAGTACAAAGATCTGTCTTTTATTGCGAATTAAAACTCTCACATAGATATCATCACTATCAATATTGTTAACATTATATAAGTAAGTAGTAAGTAAAGTATTCATTTTAACTAAAGCAATTCATCAGTAAATTTCATCAAAACATCGTTCCCCAAATAGTGTCGCGTTGACGTTATGGTCGGCATGTCTGGCCGGGGCTAAAGCATAGTTTTAATTAGTGGCACCATATGTGAGGGCTCACGTCGCGGGGGCCCTCCATCCATCTGCCACCGCCACCTTGGTGATAGTATAATTATCTAAGACCGTTTATATTGCTGGCGTAAGTGATGACTGATGAGCGAAGACTATCGATTATTGTGATGACGACCACAGATAAATTGGTAACTTTTATTCGTTCTACAACGAAACACTAAACACTTTTGATTGTTTATCCCAGCTTAAAGTGAAACTTATTTAAATGTTCTAGGGTTGGTAATTGATACAGACAGAGACCTAGATATTCCATACTAGATCACAGTTAGGATTTAGGGCGTCTTATTTGCATAGTATACCAATGTTGAGTAAATGCTCTAGAAATAAGGTGTGACGAGAGAGAGTGTTACGTAGAAAGGAATAAGGAACATTGGAGCTTATATCACAGAAGAATGTTTAGCAAAGCAATAATTCTGGCGTTAGTATCGTCCGCTCCCGCCCTTAACATGGACGGCGCTCCGTCACCCAAACAGCGCGACAACGTGTGTGTTACATTGGAAAACGTTTAAATTCAGAGATTTCGTGGAACACGCGACACCAGCCGTAAGTGATTTGTAATACATACAACATCGTTATTATTACACCTTTGTTTATAACTGTACATGCTTTTATTATAGGGATATTATTGAGCGTATTTAACGCAATAAGGATATTTGTAATATAAAAATAAATCTTTATCTCAAATTTGATTACGTCTATTTATATCCCTCAAAACGTATTGTTATTTCTGAATATTAACTGTAGACTGAAATGTGTTTAAACATTAATTATCTTCGCAACTTCGAGGTAAAACTGAAATCCTCTTCTATTTAGACATTTTCACGTAAAAAGATATTAAGTAATTGTGGTGTTCTATTTATTTTGTTAGTTAGGAGTCTCTATAAGGGAGCATTGTACGAGAAGCGACTGCCATCTGCCCTCCACAATCCGCGAAGGGTGATTACAATTAGGTACAATACATACATAACTTCACGCCTGTACCTGTACTCTTTCGCTTCATCGACAGTCATCGGTGTTTTAATTTTTTTTTATTGTTTGGTTGGCCGATGTTTGATCACTATCTCGCCAGGTGGTTAGCGATGATGCGGCCTACGATGGAGCACGTCGACCATAAGCAACCTATTCACTCGGGCCTATTTATTGATGATCGGGTAACATTTAGTTAACTCAGTAGGCAGTAACCTGATGTGTCTAGACTGGGTGTTCATACGACAAGAGATCCACTATTACTAATAGATCAACAATATCTTACAATACTCTTTATGTGATCCACAGATTGTTGTTCCGGGTCTGGGTGTCATGTGTATGTGAACTTGTATGTTTGTAAACGCACCCACGACACAGGAAAAAATCTTAGGGTGGGGCAACGTTTGTTGTAAAAAATAAAATAATAAAAAGAACATTATAAAGCAGTTGACTAACCTGAGTTTCGGTAACATTCAGCAACTTGGCCATATCAGCTCGTTCTCCAGAAGACAGGTACTTCTTCACCTCGAACAGTTTCTCCAGCTCGAAGATTTGTCTTCCTGTGAAGGTAGTCCTTGCTTTCTTCCGTCTCCCAACTCCTGGCTCCTCCCCTTCTTCACTGGTGAGAGAGCCTTCTCCACCAAGCGGTGATCGGACATCTTCTGTTGATTTCTTCCTCTTGATTAGTTTAGATGGATCTGGAACCAAAAGCTCAATTTTAGTGATTAGTCTACTTATTACCAGACTGTTTATTCTAAATGTTACAGTAAAAAAGAAAATAATTGTGTGTCATCACATTGTCTGCTGCCATAAAGAATCAAAGAAACATGTAGCAAAATTTTCATAGCATACACTTTTTAAAATGTACGGTGTTTAAGTGTTTTGACGTACTCTAAAAGGGATCTCGGGTTCAATTCCCGAGTTAGGCAAAGATTCACAGAGTTTTTAAAAAAAAAACTCAGTTTTTGCCGGTATATAGCAATAGGCTTACCTCCTATTACATGGAACTAATAACAAATATAGTGAAAGTTGGTGCTACCAATGTAACACTGTACAATTACAGTGGCATTGCAAGTGCCGTAATATGGTCCTCTGCCTACCACTTCGGGGATAAAAGGCGTGATATGATTATGTCTAAAACCCAATAACGTAAAATCAAACGACAATAAATGGCATTCAATATAACCCACAAACGTTCACTGCCTCTCAAAAGTACACGTAGCTTGTAAACGCCAATCTATTAACCCTCCCGCGCCTGCTTCGGATCACCTCAAGACGACCAATAAAAGTGGCCATTACTGCCTCAATTAGATACCTAGCGTAAATCAAGGGAGACAGCCATTAATTGCTAAGTGTAAATCTGCCACACGCTAACGTTGGTGTTTAGAAATACCGATTTATATTGCTATGGATATAAGCGGCCGCGGCGGCGGGTGAAGGGTTGAGACTGGATATTTATTCTTTATGTTTATATTACAGCTGTTAACTTGATTACTGCGATGATAGTCCATCTGTCGTAACTTCGTAAGTAAATACCTTAGAAGTTGGTTTTCATGTGTTATTTGGAATGCCTTTGGCTTGAAAATGATGGTTACTCTGACATATTATTATCTATATTACATCAATGTCTAATATTAAATAAGGTTTTAATTTTAAATAAGTTCGCAATCATTATGAGTAACTACTTTATTTGCACACCACGCCATTGTAGAGGTATATGGCAAACATGTCTCGAACTTTTTTCACTGCTACCCGCCATCATACATGCTATTGTTTATTGTATGTACACATGTGTTTGAGCAAATAAATATGATTTGATTTGATTCGATTTAATACGTAAGATTTTTAATATTAAAGGAGAGCTGATATTGTATGCCAATTGTCCTTATCAACTGAGTATTTACATTGCGAGAATTATAAACGATTATTCATTAGCACCTTTAAACACAGAGTTCAAACACATTACAATACCTTTTTGTATTTGTTTTATAATTACAATTGTTTATTTCGAAAACTAATCTAAATTAATTATATATAGTTAAATTAAGACCCACGAATAAATAGCTGACAATTTCTAAGAAATCAAACAGAGGCTTCCCTATAATTACAAATACAAATTAATACTCTATCGTGTAACAACCGCTACCCACATACTTAGACACTCATTAAATACTCAAAATAACTAACAAATTGCGTCTTTAAATAGTGATGTCCCGGACATGGGTGGTTATTGAGTGAAATATCGAATGTTTACAATGTTTGTACCGTTAATTCGACAATTTATAGCTTCGTGTCGCTTATTCTCGGTAGCGCGCACTGTAGGGATGTATCAACGTTTCTTTGTCTTCGAATGTCATATTTTATAGCTTTATAATAATATCAGAGTGATTCATTATGTTGTTTGTGTGGTTTCCTTTCTCTGTGTGTGAAAGAAAATGTTTTTCTTTCTTATAGACATGAGTTGTTACAATATCAATAACGTGTGATAGCGATTAAGTATTACAATTAATTGAATTACCTCAATCAACATCGATGTGACAAGAAAATGTAGAAATATAGCGTCATTGAATAGAAAAAAAATATACTGGCTTGAAATTACAAAGACATAAAGTCCCTAGTAGTCCTCATAAACTTTACTTACGAAAACAATAATCCCTACAGTTTTCTACCCTATTTCATATCGATATCCTACTTGAAACACACTCCCATCACTAAATTAAAATTAAAAAAAAACAAACAAATAAAACACGAAACCTGTCATAATTCAGTCGTGTACATTCTGAAACAGAATTGAAAGTGAAATCCGAAGCATATTTCAGTCGGTTCAGCATTGCAATATAATAATGTGGCTGAAATATGATGGGCTATAAATTCAATGTTTAAAGGGATATTAAATGGTACTCCATGATCGTGGGTATTCAACTGATTGGCGAGAAACGCAGTCCCACACTCGGGAATAACTACGAGATAGAAATAAGTGTAATTGGGTACTTTCTTTAATCAAAAATTAATTATTCCGACTAACCAATACAATAATAAAAAACAAGGACCCTTTCATTAATTGATTTTATGAGTAACTTAATTTTAGTATCTTTCCGACACATTTTTAAAAAAAAAGTATGATGTTTTTACACTAAAAAAACATGACGTCACAATACAAAGTTCATGGAAAACTGTCCTGTCGTGTTCGAAAAAGGTATTAATTTGACTAGTTATAGTTAGCAAGTACCCAATATTGAATAGGTTTGAAAATTCTCAGTAATGGAGACACAGAGACTAAAATTCTGGCCGGTGTATGTTACAAGCAACTGTGTTATGCAGAAACTAGATATGTTACATCAAAGGTGCATCAATGAAGATGATTTTTCTTAGTTATCGTTTTATTTTTATTTCGCTGTCTTAATGTTGAATTACGCTAACTCTGGTCAGATTATAACTAGACTAGCTACTTCCGCGCGGATTCACACGCTCTGCTCAACTCCTATTGGTCGTAGCGTGAAGTTTTATAGCCTATAGTCATCCTCAATAAATGCGCTATCCAACACAAAAAGAATTATTCAAATCAGGCTTGTAGTTACGGAGATTAACGCGCTCAAAAAAACAAACTCTTCCGCTTTATATAATAGTATATGAATAGTAGGATTATTTCGAGTTATCTTTGATTGATAAATCTTATACTACTACATAAAGCTGAAGAGTTTGTTTGTTTGTTTGTTTGAACGCGCTAATCTCAGGGACTACTGGACTGATTTGCAAAATTCTTTTTGTGTTGGATAGTCCATTTATCGAGGAAGGCTATAAGCTATAAAACATCGCACTACAATCAATAGGAGCCGCGCAGAGTAGGTGAAACCGCGCGTAAGTAGCTAGTGACTAATATAGAACAGTTATACTTAAAAGGCTTCGTATAATTAATTGTATATATGTACGAGAGTAACAATAAACACAGGCCGCGCTGAGAGGCCGCGAGCAAAAACTTCGCCGCAACTTAGCTGACATCAACAAGTAATGTAATAACTTATCTGGTGATTAATATACGAGTACAGAGTACTGGCCACTCGGTCATATTAATGTAATAGACATAAGACCTGACAGAAGGTAGGCAGACTAATATCATGACTGTGGAATAATCTCGCCTGTCTCTTGTTGGGGAAGAGATAATAGAGATTGTAGTAAACCTCATATACAGCATAGAAATAAATACTATAAGAACCTATACAGGGTGTAAACGAAACGCTTCCGAAATGCTGACAAAGAGAAATTGTTTTTACAATTTTAATCGATTTTGTTTTTGTGTTATTGCAACAGCAGCTCAGAGCGGTTGTTCTCTATTATTACATAAAATAAACATTAAATTCCTTACTTTTATGAGAATAAAAACTTGTTTTTACCATCACCTGTTGGCGTATTTCGGGAGTATATATCCTGTGGTCTAACCACGAAGCACGAAGGTCTTAGGACCTTAGTCTTCGCTTGGTCCTAACTATTACACTCTAGTCGGAAAATTGTTGTATTAAATTGTTACATTAAAAAAAATAGTAAACAATTTTTCTGCTGAGTGAGAGGAATTTCTTGCTCGTTCTTCTCCATTCGAATCTTTATTTTGGAACGAGCATCTAACGTCAATGATGGACAAACTGATAGACTATTATTTATTTTGTATTTGTTGACGTTTCAAAAGTACCAAATTATGGTTTAATTGAAGTACATAAATACTTTGACTTTAACTTTGTTGTATTTGGTTCTGCGATGTAGTAGACAGTCTGCCGTCAATCATATCACTAACTATAAATTGTTAATACGTTGATATATCGTACTAAAAATTTGTTCATACAAAAGTAGTCTCTATAAATCGGTAATAAGGTCACGTAATGTATCAAGGTCAAGCAACATACTAAGTTTGTAATTGTAATTAGGTTACCCATACACTATTGCATTTTGCTTATGTGTGCCCACCCGTAATATACATTACGTGAGAAAGCTCCGCGGAACGTCGCATGCGCATCAATAACAAAGGTAAGGGTGTGACGTTAGTGCACTGCGAATATTAATAAATATTTCTTAGAAATAATTAAATGACGTCAATGGTTGTACTAAATACTTAGCTTAATATTACACTGGATGTGCATAATTTGAGTAAAACTAATTCAGCGTTTGTTATCACGTTTGTTAAGTGGGTTTCAGCCCCACTCCTCAATCACTTTACATGTGACAAGTGCAAGTTTAGGTACGTTCATCAGGCAGTCGCATTTAGGATCATTGTATCATCATAAACGCACCCACGACACAGGGGAAAATCCTAATGTGGGGCAACGTTCTTTTTTTTAAAAAAAATGGTTAATTCTAACGAATTTCCATATACACTTCGTTAAACTCTGTAATGGGACCGTTTACAGCCTTATTATATTATTGCAACCGTTTGAAATTGCATCAGAGAATCGCTCTCGCTCTGCTCGTCACCAAGTCACTGACTATAATAGTGCTGACACTGCACTGAGTCACATCACACCGCGTCATAATGTATCGGTTACAACACTACTGGGAACTGTAATTATTATTATGTGGGATCAGTACTCAGTACTTATTGATACAGTGTCTCACACTCGCTACTTGTTAGAACTGGGTTGATAATCATCTTGATCAATACTTAGGAGATTGATACTTGAGATTATTTTGTTATATTTGAATGTGTGTAATGAGATTTTCAGGCCAGAGATTATCATAGGGCATACTACCTGTAGAATAAAGAATAGGGTAATTTCCTAAATTTTATTTTAATGTCTGTCTGGTACAATAATTTAAAACTTTAGACACGTATTTTTACTTACCTCATAAAATTAAATACTTTCAACAGTATCGTGTGACGTCACAGCGTGCCACATTTTGTAGCACGTTATGACGTAACAACCTCACACTCCTACACTGAGCGCCATTTCATCTAAGTATTGCAACTTAATACGAGAAAATAAAAAAATGTGTCTAATATTTTTTCATTACCTAACTGACACACTAATTAGATTTTTAATTTTCATACCTCGTCATCATCCCAATTGGGGTGATTCTGTGAATACCTGATCTCCCGAGACAAAACACATTTTAAACGCAATAACTTAAAAATATACAGACAAGGCCAATAGTTCAGCAATGGACTGTTCATGAAATTCTTAAACTGAGCAAATTGTTGTATGGTAGAACAATGTCTACATACTCTAGTTACGTGCACTACCTATCTCTGCAAGTGGCATTTACCCAATTTATTAATGAGATTGCCATCTTTGATAACATTTCCTTGAATGAAGTAAACTGACTCATTGCGATTATTTCAGTCCAGTCATCGTTACACACAGTCAATCTATAGGAAGTAGATATGATACATAGCTCAAATATTGTATAAAATGTTGCGAAATTATATTCTTACGTGTGTAAACACAGCTGTGACAGTCCAATTTATTTAGTTTAGCAAAACATATGTATGTTTATACGTGTTTTATTGTAATTGGTACTACGACACAATTTATATATATATATATATATATATATTTGTGAATGGTTATCAATTAAATCTATTTACTAAAAAGTTTTTCGTAAGCGAGAATATGTTGCAGTGTGTGATGAATGGTTTCATTGTATCCTCCCAGTATTGCAACAGAATAACGACTAGCAAATAGCGGAACAATAAAAAAGCCTCACTGTCGCCGTCACTCAATGCAGCGGAAAACGTGGAAACCGCATGAAAAGAGACATCTTGGTACACACACATACATACAATAAAACTGCTTGAAAAATCAAATAAAGCGCCTCCGTAAACATGGCGAGAACCGCGCAATAAAACAAATCTGTTTGTCTGACAGACAGACGGACAGACACGTAAATCTTTACGTGATACGAGACACCTGTAGTACTTAATGATACTTTGTGAATTAGGTGATTATCGAGTTGATTGTAACAAACTAACAAGTCTCACTTTGTAACTGTATATATAGTAGTGGTTGTGTTACTTAACAAGTTTGTTGAGAGAATTGCGGAACAACTCTGTGTTATAGTTTAAAAGTATTCGTTCAAGTCTTCAAAGATTCATGTTTCAGCTGAGCTATTCTAATTTGTGCTAAAGGGGGGTCATTTGTAACATATTTTATTTTTATAAATATAGCAGAACTTAGTAGGTGTTAAGCATTGCCATACAACATGCTTATGTTGCCTTCTGGGTACTATCCCTCTAGACGTTGATGCGGACGATTTTTTGATGTTCTCTGTAAATAATAATTTTTAGTTTTCTTTTATTTAATTTTCTCTGTTACTCCTAGCGTATTATTAGATTTTTATATTTATTTTTTCCTTATTTCTAAAAGTTATCTACTACGTTAAATTTAGTTAGTTAAATATTTTTTTTTTGTATACCATATGACAGGTGCTTGCGTCCATTACGTTCATAAAATAATGTAGACTGCACAAGTACATAGGTATTAAGACGCCAACTAATAAGATATTAAAAGAATATATATTTTGACCAGTCACTCCACACACAGAAAAGAAACTTATCGGAGATATTCTGAAACGGAGAGGGACGAAATATCCTTATACATAATTGTACAACCGAGTAAGAATCAAAGATTACTAAAAACTCCACAGACATGTTATTTATGCCTCGGTAAAAAACGCGGAAGCTCATCAAGTATTATAGATCTGTAGTATCAAATATATACTTACCAAAGGAAATGCAATTCAGTTTCACTTTCGAGCAGTAAGCTACGATCGAGATGTAGCATCTGGTTGTCTCCGATAGCCCCCGCGGTAGTAACCAGTAAATCTCTTAAAGATTTACGTTTCGGCCATCATTCACTACCGAGTGTTGACTTAACAATAAATTCACTTTTCGGCTTGTTTTCATTGAAGTTAATATGGTTTCTAAATACTGGCCGCGCTGGGCTTTCGAAACTTCCTTTAGTTCGATACTTCGCGGAAATGTGTCTAGATAAAGGTACGGGGAAACAGTGGTTTTGGAGTTTGGAGGTGACATTTGCTATTCTCAAACTATAAACGTTTGTTTCTATATTTCCTAGATTGTCTTTCATAATTATTTCAGGTGAAGAATAAGTTGTACTTTTATTTCGACAATAATTAAAAATGAAATACCTATAAGCATTCGTGTATACTACTTACAGGCATTTTTATTCAGACCATTATATTCAGTAACGTAGTAGTTATTTCAAAGAAAAGTTTGGTGCTTCTCTAGGACCTACTGAATAAAACTTAGCTCGAGCAATCATTGTTGGGTAAAACTCAATGTCTCAGCAAACACCAACAAGACAGAAAATTAAATTAAACACATCATCTAAATTAATCAGCAACATCCATCAACATGCAGTTTTTATAGCAACATCACAAAAGTATCCTCATCTTTCAGATCATTCACTCCTCACCGCAATGAATCACAGCCAGCCCACAGGAAACCAGACTTAATGACCAGCCAGTACACCACTTACCTATCCTAGTGGGACTGGCCGATAATAGGCCACTTATGGTCGGTAATAGGCACATTAATCACGAGAGACAGTAAACTGTGAAGTGATCTTTTGAAGTCTGAAGTTAATTTGGTGCACAAAGTCTTGTGGCCGTTTATGTCGCCCATGGGATGTTTATTGTTTTTATTATGATTATTAAGCTGGCACGATGCCGGCCTCGATACGGTAAAGTTTATGGGATACGTTTTCATATTGTTTCATGTTCGACACTTTGGAGGAGGTCGGTTGGTTGGAACATGTGTTATTTTGAATTCAATATTTAACTTATATTTAACTGTTTTTGCATTGATAGCCTACTTCGTTAAGTAGACAATGTTCTTAATGACCGTCCAGCCTTATAACAATTACCCAAATCAGCTTATCGATGTCCATTGGACGGTTGGATTTCGATAAATAAAATGAAATGTACATAGCTATTACATTACATATTGCCAGTTAAAAAGATATAGTAACTTATCCACAAGTCCACGATGTTGTTTATTACTGACATTAAATTAAAAGTTATACAAACTAAGTACATTCACACTGAAGGATAAAGTCATCTATCAACATATAAGTGAGCAACAGTCTGATTGCAAACAAATATCGCTACTATCTTAATAAGTTTAAGTTTCAAATTGGAATACTGCGTCAGAGACTACATCAAGTCAGTCATTTGAAGCGAATGTCTGCAATAGTATCATAATTATATCGAACACCAATCGCTTCCATTAAGCCCACATAATCGATTAGGCGCCGCACTTGCGAAACAACCGCTACCTAATTTATCGATTCAATTTAACGATCATTTTATATCGATTAACCGTTATTGGATAACGATATTTATTAACATCATTACGGGTCATCACTTTTATGAATATTGTTATTCTGAATTCTGCTTTAGACGAGTTGATTTAGAGTTTGAACTTCAAGTGGTGTTGTTTTATACATAGATCATAATATAATCGGATATTCGGGCTGGACAGAGGTGTTGTTAGCGAATATTATTGCCGATTTATAAATGTCGGGATGACTATGTTGAGTGTTTTATTAACTGCTGGTTATGTGATGAAATATTTAACGTATGTACCTAACGATATAGGTTGTGGACTATTGCGAAAATAGTATCATCTAACTCCAGTGTTTGGGTTGTCTACTTTCTTACTGGTTCACCGTTAATAGTCGGTGCAATAATTACGTGGTCATTGATCATCATTATGTCATCGCTAATGGACGTTGATGTGTGTGCACTACATACCTACAAGTATGTGATTATATGTATATTGTTAGATATACAGTACATGTTTATATGTGTGTGTGTATGAGAGTAACGTGTGACTAAGTACTTAAGCTGATGGCATGGATTGACGATTCAATTGAGTCACTTAACTTACTTTTTATTGTAAATTTGCTTCTGCTTGCTACTTGTACAAAGACAACCAGTCTACAAGTTCTTTATTGAAGACAATTCAGCAATTTAGAAGTGAAAGCTTAACAAAATCTTAACGTTTAGTTTGTCTAAGATTTTGATTGGTCCACTTTTAGTTGATTTATTTTTGGTTTTAATTTCAAACACTTCTCTTTTATAATGTAAAAATTCGCCCTGGCTATTCGCCATACAGGCGTATTGAAAAGACGTATTGAACAGTTTTTTTATATTTTAACTTTCGTGAGACATACTAAATTAATCATTATGTTTTCGGCTTACTCATATAATTATTTAACGAGGAACTCGACTAGTTTCAAGCCATGCTAGAGGCTCATATTCATGAGCAGCATTCCGCGACCCGCGACGCGGCGACTGTCGCGCTACATTCTTGAACCTAGCATGGCTTGAAACTAGTCAAATGTCTCTTCAAATCCTTACTTATATATATATGTATATAAATCTGAAAGTGAGTTTGTATTTGTTCCGCTTTCACGACGTAACTACTGAACCGATTGCTTTGAAATTTTGCAGAGGTAAAGCTAACTTTACCTACTAGACTTCTAAAAGTCTGGATTAAATAATACGGTACTTTTTATCCCAGAAAAATTTGATATTCCCGAGGGAAAACAAAAGTATTGGTATAGATGGCGCTGTGTGTATTGGTATATGTCACATAGGCTACTTTTTATCCTTTTGTGACGCGAGCGAAGCCGCGGGTAAAAGGTAGTAATTATATAAATAATAATTAATGAATAGATTTTGTTCAACACTTACTTAATTTGAAATTATTAACGATATCAAGTTTTCACCAACCCTTTTAAAATGCAAACAACATTACATTAACACAACAAACATTGAAATCTAAAACTACACAAAGAAACTATATCCCACCGAAGCATCTCTCCAACAATTACTTTACCCTCTGACAGACAAATTAAACTAATATCGTAGCAATACAGCTGTGAGCCGCCGCCATGATTAATGCCCTGCTGACACCGCCACCGAGCTGCCGTGAAGATTAAACAAAGCTACCCCCATGGGACAACGGAGGAAGGTGGTAAATTTAAATGAGATGGTCGTATTTTTATACTCTTGGTAATTATACAAGATCTTTGTAGAAATAAAGTTTTGTGTTGTGAATTCAATAAATGGAAGACTTTGTTAGGCAGTTAGGTTTAAGCTGTACCATTTTGGACAACATCTGATATCTATGTAGATCAGGAAGTTTAGTGTTGTTTGTTTGTTAGTAGCTTTAGGATATGGGCATAGGAAGCCTGAAATAAATGAATAATTAAAAAAATAAATGTACAGATGTTTTTGATAAAAAAAGAAGTACGTTGAACAGTATCGGCCGAAAGTCCTTTGGAGCCTATTACTTGAAATAATACGAAGTACCTCAGAGCAAGACAATTTATTTACGTCAAAGCAGACAACCTAATGTTTTGCCGGTAACGAAACCATAGCTTGAATTTAAATCGGCCAACGCCATCTATCGAGCTATGGGACAACACAATAAATAGTAGTATGGCGTTGGCCGAGTGCATCTTTTAAACAGATTATTTCTACACTGAACATTCCGCCCACCAAAAGGAATATATTCCTTTTCGTACCGCCCACCATGCATAAACTTAACAACTAGGAGAACAGTGGACTGTATGACAATTATATTACTATATTACGAATAATACATCGAGATAGATCTAGTGGACGGCTTCTTTTAGCAGACATTGGCGCGGACAGATATGGTTCCAATCAAAATGAATAGATATATAAGTACAAAAACATTAATCTGGGTGACGAAATTCTTGATACCGGCAAAAATATCAGGTTGACAAAATTCTGACAAAAACAATATAACTAAACTACTAACTAAACATTGTAATCAATACATGACAGTGCACAAGAGTAAGAGACATTGTTATTTCAACAGTGCAGTATAAGAAAATAACATAATAAAACCTTATCTAAAAACATACGCAACTTAAACAATTAAATCTACAAGATTTTGTGCCTTATTCAGTAACAGGAAGAAATACAATTTTGAAATTGGACGTTTAATCATAGAGCCCTTACAACGAACAGTGACAACTCGCGTCAAGTTATCTCTACCCGGATGCAGCTCAACAATTCTGCCATACAACCATTTAGCTGGAGGTAAGATATCTTCTTTTATTAAAACTACATCACCTATTTTACAGTCAGGTTTACGAACATTCCACTTATGCCTTTGAAAAAAGTTTGTTAAATACTCCTGTTTCCATCTACCCCAAAAATGCTGCACCATACGCTGTACTAATTGCCATCTGCGTAAAGTGCTAACTGTGACACTTTCATAGTTGTAGTCAGGAACCATTACCAATGGATGACCCACCAAGAAATGACCCGGAGTCAGAGGTACAGGATCCTCTGGATCACTACTACCCTGAGACAGGGGCCTAGAGTTTAGGCATGCCTCGATTTGGGAAAGTACTGTGGACAGTTCTTCGAACGTCAAAGTGGAGTCACCTATCACACGCTTCAAGTGGTGTTTTACACTTTTCACCCCTGCTTCCCACAACCCACCAAAATTAGGAGCGTGAGGAGGGATAAAATGCCATTCTGTTTGAGAGTTTGCAAGAGCAGCTGCAATGTCTTTGTACATCAAACTCTGTTGGTTGAAAAGCATCTGCAACTCTTTAGCAGCACCCACAAAATTTGTACCATTGTCGCTCCAGATATGACGACAGTGACCGCGCCTAGAAACGAACCGTTTGAACGCTGCCAGGAAACCCTCAGTCGTCAAATCTGAAACAACCTCTATGTGTACTGCGCGCGTAGCCATACATACGAACAAACAGATGTACCCCTTATACGACCGCTGTCCACGACCTTTGGAGACTCTAATGTGAATAGGGCCTGCATAATCGACACCGGAGTTCAGAAACGGCTTACTGGGAGTCACTCTGCAAACCGGAAGTTCTCCCATAAGCTGTTGATTCGTGGTCGCCGAGTATCGAATACAGCGAACACAACGACGTATATAAGCTCGTACAATATTTTTAACCCGACTGATCCAGTACTTGATGCGTATAAAATTAAGTACCAGTTGCTGTCCTCCATGAAAGGTCCTTTCATGAGCGTCGGCTACAATTAACTTAGCCAAACTTGAATCATGAGGAATAACAACTGGGTGCTTTGTATCATCAAGTAATGGTGAATACCGTAGCCTTCCTCCAACTCGCAATATCCCACATTGGTCGATAAATACATTCAACTTATATAAAGAACTCGACCTTTCCAATGGACTCTTATTTTTCAGGGCTGTCAATTCAGCCTGAAACCATTGCTGTTGGCTTTGTTTGATACATACATTCAACGCTTTGTGAATTTCGGAAGCTGACAGGTATTTTGCAACCTTAATATTCGCTTTACGAAGTTTTAATGATTGCAAAAATCTTTTACAATACGCAACAACTCTCACCAAACGTGAAAGTGATGAATACTTAGATCCCCAAATGACTTCAAAATCAGGCACTACGCTGGCAGTGTGAACATTAACTTGGTTTAACTCCTCATTAGTATGAATGGCACTAGGCCGGGTGAAGTCTATCTGAGCATTCCTTAACCAACCAGGTCCATGTTTCCAAAGATCATCACCAAGGAGAAATGCTGAAGACACTCCCCGGGAAGCTATATCTGCTGGATTTTCTTTAGATTTAACATAAGCCCACTGTGAATTGTCTAGCAAACCAAGAATCTCAGAAGTACGATTAGCCACGTAAGTTTTCCATCGACTTGAATGATCATTTAACCAGGCCAAAATAACTGATGAATCCGTCCAAGCATGTATATTTGCCTTAGGAATGTTCATTACTTGAGCTACATCAATCAATAATTTTGCTACTAAAACAGAACCGCACAACTCCAGCCGTGGAATGGATATTTGCTTGATGGGAGCTACCTTTGTCTTTGCGGTTATGAGGTGCGAGTGTATTTGCCCATTAGCATCGACAATGCGACAATACACCACAGCCGCATAAGCTATATTTGACGCATCGCTAAAGCCATGTAACTCCATTGTAATATCTTTTTCGCTTTTATGTATCCATCTAGGAATGTGAAAGTTTACCAGTTTCTTTAACTCTGCTCTATAACATGACCATTCTTGTAAGAGATTTGGTGGCAGTTCATCATCCCAGCCGATTCCACTAATCCATAGCTTTTGTATGAAAACCTTCGAGGTTATAATGCACGGTGCTATCCAACCCAACGGATCATAAAGCTTTGATATCTCTGATATAACCGTCCTTTTTGTTTCAGGTGCAGCAGGAGGTGACATCTTCACAGAATAATCAAATTCATCAGTGTTCCGGTTCCAGGTAAGTCCTAAAATCTTAGTTATACTATCTTTTTTTATTTCAAGGTCTCTACCAGAAGTTTCCTTCAACGTTTCCAAAATGGATGGTCTATTGCTTGTCCACTTTTGCAATTGGAACCCCGCTTTCTCTAATAGACAATTCATTTCATCATAAATTAGTTTTACTTCTGTTTCAGATTGACACCCAGTCATCAGATCGTCCATATAGAAGTCTGACTTCACCCTTTCAGCAGCCATTGGATACCTCTCGCCTTCATCGCACGCAACTTGCTGCAACGACTTTACAGCTAAGTAAGGAGCGCATGACGTACCAAAGGTGACAGTCAGAAGTCGGTAATCCTCGATCTCTTTGTTTGGATTCTCTCTCCAAACAATTCTTTGATAATCTGTATCAGGTCGAGCGACCTTGATTTGGCGATACATTTTGACGATATCGGCAGCCAGACAGATCGGATGTTGACGCCATCTCATGACAATATGTCGCAAATCTGCCTGAAGAGTGGGTCCTACCATTAAGGTGTCATTTAAGGAAACCCCGTTCGTTCCCTTACATGACGCGTCATAAACCACTCTTACCTTAGTGGTTAATTTATCCTGTCTAACCACTGCGTGATGAGGCAAATAAACAGCATCATTTTTATTTATTTCAGCCTTATCAACGATTTTCTCCATATGACCGAGCAATAAATATTCTTTTATTACATCAGCATACTGTTGTTTTAATTCATCATCCCTACCCAGTTTCCTTTCTAAACCTAGCAATCTTTTTACAGCTATATTTTTAGAATTACCGTATTTACAAAGTGGATCTTCGGAACGAAAAGGTAATTTTACGACATATCTCCCATTGACATCTCTAACTGTCGATTGTGCGTAAAATCTTCGCAGGCCTGTTCTTCAGGCGTGAGAAGCTTTTTCGTTATAGCAGGTTCGGAATCCAATTCCCATAAACGTTTTAACATATCATTCTCTCTATTTGAGTGTACATCGTGATTATAGTATTATGAGAATTTAGAGAGCTATCTGCCTTACTGACATAGCCTGACACAATCCAACCTAAATGCGTGTCTTGTGCGACCGGAGAGCCTGTAGGACTCTTGATCAGACCTTCCTTTAAAATACGGCAGTATACTTCCCCCCCTAATAAAATATCAATTTTATTAGAACGACTGAAATTTGGGTCGGCTAGACGTATGCTGTGAATTTCTGGCCAATTGTCAAGGTTGACATTCTTATCTGGCATAACCGATGTCAGTGAACGTAGTACATGCGCAGTTACGTTTATGGTATAAGAGGAATCATGCAACGATTGAATATCAATATTCACTACATGTTTAGAAACGATCTTGCTATGCTCACCTCCTATACCTGCAATAGTAGTCTTTGAGACTACTCTCCTTAAACGAAGTAATTGCGCAGCTGACTCAGTTATAAAGGATGCTTGTGATCCTTGATCCAACAAAGCTCTCAAAACCTGAGAGGACCCATTTTGTGATTCGGCTTTAACCAAAGCCGTGGCTAACAAGACCTGACCCTGCGTTTGTTCATTCACAAAATGAGATGCTATACTTACCTTGACATCATGGACTGGCTCTGAAGTACATCCAAGTTCAGGGAGAATAGGTTCCCCTGACGCAGTAACCCCAATGGCTCCACTATGGTTCTTCGGATGTAGCAGCGTATGGTGTTTACGCTGACAAATACGGCATTTCGAAAAACACGGCAGTATTTGGAAGTATGATTACTTCCCAAACAATTAAAACAGGCACCCAAAGATTGTGTTACGGCACGACGTCCGTCCACATCTAGTTGGCAAAACTTCTTACAATTTAAGAGTTTGTGACTCTCCGAACAGTGTGGACATAACATATTAGTCGTACCGTGCATGACCTTAGTGTGAGATGTAGGATGATGATCGACTTTTAATTTATTTTTAGGCTCAACGCATTCGAGAGCACGAAAACGTGTTTCCAAAAACTCGCAAAACTGTTTAAAGGAAGGTAGATCGTCGGATGATTTAGTGACATGCAGTTCCCACTGCTTCCTCGATTCTACGTCCAACTTTAAGCTTGCAACGTAAATAATAATTACATCCCAAGAACTTACATCGATCCCAATATTAGTAAGTTCGTGCAAACAGTCACTGGTCACATCTAGTAAATCTTTTAGTGCTTTTGATGATTCATTTCCAATATTACGTTGGCCAAATAATCTATTTAAAATATATGTGGATACAAATCTCTTGTTATTATACCTATGTTCTAACATTTCCCAGCATTTTTTATAGTTTAAATCAGTTATAGGTACATGTTTTATAAGCTGCTCCGCTTCACCTGACAGTTGAGTTTTTAAATAATGGAGACGTTGGACATCATCAAGTTTTTTATTGTTGTGTACTAATGACACGAACAAATCACGGAATGACGACCACTCTGTATATTTTCCGCTAAAAGTAGGTAAAACTATTTTTGGCAATCTTACCACACTGCTGTCAGATGAACCATCGCAACCTTCCTTCCTTGAGCTGTGAACTTTTAATTGGGACAAAACATTTTTTAATTCTACCTTGTACATTAAATAACACTCATAAACCGTCTCATAGATATCTTCCTGGAAAAAGTCCTGTAATTCTTCACTTTCGCAATCACCTACGATGACTTCATATTTCGCAGAAAAATTCTTGAATTGGGTCTCTAACATCTCTAAACGTGCATCGACATAATTGTAGTTTATCCGATCTCTCGGGGACTTCTTGTAATTTATCCAGCCCTTTTCAATTTGTAATTTGATATCTTTCAGCTTTCTTAGTTCTTTCTCCATGTTGTTTGTATTCATGAAAATATTCTAAGTCCAGTGAAAGATAGATGAAAATTCTCTAAGTGTCGCTGACAGTTGACAATTGACAAATTTTCCAAGTCCAAACTATAGAGAATTTTTCTAAGTGTTTAATACTTTGTAGATCGCTTCGAAATCGGGCATAGATTCGACGTCTGGTCGTTTTTCTCGAAACTATTCTAAGTCCCTGATCGAATGCACGCGAATTTTTCTAAGTCCCTAGTTTTAATGATTTGAATGTACTCACAGTTCTTTGTCCACAATTATGCACTTCACTTCACTACTACGAAGTTCAACGATGATTCCCGATGTATGTCCTCGGCAGCTGAGCACGTAGTCTTCCACATGTGGTATTGTTAACCGACAACTATCACCATCTCGTATCAATTAGCACAACTATATTTAATTGTATGTGTTCTTCCATAAACACCCTTCGGCTCGACTGGACCATGAACAGTATCGGCCGAAAGTCCTTTGGGGCCGATTACTTGAAATAATACGAAGTACCTCAGAGCAAGACAATTTATTTACGTCAAAGCAGACAACCTAATGTTTTGCCGGTAACGAAACCATAGCTTGAATTTAAATCGGCCAACGCCATCTATCGAGCTATGGGACAACACAATAAATAGTAGTATGGCGTTGGCCGAGTGCATCTTTTAAACAGATTATTTCTACACTGAACATACGTTCTTTTTGTTTTATCGAAAATGTTACCTAATCCCGCACTCAAGAGTAGGTCTGATGTGTGTATAACTTAATAAATAACCACACGACCTTGAAGTATAGGTTCCAGCTTGAATTTTTTAATTTCCCTCTACAATACCCCTTTTTACACCGATATTTTACTTCTAATTTTAACCCTATTACATGGGACTCATAACATTAATAGTGAAAAGTGATTGTTACATTGTACAATGGCGTTAAGTGATGTAATGTGCACCTCTGCCTACCCCTTCGGGGATAATAGGCGTGATGTTATGTAATTATGTTATTTTACTTCTAATTAGATACTCCTTAAATTCCTTTAAAATCTACTATGAAATTAACAAAACCAAAGACACAACTCACACTTGACCGATCCTATAATAACCTACCATCAATACTGCTTTAGTTGTGCATATAAGTACAAAACGAGTAACTAATGGGCTATCAACGGCTTTGTTCTATTTGCGGGCGGAGACGCGGCGCGAAACGATGCCGATGCGCTTATTTTGACATGCCTTCATTATCGATGGGGTGTGTGAACTAGTGGGAGCTAAGCTAAAGATATTAAAAACAGAATAGAAATAACTAACAAATTTCGAAATTCCACAATAATCGTATGCTTAACCATGTAACTATCGTAGCATTTGCTACGAGCCCTAGGCAACACAGTAACCAAATTCATCTCCTCTATAAGAGACATTTTTGTGAAAGTCGTAGTGTGTTTGGGAAGAAAAAGTCAAAAGTCAAAGCATTTATTTCAATTAAACCATAATTTGGTACTTTTGAAACGTCAACAAATACAAAATAATTAATTGTCTGTCAGTCAGTCCGTCAGTGAAGCTAGGTGAAGGTGGTTCCTCATTCCAAAATCAAATAGAAACTTAAGAACAAGATACTTGCAGTGACATACTTCTACACCCTGTATAAGATCAAGAGTACCTACATAAAAAAAATGCTACGCGCCTACATCATATCCATTGCTAACTTCCTAAGTCCATTTGCAATTTGGAAGCAAAAACTCGCTCACAAACATTCATCATTTCTTAAACTTAATAATCTTTAGGATAGCAACAATAATCTGAGCGTGTACTCCATGCCTTAGTAGAGTGCAGCATAGAGTGCGCTAGTCTAAACAAGGGGGCGGCGAGTGGTACAAATTGAACTATCGCAACTCGCGCCAGTAACTGGCACGCAGGGCTGCCACTCGCACCCACGTGCCATCTATTTATGACATACTCTGCATACACTTCACATACAATAGAAGAGACGTAATTAAGTTCCAAAATACCGATAGAATATTTGCAATGTGCAGATATTCGGTATACGTTGTAATTTTGTATGCAAGAATTTTTCAGGGATGTCCCTTCTGATCGAAAGTTAAGAAAAAAGGGTTAATATTTTGTTTGTGTATTACATAGTTTCTCTAAAATAATGTTATTGCCTATTTTTCATTTAACTTCGAAAGTGCGTAAATATTTTCTATAATCATCTATACCTTGCACCCATATACATAGAATAGGAACACTATATTGTAGCAGCATCAATTTAATACAGACTTACTTTCTAAGACGCTTCTACGTGAGTTACTACTTTTCTAATCTTCCACATCCCTAAGCTTAGCACATCATTAGACATTATGGGTTCTAAGTTGGTATTAAAACAAAAAGTAAAGACTACCCAGCTCATAACTGCTAATCTGATCGGTGACAAATGACAGCCCTAAGCCTAATATTAACATAGATAAATCGTAGCTTCAACAAACTGGCGATTGACGCAATAAAACCTGGGTTAGTATTGCCATCATTAATCCATATAAATTTACTTGCTAAAAATAAATTGGCAACCCTAAGAGACACAGCTGCAACGGCCAATAGCTTATTGCTTGGACGTTCTACGTTTGAATTACATGTTGCAAAGTTATTTATGCACTACATAAGCAATTTAGACAGTCTTACAGTTTGGGAATAAGGTTAAAGTTTGCTTGTATTTGAGTTTAGCGGTGGTAGATGGGTTGGTTAAAGTATTCGTCTCGATTAAAACGATAGAAATGCAACAGCAATTCGATATTAGTTATAAGGAGCGAGTGTGAGTAGTCACTGGAATGCGCAGAATATATCGAGATGCCGATTGACAAATTGTGTGCGCTCTGCTTGTACTGTGCCTATTACTACATACTCTAATCTCATGACATTATATTAGGAAACATTGAACGTCAACACTGAAAGAAGCAATTAAATCAAGAAGTGCAGATTTAAATAAAAATAAATGTAATGTTCATTCACAGCTTTCGATACTAAACTTAGCTGAATACTTATTTCTGTATATTGTTCACCTACATAAGGAAAAAGACGTAATAAAAAAGGAAACATAAATTACTGTGACATCATCATAATAAAATATTTTAAAACATCTATAAACCACACATGGAGTCCCAGTAATGTGTATAAACATAAACTGTCAGAAACTACAGTTTTAAATTCTACTTGAAACACATCAATTAAGGTCCACCATAACCTTTTACATAAAACTTAAGTGCAGCAGTTTGCGAGTATGAAACTAAAAAACAAACATACAACCGCTAGTGATAAAAACACAATGCGATGACTAACAGCTAAGAGTGAACGCACACTACGCGACAACGCAGCTTGCGTCATAAAATGCAGACCGCCACATATTGCTTCGATTTTGTAATTCATAGAATTGTTCAAATTGCAATAGATTTGCAAATGAACCGATAAACACGTTCTGCTATTAAATTAATTAAAATGCCGTGATGTTGAACATCGTTTGTGGTTGGATTGCGTTACATAATTTGCTACAATCTAAATTACGAAAAATAAAAATTACAATAAGTATATTAATAACCTAGGTAGGTACATTTTCTCCAAACAAAACCTAATCAATACACAATCAATCACAACGATAAGAACACATTCTTCGATTCGCATAGTTGCAAAATCACTGAACCGAGCCACTTAATTCATGTAATTAAGATTTTTTTTATTTTTTTTTTTATAAACATTGCCCCACACTAGGATTTTCTCCTGTGTCGTGGGTGCGTTTACAAACATACAAATTCACATACACAATGACACCCAGACCCGAAACAACAATTTGTGGATCACACAAAGTGTTGTCCCGTGCGGGAATCGAACCCGCGACACGTTGCACGGCAGCCGGTTGCCCAGCCACCGCACCAACCGTGCAGTCAAATGATGAAAAGATGATAACTTTATTATCGGGAAAAGACATCCTACAAGTCTCGCAATATGCGCCGACTCTTACGAAAACAATGTGCCCATCTGCGTCCATTGGCGTGTACTAAAAATTATTACCCTGCCCAAAACGAGAGCACATTGCACAGAGCAACCCTGACTAATTGACTGTGATTTACAACTCGGCCGGGTTATATAACCTCATGAACTTCGGGGAATCTTATGTGAAGTTGTGTTTATTTGGCACCGTGTGTGGGATCCTAATGGATCGCCTTACTGACCGGTTACACACCACTCTGTTGCGGACTTCAAAGTACACGCATATGCTTATTGCTACCAAGTTATTGGGTCACGATGGTTTATAATTCACTTAATAGCTGCACAATTTTGATTGACTGCTGAAGTAAGCTGTTAGGAGTCAATTAAGAAACTCAATTAGATTCCTTTTATAGCAAGCAAAACAAACGAGAGACAAGATAGACAGGTTTCTCCTTCATCATAAAATTTAAAGCATTGTATAATCCATACTAATAGGGACATTAAACAAAATTAACGATGCAAGAGTAAGGTTGTCAAAAAGGACACATTTCACAATGAGTCAACAGTTTTATTAGTTGGAATTCAATTAGGCCGTGAATTTAAATAGCCGTCGTCGGCCCACCCCTAACTCAAACATAACCGCAGTGTATTCAAATTGCGTTTTCATTGCATTTAATTGGAGGGGCTGAAAGCAACGTTGCAAACTGACAGTTTAAAAAATAAAAGCAACATTTATTATGTCGCCCACCCAAATGGTGGTTTCTCGAGGTTTGTGTCGCAACACTAACTTTTACTCAAATATATAACGCATACAATAAAATCTCGGATTATAAAAAACCAGTCATTTTACTTCAAACTTGTCATTAATCAAGTCAACTGGTCCAGTAATTTTGTCATAATCAAGACGTTTTCCCCGAAATTCTTCAGCTCACGATCATCTACATCTAGATTTCAATTTTTAGATTTAGAATTTTAATGGCTACCATAAAAAATCTAAATTTACCGATACTTTCCGATGAGACACTATTCCAAGAATACTAAACTGGATTTGATTGGACAGACAATATTGAAATGGATGACCAATTTCGAGAGTGTCAATTTTATATTTAGAGGTAAGATCTGTAAAAATAGAAAGACGTAGAAATATAAATATCTCACCTTTACTGATCCGCTCGTCTTCCAGCCATCCCGGGGAATCTTTAGACTTTGGCACGGACAGGTTCAGGGGCTGCTCCTCACATTTATAATAAAGCACTTTATCAAACTCACTGTCACTAGTTCTCACACTTTTCTGCAGCAACTGTTCTTGCAGTTTATTCTTATGAACACTTATTAAGTTCCTATCACCTTCCGACACTTGCACACTCTTCTCCTGGTACCCGAAAGGTTTTTTTACATCAAAATTTATTTTCACATTCATCAGCTGACTCACTGTCGACTTTTTAGTTTCGCTACTTTTATCTACATTTGAAAGGCCTAAAATATAATCTATCGTGTGCGGGGTCGGCTTCTTCGGTGGTTTCCCGTAGACGTGCGGATGCCATGATGGTTCGGACACTTCGTCTTTTTTCTCTTCTGAGGTTTTGATCTCCTCATCTCTACTTTCAAAGCTATCTACATTAACGTCCGAAGCGTCTCTAGATTCGTCTATTATTAAATCTTCTTTGTCATCTTCTACGTTTATTTTTTCGCTTGGACTGAGCCTGTCGTCTGCACATTGGAAGAAGTTGTGGTCGTTGGTGAAGTTCTGTACGTCTATGAGCGTGTTGTCTTCCTGGTGGGGGGTGTACGAAGATACTACAGTTTGCATTTCTTGTTCTTTAGTGTCGTCACTCATGTGTTAGTCTTTCAATGTGTACGGAAATAATACATGTTTGTTTTTATGATTGTATTAGTGCTTGATTGCTGGTGTGGGTGTCGTGTCGTTTGATGTCCCACTTTGATGTCGGCGTGATGTTGTCGTTCGCTTCCTGCAACAAACACACGAGCCGTATTATTGAGTGTTTGATTGAAATGAATTATGCTGGAGTTAGTTCTGCTCGCTAAGTGGATGATGTATTGATTTTTTTATCTCGTGATGATTGAATGTGATGTTATCTGACAAAGTGGTGTGAATGTCAAAACACAGTGTTTGGTCATTAATCATAAAAAGTTTGGAAAAGTTGAACAAACTACCCATTAATTGAGAATCAAAATAAAACAGTTCGCACAATGTAAATATGTAGTATGAAAGCAGTGGTCGTGTCGCATTCAGTTCACAAAACTCTAATAAACACGGGTACATCAACAGTAGCCACAAAATGAATTAAACGATACACTAACAGCCCAATAAACGGTTCGTGCTCTATCTCGCGGCGGCGGGGTACCGCTCCCCCCCTCCCCCGCCGCCCGCACCGCGCGCCCCCGCCCGCTGGTCCCCGGGGCGAGTGGGGTGCACGCACACAGGCACACGGGATCAACTGATCGGTAAGCGCTGATTGATTTTTATTGGAATCACATATCAAGGTTGTCGCGAATTGTTTGTTTTTGTATTGTTTCAATATACCGGTAGACACCTACATATGTAAGTACGTACATACATGCAATGTTTTTTATTTGATGAACACCTGTGTCTACATATTGTTGTTCCCGACTGAAATTATTGTATTTTTGTTTTGGGTATAACATTTTAATATGTAATTTATCTGATTCTATCAAATTATAGCATGTCCTACATTATGCAGATACGTAAATGTTTCCCAAATTAAATTCAGTTACTTTAGACTAATAATCATTTAAAATAATCAGTCAATTAGGATAATCAGTTCCACAATTAGATTGAGGTGAAAGATATGATCCGCGAAATGAATTAATTTAATTAATAATTCTTGTTCATTGTGACCTAGTATCATTAATTAGTAGAGTATTTATCAACAAATTGAACCGAATACATCATAAACATTGGTACTTATCTTCACAGATAAATGTGATAAAAAATAATGTATGTATTAAAAATAAGCGATTTCTATTGTTCCTAATACGATTCTAATACATTGAACAAGTAAAAACATACTACCATTTATCTTTCTTACTTATCGGCGATATCAACCAATCTTTGTTCGTGTGTATATCAAAAATAACACAACGAACATCTATTTAGGTGGGGAAAATAAATATATGAAAACGTGACAACCCTAAGGGACGAAACTGAAACAAAGCGGCGACTGGAAAACACGACGACACGACACAACGATACAAAGCGATTCGCAACTATTCACAACGAGTCGCAACGATTGGCGTTTAATCGCAACCATCCTGAATATTTGCCCTCACTAGTGATGCGTGTCCAGTGTGCACTTTACAACACACAAATTATTTTAATTAAATATTGTTTTAACACACGAAACCCTTTTAACTGAGTCCACGCTTGTGAAGTCTGATGGTTACCTACTTATATTCCAGTGTATAAATACATGAACTAAAATGATATAACACTACTTAATAATCGATTTTATTTATGCAATATACGATACATTAGCAAACAATTGATATAAATAGGAATGCAACAAATAGTTCTACCGTTAACATGTTAATACAACCACTAGGTGCTTGTTTTTTCAGTTCATTAATTGTAATGTATTTTAATAAAGTTCCTTTATAACAGTGACCGACATATACATTTACTAAATCGTAGATATTTAGTTTTACGCATCAAAATATACATTAGACAATAAATATTTTGAACCAAAACCATTTTCTACCCTCGCAGTTATCATTATAAAGTTACCTCGAACACGATTGCTGAGTCCCTCTTTATGAAAACCTCTTGTAAGAGGGAAGGATCAGTTCATTGACAATCAGCCCTCACTATGGCATTCCCTCCTCACTCCTGTCAGTCCTCACGGTTTGTTACGGCCGTGGGGCAGTTTTTCCTTCGATGATTTTCTTTTCAACGATGTTTGTTATCGTGACGTCATGCGACTTGAGATGAATATCAATGTCACTGAGGTAAATGGTTCGTTGTTTGAAAATGTAACAATTTTTGTTTGATGTTATGGAATTTTATCGATGGGTGTTCTCTGAAGAAATTGTTACTGTTTCAGATTAAAGAAAAAGGATTGTTTGTTCGATGAATAATAAATTATTTCGCCTAATAATGACAGACTCGTACAAAATTCATTTAAATAAGTCCCTATTTAACAATTTACTGAATAATACGCACGATAATATCATATTACTATTCATTTATCGTGCATAATAATATCGTCAATTAATTATCGTTTTAAGAATAGAATGATTGATAATAATATATGTGTATTGTATATTTATATGTAATTTAAAGTCACATTGTAATTAGATATTCTAAAATGTTTTTGCAATTAATTAATCGTTTATTACAAAATTATTTTAATTGCGAATTCTACTTCCTATCAGTACAAACGTATGCTTTTAGTCTGTAAAGTGATGCAAATTTTCATCGTTTTGCGATAAGCGATTGAGCGAGCGATAGCGATGAATTATTTTGTAATACATAATTTATTGTTTTACTCATGAAATTTATATAGGAGTGCTTATTTTACTTACAATACTTTTGACAGTTATTTTTAAACTGAAATTATTACAAATACAAAACCTAGGTACCTAAGAAGAAAACTTACCAACCAGGGAAAGTCTGTTGCAACAGTTTGCCTCATAATAGAAATGACCAATAAGCCGCACTCGCAGTTAATTTATAATTAGTCAGTGAAAAATAAGATTGTACGCTGAATCGCTCTACGGAGGATTGTTTCCATTCGTGGGTTTTTGCGGTATAAAGGCGTGTACACACTTAGATACTTAAATGTGGAAACTAATTATTAATTGGTCAATATATCATGAGCTTTTACCCTTTATAGTGATTTAAGCAGTGATTTTGATACAATCACTTTACTAGTATTGTTTATTACATTTTTTTCACGATTTCAATATAACAGTCATTATTCGCCAATAAACTATGTTATAAGTGAATAAGTCCCATGACATACAGAACCTCTGTTTCAAAATTACTTAACCTTTAACCAAAAAACCTCGACATAAAACCTCAACTACATTTTGCACAACCCGGGAATCCTAAATACCTATACCGCACAAAACTACCGTATTTTACAAAACACTCGGTTTTTTTTTGTCAGTGGTTACTATCTGTATAGTGGGTACTACAGTGGGTATTGAAAAATGTGTTCTCCGGAAACAATCGCGCCGGGAGGGCGGCACACGGTAACTCATCAAACTAAACAAGTCCAGTGTATCCTGGTCTCGCTCTGCAGGGTCTTTGCGCCCATTCAACGGTCTGTTTATACTGGTACTGTATAGCTTGACGTGTGATTGTGGACTAGGTATAACTTTTACGTAGTGTGTGAAGTGAACAATTCCGAAATCATAATTTTTATACGTATTAGTTTTGTGCTCATTGAGGATAGACTTTATCAATGAAGAGTTGTTGATTTAATCACTTAACATCCAGTCATATCTTTGTGTAAAAGTTCGCAAGTCATTGTAATTACCTGCATGATTGGCGCAGTGGTTGAACGTTTGCAAATTAGCGTGGGTTTGATTCTTATACGCCCCAATACTGAAAGCTTACTCTCTCTTTCTTTTTATCATTTTTACATCTCTGTCATTTTACAAAGAATTTGAAATGACAGGACTATGTTAAAGCGCTGCTTAAAATTGAGTAGCCTTTCAATATTCGGGCGATAGAGAGAGAGCTAAATGTAAATTAAAAAGATGGCAGTCAGAATATCCACCGTGCAAGCATCGTTTTATATAACTTTTTATGAAAAACGGACAATATATATGTAACTTTAAACATAGTTTTTCAAGTCCACGATTTCAGAATACGTACCGATACTAATGGATTCGAAAATCTACAGAAAAATATTTAAGGCAAATCCTCCGCTAACGTAGGTCACCGGTGACCTACGCGGCAGTTAACGTGTTAACTGGAAAATCTGACCCCTTGCCCCACTACCCTCTACAAACAAGTCAGTTCAAGATAGTTATTTATTATCCAAGTTATAATAATATCAAGTGACAATGTGCACAATCCTTAAACCCGCGGCACATTAATGCACACCAATTAAATAATTATATTATGCTTACATACATAATACAACACAGGGATTGACGTCAATCGCCAACACTATGCATACATACGTATGTAAACTATACACAAACACAAGCAATTATCAGTCTTATTTACATCTCCATAAGCTACATATTACATATCTAAGATGTGAAATTATTTGCTACTGAAGTGTTAAGTTTCAAAAAGATATTCGTTTGTTTATAAATATAAACATATTGATGTAGGTACAGTGCACATCAACCTACTCAATTGTGTCAATTTTTGTCGTGGGATTTTCGACTTTATACGTAAACGATAGAGTTGAAAATAAATTTGACATAAAAGGGTAGTTTGACCCGCTGCCCATTGGACAAATTCGTACATGGCCGTTGCATTATTTGTTACAATTACCTATTTTCGTGTCATTTTATTATGATACCTACGTGTGTGGTATTAAAGATTATTGTAATTAATTTGCTTATTGATGATAATGGTATCCGCTGTTATCTCTATAATCTTATCTTTTCTTGTGGACTACTTACCATATTTGAATATGTAAAGCTGATTTGAGTACTAATGACGGCTATTGGGCCGCCCCCAATTACATTAGATACCACTTGGCCATGCCCATTTTCCACTTACAACTTTAAAAAAAAACGTTGCCCCACACTAGGGTTTTCTCCTATGTCGTGGGTGCGTTTACAAACATACAAGTTCACATACACATAACACCCAGATCCGGAACAACAATTTGTGGATCACACAAAGTGTTGTTCCCTGCGGGAATCGAACCCGCGACACGTTGCACGGCAGCCGGTTGCCAAGGTTCCGTCCAATTCGATTCCCGGGTCGGGCAAAGTATTAATGAGTTTTTTAAAAAATCAGTAGTTGCACGGAATCTGGAATTGTGCCCGGTATATGGCAATAGGCTCGCCCCCTATTACATGAGACTCATAACATTAATAGTGAAAAGTGGGTGTTACATTGTACAGTGGCATAATGTGCACCTCTACCAACCCCTTCGGGGATAAAAGCCGTTATGTTATGTTATTTTATAAACTAATCACATAATTTTATTTTCTGTTTGCCATTATAGTATAATCATTAAGCCACATGTTTATGTGGCTTAATGATTATAACCCTGAACATAATGCTAGTCTGATTTTTTAAGTTTTTTTATTTTGCGGCAAGCCTGCCACAACCTCCCAAAACCGCTACAACGCCTTTAAGTCAAGAGCTAAAGTAAATACAATCATGAAAACATAAAGAAATATGTTCTTTGTTACACACGATTTAACTAATTTTGGCTTTGAACTCAGGACCTCCGACACAACAGACCTGAGCATGACCTAGAGAATACACTAGATACTAGACTAACAAACCAAGCATTAAGCATTAGTTGACTGAAATAAAATAATTAATTATACATTAAAATCAATCAAACTATGTAATTACTCAATGATATGACGTAAAACTGTGCACATACAATTGTTTTACGAGGAAATTATCTATTTAAATACTTTTTAAATATATTTCACATTGTTTAACAGTTTACTACTACAATTTTGAAAAAGTAAAATCTTAATGAATTTCTAAGGTAATTTTCGTAATGTATGTAATTAGAGGTACTTGTAGAAAAATAATTGATTACATTCTAGAGTTGTTGTCGTCAAAAACCACATGTTGTATTCTGACGTCACGATCCAGGTCTCCAGTACGCCACACGCACATCTATCTCGTCTAATTTCGTCATCCATTGACATTATAGCCACTTATAAAATTAACACGTTTTCACCCAATGTGAAAGATATCAAAAGAGACATCTGGTGTTTTTATTAAAAACAAATCCACGGCTTTCATCAGAAACATATGAAAATGTAATAAATTAATGTGAAATATCAAAGGAGATCAAAACCGGTCGAGTCGAGGAAATGTTCACAATTAACACAAACGGTTTAGGAGGATAACTGTCATTCTCATCCGCTGTGTTTTGCAGACACACCGTGTTGTACCAATATTAGAGGTATAATACAAACAACAGTTTCAATTTTTTTCACTACGTAATACGTTTAAGCCTCATAATCCTCCGAGGAGATGGGCATGAACAGTGGTACACGATGTAACAAAACGTTCGAAACGAACTATACGTTCTGATTCATCATTATCATCAACTGGTTTCTATCCACTGCTGGATAGAAACCAGTTAATGATAATAATCCAGGTTATCCAAAAGACACCATTGTGCTAACCCTAACCCCTGGAGCCCATTAGGGCTGATGCCGATACGGAGCCGCGGAGAACTTAACGGGTTACCGGTTGGGTGTTCTAGGTTTATTAAGACTCAAATATTAGCGACTTTTAAAAAACAAATCAATAATAATAATCACAGTAAACACATACATAATTAGCGAGTCATGACGCCGGTGGCTGAACTCAAGGTGCGCCAACGCACACGTGGCTTCTTTACAAACACAATCGAAATTGCACTACAATACATAGGCAAAAAAGTAAAATTTCCATTGACTATAAGTCCGTAATCTAAGATAGAAACAATATAATAAATGTATTACGTCAATTATAGCAATTATCTGATGGTATCGGTTGCATATTGGAACAATCTAGTATTATAATTATTGACTTAGGTACAAACAGTGAATCACTTAGATATTACAATCATAATTGTAATATTGTTATTTGAAAACGATATGTTTTAAAATATCGCGAATATTGACCTTCTTTGTAAAGTTGTTTTAATGAGGTCTATTAATATTTAATTTAAATTATGATACTATGTATCAGATTGCGATAGGTTTATGAAATACATTCTTTTCTGATTTATTTCGCATCGTTTGTATTGTGGACGTAATTTAGGGATTATGCACGAGATTGTATTTGATCCTTTGCTATAGTTTTCACAATAAAGTCAAAAACAATCTTACTCTACTCTTTTTGAACAATTGACGTAGTTTACGACGGCTTATGAACATGTGTGCAACATGAAAAGTGTGTCGCACGTTGCTAACCCCATCTTATATGTATCTTATACTATTATATAAAGCGCAAGAGTTTGTTTTTTTGTTTGTTTGTTTGAACGCGCTAATCTCCGTAACTACAAGTCTGATTTGAATAATTCTTTTTGTGTTGGATAGCGCATTTATCGAGGATGGCTATAGGTTATAAAACATCACGCTACGACTAATAGGAGCTGAGCAGAGCATGTGAAACAGCGCGGAAGTAGCTAGTAAAAAATAATTATAGAACTATTAAAAAGAGGAATGTACATATCAATAACTCCAACACCTGGCACATCAAACCTACAAAAGTAGTTCTCAGTAACTCTAAAAGAAATAATCTTAAACTATGTAATATTTAATATCCAGGTAACTCAGCCTAACCACAATATACCAAGTAACAAATAACTACACGTTATTATAACCGGCAGTTAACGCTAACTGCACCTCATTTAACATTACTATATACTTCCAGCTAAGTTGTATTGTCAGCCATGTATTAATTATTGCACTATATTGAACTTTAGTTTATTATTCGTTTAGGTTAGGCAATCTACTGTTGTGAAATATTTCATGGGTTCGACGATAAAGCAAAGGAAGAGGGTCTGCAGAAATTTTGTTCTGGAAACACTATATCATCATTGGTGAGGATGTCAAGTGTGGGAGAGCCATGCTTCGGCACTGCTGGGCCGGCTCAACCGGAGTGAAACCACGGCCGAGCAGAAAACCGAGACGTGTAACAAAGACCCACACCCCCCTTTCCCAATCCCTGAATCCCCAACAATGCTCAAATTCCTAATCCCCAAAAGGCCGGTAAAACACTTGTAACGTCTTTGGTGTTCTAAGTGACCATCGGCGACATCGATTACTTACCAGCAGGTGATCCGTCTGCTCGTTTACTGAGTTAAACAATAAAAAAAGGATGTATTCACGTCTTGGGGTAAAATCTAACATTATTATAAAAAAGCAAAGATTAATATGTCTATTCTAAATCGTCTTACAAAATAGACGAACAGAAACACTAATTACTTTACAACATATTTCCTTTAAAAATATCAAAAGCTAAACTCAATAGTTGTGTCACAGTTTAAGTATCTATCGAAAGATTAAAAAGCCCCCGTTTAAGAAAACATCTAAAAATATTTTCTACATCGATGTAATTTAAATTAATTTCCGACTGCGATCAAAGTGTATGGCGATGCTTACATGAGCTGGGCCTCTGCCGGTGACATCAAAAAGGCCACACACGTCGCCTTCACTTCCTCGACTTTGTCACAGCGCCGGCGACTAATGTCATAATCCACATTTGTAATTGGACGGCACCGGCCGCCATCTTGATATCACAGATTATAAAATAAACTACCATAGACTTAAAGAGCGTAAAAAATAGAAACTATTAAGTGTCAAAAGTTGTTGTTAGATAAGGACTTAACGGGTTACTGGCTCGAAGAGCAAGAGTAGGAACAGGGTGGTTTTTAGTCAGCAAGGGTTTGACACTTCCTCTCGCGGAAGAAGTCATTGGATGATGTTGCCCCACAAAATAAAATGGTATTTGTATTTCATTTATTAATCACGGTTTAAACAACTCTTTATTATAGCATTCTTGTTTTTAGTTTTCACTACCAAATCAATATTTATATAAATCTAACATATCTCTGATGTCATTTTGGTATTTCTGTATTTGGTATTTAGTAGTGTCGTGATGGCCCGGAGGTTTAAGACTCATCCAACGACGAAAGACGCTTTTCATGCACCGAAGGTTCATATTTGAAACCTACCAACGGCAAGTACCAATGTGACTTTTTCCGAATTATACCTATGTACTTTCTAAGATCATTTAGACACCACTGACAAACGGTGAAGGAAAACATCGTGAGGAAACCTGGGCTTATAATTTTGTAATTATAAGTTTAAAATCGCTGACCCGCATTGAGCAAGCGTGGTGCTTTAATGCTCAAACTTTGCTCGTGTGAGAAGAGGCTTTCGGTCAGCAGTGGTCACTTTATAGTCTGTTGATGAAGATGGTTTAGTAAAAAAGAGTCTACCAACCTGACCATTTGTTGTTCTAAATCACATAATACAATAACTTACAACAACTGATAACTGCACACCCTTACAAGTCGGAAACAATATCCACAATAACAGTTTCACAAATTATTTAGCTTAATTACTTACTTCACTGAATTAATGAAAGATTATTCAGTTTTTTCATTAGTGAGTTAATAAATATGTATAAGAGGTAGTAGTCGAAATAATTTAACAGTAACAACTGCAATTACATATTGTTTATATATTTATAATTACTTACCATTCATTGTTTTGCAAATTATTGGTTTCTAATGAATTTAAAGTCAAAGTATTTATTAATGCGTTTTGGTTATACAATAGGTCTTATATTATTACAAATGTGTAACTTTAGTAACTACATACATACTAACACTCCCCGCAATGTTACTTGCAAAAATGGCGGGTTCTTTAGACCTTACATCTTAAACAACAAATTTGTCAGATTAAAAATTAAATATTAGATATTCCAATATATCTCGTTGATGTTCTCTTAAGATCACTGATTTATTTTTATAGTAAAAGACATTTATCAAATTTTCAATTACTTACATAACATAACGTCTTTTATCTCCGAAGGGGTAGGCAGTTCACTATTTATGTTATGAGTCCCATATAATAGGGAGTGAGCCTATTGCCATATACCGGACACAATTCCAGACTCCGTGCTACTACTGAGAATTTATAAAAAACTTAGTAATACTATGCCCGCCCCGGGAATCGAACCCGAGACCCCTTGCCCGGCAGTCGCACTTGCGACCACTCGGCCAACGAGGCCGTCATCTGGAGTTGCATCTGTATTGCGTGGATATTCAATGAACTAAATGGTATTGAATTTGGCTCTATATTCCATACTCTGAATGCTATTCTACCTACAATAGTGGTTGTATAGTTTTGACATTGGATAATAATTGATATTTTATTGGATTGAAATTGCCAATGAGACTTTGACATTGAGATTGATTTCAGTAAGCACCTAGATATGATCAAACATTGTCATCAGATACATATAGTAACAAAACTTAAAACAGTTCAACACCACGACTGTTACAACCCTGCTATTAACCCCATTACTCAATAATGTACAGTACAATAGTAATCGCCGTACAATTAAAAGCATATTATGAAAACAATTATTACAAATTGTTTAAACAAACAAACAATTTTATTGTAACAAATAAAAGAGGCCGCTGAAACAATTACCGCACGTAATTAATGAGATGTAACCGATGATACATTGTGATCCATTTTACTAAAACTTTATACTCAAATACAATTCATAAAATGTTATATGACTTATATTTGTGTTGTATTATACGCTGTATATCATTTATGGGGTGTGGTATACAGATATAATATTCATTTTAACCGACTTCCAAAAAAGAGGTTCTCAGTTCCACCTCTATGATGTATGGATGTATTTGTTTTATGGGACAACCCCGCCATAACCTCCCAAAACCGCTGCAACTCCTGTAAGCCAGGATCTACAGTAGATACAACCATGAAAACACCTTCTAATCTCCTCTTGCTTAATATCTTCTGATTCACGTCGTTGCGGGGAACCAAGACGGTTATTCATGTCCCTGGGACGCGCCGGACTTCAGTGTTTCGGTGTTTTTATGGTTTTATGTATGTATGCATAAATTAACTGAAAATCGTGGGTTGCTCACGTGATAATACTGAAAACAGCTCTAGTTTCTAGTTAGTATCTACGTATTTAAGTACCTTTGTAATTTACGTACAGAGAAACACTATATACATTTTTAAAACCACCTTTCGCCAAAATGTTAAAAAAATATATAATCGAACCCGAGACCCGCTGCTAACTAAACTCACTCACTCAACTAAAATCATTTTACACCAATTTCCTTCATTTACGTATAGATACTTAAATTCAACTTCCTTACTTAGCTACATATTTTTGTACCCCAGTAAGTACAGACGTTAAGTCCAAAAATAAAGCTACCCTTACAAAAACCACGATATCTATCTTATACATCCCGGTGCGTCGAACAGAACATGACAACTGAATGGCACCGACAGAATGAACTGAAAATATACGCATTATACTTGACCGGTGAACTGTGAATGTCTTGGGAGTGAATGACAAAACATTTCTTTTATACCATTCCTTTATTTCGGCGCTCATATTCACGTATATACAGATATCGGTAAGGATTTGTGTGCACTGAGCATTGGCTCCTAACTTATTGATAAAAAAGGGTTATGTGTATGCCCATCCTTACTTTTTTTACCTTTTAACACCATATATAACCATATATATTAACCTACATATGATTCGACTGTATGTAGATGTGTGTGTGAGTATTTTTATACGGAAACGCTTGCCTTCACAACTACTAATACTAAAAATATCTCTTTCAGTTAGACCCAGCCAACATTGCAAGCTTATAATTTAAGATGATACAATTATTTTGACACTTGCTTGTCGTAAGTGCGACCACAACGAAGCAAGTGCCGGGCAAGAGATCTCGGGTTTGACTTCCGGGTCGGGCAAAGATTTACTGTTTTTTTTTAGTAGGAGTTTAGAATTGTGCCCTGTAAATGGCAATAGACTCACCCCCCTATAACATGGGACTCATAACATAAATAGTGAAAACTGGGTGTTACATTGTAAAGTGGCATTAAGTGCCTTAATGTGCACCTCTGCCTATCCCTTCGGAGAAAAAGGCGGTAAGTTATGTATGCCCAATTCTGTGTACTGAATACTCATTTCTACAATATTCATATTGACGAATTCCTATTTAGCCTTGGTATGGAGTTCGTAACACATTTCAACTTTACAAAAATACATTATATTGATTAAAAAATCGGTACGCTTAAAAACATTTCTAACTTGATACAGCGACCATATCAAGTAGTTGTCCAAGACATTAGTTATTTACATTACAATAACACACAGTTCTTAGAATGGAACACACAATGAAGCGAACCAATTGACATTAAGTTGCAAGTTGCGGCCATCGGACGGAGTTCAAAGAAATGAAGTATTATTGAGTATGCAATCATAACAAACTGTGCGGCTATCATTTGATACATTGTTTATAAGTAAGATGGGGTCTATTGGTAGTATTACATTTACACAACAGTTCTATATCTTTACCTATAATTTAAATCGGAAAGTGAGTTTGTTTGTTTGTTCCGCTTTCACGCCGTAACTACTAAACCGATTGCTTTGAATTTTTGCAGACGTAAACTATTACAGGTACTTTTTATCCCGAAAAAATTTGATATTCCCGAGGGAAAACAAAAGTATTAGTATAGATGGCGCTGTATGTATTGGTATATGTCACATAGGCTACTTTTTATCCTTTTGTGACGCGAGCGAAACTAGCGTAAAAGCTAGTTTTTTTATAAGTGGGTTGTATAACTACTGCTATTACGAACATCCTGAAGCACAGTATACACTTATCCTAATTCGTAGAAGGATTTATTTCCAGAGAAGTTACTTAGGTTATTGCGTCACAAAGTTTCAAAGGCTGGATAATGTTGTATAGCTGTAAGAACATGTCCTTAGGTAGAAATGGGCCGCGGAGGACTTAACGGGTAACCGGGGCTCCGGCTCGAAGGTCAGTAGTAGGAACGTGGTGGTTTTTAGTCAGTAAGAGTCTGACACTTCCTCCCGCCTCACCTAGCCGGGAGAAGTCATTCGTTGATTTTCCCCCCTTAAAAAAAGGTAGAAATGGAGACTAATTTATTACTTAATCCTACTAGAGAATTTGAGAAATTGCATTTAAATGCTAGTCGAACGAGTGAATAGGAATCATTCGAGAGATATTTGAAAAATCATGTTAAAAGTAATATCAAGATATATTGTGTCTGATTAGTCTAATGCTTGAGAAATTGCGTGTTATTGGAAATCTCAGGAAAGACCTAGTTAATAATATAAATAAGAAATTTTAACATTTGTTTATTGAGGTACCTAAGAGCTAAGCTTTCACTAAACTGTCTGCATAGAGCAATGATATGACACGATGCAATGTAAAAGTAAAATACAGGGGAAGTTTTATTTTTATCTTTACTGAAATCAATTACAGCAATGAGTGGATTAACACATATTTTTATTGATTCTTTATAATTAGTAACATTAAATAACTTCACGCCTTTTATTCCCGAAGGGGTAGGCAAAAGTGCACATTATGGCACTTAATGCCACTGTACAATGTACGTAAAGTCGATTTCCGGGTCGGGCAAAGTATTACTGGTTTTTATCAAAAAAAATTAGTAGCATGTAGTCTGAAATTGTGCCCTGTATATGGCAATAGGCCCCCTATTACATGGGACTCATAAAATAAATAGTGAAATGTGGGTGTTACATTGTTTATAATTAGTATTCATAGTATTTACAATTGTATTTCAGTGTTCCAATTTAAGCAAAGTATACGACTTGTCCTTAATTAAATAGAAACAAATAACTTTCGAAAAATGAATGTAACATTACATTGATTACAATTTACACTTCTGCCTACTGCTTTTGGCAAATTTAAAACGTGTCATATTATATAGTATCCGTTAAGAATTCGACGCAGACAAAGTAGTGGACGGAAACAATTTAAAAAATACTTTCTATTCGCTACTGCCTATTATAACACGCAATCCACATAATTAGGAACATTAAATTCACAATGTACTAATTTGTTTAAAACAATACAATTTGCTATGCGTTGCTTACACGCCGTAGATTATACAGGCCTATTGTAAAAACATTAATCGTAGGACTGTATTACTGACTTATAAACATTCGTTTTTGTTCTATGATTTTTGAAATTCATCAGATATTAAGTCAGAAATCACTACATAATATAAAACGAAGCCGCTATCCGCGTCTGTCTGTCCCTATGTATGCATAGATCTTTAAAACTACGCAATGGATTTTGATGTAGTTTTTTTTTAATAGATAGAGGGATTCTTAAGGAAGGTTTTTATGTATAATACATACATATTGGACCTGTGCAAAGCCGCGGCGGATCGCTAGTGTTTTATATTAACGTATTAAATACATACTTCGATTGATTTATGAAGCTTACGTATGTTTTTAATCACGTAGTAAATTAAATAGATATAGATATGAATCTATCGCCTGAATACTCATTTTTAAATTGTACTTAAATATCGTGCCATCTCTTTCATTTTACAAAGGATTTGTAGAGACAGAAATAGACTAACTAGACGCATAATTATAGAACAAAAGAAAGTGTAGTTTGTCTAACTTTATTTATTTTTGAATAAACATTTTATGACCTATCATTTAATGAATTAAAAAAAAACAATAGTTGTTTATTTTTATTCCGCACTCTGAACCTCGTTGCTATTGACGTAGATATATTCTGTTGCTCTTTAGGTCAATTTACACGAGCAGCTAGCTATGCACAGGATTTGCTATACATAGTAAAAGTAGTAGAAGTAATTATATTATATTGTGTAGGTAAATGGGTATTTCTGGTTTTTATATTTTGATTATGATTGTTATTTTAATATTTGCTACAATATCGTATTGGGTCTGACATTAAGTATATTTGTATGTCATGAGTGAATAAATAAATAAATAAACAATACTTTTTATTTGATGGCACAGTAAACAGTTACAACGTGAAAAGTTATAAACTAGTGTTAGAAAAGAAAATTAAAATGTTGTTTATGGCGTTATTAAAACAGTATGGGTACCCTGTACAAGTAAAGCGTGTACACTATACAGCTTGTCGCTGATAACGCTAATCTTACCCAATTATTGTTTTATCACATAATCTTAATAAAACAGGGAGACTAATCGATAGCAATTTACGAATTTCCAATAGGTTTGGTAAACATAACTACTTCATTACTTGTATGCTATTAGATTAACGGATTTGTTTCAAAGAAAACGATTTAGGAAAGCATGTGTTACATAGGTAGGTGCTTAAGTTGATTTTGATTGGATTCAACTTTTGAACATTGATTGCGTATTTTGCTTCTTTGACTTGTGGTTGCAAAAGTTTTGTAACATTACACTAACTGTGCAGAATTTGCGGAAGAGTAACGGGTAACCGGGGCTCCGGCTTGAAATGCAGGAGAAGGAACGGGGTGGTTTTTAGTCAGTAAAAGTCTGACACTCCCTCCCGCCTCGCCCAGGCGGGAGAAGACATTGGATGATTTTCATCCCTAAAAAAAAAACCGTGCATGCTGAATGGAATAAAAATGCAGAATAAGTATACTAGCCACCATTAGTAGGATTAGTAGATACTCAGTATCAAAGTTAAATCATAAGATTGTTCGTACTATTTCCTCTTATCCGTTAACTACAGGTCAATATTATAAAAATCACTTCTATTCTTAATCGTTTTATCCGGTAAGTGAGCCGAGTGATAGGTATCACTGCCAGTTAACTAATCTACACCGGATGTATTATTTCAGCAATATAGGTATTAGCAGTTGCATGCTGAAAAATGAATCACTATAATTTTATCTACGACCAAACCTATTTTTCAAGGAAATTATTTTTTTAAGCGTATTGATTGCAGGTGGAAATGTGGAGTTAGAGAGTGTACAAAGTAGGAAATAAACTAATATACCTGAGTATTTAATTTGAAAAATTTACTGTTAGTAGTTATTTTAAAACTTTTCAAATGTTACTTTACGTTACGTTACTTTAAAGTTTTGTGCTGTATAAAACATATTTTACAGAATTGTATATCCCGCCAGCGCCATGTCAGTGCGTTTGGTCAGATTTCACAATATCTATACATACCTATACATAAATGTGACACCCGAAAAAATAATTAGTTTGAACACAAAAATATTTTTTAGCGCGGGTATCGAACTCAAGACTGAGTAAGTTATGTATTGATAGTGATAAGACAAAGGATGATCGCTGTTATCAATATAATGTGTTTACGTCATTACAATATTATTATTAATTATAGGCACCTGAATACAAACTGCCAATATGGTTTACCTACTGATAACAAGCCCACCTATGTATAATTACTGTCAAAATAGATAGCAGGTAAATTTGGAAAATATATATAGGTAAGTTAAATATAAGCAGATAAGATCGGAGCATAATTCTGTGTGTGACCCATAAATTCTTGTTTCATATCTGAATGTCATATGTATATGAAATTGTATGTTTATTATAAACGCATCCAACGCTCAGAAGAAAATGCTTATGTGGGAAGGATTAATAAACGGAGAAAAAGGAGATGATTAGAAGATAGAAGACAGGCTTAAAGTTAATCGTCTTTCTTGATGGACATTCACACACATTCCAAACTGTGGGAGAGGATGCTTCGGCACGATTGGGCCGTTTCGACCGGAGTGATACGACGGCCTCCCAGAAAACCGACGTGAAACAACGCCTGCGTTGTGTTTCGTCGTGTGCGTTTTAAATGGAAGGAGCAATAGGTTCTACTGTAATATAAACAGTTAAAAAGTCAATGCTGCGTAATTGTTGGGTAATTTTTTAGTTTTTGATGTTCTTTACAATTCAATTTACGTTTAATTATTACCCCTGAATCCCAAACAATCCCAAACGGCCGGTAACACACTTGTAACGCCTCTGGTATAAATATAAGGACGACGATGATGAATAAAGATATGTGAACTTTAAACTTCACTTTAATTTTTAACTAGTTGATTTAGATACTTCATTTTAAGTTCTAACTTAAAAAAGAACAATTTGACAAGCTTACAACTCCGTCGGTGAAAAATAGAAAATTTTCAGTAAAATTTTAAGTCAAAGGATGAAATGAGTTTCGCAGGGAAATCCCAATACTAATTCGATTGCTGTGATAAAGAAATTTAAACTTTGTACTCAGCAGTTTCATTTATCAACCAGTCATTAAATCAACGTGATCAGTTGTAATCGTGAAAGTTTCAGAATAAACACGATCCATTTTTGTACGTAGTGTCGTACCTACTTATCGCCGATCACTAAACAACATCGACAAAGAAAGGTTTTATAAATAAGTTTTACTGATCCTGAAACTTTTCAGTACAAACATTTTAACAACAACTACATTATTATCTCATACATTCTTTTGTTTTATATAAATTATACGATTAATAATACACAACCATTTACTATTATTACTTACTTGAAAAGAAAACCAGATAAGTCACGAAATAAAAGAAATGTTTAATGAATTTATCCGGCAAAATTACGTGTTACATTTGCATATAAATATGTACACCTCTGTCCACCCATTCCGGGACTAAAATGCGATACTAAATGACGTTAGGGATAGTATCTCATCATCCAATTAATACTGGAGCAAGCAATAGACGTTTATGTGTTAGCGAACAGTAGCGACGGACCCATAAACCGATGTAGATTAGCTATCTAATTACTATTATACCTTAGCCGTCATCATCAACAGCCTATAAATGCCCACTGCTGAGCAAAGCTTCTTCTCACACGGAGAAGGTTTAAGCATTAATCGCAACGATTGCACAACGCGGATTGGCGATTTCAAACTTATAATTAGAAATTATAAGCCCAGGTTTCCTCACGATGTTTTCCTTCACCGTTTGTCAGTGGTGTTTAGATAATCTTAGAAAGTACATATAAGTCGGAAAAAGTCTCATTAGTACTTGCCGTTGGTAGATTTCAAACTCGCACCCTCATGCATTAAAGGGTGTCTTAAACCTCCGGGCCACCATGACTTACTCCTTAGCCTTATTTACGCTTAAAACTAAACTAGATAAGTACGATGTAAGACAATAACTATGAAATATCGACTAAGCTGCATTTAAGTTTCAAAGTATTATTTACTTAATGTAATTGTTAAATGTTTCAGTTCTTTACAATAAAGGCAGCTCATCATTAATGGCGTAATTGAACAAAAGTTATATCGCTTAATGAACCCCTAATTGTGAACTGTTAATGATAGCCGCGGGGCCATTGTGTAAGTAACTTTATGTCTATATTATGCACTCGAACTATTCATGTCACTAATTAATTGCTCTGTAATATTATTTAGTTTATACTCTAATATTTTATTGCGTTAATAAATTTTCATTCACAAAAGGCAAAATGCTTGTCGTCCGATTGTCTTATTAGATTTATCAAAACAAAGTTTTTAACCCAACCTTAGTTATTATCTTTACACTATCTAATAAAAGATAAAGAAAAAACCATAAAAATATTTTCGATTGTATTAGCTACTAGATTTTTTCAGTGAAACTAAAATAACTTTACGCGTAAACTCAAAGAAACTTTCATGAACCAAAACTTTTAAAGCAACCAACAAAACAACTGCAAGAAAAAGTAAGTTAACTTCATTAAAAAAATTATAACTTACCTGTATGAAATTATCCGTGCATCAAAACACAACACTCGATAAAAAAAAACACAGAACAGTCACAGATCATAAATGTCAAACGTCAAATACACTTCCGATAATCAGCGCATTGTGGCGGGAACGGAACTAGACGAGAAAACGAAACGTGTTCGGGCCGATGTGACGTTGTACTGGCGCTGGCGGCTCGCGAAGCCTGGCCAATGTGTGGGTGAAGCGGACGGGCGAAACACGTACTGTCCTCGTGTGCGTGTGCGAGGAAGATAGCTAGCGAACTGTTAACTCGGCGATCCTCACAGTTAGACTAACTCACATCCAAATCGCTTAATTTTATGAGTTGTTGCCTTCTCCACCCCCTCGCTGGGGACCGCCGCTCTGACTTTGGAGAAGCGTCTCGCGAGATACAAGTTTTGAAACTGCGGTTCATTTATGTTTGTTTTAAATGGAAGAAGCAATAGATTCTACTGTAGTATAAAACGTTGCAAAGTTAATGCTGCGTAATTGTTTCAATATGATTTAGTTTTTGATGTTCTTTAAAATTCAATTTACGTTTAACTGATACAGTCTATGATTGATATTGTTCGAAATTCACACCTTTTCAAAACAAGCTGTTATTACACTCTTATACAGCTGTTATTACGCCCTAATTGTTGAAGTTGTATGAAGGGAGTTTTATTGAGATCTAATACGCGCTTTTTCCTAAAATGCAAGCGTGGCAAGTCCAATACTGTCACTATGAGAAAGATAGGTTAAATGTCAATAACGTAATAAAGAGAAAACGGCGCCACTTTACAAAAAATATTAAAAGTTAAATATTCGAAACACAAAACCAACCTTCGTGGCGTCCCAACTATTAGGTATAATTAATAAAAAATAATTGCCGTCACAAATTAATAATTAAAATCATTTACGATAACACAATTATCATAGTACAGTATTTTCACCTATCAACATCGATAAAATGTTTTTGCTTGATCATAAATACTTAAATATCGTGTAAAAATATTCGATTAACCCTCTCAATATAACGTTAATGATGCCTGATATCGACGATTACTGGTAATCGTTTAGTTATCACTCGAATATCACGATAAATGTGAATTTGATTGCTGCTATAATTAAAAATTAGTGTAAGATAGCAAAGGAAATTATTTATCATTCTTATGAAGACAGCAGAAACCAATTAACTATGTAAAGAATATTTTATAGTTAGATCATTTTACAAGAAAATCCATTTAGTTCTATTGCGTATTACTGACCTTTTAATTGAAGGTATTTGATTTGGTATTGCGATAAGTACATCCTGTGATAATGACACATAATAAAGTAATATCAATGATGAAACATTATACAAAAATGTCTCAAAAGGAAGTCCCGTTTTTTATGAAATACTTAAAGTTCTTAAAACCGTTAACTTTAGTAAATACCAAAATGATTTTTGAGACTTTACAATTTTCAATATTGAATCAAAAATAAGTACTGACACAAAACATTCCCAACTTTCAATCCACAAGAAATACCAACACATTCAATATCTTTTCGAAAAACAATCGCTCCCCCCGACAAGGTCACATCAGACGAAGCATTTAGCGCCGGCACAGTAGCAATAACTCAGCGCAGGAAATCACGTCATCGCTCTATTACAGAACGCACACATGCAGACGCAACGCACACAGGCAACTGTGTCCGATGTACGGGACACTTGTACGACAGAAGAGGGTGAAGGCTTTACCCATTATAGAAGACAGGGTAAAGGTGTTTTTTTTGTTAAGTAGTGAATTGATTGCGTGTTTATAGACATTGCAATTAGGTAGAGATAGTGCTTTTTTGTATGGCGCTTGTATAATGAGTTGTATGTTTTTATTTATCGTAGCTATGAGGGTTTAATGCTAAAGAATGTGAAGATAAAATTTGAATTTTTTTCTAGACTAGTTTTGATTCTACAGGTCTTGGAGATTGTGGGTATTTAAGATGTTCCCATTTTTAAGGTATTATTCATAGTATATTGTCAAAGCCTTTATCCACGGCAACGGCAACCACCTTCATATATAACATAGTAAATAAGAATAGTAAAGAAGTAAATGTATGTTTTATTAAATATGTATGGGTCTGGCATGGTCTTTGTATGAAACAAGTGAATTTATTTCTGCAAATAGGCTACAAGGAAGCACTTTTACACGTCAATTTTATCAAGCGAACGATTAGGCCGACATTTCCTAACTGACTACTCTGAGAAGAAATGCCGAAACAATCTCAGAGGTCTGTCTCTTTTTTGTGTGACCAAAGGACCCTAAATTAATAAAGACAATAAAAAAACTGCCCTATATTAGGAACTTTCCTGTGTTCTCGTTCGATATTTTCATTCTAGTAAAATATTTCAGTTGTAATCACAGGGTAGCATAATTTAATCAAACGATCATTAGAAGCACTGAAAGCTACAAAATTCTATCATTTTATTTATCAATTTATCAGCTAAAAGAATTGGCTCATTCGATCTAATCGTACGTACGCACAATTACTAATTGCTAGGATTAGATTCCTAAATTAGACAATCCTTGACAAGCATAGGTACTTACAATAATTATAAGCCTATATTACACAACACTCATATCAAAAATTAGATTAAAAACACGAGACCGGAATATTCGACTCGTTGGGTAAATAGGCACTAGAGGGGATACCGAACATTAGTCTCAGGTTCTGTATTCGTACAAATTTATTATTGAATATTTAAAAAAAATAGTAGAACGTATGAATGAGTTTTAGTGTATCAAAATACCAACCGCCGCTAAACCATCTTTTAACTAAAAGTTTCTTAGCGCGGCGTAACACCTGAACTAATCCCTTACTTGTAATGTTAAGGGTTACTTAGGAACAGGGTGGTTTTTTAGTCAGTAAGAGTCCCTTCCAGGCTGGAGAAGTCATTCGATGAAATTCCCCTCTAAAAAAAAGAAAAAGAAGGTCACTTACTGATTTTTTTTTACGGAATAGGAGGCAAGCGTGTAAGCGGATCACCTGATGGTAAGCAATCAGCGCCGCCCATAGACACCCACAACACCCGGAATACCAGAGGAGTTCTTTTTAAATAGGAATACGCTCTTTTAGGTTGATTGGTGAAAATTTAATTATCATAAAATGTCATCTATCTTAGTTTAAGGGCCCCTTAAAAATTAGAAGACGTTAGTGATAACTGAGAAAAGACAATCAACATTTTTATATTGGTTTTTAAAAGTGCTATTCAACATTAACTAAAAAAGCATCATTAAAATGAATTCTCAAAGGTTGCACCACAATCGGTCGCACACACAACAACTCGTAATTGTACCCGCCATCACATCGCATTGTTATTATTATGTATCCATTTGAAATATTAACGACACATGCTACATTACAGCCTGTTATATTACACGCTATATAACATAACATAACATAACAATATAACAGTAATTAAGCGACACTTGTTTGCCGAAGTGACGCATTGTTTCGTTAGACGGTGTTTAATTAGTTACGGAGTTAATTTAATTTTGCCCAGCGCTGGGATTAAGGTGTGGGGTAAGGTATAATGAGGCTGTTTGTAATTGTCTTGTGTATAATGTGTCGAGTGTTTTAATGATGGAAGATTTTTGCCAAAAGTTTTTATTGTACCAAAAATATTTTAGATTTTGCATTATCACATGTCACATAACTCCCAAGACATCTACTATGCACATGGACATTCCTTTATGACTGCCAGACCCATCGCGGTTGGTGATAACTAACCAAAATAATTTATTTTCTTTTTTTAATCTTTTTTTATGAGTAGGGAAGTACTGTCTAAGATATAAACGTCAGTCCCATTATAGAATACAACATTCAGTACAAACTACAATGAAGTAGATAAACCGTTTACAGATTTACTTGCCCTTAAATATAAACAAAAAATAATTCAATGATACAATTTTCTAGCTTCACATGACAGAAAGCCACAGAAAACGGACGTGAAACAACGTTTGCGTTGTGTTTCGGCGTGTGTGTGAGCAGCGGCAATTACCCTCCTAATCTCCCCAATACCTGAATCCCAACATTCCTCAAATTCCCAAATTGCTGGCAACGCACTAGTAACGTCTCTGTTGTTCCGGGTGCCCATAGGCGGACTTGTAACGCCTCTGTTGTTCCGGGTGCCCATAGGCGGCGCCGATCAGGTGATCCGTCTTCTCGTTTACTGCTTATCCTATAAAAACATCCTTCGTATTTGCAAAACCTTCCTTAGCAGCAATTAGCAGATAGCTATCTAGTCCAGTCAATATACTTCCACTAATGGTATTTACTCAGTTACGTTACTAATCCATATTATTACAAATTCATAATTTAATTTCTAACGATAATCTAACGCGGCGACGCGACGTAGATAAGATAATATTCAGGTGTCTTAGGTATTATTTATTGAAAACAAAGGAATATGCTAAATCTACCGACAACTTAAATATTAGATAGTTTGTCCTCTAGGTTTTACCGACGTAATCAATCGTCATGAGGTCAATGATCGATCAATCAACAGCCTATAAATACCCACTGCTGAGCAAAGCCTCATCTCACACGAGAAGGTTTGAGCATGAATCACCACGCTTGCTCAATGCGGATTGGCGATTTCAAACTTATAATTAGGAATTATAAGCCCAGGTTTCCTATTATAATCTCTGATACTTTATAACTTTAATCTTATAATTTAGAAGATACACTACCTAAATGAGAGCACCACAAAAACAAAACAAAATCTTTCGCTAAAAGTTTAACTGCAGAAATATCTACAATGTTATTCAGACTCAAACCTAAAATACTGTTTAAGTGTGGGAGAGCCATGCTTCGCCACGAATGTGCCGGCTCGACCGGAGTGATACCACGGCCGAGCAGAAGACCGAAGTGAAACCAACGCTTGCGTTGTGTTTCGTCGTGTGAGTGAGGAAACCGGAGACCCAATTAACCCCCGCACCCCCTTCCCCAATCTCTGAATCCCCAACAATTATCAAATTCCTGATCCCAAAAGACCGGTAATGCACTTGTGGGTTTTTCACCAACTCGACACGAGGAACTGATCACACGTGTGTCCAGTTGGTGAAACTTTAAATTAGCACTAATTATTCTTTCGTCATTTGGACACGCCAAGGTTTTTATGTATGTCCACATAGTGAAAATCAAATTAAGTTACTTTTGTGTTTTCGTCAACTGGACACACGTTCACATTTTACCCGAATGTATAACAAAGTACAGTCACGCAGATAATATTTTTGAATCACAATCATCGTTGTCCTCTAAACGTCCCACCTAGTAATTTCACCGGGTAATTTTGTAATTATTCACCATTTGTGAATTTGTAAAAAATATATTTTTGACACCGAAAGTGTTTGAAAGTCGCTATTACCATGTTACGAGTACTATGCTTGTCAAATCTTCAACATGGAACCTGTTTTATTACAGTCTTTGAGTCTAACTCTAATATAAATATTTGATTGTTACTCATTTGTTTTATTTCAAAATTTGTCTTAAAAACGAAACAATTTTTAACTTAACTGTACCTTTTTTAGAAAAAAAATATAGGTGTGTCCAGTTGACGATAACATAAAAGTAATTAATTTTAATTTTCACTATGTGGACATACATAAAAACCTTGGCGTGTCCAAATGACGAAAGAATAATTAGTGCTAATTTAAAGTTTCACCAACTGGACACACGTGTGATCAGTTCCTCGTGTCGAGTTGGTGAAAAACCCGCACTTGTAACGATTCTGCTGTTCCAAGTGTCCACGGGCGACGCCAATTGCTTACCATCAGGTGATCCGTCTGCTCGGTTACCGGCTTATCCCAAAAAGAAAGTGATGGGAAGGGATGGAAATCATAATTATACGAAGCGGGATTAAATGCGAAAGGAATGGCTTGGGATAGGATGATATTGGTTTGATACAGGCTGATACATTGGTAAGCACGTTTACCGGTTTATCCCATAAAAAAACCGTGTCGTTAACGATCACATGAAAATAATTCCAACCGGAGACCCTTTCCTTGGATGATCACACTTACGACCTCTGGACCAACAAGGCAATATAGATTATACTTTTCCAAAAGTTCTAAACATTTTTGCACACAATAGAAAGTATCGTTAATAGTCTTAACCCCGAAAATAATCAAATTAAACCCAATCGAGTACAATCGTTCATCAAAATGTAATCAGGAAAGTGATCTGTCGAGCTTAATGGCTCAATTTAATAATCAATGTTACTTTATTAACTATGCTATTAACAGTAGAATAATAATGAACCGCTGTTCATTTCCTTCCACGACGGAAGTCCTAACTTAGTTTACTGGTTTCAATTATTTTATACGTTTTAAAAGAACTATACCTTTCACTTTTTGCTTGCTCTTTATTTAGTCATTTAGTTTATTATATTTGACTGACTCGTTGTCCGAGTGGTTGCAAGTGCGATTGCCGGGCAAGGGGTCTTGGGTTCGATTCCCGGGTAGGGCAAAGTAATACGAGGTTTTTAAAACAATTCTCAGTTCTACCACGGAGTTTGGAATTGACCCCGGTATATGGCAATAGGCTCACCCCCTACTACAGAGGACTCATAACATAAATAGTGAAACGTGGGTGTTACATTGTACTATGACATAGTGTGCACCTCTGCCTACCCCTTCGGGGGTCAAAGGCGTGATGTTATGTTATGTTATGTTTATTACATTTAGATTTATTGATAAGTAATCATAATTAATTTATAAGTTACTCTCTTTTAGTTATCTTACTAATAGGTACAAAAGTGTGTGTTTGTGTATGTTTGTGACTCAATCACGTCCAAACGGCTAAAACGATCGAGATGAAATTCGGAAAAGGGATAAATTATGGTCTGGCATGACACATAAGCTATAGGAACACGGGCAAAGCCGTGGGCATAAGAATTATTCATAAAAACCTTCCTCTTGAATTATATCTATTAAAAAATGCCCAATCAAAATGTGTTACGTAATTTTAAAGATTTAAGCACACAGACGGCGGATAGCAGATGTTTTATAATATGAAGTGATTTATTAATTGGAAAGTTCTTACGTAATTGATACTGACGACTAAATAAATATTAAAGGGAAGCTGTGGAATGATCTGTCGGTGGCTGTATTTACGAACCGATACGACCTTCAAACCTTAAAGAAAAGAGCATATTCCTTTTTAAAAGGCCGGCAACCCACCTATGGCTCTTCTAGTGTCCCAGGTGTCTATGTACTGATCACTTTTTTTAAGGATGGAAAATCATCGAATGACTGCTCCCGCCTGGGTGAGGCGGGAGGGAGTGTCAGACTCTTACTTTCTAAAAACCACCCCGTTCCTTCTCCTGCACTTCGAGCCCGAGCTCTGGTAACCTGTTAGGTTCTCAGCGACGGTGCTGATCGCTTACCATCAGGTCATCCGTCTACTCGTTTACCTCCTATTTCATAAAAAAACAGTAAGGAGGGTTAATCCGAATCAGTTACCATGGTAAAGAATTAACAGCTCCACAATGAATTACGCAGAAATAAAAGATTCTTGGAATTAATAATAATGTCGGACCAATTAGATGTCGAAGGAGATAAACGGGTTTATCTATCAGATAGACTATCAATGAATCATTCGAGTCATTACATACATATCGATAGCTTTTTAATCACGTAATTATTTTATTAACATTATCGACGTACCCACTGGGCCCACGCTAATATTATAATTATTGATATTGCAATAATCACCGAACCTGCTATTATTATTGATTGGTAATCGCAATATTTGGTTATTTTTTTATATGTTATAACTGTTTATGAGTGTTGTAGATATGATTATGATGTATTGTCATTGTTGTAGATTATATGCGGCTTACTGATTTCAGTATCACACCTGTTATTCCCCGGATATCAGCAGAGGTAGGTATAGGTAGTATTATAGTATTTGGTCAGGTATGTCATTGACTAATAATAACTACAGTTACGTAAGACTGCATATACTGGTGAAAAGTGTAAGTTATAATAACATCACGCCTATGATCCCCGGAGGGTTAGACAGAGGTGCATATTATGGCACCTAATGCCACTCCATAATGTTTTTCACTACGTATCACCCACTTTTCACTACGTATATTATGAGTCCCGTGTAATAGGGGGTGAGCCTATTGCCATATATACTACGTAATATTAAGTATGTAGTATTTTAGTTGCCAAGTAAAGTTTTGCCCGATGCGGGAATCGATCCCGAGACCCCTTGCCCGGCAGCCGTACTAGCGACCACTTGGCCAACGAGACAGGTTCTGAAAAGAAAACAATAAATATGTAACATATTCCACATGTGCCTCTTTTGTTACAGGTGTATGCACTGCAGTAATCGTTTCCACCAAACACACTGGACTTTTGAGACATACTAAATAAATTATTATGTTTTCGACTTACTCACATAATATTTGACGAGGAAATCAAACTCGCGTCGCGGGTCGCGAAATGCTGCTCATGAATATGAGCCTCTAGCATGGCTTGAAACTAGTCGAGTTCCTCGTCAGATTATTACGTGAGTAAGCCGAAAACATAATAATGACAACATAACAAAAATCAATAATACTTTTCTAAGCAACGAGATCGTGACCTAGATCATCCATTCACTAGAACAATGCGCAAATCGGTCACTGATGCCAATATTAAATCAAAAGCTAATTAGCATAATAACAGTTACAGTGAGACGACGTCTAAACAAGCATTACATTACATAATTCAATTAAATGACAAACACAAACCTCGTGGATTGGTATAAACCAATTTAATTGTTTCCATAAATTGGATCAAATCAATTAAATTGTACGCCAGGACACTCGAACCTATATCGTATACAGTACAATGTACAGTCAACGGCTACAACAAGTAACTTATACGATAGCGAATCACAATTACAGCACGATTAACTCGGTGGTTGGGCAAATAGTTGATGTGAACTGTCGCAGTTTTCAGTCCCGTACAACTTTTCGTGTGACCTACAAATTGCTGTGTTTTTTTTAAGTGAAGAAAATAATCGAATGACTTCTCCCGCCTGGGTGAGGTAGGAGGGATTGCACAATCTTACCGACTATAAATCACTCCTCCTGCACTTCGAACCGGAGCCCCGGTAACCCATTAGGTTATCTGCGCCTCCGTGTCGGCTTCAGCACTATTGGGCCCCATCCGTGGTGGTCTGATGGCTCTTTGAGGCGCGCGCGGAACGCGACGCGCCGTACGCTCGGGTAAATTGCTGTGTCTAGGTGTGATACGTGTGTCTGTGTTTGTAAATACACCCACGGTAGAGAAGAAAATCTTATTACTCCATGATTATCCCACATACAAACATAATACAGTTTAAAACAAAGTTTACTCATAGGTTGTACTTTGGCAAACCATAAATTATACTGATTATAAAATTTTAAACCAAAGCTAGACTTTCTTTAACAGTATACTAGTTTTACTTGAATTAGAAAATTTATTAACATTATACTTTTGACGGCTCTTGACTGTACAATGTATGTATAGGTATTTAGTAACATGTCTACGTCACACGAGATTACTGGCTACGGCGTAGCGCTACGGCTCGCTGGCTACGAGCGTAGCAGATATTGTAATATCATTTTATTATGTAACAATTATGGAACAAAGGAATGTTTTAAAGTTTGTATGAATATTGTTAATATATATATAAAAGATGTATGTATTTTTGTAGATTTATTTATTACGTGCTAGTCATAATAACTGGTGTGCATACAGAGTTACTATGAGTCCCAATAAAGTAAAAAATAATACTTTAAATATTGTTGAGTACCAATAAAAACCTGGGTTTCATATTACTTATTGCTAGGAATAACTTCATTTAATTTTTTTTAAGTAGTGCCAAAAACCAATATCAATCAACATAATTAAAAAATTATAATTAATTTAGACCACACTGTAAGTTATACATTAACACAACCATTCATTACAACTTCATGACCACAATAACTATTCCTTTTCAATCACAAAAGCAGGTAAAGTCCCAACAAAGAACAAAAGCTACCGAATTTCGTAATTTTTATGACAAACCAAATATACCACCATATTCCATATAATTTAGTAAAGTCTACAAACACATCACGTTTGTCATTTTATGACTTTATAGACCCCAAAATACCGACCCATGTTAAATGTTAATAGACCATAAGTTTTTTACAAACAGACACCGTTCACTAAACCCATATAATTCCAGAAAATGACATAAATTATACGTTAGGAAGTCATTAATAAATAAATTACTTCTGTGGACCGGACCGCGAGTGTTTAAGAATATTCTGAGCGGTTTTCGAATTCGTCAGCTTCACATTTAGATTATTAGTTCATCTTATTTCTTTTTTGCAAAGGAACACTGTAGATAAAAGATGCATAAATGTGATGGAAGCTAAAGAAGTAAACAAAAATAAAATATGAGTTTATGTACGGCACGTGTGTGTGTGTATAAATGAAAAGAAACAATACATTTTGCAAAGCTTTTTTTAATTTTGGATTAGAAGGCAAGCGAGCGGACGGATCACCTGATGGTAAGCGATCAGCGCCGCCCATGGATACCTGCAACACCAGAGGAGTCACAGGTGCGTTGCCGGCCTTTTTAAAAGGAATACGCTCTTTTCTTAAAGGTTTGAAGGTCGTATTTATCTGTGCGAGGCAGGAAGCTACGTGAGAAGCGCACAGTTGTGGCCTGCCAACCATCTATATGATGGGGATGCATTTTTTTTTAAGGGGGGAAATTCATCGAATGGCTGCTCCCGCCTGGGTGAGGCGGATGGGAGTGTCAGACTCTTACTGACTAAAAACCACCCCGTTCCTTCTCCTGCACGTCGAGCCGGAGCCACGGTTACCCGTTAGGTTCTCCGCGACATGGGGATGCATAGGCTGTCGTTAATGTACGGTACGTGTGTTTGTGCGTAAATTTAAAGAAACAATATATTTTGCAAGTATCTATTATTTTTCAAAATCAATGTGTGTGACGTAACCGGTGTCTTTTTATGGAAATAGAAGGTAACCGGGCAGACGGATCACTCGATGGTAAGCGATCACGGAACACTCGTAATACCAGAAGAGTCACAGGAGCGTTTTAAAAACGAATACGCTCTTTTCTTAAAGGTTTGAAGGTTGTATCGGCGGTTCAGAAATACCGCTGACGACAGATCATTCCACCGTTTTACTGTGCGAGGCAGAAAGCTATGAGAGAAGCACACAGCAGTGGCTTGCCAACCATCTATAAGATGGGGATATGCTGTCGTAAGGGTCGATGGCGAAAACACGCGGCAGGTATCAGATCAAACAATTTCTCAGAGCACTCCCCATGGTATAAGCGATAGAAGATAAGGTAATATCGGAAACCACATAACAAGTTAACTATACTTTAAATATCGTAACTAAGCTCAACCAGTCATCTTTGAACTTGACATTATTCTATAAAGATTTCAATAATTGATACTAAGAATTCAATAATAATTGACTGCCTCGTTGGCCAAGTGGTCGCAAGAACGATTACCGGGCAAGGGGTCTCGGTTACGATTCCCGGTCGTGCAAAATATTACTGGATTATAAAAAATCTGAGTAGTAGCACGGAGTCTGGAATTGAGCCCGGTATATGGCAATAGTCTCACCCCCTACTACATGAGACTCATAATAGTGAAAAGTGGTTGTTACATTGTGTACAGTAGCATAATGTTTACCTCTGCCTACCCCTTCGGGGGTAAAAGGCGCGATGTTATGTTAGATTTCAATAAAAATCTCAATATCAACAAACAGCAATCCATATTTAAAAATCCAAATCCCTTGCCTTCGTGAAGCTCAGTTCTGTTTACCGACAAGACGTTGCGTCGAGTCGTATGTATCACATCTTATATTGATCCAATTTCAAAATAGTTCTACCTCGCAATACATCTGCATGGCAATGTATGGGCCGTATTATTTGCCTCTAGGCCTTCACTGTAAATATACCTGTAACATAGATAAATACTTGATTTCAGATGGTTTGTTAAGATTATGTAGATAAAGCATTGTTCTTATGCTAGGTATTGAATTGAACAGAGTACATTTTTGTCTAGTAAAGACTGACAGTTATATAAACACGTTGAAAGATTAATGAAAGCTGTGGTAGTTACTTTATCTGTTTTCTTTGCTTCAGATTATTGTGAATATTAGTGCCACTGCCGCAAGGCAAGGCAAGGACAAAGGCAAGGGGTCTCGGATTCGATTTCCAACTCAGGCAAATATTACTGGGTTTTTTAAAAACATCTCAGTAATAGCACGGCATCTGGAATTGTGCCCGGTATATGACAATAGGCTCGCCCCCTATTACATGGGACTCATAGCATAGTGAAAAGTGGGTGTTACATTGTACATTGGCGGTAAGAGCCGTAATGTGCACCACTGCTTATCCCTTCGGGGATAAAAGGCATGCTGTTATGTGTATTATATCATAATAAGATCCTATTAAACAGCTCAAAAGTGAGATTTCAAAACTTACCTGCTATGCAACAGCAACGAGCTCCTGGGTTTAAACTGTGCAATAAACATGTAAGTGGCAGTAACTGGCAGTTAGAGTACAGTTAACTAGTAGTCACAAAGTTAGGGCCGACAAGTTAACGATCAAATAAAACGAGACATAAAAGATAACTTATAATACTTCATAAGTTAATAGTATTGACGATAAGTTGGTGTGTTTGTGTGGACAGTACAGGGTGGTTAGGAATGGCTGTAATTAAAGCAATAATATTATATGTATGTATAATGTAATAATGTTAATACAGTTTAAGACGTCGCAGAGAACTTAACGAGTTACCGGAGCTCCGGCTCAAAGTGCAGGAGTCGGAACGGGGTTGTTTTTAGTCAGTAGGTAAGAGTCTGACACTAAAGGCGGGAGAAGTCATTCGAAGATTTTCCCCCTTAAAAATACAGTTTAAGACCAATGGTCGTCATATTATGCAAAACAATGCAAAAACAAAAACTAATTTGTTCTTCCTAATCTAGGTCTTTCGAATTATTATTATTAATTTCTATTAATCTGGTTTCCTAAATAGGTAACTTTCAGAACATTAATGTGAATGACATAAAAGTACATAATATAACCTCGTTTCAAATTAATCTACAAATCCAATAAAAATATTGTTATTGGATTTGTAGATTAATTTATAATAATAATAAACTGGATATACATCCAGTTTCCATCAAATAAAGCATAGTTTATAAATCGCATTTTTTGTTGAAATCAACAAAGAGAAAAATTATTTAAAATCAAATCAAATAGGCTTTGTTTGTATAGCGTAGGTTATATTTACAATAAACTGTGAGATATAAAAAACAAGTAGCCCCATCTTTTAAATGAATTATATTTATATTAGCATTCTTGCATAGCTGTTCAAAACCAAAGCTGCAATTTAAACTTATTCGATTAAGACGACATCAAACAAGCAAACAACATCGGAAAATCAAATACCCTACATTAGCAACAGCCTGTACATGACGTGACAATAAAAAGGGCTGTATTAAAGGCAACGCATTTAGATTGAGAGGCCAGCAATATAACACGGTCCGCATTAAGAATTACATTATAACTCACATTAACTTGAGAAACACACTGTATCATTCGTATGTATGTATGTGTGTGTACACAGACGATGGCAACGATTCTGTCTGAGGAAAAATCTGTATCTACTACATCTGTCACTTTAAAACAGCTTTTCTAGACTTTTTTTATGGTATAAGCCGGAAAACGAGCAGATAGATCACCTGGGGGCTTACTCTTGAATCCAATTCCGATCGATCGACATTGGTATTGTGAGATTTCGTACTCTCGAGTTGCCACACTAGCGCCCATTGCATCCGTATTGTGTGGATATTGAATGAACTTATTGGTATTGAATTTGTCTTTATATTCCGTACTCTGAATGCTATTGTAACAGCTACGATTGTGGTTGTATAGTGTTGACATTGAATAATTATTGAGATTGTATTGGATTGAAATTGGATTGACATTGAGATTGGTTTCAAGAGTAAGCACCCTGATTGTAAGCAATCGGCGTCGCCCGTGGACACCTGGAACACCATAGGCGTTACAAGTGCGTTACCGGCCTTTTGGGGATTAGGAGTTTGAGGATCGTTGGGGATTCAGGGATTGGGGAGATTGGGGAAGGGGAGGGTAATTGGGCTTAGTTACTTACGTAAATACTTACTGGAAGGCTACTCAATTTAAAGTTGTACTTAAATATCGTGCATATCTGTCATTTTACAAAGAATTTGTAGAGACAGAACTATATTTAAGCGCGATTTAAAAATGGGTAGCGTTGATTGTATAGTCAACTTTATTGTTAAATCATAATATTGAATGTGTAATACAGTAATTTGAAAGTTTGGGTTACTTAAATTGGACTTTACAGAAATGTACAGTATGTACAGGACATTGAGTATGACTTTAAAACTGTAGTAACGTTTAGCTAAACACTTATACATGCTAAAATGCACCGGCGATAGTAAGATCCGATTTTATTCTGTTTTGCTAACTCGAGTCCAGAGTCAGTCATTCGTAATGTAAGCTGAACGGAGATTTAGAATTCCCCCACATAAGTCGTACTTTCTTCGTCTGTACATACTTTGAATTATTTCTTTTGTTCTATTGTTATAATAGGTATTAAATCTTAAAGTTCATCGATTAAAGTATAATAAACTCTGTTTCACTGAATAAAAATAACGCAAATTAATAAATTACATTTTTCTCTCATTAACGACTATTTAAAAAATATGAACAATGTTATTCGTATTCTGCAATTCTATTCAATGTAATTCTATTCAAACAATCAACAAGTTGCCCACATACAATTTAATTTAAAAACGACCGATCACCGAAGACTCAGCGACTCAGCCCAGACACGCAACCCAAATCAGGTAATACGCCGCTCGACACGTCAATCAAACATTCATGACATTCCCTGCTGATCCCATAAAAACTCCCTTTAAACAATTAAGAAGGGGCAATTAAGACCGACCATTTTGTTAATCGTTTTGAGGAACAAAAAAACCAATAAAATGTCCTATAAAAAGCTCTTTAATCGCCTCGAAGATGTCTCCATCGTGTGTTTTTGTGTGCACCCGTGTTCAAATACCAGGGCTTCATAAAATTAGGGGGACTATGAATAAAGGATTGTTACTTTATTACGGTTGATATTATATAATTGGTAGACAAATACCTTACAATTTTACACCGCCTTTTCAGATAGACTTTAAATTAAAGAAGTTCTTACTCTAGCATGAGAACTAAGAACTAAGTTAAGGTAAAGAAAAAACATCAGAAAATATCAAATATCTTTAACCAAATGTTTACCTTTCTCTTATTTCATAGAGGCCATAAATAATACTCTAAATCACTGAAGACTGTATAAATGACAGTCAGAAAAAACATAACGAACATATTTTAGCAGTAGCAACACTAAAAACATCATTATTAAAAACAAAAGGACACCATTAGGTTTACAATAGACACATAGAGCTACCACACCAAAATGAATCTTATATTTAACAAATAAGGGTTATTGTGGGTAATATCTATTTGATGGGAACTTATTATTTATTGATATGGAGTTCAGAGTATAGTTTACGAAGCTCTCAGGTAGCAGTGGGCTATAAAAATTAGTGGAAACCCTTTTTAAGTAGGGTCCCGTAACAACTTAGTCGAAACTACTGCAGTACAACAGATGAATCCCACGTTTAGACTATTTAAAATACTTTAGCTACCAGGTTATGCGAAATAATATAATAATAATAAGTTTATCTCAGACTCTACATGATATGTCCATAGGTTTGTTAGTAACAAAGTAACAAAGAGTGCTTAAATAATTAGGTTAATATTGTTAGTTATTACGATCTTATATTATTAATTACTGTGGCCACCCAGTGTTTCTGCAAGGGACAGTCCGGTCTGGCAGCAATAATCTTCAAAATGCTGTTGTCACTACCATGCAGGTGCCGCAGTAAGGAGGCCGCTTTCTTACGCATGATGGCGTGGAAATCATCTGTGAGAGCCTCTGCGAACATTCGACATAAACAAAAAAAAATTAGTATAGAATTGAATCGCCAGTTAATGAATGTGGCAACTGTATTATTATACAGTATTCTTTCATTTAGGTACTTCTACTTATTGCTTACGTTTAGTACTTTTAATTTTGATAACCTGGGCCCTTCAGCCAAACGCCACTTTAGCGCTTGTGTACAGAGAAAGTAGAAATAAAAATGTATGGGGATTACACTGACAAGTGTCAAAATTTACGTCAATTCCATATAATTTGGTTTTCTACTCTACAAGCAGACAAGCGCTATATGGCATTTGGCTACAGCTGCTGATATTATCTATCGAAACCGTAATTTTAATTTACTACATACCTACATAAATATATAACCTGTCGTACGCCTGTCTCCCATGAGGGTAGGCAGAGACTATGGAACGTCAATTGCTACGATTCTTACATACCTCTTTCGCTTCCTCAACGGTCATCAGTCTTTTCACGCATGCTCGTCGGTTAAGGGTACTTATAATTTGGCCCTTCTTTAATATATCGCCAATCTAGTCAATATTATTTTCGTCTAGAGGTCCCAATTACGACAATGACGATTTAATTTACTTATCACTGTGATACTAGATTAATTAATGGAGATGAAGTAAAAGAGGTAAACCAGAATCGTGACAATTAATTTTTAATTTTCTCTACATATTCCAATGAAAGATAGCCATGGCGATTATGTATCTATTTAAAACACTTTTAAATATTTATTAAGCATCTTTATTAAAGTGTTTAACTTTAAACGATAACATAAACACATGGAAAAGAAAATGAAGTATGTTTGGTGAAATGATATTGAAACAGTTATATATAAACGTCTATGCTAGATTAGTGTACTACATAATTACTGCGACTGGTTGTATTTATTATTTACCTAATTACTTCCCATGCGATGGTTCGCCAATATTGAGCGATGCAAGCTCCATCACAGAATTAATATTACCTATTATTGAAACAGTTCAAATTATCTAATCGATTTCGATGTAATTATATAATATTATGGCTGTAGATATAACTAATCACTTTCAACGTACTTACATCAAAGCCAAAAAGCAATGCATAAATGCATGTATGACAGAATAGAACATTATTGTCAGTCATAGTAGCACGGAGCCTGGAACTGTGCCCGGTATATAGCAATAGGCTCACCCCCTATTACATAGGACTTATAACATAAATAGTGGGTGTTACATTGTACTGTGGCATAATGTGCCCCCTTCGGGGACACCACAGAAGGGGCCCAATGGGGCCGATGCCGATTCGGAGTCGCGGGGAACCTAACGGGTAACCTGGGCTGCGGCTCGACGTGCAGGAGAAGGAACGGGGTGGTTTTTAGTCAGTAAGAGTCTGAAACTCCCTCCCGCCTCACCCAGGCGAGAGCAGTCATTTGATGATTTTCCTCCTTAAAAAAAAGGGCGTGATGTTATGTACATATGTTGTCAGTCATACTACCTACTCTTTTAATTATTATGTTTTCAGCTTATCACGTAACGGTTTGACGAGGAACTCGACTAGTTTCAAGCCATGCTAGAAAGAAGAAGTATCTAGCCAGTAGCAGCGCTACTGTCGCCGCGTCACAAGTCGCGGAATGCTGCTCATGAATATGAGCCTCTAGCATGGCTTGAAACTAGTCAAGTTCCTCGACTGTTACTGTACTGTACTGTTTAGTAATAATTACGTGAGCAAGCCGAACACATAATAATTAATTTTATATGTCTCACGAAAGTTATAATATAAACATACTACTCTTTGTCAGAACCAACTAACAAACTACAAATTAGACAGAGACCGACTAGCAATGTTCTCTGATTCACCCTAAGCTTCCACCCATCTGCCAAACGTGGAATATTTGACTGGCCTTCTTATATGAGTGGGCGTATATAGTCCAATAGGGTAGTTTCCTAAATTTTATTTTAGTTTAAAACAATAGACACATGTTTTTACTTTTCTCACAAAACTAAATACTTTAGACTTTAGATTAGTTTGAAATATCGTATGACGTCTCAACGTGTGACGTAACGACTTCCCACTCCTAAACTTAACTCCATTTTATCTAAATATTGTAACTTTATACGAGAAGATAAAAAAATACGTCTCCAATATTTTTTTATTATCTAACTGACGGACTAATTAGATTTTTAAATTTCATTCCCTGGCAACTACCCTACTTACTAATCTTAATACAAAATGTGAAACAGTGATCGGTAACTACAATGATATTGGTGTATATGGCGATGAATATCTGAGCTCTGTTGGATCGCAATTAGCGATACACATTAACAGTTTATTGTTATTGACTGATATTATTTATTTACACCCTTAATAGCCCATTATCAGAGTTTACAACCACTCAGTACTGTCTCATACCTACGGTTAAGTGAACTACTGGATATGTAAAGATACTATTTCAGATGACGGACACATCAAGGTAAGTAAGTACCTTAGTGGAAACGTTCCATTTTCATACGTCATTTCTTAATATTGTCAACCTGTATTAGAAAGTCTTGAACATCACTACATAGTATAAAACAAAGTCGCTATCGGCCGTCTGTCTGTCTCTAGGTATGCTTAGATCTTTAAAACTACGCAACGGATTTTGATGTGTTTTTTTTTAATAGATAGAGTGATTCTTAAGGAACGCTTATATGACCCGAGCGTATGCCTGTGTGCTTACTCTTGAAACCAATCTCAATGTCAATGCAATTTCAATCCTATAAATCTCAATAATTATACAATGTCAAAATTATACAACCCCTATCGTAGCAGTTAAAATAGCATTTGGAGTACGGAATATAAAGCCTAACTCAATACCATTTAGTTCATTTAATATCCACGCAATACGAATGCAATGGGCGCTAGTGTTATAACTCAAGAGTACGAAATTTCACAATACCAATGTCGATCTATCGGAATTGGATTCAAGAGTAAGCCCCCTGATAGGGCCGATGCCGATTCGGAATCGCGGAGAACCTAACGGGTTACCGGGGCTCCGGCTCGACCCACCTAACCCAGGCGGGAGCAGTCACTCGATAATTTTCCCCCCTTAAAAAAAAGAAGGAAGGTTTATATGTATAATACATGCATATTGCACCCGTGCGAAGCCGGGGCGGGTCGCTAGTTTCAAGACATGCATAAGTACGTATCTATGTAAAATTCTAATTTTTAACAGATAACAATAGTTTTTTAAACAGATAAAGTGTATTCAGTGTCGTGTCGAGTGCACATCTTACAAAGCAAACAATTCTGCCTTGTTGATCGACTGCGACTGTCGGGCGGGGGCAACGGGAGTTCTAAAAAGCATTATCACATTATCTTTTGTCTAATGCAAGAGTTAAGCTAGCTATCATGTTTTATATTTATTTGTGGTTTATACAATACTTAAGTCTTGGCTTTTATTAGTTTTTATTGATCTCAGTACCTAAAGCTTACGGCAATTCTCGCATTAGCTCACAAAGTCGTGTTTGTCTATCCTTTCGTGGAACAAAGGCATGTAGCTATGTCAAATCAAATACTTCGAAACTTCTATAAATACGTATGGGCACCTGATCCGTACATATTTATTTATATCAATATCTTTCCTTAAATAGAAGTGACTACGTATAAAGGTCGACCTATTTTTACCGCAGCATTCTATTAAAATATTATTTTGTACATTTGTACGTCATCGCAAGGGTTGGCAACCGAGTCGGTGAGGACCGACAGATGATACCAGACCTCTCCAGGGAGGGAGGGAGTTAGGAGTCGAGTACAACAATTTGCTAATTTTGAGGATTGGTATTTAAGTTGGTAAAAGAAATATAATTGTTGTTTGGCATTACAAAAATTGCTCTGTTTTATATTTTTTGCTTTTCTGTGTTAGTTACTGCACTGCTGGGCTGGGCAACCGGCTGTCGCGCAACCTGTCGCGGGTTTGATTCTCGCTCGTTACAACTCTTTGTGTGATCGAAAAATTGTTGTTCCAGGTCTCGGTGTCACGTCTATGTGAACTTGTATGTTTGTAAACGCACCAACAATCCTAATGTGAGGCAATTTTTTATAAAAAAAGGATAAAAATGAAAGAAAAGTTACATATAGGTAAACATATTTTTTGTTTGTTGAACTAGTGAGCCAGTCAGTCAGTCAGTCAGCCAGTAAACTTGCTAGCATATCGTTAAACTTGACGCCCATATTCATATAAACCAATTTTCATTAATTTTTTAAGATTACAAACGCTAATAAGCTCTGGCAAAGATACAAATAAAATATTATGATGAATATCAGTCACAGTGTAAACACAACCTTACACTGAAAGGTAAGATCCTGTAACATGTCCTCCCGACATGGAAACTTATTCACGTGAAAAAATGCGATATCAAGAACAATAACTCTTACAGCCAATCACACCGGTGGTCACTCACTGAATAATATTCCATTGCAATTCGAAATACATAAATTACTTTATATTATTTATGTACACACACATACAACATAAAGAACAACACATATATGAAATTAAAGTACAAAGGTACCAACTATTCCTATTGGAATTTCTTCCTGTGGACCTGGGGCAAAGTAGAAAGGTGAGTACTTAGTAGAGTGAGGAAGGTGGTAAGAAGATGGAAAAGTAATCCTTATCCTTACTAATATTATAAATCGGAATGTGAGTTTGTTTGTTTGTTTGTTTGTTCCGCTTTCACGCCGTAACTACTGAACCGATTGCTTTGAATTTTTGCAGACGTAAAGTTAGAAGTCTGGATTAAATAATAGGGTACTTTTTATCCCGGAAAAATTTGATATTCTCGAGGGAAAATGAAATTATTGGTATAGATGGCGCTGTATGTATTGGTATATGCACATAGGCTACTTTTTATCCTTTTGTGACGCGAGCAAAGCCGCAGGTAAAAGCTAGTAATGAAATAAGACACAGTTTACAAATAGAAAATTGTCATGGAAAACAGACTTATCTATCTCCAATCAATCTGGCTGCTGTGGAGATTATGACAAACCCTTCTGTTGTATAGGACGGCCATTGTTGAGGTAGGAGCCTATATGAATATATCTTATTCATAAACAAAGTCAATACAAGAAGAGCAAAATAAATAGACATCGAAATAAAAACTACCTAAAAACAAATACTTAAACACTTATTAACTAGGCTTAAAGGAACAAAAATAAATCTAAATCCTATCTTTCACAGAAACGTAATAAAATAGGTCTACGTCTGACATCACTTCATTTATTCATCAAATTGTACTTTATACAATAATTCTCTTTGTGGTTTACTGTATCTAATAATATCTCATTTCTTTGCTCAAAACAATAATAGATACAAACGACAACAACATAAAAAACAAGAAACACAACCTTAATATATTTTAGAAACCTCTAATCAAATATAAACCTTAAATGTAATACCATACGATTCATAAAACAACATCAGTGTCAATATATCAAAGAGCAATATGAAATGATGTGTCATGTAATGGTAAACCGACCGTTTATAGATGTAAGGAGGTTGTTCGTCTTCGTTAACTAGCCATGTCGTCTGAATTCGGTCGGTTGCGACACAGGTGGGCTGAACGAACGAAAATAGACTCAAAATCAATACAATACTTGCGAAGATAGTTGTAGTGAGGGGAATACTTTTTATTCCTATCGATAGTCGATGGATTTTCTTTTCTCAATATATATTTTTTTCTATACTGCAATGTATGAAACGAAATGGATGTGTATGACAACGATTGGCCGCAAAAAGGTTTACATTGAGAAGAGTCCAAGGAGGGGACGATCATGGCTGAATATAAAATTAGTTAATTAAAATAAATAAATGTTTCGTGGATTCGATTCTCGTATAAAATAATATGATCCACGTTCATTGATCACTTTTCATACTCCGGGATTACTACTACTACATATCCCGTTATACTTTCTACTAAATTGTTCCTTACTAAAACTACATAATTATACATATTCTAATTTCTGAATTGATTAAGCTAAACATCTCCTAATCACACTCCGGGATTACTGCATATTCCGCATATACTTAGGTTCAAAATCGAAGCATGTGACATTGTTTTTATAGAGTTGAGCTAAGACCTGGAACCTAAAGAACTGATGATCAACAAAACGACAACTGACTAAACAAACACCAGCTGATATTAATTACAATTCCAGAAATACCTTGAAACTGTCAAATAAATAAATTTCTACAAAATATATCGATACGAAAAAATTGATTCCTTGTGTCTCCGCCCTACAATCCCGTAGGGTTGTCAACTCACTCTAAGTAATCGCCCATTATCTATATCGATTCAGCCCGCCACTGTCCACCAATTCTCGATTCAACTGAAGCGATGCGACCCTAACTTAGCGAGCAATCCTTATTGTTGCACGTCCATCGATTGCTTTGAACAAGACTGTGTTCTAGAGGTCTTAACTAAAGGAGCAATGGTGAATGTTTTATTGGAAAAAGTAGTAGTTGTTCAGTTATTTTGGTATAGTATTAACACTGATTTTAACATCGTTTAAACGTAGAGGCGAGCTAATGAAGCGATCGCCAATAATTGATTCAGCGTTTTAATTTGCCCCTCAATCTATTTTAAATCCTCTTAAAGAGTTGAATGATATTTCATAAAGTAATTGAGAATTGGAAAGGATTTTCTTTTGTTTGATTGTCTTGGAAATTTTCTTAGTTATTATGAAATAGGACATTTTTATTAGAATATTTTGTAAATTATTTTTTATGGTTTAGCATGTGTTGGTAGACCAATATTTTATAATAGACATAAACGCTAGTCGAAGAGATTGAATAAAAAAAAACTAAATGACGGTTTGCTTTTTCACTCGATTAGTTGTATAGACCTAGAGTTTAGAATTTCATTTGCTATGAGCTAAATGGCGTAGACTAGTGTCTGTCCTATACAATGACGTACATCGTAATGCGCCAATGCATAAATTGACCTTTGTAGGTATGCGTAGTAGACGTCATCAACCTGCCTTTTGGACTGTAAGCAACAGTTAAGATAATCAAGTATGATATTTTCCTTGAGCAGTCCGCGTAAGTACAATCTAATCATAATACTACAGTAATTATTCACAAAGTACATTATTATTTATTAAATAACTAATAAACTATCGATAACGGATATATACGCGTGAATTATGATTACACAGTGTAATCTCTTAGCCTGAATTATTTATCTATTTGCTTATTATCAACAAATAAAGATACACTATAAAAAACCCAACACCAATATACTTTGTACTCGAACCGGAAACCCTTTACCCGGCAGTCGCACTTGTAATCACTCGACAGCCGGACACTCCTCTCTCGACAACCCTCAACGATTTTCAACTGAGGGACACAAGTTCAAATCAAAATAGGAAAAAAGAGGTTCTCTTTCTCTAGTTTTTTTATATATACTTTAACTTGAATCTCCTTCTCGGTCAGACTCTACACTCAGAAAAAAATTGGTCAACAAAGCCACAATAAAAGATTTGTTAAAAAAATGAAAGAATCACCTATAGTTGATTCATGTACCTTTACAGTAATTAACTGAAAATAATACTATTTATTTAATCATCTACTGTAACTCTACTATACTATTACTATAACTAACTTTAACTACTACACAACTATGACTAACCCTACTTACTTTATATTAAGACAGAATCTACATAATTATCAAAAGCTTACGTAACACGATCTTCTACTACTTAAATGATGTAAAAGATCTCAGGCTACACACGTCACTAACTTGATCATAATATTATTTAGGCTTACCTGTACGATGACAAATTTAATTCAATCATTGCTAAATATTTAACACAAGTGAGCATCTATTAACATATTAATATAAATAGAAAACAAAACTACAATTACTTCACAGTAAAACCAATTAACATTATCCAACCAAATAATATTCAGCGAGCAATAACAATAATCTTTTCCTGTAATTAAATGTCCCAAAATCTCTTTGACATGTTAATACAAAATTAATCCAGAAATATAAACGAAAACGCGATCATCAGAATTATAAAAACACGAGCAAACAAAAACAATGAGCGAGCAATTAACTCTCAAACTCAAAATCAGGGTAAACTCACCAATTGTCGACCGCTCTATTTGAACGAAACGTACAACAGACAAAGGGAATAAAAGGGGTTTAAAAATACGCCCAGGCCCAATTAATTAGAGACAATTAGCCACCCTTCCTGCAGCAACAAAAGGTAGAAAAACTCTTCTCATTAATTACGAAGCAAAGAGGGCGAAAGGCGAAACAGGAAGGTACTAGATTCCTCCCCTTTTGTTTTGAAGAGGAATCCATTTGTGAGACAGACGCGTTGCGGAAGATGCGGGGGCATCGGTGAGCTGCTTTATTTACGTTGTCATTTAATTGTGGCCGTGCCCTTGCTAACTTTACAATAAATTATAAGTACACGAGTGACAACCCTGATCTACAACAACCTGTAGTGCTTCACGTGTAGGGCACTTATCATATCGATGCATAACATCAAACTCATAGCATGGGTGTAACATCTCATTACATTATGTTTGATTTGATAACGAAGCTACCAAAAGATAACGCAAAAAATATTGACATAAAATCTTTTTTCAGAATAAAACAATAATCCCTGGATGGAAGCCCATTACACGCGGTGACAGCTCATCCACTCTCAGCCTAATTACTATGCTTTCAACAAGTCACAGATTACACGAACATACATTATGAACACTATCGGAACTAATCCTCGGCTGACACCCTAGAAAAAATATTCCAAAGTGCCTTCAACGATAGGCGAACATTTTAATCGACACACAGATTATACGTGTCCATTAAATAAGTAGCTATCAATTACCGTGCTTGTACTGATAATTTTTACCAGTGCTGATAAAATTCGGCAGTGCTAATCAAGCCGTCAGCATGTGCGCGTGCAAGCAGAAAAGGTCTTTCCTCATAGAGGACATACTGAATGACGTGAAGAAGAAACCTTACAAGAACCTCAGTCAGGAGCCCACGCTGCCCCTCAAGTGCAATGGAGTGAAGGCTGTCGAGGTCCCCAAGGTGCAGGAGGTGACGAAGGTGACGAAGATTGAAGAGCCAGTCAGTGAGAACGCGATCAAGTCTGATGTTAAATACGATGTCCCAAAGGATTTTGATTTGAGCAAAGTCAACCTAGAACACAGAAGAAACACGTATCCATTGTATCCGACACCGATCAAAGCGAATGTGCCTCCGTTGTCCTCGTCAGTGACATGGCCCCACTACAGAGGGAAGGAGGCTCCAGGGTTTATGGAGAGGCCTCCGTTCAGTTACTATAGCGATCCAATGTTAAACTCTAATCAGATACTAAGAAGTCAACTTGCTGCGAACAGATTCATCCCCCACCCCTTCACTATACGACAAGCTTACGGATTTGACAGAGGTGAGTTCTAATTTAGATAATATCTTACTTATAGTCATTCTCAAAAATAATTCAAGTAAATGATAAAGTTAAACACTGGCTGGAACATTTCATGTGATAATTTTGACTAAGATAGTATTCGTTGGCAACGCCTTCTTATCGAGTGTGTACAAAAAGAAAAACAAATAAAATACGATTATTATATCGATTACAATCGATAAGCGACGGATGGACGTGCTAACACAATTATTCATATTGGACCACCTTGCTTGCGTCACACTTTATCTAATCGTAATTACAATCATCACGAGTTTGTCTTAATCTTCAATGACTGTATACATATAATGCATCTCTTGTTGTCCGTTTGTTTGACTTCAATATACAAAATTATCTTTAGGAACAATATGATTGTTATTGATAACCTTTTGCCTACTTTTTTATCAATGTGTCATTGTTTGGGATTTTCTTCATACGACAATTAGTTTAATAAATGTGTCTTGTCCATTATCGTTATCGAATCAAATTATTTGAACTGCACTGGAGATAAAGTAACCCCGAGGAGGCCTACTTCTAAACCAAATACTCTTAAAAATACCACCACTCTTTTCTTAATTTATAATAACTATCGTGAGACATACTAAATTAACTAAAATCACGGGTTTCTCACGTGAATATACTGGGAAAAGCCCTACTAGTTTCGAACCACAGAGGGTTGAGCTGCTGAGCTCAATAAGCTCAATGAGATGAGCGACATCGCCGCGACAGCGCACGTTGCTCATGAGGAAGAACCCCTCTGTGGTTTGAAACTAGTAGAGCTTTTCTCAGTATATCCACGTGAGTAACCCGTGATTTTAGTTAATTTCTAATTTAGCCTATAATATTTTGACCGTCGATTTATTTTGTCGTATAGACAACGTGAGAAGACATCTCATAGTCTATGTTACATTTATACCATGTTTTTCTTTACCAAAAAGACAAATAAAAATACCAAATATTTACCACTACAGTTACATATAACCAAGATCATAAATTAGGTTCATAATATTAAACGCTATCATAATTAACTTGTATTCGTAGTATTTATCAGATAAATGGCAATCAAAATCTGTGAGGAAAATTAAGTAATCCATGATCGTAAACTCGATGTTTTTACCCGAATCCGCTTCACTACATGTTGGCATTATCTCTACATATATCAATTCTATTTTTATTAATTTATAATTATAACGCTAAGTATCTTGTTCATTTAATGTTATAAATTGATTTTGATGTTTTCTTACGTCATATCACATTGTGTTTACTTCCCCAGACAATATTGAACTTCATATAGGTTTGAGCTTAACTATAATTAAAATTTCTTTATTCTCAAACATAGGCTTGAGAATAAAGAAATTTTATTCCTATGTTGAAAACCTATGTTTTATTGATTACAATACTGCTATCAGGCTATATATACTACTTTCAGGCTACAGTTTTATAACATAACATCACACCTTTTATCCCCGAAGAGGTGTGCAGAGGTGTACATTACGGCACTTAATGCTACTGTGCCATGTGACACCCACTTTTTACTATTTTTGTTATCAGTCCCATGTAATAGGGGGTGAGCTTATGGCTATATACCACCACAATTTCAGACTCCGTGCCACTTTGCCCGATTCGGGAATCGAACCCGAGACCCCTTGCCCGGCAGTCGCACTTGCCACCACTCGGCTAACCAGGCAGTCTAACTGTAAATTTTCCTCTCTATGATTATTACCTACTAGCTACTGCTAACGGTTTCGCCCGCGTTCTCTTGAAATAAAAAGGAGCCTTGTGAGAGTTACAGACCATAATCTACCCCTGTTCCAAATTTCATCTCGATCCCTTCAGCCGTTTAACACGTAGAAGTAATAAACGTACAAACTATCGCATTATAATATTAGTAGGGTTCCTGATAATTCTATTTATAAGGAAATCTTATTATCTATTCATCCTACTCATTCTGATGTATTGTAACAACTTTTATTTACAAATAATATAAACTTCAATAAAATAAATACAGAAATAATTCATCCTACTGAAATTCGTTGTTCTATTTTGCATTTCACACATCCAGGTATCAAAATAAGCCAGGAACTAAATAAATTACGTGGAAATAGGTGTCAGGTATTCTTAATAGTAATATAGATAATGTGTTCTTTTAGGAAATATTAATCAACGTAGTAGCATTACTTAGGTACCGGTAACAAATAGTGATACGGATTAATAGTGTGACATCACAAGTAGCGATTTCATCGGAAACTTATATTAAACGAATAATCGTTTCTGAGAAAAAGTATTTAATATGTTCAGTTGAATTTCACTTATCTGTTCCTCAATTACCTACAATTCCCTAATTACACCGTCTCTTGTCATATTTTAAAAAACATACGATAAAAATCACATAACATAACATAACATCACGCCTTTTTATCCCCAAAGGTAAGACAGAGGTGCACGTTATGCCACTGTACAATGTAACACCCACTTTTCACTATTTATGTTATGCGTCCCATGTAATAGGGAGTGAGCCTATTGCCATATACCGGGTACTATTCCAGACTCCCTGCTACTACTGAGATTTTTTTAAAACCCAGTAATATTTTGTCCAACCCGGGAATCGAACCCGAGACCCCTTGCCCGGCAGTCGTACTAGCGAACACTCGGCCAACGAGGTAGCTGATAAAAATCATTGCCTTAATTCCGTCATCATCATCATATCAGCCATAGGAAGTCCACTGCTGAACATAGGCCTCCCCCAATAACTTCTAAATAGGCCAGGTGCTCCCTAAATTAAAGCTGGGAAATCCTTAACATTGGTTGACATGATCATTGGATCATAGACAGTAAATGACAATAAAATAATATTTAGCGACATGTTATCTTCATAATTAAAATATTATATTTAGGATATTACCTAGATAAAGATACAATATTGAAGCAATCAGTATTCACATTGCACGATACTATTATCGTTCAATATACATACAATCTAAGAAAAATAACAGATTAATAGACGACGTTTCCCGGGATTATTTTACGATTCCGATAAACATGTAGACAGTTTATATAAGAAAGTAAAAGAAATCATTAAATCAAATTATTTACTTATTAAATTACTTGCTGTGCCTGCGACTTCGTCCGCGTGGAATAGTGATTCACAGCTCCTCCCCCGTAGGTCATAGCGTGATAATATGTAGCCTATATGTTGTACCAACCTGTTAGTAATGTTCATGCAAAATTTGAAAGAAATGTATACAGAACTTTTAGAGTTTTGCGCGGATATACATACAGACAAACAGACAAAAATTATAAAAAACATATTTTTGGCTTCCATATCGAGTGTAAATCACGCCTCAAGCATTCTTTTAATAAAATATTGACTGCACGGTTGGCGCGGTGGCTGGGCAACTGGCTGCCGCGCAACGTGTCGCGAGTTCGATTCCCGCACGGAACAACTCTTTGTGCGATCCACAAATTGTTGTTCCGGGTCTGGGTGTCATGTATGTGTGATATTGTATGTTTGTAAACGCACCCACGATACAGGAGAAAATCCTAGAGTGGGGCACCGTTTTAAAAAAAAAATGAAAAAAGAATATTCAATGTACAGTTTTCACTTTCCTACAATTTTATTATAGACAGATCATTCAGAAATTTGAGGATTAGGGATTCGGAGTGGGGAGATTGGAAAGGGGCCTCCTGTAACCTCGTAATATGGCATCAAAAGTCGCTACGACATACTCTACTAGAGATAAAATGAAAATCGCTTTCAAATATTTTATATTATGTATTAACACATCTATTTTCGAAATCCTATTTAAATAAACTACCTAACTTAACATTACGTCGTTACCATTCATTGATTTTGTTGTACTATAGTACCTACATTTTTATTTCAACAACTTTTATGACGTCATAACATAATAGGGTACTTACCAAAATTTTATTTTAATGTCCGTCTAGTAGATTAATTTAAAACATTAGACACGTATTTTTCCTTTTCTCACAAAATTAAATACTTTCGACGATTCATTTTGTAGCACTTTGTGACGTAAGGACCTCCCACTCCTAAACGTAACTCTATTTTAAAAATCTAAGTATTATAACTTTGTACGAGTAAATAAAAAACTAACTGACTCATTAACTAACTCGCGGACTAATTACATTTTTAATTTTCATACCCTGGCAACTTCCTTACTATATATGTTTAGTTACCGACAATGTTAAGCAGTCCTTCAATTATTATTCATAATAATAAACGATAAATAGTCAAACTTTATAGCATTAATCATAATCATATTTGTATTGTAAAACATTTCGATAGGAATATGTTCAACACTAAATTGCGTTAGTAAGGTCATGATTCATAAATATTCGTAGCTTCGTACTATACTTCCCACAATAAAATCATAAAGTTTACGATGACTATACGATATCATGTCAGTTGTAAATGATAATAATTACCGACTAGTCATCTAAATGTCGGCAGGCACAGGTTTATGTATAATTGTATATTTTACCTACTAGGTATTGGGGAAGTAAGAGTAAAGTGTAGGAGATGGATGCTTCAGCACGAATAGCCGGCTCGACCAGAGTGATGCCACGGCCGAGCAGAAAACCGACGTGAAACAACGCATGCGTTGTGTCGGACAAGGGGTCACGGTTTCGACTCTCGGGTCGGGCAAAGTATGTACTATTGGGTTTTAAAAAAAATCTCATTAATAGCACGGAGCCTGAAATTGTGCCCGGTATATGGCAATAGGCTCACGCCCTATTACATGGGACTCGTAACATAAATAGTGAAAAGTGGGTGTTACATTGTACACCTCTGCCTACCTCTTCGGGAATAAAAGGCGTGACGTTATACGTAAACCTCTTATAGCTCTGAGCTTCTTTTCAGCTTAAAGTGACGGCTACGAGTAGCTTATGAGCGTCCTTTATTTGTTACCTGTATGTATAGGAGATGTATTACCATTGAGAAATAGATTTTCTACATACATACATAACTTCACGCCTGTCTCCCATGGGGGTAGGCAGAGACTAAGGAACGCTAATTACTACGATTCTTACAAACCTCTTTCGCTTCATTAACAGTCATCAATCTTTTCATGCATGCTCGTCGGTTAAGGGTACTTTTAATTTGGCCCTTCTTTAATATATCGCCAATTTGGTCACTATATGTCCGTCTAGGGCGCCCTCTACCGACGGCTCCATTCATATCCGCTCTGTATACTTCTTTCGTTACTCTACTTTCATCTATCCTTTCTACATGTCCAAACCAGCTGTATTCCCTTTTCAATCCTTGTCACTACATCATCTTTCAATTCAAATAGATTTTCTATTTCATTAAATGTTCAACAAACTTCAGTCGTGAAATCTTAGAACAAGTACAGACAAACATGAGATAAGAAGCTCAGTTAATCTACTGGGTAGGGTCCTCCACTCCTACCTGAGTACCTACTTCCTTAACACCAAAAAACAGATTAACATCAACGACATTATCTGTTCCAATTAAAAAATACACAACACCTTATCACATAAGTATCTATTAAACCGATAATAATATTGGTTATTAGTTAAAAAATACAATTTTCAAACGATAATCTGTTTATCATGTAATTTTATCTTTTAATACAAACTATTCAAAATGGCTATTTTCTATGGAAACAAGGTGAATTAGCTGTTCTTATCATATTATTGTTCCAATTCATCGGATTATTGATAATAAGAACTATTTTAGTTATTCTGCCTATCTATAGTTTACTAGTTGTCTTTAACTTCTATATTTTGCTGCTTTTGCGCATCAAAGTGATTTCGAGATAACTAACGCCATCTATTGAGTAATGATGTGAAACTGTGCTCTAAAACTTTCCGATAAAAAAAATTGTGAATTCATAGTTTCGGAATGTATCTAGATTCTAGAATAAGATCTACTATACCTCATTACTAATATAAACCCTAGCATCTTAAATTTGGAATCAGTTTTGAGTAAATACAATTAAGTATTTAGGTCTTTGTCTTCAATGTTCGGCTAAAAATATTATTGCCAATCATGATGAATAGGATTAATCGTAATTCACATGTATAAGGTAATTTCCCTACACCATTACGTATTTTGGATGGATTAAATAATAATACTTAATGAGTAATTATAGGAGTTAATCCCGCAGTTACTTACGTACCTACTTAGGTAATTACTATCAGAAATCGACAAAGAAAACTGGATTTATTTGATAAATGAAAGAAAGTGAGATAAATGATAAATACTGGACGTAGATAGTCAATGCATTTAGGAATTATAAGTAATTAATTACTGATAATCATCATCATCGCGTCGTATTAAGTTGTTTTTTCCGCAATAGAATGTGAATTACCTGTAGGTACATGTAAGAACTTGTGTTTCGTAAGCTCTAAGCATGACATCTGTTTGGCTACTAACTGCAAATTGCAGTTTCGATTCAGTGTGAATGCAGTCGTATCACGACTGCAATTGAACTGCAAACCAAACATGCAGTCCGATTGCATTTCTATTGCAGTCATGACCAAACGAGAGCAGTCCGATTGCAGTCGTGTCAACTGCATTCCATCTGCATCCGAACTGCAACTCGCAGTTGGATTGCAGTTGAAATGTGTTTCGTCTGTTTAGAGCCTTAGCTGTTCTAGCTTCTTACTATATCGTATCGTACTTACTTAATTGGTATGCTTTTATTGCTAATCAACAGTTACTTTGATTAATGATTCTGATGATTCAGATTTAATACAGAACAAATTAATAAGTCTGTCACTGATCACTTAATTTTATTTTAAAGCAAATCGCATTTCGTCAAACATTCTGTTGATTCCACCAAAATACCAATGCCAATTAACAATTTAAACTTTTTAAGTATGCTAAAACCTAGTTTTGTAGCCAACTCCTTCCATCTAGACCTTGCTCATCCAAAACTACTGGTAAAGTATATTGTGCTAAAGTTGAAAGTTATTTTAGTTGAGAATTATCAATACCTACTTATTTACCTGATAACTAAAAAAATATCCTCTTGTCCTCAGTACCGCCGAGCTGCTGCAATCCATGGTGGGGGTTAGGCGGCAGACGGAAAGGTGGACAGGTGCGCTTCACGGCAGCTCAGACAGGGGCCCTAGAGCGAAGGTTCAGCGCCAGCAAGTACCTAAGCCCCGACGAAAGACGAGCTCTTGCGAATACACTGCGACTTAGTGATCGACAGGTAATTCATGTCTGCTTATACTACTTCTATTCTTCTGAGTAGTTTGTGTGTTAAATTGACAAAGGCGGAAATTGAGATGGCGCCACACTGTTGGCAGATAGAGGGAATACTATTAAACTATTTTCTATTATACCAAAGTAAGAAATAGCACGCGCAGGGCCTGTTATTTTTAAGTCGGTTAAAAATATAGACACATTTCCAATATTAGCTTATTATTTATATTTATCTTCGTTAAAGTTAGCAAGAGGGCGCCTGTCATCGGCTTTATAGCAATACAGTATAAATACGCGGACGCCACAGATTAAGTAGCAGGTTCATGCGATTCTTAGTATTCATGCATTTGAATCCTCGTCCCCTTACATGTTAGGAGATGGATATACAAATCAATAGTTTATTTGACCATGCCCTAACTAAACACTACTCTCTTCTCTAGGTAAAAACATGGTTTCAAAACCGTCGTGCGAAGTGGAGGCGTACGACGCCGGACTCCGCCGACGCTGGCAGCCCACCGACTGCTGATGAAGGATCTGATGACGAGGTCCATATAGCTGATGACGAATGACGACACGCCCACACGATTCAATAAACAATATACTTACTGTTCAGACCGCTAGCAAAACTGTTGTTTTATTTTGAAATGTTAAATAGAATTGAGGAATTGGGATGGGGCGAGGATTGGGCCTCCGGTAATCTCCTCAAGCGTTGTTTCACGCCGGTTTTCAATGAGGCCGTGATATCACTCCGGTCGAGGCGGCCCATTAAGTCGGGCACTGTAAAAATCCGCAGGACAGTGATTGCGTTAAAGATGCCGAAGCATCGCTCTTCCACGTTTTACTTAACTCGTTATTCCCATAGTTCTATTGCATCTATCTAACAGGAGTCTCACCTATAGCCCCCAGGTAGCAAATATTAGGACTCCTACTCAGTGGATTTTTTATTAGAAATCTTTTTTTAATCTGTCGGACTCGTGTATCGGAACCGAGACAGATTTACAGCACCTAATCAAAACATTATTATCAGACGCCCACACCGTTAGTAGCTTACTAATCCATAAGTTATCTACAAAAAAAGAACCTTATTTTATGACCTAATCGAAGATTAAAATACACAATCCACACCCATTGATTATGTACCTGCATGTTAAAAACAAGTGATACGTACCTATAGCTTAGTAGGTAATGTTATCACCAATCTAAGTTGATCGATTGCCAAGTAATCTGGCAGATAATCGGTTGTAACAATTCAAAACATCTTCAAATTCCTTCAAATTAATCCATTAATGATTGATAAGTAATCCTTACGGTCGCCGGTCGTTTGCCGTCCGACGAGCTTACGTTGAAATGCGATAAATTTCGAAAATTTCCACGATTACCACACTCAAATCCCACTTGATTTTGATTAAAAGGATTTAGTATATACATTTTGTGTTGACATATTATTAACTTAGGTATCATTAGGTACGCTAAATCCTAAACCTGTACTTTCCACAGCTTTTTATCGTTATCTTTAATTATGTACAAAGTTTAATAAGTAATCTAACCAGTTAAATCTAGTTATCGGTAATTATTTTACGTTTTTAGATTGAAATATGGTCCGATGACAGATCCATCACATATTGTTGATAACTCAATCTTATTATAGACATGACGTGACGATTAACACTTGCAGTCTCGAAATAATTGAAAATTAGGTACTTCGCGATTTGATTTGTTGATTGGGACTTTGTGTTGTTTCCTATACAGATACCTATCTAAATTCAGGTAAGATTATACAGAGAAACGTAGTGTATTGTGTCCTCCAGAAATATTTTAAAATATGATGAAAAACTATGCATATCACGCCATCTATCGTTATTTACACGTAACTACGAAGATATTACCAAGTTCTGAATTTGAATTGGAAAATGTAGTGTATTTTTGAATATTGTTATGTAGTCATTAGAGCCATGTTACAGCAATATAATAAACTAAGTTTGGAAGTTAAACCTTTCTGAATGTATGTATTTTTTTAAGGGAGGAAAGTCATGAATGACTTCTCCCGCCTGGGTGAGGCGGGAGGAAGTGTCAGACACTTACTGACTAAAAACCACCCCGTTCCTTCTCCTGCACGTCGAGCCGGAGCCCCGGTAACCTGTTAGGTTCTTCGCGACTCCGAATTGCGGAATCCGACCAGCCCTGTTGGGCCCCATCTGTGGTGGTCTGATAGCTCTTTGAGGCGCGCGCGGAATACTTATAACATGAAACTCCAAATACGTTATAAAGTTACCTTTTCCCCTTTCTCCTTATTTTAACTCGAGTGAAGTAAAGTACAAAAGCTCTACTTAAATAGACTCATCATCAAAACATCCAAGTCTTATCAAGATAGCAATTATTGAGACATGCACTGATCACATGGACATTGTAAAACAAATAGAAACGAATTAGAAAAAGATTAGACTGGGTAAATACGTTATTAATCGTAGTACACATGAACAAAATCCTCATAATCATGTAATCCCATTTATAATATTAATTTACAACACCTTATCGTGTGCCCTTTGGTAGTCACATGGAATTATGTTGTTTTTTTTAGATAAATCGGTTGTTGTTGTTGGATGTACTCGCTTCGAACGCGCTTGGAGGTCGTCTCCCGAGCGACCGCTTTTCAGGATAAACATAAAGATTAGCGTTGTTGAAATGTCGCCTTTGAAGACCCAAATTTTAGGGAGGTTGTAAATAAGTATGAACATTTGATATCATAAGTGTGGGAGAGCCATGCTTCGCCACGAATGGGCCAGCTCGACCGGAGTGATACCACGGCCTCACAGAAAACCGACGTGAAGCAAAGCTTGCGTTGTGTTTCGTCGTGTGAGTGAGGTTACCAAAGGCCCAATTACCCTAACCTTCCCTAATCTCCCCAATTCCTGAATCCCCAACGATCCTCAAACTCCTAATCCCCAAAAGGCCGGTAACGCACTTGTAACGCCTCTGGTGTCCTAGGTGTCCATGGGCGACGCCGATTGCTTACCATCAGATGATACGTCTGCTCGTTTACCGGCTTATGCCATAAAAAAAATATCAGGCGTTAGACTAGTTAGGTGGGCCAGCAAGTTAACCGTCATAACCACTCGCATTTAAACAATCTCAGGCGGTATTAGGGATATAGATCAAACCGATAAACCCCGATTTATTTGCGCTCGGTCAATAGATGGCAGTGTGACCTGCTTTAGGCTGCCGAAACTACATCGTTGTATCGTAAATGCATAACTTATTTAAGTAACAGTAAAATTTGACAGAACACACAATATTTTGACAAAATATTTTATTATTAAAAAACAAATATACCATGGGAAAACTTTAGAACAAACAAACACTTAGTCTATTATAAATTGAACTGAAACGTAATAATATCGCTTTATTTACATTCTTACACCTACAACATGTTTTATAGGCCCTTGTATCTAGGTTTGCGTTTCAGGGACAAAAAGGTCAAGTTAATTTACATAATTCGTCTAGAACTCTCAGGCATTTAGACAGTTCAAACGCAAAGCCTAGGACAAAATATTGTAACCACTAATTTGAACATTCGTTAAACTTTTAATTTACCGTGGCACATTATTCCATTACAATTACTGCTGCTTCAAATCTGTTAAATAAATAAAGATTCCTTTTACTTTTACAATATAATTATAAATAATATATTTTATAACTTAAAAATTCAACTATTCAGTCAAATTTCCACACCATCATAAATTGCTTTTTTACACGCCATTTATAACAAAAGTCGCGATTTTAAAACCTCCCAAAATATATCAAATTACAGTTATCATGCTTAAAAGCACCCCAACGACTTTAAGCGCCAGTGGCGCCAACTGGCGAGTACTAAAACGATAACTTTTATGAAATGTAATAACAAATTAGAATACTATACATTGATAAGTACATATTTACTATTTAGTTTAATATATGTAGATTGAAAAATGTTATATTCTGACTGGGTTAGTCCATCATATTGTTTATTGAGTATTTACTCGCACCTTAACTAGATGGCGTTAACATTATTGCACTTATATTGCACAAACAAAATGGCAGCTAACCCAGTCATACGTTATTTAAAATGTCATTTGCGCTTCGAAACTATATTTATACTATTAAAAATACTACGGCGTATCTAAAATAGATGTTAACTTACATTTTCTGCTTATCTACTTTATACATTGAGTGTGTTATCTTTTACTATTCATTATACAACAAACTAGAATGTTTCTAAATTTCCGTATTTACTCCTTATGTATTCAGTATTTGTCAGTTAGAATTATTAATTAGTTACGCAATGGATTTATTTCTCTACTAATACAATGCTTTTGAAACTATTTGTTCAGAGAAACAATTGGCTATTGTCTTTTCAAATTACACAAAAATGATCTTATTATTGGGGCATTTAACAGCACAGAGTACATTATTGTGTGCAAAATTATAAAAATATTGACTAAAAGGTACATTATGAATGCTGACAAAGTCGATACAAATTGTTTGCAAGTTTACAGTATAAATAGTGGGTTTATAAACACAACCTCGGTGTACCCTATAAGAAGTTTTAAATGTTCATGATTGGCTACAACTAAATGATAATTTGCCAGTTGGTATATCACCTCTTTCTTTTCACAATAGCTTTTTATTCTGTTCTTATCTCGTAAATGTCCATCCATTGACTATTTCATTCACTCTGGCAGTGTGGTGTATGAACAAGGGAAAATGAACCGTAAGTACTAATGTATTAGTCGGATTTCCTTAGCGCGCCTCTTGCACGCCAAGCTTTTAGCAGATTGAATGAGAAGTAGAGTTGGAAAAAGTGTATTTGTGAGGCGAGGAGCACGAACGCGTACCACAGAAGGCCGTAGGGGTAGCCCTGGAATTGAGAAACATAGTGTTATTAACTGAACTACGTTAAATATCTCAAATATCTCTGTCAGTTAAATCTCACCAACGTCAAGAAACAGAATGCTCACTCTTGAAACCAATCACAATATCAATGCAATTTCAATCTAATAAAATCTCAATAATTATTCAAGCCAAATCATCAATTAGTCAAAACTATACAAACCCCATCATAGCTGTTACAATAGCATTCAGAGTACGGAATATAAAACCCAAACTCAATACCATTTAGTTCATTAAATACCCACGCAATACGGATGCAATGGGGGCTAGCGTTGCACCTCAATAGTACGAAATTACAATGTCAATACCATGGTCGATCCATCGGAATTGGATTCAAGAGTAAGCCCCCAGGTCTAAGGTTTCATAAAACTGCTAGATAAGTTGCCCACAACTTGGAAGAGTGATGATATCATAAAGTGACAGACTGAAGTTGGATACAAGTGTTGACGATTGACCTTATTGGAGTGCTATTAGAAAAGCCTATATCCAGCAGTACATCGAAATAGCTGCTGTTATGAGAGTTCAATACTCCTAAAAACATGTTGCTATCCCAAAAATGTTTGTTGATATAAAATATACAATTTCATAGTCCTTTCTCACTTCACAACATAAAACTCACACCCACCTGCCACAGCTCAATATCCACTTCACTGCTGTCATCCTCATCCTCATCCATGGTCAGGTACCTCCATACATCTCCGCAGTAGTACAGCACACAGTACAATAGCGGTCCGAAGCCCAGTGCAGTGATACCGTACATATACCGTCGGAGATATTTTATGTTGTTGCGTTTGATTGCGGATAGACCCAAGAAGGATAGGAGGAGGGAGAGGCACCAGATGTACTCCCACCACAGGGGCTGAAATTATACAAGTAAAACGTAAAAAATGTACACTAGGGTTTTCTCATCAAGTTATAAATAAACATAATTTAACCCGCATATCCTGAAGCGGTCACCGGTGACCGCTCTCCACTAACTGCATTATAGACCTTATTTCCAATGTTTAGAGACTACTTTTGTATGAACAAATTTAGGGGATGATTTTCAACAATTTTCAACAGGTTAAGAATAAGAATATTTCTCATAGAGACCATGAAAATAAATTGTGAGTTACCTTAGGTAACTAAAGTGTTACCTTAGGTAAAAAAAAAAATTGTGAGTTACCTTAGGTAACTCACAATTTACGAAAATAAATTGTGAGTTACCTTAGGTAACTCACAATTTATTTGTGTAGGTAACTTACCTACACAAATAGTTGTTTAATGCAAGAATCAATTTAATGGTCTATTTAATAAAATGTTAAAATATATAATAAAATTGCCGAGTTGTTATACAAAAATATGTTTTGTTTACAAGATTCAGTCAGATCTTAGTGTCTCGGGAACAGAAGTTTACCTGTGGTATCTGCAACTCTTCTATTTCTAGGATAAATATGTCGAGTTTGTCGAGGATGTCTGCGGAGAGCTTCGCCAGCATTACCAGGAACATTATGTGGTGGAAGAACACACAGTACTTCAGACGAGACTTGTTTAAAGCACTGGAATGTGAAACATTAATAATATAATTAACTATTAATTGGAGGGTATTCATTGAACAACTGAATTAACAGCACAAAGATTCAATATGTTGTACTGTATTTATATTACATCAAAACTTAATCTAAATAATAAATCTATACTAATCAAGTTTGTCTTTTGCCAAAGGACTTTTCCAATAAGATTACCATCAAGCGAGATAGCGGCCAAGCACCTACCCTTTATGAAAAAAAAGATTGCTTGCATGTAAACTGTAGAGGCATACTCAATTAGGCAAGATAGATTTGTCATAGAATATATAATGTGAATTCTTGCCTTTGGTTGCTTATTATAAAGTATTTCTTATAATAAATCAATCAATTAAAAAGTACTAGTTACACATTAGTGTTTAGCACTTAATTAATTCTAATTCAATGCTAAGCTATAACCAATTCTGTAAAATAACGAAGACATTAAATTTACAAGCACACAAAATCATGAACTGTTTGATTTCTCAGTAATTTACTAAGGAAGTTAGGCATTATAAAGTTTTATGTTGGGGCGTATTACTCATAAAATATTATGTATGGTTTCTTTTGATATACAGGAAGATGATTGACATGCTATGATGTCACAAGCCAACATGTGCAACATATGGCTAGCCTGGGAACAGTGTAGGTGCAAATACAATACTTTCACTCATCATGAATCTTTATATTATGGATTTTTAGCACCAATTACGGTAGGTATTGCTATATTAAAGGTTTATATTCTAGGAAATGCGTGTCGTAACACCTAAAACTGAGCACACTACATTGTTTTGGTTTTACTGACAACACAATGTCATTTTTGTTTATCAACGACTTCACAGGAATTCTGAGAAGGAAGATAATACCATTCATTATTTCTGTGTTATATACAAATGTGGGAGCCTTTTCAAATAATTGGCGCGAAACATTATTCGCTATCGACTGCTTTTGTCTAAAAATAATTTGACGGAACTTGGTCGAAAAAATATATCAACTGTAGATCAAGTTCTCATTCAACATCCAATTAAATTCTTCCGTACGGCCTTAAATACTTGTAAATAAGCCAAATTACGTACCTAATCTGATATTGTGCTGCTATTTTCTCTCTGTGTTCGAAATCGGCTCCATTCGTACCAGTCACCATAATACCACCGCGCGAAGCCATTTTTCTAACTAAATTATTTTATAAACAAACAGAATTAATATCTTATTTAGATTTTAGATCACTCAAATGACATCATTCAGATAATCCTGGCAAAGATTTTTCTTTTCGATCAATTCATTTTTCCCATCTGCCAAACGAGAGCCAACGAAATGCCAAAAATGCCAACGTCTCAAGGTTTTTTAGAACACGTTCCGAACATCACAATAATACATTTATTGATAATGGAATTCAGTTCTTTAAAATAAAATATGCCTTTTTATAAATTCATAAATTTATAATCTCTGTTCCGAATCATATTGAATTCAGATTAAGATCTTTTAATGACTAACATTTAAAATCAGCGTGTTTTGCTTAGATATTAATTCCCGAGCGTATAATGGAACGTGCATTTGACATTCGAAATATTCTCTTCGTTCGGATACATACTCACCCATTAAGCAACACAAAAATTACAACTTTTATTATCAAAATTGCCGTCTTCATTGTCAATTTTTTTTATTCATATTGCTATATTTCAAACATTACTATGTTTTGTTTTTATAAAACGTTGCCCACACTAGGATTTTCTCCTGTGTCGTAAGCGCGTTTACAAACATATAAGTTCACATACTCATGACACCCAGAACCGGAACAACAATTTGTGGATCACACTAAGAGTTGCTCTGTGCGGGAATCGAACCCGCGACACGTTGCGACACGTTTCGCGGCAGCCAGTTGCCCAACCACCGCACCAACCGTGCCGTCAATGTTATTATTATGTTCATAGTTAAACCACCAGTGAGATGTCTGACAAATATTAAAATCATCCAATAACTTCTCCCGCCCGGGTGAGGTGGGAGGGAGTGTCAGACTCTGACTGACTAAAAACCGCCCCTTTCCTACTCTAGCACTTCGAGTCGGAGCCCTGGCAACCCGTTAAGTCCTCCGCGGCTCGGTTTCGGCATCAGCTCTATTGGGCCCCATCTGTGGTGGTCTGATGGCTCTTTGAGGCGTCAGACAAATAATTAGTTTACCTACCTACTTTTTTATCATACTACGCTACTACATAGCCCAATGGCCATACCACGGTACTACTACATGGCCTATGGTATGGAATGGACATGTTGTCCTATGTCCATATTATGAAGAATCTAGAGTCCAAAACACGGGACTGGTGATTGCGCTGCTTGTGACGAGCGAGCATGGTACCTACGAGCTATGAACTGTGCGCGTGCATATTCAATCACTGCTTGTGTAGGTACCTATAGTTCAAACGTATGGCTTCATACTAAGTAGGATTTGTGTGTCCTGAAAATGTTTGCAAATAGGTACACTTACAATTTCTCATACCACATCACACTCACACCCAGACCAAGGACTTCAATTTGCATTGGATCACACAAATAATTGTTCTGTGCGGGAATCGAACCTTCGACACTTTGCATAGCACTTAAACATGTTGCCTCCAATACCTATACCGTAGGTAATCCTCTCTTCAACTTAGGAATTGCAGTTAGGTCACTTAAAAATTAAGGGATGCTGCTTGCTGCCATTTTACGATCGTTGGTCGTAATTTTAGAACACATACCAGAGTCTAAAATTGTATCAAAAGTACTAAAATAACGTAAAGTTATTACGTTATTTTAGTACTTTTGATACAATTTGATACAATTCAGGCTAAAAAGTAGGAAAGCCATGCTTCAGCACGAATGGGCCTACGGGCCCGCTCGATCAGTGATGCCGCAATTTTACACAAAACAACGTTGGCGTGATTTATGATAGAGGGTACCGGAGCGGAGACCCAATACCTCCATCCTTACAAACAATCAGACTATGCACGCATACTCCTCTTGTGTTGTAGTAGGTACTTGCAGTTACAGGTGTCCATGGGAAATTACCGAGGCGCTGTCTGCTTATAATTAAGTGATACTAATGCGTGTGATCGTTTACCACCTACTTATTCCAGAAAAATAAGTATATCTTCTTGCGACAGCTTTCCTTTTAATTATAATTAATTTGTATTTCTGTGAAATAAATTTAACCTCAATGAATGTACCAAGGATTAGTCCAGCAGCATGTTGGTGATGAAATGCTCAAAGCCATGTACAGAAATGAAAGAAAGCCTTAACCCAAAGCCAAAGGATGATCTCAATCTCTACTAGAACTCAAACAGTTTGATAAAAGAATTAATCAAAGAATTAATAGTAAGGTGGCCATAAAATTGATAAAGGAAAAATTAAAACACGTGTAACTATAAGATTCTTGTTCATCTAATCACTACGCTGTGCATGGAAAAATCTTAAGTTTCATTGATTTGTAGGATGACTCCTAATGTTTACATTTGAGGACAAGTCAGTACATTTTTGTTGTATGTGTCACCATGTTATTACTGCATGGGTATATCCTTCTCACGCTATTGTTTTAGTTAGTTAGAAGTACCTAAATTATAAACTAATTATGTTATGATTGTGACCGCTACAGAGACCATTGATTTATTATCCGTTTGGGATTGGGATATCTGGGTGCATTTAGTTTATCAACTTAAAACCATATCTATAACACAACCCGCCTTTATCCCCGAAGGGGTAGGCAGAGGTACACACAGAAGTAACACTCACTTTTCACTTTTTATTTTATGAGTCCCATGTAATAGGAGGTGAGCCTATTGCCATATACCGGGCACGTTTCCAGACTCCGTGCTACTACTGAGATTAAAAAAAAAAACCCACTAATACTTTGCCCGACCCGGGAATCGAACCCGAGACCCCTTGCCCGGCAGTCGCACTTGCGACGACTCGGCCATCGAGGCAGTCTTATAACCACATCTATCTTATCAATCAATTAATTATGAACTGATGTTAAACAGATCAATCTATTCCTATCAACCAATTTTATTTACTGCAAACGAGCACAGGGAGCTACTGCTGAATGAAGGTAACTTTCAATCGGCCGATCTGGAAGTCCCCTACTTTTATTCTAGTTCATCTGCCCAACCGACCTATCGGGTCCCTAGTGCATCGCCGTAAGAAAGACTCCCTTCCCTTTGATAGTGTGTTAGAAAAAATAGAAAGTCCCATATCAATACCTGCCAACGGAAAAATCATGGACGCCTGATCGATTTACGTCACAACTATAGCAATATTGAACAAGAACGCGCGGCAAATTAGAAACAAGCACATAAAACGATAACGATTTTAATTGTTCCGCCAAGCTTTGTTTTATAAACAGCGCTCATTATTGAACGAATCATAATAGTTATTTTGGTTACAAACTCCCAGGCTGTTACGCGTCTTCTGTTATAAATTAAAGCCGTACACTTTTCAAGTTTTATTGTCATTAAGTTGGACGATTGTGAATATGAAGGTTCTAGTGGCTGTCGCTTTATTCGCCTTCGTGGCCTTACAGGTAGGCAATTTATTAACGTGCTAACTTTATCTATTTGTGATTTGAACAAACTCCGAATGTTGTGTTTCTTGTTTTGTCATGGTTTTACCAATTATTGTGCCGCGATTCAACGTTTATTTACTAGTGCCATTTATGACCCTGTTCACGTTTCTTTAGCCATAAAAAACGAGCTCAACTCTAGCTTAATAGGTACTAAGAATTAAAAAAATTAGAAGGATTGCTCTACTTATTTTAAATTAAACCGGTAGGCTCATTAACCTATGGAAAGGCTGCTAAAACTAAAAGAATATAGCTTAACGATTTGTCTAATTTGTGAAAAAAAATATCATTACCTAACCATTCCATGGTGTCCTTGTGTAGGAAAGCCGGAGTAAACCTACTAATCAAACCAAGGATGACGAAGATTGTCCCACGAGGACAGTTTACCTAGAATCTGTAGAAACAAACGTAAATAATAACCTTTTAGTTTGCTTAGAGATATATAAATTTGCAAATTCCAAATTGATAAAAAATAATGAACTTACTTTACCTACCTGCTTTCGTAACTAATCCGTGGCAAGTTATTTTGAGACTTTCCCCGTTTTAGCTAAGTGCTAAGATCCTCAGTTGTGCGCTAATAAAGGCCCAGTATTAACCAACATTACCTTAATCTTGAAAGTTGCATTGTAATATAGCATAGATTATTCTAGACTAGAGTCCTTGCTGGACTTACACAAGCAACCGCGGATCCGCGGGTACAATGCGGTTGTCTGTCCGTCGGGGCATGCCGACAACGGCCCCAACCCTTATATGCAAATTGTAGTCGCTAAAGTCTCACTTTCACGGCCTATGCGGATATATTTATTTATAAGACTTTCCAACATTATTATAGGTACGGTACAAAGTAATAAAATACAGGTTCGATGTCTGTCTGAACATCTCATTCCCAGTCAGACATAAAGAACATAATATTAATATTTATACCCTACTGAAGTTCCGAGACTCCATTATTAATAAAAGTCATTTAATAATTTAATGTAAAACGTAATAAATGAGAAAATGTAGGTAGTACATTAATAGCTATCAAACTATTAACAATTTACAAATCTAAACCGCGACGAATCACATTTTATGCTAACAACAGCGATTCAATTTCTAACTGTAGCTAATGGTGTGTATAATTTGAACACAATACCTAGGTCACCCAGGTAGGTTAGGTACCTAAATTACTGAAGACCTAAGAAGAATAGATAACCTAGTTACCTGAAAAGCTGATTTTCAGAACTGTGCTTTTCCGTTGTGGTTGCTTAAATCATTTAACAAACACTCAACCACCGCATAATGCAGAAAAATTGTTTTTAACTTGACTTTTGACAGCATAGTTCACGCAGAGGCTGGGCAACCGGCTGCTGTGCAAGGTACTCAGTACTTATCGGTTGGTTTCAATTCCTAGATGGAACAATTGTTTGTGTGATCCACAAATAGCTGTTCAGAATCTTGAGTATGAACAAAGTCAAGAGAAAATCTTAGCATCGGGCAACGTTATATAGTCGCATACCTAAGCGAGATGCCATTTTAGATACCAAGATTTATAGAGTGACAAATTATCTGTAGGTACCTGACGTCTGATGTAAACTATTATTGCAGATGAGCCATGGTGCACCCGCGCCAGAGGAGGAAAAGAAAGAGGAGACACCTTCATCGTCACCCTCAGCCGCTCCCACCGAAGTCACATCTGAAGCGGCCGCCGCCGCCGTAGCTGAAGTTAGTTCCACTACTATTATGTCCTACTTTTATTCTTTAGAGTTTTTCTAGAAAGGGATCTTCGGTGCTGGAATGTGTAATGTGTGTTTTCTGCGATATACATGTTCCGCAGTGTAACAACCCTTGCATAGTATTCGGCATTTCACCATGTGAGTGGAGTTATCGAAGGTCCAATACATTTAGTTTTAAAAGACGAATTACCTGATAGCAAGCAATCGACGCCGCCTGTGGGCACTAATTTCAGTGCGTTATCGATCTTTTGATTTAGGAATGGGGATTAGGAATAGAAGGGACGACTGGACGTCCAGGAACCTCACTACGGCGAAATACAACACAAGCGCTGTTTCGAGCCCCAGTTATCTATCAGAACGCACTATCAGGCGGCAAAATTGCGGCAGGTGTTCGAGCAGTAGTGAAGTTAGAGAACGCTCCAATGAGTGCATGCTTAGCCTACTGCAGCATATATTTTCACATAGGAGGACAAAGACCTATAAATCACCAAGTCTTCCAAAAAGCATCCTGACTATTTTATATTTCCGAGGTGACGACAAAATAAGTACCAACTAAACCATTAATTTGTTTCCAGGTAAAATCAGAAGCACCAAGTTCTGACGCGCCGGCTGCACCAGCTGCAGCTGCAGCAGCGCCGGCAGCCGCGGAGACTGCCGCCCCAGCAGCCGAGGAGAAGAAGCCCTAGGTTATAGTAGTGTAACGCCGAGGACATGGTGCGAGCGTAACAAACCGGAGCGATGTCCGTAACGTAATGTGATCTTTGTAAAATAAACACTTGGAAATAAACGTGGTTTGTAATTCAGATATACTTTCGTGCTTTTATTTCTGTGACGGACTAATCTGATTATTTAGTTTTCTTTAAAATTTGGGCCATGATCTAAATCCTTGCCAGTGGCGGAACTATAAGGTGGTAACTGGCAAGTCGCCAAAATGCCGTGGGCCGCTAGACGGAAGGGAGGCCGTGCAGAGGGTCTCATCTGAACTTCTCTTTTTTATAGAGAACGGGAGGCCATCCGATGATTTGTCACGGGCGCCGAACGGTATAGTTAAGCCACCGATCTTTGTTTAGTTGTCATTAGACCCACAGATAACGCAGATCTAATATTCATAATCTTTAATTTTAGGACATATCTTTGGATTTAATCAAGAAAATTATAAATCCGTACAATACCACGAGCACGAGTATTTCGTACAATAATTCTGGTGTTTTTGAAAACATACAATACGTTTCCATTCAAGTGTTGAAGAAAAAGTCAATAAAAGGGGAAATTTCAGATCGGCGCGTGCGTAAGTCCAACGGTGTATCGTTTCATTATTATACAAGCATAGCATGTACAAGTAGTTACTTAGGTACTTACTTACAATACTTTACATAAATGTAAGTGAGTAAAGCAGGTAAATAGGTACCGCTTTGATTCGATCGACTCATTACATAAACAATTTAATTAAACACGTGGCAGGCTTGTAAAATGTTTATCGAGAAACATAAATTGTTATTGCACGCATTGTTAATTTCTACTGGAGAAAATCAATTGGCAATTATTATAAACTAGCTTTTACCCGCGGCTTCGCTCGCGTTACAAAAGGATAAAAAGTAGCCTATGTGAAATAAACCAATGCAAACAGCGCCATCTATACCAATACTTTTGTTTTCCCTCGGGAATATCAATTTTTTCCGGGATAAAAAGTACCCTATTATTTAATCCGGACTTCTAACTTTACTTCTGCAAAAATTCAAAGCAATTGGTTAAGTAGTTACGGCGTGAAAGCGGAACAAACAAACAAACTCACTTTCCGATTTATAATGTTAGTAAGGATTTACTTTGGGTTATTATAATTAGATTGGTTTAAAATGGATAGTTTTATCAAGCTTACTTCATTTTTGGTAAAGTTCAACCGTTCTTACTCATAAATAAATCGAAGTTTGTCTGTCCGTGATAAACCTAAAAACTACTAAACTAATTTCCATGCAATTTTCACTAATGTATAGAGTGAACTTGAGTTCCTACAGTAACATTTGAGGACAGCAACTGAGCTACCAATAAAATCAATAATATTGCGATGCTTATTTTATTATCATTATTAAGTAGTGCAAGTATTTAATTAGTGGTAAAGAAGAGAATATCCCTGACGCTTCCACCAGAAGGCAGCTCCAGCGGTGTGAGGGCGACTGCTCCAGCACTGCCTACCCTGTACCGGGACGTGCTCTCTGTACCCTGGATGTACAGGGTGACCTGCAGACCAATAAGCACTCAAGAAGTCTAAAACATTCTAGTAAAAAATAATCCGAAATCCCAAAAGTTTTTTGATTATTAAATTGCTGAATCAAATGGATCCATTTATAGCCACGTCCATCTATGGACTACTATCTTATACATAGTAGGATACGAACAACGTAGGATCTTTTTTGAACACAGATCCTTATCTACTGAAAATTTTATGAGCTTCAGCTCACTTATTCACGTATTTCACGCTCGTTATCATCAAAGACGGTAGACGAAAGAGAAGAAGACTGGTTCCACATCATGAGATGATGTAAATAATATAATATTGAACTGACCTGCGGCGGTGGCGCGTGTCGACTGGGCTCCCCGGAGAGCGGCACGGAACGCGGCGAGCGACGCCGTCGCTTGCCCGCCGAGCGCCGGCCCTCGTGGCGCTTGCGGCCGGCAGGACCGCACGAACCACCAGTCACACCCGACTCTAGACCCAACTCTCTACTCTATACTCTTTCGCTAATCAAAATCTCCAAAGTTGCCCATAAACACAATTCGGTTACATCTAAGTAATGGGCTTCAGCTTCATCACCATTATCATCAATAACACCAAGTATATGGCGGTAGTAGACTACCTGAACATATGCCCCATCTTACGACAGTTTTGCCATAAACCCCATGTTTGGTAGGGGATTTGAGGACCGCACAATGCGCTCACCGCAATTTAAGGAGATTCTGTTGCTTATCCATCAGTGTGAATTGCCCAAATATACTTACAATCAGTTTATAGTCAAAGCCTCCCCAATATTTTTACCATTTCGGATAGGTAAGTACTATTTAATCAGATCTAATTTCAATAGCAAGGGTACCAACCATCGGTGTCGAGTGATGACTCGGGAGGTGGGAGTGGTGTGGGAGGTGGTGCAGTGCGCGACAGTGCGGCCTTCCTGCTGTCCACCAGGCGGAGCAGGCACTCCAGAGCTGTTTGCTTGTTCTAACCACAAAAATATTATAATTAATAGGTATATTAAAGAGGTGTACCTAATTTTCCCTTTATGGATCAAATGCAGTTTCCGACACAAACCTTGATTTCATCAAGCAAAGGCTCAAATGCTGCTGGGTCGGTGGAGTCTTTCAGCGCTTCCCAGTTCTTGAAAAGCTTTCTATCTGACAGACGCACCGTGCTCTCTAACTCCCTAACCTCTGAGGAAGGCATAAGATAATATTGTTAGAAGAATATTTTAGTAATCGCTAGAAGCGTAAATAAAGATTAACTAAAATACTTTGTTAATCATGAAAATATTATCAATCTCGATTTCGATCATGAATGTATGAAAAACTAACCAGTTTCCCTCAAACTTGCCAGTTGCGATACGAGATGCTTCTTGTGCGCCCGCACAGCGCGTCGTTGCGCACGCACACGCGTCACTACGTCACGAGCGTTGCGCGCCTCCGCAGCTATTGCGGCTACTTCTCGTGCTTCTTGTTCTAACCGACGTTCTAGTTCACTGGGGAAAATCCGATGAGCTTTTATGTCGTATCTTTCTAGGATAACCATTACTAAACAATGATTTCCCCTTAAAGGGATAAATTTAATTAAAGGATACCTGCTACATTTCAAAGACATACTCAGGTACAACAGCCAGAAGGTAAGATTTACTTACCTTGGGTACTCTCCTGTGATTTTGGCATACGATTGTATATTTCTTATCACTTCCACCAGATTGTGGAGTTGGTCACAAAACTCCGGCAGTTGCTCGGGTGTCAAATATTGTCCACTGTATCTACAACATAAGGTAAGTAATTATAACAATTACATCTTTAGGCCGCAAGCTACCAGCTGACAATATTTTCAAGCCAATTTCTTAGTTACTTTACCCTCTCCCTAAGTCGTTCTCTTACTAGTACTAGAGTTTCTTGTTTGGCAGTAGAAGTTGCATCCAGTCATTTTATAAATAACCTTCACCTAGCAACTTCTGAAGTAGGTACAGATGTTCTATAATGATTTCATAAACTAAATAAGAGGTAGAAAAGATGCATGCCTCAAATCGATGTTAGCAGGAAAGTTGTCATCGTCAAGTCCACAGCAGTTGTGCATGGAAGTCTTGGGGCAGACCTGGGGATCCATCTCCAGGTCCTCATCCATGGTGGTGCTGCAGCCTGTACTCTCGCTCATGCTGGACACGTGAAGGGCCTCGTTAGTCGACTGCTTTATATTAAAGTAAAACACGCTTTTAGGCTCGTTGCGTGTTCGTGCTGACTGTGTAGTGTTCACTTCGAGACTCCCGTTGTCACTGCAGATATTTCGCTGATGTTACACTTCAGATTAAACAGACGAAGAAGTGAATTCCTAACATGATTACATTCGTGAGTGACAAAGATTACCCTTTCATAACATAACATCACGCCTTTTATCCCCGAAGGGTTAGGCAGAGGTGCACATTACACTACTGTACAATGTATCTCCCACTTTTCACTATTTATGTTATGAGTTCCATGTAATCCTATTGCCATATACCGGGCACAATGCCAGACTCCGTGCTACTACTGAGAATATTTAGAACCCAGTAATACTTTGCCCCACCCGGGAATCGAACCCGAGACCCCTTGCTCGGCAGTCGCACTTACGACCACTCCGCCAAAGAGGCATTACCCTTTCATACCAAAAAAAAATCATTTCCTCTACTGGACTACCTCACTCCTGGTAATAATGGGGTTTCTCTACAAAAGGGGTTGCTCTTTCTCTACCCTTAACAAGTGGGTTTAAGATCGCAATTGAAATGTCTCAGGTGTATATGAGAGCGCTACTTTTACACCAAACCCACTCATTTGGATACGGAGATAGTTGTTTACAGTGCATAGACAATAATGTTAGTTTTATAACCATAAAGAAACTCACGCGGTAGAGCTAAACGAGAACCGTTTATCTAAAGTGTTGTATTTATGATGATCGCCTCGGAGTCTGCTGAACAACCTGCTGAGAAGCCGTGTCTGTCGCCCCCCGCCCTCCATACCGTGCCTTCTGGCCCGTGTGGAAAACTGTGCCTGTGCTGGAAACAAGGATCACATACCTATTACACTATCTGGCGATAAATATTGCAATAGCAGTGAATACGATGACTTGGTAGATTCTCTTACCAAAGCTTGATGTGCAATATTTATCGCGGAGTACTGGTAGATCAAACTACATGGTTGGCTAGTATATGGTCAAATGATCGACTATTATCAGTAGCTGTTCTCATACTTTTCAACGAACGGTGGTGTCATACCGTTATACCGAGTAAGAGGTCAGTCTCACCAATTACTTCCAGTTTACACCGATTTATAGTTCGGTAAGTTAGGTTATACACAAACTCCATACGATAAGGCAACTAGGAAACTACTTACATTGTAATCAATTTATGCAGATTGAAAATATGGTAGATTTACACGGATATTATCAACAGGGGAATGTGCCATGTTTCGCAATATTTTTATGATTTATTTATAATTGGCTAACATTTTGACGGAATGTTTTGGTATGGCGCCCATTTTGTACATTATTTTTATTTTTCTGTGATGACAGATTTTGAATAAGGTTTTAATTTAGTCTTATAAAGTTTCGACCAGTACTAAATCAAATAATAAATCGAAAACTATGTACTTTTCTTTTATACTATTCCTTGGTTTATGGTGTCAGATGGGTCTGATAGAAACCTGCTAAAATTTCTTAACTAACTGTTGCGTTGTAAATGTACAGGTGTGTTGTTATGTGAGTTCTTACTCTATTTTCTGAGAACGAAAGAGAATGGTATTTGTACCGTAATACTATGTAACTTTGTACCGTAAAATAAAACATCGAAATATGTTTTTCACATTTTGTAATTCATATAAAAATACAATTATCATTATCAATCAATATTATACATAATCGCATTTGCCAGCGAAGGCATACAATAGTTATTTTGTAATAAAAACCACAACTGCAAAACATGAAATGCTAAATTGAGACAAATTTTAAGTACAACATCAACACGAAATAGGCACAGATCAGTCTGCTTATAAAAAGTATCAAAATTATCGAAACGCTAACATACAATCGATACATACATATATCAATTTTAAGCCTTACAAGATAATAATAATCTCTAAAAACGCTAGACGTAGAGTCGAAATTTGCATAAAAATTTAAATAGTTCAGTGTTAAATTACTTTGGCCTTGTAGGACATCTTAACCAAATTGTGACCTTTAGATTCATAATAGAGAGAGTTTGGCAAAACGCTTTGTTTTGACACAGAAGCTGGGTACAATACAAGACTAAAATACGAAAAATAATTTCCTAACTATATAGGTAAATAATACTAGTATTGAAAAAATGTTCCTGTTCAGTAAATATTAAAGAATTCCTTTTGCGAGGATTGTAAAAGAACCATCGTTATCTTATCAAGCAAACATTGAGAGACCCGACAGGGACCAGGCAGCGACTCGTTTCAACGAAACTATCTACAACCAACGCAACTTGAGGAACACAAAGGCACAGCATTCCCTAAATAAACCTAACGAAGCGTTTACATCGGACCGTTGCGCCTTCACAGATAAGTCCAATTTGGTTACAGTTTAGCTTGACTTATATACATTCACAATTTTTACCTAACCCAGGACTTTCCAATTTTCCATATCTATTAAAGTGACGTTTTAACTACTATTTTCGACGTACCCGACTAGATGTCGATCTCGTATAGTGCTCTTGTTTATGAGCAGATGACGCAAACATGGAACATTTTAGAACTATCAGATCGTTGTAACTAGTCAGGTAAATACGATTCCGTTAGTTAAACCGTAACATTAATGGATTCACAATATGCTGAAACATACAAACATAGATTTCGTCAAGTCGGAGAAGTAAATGAGTGAGGGGCCAATGTAAACGTATGAATCTGGTCCCACCGGGAATCTTCAGCGCGACGAAACTAAGCGGGTGTGCGGCTGCTTTACCAGAGTCCTGAGGAGAACCCGCCGGGCGGTACGCGGACACGCTTGGGGGGCTCAACCTTGGCTGGTTCTGATGCCGCGGCCACTGGGCTGGCGGCCTTGGGCTCAGGGGCATCGGCCACGGGGGCCGGGGCCGCCTCTTGTGGGCTCTTCTGACCGTTCTGGCTGGATGCGTCAGTGCCGTTAGCTGGCTTTGGCTCTTCTTGGCCTGGAATCATACATTTTACTTGTTAACTATAACTTATTTAATATGTAAAAGGTTTCATTATGCAATAGTAATGTATGTTACGAAAACTGATTCATCAGTCATGCTATATTGACTTTATGAGTCTCTTGTTAGGCAGTAGCGAAGTCGCGTCCATTCGACCACCGAGCCAGATAAGAAAAAGTTACATCTAACCAACTCTAGAAATAGTTTCCATTTCTCAAAGAGACAGTTAATTCTATTATTAGTTGGAGGTCACACAAACAGATTGTGACTCATCCAATTATCTTAATTAGTTAATTAATTTAACTCCAAGTAAAACTAACACACACAAGTAGACTAAGTAAACAAATAAGGATTTAAAACAAATTAATCATTAAAACTTGTGTTCTTTCTTTAAATGACCTTTACCAAAACAGGATTGCACATTTCAGTTGTGAACTTGCAAACATGAAATGTCAATTTTTTTTTCATTTTTGAAGTATAGAAGTGTCATATTTTAATTTACCTAAATATAATTCGTTTCAACATAATCAAGATCAGATACCGGGTTCCGTTCCCTGTACTCACCAACTACGGAGCCGATGGTGGAAGCAGGTGGTCCACGGCGGTGTGTCTGCTGGGGCTCGGGCTCTCCCCCGAAGATGTCAGTATGGCCACCGCCAGGAGGTCGCAACACACGGCTGGACAGCCTCGTGTTGTCAGCCAAACCCACGTTGAAAGAAGTTGAAGTCATTCTGGCACTGAAATCGATATTATTGTCATGAGTAATGGGGAAATTGGAGGTTTACGGGATCGGAGTGGTAACGCGAGTGGTGAACGGCGTAGAACTTTTTCTGACCTCAATAAGAGGAACTCTTGAAAAGGGCCAGGTCCTGAGTGTACTTTAACAGGGGCGACATGCATGCATTAAGTTAATGATTAAAATTAACTTAAGGACTCCTCTTTCCAAATAGGCAAACCTCAATTAAATATCGAGTTTCATGCTATAATATACGTGACCTAGCCACACGAATACAATTGCGGTTGTAGATATGAACATTAATCTACTCTAGACTCAACAGATTCCATTCTATACCTATGTTCTTGTTACGAAGGATGTATGAAAACAAAGATTAACTGTTTAAATTATCTCGAGGCTTTGCTTTCATTCACCCACGGTACATTCCTTGCTTCAAGCGTGGGAAGAAAGAAATTCGTGTGCCATTTCTTTCAAGCCAATTTTAGAAGTTTTAAGTACAGTTTTGTCATTTTATTGTCAATTAAATTTAAATTCTCTGGGAGAATTTTGGATAACAATGCATTCGTTTTTGGACAGATAAGTAAACTTGAATATATTTGTGTCTGTTTATAGCCCAATTAAGTTGACAGCTTTATTTTAAGACATTTTTACTTTTTTATCATAAACGATAACAAAATAGCTATGACATGACGTCAATATTGTGCGAGTCGATAACCTAATCACAGACAGTGTGTCTCATGCAGTAATTCATTATAATTATCACGTAAAAGGGATAGAATTCAATCGCACCACATGCATAATAATATGGTCATTATTTACATAGAAATGTAATTATATCGGCAGCTGAGTAACTAATTAAATTCAGATAGAAAGCTCATTAATATAATTATTCATGCGGATAAGGTACATCCTCCACACCGCTGAACAATGCAATGGCGGTGCGGGCGGTGCCGTAGTGACGCGGCTACATTTGCAATTCATTATTGTAACACAAAGTTCATCAATCGAAATTTCGATGCAAACAGATAAGATTGTTAGACAGACATTTAATTAAGTCCAGTCTTGGTCTGTAGAACATTTACAATAGATAATGAAGAAACAATTAAAGCTTTTTAATAAGAAAATAATCAATTTCAATCAATGCTGCATCTCAAGTCAGTTTCAAAGATCATTATAGACTAACCACGTCATTGTCTGGAAAAACAATAGTTTCTCATAAACTGAGTGTCTAATGCGAGACAATACGAATGCTTAATGTACTTTTATAGCATTCTCATGTATTGTGCGACCCTGTAAATGATCTGAAACTAGGTAGTCGTACGGTCTAAATAGCTTTAAAATTAGAGTGACCTGGTTCACAAAATTTGGTCACGCACAGCCCTTAATTACAATGGATGAAGGGGTTTACATATTTTCAGTGTTATTTGGGTATTCATACCAACCTACGCTATTTTATTTAGATTGCTTTACGGTCGAGATGTATATTAGAATTTGGAGAACGGACCATATCGCAATTTAGTTTCGTCGTGTGAGTGCCTTCCCCAAACTCCTCAATCCCTGAACCTTCAATAATACTCAAATTCCTAATCTCCAAGAGGCCAGTAACGCACTTGTAACGCCTCTGGTGTTCCGGGCGTCTGTGGGCGACATCGATTGCTTACTATCAGGTGACCCGTCTACTCGTTTACCGGCTTATTACATAAAAATTGCAATTTTGAAAGAGTTTTTTTTTTATATTTAAGTGAAGTTTACCTGAACAATTCTATCCAACTCCAACCGAATCTCAAAGAAAACAAGCATTGTATTAACCTAAACATGCACTACAAAACCAATACTATGATATTATGATTGTATCACTTTAATTTCAATGTGACATTGAATAGTTCTAGACTGAAGTCAGATCACTGATGCAGTAAATGACATGGAAATATGATATAAGCAGTAACGCATCAATATATTCATTATTGCAACTTCGAGATGTTTACTCAAGCATTATCTGACCATTTGTACTCTGAGAAACAAAATTATGTTCAACATATATTTTATATTATACAAGAAATCTTTTAAATACTCAAGTAACTACAAAAACGGTTTATTTGTAAGTTTATAGCTTTTGAATCCAGATTAACCCACTTGGGTAAGAACCAATGAAACCAACAGAACCCCACCCAGCTCTCTAACAAACTAGTGCCAATATATTGTATAACAACAACCGATAACGCTATCATTAATCCTTTGATAAGAACAGGAAAGGGGAAAGGCCTATCTGTTCTTGGTAAACAGCATATGTTGACAAACCGACATTGGGCAGCGCCAATTTTTGATTCATACCAATTCTTGGTAATAAAAAACAATGCGACAATGCTTATTCATGCATTTACAAATATACTCTAATAGAAGAGGCATTCCTTTTTATGTGATCAAATGATCATACTTGTGAGTATCGTGAAAAGAAAAGCAGTTACAAAAGAAAGGCAGTTTCGTTTCAGATTGCTTATTGCAATTCAATCGATTTAAGGACGATGCGAATCTACCATATTGGTAACGGTTTTTCAAGCCCATGGTTGCTCTTGCACCTTGCTTGTTTTGCAAAAACACTTGCGAGATATTTTTTGAAGTACTGTGGAATTGATAAGCAGATGTCGACGGACTTATGGGTGTCACTCAGCAAGTCAGCAATGGGACACAAATTGGACTTGACGAGACAAACAGGTACTGTTTATTACAGAATACTGGTTTAATTCTGTGTGACTATAATGTTTATATTTGTATAATTTGGAGTCCGATAAAGCGCAAAAAATCGTAAAAATGCACACCTACTTACCAAATTAACAAAATTGAAGATTTTCTAGACCTTTTAATATATCAAAGTAGACCTCCGCCCCACAACAATATCGAACACGTACTAAATATTTAAAAAATACATAGCGGCTTAATCCACGTATAATATTTTATCGACATCAAGATAACCTACAATTTGAGCAATCAGTGAATCCATTACACTACTATTTACTTAGTAGATGATTATCAGAGCTTTCGAAAAACTATTGACAGTAGTGACAAAAACGTTTGATTTGTAAAGAGAAGCTCAAACCTTTAGGAAAATGGGGTCATTTATAATGTTCCTTAAACCTATGTGTTGTTAAGTTCACAGAGTTCAATCAGTACGTCTGCACTAAGTCGATTCTGACTTGACTTAGACAAATCAATGTTTTTATAATACAAATTGTATAGAATAGAAACTAATTACCAAAATATAGATAGATGACCTTAGCAAGGCTGTATTTGCAAATAGGATTAAAAATAAACTCAATCTCTCTCGATAAGATAAGCAATTATCTATGAATAATCCTATTTAAAGTTTTTTAAGGAATGCGTCAGAGATTTCGTTACAGCTGTTAAATTTGAATCACGACTGACGAATAATAGTTGTAATATGAGTCTGTGACTAACTTACAGTTTCTTGGTAATGTTTTCAAAATAACACTGTTTCTTGTGATAAATCTAATCGTAGGCTTGTCTCATCAATTTCATCGTAAGAAAAACTTAGCGGAAATCATGTATTTTGGAGAATTATGACTGTACGCCAATTTTAAAGAGACTATCATTATGTGTACCTAATCATTTAATTTTTTATGCTTTGTGAAACTAAAGAATAACAATCCCTACTTAGGACCATTCGGGGACTATCAAAACAGGATAAAATCGTGCAAGTGGTAATTTTAGTTCCTATAAACCGTTTTTATATGTTCAGTAGTAGTTCCTGCGTAATAAAAATAATTAATACCTCCCTGGTTCTTTACTAACCATAAGATGTCGGTTAAAACAGAAAACAACAGCGGTGAACAGATGGTATCGACGCGACAGTTGCTTGTCGCTTCACTGCCATATTGCAAAAACATGGCTGCCAAATTAAGTAGCTGTTGTATTAGCTATTTAATTTCTGTTCGGTGAACGAAAGCAGTAATTTCCAGTACTCATGTAGTTAAGTAAGTTTTTAACTCCGAATGTAACTGTTCGCGTCATGCTTTGATTGATAGGTAACGGTTTTAGAAACAGTGATTCGAGTTTTATAGACTTTTAGTCATTTCTGATGTACGAAAATATCCAGCACAAACTGGATTTTGTGGCCACTTAAACTAAAACAACTGTTGTTTTGCATTAACAACATAACTTATACTCTGAAAAGTACACTTCAAATATTTCTTTTACAGGTTTAAACAAATATCTAAAATCTGAAAATAGATAACTACTAAAGCATGCCAAAGTCAAAACAAAACAGCGTAAAAATCATGCGACAACCCAGCGTGTTGACATGGGAATCCAAAACTCAAAACAAATAGCGTACATTAGCGTGTTCTGTGCCTATTATCTGCCATACTTATGTATTCCTAGTAATAATCCATTCAATACCCCACCCTCGTGATCAACCAGTTCAATGTACACCCCATGCAATTAGATTTACGACCATGGTAAAACCATAAAAACAAATTACTATATACAAAGGAAATCATAACTTTTCTACTAACAGCTCTTCACACAGGCATAACAAATTAACATAATATTCGAAGTCTAGTTATGGCTACTGAAATAAAACCACTACAGACGTCACAATACCGCACCCAACCTGCAGAAATTATTTCACAGCCAAGTCTAGCAGCATAAATAATAATTATTTTGAATTTATCTCTCTCTGAAGACAAGTCGTCAAGAGACCGGTAATTCAAAATGGCTGCCCAATGCCACGAACAATTTGCGCGCGTAGTTGCGATACGCGTAAAATCATCATCTCAACCAGGGCTAAATAAATAAATAGAATGGGTATTTTCCAGAACTCATTTTAAATTGAATTGTTTAATTGTATTGTATAGTGGGATTGAAAAACAAAAACGCAGCGTGTATCGAAACTAAAAAGGTGAGCCCCACATCTTGCTAAAACACTACCCTACATCACACTTGTACAACTTGGAAGCAAACTATGTTTTCCAAGTGAAAAATAAATGGGGTGTGATGTAAAGTAGCTAATGTTTGCAATAACACGGCAACAAAACAATTTATTCAGCTAGGGATAATATTAAACTTACCAGTTTTCTAAAGCCTCTCGATTGGCAGCCATTCTAGTAGTCAGCCTAGCAGAGTTGGACGAGATATTGGGATGTCTTTAGGTAATATTTGAGTTCTTTTAACACTGTAACGAGAAAGCGATGCATTCATGGAAGTAGAAAGATGTTATAACATGCTGGTTAGTTCAATGAAGATCAATGAATATTTACACAATATTAAAACTATATTAAAAAGCGAAACTTCAACTTTCTCATAAATACCATAGATTCAGATTTTAACTTAGTAATGTGGGTAGCGCATAATAGCTAAATATTCCTAAACCCGTAATATATCGTCAGTGTCGAAAGCATCAGAATTCTGGTATTGCATTACCTGTCTGGGGAGCCGAGGGCTTTAAACTAGACACAAAGACAATGCGAACGTAGGTTTACCCAATGAATCACTCAATACTCAGCCGTTTTAGGGTGCGGACACATTGGCGAGGGGCGCGCCGAGCGTGCAACGTTAGCATTCATCGTTCAATTTAATTACCCATATTACTTTTTATTTTTCGTTAAAAACACTATTTTCAAATTGAAAACTAATAGCTTTCCGAGAATGACAGAAAACATGGGAGTACAGAAACATACATAAACTGACGGCTTTGGAAGATGATCCCGCTGATCGCTCGAAGCAGTCATGTGGTCCGAACCTAACAAAATGTACTTATTGCGTTCGTTTGCACAGTACTTAGTAAGGACTACAACCGGTCATATGATCTAGGAAGCCAGCCGGAAGCTATGGTTACATTACGATCGATATAAATGTCTGAGTCACGGCCTACAGGAGTCACTATGTTATTATTTGGCGACAGGCGACGGGAATCTTAATCGTATATAGAAAACTATAGGCAGGGGTGGGTAACAATAGCCCATTACAATGAATTGATCACTTAAAAAAAATTGCTAAGTATAAGATTGTGGGTATCGATCATCGTCGATGCAAGATGCATCGTAAGTAGATCCGCCATACGTCTTGACCTCGAAGGTAAAGGTGCTGTATAAAATATTTACTTTATAACTTGTTCCAATCGAAGCAGCACATATTTTTGCTGTATTTTATGATTTTATTAAAAATCAGTATTCAATGTTCGTTTGGTTCAAAAAATAACAACAAACAACCTCGTTAAAATATATTTTTAAGATATATCTGCCACTTATGCTCTACGGCATGGCAACAAGTATCTTATACATACAAGGCACTTATAATTTGTAAGTTGTACTTAACAAGCATATGCGTAGAGGGCGTACGAGATAACTGCGCACTAAATACTCCTTTGATGTCTGGCAGACAGACAAATGAAACGAATTTAAATGAATAATTGAATTTAGACCTTATAGGGAAGGTCGGCCGGACCGAATTGGGTCGTTGAAGTGACCACGAAAGAGAAACGGTTCGCCAATAAAGTTCCAGGGCCTCATAATTTGATTTTATTACAAACGTGGACATGTTTTGCCTGTTTGCGCAGCCCACGTACATCCAAGTGAATTTAGGTCTCTAGTATTGGCTTTTCGATACCAAATAAATTCAAAGACCCACCTACATAGCTAGAGGCAGACACGGACCCAGACTGGTGCCAAAATACTGGCTCAATCTCCCAATTTATCCAGCATTTTTGTTACGTTGTCGTAAACACCGAGCTATGCCATATGAGTAATCCCATAATCCAAACAATAATTACGTGACCAAACTCGTGAGGTCGAGGTACGCTTAGCGATTAAAATGACCACAAATCCGATTGACCTATTTGCCGCAATTACCTAAAATACACGAACTAACAAACGAAACAATCAAACATTATATGAGAGAACGCCTCGTTAAAAAATTTTCAGTCCTTCAAACGCACATGTTCCCAACGTTATGCTGTACAATGAGTTTATTTATAATGAAACGTTAACACGAGAATATCTTCGTTATCGAAGCAAAGTTGTAATCAGCCGAGGGTAACCCGGTTACTTAACGAACCTCGGAAGCAATGCTATCTAGTCGGTGTTGGTCCTACTCGGGTGAAACTGTACATTTCATCACGGTTACAAATTCTACAGATTTCTGCATAGTTAACGAGGATTTCATTATTTCTTGTATCTAGATATTAGCTAGAGTAATCGATCTTGTTACTTGTCTATTATGGCGATCTCATCAGATGTCCATTGACCAAAAAATGAATTGTATAAGAGGAAGAATTTTCAGGAAAATTCTGTGCAAAACCAACTTAGCTTTAACCATGTCAAGATCAGAGAATCCTAGAAAAAAAAATGCTACAGATGAAGATGATGTTGATGGACATGAAAGTGTGTCAAGCAATAAGCGAGTAGAAAGAAGACCAACACCCAAAAGAGATTTAAGGACAATAGTTACCGATTTTGTGTATTATAACTCAGACCTACAACAGACTTAATTAAAAAGTTCCGAGCTTTATTGTTACGCTACTGTTGTAATGAAAAAGTTTTTAAGTGCTTCTTCAAATATATTTCTAGAATTGTCTTATTGAAGAGATCTGGATACGGCTCTGTTACATACTGATTTTTAGCTACAAAGTAAATGACATTTGTGATGTTATTATCCTCTTTTCCGTACCGAGAGAAACTGACGATTCTACGAATGCAATACATGAGCCACCTTTCACTATTGCTGATTGACAATCAACTGGCAATATCTAGCTTCCCCATCAAGGGAATATAAGTGCCTACGAGAATCCTACTAGACAAGCGCTTCGTTAGTTCCGATTCAATACTCAATAAGAAAGTTTTTTGTTGTATAAACAACTAATAACGACCAGTGGTAGTCTAACACAACTTTTTGCTTTGAAATTGCTACGTTATAGCAAAATAATCTCTTCGACGTCCAATTTCTGCAGAGAAAAGTTATTACGTAGCTTTGAACCCAAAAACAGGATAGCGAAAGGTAACAACAAGTTAGCTTGCCAACGAAATCCCGATTAGTGCCTTCAAGCGAATCGGGTCTTGGCAATACGCCAGAAAATATAGGACGAAGATAAAGGAAATCTAATTAGTGCTAAGTTATTTATCACTACCGAAATACCTGGTCAACATCTTTGTTCGGAAGGCTAATGTACTTAGCTCGAAAAGAGGGCAAATGTAATTAATAAATCGACATCACGAAGCATAAAGGAAGGTTCATTAGATCGGAATGTGGTTACACGCACGGAGGAAGTAGGTGCTATAATAGCTTTGTACATGCTAATATGGAGCAATGACGCTCGGAGGGAGCCTCCAGGAATGGTCTGCGGTCGTGTGGCCGCCTTTGTGGTCTGAGACACACGACAAGACGTATAACAAGTGTCTTTGTATTCGAAAATAATGGACTAATTTATGAATGAGTTTTATCACTAAGAATATGTTTCTTTGAGTTTCATGTAAGAAAACAATGAGCTACTGTTAAAAATTACGGAAGTTCGTAATTTCAGTTCTAAATTATTTCAGTACTGTTGGACAAAAATTACTTATGGATGTTAATGTAGTCCACAACCACATCAAAATGACAGAGGATTTGGATAAAATGGCCACAAAGATGGTCTACATTTCAGTATCACAAACAATCATGATGATTTTTATACAAATGAAGTGACAAACAGGGATCATGTTCAATTTAGTTTTACCCCATCTCCATTCACTTCACACTCAACAACAAAATGACAAAATTAGGGAAGTTTACAGCATTACAATAATAAATGTTTATTTATTCTCAATATATCCTGTTGTACAACAAATGTTTCTCCATAATTAGGTGCTTCGAGGTTTGCCAATTCAATATTTCCTCTAGGGGAACTAAATCTTTCTATTTGCAATTTTGGTAACAACAAGACTTCAAGACTACGATAAAATCTTTCATTTAAAGAAGAAAAAATCATTGATTTTCAGGACAAAACAAAACTAGCAGCCATCCTCGCCATCCATCATCATAAGTTTTTATGGTAATAAAAAAATTTATAAATAACAGATATAATAAAATAATGGATGATATTATACAAAGATTATGAGTAGCCAACTGACTGGAAATAAAACGCTGGACAGTTCGATGTATAAACCCCACAATTTTAAATACATAAAAAATATTTCTGTACCTTTCCATATGAGAATGATCAATTGTTACATATTTCCCCAATGTAAATACTGTTTGAAAGCCTATTTCATTAGTTATTGTTATTTTTACATAGTAGATATGTTACTTCCATGTGCCAATCAAAAGGGTCATTAGAATGTAGCTACTGATAAACTGTGATAAATCAGAGGTTGTTGACTCTATGTTTAGTTCACAGAGGAAATAATTACAACGAAATGTACAATATTAGTTTATTAGTATTTCATGAGATATTACTTCGGTATTATATGTTTAATATTTGATGACTATTAATATGAAATAAAGATAGAAGAATATGCTATGATTGCCATGTGCACATTGACAAATTCGAACAAAATTAGAGACCATGTGTGTTATGAAATCAATGAAAAACAAATGGACCAATCATATGAGATTAACGTTAAAAAATGGACCAATGAGACTCATTGTTTTAAAACTGATCAACAACTTCATAGATAACAACAAAACAGTAGAACCAAATAAGTACCTACCTACTTAGATAAGTAACAATATCGTAACTGACAAAATGTGAATTGTAAGTTTAACACAAAGACTGAGAGCCTAACCAAAAAGATAACAAAAGCCTCCACAGGTAACAACGAAATATGTTATTTTTAGACTGCAACTGCTAGCCACATTCCAGACAAGGAAAAATGTACAAAACCGACGTTCGCTCACTCAATCCATGTCCATAACGGCACAAAATATAATGCACCTACTTCCAATGAAAAAAAAACAAGACCACGAGAACACATTAAATCCAGGCAATTATATGTTATTTTAGATGTGTAACTGTAAATATAATGAATCTATCGTACATGTAGTGCGATCACTCCATTCATGCGGCAAACAAAATATAACGGTTGATTCTTTTGTTCCTACGCCCCGTGCGTTAGCGTGTTCGAATCCGGTAAAATCCGATTTTTACGCCATTCTATATGCAAATATGCCGTATAATCTACACGCCCATGCCCAGAGACATGGATATCTCGTCCTGCGGCATCAAAGCGCATTGACCTTTACAAAAATCTTGAAAAATAACGGCTCGCGTCCAATGTCTAGCAGCCGGTGTCATCTTTTTTTTACGTTTAATTTATAAAATCAACGAACTTACCGATGTAATTCCACACTCAAATATTTCACTTAATTTATTTCAAGTCTGTTACGAAAAACTAATACGAAAACGACCGCTTATAAATAATTTTTAACAGAGAAAAGATTACTCACCGACTGGTCGCTTCTCTTCTTTTTGACGGAATGCGTATGAAAGAGACAGATACATAAAGTATTGCACTTCTTGGAATTGAAAACCTACCATTTGCTACTAAAACCTACTATTAATTTTGAAAATAAAAAAGTTGACGATTTATAATAAATAAATAAATAAAAATTAAAATCCTTCTTTGTTTCACACTAGCCTATTCTACGTTTGACATAAAAACAAATTCTTCACCACACAATACAATATTAATTTGTGGTTCTCCCGTATCTTACCCGAGATGTGCAAGAGACGTTACCCACCCAGACAGAAGTCTTAGAGACTAATATTTATGTTAGCATTGCTAATATAAATATTGTTTATTTATCGCGCATATGGCATGTTACTTATTGCTAACTTAGCAATGACCGACGATGCGGCGAACGTCACGTAACTTCACAATCGTATCTTGATAAGAATGATTATGAACAAGCTATCGTTAGTTCACTCAACCAACCCTATAATTAAAGTATTGCATTATTAAAATAGTTAGAATAAGCAATTAAAACTCTTATTACATATTCAAAGAAACACTTATTTCTGAAATAGTAGAAGATGACAAGTGCAGCAACACTGTAAAACCGAACATTTCTAGTTAGTACCGGATAAAACGTTGAAAACCTCTTAGGTAATTTGAAAATATGTATACTATCGATATTTTAAAATTAATTTATTTTAGAAATAAACATGACATTTCTAGGCTCTCATTTTTCTAAAAATAAGTTATTGTAATATAACTTAATATTTCTGAACGCGTAAACAGTGTTGCTATGTTTACAGTGTTCTGGGAAAGTGTCTTTTATTTGATCGATTGTGATGTTTCTTCAGTCTAATATTATTGTAGTTTCTTCACATCTGAAAATAAGTTACAATTTCTTGTCTGAAATTAAATTCATTCAGATTATTTTATTATTCAAAATACTTTTATTTTTTAGAAATTCTCTTAAAACCAATCCGTTTTTAATATTTTTTAAATAACAGTCATGATTGCAATCGATTTGAGTTCATGGTAGTGGACACGAACAGTAACTAATCGGAATCTCGGATTCTCGTTATATTTCTTTCCATCAGTTTTGCTAAGTGGACAACCCTAATAGAAACGTCTTGTTCCGTTTTGTTTAGAAAAATTTAGAGGAAGATAAATTGTTTTAAAATGGAAGCAGCAACGGAAGATACTCAAAAAGAAAGCACAGAAAATGTGCAATCTAACAATACCGCTACTGTAAGTTGAAACTATTGTAAAATTCAATAGGTTTATAAATAGAACGCTATCGAATGTCGGTAAACGATTGATTCACATATCATGCAATTTGCCGGTATTTCACTGTATGTTTGCAATCGCTTTTTTGCTAGTCATGTATTTACTACAAGTATTCGTAGTTAAAAACTTCATATGTCTTAAACTTAAGTCGAAAAGTGGAGAAATGTTAACCTGAAAGTTTGTTGGCAAACTGCCAATTCCCGTAATGTTTTTGATATTTTTGTTCGGAAGCACGTTTCACATGCTTTCTGCTTTTATGGTTAATGGTAGGGCGATGTTCAATTATTAGCGAACACCTGTATTTTCTGATACCCTATGTTTTATAGAAATATTTTAAAATCCACTCTAAAAGTAGGTGTCATAAACATTGAAGTATTATACTGCAAAAATAAAGATTGATAAACATTTTAGTCTGTCAGAGTCAGATTTCGTATTTTGACATTTAAAATAAAGGGTCTTATTACATATTACACACAATGGCCATATTTAGGTCAAAAAATTATTCCTTGGATGGGGATATCTATAAATAGTTCACACCTGTAAATTTGAGTATGTTTGTATGATTACTAGTAGTACAATGACGCTGTACGCATTTTATGAGTGATAATTTAGGCTGTAAAACTATATTATTATAACTAGAATGATTCACAAATATTTTTACAACTACCTAATTTTATTGTGCATTGTCAATAAAAATCAAAACTAGAATAGTTATGAGGTCATAACTAAATAAAATACTTATAAGAATCTAACAATTCCAGGAATCAACACCGACACCACCGCTTGAAGTAAAAAAAGGGAAACGAGATGACCGTAGCAGACGAGATGATAAAAACGTTGAGCAGTTTATGAAATCATTGAACTCCGTACCAACTCTTGAGGAGAAACTGTCTCTAGTGTGTAAGAAATATGTTCAGACTGCAGACGACAATAAAAAGATGCAGTTTTACATTAAGCAGTCGGACAAGCGCCACGCAATGTTGTTAAAGGAGAAAGAACAGTTACAACTAGAGTTCAATAAGACTATTCTCGTCAAATCTAAGTTGGAAAATCTCTGCAGGGAATTACAGAAACAGAATAAGGCTATTAAGGTTTGTTATTGTGTAATTTATTCATGTGTTCTAGTTAGTTTTAGGTTGTCTTATAAGATATTCCTATAATCGGAAGAATACAATTTCATAAGCACTTGCAGTTTTTTTGTTTTATGTATTACATCTGCATAATGTTAAATGCAAGCTCTTAAATAAACTTATAATGTTAATCTGGCCGTGATGAAAAGAGGCATAGATACTCTTGCGTCGAAATAATACTCATTTAATATTTAAATGGTACTGAAACCGTTCCGCTGAAAGTATTACAATACCTAACTGTCCTTTGTTAACTTCGCTTATTGCATATCTTAGCTTAATCTCTGATTATGCAATAAGAATAATATTAGGTCACCTTCTATTGTATGTTTAAAATATTGGAAATAATATTTAAATTATAATTCCATAATGGGATTTATGTAACAGGAAGTTTATTGTTAAAAGTACTGAGTTTATGAAATGCTGTGCTCTTTTTGATCATACTATTAACAGCCTTATTTGCATGCAGAAAGATTTATCTAAACTGACATGTTATTTATTTTAGAAAATATTTTACTAAGTAAAAGTGTTAATTAATTAGCATAATATTGCCTTTATATTACATTTTCTAAATACTAAAGTCAAAGGCTTGAATTCATATTGACATGAATAATTTACTTTACAGGAAGAATCTCTACTGAAAATCCGTGAAGAGGAGGAACGTCGCAAGGAGACACAGGCTAAGTTCCAGAACACTCTGTCAGAGATCACAGCCATGCTGCAGCAGAACAATGAGAAGAATGCCAAACTCCGGGATGATAATATCAGTATGAGCGAGAAATTTAAGTCTGTGGTGCAGCAGTATCAGCTTAGGGAACAACAGGTGTGATTTTGTTTCACTAGTAATATTATGGGTATTTGACATTCCTTTTTTTTAATGTTGACCTACATTAGGATTTTCTCATGGATGAATGATGTGGGTGCGTTTACAAACATAAACATTCACATACACATGACACTCAGACTCAAAACAACAATCTGTGGATCACGTAAAGAGTTGTTCCGTGCGGGAATTGAACCCGCGATACGTTGCGCGGCAGCCAGTCGCCCAGCTACCTCGCCAGCCGTGCCGTCAAAAGCTTTTAACTTTAAAATTATGGGTCTTACCAAAATATGTAGGTACTTACATTTTGATGTCCCTGGACATACATTAATGCTAAACTTAATGTTAATATAACAAGACTTTTAAAATTCACGGAAAGCTCAATCTCCTTCCTGCCTGCTGTGTGTGAAACTTTTACAGATAAGATTCTTCTTAGATTTCCTTTTTTCAATAAGATCTTAAATATTTCTTTACAATAATTTTCCACTGGTAGAAATGGTATAAAAATTGATTCATCACTTTTGGAATTTATCACAAAATACACGGAGGCGGCACAAAGAAGCATATGTTTATAATTTGTAAGGATTGACGACCTAAATCACAAAAATATAATCTTGACAATATTTTCCCTGTAAATTCCAGGTGGACAAAATGGCGAAACAAATGGCGTTAGAATCCCAACTATCCGACGCTAAGATGCAAAAGGCGAGCCTAGAGCATCAAGCAGACAAGGAGAGACTACTGGCTGAGATGGAGCAGGTCAAGGTCACGCTCGCGCAATATAGAGCTAAGATCATGGAGCTACAGGGAACTGAGACTAGTAAGTCATCATCAGCTTTTAAAGATTGAAAGTCAAATATTTGTTTCGAAATATAGAAGTAGTGTTACACTGTGTTCTGACTAATTGCTTATTGCCATATTATTATGGCATGCCAAAAGAAGAAAATGATAGACGCTTAATATAATTTAACATAACATAACATCACGCCTTTTATCCCCGAGGCAGAGGTGCACATTATACCACTGGTCAATGTAACACCCACTTTTCACTATTTATATTATGGGTCCCATGTAATAGGGGGTGAGCCTATTGCCATATACCGGGCACAATTCCAGACTCCGTGCTTCTACTGAGAATATTTAAAAACACAGTAATAATTTGCCCGACCCGGGAATCGAACCCTAGACCCCTTGCCCGGCAGTCACACTTACGACCACTCGGCCAACGAGGCAGTCATTACTAAACTAATTAATAATATAATTTATTTTTATTAAAAACTTAAATCCTCAAAAGGAATCTAAAACACTCCCTTTTCTATTCTTATACTTTATATGCGATGCGATGTAATAGCGAGTCGTAATACTCTAGCCAACATAGAAATAAAACCTTAGATTGTTTAGCAACTAGCTTGCAACAAATCAACCAACGATATTTGGCGTCATTTCCAGGTTTGCGTAGTCAGTTAGCGGTGTACACGGATAAGTATGATGAGTTCCAGAATGCGTTGACGAAAAGCAATAAGATGTTCACCAACTTCAAAGAACAAATGGATATGGTAAGACAAAAGGAAACAATTTATTAATTGGTTACTTTTTTAGAAAGAACATTGACAAGCTTAAGAACATTTACAGAGTATGAAAAAGGTAGATTATGTTCTTTAATAGCTTCTTCTCAACCCTATTGAACAAAGTGACTCGACTTTCGTGAGACATACCCACTAAATTAATCATTTTGTGCTTGAAACTAGTCGAATTCCTCCTCAAACAGTTACGTGAGTAAGCCGAAAACATAATAAAATGACCAGACATATTCCAAGTATCAAATATACGAGAATTTGTAGTCATTGAGGTCCTAGCGAAAGTTTTTATCTAATCACAACCTTTATACCTCAATTTGTCGTGTTCAGATGGCAAAGAAGATCAAAAGGTTGGAGAAGGAGTCTCTGTCGTGGAAGACACGTTGGGAGACATCGCAGACAGCCTTACTGGACATGTGCGCGGAGAGACAGGCCGCCACCGACCGCGCCGCCGCCGCCGCCAGGCAGCTGCACCACATGCAGGGGCTCTGTCGCACGCTGCAGGTACACTGGACACTTACACCACATGCAGGGGCTCTGTCGCACGCTGCAGGTACACTGGACACTTACACCACATGCAGGGGCTCTGTCGCACGCTGCAGGTACACTGGACACTTACACCACATGCAGGGGCTCTGTCGCACGCTGCAGGTACACTGGACACTTACACCACATGCAGGGGCTCTGTCGCACGCTGCAGGTACACTGGACACTTACACCACATGCAGGGGCTCTGTCGCACGCTGCAGGTACACTGGACACTTACACCACATGCAGGGGCTCTGTCGCACGCTGCAGGTACACTGGACACTTACACCACATGCAGGGGCTCTGTCGCACGCTGCAGGTACACTGGACACTTACACCACATGCAGGGGCTCTGTCGCACGCTGCAGGTACACTGGACACTTACACCACATGCAGGGGCTCTGTCGCACGCTGCAGGTATACTGGACACTTACACCACATGCAGGGGCTCTGTCGCACGCTGCAGGTATACTGGACACTTACACCACATGCAGGGGCTCTGTCGCACGCTGCAGGTATACTGGACACTTACACCACATGCAGGGGCTCTGTCGCACGCTGCAGGTATACTGGACACTTACACCACATGCAGGGGCTCTGTCGCACGCTGCAGGTATACTGGACACTTACACCACATGCAGGGGCTCTGTCGCACGCTGCAGGTATACTGGACACTTACACCACATGCAGGGGCTCTGTCGCACGCTGCAGGTATACTGGACACTTACACCACATGCAGGGGCTCTGTCGCACGCTGCAGGTATACTGGACACTTACACCACATGCAGGGGCTCTGTCGCACGCTGCAGGTATACTGGACACTTACACCACATGCAGGGGCTCTGTCGCACGCTGCAGGTATACTGGACACTTACACCACATGCAGGGCTCTGTCGCACGCTGCAGGTATACTGGACACTTACACCACATGCAGGGGCTCTGTCGCACGCTGCAGGTATACTGGACACTTACACCACATGCAGGGGCTCTGTCGCACGCTGCAGGTATACTGGACACTTACACCACATGCAGGGGCTCTGTCGCACGCTGCAGGTATACTGGACACTTACACCACATGCAGGGGCTCTGTCGCACGCTGCAGGTATACTGGACACTTACACCACATGCAGGGCTCTGTCGCACGCTGCAGGTACACTGGACACTTACACCACATGCAGGGGCTCTGTCGCACGCTGCAGGTACACTGGACACTTACACCACATGCAGGGGCTCTGTCGCACGCTGCAGGTACACTGGACACTTACACCACATGCAGGGGCTCTGTCGCACGCTGCAGGTATACTGGACACTTACACCACATGCAGGGGCTCTGTCGCACGCTGCAGGTATACTGGACACTTACACCACATGCAGGGGCTCTGTCGCACGCTGCAGGTATACTGGACACTTACACCACATGCAGGGGCTCTGTCGCACGCTGCAGGTATACTGGACACTTACACCACATGCAGGGGCTCTGTCGCACGCTGCAGGTATACTGGACACTTACACCACATGCAGGGGCTCTGTCGCACGCTGCAGGTACACTGGACACTTACACCACATGCAGGGGCTCTGTCGCACGCTGCAGGTATACTGGACACTTACACCACATGCAGGGGCTCTGTCGCACGCTGCAGGTATACTGGACACTTACACCACATGCAGGGGCTCTGTCGCACGCTGCAGGTACACTGGACACTTACACCACATGCAGGGGCTCTGTCGCACGCTGCAGGTACACTCCACGCTTACAACACATGCAGGGGCTCTGTCGCACGCTGCAGGTACACTCCACGCTTACACCACATGCAGGGGCTCTGTCGCACGCTGCAGGTACACTCCACGCTTACACCACATGCAGGGGCTCTGTCGCACGCTGCAGGTACACTCCACGCTTACACCACATGCAGGGGCTCTGTCGCACGCTGCAGGTACACTCCACGCTTACACCACATGCAGGGGCTCTGTCGCACGCTGCAGGTACACTGGACACTTACACCACATGCAGGGGCTCTGTCGCACGCTGCAGGTACACTGGACACTTACACCACATGCAGGGGCTCTGTCGCACGCTGCAGGTATACTGGACACTTACACCACATGCAGGGGCTCTGTCGCACGCTGCAGGTATACTGGACACTTACACCACATGCAGGGGCTCTGTCGCACGCTGCAGGTACACTCACTTACACCACATGCAGGGGCTCTGTCGCACGCTGCAGGTATACTGGACACTTACACCACATGCAGGGGCTCTGTCGCACGCTGCAGGTATACTGGACACTTACACCACATGCAGGGGCTCTGTCGCACGCTGCAGGTACACTGGACACTTACACCACATGCAGGGGCTCTGTCGCACGCTGCAGGTACACTCCACTTACACCACATGCAGGGGCTCTGTCGCACGCTGCAGGTACACTCCACGCTTACACCACATGCAGGGGCTCTGTCGCACGCTGCAGGTATACTGGACACTTACACCACATGCAGGGGCTCTGTCGCACGCTGCAGGTATACTGGACACTTACACCACATGCAGGGGCTCTGTCGCACGCTGCAGGTATACTGGACACTTACACCACATGCAGGGGCTCTGTCGCACGCTGCAGGTATACTGGACACTTACACCACATGCAGGGGCTCTGTCGCACGCTGCAGGTACACTCCACGCTTACACCACATGCAGGGGCTCTGTCGCACGCTGCAGGTACACTCCACGCTTACACCACATGCAGGGGCTCTGTCGCACGCTGCAGGTACACTCCACGCTTACACCACATGCAGGGGCTCTGTCGCACGCTGCAGGTATACTGGACACTTACACCACATGCAGGGGCTCTGTCGCACGCTGCAGGTACACTCCACGCTTACACCACATGCAGGGGCTCTGTCGCACGCTGCAGGTATACTGGACACTTACACCACATGCAGGGGCTCTGTCGCACGCTGCAGGTACACTCCACGCTTACACCACATGCAGGGGCTCTGTCGCACGCTGCAGGTACACTCCACGCTTACACCACTTCATCTGGCAATTGCTACTGTCTTACATCTGTATTCGTAGAATCAATCCTTTTATACTTCATTCTCTTGACATTTTTATATTTACAAAATGTATTTATAATGTATTTATTCGGTTTTAGAATAGATGAAAGTGAAATAAATTAAATAAATCGTAGTATCTTCATTTAAAGCCTAAAAAATTTAAGGTGTTCCCCAGGGTTCGCATATTGGTCTTATCTAAATAGTACTAATGATTCATTGTTTCATACCTAAAAATGGGTTGCAATTCTCTACAAAAACATGGAAATAATGTATTTTGTTTGTCCCAGGCGGAGCGTACAGTATTACTGGGCACCTTGAAGGACAACAACATAGAGCGGCCGGCGCTGCCCGCGCTGCCGCCCGCGCCGGCCCCGCCGCCGCCCGCGCCGCTCGCGCACCAACCTGCGTCGAATGCTAAGGTACTTCTCTTCGTTTTAATATCAACTTGATGGAGTATACTAACAATTGATGGAGTATGTAGATAGAATTATCGTGAGTACAAAGTAACAACTAATGGAAGTATATTTAACTCCTCAGGTTGATGCGATGGCCGCCAACTGTGCCCAACTGCGCCAGAGTCTCGCACATCTACAAACTCAATTAAACACATTGACAAACAAACCAACAGAAGAATCGCCCGCACCTGAAAAAGTAGAGAAAACAGAAAAACAAAAGAAATCTAAATCTAAGAAGAATAAAGCAGAGAAAGCTAAAGCTGAAGCTGAAAAGGCAGCAGAAGCAGCTAAAGAAACAGAGAGTAATGAGGAGGTTGAAAGTAATGAAGCCACTGCTACAGTACAAGTTGAAAACGTAGAAAAAAGTGAATCTAGTGCCCTTGAAAATATAACTTTAATTGATCCTGACACGGTTGATGAAAAAACACTAGAGAATCTAATACAGGAGATGAGTTCTAAAGTAATTAGGACAGGCCCTTATGAGTTGGAAGTTATAAGCGATGTAATTTTAGACGAAGATGATTCAGAAGAGAATTCGGAAGAAGTTGGGATTAAAGAAATCGAAACCCAGTCAGTGGAAGCAAAAGAATCGAAGTCGAATGAAAGTCCAATCAAAACCCAGACAGCGGAAGCGAAAGACATGACGTCGAACGAAAGTCCAATCAAGACCCAGACACCGGAAGCGAAAGAAATGACGTCGAATGAAAGTCCAATCAAGACCCAGACAACGGAAACGAAAGAAACCGCTTCGAATGAAAGTCCAATCAAAACACAAACAGCGGAAGCGAAAGAAACGGCTTCGAACGAAATTCCAATCAAAACCCAGACAGAGGAAGCGAAAGAAACGACTTCGAATGAAAGTTCAGCGGCGTCACCGGTAGAGGAGCCTTCAAGTGATAGTACGGAAGTCACAAATGTAGAAGTAGAAACAGTCATAGAAACTAACATTAATGACGTAAACGAAGTGTTATCTAAGTTTTTAAATGAAGTACAAGAGGTAGCCGCGGTGATCGGATGCGGGGACGCTGACGTAACAGTCGTAGAATCGTCAAATGAAGAAGTTTCGCACGTAAACGAAGTGAAACCGATACCAAGCGACGCATAAACAATTTGTGTATATAAATTCTAGTGTTTTGGACTTTTCTACGTTGTTTTATAGAATCAATACATTTTGGAACATTTTTATGTTAGTATCATACACATTTGTTAGGGCTGCGACGTTTTGTTACTATGTAATCTAGATCAAGAAATTGCCAGTATTAAGTTTAGTAAGAAAAGTGTATGTAGAATATATAATATGGTTTCAATAAATTAATATATCAATTATGCTGTTTATCATTTGTTTGATAGACATTACCATAAAAAAGCATTTAACTTTGAAGGTTTCCACTATAACTGCACAGGCAAAATGTTCAGTCCCTTTGTTAGATTAAAATAATATCCTAGTTTTGCTACCATTCATACAATTATTTTATATTTTTAAAGTACACAGTAAAGTATCAAATGTGTATGATACAACAATATGCAAGTATTAATAAGGTAGTATTTTGTTTTCTTAATGAATTTATTTTAAATCAAACAGCCCTATTTGCTATCAATACATGAAAGATCGGTTTTCCAGAGATCTATCATATCATTGGGTATATTTATGAAACATCTATATGCGACACAAAACCTATACTTCTGATTTAGGGCCTGCTTCATAATATCTGGATAGTCACCTAGTGCCAGATAAACCGTGGAAATGAATAACCAATTTCAATTCAAAATTCAAGAATTAATATTATTTTTCACCTTAGAGTATAGGTAAATATTCTAAGGCCATGCAACTATGTCAAAAATCGATCTAAACCAGACATTGATTATATTTTCGTTTCCGTTTATTATGTTTTTCGGCTTACTCGTGTACAACATGTAACTTAAATAACGCACATCCTGAAAATAGTTTGATCAGAATCGTTAACTGAATCGAATTATAATATAATTTTTAGTATAGATAATTTTTTATCTCAAAAATAATTAAAACTACGGAAATTATTGTCATATTAACCTTGTATTCTTAAAACAAATCGAAATGGACCGTAAGTCAAAGCAATAAGACTTAAAATCGCAGTTTTATTTGTATTCATACAAATTCTATCATTCAATACAAAATATAGAAAAATAAACCTTATGACAAGACCAGTAAGGATGCATATACATGTTAAATTAAAAATGTAGTGTATGTATCATGATTATAACATAATATTCTAATTGGGGTGTTTGAGGGTGTGCGTCAATTACGTTACATGTTGTATTTGTTTGACAAGGACTAGTCGAGTTCTTCGTCAAACTGTAATGTGAGTAAGCCGAAAAACATAATAATTTAACTGATTTTGCATTGAGGTTGGTTAATAATTTTGGCTGAAACAGAAAGTAATTTGTATGAGCAATCTGTCACATAAGTTTATCGGGTACTTATATGGAGGTAGTACAACAGGCCCCAAATATGTTTTGTATCACAACGACAGAAGACAATTAACTAGCAGACAGTTGCGGAACTATACAGACGGACCCCCTTTGTCTATTAAACAGAGAAGTTCAGGTATGGACTTTTGAACGGGGGCGCCTTTCGTCCAGAGCCTCTGGCATTTTCCAGTCATGCCACCCTGTAGTTACGCCACTGCTTACGGAGGAAGTTCTCTGTTGTTTAACTCTTGGCGAAGCAACTGTGACCATGTTAAGGCGGCCTTAAAAATATTGCTTTAGGAATGTTGATTTATAGATTATATTATAAGTGACATTAGCGCTTCCATCCAGATAAAAACATATTTGCAAGTAGGTATGGTTGGCTAGGTACTTATTATTGTCACAAAACCGTTATATATGAACAACAACTAGCAGTTATTGCGGTCTCGTGCTTATCTCTAAGAAAATACGAATGAAAAAAGATCACTGTAAATAAAAATGTGTGTAGCTTTAGTTTTCATACAACCAGTTCAAAAAGATGTTTTAGAAATGTCTCAAGTGCCTAAAATAAGTCTAGTCATAAAAAATGAGCAGGATTTAGATAAATAAAAAAATGCAACAATGTTCAACGTTTTTCTGATTTATATTACATTTTTTATTATCTTCAGTTTGTAGACTACTGGCCTAATATTGCACAAGCACCATATAATTGTTAATTTAATTTTCATTATAATTACTGTTGTGTGATGATGATGATGTATGGAAGTCATCTGATATAATATTCTTTCTCCATTTTTTGTATATGTTACTTGTTAATTTTGATTGGTGTTAAAGTTGTTATTTTATGTTTGTGCCTAAAACTGAAATGATTTCTGCTGGGCTATCATTAGTTGTGAAAATAATCTCGACCAATGACGGGCGAGATTGTGATCGAGCTCAACGAGAGTTCCAATTGACACCTTATAGTATAGCATAGCTGTATGTATTCATTTGTTCATTTATTGACTATGTAAAATGGGATGAAAAGAAACAAAATATTTAAAAAAGTTCTAGTATTTTCAGACACCAGTCTTCTATATTCATTTATGTTTAAATAAATAATTATTAGCAGGCTGCATTGAGAAATATTGAATAATTATTTGATTAATTTGTTTCTATTCACTCCATTTTCTAATACTATCCACTTAGAATATACTTAGCGATAACAATATAAATGATTGCGAATTTAAATTCAATAGATGTGATTGTTTCATATAATTATGTTGTTTTTAAATGCTGTGCTGACTGCGACTGTTGAATACCAACAACTTGCTTCAAATCTCTGTTTAGAGCAACCAAGAACGAAAGCCAGTTCCAGTTATTTATATATCGGTCGTTTTTATAGCCAAATATTCCAATTGATGCTCCAATTATGGACCCCGGTGCTGCTTGAAACTAGTTGAGTAACCTCGTTAAACAGTTACATAAGTAAATTAATATTTCTCCCGACATTTATATTGTAATACAAAGCACCTTGAGTTGTCGTAACTTGCCGAAGATTTTTTGGTATCTGTAAGTCTCAATAGCAAATCCAGGTACTTTTGGAAACTCAATAACAAAACCATAGGTATCATGTCTCTGATTGATGATAAACATATATGTAGTTAGGAAATTTGAAGCTCTATTTCATCAGGACACCATGGTCGTATGACTATTAAAATTAAAATGTATGGAGGGTATGTCACCTGGTATGAACTTAGTTGTCCAACTTTGTCGTCGGCACCCAAATAGAGTTTGTTCTATTAACTCTCTCTTGACAACATGGCCGTGCGACTGATCGGACGACGGTGGTGTCTTAGTGAATTAGTCTTAGTTGTTATATTTGATACAATATTTGTAAAATTTTATAAATACAAAATAAGTAGTTTGTTCAGGTTCACCCCTACTAAGTTATCCATTACATTAATGTACAATTTTAATTGTTCTAGTGATAGATAATGCAATAATTATTTGCCTTAATTTTATACTAAACCTGTGTCGTGTTGGTCGAGTATTTTGTGTTTTTCTTTAATAAAAATATAGATTTTACCAATATAAAATGTTTTTATTGTTATTACTTGCTTCACTCATAACATAACATACGTAACTGATAAAAAGGTATAAATTACATAGATCTGCCTAAACCCAAGAAAATAAGAGGTTGTTGTTGTGATGTTGTTAAAAATGAAGTAAAGACCCCTAATTACGTCTAATAAAGCCTGAAAAGAGTAGGCAGAGTTGCACAATAGCAATGCGACTAATAATCACTCATAATTGCTATGTAGAGGTAATAAGGGTTGAGAAGATAAACGTAGTAATGTTAATCTATAAATCAAAGCAATCAAACATAAATTGTAATTATAAAGTTGTCCTTTCATCATTACGCCACGCAAGAGAAAGGCCGATCAACAATAAAATTGTGTTGTGTACAAAAATAACAAAATGCAGATATAAAAATATTATCTAGATTGTAGATTAACAAAGTGGTTGTCGTCGACTTGTTAAATGTTACCGAGCGTTGCACAAAATGTTGCAGACGCCATGTTCTTCTTATTTCAGTTATAACAGTTACTGGTTGCAGGTGCACGGGCTATGAGAACAGCGATTTTTTAAGGCGTGCATTCATATATAATCGTTTTTTAATTACAATGGAAAATACTAATAGTATCTAAATTTTCAAATAGGCAATGGGGGCTAACGTTTTTGACCTGATAGCTCAAATGTATGGGATATGAGGCAAATGAGCAGACGGATCATCTGATGATAAGGGATCAGCACCGCCCATGGACAATGTAACGTGAGGCCCTATTTGTCTAAAATTGATTTTATTTTATGGCATAAGCCGGTAAACGAGCAGACGGATCACCTGATGGTAAGCAATCGGCGTCGCCCATGAACACCTGGAACACCAGAGGCGTTACAAGTGCGTCGCCGGCTTTTTGGGGATTAGGAGTTTGAGGATCGTTGGGGATTCAGGGATTAGGGAGATTGGGGAAGGGGAAGGTAATTGGGCCTCTGGTAACCTCACTCACACGACGAAACACAACGCAAGTGTTGCTTCATGTCGGTTTTCTGTAAGGCCGTGGTATCACTGCGGTCGAGCCGGCCCATTCGTGCCGAAGCATGGCTCTCCCGTGATTTGATTATCCAATGATTGGACACAAAGTCTTTATTTCACAAATCCCCTTAGGATACATCAGCGCCATCTAGGGACCGCAAAAATGTTAGTCATATTGAATAAAATACAACCTATTATGTAACTATTTCAATAATAATAACCCTCCATGCCGGTTTCAGTTTGACTGTTTCTTGACTACTGGCGTCTATCATGGGCTCTCAAGTGGCTGCAAAATCCACCTTTGTTTATAAATATTCTGCCACAGAGTGGACAGTGTTTTATTTAAATAAAATTGGTATTGATCTAGCTAGATAGTGATATGACCGTGCCCCATAGACCTCAAAAAAGGCTTAGTTATATAAAAGAGTTTTTGTATCTAACTTATAATCGTTCAAGGATTTTATTTGCTAGTGAAATTTCGTTGGTGATACTACCATGAATAGGAACCTAAGCCTTATACAGACTTAGAGAGTAGGTACTAAGTTTCAGGTCACCTAAAGTCAAAGTCAAAGTCAAGTCATATTTAATAGAGAGTGGTCTGTAGCGTTCTCTGATAAACCTGATTTAATTGCAGTCTCCAACCTGCGTGCTAAGCGAAAAGATTATGTCAAACCTTTGTAGAGGAGACCCATAGAATTTGGGGCTATAGGGGTTCCTATAGCCCCAAAGTCCCATAGAGGAGGAGATCAAGGGCTGATTGATGATGAGGTGTAGGATTGTGAACCTACCCATTGGATCTGTTTGTGATTAGATTTTTTGTTAGAATCTTATTACCGCATTAGCTATGGCTCCACAGAAATGCATAAATTGGGATCAATTCGTTGCATCGGCGTCGACAAGTTAGTTATCTTTCGTCTGATATAACATCTTACATTTAACAATAGTTTCTAGATCTATACAAAAACTAATCGATTGCCTAAATGGCCTGTCCGCTACTTTTGCATTGTTTTAATTGGATAATCTTTTATTTAAGTCTTACTTCTTGTTTTTATTTTAAACTCTATCTAGCTATCGGTTTTTATTTTGATACTATAATCTCATTTTTATTTTGTTATCGAGGCACTAGCAAAATAAAAAGTTCCTAAAATACTAAATGTTTTGATTGGGTACTTTGATTTTTTTTATTACAAAATGCCATAAATGTTGAACTTACCTTCTAGTAAGATTGACCTTATTGAAGTGTTTTGTGAGATTGAACTTATTCAAGTGTTTAGTAAGTTCAAGCTATTTTATTGGGTGTAAGATGGCTTCAGGACACCTACCTAAGAAGATAAAAATAGTTCTAAGTAGATTCCTAAGTAGCTACTTGAAGAAAGACCCGATAGATTTAATAATATTATTTTAGTGCTAGATAATTTACTGACATAAGTAGGTAACTCAAATACTTTTATTAACAAAACTGAAAGTTAATAAAAAAATCCTGCCACCTTTCAGAATCGTGCGAAATTATCAATTAAACAATACTTTTGTCAGCACGTTTGACATCTTTACAAAGCTTGGCATCCGTTTGCTACGGTAAAATCGATTCTATTCCGTTTCAATAAGGTGGGTTGATCAGTAGAGTATTGTTTTGTAATGTTTTGTCACAGCATTTGTCAATCACGTGACAATCAGTTGGTCAATTTGTTTATGAAACTGTTTCATGTTGGAAGTCTTGAAGAGTAATGCGAGCGTGATCCCTTTATTGTAGGCTGAGGGGTGAGGCAAGATGATGACTAACCTTCATCTTGTCGCGGAGAACATAACGGGTTACCGGGGCTCCGGCTCGACGTGCAGGAGTAGGAACGGGGTGGTTTTTAGTCAGTAAGAGTCTGATACTCCCTCCCGCCTCACCCAGGCGGGAGCAGTCATTCGATTATTTTCCCCCTTAATAAAAAAACCTTCATGTTACCAAGAAATTAATTACAAGAAGAGGTTTAACTAGGTGTCATCACAGTGTTTTATCTTGTAAGCAAAAGATGTCATCAAATCGCCGATAGCTTTAAAGTAGGTATCTTTTAATATTTGCTCCCGGGACTCTCTTGGAATTCATTTTCTTCTGTGTTTTGAGTTCTTTTTCAAACACAATTTTCACATGAATAGTTACCATGGTACACATCACGACTAAGTAGACCCGGAACAATTAGTTCCGTGCAAAAATCTAATACGCACGGCGTTGCGCAGCACCCACTACAGCGCGTAGTGCCAACCATGTCGTCAAACGTCACCAGGTTAATTTAACTTGTTTTATCGAAGTGAAAAGAAGCTAATTGAAAGAAGTATAATATTATAGCTTTATTCATAGTTTTAGTAGTACCTATCTGTTTGTTTTTTTGTGTTTCACCTCGACTCAGATAGCGAGGTGGGCTTATAAAAAAGTTATCATATTTAAACTGTTCATATAAAAATATTGTGGCCATTGATTGACGTCTGAGGGCATAGTTATGTAGTACAGTTTCACCTGTTGAATTTGAATAGGACATACTTAGATTTGTATCTACAGAATCATCATCAGCCGAAACACATCCACTGATAAATAAAGGCATCCCTTTTAAGAGGGGGTCAATCAGGTCAAAGTTTAAATCATTAAAAATTCAAAGGACCCATCTTATGGGGGTTAGTATAGTATAAGTGGTTTGCCTATTGCTTTTCGGACATCAATTCATAAATGTAAAAATCCAAATTCGCTATCAAAATTCCACCTACATAATATTTGCCAACTTAATTACTTGCCAAAACAATAAAAAACATTATTTATAGCTGTAAGTATTTAACCAGATCACTAAAGCTTCAATATAAATTGATCTACATTGCTCTGTGGGCCACGTAACAGGCATATTGCGCGTGCGCCGGGTCAAGGTCCGACCGTGCGTTACTTTCGCTGTCCACACTTTTTTCATAAAAAACCGTAACTGTATCTGTGGACCGTTGATTCTACAGCTGATAATAATTGATGCAGATTATTCGAGGAGTTTGCAAAGATGACTATGGTACAATAATTCAAAAAGTCAAAGTCAAAGTCAAAGTATTTATTTCAATTAATCCTTAATTAGGCTCTTTTGAAACATCTAAGAGTGCTGCTCAACCTCTGTCAAATACAGTACTGTCTTTACTATAAGGGCACTCGGGTCCCGGGCCCCCATCCTCATAGGGCCCCGAAGGACCAACAATTTCTAGAACGGACACACACCCGCTGCACGTTGTAGTAGTTCTTGTAGCGGGACCAAATATTTGTGTGCTCCACAGATTGTTGTTTCGGGTCTGGGTGACATGTGTATGTGGATGTTTGTAAACGCTCCACGATATAGGAGAAAATCCTAATGCGGGGCAACGTTAAAAAAAACATTGCAAAGCTGCCACGAATATTGTGTGCTCAAAAGCCCAGCCCCAGCTCAACAGCCCTGTTCAAATGCATAACATGCGTAACAATCATTAAGTTATGAAAAAAGCGAGGATTTGTTGACTGTCATTAAATAAATAATGTATACCTATACAATAATTATTTTAATAAATGTAAAGTATAAAGTTAGTGTTTCCTAACTTATGTAGGTATACGTAAGGTTTTGTAATATCGGTGACTGTAAAAATAATATTGTTAAGGCTTATATTATCCTAATATATAATGCACGCGACCACAAAGCCTGTGGTACAGCTTTAATTCTATACAGGCATTGTATTGTAACCTATCTAGAATAGTTAAATAATAAGCTTAGATTAAGTATATGTGCACAAAATGGAAATAAATATATTTGTTGTTGTTGTTCTTCTTGTTGTTATTGTAGCCCCTCAGTAGCCTCAGTTGGCTTCTAAATTCTTAAGTTACTCAGGAAAAGAGTCGAGGTGTTAACAAATGTATTCTATTCTGCAGCCGTCATCAGTCACCACATGGCTTACCAGCTACCTATTTCTTAACTTATCAACAAATGCTTTAAATTACATTTTAAAGTGACATTGACCAGAAAATACCATATTTGTAAGATATTCTACTTTTAATGATTTCGAAATACAGCCAGCTTTGAACGGACTGGTTTTTACATGAACAAGTAAATAATTAAATGCCTCCAAGGTAATAAATGTGCTTTCAATCACAACATGAACCTTGGGAATATGAACAATGTAAAATTGTATGGTAACAGATTTTAATCCTGTGCATACGAAGTGGTATGTATATTAACTGGTTGGACGCACCAATCAATTCATCGTAATAACCTCATTTCCATCTAGTGCTGAATATAGGTCTCTTCAGAAGCACGTCACTAAACTCAATTTTCAGCACTACTCAATACTCTGCGAGCTACACAGCGGATATCGTCACTGCTTATAACTGGATGGAGAGCGCCCTACCATCGGTTTACTGATGTGTGGTCTGTACAAAAACATCTATGTAAGTATTCCTCAGTCATTTTGAAACAAATGTCACTACACACAGATCCACTATTGGCCAACAGTTTTTCAATTCATGTTCGATAATAAACCAACCTATAAACGATCTTTGTAACCAGTTATTTTTAGTTTTCTTTACTTTTTTGTAAGTAGTTTTATAGTTTTAAATGTATATTTTAGTAATATTTCAATTCAAATTAAATAGTAAGTACTGATAGTTTGTCGAATAAAAACAATAAACAACATCTAGGTAAATTAAAGTTCTGAAAATTTGAAAAAGTAAAAGGTACCTACTTATGTAACTTATTTCATTAGGTCATTGGATTCTCTATCTCTATACAGCTTTATTGTGATTTTAAATAATGCTTTTACATAACAACAAGATCTTAGAAATAATTTTTCTTAACTTTCCTAATTCACGATTAGTACAATACTTCTTTTAATCATCATGTTTTAATATCACGACGGTTCTAAAGAGAACCTTTCAAATGCCTTCTGTCCGTCTGTCCGTCCGTCACACTTCATTTGTCGCACAATTCATAAAGTCACGGGTTCGATTCTAATCGTCCCGTGAAAGGCTGCTATGAAAATATTTCTAGGAATTACTTAGTATTTATTGTTTTGTATGAATTGAGCTAGACTTAGAAATTGAGTTAGATCTTTTATTGTTAACAAAAATACGTGAAAATGCTGGTAAAAGTTGCGATTAAGAAAGCATCGTCCATCGACTACTGAATGCGTTTATTTTCTTGCTTCCTATTTTTTCATTTAGAAGCAGAATAACTGCCTCGTTGGCCGAGTGGTCGCAAGTGTGTCTGCCGGGGAAGGGGTCTCGGCTTCGATTCCCGGGTCGGGCAAGTTATACTGGGTTTTTTCAAAAATTTCAGCAGTATCACGGAGTCTGGATTGTGCACGGTATATGGCAATAGGCTCACCCCCTATTACATGGGACTCATAACATAAATAGTGAAAAGTGGGTGTTACATTGTACAGTGGCATTAAGTGCCGTAATGTACCTCTGTCTACCCCTTCGGGGATAAAAAAGGCGTGATGTTATGTTATATGTAAGCAGAATAAGTACAAACTATGGTTTCAGCGTTTAAAAGAGTAACTTTTTAGAAACACTGTATTTTAATCAAGATTAAACGCAAGGGAGATGAGAATCATCAACTTGTTCTGTTGTTGTAGGTAAGTAAATTCAGCCTGCAGATGGTACAGGCAAAGTATCATCGAGTCTCTAAAGTCAGTCTGTCCGTAATTATGCGTAATAATACACAATGAGACTTCTAAACACTTCGACTGCTTTAACACAATGTAACTCACGAAACGTCTTCTTCAATTCATTGCCGATCCTATCAACAAATCATACGTGATACATGAAAAACATATGTTAACACATAACATAATCCAAATCAATAAACCACTTAATAAATCAATGACAACAATTCTAATTGTAACTGCTTGTAAATTAATTGCCACGTTAACTACTAATCGGTCCCGATCGATCAAATACATGTACCTACGCACGCAGATGAACAAACATACAGTAACCATGTAATACCATTACATGACTGCGTTATTTACTCCTTTATATAACACTACATGATACAACTTCCTTATATTTCTTTTGATAATCATATATAATTAGGTCTTACTTATATAGCATGGAATTAGAAGCAAGGGAGGTCCTAAAACTGTCATCAGCCAATGAGAAACTATAATGTCAGTAGATTCATTGCGATCTCTAAACTGTCTGGCAAGTATAAGCTGTTTATACACAAAGCAAACTTAATTCCTGAAATACATAGGTATATTGCCTGACGTTATGAAGGAGTCTGGAATTATTGTGTTTCTTTACGGGATAAGCTGGTAAACGAGTAAACGGATCACTTGGTAAGCAATCGGTGCCGCCCATGGAAACCAGAAACACTAGAGACGTTACAAGTGCGTTGCCGGCCTTTTGGGGATTAGGAATTTGAGGATACATAGATTGGGAAGGTTGGGGAGATTGGGGAGGGTAATTGGGCCTCCGGTAACCTCACTCACACTACGAAACACAACGCAAGTATTGTTTCACGTCGGTTTTCTGTGAGGCCGTGGTATCGGTCGTGCCGGCCCATTCCTACCGAAGCATGGCTCCCCCACAAGTTGCTAAGTGGCGATCGTAACATAATTACCGAAAACTGTGTACAGATCAGCTAGGGTATTCTGTAATTGTCATTTAGAACTTTTGAAGTGAGCTCACTTCGAAATAAGATCACTTCGGTCTCTAGAATTGAAATTTATATAACGTCCTAGCTAGCTTTTTAAATGTTACGATTACTTACCTATGTATTGTAGTTATAATCAAAGTTAAGCGCATCGCTATCTAAAATCTAGTGTTCAAAGAAATTGATCGATGAAGTTGTTTATTTGGTAAGCACCTAGTAATTACCACATTATGTACCTAGTTGTAGCAAAGTCGATTAGTTATTCATTCCAAGTAAGGAACTGGATACTGACGATGCATCTTTATGAGACTTATATAGTACACTCTACATAGTATAAAACAAAGTCGCTACCCGCCATCTATTTGCCCTGTGTATGCTTAGATCACAATGAATTTTGATGCGGTTTTTTTATAGATAGAGTGATCCTAAGGGAGGTTCATAATAATATGCATAATACATGCATATAGCACCCGTGCGAAGCCGGGTCTGGTCGCTAGTACTAGTTTCGAGCCACAAAGGGGCTCTTCGTCATGAGTAACGTGCGCGATACAGTAGGCTAGTAGAGTTTTTTTTATTATTTTCACGTGAGTAACCCGCGATTTTTAGTTAATAAAGATAAAGATAGGTACTTTTATTTTGCAAATAATAGTAACAGTTACAGGTGACATAAAAATACAGGTTCAGCCATATTTTACCATTTAAGCATGCAAATGATATACATAGTAAAATGCATTGGATAACGTTTTACAATTGAAAGCAAATAAACAAAAAAAAATGCGTTCTACTATCTACTATCATTCCACAAGCTTAATCTAATTGAATCGGTGTGGGTGCTCTACTAGTTTCAGGGCACGACGGGGTCTCATAATCATGAGAAGTATATGCACAATGACCGACGTGCATGACGCCTTGAACTTGAACTTGAGCGACTGCTCTCGTCTCGTCTTTAATGCGATTCAGTTTAAGTCTATATACAGACGTCGTTTTGACGTGAGTGACAAACATACACACAAACTCAAACTGTTTCATTTATAATAATTTATTAGTAAGATGCAGTTCGTATATCACCAAGGCATTTAATGGCAAAGTATCTTTATCGTTATGGTAAATCTGAAAGTATTAACAAAGTGCAAGTACAAGACCTTCTGTGGTAATTTTTCAATAAGGACAAAGTTTTCTTACATTCTGATTGATAATGTACTTATTATTATCGAGCTGTGATTAATATCTCTAATTGTTTTTGTAGTTGAAGGTCTTTCAATATAGAGCTTTTGTTTTCTTTAATACACATTGTTAGTGTGACAATGTTTTGTTTTATTTTTTTAATATGAATTTATGTTTGGTCACTATTTTGCACTGCCATTGACAAAGCGATAGAGTGCAAATATCATGCTTAAATTGTTCGCTATTAATTGGGTAGTCCCCAGGGTATCAAAATTAAAAATCGAATTAGTCCGTCAGTTAGATCATGAAAAAATATTAGACACGTATTTTTTTATTTTCTCGTATTAAGTTGCAATATTTAGATAAAATGGCGCTGAGTTTAGGAGTGGGAGGTCGTTACGTCATAACGTGCTGTGACGTCACACGATATTTCAAATTAATATATCGTCGAAAGTATTTAATTTTGTGAGAAAAGAAAAAATACGTGTCTAATGTTTTAATTTAATGTACCAGACGGACATTAAAATAAAATTTAGGAAACTACCCTATTTTATATCTTATTTCGGGCTAACGTATAAAGTGACTGGAGTGCGAAATTGATGCATGTTTTCTTTTTTATATTTCAGTGTCCTAAGTTAATTCAACTTGGGTCATTCACTTGTTATTTACGTATCTAGTTTGTGCTGTTTATTTAGGTCCATTTTTTTATTGTCACAATAATGATTTATAGTGAATTAATTTATGCTATGCAGTAAAATACGTACCTACAGCTTCGAATATAGTTTGTTATGGTTTCTTTTTCTTTTTTTTCTCCTCTATTTACAATATAGGTACATACATAACATCACGCCTTTCATCCCCGAAGCGGTAGGCAGAGGTGCACAATACGGCATTTAATTCTACTGTGCAATATAACACCCACTTTTCACTATTTATGTTATGAGTCCCATGTAATAGGGGGTGAGCCTATTGCCATATATACCGGGCACAATTCTAGACTCCGTGCTACTACTGAGATTTTTTTTTTAAAACCAAGAAGGGCCTAATTAAAAGAACCCTTAACCGACGAGCATGCATGAAAAGATTGATGACTGTTAATGAAGGGAAAGAGGTATATAGGAATCGTAGTAATTAGCGTTCCATAGACTTCACGCCTGTATGTATGTAAGTACTACTTTGCCCGACCCGGGAATCGAACCCGAGACCCCTTGCCCAGCAGTCGCACTTGCGACCACTCGACCCGCGAGGCAGTCTGTAGTATTTTTACACAACATGATGCTAATAGCGTAGTCGTATTAAAAAAACAGAACAAAGCGGAAAGATTCTTACATATAATTTGTTACACATATACAGAATACACATGTTTCTAAGACATTCACCTTTATATATCGAATGTAGTTCCAAGTAAATTATTGCCCTCATTAGTTCTGATGGACAATGAACATGCAACGTACTGTTCTAGTGTTGTACTGAAGTGCAACTCGTTTTTTTTTTAAGGGGGGAAAATCATCAAATGACTGCTCCCACCTGGGTGGGGCGGGAGGGAGTGTCAGACTCTTACTGACTAAAAACCAACCCGTTGATTCTCCTGCACGTCGAGCCGAAACCCCGGTTACCCGTTAGGTTCTCCGCGACTCCGTATCGGCATCGGCCCTATTGGGCCCCATCTAAGTGCAACTCGTTTAGAATGCAAAGCGCCCACCCACGTGTGCGGCAGAACTTAATCGATTATTTTATGACTGAATATTAGTACACTGTTGGTTTTATAGACAGTTATAAATATTAGCAGATACTTAGTTCATTTTATGAGCCGAAACTTTGAATGGTTATATCAATGCATTATAAATTGCTCCTGTTCATAATAGTGAGAGTAATTTTGAACTAAGTAGCTAGCTCATGCAATTGTAGGCAATACAGTTGCCGTTGTTATTACTTTGTTTGTTCGTGTGGAAGAGCCATGCTTCGGCACGAATGGGCTGACTCGATCAGAGTGATAGCGACGTGAAACAGCGCTTGCGTTGTGTTTCGTCGTGTGAGTGAGGTCACCGGAGGCCCAACTAACCCCCACCCTGTTCTCTTATCTCATCTCAATCATCAAATTACTGATTCCCAAAAGGCCGGTAACGCACTTGTAACGCCGATACTATTACAGGTGTCCATGGGCGACGCCGATTGCTTATCATTAGGTGAACCGTCTGCTCGTTTTCTAGTTTATCCCATGAAAAATTTTTTTTCATAAAGTTCTGATTTCTTATACAAAATTCATCTTATCTCCCACTTGGATACACGAGCTGATTAAGGTCGCAGGGAGCCGTTGGTAGCAGGGAGCCGTTGGATGCAGGTTCATTTCAACCGGCCTATCTGGAAGTCATTGGGGGAGGCCTATGTTCAGCAGTGGACGTCCTGTGGCTGATATGATGATGATGGTGATACAAAGTCCTATTTTGGGACGAATGTCTGTCTTCCATAGTTAGCTAAGCGTGATCCACATTCCACATTCTATTCCTTCTTCTTTATTCAGAAGTTAATATGTATTGACGTCTGTAGTTTGTTTATCCATCGCTGACCATCAGTTCTATGATCTATCAACTCCATCTCCATGCTCCATTTGACAATCTCATTTAAATTTTTGTGACCAAAAAGTTAAAAAGTTATGAGCAATGGCGCGCAAATTCGCAGACCAATTGACTTCGTAGGTTTTCCGGTGAAATTGAATAAAAGAATAAAGAGAACAGACAGTTAATTAATGAGCTAATAAGAATTTAGACTTAAATGCCCCCGAGGCGTCTATGGGATCCTATTACGTAAGCGTAAGCTATAGAATAACAAATTTTAGATGACCGATGGGTTAGATATTAGCGTGGGTCCACATCTGGAACACATGTGGACGCACCCTAAGACTAGGCTCACTAGACAACAACCTTTTAATAATATATGTTTCTGAACCAACATTAAAGATTACAAACGAATCAAAGAGGCCTACTTTGTCCATTACGGAGATGGAGAACATGAGGTTCTGAATGACGCTTAGGACTTAGGAGTCACACCAGTGATTACACTTGACAAGCGATGCATCAAATTATAATTGATTTAGGTATTATATTTTTTCCTAACCCTAGCTACAGCTTCAGGTGCTGAGACCACAATTTCTCAATGGCTAAATTTCCTTTGGATTGCAAAGTGCAGCCGTTGCCGCGGCGAGTGCATGTGATTGACCAAACATTATGACATGGTGACGGGCGCCTTTGTGGACAATGATATAATTTATTTTTCTCCACCTCGCACCCCAAGATTGTGGACGAAACTGCTACGGATAACTTAAGAGATGATAATACCTACTACACTTATTAAACTTGTTTGAACTCATCCACTAGTATGTGTGTGTATGTAAAATCTAGGATAAAAGGAAATTCTAGGATATTAATACAGGTACAACCTATACTTATACTTAAAACAATCTATACTTAAAACAACCTTATTTCGAATCCCATACGTAGATATTAGATCGCTTAGAAATTTAAATAGTACTTTCAATCAATTGATATCAACCTGAAACTTTATTTACCTAAGTATTATTCTACTACTTCCAGTAATGTGATGATGAGACTTCATGAGACTCAGTCAATAATAAATAAACCACTTGTCCCCAAACATTCTGTTTATAGAATTATTTCAAGACAGTTTTCTCCAAAACGTCAAAATCCGTACCATCCAAATGTCTTACCAATCCATAAATTCAGTGTAACAATTAATCAAAGAGCACAATAGCGAGCCTTTCTTTCAATTCTTTCAATTTTCCACCGAGCAGCTCTATAGAGATACCTCGTAGCCGTTGCTCTCTCACGGCGTAGCCTAATCACTATAAATACAAGTGATTTTTGTCCGAGTGTACATTGCCTCACAGACCGCACAGCGGGGCCTACCTACCCCCCAGCCTAAACCAAAAACATATTAAACATTTGTGAAAGTTCTGGAAGGTATTCAGTGAATTTTGTGCTTAATTTTTTCTAGATTTTCGTGTGATTTCGTGCTAAATATTTTGGCTAGATTTTTCTCTTAAATTTTTCTGAATGTGTTAAAGGATTAATGAATTAATTTCATTGAAAATAACTTAGAGCTTTTTGTAAATTGCTTTAGTAAAATTAATAATAATAATATTTTGTTCTATTATGATGTAAATTAAGTGCTGTAACGGTGTCATTTCAGTTCGACTGTAGCGAAAATGAAGACGTTTTCAGCTGTATTATTATGTATCGGTGAGTATTTATTACTTTTAATTATCTATTAATAAAATAAGTATTATAAAATAAATGATTCATTGCTATTAAAGTGACATTTTTAGTATTAGTGACACAAATATTTTTAGTAATAATGTTAAGAAGAAAACTTATTAATCATCTTTATATTAATTAAATCAATCATTTTAATTTTAATGAGTTTACGTTAGGTACATACTATTTATATATTTATTAATCGTTTATCAAAAATAAATCATCACTATTAAAAAAAATTTGAAATCTATTAACTTTTTTTTATATCAGAAATGAATAAGTAAATTTCAGACCAAAAATAATCGATTACAAAAAAATTAAGTGACAAATTATTTATTTATATCATCAAATGAAACAATTTACTATCGTGGACCAATTCTGCAATCAGCATCATAACAGTTTTTCAAAAAAGTGAACTAAAGTGATAAAATAACTCAGCCATAACCTTTATGAAATGTCTAAATATTTATTTGTTTATTCGTATGGCTTTACAGTCAGTCACAGATTAAAAAGCTATTTAAATTTTATCAGACATCTAAAGATATTTGAAAATAATCTACAATTATGTTTTTATAATAACTATCGTGAGACATACTAAATTAACTCAAAATCGCGGGTTATACTCACGTGAAAATACTGAGAAAAGCTCTACTAGTTTCGAACCACAGAGGGGTTCTTCCTCATGAGTAGTGTTCTTTCTCAGTATAGATATTCACGTGAGTAACCCGCGATTTTTAGTAACAATTCTACAACTCAGTATTAAATATAATGTTCAGCAACATCATAAATAAACAGTTTTAAAAGTAGTAATACAATTTTACCTATATGTACATAGTACATGCATATACTGCCAATACATAACGATGCATTAAAACTGCGTGTCATATCCGTTTCCGCAACATTTCCATGTAAATAATGAAACCTGAGGAAAATAACGTTACAATACTGCACGAGGTTTTTACAGGCTGAATTATTTTACGAAGGAACTGAAGTATGATGAAAGAATCAGTTATCTTCTTAAACCTGTCTTAATTAAAACAAATAATAATAGTATGTTTCTATGGTTTTTCTTAGAAAAATTTTCAAAAAGTCATAGTGGATATTTTTTTAGGTATACCTAACTAAGTGAGATACTATTTGGAGTTTTAAGATAAAGTAACTGAAAAACGTTATAAATTCTTAATTAAACGATAGATATAAGTACCAGCTCTAGCCTAAGTATCTATCTATGTTAGGAGATAACTATTTGTAATTTCTACCATGTCTTGCGTGAGGTGAGATGAACACCATCATAGGTAGGTAAACATAAACATCGAACTTTTGAAACGTTAATTTAAAAATCAGATATCCTTCCCCTCTATCCTTCATTTACATGTAAAACTGTTTTATGGGATGTGAAACTGCGTTCACCTCATTTAGATCAACTCATTCACTTAAACATCGGAAATCAAAATCGGACACCATATTAATGAAACTAAACTAAGTACCAATAATTACTAAGTAACTAGGTAACCAGTAAATAGTAATTATTAAAGTTATATAGATCAAAAATTAAAAGTAATTACATACAATTATATCACGTTATCGTCTTTATATAAGCTAGAAGTAATGTAAATAGCAATTCGGGCGTTAGGAAGTGCGCCCGCGCACGTTTCCTCACGCAAGATCGTTTTACGCATTCACTCGGCTAGTTTTACGCATGAGTGGGTTAAATACTTGGTCTATTAGTTAACATAACCACTTACTATATGTACCTATTGATTTATCATTATTGAAACAAAAAAAAATACACAGTTCGTATTAAGAGGATAAAAAATACCCCGTGTCGCTATTCAGGTTCCCTAAGTAAAATAAAAAAGTTAATTAAAGAAAATTCTACATTTAAAATAAATCTCTTTCTTGCCCTACCAGCGTATGAAGAGCATTTTAGTAATATTAAACCCGAGTTAAAGTAACAGAAAATTTGGAATTACTGAAAGCTTTTCCTGAAATGACTTGGATAATAATACTTTGTGTAGAATTAAAATGGTAGCGGGAGGACGTATAATGTTCGGATGATTCTTTTTTTTGTCTGTGTATGTTCACCAATTACGCCGCCGATTGTTAGATAATACCATGTTATGATTAAAGTAAATATTTTTCAGTAATCCAGTACCTGTAAACGACAGAATTACTTAATTAATGTTTGAAACTTTTCTGGAGAATTATTTTTCTTGACCATGAATTGAACACTCACTACATTATTTTTTTACATAATGAATTAGTCGAATCGAAGATACAAGAAGTAGAGTAATTGATGTAATTGAGCGAATAATTGGCTACTTAATAATTAAAATTTGGTTTAATCGAATTAACGCAATGCAAGTGTTTCTCAACATTTTCTTGCTATTCCAAAATTCGTCCTTCCATAAAGATATATTTAATGAAAGTATTGTGACAAATACTGTTTAATTGTGTAATAAAACTGTCACCCGTGAATGTGGTTTTGTAATTAAGTAAAGACGCGAAGGATATTGTTACAAAACATGTATTATGAAGGCCAATGAAATTATGCCCTAATTAAAAGCCTTTAATTAAAATGTTGATTTCCACAAATTTTAATAGCATCCCCATTAACCCCATCACTTGTGAATTGTTCCAGGCACACTTTCCCTGGCGGCTGCAGCTCCAGTGAATCGCGACAGCTCCCCTATCGAGTATGAATACGACTACGACCATGCGGCCCAACAGGCACAACAAGCCCCACAGGCCCAGGAGCCCCAGGAGTCAGCCAGCCACTACGACGCCTACATCCAGGACGTTAAGGCTGCAGCCAGCGGCGGCAGTGGCGGCAAGAAAGGCTTCAGTCAGGGCAGTGGTCTCAGGACCATCGCCGTAGGCTCCGCCAACCAAGCCAAGACTGCTCTCGGAAACCAAGCTGCCGCTGGTTACCAAGCTGCTTACGTAGCCAAGAACACTCTCGCCCAGTCTGCTGCCCAAGCCAGTGCCACAGCCCAGGCCGCCCTCGCCGGTAAACAGGTCATCCTCGCAGGTTTGGAACAGCAAGTCAGAGACGCCAAGGTTGGACTCCAGGGTGAAGAGATGCAGCTGCAACAAGCTAAGAGAGCCGCCCAGGCTGCTGCCAACGCCGCCCAGCAAGCTATGCACCAGGTAGGTGTCACTTATTAATTGGTTTCAACAACTCTTGTTATTGCAAACTTACACATTCAAACCATTTTTTGCAAAGCGATAAAAATGGCAATCGCAAGTGAAACGCACTTCCCGGCCACGGCCAAACAGCGCTCGGTACTCAAAAAATGCAAATAATTTTTATAACAATTGAGCAAACTTATCCAGTAGGTACAGTTCACGATAATTTTGGCAATGAACTAATTAAAAAAACTGGAGGCACGCTGACAGGTTTTTGCAGCAACAGTAACGCAACTGTAACACTAAAAGTGATTTTTTCAAGTACCTAAATAAATAAAATAAAAAATGGAAAAATCCAACGAAATGTACAAAAAACTCGTTGTGCAAATCGCTTCAAATGAGTTTTACGAAAAAAATAATACAAAACATTGAAGAAAGATATCAGAAAGTCAATTATAATTACTGAGTTACGCAATAGTTCGGTCCACTTGCTTTGGGAAATGAATTGATCGTTCAATGGTCGTTTTGTTACAATTGCAGTAAGTGGTATAACTAACATTGTGTGCCACAAATTGGTAACACAACTAAACATGTTGACAAAGAGGTTAAAAGCCTATTATAGTAATGTGTTATGTAGCATTTTAGTTATATAACTGAAAAGTTAAGTACACATAGATGAGATTACTAACAATTTACTTTTGTAAACTTGAAAATGGATTATTGGTTGAAATATCGATGTGATAGCATAAAATTAATTCAATAATTTCCATTGCGACTCGAGTGAATATTACATCAGAAGAACTAACTAATGTAAAGGATGGAAGAAGGACAGGCAAGAGTGTCGAAGGCTGAAAGTGAGTCCAGCAGTAGACGTCATTTATGCATCATCTGGTTGATGAAGGATAAGTAATGATTGATTGAAAATAAATATTATTGTTGATAGTTACATTACCTAGTAATAACACCTTGACCCGATTCACTGAAAACAGTCCTACATCTACATAGAAAATTGATTAAACACTGAACACATGAACCGTAACCGACACGAACTTCAAACGTTTCTGCAAAATGAATGCAACCAATAAACAATTCCCGCGCAAAATAATTGCAATTCAATTTCAAAATATTACGTGACAAAATGTGAACAAAAACATATTAATTTGAACTTAGCAATTCCATGTAATTGATTTACTTTATGTTATGGTGTTTAGTAATACTAAACTGAGTAAAGTACGAAAAACTAAGTTCTTGCAACAGTTTCAATCTTGAGAAAGCGTTGGCGATCTGTTTACTAATCATGTTGTAATGGCCGAGTGTTTCTCTGGATAAACTGATATAGAAATAGCGAATAATTAGATTACTTGATGGTTCTCAAAATCAGGTAACTATAGTGCTCAGTTGTTTAAAGTAAAATGTTCTTCAAAAACTGATCAGTATTACAACAGTGTTAGATTTAGAGAGAAAGAAAATTTATGGATTTGCAATGAACAACCGCTTGCATAGTGATTTATAAAGCAACGTATCCGTCTTGAAGATATTCATAGAAGAAGTTTGGATGACAGATATTATAGCCAATTATGTTAATTAATTGTATAAAGGCTTAGACAGTTATTTAGATTATATAAAGCTTTGGTATATTGGCGTGTTTTAACAAAAAGTTACGTTACGTTGAATGCTCCAGTAAAGACTGTGTATTGACTAATTTGGTCTAGACAACAGTTGACCGATTACTATAATCCGATCGTTATATAACGGTTGCACTTACTATTGTTGCTTGTTACATTATTTGCAATTTCTGCAGTTTGTCAAAGATCTTGTTATCCATAACTTAGTAATCAAGTTATGCTGAATATTTGAACTAAAAAATTGATAAGGCTTGAAGTTATCGGGGCAATACACTCTAGCTAGTTATTTGGAGATGGCTCACAGTTCAACACTGGACTGTTTCGAGCCGTTGAAGATGATAGTATGCATATTTCGTAATTTTTTCCTTACACTTTTTTCTGTGACAAATCGTCAATTGTATCTTCTTCATTGAGATGGCTTTTTCCCTAGTAATAACCTCTTTGAGCACCGTCATTATAGACACAATTAGAGAACAATAGGTTGCGGTCACCGGTGTCCTCGCGGTGTTTGGTAGTTTAAAAACCACGAAGTCCAGAGAGTATGAGGAGTCTGATTTGTGTATCTCATGTCATGTTTAAACCGATGCATCCATACTTCCTTTGATTAAGTAATCAGTCGGTTATATCTCTCTGTCTTTTTAGAAAGACAAGATAAGTTAAGCTTAATTAGATATTAGATTATTTTACTGTAAAAATAATAACATCTACTTCAGCTCTCGTCCTTGAATCACTTCACTCGATCCCAAGTTCGCAAGAATTTAAGAAACCCAATCAAGAAACCGAAACGTTACCGATCGAAATATTTTGCAAGCAATCTTTATCGTTCTTCAGTTGTTTGCGACACATTTTAATTATAACAACGTTCCGGTCCATTTTGTGGCTTTATTGTGTTTTAGATATTATTTAAATTGCTGTTGAAAGTCCAAGGTCTTACTGGAGACAGCTGCCTTTTATCTCTCATGAGAAACTTTCATATTAGCTGTGTTAGGTACTCGTATTATCATAGTTCCGGATATCAATGTAATTTCTCCCTTTATTTTTAACTAGCTTTTACCCGCAGCTTCGCTCACGTCACAAAAGGATAAAAAGCCAATGTGACATATACCAATACATACAGCGCCATCTATACCAATACTTTTGTTTTCCCTCGGGAATATCAATTTTATTAGGGATAAAAAGTACCCTATTATTTAATCCGGACTTCTAACTTTACGTCTGCAAAATTTCAAAGCAATCGGTTTAGTAATTACAGCGTTTTTTTTTTTTTTTTTTTTTTTTTGTTTTAAGGGGGGAAAATCATCGAATGACTGCTCCCGCCTGGGTGAGGCGGAAGGGAGTGTCAGACTCTTACTGACTAAAAACCACCCCGTTCCTTCTCCTGCACGTCGAGCCGGAGCCCCGGTTACCCGTTAGGTTCTCCGCGACTCCGAATCGGCATCGGCCCTATTGGGCCCCATCTGTGGTGGTCTGATGGCTCTTTGAGGCGCGCGCGGAACGCGACGCGCCGTACGCTCGGGTCTGTTTCTGGTCGGACGGGGAGCCACCCATGCTCGCCGTCCGCAGGCCCGCGCTTACGGTGGCCGGAGATCGTCCCGCGATCCCCGACGCCCGGTGTGTCCTTCGCGATGGCTGGGTTGCGAGGAGGCAGCGCTTCGCTGCCTCACGCGTCCCGCCTCCTCCTTAGCTAGCATGACTGCTTCGCAAAAGGAGGAGACGGCATCCCAGTCCCCCTCGCTCCGCATCATGGCCTGCACTAGGCCCGGACGCGAGAGGTCGCCATCGCCGATCACTTCCCTGAGGGCACGGCGGTGCTCAGCCCACGCAGGGCATTCCGCTACGGTGTGTTCCACCGTGTCCTCAGGGCGGTCCTCGCAGTGATGACACCCGGGCGTTTCCTCCCGCCCCATCAGACACAGGTACCTCCCGAAACTTCCGTGTCCGGTGAGGACCTGCGTCAGGCGGTAGGTGAGGACGCCGTAGCGTCTCTCAAGCCACTCCTCAAAGAGGGGACTTACCGCTGCAATGGCAGCGAGCCCAAATTACAGCGTTAAAGTGGAACAAACAAACAAACTCACTTTCCGATTTATAATATAAGTAAGGAAGTAAGGATTTGTATAGTAATGAGAATCTTGTGGTCAGATAAGCAATATGATCTCATTGTAACCAATACGTTTTCCTGTTGGTTCATGGTTTAAGATTGTACATTGAACTTGAAACTTTCGCTCTCAGTATTTCATAATCATTAGACATGCTCTATTTTATTATGACATCTAAGTCCTCTTCTAAGATTGCATGGAGTTTATGGAATGTGACATCTCTAGCTTCTATTCACCTCTGGAACTCAGCCAAGTTGATGACCAATTCCAGAATAAAACATGTAGAATTGTAGATCCCTGGAGTGAATCTTGATTAACTCTTTGTGATTCACAGGTGAACGTTATCCAAGCTGCCTTGAACGCTGCCCAAGCTACATCAGAGAACGCCAATGAAGCAGCATCTCAAGCTGCTGGTGAGCTCGGTGCCCAGACCGCCATGGTAGGAGCTGCCAGACAGAGGCTGCATACTCTGCAGGATCAGCTCCATGGAGTCAGGATCGACTTCGAGGCTACGCAGGCGGCGGCGAGAAAGGCTCAGGTATGAAGAGACACTTATATATTATAATTTAGTATTACCACGATAGTGTAAAGGTGAAATCATGTGCTACATTCCACATAGAACTTCATACTTAAGTAGTAACCAAAACCTAGGCAATTGGTAGATAATCCTATGGAAACTTTTGGTTTAAAATAATAATGAATACTGTTTCCTTGAACAGGAAGCGCAACGGAACTCAAAGGCGTACATTATTGAGGATATTACCATTTCCATGGTCTACTGAGATGTGGCGAGGAGAATTATTTATTTGTTGTTGTCTTGTTCATTAGTTCCTTTTAATAAACTTATTGATCTCACTTCTCTTTCTTTCTTTTTCATATTTCTTTCTTAAATATCGCCTGTTGACTAAGAATAAGGTTTATTAAAGGATATCTTATGCATCAATGATTTTATCAGTCCAAATGTAGTAAATCAGTTTTGTTATCATTAGAATACCCACTTTAATCGCCAGTTTCGGTTTTATTGTCATCAAGCTAAGTCAGTTGTATACTTACCATTTTTTTCGTCCTTCTTCCAGGCGGCAGCTCAACAGGCTCAAGCTAACGCTGCTGCCGCTGCAGCGAAGGCAGCTGCGGCTGGACTTGGAGGCCAGCACAAGGATTCGTCTCACGAAGGTACGGCGCCCGAGCAGTACCAGGCTGCTCCTCAGAGCCAGGAACAGGACGCTCACGAATATTATCAGCTACAGTCGGACTACCACCACTAGTAACAATAAGGTTTTAGGTGTCTGAGTTCTGAGATTTGAAGGAGTTTTTCGGTTTGTTGATTTTTGTTCCTAGTTCTATCCTTATTTCTTCTCTATGTCTTTGTTTTCCTTTTTCGCTATCATCATTTGTCTTTCACTTTCTTCTGTCACATTCGTGGTATTCGTTCGTCAATTTGTTTTTGTTTTTCCAAAAAGTTCCTTTAACTCTTTTTCATTTTCTACTATCAAAATCATTTTCCTCATCCCTGTTTCTGTTCATGTTTCTTGTTCCCTCCTTTTACCTATTGTCTTTTCCCACACAAAATCAACAAAGTAAAAAAGTTTAAGAATCTCAGAACGTTAGCTATAGTTAATATTAGGATAGGGTACTTTAGCATTAAAATATTTATTTCACACATTGCATCCTATTCTAATGTTAGCTTACAAGTAGCTAGATTAATATCTACTACGATGTAAATAAAATGTTTTTTCTTTATAGTTAGGAATGCTTCAACATCGAGTTATGTGATATCTGTTATGTTTTCCATTTTTATACTTTTTTATACTTATATGGTCCCAAGTGGTTCCTATTTTGTTTGTGTAACTATCAAGTTATACTTACCGCAAAAATATTTTGAGGTGATGCCCAAAATGTCAAACGAAATCCTGTAACTTGACAACGCAACCAAGCAGCGATTAAAGCCAAGTTTGCTGTGTAGTTAGTGCAACATGTTGCATGACGCATGCTTGTTGCGTTGCGAGTTACGTAACAGTTCCCTTTGATACTAACATCATAATTAAGTGCGATGTCTCAAAGCCATAGTGTCGACAGAAAGTGTGAAAAAATAAAATATTGTTTTTGTTACTTCTGTTTTTTCAATATGATCTTGACTGATGACTATCTTGACTGTGACTGTTTCTGACTATTACTTGACATCTCACTTAATACTTGACTGGACTAACACTTACCTACCTTCCCTGATTGTCTTATAGTTGTCTTAAAGACATGATACGCTACCATGGTTTCATATTTAGACAGAATAATAAATCTGCATAAATCTTTAAAAAAAGGTCTGTAAAATGCCAGTTATTTAACTTGTTCATGGGTTTTCAAACAAAGATTCTTTGGGTTTCTTTCAAGACGCCATTGATTATATTACCAAAATCAAATTAACTCAAAAAAAGAGTTAGGTGCATAGCAAAAACCTTTTAGAACTTTCCTCAAACTAACAATACCTATATTTAGGTACTATAAGTTACTTTTTGCACCTTTTATCTATAATTTATTATGTATTTAAATTACTTCATGTAAAAGTACATTGGTTCGAAAGCAGTTGGTAAGTATTCAACACTATTAGTTTCACCCTACACTTAATATTTCAACTGCACGTCTACTCTTCCCAATATCATGCTTCTACTCTTCCTATAACAAGCTAATTTCCTTAATTGTATACAAATTGGACACTAAAGCTTGCAAAAATATATTCCAACATTGGCTAAACCTATGGCTTTGTTTCATGGCTCGTCAGCGAATCATGGAGATTCGTAAAGCGAGATCTTTCGTATATTTCAGAGTGGGCCAGCTCGGACCAGGATCCCATTCAAGTGACCAGCGAACAACCCTTGCACCTCCATGAAGAAACACTGCTCACCACAGCCCCAGAATCAATTCACGCTCCCATTGACAGCAATGCATACATATCTAAAGCAATCACATCACTCCAAAAAACACTGCATTCGAAACCCAACCAGATTGAACTGGATAAACCCATCGATTTCCAGTTCCAGCCGTTCCAATCCGCTTTCAACCAGTTTAGATTCAAACCGTTATCGGCTAAGTCACAAAAATTAGCTACAAATCCATTTCAATTATATGCTAAGCCGGTTAAAGCAGCCCCTAAGCCTACTAAATTAGTACCTAAGCCTGCCAATTTAGTTGCTAAGCCAACTAAGGTAGTAGTCGCTAAGAATGTTGGGAAGATATTCCCCGACGCTTATATTAATTTAGATAGCTTTTTCAAGGATAATAAAGTAGCAAGTCAAAGTAATTATGCGAAACAATTCGGATTTTATGGATGGTAGTAGAAGAAGTCACAGGAGGTAGGTTCTCATAGTAAGTTCATCATTCGTTCCTATGCTTTTCCCAATACACACCAAGGTTATGGCCCTTGCAAAATTATTTTATTACTCATAATCATTTAAATTAATTTTATTTATCTATTTACTAAGTCGTACACAGTATCTGTAAGCGTACATAATTTATTAATGATCTTTTAAATACAAGTTAAAAACATAGTTGTTCTATGATGAAATTTTAAGATTAGTTACTTCTGTCTCTAGCGCCAGCGAAAGAAGAGCAGCACGCGGCCGAGCCGGAGGAAGAGGAGGAGGAAGAAGAAGAAGGTGAAGCCGAACAAGAAGAAGAAGAAGATTGCGAAGAAGAGAAAAAGAAAAAGTAGATTATGCCAAATAGTTAAATGCCATTTATTAGTGCGAGTGTTATGTAGCTGTTAATTTTTGTTGTTACTTAATTTTAAGGATGTTGTAGTTAATAGTAATAAAATAAATTAAGTAAATCGTTATTAGGTATTTATTTTACATTGAACAGAACCTAATTTATTGAAGAGACAGATCTCATGCTATTTTTTGGTACCTTAAAATAAACTTGAAGTATACGAGGTGGTTATTATAAAGATATTGTATTTTTATTTCCCCTTTATCTACTAGTATAAAGCCAGTTACATGAAAGTCCAGAAAAAGAACAGAAGTAAAGAGCGTATTCCTTTTTAAAAGGCCGGCAACGCACCGGCACCTTTTATCTACGCAGCGGAAGGGCAGGAACGACTGTTACAACCGAGGGCTGGGTCTGTTGCCTTTGCAGCGGTATGAGGAGAGGCTTGAGAGACGCTACGGCGTCTTCACCTATCGTAGGTCCTCCCCGGACATGGGAGCTCCGGGAGGTACCTGTGTCTGATAGGGTGGGAGGAAACGCCCGGGTGTCATTATTGCGTGGACTGCCCTGAGGACACGGTGGAACACACTGTAGGGGAATGCCCTGCGCGGGCTGAGCACCGCCGTACCCTCAGGGATGTGTTCGGCGACGACAACCTCTCGCGTCCGGTCCTAATCCGGGCCATGATGTGGAGCAAAGAGGCCTGGCCTCCTTTTGCGAAGCAGTCATGCTAGCTAAGGCCTCCTCACAGTCCAGCTATCGCGAAGGACACTCCGGTCGTTGGGGATCGCGGGATGATTTCCGGCCACCTTAAGCACAGGCCTGCGGACGGCGAAAATGGATAGCTCGCCGCCAGACCAGAACCAGACCCGAGCGTACGGCGCATCGCGATCGCGCGCGTAATCAGACCCCCACAGATGGGGCTCAATAGGGCTGATGCCGATATGGAGCCGCGGAGAACCTAATGGGTTATCGCCTACCGGGGCTCCGGCTCGAAGGGCAGCCAGTAAGAGTCTGACACTCCCTCCCGCCTCACCCAGGGAGAAGTCATTCGATGATTTACCCACTTAAAAATAGATCTAAATGTAAAAAGTTTTGCTTAGCGCCATCTATTGACACGTAGTGGCACTTTAGTGAAAGTTATGAATGACAACCACGTTCCAATTCATAATTTCATCTAAAAATTTTCATCGATAAAACACTTAACAAAACAAGTCATGCAAGTAAGCCTATTATGTTCTCATAGATTATATTTTACAAAATTTTAGTAAATTAACTTAATATAATAACAATGACAGAATATATTTTATACAATAACGTTAGCATGACAGGTTTGCTTACTTTGTATTGTGATGAATGGAACGTCCTTTTCAAGTTTTCAAAACGTGACAGACGTCTGTGTCAACACATGTTAGCAGAAAAATATTAAATAATTATTTAAAAATGTCTGTCGTTAAGAAGAAGAAGCGTGTTTCAAAGAAGAATAAGAAGGCGTGGGGAAAATACAGTGATATCCGTGATGTCGAGGAGTTCTTAGAAGATCAGAGATTAGAAGAGCGATTGGGGTGAGGTTATGTTTACATCATGTGCTCAACTATTTTTGTGTTTATTTCTACTATAATTGTGGTAATAATAAAATATTTGAGTAGTTTCATTGTGAAATCCTGTATAGAAAACGTAAACACGTAATATAGAAACACTTAAGTGTGTGTAGTTAAATATTCACTTCTCTTTCAAATGCCATAAAACTGAGCAGTCTTTCTGTTTTTATAAGCCCACACCGATGGATAATGTACAAGGTATTACGTTTAACAGCATTAGAGTGCTGTAATAATGTAAAATGTCGTATATTTTTTATACTTTGCCAAACAAAATTAAAACTTACATTACTTGCTTCATATTTCATAACATTTCCGCGCATATTTGCAGTAAGTTCGAGACAAAGCCGGACAGTGAGCTGTTTGTGGTAGACGTTGCAGGCGACAATGATGAGGTCGAGGACAAGAAGCCACTCTCACACAAACTACAGAAGCGAGCCAAGCTGAAAGAACTACCAAAATGTTTTGAAGTTTTATTGCCCACTTCTAAGGTAACCTATCTATTTATATTATATTTTCTTATACATATGATAAGAGGTCAGTGCTGACCAAAGAGCTTTGGTCACTTACAAGCTGTTGATGTAATGTGTGAAGTATTTTTTACATCATAACATCACACCTTTTATCCCCGAAGGGGTAGGCAGAGGTACATTATGCCACTGTATACTGTAACACCCAATTTTCACTATGTATGTTATGAGTCCCATGTAGTAGGGGGTGAGCCTATTGCCATATACCGGGCACAATTCCAGACTCCGGTCTACAACTGTGAATTTTTGTAAAACCCAGTAATACTTTGCCCGACCCGGGAATTGAACCCGAGACCCCTTGCCCGGCAGTTGCACTTGCGACTACTCGGCCAATGAGGCAGCGGGTGCAAGTATTTTTTATAGTATTTAAAATAATCTTGTACTCTTCTCTTTCAGGTTCAAGACCCCAATGCAAAACGCAACCATGTGAATCCAATTGGATTCAAACCAACAGCTCTAAGTAAGTTGAAACAAAAGAAGTTGGAAGAAAAAGGAGTTTTTGAGAGGAAACTACAAGAAGCAAAGAAGAATAGAAAATTGGCTAGAGACAAGAAGAGAAAAGCAAAACAAGTTAGACAGAACTTCAGTAAGGATCTTTGGGGACAGGATTGTAAGTGGTTTTCCAAAAATTATAAAAACAGAATTAGTGTAGTCAATATAAAATCTTGAAAAACAGTCATTTATTGCCGGAGGTCTCATAGTCTCCTATCTAAAGCAGTCTGTAATATTATCCATAGATAAGTGGGTAATCTAAAGCAACATGATTGTGCACCCTGTATAGAGTAACTTAATTCATTCTCATTATTGTTCCATTTCACGGTTCCACCTTTCTTGGATCCAGACTGCACGGTTGATGCAGTGTCTGGGCAATTGGCTGCAGCGCAACGTGTTGCGGGTTCGATTCCCGTACCGAACAATTCTTTGTGTGATCCATCAATTGTTGTTCTCAGTCTGGGTGTCATGTGTATGCGAACTTGTATGTTTGTAAGCGGACCCATGACACAGGAGAAAATCTCAGTGTGAAAAGAAAATTTAATGGATATTCAATTTAAATATAAGTGAATATTAGATTACTACAAAATAACATTTAATTTGATCCTCAACATGTCTTAGGAATGATGTATTTACACAATTGATTGATGTTCCTTCATTGTGAAACAAAGTACTTCCCATCCATGTGACAAATAATTTCTTCAACAGTACCAGAATCAAAAGGTATCCCAGAAACATTGGTGGATGAGTTCATATCCCCAGAAGCACAGCTCCACAATGTGCTACCAACACAGAGACTGCGACCGAAGCCTCCGCTGGCCAAGACTGTTGTCACCAGGGCTGCAGTGGAAGCTCCTCATCCAGGAGTCAGTTATAATCCTTCATACCAGGTTAGTATTGACACTATATACTAATAGAGTATTGTCGGTTTTAAATGTTGATACCAATGTAGGTATTGCTGCACTTGATAATCCTTTATGATAATCTGTTTTAATGCCCGTGGATATTAAACATTGACCACCACTAGTTATACAATTAGTCATTTGACTCTTATGTAATGTATACTGTACTCCATGCTTCATCGCTACATAGTATAAAACAAAGTCGCTATCCGCAGTCTGTCTGTCCCTATGTATGCCTTGATCTTTAAAACTACGCAACGGATTTTGATGCGGTTTTTTTAATAGATAGAGAGATTCTTAAGGAAGGCTTATATGTACAATACATGCATATTGCACCTGTGCGAAGCCGGGGCGGGTCGCTAGTATACTTATAATATAGAAAATCGAAAAGGTTACGATAGTTTGCATGATTATCACAACTGATTGAAACGCTCACTGTGTGCACAGTCGCGTATTTTTATTCGACTGACATGGGTGTTAAGTTACTAGTACTTTACTAGTAATTCTATAAATCTTGTACTATCATTATTCATATGGTAGGTACTCCGGAACGTAGATATACGCGAGAGACACAATGTGTTGTCTATTGTGTTTCATATGTCGGCATTGTGCATATAAGAGGTTAATATTTATTAATCTGTACTTTTCCCTTATTCCAGGAACATCAAGATCTACTCCAGCAGGTGGGTCAGCACGAAGTGAAGATGATGAAGCGCGAAGCACACCTCAACAGAGTCACCACCGGCATGTTCCGCAGAATCACGCAACACGAGAAAGAGGTAGGTTGTGATAATTGTTTATTGTTACCCAAATAAAAAATTGTCTATTGTTAGACAGAAAATCGAATCTGGAATCTAGTGTTATTATGTAACGTTTGTTTGTACGTATGTATGTACATAAAAGTGCTCTTGAATAGTTCATTTTTCAAAACTAGGCTAGTATTAGGCATAGACAATTGGGGACAAGCCCAATAATTTTAGTTTTAAATATAATTAACATCTCCATTCATAGGCCGTCAGTCCTTTGCGGTTCACTGTTCTATTAATCCTTTTACACATGTATAGTAACATCTCAAACCACAGTCCCGTCATTCAACTTAGTTCACTCATTTTAACTCGTCTCTATTTTTCCAGAACCAATGGCGAGAGGAGATGAGCGCTGGTCTACCCCAACCTCACAACCCAGCCAACGACTCGGGCTCCGAGACAGACAATGAGTACAAGGCAGTGAATCCTCCGGTCAAGAACAAGAAGAAGGACCACAAAGCTAGAAGGAAACAACGAGAGAGATTGGAGGAGAAAGAGAGACTTAAGCGGGAGAAGATTGACAAGAAGAAGATTACTGATCTTTATAAGTGAGTTTGCATTTGTTTTTTTAAATAGCTGCCTCTGTAATAATTAGACAATTGGGTACTTGCAAACTAGTCAAATTCAATACTTTTTTCGAACTGTCAAAAACGACAGTTTTCTATGAATTTTGTACGAGATTGTGTATTGTGACGTCACGTTTTTTAGCGTCAAACACCATACTTTTTTCTTAAAAATTTGTTAGAAAAATACTGAAATTAAGTTGGTCATAAAATTAATTAATGAAAGTGTGATTATTTTTTAACATTTTATTGTATTGAACAGTCGAAATAATTTATTTTTGATGAAGGCAAGTACTCAATTAAGTTTTATAAACACTGATATAAATATCTAGTGTTCTTTCGTTTTCATAGCCTTGATTTCTGATTACTTACTAAACAATTCGTAATATTAGTTTGTATGCTTTTAAACGAAAAGATAAATTTCAGTAGGAAGACTGATGATTATACTTGATTCGTTGATAATAATTCGTAATATATGGCAATCACGGTTCTTAATTTAGTGCTTAATAGTTGGCGCAATTAATGCGTTAGATCCTATTAAAAAAATATCTGGCACTATAAGTTACACGAAAGAATGAGCAAATAGCTTCACTAGAAGACTGACCGAGAGACTGACACATTTTATTTTGTTTAATGTTCAAAAGTCTGCCTGTCTTTGTATAATTAAAATATTAATATTATTTACTATGAGTTTAACTGTTTTGCAATTAACACGTATTCTATTGGAGAGATTTTTTTTATAATGTTGCCCCACACTACTATTTTCTCTTGTGTCGTGGGTGGCCTGTGAATCACACAAAGACTAGTTCCGTGCGGGAATCGAACCCACGACTCGTTGCGTGGCAATCAGTGGCCCAGCCACCGCGCCGACCGTGCAGTCAATCTATTATAGGATAGAAGATCTACTCTCTCAGCAGTTGGTTATTATCAGAAAAAAGATAACATAATGTCATCTTATTTCTTCCAGGCTCCGTAAACTCCAATCTTCAATCCAGACTCGTGAACAGAAGCAAGCAGAAGAGCGGACAAAGCGTTTAGAGAAGCGAGCTGCCACGGAAGCTACTGCTTTACCCGCACTCAGCGCTCATAAGACTCCGATCAAGGAACCTGACTTCGTGGACCCTAAGCAGCTGACCGGAGACTTGAGGAATATACAGTCTACTAGTAAGTATAGTTTATTAACCCTTTGAGTACTGTCATTATAGACACAATTAAAGAACAATAGGTTGCTGTCACCGGTGTCCCCGCGGTGTTTGACAGTTTAATATGCTAAGTAATAGTTTGTTATGTTTTTCTTTTAATAATTTTGTGATTGTCATATATTATTGTTATGTTGTGTAAAGTACACCAGTGTATGTTTGCCTGTTTGTATGTTTACAATGAATTCAAAAACAACTGAACAGATTTTTTATAGTTATCAGTGGATGCATCCGTTATTGTTGTGAAGGTTTCTGGTATATAAGCACACATGTATGTCTCTATTAGATTTTCTTAATCGAAAAGTCTATTCTAAACTTCTGTTTAAGACCCGATCGAACTTTGTCCCTTTAATCACTATAATATAGGTTACTATTGACAGTAGAAGAATGTCTCAAATAAAGCCCTATCTACCCAAACGATTCTCAACCTAACCACTATTAAAATAAAACCTAATTTTCTAGCAAACCTACTCCGGGACCGATTCGAGTCTCTCCAACGTCGTGGTGCCCTCGCAGCGTCCAAGGTGATGATGAAGAAGAAGAGGAAACTGAAGAGTTACTTCAAACCAGGACACAAAGTCACCGAGAAAGACATTGAAAAATACGTTAACAAGAAAGTAGGGAAAAAATAATCCTATGTCTGGGGCATATAGTTGATTTTACCTTGTATAAGTGTAATGTAAGTATGTGCATTTGTTTGTACATTATTAAAAAGGTATTTAAACGTTTTTTGTGGGTTTTTATTACTATCTTATATTTTAGACTATTATATTATAACTGCCTGCCTCATTGGCCGACTGGTCGCAAGTGTGACTGTCGATTAAATTCCATGCGCTTTTAATGAAGAATTTCATATCATTTCATCTTGTCATGAATTTTTTTTTGTTTTTTTTTTGACTGGGAAAGTCAGCCAATGATTTCTACCGCCCGAGTGAGACGAGAGAGACTGTTACTGATTAAAACTACCCCATTCCGACTCCTGCAATTCGAACCAGAGTCCCGGTAACCCGTTAAGTCCTCCGTGGCTCCGTAATGAAATAATAAGGGTACAAAAAGAAAGTCCAACCAATATTTTTATACAAAAATTTACTAAAAAAACATATCTAACATATAATACAACTAAAGATAGTCCACTTACGAGTATATTACAGAATGTGGCTTTAACGAAATGTATAATAATAATAATTAACATAAACGTAGATTTGTAGGTAACTCAGTATACTAAGCCTAGTATGCTTCCTAAAAATAGGAAAATTAAACAATAAGATTGCTTATAAATTACAATACTATGCGTAAGTCTATGTAGTCGAATTTCTTCAATAACAAAACGTAATAAGTTACTAGGGTCGAAGATAAAAACTGTTTAGAGTTATATGTGTCGTAGGATAATTTGATACTTCGAATCTTCGCGGAAATCCTAGGGGTTTTGCGAAAACGCGGATAATTAGACATAGGCGAAAAATTATCAAATCTTACTGGACAAAGTCAGGATTTTTGCGAAAATACTCATTACTATAGTAAGATTGCGAAACGAAACGCTGGCTGTTATGAAATAAGAACGCTGATTGGTCGGTCAGCGCGTTCAATAAGAGATCGTCTCTGATTGGTTGACGTCTTAAATGTTTTTTCGTCGTCTTAAACGACCAGTTTCATCCAATTTATGGATTACACCCTAAAATTGGATCATTTTTTTTTACTACGACTGAGATCTCCTTTTGTCTGTAGAAAACAACATACATACTAAAATGTTCAATAAAAGGTTTATAAAAATCAATTTAGTGATTTTTCTTTCTCACCTATTCTAAACCTTCATAATTATCTCTATGATACAATACTTGAAGTTAATCATCGGCAAACTAGGAACCAATTAGAAGTCAGCCAGCAAAATTGTAGCCAATCAGTGTTGAGCACATCAAATCTTACTATAGTAACGAGTATTTTCGCAAAAATCCTGACTTTGTCCAGTAAGATTTGATAATTTTTCGCCTATGTCTAATTATCCGCGTTTTCGCAAAACCCCTAGGATTTCCGCGAAGATTCGAAGTATCAAATTATCCTACGACATATGCACGACTTGTGTTACTCTTGGGTATAGTTTGAGCATTTGAGTATTATACAATTATCAGGATATATCTTGAAATTGTAAATGTGTATTTCTCTTGTCACTTGACTTAAAAATTGTACCTAAGAGATCGTTTTTTCGTGATCATTTTTCGTCAATTTAACAATGAGTATTGGTAGCCATTTAAATTATTGTTTTATTAGTGGTTGCCATTTTAATCATGTGGACATACTATTTTCAATAAACAGTTCTAGTTCAATAAAGATTATGATATTTGTTATTGAGAAATTTATAATAAAGATTGTAGTTTAAGTCAATATATCTCGTGCATAAAGCCCTATGAACAGCTTATTTAAACATCACGATTTTCAGATTAGTAACTGAAAATGATTGATGATCTTGAATTTAGGTTGATAACGAATAAATTCTATCTACATAATCACATTTACACGTTTATATTTAGGGTTTGGAATTACTTTACACTGATATGTTCTGATTGTAACTTATTCTTGGATGTTATAAAGAGTTTTTTTTTACATTTCGGATTTCGTATAACACACTAACCTAACAAAACATTCTAATTTGTAAACAATTTTCACAGTAGATTTCTATTTTCTTTTTAATTTATATAGAGGTCACTCCCAAGAGAAGTTACAAATCGGAACTCTCATCTTAAAAAAACATCGAATTTACAAAATAAAAAATGTCGCACTGGACTCAACCCTAAATATAAAAACAAAGACCTTACGTTTCTAGAATATTCTCAACCCCACCGCGCCGCGATAGAGTATAGAGACCTTAATAGTTCTAAGGCTCTTGTGTCCGACGTGGCCTTCGTGTCACTGGGACCTGATACCCTGGCTTCAGCTATAGGACTATCTACAAACGGTGCTTTAGCCGTGGTTCTAGGTTCCACAGGCGTGGTCCTCACGTGAAACTTCTTAATACCTCTCCGACTAGCAGTGTTAGTTCTCAGTGGACTGAACGTAGTAGCCGCCGTCTCCAAGTCTTCTGTCGTTTTTGCAGTCTCTGTGGTTGTACTAGTCTGTGCTACATTTGATAGAGAATTCACTGCACTCGGGTCAAAGTTTAGGCTTTTCCCTCTTCTATCTCCTCTTGTCTTTTCTACTCTATCTACTCTTCTGAGTACGTTAGCCTCTGTGGTTGGTACTTCAGTCGTTTCTTCTTCCTTTGCAATGTCTTCCATATCCTTCTGAGAAACAGCCATTAAAGCTTCGAGCAATGCCTTCTTAGATGCTTCAGCAGTAGTGTTATGGTCGTCATCACATGTCTGTATCAAAAGCAATATCAATCTCTTCACTGTCTTCGATTTCGTTTTCTTCATAACATTCATAAGTTTCTCAGCAGTAGTCGCGTTCATAATTTCTTTGGCTTTTTCTACCACTGTGTCGGTTATTGTAGTTAGATCTTGTGCTGGTTCTGTAGACGAATCTCTTAGTAACCTTCCTTGTCTTTCAAATTCTTTAGTTTCATGAGTGGATACTTCGAAACTGACTGTCGGAGCGGCTGTCTGTTCTGTAGCGATATACTCAGTGGGAGTAGTTGCTGTGTTCGGTATGTATGTGTTCTCTGAAAGTCCTTGGTTCTGGTCTAGCGCTGTGGCGCTCAAGCCATCGTTAAGTGTGATCGGGTCTATCACAGTACTTTGCCAATTACCGTATGCTGTGCTGGACCAACCTTGTTGGTTTGTTGACTTGTCGCTGTCAGGAGAAGTGAACACGACTTCAGAGGCAGTTGGTGTGGTAGTAAGGGATTCGATTTCTGTTACCCTAGCAGTTGTCGTAGGCTGTGTCGTCGTTTGCACCGTCGTGAGGTCATCATCAGGAATAGTAGGAGCTTCAAGATCCTCAGCAGGTTTTTTGATTGGTTCAGCATCAAAGTTTATCTGTTTGCCATGACGGATGCTGTTGCCCTGTGGTGCAGCGAACGATTGACTGTGAGCTCTTTGCAATTCCTCTTCGTTCTCCAATTCTACGCTTTCTGTCTCCGTAAAGTACACAGATGTAGTAAGGGGAAGTTCTGTTGTGGTTTTAATTTTCTTGCTTTCAAAATCATTAGTTGTGGATGCTGACGGGTCTATGCCCCAAGCGGTAGGTAAGTTGGTAGCTTCAACATATTCGCTTAATGGTTTTCCTTCTGTTGAAACAGCATTTGTTCCGTATGGAGAATCATTAAGTGTTAAAGCATTGTTCTGGAACCCTCCATATTTGTGAACTGAGTAATCAGCTTCAGTTGTCGATGAGGGTTCATTGTCGTGACTGCCCAGAGTATTGACGTTCACGGCCACGGTGTTTGTGTATGATGGCGTTGTGGCAGCAGGCGTTGATGGCGATGTGTATGATGCTGATATCCTTCCGCAGCACCTGAATGGGTTTCTGACAGTAGATAGAGAACTATACGAACTGTACGATGGTGTTGTGTACTCAGTGGCAGGTCTGGGAGTAGTGGTTGTTTCTTCTGTCACCGGGTATATCGTAGGGATGCCTAAAGCTTTCGGTTCTCGCAAGTTTGATACAGGCGGTACAGCTTTATGATCATCTGAGAAACCTAGTATCTCATCGTCTTCCTCGTTTACTGTTGTCGTTGGTTCAGTGTTAATAGATTCTTCAGTTGTCGTCAACAAGTCGCCGAACGAAGGATGTGTTGGTCTTATATCCGACAGAACCTTCCTAAACTGAACTGGGTCTTGTAGATAGGCAGATAACGCGTGTGTGAAGACTTGAGCCAATTCCCTGATTTGTGGAGAAGTAGCGATTGGGTTTTGACTTTGTTGGACAGACAGGTCTTCTACTAATTCGTTGTAGGTTCCATTAGGATCTTCCCTTATTTCTTCCAATAGTTCAGCATTAGTCATTTGGTGACCAAAGAGGTTGCTGTATTTGTTAATTGTCTGACGGCTGAATAGAGCTGGTAAGACCTCTTCCATAGCCTCATACTCATCGAATGCAGGTGTAACAGTTTCAGCTTCTTCAGGAGTAGGAGTAGTTGACAAGTTATCTAAAGCTGTTGCGTAATAGATCGCCAGGCTATGTAAGGTTTTAGGTGTTAGTGATGGTGGAACGACTAAACCTGGCCTGTTAGGCTGGTCTCCGAAATATTTGTCAGTATTAGTTGTAGGGACAGTGGGTTCAGTGGCAGTAGGTGCATATCTGTCTAGGTTCAGTTTCCTCATCAGTCTTTCGCGACGTTCTTGGTAGGAAGGTTCTGTTGTAGTCTGGGTGGCGAGGTTGGTGGTGGAGTATACATCGTATCTGTCAGATGATGCTGTCTGAGTGTAAACGTCGGCTCTGGTGGTGTGAGGGATTTTGGTAGCTGATTCGAAATTGTCCTTCGTGTTGTCAGTTCCTTGTTTTTCTGTCTCAAGATTGTCGCTCCTAGCGGTAACCTGCTGAACTTTCTCGGTAGTAGTTGTCAATGACAAAGTTTTGTTCTTCTCCTTTTGGAGGAAACCTTTGAGTAGAGATACTCCTGGTCTGGTGTATGGTTCTTGTTTTTCAATAATTGTTGAATAACTTTTGGTGTAAGGTATTAATGTTGGCCGTTTGGTCGTAGTTGGTTCTGCGGTTGACGGTGCCGATTGTTTGTCACGGAAATCATACAGAGTTGTCAAATTGGGATTGCTCTTTGCCTTAGGTTTGGTAGGAATGTTTGGCGTGTATACTGGGTACGGCCTGTAGTTCTTGTTGTGGAAGTCCTGCAGATACTGTCTGTTATTGTTGTTCGCGAATGCTGCTGTCTCAGCTGCTACCTGCATCTCTCTCAAACTGTAGTCCGGAGTACTACTTCTGTACACTGGTGATTCTGTGTAAGTGGGCGGTGTAGTTCTTGCTGGAATGTTACCAAAGTTCGTGGAAATGAGTTGAACCAAATTCTTTCTTCTTTGTTCAAAGGCAGTTGTGGCAGCTGTTCTTTGCGTGGGGTTGAAGTTGTCAGTAAACAAGGCTTGGTAGGTCTTCACGGTTGCTTTAGGGATCTCGGTCTGTCTCTGTCTGCTCCTGAGCAGTCGTTCAGTCGTGCTGGGCACATTGACTGGCGTACGCCTGGACTCCGCCCTGATGTTGGTGTCGGCGCCGATTTGCTGAAGGTCCTGGTTCTTGCTGAGGCTCTGTGTGATCTTTTGACTCTTCTTCTGTTCATTGGAGTAGTATTCGGCGCTGGATTCGTAGAGTGCTGGGGCGGAGGCGCAGTCCACCTTGAACCACCAGTCACATATGAGGTGCGACTGGCTGAAGATGGTACCGTTGGGACAAAGGAACGAGATCTTGCGGGACGTGTCGCAAATGTGGAATACCTGGAATTAATAAAGAAGAATTATTATTATAGTGGAAAGGAAGTTAAACAATTAATTTAAAGTTGTATTAGTTGTCAGAATATACCTGACAATCGGTTTCCAAGTCAGCATAGTATCCAGTGGGCACGTTCTTACAGTTGAACCCGGTGGGGGGAATGTTGGGGAACGCTGGGAAGTCTATACCGGCCCTCCCGATCACACCTAGAAATATTGTAAAATTAAGTTAGGTTCATGTTAATTATAATAGTTTACGATTTACATATTTGAAACTGTATGGAGTAAACTAGTAATATTTTCTGATCGGGGAAACATAAAAGTTATAGTAAAGGAAAGAAGACTTTGTTTCAAGAGGAAATAAAGTATAATTTTCCTTCGCCTCTCTCACCTTGATACTCGACAATATCTTCGGGCTGGTTGTCAGGGGGTATGAGCCGCTTGACCAGTGCCTTGCCTTCGGTGTAGTGCTCAAAGCCGGCCGCGCCCATTGCCTGCGCTAGCTCTTGCAGGCTCTCTACACTTGGCGAGGGGGCGTATAACTCCGTGTCCTGTAATGTTGTCATTTTTTTAGGCAAGTGGATAACATGACGCCTTTTATTTCCCTACACATTACATAAGATACATTCCCTAAAAGGTTTGACTGAATTACACACATTAAATGCTGACAGACTCCTTCAGAGTTCAAGTTGAAAATCGTGGGGAACCTATTGCCATACAATGGATACATTTCCAGATTTCTCAACTGGGAAATTGAACCCGAGACTCCAGGCCAAAGAGACAAATGGAGGTTTTTTTATAAGGGTTATATGGATGGTGAAAAGTAGATGGTTCGTACCTGTCTACGTTGCGCTGTCCGACGTGCTCCATCGCATGAGCCTGAAACAAAAATTAGGTCGTTCATTAACATACACACAAATTATTATTTTACCTAATAATAAGATTGATGATTATAAGTTTGAAATCGCCAACCCGCATTGAGCAAGCGTGGTGATTAATGCTCTAACCTTCTCCGTGTGAGAAGAGGCTTTGCTCAGCAGTGGGCATTTATAGGCTGTTGATGAAGATTGGTACTAAATTAATAATTAGATACTGTTTTCCACGGTGTGTACGTTGATTAAACGTGTAAGGTACGATTCCATTAAAATAGTATGCAGCACATTTGCTTATAATCATTTTGTGCTAAACTGCAGCAGTGCTGGTACTAAGTTGCTATCACATTTGGGTACCAAGTCCACTGGTAAGGCTGTGCGTAACTTTTGTAAGCACACAGTTCAGCACAACTGTGCGCGAACATGTTCACTGAGTATTTAGGTTCAGTGCTAACAAAAAATACTAAGTTAGCAAACATAAGTGTGTCGTGAAAAAAAACCAGTTACTTCATTTACAAGGTAGGTCTATTTTTTTTTGTAAAACGACCTAAAATCATAATATAAATTTTAATGCTGCGGTGATACATAAAATTTTAGAATACAAAAATTACGAGAAGAGGAATCTGGTCACATAATACTCATGTGCCATCATTTATGTACGCTACGCTGTAGCGTAGGTAACCTTTTGTCTTAGGCATACGAAAGATAATGTATCTAGCTATCAAATATAATATAGGCTAATTTCACATCATCATTACATTCACCAAACAAGACCTGACATTGTCAACTTAAAACTAATACATACAAATGTACGCACAATCATCTTACACCTACATACCTATTACAATAACACGATTAGCTCAGTAATTGTCATGAAGGTTCACAATGTATTCGGTACAAGTGTGGCTATGAATAATGGCGGCCACACAATGGGACCTGCTTTCTAATGCACGCCGTGCTCTGGTCGCGGGGATCCCGCGGTGATTCACGATTCGCGGTATCTTGTTAGGTTGGGGGTATAGTGATGGTTGAACAGCGATTTGATTGTGGCCGCGAGTTATGTTGGGTGCTGTTTGACGTGAAAGTAAGTTCTATCAACATCATCTTAACTAATGGATTACTGGCCATATTGCATATAAGAGATTGCAGTTTAAGTCTTTTACTGTTCTTCTTTGTTAGTCACTGGTGCCTAGGTAAAGGTCCCGGTGCCTCTTACAGGTATTGAGGATGGCCACCAAGGTGGTTTAGTGAAGTGAAAATCCCGCACTCCCTAGTCTTTCTCCCCAAAAAGCTAAGCGCCTTTGAAAGTTTCCCCGTCATAAAAAAGGTGGTAGCTTTACAGTTACGAACGTGTTAAACATTTCAAGGTTATCAGAGAGCGCTACTGCCTGGTCTCTGTCAAATTTGCTATCTCATATTTGGCTTTTACGACACCAGTTGGAAATTCTTCCAATAGGGATTTTACAAGGCAGTTTCTAACCAACAGCGTAAGTTTATTAAATCCGCCTTTTCTATGTTCCTATAACCACACCCTAATCTGCGAGTGCGAGTGCAAGAGAGTGAAAGTATCGATGTGATCGATGACTCGTATAACACGAGAGAATAGAGATGTGCCGCGTATCGATATCGATATGTAGGATTGAACAATAGTGCGGCTTGTAAGTGGCTTATAGTGGGCGTCCGTTTGTCTAAGGTTTAACTTGTTAATGATATACGAAAGTGTTTTGTGAGCCCGTAATGGAGACATGTCGAGTATAGACGAATTTAAATAACAATTCACAGGGCTTTTAGTACGTAATTAAGAGATAACAATTGGTAAGTGATAGTGAAGAAAGTTGATTGCCTTTATTACATGGAGGTAATAATAAAAGTGGTGAAATTTCAGCATACTTACTTTCAAACGGTTAGCCCTTTGTAGAACAAAAAGTAGGTATTTAATTGTAAAAGAACAGAAATTATTACCTATTCTCAGCTCTGTAAATTGTAGGTAAACGCAAGTAGAACATATTATTAAAGTCAAGATATCTCCATACTTAAGACCAAAGTCAAAGCATTTATTTCAATTAAATCATAATTTGATACTTTTGAAACGTCAACAAATACAAAATAAATAATAGTCTGTCAGTTAGTCTGTCTGAGAAGCTTAGTCTAGGACTAAGCTAAACTAGACCTAAGCTAGACCTTTACATACATTCTTACGATCCAACTAGCGCAAGGCATTTGGCTACTGACGCTGATGAATTAGAGAGAGCCTAAGTCAAAGTCAAAGTCAAAGCATTTATTTCAATTAAACCATAGTTTGGTGCTTTTGAAACGTCAACAAATACAAAATAAATAATAGTCTGTCAGTCAGTCCGTCAGTGAAACTAGGTGAAGCTAGGTGATAATACTAGCTTTGGGTGTGTTTCGGTACATTATAAGAGCTAAATAAGGGAGGCGGGTTCGCCTTAGGGCTTAGTAACACTTAGTACCTACAGTCCTACACGTTACCCTATAGTTATTTATTCTAAAACAAATGATAGTTCTGACCTTTACTGCGAGCAGTGTAACTAACAGATGACTTCAGTATGTCACTGTCTTTTGTTATCCGTGGAAATATTGTTGTAAATCTATTGTTCTAGCATTTTGATTGTCAAAGTATAAAGAAATAGTTGAAGTGTTAGTAGTAAAAGTTTTTTTTTTAAAAAGGTTGCCCCACTATAGGATTGTCTCCTGTGTCGTGGGTGCGTTTACAAACATACAAGCTCACATACACATGTCACCCAGACCCGGAACAACAATTTGTGGATCACGCAAAGAGTTGTTCCGTGCGGGAATGGAGCCGGCGACACGTTGCACGGCAGCCGGTTGCCTAGCCACCGCACCAACCGTGCAGTTGAGTTATCTGTGTGTCAGGACTATTGAGCTTGTGGTCTTTAGTTCGATTCTCCAGGTCTGGTTACTATTGGATTTTTAAAAGAGATTTTTCCATTTAGATTATTTGATTCTTACTTTATTCGTTCTTCTCTACAATAGTGTAGTTATACAATATTTAGTACGATAGAATATAACTCCATTTTATGGACATACCTTATGAATGTTTGTAAAAGTTCTAACCACAGGTATATTAAGTTCTAACTGAAATAAATACTTTGAGTCTGTTTGTCTATGCATGGCGTTCAATGGTAAACGAAACAGTGCCTAATTTCTGTCTGATTGTATCACTAGAAAAAATACAAGTTAATAACTTCAATAACATTAACATTGCGGTTACCGACTGCGATGGGAAATATCAAAAGTAGTTCCAATGTGCTGTAGACATCCTAACAATAGTACACGACATGTGATGGCATCTAAATAATGTTGTTTCGACTTTCTCTTCTATGGCTGAGGTAATAAGGTACATGTTCTATACAGTCGCGTCTATACAGGGTGTTATAAAAACTTGACTGAATTTTAAAATGTGATAAATAAAAAACCCTGTGACGTTAAATATTATTGTAATTGGGCCTCCGGTAACCTCGCTCACACGACGAAACACAACGCAAGGGTTGTTTCACGTCGGTTTTCTGCTAAACCGTGGTATCACTCCGGTCGAGCCGGCCCATACGTGCCGAAGCATGACTCTCCTACTCTTAAGGTCAACAAAATCGTGAATCGGTGTAGATTTTTATAACACTCTGTATGTGTTAATACGTAAATAAGAAATGTTATTACTTGTCGATGTCAAAGGTCACACATTGATGGCAATAATATAATAATATTGTAATGTATGTTTGTCCGACTACGATTGTGTCTGATTGAATCATTATCATGATGATTATTGGCATAAGTACGTGTAAGTAGTGTTAGTGACCATTTTGTAATTTATCAAAACAATAGCATTGCTGAAGTGACTTCATCTGAAGATTGGAATAACAACTGTGAAGAAATATTCTCGTGTTTATAGGTAGGCCATTTTTATTTTTCAAAAATAGGATTTATTAGGATTGAAATTAAATTAAAGTCAAAATAATATTTTCCTATGCCTATGGCATTCCATTAAGGAGAGAGGTAAGGGATTGCCTCGTCGGCCGAGAGGTCGCCGACGACTGCCGGGCAAGGGGTCTCGGGTTCGATTCCCGGGTCGGGCAAAGTATTACTGGGTTTTTTATAAATTCTTAGTAACAAGTAGTAGCACGGACTCTGGAATCATGCCCGGTATATGGCAATAGGTTCACCCCTATTACATGGGACTCATAACATAAATAGTGAAAAGTGGGTGTTACATTGTACAGTGGCATAATGTACACCTCTGCCTATCCCTTCGGGGATAAAAGGCGTAATGGTATGTTTTGTAAGGTAGAAAATGCCAAACGGTATTAAGTCCCCTAATGTACCTTACTTTTGTGTGCATTAGAGAGTTAATAAATAAATATATTTTCTAAGAAAACGATGTATAGTTTCCATTTCTCACATTTGCTAAAAGCGAAAGCAAAACAATATTTTTCTTAATTTTTTTTTTAAATTTAAAAACGGTTCCAATTTAACAGTTGCAGTTCAAACCACAGTTAAAATTAACCGTGAATAGTGAGTACCATTAGTAACTGCGCATGGTATAACGATGTGTCGACAGGGTCCGATCGTCCGATCGATACAGATAACTGCTCGATTTATGACCGCTTGCGCTAGCGCAGGCTTTCGCTAGGTCGAGATTAAGATAAGTACATACACATGACTTAATATATTATTTTTGTTTATTTTTCAATATTAACTTTCGGTGTGGGATAGTTACCTACACTTTAATGTATCTTTTTTATATTACTTGAATGTATATTTAACTTACAGTGACATAATGTTCACCTCTGCCTACCCCTTCGGGCATAAAATGCGCGGTGGCCCGGAGGCTCGAAAGGGTTCGAAACCTACCAACAGCAAGTACCAATGGGACTTTTTCCGAGTTATACATACTTTCTAAGATTATTTAAATATCACTAACAAACTGTGAAGGAAAAACATCGTGAGGAAACCTGGGCTTATAATATAAGTTTGAAATCGCCAACCCGCATTGAGCAAGCGTGGTGATTAATGCTCAAACCTTCTCCGTGTGAGAAGAGCACAGCAGTGGGCATTATAGGCTGTTGATGTAGCTAAATGAAAAAGTTTAGCGTCTAGATATCTTTTAGGGGAAACAAATTAAAATACATTTTTTAGCAGACATGTATAAAGGTGTAAATAGTAATGCTTTTATTCGCTAGTCTAAACCCACCTTAAGACCTCAGTCGTGAGTACAAGCGTGGATTCTATCGAATAATACAATTAGAGCCGCAAGCCGAACATCGATTGTCTATACCTTATCGTGCTCCTCCAATATTTATTGCTTTAACCAGGCATCGAACCTTGAACCTTTCGTTCTAAACCTGAGATCATCATTATCGTCCACCTGGTTAATGATTTTACAATGATTCTTTAATGTCTTGTGTGAACGGTGTAACATTTGGCATAATATGTATGTATGTGTGTATGTACTTCAGTGGTGACTGGAACACATTCTGTAAATTAGTGCAAGGTGAAGAGTTTATGAAAATGAAACGAAAATATTCTTTATTATTTCAATTTGTAAAACATTGGGTGATTGTATTTGCAAATTATTGCAAAATAAACAATACAATCTGTTTTTACCGACTTCAATTTTCGGATGATTGCTTTTTTATTGTGTAAAGCTACATAATGTACATATACCCGTTTTGCCACTTATAATCCACATAGGTGCAAAGCTCTAATTAATACAAATATACAAGCCTATAGCCTTGTTTTTGCTAAATAAATTATTCTTATTAAGGTTTTAATGAATTATTTTGTAACCTGTTAGTGGGTGGGTATTTTGGTAACCTATCCGTGCTATTAATAGTTATTTTTTAGTAACCATTTGACTCAGACAAGTTTATGGAGTTGTCCATTATCACTGGCAATATATAATGATCAGGCAGAGGTGCACATACTACCTATACATATGTATAATGAAACCCTCGCTATTAACCCCAGGAAAGAAAGGCTTAACGCGACTGTCAGGTGTCAGAGCCCAGTTCAAAGGTTTCTCACTAAATCCACCTGACATTAAACACATATCAGATGGGTTTCCAAGCAATTTTACGACGTTTTCTTACTTCCTAGAGATACGGCGAACAGACAGACAGATACTCGGTTACATCGCGATCGGCCATAACTTGACAATACCGCAGACCGCATGCGCATAAATGTCACAGTTCCTATATTACTGGATGATAGCGATATGTTCAGGGATGCCTAATGTAAAGGATTAGTGATTTTTTTTTAAGGGGGGAAAATCATCGAATGACTGCTCCCGCCTGGGTGAGGCGGAAGGGAGTGTCAGACTCTTACTGACTAAAAACCACCCCGTTCCTTCTCCTGCACGTCGAGCCGGAGCCCCGGTTACCCGTTAGGTTCTCCGCGACAAAGGATTAGTGATAGGCCTTCTAAAGTTTATCTTTAAGCATCCGTGGCCTCTGGAAAATTAGAAAGAGTCGTGAAAATTTAATTAATGAACTGGTTCTTGAATGGACTGCCTCGTTGGCCGAGTGGTCGCAATTGCGACTGCCGGGTAAGGGGTCTCGGGTTCGATTCCCGGGTCGGGCAAAGTATTACTGGGTTTTTAAAAAAATCTCAGTATTAGCACGGGGTCTGGAATTGTGCCCGGTATATGGCAATAGGCTCACCCCCTATAACATGGGACTCATAACATAAATAGTGAAAAGTGGGTGTTACATTGTACAGTGGTATAATGTGCACCTCTGCCTACCCCTTCGAGGATAAAAGGCGTGATGTTATGTTATGTCATGTGTTCTTGAATGGATATCCCATAGTGTAAGATAACAATAGTCGTTTGAACATGAAAACATTTTTGATATTCATTTCGTTGTAATTGTATCACCGTTATCAGCCTGATTTCATCCATTACTGTAGGTATAGCTACCTGAGCTCAGTCTGCAGTTCGTCGTATAAATTAAATATCCCACATTTTATATTTACTTATAAAATTTAAATTACATAACATAACACCACGCCTTTTACCCCCGAAGGGGTAGGCAGAAGTGCACATTATGCCACTGTACACTGTAACACCCACTTTTCACTATTTATGTTATAAGTCCCATGTTATAGGGGGTGAGCCTTAGCACGGAGTCTGGAATTGACTCCGTGTTACCGTTATACTTTGCCCGACTTGGGAATCAAACCCGAGACCCCTTTCCCGGCAGTCGCACTCGCGCCCACTCGGCCAACGAGGCAGTCGCAATCGATTTATCTAAAAATTGTCTATCTAAATTACTGAGGTACCTAAAATAACAAAACTTATTAGTAGTTCTTATAAAAAAAAACCTTAACATCTTTCTAGCCAACCCTAAACCATTACGTAGCTAGTATATTAGCAGGGTTGTATAACAAAATAATACGCTATCTGTCTGTGCAGTTAGCCGACTGTAATAGTACGTAAACGCTGCCATATTGATTGTATATAACAATACATGTAATAATATTGTCTGAAGCCATAATCTGTAAGCCATTAAGCTTAATCTAGGCGATAGATGCGTGGGCTAAGCTAAAGTCTAAAGAAATTAGTGACTATTTGGTCTGATCTAGATTGAATGCTAGATCTAATAATAGTGAGTGTTCGACAGTTCCGGGTATTTGTCTGGTGATGAGTGACTGTGATTAGGGATTGGTTCTAATGTTCATCATCATTTGTTATGGATGCAATGCTGTTGGCAAGCGATTAGTAATTTGAGCAATGGGTTCCTAAATTTATATAGATTTAGTCCCATGTAATTGAAGGTACTGCCATTGAGACACATTGAATACAATTTCAGATTCTGTGTTATTACAGAGAAAATTTTAAATAACAACATAACATTAACATAACATCACGTCTTTTTATCCCCGAAGTGGTGGGCATAGGTGCACATTTCGGCATTTAATGCCACTGTACAATGTAACACCCACTTTTCACTATTTATGTTATGAGTCCCATCTAATAGCGGTGAGCCTATTGCCATATACCGGGTACATTTCCACACTCCATGCTACTACTGATATTTTTGAAAACCCAGTAATACTTTACCCGACCTGTGAATCGAACCCGAGACCCCTTGCCGCACTTGCGACCACTCGGCCAACGAGGCAGTCAAATCTTAAATACTCTAATAATATTTTGCCTGACCCAGGAATCTAAGCCAAGACCTCATGCTAGACCGTCACAATCTTGTTATGAAATGCATTCTGTTAAGTGATTCTCATTGACCTGTACAGCAGTTTAATAGGTACCTATATTACATCCAAATCACAATCCAAACAAATCAGTAAAGCGTGACGCACACATCCTCAAATAACATTAACTCGTATAAAATGACAAAACAAATTAAACACTAGACTATCACAAATGATTGTTAACTTGTCAAGCGAGCGAGACCTGTCATGCGCGTGCGCAAGAGGTCGAGGCTGTCTGCGCAGGCGCCCGTAGGCCTGTCAACACCCTGTAATAATGAATCATGCTAGTTTTTATTTTGTTTATGTTTTTTTATGATGTTGAAATGTGGTTCTGAAGCCTGAAGGTCATAGTAAAGTGGGCGAATCATTGGTGGAAGCAGTATGGGTCAGTATATGATTACTGTAATTGAACTTTATCTGAAAGTAATTGTGGGAATTTCGTTTTCAGGTGTGAATTTTTTGATTTTTTTTTTTCGGTATGAAGTTATTTACCTAATATCTATTTTATTACAATTTAATAGGAACTGTAATGCTGTGATTACGTCGTAAAATAGGAAACTAAAAGATCTAAGGTCAAAATCATTAGGATCCGAAGTAACTTAAAAAGTTCAGATATTTATCTAAAAAGAAAAAACAATGAACATAGCTCAATCAATAATATTTGTTCTAGCGAATGTCGACATTAAAATCGAACTACATCTTAACGACATTGCTTCAACGGATCTTGTGTAACGCCATTATAAGTCTAGATCATAGCAATTATGCGCAGGCGCATCGACGAAATTGTTGAAGTTTAGAGATCGATATTTTAACCAATGGCAGTTATTTTCGGTTTTGTTAATGATACATATCTTTTGTTAGTGCTTTTAGTTACGAAATGGTTAATCTAGGATCTAAATTGTAGGCTGTTTTGGAAATTATAGGCTTTGAAAGTGTAGTAGCGAAGGCCAGGAGTAGAATTAAATTTTATTTAACCTAGTAAACGTTTAGGTTCTAGGTGTACCTTTTAGAATGTCAGATTGAATAAATATTATTAATCATCTTTCTCGGAGTTATTTACCTAAAGGCTACTTAACCGTATACAGCTATTGTTTTCGGAATAAAATCGTTATAAAGGAATAGTATATTAAGATTTTTATTTTGATTTTGATGTTAAAAACAATAGGATTTTTACCTGTGTTGCCCTGTGTGTGTACTTACAAACATACAAGTTCACATACACATCACTTCCAGACCAGAAACAACAATTTTGCGAATCACACAAAGAGTTGCTCCGTGCGGGAATCGAACCCGCGACCAGTTGCGCGGCAGCCAGATGCCCAGCCACCGCGACGACCATGCAGTTAGTTTAGTTTAAGTAAAAGGTAATCATTGTCTATGGTAGTCTTATTTCGAGGTTGATATACCTAATGAATTGTAATAAAAACAAAATGGCGCATAGCATCTACTTACATATTATAATCAACGTAAATATAAGTATCGTCTTCATCGTGTCGGCGCCCACTTTACTCTCTCTCCACCGCATCACAGTTCTGAAACAAAGAAAAACATTTCAACATAACATAACATCATGCCTTTTATCCCCGAATGCAGAGGTGCACATTCCGGCATTTAATGCCACTGTACAATATGTAACACCCACTTTCACTATTTATGTTATGAGTCCCATGTAATGGGGGGTGAGCCTATTGCCATATACCGGGCACAATTCTCGACTCCGTGCTACTACTGAGATTATTTTAAAAACCCAGTATTTAATACTTTGCCCGACCCGGAAATCGAACCCATAACCTCTTGCCATTCACACTTGCAACCACTCGGCCAACGAGGCAGAGGCAATGTAATTTAAGCTATAATAAACCTAATTAACAAAATGTTTCTCAGTCTTTTTTTTATGGTATAAGCCGGTAAACGAGCAGACGGATCACCTGATGGTAAGCAATCGGCGTCGCCCATGGTCACCTGGAACACCAGAGGCGTTACAACTGCGTTACTACTGCGTTGGGGATTCAGGGATTGGGGAAGGGGAGAGTAATAATTGGGCCTCCGGTAGCCTCACTCATACGACGAAACACAACGCAAGCGTTGCTTCACTTCGGTTTTCTGTGAGGCCGTGGTATCACTCCGGTCGAGCCGGCGCATTCGTGCCGAAGCATGGCTCTCCCACACTTAAAATCCCAAAGTCTTTTAAACTGTCAAACACCAAGCGGTCACCGGTGACCGCGACCTATTGTTCTTTAATTGTGTCTATAAAACCGGTACTCGACGAGTTAAATTCATGTGCAAATCTTACTCGCGACAATCGACACGAGTATACAACAGTCTCCAATCAAAAACTTTCATCATGTTTCATATCATTCACGAATTGAACCGGAACTCCCCAGACATACCACCACGTCTAGGCAGCTAACGATGATCGGTGCGCATGCGCATGTGACGTCATACAGTCACGACGACATTGACATCTGTGATTTAGTGTTATGGTATTGATAGGTTTAGGTTTATTAAACCGGATGTGCACGATTGGGGATTGTAACGGTGATTCAAGCGAATATTGCCGATTTCAATCACCTAGCAACCTATAGGTACATAGGGAATTCCAATCAAAGTTTTAGGTGCAATTTTGCCTAACTATTTCAGAAAAAAAAATATATTTTCTAGATTTCTATGTATAGTATCCGCCATCTTTCGCACTTGCTTGCATCTTAGTTAAGCCTAAAAGCTATTTTCATTTCTACTATTTGCCCTGTTGACCATAAATATATATTTTTAAACGTTGCCCCACACTCCGATTTTCTCCCATGTCATGGGTGCGTTTACAAACATCCAATTTCACATACATATGACACGCAGACCTGAAACAACAATTTGTGGATCACACAAAGAGTTGCTTCATTCGGGAATCGAACACGCTACACGTTGCGCGGCAGTTAGTTGCCCAGCCACCGCGCCAACTGTGCACTGTGCAATCATCGGATTGATAACATAACTAACGACTAAGTAAACCGTAGTACGCATCCATCATCTTCAAAAACACTATGTACCTAAGTAACACTATGCAAATGAACCATCTTTCATATTTCTAACTACTAATACACCATGTTGTATTACCTAACAATTTCCATAAGTCCACATTCCAATATGTCTCCAGATGTGTTCCGCAGCGCATTGCTAGTTATCTCACAGCTCTGATGACACCCTTACGTAACTGTGGGTGTTATAGTACTTCTGTACTAGCTGACGAGTTCCGGTATACAAGTAGATAGGTTATGGTAAATACCTGTGTGTCTTGATGTTTATTTCTCGTACATTTTTGTGTGTTATGAAGGGTTATGAGGTAGGAATATTTTCAACTGTTAAGGTAATTTTTTTTTCGTAACGTAGGTGTTTTTCTACAAGATTTGACATAACATAATATCAAGTCTTTTATCCTAGAAGAGGCAGGCCGAGGTTCACATTACGGCACTCAATGCCACTGTAAAATATAACACCTACTTTTCACTGTTTATGTTATGAGTCCCATGTAATAGGGGGTGAGCCTATTGCCATAATGCCGGGCACATTTCCAGACTCCGTGCTACTACTGAGATTTTTTTTTAAACTCAGTGGTGCTTTGCTCGACCCGGGAATCGAACCCGAGACGCCTTTCCTGGCAGTCGCACTTGCAACCACTCGGCCAACGAGGCAGTCAAGATTTTAGGTACATTACATCATAATTCTTTCCAATACTCAATACTCAATACGTTTATTGCACTCCATATGTTTATAAGGTGTTACATAATAATATAGTACAGTATGGACCCTGTAGGGCACGGCAACGTAGAAGAGAGGAGGACGCTAATTTTATTTAGATTATGTATCGCAGATTTTTTATTACTAGTTATAAGTAGTTATTTTGTTCAATTTATTTTGTAATGCTATTAGTATTATTTATGAAAAATGTACTTATATATTCTATGTAGGTTCATATATTTATATATTAAACATTTATTTTAATTTTTTTTTTATTTATTTTTTTTTTCGTTATATATATTAAGTATGTCTATTGTAATAGGTGATTTAATCATTAATATTATATATGTCGTACATATATTTAATTTTTAATTACAGTATTTATTTTAAATCTTTATCATTAATATATTCTTTAATATTATAATATGCTTTATTTATGAGTATTTGTTTTAATTTATTGGTAAATTTTATATTTCTTCTCGTAAACTCGCTGAAATAGTTGAGGAAATTAATGAAATTCGAACCAATTAATGTTATCTGTAACAGTGGACTTATACCAGTATTTATAAAATACATTATATTATAAATTTCATATTTCAATTCATTATATATCTTACACTGTTCAGTTATTAACAACCGCTCTCCTTGATGCCTAGATCAACATAAAGAAAACTGCGCACGCGCTCCGGAAGTCGTGACACAAGATGGCCGAGCTTCCGTCCGCCATTGTTGCTATATCAATTAATAGAACTAGTTGACGGGTCACTTCCAAATGACTTCTGAACTTTTACTGAAGACGGAAGGGACAGTATGTTAATAAGTTGTTTTGCAAATATGTTGTTGTGAAGGGATTCGACTTATAAAGTTTATGAGGTAGTAAAGTTAGAGATAATCGCATGTTACGTTCTAACACAAGGAAGATTAACGAATGGTTATGGTGGATACTTGTAATTAAAGTTAATGCGTTTTGAGACATAAGTATCTTTACATACTTAAGTACATTACGTGCACGTACTTTCATTCCATTACTCTATTATTTTAGTGCGACTGCCTCGTTGGCCGAGTGGTCCCAAGCGCGACTGCCGGGCAAGGGGTCTCGGGTTCGATTCCCGGGTCGGGCAAAGTATTACTGGGTTGTTAAAAATCTCGGTAGTAGCACAGAGTCTGGAAATGTGCCCGGTATATGGCAATAGGCTCACCCCCTATTACATGCGACTTATAACACAGATAGTGAAAAGTGGGTGTTACATTGTACAGTGGCATTAAGTGCCGAAATGTACAGCTCAGTCTACCCCTTCGGGGATAAAAAGGGCGTGATAAAATTATTTTAGTATATTTTAACACACTATGTATTCCACCAAACTTCATGTACTATTTGAGAACGTAAAAGTTTTAAAATAAAAAATTCAGCATTAACTTTACTTGATCGAATCGAAACTGGATATCTCATTCTTGGTAGTCATACTAGTCAAGTCAGTAAACTAACAATGTACAATTTACGATAAATAAAAGAGTAATTGTACTAACACAAGTAAGATGTAGTTGTACTCAACGCCCTAGTTTACTATCAATAGTTACGTCTCGTAGATGCTAATCTCCAAAAGCGAGTATAATCGAATTCAAAAGTGTATGGGGGAATTTTGTCTGAATAGAAAGTTTTATTATTTCTTTATTTAGACTGATGGTTATTGGTGCGAGCATCCATTGGCTATCGTGTTATGTTGTAGTCGGGTTTTTCAGTCTATCAGCATAACATAACATTACGCCTTTTATCCCCGAAGGGGTAGGCAAAGGTGGCACTTAATGCCACTGTACAATGTAACACCCACTTTTCACTATTTATGTTATGAGTCCCATGTAATGCTGCCTGCCTCGTTGGCCGAGTGGTCGCAATTGCGACTGCCAGGCAAGGGGTCTCGGGTTCAATTCCCGGGTCGGGCAAAGTAAAACTGGGCTTATTCAAAAAATCAGAGTAGTAGCAAGGAGTCAGGAACTGTGCCCGGTATATGGCAATAGGCTCAGTCTATCAGTTATCGCTTAAATGCTTGTAGTCACCATTTATGAAATGAAAATACGTATCAAAAATATTTACGAATAGAAAACGTTTCAGTAGTATATTTTTCCTTAACAATCTATTATCCCCTTTTGGAGAAAAATATATCATACAAAAAGAAATTCCTTGGTTTATTGTTGTAAAATTGCTTAACTTAAAACAAATGACATTCATAATATAAGACAATAAAATATTACATTTTCTGTATAAAGTTAATCACTGATGCTCTCGCCAGTACAGTGAGGGAGAGCAGATGACCCGCGCTCGTAAAAACTATGATGACTTCTGAATAATTGTGCTGATTGGACCTTAACGTACAGTCCGAGGTATGAACTTGTAGCGGGAAAGTCTACTAAATCGACACTCAACTGATGGCCTTGTCTACATAATTCTTTTGTGTTATGTGTCGTGGTGGCCCAGAGGTTTAAGAGGCCCGCTTCTCATGCATGAGGGTGCGGGTTCGAAACCTACCAACGGCAAGTACCAATGTGACTTTTTCCGAGTTATATGTACTTTCTAAGATTATCTAGACACCACTGACAAACGATGAAGGAAAACATCGTGAGGAAACCTGGGCGTATAATTTCTAATTATAAGTCTGTAATCGCCAACCCGCATTCAGCAAGCGTGGTGGTTAATGCTCAAACCTTCTCCGTGTGAGAAGAGGCTTCGCTCAGCAGTGGGCATATATGGGCTGTTGATGAACATAATTCTTTTATAAAACTACATTTAAAAAAAAGAACGTTTGTGGTCTGTTTTTTAATAATATACTAAAACCTTCTCCTAAGTGTAACAAACGTTTTTCTAAAAACCGCATCAAGATCGGTTCAGCCAATCGAGATAATAGTGCACAAACATGCATGCTTATATACAGGTCAAACTGCGAACCTCCTTCTTTTTTGAAGTCGGTTAATAAAAAGGATAATTTTGTGAAAGTTCAAAAGGAATTCTCATATTTACAAAGACATATTACATGCTGCTTAGCCATTCTGCCAATATCGTCTATTTATTGTTTTACATTAATTATCATAATTCAATAGCAATTAATTTCGATTAAATTTATTGATTTTACGTTTATCTTTACTAGTCAAGTCAACGTCAAGTCAAAATCATTTATTTCAATTAGACCAAAAAGCACTTTTGAACGTCAACAAAAAAATTAAAGTGAAGCTAATCTCTAGTTTAACCTCTCCATACAACAAGTTATAAATGTGACAATAAATAATTAGTATAGTTAGTATTTTTGTCTCCTAGTTAATAGATCGTGCGGTTCCTATCTAGATAAACCAAATGAACTAACTTTTACTAGTTAGCTGCAGTACTTTCACACGACTTGCATGTAACAAGTGTTTGTTTAAATATCACTTTATTTAATTTAACATCTCATCTATACTAATATTATAAAAATGAATATAGTTTGTTTTTTGTTTGTTTGTTTGAACGCACTAATCTCCGAAACTACTGATTCGAAATGAATAATTATTTTTGTGTTGGATAGTCCATTTATTGAGGAAGGCTATGCGCTATAAATATCTCGCTACGACCAATAGGAGCCGAGCAGAGCGGGTAAAACCGCGCGTAAGTAGGTAGTTAGTAAATAATATCAGAAAGATATCCCATTCATATTTTACCTTCAGTGGGATGAACTCTGTCATTTAGGTACACATTTAGAATGAAATTCAAATGACTTGCATGTAACTTGACAAAGGCACAGGTAACGTAGGTAAAGTAAATTGCAAAACTATATTGACCAATTTCGGTTTTCGAAAATTCTTAGTAATGGCATTAAATTGTGCCCCTGTTTAAGGCAATGGACCCATCCCCTGTTACATCTACGGTTCATAATATAGGTGATAAATTAGTATAACGTAGAGGAGAACACATACTTCTCTACCTAAAATAAAAGAAGTGACGTTAAGTTTTAATTGTGTATGTAGCTTAATATCCAACCATCCACAACTCAGCACACTTTCAATACTGTATCGCTTCATCTTATCGCTTGTACCATACACTTCCTACTCCAGTATCTGACGATCGGTTGCAAAACAAACTGTTTTCGTCTGCTTTTCCCATGCATTAGCCACGGAACGTACGTCACGATCCGATTGCACCCGATTACGCCCGATCGTGGCCGAAGATAGGCGAGGAGGGACGAAGTTCGTTTGTTTGGTATGAGCACTTGATTGAGGTTGAATAAAGAAGGGTTAAATAAATAGGAAGAGATTCGTAGATACACTATACTCTATTGTGTAAGTTAAAGTTTAAGCTTTGATGGTATTACATAGGTTAGTCGGTGAGATGGTGTTCTGATGACCTTGTCGGTTCTTTTTGTGTCATTCGGTTGATGTTCTAAATGATGTTGTTGCTACTGGATGTGTTTCATTGCTGGGTCGAGAAAAGTAAAAGTAGGTGTGGGTTCCCTAAGTATTTTGTTCTAAGTGCTTAAATGGGAATCAATATTGTAAAGCTACAATTTTGGGTTGACACTACGATCTTTTGACTTGTTGTTACATAACATAGCATCACGCCTTTTATCTCCGAAGAGGTAGGCAGAGGTATACATTACGGCACTTAATGCCACTGTACAATGTAACACTCACTTTTCACTTGTGTTATGAGTCCCATGTAATAGGAGGTGAGCCTATTGCCTATATGTATACTACTGAGACTTTTTGAAAAAGCCCAGTAATACTTTGCCCGACCCGGGAATCGATACCGTTACCCCTTGCTCGGCAGTCGTAATTGCGACCATTCGGCCAACGAGGCAGTCCCTTGTTGTTAGTCATGGAAAATGGGTGAAAAAGATTGATATTATAGTTTTTTATTAGGACACGTACGCCGATGAATTACTTGATGATAAATGATCTGCTCATGAAATGTCATCAATATCCACAACACCAGAGCGGTTACAAATGCGTTACTTATCTTTTTGGAAGGAGGTTAAACCATCAATTATGTGGTTTGAACATAGAAGCAATTAAGTTAATAAACACAATTAATTCATCACCAACACTAAAAACATGAAATACTTGCAACTAGCAGAGTTTGTATCGATAATCGTAACATCTAAAGTCCCACTATTATTTTCGACATCGAAGCGTGAATGTTCCCATCAGTGTGTCCATTGTTGGGCTACTTAATTAACCATATAAGGTTAGATCCGAGGATATATTCTGCTCAGTGGTTCAGAGGTCAACACGAGGTCTAAATGTGGTACCTACAATTTTGATTTATTTAGTACTTTGTCCGTCTTCGGAATCTTCCTTCTTTGGTTTGCTTGAAGGAAGACGATTTCATGGTTGATGAAAAAGTGGTTTATTATTCTTATTACTTTTTGAATATAACATCACGCCTTTTTAGCCTCGAAGGGGTAGGCAAAGGTGCACATTACGGCACTTAATGCCACTGTACAATGTAACACCCACTTTTCACTATTTATGTTATGAGTCCCATGTAACAGGGGGTGAGCCTATTGCCATATACCGGGCACAATTCCAGACTCCTTATTACTTTTTTACATTTGACACTATTGCGCCTGGTAGTAACTGATGATGCGGTCTACAACGGAGCAGGTCTGTGAATAAGTAAAATATTCAATAAGTTACATACTTATAGGCAACGGGTTTTTGGTTATCTGCCAACATGAATGATGAGTAATGTCTATTGCAGTACATTCGAACTTCAACACTATTATTGTAGTTCTCTTCCCTTTATATATTTCTTTCAGTTTAGAGCTTCTGTCTAATCTTATGTTTTGTTTTTTGGTCGTTTTATTCTTTGCTTATTCTTTGCTATCACAGAAGCAGTTATTGCACTAACTGTGTAGTCGAATATTCATTTAATGTCTCGTGGACCATCCAATATCTCAAATGCCACGGTATCTCAGTGTGCTTGGTACTCATCTAATTATATTTCCTCACCGATGACCCGGTGAGATTGACAAACAGTCCCCGATCCATATCGGTCGGCGGTACATTCTTCGGTCGCTACAATTTTCTGATAATCACACAGACTTTGATTTCTCCGCCTAGATCCGAATCTAGACATTTTTGCTTTTGTAATCTGCTATGCAATACTTTTTGAGGGAGTTGCTGAGGTATTATTCTTCCTTACTAATAAAATGGTTGAATAACACTACCGTATATAAGTGATGACAGCTAAAATATAAAAGCGGTTTGCCGGCAGGAAAGCAGTTAGACGGTTTATGATCTACTGTAGATCCTCGCTTACAGGAGTTGCTTTTGGAAGGGTGTGGCAGGTTTGCCCCAATAAAAAAAGACTGTTTATCACGATTATCGTATTATTATCAACAAAAAGATGTCCAATGCAGAACATTAAAAATAAATAAATAAACAAAAATATAAAAACTGTCGAACACTATGACTCCCTTATATGACTTCCACGTACATATGCCGCTAGAAGCAACTTACAGCCTGTTTATAGAGCTTAGTAAAGCGTATGTTAGCAGTAACCAATTACAAGTACTTTATAACTTTGTGTGTATAATCTCCATGCTCCCAATCATCATCATCATCAACAGCCTATAAATGCCCACTGCTGAGCAAAGGCCTCTTCTCACATGGAGAACGTTTGAGCATTGATCACCACGCTTGCTCAATACGGGTTGGCGATTACAAACTTATAATTACAAATAATAAGCCCAGGTTTCCTCACGATGTTTTCCTTCACCGTTTGTCAGTGGTGTCTAGATATTCTTAGAAAGTACATGTAACTCGAAAAAAGTCACATTGGTACTTGCCGTTGGTAGGTTTTGAACCCGCACTCGCATGTTAAGAAACGGACGTCTTAAACCTCCAGGCCACCACGACATGACTGCTGTATGCTCAATGCTCTCAGTGAAATAACAAACTAAAATACGTTTACGACATTTTGGACAATTACAGTGCAGAGCCAAATAAATGGAACGTTGCAAACTTAAATGTCTCTAGAGTTAATTGCAGTGTATTGCGACACAAACAGACAAACATAAATCATTATTTATACCTCTACCTTACGGTCTAATCAAAACTAGATGTCTGAAGGACCAAGTTTAAAGCTTAGATCTGACCTTTGCCCCTTTTTGTAATGTTACGGCATTTAAGAATTAAAATTAACAAAGTGTTTTGTAAACTGTAAGCAGTGGTTTAACGGAGTTCAGCGGTTTAAGTGGGTAGGTTTTTGGCAAACAAAATTACATAAATAGTTTGGGGTTTCAATGAGACTACGATTAGTAAAAACAACAAGAAATAAGTTGTGTTTACAGTACAGGCACTCTGATGGAACCAAAGTTTTCGAGATTTTATACATTTAGACCATTAATTATCGCTGTATTAAATTACAATTCAGGATACAAAAATTATTAAGTCAATTTTAGTATGGGAAACTCATGCTTCGGCACGAATGGGCCGGCTCGACCGGAGTGACACCACAGCCTTACAGGAAACCGACGGGAAACAACGCTTGCATTGTGTCGTGTGAGTGTAAAGGTACCGGTGGCCCAATTAACCCCACCCCCGCTCCTAATCCACAACAATTTTCAAATTCCAAATACCCAAAAGGCTAGCAACGCACTTGTAACATTACGCTTTTGGATTTTCAAGTGCCCATGGGCTCGTTTACCAGCTTATAACACAAAAAAGTAAGATAAGAAAAGAAATATAAATTAGATAGTCGAGAATCATAATAACTACATACTAGTTACCTAAAGCTACGTGCCAAAATACAAACTACCCATTTATCTGGACATTATTAACAACATCTAACTTAGTACCATCATCAGAAGGTCAGTTCGTCACGCTAAGCACTAAGTGACACCTAAGTAATGATACTTGACACCACTTAGCGTGCAACTAAGCACTTATTGGCCGTGAAAAAATCATATTTAAGTTATTTTGTAAATTCTATAGTTTATATTGTCAAGGTAGATGTGAGTAGTTCATGATTATATTAGGGAGTAGGTCTAGGTACTGTTTGTTTGTGGGTAATTTCTTTTGCGAAATCTGAAAATGTTTGTTTGTCTTATTTCAGCCAAGGTTACTTACTTATGTTTGTATTTTAAGCTAATTCTTATTAATAAGTAAACATATTACACAAATTGCACCGCATTGTATACAAATTACGCGCCGGTACGTGCAAAAGATACAGTACATGGCCATACATTGCGCGGACGGGTACACGGTACCGGCTAGCCGGTAACCGGGACGTATGAAAAGGCACTGACGCAGTTGATTTTGAAAGCTGCATAAAACGTTTAGAATATAGGTAAAAGAGTCGTATATGAAATATAGTATATTTCAGCTAAGACGTCTGTTATTTAAAATGAGAAAGGAGAAAAGAAACTCCCATCGTTATAAGGTAATGTTTAGAATAACATAAGTGTTCATTAAAAATATGTAATCATAGGTATTTATAACGACTGGTAATTGATTAATGAGTATATTCACACTATTCAATAAATATTACGTGACTTATTTCACTCTCATTATCTAGTCAACGTTTCAGTTTCAAAATATTTATCTTGAGCTGCGCGCACGCAACCAAACGATCAAGCTGTCTCTACATGCGATCGCACCAATACAGCGCTACCAAATGTAGAGAACCGTGAAATTGTACACCTTCGCAATGTAGGGGGTAGAGACACATAGAAAGGAGAGCGATAAACGATAGTACGATGTTTTTTGTGAATTTTAGGGTTACAATAACACCATTTTTTTTGGTCAATGTACCATTTTTCACCAGATATTTACCTGATATCATGTAGTAGAAAGTGGGACAATCGAACAACGAGGTACTTGCAGTTGATCAACAAATCAATGAAGTCGTTAAACCAGAGTCTCCTTTTTTGAGGATAGATAGGTACGTTTATACTCTCAGTTCATTAAAAGTGATATAGGCGTATTTAAAACCATTTCATGAAGGTTAAAACTGTTTTTATAAAATATATCGTGAGACATACTAAATTATCTAACCATCGCGGGTTACTCACGTAAAAATACTGAGAAATGCTCTACTGAACCACAGAGGGGTTCAAAGTCAAAGTCAAAATCATTTATTTCAATTAGACCAGAAAGGCACTTTTGAACGTCAATAATAAAATTAAAAGTGAAGCTATTTGCTCATTCCAAGGTGTAGATTCCTATGGAGAAGAACGAGCAAGAAACTCCATAGGTTCAAAACCATTAAGGTTAAAACTATTTAATTTTTTTAAGTCTCCCAAGTCCCCTAACGTTGACAGCAGCAAACGTTTATTGAGCGTGTTTTAACAACGAGTTATTTACCTCAGCATTTACCCCACGTAACCACTAATAGTATCGCATGCGCATAGCGTGCGCAGGAGTGTATACCTACTACAGCAGTCAGACACACAGTCAGAACAATGAATAATGGCGCTCGCAATCGTCTCGCCTCTGCCAGTGCCCGGTTATTTGCAGATAACAAATTGCTACCGCTCCCTTGTACTATGATACCTGAATTGAACGCAAGTACTTACTTACTGCCATACTCCACTGAGTAATCATTAGATGTCTCTATATTTAATGACTAGCTGTTACCCGCGACTTCATCCGCGTAGAATATGAATTTTAGGACATCACTATTTATGTTTGAATTTTCCAAAATAAACGTACTCTGTTATCCTTTAGAACCTCAGCTAACTGAAAGGTAAAGTACCATCAAAATCGGTCCAGCCATTTCAGAGATTAGCGAGAACAAACCAACAGACAGACAGACAAAAGTTGTTAAAAATGTTATTTTGGTGTGTGTCTGTGTATCGCCTGTATATTCATATGCATATAATAAAAAGCGGTTACTTTGATATTAAACTGTCAAACACCGCGAAGACACCGGGGACCGCAACCTATTGTTCTTTAATTGTGTCTATAATGACGGTACTCAAAGTGTTAAAATAACAGACACTCCAATTTAATATATCTGTATAGATTACTAACTATTCCTTAGTTACGATTTTGTTCCAAAAAGCAATTGCAAAGACACGGGTTAAGTGACCACGAAATGACTTTGAATATGGCGGTAAGAAATTCTTTTTTTTACGAAATAAATGACGATATCTTCACTTTTAAAGGGATTTGCATCTCATCATCATCATATCAGCCACTAGACAAGTTCACTGCTGAACATAGGATAAGCCTCCGTTAATAACTTCAAGTTGAAGGCAACCAGCGTCTGACTCTGATCTGATAGAAGAAGATGTCATCTGGTGACTGCGGCTATAACATTATGCCTTTTATCCCCGTAGGGGTAAGCGGAGTCAAAGTCAAAGCATTTATTTCAATTAATCCTTAAAGTGCCTAAGGACTTTTGAAATGGGAAGAGGTGACACCTTACGGCACTTAATGCCACTAAATTAATTATGATGTTTTTCAGTTTACTCACGTAATTATTTGACGAGGAACTCGACTAGTTTCAAGCTATGCTAGAGGCTCATATTCATGGAACTATAATAATTAATTTAGAATGTCTCACGAAAGTTGTAGCATAAATACTTAAACCACTGTATAATGTAACACCCACTTCTCACTATTTATGTTATGAATCCCATGTAATAGGGAGTGAACCTATTGCCATATGCCGGGCAAAATTCTAGACTCCATGCTACCACTAAGAATTTTTTTTAAAACCCAATAGTATTTTGCCCGAACCGGGAATTGAACCCAAGACCGTTTGCCCGGCAGTCGCACTCGCGTCTTATTATATGCCTTCTGTAATAATCTTTATGTAGTATTCCTCTATAATCTATACATTTTATAATAAAATCGTAGGAAAGTGAAAACTGTAGTAGTCGATACTGAAGCCAAAAATATCATTTATAGAATTTTTGTCTGTATGTATGTCCGGGATGAACTCAAAAAGTGCTGCATGGATTTATATCAAATTTTGCATGAATATTACTAACAAGGTCGGGTCAACATATAAGCTACATATTATCATGCTATCAACTACGGGGGAGGAGCTGTGAATCACTATTGCACGCGGACGAAGTCGCGGGTTCAACTAGTAACTATTGTTTAAGCGTTTAATGTAATAAGTTATCAATAATAGTTATATTAATCTCATGCTACGGATCGTTAACCATGAAATAAGGCGTGAAACTGGTTTCGTTATAGTATCAGCTATCTACTAACTACATCTTCATGCTAGGATTATTGTAGCTTAGGCAAATATATACAGAATGAGATATTAAATATATCTAGATTTTTTTACCTAGGTAACAATTTGACTGCACATTTCGCGCTCTGATTGCTGCACAACCGGTCGTAAATTCGATTTCCGTCACGGAATAATCCTGTATCTATTAAAAATTATTGTTCCGAGTCCTGGTTTAATTTAAGAATGCAATAAACCTACTTTATATGTTCTGTAGTGATAAACATATTGATACGAATTCAACACCAAAATCATTTATGAAAACAGAAATAGACAAACTCAATAATACAATTGCGTTGTGTTTCGTCGTCTGACTGAGGTTACCGGAGGCTCAATTACCCCCCTCCCCAATCTCCCCAATGCCCAAATCCCCGTCAATCCTCAAATTCTTAATCCCCAAAAGGCCGGTAACGCACTTATAACACCTTTAGTGTTTCAGATGTCCATAGGCGACGCCGATTGCTTACCATCAGGTGATCCGTCTGCTCGTTTACCGGCTTATGCCATAAAAAATAATTTGCTAGACTCGAATACCTGATCAAAAATCTTATACTTTGTGCTCGCATTTATCTGTAACTTCTTTCGCCAAAGAGGTAATTATTAAAGATAAAAACTATATATCTTATACTCCACTACCTAACAAATCAATCTTTTATGATCTTAGAATGAATTAATAAAGCACAAATACTGAACAATGCATAATATAATAGATTGCTGATAAATTATGTGAACAAATTACCTCCATTGTAGACTGAACAGTGAGCACTGAACGGCCACTTATTAAGTATTATTGATAGTTAAATGCATGTTGAAATTTATTACTCGGTAATTGTATGAGGTTTTAAGAGTTCAAATGATTGGAAATAATGCATGAATGAAGAAATTGATGAAATGAAACGAAAGAGATATGCAAAAGTCGATACCAAATGACGTTTGGTGTTCAAGTACCTACACCGTAGGAAACAGCTAGGCGACGTGTGGATGGAGAGAGTTACCATCTCTGACTGATATGGAGGTACTCTCTGTAAAAACCTTCGTGATAACATAACATAAATGGCAGACAATGATTGGCTTATACCTATTTCATGGGACTCATATCACTGCCGAAATATGTTGCACCACATAATCCCATCGCAGTTTACCTCTTCAGGAAGAAATAAAGGTATTCTCTTATTAACACCTCAAGTAGCACTTAACCTGTTACTTTCCAGACAGATCCTTAAACCCACATGACTTTGCACATCACACACCGGAATTAATTCAATTCATACACTAATATACACGATCCTATCTCCATAACAATATTAATAAACAAACAATACAATGACCCTGGGACCTTCACGACCTTATCCTATTAAACTATACTTCGGAACATCCGAAGTCAATTTGGATTACCAGCTCTTAACTATCAGCTCCATTATTTTACAAGTCGATACATTGTTTCATATTTGGCATTGGGTTTGTACCGGTACAACGACACATCGAGCTTAACAAATCCAGTTTATCATGCTCTCACTTCGTATGATCGTTTCACTCAATCGAGGGTCAATTTATAGTGGTTGTTTAGCTTGATGTGCAGCCAGTAATGCTGATAAGAGTATGATGAACGATTGAATGATTGGATGATGAGCTCGTTGTGCGTGGTACATGTTTTGTTACATGTGTATTGTTTAGGGAACTGGAGATAGCCATGGTCAGTAAATATAAGGTCATTTGTCTAACTACCAATTTGAATAACCTACCTCAATATAAAGGACAATGCCCAAAATGGCCCTGTGCATTAAAGAGTATCAGAATATACGATAATTAGTCCCCTATTTTATTATATAAGTTGCAAATACTTCTGTATCACGGACTAGCTGTATTCCAAAACGTACTTTGAATAGAATTTTACGCGATTAATAACATTAGGTTGCCATCTTCGCCTAATGTAAAATGCCTTCGCAATAAATCAGCAAGTCCAATGTCATATCGTGTCGAACGTGAAATAGGGATGTCCAATCAATTATAATCGATTGTGTTTTTTTTCTTTATGAATGCAGTCAAACTCTAATTTAAATAGATAGTAAATACAGTAATCAAAACCTCTTTACTTCTATACAATCATTCATATTCAACATTCGTTCAAATATTACTTGTTATGGTCAGATTGTAACCTCAAAATCTGATACTTTTATTGAAATATATCTTTTCTGCAGCTAGTCCGCTATAAAAACAAGATCTTCTAGGAGTCTACAAATGATAGAGAATACAGCACATATTTATCCGATACTCTTGGCTCCAGGGCCAACAATGTATGGACGCAGAGCAATGTCCTTTGTCGATTTTAGACAGAAATTTTATACAACTAATGTCAAAAGTCGATCTATATCTACAGATTTTAAGATACAATGGTTAATTGAGACAAGCACGCCACAACCTCCCAAAACCGCTGCAACTAGTGTAAGCCAGGATCTACAGTAAATACAACCATGGAAACACCAGAACACTGAAGTCCGGTGCGTCCCAGGGACATGAATTTTGTTATAGGGGAAACCTTTTGTTAATTAAGTTGTTACATGCGACTATTAATGAAGACATTAAACACTTCATACATATACATACATAATTAGCATATCGTGGGAAATAGAAAATACAAAACCAGAAACAGTAAGAAAAACACACAAAAGCTAATAAGTAAATAATAACAAGATTACTAATTATGATCGGCTCAATAGATGTGTTGCGCAAGAGTCGTTCGCTAGTCATCTGTGGATATAATTGTTGCAGTGACGTTTGCATGCCGAGGCGGGCGGTTACCTGAGCTTGTGTGGTGTAAGTGGGGAGACATAGCGATTTATTTGAGATGCTATAAATATGTGATATAAATAATAATACATTTTATTTTTATTGTTATTTGACGTGTATATTTTCAGCTATTGGTTTTTTAAATGCGTTGTCTCACAAATATTATCATACAAACATAATTAAAATAAAATGATTCATCACCAGGATAAAATAATCATTTTATAAACTATAGGTTTAAAAAACCGACTTCAAACTCCTCTTTTTTGAAGTCGGTTAATTAATATACTAAAATCTTCTCTCAAGTGTACGTGTACGTGTAACAAACACTTTTCTGAAAACCGCAATAAAACCGGTCCAGCCAATCGCAAGGTAATTGCGAATATACTTACATACATATACACAAAGTTTTTCATTAATATTAATGGATATTTTACCACATGTGCTTATCTATTGTTATTCCTAATATCTTACAATACAATGTAAATAAGTTATGAAAAAACGCTAATCGCTTATAACTTGCTCCACGCTTACACTTTCACCGCTTTAGCCGGGATGCGCAGGAGTTGGCGACCGAGTAATCGATTCAGAAATCATTTAATTGCTTTACTCTCGTGCTGTAATACTAATATCTTCGTAATCGATTGAAGTAATCGAGTTATGTCTTTGTTATAACAGTCAACGAAGTTTTTGAACTTTTAATTTACTTTATCATTGTCATCAATCCAGTAAGTTTAAATAAATGTCTAAGCAATATAAACGGTATTTCTATACTGATAGAAAAGAAGTAGAATTAAGAACAAACTAAGTTAATCAGTCGTTGGATTCTCGGAACTCACAACAATACTTTAAAAAATCTCTAAAAATAAAATCAAAAATTTATATTTATTTGTATTCAACAAACAAAAATACAGAAACAACACACCTATATAAATACCAACACCAAAATACAGTTCAAACACGAATACCAACAATTCACAATCACAATAAGTTTCCATTTTGAAAGTACGTAAAATATCGTGGGACATAAATATGACCCTATAACTTAGTGCAAGTAAAAGCACTAACTTGAACCCTAGGGTCAGACTTTCGACTTGTGACCAGACGGTGTCTAGGTTTAGTCATTGCTTATTTTCTGAACGTTTTCTGTGATAGCTGCTAGGGTCAAAAGATTAAGGTCCTTTGATTCTGTGATTATTGTCGTGGTTTCTCTAAAACCATAGTGTTGTTACCATTTACGGTAAATTGGTGTTGGTTGTATGTGATGGGAATTCCCATTAAGGCACAAGACAGTCTTCATATTTCCTAACGCTAATGCCAGTTGAAAATACATATATAGGAATCTGTACCAAAGTATCGGCGTAAATGAGAAAGGTACATGAACATAAAGTTCCATAGATTTATACAGCACACAGCTTTTAACTTTGTTGCTATTGTATATGGGTGCAGATGAGACAAAGAAAAAACATGTGTCCTCAACGACTGTTATATTTCGAATGAATTGTCAGTTACAGAATGTTTTTTTTTTTATGGAATAGGAGGCAAACGAGCAGACGGATCACCTGATGGTAAGCGATCAGCGCCGCCCATGGACGGGTGCCCAACACCAGAGGGGTCACAGGTGCGTTGCCGGCCCTTTAAAAAGGAGTACGATTGAAGTGAACATTGAACGATCCAATGTTTGACAAATGATTGAAGTATGCTATGTATGAACTTGGATATTTGTTGCGTATATTCCAACAGTTGCTATACACAACACAATGTCATGACTGATTTACTTCTAAGAAAGAAAGATAGAAAATCTATTTATTTTGCCACGACACACAACAAGGATTCTTTCTTCTGAGTATTTCTTTCGAGAAGCACACCCATTTCACTTATTTTTGAGCCGCAACAATAATAATTTAAACTCACCCCCTAATAAATACATGAGACTATGAGACTCATAACATCAATGGTGTAAAGTGGGTGTTACATTGTTACATTATGTGCCGTAATGTGCACCGTTGCCAACTCTTTCGGGGATAATAGACGTGATATTATGTAGCATTAAGAATTTGGGATTTTTATCTCATTGTAAATTAAAGACAACAACTTGTAGAACACTACATAAGTTATATATATTAAACAATAGTGAGATATGGAATAGAGGCTTCAAATCTAACCCCGGAAGTGTGAAGCGGTTACAACAATGTGTTTGTTACAATAAAGCTTCCCATAGGTTGCAGACGTAACACTTGATGGTATCGGGGACTCCAAGCTGGCACGTACACGATGACTAAGTGTGGACTCGGAGTGATTAATGAGGAGACGAAAATAGGGTCAGATATTGGTTGCTACTAGAGAATCTTTAAGCGTTTTAGCATTTGTTGTTTGGTAATAAAGTTGTGGCTTGAAATGTAGCTGCATTAGTGGCCAACCCTGCTCTTTCAGATTTGTCGTAATAGCCTTATATTTGATAAAGACCAGACATCAGTGCTCTTTGATAAATCTGAACCATTTAAATTGATCGTCAGCCCGCTTGACAATTGTGGAGTTGTAGCTTAAATTATCTTATTAAAATGAACTGCAAAATTCAACAGTGGACTATAATGAAAATTGATGCAAGACCACTTCCCCATAAGGAAAGTGGTCTTGTTGTCAGTAGTGGAGAGATATATACATTTTAAAGAACAATTTTCACCGATGCCATGTTGGAATCAAAATCCAAAATGATTTAATCTGATGTACAGTTATTACAGCATTTTATCACTCACATAATATAATGTAATAATTATGCAAAACTGTAATTAAAATTATTAATAATAAACGAGCACTTTCGTTTTTTATAACACTGCTTTTTATCGCTTTGTAGTCATCGTAAAATATCCGAACATACGACTTAAGTCATAGCTGTTTTTATTGAACTGATTTAATTGATCAGCTTCTTGTAAATTTCACAGCCTATGTTTTTTTTAAGGGGTAAAATCATCGAATGACTGCTCCCGCCTGGGTGAAGCGGGAGGGAGTGTCAGACTCTTACTGCCTAAAAACCACCCCGTTCCTACTCCTGCACTTCGAGCCAGAGCCCTGGCAACCCGTTAGGTTCTCCGCGACTCCGTATCGGCATCAGCCCTATTGGGCCCCATCCGTGGTGGTCTGATAGCTCTTTGAGGCGCGCGCCGAACGCGACGCGCCGTACGCTCGGGTCTGGTTCTGTTCGAGAGGCGAGCCGCCCATGCTCGCCGTCCGCAGGCTCGCGCTTACGGTGGCCGGAGATCGTCTCAAATTTCACAGCGTATACAGCTTGAAATTTTATAGATTGATAGCCATAATCTGGTATAAAGTGGCAATTAGTCTAAAATAATTTTTATTAGGTGATTACTGGGTGATGGTGGATGCAATAATCGCAACAGCAAAGTTAGAAGTTGCGAGTTCGATTGCTCAGACAAATAATTTCTTCAGTTTTACGAAAACCATAATAGAAATTTTTGTAGAAAATAACGTTGCCCCACTTTTGGATTTTCTCCTGTGTCGTGGGTACGTTGACAAACATACAAGTTCACATACACATGACACCCAGACCCGGAACAACAATCTGTGGATCACACAAAGAGTTGTTCCGTTCACCTTAAGCGGCACCCAGTAGTCCAGCCACCGCGCCAATCGTGCCGTTTGGAACTGGCTAATAGCCGTTCTGTTCAGCAAGTTGCTTTAAAGTATTATTACTTTAATGTCATTTATTTATATAACAGTTTATATATTAATGTTTATATATATGTAGTAGGAACTATCTCTAGTTAACATTTTACTAGAACAAGATAATCAGCAGCTCAGGTGCTTTAGTATAAAAACATCAATATATTCACATACTCGGGAAGTGATGTAAACGTTTATGTACATACATAGGCATATAGGTGAATGTGTCTGTGTGTTAGTGTTTATGTAAAGATTACTAGGCTTGTCAGGTCTTACTGAGTGATAGATATTTTAATGACATATTTTGAGCTTATTGTAAGAAAATGCTATTAGGATACGTTTTATTTAGCTATGATGTCACAGCAAAAAGTAAGGGTATACAGATTTAATGAGTAGGTTATTATATTATATGTATATTACATAAGACAACATCACTCGGTCTCGGGTTCGATTCCCGTGTCGGACAAAGAATTACTGGGTTTTTAAAAAAAATCTCAGTAGTAACACGGAATCTGGAATTGTACCCGGTATATGGCAATAGGCTCACCCCTTATTACATGGGACTCATACAAGTCAAAACATAAATAGTGAAAAGTTGGTGTTACATTGCATGTACACCTCTGTCTACCTCTTCGGGGATAAAAAGGCGTGATGTTATGTTATGTTAATTAACATTTAAGTAGTTAATCTTGTTAAAGAAATCACTTAGTTAAGTATTTTACTTAAACGACACTAAATAAAGTGACTGCGTGTATGAAGTGAAATAAAAAGCAGTTTGTAGCAGCTCACAGCTCCACTGAGCGTGAGAGTGAATTAACGCGTGGTCCAAGTAATTAACTTATTTGTGTTCATTACAATAACACAACTCATAAATAATTTTAGTAATTAAATTCAATCAGTTAAGTTAAATTTATGCTTTGCTTGATATTGTACTTATAAGATTTTACGGTTGGGAGGTCACACATTTTTAAATCTGATGGGAAACGATCAGCAAATGAGCACAGAGGGTGATATATTGAAAGAAAAAGAGCCGAAGAAATTACGGGTACAATTTGTGGGTCGGGCAAAGAGTTTTTATATTTTTTTTTTAATTTTACGAAGTAGTTGATAGGAATTTTACCAAGTTACATAATGACTCAGTATTAAGTGTGTTATTCGCAACATTTATGTGTTTTAAAACCGTTTAAAATATTTCGTAATTACAAAAGTGTTAATATAATATTTTATTCATTAAATTAAAATTTCTTCAACAAAATTTTTGAGTTTCGTTAACTGAGCTTAAAATAGCCACCCTGTCTACTATAAAGCAGGGGTACATTAAGAGAGAATAGTACAGTGAGAGTCTGACACTCCCTTCAGCCTCACCCAGGCGGGAGATTCGATGATTTGCCGCCTTAAAAAAAAAGTAGTAGTAGTAGAGAAAACTAGAACGTGATTAATTTATTCTAATTGAATGCACATAACAGAATCACAGCACGTCCTTTATTCTTCGCTAATCAGCATACATATACATAATTCCAAAGAATGTGCCTTTGTTTGCTTCTAATCAAAGTAAACTACGCTAAGATACTGTTATCTCAAGCATTTATCACTTAATCAGAATATATTTGAATACTAGGATTAACTCGCTGCTTCACCTGTTGCCTGTTGTTTAATCTTAAAGTCTCAGCACCAGCAAATAAAATTTAAAGACACAGTAGTGCTGTAGTTTTAACCGACTTCAAAATAAAAATTATGTACATATGTATGTATGTATGAATGTAGGTATATATGACTGCATGCATGTATGTATGTAAGTATGTATGTATGTGTGTATGTTTGTTTGCGATTGTCGGAACCGATTTTGATGAGGTTTTCAAAAAGCAGCCGGTTGCCCAGCCACCCCACCAACCGTGAAGTCAATATGTAGATTACTAGTAAATGAAGATAACAAACGTTTAGTTTAGCTCTAGTTTGTATGTTAATTTCATTTAATTTATTGCTTGGTTTTCATTGTATTTATTATCTGAGATGAACGGATTTACATATATTCAATTATATACTCTATCTCTATATAATTAGTGCTGTTAATTACCAATTTCTACAAATTAGCCGGATTTTAGTTATTAAGCAACATTTAAGGTTTTTATTTTATTTTCGGCGTTTATACTTACTGATTTCTTGCACTAAACTTAAAAAATTTGTTGCAGGAACTTTAATTTTGTTTTAATTTAATTTTAGGAATAAAATAAATTAATAGTTTTGGAATTACGAAGTATTTTAAACGTATTTACAGTACTGAGGGATTTGCTATAATCTCCTCCCTGATATGGCATAAACCGGTAAACGAGCAGACGGATCACCTGATGGTAAGCAATCGGCGTCGCCCATGGACACCTGGAACATCAGAGGCGTTACAAGTGCATTACCGGCCTTTTGGGGATTAGGAGTTTGAGGATCGTTGGGGATTCAGGAATTGGGGAGTTTGGGGAAGGGGAGGGTAATTGGGCCTCCGGTAACCTCACTCACTCGACGAAACACAACGCAAGCGTTGCTTCACGTCGGTTTTCTGTGAGGCCGTGGTATCACTCCGGTCGAGCCGGCCCATTCGTGCCGGAGCATGGCTCTCCTACACTTAATGTAATTAAAATCGGGACACTTATACCATTGGGGCATCTATCCCAGTTTCACCCTATAGGTATTCTACCGTCACCACCACAAGTACAAAACAATAATTTACTTTTATGTGAATAGAATAGTCATTCTAACACTTCACATAGAATTCTCATAGTTTTTACATCAGCCACTATCTCAATCTACAGTGTAGGTTACGTGTTAAAGTATCAAAAACATAACTGCTTGTTTTGTCGCAGTCGGGTAGAAGCGTGAGTGATACGTGTCTGATTACCATCTTCCCACGTTTTATATATGTCATGCTATGTGTTTTAGTGTCTTGTAGTTATTATGTACCTACTGTTTAGTTCTTTTTAAGGGGGGAAAATCATCGAATGACTGCTCCCGCCTGGGTGAGGCAGGAGGGAGTGTCAGACTCTTACTGACTAAAAACCACCCCGTTCCTTCTCCTGCACGTCGAGCCGGAGCCCCCGGTTACCCGTTAGGTTCTCCGCGACTCCGAATCGGCAACAGCCCTATTGGGCCCTATCTGTGGTGGTCTGATGGCTCTTTGAGGCGCGCGCGGAACGCGACGCGCCGTACGCTCGGGTCTGTTTCTGGTCGGACGGGGACCCATGCTCGCCGTCCGCAATCCCGCACTTACGGTGGCCGGAGATCGTCCCGCGATCCCCGACGCCCGGTGTGTCCATCGCGATGGCTGGGTTGCGAGAAGGCAGCGCTTCGCTGCCTCACGCGTCCCGCCTCCTCCTTTGCTAGCATGACTGCTTCGCAAAAGGAGGAGACGGCATTCCAGTCCCCCTCGCTCCGCATCATGGCCTGCACTAGGCCCGGACGCGAGAGGTCGCTATCGCCGAACCTACTGTATAGTTGGGATGTGTTTAGATTGCAGATTTTTGATATTATGGTTAGTTGATTCGAGAACCTACCTAACTGACATAATGTACAATAATTGTTTAATACACTTCGTTTAAAAAAACCGACTTCAACCTCTTTGTTTTTGCCTAAGCCTAAGATTTGTTAAGTTACGATTCTAGACTAGTTACAATAGTAGTCATAGATATATACTTCCAAGAGATATCTATAACACGAGAAGACTATCAAGATACATACAAATACATATAAAAAGCAACACGTTTGTCGGTATGTTCAGACAACTAGAAGGCAGTGGGTAGGATATTCCCACGATATTATACTATGACGTATATATACTATTATACTATGTCACGACCTTCCTAGTTTACTTTCTTTAAACATTCACTTAGATACTACTTGTTCTATTAACTAAGATCACGGTTTTAGAAGCTGTACTGTATCAGTAGGTACGTGGCATAAAAGAGCACGGCTCGGCACGGCTGGGTCCTCTAGACCGGAGTGATATCACGGCCTCATAGAAAACCGACGTGAAACAACGCTTTCGTTATGTTTAGGTAGAGGTCATCAGTTTTGTTATGTCTTAAATTTAAGCCTTTTCCTGTACCCTAGATATAATTGTAGACTTCGTCATACTACGAAAGTTTTCGAAAAACTGAAAATTTTATTAAATAGTTTCGATTTCGTTCCACGGAAAACTGTAGTAGACGTAAATTTGTAGGTACTATGTATATTCGCATCGCATGTGCCACCCAACGACAAATACCTCTTCAAGAAATTATATGGCGTGATGTTTTGATAATGTACCATCGCAGTATGCGCTGTCGAAGTTTGCTTTTCGCAATGATACACCAGTTATTTTTTATTTTAAACATTTTAACTATTTCTTTGTAAAGCAAATGTACCGAGACAGAACTACATATTTTACTTCGGGACGAAAACGATATTAATTTTACGGTGTATCTACTTACTTATATACCAACCACACTTGTAACAAACAGAACAAAGATGAGCCCTCTCAAGTGAATGGAGCAGACCGTTCGATGGCAATTATATTTTAACCAATTTGCAAATAACTAATGATTACTGCAGTCTGCAGTTAGCGGTAACTGCGACCTTCTGCCAGTTAAATTGGTTTAACTTGTTGCAATGTACTTATATGTTGCATTCTAACTAGATCTGTGACAGTTTGAACTTTTGAGAAAGTTAATAATGTTTATTGAACCGTTGATATCGTCTTTAGGATCAAGTTATTTAAAGGTGAAATGTAGTTTGTAAGTGTACCTAAGGCAACGGTCGGATGGTCGAGTGGTATACCACTGTACCTTTCTGTTGAAATTGACACTGAGGTCGAGGGTTCGGAACCAGCCAAGTGATATTCTTTTTCGGAGTTGCGGAACACCTAACGGGTTACCGGAGCTCCGTCTCGAAGTGCAGGAAAAGGAACGGGGTGGTTTTTAGTCAGTAAGAGTCTGACACTCCCTCCCGCCTCACCGAGGCGGGAGAATTCATTCGATGATTTTCCCCCTTAGTAAAAAGTGTACCTAAGGTCGTTGGTTTATCTACCAATGAGTTGAAAATAGTTTTTATTTTTAGGTATCTCTTTGATTTTTATTGATGGTCTTATTAGATTAGTTTTAAGTGATCATTCTAAATTTAATTCTGATTACTTTACTTGAGCTAAGAATCTAAATACAGAAGACAGTGTAACCGCTTCGTTAAGGTACTCATTAATGCGTAATGTCAATTAAAATATTAATTTTACTTCTGGACGCCATTTTTCGCATAGTATAGTATCTATTCGTGAATTTAAAACACATTTTACCTACAAATACGTATGTATTTCACTGTAACCTAATTACCGCATCGCGTTTATTTCTAGGTTAATTCGAAGATCTACACACAAGACAAACGTCAAATTGTCATCATAATTACAGTGAGAATCGTACGACATGTCAAAGTTTCACATTTGTATTATTATACAACTACGGTATATTTTGCAATTGTTTATTTGGCAATAATATTATTATGTTCAACCGCCCTTTTGATAGTCAACCTAATGTTATAATGCAGGGCTTTTCAAACTATATACCCTCGCGGGCTAATAAAATTTCTTACAAAAGCTGGAGGGTCAGTAAAATATTTTCAATTGTATAATGACGTTTAACACCGTATTCTTTACTCACAGACATAACTTGCATACAAATCATACACTGAATTGTATTATTGTTGTTGCACATAAGAAGATGTTGGGATTAAAATGTGTGTCGCGGGCCACATGTAAAAAGCCACGGGCAGCATGCGGCCCGCGGGCCTTAGTTTAGACAGCCCTGTTATAATGAAAGTACACTGTCGAGCATTGAAACAAGTAAATTAACTACATAAGATTACAGTACACATATTCATAATACGTCATCGACCGCCCGTGACAGACTGTCAACCAGTGGACCACTGGTGGACCATGGATCTCTTCCGTAAAAGAAGGGGTTTGCCATAACCTACTCTGAAGATAAGCTTGGCAGGCGTTTTTTAAGAGCTAAAATCATCTATTGATTTCTCCTGCCCGGGTGTGGCGAGACGGAGTGTGAGACTCTTATTGACTAAAAACCACCCCATTCCTACTCCTGCACTTCGAGTTGTAGCCGCAGCAACCCGTTAAGTTCTCCGTGGCGGAGATTACAGTTTAAAAAGATTAGGTTTATTAGAGAGTACTGTCACTCGGTCTATGTTAACACGTTAAACGCCATGGCAGTCACTGGTGACCCACATTAGCGGAGGATTTGCCTTCACCAGTTTTTTATTGGCAGCCAATGCCTTAAATATGTAGTCCCTTAACCCATGGTTTGAATTGCCAGACTGTAGATCAAAGTGAGACTCATAATATTTTCCATTGTGTCTCATATAACCAGCAGTCAAAAAGGTTATACGGCACCTGGGGTAATATTCAGGGTGGTGACATGTTTTTATTCTGGCGTCACCATAGCGTTTAAATTATGGTTACACTGTAGTGGGCGGGAGACCTAACATTACTGTACACCGTACACTGCGTTGCAAATAATTGTATCCACACAATGAAAGGCCGAAGTTTTCTATCTCGTTTCACGCTCGTTTACAAGATACGATCGAGCACATCCTCCTAGCAATATTGTTTACAACTCAACTAAATAGAGTGTGAAGTTTTATTTGCACTGCACCGCATTTGGTAATTAAAAAAAAACAATAGCCTTCGGGTTTGTATGTTTGTCTGTTCTGTAATTGCTAATTAGATGAATGGTTAATTATAGGGTAGGGTTAAGTTATTTTTTCTCTAATTGTAGGGTTTTGCCTGGTTATAGTACCCTAGATATTCATCTCAAAGTTCTGATTTTAAATATACATAATTATATTTGTGACTGACCAGCTATTACCAGAAAGAGATCTCTGGACAGTTTTTACCAGCGACATAATATGTAGGTACGACATACATTTCTTTCTTTAATATTTTTTTTGGTATTTCTAAAAGGTTCAGAAGCACTTTGTTCAAATGCCTACGGTAATAAGCTCGCTTACACAAATAGGGTTGATACCTATACATATATGGGACTCACAAGACATATAAATAGTGTCTTGCTCGTTCTTCTCCATTCCTATGCAAGGTTTAAATAGAAATTTACACCTTGGAATGAGCAAATAGCTTCACTAGAGGACCGACCGACAGACTGACACTTTTAATTTTTTTTTTGTTAGACGTTCAAATGTGCCTTCCTGGGTGATTTGAAATAAATGATTTTGACTTTGACTTTGGGCACCTATCCCTTCGGGTAACCAAAGACGTGATGCGATATAGAGTAACAGAGTGATCAACACAACCGACCTTGCTTTCGATCCGCCACGTCTCGTCTCGTTAACCTTACTATTGCGAAATGTATCTCCACTGATCGACGATTAAGATGGGAAGGTCGCTGGTTCGGTTCCCAGGCGGAAACATTATGTTTCGTGATGTTTTTGCAGCCGTTAAATTAGGTGTTTTGTGTTAGCTGCTTATGAGATATTAATGACCGTTTTTGGTGAGTTGATTGATTGGTAAATTGATATTAGATTGGTTTTGGAGGACACTCGATTTAGGTACTATAATATTGTTCCTAATATAGGAACATGAGGTTTTATAGTCATTTGCATAGTAGCTCACACTGACGCTTATAAATAAATAGGCAAGTTGAAAGCGATTTCTTTCTGCAAACTTTGGATAACATAAAATCGATATATAAACTTTTTTTTATTTAGAAAATAACTATCTATTTATTTGTTTAAAAGCGAATAAAATAATGTATATTGTGAAGACATCATCATTATCAACATCCGAAAAAGATCTTCTACTGGACAAAGGCCTCCCTTAGCCCTCCGCGTCGAACGAAAACTCGCCACCTACATACATCCACTGGGTTCTTTGACGATGTTGTCTGTCCATAAGGAAACATATTAAGAATATTTACTAGTTTACTACTCATAACAGAAGAAACAAAGTCAAAATAAATAGAAATTCAAATATATCTAGATTAACACAATCAATACTTAAAAGCTTTCTATTTTGTTAGAGATAACAAAAAAAGAAACAATTGAAGAAGTAATACAAATAAACGCCTACTTCGATGTATTGGGATGAACAGACAGACGGTGTCATTGTGATTGCAATGACTTGTAATAAATTACTATGATTGGGTTGTAGAAGAAAGTGTTTAGAGATTTGCGTTCAACAGTTTTCTATCGGCAATCAAAGGCTTTTTTGTGGGAGGAATATCATCGAATGACTTCTCCCGCTTGAGTGAGGCGGGAGAAGTGTCAGGCTCGTTCAGATTAAAAACCATTCCTATGTAAACTTTTACATTATCCGCGGCTCCGTATCGGCATCAGCCCTATTGGGCCCCATCTGGGGTTGTCTGATGGCTCTTTGAGGTGCGCGCAGTCAAAGGTTATAACGATTGATAACTTTAAAGAAATCTTTATTGAAAAGGAACTGAGTTGTCTTAATTTTGACTCCATTTTATTTTTCCTCCTCCTTTCTAATAAAACCGTCTTCTTAGTATTTATGTAACACATACCTAAGTAAATAAAAATATGCTGTAAAAGTAAATCTGTCTGTTCGTTTCGCGTCAATGAAATTATGAACTTTAATGCCAGTTGCTGATTGAGTGATAAATGTAGTAATTAGTTACTGTAAGGTAATAAAATATTATAGTGTTTTAAAAGCAGTACTTTTATTGTTATGTTAATTAATTTAACAAGCAAGTAATATTGAAATATAAATGTTTATCAGATCAGGAAAGAGAAACATTATTGTTATTATTATGGCAGACTTACTTACTAATCGTTTAAATGACTTAATTTAATACATTTTGGCAACAAACGGATAGCAGTGCATTGATATACATACCTGATCGTTTAAACTGCAGTCTTCAGCCTGCCTGTCAAGTACGACGATGATGGCCAACTTCTCTTAAAAAGGAGGCTCATAATAGTCCAATAGTAGACTCACACCTTATTGAGGGTACGATTCACCATTACCAATTAACTTTCTAGTATGAATGCATGAAGAGACTGATGACTGTCGAGGAACCGAAAGAGGTATGTAAGAATCGTAGTAATTGGCGTTCCATTATCCATAGTCCCTGCTAATGTTTTTACTTTTTTATGGGATAAACCGGTAAATGAGCAGACGGATCATCTGATGGTAAACAATCGGCGCCGCACACGGACAATTGGAACACCAGAGGTACGTAAGAATTGTAAATTGTAAGAAAAAGTAAAGAACAAGTGCGTTACCGGCCTTTTGGGGTTTAAGGTTTAGGATTATTCTGGGATTTTAGGAGATTGGGGAGGGGGGTAATTAGGCCTCCGGTAACCTCACTCACACGAAGAAAACACAGCACAAGCGTTGCTTCACGTCGGTTTTCTGTGACGCCTTGGTATCACTCCGGTCGAGCCGGCCCATTCGTGCCGAAGTATGGCTCTCGCACACTTGAAATTTATTTATTTATTTATTTATTTATTTTATTTATTTATTTAAGGGACAAAAAACAGTTACATATTAAGATTTTACATAAAAGTTTTACATTAAACAACAGCTACAATAAATATGTAACCCACACCATTGCCCACAATTTAATATAAAGTATAACGGCAATAATGACCGTGTTGCTGTAGCGCTATCGTAATTTAATTATATTAAAATTTACCTACTAAATATTGATACAAAAAAAACCATTGTACATTGTACTTATGATTAAGAAAAAGAATACTAATTAATTAATAGCCAACCATCACTGCAGCAACCCAGCAGTCAGAAGCTCCACGGCCTGCTTTCTAAATCTATGTTTTGAAAGACAAAACATGTCCAGACCCATGAAATGCAAGTTGTATATTTCCACTAAGCGACGAAGAGGCGCGCGCGCCCCGGCATTAGTCCTGCACTTGTTAGTGTGGAACAAACGCGGAACCCGCACCCCCCTCTGTGTTACTGACCTAGGAACTGCGTAAAATAGTTGATTGGTCAAGTCCATGCAGTCAAATCTATTATTACACAAGCCGTGAAGCATCATAACAGTCAAAAGCAAACGTCTAGACTCTAGACTTAGCAAATTATAACGTGTAAGCAACTGTTCGTATGGAAGTTTTGAATGATAACATTTGAAATTTACAGATCGCAGGAACTTTTTCTGTACCATTTCCAATCTAGACCTATACTTATTATAGAATGGATTCCAAATTACAACAGCGTACTCAAGCTGTGACCGTATCAGGGTTTTGTGTAACTGCAAAAATGTAGAGGGGCGCACAAAGTCACTGGCCGATCGCAATACGAAACCAAACATCTTAAAGGCCTTACTGATTATATTATCAACGTGAAATGTATGTATGTTTCTAGTAAAGTGACCGAGTCAAGTGACTAACACATATTTTGACAAGGAAGATACTGTCACTATCAAACTGTTCACCAATTATACTAATGGAAAATTGATCATAAGAGAAATAGGATCTTAATGAATATAAATCTTTACGAAAGTTAAAGTTAAATTTGTTATTTAGGTATATTATACTAGCTTTTACACACGGCTTTGCCCGTCTATTCCTGTTTTATCCAATTGGAGCATTTAATGGGATAAAAATCCTATCACCTAAGTCAGCCCATACCCTGCCTGTATACTAAATTTCATCAAAATCCGTTGAGTAATTTCAGCGTGATTGACGGACAAACATACTAACAAAGATATTTTCACTATTATAATATTAGTGTGATTAGGTCTAGTACCAAATAATATATTCAATCTTAATTTCCCAATAACCTTGACAGCCTATCTCATTGATCAGATCAGCTCAAGTCATATTCTCTCCGAAATTATAGTAATTACGGTTGTACCGAAATTAGGGAAGTGACGAAATAATCCGTCGTATTGTAAATAGTGGGTAAGTAGGTATCTAAGTACTTGTGTAGGTAATTTTATAGATACTGTGATGTGCAATACTTGCCCTTGGTATATTCGTTTGAGTGTGGACAGTGGATACTGAGTGTAGGATGCCTGTCAAAGTCAAAATCATTTACTTATTTCAATTAGACCAGGAAGGCACCTGAACGTCAAAAAAAATTTAAGTGAAGTTATTTGCTCATTCCAAGGTTCTTCTCTTTTTTCAACTCTTTTTCAATCAGGGTCACAATACAATTTTTAGTTATTCATACTGAAAATTACTAAATCTAACAAGATAGGTGTGTTGTTGTTTTTGATCGAGTGTTTCCTTATTATCAATAGCGTGTCCACTGCTGGACTACGGATCCTTCTTATACTAAAGAGAGTTTGCCATGGTCTCCACGCTTGGCAGGTGGATCAGATCAGATTTATCAGAGAGCGCTACTGTCCAGTTTCGATTAAATCAGGCCTTAAACAGTCTTTTATTCCACTCGTGTTATGAGAAAATGGGGTGATAGATACATTTTGAATTAATTAAATTAATATCTTTTTCTAATGTAGGTATTTTAACATATTCCGCCCTCTCCTATCCGTTTGATGAAAAACCTCGAAAGCCAATAGTTGCCTCTTAATACACAGAGCTTAACTGCTTAGCTTAACTGGCCCAAAGTGGATGTTTTTTTTTTGGCATCGGAGTCTCCAATACAGTGTTGTCGACTATGCTGCCAGTGTAGAGTGGTGACGGCAGATTATTGGGCCGTCGATCTTAACTTTGTGGTAGTTTTAGTAGTACTGACAATATCACGATGCAATTTGTCTATCAAAACTGACAACAACCAATAAATACAAAATTTTCTGACAGAACAATTCTAAAGTTCCATGACCCGTCGTGATGCATCCAACCTTTGAGTCGCAATAAAAAGGATGTAACAACGATTTAACGTAAATGTCGATTGTCGATCGATTGTCTATCCGATGCGCAGGCGCTATGCCAAGGACACCACTTTAATGGATGTTGGACGACTTAATGGATCATAGAATGTGTTTGTTTGTTTTGTATCGTGATCGTTGATTGAATTAAATGTGTAACGATGTTTTTAGGTAGTTGTTGCTTAATAAATTATATTCGCAATAGTTTGTTTTTGTTCGTGTTTGTGGTTATGTCTTAATGGGTTGTGTCTAGTGTCTGGTGAGTGGTCTTGAAAGTAATATCTCATTTGTTTTGTGTTAGTGTGATACTGAGGTTTTAGAGTGTATTAGTGAACGATAGAGTTGCGATTTGGGTGAAAAGTCTTAGTCAAATTTTTACTTGGATCTTTCGGTTCGACATAAATTCAGTCTCGATGGTCGAGCATACTTAGATATTTTTGTATCTCCTCACGCCTGTCTTTCATGGGGGTAAGCAGGGACTATGGAACGCAAAAAACCTATTGCTTAAACTTATTAGTTTTTGGGAAATCTTAATTTTAACGGATCAGAGAATAGCCATGATGTTATAATGCTATCTGACTTCAAAACATTATAAATATTTTTTCATTTGATTCTTAAAAATTCAGTTTTTTGTAGATAGATAGCACCGCTGATTATAAAATCTTAAAATTGCATTACAAAGCAAGATACATGCCCACGCGCATTGCAATGTTATCCCACGTGTCCGCGAACGTAATCATCCACAAAATGTACTTGACCGCATAATTAGTTGAATTAAAATACTTTTCGTAGACAACACACTAATTAGTTGATCTATTGTGCCGCTAGAGGTCGCAGTGTGAGACTTTTTGACTTCACTCGGTATATAAATATGTCCATTATGTCAAGGATTTTGTGTCTCATGGACAATTGAGATTTTTTAAGAATTTTTCTAGTGCAATTGTCTTTGGTAATATGGTTCAATTTTGAGTAATGAAGAATTACTCAAGGATGGATTTGATCCAGCAGAATTTGTATATGGGCAGATTAAGTGAATAGGTACTTTACCTACACACATCTCGAGAAATGATGTCTGTTTTTGACCAAAGGTAACAACATGATTTGACTGCACGGTTGACGCGGTGGCTTGGTAACCGGCAACGTGTAGCGGGTTCGATTCCCAAATCGATTCGATCCACAAATTGTTGTTTCGGGTCTGGGTGTCATGTGTGTGTGAACTAGTATGTTTGTACACGCACCTGCGACACAGGAGAAAATTCTAGAGTGGGCAACGTTTTTTTTTTTAAAATAATATGTCATTGTTTTGAATTTGGCCCGGTATACTTGGTAGGTAAAGCCTACTCAACCCCTATTATTTTGGACTTATAACACAACTATTGAAAAGTAGGTGTTACATTGTACCTACCCCTTCTGGGATTAAAAGCCATTACGTTCAGAGAGCTTAGTGCAAGTTAGTTCAACGTAGGAATCGAAATGAAACCGCGTTCGGCAGCCTGATTGGCCGGTTCCAATGAACCAACCAATCAGAGCATTGAACGCGGTCTCGAATAAGACTTCAATATCTCTGTGTATGTTAAAACTGCAATGTGTGTCGTATAATGTTTGTAATAAAATATCATTCTCGTGTTGGCAATAAAAGGAAAATTATCGGCCAGCTGATGGGTAAATACCTACACTTTCCAAATGTCGGCTTACGAATCTAATTATTCAGAAAACACAACAGAACAAAACGTTAATTATGAAGTGTACAGACGCTGTGTTATTTATATGCATCGATATTAATTATTGTGTATTTTTGTCACGCAATGTGTGTAGGTAAATGTTAACGATGACGTTGATCGATTAAGGAAATCATTTAATAATTTTAATGATTAAAATTATGGATTAAAATACTAACTCCCATAAGCCATGTAAGTCTTAAACCTATGTCCAAGTAAAAGAGAACTAATTTTGAATAAAAAAGACTGTCAGCTCACCGTCTTTTGTTAAACATTAAGAAACTGCAAAACTAACTTCTAACAAAATGACATAATCACCAAAATGCCTTAAAGATCTCACCTTTCGACATTACCCTTACAATTCAAGACAAAATAATATTTCAATCCCGTAACAAGATCAGATACCAAACATTTCAATACATTCATTCATTCATTCAGTGATAAATATTTTATCTGTGGTTATTGACACTCTGTGACGAGCCATATTTGGCGGGAAAGTTAATACTTATTGTATTGTTACCGCTTGTGTAAGTACCTAGTCTTTTTGTAGATGTCATCTGATTTATTGTATAAATGAAATGAAAGAGGGTGTATTGTTGATTGTCTAAATTTTTAAACATTTATTTATCTTATAGAGGCAAAGAGTTTGGGTTCAGAGCAAAGCAAGGTTTTTCCATCGTATGGAGGTATGCTTGTATAACTACAGGCATTGATTGTATTGAACACTAAAACTGCTTGCAAGCCATACGCACGGCCGTCTTATCAGGGCTCTGGCCTTTTTGACCCGTCTTCATTGTTTTTTTTTATGTTATTGTACTTTGTGACAGTGTGCAAATATACCATTTTTCTTTCTTTCTTTCTTAGACTCTACGCCGGGGCCCTAGGGCACAAAATAATTCGGAGCCTCTTTTAAATTGTTTCTTTTTTCAACGTTGCCCAACACTACGATTTTCTCCTGTATCATGGGAGCATTTACAAACATACAAGTTCACATACATATAACATCCTGACCAGCTACAACCGGCTGCCGCGCAACTTGTAGGTGTGTATCCGTCGTAGAAATTGTCGGACCTTCGGGGCGCCCTGAGGATGGCGGGCCCTGAGCAAAGGCCCCGAGTGCCCTCAGTAAAGAAAGGACATTACCAATCATGCGTATAGGTAAATATCAAATAATCACATTTACCAATTAGATTACACCCAGAAATGTAACAACAATTTATGGATCACACAATCATTTGTTACGTGCGGGAATCGACCCTATCTACCATGCAATCGAACTTAACAATTGACTCGACTTCTAAATGATGCATATAGTTAATAGTTAATAGATTTCAAGTGTTCCCACAGTAAATCAACAGTGCTGTCGATAAGGTACAAGCAGAGTGGTAAGAGGTATTACGAACACACATTATAATGAATTAATGATCATTATTATTTTAGAACATGTTTTTTTAAGATGTACCTATCTTATATGATCGTATTAGTTTGTTGATAGATTAATGGCCGTTTTTACTAATCGCCTCCTAAACTTCACTAAAAGTTGCTTTGCGTGAGGTTAAATGCCACCTATGTGAGCTTAGAGGGTTCCTTTATATATTGTATTGGCATCCGCACCAGAGTGTGATTTGTTCGCAGCGCGATGGAAGGATGTATGTCGTGAATGTGTAAGATTTTGTGAGAAGATGGACGGCTGATGAATTAGTTTTAAGTAATTATAATTATTGTACTTTTAATATAAGATACCTATTACATAAGTGTAAAATAGTAAATAAGTAACATTTTTTTTATTAACTGTATAATGTTTTGGCTTGTGCTGTAAAATTATACATGTGCTTATAAATAAATAAATTGTAGAGGTTAGTAACGGACAAAAACCTCCTTGACATAAAAGGGCTCGCCCGAATTATCGAAGCTTGGCAGTCGAGTCGGAGATGGCAACTAAGGTCCTGGTTTACCAGATAACAATCCTTACTGGCGTATGTCACATAGGTATGAAGTTTATTTCTTATTTGATTAAATGAACATGACAATGACAAGTACCACTGGTTTTTAAAAAAATCTCAGAAGTAGCACGGAGTCTAGAATCGTGCTCGGTATATGACAATAGGCTTACTCCCTATTACATGGGACTCATAACATAAATAGTGAAAAGTGGGTGTTGCATTGTACAGTGGCATTCAAGTGCCTTAATGTGCACTTCTACCTACCCCTTTGGAGATAAAAGGCGTGGTGATGTTTATGCACTCAATAATAGTATAGTATGAGTAGGTCTAAACATAAATATGTTTGATAAAATAATAACACAATCAAAATTTTCCCAAAAACACCTTACAAAACAACACCTAATTTTGAAACGTACCAAATCACAAATTAGATTAATTTTCTCACGTCCCAAAATGTGTCTTATCTTGATTGGCATAAGAACTGTTTTGGAGTGGGTGCGCATGCGCAGGGCGTCACGCGAAGTGTTATATAAGTGTTACAATTATGCATTTGCCGTGAGAACAGAGTGTGATTAAATTATTGACACACTAACTGGGTGTGTGTGTGTGTGTGCCGTGTGGTTAAACCACTAATCAGGTAATGAGATTATACTTAAGCGTGGTGTGCACAATTTTCTTAGTTAATTAATTAAGTGTATTTTCTGAATTTACTTTGTGAACGAAGCAACTAGCTTCACTTTTAATTTTTTTTTTGTTGTTGACGTTCAAAAGTTCCTCGTCTAATTAAAATAAATAATTTTGACTTTAACTTTGACTTTAAAGGCTCTTATGTTTGTAATTTCGTCCTAATAGGTCTTAAAGTCTTAGTGGTATCATCATAGAAAAATGTTTATGCCTTTATGAATGACTGCACGGTGGCGCCGGCTGCCGCAAAACGTGTAGCGGGTCCGATTCCCGCACGGATCAACTCTTTGTGTGATCCACAAATTATTGTTTCGAGTCTGTGTATGTGTCATATGTATGTGATATTGTATGTTTGTAAACGCATCCACTACACAGGAGGAAATCCTACTCTGGGGCAATGTTTTTAAAAATAAAAACAAAAGAAAACAAAACATTCGGGGTATGGAAAATGAAATATTCATGTTTAAGCACTGACTCGGTTATTTAACGAACGTCACACTTGACGTCCAAGATAATCTGTGACAAAAATACATAAATGTAGACACGAACATACTCGTACATACTTAAAAAACCATGACCTACGCCACTTGAATGAAACCAGTCTCAATAAAATAAACGACAACTTGAAACCCGAACAAAAACATATAAAACTCGTTCAGACATAATATCGGTAACAAGCGATTTTAAGTGTGTGAGAGCCATGCTTCGGCACGAATGGGCCGGCTCAACCGGGGTGATACCACGGCCTCCCAGAAAACCGACGTGAAGCAACGCTTGCGTTATGTTTCGTCGTGTGAGTGAGGTTACTGGAGGCACAATTACCAACCCTTCCCCAATCTTCCCAATCCCTGAATCCCCAATGATCCTGACTTGTATCGCCTCTGATGTTCCAGGTGTCCATGTGCGACGCCGATTGCTTACCATCAGGTGATCCGTCTGCTCGTTTACCGGCTTATGCCATAAAAATCAATGATATTTAAATACGGCTAACAGATCAAGCTATGCAATTCCAGTATAAACAGACCGTTGAATGTACGGAAAGATAATATAAAGCTAGATCATCTTAAACTGGTTTTGTATAACTTAAGGTGTAGCCGTGTATTTAATTGGTTATGCCGGAAGGTCCGTTGGAATTTCTTCTTAATATCAAGGGTATTGAGTCCAATTTGGATTAATTAGCATGCTGATGTTTGAAAAGGGCAGATGTAGAATTATAGTGGTTATGTGAATGGAATATTTTTTGAGACCATTTTTCCCTAAAGGCGGAGGTCAAGGGTAGAAAGAGATAGTGAAATAGTTGCTATTATTATATGTTTAAAGATTCATATCTTTCGTTAATTGTCTTTCAAGTTTATAGTGTAACAAGTAATGGTAATTCGATTTACTGTTGAGGAAACGTATGAATGAATATTTCTTTGATTTTTTTTTAAAGAACGGAAAGGAATGACTTCTCCCGCCTGGGTGAGGCGGGAGGGACTGTCAGACACTTACTGACTAAAAACCACGTTTCTTCCCTGTTCCTTCTCCTGCACCTACTCCTCGCCGGGAGCCCCGGTAACTCATTAGGTTCTCCGCGACATATTTCTTTGGTTAAGAAGCGATCTGTAAGCTTTTTAAAGTAATTGCTTTAATCTTCTTCCTACCCTTATTTTATTTCAAGTTACTTAGGTTCCACACTACCTAAATATGTACATACATTAAATGTAATAGGGTAGATGACTAATTATTATTTTAATGTCCGTCTGGTAGATTATTTTAAATCATTAGACACGTATTTTTAATTTTTTTTACAGAAACGACTACTTTCCACGGTATATTGATATGAAATATCGCGTGACGTCACTTCTATGTACATTTTAGCCCCCACTCCTAAACTTTAATTCGGTATATCTAAGTATCATTTTATTATACAACAAAATAAAATTACATTGTCATCATCCATATCCAGTGTGTTATATCGAAATTAATCCATTCACAAAATTCTTTTTTCATTTCTACCACTTAAGTATACCATTCTAGCATTTTAATTAGGTATAAGTAGTTCATCATTAACTACATCTCTATCTATCTACCTTTCCATGAAATAACTGCCGTGATGTTATGCATATAGTTCACATGCTAATAATAGATTGATGGTCATATATTATACATACGTGTAAACACCATACAATTACATAGATACGTATCTAAACTGTATTGTTTATGGCTTATAATCTGTATGGTGTAAATTCTATGGGATGTGTGTCAAAGTAGGTAGACATTATCATGACCTTGTTTGGCAAAGGGAAAACTTCGAAAAAGTAAATGTAGCATAAGATTTCTTGAACTTTCTATAAAACTGATTTTCATATATTCTCAGTAAACAGTAAAAGAGTATTAAATTGTACCTCTTTCATGACGCGATGTAATAATAGACTCACCCTATAAAATATAACTATCAAGACTGCCTCGTTGGCCGAGTGGTCGCAAGTGCGACTGCCGGGCAAGGAGTCTCTGGTTGGATTCCCGGGTCGGACAAAGTATTACTGGTTTTTTTTAAATAATTCTCAATAGTAGCACGGAGTTTGGAGTTGTGCCCGGTGTATGGCAATAGGCTCAACCCCATATTACAAGAGACTCATGTTATAAATAGTGAAAAGTGGGTGTAAAGTATATTGTACAGTGGCACGTGCAGTAATGTGCACCTCTGCCTATCCCTTCGGGTATAAAATGTTATGTTATAACTATAAAAAATGTTAAGATGACACTGGATTTTCAAGTAACTACCGTGAAGCGTGGGAGTCGCGCTACTAAAGGAGGCCCATGTTATAAGTGTATAAAAATTTTAGGAAACAATAGTGCTAACGGAGTTATTCAAAGTTAAAAGTGAAACATCATTCATCAGCTATTCTATTACACATAATACAACTCTCCATATTATTATGATAGCCTTCCTCAACAAACTTTCATAGATTCACACGACACGAGTAGTAGAGCATGCGCCTGAGTTGGAGCGATCGACTCGATGGGAAGATGGCCTTTAGTTGCAGTCGCCGCATGCGCACAGTTCGGCGTGTAGCGTTAGCAAGTAAAGTGTAACAGTTGACTCAAAATAATATTTTAATTGTCACGATTATATAAACCAATTTAGTTATTATTTTAAGGGCATACAATGTACCACAGTAAATCTTATAAAAAACCTCAGTATTCGAACGTTTATTTTTAAGATACAAAAACGTTTATAGTTTTCAAAATATTGCTTCATCCCTTAGCATTCTTGATTACACACACAACTTTACATAACTAAAGAATACAAAACTGGCACTCAACATCCCTTACCCGAATTGAAACCTTAAACAATAAACCAATTATGGCGGTTACAAAACATTTACTCAATCACAACTTCAGCCTGTAATTAAATCTCACATCACATATCATTTCGAATGATAAAACAAAAGGCGATATTTTCGCTAACAATGTGCTAACGATTGTTCTACTGACGGTACTCTGTGCGGCCTTGAACTTTCTGTTTCGGCAACGGTACTATGTGTAGTCGGCCTAAACACACACATGCGTACGTAGGGCTGTCACGATTTTGTTAATGAGAAATTTTTTCGTCATTAATTAATGTGTTTTAGTGAAGGAGTTGAGTGATTGATTCGTGAACAATTAGAAATTAATTTTAGAAAATTGCATGTTATGTTCGCGGCTGTTATCGCTTGAAAAGCAGGTTATTGAAAGATGATCGGTAATTCAATAAAATGTCCCATAATAGTTAAAAAATACTAGCAGTTAAGCAGCCAGAATGTGTTTTATTATGCCACTGTAGGTTTGGGAGAGCCATGCTTCGGCACGAATGGGCCGGCTTGACCAGAGTGATACCACGGCCTCACGGAAAACCGATGTGAAGCAACGCTTGCGATGTGTTTCGTCGTGTGAGTGAGGTTACCGGAGGCCCAATTACCCTCCCCTTCCCAAATCCCTGAATCCCCAACGATCCTCAAACTCCTAATTCCCAAAAGGCCGGTAACACACTTGTAACGCCTCTGGTGTTCCGGGTGTCCATGGGCGACACAGATTGCTTACCATCAGGTGATCCGTCTGCTCGTTTACCGGCTTATGCTTATAAAAAAATATCGACATTAATTTGCTTGTACATTATTGTGAAACTTGTGAAAATAAATAATAAATGAATATCAAGTGAAAAACAAAATAAATCGATAAGCATTTCAATAAATCATACACAAATGACAGTTGGATCACACGACGTGATCTTGTGACGAGGTGTAGTCATGATTTATTTTTATTGGTCCACTACACTTTAGAGGTAATGTCAATGCCTTCATTTATAATTATAATACTTAGTGCACTTACTAGTATTTAATATGATGTCTAGACGGTAATCTCAAATAACAAGAAGCTTTTAGTGAAATGTTAAATGTGTGAATGTTGTAACATTCATCGACTGAACTTTATAAGACATAAAAAAGTCGTTTAATTTTGCGATTTGATTTATAAATTGCTACTAATCGAAGTATGTGTTATTTATGATCGGTGTATGATAGCTAGTTACTTGACCTGAATTAAATTGGTATTGTTTTTTTTAAATATTGATCTAACTTAAGTGTCGATTTAGAGAGAATTTAGAACTTATTTGATAGCTGTAATTAGTGGTAGTAATTATCTTGAGCAGTGTTTTATATGTATTAGTATATTTACCGATTAATTAATTATAATCATTTTATAGCATAAACGTACTATTGGTGTTTTCTTTTCATTGATTATTATAAGTTAATAGAGGGAAATAGAGTAAACTAAGCTTATTTCATGATAAAGGAATAGGAAATCGTTATTATAGCATTATCTCATCAACAATATTCCGGTACATATTCTAGTTTTTATACGAACATTCTAACTGATGAGTTCAGTCGCGTTGTTTGTAAATCCGAATTATGTTACACATTACACAATGCAGCTTTACAGAAGCATCATTAATCGTCATTATTTACATAAGACTCACACAATAGGTAGTATGGGAACGCGAAACGAGAAAAACGTAGGATTTACTATAAAATTTTAATTGGACGCTGCGCGCTGGTACAAAGTCACTTCGTGCAGATTTCATAAACATATGAATTCCGCCATGATGGCTAGGGAAGAATTTGTTACTAAACACGCTAAATGATGCGGTTACCAAAGAATTTAGTAATTATATTACTGTGTAATTGTGCTGAGAGAAATTAATTTTAATGTTTGTTGTAATGAAGGGAGCTGGAATTAACGGAAAGTGTGTTATGTTACGTGAAGTGATATTTAAGTAATGGGTCATCCCAATCCTTATACGTATACTTAGAGAACAAGAAACTACATGTATTGTGAAAGAGACCCTAAACCATACTTTATACATGTAAAAGAAAATGAAGCACTAATCTGACAAAACATAAATTTATAGAAAACTAACTTCTGCCCGCGACTTTGAACGCGCAATCCCGTTTTCTCCCGTTCCCCTAGGATATTCAGGATTTTTTGTATATATATTTTTTGGATATTCTGTCATAAGAACCTTCTCCTGACAATAACAAACACAACAAAAAAGTTCTCAAGTTATGCGTGACAACGGGAAACGGGTTTCATTTTTATATACATAGAAGATTAGGTGTTCGGAACATATCAATTATCGAATATCGCGAATGATCTGTAAAGTACGTTTTACTAACATTTTATAAACTTTTCATTAACGAAATTACCTACAATAGGTACCGACATTAATTAGTAGAATCATGACCTAAGCTCTTGCAATATTTCATCACAAACAAACAATAATTATTCTCATCCACGACGTGATGAAATATGTCAAACACATGAAGAAGGTCCAACTTGTTCGCACCTTAATTATCACCATTAAGTTATAATTAAAATAACTGACAGTTAAAACATCCTGTAAGTACTTCATAAGATTAAGTGACCCTTTATTATACTCTCTGTTAATAGGAGGGTCACAGTTTTGTATATAATTAGTGAATATAGCGAAATAACTTTAAGTTTAATATGTAAATGGACTTACCAGTTTACTTGAATAGTAACTCAGTTGATCTGGAATCAGTATCTGGAAATAGTATAAATTTTGTTAATATTTTGCTTTATTTTTAATAGAAACATATATATGTATTCAATAGACTATGACATAGGTACAATAACTGACCGACCAGGAAAACACTACAGTACAAGTACAGGATGCAACTTTTACAGATTTTAGTCGGTTCGATACCGTGTGCGGCAAGCTAATTTTAAAAAATCTTTGAATGCAGATTTCTTTCTTTTCAAAAATAAAGGAATATTTTCTTTGAGTATAATTTTCTATCTTAAGTATTAAGAGTACTTCCCCTTCAGGTAGCATTACAAAATTCCACCCTGTATATCGTAGTGCATGCACATCTCTATGTACAGCCACACTCCACACTCGAGTGCAGTAGAAACTAAGATGTCTTTTCATCATCATCAACAGCCTATAAATGCCCACTGCTGAGCAAAGCCTCTTCTCACACGGAGAAGGTTAGAGCATTAATCACCACGCTTGCTCAATGCGGGTTGGCGATTTCAAACTTATAATTAGAAATTATAAGCCCAGGTTTCCTCACGATGTTTTCCTTCACCGTTTGTCAGTGGTGTCTAAATAATCTTAGAAAGTACATATAACTCGGAAAAAGTCACATTGGTACTTGCCGTTGGTAGGTTTCGAACCCGCACCCTCATGCATGAGAAGCAGGCGTCTTAAACCTCCGAGCCACCACGACACTTATGTCGATGTCTTTTACTATGAAGTAATTTCATGTCATCGTTTACTGTGACAGGCTGTCAGCAGTTACGTGGCTAAGTGGTTATACCTCTATTATCGAATACTTTGTTGTGAATAGATTATTCTATTATCTCCTATATTGAGACGTTACTGAGAAAGTTATCACAAAAAGTTATTAAAGATATTTTGTTGAGATCAAGTGATGGTTGATGTGTAAACTGTTGCCAGTTCGTTTGTTTTTTTTTTCGAAATTACGATAGAATTACAAAGACACGTCGGCTTATCCTGCATTTAGTTTATTGTTAGCATTAGCTGTTGCCCGTGACTTCGTCCGCGTATAATAATAACTTCTGGCAGAATTTAGGCTTTCGAATTAGTCTTTATCAAGGGATATTCTACGGTAACGAATGTCGTCAGAATTGAAACAGTACTTAGTATATGGCTCCTACCCCGTAGATGATAGCGTGATATTATATAACCTACCTCTATATGTTGACTCGACTTGTTAGTAATATTCATGCAAAAAGGAAATGCATGCAGTAGGTACTTTTTGAGATCATACCAGACATACATACAGACAAACAGACAAAAATTCTAAAAACCATATTTTTGGCTTCGGTATCCATTGTAGATCACGCCCCAAGAATTCTTTTTAAAAAAATATTAAATGTATAGTTTTGACTTTTCCACGATTTTATTATATTTTTTTAATGGGACAAGCCGGCCACAGTTCCCAAAACCGCTGCAACTCCTGTGAGCCAGGATCTACAGTAGATACAACCATGAAAACGATATTATTATTTGTTTAGATTTTATTATATGTATATTATATGTATATGTATTAAATTATTCCCTAAACTATATTATGATAACTAACTATTATCTTCAACTACCAATCAAAACCCTTTTCCAAAATGGACAAACTTTATCAAATCAAGTAAATAACAACACAATAAAAGAAACAACACTATGAAATAAACATAACAACGTCCCAAACACACAAAGGATAGTAAACATAAGTTTATCACAAAACCACATCGATTTGAGTCACCATTGTTTAGTAGAAATGTGCGGAGAATGTATGGAGCGACCCCAATCTTAAGAATCGGGATGTACACACATCAAGCTGTACAATACCATTATATCATGATCTCTCCTTATAAGATCTTTCTGTATATTCGAAGGCCAGTTTATACTGGTGGTTCGTAGTTTGACATGTAGTCGTATGCATCTATGTTTACATATTCTTATGGGTTTTGTGTTAAATTGTGCATAGTTTTCGAAAATAGCTGTTTGTGTGTTGTGATGCGTGGTTGAAGCTTGTATGTAATTACCATGGTTTTGAGTACGTGGTTTTTTTAGAGGAGAAAATCATCGAATGACTTCTCCCGTCGGGGTGAGGCACACTTACACATGGGACTCATAACATAAATAGTAAAAAATGGGTGTTACATTGTACAGTGGCATTAAGTGTCGTAATGTGCACCTCTGCCTGCCCCGTTGGGGATAAAAGGCGTGATGTTATGTTATGTTATGTTAAAACGGTCTGTAGTGGTACAACTGAGGCCCTAGTACTAGTTTCACATTCAAATATGAATTTTGTTTTGAATTCAAATTAAAAAATACTTTTATCTCAGTAATTCACGATTTCCAAATTTTCTTTTAAGGCTCCTGACTTTTCTCTTACTATTTCACTTTTCATTCTTTCTGTCATTTTGAAAAACAGTGATTAAAAACAATTCAGTAACAGACTTATTTAAATAAAAATCGCGGGTTACTCACGTGAAAATACTGAGAAAAGCTCTACTAGTATCTTTTAATTTAGTATGTCTCACTATAGTTATTATAAATACATGGTAAAAATTGATTTAGGCTAAGTTTTTATTTCGTTTTTGAAACAGTAAAGAGATCAAAGCTTACGCACACGAACGAGCCGAGATTCGAAAGAAAGAAAAATGTATTTGTCAGAATGTAGTTACAATAGGTGTTTTATCTTAATTAATGTCTCATACATTCTACAGAATCGGTGTACAAATATTACACTTATGGTTTACTTATATATTCATGTACTACACTACAAAAATGTTTTTGCAATTTTTGTCATCGAGAAAATCTTTAGTTGAGTAGTAGCACTTATTTAACAGAAACATAAATAATTTTGTTCTGAAAGACGTTAATAACAGGTAAGATATGCCTAATATAATATAATATAAGGTATTTTTTGACTTAACGAACGTATCTTAAACAGATTGCAACATTAAAACACATGTATTTCTGTCTATCTCCACATCTCTGTGGCTATAAATATTATCACCTGCTTGCATTGTCCATTGTAACGTACACTCGTATCTAGTTATACACTAACTTGTCACCTTTTTGTCACCACTTCCGAACACCTGACTGCATTACTAAGTAATAAAGTTTTAGTTACAATCATTCATAATTAAGTTGTGTTTAATCTTTTGTCCTATGACTGAGTTGTGAACTGGTAATTATAAGTATGTGTTACGCTAGTTATTTTAGGTAATTTGTAATAAAATAGATTTTGTAAAACAATATCTACATTATCGCAATCACGCCTTTTATCCCCGAAGGGGTAGGCAGAGGTGCACATTATACCACTGTACAATGTAACACCCACTTTTCACTATTTATATTATGAGTCCCATGTAATAGGGGGTGAGCCTATTGCCATATACCGGGCACAATTCCAGACTCCGTACTACTACTGAGAATATTTAAAAACCTTGTAATACTTTGCCCGACCCGGGAATCGAACCCGAGACCCCTTGCCCGGCTGTCACACTTACGACCACTCGGCCAACGAGGCAGATTATCATAAAAGAAGAAGTAATTTGCCACACCGTATAATATTTAATAATATAGATTAAATTATAATTATTAAAGTGGTTGGTTTTCATATAAATAAATGATGGACACTTTATATACGTGATTTATTGTAGAAACTTAGAAAAATACATTTCGGCGCCATGCGATGATGCGATGCAAAGACAAGGAAGCCGGGAGAAAACTAACACAGATTAACAAACGACATCCTGCACGGCTACCTTTCCAAGGAAAAACTAAATGGCGCTACTTGTATAATTTAGATGTTTAAGATTATAAAATTTACCTTATTACAACAATAATCAATATTAATTAAAGCGATATTCCAAATGAAAGTCAAACAAAACCATATCAGAACCAACTATGGTTGGTGGAACCAACAATGTGGTATGCCACAACTCAATGATTAGTCACGAATTAATTCAACTATAAAATTAAAACAGAAAACAAAAAAAAACTACAATTAAAAACTATTACATTGTCGCAAATAACAGAGTTCAAGTAAAACTTGCAACAATAAACCGTCACAATTCCTTCATAATGAATTATTACGAGTGTAATCCATACTTTCATCTGCGCCTGCGCACTGCGCATGCCACCTCGGGTGCGCACGCGCATGCGATGCTTTCCCCGCATTACAGCTTGATAGCTAGCTATTAAATAAGTATTGTGCAACTCTATGTACTAAAATATTCATAAACAAGTGAAGGATGGACAGACAGACAGTTTCTGGGAATATATGGCCCGTGAAGTTTAGTTTATGTAAGTATGTAGTTGACAGGTAATGGCGGAGTCTATAACTGAGTTTGAATAGTGAGGTTATGTGTCGAGATTTTCAGTTTGGTTTATTAAACTGTCAAACACCAAGCGGTCACCGGTGACCGCGACCTATTGTTCTTTAATTGTGTCTATAAAAACGGTACTCGACGAGTTAAAATGCTTTTATGAAATAGGTTTCAGTCGAATCTATATTATGTCAATTATCTAATATAGGTTAAGGTAACTTATTATCGATTATTTGTTTGTTATAGTCATGAAGATTTCGGAAAATTACAGAAAATTTCTGATAAAATTTTTTGTTGGCCGAGTCGACTGTTTCGTTTGCCGAGTGGTCGCAAGTGCAGAGGGTCTCGGGTTTGATTCCCGAGTCGGTTAAAGTACTACTAAGTTGTTAAAAAAAACTTTGTGGTAGCACGAAGTCTGGAATTGTGCCTGGTTTATGGCAATAGTCTCACCCCCTAGGACATGGGACTGATAACAAAAATAATGAAAAGTGCGTTTCACATTGTACAGTGGCATTAAGTGCCGTAATGTACCTCTGCCTACCCATTTGACGATAAAAGGCGTGATGTAATGTTATGTATGTGCACTTAAAAAGAAAAGAAGAAAAAGAAAGAAAGATGTTATAATTTTTTCGGACATTAAGAAATCCCGTTTACTGTAAAATCCATATAAAACTGATATTAATATTTATCATAACATTTGATATCTCCTGAAAGTGGTCTTGATTACTATAGTCACAAACCTTTCATAACTTAAGATCTTATGAAACTACTGCATTCTAATCCTAACAATATGAATTTCAAGCCTATTAAGCAGTGTTTAACTTACAAAGCCTAGAAAACCTGTCACACGTCTAACATGTCATAACTTAACAGTTCAACAAACAAACATACACACTTAAATCCTTTCAAGTAACTTAAGTTCTTAACAAATAACTTAACTCTAACTTAACGAGAGCTTACCTAACTTGGTTAGGTTTACTTAGAGCTTAAGTGACACCTGCGTAATTGTTGCTAAGTTATGATGGTTAATGGGACTTAATATGCAATGGGTATGTGTTGATGAGATGATGACTTAGTGCTTAAATATGTAAGTAAGTTATGTTGGTATGTGGTTTGGAACACCTGGGTAACTGTTGTTATAAATGTTGTAAGTTAAAAGTTCTTTATGTAACTCTAATTGTTTTAGCAGACATAGTTTTGAAACGACCTCAAATCTCGGGACTGAAAAATCAACATTATTTTTAAAAGGGAGAGCTATACTTCGGCAAGAATGGGCCGGCTCGACCGGAGTGATACTATGCCTGAGCAGAAAACCGACGTGGAGCAATGCTTGTGTTATATTTCCTCGTGTGAGTGATGTAACAGGAGGCCCAAATCCCCCCCTTTCCTCAATCTCTCCAATCCCCAACAATCCTCAAACTCCTAATCCCCAAAAGGCCGGTAATGCACTTGTACCGCCTCTGGTGTTCCAGGTATCTATGGGCGACGCCAATTGCTTACCATCAGGTGGACCGGCAGCTCGTTTACCGGCTTATCCCATAAAAGAAATATTAAAAAACCGATCCAACAGCTTCTGCGTTCAGTGATATACACAAGTACAAAAATACTCATGAGCTTAACTAGATTCTATATTTATAAGTCTCATATCCGGGCTGAAAGTTCATTTCACTCATTGAACATTCATTTCGAAATATTTGACTTAATCTAGCTGTAATCAATTTTCAACTGACTGTCTGACAACTACACAATCAGGGTTACATTTATATATATACACATTACAATATATAATCCATTACCATCATGCCTATCACCAATCGATCCCCTTTCCACGTATAATTGCTGCGTGCGCTGACCATGACTTTTACTGACTGCGCCGACGCACTGGACCGTGGTCGCGTTATGCAGTGTAAATATATCACTATGCTTTAATATAGTGTAATAACTATACCTAAGTATGTGTGAGTGGCGAGATTGAGTGACGATTAAAGTAATGGAAAGGTTGACATGGGGTTTCAAAATGTCAGTGTCGCATCGGGAGAGTAGGTGTGATTGGTGCTTGGGGTTTTTTATTTTGTAGTTCTTAGTCATAGCATGGAGTCAAGAATCAAAGCTTCATACTCAATTTTTGATACTTCTATTCCCCGTCGTTTAATAACTAGTTAATTAGGAGATGAATCTATTTCAGTTATTATAGGTTATAAGTATAGTTTTGCTTCTCTGTGTAACAATACGTATGTACGTCGTTTGTTTAAATCACTGTTTCTTAATAACTAGTGAAAAATTAGCGTTTCTGGGACCTTTGCTCTGTTCGATAATCGACCCTTGCAATCAGTTACGTACAATCATAACGACTATCACCAAATGGTAAATAAACATCAAGTAAACACTAAATGCGTCTCAAACGAAGCTCTAGGAACATAAAATCTGGAACATTCTACGAACGACATTAAATATAAGTTCAGTTGGTAATGTTTCCGTAAGTGACACGGACTGGTCTCGAACCGCCGGCCGTTACGTAAGCTGCACATTCTATGACCTTGTGTACTGCGAGTACTAGCCTATGCCGGGCGCATCTAGTAGGAAAGTTTAAGGATGATACTGATGTAAATAAATGTCGTTTTTTAGGATGGAAAATCATCCAATGACTTCTATCTTGAGAGACAGTGTCAGACTCTTCCTGACTAAAAACTACTTCGTTCCTACTCCTGCATTAAGTCGAGCCTCCGGTAGGTCATGTAGTTGCCCGCAGTTCACCCCTAATTTTCATAAGTAATTGTCTAATTGTCTTCATTTTGCGTGCTCCTCATTCATCTTTTGCCCATATTCTTTCATCAACCTTCATTTGCGATTACGATTACACGATTACATGCACATACGATTAACAAACACATGAACTATATATAATGGCGCTGACAATGGTAATTTGTGAAAAAAAACAAATTCACATCACTTACTCTCAATTTGAAAAAGGTCAACGGTAATTAGGCGATACGTACAAAACAAAATGTACTTTAAACTTATGAGGTGCGGTTGTATTTTGTGTAGCATGTCGAGTTCGTTATTTTTATTAAGTAATTAGAGTAATTTGTATATAATATACACATAGGTGTATAGGTGAGTAGGTATCGATTGCGTAGTCATTGAAATTGATATGTAGATTATGTATCTACATTAATAGATGATGAATAATAAATGGGTAGGCAGATTTTTTTTTATATTGAATGGGCCGACGTTACACCGCTATCTCGCCTAGTGGTAAGTGATGATGCGTGCTAGAATCCATTCTAGGTGCTCCAGCACGTCGTCCCATAAGGAACCCATGGCCTATGCCTATGGCCACTCTGGCCTTGAAAACACCCTTCAGGAAATACAGACTCCGGCAAAGAATTTAACTCCTTAGCAGTACGTACTATGATAAATATTGGTTTATTGGTTGCTTTATTAAGATTAAATTGACAGTTTTATTATTGCACTGGATATGGTAGAAGTATAAACATGTAAAACATTGTATTCGGATGTCCGGAAAAGGATTTACTTATTTATTTTGCGCGACATGAGCTTTTGTATGACATGAGGATGACCATTGTTGGGAATTCAAGATTTCTGCGTTGAGCTTATTTAAAACACAAGGACACAATATTAATTGAATAGTTTATTGCTTTTTGCAGTAAATGAAATGAAATAAATACGCTGATGTTTATGTTTTTACGGTTGATTGAGAACTATAAATTGTAAGATATGAAGATTTACAATTTGACCGAATATTTGGTTTTACTGTTCATTTTATACTTAAAATGAACAGTAATGAAGCAGGCTATGACTGCCTCGTTGGCCGAGTAGTCGCAAGTGCGACAGCCGCGCAAGGGGTCTCGGGTTCGATTCTCGGGTAAGGGAAACTATTACTGGTATTTTAAAAATCGTAATAGTAGCACGGAGTCTGGAATTGTGCCCCGTATATGGCAATAGGCTCACCCCCTATTACATGAGACTCATAACATAAATAGTGAAAAGTGGATGTTACGTTGTACAGTGGCATTGAGTGCCGAAATGTGCACCTCTGCCTACCCCTTCGGGGATGAAAAGGCGTGATGTTATGTTAAGTTATGTTATGTTTAAGTAGGCTAGTATTTTTTTATATTTATTTGATACAAATACCCTAGGTTTATAACTAAACTGTATTATTTGATATACCTACATTGAAAATCATTACGATTGTCCTTGACTATATGTTTGTGTGGTACATAAGTTGCATCCAAAACTGTTCTCAAGTAAATTACCAACAATCTGCATAATTTTGTAGAATACCATTCATTTTATAATATTAGAACGTCTACAAAGCAATAGTACCTACTGTAGCGGTGTAGGTTTTATATCTTAAGTATGTGGGAACTTAAGAATTTTGTTTGCATATATCGGGAACATACATTTTTTATCGCAACTACAACACAAGGCACTGCTGAAAGCAAGCTTACTTATAAATTCAACATTCGTTTTTTTTTTCTTTTTATGGAATAGGCGGCAAACGAGCAGACGGATCACCTGATGGTAAGCAATCAGCGCCCATGGACACCCGCAACTCTAGAGGAGAAACAGTCCAGGAGTCGATTAAATAAATCAATGTTTATATGTAAACATACACTTTAATACTCATTAATTTGTTATGATATGCATGTCCGTGTTTCATAAATAGCTTAAGACGTTTCTTGTATCTCATATAACAGACACTAAACATACGTATCCTAGACTTCATAAAGCACAGCTACTTAATGTACATTAGGTATTTCCTACGACATTAAGTCCACCTAATGTACGATTGGGCTTGAAGTTTAAATACAACGTAAATATAAAATCCGCGTCTAATATTCATAAGACGTCGATAAATCCACGAGAAAGGCAACGAGAGTGCGTTCACATTAGATTGTCTCATTATCCATTAATCTGAATAAGATGCATCACTTTACGTAACATTTTGCTAGAAGCATAATACAGTAATAAATTCAGTAATGCAGTAAATACAGTAATCGCTAGAATGCATCATATATTACATTATTTTCGCTAATTCTCTACAATTACGTGTTCCTTGTAACTATTGTCGAAAGTTTTGATATTATGTAAATTAGTTTATTTTTAGGATTCTGAAATCTTGAGCTATTCAGTTCGTGGTAAATTTTGTTCATCTTCGTTTTCTTAGATAGTCTAAAGGACTGTTTAACGAAACGCCACTGTACAATGCAAAGTAGGTGTCACTTTTCACTATTTATGTTATGAATCCCACGTAATATGGGTGAGCCTATTGCCTAGTCCCAGACTCCGTGCTACTACTGAGAATTAAAAAACCCAGTTGTACGCTGGCCGACCCGGGATTCGAACCCGAGACCCCTTGCCCGGCAGTCACACTTGCGACCACTCCGCCAACGACGCAGTCTAGTCGAACTCTATAATAATCTTATTATGCATGAAATGAAATCGTAAATCTCATCAAAGCCGTCAAATGCTGAGTAGTATGTCTACGCCTTATTATGAACGACAATGTATTATCGAAATGATCGACATGATTTCACAATATAACTGGCAAAATTGTATATAAAAAAAAAAACAATAAATTGGCGAATAGTTTATAGAACGGCTTGTTTAATGTGGCAAATAAATTGGTTTATTGTAATAAAATTAACTAATATAATATCTACTGGTTAAAAAAACGGAGATTGTAAGAAATCATTATATCGTACAATATTGTAATACTTAAGTTAATTTGTTTGTCGAAGATGAAAATAATTTGATTTAATTTAAAATAAAAAGAAAATTATATCAAGAATTCTAACAAGACAGTAATAAATCCATTATACAGTAGTCTGGGAACGTATTCCAGTGCATACATACATAGCTAGCTAGATAACATCATTTGTACAAATCTAATTTATTTCTAATCGATTTTAAACAACTGCTAACAATCGGTTACAGTACCCACTCTAACCGTGTCGTAACTTTACCTTAGTGAACTCTGAACTGCGCATGCGTGCTAATAATTGTACCTACTTCTTATCTCTCTATATTTCACAATGTTAACCAAAATTAAATAATTGATTTAATTTAACTTTCAATTTCTTTCTTTACAACTGCTTTTATGTAAGTTGTTTAATTTTGTTGCCTTTTCCCGGAGGCAGAAATATATGAGTATGTAACCTAATATACAAATTAATATTATTTCTGCCAGCCTGTGGCTGGCAGAAATAATGGGCGTCGTTGATTGCTTACCATCAGGTGATACGTCTGTTCGTGTATCAGCTTATCCAATAAAAAAATAAGAATAATTATGAATATTACGAAAAATTTATAGTTTAATCGTAATCAACAGTAGAGCTTTTTTGGATCATTTTTCATGAAACCTTAATTCCGTGTTTAGCCTCTAAGCTCCACGGGGTAATGTGCTGTGGGAACTGAGATGCGTTGCGATATCCACTGATGATGCGATTTAATAAAAGACGTAAGTCACAAGCTATGGCGGGTAGCGGTTTTATAGTCATGTCATCGAGTGTGGACACTGTGTGAAGTTATTCTATTTGATGCCGGTAGCATATGGAGGCTGAAGTGTAGCATTTTATCAGTGATGATGTATAGATGGCGTTGGTAGTCAAAAATGATTCCTAATGTTCTAACTTCAAGTGTGGGAGAGCCATGCTTCGACACGAATGGGCCGGCTCGACCGGAGTGATACCACGGCCTCACAGAAAACCGATGTGAAGCAACGCTTGCGTTGTGTTTCGTCGTGTGAGTGAGGTTACCAGAGGCCCAATTACCCTCCCCTTCCCCAATCTTCCCAATCCTTGAATCCCCAGCGATCCTCAAACTCCTAATCCCCAGAAGGCCGGTAACGCACTTGTAACGCCTCTGGCGTTCCAGGTGTCCATGGGCGACGCCGATTGCTTACCATCAGGTGATCCGACTGCTCGTTTACCGGATTATGCCATAAAAAAAAACTTTGATTCCTATTTTGATCAAAACTTTTTAAGGTTTTAAATTTTATAGAAGAATCACAAGTTGTATTCAATTTTGTCTACTCTTTTAAAGAAGTAAAGACATGGTTTATTGTTAATATTGCTGAGTCGCTTGTGGGTCGATTTTGCAATCAATAGTTAATTTTTTTGTAAATATAATTGACATCTAACATTATTTTTTATGGAAGAATTTGTCAGAATTATTCTTCAGACAAAGTTATCTTTTGGGGGGGGGGATCATCCAATGACTTCTCCCGCCCGGGTGAGGCGGGAGGGAGTGTCAGACTCTTACTGACTAAAAACCACCCCGTTCCTACTCCTGCACTTCGAGCCGGAGCCCCGGCAACCCGTTAAGTCTTCCGCGGCTCCGTATCGGCATCAGCCCTGTTAGGCCCCATCTATGGTGGTCTGATGGCTCCGGAACGCGACGCGCCGTACGCTCGGATATAAAGTTATCTGACATTGGAAAAATCGACCCTCAGATCATTAATACTCGCTGCTCCCTCATCACTTGTGCTATAAAACCCCATGTTGTTTTGCAATAATTATGTTTATTTAGCGCTCACAGTAGCGACCTTTAGGGAAATTGCCAGTCGTCATACATGAGGCTGTACGCTTTGTATGAGTTGAATGGCAGCCATCATTATGTGCAGCCATTGTATGAGATTTGTATGAGATGTTATTGATGGTCGTGTCAATGTTTTATGGATGAAGATGAGGGTGCTTTATAGCCCTTAGATGCTTGATGGGTTCGTGACTAATTGTGTTTTGTGATGTGTGTATGTTTGTGTGTGTGTATGTAGGTTAATGCTGGTCAGTGTAATCAGTACTATGGTTGGTTTCAAAGTTAAATATTGAGTACATGAGTACTATCGATTGTCACTAAGTACTAAAACAAGTACTTCAGTTTAAAAAATTAACTAGCATTAAGTTAAAATTTTTGATATTTAGTATCTTTAGTAATAGTTCTCCAAAAGGTATTTCAGTATAATTATTTACTTAAGTTTCGTAAAATAATGCCTTAATATGCTACTTAGAAAAATAACAACCCCTACAGGTATAATGATAATAATAATTATAGAGAGTATTATTATCTCCCCTTCTTTAATTATAAAAATGATATTTGTTCGGTTAGCCTTAGCTTAGTATATAAAAATCGTAGCAATTGGCGTTTCATAGTCTCTGCCTACCCCCATAGGAGACAGATGTAAGGTTATTTATGTATGTAGCTTACTGATAAATTTAATATGACATATCAATCCATCATCTCCGAAATATTATGGTGAAACTAGACAGGTGTTACTGTCATGTAAAAAGTTCATTAAATCATCAAAATACATAATGTCAATCAAACCTTTGAATATAATACACAAATAAGAAGTATTACATACTTCTCCTAGTGTGAAAACTAATCACAAAGCCTCAATGAATATAATATAATACGACAGTATGTTATCTAGCACTATAGGTTGTGGACATGCGAGCGAAAGGTCGCAGGTTCAAACCCGTACCTGAACTTTGTGCCAAACGTGTCGAAATGAACGCGAAGACAATAAACGATGTATTCAAGTCATTACTTTGAAATATTAAAGTTTTATGCGAATATTTTAATAGTTATATAAATGTTGTATAAAGTTACATAGCTGAGCTTGTGAATATTAGGTACTAAATTGTTCATCTTACATTATTTTTATCCGAACCTAAAATGAAAAAAATAAGTAATTACGTAGGTAATGTTTTTATTTAAGAAATAGGTAATTAGAGATACATAATTATGTTCTATGTCAAAAACACTATTTAAATTCATTTTACGAATTTTCCCTGAATATGATACTATTTGAAAATTATATTATTTGTTAATTTCGAAATTTTAAGCTAAATAAGGGTAAATAAATTAAATGGTACAACATTGAACATTGCGTAGGCAGTCGTTCAATAATGCCGCACAAAAGACTTCAACGCGCTCGCACATTGAGCTCAAAGTAATCAATAGTAACACTATTTTTAACAAAGAGGATAGTTAGCGAATTAAATAGAATAAACTTTAATAATGTTTCCAAGTCTAGGCTTAAATTCAAGTTCTCGTATTCAGGTAGTTTTGGTAATTTTTACTAAATTAACGTATTATAAGCCTTCAAAAAATTTAAACATGTTCACATTCTTAACTCAAGAGGAAGTTACGTAAACGATCCCCAAACGAGAATTCGAACCTACGTTCTTGTTTTTCGACCTATTTCGGAAAGGCCTACGTCGTCAGTAAAAGGACATGTGCGCGGTGAGCGTTTCGAATGCGCGTGCGCAGCGGCCGGCGCGTCGTCAAGGATAACTGATAATGTCACTAGGAAATTACTTGTTATAATTAAGGATATTTCTGTATTTATTAACATTGTAAATAGTTAATTTTAAGCAGTTTATAAATAAACTGGTAACATGTAGTTTTGTAAACAAATAAATTAAAAGAGGGCATTGCCCGAAGAAATTCCACACTTTCGTAAGATAAAAGGCAAATGTAAACTTAAGTTACTTCTAAGTAAGCAACTATGTAACTTTAGAGTATTTGTTAAATGAACCTATGACCCCAAAAAATATTACCTGAATATGTCTTCATCCTAATAAATATTCATAGCTTGCAATAACTTCAAACAAGTTTACAAAGTATCACATAAGTTAAAAACTTAATGACTAAGTACTTGCACATTAGTGCTTAATCGTAACTTAGATACAACTTGAAAGTATTATCGATCAACTTAATTAAAATATGGAAGTAATCAATAACGCCAGGTTTTGCTCGTGTACGTAAAAGTTGCTGCAAATTGAGGAGTGTCTCCTACCGGCCTAGATTAATTGGCAGTGCGTGCGCGCATGTAGGTACCTACAGATATGTCTAGTATAATATTTAGTTTATCGTGAAAATTATTTAATAATGATATGTAAATTAATTATTCCTCAATTTAAAAAATAAAACGTTGCCCCACACTAGGATTTTCTCCTGAGTCGTGGGTGCGTTTACAAACATACAAGTTCACATACACATGACACCTAGACCCGGAACAACAATCTGTGGATCACACAAAGAGTTGTTCCGTGCGGGAATAGAACCCGCGACACATTGCGTAGCAGCCGGTTGCCCAACCACCGCGCCAACCGTGCAGTCAATTAAACTAAAGTATCTATAATACAAGTATTATTTAATGTGAAAAAATTTAACTCTTGATGAATCCTAAAACTCTACACGTACGTAACTAAACTCAGCAACCATGTTCAATTAAAAATTTCAGGCATTTACAAAATTAGTTTCAATATTCATCTAAATCGCTTAGTTTCAATAGAAAGTCGAATCCCAGATCAAATTTGCCTATTTCCATTCAAAAAATCTAAACATGTACATAAAAAGCAGTAGGTCAAAGATATACATTGCATCCAACATACCGAGCAACTAGCTATAGATTGTAACGTGGGAAAGAAGATCACCATTCAATGAACGTACTATTTACATCTCTGCCTACGTCTCAACGCGATGTTACACTACGATACACGTTTAAACATAATTTAACAAGAGCAACGTTCATTAGAAAATGTCTAAATTGCTTGTCGAGGCACGCACATACATGCATGCAAAGTGCAAAAAAAAACAAAAGAAAAATTCTACTCAAACATAAATATGAACAGTTTGCAACAGTCTATTACTGCTGGACTAAAGAAATAACGAAATTGAATATGGAGTATTGACTATATCTCTCTCTACTATCTCTCTTCTGAATTACAGGGGTATCAGTTTACTAATCGACTTTAAGACTTCTCAACATAAAAGGGATATGATCTCCACCTATGGCAAAAGGGCTAACCCTTCTGCGATCTGAGATTTCTAATGATCTCAATTTAAAGGTCTATGAGAAACCGCTATTAGGTAAATAGTCTCTGTTAAATGTGGCGCCATAGTCCTTTTACAATACCTATGGTAAAAGTGAGGGTGGTGACAGATGTATTCTACTCTACTGTCACTATTGCATATTCTAATAACTACCACAAAAAAACGTACAGAATATTAGCATGACAACAAATTGCAAAAAATAAATAATACATGTCCAACTTCTAAAATAAATTACACAACAGTCGTGTGAAAATACACACGAAATCAATAGAAAACTTCCTTCTCTTTAGTTGGGCGACAATTAATTACAATGGACGTTAATTAAACAAACACTCACCCAAATCGAAAGCTTCACACGTTACGGATATTATCACTCGTTGTTATATCACTGTCACTGTAACACTTTGACTCCCAAACTGCTTTTAACTTGTAGGAAAAACTATGAAATATAAAAAAAATACATTAGAAACAATACGCAAAAATGAATACTACGAAAATTTGAATAATACGCCGTAAATTAAAATGTGTGAATAATTTTTTTTCGTCGATATGTTAATTAGTAACACCTAATAGATATTATAGCACAGTTCCTATATTGTATAACTCAGGCATAACGTATGTATGGCAAGAACTGCAGTTTGCCGACACAATGCTTCCCACGGCGGCTAGAAGTCCTACGCTTACGCAAACACATAATTAGGTTCGTTTTTTTACATCAAAACATTTGGACATTGTCTAACATATTCGACAAAGCAATGTTTACTGGTCTTTGTGAAAAAAATTAAACATTGAACTATTGTCAAAGCAAGTCGGGTGAGAAGATTAGATTAAAGGTTATGTAAAAAGTCGGTCAAATGAACAAGATCTTTGAAATTGATATTCCGTGTACAATGCAATGCCGTGCCGCGGCGTTTCTTATAACTTCATTCACACTATAACCTCGCGAAAATATGTCTGCTCGAATTTGTTGCGGATTTTAGAAGAAAGTTACGTCAAACTAACTGCCAGCAGTTATTGATATAAATACTGTAACCCGTCATCTAACTGGCAATTAGTATAATTTTATTGTTTTGAAAAGTTTTAACTTTCGCTCTCGACCCGTTCTATGCGAATTGAACACGAATTCGAATGTTAGTTAGGACTTTTAATTTTGAAAAAAAATGTTGAGCTTCTTAACACTTTGAACCCCAAACCTACCCTTAAATTTCACAAACAATAAAAATCAGAATAAAAATTATAAATAAATCTTTCAAAAACAAAAAAAGAACAAAGCAAATTAAAAGCAGTTCGGAGAAACGCGAACAAAATATAAAACCTAAAAATTAAATTAAATAAAAATTAAAAAATACCGAATATATGTGGTAGCTTTAGCGACGCGTAAAGATGCGCTCGCGACGGTCGGCCGTCGACGAAGACTGCGCGGTTTGCGCCTGCGCAGCTGGCTCGGAGGGGCGGCCAGAGCATCCGCGATTGTTCTCCTTATTACTCAAACTTTATACACAGATGTACTAACGCAGTACGCTGCTGGTGTTGCAAAATTTTAGGTTCTTCTCTAGTAATGCGCCGCGGATTCGCTTGTAAACTATTATAGCTTTAATGGCTTTTTGTAGTGATAAGTAAAAGTTAGAGCTTTTCTTATATGATTTGTAGTGATTCAAAATACAATAAGGCAAAAAAAACATAGGTATCATATATTTTAAATAAGGGTCATCAAAGTCGTTAAATCATTTTCAGTACACCAAGAATACAGGTCGCCAAAAATATTAGCTTTTTGAAAATTCACATAAAAGATCATACCATAATAGTAATATAAAATGGTATTGTTTTCAAAGCTGAAAAATGTTTGAACATAGAAAGATAAGGACCACCAACAGAGCTTTAAATCGATAACATATTGTACCCTAAGTTCAAAACAAATGCCTGAAAATAACAATAGTCCATCAGGTTAAGAGGTCGACTGGCGATCTTGAGGTTGTAAGTTCAAATCTTAATCCGCTGAATAATGGTCAATGTTGTTACAGGATTTAAGATTAATAGGTAATTACGGATGGGTCTTATAGAGTAGAACATTATAGTTTTTGTATATGCATAACTATAGATAGACGCGAAGTATGTATGAACGTGGAAGAATAAAAATAATAATGTATGTGTTTCTCTATGAGTTTATTATGTTTTTCGACTTACTAACGTCATTGTTTGACGAGGAACTCGACTAGTTTCAGTAGCAGCGCGACAGTCGCCGCGTCGCGGGTCGCGGAAAGTTGTTCATGAATATGAGCCTCTAGCATGGCTTGAAACTAGTCGAGTTCCTCGTCAAATAATTACGTGAGTAAGTCGAAAAACATAACAATTAGTTTAGTATGTCTCACGAAAGTTATAATATAAATGTGTGTACTTAACATTCTTTAAAGCGTTATTGCTTATTCTCTTCTTCTATACCATTTTCATAAATACAATCACAATCACACTCAAACCCATAACAACTATTTGTGGATCATACGAAGGACTTTTTATAATCGAATTATATTCGAACTGCCTCGTTGGCCGAGCGGTCGCAAGTGCGACTGTCGGGCAAGATGTCTCGGGTTCGATTCCCGGGTCGGGCAAGGTACTACTGGGTTTTTAAAAATTCTCAGTAGTAGCACGGAGTCTGGAATTGTGCAGGATATATGGCAATAGGCTCACCCCCTATTACATGGGACTCATAACATAAATAGTGAAAAGTGGGTGTTACATTGTACAATGGCATTAAGTGCCGTAATGTGCACCTCTGCCTACCCCTTCGGGGATAAAAGGCATGATGTTATGTATGTATATTCGAACTCATGGTACGTTATGCAGCAGTTTATTACTCGGTCACTAAGCCAACTGAGTCAGTGTATTTGAGACTTTTGTAGACTTTTCAATTGATAAAATACATAGAAACGTTATGGTTGTAAAGGTGTACGGGTGGAGCAGGTGTAGTTGAAATTGTATTTAATTTTGTCACGTAGTCAGAGAAACCTCCTTTAAAGAAAAGCTTTCGCATCTAATGTGTGACTACTTGATAGAACCTGTATCATATTCATAAATGTCTTGATACTACTGTTGTATATAAATGTGTGAGTTTGTTGGTTTATTCTTATTGTACTAAGACATGTCATTAAGAGTTACTTTATAGACTCAAAAATATTTTTTGATGTATGCTCCTACAAGTTATGTATAATTTCTTTAAGCACCTTACTATATACTATTACATAAAAATATTTAAAACTGAAGGGTATTTAAATATTTTTTTGTTTGTTTGTTTGAACGAGCTAATCTCAGGAAATACTGGCTTGATTTAAAAAAAATCTTCTTATGTTGGATAGTCTGTTTATTGAGGAAGGCTATCAGCTATAAAACATCACGCTGCAATCAATAGGAGTGGAGCAGAGCGGGTGGATCCGCGCAGACGTAGCTATATTGACATATAAATATAGTTCAACATAATAGTTCATTTTAATTACATACATACATACGTCTGGATGATCGAACTTGGGAGCTTCGATTCTCGGGTTGGCCCAAGTGTTATACTAAGATACAAAAAACTCACGCCTGTCTCCTATGGGGGAAGGCAGAGACTATGGAACGCCAATTGCTACAATTCCTACATACCTTTTTGTTTCAAGAGTCATCATTCTTTTCATTCATGCTGGTCGGTTATAGGTTTTAATTATTAAGTTGATACATCATACACGGGTCAAATCTAGTATATTACAAATCAATCGATTTAAGTCAGCATTGACTAACAATGAGTGTCAATCGTCGACTCAGTCAATGGCTGACGGAAACTTGTCACTTAGCTGGTGTGGTTCAATCGTGAGCCTTTCTATTGGCGATGTATTATATGGGAGCTTGAAATGAAGAGTGTAATGGGTGATTGTTGTGGTTCATTATTATTAAACCTTCTATGGGTGTATAGAATAGTATACTATTCTACATAACTTGCATTATCAAAAAAATATGTTTATCCTTACTTATATTATAAATCGGAAAGTGAGTTTGTTTGTTTGTTTGTTCAGCTTTCACGCCGTAACTACTAAACCGATTGCTTTGAAATTTTGCAGACGTAAAGTTAGAAGTCTGGATTAATTAATAATAGGGTACTTTAAAAGCTAGTGAGTCTATAAAGTAGCACTTAGATCCTGTTTCACAATATCTGGATACCGTTATACTATAGAATATCATTAATTTCTTAGTGAATTGTAGATAAGATGAGGCAGAATTTGCTCCGGCTCAAAGCAGAAGAAGGAACAGGGTGGTTTTTTGTCAGTAAGGGTCTGACACTCTCTCTCATCTCATTCCAGGCGGGAGGAGTTTTTGGATGATTGACCCCTCTAAAAAAAGATAGATATATACAAAACTTAATTATAATAACACATTTTACGTTTTAAGGACCGATTTTTCAATCATCAGTTTAAATCTTAACTGAAGAATAAAATGAACATTCGACAGTTTTTAGTATGAAAGAATTGTTAAATATTCAAAGTTATTTCTCAGTTATAATTTATCTGGTGTTGGAAAAATGGGTCCTAAATGTCGTCGTAGTAATCGAACAGAATAAGGTGGTAGACTGAGTATCAGCGTTTTCTTCTGAACCTAACTTTTGAACTACAGACTCCAACCCTCGTATATAACATAACATCACGCGTTTTATCCCCGAAGGGGTAGGTAGAGGTGCACATTATGCCATTGTACAAGGTAACACCCACTTTTCACTATTTATGGTATGAGTCCCATGAAATAGGGGGTGAGCCTATTGCCATATACCGGGCACAATTCCAGACTCCGTGCAACTACTATTTTTTTTTTTAAACCTAGTAATACTTTGCCCTACCTGGGAATCGAACCCGAGACCCCTTGCCCGGCAATCGCACTTGCGACCACTCGGCCAACGAGGCAGTCAATAAAAGCCTCATCTATTAAACTTCGAAATAATGGCAAGGCTCTCTTATGTAGAGGATGCCCATAGGCCATAGATCTTCTATGAACTGTACAATAGTAAGATTTTGTAGAGGACTATAACAATCCGTTGATGAAACCAAATGAAAGTTCATTTCATCAAACATTCAAGCACTTTATGCAGTTAGATAACAGTAACCAAACAGTTATCACGCCACTTCACTAACTGCACCTGATTTATGAGGTCTCGGCTTCAGTTCCCGGGTCGTGCAAACTTCACGTAACGAGCCATAGATTGCATGGTGTGCAGTCCGACCACCATAAAGTAAACCATTGTTTGTATTTCGCTATAAAGAGTAGCTGTCTCCGTGTGTCTGTGTGGTAGTGAACTATGTACGTAACTTGGGAGTCTTCAACTGGATCAGTTCTGATGTCGATGGTTTCTTTTTCTTGCTAATTATTTGAATTGATGTTTTAGTTTGTGTCTGTTTCTTTTATATATTATAAAATTTAAAAAGGCCAAATTATTGCGAATGGCTTCTTTAAGAGTTCAAGAGATAGATATGAATTCTATAGACCAATATGAATGCTAGGGGAGCCGGGTCTGGTGAGCCTATTGCCGCTTTGGTAATCGAACACAGGACTCACTCGGTAATCACACTGGCGTCAACTTCATTATCTTCTCTTAAATAAAAAAAACTAAACTTATAACATAACATCACGCCTTTTATCCCTGAAGGGGTAGGCAGAGGTGCACATTATGCCACTGTACAATGTAACACCCACTTTTCACTATTTATGTTATGAGTCCCATGTAATAGGGGTGAGCCTATTGCCATATACCGGGCACAATTCTAGACTCCGTGCTACATACTTATACTTCTAAGTAGCAAAAAAACTGTGTTTTGTGATCTACCACGACAATCCTTTCACAAAATCTATTAAGAAACCCTTATATTAATGACCCACTATAGTTCAAGGTTGTATTCTAATCACTGACATACGTCTGTCCGTCAGTCTGTCACATTGGACACGCTGTCTCGTGGGCGATGTTTGTTAACAGCTAATCATCAGTTAACAATATTGTGATTATTTTAAACCAACTGGTTAGTATTTTAACTGTTAATTGTCAAGGTTCCTGCTGAATGGTGAGTGAAAGTTTGTCGTGTGTGTTGTGGCTTATTGGTTGGTGTGGCTGGTGATTGTGAGTTCTTGTGTTTATTTTCTGGGAATTATTGTTATTGATGTTTTCGATATATTTATGTATCAGTTTTATTGCGGTATTGGAATTGTTCCTAGTGCTTGATATGTTCTTTATGTGATAATTATAATGCAATATAACAATTATTTATTGCCTGCGTCTGCCTCGTTGGCCGAGTGGTCTCGGCAGGGGGTCTCGGGTTCGATTCCCGGGTCGTGCAAAGTATTACTGGGTCTTTAAAAATTCTCAGTAGTAGCACGGAGTCTGGAATTGTGCCTGGTATATGGCAATAAGCTCACCCCCTATTACATGGGACTCATAACATAAATAGTGAAAAGTGGGTGTTACATTGTACAGTGGCATTAAATGCCGTAGTGTGCACCTCTGCCTACCCCTTCGGAGATAAAAGGCGTGATATTATGTTATGTTATAACAATTATGACTACTGGTAACAATGAAACTCTTAAATTGAATCTGTACCATCATCGTCATCAACCTGCGTTTGCTACTGAGCTCGGTCTTCAGCTGTTCTCATCCAACCACTGCCAGCTCCCTTGCAGATATAGAGGGCACCCTACACTACTTTAGCCTAGACGCGGTTTCCGCTCTAAAACACATCTTCCTTAACGGTTATCGGTTCTTCGGCAAATGTTAATCTGTATATGACATTTATTTTCTTAACCGTGTAGTAATCGCATAGACAAATTATAAAAAATGATATATTTGGGTATATTTTCGAATTATGTATGTGTTCTTTCAAATAGTTACATTCAACACATGCTCTTGCACCCGCTGATTACTTATTCTGCATAACCCAAGAGTCAGACTGGTAGAAAATGCCTGCAGAATTAAGTCCACCCATGTGCTTGTTTGTGTGCATAAAGCTTTTAATAAAATGAAAATGACCTCTAACTGGAATTGACATACGAATTTTTGATACATATTTACTGTTCCATTGCCTCTAATTACGACAGACAGGCGTGAATTGCATCAAAATAAACTTAAACGCAGCTTATCGCAACTTTAAAGTAAACTTAATTAAATCCCTTTAATTTGCGGTCCGTTAACCAACGCACAACGCGTCAATGTCAACGGTTTACTATCGCGAAACGTTTCAATAATAACTGTTATTAGGGAAATAGTTTCAAGTTGTCAACATCTGCCCGCCCTTGGAACTAAGTGAGAAGTTTAAGTTTTCGCTAAAAATTGAGAAATGATAATTGTCTAAAAAAAATTATACAGAATGTATTGAGTATTTGATATGAAACATTATACAGCGCCTTTTGACTTTATGCTATGAACAATCGATTCAGGTATATTAAAATAAACTCTATGCACAGTTTTCCATTATTAAATTAATATCTAGGTAAACGAAGAGTACATCTCAGTGTATTTAAAAAGACTTTCTTTAGGTTTGGGTCCTATTACTGAAAGCGAACTAAGGACGAAGATAAATTATTATGTTTTCGGCTTATTCACGTAATAATTTGACGAGGAACTCGACTAGTTTCAAGCCATGCTAGAAGCTCTTATTCATGAGCAGCATTTCGCGACACGCGACATTAAGCCGAAAACATAATAATTTATTTAGTATGTCACACGATAGTTACAATACAAATAAGAACGAAGATATTTTCAATGTTAAGCTGGTCAATTATTTGTTTGTTTGTTAATTGGCGTTCCTTAGTCTCTGCCTACCCCCATGGGAGACAGGCGTGAAGTTATGTATGTATGTAAGTATGTCAACGTGAATGATTTTGATTCCTAAAAAGTTTCCTCTAATTTAATTATCGTTGACAAACAGCGACGATGTCACAATTAGTGGAAAGATGAAAATAAATGTTGTGCGCAAGCTGTCGACCGCAACTTTAAGAAAATGTCAGGAATTTTAATAATAGTCTCACTTCACCACCTTAATGGGAAAAGGAAATACTCACCTTGAATTACGCTGCCATGGCAACTATGGGGCTAAGAAAATATACAAACACAGCCTCCAGCCCATCGCATATAAAATGCAATTTGTCTGAGGCTTTTTTTAATGGCGGAAAATCATCGAATTCGGTGAGGCGGGAGGGAGTGTCAGACTCTTACTGACTAAAAACTACCCCGTTCCAACATCTGCACTTCGAGCCGGAGCCCCCGTAACCCGTTAGGTTCTCCGCGGCTTCGTTTGTCTACGGCTGGAGGTTTCTGTGTTTAGATAATTTAATAGTAGAGTGTCTATTACTTGTCTTGACTTGTCTTTACTCAATGTCATCTTTTAAATGTATTATTAACCAGCGGACCCGGTAGACTTAGTACTCCCTCAATCGATATTTTAGCATACTCAATCAGCGTTTACACCTTTCCTTGACTTTCACAAATCTTTCAAAACCGAAATTAGCTAAAATGTTCCAGCCGTTTTCGAATTTTAACTGAAAAAAACGGACAGCAATTCATTTTTATTTATAGGGATAGATAGATTGACAGATTTTTATTTTGTCATACTTTTCTACAAACGTTAGTCACTTAGGTTAGATTTTTAGACAAAAACTAAGTAGTTTTTGTCTAAAAATCGAACCTAGGTTTCTATCATTGTCTTTTTTTTTAAGGGGGGAAAATCATCGAATGACTGCTCCCGCCTGGGTGAGGCGGGAGGGAGTGTCAGACTCTTACAGACTAAAAACCACCCCGTTTCTTGTCCTGCACGTCGAGCCGGAGGCCCGGTTACCCGTTAGGTTCTCCGCGACTTCTATCATTGTCTAGATTTCACTTTACCATAAAATCATAGTGTTCGTCATTAATTTACCTGTGATCTCAGATCCTGGTATCATGTCGCCAGATCTGGCGGTAGGCGGCTGTTGTGCAAGCGCATACGTGAGACCCTGTAACAATATGTGTCGCAGCATCCGTTACGTACGGCAGCCATTTTAGAAAATCGTCCCGTTTAGATTAGGATTTTGATTGGTGGAGTTAGAAAGTTTGCCTTACTGTACTTAGGTACAGGTACAGTAGATTTTTAAGAAGATCAAAGTAGTCTGTATTTTCTTCTTAGTTTTTATTATGTTTTTCTAGTTACTATATTTCAAGTAGACTTTAGCTAACCCGCTGTTGCGGATACCGGTTACCGGGCTATCGGGGCTCTGGCTCAAAGCAAGAGTAGAAACGAGGTGATCAGTAAGTGTCTCACACTCTCCCGCTTCACTCGGGACGAGAGAAATCATTGGATGATTTTCCCCCCTCAGGAAAAGGACCTTGGCTACTGTTGAATTGAAATTGATTCTAGAGTTCTTCTATCATATTACAAACGCGAATATAATAAAGAAATGTAATGCGTTCTCACTGTTTAAAACGTTGCCCTACACTAGGATTGTCTCCTGTGTCGTGGGTGCGTTTACAAACATACAAGTTCACATTCACAATGACACCCAGACCCGGAACAACAATTTGTGGATCACACAAAGAGTTGTTCCGTGTGGGAATCGAACCCGCGACACGTTGCACGGCAGCCAGTTGCCCAGCCACCGCACCAACCGTGCAGTCAAGTCAAACCGTGTTATATTCAAGTAAGGATGTTCATTCTACGTAATATATTAAATATGACATTCATATCAATGGGTACATAATTGAATTCAAATCGTGCACCTTTCTTATCGAACCCCGATACTTATGTAATGTATTGTTTTGTTACATTTGGTACCGGCCCACTTTTATATACCATCATTATTGTAAGTCTGTCAATTTGTATCAATCTGTCAAATATATAAAGATCATTAATTGTTATATATGTACCTATATCTGTAATGTATGTAGGTTGATAATGCTGACCGTCTTATGAACTGTGACATGATAGTTTGAAATTTTCAATTGATTTAGCGCCGGTATCACCTTCTCCATATAATAAGTACCTGATAAACTTATGTGACAGATAGCTCATACAAATTACGTTCTTAATTCGAATTCATCTGGTAGATAGTGGCTATCCAGATATTGTGAAACAGGCCCTTAGTGTTATAATATAATATAAGGGTTGATTTTTCAATCAATTCCTAACTGTAGAATAAAATTGATATCTGACAGTATTGAGTGTTAAGGAATGGTCAATATTGAAACTTATTCCTCAGTTAAAATTTATATGAGCATTGAAAAATAGGCCCGATAGCGTTTTGTGGAATTTTTAACTTTACAAGTCTCGAAAATTTACAATCAAATGTTGAAGATTTGTGAACCGAAAGATCTAATAACAGAAAATAAAATTAAAAAGTACCATATTACATAAAGAACATAGTTTTGTCAAAATTTTGTATTATGAAATGATCTAAATATGATAGAACTTCACATAATACGTAAACTTCACACTGCAGTGTGATTTTCATTAATGTTATAATAACTGCCTCGTTGGCCGAGTGGTCGCAAGTGCGACTGCCGGGCAAGGGGTCTCGGGTTCGATTCCCGGGTCGGGCAAAGTATTACTGAGTTTTTAAAAAAATTCTCAGTAGTAGCACGGAGTCTGGAATTGTGCCCGGTATATGGCAATAGGCTCACCCCCTATTACATGGGACTCATAACATAAATAGTGAAAAGTGGGTGTTACATTGTACAGTGGCATAATGTGCACCTCTGCCTACCCCTTCGGGGATAAAAGGCGTGATGTTATGTTATGTTATGATGTTATGTTATAATAACTTCAGTTTTATAGTTACATTGACTCAGTGGCTCAGTTGTTATGACTCATTCAGATATAGTTTCATTACCGTTCGCATGACGTCTATTAAAGCGAAAGAAAGCAAAAATAGCTAAAACATTTATTGTGCTAAAATTGTTGCACTGAACTTTAACATCTTCACTGCTCATTCACTAGAGGACTGATGTACAGACTGACGTTTTTATATTTGGATTGACGTTCAAAAGTGTCTTCTTGGTCTAATTGAAATAAATGAGTTTGATTCTGACTTTGACTTGACTTTGATATTATGTAGATAATATAGTTTTCACCTATTATACTGGAAATCCCAACTCTCATATAGCCGATAAGTTACATGCATGAATACTGACAATTTGATAAAGCTATGGGTTTCTACAACATTTCTGGACATTTTTACTAGAAACCTTTCATAATATATAGGTATGTACATACATAAAAAAAATCCGTTCGATATTATCGCTCGAACACGACACGACTCAAAAACTCGACAACGGCTGAACCGATTTGGCTAATTTTAGTCTTGAAATCCAAGGAAGGTTTAAGAGTTAAGAACTTTTGGTGGTACGAAGTTGGCCGGATCATCTAGTTTGATCTAAAAATCGGACCTGACAACCTTAACTCTTAACTAACATTTGTAATCACTCGAATAATGAGTCTAATTTCTCTCCGTCAAAAAAAAAACATTATTTAATAACTACATGACTTCCATTGGTAATCAATATCATCATAAGTAGGTACCATTTCACGCTTCATAACAGCATAATAGTCGCAGTCATTTAGCCTATGCCTTTTCATAAGCTTCCTGATGGCCGGCGGCAGTGGACGGCTCGAGGCCATCTGACCCTCGTCTAACTAACCAGCTTGTTGGTATTCAATCAAGCTGTACTGGCCAGTGATCAGGTAGAAAGCTGCCATTTATCTTCAGTCGTTTGTGACAGGAAATGTATGGAAGGGTTTTAATGTTACGTTCATTCCCTTCAATTATTGTCAATATACGCCTTTCTTCTTGTTGCACCTAACGGTAGTCGGAAAGCAGGTGGTTTTTGGCACCTGAGCAGTCATATAAATAAGACAATCCTTACTAATATTATAAATCGGAAAGTGAGTTTGTTTGTTTGTTTGTTCCATTATCACGCCGTAACTACTAAACCGATTGCTTTGAATTTTTGCAGACGTGAAGTTAGAAGTCTGGATTAAATAATAGGGTACTTATTATTTATTTGATATTCTCGAAGGAAAATGAAATTATTGGTATAGATAGCGCTGTGTGTATTGGTATGTCACATAGGCTACTTTTTATCCTTTTGTGACGCGAGCGAAGCCGCGGGTAAAATCTAGTATGTATTATAAGTACGGATCTACATTTTGATAAATATATTTTTTTTTATTGACTGCACTCTTGTGGTTCGATTCCCGCACGGAGCAACTGTTTGTGTAATCCACAAATTATTGTTCCGGGTCTGGGTGTCATGTGTATGTGAACTTGTATGTTTGTAAACACGCCCACGATATAGGAGAAAATACAAGTGTGGGGCATTGTGTTTTTAAAGACATATTCCGGAAAAATATCCCTATTCTTTTTCCAGATAAAAATGCAATAATAATAATAAATAAGGGCATAACGTTGCAGCTGTATATCAGGTGTCAGATATTTATTTAATTTGTTGTTTAATACTTAGCCATGTGGTATCGGTAGAGTTGAATTACTTAAATATAAATTAGTTACAAGACATTTAAACTGTGTACTACAATTTTCTATTACTTTCGATCATGTAATTACATTTAACGATACCATAAAAGCCAGACCTCATAAAATTCCTTAAACTGAAGTTAAGTAATTGTTACATATTTTAATGACAAACTCTAAACTTGTTCATTGTTTCAACCAGAATTATGTTTGTCTTTACAGTTGGCTATAAACTGTAGCGGTAAAAAAGGTACTTCAATTTTACTGTCAAACAAAACGCTATAACAAACGAACCGCTTAAAAAATATTTACTAACTTTGTTTCTTTTTGTTTTTGTTATCTTATAACATTTACATATTACATACCATCCTGTCTTTTGATGCGTAAGGAAGGAGACAGATGTGCACATTTGCAATTTGACAGAACACACACACACACACACACACACATATACATTTGAGTATCTGGTGTCATTTTCAAATGAAATGTGCTTAAGCTTCGGTCATCGTATACGTCTATAAGATCTAAACATAGATTATATGATAGTTTTCACGTTATTAATCATCTTATCAGTGCAAAAAGAAAAAGCAAAAAGACGTGACTGCCTCGTTGGCCGAGTGGTCGCAAGTGCAACTGCCGGGCAAGGGGTCTCGGGTTCGATTCCCGGGTCGGGCAAAGTATTACTGGGTTTTTTTTAATTTCAGTAGGAGCACGGAGTCTGGAATTGTGCCCGGTATATCGCAATAGGCTCACTCCCTAATACATGGGACTCATAACATAAATAGTGAAAAGTGGGTGTTACATTGTACAGTGGCATAATGTACACCTCTGCCTACCCCTTCGGGGATAAAAGGCGTGATGTTATGTTATGTATCATGGCAATAGGAATAACACTATTAAATAGGACTCGATAATATGACTAGTGAAAAGTGAGCATTGCATTACATTGGTACCTATATGACGTGCGCCTTTACCTACCCATTTGGGCATTAAATGACAATGTAGGTATTCTTATATCCATTTAATCAAACAAGTATATATAAGTGCAAAATTCACGACCTCATCACCTAAATAAAGTTGTTAGACAATTGTCACTGTATCAAGACTCGACTACTGATGTTCTCACGTAAGCATTTCCTAGTCAAACTTCCGACTGAATTATAAATAATACAATATTATATATTAACTATATAATTATAGAGATGTGCTCGCGTGCGCAGATGTATATAAGTGATAAGGTAAGAATACGTTCTGGTTTCTGTCTGTAAAAAAGTGTTCGTTGTTTGTGAGTGCAGATGTGGGAACGGTGGGCTAGTGATGTGTTTAGTCGATTGTTTGAACATCGATTAATCGGTCTTATTAGTGATTGACTAACAACTGGTTTTGTTAAGTTCCGTGTTGTTATTATTATTGCGATTTGTAGTTACATGAAAACAATTTTAGATAAAGGGAATTGCACGTGTCAAGGTTGTTTACAATTGGCAATCGCTTCAATGGATACTATTACCTTAATTTTATTTTTAAAGCCACCTTAAAATGATGTGTTTCTATTAACTTATTTCGGCATAAACGTACAATCCTTACTAATATTATAAATCGGAAAGTGAGTTTGTTTGTTTGTTCCGCCTTCACGCCGTAACTACTAAACCGATTGCTTTGAAATTTTGCAGACGTAAAGTTAGAAGTCTGGATTAAATTATTATTTAATCCAGACTTCTAACTTTACCCTATTGGGTACTTTTTATCCCGGAAAAATTTGATATTCTCGAGGGAAAATGAAATTATTGGTATAGATGGCGCTGTGTGTATTGGTATATGTCACATAAGCTACTTTTTATCCTTTTGTGACGCGAGCGAAGCCGCTGGAAAAAGTTAGTTTCATATATATGAAAACTAAGTTCCAATAGTGGGAAAATTGCACTGAAGATCAGTGCATAAAATAGTGATGTTAACATTTTTTTTTATATATTCAGTAGGAAAGTGTTATCGATAGTGAAGCGACATCACTACACACGAAAACTTCACAGCGTTGACACGGATCCCGGCGTAATGATCGTAATTATGACATCGTGACGCAACCGCGCCATCTTGCGGGAAGATGGTTTAACACTTTTTACCGACCGATAATCTGATTAAATTCATTATATTTTTGTGTGGATAACTATGTTGTTTGTGATTTTGGCGTGAGAGCATCGGTTTTGTTTTAATTTTGTTGTGATTCTATGCTCGTTTACATAATTAGGTGTTGGTGTATTACGTTATTATAAACATGTTAGATTGGTAGCTTTCGCTCGAGGTTGCGGCAGTGACGTCTGGCCTTTTTGCGTGACTTTAACTTGAACAGTTTTTACTCGTTTTGAACTTCATTAACAAATTTGAATGCAGGACTACCGCGTCAATAACTATATATGTAGCTTATCTATTATAGCATTGGTATCATTTCAATTCACATAGATTTGTACACATAGTCTTCTTATTTCTTGATGTTCATATGTTTTCGCAACGTAAATTAATTTCTTTGACATTGCCTACTAGAGCAATCTCATAACATCACGCCTTTTATTCCCGAAGGGGTAGGCAGAGGTTAACATTATACCGCTGTATAATGTAAAACACCTACTTTTCACTATTTATGTTATGGGTCCCATGTAATAGGGGGAGAGCCTATTGCCATATACCGGGCACAATTCCAGACTCCGTGCTACTACTGAGAATTTTTTTTTAAACTCAGTAATACTTTACCCGACCCGGGAATCGAACCCGAGACCCCTAGGCCGGCAGTCGCACTTGCGACCACTCGACCAACAAGGCAGTCTATTGTAAGAAATTCTTCTAGCAAATAATTAAGTCATATTCCACTAATTGGTATGACGACAACGTATCTACAAATCAATAAGCGATCATAATCAATTTGAGCGTGTGTCGTAAATAAGACAATAAACTTAAATAGCCATGTAATGGAATGATTGTGGAACTAAAGAAGAAAGTCAATGGTTTTAATAATTACTGTGGATCATGTGTAAATTAATATAAATACATCAGTTTGTCCAATAAGTATACAAGATTACGTTAGGCAAATTATGCTTGAAAGTGAGTCATACACTAAGATAGTTTAGAAATACACAATTGTTAATGAAATCTATAGAAACTTAACGCATAGAAACCAAGACTTTCATACCTAACAGTCATGCTTATGACCATTCGACTAATGTTGTAGTTAATGTAGTGAAAAATCAACCAAACAAAAACCTAACTATTCTCTTCAAATACTAAAATGATGAAATGGAATCAAATACTAACTATATTGTTCGTCTCTGAAAATAAATGCATCGGAATCGTTGGTGCTGTATTTTATAGTAGATTTTGGTTTACAAAAATTGCATTAGTTGCCTTTAGTTGGGTAAGTGTCTGGGCTTTCGAGGAAGGAAATCGCAGCTTTTGAGGGCTGCTACGTGGTGGGACCTGCCACAATTTAGTGGTAGGTCGAGGCCTGCCGGGTGCGGTGAATCCGCAAGGGCGTCCCGGGTCACGGCCACAGGCAGAGGAGGAACACCGCGGTGGTTTTAGCCGGTAAGAGTCCGGCACACCCGCCCGTCGTCCCCACGGCGTGGGAAGTCCATGAGGATTTCCATCGCGTTATAAAAAAAAAAAGTGTCTGGGCTTCTTCTAATAAAAAATGCAAACAAATTTGTTTTGTTCTTTAGTGACAGGTAAGTTGGTTAGCTTTCAGCATGTCAGTAACTGTAGCAATCATCCTGTAACCTTTGACTGAGACACACATACCCGACCTGAGTGACACAATACTGCACTAGTTATATAACGCGGCTCCGTCTATGTATGCTGCAACCGAGTGATCTAGATTGATGACTGTCGAACCTCTAAGGTATTCTCTCTTCGTAATGATATAATCGTCATCATCAGACACTTATTATTCGAGTTGTCGATCGATTAATATTGATTATGTCATTCGAATTTGATTGTTTTGGTGATATTCTTCGTCTGGATTTTATAGCAGTATTGTTGTTTCTTTTATTGTGTGTGCGCACAGTGATATATGTAGGTGTTATTTAGTAGAGATGTGTCTATGTCTTTGGTCGATTGTAATAAAGACATTCATTAGTAAGATTAGTTGTCTTTGGCCATACATAACGATCATAGTAATTCTTTAATTTCTGTTACATTCTTTTTTTATCAACACATGCATGTTTTAAAAATAATACTTCATTTCCCTTTGATGACAGGAGACAGCGAGATCGCTAACACTTACGTACACATCATTTTTGTATGTAAGAAGCGTCAATTCACTCCATTACACTTTTCATAAGCACGATTGCATGTGCAGCAGTTAACCTACTACCTCATAGCAGTGCCATCGCAATCCCCACATGATATGCCAAAACTTTTAACTAGGCGCTATTTGTTGTAGGCAACAATGGCGCCTGATACGATTCGCAACAGTGTTGAAACGCGCACAATGCGCGTAACTAACGTTGCGTTGATATTAGTGGTAGTGTCGTGACCACTCCCAATTTCACTCATTTAGGTCGCTGATGTGTAATTACAATTATTGTTTGATGATTTGGTTGTTCAATGTGGGAGGTCGCGAGTATTATTGATGCATGAATTTGGTCTAGTAAATAAAAGGGGTTGCTAAGTAGTATCACAAGAGCTAAACCCTTCCAACTGGTAGGCGTACTTTTTATACTTACTTCTTAAGTGTGAGCTTGCTTCGGTACGAATGGGTCGGCTCGACCGGAGTGATACCACGGCCTCACTGGAAACCGACGTAAAACAACGCTTGCGTTGTGTTGCATAGTGTGAGTGATGTAACTGGAGGCCCAATTAACCTAACCCTTCTCCAATCTCTCCAATCCCTGAACCTCCAACAATCCTAATTCCCCATCCCCAAAAGGCCGGTAACGCACTTTCGCCTCTCTGGTGTTCCAAATGTTCATGGGCGACGCCGATTGCTTACCATTTAGTCATCCGTCTACTCTTTTACCGGCTTATCCCATAAAAATATATTATACCTCTTGATTTTAGATCACAGTAAATTTATTTATTTCCGCAACTCCTCAGTAAACAAATTGAATACACCAATAATGAGATTAAATCAATTACAAGAACACAATATACCAACTGATTAAGTTACAATGAGTGTTATCTAATCGCGTATAATTTCACTCATTGACAACACAACGCCTCCGAATCTCAGCGGGACACTCATTCATACTCCTTGTAATTAATTCCACCGGTATCGTAACAAACCTTCTTCATAAAACGGTCTCAGTAAAGTCCGAGCTTACATCATGAAATTACCGATTGTTATTCAGACCACCATATCCGAACACTTACGTAAGCAAAATAAAAATTGGAATGAACAAATATAGCTCTTATTACAACGTGTTAGGGGCAAGGAAGTATATTACTTTTTGTGTTGAACGCAAATAGTGTGGTTTATAGATAAATTATGGATATTTTGCCTAACTTTCGATCGATGTTTTGGAGTGATGAGAAACTATGATTCCCACGGTAACTGCTCTGTTCTTACTACCGTTTTGTTTTGTTCTAACGTGATTGATTTAGACTTCAGTGTAGTCTAGATTCTAGATTGAGCTCTCACTTTTTGGTGATTGTGTGTTTGAGTCTAGTTTCAGTAGGTATCAGAATATTGTTTGTAATACATTCAAATCAGTATAGGTTAATGGTCATAGCGCTTTCCTCTGTGTGTGAAAACCTCTATTATTTTCCAGATTTAGGTTGAAATTAGAATAAGTTTAAATACTATACTCAGAATTCATAACAAGCCGATATCAGAGTCCTAATATCTATAAATCCTACCTAAGGTTGTCTGGAAGCAATCACCTTGTGCGATAAGGCCGCCCATTATACACACTAATTTATGTTCTCATGTAGTTTTGTAAGGTACAATAAAGTATAATTAAAAGAGACCCCTAACACTGTGTGGAATCGTGTCTACCACCACATATCTTCGACCTCTCTCGATAGATACTGCTCTAATCGAATAACATGCGTTGTACCTCTCGCAGATCCCAATAGGTAGACGACGATACATTCCGTGAAGAGAGTACCTTCTACCATCTACTGCCTAGTGAAATATTGATAACCAATATACACATAGGTGCTTGTAATTACAGTTGCGTGTTCCAACAATTTATAAGCTTAAAAACTTTTGTCTATCTGCTTGAAAGTGTCACCCATTGTGCAATAGAAGCCCTTTCTACAAGCAATTAAGTTTGAACTTTAATAAAATTAACTTATAGGTACTTGGGTGAGGTGTCAAAATGTCTATCATAGGACTTAATTGATATATTGCATGGGTTGTGTCTGTCAAACTATGTACTTAGGTACTTGACATTTTCTTAGGGTTGCTTATGTAAAGATATAAGTCCCACACTAAGATTTTCTTATGTGCTGTGGGTGGGTTTTATCATCATCATCATCATATTAACTCTAAGACGTCTTCGGAACATAGGCCTTTCCCAATAACAAAGATGATATGTTTACAAAGATACAAAACATACACTTCATACCCAAAACCTCGACCTATGATCTATGTATTTTTGAATCTATGAATGGCATAAAAATTGTTCTGCAGCGACCAAGCCTACAACACGCTGTGCCGCAGCCAGTAAGAACCCAAACCCGGCAACTATGTTAGCCATGCAGTCATACTATATGCTCCAATATAATCCTCATGTCTCCATCTCGTTTAATGTATGTACATACTTACTGTTACGATCTACTGTTAGGAACGGTTTGATAAGCAAATCAAATATACTTATATTATCTTTAATGTTAAATTTTTCCCTCGTTGGCCGAGTGGTCGCAAGTGCGACTACCGGGCAAATCTCAGTAGTAGCACGGAGTCTGGAAATGTGCCCGGTATAATGGCAATAGGCTCACCCCCTATTACATGGGACTCATAACATAAATAGTGAAAAGTGGGTGTTACATTGTACAGTGGCATTAAGTGCCGAAATGTGCACCTCTGCCTACCCCTTCGGGGATAAAAAGGCGTGATGTTATGTTATGTTAAATTTTTCTCCGACTGTAGGAATGGTATTATTTCATGGAGTGTATAAGGTACCTACAATAGCAAAACTTGTCTAGCCTTTGTTTTCCCTGTTTCAATACAATCCTCGAATTCAAAGTAGTCTGTTGTGTAGGCTATATATGTGCACAAAAAAGTTAAAATGCTTTTGATATTGAATTTACAATCTTCAGTCGTTTATGGAAGTACTTATATAAATAATAATTGATGACCCACCGATATACTTAGACACCTACGTCCAATTTATTGATCTCTAACGAATAGTACATTACATAGCTATGTCGAAATAACTTGTCATATCTCACTTTCGATCAGTTTAGAAACAAAGCGTTGGGTCAGAGTTGACGTATTGTGCGGCCCATGTTCTCGCGTGGGCAGACCAATTAAATATATCCATTATATAATCATAATCAATGATTGGCGACAAATGGCTTGCATGACATTTTTCTACAATTAAATGTAAGATACTTTTAGTAATTTTCTGTGTTGAAAGGCGGAAACGCCATTTTGTTTTCTTTATAGAAAATGGTGTAAGGGTCACTTTCACAATAACCCAATACATTGCTGATAAAAATTGACAGACATTTAAACTGTCAAACACCAAGCGGTCACCGGTGACCGCGACCTATTGTTCTTTAATTGTGTCTATAAAACCGGTACTCGACGAGTTAAAAAACTGACTGCCTCGTTGGCCGAGTGGTCGCAAGTGTGACTGCCGGGCAAGGGGTCTCGGGTTCGATTCCCGGGTCGGGCAAAGTATTACTGGGTTTTTAAATCTCAGTAGTAGTACGGAGTCTGGAAATGTGCCCAGTATATGGCAAAAGGCTCACCCCCTATTACATGGGACTCATAACATAGATAGTGAAAAGTGGGTGTTACATTGTACAGTGGCATAATGTGCACCTCTGCCTACCCCTTCGGGGATAAAAGGCGTGATGTTATGTTATGTTACACTAAAAAAAATGTTTTTACTTTAGACTGCTAAAGGAAGAACGTACGTAAAGATTTTTGTAGAAAATCGGAAATATCTAAAATCTATGAGATTTTGGGATGAGTAGCCCATCCCATTATGAGATGTTATGACCTAAAAACTGTTAAACACAAGTTTTGCTTCCCTCGAGCTAAGTAAACAGTTTCTTTCTAATAAACTGGGTAACTAACTAAGAATGGATACAAAATAAAACAACATTTCACTACACACAGATATATTTAAAAAAAAACTAATCTCTACGATACAATATTAATGACGACATTTTAAACTAACATAAATAATTATTTAAACTGTTGGTTAAATGAGTTACGATTAAAAACTTGAAATCTTAACTTAATAATATAATAAAACATTAAATCTAAGTTTATTCTTTGTCTTCTATATTTTTATATATTAGAATCATTTGTAATGGAACTACATCTAAAGATAATAATTATATATCTTATATGCATATTATAGTTCGTAAAGCAAATAAATATGACACCTTTATAACATACATAGGTGTCATTGTAATCTTAACTAGTTTTATAAATATTATAATTGTTAAAATAGTAGAACTTATAAACTAACTTATGAATAGCGGTTACATTGTATTCAGATAATATAGACTTAATGTTTGGCAAAAAAAAAATTCAACATGGTACAAATAGGATATTTAAATCTAAGACTTACAAACTAGACCAAAGTTAGGTCGTACATATTAAATGCTCAATCGTACCAAGACAACAAACTGCATTATATATACTAGCTGGTTATATGAAACCAGATATTCTTTGAAGAGGTCAAAAGTGCTCATACACCAACCGTCCACTTTACTCCAATACCACCATTTACTTGAATAATGAAAATCTACACAAACATATGTACCACTACGTAAGGTACCAATTGGTAACATATCACTGAGTCTGTACCTGTGTTCCAAGCTAACACGTTGTATGACGGAACCACGACAATGTTGCTGATACGTCTTGCGCATTCAAACATATTTTTCGATATTCGTTAGACAGATTTGTTATAAGTCATTATTCACGAGTTAAATAACTATTGTAGGTGTGACGCTACAGTTTTTAGTGTGATATTCCCCCGACGTGTGTGATAAGTTAGACCAGTCCGTACCCGGAACAGTGAGATACACGGCGCAACCAATGCGAGCTTAAGTCGCTTGCGTTGGGACGCCAACTAGTGCCGCCTAGGGCGCCAGTGTTCCCATCAACTGGAGGTAATGGAAACACTGGCGCCCTAGGACGAGACTAGTCTCTCTTAGAACATGACAGAGCATGGTGATGGTGACGTCTATTCGGGGTATTGTACGGGGTATGGTAACATAGTGAATTAGCGACAAAATATGCCATTTACTAGATCAACTAGTTTGTCTTCTCAATAGATCACCATATTCACAAGTAGTACTTGTTTGGGAAATATTCAATCTATTGTGAAAACACTTACTCGTACACATTAAGCGTACTGAGTAAGCTTCGAGCATACTTGTCAGTATATCGCGATGATATTCCCCTGACTCCTACGCTCGGCTGTAACCTAACTTTGGTTTCCAGCATGTTATGCACATCGATTTTCTTTATGTGTTTTACTAATAGCTGTAGTTAGCCGTGAACTGGGCCTTGTAAGTTGATACTAGGTTACAATAAATTACCAGGAGCTTAACTTGCTTGTGACGACTCTCACAGACGTTAGCGTGACAGCCGGGACCGACGGCTTTACGTGCCCTCCGAAGCACGAATTGTTACATTATATCACTTTAGTGCAATATAATGTATAGTTATTCAAGAAACATGTAATTCGGGTACATCGCCCATAAAGTTATGTTGAAATCCTTTTACACGCGTTGTATTAATTAATTAATATGTTTTACTAATTAAGCTGCTATTATTACTTCTCTGAAGGTCTAAATAACATACGAATCCTTTGCCTGCAACTGTTGTGTGAGAAACTATTGGGCACAATATTGTTTGAGTTTAAGAGATCATCGTTTTATGAGTTAATTAATGTAATTAATAACGCGTATAAAGGCACCTACACATTTGTCAGTATGCCGACACATACCCCTGACGCGTGTGATAGGTTGGACCAGTCCGTACTCGGGACAGTGTGATACACGGAGCAGCTAACGCGAGCGTCAGTCCCTCGCGTCCCAAGTAATGGGAACACTGGCGCCCTAGGACGGGACTAGTATCTCTTAGAACATGACAAAGCATGGTGACGACTATCCAGGGTATTGGCTGGACAGCCGGGACCGACGGCTTTACGTGCCCTCCGAAGCACGATATAAAATGTAGAGAGTTTGCGATAATCTGTAGTCCACACAAAGTTGCCATTTTTTATCCAAATTTTGATTATATACAGTAGATTTGGGTGAACAGTGTACATATAGTGGAACACAATACATATGCTTGATAATCTGCAATATAAATACTTACAGAAGTAGTCAGAGTTAATGTAAAATCCGTACCTGGACATAACAATTTCTGTTAAAAACTTACTCAACTAACATTATACTGCGATCGTCTTTAAATCAAACAAATTACGATCCAAAGATTCCTCCACTTCAAAGTGATTTCCTCTAATCTGTCACTGGTCCAGTTTTACTGGTTACCTATTTATTGTCTCCTCAATAGATCACCATATTCACAAGTAATATTTGTTTGGGGAATATTCAATCTATTGTGAAAACACTTACTCGTACACATAAAGCGTACTAAGTAAGCTTCAAGCATACTTGTCAGTATATCGCTATGATATTCCCCTGACTTCTACGCTCGGCTGTAACCTAACTTTGGTTTCCAGCATGTTATTCACACCGATTTTTTTATGTGTTTTACGAATAGCTGTAGTTAGCCGTGAACTGGGCCTTGTAAGTTGATACTAGGTTACAATAAATTACCAGGAGCTTAACTTGCTTGTGACGACTCTCACAGACGTTAGCGTGACAGCCGGGACCGACGGCTTTACGTGCCCTCCGAAGCACAAATTATAACATTATAAGTAATAGAGAGCAATGTAATGTACATTCATTCAACCAACTTGTAATTTGGCTGCAAATACCATAAAGTAATGATGAAATCCTTTTACACGCGTTGAATCATTTAATTATTAATGTTATTGACTAATTAAATCACTATTATCAGTTCCCTGAAAGAGTAAATAACATACGAATCCGTAGAATGTGACTGTTGGATACGATATTGGTTCAGTTTTTCGATTTTCTCAGCGAGTTAATGTAAATAATAATGCGTATAAAGGCACCTACACAGTTGTCAGTATGCCGAGACATTCCCCTGACGCGTGTGATAGGCTAGACCAGTCCGTACACAGGACATTGTGATACACGGAACGACCAACGCGAGCGTCAGTCCCTCGCGTCCCAGGTAATGGGAACACTGGCGCCCTAGGACGAGACTAGTCTCTCTTAGAACATGACAAAGCATGGTGACGACTGTCCGGGGTATTAGCTGGACAGCCGGGACCGACAGCTTTACGTGCCCTCCGAAGCACGATATAAAAGTTAAAGGAATTCTGGTATTCTGTATGTACTTTATTTCTCTTTTATGGGATAATTCAGTAAAGGAGCAGACATATTACCTGATGGTAAGCAATCGGCGCCGCCCATAAACAATCTAAACACCAGTGGACCTATAAGTTCTTGGCCAGCCTTTTGGGGTTAGCTATTTTAGGATTGGGGATTCGGGGCTTAGAGACATTGGGGAGGGCGTAATTGAGTGGCCGATAAACTCACAGACACGGCGAAACACCACGCAAGCATTGTTCCACACTGGTTTTCGGTGAGGTCGTGGTATCACACCGGTCGAACCGGTTCATTAGTGTAGTAGCAGTGCTTTCCAGTTTTTTGCTCATTGATTCTTCATCATTTATCTCTTCGTTAGCCTAGTAGGTCAACTACATATTGTCTCCTTAATAGATCACCATATTCACAAGTAGTACTTGTTTGGGGAATATTCAATCTATTGTGAAAACACTTACTCGTACACATTAAGTGTACTGAGTAAGCTTCGAGCATACTTGTCAGTATATCGCGATGATATTCCCCTGACTCCTACGCTCGGCTGTAACCTAACTTAACTTTGGTTTCCAGCATGTTATTCACACCGATTTTTTTATGTGTTTTACGAATAGCTGTACTTAGCCGTGAACTGGGTCTTGTAAGTTGATACTAGGTTACAATAAATTACCAGGAGCTTAACTTGCTTGTGACGACTCTCACAGACGTTAGCGTGACAGCCGGGACCGACGGCTTTACGTGCCCTCCGAAGCACGAATTGTTACATTATATCACTTTAGTGCAATATAATGTATAGTTATTCAAGAAACATGTAATTCGGGTACATTGCCCATTCAGTTATGTTGAAATCCTTTTACACGCGTTGTATTAATTAATTAATATGTTTTACTAATTAAGCTGCTATTATTACTTTTCTGAAAGTCTAAATAACATACGAATCCTTTGCCTTCAACTGTTGTGTGAGAAACTATTGGGTACGATATTGTTTGAGTTTAAGATATCATCGTTCTAAGAGTTAATTAATGTAATTAATAACGCGTATAGAGGCACCTTCACAGTTGTCAGTATGCTGAGACATTCCCCTGACGCGTGAGATAGGTTGGACCAGTCTGTACTCGGGACGGTGTGATGCGCGAAACGACCAACGCGAGCGTCAGTCCCTCGCGTCCCAGGTAATGGGAACACTGGCGCCCTAGGACGAGACTAGTCTCTCTTAGAACATGACTAAGCATGGTGACGACTGTCCGGGGTATTGGCTGGACAGCCGGGACCGACGGCTTTACGTGCCCTCCGAAGCACGGGGACAATCATTTCATTTCATAATTATATCTGGGTTTATGAGAACAAACATTATTAATATTAATATATATACATATATTACTATTCATCTCAGTTTTATTCCTATTCGATTAATTTTTAGTAAAGCGATGTGTTGTATCGAACAGCTGTTGTTGACAAATGTAATACACAACATTTCTTAAAATGGATTGTTTGTATTAACCGGAGTATAGAGATTATTAGGTTTGATTGCTTGAACCATATTATGAGAAATTCGTTAATACCGATATTTTTGTACATGGTACATACATATGTCAATAATTTAATGGTTGTCTGAATATTCGAAGTAAAAGTTCAACTTGTAATGACGACGAGTGTCTGTTCCTCGCATCCCAGGGAATGGGAATACTAGCGCCCTAGGACAAAGCATGGTGACAGCTTTGTAAGGTATTGGCGGAAAAGCCGGGACCATGGTTTAACGCGCCATCCGAAGCATGCTTTTTTACGTTGTGTCATTTTAGCATATTAGATAATTAATTAATGACCATATTCATTTCTAGCAACAGTGTCCAATGACTATTTGAAATACAATCCTTCAACACACGTGGTATTAATCAATTAATAAATTTGTTGATAAGTGGGACAGTACAGTAGTTATTACAGTCAAGTTAATAGTACCAGCACATGTCACCTGTTTTTAACAGTACGGTGGAATTTATTGAGTAAAACTTCGTTTCACTTTATAAATACATTATTTGAAGGCTTTATTAATTTAATTAATAACGTGTGCAGAGGCACCTACACAGTTGTCAGTATGCCGAGACATTCCCCTGACGCGTGTGATAGGTTAGACCAGTCCGTACACAGGACATTGTGATACACGGAACGACCAACGCGAGCGTCAGTCCTTCGCATCCCAGGTAATGGGAACACTGGCGCCCTAGGACGAGACTAGTCTCTCTTAGAACATGACTAAGCATGGTGACGACTGTCCGGGGTTTTGTGTGGACAGCCGGGACCGACGGCTTTACGTGCCCTCCGAAGCACGAAGAAGTTTTGACATTTAGCGTCTCTTGTCCTACTCTAATCTTATAATAACTATATAAATATAGTTCGATGAGGCTCTTATATATGCCTAGCGATAGTAAGAATTAATTTTAAATCTCATGTTGAGATAATCGTGCGACCATAGTGGTGTAAAATCTTAGCGATTGATCATTCACACGCGTCAGTATGCCGTGAAGACATTCCCCTGCCTTGTGTGAAGACTGACTAGTCCGTCCTGAGACTTCGGTATTTTACACGATGCACTAGCGCATGCCATTTGGCTACCGCAACCCAATAAGAGGGTACCGATGTCCAAGAACGACACTAGTTTGCAATATTACGTACATGACAAAGCATGGTGACGACTGTCCGGGGTATTGGTTAGACAGCCGGGACCGACGGCTTAACGTGCCCTCCGAAGCACGGAATTAACTGACCTGAAATAGTTATGTTTGTACATAACTTATTCTATTTTCCTAATTTTAAAGTTATAGTTTAGTCCTATGTTATATCACGTGCAATATATACATTTCACTTAGCACGGTTATACTTAAATCTATCATCCCGTTTTATGTCGCGTCGTACATATTTATTAACACCTAATAGTAATTTTACATCAAAAGGTGATTTATATTCTGACGTTAAGGTTTACTTAATGGTGACCAAATTGTATTTTTATAAGTGCCTGTGTGAACAAGCATAGCACGATCTCGTTTGAACAACGCGTTGCAAGTTATATAACCTTCGTCTTTGTATTAATTCGATAGTTCATTTCTAGTTGATCTTGTATGATTACATCTTCGAATACCTTTAAACCTATATATTTAAGTTAACGCTAAGGTCTAGTCTACTTAGTCTAACACGGTTTTGTATATACAGAGACCGTGAGTAAGGTTTAACCTATTACGATCGAATGTCATGTTTATAATCAATGTACAACTTATATTTATAAATTGTCCATATGCATACCGATATTAAAACATAAAATAGATTTTTTAAATCTTTGTCGTCGTAGCAAGCCGTGCTATGCCGTAGCGTAACGCGTTGTACTTCGCAAAAGACATTCTATGTACAATTATTAATTGTTTCAAAAACTATTGTTGTATTATTAGTTTAAGTATTGTTGTTTAATACAATGTAGTATATTCGGAATAAAGATTCCGAATATTTGTCGCCGGTAGCATACGAACAATATCTTATTAATAGCTTACATTCTATTTTTTTTTGTGTTTTCCTCGATTTTTTTATTTTTTTGTATTTTTTTTATTTTGATTTTTTTTTTAATATTTATGTTGTTGATTTTTTTTATCTTTGTAGTTTAACCTAACACGGAGTCGCCTATGTACAGAAACCGTGATTAATTCCTTAACTATAACGATCTCATTGCTGTTTCATCACTTTCCACAAATATATCTACATTACCTAACTTAATCTTTAAATATTAAACTTAATTATTAAAGTAACTATCTACAAAATTGTAATTATGTGGGCATTGTGGGGACACAAATGTATATTTTCAAAATCCCGTTATTTGAACCAATCACATGAAAAGGTATAATTTATTTTGGTTTTAATTTATAAAATAATGGAAGACAGACGGCAAACAAGATCTATTTTCTTGTATTCTATTCATAAGTATATTATGGTACTGAATTTCCCCAAAATATATACAGATACACCTCCCGACAAACCACTAAATCGCATTAATATGTAATGTATTAAAGTGCCTTCTTTTTGTTTCTCATTTATATTTACACTTATATCTGTAACTTAACTCTTATACATTATATACAAACCCATAGGCTAGTGTGTTTATATGCCAAAAGATCCATATCTTTAATTTTCTTAGTAGTTTTTACTCTGTTCATTTACCGAACCTTTATTTTGTTTGCATTAAAAACTTAGCTTATCTCTTCGTTCATCATCACTCCTTGTCTCAATATCACACGTAAGTATCACATGTTTATTGTCTCACTCAGACGATCCCTCCAGTCATTCCTCACTGCCGCCCGTTCTACAACCTCGCCCTCTACCGCATGAAAGAATTCGCACGTACAATGTATTGACTAGAGTATTATCACAGTTTTCCAAAGATGTGGCGCCACAAACGTGGAATTTATTTCACGAGATAGACTCAATACTTGCATGCCTCCCCACTCATTCACACAAGATGCACACACATTAGAACAAGTGAATAATGACGAACGAAGCGGGACAAGTAGGCGGAAGAACAATAATAAAGTCACAGCATTTGCTTTATGTAGGTAAAAACAATATAAAAACCTATGCTAACTTATATCTAATTTATATCACAAAACTTACAAATAAACCAGCTGTTCTTCATAAATCTTTAGAATATTAAAAAATAAGTTATTACACCGTCTTGGTACGTGAAAAACCACAGCCAAATTGAATATTCACAGACAAAAAAACACCACTGAATTATGTTTTGATGAAAATAAATGCATGGTAGTTTGTTGTTTACTGTTTTATAAAGATTAATCAGCTGAAAAGAATATAAAACACATTATAAGAGCCTCATCTTACCACTTAATGCTAGCTTATAGATAGCGAAGGCTGATCTTGCATTGAAACAAAACTCTTGTGTTTTTACATAGCTGGATGTCATACCGAAAGGGGAATACACAGCTTTGGCCTTTTTACAAAAACCTATAACTGTCCCCGACCTGCGACCTCTACTCCGAATATGTCAAAGAAGCTCGCAGATAGATGTCCATTCCACTCCAGCTTTTAGTCCTGAACAAATGTTATTTTGCTAAGATAATTAGGTTACCACCGTTGACCGTCACGATTCGGTTCTTCCGCTGGCAACCGGGTTCTCTATACCAGACCTCGAATACGTGCAAAACAAAAACCTGTAAAGTTCATTTTGATTTTAATTTACAAATTGATTGTGTAAAAAACCTTTCTATTTACAATGAGGTACACAGGAAAATGTACTCAATTATATTACAACCTAACTATTACTATATAAAAACTCTTTTACTGAGACATTTATGTACATCTACTAGATATAAGTGAGCCGATTGACCATGTATCTTAGACATTATAAGGAATAATGCCCATCATTTTAATGTACAATCTTAAACCTACATTCAGCAGCAAAAATAGATATCCCATGAACAAAACAAATAAAATATGACCACCGATGTATTGTATAAGTAACCTTATTCATTGCAAGTATCCAGTGCATATTCTCTTACACAAACGCCTCACTGATCCTAGCAGAAGCTCTCCTAGTTTAAGACTTCGTGCCCGCACCAAATACCGCTCAATTCGTACGTTATTGAGTGGAGTTTGAGTGTCAATAAACACACTAGGCTTTTTCAAAGCACTGGCCTTTTACAAAGATTTTTCAATACACTCAAAGATGCTCTGATTAAGATTTTGTCATCAAATGTTACCGAGTAGTCTACCAAGAAGTTCAAAGGGTAGCTGTGTCACTCGTCTATAGAATATATAGTTTTACTGCTGATTTACTTACAGACTAACTAAACATGATACTGGAGAAGATAGTTCAACTCAATACGCTATTTTGTAACCAGTAACTATTACGTTTTTACTTCTCATCGACATTTTGTTGTTTGATAATGTTATTGCAATAAAGAATTGAAAAATCTAGTCCAATAATGATGTCTCGGTAATTACCGGCTGGACTTAAGAAGCGTCGCGTACTTGGAGCATTCATTTTCATTCATATTTACAGACATACAAACATACTTACAACTTACATTTAGTTTTTGATTCGACACTCTTAAAGTGTTTCTACAATTATCTAACATTATTTTTATATTATTTTATACTAAGTTAAAATTAATACACTTATTGGCAGTGCTTTCAGTGGTAGCTTGGTGATCCTTACTTTACTAATCTTAATTACAACTTATTTAATTATAGACGAACATGTTCCGATATATTATTATTTACATCTTATACTATCATTTCTTTTTTTGTATTTCCTATATTTTTTGTATTTTTTTTTTTGTTATTTTCATCCTTTTAAAACTTTTTTTATTAGGTTTCTATATTTTTTGTTTTTTTTTATTATTTTTCTTCAGTTTTTATTGTTTTTTAGTGTTTTTAAGAACTTTTTTGATTTTTTTTGCAAACCTGAGAGTTTATCAGGAATGTGATTTTTTTGTTTTTTTTTTCTTACACTAATTCCGTTTCATCTCTAGAGTTTTAGAAAAAACCCTTCATTCGATCCCTACGCATCAAATTATTTGCATTGAAAGCAAATAATTTCCAACTAATCGTCTCATGATTTATAACAGTACATTACATTTGAAACGAATATTTATATAAATCATTATATTAAAATATCCTGAATGGTAAGCTGTGACACAAAGTAAGTTCCATGAAATCGGAGGAACGTTAGACCACAGTTTCTCCGTTTCAGGATCAAACCTGGGATTCGCATGATAATAAACGCCATACATTTGTTTTATTTTCTTTAGTGATGATTGATAGTTAATTTGAATATAAACCTGTATCTTCTATACTAAAATCCCAGTATTTCAAGTAATTTAATATTTTAATCCGGTAGGAATAAAACTGAGTTATTTAAACTGTTATCATTATCAATTCAATATGTTACCGACCGTGTAATGGTAACGTTATAACGGTGCTTAACCTCGCATTGTTAACAAATAAACATATACTATATACTTATGTAAGGAATACATATTTATATGATGTTGCACCGCTTAAAGGGCAGTTTCCAATGTGTTATATATGATTATCTATTCATTTCTTTTAATTTTGTGTGAGGTAGCGTGTTGTAATGTCGCAGTAGACTGCATCAAATAGCATACTTATATTAAACTTTTCTATAATAACGTGATAATAAGGTATTTTTTATCGTATTGAAAAGTCGAAACAATTTTTTTATTAAGGAAACTACCCAATTTCAATACGAGGTAAATATAAAACGACCTATTCAAGTTACTCGTAGAACCTGGCATCTTTTTCAGGATCTGTGATCGTCAACGCGGGGTGCTACGGTTAGTATCTTGAATAGGCCGGTCCTTTCTCCGAAGTTTGGAGAAGGGGGCTGGGCATTCCGGACCTCATCACCCACCAACACAGCTCCGGCTTCAGAAGCCTTTTGCTATGCTGGTGTATCATGGTGAGAGCGTGGTACTTCCCCGGTCGAGCCTACCCATTGCGAGCTGGCAGTTAAAGCAGCTTGGCTCTACCACGTGAAGGGAGGTTTCCAGGCGACCGTTTTGCATTGATCGTTCAGTTTCACACGAGTATTCTGTTAGTTGATGGTACTGAGGGTTTAGTACAAGATTGTGTTACGTTACTGAGATCGAAACAAGACCGCATTCGGCGCTGATTAGTTGGTTCGTTGGAGATATATACTTCGCATATGTTTATATCAGAAAATTGTTTAGGTTACAGATTAATTTTACTACATTGATTAACTCGTCGAGTACCGGTTTTATAGACACAATTAAAGAACAATAGGTCGCGGTCACCGGTGACCGCTTGGTGTTTGACAGATTAAGATTATGAAGCTATAAGTTAATCAAAAGATTTCGTTTAACTATGTTCCTTTATAGGGTGACTTGTAACTCGACGTATTCCTCTCGGGAGGTGATAATACAACTAATTTCCTACAAAATTAGCTCTGAGGTCTCTGGTCCGAAAGTGGCTAGTTTCTGAGATATTCAACATTTTCGGTGAAAAAATCCCGATCGATCTACAAAAACATCAATAAATAAAAAAGTACTGGTTTGATTTAAGTGATTTTCATTTGTTGTCAGTACATCAATAAACATTTATGAATACTAATACTGGCAGAAATATCATTAGTTTTGAAACAGCAAGTAAATTAGTATGAATTTTTGTTTTGAGCCACTAATTTGGTCAATAGAAACCTGCATTTAGCTTAAAAAATTAATATTACACCAAGCGTACAAACTATTAAAAAAATTTCCTTGGTTTATTAGCTACCCAATAATACTAAATTATTTATAAAATTCTCAAAACTGAATTCATTACTTGAAGTTAAGTGTAAAGGAAAACGGGCAATTTAAAAAATCATTATTTACAAAATTTTGTTCAAAGTGAAAGTATAGGTCACTTCGAACAAAATTGTGTAAAAAATGATGTTTTTAAAATTCATTCATTCATTCATATTCATTTAATCATTTGCAAACATGATTAAATGGAATTATGATTACCCGTTATCTTTACACTTAACTTATAATTAAGTCATTTATTTATTTTTGAGAATTTTAAAAATAATTTAATTGTTTTGGGTAGCAAATGAACCAAGGAAGTTTTTTAATAGTTTGGACGATTAGTGTAATATTTTTTTTTTAGCTAAATGCAATTTTCTATCGACCAAATTAGTGTGTCAAAAAAAAATTTGTTACTAATTTACTTGCTATTTTAAAACGAATCATATTTCTGCGAGTATTAGCATTAATAAATGTTTATTGATGTACTGACAACAAATGAAAATCACTTAAATCAAACCAGTACTTTTTTATTTATTCATGTTTTTGAAGTTCGATCCGGGATTTATTCACCAAAAACGAACATGTTGAATATCTCAGAAACTAGCCACTTTCGGACCAGACACCTCAGGGCTAATTTGGTAGGAAATTAGTTGTATTATCACCTCCCGAGAGGAATACATCGAGTTACAAGTCACCCTATAAAAGAACATAATTAAATGAAATCTTTTGATTAACTTATAGCTTCATAATCTTAATCAATGTAGTAAAATTAATCTGTAAACAACTTTCTGATATAAAAATATGCCACTTACGGACCAGAGTCCTCAGAGCTAATTTTGTAGGTAATTAGTTGTATTATCACCTCCCGAGGAATACGTCGAGTTACAAGTTACAGTATGCATCGTGTTACCACTATAGAATTATGTAGTGTCACATAGTCCGTTAGTAAAGACTTCCAATCTTTGTGTATAAGCGGTGTTAGCCAAATCGCGATTAATGCTTACCTCTCTTGCTTAAGCTATCTAATCTAAGCTATACCTCACATTGCATTGTCGTTTAGCCTAAACGTAAACGTAGTCTTTGTAAATGGCTGCTCATTTGCAGTATGTTCAGCTTTCGTTTCTTTTTTTATATATTTGAGGGGCCGACGTTTGACCACTATCTCGCCTGGTGGTAAGCGATGATGCAGCCTACGATGGAGCACGTCGGCCCATAAGCAACCTATTCTATTCTTGTTTTGTAACTGGGAATGTTTAGGCTATGAATTGTTGTAAGTTACCAAATGTTGTGGACACGACTGTTTAGTTGCAATGTGAGGTAGATAATGCGACCTATTCAAGTTACTCGTAGCGCCCCATATAATTTTTAAATTGATGTAATCGCGCGCTGTGATTTATACCGAGTGTCCTTAAATGTGTGGATCAAACTGAACAGGTATAGGGAAATCATTTCCAACCTGTTTGCATCTGAGCATGTTCGTCGAATTCTTTACAGTTTGGATCAACTTTAGGTTTGTTCTATTACTTATAAAAGGGCTCAAAGAAACGATCGTAAAGAAGAAAGCATTAAGATTCACCATCCTCAGTCTGTAATTGTCCCACTGCTAAGAAAAAGCCTTTTCTTACAAGGACAAAGATTGAGTATTAAACACCACTCTTACTCAAGGCGTAATGGCAATTCGAAACTTATACAATTTGAAATTATAAGTTTCAAATCGCCAATTCGCATTGTTTCCAGGTTTTTTTACGATGTTTGCCTTCACCGTTAATAAGTGGTGTGTAAATTATCTTAGAAGGTACACAATATAACTAAAAAATAGTTATATTGGTACCTGCCAGATTTTGATCCCGCACCCTCATGCGGAACGAGTGTGACTTTATTTGTCCGGATCATCAATGTAGTGTTTTTATTTCTAGATGTTGTAAAAAATGGCATTTCTAATTTTAGAACCCCATTTTATACAATACCTAAATATACATAGATAAAATGACTACATTGATAATAGGTAATTTCTTATTTATGATCGTTTCTTTGAGCACTTTATCGAATAACTTAACAAAACGAAAATCGGTCATAACTTTTGAATCGTTAAAAATCAATGAACATGATTACATGCAAAACGTTCGAAAATTGACCCCCCTTATGCATCTGTTCAATGTGATCCAAACTTTTAGAGACACCCGTATTTACCTCAACAGCTCGTGAAGTCCGCTGCTAGACAATGGACCTTTACAGAAGTGACCCATAGATGATCTGGGTGCTCAGTCTATAGGGTACTACGCTTAGTATCTTGAATAGGTCGTTCCCTCCTGCGAGGATTCGAGGAGGGGGCTGGGCATTCCGGTCCTCATCACTGACCAGGCACAACTTCAGCTCGACGCTGACGCTGCGCTAGTGCTGTGAGAGCGTGGTACTTCCCCGGTCGAGCCTGCCCAATGCGAGCTGCAGGCGCAGCTTAGCTCTACCACGTAACGTAGTGTGGTCATAACTGGCATCAGAAAGTCATAATGATTTCGGATCATTATTTTAAATCTTATAAATGGCACGCTAAGAAAACAGTCGCTTCATACTAAATGATAAATGACATTTATTTCTGCAAATAGGTTATAAAGTCACACTTTATGTCTTTAAATTACTAGATGAGGGCTGGCATCTCCTAACTGACTACTCTGAGAAGAAATGCCGACTAAGCTGATAGAAGTGAAGAAGATACCTAGTGTGGGCAATTCAGATCTTAACAACGGTTAAGACATTACAACCGTTTACGTAAAAGTCACTATTTGGCCGCTTTAAAAATTTGGCTGAAATAATGTTTAGTGACACGATGATATTAAAAGTTAGAAGTATAAATATACCAATATAAATTCATAATTTTCAATTTTGGGCACATCAAGAATATCTTAATTACGAGAAACGAACGATTGAGCATTCACATTTAAACATTTTCATTAATAGGGTACAAAATCATTAGTATAATTGTACTGGTTACACGTCAATCAAAATCAAAATACTACTATATACATCATAATTCAGACGTGTAAACTCCGTTACTGTAAGATAGTTACAGTATTTATTAATACTATGAGTACGTACGTATACAGCGACCAGCAAACTGGACACTCGTTCTTTTGTAATACCTATGGGAAAAACATATTTTAGTGCATTGTGATGAATAACGTACTGAATACCAGTTTCAAAGTGCCTTTGGAGGGCCTATGGACAGAACTTTTTTCAATTTACATTTTATGGAAAGAAATCTTATAATTTAACAATAAATGTCTACGAAACTAGGTAAGTGCATCTGTAACTATTAGGAAACTCGCATGAACATTATCTAACCTAGTCATTACCTATGACACAAAGTACAAAGACTTATTTCAAAGGATTACTTACCAATTCTCAATGCAGACTGTTCATATTTGTATCCCACTGCAGTAGTTATATGAAGTAGAAGGAGTGCGGCTGCAGCTCCAGCTGCGCCATCTTGGCGAGCAGGCGGTGCAGGCGGCGCTGCGCGGCCTGCACGTCGCGCGGCCCGCCGCCCCCGCCCGGCGCCGCGCCCCACACCACGCACAGGCGCTGCCACACGTGGCGCGGCATCTACGGTACCATCCTACATATTACTATACTGCGCGGCATCTACGGTACCATCCTACATATTACTATACTGCGCGGCCTGCACGTCGCGCGGCCCGCCGCCCCCGCCCGGCGCCGCGCCCCACACCACGCACAGGCGCTGCCACACGTGGCGCGGCATCTACGGTACCATCCTACATATTACTATACTGCGCGGCCTGCACGTCGCGCGGCCCGCCGCCCCCGCCCGGCGCCGCGCCCCACACCACGCACAGGCGCTGCCACACGTGGCGCGGCATCTACGGTACCATCCTACATATTACTATACTGCGCGCATCTACGGTACCATCCTACATATTACTATACTGCGCGGCCTGCACGTCGCGCGGCCCGCGCCCCCGCCCGGCGCCGCGCCCCACACCACGCACAGGCGCTGCCACACGTGGCGCGGCATCTACGGTACCATCCTACATATTACTATACTGCGCGGCCTGCACGTCGCGCGGCCCGCCGCCCCCGCCCGGCGCCGCGCCCCACACCACGCACAGGCGCTGCCACACGTGGCGCGGCATCTACGGTACCATCCTACATATTACTATACTGCGCGGCATCTACGGTACCATCCTACATATTACTATACTGCGCGGCCTGCACGTCGCGCGGCCCGCCGCCCCCGCCCGGCGCCGCGCCCCACACCACGCACAGGCGCTGCCACACGTGGCGCGGCATCATACGGTACCATCCTACATATTACTATACTGCGCGGCCTGCACGTCGCGCGGCCCGCCGCCCCCGCCCGGCGCCGCGCCCCACACCACGCACAGGCGCTGCCACACGTGGCGCGGCATCTACGGTACCATCCTACATATTTATACTGCGCGGCATCTACGGTACCATCCTACATATTACTATACTGCGCGGCCTGCACGTCGCGCGGCCGCCGCCCCCGCCCGGCGCCGCGCCCCACACCACGCACAGGCGCTGCCACACGTGGCGCGGCATCTACGGTACCATCCTACATATACTATACTGCGCGGCCTGCACGTCGCGCGGCCCGCCGCCCCCGCCCGGCGCCGCGCCCCACACCACGCACAGGCGCTGCCACACGTGGCGCGGCATCTACGGTACCATCCTACATATTACTATACTGCGCGGCCTGCACGTCGCGCGGCCCGCCGCCCCCGCCCGGCGCCGCGCCCACACCACGCACAGGCGCTGCCACACGTGGCGCGGCATCTACGGTACCATCCTACATATTACTATACTGCGCGGCCTGCACGTCGCGCGGCCGCCGCCCGCCCGGCGCCGCGCCCCACACCACGCACAGGCGCTGCCACGTGGCGCGGCATCTCGGTACCATCCTACATATACTATACTGCGCGGCTTCGGTACCATCCTACATATTACTATACTGCGCGGCCTGCACGTCGCGCGGCCCGCCGCCCCGCCCGGCGCCGCGCCCACACCACGCACAGGCGCTCACGTGGCGCGGCATCTACGGTACCATCCTACTTATTATATACTGCGCGGCCTGCACGTCGCGCGGCCCGCCGCCCCGCCCGGCGCCGCGCCCCACACCACGCACAGGCGCTGCCACACGTGGCGCGGCATCTACGGTACCATCCTACATATTACTATACTGCGCGGCTGCACGTCGCGCGGCCCGCCGCCCCGCCGGCGCCGCGCCCCAACACCACGCACAGGCGCTGCCACACGTGGCGCGGCATCTACGGTACCATCCTACATATTACTATACTGCGCGGCCTGCACGTCGCGCGGCCCGCCGCCCCGCCGGCGCCGCGCCCCACACCACGCACAGGCGCTGCCACACGTGGCGCGGCATCTACGGTACCATCCTACATATTACTATACTGCGCGGCATCTACGGTACCATCCTACATATTACTATACTGCGCGGCCTGCACGTCGCGCGGCCGCCGCCCCCGCCCGGCGCCGCGCCCACACCACGCACAGGCGCTGCACACGTGGCGCGGCATCTACGGTACCATCCTACATATTACTATACTGCGCGGCCTGCACGTCGCGCGGCCCGCCGCCCGCCGGCCGCCGCGCCCCACACCACGCACAGGCGCTGCCACACGTGGCGCGGCATCTACGGTACCATCCTACATATTACTATACTGCGCGGCCTGCACGTCGCGCGGCCGCCGCCCGCCCGGCGCCGCGCCCCACACCACGCACAGGCGCTGCCACACGTGGCGCGGCATCTACGGTACCATCCTACATATTACTATACTGCGCGGCCTGCACGTCGCGCGGCCCGCCGCCCCCGCCCGGCGCCGCGCCCCACACCACGCACAGGCGCTGCCACACGTGGCGCGGCATCTACGGTACCATCCTACATATTACTATACTGCGCGGCCTGCACGTCGCGCGGCCCCGCCCCCCCCGGCGCCGCGCCCCACACCACGCACAGGCGCTGCCACACGTGGCGCGGCATCTACGGTACCATCCTACATATTACTATACTGCGCGGCCTGCACGTCGCGCGGCCCGCCGCCCCCGCCCGGCGCCGCGCCCCACACCACGCACAGGCGCTGCCACACGTGGCGCGGCATCTACGGTACCATCCTACATATTACTATACTGCGCGGCATCTACGGTACCATCCTACATATTACTATACTGCGCGGCCTGCACGTCGCGCGGCCCGCCGCCCCCGCCCGGCGCCGCGCCCCACACCACGCACAGGCGCTGCCACACGTGGCGCGGCATCTACGGTACCATCCTACATATTACTATACTGCGCGGCCTGCACGTCGCGCGGCCCGCCGCCCCGCCCGGCGCCGCGCCCCACACCACGCACAGGCGCTGCCACACGTGGCGCGGCATCTACGGTACCATCCTACATATTACTATACTGCGCGGCCTGCACGTCGCGCGGCCCGCCGCCCCCGCCCGGCGCCGCGCCCCACACCACGCACAGGCGCTGCCACACGTGGCGCGGCATCTACGGTACCATCCTACATATTACTATACTGCGCGGCCTGCACGTCGCGCGGCCCGCCGCCCCCGCCCGGCGCCGCGCCCCACACCACGCACAGGCGCTGCCACACGTGGCGCGGCATCTACGGTACCATCCTACATATTACTATACTGCGCGCCTGCACGTCGCGCGGCCCGCCGCCCCCGCCCGGCGCCGCGCCCCACACCACGCACAGGCGCTGCCACACGTGGCGCGGCATCTACGGTACCATCCTACATATTACTATACTGCGCGGCATCTACGGTACCATCCTACATATTACTATACTGCGCGGCCTGCACGTCGCGCGGCCCGCCGCCCCCGCCCGGCGCCGCGCCCCACACCACGCACAGGCGCTGCCACACGTGGCGCGGCATCTACGGTACCATCCTACATATTACTATACTGCGCGGCATCTACGGTACCATCCTACATATTACTATACTGCGCGGCCTGCACGTCGCGCGGCCCGCCGCCCCCGCCCGGCGCCGCGCCCCACACCACGCACAGGCGCTGCCACACGTGGCGCGGCATCTACGGTACCATCCTACATATTACTATACTGCGCGGCATCTACGGTACCATCCTACATATTACTATACTGCGCGGCCTGCACGTCGCGCGGCCCGCCGCCCCCGCCCGGCGCCGCGCCCCACACCACGCACAGGCGCTGCCACACGTGGCGCGGCATCTACGGTACCATCCTACATATTACTATACTGCGCGGCATCTACGGTACCATCCTACATATTACATACTGCGCGGCCTGCACGTCGCGCGGCCCGCCGCCCCCGCCCGGCGCCGCGCCCCACACCACGCACAGGCGCTGCCACACGTGGCGTGGCATCTACGGTACCATCCTACATATTACTATACTGCGCGGCATCTACGGTACCATCCTACATATTACTATACTGCGCGGCCTGCACGTCGCGCGGCCCGCCGCCCCCGCCCGGCGCCGCGCCCCACACCACGCACAGGCGCTGCCACACGTGGCGCGGCATCTACGGTACCATCCTACATATTACTATACTGCGCGGCCTGCACGTCGCGCGGCCCGCCGCCCCCGCCCGGCGCCGCGCCCCACACCACGCACAGGCGCTGCCACACGTGGCGCGGCATCTACGGTACCATCCTACATATTACTATACTGCGCGGCCTGCACGTCGCGCGGCCCGCCGCCCCCGCCCGGCGCCGCGCCCCACACCACGCACAGGCGCTGCCACACGTGGCGCGGCATCTACGGTACCATCCTACATATTACTATACTGCGCGGCCTGCACGTCGCGCGGCCCGCCGCCCCCGCCCGGCGCCGCGCCCCACCACGCACAGGCGCTGCCACACGTGGCGCGGCATCTACGGTACCATCCTACATATTACTATACTGCGCGGCATCTACGGTACCATCCTACATATTACTATACTGCGCGGCCTGCACGTCGCGCGGCCCGCCGCCCCGCCCGGCGCCGCCCCCACACCACGCACAGGCGCTGCCACACGTGGCGCGGCATCTACGGTACCATCCTACATATTACTATACTGCGCGGCATCTACGGTACCATCCTACATATTACTATACTGCGCGGCCTGCACGTCGCGCGGCCCGCCGCCCCCGCCCGGCGCCGCGCCCCACACCACGCACAGGCGCTGCCACACGTGGCGCGGCATCTACGGTACCATCCTACATATTACTATACTGCGCGGCCTGCACGTCGCGCGGCCCGCCGCCCCCGCCCGGCCCGCGCCCCACACCCGCACAGGCGCTGCCACACGTGGCGCGGCATCTACGGTACCATCCTACATTTACTACTACTGCGCGGCCTGCACGTCGCGCGCCCCGCCGCCCCCGCCCGGCGCCGCGCCCCACACCACGCACAGGCGCTGCCACACGTGGCGCGGCATCTACGGTACCATCCTACATATTACTATACTGCGCGGCATCTACGGTACCATCCTACATATTACTATACTGCGCGGCCTGCACGTCGCGCGGCCCGCCGCCCCCGCCCGGCGCCGCGCCCCACACCACGCACAGGCGCTGCCACACGTGGCGCGGCATCTACGGTACCATCCTACATATTACTATACTGCGCGGCATCTACGGTACCATCTTACATATTACTATACTGCGCGGCATCTACGGTACCATCCTACATATTACTATACTGCGCGGCATCTACGGTACCATCCTACATATTACTATACCCATTTCTACAACTATACATCTTCAGACGACCAGATACCACGTCATAGTCACCTGCAGCGCGAACTTCTATACCAGAGGGCTATACTAGAGTTACAACGAGATACAAATGCGTTGCCGACCTTTTCAAGGTTTGGGATTTAAGGATTTATCTTAGGTATTTGATGATTGGGAAGATTGGGAAGAAGAAAAATTGGGCACTACATGACGACGACCAACGTGTGTCTAAAAAAAAGTGGCTAAGAAGAAGTCAGTTTTTTTATGGAACAGGGGGCAAACGAGAAGACGGATCACCTGATAGTAGGCGATCAGCGCCGCAGATCGCCAATATTATCCAGCCAATATCTACTTAACTACATATTTGAGAAACCCTTTTGATTGTTTATTACAATATGACGTCATAGCTCGGAGAGCTCACGTGAACGAGTTTTTAAGCGCGAATGACAAATCAACAAATAAAAAATAATTATTTTCTTTATACCTCTAAAATAAGACTGTTCTGACAAAAAAGTTTTGAATGAAAGTACGTTAACTTCACAATATTTTCCCGGAAATTGTCAAGTAGCCAATTTCCGTTAAGGCTATTTAGCAAGGCGAGTTTTCTATTGTCTCGATCGACTAAAGCTTTAAAGCACAAGCCACAAATGTTGCATTAAGCCCGAAGACGTACACTTTGATATGTTTGTATGTAGTGCAGAATAATTTGGGGAAAAGAGACGGAAAAAATTAAATAGAAGTAGAACTTACATTGAACAATGGTGAGTGTAGTATGGGACTCCATAGAGGCAGCAGTTTATTCAGTACGGTGGAGTTACACTCGAGCAGAGACTCCAGTAGACTTAGGAAGTGGAGGTTCACCGTCTCTGCCAGCTGAGAATAAATTGACAATCGTTAGCAGAAGAACAAATACGTGATAGTTATCAGAGAACTAGGCGACGTAATCAAGATATACTATTAATGATTATGAGCCCCGGCTGTACCTCGAAACCAGTCGAGCATGCTCAAAAACTACCAGTTTTGTGATTGATGAACTACGTGATTAGTAATCTTCGGTTTCAATAAAGTTCTACAGGTACAATATACTGACCACTTTAGACTGCACGGTGACCTGCAGTATACTGGGCACCAGCTTGCACCAGAAGTCCAGCAGCAGACAGGTGGTGGTGTAGTGAGGTTCGCTGGCAGGTGGCGATGCTGAGGCCAGTTGTTCCAGGTACAGCGTCCACAGCTGGCACAGCACGAAGGCGTGCAGCAGGCCGGCCAGGCGGGCCCCGCCTGCACCGCCTCGACCAGCCTCCACGTAGGAGGACATTATTGTCTGGGGGAAGGTCGTGGTTTTAGTATTGTATATTGCGATTTTTTTGTGGTTTCTATGAAAGAAGATTTTTTATGTTAATGAAAAAAGAACAATTATGAAGTGTGTTTAAATTCTGAGCTGAAATTTTATTAATTTTGATATCCGAAAACATAATGAGCAGATATGTATAGCACAGATTTTGATCAGAAATATACTTTTATTTAAATGACGATGTTACTATGAGTGGATATTCTGATACAGAAGACATATTAACCTCTTGTCAGTCGATATATGAGACACAATAAAAAACGCATTGTCTTGCGAAGATGTATACACTCTGACCAGAGGTTAGGTTTAATTGATTAATGAAAAAGAAGTAATGAAAATGTGAAGAAGGAACCTGTATGTAGTCGGTGATGTGGCACGTGGCGTCCTGCGGCACGGGCTGCAGGGCGTGCGCGGGCCCGTGCGCGGGGCCGTGCGCGGGGCCGGGCGCGGGCTGCGCCGCGTTGCACAGCGCGCCCATGACCAGCCACGACACCACGCGCACGCGGGACACGCACTCGCACACCTCGCGGCAACTGCGCGCAATGTGATACCACATTTAAACAAACCTTCCCCAACACAAAAATGTATGACTGCAAAGGAATTAAACCTAAGTGACAAGTTTACAAGCATTTTTGGGGAAAATAGGGTGCTAATTCCGTTACAATAATCTTTGAAGAAGCAAAAATAGACCCACTTTAAAATGAAACCAATAAACAGGGCGACTTGTAACTCGACGTATTCCTCTCGGGAGGTGATAATACAACTAATTTCCTACAAAATTAGCTCTGAGATCTATGGTCCGAAAGTGGCTAGTTTCTGAGATATTCAACATTTTCGGTTTTGGTGAAAAAATCCCGATCAAACTACAAAAACACCAATAAATAAAAAACTACTCGTTTGACTTAAGTGCTAATAAGGAGCTTTCTACCAAGGACATAGGTGTTCAGGGGCCGCCAAATCACATATATGTCAACGATCATCTTAGTATAGAATATAAAAAACTTTTAAATCGAGCTAAAACTGCCGCCAAAGAAAAACAATATGAATTCGTCTGGGTGAAGCACGGTAAAATTCATGTAAGGAAGGATGTCAACTGTAAAACCTTCATAGTCAGGCGTGAATCCGATTTAAACAAAATTATTTAGTCAGTTATTATTTACATTTAGTTTCTGAATTGCCGAGTTTCTTTAACTTTTTTAAAAAGTGTCGATGTCGTCACAAGAAATTTAGTTTACTTAATTTGAGTAAAAGGTTTAGCACCTCTGCATTGATAATGATTCAATTTGACGTTCCATTTCGCAATACTTGTAGACGAGATCTGGTGCATACATTTTATATATCCGCCTCGCTCACGCGTACGCGAATGGTACGCTATTGCTTGCTTGCTCTCGTGATCATGTTCGCCCCGATGTTAGATTATATAAAAATTCCATTTACTTTTATTTACTTATACCTGCAATATAATTTATTAACTCTAGAATGTTTAACTTTTAATTGCCTCGATAATTATTTACTAATACGACTATTCTATGTTGCTTTTGTTGACTACTCGATTATTGTTATTAAAATATGCAATGGTTAATAGCAGTGCATTAAAAATATTCTATCAAAATGTTCGTGGACTTCGAACAAAAACTAATTCCTTCTACCGTCAGCTTCTACAGAGTTCTTATGATGTTATTATCATAACGGAGACGTGGTTATTGGATGGAGTACTAAACTCGGAGCTATTTGATGGTCGCTATTTGGTATGGCGCCGTGACAGAGATTATGTTATGACCGCCAAACGAGAGGTGGTGGTGTACTTAAAGCAACGCGCAGGGAATTGTCAGTCACTTCAGTATTACTTTTGCATTCATCAGCGGAGGATCTCTGGATCAAATTGCAGCTAAAGAATTCAGGTTCACGAGAATACGTCAATTTATATAAGGTGTTCTATAATTTTATGCCACGGCTTTAATGGGAGGTAGTGTTATGTTTACAGATTACAATTGTGAAGAAATTTCGTACCCGGACCAGTTAATTACATACAGTAATTAAGTAAACATTGACTACATTCTGCATAATGTGGTTCACAAATTACGCGCGATGCGTCGCTTAGTCAATGAAAACAATTGCTATCTCTTTCCACGTGTACTGAGAATGAAAACGGAAATCAGGTGACTAGTTCGTCACTATCTAATCTACTAGATACTCAATAGGCAGGCTAACAAGGGTTTTAAAAGTGCAATTACTTACCAGGTACGGCATTCTTCCGAAAAGCTGATGTAGGTAAATAAGATTATAAACTTCCCATCACACTTAAAACAGTTTTTTACACACTCTCTACCTACTTATCTACAAAACTGTTGCACAAGTCCACCTTCGCGTTGCACACAAATGAAGGCACGCTTCCAAACATGTCATATCACATTACTTAATGCGTCCGTTTCACTTTTACTATGTTTCGCGTTTGATTTAAAAGACGCCACAAGTTATTGTCTCTATCATCGTAAACTCCGGCAGTATCCCTTGTGCTCGCAAGACGATGACACCGAAAGAACTCTAACACTTCCTCTTCGAGTTCTGATTAGAATTTCGTCGCCTGGGAGTCATTTTTACGTAGCGCGCGCGTATCCCCGACATTGAAACTAACAACGTCCGCGCAGGGGGGTTGACTGGGCTACTGGCGGCCGGGCGGCGCGTGCGACGAGTTCTGCTGGCTGGGGTGTGCTGTCTCGTTCTTGAACGCCCCGTCATACGCTGTTGCCATCCTTATCAGTAGCTCAACCCCCGCCTGCCCGGCGGCCGGTTGACCAGCGCGTGCGACGAGTGCAGGAGAGGGTGCGGGCGCGCGGGGGTGTGCAGCGTGCTCTTAGCCGCCCGGCGCGAGCGGTCTGATAAGGATGGCAACAGCGTATGACGGGGCGTTCAAGAACGAGACAACACACCCCAGCAGAACTCGTCGCACGCGCCGCCCGGCCGCCAGTAGCCCCGTCAACCCCTGCTTGCCCGCACGTTAGTTTTAATGTCGGAGATACGCGCGCGCTACGTAAAAATGACTACCAGGCGACGAAATTCAAATCAGAACTCGAAGAGGAAGTGTTAGAGTTCTTTCGGTGTCATCTTCTTGCGTGCACAAGGGATACCGCCGGAGTTTACGATGATAGTGACAATAACTTGTGGAGTCAAACGCGAAACAAAGTAAAAGTGAAACGGACACGTTAAATAATGTGATATGACATGTTTGGAAGCGTGCCTTTATTTGTGTGCAACGCGAAGGTGGACTTGTGCAACAGTTTTGTAGATAAGTAGGTAGAGAGTGTGTAAAAAACTGTTTTAAGTGTGATGGGAAGTTTATAATCTTATTTACCTACATCAGCTTTTCGGAAGAATGCCGTACCTGGTAAGTAATTGCACTTTTAAAACCCTTGTTAGCCTGCCTATTGAGTATCTAGTAGATTAGATAGTGACGAACTAGTCAGCTGATTTCCGTTTTCATTCTCAGTACACGTGGAAAGAGATAGCAATTGTTTTCATTGACTAAGCGACGCATCGCGCGTAATTTGTGAACCACATTATGCAGAATGTAGTCAATGTTTACTTAATTACTGTATGTAATTAACTGGTCCGGGGTACGAAATTTCTTCACAATTGTAATCTGTAAACATAACACTACCTCCCATTAAAGCCGTGGCATAAAATTATAGAACACCTTATATATTTGTGCAGTGTATTTGTGTAAACAAAATTAAGGGTTATCGTTCTCGCAACAGCTTAGCAACTACCTTTCTAAATTAAATTAAACAATGCAATTCTACATAGAACAAATACCGACGTATTTTTAGTCTTAGGAGATTTTAATATGAGTAGTATCACGTGGATACCTTCCACTGATCATTCTATGGCCCCGTTAAATCCCACCACTAGTGATGAATGTTTATTTGTTGATGAGCTATCTACAATGGACTTAGTACAGTTTAATGGGGTGGCTAACGGGTATGGCAAGTTTTTGGACTTAGTCCTCTCAAATAAGTTAGCCTGTGTTAGTGAATGTGTTGATCCTCTAGTACCTATTGACCCGTATCATCCAGCATTATTAATTAATATTGATATCTTTGAAATACCTCCCCTTGACCATGCGGCGCGTTTGCGGTATATTTACAGTAGGGGTGATTTTGATTCCATTAATGGAGAGATTGCTGCTATCAATTGGGAGGCTGAATTTTCGGTTCGGTCGCTTGATGAAGCAGTTGATTTTTTTATTGGTACCATAAAATCATTAGAAAAGAAGTTTATACCACAAAAGTTAATACGCAATAATAAATATCCATTCAGCTCGTCACTTGTAAAAACTATTAAAGAAAAATATAAATACTTAAGAAAATTTAAGATATATGGTAATAAATCAGACGAGATAACTTTCAAATGTTTACGTGATAGAGTTAAGACTATGAAGGATCTATGTTACAAATCATATCTGACACATACTGAAAATTCCATTAAAACTAACCCTACACACTTCTGGAGGGTTTTTAAAAATCGCCATAACTCTAATACCGTACCTAATACATTGAACTACAATGGTAACACGTTAGTTACTGGGGATTCTATCTGCGAGGCTTTTTCTTCTTATTTCATGTCCTCCTTCCTCTGTCGCACTTCGTCTGATAGTTCCTCACGAGTCCCGGACGCCACCTCGACTGTTATCGGTAATTTATCTGACATTTACCACATTAGCATTGAGGCGGATGAAGTAGCCGCTTTAGTACGTAATCTGGACCCAGCGAAGGGTGCTGGCCCTGATGAAATATCGTCTAAATTGCTTATAAAATGCGCACCTTCCATTGCCATACCTATCTCCATTCTGTTTTCTTAATCGCTGACTCAAGGTTTAGTCCCCAAAATATGGAAAGCCGCCTTTATTACGCCGGTTTATAAGAAGGGGTCAAGAACCGAGATCACTAATTATAGGCCTATCTCCAAATTGTGCATTATAGCTAAGATATTTGAGAGGATTGTCTACAAGCAGTTATACTCCGCCTTGGCCAATTCATTTACCTCCTTTCAACACGGATTTTTGAGAGGGAGGTCTACTATTTCCAACCTAATTCTTTTTAATGACTCTGTCACGGATGCTATGGATAAAGGTAAGCAGGTTGATGTGGTTTACACAGATTACAGCAAGGCGTTTGACCGGATTGACCACGATATCCTGTTACAGAAGCTTATTGACACAGGCATCAGCGGCGACCTCTTGAGGTGGTTCGCTTCATACATCGACAATAGGTCACAAGCAGTAGTACTCAATAACTACATTTCTAGCTGGGTAAATGTACCCAGCGGAATACCTCAGGGATCGTTGCTCGGTCCTTTTCTATTCGTGATCTATGTAAACGACATCAACAAGTGCTTTCATACATCCAAACTTTTATGTTTTGCTGATGACATGAAACTGTCAGCTACTATCTCAACTCCTGACGATGGTCTGGCACTCCAGGCGGATTTGCATCGGCTTGAAGAGTATTGTCGGATAAATAAACTGGATCTCAACCCATCTAAGTGTTCCGTAGTCACTTACACTAGAAAGCGCACTGTCCATGTCACTAATTATACTTTAGCGGGTCTGTCCTTACCAAGATGCACTACTATCCGTGACTTAGGGGTCCATCAAGACAGCAAATTGGTTTCGATACACATATTGATGCAATCGTCAAAAAAGCCTATAAACTGCTTGGACTTATAATGCGCCTTTAAAAAAACTTCACCGATGCAAAGACCCTTAAAATACTATATTGCACTTATGTCAGGAGCCAGCTGGAGTATGCGTCTCAGGTATGGAATCCAAGATATCAGAAATATATTGACCGCGTGGAAAACATTCAAAACGTTTTATAAAATATCTCTGCTTTCACCAAAATATACCATACCAGTCTGCCCGTTATCTTGAACTCTGTAGAAAATTCCATCTATTACCATTGGTAGATAGACGCAATATTGCAGATTGTCTATTCTTGTTTAAGGTTCTTAATGGCAATGTAGATAGTCCAGAACTATTATCAAAAATCAAATTTAATGTACCTAATAAAATATTTAGATTTAATCCACCTTTACACGTATCCCGTTCCTCATCTAACTACAGGCAGAACAGTTACATTGTGCGTGCAAGCAGACACTTTAACAATGTTTGTAAGGAATATGACTTCGATCCGTTTACAACTAGTGTGAACTCGGCAAAGAGGTGCTTAAGCCTCAAATTTTTTAAGCAGCACTAGATATTTAGTTTTTTTTATCATTTCTCTTGATCTGTTTATAATCATATTGTCTGTACGGTCTGTTTCAATATTTATTTTTTTCATTTATGCAGAATGTATGTATTTTTAATATTGTATAGTACTTACACCATATTAATTAATTTATTCCAAATCATAAACGTGAGGACTTGTTATTGGCTCATTGTTACCTACGCCTATTGTTATTTTTATCCATTTTTATAAGCTGTAAGTCCTCCATGAATTATAAATAAATAAATAAATTAAGTGATATTAATTTTTAATTGTTGTACCAATAAATATTTATTAATACTAATACTGGCAGAAATATCATTCCTTTTAAAATAGCAAGTAAATAAGTATCAAATTTTGTTTTGAGTCACTAATTTGGTCAATAGAAACCTGCATTTACCTTAAAAAAATTAAACAGTTTAAACAGTTGTTCAAATGCTAAAATTCGAAAACAATCGTCACTTACCCAGGCAGCGAGGTACTAATCCAAGGCGTCATATGCCTGGCAGGTTGCGCACGGTCCTGTCGTCCGCGACTGTGTTCCAGTGCCAGTTCCATCGCCACGTACTGAGCGATACCACCCTTCACTATAGCGCCTAATGTGTCTTCATTCAGACAGATTAAGTTGCGGTTCACGATTGACTTGGAGACTGAACCCTGTTGAAGAAAATTGACGCTTGAATGTGATATCACTACCATAGTGAGTAGCTGGCTACTATATATTCTACCAAATCATGAACTTTCTCTACACAAGAGGGTTTTGCCACTATGGACTTCCTCTACCCAAGAGGAGGTTGTCACTACGGGCCTCTACAGAAGAGGGGTAACCTTATCTACGCCAGAGTTTCATTATGGAGTTCTTCTATACAACAGAAATTTGTCACTATGAACCTTCTCTCCAAAAGAAGACCTCCTTTATACCACATAACTTACCTTGATCTTATTCAGCAGATGCGGGTCCTGCAGCAGGTCTATCATATCAGGTAGATGTGGTCTCATACAGTCCACGGCCCCGGCCGCTATCTCCCGCGCGTCCATACAAGTGCTGGCAAGTTCCCCGCCTGACAGCTGGGGAGGGAGGACTAGGCGGCAGCCATGGCCTTGGAAGGAAGGTAGCGTGGGTTAGATTATGTTATTAATAAATGTCTGCTTCTGGTTGTAATTGGCTTATCATGTCATTTATCGCACAATGCTGCTTGTAAATGCTTGTGGCTTGTGAATATGAAGCCTAAGCGCGGCTTGAAACTAGTCGAGTTGTCGTCCAATAGTTACGTGAGTAAGCCGTTAAGACATAATTAATTTGTGTTGTGCTCCAAAAATTGATATCAACTTTATGTTTTGTAATAATTTCGTTAATATGTTGAAGAAATTTAACAATTATACTCATCCTGCTGGATGAGAATATTGATTCAAATGATATTCAATTATAAAGCAATAGCTATAAATTCACTTACCTTGCAGCACAAATTGTATAAGTATAAACAGGTTATCATCAGGTATAGTAGTCTTGGTCCTGAGTGCCTGCACGAGCTCATACACCAGTACCCTGCAGACCAGTAGCTTGTCTCTGTCGCGACTGAACACTCGCGTACATACGACGCTCAGTTCTGAGATCACTGATAGTTTCAGCACGAAGTTTTGTACTCCATAGCTTATGATCTTGGTTATTGGTTCCAGGATACTCTGAAAAGGGAAAATGTGATTATTTTGGAGAGCCTGGTAAGTACAACAGTTGTATCAAAATTAACATTACAATAAAATTATGAGAAAGTTTGATTGTTTTTTCATTTTTGTGCTTTACCTATTTAACTGGTCTTCTTATTTTACATACACACAGAAGAACAGAGAAACATAAATAATAATTTACGCGGTCAAGTCACTGTCGTAACCGTTGTAATGTAGGTTGCACTGGAGATATCCTTCCATAAAACTAGTCTATTAAAGTTTTCAAATTTTCAGTTGTTATATTCATACATTTTGTTCGTTCTTCTTCATCTGATCTCTGTTTTGTTTTGCAACGAGCGTTTTGTGTTTTTGTTGTTGTTGCATAGAACAATGTTATGATATTTCTTATCATCATCAGCCGGAAAACGTTCGTTGCTGGATAAGGATCTTCATGTTAAGACGGCTCCAAGTTCGCAGTTGGGACGTTGCTTGGTCGATGGTAGTGGGATCGGCTTGGAGGCTTTGACGTATATAAAGCAGTCCAAGTTGATTAAACCCCCTCTTGCATCCGTACGCATGCATGACAGTGGGCGATTAATCAGCTTACACTACTTTACGGTGAAGTGCTGCAATAATGGCTGGACGAGGGGTTGTAGTGGGATCTGATACAGATCTGATTGTCGCATAGATCGTCTCTTCATGTAATCCAAGCCGAGTGTAATTCTCGAACGTAACAAATCTTCGTGTGATCTACATAATGTTGTTCCGGGTTTGAGTAAATTTTATGGAAAACATGTTGTAAACGCCTTTATGATACCGGAGACATATTTAACTATTTCTTTTTTCGAAGGGAGTAGATTACTTCATTATTTGCCACTCTTGGTGCGGTTTGAAGGAGCATTAGATTTTTTCCTGAGGTAATTATTTTTTTCCGCTTTCCGCAATTACTTTTAGATTTTAAGGAACTCCTAAGTTAAGATAGGTGACATCGTGGTTTTTATGAATCTATAAGCGGCAATTAACAAACATACAATTTAGGTTGCATTGCAATGCATTCCTATGTTAAGTAAATTTCAGTAAAGATATGGTTTCAGGGTCCAAGGTACAGCAGCGGCAGGACGTCGTCGAGCTGGTGCAGCAGTAGTGGGAGGTATCAGTTAGTGGAGTACCTTGTGCTGCGCGGCGGCGGGCACGCGCAGCGCGGCGGTGGCGGCGCGCAGTAGCGGCAGGACGTCGTCGAGCTGGTGCAGCAGTAGTGGGAGGTATCAGTTAGTGGAGTACCTTGTGCTGCGCGGCGGCGGGCACGCGCAGCGCGGCGGTGGCGGCGCGCAGTAGCGGCAGGACGTCGTCGAGCTGGTGCAGCAGTAGTGGGAGGTATCAGTTAGTGGAGTACCTTGTGCTGCGCGGCGGCGGGCACGCGCAGCGCGGCGGTGGCGGCGCGCAGTAGCGGCAGGACGTCGTCGAGCTGGTGCAGCAGTAGTGGGAGGTATCAGTTAGTGGAGTACCTTGTGCTGCGCGGCGGCGGGCACGCGCAGCGCGGCGGTGGCGGCGCGCAGTAGCGGCAGGACGTCGTCGAGCTGGTGCAGCAGTAGTGGGAGGTATCAGTTAGTGGAGTACCTTGTGCTGCGCGGCGGCGGGCACGCGCAGCGCGGCGGTGGCGGCGCGCAGTAGCGGCAGGACGTCGTCGAGCTGGTGCAGCAGTAGTGGGAGGTATCAGTTAGTGGAGTACCTTGTGCTGCGCGGCGGCGGGCACGCGCAGCGCGGCGGTGGCGGCGCGCAGTAGCGGCAGGACGTCGTCGAGCTGGTGCAGCAGTAGTGGGAGGTATCAGTTAGTGGAGTACCTTGTGCTGCGCGGCGGCGGGCACGCGCAGCGCGGCGGTGGCGGCGCGCAGTAGCGGCAGGACGTCGTCGAGCTGGTGCAGCAGTAGTGCGGCGCCGCGCAGCAGTGCGTCGAGCGCGGCCACGAGCGCGGCGCACGCGCCCAGCGGGCCCAGCGCCTCCGGGGCCAGGCACTCCAGGTACATCGCTATGTTGCCCGCTATCACGCCCATTTGCTGGAGAGTATTGTATTGTTTGTACTGTCTTGGAGACTATGTCAAAACAAGAACAATAGGAGTACCGGTGGGCAAAGAATTGAGTGTCATGGATCAAATAGCATCAGCCGGCCGAAGGAATAAAAACTCCTTTAAACCTCAATGTAAATTTCGACTCATTAAATCAATGTACGTAAATCCCATACATTGAATTTTGTAATCAATCTCTCATTAACCTAGCTCCGCTCATAAATATGACAGAATTGACTGAATTAAAGGTAAGACTTCATGTCGACCATAAAAACATTAAAACAAGACAAAGTAAAATAATATTCCTAATAGTACAGTAAGTAACTTTTTAAATAATCAACTTAAAACTTACATCGACAGGTAAAGTCTTCTTAGAATTAAGATGTTCGACAACCAGTTGTAGCGGTCCACACGGATACAGCTCGTTGAAGTCCACAAACGCCTGCGCTATGCTCTTGAAGAACATTTGCCTTTGTTTCTCTGTGTGGAATGTTCAATAATGTCACAAATACAAGTATTAACCTAGATCTGATGATGGTACAAGAGATTGTACATCATAATCATATGACGGGACAGATGAATATTAATAAGTATCATGTGTTTTAATTACTGTTTTAATTTTTCAACTCAATGTTTTTGTTACTTCCACTGTCACACCTTTATTGTCTTTTTTACATTTTTTTATGCTGCATCGTGCGTGGTGCTGCATAAATGTTTTTTCTTTCTTTCTTTCATGCTAGTAAAGTTATTCTATCAGTGGCACTAACATATATTTTATTACATAGTAATTAATAATGAAGATGGCGTTATTTGAAAGACTTATGTATGTATACGCCTTGAGCAAGCTTGGAGATTGCTCATTCCTTCTCTGTGTGAGAAGAAATTTTTCTTTGCAGTGGAATAGTAACAAGTTGACGATGAGAAGAAAGGATTGAAGGAGGCACACATTAAACTGAAGATGACAATGTTCAGCAGTAACCATATTAATATGACAATGTGGGTGGTGCGGTCTACCTGGCGTCCGTTGCAGGAAGATCTGCAGGAAGACGTTGTTGGGCGCGAGCTGGTGCAGCACGCAGCGCAGGAACTGGTGCGCCACGAACACCGCGCTGCCGGGCAGGCGCGTGTTGGTCTCCGCCTGCCACGAGTAGTTGCCCAGCTGGACCACTCTGGCGACGTATCATGTTATGTATCAATATTGAACTTAGGGGATCTGCGTACCTATCTACTGCGAGTTTGTTAAAGCCATCGACCCATTAATGACGATCGGCGGTCAGATTGGTAAAGTGCAATTTTTTTATTATGGCATAAGCCGGTAAACGAGCAGACGGATCACGTGATGGTAAGCAATCAGCGTCGCCCATGGACACCTAGAACACCAAGAACACCAGAGGCGTTACAAGTGCGTTACCGGCCTTTTGGTGATAGGAGTTTGAGGATCGTTGGGGATTCAGGAATTGAGGAGATTGGGGAAGGGGAGGGCAATTGAGCCTCAGGTAACCTCACTCACACGACGAAACAACGCAAGCGTTGCTTCACGTCGGTTTTTCGTAAGGCCGTGGTATCACTCCGGTCGAGCCGACCCATGGCGCTCCGACACTTCACACAATTGACACACCAATCAGAGGGCTAAACGAGGTAACGTTATAAAAGAAACCGTAAATTTGAAAAAGTGCATTGAAAGGACAATATCTATAAAATATGAAGAATAAATCGGGAAGAGTTTAAGCGGAATTAAGATATTAATTGGTTAGATAGCGATTAGCCTGATATAGCCTGAGTTTCTGGCCTATCTCGCTTATCAGCAATGAATTGTCGATGATAACAAAATTGTGGAACAAACTGTTGTCGCCGGTTACAGCTCTCATTTTATTTTTACAACAACATCTTAAATCCTATACTCCTATCCTATACCATTTAATTTTCCAACCCGCCTAAACTTTTGTATTGAAATGTTTCTATTACATCTATTATGAGTTTTAATGGCGCCTAAACTCCAGACATGTCTGTTTGTTTGCCCTCTACATCATAAAAAATGAAGACTGTAAATAGAGTTTTGAGTCATTACCTGCTGACATTATGCAGCAGCGCAGGCAGCATGGCGGCGGCGGCGGCCGGCTCCCTGTGGACGAAGGTGGCCAGCACTATGATGCACAGGCCCAGCTCCTCGTCGCTGTACTGCTCCACCGCCGTGCCGCACTCCGCGCCTATATTACCATACAATACCAACTTAAGACTTGCCTAGTGAGGTAGTATATAACATAAAATTGTGACAACAAAATTGGTCATATCAAAATTACGGTATATACGTACAGCGGTAGCAGAGTTCATGCTCAGGTCGATGCGGCGCGGCGTGCGCATGCGCAGCTCGCTTCCCGGCGCGGGACTCCCCCTCCCACCAGCCGCCGCAGCCGCCACAGCCGCCACAGTCTGCCACACTCACATATTATGATGTTTTAAAAAAATACAGAACAATCCACACTGTGATACTATAACAATTACTACCAGTGGTGTGTTGGTGTGGCGGCGATCCAGTTTGCGCCACTTGCCTCGCTAACCGACGCGGTGACCTGTAGAAAACAACATATATATGCATCTTTTATATTTGCTACATTATTGTATGAAAAACTAAATCCAAATAGGTACCAAACTTTAATGTTCTTTAATATTAGTCTAAAATCTATTGAAATGACAGATTGACGTAGATTGATATGCTTACCATAACTTTTAATGAATAGCATTTACAGCACACTCAAGTTAAAGAATTACTAACCTAGTACTTTCAGAAGATTTCTTATTCAAGTCGTGGGGCCTGCTGGTGGGATTGGGCGTGGGAGTAGCGTCGCCGTCAGACCGAGAGGATCCAGTGTTGTCTGTTGAATCATCTAGAAACAGCGAATATATTAAGCAAGCAAGTATATTTTGCCAGAATTGTCTCGATATTAGAATATCTCCTTAAATTAAACAAAATACATAATAAATATGTACGTGACGCTTCTGTTGATTATGATATGTATTCGTAATGATTCTGATATAAAAGTTAATAAATGAAATTGACCCCTACCTGGTGGCAAACTCAATGCCTCTCTGACTCGGTCCACAAGGGCATTGAAAACTGGATACTGCTCCTTGTTGGGCTTGGGACCGATTGGTAGCAACCTGTAGAAAATATATTACGTAGAGATATTCTCACAAAAAAAAACATCGGATTCAAGTTGTCATTATTGACAAAAGAAGGTAATGAAATCAATTTTGATCTCACTAGATGGTGCCAATAGAGTATAAGATTCTATGCTTGCTCCTACCAGTGGCAAGTTCAATGGTGCGATATCAATACCTTATTAATAAAAATAAACAAATTACATATCTCTTTCACTAGAAGTACTAACCTCTGATAGCAAATTCGAGTATAATAATCATTAATTTGTGATAAATGTATGATTGCTTGTACTCACCGTTCAGGTGGTGGTATATGGAAGGGCTGGTGTGAATGTTGTTGCATTGTAGGAGGGGGAGCATTCCATGCCACCTCCATCTTGGATAGAGGAGACTCCGGCGACGCGTACGCATACCCAACGTTCTTAGCTACAAACAAATAAGGTATAATTTCGAACACCAACGTACTATCGTCAGCAGGTCAGTCGTCAGTCGGTCTTCAGTTCGTTGATAGATTCTTAACTTTATTCTTTTAGTATATAGTGGGAAAATCAATGAAAAAAAATTGACAGTTCGGTCACTGTTTAGTTAAGCTAAATTCTGGCGACATTATTAATTTTTATTTATTTATTTATTAAAAGTTACATTCTTTACAATCAAACGTGATGTCCAATAAAATTATACACACAAATAGTTGACTGTTGGATCTTTTACACAAAAAAACTCAATTTTGAACAATAAGGTCCAATTTTCCTCAGGTCTTACCTGGACTTTTGATGTGATGCTGTGGAGGAGAGCGTGCATGTGGCCACTGTCCGAACTGACCGTCTCCATTAGAAGACGGTGCCGTGTCCGGAGACGTACTACTGCCCACTGAGACACATTAAAAAAATCTCAAGGTCACTTTAAAACCTTTACAAAAACAATATACAGTGTTGTCCGTGGACAGCGTGATCTAACATCCGTATTGTTTACTGGGCTGCTCATGACTATGACTCCCTAGCATGGCTCGAAACTAGTTGAGTTGCCTTGTAAACCGTCTCACAAGAGTTATTTCGTAAGTCTTCCATATTATAATGTATTTCTTATTATAATTAAAATGATGACATACCAATAATTCTCTTCTGTTTACCCAATATCTTGGCACGTGGTGACGTCTGCTGATGTATCTGATCGGGCCAGATTTCCACTGACTGACCGCTCATAGGCGTTGACTTTCTATATTAAAAACAAATCAAAAACATTCTCCAGGTGATAAAACCAGTCGACAAGGGCTACCGATTTTCTGCTCATCAACTGTCAAAAACTGAATTTCAAATGGTTTGATACTAGTTAATTCTCTACCTATGTATAGTTATGTGGTGACAGGAGAGTAAAATACATTTCTCACCCTTATCTTCCCACGGGAGCCATAAGAGAGAGCAGCGCGACAATGTCGTCATCGCGAAATGCTGCTCTTGAATATGAGCCTCTAGCATGGCTTGAAACTAGTCGAGTTCTTCGTCAAACAGTTACATAAGCCGAAAACATAATTATTAAACCCTTCTTTCGTAGAAGAAGGCTATATAGTCCAGCAGTGGACTTCTACGGAATATTAATAATTATCTGTAATGAACAAACTGACCGCACGATACATAAGCGACATCTGTTGAGCAAAAAATAGTAGCCTTCATTACATCAATTATAATTTAACAATTTCTGTGGTTGTGACACTGTAGTAACAAATGTTTGAAGCTATGTACGACTTGTAGTCCACAAGTAAGTACACAAGTTCAAACATTAGTGACCCAGGACAAGATTTACGGTGGTAGTTTACTTACAGGTTCGAAGAGTCGCTGCCGATGGAGACTGATGAGCTGGTCGACAGTTGATGTGCTGAACGGGAGCCCAGGGTTGGCTATATAGATATAAAAGCGATATCGTCTCAAGAAGAGAAAATAATAATAATAAAACTTTGGTTCATTCACAATAATAATAATTATTATTATTATTCGACAGTCAAACTAAAAAAAACTTTTTAAAAATTATGTATCTGCGTATATTATATGTGATTTCATGAATAAGGGCTCCAATCGAGCTCGAAACTTATCGAAGAACAACGTAATGAAATATCTTGCCACATGAATATCTTACCTAATTTATGAATCTTTCACTAATAGAATTACATACTACCTAATTGGACATGACCCACAAATTAAACTAATCTTCGTTACATCATGATTTCTATGCAAAGCTTTGAGCCACTATCTATATATCTAAACCTAGTAATAAATAACAAAAAGTCATGCAAAACAATATGAAATATTCTAATTCTTACGATTTTACTGAGCGGCGGGTAAGCGGTTGTAGTGGCGGGCGTTTCTACCTTTGGGGGGTCCTCGTAGTGGGACGGCTCGTCGAATGAACCCTGGAATATTGTAACAAGTCAGAAAAAGAACAGTTACTTTTTTATATTTAAATTCTCTTAATTTTTAGGATATTTTGATCACACTTCATGCCAGTTAAAAGGAACAGTTCAAAATATAACATCGGTAATGCCGAGACGACATAAGACGACAACAACCACTCTGTCAAAAAAAAAAAGATTAAGTACCTATAGCAATTTCATCTGAGGCAAATAAAGATATTCTTGATCAACACTTAACGCTACGGCTGATGGATCGGCCATCACTAATTATAACTAATATTACAATTTAACCATCTGATACCTAATACTTAAGTACCACGATTAAAAAGGTTACTTAAGAAAATATATGGGTAAGAAACATGACTAAAAAGAGCAAGAAAGAAATAAAGGTCATCTTACCGGTGCAGTACTGCCATGAACAGTGGTATCCGACTTGTCACTAGTCTCCGGGATCGCAATCAGCTCGCTTTCTGAAGACTCCTGCTCCAGGCTCCACTGCTGGTACCTAAAAAACTCACCTTGTTACCTTTTACCCAACTCTAGGTATTACCTAAACAGTTTAATTATATGAATTGAGTGTAGATAGGAAGAACATAGACATCAAACCATGTGGGTCAATTAACCTTACATTCTCTCCTAGGAATATAAGGGTAACTGATCTCCATATCCATAATTTGATGTAATTTGAACAGTTTAATTATTCTGTTAACGGAGAATAAGTAAAAGTTCGTCCTTTCATCGACACTCAATCGATATTTCATTAAACCGTTAGTTAATACATAGAGTTAGGAGTTTAACACGTGGAATAAGTCTGTATGTGTTGACGTATGAAGTCTATCATCGCTTCAACGATAAAGATGGGGCTACACCGGTTTAACACCATCCCTATTTGAAGAATGATAGCTTTAATATGTCAGAATACAAGACTTATTTCACTTTTTACCCAAAAACCATAGAGACAACAACCAAAACATAGGACTACAGGTTGATCAACCACTTAAATTATGTAACAAGGTTAATACATCTGTATACTGTATACTATACTGTGCTGTATATGTCTGTATTAACCTTCAATTATCAAGCTATGTAGCTTGATAATTCATTTTAATTATGTATATTGTAACGGTAAGGTAAGGAAGGGTTTTTAAACGGTTTCTCTCTTTAGTGCTAATCAGCAAAAACACAAGAAAGGAGAAAATAAAACCAGTATTCATTTAGTAAGTCTTTATTTGTCCAGTCAAAATAAAAGTCGGTTTTAGTGTGGTAGCACTTTATTTAAGAAAAATACATATATCCTTTTTGTTGAGCTTCAGTGTGTTGTTATTCGCCATACCCTGTGATGTAAATCTTTGTAATTATCAATGAATGTAGTGTTCTAGAAAACAAGTACATGTACTTGGTTCCTGTTTAATATTGGCAAATATATCCCACCACCTTTAAATAAACCCAGTCCGAACTAGGAGAGAGATTTTTGTTCAGCAATGGACGTTTGCAGACTAACAACTTTTACTATTATAATCATATAATAGTAAAAGTTGACAAGAATTAAACTACTTTTGATGCGTCCAGTGGTAAGCAATTACCTCTCTAAAGTTTATTATTCTATTGCCAAATTAAAAAAGAAAACACAATGTCTACAATACCTTAAATCGTAATTTTGAAGTTGAAGCAGTTGCCGTGGTCGACATCTTGTGGCTGGAACACTCCTTCATAAAAAATATTATTAAAAAAATTAGTGTAGTTACAAATTCATCCTCTGGTACTCTCGTGTTTTTCACATCGACTGATCACGATTTTGCTGAGAACCTCACCTTTTTTAACTCACATTCCTTAGGCCTTATGAACATAACACCGCCATTGCAATGCTGCCGCGTTCGCCGGATTTCACCAAAACAGTATAGGAATAGGTCTCCTACTCGCCGTCATACTCGATGTTTCGGTAACCAGTCTAGTAGAAGTAGTATCTCCAATACCTACACCACAAAAATTAAGTTTATTATTCTTATTAATTTTTGTAATAGACATTAGCAATGGAAAACGTATTATTACCTGTTTAATGTAGGCTCAAACATTGCCGTCTTCTTCTAGACTTGCTTGTCACTATTTTTTTTCTTCTTAATTCACAACGATGATAGCAGTTAACACAGCATTAGCGATATACAGGACAATATTGAAGTACCTAAACTTGAAACACCTTGAAGACCGTATTACTGTACATTTAAATGTACAAATTGTACAAAATATCTGGTCGATGTACTCACACAACCTTCAACAGTTTCATATTATACATCACCGAATAATCAGGTGTTTACAGAAATATAAAATTGTTGATTAGAATATGGCGCCATCCTAATCAACAATATTAGGAGAACACGGACAAGGAGACCGAAAAAAGTTCTGTTGAGCCTAAGCTGATGATAGTGATACATTTGTTTTGTGGTTTTAAACATTAGGTATGCTTAATACCTTGATAGCTCGGCTAGCCTGAAGGATAGCATTTTTCGCTACAGTTGGAAACTAATAGCACCAAGATTTTTTTAAATGTGATCTGAGAGCACAGATGTGATAGACAGATGCCTATAAGCATCCTATTCACTTGAGTCTTGAAAAAAGCTCAGGTTTTACCCATCGGGACACAGGCAGACAGCAAACAAGCACAAACTCTGGCACAGTATTCCACTTCTTAGTAGTTCGCACACAGATTTAAGCTAAGAGCATCGGGCACGATGATGGAAAGGACCAATCAGGTTGTGCAAACCCATTGCACACGCACGGGCTTTGAAGACGGGCCTCCACATGCGCATAGTTGTTGATGAACTTCTTTGCACGCCTCACGGAGTTTTCTAATGCGCCTAGCTGGTATTTAAGTAAGCCACCCCAAAGATGAGAACAGTATACAGGACTAAACTGGTGCTTGGTGCAGACACAGCAATTGTTTAGAGGTGATGTACCGTGTCCCCCTTCACATAATGCCCAACTGCCTACCAGCCAGTTCCGCCTTTAATTCATATTGGAGCCAAAGTCTTACTGCTACTCTTGGAATAAGACCCCCTACAACGTGGTATACGTTGGATGGATGGAATAGGTTCTCAGGAAACAAGGACTTCTTCCAAAGGCAAGCGTCAGATACAATTGCATAATGAAACGTTAATATGCAATGAATCAGTCTACAGCTAAAATCAGTTTATCTCTTTAGCAAACCAAAATAACAGTGGCATAGCTTCGGTACGAATGGGCAGCTTGACCGAAGTAATACCACGACATTAGAGGTAAGCGGCGTGAAACAACGTCTACGTTGTGTTTCGCCATGTGTGAGAGGTTATCGAAAACGTAATCCCCACCCCAAGCCGAAAATTAAAAAAAAATAATCATCTCATCATCTTCGAAGTCTTTATTCACTAAGGATATCCAAGCGTCCTGGTATAGTCTAGTTGTAAATTGCTTTCTTCATCCATGTTATAAACCACTGCACCGTTCCAAAAACCATCTTCCTGGAAATAAGTCTTCAAATCTCCATGTCATCTTAGGAACCACAGGAACCAAGAGATATTAGTGAGTAGTAATATACTAATAATAAATCATCAAATATATTATTAACCCCATATTAAAAAACAATATTCAAAGCAGGAGCTATAGATAGACCGGATTGTAGCGGATATAGCTAGTGAAGTACACAATCTACTATAATCTACACATTTATCCGAATCGATACAACTATCAATTCGAAACATGCAAAATTAAACACTATTTTGCAATGTTGAATCAATTAAATGCGCACCCAAGACACAGTAGAAAATCCTAGTGTGTGTGGGGCAAGTAAAATAAAAAATAATTTAATAAATTGTAAATATTCAATATTTAAAACGCACCCAAGACACAGGACTAAAGAAACTGTTACACATGGAAATTTCAAGCATGAAAATACGTTTTATTTGAGCTCTGGTCGCTTAGTAGCGTGTGAGTCGAAATGTCGTAATGTTGCTCAAAATTAGCATTACTGTATATGTCAATAAAGTGCCATTTAGTATACTACTTTAGAACATGTGTAACGGTACCTTAAATCCTAGTTTGGGGCAATTAATATAAAAAATAATTTGATATAAACGCACCCAAGACACAGGATAAGATCCTAGCGTAGGGGCAAGTAAAATAAAATAAATATTCAATATGGTGACCGCACCCAAGGCACAGGATACAATTGAAAACTATATAGAAATATGAAAAGATTCAAATTCAAATTCAAATTCAAATTCTTTTATTGCATATCATGTGTACAATTGGTGTTACATGAGGTACAGATTTTTCCATTTACAAACATGCAAAAACCCTTTGGGCAACAATACTGACAAAGATGGTATGTAGCAATTGCATTAATTTAGCTGTGTCATTAAATATCGCAGTAACGATTAAAGCAATACTAATTCCATACTTTTATTATTTTCACTGTATACAAATTGCATATGAAGTTTGGGTAGTAAAATAAAGACAACGGATTATAACTTGTAATCATTGTTTGTGTGTCGTGTATGTAGAATTTGTTTTATACATATTTCAGTCAGTCCGTCAGTCAATCTAAAGTGAAGTATTTTACGGAGAGAAACAAACAAGAAACTACTCGGTTACTCTTTTTCAATGTAACTATAACAGTTACCATGTACCTTTAACCTCTTGAGTGCCTGTGTAAGAAACACGTAAAAATACTTTGTCGTACGTTCCGGAATACCAGGGGTTAAAGTAGTGATTGTGATTTGTGAAGAGCACATGGCAGTTGCTTTAAGTAAAATACTGACATTTTTTAATACGGCTTTAGACTGATCAATCTGTTTGGAGCGGTAACGGGATCATAGTATCTTATATTGAAACAAGATTAGAAAATTAAGAACAACAAAGCAAACTTTTCTATAATACTCATGTGAAAATAATAAGCGAAGTTAAGAAATCCGAATTAGAGAGTTCTAAGTACGACAAGATTGTTTTTTATGAGGAAGTCGAAGATTTATATTATAATGTACAATTTAAAAGCACTCTAAAATAATTAACTCGTCGAGTCCCGTCATTATAGACACAATTAAAGAACAATAGGTTGCGGTCACCGGTGACCGCTCGGTGTATGACAGTTTAACAAGAAACGATGATTCAAGTAAAAAAATGTTGTAGGTCGGGCCTGGATGTAGCAACACAGAAAAATTTTAAGTTGCCGGGAGTCAAAATACCAATGTTTTCATGTACAATAATAAAAGATTCTTGGCAAATGGAGAATTCGCAACAGATATTAAAAAACTTGAGTACACTATCGGATAGGAGTCAATAAAAAATCTGGATATAGATCTCGCATCTTGCATTGCAAAGTTACTGAAAACTGGATAATTCTAATTGAAGAGCTTGGGAGTTCCTTGGGAGATCTTCCTACTTTTGATCAACTTAAAAGAGTTCTTTTGAATACTTTACACCTAATAGAATTTATATTCTATCGGGCGCTGAGGTATACAGTCGAGTCGTTTAGCAAGTTGTTAAAAAAAATGTAGTGTAGTGTAGTGGGGTTCAGTAGACTGCGCGACATCGCCGCGACCGCGCACGCTGCTCATGAGGAAGAACCCCTCTGTGGTTCGAAACTAGTAGAGCTTTTCTCAGTATATTAACTCGCGATTTTTAGTTTACGAATATTGTGTTTACAGTTTTTATATTTATCCTCAAAATTTACGTGCAAAATTCAAAATACAGGTTTTGTTCTTTTTTATCTTTTTTGCTAAGTTTAAAGTGACGTGCTTTTTTGTCCTTAAAACCCACAATTTTATTTTTGTTGAAAATATTAACTTCTCTTTCTTTTTTTATATTAGATGGGACTGGCGTTTGACCACTATCTCGCCTGGTGGTAAGCGGTGATGTGGCCCACGATGGAGCACGTCGACCCATAAGCAACTTAAGGAAATACAAATTTTGGCAAAGAATTCCACTCCTTAGCAGTACGCACAAGGAAGCTTGATGCGAAGCGCTTTGTGCGTGTGGGTGGGGCATCTACCATGAATCGGTGACGCTTCGCCGATTGTCTTACGTGGTACAATGTTGGAAAGGCTTAGGGGTAATCAAGTCGTGCAATTCCTCCGCACACTCTCCGAAATGTATCCGGTAGCAGACTGAAAGGTTTGCAACCTTACCAACCTTATTACGTTTGTGTTCGAGGCTTTAAAGCCGGGCCTCCACAAGCGCATCAGCGTTGATGAGCCTCTTGGCACGCCTCTCGATGTGCTCTAATGCATCCAGCTGATATTAGGCCGAGCCGTCCCAAAGATGAGAGCAGTACTCCATACAAGACCGAACCTGTGCTTGGTAAACTTGGTTCAACAATTGAACAATTGAATACCGAATTGGTCAGACGAGCAGCCATCGATAACTATTCGTATTCACCGATACCTCAGGAAGTTTGCTATCCATCTGCACAGATCAGCAGGAAGTCCATATGCAGGGAACTTGCCGATAAGACTTTGTGCCATACCCTGTCAAAGGCCTTCGAGATATCGAGGGATACTGCCAATGCCTTCCCGTGCCCCTCGATGGCCTCGCTCCAGATGTGAGTGGCATACGCAAGAAGGTCTCCAGTAGATCGGTTACATCGAAACCCGTATTGCCGATCGCTGAGGAGATCGTTACTTTCAAGCTTTGCCAGGAGTCAGTTGTTAAGTACAACTTCCATAGTCTTGCAGAGTATGGACGTAACCGAAATAGGGCCGTAATAGGGTAGTTTCCTAAATTTTATTTTAATGTCCATGTGGTAGGTTAGTTTAAAACTTTAGACACGTATTTCTTCTTTTCTTATAAAATTAAATACTTTCGACGATATATTAATTTGAAATATCGTGTGACGTCACAGCGTGCCACATTTTGAAGCACGTTATGACGTAACGACCTCGCACTCCTAAAACTAGCGCCATTTTATCTAAGTATTTCAACTTAATACGAGAAAATAAAAAAGTACGTGTCTAATATTTTTTCATTATCTAACTGACGAACTAATTAAATTTTTAATTTTGAGACCCTGGAAACTACCCAATTGTTAGGGTCGGCACGACTACCTTTTTTGGGCACAGGCTGCACGTAGGACAGATTCCATGCAATCGGCACTTGACCAGTCTCCAAGAAAAGGCGAAACAGGCGTGTCGAGATTGGAGACAACTCAGACGCACAAGTTTTTAAAACCACGGCTGGGATTCCGTCGGGACCACTGGCCTTGTTCACTACATGATCGCGTCTCGCATATGCTATTAAGAGAAGGAGGCAAGGCGCTACCAATATCGAGACGTGAAAACTACGCAAATAGAGAAGCAAATAGGTTTGCTTTTCTTATCGCAGTGTGAGCCAGCGTCCCGCCAGACCTCAGGAGCGGAAGAAGTGAGGGGCGACAGAAGTTCGATTTAACCGCCTTGGTCAGGGACCAAAATGCTTTACTACCCGCTGGGTAGGAAGGTAATCTGTTCCCTATGCGGCCAATGTGATTAAATCGAGCTATCCGTAACGCCTTTTTGCATGACTTGGCAGCCCGGTTAAAGGCACTCTTCCTTTGATGTCGCCAGCCTTACGGCGCCTAGCATCGGCCCATGCCAAGTATGCCGCCTGCTTTTGCACCTCGGCACGTCCGCATTCGGCATCGGACCATGGACGAGGTCCACTGAAGGATGCCACGTCCGAGAATGGAATGTAGTATTCCATGCCCTGGCGCAGCACCCCCGTTACGTTTTCCGCACAAGCTGGCGGTCTTCAGAAGAGAAGCAAACAGGCCGCCAAGGATAGGATGCGAAAAAAGATCGCATCCCATCCCAATCTGCTGACTTGTATCGCCACATCCACCGAGGTCCTCTGGGACTCGAATCCGGCGAGGAGAGTGTGGACACAGATTTTACCAGACAGTGGTCAGAGCTACCTACGGGTGATGCGATTGTCACCGAGTAGCGGTCTGGATCAGTTGTCAGCAGAAGGTCTACGCAATTGGCAGTGTGTGTATCGACATCGGGCACCCTTGTGGCCTCCTGGACCAGCTGGGTCAGGCCAAATCAAATCAAATCAAATCAAATCAAATCAAATCAAATCAAAATCATTTATTCATTACATTTTGGGTAAATAATTATGATCACAGTATTATGATAGTACCACCAAAATCTGCCCTCACAGGCGTATGAAATATTGTTAGCTTAGGTCAATAAAGGTTATATAACAAAAAAATAAAATAAAAATGTCATAGTATAATACATTAAAATGTCAGTGCTTAAATAAATAAAAGTTAAACTTATAAATGTCCTACAAATTACCGTCATTCAAGAAGTCGTTTACAGTATAATAACATTTCTTGGATAAAATTGATTTTAATTTATTTTTGAATATACTAATATTGAAATGTTTTATGTCGTTTGGGATTTTATTGTATATTTTTGGCGCCATACATAAAAGACTCTTTCCCATAAGACTCGTTACTGCTGTGTGAAGACACAGTTTATTATTGTTCCGCCGATTTCGCGGCACAATATCACGCAGCCGTTCGAAAAGGTGAGGATTTCTATACACAAACATTGCTACCTCAAGTATATACAGAGACGGAAGTGTAAGGATGCCATGCCTGATAAAGTACGGCTTACAGCTGTCTGTTGGTTGAAGGCCAAATATAGCTCGTACGCATCGTTTTTGTGCCCTAAAAGCAATATCACTATCTGTAGAGTTTCCCCAAAAAACTATTCCATATCGCAATCTAGACGCTGCGAGTCCATGATAGGCGGTAAGCACAGCGTCAGTATTAACTATCGAGGCTATTTTGTAGAGAGCGTAAGCAGTGCTACTTAGTTTTTTGGAGAGGTCAGCTACATGGTTTTTCCAGTTTAGTTTTTTGTCAATAATTAAGCCCAGAAATTTGGCTGAATCTGCTTCCTGTAAGGGGTGACCATCGTAACTAACAACTATGTTTTGGTATTGGGGTCTTTGACTGAAGTGCATAACTTGGGTTTTTTCCAAATTGATTTTTAAATTGTTATTGTCCAACCAGTGGATTATTGCGGATAGACACTTATTTATGTCATTTTGGTACATTTCACTTGCTCTACATTGGATGGAAACTGTACTATCGTCAGCAAACAATGACATTGGATGGTGTGTAAATTTAGGTAGATCGTTAATATATATTATGAATAAAAGGGGGCCTAATACACTTCCCTGCGGAACACCATAGCTGCTACCTCGCGGTTCTGACCTATATTCAACCTCAAACCTGGTTCTTAAGTTCACTCTATTTATTGCGGTCAATTGAGATCTATTAGAAATATACGATTCAATCAATTTTAAAATTGTTCCCCTGATTCCATAAGCTTGTAATTTATTTAAAAGTATGCGATGATCCACATAATCGAATGCCTGTGTCATATCGCAGTAAATAGCGCATACGTTCAAGCGTTCGAGTAAGGTTACGCATTTCCCTTCCAGCATGGTCGGTGTACTAGTATGGGAACAACTATCCTGATGAGCGTTAAAGTCCCCCAGTAACACCAACTGGGCCGAAGGTTAACCCTGCGCAGACGCATCCGTCGCCTCACCAAAGTATTGCGCTAATCTGGCCATCTCCAAATCTTCGCTGTGCTACCGGTTGACACAGGCATAACGAATTTTCTCTGTGTCTACCAGTATATACATAGGGCAGAAAAACTGGGGTCTTCAAGGTTTCGGAGACGCCGGTAATAGACGCCGTCTCGGATGTATACGCATACTCCTGCACGCAGAACAAAATTGTGCTCCAGGGAAAAACCTGGGTAGTTCAGGTAAGATACGTCTGACGGGCATCTAATCTGAGTATCCAAGAGGAACAAGAGTGTAGGTTTCTCGGTCTTGAGGTGGTGATGGACCGCATTGATATTAGAGTGCAGACCTCGAACATTTGAGAGGTGCACTTTGAGGGAGAGGGAGTGCAGCCGCTGTTGAACCCTATTCTTGTCTCTCGATGATTTCATTGTGGAGTGGAAGGTTGCTGAGAGGATGGCAGTAAAATGGTCCTCCACGCTGGCGACCTCTTGACGCGCACCGCAATTAGCTACACCATTAGGACGCCAGTCTAGAGACTACGGGGACGCCCGATGGATATCCGTGGGGGGCCACGGATATCCATCGGGCCCTCTCTTCCAGTCGCCAACCAGCACAATGGCGTACCCATGGGATTTACCGCTAGATGGCGGGGCAGCCTTTCACTTGTGGCTAGCACGCTAGTTGGGCTCCCAACTATCTGTTGGCCAGCAGTGCACCGTGCCTCGGATCCCGCTACCGTCCGCGACTGGACACCCGATGCAGCTACACCAGTGTGAGTCAGACCGATCAGCCTACAGTGGAACAACCATCTCGACCCATCCTCTCGTACGGCGTCACCGAGCATCGTGGCGAAACAAGGCTGGGCCGCTTGGCGTCACGCGTTTGCTAGGTGGGTGGTCATGAAGCCGGCGGCCGAAGCCTACAACCGAAGTGTCACCTGATTAGCACCACCCAGAGGCCACGTGTAGGGATTTAGATTTAAAGGTGCTCTCCTACGGACGAGGGTGACTCAGCCAAAAAGCTCTTTTATTCACCTAACATCGAAAAAGTAGTCTCATCTCAGCAGATTAGAGCAAACTACTCATTACTAACTACGACTACTTAAAGAAGTTGATAACCATGATTACAAATTACATTAAATAATCGTAAAAAGTCGAGCCGGCCCATTCGTGCCGAAGCATGGCTCTCCCGCACTTCTTGAGAAATGAGACTATTTTTTCCATATAAGGTGAATGAGGGAAAAGTTAATATTTTCAACAAAAACAAAACTGTACCTCTATGTATGTAACTGTACTGTATAAACAAGCTAAAATTGACAAGATCATTTCGATGATTTTATCATCATAATCAGCCGTCCACGCCTAAACATAGGCCTCTCCAGTAGCTAGATCAGGAAATATTGAAAAGAGTAACCATACTATAGTTTCTTGCTTTTTCTTCTCAAGTTATTGTTTGTACAATTATAAGTTAATTGTCATGACCAAAACAATAATCAGGAGCCTCCGTTCCAGATGTGCTAAAAATGTTACAATAGTCGCAAACATAATTGTACTTCTTGTACACTAAAATTTTCTATTGGTTCCATCTTATACGGAGATTGTCAGACCAGATGGTATACTTTGCAAAGATGGAGTGACATGGAGTCCTTTCCAACAAAAACTATTATGTGTATTTCGTATAGTAATGTTTGTGTAAGCACAAAGAAATACGGGCACAGCAATTTCTTTGAAATAACTCATGGTCTATTCGCCGCTACCCATAGAATCATATACAATTTATATACGTATGTATGTATTGTATATCTAACTACTATATCCAGATAATATACAAAAACCTTAATGGCGACTTCAGTCTTCAAAAAGACTTCACGTCAACTCGAAGACAGTTCAAATTGATCTGAAAGGTTATCTTCAAACGCTGAAAGATCGTTGATAACAAGTAACAAAGTCTTTCTTTCTCTCTCTCTATTTTCTCTGTTCTGAGAAACAGTATGATGCTATTAGTTTCTTTAACGAAAGGTCACTGATTTAGATCCCTAGTATAAGGAATCCTTGTTGACCTTAAATTGTCCTTCGCAAATCAAGTATAAAATGAGATTTGTGGAGGTTGGGCACTCGGAACTCGTCACACCACTTGATTTTCGATGGGCCTAACCGTTTTCGCACTCAGTAGATGGCGCCACTGGTGAGTTAAGTCCTGTGAGTCTAATTTTTTGCTGTTGATACAGCAGACTCTGGAGCTTAACTTTCTAATGGCGATGTTTACGGTGAGTGGAATGACTGTAGCCCATTTAGTGGTAACTTGTGAGAGCGTGGTACTTCCCCGGTCGAGCCAGCCCCCCTACGCGCTGTACTCTAAGTACAAGTACTCGAGTACAGCATAGCTCTACCACTATTTTTGTGTATTCAATACAAAGTCTTGCGTTCTTTTTCAATATTAATTGTACAGCTCCTCGTAGTTAAAATAAGACATATCGTTGAAAACAAAATACCATAAAATAAAATTCAGTCGTAAAATTTAAGAACAACGTTGTTCCATAGGTCTAAAATGTAACTGCATCTTTTTCTGTGTATTACGTATAAGGTAAATCGTAGTCCACTTTTTGTATCATCAAAATATGTATTTTATTTAAAAAGTCGAAGTCCAAAGGGACGGAAAACCATACACATTTTTATCACAATAAAAGAAATACATGACACAAATAACATATTATTACATGTATTTATAGCGAGTGACTTACTTGTTAGAGTTGGTAGGTTCCTCCCAGTGCGTGTGCATGTGCGCGGGGGACTTGTGGTGCAGCTTGGGCTTGTTGCGGTCCATCGCCGGCAGGGGGCTGCCGCCCGCCCGCTCCGAGCTCGTGGTGGGGCCCGCGCACGGGGGGCCCGCGGGGCCCGCGCCTGGGGCCTCGTGCTCCGTCTTTAGAGATGGTTGGCTTAGGTCTGCGAAGGTAATTAGTGTTATACATTTATCTTGTAAAGAAAACCAAGGAGAATCAGCTGTAAACACAAGGTTATATGCATTTTTCTCTCTTAACCTTTTCTTATTAAAGTGGACCCAAACCCTGTAAGACTTGTCTTGAAAAAGTGATTTCATAAACAAATTGGAGTAAAGTTTTGTTTTATCTTTTCCTTAATAGATTAGAGTAGACAATGAGTCGGCAAATTCATCTCCATATGAGTATTTACCATGAAGCGTACACTGGTGTATTTTTTAAGCTATACTTGAATACTGTATTCTTGAATCAGACAAGCAGTAGGTGTATAACAAAATAAAACGACAAGACTGTCTTTTGTTAGCTAATAACTTCAAATTGCTTTCAGTTGAGTGTCTAAGTTCAGCAGTGGTTGTCGTGTGGTTGATGCATGACAATGAGAAGAACTGTTGAACCTTACCTCTAGCCCTGGCAGCGCTGGGCATGACGAGCATGGGTGGGATCCTCTTGCAGGCGTGGTACTGTGCCTCCACTGAATTCAGTACTACTCGCACTAGTGCAGCCACCAGACCCACTGTACTACCCGCGCCGTAATGGTACTAAACACACATACATTATATCAACTTTATTCATTTAAATTAATGGGTTAATAATGTGAACCAATTGAGAAGAGCTCAACTACTTTCAAACCAAAACGGGACTCTTATTCATGAGCAATACATCATTTACGACCACTACTTAATTTTAGATTGATTTTGTATGTCCCACGATAGTTATTACATTAATGACTTAGCGCGGCAACGCACTTTAGACTCTTGTGAAGTAGCATAGATGGCGCTGATCGCTTACCATTAAGTGTTCCATCTGTTTGTTTGCTAACCAATACCATAAAAAACTGTTCTCTTACATTTGATTTAATACTAAACTTTGAGATATTCTAAATTAAAGTCATTATGAAAATGAGTCCCGAAAGCTTTATAAAACCCATAATAATATTGAAGTATGTAGAACCTTGTAGAGCACGACGAGCAGCGCCATGAGCCAGTGGCGGCGTACATGCGGCTGCAGCGCGCCCAGCGACTGCGGGCTGCCCGCGCCCGCGCCGCCGCCCGCGCCCCCGCCGCAGCAGTACTGCGACACGGACACTCTCGGTAATACATCTTACGTCTACTTCCAACACAAAAATCTTAAAGCAAAGTTTCATTCACGCGAATCAGTCAATAGAAATTTCTTAACGTACAACAGTGACCGGCTAGTAATAAAATTGATAGCCTGGTAAAAAGATTCTCCCTTTGAGAAGATCTACATACAAAAAAAGAATCATAAAACTTAACTAACTAAAATTATAATGTCAAAAGTTATTACTACTGTTACTTGTAATTATTCGTTTGTAGCAATTCGAAAAATGCATTGAATTACCCAGTCTAGTCAGAAACATCCCTATTATGTTCAAGTACAGTGTAAACAAATACAGACCTGCAGTAACAGTAAGGTCGGCTCGGCGATGCTGGCGCCCATCACGTGGTTCTGGTCCAAAACTTGAGGTAAGTTCGCCATGAACGCGTTGAATATCGACGATTGTCTATAATTAAAACATAAACGTAATAATGACAGCATAATATTTACATAAGGTGTATTATAATAAATCTATAGAGTTTGACTGTTTATTTAAACTAAAATTTGGAAGCACCGGTATAATTCGATTGACGGAGGTGGGGCGCAATGTTCTCTGATAAACCTGAACCTTTTAAACTGCTATCATCAACCCGCCTGTCAAGAGTCTCAAGCGTGGAAAATAACCTTTTTATGTAGAGGGAGCCTATAGTCTAACAATCCAAGGGCTGTTGATGTTCAATACCTAGTAATCCTAGTAGTCAACTTACCGCAATGTAAACGGTGAGATATGAAAGTATTTCTCGACGCAGTTGTAACCGAGCAACAGGAACAGGTGCTTCAGTACCAACTCCTGTGTCTTGGAGGACTGCTTGTCTTCCATGGGATGGGCTTGGTCGGACCTGAAACAATGAGAATATTATATAGTGTTCAACAAAGTATTAGATTGAAGGACACGTGAAGGTATATGACTAGGTGTATGACCAACATTTCATCAATTAACTCTTCGAGTACCGGTTTTATAGACACAATTAAAGAACAATAGGTCGCAGTCACCGGTGACCGCTTGGTGTTTGACAGTTTAATTCGTACACAATCACCTGATATAAATTCCCAAAATTTGTTCATACAAAAGTAGTCTCTAAACATCGGAAATAAGGTCTATAAAGGAGTTAGTGGAGAGCGGTCACCGGTAACCGTTTGGGGACTGATCAGTTAAAAATAAACCTCAATTTCCTTACTGGAATAAATGTACGAGTTTATGATAAAAAATAAAAAGCTATTGTTTACAGTAATTTTTAGAAACACTAACATTTCCTTTGTAAAATTTTGGATTTTAAGCTTTACACCTTTATAATAAAGTCGGATTTGAAATGAAGAAGATAAACCAGCAGCTATATAATAGTATCATAGTTATATATAATAGTTACCTGGACAAGAACTGCATAAGTAGGAACACCAACAAGTTAGTGGTCTCTCGGTCAGCCTCCTCGAGATCCACAGCTTTCGGTAGGATAGTGGTCAGTGTGTCCTCGGACCGACCCGACATTGAGTGGAACCCATCTGGAGACAACAAATATTGTTTTAAAACAAATTATTGTATTGACGAGGAACTCTCGACTAGTTTCAAGCCATGCTAGAGGCTCATAGTCCGTCATAGTCGTGGGTCGCGGAGTGCTATTCCGCGACCCGCGACGCGGTGACTGTCCAGTGGCAGCGCGACAGGACATCCTTACTTCCTTACTCATATTATAAATCGGAAAGTGAGTTTGTTCCACTTTAACGCCGTAACTACTAAACCGATTGTTTTGAATTTTTGCAGACGTAAAGTTACAAGTCCGGATTAAATAATGGGGTACTTTTTATCCCTGAAAAATTTTATATTCCCGAGGGAAAACAAAAGTATTTGTATAGATGGCGCTGTGGTATATGTCACATTTGCTTTTTATCCTTTTGTGACGCGAGCGAAGCCGCGGGTAAAAGCTAGTAATAATTAATTTAGAAATGAAAGTTTTGATATAACAAAGAAATTATTGTAAGAGTGAAATCAGAAAAACACGAGCTATTTCCTCCGGAGGAGGTATGTCAGGCAATTAAAAAATGATACATTCTTTCTAACCGCCTTCAAATAAGAAGGTTCTTTGTTTGACCTGTAGGTATGTTAAACGATTATCTCGCGATTAACTGAACCGATTTCGATGCGGTTTTCAGAAAAGTGTTTGTTATGACTAGTTATGTCACAAGTTACATGTAATTGCGGAACGAAGCTATTGCCATACATGGGGCACAGTTTTACTTCATCGCTATTAATGATAAACTTATAAAAAATCCAGAGTAGAATGGTGACCTTGAATGAAATTGCTGAAGGTACTTACCATGTGTATTATTGGACCGCTGCGCAGTGCCGAGTGGTTGCGGCGCGGCCAGTAGTTGTCCCAGGCCGAAGCGGGACGTCTTCCGCTTCAGCAGGGGCGCAGAGTACTGGCGCGAGTATACCTTCTCGCGTTCTAAATATATCAAAATAGAAATGTATTATTCAAAAGAAATACACAGGTAGTAAATCCTTACTAATATAATTATAAATCGGAAAGTGAGTTTGTTTGTTTGTTTGTTTGTTTGTTTGTTTGTTTATTCCACTTTCACGCAGTAACTACTAAACCGATTGATTTGAATTTTTGCAGACGTAAAGTTAGAAGTCCGGGTTAAATAATAGGGTACTTTTTAACACGGAAAAATTTGACATTCCCGAGGAAAAACAAAAGGATTGGTATAGATGGCGCTGTGTATATTGGTATATGTCACATAGGCTACTTTTTATCCTTTTGTGACGCGAGCGAAGCCGCGGGTTAAAGCTAGTGTGGTCATAATTATAGCAAAATTGTGTCACGATTGTGTTTATTCTTCGTCAATGCCAAAACGAATCGGTTTTTATTTTGTGTTGATATTATCAGAAGTTTGAAGAGATCCATGAAAAAACACAATACAATTTATTTTTCATAATGTTCTATCTTTAACAATAAATGTGGCTGTAGATGGCGCTACTATCTCTCTTGTTACTTTTTCTTCATTTTGCGAGCTAAATCTAATTATTTCAATAATTATTTATTATTTAGAGTCCAAAATAAAATAATTTCATTTCATGTGGGAACCGTCGATCTGCCCTATACAAACGAAATGTATGACGGATTCATTATACCTACTGCACATAATATAACATTGTAATACTTTGACATTGTATAATTTTATTATTGACATCCTAAACTCGACAGCAATTATACCTATTGAATTGATTATTACTATGATGTGACATATACCTACCTGACAATTATTATTATTTTTTCTTTTCTTTATGATTTGTAATATCTACCTACAATGTTAATAACAATGAATGTATACCCACATAACTAAAAATGTTGCAATGTCTGTAAGAGGCCGCTAAGTATTAAGCACTGTAAATATTTTTATAACCATCATCTGTACACTTAGTTGCAATAAACGCTTTGACTTTGACTTTGACTTATATAATCTAAGTACTTCAATAATAGAATACAATGTTTACAGCAAACTAATAAAATGACGATATCATACGCCCTTATTAAACTAACGGCCGAAGGGATTAATCAATTTTGAAGTTAGATGGAGCATCTGTCAGTTTGAATCGATCCAGAGACGTTAATATCAGCTTTAAAATAACATAGCATAGTTTAAACTTACCGTGTCTAGTATCCGGATGCGGCGGCATAGTGGCCGGTGCGGATATGGTCCGTTTATAAGGCCACTTGGTCCCGAAGGAGGCGCTGAGCGTGTTGACGTTGGTGTCCCGCGCCGACACGCTCAGCGCTTCGTGGGCACGCCGCACTTTGTACAGGAACCATTCTGAACTGGTTTCGCTGCTTACTAGTTCTGTGGGGGAAATTGTGGAGTTAAATGGTAGGTATGGGTGATTTGGTACAGTGAAAGCAAATGTTAATTTAGTTGAGGGTGCTTTTTACCATTGAATCGGAAATGTTTTATGGAATTCACTAAAGTTACAAAATAGAGGTTATTAACATTAGATCATATAAGTCACTTTTCCTTCTTCATATCAGAAGGAGTCTGTGTCCAACAAAGGGACAGTTTTAGGCCAACGATGGAAGTACTTAATTTTGAAAGTAAAACAAACATAATAATGGTTAGTCAGCCTTCAGTGAAGGTATCTTTAAAATTCATGGTAGAAAACCCCTTTTGGTTAGGTTCTAAAAAATAAGCGTTTCACAAAATATCACACTACGTACCAAAGAGCCAAATAACAGAAATACAGGTTTAACTGGAAAGGAAAACACAAACAAAATAAATAACACCAAACATGGCTACAAAATAACATGTAACATTAATGTATTGGTACATATATGAATAATCAACTTTGTATGCAAAAATCAGCCTTACTGCTTTCAAAATAAAGAGATTTTATATTTGAGGTTTCATTATTTCAAAACTATGTACCAATACGACTAAAGGAGAAAACTGTAAGGTCTTTATAATGTTAAAACTAATAAAATAAAAAAAATAAATGACATTCTTTGTTACCCATTTATGATATTCAGGATAAATAATTGTAAAAAATTTAGTATTTCTCACATTTTTATTACATTTTTAACTCTATTGTTTTTATACTAAGTCGAAAATTGAATAAAAAGGTACAGATTGGAGTAGGTTCACCTGCTGACCACTGTACTTTATTTATAATATATTTTTCAAAAGAGACCCTCTAACCCGAAAATGGTTCATAGATCCAAACTAAAAGGTATCGTCAAAGAATATATTCTCAGAGCCCCAATAAAAAAAAATTACAAAGACCTTACACTACCCTCCAATAACACTTACCTCTCAAATTAGAGAAGTCAATAGTCTTATTAGAATTTATCTGAGCTTCCAGGAAGAGGGCTTCAAATCTGTTCAGGAAGAACTCCCAAGTGAGGATCTTGCGGTCACTGAGCGTGTTGTGGAGCTGGTAGATAGACTGGAGGATCATCGGACGATCCACTATCACCAGGTCGAACTGCGTCTCCAGGCAGTATAGGAGTAACTGGAGAATATTGATGCATGTAGTTTATTTGAGTAACATCTTAATACTGAAGGCTCAGTCCGAGTTTGTTTTATGTTAAAAGTTTTTTTTATGGGATAAGCCGGTAAAAGAGCAGACGGATCACCTGATGATAAGCAATCAGCGACGCTCATGGACACTTAGAACACTAGAGGCGTTACCTACCGGCCTTTTGGGGATTAGGAAATAGAAGATTGTGGGGAGTTAAGGGATTAGGCACATTGTGGAAGGGGGATGGTAATTGGGTAACCTAACTCACACGGTGAAACACAACGTTGTTTCACGTTGGTTTTCTGCTCAGCCGTGGTATCACTCCACTTGGTTCATTGGAGTCGGCCAATCAGAGCGCAAAACGCGGTCTCGTTTCGATTATTTTAAACGAAAACAAACTCGGATAAAGCCCTCTGTAATGTTGCTTAATTTTAAGTTACACATATGGCTCTGCATTGTTCAAGTATTTCCAGAAGTAATTTGGACAGCGTTTTGAAATTAAGTGGCATTTGACTATTTAAACACAACGGTCAAAATTGATAACGGATCTCAATCCTTCTTAACTCCAAACTTCGGATAATAATACATTTTTGACATTACTTGTTGGTACTTGGAGTTTCTGCCAAAAACCAGAGATTCTGGGGTAAAATCGGTTACCAATTTTGACTGTAAATGTATTTATAATGACCTAAATCAGGGCTGTCTAAACAAAGGCCCGCCAGCCGCATGCGACCCGCGGCTTGTTTTCATGTGGCCTGCGACACACATTTTAATCTCAACATCTTCTTATGTGCAACAACAATAATAAAATTCAGTGTATGATTTGTATGCAAGTACTCAGTCTAGCTGTGGTAAAGAATACAGTTTTAACCCGTCGAGCGTCCGCGTTCCTTATGATCTAACGGGTGCACATGTGACATTTGGAGAAAGAAAGAAATAAAGAAAGAAAATGCATTTATTTGGCCATTGGCACACGAAAACAAGGATCATTACAATAGAAATAAAAAATACAGTCAAAATAAAAACACAACATTAATAATAGATTTTATAAAAGAGAAAGCAGCATGGAGCATTTTTTCTTATGATCCACCGGGTGCTCATAAGGACGCTCGAGGGGTTAAACGTCATTATACAATTGAAAATATTTTTCTGGCCCTCCAGCTTTTGTAAGAAATTTTATTAGCCCTCGAGGGTATATAGTTTCGACAGCCCTGACCTAAATAAACACGCACAGCAATTTTGTTTCGTACTCGAAATGTTTAATAGAAAAAATGAAGTATTTTCAATTATATTATTTGCTTCACGGCTTACTTACTTTATATTGGACGAGGTGACTCGACTAGTATCAACCCACGCTAGACGCTCATAGGGACGAGTGTTGCACAATGCTGCTCATGAATATGAACTCTTAGCCTGGGTGGAAACTAGTCGAGTAAGCCGTAAAACATAAATAGTTGAATGTCTCACGAAAGTCATAATACAAAATCTATGTTTATAAACATGAATCCCCCAAAATCTATCACGCATAACTTCATAACAACTGTAACAAATTGGGTGATTCTTTATGTGTTTGGTATTGTCAGGAGGAGGTTTGTATGAAACAAATTCAACGGAATGCGACGATTTCAATTTTACAGCTGTATGAAGAATAGTAGTAGTAATATGCACATAACAAGGTAGCAAAAATCATTCCAAGTACGAAACACATAGAAATAACATAACATAACATAACATCACGTCTTTTATCCCCGAAGGCCGAAGAGGTAGGTGTACATTATGCCACTGTACAATATAAAACACATAGAACACATAGAAATATAGAACATTTTCAAAAATATCTCACCCAGTATTATATTGAGCCCGTCTTCTCCCTGTATGATGCGAGTGGTTAACCGCTATCCTACGTTATCATTAGTCAGCGTAGTGACATAGTCACCGGTTTGAATACTGATAACATAGGACAGAGACTACCGGGGGTCTTCTTTCTTCTCTGTTTAAGAAGAGAGTACTCTATCTCTATCTATCTCTCTATATATATCTATTTCTATCTCATTATGTGTGTCTTGTGTCGACAAAGTTGAAGCAGAATTGTAATATATTATTACTTCAACATGTCTAAGGATAAACTATTTTTCTTTTTTATGATTAAACAGCAAAAAGTTTGTATGAGAATCACGTTGACAAACTAACGCTTACGGCTCACGTTAACAAACTATTGTTGGAGAGACACAACTGTAAAAGATGTACAAACAAGTCGATAGACTATATTGGGATTTACTAAAATACAAACATTCCAAAGGATACACGAAAATTATTTCACAAAAAAAAATGTTGAACAGGGTACAAAATTAACAATACTATACTAACACCAACACGTTAAACCGAATGAAGTGAAATATCAAGTTTCATCATTAGATTTTGAACTTTATAACGGGACAATAAAGTTGAAAATCTATCAAAGAACCTTGAAAACCGACGGAGCCGATGACCGTGGACATCTGGTTTGAAGAATAAGCCTAGGTATGTAGTTTAGGGCGCCTTCCAGCTAGGTGGACTGATGACAACCCCAAAGCAACTTTTTTGTGGATGACAGCAGTCCATCTAGCTAAAGTACCTATGTGTACCAAAGCTACTGCCGACTGGCTTCGCTAGGGGAAAGCTCAGTGGATTGCTTTGGAATAGCCTATATCCAGTACGGAATGGCCTGATGATGATGATGATCACAGAGGCTTGATGTGCTAGTGATTATACATGTGTAACGGAAAGACAATACATACAAAGGGCACGGTTATTTTAAATTAAACACAAAATAGGAAAACAGTGACGTGAGTAAGACGAAAACATAATAATTAACTTAGATGTCTTACGAAAATTATAATTATAAAAATACAGCCATAGTTTTTAAATCTTAAGTATTGTCTAAAGTCCAAATGGTTGTAAATTTTTAACATTTATTGGAAACATCCATACCGGAAAATAAAACTTACAATAAACACAAGATAACTTTTCATATTTTTGTAACAATTTGAATCAAAATTATGATGAGAGTTCTAATATTGAACCAAAACTGTAGATATATAGTGTTCAACCTGTTGAAATTCATCCCCTAAATTTGTTCATACAATAGTTGTCTCTAAACATCGGAAATAAGGTCTATAATGTAGTTTGTGGAGAGCGGTCACCGGTGACCCCTTAGGGATATATATATTAAGACAGCGTATGCGATTACTATAAGTCTGTGTGAGCAGTGAAGTACTCACGTCGATGGCGTTGTCGTGTACAGTGCCGATGTAGAGCGTGGCGCGCTGGGCCACGTACACGTTGATGTCGTCCATGCTGGAGATCAGGTAGCAGAATGCCGTCGCCAGCGCCGTCTGCAGCGGGAGGCTCGTCTTCACCGGGGAGCCGTCCATGAACCTGCACCATAAACATGGTTATAGTTAACCCTTTGAGTACCGTCATTGTAGACACAATTAAAGAACAATAGGTTGCGGTCACCGGTGTCATCGCGGTGTTTGACAGTTTAAATTATGTATTGGTATTTTGTGCTGAAATAAGGATTTAAATTCTATAAAACATAATGTGCATAGTGTTAAAGAGGGATTTCAAAATGATAAATCATTGTAACACAATTTCTAACATGTCTATTGGCCAAAAACCAAGTTTGATTCTACAAAATATTGAATATCCTTACTAATATTATAAATCAGAAAGTGAGTTTGTTTGTTTGTTCCAACTTCACGCCGTAACTACTAAACCGATTGCATTGAATTTTTGCAGACGTAAAGTTAGTAGTCTGGATTAAATAATAGGGTACTTTTTATCCCGAAAAAAATTGATATTCCCGAGGGAAAACAAAAGTATTGGTATAGATGGCGCTGTATGTATTGGTATAAGCCACATAGGCTACTTTTTATCCTTTTGTGACGCGAGCGAAGCCGCGGGTAAAAGCTAGTTAAAATATAAAGAAACAGTCAAATCCGACTGCCTCGTTGGCCGAGTGGTCGGAAGTGCGACTGCCGGGGCAAGGGGTCTCGTGTTCGCTTCCCGGGTCGGGCATAGAATTACTGGGTTTTTTATGAATTCTCAGTAGTAACACGGAGTCTGGAATGGCAATGGGACTCATAACATAAATAGTGAAAAGTGGATGTTATATTGTACAGTGGCATTAAGTGCCATAAAATGCACCTCTACCAACCCCATCGGGGATAAGAGGCGTGATACTATGTCAAATCAGATATATTTCCCATTGTAGATTAAAACATGTCCATTGATTGGGTAAAGGATCTGTGTAAATGTTGCCTGATTTAAGATAACGCCTTTCATATAACAGCAAACTTCTTCCAACTAACATTAATAATGACTCCACTTACCTAATAATAATAGTAACTCGTTCCACAGCCGTGAACCGTACATGGTAGTCGTGATGATGGAACTGGTCCCGGATGAGGTTACAGAAGACATCGGCTCCCCCCGCCAGGGTGACGCAGTGCAGCAGTACGGGCACCGCCACCGAACATATGTGCGAGTGGGACGCGTTGCACACGTTCCATAGACTGGCCAAGAGATGGCGTGGTTATACAATTATAGACATGCTTCATTTGATTGACCTTTTAGAAATTCAATTTGACATAGCGTCGGTGCGCCTGCCAAAACTGATATGTGCAAATGTTTAGTTTTTTTTTTCTTAGCTAGATGTCCTTCAAATCGGATAGCGCATCGATTACAAAAACAAATATGTGTTATTTCCCTCTACAAATCGATTAGACCAATCTTATATGTGTACTTTCTGGCCATGACAAATTGGTTATGTGTTCAATTGGTTACGGGTTATGTGACATAAAACGCACATGTCAGAAGTTGCAGCATCACATAGATAGTTTGGCAGACTGAATATCAACAGTTTTTGTTTAAAATGTTTACCGTTTTCTAAGATAAATCTAATATGTGCACCAAAATGGTAAATAAAATTATTGAGGATGAACAGTACATGTTATCATTTTCACTTTTATGTCAGTCATTTTTATCATAATTTTTGCCATCATATTATCATCATAAGTGTAAAAAATAGTTTATTGTCTCCCCCTGACCCTGAAAACTTGTCTAAATGCACATAACAGTTTTGGCAGGCGCGCCGACGATAGTCAATTTTCATACGAATTAAATTTGAAGACTTTAATGTGCACGCGCCAAGCACATATACTTGATCTTTATACTAGCTTTAGGATTTTTTATGTGTTTAGATTTTTAGATAAACGCACACTTTGACTCTGATAAGTTTGTATATCGCACATAAAATGATAAGAACCCATGACTTATTGCTGTTCTCAGATGTCAATTAAAAAGGAACCAAATCATGAGACGGATCAGCTGATGGTCAGTAGTCAGCGCCACTTGTGGACACCAACAACACCAGAGAATTCAAAAGTTGATATTAGCTTACTTGTCAATAAGCAGATTCTCCTGGCACCAGATGAGGAAGCCGCGATGGTCTGCCAGAGCATCAGTACTCAGTACTAGTACTTGCAAACATTGTAGGAGATGGTACAACACGTCCGGACGAGAGGTGCTCTTCAGCTCCTAGGATAGGTGGCATAAGGTTTAATATCAAACAACTTCAAAATCTTAAAAAAAATGTCCATGGTTATAAATCACTTATGTTCAACAAAGTCTTATAATTATGCTAAAATGATATGCGCTTTGCGCAAAATGTGACGAATTTCAATGCCACGCGTGGAACAACGTAACGTGATCCACAGAATCTATTGTAATTCCATTTCTGTATATGAGGAATTTGAGAGTAAATTCCTAACTAAAAAAAACTTAATTCGTTTTAATTCGTTATAATATATAATACAAGATCTACTACGGCGTAGCACGTTACTACGGCGTAGCACCGTAGCACGTCAAGACCTACCTGTAATAACTGATGGATGTACTGCAACTCTTGAGGCAGTTCTTCAATACAGAAGTGGAACTTGCCGGCAGACGTTGGCCAGAAGTTCGTCATGTCATCTTCGACTGATTCTGCCATATTCTCATGGTCACCTAGTAGGTTTGGAGTTGATACCTGTTTGCAATTTTGCAAAGATTGTTTTATTATTGAATAGAATGGAATACAAAAGTATATTCGTGAGTATGAAATTTAAAGGGCATAATACAAATGTTTAATTTTCATGTTTACATAAGACTGTTAAATATTAATGTGACAGTCGAGTACAAAAGGCTCAGGTTTTGTTTAAAGGGGCGTATAAGATTTTTTTGACATGTTTTCACCAAAAACTCGGAGACCACATTTTTCCGGTGTTTTGATGCCATGGAAATCCGGTCATTATTCGGAAGGTCATGAAACATTTTAAGATATCAACATAACATTACATAACATCATTCCTTTTATCCCGAAGGGGTAGGCAGAGGTGCACATTATGCCATTGACAATGTAACACTCACTTTTCACTATTTATGTTATGAGTCCCATGTAATAGGGGGTGAGTCTATTGCCATATACTGGTCACAATTCCAGACTCCGTGCTACTACTGATATTTTTTAAAAACCCAGTAGTACATATTTTGCCTGACCCGGGTATCGAACCCGAGACCCCTTGCCCGCCCGGCAGTCGCACTGACGACCACTCGGGCAACGAGGCAGGCAGTTTAAGATATCAAATAATAGATGATCCAAGGGACAGACTAAGAGAGGTAGAGGTAGGTCTAGCAATGACGATACAATAGTGAGAAGCGCTCACGTCGGCGGTGGCGGTGGCGACGTCGGTGTCGGTGAGCGTGACGGTGTGCGCGGTGGCGAGCGCGGGCGCGTCGGCGGGCGGCAGCGACACCGCCATGTCCAACTGCTCCGTGATGGTCTCCACCGTCGCCGTCATTATCTGCGCACGCCGCTCATGGCTACTCAACTCACACTTTAACTTACACGTAACGGCTAAACTCCAGTGTCAGACGATAGCTATCAATTGCTAACACTAAATTTTTGTTTGATTATGTGACTAATAATTATATTTAGGAGAAGTAAACTTTATCATGTAGCATTTAACCCACCGAGTGTCTAACACACAGAGTGTCTAGCGAGACACAATGTATTTACTATTGTGTCTTATATAAAGGCATTCAAGCGGTTAAGTCTTTCTGTTGTTTATCTAAAATAAATTTTGAAACTTGAACTAAATTTATTGGAATTGGTGGAATGTATAATTTTTAATGGAGATCATTTCAAGACATTTCGCTTTAACTCGTCGAGTACCGGTTTTATAGACACAATTAAAGAACAATAGGTCGCGGTCACCGGTGACCGCTTGGTGTTTGACAGTTTAAAATCTATATTTTAACAGCCCTATTAAAACCAATTGTAAATATTTTTTATATACCTGTATTACGTACATAGCATTCCATACATACACACATACGTATTCTTCCAGATAAGTAATTTTTATATATCGTCTATAACGATGGTGATTATTTATAAAAATCTATTTTTTTATTTATTTACATTGACCGAAACAATAAATATTTCAGTCAGAACTACATACAACATCAAACTACCGACTTCACTGTGAAATACATGGAACTAAGCTTGTTAATATTTACTAACACTACAACAGCTATTTTAATTATTCTGTATCCACAGTGAAGTCTTAAAGAGGCCAATTTTGTACCAACACTTGACATTTTTACATAAAAAAATCATAATTTAACGATTCTATATTAATAACTTGTCAAAAACGACAGGGATAACTTGAACATACGTATTGTTACATATGCATGCACATAACTCCAAAACAGCTGTATCAAATCGAAACATGTTAAATATTTTCCCTTTTTCTCAGAACATTTTATTTGAAATGTGAACTAGGAAACTAATGTCGGAATACTGAAACACTACTCAATTTTAAGTCGTGCTTAAGTATAGTTCTGTCTCTACAAATTCCTTGTAAAATGACAGAGATGGTACGATATTTGAGCACGACTTAAAATTGAGTAAAGATTCAGTATTCGCCGTGAAATTTAAACTGTAAAATCTGACTAAGTACGAAATTGGCCTGCATCTAAACACCAATAACACAAAACACATTCACATATGAATAAGCACAAGAGAAGTAAGATAGACGCTTCGCTAACGAGATGTCTTACATACATAATATACCTTAAATCTTAAAGTTCAAAATACATAGAATTCAAGTATAAGTAGTATCGACTTCTGTAACCGATACTATTATCTCAAATCAAATCAAATCAAATCGTCTTTATTGTGGACTATAGGTATGCATCAGAAATACAGGTCTTAAATAATAAAAAAGTACAGCTATGTCCCGCCGTTGAGGCATACAATAATAATATACAAAACAGAATTTAAAACACAATTAGTCATAATGTTTAGTCTCAATACAATTTTAAAATACTTCAAATACATACAAATTCAATATAAAGTCATGAAAGGTAAAATATATTATAATTCATTATTACAAAATTTCAAATCACATTCTTACATAAATGTTAAAAAGTGGAAAGACAAGCAAATTAAATGTCAACTACAGTTCAATATATTATTATACACATACATATTCACTTTTCTTGTCATTGGAAGACAATATTTTTGTCACACAAGTAATCTTTAACATCATAATAACATCTCACTATTAGGAATGAATGTAATTTCTTTTTAAACTGGTGGATTGGTAATTGTTTAATGTCATCAGGCAATTTGTTATATATTAATGATGTCATGCATAAAGAGCTTTTATTTAATAGTGCTGTTTTACCATAAGGTACCTGTACCTCTAACCTTTTTTTATCCCTTAATTTTCGATAATAGCTTTTGTCAGCAGTTTTATAGTAATTTAGATTTGATTTCACAAAAATACTTGATTCGTAAATGTATAGGGAAGGCAATGTGAGAATTTTTAGATTTTCAAAGTAAGGTTGACAGCTAATTGTGTTATTTATTTGGCACATTGCTCTAATGCACTTCTTTTGAGCTTTAAATACAAGTTCCTTGTCTACCGAATTTCCCCAAAATATAATACCGTATCTGAGTAATGGTGCCACCAGTCCGTGATAAGCCGTTAAAATTGCTTCCTTGTTAACTATTTTGGAGAGCTTATAAAGAGCGAATGAGGATTTGTTAATTTTTTTGCAGAGATTATCTATATGAGTTGTCCATGAAAGTCTATAGTCAATATTTATACCCAGAAATTTTGTATTTGTTACAGATTCTACTGCCTGTCCATTATAATTTACATTAATACTATTTGGTTGAGTTCTTTGGTGAAAGTGCATTATGTGTGTTTTATCTAAATTTATTTTCAAATTGTTGTCAATTAACCATTTAATTATAGTTCTTAATGTTTCATTAATTTCATTTTCATAGTCCTTTTGACTGTCACATTTTATCACTACATTGCTGTCATCTGCAAAAAGTACCATTGGATGTTTTATGTGTCTAGGGAGATCATTAATATAAATTAGGAAAAGCAAGGGACCTAAGACACTACCCTGTGGAACTCCTAGTTTTATGGTTCTAATTTGTGATCTATATGTCTTCTCATCCCGCGTTTGAAGGCATATCCTAGTTATTTCTGTTATCTGCTTTCTATCATGTAGATAAGAGTGGATGAGGTCTAGTGCCTTCCCCCTTATGCCGTATGAATCTAATTTCTGAAGGAGTATGTTATGGTCAACACTGTCAAAAGCTTTACTCATATCCATGAAAATAGTACATATTGGATTTCTTTTGTCCACATTAGTCAAAACCATGTTAGTGAGTTCATATATTGCAGCGTTAATGGACTTACCTTTGCGAAATCCTTTTTGTTCGCTAATCAAAATATTATATTTTTCAAAAAAATTGTAGAGACGACTATAAATTACTTTTTCAAATATCTTAGAGAAGATGGGTATCAGAGCTATAGGTCTATAATTACTCATATTGCCTTTGTCGTCTTTTTGTGGAGAGGAATAATGACCGATGTTTTAAGTTTTTCTGGATAAGTTCCAGTAGAAATGCATAGATTTATGATGTGACTTAAATGAACTGCGATTGATTGCGATACTTGTTTTGTTACTTTAGTACAGATGCCATCGTAACCCTCACTTGATGTATTTTTAAGTTGCTTGATTTCTCTGTCCACCTCTATTGGGGTTGTGGGGGTAAGGAAAATCGAACTTAAGTTAGTGTGCATGTTTTGATTTGGAGTTTCTTTATTTTTGTAATTATTGGTACGCATCAATTTTGCAGCTTGGTCAATGAAATAGTCATTAAAATTATTCGCAATCGATGTTGGATCTGTAATGCTTACGTTATCTGTTAATATTTCTCTAATTGGTTCCCTGGGAAATTTAAATTTTGAATTGTTTATTAGTGACCAAGTGGCTTTTGATTTATTTTGAGCTGTGTTGATGCGATGATTGTTTTGTGCCTTCTGCGTAAGACAAATAATTTTTTTAAATTTCGTAGCATAGTGCTTGAATTTATGTTTGTTTGTTTCCGTCCGGTGTGTTCTATAATGCCATAATAATTTTCGTTTCACTTTGCTGCAAATTTTGATACCTTTTGAAACCCATTTTGTTTTTTTGTATAATGATTTTGTAATTAATTTGTAAGGAAAACACAAGTTATAGAAACATAGGAAAAGATCCAAGAAACGATTGTAGGCTTCGTTTAAATCATTCGTCAGGTAAATGTCAGTGAATGTCAAGGTATTTATACAATTTTTAAATTTCGTCAAATTTTCCTCACTGTAATCGCGTACTTTAATGCGCCAAGACTTTAGTACACAGGATTTTTTTACTGGAAAGTGCAATAATTGGGCAGTATGATCTGATAATCCTAATTCAATTATTTGGCTTTTGCATTTATGAGTGTTGTGGGCAAAGTTGTCAATGCACGTGCTACTAATGAGTCGAGTGGGAACCGTAATTTCTAGTTTTAAGTTATGACTTTCTAGAATTTGTTCAAAATCTAAAGTTTGTCGGTTTCTTTTCAATGTATTGATATTAAAATCCCCGCATACAATAACTTTCTTACTAGTGTTATCACACATTTGGTGCAGTAACTTTTCTAAATTTTTAAAAAAAGTAGACATACATGAGTTGGGTACTCTGTACACACAAACTATTATCAACCTATGTTCAGTTAGTTCTATTGCACTATATTCTATGATACCTTTACTTGAAAATGTATTATTAAGTACAGCATATGGGTGTCCTAATCTAGTTAATATACAGGCACCTCCCCTATTTACATCTCGTGAAAAACTTGCTGCCAAGCGAAATTTGGGCAAATTAATTGTAGCCTCTTGTTCTGGTGTCATAAAATGCTCAGTTATACATATTATGTCGATGGGTATATCCTTCTGTTCTAATTCTTCTAAATGTACTGTGAGAATGTCAGCTTTAGTTAACAGGCCAGCAATATTCTGGTGTAAAATGTTTATATTATTATAGATGAAAAAACCGTGAGTTTTGCTTGTTTTCCCCAGTATCTACATAAGGAAATAACCTTAAGTCAATTTTTATCCTCTCCATAATATTTTTAAATATGAAGCTAGTTCCAGTTTTATTTAGTTTCCCTGATCTGTCTGAAAACATGTTAAATTCAAATTCTAAGTCCTTATTCGAGTCAAAAAAGTATGCGTATTTATGATATTCTAGGTCCATGTAAAGTAGGTTATTAAATATATCAACTTTATAGTTATATATAGGGGATCCGCGTACATACGTAGGTGTACATATTATGATATTTGTGTGGGTTATATGTCTCAAGCTTTCATTAATTACTTTCACAAGGTCAAAATTATTGTCAGTTTTAATATCTGAATCGCCTAATAAAATTATACAATAGTCATTTATAGTGAAATCGTCTAGTTTTGTTTTAATATTAGTTAAGAGATGTCTTATTTTTGAGTTAGGCATTAAATAGCTACAATACTTAAAGTCATAAGAAAAATATTCTTCAATCGCTTGTAATATGCCTCTATGTGTGCTATTACTTAATACGCACAGTTTCCTTTGTTTGATATCCTCGTGAACTCTTGATCTCGTACTGTTCTTCTTTTTTGATGCCAAGTTATTTGTTTTATTTAGGTTTTTATTTATATTCAGCTTGGGTTGACTAACTTGGGTGGTGCTGGAGTTGTTGACAGAGGAATCTTTACCCCGTACTTTCTCGTCGTCAGGCTCGAAGGGTTGAGAGGAGGCATCGAGGGTGGGTTGCAATACTTGATTTTCAGAGCCCTGCTCTGAAGGAGGTCTGCTGTTGGTAATTTCCTGGTCATTATGACTTGTGCTCGGTTTAGAAAGTGTTTGAGCTGGTGTAGAGCAGCGTCCCTTTCTTTTATTAGCACGCGATGATAATGGGGTCATGCAGAGACCATCTGATAGTGCAAGATTCTTGTAAGCTTGAGTTGTTTGCAAGCTTTTGTTCAAATCACATTTTAAGCGATAGTTTTCCAAGTTTAGATTTTCAATTTCTTTGTGAGCAATATCTAGTTCTTTACTTAGACTGTCTATCTTTTCTCTTAAGTCATAAATAGTTTGGCTATCATTTAAAGACGTGTTCGGTAAACTTGTCATAGTAGCGTCGAATAGATTTGTGTCTGTTTTCGAAACATCATTTAAGGAGAGTGTGAGGTGGGGTTTTCTTTTGCGTAAAGTAATATTTTTGTCGAGCTCCATGTTTTCGTATTTTATATTTAGTGACTATTTTTATTTTCTACCAAAATACTTTTTTTTTTTATTCTGGTATCTCTAGTTTTTTGTGGCAACACTTTCCCCCTTTTTTTTTAATGGTAACACTGGTCAATATGTCAATTTTATTTCTGCTACTTGACACTAGATGGCGATGTTCGGTATGAAGTATTTATTATTTGTAGTAGCAACCCTAATGTTAATGTCAATTTTTAAACGTCAATGTCAATATTTGTTTCGCTACTCTCTACTAGGGGCGCCACTTATGGTACAAAGTTCACTTTTAAAACAAAAACATTACACTTAACCGTTTTTTATACAGTTATAAGTAATTAATTCACCATTATTATGTTTTTAAATGTTCCACTGACGAGAATACATTTGTACAGTTCGCATACACTTGCTTTGTCAGTGATTAACACTTTTTTGAAACACAATAACGTTTAACAGTTCAAATATTAGATACAATGTTTTTATTGCATATCTTGGTGTATAGAAGTCACCAACAATTGCACTTATGTGGTTTGATATGCCTATTATGATTCACTACAACACACATCACTTGTACTATGATTAATATTTGTTTCGAGTTTTAAATACGCGGGCGATGTTTACTCAATGCTGTGTTGCCAGCCTTTGTCTGTCCAATTAGTTCGGTTATATCGATATTAGTTTTATTTTAATCGATAAGTTTTTATCGATATTAATAGACTATGACAAAGTAAAGTTCGAAGACAAAATGTGTTATAGAATAATGAGATTTTAGCCTGAAAATAACGCGAAATATATTTAAAGATTTTCATTTACAAAAAAAAATAGAGTATTTCATATGTAAAACATCTCGTTAGAAAGTTTGTAAATAAACCAGTGAGACGTACTTGTGTGTCGCCCGAAGATTTAGTGATCGTGGCATCCGAGCCCACGTCGCTTATGAGAGAGAGTTGCATGAAATGAACAAACTATACAACTACGTTACAATTATATTTACTATACACATTTATGACCTAGCCAACCCATTGAATTTACTGTCTTTAGTTATTTATTTAGTTAAAACGATGGTAAGTTATTGTGTATTAGGTAACTTCACAATTATTCAAGGATATCAAGTTATTTCGATTATTCTAGTTCTTTTAATATTCGATTTTATTACTAAATGTTAACGTTGAAATTTCTTCCAATAAAAACATAGTTGCAAATAGTTACTGAAACTTGAACACAATAAATAGCCATCACTATAAAATTTGAGCCCACCATGCAAAAGTTGAATAGATAGAACAATGAAATAATAGAGAAGCAAATTAATCGATTGGGAATAAAATGTACGTATCGATTTGAACCAACATCGATCGAATGAACAACATCGATAACATGTAGTGGAGTGCGAGCGCAGTACGTACATGCGGCATGTGGACGAGCACGCCGCCGACGGCGCCGGCGCGCTCCGACAGCGGCTGCGCCAGCGCCAGCAGCCCGTCCGCCGCGCCCGGCGTGCCGCCCGACTTGCTGTCCTCCGACGGCGCCTTCTTGGGGACCGGCTCCGCCCACAGCTCCTCCACCGACGCCTGCCCGCCCAACGTATATTGTACTATGGAACTGCGGGCCCGCACCGCGGCGAGCGCGGATGAAAATCGCGCCGTGAGTCCGTAGCCTTTTTTTAAGGGGGGAAATTCATCGAATGACTGCTCCCGCCTGGGTGAGGCGGAAGGGAGTGTCAGACTCTTATTGACTAAAAACCACCCCGTTCCTTCTCCTGCACGTCGAGCCGGAGCCCCGGTTACCCGTTAGGTTCTCCGCGACAGTCCATAGCCTTACGCGTTAATGCCAAAAGTAGGCGCCTGTACATAATTTTGTGCAATGTGTATATAATATATACACTTAAAGGAAAGATGAGTTTACCTCAGTCATAGGCTTGGGTCTATCAGGAACGAGTGCCCTGACGAGTAGTACAGCCAGTTGATGCCACAGCGCGGCCGCCTCGCAGTACGAACACGCTCCCTCCGCCTGGCATACCGCTGTATAAAGTCAGATCATTTATTTATAGCACTCTTTAAAATGAACTAAAAGGGACTTTGAAGACAATAAAAATACACATACAATAATTTTATTAGCTCATAAGGGACAAAACAGTACCACATTTTCATAAAAATTACTAGACCAGATGACTAAGATCAAGCATCGTGTATTCGTATTGGTTCTCCAGCTTCGAATCAAAACTTCATCCAATTTATTTCAATACACCACTCTGGACTTCATAAAAATGAAGAATACCTATGTTGCATGTTATAATTTTTTATATTATGTAGTGTTTCCTAGCTAAGCTACTAGGTGATCTGCTGACCTACTAGCACACAAGATGGGGTGAATATAAATAAAACCGCCACTGTGTACTGACCTAAGCTGGTAAACTATTTGTTCTTGTACTTGTACTACTTGGTCTTACAAATCAATTTTACCTTATAGTTTTATTGGTAACGAAACCATAGCTCGATTTTAATTGCGGCAACGCCATCTATCGAGCCATGAGACAACTTTTGAATAATAATATTTATTTTGACTTTAACAATAAGTTTGGTCTTGAACATGTAGTGAAATTTTACATAAGTGTGGTCATAAATCTAAACCTGCCAAACTTTAACGTTCGATGGCTAATGCTCTACTCACCATGCTCAATAGTGTTGGTCTGATTAGACTTCAGCATGAGTCGTAGTAGCTTGGTGGCCTCACTGCTTACATTCTGACTGTTTATACGACGCTGTTGTAGCTCCATCTGTACATAATCAGTATCAGTATTATGTAGGTATAATACAAAGTATCGCAGGTTGAGTCTTGCACGATACAACCCTTCGTGAGATCCACAATAAAAGCATGTTATAGTTAGCGCATGTGATGCAAGTGATGATTAGCGCATGTTATTTACTGTTTGCTTGTTGTACTAGCATATGGTACTTAACGAATGTAATAGTCATGGTTAGCGCAAATGGTAGTTAGCGCAAGTGGTAGTTAGCGCAGGTGGTAGTTAGCGCAAGTGTTAGTTAGCGCAAGTATTAGTTAGTGTACGTGGTACTTAGCGCAAGTTGTAGTTAGCGCAAGTGGTAGTTAGCACAAGTGCTAGTTAGCGCAAGTGGTAGTTAGCGCAAGTGTTAGTTAGCGCAAGTATTAGTTAGTGTACGTGGTACTTAGCGCAAGTTGTAGTTAGCGCAAGTGATACTTAGCGCAAGTGGTAGTTAGCGCAAGTGGTAGTTAGCGCAAGTGGTAGTTATCGCAAGTGTTAGCGTAGTGTTAGTTAGTGTACGTGGTAGTTAGTGCAAGTTGTAGTTAGGGTAAGTGGCAGTTAGCGCAAATGACAGTAATGGTTAGCGCACGTGTTCGTTAGTGCATGGTATCAAGTGTCTAATACATGTAAGAGTGTGTGTTTGTGTATGTGGCAGCATAAAATCACATTAACCTGTTTGAGCAGAATATCCAGCATGAGTATACAGCAGGTGAGGTTCTGTGGCTTCATCTGATCGTCCTTGTCCTTCTTGTCCTTGTCTGTGTTACTGGGGGAGTCCTTCGAGTCTTTAGGCTTAGAGCCATCTGTGGGGAAAACATCAACAGTTAAGACTTTGGTTTAATACAGGCATTTTGACCAATTATAACAAAATTGTTCAATAGTAAAGTTAGACCAATTCAAAGATTTGTACGGAGCAAAACGAGAAAATTCAATCATTTTTGCTTATTTGCTTTGCTTTTAAAAAATATTACAAATCATGTGATATTCCACTTTCAACTGTGTCAATCATTTTTCTATTTTTGTAATAAATACATTACCTATAGTAGGTGGCTTAAATATCTTCTCCGGCAGGTTGACGACGCAGTGACTGAACAGATCGAACAGCTGGTTCAATGGAATGCGGACGTCCAACATCGATATAGTCTGGGAAAACATAAGATAGACATATAGGTTCAAACAATAATCACAAACGACAATTCAACTTTAAATAAAATTAAGGTCTATATTCAATTAAACAAACGATGAAGACAATTTCAGCCGGTTAGAAGTAATTACAGCGCACGCTTAACAAGTTGTCCGCGCTTTAGGTGGCGGCACATACCTATAGCGCTGCCAACATGTTCCGCGCGAACTATACGAGACATTGTATGCTGGGCATTGACATCGGCATAGACAACACTAATCCACATCTACTGATTCTCACTTGTTAGTAGTAAACATAAGTCTCCTAAATTTGGAAAATACAAGCAACATTAAACTCTAAAACGCAGGCATACAGTCTAAATTTTTATGAATCAAGTTTTTCTATTTTCTAAGTTCAATAAATTTTATGGCATACGGACCTGGAACCACTCCAGCACGGGTAGGACAGTATCAGGTGTAGGAGTATCAGTGACCTTGAGCACTGCGAACTTATACAGATTTTTCTCATCAACGCCAACCATTGCACCTTCCGGCTCTAAGATCTTACCGAGAGGCACTTTCAGCTCCATTAGTTCCTGTAAAGTTAATGAAGGCGTTAGGATATGTATGGCTTCTTTCAAATCTTAAGAGAAAGCAAGTAGAATGGAGAGCAACACCCACTTTGTCCAGTTATATTTGGAGGAAAGCAAAGTGTAGGGTAACATTCAGTTTTCACAAGTTATCACCCGAATACTGAAAGTTGCATTAATATTCGTGCCATCTCTGTCATTTCACAAAGAACTAGCTTCTGCCCGCGCAATCTCGTTTTCCCCCGTTCCCATAGGTTTTAAGGATTTTTTTCTGTCATAAGAACCTTCTCCTGACAATAACAAACACAACAAAATAAAATCAGAAAAATCGGTCTAGCCGTTCTCAACTTATGGCGTGACAACGGGAAACGGGTGTCATTTTTGTATATATAAGATAAGATAAGATAAGATTTGTAGATACAGAACTATACTTAAATCTTTGACTGCCAATAAAAAACTGTTGAAGGTAAATCCTCCGCTAACGCCGGTCACCGGTGACCCCATGGCGTTTAATGTGTTAAGAGCGTCGAAAATTGAGCAGCATTTGTGTATTTGGACATAAGCCACGAGTCCTGTGAATTTAATAGCGGCCAAGCTTAGCTATGTATCATCGACAGCCGATAAGTGGCCACTGCTGACCAAAGGTCTCTTCTCACACAAGAAGGTTCGAGTATTAATCATCACGCTTGCTTAATGCGGGTTTGGCGATTTCAAACTTAGATATAATACGGTAGTTGACAACTAGTCAAGTTCAATACTTTTATCGAAATGTCAAAGACGATACTGTTCTATGAATTTTGTATGAAATAGCATCTTATGACGTCATCATATTTTTGCGTCAAAAAGCACACTTACCTATATCTAAAAAATATGCAAGAATAAATCGAAAATTAAGTATATCGGCAAATCAATGAATGAAAGTGTAACTATTTTTCAATATTTAATTGGACTGAAAAATCAAGATAACTTATTTTAGACCCAGGAAACTACCCAATTACAAATTATAAGCCTAGATTTCCTCACGATATTTTCCTTCATCGTTTGTCAGTGGTGTATAAATACATATACTCCGTCTGTTTAGGTAGTTAACTATTTGTAAACAAACCATAAAAAGAGTTCTTTATAGTTGACATTTCCATGATTCAAAATACTTAAAAAGAAAATAAAATTGTTTCCCTTTTTACGACAGTTTTCTCTATTAAATGTTATGTTTCTGTTCCTTTTCACTTATTTCTTAATAAATATTATATATATCTGCTTGAGGATATTAATTTAATAACATTTATTAAATAATATAATATTTCATTACAATAGACACCATAAAGAGCCTAAAATCCCAGGTATCCAAAACGTTTCTTTAAGAACGAAGCAAAATAATGTTGTCAAATTAAAGAGTACAACGAAGATGTAGCGCGACAATGAAAGTAGCGTGTATTACGTTTAGTCGGTTAATCAGGCGCCATTGACAGCTCTCTCGTCGTTTGCGCTCGCGTTCCTATTTTGTTGAATTTAACTTGTTTCTTTGTTTTGTTTTTGTTATTAAGTTATTTAAGTTTAGGTTAATCATCGTTTGTAATTAATGTGTTCAAATATATTGAAGAAACTTGGCCCAAAGACAGATATCCGTACAAGAAAGAAATCCGTACATCAGATTCAGAATAGTTTCTATTTAAACATGATAATGAAATAGACCCATAGGCTAGGCTCTTGTACGATTTAGGCATTTGTACTTGTATGTGTGTGTATGACAAATGAACGATTTTAAAGTGAATTTAGTTAAAATTAAAACACGAGAAATAGTTGAAGTAATAGTAGGTTAAGTATCTCTGTGTCACGTGGTTTTTTTTGTTTACCTTTAGTTAATTACCTAAACAGATGGACTATAGGTGATCTTAGAAAATACATGTAACTCGGAAAAAGTCATATTAGTACTTGCCGTTGGTAAGTTTCGAAGCCGCGCCCTCGTGCATGAGGCGGCTTAAGCCTCCGAGCCACCACGACTGTATGTATCATTACTGATAACTAGCCAAGCTTGAAGTATGACGATTACCATTGGAATACCATGTTGCGATAACAATAATACTACATCGCCTTACCTTCTCTGGTACGTCAGTACAGATAGCTTCCATCCATGCTGGCATGATGAAGTCCCAGATGGACTGCGTGATGATACCGTACGGGATCAGGCAGTACAGTCTGGAAACAATAACAAAAATTATGCTTCTATCTTTGATTTTTATAAGAATGGAAGCTTAAGCAGCAAGTGGAAGTGCAAAAAAGGTTCGTTAACCAATGATGTTCTCATGATCCAGTATATCTACTCCTTCCCCCCCCCCACCCTTCAACCAGCAGCTGTAGCCAAATGCCATTTAGCGCTTGTTTATATGTAGAATAGCAAACTAAATTATATGGAATTGACGTAAATTTTGACGTCATCCCCATACATTTAGTTTTCTACTCTCTCTGCAGACAAGCGCTAAAGTGGCGTTTGGTTAAGGGCACAGCTCTGAAAACTTTAGGTTTACCATACCACATTGCGAGTGCTTGCATTCGTCAAAAACTATAGGCAGGTTTAACGTTGTTGTTTCGTAAACAGTTCTAAATCTAATTGTTTCGAAGCAAGTATTTGTTATTGGTCGATTATTGTTCGTAAAAGATGCATGAAATTGTTAAATGACGTAATGTGGGCAGTTTCTTAAATCACTTCTCGGAAGCTGTTTGTTAAGAATGGGGATTATGACTAAGTATCGTCGGCTAGCGACAAGCTGATGATGATTAGAAAGAGTAACTTATAGAGTTAATTGCTCGTTCTTCTCCATAGAAATTTACACCTTGGAACGAGCAAATAGTTTCACTAGAGGATCAACAGACTGATCCTTCAATAACTTTTATGTTCGAAGTTGAAAAGTGTCTTCCTGGGTGGTTATTTTTGAAACCAATCATAATTTTTTCAATGTAATTTTAATCAAAAAAATCTCAATAATGATTCAATGTCAAAACTATACAACCCTTATCGTAGCTGTTGAAATAGCATTCAGAGTACGGAATATAAAGCCAAACTCAATACCTTTTAGTTTATTAAATATCCACGCAATACGGATGCAATGGCCGCTAGTGTTACAACTCAAGAGTACGAAATGTCACAATATGAATGTCGGTCGATCGGAATTGGATTGAAGAGTAAGCTCCTGGTCTGAAGTGAGTTAGTGTCGTACCTGTTGAGTCCGTCCTTGAGGTGGTGCGCCTTGGAGGCGAGGTTGTCCCAGTGGCCGGCCTGGCGCGTGTAGTGCGGCGGGTGGGGGAGCAGACAGGCCAGCAGCACGGCGCGGTGCGACGCGGCCACCGTGGTCTGAAGTGAGTTAGTGTCGTACCTGTTGAGTCCGTCCTTGAGGTGGTGCGCCTTGGAGGCGAGGTTGTCCAGTGGCCGGCCTGGCGCGTGTAGTGCGGCGGGTGGGGGAGCAGACAGGCCAGCAGCACGGCGCGGTGCGACGCGGCCACCGTGGTCTGAAGTGAGTTAGTGTCGTACCTGTTGAGTCCGTCCTTGAGGTGGTGCGCCTTGGAGGCGAGGTTGTCCCAGTGGCCGGCCTGGCGCGTGTAGTGCGGCGGGTGGGGGAGCAGACAGGCCAGCAGCACGGCGCGGTGCGACGCGGCCACCGTGGTCTGAAGTGAGTTAGTGTCGTACCTGTTGAGCCGTCCTTGAGGTGGTGCGCCTTGGAGGCGAGGTTGTCCCAGTGGCCGGCCTGGCGCGTGTAGTGCGGCGGGTGGGGGAGCAGACAGGCCAGCAGCACGGCGCGGTGCGACGCGGCCACCGTGGTCTGAAGTGAGTTAGTGTCGTACCTGTTGAGTCCGTCCTTGAGGTGGTGCGCCTTGGAGGCGAGGTTGTCCCAGTGGCCGGCCTGGCGCGTGTAGTGCGGCGGGTGGGGAGCAGACAGGCCAGCAGCACGGCGCGGTGCGACGCGGCCACCGTGGTCTGAAGTGAGTTAGTGTCGTACCTGTTGAGTCCGTCCTTGAGGTGGTGCGCCTTGGAGGCGAGGTTGTCCCAGTGGCCGGCCTGGCGCGTGTAGTGCGCGGGTGGGGGAGCAGACAGGCCAGCAGCACGGCGCGGTGCGACGCGGCCACCGTGGTCTGAACGTGAGTTAGTGTCGTACCTGTTGAGTCCGTCCTTGAGGTGGTGCGCCTTGGAGGCGAGGTTGTCCCAGTGGCCGGCCTGGCGCGTGTAGTGCGGCGGGTGGGGGAGCAGACAGGCCAGCAGCACGGCGCGGTGCGACGCGGCCACCGTGGTCTGAAGTGAGTTAGTGTCGTACCTGTTGAGTCCGTCCTTGAGGTGGTGCGCCTTGGAGGCGAGGTTGTCCCAGTGGCCGGCCTGGCGCGTGTAGTGCGGCGGGTGGGGGAGCAGACAGGCCAGCAGCACGGCGCGGTGCGACGCGGCCACCGTGGTCTGAAGTGAGTTAGTGTCGTACCTGTTGAGTCCGTCCTTGAGGTGGTGCGCCTTGGAGGCGAGGTTGTCCCAGTGGCCGGCCTGGCGCGTGTAGTGCGGCGGGTGGGGGAGCAGACAGGCCAGCAGCACGGCGCGGTGCGACGCGGCCACCGTGGTCTGAAGTGAGTTAGTGTCGTACCTGTTGAGTCCGTCCTTGAGGTGGTGCGCCTTGGAGGCGAGGTTGTCCCAGTGGCCGGCCTGGCGCGTGTAGTGCGGCGGGTGGGGGAGCAGACAGGCCAGCAGCACGGCGCGGTGCGACGCGGCCACCGTGGTCTGAAGTGAGTTAGTGTCGTACCTGTTGAGTCCGTCCTTGAGGTGGTGCGCCTTGGAGGCGAGGTTGTCCCAGTGGCCGGCCTGGCGCGTGTAGTGCGGCGGGTGGGGGAGCAGACAGGCCAGCAGCACGGCGCGGTGCGACGCGGCCACCGTGGTCTGAAGTGAGTTAGTGTCGTACCTGTTGAGTCCGTCCTTGAGGTGGTGCGCCTTGGAGGCGAGGTTGTCCCAGTGGCCGGCCTGGCGCGTGTAGTGCGGCGGGTGGGGGAGCAGACAGGCCAGCAGCACGGCGCGGTGCGACGCGGCCACCGTGGTCTGAAGTGAGTTAGTGTCGTACCTGTTGAGTCCGTCCTTGAGGTGGTGCGCCTTGGAGGCGAGGTTGTCCCAGTGGCCGGCCTGGGCGTGTAGTGCGGCGGGTGGGGGAGCAGACAGGCCAGCAGCACGGCGCGGTGCGACGCGGCCACCGTGGTCTGAAGTGAGTTAGTGTCGTACCTGTTGAGTCCGTCCTTGAGGTGGTGCGCCTTGGAGGCGAGGTTGTCCAGTGGCCGGCCTGGCGCGTGTAGTGCGGCGGGTGGGGGAGCAGACAGGCCAGCAGCACGGCGCGGTGCGACGCGGCCACCGTGGTCTGAAGTGAGTTAGTGTCGTACCTGTTGAGTCCGTCCTTGAGGTGGTGCGCCTTGGAGGCGAGGTTGTCCCAGTGGCCGGCCTGGCGCGTGTAGTGCGGCGGGTGGGGGAGCAGACAGGCCAGCAGCACGGCGCGGTGCGACGCGGCCACCGTGGTCTGAAGTGAGTTAGTGTCGTACCTGTTGAGTCCGTCCTTGAGGTGGTGCGCCTTGGAGGCGAGGTTGTCCCAGTGGCCGGCCTGGCGCGTGTAGTGCGGCGGGTGGGGGAGCAGACAGGCCAGCAGCACGGCGCGGTGCGACGCGGCCACCGTGGTCTGAAGTGAGTTAGTGTCGTACCTGTTGAGTCCGTCCTTGAGGTGGTGCGCCTTGGAGGCGAGGTTGTCCCAGTGGCCGGCCTGGCGCGTGTAGTGCGGCGGGTGGGGGAGCAGACAGGCCAGCAGCACGGCGCGGTGCGACGCGGCCACCGTGGTCTGAAGTGAGTTAGTGTCGTACCTGTTGAGTCCGTCCTTGAGGTGGTGCGCCTTGGAGGCGAGGTTGTCCCAGTGGCCGGCCTGGCGCGTGTAGTGCGGCGGGTGGGGGAGCAGACAGGCCAGCAGCACGGCGCGGTGCGACGCGGCCACCGTGGTCTGAAGTGAGTTAGTGTCGTACCTGTTGAGTCCGTCCTTGAGGTGGTGCGCCTTGGAGGCGAGGTTGTCCCAGTGGCCGGCCTGGCGCGTGTAGTGCGGCGGGTGGGGGAGCAGACAGGCCAGCAGCACGGCGCGGTGCGACGCGGCCACCGTGGTCTGAAGTGAGTTAGTGTCGTACCTGTTGAGTCCGTCCTTGAGGTGGTGCGCCTTGGAGGCGAGGTTGTCCCAGTGGCCGGCCTGGCGCGTGTAGTGCGCGGGTGGGGGAGCAGACAGGCCAGCAGCACGGCGCGGTGCGACGCGGCCACCGTGGTCTGAAGTGAGTTAGTGTCGTACCTGTTGAGTCCGTCCTTGAGGTGGTGCGCCTTGGAGGCGAGGTTGTCCCAGTGGCCGGCCTGGCGCGTGTAGTGCGGCGGGTGGGGGAGCAGACAGGCCAGCAGCACGGCGCGGTGCGACGCGGCCACCGTGGTCTGAAGTGAGTTAGTGTCGTACCTGTTGAGTCCGTCCTTGAGGTGGTGCGCCTTGGAGGCGAGGTTGTCCCAGTGGCCGGCCTGGCGCGTGTAGTGCGGCGGGTGGGGGAGCAGACAGGCCAGCAGCACGGCGCGGTGCGACGCGGCCACCGTGGTCTGAAGTGAGTTAGTGTCGTACCTGTTGAGTCCGTCCTTGAGGTGGTGCGCCTTGGAGGCGAGGTTGTCCCAGTGGCCGGCCTGGCGCGTGTAGTGCGGCGGGTGGGGGAGCAGACAGGCCAGCAGCACGGCGCGGTGCGACGCGGCCACCGTGGTCTGAAGTGAGTTAGTGTCGTACCTGTTGAGTCCGTCCTTGAGGTGGTGCGCCTTGGAGGCGAGGTTGTCCCAGTGGCCGGCCTGGCGCGTGTAGTGCGGCGGGTGGGGGAGCAGACAGGCCAGCAGCACGGCGCGGTGCGACGCGGCCACCGTGGTCTGAAGTGAGTTAGTGTCGTACCTGTTGAGTCCGTCCTTGAGGTGGTGCGCCTTGGAGGCGAGGTTGTCCCAGTGGCCGGCCTGGCGCGTGTAGTGCGGCGGGTGGGGGAGCAGACAGGCCAGCAGCACGGCGCGGTGCGACGCGGCCACCGTGGTCTGAAGTGAGTTAGTGTCGTACCTGTTGAGTCCGTCCTTGAGGTGGTGCGCCTTGGAGGCGAGGTTGTCCCAGTGGCCGGCCTGGCGCGTGTAGTGCGGCGGGTGGGGGAGCAGACAGGCCAGCAGCACGGCGCGGTGCGACGCGGCCACCGTGGTCTGAAGTGAGTTAGTGTCGTACCTGTTGAGTCCGTCCTTGAGGTGGTGCGCCTTGGAGGCGAGGTTGTCCCAGTGGCCGGCCTGGCGCGTGTAGTGCGGCGGGTGGGGGAGCAGACAGGCCAGCAGCACGGCGCGGTGCGACGCGGCCACCGTGGTCTGAAGTGAGTTAGTGTCGTACCTGTTGAGTCCGTCCTTGAGGTGGTGCGCCTTGGAGGCGAGGTTGTCCCAGTGGCCGGCCTGGCGCGTGTAGTGCGGCGGGTGGGGGAGCAGACAGGCCAGCAGCACGGCGCGGTGCGACGCGGCCACCGTGGTCTGAAGTGAGTTAGTGTCGTACCTGTTGAGTCCGTCCTTGAGGTGGTGCGCCTTGGAGGCGAGGTTGTCCCAGTGGCCGGCCTGGCGCGTGTAGTGCGGCGGGTGGGGGAGCAGACAGGCCAGCAGCACGGCGCGGTGCGACGCGGCCACCGTGGTCTGAAGTGAGTTAGTGTCGTACCTGTTGAGTCCGTCCTTGAGGTGGTGCGCCTTGGAGGCGAGGTTGTCCCAGTGGCCGGCCTGGCGCGTGTAGTGCGGCGGTGGGGGAGCAGACAGGCCAGCAGCACGGCGCGGTGCGACGCGGCCACCGTGGTCTGAAGTGAGTTAGTGTCGTACCTGTTGAGTCCGTCCTTGAGGTGGTGCGCCTTGGAGGCGAGGTTGTCCCAGTGGCCGGCCTGGCGCGTGTAGTGCGGCGGGTGGGGGAGCAGACAGGCCAGCAGCACGGCGCGGTGCGACGCGGCCACCGTGGTCTGAAGTGAGTTAGTGTCGTACCTGTTGAGTCCGTCCTTGAGGTGGTGCGCCTTGGAGGCGAGGTTGTCCCAGTGGCCGGCCTGGCGCGTGTAGTGCGGCGGGTGGGGGAGCAGACAGGCCAGCAGCACGGCGCGGTGCGACGCGGCCACCGTGGTCTGAAGTGAGTTAGTGTCGTACCTGTTGAGTCCGTCCTTGAGGTGGTGCGCTTGGAGGCGGGTTGTCCCAGTGGCCGGCCTGGCGCGTGTAGTGCGGCGGGTGGGGGAGCAGACAGGCCAGCAGCACGGCGCGGTGCGACGCGGCCACCGTGGTCTGAAGTGAGTTAGTGTCGTACCTGTTGAGTCCGTCCTTGAGGTGGTGCGCCTTGGAGGCGAGGTTGTCCCAGTGGCCGGCTGGCGCGTGTAGTGCGGCGGGTGGGGGAGCAGACAGGCCAGCAGCACGGCGCGGTGCGACGCGGCCACCGTGGTCTGAAGTGAGTTAGTGTCGTACCTGTTGAGTCCGTCTTGAGGTGGTGCGCCTTGGAGGCGAGGTTGTCCCAGTGGCCGGCCTGGCGCGTGTAGTGCGGGGGTGGGGAGCAGACAGGCCAGCAGCACGGCGCGGTGCGACGCGGCCACCGTGGTCTGAAGTGAGTTAGTGTCGTACCTGTTGAGTCCGTCCTTGAGGTGGTGCGCCTTGGAGGCGAGGTTGCCCAGTGGCCGGCCTGGCGCGTGTAGTGCGGCGGGTGGGGGAGCAGACAGGCCAGCAGCACGGCGCGGTGCGACGCGGCCACCGTGGTCTGAAGTGAGTTAGTGTCGTACCTGTTGAGTCCGTCCTTGAGGTGGTGCGCCTTGGAGGCGAGGTTGTCCCAGTGGCCGGCCTGGCGCGTGTATGCGGCGGGTGGGGGAGCAGACAGGCCAGCAGCCGGCGCGGTGCGACGCGGCCACCGTGGTCTGAAGTGAGTTAGTGTCGTACCTGTTGAGTCCGTCCTTGAGGTGGTGCGCCTTGGAGGCGAGGTTGTCCCAGTGGCCGGCCTGGCGCGTGTAGTGCGGCGGTGGGGGAGCAGACAGGCCAGCAGCACGGCGCGGTGCGACGCGGCCACCGTGGTCTGAAGTGAGTTAGTGTCGTACCTGTTGAGTCCGTCCTTGAGGTGGTGCGCCTTGGAGGCGAGGTTGTCCCAGTGGCCGGCCTGGCGCGTGTAGTGCGGGGTGGGGGAGCAGACAGGCCAGCAGCACGGCGCGGTGCGACGCGGCCACCGTGGTCTGAAGTGAGTTAGTGTCGTACTGTTGAGTCCGTCCTTGAGGTGGTGCGCCTTGGAGGCGAGGTTGTCCCAGTGGCCGGCCTGGCGCGTGTAGTGCGGCGGGTGGGGGAGCAGACAGGCCAGCAGCACGGCGCGGTGCGACGCGGCCACCGTGGTCTGAAGTGAGTTAGTGTCGTACCTGTTGAGTCCGTCCTTGAGGTGGTGCGCCTTGGAGGCGAGGTTGTCCCAGTGGCCGGCCTGGCGCGTGTAGTGCGGCGGGTGGGGGAGCAGACAGGCCAGCAGCACGGCGCGGTGCGACGCGGCCACCGTGGTCTGAAGTGAGTTAGTGTCGTACCTGTTGAGTCCGTCCTTGAGGTGGTGCGCCTTGGAGGCGAGGTTGTCCCAGTGGCCGGCCTGGCGCGTGTAGTGCGGCGGGTGGGGGAGCAGACAGGCCAGCAGCACGGCGCGGTGCGACGCGGCCACCGTGGTCTGAAGTGAGTTAGTGTCGTACCTGTTGAGTCCGTCCTTGAGGTGGTGCGCCTTGGAGGCGAGGTTGTCCCAGTGGCCGGCCTGGCGCGTGTAGTGCGGCGGGTGGGGGAGCAGACAGGCCAGCAGCACGGCGCGGTGCGACGCGGCCACCGTGGTCTGAAGTGAGTTAGTGTCGTACCTGTTGAGTCCGTCCTTGAGGTGGTGCGCCTTGGAGGCGAGGTTGTCCCAGTGGCCGGCCTGGCGCGTGTAGTGCGGCGGGTGGGGGAGCAGACAGGCCAGCAGCACGGCGCGGTGCGACGCGGCCACCGTGGTCTGAAGTGAGTTAGTGTCGTACCTGTTGAGTCCGTCCTTGAGGTGGTGCGCCTTGGAGGCGAGGTTGTCCCAGTGGCCGGCCTGGCGCGTGTAGTGCGGCGGGTGGGGGAGCAGACAGGCCAGCAGCACGGCGCGGTGCGACGCGGCCAGCGCGCGCACCCAGCCACACACGTGCTCCAGCTTCAGCTTCTCCACCGCGCTCGCTGTCGACCCTGCGCGAATTATTTTATGACATAAGCCCGTAAACGACCAGACGGATCACCTGATGGTAAGCAATCGGCGCCGCCCATGGACACCTGGAACACCAGAGGCGTTACAAGTGCGTCATCGGCTTTTTGAAGATTAGGAGTTTGAGGATCGTTGGGGATTCAGGGATTAGGGAGATTAAGGAAGGGGAGGATAATTGGGCCTCCGGTAACCTCACTCACACGACGAAACACAACGCAAGCATTGCTTCACGCCGGTTTTCTGTGACGCCGTGGTATCACTACGGTCGAGCCGACCCATTCGTGTCGAAGCATGGCTTTCCCACACTTGATTTCAATTCACAATGCACATACTTTGTCTTACATGCATAAGCATGTATAAATCCACAACGTATTGTAACGCATTGCTCCTTTAATTCACTTTTCCTACAATCTCATCGTTGGAAATCTAATATATGTAATTGAATCAATAGGTGATCCCCATTGCCATGCTATAGACCACCTTTTAAACCGAAATCCTAAGAATATTTTGACCAAGTTAGGAATTTAACCCAAAACACATTACTAGCAGTCGAACTTCCGACTCTACTTGCAGTAATTCCACCAAAAACCAAACACGATTAAAAATATTAAACTAACCAGTATAAGAGAAGGAAGTAACATGGAACCAGTGGAACAGTACAGACAGCAGACGTCCCAGGATCTCGTCAGGAGTGTCAGGGTTTGGAGTACACAAACCCACCATCAGCCATACTCCATATCTACAAAAATGTACAAATGTATCAGAACAATTTAAATCTTCTTTGAATTGAAGCAAAGCATTTGATTTTGTAGTTCATAGTAGATTGAGAAAATTGCACAAAACTATGCTACAGGTCAATAAATAAGATTTTGAAAAACATCAAAACCAACTACCAATAGAAAACTGTTGAAGGCAAATCCTTCGCTAACGTCAGTGATCGGTGACACCCACAGCGATACATGTAGGAGGGGGGCGTTCCACAAGGGAGTGTTTTTGGTCCTATATTGTTTAAAGGGCCGATCGCAGCTTGACTTGTGCTAGGAAATAAATAATGAAATGAAAAATACTTTACCTGCCGAGCAGCTGTCTATCTTCAACAGAGATGGGATCAGGCAAGTCTACGCTGAGCGGAGGCTTCAGCTGCTCCGTGGAACTATCAGGGTCTTCCATGTTGATCGGCTTGGCTTCTTTCAGGAGGCTGAAAATATACATACACCAGGATTTTTTAGACTAGATATAGTTTTCTAATTAAAATATATATATTTATTTAAGTAATTTGTGTAGCTTAAATTAGAGAAATGTTAAATAGCTTTGAAATCCACTCAGTTTATACCAGAAACATATATTAACTGCTGGAAATTGGGCATGTCTAGACCTAGGAAATAGTTCTCAAGGCCAAATATAACGCTAGGCTACATTCCAACAGACTGAGTAATGACGGTAGTGGAGCCCCGACCTGATGATGGCCTCGACGAGGTTGGTCTGCATGTCGCTGTCCATCTGCCAGGCCAGCGGCAGGCGCGTGTGCACCACGTGGTCCCCGCCGCGCCGGCTGTTGTGGCGGTTGCCGTGGCACTGCTGGCAGTACCTGATGGCGACCGGACAACTCGGTTATTCTGATGTAACTAATAACTGATCTAAATATTGAAACCAAAATTACGAAATTACAATCATCGAGATGGAGTTCAAAAGTCCGTGATAGTCCACACCTAGTTGCAAACACTGCAGAGCAGCAGTGTTTAGGAACGCTCCGGAAACATTGACAAAAAGAAATAGTTTTTAAAATTTTAATCGTTTTTATTTTCGTGTTATTTATGCAACATCAGCCTTGATCAGTTGCTTACAACTATCTATTATATAAAAATAAGTCAGGTTTTCCTTCCTGACGCTATATCTCCGGAACGCACCAGCCGATTTCCACGGTTTTGCATTCGTTGGCAAGGTCTCGGGCTCCATGAGGTTTATAGCATGTTACATAAAACGAAGCCATGTGGTAGCGAAACGGAGTTCGCCGGGTTTGCTAGTTGTTACATAAAAGAAACATTGAATTACTTAGTTTTATGAAAATATATCTTGTTTTTACCGTTACTTGTGCATTTTTCGGGAGCGTTCTGTTTACACCTTGTATAATGCGATCTTTCAGTCCACTTTTATGGCAACCGCAGAAACAGTAAGAATGTATCGCTGCAATCTTACCTGATGGGATGGTTTCCGTTGTAACTGGCGCACTCGTTGGAGAAACAGATGGAATACGCCGCCTTGTCCGTCGAGCGGCAGTTCTGAAATCAGAACACAAAATTTATAAAATGATGGTCAAAATAGATTTTAATGAATTCGATTTTTGAAAGATTACAGAAAAAAAAATATTAGTTACCTTGTTCTCACAAACCATTGACACTTGTTGTTGAGGGTGTAGGATGTCGAAGAAGCGCTGGTTGGGATGTTCTCTGAAATCAGATGAAAATTTGAATCTTATAACTATCTAAGACATACTAAAGATGCAGCAGCAGATGAGTAGGCTGCGCGACATCGCCGCGACCGCGCACGCTACTCATGAGGAATATTCCCTCTGGGGCTCGAAACTAGTAGAGCTTATCTCAGTATTTTCACGTGAGTAACCCGCGATTTTTAGTTAATAGAAGTTAACTCGATTAAAATGAAGTCGAGTAAGTTTAAATTGATTGATTGACTGTCAATGTTTTGTTGCTTTTCTGGTTATTTCATAGGTAGAGGCTAGATTCATGGTACATGTTGTAAGATCCGCTGCCAAAGCTAGAGGGGTCTCGGGTTCGGTCCCCAGGACGACTAAAGTATTATTGGTTTGGCTTTGCAAAAATTTTCTATAGTTATCCAACCATGTATGTGTGAACCGAAGGACCGAACTCAGTATTCGCGAAATCAAGGTCTAGTTTTAGAATTATTCTGGGAATTTTTAGATATATAAAAAAATGAACTAAGGGACCTCATTTTATGGGTCGGTCGTGAAGTTAAGACCTCAAAAAATATCTTGATAAAGAAGTTTTGGTGAATATATTGAACTGTCACCGATTGTAGATGAAAAAAAACCATGATGTAAATTAATTCTTCTGGTATTGTGGAGGTCCATGGGCAGCGCCAATTGCTTATCATCATGCAATCGGTCTGCTGGATGCCCCTTAAAAATATTGTATTGATGATAGCGACGATTATGATGAAGATAATGAACATACTACATAATTACATACCGATGTATCTCATTAGCGCACTCGATGCAAAGATACAGTGGCGGCGGACTGTCGGACGCGAAGGTGACACTGATGCAGTGGTCGTAGCAGACCTTGGCGGCCTCCGCAGTGCCCGCGTTGGGACACATGTCGCGCTGGCACAGGAACGGGACCAGGTCGTCTGGGGGCGGGGGTGGACACTCATTATTTATTTATTTATTTCTTCTTCACAAAATACAACAGTGAATGGCGGACTTAATGCCTTAAGGCATTCTCTTACAGTCAACCATAGGGAAGTGCAGAGAAATGAAGTGGTTGATGCGAAGTCAATACTCATTTGTATACAATTGCTTGAACCTGCTTGGGAAGTTTGGAGTCTGTGCAGATTGTAATAAAATCTTGTTATGTCGATGAGGTCATAATAATAGTCTAGTAGTGGATTGTCAATAACTGGCGGTGGTTGCATCTTTGATCAAATAGTCGCAAGGAGTCTGGGCTCGATACCTGGGTTAAACAAAAAAGGCATGCCAGATTCGTATCCGTTGGCGTTATATTGTCTCTACGTATCCTAATAGGAGACAAAATGTGAGGATATTTGTTGACGTCACTAATTGTATATGTATATGACAATAGACTCACCCCCTATTACACGGGACCCATAACAGAATTGGCGAAAAATAGGCCTTGTTTGTATTCCAATATGTCTTTTTACCCATGCCATCCATTAGAAATAGATATAATGTAAATTGTAGAAGTAAGATGATATTAACTGGAAAACTTGCAGAGCAGCCCCTTCCGATCGAACAGCTTGGCATCGAACGGCGGCCAGTAGTAGAACAGCAGCTTGGCAGCCGACAGTCGCGCGCCCCACGTGCCGTACGCGATCACGCACAGGATGTCCTTCACCACCCACTGCTTCATCGACATCAGGCATTCTAGGAGTTGGCAGTGGTGCGCTGGAATGTAGTCACAAATACTCTTCATTTCTTGATCTTCTACAAACGTCTCCTATCTAGAGATTTCTACAGATCTAAGCAAGTATTTATTTATTTATTTAAGCAAGAAAATGTCTTTCTATTATGTTTCATATAAAGGCAGCCATGAGGTTAAAGTGGTGGATAACGTCACGAGAAGTTTACAACTACAATAAGTACCATATTTACTTATGTGTCACCAACTTCTCAATACTTCGTTGTTATAGGTTGCTGTTTTGGTAAGGTATAGTAAAAAATCTAAGGAGAAAACTATTCTTCTGAAACCCATTTACGATATATGAACTCAAGCTAACCAAGACATGGTTGCATATCATTGTATTGTAAGCGATTGTCATCTGTCATCCATAAAGTGCTTGTGACATTATTGATGATTACCTCGACCCCGTCAGGAATCAACAAAACAAAAACAACACAAAAGAAAGCAAAATATACATAAATAAATAAAGATAAAAAAGAATTAAAAAAAATACAAAATGTAATTCGCGATAAAACCAATAATTATAATTTAATAAAAAATTAAAATACAAATGACTTACCTATAATAAAAAGAAATAACAGAAAATTAAACTAAATAAAAGTTGAAGCAGAAATAAAATATTAAGTTCCTTACACATCAAACATTTTAGCACTACAAAAACCTATCAATCATTTCCGAAACACATACCTACTACCACCAATAAAATAATCAAAACTATTACAGTAATAGTAGGTCAGACAGGATTTGAAACTAATAAAAATAAACTAGACACTCGCGACACCAGTATACTGGAACTACAATGCAATAAACCATTTAAGTCCTGGCGGGGTGAACGAACTCATAAATCATTTTTCGAATCGCGTCTGTCACCGCTAGATGTCGCCACAAGCGAACAACTGCCGCAGTGCGGCAGTGTTCCACTAGTGGCGCCATCTCTAATCGTTACCGCGACCTGTCAAACTGTTTTAAGCGTCGTCTACGTGTAAGTAGCGACCTCTTGTGTTATTGTTCCATATTTGAACGCGTCTGTGCCGCCATTTTGTTTTGCTGGTTGTGGCATGGTTACACGGTTGATTCTCACGTGAAAGACTTGTTCATATTTATATTGCATGAAAATTTAATAATAAGATAAAGTTCCTTTTATATCACTTTTTATCTTTTTAACATAATTGATTTTTTTTACTTTTTACACAGACTCTCCTTTTTAGACTCTTCGAGGCACGCGCGGAACGCGATGTGCCGTATTCACGGGTACATACAATGTAATAGGTACTAACCTGGATTATTGGAGTGCTGGAACACCATCATGATAATGGCAGCCACAGATTGAGATGCCTGACTCTCTTCCTCCATACCCGCATACTTACGAGCTGGAGTAAACAATAACTTTGTTTAACGCTTGTAAAAATTATCTCGATCTTTCGAATTTGTTTACGACATATGTATAAATTCGCGTTAGTTTCTTGTATTAGTTGTTCGGAGGACCCAAACTCCACAGAATTCCTCCAGAAGTTATATAAAGTTATTACAAGCACCGATCCTTACAGTTTTTGCACTGAGGTCTCGAACCTCAACAGAAGTCCAATTCACTAATTGGTCACTACCAACAGATAATTAATAGGAAAAACAAATTTATGAAAAGACGATGTTTTGAAGAAGTACACTTCAACATCATAAAAATACATATGTATTACCTCTAGTACAAATACTTTTTTTAAGGGGGCAAAATCATCGAATGACTTCTCCCGCCTGGGCAAGGCGGGAGGGAATGTCAGACTCTTACTAACTAAAAATCACCCCGTTCCTATTCCTGCACTTCGAGCCGGAGCCCCGGTAACCCGTTAGGTTAGTAGTACAAATACTTACTGATAGTAAACGGCAGGATGTAATAAGACAGCAGATGCAAGATCTCCTGATGCAGGGCCACAGGAAACATGGCGACACAGTAGGCCACCAGGAATGGAAGGTTGTCTATCATGTCGTACTCCAGGAAGGGCAGCAAGCAACCCAAACATTGTAGGATGGCTTGCCCGAATGCTAGATATGGAAACTTATGGTATAGAAACATAAACTTAAATAAATATTAATAAGTATTGAAAAACAAATGACAAGCGGTATTCGAACCCGCGCATGATAATAACTTCCACGAATTATTATTTAAAAAAGATGTTTCATACTTATTGAAATAATAATTTATTTATTTCATCAGAGAATCGATCTTTTATACAACAGCCTTTGCTTTATACGCAGTCAGTTTGTAAGTCACAATAAATTCAAGAACTAAAGACTGATACTAACGCAGCGTCCCATACTGCAGATGTGGCGTCGAGTCGACGAGCCCCGAGAGGGCGTTGAACAAGCTCTTGTAATCCAGGTTGGGGTACAGGCCCATCCTCTCACCATCATTGTCCGCATCTCGCAGCATCTCCAATGGAGAGCGGGGTACATCTTTGAGGACGCCTACAGAAAAAAGTAGTGATTTCTCACAAATCCTAAAAAAAATTCTAAAAATTCCAGAATATCAATTACCTAGTAAAATAGATGTTGGTTTTATTATAAAAAGGAAAACTCAAAAGGAATTTTGGATAAGTAGTTTTTATTTTCATGACCCCAGTAAAAATGTGACACCCCTTTTCATTACTCGAAGTCTCTTGTGCTGTGAAGACTGTGAAGTCTCTTGTGAAAACTGAAAAATCCGGACTCGAACCAGTACATTACAATAAGGGAGTTTAATGCTAGACTGGATTAACTTTCAGTTTGTGAAACTTGTACAAGAAGTTGAAATTAGAAGTGAATACTTACTGAGTAATGTCTGCGAGAAGTACTTGACGGTGTTGGCGATGTCAGTGCCGAGGGGCAACGGCTGTATGTTGTGTTGCAGCCGTAGCTGGGCGTCGTACAGGCTGCGGATTTTTGCTGTAACTGTACACCACAACGAGCTGTAGAGTAATCCCCAAGATGCAAACAATTACTACTACCTAATGAAGAAATTCAAGTGTGTAAAAGGGAAAATTATTTTAGAATGTTTCATCTTCCATTACTGTTTAAACGCTCTATCGTTAAGAACACAACTGATGAGTAAGTTGATTACACAGCCAATCATAGTGTCACCCCTTCGCAAAAATGTAATCGCTAAGTACCCTAAGGCTCTCTTCACATTCGCAATGCACTTTCATAGTTTAATCATTTTAATCAATCAGCTTACTGGATACTGGGTTCTGGTTTCAATCAAGCCCCTAGGGGGTTTAATTTTGAAAGGCTTTTATTAAACAACCCTCGCAATATTCAACTGCAATGGTCAAAGGACCCTTTGTCCATCGGATTAATTTTTAGTCCACTGCATTCAATTAGCATATTATATATACATAAGGGCAGATTTTGATTTTTAGATTCCCCCTAAAAAGGGCAGAGTATATAACTAGATTCAAAGGAAGTTTTTAATAACGGTCGTCCGACAACCCTTTATGTAATTGTATTACATGGCTGCGTCCCGCACCGTAATATAAGTGGTTTTGAAATTAAAGTAGCCAGCATGTAGTATCTATTGAAATTAAACAGTTGAGGGTATACTTAAAACTTTTCTTTTATCTGTATTTCTCTCGCAAGTTACGTCAATCAAAACGCAAAGTTATTGTTCCCTAGCGAGATACCGTTATCAAAAAAGCAAATAATTGCAACGGGTTCCAGATTAAAACAAATAATAATATGAATGACAACAAGCGAGATACACAGCCGCGCAAGTAAGATAAATCAGGATCAGTAAATAATATCTACATATTAAAAACGCATGTGAACTTACAGCCTCAATAATTTCTTTATAGCGCTGAGCAGAGAACTAATATTTCTACGTACAATTAAGAATCATCTAAAAGGAATTATTTTAAAAGTTCCGATGCCCCATCAAAACCAATGTTATACCAATCACAACTGATTACGATTCAATTTATGACGCACTGGACACTAACATGTAAAATACAACATACACTCGTGACAGCGCGCACTCTCTGTGACTCTCGACAAGCGACTGAGCTCGCCTTTGTTGCGATCATCGCCTCACCGTGTTCATTATGTAACAATGCATCCTACGAATTGAACGTATACCCTCATTTAAAGAAATAACAATCATCTGTAGCTATAATAAAACAACTACAGATTGTTCGTAAAATTATAATAGAATCGTCTTCAAAATGATAGTTTTAAGTAGACGATAATAGCGTTTCGTATTTGTGAGACGCAATTAAGAATAACTATAAGAGGTAATAATATAAGCAATGTCAAAAGAACGAAAGTTCATGGACTTGTCCTTGGCTATTGAGAACGTACGGCCCTATTCTGCGTATTAATTTGGCGACTGTTAAGTCACCCTCTTTATTCATAAAGTTTTAGTCGATCTGAGGTAACGACAAGGTTTCATAAGATTGGTTTTTTCATTCAAAGAAAAGAAAGTCTTTTTGATCTTTGAAGTTTAATTTAATGGAAATAATTTTGTGTTTCAAAAAGAATCGGGCTTCATGATCGCGTCCCCGCGAGCGACAGCCCTGCCTTTGTACTGTGGACGACATCTTGTCGCGCCGCGTCCCTATGTACTTACACGTGTTTCACCCACGCGTCTTGTTACTCCTACACAAGACCTATCAATTACGTTCCCAAAATAAATCAAATTATTTGACCATTATAAGAAGGCAGTTGCTAAGTTATTGTAAGAATAGGACCATGGGCAGATACCTATTTTCTCAAATTAAAAGGCGGTTTTGCCACAGATAACCAAATAGTTGAAAAGGGTGTCGCGCTTTTTCAGTCATCGTTATACTGACTGGTTAATGAACTAAGCTAACTAAGCGTTATTGGGAATTTCGATAGATAAAATTCTTAGTATACTGGTCAATAGTCCAAGAGACATCGTTCGTCTCTGACAAACAACTATAGGCTCCATCTCAACTCAGGACTAATAATTATTAGTCCTGAGTTAGTTTATGTTATAACATAAACTTAGTAACGAAAAGTGAAAATGCCCGATTTAACTATAACAGATTTATCATTCGATAAAACCCTGCTATTTCCTGATGTATGTTTATTATGTACGCGTCAAGCATCTATCAAGTATCTATCAGCAGCCGTTATTTTCAAACTCCATACCAACTTAAACAAGTTAGTCTTACGTCGTCTCAAGTAGGAATACAAAAAGCAAGTCTAGAAAGATGTCACTACCTGAAAACTTTATGAAGTTATTTAAACTCAATCGCTAACTCTATAGAAAACTATGTAGTTGTATATGCAAGTATTAATGTGGCACATTTAATAAGGTTCGCGGGACGCAAGCGCGAGGCGGCTCGACACATAGGCGGGGCCACGGCGCCGTGGCACCGATTTTTCGACCGCGGGACGCATGTGCAGAAACGCAATCGATCGAGTGACCCTCCACACCTGAGGGGCGCGGTCGGGGTGCAGCGGGAACTCGCGCATGCGTCCCGCGGTGGTGCCAACCACGCGGTGGTGCACTATTAATAGATTTTCGTGGAAAATCCTATGGAAAACCCTTACGTTAACGATGTAATTTCGAGGACTGTATTTTTAAAGAGCTTACTGGACACGAAATTTATCTGAAATATATTGTTTGAGGGACACAAAAATTACTTCAGAGATTTAATAAGCAAAATGACATTTAAACAGTAATGGGACAACAGTTTGAAGATAAATAAAAGGATCCAGCAGATAGATATGTCCTATTAGAGAGCCAATAGTCTACAGAAGGTTTTACCAAAACCAATTAAACAAAGAAATTTGAAAGTACAGGTACAAATAAAAAAGCAGAGTAGATACTTTACGATAGTTTATTCGCTAAACAAAGATACATCATGCAAGTTCACAATTTCTACATAGAAGAACATAGACTACAGTACATTGACTACATTTCCAAATTCTAATTACTTAATACTAAGACAAACACAGAACTAAATAAAACTAACAATTTCGACACCAAATCTACATACATCGACACAAATAGAAATAGGCACTATAAGTAACATTCGGTAAGCAAGAGCTGAAATAAAGGTTTTAATTTGCTTCTCATAGCCAGAAGATATAATTTCCTTTTGAGTAGAGCAATATAAAATAGAACTTGCTTAGGCAATATTACTCATTGTGCCACAGACATACATACATACATAGTTTAAGCACATACATATTGTAGAGGGCTGCCAAGTCATGAAGACAATAATCATTATTTTGAGCAGATTTGCGTTTTGGACATAAAACTTACAATATTTTATTGTTTCGTGTTATAATTTCACAATCACGATAGATATTACAAAATATTATATTATTTTGTTAAAAATACACATTACAATTTTATACCTTCAATGTCTTGTTTGTTACGAGGAACATAATATATTTTTGTATAATATAAGAATATCAGGTACATATACATAGACACACATACATATAAGACAGGAATAGAGCAGCTATAAATAAGAAGGAGAAATGATAGACCAAGTTGCCCAGGATAACCCCACACCAGGATAAGCAGCGGGATGGTACGGACAGACATACTGGTTAGCCAACATTTTAGAAAGGTGAGCCACACAAACAGGGAGCCTGATTCTGATAAACTAAGCATATGGTCAAACTGCATACAAATAATACCCACAATTACATACAGAAGCAATTGAATGTTAGTACCTATTGAAGTCTCAGCCAAAACTGCAAATGTTGGACGCCCCGTATTGCTAACACTCGGTGACACAGTTCACACGACTCGCTTACTTGAGCGCTCGCACGGTAATGAGCCAAACGACGCTTTTCAAAATGGCCGAAGGGCGACGCCTCACCTGCGAATCTGCGCGCATGCGTAGGGCTGAGCGATGACTAGATTTTTTTATAAAATGGCGGACGACGCCACAGGGTTGTTCCCACTACTTTGGACAATTTGCGGCACGCCAGGAAAATCTGCTATCCGCACACGCGTGCATCACAGCTTTGAAACGGCACGAAGGACCGACCGCCACGTGGCTACTTCGATTTTAATTATTTTCTGTCCTACTTATATCAAACGGTTAACTGATTAACACAACGACGAGGAAAGTTTTAAGACTAGAGAGGTCAACGGCACGTCCTCGTTAAATGCTCGGGCTCGGTTCTGACATGATACGAATATTTCGCGCAAAGTGTAAAAAACTAGAAGATGTTACACCGGGTAAAATCTTCCAAGATAGGTTTTTCGCAAACTAACACGACTTGTAACCGCACAAGCTCCCGGGATACTGAGCATTACAAGAGCTTACTTAGAGGTCGACACTGTCGGCAGCTCACCTGCGCGCATGCGTGTTATGCAGCTTTGTAAAGAACGCCGCGGATGTGTATCGATTTAGGCTAAAAACGGTTACGCCACGTGGTACCTATCTTAACTTTTGTTCATTTTAAACTTCTAATTATGTAACGCAGGAAAAAGCATTAATTGAATTGGAAAATAAGCACCGGTAGTAAGAATAACTTCTTTGCCTTATCACAGCGCGACTAGAAACATTACAGTTTCCGAAATGAATGCTTTGTTAAAAGGCCACATCTTACCCAAGGAAGGGTATTGATTTTTCTAAAAATATAAACCGTTACGCCACGTGGCTATTGTATTGACAATATAGGATCTCCTTTTCCTATTCAAAGTTTCCGTCATTTCTAATAATTCTATCGCACGGTAACACACAATTTATAATTGCTAGAAGCTGCCGGAAAACTGAGCTTTACAAGAAATTGCGACGTGGTCAACAGCCTCAAAAGGCCACCTGTAGTACGCATGCGTGCTTTGCAGCTTTGTGAAGGACGCGTCCGATACGTATCGATTTATTCGGAAAACGGTTACGTGGCAGAGTGAATAGACTCGGTAAATAATTTAACATTTTGGAATATTACTTTACATCATGAGACAATATTTACGGACTTAGAATTTTCCAGAACATGGCAAACCACGTGATCGGTGGCCACGTTCTATTCGTCCACCATTTTGAAAGGTCGTGATGTATCACATAACGCATTTATAAAATTATTATGGTAAAGGCTCCCAAGATAATGAACCAAACAAGATCTTATAGTTAACAGCCATCGTAATAAATGTATGACCAGCAAAACCAAATAAAAGAAAAAAATATAGCCCCGCGCACACTTGCGCCCTCTACAATGCCGTATCGCGTCGTGTCAACCTAACCAGATACGATTTTATTTTGCGAAACCGTTACGCCACTTATTTTTTAACCGCCTTTTTAGATTACTAAAACTTTCAAACTCTTTGTCACCTGTTAAAATGTTAACGCGAATTGTAACTGACTTGAGTACCGGGACTGAATCAAAAAATAAAACTTTGTTACGAAGCTCACCTGCGCGCATGCGCGCTGTGCAAGACACGTCAGTAGCGTATCGATTTTTACAGAAAACCGTTACGCCACGTGGCTGATCTCTTCGCCATTGTCGACCTATATAGTTAATTTTGCGAATTGTTTCTTAGATCACATTACCACAAAGTTTACTTAGATAAAAGAGAATTGTGCTGAGTTGCTTCCGTCCGAGTATTGCTCGTCATTTTGTAGTACACTCCTTTATTACGTTTAGAGGTTATGTCAATGGGGCGGATTGTTTATACGATGTATCATATTTAAAGGCAGGAAAATTATAATACCGTACAAGGAAAATGAACCGCAATCAGCCAAGGACTTACAAAACAGTGACACCCAAGTTCCCGGAGTCCCGGGATACTAAACTGAACAAAACTTCGCTATAAGGTCAACACACCTGCGCACATGCGTCATATGCAACTTTGTAAGGGACACGTCAGCCATTTGTACCGATTTTATCAGAAAACGAAATAAACTATTCATTCAAACATTCGTAAATACTAGGATAAGACATAAGACACGTCGTTCTTGAAATGATTGCTAAAATTATTATTTATTCGAATCGTCCACCATTTTGAAAACGACGCTTCATATGATGGTTAATAACTTGCCTGTGGGCATGCGCCTCGAGGCCGCGTGTTGGGCGTGATTCGACTTTTCAAGAAGACAGTTAACATCATATGTTGAATTTATAGTTGTAAAAACTTGGTACCTACCATTGTAGGTACTTAACGATTCATTAATCGTGCGACGTACAAGATTTTGGTTATAGACCTAAAGCTCACCCGCGCTAGCGCATGCACAGCATTTTCTTAAAGATCGACCTTTTAGCAACGTTTTCCGGAACGTCCGAAATTATTGATAAAATACGCCGCACCACACAACAATGAGAAACTTGAAAGCACAACTAACGTTCTAAATTCAAAATTAACAAAAACCAGATAACGGCAAGCCCCGTTAACACTATTGTCTTGTTCTAGAAGAACCACCCACAATTTTTAAAGACGTATTGCGCAAACACAAACGCGACTTGTAACAATGAAGGCTCCCCGGGTACTAAGCCGCCCAAGAGTTCCAAAAATAGCCCGCCGCCCACCTGCGCGCATGCGTACCCCGCGGCGTCACCTCGGGTGTGGTCCGAATTTTCCTGAAGGCAGTTGAGCCACGTGGTTACTTAGATTATAAAGTATCCTCCAATTTACGTTCTTTTTTCTGTTGAATCAAGACTCATAGACAGAAATATTTAATACAGAAAAAACACACTAACCACAACTTACATAACGTGGCCATATACAAGACTCCTTAAAAGACCGAAGGCTTATTTGCGCCCTAGCGTAAAAAATGTTTTAGAAATACAAACAATCGGATAAACCTTGTAAGATACTTATTTTCCAGAATAGAAATATAGAAATATTATAGATCAAATAGTAAAGTAATATGGTCGCCTCTACGGTTAGGTACTTTTACTAACTAGTAACTACCATGAATTTCCCAGAAAACGGTAAGTCGTTCAATAACTGTTGACTCACATTTATGTGGTGAAACCGAAACCGCCTACTATAATAAATTACTCGTACACATCTTGGTCTCAGCTACAAAACTTTGCTACGAACGAGGCGGAAAGCAGCCAACTGCGCGCAGACGTGCATCAACGCAGCCCCATTTTGAACTCAATTCGAATTTTCCGTTCCAAAACCGTTAGGACACGACGTGGTCATTGGATTTCAGATTCAGGCAAAAATCCCGCAAATTTTTTGGAAAAGGGATGTGAATTTTCTTAAGTATTTTAGTTGTTTGGTCGTTACTATTTTTAGAGCTTGACTGTTAACACCAAGGTAAAAAGAAAAGTTAATTATCATCTATGCGCATGCGCAAAACGTAACCCTGACTGGCTGAAGTTAGTGCATGGCGCCACAGGAAAGTACTTGAATGGATGTCAATTACAGTGTTCAAATAAGTTTTATAGTAATAGGCCTGCATACCTGTGTTATCTAATGCCTATGCCGTTAAAAATGATACGACGTGATAGTAAACTGCATAACATAAAGCATGGTTAGATTTTACAGGTTTTAAACTTTTAGCTATACCCACCAGTTTTTAATCATCACATTTGCATCGCATCACCACATTTGCCGCCAAATTATCACCTACTCTTTTCGCGGTCGCGGGTCTCCTAATAGCCAACTAAGGGATAATATGTTTGACAGACACCTGGTAGTGGTGCTCCTTAATACACCTAAACCTTTTAAACTGCAGTCTGCACCCCGCCTGCTAAACGTTAACATTATGGCAAATCTTTCTTGAGGAGGTCGATAATCCAGCAGTGGACAGTCTAACTCGCCGCCCGACCAGAACCAGACCCGAGCGTACGGCGCGTCGCGTTCCGCGCGCCTTAAAAGAGCCATCAGGCCACCACAGATGGGGCCCAATGAGGCGACCCAGACGGAGCCGCGGAGGACTTAACGGGTTGCCGGGGCTCCAGCTCGAAGTGCAGGAGTAGGAACGGGGTGGTTTTTAGTCAGTATGTGTCTGACACTTCCTCTCGCCTCACACAGGCAGGAGAAGTCATTGGATGATTTTTCTACCTCAAAAAAAAGCTGGGCATGGGTTGTTAATGTTATTTTGGAATTGTACATAAGAAACCCTAATTTCACCTAATAACTACTGGTTTAACTAACTGATACTTAAGCCATTATTCGACGAGGAACTCGATTAGTTTCAAGCCATGCTAAAGGCTCATATTCATGAGTAGCATTCAGCAGTAAGCCGAAAATATTAATAATAAATTTAGTATGTCTGGCGAAAGTTATAATATACATAGGTAACTGGAACTTTTATAAAGTAAATTTAACTTTCAGTAACTTAATTAATTTAATTATCGGTTAGTTTCATTATAGTTATTTTTATTAAAGGTTAGCTACATATTCATCAAAATCCACTAGGAATGGGAGCACTTGTATACTAGTGAGACGTTTGCACGAATTTAAGGTTCTTGATGTTATTGAATAGAAAGAAAGAAAGAAAAATAATTTATTTGCCATTAGGCATGATGCACCATACACATTGATATTAAAAAAAAAACAATAAAGAACAATAAGGTGGCAACATGCCCATGGCAAAAGGGCTTGACAACTCAGTATTAGTTGGGCACAATAAGTCCCCAACACTGGTTTTCAGTTGGCACCCTTGCAGTGAACTACGGACGAAAGCAACGAAAAATGTTACAAAAAAATAATTAAATAATAAAATATAAATATAAAATAATATAATTACTTGATAATTAAACAGATCATTTTGTAAAATTATAAAAGGAAATAAAAAAGAAGATATGTAGTTAAAAAATAAATATACCTACATACATAAATAAGTATATCGGGTATCTTCACCAAAGGAAAGAATAATTAAATTATTATAATACACTATATTTAGATACTAACATAATGTGGGTAGCTGTAAGGTCGTGGAGTTACCGTGCAGCCCGACATTTATTTTGAGAAATAGAAGCGAGGAACAGGTCGATTCTTCACCAGCACTACCGCAGACAACAAAGTGCCCAAAGGTGAGTTTGCGAGGTATTAGTAACGTTATTGAATGCTGTGCAGTCGAATTAACGATTAATAATGAATTAATAATTATACGCATGTATAGCTTCAACAGAATAAAAAAACATCGATTTTCTTTCATAAACTAAATCTTTTACTAGCTATGTGTAGGTACACCTCTTCTTTATATGTTCTGTGGTTCACCCAACGCGAGTAAGACAGTACTACTAGTGAAACAAATAAAACAAGTGAATTTATTTCTGCTTTCTGCAAATAGGCTACAAGGCTACTCAGCGGAGATTTTAATATAAATATTCTACTGGATACAAGGCTATTTACCGACCTCAGGAAACTTCTCTCAAATTATAACCTTAACTCGTCGAGTACCGGTTTTATAGACACAATTAAAGAACAATAGGTCGCGGTCACCGGTGACCGCTTGGTATTTGACAGTTTAAACAAAGTATTAACCAACTTAGGAAGACAGCTAGTGGAACATGGATCTAATATCTATATAATATCGTGGTGGCCCGGAGGTTTAAGACCAAGTGTCCACCTGAAACACCAGAGGTGTTGCAAGTACGTTACCCGCCTTTTGGGATTAGGATTTTGATGATTGTTAGCATTATCCGACCACACAGTTCAGATCTTTAAATGCCCTGTACAAAAACATGTCGAACCTGAACCCATATCGAAAATATGTGAAGATAATAGGGATATAGGTAAGAGTACACATTTATATCAATCACTAATTATAACAAATCCGTATTTATGAAACTACATAATAAAATCGTTAGGTAATAGAACTACGTTTAAAAAAACCGACTTCAAAAACTAATTACTTTCTATACATTGTATTCAGTACCTAGTTCTACCAACAAGAATTTAAGAAGTCGATGCACAATATATGCAGGCCAACGAGTATCCGAAACAAATAATGCTAAGTTTTAGATTTAAAAGATTGTCAAATAAAATGGAAATCCCATATACATTAACTTATCAAAAAGAATTAAGAAATATGCTTAAGCATTCCACAACTTGTCATAATAAGTTAGTGAATTCAAATTTCAAATTCAAAATTCAAATTTCAATTAATTTAATAATGATTGTAAGTATTTAAATCCTTACTATCCTTACTAATATTATACATGGGAAAGTGAGTTTGTTTGTTTGTTCCGCTTTCACGCCGTAACTACGAAACCGATTGCTTTAAATTTTTGCAGACGTAAAGTGAGAAGTCCGGATTAAATAATAGGGTACTTTTTATCCCGGAAAAATTTGATATCCCCGAGGGAAAACAAAAGTATTGGTATAGATGGCACTTTATGTATTGGTATATGTCACATAGGCTACTTTTTATCCTTTTGTGACGCGAGCGAAGCCGCGGGTAAAAGCATTACTATTTATATAATTATTAAATAGTAAGTGGCCTACGGCAACACATCAGACGTGCCGCCCGCGTATATTTGAGGTTTAACTCGTCGAGTACCGGTTTTATAGACACAATTAAAGAACAATAGGTCGCGGTCACCGGTGACCGCTTGGTGTTTGACAGTTTAAAGATTAAATTATTTTGTAAGTCGAAAACGTCGAAGTCACCATTTATAAATAATATAATACTACTATACCCCCTTGAACAAGTGGTGGCAAGTGTAGTTGCTGAGCAAAAAGTTTCGGGTTCGATACCTGTACCTGCAATACAGCGATAAACGATACACAATTCCTAAATAGTTACTAACTATAATAACACGGAGTATAGAATTGTGCCTGAGGTATGGCAAAAGGGAGATTCCTTACTACTCAGATATCATAACATAACTAGCGCCTCTTCATAAGGTTAATAGCGTGATATTATGTACTTATCATTCGTACAAAGGTATTACACGGTCTGTCTTGTTGGTGAAATAACAACTGCTGATCTCGAGATCCTAAGTTCAATACGACGATTGTTGTTTTTAGATTTTACAATTTTATAATTAAAATTAATCGCGGAAGGCTTAAACTTGCGGCGAATCAAGATATCGCGAAACTGTCGGGAAATCATCTGCGCGCATGCGCAAAACTTGGCTTATATTTTGGTTTGAATTTTCCACAAAAAATACATTTTGACATTTTCAGTTTATTAATTATGTTGAAAAGACAACATACTATGCTTTTATCATTTAAGTACAACACAATATTGGCTGAGATACAAATCGCAGTTTAAAAAAAGGACACACATGCTTAGCAATACAGTTTGGCCACAAAATTAACAGAATCAGAGATACATATAACATTGAAACAACAACAGGGTATTTGTTTTTGTAGAACTAAACACACAATGTATGGACATTCTAGGGTCGGGCAAACAACGGAGCAGGGTCGGACACCAACACCAATCAACCTATAGGTAATGCACACAAGAAACCTAGAAGGGAAACAGGGTTACCATCCTGAAGTATTATGTCTTTGTATTTTTTTTTTGTTTGCTAATTACATGCACAATTTATTAGGTAGATAATATTGTTTGTGGTTACCCTAATTAAATTTGTTTTTACATCAAAATGTTACATATTTTGTGCAATCATGTCAGTGGCTGTTGCATTTTATGCCTTATGACTGCTTGTTATAAAGTTCTGTTTCTTGTTCGCAATTATTAATGAATAAAATGACAATATTATTAAAAACAGATGCTACAGCAGTAAATCATTTATGCATAATTAATTAATTTTGCAAATTGAACAAATTGCATTAGCAAAAGTGAAATTTTTATTTGGTTTAGTAGCAAGTGACACAAGAACTTGATTTTAAAAAGGTTAAAAATGTAATTATAATAATAAAATGTGATAAATAGGCTTCTGCCAACCCCCATGGGGCAAGTGTGAATTTAACTGAATATTTACTTTAGAATAATATGCCAAATAAATACCAAAAAATATACTACACTTGTTTACAAAGTGCAAGCAAACTTACTAAGTATTTTTTATTTACTAATTTTGCATCTAGGTACATTTTTTTCTAATTATTTTTTAATAAATATGATGTGAAATTCTATCTATAATAATATATACAGATAATATTTATATCAATACTGCAACTGTAAGAGAAAAAAAATATTTAAAGTTATCTAGCGCACTGATCCTACAAAATTATTTTGAATGCCTAGACTATCTAAGTAAAATACTGCTTTTAGTGGGGACTGTGCACACAAGAAATAGTTATAAAATCGCTATGAATAAGACACAGATGGTAACCCCAACAGTTGAAGGGACAAGGCAAGCTAACGTGCCGGAACAAAAAGTGCCACAAAAATTAGCTCGCTTGTACGAGCTCACCTTTCAAGCTCAGCTCTGAATCCGAAACCGAATACTGCATGGTATCCTGTGGTCCCTGCATTTGGACACATATAAAGCACTACTCAACGACGCCCCTCATACAATTCTGAAAAACAAACGCGTTAATTTCCATGCAAGGCGTTCACTGAATTTAATTTAAGCGCTAATAATACAGGTATACTCACATGCCGCCGCCCGAGTTCCCATGTTGATGAGCTGGATCTTGAAACTGCCCTGCATTGGAGCACCGGGTAGAATGACCCGCTCACCGAACTGCACTCAAATCAATAAAGGTGGCGAGCCCGGCGCGATGCAGGGGTCGTAGGTAGGGGCAGTAGGAAGGGGTAGTTCGAAAGAGACAAGACCTGAATCTAGATATCCTGTGCTCTTCAGGCTATTGATTATCGACCAGTTTATAGCGGTCCGCGCATGGGTAATTTACGTCAACATTCAACATTGTTATTATTATGTCAAGTTATTAAACGTCAAATAATTTATGATGTCCGGTCTAGATAGTGCATCCGGTGCATCCGACATCGATGACGCACTTTTTCTTTTGTTTATTTACCACATTTTTCTAAATTCCAGTTAGAAAATGAAAACTCATACAGGAAAATAATAGCAATGGAAAATTAGAAGGTTATGTTTCGATATTTTTGCTATTATCACTCAGAAATCAAGTTAAAACATAAAAATTCAATGTGAATAAATGGATATTCCCACTATAGTACTACACTATATAGTAAATTTCACAGAATTTGAAGGTTTTAAACACAAATTCAGACAAAATATGTTTATTTTCGTCTAATAAGAATCTCAGTCGACCCTTTCACAGCTGTCACTCGAGTTGCGCGCGAAACTTGGGGCGGGAAAGTGGGATGGGGTGATCGGCGCGGACATTGGCGGGAATGTTCAAATATTCAAGTATGGAATGGCGCGGTTCTATAAAATTGGAAATAATCGCTGCGTTCTATTTTTTAAGTTTTACGTAATTTAGACAAAGGCTTGTAATAATGGCTTTTAATAATAATTTAAAAAAAATTATCGGCCGTAGCGTAGATTTCAAAAAATAAATCACGTCTTGAAACTTATGTATCTAATTCAATGGATATGGAATTAAGCTCTTTTAAAATTAGTTGAGCGTAAATTGTTTTATTAGTCAGTTACAGTACATTTTCCTTGAAACGGTTACCGCAATATTGTTACAATGTTTATGTAAATCTGTTATGTTTCCTTTGTCATTACTCATTATCTTACGAGATAATATTAATTACCTACCTATGCAAAAAAAAACACCATTGTACGTTGAAAAATAATTTTATTGACACGAATAATATCACAATAGAATCTATTATAGCATAACATAAATTACCTACAATCACAGTGTCCAGTGCTTTCAACGTCAAACAATAATAAAATATCCCAGCTAGACTCCATCCATTTACAGTTTAATAAATAGGTATATTACATCAATATCGCTTACCTAGTAGTTAGGCCTAATCTCTTTACAAATAAAACAGCTAATCTTAGTTTGGGACCAGCCCTTAAATGTAGATACCTACCTAATCAATTCCGGCACAACACAACTGTGTATGAACAGAGTCTTCGACTCCAACCCCTATTTCTACATAATAATTACACCGAAAATAACAACAAAACCTCATAATATTATCATAGTTATATTACTAGAACTAATTAAAATGAATGACGGTGTAATACCTATGTACCTAATGGGCTTCTATGAAAAAAAAACAATTTAAAAGAATAAAAATATCACCACTCAATAAGAATTTAAGTCAGACAGACATAGCGAGCTGTACAATACGCACTGTAGTTTATTGACTTGTGTACAGTGGCATTGAAAGTAAACGGCTGCCATTATATCATCAAAGGTCCATCGCGCCGGACAACGCTTGCTGTAACACAAGCTGCTGAGCGTTTATCAGTTTCTTTAATTCTCTCACTTCCTGAGTCAACTGACGCACGTTCTCCGATGTTTCATCCAACCTGGCCTGGAGGCTGCCCAGCCCCGAGGAGTACCCGTACTCTCTGTAGCCCGAGTCATTGTTGTTCTCGTACTTCTTGAAGCAGGAGTATGCACCTGTCGTCGACCCGCTCGATGATATCGTGTGACCATATTGTTTCCTCATTTTCGCTATGTCGTAGGCAGCCATCATTATATCCCGTGGCAAACGCTTCTCGCTCGGGTTCAATGGTTTCACGCTCAGCACCACTCGATAGGCCTGTGGAGATACTAGAGCCGACGAGTGCAGGATTTTTAATAGACATTTCGGCAGGTAACCGTTAAATAACGCCAGCTCCATGTAGGATATCAACTTTGTCTGTCTGACCAACTTAGAGAGACCAGCAGTCTTCCTCAATCCTTGAATATCGTGAACAGCTATACCTACTAGCAGGTTCATAAGCACTACAGTTACAAACATTAAAAATAATACATAAGTGATTTGCGCTGAGAATTCCAAGAGGACAGGCGGATCGTTACCATCTGGCTCGTTAAGCAATAAATCTAAATTGAGTTCGCCAATCATCATCGTCAAGACTGTTATAAAACCCATGAAAGGGTTCGCGAAAGATGAAGAGTCGGGGAATATAACACAAAAACTTATAGTAAAACCGATTAATATACAGGAGTAGGCCATCAATAGTTTAGCAAATTCCTTTTGAACTTTTTGGTACATAGCGACGTAGGTTCCGAACACAGGCAGTTGTCCTATCATCATCATTAAGTTTGTCCAGCCAGCGAGTACTGCGAATGCTCCGACGTGGTTCTGCCAGGTGTATGTGATGTTAGTGTAGATATAGGATATGAGAAACACGCTCACAATCACGAACCATTCAATAATATTCTCAGATTGCATCAAATATTGTTTCACAGTAGAATATCCGGCGATACCGTAAACTTTCCTGAATATCTCAAATATCGTGATACCGGCTAGCACCCACCACTGCATTTCTATTACGAATGGATTTTTCCGTAGTAGGTCTCCAAGAATGGATTGCTTTTGACACAGTTCTTGCTCTTGAATCGTTTCCTCCATATCTTTACTGCCGTTGTAACAATTATGGGCCAGAGCAGTCAGCACGTATAGTGTTAGACATAAAACAAATATGAAACTAAGAAACAGACGAGCTACATAATATTTACGTATTTTTTCCCATTTTATGTATAAGAATGCCGAACATAGTGGATGTAGAAGAACTTCTTTTTGCCCTTCATCGACGAAAGTATTTAAATAACTAATCTCCCGTGGGTAACAGTGATGCAGTATGCTACGAAAGTCTAGCTCTAGTTCGACTTCTCTATTGCTCGTCTGTGAGTGACGCAGTGTGATCGCACAGTCTAATTTTCTAGTTACCATTGCTAGAGACGCCGGCGTTTTTCGAGCTATTACATTAAGCGCCGAGTTTCCTTTTTTAGATCGTGTCGTGACGTCAGCACCGTGGTAGATTAGTGTCTCCACGCACGCTGACAGCCCGTCGAGAGCAGCCAGGTGCAGTGGCGTGAAGCCGTATTCATCTTTCTGATTTACATTAGCTCCCCAACTTATCAAAGTTTCTATAATATCGCAAGCGCTATCAGACTTGCCTATAGCGGCGTGTAATGGGGTCCTCATGTCGAAGTCGTTGGCGTTCGGTTCTGCGTTCCCTTTTCTAAGTAAGGACTCTACGCACTCCAAACTCGACGATCGAGCAGCTAGATGGAGTGCAGTAAAACCTCTGTGATTCTTTAAACTGGCATCAGCCCCTTTAGATAACAACAAATCCACACAATCCACAAAGCCGCCGTCCGCTGCCAGATGTAAAGCCGTCGACTCTCTGTCACCAACGCGCGTGCGCACATTGGGGTCTGCGCCGGGCGTCTCGAGCAGTATTGTTAGACACTGGAACATTCCTAAATCAGCGGCTAGATGTATAGCGTTAGTGCCGCCCGGCTCGATTTGATTCACGTCGACACCGTGGGATATAAACAATTTAAGGCATTCCACGGAGTTAGCTCGCACGGCACAATGGAGCAAGCCTCCTTCACAGTTGACGTACTTCACAGCGCAATGTACGGATGCACCGCGACTGATTAGCAAATTAGCCACTTGCACTGAGTTCCCGAACGCGGCACAATGGAGTGGAGCAAAGCATCTCGGCATGTAATTAGGGTCCGAGCCACAGGATAGTAGGTAGTTAGCGCATTCCGTCGATCCACTGAAGGCCGCTACATGAAGCGGGGACAATCCTAAGGCATCAAAGTATAATGGGTCGGCTCCAACCTCAATCAGAGGCTGTAGCAGGTTAGCAAGTTTCAAGAAGGCCGCCCAAAACAGGCATACATTCTTCTCAGCTTCGGTTGCTGTCGAGAAAGTAGTTGCAGCGGAATCTGCGGTAATGACCCCGGTCTCTAGCTCGTCCAGTAATCGCAGACGTCCGCCGACGGCGCGCATCTGCTCGTGCGCGCTCTGACGTAACGAGTCTCCGCAAATGTGCGCAGTTAGGTCGAGGGGAGGTTCTTCGAAGCTATCGTACATGTTCGGAGCGCTCTCGGCGGGAGGCGAGGAGCCAGCGTTGACGTACTCCAGGTGGCCCATGGAGGGGTAGGCTCGTTCGAGAGACTCTTCGTCAATCGGAGGGTGCGTCTGGTGTTGTGTTCGAGCAGGGGAGGAGAGGACGCGAGAGACTCGAGGTCTCCGGTCCATGTCGGAGCGCGGGAGAGTCCTGGGACGGGCGTCATCTTCGTCAGGCTGTCGGCGGCGCGCGAACCAGCGCGCGGTGAGCAGGCGGCGCGTGGCGGGCATGCGGGCGGCGACGCGGCACTGAGCGCCGAACGCCGCTATTATGCGCCAATTGTGACCGCAGATGAATCGCGCGCACCTTTTCGCTTTTAGGTTGCTTACAAACTCGGATAAGCCACTTTTTAGCTACTTTGAAAACTTTGTATTTTAATGACCAATTTATTTCAAACCTTGGTCTGAAACTACTTATTAAACGATGTCACGACGTTATGTATTAAGTTTACACCTAGATAGTCACTATAATTAAAACAGAAACGTACTTGCGTATACGTTTGATTTCAGTCAGAAACAGAAGGGAAATTATTGATTGATAAAATTATTGGTTGTACTAAAACTTACACCCAATACATGGTGTTCCGTGGTCTATGATCATGATCATTATGTTACATAACAAACAGAGACTAGCACCAGCAGTCTCTAAGCCTGACCACTGACAAGTCGCTAGTCGTGCAGCCAGCCTACAGAACATCAACAATACCCCTGACAAATGCGTGTATTTACTAACATTTCCCGTGGTGATATCATTGTGGCCGAGACTTGATATCTACCATCTCACAAGATCTCGGTCATTACCGCTACTTACTAAAAAACGTGCCATTCCGGTTAACTAGGTATTATAGCTGGATGTCACTATAGATTGTAATCTGTGGACATCGTGGCATGTGACTCAGTTTGCTTCAGATCACCTCGAATTGACTGATTCACCGATTGCTTTTGTTGTATTAGGTACTTGTGTTCCTTAGTGTGAAGATCTGTTCTCTTTGTGACTCGTGGTTGGGAATTACGTTTGGGAACGCCTTTAAAAAGAATGATGTTAACTATATATCTCTAGATTTACCAATAGACCTAACACCTAGTAGGTGTACGACTTCCCTATTGCTATTTTAGTCCGTTAGTCGTTAGTTTTGATCCATGTTTTAGTTTTGGGAAAAATATTTTTGATCTTGGTTTGTTTGGTTTCCGTTATAATTAACAAGGTTTCTGATGATACCAAATTGTAGTCAATGGCTTGCTGGAATGTCATGCCTGGAATTCTACAGAATCTGTACATGACCTGTCACAATATGTCGTGCGGGAATCGCAACTGCGAACGGTGTGCATTGTGTAGTAACCACGCACGTGTTTGCGCATTTAAGTATAAGTTAATTAAATAATTAGACCTAAATACCTATAGACATAAGAATTATTTTTCCAGTAAACTTGTAAATGGTTTGGTCGTGAGAACGGAAACAATTGACGTTCTTACATACAGACAATGAGACATAACATATTAGGTAGTACTTAGATATGTTATTCAAATAAATCCTACTATAATAAATGCGCAAGGTTATTATTTTTTACGCCTTCATGTCAAAACTGCTAAAGGGTACCGGATGAAATTTTAAACAGGGGTAGGGTCTGGAATAACACATAGGCTACTACACTTTTTATTCCACGGAAACGCATGTAAAGCCGCTGTCAGACACTAGTGTTTAAATAAATTGCTAAACTTGCCGATAAAGAAAACATCTGTGTTTGTTTAAAGGACAATAAGACAAACGATTGCAGTTAGATGCTATTTATAATGTATGGGGTTTTTTATTGGTTTAAAATCATCAATGTCTTCTTTCGCCTAGGTCAGGCGGGAGGGAGTGTCAGACTCTTACTGACTAAAAACCACCCCTGTTGATGTCGGGTAACATACATAACTAAGGAGAATTATTAATAATGACCGCTTACCGCCGTACCTACTCAGAGTCATGGTGACTTAACCCAATCTTTAGCAATTATTTTCCATAAAAAATCGTTACTAACGAATAGTTAAGTTATCATTAAATGTCTCTGAATGCGACAATTAGAGATCGACATTCCTACTAATATTTATATCAATGTATTTTCTTATGTCGTGGATAGCAGACTTAAATATTTGCAAAGTAAAATATAAGCAGAGTAAAGGGCATTTATGTATTAAACACCACTTTTACTGTTCCCGTGTTTATCTAAGAAAAGAGATTCCACATTTGACAGCACATCCTCATCATGATCTCCAACTCGCCTGCAAAGCGAAGATTATGGCACACGCTGATGTTCAGGAAACCCTTAGTGGACTGTTTATTATTTTGAACCTACTTCTTTGATGCGTAACTTATGATATAAGTATTAAAACTTTATACGTCTTTCATATATGGAGTACGGAGTACTTGCTTAAATTAAATTATAATGACACAGAAAAACTTTTAGATGTACTGACGTAGTTAATTATTCTTTAAGATCAATTACTGTAAGTAGGTTACATACATAGTTTAATTTGTTTTATAATTTCTAAATTTTATATAAGTAGTTGATAATACAAACCTGTATAGATTTAACATGAATAGTAATAAAGTGATGACTTGAAACACAGGTTGCATAAACCTAGTTCAAGCAAATCGCGACAAATATTAAAATTAGCCCTATTATTTTTCTGTTCATAGTTTTAAGCAAAATAATGTATTATTATTATCTAGTTAATAGTCTAGCATAATTTTACTTTAATATAGTAATTAAAAAAAAACATATTGTAAGTGGAGTACATAATAAATTATTCTATTCTATTCTATTATATTTTATTTTTTATTGTACCAAAACGTTGCTAATTCAAGTCGCGAAAACTTTTTTGGTCTGCAAATGGTCTGTCTCAATTGCAGTTGCATAGATCGTTGCAATTCTACTTATAGATGTAAGGAACAATAATTGGTTAGGGGAAGTCCCTACTTGTTATAGTTGTTATCTTATTGCGCAGTCACTGTTTTCGCACGACATGGCAACACGAGCAAAGTCAGCTAGCATTTACTAGCAATAAATATTTTTTCCTACCCAAAGATCGAAACTCTGACTCATTTTGAACCAAACACAGTCAAAGAGGAAATTGCATTATGTTGTAATTTAATACCTACAGTCTTCTAACAAGAAACTGTGCAAGCGCACAGATTTATAACGAGGTTAAATATTTACATTTCGAAATTGCCATTCAAAGTAGAAGAGGATAAAATTGTGCTTGACGTTGAAATTACAGAAATATTCGTACCAACCTCTATTATTAAACTTGTTTGCTTTTACAAGGACATTTTTAAAATACTGGTAAAACTGAGTCTATTGTGGACCTTCTTCTGAGGTCAACTTGCATGCGAGTGTACTAGGTAGACTGACCAACATATATAATTATATAACTATATATATTTTTAATCGTCCCCTTCTACATTAACACGACATGGCTGTTTACAGGGAGCTGAATTAAAAAAAATTGTTCCGATCAACAATCGATTTGCACGCTGCATAGCAGCTAATTGTCTAGCTCCTTCTACAGCATCGTACCTACCTACCTCTTCGACTGTCTTCGAAAAGTGTGCAAGTATTAGTGTACCTTCCTAGATACCTATTTATACATAACATAACATCAGGCCTTTTATCCCCGAAAGGGTAAGCAGAGGTGCACGCAGAAGTAACACCCACTTTTCACTATTTATGTTATGAGTCCCATGTAATAGGAGGTGAGCCTATTGCCATATACCGCACATTTCCAGACTCCGTGCTACTACTGAGATTTTTTTTTAAAACCCAATAGTACTTTGCCCGACCCGGGAATTGAACCCGAGACCCCTTGCCCGGCAGTCACACTTGCGACCACTCGGCCAATGAGGCAGCTACCTATATACCTATTAATATAGAAAATGATATGCTCATTTTCTATGTGAATAAAAATAAGTATATCTGCCTACTTTCTCAGGGGATTAAAAGTTGTGACGATGTGTTTGTAGATAGTTGATAAAAATAAGATGTAACAGACATCGTTACATACTACTCTGTCAAGAAAGTACCGGGAAAACATCAATAATACACAAAATGTCTGTTATTCATCCAAATTTATTTTATCACCTTCAAAGTATGCTCCTTTAGAAACTAGATTTTAGATACACTAAATATGATATTACTAAAACCAGCACTGTATTTAATATAAATAACAGATGCAACTCAAAATCCGCGCCAAAATAGAAAACAGTTGTGCGAATCTAAGAACTACAAAAAAACAAAAATTTGAATTTGGAACCATCAACAAATCATCCGTCCCCGATACTTTTTTGACTGATTGTATAGACTATTCTGTTCTCGCTTTTCTGATTATTCTGTTCTGAGCTATTCTATTTTCACTCGATTGCATTCTTCCCCGTCATTGGTCGAAATTATTCTCACAGCCAATGAGAGTGGACCGCGATCGAATTCACTTTCAATTGAAAGTTACAGAATAGACTAGCAAATTAGGCATTAAAACCTATTATACTTAGTAACTCAGGAACAAGAACCACAATAAACAATCACAAACAATAGTACCATTACACTAACTGACATCATCACATCATTACGTACCAAAAAACAATCAAAACAACACGAGAATCCGCAAAAACGAACTAGTGCAAAACCGATTCACAGAATTCCATGGAACGGATTATTCCAATTCGATTACCTATACCATGGCAATTGGTTACCGGTCCGGATTTCCGCCAGACTGGTTATATACAAAGCACCATGGTTTATTGTGTGACCAATGGCTGTGAATACTTCGGTGGATCGGTCCCATGGTGGTCCATAATGTGAGGTCAAAGTACACGTGTCATGTCATTGTGAGGTACCTACAATGGATTGTTGAAGATAAGTTATGGCTACTTATAGAGGTATAAAAAGATTAACGCGTGATGGTAAAGTAGGTATGAGAATACATACAATTTATAGGCACAAAGGGTTCCTACAAATATAGTATAAATATTCCACATAGACTTTGTTATTCTGAGTTCGGTATTCAAATTCAAATTTTGATTGTATCATATTCGGTACTATCATGAAAATACGTAATTATAAACGCACCCTTACCATTTAAAACAAAGAGGGGGCGATTACAAAAAAACAACAAAGAAATAACTTGACGGTCATCATTAGCAGGTATAATCTTTGATGAAGAGGGACTGCAAAGCTCGATTCGCTACGGACCCTAATTTGCGTGGCGATACGCCATTGAATTAAATAAGTACCTACTTAACAGAAAATTGCTATTCATATTCGCACAGGTGTGACGCCACGCGCCGTCAGCACCGTGAACCTGTGATCTCGAATAAAAATGTAGGCATGCTGATTCCACATCACATCAAATTATTTCAAACTGTACCTACCTATACACCTACCTACCTACCTCCTTAGGACGATATTAAGAATACTATTTACGCAATATAAGTGTGGGAGAGCCATGCTTCGGCAGGAATGGGCCGGCTCGACTGGAGTGATACCACGGCCTCACAAAAAACCGACATAAAACAACGCTTGCATTGTGTTTCGTCATGTGAGTGAGGTTACTGGAAGCCCAATTACTCCCCCCCCCCTCCCTGCTTGCCCAATCTCCCCAATCCCTTAATCCCCAACAATCCTCAAATTCCTTTTGGGGGCGTTACAAGTGTAACGCCTCTGGTGTTTCAGGTGTCCATGGGCGACGTGATCCATCTGCTCATTTCCCGGCTGATCTCGTAAAAAAGAGATTTGTAGGTTTTAAAACCCAAACTAAACAGATGAAAACTAAAGAATTTAAAAATAGGCTACACTTCACCTATCGCTACATTACATTATGCACGTCCCTTAGTAACCTGCTTCATTTACTTTAGCTTTAAAAAACATCTCAGTGGTAGCACGGTGGATAGGTTCCCGGTATATGGAAATAGGCTCACCCCCTATTACACGGGACTCATAACATAAATAGTGTAAAGTGGGTGTTACATTGTACAGTGGTATTAAAGTGCCTTAATTTGCACCTCTGCCTACCCCTTCGAGGATGTCGCGGAGAACCTAACGGGTAACCGGGGCTCCGGCTCGACGTGCAGGAGAAGGAACGGGGTGGTGTTTAGTCAGTAAGAGTCTGACATCCCTCCCGCCTCACACAGGCGGGAGCAGACATTCGATGATTTTCCCCCCTTAAAAAACCCCCTTCGAGGATAAAAAGGCGTGATGTTATGTTATGTACGCGCATATCTTCCATTACAATTGTGTTAACGTCACATTTGCATTATTCTTCAGACACTACGTTATTATGACAACATAGTTTTAATTAAACTTGCTCCTATTTTTTCAACACATAAGTAGGTAATTATTTCCTTTTACTATTCTTTTTTATTCCACGTTTGAACGTGTGTACCGAACCAATACCTACTTATGTTGTAAGAAGGTAACCAATTTTTAATTGTAAAAAATAATTGGAATCGCTGGCGTTGTTTCTCAGAATATTTTGTAATTGTTTGGTTAGGCTAGTCTTTTTTTTTTAAATCTAACTTGACTGAACTATTTACATTTATTTCTTTTTTTACTCTAATTTCAAAACCCTACCGTGCAAAATATCCTTAGGTATTTAAGTTTCAAACTTTTTACTGTAAATAAAAAAAAATCTGTGGGAAAGCATTTTAAATAACAAAAGAACATTTATCGACCAGTGGTCCATTATAATACCAGCATCAGAGGGAATTTATTAAACATTTTCATTATAAGAAAACTGATAAACCAAAATAAACTTTAACTCTGAACACATAAAGCACACGTTTTGTTCGTCATAGGTAAATTTACAAAAGTATGTGGCGGTGGACCTTTCAATCAAATGGATCTCACGGCAGATGTATGGCGAATTTGAGGGGTGCTTTTGTATCAAAATATAAGAGAAGGCATTACTAGTTTTCATGGTTATTTATTATTAACAGTTTTTACAAATTGAATGATAATGATCTCGCTGTTTGGTAATAATATGGGCTTTTGAAGAGCTCTGTAGTCTGGTATAAATGAACAATAATAAATCTTAAATTGGCAGCTGGATGCAAAAGGGGGAAATTAAACAGGTTTTTATTCAGTAATCAATTACTTAAATGAAATAGACAATTCCTTTTTAGCCAATCTTTTTATTTAGCAATCATGCATACAGTACAGAACTCTATAGGAAAAATGTACGTTTTAATAATAATAAGTAGCAAAACTTTTGTGTTGATTGCGTTAGTGACCATTTTATGACATCAATTAAGATACTTCGTTAGTTTTATATCTGTAATCGTTGACTTAACCTCTTGTCTGTTGAAAGTTGCGGGTATAATGTGTTTTGTACCGGGAGCCGGTGTTTTTGACTGTATCTTACTATTATCTACTTCACGACATTCATATCACATTGTAATTTAATTTGCATACCGAAAGGTAAAATGTATTCTGTCAATTGACTTCATTCCAACTTATAGGTTGTATACCTACATTATTAGCAAATAAATGATTTCTTTTTTTCATTCTTCTTCTTGAAGTTATTAAACAAACGCTAAATGTTTTTATTTACATTTGTAACATCGTCATGGTCCTGTTTCTTTTTATCGACAATATTTGGAAGGGGTGATTAATATGAGCAGCGTGTCTAATGGTATTACGCGATTATTCTTGTTAACCTTTAAAGGATTACTTAAAAAATACTAAGTTTTATAAAATAGGCATCGATTAATCCCTGAGCTGGCACTCCCGACCTTAATAATGAGAAAATTCGTATTTTCTGAGTTTATTTTTAATCTTATCCTTTTGTAATCAATTTTATAAATCAATTTACCTATTGGATTGTCACTAATCATTTCGAACAGTTCCAGCCCTGGTTAGATCAATTGGTTTTAATTGGTACGTAACAAAATGCAGTCTATAGGGAGTACTAACAATTTTTACTAGCTAAAAACATGTATAAGTTTAGAATATAATACCACGGCCCTCTGATATGAGTTACACTCATACATACACAAGGATTTTAATTATGACTACAACCTCACAATAGGAGCTAAAATCCTTATTCTCATGATTTATCTTAAATGAACAATGGAATTCCGATTCTATCTTATAACTACATAATATCAGTGTTGCTATCAGGGGGAGGATGTGTAATTTGTTACTGAATTCAGATGTTATACTGACAATTTTAGTACCTACCTACTTAGTACTTTTATACAACCTAGTTTGTGATATAATAGATGAATGTTTGTAAATGTTAAGAAAGAAAGAAGAAATTTTTAAGAAGTGTGGGAGAGCCATGCTTCGGCACGAATGGGCCGGCTCGACCGGTGTGATACCACGGCCGAGCAGAAAACCGTCAAACAACACTTGCGTTATGTTTCGTCGTGTGCGATCCAATTACCTACCCCCGTCCCTTTTACCCTCTGAATCCCCAACAACCTCAAATTCCTAATCCCCAAAAAACCGGTAACGCACTTGGAGCACTGCTGGTGTTCCAGGTATCCATAGGCGCCGCCGATTGCTTACCATTAGGTGATCCGTCTGCTCGTAAACCCTTAAACCCGTAAAAAAAGATAGTTCTACGTCTTGTGCGCTCACACTTACGACCTCTTTCAACCACTATTTAAAATATGTTCTGAGTTGAAGCAAAAGATAAAGGCATAATAATGGTGGCCTGATTTATCATCTGCTAACTACTTACATTTACTTTTTAGAATGGATACGTTCACGCACAAATTGGTTCAAAAAATAGTCGAGTCGATAGAAAAATACCATTAGGAAATGCGAAAGATTATTTAAAATAAAACTTATCATCATTAATTAACAGTGGCATAATGTACACCTCTGCCTACCCCCTTCGGGGATAAAAAGCGTGATGTTATGTTATGTTATTCATTAACAAGTAAAACAAAACGGTATGTATAGTTCAAATATTTAATGTTATACAATTTGCAGCTTACACGTAGAGAATGTACATATGTATCAATATTATAGTTAATATAATTACAAGTAGGTGCAACCGTGTTAATGTACTATCATACGTTTATTTTACGACAGTTTAGTGACGCAAATAGAGGGATTACTACGAGTCTGGTTTACATTTCAAGTAATCGATATGAGACCGCGTTCGGAGCTTTGATTGGTGGGTTCACTGGAGCCGACCAATCAGAGCGTCGAACGTGGTAACATTTCGATCTTGGTAAACTGAAAACAAATTCGTACTAAGCCCTCTGATATATAACACAGGGAACACAAAATAGCTTAAATTCTCTCAAAGAAAATAAAAAAAAAATGAAGAGTTAATTCTTGTATCATAAATGATGATAGTATGAGAATAATGTGAGATCTGTTAGTCAAGATGTCTCAGTATTTAAGCCATTTCGCATTCAACCACAACGATAATATACTTTATTAAACAATACACATTTTTGGATGGATTATGTTTATATTTTAAACTAAAATAATAACTATTAAAGCTAACCTTTAAATCAATAAGGTATAAATTAAAAACTATTTACAAAATATTACAAAACTTGTTTATTTTCATTACACAAAACATTAAGTAAACGTTTATTAGTATAAAAATATTAATTCAATGGTATTCCTAAATATATTGTTTCTGTGTACTTGTTGTGGATACAAGACATATATGACATGGCACAAAATAGTCCGAAATGATGCGACAAATCATGTTTACAGTGTTGAGAAACACGTGCTGCCTACCCTCTTTGGGATGGGTGTAGATATATCAAAAGCGTGCAGTAGCCGACTCAGAACTCAGCTGAGTCGCTTAGACGTTTTGGAGATGGCGCATACACATACTGACAGACAGCGTGGTAGGAGACTATCGCGCTATGTCAGCATCGCACTTGTTGGTACCTCTAAGTATTGAATGACCGTCTAACATTAAGGCGTCTCTCGTCCTAACATAGAGTTATTTGGCCATTTCTTATGTTACATTAAAAATTCAGGCACATTCAAAACTAATGTAATATCCTTACGAACCATGATAACATGAGATTATTAAACAAAGACTCTACAAAGTTGTACATAATTATTTATAATGTGAAACAAACAGTACAAAAATAAGTTCAGATTTTTAACAAACATTTAGTATAACTAGGTGATTTCACTTCACTTATAGTCTTTGGACCAGCCCGAGTATGTACTTTAGATCAATAGCAGACCGAAAATGTAACAAATCGTATAGATTTAAGTCATCACGCTTTTAGAGATTGTAGAACAGTTCAATAACCAAAGACAAAAACGCTAGTCGAACGCAAAAGACCAGTCTTTGATTGACAGTGACATCTGTCAAATTTGACGTAAGCTAATGTCAATACCACAGACTATACTAAAGCATTCGACTAGTGTTTACGTTATATGGTTTCTAACCGCAGTACTCAAATCCATTATAGTTACTTAACCCAGTTCTTTCGAATTGTTTTCGAAAGGAAATCGTTATTAAGGAATAGTTAAAGTTTCATTGAAGTCTCTGAGCTAGCAGCGTGCAGCCCCGTGGCTAGACGGCGGAGTACTTGCGCCCGTCGTCGGAGGAGTAGCAGTGCTGGCAGTGCAGACGGCGGCTGCGCACGCGCACGTCCGCGCCGGCGCGGCCGTCGCCCAGCCGCGCGCCGCACACCGCGCACGTGAAGCACCACACGTGGTAGCACAGCGACAGCGACTCGATGATCATCGCCGCGCCGCGACCTGGCCGCGTAACAAATCAAAAATGTATTCTAAACTTCATACTACTGATAAGAACCTGAATGAACGAACTTTTGCTCAGCAGCTTGCGATCAATGGACCTATGGATGTAATTTTATTTTTTACTACATAACCAGACAAACTTCATCCACCTCTAACATGTTTTATCTCACCGTTTTCTCTCTATCAAAATTAATCAAATCTATCCAGCCGTTATCGACCTTTAGCGAGACTAACGAACATAAATTCTTATAGGTGAAGTTTAAGAATACTAATACTAAGTTAGTTCCATACCGAGTTCCTCTCCACAGTGTGAACACTTGCGTCGTCCGCTAACACTGAGCAATTTGTCGTCCCGCGGCTCCGTCCGCACTGGCCGCTTCACGTCTGACAACTGCTGCTGGCTGGAATTATTCATTACAATTTAATATAATTTTTTTAAGGGTAAGGATTTTGTTAATTATCATCAAATTATCTGTGAGATTCGAAAAAAAAACAAGGGTATTACCCACACTCGCGGTATAGATCTATAAAAAATTGGTTTGCCAATTTCTTTCCTTTTTTATCATGGCACTTCAGTTCACAATACTTTAAACTTGTTAGAAAATTCATTTGTTTTACTATTTAAAAGGAAATTCAAAGAAGAGACTATGTGTTACTTACCATTACCTAAGTGGAACTTAACTCTAGAGGACTTAAATCTATGTAAACACTCCCGCTTATAAGATAACCTGTATTACAAAAGGATAGTATTACCTAATTAGGTGAGGAGGTAAGTAATACATTTTATTATAATAACTATCGTGACACATACTAAATTAACTAAAAATACATTTTCTGACTAAAATACATTATGTAAACGTATCATAGCGTGATTTTGTTACAATTTTAACTAATTAATCAACTGTATACTTGTCACATAATGTGTTACCTGGTAGAGAGCGCGTGCATGGCGTACAGCGGCGCGGGCGCAGGGGCTGCGGCAGGGGGCATCGGGGGCATCGCGGGGGGGACCACTGCAGGGGGGGCTGGCACTATTGCAGGGGGGGCGTCGTGGTGGTACGAGTGGCGCTGCGCACGCGCCTTACTGCGCTGCTCATCTAGACGACGCTGTTCTGCCTCCTGAAATATCATAGGGGATTATTACTTTTTGTCAATGACAGAAATGTAGCGGTGATCGGGTGCAAATAATTTATAAATGTTTAGTAAGAATTATAAACCATTATGAACTGTTAAAAAATAAATTCTTGTCTTGTGTGTTGGTTGATCGATAATACAAGGTGGACAAACTTAAAAGTCACAGGGAAACTCTAGATTCAGAATAATTGCAACATATCTAACATCTTGTAGATGACAAATGATGATGATGATTATTGATATCAGTACCTGTATAAGCCAGTGTTGGTTGTAGTTGAAGTTAGCTGGCTTTCTATTCCGCGCCTGCATCCAGTCTGTATTAGAGATCAGTTTCGGGGTCGGTGCCGCGCTTAGTGCCTGCAAAATTATTTTTGATAAGGGTCAAAAGCGTAGGTAGCCTTTGGTTTGTAACATGATTTTTTGACATGTTGTTTTAACATTTTTATGTTTAATATTTTAACATTTTTAACATGTTTTTTTTAACATGTAACTTGTTGGCAGAGATTTATGTAGAGAGTCTATTGTCAAGCACGCTACGACGTTATTCGGGTTATTGTGTACCAACGTTTTGAACTCCTCAGGTGTCAGTGTCTATAGGTGGCGCTAATTGCAGTTGTTGCTTACCATCAGACGACCCAACTACTCATTTGCCCCCTGCACCACAATTGATGTAAACAAAGCTGTACCTGTAACGTGTGCCTGGTCATGGGATGGTAGTTAGCAGCATTGCCGTTGGGCACAGGCTTCTGTCGCAGTTGCACGTTGGCGTACTCCACTGCTGAAGGCACGCGACTGCTCCTGGAAACATACGGCGAGTACGTCATCAGACTAATATTATAAATGTGAAAGTTTCTTTGTTTGGATGTTTGTCCGTCAATCACGCTGAAACTACTGAACGGATTTGGTATACAGGCAGGGTATGGGCTGAGTTAGATTTTTATCCCGATTGAATGCTCCCATGGGATAAACAGGAACCATACTCTACGCGGACGAAGTTGCGGGCAACATCTATATTATACTATATTATACTTAGTATACTTGGCGCAAGAGATTGGACGGTTGACGGAGGTTGATCTCACGGATTAACTGTAATATTAAGATACTTTACATGACGCATTTTATCCCCGAAAGGGTAGGCAGAGGTGTACATTATGCTACTGTACAATGTAACACCCACTTTTCACTATTTATGTTATGAGTCCCATGTAATCGGGGGTGAGCCTATATAATAACTATGTATAAGTGACCCAGAAAACTGAAAAGGTTGTTCCAGGGGTGAATACGATTTATAATTGAAACCCACAGTGGATAGGATCTAAATAGGTTGATAGCAAAAACATCTTTTCACTACTGCTGATATTACGTTTACTAAAAATATTACATACTAACCTCATAGTAATTTCCCTCTCAATAGACTCTCGACTCTTCGGTTTGGGAGGTAACACAGGTTGGGGTACTCTCATAGGCTGTGCTCTAACCTCTTTCCTCTCGTATAGGACCCTCCGACTCTCCTCAACACCAAAATGCCTTTGCATATGTTCCTCTGACACAAATGGCTTGCGTTTCTCATCCACCATTCGTTCATCCATTTGTCTTTCTGGCACTGCAGGTGGAATTGAAGGGATGTTCTCATTTAAGAGGAGATTTGGCATAGAATGGCGGTAGTGAGGGTTCGCAGGTGTTCTATTGAGAGGGGGTTTCTCAGGAGAGGAGGGGATCGAGGATATGTCCTGGACTGACTTCTGGATGATCCTGGTCTGATCTCGGAGCAGGTTCTCTCTTTGACGGCGCAGCTCTTCCTGTTCCAGTTGCAGTAGCTCCCTTTCGAAGCGAAGTACTTCCTAGTTGTTGGAAAAAAGTGTTTTAGTGATTTGTGGTAGGTACAGTGTTGTAAGGTCCTCTAAGGGTGGGGTTAGAGAAATGTACAATGTTACAGTTTATAAACAGTTTTTGTTAACTTAATCTAAGTATTGTTATCTTAATTTTATTTGTTGTTATTTTTCCATTTTTAATGATATGTTACAAGTAGATTAATGTATTTTGTTAGTAACTTAAAAGTAGATATAGGACCTTACAAATTAATGGTTAAAAGTCCTTAATTTTTTTATTAATTAGTTTACATTTATTTTAATTTTAGTGACATTTATATGAAGTGCAAGGCTTTAAGCTAGCGTGGATTAAACACAGATATTAATTTATACACACTCAGTGTAATGGGGTTTGTGAAGGAAACTTCGGTTTCATAGACTCATAGAGAGAATTTGGAGATTTTCGTCATATCAAATTTCCATGAAATTATCTACATAGATTCTACTGTAAAGACCGCCCGGCCTGATAGACCTTTATATCACAGTGGATAGGTTTTAAAATTCTGTAAAACCGAAATTTCCCTAAATATAATGTAATGTAAGTGTCAAAATGTGTTCACCTTGGTGTTTGCATCGTCATAAGCCCCGTCGGGCCAGTCCTCGTTAGTGGAACACTCCTGCAAAGTGACGCCACGCCACACTTTGTTATTTACAACACAAAATGGCGGCCAGTTGCGAACCATAATATTTATTGTTATTTTAAGCTGTATTAGTTAAGCTGTAACATTTGTTTTACTGTATATGAGTATTTATGTGTTTTATTCAGGTTTATATTTTGTGAATCTCCTTATCTATGATTTAGTTAGTGTTCAGTACTGTTTTCCATGGGACAATGTGTCTGATTTCGTAATAAACTAAAATTCTATGAAGACTTTGAAGGACATAAATAACTAAAATGACAGGCACATAAAATAATATGAATTTTCTTTTAAATATGATGGTTACAATGTTAGAATAAAGTAAAATGTTTAGCAATAAACAATGTAAAACGTATTTCCATTATAGACACTCGTAAAAATTATAACTAAATTACATTTGAGCAAGTAATTAAAGGTGCATGTTTTACGTTCAATATTCTACTAAAACGTGCAAGAAAATTCTAGAAAATATTAGAAAACTATATAAAATATAATTATAAAGAACACTACAAGACATTCTGTGCAACATGCTAGTGCATTATAAAATATCACGTCGATAGCAGTGTAAAAATAAAAGGCTAATAATAATTAAAATAAATAATTTTTATTTAAAGATACAAAGATACATAAACACGAACTACTTTTGTGACTAATTTAGACGTTTTCTTTTTAATATCCCAACTGAAACTATTTTGAAATTTAAAAAAGCGTTAAAAAGCAATGTAAAGTGTTAATGGCAGCATTCTATATGTTTTAAATACCACATTATTTACAGATATAAAGAAATTAACAATTTCTTAACAACTACACATTAAATTACTTTTTTAATTTAAATTATCTACCTACAAACATAGCCTCTAAATTATTTTTTAAGTATTTTCTATAAACTTATACCTAGCGTCTATTTGGTAGTAAATTTTGTTCGTTTTTTTAGTGGCATTTAAAACAACGGTAAATTAATCACATAATATAATAATGTATTAACTTATTCTAGTGCTTGCAAAGCATATACAGTGCTAGCCCCTTAAGAGATAGTTGTATACTTAGCATTAATATACAAAGAAATAGGAAAGATATAGCCACTTTAGCTTTCGAAACAAATACACCAAATATAAAGGAGAATAATTTGGTAAATATCGTATTTTCAAAGTGATGAAAAATATCTTTGATTTAGACCAAAAATTGGTTATAACAATCGCCATCTTTAATCTGCAGTTAAAAGCGAAAGTGGCTGAAGTAAATTAACCGCCTAAAAAACTAATCACCAAAGCGGAGAATTCGAGACATAACCAAAAAATGTTCCCATACAAAATATAGCTTATAAAATATAAAGTTTAAAGAGATCTACAATTTGTACAGTGATGAAATACATTCGAAAAAACTGCTAGAAAATCAACCATATAGAATACAAATTAAGGTTGCTTTTAAAGCGAGTTTTTAGCACGTACATTCAACTCACTAACAGAAAAAATAGGAAACAATATGAAAAAAATATATGGAAAATAATTCTCTAACAGATATCTTCTAAATAGCATTTCATAAGAATGAAATGAAGAAGAAAGAATACAAAAATAGTGTTATATTTGACTTGACACTAAATTATTCAATAGTTGAACATTTTAGTGATTAATTAATGATTGAAACATGAATATTAATCAGTCCAAGAACCATCCACCACCATTTTTAGCATACTAACTAGCTGAAGAATCTGCTATGAAAGAATATTGCAATAATGATTCCGACCAGGTGTAATTTCGAATAAAAATCTATCGTTTAAAAAACGAATAAAGGTATATTTCGTAAGTTTTTTCATAGCAGACCCCGCTAATGGTGCAAATGATATCAACGAAATGTAGTGCCAAATCAAAATATACCAGAAATAAAGAAGGTTTTTTGAAAAGGTGATATTTGGTTTAAAATTAGCTCAAGTAGATATTTATAGCTATCATAACGATCATATATATTTCAACATTTTTCGTAAGTATCAAAGTACAATCAACAAAATATTTTCATGACTTCATATTAAAGTGACGTTGACTGATAAATATCTATTTAATAAATTAGTCACTGTTTTATCAATGACTTAATGATTACACGGGTATGCATACCTTTGTACTTAGTACTTTAAAAGCAAATATTTATAGTACTTAAAATAATCTGATAATGAAGCCAGGTCAACGAAGACGTGGATTTGGATACTCTACACAATTTTCTTGTAGTGTATAAACCACGTTTGAACAAAAATTCATTTTCTCGACCTGCCACAGCAAAGAAAGACACAACAATCTGTCATATTTCTTCAACAGATTTTCAACTTTAATGCACACAGTTAAGATTCAAAATGTAATCAAGACCTTTTAAACCTTTTACGTAAATACCTTTCAAAATACCTTTTTACTTCGACAATCCCAGTATAATAGTGTATATAGGAGTGTATTATGGCGATAGTACCTGTTGTTGCTGTATAGTTTTGTCGAGGCTGTCGATCTTGTCTGAAGGTTCCGTCAGCTCACTCAGCTTAGAGTTCAGGTTGGAGCTGAAGGTCTCTTGGTGTTTCTTTGTAGATTCCTCCTCATCTGACGTCACCGTAACGTGGGTGTAGGGCTGGAATTTAAATGTTTGTGAGGTTAAAATAAAGGTAACTTTTGTTTTTTTTTTGTTAATGGCATAAGCCGGTAAACGAGCAGACGGATCACCTGATGGTAAGCAATCGGCGTCGCCCGTGGACACCTGGAACACCAGAGCCGTTACAAGTGCGTCACCGGCTTTTTGGGGATTAGGAGTTTGAGGATCGTTGGGGATTCAGGGATTGGGGAGATTGGGGAAGGGGAAGGTAATTGGGCCTACGGTAACCTCACTCACACGACGAAACACAACGCAAGCGTTGCTTCACGTCGGTTTTTTGTGAGGCCGTGGTATCACTCCGGTCGAGCCGGCCCATTCGTACCGAAGCATGGCTCTCCCACACTTATTTTATTTTGTTTTATTCTTTGAATTTAAGTTATTTTTAAGTGTATTTTGTTGGATTTGGGTAGTCTATTGTCATATATCGGGTAAGATACGAGTTCATTTGATATTTGATTTACGAATCGTACCTTCTTACTTGTGACTCGACCATTGGACGCAGTCATAAACATGTAATCTAAGCTATCTATATCATGATTCGCCATAAAATATTATCAGATATTTTCTATCTAATGCTTCCTCGTTACACTACCTACTTATTAGAACTAATAGTTCCTAGGTAAGATAATAGAAAATTATTTACACCATTATTAACAGCTCTTTATCGTCATAAGTACTTAATGTTGCGTATCATTTGGTAAATTTTCTAAGCCAAGTGGTAACAGCAGAGTTGAATATGTTAGCCACCACACCTAATATTCCTGCGGGTAATACATGTTACAGAGACTAAGTAGCAATGTTTTTTTATAAATCTAAAACTTTGAACTGCAATCTCCAGCAAGCACCAAGTGTACAGATGTATTTATAATAATCTGTACCTTTTATTTATATTTATTTTATTTATTTATATTTTATTTATAATAGAAGATTACAATAATCTGTACGCTTGGTGCTAATTCTCTAAAGTAGTGGAGGCTTATAGTCCAATTGATTTTCACAAATTATTAAATCAATCGATGCCCAACTTTTTATGACCAGCAATTTCAACTGTGTTGGCTATTAATCATTCGTAATCTAGTATTGATATTTTACTTTTTGTATATAGATACACGCGGTGTGTTAGGATAATCTTTCACGTGTTTAAAATTATCTAAAACAGTATTTATATGAGTATATTTAGTGAGTCACTAAGAAAGGTATGTTACGTCTATATGACTAAGTAAGTTAAAAGTGATAAGAAACTATATTTTCTAATACTTTGTAAAGATACGATAGACTCTGAAAATCAAAGAATTTGACGTTCCTTTATAAATTCAATTGTCAGTCTAAAAAATCTATCCATCTGTAGATGTTTTTACTACATATTGAATAATAAGCATAAATAGTAAGTAAATCTAAAGTTACTGACATCAAGCGTAAGAGATCTACTTTGAAAACGTGTACTTAAGTAGTAGGTTCTTAAAATCTAGCACATTATATTTTCATCCTTACTATTATAAATGGGAAAGCGAGTTTGTTTGTTTGTTTGTTCCGCTTTCACGCCGTAACCTCTAAACCGATTGCTTTGAATTTTTGCAGACGTAAAATTAGAAGACCGGATTAAATAATAGGGTACTTTTTATCCCGCAAAATTTTGGTATTCCCGAGGGAAAACAAAAGAATTGGTATAGATGGCGCTGTGTGTATTGGTATATGTCACATAGGCTACTTTTATCCATTTGTGACGCGAGCGAAGCCGCGGGTAAAAGCTAGTCTTAAATAAGGATCAGAATCTTTGATCTGTAGCACCTTGACCAGCTTTCTAAGCCAGTGTTCAAGGTTCAGAGGCCCGGTGGGGATATCCTTTTGTTATGTGTTTATAATCTGATAACAGATACTGGTTAGTGGTTACTTTATCTTGTTTTGGAACAATGACTTCACACCGGGGATTTTAGCTCACTGTGAGACTTAACACTAGTAAACGAGTTAAGCAAAGTGATAGGAAAAGGACACAATTACGTTTTGTTGTATAAAACATTGTAGCATGGTGCATAAAAACATCTACCTACGTTCCAAAGAAGTTTATAATATTCCAAGTCTTCCTTATATTCCTTTATATACAAATGGGATTGATAGATCTACTCTAATAAACTGATAGATCTAATCTGATAAATAATAGTCAGACTAAAGTTCATCACACTAATATTACAAATGTGAAAACTTCTTTGTTTGGATGTTTAGACGTTTGCCTGTCAATCACGCTGAAACTACTAAACGGAATTTGATTAAATTTCGTATACAGATAAAGGTGAGTTAGGTTTTTATCCCGAATAAATGCTCCCATGGGATAAAACAGGAATTATATTCAACGCGGACGATGTCGCGGGCAAAAGCTAGTAAAATATAAAACCCACCTCACTATTCTGTCTGCTATGAGGACTAGATGTCTCCGGAGACGAGTGCCCCTTGTACCAGGCTTCAGCTGAAGGTCCTCGGTCTACATCGACGCCAGAATCCCGACTTTCCCTCAGCTTAGCATCCATATCATGAGACAGAGTCTTCTTGTACAGCAACTTCTCTATTTTGGTCTCTTCTTGAAGGAAGGAGGTGATATCAGGTCTCGGAGCCAATGTGAGGTCTACATCCAGGTAACTGTCATCTTGACCTTCGATGCCGAGGAAGCTGGTACGTTTGTTACGGATCTCCTTCTTGATGCGGCGCGCTGAACTCGTGTGTTTGAAGTTACCCTGGAATTTGATGAAGAATTTCATTATTCATATGTTTGGAGACAGAAAATGTTGACTATCAAAAAGATTTGATAGTCAATATTGCACTAGCTTTATGATCTAACTGGCTACTTCCATACGCGTTCGGAGGAATCCGCTTGGTAGTTGCACAAAGCTGGGGCTTTGCTCAGCTGCTATTAATCATAGCGTGATGTTTTATAGCCTATAGCCTTTTTCGATAAATACACTATCAAACACAAAAAATAATTATTCATATCCGACCAGTAGTTGTGGCGATTAGCGCGTTCAAACAAACATACTGTTCAGCTTTATATAATAGTAAATATAAGATATAAAATTTACTACGTGATTACCATCAGTGAACAGTTAGATAGTATAGCAGCCATTGTATTGTAAAACTTTATGATCCCTAGTGATAACCCAACATTTTACTACGTGCGTAGTTCTTAATTAACGAATTGTTGACTGAAGATTTGATCATAAGAGTTTTAAGATGAATATAGTATGAAATTATAAAAAAATAAGACTCAGCTTTTTACTAATGTCTAACTGTACAAACCAATAATAACTTTGAAGACACAAATTCATATCTACTCACAATTCCCAGCAGTTCGTCTTCAGGTCCATCCTCAGTAGGAGGTGGAGGAGGCTTCTCTTTCGGAGGCTCCAAGATATTGGTAGGCATGTCCAGAGGGAAGGCATTCTCTGGAGAGAACTCAGAGGAATTCTGATAGAAGATATCCATGTTTTCATACAATGGCGTCACGTCTATCTTCTTATCAATGAAGTCATCCTTCTTTCTTAGTTCTACAGTGTCGTCCATCACAGCACTGTCTTCTGAGTCAAGTTCTTTGAATGCCAGCTCTAAAGCATCAATGACCTGGAGATAGGAACATGATTAATAGACATCCAAAATTGAGGACAACATTAAGAATTATTTAAAACGTTGCATTGTAGAAGCATTGTGTTCTGTGCAAGCAAGAGTTGCTTGAAAATTATTTTACTTTAACATAGTGGAAAACTATTATAGTTTGATGTGCTTCTACATTACATTTAACAGAAAATTAACACAATAATAAAAGATTTAAAAAATTGTAGATAAAAAAGCTAATTCCATTAAAAAAACAAACGACAACACATTTAGAAAAAAAAATCGTTTTAAAATTAGAAACTAAGAAAAAACTATTATAAACCAACACTAATCTATTCGAAATAGAAGCTAAACTTGTGTAACAGAAATACGGAAGAAAAAAATACGGTTTTAACAAGGGTTTGTGCGAAAGATGCATGCAGAAGCTGTTTTGGTTAGACGCAAATGAAAAATGAAGCGAGACCCAGAGCTTTTGAAGATGTTCTTACCTTCTCATTCCCGCCACCACTAATTTGCAAAATATTGAAACTAGCTCGCCTACTCTCTCAGAGACCACTTATCACACTGTCTTGATTTAGCCACAGATAAAAAATGTTTGTCTAAGATAAGCCAGCAGAGATAACATTGTACTGATTTCATACATAATATTATACCATTTTATTAATGATTGCGTGTGATAAGGTATGATAATTATATTGTTATTTGTTATATTACATACAATATTGATAATGGCATACTTTATTGATATTAAAGATGTTTAGATAACTATAATAGGGTTGGAGCTTATGTGTGCCTATTTAAAATATAAAGAGGCAAACAAAAGGTTGATTTAATTTTTGCGCTTAAACGCAGTTGAGACATTGATATATTTTGTATATTATAATATTAAATGCTTAAAGATGTTTAATAAAGATATATTTTTTTTAATGTTTCAGGATAAATGATAACTATATCTATACATAAATAAAACTCATACAAATAACTATGCAACATGTATTTTGATATAATTTTACATATCACGTTAAATAAATGAATAAATACTGGGGTTCTAAGCTACATGTATATGAATACGGTATACTATACAACTGTGACACTACGTACATAACCCTGTATGACTAAAGGCTCGTCTACACGAGCGACTTCTCCCCTGACGACTAGTCTGTCGCCGCCTTTAGTGGCTTTAGTACCGTTAACATCGATCGCACATTGAAGACTAATCGTAACATGCACTTTAATGATTACTAAAAATATATCCAACTATAATGTGTGTTAATAAAATTAATTATTTGATCCTCGTCTACAATGTGCGACTGGAGGTATTTGATGACACAAATATAATGATACGTCTTACGTGTGCGGGAATCCTCGATACAGCGGAATTCTTTGGTTTAGCACGGTGGTGTATGTTAAAAATATAATATCTAATTTATTTTAGAGTATTAATAAATGGGGCTATAAACACAGGTGATATTAGTGATGACTGAGTGTGTGAGATCAATTGATCATAAACTATGGGTTCCATGGTAATTCTCATCTAAACTTGCGAAGCAATACATGAGAATGGTATGGAAATGAATTGTTTTTGGTGAGACAGGCTCGTTTGTGACATTCACTATATCAAATCAGCTCTGCGACTAAACGCATTGCACGGCAATATGTGAACACGCCTTTACAATATTATCAAAAATTGATCACTTTGTGTCATTACTAAAATTACTTTAGTCCAACCCAACAAGATTCGAGACTAATTTATAAGAATTTGGGGTCGTATTATTATTTCCACTAGCATTTACATTTATTATGCAATATTCAAGAGTATGTCAAGTAAGTTCCTACTTCGTTGATTTATCGATTGATAAGCAGAGACCTATCAATCACATGCTCTCGTTACAAGGATGGCATGATGATGACGCGACAGTTATAGTGAACTAAACCTCATCGTTAGCTACAGGACTACTCATAGTTTGTGTTTTTATCTTATTGTTAATAAATAATATAGTTTTTCGCCTATTGGGTTCTATCCTACGCTTAGTCCGCTTCTCCCAGAACGGATTGTCGTCCTGCGAGGTACTTACCGCTACTTCGCCCCGGGCAGCTGCAACGTCACGAGGTTCATGTATATCTTTAATGCTTACAGTATTATGATTAGGTGAATTATCTAGTTTGACAAGTGAACACTCTGATGTATAAGACAAGTCGGGTATATCGTTACTTTTTAGCGCTTTAACTGAGTTCTTAGGTGAGATGTTAGTAATAGTTGTGATATTAGAGACAGTTACCATTGGCATGCTGTTAGTAGAGCTAACATTGTTAGTAGTCCCGGCACCGGCGCTCATATTGTTGCATATTTCATTCAGATTAAGATGTATTGTCATTTTCCCCTCGAAAACCACTGTGTCGCTTTCCGACCCGGTGGAGACAGGCTCATTCAAACTTACACTGGTGTCCTGGTTTTCCAAACTTTTTAGTGTGTCTTCGTCGTCTTTGTCCAGTTGTATCTCAGTGACCTCAGTCACACTCAGTTCCTCGGGCTGAGAGACAGCCTGCAGGTAGTTGCTGGCGCTATCATCATCAGTTTTGACGTCCTGCTCTTCAGATTCTTCGACTATGATGTCTTGCATTAGCTGAATAGGCTCAGGCATCTTGTCCATCTCTTCGATTTTCGCGTCCATGGCTGTTCCATCTTCATTGGAGGACTCATACTCGGATGCCTCGATCATGGGCTCTCCAACAGGTGACGCCACTTGTGTCAAGTCAGCTATGTCATCAGCAGGGACGCAGGAATCCCTGGCGGTGTGGATCCCACTGTCTTCCGTCTCGATGTCGCTCGGGACGGTGTTGTTCTGCATTTCAGCGCAGTCGAAGTCTTCCAAACTTTGGACTCTGTCAAATGAATTTGGAGAAGTTTGTCCATTGATGTCCAAACTATCCAAAGAGCGACAGAAGCTTTGCATTTGACTTTCGATGCCAGACAGACTCGATTTAAGGGAACTCTCCATCAATGTTTCTTTTGTCTCTTCAACCTTGATTTCCATATCTTTGTGTGCCAATTCTTCTTCTACGGATATTTTTGGTATCTCCTTATTTTTGGCCGCATCAAGACAAGACAATCGCTCTTTCAGACTCATAGATACCTCTTTCACTTCAGTTTTTGTGGGCTTCGTTTCTTCTTCAGAGGTCTGTGACTTTAGGCTGGAAAGGCGCTCCTTCAAGGACCGCGTATTGCTGAGATCTCCGTTTGACAACCTCTTTACTTTTTCTGGTTCAGTGGACTTAACTTTTTCAAGTGAAGACAGTCGTTCTTTCAACGGCTTCACTTCTGTAGGTAACTTAGTCAGGTCGCTCGTAGACTTCTGAATGTGCGAGTCTTCTGTGAACTTTTCTAAACTAGACAGTCTTTCCTTGATAGATTTTTTGTTCGCAATATCGGGGAGTTTAGGTTTATTCGCCTGTGGCTCTTGAGAGTTCTCTCTCTCGAATTGTTCCCTCCTCTTGTGTATGTCGACTTTGGGCAAGTCTTTCTTCTGGTTGTTGTTCTTTGTATCGTTGGCTCTCTCTTGTTGGAAGGAGGAGAGTTTCTCTTCGATTTTGTTGCTGACGTTTGTCCTGATTCTGTTGAGGTCTCCATTTTTCTCTGGTGACTTCTCTTTGAAGTTATTATTCACAACAGTTTTAACAATGTTGCTGTTAGTTTGTGAAATGATTCTAGACTTGTAGCCTTCGATGGCTCCCTCGTATGTGTACTCCTCGGGTTCCGGGGAGCTGATGGTGGTGGTCGTGCAGGTGTCGTATTCGTTGGCGCTGGAGCCAAGCTTGCGGTTTGTGTCGCAATTCGACAGATTGTCGACATCTGAATGATTTTTATCCAGGTCGATACCGTCGCTCTGAAAATTGAAAAAGTTACTGTTAATCGTTTTGTAAAACCAAATACGAGAATGATTAAAGATTATCGATATGCACCAATTTCACAGTGAACTAGTTTGTGCAATTTATCTCTGTATAGCATTCACCTTCAATAGTATTATCAGTCATTAACCAAAGAATTTCTTCATTACCATAAGTATTTCTATGATGCGGGTACTTACAGCCAGGCTATGTGTGTCGCAGTCCTCGCTGAGACTGCTCTTGGTGCTGGAGGTGCCAATGCCAAGGTCACTCAGGTCGTGACCGTCATCTTCTGTGTATAACGCCAGCGGGTTCCGCCTTCTGCGGCCAGCGCTGTAATAGAAGATGGAGAAGAGGTTAGTTGGGTCAGAAAATTTAGCTCATTTGTATGATATTGGTTCTATGAATATTGTATTATACTAAGAAGCCTTATTTTATTAATCTATTAAATATATTAGAAGTATATACAACAGTCTGAAATTAACATCTATTAATAGACAATTTTATCGATAAACCGGTCACTTTTCACTCGATATAGATATCTTAGACTAGTTGATCATTTCCTACTAACTAGTTATAATTAGTGGCTGCGCCAGCGCCTGTCGCCGCCCGTCTATATCCAACACTATTACTCAGTCCTTAGTCATAGACTAGCAGATAGTGATGTGACTAGGACATGTTCCGTGAATAGAGGTGGGACATGTTTGTGTTATGATGCAGCGTGTATTTAAAGGCTCTTGTTTGTTTATGGATAACCTAGTTCTTTTAATACAGTCTATTCTTGGTGTACGAATGTGTTATGAAGTTTTAATGGTTCTGAGTATTTATTGACTCTTAATAATGATAGTCGACGGTAGATAATACACGTTTAAAAATGAAAATCCATAGATATGTGGAAGTTAATGGTTTCTGAATCAGGTTACACTAGTTGAAAAATTCGATAGATACCGTACAAATAATAGTTTAGAAACATTTCCATTGTATGTTGAAACCCTATCTTCAACAATTAAACACTCAAATTAAACTAACACTCTAAACACATGCATCCACAAAAAAAATACACGAAAATAATTCAGAAAACCAGTTCCAATTCAAGGTGAACGTGACGCAACCGTACAAATCACATCATTACGGCTGATGATATAACTTATACGTATGAAAAGTGAAAACATGTTCTAACTTTCTTTGTACCACTTATGTGCATTTGAATAGAAAGCAGTTAAAATGGCAGCGGAGCTGATAATGTTATGATTTATGATAGATTTGCGTGAGATACACTATTTGTAAGATATTCAGTCTGTCGTGGACAGTGACCTTAGTTTCATGGGAAATGGCAGTGGCGTAATTATCACGTTTTGCGAGACATTCTGTACGTATGTATTTGCCGTGTTATGTTGATAGGTTTTAGACTTTGTGGTGTTGATTTTGAGTTGGTTTTTAGTCGTGTTTATTGTTTGTTGTTTGTTATGTTATATGCTATGAATTCCTTCCTAGACTATGAGTGTAATTGTTTTATTTTTTGATGTTGGTCGTATGTTAAGCGTAACTATCGCTCATCATCATTAACCCGTTAATTATGAAATCTATGTACCTATAAGTTTGCCAAAAACATACAAATATTGTCTAACGCTCGGACATAATTTTTCCTCGTATGATTTACGAACTTTCCAACTAATAAAATAATTTAACAGCTACACATTTTCTGCAGATCACTTGCAGGTCTTGATTAGATCTGACTTTAAATCTAGACTCTAGATAAACATCTTAATTACTGCAATAACGATTATCAAGCTTATGATTATGATACTTGGCTTAGATTGAAAGGAAATTAACTTTAATATTGTCATCATACGAAACGTTAGGGATCTTCTTCAATTTCTATTAATTACATGTCATTTATGTCAAAATATGGAAAGTTTCGGATCGTCATTAAGATATTGGAAATAGGTGAAATTCGTTTAGTGAGACATTCTGTACGTATGTATCTTGAATGATTAGTTAAATGAATTAAAAGTACATATTACAATTCACACGTCACTTTTCTCTTGGGTGAACAGACTAAGAGACTTCACGTTGGGTAGCGACCGTGCACCAACCAACACCCTCTGATAAAGCTGAACCTTATACGCTGCGATCTGTACCTGTATCTTTAATGAACTGATAAAGAAGTATGGAAGAGTATAAGAATACCGGTGAAAAAGTAGGTGAACCGTATGAAAAATAAGGAAAGAAATTACGTCGACCACACGTAACTTAAGGAACCGGACATACATAGGTATTATTTGTATTTTGCATCAAAAGTTAAACATTGTCAATAAGGCTGTAATAACATACCACTTCATCGTTATCAATATTTCAACATTTCCTTATTTTATAAAATCATCAAAGTTACTACGGACGAGAGATGAAAAATGTAAAATAACGCGAAAGTTTATGTTTGTCAACAAACTCGACTATCAATACAAAGATTCATTGGTGACAGAAACTGGTATCTCTCACATAAATCAAACGATACTTTTGTCACATAAATCATGTTTCCGTGAGCATTAGTATACATTTAAAGCCTAACCCAAAACGATTTTAAAAATAACTTTCTTCTCATTGATTAAAAAATTAAAAAAGTTGATACGACTTGTTGGTTTAGACTTAGAGGCTACAAATAAGAACTTGAAGTTTTTAAATCGACTTTTTTATGGGATGAAAAACGAGCAGACGGATCTCCTGATGGTAAGCAATCAGCGCGCGGCCTTCGGACACCCGGAACACCAGAGGCGTTAAAAGTGCGTTACTGGCCTTTTAGGGATTAGGATTGTTGGACGTTCAGAGATTGGAGATAATGGGGGAACAGTTTAATTTTTAACTAACGGTTAACTAGGCCCCCGGTAACTTCTCACACGAAGAAATACATCGCAAGCGTTGTTTCACGTCGGTTTTCTGTGAGGTCGTGGTATCACTCCAGTCGAGCCGGCCCATTCGTGCCGAAGCATAGCCCACACTTGAAACCTTTGCCTAGAACTACGTGGATTGGATTTTGGATCTCGTGTACGTACGTAGTACTAACATGGAGCCCAGGATACAACTAGGGGTTTCAAAAAGGATTCACTAAAAGGATTTTTCGTTTTGAATGAACCTACATATGGCTGGTAACCAGGGGCTTATAATTATTCGGAATAATCCCTCTTGTTACACATACTGCCTTTCCACGCACACACATCTACCCATCATACGCAATTTCAAGATTGTATAAGAAGAAAAAACCATAGAGAAACGACGCACAATATTAATGCTAGTTTCGGTCGCCATTCAGTGACATCTGACCCGCAGTATGAACCCACATATGACCGTAATTTCGGCATTACATCACACGAACAAATTACTTTAGCGAAATAATAGTTACAGTTGATGACTGTGTACGTTAATACAACTCTCTAGTATTATTACTTCGTAGAAATTAAGGAATGTTGTTAACTTAAACTGTTATTCGTAATGTCGACCTCACACTTGACTGTTTGTCATTAATTCTTTTCTAAGTAAACTGGTTTGGTCATTAAATATCTTTGTTAATTAGTAGTGTTGCTAGGTGGGCTTTGTAGATATTGAAACATTTATTTGCAAGAGTTTGTTTACAAGATTTGTCTTATTGGAGCCATGAAAACGCCTCCCCTTTTTATCATAAATATAAAAGATAATATTGAATTGATTAACCAAAATAATATTGAAACAAAAGTTAAGCTATACCGATAAATAAAATCGGGAGTGTCTGTTTGCAGTATTAAAATAAGCGCGTTTTACTACATAAGTACATATGACATACCAAAATATTTTTTTTGCAATTTTTGTCCGTCAATGAGTAACATAGGCATTTATTTTGGAAAATTGGAACAAGCAAAAGTATGTTCTAAAAAAAATTAATATTCTACGCAGACAAAGTAGCGGGCAACAGCTAGTAGACAATAAATACGAATATATCTCACTTAATAAACACAATAGTCATTCTATCTAAATCAACGATTTCACACAATATGAAGAATGCCAAGTTACTCGTACTCATCTACCTAATGTAGCATAATAGAAAGAAGGTACAATAATAGTTTCACCGGAATTGAATTCCTATACGCTTCTTAGTAATGAACGCAGTATTGCAGAAATTCTTTGGAAACATCCAGGCATAACAAAAATGGCTAAAACGCATTACTGACACATAACAAGAAAGTGAGAAGGCCCATTTGTTACAACACGGGAAATGACATCGAAGAATTTCTGCAGGCTTTCAACTTATCATATTATTATTTGGTGAAACTAAGATAAAATGTATAAGATAAAATAAATGCAATATAAATATAATATTAGCAAAGAAAAAAGCCTTTTATAGTACCTATCTTGTTTATTTATACAGAAGACATAGAACATTACATAACATCACACCTTTTATCCCTGAAGGGATAGGCAGAGGTGCACATTATGCCGCTGTACAATGTAACACCCACTTTTCACTATTTATGTTATGAGTTCCATGTAATAGGGGATGAGCCTATTGCCATATACCGGGCACAATTCCAGACTCCGTGCTACTACTGAGAATTTTTTAAAAACCCAGTAATGCTTTGCCCTACCCGGGAATCGAACTCGAGACCCCTTGCCCGACAGTCGCACTTGCGACCACTCGGCCAAAGAGGCAGTCAAAGGCAGAAGACATAAAATATACAGATAAACTAAAACTATATTTTCTGTTACACACTGTGTCTTATGTAATTACATTTTCTGTCTTAGGTCTACTGGAAGAAATTCCAGCAGGAATAAGTAGCACCTATGTACTCTTATTTTATATATGTATTATTCTCTGTGCTGTTTGTGTGTACATAAATTATTAAATAAAATAAATATATTTTTAGAAGTTTTTGAAATCGGATCCGAGTCCCAAACACGAATGACTATTGCATTCGTAACAAAATAGTATCGACCGCGTTCGCCGCTCGGATTGGTTGGTTCACTGGAGCCGGCCAATCAGAGCGCTGAACCCCGAATTTAAGTGGAAAAGCAAAAGACTGCCCTATTCTTAATAGTAAGAGAGCAGAAATAAATAGATAACCTTTTTTAACCTTCTACAATTCATCTTTACAAATCCTTAGCTCATTTCCTTAACAATTCCCACATAGAGAGAAGATAATTTTCACAGGGATCAACTCCTGCGCATCACGATGCGCGTGCGCCGAATCACGAATCGATTTAGTTGAATTATTACGTATTGGTAAAAAATACATGTTGGTACAACGCTTGTACTCTTTATTACTCTGTTACATGAGTTATGGATAATAAAGTTATTTATTAACAGTTTGTTTGTGTTGCATAACTTGCTTTGTGATTTAATCGATACTAAGCAGCAGTGTGATGCTTCTAAAGCTTAGTATGTATGTGGCATATATAGCGTCAAAGGTAAATAAATGGATTTGTTGTGAAAACAAACAGAGTTCTTAAACTACCTCTATATTATATTCGATATATTCCTTATAAGACTATATATCAATCAAAAAGGTTAAACACATACCTATATCAATTTACCTAATAAACATGTTACTCATTGAAGATCGCGAGATAAATATCCACTTCTTTTAACTGGAAACTTCTGTACCTAAGCCGCAGAAATATGCAAACAACGGTCAATTAGCCGAGCCCATGTCGTCCATAAAACGTAACGACTCACGTACGCCGCACGTACGACTCACGTACGACCACGTGACGCGGCGCCTGCGCACGATCTCAGTTATTCGTGGATTTTTGCACGATATGCCACTCGTGCGCATTCCGGAAGGTTTGAGGCGCGGATTATGAAACTAATGGAGTGTTATATCGTTGTAGCCGTGTTTAATTGATTTTATAAGGTGATTAACTTGATTTTAGTGTGTTTATTGGAATCTAAAAGTGTTCTTCATTTAGTTCTATTAATTAGTACATGGTCTTACGTAGATGTAACTAATAGTAAACATAGAAAAACTTCAAAGTTTTTACTTGAAACTTTATGATATCTAAACAAGCAATTATGAAGTTTCATAAATATTTGAATACATGAAACCAATTTCAACTTTCATTGTAGCTTCGATATTAAGTCGGCATGTCTGTGTCATGTCCAACAGTAGGAATGTCAGAACATGAACATTGTCGGGTATTGTCAGCAAAACTTCGTGATAATGTCGCAACAACCTACGTGCGCCTGCGCAACCGTGAGACAAGACACTTGTACACAAATACGTGATTTTTTGGTACATTTCTTGAATTCTCGTCTATAAAGGTAGTTTAGTCATGATTCATAGTAATAGCCATTTATAGACAAAAGTCAATTCTTCGAGTAAATTAAATTAACTAACTATAAGACTAGAAAGAAAATTAAAGCTATGACAACTGTAAACAGATTGAGGGCAAGCACTAAACAAATTCAATTCATCCCGGCCAGTCTTGGGAGGCAGCTAAAGCTCATTCATACTTTATATGATAACTAGTGACATTTTTTCCCAAACACTATAAAAACTAGGCCTACTTTTCTGTAGCATCTGCAGCGTACAGTCGTGATATATGTACGACTCCTTAACAGCGGAGACATTGGCTTTCGAGCCGCACCCGCGTCTTTAATTGGCGACCAACCGGTGCGGCGGGAAGTTATGGGAAGACGCAGCGGTTTTTTGTCGCCCCTATTCCAGTAAGACACATGCGTCGTTGTGCACTAGGACTTATAGATGTAGGGTTGGCACTGAACTGACCAAACCGTTCTGAAGGTCAACTCGAAAAATCAAAGTGGACTATGGTAAAGCAGTTCGAGATTAATGACAATTGAATCGTGGTGACGTTGTCAATAGGACTGTCTTTGAAGACAAAGAACGAAAATAATGTTCAAAAAGCAATTTTAAATCGAGTGTCTAAAGATAATATTGCTGTGTAGTGCAAGTGCAATCTACTTAATCATGTTGGGTAATAAGATTCCACGGTATGCAAAATATTATTCAAAGTACATTCGTGCCACAAATCGATTTATAATCAAAAATATTGCAATCAGATCAACACATTCTTCGGAATCCGCTGAATGTGCTGACGTCTCGCATTCTTCATTTATCAAGTTTTTATTATGAAGATCTGCAAGTACGTCAATGCATACAAGAGCTGACTCACACAGGATTACAGTGTCAAAAATATGTTTGGAATATAAATGAGGATTAAGATTGAGGACTGCACATTATATCGAATTTATATATATCCTGATAAATTACGATTCTTTACCGTCGTTATAGTGGGTATTGATAACGCTTGCCCCTTTTTTTGTTAAGAGACAAAACGACGCCTGATTAATGTCTACTTCGATAATAAGGATTTGAATTTCAAATATTATAAGCTTTTATTTGGCCTTTGTTGTGTCTCTCTGCGTGCCAGCCCTACATCGCATGCCTAGCTCCAGCCGTGCGACTGGCAACCGCGCCGCAACCCAGTCTAATGTGTACAGTCCTTAACGCAAATGTCTTCCAGTCGTTTTGTCTATACTCCGCGCTAACGGCAGTTTCATTATTCATAACTTTTTTAGTCGATCGATTATACGACAAATGTGTCTACAAGATCTTTCTCTATGACTTCTACAAGAGGATATGGGGTGAGATTAAGATAAATATGTCTTATGATTATGATACTGACTTGTCTGCAATTTGATCGATGTTTTTTCTCAGTTAACTGCGATTCTTGATATGGGCAGCACGAAGCTGCTTCATTTAAAAGCAATATGGTCTAAATACCATTAGTGTTACATTTATTAAGTTCATAATTTAAATATTATTTCGATCGATATGTTACACTGTTGCTGTGTCGCTGTAATTGCAGCATTTATGAGTTCAAGTTCGTAATAGAAAATTTTAATGTAATTTCGAAGAAAGTGCATGAAACAGAAGTTAGTTATGAGCTGACTACATATAATAATTTTGAAAAGAATGTCAAGACAAAATTAATGATAACACAAGGACCAAGTTTCTCACAAATATCAATAAATCATACAGCATAGCAATAAAAAAGGACCCGTGAAAATAATTCCCAAATGATAAATGATAACAGACTAATCTGACAATACCTCCTATAATAACTACCAAAAAACAGATATAGAAGCTCCAATATTTACCTTACATTTGCAAGGAATGCCGGAGCTCTATAAATATAAACATAAATTCGTTCTACCACATTGTTATCTGGCGTTTATCACTAAGATAAAACAGGAATTGAAGTGGTCTGCCAACGAGGGTTGATAGCATTGGATCTACTGGTTAATTTATATTTGAATAGTAAATGAATTGGCTGATAGCAGAAAATATTACAAATGGTAATATATGTAAGTGGTCGGCGACTAGGATCTGAAGGGTAAGAAAGTGGTCGGTGTCGATGAAACTGGTGTCGATGTTTTGACAAGTTTAAGTGTTATGTTAGTTGGAAAATATAGCAGTTTGTTTATGGTGTAGAGAGTTTGAAATAGTTAATGTTTCCTCGAGATAAAGACGGTAGGAAAGATTTCTTGAATTTAGTAAACGAGGAATGATATGTCTAAGTCTAGAATATTTATGAGATTAGTACCTCTTGATAAACAAAAAATAGGCATAGCGAAAACCTTGTAATATAAGGTTGAAAATGCCATCACTAAGTAAATGAATCACACAAATATTTCTGCTAAAACCTGCTCAAAAAGAAAAACGATACTACCACACGTAAGTACTACAAGAAACTAATAAAGCTACCATAAATTATGACTTATCATGTAGACAATAAAATCTAAATTAGCTTGCTAATTATTTTATACTCTGTCAACATGTTGACGAACAAATGAGATTCAACTCTATCTTCAAAGTTGTAAAGTATAAATTATCCTGTATACAATATTGGCCTTAGTAAAGGTATCGTATGTTCCCGTAACAGTTGTGAACGTTCAGGAGACAGGTCGGAATATAATACTGTCAGGTAATGTAATATGGAGTAATTACGCAGTTGAAATTAGAACTACTGAGATAATAAGGAACTTTGGTGTACCAAAGGACCAGGTACTAAAAGGATCAAAATGTTTACTAGAAGTTAAAAAAGGTTGACTGCCTCGTTGGCCGAGTGGTCGCAAGTTCGACTGCCGGGCAAGGGGTCTCGGGTTCGATTCCCGGGGAGGACAAAGCATTACTGGGTTTTAAAAAAAAATTTAGTAGTTGCACGGACTCTGGAATTGTGCCCGGTATATGACAACAGGCTTACCCCCTATCACATAATATAAATACTAAAAAGTGGGTGTTACATTGTACAGTGATATTAGGTGCCATAAATATGCACCTCTGCCTACCTCTTCGGGGATAAAAGGTGTGATGTTATGTATCTATGTAGAGATTTAACCTACCTATTGCTGAGTAGGTTTTGTTTGTAACTTCAATATTACTACTGGGAATAGAGCAGTGTCTTTTCACTAGGTAAGACTGACCATGTCATCGTCAAGACTCGAGGGTGAATGGTAAGGCGAAGAAGGTGGAAAAGGAGCAGGACGGTGACCTTTGTTAAACAGTAGATAATGAGAATAGTGTCTAGTATCATACGTTGTGTTCCATCCTTTTACTGTAAGTCTTGATGATTCTATGAGTACATACCATACATAAACATCACGTCTTTTTAATCCCGAAGGGGTAGGCAAAGGTGCACATTACGGCAATTAATGCCACTGTACAATGTAACACCCACTTTTGACCATTTATGTCGAGTCCCATGTAAATAAAATAGTCAATGAGCCTATTGCCATATACCATTTCTATGACTATGGAGTTTCTATGAGTATGAACATCTTATGAGTAAACCTCGGTTTACCAACATATTTATAACTTTTTTCCAATCAACCTGACTGGTCTACGACCTGCAATGTAAGAACCTTAGCTCATTTATCCCAGTCAACCAGCAAGTATCTTTCAATAAGAAATGAACCCAGGAATGTACTAGGAAGTAAACTACGGATCAAGTTATTTAAATTCTGCCGATCCTGTTAATTACTGATGCTGGCAACACTTCAGGATCAATTAGAAATGGTAATAGTTTGGTTACCGTTATAACGAAGCAAATAATACTTAGGCATAGTAACAATATGTAGTTAAAATAAGTAAAATATTTAGTGAACTAATTATACCAGTTCAATTGTGAACGATGGATCAACATTGTTTATGCTGGTACACAGTTCAGTTAAAAATCATCGCGACACCCTTTTATTGCAATCGAATTGGCCACTGCCAATGACAACAATGCTCATGGTATAATTTCGTTCAGATACTAACTGAGCCCGCGACTTCGTCCGCGTGGAGTAGGGATTCACAACTCCTCCCCCGTAGTTGATAGCATGATAATATGTAGCTTATATGTTGACCCGCCCTTAGTAATATTCATGCAAAACTTAAAGTAAATCCATGCAGCACTTTTTGAGTTCATCCCGGACATACATACAGATAAACAGACAAAAAAAACATATTTTTGGTTTGGGTATCGACTGTAGATCACGCCCAAAGCATTCTTTAAAAAAATATTCGATGTACAGTTTTCACTTTTCTATGATTTCATTATATGTATAGCTACAGATAATTTTGACACAATAACACTACTAGATTCAAGAACCAACAATGCGCGTATGAGAGGACCGTTACAAAGTTTCCTAAAACGTCACCATGACCTAAAACAGTGCGTAGGTAAGAAAACAAAAGATAACCAAAGAACATCATGTAACAACAAAAACCTACAAAATACAATAATGACTGTAAAACAAATGTAAGAGCACTGCTCACCCACGCGGCACTTAGCGCTGAGGTCGCGATACCCACGCTGAGCTTAGTTTGGGCTTATATGAGGATAAGAGTGTAATATGTACAGAGAATTCGCAAAAACAAATTTAAAACTGCGAATGTATGAGTAAATGTTGATTTAGATGAGGTAGATGATGGCTAGGTTAAAGTTGGTTTTGCAAAAAATGATGCTGGTTAGTTTAAAATTGATGATAAACAGAAGAATAAAGTTGATTTTAACGTTGTTAGAATAGTTATAGTACCTACAGATACAAAATTGTTCAGATGTGCTACAAGTCAAATGAGATCAAAATATAGGGATAAATAATGGGATTCTTCAGCCATAACTGGACTCCATCACAGCGATCTTAGGAGTACAAATTGTAGGGGTCAAGATGGCCACTGTTTTTATGTATTGCTACATGATTATTGTAAACATTAGGGCCAGACAAACCAACTTTAAAAATATGCAGTACTTATTTCATCATTCCTAGTTTCCGTTATCCAAAAATCTAGCACACCAAGACTTTCTTCTACAATTCCAAAAGCCTATCAGAGAAGGAATGAAGAATTATCTCAAGGGAATTGAAATACAATACTGCCTAATCTCCAAGCTTGGAGATAGTGTTGAGAAAGCAATGGTTTTCGTATCGAAGTGAGGTTTAAAGGCACTACTGTTAATGTTTGAGATTAGATTGGCTCGACATTATAATAAACTGTTTGAGGAAGGAATTAAATTGTTTCGACAATCTGAATGCGATAAATTAGTGTAAGTTGTGGTTGTTGATTGGGTTTAGATATTTATAGGACATTTAGCTCGTGGTCCTTTTATTATAGAGGTATTTGGACATGTACAAGGACCAAGGATAGATGAAAGTATACTAACGAAAGATACGGAGCGGATATGAATGGGGTGTCGGTAGAGGACGCCCTAGACGGACATGTACTGACCAGATTGGCGATATATTAAAGAATGGCCAAATTAAAAGTATGAATGTAAGAATCGTAGCAATGTGTGTTCCATATTCTCTACCTACTCTCATGGGAGACAGACGCGAAGTTATGTATGTATGTATATTACACTCAATTATTTGGGAGTGACGATCATATTTTTTTAATCATCGTGTTGTTTCACTGGTTCTTTAGACTACATCATGATGATCCCTCTTCAGAATATTTTATCATTATCATGTTATATCGAGAATTCTCACAATTCTGAAGACAAATCTCTAAGCTTTTTACAAGTAAATCTTTTTGACACTTCTCGTTTGTGTTAATTTATACTTTAAGTCCTATCAAAATGAACAATAAGTTACATTAAAGTGTGCCTTATTCAACGTCGAATAACTTAGCCGAATATCAATCACTACCCACGCAAATAAAGTTCAAGTTTGTCAAGCACACAACAGTTATACTTATCATATATGTAAGAAACATTGTTGTGAATGATAACGAAATTAATGTGATAAATCAAGGTTCAAGTTAATCTTGTTATGTATCTTTTATGTGTAGTTTAAATAGTATTCATGAACCAAAAGGGCACCAGATTATAAGCGATACAAAATATGAAGATTTAACAAACATTTCTATAAAACTACTTCAATTTACTGCATTTCGAAACACCACTTCTAAATTACTCCATTTCAAAACTCCACGAGATCTAAAAGAAGCAAATACCTAAAAACAAAACAAAACACAGGCAAAACAATCGAAGTATTAATCAAACAACAAACAATTGTTTAGTTTTGAAAACAAGTGACGATATCGTCGGCTAATCAATCAACTGCTACATGCGCCTACGCACAAATATTTTGGTTTCGACTTGAAGGTTGAGTGATTTAGAGCTTGTTTTGAAAGTCACTTGTAAACTTGACATGATGTAAAGGTTGATTTCATGTGATTATAAGAAAGACCAAAATCTGATGAATTTTGTGAAAAGAGGTATGTTACTGCACTTACTTTACCACTTAAAGAAGGATTTAGATACCGATACCAATACTAATACTGATTGATTTCTTGTTGTAATGTTAATCATAAATTTTTTTTATGCTAAGCTGGTAAACGAGCAGACGGATCACCTGGTGGTAAGCAATCGGCGTCGCCCATGAACACATGAAACACCAGAGGCGTTACACGTGCTTTACCTAATGGGGATTAGGAATTTGAGGATTGTTGTAAAGTAAGTGTGACTACAAAAGCATTAAATAAAAAAATAACAACTATCACGGATAAGACAAACATAATCGTAGTCAGACTAAACAACAAAATTTAGCTTTTAACAACAACACAACATAAAATACCGAATGAACCAAAACTACACCAAATCACACACACATCATGACATCAATACTTACACTTACAAACACACACTAATACCAATTAACTAACAGACGGATATACCTAAGTAATATGTACAGTACAAAACTAGAAGTAGTAATTACAAAGCACGTAGAAACAACATTCTTAGAAAATTCACTCATATTTGCGTGTTGTTCAAATACACGTAATGAGCCGCCTTGCTACCGATAGGTTAGAAGCTAGATAATATCTAAGCACTAATAACTCTCACTCTTGTAGGAGTTTTACAGTGCATTTGCAGATTTAATGTTGTCATAATAAGATGTTTATTTGGTTGGCAATTGTTTGAAGTTGGGGATTTTATGATTAGGTAAGAACGTATAGGATTTAAATTGGTATAACATTGTAAGTTTTGTTGGAAATCGGTGCTGTTAATTCCTATGTTTGTATTGTAGCTGTCTTGATTAAATGGATGAGATTTAATTTAATTGTTTTTCTTTAAAACGTTGCCCCAGACTAGAATTTTTTCTTGTATCGTGGATGCGTTTACAAACATACAAGTTCACATACACATGCTACCTTAACCTGGAACAATCTGTGGATCACACGTTGCACGGCTGCCAGTTCCCCAGGCTTCGCGCCTACCACCCAGTCAGATTCATTGTAAATTCTCGTTTAACTGATTAATTGGCAAAGATGTGAAATTGGTACATTATCATCATCTCCACCCTCGAGAAGCATCTAGGTTTTTTTACGGCATAAGCCGTTAAACGAGCAGACGGATCACCTGATGGTAAGCAATCGTCGTCGCCCATGGACACCTGGAACACCAGAGGCTTTACAAGTGCGTTAGGCCTAGGGATTAGGAGTTTGAGGATCGTTGGGGATTCAGGGATTGGGGAGATTGGGGAAGGGAAGGTAATTGAGCCTCCGGTAACCTCACTCACACGACGAAACATGTTGTTCCAAATAGCAAAACAACGTGTTGTGGTGATCGCAGTTTCTAAAACTCAAGTTTAGAACACCCACGGGAAGAATACGGGTGGTTGATGACAACTATATTCTACTTAACAACAAGGAACAAATCCACAACGATCACAATCAAATCGAATATGAAATATTAAAGCAATCTTCCAGAAATGGATAGAAACATTTACGATTGCGTGCAACTGCAACAAAAATGACGTAAACTCATTCCCCATGGCGTATGGTGTACACGATCTAGGAACATAGACTCTTACGTAATACTAATATGGAATGAATTATGTGTACAAGTTACGAACGATTGCGATTTTAGAAGAGACGATAATATTTGGACCGAAAAACTATGAATGACAGTGTAACATTTAAGGAAACGGTGGGATTATGATAAATATTTTACTAGACATTTTACTAGACCGGACAAAGGAGATATCCTTGTTGGAGGCAATCTTTCCCAAGGTTGAAGTTTTATCGATAGGTCAAAAGACCAGCTACCAAACAACGCTTGTAAGCTCGCGGTAGATAGATAAGGAAGTGATGGTCAGCAATTTGGTCATTCTTAACACAAATATGATAAAAACGCACATTCCTACTAAAAATTAATCATGAAAATTCAGCGAGATAAAAAGGAATGATTAATAGAACTTATTGTAAATATTTTCCCAAAGTACTACTTTACAATGTCACCAAAATCGCCAGCTCCTAACCCTTGCACCACACAGATCCCTTACCAAATATGGTGTTCCCTATGTTCGAGTACGGTGTACTATCATAACACCATGCTGACCACGGCCCGCAATGCCATGGTTTATGGGGGATTGCACGTAAGAACTGGCTAGGCTACGTCCCGCGCATTCCCGTGTTTTGCTGAACGTGGCATGTCATAGAAATGGATAACTTATACTTTGGACTGTCTGTTTGTTACAACATTTGTTTGTTTAGCAGTTTGTGTAGTTTCGTTTGGAATGAAAGTTCATTTAATAATGCATTTCTTGAAAATTGATTATTGTGTTTGATATTATCATTTATCGTGTTTTGATGTAAACACAGTGAATGTCTTTTCACACGGAAACGGCATTTATTTAAGGGACGATTTTTCAATCAAAGTCAAAATCATTTATTTCAATTAGACCAGAAAGGCAATTTTGAACGTCAACAAAAAAATAAAAGTGAAGCTATTTGCTCATTCCAAGGTGTAGATTCCTATGGAGAAGAACGAGCAAGAAACTCCATAGGTTACTCTTTTTCAAACCGGTTCACAATACAATTCTCTAGTTACATAGTTTTGCTGTCATCAATCAATCATCAGTTAATTCTCAACTCTAGTATAAAATTGATAGTTAACAGTTCTTAGTGTAGAAGAATTGACAAATATTTATACCCACATGTTACTAATTTAAAGGTATATCGATTCCTAAACAACTGATAACTTCATGCAAATCCATATTTCACTTTGATCCCATTTCAGAGTAATCACGAACGAGCCTCAACTTAAATCTTCGTAACCATAGCAACAGGGGTATTGCTCTCGTGAAAGTCAGAGCTATCAGGCATCACAATTACAGTGCTTACACCCCTGCAGCAAGTCGTAATGATAGTATTTGCTTAGAAAGTGATCCGAGAGGGTTCAGATAAAATTTTTGCATAAAATTACCACCCGTCAGTGGGCGCTGAGTGAAATTAAACGATGTTGAACCTTCTACTGTGAAGACTATTAATAGATTCTTACTGATTTTTAATAGCTGCGTTAATGTTAATTGCTATGATGTTGTTATATGGTTTAGGGTATTTAGGACATTGTAGCTACCTCCACAATTGTAATTATAACTATTTTATGTTCTACTGTCTTAGATTCGATTACTAGAATCGGTAACAGATGCAAATCAGACTTATGTTCACGGATATAAACACAATTAATTAAGTGTTTGAGAAAGAGTGTGTATCTTATAGAATTTGGAATATAATAGAGAATTCCTTAGTTAAGTTTATAGCCCGACCCGGGATTCGAACCCGAGACCTCTTGCCCGGCAGTCGCACTTGAAACCACTCAGTCAATAAGGCCTAGAAAATTCTCAATTTTTATTTCCAACAAATAAGAGTCTAAAGATTAGACTTTAAACTAAATCGAAGCTAGAGAATCGAGACCCCGTCAATCAGGACAGACAGAGGTGATCGATCGTGGTCATGCATTGGAACTTTCTAGAAAACAATTAGTTTAACTCCATCCATACCCTATTTGTAAAACGTTTAGTTTCCGTGGGATTGTGCAAACTGTTATTAGTTTACTCGCAAGTGAAATAGAAATGGCCAATTGAAGTTCAGTTTAGGGTTTATTAGATACTAAGAGTTTCTAAAGAGCACATGTTTTGCCTATCAATAGGTTTCCTAGATGGGAATTTGTGTAATTGAATTCTCTTTCACCTTTTCCCAGTTTAGGGTCACTTTTAGATGGATTCAGTTGAATGCATACATAACATCACGCCTTTTATCCCCCGAAGGGGTAGGCAGAGGTGCACATCATGTCACTGTACAATGTAACACCCACTTTTCACTACATATGTTATGAGTCCCATGTAATAGGGGGTGAGCCTATTGCCATATACTGGGCACAATTCCAGACTCCGTGCTACTACTGAGATTTTTTTAAAAACCCAGTAGTACTTTGCCCGACCCGGGAATCGAACCCAAGACCCCTTGCCCGGCAGTCGCACTTGCGACCAGTCGGCCAACTAGGCAGTCTACGGGTTCGGTTCGGTTGAATGCTGTTCATAAAATAGCTTACAAGAAATCTCCCGAGGTGATGTATTAGATTTTTGATCTTAAAATCTTTATAGACTGTCAAAGCCATAAACAAGTCAGAAACTACATTTTAAAATGTTAAAATAGAAGAATCGAATGATGATTAAACATAGGAATTTGAAAGTATCCAAGAACAAATTGGAGCAAACTTGATTGCAAATACTTAATGCTCCCTTATTAGGTAGAGTGACTGTTTATTATTATCTAAGCTGCCAGCCTGAATCTAGATCAATAACATTCCGACTCGAGACAAGCATGAAAATTGATGTAAATCCAGACTGACAGTAAAATAATCGTTCATCACAAACTAACACATAATCTTTACTGAAACATCGTACATTGTTGCAACAATAATTTCGTTAAACCAATTATTTTGATGAGCATTACAAAATAGACTTTATTACGACAAACTTAAGATGCTAATCAGTTGTACCTGTCAATTTATGTGGAACGGTATGATAACTATTTTGTCATGATCTGTCGTGTTTCGTAATTTGTGTTGGGATAGGGATCAATTTAGTTCGGTCATGCGATTGATGGACCGAGCGATATGAGTATATGAATCGTGTCATCGGGTGCATGACAGATGAAATTTCACAATTTTCTATAGAATATCGCGTTTGTGAAGAAAAGATACACACACAGAGATTGCTAGATATGCTCGAATAGTGTTCTCATAAAAAAAACGTAATACTTAAGGTCATTGACTCGTGTAGAAAGGAAAAATCTAGTTAAGAAGTATAGTATGCAATCTAGGTCTTAGTGCGTTGATATAAACGGATATATGTCATGATTATATCCTTCGAACTCTGATTTAAGCACTGCTTATTGCTTCACAAAACACACATCCTCGTATTTTACCTATGGAGTCGATTTTGAATCCGTAATTATTGCAAAGCCAATTAATAACTGAACCTACTCATTTTTCTTTTTATCATTTAAAATAGAAAATGTTGCCTCATATTAGGATTGTCTCCTATGTCCTGGGTGCGTTAACAAACATGCAAGTTCACATACACATGACAACCATACCCGGAACAACAATCTGTGGATCACACAAAGAGTTGCACAGTGCGGAAATCGAACTCGCGACACGTTGCATGCCAACCGGTTGCCCAGCCATCACTCCAACTGTGCCGCCATTATTTCAATTATAGCCTTTAAAACCTTCAAATTGATATTTTATCACACTTTTTCTTATTATTGGTCATTCTCTTTATCATAACCTCCATTTCTTTTTAATTAATCTTTTCGTCCACTTTGCATCCATTTACATAAAAATTCATCAATGACTTTAAACAAACCTACTTAAATATCACATAGTTCGTCATAGATTTTCTCACTATAACATCGTATAATATGACATAAGTACATGTAACTGATACAGTGGGTTCTATGACCTGCTTGTGGTGACAGACAGACAGACAGGGTGACCACTCGACCGAGACTTCGATATATTAAACAAATATAATGAGATTGCGTCATTTATTACATTGATTGAGAGGTAAGCGATTAGTTTTTGATTTAATGTTTAAAGATTTGTTTGAGTTGATTCAAAACTGGTTATATAAGTAAGAGTCTAGGATTCTAGATGTTGTTTTTGTCATTTAATATCATAGGAAGCGAGTCTAGTACTAAAATATGGGCTACGTGGTACTTAATTATAATTACGGAAATTAAAACAATAAGGTAGATGGTTAATTTCTATTTTAATGTCTGTCTGGTAGATTACTTTAAAACATTAGACACGTATTTTTTATTTTTTTACAGAAACGAATACTTTCGACGATATATTGATTTGAAATGTCGCGTGACGTCACTTCTATGTACATTATATACGTAGAAATGACATTTTAGCCCCCACTACTAAACTTTGATTCGTTTTATCTAAGTATCATTTTATTACACAACAAAATAAAAAAGTACGTGTCTAGTAATTTTTCACTACCTAACTGACGGACTAATTAGATTTTTTACTTTCATACCCTGTTATCATCCCTATTGATCAGGATTCGAACACCTTCAGTTACTCAACGAGACAGTCACGACTGTCCTGTCTGCCCTATCAAACACCACAATGTGAATGAGTTAATGTACCACAGTTTGTGACCACAACGAAATTCTCATTCCCACACACAAAACTATAGGCCAAACACCTCTTCAACATATATTGAATTAAAAATAATTTTAAAATATTAAAACTATCCCACATCACTGTCGGTGCTCTGAAAGAAGAAAGGATGTGGTTATGGTGTCAATAAAGAGGAAAACTCGAGTTCAAGTTACGTGTTCTTGCGGTCTCTTTGTCGTCACGTGGTTGAACTGAGATTTGAACTAACACACGTCATTTTAACTGAGAACGTTTAGCTGTTTGATGATGCCGTCTAGATAAGGATAAAAGTTGGCCGAAACTGGTAAAATTCTTTAGTGTAATTTGTATATAGTATTGAATAACTTTTCTTTTAGGAAAATTGTCAGCAGTTTCGCTTTCGCCCGTATATCGCGATAAAAAGTACTATTTGACTTATTCAAAACTATAATCTTATTTTGTGCCAAATTTCATCTAAATCCGTTCAGCAGTTTTTGCGGGGAAGAGTAACAAACATATTAGTTTAGTTGGATATTAAGGTGGAAAATCTCATGACATTACTCGCCTTTTCAGTCTCAAATGGGTAAGAAGAATTGTAAATACGTATTCAATATTACATTTTCTTTGTTACCTACATATTTTTCAATGGCATCAGTGTATGATACACTATCACAACAAGTGTTATAGATACTAGTTTGTTTATCTAAGGTTTTTTTAAGGGGGGAAAATCATCGAATGACTGCTCCCGCCTGGGTGAGGCGGGAGGGAGTGTCAGACTCCTACTGACTAAAAACCACCCCGTTCCTTCTCCTGCACGTCGAGCCGGAGCCCCGGTTAGTTAGGTTCTCCGCGACGTTTATCTAGGTTAGGACATCTTTTAATCACCATAATTATAAAAAGAACTAAAGTGTTTATTCTAGGTTTCATTGTGTAAAATTAATATTTTGCAATATTATAAACTGTATTATGTTGATGTGGTTTTTAAAAGAGTAATGGTATTTCTGGCTAGTTCTTCTCCATTCGAAACAACACTTTGGAATGAGGGCCTAGCTTCACTGACAGACGGATGGACGGACAATTCAATTTTTGACGTTTCAAAAGAGCTTAAAGATTATTTGAAATAAATACTTTGACTTTGTGGTAATTTACAATTAAAAAAGAATGGTTTTATTTGAATAGCTAATACTATTCTTTCGTTATGTTCTTATAGCCTTCGTGCTCCTGAGATGAGAATTTCTGTTCGATAGCCATATAAGGATAAACATGTTATTGATACAGAATTTGTGTATTTTAAACACAAAACATCTACACAACTTTAATAACCAGTTCAATTTATTATTTGAGATGACGAAATCAACCTTAATTCCCCAACCAATAAGAGTCAAAATTATTTAATTACAAATTAGTCACAGTACATTAAAACTAATGTTACATATGATTACAAACTGCGGTTTATATAAACCCGATGATAACTGGGTCACGGTTGATCAGCCAGTGGCTTACTGTGACGAGTTTTATTGGATGCAATCTCAAGAACTTGTTATAAATTCATAATAATCTTATTTATTCGTCATCTTGCCTTATTTTGGTATGTTATGTGAGATGGAACTAGCTTGTTATGATAAATAAATGTACAAAGAAACGAAGGCCTCCGTTCAAGAGATGACTTGCAATGATCTTAAATCTTGACAAGCAGGCTTCGGGACAGTTAGGATTTTTTTATAGCATAAGCCGGTAAACGACCATACGGATCACCTGATGGTAAGCATTCGACGCCGCTCATGGACACCTGAAACACCAGAGGCGTTACGTACTTGTAACGCCGGCGTTTTGGGAATTTGAGGATTGTGGGGGATTCGGGGATTGGGAAGACCGGCGAGGGGAGTCCGGTCTCCGGTAACCTCAAAATTTTGTTAGTTTCAATCTTTTTTATCACTGTCTAATCAAAGACAGCTATAGTTATGATCATATTGAACTTGATATTCTCTAAATAGCTCTTTAAGGTTCATTATACGATAAACTGCGCATACTGCTTTAGGTAAAATCCTTTTCCCAAGTAGTTTCAATAATACATACAATATTTGTACATATAATATTTGTATTTCGCTGAATTAGCTCATGCGCACGTATTTCAGGTGTTCAGCTCATGATTTATTTACGTATTACTGAAAACTGTAAGCGTATAGGCACAAGTGTACATGTAATGTAAGTAAACATGGTTACTCATCAAGCTATACATAACCAATTTATCATGGTCTATCTTTGTATGATCTTTCCGCATATTGAGCGGTCATTTTATACTGGTCTTAAATCTGTGTAGCCATTTTAGTTATTTCCAAATAGTTCATGAATGAACACTACTTTGTAGCACTCAGATCGTTTAGCAAACATTCTGTAGTTTTGAAAACTATCCTCTATATTAGGCGATTTAAAGTACTACTCATGTGTATTCGATTTTCACCTTTACACCTATTCCAAAACTGGAGTGTTAGACATCATTTTCCTCAAGTCACTAAGACCTGTTTTCCTATGAATCTGGGTAAAAGGTAAATGTAATTCATTACAATGGAGATGTAATATTTTGTAGCTACAGTTAATGTTTGAAAATATACTTAATACAATAGACAATAAGTCACAAAATAAATAGCTACCTATTCAGTGTTTCTTAGAACAAGTACTGTAATGAAGTTGTTTCAGTAAGTTAACAAAGGATTGATAATGTTTTCATGAACAAGAGATCTCTTTGTACCAAATATATGTACAATGGCGATAATTTAAACAAAATGTGTAAGTACTTTAAGTACCTATATTTTTAGAAATGATTGTAAATATAAATTTCGGTTAAACGTGCTTGTAGCCATGTTATTAAATCCAGTTCACCTACATAATGTATGTTTTGACTATGATTTAATTTCAGGTTTAAAAAATGTTAGGGGCAAGAAATACTTTCAACGTGTTCTCTACTCTTAATCCAATATAAACTACCAGCTACTTCCGCGCGGTTTCACTCGCTCTGCTCGGCGCCTATTAATCGTAGCGTGATATTTTATAGCGTATAGCCTTCTTCGATAAATACACTATCCAACACAGAAAGAATTATTCAAATCGGACCAGTAGTTTCGGAGATTAGCGCGTTCAAACAAAAAAACAAATATTAGTTTAAATATTTCATTAAATTTAATAATAACGAATGATGTCCCACCACACCACGTCAGCACCTAAAAATCGGTAACAAATAATGCATCCTCTACATAATTATTTTAATACATTTAAGTTGGCAGTAAAATATGCTAACTATACCAACTTACACTAGACAAAACATTGCAAATTACAGTCTAGAATTACACACAAACAAACGAAATATAATTCCGAATTTCTACAAACGTAAACGGAAATCCGGCGATAGCAAACATCAGTAATTGTTTAGAAAGTCGAGCAGATGATAAATAAATCGATTAATCGGTATTTCGGTATTACTAGAGTTATATAATAACGATTAATTGGTTTATTTGAACAGCAATTACAAAGTGATCGCAATTCCGATGAGTCTGATTAGCGATAGATCGATTGAAGTTTATGCTCGATTACTTATTCGATGAATCGATAAAACATTGGTTCGGCATTAAAATGTCATTAACATTCTTAAGATGGACAATTTATGCAATCTTTCAATCAGATTTTTGCTATCCGTCATACTTGATTCGCAGTTATATTGTGGGAGAATTCGATACTTTCGCATTATACGTATGAACGAATACGTATAAACACTGAAGACTTGCTTGGATGTCTATAAAGTTTTAAGCTATGAATTACAATTAAACATATTATTACGAACATGATCGTGTAAGAATGTGCTTTACGTTTTATTAACAAATTATTTAAATTATTTTAAACTGTCAAAAGTGCTTCAAACAAGATACAATCGTGTCTATCTAATCACGACAATTTTCAAAATAAAGACAAACACAGCGCCACGCCTTGTTGCGCTTGCACATGTACCAATTCATGTACAGGTAACTTGATCAGTCGCGCACTGCCCGCCGACCGAGACGGACGTGTAACTTATACCGCGTCCCCCGTCACACACGAAAGTCGATTTCCTTTGGGGGAAAGAGTTCGAATGGGATTTGTAATTACGTGTCAAGTTACTGATTGAATTTTCTTATGGTTTCTTATTTTGACGAGGTATTGGGAGGATATGCCAAACAGATGTCGCTAATATTTTTTTATGAATACAAACAACAGAATTTCTATTGACATGAAAATTTATGAACTGATAGCAGTATCCACCTTTACTTATACTTTCTACAAGTGATAATTTTAAAGGCCTGGCTTCTGATTACGTTCAAATATATCTGAAAATGTTCCTAAACAACCGAAAATTTATGTAATAACGTTCAAATCGCTCTGTAATTACAGTACTTTATTCCAGTGAATATAACAAAAACCGTATCTTTAACCCACAAAGTACAGAGCAGTCAAACAATACAAATTGAATATAATCACCACCAAACTATAGCATGTTCGAAACACATTAACACAAAGTTCCCATGGTACAACTACAAATAACATAACCAATAAGAAACATAACATTCTTATAGTTAACAAAACTTTATTAACTCAAACTGTTTCTGATCGATTTACAATAACTGCCGAAACTCCGAAACAATCGATTCGCATTGACCTGGTTTTAAGGGAAATGTATAGCGAATGGAGTTCATTGCTGCTTTTGTATTGATAGTGGTTGGGTAATACGTTAGGGACGGATCAATGGATTTAGTTTTTAGGGTAAGAATAGCGAACCAGCGATGTTTATGAAAGTTAAGATTTAATGGCGTAAAGCAGCGTAATCGACTAAATGTAAGTATTTTCTATCAAGATTAAAGTGAATAGCTACTATAAGCTTGCCTAGGTTCCAAGTAATATCATACAGTAGTACACATATGGTCAGTCACCGCTTCGAAATCAAAGTCAGTAAGTACCGAGTACGAGTTAAAATAAACCCGAGCAATACAATACTGTATATCGAGTCAATGACATCGATATTACATTACGAGCATTGCGAATCGATAACCTTACTGCTCTACCGCAACACTAGTACCAAACACACATGAACCACTTCTCTTTACAAAATAAACTTTAACATAAAGAAAATAAAACCGAAATCTAATTGCAAGCGTACGAAATTCTTGTTCGGAAAATATGCTATTGTAATTTAAAACTTGTTCATATGTGGTAAGGTGGAAATTGCATTGAGAGACAAGTATTACCAAATATGTAGTTTTTTTTATAGATCAAGTTTCTGTCAAGTGTTTTACGACATTACATGGTCTAAATGGTCTTGTTTGAGAGAAAAAATAATACATATGTTATAACAACTATGTATTTATGTTAACAGACTAGGTTTTAATGTTTTGTATGAAAAGAAAACTATTGTATAGTCTACATAATGATATGGCTAAGACAATGATGAACATAATAAATTGTAAAGAAAAGAAGGGAGCTAACGGCTAAGAAAGACATGGATATTGTATAATGTGGATATAGAGAGAACTTAGGCTAAGATGAAGATTGATACAGAAGAATTTAAATCGAAAACATGAAACACCGACCAAGATGCAAAGAAAATGTGGGCATAAAATGAACATCCATTCTTAAGCATCGACACCATTCTTATAAACGCCGAAGCGTGCATGCTTACAGTATTCTCTCAACTTCGAGGATATCCAATGGGGTGTTCACCAAAGCATAACTAAACTAAGAGTTTCAAACACAATCCCTCTCTCTTCTCCCGGCAATAAAGTGCTTATGAAACCCAACGAAATTAAATATGAAGTAAACATGCAGCTATTTTAACCACACGACATTAATGTCAACATATAAAAATGTTTTAACACAAAAATATAGCTTTACTTTTTCGGTCAACGTCTCTTACGTGGATTTCCTTATTGTCAATCAATTACTTAACGTTAAATAACAATCAAATGTCACTAATTACGTTAAAATGCACGTTCGTCGCACTTTCGCAATAAAGAGTTAAATAATAAATAATAATAATAAGGTAATTTACCGTCTGTTGGGTAAGGTGGTATTAACAGTAATGAGACGCAATTGTAGCCAATATTTGTTATAGAATGATGAAATGATCAGTCTATTAATGATGGTAACTTTATTATCTGTGGTGTAAAAAGATCATCTGTGTGGGAACCTTTTGAAGTACGCAAGTATCGATGAATTAGTGTTGCAACGATTTTATTGATTCTGCACATAAAAGAGACGATCATGAAATGGGTTTTATGTGTTTCTGCCACTGACCTCGAATGAGCGTTTGCAAGATATTAAGATTTCAATGTATTATTAGCCAAGTTGTACATTATCGTGAATCGCTCGACCGCCTGTCGTGTGGTTGTTTACCGCTTCGGGGGTTAACGGACTACAACATATTAATGGTTGTCTGTTCCATAAGAATGGCATAGAAAAATATAAATATTCTCATAAAACCCATCGGCACTAAATCTTACTCAAATCTAATACCTCCAAAAGTAACACACACGTGGTATGTAGCCAGATAAGGAAACAAAAAAAAAACAAATTAGAAGCTAAGTCGTGGGTAAAAGCCATACCAATTTCCATAGCACTTGCAAACAACACAGAGGCAGAGCTCATTACCTTTACTACCATAGTAATCCTAACACCTAAAGACGAGACAAGAATCTAATCATCTAATGCATTCATTACTCCATGTTTCTCTTTCGTTTCGCGCGAAGTCACACACACATGCATACATACATATTTATCTGGTAGTTGAACTCCGCTGCATGTCAAGAGATGCTAATGCATAGTACTGATGCATACGGCTTTGTTTACAATGATAGTTAGGACTATAGATATAGGAACTGTATCTTTGATACATAAATCTGATTTCTAGTTGCATCCAGCAGCTTGATGAGTACGAATAGACAAATTTATATTCTAAAGTAATGTACTACGATCAGTAAACAGTCAACGCAAAGTATTCCCCAAGGCGCTTTCCTAGGTCCAACTCAAGTTCATACATAGAAATAGCAAATCGTTTGCATGTGTTTAAAATGATTTGTAATTTTAATTTCCGTGTCTCCAAGTCATAATATATTTACATAACTTTTCATAAACGTGAAGCAAGCTTAATATTATGGATAACTTATGAAATCTTGGGAAATGGAAAGCTCTTGTAGTTTTGTTAAAATCAAATCCTAATTAGTCCTATGTGTCTTATGTTTGCTTAATTGATATAAAAGTTGTATATTTGTACTGACCGTTCCTCCAGCATCTCGTTGAAGGTCTTGGACTTGGCTCGGGGCTGGCTGGGCTCGTGCTCCATGCGCCGCACCTCCACGCACCGCTCTATTATGTGTTCCACCCGCTTCCGCCGTGACGACTTCCAATTGTCCAGGTTCTGAAACAATACCATTGTTATTATTGGTTTTAACTTACACATCAATTATAGCTATGTCAACTCTGTTTATACTTTTATCATTATCATCTTTGGAATTGAGAGTTAAGGTATTATTATAAATCGGTTGAATATAAACCACACATTGGTTATGAACTTCATTTGCCGAAACCTTGGAAAAGACAATATTTAGATACCCACTTCTCCGTACTTCGTCTTAAAGCAACACACTTTGATCTATTTACAATAGTTATTGACAAGCATAACCATGAATGTCGTATCTCACTCGGCATTGAGACAAGTAAAGCCTTGTCGTCCCATTTAACTCGTCGAGTACCGGTTTTATAGACACAATTAAAGAACAATAGGTCGCGGTCACCGGTGACCGCTTGGTGTTTGACAGTTTAAAGTACTATTTAATTAATAATGTTTTTGTTCGAAATTAAAAAGTCTATTCAACATAAATTAGTAACTTAGACTTAATATCTCGCTTTCTATAATTATTTCGTAATCCATTCACTCATCAATCGTCATATCAACCACGTACAAACACACAACTACAAATATCTTTATTTATATCCCCAATACTAAAGTCAGTCACGAATTGGGGCAATTATCTTAAGAACTTACATTGCGAAGTCTATCACGTAACTTTTTGATTTGTTCCTCCATAATATAATAATTAATTTAATGCGCTAATTACAACGATCCGTTCTTTTCCACGGTTATGATTCAACTATTTCTTGTCTAGTACTTAGTACTTAGGTATTATTTAATCTTTGAACTAAGATAACGTTTGCGTGGTCGGTCAAGGATGTATGCGTGTTTATCTTAAATCTGTTTAAATACTTAATGAGGAGAGACTGAACTAATTATGATGTTTAATGCGGATCTAGAATAAAACCTTGAGGTGATTTTCCAGGTTTATTATATTTTGTAACGTCATTTAACTGATAGTTCGATTTGATGTTTTGTTAAGTGTTGAATTTCATAAAATATGTCGTGATGGCAAATCTGCCATCTTTGCCATCTTCAGCTTCAGTAACAGATCTTGTATTGTCACGTGTTTCTTCTGCAAATTCAGATAAATGCCCCTGTTCGTCGGCGGGTGATACACGCAAAAGTTTGCTGAACACTCTTTTCAATTATTTTGAATGTAAAATATTCCAAAAAAAAGTGTGGTGTAGATTTCAATTTCTCTGAATTCATGCGTTTATCAACGCTCTTGCGCTCTTCTTCATCAACGATAATAACAATTAAAATATTAACAAATGAATAGTTAGTAACATATTCTATGATCGTAAATCTATAAACAAATAAGTTTCTCTGTAATTAATATACATATTACGTCCGATGTGGTCACGCTCTTTTCTCTTATGGGTGAAGGAGAAAACTCCGACACTATGCTGTCTTGATTACCATCAAGATAGTAATGTACTTCACGGTTTACTTCTGTTAGGGCACAAACTCCAATAATTAATAATAATTTACCAGCTGTATCGTAGAAGAGTCGATGTATGCTATTGGTTTTTCGGTTGACAAATTCTGTCGAACTAATTTCACGTAAAGTCCAATTTCTGTCGTGAACTTTGAGACATACCTAATAGGTATTACATATCGTCTCATCATCATCGTAACAGCTATATAACATGTTCTGTCTGTCGAAGACTGCAAGCGACCTGTATCTAGACCTGGTCTCCATTACAAATGCTGCTACGAGATTAATAATGTGCCTGTTGAAACGTTGGGCACACACAATAACTACGAGCATAACTATTAGTCTATTACACACCCTTGTTCTTATAGCCAGAAGGTACATTACAGCATGCCACTTTTATTTACTTTTACAAGTTCAGTTATTGACAGTGGATACTAGTTACATGTTGTCGAACGTCGAGAGAGTGGATCGTTCTAGCTGGCATGTCAAACATCGCGTGCGCTGGTAGCAACCGTGTTTTTTATACAATTTCGCTTGCTAGAGTTAAACGCTGCCATTTTGTGTGCCACAAAGTGTAAAATGAAGCGGGGAGCGACTGAAGGACAATTTTTGGACAAGACAAGTCAAATATGGAAATGTTAAACTTTGAAATTTGAAAATTAATACGAGAAAACTTTTTTTTTATACTTTATAGGTCGACGTTTGTCCACTATCTCGCCTGATGGTAAGCGACGATGTGGCCGACGATGGAGCACGCCTACCTATGAGCAACCTGTTCACTCGGGACTTGAAGATACCCAAGTCATATTTGACGGGAAACACAGCCTCTGGCAAGGAATTCCATGAAGATAAAAAGATAGTAGAGGAAATCCTATGTCAAGTAGAATAACAAAAAAACAAGGTAAGACAGAAATGTTCCAAAATTATGAAATGTCCAACTGAAATATTCCACCTTCCCCGAAAATTAATAAAGACAGGGAGAAAATGTAATTACGATTAATATTTTTCATTACTTCACAAATCCGCTGTAACTTAAGCAATACATCATACAACTTACAATTTAAACCAATCAAACATTCGAGGGGAACTTAATAGACCTATTATTGAGTGGCGGCTAGGAAATACAGATATTTTTAAATCGCACACTAGTTGCGCAAGAGTCGTCTTGGCAGCTTAACGATGGCTAATCTCGGCTAATCTGAGTAATGACCGCAATAATGGTACAACTGAAAAAGTATAGAATGCAAGAAAATGTTAGTTCTTGTTTGGTATGTTTTGAAGATCAGTTTTATTGGTATTCGGTATGTCTAGTAGTAGTTTATTTTTATCTCGCTTCTAAGGAAGGGGAAGGTATCCCAAGAATTAGGAATGGAGGGATTAAACGCTAGTTAAATGAGAAGAAGCTTGTCCAAAAGAGGCAACATAGTTTAGTAAAAAGTCTTTACCACATTTCCGACATCTTTATGATGATCTAGCCAACCAAAACAAGCTGAATTTATTAGGCTTCAAAAACAGAACAACATATTAATTACGAACCAACAACCAGCCTACTAGGGCCTCACAAAAACAACTACAAACTTATACATAGTTAATTCCACAAAGGGCGGCTCGTTACACCGCCGGAAGTCGTCGCTGGGCATGCGTATGCGCACAACTTCCGGCCCGCGCCCGCGCAGAGGCAGTGCGAGCTTTGTTATTGTTTTGTTACGATCCACGTAATTGGCCGTAAGACGTGGACGGCGACATTCTCTGTCATTATGAGATACTTCACATGTTACTGAAGGAATCTGTCATCGAAGTAATTGGATGGAAACGTGAGGCTGAATGGAAATGAAGAAAAAAAATACAAATATGGCCGTCCATGTGAGGTGTGACGTTTTTGTAATAGTTTAACAGCTACAGCTAAACCACAGGCACGTTTTAATTACAGATCGATTTAGAGATGCTTCACATATAGCTCGTTAGTTTTTAATGACGAATTATTTCAACATCTTGAGCTGTCCATAACTATTACAATCATTTTTGTACAGAATGTTTGCAGCTGCTTTAAAATCAGCATTTTAGCAGTAGAATTAGTTTCATTTGTAGTATTTTTAAGCTGATTTAATATACTGCAAATAACAGTAATTATAATCAGTAGATTTATAGCAAAGATTGAGAAACCAAACCGAATTGTCTACTAAAACAAAAATAACTATAAACAATGTTATAAAGGTTCGTAACAAACGTATATGTTTTACATATGGTGTAAAATATACAGTAAAGACGTAAACATGTCATGCAAGCAACAACAAATAAAAACAAAACAATTTGAGAGTATTTACGAGATATAAATCAATACCCACGGCGCTATTGAATAAAGGTTTTGAAATCGCTACACGTGGATTGAAACACACCGTAAACGCTTTTGAGTTACAACATTGCGAGGAAATTCATTGTTTAACAATTCTTAATTCATTGGCTAGCTGGATAATACTAGAGATGTATGTAATAGGGTAGTTGCCAGGGTAACAAAATTAAAAATCTAATTAGTCCGTCAGTTAGATAATGAAATAATACTAGACACGTATTTTTTTATTTTCTCGTATAGTTACAATACTTAGATAAAATGGAGTTAAGTTTAGGAGTGGGAGGTCGACACGATATTTCAGATTAATATATCGTCGAAAGTATTTAATTTTGTAAGAAAAGAAAAAATACGTGTGTAATGTATTAAATAAATCTACCAGACATTAAAATAAAATTTAGGCAACCACCCTATTGTATGCTTTTCTCGTCATTATGTACGTAATTATTATTATGAACTAGCTGACCCACCATACTTCGTACCGCCTAAATTTTTTTTTAAACTATGCATTTCAAGACGAACATTAGCCAAATCGGTTCAGCTTTTCTCGAGTTTAGCGAGACTAACGAACGGAAATAGATTTTTTATTTATATAGATTAATACACAAGATAAACAGATGCGTTTCAATACTTAATGGATATGTATAGTCAGCCTATTCGAGAGGTATATGTCATCGAGAAAATCACGATTGGAAAACCCTAATCAGTAGAATCGAAGCAGTATAACAAATTACTTGATCATTTAAGAAGTTTGTCTCAAAAGACTTGGTCTTAACAAAGATTCAAAATAGATCCGAGTAAACACAAGTTTCTATTAAGACGTAAAAGGTAATATAGAGACTGAAGAACTAGAGACATACAAACCTCGACAAAGTACTTACAAGGGAATAATTTTTGCAGAAAACTTCACATAAAGAACGTATGGCAATTAACCTGGTTAGCGCTTTCCAGCACCATCGGAAGCTCAGTAATTAATGACCATTAGGAAAAAAGTGAAAAACTTCACTCGGCGGCAACACTGAATTATTTTAACTGCCTCCATGGATGTTAGGGTTGTCGAGGTATAATAATTGTTCTTACACATTTAATAACGGAAATTATACAGGTTTTGGTTACCATTAAAGAATTTAATGAATTCAAATCAGTATGATCTATTTCTTACAAAATTCCATAGCATTTTTTGGAAATTCTCTATGAGTAGCAATCATGAGTAATGTCGAAAAGAATACTTTTATGCACGGTTTTTTTAGCTAAAAACAAATGAAAGTTATTTAACCCCTCGAGCGTCCTTATGAGCACCCGGTGGATCACCCTTTTATAAAATCTATTATTAATGTTTTGTTTTTATTTTGACTGTATTTTTTATTTCTATTATAATGATCCTTGTTTTCGTGTGCCAATGGCCATTTTCTTTCTTTCTTTCTTTCTCCAAATGTCACGTGTGCACCCGTTGGATCATAAGGAACGCGGACGCTCGACGGGTTAAGACAGTTTGCTAAACTATTAGCCAAAGGAACAAATACTTAAAATACATGTCACCAGCATGTCATAAACACAATATAAAGTAATGCTTGTCGAATTTACTAAGTCACAAATAAACAAGAGCATAAACAGCAAACGAGCGTGGCGGAGCGTGAAGCTGTGAGAGCTGGAGTTAGGACCACACGCCCATTGATAATTAACCTACTAGACTTAATTATCGTAGGCTTGTACGTAAAGTAGGTGAAGTATAGGGATAGGACTGCTCATTTATCAAAATTCTTCTGTTTTTTATAAGAAGTTTACAAAAAGTTTGACTGCATGGTTGGTGCGGTGGCTGTGCAACTGGCTGCAACGCAACGTGTCGCGAGTTCGATTCCCGCACGGAACAACTCTTTGTGTGATCCACAGATTGTTGTTCCGAGTCTGGGTGTCATGTGTAGGTAAACTTGTACGTTTGTAAACGCACCCACGATACAGGAGAAAATCCTAGTGTGAGGCAACGTGCTCAAAAAAAAATTTTTTTTTATAGCAAACGAATAAGAATTTGTTCCGCCTGTGGTCGTATGTGCAACACCTGAGGAGATACAAGTGAATTATCGATTTTTTAGGAATTCAGGACGGGAAGGATAGGATAGGATGGGAAGAGAGGGATTGGATGTTCGGTAACATATCTTTTAAATCACTAACCCTAGTTTTAATTGATTGTGAAATGATAAGACTTTGACGTCTTTTAGGCCTTCTTTTAAAAGCAACCAATCATCTAGCCTTGACATTTGGCATACAGGTCTAATTCTAAGTACTAAAGAACTAACGAATTAATCCAATCGCCACATGTCTAACGTCACTCGGCAGCCCTACACCAGCCTTTGGAAACTGGCTTCCTTATTGCTTCACTAAAAGTGAGCAAAAATAAAACTGTAGGGAATGTTTTATGGTGATTCGGTTCCAGATGAAGATAAAATACTGCAGTGGAACGCTCACTGCATACCCAATACGTTCCCATGCTTTGAATATAATGGATTTGTCATCTTGTCCAGACATAGGTAGTTGGTGAGTTTCCTTCGAGTTAAGTACGGTAACGGTATGAGTAAAATGTGGTTTTCGTGATGCATAAGGTAAATATTTGTACACCAATTTTGTTTCCTTTTATGGACAGTAATTTTATTATCAGTCATTAGTCAGTTATAGTTACGTATGACTTATGGAATAAACAAAACTCCTTGACAATCCTATTGTAAAATGTAGACACAGACCGCCATACGCCATCGATTACTATCAAGTTTATACTATCAGCTACCTTGGCTATCCCTAGCTCCACTTCACATAGACGTCGAACCACACATACATCATACCTAAGCAAGACGTCACGTAATAATATACTTTAAACACATTTCAAAAAGTTAGTATCTACCTACAGTGGAGTTCGAGGTTCTTTCTACATCCAGAGGGCCAAGCACGAATAACTATCGCATTCGTATCGTAACAGTATCGAGCGCGTTCTGATTGGTTGGTTCACTTGAGCCGGCCAATCAGGGCGCCGAACGCACTCGATACTATTACGTTACGAATGCGATAGTTATTCGTGCTTGGTACTCTGTACATTGATAAAAGTTCACTCACCGATTGCCAGTCCTCCTGCCTTTCAATGCGAGCAGGATCTGTTCTCTTCGCGAGCTCAGCTCTTCGAAGTTGTTCCCTGGCTCTACTGCCCAGGTCAGCAGGACCTACCCGCACGAACTGCAGTGGGTTGCCGGCAGGCTTGCCTGGGATGACCGCAGCCGTGTGCGGCCGCGTCGCCAGGAAGTCTGCGCTGTCTGTTGTCTGGAAAATAGAAAGGATTCAAGGTTAGAAAATATTGTTCATGTAGTAAAAACTAGACTATAATAATATAGTAAAACATCGTGTTGTTTAGAGCAAAACTCAAGAATGGCTTGATCGAACTAAATAATTGAATCCCTCCGTCTAAAATGTTCATAAATGTTTTTAGCAAAAAAAAAAACACAAAATATTGTCTGGGCGGGACGCTAGCAACACATAATTTTAGTTCACAAAAATCGATTACGCACACGAAACAAACAATTACAGTTACACGCGCTTCAATATTGAATTTACTTCACAACACACGATCTGCTGTGTTCGCGAAACATCGCCATTTGTACTGAATCCTGAATAGCAAGCATTTACAGGGCTTCCCGACGTCAGAGTTCGAAATAAGCCAATTAAAATTGTACAAATCAGTACACTGGTAATGTTCTTCTATGACTACAATTTAAATGAGAGAAATGCTGACTTCGGTTACAGATGCTGCCTAGACAATAGATTTACATGTCAACTAAGAGAAATGGACAAAACCTGAGCCTAATACTAACATACATTTATACTTAGGAATTCTCCTCATTCCTAAAGAAAAACGAAAGTAAAAGTTCTTTTACGTAATTTTTTCTAACGAGTTTTAAACCAAGGCGCGGTCAAAATATTTCTTAATAGATTAACGGGAACTTAAACTGATAATCGTGTATAATTATAGCGCTTTGAACGCCTCTAGACAAAAAATTGTAATCGTTATTGTGAAAATTATATTAGGTATGTTCTTAGCAAATATTTGAGACATTTCCGTTGGAATACATGTCTGAATCATTAGATTAGTATAGGTCTAGGTATTTTCTTGTGGATAACTGTAATGTTAATGATAGCATATTAGGTATTTTGACACTTATAGTTGAGAGATAATACGATTCAGTTTTCAATGTGTACTTAAGTAATTAAATGTTTGCTTTTTATAAAGCAAACAAAACAAGCAACTAAAAAACTAATTTGTTTATGTAAATAATTTTTCATTTTTCTTGCAATAGTTTATTTTACAGATGTAATCTTGTACCTAATATTATTTAACATTTCACGGGCTCATTATTACACGGTAAGCCACGGTATAAATATTTAATAAGTATGCAGATTCAATGCCCGGACAAAATTTCCATGTTATCTGAAGATCAAGGAAACGGTGCTTTTTGGTAATTTTTCTCAATTTGCAACGACTCGACCGTGGTTAATTAACAAAAAGTGATTTAACAACGGTTTAATAAAAGTTAAGATAAAAAAGCATAAAATTTTAATTGTAGGTAAGTAATTTGTGGAGAGGTATGGTCCCAAAATAAAGTAAAAACCGAGGTTTTGCCTAATTTCACAAAAAAAAAATAGTTTTCTAACGATTTAGGTCACTCCATAATAATAGTTCACTGAATGAATAACCTCCGTCAAACTGTTATACCTACCAGTTTGGTGGGATTTATATAATGTACTCTTTTTGTTTAAATATCAAAATCAATTACTAAAGTAAGCCGCCTTTATGCCTATTTTTTTTTAATTATGTTTGTCATTTCCTTTTGTCTGTATGTACTATATTATGAACGGTGTACAATAAAGATTATTCTATTCTATTCTACTAATCATTTGCATGAAATAACATCTTACATGACGGCCCTTTATTCCCAATTTAGCGGACTGATAACTTAAATTGTACTCTAAACTGATATACATCCTGTCCACAGATTAAACAAGGCAACATGACCATTTTAAAACAAAAAATGTGGCTGATAAGAAAAAGAAAACTAAAGTTCGAATTTCAAAAATGTTTCACCTACAACTTAGCATAGACACCAAGCATATCAACCTACCCAAACTTTACAAAACCCTACAATAGAATTTTAACTTTATTGCAGCACAAATAAAGTTGAAAACCAATTTGACACGTGGGTATACTTTGATGAGCTGGATGTCTGTGCATAGAGTTTGTATAAAAGGAGTTGTAACTTCCTGGGTGCCATCAGTTAAGTTGACAGTACTTTCTGTTGACTAACGTAAATATAATGGCGGGTACCGGACCAGTTTTTGTATTAGTTTATTTTCTTTATGAGGAAGAATATAATAGTTTTGTGTTGGATAACTTGTGGCGTACTTATCTAATATTATAATATACTGTGTGTTAGTTATTTCACCGCAAGTATAAATATCTTCTAGAGGAGTAGTGACTTAAGGATGACAGTTTCTTTATGGAGTAGGCACTGTACTTAGACAAAAGACAGAGGTGACCTGGGAGGCAATTCCGAAGTCATTAAGTCCACCTGTACACATTTGTTGTATTCAGTTGAGACATTTACAATGTAACTTTTTTTATAATCCTTGCCCAATAGAAGGCGAGCCTACATGGTTCACAATTTCAGACTCCGAGCTACATCAAAACTGAAAATAAGAACAATATTTTGCCCGACAAAAGAATCGAACACAAGACTCTTGCTAAGCAGAATGTAGTCAACATCGCAAATAACCGATTTTATATTTTTCGAAACACCAAAATAACTTCGTGCTCAAACCCACCAAATATATATACCTATATACAACAACGACCATAAACAAAATTAGAGTACCTATTACATAAAAATTACCATTTCTATTGCTTTCATTCCGACACTTCGCGAATACGTGCGGAATAACAAACAGACCACAACGTTTAGGTTTCGCATATTTATTCGAACAGCGATCGCTTCCTACACCGGATGAATTAAGCTCATTGCATCTTGTGCGCATGCGCATGTCGTAACCCTCTACCGTATAACGCAATAATATATTACATAGTACATAATATTACATTATGGTTGATTTTCTCCAAAGAAAATTAAATATATTGCGACATTTTTAAGACAAGTCTGCCTCTATCTCTCGAAGAGCTGCACCTTCTGTAAGCCAGCATCCACCATAGATACAACCTTAAAAACATCAAAGCAATATCTACAGGACATAAACTGTCTTGGATATCGAAACTAAATAAATAAAAAGATATCGTTCATCATTAGGGAAAAAGAAAATTTATAGAATTCACTCGATCAACTGTCGCATAAAATCTTAGATTTTATGGAATATGATCTTAACCAAATTGAAGCCAAGAGGCTCTCTCACCCATCTCGCCCATCTTTAATTTAGACCTTATTTCCAATGCTTGAAGAATATTTTTGTATTAATTTTGTATGTAAAATTTTGGTAAGCTATTGTAGAATAATATAATAATGTCTACACAGGCGATCATTAATTCCCTATTTGATATTACTTAAAAAGTTGATAAGAGGGTCTTTAATAAAAATGGGGCTTATACACGACATTTTGTATTCACCGTTCATTTTAAGTACCTTTTATGAATGACCTATTAAAAAAAAATCTATTTAACGTAAAATAATACTGCTACACAAGGCATTGATTCGGTTGATCGCATGATACTCGCAGATATTTCTTATACGGACCATTTAACTGACAGATGGATGCGTGACTTCAGTTCATATAAGATCAATCTTTACAATGATTTGTCTTAAGACATGACATTGTATCATGACGTCATGTGTGTTTAATACTCATTCAGAAAATGATGCTTAGGTCATGATGATTGTTAAGTTTACTTTACACCCAGGTACATTAGCCTAACGAGATGCAGTTTGTGGTAAACTAAAGATTGCTAGCAAATATTTTTGTAGTGTGGTTTTCAAAAATAAACATCAAATATGTCTAGTGGGTTACGAGTCTGAATCGCATCTGCCAAATTGTGTAATTTGCGGTCTGACACTGATGACTAGGACGACCACAGATAACAAATAACGCTGCACGCTGACATTGCGTAACAAAACAATTCTATGTTTGTAAGGTACGAGAATGGCGCAGTACTACGAAAGTACGAGCAGTGAAAGTCCATAAATGTTAGAAAATATTTACCAACAATCTGACGACGGCCGTCAAACACGACACTTTCACTATCAATGGCAATTACAAAACAATCGATCGCTTCGATCACGGCCCAGTATCACGAGTCCACAGACTATCATACCGATATCATGTCAAAATAAAACTTACTATAAAAGAAAGCGGAATCCCGTGACAAAGTTCACACTGGCAGCTGCATTCGGGGTTTTAAATATAGAACATGCAATCCGTTGGGCGTTCTATATTTCCGTTCGGTATGCGGTTTAAATTTAGAACCAGACTTAGTTCACTGTTCGACACTGTCGTTTGTCACTCGCTCAGTCTATTTATAAAATTCTTAAATAATCGATTGGTAAAAAAAATCGATTTAATATTTACGTTTTGTTTCATGTATCGAGTGCGATGGTTGGGCGTTAACTGCGTGAAGAACAAACTTTCGCGGTTTTCCAAGCTACTGAGAGAGGGGAAAGTAACGTGTTGTGGTTGATAATTAATGCATTATTTTACCTGTGGATACAAGCGTGCTTTAATTGATACGTCGATTTGATCTTGCGTGTTCTAAGATAATATTTTGTAGCGTTTTGTTAATTTTGATCGAGTTGATGGTTTATGAACACATTAAAATGGTTTATGGTCGATATTAGTTTAATGGTACAGTTGAAGTTTTATAACAAAATATTGCTCGTATTATGTGACATTTATATTTTTTATTTACGTGATTACGTCGCGATTTCTGTTGTCAATCAATGTTCAGTATTTAATTTATGTAACCTGTGTGTAGGTATGCCAGTTTTGATTAATTTGCCTTCTATTTCGATTAATTTATCAACTTAGGCTGTAATAGGGTCGTGTAATATTTATGGTTGAACAAACTAAAAATAAAAATAAATTTACTATTAAATAACAATACCAAAGACAAATGAAGGTATTCTAAAATGGCGACCTAACTACAGTTATTTATAACATTCTAATTTTAAACAACTGTCACATTTATGCAATTATTTTTTTTACTACAAAGTGCAAATACTTTTTCTTTGCAAACTGACACGGATTATTTGCCAAGTAGGTATTTGGAATTGTGCCCGATAAATGATTATAGGGCAATGCTCTTATGACATATTTTTTGTAATACACTATTTTGTTTGTTTGCGTTAATCACAGGAACTAGTGATCCGATTTGAATAATTCTTTTTGTGTTGGATAGTCGACAAAGGCTTTACATAGGCTAAAGAGTGTATAACATCACGCTACGACGATAGAAGCCGAGCAGAGCAGGTGGAAACGCGCAGAAGTAGTTTTTTTTAATAAAAATAGACTTCAAGATAACGTGATGTAAGATCACTTTGAAACGTTTAGTTGCACCTCTATGACTATAAAATGTATTATTTACTTTATAAAATTTATACATTTCATAGAAACAATAAAACAAACGAATTCGATAGCCATTCCCAATACACCACAAAGAAAAATATCAATAATATTTCTTCAGCAAAAATACCTATCATACAACTAAAGAAAAACTAGCAAATAGTCGGCCATCTTGTATTCTTGTGAATATTTCTCGTAACACAATATCATAATTACTTATAGAAAACAATAGAATTCCAGTGTGACATGAAAACCTCATTGTTGAGTTAGACTAGTTCTTATACTTATACTTCATACCTCGTCAGACCAGTCTTACTGTTGTCAGACTGTTTACTTATTGACAGATTTATAGTGCACACTTGTAAGTGGTAGAATGTTTTGTAATTGTTGTAGAAAATAGGGGGTTAAAATATTATCTACATGTATCTATATCTAACAATAAGGATCCTAAAGATCATAGTGTATAGGTGTCAGTGAATCCCATTAGAAGGCCTGAACAACCACTGGAATAAAAGTAGATTATAACTTTAGGTGACAAAACTAAAAAAGGTACTGTATACTCAATACACATAGTGGAATCAAGCATTGCACTTAATGTAAATTAAAATTAAATTTAGATCCAAACTAGGGGATATTTAAAAATGCAATAATAAAATAATATCACCACAGAGTACACTATACTAAGTATCACTTACCAAAAAGAAAACAATCACCAAAACATAACACAAAAATTAAAAAAAGGAAAAACTAAGTTCTTGCAAGCGTTCGATATTTAAAATTTAAAAGATTAAATTCAAATCCCTATTCCATAAAGGTCTGTACTAAGCCTAGTGCACACACGAACTGACAGTTAGCACTGGTACACACTACATGCACTTTCACCAAAATCGTGAGCGTTTTGTTAAGACTTGCACGTAATCGACATGTATGCGGTATTTTCATACCGTGTGGACGTGGCCTTACTTACAAATTGATGTTATGTACTGGTCGTCTTTCGAACTGAATTACAAGTGGCGTTAATACATAATATAGAGTTTAATGTGCTCGAAGTGTTAATTTATTGAGGTTTGAATTTATTACTTTTAAATCTATTCAGTTAGGATCGCCTATAACTGTACAACAAAATGTCACGTTTGATTAAATAAACGATATATTTGAACTGAGGTATTGTGTTAATCTTCGAAGAGTTCAAAATTCCATTCGGGATATAAGAAAACCAAAAACCGTAGTACTTTTTTCGTCCCCAGAAATCGAACCTAAGATCGTATTTGAGCATTTCACCAACGAGAATATCACGTACAAATTACATGATAATCAGCATACGGATCTATAGTAATATCAATATTACACGTAGGTTGCGCATACGCATGGTAACTCTCACCGCGTAATTTTAATAATGAGACAAACATATTGATTACACAGATTATCTCGAGAACTCTAGATAAATAATGTTTATTAGTTGGTAGTTATTACGTGGAAAGAGAAAACTAACTAACAAGAGGGAAAAGTTTTTCTTAGCCATAGAAAACAAATAATTTGTATAGAAAACATTTTTTTATACTCACAACTTAACTGGCCTATAAAATCTAAAATATCATTGAAATTGGTGCAGCTGTTTAAGTGTCAAAACGAAACACTTAGTCAGTATTTTTCTTTCGTTTATTGTAGATGGTAGAAGAATTATATTTGGCGACCAAAATTATGTCTTAACAACACATACTTATCAAAATATCTTCTGTTACATAAACGCTTATTAACAACCTATATCAAAAAAATAATTATACGACCAAAGTCTATCACAATTTCTACTCCTCCGAAATACGCAACAAGCTTGAAGATACAACAAGTCAGGGTCAGTAACTCCCGACTTCTGACCCTATTGTGCGTTACGCAACACAGATGTCGCTGCGTGCGTAGGATGCGCATGCGCCGGTGTCATACTATATTAATGATCGAAGTTATGATACTGCGATAGCGTTGTGGTTTGAATGATGGTGTGTTTGGTGATTAGTGAGAAGATATGAAAATAAATGTGATATTGATTGCATTCATAAATAATATTTTACACAACATGTCATGTTACTGAGAAATTGTATTGAAGAATTTAAAAATCGTTCCATCTCCAAAATTACTATATCGAGCCAACCTTGTGACTTCTTGCTCGACAGTCCATCTTGCAACCACTGAACCAACGAGGCAGTCATTACATAAGAATAATGAATGGCCAATTACCTAGTTGATTACTTTTTTATTTAAAGTTTTAGATATTTTTAGGACATCAGGACGAAACATAAAATATCAAAACCTACACCCAAGTTCCCCAACCGTATCAATGACCTTTAAAACGTAATTGTGTCAGAGTTCGATGCCGGTCGGTGGCAAAGAAAGTGAACTTTACTGCGATATTTGATACTTTTTATGTGATACTCAGTGATAGTTGCGATAGTATCCCGGATAGGTGGGATGTGAAGGATATTGTGGTTTCCGGATTACCTAGGTAGTGTTATTATGTATATTTATATTATCTATAGCAAGCTGGCTACTTTCAAGGGGTCTCGGGTTTGGTTCCCGGGTCAGGCAAAGTGTTACTGGGTCTTGTTTTTTAATTTCTCGGGAGTCTGGAAATGTGCGCGGTATATGGCAATAGGCTCAACTCCTATTACATGGGACACACATATAGTAAGTGGATTGGCAGTCGGGGATAAAATGCGTGATGTTATTTTACTTAATTCAAATATTATTTAATACCTTCATAATTCAAAACATGCAAGCGATAAACAATAACAAACCTAACTCAAACACAATTAGAGTATACATTTCAATAAAAATCTCAGCAACAAAGGTCCACTATGTCCAAAGCTATTCACCTCATGCAAGACACGCTGCAGGTCAATGACCTTAGACATTGCTTCACTGATAACGAGTACGAACAATTGATTACTGTTTGATACTATCAATCACTGCTGCACTGTTATTGTTTGTACTTGGAATTTGAGATTTGTAATACATTAGCTTTACTTATATATCCAAGAGAGTAAGAAAGGTAGTTGTATCTTGATATTATGATAGTTAAGGAAATAGATAAATGTTAAAATAAGTGTCTATAGAAATACCGTTGCATATTTCACTAGCACAAGAATTTTGAAAATCGGTTCACAAACGGCGAAGTAATGAGCGAACAAACAAAAAAAAAACTATCAGCTGAACATAGTACCTCCTCCTTTTTTTGAAGTCGGTAAAAAGATATGCACTTTATGAGCGCATGAGTAGCGTGCGCGGTCGCAGGGATGTCGGGCAGCCCACTGTATGTAGTAGTTTTTCTCAATATAATCACGTGGCTGCCTCGATGGCCGAGTTGTCGCAAGAGCGACTGCGCCGAGCAAGGGGTCTCGGGTTCGATTCCCGAGTCGGACAAAGTAGGTAAGACTGGGTTTTAAAAAAAATTCAATGGTAGCACAAAGTCTGGAATTGTGCCCGGTCAGCCCGGTATACGGCAATAGGTTCACCCCCTATTACATGGGACTCATAACATAAAATAGTGAAAGTGGGTGTTACATGCCGTAATGTGCACCTCTGCCTACCCTTTCAGGCGGCGTGATGTTTTGTATGTAATCACGTGAATTACCCGCGATTTTTTTAGTTAATTTTGTATGTCCCTCGATAGTTATTATAAAAACATCTCAAGGACCGTCTCCACTGAACCTACTGCACACCTTCACTAGCAGCATGCGCAAGAGTGGGTGTAGGTCAGTGACCCCGCTATCGGTCAGACATTATTTGCTCTGGACATGATGGCCGCGATAACATGCCTTTCGTATTGTGGAGCTCACGTACTGCATTACTCTTGAGGTGCGTACGCGCAGTATGTTGGTTGCTGAAGTTCCTTGCTATTGTTATTGTTGTAGGCGTTTAAAGTTGGATTATGAAATCAAAAACTTCACTTGATTCTTATTGTGGGAGCTAGTTCTTAATGTATTAGTAGGGATTATCTTAATTGCCTAATTTAGCTTAGGTTCTTAATTCCCAACTACTTAATAATTAAATCAAGGATCGTAGATATACTTAGTTTAGGCGCAATCACTAAACCAATGGGTAAACAATTATGTAAAATAATTATAGTCATGAGAATTTGAAAATCGTAATCATAATACATAGCACAGAAGCACCAACCGTATTTTTTTAATATTATATTTGATGTGCCGACGTTTGAACACTATCTCGCCAGGTGGTAAGCGATGACGCGGTCTACGATGGAGCACGTCGTCCCGTAAGCAACCTATTCACTCGGGCCTTAAAAACTCCCAGGTACACCCCCCCCCCTTAGGAAATACAGACTCTGGCAAAGAATTTCAGTCTTTAGCAGTACGCACAAGGAAGCTTGGTGCGAAACGCTTCATCTACCATGAACCGTATAGTTGAACAGAGGTTTAATTTGATCACAGATAATATACCATAGAGGTGTCACTTGTCACTTAATCACCTAACGCATCATGTATAATGAGAGTGCCTAATAAAATAATGCTTTAAATGTCAATGCTATGTTTTGTCCCTTTTTTATTTAAATACATATACTGTAATGCTCACACCTGCCGTTACACATGACGCTGGCAGAATAGTCAACTACTAAATAGAGGAGACTCAATTGCCATAGAAGAAAAAAAATGAATGTATGACCGTGTTTTTTTAAGGGGCGAAAATCATCGAATGACTTCTCCCGCTCGGGTGAGGCGGGAGGGAGTGTCAGACTCTTACTAACTAAAAACCACCCCGTTCCTTCTCCTGCACTTCGAGCCGGAGCCCCGGCAACCCGTTAGGTTCTCCGCGACTCCGAATGACCACAGTGATGCGGATGACAGATGACACACAATTGACACCGCCCTTGTCTCCGATTCCCAGAATAAATAATAAAGACACCTAAGTACCTAGTGTCTCAGTGTGGGAAATACTGTGATTAGCGTAGTGTCACGCCATTATGTGGGGGAAGGGGGGGACAATAATAATGAGTAGGTAACTCTTTACGTAACTAAGTGATGGTTTTTACACTGTTGTAGGTGTTGGCACGTTTGTATTGCTAGGAATGCAATGTTTTGTGTAATTAATGCTACTTTTCAAATGATAAGTACTGTTGTTTACTTTGTTGTATATCCGTTAAGCTTGTACTCTAAAATCTAACCACTGTAATGTACCGATTTTGATGAATATTGGTATGGGGGGAAATAGATCTGGGGGTAGTCTCCTCAAAGTCCACCAAGTCAAGTGTCAGCATTTTTACAAATATGGAAAATCGAGAAGAATTTGTCTAGGATTTTTAATATAACATCACGCCTTTTATCCCCGAAAGGGTAGGCAGAGGTGCACAGTACGGCACTTAATGTCACTGTACAATGTAACACCCACTCTTCACTATTTAAGTTATGAGTACTATGTATTAGGGAGTGAGCCTATTGACATATACAAGGTACAATTTCAGACTCCGTAAATTTACAAATATGTAACATAAAATCCACGTTATCATTTCCACATTTACCATAACATTCTCCAAATGCCGTGAACCTCGTACTAAGACGCCGACAGTCTACTTATCTATTACAAACACATGGTGCAGCTTATCGTGGTATGAACGAACACATACACCTTGGCTCAGCTTAATGGGGAATCAAAGAGTTGCATTGAAAGTGAACCTAGGTTGATTTTGATGTTGTTTTATAGGATAGCTGAGTATTGAATATTAATATTATGTCTATTATAGCTACTTGTTTTATGTGACTACGATAGGAGACTACATGAGACCGATCTCAGTGTTAGAAACTAAAAAAGTTTTGTTTAGTATGGGTAATCTTTACAGTCTACACAGAGTTTAGTGTTTGCATGCTTGGATGAGAGGTTCAGCTGTATCAGACCGCGTTGCTGCCATGTCTCTATCAAATACCAAGTGTCCAATTTCATAACATCTTATTACTAAAAAATAAAAATATGTAAATTAAAGAAAACATTACCATTGTCACCATTGAGAAATAAATCTAAACTCCGTCCTACTTACAAAGACTGCAAATCAAAGTATAAAATATATTTACAAACTCCCAAAACAGGTTCCCTTTCTAAATGCGTAATGGAGAACCGATTAGTCTGACCTACATCCTAATTCGTAAATCAGGCCGGACGTTAAGACCATTAAATTGAACCTATTTCCATGCTTCCGAAAATTGTGCCAAACATGGCTGGGGGCGAAACAGCTTTTAAAGTAAGTAAAAATAATACGATATTCATTCATAGTTTTTTATTCAATTTCAGGAATTGATTCCTTAGTCCCATTAAATTTTGATTACATCGTTCTCAAATATATATATATATTAGGTAAAGGATCAGACAATGTATCAATGAGACTGTAACGATGGAGTTTCTTGCTCGTTCTTCTCCATTCGAAACTACACTTTGGAACGAGCGCCTTGTTTCACTGACAGACACAGACGGACAATTAAATTTTTGGCGTTTACAAAGTGCCTAATTAATCATTCATTGAAATAAATACTTTGACTTTGATAGTTAATATACCTCTACAAATAATCTAAGACTGTGTTAAGGTTGTTAAACTGTAAAGTTAACGAGTCTGATACCTAGTTAAAGTATTAATTTATACTAACAATCGTTCAGGGCACTGATTTGTAAAAGCATGATGCATAGGCTCGCCATTTCAAAAATAGGTATGAGACTAATATATGACAACTAGTCCAAAAAAGGGACATTATATCATTTAAGAAGAAACCAGAGGAGGTTTTATATCAAACGTATATAATAAAGTACTCAGTAGTCACGTATAACACACACTAAGAGCCTCTATAAAACATATTTAGACAAGTTATACACACAACACGCACTGCTTTCGCCCATTGTCAAAGGGAAACCGCGACACACGGACAGACAAAGAAAATTTCACATAAAAATGATAGAGATATACATTACGATTCACTAAACGTCGACCCAATGACAAGTACTAAGTACATTTGTAAGGTATTTGTGTAACAGTTTCGGCGCACACGCATCGTCCCACTTCCTTCCTCATGTGACAACTGACATGTTTTGACAGAAGGTTTGATCGGTATGCGTGTGCGCATCTTTCGAGGAATTGTGCGGTAAAGTGTGTTGTTGTTGTCAAAACTTTATGAAAAGTCACACAATAAAGGATGTTTTTGTAAGCAAAATATTTAGGTTACAATGTCAAGGATGCGAATTCTGAGTATTATTATTTAGTAATTAAGTTTTTCACTCAGTTTTACCCTCCTTCTTTCCGACTAAATAAGTCCTAATTCTTAACTAAACATACAATTTTGTAACCGTCCAACTTCTAACTTAACAATACCTCAAAAACTAGTTCTGTCATTAACCCAACTCCTCAATACACCAATCAACTTTCACACGAACCTAACCTTCTGTCCCATTTCTACCACGTCCACCAGACAGTCATCCACTTTCGCTGAGGGATTCAAGAGGGATTGAGACCTCGTACCTAATCCCTGGACGATACACAACTGGTATCAAGATAATAAGTAATGAGTTTAAACTTTCTACTTTGTAAGACGATTAAAATACTAAGGATAGTGTTTGTGTGGACTTTGTAGAGATCTGGGGATTATGGAGTGGAATATACGGGTGTTTTATTGAGACTAATATTTTTATGGTTATTAAACTACGGAGAGAATTAAGATAGTGTCACTTGCTAATAATCTTTGATTACTTTAGACTGCCTCGTTGGCCGAGTGGTCGCAAGTGCGACTGCCGGGCAAGGGGTCTCGGGTTCGATTCCCGGGACGAGAAAAATATTAATGGGTTTTAAAAAAAATCAGTAGTAGCACGGAGTCTGGATTTGTGCCCGATATAATATGGCAATAGGCTCACCCTCTATTACATGGGACTCATAAATAGTGAAAAGTGGGTGTTACATTATACAGTGGCATAATATGCACCTCTACCTACCCCTTCCGGGATAAAAGGCGTGATGTTATCTTATGTTATGGTACTTATGATAGTTATGCCAGTGTCTGTACAACACGAAAAACCTTGATCAAATTCCATACATAACAATTTCTTTATCAATAACAATCTGTGTAGTAATCACGATATACGCCACAGCTCGCAAATTCCATGTTTGTTTAAACATATACTTTCTCCCCCCAAGGTCGTGTGGTGTCACCATTGTTCATTGTGTATTGTTGGCTATGGGAAGTCGGTTCGAATGGTGCGGCATGAAGTGATGGTGGCCGTCCGATACAGTACGAAGGTTATCGTGAAGATTGTCTGGGAAACTCATGTTACAGTTAGTTGTTAATTACTTTGAGATTGCTGTGTGACTGTGACAAGATTTTTCATTTATTTTGTTACATGGTAAGATTTATTTGTTATATATTCAAACATGATCACTTGCGTTGTGTTTCGTCGTGTGAGTGAGGTTACCGCAGGCCCAATCACCCTCCCCTTTCCCAATCTCCCCAATTCCTGAATTCCCAACGATCCCCAATCTCCTAATCCCCAAAAGGCCGGTAACGCACTTGTAAAGCCTCTGGTGTTTCAGGTGTCCATGGGCGACGCCGATTGCTTACAATCAGGTGATCCGTCTGCTCATTTACCGGCTTATACCACTAAGAAAAAAGATCGTCCTACTACAGGACAAAGGACTCCCTACCCTCCTTCAATTCCTCTCCTCTCCATGTAAAGTAAGATTAAGTTAAAAATTGTGTTATATATGTAGTTATAAGGTGGTATGGATGTTCGCAACTTCAAAACAGCTGATGTGATTTAGATGCAATTGCACAGATATAGATTTGTTTCCTCTGTACCATTATAATAAATTCCATCTGATGGTATTTTATCTATTATATTTCCTGATTCAATTATAAAGTTAGACGCTTACTCATCATCATCATGCAGCAGTATTAGCATCTAGAACATTGACCTCTAGCCTACATTTAAGTTTTGGCAAAATATTTGTGTTAGTGATAAGAGAGGAACAGATAACTACGTCCACGTCATCAGCTGTGTCAACATCCAGGTGGTGCTGGAAGTAGATCAACAGGTCAGGACTGGTACAGTTAATTTACCAGTGTATTGTACCGGGAAATATGTCATTGAAAACTTTATGAATGGAGGTGATATTAGAGCATTCGGCCTTTGGATGGCTGGGTAATAATAATTATGGAAATTAGATTCCTATTTAATCTGTCTGATTTTTACTTATAAGCAACTAATGTTATAAGTTGTTAATATTGTAAATACGAAAATTTGTGTGTATGTTTGTTAGTCAGTTATCTCGAAACGGCTTAAGGGATCGAAATCAAATTTGGAACAAGCGAAAATTACGATACGAAATAACAAAAGGTTACTTTTATCCCATGTTAACGCGGGCAAAGCCACTGAATGAAGCTAGTCCTACATACACAGAAATAAATATTTTAACAATCAAAACGTAAAATGAGAATTTGATATGTCCTTTATTAAATACTATCTCATATCAAGCAAATTCCGACCCTAATAAAAATGGGACAGGTTTCATAATACCGTGAATGAGATGACCTTACAAACAGTTCATTATTTAACTGAACCACAGTTAATGGATAACAATAACTGACCTTACTAACCTGACCGCATAAGAATTTAGTTAATCGCAAACAAATGATTAAGTACCTTACCTATTTATATTTAACAATGGTTTTACTTTGACATGGATAGAAGATAATTGTTATTTTTAATTTGTTTTGTTAGTTGTTCTGATTATAGATAAGATTTCTTTGTAATTCAATTGTAATGTCCGCATATTTTAAGTTATAATAATAGTAAACTGCCTCGGAGGCCGAGTGGTCGCAAATGCAACTGCCGGGCAAGGGGTCTCGGGGTCGATTCCCGGGTCATAGTATTACTGGTTCATTTTTAATTCTCAGTTGTAGCAATGAGTCTGGAATTGTGCCCGGTATATGGCAAAAGGCTCACGCCCCATTACATGGGGCTCATAATATAAATAGTGAAAAGTGCGTGTTACATTGTACAGTGGCATTAAGTGCCGTAATGTGCACCTCCGCCTACCCTTCTTGGATAAAAAGCGTGATGTTATGTTATATCATATATGTTCATAATATTAAAAAATATATATTGGTAATTACATGGGACTTTCAAATGTAACAGTAGGTATTGTATTATGCACCGCTGTTTACTACTTTAGGGAATAAAAATAGTGACGTTATATGAATATTTCCCACTTTTGAAAAAGGGAAAATGAATAACATTATGACGTACTAATTGCATAATTCAAATTATTTATTTTCCCTATACATTCATTACTGGCAACCACGTGTAGGTAGTTAATTCAAAAAAGGGGGAAAACCAAATCACACTTAAAATAGGAAGGTACCTATTGGAAAGTAAATAATATATTATGGATAACCCTATTTAATTTAGTTAGTGTTATTTCGTTAATACTAAGGACCAGGAAAACCGCAAATAATGAATTAAAAAATCAGGAATATAAATTAGTCATATAGGTACATACATATAGTATATTACATGTCTGGTTTAATACCTATGTTTGTGACATTGGTGACCTAAATTCGTGAGTGTATTTATGTCTAAATGAGTAACTATACTTGTGGAAGCATGGTCTGCGATTTACTGTTTTATATTGTTGCTCTGTTGTGTATTACGCCGTGTTTCTGTTTTGTGTATCTATTGTAAAAAAAACACTTATAAATGTGTATCTGAATAAATAATAGATACGTACTGTATTTGTACTACTTAACCCTTTGAGTACCGTCATTATAGACACAATTAAAGAACAATAGGTTGCGGTCACCGTTGTCCTCGTGGTATTTGACAGTTTAAGTAAAAAATAAATAATAATAATAATAATTTTATTTATTCTTAAGCACTTAATACAATATATCAACAATAGTTTGGCTACAATATTTTTACAGGTATATGATTTTAGCTTCTGTAGTCGAACTAGGCATTGCCTGTATTTCGACTATCAGTGCCCAACCCTCAAACGTACAGATAATTTCAGCCTTTCCAATGTCAGTTATACAATATTAATTTTTGTTTTAAGAAAAATAACAAGAATAAGATAAAAAGTAATAACATAATAATTAATACAGAAAATTACTACAAGATAAATAATAACAATAACAAAAGGGACTTTCTCAACGCAGATATTAACTATTTTGGCCATTATGTGTAAGTGTGTGTGTGTGTGTGTGTGTGTGTGTGAGGGTGTGTGTGTGTTTGTGGGTGTGTGCGCGCTTCTGTTTATCTCACATTAATTTGTTCAGTAGTTGTTCAGTTTGTAATGTATTTTTTTAGATATTTTTCCTCGTAATTTAGTTTTGTAGATATTTTTTTAGTTTTATTTTACATTCTACTTTGGTTAGTGGTAGATGTTTAGGATTTTATTTAATTTGTTGTATAAAGTATGGTCCAATGTGGTCAGCAAATCTTGAAATGAAATTATTTTTACTGTGTTGTGGAGTGCTGCATACCTTGTATCGTCGACGTTTAGTCAGCTGTTGGGAATTGTAGACCAGTTTACCGTGTTGTAGAAGAGTAGTATTCAGTATGAATAACTGCCGAACAGTAAGGACATCACAGATTTGATATAAAGAAGTCGTCGGGTGGTAAATTGGTTTTGCAATAGCAACCTTCAGCACAGCACGTTGAGCAACTTCAAGAGATTTCATTGTGGTTTTGTATGTTCCTCCCCAAGCTGTGATACAATAAGTTAAAACTGACTGACATAACGCGAGATATATTTGCTTTAACAATTTAGCTTCAGTAATGTGTCTCAGTCTTTTGAAGATATACATGAGTTTTCGTGTTCTTAGGCACACATGTTTGATGTGTTCTTTGAAGCTAAGCCTAGAGTCTATGACAATGCCAAGATATTTTATCGATTCAGTTCGTTCTAGTGATGGGCACTGACAAATATCCTCAGAGGAACACGCATGCAGTATGATAATTATGGTTTATTGGGGGTGCATAGTTTTGTCTAATACTGAAGCACATATATTTAGTTTTATCTATATTTAGGGTCAGTATGTTGTCTTGAAGCCATTCCTTCACGGAGTTTAGGCCACGCTGGGCAGCGCCAAAGACTCCCTCCCATGTATCGTCGGCAAAAACAAGAGCTGTGTCGTCGGCAAAGGAAATTATTTCTCCTTTGCAAATAAATAAACCACTTGAAACTATTTAGAAATACCTATTTATTGCATGGTTTCATTTCGTAAAATGATTAATCCTACATACCTACATTCTAATAAAACTACGGCCGACATTGATCTCTGAATCTTAATCTTTGGATTGATATCACATTAACAGCCTATAATGCCCACTTCTGAGCACTTCTTCTCCCACGGAAAAGGTTTGAGCAGTAATCACCACGCTTGCTCAATACGGGTTGGCGAATTCAAACTTATAATTAGAAATTATAAGCCCAGTTTTCTCACGATGTTTTCCTTCACCATTTGTTAGTGGTGTCTGAATAATCTTAGAAAGTACATGTAACTCGGAAAAGTCATATTGGTACTTGTCGTTGATAGGTAGGTTGGTTAGGTTTCGACCCCGCACCCTCATGCATCAGAAGCGGGCGTCTTAAACCTCCGGGCCACCACGACATCATGGATTGATGTAAATTTCTATTAAAATTTTATTAAATCTATATCAATTCAAACTTTTTAGATTGATGTGAGTCTGTTAATCACTTGTTATTAATTTATTCGTCTTGCAACATTTCCAGCATTCGTTTTTTTTATTTAAAATCTAAAGTGCCAAGAAATCTGGTTAATCTAGATTAATTCTGCATATACATTAATGCAATATGCAATACTAAGTAATTAAAATATTATTTAATTTATAACCTGTCTAAGACAAGCATAATTTGTCATTTATTTTTTATCTCGATGTCGAGAGTAAAAGTTACTTTGGTTTGTTGCTATTCATAATGATACTTTGCTTAAAACATTTCGAAATGTACTTTAAGGCAGCAGTTAGATGTAATTTCAAGGTTGTAAGGAAACACAAAATCGTATCTTTCTGTATTTCTAACTAAACTCTTATACTGAAAATAGCTTTCGACTTGGCTTGATAACATATTCGTGTTATCGCGTATCGGTGATTAATATATACATATAATCGATCTATTCGTTAATACCATAAATAGGAACTTCTAAGATTGCATGAAAAGTGGACACCATACGTTTTTATAATAACTATCGTGAGACATATTAAATTACCTAACTAAAAATCCCGGGTTGACCGCGCACGCTGCTCATCAGGAAGAACCCCTCTGTTGTTCGAAACTAGTAGAGCTTTTCTCAGTATATTCATGTTAGTATACAACCCACGATTTTTAGTTAATTTAGACACAACAATTCTAAAATAAATAAAAACTTGCTATAAGTACCTCATTCAGATACCCTGGTCAGAATGGTATGCGATGACTGTGACCAGTTCCACAAAGGCTAAGATCCAATAAGGTGTCCAGTAATTGGGCGCGATGGGCTCGCCCAACGGGTTCCACTCCGTTTCACTATCAGTAAACTGGTGACTGTTACTTTTAATTAAGTGTTTTTTTTTATTTTTATTTTAATGGTATTTGGTGCAATATGAAAGTTTTCGGTTGTTGCTAATTGGGTATATTGATTCAGAAATCGACTTCGTACTTAAGGAAGGAGTAACGAAGAATCTTTTTGAAAATAAAATATGCTAACTAGAGATATTTTTGAAATGTTTCAATTTAATTATAAAAGTATAATTGACTGCACGGTTGGCGCGGTGGTTGGACAATCGGCTGCCGTGCAACGTGTCGCGGGTTCGATTCCCGCACAGGTGTCATGTGTATGTGAACGTGTATGTTTGTAAACGCACCCACAATACAGGATAAAATCCTAAAGTGGGGCAATGTTAATTATAAAATAAAAGTTTAAATAAAGTATATAAGTTACTTGTTTTTTGTACCGATGTTATAGTAAGCTTTTGTAAAACAAGATATAGGTAATTCCATACTGCGTTCCTTACTATATATTTACCCGGTAATATTATAGAAAGGTACGAGGTAAAGTTGTAAACATATAAATCATTATAATGAGTATAAAATTAATTATGTTAGTAGGTGACAGCTGTCTCCTAGGTCGTGTTTGAATTTGTTTACCCGAGTGTGATTCATACGTAATTAAACCATCAGTTCTGTAGATAATAATATACTCGTACTTCTTGGTAATTACCTACTTAATTAGCATAACATTACGACTTCTTATTAAATAGCTTAATTAAGTGTGGATTATTTTATGAGTGTAGTCTTCATACTAATATGCCCAAAACTTGACTATGGTGACACTTGAATAACTTGGTAACGAGCAGACGGATCACCTGATGGTAAGCCATCGGCGCCGGCCATGGACACATGGAACACTGGTGGTGCTACAAGTGCGTGATCGGCCTTTTGGGGATTAGGAATATGAGGATGACTCGGGATCCAAGCATTGGGAAGATTGGTAATTGGGCCTCCCGTAACCTCACTCACACGACGAAACACAATGCAAGTGTTGTTTTACGTCAGTCTTCTGTGAAGCCGTGGTATTACTCCGGTCGAGCCGGTAGATCCTTAATAAGACTCATAAAACAACGGGAAGACCATGTCACATCAGAGGAAAAGCAGAGATTGATGAAATTAAACAAAACACACTATCAAACAATCATGCGGTCAAATGATATGACATGCAAGACCTATTCAGGCAATAAGTACAGAAAGCAGCAGATAAACCTAACCCTATCTAAATATATTTTCAACTTTATTAATTTGACATTTAAAGTCGAAAATCTAATGAAACAATTGAGTAGCTTGACCTGCTGGCCACTGCACATAATGTAGAAAAAGAAAGTCAATTGATCATACGTTTGAAGATGGCCGCTGAGTCAATTGGATGAATAGGATCTTCCGTCAGGAGTGTAGGGGGGAGGGGGAAGAGGAGGACATCTGTTGAAACAATAAGTGGAACACGCACGGAAGCTAGTGATCAGATGATTAGTATTGAGTAATCAATTTAAATGGCAGTTTAGTTTGCATAATACATAATTGTACAATGAAAATTAGGAATAGGTAGATGATAAACGATTACATACTCTCATAATATGTAGACTGAGAAAGTATATTAGGATTTTTTTAATGGGGAAAATCATCGAACGACTTTTCCCGCCTGGGTGAGGCGGGAGGGAGTGTCAGACTCTTACTGACTAAAAACCACCCCGTTCCTACTCATGTACTTCGAGCCGGAGCCCCGGTAACCCGTTAGGTTCTCCGCGGCTCCGTATCGGCATCAGCCCTATTGGGCTCCATCCGTGGTGGTCTGATGGCTCTTTGAGGCGCGCGCGGAACGCGAAACGTCGTACGCTCGGGTCTGGTTCTGGTCGGGCGGCGAGCCACCCATGCTCGCCATCAGACCGTCCAGATGACCTTCGCGATATATTTAGGAATAAGATAGGAAAAGTACACTTTATAATAAGGTGAAGAATGCTAGTCTCCTATACATACGGTCAACTCAGTACAGAATAAAATCCAAAGTTACTGTTTGAGCTACTGCCACAAAAACTAACTAGGTATAGGCTACTAAAGTAAGAACTAAAGAAACGTGGGTATTTTGTTCTATGGGTGGTGGATAAGCAAGTATCCTTTGCGTTTAGGAAATCTATAACACTTCCATAGCACGTTAACTTGCTTATAACACATTAAACGTAGCAAGAAACCTTGAAACCCATCCTATGTAAAAGACAAAACGGTGAGATGATCACAATAGCATTTACTGACCTACCTACGTCATAAATGAATTGTTTGCACACAGTAACACATCAAACTATGTAAACCAGTATAAGCTGACCGTCAAATGTACTGAAAGGCAACACCAAGCGGGACCAAGGTAAACTGGTTTTGTATAGTTTAAAATGTTTCCATGTTCGCTCTTGTGCCGGATTGGATACTGTCACTTAATGCTTAACTATAGACTTTATAACAATAAGATAAAGGACTATTATATGTTAATTTACAAGTTTTTACTTCCTACTAAACAGTTTTGGAAGGTGAACTAAAGGGATACTAAAAATATTTTTAGATTTCTGAAACTCGGTGTTTACGGAACTGTTTAAATGAGACCTGCTTACGTCTTTATGTATAATAAGTATTATGTGAAAGAGTGACTTCAGAAATAAATACAATGACCAATTATGTCGTTGTTTTGAATGGTATGTTGTGTTCCCATCTCGAAAACGGCTTTAGCAGCTCTGATGGTGTTTTGTTTTATGATGAGTAGGTACGTTGTTTAAAAATGTTAGGTATGTTCATACTTGGGTTTCTTGAAAAAAGATACCTAATATGATTAAATTTTTTATCACATAAGTCAATAGTACTTTGTCTGAAGTATTGGAGACCCATGCTTTGGGCACAAATGATACCACGACCTCACAGAAAACCGACGTGACGTGACTAATGAGATTTTTCTTAAAAACCCAGTAATACTTTGCCCGATCTGAGAATCGAACCCGAGACCCCTTGCCCGGCAGTCGCACTTGCGACCACTCGGCCAACGAGGCAGAGCAGCACGAAAACTGATTATCCACTAAATTCTAATGCATAGATACAGAAGCAATCTTAAGTGTTATTAATAACTTTTTACACGTGTCTGTGTGAGTTTTTATATAAAACTGAACGACCTTCGTTGCACGGACCTCTATTAAATATGGATGACAAAAACTGTGTAGGTATGTATCTAATGTCAGTTGCAGTTGAGGTCCTAGTGAACGATATGCAATTGACACTGCATTAAAATGTGTAAGAATTTTGTAATAAACACTTGAGTCAAATTAATCCTTACTAATAATATTATAAATCGGAAAGTGAGTTTGTTTGTTTGGTTGTTTGTTCCACTTTCACGCCGTAACTACTAGACAGAATGCTTTGATTTTTTGCAGACGTAAAGTTAGAAGTCCGGATTAAATAATAGGGTACTTTTTATCCCGGAAAAATTTGATATTCCCGAGGGAAAACAAAAGTATTGGTATAGATGGCGCTGTATGTATTGGTATATGTCAAATAGGCTACTTTTTATCCTTTTGTGACGCGAGCGAAGCCGCGGATAAAAGCTAGTAACGAATAATACAAAATAAAATGGTAATAATACGTAACTATCCTTAATTCCTGTTTGTTTGCTCCTTTCTTAGTTTTAGCCAAAAAAGCAGTACCTACTTGTTTCAAAGATAAGGTTTCATAGGAATTGTGCGATAGAACAGCCTTCGAACAGGAATCGAATACATTACACTCGATCTTGATTGTATACAAGTATCTAAATATTACAACTTCCTACAGACATAATGTGCCACAAAAATATGAGAAAACAGTACAAGAAACTGATTTGACGCAAAACGAAACCAGGATTCATCTTTGTTCTAAATATAGGTCAGGTCTCAAGGGACGAGGAGAATCGACCAGCTATTTGTAATACTCCAAAAGAAGGCAGAAAATAATACAAGTGTGGGAGAGCCATGCTTCGGCACGAATGGGCCGGCTCGACCGGAGTGATACCACGGCCTCACAGAAAACGGACGTAAAGCAACGCTTGCGTTGTGTTTCGATAATTACCCTCCCCTTCCCCAACCTCCGCAATTCCTGAATCCTCAACGATCCTCAAACTCCTAATCCCCAAAAGGCCGGTAAAGCACTTGTAACGCCTCTGGTGTTGCAGGTGTCGATGAGCGACGGCGATTGCTTACCATCAGGTGATCCATCTGCTCGTTTACCGGCTTAGTTAGTTAAAACTTCATTAGTACTTTAGCAGATCCAGGACCTACACCTGATTATCATCATCGTCCGGTGATTATTGGGCCTCCGGTAACCTCACTCACACGATGAGCCATAACGCAAAATGTTGTTACACGTCGGTTTTCTGCTCGGCCGAGGTATCACTCCGGTCGAGCCGGCCCATTCGTGCCGAAGCATGGCTCTCCCGCATTCAAATGTATAGTAATCATTAACATCATGTTTAATCGACATTACCTTACATAAAACCTCAGTGAATTCACTGAGTTATAAATAGCAATTATCAAGTGTTTGTACAGTCAACCATTGTTTAGTTTTTACTTGATACTGAGGCCCTTTGCGGAGGTTGGTCACATGTTACAAGGTCGTATATTGCTGTAATCGGCTTATCATTGAACATTTTGTATCTTGATTGAAGTGTAAGTAGACATTACGCGGTTCTTTAAAGTGTTGTAGTGTGTTTTAAATTGGTATACTTACTTCCTATTTGTTACGTAAATAGGTTTTAGACAAAATAACTAGGTGTATTATTATTTGTATTTAATTTGCTATGGTCTTTCAAGCAAGTGTTCATAGTAAATTAAAATTAGTAATCAAGTTCTAGTTTCTTGATTAGATCCTTGGGGTAGGTAGCGATGCTAAAGTTTTCCTTCTCATCATATCAATGACCTATCATGTTGCCAATAATTTTCGTTAGGTGCAAGGACGATATGAGCAGTTGTGCGCGGTCAGTAACTTCAACATGGCGTGACACGAAACTAATTAAGACAACACCACACAATAATTATAGATAGACAGATGTCTATTTAGTAATAATAAAGTCAAATATTATGTAAATAACGAACTTTGCTCTTTTATTGCACTAATCTAATGCTAAAAACAAACTTATTTCTCCACAGTCAAGTGTCACATTCCTTTGTTGGCAATCGTATATATTTAAATACATTTTGTTTCTTAAAAAACAAAAGAATGACAGGTCCTTTTGATTTATTTTTTAATTCCACCTTGACACCACACGTTCAGACAATGTAATTATTAATGGACGAACCATTTGACTCCAATCATTAATCATTTTGACTTACATACAACTTAATATACCTATCATAACTTTAAGGGAATGTTTCACAATGTCTGATTAAGCTACTGTTAGAACAGCTGGCATATGTTTTTATAAGAACTATCGTGAAACATACTAAATTGACAAAAAATCGCGCATCGCCGCAACCGCGCACGCTGCTTATGAGGAAGAACCCCTCCGTGGTTCGAAACTAGTAGAGCTTTTCTCAGTATATTCACGTAAGTAATCCACGATTTTTAGTTAAGAATAATAGGAACTTAAACAAACAGTTTCAACTGATAGAATTATTGCGTCGAAATCAAGTAACTTTTTATAAGGGCCAAGATACTGATGATTATAGCTTTAAAAATCTAAAAGTAAAAATACATACAGATATTATGTAGATAGATATTATATAGTCATGAAATAACAGTAATTTATTGTATTTTTTTTAAAGGGGGCTAATCTTCGAATTATTTCTCCCGCCTGGGTGAGGCGGGAGGGAGTTTCAGGCTACTGACTAAAAACCATCTCGTTCTTACTCCTGCTCTTCGAGCCGGAGCCCCGGCAACCCGTAAGTATAACTTTGATTTCGATCATATTTTATCAAAAATTAAACACAAAATTAGTAAAATTAATCCCAAAAATAAGATAAACTAACTTGTCGTATGGTGCATAAAATATTTTTTAACTTGATACGTTGAACAACATAAATACATTCATATATACATACAGACAAACAGACTTCCATTACTTTGGGGTATTGTTTGCGGTTATACGAATTAAGAAAATGACGGAAATATTCACTTTAATAATACAATAACTTGGTATTATTCTCAAGATTTACTATACATACATGTTTCACTCTTGTCGTAAAACTGAGAAATTACAATGTGTGTATTTCAAGCGGAGGTTTTAAATCTTTCTAAGTTATTTTATGGAATACATTGAAAGATAAGGGGGACAGATAGGAGAATACAACAAGTATTGCAAATCAAATGTTTCATATAAACTTCTGTGTATGTTCGTACAATCAAATTAAATCTTACGCAACCGGCCCTAAGGTATTGATTCTAATTTTAATGACAAATCACCTGCATCACAAAGAGGCTTAAACACAAAAACAATGGCTGCCAAATGATTACGAAAATCATAAATTCATAATGATAAGTTATGACGACATGAAACTCACGACTATTCGTGCTTACATCCTGAGGCGTCTTGCGATTCAAACGCAAATACTTTTAAAAAGATGTCTACAATAACTTTCCTAATTAGGACATTGATTAGTAAATAATTTGACAGTATAAAGGTTAAAGTAGACATCTTAATTATGCCGATAAATAAGCAAATTGTGTCGAGACGTGGCCTTGGTATTTAGCTTTGTAATAATTCTCGAATAATGGCTGAATGCTTGACATTCAGACTAGTCTGTCCGTCCGTTTGTCGACACGCCTATGTTGTGTTTGTCACTGATTAGTTTTTAGATAAACCTTTATCTTGTAACTAGTCATGATGACATTTATCAAATAATGTAGTGAATAATAGAATTATTTGTCAATGCTAAGACATATGCCCGTATGTATGACTTTGATAGGCATCATTTTATGAGTATTTACTATTTATTGCAATAACTTATATTAAATAGATATTAAACGGTTATGTGAACAGGAATATTAATTTAATATTCATGATGGAAAGGCTTTTCACTCTTTAAACGTTTCACAGGTTTGGATGTAAGGATGTAATTAAACATGTTAGAGAAGAAATTGAAAACGAATAAAATATCTACCTAAAGCGTTGAAAATCCCTTCTCCCCAATCCCCGAGTCCCCAACAATCCTCAAATTTTTAATCCCCAAAAGTCCGGTAACACACTTGTAACGCCTCTGATGTTAACGTGTCCATGGGCGGCGCTGATTCCTTATCATCAGGTGACCCATCAGAAAAAGCAAAAGCTAAGCCATTAAAACACTGCAAACCATTATTTAATAACTATAATCAATAAATTAACATCCATCACAAGGAACTATGAAACCATTCTAGCATGACCTACGTAATACATATAGCAAGTTACTACAAATTGTGCTTACACACGCGATTTATTCACAAACCTGTCTCTATTGTGCCCATGTAAGACAGTAATTAGTATAATTAGCATCACGATTCGACCGTCAACAGGTCCGTTGAAGCATTCATAGAAATTAACTAAAAAAAATATTTGTACTTATAGAGTTAGAATCGTCAAAAACATAGGTACCTACTTATAAAAAGGGAAGCCAAGCAGCAATAAAATAAACCTGCTATAGATTTGTAGTCTGTTTTATTGTTTTAAATAGATGCATTTAAAAGATTTTTAATGCTTTCGATCTTGACTATGCATAAATCGTTGCAGGAAAATGCAACCAATGAATGCAATAACTCATCAAGAATTGTGAAAAACTGGAAAACCACTCAAGGTAAAGTACAAAGCAAAAATGAGTATTACACCACAAGACGTCATAATAGATGAGAAACAAATCGATGCACCGACTGATTCATTGAAACATGTTCAGCTAACATGTTATGACATGTTTCTTGGACAGGTCACGTTCATGTCATATAATCGTCACGTACTTAGGACGAGAGGAAAGACGTTGGCAAGGTTGCTGTGTTAGCTAATAGATAAATATGGACATATAATTACTATAAGTGTTTCAATGTAATAGAATAAGTTTCAAGAAAGAATTAATTTAACTATTCATCTGCATCTACTCCATCAAGATATCAGAAAAAAGTTCTGGTCTCAAAATATCATCAAAAACAGTTAGTTTAGGAGATGTAATAAAAAAACAAACTCACTTTCACTGGTAAGGATGAGAGACAGTCTTATGAAAAACATTATTGTTAGTCAAATACAATTCAACAGGTTTTGATGAAGGCACAACAAACATCTCTAATTGACAAGACAATTGCTTATACTCTACATTATTTTATAGACAAGAAAACAAAGGATAAAATGCACAATAGCGAAGAAAAATTACAGCTCTAATAATGATGTCATTCACAAATGTCTAAATTCACTAGAATATTCTATGACTGGTGTAATAGATGAAAATAACTTAGACGGAACATCAGCAAAATAATTTCCCTAGCGTGTCGCAAGACGTGATTTTATCTTGATTTTAGCATTCCTTATTCCTTTTTCTAATGCCTTAAATAATTCTGCTGATAGTATTGTTTTAATAAGGTACGTTCAATCGACTGATTATTAGTGATTATGATGGTTATGTGTATGAAGCATGTAAGGATTGCTTCAGTAGTATGTAGTCTGTGGTTGGTATTGTTTATCATCTGTAATCGCATTTGCCACTATGTTTTTATTATTGTACTATTTCACTTTTACAGGTTCATCATTAGATTCACCGTTTGTTACAAAGTATTTTTGTTTAAATAAAATAGATTCTGTATCATCGACTGGTAACTAACTTTAACCTTTACCGATTTTTACAGCGATCTTAGATGTCTCAAAATCGGTAAAGTAATTTCGGAGATTGTCCCATCTCATCCGACCATACAATATGGCTCTTGAGCACCAATATTCGTTAGTGACTTGGCCTTTAGCACAATTTGAAGACAAAGCGAAGTTTAATCGGTTTACGCTCGTTTTCTGTCTCATAATTAAATTAATTTATCTCACTTACGCAAGTCGGGATGGGAACTCGTTTACCTTTTGTAAGCCTTTTTTTTAAGTCTGCCTTTTGTTTTGAGACTGGTGAAATTGAGAGGATATTTTTGAGTTGCCTATTTCTGCGGTATGAACTAACGACCTTGCAGTTCATGACTAAGATACTCATTTTATTTCTAGTCAGGTGTGAATGAGTAAGTTTTTTTCTAATATATATATAGTATGTTGTGTATCATGTTCCTGTCGTCAGGTAAAACTCACATGACTCCTCCGATTTCAAAATTGTTAGTTGTTGTTGTTATTATGGATTTTAATCCACTCAATTGGTTTAGAAAGGCCATGTAAATGGTCATAACTATTATTATTATGTACCTACGCTGTAAGACATCCAACAATAATGACTGTATGTATGTATGTACGTAATAGAAATCACTATATATCACAGACAACCACAATGACTTCACGATTGCACAATATATTAGTTCTTTGTCTTGCACCATTATCTCATGACGGCAACGCAGTCAGTGTGGGTTAATTAATGAATCGCGGTAATCTTTGAGAAGTACGTAGTTATACTGAATGTGTTCATGTATGGTATGATGTTTATTACATGATGGGTTTATGATGAACTAGTTTGCAATAATAATGGATGTTAAATAGTGGAAGAAAATAAATTTTTGGAGAAACTATCAAACTCCCGTGTTTATGAGCCTGACATACCCATTCAGGAAGCCATTTTTTATTAATTTTCAAGATACATTGATGGATTACGTTTAGTTAACGATACAATGAGACTATTAATAGATGGTTCTGTCCAAAGATCTGATGATACTAAGGAAATGTGGCTTTTTATATTATATATTCTTCTCATTTCTCTATTCAGACAAACAGACAGCAGTATGATCTAATGACACATATAAGTAGGTACTTATTACTTCCTCAGACGACCTCAGATGTGGACCTCAGTGAGATGAATCATCACACATAATATCCTACGTGTAAAGCAGCCTACCAGCATATCAAGATATACGTAAGTCTTTATTAAAATTTCAACCTAACTACAAAGACTTACAATTGAAAATCGACTAAAGTGGTATAGTAAGTTTATCTGCTGATCTGTAAGACACGCATATCAAGCCATCCTTACAATGTTATTAGAATATCAACTTTATTACAAAGACTTTAACTAGAGAATGTATTGACTTACTGGGGTAGGTTTACCTGCTGATATGTACCTATCATTTAAATTAATTAATGTATCCTAGATGCAATAATTAGTGGAACACAATATTATGTATCGATATTATTTATCGAGTCACGATAAAATTTTATGATCTTGTTGACAATGCTGCGATGTAATGCAAGTTAGATGAAGTTGCATACATTGTACCGTTGGATTGATAATTAATTAAAAGATATATTAGTACCATTGTCACGTTCATTAGAATTGCATGCTTGTGTTTTAGTGGCACATTAGTTATGTTCGACTGTCTGTAGGTGCATGAGTTTATTTCTAGAGCTCGAATTGGAATCAAGACAAACTTTTGTTAGGATGTTCAGGTATAACTTAAATGGTACGTAAAAAGTTTAACATTATGTTTAGTATTTAAGAATAAACTAGTCCGTAATCCAGAATAACGACTAGATGACGACTGATATAAAAAATCCTAATAACAGCCCAAATATGCAATGCAATTACCACTCTTCAGATGTTGCGAGGTATCCACGAGCGTCACCGATTGCTTACCATCAGGTGATTCGTCTGCTCGTTTGCCAGTCTGTACCATAACATATGACTAATTTGAAATTTGAGCTGAACTCTATGAAACGCATTCTACACAAGATTGCACATCATATGGAATCATGATGTTGGTATTGAATCATAATCAATACAAACCATGACGTGTACTGGATTCAAGCTGGCTACTATAAACACACAACTGATGACACAGATGCGAAGATCGTACAAATATTTGTTTTAACGTGGGAACCGAACCTTATAGAGTGCGTCATTGCCTACAAAGCTAAAGAAAATAACCTTACGAATAAAGGACATTTTGAAGAAGAATTAAATATTAAAATAGAATAAGATAATGTAAATGGTACCAAAGATCCGGATAATTTCACGTATCAAATCAAAAAAGCATAAAAATCAACACAAGAAACTGGTCCAAAAAATCAAAGAAAGAAAGTAAGGAATCAGGTAGCAACTCCAAATCAGAACCAGAACATTTGACTATCCTTTTCTCAACCGCAAAAGGTTAAAATAAAAAATAAAACGGTCGAAATTGGACCACAATGGTTAGAACATAATCTCAGACAAGGCCATGTAGAGGAAAAAGCGGCGAAGTATAGGTTCGAACTCGTGTACAAGGAATTCCGTATAAATTGCCTACAAAAAGGGCGAAAATATTACATACTAGCTTTTACCCGCGGCTTCGCTCGCGTCACAAAAGGATAAAAAGTAACCTATGCGACATATACCAATACATACAGCGCCATCTATACCAATACTTTTGTTTTCCCTCGGGAATATCAATTTTTTTCGGGATAAAAAGTACCCTATTATTTAATCCAGACTACTAACTTTACGTCTGCAAAAATTCAATGCAATCGGTTTAGTAGTTACGGCGTGATAATGGAACAAACAAACAAACAAACTCACTTTCCGATTTATAATATTAGTAAGGATTGCACCATTTTTGACGATGTCTTTGTAAATATTTGTAAAATAATTTCAACTAGAAGATAATTCACAGTTCATGGTTCATGGATCGTGAATAATCTGGCGATCTACAGACGGACAGCAGTCATAGCAATAGGGTTCCGTTTTTACTATTTGGGTACGGAACCCTAAAAAGTTGGCGTGATTCTGGTTTATACAATGGAAGTAGACTCACTGGAACTAGATTTCAATTTCATTTTGCGGTTATCAATAACATCGGGTGTAGTTTAGATTACATTGGTATTGGAGTTCAATTCTTGAGCAGCTTGTAAAAGGAATCTGATATTTGAAGGTAATTTTGGATCATTACTTGCAAATTTTTGAAAGGTGAGGTCATTTGATTTGGGTACTTTAATCGTTTGTAAGTTATAAAACACTTGCTACATCATGGTCAAACTTAACATACCACTCGTTATATTTGTCAATGGATAGTGGATAAATGCCCACTGCTGAGAAAAGTCTCATCTCACACGGAGAAGGTTTGAGCATTAAGATAAAGATAAAGATAAAGATAAAGATATTTTTTATTTGCGTTAACATGAGTAATATTACAAGAGTACATGCAATGGTGTTAAGTTACAAGTATGAGCTACATGTTATGCCGTTTTGGCGTACAAATATTTAAAATTATTATTTAATATTAAAGTAGGTAGTGAAAAAAAAAATATAATTATATAAACATGCAAACCTAAACAATATTAACCGTTACAGGTACAACAAAATTATGTTAATTGTATTACAAGTCAAATTTATCCTTCAAAAAATCTTCTATATTATAATAACATTTCTTATGTAACAAACGTTTGAGTTTATTTTTAAACATGTTAAAATTTAAGGCTTGTATGCATTTAGGTATTTTATTATAAATTTTAGGACCCAGACATAATATGCTTTTGTGCAACAATGCAGTTCTAGATGGATGAATGCAAATGTTATTATTACGTCGATTTCTAACATGATATTCGGATAAGCGCGGAAACAAGTGCAAGTTGCTTCTAACAAACAATGCAACTTCAAGTATGTATAAAGACGGAAGTGTTAAAATTTTGTATTCACCAAATAGCGGCCTACAACTGTCCATACTTTTTATTCCGAACATAGCTCTTATGCAACGTTTTTGTTGTTTGAAGACTATATCCTTGTGAGTGGAATTACCCCAAAAGATTATCCCAAACCTCAGTACCGACTCGACAAGGCCGTAATATGCTGTGAGTAAAGTTTCCTTGTTAACGGTAGGTGCCAGTTTATAAAGGGCGTATGCTGACTTACTAACTTTTTTACTTAGTCCGTCAATATGGTTTTTCCAACTGAGTTGACTATCAATAATTAAACCCAAGAATCGAGTTGTGTCCACTTTTTGTATAGTATACTCGTTATAAATTAGATTAACTGGTAGTGAATTAGTTATGTTTTCTCGCTGTCTAAAGTGCATTATATTGGTTTTTTTGAGGTTAATTTTTAAATTATTGTTATTAAGCCAGTCGATTATATTTGACAAGGAATTATTTATTTCAAAATTGTAATTATTTGGATCTTTAGATTTTATTGTTACGGTGCTATCGTCAGCAAAAAGGACCATAGGTTCTGTTGTGGCCGAAGGTAGGTCATTTATGTACAATAAGAACAAAAGGGGACCTAATACACTACCTTGTGGGACGCCATAGGATACGTCACGCTTATGAGATGTAAATATCTGTTCCCTTTTAGTTGTTGGATTGAACTTTGTTATTTCTGTTATTTGTTGACGATCTGTTAAATATGACCTGATCAATTCCAATATATTACCTCGTATACCGTATGCTGACAGTTTTTCTACTAAAATATTATGATCTACGCAGTCAAAAGCTTGAGACATATCGCAATATATTGAGCAGACAGGCAAAGACTTGTCGACATGAGTGTATACATCGTACAAGAAGTCATAAACTGCCATGTTAATATTATTTCCTTGCCTGAAACCCTTTTGATTATTACATAGAATCTTATGTTTTTCTAAATAACTATTGATTTCTGTGTACAAGTATTTCTCAAATATTTTCGAGAATATAGGTATAAGAGCTATTGGTCGGTAGTTCTCCATTAAAAATTTATCCTCTTTTTTATGCAAGGGTTTTATGATAGTTAGTTTTAAGTTTTTTGGGAACGTACCATTTACTATACACAGGTTTAAGATATGGCTTAAATGGCCTGCAATACTCTTATCTACTGATTTAATTATTTTAGTGGGTATTCCGTCATAACCGACACTATTTGTGTTTCTTAAATTATTTATAATTCTTAACATCTGAATCGGTAGACAAGGGGACATGAACATGGAGTTAGTGTTGTGGCTAATCAATCTCGTAGTTTCTTTACTTGTACCAACGGTAGGTTGTACTTTTTCAATAAAATATTTATTAAATGCGTTCGCTATGTTTGTAGGGTTTTGAATAATAGTGTTATTAATTTTTATTTTATCTATCGATTCTTTTGGTACTGAAGTTTTGTTATTGTTAATTACTTGCCATGTTGATTTACTTTTATTAGTTGATGTATTTATTTTATAATTATTTTGAGCCCGTTTTGTTAGGTTTATAATTGTTTTAATTCTTTTAGAATAGTTTTTATAATTTAATTTGTTTAGAAGTGAGGGTTTACGCCTAAAATTCCACAGCATTTCTTTTTTCTTTTTAGAACATATTTTAATTCCACGAGACAACCATTTAGGTTTGTTATTTACTCTTATTAAAACTTTTTTTAACGGAAAACATAAGTCGAAAAATAATTTAAATGTATCTATGAAGTTACTATATGCTAATGTTGGGTCATCAGTTTCGTATATTTCACTAAAGGACAAGCTTTGTATACACGTTTTGAATTTTTGTATATTTTCATAATTATAATCGCGCGTGATTTTATACCAATGTTTTAATCTTAGCATTTTTTTGACCGGGATCTCAATTACTTGTGCTGTATGGTCCGACATTCCAAGTTCTAGTATATCAGTTACGCATTGTTTCTGAAAATTGTGAGCAAAATTATCTATACACGTGTTACTTAATGTTCTAGTAGGTTGTCTCAGCGCTAGTTTAAAATTGTAATTCATCAATAAACATTCAAAATCCAAAGTTACATTATTGCACTTTAATACATCAATGTTAAAGTCACCGGCTATAATGGTATTATTGGATTTAATTTTTGAAATGTGTACTAAAATTTCTTCAAATCTTTGAAAGAATAAATTCAAATTATTATGTTTGGGTACTCTATACAAACAGACAACAACAATTCTAGATTCTATCAGTTCAATAGCACAACATTCGATAACATTATTAATAGATAATTTGCTTATTTGAGGAAGTTCTCTAAACTTATGTATATTGTTGACAATTATGCAAGCTCCACCTCTTTTGATCTGGCTACGACTGAAAGTTGAAGCTAGTTTATAGTTTTTCATATTAAAAATGCTTTCATAACCGGCTAACATGAAATGTTCGGTAATACATAGTACATCAATGTCTACATTTTTATCTTTAAGTTCGTCTAAATGAATAGATAATATATCAGATTTATTTATAAGACCTGCAATGTTTTGGTGTAGAATTTTTAGGAATTTAATATCGAAAAAACAGAGAGTTACAATCATCTACAATAGCAGTATCACTACTTAGTTTACATTTTTGGTTGAAATTGGAATTAATATAGTTTATCAACAAAAGTATATTTTCGAAAATGTTTCGAATGCCATTGTTATTTATTACACCTGTTCGTAAGTTAAACATAGAACGATCAAACGTTAAATCATAGTTGGAATCTAAATAGTATGCATGCTCGTGCTTTATTAAGTCTAAGTATAATAGATTATTAAATGTCTCAATTCTCCAGTTGTAAAGATTGTTATGATTGGTAAGTTTATACGTAGGAAAGCAAATTATGATGTTTGTGTGACTAACTTGTTTTAATATATTACGAATTAATAGTATATTGCTGTCATAGTTGCTAGTTATCTTGAAGTCCTCTTCTCCAATTAATACAATGCAGTAGTCAGTCATTGTATAATCACGAAGCTTTGTTTGTATACCGATAAGAAGTTGCTCTGTAGAACCATTAGGTGTAATGTAGTGACATATATTGTATTTATCTAATAGAAGTTCTTCAGCGGTCGACAGTATTCTATTTTTGTTGTTAGTGCTTAGTAATATTTTACTTTTTTGCATGTCTATAGATGTTTCATTTTTATTAATATCTAACGTTGAGGCTTTGATCGTGGCTTTTGTAGATATAACTTCTGTATCAGTAGTATTGGTTATCAATGTTTGTGTTTGCTTAGTTTCCAAATTCTGCTTCTTAGATTTTTGTGGGTGTATGGAATTTTTGTTTAACTGGACTATTGGTAATTTTCTTAAGTACTTCGTTTTTTTAATTCCTCATTAGTTTCGTAGCTTACAATTCTCTGCTGACAATAATTCAATTTCGTGGTGTGCACTTTGTAATTGTGATTCTAAATCCAGTAGCTTAGTTTTTAATAAATTAATTTGTTCATTTTCGTCTTGAGATAACTCTGGCATACTATTGACGGAATCACCACGCTTGCTCAATGCGGATTGGCGATTTCAAACTTATAATTAGAAATTATAAGCCCAGGTTTCCTCACGATGTTTTCCTTCATTGTTGCCCGTGGTGTCTAAATAATCTTAGAAAGTACACATAACTCGGAAAAAGTCACAAAAAAAAAGTCACACAAAAACTCTCATGCACGTGAAGCAGGCGTCTTAAACCTTCGGGCCAGCTCGACAGCAATGATAATAAAATTGAACTAACTTATTACTGACACCTGGCACAATCTTAGGCTACGTGTTCTAAAAAAGCTAGTTCCCAAAAACTCTATTCAACCTAGAATTGCACCGGAAACCCTTTGAACAAGACACACACATCACTTTCATTCTCTTAAAAAATGAGTAACTGGTTACTAGGTCTTTTACCAAGATGCAACAGTGCACAATCTTTCAATAGTTACAATGTTTGGTTACCATTTGACCAACCATTGACAACACATCAATGGCTGCCCCAGCAGTGGGCGTTACAACTAGGCCACCATGACCGCCATTACATTCATACAATGTATCACCTTTTCTTTGATTCTCATTCACATTTAACACTTCTATGCTAACTGTGGTTAAAATTTCAGTAGACGAGTCATTACTCAGTGCAAACAGAAGCCTTAGTACATTGGCCGGTATTTAGCGCGGCCGTAAAGTAAAGTAGGACATGCTCACATGCTCCAAGTCTGTAAAGACTGAGAATAAGGCTAGGATGGAAATGAGGCAGGAGGCTCCAGGATGAGTTTTAAAAATGAGGTTTTTTTGAGGCTTTATTTACGTTACCCGTATACTTTGTCTTATCCGGGAATTGGAACCATCTTATTCGACTTATGGGAGGGGACCACATTATGCAAACTTTACGTCCACTATTAAGATTTAACTATTTCTGGACCTTGATTTTATGATTTTAACATTATCACTTATATAAAAATCTAAATACTGAAGAATTGAGGCCAGACAATTATAGATAACTTGAGGTGTTTCTGTTTGTACCTAATGCTTCCTTGTGGAACACAATTATTATCTTGTTATCTTAGTCTAAGCTCTGTTGTATGATACTGTCTACGGAGCTAATGTTTACTCTAAAGTTTAATGAACTTCTAACACGTATTCGTTGCTATCATATGGATTATTTTGATACAAGAGTTGATGATAAGATTGTATTTTCTCTTCTGCCATTTTTCTATGACAGTTTAAATTATAATTGGATTAACAAATGCCTTACAAACTTGTAAAAATGAAAAAGTTTAATCAAGGGATTAAAATCTAGAATCGTCTAAGGTTGTAATCAGCTCATCTAAATTCACTATCGTTAGTTTTATAACATCCGCTAGTAACTAGTGCCTAGAACCAAAAATAGTCTATATCTTAGGTATATAGTACTTTAACAAATGTTATAGCCAGTAACATATTAGGTACTGGATGTTAAAGAAAGTATGAAGAAAGAAACAAAAGGGCCAAAATTGAATATTTAAACTTTCAAAATAAAAGAAAGAAAGTGTGATAACTAACCGTGAAGGAAAACAGTTTGAATTGGAAAGACACGAAACGTTCACAAACTACTTTTGGACAATGAACTGTCCGACTTATAGCAACGGCCTATGGCCTTATTTCCCCTAGTGCGGGTCATGATGCGGAGCGAGGGGGACTGGGATGCCGTCTCCTCCTTTTGCGAAGCAGTCATGCTAGCCAAAGAGGAGGCGGAACGCGTGAGGGAGAGCGCTTCGCTGCCTCCTCGCAACCCAACCATCGCGAAGGACACTCCGGGCGTCGGTGATCGCGAGACGATCTCCGGCCACCGTAAGCGCGGGCCTGCGGACGGCGAGCATGGGTGGCTCGCCGCCCGACCAGAACCAGACCCTAGCTTACGGCGCGTCGCGATCCGCGCGCGCCTCAGAGAGCCATCAGACCACCACAGATGGGCCCAATAGGGCTGATGCCGATTCAGAGTCGCGGAGAACCTAACGGGTTACCGAGGCTCCGGCTCGAAGTCAGTCAGTTTAGTCAGTAAGAGTCTGACACTGCCTTCCGCCTCAACCAGGCGGGAGAAGGCATTTGATGATTTTAACCGTTAAAAAAAATGGCCTTATTTCCAATCATACAATGTAATTCATTCATTTGTTCGGTATAGTAATTATGTTTGGTTAAATGGTCCATTTGCGTTCACGATTGAATAGTAATTATTGCACTTCCGACATTGCCTGTGGGCATTTTTAAAGTAACCAATACCTACTAAATGTATTGAACTGAAAACCAAATCGATTTGTTAAACACCTACCTACTGGCATGGCAAAATAAACTTACAACTATAAGAAACAGAGTACAGATTTGCATAACACAACAAAAAGTCTTTATGAATGCAAATCGATATTAGATAATAAGCTAGTAGCAGTAAGGATTATTTTAGCGTGGCAAATAATACCGGTTGTTATAAGGTCAAGTGCGACATTTTATTGTTACTTCCTGATGCTGGGTATCGGTCACCCGGTTTCGGTTACGGAGAGTGGTACGGAAATGATTGTAGTCTTGTTATCTATAACACTTGTAAGGCTTTCACAATTAGTAATTAAAATGGCAAATATGTTCGTATATTTATTTAGGTATTAATATTAGGATTGGCGACATTGAGGCGATATTTGTGTTAATAGATCTAGTCATAAGTTCAGTATTAGGAGCTGGATTTGGGTTTCTGAGTTTAATAGTTCAAGCAGTACTGATCTGCTTGTGCAAACTGAGTTAGATACTATTTGGGCTTCCGACTTCAGGAGTAAAATGATTCACCACAATACATACCTATTATATCATCATAAAATCACGCCGTTTAGCCAGTGCTGCAGTGGTGCACATTATGCCACTGTACAATGTCTTCTCACGTAAAAGATGTGCCTAATACCTATTTTATTAAATCTCACATTACTTAAATCACAGACGTATGTATGGATTCCAGATTCCATCTTACCGTTCTTACCTAAACATTTCGTAATACATAATCTGTGCTAGGAGTAATAAATAACAGTTTTGAAGCCTAATTTGTTATGATTAGCTTCGTGTATACCTGAAACTGATAGGTAATAACTGCAGAAGGCTGGACGTGACGAGGTCGAATAACTATCGTATGCAATTGATTTGATTTTAGTAATAAGTTCAGTAGTCAATAGTGGCAGTAATTCGTGTTTTTTAAAGACTCAGTATTAAATCCTTTCGGATTTCAAAAGACTAACTAATTTATGTATATTTTAATCTCGGTTTATATTTTACTAGCTTTTACCCGTGGCTTCGCTCGCGTTATTTAATCCAGACTATACTAACTTTATGTCTGCAAAAATTTAATGCAATCGGTTTAGTAGTTACGGCGTGAAATCAGAACAAACAAACTCACTTTCCGATTTATATTATTAGTAAGGATGAGACATTCTCCATCCAGCTTTCAATTTCACAGAGTTAAGTTTTTAAAGAGTTATGCTTAGATCTTTAAAGCTACGCCATGGATTTTGATATGGATTTTTTTAATAGATAGAGGGATTCTTAAGGTATGTTTATATTTTGTATAATACATGCATATTGCACCCGTGCGAAGCCGGGGCGGGTCGCTAGTGAAATATAAATTTATACGAATTCTTTAATAGTTATGAACTAGGTACAATTCAATTATTCTCACTCTTCAATAATAAGCATAACAAACTTTATAAAGATTGACACACGGTTTTGAAATATTAATAACCAACTTTCTATTTGATAAGTTAGTCACACTTATTACTCACTATTACAAATATTACAATGTAAAACTAATAAACATAACGAACAAATAATTCTATACACTACGTTTAAAATAACTGACTTCAACCCATTCTTTTTTTAAGTCGGTTAAACACTTTTCTAAAAACAGCATTAAAATCGGTTCAGGCAATCGCGACATAAGCGCTCATAGACATACATACATATAGGTAAAATAAGAACCACTTTTTTGGAGTTGATTAATAATAGGTATTATTTTTTATTTTATTTTTTTATAGCATAAGCGGTAAACGAGCAGACGGATCACCTGATGGTAAGCAATCGGCGCCGCCCATGGACACTCGAAACACCAAGGCGTCACAAGTGCATTACCGGCCTTTTGGGAATTGGAAATTGGAGGACTGTGGAGGATTCGGGGATTCGGGAGCCTAGGGAGGGGGGTAATTGGGCCCCGGTAACCTCACTTACACTACGAAACTCAACGCAAGCGTTGTTTCACGTCGGTTTTCTGTGAGGCCGTGGTATCACTATGGTCGAGCCAGCCCATTCATGCCGAAGCATGGCTCTTCCACACTTAAAAATTAATGACACACACTTAATGAAACATTACCTATCTATCACTGTTTTTGGAAATATTATTCATGCTCTTATGTCATATACATTTTCGAACCAAAACCGCAAAACAGAATACACATTTGCGTGTACCGAAACTGCGGTTTTATTGTGAACGTATAATTATAACTGGCAAACGTTACCGTAAGTTACGCACTTAACTGTCACGGAAGGTGGTAACTGACGCTCTTACTTAAACCGCCAGTTAATTAGAAATTATTCGTGATTACTAATCTTGTTCCTTATAGTTTAAAGTTAAGTAGATTGCCTAACTAGAACAGATTTGAATCGTATATACTGTCACTTGTCATAATTAGACAGGACATACAATATAGAATTGCAATTGAATTCTATTGGAATACCAAGACCCTGATCCCTAATAACTAGCTTTAGTCTCACAATACGAGGTGAGCCTATTGTCATAGACCATAGTGCGAATAACAAAACAATAGGTATCACCCGGAAGTCTAGGATACCTATATACATATCATGATATGATAATTTCAAAAATCCACATTAACTATTATAGGTAGTATATTTGAATACTGGAGTACAATTAAAAGTTCTTCAACTCTTCAGCTAGAATAAGCAGGTAGCCCATAACTATGACCAATGCTCATAGACATTTACTATCATGATTGATGAGTACTTTTGCCAAATAAAAACGATAATTTTGCAGACGTTTTTTTATCATAATCATCAACAGCCTATAAATGCACACTGCTGGGCAAAGCCTCTTCTCACACGGATAAGGTTTGAGCATTATTTCAAACTTATAATTAGAAATTATAAGTCCAGGTTTCCTCACGATGTTTTCCTTCACCATTTTTAATACAGGAAGGTTACTACTCTACCTACCTACGTTGTAAGATTGAAATCGTGATATCAGCACTAAAAGCATTTCATAGTTCTCCATATACCCTGGAGGTATACCAGATGGTTCCCAAGTCATGACCCTTAGCATTTCGGAACGTATCGAACGAACGATACGTTTCGAAGGCCGACCGGTGCGCAGGCGCAGCAAAATGTCAGTGATAGGGCTGTCACGTCTTCAAATGTTGAAATGTGAAGATGTTTAGTGGTGGATTTATGGCTATATGTATAACTAGAGGTCCTGAGTTCAAATCTTGGTGATGCTAGGTTCTATTAGTAGTGGCATGACAAACGAACATTTAGCTAATTCCTGGGTTAGATGTCCTATCATTAGATTGTTATATTACCTAGTAACCTTGATGAATGACCTTTTAGAGATAAACAGTGGACATAATAAGCTTTTCTTGATGAAAAGTCTTGAAATAAGAAAATCGTAAGAAGTTTTCAACTGTAAAACATACAGTTTACATATAATGTCTAGTAACTAGTATTTATTAATTATTTAGTAACTAATATTGCGGCGTTGCGTTTGAATGTTCTCAGGTCAGAGATTAACCAATTAACATTAATCTAATACGTCAATGGAAATGTCAGTCAGTCACTAAACTGCATAATTAAATAAATAACTAGTGTCAATATTTACAGTCTGAAGTGATAGAAATTACAACATGTTACTTTGATCAAATATCAAGTTTTGTATCTATCGTGGTATTATTTATGGAGTGCGGGTTCAATACGGTTTTAAAAAAAATCGCAGTATTAGCATGGAGTCTGGAATTGTGCCCGGTATATGGCAATAGGCTCATCCCTAGGGACACATGGGACTCATAACATAAATAGTGAAAAGTGGATGTTACATTCTACAGTGGCATTAAGTGCCGTAATGTGCCTACCTCTTTGGGGATAAAAAGTCGTGATGTTATGTTATGTTATTTTTTGAGTGCATCTGACTCAAGAGATTTCGATACGACTGGATTGTCAGTTCAAAATATTATCTTACAAACAGTTAAAATAGAGGTATAAGTCATTCTAACTTTTACCATGCATTAATAACTGCAGCATTTGTTTTCGATTTTTCGTACACCCTGCAAATTACACCTCAATTACAATTACAGAACTAAGATTACTTTTATATAACTCAATTTTTTAACAATTAAAAAAAATCTACCAGTACCAGCCCTATTAAAGTCCGGGCGACAGGTGCACAAAAATACCAGATGCACATTGTGTTCCGACCGAGATTGGCCATGGCAGCACTATACACATTTATACAGGCCTACCTGAGAACCTCCCATCAATGGATTCGGGAACCTGGTACAAGGAAAACGGGAACCTGTTTGTTACTTTTGCAAAGTTTAATAATAACTGCGAATGTGTGGGTGTTTATTGTTATTGTTTTATGGTAGGCAGATCTGCTAGACTCCGATGTGGACTATGTTTGTAAAAATAGTTGGCTGAAAGTAAGTCTATTTTTTATTTTAATTAATCCTCGATTTTTCCTCGGCACTTTTAAATCTATTAATAATGCCTAGAGAGCTAAACATTTAATTTTTTCATTTACAATCAGTCGCTAGACTATGATCAAATTACTTGAAGACCAAATGATGTTTGGAGTCCCTACAGGCATTCATCTGCAGACGCCCCTGTGGTAGGAAGCACATCAGCTGTCTTTAATCTCTTGGTAGGCACAGAACACACTAATTGAAAACACTAAACATGGTAATCAAAACGCACTATTCTACCATCACCATGCCTAACATCTTAACCTGCATTATGGGACACTGGTGCTGGTATTGGTAGGATTTGAAACTAGGAATCTTAAGTTACTTTAATATTAAAGATTTTTCAAAAAAAAGGAGGTTCACTGTTAAACCTGTGTCTATGTACCTATGTTTGTGCGCGTTTATCTCGCGAATGGCTCAACCGATTTTGACGCGATTTTCAGGTAAGTGGTTGTTACATTTAGGAGAAGGTAATAATATGTATAAGTATATTAATATAAGTTTTTAAACGTAGGTAGTTTATTGAGGAATTATATACTATTCAGTACACGAAACAATGAACTAAAGGACTTGCATGGTATTTTGTGTTCAATAACAATTCGGACGAAAGGACCAAATGTTTAATACCATGGTCCTTTGAGGCGCGTGTCGCAAACAAAGGCCGATTACTTCTAAGGTGTAGGTTTCTATCTACCTAATTGTAATGCAAAATAGTTCAATATTGATTACTCTATTATTTTCCCACGGGTTTCCTCTAGATAAAATAGGTGTGGTATTCAAATGATCTGAGATCGATCGAGTAGAAATCCGTCACGACTCTGTACTAGACTACATGTTGTTTAATATTGCATTCTTATTCTGTCACTTAAAATAAAGACTTCATTTAGTGTTGAAAACAAGTTCGATTTTGGGAGTATTACTGAGTTTAAAAAAAATCTCAGTAGTAATATGGAGTCTGGAAATGCCCGGTATATGGCAATAGTCTCAACCTCTATTACATGGGACTCATAGCATAAATAGTGAAAAGTGGGTTTTACATTGTACAGTGGCATTAACTGCCGTAATGTGCACCTCTGCCTATCCCTTCGGGAATAAAAGGCGTAATGTTATGTTATGTTACAAATAATAAATACTAAGGGCAAAGAAAAGTTCAATACATATCTATTCTATTTGAGACATAAACAGATACACTACCGTCCAGACACAATTGCAACTGTTACAAGTATAAGGTCGTTTATTAGATAATATTATTATGACACTTAAGACCAAGTTAAACATTGCCCTTGTTAACTAATATCACCTTGATACACAGTATCGGTACAGTGTAATCACTGATAATGAGACCGGTTGCATGTTATATGCCCTTGCGCAGAGAAAGGACCACTTTGAGAGTCTGACCTCTTCTTATGAACTTGTATTATTAAAGAGTAACCAAATCGTTGTATTAAAATGGTATTATTTTAAAAAACACTAGTTTTTATCTACGACTTCGCATGGTGGCAATTTCTTCCGAGAATTGAACCCATAAAACGTTATACCGATACCAGCCTATTGCCCAACCGTGCAAAGTTTAGTTTAGTATAATTTTATTATAAATAACAATGATTTTTCATACGTAGTAGGTATTGAAATTATTTAGCATTTATAATCTATAGACACGTACTTATTTATTTTTCTACTTAAAGTAATTAACATACAATTACTATAAATCTGATTATTATAAACAGACATTGAATGACTTATGGCTTCTACGTAAATAATATTAATAACAGACGACAAGAATTTAATTATTCATCACAACGTTTCCGTTGACTGTTGGGCAATTCGATATTCACCCCTTTGCATTCAACCACCTAGGACCTAGGCTACCTAGGAGCACTATACTCTAAGTCAATCTATTTCAATATTAAAAATAAATATTAATAATTTACCTATAGATTTTAAGTAGCGTGGGAAACAGAAGAAATAGCACACTAATTTCGATTAATCGCAAACATCCTCGATTCTCAATAACTCGATGCGATGATACAACGATTATGACCGATTTAATCGGTATCAATCGATTCCTGTATCGAGAACCGGAGTGTTATTTTTGCAATATAATTAAGGCTGGTTACACGATGTCCGACACACTTGTAGTCGAGTTTGTGCGCATAAGATTATAGGAGAACCGGGCTGATGAAACTAGTCAACGTCAACCCATGAGACTGACAGCAGCACGACTAGCTACCACAATTTGTCGACTTTATTTAATCGATTTTCGATTTTATTATAAAATAATTAGGTTGATAATTTCTCACAGTTTGGGATAAGTTTATGCAAGGCCGTTTAAAGGCATATACGCAGGGATAAATGAGAAATAACACGTGGAACGATGAAAGTCTAAATCACGTTTTAAAATTTAAATTATAAAAAAAAAATGGAGGCGTTTCCGAGTGATTTAGGTACTTATATAGAGGTGGTGAAACCGGCGCTTAGTCTTGTCTTATAAATTCTAGAATGTCTTACCTATATCTTAATGACTCATCTAATTCCGAAAAAACAACTTTGGTATCTCCGCAATAAGACTGACAGAATTACTATTCCTATCCAGGATACACTTATGAAATTAACTTATAAAATTAGTATTGTCTTGATAGACATCAATCATACCTACATTTTTATTACGTGTATCTTGTTTTGCTTCTCAGTTTATGAAAGATCGTATGATATAAAAGAGATATTTGTAAATAAATAATATGATTAAAAAAAACAACAACTGTCAATTATTATTGTTCCGGGGTTGCGTGGGATGTGAAGGCATGTTTGTATTTTTAAACGCATTCACGATAAAAGAAATCGTACTGTCCCCTAAGTTATATATGTCAAAAAAGTTTTCAACCTATTTAAGTAGATGGTAATACGAATAACCACAATTAAAAATACCTACATATAGTTAGAGTACGTTGGTACTATAGTTACAGTACTTTAGGATTGAGATTAACTATAAAAATTCGTTATATATCTACCTACCTACCTACCTACAAACATTAATAAAATTACAATGAAAGAACAACAAAAATGCGACTAAAAACAGTTCATGCAGTAGTAAACATTTTTGTCACTCTTCTAGAGGTATATCTCTAGCACTCGGATTAACAAGTTCAATGAACTTCAGAAAACCGCCAAAATAAATGGCGATTACACTTCTTACGCAATCAATGCAAGTCATTTGCTTTCTACTTAACATACATGACCTTACCATTCTAGTTTTGTATGTACCTATTACTATTTAGTAGAATCGAATACATAAAAACGTAATCAAATGTAAAAAACTACAATACTCATGCATAAAATTGGAATAAAGGAACGATAAATTGTGTTGGATGCATAACATGTTAGTTGTAAACGGAGTTATGTGTTTAATTCTATATAATAAGGGGCAAATCTGTAATAGAGAGTCGGTCTGTAATTCCCCCACTGCTGGGGATTAACCTCGTTTTACACACAGGACGACTGGAGGTACCAATTAATATTTTGAGGATTTTTTAACAAATCTAAAAGGTAACTTAGGTTATAGGTATATTAAAATTTATTCTAGAATCTGGCAAAGAATTCAGGATTTTTATCTTAGAAGTTGCACATGTACTGGTTAATAAAAATACGTAAAAAATATGACCATTCTCACACAATATACGAAACTTTTACATAAGTGCTGAGAATTTTGTGTGCATTGCGAAATGTTTCCATTGACACCTGACGCCTGCAAGTGTCGCAATCGGAATTTCACTTGCTCATTCATTTTCAAGGCTATTTATTATATCGAGTCGTTTTATCTTTTTTTAAAACAGCATAGTAACTAACACTGACCGTTCAAAAACTAGGTACAGTTAATTTCCAAATAGAAGTTTCTTAAATCCGTAATAATTCAATTTTAGAGCACAAAGTAATAAAAAGATACACATTACGGTTATTCAACTCGAATAAAAAATAGAAAATAAAATAATGTAACAAAACAAATACTACATTATTCCACCGAATAGTGCGTAACAAGAGAACGGATAACGGATTATTATTTAAATAAAATATAAAAAATAACTAGTTATCCACGGCGAATAACGACAGTGAAAGTTGTTCGTAACGCATCGCTGCCTTCTATTTACCTTCGGCTAAACGTTATTTAAAAATTAAATATTGGCTTATTTGGTCTGCCGTTGCTAATCAATTGGTGATTGACAAATTTGCTGGCGTAAGTCGCTGTTTAATAAGAGAATGTGATAATGTGATTTTTTAAAGAAAACAACCGTTTTTGTCGAGAGCTTTTTCGTAATTTAAATAACGTGTAATGTTTACTATTTGGCGTGAATTAATTGAGTGAAACCAGTTCCTTAGGCAGTCGTTTTTTGTTGTTGTAGATAAATAGCGATAAATCATTTCTGAACGTGAATATATTTTTAATTTTCAACACTTTCAAATTGAGCAAAAACATTAATGAAATCTGAATAGATTTTTTACACATTGTTGTGAGATTGCTTTTGCTTTAACTGTTATGATTAAGACGATAATTATGACATAATAAATCTATGACTGAAGGTAAGCAACTAGGACGAGGCCAAATTATAGGAAAATTCTAAGAATGAGTATTTTATTATTCAATAAACACGAAGAAACCAGCTACATACAGCCTTTATTCAATATAATATTACCTATTTGACAATGTTTATGTCAAGTTTTTATAAAAAACGGCATCGTTGTGTTTACAGCGTTTATCAGTTGAGTAGCTCTTATCTCAAACAACTTACTTATAAAGAAGGAACTAAATACATATTATACATAATTAAGATAGTTGATTACCAGTCTCACTACTAACAAAATGACTCATGTATATTGATACTGTGAAGAAGGATTATAAAACTGATTCTTTGCTTTTAAACGAGTTATCATCCAATATTTAGGTAGATAGCAGTTGGTGTTGCTATTGCTTCTCAATAAATACGATATAATAATGACATGTCTCAATCTGAAATCGATTAGGTAGCAACTTAGGTATTTATGTTGTTTTTTTTTTTTTGTTTGTCAATTCTGTTCACAGCCTTATTTAAGAGTACATTCACGGAAGAAAATATTTTGAAACGTATTAAAAAAGAACGGTAAGTTTTGTACTTTACACACACTCAAAAATGACCTCGCGTTTTATAATATGGCCGAGATTACGAATAAGAGTGGACTATAAAAATCTTGCACGTAATACTAACAGTATTGCACGAACGAGACTTGAAAGCAATTGAGTAAAAAATAACACGTGAGGCTGACCAAACATTCTAGTTTTGAATAAAAAAACGACTTACAGCTTTAGAATATCCGCTCCCGGCGCTTCCATCGGACGAGTTGCTCAATCTTCTCTCACTGTTGGATGCTGGCGGCGACCACGCCGAACCACTGTCTGACGGCATCTTGACAACCACAACTGTCTCACATCATAGCTATCAACCACTATTAACTCGTTATTAACCGTTATTCACAACACTAGCACATCACTATCGGTGTTCCGCGGTCCATTTTACTTGTCCCGTTTACCTGCGGAAGAAAAAAATATCGTTGAGATTTTACGGTACAATGTTGTAATCCACTATCTATTGTAGATAGCAAAGAATATGCTAGACGGGACACGAAATCGAACAGGCGATAACTAAAACATGTGTTAGATCTTACAATAGATAAGTTTACTAAAATCGTATTCACAAAAACTTTTATTAATACAAAACTGGAGAAAACTCACACAATAACTGGTAGTATACAAGGAGAATCGTATAACTATAACAGTAGTAAGTTTACAATCGCTCGGTTATTTCGGAAATAACCGTTATTGGAAACAGACGTCCGTTCGGTGGCGCGCGCGGCGGAGTACTGGCGCGTCGAGTCTCGCGCGCGGTTGCGCGACACAAGACACAACACAGATAAATTATATTATTTCTTAATCTATAACCAGTTGTTATTATAAAACTATTTTATTTTGCACAATGTTTTGTTACAGTATTAGTTTTAACGCGTGAATGCATTAGATCAATTAAAAAACGTTGTACATTGTCTTATTGTAGGTATTCTTTATATAACAATGCGGGTATTACTAAATCTCAGCGTCGTTGACCAATATTATGCTGGTTTCTGTATTTGGGTTTTGATGTTAGGCTTTGAATATTTAAGCATTTTTTATTTCTGTTCTGTAAGACCTAAAAAATGCAATTGTTGTACGCAAAATGTCGCTATTATCAATGACTTGTAGTTTGCGTCGTAAAACCGTTTAGTTCCGACGCTTGTTTATGCGCCCCGTCACACAATACTTTCTAGGTGTGCACAAAAAATAATTTGACACGAAATGCCGAAGAAACTTGAACTACATTTAAATAATGTCCGTACAATATGGCCTGAATACCTGGTATATCTGATCGGTACCTATTTGTTGACACGCGATCAATTACCCATTCAAATGACACGGTGCACACATGACGCGATCTATCGCCGCGCAGACGCAGTGAAATGGGAGGCATTGTACTTGCTTGACCACCATACTTTCGGGACTTTGTCGGAATAATCCTATACCTTTACTTAGCTGCTTTTTATTGTACATTATTTTATAATTTAATTAAAAATTGTTCTGCTTATAGATGTTGCCATATTTCCATTTGGAAATAATATATCTAATTGATTAAAATGCAGATTTACGCCATCCGAATAATTATAGAAGATGGTGCGAATTCGAATAATTTAATACTAATTCTAGCAAGCATTTAGTGTTGCATAGTTCTACATTTAATACTAGACATTCTAAATGTTAAGGATATTATATTATAGTGTTTAAATGCCAAGGTATTAGTGCAAAAACGTCGATGATCGCATTAAATATATCGATTTAAGAGGCAGAAAAAAGTGGAGATTTTCGATGCAGTAATAAAACGCCTACGGGCATTTAAAACGTCTATCTCAGCCAGTCCATTATCGGAAAGGAAAATCGCATCAAAATCGTTCGAGGAATTCGCGAGGTTATGTTCCAAGACAAACATCTATTGTATTTTTTGTGGTAATTACAAATATAAGTGAATTAGTCGTTTATGCTTCCTGCATTCTACAAAAACTAGTTTTTACTTGCTCAGGTGTTGTAAGAAATATATGATTGTATTGAACAATAGTCAGTTAAATAATTCGTGATTTAGCATTGTATCCATTTTTATACAATTAGCTATAAGTCTCCTGATTAATGATTGAGCTCCGGAATGTAATTATTTTTAATGGATTTAATTGTCCTGTGCATTATTGCCGTGTTTTTAAGTATTGTCTAAGTATCTAGAATTTTCTTTAGTTAATAGTTAAGTTAATAGAAAAACACATGAATGCGTTAAGCTAAAATTAAGTAAATAAACGACACTTAAAAATTGTATTTGCCTTTAGTAAATTAACTAAAAATCAGGTTGAGGGCAAAATCCATTTTATGGGGCTTATCTAAATTTGGCTAAGACAATCATCATTAATTTCCTAAAATGGCGAAGTCAGGTTGTTTAAAAGGACATTTCTGTTACGTCATCGCGGTGGCATCTCAGTGGAGTGGTGATTCACAATATTGTGCCTAGTATCCACGATGACCTTCACCTTTGAAGGTGGTTATACCAGCTATGTACTGACGGAACTGGTCATATTGACACGTCTCATTGTTTTTGTTGGTTGCTGGCGTTTATTTGCAAATGGATTGGTGCTGTCAGTTTGTTTGTATTGCAAATAGTTTCTCGAGCTAATACATTCATATTATATGAGTAGATGTTATGTTTGGGTGTTGCTCGTAGTTTATATTTTATTAGTTAAACGCTTGAGGCATGTTTTCTTTAAGAAACTCGTTGAGATAAATGCAGTTTTGGAGAAAGGTTGTGGAAGTAGACAAAATTTACTAAATAAAATTTATTATTTATTACGTTTTATGAAAGTCCGATTTATGAAGAAAAATATTAAATCAATTTTAACCAAACTTAGTATTATCCTGACCTCTTCAAACACATAGCCACCCTACCAATGGGACACTTTCTACGCTTACACACCGTGCGGAGATAACGGCGAAATTGTCTCGCGGAACACAATACACGGACACACCTCTATTACTTCCTGCATAAGGTTCAAGTTCGCATACAAAGGGCACGTTTGGGTCATTTTATAGACAAAGGGCTAACAAGAGAAATCGGCTGGGCTGACCTTATTCGTAGATTTATGTAATAGTGTTTATTAGTAAGGAGTTATGGGACCAGTTGGCTTATGAAATATTCTAGAGTTTGTTGGTCAGGTCTAGCCGGCTACACTCGAGGCCTCGAGTCTAGGTACAATAGATAACTTTGTTTGATACGTGTACTGTACCTACTGCACGGACGTACTGTGATGGTTTTATGAAAAAAAGTCAAAGATTTTCTCCTGTGTCGTGGGTGCGGTTACAAACATACAAGTTCACATACACATCACACCTAGACCCGGAACAATCTGTGGATGGAACACAGAGTTGCTCCGTGCGGGAATCAAATCCGCGGCACGTTGCGCGGCAGCCAGTTACCCAGACACAGCGCCAACCGTGCAGTACAACAGTGCAGAATTACTGAGCAGATTTAGACGAAATTTAACAAGGGACATGACGACTTATCTTGGATATAACAGTGCACACTTTATTGAAGATGTCGTGGTGGCCCGAAGGTTTAAGACGTGTCAGCTTCTCATGCATGAGACAGGTTCGAAACCTATCAACGGCAGGTACCAATGTGACTTTTTTCAAGTTACATGTATGTTCTTTCTAAAATCATTTGGACACCACTGACAAACTGTAAAAGAACATCGTGAGGAAACTTGGGCTTATAATTTCTAATTATAAGTTTGAAATCGTCAACCCGCGTTGTGTGTGGTGATTAATGCTTAAACCTTCTCCGTGTGAGAAGAGGCTTTGCTCAGCAGTGGGCATATATAGGCTGTTGATGATGATGACTTTATTACAGGAACTCAAGTCTCTCTTATACAGCTCATATCTCTTGTATCAATGATTTCTTAACATCACAAAAACTACAGAATATCAGCTGTTTATCATTTTTTTCCATGTTATCAGTTAACGATTAGATCATACACTATCTGATACCTGGAGAGGATAGATAACAGATAGAGATATTGCTAACACTTCTAAGATGAAAAACGTTTATCTTAGTTTTTGAACACGCTAGAAAGTTCTCTGATGTTCATATAAATGTAATGTTTTAAACCACGAACCCTATGCAGTAAAACCATACAAGTGCCTTTTTTACCAGTTTCTTCCGGGAATCGAATACGTGTACCTATTGTATCCGTATAGTATTAAAGTATGTTTTTCGCCCACGTAGTCAGAACTATAGGTAATAAATTATACACCAAACCTTCTTCAGGAATCACCCAACGTGATGGAAATTGATTGCATAATCCAAAGGCCCAATTACCCCTCCTCGCCTTTCCCACCCGAATCCCCAACAATCCTCAAATTATTAATCCCACAACGCCGGTAACGCACTTGTAGCGCCTCTCGTGTTCGTGTCCATGGGCAGCGCCAATTGCTTACCATCCGTCAGCTCGTTTTATCCCATAAAAAAGACTCAATTTAATCTCAATTAAACATTTAAATGTAAAAAAAATCATTAACACAACATTAATTTTTTAACCCTTAGAGCGCTACGTCTGTCACCGGTGCCTGACTCTAGTGGAGGTTTGACGTTCACCATTTTAAACTTGGCAGTTAAAGTATATTTTAATCTACATCTTTTAATAAATAGGCCTTTTTTTCTAAGAGAATTAAATCAGCCACATTATAGGATATTCAGTACATACTACAATGAAGTAGCTAAACCGATTACAGGTTTAACTTGCCCTTAAACTTGAACATACAGTAATCAAATGATACAATTTTCTAGCCTCAGACCATAGACATTAATTGTCACTCATTAAATATGTTGGCAATGTCTTGTAAACACATGTTAAATAATAATATAAACATGTCAGCCATGTATTAGAGAATTAATTTCATAATAAACACAATAATTGATATATGTCATAGTACGACATTTAACAGTGCAGTATTTACTGCACATCTGTAGACACGTCACTAATTGTACTGTATGTAGGGCTGATGTAGGGCTGGTGTACCTATTTACAAAAATGATTAAGACAAACGAAATCACGACTCGATCTATTTACTAGATCGACTTTACTAAGACACAACATCAACAGCCTATAAGTGCCCACTGCTGACCAAAGGGCTCTTCTCACACGGAGAAGGTTTGAGGATTAATCGCCACGCTAGATGAATGCGGGTTGGCGATTTCAAACTTATGATTAGAAATTATAAGGTTATTAGGTTTCCTCACCATGTTTTTCTTCACCGTTTGTCAGTGGTGTCTAAATAATCTTAGAAAGTACATATAACTCGGAAAGAGCCACATTGGTACTTGCTGTGGGTAGGTTTCGAACTCGTACCCTCTTGCATGAGAAGCGGAGACACATTCATACATATATATAACTTCACGCCTGTCTCCCATGGGGGTAGGCAGAGACTAGGGAACGCCAATTACTAGGATTCCTACATACTTCTTTCGCTTCATCAACAGTCATCAATCTTTTCATGCATACTCGTCGGTTAAGGGTACTTTTCACTAAGACACAATTGGCACTAAATCGAAACAACTAGAAAAAGTATAATTAAAGATTTTTAGTAAATAAAATGTTATTAAGATAGGTGTCGAGTTTATTCTTGCTTCACATAATTACTTGCTTTAAGTAGATACAAATACGACTTACGACCTTAAAACAGACAATATCTATAAAAAATAACAAAAAATCGCATCTTTCAAGGAAATTTCCACCGACCAGAATTAAAGAACCCTGCATCACCAACCCTGTCTTAAGTTATTACTGCGTGTAGCATATCAAATTATAATGGTTAGCATTTAAAAAGAATCTCGGCGGTGCAGGAAGGCTCGAGGTCAACTACATTCATAACCTATCCCTTGATACAAGGATATGGAAAATTATTCCTTCTGGTTATTTTTGTGAAAGGGTAAGCAGGGCTCTTGGAGAAGGATATGTAAGAGAGATGATGTCAGAAAATATGATGAAGAAAGCAGAGTCATTTACCATGGTTACAAGTACCTATGGTGTCTTAATTTTTGTTAGAGTGTTTTTATTACTTGGAAAAACCTTTCTTTTCTAATCAACTGTACGATATGAAAAGAGTAATATTTCTTCTTCTACATCTACAAGTCTTTAATGTAAATTTTGGCATATATTTTTTCTCAATGAACCAAATCTTACAATGTAAAACCGACCATGCCATCACAATACTAAAATGATACACGAAAATCAACTTAATTTTTTAACTCACACTGTACATTTTCAAACTACCCACCGACGACGACTGGACACAAAAACTTGAAGTCTGAGTGACACTGACCACAGTGAACATTCACAATCAGTCGGTCGGATGCGCATGCGCACCGTTACCACCGTTTTTGCGATCACACGTACAGCTATATCGGTTGTCTCGCTCTAACTTAACATAATGTTCGGTGATTGATCGGTAGTGGTCTAAATTCTACTATATTCTATATCTAAATTCTAAAAACCGGCATTTTTTGGAGACGAGAATCGGAGACTATGAAATTAAAAGGTGCTATCGTTCATCTATATTAGACTTACAGGTAACTTATACTCTCATCGATAATACTTTGACCTGACCTAGACCTAGGATCGAACTAAGAACCTCATTTCGCTAGAATCTAGCTACGCAGTAAAATATACCTAAACAAAAGGAAAATTACCATATTTCACAGCACTTTATTGTGTCCTCATTAATAGAGAAGTTATTGACTATAGTCATTGCGTCTAACCAATATTTGTGTTAGTTAAACAACCGTGCTTAAACTAACCAGTAGAAACAACCCCTTGACCTCAATCAGAAGGCCAGGGGGACAATCAGAGTGATCTATGGACCTATGGAGGAAGACCAGCAGCAAATACTGGTCAAACTGGATCCACCGTAGGATCTAAACCAGCCATTTTGAAAGGGAAAATTTATATCGTCTTGTAGGAAACACTAAAAGCGAAACATGCTTAAGGCTGTCTACAAACTGAAGCTACTTAAACAACTAACACTAACACCGATTAGAGAGAAATTGAGAGCCACCACGGAGAGGGAAATCTGGAGAAATTCCAATTAATTTTATATCATTATTAAATTAAAATTGTCATTAAAACGTAGCTGTTTACTGGGAAATGATTGTATAAAAATGCTAATTGAACATCTTTCACTTAGGTTTTTTCTCAAGATATCAAGGTATGTACAGCACCAATATGTAAATATTAAAAAGAAAAACTCGAAATAGAGCAGTAGTCGGAATTTTGGAAAAGACCTAATGTAAACTAAGGAAATATGACGTCATATTATTAGGTGCGTGCGTGGATTCTACAGACTGATCCACAATTTAGCAGACGCCAACCTTCAATCAGTGTATAAAAAATCTGAATAATATTGTGTCAGACGAAATACATTTTTACTATCCACACGGAAACATTTCCTCAATATAAATGCTCGTAATATGTTAATATGCTAAAGGTTTTCGGGGCAACATCATGATTCGTGGTAGCGCACAATTTTAAATTTATCATGCGTGTGGCGCCGTTGTGCAAGGATTAAATATCTTGTGCTTAACATGCATAGGTCAAGACGTAAGTAAAAGATGCTAATTTTATGTATTTTTTTAATGATTTTGATGATTTACGTTGTAGCTTCTGTCAAAGGGGTTTGTGATATAGAAGAGAATGTAAGAGTATTTACCATAAGATTGATTTCTTCTAGGCTTTTGCTAAAATGCCATGGATTGGGGACAAATCAATACTAATTACAACAATACATCACACCTTTTATCGGCATTTAATGCCACTGTAAAATGTAACAGTTGTAACACCCACTTTTTACTATTTATGTTATGAGTCCCGTGTGAGCCTATTGCCATATACCGGGGACAATTCCAGACCCCATGCTACTACTGAGTATTTTTTTAAAACCCCAACAGTCGTACTTGTGTGTGACCACTAATTTCACTAAAAATTCACTTCACAAAAAGACATTAACAGCCGTACTCAGAGTCATATTGGCTACTAAGCAATTGTCTTCGATACAAATTCGTTACTAAAGAATAGTTAAAGTAATCATCAAATGTTTCTGCGTGCGGCAGTAAGCAAGCGAAAATCATAATACTTCCAGCCAATGTTTCAGTAACTTAGTTATTCTAGGTATTCGCATAAGTGCGATTTCCTTTGCAAATGTCTACACGTAACATGTGGGTAAGTGGGTAATTTTATTAATTAATAGTTAAATAATACGGTGAGAGTGATACGCATGGTAAATTCGCTACCTGATTGCGTAATTATACTGTTTTGCATGTAAGTATTGTTGTATGTTTTTACTTTTATTTTGTTTAAAGTCAAACGACTTGTTATTTTGGCGGTAGCTTTTTAATGGAGGTGTTTCGTGTCGTTTATTTTGGTGTGTGTATTCATTGATTTGGTGTTATGCAATTCGTTTATATTTGAGTGTTTGTAGTAAATTATCTCTTATTGTAATTTTAATTTATAGAAATATCACTTTGAGCGTCATAGTATCATTCTTAGAGATACATTTAACGAGTCGTTTCGTATTCTATCGGGAATGGTTTCAGACTTTGAGCTATTATTAAAAACGAAGTGAAGTGATGAACAATCTGTTGAACTACTGTTCATTTCATTTTAATTTTTAATGGATTTACGTACGTACTTATTACGCAAGAATCTTATACATACCAAGACCAATGAACACTCATTCGAAAATAGATTCAACAAAATGTAAGTAATAAAGAGAATTGAATCGATCTCAGATGATACGGGCACAACTATTCATCAACAGTTAATGTAGCAATGAAGTATTGCAAAGACAAATTCTTTAGGAAATGAGTTCTAACGTACCTGTACTGTAACAGTTTGAATTACCGACATTACTCGTTGCCACATCATTTACAGTGCGACTGTCCAACTAGGAAGTTCCGACATCGATGCTAGGGTAATTTTTTGAGGGGGAAAATCATCCAATATCTTCTCCCGCCCGGGTGAGGCGAGCGGGAGTGTCAGACTCTTCCTGACTAAAAACCACCCCGTTCCTACTTCTGCAATTCGAGCTGGAGCCACGGTAACCAGTTAAGTCTTCCGTTATTCGCTCCGTATCGGCATCAATCCTACTGGACCCTATCAGTGGTGGTCTGATCTCTCTTTGAGGGGCGCGCGAAACGCGATTGATGCTAGGGTCTAACAAATTATAAATTAGATTTTAAAACATTTGATTATAGCTTAACTCTGAAGTTTTGACGATCAACGACACATTGGCTATAAGTGCCATAACTTTACTATTTTGACTTTGAATTTTGAAATCTTTTAGATCAGAAACTCGACCATCAAGATAGTCGAACATACAAAGTATTTGTTAATTAATACAGCCATAATAAGATAACTTTGGTCAGATTTTAATTATATTTTATGTGCCCACTAAAGATTACTTTACTACAGAGATTTTACTACGCTTTTACTATGTTATGCTACAGTTAAGGATATCTTGTTAAGTGTGAGTGAGATAGAGATATTTGTGGTTCTGTATGACGCTGTCTCTTTCTATGGATATCAGTTAGTCAATTTATTGTTGGAGTTTTGACTTTATATAGGAACTATAAAGTTGGAAATCTATTAAAGGATTTTGACAGACAGAAGTAGGTTTGTCTACTGGCGTCTGTGCCTAATATTAGATTGAACTTATTTTAAAGGTAGTGAATGTGACAACAGTTTTCGAGTTCGCACCCCAAATACATTAAGCATAATATCTAAAATAAAATTCGTTATCAAACAATATTAGCACTGCAATAAATCAGTTGATTAATTACGACTATGACTAACACATAAGCTTTCGACTAAAAATCTATAGCAGAAACTGAATGAAACTAAATTCAAAAGTTGATTGGTTCTCGAATCTCGTTGAAAAGCAAGTATTGCACCTACATTTCTCTTCAGTACAGGAAAAACAGCTTCAATACTTAAGCAACAAGTATTACATAGCCAAGAAGAATGTTGCCATCTTGTCACAAGCAACTGAACAATTTTACTTGTTCAGTTGATTAGTCACGGTCATTTCTCAGTTTTTGCTGAAACATACACTGGCAAGCTGACAATGCAATGACGAGAGACGAGTGATGAGGATTTCGCAGGTTCTTAGTCCATTTTGAGTGAGTTTTTGGCAATCTTTTGAGCATGTTGCTTGGGTAACGACGTAGGAAATATAGTTTTTGAGATATTGTCTTTTTCATTGCATAATTTTAAGTTGATTTGCAATAATGATGTCTTGTGACTAATAATAATAACATGTTTGAACATTGTTTCTTTATAATTTTATTTTGCTAATTTTTGTTCTTCATTTTTATCGCTCTAAACTCCCCTTACTTTCGTAGTCTCTCATACACAAGAATATAATAATATGAGGTTTTTATCTGTATCTAGAACATAAATCCAGCCTTCATATATACTGAGAATTTTGTAAGTCGGTATGTAATTGGATAGCAGTAAAAGGAGACTAATTATAGGTAGTCAAATTATTATAGAGCTTGTAGCCACAAAATTGAATTATAGTTAATAGGATTATTCGTAGACAGTCGTGGCTAAGAAATAGTAGCAATGACATTGGTTATACTAACTTTATTCGGTTTTCTATACAAATTGTCAAAATAGTCAACTTAAGTAATGTCTTCAGTGACAATAGAGGCGTGAAAGTATACTGTGTACAAGTATAACTTAACACAGTCAACAGTCCATCACATTTCAAAACTGCAGTAGGTAATATTAATCACACAGAAAGCTAGTACATCAAGTATCCATCTCATTACCTTCGCATCTAAAAACACCAGCCGTGCCCACATTCCCGGCTCCTTGCAAAACAAACGAGTTACATTCTATGCCTTAAACGGAGTTAGCACATGTCCCCTCGTCCGGTCTAGCAGACCCTGCAGAATTACTTGATTTAGATCAAACTATTTTGGTTATTGTCGCTTCATTAGTGTTTTATATGTAACTCGCGTCGTTACTGGTATCAAACGCTTGAGAGAAGTCTAAAAAGCATTCGAGTGCGATCTCTGATGATTAAGTAGCAATCCGTATTACGGAGTTTTAGAATATCTGTGCAACGATGAGAATGATACAATCAATCAACTACTTCGGCAATAGCGTCGTCAACTTCATTGTTGCAGTTAACAAATACATAATACTTATTGTAGATCTATTTCACTTATTGATACTTTACAAACAATTATCAATGAATTCTTAGCTAACTCTATATTCTCATGAGATTTCAGTTCATTAGCTGTTACCTTCACTTCAAGTCACTTTACAAAATGTAGCGAATCTGCAATAACCAGGGGACACATGTCTGTCGAAACTAGAGCCTCGACAGATACAACTGGCCAGTTGTATAACGCCAGTGAGATTGTAAAACTGTAACTTTATGCGAACTAGCCGAGCGTGGAGGAATGAGGAAAGATTGTGGACACTGGTGTTGAGTTTCTTTGTGATAGTTACATGTTCACTTCCAGGGCGGGATTCCCGGATAAATGGTAGGTGAAGTGAGTTGGTATGCAAACACTAATTGCTGTAAGGAGCATGTAAATCACTTTAGTGTCTCGGCTAGACGTGGAGGAATTGTTAGCATTAAATTTATTAGTTGGAATGTAATGTCCATTAGCGTAATTCTTACAATCTATGCTATAGGTTCCGGATTGTCTATAATAAACTCAAATTAATTATTGTCAAAGCATGATGCATATATAATTTTACAAACTGTTAAGAATTGTGACAGTCTGAGTGGGTTACTGACGTGTTCTGGCGTGGTAATGTTGATAATCATACAGGAGAAAAGGTGTGATGTTATGTAAATATGAGTTCAAAACGTGACCAACAAGATAGCCATCCAAATTAAAACAAGTTAATACAACAAGAAAGTGCTCTTACTAATTAAATTATGAAAATTACCAGTTTACAGAGTGTTAGAAAGTAATCACTGGGCGCGGTGTTTATACAATGTAAGGTCATGGTTATGACGGCCATTTTAGAGTTTATTGCTACTAATATTTCCATAATGATTCTCTCAAGGAGCTTAAAACCTCTTTTCTGCTAATAACGTTATTACTTAGTTACCTTGAACACAGGAAAGTTGACCACCTAGTAGCTAAAGAATTAAAAGCATTTCATGTTACGGAAAGTAAGAGACCATTAATAATAAGCTAAAATGTTAGCATTAGACTAAATGACAAAAAATCTATGACTTACAGTTCTGCATACACCATTAAATTTCGTTCCAGTCTAGAAAATTATTCCACGAATGAATTACACGATTCGTCTCATTGACGAAAGTAACGGAACAAAATACTAAGGCTAATATTTAAAATAATACTAAGACTTTACAAGTAGAAGAACAGAATGGTGTACTAAAATCTAAGGCTGATACAATCAGACAGATAAATGATCGAAATAAAATCAAAGCAAACTTGGGTACAGACATCATCGACCTATCATTTAAAAGTCCAAACGAAAAAACCTTTGCAAAAACGAACACAACACATGGCCTGGACGACCTTTGAAATTCCATTGAAGATGAACCTCCAAATGAAAATGAGCCTTAAGTTGATGGAAATGATGTTGAAGTTTGTGAAGATGAAGATGGTTGTTAAGATGTTATGGTTTAGTAAGGAAGAAAGGTAGTACAAAAAGAGGAAAGGAATTGTGAAGCGGTACCCCAACGACCTTGGGTTACTGTAGGCCGCGTATCGGCTGTTGCTCCGGGTTCAAGCCGGTTGCGTTTTTGTAGAACCACTTTTGGGTCGAGTTTGATCGATGACTTTTTGGGGTACTCGGCTTGAAGTGGTATTCAGTTTGTGTTTAGGATAAAGTTTGTTAAGAGCGAGTCTTGTATGTCTTGTGATTACATAGAGAAATGGCAAAGATTAATTTAATGTTACATCGTTTCAAGTTTTGTTATATTTGTTTTGTGTTGGCAATGGAACTTTTGGTTATTCATTTAACAATTATCTAGTTAACTAATATGATAAATAATGTAACAGTTGGTAAATGAATACTTTCTGTAAACCAAAATACCGTACTTTCGTAAATTGCTCCTCTATTAATAATTGTAAGTAACACCATATTCATATTGCTTCGAAGCTCGCTTTAACTTACGGTTAAATTCAAACCGTTGTACAATTTACGTTAGTACAACTCATGGTGGTACCGTTCGGAGGTCTAGTTACCCCTTTAGTGATGAAGCATTAAACTACATACATCTACTTTCGTCCAAATTATGACTTATACAAGTAATCTATTAATGTCTTTCGCTGAATGTTGATTTGCGATTAACTTTGACCTTTGAGGTGGTCCTGCAACATCATCATGCTATGCTAATGTGTTTTCTTGTTTAGCTGTCACTATGCGGACTGTTTTAATTAACCTTGGCTGTTCTCTCCAAATCTTCTTCGTCTTTTAGTTCTTTTATAACTTCATGTTTTTTGGTTTCTTCAAAGCCACATGTCTCAACGTCATTGGATAATAAATTGTATTGATTATGTATTTTTGCCCAAAACTTTCGTTTTCTGTCAGCTCAAGTCGACACACTTGCCTCTCTGCCCTGTACCACACCTCGTTTGTCCAGTTCGGCGCATCTATGCAATTATTAACTTTTACTTTCTTTCGTGATTTTTTTCTTAAGTTTTGATGCAAATGTGGTAGAAAGTTCCGGGAAGGTTGCCAGTGAAATTTCGTTGCTTTGACATTTGATGATTATCTGATATTAATAGTTTGTTTTATTAGGTTTTCGTGGGTGACATGGCCCTTCTAATTGACTCAGTCAGCGACCTTGAGGTGATGTATTCAAGTTTGAGAAAATATCACTAGGTCTGACGTCCACAAGACATGTTTGATCATTTATTAGGGTACTAAAAGCCAATAAGTAGTTAATAATTTATTATAGAATGGCATTATTAAACTGTCAAACACCAAGCGGTCACCGGTGACCGCGACCTATTGTTCTTTAATTGTGTCTATAAAACCGGTACTCGACGAGTTAACCTTGACGATACAGAGATAGTAAATGTCGCATTAGACATTGCATTAAATAGTTTAGCAGATGCACCTGATGTCAAGTTCAGCACGATTGAGATGCATTCTGCATTTTTACTTTCATTATTGAAGGTTTTAGTTTCTTGTTTACTACTGACATTCGATTCTTTACGTGCAGTATATTCTAAACATGTTTCTTTATTCATAAATGACATCTTACATGGATTAAGAATTTAGTCTTTAGATTTCTGCTCATTTTACCTTCTTTAGTCTTCAAAAATATATTTCTGTCTTTGAATTTTCTTTGAGCAAGGTTATCAGTAGTTTAATATTAGTGTACAATAAACACATTAACAACTGTTAATCTTGTCCGGTCAGCAGCATAGCCATGAATCGGTGTGTTCACCAAATTGTATAATTACACAATTAGAGCGTAAACGTTACCGGTGTATGCATGTAACTGAATTGTAATTTTGATAATCATTGCCTTAGTAGAAGGAAAATGTAATAACATAGCGACTGATAAGTTATACGAGGTCAATGACTCTATAGTACTTGTTGGGGATTTTATATAATGCTATTTGAAGGTTTGTTTGCACTTGGATTGTTTACACGTTTTAAAGTTCATTTATCATTTAAGGTAAACACAATACCACGCTGCTTGAATGGGGTGAGCTTATAGTGACATTTGTCATCGACATTATCATTATAATATTGAGATAATCACTTAGGTCCTTTTCGCACAGATATTAAGTGAACCTAAATTCACACATCAATTTCAAAGATCTGACCGAAGCGTTCCAGAAAGTTATCTAAAATGTGATTTGAATATTTCCTTTTCTTGACAACAAAACCCTTTTTATACTCTTTCTTTTCTATAACAACGAAGTATTTCATCTTTATAATAAGCAACTAGGTACCCATAAACAGATGGAATAAGTACAAAACTACCTGCTGAGTTGGAACGAGTAATAAACTAGAAAAAAATGAATCTACACTACTTGTAAAGCTGAGAGGGGCGGACATTTGCCGACATAATGAAGTAGTTGAAGTGATAAAAATGTTACAAGTGGTTACATATGTTCACTTTTTATAGCTTTAAGTTCCATTGGGAATATTTCTACGGTTATGGAAAGGTTTGAATAAGTTAGTAACGTAAATGTCGTTGTGACCGAAGGTTTAAGCCCGCTTGTCATGCATGAGGGTTCGGGCTCGAAACCTACCAACGGCAAGCACCAATGTGACTTTTTTCGAGTTATATGTACTTTCTAAGATTATTCAGACACCACTGACAAACGGTGAAGGAAAACATCGTGAGCTTATAATTTTTAATTATAAGTTTGAAATCGTCAACCGACATTGAGCAAGCGTGGTGATTAATGCTCAAAAACCTCTCCGTGCGAGAAGAGGCTTTTTGTTCAGCAATGCCCCACTTATAGGCTGTTGAGGATGAGTAAGGTAATATATATCAAAGTAAATCTGAGGAAAGAAGTTAAAACTAAATATGTTACAACATAAATTACAAATTAAAAAGGTTGCGAACATCTTTCTTACCTAAGCTTTAGTTAGTTTACTAACTATCTAAGCGTCGAGTTTTAACTCGACGCTTAGATGAATCAATCCATGGAATTCTAGACATCAACACTCTTAAAATCTTCTCTCTCTCTTAAATCCTTTTGGCCTCGCCGTAATCAGGTACAAAGTCCTAATAATAAAACAAGCCTAAACAAATTTTATGTCTCATACAATACTACATCTTCGGCACATTAAAAAGCTATATACATATATAACACAGATCAAAACACAATATAACATCACAACTTTTATCCCCGAAGGGCCAGGCCTCTGCACCTCTGTGCACATTACGGCACTTAATGCTACTGTACTTACAATGTAACACCCACTTTCAACTATTTATGTGTGTCCATGTAATAGGGAGTGAGCCTATTGCCATATACCGGACCATACACAATTCCAGACTCTGTGCTATCGCTGAGATTTTTTTTTAAAACTAGTAGTACTTTGTCCGACCCGGGAATCGAACCCGAGACCCCTTGCTAGGTAGTCGCTCTGGCGACCACTCGGCCAATGAGGCAGTCTCGGCCAACAGGTCAAAAGTAATCTCTATCTAAGAAAGCAATCCAAAGTATGGGCCCTAGAGAATATAACAATAGCACAAGAGTTGACCTTTTCAAATATTAATAGGACCCTAAGAACGAGGACACCCATACGAGACCACGCACAATCATTTTTATCGGTAACTGAGAGCCTGATAGACATGATAAAGATACCTTTAACACTAAACATACATCAAGCAGTAATATCAGAAGTTCTACTGAAGATGATGGTGTCGAAAAGTAATTATTGATGTTCAAATAACTATAACTTTTGGCAGGTACAGTACAGAGGTATCTCATTAAAATAAACAAGACACCCGATACAAAGTAGTGACGACGAAAATCTTTGCAGATTGATAAACTCAGGATTTTACTAAGTATAAGCATGATCTGCTTGAAATAACAGGTTTATTTGGGGAAAGCATAATAATAGGCACACACTACAGATACCTTATGACGTCACAGCAATCAAGGGTATTTTCGTTCATCGTGATTGGAATGCCAATCAATTTTGCTAAATGTGTGTCTTCTGACCTTGCATCTCGTGTTCCAGGTTTCAATTTAGCCCCAGCTGTTAGCAGTATCTCACAATAAACATCGTAAATACCTATAAACAATGAACTTTAATGAAGTGAAATGTCTTAAACACGTCACCTGTTCAGTATTGATGCTTTGAGTGAAATCTTATGGTTTGTATAAACTCTTTAAGAAAGTCGTATTAGCACTTAAATATATCTTGAAGGGCGGCGGAGATTACATTTATCGAAGAGGTAAGGGAAATAGGTTAAGAAAACGAAAATATATGCTTATTACACTAAAACCCATATAGGTACGCAAAAAAGAAACAGGCTTCAAAACTGTAAGTGATAATACTTTCACTGATATAACTTTCTCAATAAATGCAAAAAGAATTTTATAGAACACAAAACCATTTGTTATTTAGACAAAACAACTAAAGTTAATTCAACGTAGGTGTCAATTATTCACGCTTTACACCTTTAATAGCAATCAGAGCTAGAAAAGGAAGTAACATATTTATTAAAATCAAGATTTAGCAGGAAATTAAAAGCGTTACACTCCATAATAGAACAGAACGTTCTGATGGATCCATTAATGAAGAATATGATGACACTGCTACACGAAGAGATAAAAGTAAAGACGCTAGAGAAACAGTTTTCTCCAACACAAAACTGATAGAAACTTTATAAACTCCCAAATCGGCATCTTACCACAACAACACATAAAATATCAATGTAAGCTGACTGAAGATTGCAAAAGCCCAAAGACGATAACATGCTAGGTTATCGCACACATTATCGCACGCAGAATAATACATTTCCTTCAATCCAGAAACATGTTCAGAATGCTAAGTAATTGAATGTGGTTGACACACAACCTCCTCTAGAGCATGCCTCGTTACACTTTAAATAGACAAAACATGACGATTTCAAAAAATCAAGTTTCTATTTCATGACCAAGATAAAATCGTTGTGCGAAGGGTTTAAAACAATTTTGTAAGTGCTTGTCCCCTGATATCTTGTGTTGCGTCAGTTGATACAGAAACGTAGCCTGAATACTAAGCGGAGCCTCCGCCATTGTTGAATATTTCATACAAAGCTTTTGTAAGAGATGCGAGTGCGTCTTATGCAACGTTATTGAGATCATTCGGCCGGCCCGAAATAATTGGTTCCGAATATATCGCCGTAATTACCGATGTAAGTATAGAGTAATTATCTAAATTACTCAATGCTCAACTCTAGTGGCAATTACAATCGATTCGTAAAAACAAATATTGCTTAAAGCTGTGCTAAAATGCCAATTAAAAATAGATTGAATAATTAACAATTTTAAATAATTGAATTCGAGATAACCATGAGGTTATCGGAGCAATAAAATACTAATTGGTCGAATCAGACAGAATAAAATGAATGTTTATTTTATCAGCCGCGTATCCACACAACATTTATTATATTTGCTATTTGAAAGTCTGCGTCAGAAGTGGATTTCAAATCCGATTCATTTCCAACAATCCAACGCAATCAAAGAAAAAGAATCATTTGAGATTGCAACAGATAATTAAGTATGAAATAACAAAGTTGAAGTAACAGATGAAGGTTGGACAACGAAGGGGAGCGCTGGAGCGATGGTGTGAACTAATCATACTGTCTTCACAGCCATGGATAGCAACTGGCACAGATTTACCACTACGGTAGCATTTTGTAACGGTCCGCCAGTTTTTTGTCAGATTAGAATTGTACGTACAATGCATCGTGATTATAGTATGTCAGCCACTAAATTATCGACACCAGAAGTATCAATTAATGTAAGGGACAAAACACGTTTTTTCAGGAGAGCCAAAAAACGATTTTATTTTTTTAAATCTCTCTATAACTTTTAACTGGTGCTTCCTATTTTAATTGTGTCTAGGACAAAGTTTCTTAGAATTTCTTCTTCTTTCATGCTATAAAGTTAATATTTTGGAATACCCAGCGGTTTAAAATATAGCATGTCCCTTACATTAAAAAAATATGTTTAGTTGTGCCTTACGTTACCAATATTTTATGTGTAAACCGTCAAGCATAACGTAAGCAGCAAAAGAAATAGAAAATTATACGAAATTCTACTGTAAAGAACTTTTATAGTATTGCACTTTGATGTAACTATAGATTATCTACTAAAATTATGGTATTTTGATTCTTTGGAAATAGGTTCTTTGCATGATTAATGAGCTTAGCTATCACAAATTTAAATGAAATTTAGGGATACAAAAATAAAACGATTTCTTGTTAAAATATTTTTATTATTTTCGACTTTTATGTCTGCGTAATTATTATAAATTCAATACACTAATCAGTCTATAACAGTTTTTGTTAAGTTTAAATAAATGTTCTAAAATTAACAGTCTTCAAATTAACAGTCTTACACTCCTTTTAATCAATTTAAAAAAATATAATTATGTATTTGACTCCATGATCTCTTATGATTGAACAAAGCTAAGGCCTTAATTAACAGTTGTACAAACTATGTACTTTTAATATTTACGTTTCATTGGTTTTATAATAAAAAAAGAAAAAATATTTTCTCAAACTTAATCAACAGTCTTATTTATTGAGTAATTGAATGTATGTACTGGAAACGAAAGACGATGAAAAAATATGAATTGACTGAAGAAAAAAATGAATAAAATAATATAAAACATGAACACTAATATATATATTATTACAGGAATGGGCAGACAGATTATGATGATAACTATTAGTAAATTAAACTTTTTTAATGGTGAAATCGGAAGGGTTGAAATAACTTTTTCTATTTGGTATTTTATCTAGTTCTCGTCATCAGCTGTCTTCACATCTTCATCGTCGTCAGTTTCAATGAGGGTATCTTTTACTGACGATTTAGTCGGCAGGTTCAAATATTCAACATGAAATCTTTTTGGTATTATGCCCGTGTCGCACAATTTTTTGAGATCATTGTATTTTGGAATGGAAATTGGGAGCCTCTTTTTATATAGAGATGGCAAATTGTCTGTGTTCCTTTGACTTATGCCATTGCTAGTACTTTCAGCTGCAGATATAATTTAGAAAAAACAATAATCTTGAATTAAAGTAAGGGACATGTTATTTAAATCGACTGATTTGAGGTTTAAGGTAAGGGTGTAAATTATTTAATACTATGACTTACTTTATTTTTCAGAGAAAAAAATATATAAATGTCTGTTACATCAATTTTTCTGTCATAAATCGTTTTACGCAGGCCAAAAATTTTTACTGTAAAGGCTCTTTTTTTAACGATAGATTTTTTTTAATAATACCAATCGATAGAGCGCAAAATTCTGGATCCAATGATATATATAACTTATTTTCGTCAAAATGTCCCTTACGTTAATTGATACTTCTGGTATCGTTATACCAGATACCAAGAACAGGTTTCACGAAATACGCTTTGTGTTGCACAGAAGCTGATGAAAACTTACAACCGCTATAATTCATTCGTATCAAATGATATAATGTATTAGAATGCAACTAGCTTACGTAAAAGCAATTGTTGGACAATACATCAAATAAAATTAATTCAATGGACCGAATATTTGACAATACGAATCTATCAATGATGATGGGAGACAAATGGACGCCGTTGCGAACAGAAATGAAGCTAAGATAAAACACACAATAGAAGCTCACTGATTTAACAATATCCATACCGTTGAACACAACATAGCTAAAACTTTAAAAGTAAATTTCAATAAAGAAAAAGCTCGGTAATTTGAAACTCATATTTGATCTACGCTAATGATGTTAAAATAACTATAGTGAATGTTAATTTTCGCCGTGTACGGTTGTGCGAGTTCGTTGCCCTTCGTCCGCCATATTTGACCATAGACTATGGAGTAGTGTTGTCGGTTAACAGAGCATGACCATAAATTACAAAAGCCTCCTATTTGCTTGTTAGTTTTGTGACGCATCACTAAGTTTTTATTTTGCATTCAGTGTTTTTGTTTTTGGTACTTATAATTGGTTGGACGTGTACATTCATATACTCTTACCTTAGGCAACGTTAACTTAGTTTGGGTGGAAAGTAACGGTGTGTTATTAGTAGAGTAGCTTTGTCCACAGTAAAAGATCCACATAACATGGCGTCACACCTTTTTTCTAATGAGCCTGAGAACGTTAGACGTAGTGTTACAAAATGAAGAATCAAATAGATATACAAATCTGGAGCTAGGAATCGTTCAATCATATAACTACTACTGAAGCAAAGATTTAAAACAGTCGTTATTATTATGCATAAAGCATCAAAATAAAACTTATGTATCCGACACAGTTTACTGAAAACAGAAACAATAGGACAAGGTTGAAAATAATAATGCTATTCTCATAATTATGATGTCTGCAAATTATAATGATAAAGTCGAAGTGATTGTTGCTCACAATTTATTTCTGCAAGGCACACACCATAGCATTGCACTGTTCATTGTGAAACATACTCGTAGTACTGCAACAAACGAGACTAAAACCGCAATATGTCTTTTTTTAGGTTATTTACAAGAACTTCATAAGAAATAACACGTTTTGAAACAAGATAGTATCGGACCACAATCAAGATTACAAATCTGATCGCGCTACCAGATATAAACAGAAAGTCAATATTAGAATTGGGAAATATTTTCAAGACAATTTGTAAAACAGATATACATAATTACATCGAGGTGTTAAACCTAATCAGTTTAATCAGAATGCCAATAAAAGTCTTGATGAAATAGAATAATTGAGTCGATTTTATCTCTTAATTCTATCGATAGAATTGATTTCTATTTCTTGATCGTCTCAATATTTATCAATTATCTGATGGCAAAAAAGGGTTAAGTCAAAGTTGATCAACAACATAGTTAAAACTTAAAATTAAAAGATCAAGGTGATTATAAAACTGGAATCCTGATCTGACCTGTAGATGACCTAAGACCTATGTCAAAGCAATTTCTCTGGAATTGTAACTGTGGCGAATGATAAGAACCGGTCCCAAGATGGGACCTTGGTGAACGCCCGCGGTAATTCTTCATTTTTGTTAGATGTATTAATAAAGTTAAAGTTGACATGTTATTTTATAGAACGATACAAAGGGAACATTTTAGTCATGCTATAAAACATTAAAGTATTTGCGGTTAAACTCATATGAATGTCGTTGGATTTTCGGCCTTACGACACGCAATGCATTCAAGTTCATTTCACACCTGGTTCGCTGCATATCAATAACATCTTACTTTGATTAAATATTTTCAATAGAAACAATGAGACTCACATCTTTGATAACAATCTTTTCACGGTAGTAAACTAACCGTTGTGACAGATGTGTTATAAATCAGATGACGATTTAGGAATTCATATTTTTCTTATGATTAGTCTAGAAATCTTTGTTTCAAATGTCTTAACTAGCTGTAAATGTAAAACGTGTTGTAGATCGGTTTCTCAACGATTGTTTTGTCAAAGATTATGTCTTTATATAAAGAAGAAAATTCAATTCGTATTTTTTAGATGTTATTATTTGGGTAATTTTGTTACATATAAAATATACTGTAATCAGCATGTTTCCATCTAAACCTCGTTCGTTGTCCTTTACGACTCGAGAAGCTGTGCCAACAATAATTGCGTTAACATGACCGCACGCTATATTTAGCATCGATTAGGAACACGATCACGAGATTAGGCACACGATCTAAACAGTTAATAGATTTTAAAGACGAGATAGCTTGGAGACTATTTCTCATTCAGGAATCATCCCACGAACCACGATATATTTCAAGGAACCATTCTATGATTAAAACTTATAGTTATTGGCTTCGGTATCGATAATGCTAGCATGTAGATCATGATAAATATCATCGTATGGCTTCGTTGGCTTTACTATCTCCTCAATAATATCTCAGTTTACCTTTCCAAGTTATATGGAATAAGAAGCATTACTTATTACCATATCAAATGATTTCACTGGGTCACCGTCTGTACTAGTAGCTATAAATCAAATTTAAGACGTCATTGCGCTGCGGTCTACTTCTCTTTCATACTATGACCATGTTATTTCCATGAATATTAATTTGAGCTTATCAATAGAGATGTGAAGGTAGCTATGCTTTATTGGTTCTTTTGTCCATATATCAGCTTTAATAGAAATGTTCACGCCACGATTTGTACGTTTATGGCCAAGCCTTTAATCTTGATTCCAATTGCAAGTCTTTGTATTCTATGACATTGAATACCATTATATTCGCTAAAGAAACTTTAATGTCAGTTTTTGCTATTGATCTATCGGAATTGCCGTCTCTAATTATCATAGATTTAGTAAGAATACTGCAAGAACTTGCTTCCATGGTATTTTTTGCTGCAACTCACGCAACGTATGCTTGTGCATATCCTTTCTAGTCCTCAATTTGCATACTATCAGGTAGATCTGAGATACTGCAATTATGTAGAAATGTAGCCATATTCGTAATAGATTCGAGATCGCTTCACTTCCAGTCGATTGCGAGCAACATTGTACGATGTACTGCATGGAATCTGGCGATCCGAATTACAGTTAATAGTACCTACGATATATCATTACACGTGTCCATAATAATAAATTATGAGAAGTGATTTCAGGGAATATTACAAGATGAGGCAAGCTTTAAACTAACATTCTAAAATCATTGATTTACGTTGGAAAACTTCATGTTTAGTTTATAATATATTATCTAGATTTTATGCGTTATGTATTTATTTGGAATTTGTTAACTAGCATATAATTTACATGGAAAGACAACAAAACTCAAAGGTTACATCCACACATTGGATTGTAATGGCTTCATACATTATAAGCTGCATGTATGAAAAGGTTGTATGACATATACTAAGTAAGCAATCACTGGTTCTCAATATTTCTCCGTCCCAAATTGAATAAACATTTGCATACACATAATTTATAAACTATTCATTATGTGCATATGTATGTATGTGTGTGTAACCAGATTGATGGATCGTATTTTTTACATGAGCATTGAAATGCTTTTACGAATATATTATTAAGATGATTAAGCAATTTAAAGTGCGATAGCGATATAGTGCTAATTCGAGTCTAACATTCCTAATATACAAAATTATACCAGACTTAATCCAACATTGGTAAATCTGAAGACAAGTTAAGAAATCATAACCAAATTAGTATTAGAAAACTTACAATTCAATATTCCAAATAAGTTTAATCTCTGTTACAAAGCAGAGATAAGAATCAGAAGCAACACCTCGAGGCTCTCGATAACATCAGGCAAACACATTGAGAACCGCTCGCGTCATAATTAATCGGCAACGAAATCACAAGTGCGTTCCATTACTCGCCAAGCACTAAGGCTTATTACTGAGGATGTATTATGAAAGGCAGTGGGCGGTGCATTTGCTTATCTGTCCGTACACGGAGCTAATACAAACACCCACGGGTTTGTATGAAATATTGCTCGAGGTGTTCCTTAGGTCATTGCAGCTAAGTGCTCTCGTTGCGTTCCTATTGATGTTTGAGCAATTAGGCAGATTTTAATTGCTGGAACTAATTTTGTTTCACCTTTCTGATCATTCTCAACAGTATCTGGAGCCATAATATAGATTCTATCTTCTGCTATAATTTTATTTGTTTCGTATTCATGAATAAGTTTTGCTTTGTCTCCATCGAATGTTATTTGATCACCATTAAGAAAACCATTAACATTTTTATCAATCGAAGATATTTTATTGGTATTCAATTCATTCTAAATTATAACGGTATCACCTATACATTATATGGATGCTACTGTATCAGAATTAAAATCTAAGAGTAGGTTTCTTAAAATAGTCAATGGCGGAATTTTATCTAAACATTATGAGTCATCGTTGCCAAACTGAAATACTAGACTCGACCGTTATTTAAGCACAAAAACAAAGATAAAACAACGGCGTAGGAAGCTAAAGTTATCGAATATGGAGATGATTGTGAGATAAATAATCGTAAAATCCTTGAAACATGGAACACCGCCAATATACAAAGTAATATAGGTTTTGAGATAGGTAGCATAGCAGCTGCAAAAGGAGAAAAAGTGGAATTTTTAATTCAATTTACAGATGACCATATTTTTTGTTTTATAGTTCTGCAGACGACAGAAACGGTACATAAAGGAAAAATAAGCTGATCAACTTAGTTGCAATTTAACATATCGAATCAATGAAAGCGGATCCTGTAGAACATTAAAATCTCTTTCCTGTTCCAAATAAATGAAGCAAATGCTACAAAAACAGAAATAATTGATACAATTTCAAAGAATTCAATAAACGAATTTACATAAATGGTAAGCATTAATGCAGGTAATGTTAAGTTAAACAATAACATTACGGTAATATCGAGGTCGAAGTATAAGCAGGGTTTACACGTTCACCTCGTCTTACTATAACAGATAAAGTTGATATAATATTCTTATCTGACTAGGACATTGTTTGAAAGACGTTTGAGATAAAAACTGTTTTGGAGATTATGATTAAAAGAGTTCTAGAAGAATGACGAAACATTAAAACGAATTTGCGATGGAACATTGTAGAAGCGAGATGTAGACAATGAAAAAAATGATAGTTTTGGTCCACTTTATATTCTCATAGAGCTAAATTCTTTAAACTTTATAAGTATAGAAAGCAAAGGTGAGAAAAGAAACAATGATAACAATGAAACGGAAGTATCAGAAACATACAAAGATGAAATTAATCATCAAAATCTTAATACAGAGTTTAAAATATCACAAACTCCGTCCTTGACAAACGCAATCATTGATTAACGTAACTAAACCGTAGTGACTAGTACAACCTAGTGGAAAATATAGTAATTTCTTATCACAATTGATACGCCATCGATTCGTTACAACAAGTTTAGGAGATTGCTATAATTATGTTTGTTGCACAACATCCAATGAAAAGCGACGCAATAAATCTGTGAGTAACCTTACATAAATTACAAGCCTCTAATTGCATTTATAGGATTGAACATTTTATGGTTGTCGTTCAATAAAATAATAATATAATGCCAGTTGTTCATTGATTTTACAGGCCTGTTTTTACAGAACCTCATACTTCTTAATCTTAACAAAGAAATGTCAGAATTTTTTTACCAGTTATACATATAAATTTCGAGTTGTTTTGCCCGATTTGGTAAACGAACTACTAGAGATCGATTTTTCTACAGTCGTGCTTGCATTGCATTGTACCCAATCTGAATGTATCACTATTTTAAAGAAAATTTACTGACCTAAGTTACGTGTAGCGGATTTGGGTAAACCGCAAAAAACCAGAAAACATGATCAGTATTTTCTCAGAATCAATTTCATTCGTATTCGCCCACAAGTTATGCGTAATGAAGAGATTGTTTAATCGTAAGAATTAACATAAAAGGAATGATCATGTCATTGAATACCAAGCTTGTCATGACAAGAATTTTTCAATTTTACATATTAACGTAAACTTTATCAAATGTCTCAATAACATATGTTTCAAAGAACGTATTAATAATTATACTTACACAATAACTGTCAATAGAAGTCTAACTGAAGATACATTTGAAAAAAAGATTGCGCAAATGTCGCCAAGTATCGCGAAACAGTCGTGCGATTAATTATGATCATCCATAAATTTTGATTGCAATGCCCTTTTGTTGGGTGTATCTTTCATTAAGTATTATGTTAGTATTTCACTGGAAGACTTAATGTGAGTGATGTAGACAATGAAGAAATTTTGGTTACGTAATGTATATGATATTACTGTAGTTCAATGAAAGATATGGCATAAGTGATCCTATAGAAGTTTCGCTAGGAACATTAGGAGGCAATTAAATCCAGCAATGCTTTGAAATAATTTTTGAAACTACTAGTTCGACAATTAGCATTTACAAAATATTAAGTGAACGAACAGGAGGGCAATGAATATTAGGACAAGATATTTGTTTTTATTAAGTTCCAAATAACTCAAACAATAATTCTTATCATATAGGGAAGGAACTAGAACACACAATGAGAGTGATCATGATAACAAGCATCTAGATAGTGATAAAGTCTAAAGCAATGAAGAAGATGGCACATTCGATGAAGATTACAATCACACACAAAGAAATATCCATATATCAAGCAGAAGCTACTTAAGAAATCCTATAAACCATTATTAAAATGAAATTTAAACTTAATTTATTACCCGATAAGCATTATATTAGAATATCGACGACATTTTTATGCATTCTAATGAACATTTTTTCTAATAAATTATTGTATTTTTTGTTGTTGACAAAGACATGGATACGGTTGCGTGTTGTCTTGTAAAAGATGTATTTTTGAAATATTTCTTTGCGATTTGAACTCCCATGTCCTTGTTTGAGTAAGAGGTCAACGATCTCTTGTATTGTTTTATCTCTTTCTGTTAACTGATCGCAGTTTTGGTATTAAGTAAGACCATGTTGTGAAACTGCACGAATGTGGAGATAAAGTTAGTTGTTACTTCACACTCTTCTAGATAACTGTCGAAGTGTTTCATGTAAGATATAACTGATAGATATTTCTTATTAGGCCGCACTAGTTGTACACAGATTTGACAACTTTGATATGAATTGCAATAAATTTATTGTTCAAATTTTAGAAATCAATACAAGGTGATAGGTATCACTACTTATTCTCTTTCAGAGGACCCGGTGTTTCCATTCAGGTGTTAAGGGTGGCCACCGGGGTGGTTTTAGTGAGGTAAAATGCCTCAACCTTTACCTCACCCCAAAAAGGCTGGGCGCATTTTAAAAGTTACCCCGTCATAAAAAGAAGTATCACTACTTATTAGGAATAAGCAAAAGTGCACGCATTAGACGTTAAACCCACAATATTCCTGTTTTAAGACCGTACTCATTAATCAAAGTTTATGAGTTAAATTCCCTAGTCATAGTTTGTTTACAACTCTTTGGGTATTCTAGTAGTAAAAAAATATATAAAGTAGTTACAGACATTAAAACTATTAGTACCAAAAGCACCTCTTCGTCATGAGTCGGCTCATCAAGCCTAGTAGTGTCGTAACTCGACATTTTGTGAAATTATCAATTTATAGTGTGACAAACTAATGTGTATTTAATGGACAGTTCCATTGCTAATATTCAATGTCCGAGAATATCCGCAAACGTGTGGATTATCTGAATTCGATGTGATGTAAAGCTTTTTGTTATGTTATGAATTTGTTTGATTACCTCGTTGGTAAGCAAGCTGAGTCTTGCTCTTAGATTTAGTTTAGAGTTTGCTTTTAGACTAGCTTCTGCCAGTGGCTTCACCTGCATTTAAAAGTAGCCTATGTGTTATTCCAAACCATAACCTGTTCCAAAGGAGACGGATACCCTTTCATACAATTTTGGGCCTAGATGTAAAAAGATGAAATTAGTGTCAATTGATAGCTACTATATAAGCAAACAATCACTGAAAATTTTGCAGATTTTGGCAATCTGAGAGCCGAGGTATAAGAGATTTAAGAAAAGTGAGGTTATAACAATATATACACAGTAATAACCCATTTTTAAAGTGCGATTGTTGTTAGTGTATTGCAGCGACTAGTCGCTATACAACAATTTATACAACGATCCATGATGTCGATCAATATCCTATTGGTAGGCCGTTCGTAGAATCCAAAATAACAAGTTCAAGTTCAACGTTTAAGCGGGGTTCTCGGTGTCCAGTATGGTAGCAAGGCAAGGGTCGTAGAAGGAGGAAGATAACAGGTCCGTAGGAAAGCCGGGTCGAGGAATAATAATTATCAATAAAAACAAAAACAAAACGGGAAGAAAACAAATGACACTTAGAACGCACACGCACAGACGATACGAAACGAATGTCGAGTTAGCACAGATTAAATATACAATAATCGATTAGTAAATGTGAATTGTCTAATATTAATTATGTAGATAACTAATTAGTTTTAACTCTTAATACTCTAATTCTAATAGATTTTATTATTTTAATTAAATAAATCAACCGGTGAAAGCATTTTCGGACATAGTATGAACTCTGTAACGTTAATCGATTACAATTGAATCGATAATTCGTAACCCTAACATAATTATTAGATTTTTCATTTCCCAGATTGTAAATTGAATTGATTTTTTACAGTATGAAATAGAAAAAAAATACCTTTTTTTTTAAGCCATAATTCAACTTATTACAATTGGGCCCACAAGTCCCAGTCTCCTTTATCCTAATCTCTTTAGTCGTTTTGACATTAAGGAGAAACAACAAATATAGAAATTTTCGCATTTAGATGATTTAGTAGGATTAGTAGGATTCCCAAGACGGATTTTCGTATTTCCAAAATTCTCAATAATGGCTACGAGCATGCAGTTTTGTCCCGTGTATGACAATACGCTCCGGTCACTATTACCAGGTTCATATCATTAAAGGCATGACGTTTATGACGAATTTGTCGTTATATTTTGTAAGGTATGTTACGAATTTGTTTAATAAACATAATATGTTATTTGTGTATAACTTGTGGTTTATTTATTGTGTTTGCCGTTAGTGATGTATGAAGATTGGGTAAAGAAGTGTTTGATGTAACACGATGTGATGCGGTTTCCGTTCTTGCATCATATGTATGTGTGTCAAATGGATTGTGTGGCTGTTTCCAATATGGTATCTTAGAGTCTAAAGGAATCTCTAGAAGATTGTTTCGTTAAGGTGTTTCTAATATACATAGTTGTGTTTTTTTTTTCATTCTACATTTTCTGTTTGGAAACCTACGTTGGTTGATATGTTAGCCTGACTCCCGAGTAACGAGACTAAGGTCAACTATTTCATGGAACTTTCGGAACTTACATACCTGGTATAAAATGAATGTTTCAATTGAACCCTACCTGTAAACCCTTTAGGGAATACCGCTAGATGTACTTTTTTCATTTACTAGCGCAATTTGTAGCACTCTACTTTAGTTCTTATTTAATTGATAGAAAATAGCATTTTCATTCTACGTGGCAATGCTGCCATTCATCTGGGAACGTTCCCCGGTGACAGTAATTTGGACGAATACTTTGACGAGTAATTAAGGGCATTTTTTTATTATTTTATTTGGTATTATTTCTCTGACCTTTTTTTAACTCCTGGTTTGTTTATCACTACCATTAAATACTAAATCTTAAATATGTAACAACAACTACGAAGTCACACTTGTGAATACTACAAATACCGATTCGATTCACAAAGAGTAACACAGTTTCGCCAGCGTGCAGAGTGACGTAAGGATCGTGCGTTATAAGAACACTCTCGTTACTCGCAGTGACATAATGCAGGTTCGGTGCTTGACCCGGACTGTAAGCGAGTAGCGGGACTTTGTGTGTGTACAGTCAAGTATAGAAGTTGAATTTGAAATGTGATCAAATTGGTTTCTATCTAAAGTATAAAAAACTATAGAATAGTTAATATATAGGTATAGTTATAGCTCTAAGAAATAATTATATATTTCAGCTAACAGGGTAATGTACTGAATTAGTTGTACGTTATACTTATTATTATATTATTAGAAAACTTAAAAACTGTCATACAGCTCACCCAACTCCTTGACATTAGAAACTTATTGGTTTCAAACCACATAGGATTCTTAGAAACTCAGGAGGCAGGAGAAGTAAAGAGTACCACCATTACAATGCACCTTATATTGTTAACATCGAAATCAAATTACAAAATCAGGACTAGCTAAACCATAACTATTAATTGGAAAGAAAAACAACGACAACACATAAATAGGCAAATTGACTTTCAAATAGAATAAAATTCCCTCAACACCAAATAAATACGCCGTCTCAATAATTTCCGAGTTCCCGCCATCTTGACTTTTTCATTGTTCGAACCACAGATTATATTTTCCCGCTACGCGATGACATTTCGTTCCTTTTTGTCTATGCTTCTAACAATATGTACATTGTGCAATATGAATAAATAAATAAATAAATAAAAGTTACTGATTGTCTTATCTTGACAGAAAATGTTTAACTTATCGAATTACATAATCATTTTTAAAACATTTCTCATTTTTGAGAACACACCTTCAAATAGCCATGCTCGCCGTAAGTCTAAACTAACTAAATATACAAAAAGGTTTATCCTCTTCTTTGTTGAAAGTTGCGGGTAAAATGTGTTTTATACCGAGAGCCGGTGTTTCAACAGATAAAAGGTTTATGTGACTGAGTGTACCCACATACTGAGGTGTTGTACCGAACGTGTGAAGTGTAACAACTAGAAGGCAATTAATCAGGCGATATGTAAGGATTCCCCAATTGTAATAAACTTCGTGCTGTACTCCACACGGGACCGGAATGATAATGAGGTTCACATGGACACGGATTTTGTTCTGGATTCCTAGAAAGGTGAGTCAATGGAGACAATGGAGATAAAAATATAGCAAAATACCCTGTGTACTTATTTGGAAAAAGAACCTTATATTTTACCAATAAATACTTGTATTAAATCGAAGATAAGGCATCCATATTAATTATATAAATAACATAACATCACCGCCGAAGAGCTAGGTAGAGGTGCAGATTATGCCACTGTACAATGCAACACCCACTTTTCATTATTTATGTTATGAGTCCCATGTAATAGGGGGTGAGCCTATTGCCGTATATCGGGCACGATTGCAGACTCCGTGCTACAACAGATTCTTTTTTAAAAATCCAATAAGTCATACTTTTTCCGATCCGGGAATCGAACCCGAGACCCTGGCAGTTGCGCTTGCGACTACTCGGCCATCGAGACAGCAATTATATAAATATCACTAAGCATACGCCTTGGAATGAGCAACTAGCTTCACTTATAATTTTTTGTTGTTTGACGTTCAAAAGTGCCATCCTGGTCTAATTGAAATAAATGATTTTGACTTGACTTTGACTTTGCATAATTCAAAATTACGCCTAAATCTGGGTTTCGAAACTGAAAAAGCCGAACACACTTCGATAGATTCCAAAGTAGAATTATAGACTCTAACTTGATGCCAATGAGGCATAAGTCGTAACTTATACAAAAATAATATTAAAATACACAATACAAATCGCTTTATCTTATAACTTACACCACACACACTCACTTTGCTATATAAACACACGAGAAACGAAACGTGTTACCTTTTATACTTGTTCTACACGACTGTACGAAATTGCAATTGTACACAATTGTACTCATGTGCGACTTACTCATCGACCTATACAGATCCAGTATATCATGGTCTAGCTTTGTAAGATCTCTCCGCACATTCAGCGGTCAGTTTATACTGGTTTTTATTTTGTTCTGGTATACAAATCCAGTATATCATGGTCTAGCTTTGTAAGGTATCTACGCACATTCATCGGTCAGGTTATACTGGTTACTCATAGCTTGTATAGCCGTGTACGTACGACACATGATGAAATTATAAAGACATAATTGAGATATCGATTGTCGAGACAGTATCGAGTCACTAAATATCGATTGTTATGTAATCGATTTGATATTGAATAGGTTTGAAATATCACATCTGTGATCTGTCTAAGTTTAAGACCTAAGTGAATAGGAGCTTAACAATGGTGTTTAATGACTGAATGACTAGGTACGAAGTGGGAAGGCAATCCTTACTAATAATGCGAAATTCTGTTTGTTTGTTTATCTTTTACGTTGTAACGAAGCGTTATCATGGTATGGTTTTTGTGTCAAGAGATTGTCATGTTTTTTTTTGAGAGGAGAAAATCATCGAATGACTTCTCTCGCGCGGGTGAGGCGAGAGGGAGTGTCAGACTCTTACTGACTAAAAACCACCCCGTTCCTACTCTTGCACTTCGAGCCGGAGCCCCGGCAACCCGTTAAGTCTTCCGCGGCTCCGTATCGGCATCAGCCCTACTGGGCCCCATCTGTGGAGGACTGATGGCTCTTTGAGGCGCAAGCGGTGCGTGACGCGCTGTACATTCGGGATTGTCGGGAGGCTAAATAGTGATCCTAGGCTACCGTCATTTTAAATATTTCCTCAACAAAAGCAATATTAATAATGTCGTAAAAATGTAGAAATAACGATCGACTTCTATACATATTAAGCTTCAAATAAATATATAAATAATTTCAGTACAATTACTTAACATTACGACATTAACCTTTTCCTTTTATCAATTTCTGTATCTTTTATCAAAATCAAAATTTTAGCAATAATACTGTTATTAATCAAATTACAAAACATTATGTAGGACAGTCGTTGATATTGTAAATAATTATTTACTGTCGCAATTCATATTGTTATCAGGAAAAGTTGTTATCATACAAACTAGTCTTTTGTGACGTAATCAATCGTCTGTCAGGTGCTAAGTAAATGTATCGATTAGATTCTACGGGAATTTTTAAAGATGGAAATACAATTTTTCTCCACAATTCCAGACTACATGAATTTTTCTGAACCTCTTACTGGACATTGGCGCCTAGCGTATCAGTTGCTCAGACATTCATTTTATAAGTAAGACTCAAATATGTACAACTATTCGACTTGGGATATCTATATGTCAAATGTCAACTAAAACGTGGATGCTTTGCACGGTGTACCTATATTTTTTATTTCATGTATGAACTGGGTACCTATTAAAATATTTAAATGAAATCTCCTACCGAACACGGAACTACCACGGACTCCATTGTAGTAGGTAGGTAGGCGTATCGACCATGCTTTTTAATTAAAACATGTACTACAAAAGTCTATGTATTTATAGAATAGATAGCACATACACATACTATGGTGCCAATATAACAGTTACATAGCATGTAAATACGTGTTCACATTTCAATCACTATTTATTAATACTGACAGATTTCTAACCTAGAGGCGCCGCGCTATGTTACCGACTGGCCCATTTCTCGCAATTGCTTCTGTTCGCTTCATAGCTAATTAAACGATGAGTTCGGTATTTATATTTCATAACTAGAATACAATACATTTATGTCTGGCAAAAGAATCATCACGTCTTTTAAAGAAGAGCCAGGCAGAGGTAGACTTGATCTTCACTAGGGGGATGGTCGACATTCTTACTAATATTATAAATCGAGAAGTGAGTTTGTTTGTTTGTTCCGCTTTCACGCCGTAACTACTAAACCGATTGCTTTGAATTTTTGCAGACGTAAAGTTAGAAGTCCGGATTAAATAATAGGGTACTTTTATCCCCGAAAATTGATATTACCGAGGGAAAACAAAAGTATTGGTATAGATGGCGCTGTGTATATCGGTATATGTCAGGCTTTTTATCCTTTTGTGACGCGAGTGAAGCCGCGGGTAAAAGCTAGTAATACTAATAAAGGTCACAGGGAATCAGTAGATGCAGGTCACTACCGACCGTCTGATCAAGTCATTAGAGGAGCTCCATCATCAGCAGTGAATATTTTTGGTAGCTGAATGATGATGATGAACTAGTAGGTATTGGGAACACTTCTATTTAGAGAATTTAAAACATATTGTTATAGTGGGCCTTTTTACGGGATAAGGAGGTAAATGAGCAGACGGATCACCTGATGGTAAGCTACCCAAATCACTAGAGTTACAAGCCTTTGTCAAACTTGAGTATTTTCAGCTCTGTAACTATGTGTGTAAGCTTAAACTTGCAACATCGACCCACTAATAACAGTTAGTGCAACTTGTACATAACACATACATAAACATTGAAATTATAACACTCCTTTTTTGGAGTAACGAGATCATTGCATAATATTGCAGTAATCTTCTTATATGTGGCCAGTAAATACCGGCGACACTAACTAACCTACTTATGACATTAACACATCAACACGCTTTGAAAAGGTGCATATGAAAATAAATATTACACTTTATTGTGTTGACAGTTATGTTATGAATCGCATGCTACAGGGAGCAGCAGGTTTTATACCAAACTTGATACTATTACTGAGAAGATACCAAAATTTAATCTGTATTTAATACTATTTTTAATAGATGCTGAAGAGTGTGTGAGTTTCTTTATTGGAAAGCCATAATTTCCAGAACTACTCGTTGTAATTGAATATTTCTTTTTGTTTTGGATAGTGTACTTATCGAGGAAGGTTATAGACTATACACATCATTCCCGGAGCCGAACAGAACGGGTGAATACTTTGCCCAACCTGGGAATACTAGTATAGTACCTAAAACATCTTCATGAGCATTAGGGTAGATGCCTAATTTTTATTTTAATGTCCGTCTGGTAGATTGTTTGAAATCATTAAACACATATTATTTAGTTTGTTACAGAAACGAATACTTTCGACGATATATTGATTTGAAATGTCGCGTGACGTCACTTCTATGTACATTTTATACATAGAAATGACGTTTTGCCCCCACTCCTAAACTTTGATTCATTTTATCTAAGTATTGTTTTATTATACGACAAAATAAAAAAATAGATGCCTAATATTTTTTCATTACCTAACTTACAGACTAATTTCATTTTTAGTTTTCATACCCTGTTATCATCCCAATTGCATTTTCGAAAACTCTTATGAGATAATTAGCCTAGTTATGAAAACACACATACATAGGTACTATTATATATTGGTGTACATAATTTATGCACTATCTTATCACTAGCTTGAGAGACAAAACAAATCTAATTAAATATAGTCATAATCTAGATTTTATGATGTTCCTAATTAGCTTAGTGATAATTTTCCTTTGTTTAGCGCTAGATTCTAGAATGCAGTCTTCAGTCTGTATATTTACTATGTTATGGTTTTCCTAGAAGTTGTAAAGTAGATATATTTTATAGCTATCTTAACTTTGTTTGATAAATTGTTAAGGAAGTGGTTGCAGGCAGTCTTGTGAGAAAAAGTTGTTACTTAAAAGTCAAAGTCATTTATTTCAATTAAACCATAGTTTGGTACTTTTGAAACGTCAACAAATACAAAATAAATAATAATCTGTCAGTCAGTCCGTCAGTGAAACTAGGTGAAGCTAAGTGCTCATTCCAAAATGCAGATTCGAATGGAGAAGAACGAGCAAGAAACTCCATAATAAACTTAAACCGTAAGGTTGACTGGGAGATTATGCCATATGATATTAAGTTCACCTTATGTGCCATTATTTAATCAAATTGTGTACATTAAAGACTAAATAAATAAAAAATAAGGTTAAATCTTTGACTACCAATAGAAAACTGTTGTTGGAAAATCCTCTGACGTCGGTCACCGTCGACAGTGACCGGTGACTCCCATAGCATTTAATGTATTAACGATATATTAATTACTTAGTTATTGTTTGTTATGTGTTTGTCCCATTGTGAGTGAGCTGAAAGCCTAATGTCAGGAGCCATTTTAGCCCTAATAGTTTTTATTTAACTTCGCCCCATAATAAGAATTTGCAGGTCTCACGGATGCGTTTACAAACACAATTTTACATGCACACATACATACTTTGCCGTACATAGAGTTATTCCAAATATTCAACTCTGAAATGAAACTCAATCAGCCATTCTATCAATCCAAGAAGAAACTCTCTGTTCTAAAACAACATAACATAATATCATGCCTTTTGTCCCCGAACGGGTAGGCACAGGTGCACATTACGGCACTTAATGCCACTGTACTTACAATGTAACACACACTATTCACTATTTATTTTATGAGTCCCATGTAATAGAGGGTGAGTCTATTGCAATATAGCGGGCACGATTCCAAACTCCTTGTTAACACTGAGATTTTTTTTAAAACCCAGTAGTAATTTGCCCAACTCGAGAATCGAACCTTTGCGACCATTCGGCCTACGAGGCAATCTGTTCTGTTCTCTCTGTTCTGTCTACAAAATTCAAAATAAAGTCTGATTTAAACTGTCAAACACCAAGCGGTCACCGGTAACCGCGACCTATTGTTCTTTAATTGTGTCTATAAAACCGGTACTCGACGAGTTAATACTAGGATAGCATTAAGTAATATTTCCCTGCGTACATGAGAAACGAGGCAATTACTCAGTTATGAATATTAGTGAGTAATTTGTTTGTTTGTCTGTTTCGCTCGCCTGTTTAAACTGGGTTTACTAACATTTATTGTCTTGCCAATACTAAGGCTAATTGACAGCACGGATTTAAGTACTTGTAGATCTAATTTCATATTGATGTATTAAATGTCTTGGTTATTAGAGTAAAATTTACGATACGTAATTAGAATTTTGACTGCACGGTTGGTGCGGTGGCTGGGCAACCGGCTGCGGTGCAACGTGTCGCGGGTTTGATTCCCGCACGGATCAACACTTTGTGTGACGAACAAATTGTTGTTTCGGGTCTGGGTGTCATGTGTATGTGAACTTGTATGTTTGTAAACGCACCCACGACAGGAGAAAATCCTAGTGTGGAGCAACGTTGTTTTTTTTTAACTCGTCGAGTACCGTATTTATAGACACAATTAAAGAACAATAGGTTGCGTTCACCGGTGACCGCTTGGTGTTTCACAGTTTAAATAAAGAATTTTCCATTTCATTTATCGTTTTATTCATTTTAATATTTATGGTGTTTACTTATTTATTTGTTTGATTTCATTTAGTTGGACTTAATCTCTTTTTATATTCTTTAGGTTCTCATTAAGTTAAGATGGTAAACAGTTAAACAACTTAAGTATTAGAAAAACAAAAAAGGTTAAACGAGACATCCAGTTCAAAGAAATCAATGAAAGGCATCCCGTTAAACACACACCCGTTGTTAAACACTAACAAACCATCAACGAACAATTCCACAATTCAAAAAACGAATTAAAAAAAATAAAAGACAAGATGGCTGGTCATTAGTTTTGTAACAGTTACGCAAGATGGCGCCGCTGACCTACGACATTGCCGCCATATTGCTACCGTGGCGTAACTTGAATGATGGAAGGTTTTCGAACTCCTTTATTTAAAATCCTTTATACTAGCCAAACTGGCCTCATTAGTAAAACCATTGTCTCTCAGTTATGTCAATTATTTGCCGGAGAAACGTTAGATTTTAATCTTAAAGACAGAAATGGGAGTTTGGCTTTTATAATGCCTATTTAGATTAGTAGTTATTTTGTTTACTTGGGGCTATGCAGCTGTTGTCAACAATTAAGTCGAAGTTTGCTATTAAAGGTGCTTAGGCAATCGAATTAGACAATGGGAAGCGAGTAATTTGTGCCGACTGCCCAATGCCTGTTCAGTTAAGTTTATTTGAAAACATTCTTAGATAGGTTTCGTGTCGAAATTTAACTTAGGTAGGGTTTTTCTTAAACGTCATCTTTTTTTAAACGTTGCCTCTCAATAGGATTTTGTCCTGTGTTGTGGAGTCGATGGGTGCAGTTACAAACATACAAGTTCACATATAAAATGACACCCAGACCCGAAACAACAATCTGTGGATCACACAAAGAACTACTCTGTGCGGGGATCAAACCCGCTACACGTAGCGCGGCAGACAGTTGCCCAGCCACCAAGCTAACAATGCAGTCAATCATCATTATAATTTTGTTTTTAATTTTTCAATTTTATTCCAATTTTATTTTAATTTTACATCAATATTTATTTTAATGTATTTCATTATTGTTTTTATTTTATTTTAGTTTAATTCAATTTCAATTTAACATACATTTTTATTTTTCAATGACATTTATCATTTGTTTTTTAATTGAAATCTGATTGTGGGTATAATAATAGTAATTGTAATATGATCAAATTTGTGTTACTAACACTAGTTGTATAAGTAAATTGTTACTAACCGTTTATGAGCTCTGAGCCTGAAATAAAGATTACTATTCTATTCTATTCTATTATCATCTGGAACACGTCCACTGCTAAAGTAGGAGCACAGCAGCAGACAGCGGGCACCACATGCCCTCTCATACAATGTGAGGATTATAACCACACTAAACGTGGTTTAAAAGCTACAGTTCTAAGTAATAACATGGTTTATTTAAGATTTTCCGCAATTTAAAGTTCGTTAACCTTTCGCTCAATCGAGTGCAGTTTGATAATTTAGTGTAGGTATGCTCTAAACGTTTATAATGCAATGTTTACGGTGCATTTCATGGTCTAATTCATTGATTCAATAGATATATTTATTTTTGGGTTAAATATCAGAAAATTGGATAGAAATCTTGATTGACGGGTGTAACTTCAGTACAATGTATCTTGCTTTCTCAGACAAATTGCTGGTGATTGCGGAAGGTTTTTCTAACATACCTAAGTGTAATTGTATCCTTTTAAAACAGACATTAAGTTTAAAAATTGATAAGGATCTTCTACCCATCAGGGGGTCTACGCAAGCGCCGTTCGATATTCATAATTTCACGCAGCTTATGAAAATGTATTAGGATTGACATAAGTTGAAATATTACCATAATGGAATCATTTTACACCACTACCCTTTCTAGAAGTAATCTTAACACAGAATCTGTCATCATCATCATCATCATCGTCATCTTTAACACACAGACAACCCATTATTAAACAATAGATTTCATCTACATAAGAGAAGTCGACATAACGTCCACGCCACGTTTGGCAGGTCGATAGGAGAACACAATACAAATATACCAAGGAAATTAATTACAGGTTATTGACTTTTTTTAAGGGATAAGCCAGTAAACGAGTAGACGAATCACGTGATGGTAAGCAATCGGCGTCACCCATAGACACTTGGAACACCAGAGGCGTTACAAGTGCGTTACCGGCCTCCTGGGGATTTGAGGATTTTACGAGATTCAGGGATTGGGGAGATTGAAGACGGGGGTAATTGGGCCTCTGGTAACCTCACTCACACGACGTGAAACAACGCAAGCATTGTCTTACATCGGTTTTCTGTGAGGCCATGGTATCACTCCGGTTAAACCAGCTCATTCGTGCCGAAGCATGGCATTTAAATATTACTACACTATATATGGTCCTGATAATAATTCATTAAATAACCAAATAAATCTATTACAACTATCAAAGACCTTTTTAAGACCTACAGGTTCGTACCAAAAGGTCACATGACTTTATGGTACCATAGAAGACGCCGATGTTTTAGAAACTCCACGATTAAACGATTATTAAATTTATATCACGTCCCAACTATGATTAATATTGTCTGGACTTTTAATACAAACTAGTTAATACTGGGACATTTAGAGAAATTAATTTATAACTTTGACCTAGTTATACAAAGTCTAGATAACTAATCCATTGTAGAATAGAGACTTCCTTGCAGATATAATTAACGAGTATTATCTAATCATCACATTTTGTTATGATAGATAGGCAATTATAAACAGATGTACGCGAAGTTTTTTCATTTTGACGAAATATAATAAAATTCTTATTGAATATCTAATAAAATAAGTTTAAAAAAAACTAATTTCAAACCCCTGTTATATTAACGTCGGTTAATTAATATACTAAAACCTTCTCCCAAGTTTAACAAACATTTTTCTGAAACTGCATCAAAATCTGTTTTTTTTTTATGGCATAAGCTCACCCGATGGTAAGCAATCGGCGTCGCCCATGGACACCTGGAACACCAGAGGCGTTACAAGTGCGTTACCAGCCATTTGGTGATTAGGAGTTTGAGGATCGTTGGGTATTCAGGGATTGGGAAGATTGGGGAAGGGGAGAGTAATTGGGCCTTCGGTAACCTCACTCACACGACGAAACACAACGCAAGCGTTGCTTCACGTCGGTTTTCTGTGAGGCCGTGGTATCACTCCGGTCGAGCCGACCCATTCGGCATGGCTCTCCCACACCTATAGAAAGTTAAGCTAATTGCGAGATAATTGCGCACAAACATACAAACATTCATACAGGTCGAATAGAGAACAATGTTTTTTTTCTTTTTGTAATCTGTTAAAAGCATATCGTCTTGCAAAAACATGTAGAGGAGTCGTATAAGATCATGGGTCCAAGAATGGACTATTAACGAACTTTTGATGACTTATAAACGTCTCTTTAGGGTTTACTAACCTTAAAAACCGTATTCTGTTATAGGAAAAGGGTTCACACTTCCATTTTTTTAGTGCTAAGAACTTTATTTAGACTTGTAGATTAGTATGATTTAGGCTTTTTAATATTAATTGAAGTGATCTGATAGAAAAGCCAAGTTATCGACATAGCCCAAAGGATTAGTGGCAGTGGGCCGGTCACAATTTGTCGAAGAACCGATACCCATTGGGGTAGACGTGTTCTAGAGTGGAGACCGCGTTTAGGTAAAAGTAGTGTAGGGCGCCCTCCAGCTAGATGGAGTGACGACATCCGCAAGGTGGCTGGCAGTGGTAGATGAGAAGAGCTGAAGACCGAGCTCAGTGGCGTGCCATTGGAGAGGCCTATGTCCAGCAGTGGACGAACACGGGCTGATGATGTTGACTGTTAATTAAAGTTACAGAGTAAATCATTATCAGGGATTCATGAACATCAATCATTATCTATAAACACGCTTTTATATATTTGATTGCCTCTTAAAAGTACTTATTTTACTTATCTTTATACCTTTTAATTCCAGCTGTTCCGAGGCCCTAGTACGAGTTTGTTTTACGTATAAAGTAATCGAAACCAGTACTCGTTCGGCGCGCTGATTGGCCGGCTTCAACGAACCAACCAATCCGAGCGTCGAACGCGCTCGATACTTTTACGTTACGAATACGATAGTTATTCGTACTTGGCACTAAGATCATTTTATACGCATTACGACTTTCTTATCTTTATGACAACTCATTAGATGCAGGTAAAGAGCCACTTATTAGTTAAGACCGAACATAAGAAGCGTGTAATTAGTAATAAAATATTTTCAATCGCGATATCTGTGTAAAGTTCGCCTTATTAAGGGATTATCAGACTTAACTGGCTAAAGGACATTAAAATTAATTTGCATAAAAGTAACGTTCACGATGTACTACTAACAGTTATAATTAGAGTTAGATCTACGAAGTGACTCGTTATTCCTTGGCATAAAATATGTTAGCATATAAAGTTTACTTAATGTACCTACTTTTTTACTGCAAAAAACTGTTAAAGGATTGCACACCGAAACAGAGTTACGAAAAGCAAATACGAGCGATTGCAGCGACAAAAACCAGAATTTATGAACAAAAAGTTAAATATATTTTATTATGATAATTTTGTCACCGACATGCAAAACGGGACAAAAACTAGTGACCTCCACAACCTGTAAACAATGGCATATCAAATTCTCGTCACAGTTGGTAGTTAACGCGGCTACCGTGACGAGTGACAATTGTTGTGCACCTCTGACCGTTTGTACTTTCGCTGAGCCGCGCACTCGACACCCAATCATAAGGCGTCGTGACGTCACACGCTCAGGTAATGACAACATTTTTTTAAACTCCCAATCTACGAGGTGATATTTGATTTCTCTCAATTTAATTAACTAATTCAATATTAGATTATAACAAACAAGATTTCTATGGATATGAGTATTCATAACAACTAATTAATAATGTTTATAACTGACTTTAGATAGCTTCTGTCTCAAGTTAACTTGATTAACATATTTAACGAAGGTTATGTCTACATAATTATCATTGGAGAAGAATTATTATGAATTTATTGGGCGGATTTGGTAACCTAAAACTGTTGGGATCGTGTGACATACAATATTATATTACCGGAAACTAATAATAAAAGTTTGGCACATAGGATTAGTGTCGCAAAATGCTAATTTATGAACATATCTTTAACTGTATCTTTAATAGATGTGTAAATTAATAGAATTCGGTTCTAGAACTGGATTAAATTCCTTCGTATTTTTCTATATTTACATAACGAGCCTTTTCCAAACATATTTGTGACAATAAATAAAATAAATTCTTTGTTAATTAATCGTTATCGCATGTATCTGGGGCTGAGCCGAGAATTATTTTCTAGGAATTCTCGACCTTATTGGTGACGTAATTTAGGGCACAGATTTCGATATTGGTTTTGCAAATAATTTGAATAAGAAATGAAGGGCATATTGTTCGTAACACAATGTATAACGTAATCAATAGGATTTTTACGTTTCGTAATTTTTTTTAATCTGTTTTTTATTAAGGTTTATTGTTTAACAACAATCTTCCGAGACTTTTCTTACTTAAAAGTGTATATTTAAATGACTGAGAATTAAATACATTTTTGAATGGGGGTTAGGTTTATGTGAATGAACAATGTCGGCTTCAAATGCCATAAAGTAAACTCAATCAAAAACTTCAAGAATGATTGCCTACAATTATACCAAGTAATGCAAGCATAAGTGGACATAATGTGACGTGTGCAACCTTCATGATTTATCACAGCACTTAATACCTAGATTAGTAGATACCTAGGAATTATTCTAGATTACCTATAACGGTAAATGTACCTAAGCATCTGCTGTACGCCGCAATTATTTCACTGTCGTAACTTTTGTTATTGTGTCAATTATTTTATAGGATATCTTATATTAATTTCTCGGATACGGTAATAACTTGGATTTGATTAGAGATTGAGAAAGTTGCTTTTAATTGGGGTTTTATGAAACACTTAATCTTGTTGGTTATCAATAGTATTGAGCAGATTGTTAATGTTTTCATTATGGCTACTCTTGATCACAGCAATATCGATCATTTTTTTAAGGGGGGAAAATCATCGAATCGCTGCTCCCGCCGGGTGAGGCGGAAGGGAGTGTAAAAACTAAAAACCACCCCGTTCCTACTCCTGCCTTTCAAGCCGGAGCCCCGGCAACCCGTTAAGTCCTCCAGGGCTAATATCGAACATTGCGATCCTAATTCGACCAATGTTGATAATAACAGCAGGTTCTTTTCTCTACTAGGCTAATGGGGTTACAGTAGGTTTTTAAGCTCTGGAGATTTATCTCAGTACATACACGTAGTATCGGAGGTACTCTATAGTAAAGCTTTTCACAAATGAGCCATATTGAATGACGGCTCCATAATAATGGCTAAAATGTCGTGGTGACCCGGAGGTTTAAGACGCCCGCTTCTCATGCATGAGGGTTCAGATTCGAAACTTACCAACGGCAAGTACCAATGTGACTTTTTCCAAGTTATATGTACTTTCTAAGATTATCTAGACAACACTGACAAATGGTGAAGGAAAACATCGTGAGGAAACCTGGGCTTATAATTTCTAATTATAAATTTGTAATCGCCAACCCGCATCGAGCAAGCGTGGAGATTAATGTTCAAACCTCCGTGTGAGAAGAGGTTTTGCTCAGCAGTGGGCATTTATAGGCTGTTGATGTGAATGGCTCCATTGACTTTCATCATCGGCATATCAGTAGCAAAAGCCATCGGTTCCTACTTTCAACTTAATCCTAGATGTGTCACCATATCACGAAGCTACAACTACGCTCAATCTAAACACATTACAGACATTCTAGTCCACGTCCTTGCAAACATTCATACAGGGGCGTGTCTAGTTATAAATTATACTAACTCCATGTAAGACTGTAATTAAAGAAGTCGTGATTTTGTCCAATGGCTTTGTATTAGTGTCGTGGATAGATGCATATCTTATTGGTTTTGTAATTGATATTGTTTTTATGTGTATTCAATGTTGAGTAATAGGTGGACGGTGTTTTTGTACTTGTTGTTTTATTACAAGATTATTTATTACTAGTTTCATTGGTACTCTAAAACTTGGCAAATTATTTATGTCCCTATTTCTGATCTTTAATTACTGTTGACAGTGGTTATACCAGCACTTGAATCAACACTGTTCAAGGTAGAAAATACTCTTTGTAAAAGATGAAGAGAAGATCGGCCAACGCCCAACGCCATACTACAATTAAAATTAATTTATAGCGAGTTGTCCCATAGCTCGATAGATGGCGTTGGTTGATTTTAATGCAATCTATGGTTTCGTTACCGGCAAAACATTAGGTTGATTAGTTTGACGTAAATAAATGTTTTGCTCTTAGGTACTTCGCTTCCTAAGGATCTCGTGCGGTGTGCCAATAATGTGTAACGTTTTTATAATAATTATCGTGAGACGTACTAAATTAAGTAAAATCGCGTCGCGGGTTACTCACGTGAATATACTGACAAAAGCTCTACTAGTTTCGAACCACAGAGGGGTTCTTCCTCATGAGCAGCGAGCTTTTCTCAGTATATTCACGTGAAAAACCCACGATTTTATTTAATGTATAGGTAACTTTTTTAATACTAATATCATCCATAATACGATCCATAATAGAATATTTTTTATACTTATAGTCGAAGATGGTTTACCGATTAGCGAACTTGTGAAGTTTTGTAAACAGCTGACGTCAACATACCTGCAACAAAAATAAAGCAAACATTAGTAAACAATTAAAGATGTAACACAAAATATAACACTTTTAATCGACTTCACTGTGTGTATGTTTGTGCGGCGATTATCTCGCGATTTGCTGAACCCAATTCGATGCGGTTTTCAGAAAAGTGTTTGTTACACTTAGGAGAAGGTTTCATATTAATTAACCGACTAGAAAAAGAGGGGTGTTGAAATCGGTTTTTAAACGTATCTAGTTAAATAAACGAAATATAGTTGACGTTCAAAAGGGCCTTCCTAGTCTGATTGAAATAAATGATTTTGACTTTTGAATTTACTCTACTAGTTTCGAGTCACTGACGGATTCCGCGTCCACGCACGCTGCTCATGAACTATTTAATTCACCAAGGAATAAGCACTTTTGTCTAGTTATATTATGATTATTAACTCATAAGAGTAACGTGTTGGGTCATACATACCTACATAATATTGTATTGTATTAGGTAAATATTAATATGTTTGTTTGTCTGACGAGTTGTTGACGAAAACAATAGAAACACGTACACGTGTTTATTGATAATACAGTGAAACCTGGTTAAGTGAGACATCAAGGGACCTACAATATCGTTTCACTTATAGAGGTATTCCACTTACCCAGTGTCTCAGATATACAGGTATAAATAAATATCTGTCTCATTTACAGAGGGTTCCATTAATAGAGGTGGACTTGGAATTGCGTGTGGAATTTGTGGGTAGAATAAAAATGAGTAAACAAACAATGTTATCTCAGTTACAGAGGTTTATGCATATAAAATTTACTCGCTGTCTCAGTTATAGAGGTAACTATGATGGTAAATCGAAAGAACAAATCCCAAATATAGAGGTTTACCTCGTCCCACTAACAGAGGTTATTCAGTGCCAAAGTGTTGGGACCTCAGCATGAGTTCCAATTATGGAGGTTTCTCACTTATCCAGGTCCCACTTAACCAAGTTTCACTGTAATTATGTATGTAGTTAAAATGGAGATAGGTAATAGTGTTTTTGTGCAATCAATACAGAATATAACAAACTGTTACGTCACAACCGATTGTGTGATTGACAGATCACGGACAAGTTATTGAAATTTGGATAAAGTAAAATTAGGATTTATAATTTACTAACTACTAAAAAAAAAAATCTCAGTTGTCAGGGAGTCAGGAAATGTGCCCGGTATTTGGTAATAGGCCCCTATTACATGGGACTTATAACAGATAGAAAAAGGTGGATTTTACATTATCCAGTAGCATCAAGTGGCGTAATGTGACCTCTGCCTACCAGTTTGGGGATAAAAGGCGTCATGTTATGTTATTATGTTCAAAAAAATCTAAATTAGGCTTGTATCATTTACAAGCTTCTTGGAGAGTAGGAAAGTCTTAAGAGATCATTTTATAAAATTCTTGCAGAAAGGAGAAAGAATGAGATTTCTACGAATGTACAACGTCACGGCCGGAAGCTGCATAATGGTTGATAAAGAAGAAGGAAAGGACAAAACATAAGTAGATAATATTAATTATGAAGTGTACTTCACGTGTCACATGTGGACGCTAACGTGAGAATATCAATATCACCTACATTGGTGATATCAACATTATATTGTAACCTGGAAACTATGTTAAGTCATTATTTATGTGTTTGTATGTCACAAGGAATTCATCAGTAGAAATTGTTGGTCCTTCGGGCCCACTGAGGAAGGGGCACGGGCCACAAGTGTTATGGTAAATACGGCACTGTCCAAAGGGTAAGACTGATACATTAAAAAAATAAAGACGTTTTTTACCAGTTGTTTTGTGGTTTTCAGTGTAATAGGTGATCTACTGTGATTTGCATAATAATCTCTATAACCCTATAGCTACGGCTCAGCAATCTATAAATTGAGTCCTTTCAACCACTAAACACTTCACAGTTAAACACAAAAAACCATTAACTTTCTTTCTCACAATAAGCAAAAAGCCCACACCACCGTGTGAACACCATAGTTTACCATAAATCATGTAATTACAACACTACTGTTACCCGACTGCGCCAAGGTAAGTAATGATATTACCACACTTAATAGTCGAGTTAGTATAATGGTTGGTTTAATGAGTGAGATCTGGTAAGACAAGAAATGGGATTTTTATGTCGAAATAAAGTTAATGTAAAGATTTAAGATGTTTTTGGGTAGCTATACAAATCAAGCTCTTAGTCATCATCGTCTATACAGATAAAATAATATTAGAGTGTCTGTTTGTAAAATTGAAATAACTGCTTCTTACTACATGCACATGAATATACATACAAAACCTATACCAAAATAATATTAAAAAATTTTTTTTGCTACATTGTGGCGTGGTCCTCGGCCACTACACAGGAAGGTTTGCCATCATTTTGCCAATGGTTTTGGAGACTTGAAGATCGCCCAGGTCAGAACGTATGATAGAAAGAAAAAAATGGTTTACTGAAAATTCTTCTCACCGCTGGGGGAAGGGGGAATTAATAGATCTTCGAGCGTGTCAGGTATTGATAGTGTATAGTATATGCTCCATATGTCTCTGATAATAAAAAAACTCTTAATCTACCAGTTTGCATGATGGGCTTGAATGTTCGGTAGGGTCCAACGAGAACCCTTCAAAATCCCCACTCTTGCAAATCGCTCGAATGGGCAGATTCTGTAAATGCACTTCTTTATTTGCTATCGACCTCTCTTCCCATAATCTGACGAAACTGACTTTATTTAGTCTGAGTTTTTTTATTAATCCCCCCTTCTAAGCAAATCGGGTATATGGTGGGTATATTCAATACGACACTAGGTATTCTTCATATTTTAATCGGACACTCTAGTAACTACCGAAATCCCTTCATGGGCGCCCCTACTATGGGGAGCAGGGGTGGTGGCGAATGGCGAATGCATTTACTCTGAATTTCACTATGTAGTCATCACACAACGGAACAAACCAAGTAAACACGAGTACTAATATTATTATCATATCGCTCGATAGATCTCGAGTATCATTGCTCAGATATCGGGTGTCGGCTTTCTATCTAGAGCTTTCCATCTGGCGGTAGGGTTGCCACTGTAATATGACACCGGGATCTGTTATAATTTCACTAGTTACTAGTGCTTGATTGAAATAGATTTTACTTAGTTTTTTAAGACATTTATTGTATTTAATTTATAGTCTTTAAGTTGAGTTTCATTATTGAGTGTCATATTTATTCAATTAACTTTATTGTTTGTGATGGCAACATGGAGTGGTGGATAGCTAAAACCTAGTAGGTTTATGGTTCAATAACTCTGTCGATCTACGAATCGATGGTATGGCATATGGCATTTTATAACAATGAAACATACAAATTATTACAATGTCTTAACTAAAAAAATATGGTTGAACATCTCGATGAAACATACATAGGTCTAGAGTATGTTTACTAAAGATTTAGTTACTGTCAACCCTATCGGTTTCAGGGGTATAAAATAGTCATCAGACAGCCAGACAGCCGACAGACGGGGGGTGGTTTGGATCGATGCGACCCTCCTCATCCCTTTGAGATACATTTTTTATCACGCCATTGTCAGGGTTACGCTTTCCCCCTGTACTAGACTTTGATGATGTGAATCCCTTCAGTTGAAGGAGCTATACTACTTCGGCTGAAGGGATTTCAAAGGGACGGGTTGGTTTTAAATTGTAGCCTTAGTTAGCTATATCATTCTACTGAGACATTGGTAGAGGAATAGATGATATGTATTTTTGATTTTATTACTTACTGGGTTTTAAAAAAATTCTCAGTAGTAGCTCGGAGTGTAGATTTATGCCCGGTATATGGCAATAGGCTCACGCCCATATTATATGGGACCCAAAACATAAATAGTGAAAAGTGGGTGGTAAATTGGAAGAATTAAATTGGTAAAGTGGTGGCCGTAGTCTGCACCTCTGCCTACCCCTTCGGTATAAAAGGCGTGGTGTTATGTTATGTATTTTTGTAATTGTAGTAATAATTACCAAACATATTACATGTACACAATGTCAGACACTGTGTTTGAGTTCGAGTATTTTTTTTTTATATTTGATGGGCCGACGTTTGACCACTATCTCGCCTGGTGGTAAGTGATGATGCGATCTACGATAGATCTCGTCGTCCTATATTACTGAGAGAGTTAGAGCTTTGAAATTTAAATCACCGAATTTACACAATTTATCGTTTATATCTACAGAATGGGGATGATGACAGGGTATGAAAATTAAAAATATAATTAGTCCGTAAGTTAGGTAATGAAAAAATATTAGACACGTATTTTTTTATTTTGTCGTATAATAAAACAATACTTAGATAAAACGAATCAAAGTTTAGGAGTGGGGGCTAAAACGTCATTCCTTAGTATAAAATGTACTGAGAAGTGACGTCACGCGACATTTCAAATCAATATATCTTCGAAACTATTCGTTTCTGTGAGAAAATAAAAAATACGTGTCTAATGTTTTTAAATAATCTATCAGACGGACATTAAAATAAAAATTAGTCGTCTACCCTATTCCTTCGTACGTGCAGACAAGAGGGCTATTAGATAACTTTTCTTCCATACCAATTTCTCTGCACAATAGTTATAATGTATTAAACTTCACGGTATGGTTGCAAAAGTACTGAAACAATGCACAATGCCCCATAGCATAGCTACTAACTACGAAATACTAAATAGAACCAGGATGCAAGCTTCATCACTAGACTAAGTACTAGTCATTTCCTCGTATAAATTAGGCAATTTTACTACAATTTTCATAACTTTACTGAATGTAGGTAACTTAGGAAATGCTTTTTGCAGAAGAAAATGCTTGCATTAAATTCATTGAAGTGTCTAGCTACTGGATAGCGGAGGAATGATGGAAGTCACTGCATGCAAAATAAATTATTCTGCTAAGAGAAAGTACAGAGTCCAATCAGAAAAAACCCACGAGAAAAATTACTATAGGTATTTGTTTGTTTGTACCTAAAATGTTTTGTCTGAATCAAATTTGAGCCTTAATGTTCAGTCAGTAGACAATATGGGGTTCTTCAAGGAAGGAGTAAATAGGTTTATTAAGGGTCGGTAAGGGGTATGCAATGCCATTTGTGTTGCAAGCGTTCATAGGCCACAGTAACCGCTTACTATCAGGTGGGCCGTGTGCACGATGGTTTTGCGACTTAACTGTACCAAAGATAATTGTTCGAACAAACAATACAACATAACATAACGCCTTTTATCCCCGAAGGGGTAGACAGAGGTGCACACAGAGGTAACACCCACTTTTCACTATTAATGTTATGAGTCCCATGTAATAGGGGGAGAGCCTATTGCCATATACCGGGCGCATTTCCAGACTCCGTGCTACTACCTTGGCCCAACCCGGGAATCGAACCTGAGACCCCTTGCCCGGCAGTCGCACTTGTGACCACTCGGCCAACGACGCAGTTCTAACAAAGTGATCTGAATATCTGTTTTAGTCTAGTACTAAGTTTGATTAAGCCTGAGAAAAATTGATCTCAATTCCGTGTACCCAAGGTACAATTTAGTGTACCAACGAACCCTGTCAACTCGGGAAGCCAGACAAACCAAGGCCGTAACATAATGCCTTTACGTAAACCAAATCCGTTTAAGTAACACTTATTAACGCTTGGAAACTGGGACAAGTTTGTGTACGTACTAATGTATAAAGGACAGCACATCAAAGTATACCTATCTGTCTAATTACTGCAAATGATTTTCAACCATAGGACTTTGCGATAAAGTAGAGAATCGACTAAAGCTTTGGGGTAGCTTGTTCTGATGTGAAGCAATGGCGGTTAGGTCTGTGTGGAAATTATCATCCGTATGGGCAATGGAATACCACACCATGTGGTTGCAGGAACCTTATGATGTTTCCTAATCCGCGGTTTGATGAAAAGTTCCTCTATTTGCAAGAGGGCATTAAAATCTTCAAGCATATTATAAAAGAGTTTGGTTTCTGTGCTGACTAGGTGGCGCTAGTGATGCTTAAGAGTGTTTTAAGTCAAAGAAGAGTCTTTTCTGAAGTTGTTTGGTATTGTAAAATTATTTGCTGATCCAACGACTTATGTGTGTAGACACTGCGTACAATCTGCTTTATCTATTACGGATATTGTTGTATTATATCATTCGTGTACTGCAAATTGGCATTGATCATTTGTTTAGCTACATAAGTAGTATTACCTACCTATTTGTTATAAAAACTTTAACATACTGAATTGACTAAAAATTATGAGTTATGTAAATATATCGAGAAAGCTCTACTAGTTTCGAGTCACAGAGGGACTCTTCCTCATGAGCAGCGTGCGCGGTCGCGGTGATGTCGCGCAGCCTACATCGTCGCGACTGCGCAATACAAGCAGAACTTTTCTCAGTACTACGTGAGTAACTAGGTGTATCTCAAGTATTAAATATTCTTTCGAAATAATGCGTAGGTTTGTATTATGTATTAGGGAGTAAGATAATCCCTTTACACACGTAATCCATGAGTGGGTGAAATGTGGATAGATAATCTAAACTGCTATAATAATACATGAAGTAAGAAAGAGGAAAATAATTGGAGACATCATTGTTGAAAGAGATAAATAACATTATAAGAAAACAATTTACTGCCGGGCAAGGGGTCTCGGGTTAGATTCACGGGACGGGCAAAGTATTACTGGGTTTTAAAAATTCTCAGTAGTAGCACGGAGTCTGGAATCAGGCCTGGTATATCGCAATAGGCTTACCCCCTATTACATGGGACTCATAACATAAATAGTGAAAAGTGGGTGTTACATTGTACAGTTGCATTTAAGTGCCGTAATGTGCACCTCTGCCTACCCCTTCGGGGATAAAAAGGCGTGATGTTATGTTATGAGTTTTTTTTTATTTGTAGTATGCACCTGTGAGTGCTGGACTTAGTATGTGTAGGATTTAAAACTATGGGTCGTGAGGTCTCAGATTAAATTCTAAGAGAATAGGTGCTAGGATGTTCATTTGTTGCTTGCAAAGACAATTTGTCACCATCCGGTCACTAAAACAGTTTTATTTATACGTTCATGAGCAACGCGCCAGTATAAGCCTTAAACACATCCGTATAACGTAACAAACATCTACAATTTCACCTTAATCCAAACCTAAATTTAAGTACAATAAAGCTTAAAACTCAAAACTAATTTTAACCTTTCCACCTAACACTTCTCCTTTTCCTTCATAACTTCCAATCTGAAACGGCACTAATTTTAGTTGGAGCCACAAATACCAAAACCATAACAATACCGTCAGCCATTAAAGTATCAAGTTTATCGTACACACTGGGCATTTAGCAGACGAAATACCTCAAGGTCAACGCACTGACGGATATATTTAATAACCAGGTACTCACAGCACACCAAACTACACTAAACCAGTATAAACTGACCTTCGAATGTGAGAAAGATCATACAAAGCGAGACCAAGATAAAGTGGATTGTGTACCTCGATATGTGGGTACATATGGATTACTTGCGAGTATTAACACTGGTTGAGAAACTGTTCTAAGTATAGAGATCGGATATTTTGATCTACTTGATGTTTGTTGCGCAATTGTTGCAGTTTTCCGGTGAGATTTTTTTTTGAAGGCTGCATTACGATGTAGCCAGTCTGAATCAAGCACTGCAAAAGCAGTCAAGCCAATAAAAAGGCTATTGAACTTTTGGAATTTTGAAAAGAGAAGTCTATGATACTTCGTCCAATTCGAGAAATGAACGATAACCAGTGCACAGCGGACCAAATTAACAAACGAATTGTAAAACAATCGATATCAGTATTAAATGGGTACCTAAATGATTTAATGACAGAGAAACTAAACGCGTTGATGCCATGCGCCAGCGCATACATGTAAAATGTATGTGTTCTTGCAAGTCGCGTGTGCTGATCACGAGTTTTTACTGTTTTCCCATACTCTTACTTCGTCTTAAGTTATTTGGGTTTATCTATTCGATAGTTTTTTCTTAATTGTTCATCCACAATTTATTTTTTATAGCCATCTAGACTTTCGTTCTTCTTTTTGTTAGTGTTTTCTTAACTGACCATTCAGAGTAAGTTGTTCAGTAAGTCAAGTCGTTTGGGCTGCCATTGTATCTTTATAAATTCAGCTTAACGTCAGCATGTTACATGGAGCGACTGCTTCTGGCTGAATTATTTTTATTGACTTTATTTCCACAAATCCTTTGAGTTTAAAAGCATTAAAAGCTGACAATATTTCACATAGTCATTGGCTTGTTTACATTGCTGCTCAAAGAAATAACAATCTGTGGTAGAAGAATAAGATATGATTCTTGAAGACCTAAACAAAAAATAACCAAGACATCAGTTACCAATCAAAACAATTTAACAAACAGTAAGGAATCTTGCTCTCGCAGACACCTCCGGTTTAAACCACGCACATATTTCACCAACCAACTTTGTATCAATAAACAACACGTCTTTAAAATAAAATCCATAATGACTCATTCATTCCATCGATCTAGATAAAATGGCCGCGGAAGCAGAAACTGCCCAATTCACCTTAATTTACCTGAAAGTGTTTCAACATTAACTAAAAGTTCAGTAAACTTTGGTTCAATATTAACACCGCCCACTTGCGCTAATTCCGATACAGAGGTTTGTTTCTTTGTACGCTAAATGAAGTGTTTGCGCAAAGCAAAGATATTGACTGATTGGTCTAAAAGGTGTTGCTACAAAATGTGATAAAATGTCTCAAAATGTTCTTGGGGACTGTGGGAATTGACATGAGACACATTAAAACTAATGTTAGAAAGGACTGACAGTGGTGGCTATTGATGACAATGTCATAATATTTGTCAATTCTCACCAATCAACAGCAACCATTTTGATAGATGTCATTTCAAATATGTCAAGTTGACGCTCATAAGGATAATTTAAGAATAAGTTACACTGACGTCATTACCTTACCAGTTGCCTTCCGTATTCCGCATGAATTACTTTTTTGAGATAAGAATTAAAATAAACCCGATCTCCATGGCAATACCGACATCACTTAAACACGTCCTGGACTGAACGATTTTCGAAAGTGAAAGGTATTTTGAGATTGGAGCTGAATTGCTGATACATTTTTAATGAGAACGAGAGCTTTTCCTTTTTTAATTTTGTAAATGATACCGTAAGTACTGCAGTATGTGTAACGGGTTGTGGTTAAATGTGGAGCAGTTAGCAGATTGATCGGTTGTTTAGTAACAAATGCCTAATAACAAATAAAACTAAATACAATCATAACTAGTCTCCTCCCACTGAGGCAGAGACTAAACTTATTTACCTAATTTGTTGTTATGTTGTGTCTGAAACCGTAAAGCGGTCCAAATTTGATCGATCCGGTCGATCCGTGTAGGTTTTGCTGACAAATACAAATTTATACTCATCAGTTATGCTTGGTATTTTGATTACAGACAAACTATAGATTTGGTGTAGCCGACGGAGTTTGCTTCATTGCCAATGCAAATGATAAGATACTAATATCTAGAGGTAATTAACAAAGTCACGCAAGAATTACTGGATAAACTAAATGAAGAACTAGACCAATAAACTACTATTAATAATAAAAATAAACTAGAAGATATCAGCACTATTAAAGCAATACTTATTTAATGCGCTGAATTGAACAATTGCTGTTTAAGACGTAATGACAAATTAATTGCTGTATGGTCTGCAAAATGCAATTCGTAGCAACTCCTTTAGCAAAGTAGTGTAGTAAGATTACTAAATCATCTTGGTACTAATTGTACATCGTCGAACGCAATTAATCATGGATTAAGCAGATGCAATACGTTACTCTAGAAATTAAACGATTACTAATTATGATTTATAAATATTACAGAATTGCTTGTTGTATTTAGCAAGTTTCGTTAGTGTAACTTGAATGCTATTTGAGTTTTAGTTAAGACTTTAGGCTTGCTTTAAACCATTACTTACTATTATAATTATCATCATTCTGACTATGGGAGTCAGCTCAGATTTGTGAGATGTCATTTAAATGAGGAATCCTTCATGGGGCACACATAGGGTCAACGGTAACAGCTGATGTTATTAACATTTTAATTGATATTAAGTTGAAGGCGTTGGTAGTTCTTATAATAATTATCAAGAGACATACTAAATTAACAAAAAATCGCAGGTTACTCACCAGAAAATACTGAGAAATGCTTTACTCGTTTCGAACCACAGAGAGGTTCTTCCTCACGAGCAGTGAGCGCGGTTGCGGCGATGTCGCGCAGCATACAGTAGGCTAGCTGTTAGTACTGGTAGCTAGTAGTTACTAATACTGGCAGCTAGTGGAGTTTTTCTAAGTATTTTCACGTGAGTAACCCGCGATTTTTAGTTCACGTAGGTACATAGTTGTCATAATCGTCTACTTAATCGCTCTCTAGCCAATTCTTTTAAACTATAACATGACCTATATCATTTAACTGTCCCTTTAGATTACTCACAGACCTAAACAAACTAATCTCAATCCTGAATCCTAACTCCAGCAGTCCAACTCTCAATTAATCTTACACAACATTAGAGCAATCAATCACTGCTACAGTACCACTGATTAAGTTGGCAATGTTGCTAATGTATTTAAAAGGTTAAGTCTTGTGTTTAAGGTGTCTTTTTGCTAAATCAATCATTTCTAACAGCTGGAGACTGAGGGTAAGTTTAAAGGATGGATGGTAATTAGGAATGAGGATACAGATGTAATGTGGAATTAGAAATTGTATTGGTAGAAATGTGGGCAATGGAAGATGAATTCGATATGTTGAATTGTGTGTTTTTCGTTTTGCAAAAGTTTTGTTTCTTTTTAAAGTATAGGGAGGTAAACACGCAAACTTATCACCTGATGATAAGTAATCGGTTGTGCACATAGATTTTGGTAATAACACAGCTAGTCTTAATCTAATGTTGAACAAAATGGGTTTTTTATAACATACTGATGGTGATGATGATCAAATTATATAGTTCTAGACTATTATCCATTTGTACAAGTGCCACCTACCGAATCAACTGAGAATCAATCAAAATTGAATGATTCATACAATAAATTGATTGCAACGAAGGTATTATCAAGGAGCATAATGAACTTGAACAGGCAGGCAGAGCCGTGGGCCTAATGATTAAAGTCTCCTATAAATCTTTATTAATCAGACTAGTTTAACCCAGATAGTGGAAACTGTTATCTTGTAGGCCCGTTTGTCAATGACGCGGGGCCAAGAAATGAGAGGAAATCTGTATCCAAAGCAAACAATTTATTATTGTCCAAGATTAATGGAGACTTATATTACTAGTACGCTTCTGAAGTTTGCTATTTGATATTGTCTTACAGCTACACAAAAGATCATACTTTTTACAATTACTACTCTTCTTAAACTATTCAAAATATTTGTGCTTACTCCTTTTGATATTCTTTATCGCTTTAGCATTTTAGCTGATTGACAGCATTATTATGTATGTTGGTTTTGGTTTAATGTAATCATAGCATCAATTTCAATCAACATGACTGGCAAAGAATGTGATACTTAATACATATCCAAGTTTGCCTCAAGGAATAACTAAGCGTGACCTCCTGTCATATCTCTACCCCACCACGTTCATATCATAAATCCGCTGTTTCCATAGCTCCAAGCGTAACTCCGGTTGCATTACACAAATCATTGGATCTATGCAGACGAATGAGCAACAAAACCGTTGGGACAGTTTTAAGATAGCCATTAGATAGCCAGGGGGCTAATGTGACCAAGGCAAGGCGGGTGAGGCATAAGACGCATGATCTTTGCGTGTTTCATTATGGCTACATGTTATTTGATTTTCTTTGGAAAAGCGGTCAAGTTTATGAATCTTAAGGAGGACTGAATTGAAGTACTTCTTTATGGTTTGTATTTATTGCCTTTTCTTAGAAGAGACAGATGAAGGTGTTACGAGTTATGACATTAATCTAGCTAATTAGATGCAAGCAAGTAAGTTATTTTATCATACTGAATTCCAGAAATTACAAATAATAAATATTAAAATTATTGATCTAATAAGATTTTAGTAAATAAAACAACCCAAGCGTACGCCGCTGCGCGTCGCGTTCCGCGAGGCCTCAAGAAGCCATCAGACTCCGGTTCGAAGTGCAGGAGTAGAAACGGTGGTTTTAGTATGTAAGAGACTGACACTCCCTCTCACCTCATTCGGGCGGGAGAAGTCATTGGATGATTTTCCCCATTCAATAAAGAAGTATACAAAACAAAATATGGAGTATGACTAAGATAAAGAAATCAAACAAACACAATTTCCAATATCAGAGAAGCTAACAAGAATAGATGTAAAAGATTATAAGATACAAGTAAACTTCAGGCAGGGCCGTTAACATTGAGATAAGACGTCAAATGGTATCAGTGCAATGCGTATGCAAATCATGGCAGTAAAGATTTCCATGGTAATACAAATGTTATTGCTGTAACACCTACAGTTTAAATAATGTGGCAACATATTCGGATTCTATTGGAACGTATGCAATAGAAGATGAAACTGCTACTCATTTTAGATATTCTATTTTATAGACGGTTGAAGAAACAAAGAAGACATCTGCGTATTTTGAAAGATACTTTCGGAACTTAATAATCTTAGCTGCTATGTATTTCATGACCAAAATAAGTTTGGCCTCAAAAATTTAACATATTATGATAAAAGAACTTGTACAGAAATGGAAAATAAATTTAACAAAAAGCTAAGTAAAAAATCGTACTAGATTAACAAAAGAATTCATTGTCGACTACAAAGATCTAACCACAAATCATATCTCGAACTACACTCAAAAAGTGACACCTATAGAAAACTAGGAGACACAACACAACTTTTTGCAGTCCCTCACAATAATGATGGGGCAGAAATATGATCTAGAATCGCAACCACACGTCTAAATTATATACCAGTTGCATTAGCACCACTGGAAGCGACAAAAGTGTTTTTCAATATGTTCAAACCCAGATATTAATTCGTTTGGCTGAGACCATAACTCAGGGCACAATTAGGGCCATTGGAGACAGTTATTGAGGAAGTAGCCTTGCTGCACACTTCTAAGACATTGTTATAAGATGAAGCTATAGATGATCTTTGCCTTGTTGTATGTTTTATTCGATAGATGCTGAGCGCTCTGCACAGCCATGTTTTCGTTGAATTGATAAGGATGGCCTTTTTTTTTTAAAAAAAAACGTTGCCCCACTCTAGGATTTTCTCCTGTGTCGTGGGTGCGTTTACAAACATACAAGTTCACATACACAATGACACCCAGACCCGAAACAACAATTTGTGGATCACACAAAGTGTTGTCCCGTGCGGGAATCGAACCCGCGACACGTTGCACGGCAGCCGGTTGCCCAGCCACCGCACCAACCGTGCAGTAAAAACTCTGCACAGCCATGTTTTCGTTGAATTGATAAGGATGGTCTTTTAAATCGAGTAGACAATTAAAATCGCCATAGATAATATTTTCTGAGGTAATTGCATATTCGCTATTATTATTACCCATGTCCTCTGCGTTATCTATGTATTATCACTTTGTAAAAGCTTCGTTGTTCTTTTAATACAAAAAAAACAGTTTGTAATCAATTACGAGCTACTATCACATGATTATCATATTAATTTGAATCTTTCTCAACGATCATCGTCTTGAAACGCACACAAATAAATCCACACATACGCACATAACCAACAACCACACAGTGAGGAACGCACGAGTATTTTCTTTAAGAGTAACGGCTTTTGCCTAGCTTTAGGCCAATTACTGGTACGTATTACATTATAGAGAATAATTGCGCACAATTCCATGGTATCCGGAATGGTGCTGTCACCATGGCCGACCTGCCATGGCCATGTGTAACGGTACTCATGTTGCATATACATACATACATAGAAAGATATGTGTTATATTTCACTTGCAAGGTCGCCGTGTGCGTCCGTCACGCGTTCTTTAGTTTTTGCCATGGTGCAAGGTATGGGAGATAATTGTTTTGGACATTTTAAGAATCGTGTTTTTATTGAAAGTTTGTGTCGTTTTGCAGTCTTATGTCTTTCTACTAAGTGTACTTTTTTTAAGAAGGCAATAATTGTTACAGTCACATGACGTCATTCAAATCGATAATCAACTGATTACAAAAACGGCAGATGAAGTAGATTATTGATGAAATGAGATTTGGAAATGGCTGAAGATATGAGCCTATCCCGCAATCTAAGAATAGTCTAACTGTAAGAAATCCGTGAATGATGTAAACAAGATTTACGCAAATTAAATACAACAAAATATTCCTTTTAAAATCGCTCCCGCCTGTAAATTGCACCACTGCATTCCACTTCAATATAACCGTGATAAATAGCAAAGAATAATGAATCGCAAATGGCAAATAGGTAGTAGGTACGTTTATTGTTAGAAGCCTTAACCAATCTATGGTCTAGATATGGTCACTGAATTTTATAGCTTATTATATTAAATTATAGTTATAATGCATTTTGATATATCACATTACTCTGAATACTAGCTTTCCAAATTGTCTTCTTGTAGTTGATGAGTCTTGAGTTCAATTTCCACAACATAAAAGGTATTATTCCAAATTATTAGTAACTGTCTAGTCCCAGAATTAGGAAGAAATTACTCATTTTATACCTTACATAGAAGAAAACGTACAGGACAAGTACAATTACACATAATACAATAATATACAACTCAATGTTCACACGTAAGGTTTCGAAGAATACCTACAAGTCATAAGCATTGTATGTATCATATACAAACAGAATACGTCTTAGTGTCAATATGTCTCCTTAGAAATATATCGTGACTCAGATATTACGTACTATTGATTAATTTTCTAAAGGCTCCTTTTAGTGCACTCTTGTCTTCAATAAACAATAGGACCTATGAATTTGCTTTAAATATTTAATTGTATTTAGTTACATCAGAAGTTTATTGTTGTTATTTCATACACAAACATTTAAATTTCTCTGACTTTAGTAAGGCTTTCGATAAAGCAAAATATTATAGTCCACTTTAGCAGTTTTCTTAAGTAATTTAATTTAGATGTTGGAAAGTGAACCTCATAATGATAATCACAGGAGTTGGCTATTACAGAGATTCAACAATTATAAGTCGAAGACTACAATACACTACTCAATTTAGGTTTTCACAAAACAAACAGTGGACCTAAAACCGAACACCCAAAAATGGCACTAAGCACAAAAGTATCCTCATTACAAACAAGGCATCTAGCTTAACACTTAAGGCATTAACAAACACTAGCGACCTAGCGTTATCAGATGAAACCAGCCATTATTTCCGCCTGCACAAGCAGGCTAATTTCCCCAGGTTTTAGACACAACTGTGCCACTATGGGCAACCTGCATAGAGCTAATTCCACAAAATTATCGAGTAGCCTCTCTAATTACTCACTCTTGACTATATTGGCTATACTATAGCCTACCGTTATGGAAGCCGTGGCCGGTGAGTTCATTGTCACAGTTTAGAGCAATTGGTTATGCTTCGACGGTTCTGTTATTGGTTTTTGTAATGAATTGTTAATTGCATAATTGTGACCGAAAGGTGGGTTAGTGTGAAGGTACAGTGTATAATTATGAGACCATGTCAATCAGACTTAACATTTGAAAATTCTATGCATGTTGCTGCTAATAAAATAAAAGTACGTTTTCAAAATACGTTTCGATTTAGTTTTTTTTTATATTTATTATAGTATTAAATACAGACTCTGGCAAAGAATTCCACTCCTTAGCAGTACGCACAAGGGAGCTTGTAGTTGCTTACTAGTTTTATTGAGCAAGCAGTATCGTTATGATGTAAGTTATCTGATGACCAAAAATATTAAAATAGACAAAGGTACAATAACATTCTCAAAATAAATAATTCACAATCAAACTCCATAATGGTGTGTACCAAAACAAGCATTTAGAGTACCTACTTCAATGGAATTGGTGGAATTTCAAAACATTACTATTGATTTGGAGAAATTTACATACAATTATCGAAATTGTTTACACTACAATAGAGGAATAGTAACGACATTAGTCACTGTATAGTACTATAATCTCAGACGCCAGTAAATCTACCTATTCTAATCTTTCAAATATAATTTCCAGCTTTATAACGTCGTGTTAAAGTGCAAAATACATTACTCAATGAAATACATTGAAATGCTGGTATTGGTACAAGCGTATCCTATGTTTATGGCTTTCAGAATATCCCTTTCTAAACAAACAATTGAAAGTACCAAAGGTAAGTACGACATCATCAAAGAAAGAAGACTGCAAAAGACATAGATAGAAACAAAAGACAATCTGTTTATAAAATCCTAATACATATATATACGTAATGCCCCCTTAAATTTTAGTCAAATTTCCGTGGTGCTTGGCGACTGGGCTTCATCCAGTTGTACAGTTTCTTTTTTGCCTTTAGGCTTAATTCACTCTGTCTCCTGCAGTAATTCACCGAGGGAAGTGGAAACTATAGTTTTTTTTCATCTCCTCTTATAATATTTTCTGATTCACTTCGTTGCGGGAACCAAGACAGTTACTCATGTCACTGGGACGCGCCGGACTTCAGTGGACCGGTGTTTTCATGGTTGTGTCTACTGTAGATCCTGGCTTACAGGAATTGCAGCGGTTTTGGGAGGTTGTGGCGGGCTTGTCCCAAAAATACGTAATGCGATTATTAGCTCACGTAGGCCCAGTGGGTCTAACATAATTTCACGTGGAGTAAACGCACCATTGAAACTAATTATATTAACTATCAAGTATATTATAAATCGTTGAAAATTCCGCCTCGTTGGCCGAGCAGTCGCAACTGCGACTCGGGCAAGGGGTCTCATCATCTCTCAAAGCATTACTGGTTTTTTTTAATAATTCTCAGTTGTAGCACATAGTCTGGAATTGAGGACGGTTTATGGCAATAGGCTGATCCCTATTACATGGGACTCGTAACATACATAGTTAAAAGTAGGGGTTCCATTAAGTGGCATTAAGTGCCATAACGTGCACCTCTGCCTACCCCTTTGTGGCTAAAAGGCGTGATGTTATTTTATGTGTTGAACATTCCCTAATATTTACTTGTTTATCACTTTTGGAGATTCAGTTGCTTACTCTCATAAAGCCCCATTGGAGCTTGACACATTTACTTTTTCAATATTCGCCAAGAACAGATGTAAAGTATATTGTTTTCATGAAAACTCTAAACAGTGGTAATTGAAAAATATGCAGTGGAAGTACTTCATGTTATTTATGCCCTGTTCTAAATGTTTAATTCATTGGGGACTTCTAAGTATACCTTAAAGTTCAGGGTAAGTAATGCATAGTTGAATCCTTAAAATCCTCGACCTTCTTCTATGTCTCGTGTTGAATTTCAGTTTCAATATCAAACATTGACTACTCTCGACTTTCGTTTAAACACCACTTATCTAAGGGGCCAGGGCTTGTTGATTATACATCTGTTGCGCTTATGTTAAGAGAACCAGCTACATCATGTTTCTTCTGGATGACGAGGTGCCCGTGACGTGGACGTCAGATATTCGCATGTCAGTCGGCTGGCTGACTGGCTGTAGATCCGCACTATAAAGGTCGGTGCGCAGTGGCCGCACGCACCGTTAGAGGCGGGTATTTAGGTCGGCGCACGCGCCCGCTACAGTATGCCACACTGGCCGCGGTTGTGAGCGATAAGCGGTGGCGATTTTTATTGTTATATGTGACTGGAAATGATTATTACTTACTGTCTTTCTTTTTAAACTTTTGTTTTTGTCTAATTTAAAAATCAAAACATTTTCAAACATTGATGACATATCAATAACATAATCAATAATAATTAATATGATGTCAAAATGTTTGAAAATGTTTTGAATTTTCAAATATACAAAGATAGAAGTTTAAAACGAAGACAGTAAGTAAAAATCATTAATAAATAAGTGCGGCCTTTACATAATATTGAACTAATCTTAAATCTCATGATCAATTATAATAAGTTATTTTCAACTCTGATACAGTTACTGATTTACAACAGTAGCAATTTGTCATTAATTAAATTAAAATAAAACTGTGAGTTCAATAGGTAATAATTTGCAAGCTTAATCAATAAAATAAGGCGTGCTATAAATTATTTATAGGAAATTAATAATACCACGTTTTACTAGTCTTAATAGATTACGTGGGAGTATTAAATTCTTAATTTAATGGAGCAGGGTTATAATATCTTAGAAGTCAAGGTTGACAGACTAGATGATAGGCAAAAAATATTCTATCAACTTATGCGCAGGTACCAATAAATTCTCAGGTTACCGCCTCTTTTTAGTTGAAATAAATTATTCCATTCAATGGAATAATTTATTTATCTTCACGAATTATAATTGATAACAGTACTCAAGCATAAAATTTAAATTACTAGATTACAATCAAGTAAGTAACATTTATTTATTATTCTTATTAGCATTAGTATAATTTTTCATTAACAAAGACAGTTTAACGAAACTTCAGGTATTTTATATATATCTGAATAAAAAAAAACTAAGAAAAGAGCGAAAATCATGGAAGAATCTACATCACCTATCATTGTAAAGTAGCAGTCTCTTTTTTAACTTATTTAACTATGAAAATTCATAATCGCGTTAATCACCTAAATTGGGTCACACACGCAAAAACAGTAATCTAGGATGTTATGTGTTATGTACGTGACATGTCAACGTATGTGACGTTTGTGTCGGAATGTCACATATTTTATAACGTGTCCAAACGATACTAGACTGGCTAGCCAGTCAATTTACTAATTGTCTCGAAATTTCCATCGAAACCGCTAACCCATAGGAGTTATTTTCCCGTAAATGGCTCATTCACAATTATTATTTTTTTTATTCTACATTATAATTAATACGGGGTTTTTATCCATGAGGATACGACAACCCCATCGTACTTTATACTACCTACGACCATTATATAAACATAACCTAAATTCACAACTATGTGATGTCTTTCTTGAATTCACATACATTATGAATTCAACTATTTTTGAAAAAGGACGGGGGATATGACTTATCATATATCATAAGACGAGACATTCGTAAGACAAATTATAGATTTAGGGAAATCCCTACAGTTTAAGATATACAAAATCTAAGCCTATTCTGTAATACAAAATTTACCAATACATATACCTAACATAACGGTCGATCCAAGAATAAAACTTAATATAGGAGTTTTAAACAGTGTGGGAACCACCAACCACTGAGCAAGAAGATTTCTTAAAAATATTACAGTAACAAACACAATTATGTATGTTACTATATTACATCTTTATAACACAGCTACATTAGCAACAAGAATTAACAGGACGCATTAACTACTAAATTCACGGTCAACAGACGTTCAAGTGCTCGCACAGTTATATAAACCGCACTTCATTAAGTAATGGCTGAATATTACGCGTAATTTAAAACATGGCAGTTTTTATTGCGGTAGACACGGTGGGGGGTACCCAATGACCTGGTTACTGGCTAGGTGGGGCAAAGGACGGTACTGTGTTTACGGCAGGTCATGGCTTTGTTTACGATTCTTCCTTGTTGTATAGTCTTGGAGACGGTGCGACAAATATAGACAACTCTATAATCTGTGAAGCTGAATTTATAATAGACATTATTACACGTGATGTACATATTGTAGATGTAGACTAGTCGTCGTCGTATGGATTGATGTTATTTAAAGCCACGTGGCTTGACTTAAAATTAAGTGTCTGTTCCCACTCTATTTTATCCTCATCACATGTTTATTGATAAGATAAGGTTCATCTCCATTCACAACACTTTTAGATATCACCATATTGACAATGGAATAATAAACGTGACCTATGCTATTAAAAACTTATACCTACTAAACAATTGTCAGTGCTAGGTAAACACTTTACCAAATCTAAAGACATCAATATCAAAATTCTGCCCTTTTAATCATAACACTAATAATCAAATGAAGAACAATTAATAGTATTAGTCACTTACCGCTTATAATCTCCTTGGTAATTCAATGAAGGGGCTGACACATCTGCAAAAGAAGAAACAGGTTCAGAAACACATAAAACAAATACAGTTATAGCAATGGAAGAAATTATATTAGAACCCATCCCTCATTGAGAAAATTATAGCATCGTCGAAGACATGAACAGTAAGGATGAGAAATGTAAAGGAAGCAAGTTATTAATTGAACATCGTTAGCAAATAATAATTGATATCTAAGGCACACATAATCACAATTTATGAAAACAGGATCTTATGAGATTTATACAAGAGATTCAATCAGGAATATTAATTTCAAACGGGTGAGACGGTTTTATTGCTGTTTATGTTTTAGTGCTTTCTGTATCTATTAGTAAAATTAATTAATTAGCTTTCGATATCGGTGTTACTTAACATTTCAGTTTTTACGACAGTCAACAGGCTGGATGTTAACGACAATATTGACGATTAGTAAAAGCTAGTGGAGAAATTTCTCTATAGCAAAATTCTCCAAAGTAATTAACGAACATGTTTAAATATCAAATAACAATAATCTCCGAGACAACAGCACTAGACCAATTACTTAAGAAGGAGAGAGAGACACAAAAATGTAAATTGCCGAACATAATGAAGACAGAATCCGGTATCCATGTCGCCACCGTAGAAAAGACGGCCAAGGGTCATAGCAAATATGAAAATAATGGGAAAATAATGATAGCCACATAATTATCCGACAATATAAGAAAACAGAAAGTTAAACTTGAATTTAGCAGTGATGGTAGTAAGATTTTAGAAACAACTGGAATTTACGATGTTCATATAGAAAGTACATTATAGGAGAAAATGCAAATAGCAGTAGTACCTGCTGATGGATCAAGAGCTTGTAATTCTGACACTTAAGATTACTTGACGATTGAAGTGTTTACCTGAGATACTAATACAATCTAATAAGTGGATGACAATAAGACGTTACATGTATGTATTTATAAACATCTATTTGTCGACATTTCTTTACGTTCTTGTGTTATGACGGTATATAGACAAGAAAGTGGTGCAAGTAAAAAGGTTAAAAAACATTGAATTCAGATAATAAAGCAAATATAAACAATCTTGTAGATGATATGATTGTTTTAAATGAGCAACATAAACAATGCAATTCAGGAATCATAAAACTGGAGAATTCAATGATGAGTTTAGTCCCAAAGAATTTGAAGCAATGAATTGGTTATTAGACGCAATTGTTAAATCTGAACAATGGTCATAGGAGCGTTGTTCTCATAATGGAGTTAATGTTATTGAAATAGTCTGCTACGCCGAAATTTGAGGCTGAGTCGTCAATCATATTAATTAAAAATTGACAATTGTATACCAGCCTGGGTTCCATATAGTATTTGTTTAAATTGGACGTTAAATAGGATAATTTTAGTAAAGGAACGAATGTTAGTTTCCGAAACGTAAATGTATCGCTGAAGTGGAGAGATGCAAGATAAATAATATTTTAGTGATTGCTATTGTGTTAGTACTATTTGCTAATTAGCAAGCTAGCCTGAATTATGACCAATTCATCACCAACTATTAAATAAAACCAACAGAACACAAATTACGTCCACACAACGACAGAACCCCAAAAATCAAGACATTGGACTTTACGACAGCAATTCCTAAGTTCAATTTTAATTGTGATCATTTTACGAGTAAAATATTTAGTGGCGTTTCATTATTGTAAATTGCTATACGTTCATCAAATGCTTTAAGTGATGACATTTGATTTAGTGCCACAAAAACTAGCAAATTTGCTTGATGATGATACATGCAATTTATTTGCTTTAACCATTTGACTTCACTTAAGTAATCATTTAGTTAATTGACAAACTTTTTCAGTGTTTGTCTGTCTAGTTCTTAGAGTTTAATGTTGCTGATGATGTAATTACAGTGTGTAGGTAGGGTTTCAATGTCTTTTTCAAATTGAAAGGTACCTATTTACCTATTTTAAAACTTCTAGTGATGATTAAAGTCAGTTCTGTCTGACCGACGAAGTAGAACTTTGGAAGGTTACTAAACTAGCTATAGTCTACGATCTCCAGCCACCGTAAGCGCGGGCCTGCGGACGGCGAGCATGGGTGGCTCCCCGTCCGACCAGAAACAGACCCGAGCATACGGCGCGTCGCGTTCCGCGCGCGCCTCAAAGAGCCATCAGACCACCACAGATGGGGCCCAATAGGGCCGATGCCGATTCGGAGTCGCGGAGAACCTAACGGGTAACCGGGGCTCCGGCTCGACGTGCAGGAGAAGGAACGGGTTTGGTTTTTAGTCAGTAAGAGTCTGACACTCCCTCCCGCTTCACCCAGGCGGGAGCAGTCATTCGATGATTTTCCCCCCGTAAAAAAAAAACTAGCTGTAGTCTTTGTTATTCGTACGAAGTTGAAAGTAGTCAGTAATTTATCAGTAAGTGTAAGCAGTCTTGTGACCTAATGGTCAACTCCGAGCTCCAGTCCTTAGGTAGCTGCTAATTACTGATCACACCATTGTTCGTGCAAGAAAGTAGCTTTGCTTAGATAGATCTCTGCGACCACATTTAATGTAGTTAGTTATAGCTTTTGTTACCAGGCAGATAAGATCTACTTCAACCAAATCATTATCCAACCTAAGGTCCGGGAGTCGGTCCACAAACGGTCCGACGCGTTCCAAATCCGTGCGACTATTAAACCAATTACCCGACAACTGCGACAAAAACGCGTCAGTCGCACGATGAGCCACTGGGTTGAAGGTGAGAGTGACGGAAAAAATGCGGTGATGTGCAAGTTCGCAGAAGTCATCGTTAATGTGGCGTGTCGCTTGAACTATGGGACGGGCTCACACAGATATTTACTATTAAATAAAGGAAAACCAGGTGAACTGAAACACGACCCACTTGAAAAGGTAATAAAGATGGAATTAACTAATTACTGTAACTAAGGGCTATTGTTATTTATTGCAGTTTGCTTTCTCCGGATAGTAAGTCTATAGATACTCAATACTGTGCCTTTTAATGGACCAATAAATATTTTACAGCCATGTTTTAAATTACAAATTCTATAGTACCCCACCTACTTTTCAAAATCTTCAATATAACAATGCCGGTAAAATCTTAAGCAGTCAAGGCGACGGTAAGTGAACAATATAATAATAACTATAAAAAAGTAAGTGTTTATGCGCACGCGCCGCACTGGGTCAATCCGCGTGACGAATCTAGTGACACGAGTGGCCCACAGGCCCGGTTACCGAAATGTGGGAGTCTGGCCACGAAGTCGGAGATTGACGTGATATTGATGAAAGATTTCAATAATCTATAACAAGAGATTTTTTATGGAATAGTAGGCAAACGAGCAGCCTCTCCTGATGGTAAGCGATCAGTGCCGCCCATGGACACCCGCAACACTAAAGGAGTCACAGGTGCGTTGCCGGCCTTTGATGGCAATGAAACACTGAATGGACCAATAAGGAATTGAAACTGATGGTGTTAATGATGTCTCTTTCTTTGATTACTTTTACCTTTTCGGGTATGATATGTCTGTGTGAGGAGACTGCATTATTGGCACTATTGACAGGACTAAATTGAATCTATCTTCTAAAAGTAAGTTTACCGTTCCGAACCGTACCGTTGTAAGAGTAAGTACTTCTGAGGGAAATACGATGTTTTAAAGTCCAGAGATAGATTGATAGTGAATAATTTTTCCTGCGGTCGGTGGACTTAAGCAGAACTTTTTCCAAGACAGATTTTGTCCTCCACTCGCCATCTCGCAATCTTTATACCAGTTCAACTGTTCAGCGATCAAATCATTCAAATTCCATTAGATATAAGTGCGTGTCTGATACATAACTGTTATGTATTGCAGGGTTATGTCCGTCTGTCACGACACAACTAACTGTTCTGTTGGATTAGTAAATAACTGTACTCTTAGTTATATAAAAAAAAACTTTTAGCATGTGTGAAGGGGTGACAGAAGATGTGTTTTTGAAACTCATACTCAAAGTGAGATAGTCATAAAGATAAGCTTTGTTATTGAATCAACAGGCATGTCTCGAAACTCTATGAAAATAATTTTGAAACTGAAAACCTTTTACTTAACAATTGACAACTGGGTAAAAAAAGTGAAGCAAAAATCTGTTTCGCTATCGCTCGCTTTTGAAATGCTGGTACAGCGTTTAATTAGGAACATAAATACTAACATAATAAGCGAAGTGAAAAGAGTAGTCGTTGTGGCCCGGAGGTTAAGACGACCGCTTCTCATGCATGAGGGTGCGGGTTTGAAACCTACCAACGGCAAGTTCCTGTGACTGTGACTTTTTCCGAGTTTCGAAGATTAATTAGACACCACTAACAAACGGTGAAGGAAAACATCGTGAGGAAACCTGGGCTTATAATTTCTAATTATAAGTTTGAAATCGCCAACCCGCATTGAGCAAGCTTGTTGATTAATGCTCAAATCTTCTCCGTGTGAGAAGAGGCCTTTGGTCAGTTGTGGGCACTTACAGGCTGTTGATGTTGTTGTTGTTGTGTTGAAGCGAAAAGATGACGTATTGCAACTCCCAAATTATTATTAAAATCAAAATAACTGTTAGCCCTGTAAGCATCTAAAAAGGGTGGTCCAATCACCAAGAAAATGAACAAACGTATAAGGAAAGGAAGGGCAATTAAAACACTATATAGTAACAAATGAAGGTTCGGTTAATAGTCCCCAGGTATCTGCAAGTTAATTACAATATATGGACTTCCAGGTGCAGCTAGAGAGAGAGAGAGCTGGGTGCTATAAACGGTATGAACAATTACGGCAGAAGAAGTAATGAAAGTAATAAATTAAATGATTGGATGGAGACGGTTTTATCATTATATAAACGACAGGTTATCATAGGAACCCTGGAAGTTTCCCATGAACACGAAAATGACAGACAAAGATACATAGACAAACAGTGACGAGCATTCGTAGAAGGTACCTAGAACCAAGATGTATTTAATTTTTATCTATTTCTGTGTTCCTTTTTACAACCATCAATACAATTTAGACTTATAAACTTCTAATTATCTTTGCAACAATATGTAAATTATAGGCGATAAGTCCAATTGTCCATACATGTCCCATGTAGACAACAAATGCTCGTGTCTACCTAGCTCTTGTACAAAAAGAGGCGTGTTATTATGTTCCCTTATCAGACAAAGTCACGATTCTTAATTAATAAGAAAACCGCGTTTTTTACCTCCGTGACATCAACCCAGTCGTGACTTGTTAGTCTTTACCGACTTGCGGAAAAGTAAGGTAATGCGTTTGACATTTTCGTATCACGGATGATCACGACTTATGATGTTCGCGGCTGAAGGTTAAGTTGGGTGTGAATCACGGTTTAAAAGATTGGATTCATTTTGAATTTCTTATTTTTGTGGTGTCTAGACTCATAAATGGCAGTCTCTTATAAATATTGGTTTAAAAACATAAAAAGGAAGATAACGAATAATAAATCACTACATCATTAATAGATCTATTTATTATCTAGATTCTAGAGAATTTAGACAGCTGACCACATTACTAGCTAAATGCTACGTTTTCTTCCAATTCAATACCAATAACGTGACATAACATCACTCCTTTTATCCCCGATGGGGTATGCAGAGGTGTACTTAGTGCCACTGTACAATGTAACACCCACTTTTCACTATCTTATGAGAAACTTCCAGACTCCGTGCTACTTGTGAGAATTTTTAAAAACCCATTCCCAGGTATCGAACACGAGATCCCTTGCCCGACAGTCGCACTAGCAAACACTCGGCTAACGAGGCAGACATTCATAACCGAGTCAGGTAAAATATTAATAAACATTACAATTTTGAATTTGCCATGAAAAAACATAACATAACATCACGCCTTTTATCCCCGGAGGGGTGGGCTGAGGTGCACATTATGCCACTATACAATGTAACAACCATTTTTCACTATTTATGTCATGAGTCCCATGTAATAGGGGGTGACCCTATTGCCATATACCGGGTACATTTGCAGACTCCGTGCTACTACTGGCCAAAGAGGCAGTCATGAAAAAATGCCATTATATTATTAGTAAGTCAGAATCATACAATTTTACAACTGTTTCAAAAGCGCCTAATAACATATCGCCAAAATTGACAACGCGCCTGCCCAGTACAGACATCATGGCAAGTTATCTTATACATATACTCGTAGAAGAAGACCATGGCCCAGTGTGGACTGTTCACTCATTAACATTTCACACATACATACAAGTCGTTCGCCTTTACAATCAGAGCGAGCGTAATCGCAATGTGTCAGAATTTCTATTCAAGTGCAAACTTGATGAGAGATTTTAATAAACTAATGAGATGGAAAATCTAGCTGATTAGATCTCGGTTGATTTTTTGGAAAGTGCCAGCGTTAATTACCAGTGTCCTGATTCATGTTAGTAAGTGTTTCTTAAGTGTGGGAGAGCCATGTTTCGGCACGAATGGGCCGGCTCAACCGGGGTGATACCACAGCCTCACAGTAAACCGACATGAAACAATGCTTGCATTGTGTTTCGTCTTGTTAGTGAGGTTACCGGAGTCGCTCCCCTTGTCTCCCCAATCCCTGAGTCCCCAACAATCCTCCAATTCCTAATCCCCAAAAGGCCGGTAACGCCTTTGTAACAGCTCTGGTGTTTCGGGTGTCCATAGGCGGCGCCGGTTGCTTACCTGCTTATTCCATAAAAAAGTAATTGTAATTTTTGGTTTATTCTTTCTTTGCTTAGCTATTTCAAATTGTCCAAAATAGGTTTCACGCCTCATTTGCTTAAGTTTTTTGCAAGCTATCTGGGGGATCGTCGCCAGTTTGTGGAGTACGCAGGGCGAAGGTCTAAACCGTATTATACATACTCGGGCGTCAGTCAAGGGAGTAATCTTGGTCCACTGGAGTTTTTAATTATGGTTAATGATCTCCCTGAGGTCGTGCGCAGTGCGCGGTGCTTGCTATTCGCGGATGACCTAAAGGTATTTCTGCAGGTCGAGGACTCCGTGGGCTGTGCTCGGCTTCAGCGAGATCTGGATCAAGTAGTACAATGGAGCCGGGATAATGAGCTGTATTTTAACGTGGCCAAATGTTGTGTGATGTCGTACACTCACGCCCACTCCTCAATTTGCTATCAGTATCAAATAGATGGTGCAATAATGCAACGTGTCTCAAACGTCCGAGATCTAGGGGTTCACATGGTAACCGAGTTAACGTTTCGCAAACACGTCACGGATCTATGTAGCAAATCTTTTAGACATTTAGGGGTTTATATTGAGACAGGGTCACGATTTTAAAAATATAGCGGTACTTAAAATTCTATATAATGCATTGGTAAGAAGCCATCTTGAAACTTGTGCTATTATTTGGAATCCACATGAGGACAAATACATTAAGATGTTGGAAAAAATACAGAACAAGTTCACAAGATTTTTGTATTTGAAATTGTATGGGATTTATCCATTTTTCCCATTGATGTACCCAAGTTTATTCGTCCTGGGGACAGTTGGGTACAATACACTAGAGGTGCGGAGAGATGTGGCGCTAGTTAAATATATAGCCAGGGTACTACGAGGATTGGTCCATCACCCGGAAGTGCTGGAGATGTTGGGATTGCGTGTGCCAGACGGATACGTGGGGGCTCGTCGCCGCCCCGCCCTGTTGGAGGTGCCAAGGGCTAGAACTAATCTTCTTAAATATGCTCCTATTTCGCGTGCGGTTCGGATTATAAATAGTGTACCGGAACATGATTTGTTCCACAACCTACCAAGGTTTATTGAAGCAGTACAAAGGTATATTGAATATCACCGTATTGAGTAATTGTGTCTATATGGTTATAATATGTATGCCATACTGAGAGTATGTAACTCTTATAAGTCTAATAATTAAGGTAAAATTTTTATTAATTAAGTTACATGTTGGACTTAAATGTGTCAGGAAATGTGATATTGTATTGGAATAAACTGTAAGATGTCATATTGTAAGGTGTTGTAATAATAAATAATAAATGTGTCTTTGCTCGACTGCCTCCTACTGAGTGGTTAATTCCGACAGCTGATTAAGTATGTTCTGGGCCTGGGTTAGGTTTCTCTGGGTTGGACCGTATGTATATAAAAGTTTTAAGTAGTTAGAGTCTGAAATCGCATCCAATTACATTTTAAACATAAATTGTTTGTAAACTCATACAAACATAAATTGTTTGACTGCCTCGTTGGCCGAGTGGTCGCAATTGCGACTGCTGGGCAAGGGGTCTCGGGTTCGATTCCCGGGTCGGCCAAATATTACTGGGTTTTTTTCAAAAAATCTCAGTAGTAGCACGGAGTTTGGAATTGTGCCCGGTATATGGCAATAGGCTCACCCCCTATTACATGGGACTCAATAACATAAATAGTGAAAAGTGGGTGTTACATTGTACAGTGGCATTAAGTGCCGTAATGTACACCTCTGCCTACCCCTTCGGGGACAAAAGGCGTGATGTTATGTTATGTTGTAAACTCAGTCTAAAGATCGACAGTTCCGAGTCTCGCCTTGTCAATTTATTTGGTAGATGTCACGATACACTGATTAACAGGATCATATTAGCTAAAGTATCACAAACTACTGCTACCCATAACAAACTAAGAGACACTTAAATCCACCATACTATAATTTGCCCAGTGACTCATATTCCTAGTCAGTGTCTAAGTAATCCTAATGAGATTAGATCCAGACGCATTGAGCTCAGTCAAGTCTAGCCATAGATATTAAGGGTACCAGTTTTATAGGAAGTATTAGTTGATTACTAATTTCAATATCATAGCTGGTCTAGACCAATTTGATACTGTACTGTATTTGTGTTGAAGTGTATAAGAGTACGGGTCAAGTAAATTAATAGAGAGGAAAGTATTAAAGAAGAATTATTTTTGTTTTATTAGATTCTGGGTTATTTTTTAGTGGTGGCTAAACTGTGGAGTACGAAGATCTGATTTCATGTCTAAGGATGTTAAATTGGTACAGTAAAACGGGGTGAATAGATACAGAAAAGGGGTAAATAAATGTTAGGAAAATAGTCTAACACTTATCCACCCCATTCCTGTATCTATTCATTCTCGAATTCTATTCACCCCGTTTTACGGTAACTAATATTTTTATGAGGAAATGTTCAGTAAATTTCAGTTTTTTTATATTTGATGGGCCGACGTTTGACCAATATCTCGTCTGGTGGTAAGCGATGATGCGGTCTACGATGGAGCACGTCGTCCCATAAGTAACCTATGTATATAACATATCTGTTGCGTTTAAACAAAAGTAGCCTCATTAATTCAATACGTCACCTTTGGCCAAATCTAGAAAGCAATTAAAAAAGTTTGTCACAGAGCCAAAATCGTTACTTTCTTCTTTCAAATCAATCACAATTTCGTACCTTGAAATCACATAGACGATCTGACAATCTTTATTTACTGACATGTCAACCCAATTAGTACCTTATTCCGCACACAATAAGACAAATCAGACTCGCACCAAATAGTTTAGTCTTACAATTATACATTATGCAGCTAACATCACTCTTAAGCTTTGCAGTTAAGAGTCGATTTCGTTTGGACAACTGACAAAAGGACTTGTCAAAAATTTCTAAACAGTTTTAGACCAGTTTATAAGACTAGTATTTGCATCCGGCGTTTCTTTGATGTGTTTTATCTTGTACCGTATCACATGTCAAAATGTTTGCCGACTTCTCAACGATTTTGATGACAGTAATGACATATTGACAGAGTGATATGGCTCGCATTATTTATGCATGAAGATCAGCAGATCTGCTGTGTTTTGCCAGTGAAAGTGGGACCTAATTATAAAGGCATTTGCTCTAGAAATTGTACGCGTGTAGTTCTAATTGAAGCATGGTTGAATATCGAAGTGATAGCAGTGTGGTAATTAAGGAAAATTAATTCAATCTTTTTAAGTAAGTAGAATCACTAATTTCTTGTTAAAAAACTGCTTGTATTTCATCCAGGGTCACTTTAACTATTCATAATCATATTGTGAGGTTGCTTAAGCCGGCAAACGAGCAGACGGATCACCTGATGATAAGCAATCGGCATCGCCCATGGACACCTGGAACACCAGAGGCATTATGCGTTACCAGCCTTGAATATTTGGAATTTGAGGATTGTTGGGGATTTAGGGATTGGAGGAAGGTGGGGGCTAATTGGGTCTCCGGTAACCTCACTCATACGACGAAATAAAACACAAGCGTTGTATCACGTCTGTCTTCTTGCTCGGCTTTGGCATCACTCCGGTCGAGCTGGCCCATTCGTGCGAAACATAGAAATAAATATATATATGTTTTATATAATACTTGTGTAAATTTCTTATATTTAACACATAGCGTGAGAAACCTCGAAATTCACACAACTATCGCTAATTCAATTTCGCAAACACATAAACTTCTCAAAATCAGTTTAAACTAATAAATTAACTAATGAAGTATGCCATTCAAGATTAATTCAATTATATTCGCCATAAATATTATTAACCCAATTGTTTTGACATGCTATTAGGAGCAATATGTAGTTTTAATAGACTAGTTTCTGTTTAATCTATGCAAAACATCGGACTACTTCGTGACACATCGGCTATCTTCGTGAGTTATCGGATTTCTTTGTGACAGTCGCATCTAATGGCGAGATAATAGAAAACTGTGATTGGTTATAATTAATTCGAATTTTGTTGTGATCTTATTTTTTTTAGAACAGTTGTGCTTTATTTAAAAAACAAAAATGTTTCTTTTCGATTTTACAATAATACGTGTACAAATACACACACGTTAGAATTAAGCTCGGAAAGATAAAATAAATAAAAACATTTATTTAAAACAACATAGAACAAATTTAGAATTTAGACAGTTCGCTCATGTACGATGATGTATGGATCACACGGGTTTGATTCACAGGTCGGGCAAAGTATTACTGGGTTTTAAAAAAATTCTCAGTAGTAGCACGTAGTCTGGAATTGAGCCCGGTATATGGCAAAAGGCTCACCCCTATTACGTGGGACTCATAACATAAATAGTGAAAAGTGGGTGTTAGTTTTGTGTGCACCTTTGCCTACACTTCGGGGATTATAGGTACCAAGTAATATCATCAAAAAGTCATAATTATATTTGACAAAATAACAAAGACCACACAGAAACTAAACGTATCTATGACATTTATTTTACGCATGGGCGTGATTTGACAGTTAAAACAAGATGGCTACCGTCACGGTCTGACCGGCCCAGATGCTATCAATGGAGGACACAAAGGAACCGCATCGACACACGTATCATTCAGCTTTTGATACAAACTTGTGGTTGTTTAATGGTTCTTATTGAAATGGATTTGATTAAGTCATTCTGGTAATGTAGGTTAGAACTGACCTTGCGGATCGCGCTTTGAAATTTTTAGTTAAGGTTTTAGTTATTGTGCAGAGAGCAGAATAGTTGTAAAAACTATAGCCAGAGAGCTGTGTCAGAGAGCTGAACTATGACTACCTATAGATCTATCTTTAACGCAATACGAGTCACTGTTATACAAAAATAATGTTAAAAAGACAGATGTTAGACCACTCCATAATTAAGGCAGTCCATAAAAAAGACTGTTTAAGAGTACGTTGTCGAATTTAGATCTACGTAATTATAATATTTCACTCTGTAACCAAACCCAAGGCCTTGTGTCTGACACTCGCCCATTACCACTCGAAGCAAGCAAAATAAAACAATCGAGAATATTACAAACAAACAAACTGACAGCAATATTTATAACACAAACAAACCTCAATTACCTACAGCTTCCGTTCGCAAAAACCCGATAAATTCCCACAGGCGATCCCGAAACGAAAATAAAAACATGTTAACATGTCAATGTCCCATGTTAACGTCGCTTGCGCATGCCAAAACAACGGCCTTGCTCTGACATTGAACCTGATTACCTGCTCACACAATTTACAACCAGAATAATTTCACTACAGATTTTGTTTCTTTCTTTCTGAGAAAATTCTTCATTCATGTTGATTATTGTTTCGACATGAGTTTGGTGATCATTGTCCTCATTTAATGTGGTTGTAAGAAAATAGGTGACCTCCATTCGTATTGGTTAACGATCGGAAATCCTGATATATTTGGACGGAATCAAAACATTGAATTTATGGCTTCTGGCTGTCGAATTTAGGGGAAACTAACATTTTATAAGGTAAGCGATTAAGTTAGCTTAATTAGTAGCTTGATTCAAAATTAAAGTTCAAAACGAATTTATAAAGTAGGTCATTAAAAATACAGCCCCAAATCAGGATTCTTGGCAGTATAGCAATACTCTAGCTCATATTACATGAAACCTAGGATTATAGAAAACATATGAAATATCCAATCATATATGATCAAGATCTGGGACTGTCTTCTCTATCTTTGATCAGGAAACCTAAAAGAATGGGGATAGGTGAAGCTGTTATACCCGTATTTCTAGATACAAAAACCACACCATTTGGCAACACCGTTACAGTTAAACGTATTCTATCAAAAACTTGTTCTATTGAATGAAAATATCCGCAGTATTACCCAACTATTGATCCAATACTCGTGTGTGAAGTGGAATTGTGTAAACGTATCGAATTGTGAGCTGGTATTACTTGACACTCGTTTGACCGCTGCGATTTTGTTGGATCGAGTAGGGATATTAGTAATGGGTATTAGAGAATCAAATACTTCGTAGGCACTAATATCCCAGTATTGTTATTTTGGGATTTTCTTTATATGACGTCTCAATTCCAAACTTGTAGGCCAAAACAGATAAAAAATAATAAGGATTTTGTAACAAAATGAATGTGAAAATGGCCTGCCGACTACGTGACTGACTGCTTTTTTTATGCGACGTTGTTCCGATTTCAATAAAACGCAAACATTAAAACAGACTTCTTCTAAAGCCTTTTTCGACCACTAATTACCAACCAATATAATTAACAGTAACGTTACCTACAAACAGACTTTTCACACTTTCTCTCCATAAAGAGATTTTTCTGCGACACCCTACTATTTGAACGGAAACATTGATATTTAAGTGCCGTATATGTTGCTTACTATCTTTATAATTTCCTGTGTTATCGTAATACTTCAAAACTTGTTTCAATCCTGTATTATTGGCTAATTTATTTAACATTCAACCATAACCAGTGATCTGTTATGCTAATCTGGTATTTAGAATATGGTTATTGACTCTTTGGGTGACAAAATTCCAATAAAAAGGAATTTTATGAATGATTTTTACAGTTAGATGTTGTAGGATGATTTTAAATGAGTTATTAAATAATAGCAAAAAGAATTCGATAGCTAAAATGCAGTGTCGTTTATAATACAAAATATTTAATATATTTTATAGGCACATTCCAACTGTGCTCATCTCACCGTCTTATTAACAACCTATAAGAGTCCACTGCTGATCAAAGGCCTCTTCTCACACGGCGATTTGTGCATTAATCACCACGTCTGCTCAAAGCAGATAGGCGATTCAAACTTACTAGTCGTATTCAATTCCATAGACCTCTTCAAATATTGATGATGTTCCCTAGTTTAATATTTTCCTCATTCTAAAGTCATTCGTATCGTAAAATGTCCCAGAAAATCACCAACCTAAAAGTTCTTCTACTCCAAAAAAGTGGTCCGGAAAGGAAAACTGTCGGATCAACAGGTCGTCGCACTTATTGACCGGCGATCCAGCGACAATTGACATGTAGTGCCCAATCGGCAATACCCATTGTTTGCAACTGTGCCGGACAGTTACGAAACCATTTAATTGAATAAAGGAATTCGATTCGCAAAACGAGGTGTAATATGCTTTGGTAATATCAATGTTCTTTCTAAGAACACTAAGTCTTTGTTTCTTACATCATGGTTTTGGCTCGAATATGTGGACGTTTACCGCAGACGATGCAAAGGAATGCGTCCATAATTTGCTTGTTTGTAATGCAGTTTGAAATCTAGTCCTTTTGTACGCAAACATTGTAGAAGGACCACGCATGTTTAGCTGTGTCGTCAGAGTTGCTTTTGAATCACTCGGATAGTTTTCCGTTGAGTCAGAACCTGCTCTGGTTAGAGTACATACCAGTTTCTATTTCCAAAGATAGTCAGGTGTACTAGTAGCAACAGTCAATGTACTTTAAACTTTTGACCGCAAGTGACGTCATTGCGCAATCTGTTCTTCGAAAAGCAGTCTCGTCTCCAGTAACAGTGAAAGAAAAGCCTTGAGCAACAGTAACCTTTTACAAACGACCGTAAAGTCGTCGCAATGGGATTTCAGGGAACTAATCGCATATCTCGAAGATTTGTATTCAATAAACAGCACTATGAATCAGCGGCCCACAAATACCGCAAGCAGTTTTGATCGCCAACGAGAACCATTGCGCCATTTCATCGCTAGTACGCCATACATCTTACTTAAAACTCAGCAATGGAACATTCCAGGCCATAGTAATTCTCGGTACATTGAAGGAGTTATTGCAGTTATCTGGTGGGTACAATGTAGAACGGGTTTTATTTGAAAATCTGCCAATAAACGTGCGTGCGACCGAAAAACGACAGTTGAAGGTTGTGGGAACTATTAAGTAATCGTTCGATATATTTGTGTGAAAACGGCGTTTTTAAGCGACGACCTTGCTCGGGATTTGCAACACATTTGCCAGATTGATGAATGAAAGCGTTTACGTGTGCGTTCGAAATAAAACGTGTGAGTTCATCGAGGTTTTTTGAAACGTAGGTATTGGCAACGGTAGCATTTGAATTTTTTTATAAATCCGTTTTGTAATAGTTACTGTTTAGCAAGAAATCACCAGATAACATCAAGTAAAATCATTGTAAAAATTACAATATTGTAAAAAGTCAAAATGAGATGTCGAGCAAAATCTAACAAGAAAATCAATGAAGTATTCAATGCTAATGAAACACTAATAGATGCAGCACATGTACGCTTGACTAGATTAATTAACAAATGAAGTAAGAAAATTTACTACAACGCTAAAAAGCCTGTCGGATGTAAAACATTAGGTGATAAAGATAAACATCTACATGCCAATGAACATTTTCCAGATAATGCTGATCTATATCAGATAGAAAATTACAATATTTAAGAAAGTGGTAACGTAGACGATATGCCATACCTTACTCAAGAAAACCAGGTTAAAATACTTAACAAATGGCATTCACAACATTAGTCTTCATAATCCGGCATAACAATACAAATAACTCATAAGGCCATCATGATAGACATAAACAACATGTTGGTAAACTAGAAAACAGTTTAAGAAAACATCCAGAAGTTGCTAAACTGTTTCAAAAGGACTAACGTGATAAAACTAAAGATTTCTACAATGTCGACAATGCTGGCATTTGATTGCGTAATATGTAGTTCTCAAGTAGGACAACAGCCGTGCTATAATCTAGACATGTGGGCAATATTCTCTGTTCGTCCAACAACTTTATTATCTACGAGAGTGTTGAATGAATATTAATAGATGTTTGATGCACCTGGCGCATCATCAGACTAAAAGAAACATACTACGTAAACACTAAGTTTGATGAACAATTGTCTTTATAAAGTAATCAAATTAATCACGACAAGGCTGTGAAACATCAACAGGTTAGTATAAAACACAGAATCTATTAGTAGTAACAATCACTTAAATAGGACAAACAAATTCAATTACCATTAGAAAGACAATTCCAGAGAAGAACAACTGTTAGCAATTCAGTCAAAGTTTAGTGCTTTAACGTCAACCAATTGAATTCCTACATCCCACTGACAGGCGACCATTTCGCAAGTTCGCAACACAAATAAAACCCACAGACAGCTCGTTCAATATTCATAGCGTCATCTGTGGCAAACACAAAAGGTATATAATAAGACGTATTCAGCACTGCATTACCGATGCAGCACGCAGATCCATCATTATGCATTCCTCACGTTGCATGCTTTGAAAATGTCCTTGTGTACACCGACTTAAATTTACCGTACTGAAGGACCTTCTACACCAAGCATAAGGACCACATTTAAGATACAAATGGTCCTTCTAAAATTGTAAAATCTTTCTCAAGTCTAATGGCTCTGCATGACAAGGTGGAAATAATAACGGGGTAATTTTATCAGAGAATGTTTAGCACTTGTGTTCATATAGTTGACAATTCTGAGTGATTTAACACAGATTGTTGTTAGTAAATGTCCTGGCAAGTTTAAAGTTTTCTTGTCTTGATCATGGGTCCGTTAGGACTGGGTAGGACGTTTTGATCCACAAGATAATATAATAGACGCAAATGTCAGCTGTGATTTACTGCTTGACTTTGTCACGAAGAAAACTAAAAGCAGCCTCCAGATTAGCCGCTATGGTAAAACCAACACTATAGAGTTATCAAGATCCTGGATATCTTTATGACAAACATTAATTTTATCATATGTGTGAAAACAAGCTGTCTGTCGCCCCCTTTCCCTCAAAGCACTCGCAGTAACCATCATCAGAGTCAAGCCTGTCTGTCTGCGCAATTGTCGCTTCAATTCAAAACCCAGACACCTATCCTTTCCGGAAGGGTATTTCCATTACTCATTTCAATGTAAAATAAACCTTGACTCTCCACACTAAAGTCCACATTGAAACGCATATTAGCAGAAGTAGGGCTAAGGAAATTGTGTCGTGTACTGTCCGGATTAGGGTTCAAAACTGTTTGTTTTATCTGAATGTGAGGTAATACGTGCCTAACAGCTGTTTTGTGTGACTAGGCCCTTTGTTTTACAATTTTCGACGACGCCAAGGACGGACAAAGGACCTTTTGTGGGCTTTGTGAACAATACGGTGAGATGGAGTACACTAAACAAGAAAAAAAAACACAATTGTAGTGAGTTTTAGTTTTACGTATAATGACAGTATGAATGTCGGGAGATGGCTTCAAAAGAACGTTAGGTGAGAAGAATGATAAAAATTATGTATTTCTGGAGTATTTGCCGACTTCAGCAAAAGTTAAGTATTTCACTATGCAACTCAGTAGCATTCCGGATGGTAATTCGAGATAACTCCGAGCATAAAGATAACCAGAGAAATTATTCAATTTAGTTTGACATTTGACAGCAAGAGAAAAGGCAAGATGGTGATAAATGGGTAACACAGACAAATATTTACAGAAGTCACATAAATCTAAGTCAGTTACGCAAACGTAGCATGCAACAAGTTATCAAGGGGTTAATCTCGAATCGTTAATGTGAGAATTCTAAGACAATACGAGTAAAATCAGGAAGACACGGCTCATCGGTCTAATGACCAGCGTTTCTCACGAACCAGATAATGAAGACCTTTCCAACACCATCAGAATTTCCCTACAACTCCTAAGATTGATTGGACTGAGACGGGTAGGGAAGGTCTTGCTATTTTGGTTACAAAGACCACGCGAGTCGGCCATTTCTAGTGCGTGATTACTTTTTAACCTGTGGGAACACTATAAATAGGATATGGTGTAATTTGTGAAGAGTATGTGTTTTCTAGCCACGGTTTAATAGAAAGAGAGATCAAACTCTTTAATTGTATAATCAGTTAGTCTGGCAACGACAAATTATAGCATGCCATAAATTATTTATTTTGTCTTGACATAAAATTAGAATCCTGTGTTATTCTGATGTCACCAAATACCATCGTGACGTTGGATAATTTGTATACACATAGGTTCTTAGTATCTGAGGCCTCTACACAGGTTAATCTCCAAGCCACAATTCAACAAGTTCAACATTCCTTAACAAAAAACGATCGATAAGTAGTAAACATTTTTTTCTATTAAATTCTCAATAAAAATACGTACCTACTTCAATACTTCTATTGTTGTAAAATAAATTGAATGGCCACGAATCAATATCAGTTTACAATCGGAATCCGTTCTTTCAATTGTAAGTACTTCTGACGGTACACACAGTACAGTGGCCAGCACATTAAACTACTCCGATGTGTAAATTCTTGTCGTTGGATTTTCGACTTTATACCCAAGACATAAAAGAGTGGGTTGACCTGCTGCCCACTGAACAAAAACCCTTTTTTATGAAGGCAATAAGTAGTAAGGTAATCGATTTTCAATAAAAAAATCTCATTGACCCGTGAACGAGTAAAAAATCGATGGAGTGTCAATCATTTTTGGCAATAATGTAAAGGAAAATATAGAATTTAAAGGAAAGTTGTGTTTTTATGAATTGTAATTCAAATATGATCATTTAGGTATTAAACAAAGATGTTAAAATATTTTAGAGCCTTCTCAAGAAAATAGAACCCGTTTATTTTCTCACAGCACGTTCCAAAATTGGTCCTTTTCGGACAAAAGGACCATTATTGTAGAAGTTCTTTTGGTATAAACAAAGTTTAACAGTACGTCTATTATTCAAAACAACGCTCTCATTTTGACAACTAATAAACAAATCTATTTAACGAACACTTAAACTGAACTTAAAGCAAATTATTATTAGGTATAAATTAGGACGATTAGAAATAATTACGCGCATTACATTTGTGAGTACAGCAATGTAGGGTGCGACAGGTTGGATAACTTAGCGATGACGTAACCAACTTACCTAATAACTTAAATACACTTAAGACTAGTTCCACTACTTTAGATCTAGACATTAACTTAAGTCCTAGTGTTATGTTACACGCCTGATAAAATCTTTATAGCAATTATTGAAGGTGTAAAATAGTTGCTGTTTAATGACGTCTGTCATACCGAGTTTAAGTCAGGTAATTGAGCAATTGTTTTGATTGATATAGGACATTATTTAGAGAAACTAAACTTTATTGGTTGTTAAAGACACACGCCTGGAATCCACAAATAAACAAAATTTAAAAATGTCATAAATTTAGGCACTAAATGATAAATTGCGGAGTGACTTTATCTTTGATTTTATTCGGACACAAATTTTACTTAAAAAAATATCCAAACACTATCTAAGTCCGGTATGAATTGATTAGAATATTTACCGAAAAAGTTCATCTTCGACACCCAACCCCCAAAACACCTGAACCTTTCCTAATGATCTTGAACTTCCACGGAGCAAGTTTTGATAATCCGCTGTGACGAAAATAAACCGGAACTTGAATTAAAACAAGTTTCCATCGTGTACTCAAAGCTTTACTCTGAGTTACCGACGACCTTGCGGTAGCCCTCTCACTTCAATACTATTTAAATGGCTGGTATGTGATAAATAGTTGGTACTGCTGGTATAAATGTTATACTGGAGATTGCAGGTTTTGTAAATGTTACTAGCCGCACAGCCTCATTGGACAACGCCTTAAATTATAGTTATGGAACTGGGGAGCCTGTTGAAATTCTTACGGATGCCTAAAGGTCTATAGGTATTGTTTGTGCCTTTGCGAATATCTTATGAACGCATTTCTTGGTCCCAAAATGCTAATTAACACCAACATTTTTCTTTGAGGATACAGAAGTGTATTGAATAGTATGTTTTCTGGGCTATGATTAGTCTCATGTAGGATAAGGTAGACCAATTTGGATTCCTATTACTGAATGCTTCCGTAAATGGAAAAACCCAATAATAATTTTGCTCAAGTTAAGAACACATGCACCGAAGCAACATATGAATGAACAGTGTTTGTTATTACAGGTATTTTGTTTTTCAAGGTTTTTAAGAGGCAAGTGAAGTTACATTACAAGTCGAAGATATTTTAGATAAATAAAGCGATCCATATGAATTACTAATTATTGAACAAGAAGTGTGTACGTAAAAAGGTCCTATAGAGCTAGGAGTGTCAGCCATAGTAATTATCAAAGGTAGATCAGGAGACATATTTACGAGGAACAATTACTTAGCAAATGACAGGGCTACATGTGGGCACTTTCTACGCCCAAAGATAGCTAATAACTAGTATCTGGGTGAAAGTACTTATTAGAACACAATGTGACATGGGCTGGACTGGAACTCGGTACACAACAGTGGTTTAGTGACGATTGATACTTGTAATACAACCAGGAAACATTGCTATCGTTATAAATGGTATACATGTCGAAAGCTTTGCAAAAGAGTAATATTTTTGTCTTATGAAACAAATTATAACACGCTATTTGAACCACGTACATCACATGAATCTAAATGCTGATCTCTTCTTCGCCATTTTTGAATCCAGTGACAAAAATTGGACTGTTGGTCAGGTATTTTGAATATTGACAGATATATTCTTGCAGCAGACCGGTCTACGCCATTATGTAAAGTTACTCATATTTCATAAACCATCAAATATGTTTCACATTCTATCGATTACAGAACTTCAACAACATTGTTATTAGGCTCAAACTTCACTTAAGTTTTGCGGTTTTATGAATGTTAGTCATACAAACAACTTGTATGATTTGAATACAAACATTACTTCAGCTTGTTACCATTTAAATTCTAGACTAATGCTTATTGGATTTTCAAGGATAATGTCAGGTAATTTGCCAATTTGATGCAGTCAATTAGAAGTGTAGATGAGCTTAGAGACTGGTGTTATTACTAAAGTGATGTAATGGCCACAACCTCTTGAGATGATCGGATATTTATATCGGATAAGGCGACTAACGAGCAGATAGATATGACCTGATGGTAAGCAATCAGCGCCCATGGACACTCGCAACACCAGAGAAAGAATTGCGTTCCTGGCTTTTCAAGCGTTAGAGATTTGAGTATTGGGAGATTTCAAGATAGGGATTTTGTGCGATGCATTATTTCGAATACGAAATATTTTATCAGACAATGGGTAATATCGTATACGTAAAAACAGATGAAGATTAACGTTTCCTGTGTTCAAAACAAACAAGATGAATCAAAACAGAATATCGGAAATTGCATTCTTAATTACTGTCATTGTTTAACAATACAGGATTACATCAGAGGAATTCAAAATAAACAGTTGACAACCGACACGAAAATAAAAACGGCGTCACACGATCCAAAGTAAACATAAACTAAATAATAAAATCTATACTTGCAGACGCAGGATGTTCACTGTAACGCGTGCGTGTGCGCAGCGATCTAAATCTGGCAACACCTGGTTTGGATGTAAACATTCAAACAGCGGTGAATGGACGCAACATTTTGGTAAAATACGGATATTCCGTATTGTATTTATACGAACTTTAATCTACTATTCGAGATAATTGATAATTAGAAAATTTTACGAAGATGCTACTCTCAATTCATTTTCTATGGTGTAATTCATGGTCAATTTTTCAAAAAAAATATTGTTCCCTCTTGATTAAAGTTAGGATAAAATCATGATCCGGGTCTGGGTGTCATGTGTATGTGAACTTGTATGTTTGTAAACACATCCACTACACAGGAGAAAATCCTATTGTGGGGCAAAAAATATCCTCATTCCTTCCACTAATAAGGACATTATTCGTTCATAACATAATCATTAATTATGACAAGCGCATCCTGGCTGACGCACCTCAGACTTTGGTCTTCCATTTAACACGCACATAATGTACCCAATACCCTTTGCAAATATGCATTTATAATTCCAACATTCACGAGGATATCACGTTCACTCAAAATTAGTATTTATTAACAAAAGACAACGTCTCATTTACTTTGTAGCAAAGGTACAGTTTTTGCATCACATCCTGGTTCCCTGGTCAATTAATACAAGTAGGTAGAATATCTTGTTGATGTAGTTAAGGACAATTTAAAGATTACATAATTATAGTCTGCCTCGTTGGCCGAGTGGTCCCAAGTGCGACTGCCGAGCAATGGGTCTTGGGTTCGATTCCCGGGTCGGGCAAAGTATTACTGGGTTTTTAAAAATCTCAGTAGTAGCACAGAGTTTGGAAATGTGCCCGGTATTGGCAATAGGCTCACCCCGTATTACATGGGACTCATAATATAAATAGTGAAAAGTGGGTGTTACATTGTACAGTGGCATTAAGTGCCGTAATGTGCATTTCTGCCTACCCCTTCGGGGATAAAAAGGCGTGATGTTATGTTATGATATAATTATAGTCAAGAAGTTAATTAAGAAACTATGAAACTAGATTGTTACGCAAGTAAAATCCATGCTCCATTCACAATCTTGGGACGCTCATTGATTTTGGTCCTTCAGTCTATTCTTTCATTTATCAGATCCGATTTCGTTTATTATGTCTAGTTTGTTTTCGCAAAGCAGCAGGATTAATATGCATTTCAATTATTTTTTCGACGAATGAATCTTTCGAGGATTAGAAACATAAGTTCTCAATCGTATACTCACATTTTTTACCCTAAAATGAAACCGAAGGTCTAAAGTTCAGAAAGAGGTCAACATCAAATGAACCACTAACGACTACACACGAAAATTAGACCTCATCCCACGTTACTAGGGTCCCAGGTTTGCGAGGAACAAACAAATAGACGGACAAACAAAGCGCCCACCCCTTCCGGTTTTATGTATGCGTGTGCGCATAGCGAACGCACATTATGGCTTGATTGTCGGCTGATAACATTTCTGGGAGTGACATGGCGTTTACAATAATTTAGGGTAATTAATGACATTTAAATTGTATTTATGACCCATTGTTACTTTTCAAGAGCATATGGTTTTAAAAATAGTACACAGTAGTGTGGCTACCTTGATAAAAATAAATATGGGCTCTTTAATCGCGACCCTAATATATAAGCTGGGAACTCTACAATACTTTACTTCATCTCATTCATCTCTTTATACTTATCTTTATGGAACACACACGGTGTAAGTTCATCATCTAAATCCGTTTCTCTCAATACCTGAGCCATCTGAGTCATATCTTTTCTTGATTCTGTGGTCATCTGCGTAGGATGCACCGATTCAAGACCATCTTTTACTGCTTCAAACAATTTCGGTGTAAACCAAGTCATATAATCAGTTTATAGTTCCTAAAGAAAACGAATGACGATTTTATTGAATTACATTAAAGGCTAAGTGTCGTAAATCATCGCGATAACTCTCACATTTGGTGACAAATTAAATGCATTAAATTTTTAAGTAGTTAGAGCAAATGCATTTAGTTATCGGTCCTTTGGCACCTCATTATCTATATGACAAGGACCATTTGGATATTAAAGAAATTACTGCCAAAGTAGATACTATCATTTCATGCTATCATATAAATAAAGCTGTTGGTCATTAACCAAATTCATTATCACTCAATAATGTGTTTAATCGTAATAACAAAACCGCTTACACTAAAAGGAAGAACGCAAAATACGTTTATTAACGTGTCAGACTAGAAGCATGGTCGGTTTGTAATAAAAATATCCATTATAATGGTGTGCAACAAACACATGACCATAATGTAAGCACCATATTTTCTTGATACCAACATGACTATGGAAATAATAAAAAATAATAGCAAGTGATAAAATACCGGTAGCAATAAAGTACGAGGGACAAATATATTTTTATGGTGGCACCTTTGAAATTAATCCGGACATGAGCCGATCGTAAACGTTGGACTAATAAAGAATTATATATATTAATATTTGACAATCACTACACTAAATAATTTTACTAAGGTTCACTTTTACGGGTTTTTAAGAGGCTTTTACATTTTTGATATTACCTGTTCTAGCATTCAACTATCATAAATAGCACTGGTGTTTTTGTAACCCTTAATCCCGTTAAAGCTAGAAAACTCAAGTTTTCCATTCAATAAACTGGAAAAATACAAACCCGAAATATTGTAGTAGTCGTGAATAGTGCGAAATCAAGTCTTACGACCAGACCAATAAACACTCGCAACAATCAAAAAGAATTACAAAACACACTTAGCCAACTAAAACTAACAAAATTATGGTGTGAACCATTATTATTGTCACTTAATCCCAAAAACTCGATTACAGCAAAATCGCGGCACAAATTTGCTCAACCACATAGTCCGAACGGCGAAACCTTACAAAACAAACATAATGCCCCCACAATTATGGCTGGGCATGACGAAATAGATAACACCAGTTCCCAACACGTAACAGACAGACATACGAACAATGCTGATACAATTACGTCATTGTTCGTTGGAGGCTGTAAACTAACGCTAATGTAGTGTGAAGACTTTGCCGTTGAAGGATTAATTGGGAACAAACGTGTGAATGCTAATCTTGAAGATAAAGGTAATGTTATGGCAGAGATTATTGCACTTTATAGTTGTAATTCTTAGTAGACTGCGATTGTTTATTATGTCTGTAACGCATTGAATAATGTCGAGGTAAACCTATTGTGTGTTATTAAACTTGATAATTTTGCAGCTGATGAAGAGAATGTTCATAAAAACCTTTGGTAAGAATAATCTGAATGAGAAGCTGAAGAGTATAAATGTTCATTTTTGGCTTCCAAGTACTAAATGAAGGCAAAAACAGAGACTTAACAAGTGAACAAGATACAACAATGACCTATAATCTCTTTTAAGCAGACGAAATTAATTCGCCAGGGACTCAATATTCGCAGTTATTTCCGGGAAATGAGTGAAGATCACCGTTATTCACAAATCAAGACAACATGAATACGATCTTGTTAAAACCTTATTTTAAGCGGAAACATCGTTAACACAGAAAAAGAAGTTATGGGTTAAAAAATATTGATATGTTTTTGACTGAGCTTATCTGGGCCAATATGGCCGTTATTTTTGCTGTAATTGTAATGACGAAAGTGTACAATTGAATTGCTTTGATCACTGTATTTATAAAAGCAGGCAGGCGTACGGTATCTTATCCCTGCCGAAATTTAAGAAAGAACATGCCTCGAAGAACATTACAAGCGTGAACCCATAAATTAAAAGACGTACATCATCAAAGTAAGTTCCATAAAATGCTTAAGTCCAACCAAAACTACCAGATTTAATAGTCAGAGACAAATGACTATCACGTCCTAATAAGCAAGTATTCAGAAACCTTCCATTAGTATCCGTCCAGATACAGGCACAGCCTCGCCCCTGATGCATCATACTGTAATCATGACTAAGTGTACCGTATAAGACAATATGCCTCGAAATTGGTTCAAGTCGATATTTTACACCGATTGGGATCCGTGGGCGTCGCCTTGACACGGGTTAAGCTTGGAAAGAGGTCAACGAAAGGAGGTGTGCCTTCCAAATTTATTTCTGATCATGTAGACCAGCTGGAGCCTCTAAAAGCCGCTTCTTTTCTGCTGCCTACACAGATTTTGCAACTGTTCCTGTATTTGGTGCATCTATTGTAATTATCAGTTTAATAATGAAATTATTTTATGACTTTAAATTAAGCATTCCATTGTCGGTATTGATATTAAAGAAAGTGCATGCAAGTCTAATTTGTTACCCACGCAAAATAAAGTTTAAAACATGCCTCGATACGCCACAAGAATATTTCTTTCTTTAGAACCGTATAAAATTCCACGTAAATGGTAATTTCAAATACGTATTTTATATTGTTTCGAATATCAACAATTAATATTCTTTCACCGTCCTTATACGGACGTCAATAAAAAGCAGTCACTGATGACAGAATAGCAATTACATTGAAATGTTCAAACAACCACCGATGCTTTGAAGATGGAAGATATACTGCTAAATATTTTGTCATTCCATTCAATATTCACAACGTAACGGAACGGTGGATGCAAATTGATATTTCTCAGAACGCAAGAGATGCGTTTAGAAAAGAATAGGCCTCATATTCAAGACAATAGGTAGCACTTTCGTTTGTAATGCACCGCGCATAAAATCGACACAATTCCATAAGTGATTTATCGTGCTACCGTAGGCATTCTGTCTCTAAGATAATGAATCTATAACCAGTAACCGTTTATGAAGAAAGTGCTAAAAATATGACTTGATTAATGTGTAAGTGAAAGCCGAAAGATATTGTATGCAAAAATAGTCGACGATATGTAGGACTGGAGATTAAAGATTAATTTCGGTATGTTAAATAGCTTATGGTCGAGTATGGATTCAGAACGAGTTCATGGTATAATAATATCAGTTATGTTTTAAAGGCCATAATTGTATGCATTGAATTGCTCTGCACTTATCAGAGACGTCAACCCCTTTCTCTTGGAATTGCATCAAAGAAAAAGTAAGTCCATTTGAAAAGATTGACCCAAATGCTTGGACAGGTTTAGTAACAGTATCGCTTGAGCTTGTAATCCATGGATAATTGAATTCAGTTCGATATCGAAAGGAATTAAGGACGTCTGCCAGACCTGTTGTGTCACCTAACTGATTTAGAAGATAAGAGTCTCGAAATAAGATCAGTTTTGGGATGCATCATTATATTTTCTTCAAAACTAACATAGGTTTTCTAAAAACCTTATTCATCACGAAAGGGACCGATCATTTGTAGACAATACTCATTCACCCACATACGACAACTGACCCACAAATTCCAACAATCCAACAATTAAGCAATCAACCGAAGTAACAATTAAGTGAAAACAAAGACAAACTATAAGTTTATTCTGCTACAGACATTGTAAAAATGGCCGCACCCAACATGGGCAATATTTTTGACATAAATACTGGGTATGTTCACAAATAGTCGTTACAGAAAAGAAACATCGACTTGTATTTGCATTTAATCGTTGTCGTGGCATTTGTTGGTGAAAGCATTGTAATTTCATAGGAAATGTTTCATATGAATGATGATGATAAATAACTTTTGGTGGGGTGATGTGTACGTGAATGTTAGTGTCGAGGTTTATAATATTCCAGAATATGAATATTTGACAGATATTGTTGACAATATAGTCAAAGGCATCTCCTTTGACTGAGCTAATAATAGGTTCTAATTTTAGAGTCACATCTCAAGAAGTAAATGAGAATTTTGCAAGAGCTTTTGCACTGATCGTACATTTATCAGAAAGTCGGTTTTCTAATGGCAAATTCTAAGAAGTTATGGAATCTCATAATAATATCCGTTATCGATTCATAACGTCAGGAAACACGAAGAAAGCTAAATATACCTTAGAAATGGTATGAAGGAAACATATTCACTTGGAACAGATTTTATGATTAATAAAAAGTACGTGCGCCCATGTTATCGCCTTCATCTCAAATACCGTATGCCCTAGTTAAAGAATAGAATTTACTTCCTATAGGACTCAAAGTCAGATCAGACTGAGAATGACACAGCAGTTATAGTTCAACTTGATTAATATTCATAAAGAAATAATTACATAATAATAGACGTGGGGTATGGCAAAGAATTAATTAATTAATGCCGAACAGAATATGATTTCTTTGACACGGAAGTCAATCAATAACGCGGTAAAATAAATAAATGGAAATAAACTTCAAGATAGAGAAGTGACAATTTAAGACGATGAAATCTAAAGCATGGCTCAAGATTATCTACAATTACAAGTTTGATAAGTTCTGATTGAATGAGAGTTAGCAACGAGCAAGGTCATGAACAAAACAGTAGGATATAATATGGCACAAAAACTAAGGTTGAACAAGATGAAGAGATAGGGTTACATAGTAATAATACAATGAGCGACGTTGAATTTGTAATGTTGGACGTGAAATATATTACAAACTCAGTATGTTAATGTGAGAAAAACTTTAAAGCAGAAATATGCATCATTGTTTAAAAAAATATGTTCATATTGAAGAGGTTTAAACATCAAATATTATATGGAGTTTTTTTTAAGTGGGGAAAATCATCGAATGGCTACTTCTGCCTGCGTGAGGCGGGAGGGAGTGTCAGACTCTTACTGACTAAAAACCACCCCGTTCTGACTCCTGCGCTTCGAGCCGGAGCCCCGGTAACCGGTTAGGTTCTCCGCGACAAATATTATGAGTAGGACATAAATAATGTCCATTGAATTTTCGTCATATATTAATCACAAGTCACATAATTGGTAAAAATGAGCAGTGAAATGTAATGGGCTCTCAAAAAATCCAACATCTTACAATGGAACCTAGCAGATTAGAGCAGAAATGAAATACACAATTTGTTAACGTCCATGGCTTTGAAAGATGGTAAAATTCCAAAACAAGACAAGATACAAAATGGTACCATAAAAGTTATAAGTGCAAAACTGTACAAGTATAATGAAGTACATCGTAAGAACAGAGATAAGAGGACAAAAATAACGAGATCATAAACTGTGATTGGAGGATGAGCTATAAAATAATTAATGTCAAGTCGAGCACAAAAAATAATATCGATGCTAATTAAAAATACTATGTTTCTGGAGTAACCTTAACTGTACGTAAAATTCTTTAGCTTTTATTGAAATTGCATATTTTTGATACATTATTTTAATCTGATGAAACGAAGTACGCATTTGTTTAATGTACTGACGTACGAAAATTGGTCTAGAGTGGTTTCTTAATATCAACGTTTTATAGTAATCATATAATTTCAGAAAAAAACAACTTGTTTTAATATTTCTTATATCAGTTTGGTTCTCGTTACTTTATCGAAAACATCTGGACAATTCTCAATAAAGGAGTCATTATCTCTTTCAAATGAAGCTGGAGTGTAAATATCATTATAGGCAGGCATTCAAGCTACTGCAGCTCTACAACTAGTAATTATATCAGTAGCAACAATACAAATTACCTCATTCACCTTGAATAAATCATTTCAGTCGTTTACTTAGACGTTGTGCTATAGTTTGTCATTGATTGCTTACAAGCCGTTTGTTCTTAATTGCGGATCAACTAGCAAGTCACACTGCATGTAAAGTTGACGCTAGCAGTCATTTGACTACTTGGCCAAGCCGCAAGCTGTAGTTTTCTCTTACTAAGGTCAATCTGGATGTCTATGTCTTATCGAAATGTCAACCTTCTTCTTCGGAGTACGCTAAAACGTCACGTAAATCATCATTATCATCTGTTTGAACCAGAATAACGTCAGTAACGTACAATGTTATATTTTTAAATAGGTATTTTTGCTTTGAATTTTTGCTTTCGCATTAATTCCTGTTTTACTGTTGTTTTGTTTGGTTACAAACCTACAACAGGTGACAAATATGGAATTAGCCCAAGGACTTGTTCGTTAATACAATTAGGTATGTCACGACTTACCCTCGATTAATGTTTAATTACTACACGCTGCCAAGTATTGCGACGGGCTCAGTATAATGCTTGTTTAGTAATGGTAAATGCAATAGACATGGATTTTCCACCATTATTGAAAGCAAAAGAAATGGTCTCAACCTGGCAGCTTTAAAAAATATTTGATCATCCAGCTATTTGAATTGCTGTCAGGACCAATAAAACAAGAATATACCAACAAAGTAGACTTCAAATTAAATTTTAAGAAACAATAGGTACTTAGCAAGATTTTCTTATTAAAAATTAAAATCATTATCTGTGGTTCTTGTTATTGGTTGAATTAACAACCGTTTTATTGGTCTCATACATTAATGGTAAATTGATAAAAATATATTCGTCAACAGTTTAAACGATACTTAGTTAATAAATAATTACCTACAATCACCTTTACTGTTAATAAGGGAGCTATATGTTTTCAAGGATACAGCAAAATCTTTTCGCATCAAAGTATTTAAAAAGCAACATACCGGCCGAACGTATAACCTCCTCCTTTTTTGAAGTCGGTTAAAAAGTAATGAAGGTTTGCCTAATTTAGAAATACGTTATGATGTAAAATCAAAATTGCATTCGTTTCTGCAGAATCTATCAAAGACACATCATCTATCAACCAACACATATTGCTAAATATGAAAAAGTTATTGCTAAAAACCTGCTATTTGTGGTTAGTTATGTCCAATTTGTGAAAGGTCAGACACAAGATGGATCTCTAAGTATAGGTAGGCACTTTCTTGTGTAGTTTCAGCACACGTACGACTTTTGGAAATAGGTCTTTGGATATTTCTTTATCTTCTAGATTGAAGCAATGTTCTTTAAGATGCAGTAATGACTTCCCTACCTCAGTATCGGCCGTGCCAGCTCTCGACCATGTGGCTCCGTTTATTTTTGTAACCACTACTCTGACTGCTGTTTACCCCTGGCTATTTTAGGAAATGCATCCAACACGTGTATTTACCTTTAGAAAGGCGCAGTTAAAACTTCGGTATGCACATGTTTCTTGGTTTTAACAAAGAAAGGAAATTCTTGACATACGCCTTCGTACATATCGTCAACATCATTATCTCTTTGAAACGAAGAATTATAAACAAATAACTGGTAATTGGAATCGTTGAAAGATCTTAAATCATTCAGTAGTCAGACCTCCACGGAGAATGCCTTTGTTTTTCTCACTTTAAGTTACGAAGCTAGCAATAACAAAAATAACCAGTGTGACGACAACAACATCCATGGAAATAAAAAAATAACATTTAGAAAACCAAATGTCTTTGATTATGCGAATAATGACCGGAAATAATCAACAGAATGATGACACTTACATCACACGTCTACAATTCAACACAGCCAGTGAAACGAAATTATTTACTGTCAATTTTTATTTCAAACTCCTAAAATAGTAGCAGAAATTAACATTGCAAATGATTTCAAAATGGCGGCTACCAATTTAGGCGGGATAGTTAGCGTCATGTCAAGGTGATTTTAGAATAGTTTTTGCACATTGCAAGAATTTCGCAAATGTCGCCGGAAAAAAGATTCTATTAACTTCCAACGGTTTGGGTTTTGCTGCGATTTTTATTCGAATAACGGTAACCTAGAACAAACGACATTTTTTTACAATTTCTTTAGCGTTTTTTAACAACAACACCAGTTTTATAGGCTAGGTAATAGAAGGATGGTAGTAAAAAATTTTTAGGCTCTCAAAAAGACTGACTGGACTAGGCTAGTTCGAGAACCAGATACCGCAAGAAACCAGCTTGCTTGGTTTGAATTTTAATTTTGAATTTCCCATATCCAGGACAATCGAATCTCATTCATTAGGTCTTTATCCTTATAAAGAATACATAGGGTAAAAACTACTGTCTTATTCGAAAAGTAACAGATTTGCCTAAATATTTTCGATTTCGGACTAAAATGTCACATAAACATGGAAAACGCTCTTTTCTATATAACTTATCATAAACCTACGATTTTATTGAATAATTAGCGAAATGAGGATGCCTTTAATACCTATATAACAAGGATGACTTTTGCCTACTCCTTAAAAAGAGACGACATTTTATGTTTATGCTAGTAATCCTACCAGTTTTTAAACTAGTGGGGTTTCGTAGTGAGTAGGCTTAAGATTAGAGTTCATTGACCTGCAAGCTTAAGGCTTGTGGCTGTGATAGATCTTTAAATACTTTAGTACCTACCATTTGTAAAACCAACGCGAAAATACGAGTAGTAAATAGGTAGGTATACAGGAGTATTTTAAAACAAGTTTTATGAATGAATTTACTAGACTGTTTCTACTGCCGTTTTATAATTAAATTAATATTTTACTAGGTATTACGTGTCTAATTAGAATCGAGAGTTTCTTTACTTTCAACTGGAAAGTTACTTAAAATTATTGTAACTTTTGCATTTACTTGATTACAGCTAATTAGCTGCATATCAACCAAACCAACACAAGACTATGCAGTCAGCTAGGTAGCTCAACTGAACGATCTAGACTTAAGCAAAATGTGGAATCTTACGATAGAACTACCTAAGGTAAGTAAGTTTCTAATATTAAACCGTCATCTGGATCTTTCCCATCGTTTTGTCAGTTCTCATTAGGCCTATTCACAAACTACCTTAAAAAAAGTAGGTAAGTGCATTCCAGAGCAGAGATTATCCCCGCCATACATCAATACGTATCAGAATCAGAATATCTGCGAGCCATTCAACTGCGAATTGAGATTACATTACACACACAGACATACAGTACATTATATTGTCGTGTTTATATGAAGGTATAACAATTGGATGCGATTTTGGCATACGCTTTGTCCAAACGTTGGGATGGAGCCCGAATAAAAGGGATGCCTTGATCCCCTGGAACGGAATGTGTGACATTCACTATTGTTACCATTATTTTGTTGTTTTTGATAAATAAGTAATATTATCTATTCTGTACTGTTTAAAAATTGTTCCCGTGGTCACAAATACTATAGACATTGTAGTATAACGTAGGTATTTTACCGCGACCGTCTCTAAATAGGGTACCCAAACTATCCCACACTTTTTACCTGCCAAACAAACCAACGGTAGCTAAGACGAACACCACACACCCACAAAATCTCACAAAACTCGCAGAACAGAGGACAAAATCCTCCAAATGTCTATAATTAGCGAAAAAGCTGACGCCTTTGACCACTAAAATGCAAATTCCACAAGCAACCGGTTTGAAACGTAATGTTTTTTAAAGAACCAATGTTTAGAACTGCCGGCATCTAAATTCAGCCAGGTAATAGATCAGTATACGACCTACTTCGAGTTCTAGATGCAGAATCAGATTATACAATAGCAGACACTAGGCGTAGAGATACGAACGAGATATTTTTTCCGCGAACGGCTGTATCTAAGCGTGGCACGGCAAAGCATGGAAAGTACAGTTAAAATAACTAAAATACTCACGAGTATCCGGACAGCACACGACGAGATGCTTAGAAAGATTACGTTTTTTAAACGTTGCTGACACTGGGTATGACACACAGATTGTCCAGTTCACTGTTTGGGTGCACTAAATGTTTTTATTTGGTTGTCGAAGTTGTTATTTGTGTTTATTCACAGCTGAGTTCTTTGCGGTTCACGGTATTTGTCGGCGAGAAGCGAGCCTCCTTACGCACGTGAATACGACGCGGCGCGGCGCGGCGAACTGACGGGGAACGCAACGAAACGTCATCATTGCGCGCGATCTCCCACTCTCCCGTGCGTTCGGATTATGGTCAGATGGTTTGTGTTATTTTCAAAATATTTTTGTAATGGAAAAATAAACTTTTAAGTTTACTTCAACATTGGCAAGATAAATAAAACGTTCTGTATGGTGTTTTGAGTTTGAGTAGACTGTGTAGTAGTAGGTACTAGTTGGTATTGTTGGTTATCAACTTTCTTAGCAATTTCTAAGTACCTAACTAAGTAGGTACGTACGTAAATGAGTAGGTACAGGTACGCGGCATTAAAAAATGCTCATCGAATTTTGAAGAGATACATTTAACCTAATTCGATCATTTATCTACCTACCTACCTACTTATTTGTATAAATCTCTTGAGGATTCTCGGGAGTGCTCGATAAGTTTTAGCGACTCATAATCCAGCTAGACTGGACTAGGGATCCTACCTACGCACCTATCTTTACACTGTTCTCACATATACATACAATATTTGAATATGTATCAGAGACATTGTAGAACATACTTTTTTAAAAGAGTACTTAACGATTGGATTTTCTGGGTCTTGCTCGTTCTTCTCAATTTTAATCTACATTTTGGAATGAGGACCTAGCTTCACTGACAGACTATTATTTATTTTGTATTTGTTGACGTTTCAAAAGTACCAAATTATGGTTTAATTGAAATAAATGCTTTAACTGTGACTTTAAGCCTCGATATAATTAGTTAGCCCTGATGCTGCCCGGGCTGATGCCCGATATAGAGCCGCGGAAGACGCGGGGCTCCTTCTAGATGAGCAGAAGTAAGAACGAGGTGGTTTTCGGTCAGTAAGAGTCTGACTCTGCCTCTCGCCTAACCCAAGGCGGGAGAAGTCTGTATAGATAATATTCCCCTCTACAAAAGGCCCGGATTATAAGTTAATACCTACTTAACATTATCAAGATAGTAATACAAACTTAGATATATATAAGAAAACCCACAATATTAATACATATTTCATCATTCATCATCAAAACATTAACAGCAACTAGCGCCCCTAGTAGCCATAGCGCGAACTAAACACCTTTTCCTTCAACAATCCTTTTTGTTCCACGAGACGAGGTATATTATTGTCGCAAAATGATAATAGCAACTACTTTAATATGTGGTTCACCTTGCAGAGGGAATGTATACAAGTTCCTACGCGAAATCAATTAATGGATATATTCAAATATCACCAGACTGCATCAGAATCCTTATAATTTTAAATTAGCAATGCATCTCGGCGCCTGTTCAGCTAGTTATGTAATATTTAAGCGATTTAAAATAAGTTATGTAAGCGGTTCAACTGTAATTTAGGCGTATTTGAAGGTTAGCGAGCTGCTAAGGTCCGTTTTCGATGTTTTTGTTTGACCTAGGATCTAGGATCTAGTTTGAAAATCCGGATTGTAGGTTGATAAAATGCCGATAAGTCATTGATGGCTAAATAGCTCAGTAGCTAACCAGTAGGAGACTAGGAGATAGCATCAATAATCCACGGCATCGACTTACAAAAGAACAGGGTAAATTATTAAAAGGTCAAGAGAAAGAGAAAAAAGATCGAATGTACTGTTGGAATGGAATAAGAGATAAGTTTAGGTACTTACATAAGCTTATCTCTTTTCAGATTACAGAAATAATTGAGTAGTACTCAGTCCTAAGGGTTAGTATCGATTCGGATCAGCACGGGTCTGCGGACGGCGAGCATGGGTAGCTCGCTCGACCAGAACCAGACCCGAGCGTGCGGTTCTACGCGGTTCTACGCGCGCCTCAAAGAGCCATCAGACCACCGCGGATGGGGCCCAATAGGACTGATGCCGATACGGAGCCGCGGAGAACTTAACGGGTTACTGGGGCTCCGGCTCAAAGTACAGGAAGGACTAGGAACGGAGTGGTTTTTAGTCAGTAAGAGCCTGACACTCCCTCCCGCCTCACCCAGACGGGAAAGGATACACGATAATTTTCCCCCTTTAAAAAATTGATTCGGATCAATACTAACTATTACCACTAGTATTGATCTTATTTGCAAATAAAACGTAAAACTTTGGAGACGTTTAGCTCATCGCATGTTCAATCCAGCAAAAACATACCTAACGTTAATTTACCAGATAACTTCTGCTATAAATAGTATCCACCCACAACTAGAGTAAGGAAGCGAGACATAAAGTCTATTTTATAATACACATTTTACGATATGATATTAAAAATGCATTAAAATGATTTACAGTGCACACCGGAGCCCGCATGCAATTCTATTGTAACTAGAGTTGTAGATAGTTTCTTTTGTAGTCGTAAAACCACTGGTGTATAGTTATAAATACACATTGTATATGATATCTTCGCCAATCTCGATTATTAGAAAGTTTTATTTTCATAATTTTCCCAACAATCCTCAAATTCTTAATCCCAAAAGGCCGGTAACACCCTTGTTACGCCTTTTGAGGTTCCGGGTGTCCATGGGCGGCGCTGATGGTTTACCAACAGGTGATCCGTCTGCTCGTTGACCGGTTTATCACATATGATTTTGTAGTTTTTTTTAAAACGTGGTTCTAAACCTCTATTCCTTCTTTAGGAGTCAAAGTAGACGCATGTCCAACCACAGATTGTATACCACACATATCTATGAACGGTTCCAACAGTGTCGGGAATGCTCACACACACACACACACACAAACATTGTCATTTTCAGGGATATATTAATTTGTTTGCAATTTTTAAAAAAACTTTGCCCCACACTCGGATTTTCTCCTGTGTTTGCGTTTACAAACATACAAGTTCACATAAATATGACACCCAGACCCGGAAGAACTATTGGTGGATCACACAAAGCGTTGTTCCGTGCGGGAATCGAACCCGCGACGCGTTGCACGGCAGCCGGTTGCCCAGCCATCGCACCAACCGTGCAGTCGAATATGATATTAAGTAATAATAATTATTAAATCATTAAAAATGTAGAATATTCGCAGTTCATTCATATTTAAATCCTAAATATAAATTTCTTCCTTAACTCGTTGAGTACCGTCATTATAGACACAATTAAAGAACAATAGGTCGCGGTCACCGGTGACCGCGACCTATTGTTCTTTAATTGTGTCTATAAAACCGGTACTCGACGAGTTAAATCTAGATTATGAGGAACACAACAAGTAACCAGCATTTCATGCTATCCCAAATACACAACATTTTTCAATTAATTTTCAACATTACCTCAAAATAATAAAGTTGAGAATCGATTGATAGAAAATTTACAAAACGATATAGTTGGATGTGCTGCCATCTGTACATTAGAACCACAGTTATACAGTTAGTTACTATGGGACAGGTAAATATCGCAGTAATCGAGTGGACAAGCCATTTCCTTTATTCGTTCGATACAGATTACTCGAATCGCCCTGTATCTGTATGATGTCGTTTTCCGCTGCGTACGACATACTGTTGAAGAGGATGTTTGAGGATCAACTTATTGATAAGAAACGATCCCAGTTGTCATAAGGAGTAGTTACTACCAGACTGCAGCTATAGCAATTTTTACAAAAATGCTCAAAAATGAATATTATTGTTATTAAGACAATAATTCAGAGCTAGTTACGTACCTAATTAAAAGTAAGTACAAAACTTCAGAAATCCAAAAAACCCTAAAAATAGATTATGAATGACGCGGTTACCACCTTTGTGCCTCGAAGGCTTGCGGAGGGAAAATGAGGTATGATGACAGTTCATCAACAGCCTATAAATGCCCACTGCTGAGCAAAGCCGCTTCTCACACGGAGAAGATTAGAGCATTAATCACCACGCTTGCTCAATGCAGGTTGGCGATTTCAAACTTATAATTAGAAATTATAAGCCGAGGTTTCTTCACGATGTTTTTCCTTCACCGTTTGTCAGTGGCGTCTAAATAATCTTAGAAAGTACATATAACTGATGACAGTTGCTCCATGTAAAATACCAATAATCAATCACAGTCGAATTTGATTTAGACTCAATGCTAATCCCAAAACTAGTTGTTTTTGTAAAACTTCTCCTATTACTGTGAGCCTATTGGCAAACACCGAGCAAGTAGGCACTAGCATAACCCCCATTCAAATAGCTAAAACAGAAAGAAGAAGCTTAACTTTTACAGATCACGATATCAAAAAAATTATTAACCCTGGCCTTCCAAGCATTGGAAAACGAGCCTCAAAGTTTGACGTCTGCATCAGATGGGTCCCAGTGTACCACCCAGGGAGACCCATACATTATTAATAGCAAGAAATAACATAGCTTCCGATTCTAGTAACGGGAACTTATGATTGAAACTATGCAGTCACAAAGTTAGACATCTTAATTTGTATGAAGCTAGAGAATGTAGGTTTGAAGTCATGGGTGTAGTTAATAAATCCCTTTTATTTATTTATTTCCTGCAAGTCCCGCTAGGTACAGGATCTAATCTCGTGGTGAAACGCACTGAAATCTAGGTTTGCTTCATATTAATATTATTATATTGCTGAATTCATTTTGGTTATTCTTAGCTATAGAAAACCTCCCCTGACTTCCAGAGCAACTGTTTGGAAAATACCTGCATCTAGCAGATTACACAATTCACTATGACCTTTATGATGTCGTCGGTTCAGAAATGTCTAGATAAAGGTAATGATACAATGCATATTATATAAGTACTCTTTAAAAAATGTAATCAGAGATATCACAAAATTACAGCCGGCTTAGGAAAGGAGCTGACACAACAATCAGAAGGTCATTACAAACATCTAACACACAATGATCCCATAACATTTAATTAAAGTAATTACTTAAGAATCAGAGATTGCGCGCGTTGCTTACGAATGATTCAAAATGGCTTCCCACGATGATGCAGCCGTCATGCATGGAATCAAAATGGCCGCCACAAGAATTTCGAAAGATCAAATTGATAAGTATGTTAATATTGTTAATTAATTAATTAATATGTCGTTTTGTTGTTCGCTATGAATATTTTAAATATGATGGAGCTCTATGGAAGTGGTTCGTAAGGAATGATAGATATTTAGGAGATAAGATCAAGATTTCTCCGGATGCAATTCTCAACTTTAATAATTACCTACCTAGCTGTGAATTTCAAATATCCCTGTAATTCTCTTTGACATTTCTGACCCGGAAATCATACATCTCTATCATAAACTCCTGCGCAAAACAAAAATAATTTCCACTTCTGTTGATACAAATATTTTTTTTTCTGCTCTGCAAGACCTTAGTATGGAACAAATAAAAACAAAATTCCTATCCATTGAAGTGATCAAGCTTTAAGGCCATTGCACAGTTGACAAATCAAAGCACCTGCACATGAGCTGCGCACACGCACAACAAAAGTGAACGTGCGACAATGACCTTGACGTCAGCGCGTGGGCGGCTACGATCACTTATCTTAACGCTCTACTTGCTATGGGGTAGGTTCTGAGTTGTGGTATTAAGTGCACATTTATTTCGATTTTTACGAAGTATGATACATACATAACTATAAAGAATAGACAAGCTAAAGTTAACTTACTGGTTTTTTACCAACAGTTCATTACACATTGGTATATAATGTACATATTCTGTCATATCAATTATTGTAATGTGTTTTTTTTTAATGGGGAAAAATCATCGAATGACTTTTCCCGCCTGGGTGAACCGGGAGGGAGTGTCAGACTCTTACTGACTAAAAACCACCCCGTTCCTTCTCCTGCACGTCAAGCCGGAGCCCCGGTTACCCGTTAGGTTCTCCGCGACAATTATTGTAATGTGTAGAATCTAATTCTCAAACATCACATCACTGCGGACAGAGAACCAGCAACCACCTCCCTCCCTCCAGCTCTTCTGATCTAGTATCCAGTCTCCACTGTTCATAGGCGGTGCTAATTACTTATCATCAGGTGACCCATACCTTATGGGAGGCCTAGTTGGTCTACCTACAAGATCAACGAAGCGATCGAAACATTTACGTCAACTCATATCCTAAACTTGTCCAATTCGCCTCGCTTAAATAAACAGTTACAAATCCAACATTATTATACTCCTCAATTAATCCACGATAGCTAATTGAATAGCTTTCTCAGCTTCCTAATTGAGCTCAATACTTTTAAAAGGCTCCAGGGCTTATCCAGACTACCGATATTAAAACGATATTTGCTTGCCACCGGCGATTTTATTGCGAAACGTATAAACGACTATTAGTATGTCAATCTTGGGTATAACTTAATATTCGCATTGACATTCTAATTGTCGGACATTATAGCTGAATTAGTGTAATCAAATGCCTGTGTTGGGACTCGGAAACGGTGGCGGTGAATGAATGGTTGTGGTATTTTGTTGTTTTAACTGTATAGTAAGTTGTTGTGATAGTAGTAATTACTTTAAACAGCTTTTAGATATTTTGTGTATTTTAATTGCTGTTACCCGCAATCTACATACTTTAATGTCATATTATGCATGAACACCGATGTCAAGATCCTAAAATGAAGAACTTTAGTAACGAGTCTGGCTGTGTGCCAGACTCGTTACTAAAGTACGTCAAGACTTCAAGACAATAGATAGACAAAGACATAGGTATTTTATTCCATTAAGGCCCGATTTTTCAATCATCAGTTAATGTAGAATAAATTTGACTTTTGACTGTTTTTAGTATGGATGATTTGTCAAACATTCAAAGTTAGTTATTCTTCATTTAAATCTGGCGTCGGTAAAATGGACCCTAAGTGACGTGAGCCACAAATCACTACGCTGCTATTATAGCGAATAATAAATTAATCATTAACTGACTACCTACAGTCATTTGTATGACAATGAAATTAGAATGTGTAAATCGATACCTCTCATTATAAGAACATTCATGGAAATATACAGAATATAATAAAATGGTAAACTGATATAGGAGCTCTACTAATCATCACTAAATTGGAGGCACAAAAAATACATCACATCTTGTTCAATAATGTAATCAAAAATATTGGATTAATTAACCGCTGTTTCTATTAAGGCAGAAATCAATTTGACCTTCGAGGCGGAGGTTTGATTACAGGGGAAGGCAAAACGAATCGCGTGATCACACGGTAGCCGATTCATATTTGTATGTAAATTTTTACGAGAACTGCAAACAAAAGAGTAAAGTTCCTTTTCGGATGGTGTATTAAGGAGTTGATGTAGAGGGACGATATGAAAACCTGATTAAAACGTTATGATGATAAACTAACTATTCCATTAATCGAGTGACTCAAAGTGTGACTACTGCGCTAGACGTTTTTAATCCTATGAGGTGTAGAGAAAAAATTAATAAAATAATTTGGCTTTTAGAAAGTCTTCGTCTTTTTCTCTTTCTTCCTCTCTCGCTTTCAAGGAATTATCAGAGTTCTCTGTCTTAGGTATGCACCTGGTTCGGGATCGCGAGAGGGTCGACCCTGCTCGTAGAAGGCGTTGAGGAGGTAATCACCTTGACGCCTAATACGCCGAAATCCGGCCTGCATCAACATCAGGTGGACTTTTGGGACTACGGGAGCATGGAGTGGGGGGATGGGGACTCTAGGTACCCATCCAGTGGCCTCAGGTAAGAGGGTAGCACAGTGGTCACGTGCTGCCGTACACAGCGATGCTTAAAGGAGACACCCATTCCGTAGGGATTTGTTGTAACAGGCGTTGCACAGTGAGGGTTCCGGAGCAGGTCTCTTTTAGAGGACCCGGTACCTCCATTAAGGGGTTCAGGGTGGCCACCGAGGTGGTTTAAGTGAAGCAAAAATCCCACACTCCCTAGTCTTATATCCCCAAAGAGCTAGGTGCCCCTTGAAGGTTTCCCCCGTCATAAAAAATAAGAAAAAAGGTATTCACATGGTTACAAATGGTTATAAGGTCAACTCCATCAACAAAACTTTTCTATCTCTAAGTATTAAAAAATATAATCTTCATCACAACTAATATTCTTACCATTAATTTTGAAAAAATAACAGTTTTTGAACAGTTAGTTAAATTATTTCGTTTACAAATCGTTTCTCGAAATAATAACTTCATTCATTAAGCAGGTATGACCGGAGGCGACGGACCGTGAGTTTGAGTTAATTCGCTACCCTTTTTTTTGACGTGGCGTGATGATATTTATTTATTTATTTATTTATTTATTTATTTATTTATAGGATCACCGACATAAATACAGCAATATTGCACAATGAAAATATTTTTGACTTATAAAATACCTTAAGACTATCTGTATTCACAATTATAGGTAACCACAGCATGCATATAGCTTTTTAACTTATATTATTATAAAAGAGATAATAAAAATTAATAAAAATTTAGTACAAAATAAAATTAAAATTAAAAATAAAAATAAAAATTAAAAACATTTTGTCGAAAAAAAAAAAAAAATTAAAATTTGGCAAAGGAAAATAAAAAGAAAACATAAAACCAGTAGGAAATGTCAACCACAAGCTAAGGTACGTCACTCTCTCTGATCATTCTCAAGAACTTAGGGAGGCGCTGAAGGTGAATGTCAATCCCTGGCAATGTACTTGTCAGGTCATTGTACAGACGAGCCAAACGAACAACCGGCGAATTGCGACCCATTCTTGTTCTACAGAATTTGATTTTAAACAGTTTGCATGGGTATCTCGGTATTCTCGAAGGCACATTATACGTGAATTGGCCAACCAGCATAGGACTGTCAATCTTATTGTTTATTACTTTATGTAAGAAGGACATGTCGAGACACAAACGGCGCCTGGTAAGCGTTTCCAGTTGGATTCTTATATGTATGAATAGGTTGGTATAGGTAGGCGTTTGTCTTTAGTGCAGTACGCAATTTACATCATAGTTCTTTTTTATAATAATATTATGAAATATGTATTTTTATACCTATGTTTTAATCAATTAAAACATTGGTTAACTCACGTGAAATACCGAGAAAAGAAACCCTACTACTTTCGAGTCACAGGGGAACCTTTCATGATGAGCAGCATGCGCTTACGCAATGAGGCATGGACGTCGCACAGCCTGCCCATATTTTGTTTGCGATTTTTAAAATGAACATTTTTTCACCCTCGTTTCTTTATGATAGACCAAAGTTCAAATGACTTACCATCAGCTGATGTGAGTGAGTGAGTGAGTGATTCAGTGATCTGTGGCTCTCATGGATACTTTATACACTTAACGAATTACAAGTTCGTTACCAACCTTTTTGCCTTTGGGACCTCTTTGGTTCTAAACAGACGAACAACATTTCAACTGCAATCCAACTGCAAAATTCGAATGCAGTCTGAACGCAGTTGCCACGACGGCAATAGAACTGCAATCGGACTGCTCGTTTGGTTTGCAACCGTTTGGTCATGACTGCAATGGAACTACAATCAGACTGCTCGTTTGGTTTGCAGTTCAATTGCAGTCGTGTCACGACTGCATCATACTGCATCCGAACTGCAATTTGCGGTTCAATTGCAGTTGAAATGTGGTCCATCACTAACTCAGTAGCAGCTCTTAAGTCTATTAAATTGACGTACATACGTAGCAAATGGAGACATCATTATTTCTTCTTATTTATAAAAGACCTATCTAATTTGCTTATAATGAAGTATGCCTACATAAATTTATTGCATTTTGATTAAGTATACTTGTTGGTCGTTAATTCGATCTAGGTTAGCTTAGATAAATTAACTGACCTTAGGATGTAGGCGAAGCCTAAATAACTCGAGTGTAGCAGTTTATTTTCCATGAATTTCCATATTTCTTCAATTTATTTAATTAGGCTGTACAGTGTACAGCCAAGTGTCTAGGTTTAATTTAGTGTTTATTGATTTAAATATATTGTGCTATTTTAAGAACCATTTGGTTTATTCATGAAAATGAACTGACCCTGACAATAGGGTAGATGCCTAATTTTAATGTCCGTCTGGTAGATTATTTTAAAACATTAGACACGTATTTTTTATTTTCTCACAGAAACGGATACTTTCGACGATATATTGATTTGAAATGCCGCGTGACGTCACTCCTATGTATACTTTATACGTAGAAATGACGTTTTAGCCCCCACTCCTAAACTTTGATTCGTTTTATCTAAGTATTGTTTTCTAATACGACAAAATAAAAAATACGTGTCTAATATTTTTTCATTACATAACTTACGGACTAATTACATTTTTAATTTTCATACCCTGTCATCATCCCAATTAGTACTGTTTTTCCTATCGGCCCTTATCCCAAGCTACATACTTGAGGTAGGCGCGATCAATTGCTATCTTCTCTTTATTCCCTGTGAAGTATATCAGGCTAACACTGAATACTGAAAGGCTACTCAATTTTAATGTGCACTTTAATGTCGTGCCATCTCTGTCTATCATCTTCTCTTGTCAGAATTAAATGGTGTGATGTTTTGATAGTGTAGGTAGATTCTATGAGTTCGTATGCGCTTTAGAAGTTTGCTTTTTGCAATGGTTCAACAGTTATGTTTTGTTTGAAACATTTTATTTCTTTATTAACTAAAAATCGCGGGTTACTCACGTGAATAATTGAATATACTGAGAAAAGCTCTACTAGTTTACTAGTTTAATTTTAGCGACATCGCCGCTAGCAAACACGCTGCTCATGAGGAAGAACCCCTCTGTGGTTCGAAACTAGTAGAGCTTTTCTCAGTACCTCTATATTCACGTGAGTAACCCGCGATTTTTAGTTAATTTAGTATGTATCACCATAGTTATTATAAAAACATTTTATTTCTTTGTAAAGTAATTATATTACCGTGTCAAAACCATTTAACTTCGGGACAAAAACGATATTACACGGTGTATGCTTTCCTTTATCTAAAACTGTTTATTAATATTGCTCCTAACTTTAATGCAGTAGTAGTTACTTATTCCTAAGAAATGAGCAGGACATGTGTCGTATTAACGTTAAGCAGTATGTGTTTGATTTATAGGTGCATGGTCCAAGTTAGAACCCGAAGGAGTGTTCTTGTAGTTAAGGTTATTTTTTGCTTAGTTCAAGTCATCGGTATTTTCATCAAAATCAATCATTGGTAGATCCTGTATATCCCTAATTTATTTTGTTTTTTCTTGTAGTTTAAAATTGTTAGATATTTGGCATTTACTCCAGCCTTGATTGAGTTCCCATCATTCTAGTAAATTACAACTGGACTAATTGAGCAATGACTACTACTGGATCTATCGTTTAAAACTACAAAATCTTTAAAATCTGGTCTATTACCATTTTTCAGAACACCCACTAATAAAAATACCACTTCAACCTTTAGTAACTTGTACCACACAGGATGCATCATAGGCCTTAGATGTCACAAGCATGTACACACGACGACACATCAAACTATGCATCCAGTATTAACTGACCGGTGAACGCGCGGAAAGATCATACTAAGCGAGGCCTAGATTAATTGGATCTTATATAACTCAATGAGTCCTGCATATTAAAGTCAGTCTCCAGATTCTAGATAGATGCACAGGAACAAGGATTAAGGATCTACAGACATGTGATAACGACCAGCTAAATACACGACTTACCGCTAGATGGCGCTAACATCGGATTGTGACATGTGGTCTTGCAAGGTAGTGGAAGATTCGCATTAATCTTTACCATTAGGTACGACTTACGGTAACATTTGATAAGTTTACAGATGAATATTAAATTGATTTAGTCTTAATCTGAGATCTAGATTCTAGATGGATTTAACGGTGGATGTGGTATAAGAATATAGGTATACGTATTTACATAGGTACACGGTGTAAACGGACTCCCAAAAACGCTGAGAAAAAAGTTTTTACAACAGTAATATATGTAAAATTATAGTATAAGCGAAAGAGGTATGTAAGAATAAAATTTTATATATTATTCTTTATTTATTGATGAGCATTTATCTACATGGACATGCTTAATTAATAGACATATTTTAATGGGATAAGCCGGTAAAGGAACAGTCGTATCAAGTGATGGTAAGCATGCGGCGTCGCCCATTTACACCTGAAACACTAGAGGCGTTACAAGTGCATTGCCAGCCTTTTGGGTATTAGTAATTTAATTATTTATTTACACTTTATGTACACCATAAAAACATACATAGAAAATAAACATAAAAGAATGTGTACAATGGGCGGTCTTATCGCAGAATGCGATTTCTTCCATTCGAATAATACTTTTGCGCGCTGTGTTCCACGGCAAAACATGCTGTACATAAACATTTTATTCAACATCTTGTTACCTACCATGTTTTGTGCAAATAAATGATTTGATTTGATTTGATTTGATTTGATTCCAGACAACCTTTGGATGGAGCCTGTATTCAGGAGTTGGAAAAAGGGGGTCGTCTAGTGTACAATAATTAAAACAATACATACAATATAATACTATTTATACCTACATACCAAATAAATAATATATAAAATTTTAAAATAAAAGGAATTTACCTAATCAAGTACTGTTCATGCGACTACAGTCACGTAGTATCTTCTATCTACTGTGACCTAGTACAAACACATCCAATAACATAAATTCAAACATAATAAACTTAATAAACCATTTGCATGTCCCACCAATAGCAACAATGTAAGCTACAATAATCTTCGTTAAGAAGCACTCATTAGATAACTCTTAATGTAGCAGTGCGACTAACATTACAATTAGCAGATCAAGCTATCCCTTTCAACAAATTAATACACTAATTTTCAATCTTACCACTTTGGAAATTAATATCAAAATCCAATAGAGGTTCAGTTGTAAAGTCACTTTATATAAACAAATCTTCATATAAAGTGACAAACATACGACATAATGAGCATACAGGTAGTAGCTGTAATTATTTCAACAGGGCATACATTTCTATTATTCTCAGTGCATACCGACGCCATGTTGGATTACTAGCATTAATAACTTGGCTAATGTAGCTGTTGACTACAATGTGGAGGGAATTAATAGACTGTTCTATAATATGAAACTTTACATAACATAACATCACGCCTTTTATCCCCGAAGTGGTAGGCAGAGGTGCACATTATGACATTGTACAATGTACCACTCAGTTTTCACTATTTATGTTATGAGTCCCGTGTAATAGAGGGTGAGTCTATTGCTATATACCGGGTACATTTCCAGACTTCGTGCTACTACTGAGAATTAAAAAAACCTAGTAATAATTTGCTCGACCCGGGAATCGAACCCAAGACCCCATGCTCGGCAGTCGCACGGCGACCACTCGGCCAACGAGACAGTTTGTGCTATATATTATATGAAACTCTTTCCTAAAAACTATTTGTTGAAGAAACGTAATTAGATTTAATGTAATTAGTCCGTCAGTTAGATAATGAAACAATATTAGACACATATTTTTTATTTTGTAGTGTAAAAAACAATACTTCTTATATAAAACGGAGTTAATTTTAGGTTTGGAAGGTCGTTACGTCACGCTACCCTATAAAATGTAGTATATCGTGACATCACACGTTATTTCAAATCAATATATCGTCGAAAGTATTTAATTTTGCAAGAAAGGAAATGTAGGTACGTGTATTACGCATGTGAACATTAAAATAAAATTTAGGATACTACCCTATTACATCAAAAAATGTCAGGACTTCTTGGATAATAGGGAAGCTAAAGTTGGGAATGAAGATTTCTTCACACAATGTGTTACATGTATGTTTAGTCTGTATCAACATCACTAATTAAGGATGACTGGCAGAGAATGCTGTTAGCATTAAGTCTTCCTTATGCAATTGTATAAAAAATAAATAAATAAATAAAAGAAATAAAAAAATTAGTAAGTAATGGCCCCCTCACTATAATGTGTTATACATATATAAGGTAGGACACTCGTCATTAACACCGCTGTCTACCTGTCATAGTCTGGTGTGTATACACGTCGTGCGCCCTGCACATTATTGTAATAAATCCAAGTAAAATAAATCCGACCATAATTTGACAATCTACCAACATAAAACAATGTAACTAGTAAGTACTTAATTATACATTATACTGTACTCGCTTCTTCCAGTTGCTTCGCCTGTTGTAAAGCAATTGGGATAAGCCGTTGCCGTGGGACAAAAGTAATCATAAATCTGCCCGTGTGTCAAATTTCATCCTAATTCTTTCAGCCGTATTGACGTAATTGAATAACATAAATACCTCTACACATAGACTCACGAATTCGGCCATTGACCATCATTCACCATTGAAATCGAAAGTCTTTATAAATACTTAATTATAATTTTATAAATTAATCGACTGCCTCATTGGCCGAGTGGTCGCAATTGCGGCTGCTGGGTAAGGGGTCTCGGGTTCGATTCCCGGGTCGGACAAAGTATTACTGGGTTTTAAAAAAAATCTCAGTAGTAGCACGGAGTCTGGAACTATGCCCGATATATGGCAATAGGCTCACCCCCTATTACATGGGACGCATAACATAAATAGTGAACAGTGGGTGTTACATTGTACAGTGGTATAATGTGCACCTCTGCCTACCCCTTCCAGGATAAAAGGCGTGATGTTATGTTATAAATTAATCCAAATTAAGTCAGATCGGGAGGCTTACTCTTGAATTCAATTCCGATCGATCGACATTAGTATTGTGAATTTTCACATCCTTGCCTTGCAACACTAGCGCCCATTGCATCCGAATTGCGTGGATATTGAATGAACTAAATGGCTTTATATTCCGTACTCTGAATGCTATTTTAACAGCTACGATTGTGGTTGTATAGCGTTGACATTGAATAATTATTCAGATTTTATTGCATTGAAATTGTATTGAGATTAGTTTCAAGAGTAAGCTTCCAGGTCATCACTCAGATCAGACATGTCATTTTTTTTATGGGATAAGCCGATAAACGAGCAGACGGATCACCTGATGGTAAGCAATCGGCGTCGCCCATGGACACCTGGAACACCAGTTTTTATTTTTATACCCTTTCTTCAAAAATAAACACACTGTATTTTTGGGATTAGGAATTTGAGGATTGTCATCTAAAGATTATTAGATTCTTGACCCTTCTTAATATTTCTATAGTTTTCCTCTTATCCCATTGTCATTACATCTGTACCTTTATCGAAATCGATACAGCAGTTTATGAGTGAAAGTGTAATAAACGAACTATATTATTGTAAATAGTTAAAATTAAACAATGACAAACAATAATTGGCACTTATCCAGTGTCTCGGATAGGTTGATATTAAAATGGTAATGTACCGTTGCTTTGCTTTGCTTGGGCAATGCGCACGCGCCCCTAAAGTTTCATTAGGGTTGCCTCAAGAAACTAGATACTGAAATCACTACATAGTATAAAACAAAGTCGCTATCCGCTGTCTGTCTGTCCCTATGTATGCTTAGATCTTTAAAACTACGCAACAGAATTTGATGCGGTTTTTTTTAATAGATATAGTGATTCTTAAGTAAGGTTTATATGAATAATACATGCATATTGCACCCGTGCGAAGCCGGGGCGGGTCGCTAGTTACTAATAAATTAATAGTTAAAGAGGTTTTAATTATCTAAGCAACATATAAGTGGTTGTTGTGTGGTATTGAATTAAGATACATAAGTATCTTAAAAAAAATGAGAGAGCTGAATAATTTCTCTTTGGACTGACTCATACATATATTCTGTTGACTTTTCACAGTAAAATACTAGACGTATTTGGCTGTGAAAAAAATTGTTAATCCAGCTTTAGTTTATGTGAAATTATGAGTTTGTGAATGCACCTAAAATATAGAAGATAATTTTATGTGCACCTCGGCCTATCTCTTTAGAGATTAAACGACGCACCGTATCTATTAATTTGAAAAGTAAAAGTAAGCAAATATTTTATATTTACTTACAGTAGTGATGGTAGCAGCCCTAAATTTTCCTAAGGGCACTGCTAACTATCCGCATTGCTGTCTAAACTAAACTGCGAATGATTTACAGTGTGCGGAGAGCCTTAGGCAGATATCTAGGCGAGACTGGGATTAATGACTGCCTGGATTCTATTCTATCTAATCTAATATATTTAAACTAGGTAGTTAATTTTCTAAATTTATATTTACTTTATTATATTTTTGATTAGGTGGCCCGGAGGTTTAAGATGCCCGCTTCTCATGCATGAGGGCGCAGGTTCGAAATCTACAAACGTCAAGTACCAATTTGACTTTGTCCGAGTTGTATGTACTTTCTAAGATTATTTGGACACTATTGACAAACGGTGAAGGAAAACATCGTGAGGAAACCTGGGTTTATGGTTTCTAATTATAAGTTTGAAATCGCCAACCCGCATTGAGCAAGCGTGGTGATTAATGCTTAAACCTTCTCCGTGTGAGAAGAGGCCGATGGTCAGCAGTGGCCACTTATAGGCTGTTGATGTTGGTGCCATAAGCTTGGCAAGCTAGTGGGAGATCACCGTTGGAAAGGATCCGGTTTATCATAGAACGTTACTGCCCGGCTTTAAATGAATAGTAAGTATACTTAATGAGATTTCCTAGAAAATTACATAATTTAATCAATATACTCGATAGGATTTAAATTAATGCAATAAAAATGTTCATTAACAATTATATTTTGACACTGATATCGTTTTAGTAGCCATTCCATTACATTCATGTTGTTTCTTAATTTTCACTTTGTGTGGAAATTAGCAAAGAATACACAATTTCCTATTACCATGTTGATCATCAGTCTAATCATCTTCCATGGTAAGTTCGTATTTATTATGTTTACAAGCTTCTGCCAGCGTTTTGTCCGCGTTCTCGTGGGATAAAAGCAACCAATATGTTGTTCCAGACTATTTTCTACCTCTGTCTCAAATATCATCCCGATCAATTTATGCGTTTCGACGTGTTTGGGGTAACAAACTTGCACATAAACTAAAATGTTAGTTAGATTGGATCATGTAACTTATTCTTCTTTGATTTCAAATCGAGGAGATGTCAGTTTTAACAAATGAAATTGAAAATGATTCCGGTTAAATAAGTGAAAGTAATACTATTATTATTATTGCACAAGTAAATAACTTTAATATTTCATTAACATGCACTCTACGATGAGACAGTTATAACAGCACATTATATAATAAAACACGCACTGCTCATCGGAATGCTATGAGTCCTGAGTCTGTACAGACGCAAAACTGGTCACTATTCCAGATTCCCTATAGTGAGAAATTTTCGAATGCCGAAAATCCCCAACAATATTTAGCAAAGCATGACTTATGAGACGGTCAGGCAGTCATTGGGGACAAATCATTACTATAATAATGATGTGATTTCAGCAATATCTGCTTCCTTCTGCTACGATGTAGAAATCGAAGGTGTACTGAAACTAGGGAAAGAAATTCTAAAAGTTTTGGACAGAAATGAATATATTGTAAAAAACCTTACTTTAGCTGATCGGTTTGCATCAAGAGGTAAATTACCCAGTTTGTCCAAGAATATGATTGAGTCACCTGCGGAAAGAAGTAGAGCAAACTTAATAAATAATAAATTTACAATGCATTTGGAAGAATTCACAATATACCTCGGGCTACAAGGAGAGAAGGCTATTGAAAAAATGGGCAAACAAATCCTGTACGATCTGAAACTATCAAATAAAAATATAACATCTATAGTAAACACCATAACTAAAAACTACGTGACCCTCTTACATCAATACTACGTTTTTCTTAATCAAGACAGCAGTATTGCGCTAGTCGAAAATGATTTTATGTACCTAGATATGATTGACACGTATTGCCGGCTCTTGTATAATGCAGAAACAAAGTTGCTGAGTGACATTGTTATAAATAACACGGTAGAACTTAATACCATCGAGGTTATAAATACTAAAATTTCGAGACACATTATTGTTGAGAAAAAAGAAAAATTGAATTACCTTTGTAAAAAATACCAAGTTTGTAAGGAGTATTCCACGTTCACTGATCGTTGTGGAGATCTAATTAGCCAATTATTGTTGCTTCCTGAAGCTAAATTCCAAGATTTTATCAAAATAATGTCAGATATTTTAAAGAAACATAGTGATGTTCTTGAAGATGTCGCGGAAAAAAAAGATAGAAGGTTAATATTGTTAAAACTAAAGCACATATCTAGTAACATATTTAGTATGAAAGAATTCCTAGCTGTTCTAAGAGCAGTTATCTCACCAAAATTTAGATCGATCACGTCGACCAATGAAGTTCAAAGACGTCAAACTATAGCTGCACGGATCCTTTTTGAAATAATCGATAAAGCACTAAATACGGATGACAATGTACTTGAGATAGATTTTGATAATACTATTTCATCCATTGACCAGTGGTCCAAGGACGCGACTGAAGATGTTGACGCTTTACCAGCTTTTGTTGATATTACGATGAGAATATTCAAGTATAGAATAACTAAAAATGCTAGAAGAGAAATCAAGGTATTGATTACAACGATATTGGGACAAGAGGCCAGAGATCACCAGACATTTCATTATTTGTTTACAGATGGATCGAAGTACGTTAAAGAAGATTTTCATTTCGATGTTGATGATACAATTTGAAAGGTATATGAATGATATTTTATTCGACAATTTTAATTGAAACTTAAAAAAATATTAGTAGCTGCGTTTGTATTAACTCATATATTAAAACATACCACTGTCCCTTGTTTTAACATTATCTATAATATTATCAATAAAAATATATGTTTGAACTCGGAGCATTATGAAATTCATCCTGTATTGTGATATTGTTCCTCCATTCTCCCTTTTCATATCATTTCATCTCACTTTATTATTACACTTCATACCATCATTTGAAGGTTCTTAGATCTTTACCTGTCTTTACAATTATTTATTATTTATAGCTTGACAAAAAAGAGTTTGGAATAATTGAGGTCGCTAGTATCGTACCTGTGGCAATCTGGTTTGTTATTTTATCGAGTTTAAAACAAGAGACTGTTTGGATGATTGTTTATTCATGAGATATTTTTTATACCTCTATATTTGATGATTTAATGAAAAACATCGGTTTGGCAACTATATCGCCTGATGGTATATATGATGCGGCCTACGATGGAGTACGTCTGCCCATAAACAACCTATTCACTTGGGCCTTGGCGACTCCCAGGTTCCCTTTAGGAAACACATACTCTGACAAAAAATTCCAATTCCATTTGGATGATCCAATCCAAACTATATTCGTTCCACATGTCACCGCGTCAAACTCTTATTTCCAAGCTGTATCTATTCTATGATTAAATGAGATTCAGATTCAGTACATTTTTTGTTTAGTTCTACGTCTCGTTGTCTCTTTTGCCAAGACATACAAAACAAAGTCAATGATTTGACGATAACAATCTAAATAACAAGGTGATTAGCCATTTTTATGTAACTAGGTCTCAAATTATCTGAATTAAGTTCGCAATTGTCACATAAAATTATGATGGTTTTTGTACTACAAAAACTGAAAAAAAAATACTAATTTATTAGAATCACTTTTTGGGTTCTGTGTTTCAAAAGTCCCTTGATCTAAGTTGAAGGTAACTTAATCTCAATTTGAGGCTTATCAGTAATTAGGAGATTCGTCTGCTCGTATCCTCTTATTACGAAAAACATTAGGGAGTGTGAAAAAAGGTAGTTTCGACTAAGACCAATTTTTTGTTTGTGGGATAAGTCGGTAGACGAGCCTATGGACACCGGGAACACCAGAGCCTTTTGGGAATTGAAAATTTGAGGTTTGTGGAGGGATTGGGGAGACTGCAGAGGTGGAGGGGTAATTGAGCACCCGGTAAACTATAACCTACTAAACACAACGCAAGCGTTGTTTCACGTCGGTTTTCTGCACAGCCGTGGTATTGTTCCGGTCGAGCTGGCCAATTCGTGCCGAAGCACGGCCCTCGAACACTGAAGTAAAAGAAAGAACTTTTATTTGGAGACATGAAAGGTACTAAGTTTTATCATTCTTCTTGAGACTGCATTTGTCTACTTAGATGGTTGGAGAAATTTACTCTGAAACTAACTGACGATGGCGGGAGCGGTATACTAGCGTCATAGTAAGTATTTTTTTTTAAGGGGGGAAAATCATCGAATGACTGCTCCTGCCTGGGTGAGGCGGAAGGGAGTGTCAGACTCTTACTGACTAAAAACCACCCCGTTCTTTCTCCTGCACGTCGAGCCGGAGCCCCGGTTACCCGTTAGGTTCTCCGCGAGCGTCATAGTAAGTATACGGAATCCTTTTAAATGAGGCTCACTTGTAATTGATCAGACTTTAAAATATAAAATACAACTTAATTCGGTCTGTCAGTCTGTTGCCTCGAGTGCTGTTTAACTTATATACCTACTTTTTGTGCACCATCGTGTTAGGTATATTTATCGTTGGGTGTCTGTTTGGTCTCATACAAATGTAAGATACCTAAGCTTGTTATAAACTATTTGGAATTAGGGTAAGTAGCAGTCCATCTGAAATAAAACACAAAGGATCCAAAAAGATTTTGATAATCTAAGTAGTTAAGAACTGCAGTTCAATGAAAAATCTAACCTGAATAACTGTCTTGGTTCTCGCAACGAAATAAATCTGTAGATCTTGTAAAAAATGACTGCCTCATCGGCCGAGTGGTCGCAAGTGCGACTGCCGGGCAAGGGGTCTCGGGTTCGATTCCCGGGTCGGGCAAAGTATTACTGGGTTTTTAAAAATACTCAGTAGTAGCACGGAGTCTGGAATAGTGCCCGGTATATGGCAATAGGCTCATCCTCTATTACATGGGACTCATGACATAACTAAATAGTGGAAAGTGGGTGTTACATTTAACTGTGGCATTAAGTACCCCTTCGGGGATAAAAAACGTGATGTTATGTATGTATATTGTAAATAGAGGAGAAGAAAAGCGATAGTTTCTACTTCATTTTGAGACAGGTTATTCACTTCGGGCCGTTAGACAGACATACAGACAGATTATCTATCATTCAGACGTTTACAAGCAATCAAACAGTAAGTTTTATATCCGACGTCTGATTTGCTTCCGAATAAGTCGAAATGTGAATCACTTTCGGTTTCCCAGAGCAAGCGTGTTTTAGATTTACGAGTATTTGTGTTCATTTTCGTTTTGATTTCGCAAAAATACAGTGTGTTGGTTTTTGAAGAAAGGGTATAAAAATAAAAATTGGTGTTGCAGGCGTCCATGGGCGGCGCTGATCGCTTACCATCAGGTGATCCGTCTGCTGTAAAACAAACAGATGTATAAGTAATAAGATTTTGATTTCTGTAGCATTCTAAGTTTACTCGTTTGGTTTTTGTTAAGTCATCTTCATTTCTTTTACACCAATCCATGCAAAATAGCATAAAAGAGAGAAAAAAAAGAAAGTGATAAGATATATACAATAGCCCGTTCTGCTACTGAAAATTTGGAAATAGAAATCTCTAAAGAATGTTTTTATAATAACTATCGTGAGATATAACTAAAAATCGCGGGTTACCTACGTAAACGTAAAATGCTCCCCGCCGCGACCGCGCACGTTGCTCATGAGGAAGAACCCATCTGTGGTTCGAAACTAGTAGAGCTTTTCTCAGTATATATACGTGAGTGACCCGCGATTTTTAGTTAATCTCAAGAAATTTTAATCCGAGGATGCATGTTACAACTTTGTAAATTAACATTTTCTATACAAAACAAAAAAACATCCAATGACTAAATAATACCATTAATGACAATTCGTATTTCTATATTCGAGAGTTTGAAAAGTCACCATGTTGCCTCATGATATAAAAAAAAATACAAAATGTCATACGACAAGTTTCGCAAATGACTCATACCTACATTATGTATATATTATTTTCAATTCTTTTTACATTCCAACGTTGATAGCGTTTATGTTTTATTGCACTCGTTAATCTGTTATTGAGAGTTGAAAGGGAAAAGTTCCAGACTTGAGTAAAAGTCAAAGTCAAAGTCAAAATCATTTATTTCAATTAGGCCAGAATGGCACTTTTGAACGTCAACAAAAACAAAAATTTAAAGTGAAGCTATTTATATAGCTATAAAGAAAGAGAAGTTGAATAAATACTTACCTACTTAAGTACTATAGCGATACAGAAGTAGAAACGGTCAACGAAGACCAAAGAAAATATAGATTATCGCATAAAACCACGGCTTTATTAAAAACCGGCGTGGAACAACGCTTGCATTTGTGAATGAGGTTATGAAAACTCCATACCAAGAGGATTGGTAGTTTTTGAGAGGACTTACAAGTGCGTCACCCTGTTTTTTTGGCCCTCCACTAAATTACTTTGGTGTTGCTGATGTCCATGGGCACCGCCGTTTGGTTACCATCTGATGATCAATCAGCTCGTTTGACGCCCATTGAAAAGGTAAGCATATCCCTTAAAAATCAATAGTTTCAATATGATTGCATTCTCTATACCTAAACATTACTCTTGGGTCCAGCAGGGCCGATGAAGTTAGTATGAAAGCTGAGTCTAGCAATAAACATGACGACTGTAACCAGCGGGGACTGGCAGTGGGCACGTGCCACTAACAATGGCACTTTACGACCAGCAATCTTTGTGTTTATACGCAAATAACTAAATGGGGAGTGGGTATAGTGAACCTATTGCAGTAGAACAACTAGGTAAGGTTTATAGAGACCTATTTCTATCTTCTAAGAGAGAAGTTTATATTATCATGGGTAAGATTTTGACTGTCTCGTTCGTCGAGTGGAGGTATGTGCGACTAAAGAGTAATTGAAACCACAAAAATGGTTAAAATTCACCTTAAAGTTTAGACATTAACTAACACAATTTTATTAATGGCTACTACCCTGGGCAAAGGTTAAGCATTGCCATTCAACGTGGCAATGCTGCCAGTCTTTTGGGCAACCTAGCTCACGATAGCGATAAGCAAAATTTTTTCTTTGATGCCTAATGATATATATTTATTATTTTTTTTAAGGTGTAAATATTTTAGTTTTAAATTAGTTATATTTTAAGTTTTATATATTAATAATCTCATTATATCTATAAATATTATAACTAGATACCTAGTTTCCGACCATAATAAATACTGCATTGTTCGTTAATTTAATAACCCGGGAATCGAAAAATCCCTTGGGATTTTTCGATTTTGGTTCGATTCCCGGGCAAGCCCTGCAGTCGCACTTGCAACCACTCGGCCAACGAGGCAGTCAGGTCGTTTCTGTCAGATTCAGGTATTAATTCTCCGATCACCTGATCCATTGCCTATAATCTAGCTAATAGACCAGATTCAAGTAAATCCTAACCTGAACCTACTGAACCCAACTGCTCTCAATCAGAAGTGTATTTCGAGCACCACATAAGGAATGTTAGTATTCGATTGCATCTCGGTTTTACAATCGATTGTATGTTTTTCGACATCGATTCACTCGACTAAGGTATACTTGTGTTGTTTGATTAAGGACTTATTTAGTTAAAGTTTTGTTTTTATATCGAAGATTTGTATTGTAAAGGTCTGATTCTCAAGTTCTGTAAAGTACCTACAGTTTTTCTAGACCTCTTACTCAGTAATCGCAATTTTGATTTGACAAACGAACCAGTCAGTAGTATGGATAGCATTTTTTTTTAAATATAAAAAGGTAAGATTCACCCCTCCTCACCCCGTATTACATAGGACTCATAACGTAAATAGTGGAAAGTGGGTGTTACATTACAGTGACATTAAGTGCCGTAATGTGCACCTGTGCCTACCCCTTCGGGGATAAAAGGCGTGATGTTATGTATGTAAAAAGGTAAGATTCCTTTATCGTGAATTAGGTATCTATGAATCCCTATCATTACAGACGTTTTCATATCAGATGTCATTTGATATAACTTCAAAAAATTTAAATCTTGATTCTCAATTATTTATTTATTTACCTTTATTGGCCTACCAACAATTGTATACATTAGTACATTAAAGAACAAACATTTAAATAAGATAACAGTAAAATGTTACAATCGATTACAGGCAAGCACCGCGATTTTTAAGAAAAAAAAATCAATCAATGAATTCAAAATTAGAATATAAGATGTCGGTTAAAAATCAAATAGGTGCGGTATGGACATCATCCAGGTGGCATCTGATTCTATCGAATGAACAACCGTCTGCTAAAGTTAGACCTAGTGCGTGTTTATCGTAGGAATCCTGTTTGAATGGCACGCATTTATCTAGCCATTAGCTAAACAATCGTATCAATTTGACAGTCCTACAGACATCGATATTAAAAAAATAAAAATATTCAATAGGTGATTAATTAAAGTTTAATACACCAGCACATCAACATAATTATTATCCTAAGCTGCCAAATGTTTATTAATCGACTTTTAACTTTAATAGAATACTGTATAGTTTGTAATCGATCGATTAATCGAAGTCGAATATCGAAGTCGCACTTCGTCCGCGTAGAGTATGATTCCTGTTTTATTCCATAGGAGCATTTGATCGGGATAAAAATCCTATCACCTAAGTCGGCCCATACCCTGCCTGTATACCAAATTTCATCAAAATCAATAGTTTATGCGTGATTGACGGACAAACATCTATACAAAGAAACTTTCACATTTATAATATTAGTTTGATTAGGTGATGCTTGATGTGCCAGTAGTTTCACATAGATCAAAGTAATAAGTGTAAGATTTGCAAGACACGCAAAGTATACGTTTCGTTACAAAGTTAATTTAATACTTATATTCGTTGAGATTTAATTTACGATACCGTACATATTAATGTAAGGATTATAATAAATATTAAAAAACTACATCCCGTGTCAAAGGGTAGGGTATCAGTGCAAGCTAAGCTTAGCTTTTTAGTACTATTTAGTCCGTACCTAAGTTAGGTAATGAAAAAATATTAGACACGTATTTCTTTATTTGGTATATAATAAAATAATACTTAGATAAAACGAATCAGGTTTAGGAGTGGTGGCTAAAACGTCATTTCTATGTATAAAATGTACATAGAAGTGACGTCACGCGACATTTTAAATCAATATACCTAAAATAAAAATACGTGTCTAATGATTTAAAATAATCTAACGGACTTAAAATAAAACTCAAACTCAAAGTCTTTATTTGCATGTTAAGGTAATACATAGGTACAGGTCTAATAAATAAAAACTATTGTGTATTGTGTTTTTTGTTTATCAACTGTCATATTTTAATAAAACAGTAACGCTACTACTAACGTCAATTATGGGTTATATAGGCTGAGTCTATTGCCATATACCGGGCTGAATTTTAAACTTACGCTATTACTGACACGTAAACCGAAAATAACAGCAAATATTGTTGTCTAAGTAAGCAGTTATAGTAAGCAGCTATGCTTAGCGCCTGTAGCTATTTAAATAGTTCTATTGTCTCGCCAGCTATTTGTAAACTTCCATTCTTATCAGTGAACAATACAAAAATAACTATACGTGGCGATGACCGCCAACATCATCTAAATTTAGTTAAACTGGATACAACTCGTATAATATGGGTTGACACGGGTAAGGGTTATTTCGAAAGGGTTATAGTAAAAAAATGGGGTTATATTTTATTTTTAAAGTTACTGTTTAAGCACACAAAAGCATTTTGAGATGTATTTATGGCTTAGGTAAAACGCGTACCACAAAATACAAAGGGTTACTCCAAAAGTTTAGAGTAAAAATCAGAATTATTTTAAAAAGTCAGAGCTATTTTTAATAGTAGTACCTGTAGGGTAACTTTCCCTGTTCGCGCCCATTTTTCGGATCGCTGATGAATATCAGATAATTCCTTACAACCTGAAAAGGTCAAACAGATGTGTACCAAAGACGACTTATTTATTTAGCCTACAATGTACACACTTTGATTATGGTACAAAAGAAACTTAATGCTATAAGGCTTCCTCTGCCAGTCAACCTTAGGGTTGAAGTAGAAAATTTGTGAAAAATAAGGTACTTATGTGGTTATAGTTTTCTTATTTTCGGGAATTTTTAAAGGGCGGTCCGTAACGTGCACGTGAACTGGTGAGTGGACAAGAACATGTTAACTTACCCTGTGTATTTACGATCAACAGTAGGTACATACAATACTTAAGCAATGTAATGCTCATATCGTTGCCTAACTCTACCTATTGTCGCGGAGAACCTAACGGGTAACCGGGGCTCCGGCTCGACGTGCAGGAGAAGGAACGGGGTGGTTTTTAGTCAGTAAGAGTCTGACACTCCCTCCCGCCTCATTCAGGCGGGAGCAGTCATTCGATGATTTTCCCCCCTTAAAAAAAATCTGCCTATTAATTCCATTTTAATTACAAGCATAATACTTTATTTGCAAGCGTTAATAGGCCACGGTACTGGACCCAGGTACGACCTAAAACCGACCAGATACCGAGGAATTAGCTGCATCATTCCATAAATACATCCGTGACCTAACTGCGATCCTGAAGCCACCTGCCAAGAAGCAGGATTATGGCAACTCCCCCCCCCAAGGGGGAGGCCTTTGTCCAGCAAGAGGAGGCCTTTGTCCAGGCTGTTGATGATGATGATGATAGGTCACGGTAACCACTTACCATCAGGTAGGCCGGGTGGTGTTCTTGTCACCGTCGTGGTATAAAAAAAAGGTAGGTACATAACACTATTCTTATATTCTACAAATAGCTTACAGTGTGAAACACCTGTATATTGTAGAGAGTGCCTAGTAACCAGTTGTTTATCGATCTGGTTTAATTAATATCAGGAGCAGATGTTCTAGTCGACTCATACATCATTGAGATACGCCATGATTGACTGTATGTGTATGTACAGTCCTATATATATAGGGATAGAGAAACGTGTTTAAATACTGCCTTTTACATAGTACTTACAGAGATATAAGTTATTAAAACTTATAAAACTGTACTTAACTTTAAGTGTGGGAGAGCCATGCTTCGGTATGAATGAGCCGGCTCGACCTACCACGGCCTCACAGAAAACCGACGTGAAACAACGCCTGCGTTGTGTTTCGTCGTGTGAGTGCGGTTACCGGAGGCCCAATTACCCCCCCCCCCCTCCTCGGTCTCCCCAATCCCGGAATCTCCCACAATCCTCAAATTTCCATTTCCCAAAATGCCAGTAACGCACTTGTAACGCCTCTGAATTTCGCCTCTCAATTTATTTTCTTTAATAATGCTTAAATATTCTATTGTTGCTCAGGTTATTCTGAGTAATACAATACAAAGAATATTTTGTTTGCTTTTGACATATGTTTGTAATTAAAGATTGTACACCCACGAGTATGTTACAGTAATATTAGTCTAAATTATGATTTTAAGAGCTGAACTTGCACCTGTGACAAACAATAAATGCATTTGAATTTGAATTTACCATGCTAGATTTATACCTATTACATTTCCTACAAATACAGGTATATATTAACTACTTATACATACTTACATCCCGAATTCATATAAACAGTGGTTTATTTCTGAACCCGCGGCGAGCGGTCAGCGTCTAACCTTACGGAGCATTGAACTTAACCGACTGTGTTGAACTGAGTCATAATGTGTTTGTTCCCGTGCCTCTGTTGTTTATTACTTGTGGTACCTAAGAAGTTTCAATATGTGTGCGTTAAAGTGGATTTTAGTACATTAATAAGTGTTATAGATTTGATTAAAAAACTTATCAATTTAAATGAAAATGGGAAAAAAGTACATAAAAGTTTCTACAAAAAAAAATAGTGACAAAATGATATTCACAGGTTGCACAGTGGCTCGTCAACCGGTTGCTGTGTAATAATATAATACAGATACAATTCCCTCAATGATTTCGGGTGATCTTATTGTTAGTCATCGATGACTCGCAGCCATTATGATTGTATGTGTGTAAACTTGATGATCATGATTACGAATCCCAAATAACTATTAGCCAAGGAAGGCCAGCCAGGGAAATGGAAACTATCATATTTTTTCTTCTCCTCTTATAATATCTTCTGATTGACTTCGTTGCGGGAACCAAGTCAGTTATTCATGTCCCTGAGACGCGCCGGACTTCAGTGTTCCGGTGTTTTCACGGTTGTATCTACTGTAGATCCTGGCTTACAGGAGTTGCAGCGGTTTTTGGGAGGTAGTGGCGGGCTTGTCCCAAAAAAAATACTATTAGCCAAACCCGAAAATCTCCATAATAGTATATTATATTACGTATTTCAAACTCACATTTTATCATAAAAAGTATTTATGAATAATTAATGTTCGTCAGTATAAATATCAAATACGTCAGTATGTCTGTTCGAACAATATTAAATATCAATCAAATAAATTGCATTTTATAGTGTCTTGTCTGGTAGTAATAAAACTATTAATTGATTAAAGTACAGTCAGCTGTAGTATTCAGTTTACTAAAACAGAATTTTCACAGAGATTATTTTCTTATTGGATCGAGCAGACGGATCCCCTGGTGATCTCTGCTGATCAGCTGGCCGATTGGCTGGATGGCTGGTCGGGCGTCGCGCAAGGACATTTAGAACACCAGAGGCGTTACAAGTGCATTACCGGCCTATTGGAGATTACGAGTTTGAGGATTGTTGGGGACACAGAGATTGGGGTATAAGGAGATTGGGCCTCCGCTGACTTCACTTACACGATGAAACACAACGCAAGCGTTGTTTCACGTCGGTTTTCTGTGAGACCGTGGTATCCGGTCGAGCCGGCCCATTCCTGCCGAAGCATGGCTCTCCCACATTTAATCTATGTCTATGTCAAGATCTAAAACAATATACATAACATAACATCACGCCTTTTATCCCCGAAGGGGTAGGCAGAGGTGCACATTATACCACTGTACAATGTAACATCCACTTTTCACTATATATGTTATGCGTCCCTAAAACAAAATGCATGCATTTAAACAACATGTGAATGCATCCTTGGCTGGGTGGGCGAAAGTCTGTGAATCAAGAATCCTGAATGTAAAGAAATACTATCGACAAGTTAGCAGAAGTAGCACAGAGTATGAAAATAAACTCGTTACTTAAGCACTTGGAAGTAATACAGATATTGAAGTGTCTGATTAAATTCATACTTGGAAAAAACCTAGTACATTTACTTATTCGTAATGTAACTTTCGTGATACTAAATAAATTATTATATTTTCGGCTTACTCACGTAATAATTTGACGAGGAACTCTACTAGTTTCAAGCCATGCTAGAGGCTCATATTCATGAGCAGCGGTCGCGGGTCGCGAAATGCTTCCTTGCTTGCTTGCTAGAGTTCCTCGTCAAATTATTACGTGAGTAAGCCGAAAACATAATAATTTATTTAGTATGTCTCACGAAATTACAAAACATCCAGCTAACTGTACATAAAATTATTAAACACTAATAGAGAACTAGTGTTAGGTCACAATTGAGCGTCTAGTCTAGTTCTAGATTTATAGTATAATGTGGAATCTTAATAGAAATGCAGTTTGGCCTTGTCCAGTCCACCGGTTGAGAGCCTGTTATGACATTCGGGCCAAGCCCACAGTGCTAGACAACTTATTAACATTGATTTTGTTTATTGAATATGTATATCCTAATCTAGTTTTTGTTATTTTATTGTCTTTTTTTACTGTCTAGATAGTTTTTTTTATTTTATGACAGGGTTGTTTCTTGTTTCTAGTGCAGTGGTTAGCAATGCAATTTTTGAGTATAAGGTCGTATGTGTTAAAGACTTTAGTTGGCAAAAGAAATCTAAAGAAAGCATTCACATTTTAGTTAGCTGCAAACAAGATGATTCTGTATAAACTAAAACTGATTTCAACAGGGGTCTTTTTTGGAAGTGGGAAGTGTAACAAATCCCGAGCGTGTGGCGCGTCGCGTTCCGCGCGCGCCTCAAAGAGCCATCCGACCACCACAGATGGGGCCCAATAGGGCCGATGCCGATTCGGAGTCGCGGAGAACCTAACGGGTTACCGGGGCTTCGGCTCGACGTGCAGGAGAAGGAACGTGGATTTTTAGTCAGTAAGAGTCTGACACTCCCTCCCGCCTCACCCAGGCGGGAGAAGTCATTCGATGATTTTCCCCCATAAAAAAAGTGTAACAAATACTTTTTTGAAAACCGCATCAAATTCAGTCCAGGCAATGGTGATATCATCGCGCACAAACGTATATATGTTCAGGAAGGAGATTTAAAGAATATTTTTTTTGAAGGCGGTGAAAAAAATTGTTTTACAACATTTTATTTATTTATAGTATGTAAAAAAAAAATGACACACAGTCGCAATAGTGGCGTCTTGAAGCACATTTAGTTAGTCATGTCTTCATACGTGACTGTGGTTTAAAGGTTAAAAAACTACCATAAAGTACGCATATAACGTTCATTTGTAACCGCAAATAATAAATTCGGAGTTCACTGTACAAATATTTATGTTTCGCACAAATTTACGAGGTGTGTGAATGGATGGTTTAATACGGTTTCATTGTTTTAAACAGTTAAAGAGAATGAAAGGTCAGATCATGAAGATGGCTTTGTCATGGTGCAAGGAAGGAAACCGTCCCAAGAACTGTTGCGGCACCGGTCTTTTGGAGCCTAATAGAAAGTGCGTGCCGCCCATTCCCATCACCCCGGTATACATTTCTCGTCTACACCACACCACCATGGCGAAGGACATCGCGAACTACGTGTTTCAGAAGACCAAATATAGAACGAGAGTGCAGTTGTAAGAGTCAATCTGCAACCTCAATTTTATGGCGTATATGTGGTCTGGTGCTGTCGTGGTGGCCCGGAGGTTTAAGACGCCCCCTTCTCATGCATGAGGGGACAGGTCCGAAACCTACCGACGGCAAGTACCAATGTGACTTTTTCCGAGTTATATGTACTTTCTAAGATTATCTAGACACCACTGACAAACGGTGAAGGAAAACATCGTGAGGAATCCTGGGCTTATGATTTCTAATTATAAGTTTGTAATTGCCAACCCGCATTGAGCCAGCGTGGTGATTAATGCTCAAACCTTCTCCGTGTGAGAAGAGGGTTTGCTCAGCAGTGGGCATTTATAGGCTGTTGATGATGATTGATGGTGTGGTCTCAATCTTCACAATCCCCGAATCTCCAACAATTCTTAAAGTCCTAATCCCTCAAACTTGGTAACGCATTTGTAACGCACTTGTAACGCCTCTGGTGTTTTGGGTGTCCATGGGCGGCGCCAATTGCGTATCAGGTGATCTGTCTACTCGTTTACTGGCTAATCCCAATAAAAATGTATATAGTTAGGCTCCGCATTATGCGATAAGGTCCATTTTGCAGATTCAAGTCCCGCAATGAATATTACCTACATCAATCTCCATTATCGAACCAACAAATCTCTCACCACATTCCTGTAACAAAAACGAAAGCAAACCGTAAAGAACGACCGAAAATATTATTCATTCAACAATATACTTTAAATCGTATGTACTTGATACCGGGTGGGGCGTGTCAATGTAATGTCAGCGAATAATTTTACATTGAGGGCAGAATAATATGGTTGGACTTGTTTTAAACGTTTTAGCAAGGACAGGTCAGGATTTTGATCTTGTGTATTGAGAACAAGCCAATATTGCTACCTTGAGTGGTATATATATATTTTGGTTTAGTCTCACATTGTAAGCAAAGATGGAGATGCAGATCCTTTGTTAAGCGTTTGGAGAATACTAAACAAACACAAGTCTACGAGAACAGTTAGTAATTAGATGTTTTATAAGTTAAAAAGTTAGATTTGTGGCACTTTTTTTTAAGGGGGGAAAATTATCGAATGACTGCTCCCGCACTGGGTGAGGCGGGAGGGAGTGTCAGACTCTTACTGACAAAAACCACCCCGTTCCTTCTCCTGCACGTCGAGCCGGAGCCCCGGTAATCCGTTAGGTTCTCCGCGACTCCGGATCGCCATCGGCCCTGTTGGGCCCCATCTGTGGTGGTCTGATGGCTCTTTGAGGCGCGCGCGGAATGCAACGCGTCGTACACTCGGGTCTGTTTCTGGTCGGACGACCCATGCTCGCCGTCCGCAGGCCCGCTGCAATAGCAACGAGCCCAAGATTTGTGGCACTTAGATAGAAGTAAGTAACATTTTTAATAACTCACTTGAAATTGCATAATAATGTCGCCTATATTGCACAGAATACACTCGATTATATATTGCCATTTACTTCTAAAACTAGTATTCAAAATACATTATGATAATTTTATTACTTCGAACCGATCCTTTATTCTTAATATTATTTCAAGACATTTAGGAAATGACTCAGCACCGGCGCTTAAACAAAATGGACATAAATGTAAAAACAGAACAAAATGAAAACTGATGACATTAAGAGTATATTGCCTCATAATCTTGGTATGTGGAGAATCTCAGGATAAGCTAGCAATCCAGTACAGGCCAGTATGCAAATACAATATCAGCAACAATTTGTATAAATTTTAATGTGCATTATAAGATAAAATGTATGCAATAACACGAACGGACGAACACGGCCATTTTATGTTTTATTAAGATCGTTAAAACGTTTAATTGACGTTAGATACTGAATCGTCCTGTTGCATTTTACTTATTAAAGTAATCTTGTATCTATGGTACTTAGTTAGCAACTACTGTAGGGGTTCATTTACCTAGGTACGATGTTGCTGTCAAAGTCAAAAATCAAAGTCAAAATCATTTATTTCTATTAGACCAGAAAGGCTCTTTTTAACGTCGAACCAAAATATTGAACATACAAACATAACATAACATCTCGCCTTTTATTCTCGTTGGGATAGGCAGAGGTGCACATTATGCCACTGTAAAATGTAACACTTTTCACTATTTATGTTATAAGTCCCATGTAATAGAGAGTGAGCCTATTGCCGTATACCGGGCACAATTCCAGACTCCGTGCTACTAATGAGATTTTTTTTAAAACCCAGTAATAATTTGCCCGACCCGGGAATCGAATCCGAGACCCCTTGCCTGGCAGTTGCAGTTGCGACAAGGCAGTCAAAATATTGAAATATTAATAAATGTCCGTCTGTCGGTCTGTCCTCTAGTGAAGCTCTTTGCTTGTTCCAAAGAAGAACTAGGTTTCTATGGAAATTCCATAGGTTACTAGGCTGCATAATTATGTTATAGTTAAGTTTATAATCATGCATTTTCACACAGTTTAATCACTGACTATTTTTTACTACCTGTTTACAGTTTACAGTAGCATTACGGGTTAATTCCTGGTCACTGTAGTCTTCGTAAATATAGTCTAACGGAAAGAAGTAACCCACTCTCTGGACTCCTATCTCCAGACACAAAAACCTTACCATAAAATCGCTTCGTTGCAACTTGATAGAGAGCCAAACAAATACACTGTTGCATTTACCTACATCATTAGTAATAAACTACATAGGTGCAAAGTTCTAATCAATACAAATTATACAAGCCCAAACACAAGGTAGTTACTGTATGCCGTTGAGGAGTTCCCTTAACAATTACACTTCTTCATCATCAGACCCTTAATGACAGCCCCATTCTATCTAGGTGTAAAGTCCTCATCAATACAAATTAATCAAGCCCAAACACAAGGTAGTTAATATAAACCGCTGAGGAGTTCACTCGACTGTCTATCGGCTCCATCATCAGGTCGACTCCAGACCCTTATTCAATTGTAGTGTTTAACAATCGTTATTAAAAACATAATAGACGCATTACTCGCCCATAGAATTTTCGAAAGTTCCCCTCGGTTTCCCTAGGATCCCATCATCAGATCCTGACCTCATCACCCTTTCAAACAAAAAAAGAATTTTGCAAATCGCTTCACGCATCACGGAGTTATGCGCGTACATACATAAAAAAAAGCAACGTACCGTCCGAACGTATAACCTCCTCCTTTTGAAGTCGGTTAAAAATATTGATATTTTCCAAGTAAAGCCGCGGGCAAGAGCAAAAGCAAAGCCTTTAGTAAGGTTGTCTTTTTAATTTGTAATAAGTATTAAAGTTTTTATTTTAATCATTTATCGAGTTATTTAATTTACATCGGCGAAAATAAAATTTTGTAATGGAATCTCAATTATGTAAGGATTTCAACTTTTATTTTTAATCGAACTGTCGACATTCTTTTACATGTTTGGTATTTTTAATTTAAGTTTCATATAAGTATTGCAATATGATAGTTACGTATTTTATTGTCATAAAGGTCAATTTTTCAATGCTCAGATAAATTTTAACAGAGGAATAACTATAAACAATTTTATTCTACAGTTAAGAATTAGCTGATGATTGAAAAATTGGCCCTATTGTATAATGCCTAGATTTTTTTTAATGTCAGAGGTATAATAATATGCTGTACACGAGTATAGGCTTTGTGTTATTCGAATAGATAAAAAATACGCAGCTAGATGTAAAATGAGATACAGTTTTCTGCACTATAGAAATAAATCTTTAGACACTTAAAAAAAACAAGTCTGAATCAGCCCCTGTAAGGGCAAATATAATTTAAATGATTTTTTTATTTAACGTTGTCACTCACTAGGATTTTTCTCCTATGTCGTGGGTGCGTTTACAAACATACAAGTTCACATACACATGACACCCAGACCCGGAACAACAATCTGTGGATTGTACACAAAGAGTTGTTTCGTGCGGGAATCGAACCCGCGACACGTTGCACGGCAGTCAGTTACCCAGCCACCGCACCAACTGTTCAGTCAATTACAATAAAACAATTTTCACAAACCTCTAGCTTTACGACGTTTTCACCTATCTATAAATGACACATAACAGTACAGATATGGATTTAGTTAAGGTGCTTCCTCACGCTAAGTAACTCTTAGTTAAGAGTTGGTTTAGGACTGGTTAGCGAAACGGTTATAAGTCTTTTACTACCCGTAATATCAAGTTAACAGTGTATGATTTTGGGCACCTGCCGAAGGGTCACAGGTAATGTGAACTGATCCAGTGTCTCATAATGGAACAGTCGGCATCCAGTCGATCTGCCACCATACTCAGGACTTAATTTTCTAAGAAAACATGCGTAAAGCAACATTAAACAAGACTAATAGCTCCTTATCAGTCCAAGATCATCTTATCACATCACACTCTAATTACTATCACGTAAAGTATCAAATATCCCAAGCGCCGCACTAACGGTACGATGACACTTCAGTGCTGGTTCATTCTCGGTAGGATGACCCGTCTCATTGATAGCCAATGATCTGCTGATAGATATTAGTAAACAGTTAATTGAAGCTTATGATTATAGGAAGTAAGGTGTAGATTCAAATGAATCTATTTATGTTAAGGAATGAGCAGATTTTTGAATCAACAGATAATTCTTAACTGTAGAATAAAATTGACAAAATTTATAATTTATAGGTTTTTTTTATGGAATGGGACACAAACGAGCAGACAGATAACTTGATGGTAAGCGATCAGCGGCGCCCATGGACTTCGCAGCACCAGAGGAGACATATGTAGGTGCGTTGTCGACCTTTTAAAAAGGAATACGCTCTTTTCTTTAAGTAACGAAGAATTGTCAAATATTCAACGTTATTCCTCTGATAAAATTTAACTGGCGATCGCAAACTTGGCCCTAAGTTTAATTGCCATAAGGTGATGTTAAAATAGAATACATTTTTTACAAGATCTATTCTGCCCATGTGTGTTTTGAGAACCGACTAAAGGCTACATATTTGATAGAGACAGGGTAGCACCGGTTGCTTATAAACATGAACCTTTTAACCTATAGTTTCCATCGCTCGACAAGCTTGGAAATTATAGAATAGAAGAAAGAATGTAGAAAGCACATAGTCTAGCGGTGTACAATCACAGACGATTGATGATGATGAGGTGTCCACCCTCATTGTATCTTTCCCTTCTCTAGGACAAAAGAGTTTATGGAACAAACAAGCATTAAAGTTCACTAAAACTTTCCCTACACCAAGAAATTCTGTGCAATCTAAATACACTAAATACCAGCCAAGTACATAAAATTCTATGAGCCACAATAATCATTGTTTGTATTGGTCATCTACTTACATTACTTTAATCTATATTAGTTTCATATCTTGTAGAAAGTTGCGAATGGTTTTAATACTATACGATTCATTGTGATACGACACTACGAGGCCCGACACTTGAGGCTTTGTACTGAAGCATGGTTCTCTCGAGAAAATCTGACGTCCCTTAGGATGACGTTTTAGCGTTCCCAATAATTGGCAACCCTAGCCGCTGAAGAAGCATACAAGCTGCAAGACCTTCGATGTCAGAAGCGCGGATTAACCTTAAGAAGCAGGGACGTGAGTACTAATTAAGTTCGTCACATAACTACTTAACTACTAATAAATTCTAATTTAGACATTTTCCATAGTTCCATAAAGCTCAAAATTACATGAAATTAAAAAAAGTATAATATGAGTTGAAATTATAGTCTATCAAATTATTATGTTTTCGACTTAATCACGTAACTGTTTGACGAGGAACTCGACTATATTCAAGCCATGCTAGGGGCTCATATCATGTACAGTATTCCGCAACCCGCGACGCGGGGTCTGTCGCGCTATTAACTGGCTGAGTAAGCCGCAAAACATAATAATTGATTTAGTGTCTCACGAAAATTTGAATTATACTTCGTCAATGATCGACACAAATAGTTTTACATAGAGAGGAGTGGAAGGAGGGTAGGGAGGCCATTGCCCTGCAGTGGGACGATCATGACGTAAAAATAAATAAATAATCGACACGACTACGACATGACACCGTTTACACCGATCAATCGTTAACAGTAAACGATTCCTGAAACTAGTTTGTACTCACTGGTCCGTTCACGAAACAAGCTACAACTATTGACGTGGTTCAATAATGAGAAATAAACTAGGATTAAGTATAGATAATAATGCTATTAATAGTAAATAGCTTTACTGTTAAGCCTTCACATCTGTTCGTTGTGGGCGGGAGAGACTGCTTCAGTGCGTACGCGTATCGGGGCTTGGAGCTACGTAGCAATTTATACAAAATAATCTTCTGATTATATAAAAATCTAGTCCCCCAGTCCTTTTTGTCATCGTACCACAAGACAATCCGCGAAGCGTCACCGATTCATGGTAGATGTCCCACCTACACGCACGAAGCCCTTCGCTTCAAGCTTCCTTGTGCGTACTGCTAAAGAGTGGAATTCTTTACCAGTGTCTGTACTTCCTGAAGGGTATAACCTGGTAGCCTTCAAGGCCCGAGTGAATAGGTTGCTTATGGGACGACGTGCTCCATCGCACCGCATCATCGCTTACCACCAGGCGAGATAGTGGTCAAACGTCGGCCCATGAAATACATATATAAGAAAAAGGTACAGAACTACTTACAAAGGTAATAAATATAAATGAGAACATGTTTCAATTATTGGGAAGAAATAAAATCTGGCCTCTAATCTATTATATATATATATATATGGACTTCATTTAAAAACTATCATTGGGATGCCCCAGTACACTTGCCGAAACTGACGTAACGTGCCTCTTGCGGCATTCGTCACATGACTTTTGGAACTTCAAAAAGTATTATTAATAAAAATGTTAAGTAATAGTCCATACTATATGGCTATAAAAATCTATATATATAAAAGAAAGTCGTGTTAGTTACACTATTTATAACTCAAAAATGGCTTAATCGATTTGGATGAAAATTGGTAGGGAGGTAGCTTAGAACCAGGAGACGGACATAGGATACTTTTTACCCAATCCTTTTTTTTTACTTTTTACCGAAAATCAAGAACGGGAACGGGAAATATCGGGATTGCGCGTACGAAGTTGCGGGCAGAAGCTAGTAATAGATTAAAGACGGATAAAACGCAATTACAATAGAATGCTGTGGTGGCCTGAAGGTGGCCCGCTTCTAATGTATGGGGGCGTGGGTTCGAAACCTACCAACGGCAAGTACCAATGTGACTTTTTCCGAGTTATACCTTCTTTCGAATATTATTTAGGCACCACTGACAAACGGTGAAGGAAAACAGGAAACCTGGGCTTATAATTTCTAATATTGAAATCGCCAACCGCATTCAGCAAACGTGTTTATTAATGCTCAAATTGACAATTCTTTGTAAAATTATAGGCATGGCATATTATGTATATTGAAATAGAACTTAAAATTGATTAGCCTTTCTGAATTCGGGCGTTAGCTTGCTATTTTAGGGCATGTGTAACAATCACAGATTATATCTATGGTAACAATGCTTTGAGACTACAAGCCTTATCTACCAAAACACGGCGTACGTACGTACTCAAAGAGCCATCTGACCACCACGGATGGGGCCCAATAGGGCTGATGCCGATACGGAGCCGTGGAGAACCTAACTGGCTACCGGAGCTCCGACTCAAAGTGCAGAAGAAATCGAATGACTTCTCCCGCCTCACCTAGGCGGGAGAAGACATTCCATGATTTTTAATTCTCAGTAGTACCACGGAGTCTGGAATTGGCAATAGGTTCACCCCCTATTACATGGAGCTAATAACATAAATAGTGAAAAATGTTACATTGTACAGCGGCAATTAGTGCTGTAATGTGTACCTCTGTATATCCCTACGGGAATAAAATGCATTATGTTATGTGAATACCCCGTTTATCGAGGAAGCCTATAGTCTATAAAACATCACACTACGAGATGAACTACGATCAATAAGACCCTTATAGAGCGGTTTAAAACGCGTGGGAGGGCTAGAAAATCCTTGAGGGCTAGAGTTTGTTTGTTTGTTTGTTTGTTCCACCTTCACGCCGTAACTACTCAACCGATTGCTTTGAATTTTCGCAGACGTAAAGTTAGAAGTCCGGATTAAATAATAGGGTACTTTTAAACCTGGAAAAAATTGATATTCCCGAGGAAAAACAAAAGTATTGGTATACATGGCGCTGTGTGTATTGGTATATGTCACGTAGGCTACTTTTTATTATTTTGTGACGCGAGCGAAGCCGCGGGTAAAAGCTAGTATTTAATAAATTGCCAGATCGATTAAAATCTGAAAAATCAATATTAGTATTTCAAAAACGACTAAAGATATACCTAATAAAGGAATGCTTCTACTCAGTGACGGAATATTTAGAGACCAAAATAAAATAATTTCATTTCATGTGGGAACCGTCGATCTGCCCTATACAAACGAAATGTATGACGGATTCATTATACCTACTCGACATAATATAACATTGTAATACCTTGACATTGTATAATTTTATTATTGACATCCTAAACTCGACAGCAATTATACCTATTGAATTGATTATTACTATGATGTGTGATACAATGTTAATAACAATGAATGTATACCTACATAACTAAAAATGTTGCAATGTCTGTAAGAGGCCGCTAAGTATTAAGCACTGTAATAATTCTATAACCATCATCTGTACACTTAGTTGCAATAAACGCTTTGACTTTGACTTTGACTTTGAAAAGTATGTATTCCCGATTCCCGGGTCGGGCAAAGTATAACTGGGTTATTTAAAAATTCTCAGTAATAGCACGAAGTCTGGAATTGTGCCCGGTATATGGCAATAGGCTCACCCTCTATTACATGGTACTCATGACATAAATAGTGAAAAGTGGGTGTTACATTGTACAGTGGCATAATGTGCACCTCTGCCTACCCCTTCAGGGATAAAAGGCGTGATGTCAAGGGCGGATCCACCGTTGTGGGCACGATGGGCATGCCCACAACCTTAATAGACTTGTGACGTCACCTTTTTACGGTCTATTGAGATCGATAGGCTGATGATAATGAACCTTAATAAAATTAAAAAAACACAATGAATCATGTAACGTGCGTGATTTGGAACGCAGCAAAGAGCCATAGACGATATGCTGACATGTTATTACTTATGTCACATTTTTGACAACTTATTGCCGTGCCGCCAAAACTTCGAGCCGCGTAGCGAGGCGTCTGTGGCGCTACTTAATGAGGGTGCTTAAAAATTTTGAAACAATAATGTCACTTTGACATGCTCTGTCAAAAATATCCAATCACAATAAAGCTGGACCTAACGTCTACGTAATGCCATCTAGCGGATTTGAAACACCCTCATTGCGTTGGCCGACTTTACTTAGTACTTACTTTTGTTTATGCTGTGAAACGTAAGCAACCTAGCATAACCTAAAAAAGATTACTTATAAAGAGTAAATTACTTTGATTATTTTTTCAACATAATATACATTGGCGTATCATGGTAAGTCATTTTAATGAAATTACTGCAAAGCCTTACGCTATGTTTCATCATCTGTAACTTTGTTTTATAATAAAAGAAGTAACAAAGAATGTAATTTAATGCATTGTATATTGTTTTTTTTTTGTGTGGCTGGCTGTGGGTACGAAAAAGTTTATTTTTTTGGTTGGGAAGATTTTTTTAACATTTACTAATAGATATCTAAGTATCTATCAATTAAATTAAATCCTACATCTTCTTTCGCAGCTATGCATCTAATATGTTATATAAGTTGTAACAAAACCATTAAAACCAATCCGATAAACTGGCTTGTGCATTGCATGTTGTTTTGACTTTTGCCTGCCTGCATTGTTTGATTTACAGGAAGATGAGGTTGAGGGTATTATTGTAGAGAAGAAGGGTGATGGTGGTGGCACAAGTGGCTCTAAGCGGAGTCATAATACTGCTTCAACGCGAAAGATTAACACATATTTTTTTAAAAAACCCAAGGTTGAGATTGGAGCAGGGGCATTGACTACTGGTAGTGAAATTGATATTGACTCCCAAGTAATTGATAGTATAGATATTGCTTCTACTTCTGATCAGTGTACGTCTACAGCTTTAACTGCATCATCATCATCAACTATAACTAGTGGAGTCTTGTCCTTGAACTCTGAATTTGCTTCAGATATTGGAAACTATATTTCTAAAGGAAACATGCATGAATTACTTGATGCAACTAAAGCTGCACTACTAGAAAAACATTGGGTGCCTTCACCTAACTATGATTTTCCGCACCAAGTTTTGCAAAAACACGGAAAAACGTACAGAAAATATGTCCAAAAACCATTGAAGGCCTTTAACAACTTATTAGGCGAAGGCGGGTTATTACTGCAACATCAACGCAATCATTACCATAAGGTAGCCGTTGAAAGTGGGAAGAATTTTTTGGCGTATTATCATAAACCTGAGATCGATATTGCTAACCAGATTTCTACTCAAAGAAAGGCTCAAGTGGCAGAAAACAGAGATCGTTTAAGACCAATTATAAAAACTATAATACACTGTGGTCGTCAAAATATACCATTGCGTGGCCACAGAGACGATGGCCAGATTTTAAGCACGAACGCCGATCATAGTGACGTCTCCTCTGCAGAAGGAAATTTTCGAGCTCTGTTAAAATTTAGAATAGATGCAGGCGACTCAGTTCTTAAACGCCATTTATCATCAACAAGTTCTACAGCGACTTACATAAGCAAAACTGTACAGAACGAACTTATCGACATTTGTAAAGAACAGATTCAGGAAACTATTTTACAAAACGTGAAAAAAGCTAAGTTTTTCTCTATTATTTTTGACGAGACTACAGATATATCTCATACCGAACAGATGAGTCTATCATTCAGATATTTTAATGACGGATTTATTAAGGAAGATTTTTTATGCTTCTGTGACGCGTATGAAATGCTTCAATTTAAAGAAACAGATACCTCAGATGGCATAAAAGAATTACGGTTAACAGGAATCGCATTAGCGAGAATCGTGGAAAATCTTTGCTACAAATTTGATATAGATTTAGCTTTTTGTGTAGGGATAGGAACTGACAGCTGTTCAGTAATGGCTTCCGACGCTAAAGGTGCTGTTCAGGAACTCTCTAAAAAAGCCATTCACGCAAAACCGCTGTCCTTGTAGCAATCATGTTTTAAATAACTCCTTGGCCAAGTCATCAAAAGTCGCTTCGTGTAGAAACACAACTGGGACAATGAAAAAACTCGTAGCGTTTGCTAACGCTTCTGCAAAACGCCATAGCGTATTCTCAGAAGAGCTTGATGGTACGGCTATTCAAAGTATATGCGAGACACGATGGGTTCAAAGACACGACGGACATTTACAATTCCAGGGTGATAATTTGGTTAAAATTTGTAACGCACTGGAGAGAATATCGACATGGCAAGATAATAAAACTTCAAGTGACGCTCACTGTCTCTTACAAACACTACGTAGCTCTGACTTTATTATATCTTCGATATGCCTAAGCGATATTCTTGGTAAGAAAACAAAACTATACAAATCGATCTATATATAAGCTTTTTATTTCTCCAAAAAAATAAATCTTTTTTTTTTATTTTAGGAACTACAGTTTCTTTGAGCCGATTCTTGCAAACTGCATCGGTTGACATCAAAAGAGCCGTCGATGCTGTGAAGGATGTCATGGAAGTATTACGATCGAAACGCCAAAATGCTGAGTCTGTATTTAAGCAATTATTTTCAGAGGCGACAGAGCAAGCAAAAGAGCTGGATGTTACATTAAAATCCCCACGTACAGTTCAAAGACAAACAAACAGGTCAACTGTCATTAATGAATACCGACTCTGGATGACCAAATGGAAAAGAGAATATAAGAACAATTCGGCCATACCAGACTCGGTAGCTCATCTCATTGAAGCATGCGACCAAGATTTGTACCCTAACATAAAAATTTTCTTACAAATACTGGCGACTCTTCCAGTTAGCGTAGCTACCGCAGAGAGATCTTTTTCTACTCTTCGCAGAATAAAATCTTGGTTGCGTACCTCAATGGCACAGGAAAGATTATCCGGGCTAGCTCTCCTAAATATACACAAAGATGTGAACCTGGATATTGATGACATTATAAACGTTTTCGCAAAAAAGAAACGTAAGCTTGAATTTGTAATTTAAGTAAGTACCTAAATAAAGTTGTTTCATGTTAAATGTTTCTAGCATTTAATTTAATTTAATATTCTTAGAAAATGTAAAAAATAATCAAAATCTCGCCTGGTGGATCTTACTTGCTGATCTCACTTACATTACTCCTGATACAACGTCAAGATACCTATTAATCCAGTCTAGTGTCCCTATATTGGCTTACTGGCTAAAAGAAAAAGATATAACTTATTGATTAAAATAGGTTTGAATCGAAACTGACTATTTGATTTGAAGAAATCGGGTCCGACTTCCTCCTAAGTTTGTTTCCTTTCCTAAGGCCCAAGTCCTTATGCTCAGAAAAAAGGAAATAATCTAATTCTAAAGTTCATAAACGACTTGCATGATTGTTGATGAGCATGTTCATGCTCCGACTCGTACCTACTTAGCCGATTTTCTAGTAGCTGTGACCACAACCTTTTTTGAATGCTGGATCCGCGCTTGCGTGATGTTATGTTATGTTACAACTTAACTATCACACAAACAGACATAAAACAAACATGATCTACAACCATACGTCTTGTTTAACCTTGATCGACTTACAATTAATACCTTACCATTATCTCAATCAGTAGAAAGTGAAATAAGTGTAAATACAACAACAACTTCGTGTCACATTGCGTTTGACAGGCGGCCATTTTGTTTCAAATGTGATTGTCACGTGGTCATACAGTGACAGTGTGATATAAGGACGGTTTACATGACATGTGATTCTAACGCACGAGTTATTATTTAAATGACGGTTTCATTTAATTTGAATTTTATTATCTGGTCCTGACGTAAGAGGTCCTTGGTCTCGATTCCGAGTAAAGTGTTATTCAAAGTCAAAGTCAAAGTCAAAAACATCATCATCAGCCTGTATTCGTCCACTGCTGGACATAGGCCTAGCTCAGTCTTCAGCTCTTCTCATCCAACGGCTGTCAGGCACCTTGCGGATGTCGTCGCTCCACCTAGCTGGAGGGCGCCCTATATTGCGTTTGCCTAGACGGGGTCTCCACTCTCGAACAGTCAAAATCATTTAATTCAACTAGACCAGAAAGGCACTTATGAACGTCAACAAAAAATATTCAGGTTTACATTTGTAAAAGGCGTATCTATAAAATACCTACATATTCGTCGCAACGCCTTTACGTATCAACATCCAGTTATACAGGTCATTGTCAAACTGGACTTATTCATTGGAACTGTCGCATAATAAGAACATACAACAAATACAATGCAATAATAACAAAAAATAACATGTGTATATAGCCCCTAACTGCCAAGATAACACAAAGGTAACAAAGTCCGTGTAACAAATATTTGCGTACGCGCAGTATCGCAACACGAGGTTGATGTACTGTCAACTGTCACAGTCCTCAGTATCGGTGGAAATGTGAAAATTATTGTTTTGCTGTTGTTATAACACGTTGCCACCTATGAGAATTTCTTAGGACTCATTTATTTATATCATTCAATTTCGAATGTAGGTACACCCAGAACTGGAGTCATAATTTGCGAATCACTTCAAATGTGCAGTCGAAAAATTATTCAATTTATAACATAACATATAACATAACATCACGCCTTTTTATTCCCGAAGGGGTAGGCAGAGGTGCACATTTCGGAACTTAATGTCACTGTACAATGTAATACCCAGTTTTCACTATATCTGTTATACGAGTAAGTCCCATGTAATAGAGGGTGAGCCAAACCCGAGACCCCTTGAATAGCAGACCCACTTGCGACCACTCGGCCAACGAGGCAGCCGTCTGGAGGGTTCGTCTTAAAAAATATAACCTATTGGAATTCATATAGAGTAAGATAATCGAGAAATACTACATATTACTACAGTAAAGTCCTTTTTAATATATTTTGTAAACAGGAAACACGCTGCGAATGTATGCAAAACAGAGATGGATTTATCAAAATGCAATTAGTACGTGCGTTGTGTTACAGAAAAATTATATAAACGTTATGACGCGATATGTAAGACATAATAAATAAAACAAACCATTATAAGCTCAAAAGCCTGAAAAATAAGATATCTTTCTCAGATTCACGTGTTTTTGTTTGCGCTCAGATAAAATATTTAAGTGAATTTTATGTAAAGGCCAAGACTTTTTCCTCTAGTTGATTAATTAGACATACTTATGTAGACTCCATGCTTTGGTCGCCGAATTATATTTTAGTAATTTGGGCTTTTTAAAGAAGTTAAAACGAACAATATTGAAGAACTCAAAGCAATTCTCAATTGGATTTCCGGGTTCGGCAGACATTGTGTCTGATGAGAGTAAAAAAGAGTTGGGACAGATATATAGAAAAATGTTTAGAAATTTGTATCTTTATATACTCAACTGACTCAGTACAAAACTCATGTCACCATCACACACCAAGCATGAGGAAATATAATTATTTAGCTTCAACAATCATAACGAAGAGATATCAACACTTCCGACAATATAAAAGGCAAGTAATAAACAAACTAAAAATAGTTTGTCGCATAATCCTCAAGTCAAAAGACTTGCCGACTTTTCGAACACCACTCTATGTATGGATGTTACATTAGTTACGTTCAGTTAAATAAGAAAAACATTCCACGCTCCTACAAAAAACATGAAAGTAATCTGAATATAATTGCGCATCGTAATAAAAATAGCTTCATAAATCACAATGTCAAACACATCTCAGCAAGTCTGAGCTCTCACACAACATGGGAGATAAGATAACAGACGCGTCAGTAGTCAGTTACTTGCAGGCGATGGACAACTTCGGGTACCGCGAGATGGGGTGGCCTTCTCCCCAGCATACGCCCACGCAAACTACGCCCATGAGGGCTGGATTCCGAGGTAGCAGCGTCAGATCGCGAGCACCCAGAGAACCCGAGGAATTTCCATTAAATACCAACTACAAACATGTCAGAAACATCGACCTCTTGGAGTCAGCTCGAGAACCGTGGAAAGCGAAAGAGTATCTCTTCGTTGGACCCTCACCACCAGCTGAAGATGCTCCTAACATGTACCATAGTTTTGATGTCCTCGCTCCAGATCCTGAGGCCAGGTTGACAGAAGAAGCGGCCCGAAGAAGCCTGTGTGAGAAAGCGTTGACACTTGGAGCTGCAAGATTTTTCGATGATGTTGAGTGCGGTTTAATAACAACGGATAACATCCAGGAACATATCTGTTCTGCTCCTGAAGTGGTTGTGAACATGACGTTATTGTGGGCTGCGTTACTTGCCAGGGATGAACTATTGCCAGCTATTTTGGAAGCAGGAGCTGACATTCACTACTCAGAACCAGAAGGTTTGACTGCTTTACATCTTGCAGCATTCAGTGGTGCAGGAAGAGCTGCCATCTTCCTTCTCTCTCGTGGTGCTGATGTTGACTTTGCGCCGAAATATTTCGCACCCCTACACTGCGCTGCGTTTGGTAATTCTTTAGAAGTGGCTGAAATTCTGATTGCTAATGGTGCTTCATTACACGCTGTCGTGCAAAGGGCAGGATGTGAGGATAATCTAGTGCATTGTGCAGTTCGAGCTGATGCTGTTGAGTGTATGGAACTGTTTATCGAGAGAGGTGTGGACCCAGCGTATGTTACCTCAGGTGGATTGAATGCCTTACATCTAGCCGCTGAACTTGGCGCACAAAGATGTCTATCGTATTTACTAAAAGAGACAAAGATAAGTGTAAACGGTGTAACTAAACAAAGAGATAAGGAATGTACAGCTATACATCTAGCAGCGGCGAGAGGGTATGCTGAATGTCTAGAGCTATTGTTATCAGAGGGCGCAAAAGCAAATACGAAGAATTACAGGGGTTTTACCGCACTGCATCTTGCAGCTAGATGCTCGAGCATCGAATGTGTTGAAGTGCTTCTTAGAGATGGAAATGCTGACCCTAACGTTGAAGACTACGACAAACGCACACCACTTCATGCAGCAATTGGAAGATCGGAGCGTGCCTGTGACATCATCGATATGCTTGTAAGTTGGGGAGCTCAAGTCAACAAAAAGGATGAGTATGGATATTCACCATTGCATTTAGCCGCTATGGATAATTTGACTCAATGCGTTGAGACGCTCATATTCCTCGGAGCTGATGTAACTTCAAAATCTAAGAAAGGACACACAGCTTTGAGTGTAATTGCTAGGAAAACTCCAAAATCATTAGCGATATTACGACATAATCTTGATTGTGGCATTTCATTAAATCAACCGAGTGAATCTAATGAAGAAGTTCAAATTGAATTTGATTTCGGTAGAATGTTGAAATTTTCTTATCCGCGTGAGATCACATATTTAAACAGTTTGATAGATGAAGGCCAAAAAGATATATTACTACATCCGCTTTGCTCCGCGTTTTTGTTTATGAAATGGAGGAAGATAAGGAAGTTTTATTTGGCGAGGCTAATATTTTGTTTTCTTTTTGTATCATTCCTGTCCATTTACGTGTTGACGGCTGTCGTCAAGACTTGCAAGGGTAAATATGCTGAGAAGTATGGTGTGTTAAACGAACTTTGTCAAAAGCAATCTCTGTTAGGTTTGATCCTTACTAATAATCCTATCGAGTTTGAAAGATGGGTTTTAATGGCCATTACAGCATTCGAGATACTTCGGAAGCTGACAGGTATAACTGGGTATTCAAGTTTCTATCAATACTTTACCACATTCGAGAATTTGATGGAATGGTTTGTCTTGCTGTCTGTGTTTTCTCTTTACAAAATACATAATGATTACAGCTGGCAGAACCATGTGGGAGGGTATGCGGTGTTAGGAGCTTGGACTAACTTGATGCTAATGATGGGTCAACTTCCAATGTTCGGTGATTATGTCGCCATGTACCAAAAAGTTTTAACAGAGTTCTTGAAACTACTGCTGGCTTATATTTGCCTTCTCTTAGGCTTCACAATCTGCTTCTGCGTTGTATTTCCAAACGAGGAGATGTTTTCGAACCCTTTGATGGGTTTCATCAGTACATTATCAATGATGGTAGGAGAGTTAAATTTGAACATCTTGATCAATGATCCAACGAAAGATGACCCGCCATTGATATTCGAATTATCCTCACAGATTATTTTCATTCTATTCCTTATGTTCGTCACTATAATTCTGATGAACTTGCTCGTTGGTATTGCTGTCCACGACATTCAAGGTTTGCGTAAGACCGCTGGTCTCTCCAAATTAGTCCGTCAGACCAAACTGATCTTGTTTGTAGAAATGGGTATGTTCAGTGCTTGGCTTCCGAAATGTCTTCACAAATATGTGTACAGAACTGCACTGGTGTCACCAGAAGCCGGCAAAGTAATTTTAAGTGTGAAACCTTTAAATCCTAGAGAAAAGAGATTGCCTACAGATATAATGATGGCTGCATACGAATTAGCGCAGTTGAATAAAGTGAAATCGGGAAGGTCTATCAAAGAGATTTTATATAAAAACAAGTATACATCGAAATTGAAGAATGAAGGTCAATTTGCTCCTGACCATAACTTCAGTTTAGAGATTAGAGGTATGCAAGAGAAGATAGATCAGGCTACGTTTAATATGAAGAAGATAGACCAAGAGATACGGCATTTGAACACACTGTTAATGGATCAGCAGACTCTATTACACAATTTCTTTAAAAATACTGATATTATCCCATATAAGGCTCCTCACACGGCTACTCCTATATACTCACCAGAGTCTCCAATATTTTTCACTAATACCAGTCAGAGTCAGTATTCAGAAAACAGTACTAAATGATATTAGGTCGTATGGTAATTTAAGTGGATAAAGAAATTGATGCTTATTCTCAAGAATTTACAGTTCAATGTTGAATGTTTCTTTGAGTATGTGTTATGTTAGGACTTAGGAAGTGCTTTAAGAGTCTGAGAAGAAAATGATTTTAACAAACTTTGAGTTAAACAAGAAACCTCAAAAATGCTTGTTAACTAACGTAGTCGTGGTTAAACTTGGTTGATTTTTATTATAAGTATTTTATATGTATTTATCAAATCTCATAAAATAATGAACCGATTTTGATACAACTTTAAACACTAGTAATAATTTTTGCTTAAAATCTTACCACATCAAAATTGTTTTCTTGATTATGTACGTAAATAGAGGTACACATCTATTATTTTTTGCAGTCTAACAATAAATTTTAACAAGTCAGGGTATTTTTATTATAGATTAAGAATCATTAAAATGAGATCAATGGGTAATTCATTTTACAATGTTACGTACCTTCCGTGTAATCTCAGTAAGTATAAAAATAATTGTAATTTGTAATCAACCAAAACGAATCTTATTGTAAACAGAAGATGTTCTCAAAAAACAATAAAATATTCCGAAGTATTTCTTGATAAAAGTTAATTTGTTTTACGATAAAGTCTATGTATCAGATTTAACATCGCAACTACAGAACTACATACCTATTTGTATTTCTAAGAAAGGACAGACATCAGAATATTCTATATTATTATTCTATAGCATTCATGATCAATATCATCAGCTTCCTTTATCGGCACCTTCTACATAAAAGGGGTTTGTCAAAATTTCGATCCTTGTTCGGGTTCCAGATCACAGCCTCTGGTATATTAAGGAGCTAAGTCGAGGGATAAGTCGAGTTTGACCTAATTTCCATGCTTTGCAGGCAGTTTGGGAATCGTAGTTTAAATTCCCATGGTTTATAAAAGAGCACCAGTGCCTAGTTTCTGTAAAAAGTGTAATCTTTTACAATAGCCGTTTGAACAAAAGTGCTGGTGACAATAATTGTATCTAACTTTAATCTGCCGTTTTGGCTTAGTGATAGTATACAAAAAACGGCAGCTTCTTACTATCTTACTTATCCTTACTAATATTATAAATCGGAAAGTGAGTTTGTTTGTTTGTTTGTTTGTTCCACTATCACGCCGTAACTACTGAACTGATTGCTTTGAATTTTTGCAGACGTGAAGTTACAAGTCTGGATTAAATAATAGGGTACTTTTTATCCCGGAAAAACTTGATATTCTCGAGGGAAAACGAAATTATTGGTATAGATGGCGCTGTATGTATTGGTATACGTATGTCACATAGGCTATTTTTTATCCTTTTGTGACGCGAGCGAAGCCGCGGCTAAAAGCTAGTAATTATTATAAATGCATTATAATTTTGTCAGTTTGTGTTTGTCTGTTTGTCTGTATGTTTTTTACTCAATCACGTCAAAATGGCTGAAGGGACCGAGTTGAAATTTGAAACAGGGATAGAATACGGTTTAAATTAATACATAGGCTACTTTTTATTCCACGGGAACGCGAGCGAAGCCGCAGCCAGAAGCTAGTTTACAATAACTATAGTATCTACTTATCAGTTTTTCATTATCTCATCTTTCTGCGAATACCTTATGTCAACTAGAGTTTGTACGTTCTTAAAAATTAAGTAAATTGTTTGGTTAAATATTGTTAAATAATGATAGCGAGATAAGACAATGTTATTAAGTAAATAATGTATGTATTCTAATGTACTATGTGCGTATGTATAAAGGTATGTTATATACTGTGCTGCCATTGGTGGAAATGTGATAAAAATGATCGCCGTCTTGTGATTTTACTAAATAAACAAAGGTGTTTTTTCCTTATTCTATGTTTTTATTTTCTAATACTTACATTGATATACTTATACCTACTTTTGATACCATATTTTATTATAGAACTACCCGTAGTGTTCGCAATCTATGAAGAATTTTGCTTACTTACCACATATGTATTTACCATAGGTAATTAGTGTAATAATACTCCTAGTGTGGGAGAGCCATGCTTCGGCACGAATAGGCCGGTTTGACCGGTGTACCAAGACCTCACATAAAACCGACGTTAAGCAACGCTTGCGTTGTGTTTCGTCGTGTGAGTGAGGTTACCGGAGGCCCAATCCCCCCCCCCCCCTTCCCAACAATCTCCCCAATCGCCGAATCCCCTACAATCCTCAAATTCCTAAGTAATTCCTAAAAGGCAGGTAACGCACTTGTAACACCTCTAGTGTTCAGGGTGTCCATGGGCGGCGCCGATTGCTTACCATCAGGTGATCCGTCTGCTCGTTTAATGGATAAGCCAGCATAAAAAACTAAATATTACGATCTCCCTCTTCCGATCCCCAACCTGCACAACCTCAATCTTTTACTCCTTAACCCTCGAAAGGCCGGTAACGCAATTATAGCTTCACTGGTGTTGCGGGTGTAGGTTGCTTACTGTCAGTTGATTCGCCCGCCCGCTTGACGCCTGACGTCCTATAAAAATTCAAAATTATTATGAAGGAAGTAATCTTTTAAAGGTTTCAATAACAAAAGAAAAAAACTTCATACATTATTGATAAATATAAATGAATGCGCACGACTACATTGTGACAATAATTGAAATTGATTAAATACTTAAAGTAATATTAAATTAAATACGTATAAATAAAACTTTCGAATATCCTTGCTTTGACTACAAATGTATTTTAAAAGTATAATGTGTTCCGTGTTCTTTCATACGTCAGCATTGGTTTTCAGTTCCTGAATTTATTGGGCACGTTTACTTGATTGTAATTTTTTGGCGTAGTTTCGAAGTTCAAATGACTAGCCATGTTTCTTTCAGAAGTCCTCATCATCAACATTTGGGTACCTATTATTGCTATTTACTCATCTAGGTTTAATTTATTGTGTCACCTATGTACCTTATTTTCTTCTTCCTTTTAACCTCACCACATGGTAGGTGGACGCGAACAAGCGAATTTATCCTATACGACGTGTGTCGGCTGCATTTTTATTTGTAATCCCGCTAATTGCCGTCACATCATCATCATCATCATATCAGCCACAGGACGTCCACTTCTGAACATAGGCCTCCCCCAATGACTTCCTGATAGGCGGGTTGGAAGCGACCTGCAAAGTCAAAGTCAAAGTCAAAATCATTTATTTCAATTAGGTCAGAATGGCACTTTTGAACGTCAACAAAAAATTTTTAAAAGTGAAGCTATTTGCTCATTCCAAGGTGTAGATTCCTATGGAGAAGAACGAGCAAGAAACTCCATAGCATAGTATAAAGAACACCACAGTAGGTTATCTAAGGCCGCAAGCCGAGTTATTAGCCTACTCTTGCGTTGATCCCCAGGGTTGTCACTTTTACTTTTAGTTAATATTTTCGAACAAGCAGCACTTGATCTAAATTTATGAAATGAAAAGCATATTATGATTGAATATTTTATCAATTTATAAATTTAGTAAAAATTAAAAGCTTATAAAAAGATTATTAACTTCTTAAAATAAACTTTAGCTCTATACATAGTATTCAGAAAGTAAATTTGGGAATACATTTATATGGAAAAATGCGACTCGGCTACGCTCTTAACAAATCAGATAAACTGTGAAATAAACAATACAATACCACATTTTCTTATAATATTTAAGTATAGTAGGTAATTACATTTCTGGTTGAGTAGGAACTATGAAGAATGATAAGAGTAAGAATAAGTAAGTAGGTATCTCATCATCAAGTACCTACAAATTATATTATGCTAGAAAAAGTGACTAGCTTACCTTTCCTGTTCAATAGGTACCTAATCTGAACAGAGACAGTTCTGGAATCGATTAATTATTAAGACACCCAAACACACAGCAATACGTTCTTCTACGATTATCAGACATTTTTTATTTCATTGAACAGTGCCGAAAAGTCGAGAAGCGCGCGCGAACCTCGTACAGTGTCAGCCCTGCCTGGCGCACTGAGAAACGGGTCGAGATTTTGTTAAAGTGTGCGTGCGTCGACGCATAGATACTATGGCGCACACATATAAGCCGCGCGCGGAGCATTTGTATGAAGATAACCTACTTTGTTCTTTATACTATGTCCATAGGTTACTCTTTTTCAATCAGGTTTACTAGTTACATAGTTTTGCTGTTTGGATTGTGCTGCATCCAGAGGCTCCCGAATGATTTCCGCACATATATAAACTTTTTTATATAACTCCTATTAAAGAAACACGAGCAAAACTTACATGTTTGTTTCAAGTCTATACGAGAATCCTTAATATTATTAGAAAAGTAAGACATAAGTTCAGATGGGGCCCAGTTGAAGAGCAGGAGTAGGAACGGGGTGGTTTTTAGTCAGTAAGAGTCTGACACTCCTTTTCACCTCACCCAACGCGGGAGAAGTCATTGAATTATCCCCCTCCCTTTTAAAAAGGACATGATCCTTACTATATAATATAATATTATAAATCGGAAAGTGAGTTTGTTTGTTTGTTCTGACTTCACGCCGTAACTACTAAACCGATTGCATTGAATTTTTGCAGACGTAAAGTTGGTAGTCTGGATTAAATAATAGGGTACTTTTTATCCCGAAAAATTTGATATTCCCGAGGGAAAACAAAAGTATTGGTATAGATGGCGCTGAATGTATTGGTATATGTCACATAGGCTACTTTTTATCCTTTTGTGACGCGAGCGAAGCCGCAGGTAAAAGCAAGTAAGTTATAACTATCATGAACTTAGTTCTAAATAGGTACAGTACATACATAATGCGACTTTGCGAAACGCTCAATTAAAAACTTTTAAGGTTATCCGTATAAATGGGCGCTGGAACATGAATAGCATCAAAGGAATCCCAACAGTATCGGGTGCTGCGCCAAGTAAACCAGGCGGAGTAAGGAGACATTCATACATGAACCATATTTCTGATTCGTCATCATATTTTCCTTATCAAAGTCAATATAACCATAAAAAGGTACATTGGATTTTTTAAATGTATGTCGTCGTATATATGTCGTGGTGGCCCGGAGGTTTAAGATGCCCGCTTCTCATGCATGAGGGTGCGCGTTCGAAACTACCAACGGCAAGTACCAATGTGAGTTTTCCGAGGTACATGTACTTTCTAAGATTATCTAGATACCACTGACGAACGGTGAAGGAAAACATCGTGAGGAAACCTGGACTTAATATCTAAATTATAAGTTTGTAATCGCCAACCCGCATTGAGCAAGCGCGGTGATTAATGGTCAAACCTTCTCCGTGTGAGAAGAGGCTTTGTTCAGCAGTAGGCATTTTTAGGCTGTAGATGATGATTTTTAAAACTCCTCTAGTTTTGCCCATGGACGTCGTTAATTGCTTACCATCAGGTGGTTCTGCTAGCTTGCCTTTGATTCCTGATTAATGAAACTAAATAGTGTGAGACATAGTGAGTGCTGATTTTAACCAATGATAGAAAGAAGATACGAGTACGAAAGAGCCAAAGAAATAATGTTTCTCACGAGGTGTGGAAAGAAGGTATCGTTAGGTCTTTAGAGGTGATTAGAAAAACCTAGATTATAGATAGGTCTCAGCTAAAAACCACACATGTGCCTAAGACCTAAGTCGATAACAATTAAAACGCAATGCAGTCGCCGCCACGCTACCGACCTTGCGCGTGCGCCGTACGCTTGCGCACACAAGTCATACATTGTTGCTCTTTGATGTTTAAATATTGATTTTCGAATTATTAATAAAACGTAGGTATAGGTATAATTAGTAGGAAATATGGATAGACGTTTAGCAGTAGACCAGTATATTGAGATCGTATGCTTTCGGGTATCTCAGTTATTAACAACGACATCACATTTTTTTTCTTCTCTTCTTATAATATCTTCTGATTCACTTCGTTGCGGGAACCAAGACAGTTGTTCATGTCCCTGGGACGCGCCGGACTTCAGTGTTCCGGTGTTTTCATTGTTGTATCTACTATAGATCCTGGCTTACAGGAGTTGCAGCGGTTTTGGGAGGTTGTGGAGGGCTTGTCCCATAAATAAAAACCACATCACATCAGTTTCAAATCATTTATTTAAGCAACATCTGCAGATTGATCGCCAACTATAGTACGTGAGTAGATAGCACCATAAAGAAGAACGTTATTTTATATAACAAATACAGTAGTTGACCATTGACAGCGAATGGTATAGGCTTTTACTCAGTAGCAGTTGCCTTTCAGCAGTTATTGGTGAAAACTGAAAAATAAGGTTTTATTAGTAGAATAGGGTAGATGCCTAATTTTTATTTTAATGTCCATCTGGTAGATTATTTTAAATCATTAGATACGTATTTTTTATTTTCTTACAGAAACGAATACTTTCGACGATATATTGATTTGAAATTGACTGCACGGTTGGTGCGGTGGCTGGGCAACCGGCTGCCGTGCAACGTGTCGCGGGTTCGATTCCCGCACGGAACAACACTTTGTGTTATCCACAATTGTTGTTTCGGGTCTGGGTGTCATTGTGTATTGTGAACTTGTATGTTTGTAAACGCACCCACGACACAGGAGAAAATCCTAGTGTGGGGCAACATTAAAAAAAAAAAATGTTGCGTGACGTCACTTCTATGTACATTTTATACGTAGAAATGACGTTTTAGCCCCCACTCCTAAACTTTGATTCGTTTTATTTAAGTATTGTTTTATTATACGACAAAATAAAAAATACGTGTCTAATATTTTTTCATTACCTAACTTACGGACTAATTAGATTTTTAATCATCATCCCTATTCGCCAACACATCTGTATCAGACTGTACCGTTTACCATTGCTTCTGTAGACGCGGCCAGCTTCCATTCTAAATGTTTTTATTAGCAGATGAAAGCCGCCGCCACATAACCTATGCCTACCACGGGACTTGAACTAAATAATAACAGTTTGAACTAAACTGCTAGTCAATTAACTAACTATCTAACTGAACTAGGAACGTGGTTAAATTGCGGTTTCTTTTTATATTTGCTTAGTTTTTTTCTTTAAAAGAATGAAATTCTTCTTCAAAAAGAAAGTTTTGTAATTAGGTGTTAATTGCTGGGATATAAATGTGTTATTAAAATATAATGTATCTTGTTTAGCTGAGTATACAGGTGTAAAAGTTAAAACGCTTTTCACTATAAATTAAATGGTAGATAGCTTGTTTGTAGACAAGTTTAGTCTAGCTTGTGACTGGGACGAGTAGATTTTTTTTTAAACTTTGCCCCACACTAGCGTTTTGTCCCTTGTCGTGGGTGCGTTAACAAACATACAAGTTCACATACACATGATATTCAGACCCGAAACAACAATTTGTGGGTCTCACAAAGAATTGCCGTGCAGGAATCGAAGCCTTTCCACGTTGCGCGGCAGCCGGTTGGCCAGCCCCCGCGCCAACCATGCAGTGCAGTTTGAGCTATGTGTATTCTGTCAATTTTGTCACTGAATTAATGTGCTAACCATCCCCAGGCCAGAATGATTCACTGGTGTACTTTTACTATTTTTTTTAAGGGGGGAAAATCATCGAATGGCTGTTCCTGTCTGGGTGAGGCGGGAGGCAGTGTCAGACTCTTACTGACTAAAAACCACCCCGTTCCTTCTCCTGCACGTCGAGCCGGAGCCCCGGTAACCCGTTAGGTTCTCCGCGAATCCGAATTGGCATCGGCCCTGTTGGGCCCCATCTGTGGTGGTCTGATGGCTCTTTAACTCGTCGAGTACCGGTTTTATAGACACAATTAAAGAACAATAGGTCGCGGTCACCGGTGACCGCTCGGTGTTTGACAGATTAAGGCGCGCACGGAACGCAACGTGCCGTACGCTCGGGTGTACTCTTACTATTGTCTTTCTCTAAACAACAGGATTCGCTATAATATTCACGCTGCTGATAGATATCACGGTTTATGAGGCAGTTTATCAGAGAACTCTGTTGCCCGGTCTCTGTCAAATATTTAATCCCTTCGGCTCTAGATGACAGACCGCATTTCAATTGCAATCCAACCGAAAATTGCAGTTTGAACGCAGTTGACACTACTGCAATAGAACTGCATTGGTATTGCACGACTGGCTTGCAGTTCAATTGCAGTCGTGACCCTACTGTATTCAAACTGCATCCGAGCTGCGATTTGCACTTGGATTGCAGTTGAAACATCCGAAAGTCTAGGAGGTCATGAGAAATGTACACACCGTCACAGTTACCTCTCGACAACGTAGCTACAAATAGAACCTGGACTTCATACAGCAGTTGAAACCGTGGGCGGAAACCTAGTCATCCAGGTACAGAAATAGGTATTAATTGAAAGTTCTCATACCGTTCCAGGTCATAACATATATTAAGAAGTTACCGGCATGATTAAATTGAGCATACATTTGATTAACACGCATGCCAAAGTGCCTGCCGTAAATAGATTGGCGCCGTCCTAATACCGGAGATATGCCGGTCATATTATTATTAAATCATAATAATTATTATCATGTGTGTTATAAATTCTGAAATGTTTTTAGTTTAAGTTTTTGGGTGAATGTTTCATGAGGCAGTGACCTGTACTTCTGATGCAGATACGGTAGCTTTTGAAGTTAATTTAAAGTTAAAGTCAACGTCAAAGCATTTATTTCAATTAAACCATAATTTGGTACTTTTGAAACGTCAACAAATATAAAATAAATAATAGTCTGTCAGTCAGTCCGTCAGTGAAGCTAGGTGAAGCTAGGTGCTCATTCCAAAATCTAGATTCGAATGGAGAAGTACGTAGCTATGTATATTAAACAAATAAATACGTATATATCTTGAAACAATGGTGAAAGAAATTATTGTGAAGAATCCATGAGGATTTTGAATCCAAAACTAAAAAGGTAACACATAAATCAAACAATATTTCAGTTGGCTGCGGGACCCCTATCCCCATCCACGCTGCCGACAATTATGACTCCTGGTCGTGGTTTGATACTGGTCGAAAGGTTAAATTTCTCAAGGAAACCGTTTTTAATAGTTAATATTTACATTATGCAAGGAATTCATTAATATTTTATGTTTTTGTAATACTATTTTTTTAAGAGGGGAATTTTAAGGAATGACTGCTCCCGCCCGGGTGAGGCGGGAGGGAGTGTCAGACTCTTATTGACTAAAAACCACCCCGTTCCTTCTCCTGCACATCGAGCCGGAGCCCCGGTAACCAGTTAGGTTCTCCGCGACTTTTTTTGTAATACTAAAGCATTTTTTTAACAATAAGACACAAGAAGCTTCTAGTAGAATCTAAATAAAATGAAAATTTTATGACCGTACTCGATAATGAATAGATAACACAGTTTTATTGCAGTGATATGAATACATAACAGTAGTTGATACTGCCTGTAATGATAACTATAAAGTACAAGATTGCTTTAATTTAGATAGTGTCAAAAATAAACCTTATCATATTCTATCTTACTAACATAAAATAACGTAACAACTTTTATTCCCGAAGGAGTATGCAGAGGTGCACATTACGGCACTTAATGCCACTGTACAATGTGACACCCACTTTTCACTATTTATGTTATGGTCTCATGTAACAAGGGGTGAGCCTATTGCCATGTACCGGGCACAATCCAAAATCCGTGCTACTACTGGAAATTATTTAAAAAAACCACGTAATACTTTGCATGACCCTGGAATCGAACCCGAGACTCTTTGCCCGGCAATTGGATTTGCGACCACTCGGCCAACGAGGCAGTCTATCTTACTATACTGGATTTATTTGAGTAGTGTAAATTAAATATGTGGATAAGTTCCTTATTAACAAGTTTAGTTTTCAACACAAATACATTATAATTTTACCTCGTTTTCAAATCGGCTTACACAGGGTTGTTTATGTTAGATAGCTACAGAAGTGTTATGTAGTTTTAGGACTAATGAGCGAGCGTCATTCGATATTCCAAGAGCTTGGAAAATAGAAAGTAATACTTTTATTTCAACTCCTTGCTTGTCTTGAAAAACACAACAACTAAAGACTTCCAAACTATATATCAAAATTAAACTATAGATACATGTGTAAATTGAAATTCTGTACTTTGAAAATATTAAAATAAAAAATAATAGTAACAAGATATAAAGTAGTAAACAAGATAGACAACAAACACAAAAACCCGACTAAAAAAAATTTCGTCTGTATGTGTGTATATATTCACGCATCACGTTAAAATTGTCGGTCCGGAGTTATGTTTCGGCGGTCGGGATTTTGATTAAAAAAAGATTTATTTATTAATTACAATTTAATTATATTATTAATCAATACAGGATGTTATTTAGCTGGTGATCGCGATTAGACTGGCTATCTAATGTCATTATACAATGCAATTGTAAATTGAGTAAATGCTGAGTTGCATAAAGCCCTAGCTGCTATATCATCAAAAGGGTTCGAAATGGTGGGTTACGATGAGTTAACTCCTCCCTCCATAGGATAGAAGCAACTCTTGCTTCTGGCTGCGTCCTCGCTGCCCTTGGTGTCCTCCGGGATTTTCTTATTATTGGAGATTTTCCATTGATACAGCTTCCAGGATGCTGCAGATATCAGTAGTATGTAGAGTACGATTGTGGTCCAGCTAGGTGATGCTGTGATAGTTGGCCAATCGTCATCTTCTGGCACGGAGATGTCGCCTGCTTTGTTTATAAGTTCGTGGATGCTATCCAGTGAGATGTCTTCTAACTGCAGCTCGTACTGTATAGATTGTTGCAAAACTTGATGCTGCTCCGGTAAAGGTATGACTTCATTAATGACGACAGTGTCCGTGTGAGACCGCAGAGTTTTGTTTAAGACGTTCATCTGGCAATCTTCTGTGAGAGTGATAAGATAGATTCCAGATAACTTTTTGTAGTCTGTTTTAGTATGACATAGAGTTTTGATAACTTCATCTTCTTTGAGAACAAGTAGCCAGTTGTTATCTCCAATCTTCTGAACTTTTCCTCTTCTTAAGTTCATCTTAGCGTGTGTACAGTTTGCTGGGCGATGTTGAATGAGAGACGGTATGCAGTCATCTGCATCTTCAATTCTTCTGGTGTCCAGGAGCTTGCACAGTTGGATATTGTCTGTAAGTGGCTGACAGGCTTCTTCCAGGTAAGCGTACTCATCGTTGCCAAGTGCAAGGTATTTGGACTTAGGAATAATAGTTAGGTTGTCTTTATTTGGGATAGAAAAGAGATGAATAAGGTCATAGGTTTCTTGGGCGACTGAAGGGATTTCAAGTATAAAATTGACAGAGTGTTCTGTACTGTAAGCTTTAATCTTAATCGACCGTTCTATCGTATACATATTACTAAGGCTAATACTAGCTACTGGTCTAAATTTAAACATACTCTCTAAGTTCCTTAGTTCTTCTATAAGATTCTGAGGACTTATAATACTAGGATGCATGGTGCCCATTTGAGCGAACGTCATGGCATCTTCTAACAACATTAATCTATCAAGAATGATCTGTAAACTAAAATCTATCTGTACGTAAATATCTAAGAAATGTAAGTGGTTAGCTACATCATTAGAATTACTAGTAATGTTTCTCAATAAACTAGCCAAATTTTTCTGGTTATTATTTAATTTAGTTAACTGCTTACTAAACTCATCCATTGTATTGTGGGCCAAAATTAAAGACTTTCTTTGCAAATCTTGAGCAGTTTTAACTTTGTTCCTTATGTTTGAGATTTCTACCTCAAATTTAGCTGCATCTTCATGATCCAGATTACCTGTTATAGACTTAACTACAGTACCTAATCCATCTATAAGACCGCGTCGCTTTCTAATTTGCGGCGTTAAAAACTTAATCTTTCTACCTATAATACTAAAACTATATTCTATTTGATTTCTGTACGTTTTATGTAACGTTCCAGACTCTGTACTTTCAGCTGCTTTTGTACTCGCATATAATGACATAAGTTCGATAGATGTTAAATGCAAATCACTTATGTTGTATACGCAAGCGAGACTAAAGTAGTTGTCCTGTTTAAGGAGTTGACCTTGTTTGAGGAGAAGGATACCATTATCATTTCCTACAGGGTCAAGGGTTACGATTGCTGTTGCGTTGAGCACGAGGGCTCCGGCGATGAAGGTCCTGTAACAAGATGAGGCCTCCGTAGTAACTTAAAGTGAACTCTAATAGATTTAGAGTTGGGATGATTACCTATTATCTCAGCTATGTTGTTAGGGTGTAAGTGAAGAATCTTGTAAGGTCCTTTGAAGACGGGCTTGGTTTTATCTGCTCGAGCTGTCTTGGCTACCTGCTTATAAACAGTTTCACCTACCTTAAATCTTATTTCTTCTGCTTCTTGATTGCGCCTAGCAATTACCTGCTCCTTATTCTTAGACATGAGTGCTGTGATGCACTCTTGAACAGCCTCGGCATTAGCACGATGCTTAATAACATAATCCTGGTAAAACTCTTTTGGGTAATACAACTCTAATGGATTTCTAGATGCTGTATGTCCGAATAATAACTCGTGAGGTGTATAGTCAGTTGCTGAGTGAATAGCGTTATTATAAGCTATAATAGAATACTTCATTATTAACTGAATAGGATCATCTTTGTTAGTCATTCTTTGTATTCTAATTAGTTCAGCTAGTGTAGAGTGTAAGCGTTCGATAGGGGAATTAGAATTAGGGTTGTATGGGGTAGTAAAATGTATATGAATATTATGTAGTGCGCATATTTCCTTAATGACATCGTTATCAAACTTAGTATCGGAATCCGTAGTTATTTTATTTGGTAGACCTAACACTGAGAAGACATTTAGTAATGCTTCAGCTACGTGAACACTACTTGATGCTGTTAATGGGACTGCTTGAGCGTACTTGGAGAAATTATCAATAATTGTAAGGAATGTTGCTCCTCCTGTAGAATATAAGTCCATGAATATGTGTTCCATAGGTTTACGCGGGGTGTCAGTAATAGCTAATGGTGGTCTAAGAGGGTTGCGTTCATATTTGGACTTTAAGCATGTATCACATTGGTTTACGTATTTTTGGATAGTAAGAAGCATATTGGGCCAATGATAATTTCTGTGCAACTGCTTGTATGTCTCCTGAATACCGCGGTGAACTGTCTTTCCTTCATGGTATTTCTTAATTAGGTCTTGTTGTTCAGATTGGTTTTCGACTAAAGTTACGCGAGAAGTGCATTTGAATAATTTGGGACCTCTGTCATTAAATATTGTAGTGTAAACTCTCGAAAATACAGGTATAAATCTTCATTATGAAAGTAACAATGGAATACGCGATCAGCTATAGTATGTTCTTTAAGGAATCTTACTATCTCTGACTCTGTATCATTGATTGGGATAAATACATCTTTTATAACTATTTTAGAATTAGTGGACCTGTTGTCTACTCTGTAAGTGGAACCGGGGGTTGATCGAATATGAAATTGTTTAAGTTGCCTATCAATAGCGTCCGTAGTTATGGGTATACCTCTGTTTTCGTTGTCAGGCTGGGTATGTCTTGTAGAGACTAACTCAGGTTCTGCTGACACTATACTCATGCTATCTGATTCTGTGTCCATATGAGATGCGGGACTTGGGTCAGTGGTTGAACATTTTCGTTAGGTACTATTTCCATTTGTTCATTTTCGGCTTCCCTACGTGCGTTTTCAAATATTCTATTTATGATTTCGTCATCATCGTTATCATCTAGATTAACCGCTAACGAATCCATACTACCGTGAAAGATTTTAACACGTGATAAAGCGTCTGCGTTGGTATTCTGACGACCTTTCTTGTATACAACATTATAGTCGTATTCCGCGAGCTTTAAACGCCATCTCGTTAATTTAGAATTAGGATCCTTTAGTGACATTAACCAGGTAAGTGGTCTATGATCTGTATAGATTGTAAATTTTCTGCCGTAAAGATAAGGCCTAAAGTATTTAATTGCCCATATAATAGCGAGAAGCTCCTTTTCTATTGTAGAGTACCGGGATTCGGTATCTGAAAGTGTACGAGACGCAAAGGCGACTGGCTTATCAGAACCTACTACACCTTGTGATAGCACTGCACCTAGAGCTACATCGGATGCGTCAGTAGTTAGTATGAAGGGTTCATCGAAATTGGGGTATTGCAGTATCGGTGCGTTAGTTAAAATTTGTTTACACTTATGAAAAGCTTCTAAGAAGTCAGGGGAATGTATCACTTTACTGTTTTTCTTAAGGCAAAGGGTCATTGGTTTGGTAAGTTTGGCAAAGTCCTTGATGAACTTTCGGTAATAGCCAACTAAACCTAAGAAAGCTTTGATTTCTTTCTGAGTTTTTGGTAGCGGGAAATTTAATACGGCTTTTATCTTATCTTTGTTTGGTTTTAAGCCTTCATCTGTTAGTTCATGACCTAGAAAATTAACATGTTTTTGTAAGAACTGTGATTTATCTAGTTGAATCTTTAGGTTATGTGTTTTGAATCGGTCAAATACTTGTTTAAGTTTTTCTACGTGTTGTTGTAATGAGGTGGATATTATTATTACGTCATCTAAGTACGTATAAACATTATCGATGCCTCTTAGAATGTGATCCATCAATCTTTGGAATGTACTGGGTGCATTTTTAAGTCCGAAGGGCATTCTAAGGAACTCGTAATGACCTCGTTCAGTAGTAAACGCAGTTTTTTCGATATCATTGGGGTGCATTTCAACCTGATGATATCCACTAGCGAGATCAAGGGTGGTAAAATACTGAGCACGCCCTAATCTATCTAATATATCATGTATATTAGGTAAGGGGTACTTGTCTTCAATAATTCGATCGTTAAGACGACGATAATCTATAACAAGTCGCCATTTTATGTTGCCTGATGAATCTGGCTTTTTAGGGACGATATGAACGGGGCATGACCAAGGAGATACGCTCTCTCGTACTACACCTTGTTGGAGAAGTTTATCTACTTGTTTACGAATTTCTTCACGTTGTTGAGGGGGTTGCCTATAATTACGTACAAATATCGGAGTTTCATCACTTAGTCTAAGCTCGTGTTTGACAGCGTGCGTAAAGGTGAGTGGAATATCCTCTGAATGGAATAATTCTCTGTACTGATAACATAACCGGGTTATTTCTCGTTTTTCTTCCTCATTCATGTGATCTGTCTGAATTTTCTTAAGGTTCTCAACTAATATTTGATCAATATCAGTTTGTATTTGTGCGCTGTTAATATCGCCAATATTAATTTTATTAGAGTGTGAATATGACTCAAGCTCGATTGACGGGTTAGCCGGAATACATTTCTTTTGGTCACTGTAATTAATTACCGATGTGTTAAAAGAACCGTTGATAACGTTAACTATAGCTGCGGGAGATACTAGACCGTCTGACCATACAAAGTCATCGTGTAAGTATTGTCCGTCCGAATAATTAGTTTTCACCTTAACTAACTTTTCGCATCTAGAGTCGACATATATCTTACGGGGTGGCGAAGTAAAGTGTATAGGAATTTCCGCTGTAGATGTACGTAGCACGTTATTATTTAAATCAATGTTACTCTTTAATCTCTGTAGAAGGTCACAACCAATAATTCCTTTATACTTAGGGTCGAAATCGAATATTAAAAATTTATGTGTTATATCACTATTAAACGCGGGAGGTAACGGAAGATACACTACCTTATCGTGAACTGATGAACTATGAGCCGTTTTAATAAGAAAGAGTTCGGTTTCAACACAGTACTCGAATATAGTACCTGCGATAACGTCTGTTGCTATGGTAGAGTGACTAGCACCTGTGTCTAATAGAAACTTACCGTCGAACTCTGGTATTATAATGTATGGTAGGAATTTCTTGTCTTGAAAATTAATCGATACTAGGTCCGGTTGTCTTGGTTGATATCCAAGGTAAAATCCTGATCGTAACTTACCTCTTGTTCATCCAAGGTCATATTTTGGTATGAGCTAGTTAAGTCATTACCATCAGTGACATGGTTAGAGTAATCTTCATCACTGGGTCCTAGTTGATCCTGAGTGTTTATTTGACTTGGCATGTAGAAATTCTTGAGAAGCAAACTGTGGTTTTTCTGGCTTACCTGCCGTACGCATTGTAACGTCAGATGACACGGGCGTGGGAACCGGTGGTTTTGGAATGTTAGGCTGGTTCCTAAAGTTTCCGCTCCTAAAATTGCCTGAACCATTTGGTCTGAAATTACCTGATGATGGTCTGTTCTTCCATGGCAACATGGATTGAATCCACTGCTGACGTTGCTCGGGGGTAAGGTTGTTTTGTTGAGGTACAAAATTCGGTTGGGGTATAAATGGGGTAACTGGTTGGTTAGCGAAGTTAGTCTGTGCGAATGGATTTACTTGGTTACGAAGGGGGTTATTATTAGTTTGAGGTTTAGGTAACTCCTTTGGTTTCGCTTGAGACGTTGAAGGGTTAAAATAGCTTTGTCTATTGTATGCAAGCCTAGCCTCCTCTTGCCTAGCCGTTATGATAGCTGCTTCGAAGGTGTCTGGTTTGGCTATCCTTACACCTAGAGACACGTGGAAGTCTAACTGGTTGACGTATTGTTCAATAACCATCTTCTCATAGTATGATTTGTTGCCGTGCTCACCTACAGAATAAAGGGTATCTAATAACTCACGAAGACGTTTACCGAAGGTCTCGGCATCCTCTGTCTTAGCCCTACGCACTCTAGTGAGCTCCTGCATAACCTGGATTTCATTGCGTGGTTCTCCTAAACGTCTAATTAACGCATTTTTAACGGCGATCCACGAATTAAGACTATCTTCATATGCTATTGCATCCAAGGCCGTACCACTGAGCCTACTCTTAATTAAACATATTAATGCTGGATGTGAACGATCTGCTTCACTAGTTAAATTTAATAGACATTCTACCTCTCTAATGTAATAGTTCAATAATCTAGGATTACCATCATATTTTGGCATTAAATCTGCAATAAGTTTATATGGTTTATAGTTCGCATCATAATCTCTGAGCGACATTGTACTTCTGTAACTTAACTGTCTAGTGGCACTCGGTGCGAAACAATGTGAGTAATTCTACACCTGAGTTTATTCTAAGAAATTACGAGTGGTTGCCTACTGCGATTATAGCTTATAGACAGACACTTATCAATATAATAAAATACACATATAAACTAAGACGGGAAATAGAGCAAGGACACTTGGTAAAACGAGAGTACTTACCAAAATAGCCACTGCATCTCCTGTCGAGTCTCTTCTCAATCAGCGCAGCTTCCTCCAATTCTCCGGAAGATTTATCCCGATGATTATAAAGGTGTCCGACCGCACGATAGGTTCGTTGCGGATCGCGAAGGAACGATTTAAGAACCGTCACTCTTGTCCCGAAGAGGTATATTCGAAATTCGAGCGTCGCGAATCCTACCGACTGCGCCAGTTATGTTTCGGCGGTCGGGATTTTGATTAAAAAAAGATTTATTTATTAATTACAATTTAATTATATTATTAATCAATACAGGATGTTATTTAGCTGGTGATCGCGATTAGACTGGCTATCTAATGTCATTATACAATGCAATTGTAAATTAAGTAAATGCTGAGTTGCATAAAGCCCTAGCTGCTATATCATCAAAAGGGTTCGAAATGGTGGGTTACGATGAGTTAACTCCGGTTATGATAAAACTTGATATGATTGTACTTCTGTATCCTGGGCATCACCCTGGGTACTTTTTATCCCGAAAAAATAAACTTAATTGTGCCGCTCGATCCCTAGACAAGGTTAGATAGCCCACAATGGACTTTACGCTGTAACAGTAGGATCGAAGGTTAAAATGACACATAAAAACTTACAAAAATAACAAATACCGATGAACTTCAGAAACGAACATAACTAGAAAGTATACCAGGAGTTTATAACTAATTGCCGCCATATTTCCGTCTAATCGTCAATAAGACATAACGACTGAGCCCCTCTATTTATGAACCAACTAATGGGACAGGTAACACATAGCTCCTGCTTCCCATGCATCACTAAGGAATGTGTTTGAAGATATTGCTGGACATTCCTACCATTTCTACCAGGTTATAAGGTCGCGAGTAGAAATATGTGAGTATGGAATGGCAATATTCATGTTTTTTTTTTGCTGTGGCAATACTGAAGTGTAATTTCTGGTAATTTGAATTTCGATTTCGTTTTAACCCTTTGAGTACCGTCATTATAGACACAATTAAAGAACAATAGGTTGCGGTCACTGGTGTCCTCGCAGTGTTTGACAGTTTAATAAGTATATTGGTTTTGTTGACTTCATTAGTGTAATGACTTAAAAGAAGTAGGCAGAAGAGGGTTTACAAAATCTTCTGGTATGGATGGGTTGGTAATAGTGGTTTAAAAGTTTATCTTCTACTATCTGTCAAATGTATAGTCCCTTATTAGAAGCTTCAGAAAAATGTTTGAGTGTTTTTTGCAATTCACTGGCTTTATAATATATACTAGCAAAGACGACTAAGTACTAAGACTAGATTATACATAAATAAACCAACTTGTCCTACTATGTTACTCTACTGTTGGTATGTTACGTACTGCCGAATATATCTAGATTGACTACCAAAAAAAAAAAAATATTTACCAAATAATTTGTTGTGACTACCGATCATAAATCGGCCGGTACATAGGTACATCTAATTATAAAGCCGGGCGTACACTGAATCAGTGGGCACAAATAGATGCGCGTACGCATCCGACTCACGCGCCAATTTTAGTGTCCCTTACTCGTAACCAATTGACGATACGTTTATAAACTGAATGCACTTGGTTAAATATGGAGAGGAATGTGGAATGCAAGATCACCTGTGGACTGTGAACTTTCTGATTTTATTTTGTCTTCAAAGGAACATAAGTCGATGACATAGTCTTTTTTTAAGGGGGGAAAATCATCGAATGACTGCTCGGGAGCAGTGACACTCCCTTCTGCCTCACCCTCTTACTGACTAAAAACCACCCAATTCCTTCTCCTGCACGTCGAGCCGGAGCCCCGGTTACCCGTTAGGTTCTCCGCGACCGATGACATAGTCTAGCGGATTATCAAGGTGATGGTAGTGCGCAGGGCACAAAGCTGGGAGAAATGACAGCCAATGAGGAAGGATGGTTATTGAATGGGAACCACGTTCTGGCAAGTGGAGTGCAGAGCGTTCAACCAGAAGGTGTAGGTACAAATGTCTTGATAAAGGATGCACGCCGCTGCTAAACGCAATTTCTCTAAGTCAAAGTCAAAGCATTTATTTAAATTCCTTGATTATGCACTCTTGTAACGTCATATTGAATTGTTAGTGAAGTTAGTGCTCGTTCCAAAGTGTAGTTTCGAATGGAGAAAAACGAGCAAGAAACTCCATCGAGACTCTTTTTAAAAAAATGTTATTTACAATTTCACAAATACCTTAGTGATCCTTATCTGTTGTATATTATAATGTGAGAATAACGTAACAATGATACAGTGCTAAACTTAAAAAATATCTTAAGATGACTGTCTACCTGGTTGATTGGAACTCCTCGGTAATGTGTAATAACTAGTCTTGCAGCTGACCATGGCATACGGTATATGTCAATAGCTAGTTGAGGCTATTTGAACTTATCATCTAAAAGGTGATTCAGTTCAACCAAACGTAATATACATTTTAAGTAATACCAGTGATGACGATTCCGTCAAAAACTAATACTTAATATTGGTAATCAGTTTATTTATTTATCTATATCTATGATAAAATATATCTTTTTTTATTGCTTTATGACCCGCATAGCGTAAAAATTTCATAGTTATGTTTGATGAGCTGTAATAATTTAAATTTTCCGGTTTGTATTTACGAAATAATTTAAAACTGTATTGTTAAGTTGTGATTTAATGTATGTTTCATCATATCAACAATCATCATCATAATGAGCTTATATCTATCCGTTAACTGATTAAAAAAAGTCTCTCCAATAGATCGCCATTGAACTCAATCTTCAGTTCTTCAAATTGAGCCACTGCCATCCACTTTAGGAATATCAATAGTCCACCTATCTAGATGGCGCACTAAACTATTATCTTTGTGACTATGAACATACCTTTTCTATGCAAGAAGGAAAATGTATGAAATATTATGAAAAGTGTGTGACCGGAGTGATGACACGGCCACACAGAAAACTGACGTGAAGCTTGTGTGGTATTTCGTCATATGAGTGAGGTTATCGGAGGTCCAATTACAGTTAATCTCTCCAATCCCTGAATCCTCAAAAGGCCGATAACGCACTCGTAGCGCCTCTGGCGTTCCAGTTGTCCATGGGTGACGCCGATTGCTTACCATCAGGTGATCCGTCGGCTCATTTACCGGCTTATGCCATAAAAAAATAAAAGTAATCGCAACAAGACCACGTTCAGAGTTTAGATTGGTTGGTAGGTACTTATTTCGATTACCATAAACGGAAACAAAATCAAAACTAAGGACTCTGACTGTTAGCACCAAAATAAATAGGTGTCAACAGAAATGAATCAACTAATTATATGACGATCTGTAAGATAAAAGTAATCGGGGTTTTTGTAAAAATCGATTCCGGCATCGGGACAATGACTTCATATTCCTAATCTATATCGATGAAATCTAATAGTGAACGATGTCAAATATGTATTGTTTAATTCACTAAACAAGCATATTTTTTGTTGTGTATTATAATGTGTTTCTGAAAGTGTTTAAAAATGGCTTTATTTACCTTTCTAATTATCGTTTTATTGGCAGGTGAGTTGTATTATTACATTGTCAATTAGTTTTATTTTGTTTTTCGACTTCCATCTTGTTTTTATCGAATGTAATATTTTTATAGCACAACGTCACATGTATTATTTATTTTTATCTACGATAGATAAAATTAAATAGTTTGTGAGAATTACCAATTATGGCATATCTAGTTTTAGTAAATTATATTGCACTAGGCACAAATAATCAGTGCAATTAATGAGAATTTTGGAACTTAAAATGTCTACTACAATAAATGTCTACACTATAATTATGTTCCTAATTGAATACTTAAAATGTAACCTCAAATTAAGTGTACCTGAATTGTACGTTTTAAACTGACAACTAACAAAACACTGTTATCAGATAATAAATGATAACAATGTGATTTTTGTACTAATCGTTATCTAACAAGTCCTGTTTGCTAGTATTTGGGAGTAATCGATATAATTTACGATTTGAATAAAATATCGATACTTTATCGATTCTGCAAAGGATATGCCTAGGTAATGATATTAAAGTATTATCGGGTTTTTCCATTTTGAATATTGCTTACTCGTAAGAAAGTTTAGTTTTGTGAATAAATAAGTTTATAAAATCCTTTCTAAAAAGATAAATAAATATAAAAAAGGTAAAGAGAAATAATTAGTAGGTAGACGATAAAACAAATATCACTTTATCTTAATTTAAGCTCGTCTTGTCATAATTACTATCTTTAATCAAATACAAACAGTAATTGTCTAAATCGATTAAAGTGTTTTAAATATAAAATTACGAAAAATCATTTAAATATTCAATATTCTTTTATCTATCTGTTTTAAGTTTAGCCTTATATGATTAAACGGACATCAATGAAGCGTTCTTTATTAATATCCGTAGTTATCGTTTTATGACGAGGGCTTTGGTGACGATGAAGATTAATTAGTTAATATTATAATCATAGGACAAGAATTTTATGAATGTAATTTCTACTAAAATAAAATATACCTAGAATTAGTATGGTGTGTGGGAGAGCCATGCTTCGGCACGAATGGGCCGGCTCGACCGGAATGATACCTCGTGGCTTCACAGAAAACCGACGTGCAACAACGCTTGCGTTGTGTTTCGTCATGTGAGTGAGGTTACCGGATGCCCAATTATGCTAGTCTCTCGAATCCCCGTATTGTCTAAAGTCCTCCAATTCCCAATTCCCAAAAGGCCGGTAACGCATTTGTAACGCCTTGGTGTTTTGGGTGGCCATGGGCGGCGCCGATTGCTTACCATCGGGTGATGATCCGTCTGCTCGTTTACCGGCTTATGTTATATAAAAAAAAAGTAATGACGTCAATTCAGTAACTAGTAGGTACAATTTTTTTTGTGCAGATCATAAAAAGTAAGTTAGGTATTAACTAGAATAGGTTATTTTCGATCTCCTATAAGTGCAGTACCCTAAGGTGCAGGTATTACTGCCATATTGAGTTGGTTTTAAAGAAAATGAACCACGACTCAATCCTCCCGCCATCTTAAATCCCCAAATTCTCATGTCCCATCAATAAAACGTCTCAAAATTAATTAAATATTTCCGCAAATGTGACACTTATTAAAAATGCTGTATATCACATGAGTTAGGTACGTTAGTAAACCGATAATTAATTCTATATCTCACGAGAATCTTATATACCTCTATATAAAAATGAATCCCTTTTTCCCTTGGTCACATCACGGCATCACGCGTGAAGAATCAGAAGCTAGTTATAATATAAACATTACAGGAGCTGTTGACCCTGGGCGTGTCCGTCGTATAGTGGGAGGTAGTGACACCACCATAGACAGGTTTCCCTCCCTCGTGCAAGTCGAGAGTAGAAACCTATGGAACGGCTTTTGGTGGCAATCCTGCGCTGGTACCATTCTCACTCCTAGACATGTGCTGTCTGCTGCTCAGTGCTTTTTTGGTCCGTAAGTAACAATTCAAAAGTTTCCTATTGTCGAATTTTATAACACAATATAATTTGTAACTCGTCTAAAGTTGAGATCCACTTACTAATAGGGGATCTACACTTACTATCTATACCAAAAATGATATTTCTATAATCCTTCTTAAAAGACCGGTAACGCACATCTGACTTATCTGGTGTTACGCATATCCATGGGGGCGCTGATCGCTTACCATCAAGTGATTTGCAAGCTCGTTTTTTTTTATCCACAAAAAACTACACTTTTCATTCATTGCCTCATCATTTATAATCGTAGTTGGAATGTATGAATGAGATTATTACTGAAATTAGGATAAAGGATTTTGGTAAGAATACAGGAATACAGACCAATCTACGTACATTTTACCCCAGCAACAAATAAAGAGAATTTCATTATTTTCAGATGGTACTCCCCAAAAAACCGTCGCATCAGAGCAGGATCCTCATATCGCAATGCTTCTGGTGTTATCTACCTCATAGACAAAGAGATCAACCACCCTCACTATGATTACTTTAATACTTCGGCCGATATATCCGTGCTTCGAATCCAAACCCGGATAGAGTACACTCCGGTTATCCAACCCGGTACAGTCGTCGCTGCTGATTTTGTCTTCCCTGACAATATACCGGTGACGGTTGTCGGATGGGGTCATACTGCTGTATGTATTTTCTCCTATGTTTCGTGTTGGTCCTTTGGAGCTAGCATGTATTTTTGAAATTGTGAATTGGTCATTGTATAGGCGAGCCCATAATCTGTTTGTACCAGAATTTAATCATCTTTTATTCATATTTTATAATTATTAGAACATTTAATTTTATAATTTCGTACCGGTTATTTTTTATAATTCTTCATCTTGTTTGATTTAGAATTACACATATTAAATGAAAAAGAGTAACCAATGGAGTTTCTTGCTCGTTCTTCTCCATAGGAAACACCTTGGAACGAGCAACTAGCTTCACTTCCAAATTTTTGTTGTTGACGTTCAAAAGTGCCTTCCTAGGCTAATTGAAATAATTGATTTTCACTTTGACTTTGTAAAATTTTTAGCTACAATATAAACTTTTTTGCAGTACTACGGCGCGTATTCAGATGTTCTTCAAGAGACGACGGTGATCACAGTGAACCGAGAACTATGTGCTAAACGCTACAGAACCCTGAACACGCATCGTAACATTACTAACACTATGCTCTGTGCTGGGGTCTTAGGTGTCACCGGCAGAGACACCTGTACTGGAGACTTTGGGGGTCCACTTTATTACGGGCACATCGTTATTGGTATTGCCACTTGGGGTCATCAATGCGGTCATGCCGATTTTCCTGGGGTATACACGTCTGTGGCTTCCTATACTAGATGGATTGCTGCTGTAGTTGTATAAATTACTTCAGCTTTTTCTACTAAATAAATCTTTATATGTCAATGGAGCTTTGGTTACTCATTTTACTTCTAACCTTCTTCTTACATTGTCTTAGAACAGGATAAAGTTTTACGAGATTTAGGAAAAAATTTAGACAACTTTATTTTTAACATTTTTGTTCTGTATTTTCCTTTGGAAAAATACTAATATTATGCAGCATGATAACGGCGTGCTTTCATAATTTATGATCATGACCGATAAGTTAAGTTACTCACCAAATTTTGTGTAGGTTATTGTGTTTGTGTTGTTAACACTATTCTGGATTGCTTTATATTATACTTTCTTTATGGGTTTCTGAGACAGGTTAGGTGGTGATGATGTTTTTGCCTCTCGACAAAGTCATAGTCACCACCTAACCTGTCCTGTGTACCTTTTTTTTTTTTTTTTTTTATGGGGGGAAATCCTCATGGACTGCCTCCGCCTGGGGAAAGGCGGAGGGGTGTGCCGGACTCTTACCGGCTAAAACCACCCCAGTGTCTCCTCACACGTGCGTGCGGGGCCACGGGAGTCCAAATTCATCCGCAACCCCGCATTACAGTGCCGGCCCGTATGTCAGGGCCCCGTCACCTGCACGGAGCAGTGCCCCACGTACATCGCCTCAAAGGCGCACGCCGACACCCGCGCGCGCCTTCGACTCGGGTCTTTGAAGTCGGGGGCGAGGACTACCCCAAGTCCTTCGCCCCTGGACCCATTTATGGGGGCCGGAAGAGGGCGTTGTCGGCCCTTCTCCTACGCCCGGTGCGCCTTCTGCGGTTGGGAAAGGAAGTCAGTAAGATCTCCCTCTCCCGTTCCGCAGTTTCCTTCTGCAAAATCACATCCTCGCAGAAAGACACCACCGCGTCCCACGACTCTGCGCTGTCCACCATCTTCCGCACTACGGCCGGCAGCGACAGATCGCTTCCTACTTCATTTCTGAGGACACGGCGCTGCTCCTCCCAAGCTACACACTCGGCGAGCGTATGTTGCGCCGTGTCCTCCCCGCAATGGACGCAGTGGTGGCACCGGGCGTCCGGCTCCCTCTCTATGCGGCACAGGTACTTGCCGAAGCAGCCGTGCCCCGACAGCACCTGCGTCACTCTAAACGACAGGGAGCCGTGCTTCCTCCTGAGCCAGTCGTCGAGTACTGGCCGGATCGCCTCGACGGTAGCGAGGCCGGCGGTGGGGCGCAAAAGCCTTTGCCGCCATTCCGTCACCAAGACCTGACGGAGCTCCTCTCGGCGCCGCTCGATTTGGCGCTGCACCGGCCTCGAGCCCCGTGTCCGCTCTTCCTCGCGCCATCGGTATAGTGACGCGAGTACTTTCGCCTCTAGGTCCCAGGGCGGGGATCCGGCCAGGACGCAAGCCGCCTCGTAGGAAATCGTGCGATACCCGCGGATGACTCTGACAGCCATCACCCTCTGCGGTTTTTTGAGAATAGCGAGAGTGTTGGCCGTCAAGTCTAATGCCCACACAGGGGCCCCGTACAGGGCCATGGATCGCACGATTCCCACATACAGCCGCCTACAGGCGGCGCTCGGGCCCCCCAAGTTGGGAAGCAACGTTGAAAGCGCGCCCGTCGCACCCATCAGTTTGGGCGCCAGCCGCCGGAAATGGGGTCCGAATTCCCATCGGCTGTCGAGCACCAATCCCAGATATTTCATGGTGGACTCGACAGCTATACGAGCCCCGCTGACCACGATTTGCGATCCCGGCACTGGCGCACGTCGGGGGCCGTGGAACACCATGGCCTCCGATTTGTTCAGGGCCACCTCCAGGCCCAGGCGCCGGATGCGGTTCACAACCTGTGACACCGCAGCCGTGGCTATCAACGTCGCCTCCCTATGCGAGCTCCCCCGGGCGGTTACGAGCGTGTCGTCCGCATAACACGTCAAGTCAGCGCCCAAAGGGAGCTCACCTCTCAGCACCCAGTCGTACCCAATGTTCCACAGGAGCGGCCCTAAGACCGATCCCTGTGGAACACCGCAAGACATGAGGTGCCGACTGACACCGTCACGTCCCCGATAGGTGACACACCTGCCCTCCAAAAAAGCCCCTACTATACGGCGGAGGTAGAGAGGCACGCGATGGTATTTTAGTGCCTCTCGAATACAACTCCAGGGTAGGGTATTGAATGCATTGGAGATGTCCAAAGACACCGCCAGTACCACCCAACCCTGGGACACCGTCTCTTCCACCAGGGTCCTGACGCGCATGATGGCGTCTATGGTGGAGCGCCCCTCACGGAAACCAAATTGGTTGTCGTCCAGGTTCGGTCCTTCTCTGCACAAGTGGCTCACGAGGCGATTTGCGATAATACGCTCGAAAAGTTTGCCCGCCTCGTCGAGCAGCACTATGGGCCGATACGCGGATGGCGAGTCCGCAGGGCGCCCCTCCTTCCTGAGCAGGACCAGTTTTCCCTCCTTCCACACACTGGGGAACTGACCTCGCTCGAGACATGCCGTGAGAAGCCCTCTCAGCTGGGGCTCTAGAACCTTCATAGCCAGGACGAGAGCCCGACCAGGAACGCCGTCGGGTCCGGGCGCTGTGTTCTTAGCCCGGAGTCGCAACACGGCTGCTCTCGTCTCTGCTTCTGTCACCTCGGGGACGTCGGTGGTCTCTTCTTCGGGACAGTCTGTAGCAGACGGCGAAACCATCACCGGGGGAACGTGCTCTCCTCGCTCTGGGAAGAGAGCTGATACAACTGCCTCTAGCAACTGGGCTTGCATACTCTGGGCTAGTGGAGGCGCCCAGGGACGCAACTTGCCCCGTACCCAACGGTAGGGCCGCCCCCACGGATCCCGATCTAAGGACCCCAGCAGCTCCTCCCTAGCACGCGACTTTGAATTGGCGATGGCCAGCCGCAGAGTCTCCTTAGACGTGCGGTACACCTCGTACAGCGCATCCTCCTCGTTGGAATCCCGTCGACGTCGTCTCCGGTATCGGGTGTACCGGCGGCGAGCCGCAACGCACGTTACGCGCAACTGCGCGATCTCGTCCGTCCACCAGTACACCTGGCGCCTTGCGGACTGTTGGCGGATACGAGGCATAGACGCGTCACAGATCTGCGTCATCGCCCCGCGAAACCACAGCGCCATCGATTCGACGTCGACGGGGCCGTCTGTCGTCGACTCCCAGACCCAGGACTGGATTAAGGCAGCTTCTTCGAGTAGTTCCCTGTCGATGCGCTTGAGCGCCCAACGCGGGCCGTCGTTAATCGGGGTTGCTGGATGGCGGCCGGTAGCGGTCTGGGCAGAGACGTCGAATCGAATATACCGATGGTCCGATAGCGTCTCCACCTCTACGGCGACTCGCCAATCGCGGACTCGGCTGGCGACAGACGGACTAGCGAACGAGACGTCCACTATTGACCCGCCCCGCTGTCGCACGCACGTGTATTCCGAACCCCGATTCAAGATGACCAGTCCAGTCGTCACTGCCCACTCTTCTAATACCTCACCCCGAGGGTCAGTAACCAGAGATCCCCACGCCGATGACTTGGCGTTGAGGTCCCCGAGCACCAGGACGGGACGAGGTTGATAGCGGCCTACGACAGCGCCCAACTCGACAAGGAAACTCTCGAAGTCGGCGAGCCTCTTGTTGGGAGAAAAATACGCCCCCACTGTGACAATACCGCTCGAGACCGCAGCAACCCAACCGCGGCCACGAGACAGGTCGCTTAGAGCCTCGCCAATAATAGCCACCGAACCTTCAGTGCATCCCAGCCAGTTGTCACGGGCGGGAACGAAGTACGGTTCGGCGACCACAGCCACGTGAATCGACCACTCTGCCATGCTCTGGAGTAGGAGATCCTGAGCTCTGGCACAGTGATTGATGTTGCCCTGGAGGAAATGGAGTTGTGCCATTATTGACACTCCATTCCCTCAACCTGTCCTGTGTACCTAACCTAACCTGTGTGGCAGAGATGCCACTAGGTGAATTCTCATCCCTTTACATCTAAACTAACATCTCTGACACATGTTTAGTTATAATTATAATAATTATTCTTGTTGCTATCCTAATTTAGTTGGGATTGGCATATTATATCTAAGTAGTACTGACAGTAGCAGCGCGACAGTGGCTGCGTCGCAGGTCGCGAAATGCTGCTCATGAATATGAGCCTCTAGCATGGCTTGAAACTAGTCAAATTCCTGAGTTCCTCGTCAAAATATTACGTGAGTAAACCGAAAACATAATAATTTATTTAATGTGATTTATTTCCATTTACGATTTAGAAAAATTATAAATATCAATAACACTTTACCAGGGCCTAAAATTCGATTAGCAGTGGCGAGTTTGCATTCGTTAATATTCGAACAATGATGTCGGTTGGTTGAAAGAGTAAAGACAATAGTATTTCTAATCTTAAACACAATTTAGGTAGCACGGTAGATAACGATAATCTAAATCACTTTTATTAGGGTTTTGACAGATTAATATAAATATGGGCCAGGATTAGTCTTACAGTAGTCTACGATTCAAACACAAACATGGCAGTACTGGCACTCCTGACCATCGCCCTTTTTGCAGGTAAATCTATTCATATTTCAATTAGTGCGTACATAATTGCCTTCGCTAGAGGCGCTACCGAAGGTTGAAGTCATTGAGTGGACTTTGAATCTAACCATTGCATGATCAAGTGTACGTATAAAGTTTCTAAAAAACAATAATCTTATTACCGGCTGAGAGATCAACAGATCGTTCACAAGAGGCAATGAATAAAACAAAAGCATCGCGCATCGCGCTAATGATGAAAAAAGTGCAATCAGTAAAAATTTCTACTTTATGGCAAAAATATTAAATCTTTAATTTCTAACCTAAAACGAGACAAAAATATCATGGCCACAAAGTGGAATTAAACATTTTCTCAAAAGAAAATGATTGTAAAAATCATTGTTACTTATTTCTTTACTTCCAGGTGCGGCCTACTCCGCACCTCAGGCTTCCCGTATCGTGGGTGGAACTGAGACGTCCATTGACAAGTTCCCCTCCATCGTTGCGGTTGAATTCCTTGGAATCTGGACTGGTGTCTGGGGTCAGTCCTGTGCTGCCAACATTTTGACTACTCGTTACGTTTTGTCTGCTGCACACTGTTTCGATGGAATGTAAGTATTTATATAAGACTAGCTTTTACCCGCGGCTTCGCTCGCGTCACAAAAGGATAAAAAGTAGCCTATGTGACATATACCAATACACACAGCGCTATACCAATACATTGGTTTTCCCTGGGGAATATCACATTTTCCGGGATAAAAAGTACCCTATTATTTAATCCGGACTTCTACCTTTACGTCTGTAAAAATTCAAAGCAATCGGTTTAGTAGTTACGGCATGAAAGCGGAACAAACAAACAAACAAACAAACTCACTTTCCGATTAATAATATTAGTAAGGACTAATGAAATGCTTGTTATTTATTCCAATGACCACGTAACATCACATCTATGAACGTTTGGTCCAAATACAGTTTTTATTCAATTTTAAACGTTTGTGCTACGGAACTTAAACAAATAAAGTGTTAATTTTCAGCTTCTACAACCCAAGTTACCGCCGTATCAGGGCTGGTTCCTCCTACCGTAACACCGGTGGTGTTGTGTCTTACGTGGATGTCGAGTTCAATCACCCCAGCTACGGTTTGAACGGTTACGATGGTGACATCTCAGTCATTCGTCTGCGAACTCCCTTGTCGTACAGCCCCGTCGTCGAACAGGCCACCCTTGCTCCTCAAGGATTTAAGATCCCTGACAACTTGCCTGTCGTCCACGCTGGATGGGGTGCTATCTCGGTAATCCAAATTCTTCCATTTTTAATTAAGTTTAGTTCTTTTTTTAATATGAGTGTTTTATTGAAATTAGAAACTTAAATTCGTACAATAGTTTATAGTTATAATTCACTGCTTAGCAAACTCATAGTTATCATATTCGTTTGATGATTTTTATCAAAGGAACCGAAAGATTTATTCGAGTTTATGGGATTAAATTACTAATCCACAGTGATAAAGGTTTCTTTATTCAAACGTGCTACTTATGGATTGTATGACGATTTCGTTAGGTATATTTTAACGTATCTTGATACCTTATCGGCTAAAGAAATATCTGATCATAGAATTCAGTCCTTTATTGCCTACCTTCAATAGGACTTGCCAAAACCATCTGGGATATTGTCATCATGTTGTAATATTTCATCCTTATTTCTGTTTCTAGCAAGGAGGACCTTTATCTCCCGTACTCTTGGAGACCACTATCTTCACCATCAATAATGAGCTCTGCGCTGCCCGCTACCTGACTCTGCCCAGACCTCTGGTTGTTACTGAGAACATGATCTGCGCTGGTATTCCTGACATCGGTGGCAAGGACGCCTGCCAGGGTGACTCTGGTGGTCCTCTCTACTACACCCACATCCTCGTCGGTGTTGTGTCTTGGGGTCATGGCTGCGCTAACGAGACCTTCCCCGGAGTCAGCACTGCAGTCAGCTCCTACACCAACTGGATCGCGGCTTCTGTCAACTAAATATACTGCGTCTCTTTTAGTCAATAAATTAAGTATTTGAAAGTTTTTAAGGCATTTTCTTGATTTTCCGCCTCAGTGAGAATATAGTTTTAACATCTTCGCCAAATTTTCTACTTGCATTGCATTGTGACGCCAATGCAGTGAACTCGACATCGAGTTGAGAATTTAATGAGTGGAGATTATCAGACGAAGTACATTCATTATTTCATTTGGTGAAAATATTGTTGTCACAAGCACAAAGAAGTAAAGTAAAATAGAAGTAAATTATGCACTGCTTGACATAATTTTGCTATACTTTTGATAATCGTAAAAGTTGTGAATGACAATTGCGCCATCATTTCGGAAGTCCAGTTTAGAGAGGGCCCGCATTAGAACTTGTTCATTAAAGAATATCGCCATTTTTTTAGAAAAGTTATTATGAAACTTAAGACCCCCAAGGTGTTTAGAAAAGCGGCGACATAAAAAATACTTTTTTTTTTAGGGGCAAAATCATTCAATGACTTCTCCTGCCTGGGTTAGGCGAGAGGGAGTGTCAACTCTTATCTTACTCTTATCTTACTGACTAAAAACCAACCCGTTCCTACTCCTACATTCCGAATCGGTGCCCCAGCAACTCTTTAGGCACTCCGTGGCTCCGTAACATAAAAAATATTAGAAGAATAATTATTTATTTGATACCAAAACCAAAACGGTAGGAAAACAATCACGAATATAACCAGCACCATAACAAATGATAGTGTTGAGATTTTTATAGTTAATAGGAAAGCGTTTGGCCTGTATTAATTCGTAATTGAAATTTTACGTTTACGCAAGGATGATTTTGTTTTATCTACATGGTTGGTGCATAGATTGCGGATAGGTTGTTGCGCCACATGTAACGGGTTCGATCCTCGCACAGAACCACTCTTTGTGTGATTCACAACTCACAAATAGACGTTTATGTTTGGAAAAGTGTTCATAAACGCATCCACATATATGAAATAATAATCAAATTATGTTTCAAGTTTTTTCTGACCGATTTGTTTATTATGGGATAGAGCGAGAAATACGCGAAATACCTGATAAGTAAACAATTGGTACCACCCATCACAATTTAGGGAACAGAGAGTATAGTTCCCTAAGATCGGAAAAGGAGGATCCTCCGACCAGGCGAGGTGATCGTGCCTGGCGGGCTTTCTGCCCAACAGTTGTTCGTTGGGATTTTCTATCCGTGTTTTTTCGCTTGTAAACTTTGTATGTGCGATGTAGGATTCTATGACGTCATCTGTTGACTTGTGACATGTGTCGCCACAACAACACCAAAATGGTTGCAAGATTGTTGCCGGCATTTTGAGGAAGGGGTCTTTGAGGCTTTGGGCCCCCGTTTTGATAAACCTATTTCTGAGTAAACAGTTTGTGTAAAGAAAATTGAGGATTCGAGAAGAATGAGGGTCATTGATCTCGGAAGGACCAAGGGAATTATCAGATTCTAACTGACTAGAAACTAGTTCGGTCACTCCTTTCACACAAGGTACGAGGCTGCGGGAAGCACATTCACTTTTGTGAAGTCTCCACATTTGACTGATTGTCTTGTCACTCATTTACGTACAGCGACTGTCCAACCTTTATATTCTTAGTTGGGTTAAATTATTTAAACTTCAAATTTACTAAAATCACTGTCATAGATGTTTAAATTGTTAGTGCGGTGACTGGCCAACCGGCTGCCGCGCAACTTGCCGCGGATTTGATTCCTGCACGGAACAACTCTGTGTTCCATCCACAGATTGTTGTTCTGGGTCTGGGTGTCGTGTGTATGGGAAATTGTATGTTTGTAAACCACGACACAGGAGAAAAACCTAGGGTGGTGCAAGGTTTTCTTGTTTTTTTTAAGAAATTAAGAATTATTCTCGGAACCAATCAAATGTTTATCCATTCGACTGGTGAATGAGACATTTAAAAAGCATATTATGTTTCAAGTGAAGCTGTTTCGGCACAGCACATGTTAAAGTGCTTTCCAGAATAAGATACACACTGCCAAATTTTCTGACGTTGCAAATTAACGGTAACTTAAATTAGAAATACCTAATGCTTTTTCTATCGTATATGTCGTGGTGGCCTGGAGGTTTAAGACGCCCGCTTCTCATGCACGAGGGTGCGGGTTCGAAACCTACCAATGGCAAGTACCAATGTGATTTTTTCCAAGTTATATGTACTTTCTAAGATTATTTAGACACCACTGACAAACGGTGAAGGAAAACATCGCGAGGAAACCTGGGCTTATAATTTCTAATTATAAGTTTGTAATCACCAATCCGCATTGAGCAAGCGTGATGATTAGTGTTCAAAGCTTCTCCGTTTGAGAAGAGGCTTTGCTCAGCAGTGGGTATTTAAAGGCTGTTGATGATGATGATGAATGCTTTTTTTTCTAATTTCAGTTATCCTAATGGATATGACATGGGAATCGACCGCGATAAGACACACAGCAACCGTTCGCCATCTGTTCACACACAGTTCGAAAAAGAATCAAGTCAATGCAAACACCAAGTGATTTTCAAACATTTCAATTTTACCAGTATTGCACCTCCGAAGTTCTCGTTAACACTGATTACTTAAAAGTGGAAGCAAATCCCTATAGAACATTGAATTATCTCTGGGAAAATTTGTAATTATAATCTGACACTGTCTCAGTGTATATTATCATTATTATTTATTGTATTCCATAGTTTAGTCAAGGAACCAGATTAGTTAATCTTAATCACATTTGTGGGGAATTTTGGTGGATGTCATATAAAAATTCTTCAAGGTTGGATTTGGGACAGTCTTCGATTCATACACAAACATGACAGTGCTGGCTCTCCTGACTATTGCCCTCTTTGCAGGTAATTATAAAAACTTATGCACGTCTTAATAAATCCATTATAAAGTTATGACACTTTATGAAAATCAAATGTTTACGCCCTTAATGAAAATTTCATCGACTGTCATTGATTTCAAGAGAAATCAATCTTTCTAACGCTACTTAACCCTTTGAGTACCGTCATTAAAGACACAATTAAAGAACAATAGGTGTGCGAAGACCGGTATCCTTGCGGTGTTTGACAGTTTATGAGCAAATATCTGGAATCAAAAACACGGAAGCATTCAAAATTGTTTTATTCAGACCTTTTACATTTTATTTCCAGGTGCTGTCTTCGCCGCCCCTCAGTCTTCCCGTATCGTGGGTGGAACTGAGACTTCCATCGAGAAGTTCCCCTCCATCGTTGCGGTTGAAAGCTACAGTGTATTTTTTGCGTCCTGGTCTCAGTCTTGTGGTGCCAATATTTTGACCACGCGATACGTTCTGTCTGCTGCACACTGTTTCAGTGGAATGTGAGTATCATTTCCCAGAATACTTTACATATTTTTGGTATCTGACCAGTTGGTATTCATGAGAAATTTGTTTCAACTGATGACAAATTTAAAAAATATATACTTATCTTCATTTCTAAAGTTTTATCTTTGTGTAAGATTGAAAACTAGATGCAATAATAAGACTAAAGTACCTAAAATTGATTTTAAATCAGACTTAACTTAAATTTTCAGCCTCTACAGCCCCAACTACCGTCGCATCAGGGCAGGTTCTTCCTATCGCAACACCGGTGGTATCGTGGCGTACGTGGATGTTGAGATCAACCACCCTTCCTATGGCTTAAACGGTTATGATGGTGACATCTCAGTAATTCGTCTGATTACTCCCTTAGTATACAGCCCCGTTGTGCAACAAGCAACCATTGTCGCCCAAGGATACAAGATCCCTGACAACTTGCCTGTTGTCCACGCTGGATGGGGAAGGATCGAAGTAAGTTTAGCTTTTTTGTATTTGAATTTTTACGTCTTTTATCAAATTCTAGCCAGTTAAGCAGTTTACTCCTGCTCGTTTATTAAAAATATATTAAAAATATAAAGTAATCCCATTAAACTTAATCTTAATCGTAGTTGGTAGATGTTTTCTTCACAGAACTACTCTGTTAAGAAAGTACCGGGAAAACATCAATAATAGGTGCACAAAATGTCTGTTATTCATCCAAATTTATTGTATCACCTTCTAAGTATGCTCCTTTAGAAACGATACACTTGCGCCAACGAATAATCCATTCATCAAAACATTTTTTAAACGCTGCTTCCGGAATTGAGTTCGGTTCTCGCCGCGAATTCTCCTTTATGTCTTCTATCGATTGAAAACGGGTGCCACGAATTGGTAATTTGAGTTTAACAAAAAGAAAAAAGTCAGCAGGAGCCATATCTGGTGAATGCGGTGGTTGCTGGATGGTATTCGTTGTTTGGTCAAAAATTCGTTCACAATGATAGCCATGTGCGAAGGCGCATTGTCGTGGTACAAAATCGTTGTCCAATCTAACAACTACAAAAAAACAAAAATTTGAATTTGGAGCCATAAACAAATCATCCATTCCCGATACCTTTTTGACTGAATGTATATTTTTGTTTTTAGTACGGCGGTGCTTTGTCTCCCGTACTCTTGGAGACCACTATCTTCACCATCAACAATGAGCTGTGTGCCGCTCGCTACTTGACTCTGCCCAGACCAGGAATTGTTACTGAGAACATGATCTGCGCTGGTATTCTTGACGTCGGTGGCAAGGATGCCTGCCAGGGTGACTCTGGTGGTCCTCTCTACTTCTCAGACATTCTCGTCGGTGTTGTATCTTGGGGTCATGAATGTGCTAACGATACTTATCCAGGAGTCAGCACTGCCGTGAGCTCCTACACTGACTGGATCGCGGCTGCTGTCAGCTAAATTCAAGACTTCTCTTTTACTCAATAAATTAAATGTTACAAAAATATTCTTTGGTATTTTTTGTTTTCCTACGCCCTGTACGTGTTATTGATTCAGTACGTTTACCAAAACTATCGAGTAGAGGCTTTTATGAAAATGATCTAACTCAAAAAGCAAAAGTCAAGTATAAATTACATATGTAAAACATCAATTAGTGATGCAGTGCTGTGATGTGTGCTGTTCTCGAGGAAGTCTCCGAAAATTAATTGGTTAAATAGATTTCTGTATTGTTTGTAATGTACTCATGATGTCTCTAGTAGCAACACCAGGGACATTGCGAGTGCCATCAAGCAGTAAGCCATCAACCCAAAAGTGTTGTCGCTACCGATCGTGTCATCATTTAAAAAGTTAAGTTTAGTTTCGTGTAGATCCTATAATTTATTTGCCGTCGAAGAGTATCGTGAACATTTGTTCCAAACCAATGTTCTGGACGAATCAGTACATAGTATAAAACAAAGTCGCTATACGCCGTCTGTCTGTCCCTATGAATGCTTAGATCTTTAAAACTACGCAACGGATTTTGATGCGGTTTTTTTAATAAATAGAGTGATTTTTAAGGAAGATTTACATGTATAATACATGCATATTGCACCCGTGTGAAGCCGGGGCAGGTCGCTAGTAATTATGATAAAATTATAGTCACAGAAAAGTACGAGTTATTGAAAATGTTAAAGCTATGCAGAATATTTCAAATTTCGATTTTAATCCTACTAAGCGTAGACTATGCTAACCAATGCTATGTATAGGATGATAATGTTAATGTGGACAATATCTTCCACAAGTACAAAGAATAAAACAAATTTTTTTCTACAAAGAACGTATAAAAAGTTATAAGTAACATTGTTTCTCTTTCATCATATCATCATCATCCAGCCTATAAATCTCCACTGCTGAACCAAGCTTCTTCTCACACAGAGAAGGTTTGAGCATTAATTGCCACGCTTGCTCAATGCCGGTTGGCGATTTCAAACTTATAATTAGAAATGTTAAGCCTAAGTTTCCTCACGATGTTTTCCTTCACCGTTTGTCAGTGGTGTCAAAGTTATCTTAGAAAGTACATACCTACAACTCGGAAAAAAGTTACATTAGTATATGCCGTTGGTAGGTTTCAAACCCTCACCCTCATGCATGAGAAGCGGGCGTCTCAAACCCCCGGGGCCACTATGACATGTTTCTCCTTTTCCTAATTCGTTTAATGTTGGTACCTCTAAATTGTAACTTGCTTTGGCTAATTGTAATGACTGCCATCTGCTGTCTACAAGCCCCATAGCGTGATGTCATTTTATATCATTTTACAATTTCAGTTAAATTCAATGTTGATGATGAACTTTTTTTTAAGAGGGGAAAATCATTGAATGACTGCTCCCACCTGGGTGAGGTGAGAGGGAGTGTCAGACTTTTACTGACTAAAAACTACCCCGTTCCTTCTCCTGCACGTCGAGCCGGAGCCCCGGTTACCCGTTAGGTTCTCCGCGACTTGATGATGAACTTGGATTGGTTGATTCCGTACTGTAGGGAACCACTGCAATTGGTTACCAGTTTCCTTGGTCTCGGTTACTAATCTTGGTTGCTAATAGTCAGTTGGTCAATTTTACCAATTAGGCCAAAATATTAAAACAAAATAAAAATGCCATATTGAACGTCGTCAAACAAATATTCAAGAATAACTACATAGGAACCTACAGTAGGAAATTGAAGGAGTCAATGTCAAGTCAATTTAAAGTCAAAAGTCAAAATCTACTACTAAACGGCTACGGCTAAACTAAAAACCGCAGGTTACTCACGTGAATATACTGAGAAACATAGGCCATTCTAAATTAATTTAGTATGTCTCACGATAGTTATTATAAAAACATAGGCCATTTTATTTTTATTACACGGGAATGCGACCGAAGCATCTGGTAGAAGCTAGTTAACTATAAGGAATGACAACCGAGACCGATGTACTGCTTAAAGTGCTTTCCGAAACACGACATACACCATACAATTACCTCAAGTTAAAAACACACGGTAATTACAAATAAAAAAACGTATTACCACCACTTCTATGATACAGGATCCAGTCGTTACATGATGCACAGCAGTCAGCAGAATGATACGCCAACCATCAGACACAGTATAAAGAAGAATAGAAAAATAAGTTCGATAAAAAAATAAATAAGATTTTGCAACAATTTACCAATATTGTGGCTCCGAAGTCTTCTTAAACAATGATCATTAATTAAAAGTAAAAACCCTTTTGGAATCAGAATAATTATCTTTGGGGAAATTCGTAATGACAACGTAATTAATGGCGTCGTATTGAAGTTTATCGTGATTATTATTTATTATATTTCATAGAGTAGGCAAAATTGTGATTAGTTAATCTTAATCACATTTATGGGGAATTCTGATGGGTCTAATATAAAAATACGTCAGGGTTGGGTTTGAGACAGTCTGTGATTCAAACACGAACATGAAAGTACTAACTCTCCTGAGCGTTGCCCTCTTTGCAGGTAAATATAACTCAATAACAAGTTATTGTGAGACTATGCCTATAACAATCAATATAATTTCAAACCCCAAGCATTGCAAGCTTGCAACTTTCTTCCATAAGAACGAGAAGTGGTTGTCCAATTATTTAAAGTTACGCCGAAAATTATATTTTTCATTCCAGGTGCAGCCTTCTCGGCACCCCAGTCTTCTCGTATCGTGGGTGGAACTCAGACTTCTATTGAGAAGTTCCCCTCTATCGTCGGTGTTGAATTTTTCGGCATCATTACTAGGACCTGGTCTCAGTCTTGTGCTGCCAATATTTTGACCACGAGATATGTTTTGTCTGCTGCACACTGTTTCCGTGGCCTGTGAGTATTTACATCTAAATTTTCTCAAGGAAATAATCGTTTAGCCCTAATTTATGGATAAGACATTCACCAAGTTTTCCTTTCAGTGTCTTAATTTTGTACTTCACTATTAAAAATATTGATTCTATAAAAATTGTTGAATTAATTTTAAGAAACGTTCTCAAAACTTTATTTTCTGACCTATTGAAATCTTTGACTGAATCTATCATTAACTTATCTTTTAGAACAGCGTATTCATCTTTAAATTAGTTAAGACACTAACAATAGTAATCTGACTAAACGAACGAAGATTTCAAATCAGATTTTTAAAATTTTCAGCTTATACAGGCCAAGCTACCGCCGTATCAGGGCTGGAACTTCCTACCGTAACACTGGTGGTATTGTGTCTTACGTGGAGACAGAATTTAACCACCCCAGCTACGGCTTGAACGGTGCTGATGGCGACATCTCAGTAATTCGTCTGATCACTCCCTTAGTATACAGCCCCGTTGTGCAACAAGCAACTATTGTCGCCCAAGGATACAAGATCCCTGACAACTTGCCTGTTGTCCACGCTGGATGGGGTAGGATCGAAGTAAGTTAAGCTTTTTCGTATTTGAAATTTTACGTCTATTATCAAGTTCTAACCAGTTAAACTGTCAAACACCGCGCGATCACCGGTGACCGCAACCTATTGTTCTTTAATTGTGTCTATAATGACGGTACTCAACGAGTTAAGGAGTTTTTTCAGGCCGTTTTATAACTAAAAATATAAAGTAATTCTATTAAACTTAACCTTTATCGTAGCTGGTGGATGTTTTATTCATAGTATATTTTTGTTTTTAGTATGGAGGTGCTTTGTCTCCCGTACTCTTGGAGACCACTATCTTCACCATCAACAATGAGCTGTGTGCTGCCCGCTACCTGACTCTGCCCAGACCAGGAATTGTTACTGAGAACATGATCTGCGCTGGTATTCTTGACGTCGGTGGCAAGGACGCCTGTCAGGGTGACTCTGGTGGTCCTCTTTACTTCTCAGATATCCTCGTCGGTGTTGTATCTTGGGGTCATGAATGTGCTAACGCCACTTATCCGGGAGTCAGCACTGCCGTGAGCTCCTACACTGATTGGATCGCGGCTGCTGTCAGCTAAATGAAAGTAAAAGCGCATATGTACTTTCAATTTACTTATCTGCATCTAATATGTGATATTGTAAAATTGTATTATGTTATGTCTTGTATATAAATCAATAAATGTAAGATATTACTAAATTAAACTGTATATAAATGTGTGAAACTTCTCCATGCTATTTATTTTTGGTTTCCCACACCTCGTCGTTAGTCGTAAAATTCTCAAGTTTCACTGCAATTTTGTTAAATAAATAGTTGATTGTAAAGTTATCGCTTGAGTAGTAGTAGTTATCAGCGATAACGAAGTGATATGTTACAAGAAATAATTGATATTCGAAGCGACATTGAAGGATTATAAAAGGAAATATACCGTTATTTAGGTAAATTTTCATCTTAGTTTCGTTTAATCTTCATCATCAGTCGGAAGACGTCCTCTGCTGTACAAAAGCCTACCCCTTAGTCCTCCACATTTAAGACAACTCAGAACACGCATCCCCTGACTCCTCGTATGTTTCCTTTCACATTTTTCCAACCGATTGATATTGCGATTGATATTTGCTTTCACAATAAAATAACTTGTAGAAAGTTCTTGGTTAAATCTATTGTCCGATGTTTTGAGCTTCAGTCTGTGACATCAAATATTGTCATATTCTAATACAGTTATACATATAGTCTTACATACTTGAATACAAGTACGGCGTATAGCGTAGCGTAAAGCGCGGGTCACGCCTCAAAAAGCTATCAGACCAGCACGGATGGGGGCCCAATAGCTGATGGCTGATGCCGATATGGAGTCGCGGAGAACGTAAAAGGTTATCGGGGCTCCAGCTCGAAATGCAGTAGTAGGTTCCTCCTGCTTCACCCAGACAGGAGAAGCCATTCGATGATTTTCCTCCCTTAAAAAATATAATTGAATACCGTTTTGAAATATTATTCTACTTGTCCTAATGACAATCGTTAAGACCGAGTAAGATCAAAAAAATGTTATTATCTTATTGACTGATCTTTAAGATTTTAGAGTAAATTATTTTGAGAGTTAATCTATCGCGAAATTAAAAGTGCATAGACCCACAACAAAGGTATTATACAATGTATTACAAAATTTCCAGAATCTAGATACTTAAATAAAAATTAAATTATCTCTAATCAGTAGTTTTACAGTGTCTTATTGACTATGGATTTGAATAATCTTTATATTTTTATAATAGAGTTATCAAGTTATAAAATTGTGGGTGGAAAGTTATATTGTCACAGTAGACTTCGACATGGCAACACTAACCGTTCTGGCCCTCCTTCTGTTTGCAGGTAATTATGGTATTTTTTTTAAATTGTAGTAGTTATAGTTCAATTCTTCATTATCATATTAGCCACAAGAGGTCTACTCCTGAACAGAGGCCTTATCCAAGATCAACTCAGGCTAAAAAAAATTGATAGACCTAATAGTCATAAGTTAAGCTTAAACGATGAAATAAGAGATGATATGGATGAACGAGTTGCTTTGATTAAGTATAATGATACTTACATAGTATTGTTATTAAAAGCTTAATTAAAATTGAGTTCTGAATAGTACTGAGTGATCAGAGTCAGATAAACGAAAAGTTTCTCTTGCAAGTATTTATTCATGTCTAAGTGTGGGAGAGCCATGCTTCGGCACGAATGGGCCGGCTCGATCGCAGTGATACCACGGCCGAGCAGAAAACTGACATGAAACAACGCTTGCGTTGTGTTTCGTCGTGTAAGTGAGGTTACCGGAGGCCCAATTACGGGGGGTAATTAGGGCTCCGGTAACCTCCCTAGTTTCCTGAATCCCCGAATCCTCCACAATTCTCAAATTCCCAATTCCCAAAAGGCCGGTAACGCAATAGTAAAGCCTTAGTGTTTCGGGTGTCCATGGGCGGCACCGATTGCTTACCATCAGGTGATCCGTCTGCTCTTTTACCGGCTTATGCTTAAAAAAAATGTCACTTATTTTATTCTAACTTGTGAACTGATTTAATTTTCAGGCGTTGCCTGTTCTTCACCGGCCTCACGAATCTCGGGAGGCTCAGAGGCATCGGTTGAGAAGTATCCCTCTATCGTGCAAGTGGAATTTTTGGGCACAGCCTCCGGTATCTGGTCGCAATCTTGTGGAGGACACATTCTGACCGCTCGCTATGTGCTGTCTGCTGCTCACTGCTTCCATGGAATGTGAGTTATTGAGTAATAATGTTTATATTTACTGAGAATGATTTAAGTCTATCACCACCTTAAATAGTTAGTTTTAAGTTGTTTTAAAACCACTATTTAAGGTGGCGATAAAGGAAAACTGTGGTTTCACTTGGACCAACAACAGTTTCAGATGTAAGAGAAGAACTTGGTCCAAAAATAAGTACTCTTTTTATATATTTGATGGTGTGGTGGTGGTATCAGACGTTTGACCACTATCTTGCCTAGTTGTAAGCGATGATGTGGTCTACAATGGAACATCGTCCCATAAGCAATCTATTCACTCGGGCGTTGAAGCCACCCAGGTCATACCCTTCAGGAAATACAGACTCTGGCAAAGAATTCCACTCCTTAGCAGTACGCACAAGTTTGATGCGAAGTGCTTAGTACGTGTGGGTGGGATTCTTCCTAAATAACATGCATGATATTCCAACCATATCCTCTATAATGTAGTTGGTTAGACTATAGTAAAATATAAGTGGGCAATGAGCAACGAAATCACCATTGTCAGATTGATCAAAGGACATTAGAAACAAACTACCCCTTCTTTAGTCTTGTGGACAGGTATGCATCATAAATACAGGTCTTAAACAATTGAAATAAGTTCAGCTATGTCCCGCCGTTGTGGCACACACTAATAAAATACAAATCAGAATTTAAAACACAATTAGTCATATTTAGTCTCAATACATTATTAAAATATTCCTAACCATAGATACATACAAATTCAATTTCAAGTCATAACAGTCATAATATAATTATAATTCATTATTACAACATTCGTCTTTGTAACACATAATCCCTTAATGTAATTACTCTCCTACTTACAGTTTCTACGACCCCAAAAACCGGCGTATCAGGGCTGGCTCTTCAGAACGCAACACCGGTGGCATCCTTGCCTACGTAGATGTGGAGATCAATCACCCAACATATGGTGCCAATGACATGGATGGCGACATCTCCGTCGTCCGTCTCTTGACCTCTCTGGAGTACAGTCCAGTTGTGCAACAAGGTCCCATTATTATTCATGGATTTGTCCTTCCTTACCGCCTGCCTGTTACACTTGCTGGTTGGGGCGCTACTGAGGTAAAGTTGGGTTTATTGTTTTGTAATATTTGTCTTAATGTATTGTTTTTCGTTTTTGTTAGATACGTTGCAATCCCAAAATGAGCTCTCTATGACGTTAATACATTCATTATTACAAAACAACAATTTAGAGATTTTTTGATAGGATAAGCCGGTAAACGAACAGACAGATCACTTGATGGTAAGCAATCGGCGCCGCCCATGGGCACCTGAAACACCAGAGGCGATACTTACAAGTGTGTTACCGACCTTTTTGGGAATTGAGGATTGTGGGGGATTCTGGGACTGGGGATATTGGGGAAGGGGAGGGGGTAATTGGGGCTCCGGTAACCTCATATTCACGACAAAACACGTTTCACGTCGGTTTTATGTGAGGCCGTGGTATTACTCCGGTTGAGTAGGCCAATTCGTGTCTAAGCATGGCTCTCCCACACTTGGATCCAGACCCTGGACTGAAACACTTACATCAAGTTATATTTTTGCTAAATAATTTATATTCCTTGACTCAACAACATTTGGATCAGCATTAGATCCAGCTGAATAAAGAAACCAAATATAATCTTAATTTTCTAATTACAGGTCGGTGGCTTAGCTTCACCCCAACTTATAGAGGCTAGTGTTGAAATTCTGGACACAGAAGTCTGTCAAGCAGTGTATGGAGCTCTGTCCATTCCTCGGGAGGTCACTGACAACATGATCTGTTCCAGTCTTTTGGACAACAATGCAGGAGACGCCTGCCCGGGTGACTTTGGAGGTCCTTTGTACTATGATGACATCCTCGTCGGTATCTTGTCCTGGGCTGAAGGCTGTGGCTCCAACTCCTTACCCGCTGTCAGCACCCGTGTGGCTTCATATAGGTACTAACTGGATTATTGAAGCTGCTGTCTAAGGAATGTTTTGATCAGCGGATGAAGAAGATCAAAGTATGCCTTACGTGTTTTGCCTTACACGATTTAAGTTGTGGGAGATTTGAATATAATTTTATACAAAACTGAGCTGTTGTATTAATAATTAAATTGAATATAATTATAAAGCTACCACTATAATGTTGACTGTTATTCTGAGCAAGATAATTCATGGTTTCACATTTCAGAAATGTGCCTATAATAGAATACGAAACTATTTTTTTATGTCAAGAGATTTCTAGTTAATTCGTGTCCCTCGAGGATTATTGACAGATGCACATTATAAGTGCTTTTTCGTAGTTATTTAAAAAGGAACAAAATAGTTTTTGAGAAAATTAGCAACATATGTAGGTAGGTATTATTTTGTAAAGTAATGCATTAGTCATCATTATCATCATCATCTCAGCCACACCATGTGCGCTGCTGATGATCTATAATTGCGAAAAGCGCCATCTAGCAGAAACAAGGCAAACTAATTATAAGCTGATAAAAGCACTTCGTACAACAGTCTTAATTCACACACTTTAGGTGAGATGGCGTTTAGCAAAATTTCGTGTTCAAACCTCGACCCGAATGTTTTTTTTTTCTGTTTATTTCTTATTTCTTGTGAATTATTTTTCTATATTTTTTCCTTTCATGTACTAAAACAAACATCTAACTAACTAACTAACCTCGGTCATCCAAGTAATAAGAGAGCTAAATTAAAGATAAAAATTTAAGTTATTATCAAGCTATAACATTTTTATAGACTAAGCCTAATTTTTATTTCATCAACGGCTTATAAATATCCCCCTGCTGAGCAAAGCCTCTTCTCGCAGGAGAGCATTAATCACCACGCTTGCTCAATGCGGGTTGGCGATTTCAAACTTATAATTAGAAATTATAAGCCCGGGTTTCCTCACGATGTTTTTCTTCACCGTTTGTCAGTAGTGGCTAAATAATTTTAGAAAGTACATATAATTCGGAAATAGTCACATTGGTACTTGGCGTTGGTAGGTTTCGATCCCACACCCTCGTGCATGAGAAGAAGGTGTCTTCAACCTCCGGGCCACCACGACACCAGTTTTTATTCACATAATGATAAAATGGGGTAAAAAGGTTTGAGCAGCGAAAAGGGACAGAAGAGGGGTGAACTATTCACCTTTCGAGCCCTATTCACCCCATTTTACGATACACAATAAGTTAATTCATAATCTTTTTGAACAATATTAGAACTCTAAAAACCATTCGTTTGAAATAAAACTAAATTATACAGGCTGTAAACAAAACGCTCCCGAAATGCTAAAAAAATAAATTACCTAATTTAACTCGTCGAGTACCGTATTTATAGACACAATTAAAGAACAATAGGTTGCGGTCACCGGTGACCGCTTGGTGTTTGACAGTTTAAAAAGTTAAATCGTTTTTATTTTCGTCATATTTATATGCAACATCAGCATTAATATAAGCAGTTGATTACAACTATTCACTACATAGTATAAAACAAAGCCCCTATCCGCCGTCTGTCTGTCCCTATGTATGTATACTTAGATCTTAAAAACTACGCAACGGATTTTGATGCGTTTTTTTTAATAGATAGAGTGATTCTTAAGGCAGGTTTATATTTATAATACATGCATATTGCGCCCGTGCGAAGCCGGGGCGGATCGCTAGTATTACATAAAAGGAACACGTAGGCAATTCTTTACTTTTATGTAAATAGATTTCTTTTATTATGTCGGCGTTCTTCGGGAGCGTTTCATTTAGGTACGCACTGTATTAAAGTACAGCGACTTAAATGTACCTTCTTAATTTTAAACTTTTAACCATGGGTATCTGAGGCTTTAGGCGTAGGGAATAAAGTGTAATCAAATTCCCTAAGTGTCCACCTTTTTACGATCTCCATTAGGTATTCGTTTAGTAGTAAGAATGTGGGAAACTGTATAAAGGACATCTACTTAATACACCTTTTTATGGGAGGTAAACGAGCATACGGATCACCTGATGGTAAGCAATCGGCGTCGCCCATGGACACCTGGAACACCAGAGGCGTTACAGGTGCATTACCGACCGTTTGGGGACTATGAATTGGAGGATTGTTGGGAATCCAGGTATCACTCCGGTCGAGCCGGCCCATTCGTGTTGAAGCATGGCTCTCCCACACTTATAGTTATAGCAAGCAAGTAGTTTGATAATCAGCAGTTCATGTCAATCATTTAAACGTTTATCGTTTTACAGCCCGCACAGTGGCGGTAAAAACCAAACAGTTTTTATCGATATATTGTGAATAATAAACATTATAAACAATAAAACACGATAAAGCAATCGAGTACGATACGGTAGCTAAACTTGTTGTTATCGCATTGTTTTGTTGTCCATAATCTCGGTGAAAAACCTACACCTATGTAAATTATTACAGGCTATTGTACTTAGCTTATTGAAGATCCACGTTTAAACTTACGTCGTGAATTAACTAAAAAAAACGTTTTAAAAATACTAGGAAGAGGGACTCCTCATAAGCAGCGTGTGCGCTGTCTACTCAATAGTAGACTACTCAGTATAGTTATAATCAAAATATAACTTACATGATTGTCTTTTACAAATACGATAGTTTCCTAAATTTTATTTTAATGTGCGTCTGGTAGATTATTTTAAAACATTAGACACGTATTTTTTCACACTTTCGACGATTTAAGTATTCATTTGAAACATCCTGTGACGTCACAGCGTGCTACATTTTACAGCACGTTGTGACGTAACGACCTCCCTCTCCTAAACTTAATGCCATCTTATCTAAGTATTGTAGGTTTATACAAGAAAATAAAAAAATACTTGTCTAACATTTTTTCATTATCTGACGGACGAATTCGTTTTTTTAATTTTCTTACCCTGGCAACTACCCAATTGTATCTTATCTGTAAACATCTTATTTTGCAAGACTATTATAAGTTTTCATTGTGTAACTGTTTACTGATAGACTCGTACTCAAGCAAATAGGATTACCTATTTGCAATATTCTCCGCGTACATTTACTCTTGTCAGTGAAAAATCATAGTTTGCGACTAGTAACACTCGTACACCCAAAAATAACAATATTGACAACCAGAGATGCTTTGGTTCAGTATATTTGGCTATGATACAAAGAATCATCTTAAAGTTTTGACCAGAATTTTTACTTCAAACTTAAATTTTAAGCGTGCTTAGTCACGAATAGGCCTGCTCGACCGGTGTGATACCACGGCTTCGCATAAAACCGACGTGAAATAACGGCCGCGTTGTGTTTCGTCGTGTGAGTGAGATTATCGGTGGCCCATCACCCCAATCCCTGGGTCCCCAAAAATCCTTAAATTCCAAATCCCTAAAAGGCCAATAACGCACTTGTAACGCCTCTGGTGTTCCTGGTGTCCATGGGCGACCCCGATTGTTTACCATCAGATGATCCGTTCGCTCGTTAACCATATAAAAATGGAATAGAATAGATGAAGGAAGGAAAATGAAATTCAACGGAATCAAGGGTAACCTGCACTTGATTCCAAATTGTGGGAGGTGTGGAATAATGGTATTGTTTCTTTCAAATAAATAAAAAATATTCTTTTCAACATGAATATAGATGAAAGAAGCATCTATTTCATTTCGCGTGCACACCATCAATATCTTCGCATGTTATTACAGATATTAGTTACGGATTATTTTATCAGTGCAAGCATCGAGAGCATGATTATCATCAATTCAGAGGCAGTTTATTAGTCTTATCGAAACTTAACTTTGCTTTTAGAATTCGGCAGTGCAACAAATAAATCCATGAACTTCCATTATCTCTTAGTTATAATTATTTACGTAAAAAGCTGTACTTAATATAATATGTTTATTACAAAATAGGTAATTTAATGATTGAGAGCAACAGTGAATAGGTCCCTAACTAGACGTTGAGATTTTTTGTTTTTTTTTTTTAAATCATCGATTGACTTCTCTCTCCTTGGTGAGGCGGGAGGGAGTGTCAGACTCTTACTGACTAAAAACCACCCCGTTCCTACTCCTGCACTTTGAGCCGGAACCCCAGTCACCCGTTAGGTTCTCCGCGACTCCGAGTTGGCATCCGCCCTATTGGGCCCCATCCGTGGTGGTCTGATGGCTCTTTGAGGCGCGCGCGGAACGCGACGCAATTCCAATTATCTAATTTAGAAATCACTACGCTTATAAGTTATACAAATCAAATTAAGTCACTTTAATGCATCTATAGTGTGTACAGGGTCGTTTGCATATTTAATATAATGAAGATACTGATATATAATAGAAATAGAACAATACAATAGGCTCACCCCCCTATTACATGGGACTCATACCATAAATTGTGAAAAGTGGTTGTTACATTGTACAGTGGCATAATGTACACCTCTGCCTACCCCTTCGTGGTTAAAAGGCGTGATGTTATGTTATGTTAGATCCTGAACGAAAAGATGTACAGGTATGGACAATAGGATAGATGCCTAATTTTTATTTTAATGTCCGTCTGTTAGATTATTTTAAATCATTAGACACGTATTTTTTTATTTTCTTACAGAAACGAATACTTTCGACGATATATTGATTTGAAATGTTGCGTGACGTCACTTCTATGTACATTTTATACATAGAAATGACGTTTTAGCCCCCACTACTAAACTTTGATTCGTTTTATCTAAATATTGTTTTATTATACGACAAAATAAACGTGTCTAATATTTTTTTATTATCTATGTTACGGACTAATTAGATTTTTAATTGCAAACTATGAATGGGGTCATCATCCCAATTCATAGTTTGCAATTTTATAAACAGACCCTATTACAATATTAACTAAACCCATATCAATATTAATTTGTGAATTATAAATCATTGGGTACAATATAATACGGTATTGATTAACTATGTTTGTGATAAGTATATAATATAAGGTGAATTAACGAATGATTACGTTACAGTCGCGGTAAGGCAATATGGCGGTGTTGGCTTTAGCAGTCCTTTTCATTGCAGGTAAATTAGATTGTAAAATTTTTAACAAAAAACATACAGCCGAATTGATAACCTCCTCTTTTTTGCGAAGTCGGTTAAAAAGTAGACCCATATTTTAGTTCATGAGATATTTTACAGACAAACATTAGATGTGATTTTACAAAATTACTTGTTTAAACATTTTTGTTTGCTTTATCATCAGTTGATCATCGTAACTCTACAAAATCACAATTCATTTATTTTACTTTGGGATTTACCATAGGCTTTGAGTAGGGTTTCTCTACCGTACAATTTTTTTAAGGGGGGAAACTCATCGAATGACTGCTCCCGCCTGGGTGAGGCGGGAGGGAGTGTCAGGCTCTTACTGACTAAAAACCACCCCGTTCCTTCTCCTGCACGCCGAGCCGGAGCCCCGGTAACCCATTAGGTTCTCCGCGACTCTCTACCATACCTTAGTGGCCATTTTGGCTTATACTTTAAGCAAGGCTCAATACAATAATAATTTAATGACTTGTATTTAAGTGCATCTTAAATGGTGTATTATTATGTTAAACCACGATAATCTCAGAACTATTCCGCTGATCTTTAAAATTCTCGTTTCCAGGTCTTGCCTGCTCATCTGCAGAGGAGGGGAAATTAACCTCGATTGAGGAGTACCCCAGCTTGGTGCAGGTGGAGAACCGCGCAGGCCTGCTGTGGCTGCAGTTCTGTGCTGGTAGCGTGTTGACATCATACCACATTCTATCAACGGCACGATGCTTCTCTGGACCGTAAGTAATTCTTCTTTAGTATTTCGTTAGCGATATTTTTTTAACAATCATTGACAACTTTCTCTAATATTGTATTGTATTTTCACGGTTGGCGCGGTGGCTGGGCAACTGGCTGTCGCGCAACGTGTCGCGGGTTCGATTCCCGCGAGGATGAACTCTTTGTGTGTTCCATGGATTGATGTTCCGGGTCTGAGTGTCATATGTATGTGAACTTGTATGTGTAAATGCACCCACGACACAGGAGAAAATCCTAGTGTTAACGTTATTTAAAAAAAGATATTTAATTTAATTTTTGTAGCGAAATATAAAAAATTCTACATCCAAAAATAGCAATGACGACCTTAAGTACCAAAAGTACTCAAAAATCGAAATAAAAAATCCTATTTTCTTTTTTTTTTCCAGCAACTACACAAACCGTAACCGCCGCGTCAGAGCCGGTACCTCCATCCGTGGATCTGAGGGTATTATCCGAGAAGTTGCACGAGCCTATCTCCACCCGTCCTTTGGCCTTTTGGGTAACGATGGCGATGTATCCGTCGTCCGTCTGGAAACCCCAATGACATTGGGTAACACTATCGCACAGGCTCCCATTCTGGGCGAGGGCATCTACTTGCCTTATGGATTACAGCTGCAGCTTGTTGGCTGGGGTACTACTAGTGTAAGTACTTTTTACATACATAACATAACATCACGCCTTTTATCCCCGAAGGGGTAGGCAGAGGCGTACATTATGCCACTGTACTATGTAACACCCACGTTTCACTATTTATGTTTTGAGTCCCATGTAATAGGGGGTGAGCCTATTGCCATATACCGGGCACATTTCCAGACTCCGTGCTACTACTGGGTTTTTTTTAAAAGCCCAGTAGTACTTTGCCCGACCCGGGAATCGAACCCAAGACCCCTTGCCCGGCAGTCGCACTTGCGACCACCCGGTCAACGAGGCAGTCTTTTCATTACTATCTTTTACAATTCAGTTGTAAAAACGACTCCTCTGGGTTGCATAGTAGGCATTGATCGCTAACCATCAAGTGATGCGCATGCTCGTTTTCCTTCGATCGTGTGGACGTGAGGGACACATACTTTCTGTACTTATCCCATTTAATGATTCCTATCATTCCAATAGTCATTGTCATTGAGAATTGACAGGAAATTACCCAGTTTCCTAAATTTTATTTTAACGTCCGTCTGGTAGATTAATTTAAAACATTAGACACGTATCTTTACTTTTCTCATAAAGTTTCTTACAAAATTGAATCTTCGACGATATATTAATTTGAAATATCGTGTGACGTCACAAAATACTACATTTTAGTAGCACTTATGACGTAACGACCTCCCACTCCCAAACTTAACGACATTTAATATAAGTATTGTAAAAAATACGTGTCTAATATTTATATATCTGACGGACTAATTACATTTTTAATATTCACAGGAACTACATGCATTATTCAAGTTCAAAGACCTACATGCCAAAATTCTCATTTCTTTTTCTCCAGGAGGGTGGAAACCGAGGCGACAGCAATCTCTATGAACTGGACATCTACACGGTCTCCAACGACGAGTGCTTAGAAACATACTTGGGGCTTGAAGATGTAGTGAACAACACCATCACAGAAAACATGATCTGCACTGGACTCTCAAGCACCAAGGGTAGAGATCTTGACACAAGAGATGAGGGAGCTCCTCTCTTCTACACCGGAGTGACAGTTGGTATCGTCTCCTTCGGAGTACCAAATGGAGAGGACAGTGTCCCTCTTGTCAGCACCGCCATTTCCTCTTACACCAACTGGATTGTTGAAACTGCGACTTTGTAAAGATACCATGTGATGAAGGGCGTTTAGATTAAGTTGTATATTTATAGTCTTTTAAAATAAAGATTGTTTTTCAATTTCTGTTGTAATATGTAATTTTTTTTTGGTAAGGGGTTTAATGGTAAAATGAGTTTTGTTGAAAAATCCTAATCCATCAAATGAAGGTTAACCTTTTGAGTACCGTCATTATATACACAATTAAAGAACAATAGGTTGCGGTCACCGGTGTCCTCGCGGTGTTTGACAGTTTAAGTCGAATATGAGCCTCTAGCATGGCTTGAAACTAGTCGAGTTCCTCGTCAAATAATTACGTGACCAAAAACATAATACCTCTAAGTATATATCATGTAAACATTATTTTTTTATGGGATAAACCGGTAAACGAGCAGACGGCTCACCTGATGGTAAGCAATCAGCGTCGCCCATGGACCCCTGGAACACCAGAGGCGTTACCGGTCTTTTAGGATTAGGAATTTGAGGATTGTTGGGGATTCAGGGACTGGGGAAAGGGGGGGAAGGTAATTGGGCATCCGGTAACCTCACTCACACGACGAAACACAATACAACGTTGTTTCACGTCGGTCTTCTGTGAGGCCGTGGTATCACTCCGGTCGAGCCGGCCCATTCATGCCGAAGCATGAGAGCCATGCTTACTGCACACTTATATTTTTATTCTATTTTTATATTGTAGTGGTCATGCATGCATTAATTGTGTGGGAGCTGCTCTGCAGTGTGCTTTGGCACAAAAGGGTCGGCTTGACCGGAGTCATACCACAGAAAACTGATGTAAAACAATGCTTGCGTTGTGTTTCATTTTGTGGGTGAGGTTATCGGAGGCCCAATTACCCCCTCCCCGATCTCCCTTATTCCTAAATCCCCAACAGTCCTCAAGTTCCTAATCCCAAAAGTAATGCACTTGCACCTCTGGTATTTCGGGTGCCCATCGGCGATGCCGATTGCTTACCTGTCAGCTGATCCGTCTGATTGTCAACCGGCTTATATGACAAAACAATTAGGAGGCAGCCAAAAAAAGCCTGATCCTAGGGGCATTTTCAAACTCGATCCCGCCCTCTTAATCTGTTCGAGTGTCGACATTTTCGCCAGTCGTTTAGTTCACCGTAATTATTATACAGTTGCAGCAATGTAACTGCCTGATAATATTTATTTAGCAGGCGATTCTAATATTTTTTTCTAGATAGGATTCTAATTGTTTATTCATGAGCAGCCTTCCACGACCAGCGACGCGACGACTGTCAAGCTGCTACTAACTAGCATATGAATTAAGTCGAATATGAGCCTCTAGCATGGCTTGAAACTAGTCGAGTTCCTCGTCAAATTATTATTTATTTATTTTCAGCCATGCTGGTCCCACTGCAGGGTAAAGGCCTCCCTACCCTCCTTCCACTTCTATGTATGTAAAGCTTTTTCCTTTTTGTTCGTCAAATAATTACGTGACCAAAAACATACTAATTAATTTAGTATGTCTCACGAAAGTTATAATAAAAAATAGTATCTAATTAGTACGGCATTTAGATAATGAAAAAATATTAGACACGTATTTTTTTATTTCTTTGTATAAAGTTATAATACTTAGCGCCGGTTCCACCTCCTCCATATAAGTACCTGATAAACTTATGTGACAGATAGTTCATACAAATTAAGTTCTTAATTCAAACGACTATCCAGATATTGTGAAACAGGCCCTTAGACAAAATGGTTTTAAGTTTAGGAGTGCGGTCGTTACAAAATGTAACACATTGTGACGTCGCACGATATTTCAAATAAATTTATCGTCGAAAGTATTTAATTTTGTGAGAAAAGAAAAAAATATGTGTATAGGTAATGTTTTAAAATTAATCTCTTCATCAACAGCCTATAAGTAGCCACTGCTGACCAAAGGCGTCTTCCCACACCGAGAGTAGAGCATTAATCACCACACTTGCTCAATGCGGGATGGCGATTTCAAACTAAGCCTAGGTTTCGTCACGATATTTTCGTTCACCGTTTGAAAGTACCTAGTGTCTGGATAATCTTAGAAAGTACATATAACTCGAAAAAAGTCGCATTGGTACCTGCCGTTGGTAGGTTTCGAACCCGCACCCTCGTGCATGAGAAGCAGGCGTCTTAAACCTCCGGGCCACCACGACATCGTTTAGAATCCAACGATTATAATTATTCTCCGGTGACATTTTTAATCACACTTACATTAAATTAATCTACCAGACGGACATTACAATTGAATTTAGGAAACTACCCTGTTACTTCGGCTCGGTGATAGCTTAGAACTATCAAGTTCAGACATTGTTTATTTTATTTATCAAATTCAAATTCAAATTCAAATTTTCATACCCTGTCATCACCCCAATTGGGGTACAGTTCCAACGTGAAACGCGATTAAGGCACGGCAACATATATATAGAGCAAAATATAATCTAATTAAATTACTTATAATATTATCACATAAAACTACTGTGATTTTTTTAAAAACCCAGAAGTACTTCGCCTCACCCGGGAATCGAACCCGAGGCCCGTTGTCCAACAGTCGCACTTGCGACCACTCGGGCAACGAGGCGTCAGTATTATAATAATTATGTATTTACATAAATCATATAACATTATCTTTATTGCTTCTCGATATACAATAGTAAAATACAATTTTATGGCCTAGATTAGTAATAGACCAGATTTTCATAGACTATGTTGACATGATTAAGAAGTTGCAAAGGAAGTGAATTTTGATGACTTGAGATAGATGATGATATATTGAATGTTTCACCTAAGTTCTTTTGGAACCTCCTATTTTTAAGGGGGGAAAATCATCGAATGACTGCTCCCGCCTGGGTGAGGTGGGAGGAAGTGTCAGACTTTTACTGACTAAAAACCACCCCGTTCCTTCTCCTGCACTTCGAGCCGGAGCCCCGGTAACCCGATAGGTTTAACTTTTGGAACCTCTATGATATCAAGTCTCTTCCCCCTTCTTCTGGCCTTTTACTATTATATTTTTAATGTCTACACTGAGTCTTAATAATGCCTGGTAGCTTACTCTTGAATCCAATTCTGATCGATCGACATTGGTATTGCGAAATTTCATACTCTTGAGTTGCAACACTAGCGCCCATTACGTCCGTATTGCGTGGATATTGAATGAACTAAATGGTATTGAGTTTGGCTATATATCCCGTACTCTATATGCTATATTAACAGCTACGATTGTGGTTGTATAGTTTTGATATTGATATTAAGATTTTATTGGATTGACTGCCTCGTTGGCCGAGTGGTCGCAAGTGCGACTGCCGGGCAAGGGGTCTCGGGTTCGATTCCCGGGTCGGGCAAAGTATTACTGGGTTTTTAAAAAAAATCTCAGTAGTAGCACGGAGTCTGGAATTGTGCCCGGTATATGGCAATAGGCTCACCCCCTATTACATGGGACTCATAACATAAATAGTGAAAAGTGGGTGTTATATTGTACAATGGCATAATGTGCACCTCTGCCTACCCCTTCCGGGATAAAAGGCGTGATGTTATGTTATGTTATTTTATTGGATTGAAATTGCATTGACATTGAGAATGGTTTCAAGAGTAAGCACCCTGATCACATATTTTTATGCATCGTGAAGTGTATTTCGATTTCGTCCCGAAGTAAAACGGTTCTGTCTTGGTAATACAATAGTTTTACGTAGAAATAAAATGTTTAAAAATATCTGGTGAACAACTGCAAAAAGCATACTTGGAAATCGCATACGAACTCACAGTACCTACCTACATTATCAAAACATCACACTATATAGAGGTATTCTCGAAGAGGTATTTCTCGTCGGGTGGCATGTGCGATGCGAATAGTGCCCACAAATTTACTTCTAGTGTTTCATGTGCATAACATAACATAACATCTTTTATCCCCGAAGGGGTAGGCAGAGGTGCACTGTACAGTAACACCCACTTTTCACTATTTATGTTATGAGCCCCAAGTAGTAAGGGGTGAGCCTATTGCCATATACCGAGATTTTTTTTTAAACCCAGTAATACTTTGCCCGACCCGGGAATCGAACCCGAGACCCTTTGTTTCATGTGCATATTCCTATGAAAACTTTTTGAACCTGAAAAAAATCACATCTATTTATTTTTGTTTTTACTTTATACATCAAAAGTAGGTACTCCTTATGGCAAGTGGTTTGTCGTGGAGAACCTAACGGGTAACCGGGGCTCCGGCTCGACGTGCAGGAGAAGGAACGGGGTGGTTTTTAGTCAGTAAGAGTCTGACACTCCCTCCCGCCCCACCCAGGCGGAAGCAGTCATTCAATGATTTTTCTTCCTTAAAAAAAATGGCAAGCGGTTTCAAACGAAAACGGAAACGTCGTTAATACATTTCACGGTGTATATACAAAACAATATAATTTTGAAAAAACAACCCAAAATCCTGACACTTGTTTAAATGATACCAGTTAGATAAAATCGCACCACAAAATAAGCTCCGCCCCTTGGTCTTCCGATGTTAAAGAAACAGGCTTGTGATTGGTTTAAAAAAATGACGTCACAACTGTCGATGAAAGTGTTGAATGAATTTATAATCTTTAATGAATGATGAGTAAGTAAGTTAGGACTGAACACCTGTGGGCTACAAGGATGTTTTTCTGTTGCCGAAGAACCCGGATCGATAAAAAGATTCGATTATTTTATAAGTCTAACAGCGAGTCGATTGTTGATTGTACCACTATACTAAGCACCGATTTTAAATGCTCAGTTTAATTTTAGAGGAATACCTTTGAATATTTGACAATCCTTCCATACTGAAAACTGTCAAATGTAAATTTTATTCTACGGTTTTTTTAAGGGGGGAAAATCATCGAATGACTGCTCCCGCCTAGGTGAGGCGGGAGTGAGTGTCAGACTCTTACTGACTAAAAACCACCCCGTTCCTTCTCCTGCACGTCGAGCCGGAGCCCCGGTAACCCGTTAGGTTCTCTGCGACTATTCTACGGTTAAGAATGATTAACTACCATGATTGTAAAATCGGCCCTTAGTGATCGAAATAACTTATTAAATACCTACTTTTATAACTGGAAAAGCTGCCTTATTGGCCGAGTGGTCGCAAGTGCGATCGCCGGGCAAGGGGTCTCGGGTTCAATTCCCGTGTCGGGCAAAGTATAATGAGGTTTAAAAAAATCTCAGTAGTACCATGTAGCCTGGAATTGTGCCCAATATATGGCAATAGGCTCACTCCCTATTACATGGGACTCATAACAGTGAAAAGTGGGTGTTACATTATGTACAGTGGTATTAAGTGCCGTAATGTGCACCTCTGCCTCCCTTCGGGTAAAAAAGGCGTGATGTTATGACATGATTATGAAAATTGGAAAAACACAAACATTTATGATGCAGTATCTACTAGTTTATCTCGTTGTATATTTAAGTTATTTACCCCACTGACAACTATTAAGATTAAGCTTCGATATCGCAATAATTGTAAAAACAACACTTTATAAACGATAAAACTTTACAACCTTAAACAGGTAATTGCTATCGCAGTGACGTCATAGTCATAATGTCACATGATATCAAATAATTGAAATTACTAGATAAGTCCACAAACTGCTACTTTGTGTGTGTAGAAGAACAGTTTAATAAGGGGCTAGCTCCTTTCGCTCGGGTCCATCCACTCCGCTCTGCTCATGATGTTTTATAGCCTATAGCCATTCGATAAATACGACACAAAAAGATTTTTATTAAATCGGTACCTGAGATTAGCGCGTCCACAAACAAACAAACTCTTCATCATCATCGTCCTCATCTGCCCGTATTCGTCCACTGCTATAGTGGACATAGGCCTTTCCAATGGCACGCCACTGAGCTCGGTTTTCAGCTCTTCTCATCCAACCACTGCCAGCCACCTTGTGGATGTCGTCACTCCACCTAGCTGAAGGGCGCCCTACACTACGTTTACCTCGTTTACCTAGACGCGGTCTCCACTCTAGAACACGTTTACACACTCTTAAACGCGGTCTAGAGGAAGAAGCTGGTACTGGGGTGCCCCCAAAGATGAGAACAGTATTATTTAACAACTATCCTCAATAATCTTCAAATTACTTATCACTTTGCTAACATTTAAGCTGAGCTCTGGCCTTTTTGCGCCGTCTCCACTATTTTTTCGTGTTATTGTATTTTGTGACGGTGGAAATATATATTAAAGAAGGGCCAAATTAAAAGTACCCTTAACCGACGAGCATGCATGAAAAGATTGATGACTGTTGATAAAGCTAAAGAGGTATGTAGGAATCTTAGTAATTGGCGTGCCCTAGTCTGCCAACCCCAATGGGAGACAGGCACGAAGTTATGTATGTATGACGGTGGAAATAAACAATTTTTTCTTTCTTTCTTTCTTATCATCAGGTGATCCGTCTGCTCGTTTACCGTCTCTTATCCCATAAAAAAATATCAGAACTATTTATAGTATTATACCTGAAATTATGAACTGTTTATTGTATAATAGAGTACTGCAGCCCGATTTCAATATAAAATACTAACGTTTTGTTTATTTTATGTAATAAAATAATTACCCTGCAAACGTAGATAATTCCATTTATGAAATAAGAATGAAATCTTTGTTCTCTCTCTCTTTCTTTCTCTGTCTTCTCTTGTTTACTAGCAACACTCAGAGAGAAAACAGTTTTAAAATATGAGTACCTACTGATCAATATTTAATGAGAAAAAATTGACACATCAGTCGATTGCCAATTTAATATACAATGATTAAAGATTATTCTCTCCATGACGTCAGTTACACCTGCGATACATATTATCTACTATCTTAAATTTTGCAGCTGCAAGCCTTTCCATAAAGCTGTACCTATCTAAATATATTTATTACTTTTTTCTTTAATATTCTAGACCTTATCGTGTTGTCGAGCAAATTATCTATATTCAGACGAAAGTGCTTCTGAATTAAAATTTGATAAAATTGCAGATAACATGGTAATAATATGTTTATCTGATTGATTAGTAATTATTTACTGCATCTGGTTTAATAGGCCAACTGATGGGAACTTAACAAATTATATATTTTGTTGTTTTGACTAAAGTTTTATCATATGAACGATATTATATCTTTTTGTTCAGCTTTTGATCCATATTTATGGAATATTTCCGTTACTTTTCCTTCTTAGTTCTTGTGCAATAAGTTTGGGGTTCATTGATAGTCTCATTTAATATTTTTCTTTTTTTATGGGATAAGCCGGTAAACGATCAGACGGTTCACCTGATGGTAAGCAATCGGTGTTGCCCATGGACACCTGGAACACCAGAGGCGTTACAAGTGCGTTACCGGCCTACTGAATTAGGAATTTGAGGATTGTTGGGGATTGGGTCTCCGGTGACCTCACTCACACGACGAAACACAACACAAAACGTTGTTTCACGTCGGTCTTCTATGAGGCCGTGGTATCACTCCGGTCGAGCCAGCCCATTCATGCCGAAGCATGGCTCTCCCACACTTGTTTGTAGTTACAATTTTTAGTAGCACTTAAACATTTTTGTTAAACTGTTTTAATGAGCTTGTGGCGACGCATGCCACATGTCAACGGATGACGTCACAAGAATCCTACATCGCACATGCAAAGTTTACGTATGCAAATTAAAACGGATAGAAAATCCCAACGAACAACTGTTGGGTAGAAAGCCCGCCAGGCACGATCACCTCGCCTGGTCGGAGGATCCTCCTTTTCCGATCTTAGGGAACTATACTCTCTGTTCCCTGAAGTGGTGACCCCAACGTGATTGGAAGCAACCTTCACTTCACGGAGCAGATCAGCATCATCCGTATCGCCATCCCTCTCATTCATCACTTCTCCGCTGAGCGGTAATCAAGTCGCAGCCAACCAGCATCCTCGGCCTCATCAGGGACCACCATCGCCTGCAACGAAGTAGTTGTGCAGCCTGGTTCTTCCCTACGGCCTCACCAGCGTCTAGGCACAGCACTTCTGCACACGGTTCTGAAGGACATCTCCTCCCGTCAACGCAGACGCCAGCCACTGCGCCACCTACCCTCGCAGCATCTCTTCCCCGACTCACCGTGGGACACTGCGAACTCATCTCTCCGACTCACTGGAGTTTCGCCCTGCACCGCTCATCCCAAAGCATCGACAGCCGTCTCAGCGGGATCGACCTCCGGTCTTGGGAGGGAGTGATGTGGCGACGCAAGCCACATGTCAACGGATGACGTCACAAGAATCCTACATCGCACATGCAAAGTTTACATGCAAATTAAAACGGATAGAAAATCCCAACGAACAACTGTTAGGCAGAAAGCCCGCCAGGCACGATCACCTCGCCTGGTCGGAGGATCCTCCTTTTCCGATCTTAGGGAACTATACTCTCTGTATTTTTCCATTCTACTTCTACGAATCAAGCCTTTACGTTTGATATCCATATTATGACGAGATAGTTACGGAAATAACTAGATTAAATTGTATGGTCATTAGATCCAAAGATTAGGAATTATGTCAAATATTAGATTGATCTGTCGTCAAGACAGAGTTAAAATTTCAATGACACAATTTGACCCAAACAAACGGGGCAAGCTAAATAAAGCCATTCAATATAAATGCCTGTTTCGTACTTAGCTCGAGTAAATAGTCACGAGTCCAAGTCTCCGATAGCGGGACGAAGTAAAGAAGATTTCAATTTTTAAAATTCTTAACTCACTCTACTCGACTGTCGAAACAGATCTGTGTGTGAGTTAGCTTTGAATGAGAGAAGTACCACTATTTGCAACCTCGTTTTATATGTGAGGCTATAGGTAGAACATGTAATGAAAATGCACAGGTAGCAATACATAATGTAATTTAATAAATAAGATTGCAAAAATCCATTAGCACTACTGCAGTGGTAGCCAAATGCCATTTAGCGCTTGTCTACATGTAGAGTAGAAAACTAAATTATATGGAATTGACGTAAAATTTGACACTTGTCAGTGTCATCCCCATACATTTTGATTTCTACTCTCTCTGTAGACAAGCGCTAAAGTGGCGTTTGGCTAAAGGCCCAGGGCCTCTAGCCAAACACTACAGAGAGAGTAGAAATCAAAATGTATGGGGATGACACTGACGAGTGTCAAAATTTACGTCAATTCCATACAATTTGGTTTTCTATTCTACATGTAGACAAGCGCTAAATGGCATTTGGCTACAGCTGCTGGAATCGGCTTAATGCCGCGTGAGCAGAGACGTCATGCATTCTTAAATGTTTTACAGTCAGTGGCGCTGTGATCGGACCGATTGCTGGCCCTCACGTCATGCTTGTGAACGGGCGCCTTCTGCTGTGGCAGGTCGGCTCGCTCATCGCGCGGGTGTGCCGATCCCGTAGGGTAAATGTAATAAAACATGTATTGTGTATATGTAGATATCACCTAAGATTATTTTAACCATTAATTTTGACTGTAAAATAAAAGAAAATGTAATTGGATGACAAGGGCACACACAAGAGTCCGCGGAGAAAAAGAATATCTAATATAATAAAAAAAAAGTATGCACTGGTGTTTGCCTGTGCGCGCTAATCTCCGGAACTGTTAATCAGGTTTGGCAAATTCCTTTTGCATTGGATGGCCCAGCCCAACGTCTAGTTATTGTTTTGTAAAGCTATGTTACCTAGCGGACCAAGTAAGTAGCAACTGAAGGTAAATTTAATATTGCTATACATGGAGCACTTAAATTCTTACAGGGATGTAGTCACGCTTGTCACAGTGGGGAGGCAGCTCTTAAGCTAAGAGGCGAATCTACTGCTCTTTTGCTTCATCAAGATTTATCAACTTCATGTGTCACCGATTGAGTGTGATTTTATCTATGTTCCACCCACACGCACGAAGCGCTTCGCTTCAAACTTCCTTGTGCGTACTGCTAAAGAGTGGAATTCTTTGCCAGAGTCTGTATTTTCTGAAGGGTATAACCTGGGAGTCTTCAAGGCCCGAGTGAATAGGTTGCTTATGGGACGACGTGCTCCATCGTAGACCGCATCATCGCTTACCACCAAGCGAGATAGTGGTATAACGTCGCTCCATCAATTATAAAGAAAAAAAATAATTATCCCTCTCTGGTCTCCATGAATTCTTTAGATTTGTGATACTCCTGGTATGCCACAATAGGTACATCACTCGACCAATAAGGTATGAGTTCATATTTATTTTTAACTTTATTTTCCATTCTCATACTGACTGAAATTTATCTTTAAATAAAGTCATTCGATATATTTTTAAATAAAATGTAACTATGCCTATTTGGTTGATAATATTATATTGCTAACACTTTCCACGATTATAAGATTAAAGTAAATTCATTCATGACCAAGATGATATAGATAGATGATAAGAAATACAAAGGTTGAAAAGCGACATTAATTAAATACATCTAAAGAATCTAGAAAAAGAAGAAAAAAGAAGAAGATTTAGAAGAATAAGAAGGAAGAATGAGGAGGAGGAGAAGCAGGAGATGATATTTCGATAGAAGTTGAATAGAGTCTGAAAAACTTATGCCAAAACGAAATTGAATACAGATCTTGTGTGGCTACTAATGTTTCAAATTGAGTATTGTGACATCACAATCAATATCTCATCAAAGGCACTCATTTTAATAATATTGAAGCTCAGGACAGACGAGCAGAGCCGACAAAACTATTGGATGCTGGTCGTTGTCAAAACCGACCTATCTGGAATTCATTGGGGAAGGCCTATATTAAGCAGTAGACGACTTGTGGTGGATATGATGAGGATCATGATAGAAACAGAACAAGGTGCCTTTTATCTGTTGAAACATCGGCTCCCGGTGTAAAACACATTATACCCGCAACTATCAACAGATAAGAGGATATATTAAATAAGATTACATAGGTGCTACTTATTCCTGTTGGAATTTCTTCCAGTAGACCTGAGACAGGAAATGTAATTAAAACATGAGACACAGTTTGTAAAAGAAGAGAAAAAAATACGATAAGAAATATGTATAAAAAACTAAAACTAAAACAAAATAATAACTGTATTATAAGTAAATATAATATAAATACTTAATACATAATAATAACAACAAATATTAAATACATGTAGAAAGGTAATGGTCCTTAATTAGCTTTTTAAAGAGAGCGATAGTTTTAGCGTCTCGAATGTTAGGCGGCAGAGAATTTCACAATCTCATAGCATAAACCGTGAAGGAATAGGAGAAGAAGTCGGTATTATAAGGCACAATTTTAAGATTAGACTAATAAGGATTTAAGAAGGACGGACCAAGGTAACTTAACTAAACGTAACTTAGCTTAAAATTTAAATATCATAAATCTTGATTCAGAATGAAACAAAAGAAAATAACCTTTATATTAATGTAGGCGGTAGGTACAATATAAGTTTTCCTTTATTACGTAGGTTTGAAAACAACGTTTGGAATAATAAATATTTGTTTCAAAAACCTTATTTAGTTATACTAAGAAGAATGGCTTTAATAACAGTACTTTTGTTTTAGTAAAAAAATGTGACCCTACATATTTGATATGTTTGAAGCTAAATTGTGATTGAGTTAAGGTATATAGTTAAGGAATATTAGGTAACACGATTATTAATTTTGCGTTTTATGTAATTTCATGTCGAGGGGCCCCGGGTCAGCTTTGCATGTATGAGAGTGCGGGTTTGAAACCGTTATATGTGTACTTTCTAAAATTTTTTTTTTATTGGGACAAGCCCGCCACAACCTCCCAAAACCGCTGCAACTCCTGTAAGCCAGGATCTACAGTAGATACAACCATGAAAACTCTGGAACATTGAAGTCCGGCGCGTCCTAAGATTTTCTAAGACGCCCGGACTTTCTAAGATTATGTATTTAGACACCACATGGTGAAAGAAAACATTGTCAGGAACTTAGGCTTTTTATTTCTAACTATAAGTTTGAAACCGCCAATCCGATTGAGTAATGCTAGCTAAGGTGGAAGCGCGACGCGTGAAGGCGTCGGGGATCGTGAGACGATCTCCTGAAACCGTAAGCTCGGCCCTGAGGACGGCGAGCACGGGTGACTCGCCGCCCGACCAGAAATCCGCGCACGCCACAAAAAGCCATTAGACCACTACTACTACAATTTTATAATATAATTTATACTATAAATTTAAATAATATAAATTTTAAATTATTAAGTGAAATTTTAATTTAATTAAATATTATTTTTGATGGGGCCCAATAGAACCTGATGCTGATACGGAGCCACGAAAGGCTTAACTCCGGCTCGAAGTGCAGGAGTAGGAACGAGGTGCTTTTTAGTCAGTAAGGGTCTGACACTCCCTCTCGCGTCATTTGGGTGGGAGAAGTCATTGAATGATTTACCTCCCTCAAAATAAAACGGATTAAGTAAGCGTGGTAATTCATGCTTAAACCTTCCCCATGTGAGAAGAACCCTTTGGTCAACAGTGGGTACTTATAGGCTGTTAATGTGATATAATTTCAATAACATTTGTTTAGCCGTCTACATAAACATATCTTCTTCGATCCCTAATAATCAACATCATCTGTTAACTTTGAAATATACTGGCTGAGTGTGGCATTGACACAAGCGAGTCTACTCCAATTTTTTAAAATAAATACTACTACGAAACTAAATTATACTCAGCTTTTACGTTTATCTCAGTTAACATAAATTAATGTAAATCATCACACTTTTTATTTTAATGTAGACATAGGCAAAGCTGGACAACCTATGATTTTTTTATGGGACAAGCCCGCTACAACATCCTGAAACCGCTGCAACTCCTGTAAGCCAGGATCTACAGTAGATACAACCATGAAAACACCGGAACACTGAACCCATGCTATTACCTACTAGGAATTTTAAAAGTCTAGGCGCGATGTTAACTCTTCTAAATTTTATTTAATTGTAGACACAGCACAACAACTAGCTACCGCCATAAAAATTAAAATGCTTAAACAGTTATAAATTCCGAACTGCATTGACCAAACATTAATCTAGAAATAATTCATTGATAAAAACTAGCAACAAATAATCAATGGAAATGTATTAAAACACACAATAGTGTGAGAGATAATGTTGATAGCAAATGCTGAAAATTTGGTATAAATAGTCGGGTGGAAGTTGAGAAACTCATTGGAGACCTGAAAGTCAAAAGTATTGGAACAATGGTGTCTGCTCGCTTCGCCACACTCATCCTGGCCGCAGGTAAAAATAAAATTTATTTCAAAATTGTTAAAGTCTAAATTCAAAATCGGCTTGACCCTGTGATCTATTTATCCTGTGATTCCAGGGTTTCTGTAATTCTATTGTGGCACCATCCTTGAAGACAGGTCTTCGAATTGATCCACTTCAAATTGACACACACACAATCATCATTTTCCAATTTTCCAGGCCTTTGTGTCAGCGGAGTCCTCTCTGCCTCCCAGGCTAATATCGAGGACTTCCCAAGCATAGCCCAGATTGAGACAGGCTTTGGACGCGTATGGCTTCAGACCTGTGTTGGTACCGTCATCACCAACTTCCACGTCCTCACCGCTGCTCATTGCCTGGTCGGAACGTAAGTAGACTTTCATTATTACCATCCACTATTGAACTATTGACCTCTTCTATAAAAGATGGGTTTACCAAGCTTGACAAGCGGCTTGGAGATCGCGGTATAAAACCCAATTATAAAACCCTGCTGCCCAGACTCTATTAAATATGTAGTCCCTCGATCAACTCTTACGCCACTGAGGATAAAAATCACAGGTGACAAATATAATCTTCTTTGCTGTCACCACATGACTAAGGTAAACTCTGTAAGAAAATATTCTATTCTTTTAATGATCAGCATGGAGCATTACTTCAGTTATGATAATAATTCCATTCCAGTGCCCTCACCCCCCGCGTCAGCCGTGTGAGAGTCGGTGCTGAAGAGCGTGGTCGTGACGGAGAAGTTTACGCTGTCCAGAGCATCATCAGACACCCCGACTACAGCTTTAAAAGCTTCGACAACAATGTCGGCATCCTCCGCCTCCAAGCTGCTCTGACCTTCGGCTCCAAAGTCCAGATGGCTAGCATCACCGCTAGCGGTCTTGTGTTCCCTGCTAATGTTCCCGTTGTCCTGGCTAGCTGGGGACGTACTGCTGTAAGTAGCACTTTGAACACAATATTCATAATTTAAAACTGTACTCCATTCATTTCGTTGGATTTCATATGTTTATTCTTCTCCCATAGCAAGATGTGATCTGGTCTGACCGTGACTTGTACAGCAACCAGCTGTACACCGTTGACCACAGCGCCTGCGTTGAGAAGTACGGATCTCTGCGGCTCCCCATTGAAGTGACCGACAACATGGTCTGCGTCAGCTCTGCTGCTGCCGCTGGTACTCACTTCGGTGTGAGAGACGGTGGTGCTCCCATCTTCTACGACGGTATCCTGGTTGGTTTCGTCTCATTCGGCAGTCCCTACGGTGAAAACTACCCCTTGGTTGCCACTGGCGTGTCTCCATACTCCGACTGGATCGTCGCAAACGCTGTTTAAATTAGGAATATTGTCGAAATTTTACAATAAATATTTTTGTCTTTCAATACTTTTCTTGTTTTGCTTATTTTGCTACTGAAGCTATGTTACCTATTAACTTTTGTAAAGGATACAACAATAACCAACTTACACAACAATAACATAACTTCATATAGACACATACACAGTACAGTGTACACACGATACAAACAAGTTATATTGCTATAATACAAATAGAAGAAACCTGAAGAACAACAGACTCAACAAAAGACCTATTTTTCACCAGCTGCTTTGCCGTTTCCAGGTGTAAAACTTAATCTATGTATTCTCTAGACCATAATCTATCTTTGCTCCAAATTTCATCACGGTCCCTTCAGCCGTTTTGATGTTACTGAGTAACAAACATACACACAAACACACAAACTCACATATTTTCGTATTTATAATATCGGTTCAAGCTAATTATAACCATCGGCCCTACAGTTACAGCGTAAAGTCCACTGCTGACAACCTAACATTCGAGAAACTTATATTTGCGTTTGGTACAGTAATTGTATTGTATTAGATATAAAGTACACGATGCCCATGATATTAAAGTATAATCATACCAGGTTTCATCGTAATCGGTTCGGTAGTTTTTGCGTGATGCGTAAACATATAGACAGACAGACAAAAATATTTAAATCACATTTTTGGGTTCGGTGTCTATCTATTAACACCCCCTACTATTAATAAGTTTTTATATTTTCTTCAGATTAATTATACAGGGTGTCTCTGAAGTCGACGCTCAAATGGCACCAGGTGACCGGCAAGGTTCCTACAGTTATCAGAAAGATATTAAAAAAACTCCAAGTCGGATAGTTTTTACATTACACTTATGTGTTGTCCACGAAAAAGTACACCTTGTGCCAGTCTTTAGATCAGACTCTTGTTGCTACAAACGGGTAGATGACTAATTTTTATTTTAATGTACTCATAAGTACTCATAATACCCACACAAAGACTTAGTTCAAGTTTATTTATTTATTTAATATGTTGCAGCTTAAAAATACTTTTAAATACTCTAATTAACGAAATAATAGGGTTCGTCTTCGTTCGATCTTATCTAGGCACATAAGTGTGGGAGAGCCATGCTTCGGCACGAATGGGCCGGCTCAACCGGAGTGATACCACGGCCTCACAGAAAACCGACGTGAAGCAACGCTTGCGTTGTGTTTCATCGTGTGAGTGAGGTTACCGGAGCCCCAATTACTCTCCCCTTCCCCAATCTTTCCACTCCCTGAATCCCCAACGATCCTCAAACTCCTAATTCCCAAAAGGCCGGTAACGCACTTGTAACGCCTCTGGTGTTCCAGGTGTCCATGGGCGACGCCGATTGCTTACCATCAGGTGATCCGTCTGCTCGTTTACCGTCTTATGCCATAAAAAAAAACATTTCTTAAAACTGCGCTTACACATTTATTTGAATCTAACAGTGTAAATATAGTTACCTACTGCAAATTAAAATCTTATGTACCGTACTCATTATTATTTGCTCGTGCTTTTTTGACTGCACTGTGTTGGTGCGGTAGCTGGGTAAATAGATGCCGCGCAACGTGTTACAGGTTCGAGCCCCGCACGGTGCAACTCTTTGTGTGACCCACAGATTGTTGTTCCAGGTTTGGCTGTCATGTGTATTTTTTTTTAATTGGGACAAGCCCGCCACGCCCACAACCTCCCAAAACCGCTGCAACTCTTGTAAGCCAGGATCTACAGTAGATACAACCATGAAAACACCGGAACACTGAAGTCCGGCGCGTCCCAGGGACATGAGTAACTGTCTTGTTTGTCATGTGTATGTAAACTTGTATGTTGGTAAACGTACCCACGACACAGGAGAAAATACTAGTGTGGGGCAACGTTATTTAAAAAAAAGACTACTCCCGACATTACGAGCGTCAACTTTTACTGAATAAAAATCAGCCCATTCCTAAACCCGCTTCGAGTCGGAGCCAAGCCATTCACAGCTCCGGAGGTAGATGGTACTTAACTGTCACATATTAGTAATTATCTTATAAGTCCCATACAATAGGTAGGGGTTGAGCCGGCCCATTACCATCGGAGCCACGGAGGTTGAAAGCGGCAATCCTTTGGCGGCTCCGGCTGGAATTGCAGGAGTAAGAACGGGGTGATTTTTAGTCAGTAACAGTCTGACACTCCGTCTCGCCTCATCCAGGTGGGAGAAGTTATTGAAAGATTTTCCACCCTCAAAAAAAACCTATTACCATACCTCTTAAGACCATTAATATTACGTAACAAACTATTGACAACAAATCAAATTCCTAAAGGCAAGATTAGACAAAACGAATGACATAATTACTGAATGATGTAAAGCATCGTACGACATAATATTCTCCATTCATAACAATGTATAAACAAGATAAACGATTAAGGAATCCGTTTAATAACTCTTATAATCATAGTGATAAGATTAAAAATGCTTGTAACGAATAAGAAATGGCTTAAGATTAAGATAATGAAAGGAAAATAATTTCCTGTGGCTAGATCGATGATTTCATATGTTTCCTATCTTATTTATGACTTAGTAACAATGCAGACTGAATTATTGATTATATAATTATTGTGTAGATTGAGAAGGATATGAAATCAAATCAATAATATTTAGTCGACCGGCCGCATCTATGCTTCCTCTGGTGTTACGGTGTCCATGGGCGGCGCTGATCGCTTAGGTACCATCATATATGATCCGTCTGCTCGTTTGCCTCCTGTTCCATAAAAATAGAAATAAAAAAGTAATTGGCGTCATAATTAATTGGATTGCTTGAGTGATTTATCTTTAAAATTATTTGCCGAAGTAATTTTTCGATGGAAATTCAATAGAGTCGCAGGGAATCCGGAAATGTGCCGGTACATGGCACATGGTATATAGTGAAAATCAAATCAAATCAAATCAAATCATTTATTTGCATAATACAGGTATAAAAGATGTTACATATGGATATATAGTGCACTGTATCATTACCTAAATAGATGTGCAAATATTTATACAGTCTTTAGGCAATCAATTTTTCTAATTACATTATATGCTTACAATAATATTACAAAATTATAGAAATGTCAAAGGATTAAAACGTACAGAATGTCAAGAGAGTTATAATTGTTCATGTCATGGTCAATAAATTAAGTCATATAACAATGGTAGATTAATAATAACATTAAAATTATATAAATTAATAATAACATAAAATTTGGTACATAAAATTCACTATTGTATGTCACACTACTTGTTGGCAAAATAAACTATTTTATTTATTTATAATTTCATATACCTACACCACACAGACAATATTACAAAGGACGACACATTACAAGTATGAGGTACATAGGTACTGCATATCCCTTAAGGGATTTCTTCCTGCAGACCTGCGACAGGAAAAGGAAATTAAATATAAGACACAGTGTAAATGATACATGCAACAGATACAAAACAATATAAAATAACTGAAAGAACTTAAAACTAAAATGACCGGAACATAACAAAATAATAAATAAAATAATTAGAAATATATAAACACGATTACATATAAATATATATATATGTGTATGTATATATAGATAAATATATATATAAATAAAGCTGCACTTCAGGACGAAAGATAATAATCCCTGACAAGTCGTTTAAAAATGGAGATGGACTTGGAGTCGCGTATGTTAGGCGGCAGCGAATTCCACAATCTCACCGCATGAACAGTGAAGGAGTAAGAGTAGAAATCGGATTTATGTTGAACGATTTCAAGAAGGGACTTAAGGTGGGATCTAGATAGGGCTTCAGGAGGACGAGCCAAGGAAAAACGGTCACGGAGATATATAGGATAAGCTGGGTTGTTAAGGACATTATAAAGGAGACACAAAATGCGAGTGTTCCGGCGAAGTCGGATTGGGAGCCACTTGAGCTTAGTGCGGTATACTGAGACATGATCGTACTTCTTAAGATCGAAGACAAAGCGAATACAAACGTTTTGCAGCCGCTCAAGCTTATTTAGTAGCTCCTCTGTGACGTCCAAATAGCAAGCATCTGCATAGTCGAGTAAAGGCTGAATTAAGGATTGTACGAGGTGAATTTTAGTTTTAAATGGCAAGAAGGACCGGAGACGCTTCAGCGAGTGAAAGGAGAAATGGACTCTTCGACTGACCTCACTCACCTGTGCACCCCATAGAAGATTGGAGTCGAAGATTACCCCCAGATTCTTAGCAGTCTCAGTGTAAGGGATCACTGTGCCATTCAGGCGCACGGGCTCAAGGGTAGAGATGTCCAGAGCGCTGCGGAAGTATCGACTACCGATGATCATGGCCTGAGACTTAAGCGGATTGACTTGGAGACCAAAGGACTTGGCCCACTTATCAATCCCGTCCAAGTCGCGGTTTACAGCATCGATAGCAGGACCAACCTCCGATAGTTTGAAGTGACGGTAAAGCTGCAGATCGTCTGCGTAGAGATGGAAATTAGAGGAGATTACCTTGGCAACGGTATTTATAAACATAGAGAAAAGAACAGGAGAAAGGACGCCACCCTGAGGCACGCCAGCAACGAGGTCACACCAGTCGGAAAAAACTTCCCCCAAGCGTACACGCTGCCGACGACCCCGAAGATATGATTCAAACCAGTTCAAAGAAGAGGACGAGAAGTTGTTGGCCTTCAGAACACCCAAGAGGATATCAAAATCCACGGAGTTGAAGGCCGAACTGAAGTCCAGTAACACAAGAATAGTTAGTGACTTGTTGTCCATGGCCCAACGAATGTCGTCAGTCACTTTGAGCAGAGCCGTAACGGTACTGTGACCAGGGCGGAAACCAGACTGAAATGGAGAAATTAGGTTATTAGAAGATAAGTAGGAAGTAAGCTGCTTGTGAACAAGATGTTCCATAACTTTGGAGAGGAAAGGAAGTATGGAAATAGGCCTGTATTGGGAAGGTGAGCAGGGGTTGGAAGATTTAGGTAAAGGAATAATATGGGCCATCTTCCAGGCAGAGGGGAAGGAACAAGAGAATAAGGAGAAATTAAAAATGTGAGTAAGGATAGGGATAATAAGATTAAGAATGGGGAGAAACATGCACTATCTATATCTTTATCCTGTAGGTACTCCTTGACACTATAATAACATTTAGTTATTAGGAGTTTGTGTAGCTTCCGCTTGAATTGGTGAAGAGGCAAAGTTTTGACAGAATCGGGCAGTTTGTTATAAATTAAAGATGCCATGCAAAGAATACTTTTATTAATGAGTGCTGTTTTCCCATAAGGTATGACAACTTCTAGTCTTTTTTTATCTCGCAATTGTCTATAATAGCTTTTAAAAGCAGTCTCAAAGTAATTAGGATTTGATTTCACAAAAATATTTAGTTCATAAATGTATAACGAGGGAAATGTCAGGATTTTTAATGATTTAAAATAGGGTTGACAACTAGTAGTACTGTCTACATTACACATAGCTCTAATGCATTTCTTTTGGGATTTAAATACATATTCCTTATCCACTGAGTTACCCCAAGATATAATACCAAATCTAAGGATAGGTGCAACAAGTCCATGATATGCAGCTAATACAGCTTCTTTATTGACAATTTTTGTCAGTTTGTATAGAGCAAATGAGGATTTATTAATTCTTTTGCATATATTTTCTATATGTGGTTTCCATGACAGTTTATCGTCTATTGTTATTCCCAGAAACTTTGCATCTGTCACGGGATATACAGTGTTACCTTGGTAACCAACGTTTATATTTAATGGTTTATTTTTTTGGTGAAAGTGAATGATTTTAGTTTTTTCTATATTTATTTTTAGATTATTATCGTTTAACCATTGTATAATCGTATTTAATGTTTGGTTAACTACATGCTCATAATCAGTCTCTTTTTCACCCCTTATTATGACCGTACTATCATCTGCAAACAAGACCATTGGTTGATTTATATGGTTAGGCAGATCATTGATATATATTAGAAACAGTAGAGGCCCGAGAACACTTCCTTGTGGGACTCCAAATTTTATAGTTTTTGTGTTCGATTTATGCTTAATCTCGGTTCGTGTTTTCTGACATATTTGTGTTATTTCTACTATTTGTTTTCTATTGTGTAGATATGAAAAAATGAGGTCTAACGCTTTGCCTCTTATGCCATACTTGCTTAATTTTTGTAAAAGTATGTTGTGATCGACTCGGTCAAATGCTTTACTCATGTCCATAAAGATGGCACATGTTGGTATTTTTTTGTCCATGGCTAACAAAATTGTTTTCAATAGATCATAAAGGGCCATATTTATTGATGTCCCTTTACGAAAGCCTTTCTGTTTGTCTACCAGAATATTAAATTTTTCTAAATAACTATAGAGGCGACTATATATAATTTTTTCAAATATTTTTGAGAAAATGGGAATTAACGCTATGGGCCTATAATTTCCCATTTTCCGTCTATCTTCTTTTTTGTGTAGTGGAATGACAATAGACGTTTTAAGTTTTTCTGGGTACATTCCGTTAGAAATGCATAGGTTAATTATATAACATAAATGAGCAGAAATATTTGTGGATATATATTTTATGACTTTGGTACAGACACCATCGTGGCCGACGCTATGGGTATTTTTCAGTTGCATTATTTCTCTGTTTACTTCTATAGGTGTTGTGGGAGTAAGATAAATTGAATTGGTTTTAGTGTAAATTTTATGATTGCAGGGTTGGGTTTTGTTTTGTCCATCATTTCTTCTATTATTTGTTTGATCTGGTTCTGAAGCTTGGTTAATGAAGAAATCGTTAAAATTATTCGCAATAGATTTAGGATCTGTAATTTTTATGTCATCTTTAAGTATTTCTGTAATAGGCTCTTTGGGGAAGTTATGTTTGGACTTGTTTATAATTGACCATGTCGCTTTTGCTTTGTTTTGTGATGTATTTATGTAGTAATTGTTCTGTGATTTCTGTGTTAGAGATATTACTTTCTTAAATCTAGCTGCGTATTGCTTAAATCTATTTTTATTTATTTGTGTTGGATGTACTCTATACTGCCATAGCATTTTCCTTTTCATTCTACTACAACTTTTAAGTCCCTTGGATAACCATTTTGATTTTTTAGTTATCGATTTTGTAATCATTTTGTAAGGAAAACATAGGTTATAGAAACATAATAAAAGGTCTATAAAATAATTATAGGCTTCGTTCGCATCATTTGTATTGTAGATTTCACTAAATGACAGGCTATTTATGCATTTTTTAAATTTGATTATGTTTTCAGTACTATAGTCCCGTCTTCTAATACGCCACGATTTTATCACGCAGGTTTTTTTGACGGGGCATTGTAATAGTTGAGCAGTGTGATCGGACATGCCAAACTCAATTATTTCACTTTTGCACTTCGATCAACAATTATTGTTGATCGAAGCTTTTGCATCTACGAAAGTTGTGTGCAAAATTGTCAATACAAGACATACTGCTGAGCCTCGTGGGATTTCTTATTTCTAGTTTTAAATTGTGACTTTCCAGAAGATATTCAAAGTCTAGAGCGAGGCGGTTTCGTTTGAGTATATTTATGTTAAAGTCTCCGCAAATAACAATTTTCTTGTTAGAATTGTCACATATCTGGCGTAATAGTTTCTCTAAATTATCGTAAAATATATTTATACATGAATTTGGTACTCTGTATATACAGACTATTATGAGTTCATGATCAATTAGTTCTATGGCGCTACATTCTACGATGCCTTTAATCGAACAATGATTAGTGTCAAGTGATATGTATTCCTGTCCAATTCTAGTAAGTATACATGCCCCTCCCCTTTTGACGTCTCTAGAATAACTTGCTGCTAGGCGAAAATTTGGTATGTCAAGTGTGTTTTCCTGATCGGTGGTCATAAAGTGTTCGGTTATACAGATAATGTCAATGGGTTTATTATTTTGTGCTAATTCCTCCAAATGTACCGTCAAAATATCAGATTTGTTTACGAGACCTGCTATATTTTGGTGGAGTATACGTATATTATTATAGAAGAAAAAACTGTGGATTTTGCGCATTCGCTTCACTGGTCAAATCATCAGGAAATAATTCAATGTCAATTTTAATTCTATTCATAATGTCCCTAAATATGCATTTTATTCCATTTTTATTTAATCTGCCTGATACATTCGAAAACATGTCAAGTGTTAATCCATGGTTGGAGTAAAAAATATACGCATAGTTATTATTTTGGATGTCCAAACAGAGAAGGTTATTAAACAATTCAATCTTATAATTATATATGGGTGCTCCACAAACATATGTGGGTACGCATATTATTATGTTAGTGTGTGTAACATTTATTAAACTTTCTCTTATTAATTTTACTAAGTCAATAAAGTTATCGTTGGCTCTAATGTCAGTCTCCCCTAACACGATTATACAGTAATCAGTCATTGTAAAATGTTTTATCTTTGATGGTATGCTCGCTAATAACACTTTAAGATTTGAATTCGGTGAAGTATAACTACAATAATCAAATACCGTTGCAAAATTTTCTTCAATAGCTTGTAGCATGCCTGGTTGGGTATTATTGCTGAGTACGCAAAGTTTTCTAGTTTTAGTATCCTCTCTTATAATTTTCTTAATCTGTTGCTTATTCATTTGCATCGGGTTCGTCACTACGTTTGATGATAATTCTTCATAGGTAGGCATATTGTCTTTCACTTTATTTGGTGTATATGTAACTAAGGTTTGAGTTTCTTTATTCTGTTTTCGTTTGTTAGTCACACTCTCATTATAATGTGTATGATGTACATGTGGAGAGTTAATTCGTTGCAGAGATTTATTTGTACGTATCGGAGTCGCACATTTTTTTTCAGGAGTTGAACATATTTTCTTAAAAGTGTTGACCGTCTTAGTCATATTTTGTAGTTCTGTACGAAGACGAAAGTTCTCCATATTGAGGTCTTCTATTTCCTTATGTGCGCTTAATAACTGGTTCTTGAGAATTTTGTTTTCTTCGGTTAACTCACGAATATCGTCAATTGTGTCATGGAAGCTGTCTGGAATGCTCATCGTAGTTGTGTCAAATATCGTTTTGCTGCTGTTGTTAGTCAGGTCCGTAAGCGAGTTTGACCTGCCAGGTTTGCGGTAGGTAATGTTGTTATTGCTGGTGTCCATCTTTACTTCTAGCGACCGGTGGCGCCCTCTGGTGCGAAGTTATTAACGTAAAGTAATGAAATTTTTCCGGAAACTTTATTAATTATATTTTAATATTATTTTTCTGAGCGAAAAGAAACGTCTCTCAAAAGACCAGTGCTCAAACAACAAAAAGTTTTTTATTGACAGTTTCCGAACGAATATTTTAGCGTCAAAATGTTAATGCTGTCTTGTGATTGGTGATTGCTTGATTGATGAATCAGCTGGTTAATGTTTACATTAGAAATTTTGCACTGTTCGAATTTATAACTGACTTTAATATGTTATTTTCCCTTTTTAACACTTTTGATTATTAAAACGTCACTGCAAACACTATTTATGTTATAATATATTTATTTATTATGTAGTATTTACCGTAATTATCCTTAGTTCTCAGTATACACAAAGTTCCTTTGTACTCCACAAACACTGTTACTATGTACTTAAAGACGTAATTGTCCACTGTCATAACATTACCAAAGTTTTTGCACTACTGGTCAAGTGTATTAACTTTACTATTTCGCGTCTAAACATAAAAAAATAATTTAATTTAAAATAAAACACAGCAGAGTATTGTTGACACATTGGCTGGTGTTGCCAGTTTTTTTTGGAAAAGTGAGTGTTACATTGTACTGTGGCATTAGGTGCCATAATGTGCACTTCTGCCTACCCTTTCAGGGGCAAAAGGCGAGTAGTACTATGTTTTATGTTTTGTTAGTTATCTGGGTATCATATTCAATATACTGATTGAGTAAGACTTGTGGACGATCCTAAACTTACGGAGGGTATCGAGCCTTTAAGTCTAAGGAAAGAATTTGCCTCCTTGTGCGTATTCTACCGCTTGTATAATGAGTTGTGTTCCGCGAAGTTGTTCGATATGATGCCCACGGCCACTTTCTATCATTCAACCGTCGAGAGGGAGTTCACGCTCACACGTTAAAGCCCAAATGGTCTCGTACAGTTGGGTTTCCGAGGAATTTCCTACCACGGACCCTCCGATTGTGGAATAAATCCCTGCCAATTTGTTTCCCGGTTTTCATGGGCATATGGAGTTATTCAAGAGTTATTCAAGGAGTACATAGGTTTTTAAAGGGTCGGCAAGGCGAATTTAATGCCCCATGTGTTGCAAGCATTCATAGGCCACGGTTACCACTTACCATCAGGTGGGCCGTGTGCTTTGCTTGCCACCGTCGTGGTATAAAAAAGGTAAATACTTCTTACCTACTGTAGTTATATAATTTATATATAGGTAACTCTCAAAAAGTGTGTCATCTGTTTGTTTAACCAGACCTTACTGAAGCATAAGTTGCATTTAGGGATTGTTTTGAGCGTGACAATATTTAACTACCTTATTGAAAATGTTCATTTTATTTTTCCTCTGAACAAAATAATTAAGGTCATAATAATAAATGCAACTTATGCTTCAGTAAGGTCTGGTTAAACAAACAGATGACACACTTTTTGAGAGTTACCTATATATAAATTATATAACTACAGTAGGTAAGAAGTATTTACCTTTTTTATACCACGACGGTGGCAAGCAAAGCACACGGCCCACCTGATGGTAAGTGGTAACCGTGGCCTATGAACGCTTGCAACACATGGGGCATTAAATTCGCCTTGCCGACCCTTTAAAAACCTATGTACTCCTTGAATAACTCTTGAATAACTCCATATGCCCATGAAAACCGGGAAACAAATTGGCAGGGATTTATTCCACAATCGGAGGGTCCGTGGTAGGAAATTCCTCGGAAACCCAACTGTACGAGACCATTTGGGCTTTAACGTGTGAGCGTGAACTCCCTCTCGACGGTTGAATGATAGAAAGTGGCCGTGGGCATCATATCGAACAACTTCGCGGAACACAACTCATTATACAAGCGGTAGAATACGCACAAGGAGGCAAATTCTTTCCTTAGACTTAAAGGCTCGATACCCTCCGTAAGTTTAGGATCGTCCACAAGTCTTACTCAATCAGTATATTGAATATGATACCCAGATAACTAACAAAACATAAAACATAGTACTACTCGCCTTTTGCCCCTGAAAGGGTAGGCAGAAGTGCACATTATGGCACCTAATGCCACAGTACAATGTAACACTCACTTTTCACTATATGCCGATGTCTATAGCATGGCTTGAAACTAGTCGAGTTCCTCGTCAAATTACTACGTGAGTAAGCCGAAAACATAATAATTTATTTAGTATGTTTCACGAAAGTTACAATAGACTTTTTATGATGAGACTTAAAATAATTAGTCCCTTGCTCAGCATTGTCCACGTGTAACCAAACGACCACCGAGGTAGTCATGTTATCAAATACACATGATTATTATTGATTAGATAAATACAAATTACAAGTTTTGATGATATAGTAGAATACCTAGTCGCAGATAGACAGACAAACAAAATTAAATCAATCATTCGAATCATTTTCTATCATCTAGTTCCTATCGGCTTAGTAACACGTAGACACATATTTTAATAAACAAGATTTCAAAATGATAAATTATTTAATTACCTTCTCACAAACGTAAGAAATTCCGTTCTTCATACATAACCTTCGTACATAATCTTTCATGAGAATAGGCAGTGACTATGGAACTTTAATTACTACGTTTCTTACATACTTCTATCATTCCTCAACAGTCATCAGTCTTTTCATGCATGCCCCCTTTTTTTAAGGGGGGAAAATCATTGAAATACACGAAATCGCCTCGATTTGGGGATTTGAGGGAGGGAGTGTCAGACTCTTACTGACCAAAAACCACCCCGTTCCTACTGCCCTTCGAGCCGGAGTCCCGGCAACCCGTTAAGTTTTCCGCGGCTCCGTATCGACATCAGCCTTATTGGGCCCCATCTGTGGTAGTCTGATGGCTCCTTGAGGCACGCGCGGAATACCCCGAGCATTCTGGTTATGTTCGGGCGGAGATTCACCCGTACTCGCCGCCCGCAGGCCCGTGCTTATGGTGGCCGGAGATCGTCTCTTGATCCCCGACGCCCGGAGTGTCTCTCGCGACGGCTGGGGCGTGAGAAGATTCGTTCCCTCTCGCGCTCCGCCTCCATCTTAGCTAGCATGACTGCTTCGCAGAAGGAGGAGACGGCATCCTGGTCCCATACCTACACTAATAATTGCTCAGTTGTGTAATATGTACCTAGATATAATAATAGCTATAGCAAATAGGCACCTGTTATGTTACTGGTGACTGGTCAGTCTGGCAATCAGCTTATTGCTATTTATTTATCCCTTAATTTTAAACTGAAGAGAAATGTCCAATAAAACTTTGCTCGACATGGTAATCGAAGCCGAGACCTTTTGCTCAGCAGTCATATTTGTAACGACTCAACTGGTGGCAGATTACATTGATTACAACTTTTACTTGCACGTAATTTTTATAAATTGGCTAAACTAATATTTCTTTTGTTTAATTTTACATATGAAAATAGTAGTGCCATCTATATTAACTGATAGAAAACAACACTGTTTTAAATGTAGTAGTTAGTACAGGAAAAAAGTAAGAGATGGCGGTACATGTACGAAAATTACTTTTGATTCTGCAACATAATTAATATTATATACTATTCTCCATTTATATATTGTTTATCCTTAATCATTACTGTATAACGAGCACAGTACAGCACTAGTTTTAATGCTATTATGACTAAAAAATCTGGTTAGTAAATAAATTATAAATGTATTATTAATCAAGATAAGCCAGTCTAATTTATAGTTGAGAACAACATAATGACCTAGAATTATATTGTTCTGGTTAAAAATAATAGTTTAAAAAACTACTGCCATCTCTATCTCAATACTATCAACGTAGTTCTTTTAGTATCTAACACAGAAAAAAGATGGCGTTAGATGTTTGATTTTCCAGACTATCTTTTGTAAACCGATTTTAATTTATTATGTGCCTAATTTTTTCTGATAGCAAAGAAAGATTGAGCAACATGTAGCTACAATGTGACCACAAGGCACATAAATATGAATCTGTGTACAGCTATTAATTAAAAATAGGTACCTATATTATTATTATAGTAGTAATTTCATTTTATTGTAATATCGTTTTCCGTCTTATCATGGGATAAGACTACTATCTTATTAATATTGCTATGCTCCGTAAGGATATTTTTGAAATCATTTTAAGGTGCTAAGTCAACATGCCTTATTCCTAAAAAGCTGGCTGGGAGAGAGGCTTTGAAACATATGTTTAGAATTAATTTATTAGTTGTTGGCGTTTTTATAGTATATTGTCACAACCTTTATCCAAAGCAGTTATCTTTTTATATAAAATAGTAAATAAGAGCAGTATGTAAGTTAATGTAAGTTTTGTTAAATCTGTTTACGTAATAATGGGTCTGGCATGGTCTTTATGACATGTGACCTAAAGATTTAATTAAATGAATAAATATAAGAAAAAAAATTACTTCTCGTCGGGGGGAAGTGGCTTCGCACTTGTAACACCAAAAGAGTTACAACAACAAGAGTTACTATCTTAGTTGCTTACTATCAGGTGATCTGTCTGCTCGTTTATCAGCTTATCCCATAAAAAAATACTACGCAATTGCCTTTTTTTTTTTTAAGGGGGGAAAATCATCGAATGACTCCTCCCGCCTGGGTGAGGCGGAAGGGAGTGTCGTTAATATGCTTAAAGATGAATTACAGATTTGAAAAGCTTAGTAAAATTAATCCGCACGAGTGACATGGGACCAGATAAATAGGTAATGCGAATATTTTAAGACCAGAGATAGGTAGGTATAGGTAATATGCAATTGTTGGTGATAACGAGATTAGGAGTCATATTATTACATCAATTGATAAATTGTCGTTTAAAATTAATGCGTCAATATTTCAAATAATATACCTACGTAATGCCAGGTCCACTCGCTTGGCAAACAACAAACAGTAAACACGAACATGTGAATGGGTGATTGTATGTGTGTGCCTATTCTTGTTTGCCACTGTTCGGCATCGGCGTCGAACAGTGAGGAACACACAAACAGATCAAAGGCTGTTCGGCAAACAGTTTGCGATGTATCCCATGCCCCATCCACACGATTGATGTTTGCCACAAATACCAAACACAACAAATAAAGTCCCGAACATCAATGTGTATCAAACCTGTGGATACATCGCAAACTGTTTGCCGAACAGCCTTTGATCTGTGTTTGTGTTCGACAAAGATCCCGAATAGTGGCGAACACAAACAGGAACAGGCAAACACATATAAACACCCATCCACATGTAGGTGTTTGCTGTTTGTTGTTTGCCAAGCGTATGGACGAGGCTACACATCGATGTTTGGGACTTATTTGTTGTGTTTAGTTTTTGTTACAAACATCAGGCGCGTGGACGGGGTATAATGCTTTGTTGTCCAGCAGAATCTAGGTATTCCAAGCTGTCTAAGTGGCGACTTACCTACTTACATACGGGAATACCGAAGATAATTTGACAGTTCGTTTCATCTTTCTTAGTCGAAGAGGAATTGTGACTATTTTTAACCGACTTCAAAAAAAGGAGGAGGTTCTCAATTCGACCGTATATATGCTTTTTTTTTTATTCTTGGAAACTACTATTTGCAGTAGATAGAGTATCAATAAAAGTTTTCAAAACCACCACAAACTACTTCTGTGCTTTTAGCCAAACGCCACTTTAGCGCTTGTCTACAGAGAGAGTAGAAATCAAAATGTATGGGGATGACACTGACAAGTGTCAAAATTTACGTCAATTCCATATAATTTGGTTTTCTATTCTACATGTAGACAAGCGCTAAATGGCATTTGGCTACAGCTGCTGAACATAGGCCTCCCCCAATGACTTCCAGATAGGCCAATGGGGGCTATGTTGTTCACTAAATGGCGCTAGTTTGAAACTTTAGTTTTTCGTCCAATTGGGACTTTGCAAGTGTCACACTATTGGACGTTCAATATTTGACAGCCGCTGTGATTGGATAAAAAAATCTCTTGGTGCTTTTACTAAAAATACTGTATATTTGGTTACCAGATGGTGCAAAGCCCCCATTAGAAGCGATCTTAATGATAGTAGACACTGTTGCTTTATCAAGCTAGCCTCATATTATAATTTAAGGTGTGATGAATCATGGTCGGATCAGTCAGATTCGAGGTACAGTTAAACCCCGACTTACGTTGGAAAACCCAGAAAAGATTAACCTAGATAAACTGTTGATACAAAACAAAGGTTTCGATAACAAATCATGATATACAAAAACTGGGTACGTACAATGAACTAGCATTGGAAACTATAGGCACCTATTTAGGATATTCTTATCTCATGTTCAATAAAAAGATTAATAAATAGACGTATTACAATATAATAAACAAATACTACCTACGGTATAATGTTATTTCCTGCTGTTTGATAGGCTATTGATAAACTATCCCTGTTCGTCTGCTGATGGGGCCCAATAGGGCTGATGCCGATACGGAGCCGCGGAGAACCTAACGGGTTACCGGGGCTCCGGCTTGAAGTGCAGGAGTATGAACGGGGTGGTTTTTAGTCAGTAAGAGTCTGGCACTCCCTCCCGTCTCACCCAGGCGGGAGAAGTGATTCGATGATTTCCCCACTTAAAAAAAACCCTGTTCGTCTCCGTCTACATCAAAGATAATTTTAAAATTTCATACTAAAATAGTTTAACAGTAATAAATCGTACCATTTATTCTATCCAAGTGTAAACCTAGTAATCATTTTGACACCAAATCACACTTAATATTATAAAATATGTGTAAGTTTTTTTGTATGTATGTTTGTCCTTTAATTACGTTGAAAGTACTGAACGGATTGTGATAACATTTGGTAATCAGGCAGGGATGGACTACTTTTGTCGTTAAATGCTCCCATGGGATAAAACGGGAATCATATTCTACGCGGACGAAGTCGCAGGCAAGAGCTAGTAACTATTATACTTTTCTCGAATCAAAAGTTTCATTACCAAATGAAGATATTGTCAACACCTTAAGAATGTAAGAATGTCTTAGATACCTTCACAAAATGTCTAGAAACATAATATTAAGAATCTACGAATTATTTATCTATTATTTATAATCTTCGTTAAATATAATCCGTTCTAATTAATAGCCATAAAATAATTAACAAACAACACTACTGGCCACGCAATCACTAAATCTAGGTTGTAAATAATTCTGACACTGAGATTAACGAATGTAAACAGGTATTGGAGATACGTATCGTACATTGGTTCCGTACAATAACGGAATTTAGTACAATAAAGGAAGCTTGAAGCAAAGCACGAAGCGCTTTGCTTCAAGCTTCCTTGTGCGTACTGCTAAAGAGTGGAATTCTTTGCCAGAGTCTGTATTTCCTGAAGGGTATAACCTGGGAGTCTTCAAGGCCCGAGTGAATAGGTTGCTTATGGGACGACGTGCTCCAACGTAGACCGCATCATCGCTTACCAACAGGTGAGATAGTGGTCAAACGTCGCCCCATCAATTATAAAAAAAAAAAAAAAAAAAAAGGAATATTAAAATAAGATTCATAGTATTGTTGTATTTGTTTATTTATTAGTAACTGGTTTCTGCCCACCGCTTCACATAATACGTGTGGGATATAAAGAACTCTGCCTCGTTGGCCGAGTGGTCGCAAGTGCGGCTGCCGGGCAAGGGGTCTCGGGTTCGATTCCCGGGTCGGGCAAAGAATTAATGGGTTTTAAAAAAAAATCTCTGTGGTAGCACGGAGTCTGGAAATGTGCCCGGTATATGGCAATAGCCTCACCCCTTATTACATGGTACTCATAACATAAATAGTGAAAAGTGGGTGTTACTTCTGTGTGCACCTCTGCCTGACCTTTCGGGGATAAAAGGATGTTATGTATTTATGAATGAACCTATTTTTATAAACTTCTCGAAAATTTATAGATTTTACTTTACTGCCTTCTTAATGTAACAAGACTACTCATCATCAACAGCCTATAAGAGGCCACTGCTGATCAAAGGCCTCTTCTCGCACGAAGAAGGTTTGAGCATTAATCACCACGCTTACTCAATGCGTTTTGACAAGACTACTATTCAGTGTCAAGTTTTTATAAAAAATCGGAACAATAATTTGTTGTATATTTTATTTAGATATTCTCACTGAAAGTTTTCTCTGATGAATAGTCATGAGTCAATAATTGACTTGGTCTGATTAATGAAGCTATTGTTAAAGTTAAGGCAATCTAACTTATTCAAACTTTGGTTCAGAGCTATATATTTAACTTGAAACTACTTACACCAATTTGCCAAATTCCAACTTGTTTATAATTTTAATCTTCATTGTGTGTGCTCGAAACGAAATACCATTGGAGAAAATTTATATCGTAACTTACGTGAGACATTCTAAATTAATTACTATGTTTCAGCCAGTCGGGGCATCGGGCCGCATCTAGGGTCGCGAAATGCTGCTCATGAATATGAGCCTCTAATTAGGCTTGAAACTAGTAGACATCCTTGTCAAATAATTACGTGTGTCAGCCGAAAAAGATAATAATTGATGGAGAAAATTCATTCGCAGGTCAAAATGATTTACAATAATTATGACGGATCCCTAAACATTGCTTAATTATAAAAACGGCTTCACGTGAATTAATTCATTAGGTACGATTGGTTGACATAATGGCGAAGCTGGCGTGTGTCTTATTCTTGGTAGCAGGTTAGTAGCCATTTACAAATAATAATATTATTTTTGATAATGATGCTATGCGATGCAAAGTTACCGAAATCACTGGAGTGAGTGTATTTAATTTTGAAATGAGTGAAGGAATAAAATCTGAATAGAGAACTCAAAAATATTAAGAAAATATTCAAGAAATAATAAAACAAAAGGGATCATTAACATATTGGATGCCGTGTCAGACAATGATGACAGACGCTAGCGGAGAATTAGCCTTTAACAATTTTTGTTGGCAGTTAAAGGCTTGATAATAATGTTCCAATTTCTTGATGAGTAGCCTAGTTAATTGAAAATAAAGACCAACTACATCATTAGCAAGAAACCCTGTGTCTCAAAACCCATTTCTAAATTCCAGCATTAGCCTGCACCAACGCTGTCCCAAACCGCATCGTGGGCGGCAACCCAACCACGATCGAGAACTACCCCAGCATCGTCCAGGTTGAGAGCCGCACCGGCATCATCTGGGGCCAGTCATGTGCCGCTAGTATCCTCAACACCAGATTCGTCGTGTCTGCTGCACATTGCTTCTCTGGAATGTAAGTATTTGACAAGATTTTCTATAACATAATATCATGCCTCTTATCCCCGAAGGGGTAGGCAGAGGTGCACACAGAAGTAACACCCACTTTTCACTACTTATCTTAAGAATCCCATGTAATAGGGGGTAAGCCTATTGCCGTATACCGGGCACATTTCCAGACTTCGTGCTACTAATGAGATTTTTTTAAAAATCCAGTAATACTTTGTCCGACCCGGGAATCTAACCCGAGTACCCTTGCCCGGCAGTCGCTCTTGCGACCAATCAGCCAACGAGGCAGTCTTAAATATTTTCAATAAGTTATTTTAAATTGTTTAGACTTTGATTGAAATCTGTTAAAGAGGAATCTTGATTCAAGGATAGACGACAAATTGGAGTGATTTTTAGCGCAATAAATGCTGCGTAGTTTTTACTTAACTAGTACTGTTCATAGCTTAGCTGGAAACTAGTCAAATTACCCGTGACGTGACGCGAGTAATACGTGAAACCATAAATCCTACGCAGAAGTACAGCTAAATAAAGAGTTCGTTTGGTTAAAATGAGAGATTACTTATTTCATATCTGTCCAACTTCTTCTCTCTGTCGTTTCGCTCTTGGCTGAGCGGTCGTGGTCACGTTGTGGCGGCCGTATTAATGTTGGTGGCAAATACAGCTTTCCTCACAATCTCCCGTCATCTCTCTCTGCTTGTGGATTGTCTGGTGCAGTCTGACACTGGGTTTCCCATTGTCCAACTAGCGGTCGTGGTCACGTTGAGGCAGCCGTATTTGTGTTGGAGGCCGATACAGCTTTCCTAACAATCTCCCGCCATCTCTCTCTGCTTGTAGATTGTCTGGTGCAGTCTGACACTGGGTTTCTGGGTTTCTGGGTTTCTGGGTTGGCACATTTAAATCATAGTTATGTCATTAATTTCCAGATTTAACACCCGCAACCGTCGTATCAGAGCGGGTACCTCAAACCGTGCGTCAGGTGGCGTCGTTGTCTCAATCAACCGCATTGTCAACCACCCCAGTTATGGCAGTAACCAGATGGACGGTGACATCAGTGTCATCCACTTGTCTTCAGCTCTGGTCTACAGCGACCGCATCCAACAAGTCCCACTTGTGCCCCAAGGCTTTGAACTCCCTGATAATCTACCTGTTGTGCATTCTGGATGGGGTGCGACTTCGGTAAGTAGTTTTTTGAAGATTATCTTTATATATATAATTCTTCTGTGAGTGTGTACGTCACTGAACTTCTTTCAAACGGCTGGACCGATTTTGATGAAATTTTTTGTGTGTGTTCAAGGGGATCTGGGAATGGTTTAGATTCACAAATCAGCCCGGCAGATGGCGCTGCAGTCAGTTTAGGTTATCCTAAACAGCTGAACTAATTTGAATGAGTTTTTGTTTATACATTCAAATGGATATGAAGGACAATGTCTGTTGGGTCTGCTAGTTTTATATATTAAAGGAGGTTCTCAGATTGACATGTGTGTATGTATGTTTGTATGCAACTATCTCACGATTACCTGAACCGATTTTGATGCGGTTTTCAGAAAAGTGTTTGTCACACTTACGAGTAGGTATATTAATTAACCAACATCAAAAAACAGAGGGGATTGAAGTCGGTTTTTTGAAAAGTAGTTTACAAAAGAATTATTATAATAAACTTTGTTCTTATTCCCTGACCGAATGTAAATTTTTAATATGTTCAGATTAGCGAAATGATTGTCATTTCGCTAATTATGAGCAGTTTCATAAGAAAAAGTATTTTCAATTATTTTAAATTGCTCTATCGTTTATGTAGTTTTAATCCTAAAGCTTAACTAAAGTCTATTGTGAGGTGTACTTACTTCACTACATTTTACAAGCTAAACCCTATGAAAATCATTATCACGTAAATTCTTATAGTGGATAGTATCTCAGCTAATCAAAAGATTAACATTCCTTCAATCTCTCATCTCTTTATTTTAACCTCAACAGCAAGGCGGCCTAGCTTCAGCGATCCTCCGCGACGTTCAGATCTACACTATCAACCACGACATCTGCGCTGCTCGCTACGCCAGTCTTTTCCCATCTAGAAGAGTTACTGAGAACATGATCTGCGCTGGTCTTCTCGATGTCGGTGGCAAGGACGCCTGCCAGGGTGACTCTGGCGGTCCCCTCTACTACGATGGCATCCTGGTCGGTATCGTCTCCTGGGGCCGTGGATGTGCTGATGCTGTCTACCCTGGTGTCAGCACCAAGGTCGCCTCCTACACCGACTGGATTGTACAAACTGTTACCTCTGTTTAAATTATTTTATTAATAGGCTCTGATATTGATATTATAAGTGTTTTGTTTTGATTTTGGAGTTTTATTTGTTTATTACTGGGTTTTTAAAAAAAAACTCAGTAGTAGCACGGAGTTCACCCCCTTTAACATGGGACTCATAACATAAATAGTGAAAAGTGGGTCTCAATTCTGTGTGCACCTCTGCCTACCCCTTCGGGGATAAAAGGCGTGATGTTTTTTTATGGCATAAGCCGGTAAACGAGTAGACGGATCACCTAATGGTAAGCAATCGGCGTCACCCATGTACACCCAGAACACCAGAGGCGTTACAAGTGCACGGTTACACCGGTTACACCGATAACCTCAATCACACGACGAAACACAACGCAAGCGTTGCTTCACGTCGGTTGTCTATGAGGCCGTGGTATCACTCTGGTCGAGTCGGCCCATTCGTGCCGAACTTAAAAGTTATGTTGTGTTATCTGTCTGTTCACATTTTTATACGTACTCGACTGATGTATATTATCTAGAATTAACATTTTATTACAATCAAAGTTACCTAATCCTGTTTGCAAAAGTCCTCAACACGACTTTAACTTTTAGTTCTATCTTCCGTGAGACTAAGTTCATAATGAAAGCGGTTCTTTTGTTCCAACTCAAAGTTTACTCTGAGTTCAAAACGATCGCACGCAAGTGAGTAAGCTGATATTATGAAGTATAATCTTTCAAAGCAAACGCAGTGTACTGAAATAACTGCTGACTTGAACAATAGTTAAGTATACTCACAAGGTCGGATAGGGAACGTCATGTTTGGTATATTTTTTTATGCTTCGCTATTTATATGTCACTAGTACTTTCGCGTGGTTTCACACGCTCTGCTCAGCTCCTATTGGTCGTAACGAGATGTTTTATAGCCTATAGCCATCCTCGATAAATGCGCTATCCAACACAAAGAATTATTCAAATCAGACTTGTAGTTACGGAGATTAGCGCGTTTAAACAAACAAACAAAAAATAAACTCTTCCGCTTTATATAATAGTATAAGATTTGACAATTAAGAGTCTCCAAGATCTACGGTAGGTGGGTTTAATATCGCAGTTTTAAATGGTTCTGGTATACCGGGCAGGTAGCCTGGTCTCAGTCAAATGTGTAGTTCTTTAGTCGCAACTACGACACCCACGTGAAGTATACGGGTGGCGAAAATATATCCTACTCTGCTGTCTACACATGACCAACAATGGCAACAATGCAATAAGAAAAAATGTTTGCCTACAAAAAATAAATTACATTGTGAAAATATTGTAATTAAGCGAAATCACGTAAATTGTAAACCTCAATAAATTGCAATGTCTAAACATTGCAACTCAAACAGCTCGAAATACGGGCAGGTCAAATCTAGACTGAAATTCCAGGTAATCCTGCCGACACACGATCAATATTCCCGAGTCTTCCCGGCCGCGGCAGTGCGCATGCGTGGCGGCCATCTTTCTCCCGCCGTGACCCTTCGGGATACATTGCAACAGTAAACACAAAACATTAGCTTCAGTGAGTGCAAAATATCTTTAAAAATGGTAAAAGGCAACTCTGATCGTGATCCTGAAGGTAAGAATATAATCTAAATGTCTTATATCTAGTCTACATTAACACTAATCCAATTTAAGTGAAGAAAATCCGAGTTTCTTGTTTACATCTAATACTAAAACCGGGAGAAGAATGTCTTGTTTTGTGTTTTATTATATTTTCTTTGCTAAAATGAATCTTGCCTTTATTAATATACGTATTAAAACTACTTTTTTATAGTCTATTCTAAGTTAATTAGGAGATTTCTTTGTTTTAATATCTTTAGTCTGTGTTCTTTATAATAAATGAGGCATTTCAATAGGTTGTTAACCTGTAGCTTATGAGTATTATGAATAGAAACACAAAGCAGGCTCTTTACGAGCTATTGTTTAAAATTTTAGTGATCTTGTCATTGTATTCTAATCTTTATTATAAAAAGTATTCGTTTTAAAATCGTTTTGCCGCTTGCGTTGATAATAATTCGTTGAGTTAAAATGAAACTACTTATATGCTTATTTTTTATTCAATATTCGTGTATCAATAGACATACGTTTTCTTTGTTTATTAGCCTACGTTCTATTATAAAGCTTGAACCTATGTACTGTTGTGTATAATAATTATGTATTGTAAAACAACAACAAGTATTTGTTATTAACTAAATTAATTTTGACATACGTTGAACGATGGGATATCACATTAAGCTAACACCTCTTCAAGTACCTTTAGGAATCAAAATTGTTATGTTTTAACAAGTCGCGGAGAACCTAACGGGTAACCGGGGCTACGGCTCGACGTGCAGGAGAAGGAACGGGGTGGTTTTTAGTCAGTAAGAGTCTGACACTCCCTCCCGCCTCACCCAGGCGGGAGCAGTCATTCGATGATTTTCTCCCCTTAAAAAAAATCAACCTAGTAACAGAACAAAATACAAGTTAATTTATATAAATCAAGTTTCAAGTTAAAGTTCAAGTTAGGGTCGGTTTCGGTCTGCCGTCACTAATTTATTTTGACGTGTCTAACTTTAGGCTTCCATTAGTTGAATTGTAGGCTACTGTTAAACCTGGATCCTAACTTAGAATAAGGGTAAAGACAGTACATTGCTTGACCTTTATTGGTCGGAGGGTCGGCGAAGGGGCACATAATCTAATATAATAACTAAAAGACTGCCTCGCTGGCCGAGTGGTCGCAAGTGCGACTGCCGAACAAGGGGTCTCGGGTTCGATTCCCGGGTCGGGCATAGTATTACTGGGTTTTTAACAAAAATCTCAGTAGTAGCACGGAGTCTGGAAAATGTGTCCGGTATATGGCATTAGGCTCACCCCCTATTACATGTGGGACTCATAACATAAGTAGTGAAAAGTGGGTGTTACATTGTTCAGTACCATTAAGTGCCGTAATGTGCACCTCTGCCAACTCCTTTAGGGATAACAGGCGTGATGTTATGTACATATGTTATGTATGTACATTACAAATCATGGTCATTATTCTATGTATTTTGAACATGTACCTCAACAGCAGATCGCTGAACGAAATAAAAAAAACACTATGAAACCTAACCCAACATTCCTTCAGTTTCAGAAGACATGGTGGAATCCATAGACGAGTTAAAGGAAAGACTGTCAGTAATGAAGAAGATGATGGAGGAGCGGAAGGCAGCTGGTACTGGCACCAAGGAGCTGTTCCAAGGCCAGGCGACCAGCCTCCAAGGAACCACTATGATAGATGGAAATTTCCTTAGCTTCGTCTTCGGAGGATCCTTATTCGTGATCATCAGTGTATCAGTATACGCTTTCTACAACTTATATCACGCTGTACTTAAGAAATTCCCCTCAACCCACACTGAGTTGTAAACTGAACTGTAATGAAACGCTACAAGGTTCATTTGTGATTGGTATGAAAAATTTGTGTGTGAAAAATGATGGACAATATTGTTTTCTTAGTTCGGAATGATTAAATTGTGATTTAACTTTTTTGTTGTGTTTGTTTTTTTGTGCTGTCAATACATACATACTAAATGAAATAAAAATTGCGGGTTACTCACGTGAATACCTATACTATAGGCTGCGCGACATCGCCGCGACCGCGCACGCTGCTCATGAGGAAGAACCCCTCTGTAGTTTGAAACTAGTAGAACTTTTCTCAGTATATTCACGTGAGTAACCCGCGATTTTTAGTTAATTTAGTATGTCTTATACTCCTTATTGCAGGTTTTATGGAATAAACCGACGATCAGACGGATCACCTGATGGTAAGCAATCGGCGCCGCCCATTGACACTCGAAACACCAAGGCGTTATAAGTGCGTTACCGGCCTTTTGGGAATTGGGAATTTGAGGATTGTTGGGGATTCAGGGATTGGGGAAAGGGGGGGAGGGTAATTGGGCATCCGGTAACCTCACTTAGACGACGAAACACAACGCAAGCGTTGTTTTAATGAAGACTTAAAAATTAATTCTGAAAAAAGGATAGAAAGATATACTCCTTATGGTAGGTACACCATTTAAGTCTATTTTTATTTTAAACGTTGCCCCACACGACCAACGATTTTCTCCTGTATTGATGGTGTGTTTACAAAAATACAATTTCACATACACATGACACCACAATCTGTCGATCACAAGATTCTTGTGATCGACAGATTGTTGTTCTGGTTCTGGGTGTAACTCTGGGAATAATAGCATGATGCAACGATGGTGCCATAGAAATATCTACATTTTCGGCATTCTGTTGTTTTTGTTTCCAACCATTGCCAGAAATGCGACCTACAAGCAGTGGTTTTACGACTATTTTACAACGTGATCAAGTATCTAGTTAATAGATGGTAATTTTGGACACTCAATTACTAAATTAGGTACACAATAACAGAAGTTCTGTTCATTTGTAAGCCAGTTCCAGTAGTTTATAATAACAGTTCAGAGATTGTATAGTTCAACATACATAGTTCAGTAACTATACAAAACATAACAACTACCAAATAACACACAAACTAAAGTCAACTCTAATATTGTAGGATATGGTTGAGAATTGATGTTGGGAAACTATGAACGCATTATGCAGTTTGCAAATTCGTCTAATTTGCAGATTCAAGCTGAATGTTGGTCGTGTTTTGTTTAATTTTGAATTTCATCTCTGTTTGTAAGTTCGTAGAAACTATTGTATAGGTTAACCGGCTTTTTCTTTTCACATACGCTCCATACAAAATATGTCAAAATTCTATCTCGGTAAGAAAATCTACAGATAGATAGGTTATAGATAATGGCCGTAAGTAGAAGTGGTGTTGCCATTGTTTATCAACGAACTGCGTTTAAATTAAACTTTAGTGCTGCTTGACTTCGGAGATGGTGCAGTGGCTGGGCAACTGGCTGCCGCACAACGTATTGCGCGTTAGATTCCCGGACAGAACAACTCTTTGTGTGGTCCAAAAATTGTTGTTTCAGAGTCATGTGTATGTGAACTTGTATGTTTGTAAATGCGACGACACTGGAGTTTCCACGACACTGGAGAAAATAATGTGGGGCAACGTTTGTTTAAAGAAGAAAGAAGAATTGGTCAGGAAGGAATTTATTGGGTCTTACTGCCGTATTCCTTTTATGATTACTTAAACTATTCGTTAGTATCGATTTTGTTCCAAAAACGTTTTTATGACTGTGTTAAATGCACGGGTCTGTGGACGGCGAGCAAGTGATTTACTCCCAGCTAGACTAGTCAAAAACAGCTCTGGAATGAATCCTATAATCCTCTATCGTCCATTTATTTTCTCTCCTTCAGGCAAACTCATGATATTCTTCCATTAACCTACTACTTTACTACTATTTTATTTTTTTATTTTTCTGCTCTCATCCGAAGCTTGACATTCATCTTCTGCTATGCGTACTTCACCAATGGTTCTAGATGTCCCTTTAATGTAATTACTGATGACCCAAAATATTCCATGCACTGAACAATACACTAGAGAATCCATTAAGAATGATAAATCCTTCCACCCTGGCACGTAGAAAACATAACATCCATAATGTTTTACCACTTACAAGTTAATGAACTTTAAAGTAACTAGTTTTAATGTTTCCACATAGATATAGTTCTAGGAAAACCTAGAGCTGCTAACTCCAAACACTAATTAGACTAAGCTACGTAGTTATTAAAAGCGAAAATGTTTTGTACCAACACAGGCGGAACCGCGATGAAAACTTGTTTTAAAACCATTTAGCTGTCTGAATATTATGAAAGTAGGGTAACCATCTGACTTTTAGTTGAAGTTCGTGGTCCGGAAAGTTATTATAAAATTAAAGTAAATTATTTTGCAACTATTAAAATAGAAAAACCTTTCTTATCTACAATATTAAGAGAATAATGTAACATTTTCAATTAGCCTTTATAATCCCCAATCTCTATCTATATCTCCCCAATCCTCAAATTCCCAATTCCCAAAAGGCCGGTAATGCACTTGTAACGCCTTGATGTTTCAGGTGTCCTTGGGCGGCGCCATTGCTTACCATCAGGTGATCCGTCTGCTCAATTTGCCGGATTATGCTATAAAAAAATCCTACAGTCAAACTACATATTTATATATAGTTTGGTTGGACAACACGTTTGATTGTATGGCATACCGTGTACCTTTTATTAAATAAATAAATAATAATACTGCTCTCTCGACTGCCTCGTTAACCGGGTGGTCGCGCGATAGCGACTACCGGACAAGGGGTCTCGGGTTCGATTCCTGGGCCAGGCAAAGTATTACTGAGTTTTTAAAAAATTCTCAGTAGTAGCACGGAGTCTGGAAATGTGCCCGGTATATGGCAATAGGCTCACCCCCTACTACGTGGAACTCATAGCATAAAAAGTGAAAAGTGGGTATTAGAGGTACATTGTACAGTAGTATTAAGTGCCGTAGATAATGTGCACCCTTTCGAGGATAAAAGGCGTGATGTTATGTAACTAATAATAAAAGTGTACTATAACGTTATGTATTATACTACATTTAATTTTGCAAGTTAGTAGCAGGTATTTTGTAGCATAAAAACAAATTATACTTCAAGTAAATTTTCATATAGGAAGAATGTGAAAGTACTTTCCGCACACAAAGGAACCACTCATTATTAGTCTTTAAAACACTCCTTTTTCTTACACTTAGTAGATATTAACTACTTGATCACTTGACCACTTTCAAAAATGATGATTCCCCAAAAATCGTAATAGATGGTACCACCCCCTACTCAATAAAAAGCAATTAGGATTTGCAAAATAACTTTTCTCAGAACATAATGTAATAATAATGTAGAAACTTATGGAAATTTTAAACATAATATATTAAATCGAAGTTATTAAAGTACTAAATATCCCCGTCACCAAGGAATACTGTAATTAACTAGTTCATATCGTGACTGTGCCCGCACATAATAATATTCCACATTATAAAAGGCGTAATATCAAACCTTTTAAGAAAAATAAGAGAAAATATATTTGTGTACAATATAAATGCTTTTTAAGTTTAATATTAAATCTAACTTGACTTGACTGCCTCGTTGACCGAGTGGTCGCAAGTGCGACTGCCGGGCAAGGGGTCTCGGGTTCGATTCCCGGGTCGGGCAAAGTACTACTGAGTATTAAAAATAAAATTCTCAGTACTAACACGGAGTTTGGAATTGTGCCCGGTAGATAATATCTAACTAATATAATTATGTCAGTAGTAGCACGGAGCCTATAATTGTGCCCGGTATATGGCAATAGGCTCACCCCCTATTACATGCAACTCATAACATAAATAGTGAAAAGTAGGTGTTACATTGTACAGTGGCATAATGTGCATCTCTGCCTACCCCTTCGAGGATAAAAGGCGTGATGTTATATATATGTATTATTATTTTATATATTTAATAAGTATCTATACTGAAATTACTGAAGAGATAAGAATATTGTAAAGATAATTGTTATCGTGCATAATACCAAGTAATCTATATTTTGTTAATCCTAATGTAAGTCAGGTCTAATCCTATCTTACTGCCTGAATACGTTATTTAGTACGACTCGTTAATCGAGTGGGTATAAGTGAGACTGCCGAGCAAGGGGGTTTTGGGTTCGATTCTCGGGTCAGGTCAAAGGATATGTGTTTTTTTTGTTTGTCGAGCTTTTTTGTCGTAGCTTGGAGTTTAAATTAGGTGAATTGTTTTCCAATAGTTGAAAGAAAACAATGTGAGGAAACCTAATTATTTATTTATTTATTTATTTCAACTTCATACAACAAGTGTGTACAGGTGGACTTAATGCCTTGGGCATTGTCTCCCAGTCAACCTTTAAGCAGTGCAGAGATGAAAGTAGCAGGTGATTTAAACCTTTATAAATAGACAATGTACCAGTGCAATAAATAACAAATCTCACAATCAGAATATTCAATAAACACTAAACATATAGGTATATTTGAAAACTTATACATACTTACATATAACAATAATTATGTATACAATATAATTATAAGGTATGAATTACCCAATAGGCATTTAGCAGGCATGATTATTGCCCATTCCTTCGCCATCTGAGAAGAAGCCTTTGCTAAACAATTGGGATTTATGCCTATATGCAACAGCCTTGTTGTTGATGTGTAAACAGATGTGGCAATAGATTCATCCTCCGTCCATCTTTTTCATGGATCAGAAAGCGTGCAGGCCTAGTGTTCAGAGTCTAGTAGTAGGTCAGTAACTAAATTAATATCTACGTTTTCACTAACAACTAAAACCTCTGTTTTTATAATAACTATCGTGAGACATACTAAATTAACTAAAAATCGCGGTGAATATACTGAGAAAACCTCTACTAGTTTCGAACCACAGAGGGGTTGTTCCTCATGAGCAGCATACGCGGTCGCGGCGATGTCGCGCAACCTACTACCTACAGACAGGCTGCAGCTGCTCATGAGGAAGAACCCCTCTGTGGTTCGAAACTAGTAAAACTTTTCTCAGTATATTCACATGAGTAACCCGCGATTTTTAATTAACCACAACCTCGTTGTCCTAGTGGTCACAAGTGCGACTGTCGGGCAAGGGGTCCCAGGGTTCGAATACCGCGCAAGGCACATAAAGGTTTTTAAAAAAAATCTCAGTGGTCGCACGGTGTCTGTAATTGTGCCTAGCAGTAGGCTAACCCCTTATCACATGGGACTCATAAGATATATAGTGAAAAGTGGGTGTTACATTTTACAGTAACATTAAGTACCGTAATGTTCACATCTGCCTATAACTGATCAAAGGCGGGGGTTGTTATGTTATGTTTTCACTAACATAATATGTAATTTAAAAAACTTCTATACTAATAAGGTAGGTGGGGACCTATTGACCAGAGCATCATAAACTGTGTGGGCTAAAACAAATCGATGTCGATAATGCACCCTAATTCTATGAAGGTGACGTGTACTTTTACAGCGAACGCGTAGGACGTGCGTGGGCGAGCGTGGGCCGGCCGCGATATCTGAATAGAATTCGTAACTACTCTACAATAGTTTTATTGGCATTTTTATTAAAGTTTGTAAAGATACAACTGCAATGTTGGTGCGGTGGTTGGGCAACCGGCTGCCGTGCAACGTGTCGCGGGTTCAATTCCCGCACGGAACAACACTTTGTGTGATCCACAAATTGTTGTTCCGGGTCTGGGTGTCATGTGTATGTGAACTTGTATGTTTGTAAACGCACCCACGACCACCAGGAGATAATCCAAGTGTGGGGCAACGTTTTTATCTAAATCTTGCAGACCAGAATCATAATACCAAGCCTTTTTATGCTTCTTTTATTATTATTTGATTTTTTAACGTGCCTCGATGCGATCGCTGTTTTTTGATGCTCTATGTAAATAGTTATTTTTACATAACATAACATCACGCGTTTTATCCCCGAAGGGTTAGACAGAGGTACACAGAAGTAACACCCGCTTTTCACTATTTATGTTATGAGTCCCATGTCATAAGGGTTGAGCCTATTGCCATATGCCGGGCATAATACCAGACTCCGTGCTACTACTGAGATTTTTTAAACACCCAGTAATACTTTGCCCGACCCACAACTTTGTTTACAAATTTGTTTTAGTAACAATCTTAGTAACGACCATACGATACCAGGCTTAAAATAGGATTTGAAATTGGGTCGGTGTATGATGTTAGGGACAAAAATAAGTGCTTAGCTGGTCCCTTTAGAAGAATTAAAGACATTATTTATATTGCATCTACATTCAGAACCGGAAATCTCATTACAACAATGATTTTATTAACTAAATAATTGAAGACGGAATAATTCAACAAGATAGTAAATAGTAATAGATTCCAATTAATATTAATTGCTGTTGGTTTAACAGTAAATAATTGTTGACTGTAAACAGTTTAAATAATTCAACTGTTAACCTTGAACTATACTTCGACTGCCTCATTAGCCGAGTGGTCGCAAGTGCGACTACCGGGCAAGGGGTCTCGGGTTCGATTCCCGGGTCGGGCAAAGTACTACTGTGTATTTTATAAATTCTCAGTAGTAGCACGAAGTCTGGAATTGTGCCAGGTATATGACAATAGGCTCACCCCCTATTACATGGGACTCATAACATAAATAGTGAAAAATGGGTGTTACATTGTACAGTTGCATAATGTGCACCTCTGCCTACCCCTTCGGGGATAAAAAGCGTGATGTTATGTTATGTTAACCTTGAACTATCACCGTTCACATTCCAAACCGAATATAAAGGTGCTCCCACACCGGGAGTATCCGCGTTTAATGTAACGTTACAGATCTGAACATTATACTAGTGAAGGAGGAGAACCGAGCATTACAATGTATAATACACCACACCCTGTAATGATACAATGTGTAATATCTTGATACAACTTGTAACATCAATGCCCCCCGCCCCCCGCGCGCCCGATAAGTGTGTTGTCAAAGTCGAATCAATGTGTTACATTACACGCCAATGCTCATTAGTCAGGGAGGTATTATTGTAATGTAATGCTCAAAGTCGAGTCTATATGTTACATTACACGTGAATGCTCCCGGTGAGGAACTGAGGAATGGAATGGATCCCGGTACCTTTAACTCAATTCATGGAAATATAATCGTACTTAGAATATCTAAAATTGATGCTCATAGGGGATATTGTTCCCGAAGGATATATTTTCTAGAAATTGTTTAACCAACCAACCATTGTAACATAACATAACATAACATAACATCACGCCTTTTATCCCCGAAGGGGTAGGCAGAGGTGCACATAGAAGTAACACCCACTTTTCACTATTTATGTTATGAGTCCCATGTAATAGGGGGTGAGCCTATTGCCATATACCGGGCACATTTCCAGACTCCGTGCTACTACTGAGGATTTTTAAAAAACCCCAGTAATACTTTGCCCGACCCGGGAATCGAACCCGAGACCCCTTGCCCGGCAGTCGCACTTGCGACCACTCGGCCAATGAGGCAGTCAGCCATTGTAATATGGCATTAGTATTAACTAGCTGTGAAATATGATTCCTGTTTTATCCTATGGGAGTATTTAAACAGGGATAAAAAGTCCTATCACTTAAGTCAGCCCATCCCACTTGGTATCAGCTTCATCAAAATCTGTTCAGTAGTTTCAGCGTGATTGACGAACAAACATCCAAACATAGAAACTCGTCGCGGAGAACCTAACGGGTAACCGGGGCTCCGGCTCGACGTGCAAGAGAAGGAACGGGGTGGTTTTTAGTCAGTAAGAGTCTGACACTCCCTTCCGCCTCACCCAGGCGGGAGTAGTCATTCGATGATTTTCCCCCCTTAAAAAAAAAAAACATAGAAACTCACATTTATAATGATAGTGTGAATTATATTTCTTTATTTTGGATCTCATACAATCTTAGAGTATTTAACCATACAATGCACAAAGACATCCACACAGTGTCAACGTTTGCAATGAAACGTAGAACAAATACACATCAATAGAAAACTCACAATAGAATACCATTCATTAACACGTTGAACGCCATGGGGGTCACCGGTGACCGGCGTTAGCGGAGGATTTACCTTCAACAGTTTTTTATTGGCAGTCAAAGTCTTAAAAATATTCCAAAACACCCACTGCGACAGAATAATAAAAAGTGTAAACAAAAAGCGAAAAAATCAAATTAAGTAGCGTGTCTAGTTAAAAAATTCCAACATTTTTCCGGTAATTAGATCCAATTAGGAGAGGAGATGAAAAATGAGTTTTACATGTACCTATAATAATAAAATTAAATCTGTCGCCATAAAATATTGTCGTGTTTCGTCTACTAAAGGCGTTGTGTTTCCGTAATTAACTAATCTCGCGACTATAAAGAGAAGCTTTTCCCCGCCCTGCCGAATCGACATGTGCTATATGAGAATTAGGGTTGTTACTTTATTCATAATTTCTGACTATTTTTTAGAGTTCGTAGGTTCTTTTTACGTTCTTGTAAATTATTTTTGCTTTTGTGATATAACTATTAGGTACTTAACTACATAAAAATAAAAGAAGTAAACAATTTCACCTGACTTGGATAAACATTATATTGCTGACAAATTAAACCAAGCTACTCGTTTTATTCCGCAAATTGTACTCAACATGAAAACTATATCAATATAAGAACTACAAAAAAATACGAAATACGACCATCAATGTTTCAAAAAATCATTTAAAGTTGTACAATATGAAGAAATAATATTACTAGGTATCTGTTAAAACCTCTTTAGTAAAACAAACGGAAAGGCGTACGCAGACAACAGACGAAAACTTCCTGGAAGTACTAAACCCCAACGGAAAATAGGTAAAAGCATAATATTTAATTCAATCCACGATGAGTACTCACAAAACTTTAATATAATTTGGAAACCAGACGAGACGTGGCGACGGAAAATCCAACGAGTATCAACCCTAACACGAGCTGACTCACGTTCTGTTAACGACAACATTAATGAACTATGTCTATCTCACTCCCTTCCATACAATCCACGCCTTGCTGTACTACGCGAGTAAGAGATAGCGATAGTTTAAATTATGTTATGGGGTGGGAAAATGTGACGTGAACGGAATAAAAATATGGCTTGGCCAGCATACGGCGTACAATGACGGAATCGAGATATCAATGAAATGTTACAGTATTTTAGCTAGTATTTTGTAACTGTTATTTTTGTGAACACCAAATATTATATTATCACAATGCTATATCCAACCTAGATTAATACTTTAGAGAACAGTCCCTAAAGTATTAATCAAACATCGATCAAGTATCGATGATACTATTATGTTCTTATTGGGAATTAATTGACTGAGAGAAATCTTATACCATATGCAATTAGAACTTCCAAATTAATTTCTATATATATTTATCCTTTTCTGACTCTCTACATTACAAACATTTTTAAAAAGTCGAGACATAGTTACTATTCAATAATATTAATTTCACATTTCACTTAACAGCCTTACAGCGTAATAAAGTTAATACAAAAAACACATAAAAATTCTTCAACTAATATTTCTCCCCCTCTGTGATTTAACAGAACAGTAACGCATAACAATATTAGTATCGTTACGCGCATATTCCCCGTCACTAAGCCACCCCTAGAATGTAACAGGTAAAGGTACAAGTAACAGTAGCCAGCCCTGTCTTTGCAGTTTCGCTCCGACGGCCCGCTGGCACGGACGCGCGGTCGTGGTCAAAGTACTTCACAAAAATATTTTTTGGCTTTCTATGTTTTAGAAAATAACACTGTGTACTATAGCGGTCCGTGCGAGTTTCGGTGTTTTGCTGTATCGGTAAGTTCTTTTTTAATTGATTAGTTTACAACTTATCTTTTTGAGGCGGCAACTTTTTTACAGCTTTGAAAAATTGAAAATATTTCTACTGTATCTAATAACTTATACTTCTACGTACTTTTAATAATAATAATTCACGAAACACGTTAAATACTTAAAGAACTATAAAGGAGCAATTTTATAATCTCTTCCTCCTATTTCACGGAACTATCTCCACAGCACTTTAATCAAGAACAAAACAAAAGAAAATCTCAAAGAAAATAGCACAGAATATTCCGAATAAAGCCAGTGGAAAATTAAGGAATGAAAAGACGTAATTCCACGTCTCGATAACAAAGGAACGGAGTATGTAATAAAACTGTTGCGCGCTAATCAACAAGTTGGGAAAGGTTTCAGATTTCGTCTAAAAAAGCACGTATTTTGCTCCACTGTGTAGAAAAAAATACCTTATCTTTTTCACACTTACTTTTTGGAGCAGTTTTTTTATATGAAATGAAGAATTTTCATGTGTTTTCAAGGAGAAAAGATCATGATTGTATTGCCGCCCAACGAGGGACTTGTTTAACGTGATTTTGTACATACACGTATGACAAGGGGAACATTACATTTGTACGTCGATTGAATCATATTTCGTAACAGTACTTTGTACATTTCATTCGTTAATTGACGATGACTAGGATTTAAAGAATTCGTTAAAAATTAAGGTTTTAAAATTACTATCGTTTTACACTAGTTAACTGATATCGCAGTATTCGATACAACGATTTAATTTACCTCTCAAATATTGTTCGGCAAGACGTCTACTACAATAAGAACAAAAAATAACATATGTATATGGGTTGTAGGTACCAATAATCGGCATTAAGATGGCTATAGCTTGTCAAACTCCATTGAAGCATGGAAAAAAAGATAGGCGTTTAAGATAAAACACTTTATAGGACAATGGCGTCATCATTCACTTTAAAAGGTTTCTTTCATTGAAACTAACTAGCAATTTTCCAGGCCCATTTCCCAAACTATTACTTACCGATGTCCGCCCAAGAAAAACCACATTATTACCATCAGTATAGAAACGATCTGTGGCAAGTAAGGAACCGGGCAGTCAGGTAACCATTTAAGAAGCTTACGTAAACTCCACTTAATCTCACCGATTTATCTTCAAAGGTAATAAAAATGCCTTCAGAGCGAAATAAGATAATAATAATAAAATATATTTTTCCTCACGAACGGTTCTTAGCCACCGAAATCACTTTATCACTTGGTGAAAACGTTACAAGTGGCGATTAAGGAAATTTATAAGTAAAAACGGCCAAGTACCAACTTGTTTATTACGTTTTTATACTTTTTCTTTAAGAATACGAAATTGAGTTTAGTAAAATTTATTCGTATTTCTAGACTGAGTCTTACTTAAAGCATAGATATTTTTATCGATTCTACTGACTATGAAATATGAAAAAGATTTACCTTTTGACAGCAATTTATTGGATTTTGAAATTAGTTACTACTTATTAGACAATGCGCTAGTCCACTTTTACTATAAGACAAATAAATAGAGGTATATAACTTACTACACGCCTATATTCAATGACAGATATACGGACGGACAATCCAATTTTTGACGTTTCAAAAGTGCCTAATTATGTAAAAACTAGCTTCTGCCAGCGGCTTCGCCCGCGGTCCCAGGGGTAAAATGCCTATGTATCACTTCAGACTTTCATTCCGGTCCCTTCAGTCGTTTTAATATGACTGAGTAACAAACATACACATAAACTCACATATTTTCATTTATAATATCGAGTCAAGCTAATTTAAACCATTGGCCTTTCAGTTACAGCGTAAAGTCTATGAATGAGTATTGTAAACGTTAGAGTAGACAAATACAATCAGAAATCACCGAATTGCTAAGCTATCGGGAGTTTCACGTGTTATTGTGAGTCAACCATAAAAGATAGACATATGCTGTCGAGGAATATTTTTTATATAATTTTAAGGAGAATATTTCCGTCATACATGATTTCTATGTAGCTTTAACCTATAAGCCTGCACACGCGACGGAAGTTTAAAAAATGGAGTAACTTCTCCCGTTTTCCCAATATTTCCCTTCACTGCTCTGCTCCTATTGATCGTAGCGTAATGAAAAGTATACTATAACCTGCCCAAGAGTATGAAGAATAATTGTGCCAAATTTCGTTAAAATCCATCGAGTAGTTTTTGTTTCCATAACGAACATACAGACAGACAAAAATTTTACTGATTGCATTTTTGGCATCAGTAGCGATCCCTAACCACCCCTTGATAGTTATTTTTTTAATAAATTTTATGTACAGAATTTATCTCTCTACAGATTTATTATAAGTATAGATATAGATAAATACTTTGACTTTGATTCAATTTAAAATACGAAAACTGAGAAGTTCTGAAAATATTACATACATACGTGTCGAATTGATAACCTCTTTTATTTGAAGTCGGTTAAAAATATGGTTTACTACGATGAGGCAAATATACTATCAGATAAAAACTGATATACTCTGTTGTTTACGGTCGTGGTGGCCCGGAGGTTTAAGACGCCCGCTTCTCATGCATGAGGGTGCGGGTTCGAAACCTACCAACGGCAAGTACCAATGTGACTTTTTCCGGGTTATATGTACTTTCTAAGATTATCTAGACGCCACTGACCAACGGTGAAGGAAAACATCGTGAGGAAACCTGGGCTTATAATTTTTAATTATAAATTTGTAATCGCCAACCCGTTCGCGCCCCGGCGCGTGGCGTGCGGCAAGCGTGGTGATTAATGCTCAAACCATCCCCGTGTGAGAAGAGGCTTTGCTCAGCAGTGGGCATTTATAGGCTGTTGATGATACACTGTTTAAGGTTTAACCTTAACAAAAGATCCCGTGTATCGGTACCATTCACACAGAAGCACCGCTATAACTCATCCAATGAAAATGTCCATGATGCAGTCGTATTTCACAGTTGTGGGCATGAAATATTTGCCCTGTAATATAAATTGCATGGCCAGGCGTTATGGGGCTTGACCCGGCACGCCATGCTTCAAACATCTAACAATAATAATTATGAACTTCATAGGCCCCCCACAGTCATATCATAAAAGTTATATTCTGTTATGGGGTCTGTACTTCACTTATTTCATTTAAGAGTTTGTTGAAATTAACGTGGGGTAGGTAGTAATGCACTCGTTTTTACCCTTGGTAAGGTAAATGGGGATTATGTGCACCCTATTTTCTCTAATTATGGTTTAAAATTGAGTTTAAAAGTGGGTGTTACATTGTGTTTATATTATTATTTTTGGGCTATTATTGTGCCATCATTAATTCCTCAAACATTTGTTGTCATGATTAAATAGACAGATTATAAAACTATATATACTGCCTAACGAAGTATACAGACTGCCTCGTTAACGGAGTGGTCGCAAGTGCGACTGCCGGGCAAGGGGTCTCGGGTTCGATTCCCGGGTCGAAAATTCTCAGTAGTAGCACGGAGTCTGGAATTGTGTCTGGTATGGCAATAGGCTCACCCCCTATTACATGGGACTCAGAGCATAAATAGTGAAAAGTGGGTGTTACATTGTACAGTGGCATAATGTGCACCTCTGCCTACCCCTTTGGGGATAAAAGGTGTAAAGTGATGTTATGTTGTTGGATGTATAAAACTATATTATAAAATTATTTACTTTACGCCATCTCTTTTCTGATTCCTTAAATAATAAATTTCGTTGTTGTCATTAATAACAAACTTTGTTATAGTTGCTTCTTTTGATAAAACGAATGTTGCATAAGATTATTACGACACGACTGAAGTAGCAAACGAGCTAATAGACCGTTCTGAAAAAAGCACGGTAACTGCTTTTTTAAGGCTACAAGCTTTAAGGTTACAATAACTAGTAAAGATTCATAGGCATCTTTATAAAACCAAAGGTGTTACTCGCACGTCGTCGATTTTGGTACAAAGTCTTTTGCTAACCCCGGTCTACCAGAATATAAATCTAAGCAAGACACAATATTTTTTTTTTCTTTAAAAAAAAACGTTGCCCCACACTAGGATTTTCTCCTGTGTCGTGGGTGCGTTTACAGACATACAAAGTCACATACACAATGACACCCAGACCCGGAACTTTATAGTATTCTATATGCTTTTATAGTATTCCTAGTGACAGATAAAACATTGATAGTCCTAAGAAGAATATATTTTTTTATTAAAATGATTACAAGTCGATGATGTCACTTAACGTCAAAATCTCAATTTTCTAAAAATATTTTATAGCAACTATTGACAAAATAAATGTTCTTAGAGATCCTCTTATAAAACTAGTTCAGCGATATTTTTGGTCTGAAAACTTCTAACTAGGTCTTTTATTTAAGTCTTAGCCTGGAGTGCGGTCTAGACTTTAGAATAGAAATATCTATTGATCGGCCTGTAAGCCTAGAAATGTAAGCCAAAAGTTTTAGCCATCTATAAATGGGACTTAGTTAAAAATAGGTTCAGATTTGAAACTGTATTACGTCACTTTAGTTGGGAATGTTTGGTCTATTTAATTAATACGATTTTTTGACGTTTTACGTTTTTGAAAATGCTACGATGTGTCGAATGATTATATTTACATTAGGGTATATGATGCCCTGTAATGATAGTTTAAGGTGTTCTTAAATATAAATAAATAAATAAAATAAATAAATTTTGCAACAACATAACATGAAATTTTTGATTCGGCCTTTGGGACACAAATGATTTATGAATTTTTTTATTTTGAAAACTTAGCATCTTATATAAAATCTGTAACATTTAAGTTGAAATTACTTAATTTAGGTTGCTCATAGAAAGGCGTTCTCCATTGTCGGTCACAGTCACGTAAAGAGTTAGAGGTCCATTTCAATAAACATACAACTACTTAAAATGACCCTGCTTTCTAAAAATGGCGGGTTATTCACCTGAAGTATACCGAGAAAAGCTCTACTATGTAGTTTCGAACGATGTCGCGGTGGCCGCGCGACATCGCCGCGACCGCGAACGCTGCTCATGAGGAAGATCCCCTCTGTGGTTCGAAACTAGTAGAGCTTGTCTCAGTATATTCACATGAGTAACCCACGATTTTTAGTTAATTTAGTATGTCTCACGATAGTTATTATAAAAACCCTGCTTTCGTTTTACACCCTGACCAAACCTAACTCCAAAGCTGAACACATTCACCAAAAGAAATTAAATAGAAGTACCAGCTGGACGCGTCTGCGGTGTAATGAAAATATTATAATTCAGCCAGTGGGTCCACGAGACCCTATTTCGGGTGACCTGAGGGTCTCTCTGGCCCGATCCAACGGGCCATAGCTACAGAAATAACACGAAGAAATTGAAATGGCTGACCCTTTTCGTTTAACTGTTTAGCTATTTTCTGAAGATGGAATATTTATTTTTTGCTATAAAAGCTTTCTGTTATCCCTGCATATCGTTGGGTTTTGCGGATTGTGTATGTAGCGGTATGTTTAAGTATTGTGTATACATATGTACGTTCACTCCTGCCTATCCCTTTGAGGGAAATTGCCTAAAATTATGCGGTTTTCTGAAGGGATCTGCAGACTGCAGACATTTCTTATGTAATTTTATCGGCGGTTTGCAGAGCGCAGCGATTACTTTTTCAATCCCAACCCATTTTGAATTGGGTATATTTTACATGATTCTTAAGTATTAACTTTTAGCCTTGTTGGTTGACAAATTCTAAGTGCAGCCAAATCACATTGTTTTAAATTAAAATCAATTTTGCGTAAAAAGTAATATAAATTTTCGTTTTTATGTTTTAATAAGTATAGTATAGTCGTTTTATAAAAATAGATTTGATATACCTAAAAATTAAGTCTAAAATCGGTTACAACACAATTCCACTGCGTATTTTAATACACTTACTTAGTATTATCGCCTAACATTTCAACGTACTGTTAGGATGGCGCTCCGGGAGTCCCTTTTATAAATGACACCACAAGTGCTGCTAATAATTTATTTATTTTCACTTCACAACTTTCGACTTACAATAATTACTGTGTGATATAAAACGGTGTTAATAGTTGAATAACTTTATCTGGAGTGACTCTATACACAACTAAGACGTATATTTTATTCTATGGCCAGTAGTGGGGGGTTATCCCTTAGTCGATAAATTATACTTGCGCGTATAAGTGCCACAGGATGTATCGATTGCTTTAATTGCAATTTACATGTATAGGGCTTTGTTCACAACAATGTAAGAGTGCTTAGATCTTTGTTAGTAACAATAAACGATTGTTTAGGTGGTAATTTAAAAGTATAGATCTTTGTTACCAACAATGTGAAGATTGTTTAGATTGCAATTAAAAGTATAGTAATTCATTGTTAACAACAATGTAAGGATTGATTAGAAATAATTTATAAGTATGGTTCTTTGTTAACAACAATGTAAGGATTGATTAGATTAGAATTTACAATAAGGCCTTGTTCATAACATCTCCCCCCTTTAGACTGAGCTTTATTTAAAATGTTTATTTTTATTACTATATTCTTTCTTAATAATAAAGCGAAGGACAAGACGTGTCATCAATTTGAAAATTAATCTGTAAATAAAACTCAGTTACATTTAAGTCACAAAACAAAATCTAGAAAGTCTTATATAACATGAATCTTAATAGTTAAAAAAATAAAGAAAATAAATCGTTACATTTGAATATACTTGTGTAGTAAAGAAATAAAATTTAAAATTTAATCTTAATAGCTATACCATAAAAATAAAACAAAAACAAAAAATAGTTTTCTTATAAACTAGAGGTTTCTATTTGATTTATCTAAGTTTCTTATATGTATTTATTATCATTAATTTTTTTTTTGCCAAACATTTATGTTACCATAAATAAATTTAGACTCGAAATTCTCTGGAAGTGATAAGATAACTTCTGTTAATAATTAGGATTTACATGAAAGATTATTTATGGTTGTCTAAATTTATGGCAATGGACACATTAAATACTCTTAACAGTTTTACATTCGTGAATATTATCTACAAAGGTGTAAGACAATCTGTCATCCGTTATTGCTACATATAGCTTAGAAGGGTGAATCAAAGCATAAGTTAAACAATGCTTAGTATCATGAGGAGTAAGCTGTGGCAAATTCTTGTAGAGGTTGAACTTTATAAAATTTATTAAAAGAACTTGAATGACAAACATTAGCTTGTTATTATAGTAACAAACTGTAAACTTAGATACGTCGATGATAGAATGTTCACGAGATACCTGGAACAATACTATGCTGGTTTTATTTCGTTAACATGATATTTAATGTGTTTTCTATTAACCAGAAGGGTGACGTTGTTTTTACCATGCGTTTTGATTATTTTATAAGGTCCTTTCCATACTGGAGATAAGGCTTTTCGAAGCCTATGATGAAATTTTAAATAAACTAATCACCAGTTTTATAAGATTTTTCACGTGCTGTTGAATCATAATAGATTTTTGATGTTTCTTTACATTTGTTCATATTTTGAATAGCTTTTTCACGAGAGTATCTCATCCGATACTGTAAAGCGCGAATGTATTCCTGATAAGTAATGTTATTGTTCGATTCATATGCACTACTAGGAATCGTCGGCTTATAACCGTATAAAAGTTCAAAAGGAGAATATTCTGTAGAACAATGTGGAGTTGTGTTGTATGATAGGATCGCTGTTGCGAGATAGCTATGCCAGTCGTCCTGGTTTTCATTAACAAATGACCTCAAATATTCTTTAAGGGTAGCATGACTACGTTCTAGTGCTCCATTTGTCTGTGGATGATAAGGCGTAGAAAACAGATTTTTTATTTTGAGTATTTCTGTTAATTGCCTAAATAATTCTGAGGTAAACGATGTACCTTGATCGGAGAGTATGATTTTGGGAAAACCGAATAACGAAAAGAAATGTATGAGATTGCGTGCAATTTCATCAGTGGTACAAGTAACCATTGGATAGGCGTTTGAAAATTTTGTTAAATCGTCCTGGAGCGTTAATATGTATTTAAATTTTTGGAGACCCGCTTCAGGTAAAGTGCCTACAATGTCAATGGCTAATCTTTCAAACGGCTTTGAACTTGTCGAAGTTATAATCATAGGTGCTCTATTGGAAGCTCGCAGTGGCTTATTAACTTGGCACATCTTACAATTTTTGACAAATTTTTCGATATCAGACCGCATACCTTTCCAATAATAGGAAGCTTTAATTCTACTTAACATGCGTTTAACACCGGGGTGACCAGCTATGGTCGTCCCATGATTTTCTTTCAGAATATTAGATATTTCGGCAGGGGTAGGATAAAGTAATTGATTTTTATAAATGTGTATTTTAATATTAGTGCCGTGGAAAATATATGAAATCATATTATAAATTTTTGTATAAACTAACCTTGTAAATGGTTCAGTAAAATCGGACAACGCTAATTCTTTCTGAGAATTATTTTTTAAAACAATTTCGTCTCTTAATTTGACAAGCAGATCATAAATGATTTTGTAACTCGTTTCGTCAAAATGATGAACTTTAGTAAATAAGAAATATAATATTTTGTCATTTTTACAATCGAGCATCTGCACTGTGTTAATTTCACGTTCACTGGCTCGATATTTCTCAGAATTCTCAGTCATTGATAACAATTGCTCACAATGTGGCATTGAATTATCTAAATCTAAAGAGACTGGACAAGCGATATACTTTTGTTTTGCTTTATGTAAGCTCTCGTTGTGTTCTTCAATTTTCGTATCGCAATCAGGTAAAGTCTTATTGTCCTGTTTTTTTAAATATTCCTCATAAGAGGTAGAATTATTTTTACGACTACGAGTGGTAACAGCGTTTACGGGATAACGAGATAGTGCATCGGCGTTACTATTGACTCTGCCGGGTTTGTAAACGATTTCATAATTATATTCTTCTAGCTTTAGTCGCCATCTTAATAGACGTCCGCCTGGATCTTTCGCGTTAAAAAGCCATGTTAAAGGACGATGATCTGTCACAATTTTAAATTTGTAACCATAGAGATAAGGTCGAAATGTATTAACGGCAAAAAGAATGGCAAGGAGCTCTTTCTCAGTGGTTGAGTAATTCCCTTCTTGTTTATTTAAAGTCCGGGACGCATATGCAATGGGTTTATCTTTACCGATCTCACCCTGAGATAAGACTGCACCAACGGCATAATTTGAAGAATCCGTTGTTACTATAAAGAGTTTAGAAAAATCGGGATATTGTAATAAAGGAGCTGAGATAAGCTTTTGTTTTAGAGTATTAAAAGCACGTTGTTGCTCATGAGCCCAATGAAAATTAACATCTTTTTTTAACAAAGATGTGAGAGGCTTTGTTATATGGGAGAAATTCTCAATAAAACGCCTATAATAACCTGTCAGTCCTAGAAAAGATTTTACATCTTTTGGGGTTTTCGGTATTGGAAATTGAGAAATAGCCTTTACCTTATCTGGGTTAGGCGAAACACCCTTATCAGTAATAACATACTCTACCACACAATGACACTCAATGACCGTTTCTGACCGTGGTGGTATGATGTATGATGGCTTGCTACAACAAATAGGTATTTCATAACCTTCTAAATTAAGAGTGTTAGTAGAATATTGAACGTCAATTTTAAAATGTTGAATAAAGTTACTACCAATAATTCCATCATAATCTAAATTGATCGTATCGTTAATCGCGTGAAACATAAATTCAAATGTTATTTTGCTTTTTGAAGAAACGCGATGTTCAAAATTGAGTTTAATGGACCCGAGAGATTGGCAATAGGAATCGTTGTCACTTAAGCCTTTAAGTTTTACAATTTCGGAACCAAGCACTGGCTTATTTTGTAAACTAGAAAATTTTACAATAGATATAGTTGAACCAGTGTCAATTAAAAAACACAAAGGTTTATCGTTAACATTTGTTTTTAAATAAACGTGAGGTAGAGAAACTTTATTGTGCATATAATTAATAGTAAATGTTTCCTCACGTGAGCAATCCCTAGAAATAAAACTCGATTTATCACGAGATGAGGGACTGTCTTGAAAATTTGAATTAGTATTTATCTTTTTATTAAAAGACTTAGAAGTCTCTGTAAACGCATTAACCTGTGTTGAATATAATTTAGGAACACAGTTTGAAGATCTCAAAGTCTTATTTGCGCGAACCTGTGTTGGAGAAAATTTAGGAACACAGTTTGAAGAACTCAAAGTCTTATTTGCGCGAACCTGTGTTGGGGAAAATTTAGGAACACAGTTTGAAGAACTCAAAGTCTTATTTGCGCGAACCTGTGTTGGGGAAAATTTAGGAACACAGTTTGAAGAACTCAAAGTCTTATTTGCGCGAACCTGTGTTGGGGAAAATTTATGAACACAGTTTGAAGAACTCAAAGTCTTAATTGCGCGAACCTGTGTTGGGTAAAATTTAGGAACACAGTTTGAAGAGCTCGAAGTTTTATTTGCGCGAACCTGTGTTGGGGAAAATTTAGGAACACAGTTTGAAGAACTCAAAGTCTTATTTGCGCGAACCTGTGTTGGGTAAAATTTAGGAACACAGTTTGAAGAGCTTTTCGTGCCATTTAAATATGAAGGTTTCGGCAGACACGAATCCGGAACCCTTTTTATTTTAAAGTTTTAATGTTATCGAAAGACGCATCGACATGATGTACATTAGAGCGATTATTGTTCGACGCGTTACTCGTATTCGGTGCAAGACCACTTGATAGTGTAGAGTGATGTGCATCGCGCAAGCTATTTTTAGCTTTAAGTTTACGACATTCATTTATTAAATGACCACGTTTTTTACAATATGCGCAAGATTTATTTGGATTATAGAAATTAGAATTTGTTTGCACTGAATTATTATTAAAATTACTCTGCGTATTAAAATTAGATGAATTTAAATGATGTAAATTAGGATGCTTATTTTTATTTTTATAACATTCTGAAGCAATATGACCGTTTTTATTACATATTGTGCATTGTTTAGAGCGATTAGAAAGTTTAGACAAATTGTATATTTTTTCTTCTTCAATAGCATGTGTAATCGCTTCTGATAACTTCTTTGGGTTCCTACACCGCACTATATGAGCAATATTAGAGTTCAACCCTAACAAGAATGTATTAAGAGCTAAATCCTCCATAGCGGCGAGGCGACCTAAAAGTTCTTTATCACTATCGCAGCTGTAGTGAATGTCAGATTGTAGTCTAGTTAAACAAGATTCAACACGTATTGAAAATTGCATTACGTCTTCGGAAGGAAGTTGTTTGCAGTGTTGTAGATCAACTAATAAGTGAGTGGAGTGTTTTTTCTCTCCAAACGTAGTTTTAAGAAATCGTTTGATCTCTGACCAATTATTGAATCTTTTTAAACAACAAGCTGCTTGAGCCTTTCCTTCCAACTGCGAAATGACATATTTACATAAAACGTTCTGTTGTTCTGTAGTGGCTAAGGCTATCGCATTCTCACAATTTGTTAAGAATGCGGGTAACAATTCGCGATCTCCATTGTATGGCTTGATGAATTTAGTGAGAACTGAAAGCGTGATTTTGTCAGCCATTTTAATTTTATACTTTATTTAATACTACAGAACATCAGACAAACATGCACAAAATGGAAAAAGTGTGTAAAGTTGAAAAAGTTGCAATTTAAAATTAATAAAATATAATGAGTTAAAATTAAAACAATGACTTCAGTAAAATTAAACGTTTTTTTTTTTTAATTGAAAATCACTGCACCGATTATTATTTTCACAAATTAATTTAAAAACACTGAATGAATTTTGAAAAACTCACAGTAAAATCGTAGCACACGCGAGCATTCTGGAAGTTGCGACACGCACTTGGAATGACCCAGGGAGTCGTATTTTACCAATGCGCTTCGACACGTTGCACTGCACACACACGGTGTGCCCAGAATACGTGGCTGATGAGCAGTCTGTAGAACCTTAATGAATAGGTCCTTGGAGTGAAGCGGTGATGCGGACTCACACTGTAAAGTGGAGACTTACCGTCGACCACAAGGCAGCTAAGGTGTTCGGCGTGATGCGGGCTCACGCTATACAGCGGAGGCTTAACGTCGACCACGAGGAATGCAGCAGTGCGGGCTTAGGCTTTATGAGGAGCCCAAGACTTATCGTCGACTACTCCACCAATAGAATACTATACCACGGAGCCAACAAATGTTATGGTGCAGACGAGTGGAAATAAATTCGCGACGCCTACACCTATAGATCCCAGTACTCACGTATTTTCCTAGGATCCCACTTCTGACACCAAAATTTGTTAGGATGGCGCTCCGGGAGTCCCTTTTATAAATGACACCACAAGTGCTGCTAATAATTTATTTATTTTCACTTCACAACTTTCGACTTACAATAATTACTGTGTGATATAAAACGGTGTTAATAGTTGAATAACTTTATCTGGAGTGACTCTATACACAACTAAGACGTATATTTTATTCTATGGCCAGTAGTGGGGGGTTATCCCTTAGTCGATAAATTATACTTGCGCGTATAAGTGCCACAGGATGTATCGATTGCTTTAATTGCAATTTACATGTATAGGGCTTTGTTCACAACAATGTAAGAGTGCTTAGATTTTTGTTAGTAACAATAAGCCGATTGTTTAGGTGGTAATTTAAAAGTATAGATCTTTGTTACCAATAATGTGAAGATTGTTTATATTGCAATTAAAAGTATAGTAATTCATTGTTAACAACAATGTAAGGATTGATTAGAAAATAATTTATAAGTATGGTTCTTTGTTAACAACAATGTAAGGATTGATTAGATTAGAATTTACAATAAGGCCTTGTTCATAACAGTACATTCAGAAATGTAGTTACGCACATTGCGCGTTCATATTTTATGTACAGACCCAATATAATCAATAAGTCGTAACATACATCAAACTATTTTTGTAACTATAGTTGAAATATTTATCGGCAATACATCCACAAGAAAGATTATACCGTGTTGTCGTGACTGTCATGACTGTCTCGTTGGCCGAGTGGTCGCAAGTGCGACTGCCGGGCAAGGGGTCTCGGGTTGTCAAAGTCAAAGTCAAAGCATTTATTTCAATTAAACCATAGTTTGGTACTTTTGAAACGTCAACAAATACAAAATAAATAATAGTCTGTCAGTCAGTCCGTCAGTGAAACTAGGTGAAGCTAGGATCGGCAAATTATTCCTGGGTTTTTAAAAAATTCTCAGTAGTAGCACGGAGTTTGGAATTGTGCCCGTTATATGGCAATAGGCTCACCGTAACCACATGGGACTTATAACATAAATAGTAAAAGTGGGTGTTACATTGTACAGAGGCATAATGTGCACCTTTGCATACCTCTTCGGGGATATAAGGCGTGATGTTATGTTATTATACCGTATTGTCATGTGAAACTGGCAGAATATTAATTTTAAGTGTGGGAAAGCCATGCTTCGGCACGAATGGGCCGGCTCAACCGGAGTGAAACAACAATGCGTTGTGTTTCGTCGTGTGACTGAGGTTAACCCTAAGGTTTATTGGGCCCAACAGTGGGCCAAAATCATGGGCTGTTGATGACAATGATAATGATGATGTGATTTCTACACGTCTGCCTACGTCGTGGAGGTTATGAGGCATTTTGTTATGTATTAAGAAAACAAAAGTCGAAATAGTTCGTAACATCATCTTTTTATAGAGAGATTCATGTAACTACATGATTTATTTTGGTCACAATAAAAGAAATATTGTATAAGAAGATAAAACATAAATGTGTGTTACTGTGACTGATTTGATGTTATGTAATGATGTCATTGATAAATAAATAGAGGATTTGTCGACATGTTTGTGTACATGTGTGATCGATATGTTGAACATAGATGTATGTAGTAATACAGTATATAAGTGCTTAACCAAAGAAGGTTATTAAAAATTATTTTACGACTTGTTGAACCAAACGTGCTATAAAGGTGCCCATAACATACTGTATAAAATGATATAAACGGAGATGTAATAGTCACTGGCTATTTCAATATTAAAAACATTTTACAGAAACACGGTATATTATAGACAACATAAAATATTTCGCAGCATTTGACCGCAAATAACCTTAGGAGGTCACACAAAAGAAGGTTACCTCTCAACACTAAGTGCTTAAACAAAAGATTCTTTGCAAAAGTGCTCTTGTCACAAAATGTCAGAGTGTCTAACTTAAAGAGGACCTGGAGTGAATATTTTAGTGCCCACCTAGCTCCAGCTATGAATAAAACATGTTAGTTCACAACAAAGAAAACAGTTGTCACTTTGACAGATGTCACTTGAGCTGTCAATTTCAAAATGGCCACCGACTTTCGAAGAGGAATCTTTCGTAACCTTTATAAGATTAAACGTAAGCTTAAAACGTAACAAGAAAAAAAAATCTATGAATCATCCACCCTTACAAAATCACAAAATGAATATACAAAAGCTGTTCGTTAAAAATAATCCTTAATGAAGACAATATAAAGTTGATTTTCACATTGTCACTCGTTAAATACAACCCCTCAAATGACTATCGATTTTAATTTTTGACAATGGCCGACAAAGGCCGCCCTTGGCCCACTGCCCGAGTGCCTTAGTAATGAAACTTGCATTAATGTGTGTACACTGCAATACTGGACTTGGTTGGAATTTGTTTATTACATGCAGTTGTAGGGTTAATTAGGATGGTTTGTACTGTTTTAGTTAGAATTAAGTTTGAATGAATATTATTGGGTTAGTTGATTTTGAACTTTATCTTGAAGGTGGTTATTTTATTATAAATAGAGATGATGATAAGGTATGAAAATTACGAATCTAATTTGTCCGTCAGTTAGGTAATGAAAAAATATTAGACACGTATTTTTTATTCTGTAGTTTAAGTAAACAATACTTAGATAAAACAAATCAAAGTTTAGGAGTGTGAGGTAGCCATGTCATTTTTGAGTATAAATTCTAAACAAAAGTGACGTCATACGATGTATCGTTAAAAGTATTCGTTTCTGTAAGATAATGAAAAATACGTGTTTAATGTTTTAAATAATCTACCACACGGGCATTAAAATAAAAATTAGTCATCTACCCTATTCTGTTCTTTAGCATGGAGTGCAAATTGGTTTCGGACTTGTGAATATGTTTAACCCAGTTGTATTAAGCTGGTATAGCTACAAACTGTTGTATTTAATAAGTATACTGTTAAAGACATAGCTCCACAGGTTAAAGAATACAAATTATATCTTCTGACTATTACGTAACCAAATATGTTGGAACGCAACGTGATATAGATACCCCGTCTACATAAAATATCCAGTATAAATTGACCTCACAAAACACAGTCTTGTGATACAATGAAAGATCAACATATTATTCAGTAAGCCACACCACATTGTGATGGGATAAGACTAAATAAGCAAGCCCGGCTTCGCTTGAGTGCATCTATTTACACATGAATAGAGTGAGGTCAGAACTTGGTCGTGTAGTGAAGCTTTTATGCTGTAGGGGGCAGCACCTGAGATAATCTAGTAAGACTGCAGTTTTGATTATATTGGTCTTTGTAAGGCTTTAGTAGTAAGAAGTAAATTTGTATTTAATTTTATGATTGTTTGGGTGTTTCTAAAGTCCTCGTGTGTGTGTTTTTAAAACTGTTTTTTTATGGCATAAGCCGGTAAACGAGCAGACGGATCACCTGATGGTAAAGAATCGGCGTCACCCATGGACACCTGGAACACCAGAGGCGTTACAAGTACATTGCCAGCCTTTTGGGGATTAGGAGTTTAAGGATGGTTGGGGATTCGGGGATTAGGGAGATTGGGGAGGGGGGTAATTGGGGCTTCGGTAGCCTCACTCATACAACGAAATACAACGCAAGCGTTGCTTCACTTCGGTTTTCTGTGAGGCCGTGGTATCACTCCGGTCGAGCCGGCCCATTCGTGCCGAAGCATGGCTTTCATACACACACACAATTGTGTTGTTTTCTGGTTATTTAATTGCTATGCCACGCCATTATGTGTCATTTGCGACGGTTTTTCCAAAACTGGGTTAATAGAGGTGTAATAAGGGGGCATTTTGGATGAAATTCCTGATTTGTAAAGGAATTTCTGTTAACGACCATTTTGATTTACCACTATTAAAAATTCGAGTAAGAGACTGAGCCTCATTTTCAGCAATCATGTTAGCGACTAATGGAAAAATAACATTACACCACACCTTTTATCCCCGATAGGATAGGCAGAGGCGCACATTACGGCACTTAATGCCGCTGTGCAGGGGGTGTGCCTATTGCCATATACCGAGCACAATTCCAGACTCCGTGCTACTACTGAGAATTTTTTTAAACACCCAGTAATCGAATGCCCGACCCGGGAATCGAACCCAAGACACCTTGGCAGTCGTACTTGCGACAACTCGGGCAATAAAACAGTCTGAGTCTAATCGAAAAATAAACTCCATATATTTAAACAAAAAGCAAATATACTCATGAAACATAAAAGCACTAAAGGAGAGATATTTGACTGGAGCCTTAACAATGAAACTTGGTAAACTGGAGGTCTATAAAGTGGAACAATAAAATAACTGATAAAACTTATATAATATAATGAAAGGTTAGGTATTATAAGCGAGGCTTCATAGCTCAGCGTCAGATATGAATACTGATGTCGAAATACAGGGGTGTCTGTTACCTTTCAGTAATATTAACGAAAGGTTTCATGAAAATAATATTATTTTGAGGTTATATATTTGTTATCTTTGTATTGTTGGGTCATCTCATAAATGTATAATTTCTACCTATTTATACTGGGTTTTTTTTTAAGGGGGGAAAATCATCGAATGACTGCTCCCGCCTGGGTAAGGCGGAAGGGAGTGTCAGACTCTTACTGACTAAAAACCACCCCGTTCCTTCTCCTGCACGTCGAGCTGGAGCCCCGGTTACCCGTTAGGTTCTCCGCAGGCAGAGACTATGGAACGCCAATTGCTACGATTCTTACAGACCTCTTTCGCTTCATCAACATTCGTCAGATTGGCGATTAATTAAAGAAGGACCCAACTAAAAGTACCCTTAACCGACGAGCATCCATGAAAAGACATATAAGGCTACTGTACTATAAAATTAAATAAACTACTAAAGACTGGCGTGAAGTTATGTTTGTATGTATTTATTACATTGTTATCTGACTTATCTCAAGATTTCAATTAAAATATTTTAATTAGCCAAGGGCTTTATATAATAAATGTTGCATTGAAATCGGTATAGCTACTTAAGAGAAATTCAGTGACAAAAAAATACCAACTACAGGTTTTTTACAAACAAATCTATGTTCAAACTTGTAATGATTTTGACAGTGACAGCATTATCAATCAAGGTAACTAGCAGAAAGCATATTTTTTCTCTACCATAAGGATCTGTTTCTTCAACAGACCAAAAAATCTTAGTTCCCTACTTTAGCAACACATTACCTACATAAGGTAAAATTACCGTCATTAGGCATTAACCAATCTCGTTCCACAACCCCTGTACCTTCATTTAGACATTCTCCAAAATCTTAGGTCATTACTACAGATATAAAGGTGATGGAAGTGCCTACACAGCCTACATCAGATTGATCGAGTGGCGGCTCTCTCACGCGAGCGAAATGATTCAATTTATATTCTGAATTGATTGAACCGGCTGAAATACGCTCACTTACACAATATTCCAGGGAGTTATATATCTTTGTTTTTACTATTGTTTTAGTGTGGAACGAATTTGGGAGTTGCGTAATCATTTTATTTCTGTTTCGTTTTTTTTTGATAAGACTGATAAGTTAATTGGTAGTGATTCATTCCATCTTTGCTTTATAACAAACATAACATAACATCACGCCTTTTATCCTCGAAGGGGTAGGCAGATGTACACATTATACCACTGTACAATGTAACACACACTTTTCACTATTTATGTTATGAGTCCCATGTAATAGGGGGTGAGCCTATTGCCATATACCGGGCATAGTTCCAGGCTCCGTGCTACTACTGAGAATTTTTTAAAAACCCAGTAATACTTTACCCGACCCGGGAATCGAACCCGAGACCCCTTACCCGGCAGTCGCAATTGCGACCACTCGGCCAACGAGGCAGACTTTTGTCACTTGAGAATTAAAAAAAGCAATTACTCATGCTGTTGCGAAAATCAATATAAAAGTTAACGTAGACAATACCTTTATACGACAAATAAGTAAACAATTCAAAGCTAACAATCCAAAGCACAATATACCTAGGTACTTGGGTTATTTGCAGAACTTGTTACCACCAAAACGAAGGTCAACTTCCAAATATTTACTGGCCGTAACCAACAGTTTGTCATGTAGTATTGTGTTATCTCGGCTGGCCGCCAAATTGTTCTCTTGTACTGTAACCAGTTTATAGGCTACTTCTAGACCTAGTTTATATAGGTCGTATACTCCGTACTAACTTCATTTAGTTACTGGGTCTTTGGTCGAGTGGTTGCTAGTTCGACTGCTGAGTAGAATCATGTTTGTTAACTTCTATTCGACTTTAATCCTTGATAATATTAAAGTTTAATTTTGATAAATTATATTTTATCCTAGAAAGGTATCTTGATGTGGGTTCATATTATTTCATTTGAATTCAGAAAACAAAGTCAAAGTCAAAGCATTTATTTCAATCAAACCATAATTTGGTACTTTTGAAACGTCAATAAATACAAAATAAATAATGCAAATTCCTATATTGTCAGTTATATAATATTTTTCCATGACAAACATTTCTGTGTCATTACAAATGTCGCAATACTAACTCAAATCAAGTATTCTTTCTCTGCTATATGCTTGTCGAACCCTTCAATAATTTAACATTCACAAATCAAGGTTCAGAATTCCATGCATTATTAATTCACTAATACTCCTGAATTACATACATCGTCCGTTCCAAGTCTCAAAAGGAACAAGTCTCTATGTTTCCCGACGAAGGTACCATTTTTTCCTCCTAACTTCCCTTGGGAATCCCGTCGAAATATTTATTCGTATTTTTGTCCTCATTTTGCGAAGAAACCTGAGGGAAAAGTGTACTCAGTGTATGAAAAAACCCAATTTCTATGTACTTTTCTGTATTTCTCTGGTTAATAAAGTTTTTTGCCCCGTAATTTATTATTATGTTACTGTGAATGTTTGTACAGTTTTGATGTTTTCTTTTTAATAATAGTTGTAGTTTTGTTTGCTAAAGAAATAACGAATTTATTTGGGACCTTGGCCTGTATTTGGTTTGGGGAGACTGGGACGCGAATATCGAAACAGGGGAACCTTTTTTCGTATGTGGTGAATCCCATGGCAGAGATTTCCTACTGTTCTGCTTTGTCCAGGAAATTTTGTTTCTATGTGCAGCTGTATTGGTTACAATTTGTTGTTTACACAGTGTATAAATCGTAGTGGCCCGGAGGTTAAAGACGCCCACTTCTCATGCGTGAAGGCGTGGATTCGCAACCTACCAATGTCAAGTACCAATGTGACTTTTTCCAAGTCACATCTACTTTCTAAGATTATTTAGACACCACTGACTAACAATGAAAGAAAATATCGTATAGACCCTGACTTTAAAAGTTCTAATTATAAGTTTTAAATCGCCAACCCGCATTGAGCAAGCGTGGTGATTAATGCTCAAACCTTTTCCGTGTGAGAAGAGGCTTTTCGTCAGCAGTGGTCACTTATAGGCTACTGATGTGATGTCAGTTTCTTTTGTTTATATTTTGTTACCTAAAGGTTTCTATCGGCAGTCAAATTCTAGAAAATCTAATGCCGAATCGAATCTTACGACATGACAATAAACTATGGGAGGATCGGTTAGGACTCCTCTTATTCTAATATACATATTTCAAACTCCATAACACTTACTCTCATCACCTTTCCCTGATCTAAAAGTTACTTTTGTAATGTAAATTTTGCAGGAAAACAATGTCGGTTCTATCACAGTAAAAGCAATGGTCTTTATGTCCCATCGTCTTAAAAGTTTAATGAAAAAAAGTGCTTTTATGGGAACATAAGATTTTAATGGGGAATGCCTCCATTGTGTGAACAAAATGGGTGTTTCTGCGTTTTGTATCCCACAAGGCAATGAGGTGTTATGGCGGGGTGTAAGGTCACATAAAAATGCATATTACATGGGGTCTTATTGTTTCAAGGGAGATTTTGAACACCATGGAGTAATGTGAGGAGTTTGACGAGTTTCCAGATTTAATGGTGCTTTTTTGTTGTGCTTGTTTTTTGTTGAAATATTGCCTTTTTTATTATTATCGTGTGGGTTTTCTTAACTGGGTTATACTAGTTATTTTTATAATTTTATAAGATTATTTACTCGGTTCATAATTATGATATGTAACGCTGTAAATGTACTTGATTTCATTACTCCTATCTAGCTTTAGGGACTCAATCCATTACATAGTGCACAAAAAGTATAAGCCTAAGAATATCATCCTATTTTAATACTCATACACGAAAGAGAGGTCTAAAAATACTGGTCAATTAGCCAGGCGTAATATATTATGTAGATACTTGTACAAGTCTAAATATGGCGTACATTCAACCTGTATGTATGTGTATGTATGTAACCGCTTTGTAGACGTTATGCTATGAATATTTTACTAACTTGCCAGGCAAAAGGTACAACTGAGTTTATGAAGCTTCGTATTATAAGTACATAGGTACTTCGTAATCTCTTTAAAAATTCGTTTTCCGAGTAATTAATTGAGCGCGCGAAGATGGATGCTCCTTAAATTAGGAATTAGGAATGATATTTTTTTTATATATATACCTAGTACAAATTAAGTCTACGCATAGAGTATATAATATATGTGGTTGTGTTCTGATTTATTTACTTGAAAGAAAGAAAGAAATACAGTTTATTTGCACCGTTATCGAAATTAAACAAGAAAGCAAGCTAAAAAAAAAAACAGAACAATGTACACGGTGCAAAAAAGCCAGTGCTCAGCTAAGAGGCCGTAACCCGAGCGCGATTGATTTTTAGCGCCGATTTCAATCAAGTATTTGTTTATTAATAGTTAGTACATATGTACACTGTGCAAGCGGACTTAACGCCTTAGGCATTATCTAACAATCGACCTTTACATTGTATGAAAAATGTATTATTGACTAGCTTTTACGGCTTTATGGGAACCCATGGGAGCATTTAATAGGGATAAAAAGTATCATAACATAATATCACGCCTTTTATCCCCGATGTAGGCAGAGGTGCACATTATGTCATTGTACAACGTAACACCCACTTTTCACTATTTATGTTATGAGTCCCATGTAATAGGGGGTGAGTCTATTGCGATATACCGGGCACAATTCCAGACTCCGTGCTATTACTGAGAATTTTTAAAAACCCAGTAATACTTTGTCCGACCCAGGAATCGAACCCGAGACCCCTTGCCCGGCAGTCGACCTTGCGACCACTCGGCCAACGAGGCAGTCAATAAAAAATATCCTATCTCCTAAATCAGCCCATACCTTGCCTGTAATCCGTTTAGTAGTTTCAGCGTTATTGACGGACAAACATCTAAACAAAGAAACTATCACATTAATAATAATAGTATGATTTTTCTAACGTCTGCTTAATTCTGCACAATATTGGAATGCGGTGTGCCCATTTCCTGGCGATAGGATAGCACCCTATTAAATTGAACTGCAACATTAAAATAATGACGTTATGTTTATGTTGTTATTAGAAACTTATTTCTAAATAATACAGAATACGAAAATGGCTTTTCAACACATGACTGATCAGTGATCAGTATTCACAAGTGATGTCAGCTATAAGTGAGTGGGGTTCGGATCCAGATCTAAGCATACGCATGCAGATATCTCGCTTACACCTGTTTTTCTTACATTTTATGTTATTTCGGAAACCGTACTGAATATAAATTGGTAAATATTTACACTAGAAAAGGAAAGGTTTGAATAAAATAAAATGTATCATGTATGCTAAACTTCTGAGGTTCGATTGTTGGGTTTTCCAAAGTATTATTTAAAAGACGTTGAGAGTTTTGGCTACAGAGATCGGTATAGAATTTTGGACTTTACACTATTGTAACAAAGTTGATATTTTGTTATTATATTACAAGCACAGAAGTTGAATGTAATGACAGAATGAATCATAAAATGTAGACATTTTTGCAATTATAATTTTCTGAATTAGATATAAACATAAAACCTAAACCCATTTTGATTAACTATAACATCGAAACCGTGACCTCAGACTCGGCCTCAAGCCTGTCATATGTAGACCTCAGACTCAGTCATATGCAATTGCAATTTGTCGACAAAACTGTGACATTAATACAAATAATCCTACATTAAAACCCTCCATTTCTCCTCCCCCCTCCCCCATAATACACAATTCCAGCTGACATACCACGTTGAATCCTAAGTGAGCTTGGGAGAATTTCGTTTCCGATTGGCTCGTTACGTCATATCCGATCCAAGGCTTTGATCACTGACCGGAAACGGTTGTCCACGGCCATAATAGACTAATAGCCTGGTAGCCCCTATTTTGAACAGTTCCCCAGAATCAGCATTTCCAATGAATTTGAGAATATGTTTCTTTTTAATTCATTCTGTAAAAGGTTTAATATAAATGGTTGCGGAAATTCTGTTGAATGATTTTGAATGAATGAATGAATGAATGAAATGAGCTTAATGTTGATACCTCAATGAGTAGCATTTTTGTTGAATGGCATTTCGAGTTCCACGGAAAGAGATTTTATTAAAAAGAAATTACTGTGTGTACTTATTATTGTTGGGACCTGGTGCCTATTTCAAAACATCCACAAAATGTGCATCACATTAACAGCCTATAAATGTTTACTGCTGACCAAAGGCCTCTTCTCACACGGAGAAGGTTTGAGCATTAATCACCACGCTTGCTCAATGCGGGATGGTGATTTTAAACCTATAATTAGAAATTATAAGCCCAGGTTTCCTCACGATGTTTTCCTTCACCATTTGTCAGTGATATCGAAATATTCTTGGAAAATACATATACCTTGGAAAAAGTCACATTCATATTGCCGTTTGTAGGTTTTGAACCCGCACTCTCATGCATGAGAAGCGGGCGGGCGTCTTAAACACTCTCACAAAACTCAAAAATTATTTCTAGAAAAAAATTAGATGTCACTGTACATGCATCAATTAATAATAATATTTTTCATGCCGCCAAAAATTACACTAAATACACAAAATAAGTCACTATTTACTCATAACAAAACACAAAATTCCATACAACTGGACTTACGGAACCACAGTTCTGTGCAAAAACTAGGTTCCATTTGTTATTCAGCCCGCGACGTCACAATCTTAACAAGGTCGTAAAGTTGCTAGTGGCGAAATATTTTCCGTTCAACGAATTCCAAATCTAGAATTTAAAAATGTATAGTTTATAAATCGACCTATTTGTATTACTGTTGGCAGGGTGATCGCTATTTATTATTGATCTATTCGAGTATTAAATTTAATATAAATTTATTTACAAGATTGAGTTGTTTATTTAGTGATACTTATTTAGAGAATACATATCTTTTAACCGCATCGAATCGAAAACAGAAATGTAAAGAAAATATCACGTTAATTAAGTACTGTTAATCTACATTAAAAGGGATCAAAAGAATAAAACAAGAACAGGAACTTGCATAAAAATATGCCTATCTATCTACAACCTAAGCATTAAATCATTAGGCAATTATAGTGAAATGAGTACGTACTTTTTTTAAGAGGGAAAATCATCGAATGACTGCTCCCGCTTGGGTGAGGCGGGAAGGAGTGTCAGACTTTTACTGACTAAAAACCAACACGTTCCTTCTCCTGCACGTCGAGCCGGAGCCTCGGTAACCCGTTAGGTTCTCCGCGACTAAATTTTGTGGTACTTACAGGCGAATGTCAATATTCAAATCTTTTGATCCTTTTGGTCCAACAATCATACTTTTGGACTAGTGAGAGGCTACCTCGTTGTCTTACGAAATAATTTAATTTTAAGAGAATTTTATTATGTAATTACAACGAAATAAAAGTGTCAACTACCCCTTTCTAAAACCACTGTTAGGTCCATAACCAAGTAAAAAGCCATTGAAAACAAAGTACAGTATTAAATATATAAGAATTTAAATAAAAACAAAGCATACATCCGTCTCCCATTGTTGTCATTTTTCAAAATGATAACGACCAACATTATGAACAAAAAAGTTCCTTTGCGTAACGGAGTCAAAAGTTATATAACAAAAAGTTGCCAGATTATCATAATAACTTTGACATAGCAGTGTTGCCATTATCACTGTTTTTACTTCAAGTACAAGTTTGTTCATTTTGTTTTTGTTTAGGGAACAAGTTTTGAAGATGTTGAAGTATTTACATATATAATGTTAAGACTATGTAATGTATTATTTTAGGCTGGTGGCAAGAGTTCAAATAGCCACAAGTCCTCAGGCCAAAATTTTTATGAATTGCTTTGTGTCTACTTGTCTAGTGGAAATTATTACAAAGTTCGTTCTATAAATACATGTAACTCCTGTACATAAAAAGTGGAGAAGTGGAGTGTTCAAAAGATTGGTGTTTATCAGAGAGAACTGAATTTTTCAAATCGGTCAGTAGTTTCGGAGCCTCATCATCATCAGCCCGTGATTGTCCAATGCTGGGCATAGACCTCTCTAATGGCACGCCATCGAGCTTGGTTTTCAATATTATTAGTGTAGATGTAGATTTTTTCCCTATATGAAATTGGACGAGCAAAGATGCTGTTCCAATATTCTAGATTCGATTGCAACCAAAACTACTCTAACACTTTCATTCCGGACACACTCCATCAGGGTATAGACCTACATATTCAGGAAACCTAAGTCGTGATGTTATGTTATGCATGTCCATTCACTTTAGAATATTCCACTTGAAATAGGTAGGCACCTAAGTGATGGATAACAAGACCCTAATCAGCCAAATTTCGGGTCCTTCGAGCGTAAAATTTGATAAATTAGGGTCTAAAATATAACGTAATCTATTCCCTTTTGGGGCAATTTAGTTGTACAAACAGAATTAAGGTAGGTATGAAGATATATTAACGTTTTACATGGATTTGTTGCTTCTCTTTCATCTACAAAATTTAGGAAACAGTGAATAGAGTTCCTTAAGATCGGAAAAGGAGTGAAACAAGTGAATTTATTCCTGCAAATAGGCTACAAGGCAGCACTTTCACACGTCAATTTTATCAAGCGAACGATGAGGCCGACATTTCCTAACTGACTACTCTGAAATGAAACGCCGAAATAAACTCAAAGGTCTGTCTCTTTTAAAGTCCAGACAAATATGTATAAAAGGTTATGTGTGAGAACCGTGCAAGTTCTTTCTGTAGTGGCCTTTTGAGGAAAGAACCACAACAGTTTGAGCAGACCAGCTCTGAAGGCAGTACGCATGTGTCGGTTTACAATCAGCTCAATTAACAGGTGAGGCTGACTGATCCGACGGACAATACCAACCTAAAGAACATTCGGCTAGACAAGGTGATTGCGCCTGGCGAGCTTGTTATTCGTTGGTATTTTCTATCCATGTTGCGATGTAGGATTTGTGTCGTCATGTTGATTTGCAAATAAATAACAAATGAAACTGATTATGAAATCATTTCGATATTATAAAGAGCTGTTTTAATTAATATTGTTGTTTATTGACAATAACCCAATAGTATTTGTTTACAAAACAGAATGTAAACGAGTTTGCTGATCACTGAACGCGGGCAATCAGCGAATTGTGCTATTTGTAAACTTATGTTGGTCTGTATATTTACTTAATATTTCGATTCTGTTTTGAGAGAGCTGTTTATTACAATAATTTGTTTTCATATAACATAACATCACGCCTTTTATACCCTGAGGGGTAGGCAGAGGTGCACATTACGACCTGTATGTAACACCCAGTTTTCACTATTTATGTTATGACTTCCATGTAATAGGAGGTGTGCCTTATGTCATATACCGGGCACAATTCCAGACTCCGTGCTAATACTGAGATTTTTTAAAAACCCAGTAATACTTTGCCCGAACCGAGAATCGAATCCGAGACCCATCAAAAATCTTCTAGAAACTAGTTAGCAATAACTATGTATGTACGTATAAGGCTTTATAGGACACATCCAATACTATTTTACGTTACCCGGATATTATGCACGTTGAACAGCCACCGTAACAACATTTGCTCGAGTTTCGGAAGTCGTGCACGATTCATTTGGACCTCACAAATTTATGAGCAATGAAAATCAAAGTTGGCGTAACACGAGAGTAACATTTGCAAATAATTATGTACCTATGAATAAATTAATAAAAAGCATAAAAAGGAAGAAAATCTACGCAAGTATTACCTAACTGGCAAATTAATCTATTAAGGAAAAAGTATCTAAATAAATACTCTGAACATCAAAATAAATTCCAAAATAAGGACAAAATTTTAAAAATAAATTCAGTTTCTATGACATAAACAAGTTGTGTTACATAAAATAAATTAGATTAGAAAGCACTTTAACTAATAGCGTGAACATTTTTCATTAAAGTGAGTGTTTTCGTCAAGTACCTCCGGAAAGTGTCCCACGGCGCACTCAGCACTGCTGCGTCCCTCACTGAACCTCTTTTTGTAAATTTATTACCGTTTTATGGCGTTTTTTGCATTAGCTAATAATTAAATGGTTTTCTGTTTCCTAATTCGAGGTAAAATGAAGAGAAAAACATCTAATTCATAGGTTGGGCTTTCGTTAATGTTTCAAGTGTAGAAGAGCCATACTTCGGCACGAATGGGCTGACTCGACCGGAGTGATACTTCGGTCTCACAGAAAACCGAAGTGAAATAACGCTTGCGTTGTGTTTCGTCGTGTGAGTGAGGTTACCGGAGGCGCAATTGCCCCCCTTCCAACCCCAATCTCCCCAATCCCAATCCCCAACGATCCTCAAGCTCATAATCCCCAAAAAGGCCGGTAACGCACTTGTAACGCCTCTGGTGTTCCAGGTGTCCATTATTTACCCTGACTCTATCCAAACAATAGATAGAAACCTCCCGCTGTTACTCACGCGTCCAATTTAAAACCAAACCTAGGGAATTTCACAACAAACTTTTTGACATTTCAATTAAAAACTAGAAAATCTCGTGACCGCACAATGTTATTTTTATAAATATTTTTCCAATTATTTTCGCCAATTTATTTGCAATTTCGCTGACAGTTTTGTCGTGGGACCATTCGATATTTTTCTTTCAATTTTCATGGCAAACACATCGTTTGCTGTCATCATTGTTGCGGAAAAACTTTCGACCGTTATTTGCGATGTTAATTTATTAATAAATTGGTGTTTTTCGTCGATACCCGGAATGTTTATTTATAGTTGTAATTCCAGTTTGATTTCTCGTGGGAATAGCTAAATGTTTTTAGGTATTTATGTACGAATTTTCATGTTTACTCTATGTTTGGCACTCAAGTCTAAAAGGTGAGTTCTATTTAATTAAGTGTAAAGGTCCCAATTAAGTATTAACTGGCTTAATTTTTATGTTAAGTAAAAAGGTGGATACGAATCAAGAACTAAAGTCTTGTTTCACATAACATAACATGACATGACATAACATCACGACTTTTATCCTCGAAGGGGTAGGCAGAAGTGCACACAGAAGTAATACCCACTTTTCACTATTTATTTTATGAGTCCCATGTAATAGGGGATGAGCCTATTACCATATACCGGGCACAATTCCAGACTCCGTGTTACTACTGAGATTTTGCTTGTTTCATCAACTTATAAGTTCCGAAAACTACTTACTTCACTATATTATATTATTTTCTTTATGAGGATGTATATTTACATGATACTGAGTATACTTACGTGTAACTTTGCATTTAAAAATAGACAATGTAAAGGTCAAATGACACCACCTAGGAGACAACTGTCTAGAACCTACAATTACAATATACCTATCAAAACACCTATATGACTAATTCACAGATATGAAACCTAGTAATATTAAATTCTAAGCCTTATAATTTAACGATAGATACCTAGAACTAGAACAATATAAAATTTATAGTGAACTAAACACCCTTGAACTTTGTGCTTGTCATAATATAAATTATGACAGAATTTTAAATGGCAAGGCTAATAGCTAAATTACTATCATACACATAGAATATATTATATAGCATTGAACGATGACTGTTTCATACTAATGGTGATATAATGACTGCGATAGAACTGTGATATGATATCTGATATCATGTAATAATGTGATGCTAGACACTTAATTATATGATGATATGAAGTGGTATATAAGTAGTTATGTAAAGCTAATTTAAGTCTCACGCTGACTGTCAGCACTCATAGCTTAATGCGCAGTTTGTATGCGCAGTAGCTTTATCCATCAGCGCTGACCGACGCACGCGTTATTCTAAACAACTTCAGAGGTTCAAACGTATCATAGCCGATATCAGCGCCGACGAACAGCATACGGACAGTGTGACTCTAAAATCAGCCTTTTTGGCAGATAAATACTAACATGGAAAATAATTTTTAACAACTCTCTGTTATTTGAAACTTTACAAATGACGGACGCTTAAAGTTTTCTAAATTGATCTAATAGTTCCACCTGTGATGATCTAATAGAACAACAAAGTCGATTACGTCATCAAATTATGAATTACTTAAATGACAGTTTCATGTCGAAAATATAGAGATTGTCTCTGAACGTATGTATGTACCTAAGCTATCACTATGAATGTAGTAAGTACCTCTTAGCTATCCCTCCAGAGATCAAGAGGAATAAGTAACGGTAATGTACTTGTACATACATAATACCACTTTAGACATAAACGTAAAACATATGACGTATAAAACAGAATACACATATAAATATTATATGACGAAGTCATGTTCACGAAAAATCTCAAAGTAAATAAATGTCAAAAAACCATTTCGATGAAACAACAATTTGAATACCAAATGTTAACAGGCGATGAGAATATTTTTTTTAATAATTCATTGATGGTTTTTCGTGTCCAATATGAACGATTTTAATTTACTTGTTTTGTTAAATGGCCGTGAATGTGAATGTGTGAGTGCTACGTATTGCTACGAGCTACATTTTGCTACGAGCTACGCAGTGCTACAAGAATAACGAATAACTTGTACCTACGTTAAAATTTATTCTGAAACTTATAATTGTACAAAGTTTATAATTGCTGCCTCGTTGGCCGAGTGGTCGCAATTGCGACTGCCGAGCAAGGGGTCTCGGGTTCGATTCCCGGGTCGGGCAAAGTATTACTGAGTTTTTAAAAAATTCTCAGTAGTAGCACGGAGTCTGGAACTGTGCCCGGTATATGGCAATAGGTTCACCCCCTATTACATGGGACTCATAACATAAATAGTGAAAAGTGGGTGTTACATTGTACAGTGGTATAATGTGCACCTCTGCCTACCCCTTTGAGGATAAAAGGCGTGATGTTATGTATGTATGTTTATAATTGCTAGATGGTAGATTTTGTAGCTATGGTGGAATTATTATGTTTTCGGCTTACTCACGTAATAATTTAACGAGAAAATCGACTAGTTTTAAGCCGTGCTAGAGGCTCATATTCATGAGCAGCATTTCGCGACCCGCAACGCGGCGACTGTCGTGCTGCTACTACTACCGACATCATTATAATTTATTTAGTAAATCTCACAAAAGTTACAATACAGCTATGGTGGAATTTTATATCTTCTAATATACTTTTTTATCCACGTTTGTTTTTAAGTTGTAAGTATTTATATAGTTTTTATATTTATAAATAAATAACATACGACAATATGGTAGTTGCAATTTACTGTTCCAACGTAAAAGCATCTTTTAATGAATTCTCTACAAGTATTTTATTTCTTCAAAGTGGATTATTTTTAACACTGTTACGCCCCGTCCCTTAATAGAATTGTAATAACTGACTAATTTAACACCGGTTATTAGGGGCGAGCCTATTGTCGTTACATGGGACCATATAATATATTTTTCCAACCCGTATAATCTGGAATATTTAAATACCGTCTTTTGTTTTACCGTAAGAATCAGGTCAACATACGAAGAATATAAATGAATGCTTTCAAAGGGAACTACGGGTGCCTCTATAAAAGCACCTCAGTTATATAAATTACTATTATAATTATGTACACTCAGAGATATTTATTGATAAGTTAAAGTATTCCTTAGTTTTTTATGGGATAAGCCCGCCGCAGCCTCCCAAAACCGCTGCAACTCCTGTAAGCCAGGATCTACAGCAGATACCACTATGAAAAATCAGAACACTGAAGTCCGGCGTGTCACAGGGACAAGAATTGTCTTGGTTCCCACAACAAAATGAATCAGAAGATATTATAAGAGGAGAACAAAAAAACGATTAATCCACTTCTCTCTGTGAATTACTGCAGGAGACAGAATGAATTAAGCCTAGACGCACAAACAGAAACTGGGAGATTCCCAGTCGCCAAGCACGGCGGAAATTTAAATAAAAACTAAGTGGGTCCTTTATGTAAGCTGTTAAACTTGCTTCCGATAATAAGTATGGCAAAAACGCCTAAACGCACGAAAATTTGTTCTAGATTCAACAAGGTCCGTATAAAAAGCTACATCTGACGAAACAATTAAATTATCTAATATAGTGTTACATTCATATTGCCAGAGATCACAAAGTATTCTTTAGTAACGATTTTGTTTCTAAACAATTGGAAGCAGCCATTAAATTACTTGACGGCACGGTTGGCGCGGTGGCTGGGTAAATGACAACCGCGCAACATGTCACGGGTTCGACTCTTTGTTTGATCCACAAATTGTTGTTCCGGGTCTGGATGTCATGTGTATGTGAACTTGTATGTTTGTAAACGTACCCACGACGTAGGAGAAAATCCTAGTGTGGGGCAACTTTAAAAAAAAAAATTACATACTTTCACCCGTTTCCAACAACACCTTTCCTAAATTTTAAGAACTGCCTACGTTTGAAATATGTCACTTTAAATGTCATATAGGTAACATTTAATATCATGTTGTTTTTCATCAACCAATAACTGACTCCTAACAGTAGAAATGGGGGTTAAATGTGATATTACGTCACTCTAAGTATTTTTAGTTGTGAGATGACTTAGTTTAGGTAAAACGGCCATTTTTATAATATGATTGAATTCAGCGGTATCAACGTTGAACAAATTACAACATAACATAACATCACGTTTTTTATCCCCGAAAGGGTAGGCAGAGATGCACATTACAGCACTTATTGCCACTGATAAATGTAACACCCACTTTTCACTATTTATGTAATAAGTCCCATGTAATAGGGGTGAGCCAAATGTCATATACGCGGCACAATTCTAGAATCCGTGCTACTACAGAGTATTTTTAAAAACCCAATAATACTTTGCCCGACCCGGGAATCGAACCCGAACCGAACCGAAACGGAACAAATTACAAATGAAATATAAAATCTTTCTAGGTATATAAGCGTATGTGTTTTCGTAGCACTGCGTAGTAGTTCCTACAATAATATCTGGCGTAGCGCGTAGCTGTCACCTTAGCACTGAAGCGTAGCAGGTCTACGTATTGTATTACTTTTGCGTAGGAATGTTATTGAAGATTGTATTTTTATAGTCGATTGTAAGTCATATAGTACAATAGAAAGTATTCGGTAGAAAACTCTATTATTTACAATGAAAATCTTGTTGAGCCCTGTTACAATGTATGTACATATATTATTAAGAAGTGGTGTGAGGTCTGTCTCATTGTTTTGATGATTTTATTTTCTTTTTCAATAACTACCTAAATCGAAGTTTTAGGACATTTAAGAGATATAATAATTGAACCAATGAAAAAATATAACCAAGAATTTTGTATTGTGAACCTGATTGAAAAGAGTAACCTATGAAGTTTCTTGCTCGTTCTTCTCCATAGGAATCTACACTTTAGAACGAGCAAATAGCTTCACTAGAGGACTGATCGATAGACTGTCATTTTTTATATTACAATATTTGCTTTTGATGTTCAAAAGTGCCTTCTTGGTCTAATTGAAATAAATGATTTTGACTTTGATACTAAATCTAGAAGGATCAGGAATGTGGCCCGATGTTTACTCTACTTCAATAACACTTAGCTATATAACTATAATTTAGATAAGAGTTGGTATTCCATATACATACATACATACATACATAACATCACGCCTTTTATCCCCGAAAGGGTAGGCAGAGGTGCGCATTATACCACTGTACAATATAATACCCACTTTTCATTATTTATGTTATGAGTTCCATGTAATAGGGGGTGAGCCTATTGCCATATACCAGGCACATTTCCAGACTCCGTGCTACTACTGAGATTTTTAAAAAACCCAGTAATACTTTGCCCGACCCGGGAATCGAACCCGAGACCTCTTGACCAGCAGTCGCACTTGCGCCCACTCAGCCAACGATTGGTATTACATTTAAAATGCAAATATTACCTTTCACTAACTACAAACTAGACATTATTCTACATATACATATCAAAAGGTGTAATCATACTCAAGTTATAATAACACAACACAATCACATATTAAAAGTGGCCACACTAGAAACACTACAAAGCCTACAATTAACACGACGACCCATTAACAAGTAATCGATATTTAATACATGAGAATATATGATTGTGTCCATGTTCGCGAGTGTTCACTTCATACGAATATTCATAATTATCATATTGAATATTTAATTACTTGTAGAGGTATAGTAATGACCATGAATGTTGAAAAAAATGCGGACATAATGTCACTTAGAAGGTATTGAAGCACCAAAATGTCAGTGGATTATTTCTACATACATACATATATAACTTCACGTCTGTCTCTCATGGGGGTAGGCAGAGACTATAAAATGCCAATTACTACAATTCCTACATACCTCCATTATATATTCATTCCTTGGGTTATTTATGTGTGCGTGTAATGGGTTACTACGTCACCTGACTTAAGAAAAATGACAGATGTCCTTCGTGTCAATGTGTGTTAGTTCTGCGTGTAAGTGTATAGTAGCCAGGTGCCACAGTCGTTGTTTCAAGAGACTGTTTCCGCCTTTTTTTTCATTGTCTTTGTTATTGACTATGTCAGGTAGGGTTGTCAATTGTGAATACTCTAAAATAGAGTATTTTACAAGCTCCAGTAAGTCCATTTTGACTTGGTGATGTTACTCCGATCTGTTAAGTTATATAAAAAAATCAAGTAATAAAGGAATTTGACAATAAGAAGGAAGGGTAGTAACTATAACATTTAGGTGTCCTTTATCATTCTTAACACTCAAAGAGTCCAATAAAATATTCTTTGTCTAATTATACTGTATAGATTCCTACAATTATTTTTAAAAAACTGCCTCGTTGGCCGAGTTGTCGCAAGTGCGACTGCCGGGCAAGGGGTCTCGGGTTCGATTCCCGGGTCGGGCAAAGTATTACTGGGTTTTTTAAAAATCTCAGTAGTAGCACGGAGTCTGGAAATGTGCCCGGTATATGGCAATAGGCTCACCCCCTATTACATGGGACTCATAACATAAATAGTGAAAAGTGGGTGTTACTTCTATGTGCACCTCTGCCTACCCCTTCGGGGATAAAAGACGTGATGTTATGTTATGTTATTTTTAAAAAACTTTAAAAAATACTGTGCTGCAAAATGCAAAATAAAATCATTTTAAAATATATATAAAATTAATAATACTCTTTTTCTAAGTCCAATTCTTTTTACTTTATCGTGTATCAAATAGCCTTCAAACAAATGATGGGTACCCTAATGTCAGCTGCTATGTTCAATGTCATGGTAATGTAATTACTTAAATGCTTAGGTATCCTAGGTTGCATTGAAAACACCTGACAGTCTAGACAGGTGACAATCGCTTTGAAGTAATGCCATTGCTGTTTTAAGTTAATTTAAATGTATAATATTATACATTTATAAAAAAAACTGACTTCAACACCCTCTTTTTTGAGGTTGGTTAATTGATATACTGAATAAAACCTTCTCCTAAGTGTAACGAACACTTTCTGGAAACTGCATCAAAAGAGGTTCAGCAAATCGTGAGGTAATCGTGAGGTCAAACTGAGAACATATAAAGTCGGTTAAAAAACTGTTATGACACACGATTTATTTTTTTTAAATTGTTAAATGGATCCCTAAGTAGAAAAGATCCACCCCACGTTTTATTACTTTTGAATAAATAAAATTTAAACATAATAACATCACGCCTTTTATCCCCGAAGAGGTAGGCAGAGGTGCACATTACGGCACTTAATGTCACTGTACAATATATGTAACGTTTAAAATCACAATATTACATAAAACGAGTTTACTAACAACATTATTATGTTATGTAAAATGACACTTTAATTAGTTCACGGCAAGTTTACTAGATGTCGTAAGTGTCATTTTGATTCAAACGAATTAATTAATGAAATTAAAAGTTAAGTTTATATTATTCGTGAATAAAGACATTTATCTATGACTTAGAAAAAAGATGAAATAAAAAAAATACTTTGATTTAATTGTCTTTTCTGAATTACGTCATATTTCTATTTAACCGACGATATGTATGTATATGTATAAACAGTACGAGTTATGATAGTACATGAATTCAGTGAACAATACGATTTTGAAAGAGTACAAACACAATGAAAATCAATAAAGGTGTAAAATTGAACACTAGAACGCAGTAAATCTGAATTAAACTTTATTGTGCTAGCAATAAAGTTTATAGCGGCTATAACAAGTTGTTTGCACAGGTACTAGAAGTGAGGTTCGCAATGAAACAAGGGCTTAGGTACTAAATGAAACCATGTTGATGGCATTATTTGTTGCTAGGCTCTGTTTGTTGTTTATGTCGTGGTGGCCCAGATGTTCAAGACGCCCGCTTCTCATGCATGTTCGAAACCTACCAACTGCAGGTATCAATGTGAGTTTTTCCGAGTTATATGTACTTTCTAAGATTATTTAGACATCACTGACGAACGGTGAAGGAAAACATAGTGAGGAAACCTGGGCTTACGATTTTTAATTATAAGTTTGTAACACTAACCTGCATTGAGCAAGTGTGGTGTTTAATGCTCAAACCTCTCCGTGTGAGAAGAGTCTTTACTCTGCAGTGGGCATTTATAGGCTATTTATTATGATCATGATGAGGCTCTGCTTCTAGTACTAAAGAGTATACCTAATTCATTTTTTGTTAGCATCTGACTCTTTCCATGGATGTAACAAGATCCGTCTAAAATACACATTTGACAATAATATTTATATAAACTACGCTTGAAAAATCGACTTCAACCTCTTCCACATTGGATGCCGTGTCGGACAATAATGTCCGACGCTAGCGGAGGTCACGGAGGATTAGCCTTTAACAGTTTTTGTCGGCATTTAAAGGCTTTTTTTAAAGGGGGGGGGGGGGGGAATCATCGAATGATCCCGCCTGCGTGTTAATTCTTAACTGTATAGAATAAAATTGACAGTTAACAGTAGTATGGAGGAATTGTCAAATATTCAAAGTTATTCCTGTGATAAAATTTAAGTGACCATTGTAAAATCGACTTTTAGGGCCGATCGGTTAATTAATAGGTACTAAAACCTTCTCCTAAGTATAACAAATACTTTCCTGAAAACCGTATCAACATCAGCGTCAGTTCAGCCAACCGCGAGATAATTGCGTACAAATATGAATACATACCTACAGGTCCAACTGTAAACCTTCTATTTTTTAAGTCGGTAAAAACTGGGTAGCAGTTTGCTGCTACATAAATATATTTGTTAATAGCTGGACTATCACGAGTTATTTATGATGACGTTCTCTGCTCCTATAAGCTATAGCTTAATGGTAATGAGTATATTCTTATCAATTAAAAACACCAAGGATGCCTTCTTTACAGCGTAAAAATAAATAAAACTTCTTAAATCATATTTAATAAACGAGATAATCCCAAAGATTATCTAGCTAAAACAATGTTTTCCTAAGAAATTATTAGCCTAGATTAAGGTTAGTACTTAACACAATTTCATTTAGTTTACTGACCCAACATCATTTTGTTATAATAAAATACATTTTTGGGTTGATTGACGACACCCACAGGTAAAGGTCAGTGACCTTCATGGTGGCAAGGGGACAGTATACAACATTTTCGTATCAATTGTCTAATGTACCGAAAAATACGCCTACTGTAAACCTTGAACCAGTCTACACCTATAGAGGTAGTACCATCCTACGTACTTTAACTTGAGTATACCTTGTTTTCTAATACCCTAGAATTCTTATTTTATAAAAGGTGAGTCTATTGCCTTGAGGCAAGTGTGGTAGAGCCATGCTTCGGCACGAATGGGCCGGCTCTACCAGAGTGATACCACGGCCTCACAGAAAACCGACGTGAAGCAACGCTTGCGTTGTGTTTCGTCGTGTGAGTGAGGTTACCAGAGCCCCAATTACCGTCCCCTTCCCCAATCTCCCCGATTCCTGAATCCCCAACGATCCTCAAACTCCTAATCCCCAAAAAGCCGGTAACGCACTTGTAACGCCTCTGGTGTTCCAGGTGTCCATCGGCGTCGCCAATAGAGCACAAGATCAAGTGATCCGTCTGCTCGTTTACCGGCTTATACAATAAAAAAAAACAGCATAATCCTGGTGCTGTACTATTTTTTCAAATTCCAAAATGTATTTTGCTCGATCAAGCAATAGTGGTAGCCTAGCTTCTTTATGACATCTAGTCAGTTAGACTGACAGTATTTTGAAATCCATCGATATCTGATTGCAGCTGTTATAGGTAATACAACATTTTCTTTTTGTCGAAAATCCAAAAACTTACCCCTAGAGGCACTTTTCAAAGTTATTAGTTTTTTTTTCTTTCGATTTAGTCCCAAAAACTATTGCAAAAAAGGTTTTACTTAAAATATTGAAAGCCTTGAACCGGCTCTATTACGACCCGATACAAAATAACTACACTCCTGAGATTGTTCAAGGGAAAAATATCGTTTTCAATTTAAATATTCAATTTCCGTTATCAAGCGACTCTGGGTTACTAATCCTACTATTTTGTAAAGATTAGGAACCATTTTAGCTTGAAACAAGCTTTTTAGTCCACTTTAACTAACTAGATCAGAGGTATAAAAATAAATTGGTAGACTCAATGATTACTTAGGTCTACAACTAGGTCTCTAGTGAATAAACTAAGGTGTACCTAAAGTAAATTCAATCTCATTATGTTCTTAGTAATCTAGTTTTTGTAGGAAGGAATCCATTGCAATACATTTCATAGCTTCAAGAGAAGAGCGTATTCCTTTTTAAAAGGTCGGCAATGCACCTGTGTCTCGTCTAGTTTTGAGGGTGTCCATGAGAAGCGCTGATCGCTTACCATCTGGTGACCCGTCATCAGCGGCACATTTGCTTCATATTCCATGAAATAGGACAAATCAAACTAAGCATAGAGGTTTTTATTGAAGCATTAACAACAGTACTCAGAAAATTTTAAGCCATTTCCAAAAACCATACCCAACCTTTTTAAACCACAGAAAAATCTCTACTGCATACACACTACATACAAACTCGAAATAAAACCGAAAAAAAATATACTTTAACTGAAAAACAGTTTTGCAAAACCTGGAAAATCGCACCACTGCCCACTGGCCTCGCTGTGAAAGCAAATTGACCATTACGGTCTAGTGGACAGTATTAACAACGTAGACTTAGCATAGTGGGGGAATAGCCAGTCAAATGTATCGATGTTCATTAGTGTCATTTATGGAGTATCGATAGTCGATTTAAAAATCGTCTAATGGACTATGGGCCTCCTTTCCATAATTAAGAGAGGGTTTGCTACGAGAATGTTTGAACATTTTAATGGAATCATAAGACTTGGTAAACCAGTATAATATCACAGATTAAAATATTCAATTGTATCATAGAGTGCTACGGCACTATCTCTTTCAAATGGTCTCTTTTCAATGTCTCTTGATCAAGTCTAACGACACTAGGGAACAGTTATGGGTAGGCAAATATTCCTCTGTTAGAGTATTTAAATTATTTTAATTCTATACCAGTATTCATCATACCTGTCTTTGACGTTTCAGTAACGTCAACTGTCAGCTGTCAAAAGAAACGTCAACGAAACAATCGATTGTGTCATATCGATGTGTAGTCTTTCGAGATCTCTAGAAGTGCTACAGTAATAAAGCGAGCGAGCCACAGTGCTAGCCACGTGTATTGATTTTAGCTCTGTGCTGACATGTACGGTCCAATGGCTTTGTTTAGTCGATGGATGGAGAATAATTAATTACTTGGCACTGATTAGTTGAAGGTTTATTACGAATGCTGTTTGCGGATCGTGGTTGAAATGTTAGATTTTTTTTGAGATAAATGGGTTTTATTTTATTGATTGGAAGGGATTTGATGATTAATAGATGTTGTTATTTTTGTAATGAATAAAAAGGAGTAAAATTCGTGTGAGACAAAGATAAATAAAAATAAAATTATTTTTTTTAAATACAGTATATAGGTTAAATGAAATTAAGTTGTGGTGACCCGAAGGTTAAGACTCCCACTTCTTATGCAGGGTGCGGTTTCGAAACCTACCAACGGCAAGTAACAATGTTATTTTTCCGAGTTATTTGTACTTTCTAATATTAGACACAACCACACAACTGAGAAACGGTGAAGGAAAACATCTTGAGGAAACCTGGACTTATAATTTCTAATTATATGTTTGGAATCGCCAACCCGCAATGAACAAGCGTGGTGATTAATGCTCAAACCTACTCCGTGTGAGAAGAGACTTTGCTCAGCAGTGGAAACTTATAGACTGTTAATGTTGATGTTGAAATTAAATTATTATTTTCTACTTTAAACATCGTCAATGACAATTATGTGACTGAAGAGTAGACATAGATGACAAATGCGTATAAAATAAATGACATGCCAACTACAATTAGACCACTTACATTAATTAGTGCTAACATGTTATCATACATGTTTCTAGATATATAGACACGAATACTACTACTACAGAGAATTTTGATATTCAAAATAATAATAATAACGTACTTTATGAACACGCACACTAACGACCTCTACGCTATAAAGCTACATATTTAGGTACTAAATCTAATCTAAATATCCAATGTAAAGTCTGAAAAGTACTTTTAAGTTCCCCTTGTCTTAGTTTTAGAAAGACCAGACTTTTTATATCTTTCCCGTCGTAACTTTCATCTCAGTATTCAAGTTACAAAAATGAAATAACTTTGTAACCTTCCGCCATTTTGTGTAACCGTTAAACAAGATGGCGGCTCAAGATAATTATGTTAATGCTAACGGCTTAACTTTTATATTCTTATCTGTGAATTGTGTTGGAAATTTTAATAGTCGGATCTAGAAATAGTTTTAGGACTTAGGAGAAAGAAAATTTTAAATATTTGAGTGTTAAGATTAACTTATTATGGTCAATGCTAACTAGTTAACTGTGTGACTAACTATTAACAATTAAATGCCGTGGGCCCGTTGGGTTAGGACGCCCGCTTCTCATGCATACGAGTGCGGGTTCGAAACCTACCAACGGCTGGTACCAATATAATTTTTTTGAGTTATATGTACTTTCTAAGATTATTTAGACACCACTGACAAACGATGAATAAAAACATCGCGAGGAAACCTGGGTTTATAACTAGAAATTATTAGTTTGAAATCGCCAAGCAACATTGAGTAAGCGTCTTGATTAATGCTCTAAACCTTTTCCGTATGAGAAGAGGCTTTGCTTAGCAGGAACTGAACTTATAGGCTGTTGATGATGTGTGTATGACTATTAACAATGCAATCAAAGTTATTCAATATTCATGCCACCCTTTCCAATAGGTGCGCTCCCTATTGAGATCACTCCATCGCTCCATTGTTCATAAATCAATTCAATCAAGCTAAATTGCCTTGTCATCCCATTGCACTCTGATTTAACAATCAATCCAGTATAATGCCTATAACTTGTGCATATTTATGTTGGTGTGGGTAGGAGGTACTATAAGCTACGTTTTAACATCAATAACGTTTAGTATAAGTTTTAATACCTAACCACATAAATTTTTCTTGTTTCTTTTGCTATGACGTGTACTAAATGAGAATGGTGAAACAAAACCATTTGTGTTTTTATTGATGTAGTACAAAACAAGATCTTTTGAAAGTTTACTAGATCAATTAGTAGAAACTTTATGTTGTCTAGTAGTGATATCTTAAATATCGATTTAACAGCACTCCACATCTTCTAATTATTAGTCGTTAGTAGTTAGTCTTCAGTACGCTTTTTTTATGAGATAATCCGGTAAACGAGCAGACGGATCACCTGATGGTAAGCAATCGACGACGCCCATGAACACCCGAATCACCAGTGGCATTAGCTACAAGTGCAGCCTTTTGGAGATTAAAAATTTGGTGATTGTTGGGGATTCAGGGATTGGGTATAGTGGGGAGGCAGGTAATTGGGCCTCCGGTAAACTTACTCACACGACGAAACACTACGCAAGCGTTGTTTCACGTCGGTTTTCTGTGAGGAGGTGCCGAGCCGGCCCATTCGTGCCGAAACATGGCTCTCCCACACTTGACGCTTCTGTAAATTTAATTGATGTCTACTCAACTACAAATGTTAATGAGAAGACCAAATGTAATTCTAACACCATACACACATAGACCCACGATCTATTCTTATTGAAAACTCAAGTCTCCGCCGTTCTATTCATAAACCAACAACATGATATCTTGCTGTAATCCTAAACCATTGTATTCAAGTCAAACCACGCGTGGGTAGACCACAGACAATGTATTGTGTGTTTTGGCAAAGGGTGTTACATTCTGTTATGTGAAAACCTCATTTGCATGTTTTTCATCGATTTCGTGACGCTAACTGGGTGTTGTTTTGACAATGATGTGATAAAAGGAGATAGGGATAAATGATATTGTTGCTATGTGCCTGTAAATTGAGATGAGGAAGTCATACATACATACAGAGGGACATAGATAGGGAAGGTTATCTTCCCTGTCTCCCATGGGAGTAGGCAGAGTCCAGAGACAATGGAACACCAATTGCTACGATTCTTACATACCTCTTTCGTTTTCACCTTTGGATGCATGTTCGTTGATTAAGGGTAATTTTAATTTGTCCCTTCTTTAATACGTCGCCAGTCTTGTTCGATATGCGCATTATGTAAAATATATAATATATTTTCATTATTGAACGCTGGTTAATGACGTCTTAATAATTACAATCGGTCCAGGCGTGTTTTAGTAATAGCTGAACATTCATAAAGCATAATATTAATAACAAAAAAGATAGAGAGGAACATTTCCTTTTCTTTAAAATTGACAAAAATGATGGAACAGCAAAGAAGTTATTTAATACCACTAAAGTGAAGACAAGCTTACAGTCAGTCAGCCTTTTAGGAAAAACATTGTAACATGGACATTTGTATCATCAAACGTGCCCCTCGCACATTTCAACCCTTTCATCAACATTAATCAATTAAACCTTTTAGCCACATGTAGGTACCATCAGCTACTCCTGTGAATACATGTCATTTGTTTACAACGATGGTCGAAATTACTGGACCACAGAACACATTGTACCAGAGAATAATGGTATATTGACATTTATATTATGTAAAATAATAATGCAATGTTTCTTAATAGTGGACCCCGCGAACTTTCCTTCGCCTTGTAATATTTTCTAAGCATCTTTGTTAATTATTTCTTGTATAAATACCTTTGTGGCGACTCATGGTACATGTCAAAGGATGACGTCTCAAAAATCATACATCGCACATGCAAAGTTTACATGCAAATTAACACGGATAGAATATCCCAAGAAACAACTGTTGGGCAGAAAGCCCACCAGGCACGACCACCTCGCCTGGTCGGAGGATCCTCCTTTTCCGATCTTAGGGAACTATACTCTCTGTTCCTTAAGCCTTCTTCTAACAATTATTAAAAATAACAGTTACGTAAGTAAGCCAAAAATATAATAATTAAGTAATATGTCACACGCCAGTTTTTATATAAAAATAAAATAAGAATTAACGAAATCGGTGCATCTGTTTTTGAGATTTGCGCTTAGCAAAATATTTGACGATCCATTTTACACTATAGAATAGATGTTTCCATAATATCATTTTATACCTGTTAATCTTTATATATATAATTCTTCTGTGAGTGTGTATGTCACTGAACTTCTCTCAAACGACTGGACCGATTTTGATGAATTTTTTTTTGTGTGTGTTCAAGGGGATCTGGGAATAGTTTAGATTCACAAATCAGCCCGGCAGATGGCGCTGTAGTTGGTTTCTATGTTATTTATCTATACCTATCATTACAGGACAACGTCTGTCGGGTCCGCTAGTATTCTATACAATAATCTAAAAAATCTATATCTTCTACAAAATACAAATGCATAGAAGCGTTTAATACGGATATATACAAATATAAAGATGTCTATTTCGTTCAGGAAAATTGAAAATTTCACGTGTCAGAGGCGAACACATGCTGTTAGTTCGAAAAGTGTTGAAAATATTCAGAATGTATATTTTCAAAGGCTTTGTAAAGGGTACCGTTAGAGTAGGTACAGTTAAAAAGGTTTTATTGTCTATGAAGATGTATTCGTTCGTTGATTGTATTGAGATACAGCTCTTTTTAAAATAATTTTTGTTTTAGAACACTATCGTACCAGTTGAGCCAACAGTCAAAGGTCAAGTAAACAATGTTTTATTTTAATTAAAACAAGCCTAAATTACCCACCGACTAGAGTAAACTTTGCTTCATTTCTTAAAACAAGAAAAAAATCAATTCAAGTTAATTATTGTTTAGTTCTATTGAATATACAAAAATGTCTATAGGTCCAATTGGCACAACAAATACATTAATACGGCCAACCTCGTTATCTGTATGTCACAAACTTCTCGAAAACAAACCATTAAGAAAACACGAACTGTTTACTAAACTCTTTAAAAGTTTTCCAAATAAAATAAACTTCTGAATGTATTCTGTATGGAGAAGTTGTCAAAGTTTTCCACGTGGTAGACTAGTGTGGGATGTTAAGGCAATTTGAGAACCATAACTACGTATTGTCGACATTTTATTTTAACAAAATGCAATGTGAAGGAATGAGGGAGACGTGATGTTGTTAGGAATAACTTAAATTAAGTGGCCTAATTACAAACTTACACTATGTACTTATAGAGCGAGGTGTCACACAATACAATAAAATAATAGTTTCTTTTTATTATCCTAATTCGCAGATGTTCTTTAAAATATTATTCTAAAAAGAATGTAAATATAAAATAATTCTTTTATTAACTTCGTTTACAAAACCGTCTTCAACCCCCTCTTATTTTCAAGTCCGTTAATTAATATAGTTTTACAAACACTGTTCTGAAAACCGCATTAAAATCGGTTCAGCCAATACATACATACATAAAATTGAGAACCTCCTCGTTTGAAGTCGGTTAAGAAAACAATATATTGAATAAATACTTATTCGTGTTAATTTTCAGAACGTAAAAAGTATTTTGTAATTAACAGCGCATTTGGATAAGTGTTCCACGAAATATTGAGACACCCTGATAAGTGAGATAGCACATCACTCCAAGTTGTAAATATTAACTGCTAATCTTCTTTTTTACGGCATAAGCCGGTCAACGAGCTGACAAATCACCTGATGGTAAGCAATCGGCGTCGCCAATGGACACCTGAAACACCAGACGCGTTACAAGTGTGTTACTTTGAGGATTACGAATTTGAGGATTGTTGGGGATTCAGGGAATGGGAATGTTCGGTAACCTCACTCACACGACGAAACACAACGCAAGCTAATTGTTTCACGTCTGTTTTCTGTAAGGTCGTGGTATTACTCCTGTCGAAGCCCATTCGTGCCGAACCATGACAGTCCCACAATAAAAATTCATTCAGCCAAATCTAATAAGACTTAGCGTCTTAAACCAAGGTGAGTACAAAAGAAAAATAAAACAAGATTAGTCTTCTACAACAAACTATAACATTTACACGTTACTTCACTCGACGTCGAACTCAAAAACTTAGTCTTTTCTTTTGTTTCATTATATCTGCAATGCGGCGTCTATTTTCTTAGTTCTAGGTACTAAGTTAGCTAATAGTTTACCTAACTGTTTTCTGAATACAACTTTGTAACTTAATAGACTATTATCATGGGTAATTAGTGTCTGTTAAGTGCTATAAGTTAGGATTTATTAGGTTTTAATGTCGAGGGAAGGTTCTATGAGCCTATAGGTGTAGGTATAATTGATACGGGTAGTCGCTAAAGGATTATTAATAAGTCAAAGTGACTGAGTTGTAGAAGTCCGAGTCATGCATATGAAAAGACATAATATAACATCACGCCTTTTATCCCCGAAGGGATACGCAGAGGTGCACATTAGGGCACTTAATGTAATGTAACACCCACTTTTCACTATTTATGTTATGAGTCCCATGTAATAGAGGGTGTGCCTATTGCCATATACCGGGCACAATTCCAAACTCCGTGCAATACTGATATCTTTTTAAAACCGAGTAATTTTTTCCTCGGCCCGGGAATCAAACCCAAGACAGCTTACACGGCCAACGAGGCAGTCTGAGAAATAAAAAAACTGTCATTATGCAAATGTTATTTTCGTTGTTGTTTTATATGGCATACTTACTTATGTTTATTTCTACCATATAAAAACTAATGACATTTACAAAATCAAAAACTTACAACATTTGCATAAATCAAAGAACAAACTTGGAACTTAGCTCACTAGTCACTTTTACGACCTCTAAATCAACGAGTCAGCTTCCCAATTTCTCATTAAGCCTATCAATTTTCATCTCCTCAAAGAGTATCAATATTAATTTACCCAAACATTTTAGTGGCGAAACGATAAATTAGTGAAGCATTTATTATGTAAAGGACAAAAGGTCCCTTAATGATCCTTTTTGACCTCAGCGATATAGAATTACCGAATAACCGACAACGGTACCTTCCGACAGAAATCGTTTGATCCCGTTTAATAAATAAATTCTGCCTACATAAATAGACTTTATCCTTTACAAAGTGAATATTTGTGAACAATTCTAAAGACAGCCAAAGTTTAAAGGGTTTTAAGTGCGAGACGATTTTTGTTAAGTATTATTACATAACATCACGCCTTTTATCACCGAAGGGATAGGCAGAAGTGCACATTACGGCACTTAATGCCACTGTTAAATGTAACACCCACTTTCCACTATTTATGTTATGAGTCCCATGTAATAGGGGGTGAGCCTATTGCCATATACCGGTGACAATTCCAGACTCCGTGCTACTACTGAGTATTTTTAAAAACCCAATAATACTTTGCCCGACCCGGGAATCGAACCCGAGACCCCTTGCCCGACAGTCGCACTTGCGACCACTCGGTCAATGAGGCAGGCAAGTATTATTATGTTTATATTATAGCTTTCTTGAGACATAATATAGTAGCAACGCGACAGACGCCGCGGTATGTGTCGCGGACTACTGCTCATGGATATGAGCCTCTAGCATGGCTTGAAACCAGTCGAGTTTCTCGTCAAACGGTTACGTGAGTAATCCGAAAAAAGTAATTAATTTTAGTGTTATTATAACTGAAGTTTTCGTAAGTGTTACGGATTATTACGTTTTGTTTCGTTGTGAGAAAATAATAAAAATGATATCAGATGTAATGTTTTTGGTGAAACACAATGTTTTGTCCCGAAGTCTGTTCATTAACCCGTGAGAGTCCAAGGCCGGACAATTGACCTCCCCTACAAAAGAATATCTATATATATAAAAGAAAGTCGTATTAGTTACACCACTTATAACTCAAGAACACCTGAACAGATTTGGCTGAAAATTGGTAGGGAGGTAGCTTAGAGCCAGGAGACCGACATAGGATACTTTTTAACCAATTTTTTTTTTTACTTTTTACCGAAAATCACGAACGGGGACGGGAAAAAATGGGATTACGCGTACGAAGTCGCGGGCAGAAGCTAGTTTACTATAATCTCTATTTTCTTTGACAGACACCCGTCTTTAAAACTACGATTTCTAAAAAGTTCAGGTTTATAAGAGAGCTGCTGCTGCCCAGTCTTTGATTAAATGATAATACGTAATTAGTTCATGAGTAAATAACTTACGTTTGTCTAGATCAAGATCCAGGACTAAGTTAACTGACTAGATAGAACTTGGTCTATCTAGTCAGTCTAAGGTTTCATTTTGGTGTAGTATGAGATATACTACTGCTGACTGGACTACTACTCAAGTAGAAACCAACATTAAAGTCATCTAACTCTACGCAATATTTATGTAAATACTAGCAAACTCGGCGAACTCCGTTTCGCCACCAGATGGCTTCGTTTTATGTAACATTTCGTTTGGTAATTAGTGAATTTTCTTTGCTATAAACCTTACGGAGCCCGAGACCTTTCCAACGCATGCAAAACCGTGGAAATCGGTTTGTGTGTTCTTGAGTTATAGCGTCAGGAAGGAAAACCCGACTTATTTTTATATAGTAGATTACCTAAAAAAAATCTAATGTTTATCCCAAAAACTACGAAGTTTATATATACATACATAGGTAGACAACGATTCCTAAAACTAATCTCATAAAGTCTTCTTCATCCAACTCGGCAGGGAGCGTCCAGATCGTAACGTCTCTAATTCCTGTTAGAATATTAATGAGAGCGAGTTTCAAAGGGATCTGATCCTATAATCTCTATTAATACAATAGAATGCTCAATGAAATCGAGATTCTGAATTATATAGCTGTTTTATTCAGGTACTTATTTTTAATGGTTTTATCTGGCTATACTTTATCTAGTTTCTTTATGGGATAAGCCGGTAAACGAGTAGACGGATCACTTGCTGGTAAGCAATCGGCGTCGCCCATGGACATCCGGAATACCAGAGGTGTTATCGGCTTTTTAAGTATGATGAATTTAAGGCTTCAAAAATTGGGAAGATTAGCAAAGGGGGGAGGGTAATTGGGCATCCGGTAAACTCATTCACATGGCGAAACACAACACAAACGTTGTTTTGACGTCGATTTTCTGTGAAGCCGAAGTATCACTCCGGTCGAACCGTCAATTTGTGCCGAAGCAAGGGTCTCCCATACTTGTGTACAACTGAAATAGTAATATTTTAGTCTAAGTTTAAGTCTAAGTACTAAAATAGTAGTATTTTAACGGATAAGGTTATCCCTTTTACCTCATTGTTAAAATATCGAATTGTTTAAATTGATGATATGGGTTTAGTTAAAAGGAAAAAGTATGTTGCAATCATTATTTATTTTATTCTGCCTTACTTCAACTTATAACAACAAAATATACTACGTCTAGAAAACGGAATATGTATTAAAGCAATAATAAGATTCACAACTACAAGATAATATTTAGACCATATAGTAAGGATGAAATAATAACAATCCGTAACATAATGTATATACCAGACGGTATACATAAACGATATATATTATGTACCTAAACAGACAATAAATTGATTATTAATAGCATTTCCAGGAAATTTAGACAAAGTTAAGAGCAAACAATAATATACATACATTTGTATTCATACAATATTCAATATACATCTTATATCTTATATAGAATAATCAATATACATATTGAATACGTAAAGGTTACATTAACTCATGTTCACCACATTTAACCTAATAGTTGTGGTTTCAAAGGGTACAATTTGATTTGATCAACCCAGCTTATGTTATTCAATACTACGACAATGTTTGCCAACTCTCTGTTAAGAATCGTCTATTTCGAGGCCTTGTATGTGATTTGAGTAGTGAGCTTGGGTCTCTGGTAACCTCATTCACATAGTGAAACACAATGCAAGCGTTGCTTCATATACGTTTTCTGTGAGACCGTGGTACCACTCCGGTCGAGCTGGCTCATTTGTTCTAAATAAAATAACAGTTGTAATTTAAATTTTATACAATATCTTTTCTCTTAATACAATATATTTTTAAACAACTAGTAAAAAAAAAGAAAAACCATTTATTCAGCACCAGGCACGATGCAGCATAAATAAAATATAAAAAGACAATACAGGTGTGACAGTGGAAGTTATAAAAACATAGAGTTGAAAAATTAAAACAGAAGAATAAGAAGAGAGACGCTGGCAACATGCCTAATCTAAAAGGGTTACCCACTCAGTGTAAGCCAGGCATACAAGTCACCCAGCACTGATTTTCAGCGGGCACCCATGCAGTGACGCACAGATGGTAGCAACGTTGTATGTTAAACAAAGACACACTAGTAAAACTTATTAATATAGTATTAAAATTGAGAATTTCTTTGTTTGGATGTTTGTCCGTCAATCACGCTGAAAACAGTACAGACAGGGTATGGGCTGACTTAGGTGATAGGATACTTTTTATCCCGATTAAATGCTCCCATGGAATAAAACAGGAATCATGTTCTACGCGGACAAAGTAGCGGACGACAGCTAGTATGAAATAAGTCAAAGTCTTATTCGAAGCATTTAGTTCAATGAATTTCTATCACTTTATACCCGTTTACCATCAGGTAACACGTATAGTCGTATGACTCCATAAAAAAACTAGCTTTTTAAACGTCAAAATTAAATTGTCCGTCAGTCTATCCATTAGTAAAGCTAGGTAGATGTTCAGTTCATTCCAAAATGTACCACCTACTTCTTTGATTAACATACATGAACTTCCACTAAAGTTTTTCATTATATTCACAAACACATACTAGTTCAACAACCTTCACAACCAACGCAATCTTAACTAACTATGTGAGTCATAACTCATGTGAGAGCCTTCACACTTTCAGCACTAATGAGCTGAAGTTTCAGGACACTTAACAAGTACTCTGAAACGTTGTGAGTAATTAGCAAAGGTTCCAACAATACAAAGTTAATTAAATGTTGGAGAGTTACGCCGTTATTGAATTAAGTCGTATGAAATATTTAGATTTCATTATCTTTCTTTGTCTTATGTGTGTGTGTATGTGTGTGTAACTAATTAGTTCTTGTGAAGGGCTTGAGTGATGCCTGCACTTGGAAAATTGGATTTATGATTTATTGTGAAAGTTCATGTTAATTTCAATGACTTACTCATTGAAATTACGTACGTACGTACTATTTTTATATTTATTTGACTGCACGGTTGGTGAGGTGGCTGGGCAACCGGCTGTCATGCAGCGTGCCGTGGATTGATTCTCGCACGGAATAACACTTTGTGTGAGTACAGATTGTTGTTTCTGGGTGTCATGTGTATGTGAATTTGTATGTTTATAAACGCACCCACGAAACAGGTGAAAATCCTAGTGCGGGACAAGGTTTTTTCACAAATTTTTTTAAAAACAATAGGCTAGTATGAAAATTAACATAATGTGTATTGGAATATTTATCATTGGGGTAATATTAAGTTGGAACTGATTATTAAATACATGACCACAATATAACAAAATTTCGATATTATATAATCAACTTAAATATTTATTCTACCTTCCTTGAATAAACTGAATTTCAGTTACCTCTATAATAGTATCTTTATCTTTTAGAAAGTTTTCCGTATGGTATCCGAGGTAACTATGTTCTTGTTCCTCCGGGGTAACAGGGGTGTACCCCCGAGGATTACATTCCACTTACGGAACTATGACTAGTTACAAATTAATTTACGACCATATAAATGGAAGATTTGGCTATAAAGTTACAACTTTATAAGTTAAGTTAATTTCTTTAAGGGATCATAAGCAGAATCATACTTGTTCCTTACTAATCCTTACTGATGGCTAATTTAAGTTAAACCCAAACCCCATTTGAGCTGCAATCTTCAACTCGTCTGCCAAGTGTAACATCACGCCTTTTATGCACGAAGGGGTAGGCAGAGGTGCACATTATCTACGTTTTGCCTGTTTTGTTTAAGCCTAGGTTTTCTCACGTGTTTTCATTTACCGTTTGTCAGTGGTGTCTAGATTGACTGCACGGTTGGTGCGGTGGCTGGGCAACCGGCTGCCGTGCAACGTGTCGCGGGTTCGATTTCCGCACGGAACAACACTTTGTCTGATCCACAAATTGTTGTTTCGGGTCTGGGTGTCATTGTGTATGCGAACTTGTATGTTTGTAAACGCACCCACGACACTGGAGAAAAACCTAAAAAACTTAGAAAGTACATGTGACTGAGAAAAAGTCGCATTAGAACTTGCCGTTGGTAGATTCCGAACCCATACTCTCATGCATGAGAAGCTGTCATAAAACATGGGGCCACCACGATAATTTCACATATAAAAGTACTACTGTAAACTTGTTCCTAAGAAAATTGTGTTCAAACGTTTGGAATATTTAATGTTCATAATTAATTTCATTTCAGAGGCGGTTTTCAATTATTTTCTTATGTTATAAAATACAATCTTGAAGACAATATTTTGAGTCTCATTAAAATTATACAATGGTTCTAAGAAATGTATTCTAAGAGAATTATTTCTATAATAACGTGGGACTGGAGCCATGTGGTGATCTATTTATCTTTCATTCCTTAGAATTTTAAGATAAATACCTTTTCAAGTTTACCAGACTATTAGGTAATTAAAGCTTGAACAAAATTTGAAATATGTTATTCTTTTAGAGTTTCATTGTTCGAATGGCCAACCTCGGGTTCAATTATCTCGTTAGGCAAAGTACTATTAGGATGTCTTCGATTTCCTCAAATTCTCAGTAATTATCACGAAGATTGGAATAGCGCATACAGAAAAATGCTTATTGTAATCCCCTTATTATATGAGATTCAAAAAACGATATTGAGAAATGGCTGGTGCAATAAAAATTTGCATTCTGCCTACTCCATCGGGGGCTAAAAGTGTATGTTTATTCATTACCTACTTCAAACTATCTAGCACTCCAATTACTTAAACGAATTCAAAGTTCTACGCAAAAATCGATTCTTTGTAGCACCGTAGCCTCGTAGCCGCGTAGCATCTGTTTACACGTCTCTCGTAGCAAAACGCTACGTATCTCGTAGCAATGTTTATTCTTATTTAATGCTCTAGAATGGATGTTTGATATTGGATTATGGATGTTTTACGGTTATGCCGTTGGAATAAAGTTGTTAATCGAGAAGTAATGGACTGTTTAGTTGAATTATATTGTATGTTATGTTAAGGTTCGTTTGAAATATATTATAACGGTAGGTTCGCATAGAATGGAGTAATTGCTGTGAAGGGTTTTTTATTCGAATGAAACATTAGTTTTTATTTCTTTACAATGTCTTTACATTTTTTTACTTTATATCTTATTTCAGCATAAAATTATACGTTAACGTAAATAATAATCCTTTTTGTCCAGGTAATAGATTAGAAAATTCAGGCGATTAATTAATAAAAAAACAAAAAATCCGTAGCCGCATACTAAATAATTTAACAGAAAATTATATAACATTAATATGATTCTGAATTTAATAGAACAAACAAAAGATTACAAAATATAATTAACAGAATCGGACAACCAATTAATAATGATTTCAGTAAATATTCACAACTATTTCCATAGCTTAATTAAAATGAGCTGAATATTTGTTTAATAAATTACATTGGATGTTCCATTCGTTTGGATGAAAACCAATTTACATACAAATCACCGTGGATGTTATACAAGCTGTGTCAAATGAGAGTTTCATAATGTGTTTATTATTTACATTTATAATTATTTTAGTAAAACGATAAGTGTGCAATTTTGAGTACATTATTTATGGCTTTGACTGCCAATACAAAACTGTTGAAGACCAATCCTTCGCTAACGTCGGCCATCACTGACCCCCATTACGTTTTACCGAATTTAGTATTAATTTTAATGAAACTAGTATTTTTAAAACATATGCTTGGTTTGAACTGACGTCCGGAAAATGTATAGTCTTAGGATGCATTTAAATGACGCCTGCATCTACATAAAGATGAAACTTACATTCATATGTATATTAGACATGCTTATTTATACTGCAAAAGCATAATAAATGTCTCAATACCTTTCAACTATAAGTGTGAGAGAGTCATGCTTCGGCATAAATGGGCCGGCTCGACCGGAGTGAAACTACGGCCTCACAGAAAAACTGAAATGAAGCAATGCTTGCGTTGTGTTTCGTCGTATGAGTGAGGTTACCGGGGGCCCAACTGCCCCCCCCCCCCAATCTCGCCAGTCCCAAATTCCTAATTCCTAAAAAAATATGATGTCCATAGGTGACTCCGATTGCTTACCATGAAGTGATCCGTCTGCTCATTTACCGGCTTATCCCATAAAAAAACCACGCCTGTCTCCCATGGGGGTAGGCACTTAGGCAGAGTCTATAGAACACCAATTACTTACATACTTCTTTCGCTTTCTTAACAATCATATGACATTAAACGAAACATACATTTGTTAAATAAATAAACAAAAGCCTCGACTGCCTCGTTGGCGGAGTGGTCGTAAGTGCGACTGCCGGGCAAGGGGTCTCGGGTTCGATTCCTGGGTCGGGCAAAGTATTACTGGGTTTTTTAAAATATTCTCAGTAGTAGCACGGAGTCTGGAATTGTGCCCGGTATATGGCAATAGGCTCACCCCCTATTACATGGGACTCATAACATAAATAGTGAAAAGTGGGTGTTACATTGTACAGGGGTATAATGTGCACCTCTGCCTACCCCTTCGGGGATAAAAGGCGTGATGTTATGTTATGTTATGTTATGTTTATAAACAAAAGCCAGTCAAATGGTTATGCAGTGAAAGGTCATAGTGTAAATGTGTGGGAGGTTCCATTGCAATTTGATTACAAGTGTCGAATGTTGTAACGAGTTTGTTAAATGATAGATTCAAATGTAAATATTGTTTAGCTATTGCTAGTCAGTTGAATTTGAAATTTGTTATTCATGACTTATGCTAACTTAAATGGGAGCGTGTTTGTTTTACATGTATGCAAGTAACTATGCTTATGAAGTCGTTGTAGCAGTTTTTATCAAGTTACAGAGATTTTATTTATTTGTACAGAATATTTAAACGTCCGAGTCCAATCATAGAAATATGACTGTTCAAATAATAATTCGCATTCTGCCTACTCCATCAGGGGCTAAAAGCGTATATTAATTCATTTCCTACTTCAAACTATCTAGTATCCAATTACTTAAACAGCTTCAGAGTTCTACGTAAAAATCGATTCTACAGAATATGGTCGTGATACCCTGTGGTAGGTCGAGTGAGAGTCTAGTAATTTTTTTTTTCATTTTTTATGGAGTTTAATAATGAAGTTTTAAAGATGTGCACTGTGGTAGGCAGAGACCCTTGTAAATTACTAGGAAGTAATATTTTTCCGAAACAACCTTTTTTTGATGGCAGGACGAAACCTTCTAAATTCGCCTAGCTTTTTGGGGATGAAAAGCTTAGGAAGTATGGAATTTTTACTACATCAAAACCACCCCGGTGACCATCCTCAACACCTGTATGGAGGCACCGGGTCCTCTAAAAGAGACCGAATGTAGTTTCTTGCTCGTTCTTCTCCACTCGAATCGACATTTTGGAACGAGCGCCTAGCTTCACTGACGGACAGACTGACAGACTATTATTTATTTCATATTGGTTGACGTTTCAAAAGTACCAAATTATGGTTTAATTGAAATAAATGCTTTTGAGTTTGAATTTGACCTGCTCTGGTTGCGACGCACCTTAGCCAGCATCAAAACACTAATACTAAACAATCCATATTATTTTAACACGCAATCATATTGTTTCTTCAAAGCAATAACGCTATACGAGAAACATTATATTTTAATATCAATAACGATAGAAATAGAAACCTCCAATTACTGTCTAGAAATTATTACAAGCTGTTCTGGAAACTAGAGAATTGGGTGTCGGTAACTATTCTGTTAGGTATCGGATACTGTTACCGATATACACACATAAGGCTCTGTCGGCCAATATATCGGTCCGATATGTATGATAAAGAGAGGTGGATCTATATATTTTAATTGGACCTGGTTCTGCCTAAAATTGAACCTAAATAATAATGTTGGAATGGGAATAGAACTGAATCTTTTGTCAGGAGTGGTGACTTTCATTAACCATCATTATCTGTATATCAGCCACAAAAAGCCATTGCTGGACGTTTTTTTAAGGGGGGGAAATCATGGAATGACTTCTCCCGCCTGGGTGAGGCAGGAGGGAGTGTCAGACTCTTACTGACTAAACCCATCCCGTTCCTTCTCCTGCACTTCGAGCCGAATCCCCGGTAACCCGTTAGGTTCTCCGCGACATTGCTGAACGTTGGATTTCCTCAATGAGTATAGTAGTTTTAGTTATGCTGTCCAATTTTATATACAAATGTTTTTATTTTTAATTCAAGTTTTTGCTTTATTTTTATTTACTATCATTTTATCTTTGGCTTTAAGCGGATAATACTGAATCGAAACCAAGGTATATGCTTGTTATTGGAACGGGTTATCGGGGCAGAAGTAGGAACGGAGTGGCTTTTAGTCAGAAAGAGTCTGACACTCCCTCTCGCTTAACCCAGAGCGGGAAAAGTCAATGGATGATTTTCCCCCCTCAGAGACTGGTACACAGAATCGATTATCTACATAAACTAACTATACTATAACTATAGACAAATATTATTCTCATATCTACTATTAATATTTCTATCTAATGACGTCGTTTGGTCACTACTACTACCAAACTACCAATTGTTATCGCAAATCCCAGAGGTCACTTTGTAGCATTACTACTATTTTAGTACTACCATATTAAGTACGTTGAACAACAACGTTTAAAATGACTGTTTAGCTGTATCGAGGTACATAAAGCGAATACAAATAATAAGTTTTATCTCAATGTTAATGTTTTGTTGAAAACTATCTAATTTGTTTCGAATTTAAATAGGTAATTACACAAGTTTAGAAAGTAATAAAATGCGGACGATATGGTTGGTAAATATAAAACTTTGCTTTTTAATCTATGACAATTGGTTTGTATTATAACTTTTGTGAGACATACTAAATAAATTATTTTGTTTTCGGCTTACTCACGCAGGTAATTATTTGACGAGGTATTCGACTAGTTTCAAGCCATGCTAGAGGCTCATAATCATAAGCAGCTTTTCGCGACCTGCGACGCGGAGTGGAGGACGGAGGACAAATAATTACGTGAGTAAGCCGAAAACATAATAATTGACAATTGGTTTGGTATAATAACCATTCAGATAAATTTCTTATAAGTATAAGTGCAAATTAATATTTACGATTGCAATTGACGTACTTGATAGTCTCGGATTTTCTTCTTAGTAGGTGGGTACTTTGAAACTAAACATTATAATACATAGATCCATCTTATCCATGTTTTCTTAAAATAATGAATGTTATGTTAACACGCATTTCATATCGCATAAATAACAAACACAAAAAAGGCATAAGTAGTATTATTACACCAGTGCAAGTGTCACATAACTCACGTAACAAAAACTCACCCACACTCACTCATTTACACATAAAAACATGGGCAAGTTATATGTCGTAAAAAGTAATGAGTTCGCTATTACCTGTGTGCAAAGAAGTATTTCATTTAATATCCTTTATGCATATAAGGGTAATGTATTACTACTTCCATGCCGTTTTAAAATATGATACCAATTTCTTATGTAGGGCTCGTACACAAAACTACGCGAAATGTGCGAGCTCCCTCTACGCATTGCAAGAAATTATGGATTGATTCGCATCGCGCATCAAAATGTTATCGTCCCAAAATCTTCTGTTTCTTTTTCCTATACCTCCTAAGCAATAACAGAAATGCACACTTCTCTTTACGATCCATGTCACGACCTAGTTTTCAATTTAAAATACGTTTAGTACGGTTGACCGTCGTTGAAGGAATAGTCACCCTGGGAGACACAATCGCATCGCAGCAATTCGTATCGTAATTCTGCGTTGCGAATTCGCATCGCTTTACGGGGCTTTACGGGTTGTTGACGATGATGTTGATTCTCTTACATAATGTCAGCTTGTTAATTTAGTTAATCATCAATTTAAAAAATACAAAATTACTTTATTCTATCATATAATTAAACTTTTTTTTTTTTTTTTTTTTTTAAGGGGGGAAAATCATCGAATGACTGCTCCCGCCTGGGTGAGGCGGAAGGGAGTGTCAGACTCTTACTGACTAAAAACCACCCCGTTCCTTCTCCTGCACGTCGAGCCGGAGCCCCGGTTACCCGTTAGGTTCTCCGCGACTCCGAATCGGCATCGGCCCTATTGGGCCCCATCTGTGGTGGTCTGATGGCTCTTTGAGGCGCGCGCGGAACGCGACGCGCCGTACGCTCGGGTCTGTTTCTGGTCGGACGGGGAGCCACCCATGCTCGCCGTCCGCAGGCCCGCGCTTACGGTGGCCGGAGATCGTCCCGCGATCCCCGACGCCCGGTGTGTCCTTCGCGATGGCTGGGTCGCGAGGAGGCAGCGCTTCGCTGCCTCACGCGTCCCGCCTCCTCCTTAGCTAGCATGACTGCTTCGCAAAAGGAGGAGACGGCATCCCAGTCCCCCTCGCTCCGCATCATGGCCTGCACTAGGCCCGGACGCGAGAGGTCGCCATCGCCGATCACTTCCCTGAGGGCACGGCGGTGCTCAGCCCACGCAGGGCATTCCGCTACGGTGTGTTCCACCGTGTCCTCAGGGCGGTCCTCGCAGTGATGACACCCGGGCGTTTCCTCCCGCCCCATCAGACACAGGTACCTCCCGAAACTTCCATGTCCGGTGAGGACCTGCGTCAGGCGGTAGGTGAGGACGCCGTAGCGTCTCTCAAGCCACTCCTCAAAGAGGGGACTTACCGCTGCAATGGCAGCGAGCCCAATATAATTAAACTTAGAGTTCCACACACAACCTTTTTAACTTCTAACTTATAAAAATTAAAATGTCAGAAACAATTTTCCCACTACAACGAAACGTAGAGTGTATTTGACTTAAACTTGATCAGCTTTCTAGCGTTAAATTTGAAAATAAATCCCTACACAAGTCAGTAGCAGACTTTTCTGGGCATTTTGTACGAAAACCTGACTTCAATCGCGTCATAGCTTTGTAGTTCTCTCGTGGCTTTTGAGCTTGTGACTCTTGTGAACAAGATCCGATAAAAATGGGAAATATGGTATAGGTACTAAGTTCAATTTACTGAATAGAAAACTTTTGGTATAAATATTGTGGATAAATCGACCACAGTGATACCACGGCCTCACAGAAAACCGACGTGAAACAACACTTGCGTTATGTTTCGCCGTGTGAATAAGGTTACCAATTAAATAACTATAGCAATAGCTAAAGCAATAAATAAAGAAAACGCTTTGTATGTCATTCTAAAGCTACAAACATACTTTTGTTATGCAGCAAAATACTAATATCTTCTTCAAAACTTTTTACAACGCAACCTGCAGCTGTAGCCTAATGCCATTTAGCGCCTTGTCTACATGTAGAGTAGAAAACTAAATTATATGAAATTGACGTAAATTTTGACACTTGTCAGTATCATCCCCATACATTTTGATTTCTACTCTCTCTGTAGACAAGCGCTAAAGTGGCTAAAGGCACTGTTCAGAGTTTCTATCTATGACTGCGAAAACATCTCTTTGAAAATGCCACATGTAAATAAATATACACAGAGATAGATTGGTACCTAGACATATATATGTGTGTATGTAGAGGCTGGAAATATTTCGAGTCACGTCTCATAACATGATATTATTATATCAGCGTAAAATAAATAGAATTCGTACCGCAGAGGTGACAATATGGTACGTGGTGTAAGTAAATATTTTAGTATTCTGTTTTACAAGGTATGTAATATATTGTGTACACAAAATGGTAGGATCTAAGTGAAGAATGAAGAATGGTGATATAAAAATTCTTATCTTGAATTATAACATTTTGTACCATGAGTTTAAACCCCTTAACGGATTATTATGCGGTTTGCATCAGTATATAAAATTATTTTTTAAACAGACCAAAACAACTTTTTATTTGTGAGAGCTATGCTGGAGCACGTATAAGTCAGCTCAACCAGAGTGATACCACGGCCTCACAGAAAACCGATATGAAACAACGCTTGCATTGTCTTTCGTTGTATCAGAGAGGTTACCGGAGGCTAAATTAACAATCCTCAAATTCCTAATCCCCAAATGGCCGGTAACACACTTGTAACGCCTCTGGTGTTCCAGGTGGCGACGCCGATTGTTTACCATCAGGTGATCCGTCTGCTTGTTTACCGGCTTATACCATAAAAAAAGACCAGACACAATGCATAATTATCAAAACAAGATATGATGTAATATTATAATTATCGTGTTTTGAATAATGACCACTAAGTCAATAGTATAAAAGTGATTCGTGAAGGTTGAATGTGATATTCAACCTTCGGTAATGAGGGTTAGAATTACAGATAAAAAGCTAACATAAGCATATAACCAAAACAAAAACCTAAACTTTACTATATTATGTATGGAATATCATTTTATTTACGAGAACGTTGCCCTTTCCAATTTCATAAGTCACGTTCGCGCCATTTCGTAAACCACTGCGGTACAACTGAAACCAAACCAGTGTTAATATTAAATGAAATAAATAACAATATATATTTTCTTACTTATTATATATACGTATTGAAAAAAAAGTTTGATAAAACCTTATGACATTTTGTACGAATGATTTCAAGTTCCAATTTCATGACACGGGTCAAGTAAAATCAAATTGTAATGTTTCATAATATTTTTTATGGCATAAGTCGGTTAACGAGCTGACGGATCACCTGATGGAAAGCAATTGGCATCACCTGGAACACCAGAGGCGTTACAAGTGCGTTACCGGCTTTTTGGGGATTAGGAGTTTGAGGATCGTTGGGAATTCAGGGATTGGGGAGATTGGGGAAGGGGAGGGTAATTGGGCCTCCGGTAACCTCACTCACACGACGAAACACAACACAAGCGTTACTTCACGTTGGTTTTCTATGAGGCCATGGTATCACTCCGGTCGAGCCAACCCATTCGTGACGAAGCATGACTCTCCCACACTTAAAGTCCCACAATAAATATGATTTAAATTTTTTATTAGTGTTATAAACTGAAATTATTTCGTTGCTGAAGTTATTCCGATTATGACCAAAAGCAAGAGATACCGACATATCTCAATTATCTGACATGTTTTAGTGCAATCACGAGGTTTGTAATTGTGTTTACTGTATAACTCAATTATGGCCGACATATTTTCAAATATAAAAGCAGATTCGAAAAAAAAAAACATTTGTTTGTCAATCCAATTTACATGGAAATTATTTCTGGCCAGATTTAAATGTTTCATTTGTGTTTTATATGTAATCTGTTTTGTTGAATGCCATTGTTCAGAATATTCAAGAATATTTTTTTAACAACCCAATTTAAAATTCTACTGTTGATTTGTCCATATCTGTCTGTATGACAAGAGAAATTAGGTATTAATAAGGTTAATAAAAGTAAGGTTTAGTAATAACGTAACATAACATCACGCCTTTTTATCCCCGAAGGGGTAGGCAGAGGTGCACATTATACCACTGTACAATGTAACACCCACTTTTCACTATTTATGTTATGTAATAGGGGGTGAGCCTATTGCCATATACCGGGCACAATTCCAGACTCCGTGCTACTACTGAGAATATTTAAAACCCAGTAATACTTTGCCCGACCCGGGAATCGAACCCGAGACCCCTTGCCCGGCAGTCGCACTTACGACCACTCGGCCAACGAGGCAGGTTTAGTAATAAATAGTTATTATAAAAAAATGCAGGTTAAAATTAAATAACACTTGGCCTATCCAAGTGAACCTGGTACCTCTTGCTCAGCAGTCGCATTTATTACACAAATACCTACAGACCCAAAATTCCGGACTCAGGTTTAACATACATCCATCGAATCGAAATCATAACCAAGATACCAAACCATAACCATACATATATAACCTCACACCTGTCTCCCATGGGGATTGGTAGAGACTATGCAGCGATTTTTATGATTTTTACATACCTCTTTCGGTTCGTCAACACGTTTGGTGCGGTGGCTGGGCAACTGATTACCACACGAAACAACTCTTTGTGTGATCCACAGATTGTTGTTCCGGGTCTGGGTGTCACGTGTATGTGAACTTGTATGTTTGTAAACGCATACACGACACAGGAGAAAATTCAAGTATAGGGCAACTTTTAAAAAAAACATAACCATTACTTCACATCAACAGCCTATAATACCTACTGCTGATTAAAGCCTCTTCCCACACGGAAAAGGTTTGAGCATTAATCACCACGCTTGGTCAATGCGGGTTGGCAATTTCAAACTTACAACTAGAAATTATAAGCCCAGATTTCGTTTTTCAGTGGTGTCTAAGTAATCTTAGAAAGTACATATAACTTAAAAGTCACATCGGTAATTGCCGTTGGTAGGTTTCGAACGCGCACCCTCATGCATGAGAAGCGGGCGTCTTAAACCTCCGAGCCACCAGGACACTCACACCATATACTTAGCAAACCTTATCCAAGATATCAAGATACCGTTATTCAAGCATAAATATTAAAAACTGCATAAATTATTTCTCTTCCTTTTCAATTTCCTTTAAAATATTTTATATCACAAGCTCAGCACTTAAGAGCTATTCAGAAACTCCTTAATGCAAATTGAAAGTAACGCGGAATAATGAGAACACGCTCTTACAATTTAGATTAATTCTGTACAAAGGGCGTATGATTAGTTTTAATGGGACTTTTGAATAAAATACGATATCCCTTAAAGTGCTTCATGATGTCTAGCACGGTAGAGGTCTCTTTTCAAGTAGAGAAGTAATGGTTATTGATGCTGTCAGCACGGTTGCTCAATGTTGTCTGTGGCCTTATCTGTGCACGGTGTAGTACGTAACTGTACGTAAGGGAAATTTCTAGAAAATAGGTTGGTCCATAAGTCCTGTTCGTGATGTCTTTTTTACTATGTATAAGTGGTATCTAAATAAAGTTAAGAAGCACAAAAACTAGAAAATCTTCCATAATTAAGTGTGCAAATACTGAGAAAAGCTCTACTAATTTCGAGCCACTGAGGGGCTCTTCCTCATGAGCAGCGTGCGCGGTCGCGGCGATCTCACGCAGCCTACTGAGTACGCTTCATGGCTGCAATTTTTAGGTAATTTAGTATGTTACACGATAGTTATTATAAAAATTAAATACTTGTCAGGTTTGGAAGACGCACGCGTTTCACAAGTTTCATAAACTTAACTTGCCCCACGTCAACCATCATGAATCTCATTAAAATGTACCTTATCAGAATATACATAGGAATGAGTTTGCATTCTAAGCCAACAAGGTTCTTCTCTAGCTATTCTTAGCAATGGTACACTAACACACACTTTCATCTCGTTTCTTTAATTGGATCGTTTAAATGCATCAAACGAGTTGAGGAGGTTGTTAAACCGCTCCGAACTGACTCTAAGTGAGTATAAGTGAGTGCTAGTGAGTGTTGGTGAGTATTTCTACGACTGAAGCTTTTAGATGTCTATTTAGTTTAAATTTTTAGATCTAAGTTTAGTGCCAATTTGTTTTATGTCTTTCTTTTTCACCTCCTTTGCGCCAGGAATTTATTTGAGAAATTGAATTTTCGAACAGTTTTCTAGATTAAAAATTATTTTATTTAATTTAACAAAAGAAGATCTATTACAGTTAATGAAAACTATTTGGGTTCTTTAAATTTTTCCCGTTATTAGAATTGTGTGAGATAAAACAGGAATACGCTGGCAAAGCCGCGGGTAAAGACTATAATAAAGTCAATTCAAGTAAACAAGTCAGTTAGTAAATTAGTTATTCCTTATATTGGCGATAAAAACCAATTAGTGCTACATCTGTAAACAACTTCAACGTAGAACAATTAAAAGTTAACAAATTAATTTTGATAGCTGATAATTCAAAGTTTTAACAGGAGCAACTGTACTCGATAAAATTATAACACTGATTAAAATTATCAAAAGTTTTCAGTAAATATCTCAGGGCCTAGCTGCGTAAATATCCAACTTTAATTGTGGTAGTACGTAAAGCTAAAATGTTCATATTTTACTTTGTAAATTAATTCAATTCACCAACTGCCTGATGAAGATTATTAGTGTTCATAGGTGTAATATTTATAACGTAATCTTACTGAAATTTTTTGGTTTAATTTTTGTAATATTACTGAAAATTTTGAAAACAAAAGATTTCAAAGTCAAAATCAAAGCATTTATTTCAATTAATCCTTAATTAGACATTTCATAAACCGTCAAAAATTGAATTGTTCGTCCGCCATCTGTCCGTAAAGGGTGCTAGATGTCAATAGAACTATCATCAACCTAAAACTGCTTGCACTTTGCACTCTATTCGACCTTACAACCGCATAGATAAAGAGACAGACAAATAAATAACAAACTAATGTCCACAATAAATAAAAATGAACAAAGTTGCATGAAGAAAACTAATTTAAAAATACGAAATGAATTTCCTTTCATCGTCCCGTCAAACGTTACAATTTTCTTAACTACGCTAACTTTGAAGTTACGAACAAAAGCACGCTAAAGCGAGTAAATTAATTTAGCTGTGGCATGCGACACAGAGGATGTAGTTAATGGAATGTTCGTCAACTTTTTTTTAAGGCGGGAAAATCATCGAATGACTTCTCCCGCCTGGGATGAGGCAAAGGGTGTGTCAGACTGTTAATGATTAAAACTCACCCCGTTCCTACTCCTGCACTTCGAGCCGGATGCCTTGCTTATGTTATTCAATATGTTAGTCAACTTGCCTTCAAACTTGTTTTATCTTTTATACTAATGTCAAGCTGAGAGAAGCGGTATCATCATCATCGACAGCCGATAACGCTTCAAATTATGGGTTGACTCTGAAGGTTTGCCATAATCGCAGTTCATTTTCAGGTTTATGGTAGTACAAGTTTAGCTAATAAATAGATATACATATATATTTCTTTACTTATGCACTTTACTTAGTATTACATACTTTTTACTACTACAAAGTCTTTTTACAGTCACTCAAATCTCATGTTGTTTAATTATTGGAATCTTGAAAAAGTTAAAGGCAACCTAATTAAAAATGTTTAGATTCCATCTCCCCTATCAGTGCACGATTAAATGATGCATTTACTTGCACACTTAGTACTCCACTTTTTGTTGATTACATACTCCGTGGCATTGCGTGTTTTGTTGACTACGTAGCTCTATGCTTGTCGTGTTCATTAATTAATGCTATTGTATGACAGAGCAACCAACGAGCATATGTACGAGACAAAATTCAATCTTCTAGCTTTTAGTTGAAAGCAGAATTTTGTGTGGCACGCTCTTTTGTATGGACATAGTGGCAATTAACTTTTTGAGTCTTTTTACACTTTTGGTTGAAGTAGATTGCCGAATTGCACTTGTTGGTAGTTGTGTTAAGGTTTAGATTGCAGATAGGTTCATTAAATAGTACAAATTTATAAGAATGATAGATGTTATTTTATAAAGAGTATTAAGATAGAGGGTAAATATGACTTAGCTGGAAACAAAAAAGAAAACATTACACCTGCCTATCCCTTCAGAAAAAAACCTAGACAAAATGACATCAGATGAGAGTAAGTCATAAGTTGAAACATCACGATATTTTATGCAAAATGCTAACGTAAAGTCACATTTTTCGTCTCAAAATAATAAATTAGGATAAGTCTACCAAACGGATGGCTTTGACAAATTGTAACATATTTTACGGTTATTAATATTTTCGTTTACCTTGACGTGGCTGGAAGAGGCATTTTATTTGAAATATAAAGTAGAAGGGACCTCTTGCCAGGCAGAACATTTTTTACAATTTCGTCGTCTTCCGTCGCGGGGCCAGAATTTATTTGAATGGGCCAATGACCCCCAACTTAGGCCCCAGGGTCTACCCGGCAAGACTTAGTTTGATTCGCGTAATATTTTAAGGTAAAGTTGTCGTTTCTCGACACTTTTGTCCCAGGGTGCCGCCGTGTTACTCAATGTAGAAGAGGGATTTATATGATAATATCTTTGTTGAGTTTATTACTTTTATTCGTGTCGATTTGTGCTCTGTATAAATTGGACCTTATGGACACTAATCCAGTTGGCACTTTTAATGGAATTGTCGTGAAATAAGCAGATATATTACGTATTGGACTAAGCGTTCAGCATTATCAATGGCCACGTGGATCATCAGAAGAGTCTAAGTGCATTCCTGGTCTCTAAAAAGAATTTTGAAAAAGGTTGTTAAAAAGGTTTTTTAAAAAGAGTAACGAATGGAGTTTCTTGCTCGTTCTTCTCCATTCGAATCTACATTTTGGAATGAGCACCTAGCTTCACCTAGCTTTACTGACGGACTGACTGACAGACTATTATTTATTTTATATTTGTTCACGTTTCAAAAGTACCAAATTATTGTTTAATTGAAATAAATGCTTTGACTTTGACTTTAAATACAGTCAAGTTTTCTTTAACAAGCATTAAGATGATACACTGATTCAATCATGACCCGCTTACTCTAGTTTGTCGCTGTAGACGTTCTGGATTTTGTAGAACAATTTAGTTAAATAAAAAAAAATGAATGTAGCGATATACAAAGTCCAAGAAAACATCACCAACAACTTACTTTAACTTAAATATACAATGCCATCGAACTAGTGAAGCAGCGAATATTTCAGACGAACAAACCAAAAACAGAAGCTCAACTCAACAACAATATTATTCTTTTGCACTTTTATATTTTTATACAGCGATAATAGTATACTGTTATAACAGCCATATTTCAAGAAGCGAATAATGTTATAACATTTTCTACGGTTTTGTTTTTTTTCAATGTTTTTCTTTGAGAAATAACGACCCGTCGGATAGTGTACTTGAGTTCGTTTTTCTTAGTAAAGACGCAAGTAATATAGTAAAGTGGGTTGCACACTTTGTGTATAATATAGTGTTGGAGATAATGTATCTGTTTTTTTTTTGGTTTATTGTAGTTTTTGTGTGAGTAAATTGGTAATGTTTGTGGTGTCAGTGGGACTATGTTATGTGATGCTGTAATTCACTGAAATAAACAGAGGTGAATTAGATTTTAGTAATACATTTTCGCTTGTTTGGTCTTCAGACGTTGTATTAATACTTGTTGCTCAAACTTTGAATAACTGAATAACTATTCTATATTTTTCTTGATAAAAGAGTAACATACATATACTTGAAGTAGAAATTCTATAAAATTAATACGTTTTTTTTTCTTTCGTCGTGGCGTCCATATACTTATCATTTTATTGAACGAGGTATGTTTTATAAATATGGTTACCATAATTATGTTTGTCATATAAAACCACAATGTTACCCAAAATCGTGAAATAACGTATTCAAAAAGTTAATAAAATGAAATTCAGGAACAAACGGAAAGGCTTTGTATTTTACAGTTAACCACAAACGCTCGTCAACATCCTGAAACTGACGTGTGACAGCGGTCACTTCATGCTGCTGAAATTCATGAAACTGATATTTGGTCGGTTTACAGCATAGTCCATCATTTAAATGAAAACCCGCCATTTATAGTGGTGATACTAAAATTTTAATATGTTTGATATCAAACTGTAACTTGCTTAAAATCATATTTCAGAGTATTCTGTTTGGCAATACCTAGATAAATTTAGCTTACATTTTTTTCATAAAGACTAGAAAGTTTTTAATGAAAGACCATGAAAAAGAGAATGAGCCCATTGTAGGTATGCAGAGCATAGTTCCATGCTCATTGTATTCAATAACAACACGGTTAGTGCGGTGGCTGGGCAACCGGCTGCCACGCAACGTGTCGCGAGTTCGATTCCCGCACGGTGCAACTCTTTGTGTGATCCACAAATTGTTGTTCGACTGCCAGTTACCCAACCTACGCACCAACCATGCGTTCTCGCTTTTAAAATATCCCAACACCATAACCCCATAAGCTTACGAGTAACGGACCCATTAACACGTGTATATGTACCTATGTCGGTAACTACCAATTTTGTCCAAACATAAGGTCTTTAAACATGTTATTTATAACCAGAATAAAACACGTCCACCATATTAAAAAGGTCAAGAAGATTACCCATAATTTTCGCAGGATTACAATTGTTCTGTTCGGCCATATTTAAATTCTAAAGGTGCTCCCGTATACTTGGTCACGATTTTAATTAAATTATAAGCTCTTATGTTATAGCCGTCTGACCTTACTCAAATTGAAAGTAAATATTTTTTTTCTGTTTCCAATATTAATAACGTATTGTAGAGGTATGTTTGTGAAGTTTCGTTTCTTTTATTAATGAAATGGGTTTTTTATGACAACTTTTAAAGAACTGAAATGTGTGAAGAATAATGATGTAATAATTTTTTCCTAATTTCATTATACATAACATAACAATATCACGTCTTTTATCCCCGAAGGGATAGGCAGAGGTGCATATTACGGCACTTAATGGAATGTACCTCCTATTTTTCACTATTTATGGTTTGAGTCCCACGTAATAGGGGGTGAGCCTATTGCCATATACCGGGCACAATTCCAGACTCCGTGCTACTACTGAGAATTAAAAAAAGTCCTAGTAATGGTTTGCCCGACCCGGGAATCGAACCCGAGACTCCTTTGCCCGGCAGTCGCACTTGTGACCACTCGGCCAACGAGGCAGTCATTCATTTCATTATAGAGGTACAGTTCATATTATTATAGTGATTATGTGACTGGCTACCACGTGACCTGTAGCGGCTTCGATTCTCACACGATATGTGATTCACTTCTGTATTTATAAAAGTACAGAAGAAATTCTTATTAAGTTCGTTTAATTGCCGTTCGATAAAACGTTCGTGTGTTCATGTTACCGATCTTTGCGAAAAGCATGATATAATTGCACTACAGGAACATTGGCTGATCCCTGATGATCTGGGCTACCTGGGTAAAATACACCCGGATTTTACCTATCATGGGACATCAGCGGTGGACATGTCTGCCGGTGTGCTCAAAGGAAGACCTTATGGTGGGGTAGCAATTCTATGGCGGACTTCAGTGTTTAATCGGGTTATTCCCATTGACACTGGTTCGACGCGCGTGGCGGCTGTGTGTGTGCAGGTCAGCGACGGGCGCAGTTTCATCGTTGTGTCGGTGTACATGCCGACGCAGGATCCGGATAATTTACCCTTGTTTACGGAATGCCTAGGTGTTATTAGTGCAGTGATTGAAAGTAGTGATGTGGAAAGTGCATTAGTGCTTGGAGACTTTAATGCTGACGTTTCGCGTCCTAATACATTATTTGGAACTGAGCTGCTTGAATACTGTAATGATCAGGAGTGGGTGTGTGCGGACGTTGAGTTGATCGGTACGTTGTCAAACACCTACACATACTTGAGTGACTCACATGGTACCACGAGTTGGATTGACCACTGCGTTACCACTTCCGCGGGACTTAGTATGATCGACAATGTTTGTGTACTAAATGATGTATTTTATTCGGATCATTTCCCATTGTTGATCGAATGTAATGTTAATTGTGTGTTACCGAAAACTAATACAAACTGTAGACAATTAGTCAATAAGATAATCTGGGGACAAAGAACTTATGAACAAAACCGTAATTATTCAAAACTTTGTAATGAATTTGAAAAAATGTGTAACTGGTCAAATTATTCTTGTGGGGGGGGAACCTCTTGCAAAGACTCTGGTCATTGTAATCTAATTGATGAATATTATAATCAAATTATAAACTTGATGTCTAGAGCTGCCAAATTGTCGTATCGGGGAAAAATGTATTCGAGAAAGAGAACAGTCACTGGTTGGAACCATCATGTAAGGGAAAGTCATTTGGAGGCTCGACAGAGCTATAAATTGTGGATCTTTCATGGACGCCCTTGTCAAGGTAAAATATATGATGATATGGTTCGTAGCAAAAAAGTGTTTAAAAATAAAATCAAATGGTGTCAGTCAAATGAAAATAAAATAAGAATGGATATTATAGCCACTCACAGATGCAATAAACAGTTCGGAAAATTTTGGAGGGAAACAAATAAATTAAACTATAAAGCTAGTATACCGGTTAATGTAAATGGCTGTAATGACCCGAGTATGATTGCCAATATGTTTGTCAAACAGTTTAATCCAGCACCCCTGCTGCAGACAACACCTGCAAGTAAGAGTGTGGCCCATGAGGCCCGTGGTGGGCCGGAGACGCAGTCGCCGCCTTCATGTGATACCAGTGTGTTGCACGTCACCACGCAACAGCTGTTTGACTGTGTGAAAAGTATGAAACGCGGTAAGTCGCCGGGCCACGACGGACTCAGTGTCGAGCACTTACTATATGCTCCAGAATCGGTGTATATTAGAATCTCAGAATTGTTTAATGCATGTGTTGACCACGGCTATTTACCTGATAATTTCTTAAGGACTATAGTTGTACCCATTGTAAAGAATAGGACTGGTGATGTATCTAACATGTCTAATTACAGGCCCATATCTTTAGCAACCATTTTTTCTAAGGTTTTCGAGCGCTTAATAATACCACATTTAAACGAAATGAGGTTTCCAATAAACGACGCACAGTTTGGTTTCCGAAAGGGTCTGTCCACTGACATGGCTATATTTACACTAAAGAACACCGTATATAAATACATACAAAGAAATACTAGCGTTTATGCCTGCTTTCTAGACCTAAGCCGCGCATTTGATTGTATTAACTATAAGTTGTTGTGGGCTAAGTTGAGGGATCCCAGCTCTAAAGTACCGCCAGGAGTTGTTGACCTGCTGGAGTACTGGTATGCCAATCAATGTAACCAAGTAAAGTGGAATGATTCCTTGTCTGTCTCATACAAATTAACATGTGGCGTAAGGCAGGGTGGGCTCACGTCGCCAATATTGTTTAATATGTACACCAATCAGTTGATTGAGGAGCTCAGCAGCGCCCGTGCCGGTTGTCATATTGGTGATGTTGCTGTAAACAATCTCAGTTATGCGGACGACATGGTGTTGCTCAGTCCCTCGGCCAACGGTTTAAGGAGACTTGTTGGCATCTGTGAAAAATATGCTACGGAACATTATCTTACATATAATGTTAAGAAATCTGAGATAATGATATTTAGGAGTGGTAAAGGTCCCGACAATATTTTACCGATCAATTTATGTGGATCCACGCTAAATGTTGTAAGGAAATTTAAATATCTTGGTCACATTATTAGGGATGATCTATTGGATGACGCTGATCTGGAACGCCAAAGGCGTAGTATAGCATGTCGTGCCAACATGTTGGCTCGGCGTTTCTCACATTGCACGGACCAAGTTAAGATAACTTTGTTTGGTGCGTATTGTCAGTCTTTCTACACCAGTCAGCTGTGGTACAGATACACAAGGAGTGCTTACAACACTCTTCGTGTACAATACAATAATGCTTTTAGAGCAATCCTAAAGCTTCCCTGGCGGTGTAGTGCGACTGGCATGTTTGTGGAGAATAGGGTTACAGACTTCTATGGGCTTATGAGGAGGCTCAGGGCGTCTTTCCAGGCTCGTCTATGTGCTTGTGGGAGTGAATTGGTTTCGGCAGTGTTCCATCACGTGTACTTGTTGAGGTTGGAACTGAAGTACCTTATGACGAAACATTTATAAATAAAAATTTTTTAATATCTTAATTAATGATTTAAGTTGTTTAATTTTAATTTTATCTTATTGTAATTTTGATTTTGTTTGATTGTAATTTTAATTTTAATTTTATTTTATTGTGATTTTAATTTGATTTTATTATAATTTTGATTTTGATTTCGTTTATTGTAATTTTCATGTAATTTTGTGACTTTTTACTATGGGTTCCTATGCCTGAAATAAATGATTTATTATTATTATTATTACACAAGAAAAAATAACATATTCATAAAAATGCTCATTTTCTTATAGAAATTCAACACGTAATGTGTAAAAGGAATAAGTTACTGTTTACGTGCGAAACAGTCGCGCGGAGTAACGTGACGTCACGATATATCTTCACATGGCGTGACGTCACGATACATTCATTACATATATTGACATGACGTCATGTCGTAACATGCAAGGTACGATAACTGTACATAAACTCGTCCTCAATATCATGCACTCAACTTATTACAATGACTGTTTTCTTTCATCTGCGACCTGCTATTAGGTTTTCATTTTGTAAAACGAGTTTTTATTTTATAATAGAGTATACATTATATCATGCCTTTCATCCTAAAATGGTAGGCAAGGTTGCATGACAACTGAAGTGGGGCAAACCACTTGTTAATTTTTATGAACTCCTGGTAAGGGTTGAAACTAGTCCAGTCGTGTCCAGTCCAGAATGTCGTACGTGACTAAATTATGCTAACTTATTGCCTAATAGTTACTCTTGCTAAACAAATCTTCAAATACTCAAACGTATCTAAATATTGAGACGCTCTTAACTGTCGCTCTTTCTGTCGCTCCAAATTGCAACTGCTGCGCAACGCGTTGCGGGTTCGATTCCTACACGGATCCACTCTTTGTGTGATCCACAGATTGTTGTTCCGGGTCTGGGTGTCATGTGTATGTGAACCACAGAACATATTGTGAAAATATATGTTTGTAAACATACCCACGATACAGGAGAAAATCCTAGATGTAGCAACGATTTAATAAAAATTAAAAAAATTACAGAGATAGCATGATATTTAACTCGTCGAGTACCGTATTTATAGACACAATTAAAGAACAATAGGTTGCGGTCACCGCTGACCGCTTGGTGTTTGACAGTTTAAGTACTTAATATTGAATATCGTTGCAGTAAGTATTTGGTCGAAACAGACTTAATTACACACCCTAGAACCTATGTAAAAAGAGCTATTTAATATTTTTTCCAACCTTTTAAGGTACTTAAGCACGTACCCGCCCACTAGAATGTTCATTTATTTGGCCCACGTATGTTTTCGTACACATCCCACGCGAATTTGTGGTGGGCAACACCTTTTGTTTTATCTTAGGATTATTGTAAGCGGGGGTTGATGTTCAGTTTAAGATTAGGTATTAACATCATCATCATCATCACAAGTGCGCCTACTGCTGGCCAAACGCCTCTTCTCACACGGAGAAGGTTTGAGCATTAACTCGTCGAGTACCGGTTTTATAGACACAATTAAAGAACAATAGGTCGCGGTCACCGGTGACCGCTTGGTGTTTGACAGTTTAATCGCCACGCTTGTTCAATTCGGGTTGGCAATTTCAAAATTATAAGGTTTCCTCGCGATAGACGTGTGGTGTCCAAATAATCTTAGAAAGTACATATAACTCGAAATAATTCACAATGGTACTTGGTATAGGTCCTTCAGGCCACCTTCTGGATGCGATAGAACTCTGCCTACCCCTTCGAGGCTTAAAAGTCTGTAGGCTATTTTGTTGTACGTCAATATATTAAAATGAAACAATTTACTTGTTTTGAGAAACTTTTTTACGATTGTAATAAAGAAGGATTTCTTATTTTTTTTATAACATTATATTCAAATATTTCATGACACTATTAGATAAATGTTTTCATAGTACATATTTTACTAAAAAGAAAATAAATGGGAACAATAAAGCAAAAATGTTCTTTAATATCCATTATTTTTGATACTCAATCCATCTGAGGGTTTTCAAAAGGTCATGCCTGAAATAAAATACAAAACTAGGAAGACCTTACTTTCATTGTAACAAGATTTTATTTTAGCGAAAATGTCAGATAAGGTGTCTATATGTCTCAAACTATCGAGTATAAAAGAAATCTATGAAAGGTGAACTTTTTTCTAGTATTCTTTTGTTTTTTTTTTCATTAACGGAACCTGAGTTCAGTATTTTATAAACGCTATAGTTACGGTTATTTATTTTATACAAATATATTTTTATTATATTCTGAATATAAATATATTTTAAACTTAGGTAATATGCTAAAGAACTGTCGCTGGCATGGCAAAGAGTTACTTTCTCATTTTAAAGACTTTAAATGGTCTTAATTTAATGTGTAAAAAAAATTAATGAAAAGATTTTAAATGTCACCGCAACTTTATTCGCGGTTTCAGCCCCATTCCCATAGGAGGATGAAATAAAGTAGCTATCATTTAGACTCAGCAAAAGGACTTCTTTAAATCAGGTAACACAAGTGACTTCGGAATTTGAATCAAAAATAAATATCTTATCTTAACTTTCAAAAAGATTTTTTAAAAGGCTATATTTTTAAGGACATGTATTCAATATAAAATGTCGTGGTGGCCCGGAGGTTTAAGACGCCCACTTCTTATGCATGAGGGTGCGGGTTCGAAACCTACCAACGGCAAGTACCAATGTGACTTTTTCCGAGTTATATGTACTTTCTAAGATTATTTAGACACCACTGACAAACGGTGAAGGAAAAACATCGTGAGGAAACCTGGACTTATAAATTCTAATTATAAGTTTGAAATCGCCAACCCGCATTGAGCAAGAGCGGTGATTAACCTAACCTTCTCCGTGTGAGAAGAGGCTTTGCTCAGCAGTGGGCATTTATAGGCTGTTGATGATGATGATTCAATATATTATTTTAATTTTATTCACAGATGATAGAAACATGTATATTATAGTCTAAAAAGGTACCTTAAGAGTATTGTTGCATTTCGTGACTTCTTCGCTTCTATTACGAGCTCTGACTTCACGATTCCAAAAATAGAAACATTGAACACCAATCTATTTTAGTCACAAAGCAATTCCATTGGGATATGTATAGATTACAACATTTTAAATCGAGGAAAGTAATTTATTTTCGTTTTTGACTACGCTTTATTAAAAACCTAAAACCGTATTATCCATTTTCTTTTAAGTATATTGTCAAAGATAAAGTCAAAATCATTTATTTCAATTAGACCAGAAAGGCACTTTTGAACGTCAACAATTAAATTTAAAAGTGAAGTTGCTCATTCCCAGGTGTAGATTCCTATGGAGAAGAACGAGCAAGAAACTCCATAGGTTACTCTTTTCCAATCCGGTTCACAATACAATTCTCTCGCTACATAGTATTGTTGGTTTGATTGTGCGAGAACAATGTAACACCAAAATCTAGACATTAATAGAACTATTTTATTTGTGTTTAATGTATTGTTAAAATTCGTACTTTTCAGAAACAGTTAAAACGTTGCTTATGAGACTATAACTTCATCAATATAAAGACTTAATATTTACTATAAGCTACTCATATATATAATAAGATATTATTTATTATATTGTCCTTGGATAAGATGATGAACAGTAAAACTATAACCAAATTTTAGTTGCTCTGAAAAGAGACAATTTTATTTTATTACCTATTTACAAAATCTAGTTTTAAAACTTTTACAAAACATTCTTTAATAATAACTATGCACTAATTTTACCTGAAAAGAGAAACAACATTTAGAGCTATTGTTTCACCAGTTCTTATCAATTATTCTAATTACATTAAAATTCTTACTTGTACATAACAATTAACCATTTTACTTTTCATATTTTTCACAGTCATTCAATATGACAGTTTACTCCACAGATTAGCTATTTCACAGATCAAAAATACCTTACACGGCAAATCCAAACTATACAAACTAAATGAAGTGTCACGCACTTTGTTTACATATATATTACTATACTAACTACTATATATATATAGAAGTGAAATCATACTTTTATCTACGCAAAAATATGCCAAAAGCGCCGTATTCTTTTATATCTCTTTTACGTCCCAACGAATAAAATAAATCATTCCAAGTTACAATTTCAGACCTAAAATCCAGGAGACAAGAGACACACGTACCCGAACCTTTGTGCCCTAAATTATAACATTTGTACACAAGATATAGATGGCGCCACTGTTCTAAGGGATAAAGAAATTTGTTACTTTGTCTTTGTCAAATATACGAGTAAGGGTGTGAAAGAAAAATAGAATTAGCTTTTTTCTTTTGTGTGAAAACGTCACGTCTCACCGCAAATGTAGCCTGTCTGTTTTTCTTAACTATCTGTGTACGTTCTTTTAGGATAAATGTGCCGTGATTTTTGTATTGAATTCAGAATTTTGGAAGATGTAGGTACGTGTTTATTTTTATTAATAACGACGCGACATAAAGATTTGGAGAGAAAACTATAGCAATTCTAGAAAGTTCTTGTAATTTGATGCTTCATTAATGTCGTGTGTTACAAACTTAAACTTCTATAAAGAAATAAAAAAACCTTTTATTACGCCACGACACACATGCAGACATCAATGCAAGAACACATGAAAATAAGTTCATGGTGCGTCGCAGCGTAAAAGGCAGATAATATATAATAGCAAAATATAGAAAGAAGATTAATTTGTCGAGCCCATGTTTATTCAATGCTATATTATATGTCTCTTATTGAAAAACCCTTTCAAGAAGAGCCATAATTTTTACGCTAGGCTGGCAATAACCACGTTAATAAAGACGAAAATACATATTGTACAACATAGCTAACCAAAAATGAACAGTATTAGGTACTATATATTAGTATACTATATGTACCGTATTATATCACGGTTCAACCGCCATTTTCGCGTTATAAAGGTGGGAAATTAATCTATCTTCCCGAAATTGTTTCCATCAATTTTCATAGCAATTACTTGTAGACATAAAACCTTCATGGTTCGTTCACCAAGTTCACTGACCTGGTAATTGCTGGCCATCACTCTTAACCGCGTGGAACCATTAAATAAATTACTAATTAACTTAAATATTTAATACATCACTTTTATCGAAGCTTAGAATAATTACTACTGGCAACCCCATTATATTGTTGACTTTACCAATTAAGTTAATTTTGGAAAGTGTTCCTAATATAATTTAGTGCTAAAATTATTTTTGGCACATTTTACAGCTCACATTTTTGCAATTTGCGACGTCTCGTGGTAATTTTATAAACTTATGGATATCCTACGTATATATAAGTGTTTTTTAGAGCCTTTAACCTCTTGTCTGTCGATATATATGTATATGAGATACAATAGAAAACGCATCTTGTCCCGCGTAGATCTACGCTCCGACATACCAGAGGTTAATTAAAAGTATAATGTTAATAAATCTGATTTAACTCTCGAAATGTGCTCATAAGTTACCTGTAGTGATAGTTTTTTTTATAGCATAACCCATAACCCGGTAAACGAGCAGACGGTTCTCCTGATGGTAAGCAATCGGCGTCGCCCGTGGACACCTGGAACACCAGAGGCGTTACAAGTGCGTTACCGGCTTTTTGGGGATTAGGAGTTTGAGGATCGTTGGGGATTCAGGGATTGGGGAGATTGGGGAAGGGGAGGGTAATTGGGCCTCCGGTAACCTCACTCAAACGACGAAACACAACGCAAGCGTTGTTTCACGTCGGTTTTCTGTGAGGCCATGGTATCACTCCGGTCGAGCCGGCCCATTCGTGCCGAAGCATGGCCCTCCCACACTTGAATCACTCTCACTCACACAGTATCACTCTGGTCAAGCCAATTTGCTCGTACCGAAGTGAAGCTCTTTCATGAAAATTTTCATTTTATTGCACCTCTCGTTAAGTATTCATATCGAGTTGAATGGAAATGTAAACCATACAATACATTTTAACCCAGTTTTTGCTGCATGAACTATTCTTCATATTAAACTTACTGCAATTAATTTACGCACGACCCATTTTTGTTATGAAAATAGGTACCAAATTATATATTTTTATTATATTTGATGGGCCGACGTTTGACCACAATCTCGCCTGGTAGTAAGGGGTGATGCGGTCTACGATGGATTACGTCGTCCCATTAATAACTTATTTAGTTCGGGTCTTGAAGACACCCAGGAACCCTTCAGGAAAATATACGTATTATAAAAGACAGAAGGAAAAAAATATGGTTGCAAATGAAACTGCTGAGCGTGTTTTAATTTCAGAGTCGGTTACCATTTTAGAAGATAACTGACCAAGCTCTACAAATGAGCAACATCCTCATTTCAGGCACAAGATATCCACAGCTGAACATAGATCTTCCCCAATGACATCCAGAAAGAGAGGTTGGAAGCGATATGCATCCAATAACTGTTCTTACATGCCGAACTCGTAACTCAAATCTAACCACAATCCAGTAAAGTAAAATACTACCAAACAGTAAAACAAAGTTATGCTTCTAGTCATAACAATATTTTACTATACAACCTAGATAACATCTAACCATTTCCAAAGTAATCTAGACTTCAGAATAAACTCCTGAAGCTATGCCATAACTTTATAGAGTTAATAACTTATTCACATCTCGACTAGTTTTCCATAAATCTGTCGAATAAGTTTAGGCCTTAATAACTGTTATAACAAACTCCTACAGTTAAATAAAGTTATTTTATAACATTACACCCTTTACAAAATGGGTAGTAAACTATCTTATTTCTTATGAGATTGGCAGCTCAAACGCAGATTTAAGTGCTCGTACACTAAACTGCAATGCTATGCGATGCGATTTCGTGTGACAAGGCGTCTCACGTAAAAATCGAAAACACATCGCAGCAATTCGCATCGTAATTTAATGAGCGCTAATGGTAAAACATCTCGTCTGGTGGTAAGCGGTGATGTGACCGACGATGGACCACGCCTACCTATAAGCAACCTGTTCACTCGTTACACTGGAGACACTCAAGTTATATTTGTCGGGAAACACTGATTCCGGCAAGTAGTTCCATTCCGTAGCTGTTCACTCAAGGAAGCTTGACGCGAAACGCTTCGTGCGAACGGGTAGAATGTCCACCATATAAGGGTGGCGCCCTGCCGTTCGTCTGGTAGTACGATGGTGATACAGATTAGACGGAATAAGGTTGTAAAATTTTCACGCATACTAACCTTAATATATCCGATAGAAAACCGAAAAGCTTGCAACTTGAATTACCAATAGGACACTTTGGTTTTGGACACACACAAACTGAAACCAAACTAATACTGAAAAACAAACATGACAGTTTGTCAATATTAGTGACACTATTTGCTCGTGCCGAACTATAGATTTGTACAGAGAAGAACAAGTAAGATACTCTATAGTTATATATATTTGAAACATTTTACATTATTGGAAATTAGTTTTACTTATGGAAAATCTCAATAATACTTTATTAATAACTTAGCAATCCTCACTCAGTAGTTGCACTGGCAACGACAAAATCGACAAATCAATCTAACTATAAAAGAAATCTTCACAAATAGCTAGTGACGTAGCCATGCGTCAGTACTCGATCGGAAGCAAGTACATACACCGCACCAGTGCATTAGTTCCCGTCTAACTGGAAATTGGATTCAGAGCTACGTCACGCCTGAATTTCAGCGAGGAACTTTGCAAGATTGCCTTGACGCTGACGTGGGAAGGTTTCTGTCTACGCTCCTGCAAATTGCATGAAATAGGTTCTACGTAGTTTCAGGATTTGTTGGTAAAATTGAGAAGTTATCGGCAGGAAACCTACATTTACTATAAGTCTGAAATTCTTTTAAAATTTGAATAAGTTAATACTTTTACGAATGTATGTACTTCCTAATGCGCTCTATTAATCGCTTATAAGTATTTCATAAAATAAAAGGCTAATTAATCTATACAGATAAATAAAATGGGAGTGTCTGTTTGTAATATTAAAATAACCTATTTTTACTTCATTCGTATGAATATAGGTACATACTTATTCATACGAATAAAGTAAAAATAGTTTATTCTTATGATACCCATGCTAAAATATTTTTTTTCTACATATTGTCTGTCTGTTTGTACTGGCTAATCTCTGGAATGGCTGGACCGATTTTGACAGAACTTTTATTGGCAGGTAGCTAATGTACTAAGAAGTAACATAGGCTACTTTTGTTTTGGAAAATTGAAACAAAAAAAATATTGTCTCAAATTGATATTCAACGCGGACACAGTCGCGGGCAATGGTTTTCCATACACAACGTTTTACAAAAAACTAACATATAAATAAAGCACTGTTCTAACTGGTTCCAACGAATGCTTTAAACATGTTTCTTTTATACAGATAATACAATGCACTTGAAACAAAACAACTCATAAACATTTGCAGCAAAACACAACAAAAAACAAGTTTTGAACATAAACAAAACACGAGCAGAGACTCGAGTATACTTTAAACTTCCCATGATTTAAGTCTCAAGAGATCAGCTACAGCATCTCAATGTTCTACCAACTTATAATTACTTTGTAAAGCTACTTTAATTAACGAGTTGCCAGATTTATGGATAAACGCCATTTTGCTTTTTTATTACAATTTTAAAGTAGGGCAACACTTTTCTTTTTCTTTTTTTTTAACGAAGAGTCTGCTACCTAATGGAAATTTTAGTGTGTTGCACAGCTTTTACAATTCTTTGTAAAAAGGATTTAATGTGAATTCTCTTTGATAATACCTCTGTGACTTTGCTTAACATATGCACTGCCTCGTTGGCCGAGGTTCCCGGCTCGGGCAAAGATTATTAATTGAAAAAATAAAACTCAGTATTACATGAGACTCATAACATAAATAGTGAAAAGTGGGTGTTACATTGTAACAGTGGTAAAATGTACACCTCTGCCTACACCTTCGGGAATAAAAGGCGTGATGTAATGTTAAAATGTTACATCCTTTTTAGGAACGCTTTTGCAGGAACGATTATACAACTCAAGATAGAAGAAAAATAACTGTAAGCAGCTGTAACGTGATCCCTAATTAGCTGTATTTGAATAAGCTTGCTTCTAAAACTCTGTAAAGAAACAAACCGTATAATGAGTTGCAAATGTAAGACACATGTATAAAATTAATATTATATATTTACATGTACATTTGTTAGCTGTACTTTTGTCTTTAACTGTCTGAATTTAATTTATAAAAAGGTTATGATTTGAATACTAAATTAGGTGTAATAACAGTTTAAACATTAAGCGCCTACTTAAGACTGCCTCGTTGGCCGAGTGGTCGCAATTGCGACTGCCGGGCAAGGGGTCCCGGGTTCGATTCCCGGGTCAGGCAAAGTATTACTGGGTTTTTAAAAAAATCTCAGTAGTAGCACGGAGTCTGGAACTGTGCCCGGTATTATGGCAATAGGCTCACCCCCTATTACATGGGACTCATGACATAAATAGTGAAAAGTGGGTGTCACATTGTACAGTGGTATAATGTGCACCTCTGCCTACCCCTTCGAGGATAAAAGGCGTGATGTTATGTTATGTTAAACATTAAGCGCCGGTCTCACCACCTCTATAAACCTGATAAACTTATGTGACAGATAGTTCATACAAATTTCGTTCTTAATTCAAATTTATCTGGTAGATAACGGCTATCCAGGGCCTCTAGCCAAACGCCACTTTAGCGCTTGTCTACAGAGAGAGTAGAAAGCTAAATGTAAGGGGATGACACTGTTAAATGTCAAAATTTACGTCAATTCCATATAATTTGGTTTTCTATTCTACATGTAGACAAGCGCTAAATGGCATTTGGCTACAGCTGCAGATTTTGTGAAACAGACCCTTAATGTAAAAGTCAAATGATAACTTCATGGTCGATTTATATATTAAATTGTTTTCTGTTTCTGTTTTATTTTTGTTATCCTTTCTTTTTTTCATTTTCATTGAACGATTTTGTGGTCCGTAAACTCTATATAATCGTGCAGAGAAACATTTTCTCATCTTTAGCGATATTAAAATGCTCGAAGCTCGCCTGATATTGACAGTCACGTGAACAAAGTTACAATATATTGGCAACCACGTTCAAAGGAAACATTCTTTATCTTTTATCTTATATTAAATTATAGCATAAGGAATATTTCGTTTAAAAGATATTAGAACTAAGACCGCCGTCAATCAACAAATGTCAGATGCCAAGACAAGAAAAGTTAAATTAAATACTAATTACTTATGAATTCTTCGAAGTAAAACATTAAATTGGAATAATGATGTTAAAACAAAAGAAATTTTATCAAAATAGACAAACTAAGGCACGAACAAATTGTTAATCAACACCAACTATAATCAAACCTTTGTCTAAGGTGAAATTTTATAGAATTTTTGTGAAGATTTATACTGATATTATTAGAATATTGTTCAAAATCAGGTAGGTACCTAATTATGTAAGAGCCACTCACGTACAACAGTTAATTTGCAGTAAACCAATATGTATATGAGCTACGGAAGACTTAACGGGTTACCGGGGCTCCAGCTCGAAGGGTAATAGAAGAAACGGGGTGGTTTAAGCCTTTAAGAGTCTGACACTCCATCTCGTATCACCCAAAGAGGGAGAAGTCACTGAATTTTTTATATGGGATAAGCCGGTAAACGAGCAAACGGTAATCGGCGTCGCCCATAAAGACCCGAAACACCAATGGCGTTACAAATGCGTTACCGGCGTTTCGCGAATTGGGAATTTGCGGATTGTGGGGGATTCGGGGATTCGAGAGACTGGGGAGAGGGGGTAATTGGGCTTTCGGTAATCTCCCACACTTGAATAATGATTTTTTCCCTTAAAAAAAGATTTAATACAATTCGCTTAACAATCCTTTTGCGCCAACGCAATTCTTACACTACCTATTACATTGACGCTTTAATTTTTTTAATGATTTCACTATAATTATGACGCATCAACTAGTTTGAACAGATCAAGTTACGAAATAGTCTACTGACAATTACATATTCTTATTTAGCCACCACTCTCAACTACACCCTGCCCAGAATTACAAATCATGATAAACATTTACGAGAACATTCTATACATCTTTGTTCACTAATCCTAACATAATTGGAACATTGTTATTAATTAACTATCTTGAATGTTGGAAAGTTTTGTATCTTCACTGAGTTTGTAAAGCCAAGTAACCTGGGCCAAGTTTTGTTTGGTGAGGTATCGGTAACAACCAAGTTTTGAGGTGGAAAGGCTTCAAGTTTGTACTCTGGGTAAATGAGTTACTCAGTAAGGTCTAATTCTTGTAAACTTGTACAAGAATAAAACTTTAGTTTGAGGTTAACACTTAAATTATGTTTTGAAAACCTTTGGTGTGAATTTAATTTAAATGCGGAGTTATTTTGTAGAAGTATATTTCATTGTAAAGCCTTGTGGTGATGGTAAAATTAGAAAGTTGAGTCACCAACTACTTTTAGCATTTCTACAGGTGTCGCGGAGAACCTAACGGGTTACCCGGGCTCCGGCTCGACGTGCAAGAGAAAGAACGAGGTAGTTTTTAGTCAGTAAAAGTCTGACACTCCCTCCAGCCTCACCCAGGCGGGAGCAGCCATCCGATGATTTTCCCCCTTAAAAAAAGCTTTTCTACAGGTGACGTAATAGCTGACAACACATTTAACAAAGTACGGAAACTAGAGCTCTGTTATATACTAGAACCTTTTGAATAGGGGCTACAGTATTTTTGGTGACCAGATGGCACAAAAATAGGAAGAGATTTGTAGTCCAATCAAAGCAGTTGTCAAATATTAAACGTCCAATGGTCTGACGATAGCTTATTACCCTATTGGACGAAGAACGAGAGATTCATATTAGCACCATATCACCACGGATAGGGCCCAATAGGACCGAAGCCGATACGGAGCCGCGTTGCCAGGGCTCCGGCTTGAAGGGCAGGAGTAGGATTGGGGTGGTTTTTAGTCAGTAAAAGACTGACACTACGGCAAGAGAAGACATTCGAAGAGTTTCACCCCTTAAAAAATGGCTCGATTGCGATCTTCATTCGTGGAGATTATGGCAAATGGCCCTATGTAAGGGCTATAATAAGATTATAGTTCTACGATGAACTGTGTAAATATAAAAACTTCTTTTTAATTTCGGGTGATATAATAAGTGCTAAAGTTAATATGTCCTCTGTGGTCTCACCACGAAATAAAGGTGCTCTGTTCCATTATCTCCACACATCTATCTATCTTTAAAAATATTAGAGAATTGTATTGTGAACCTGATTGAAAAAGAGTAACCTATGGAGAGATATTTCTTGCTCGTTCTTCTCTATAGGAATCTACACCTTGGAATGAGCAAATTCACGTATAATTTTTTTTTGACGTTCAAGTGTGCCTTTCTGGTCCAATTGAAATAAATGATTTTGACTGTGATATTATTATTAAACTGTCTACATTTTCTTGTTGCAGAAATGTCTTCGTGCCGTGTAGCGGCGTGCGTGGCGGCGCTGGCAGCAGTCAGCTGCGCGCTGCCACATACTGTCCTCGCCCTGGACCTCAACAGGCTCTACGGCCACCACACTAAGCGCTCCGGTAAGTGGCACTGCCATTTCTTGTAGATATAGTTAGAAGATCCATCGTAGACCTCATCATCGCTTACCATCAGGTGAAATAGTGGTCAAGCTAAACTGAAGTCTGTTGAAAGAAATTAGGATGAAACTATGAGTCAAATGAAGTCGGTTAAAAACTATTAACATATTATGTTATAAAACAAAGGGTAATTAAGGACCAGGCAAATTAAGCAAAAGACAAAGGCTACCTAATAATAAAGTGGAATGTCACGTTGTTTAAATGCCCTTTAACTTAACTTTTAATTTAATACCCACTACTACTCTCAAGTTATATTAAAGTGATCATCAACAGTCTATAAGTGCCCACTGCTGAGCAAAGCCTCTTCTCGCACGAAAAAGGTTTGAGCATTAATCACAACGCTTGCTCAATGTGGGTTGGCGACTTCAAACTTATAATTAGAAATTATAAGCCCAGGTTTCCTCACGATTTCAAGTGTGGGAGAGCCATGCTTCGGCACGAATGAGTCGTCTCGACCGGAGTGATACCATGGCCTCGCAGAAAACGAACGTGAAACAACGCTTGCGTTGTATTTCGTCATGTGAGTGAGGTCACCGGCAGCCCAATCACTCCTCTTCCCCAGTCTCCCCAAACCCCGAATCCTTCACAATCCTCAAATTCCCAATTCACAAAGGGCCGGTAACGCACTTGTAAAACCTTGGTGTTTCAGATGTCCATGGGCGGCGCCGATTGCTTACCATCAAGTGATCCGTCTGCTCGTTTACCGGTCTATGTCATTAAAAAAACATATTTTCCTTCACCGTTTGTCAGTGGTCTCTAGACAATCTTATAAAGTACATATAACCCGGAAAAAGTCACATTGGTACTTGCCGTTGGTAGATTTCATTTGATCGGTTTTAACCTCCGGGCCACCACGACTTTAATTAAAGTATACTGTAATATCAACCACAAAAGTCCTACACAGTTATTATATATAGTACATGTATTTTAAACAACTTGAACAAAAATTAATTTATATTAATTATTAATTTGAATGAATGTCGCTAAAGCATTGATTACGGACCCAATTACATTTTAATTGTTAAAAACCGCTCTGAATATTGGAAAAGTTCATTTGATTGTGAAGGAGGAAAGAAAATGGATTGACTCGTTCCATTTTATTGTTCCTTTGTATTGTTTGTTAATTGCACTCTCCCAATGTTCTTAATGAAGTGGAGTTATTAATTTTTCAATTGCGTATTTTCTGTTATCTTTGTATAGTTTTCTGTTTGTATTACGGCTATGTTGTCGTGCATTAAATTAAGTTTCGTGTGTGTTTTGAGCTCAATTATAATGTCACAGATATCCTAGAGGTCACAATCAAATATATCATAAAATATTTGTAGTATAACAGCAATATTGATTCAAAAATCAGTCTACATTTTAGTCTTTTGTGAAAATTAACACCTACAACAAAAGAGTATGAAATTACAAACAAATTGTTTTCACAAAAAATGTAACGTTACACGAAAAATAAATCTCGAACGCATTTTATTTTAGCTCTGTTCCACCACTCTATTTGTTACAAAGCGTTCCAATTTCAAAAAACAACAGCGGCCATGTTGTTTAGTCGTGTTGGCGGGAAAATGGAGTGCATTTTCACGTATCACGGCCTTGATTGGTTATCAAAGCTATTGATTGCTAAAGGCTCGGCTCCTGTGGGATTCAGTTTACCAAACATTCGCCTACCAATCAAATGAGATATGCTGCTCTAATTTTCATTGTGAACCATGTTTAGTGAAGTTTGAACAGGGCACGTTTCAAAATTAGGTTATCAAAACATTGAAGAATATGGATGCAATAATGTTCAACCAATAATATTTGATAGAGGTTTGGTAGTAACCAATAATGGTTGGTAGCAGAATACTTAGATTTATTAGTATAAACAACAACAAATAACATACAAGACTGCCTCGATGGCCGAGTGGTCGCAAGTGCGACCGCCGGGCAAGGGGTTTCGGGTTCGATTCCTGAGTTGGACAAAGTATTACTGGGTTTAAACAAAAAAAGTAGCACGGCGTCTGGAATTGTGCCCAGTATATGGCATTAGCCTCACCCCCTATTACCTCTACATGGGACTCATAACATAAATAGTGAAAAGTGAGTGTTACTTCTGTGTGCACCTCTGCCTACCCCCTCGGGGATAAAAGGCGTGATGTTATGTTATGTTACAAATAACATACATTAGTTGGAAATAATTATTTCAAAATTTTGAACAATAGAACGTAAAAATATTGTTATTTTGTCGTACATTTGACGTCGGTAGAAAATAATACTGAAACATTATAATTTCAATTGCTCATGAGCAGCGTGCGCAGACGTGGTGATGTCGCGTAGCCTACTGACACTAGTAGAGCTTCAGTATATTCACGTGAGTAACCCGCGATTCTTAGTTTCGCGATAGTTATTATAAAAACAATTTCACTTTCTTCAAATAAACCGTAGGTCCACAATAATGTCTTTTCACAAAGAATTTAAAATTAAGTCTTATCAACACTCAGATATCTACATAACAAAAACTTCATTAAAACCCTACCCAGTACCCGTCCATCTCCAAAAACTTTGTCATCCACAATAGTAAAGTACAAAGAGAACAAGAGAACATTTGTTCCCAAACTCTCTCAAATGAAGCCGTTGATACAAAATAAACGAAAACGTTGCTTAAACATTCACATCTTGCTAAAATATAAAGAGATACGGGTCGCCATTTAATCTGTACCTCTCAACACACTCCGGAACGTGGTGTTAATTTGTAAATCTGTTCAAGTTCGTGAGATAACATAATGTATTCAGAATACTGAACAGACTATGAGCTCTTTTTGCCGATTGCTATATTCTGAGGCACTTGAATGTAAATATGCAGTAGACAGTACGTTTGCGGTCTTGAAACAAATGTCATAGCGGTTTTGATAAGAATCGTAAGTATTTTTTTGGATATTAAGTTTAGAAGTAAATACGGAATATTTTAAATTGTTGCCTATCTACATATGTATAAGGATAAATAAAGTTGGAGTGTCTGTTTGTAATATGATTAATTTAAACCTCTTTTTACTACACACGTGTGTATATACGATACACATATCAAGATAATATTTTATACAATTTTTGTCTATCTGTCTATTTGTATTTGTACTGGCTAATCTCTGGAATGGCCGGACCGATTTTAATGAGACTTTCAGTGGCAATTAGCTGATGTACTAAGAAGTAACAGATTACTTTTATTTTGGAAAATTCAAACATAAGATAGTTATGTCCTAAAATTCATATTCTGCGCTGACGAAGTTGTGGGTTTGTTATAATATAAAAAATATTCTTAAATTATTTTTTTGTCACTGCTAAAAAGATTATTGTGTGCAAAAATAATATTATTATAAATGTCTCTACCATTAACGGGACTACAGGGTTCCGGTCATTTGGGAGGCGTACGAAGCCAACTGCGCAGAGGCCCTTTAGACTTTAATATAAATGTAATGGACACACATATTATTATTATGTTAAGTCATGGTATAGCCATTAGCAATAAAACTTCCATGAAGATAAAATTACTCTCAAAAGTCACAAAGTACAAGATAATTCCTTACTCAAGGACAAAGCGAAATCTAAGCGTTTTTAAATCTGCCGTAATTACATTAGAAGTAAGTTTTATCCGAAGAACAAAACCTGGGTTTCTTTGTTCAAAGAATTGAAGTTTTATCCGAAGAACAAAACCTGGGTTTCTTTGTTCAAAGAATTGCTAAGAGATAATAGGTGATTAAGGCATTAAACGGAAAATCCATTTATCAGTTTAATTCAACAATCAGAACGAGAATAAAACAGCTGGGATTGAAAGAGAAAAAGAAACAAAAGGTTCCATTCTTTTATTACACACAAAAGAAACAAGAATCAGTAAAATTCTTCTGTTAAATCAAAATAATTAATTAATTAACTAGTAAGAAATGAAGGTGGATATTTATTAAATAGGTAAATTGTTTATCGGAAAAGTGTTAGAATTTTCTTTTTAAAAGAATCGCTTTTCTTTATAAAAGATAAATGAATGTTCATTTTTTAGGAATGATTAAAGGTTAAGAAGAAAAGATAAAGGATTACCAGGAAAATGATAAATGGTTTAATACATTTACATGGAAAATTATAAATTTAAGTGTGGGAGCCATGCTTCGGCACGAATGGGCCGGCTCGACCGGAGTGATAACAGTGATATCACTGCCTCACAGAAAACCGACGTGAAATAGCGCTTGCGTTATGTTTCGTCGAGTGAGTGAGGTTACCGGAGGCCCAATTACCCCCCTCCCTAGTCTCCCGAATCCCTGAATCCTCAACAATCCTCAAATTCCCAATTTCCAAAAGGCCGGTAACGCACTTGTAACGGTGTTCCAGGTGTCCATGGCGGCGCCAATTGCGTACCATCAGGTGATCCGTCTGCTCGTACCTGCTTATGCTATAAAAAAAAACAGTTTAATGTCAAAATATAAATCTGTAAATAAATATTTTCTTTCAATACAGTGTGTTCTTCCTTGTTGTTTACGTGCGCAATTGAAACATGATTGTTTCTTTTTACGTAATTTTGCTTCGCACCTTGTTTCATTTGCATGATCGAGTTGGAAGCGAGACTTCTAAGCATAACATAATCTACACCTCATCAGCTCTTTTCCGTCACGGGAATATATATATTTTCCATAATATTGTTTATGCTACCTGTAACAGGTTCATGCTCTTAATTTGGTGAAAAATTTGAGTTCGGGGTACGAAGGATACACTTCTGACTACCACTTAAGGGATATAATAATTGCGTAAAAAAGCAAGTGTAAGTACCGTAAATACAACATACCTAACAAGGTATGTAATGTAACACAGAGTTTAATGGCACTCTGTGTTTACCACAATATTATGCTCCACCGAAAACCGAATTATGTAAGTGATTTAAACATTTAAATACTCGATAACACAATCGACATTTAAAGTAACAAGATACAACAATAAATTACAAAACAAATAATTACCTCAAGACAATATACCCAACTGAAACTGGAACAAAGAAAACACGATACCCACATAAAAAAAATATTTTAATTACAATAACAGAAACAATACAAATCCCTTCACACAACTTAGGTACATACATTTCCAAGAAAAAAATACAAGAACCAAGTCCATTCATTTCTCCAGGGGACACTATTTAGAATGTTGCTATCACCTTTAAGTCAACGGGATAAGGTCTACAATCGTTATAAAAGTTGAGAGGAAGTCGGTCTCTCATTACTGTCGTACCGAGGGGCGGTCTCCATTATCTAGCAAACTGTATCTGGAAAATCTTTGTTTGAGGACTAAGTTATAAGAGATAGCGAATTTATTTCCATTGGTTATTGTTTAATATTATCATCGCCATCAATCCGTGGCACTACCTGAAAATGAAACTTCTCTACGTGAGAAGGGCTTGCTATAAACTTTTACGCCAGGCTTAGCAGTCGGGGTGGACATCGCAGTTAAATAAAACTAATAATATGACTTGGGTGTCTTCAACTCCCGAGAGAACAGGTTGCTCATGGGTAGGCGTGCTCCATCGTCAGCCACATCGCCGCTCGCATCAGTTATTAAGGTGTATCAAAGCTCTGATGTCCGGTTTCTGTTAAAAAAACGTAGTCCCTTAGCTTTTGTACAAATGTATTCTTCTATGGACTTACCAATTAAAAAAATAACTAAAATCTACAAAAAAAATAAAACGTTCTGAAAAACCTAACTACTTAGTATTAATGTCTAAAATAAGCACTCCCTTTTAATTAAATCGAGACCATCAAGTGTAATTAGTATGCGAAATTAAATTAAGGTGACAGAGTGGAATAATTATAAAAATAAAAGGTTTAAGAACATTTTGTTTCAAAAAATGATATTTAAAGGGATGTAGGTAGCTGAGGGTTTCATCAGAATTTTGTTGAAGATTGCTTCTCTTTTATACGTTTTGAAGATTATAATTTTTATGATGGAGCTATAAAATGCGAAGGTGCTGCTTGAATTTACAATGGAAGAGGTATTTTATGTTGCTTGTTCATCATGATGTTTTTGTATTATGAAACTTGAAATTAAAATGCAGTTCAGGACTTCTTAGACAAAAGTAGATAACTTTTTTTTAGTTCTATTCACCATTACCACGAGAGACTGTGATTTAGGTCAAATATGTACATGGGAATATGTACATATTTGACCTAAATCACAGTCTCACAACTATGATTATATAAATATATTTAGATATTATACCTTTGAAAAGTTTGAAACATGTATAGGTTGAGTAAGTGAAATAACTACAAAAACTTAGAGAAAACTCAACGTATATTAAAATAATTACACCTGGAACCCAAAATAAATGAAATAAGACATAGAACTTGCATGCATATAACAAAGATAAAACTGTTACAGAACAATATATGAATTAGACGGTGCTCGCGTCACTGAATAGAGCATTGGCGCGAGCGCGGACTCGTGCCGAACGTCGAGCTAGAGATAGGGTGTGCAACGCTACGTTAGTCTTACTAACACGTGCTATACATGCCCAATTTCTAACTGGAACATTGATAAGAACATCGTTAGCTCACAAAGGAGCAACACCTAAATTAGAATGTTTGCTATCAGAATGGATTAAATCGCTTTTCCTTCAATAATTAGGCCTAGTATCTTGCAATCTTGCAACGCAATTCGAAGCACCGTCGTTTGCTAACCAAAGTTATTACTGTACCAGATTCATTTGCCTAGTTTACTCATCTACAAAATTAAGATTATAGCCACTCGATTCTTTTAATGATTGATTATATTTTCATGAAAACATGACCCTAAACAGCCTGTAAATGGACAACTGCTGACCAACGGCTTCATCTCACACGGAGAAGGTTTGAGCTTTAATCGCCACGCTTACTCAATGCGGGCTGGCATTTTGTAACTTACAATTAGAAATTATAAGTTTAGGTTTTCTTACGATGTTTTCCTTCTACCTCTTGTTAATAGACACCATTAAATAATCTTAGAAAGTACATACAACTCGGAAAGCGTCACATTGGTAACTGCGGTTGATACATTTCACGCCCGCACCCTCATCCATGAGAAGCGGGCATCTTAAACCTCTGGGCTACCACGACTTTAAAATGAAAATATGTATTCAATGGAAATATGACTTAGTTAATAATATCGTTGAGTGATCGAATATACAACTGTTCAAAACAAATTTCAGACTCGGCACATAATTTAACCTTTCAGTACTCGGGCGCCTGTTGAAAATCGCCCCCTAAATTTGTTCATTCAGAAGTAGTCTCAAAACATTGGAAATAAGGTCTATACTGTAGTTACTGGAGAGCGGTCACCGGTGACCGCTTGGGGATATATGGGTTAAAAAAGTGCCATTCGGTTTTTGGGATTTGTGATCGAAATATGAATGAATAACATATGGTAATGAACATAAACACAACCTCCAATATTGCACTCGATGTTTTGGCTATTACTTCACCTCCTCTCACAATGGGATTACTCTACTTGATCATCAGGAAAACCAACACCACCATCATCACCCAACCATAATTTTATCCTGTCCTCCATATAAAAGCACTCTCGAAAGTTTCAGAGAAATTGGAAAATTTAATGAAACTTCCTGAAACAAGCTGAACAAAGGGTATACGAACTAAATCCACAAACTAAGCCGTAACTCGTTACTCGGAAGGCTGTGGAGGCTTCAGTATTCAGCGTAGGAAGTATTGTTTTCTTTCCATTTCCCGGATAGTGGGAGAGGAAATCGATGGATTGTTTTAGCTTTGTGAGTCTGCATCATTGATTGAAAGAGGAATTTTTCGTTGTTTTTTTTTTAAGAATTTACATATGTGTTGGCTTTTGTTAGTGATGTTGTTCGGCTTTCTTAGGCAACTGTTTAATGACTTCAGGATGATTGATTGCAACTTGATACGTCACTGGTTCAATTCCAACGTCAGGCAAAAGGTGCACATCCGCCTCAGAGAGTCCCAGCCCCATATCTTTGAATGTAGTTACAGCTTTCAAACTCTAGTAATAATAATATAATAGTAAGTCTATCAAAGAATACAGTATTCTTAACTTCTCTTTAAAAAGATATGAAACAAAATATTTACCCAAGATATGCATGGAAAGCAAGAATACACACTAGTTACGTAGTTCCTGTTTGTACTACGCCGTAGCACGTTTGCTACGCCGTAGCCAAGCTCGTAGCAAACTACTACCAAGTTGAATGCGCAAACAGTTTGCCGTATCTTGTTACAAGCTCTGTATATTTAGTGATATCTATATTTGTATGGAATTTGCACATAATTATAATATGTGTTTACTAATATTTACTCTATGTACTGTATTGTGTATAATTGGGTGTGTTGTCTGTCAAGCTAGCTTGTAGTTAATTTATGTCGATTGGTTGAGAGGTTTCGGATGTCAGTTTTCAATGGCTTATTATCACAAGAGTCATCTATTACGTCACTATCATGTTTTATATCTAATGGTATACATAAATTATATGCGATAACAATGTGATAGATTTTTTAAACGAACTCAACTCCCCTTCCTTCGCTATCGCCCATGCTAACACTTGACGAACGAAGTGTTTAGCTAAAGCATAGTATTATTAATTATTTAAAGGTTGAAATATATTTTCATTAGTAAATAAAATTTGACAAAATTCCTGGACACCTATCTCTCATAGGGGTAGGTAGAGACTATGGAACGCAAATTGCTACGATTCTTACATACATCTTTCGCTTCCTCAACAGTCATGAATCTTTTCAAATATTATAATTCACATATACAAAAATAAATGAAAATAAAATTTAAAATATAAAACGATATATTTTATGTATATTCTCAAAAATACGAGGTGAACGAATTGGTATCACGTGCAGAGACAGCTGAAGTGTGAAATTCCACGAGATGCAATATGTTCTGAAATTCCAGAATATACTGAAATGTTTCCCCACAGAAATTTATTCTGTATGCTTTATCTATAGAGGCTTATATAAGGCTATATTTAACGTATAGAGTTTTATATAATATGTTAACACTTTATGCTAGATACTTTTAAAAGATAGTTTGAAATCTAAGGAATCGCATAGGAGGTCGCCTTTATTAATTATTCAGATTTTTGGTACTATTTTGAGTCTAGATTTTGACAATAGCATGATATTTGTATTGTAATTTTCGTGAGACATACTAAATAAATTATTATGTTTTCGGCTTACTCACGTAATAATTTGACGAGCGCGACAGTCGCCGCGTCGCGAAATGCTGCTCATGAATATGAGCCTCTAGCATGGCTTGAAACTAGTCGAGTTCCTTGTCAAATTATTACGTGAGTAAGCCGAAAACATAATAATTGAAATAGCATGATATTTGACCTTATTTTTTTAGAGCAATTTTCTAATTACTCCCTCAATATTAATTCCAAAACTCATTATTATTGAGATAAGACATGCCCAACAAACAATTGTTGTATTATATTAGCTGTTGTCTACTATCAAATAAATACTAATCACATCATTAGACATCTGCCTACACGTTGTCATACGTCAATGTCAATTTACTGTCATGACGCCATATTTGTTCATCCCACGTCTCCTTCTCATAATATTATACTCACTGATGACGGCAATAAGGATGAGTTTTGCTTGGACGGTGTTTGCACATAAAACTACGTGTGGACGCTTTAACGGTTTATTTTTCACTAAAAATGCATACAAGTGGACTGTATTAGAAAAGGGTATAGATACCTATAGATACACTTATGTATGACTGCTGTCGTGGTGGTGTGCGTTTTAGACATTCCGCCCACCAAAGGATCTATCCTTTTAGTGATATTATAAACAAAACGACAACAACAAACGTATTTTCAATGATGTTCATAAGACACTTAATTGTAAATGAAAACAAAATAAACAAGTAACATCAAACCACTATCCTAGTATTAACAAAAAGTAAATTAAAATTAAAGTACCGTTAAGTTTACATAACTAGTAAGTATATCAAATAGAACCCAGTTCACATTATAATAGATAGTAGGTAGAAAAACAAATGCTAGCAGATCAAGTTTGACATTGTCAAAGAACAATAATCTGTATGGTAAACAAATAAGACGCATTGTCCAACTTAATCGGCTGCCATTGTCTGCAAAAAAACGGGTAAGTATAAAAAAAAGGTTTAATCATTCATAGCTGCCAACCGCCCACCGTGCGATATTATTTAGTTAGCTATATAGGTTTATGTAGGTATGTTTAGGTAGGATGTTATGGAGCTATATAAGAATGTTTACATCATTCTGATAACAAAAAAAAGGTAAGTACTAACAATATTATAACATATAGGTAGGTATTTAGGTAAGTAATTTAAGTATGAATCACTAGTTAACTCAACGAAATAGAATTTTTACATTGTTATTGAGACGTTATGAGATACATAATATAAGTAATGCGTAACATAAAGGTATGGGTGATGACACTGATGACGTAACAACTCTAATCTAATGCATTTGTAACGGGTTCGAATCCCGGCTAAATTTATCTGTTCTTTTTTGCAATTAACAATGAAATTAGTTTATATTCTTAGGTAGTATACATAATTTACTTACGGGTCGTTTATAGACACCATTTTTACATTTTATTGTCACAACACGCGTAATGCCGTCTGGGCCCACATGTTTTTTAATTATTTTGCCTAATATCCATTTACTAGGGGAATGTTATCTTCCTTTAGAATTACAATGTCATCGATGTGGCTCAGATTGTTTGGTGTTCCATTTATATCTTTGGTTCAAATTCACGAGATATTCTTTGTGCATCTGTTCCAGAATCGTTGACCATTTTTTGGGTTAGCCTCCATCTGTCTAAACTAGAAATATTACAATTTGTATAGTTTTCATCACTTAAATTTAATAAAGGTTCACCTATCAGAAAGTGAGGGTGTGAGTGGAAGGGGGTCATTAGGGTCGTCACTTAACACAGTTATGGGTCGCGAATTTAAACATGCTTCGACTTGAGCTAGTACTGTGGTTAACTCCTCGAACGTAAGTGTAGCATCTCCAATGACTTTCCTAAGATGAGTTTTGGTACTGCGTATGCCAGCCTCCCACAGACCGCCAAAATTGGGTGCGTGAGGAGGTATGTAATGCCAGGTAGTACGCTCAAGAACAAGCAACTCTGCTATTTCACCAGGAATGGAAGATTTGGCACTGTTGAACATGTCCCTCAGTTGTCTATCTGCACCCACGAAATTGGTGCCGTTATCACTGTAAACATCGTGACAATGTCCTCTTCTCGACGTGAAGCGACGGAAAGCCGCAATGAATGCCTTAGCAGTCAAGTCTGTAACAGCTTCCAAGTGAATGGCCCGCGTTACCATACAGATAAACAAACATATGTATCCCTTGTACGATTTAGCTCCTCTGCCTGGCGAGAAACGAATGTTGATGGGGCCTGCGTAGTCCACACCAGATGATTTAAAAGCCCTATCGGCTTTTACCCTTACGTCAGGTAACTGACCCATCAGCTGCGTGGTATTCTTTTTGGAGTACCTAATGCAGGTAATACACTCACGGTATAATTTCTTTGTTAGATCTTTAGCTCGTAAGATCCAGTATTTTGACCTTAGATAGTTTAGCATCACTAAAGAACCTCCATGCATTGTCCTGAAATGAGCATCTTTAATTATTAACCTGGTAAGATGACTATTAGGGTAAAATTATTTGATGCTGTGTATCATAGGCCATTTCTGATTTCTGAATACGCCCGGCAACTCTTAAAATTCCATTGTTATCTACGATGGGACAAAGGTTGCGAAGCTTACTCCTTTTCAACACGTAACCACGAGACTTTAACTGTTTTATATCCTCGTTAAATTCAATAGATTGCACCTGTTTAATACAGTTATTTAAAGTTTCTGACAATTCCTTTGACGTAATAAATTTGGAAAAATGTTCACGTTCGGATACAGGTAATTTTAAATTTAGAAACCGTCTACAATATGAGATTACCCTTAACATTTGTGATAAACTCGAAAATTTTGTCCAAATTAACTCTTGTTCAGTATTGTATATGGCAGTTAAAGATCTCGTGCGTTCTTCCTCATGCGTATCTTCGTAGTAAGGAACGTAGTTTATATTCATATTTAGGTTAGACAGCCAAGTTGGTCCATTCCACCACAGGGAATGATTTAATAATTCTGATCCTTGTAAGCCCCGTGACGCACAGTCAGCAGGATTCATGTCTGTAGATACGTGCCCCCATTGTTCGAAATCTACAGTGTTAAGTATGTCTGACACCCTGTTGCTCACGAAAGTGTTCCACCTGCTTGGCCCACCCTTTAGCCAAGCAAGTACAATGGTGGAATCTGTCCACGCAAATAACTTGTTTTTAGGCACACACATCACTTGAGATGTTTCTAATATTAGTTTAGCCGCCAACGCCGCACCGCAGATTTCCAATCTTGGAATTGAGACTTGTTTCTCTATTGGCGCTACCTTTGTTTTAGATGTTATAAGACTGACGTATACTCTATCTTCGTCTACGACTCGCATGTACACTACTGCTCCATATGCGACTTGCGAAGCATCTGCGAAGACGTGCAACTCTACCCTTGATGTGTTACTGTAGTGTAGCCATCGTGGTATGCTAAGGCCTTTGATGTGTGCTAAATTCTCCCGATATCGATTCCACTCTGCTAGCAAGACACCGTCAATAGGCTCATCCCATTCGAGCCCTGTCTTCCACAATTTCTGCATGATCATCTTTGCGACTACTACAACGGGAGCTATCCATCCCAAAGGATCATATAGCTTAGCTATTTCGGAAAGAATAGTTCTTTTAGTTACAGGTTGTTGAGGCTCCGGCAAGTTGACTGTGTATTCAAAACTATCGGTTTCACGATTCCAGTTTACGCCTAATACCTTAACAACACTATTGACCTTTAAAGGTAACTCATGATCGTCACAATTATTCTTTCCGATGTACTGTAGAACAGCTTTACTGTTACTACTCCATTTTTGTAGTTGGAATCCCCCAGAGTTCATTAGGCTGTTCATCTCGTGGTATATTTCCACTGCGTGCTCTTCTGTGTCGCAGCCAGAAAGCAGGTCATCCATGTAATAGTCAGACATTGTTATTTGTGCTGCGATAGGATAAGTTGACTGCCCTTCCTTAGCAAGTGTTTGTAGAGACTTCACGGCGAGATATGGTGCACAAGCAGTGCCAAAAGTTAATCTTAAAAGTTTGAAGTGTTTAATAGGCTCGTCGGGTGAAGACCTCCACACTAATCTCTGATAGTCTGTGTCGGCATCTGATACTCTAACCATTCTATACATCTTAATTATATCAGATGTTATGCAGATTCTGTGTGTTCTCCATCTCATTAAAATGTGTCGCAACTCTTGCTGAAGTTGAGGTCCAACACACAAGTTATCATTTAAAGACACGTTATTTGTACCCTTGCAAGAAGCGTCGAACACTACACGAAGCTTTGTAGTCAACTTGTCTTCTCGCAACACTGCGTGATGAGGAAGATAGACAGCCGGTTTATCAATTTCTGAAGGAGTGATTTCTACCATGTGATTTAATTTTAAATATTCATCCATTACTTTACGGTATTCATCTTGCAATTTAGGATTTTGACAACCTTCTTTCTAAACATTCAAATCTGTTAATGGCTATCTCCCTCAAACCACCATATTTACATTCTGGATTTTCGTTCTGAAATGGTAATCTTACTACAAATCGTCCGTTTTCATCTCTCACGGTCGTGGCATCATAAAATTCTTCACACATTTCTTCTTCCTTTGAAAACTTTCTTTTTATGTTGTTTGGTTCCCTCTCTATTTCCCAAAATTGCCTCAGTAAATCATCGTCATTTATCTGTGCATGTAGGTTTGTGATGCGTTTCCTTCCTGTTTTATCTTCAAGTGTCATCCTGCCAGATACCACCCACCCTAGGATTGTATTTTGTGCCACTAAATTGCCCTCAGGGTGCCTGATAATACCATCCAACAGTACGTTGCCATAAACCTCAGCTCCAAGTAAAATATCTATTTTACCTGGTGTTGTGAACCCTGGATCAGCCAAATCCAGTCCTTGAAGATCTAACCAATCGGGGAATGTAAGATAACTAGTGGGTAACAGTGTTGTTAATGTGCGCAGTACATACGCATTTACTCTAACTGACTCATTGGGATTGTGGCGTGATTTCACACAGAGTGAAACCATGTGTTTAATTTTCGTTTGCCCCTCTCCCACACCGGACACCCAACCACTGACTGATATACGTGTAAGATTAAGCAACTGAACAGTCGCCTCAGATACAAATGACGCTTGTGACCCTTGGTCTAGCAAGGCCCTAATAATATGTTTACAACCGTTCTTACTATTAACTAAAACCTTAGCAGTAGCTAATAACACCGTGTTTGTTTGAATATGCTTAGTTGAAAAATTAGATACAATATGTTCAGCATTAATTAACGAAGATGACTCACCTGGCGACGCCTCACGATTGATACCTGTAGCCGTGTTTGTCCCCTCGTTGGACTTCTCGGCATTTTTCTCTCTCGAAGTGTAGAAGGGAGTGATGCCGACGTCCACATCGTTTGCAGCACGCTGACTGTCGACACTTGTTCACCGAGTGTGATGGCGCGAGGCAGTTGAAACAAAGTTTGTTCTTTTTGGCACTCTCCTGCCTTTCTTTGGTAGACATACCGGCGAATGCTTTGCAATGATATATATAATGCTGATCTCCACATAACATACATTTAACTTCGCGTTCTTTCCCTTCCTTGGCCACATTCGCATGAAAGGACTTAGGTTTAGCTACTGGCTTCGGTTGTGACGTTTTTGTCTTATTAGCTTCGATCATCTCTAAGGATCTATATCTAGACTCCAGAAAATTTCTTAAATCTTGCCACGTGGGTATATCACATTTAGATGTACTCAGTTGTTGTTCCCATAGTCTTACTGATTCTGGATCTAGTTTGGCTTCTATTAAAAAAGTGATAATTAAGTCCCATGTATCGGTGTTCACGTCTAAGTTCTTCAACGACTTTAAACACGTAGAACTTGTGTCTAATAGATGCCTTATACAACTCGCCGATTCAGTATGTATAGATTTTTGTGATATAAAAGTTCTCAAAATAGCTTACAGTTATATCTTTTGTTGTTATAACGCAGTATTAACTCGTTCCAAGCATCGGTGTAGTTCGCATTTGTCGTGGTGTAATTACGAAGAATTACTTCAGGTTCGCCCTTTAAGCTACTTTTTAAATAATGGAGTTTGTGCACTGGAGATAATTTCGTATTTTTATGTATCAATGTTGTAAACAAGTCGTAAAATGTCTGCCACTCGTCATATTTGCCGCTGAATGTAGGTATGTTGATACGTGGCAATTTTATTTCGTTACTGTCCGAGCCACGTCGCGAATGACCCTTGACCTTCAGTTGTATAAGGCGTTGAAGCTTGTTGTGCTGCATCCAAATGGCTGAAGAGCCTCCTTCATAATCGACTTATATTGCACATACAATTCTTGAAACACTTCATATGTTTTTTCCTTAAAGTATGGAGTTTTTCTTTGCTCGTCCCTGCTGATGCTCAAAACAATGTTTTTGTGTCCATCTTTAAAGTTATTCCAAAGCTCTTCAAGCATTTCTAACCTTGTTTCCAAGTACGGTCTTTTAATCCTATCTTTCGGCGTTTTTTTATAGTTTTTCTCTGCATTCGTTAGGTTATCTAATAGCTCAAGTTGATATACCACAAGATCTTCCATGACAATATATGTATTTAACACTCGTAAGTTTCACTGGAAAAATAAGGTCCACATGTAGCGGTTGGCGAGCACATAGACCACGTGTTAACTAGCACTTGCAGTAAGTTTTTAGTCGTAATCCGATCACACACTGTAAGCACAGCTAATGTTCTTGTTTGTTATAATATTAACCACGATATTAACGATGTCATAGTCCGTCCACAAAAACTATGCAATTAAAACGTGTTCCTTATCGCTTTCTTTTGTTCACGACACACGCTGGTTAGCCGCCGGTAGGCGACAAGATTCGGTTCGAAATAGGACCATATGATGACGGCAATAAGGATGAGTTTTGCTTGGACGGTGTTTGCACATAAAACTACGTGTGGACGCTTTAACGGTTTATTTTTCACTAAAAATGCATACAAGTGGACTGTATTAGAAAAGGGTATAGATACCTATAGATACACTTATGTATGACTGCTGTCGTGGTGGTGTGCGTTTTAGACACTCACTCTAGTTTATTAGAGACGTGGCCAGCCATATGTTATGTAATAACAATTTACTATGTTATACCTGTCTGAAATTAATTATATCTACGGTTATATATTCTGTCTTCCTGGTGAGAGAGTGAAATTACAGGTGTTTTGGGCGCAATTTACTAGCAGATTACATTATTGAGGTCTTCGATATTTCGTTTTATGAAAAACTAGTATCTGCAACGCCTTCGCCCACGTTCCCATTGAATAAAAATCCATCCCTGCCCCACTAATATACCCATGTTCCAAATTTCATCACGATCCCTTCAGCCATTTGGACGTGATTGGTGGACAAACGCACACACGAACACACAAACATTCGCTTTTATAATATTAGTAAAATAACAAAATGTATATGCATAGCAAATATATTAAATACCTAAATACTAATTATTAGCAAAAACATACATATATGTCAGGCTAAAGAAAAGTGAATATTAATTACATTTAAGATGAGCTTTCCTGCTAACCACTACGAGATTGAAAGGCATAATATATTGTTGTATCATTTATTGTATTTTTTTATAAATTCTTGTATCTTGAATATAATATTAATCCCAACAACCATGCCACAAACAAGTAATACAACACGCGAACACGACTCATAAATCCCAAAACTGGTAGAATCATGCATATTAATTTGAAACGACATTAATATTGCGTCATGACGTAGAATATGTATAAAGGGATGTATACAAGCATTTACTTTGAAGCATATAGAGATGAATTTCCAATCAAACGCATCGAGTGATTTGATTTATTATAATTATCGGCATTTGCAGCCTGACTGGCTGGATGATTGAGTTATTATGACTACGAATACACATTGGACCGCGACCGTAGCAGCGTGGCCTTAAATCTTTGGTGATCTTGGATCGGTCTACCAAGCTTGGAGATCATGGTCTTCTTATATAAAGGAGACCTATGGGATAATAACTACAGCCTGTACCAGACCTCTGCATGATTATAAGGTTCACTGTCATAGGCTGTTGATGTTGATGTTGATGAATCGCGTCTGGAGCATAGGTTTTGAGAAAAACGCGTCATTTCATTCTAAGGTATAATATTATGTGTGGGAGAGTCATGCTTCGGCATGAATGGGCCAGCTCGACCGGAGTGATACCACGGCCTAAAAGAAAACTGACGTGAAGCAGCGCTTGCGTTGTGTTTCGTCGTGTGAGTGAGGTTACCGGAGGCCCAGCGCCCTCCCCCCAATATACCCAATCCCCGAATCCCCAAGAATGTATCTCTGCATCGTACATCCAAAATATATTATCATTTTTTTTTTTAAGGGTACAAAATTTAAACTACTTAATGCAACGAAAATCTCATTAGCAGTGCAGTAGTGAGTCTAGTATGAATAAATGAAACTTAATTTTAGGGTAAAATACAACTTGAATGGCGGACGACGTGACTCTAATTTATAAATGAAGTTTATTAAATTAATTCCAGATTTACATGAGAGATATTAAATTAGCGCTCAGTTGACGTGAAACAGCTCTTCATTAAGAGCTCATGAGTAATAAACTAACTAAATAATGTTGAGATTTTAGTTACTCGAAACGATGTCAACTATTTTATACTATTCATATTTTTATATGCAAAATTGGTTAATAATAATATAAAGAATTTCAAATAAATAAATACGCATATACATACTTAAGTAGGAGTTCCAATAGTCCTAATAATTAAAGAAAAACAAAAGACTAACAACCAATATTTATGAATGTTTTCAATAAACTTTAACGTCATTTAAAATGTATTACAGTCCATTCCTAGACTAATGTCGGAATACTCAAACGCTACTCAATTTTAGGTCGTGCTTAAGTATAGTTCTGTCTCTACAAATTCTTTGTAAAATGACAGAGATGGCACGATATTTAAGCACGACTTAAAATTGAGTAACATTTCAGTATTCCGGCATAAGACTTTCCTCTACACAAGAGGATCCTGCAATATTTCGTAATAGATCACAGTTTTCGAAGGTTCCGATCTATCGGAAACGCTGCTGACCAGCCGCCTGACCATGACAATGACAATATGACCATGACAACTACTGAACGGATTTTGATGAAACCTGCTATACAAGCAGGGTATGGGCTGACTTACGTGATAGGATTTTTATTTACACCCCGATCAAATGCTCCGATGGGATAAAACAAGAATCATATTCTAAGCGGACGAGGTCGCGCAACTACTCCCCAATAATTTCTAAATTCCTAATACCCAAAAGGCCAGCAACGCACTTGCAACACCTCTGGTGTTTCGAGTGCCCATGGGCGACGCCGATTGCTTGCCATCAAGTGATCCGTCTCCTTGTTTACCGGTTTATTGCATACAAATCACAGTCTCTGACAAACGTCTTCCTTAATCGGTTCTTTCTTACTATACCCGCGGAAAGAAAAATGACGACAAATATATTTTACTCAGTCTATTGTTCCCACACAGCTGAACACCAAAGAAAATGAGACTAAATATTAAATATTTACCATTACACCTCTTCATAACATAACATCGCGCCTTTTATCCCCGAAAGGGTAGGCAGATACACATTACGCCACTGTACAATATAACACCTATTTTTACCTAATAATATTATGAGTCCCATGTAATAGAGGGTGAGCCTATTGCTATATACCGGGCACATTTTCTCCGCGCTACTACTGAGATTTTATTTAAAACCCAGTAATACTTTGCTCGACCCGGGAACCCGAAACCCCTTGCCCGTCAGTCGCACTTGCGACCACTCGGCCAACGAGGCAGTCAAAACCTCTTCAATACTCTCCAACATACTGACTTAACTTTATCCCGCCAACGCCCTTCATAGAGCTACAGAACTCACAAAATTTTAGGCGTCGCCTTACAAAATGTCGTTGTATTTTAAGGTGACATTTAGGACATTATTCGCTTTAACCGGTCGTATGGTAAAGTAGGTACATTTGTGTAGACGAGTACGTAATCGTGTTAGAACCTGGCTAACCTTTTAAAGTACTGTTTTAATAAAACGTAGTGCTTTTCAAGAGGTTTTAGGTAGATAGGAATTTTATTTTTATGGTTACGTTCAGGATTTTGTGTAAGCTCTGTTTTTCTGACGAAAATTGCCGAACGTTTAATTTTATTATTCTATATTATTCATTATCTTTAGAATTGGTATTTTTATAATATAATAGTATAAATCACATCTATATTTAGGCAAGTTTAGACTACTTACACTCCGTAACACATATGTATAGTTACTTATTTAAAAAAACCTTGCACCACACTAGGTTTTTCTCCTGTGTCATGGGTGCGTTTACAAACATACAAGTTCACATACACATGACACCCATACCGCCAACCGTCCAGTATTATACTTTAAGGGTGAGAGAGCAGTTACACCCCCCCCCCCCTTCCCTAACCTCCCCTATCCCCAACAATCCTCAAATTCCTAATCCCCAAAAGGTTGGTAACGCACTGTAACGCCTCTGGTGTTCCGGGCGTCTATGGGCGACGCCGGTTGCTTACCATCAGGTGATCCCTCTGCTTGCTCATCCCATAAAAAAAATACAAACATATCGTCGTTTAATCCACAAAAGGGTAGCAGTAGCAGGTAGGGCAGAGGTACATTTTTATGCACATAAACAATTTAACCCCCAGTTTTCCCCATTTACGATATGAGTGCCATCTAACAGGGATAATCCCATGTTATGGTGCTCGTAGAACAAAAGTGAAAACCAACAATTAAAAATTATTTCAAAGAACTTGTTTACATTACATTAATACGTAAAACTCTTTGCTGTATAACTTCATAAACTCGTTGCATGACGAAGAATTTCTTAAAACTCCATAACCGTAAAGTTTTATACAATCTTTCTGTTTGACCCACTGTCCTTTGACACTTGACCTAACCGGGTACTCTCCATAATTGCCGGGATGGGTAAAGTCCAAATTAAGTTAGCACATTCCGTTGAAACTTAACAAGGGTGCGCAAAATTTTATGGTTGCGTCGGTAAATTGTATCGTCATAAACGGAAATATGGACACACGTAGACACATTATACACAATAACCGGCTAAAGTTGTAAATTTAGTTAGCAGTAAAAGTGGTTTTATTGTGTTGTAGTAACTTCTAATGAGAATTTAGATACATATTGATCCATGGATTTATGGACAAACTAATTGAAAACGTGTGTTTAATATTAATAGAGTTTGAATTGAGTTGTTCGTAATTATTTATTTATCCTAGCTGAACGTATAACGTAGCTATCATAATGTCAGTTTGGTAAATATAAATTACGTTTTTGTGGTCGATATAGCAATTATGAAATTCGTTCGTGTATCATTCTGTATGTACTCCGATACAAACTTTTACATACTATAAAAGTGAACTAATTACTTTATATAGAAAACGAAATAGTTGTATAAATAAATACGGTTTTAATCGAAGATCTTTATTACATGGATCTCAATACAATATCATTTACAATACATTATACATATATCACTTACTATCTTATAATATTATACAAAGCGGAGGAGTTTGTTTTTTTGTTTGTTTGAACGCGCTAATATCCGTAACTACAAGTCTGATTTGAATAATTCTTTTTGTGTTGTATAGTTATCGAGGATGGCTATAGACTATAAAACATCACGCTACGACCAATAGGAGCTGAGCAGAGCGTGTGAAACCGCGCGGAAGTAGCTAGTACATTATATAGACACGTAACACTACATAAAAAAGGAGCCTATAGAATTAACACGAAAACATCAATAGAAAAATAATACGCATACCACATGTTACTACACATAATAAAACAATGACCTACATTCCCCAAAACAAGAAAAGGATAATAAAATTACTATGAAGGAAATTATTAACAATATTAATGGCAGACATATTTCATTTCGGAATCGTCTGCTATAGGTCTCTGTCGCTTCGCTGCCAAGTTGTGACGGTAAACAGATTAGCAACATTAATATATCTTTTAGTAGACAACTTTCTTGTTTTCTTTCCTTTTCTTGTTCTTGCGACTTTTGGCCGTGGGTTTGTGTTGTATTTGGTTTAGAAGTCTGCTTGGAATCAGTAGATTTATCTTCAGGAAACTGTATAGCGCTTAGAGCATCCTGTCGTTGGACAAAGTGATCCAATTTTTGACAAGTAAGTAGTAGTATATACGTGTCTACTTAATTGTCAATTTTGTCATTTTCATCAAATCATCAAAGTCATCAAAAAATAAGTAGATATATACGTGTCTCAACAAAAAAAACAAAAAAAAAGATATAGACGTGTCAAATATTGTAGGACATCTTCTAGCTAGGTGTATTCCCGCGCGTACGGCGAGAAATGAAGCCCAATAGGGCTGATTCTGATACAGTGCCGCGGAGAACCTATAAGGTTAGCGGGGCTCCGGCTCGAAGTGCTGGAGCAAAAACGGGGTGCTTTTCACATATAACATTAACACATTGTGCCCAAAAGTGTTTGTGCACAGTGTGCCCAAAAACGGGGTGCTTTTTACATAACATCACGCCTTTTATCCCCGAAGGGGTAGGCAGAGGTGCACATAGAAGTAACACCCACTTTTCACTATTTATGTTATGAGTCCCATGTAATAGGGGGTGAGCCTATTGCCATATACCGGGCACATTTCCAGACTCCGTGCTACTACTGAGATTTTTAAAAAACCCCAGTAATACTTTGCCCGACCCGGGAATCGAACCCGAGACCCCTTGCCCGGCAGTCGCACTTGCGACCACTCGGCCAAAGAGGGTGCTTTTTAGAGTTGCCTAAAGCCTAAAATAACATATTGAGTTTAAAATCTAGTGTGGGAGAGCCATGGTTTGGCACGAATGGGCCGGCACGACCGGAGTGTGCCGCACAGAAAACCGATATGAAGCAACGCTTGCGTTGTGTTTCGTCATGTGAGTGAGGTTACTGGAGGCCCAATTACCCCCCTTCCCTTCCCCAATCTCTGAATCCCCAAACGATCCTCAAACTCCTTATCTCCAAAAGGTCGGTAACCCCTCTGGTGATCCAGGTGTCCATCGGCGACGCCAAATGCTTACCATCAGGTGATCCATCAGCTCGTTTACCGGCTTATGACATAAATTGAAAAGAAAAATAACCAAATCACCAGTTTTAATCCCGATAACCAATTACAAGACTAGAATAGGTTTTCGGCTACCCTTCAGAACAACAAATGTGATGTTACAATAAATAAATAATTATTAATTTAATCTTACTCAGAAACATTCAAACGACTAATAAAAAGACTTAAGACTCAAACATAAACCTATAATATACATAAAAATATACGTAAATAACGAAATTCTGGGTAGTAGCAACATCTACCTAATATTTCATAAATATCTTTCGGAAAATATAATATGAGCTGGCAACCTCGCGTACCGTCGGATCACGAATGTAAAGGCTTATGTTACATTTTAATGAGACACCTATTTTCTGATTCACAAACAGACACTTACGATCTTGTTATATATAAATAAAAATGGTTAGGTACGCATATTTCTTATTTTTGGATTTTATCTGACATGGCCGTGATGAAACTGTGTTTTTATGTATGTTTAACAGTCATGGTAGATTATGGATTTGATCCTTATGTCAACCAAAATATTGTTAAGGATTTCAAAGTATTAAGTACCTACAAAAAATCTACAAGTACGCTAAATTTTACGGTATTTTTTATAGTCTAAAATTATACCTAATGATTATCAAAACGATTGCTCTATTAAAGTGTCTTAAACTTGCAAAAGGTTGATGTTAAAAGCAGAATAAACAAAAGTACTACTGATCACTTGTGGCGACATCACACCTATCCATAAATACACCACAATCACAAAAAAAACTAATTGCTTACACGAAAAAACACAACGACATTACGAACTAAATTTCTTAACCTTCTTATATTACATCGGCCACAATCATAGTAATTATAAAGAGAACAGAGGACCACTAACGAGGGTACATTACTGGGGAACTTTCCTCAAAGAAACAGACCCGCCGGCTTAACGTAATCGGTTAGTTAACCAAACTACGGGTGGTAACAGTTAGGGAGTAATCATATATCGAATAATTGGAACGAATTATACCAGTGTTATTATTATAAGTAATTGCTAAGTTGTGCTATGTTAAGACGGTGTTAGGTAAGATTTCTGCTAAAGTATTTTGTACGATTAATTATGATTACAGGACCTCTTATAAAAATGAGTCGCTAAAACGTTTGTACGCATATAACTCATGAACGACTTCACTGATTTCGATAATCTTTTTTTGAAAATGTTCACGATTGTCAGGATCATGTATGTATGTACATGGGAAAGATAGCTTTGGTACAATCACGATCCAAGATGTGGGATCTGGGAAAGACAGAAATAAGCCTTAATGAAGTTACAAACACCTCAAAGAGCCATTAGACCACCACAGATGGGGCCTAATAAGGCTGATGCTGATACGGAGCCGTGAAGAAAGTAAAAAGTTACTGGGACTCCGGCTCGAATGCAGGAGTAGGAACATTACTATTATAATAACGATTTAATGCATACTGATTACAGTATATTACTGTTACTATATCAATTCCCTAGGTGGTAGATATTTACGTAGCTACCTATTCCAGACAACTTCCCACCGGGTTTAGCTTAAGTATGTAATAAAATCTTATATTTTGCTACAAGGTGAACCTGCCGCTAGTCTTTTGAAGCAATAACATTACCGGTCTAATCGGCAATGTTGCCATTACAAATAATACTGCTCTTAATGTAGGGATACCGTTATTTCGTTATTTTGGTGAATGAGAAAACGACCCAGACACACTTAATTGCCATTTACAGTAATAGAATTTGCTTTTTATTGGAATCTGTAAGTTATTAGGATTTTCCGAGAACATTTGAAAATATTATTTAGGGACTGTCAATAAAGATTAGGCTCCCAAAGCTGAGATTGGATTTAATTCGTTTTGAAACTGTGAATACGATATTGTTTATTTAAGGGATTCTTTTGAATGCTTTTATCTTTACTTTGTGTTTAATTTAAGTACGTTTTTGGTTTGGATTAAACTTATTCTCTTTTGTGTGCCAATATAATATTGTATTTCAGAATTATTGTGCTGCCTATTTTATCACAAAGTGTTTCAGTTGAACACAACATGATTAATATTATACTACCTATTAACAATCTTTTTTGTTTTAAATCGTTCGAATCATTTTTATTCTTAGATTATTAATTATAAATATTTTAGTTTTAATCAAAAATTAATTAAAATATCAATAATATGTGAAATAAAAGATTATTAATTATATTCCATCTCTATCCTCTTTTTATGGGATAAGCGAGCTGATGGATTGCCTGATGGTAAGCAATCGACGCCACCCTTGGACACCCGAAATATAAGAGGTGTTACCAGCCTTTTGGGAATTGGGAATTTGAGGATTGTGGGGAATTCGGGGATTAGGGAGACTGGGGAGAGGGGGTAATTGGGCCTCAGGTATCCTCACTCACAAGACGAAACACAACGCAAGCGTTGTTCACGTCGGTTTTCTGTAAGGCCGTGGTATCACTCCGAAAGTATGGCTCTCCCACTTTCCACTATCGCAAATTCTGTCTTTTTCTTATCTTTACTCAAATAATTTAGAGTTCCTAAATAATTTGACATCATAGAGTACCGTCCACAATTCACTACAGCCATGATTTTAAGAATACAAAATAGACAAATAATAGAACACTTGTCTATTATTTTACAGAGTACTGTCACCCGTATGAGCCGTTCAAGTGTCCTGTGGATGGCAACTGCATCTCCATCCAGTACCTCTGCGACGGAGCTCCGGACTGCATCGATGGATACGATGAGGACTCCAAGCTTTGCACTGCTGGTCAGTGTGATAATATACAGTTCTAGTACATTCTGTAGTTATAAAATATAGTAGACTAACCGAGACCAACAAAAGATATGTACCTAAGGGGATTTTATTGGTGGGTTCTGGAAAGGGAGAAAGTAAAAGGAGAAACAGTTGAATAACTGAAAAAGGTAGAAAAATAGATGATATTTATTTGAAACTAGCTGAGCCGGCAAACTTCGTACTGCCGCATACAATTTTGTTCTCTACTTTTATACCTTCCCTGGACTTCCACAACCATATCAAGACCAAACTTAACCACATCGGATCAGCAATTCTCGAGTTTTAGCGAGACTAAATAATAGATAGATAGATTAAGCAAAATGCAAATTAAGCAAAAATAATAAATGGAATCAAAGTGGAACACATTGTATAAAACGTACCTAATAATAAATTAACTGAATTATTATTAACCAAGTACCTACCTACATACAATTTATAAAATTTCGTTTTCAAAACTTAAAGGAAACGTACGTAAAAAGTTTTTATCTTTAGGCAGGTACAAGTGTGTATGTGTCCTCTAGAAGTACTTCAAGCACAGAAAACAGTCTTGAAGTCATATTTCCACGAAAATAAAGTTCCATATTATAAATAAAATGAAAACCATACCCAATTATTTTTGTGACTAACTTTGTTTTCCATCCAGAATGTTCAAGGGTAACACTCATTAAAGATATAATTTAGTTTAACGTTATTTTAGGCTGGATGACTACGTATTGAAAACTTTTCTCGAGAGGAAGAGCTTGTTATTTTGTTTCATGATTTCATATGGAGTTTGGAAATCAAATGTGATTTTGTATGTTATATTTAGAAACTAGGGAATGAGTTAACTAATTGTTCCTGTTTGTTAACCTTCTAGATTCTATCTAGTGAAAGTGAACTCGATCGCAATCCGCCATGTTGTTTTGGTTGTGAAAATAATATCGACCAATGACAGGCGAGAATGCGATTAAGTTCACTTCAATCTTTCAAATTTCAAAAGTTTTATGGTGCATTAGTAAAACTGACTACTTAGGTTTGACTGCACGATTGGTGCGGCGGCTGGGCAACCGGCGGTGTCGCGGATTCGATTCCCGCACGTAACAACTCTTTGTGTGATCCAGAAATTGTTGTTCTGGGTCTGGGTGTCATGTGTATGTGAACTTGTAGGTTCGTAAACCCACCCACGACACAGGAGAAAATCCTAGTGTGGGGCAACGTTTTATAAAATAAAAAAAGGTAGCTAGCATATTGAATAAGCGTTCGTAGCTGACTGATCACAATCAAATAAATTAAAATAATATACCTCTATTACCTATAAATATTCACCAAGAGAATATCAATAAAAGCCAATCAATTCTAAAAAGTTTTAATGGAATTCCAACTCACTTAAAACACCAACTGATGCATTAACAAAAATGAATAAAATATGAACCATTAATAATCATCGAAGAACATAATTTCGCTCGGCTAATGTGAAATTAATTCTTCACTGAATGATGCATGCCCATTTTATATGCAAAGGTAAATATTTCGTTTCCCAACAATAAATAAATGGCAGCTTTCTGCCTCACACAACAATACTGTGGAATGATATGTCGTCGGCGGTATCTCCGAACCGATACAACCTTCAAATCTTCAAGAAAGGAGTGTATTCCTTTTTAAAAGGCCGACAACGCACCTGTGAATCTTCTGGTGTTTCGGGTGTCCATGGGCAGTGCTGATCGCTTACCATCAGGTGAACCGTATGCTCGTTGGCCTCCTATTCCATAAAAAAAATAGGTACTCCGTTAACAGTGAGTTTTAATACAAATTTTAAGTAGGTAATACTTTAGCAATAACTTAATCGATTATACATAACATTTTTATCCCCTTTGTAATGTAAAGGTGGCCTGTGGTTAGTTGAAGTGACGATATCCATTAAGTGATTTGTAGTGGTTGAATGTAAAGAGCTGAAAATTGAGCTGAAGAGCTCAACTCGAGATGCCTATACTGAGCAGTGGACGAAACTGGACGAAACCTTTGTCCATGTTGATTGAAATGAAATCTTGTTTTAGAAAGAGCAGTAGATCCGTCGCGAGCTGTAGTCTAAACGTCACTTGAGTTCAGTAACTAATATTTAGAATTGAAAATTAATTTAATGTGAGAATTAATGAAAAAATTGTGACTATTAACCAATACTATTATTTATGTTAAAATTTTGATTGTGTTGAATATTTTTATACTTTTTAAATAGCGTATGCCTAATGGGCAGCTTTTTGCGCTACTATAATAATAATTTTAAGACCCTTTTGTATCACCAAAAAGCACACGAATAAATACTTTGACTTTAAAAAAAATACATTATTTTGCAGTCAGTGTGTAAATATTTCCAACATGAAAAACAGATCTTCCTAACAAAAAATAACTGTAATTCAATATCTTGCACGTCCGTAGAGTATGTGTCTACAAACTACTTACCATATTACGTACATTCCAGTGCTGAATGAACTGTGGTCCTAACATCGAGCAAAATACTATTCGGTCTAGCAAGTTATTGTTTTCCAAGAATTGTATTCCATGAATGGCAAAAGGCTTTCCCTGCTATTCAATGCCCCGCTGGGAAACAAAAGGCACGTTGTGAAATACCGTCTGAGGGAAACTCATAAATAGAAATATATATTTACACAGCTAAAAACAAACTTTATACCTACTTAGCATAAAGCTAAAATTAAGATTGAAAGTACATGTAATTGAAATTCTATTTCTGTTTCACCGGTTTTAAATTATAACGAACATTTTGAATGAGCACTCGTTTCAAAGGTACAGAATAAACATTAGCTCGCTCGAGTCACTGCTCTAATGCTGGCTTTTGCTTAAACCTCTTAATTAAATATGCAAAAGGACTTACATGGTCATTACCTTGACCTAAACATACTGTTCTAAGAACTGCCTTATTTAGTAACTGTGCTAAAAGGCTGGTATTCAAAGATATTTTGTGTAAGGATTAAAAAAGATTTGTGAATAGTCTTACAATCAAATTAACGGTCGATTTTAAAACAAACAAAGATCAAAAAGATAAGATAAAAAGAAGTCGTCTATTCATAGAAGATTATATTTTATCTGACCTGTATAATTAATAACATCTAGGTTCCTTTTACTCGTCCTTTTGAATTTTAAAATAACAAATAACGTACTTAACACCTTAACAATTAGGTATCTCAAGATACAGTGTCAGATTGGAAATCTCATGGTAAACCATTGATTTTTCTATATTGATAATTAAATTATGTTTTCGGCTTACTCACGTTACTCACAAGCCATGCTAGAAGTTCATACTCAGGAGCATCATGAATATGTTACTTGATTAAGCCGAAAATAAACAATATTAATTTATGATATAAACTAAGGTTATGATATAAATTCAAGATCATTAAATTGAATTATAATAAATCACATTTAGGTATATACATAGGTACATTAGTACAGTACCTATTCTTTTACGGCCACTGTCTATAACCTTCTATCTGTAGATTTGTCATAAGCTCCATACAAAATGTGTCAAAATTCTATCTCAGTAAGCAAATCTACAGATAGATAGGTTATAGAAAACGGCCGTTACAGACCAAGTGGGTACCTAAAACAAATGATACTAACTTTTATTAGGATTCGGAATAGCTTTTTCTTTACGACATTCATTCATCATTGTATAACATTAGACCTCATTTGTTGTAAAATCGATGTCACACTAGAAGGATTTGCTTAACAATAGAAGGTAGGCTTTGGTACATGGGTACTTCTTTTAACCATTTAAGTTATTGATTGATGGATTGAATATAAGGCTAAAACTTCGAGCAGGTAAATTTTTTGATCCTTCTACCCATATTTGGTTGTGATATGTAGGTACTTATGCGAATTTTTACATGTTTTCAATGAATACAAGAAAGTCGAGAAAATCCTATCTATATATTTTCTTCTTTTCTCCTTGTTTTGTTACTTTTAAGGTAGAGATGATGATATCGTATGATGAATCCAGCTCAGTTCACAAGTAAAAGGAAACATTTTTTTTCCTTTTATACTGATTTTTTTTTAATACTAACTAGCTAAAGAAAACAGCCTTGCTGCCAAGGTAATCAATACCTCTTAAGTTAACTCTTGTCTAAATAAAACGTTTCTACAATGGGCGATTAAATCGCTATTTCTTCTGAATGGGTATGACTTGAGAAGCTATCCACAGACAACAAAGGAAACGAGCCTTTCTTCTGACAATACCTAGATATAGATTATAAATCGATCTTTTTACTTTTATTCTCTTGACTTCTTAGTACCTATAGAGTACCTACCTATTTATTGAGATTGGTAGAAACTGTTTTTTTTATTAAGTAGTTAGAAAAGATGTTTTACCTAAGAAGATGAAGTATTATTAGGTGTCTAGGTTATTGCCTTGGCAATAATATATTTTAAAGCTTTAAATACTACCCCATTTAAAGAGTTTGAAGTGGTGAAATACTGACAACTAACAAGAAATTGAATTCAGCATTCTGAATACTTAATACACCACAATTTACACCAGAAAAAGTAGGCAGAACAGTTTAACGAAAAAAAAACAAAAGAAAATTTATTACACGTACATACATAACAGTTACGCGAAATATGAATTTATAACCTAACTTTTGACATTGAAGCCCCGTCACAGACATTAAAATTTAATGTCTTACTTACGTAATACGTAACTGCGCATATATGCGGCCTACATTCTTTGAAAGTCAGCTAAAACCTTCAAATCAAGGGGCTGTGGTTTCTAAAGGCTTCTTTCAAAACTATGTAAAGAAAGTCCATGACGTTTTAAATAGACCTGGCTTTTAATGAACGTGGTTTACGAATGCAGAATGGTCATTATTTTCATAACAAAGGTAGGTTACCTACACAAACACGTCTTTTAAAGGGTCAGGCAGAAGAAACAGGCATGTTGCACGTGTTAAAATTTAATATTACATAAAGGTAGGTAGGTAGCTGTATCGGTACCTACATGACCAACTTTTAAGGGCTGATTTTTCAATCATCAGTTAATTCATCACTGTTAATTTTACGGTTTTTAGTATTGAAGAATTGTTAATAATTCAAAGTTATTACTCCGTTAAAATTTATCTGACGTTGAAAAAATTGGAAGCCTTTATATACTACATACTGCCGTCAGGCCGTAGAAAGCAACAAAATCACAAAGCTTTAAATCAAACACAGAACATTTTAAATTTCAGAATATAAATTGTAGAAAATATCTAACTACAAGTATGTGCTACACCGTATGTATTAGATATTATACGAACTATCAGTTCACTATTTAGTCAGCCAGTACGACTAGTGACAAAATATTGATTCCTACTATGTGAATGACGTCATTCTCTCGGTTCTAAATGCTAATGTTCATTACTCATGCCATTATCCATGTATAGGTATCGAACATCACATTGGAAATAATGTATTAGTTCAGGCACATAGAAAATATTAAGCATTTAACATTGAACATTGTTTAATCAAGGTTAAAACGGGACTTTAAAATTCGTAATTTGTACGAGTAAATAACATATCTAATTTCCTTTCCGCAGCTAAAAGGCCACCTGTTGAAGAAACAGCATCCTTTCTCCAATCATTACTGGCATCCCACGGGCCCAACTACCTCGAGAAGTTGTTCGGCAGCAAGGCACGGGACGCCCTCGAACCACTAGGCGGCGTCGAAAAGGTCGCTATTGCTCTCTCAGGTAATACATCTTCGTTTTACTGCCGTCCCTAAACAGTTCAAAATATTTCTACATTTGAAGAAATATATTCTACATCGTTTACCCTAAAAGGATGAATATTTCTAGAACATTTTCAACTTGCCCCAAATGCTGATGAATATTGGCGCCCAAGATGGGACCGCAGTCTCTCTTGGGTACCAAAAGTATGTATATCTAAAATTGATTATGACTTACAGTAATCCAAATATTTTCGTTTCCAGAATCCCAGACCATTGAAGACTTCGGTGCCGCATTACATCTAATGAGGTCCGACCTGGAACACCTACGCTCGGTATTCATGGCAGTGGAGAATGGTGACCTTGGCATGCTTAAATCTCTTGGCATCAAGGACTCGGAACTTGGCGACGTAAAATTCTTCCTGGAGAAGCTGGTGAACACAGGATTCTTGGACTGAATAGGACCGGAGTCTGCCTCTGATTACTATCACGTCGTCCAATTTGCCCCGTTAAGCTCATCCTTCTACAGCTACCTTCCTTACGACTCCATCAAATATAGGAGAAAGTAAATCGTACCTTTATCTTCTAACCCGTGCGATTGTTGAATGTGTGAACCTATATAATATTTACATATAATCAAAATCTTTCGAGAAATGATTTTGAAAATCAGAATTGACTTCTACAACCGGCCACGTAGACTTTTCTGATTCCATAAATCATTTCTCTGCATCCCCATTGGCTTACAGAAATATTAGGTAGATAAAGAGGGTATTAATTTTGAAATAGATTAGGTACGTATATTTTTATAAACATATGCTTCATTAGGTTGTAAACCAAATTCGTTTTTTAGGTTATACTAAAGAGATTATCAGGGCCCAACACTCGCGTCTATCATTAAGTGTGAAATGAAAAGAGGCTAAGACTGTGACTTTAGTGTTAAACTAGTCAAAGCTAAGCTTATGTCGCATTCCACTTCATGATGACCCTGATAACCATTATAGCATGCATGTGGTTTTTGAATGTCGCCCCCTAAAATGAAACCTCCCTAACTTGGACTATGATCAGAGGCGACTCCATTGAAACGTCAAGCGTCCATTCTAAGCGAGATATAAAGCTAAAGTCGGTTGATATGAAGATGTGTGTCCTTAGAATAAATAAAAAAATAAGAATCGTTGAAAGAATGCATACGCTTTATATCTGGCTTTTGGAAAAATCCAGAATAGGACCATGGAAACATATCATTGTAAACATAGATGTAGGTAAAAAATACATATCATAGATTATAATCTGTAGTAGATAAAGTACAATTATTTTAATATGATCGGTATTGTAGTGTACGACATTTTATAGACCCTTTTAGTATGTACTTTTTCGTCATTAAAGGAACTATATAACAAAATGAAAAGCATAGTTATAACGGTGCTGCACTTGAATCCAGATACATATCAAAATTAATGTGATTATTAAATAAATGTTAGATTTATTGTATGTTACTTATTTTAGAGTAATAAGTAGAAAAGAATTAACACCGTAGATATTAAATTCGATCCCATTAGATTCCAAATTCTATTGTCACTCGTTTTTAACATCTTAATAATATTGGTGTTGTAATGATAGAACTTTTGTCAAATGCGGGCTAATAAGACAACGAATTAATGATAATGTCTCATTTCCAATGAGAGGGGTGAGGTACACGATGTAATATTGGGAGTTTAATGACAGGAAATGTAATTATTGGCAATTTAATTCCAAATTATTAGATGCCTGTTTAAATAATAATTTAAACTTACCCAATTATGAATGCTATCACAATCACACGATTCTTTGAAGGGTTAAGTAAAATCAAAACACGCGCGTAAGAATAAACATGGCCGTTACATGCAATGTTGCCAGTTTATTATTGTTAAAGTAAATGCAGCCTGTATTTGCCAGAAGTTTATACCTAAAACCACAATAGATCTTCTAGTATTTTCAATCGCCAAATCTTAGTCTCAAATCACAATGTTTCAGTGTGTACCTATCAGTAGTAAATATATTCTCTCTCCGTTAGATCTAAATTCATATTACTATTTTAGCTACCTACACGTAGTTAGTTTAAGACAATTTTTATGAATATTCAATGGTTTTAGTAATATAGGTTTAATTTTAACTTGCGTCGGATTCTCTTAATATTCAACAAAATGGCGATCTTTGAACTCTGTTAGATAATATTATGTGTTTTGAAGTAAGTATAAATGGCTTATTGTTCTTAAATAACAAACCAATAAATGAATCATCTTGAATTTGAGTTTTATTTGATGTCCTTTTTAAGACCCAAAAAATATATTTAAAAAAATCACAGTGCCACCTAGCTTCTGAAGTCTACAACCTAGCAAAACTTAAACCTTTTCGCCGCCCAGCTATACTAAACACGATGTGTCGCCGTACGCCAACGTATAAATGTATAATAAATGTATAGTACGAAAGTAGGGATGGCGGTAACATCATGTCGATAATGAAAAAAAATATGTGTAAATTTAAATTGGTACTCAAATTTACAATTAAAAATACAAACTGTTAAGTTATAATGGTAATTTGTTTTATTTTATGAACATTTATACTAAGAAAAATGGGTATCCGTTATCAGAGATGAAGATACATGCATAGAGTTGCTAGAGATAATAATAATAATTCGTAACATTAGCCACTTCACTATTCATTTCATAACGTAGTCTGTTTACTTCATATCAAGTCATTGGCGTTCAAAGCACGATACATTTCGTAAGGAATAGTTGTCTATGCTTTTCTTTCTTTCTATCGAGTTAGGTTTGCTTTTGGTTTTAGTTTACATTTAAAATAAACTGGCACGTTTGATGGATATTAGGTAGTCATAAAATACCTATTCGTTGCGGCTCTCGGTTTCGCAAACTTTTAGCTGTGTCGGCGAACAAATATAGACCTGAGTCGATCACAAATTTTTCGCGACCCAAACAGTTTGTAATCGAATCAAAATGACTCAATCATTTGGATATTTCATAATCATGAAAATAATTATAGGTATAGGCCGTGCGATTAATTATGAGCGCTGGACGAAAGTAGAGGGGGATGCGCAGTAGCGATTTTCATCCATTCAACATCAAAGTCGGAATCAGGTTCCACACCTTGTAACAGCCGCAACAACTCATCCGAATCATATTCGGTCATTTTGCACTGCACTGGGAAAGAAAAATGTGCGTGCACGCGTCGCCCGGAACTATGACACAATGACCTTGACGCCTAGAGATGGGCACTGGGAAAAAACCCAATGGGAAAATACCCAGGTTTTTTCCCATTTGGGAAAAAACCCGGTTTTTATGTGGGAAAAAACCCAATAGGCGGGTATTTTCATTTATAATGATCTTATTCTATTTTTATTTTCAGAACTAAATAAATAGGTACTTTGTGATGCGCACATTCATTAAAAAAAGTATCGGGAATTGATGATTTGTTTATGGTTCCAAATTCAAATTTTTGTTTTTATGTAGTTGTTAGATGGGCACAACTGTTTTCCATTTTGGCGCAGAGTTTGAGTTGCATCTGTTATTTATATCAAATGCAGTGCTGGTTTCAGAAATATCATATATAATGTGTATTGTGAATTTCATAATGGACACAAATATCGATCAAAAAGTTTGTCTTAAATTTTGCATCACCAATGGAATTTCGTGTTCAGAGTCACTGAAAATGTTACAGAAAGCTTACGGTGAATCGACTTTATCAAAAACTCGTGCTTATGAGTGGTTCAAAGCGTTCAAAAGCGGTCGAGATGAGATGGAAGGTTTGTCACGCTCTGGTAGGCCATCAACGTCTGCAACTGAAGTTAACATCGCAAAAGTGAAGGAAATAGTGACTGAAAATCCCCATTCAACTCTGAGAGAGATAGCCGCCGAACTTTCTGTATCTCACAAGTCGATTCGTACTACATATTTTACTAATCTATACTATACATTAAAGGGTATGAAACATGTCGCTGCTCGGCTAGTTCTAAAAGATCTGAATTTTCTCCAAAAACTCAATCGCATGAAAGTCGCTGAGGACATGCTAGAACGAGTCAGTTCGGACCCAACATTCATGAAACGCATTGTTACTGGTGACGAAACGTGGGTTTACGAGTTTGACATGCAAACTAGTCAACAAGCTTCGAACTGGCACCTTCTAACTGAACCAAAACCGAAAAAACCAGAACCAAAGTCGATCAAAAGTCAAAGTCATGTGGACTGTTTTCTGTGATTATCGCGCTGTTGTGCACTCTGAATTCTAACGGTAAATAAAGAATATTATTTGAGCTTTATGCGGCGTTGAAGAGAGCAAATTTGACAAAAAAGGCCAGATTTGTGGAAAGAAAGTTCTTGGATTTTGCACCACGACAATGCGCCTTCGCACAAGGCTTTCATTGGTGGCATCAAGGTGAACGAATTTTTGACCAAACACTCAACAAATACCATCCAGCAACCACCATATTCACCAGATATGGCTTTAAAAATATGATTAAAACAACGAGAGATACTCTTACTTTGTTCGTAAAAAAAAGTAGGTATCAAAGTCCGTAAGTGTAGCAGTTGTTGTCAATTCAAAGGAAATCATTAGGTAACCAAAAGTCCACCAAACAAAATCCAAGTCGTCAATTAAACACACAAACAGACAGGAATTTTGTTTAATTTTATTTTATTTCATTTGATAGTAGGTCCCTAAGGATATTAAGAACGTTATTACTGCAATATGGACATAAACAAAGTTAGATTAGCTCTAACTTGTAGTAATAGTTCTTAAATAGTACGTACTATATGATATGTCCATAATCTACACATTATTTATTTGTTATATGTGTTAAATATGAAAAAACCCGAATATTTTCCCATTCGGGAATTTTCCCCGGGTTTTTTCCCGGTTTTTTCCCATATTCGGGTTTTTTCCGGGTAAAATCCCATCTCTATTAGAGATGGGCACTGGGAAAAAACCCAATGGGAAAATACCCAGGTTTTTTCCCATTTGGGAAAAAACCCGGTTTTTATGTGGGAAAAAACCCAATAGGCGGGTATTTTCATTTATAATGATCTTATTCTATTTTTATTTTCAGAACTAAATAAATAGGTACTTTGTGATGCGCACATTCATTAAAAAAAGTATCGGGAATTGATGATTTGTTTATGGTTCCAAATTCAAATTTTTGTTTTTATGTAGTTGTTAGATGGGCACAACTGTTTTCCATTTTGGCGCAGAGTTTGAGTTGCATCTGTTATTTATATCAAATGCAGTGCTGGTTTCAGAAATATCATATATAATGTGTATTGTGAATTTCATAATGGACACAAATATCGATCAAAAAGTTTGTCTTAAATTTTGCATCACCAATGGAATTTCGTGTTCAGAGTCACTGAAAATGTTACAGAAAGCTTACGATGAATCGACTTTATCAAAAACTCGTGCTTATGAGTGGTTCAAAGCGTTCAAAAGCGGTCGAGATGAGATGGAAGGTTTGTCACGCTCTGGTAGGCCATCAACGTCTGCAACTGAAGTTAACATCGCAAAAGTGAAGGAAATAGTGACTGAAAATCCCCATTCAACTCTGAGAGAGATAGCCGCCGAACTTTCTGTATCTCACAAGTCGATTCGTACTATTTTACTAATCTATACTATACATTAAAGGGTATGAAACATGTCGCTGCTCGGCTAGTTCTAAAAGATCTGAATTTTCTCCAAAAACTCAATCGCATGAAAGTCGCTGAGGACATGCTAGAACGAGTCAGTTCGGACCCAACATTCATGAAACGCATTGTTACTGGTGACGAAACGTGGGTTTACGAGTTTGACATGCAAACTAGTCAACAAGCTTCGAACTGGCACCTTCTAACTGAACCAAAACCGAAAAAACCAGAACCAAAGTCGATCAAAAGTCAAAGTCATGTGGACTGTTTTCTGTGATTATCGCGCTGTTGTGCACTCTGAATTCTAACGGTAAATAAAGAATATTATTTGAGCTTTATGCGGCGTTGAAGAGAGCAAATTTGACAAAAAAGGCCAGATTTGTGGAAAGAAAGTTCTTGGATTTTGCACCACGACAATGCGCCTTCGCACAAGGCTTTCATTGGTGGCATCAAGGTGAACGAATTTTTGACCAAACACTCAACAAATACCATCCAGCAACCACCATATTCACCAGATATGGCTTTAAAAATATGATTAAAACAACGAGAGATACTCTTACTTTGTTCGTAAAAAAAAGTAGGTATCAAAGTCCGTAAGTGTAGCAGTTGTTGTCAATTCAAAGGAAATCATTAGGTAACCAAAAGTCCACCAAACAAAATCCAAGTCGTCAATTAAACACACAAACAGACAGGAATTTTGTTTAATTTTATTTTATTTCATTTGATAGTAGGTCCCTAAGGATATTAAGAACGTTATTACTGCAATATGGACATAAACAAAGTTAGATTAGCTCTAACTTGTAGTAATAGTTCTTAAATAGTACGTACTATATGATATGTCCATAATCTACACATTATTTATTTGTTATATGTGTTAAATATGAAAAAACCCGAATATTTTCCCATTCGGGAATTTTCCCCGGGTTTTTTCCCGGTTTTTTCCCATATTCGGGTTTTTTCCGGGTAAAATCCCATCTCTATTGACGCCTAAGCGCTTACGACGTCACAGGTTTACTTCTATTGAAGTTGACGGCGCTAGTGTCACTCGACATCTTGCCATTACGTAGAGATGGGTCTAGCAATATCGAAAACCCTCAGTACATAATAATTAATTTTAATGAAATGATTTGATAGGTAGATGTACATTAATTTTGAAACGCATTGTAATACGTTATTTACTGACCGGAATTTCTTTTTATTCATAGAATTCAAAAAACTATTGGATGGAAAAGAAAACAAATATTATAGTAAATAAAGATTCTAATGAATGCTCCTTACGCGTCACATCACTGGCCTACTTGATATGAAGTCGTTGGCGTGCGGGATATAAAATTATTTGAAACCTTTTATGTTTTACCTTTTTAAAACAGAAAATAGTCTGTTTTGCATGAGAAAAAATAGTTCGTCGTGTCCATATTACAAAATTACAAAGAAACAAATGTTTTATGTATCGTAAATGTATTTTTTATAGTAGGTAGATACAATGAACTTCTATAGAAGTAGTGGCGTGGACGGCACGAAAATCCTGAACTTCTATAGAAGTTGTTGGCGGCGAAAAGGTTAGTGCAGTAGCGCCACCCTCAATGTGAATCCAAAATGATATAGGTACTGGGCACGCTATAGTTAGAACATTGAAATATGAAGTTTAGGAATAAAATAAAAAATAAATAGCCGAAACATATTTTGTCAAAAATTGTAAACCACTCTGTACACACTATAGATGCATTAATATAAAGTTTAGGAATAAAATAAAAAATAAATAGCTGAAACATATTTTGTCAAAAATTGTAAACCACTCTGTACACACTATAGATGCATTAATATAAAGTTTAGGAATAAAATAAAAAATAAATAGCTGGAACATATTTTGTCAAAAATTGTAGGTAAACCACCCTGTACCAACAATAGATTTTTTTTTTTTTATTTACTGGGTTTTTTTACAAGAGAAAATGTCCCCCCCGATTATTTCGTACAATACCAACAATAGATGCATTAAAGAGATTTAAATTTTAATTTGAATTAAAAAAGAATGTAGGTCCATACATACATAACATCACGCATATTATCCGCAAAGGGATAGGCAGAGGTGCACATTACTGCATTTACTAATACCACTGTACAATGTAACACCCACTTTTCACTATTTATTTCATAGTCATTGTTATTACATGGGCACAATGGGCACAATTGCCTATTGCCATATACCGGGCACCAAATTTAACTCGTCGAGTACCGGTTTTATAGACACAATTAAAGAACAATAGGTCGCGGTCACCGGTGACCGCTTGGTGTTTGACAGTTTAATGTACAGTTTGGCAAAAAAGAGTTAGGGCTAGTTGAGAACACTACTCTTGTACCGGTGGCAACGTGGTACATAAGACTCTTTTTATTATTTTTATTGAGTTTAAAAAGAGGAGGTAGGTAGGTACTATGTTCGGATGATTGTTTATTTATGGGATATGGTCCGAAGTGGGTGACTCAGTCCAATTTAATATTAGTTTTGACTACCACCGCGTCAAACTCTTTATTGCAAAGCTGGATTTAATCACTATTTTGATTTTTTCTTTGAGTTTGAGTTTCTAGTTTACTACAGATAAGTAGGTAATGAATGAAAATGACATTGTTTCAAAGTATTTAAATGTATTCATATGTAAGTCTATACATTTTATTGCGGAAACATCCCTATTATTATTTAAAAGTTAAAATATTTACAAAGGTTAAACATATACCTAAATATTTACCTATTGTTAATACTATAAAGTTTTCAATATATAAAAATAAAAAAATTCTACATGTCAACAGAACAGTTGAATTTCAGCATAGCCCAAGGGCAAACATAGCCCCCTGTGGATTTTTGACAATACCCATACCTGCGTGCAACTTGAGTCAAAAATCGATCCAAATTCATAGATTTTGGATTGACATTTATTGAAAATCGCAGTTAAAAATCTCCTTATTTTATTATTATGGATATTTTAACTATTAACGATCAAACGTTATTGAAACAAATGGTCGATTCCCTCTAAAACATAAAACAAGCAATATGTAAGTTTCGTTCGCTCAATAGTTAACGGTGTTGCCAAAACGTTCAATAGATGGCGCCCCGTACAAAAAAAACTTCATGACCTAAGGTAGACCTACTATGTAAGTTTTTGGAAAGAAATTATACTTAAAATAACCTGTATTTTTTTCATTATTATGAACAGTGTACCATAGCTTTTGATTTTGAAGCAACCTTCTATGTTATTCTAAACTACAAAAAGTTAGGTGATTTTGAGTTGATTTTAATAAGAGAGTTTAGATCAGTAGTGAGCAAAACTATAACTCGGAAATTATTTAATTTCACCCGTCAAATGTCGGTCAGAATGGTTACAGACACCATTAAGCCCAATCCGTAATAATCAAATGGTAAAAATTGGATACTGGATACTTATTGCAGAAGAGGACAGTTTGGCAAAAGAGTTTGGAATAATTGAGGTCGCTAGTATCGCACCTGTGGCAATCTGGTATATTACGACTCAGTCAGTTTTAATATTTATTATAATTTTTATCGAGTTTAAAAGAGGAGGTACTATGTTCGGATTATTGTTTATTCATGAGATATGATCTGAAGGGGGTGATTCAGTCCAAATCAATGTAGTAATTTTCTTTTTGCCAAGCTGTCCTCTTCTACGAAAAGTATCCATAAATTTTTACCATTTGATTACGTAGGTCCACTGTTAATATTTGGTCATTGTTAAAAAAAATTGACCATTACTAAGGACAAACATGATGTCTGTTACAGATAAATGTCCAAATGGAACACTCTACATTATCAACTTAATCACAAAATATTAAGGTTGAAAATTCAAATTGTTGGGACTAGCTCTGATGAGTTATCTAATCCGGGTATACCAGGAAGAAAAGGAAAGGAAGAAAAATACTAGAAATACTATTTCATAGAAACTACAACTACAATTAGCAACTTCAGAAAAGCTATATTCAGTCTGAGAATTAGTTCACTAAGTTGGAATCAGTTTTTGGAGTCAAAACTATTACAAAAAAATTGCCGTTTGTAATAACATGGATTGTAAACTACCCTCGTCTACTAAATATTATTTTATCTATCTATACTTATCCTAGAACTGTTAATATAGGACCTAATTCTGTTTAGAAAACAGTTTAACCTCTTGTTTGCGATATATAAGACACATTAGAAAACGCATTGTGTCTAGCGTAGATCTACGCTCTATACCAGAGATTAAAGCACCAATCCTTAACAAACAGTGATAAAAATAACATACATACATACATAACATCACGCCTTTTATCCCCGAAGGGGTAGGCAGAGGTGCACATTATGCCACTGTACAATGTAACACCCACTTTTCACTATTTATGTTATGAGTCCCATGTAATAGGGGGTGAGCCTATTGCCATATATCGGGCACAATTCCAGACTCCGTGCTACTACTGAGATTTTTTTAAAAACCCAGTAATACTTTGCCCGACCCGGGAATCGAACCCGAGACCCCTTGCCCGACAGTCGCACTTGCGACCACTCGGCCAACGAGGCAGTGATAAAAATAAAACAAACAGAAATACTTATTATAAGTAATGCTTGACAAATCACAAGTTTTAATTACTGTTTCACTTAAACATAACATTTATACATAAAAGAAAAGAAATTAAAGCTTCTAAAAACAAAAACTTAAAATAACATTTAAAATAATGAAGTAGTTGAACAAATAATAACTACACTACACATGCTCCTTTGTAAGTTGGATGTTTAACGTTACAAAGACTATTTCCACACTATGAATTCAGTCAGTGATGCCTTGCATACTACATTCAAACTTTAATCCATGCTAACTGCAGGCCTGATGCATGTTAGTCCACGATTAGACATGGCCTTCCTCTATATTAGAGGGTTTACCAAAATCTTCACACACATGGCAAGTAGGTAGCATGGTTAGCAGTTAGTTTAAAAGGTTCAGGTTTATAAGAGTGCTGCTACCTAGTCTCTTGTCAAATGTATATTATAGAGATATGATTCACACTAGAGTATGTTCAGCGTAGGTGTTCGATAAACGTATGTACGGCGCAAAGCTGGGCTAACGTAGTGCAGAATAACGTCGAGTTAGCTCATCGTTCAATTGACTCCAAACGAAACGCTGCGACAACACGACGCCTGCGCCGAGTAGTTGCGGCGTCTGCGCTGCGCATACGTTCAATGAAAGCCTACGCTTGACAAACGCTAGTGTGAAAGAGCTCTTAGTCATTAGTTAACTTTTACAACGCCTGCACGAAAAGGGGTAGTGACAAATGTTAAAAACATAAGCAAGTTATATACAAATAAATAAATGTTACACCATACAAATTGTACGGAATGGAATGATACTACAGTATCTTGAGACAAATTAACAATTATTTTATTATCCTAAACTATTTTAAAACTTGGCAGTATATGTTTAGTAGACTAATATAGGGCGAATATTAAAATGCCTAACAAATAAATTGAAAATATTAATATTATTTAAGGCTAAACAAAATACTTATATGCATGTATATCTATCTATATATATCTATACAATGGATCTTTTATAGCTGCACAGATCAGCTTAGTTTTTCAACCAGCCTTTATAGTTCTGGCAACACTAGCATACAATATAATCTTTGATTACAAAATCCTTCCCAAACTTTTCTCATATTTTAACAATGCAATAATAAAATTATGGATATCGCTATAAATTGTTCACACAGTTCAGGGAGAATAATTTTAATAATAAGAAATACAGTACTACCACATACTACATTTATTACTAGGATAACTTTATTGAGATGTAGTTAGTCAGTTTCTTTCCCAAAATAGTGATCATTATCCAGATGACATCTACATACCTTTATCAACTTGTTGCCCAGTTCACTTTAGTTGAATTCATAAATGGCTGAGTACCAACACTTTCACATAGTTACAATTCTCAATCCTCACCGTCCACGATGAAGCTGCTATGACTTCCTGCTTTTTTTCTTAGGCCCCTTTTCAGCCCTTAACTGGTCTTCTTCGTCCATCTTTGAATAATGTGACTGTATATGAGCTAACAGCTTCTTTTCCCTTGTAAAACTTTCTCCACACATATTACACGAGTACTTATCCTTATCTTTACTTTCTTTGATGTTTTCTGGGGCATTTTGAACAGCAGAAGAAGTTGAAATTTGGGATTCTTGAATTATATTATCGGTAGGTAAAACATATGAAGGTTGTAACAATGGGTCTACATTGATAAATGTGAAGAAGCCAGCATCTTTTGGTGGAGCGACATCTTCTAATGTTACCTTAAATGGCTCTTTGGAATCATCATCCTCTCGAACTTCAGGTTTAGATTTTCTTACTCGTTTTTTCGGTACTTCAACAGGTGGGGCTAGGGCTTTCGTTGATATTAGCAATTTACTGGGATTTCCGGTTTGGACTACTGTGTAAGATTGCTTTTTCATGGCTGGTGTTGTAAATGCAACTGTAGGGGTCGCCATCGGTTGTTGGTACATTTGACCAGAATGGGCAACTGTTTGGAATAATCCGACAGGGTATGGTGTTGATTTTTCTTCTAGATTAATTACATCTGGGCTATTCGACTTATGGTTACCTCGCTTAGGCTCCTTCGTTTTTATTTCTGATTCTGTTTCAGATTTACGCTTTTTACTTTTATGATTTTCTACTACTGGAACTGATGTATCTTCTACTAAGGTAAACATGTTGTTTGGGCCTGGCAGCAATTTAAAACGTCCATTCAAGTTTGGTGTGCTAGGTATGTGTACTGAAGGTGTTTGAACATTTGTTGGTGGTGGTTGAGAATCGGAACTATGTGATGGCCCTGGATGAGCATTATCATTTTCCACACGTCTTGTTTTACTGGCAGGTCCAGCTTTAGGCTTAGGTTTCACTACTGGAGCAGATTGAACTCTCTGCTCTTGTTGTTTGTTCTCCTCTTTACTAGACTTCTCACTATCAGTACTAGAACCATTGCTATTTTCATTGTACTTCCATGGCTGTGATTTTTTCGTCGTATTATCAAGTGTAATGTATTTAACTGTCGAGACTTTGGGTACTTCTTGCACAGGCACTGTTTTAGGAGTTTCTACTTTAGGTACTCCATTTTTAGCACAATGATGAGATTCTACTACTTCTTTTTTCAAAAAGTTTCTGTTGCACAATTTACACTGAAATAATACACCTACTCCATTCACTTTTATCATGCTTATATAATCCATAATATTAAATGGTTTTTCAGCTGGCTTCTTGGGTGTTTCCTCAACAGTTTCACTTGGCGGTTTTTCTTCCACATAATCAAAACTAAAGTTATTTATTAGAGCATTGTTCTTGGGTTTATTAGCAGGCTGACTTTCCTCCTTTTGAGGATTTTTAACACTACCAGGCTTTGCTGCTGATTCTACATTATTACTAACTGCTTTAGCTGGTTTACTTGCAGGTACTTTATCTTTATTCTTTAACATTTGTGACTTAACATCTTTAAGACTAATATTACCATCTTCATTATCTGAAACTGTTTCTGTTTTGACCACAGTTGTTTCACTTCTCCGGGTAACTCGTTTGATTGGTGGAGCTGGTTCTTCTTGTGCAGGTGGACTAACAGGTATATTCTTAATACCCGCCATGGCTTTCTTTATTAAAGCATCGCAGATATCATCGTTACTCATATTATTTTTATTTAGCTTCTCTTCCCAAACTTTAACGGTTTTGGCTTTAGTAATGAAAGGACCTGTCTTACCCAATTCTGTCCGTAAGTTTTCTTGTGTTTTAATACATTTTTGTATAAATTCATAAAGTTCTTCTAATTTTGCTGAGCAACGGAAACATATTTTATGTGGGAGATCATCATTTTCTGCAATCTGTAAATAGGTTGAACACAATTTATTACTAACAAACAAGACAATTAGGTACACGTACAATATCTTGGATAAAATCCTCAAAAACCTACTCCATAATATTCTATTACATTGTTAGATCTTGTCCATATTCTTCTGTATAATATTATATTATTAGTATTCTCTCTTCAAACAGCTGATTGAATGTTGTTAATGTTAACAGTAGTAAAGTTTATATTGAATAGTTGGCTATGTAAATAACAAAGAAATGTACATGCTACACTCTTTAGTTTGATAAAACGTGCATATATCTTACCCCAAAAGGCATTAGTTCCTCAATCTTTTTAGCAGTGACTTTGTCAGCATCGAAAATATTCAAAAAAGGTCCATCTTTGCTTTCACACAGTCGACAAACTTTCAAAAAAACTGGTGGAGACGGTGAACTGTACGATTCAGCTAGTACTTTTGTAGTTAAATTCTCAGGAATTGATGACTTCGGCGGTTGTTTCGGTTTAGATTTTACCTTTTTCTTGGCCATCTTGTAATGCTATTATTTGTTATCGTAACCCTAATCTCGTGGCGTTTTCTCGCAATAAACCCTATGTTGCACTTTCAAAATTTAGATGCACCACAATTCATAACATTCATTCAATATTTCGTATAATAAGAAGCAGTTCTTACAAAACTATCAACGAAAAATTACAAGACGTACGAGTACAACATGGCTGGTTAACAAATGTCATCTTTATATCTATGACTTTATGTCAAAATAATCCATAGAGTACACGCAAGTAAATAAACAGAATTAAAGAAAAGTTCAAATGTTAGGCAAAGTTGGTATTATGACACATTTTCAATTCCTAATAATTCTCATATTTATAATAAGATCCTATAATAAAATCCCACCCGGTTTCATGGATCCTATGGATCGTAGTGTGATGTTGTATAGTCTTTCTCGATGAAATGAAGAAGCCAACACAAAATTAATTACCTATTCAATTAATACCTAGTTCTCTAGTCTTCTAGTCTGTAATTGTGTCCGGCATATGGCAATAGGCTCACCTCCTATTACATGGGACTCATAACATAAATAGTGAAAAGTGGGTGTAACATTATACATTGGCATAATGTGGACCTCTGCCTACCCCTTCGGGGATAGGAGGCGTGATGTTATGTTATGTTATTTTATTTTACCAATAATGTTATAACTCAATCATATCAAAACACAGAAGGAAAAGGAAACTGATAAATCTGGAATAAGCAGGGGTTGATAATTATCTGGAATAAGATTTAGGTTACTTTTTATTCAACAGATAGACAGCGAAGCCACCTGCAGAAGCTATAAATGAAATAAAAAAAACTATCTAAAAAGTAATGTTTATTAATATTTCTAATACATATTTCAATGCATATAATATATTAATACTAATGTTCCACATATCCATAGTAATTACTTAGAAGCTTCTTTTAAATAAGCTATGAGGTCAGCGCGTTCTCCCGCTTTCTTCACCCCAGCAAAAACCATTTTTGTACCTGGAATGTATTTCTTCGGATTCTCTAAGTATTCGAAAAGAGTTTCCTCGTTCCAGACAACTGCTTTCGATTTGTTGGCTTCTGAATACTTGTAACCCGGCGCCTGCCCACACTTTCGACCGAAAAAGCCATAAAGATTGGGCCCCACTTTGTTTCTACCGCCAGATTCAATAGTATGACATTGGGCACATCGTTGAACGAAGATTTTTTTCCCGAGTTCAGCATTACCAGCCGGTACGCCCATTTTCCATGATTTAGTTTTTGGAGGAAATTGAAAGGTAACGTGACGTTTACTCACAGCATACAAAACAGCACAAACATCAAACAATTTTGTTTTTTTCAATGACATTGATATCGTTCTGTCTCCACGTGTAAAGAGTTTATTTTAATGCACTGAAACCTTTGCCTCTATACAAGAATTCCTTCATTTCTCCCTCTGGTCCTAATTCGGTGCAGCGGCTAACAGACTTCTGCCCAATCATTTCGCCTTTGTTCCACATGCTAACAGGCAGTCTGCATCATTGAAATGGTAGGTATACTTTGAATTTTTGAGAAACTTTCTGACTTGCATTGAGATGATCTTTCGCTTCACTGGTGATATTTCGAACCCGTTGTGATAAAAGAGCTAACCTACCTTTTTAGAGCGATACATTTATAACTCTTCTGTATCCTTGGCTGTCCTTATTCTATAACAAAACAATCGTACTAATTGATTTAATTAGGATTAAAGATGTATAGCTAATAGTTCAATACTTATTATCTATCGAAATTTTTTTCCTGACTTTTTTAATGTAGCAACATTCTGATTACCCACATCCGCCATCTTGAATTTAGTATTGTGCCAGTCGGGGGGGCGGTGACATATTTTTACCCGTCATCGTCGTAATTTTGTGAATTTGTTGGAAAAACGCGAAAATAAGTGTCGTTACATCGTGTAAATAGTTTATGTCAGGACTGAACGTGAGGATGGCGGGTCAGACTATAAACGATAGGCTTTTGGCCGCCCGCCACAGCATCGCCGGGCAGGGTTTAGCTAAATCCGTTTGCAAAGCTACTACCGAAGAAATGATAGCTCCCAAAAAGAAACATTTAGATTGTAAGTACTGTTATGGTAAAATGCATACGTTTCAGTGTAACTCTCGATACACACATCTTTTTTTGGTCAATAATTGTGACGACGTCGTCGCCACAGCGACTTTGCCAATGGTCGATAACATTTCTATGATATTGAATGTAATCCGTGACGACCGCATTCAAGTTCATAGAAGGCGTACTATGTGTCAATAAAACAATAATAAGATAATGGCAATTGAATTCGCATGTAGTATGTCGAAATATTTTTACATAATGTTGTTTCTCACGATTGTATAGCTTGACACACATTACCTAAGTTATGTCATGTTATACTGGAAATAACGTGCTGGTTATAAAAAATCTGTCTACCTACTTATTGATTTTATGTAAGGACCTATGTAACTAGTGAGGATCAGCTTTAAACATGGTTGCTTCAGTGCTGTAATTGTCTGGCATGACAAGATATTGCTACCTAAGTATGTTATCATTAGTTAGATTAGTAGTCTTATAAAAATAAATACTGTAAAATATACATACTTATGTATATGCTACTTCAAACTTGGTATAATAAAAATACTCAAGCAATGAGTGTTAATCACTATCAATTAGAATCTGATTAGATTATTGTCACTGAGCCTTCAAAATTTAGGTACTTCCTATTTCATATCTACCCTACTCATAAACTTATTTTTTAATTACCAATATATAGGCACTACCTCCCCTTATGTTTCTGATTATTTTTTGTATGACATGTTATTTTCCAATTGGAATCAGCATTCCTATAAAAATGAAAGTTCTACAGATTTTGTATTATCCACATGTAAAGATCTCAAAACTAGATGAGTTGTCAATATTATATTAAAAATATAAAGTACTGTGACGTCAGTCTAGATTACCAAAATTATCTTGAAGTCCCCCAATATAAACAGAATGACTGATTGTTTTATCAGTAACAACAAGAATGTAATTTCATAATATTGTCATAGTACTTCAATGACTGCTATAAGAACCTCACAGTTTACTTTATAATACATAATTTAAACAGTCTGGTTAAAACAGCCTAGACAACTTTATTCTATTAAAATATTTATGATCTTTATTAGATTGTACCTCCAGTTTTGCTTATGTGATATATTAAATAGAGTTATAAATACTCTTAACTATCCGTACCCACAAAAATCATACATACATAACCTCATGCCTGTCTCCCATGGTATTCCATAGTCTCTGCCAACCCCCATGGTTGGCAGAGACTATGGAATACCATGTGCTATGATTCTTACATAGGTACTTCTTTTACTTAAATAATGATACCATAAAGGTGAACAAAAGACAATACATTTAACATACACATTTTCACATTTGTAATATTGGTAAGGAAGTAACAGTATTATATTATTCCATTAATTCATTATTTCTAACCCACTTTAATAATGCTAACTTACAAGAATCATACAAGTCTTTACCTTGACAATAAGATAGAAAAAAATAATCAATTTCCTTTTAAGAAGTACTTCAAAGAATCCTTTAAGATATTGTTCTATGAATATTGAATTAATTCAACATTGCTCACATGTTCGTATGAAACATTTACTGCTAAAATATTCCTGTATTAACATGCCACCAATGTGTTGTATAAGTCATCCTTTAACTGCATGTCTGGCTGAATGTCTGACACCCCATATGCTTTACTGGTACAGTGATTAACAAGTGACTAGTCTACAAGTTAATTAATGAAACTGTTTTTTGCACTGTTGGTATGTCAACAGATTAAAAATGGATTAGTTGATGCAAACCTTTTTGTTTGACTTGGTCAATATTTGGAGTTGAATAACCTTAGTTGGTTTTTCATTATCTATGTACAGTTAGCTAATATTATTAGACATATTTGTCATTATTAAATATTAGCATTTTCTTTAACTTGTTATTTATCGTTATTTTATTCAACATGTTTTATTTGAAGATTTTATTTGAGTAAGCATGGAGGTCTATACATGTGTTTTTATTTTACTGAAACAACAATTATGTTTTGCTCTACATAATTATCTATGTGAAAAGTACAATTCAGCACAATACAGCATATATTTAGTGTAATATGTACTGAACATTTAAAATTATCTAATCAGCTTCTTAACAGGTTTCTGGCACTTCAATGCATTAAATGATTAGGTAATGTTACAGTTCTTGAGTCGGCCAATATCTAGTTGAGGACTATTTCCATAAAGTTGTGTACAAAGTGTTGATAACTCACAGTGTTTATTACAAACCATTAGCAAGTTTTCATTCATAAATATTGTTTAGCTTGTTCAACTACTTTTGGGCTTTAGGGTATTAAACTACTTTTATAAAACCTTTATGTGGCTGCTCCGAGTTAAATAAGTATATTTATACTAAGTTATTGTTATTTATGTTTCATTCTCAGTTAGCTAGTGCCATTTACGCATTAAAAAGACGAAGTTTAGCATTATGACGTTCATTATTGGATAATATAAGGAAATAACAGAAATAGCAAGTTCCCATTGTACTTTTGAAGTTGAAGACTGTACAGTCATAATGTTTTTAATATTATGCATTACGCAAATAAATAATTAAAGTGGCATTTATGACGATGAGGAAAACACAAATTCTCATTTAATTTACTGTTTTAACATAATATTGATGAATTGTTATGACTAAATAATTCTGTGGCTTAGTGAAAGGCATACAGTATTGTGTCTATACATAGTTATATGGTCCACTGCATGTTGTTTGTGTTGTAGCTATGAGGGATATTGTGTAGCTTCAGCTTTTGTTATATCTCGATGAGAATAGCCCATGTATGTGAAAGTCATGTTGAACCAGCAGAGTGTGACAATATCAATAAAAAAAACTAGTATCTTCGCGGATTCTGGCCTACATTTTATTCTTAAGTTTTGACCTACCTGGGAAATTAGGTTAGTTGTAGTCGTAAATACAAAGATTACTGTCATACCCCCTTTGCATAACTTCTTCGACTTAGTGTCAGTTTGCGTAGTGTCGTGGCGTGTGAAGTATGTATAAAACACCATATAGCTTAGAAGCCATAAAGAAATTTTAATGTTCAATGGTTATGTTAAGGTTCCTTGGTAGGTTATGCTGAAGTGCTATTACGTATTTTAAGTAGTTATTCATTGAATGCTAGGGAAAAGAACACCCACTTTTTGCTATTTACAACTTTGTTGGTATGTAATTCTATATGTAGGAGTGGGCGGACCTACTGCCATTTATCTAACACAGATACTAAAAAAGAAAGAAAAAATAATTTCGAATAAACGTGAAGCAATCGCCTTTGGATTGCTAAATCAACGATGCAAAATTGTCTTAATAACTTTACGAATAAAATAAATTGAAGCGGGTTTTCCGGCGTCATTCGGTTTCCAATTTACGTTATGTTTTTTTGTTCAATCCAACAATCCCTTATTCAGGGATCAAAAGATTTGCGACAGATTTCTTTTTCAAGGGTATCCATTGTTGGTATCGTGTTCAAATTACTGATATTCTCTCTGTAACAGTTGGATGTTACATTGTATCTGTTCGGGACGTTAATTGGTCTGATTGGAGTGAAATACGATAAGCAGGACAGGCTCGTTTCCTGTCCAGCTATCATATCAAATTGTCGTACTGTTCTCTGGAAGCTTCGGAGTTAGATAGTATTTATTTATATTATTGTTTACAATCAATGCTTCCTCCGAAATTAATTTACGTTTATGGTTAGTAACCGCAGAATTAATTTGTTAGCCGCAGAACTGATAAGATATGCATGTGGGAATTGTCATTCAAAAATACTACGGTACATTAATTGTTGTACCGGTGCCATGTGGTTCACCAGTTAACACGGTAATGCTGGTTAACGATCCGTTAACTTGACCGACCGCAACTTGATACCCGTAAAAATCTTCGATAATGACCTGATTTCGTATGCCTTTTACCCAAGTAGGTACAATACCCAAAAAGTTGGTAGAGGACCCTTTTTTTACATTAAAAGTAATTAACGACATTGGGACCTGTTATCTAATTTGCCTGTATTCTATATCTGAGCTTGGACTGACATTGATCGCTATCCAAAAATACATAACCAATTCTGGAGTTCTAACCGAACGTTTTTAGCTCTTCGTTGAATGAATGGATGTTTCTCTAATTATGCAAAACACAAAATGCTATTAGAATGTAAATCGAGAGTACAGTATCTGAATATTTGATGCCGTTAGACGTGACCAATGCAGATTAAAGTGTTTTATATGCGTTTTGTGTCATTCATCGTCATGTTGTGTCTCTGAATGAAATGATACTGTATGGAATGGGACATACATTAAAAGTAACCTTAACTTTTAGCCGGTTTTAAAGGGGGATTATATTTCATATTTTTCCATGTTATAGACAGAGAGTCCAAAAATAATACCAATCGCTTTCTCTTCGTTGTATCAAAATATTTGCAATAATACCAAAATCTTAGTCATGATTTGTCATAATAGGAATAACCCACACTGACCAATTCTCTGAAATCCTAACACATTAGACCACTTACAGAGTAATTAAACCTAAAATAGATGTGAGCCAATTCTATGAAGGCACTGAACCCAAGAAAGGACTAACGAAGACTGGCTAAAACAAACAGTATAGTGTTTCTAGGCGTGTGTAACTCAATATATTAAGAACTCGACAAATATTCCCATTTGAGCTATCTAGGCGTCGCTGCTATTTTTATTAAGGGTCAATTAATTTGTTTTTCTAGTGCCATTTTTACATTGGACCAGACGATTCAGTTTATTGGGTCAACAGATCGATTACGAGTGGTTTGGAGCTGATATGAATAGCTAAGAGATACCTGGAATCCTAAATTGCTAGACTTTTTAAATGTCTATACTAACTTTCACTGTTACGTAGATGTTAAAGAATAATAAAAGACCACACTGAAAGGGTAAAGTTATTGATTTTCTGAATTGAAAATAATATTTAACCCAAAAAGGTCCTTAGGACTTGCGTATACAGCTTTGAGATTAACTCTCCGCGTGGACTGTTGGACCGTTTTGACAAATGAGATGTGTATCGATCCGTCTACATTCGCAGACTAGGTCGCCAGACCGCCAGGGCGGCAGGCTGAATATTAGCTATTCAGCGTTAGCCAGACTTTAATCTCAACTGTATAAAGTGAATAAAATTCCTCGATTTCTTCTAGAATCTGGTTTTAACAAACATTTGGAAAAGAGGGTTCTTAGCAAGACTAGCTTTATTGGCTCAACGTTTAGGTTGAGATTGCAATTTGCCAAACTGTGACGTCATACCACTTGTTATTGGACGCAAGATTACCATACAAAAGCATTTATTCTCTAAATAAAATTCTTGTAGTCGACCGTTTGTCATTTTTATTGCAACGTCTTCCGTTGTATTTAATTATTTATTTTTCCCAGACAGTGGTAGCCTTTCGGCCTATGAAAGCTATTGTTTGTTACGTTGTTACTTTGTAATAGAGTTCTCATTGAGTAACGTCTTACTTTCTATCTGATATGAGGTTAAATTAATTCATTATTCATCTTTATTATCACCGAGGAAAATAAAATGGGCTTTATGAACCAATCACGCCTTTTTGTTACAAACAATATTATTAACTTTATCTAACCTTTAATGCATTCATTTGATAGATATCATTGAAGTAATAACAGATATGAATAATTTATCGATCGATAACCCGAAATAAGGATAAGATGCGGCTGACTCAAAATTTTCATTAGTATTCTGTGACGTCAGGAGATTCAACACGTAATATTACATGCCAACGTACCGTAAATTCGCGACACTTGACATAATGTCAGATTAGAATTTTTGTCCGCAGCTTTCGTAACGAAATAATGGTGTACTATTGGGTCAAGTGCGGTACGTAATAAAAATTTGGTTCCGCTGCTCGGCCTGGCCTTCACTGCGAGTGGTGTAATTGTCTTTTTTCTATGCCTGTTGTCTATTGCTGAAACGCGAAAGTTTTTATTGTGTACCATCACGCACGAGGTGACTGGTTATGGGATAACAATGGCATGGTCACTTCATGACCTTTGAATCGTTGTGGGAAGAACTCGTCTTCCTTTTTAGAAGAATAAAATTGTATTTCAAATGGCACCGCCTTTTCCCAGTCCCCGTTTTTGCTTCTGATTAATTTCTTTGCGCGCTACACGACAGTTTAATGAGTTCTCCAGAAGAAGGTCAAGATTACTGTACCCTTTTTTGTAACTGTATAACTAGAAGTTACCCTCTGTCTTGTGTCTTATTGGTAAAATATTTACCGACCTAAGTAAATACTCCACCGTGCTATTATTTCAGTCTCGATATTTCATTGGTAAAGTAATTGCTAACAAAACTGAAGTGCTAATTAATACTAACTCTTAAGAGTTGAAGTAATAAAGTATCCGGGCATTTATGAACTCTCGTGTCCCAGTAATGTTCAATGTTATTGAAATATACAACGCTTTATGTTCCTTCGTTTTATGCTAGCGTATCAAACGCTTGAGTCGTTTACACTCCGGGGAAATAGCTGTTTAATGAATTGTAGATTTCCAATATAGGATCGATCATTGCGTGGAGAATCCATCACGGTTTTGCGATGCGCTGATGTCGCTCGATGGTACCCTGATTTCATATTCTGAATGAGCGCGAATCGTTGTGCCATTGGTTGAATGATAACACATTGATGGCTATCTATCTTCCTTGTCACATGTTTAAACGTTATTTGCCATGTGTGTTATGCCGGTATTTTGTAATAAAACAATTTATTTATTTTTGTAAAAAATGTGTACAACTCAATTTTATGTCTTTTAATTTTAAGGTTCAGACGTAACTGGATTGTTTTACTGTCGTATGTCGTATACCCTAATCGTAAAGGCAACGGGCAATCTTTCCATAGAACTAATTTATTGTATAAAATCTCAGATTACTTGAGATTATACGTAAACTGTACAAAAGGATGAGTTGTACCATGCTAAAGGTCACCATAAAAGCAGATTCGAGTGTAGTCACTAATTGTCAAACTACTTTTTGCGGCATAACTTGTTTTACGAATGATTCTGTTGCTAGGGTGACGTAATAATGGGGTTTGTAGGTTCTTGTTTATAAATACATACATTCTTTTACTCATATTTGTCTTTAGGTTATTTAAAGGCTTACCTTGGATGGAAAGTTCCGTGTATTGTGAACTATTTCGATTCACTAACAAATTTCTAACACGCCGTTACGAGTTTACTTCCAGAAGTTAATTATATCCAGCGACCGAGCAGTTTCCTACCTGGAGAATTGGATTATTTAGTTTACCTCCATTTCTGGAAGCGTTTATAACAAAGTAAACCGCATGGAACTTTCAAATTGTGAATGGATTCAACCATATAGATAGGTACTAGTTATACTAGAGTTTACTGGACTATCTATTCCAATAAATATTTTTTGTCAATGACGTAATAGAAATTACCACATAACGTAATTTCACGCCTGTCTCCCATCCCCATGGGAGACAGGCGTGAAATTACGTTGGCAGAAACTATGGAACGCCAATTGCTACGATTCCTATACACCGCTTCATCAACAGTCATCAATCTTTTAATTAAGGGTACTTTTAATTTGGTCCTTACAGTCCGTCCCCCATTATTCTTATACAACTGTGTGTAAAGGTTAACATCAAATCGATTACGCTTTCATACCAGTTTCCACATTATTACCGTTCAAAGGCAGCGCTAATGGATATCAACTAGGGCTTTTATAACGTGTATAACTTTGTTTTCCGTACTACAAAGTGACATAATTTATTCTAGACCGTTAATGTTCGCTTACATGACTTTTAGGTCGAACGTAAATGTTTAAAAGGTTTCTGAGGGAATGAGATAAGTTATTGGGTTTTAATTACACTTTTAATGATAATTAATTGATGTTCAGCTCCATTAGGTTTTAGTATAATCGAATTTATTAGTTTTTGTTTATGTAAGACTTCATGCTTATAGGTTGCACATTTTCGAATCTATTTTATAGCATTTTTTTAAGGGGGGAAAATCATCGAATCGGCTTCTCCCGCCTGGGTGAGGCGGGAGGGAGTGTCAGACTCTTACTGAATAAAAACCACCCCGTTCCTTCTCCTGCACGTCGAGCCGGAGCCCCGGTTACCCGTTAGGTTCTCCGCGACTCCGAATTTTTAAAGCTTAGGACGTTATCTAATCTATGAATCTATTATGGCAACGCAATTGGTCACGTGGAGAAAAAGGAATTAAAATAAGCTTTAACACATTGATGTGAAGTTTTAGAATTGACTAACCAAATATGTTGGGTATAGTTAATGATTTCAAGGCTGTTACTAACCGATATCAATGAAATCCGATACTAATACAATATTGATTTTAAAGTAGGCTAAATATCTAATGACATTCAATAGTGTATAGAAAACTAATATGCTATTGAACAATAATCATGTGTTTAATGTCCGAATTGTGTCTGGATTAGATATTACGATCATATTACTTTAATTACATCTGTTTATTTATCAGTTTATTGGCATAAGTTTACTATAATGCCCATGAATGACGTTTGACGCTATTTTGTTAGAAAAAATAGTTGATGTTAGCGAAGACTGATAAGATAAATCAACCTTCACTATCACTACGCGCCCATGAACCGTAAGTTATGCGTCATGGTTGTAAAGAATGAATGAGGTTGGGAAGTTGGGGCTTTTGTCTATGGGTTAAATACTACGACTACGCTAGTTATGCTTATGATACAGGAGTAGTAAAATTGTGAACAAAACAAGTTTTTTCTCTGAAGGTCCAGGCAGTAGAAATGTTACATTACCTACATTATTATTTGTCAGTTATGAATGTCATGACGTAATAAAAACATAGCTTTTTTTGAGAGTGGAATATCATCCAATTACTTCTCTCGCCTCACCCGGGCGAGAGTGTCAGACTCCTTACTGATTAAAAACCACCCCGTTCCTACTCCTGCACTTCGAGCCGGAGCCTCTGTAACCTGTTAAGTCCTCCGCGGCTCCGTAAAACTTATAACTTAAGCGCAGAATTTTAATTGAAACTCCGTGCTAGTTATTAAGACTACTGAGAATTTCGAAAATCCAAAAAGGTCCTAAAACTGTTCTTTTAGAATAAAACGAACCCGAGATGAGACGAAACTTTCAGCACATCTTTGAATACCAATTGTTTGATAGTTTTTCCAGATTTTCTCTAGCTCATAAGATATCTTAGTAGAATATTAACCAATACTCTTTGTTTCCAGATCTAGTCCACTGCACAAACGAGCCCAACGTGTCGATACCACAGCTCGCCAACCTGCTGGTAGAGCGTACACAGAACACTAATTGGGTGGTGGTGTATAAAGCTCTAATAACTGTACATCATCTACTAGCATATGGGAATGAGGTGAGGACTATGTTTAATTACCATGTAGAAAATTAGAAAGTGTTCATATTGTGCTGATCAATGTTCATTGAATATTTGGTTACTCCATTGAAAAAGAACGATGTGAATGTATGATGATTTGGAAATGTGGTGATAAAAGCTTTTTACCAGATGTGGCTGAATTTTGGTATACAGAAGTTGGGGTTGTCTGCCTTCTAAGACTAGCTTGCTTGGTATTAAAATTCATAGCTCTGAAAACAACTTATTTGGATTATGTGTTTTATTATTGGCTGAGCGACAATCAGACATATTTCTTCATGAATTACAGCAGCATTTCGGTGCTAAAAACAATCACATTTGTAGTTGTAGGATGTGGTACTTGACGGGCCATTCACATGGAAACAATCAATCAATTCCGTAACCATGCAATCGGTCCTTTGGTTGCCCAGCCATATGTTCTTCGTCAAGTAAGACGTGAGCACATTTCAAACGTGAACGTAGCCAATGAAATTGTTCAATGGAGCTACGTCGGATTTCCGACACGGTACACATTGGCACATCAAACGGCTAATTGTGTACAAAGCCTTAGTTACGTAGGAACTGAACCAACCGGGCTGCTCTTATATGGAAATTGGTTAACCGGCTTCAGTTTGGAGTTTATTAAGTCTGGAGCTTTGCTAACAGATTTTTGCTACGGTGATTCTGACATCGTAGCAAGCAACTGACTGATTATTTATCGACATTAGCATCAGGTCCAATGGCGATAGTGTATATCGAACGAATGACTGATGTTAGCGTAAAATTAATGCTAAAAACTAAATAGAGAAAGTCACCACTGCACTAATTCCCTTCCATTCACCAATGGTAAATGCCGACCGTCTTTAAAATTAATCCTGAAAGCAAAGCAGCACGATAATTATCGAGTCGTGACGTCAGCAAACACAAAAGGGGCAGATACCCACGTACCCTACATTTCCGATGCCAGTATAATTCCTTATAATCAGATGGAGGAGTTTCACCCTTTGTGAGTCACAATTAACCTACCAACTTATTGGAAAATGGGAATTTCTGTGATGGAAAAACCGAATGCATTTTCTCTTGCATAAATATTAAATAGTTTTTGCATTCATGCTCTATTAGGAGTTTATTCTTGTCATTTTGCTTTAATGTAGTCGATAGATATTTCACAGTGTAGTTAGTGTGATGTGACGCTTCGTCTCCTTCATCATCTTTACCCATAAAGGTGAAAGAAGTCTTCATTTCGAGTCCCCATGTCAATCTTAGTTAAAAGTTCCAAGTAATTAAAAATCTTCTATTGCATTTTAACTAATGTTGGGGCTAAATCACATTTCGTGAGAAGTGGGCGTACTACCTGAGCACTTAGTATATCACGAGAACGTTAATTTGGAGATAATTTCATAGCCGACTCCATCAGTACCTCGCTAACTTGCTTTGATCCAATCATCTTGTGTTCAAACATCCCATAATGTCTCTATAAACTTGTGTATACAGGTAAAGCTCTGATAAACTGTTTACGCGTTTTTTTACTATCAACACTAGCACGCTTTCCTCCCAAAGAATTTTACGATGCCATCTGTTATTATGGATATTACCTTTTTTAAAGTCTTTTTAGTCTTGTGTGTTTGATGAAACGATTTATGACTTTCGGTTCTGTTGCTCTGAATGAGGTGGACAATTTAATCTGCATTAAAACTTACATCTGTTAGCAGCTACCTTTCATCAAAAAATGACCCTAAAGCATGTCTATAGTCAATGCTTATTAAGAAAATTTAAGTAATGAATTTCTAATGAAGCCACATTTTTTATTATCTTCCTTGTTCTACGTATTTTATTAGGAGTAGAGTTTCAAGGGTACATTTTTCTCAAAACGTGGATAATATTCATTGTAAACGCAAGTGTTGTTTGATTGTTTGTCACATAATTTATGTATGAATGCTTGTTTATTCCCACGTAGACCCAGCTGAATGTACTTTGTGAATAAAACCAGGTATTTATCAATGAGTCACGATTTTGCCATAGCTGGTATGTGTAAAGTTTATGGGGCTTATACTTATTTATATGGAATAAACGACTTAATATAGCAAAACTAGAACTATGGAATTATTTTCGACCTTTTGTCTATTAAAGGTCTCTGATAGATACTCAGTATCTTTGATCTAGTTACGGGCAAGTGTTTTGTTCTCCAAGTCTAGGATGTTCTATTAGGTTTTAAAAATTTACAGAAATATGGTTTACTTTTTGATAGTTGTATAATTTTTTTCGATTTAACGTGGCCTCTACCAAACTGTCATTCAATTTAGAGTCCATGATATCAAGATTTCGATTCGCTTAACCATCATACCGATCCATTATAACAACGTCTTGATTTGATTCTTGCTTCCATTACCAGAATTTGCTTTGATGCTGTTACGCCCATTATATTATATTCATGCGCAAACATACTCTCGTTTGCTTATCTCATTCTAATGTAATTCCATCTTTCCTTTTACGATACTCAAGGGAATGTATCTTCGCTTTTGTGGGATATCTTAAGTAGGAGTGGTCTGGAAAAAGGAACTAAAGATCAATTTTAATCGAGCCTTTAGCACTTGACCTAAATATGATAATGAAAAAAATCAATACCGTCTGGAGTCAACCGATCAATGCGCAGTCCATGAACTCGGTACTGATTAATGTGAATCACTCAATTTCTCGCCTATCAAATCACGGTATGGAGGTCAAGACGTTTATCATCATTTCGGAAAACATGATCTCGATCGGGGACTTTTTAATGTTGATTCGTAGAACCTTGTTCAGTCCCCTTATCTGTCAATGTCAACAGCTGGAAAAGTAATGAAATCGCCGTATGCGCATACCGTAAATGCAAAAACTGATTAACTTAGGCTAATCTGAGAGCCCGGATATCGTAAATTTTTAATTGTTTAATGGAATTGCTGGTTTTCATTCACTTATTTTGTTGTCAAGGAAAATTCCGGTTGTTAATGAAATCTGTGTAAGGTTGAATTTAATCTATCCCTGAAAATTAAACTAGCAGTAATCGAATCGCTTTACATTTTTTATCAGCATGAAGATTGAAATTAACTTCAAATGCTTTAATGTATAAGCGTTTGAGCTTAAGTCGGTTAAAAATGAATGTTCAATGATAAAGTCCTTGAGAAAAAGTTGACATAGATACGAAAGAGAACGTCTTAATGATGCAGCGTCTTCTCGATATCAATCAGATGCTTCTCGTGACCCCTTACTATACAAGGTAGTTAATCACCCAGACGTGTATGTCGTAATACAATGACAGGCGAGAGGCGGGGCTCTACGTAATTTGCACCTCGACAACTTTGCAAAAAAAAAAATACAAACGTCATAGTCACTGACAGCTAGTTGCAGTGTTGCCAAGTGCGGAAAAAGTTTGCGTATTTTTGAATGCTAAAAACGTCATGCGGAGGTGTTTCTTTTTTTTAAATGTTGGAGATATGAAAAGCGACGTTCTATTTATTTTTTATTTACGGTCAGATGAATAGGCATACTGTGCTTGTTTACGTGATGGGATATGAATATACGTAGCTTGTTTACTGCGGTTCTGTATTTTGCTTTGAACCAGTTGTTTACTATTTTTCATTTTTACTTTTGTATATAAAAATCGCAATTTTTAACGACATTTATTTGAAAAGGCCTTTCATCTCATAAGTACATACGTAGTAGCGTAAATAAAACTTCATATTATTCACACGAGCCTGACAGATTATTTTCACTGTTGTTGCACAATTTTTTTTCAAACTCGTGCCTTATCAAATATTAATTTACTGCGTCACGCTATGGGTATTAATTTTCCATACAAATAGCGGCCCAAGCGCAACGAAGTACATAATGCCATTATGTAATTTATTTCCTGTAATATTTTTGTCACCATGTCACTATTATTGCATTTCGTCATCTGTTTTGTAATGGTAGATGACGTCTCGATTCCCGTACTTTTTCATAAAAACATTTGGTAGGGTTAATGAAGGGCGAAATAAATGTAGCTGTACATACTCTAGTTGTTCTTTTCGTTCGTTTTTAAATCCTATTAACACTGGTTGTTCCTCGATTCGGTAATTGATCGACTCTAGGACATTATTGATAATCATCGTCAAGTCAGTCACACAGACATCCATTACTGATGGTTTCCGGATCGGCCGGTTGATTGACCTGCATCCAGCTGTTCCTTGCGTGCGACCTTACTAACAATGGCATTTCCAAACAAGACTATTAAATCTTTAACTAATTTAATAAAGGCATTATCTATAATGTACCACATAACTGCATAAGCATCACAATGTGTCCAGTATTAGAAACTTGCCTTCAAATACCAGTTTAAATTCTCACGGAGCGACAGCCACCCCATACAGCTGTGACAGTGTCTGACAATTACGCAGGCTATCAGCTAGCCTCATCATTCCCAGCTATTAAAACACGCAATTAACAGCCAAGTGTCTATAGATTTAAATAGCACTTTAGTCTCATTTTCGCGTGACATTTCCATGATTTACATAAGTGAGTGGTTGCTGTTATTTATATGTGAGGTTAACTGGTATTAGTATAGTCTTCATAGTCTGGTTAATCAGACGTTCTAATGAAATGGACCCTAGAGAAATGGTAGTATTTATTATTATGTAGTCTTTCGACAAAACCACCAATTTTGCAGACTGCTTAGGGAAGTGTAGAGAAACTATTTTAAACATGACTCCCAAGATTATTAGTTTTCGTAAATGTGCGGTACAGATGCTATGTGTGATCAAATTCGAATTCTCCAATATCGATTCTCGATTTAATATAAAACTGCATCCATGTTGGCAACCCCCAAACACTAGTTTCCAGCTGAACTTCAGCTTATGATATAGAATACAGGTTATAGACTGCTGTTAGCTAAAATGTATTAATCAAAAGCGCTACTGGTTCTGGATTTGACCCTCGATTTGGAAAAGTATTATAATTCGATCAATGGGAACTTTTGTTTGCAAATTTCATAAAAGACGTGGTGATGTAATTATTGCACAATTTCGCGTTATAGGACCGTTGATACGTAGTGAAAATTGAAACAAAATGGATTATCTTAGCGTATCGGTTATTGAAACTGCTAAAATCAATTAACTGAAAAAAAAACACCCATTTTATTGACATCGTGTATTATCATGTTGCTAAGCAGTCAGGGGGCGTGTATGATATGACTTATATTGCAGTCATTTAGATAGGTATGTAATGGTGAACTAAATTAAATAGTAGGTACTTATCTACATATTACATTGTTTATGCAGAAGTAACTGTGTATTTGAAGACTGGGGAAGAACTTCCAGATTATAATTTGAACCTATCGAGCGCAGCCTCGATTTTGTCCGGATCATAAATGCATAAAACCATTAACATGACTTCGTATAGACATAGCTACCAGGCTAAGGAAGTGGAAACTGTAGTTTTTTTTCTTCTCTTATAATATCTTCTGATTCACTTCGTTGCGTTACGATGTCCCTGGGACGCGCCGGACTTCAGTGTTTCGGTGTTTTCATGGTTGTATCTACTGTAGATCCTGGCTAACAGGAGTTGCAGTGGTTTTGGGAAGTTGTAGCGGGATTGCCCCAATAAAAAAAATGCTATTAAGCAAATATCAGTTAACTAGCTTCTTCTAGCTTTCGCTCGCGCTCCCGTGGGATAAAAAGTAGCCTATGTCTTATTCCAGAGCATATTCTACCTCTACCCCTGCTCTAAATCTATCTGTTTTGACATGATTGTGTAACAATCAGACACATGAACACACAAACACACACATTTATGATATTAGTAAGATTCACAGTAAATTATACCTGAAGTGGAAATGTGTACCTGCCTGTAAACATTTGCGAGGAAAAACGATCGTCATATACTTAAAGTTGTTATTTGTGAGACACTTTCCAATAAAACCTAGCCTTTCAATACGCCTACGTGTCTACGTTATTATTTGTCGGGTGGGTGTATGATCTCCATATGTAGGGAGTGTGTGGGATGAAACCTCTGGAATATTCTGCTAAAAGTTCACGTGGAAATTGGAAACAGAGTTTACCTAGATACTGTCAACTTCTATGAAGTAAAAGTTTATTGATTAATGACCTTTTGTCTTAGAGAAGATGTCAATAAGATTTCGTTGCTTGAAGACCGTTTAAATGGCATCATTCTTCGAATGATTTGGTTAATCGTATCGGTTTTTAATTGCTGTCTGGTCGTGCCGATTGATTTGTAGTCTTAAACTAAAGATAATATTCTAGCTCAGGTTTATTAGTCTTCGTTTTACACTTTGCTAGGTATATGAACAGATTAAAGTGAGAAATTGGTGTAACGTTGATGATAATCTACTACAATTCTTTCGACGGCAAACGAAATATAGTTACATAATCTTATTATCGCAAGTAAAACTATATTAGGTGTTATTCGTCATAGTTCCTATATATGTATGTATGTATATTATTTAGCCACGTTGGTAGGTATATAGTCAGAAGGATTTACTTTAACGACTCCTACAAATAAAATGTCTACAATGCGACCACTTGTGTCAATAAACGATGTCTATCTGAATGTGAAGTGTACTTGTGTGATGGAACTAAGGATTTGTCGAAGACAAATACTTTGTGAATTGTGTGTCCATGTGAGTTTTTATTGTTCTTATAATGATTGGGTAATTGATGTAGAAATATGTGTTTATTATAAATAAACACATTTCTACATTTATTAGGTAATTTGTAGGTACTAAAGTTTTATTCAATTGCTTAAGTAATGGGAAAAGATTTATTGCATATTTCCTCGTTTAATCGTAACACTTTGGGCTTATTATATGTAAAATGGTATTGAAAACGGTTATACGGAAAAACCTTGACCTCAATTAGTCAATGGAAACTACCACCCATGTTTTATCGAGAATTCCTTGGAAACTTCAGTCGAGTTGCAATAGTACGAGAGCTCGCAATACCTACGATCACTATGTATGCGAAGTGTCGCTCTTCGTTGTGAAAAATAGTCGCAATATCTACTCCAATTATTATGTCTTTAGAATTAGCAATTGGACTATTGAAGGAGATTGGAAAATTGCTTGAGACCCTACGGGACCAAAGGCACATGATGATATTATTTTCGCACGAAAATATATCCGTTTCAATCCGAACTAAGAATAGACCTTATTATGTAGGCGGGTTGGTTATTTTGGGGATGGAATTGCTAAATCACGTGTAATCCGTGATTCGCATTAAGTTGTACTCTGTTATTCAATTTGCTTGGACGCGTGTGAGTTTGTGTTAACGTATATTATGCTGTAATAGTTAGTTTTATTTTGTAAGGAAAATGGTTAATTATACATTGTATATCGATAGTAGGACTTTCTTATACTGTGACAGTAATTAGTGTAATGTTTATTTTAGTAGAAAATATCTAGGTATATAAAGTTTCTAGGCTATCTTTAAATTGGAATGAAAATACCATTTTCGCTACTTTTTCATTCGAAACTAATATTAGGTATCTCTAAAATACATTTATGTATGTAAAAAATCTAAACACATTTCACAGCGCGTTTTACGCCCGCGGCGGGCGGTTGTGATCGTTTGCGGCTCCCGCAACCGTGGCGGGCGCGGGAGAAAATCGCGTCTTGTCGTTAGCCTAAGGTTACTAATACTACTACTAAATGTTGATGGGGCGGGAGGAAACGGCCGGGTGTCATCACTTCGAGGACCGCCCTGAAGACATGGTGGAACACACACGCTCCGGCTCGAAGGGCAGGAGTAGGAACGGGGTGGTTTTTAGTCAGTAAGAGTCTGACACACATGGCGGGAGCAGTCATTCAATGACTTCCCCCTTAAAAAAAGGTTACTAAATCTTAGGGAACTACATAATATGGTTTCTCATCGTGGCATAATTACCTAAAAATCCTGCACCCTGTTATCAGTGGCCTGGTTTGATTCCTGCGATGCAGATACCAAAGCCACTAGTCACTGAAGTAGAGATAAAGATATATTGCCCGATTTAGTAAATACGTAGCGCTTGTCAGTATTAGTTAATATTATAAACAGGAAACTTTTGTATATTTGTTTGTAAATAATAAATAACACATGAAAGAAAACTCATAAAATACGAAGCGATGGTTCAAAAGGTACTGTTTGACCTGGAAATGGTTCCGTCATATAACATCTCGTGTCGTCTAAAAATACAACGTAACAAACTGAACGCGCCTTGTTTTCCATGTGCATCAGCTGTTTGTGATTCTAGTGTTTTATAGGTTTGGTGTCATAATATTTCATAGTTTGAATTTACGTTCCCATTAGATTGATATTAGTCAGTCTTAGTCATTCCATCGTATACGAGTTACGATGGTGCCGCATTGTCTGAATGTCATGCGCAGGCGCAGATTAAACAGGCGCGGCCGCAGTAAAGATATTTTGGTTTGGCGTGATGTCTACTATTACTCTATTGAATTAATATAGGTACCGACCCAATGAGGACTTCGAACTACAAGAGTGTTGCTGGTCTTTATAAAGGAGTATATTCTTGAAGCTCCTATCGAATTGAAGTTACCAAAGCCGAGAGTTCCACAATTTCTTACTGTTCTTATTGTTATCATTTAGACAAGCACTCTTTGAAAATCTTTTAAAAGTGCTTTAAAAACTGCGCTATACTTATTTGTCCTGTTAATATTTCCGCCACACTTCTAAAAATATAACGTATGCACATCAGGTGTTTGTGTTTCTAGTCGTTTATAGGGATCGCCGAAATGTGTTTGTTGTTATAATATTTGATAGTCTGAAAGGGATGCTGTGTTTGCATGTGGATGTTGTGTTTCCTTAGCTTGTTTTCGCACGTTTATTGAAAATACACGAATGAAATATTGGCATGCTTGTAAGTCATATTGCGAAAAGATGGATAGAATATAAAAAAGATCTGATAGGGAACAATGGAAACAGGAGACTTTGTGCAGCCCTCAAGTAAGTAGCTTGGGATAAGAAGGAGGATGACCTTATAGCTATACTTACTAAGTATCGTCGCGAAGAACCTAACGGGTTACCGGGGCTCCGGCTCGAAGCGCAGGAGTAGGAACGGGGTGGTGTTTAGTCAGTAAGAGTCTGACACTCCATCCCGCCTCACCCAGGAAGCCAACCCGGGAAGTCATTCGATGATTTTCCCCCCTTAAAAAAAATACTTACTAAGTATAACAATTATTTTTCGACAGACATGTTATGAACGAGTTCCATGTAATAAGGTGCGAGTAGATACTGTGCTTCACTACATAGTATAAAACAAAGTCGCTATCCGCCGTCTGTCTGTCCCTATGTATGCTTAGATCTTTAAAACTACGCAATGCATTTTGATGCGGTTTTTTAAACGGTTTTTTAATAGATAGAGTGATTCTTAAGGAAGGTTTATATGTAGTAAGAAATGCATATTGCACCCGTGCGAAGCCGGGGCGGGTCGCTAGTAATATGATAATGCACACTCCATGTTTAAATTATGTTCTGTTTCGTGCAATATTTGTGAACTTTATGCCCAATATTAATATGTGTTATTTCTATTTTTCAGAGGTTCACACAATATCTAGCATCGAGTAATTCAACATTTCAACTTAGCAATTTTCTAGACAAAAGCGGCGTACAAGGTATGTACAGAACATGTTTTAGTTACTACATATAAACAAATATCAAGTTAAAATACTGCAAATGATGTTATACCTAATATTTTAATTGGTACGTTATTGTTCAATGTACCTATTTTATTTATGCATCGAATATTATTTGTACGGGATTATTACAACTGAATAAGGAAATCATTACGAACATGATAACAACTCCAATTATGTAATTAATCCATTTATGGAATATTTATACTAAATTAAGTATCATTCAGTTTACTTACGCACGAATAAAAATAACAAAAATCTTAATCTTGTCAAGGTTAAGGTTTTGCTATTCTATTCTCTATCGCTATGACATCAAATGTTATTAAAACTTGTTAGATCTCGTTCACAAAGCTTAATATCGAAAACCTCATTCGATATGTACCTTAATGTCTGGATATTAGTTTAATACCTCATGTCGCAGATATTGGAAATGGATATCGACAGCGACCTTACCATTTTACGAATAAGTTGGTACATCATATAAACTTTACTAGATGCGACTGAATGTCAATATTTTACGTTGAAGGACGTTTTATGGCTCTTCTAGAAGGGGATATAGGGATAGTATGAATTTTAGGCTGCTGACTACGTATAGCAACCAGGTGTTTTAGACTTTATGGGCTTGATACTTTTACACTCTTTTTGAGGGGGGAAATCCATCAAAGTCAAAGCATTTATTTCGAATCATCCAATGGCTACTCCCGCCTTGGGTTAGGCGAGTGGTAGTGTAAGACTCTTACTGACTAAAAACCATCTCTTTCCTACTCCTGCTCTTCGAGCCGGAGCCCTGGCAACCCGTTAGACATTCGACGGCTCCGTATCGGGCATCAGGCCTATTGGGCTGTGGCTATCTATGGTGGTGATATTCTTACATAAATCAGTAAGAGTCTGACACTCCCTCTCAACTCACCAAAGGTGGGAGAAGTAATTGGATAACTTCCCCTCTGAAAAAAAAAGTCTAGAAAAGTCTATCTCTAGAGTAAGTCTATCCTTAGCCACAATTTTAACCAACCCGTTGAAATTCATACCCTAAATTTGTTCATACAAAAGTAGTCTCTAAACATTGGAAATAAGGTCTATAATGTAATGTAATATTAGTGGAGAGCGGTCACCGGTGACCGCTTGGGGATCTAAGTTCAAATTGTATTAGAAAAAAAAACAGGCGTACTTCGGCAGATTGCGTGTTAAAAAATAGTAGCGTGCTTAGAATGTTAATAGAACATAATTTATTATTATTGTAACGAATTTCCTCATTTCTTTTTTGCTATAAATTAAGTAATCACTTTACACTTGACCTATTTTTCAAGTACTGCCGAAAAATAAGTAAATAATATGCTGTGTCGGCAAAAAATTACATAATACGAGTAACAATCCACTGCAGACGTTTTAGCGTCACATTTATAAGTGGTTTGGTAAATATTTGGTCAGAAATCATAAAACTGTTAAGAGGTATCAAGTATTATTTGAGAGAAGTTTCAAAGTGTCTCTGGCTTAACATGAATCACACAAAATAATATCTGCCTCGTTGGCCGAGTGGTCGCAAGTGCGACTGCCGGGCAAGGGGTCTCGGGTTCGATTCCCGGGTCGGGCAAAGTATTACTGGGTTTTTTTAAAAAAACTCAGTAGTAGCACGGAGTCTGGAATTGTCCCGGTATATGGCAATAGGCTTACCCCCTATTATATGGGACTCATAACATAAATAGTGAAAAGTGGGTGTTACATTGTACAGTGGCATAATGTGCACCTCTGCCTACCCCTTCGGGCATAAAAGGCGTGTTGTTATATATGTATGTAGCTTCTAGTTATCACACCAAGATTTACAATTATCAAAATCAAGTCCTTTAGTCATGTCATACAGTCTTCCAAGTTCTTATTACAATTCGATTTTGTGGTTTCTCTCAATGTCCGGTTATGTCCGGAAACACTGTGTCTGTATTTGTACTTACACATTCCTATGTACTATACTCATTCATTCGCAGTTGGCAAGTCTCATTCATTCATTTCTGCACCAGAGCAGCTGCTCTGGTGCAGAAATTGTAATCTGTCTGGAAACATACATTATTGTTTTGGCCTACTGAAAGAAGAATGAGTAGCCATAATCGACTAGAGTGTAAGATCTCACCATTACGAGTATGTCAGTTTGGTAATCGATACACATAATCTTAGGTGCTACTAAATCGACTTTTTTTGTGATCGATATTCCGATTACCGAGCGAGTGAACCGGGCGGGAGCAGATAATGACATTAAAAAATCATGCATCTATTACCAATAGGGTAGATGCCTAATTTTTATTTCAATGTCCGTCTGGACACGTATTTTTTATTTTCTTACAGAAATGAAAACTTTCGACGATATACTGATTTGAAATGTCGCGTGACGTCACTTCTATGTACATTTTATACGTAGAAATGACGTTTTAGCCCCCACTCCTAAACTTTGATTCGTTTTATCTAAGTATTGTTTTATTATACGACAAAATAAAAAAATATGTGTCAAATATTTTTTCATAACCTAACTGACGGACTAATTAGTTTTTTAATTTTCATACCCTGTCATCATCTCATGGCACATGTCCTCTAGAAATCGATGCCCACCCGTAACTACCATTTCACACTGACTTAATTTGCGGCAGATTCGTGAAGCCGTAGTAATGCGGATGGTGGCCAATGTTATGCAACTATACACAAACAAGCTATGTAGTTTTACGTTGTACACAGCGAAATGTACAAAACCATTTTATCATGGTCTAGCTTTGTATGATCTTCCCGCCCCTTCTTCGGTCAGTTTATACTGGTTTGCTTAGCTTGATTTGTAGCTATTGTACGTCATTAGTTCATTACATAGTGCGATGCCAACTGCCAAGTAATCTTGGCGCCCTATAGGCTATGTTAAAGTAGTTCTTTGTCTAAATTGGGTTGAATTTTTTTCGTCTGGCGTGTGATAGTGACTTGGTTTTTGGATCTGTCTCGATGGCTGTGTAGAGCCGTAAATTCGAGTGCTATACATGAGTCATGACGTCTTGGTTTCAATTCCTGACTTCCAGCTTTTCGATGTAAAACGTGCTGAATGATAAATGGAGCTAAGTTAGGTTTGAATGGTATTGGGAATTTTGCCTAATGCGTAAATGAATTGAATACTTGCTCCCCTCGTATTTGACTATGACGTAACCTATCACTATGCCAACCGAGCGTTGCAAGTAACAATGTTCCGCTTTGAAGAATATGGCTACTATAGTGTAGTACATTCATGGTATTGCACTTGCATATGTGATGGGAAATGAATTATTGATGCATCCGGAACTATAAACGGTCACTGTTTTGAAGTAACCAATCACAGAATAAAAGAATAGTGGGCGTAATATCCACCAATACCAATCTAAGAACTGGCGCAGTACATGTCGCGCATTCGATTTTTGAACGAAACAACAGTTTTTAAAAAATGCTAATTGTTCCATCGAGACTAAATACGATGTGTATGTAAAAAGTATCTGTTTGTTGCATTACGCAAAGATTAATTATCATGAAAGAGAAGCTTTCAGTACCCTCATTCATTAATCTACTTTATTAGCCACTAACACCTATTTTCACACAACTTACTAACCTAGGTCTTATGAACTATATTAGTCTAGCAACGTAGGCGTATCGGTTACGTTTCGCTGACGTATGTATGTATGTGGGTACTATACTCAACGATATGACCAGTGACCTTTAAGGTCAACGACACCGTGGCCTCAGCTCACTCGCTAGAATATTTTTACTAGTAAAATTTTTATATTATATCATATTTATGTATGTATGTATGTTATATGTAAATGTAGATATGATCGTCACGTTTGCTGTGTTGTGAATTAATTTATTTAGGATTTAATTTATTTAGGTAAAATGTCTCGTTGGTTTAGTGATCGCAAGCTCAGCAACAGAGCAAAGCGTCTAGAGCTGTGTAGGCTTTCAATATTTTTTGTGGTTCCATAGAATCTGGAATGGTTAGTAGAAACTCGAGGAACTATCGTAAAGACATTTTGAAATCGGCTGCAAAACAATTTTCTTTTTCTTTAATAAAAAAAACATTCATCTTGTTATTAGTTAATTAAATGATTAGTAATATTGTTGGCACAATTGATATCGTTTATTGCGTGAATGTATTGTAAACAAAACTATTTATTTTTATTGTGGTCATTATTCTAAGTAAAACACAGTGTATCCAGCGAGTGAATGAATGATTTTTATTTTGAATCTGTAACACATAATTCTCACACCAGGTGGCAGCACATACAACACAATACTCATCTTGACATTAATAAATCCAACACCCCCACTATATCAAAATAAACAATACATTGTACAACACTTACCATCATTTCATGACCAATTTGATACAATCCTGTATACCTAACATTTTCATGAAATAATAATGCTTTACACGATTCAATCCTTTTGTCAACAAATCAGCTGGCATTTCTGAAGTAGGTATATAATCTAATTTAATTATTTTATTGGCAATGCTTTCTCTACAGAAATGATAGCGCACATCAATATGCTTAGATCTCCTATGATAGATGGGATTTGTAGCTAATTTAATTGCACTTTGGTTATCGTTATATAACAAGATACTGTATGGTTCATTAGTAATTTCAAACTGTAAAGACCTGAGATACATAGCCTCTTTACAAGCTTCAGATAATCCCATGTATTCAGCCTCTGTGCTCGAGAGTGCCACAGTTCTCTGTTTCTTACATTGCCATGAGATCACACATCCGGACAAAACAAAACTATAGCCAGTATATGACCTTCTGTCCACGGTGTTTGAAGCCCAGTCTGCATCAACAAAACCTTTTATCTTATTATTTTCACTATTTTTACTATATACCAGGCCATAATTCTGAGTTTCCTTTAAATACCTAAGAACTCTTTTTGCATAAGACCAATGTTTATTTGTGTAACAATTATTAAACTGACTCAAATATCCTACAGCATATGCAATATCTGGTCGTGTTAAAACCGCCAAGTACATAAGAGATCCTATCAATTGCTGATATGGAACTGTAATTTTACTATCTTTACAATTTTCAGTACAAACATCTAACTTAGTTTCTATAGGAGTCATAGCACATTTACAATCTTGCATATTGAATTTGGATAATAACTGGCTTATATAATCTTTCTGACACAAAGTTACTCTACCTTTAGCCTTATCAATATAAACATCCATGCCTAAACATCTTCTTACTGTACCTAAATCCTTTAATTTAAACTGAGATGCTAACACACTCTTTAAATTCTTAATTTCTACATTATTATTTGAGAATATAAAGAAGTCATCAACATATAATGCTATAATTGTAATATAAACACCTTCCTGCTTTATAAACAAACATGGTTCAATATTAGACCTTTTATATCCATTAGTAGTAAGACAATCATCTACCTTTTTATACCAAGCCCTAGATGACTGTTTAAGGCCATAAATAGCTTTCTTGAGTTTTAAAACTTTACCATTATTATGAGGAGCATTAAAGCCTTCTGGCTTTTTCATATAAATTGTTTTCTCAAGATCACCATTTAAGAAGGCAGTGGTCACATCTAAATGAGTTACATTTAAATCTAGTTTCACAGACATTGCAAACAACAATCTCAAGGTGGTATGTCTAACTACGGGAGAAAAGGTTTCATCATAGTCCAATCCTTTTCGCTGTGTAAAGCCTTTTGCCACCAGCCTTGCACGATATCGAATGTTTTTATCACTGTCAACCTTTTTTTTTAGCACCCACTTGCACTGCACTAGAGTCCCGTCACATGGTTTGTCTACCAGTTCCCACGCACTGTTATTTTCAAAACACTGTAATTCTTCTTTTATTGCTTCTAACCACTGTTGCTTTTCTGGTCCTTGTAAAGCTTCCTGTAATGTTAACCCACTGGCATCATCAAACAAGTCCTCCGTGACGCACATGTTTGAGAGTCCAAAGCGTTCAGGTCGTTTCCTCTGCCTTACAGGCCTTCCTTCAGTAGCCTGAGTACCTAAATCTATAACAGAATCTTCACTTCCTGTTGTAGTTTCATAGGATGTCTCACTGTCCTCAGAATCATCTGGCATGTAGGTCTTGTCATGAAGACTGTCTTGATTATCTGTAACTGTGTCATCCTGATCCCCCACTAAATCCAAGCATCCTGGACTTGACTGTTGACTAACTGTAGATATCCCTACATCTTCGTTTTCTATATGGATCTGACACTGTTCATGGTTTCTTGTAATTGGCTTTTCTTTCTTATAACTTAGTGGATCTTCCATTATAACTACATCACGACTTGTAGTTACACATCTTGTTTCTTCTGAATATATCCTGTAGCCTTTAACATTGTCAGGATATCCCACCAAAATACACTGCTTGGATTTCTTGTCCCATTTCTGCCGCTTTTGTTTCGGAATATGTACCATGACACGACTACCAAATATTCTTAAATGACTAACATCTGGTTTGTGACCCGTCCACAACTCGTAAGGAGTCTTGTCATTTAGCCCTGATGCTATGGACCTGTTTTTAATGTAAACAGCGGTATTTGCTGCTTCACCCCAAAACTTTATCTCCAACCCAGCATCGAACAACAAGCATCTTGCCTTTTCTACTACTGACCGGTTGTAGCGTTCACACAGACCATTCTGCTCCGGAGTATAAGGATTGGTCTTTTGATGCAGGATACCTTCTTGCGCCAAATAATCTTCAATCTCCTTGCTGCAGTATTCTAGTCCATTGTCTGAGCGTAATATCTTCATTTTCTTATTCTGATGGTTTTCTACCATTGCCTTAAACATTTTAAATTTCTTCATAACCTCACTTTTTTTATGTAAGAAATATATAAAGGCCATCTTACTGTAATCATCCACAAAAAGTAAGAAATATCTTGACCCACCTATGGTGTTGTGTTCCATGGGTCCACATATGTCTGTATGTATGATCTGGAGAGTCTCCGTGCTTCTCTCTCCAACATTTGTGAATGGCAACCTACACTGTTTTCCTTCACAACAAACCATGCAATTTGATTTACTTGCATCACTCCTGCCACTATATTCTAAACCATCAACTGCTCCATTCTTCATCTTTTGCATGTCATTGCAATTTATGTGTCCTAATCTTCTATGCCAGGTCTCTGCAGTCACTGCCCCCATAGCAACCAACTCTCTAGAGCGTAAATTAAGTTTATACACTCCATTTCTGAGATTTGCATCCGCTACAAGTTCATTCTTGGCATTATAAATGCAGCACTTGTTCGATTCGAAAACTACATTGTTTCCATTTCTAATCAATTCGCTGACAGACAGCAAATTCGTTGTGAGACTTGGTACGCACATAACGTTGCTTATTGTAACTTCGTAATCAAAGCTTGTAGTAATCCTAATGTCTCCTGAACATTTCACTGGTACTTTCGTTTGATTTGCTACAATAATCTCGCGCAAACCCGGTGAGGTCGAAATATTCGTCAACCAATGTTCATTTGCCGTTAAATGGCCACTTGCGCCTGAGTCTATGTAAAAATCTTCTTTACTGAAACTCGCAGTCAGAAATACAGCACTAAAAGCGTTTGTTTGTTTCTTATTTTCTGTATTTTCACTTATTTTGCACTGGTTTTTATAGTGACCGGCCTGTTTACATCGATAACAATAGATCGTTTTTTTATCTTTTACATTGACTTTTGATGACGTTCCATTGTTAGTGTTGCCATATCTCTTTTTATTTTTCTGCCATGCTTTAGCTGCAAAAGCTCCATTCGATTCCGTTTCACTCGAGCCCGGTGGTTCCATATCAATTAGTTTCGTCTTGATGACATCTGCGTTGATAGGAATGCCCGAATGCTCTATGGCCATTATCATTGGGGTATACTTGTCTGGCAAGCCCGCCAGAAGTAATGAACCTACCCACTCATCATTTATATTAAATCCTGTGCCGTTTAATTTTTGCGATGTTTCGATGATCTGCGTTACATATGTCGTCATCGACTCACAATTTTCAAGCCTGATAGATATTAAATGACGTAATAGCGTAATTCTCCTAGAAAACCCGGAATCGTCGAACAATGATTTCAACTTGTCCCATAGTTGTTTTGTCGTAGTCGTACTCTTGATATGAACATATAAAGACGAATCAATAGTTAAAATCAATTTCGCTCTTGCTTTAGCATCTGTTGTAGCAGCTGCTGCGTCCGTTGCCGCCGGCTCTTTCTTAACCTTTTCCGCATAGCCGTCAAGGACAAGCAAATTCTCTGCCGCAAACGCCCACTCGTCGTAGTTTTCTCTGCCCTTAAGTTTTGGCACATTTACTACATAGTTCGAGGATGACATTTTCACCGCACAATATACACTAATACTGGTTAAACTTATTAATTTTTAAATTGAAATTCGTGAGGGCACCATAACCTCTAAGTAAAACACAGTGTATCCAGCGAGTGAATGAATGATTTTTATTTTGAATCTGTAACACATAATTCTCACACCAGGTGGCAGCACATACAACACAATACTCATCTTGACATTAATAAATCCAACAATTATTTTGAATAGAAATCAAAATCTTTATGAATCCGATGTTCACAGACATATTCTGGTTTTACTTAGTTTAGTTTAGTTTTAAACAACGAATGGAAATCGATGTACGTCCTTGAAAGAGGTCAGATGTGTCATAAATACTCTCAGACACGATTTTACGGTCAATTGTATGATTGTTGAAACCGTAGAATTTATGTAAGTTGTGCTTCGTTTTCACCTGTAACTTCGACATAGGCTAATAGGAAGTTTGGCTTGTATTATGCCACGTTGGTTTGTTTTGTTATGACTAGAGATAGTTTACTCTACGCTACCTACTAAAAAAGAGGTTAGAAGATGATTTTAATAGCGTTTATTAATTTATGAGAGGGAAAGAACATTAGGTAGGCAGTTACATTTTTCCTTGTAGAAAGAATTGCGAATAAAATTATATTATAGGTACTAGCTTTTACCCGCGGCTACGCTCGCGTCACAAAATGAGAAAAAGTAGCCTATGTGACATATACCAATACACACAGCACCATCTATACCAATACTTTTGTAGTCCCTCGGGAATATCGTTTTCGATATCGATCGATTTTTCCGGGATAAAAAGTACCCTATTATTTAATCCGGACTTCTAACTTTACGTCTGTAAAAAATCAAAGCAATCGGTTTAGTAGTTACGGCGTGAAGGCGGAACAAACAAACTCACTTTCCGATTTATAATATTAGTAAGGATTCAGTACATAAACTACACAATACTAAGAAACAGAGGTTTGGCTTTTACTGTACAACAGACTCTAAGAAGATTCTCCTCTCATTTAATTACACCACTTGAAAGTCATAATGCCAAACATTACATTACAATCGTAAAATAAATCACAACGCGGTTTGTTCGTACTCCACATCCACATCGATGTTGTTACTTAAAGTTAATAAACGTTTTACATTTATGGTGTTATTGCCACCCTGGCGTGGCGCCAGAGTGTTTTGCTTAGCTCTTTAGCAATGGCGACCAATAATTTTAATGCTGCGCACAATCTTCTCATATTTCTGTATACCGTTTGACCTCTACAACCCTTTAACGCTACTGATTTTCACACCATGATAGTTAAGGTGGATTTAATTACTTATTGACCTTTCTTAGTGGCATTATTTTGCAATAGTTTCGTAAATAATCCATGTGACAGATGAGATATGAATCTTTAGGTGTGTGACGGTTCTAAAAGTGGCAGAACGGCTGATGAATTTTGATGGTCACACGAAAAAAAACTGTTGTATGTACACACGGCTACACATCGAGCTTTACATAACCAGTATAAACTGAACGTTAAATGTGCGGAAAGATGATACGACGCGACACCAGGATAAACTGGTTTTGTATAGATTGATGTGTGGCTGTGTGTACTATTTTTAATTAAAGGATTGTCTTTTAGATTAAATACTCTAGTTAGCAGAATTCTGTGACTTGAACAGATGATAGTTATTAGAGTACAATATTACTATGATACGGTTTTTTTTTATATGATGATGATGCTGTCTACGATGGATCATGTCGTCCCATAAGCAAGCTATTCACTCAGGTCTTGAAGGCATGTTTTACAATTTTTCTCTATAAAACTCTGGAGTTATCCTTTAACTGCCAAAAACCTATTTGTAAAATTTATGACGATCTATGCGCAGACAAAAAAGGAGATGCGAGACCCTTTTTAAAATTGGTCAAGGAAATTGTCTTTTAACGGAAATAGATAAAACGATAGAAACGTTTTCGTAAACTGTTATCTTCTCGTTATACCTATATCTTCCATTAAACATTATTGTACTACTATTAGTACTATGACAATAGTACAGAATAGAACGTTGTACTCCAGTTACGAATAAAAACAGCACATTGTTACTATGACTAAGAAAAACATTATATGACGCATAGAGGAGTCAGTGTCCTGAAAGTTTGTCTGTAAAACACACTTGTGGCGTCGAAATGTCCCGCCGCTTATTATATAGGTTCGTTAAAATGAGGTTCCACTCTGTATGGTTTGTCTGGTAGCTATATTAGAAGGAATATGTTGTATGTAGGTTGGAATGAAAGCTTAGGTTACGATTTTGTACTAATGAGAACCTAGAATTAGGTAACAAAGACAGTTTTGAGATGATTGTATGTAACATAAATGTAGTGTGAAGTTAGTTTTAAAGACTCTGTGTTAAAAGTCTATCAATTTCCAGCAGTTTCTGGAATTTGAATTAAAAATGTGAACCTGTTATGTCATTAAATTATCTATGACTAAGTTTAAATGGCAACATAGTTGTAACTTTGGTTATTCACAGGCGCTAGGCAAATGTCAATGACGTCTACATAATTATGAATCTCCCAGCACAGTAGTATTTTCATAAGAGAAATTTAAAAAACATGAGACCATTTATATAGTTAAAAATCTACACCTAATCTTAAGACATACTCTTACTATCAGACACCTGATTACCTAGAAAAAACTTCGTATATTGAATACATCATTTGCAGTATTTTAATATGTATTTATATTACTTATCTATATCGCATAAAATGCATGTTACAAGCCAGCATATCTCTTATATCTGTTGATATGCGTGACTAAAACTATGTAGGTCTGGGTAAACCATATTATTATCCTTATCTAAACAATTACGTATTCGCTTCGATTTATTAATTAATGTTTAGCATCCATTGATAAATCGGCTGTTAAACGTGTATGGTAATATAAACCACTGTGTTAGCAATGTTAAATTCGGTCATATTATTTATTTACCTTGTATTAAATTAGGTAAAGGTAATACAAGATTTTTTAAATCGATTACTGGGTTTATTCAAATTTTAATTAAGTAACTGAATTGATTTACATTATTATATATCCTCTTATCTGTTGAAACACCGGCTCCCGGTGAAGAGGATCTCAGTGTTAAACATTTTTTAAAGGCAAGCTGTGAAATGTTTCATATTTTATCTGTGGTACTATTTGACAGTTTCGTTTGAATGTTGCCAGTTTCCAAAAATATGTAAGACAATAGACATAATGATTCAATGTTTTCTTACGTGGCAATGCCTGATTGCCTAGATAGCAAAATAAGATATAAGTAGGGAATAATTTTTGATCCGTAGTTTTCACATTACTCCATAATGGGTATAAATAAATTAAAAATTATATTACAGCTTAATGTTATACTAGGAGATATTTTTCCAATTCTATGTATAAAAACGGGAACTTTTTAATGTTCTTGGTGGATGCTGTCTATGTATTGCATCGTCAAACACAGCAAACACAGCAAACAGTGTCTTGAGCACTTGCACTTTATACAGACCGCACTGGATGAAAGACACCAGCATATATCCCCAACATAGAAGTTGTTAGGAACTCTTGAAACATCCCGGTTTCCAATCTTCAATTATGTAATTTATTTCGTGAAATACAACTGTCTAACTGAATTTAATTTTCCCTAATGCTTGGCAAGGCGCGGCCGGTGCCCGGATTGGTGAGTTTAATTATAAAATGGCGGCTTTTGTAAATGTCTGTCCGTCTGTTCACGTGTCGTTTAGCTGTACACGCTTGGATTGGGTGCAATTTTTTTTCTATATTTGTTTTTTGCACTATACAGATTTGCAGATTTGAGGCTTGATTTTAAGCACTAGTTTTTTATGATGACTGATTTCTTTGACTACTAAAACATTAAAATATATTGGCTTATCAGTTAGGCAACCTCTTTTCTATCTATAGATATCATTAGTCTCTTTGTTTTGTTCATAGGCATGTATGTGCTTGCAATTTCCTTTCTTGGATACGGTATTACAAGAAAACACGATACCGATGAATTGGGTTAGATAAACTCATTCAGTTTTATTTTATTTTTTGTAGTCATCGTTTATTTTGCATCTGTTGTTCTTTTTAGTAACAATCCATTGTTATCTGGACTTATTCCAATTATAAAATCGTTAATTATTATTAATGCTCAATTTTTTCAATAATAGAGCACATACTGAGCAATAAGAAGCATTGATAAATATCACAAATCACTTAGTAATAATAAATTAATTGTATTAACTCATTGATAGACGCGGTTATTAGTTGATTCAACTCATTCACGTAGGTAGGTCACAGTACTTAGATAATTTTGTTATTAATTATTGCACTTCAGTACAATGTAGGTAGGGGTGACATTCTTGTTATTTGTATCACTGAAAATTTACAAACTAAATTAAGACTATCTTATTCAAATTGCTTTAATAAATTATTACTCTTTTTGGAGTTAGTTATAAAAGCTGCCTCGTTGGCCGAGTGGTTGCAAGTGCGACTGCCGGGCAAGGGGTCTCGGGTTCGATTCCCGGGTCGGGCAAAGTATTACTGGGTTTTTAAAAATTCACAGTAGTAGCACGGAGTCTGGAATTGTGCCCGGTATATGGCAATAGGCTCACCCTCTATTACATGGGACTCATAACATAAATAGTGAAAAGTGGGTGTTATTTCTGCACCTGTGAAAAGTGCACCTCTGCCTACCCCTTCGGGGATAAAAGGCTTGATGTTATGTTATAAAAGCTTTTAAAAGCTGGCACTATGAAAAGGGGCATATCTGAAAAGGTCTTCTTTTAGCAATTACCTCTTGTTAGCAACCCTACAAGGTATTTAATGCGAGCAAGCGATACCCTAAATAGTTAGACATTGTGCCAAATCGGAGACGTCAAAGTCTCCAATTTGGACTGTATAATATTTTTTTGAATATAATATATTTTCTTCATAACAAGTTGTAGTATAATTCAAGAGATGTAAAGCAACTAAGAATGTCAACCCTAAAATGCACATGCACTGTAAATCGTTGCATGATTTTGATTTATTTTATTTTTGAACAGCTTTAGCATTTGCAAGTAATGTCCATGTTTTGTTCAACAAAGCATATATGTTAGCTTTATTTGTTTTGATATTTTTTAAGAATAAACTATGTTCTTCTTGCATCTACTTTCGGTTTCTGTAAAATCTTTTTATTGTCATTATCCCAACTAGATTGGGACCAGTGTTAAGTTTGAGAATTAATTGTATGATATTTGTATTGTAACTTTCGTGAGACAATTATTATGTTTTCGGCTTCCTCACCTAGTAATTTGACGAGGAACTCGACTAGTTTCAAGCCATACCGAAAACATAATAATTTGTTTAATTGTATGATGTTGAAGTAATAAAGTAACTAGAAACAGAAAGTAAATGGAAGTTCAAAAATGCTCGATGTGTCTTTGGTTTGTTTGACAAGCCTGTTGAATTTTGAGCATAACTGAATCACAACATTGAGTAGAAATATCACCACAATTCACAATTACGAAGCACACTAAACTATGTGTAAGTAGTTATAGTGAAGTTTATTAACAGAAATGCCCATCTCCTTTGTTATAATATTATTGCATATAATATTATTCAGACCTATTGAAGTGGTCAAAGATTTCTTTTTGAGTTTTAAACCGCCTCGTTGGCCGACTGGTCGCAAGTGCGACTGCCGGGCAAGGGGTCTCGGGTTCGATTCCCGGGTCGGGCAAATTAGATTTATTGGGTTTTTAAAAATTCTCAGTGGTAGCACAGAGTCTGGAATTGTGCCCGGTATATGGCAATAGGCTCACCTCCTATTACATGGGACTCATAACATAAAATAATAGTGAAAAGTGGGTGCTACTTCTGTGTGCACCTCTGCCTATCGCTTCGAGGATAAAAGGCGTGATGTTATGTTATGTTTTAAACCAAGTGTGTAATGTAAAATAAGATGAAAATTATTATTGATTGTATAATCTGTGACTTTGCTTCTAAATTCAATCAGTTTTATGCAAAAGGCTTTATAAATTATAAACAAAAAGTCTTTAACAATGATGATGATTCAATTACCTACTCGTAAACAAAATCCAGAGTAATTTGACAAAAAATACTCACTATAACTACTTCCACACACAACACACATGCATGACTCACATCACAATCTTCACTCGAGAACAGAACCTGTTTCATTCAGCCTGTCTGTCCAGGATATGACATGTCTCCGTTCATCCGGCGGTACGCCAAGTACCTCAATGAGAAGGCGCTGTCGTACAGGACTGTGGCCTTTGACTTCTGCAAGGTTAAAAGGGGGTAAGTGTCCTTTAGCATTTGACCTTTGAAGGGTTGTAAAATATTGCCTTTGAAGTTTTGATGTAGTATGTAGAAGAGGATATAAAATAAGCTTTATTACGTTCTAGCAACATTAGATTATTTGTTTTATTAAACTTTAAATAGATAGTGATAAGTTGAACCAAAAATGTCTTGCAAAACGACCCTGTGTCCTGTTACGCAAAACAATAAGTTTGATCATCAGAGTGAACGATTAGTATGTTTTTTTAACCCCTCGAGCGTCCTTATGAGTACCCGGTGGATCATGAGAAAAAATGCTCCATGCTGCTTTCTCTTTTTAAAATCTATTATTAATGTTTTGTTTTTATTTTGACAGTATTTTTTATTTCTATTGTAATGATCCTTGTTTTCATGTGCCAATGGCCATTTCTTTCTTTTTTCTCCAAATGTCACGTGTGCACCCGTTGGATCATAAGGAACGCGGACGCTCGACGGGTTAAAAATCGTTTTCTTTGATATTATCAATTAAGACTTAGAAAACTTAAAAAAAACTTAAACTTACCTAAGGCACAAAATTACTCTTCTAAAGCTACGTAAAGACTAGGGCATGTAAAACCGGAAAGTCATCAAAACCGGTTTTGAACATCGTTTTTTTGGTACCAAAACCGAAAACCGGAGCTAGGTCCGGTTTTATCAAAAAAATCCAATGTAGTTAATTTAAACTGTCAAACACCAAGCGGTCACCGGTGACCGCGACCTATTGTTCTTTAATTGTGTCTATAAAACCGGTACTCGACGAGTTAAAAAAGAAAACCGTTTTTTTAAATACCCACTGAGTCTACAAATAAAACAAATTGTGTGATTCACTTCTTTTACATCCAAACCATAATAATTGTACAGATAACAATGAACTTATAATAGTATAAAAATTATTTAACTGAGATCAAATCAACAACAAATAAGTTTTTGGTATCTTTGGAACCTATTAAGTCTGCTATCAAAAATAATATATTTTAAACAATAATATATTTTAAACATATTATTATAATATGATTCATATTGCACTAAAAAAGAGATCAATAATCAACTGCGGGGTGCAGGCTCGGAGATGTTCGCAGACCCATCAAGAAATATCCAAATAATTACTGATGACACGGGTCCAACTATTTTAAAATCGGAGATATTACGTGACCAGATAACATACCCATATTACCCATCGAGATTCTCAAGCTATTGGAGGAAGTACTTGACCAATTCTTCAACAACATTTACGAAACTGGCATTCTTCCACATGACTGGCTAAAGTCTACGTTCATTACAATACTCAAAAAACAAAATGCAACAAAATATGGAGAGTACCAGATGATGAGTCTAATGAGAGATGTCCTAAAAGTGTTCTTAAACATCATACAGAACAGAATAAGAGTAAAGTGTGACGAACAACTGGGACACAGCCAATTCGGATTTCATTCTGGTGTAGGCACCCGTGAAGCTTTATTCGCCCTCAACGATCTCAGAATCTCCATCTCTTCAAAAATGCAGAGAAATGCAAACGGACGTGCTGATAATATGTTTTATCGACTACGAAAATGCACTTCATTTAGTTAAGCATCAGGCGGGGTAGTGGAGGGAGGCGTGAAAATGGGTGGATGCAGGCTGTGTTCGGTTCGGATACATTTAATGCCTCAATATTAATTATTTTTGTAAGAGTGTTTGAAAAAAATTTGATTAAAACAAAATGTTAATTGTTACTTAATAATGGGAAAACCGGAGCTGAGCTCCGGTTTTGGCTCTCAAAACCGGTTTTCAATAATCGTAAAATTTTGGCCGATTTCCGGTTTTGCGCAAAACCGGAAAACCGGTTTTACATGCCCTAGTAAAGACTGAATACCCATCTTAATAATAACCAGTCACCAATTTTTACTAATAATATTAATTACCATTGTTCCTCAGTAAGGAAGAAGGTTCCCTGCGTATGATGAACGCGGAGAAGCTGCTGAAGACACTGCCGGTGCTGCAGGCGCAGCTGGACGGCCTGCTGGAGTTCGACTGCACTGCTAATGATCTCACTAACGGAGTCATCAACATGTGCTTCATGTTGCTCTTCAGAGATCTCATCAGGTAAACCAGAAAACGTTTTTTTTTTCATGGAATAGGAGGCAAACGAGCATACGGATTACCTGATGGTAAGCGATCAGCGCCGCCCATGGACACCCGCAACACCAGAGGAGACACAGGTGCGTTGCCGGCCTTTTAAAGGTTTGAAGGTCGTATCGATTTGGAAATACCGCCGACGACAGATAATTCCACAGTTTTGCTGTGCGAGGCAGAAAGATGAATGAAACAAGTATGTTCATTAAGCTTAAAATTTAAGTTGAGTAAAATATTCAGTCAAAGGTTTGAATTATTCTCATGAGAAGAGACATTTATTTAAGCTTATTCTGCCAATCATCATCATCAGCCCGCATCCGTCCATTTCTGGACTTAAATCTCTCAATTTGTTATGTGGCGTAGTAATCTGTCATTTATAAGAGTAGTCAGATACTAAATGCAATTAAGTTTTACAGCTTACTCTTACCAGCGTAATTGTTTGACGAGGTAGCTCAACTAGTTTCAAGACAAGTCAGGGCACATAGTCATGTGCCTAGTTCTACATATCAGAAATAAGAAAGAAACTACTTCAGCATTGCGCGACGCTCGCCGCTTTTCAAACAGTAACTTTATGAGTAAAATGAGCAAGCCGTAAGACATAATTTATGTAAAATGCCTCACGAGAGTTAAAATACAGATATAGTCCAGTACTTTGCCATGCACAAGCAATGCCATAACATAATCTTGTAAACATTTCAGATTGTTCGCGTGCTACAATGACGGCATCATCAACTTGCTGGAGAAGTACTTCGACATGAACAAGAAGAACTGCCGCGAGGCTCTCGACCTCTATAAGAAATTCCTCATCAGGATGGATAGGGTCGGAGAGTTCTTGAAGGTAAAACTAAACACGAACAGTAATATATTGTATCACGTCCCTAATTATCGGACTTATAACCGGTGGATCGAGTGCGTTACAATGTATGTGCATTCTCCTTCTGGGAGTCAAAGTCAAAATCATTTATTTCAATTAGACCAGGAATGCACTTTTGAACGATAACAACAAAATTAATTTAGAATAAAATTTTAATTTAGAATGAGCTATTTGCTCATTCCAAAGTGTAGATTCCTATGGAGAAGAACGACTAAGAAACTCCATAGGTTACTCTTTTTCAATCGGGTTTACAATACAGTTCTCTTTACCATTAACATATTAAACGCCATGGGGGACCGGTGACCAACGTTAGCGGAGTATATGTTTTCTATTGACAGTTTGACTGCCAATAGAAAACTGTTGAACCTTAAAAGTGACGCTTTTTTGTAACTATTTTGTACTATTTTGTAAGGTCCTATTTTGAAACGTAGACAAACATAGTTTAGTAGGTACACCCCCTAGCTAACCAGTGGGTGGCATTACTAAGATGTGATCATGACAATAAGTCAACAGAACGCGTACCTTTTCATGTTAAAGTCTAAAGTATTTTGAGTTAAGGTCTAGGTTATAGATATAGATATTGTAATAAAACATTTTTTCCTTGTAAATTATTAGCTACTAATTTTTACTTGCACATAATTTTATAAAAGGTAAGAATAACAACGCAACACAACTAAACGTACAATGTAGTGTAAAATTTTCTTATTAATTCAATTAAGTACAATACTGTTTTTTCGAATGAAATAAATATTAGAAACCCTCAAATATTCGTTTGGAATTTCCTCAATTCCGTGAGAGATATTGTAATTTATATGAATGAAGGTGTGAGCAACATGTTGCGTTACCTACGTCAATACATATACCTACCTAAATACCCATATATGTACCTACATATTGGATGTGTGTACCTATTACAAGTATTGGTTGAAAGGTGGGGCGCCACGTAATTCACTCAGCTTGTTTACAGCACTATAAATAACTAATGACGTGAACAACATTGTAGAAGAAATGTTTATTTGTAAATACACTTTTATTTGTAACAATGTCAAGGTTGGCGAAGCTCTATACAAGTTTTTTTTTTCTATGTACTTTGTAGGAGATGGATAACGAATGCTTTCAGTAATGATAATTCAAAAAGTATACATTCATATATCATTGAATATAATGATTTTTAGAAATGCCACAATTCTATTTTGCTATAATACTTATCAACCTTAATCCCCAGGTGGCAGAGAACGTGGGTATAGACAAGGGTGACATCCCTGACCTGACCAAAGCCCCCAGCAGTCTCCTGGACGCCCTGGAGGGGCACTTGGCCTCACTTGAAGGCAAGAAGGGCTCCGCTGCCAATACTCCCACACAAACCGCTAGGTGAGTGTTGTAAATAGTAGGTCATAGTTGGTAGCTCTTGTTATAAAGCTGTATGATATTGTCTATAGTTTTCAGACTTGTAATGATTCTTGATGCCCTAACTACCCCGAACCAGTTAAACAACAATAATTTCGGAAGGTTAACATTATTTAACCAAACCTTCTCATGACCATTCCAGCGCCCAAAAGAACGTAGCAAGCGTGATGGTCGCTCTATCCTCCACATCGTCATCGTTCGGTAACGCGGCCGCATCCACTCGACTGGACAACCAGCCCAACGGGGCCTCGCCACTCTTCATAGACGATACCCTCAAACAACAGGCCTTGGCTGAGGAGGAGGCCGCTATGAACCAGTATAAGGTAAGAATACTCTTTATTTTAAAACTTGATTTTGACATTTGGAGTTGTAAACCCCAATATCCTACCAATATCGGATTAAATTCAAGATATCTGAACAGGGAACTTGAAAAGGATTGAATGTATTCTATAAAGGAAGGTGGAATATTTTGAACCATTTTGAATTGAAATATGGAAATACTTGACTATTACTTGTTGTAAAAGAGAAGTATTTCAAGGGATTTGCATTCAAAAGTCTGCCTCGTTGGCAAAAAAAAAGTGTGACCGCCGGGAAAGGGGGGTCTCGGGTTCGAATCCCGGGTTGTGCAAAGTACAACTGGGTTTAAAAAAAAACTCAGTGGTAGCGCGGAGTCTGGAATTGTGCCCGATTTATGACAATAGGCTCACCCCCTATTACCTGGGACTCATAACATTAATAGTGAAAAGTGGGTGTTACATTGTACAGTGGCATTAAGTGCCGTAATATGCACCTCTGCCTACTCCTTTGGGGATAAAAATGCGTGATATTCCATTCAAACTATATGGTTGTCTTTATTTGATATTTTCGATACACATACTAAATCTGACAGACTCACTGTCAAAAACGCAGAAATTTTCTGTGCTCTTGAATATATGGAAATGTAAATATGCTTTAAATATTAATTAACACAAAAGCTTAAATAATTTAATGTAAAATAAAATCAGTGATGAAACGACATTCAAGCAACAATAAGTTGTCTAACAACATACTCAAAATATCTTTTAACTTTGATTATTTTACTTACCTAACGCCTAGGGCATTCGAGCGTGGACCACTAAAGGAATATTAGCTAGGTGTAACATCCAATCTGCAGTGAGTTGACATCATAAAGTGATTAATAAAAGGGTTGGAAACCAATCATAATTATCATTAATCTAATATATTTGTAACAGCATGTTAGCACAATACGGATATACATAAAACTGGTGAGAGATAGTATTTATACCCACGTTATTAATGGATAATCTAGGCTTTGTTGGTTTTTTATATAAATGAGAATTAAAAATACTAGCTGCATATAAATTGTGTTAAAGTTCTATCTCTTGTAGTCAAATCTACTGATTAGAGAAATAGAATAGAAGAACTCTAATTTTAATATCTTCAATGTTTTATACAATGAAATATTGTGGCATTTATTTCTTTTAAGAACAGCCCGGTTTATAACCCAGATCACAAAGGTTATTTACTCGCCGAAATTTCGCTTGTGACTTAGTTGTCCGGACGCTAATCAAACATACGAAATCTACTCTTGCTCTTCTTTAAATTAGGTTCAAATTCGATCCTACAACACATCATCATCAACAGCCAAAGGCCTCCCCCTTAGTCCTCCACGTCGAACGACAACTCGCCATCTGCATAGACTGGTTCCCTACAACACAAGATCTACCAATGAATGGCGTACCCCATACCAGCCACAAGTTATGAACCTATAATAGGCTTAACATAAATATTTCAGGTTCGATTATATCAAGGCGAAGAGTGGACAGGCGACGAGGATATATCAGAGATAGTAGTAAGATTCCAGGGTACTATGTGTTGCTTAGGGCACGGGCTTGGGGACTCAGTGTGTCATATCTGCTGTCGCCTTTATCGATATATCATGTCGTTATGGTCAGATGATGAATGTTCTGTGTGTTTGTAGACTTGGCAAAGTTAATTAGGTTTTAGTTTTTCTTTTGGCAAGGTGGCTTGACTAGTTTCAAACCACAACAAGGGCTCATAACAAGCACTATTGCATGTCAAATGACTCAGACTCAACCATTTAAAACTACCTGACAAATGTTGTGGTGAAAAGGCTATTTTTACTGTCATTTTTATTGCAATAGAGTCAATAATCGAGTGTTAAATTTCAAAGAAGCTATTAAATTAAATTATTATGTTATTGAGCTGTGCTTCGGCTATAGCATTTTGCAATCAGTTTTAGCAGAAAGGTTTACTAATAAAAATAAATAAGTATCTTGATTTTGATGATTATTACACACATTATTCACCTCTTTCTTTGCCATGTGTACATTCGAAATATCTGATTGTATGTTGGTTTGTGCTCGAGGGTATATTGTTATTATATGCTGTTATTCTATATACATTTGTGAATGTCACCGACTTGAGGGTTATCATCAAATTGCGTTAACGCGGCGGCAAAGGGTTGTGATATGTTTTTAAAAAGTTTCAACATAGTGAGATAATTTGGTGGTATTGTATAATAGACCAAATGCAAAAAATAAGGTACTGTGTTCGGATGTTTCTATTTTTCCTCATTTTATATGGTACAATGTTCTGTATTCTTACCGTAAGACTGTACCTACTGATAATAAGCTCCATTATAAAATGCCTCTAAAAACTTCTATGTTGACACTAAATAATGGGAGCCATCACATTTTGTGTTTATTTGAGATTTGTATCACAACACAACTCACTCATTACTTGCATATCTCTGTACCGTAAAATGGGGTAGATAGGTATCGATCCTTATTCACCCCATATTACCATTACCTTGTTATGATGTCATTATTATACATAAAATTGTATGTATTACTTAGACTAGTAGTCTAACTATGTGCATGTATAATATTCACATAGTTTAGATATTACAGAATTAAATTAAACATCGTCATACTATTCATAACTATAGAAAATTAATTAATTTTTAATTTTTCCTACACAATCATTTTCAACCACATACATTGCCTGCACAAAATATCATAAAAGGTGAAAACATTAAAAAAGATCCACTACATAGTACACATTGAGGATACGAATGTCAATGATGATCAATAATTTTATTACTATGACAATATATTGGTATTTTAGTCTTGTCTTGTTTTAAGCGAAAATATATCTTAGTAACAAACTCTTAACATTCAAAATTACACGTCATTGACCATTCCTCCTCACACATCAACATTCAACCACATTGGTGACGGTTTACTCTCACTCAAACTTTCACAACAACTAAAAACAACCTCTATCGTCCACAGAATAAGGTGCAGTCTCCGACGAACGCTGCTAACAACCCGTTCTTATCGTCTGCTCCTAGTCAGACACAGTCTATTGTGGACTTGTTCGGACCTGCTCCAGCTGATACAACCAGTACTACTAGCAAAGCTTCCGATGATCTGCTGTCTCTTGGAAACCCGTTCGCTGATAACATGTTTGGAGGTAAGTAAGAGTTAGATTAAGTATTCCACACACAAAAAAGAAATACAAGCGTTTAAAAGAAAAAATAAATATGGTTGCCTTGTTAAGTATAAGTTAAAAAACTAGAAGCTATTTTAATATAGTATAATAAAAAAAAAATACGAAAGAGATCTAAATCGAATAACAATAATAATGAATGATATTATCATTTGCTATTTCAATAGTAATATGTTTCAAAGATAGTCGTATAAAGTAAGTAATTTACTTACGATTAAATTTGTAAAAAAAAGGATATATTAGTAAGAATCTTTAGTTAAATTCAAACCTAATTTAGTAACAACAAAATCTATAGAAAACACTTAACTTACTAAATAGCTCACAATACTAAAACTATTGTAATTGACAATTAATACTGTACATTAATTAATTAATTTTCTTTCTAATTCATCATTATTTTAGTCGGACATTTTGAGGAGAAAATAGGCTACATTAAGCTATGTATGAAATATTTTCAAGCAAATATATTCAGGTTTAATGAAACATTTTTGATAGATGAAGAAAAAATCTTAGTAAAATATATTCACGATTGTAAATAATCTGGTGCTTGTAGATAGGAAAATTGGGTAAGCACTACACATAATTAGACCCTAGACCCTTCACACTGTATTATAAAAGCACATCCCTTAGCTTAACGGGGATGGTTGGAGCACTATACACTCTATTCACATACACCTAAAGTTGAAAGTGGTAAGTCGCCACAATAAACTGAATACCGATGCAGTACACAAACAAAAACTCGTAATAGCAGCCTATAAGACAGATTTCTACACTACAATTCTTATGTATGGGAAATCAGGCCAAAATTACTAGCTACAAAATAGAAAAAACTACCATTTTTTGGTAGTTATGTAGAAAAAATCTACCATTTTGGTAGTACTGCATTGTTATTAAGTGCGGCAACACTTTTAGCGGCGCCGGTGACGAGCACGCCGATGTGGCCCCAACAACAACAACAACAACAACAGCCGAGCAACGGCTTCGCGGCCTTCCCGCCTCAGCAACAGAACAACTCCTTTGTGTCCGAGGCTAACTTCTCTAACGTTTTCGATAACACTGATTCCGCAGGTGAGCTTCCACTAGTAGTCATTGTGCTGGGGCTACCGTGCTATTTGATTGTACTGATTTTATCCTATTTTGATAGAATCAAAGGAATTATAAATCTTGTCAGTCACAGTGTTAAGAAAGTAAAACAAAACGCACGGCAGCCCAAACCTTGCTTTAAATAAAAATCTATTTCTGGTGATGGGAATACTTTGTAAATTCTATATTATGTATATCTTGTTAAAATGTCAAATATTTCTTGTGCAAGCTGCCGCGGCTAATCCGTTCATGGGTATGGGAGACCTCACCCAACCAATATCCGCGTCACCCGCCCGTCCCCCTCCTCCCACCATTCCCCCACAACCCAAATCAGCGTTCGACGACCTTGAAGACGTGATGCGCATGTCTTTGGGCGGATCCCCGGCTAAGTCTCAGCAGCCAATTACACAACAGCCTCAACCAATGGCGGCGCAGCCTTTCAGTGACGTCATGTCAATGCCGATGGCTCAACCAATGATGTTCGGCTCGCCCGCCCGACAGCCCATGATGCCGATGGGAGCGACCGGTTCGATATTCAAACATTTAAATGGACCGTTTTTCATTGTTGTTTTTTTAATAGCTTGCAGAGTTGCCAGTTAAACAGCGTCGTGTGTGCTTTTTATTAATTTTTAATTCACAGGTATTTTATTAGTTTTTAGTTGTCCTTTGCACTGGTTGTGTCGCATTAATTTTGTAAATAAAGCCAGTGTTTTAGTTTTTATTTTATTTGTGTCATTATTGTTTGTTTCACACGTTCATTGTCGTAATCCTTGATTGAAATCTGATGACAGCATGAAATGAAAATCCATGATTTCTTCGTTTTAAACCAAACCAAATCATTTTCACTGCATTAATGCTATGCTGGAATCAAATGAAACACCGCATTGACTACCTAAATGTTCATATAGCTTACCTTTGTTTTACTCACGACTCCAAATCGACGTTTATTTCTCAGTACATTGTTTTGTGCTAGCTGTCATTACATCGAAAATAGACTTCTTTCCAACTGACTAAGGTTCATTACAGGTCAGCAACCACAGCAGCAACAAGGCAAGGTGTTGACTGGTGACTTGGACTCTTCACTCGCTCAGTTGGCCAACAACCTTACTATCAACAAGACGGCTACGGCACAAAAGTGAGTGGAAAACCTTCAAAAGAAAATAAATACAAATATTTTTTATTCCTACACTCATTGTCATGTGCTAAATAGTAGTTTAGTTAAGTTTCAGTCAAAAGTTTTTAATCAAATATGGAAGTAAGGGACTATCGTGTTTGCGCTCCCTAGATGGCAGCACTGGTGAACTTGGTGTTGTATCACTGTCGAATATCTAATTCTGTAAATGTACATAGATCGCTGAATTTAGTTTTGTCTGTAGGTGAGGCCAAATACTATATCTCTTACTTCACACAAGCCGCTTCACTTTCCAAGCTTGACACGACACAGTGCTCACGCAAAATACGCTCCAAATGCATTTATGTTAACACTGGACATTGGCTATACTACCCAAAAAACAAACGAAGTGCTAACTTGAAGCTTATTGACTGAAACTTATGCGTTAAATTCGAGTGAAGTAAAGTGAATATAGCTAGTTAAACGTCACGATATCTCTTCGGATATACCGTGATATAAGCACCTGTTTGTATATTTTAATTCTGTTTTAAAATGTATATTAGCTAGGTTGCCTTTCATTCGAATTACATTAGTATAAATGTTAATTCATATGGAAGGTAACTTGTTCTGAAAACGTTACTGTCCAATTCGACATAACTGTTTTCATGTAGTACGGTTAATCGCACTTAAGTAACAATACTTGGTTTGCAAAAATAAACCTTATTTTTAGAGGATAAAGTCTAAATACCCTTGTTATATCGTGCGATTGATCTTACGGCGCATGTAATCACACCATTCTGGTGTCGACTAGACCGATGCAGTGGAATTCGCCGAAGAACGCGTCGAAACCTGGACAGACGTGGACACCACAACCCATGCAAGCAACTACAGGCGCCGGGTACCGACCAATGGTAAGGCACACAGCTTGAACTCGTAGTAAACTTAGTTGGCAGAATTGTACACGACATATTCTCGCTTTTATAGAGTAAAATCTAGTAACACCCTGAAATTATCGAAGAACCCGGGGTGGCTAATTTTATTTGCACTATAATTTATTATTTTTTGTTACTGCTTAAGTTTGTTGGCAAATTCTGCTAAATACACTCCCTCAAACAAGCGTAATGGAGTGCACGATTCTGACAATAAAAACTCCATGTACAAAATTAAAAATGACTAAAATGTCAAAAATGGCGCCAAGTGTTCTCATAATGGCAACACTGAAACTAAACGTCAACTAAAAAGACTAAAGCGTCGCATTCAATGTTAAAATCAGTTAACAGCAGCAAGCAGCATTAGAGCAACTCCTGTGCAATTCTGTTGCTTTAAATGTCGCATCGTTATGCTAAAACCTTGTTTGCTTTTTAAGCTCGCTCTTTTATGTTCTTTCTTCCCGTAGCATGCCTTCCTTTTTGCGTTACAGGGCCCAGGCATGACACTCCCACCAATGCCCCATACTATGCCCCATGCATATCACCCCCCGCATTATATTATGGTAAGTTTGCTATTTATTTTTTGTTCCGTTTTTTTTTTGTTTTGCTTTAGCGTAGTACACGCGTAGTTTAGTTTTATTTTTAGTTGCGAGCGATGTCGAGTTGATTTGAAGACACTGTTTTGCTTGTGTCAAGTGGAGATGTCAGCTGAGATGAAACACAATTTCTTTTTATAGGATTTATTACTCCTTCTAGTGTTAATTTTTTTCTTCCAATTTCAGATCTTGGTTCATAGAGGTCAGAAATGTATTTTTAAAGTTTATAATCAACAAAATTTAACCTTTTTAAATCGTTGAACCAAGATCAGGAAACAACTAAAAATTGTCATAGTCTCTTCAGTTTGAAAGACCCTGCATGTATGAATTGGTTTGTATGATTGTATGAAACGTTTGCATGAATAGTGTTCATGTCACCTCATACATTTTCTGATGAATGTTAAGTGTTGTCATTCAGTGTGATTAATTTTGTATGAATGCTCAACTGTTTTCTTCTAAACCTTGATAATTTGGCCAAATCTTTCTAGCTACGTATTTCAAAGTGGAGTCACCTCCTAGTGTCTTACTTAAGGTTCTTTGTAGAGGTAGTTATCTTAACAATAAGATTTCCAACCCACAGCAACAGCCAGGCATGGTAATGGGCATGCAAGGAGCGCCAATGATGCCGATGGGCATGGCTCAACCGATGCGACCCGCCGTGCCACCGCAGCCTACCACCAACCAGTTCAGTTAAGCACCACCTTTATTATTTGAAGGTTTACGTTTATATCAAAACCCGACTGCTCATTGCACTTCATATAAAACCACAGGACACGCTACATACATAGCGATCCTATAGAATAAGAAGATGCCAGTCTTATATAAACTCTAATAAATTCAATGTAATAGCAAAAAAGTATTCCTCTAATTAGTCAAATTTATCCAAGTATAGTTTTATTATTATTATAATAGGTTATTATTGGAATTGAAATTATGGTAGTTTTGTTTTTTTTTGAGCTCAATTTATTTGAATTTATTTTAACGAAGAAATTTAATGAATGTTCTAGTTTTTAAGTCTTGTTACTCAAGCTAATATAATAATTATACATTTTATTTGTTAATTACTTCTTTGAATTTCTTCATGTGTTCTTCTTTAAGTTTAAAATGCTTGATTCATTCAAGTGATACGGTGTATAGCAGTCGGGTTATCTATGTCATGTCAGCTGACGTGTGATCGGTAGGTTCTACCTTATAAGTGCACCGTTTAGTTGCGAATTTTAAACGGAACTTACGCCCTTAACATACGTTCATTATGAGTTTAGGATTGCCAGTCGAAAAAACTAGTTGTTTTCAAAGTTACCTGTATTTAATAGTTTGTTGGGGAAAACGATCGAATGGAATTACAGATACTTGAATTAAATAAAACTCTTCTTTATCGATTGTATACTTAATTCATTTTGAATTGAGACAAAATTATTGCAATTTTTATTAATTTTGTTGAAACCAAACGTTTATGATTATAACATTATGAATACTTAGTTTTGAGTAGAAACCGATATGATTATGTATATTAATTGATTATTTCGATGATTTCTTATGTTTTTTTTTTATTCAATAAACTTTGCGTTATTTGACTTATGAATCATGAAATGTCTTATGAAAAAGGTGCGCAAGATTTTTTATTTTCAAAATTATACACATCACATTCCATACTTGTACAAAGTGAAAAATAAAATAATTTATTATGAGGTACTCGTTAACTTAGCTTATTACCTACCTTTGGCATAGTCAGTATTTATGAATTGGAATTGAAGTGAGTTCTAGTTTCTTTTTGTAATATTTTTCCAGTGTTGGGCTGAAAGCGTAATATTTACTTTCAGCAACGGATGCATAAATAAAGTTAATGAAATCATATAGTTATACTGGGTAGACGTCACATAGACACCCTTAATAATATTATTCTGTAACTTGATCCGTATATTATGTGTATAAAAATAAATAATTGCATATTTAGTCATATATTAAGCCTACGTGGTTTGAACGGAATGTAATTTTTACTCCAACCTCCATTGTTTGGGTAAAAATACGATTCAAAGTTCAATAATACATATTTCCATATCCTCCAGTTATGTAAAAACTGTATTTGTCATATAGAATATTATGTATAGAGGGTTATGCATTAGATTGTTATAACATTAGATGTTACGGGTGTATATTATAAATGTATGGCTGTTGTGAATATATGAACTAGGTGCTTGCTATATTAGGCCCCATTGCACAATCCATTGGTAATGCAAAATTTTCACAATTTGAAAAAAATCTAAAAATGTAACGGTGATGTTAATGGGTCCCAAAATTCGCCACGGACAATCGGTTAACGTCCTAAATTGAAGCTCGGTTTGCGCTAAAATTTGGAATTTCATGGTTACGCAAAATTATGGACTTAACAAATTGGATATTGCCAAATATATTGGAATGTAAGTCTACGCCCTATCTTTATATAGTCTTAACAGTTACTAGCAATACTTTGTACAAATGTGTTAATTAAAGAAAAGAAAAACCGTTCGCTTCTTGTGATATTTCATTTCTAAAGACTGCAATCCAATATTTCGAAGTATTAAAGTATGCTTTATTTTTATGAATGTTTTCTTAAATCCATCGTTTGGACAAAGTATTGTATAAACGTTGCCATCGTTAACTCGTTCATAATAAAAAAAAATACAAAATTGTACGGAACACCCGTGGTTTTCGTATGGCAACACTGTCAATGTTGCTGCACTATAATCAGTGTTACTTATAATATAATATATATTCACAGGTACATGTAGATGTATAAACATGATAATTATGTATTTAGAATAAACGCAAAAATAATGTTTGCCGTGTGATTCAATGGTGTATGTAAATATAGGTGTTGCATAGTACACAGTGCTAATTAAACCCCTTACCTTACTTCAGCTAGCTTTCCACAAAGGCCAGTGACCGTCTATAATTTGTTACTGCTTGTTTGATGTTCAGTTGTACTGCTAAAGTCAGGTGGTACAGCACTTATTGTAAGAATGTCTTCATCCTAGTTTTCTTGCACCTGGTTTTGGTAGTATTTCGCAGTCCGGGCTGGCTTTCTATACGTGTTTTAGTGAGCAATGATAATGCTAAATGTTAGGCTAATTTGATTATCCAAATTAATGATATAATCATTTGCAATATGTTTGAGATCTGTGAATTATTTCATCGCTTGAAATGATTGATAATATTTTGTGCAATATTTTTCTTTTAAAATTTTATACATGGCAACTCTGATGTTGGTATAGTCTGTTATTCGTTAATGTGTACTTCAATTTTTAGAAAAAATCTGCAGTTTGCTTAAGCACATTAACAGCAGAATGTTCATATAATTTACAAGTATTATGATTTGAATATATTGACAAAGAAAGTCCAGTGGTTTGTAGAGGTGTTCAGTTGGCCATACTTTACTTCTTAAATGGATGCTGTGATGTCAGGTGGATTCGACTGACTTATTTGAAATAGGTGGGATTCGCTCTTAGTTAACACTATAAGTTTCTTTTTATAAGAGAATACTAGTTAAACCACATTTTTGAATTAGTTTTAGTACTCATAGCGGCCTTTAAAATTTTTAAGTTGTAAATTTTATTCATTTATTTTTATCAATGTACCTACTGAGTTACGTTTTTATGTAAATACCCCCTTCTATGTTATTTACTAGCTCTGTCTTTAGATATTCAATTTAGTTTATTTATGAAAAGTAATAAATAAATCAATTAATATTATGTTTTTTGTTTTTTATTTTGTTTACTCCTTTATTTTTTTTAACCCAAGGGTCCAGATTGAGACTATCCAAAATAATGGAGATATAAGTTCAAAAAGTCATAGAATTTTCTTTATAATAGAATAGATCGGTTATCAATAGATGGAAGAATATATTTGTCTATGTACTAGAATATTGCGTGTCTATTTACCTCTTACTCCTATGACAATACAATAAAATATGTAATGGCCTGTATGTGTTTAAGAGTGGGTCTGTCCTAGAGAGATATGCTTGAAGCTTTGTCACTGTCCGCAGTACTACACGCGCATTTCTAGGACAGTCCAGTATTATGGTGAACCTAGTCGTATATTCAAGATCACAGTATTAAAGTAGCACTTCATAGGTGTCTATCGGAAGTTATGTATAGCTGTTAAAAACAATTAGCTCGGTAATCTACAATCACTTTTTAATTACTAAAAACAATTTCCAACTCTATCACTATCGCCATAAGTGCAAAAAATTAATGAAAAAAAGTAAATTAAAACCATGATTCAATAGTTTTGATGAATGTATACGAATGTTTTTAGTAATTACAAAAGTGATGTATCGGAAAATATATTTTTGTTAGGAGTGAAGTGTTCTTTCTCGTACGAACAATAATTTATTGTAACTTCTAAAGCTTTTGAAAGTTGTGTACTTATCTTGTTGAATCTCAAATAGTGGGGCGATTGATCTATCTATAAACACAATAAATTAATAAAAGTTATCCACTGGTGTTTCATTTATCCTTTTTCTTAGTAAAAACCACCCCGTTCCTACTCATGTACTTTGAGCCGGAGCCCCGGTAACACGTTAGGTTCTCCTGGTAACCCGCGGCTCTGGACGTGTAGGTCTAAGGGCAGACATTTGTTCAACAACAGACGTCTTCTGGCTGATAATGTTGATGGAAAATAAGAGTAATAGAATACAGTCAAGTTTGTAATGAAGACCATATAAGATCTCGAGTAAATGAAAGTATGGAATGTCTTGAATTGAAATATCTTTATAGCAACTTGTTAGTGGATGTGACATAGTCTGACCCCGGGTTCGAATCCCAGGTCAGAATTTTAATTCTTAGAAATATGTAGCAAATTAGATAATCAAAAGGAAATAATGAAGATCGATTCATGGATCAGCCAAAAGAACAAGCAACATACGGATCTGGGTACTTACTCTTGACACCAATGTCAATATAATTGCAATCCAATGAAAACCCAATAATTATTCAATGTCAAAACTAAACAACCCCTATCGTAGCTGTTAAAATAGCATTCAGAGTACGGAATATGAAGTTAAACTCACTTAGTTCATTAAATATCCGCGCAATACGACGCTAGTGTTGCAACTCAAGAGTACGATACTAATGTCGATCGATCGGAATTGGATTCAAGAGTAAGCCCCCTGGAACTAAGCCTTGATTTACAGTATCAAGTTTGAATGGGAGTACCTACCTACCGTATGGAAAATGAGTCGCAAATAAATAAAAAAGTCTCAGTTACCTCCTACCTATAGAGATGGGCCTTTTTGACAAACAAAATACCTATCTATGTACATACACAAGAGAAATGATAATTTAAGAAATTAATTTTTATATAAATTTGCAATTCACTCTTTTTATTCGAGGTTTATCCAATGTGGCAATAAACTTACCCCCTATCGAAGTAGTGATCCGTAACAACTGATAGAAGCTGGTATTACACTGAACCTATGCACTGAACTAAGACTGCACTTGTACATTTCTAATTGTTACCTCTTACCATCAAAGATTTAAAAATGTGACGTTTTATTAGGTATTTGAATAAGAAATTACGGTGAATGCAGTATGCAGTTACAAATTATTTTAAACAAGGAATTAAAATCGTATTTGGAGCTCTGCTCTGATTCAAAGTGTTATGGAGAAAATGTTGCTGGGAATGAGATCTTGTTTGAATTAATGAAATCGTTATTATAAAATCCACTTGGTTACTATTATAATGAAAGTTTGTTTGGGTACCAAGAAAATAAAAAAAAACAATAAGAACTCAAAAGTCAAAATTGAACGCACTGTTATGAGCACTATGAGAACGCAGCCATACTATTTCATTTTTTAGTGCAAGCAACACAAAATTAATCGATGACAGCGACGGATTTTCCCTTGGAAGTCGCTGACGACATTTTGTCAATAAATTGTAAAATTCAATAAGATTTTTTAAAGTTTTGGTAGTGTATAGTGTTAAATAAGCCACTAAGATGGCAGATAATGAACAGAAAGCTATACAATTAATGGCCGAGGCGGAGAAGAAGCTGAGTTCTTCAAAAACTTTCTTTGGATCACTTTTCGGGTGAGGACAATGAGTTTTCTAATTATATTGTTGATATTGGCACAATTACGACTTAACTGGTTTCATTACAGCCTTATATAGGCCTGCATTAGTTATTATTGTGTAATTAACGCATTTAAAATTCGTTATAATGTAATATTTTAGCAAAAATCTAATTTCATTGTGGTACACTCTGAGTGTCTACATTTTCTAATGAAAGTATAATGTTGACGTGAATTATATTCGCAATTTTGCACGGTAATATTATTGTATAAAGTATTAACAATATAATAAATATGGACTAAGTCCTTTGAAATGTGTATAATTAATCTGTTTGAACATGATAAAATATGATAAACTTACCATGATTCACTATCATAATATGAGATTGCTTTTAGAAAAATACACATGTAATCTTAAAGTTATGAACTGCATCCTTTAGTGCTTACTTATCAAGTATTTGTTCCATGTGTAACATGAATAAATACAATAAAACTATAATGAATGCAAAATTCTCAAGATTATAATGCCATGAGAATGAAATCAGCTGATGTGGACTAACTGTAAATGTATTAAACAAGTTTAAACCTTATTACTTTTCATTTGTGCTCATTTTCAATACTTCACTACTGAGTAATAATTAAGGAAAATCCTATATTGTGAGGATAAAATAGAAAGTTAATAGAAACATAGTGAATTCCAAGACCGACTTCACATCATATAATATTTAAATTATTTATATTAAAAATAGAAACCAGTTTCAAAGTCACATCACAAAAAATATTATAATATAAAATTATTTTAAGTTACAAATAACTAATTATTACTTTACAATCGATCAACAATTCAACTAATCTCTGGATCTGGAACACACTTGCAACCATTGGGATCATTCCTATTGGTTTTCAATATTGTTCATCCAATATTAGATAGTATCTTATCATTATTTAACATTCTATCTATGACTATGACTAAGTTTTTGCAAATATCTGTGTTTTGTTAAAGTTACACATTAGGGACTGGTGACTTATGCATGATGTCATATTATTTACTATTATATTCACATACAAAAGTTCTATCTTTAATACAGACTCATATCGCAATCAGTTTTGCGGTTTGACTGTAAATGTGTCACACCCTGCACAATCCGGGAATATCTGGGAATAAAATTTATATTAGAATAAATTTTTATGAACTACAGAGTTCATAAAAATTTCAATAGTAGTGTTATTCCCAATTCAAAGTCAAAGTCAAAGTCAAAATCATTTATTTCAATTAGGCCAGAATGGCACTTTTGAACGTCAACAAAAACAAAAATTTAAGTGAAGCTATTTGCTCATTCCAAGGCGTAGATTCCTATGGAGAAGAACGAGCAAGAAACTCCATAGGTTACTCTTTTTCAATCAGGTTCACAATACAATTTACTAGTTACATAGTTTTGCTGTTTGGATTGTGCGAGAACAATGTAACACTAAAATCCAGTCAAAGTGATCAAAAAAGAAAATAACCTTAAGGACAGTAATACAGTCTGGAGCTGACCAGTCCCAGTTGACGGCGCCCGTTCACGAACATGACACGTACACCAGCACCGCCCAACTCAACCATATTGTAGGGAATCGAGCGATCCACTGCACGCGCCACCGCCAATGAGACCTTTGAGTGAGCATGACAACTCCAAGCTGACACAAATGAAATCTACTAATCTAATTTAATATTAAGTTAATTACAGGGCTCTCACATTTACAATGGTTATCTAAGTTAAACAATATACAATTTAGCAATATGGCTGTATTATTTACGATTTCATTACAACAAGTGTTTTTAGTTATCCTGCGGAGCCGGACTAGCCTGCATCCAAGCATTTTTATCCTCTATATATTCATTGAGTTTGTAATATGCTTGTCTACATAAAGTTTTCTTTATACATAATTTAAATTTCGATTCATTTAGTTGTTGTACATCGCCTGGTATCTTATTATAACATTTAACACAGAATCCCATGAACGACTTACTTACTTTCGCTAATCTCGAAATTGGCTGACTTAATCTATTCTTATGTCTAGTTTGATAGTGGTGTCTGTCCGACACTTTACCAAATAACTGTAGGTTTTTCCTAACATACATAATGTTTTCATAAATAAATTGACATGGAACGGTCATAATGTTGATCTCCTTAAACCTTTCTCTGAGTGATTCGCGACGACCTAGATTGTAGATAGCTCTGACGGCGCGCTTTTGTAAGATAAAGATAGATTCAATGTCAGCAGCGTGTCCCCACAGCAAGATGCCATACGACATAATGCTATGAAAGTAACTGAAATACACTAGTCTTGCCGTGTCTATGTCAGTTAACTGTCGTATCTTCCAGACAGCATAAGCTGCAGAGCTCAATCGTCCCGCTAATAATTTAAATATAACTCTATGCTTAATATTTAGTTTCTGCTAGAAAAATAGTAGAATGTATAAAATAATCTTGACCAGACTCGTTGGCCGAGTAGCCGCAAGTGTGACTGCCGGGGGGCCTCGGGTTCGATTCCTGGGTGGGGCAAAGTATAACTGGGTTTTAAAAAAAATCTCAGTAGTCGCACAGAGTCTGGAAATATGCTTGGTATATGGCAATAGGCTCACCCCCTATTACATGGGACTCATAACATAAATAGTGAACAGTGAGTGTTACTTCTGTGTGCACCTCTGCCTACCCCTTCAGGGATAAAAGGCTTGTTATGTTATGTGTGTGTGTATAAAATAAATATTTAATACATTAATATGTATGTAGACATATTAGGCCCCAAAATAAATTATGTAATATGTATATTGTGTGTTTATGTTAAAAAACAAACCTTGAAACTGAATTCAATAAGTATGTGTTTACACTTTGTTACTTAGTACATTATGTGCTAACTGTATTAATTAATGTCTGTTCGATGGAATCTTATGAAATGTTGTTTATCAGAAATGAAGTTTAGTCCCGATTATAGAAGATTCTTTTTCTAAAAAATTTGACTATTATTAAAATCATATTTTAAATATAGTAGTCATGAACAAGTTGTCATTGATATCTATATCATCAAGACCAGCTGTTTTACCAACATTGATCAAAATATCTTAATTCAATCAATGCTACTTTTGGTTTGATGGAAATTATAATATATTTTGTTTATTTATGGTAAGGTGGAAACTCTCCTTACCCTGGAGAGACCAAATGTAACTGTCGAACTTTTACTGGTTAGAACCAGCCCTTAGTCCAGTACAACAACCAACCTTCTTCACAGTGGTTCATCGAAGGTTGAAGAGGCAGTGGACTGCTACCTTCGGGCGGCTAACCTGTTCAAAATGGCGAAGAAATGGGCGCAGGCTGGGCAGGCGTTCTGCGCCGCTGCCAACCTCCACCTGAAGGCAGGCGTCCGTCACGACGCAGCCACCAACTATGTCGACGCCTCAAATTGTTACAAGAAGTGTGACCCTAACGGTAAGTTACATTTTTATAGTGCTTATTTAATTTAGTAGCCATAGCTTCAGGACCACAGAAATATTATTACATCTGTGTTCAAAGGCCTTAGTTTCTTTTTCGTTTAAAGTAATTGAACCGAAACCTCGTCCGGCGCTCTGATTGGTTGGTTCATTGGAGCCGGCCAATCACAGCGCCGAACGCTTACTCGTTTCGATTATTTTCAACGTAAAACAAACTTGTACTAAGCCCTCACTCAGGACGTATGGGCCGGCTCAACAAATATTTAAGAAAATTAGCGTGAAATAATGCAAGCGTGGTTTCACGTGTGCGAGTGAGGTTACCAGAGACCCAGTTTACAATTTTTAGATTAGACGAAATTAAGTAATTACCGTTGAGGCTCGCCCACTCTAAACAATCACTAGAAAATTTTATTATAAACAATGTTTTACAGAAATTAACTTGAAAAGAAATATCGAATAAAAAAGCTTAGAGTATTTTTGGTTAAATACTCTAAGAAAAAAGGTGACAGAGTCGTTGGACCTGTCACTTACCAGACGACCTTTGAAAGGAGAGAATATTGATTATGAAATCAGAAATTCTGTTTTCAAACAAAGAGATCTGTACCAGACTGCTTTAACCTTTTTTAAATATTATTCTATCTTTTTTAGAGTCATTAAACCACACAATATCACCTTCAGGAAGTCAGTTCACCCAACCAAGACGTTTACATACCTACTAATAGCCCAATGACATTGCAAAAAAACCGTTTTGTTAAAACTAGTGTTTGAAAGGGCCATTGAGTCAGTGATAAATTAACATTGTGTCGTACCTATTTGTAAAGGTCTGTAGTTTACATATTCGATGATTCGAGTTAAATATAAAATTGTTTCGAGGTTATCACACTGTTATCATAACGCAGTACTTACACCAATGACTGTTGAACAGTTTACCTAAGTTCGTAGAGCGCAATTTTATATTTTTAGTCATCGGAATTTTAGCCTGGACTGCTTCGGTGGCCGAGTGGTCGACATTACTGGGTTTTTTAAAAAAACTCAGTAGTAGCACGGTAGCACGGATTCTGGAACTGTGTTCGGTATATGGCAATAGGCTCACCCCCTATTACATGGGATCTAAACATAAATAGTGAAAACTGGGTGTTACATTGTACAGTGGCATAAAGTGCACCCTACCCCTTCGGGGATAAAAGGCGTGATGTTATGTTATGTTACGGAATTTTAACAACAAATAATGAATAAACATGTTTTCCGTTAAGTCTACGTGCTGGCTGTTATAATTACGTCAATCAGTCATTATCATACATATGTGTTAATTGTAATTAACTAACATCACTCTCCCTCATCAATGGTCGCTATTTTCGGTCCAAAGTAACTAATTCGGATCCAGATGGATAACCGATACGCAAATTGTGAAATTGTGTTTCACATTGGTACGTATTGGGTTCAACAACCGTAAACGGGTATGATAATATAATATACTTAGCTGTTAACCGCAACTTTTTCCGCGTGATCTAAGGTAAAATAAACCTATGTCATTCTGCAGCCACCTTATTGTCTCCAGAGATAAAACTGATACCTACCACATAAAAACTCCATTGCGACGTAAAGAAAGGCAATGAAATCTAAAATATCCTTACTAATATTATTATAAATTGGAAAGTGAGTTTGTTTGTTTGTCTGTTTGTTCCGCTTTCACGCCATAACTACTAAACAGATTGCTTTGAATTTTTACAGACGTAAAGTTAGAAGTCCGGATTAAATAATAGGGTACTTTTTATCCCGGAAAAATGTGATATTCCCGAGGGAAAACAAAAGTATTAGTATAGATGGCGGTGTGTGTATTGGTATATGTCACATTGGCTTTTATCCTTTTGTGACGCGAGCGAAGCCGCGGGTAAAAGCTAGTAATCCATAAGAGGTGGACAGGCGCTGGTCTTCATCATAAGCCGTAAGACTTATTGTTGAACAAATGTCTCCCAAATGAGAGGAAGGCTCAGGCTATGCCATAAACATTAGTTCACATTTGTGTAGTACGAATTGGAGATCAAAGTTAGGCCTCCCGAGAACAGAGTGTGCTCCTATCAAGCTGTCGGTGGCTGGTTGCTGTATAAGGATATATCCAGTTTTAGAACATGAAACACCAAGCTTGTTGCACTGTTCTCACACAATCGAACCAACAAAACTATGTAACTAGAGAATTGTATTGTAAACCCGATTGAAAAAGAGTAACCTATGGAGTTTCTTGCTCGTTCTTCTCCATAGGAATCTACACCTTGGAATGAGCAACTAGCTTCACTTCTGAATTTTTTTGTTGTTGACGTTTAAAAGTGCCTTTCTGGTCTAATTGAAATAAATGATTTTGACTTTGACTTTGGAATATTCTATCAGACAGTTCACAGTTTGTACTCTCAACCAATTTACCATACAGGAGTTAATACTTTTTTATTTAGGTACATTTTTAGGTCGTATGTTAACTTTGTCACTTGTACGGCAATTGTTACTTATGGCTTTTGGATGTCTGTTGTCTGGTCAGAAGGGCGTAACGACTTAACGACCTGTGGTGTCGATAATGTGTTTTTATTTGTTTGCAAAAAATTGGCACGTATTATTGGCAGCAATATTTTATTTGGATGGATGTACTAAATCTCAGGAGTTTGATTGACGTCTGAAATTGTGAACGTGTTTGGTAATACGAGTCATCAACAGCCTATAAATGCCCACTGCTGAGCAAAGCCTCTTCTCACACGGAGAAGGTTTGAGCATTAATCACCACGCTTGCTCAATGCGGGTTGGCGATTACAAACTTATAATTAGAATTAGATTATAATCCCGGGTTTGCTCACGATGTTTTCCTTCACCGTTAGTCAGTGGTGTCTAAATAATCTTAGAAAGTACATATAACTCGGAAAAAGCCACATTGGTACTTGCCGTTGGTAGGTTTCGAACCCGCATTCTTATGCATGAGAAGCCAGCGTCTTAAACCACCGGGCCACCACGACCCTCCGGGCCACCACGAGTAATACGAGTAGATTAGCTTTATTTATATAGGTACAAGAACTTCGTCTTTAATTTTACGAGGGAATCTTAACAGTAGTGAAAACGCAATGTGTAAAAATGCGCCGCACCTACACTTTCAAAATTTTTCGTACGATTTGGCTAGATTCTTGATTGGTTAAGATACTCAATATCACTATCACTACATAGTATAAAACATAGTCGCTATTCACCGTCTGTCTGTCCCTATGTATGCTTAGATCTTTATAACTACGCAACGGATTTTGATGCGGTTTTAAATAGATAGAGTGATTCTTAAGAAAGGTTTATATGTATGTATAATACACGTTTATTGCACCCGTGCGAAGCCGGGTCGGTTCGCTAGTTGTCAATAAGAGCCAATGCAACCAGTTTTAACTTCCATCACGTTTTCAGCATTTCTTTAGCTTCCATGGCATTGATGAAAATATATAGTACTTATAAATAAATAATTGCCTATATCGATACGGTATCATTAACATGTTGTTAACATACATATGTGTACAACATATACAGTAGTCGGGCGGTCGCGTAGCGTGATAAGATATTGATCACGTTTAAAGTAGCACGCTTTGTAGGCTCCACTGTATTTTATACAGTTTTTACACTGCATTTTGCTGTTAAAATTGGTGTTATAAGTATATGAAAGCCTGTTGCTGCTAACGAATAACAAATAGGTACGAAAAATACGGTTTGATATGACAACTCCACAGACCTCATAGCAACACTCCTTATTTGAATGTAAGGATATGCGGCATTTAGGTCACCAAATGGTGAATGGGCGCCCTAAATGCTTTATTGAGCTATGAAGGCATTAAATGTATCCCTAATATGTTTCCTTCAAAGAGTTTGAGATGAGAGAAAGAGAAATATTGCCTAAGTAATAGTGTAAGGATAAAAGTCAGTTTGTTGAATGAAGTAGCAGACAGAACTGGACAAATGCAGGGAATGGGTCTTATCATGACAGTCTATATCAAGTACCTACTTTTTTTAAGGGGAGATATTTATCGAATGTCTTCTCCCGCCTGGGTGAGGCGGGAAGGAGAGTCAGACTCTTACTGACTAAAAACCACCCCGTTCCTTCTCCTGCACGTCGAGCCGGAGCCCCGGTTACCCGTTAGGTTCTCCGCGACTCCGAATCGGCATCGGCCCTATTGGGCCCCATCTGTGGTGGTCTGATGGCTCTTTGAGGCGCGCGCGGAACGCGACGCGCCGTACGCTCGGGTCTGTTTCTGGTCGGACGGGGAGCCACCCATGCTCGCCGTCCGCAGGCCCGCGCTTACGGTGGCCGGAGATCGTCCCGCGATCCCCGACGCCCGGTGTGTCCTTCGCGATGGCTGGGTCGCGAGGAGGCAGCGCTTCGCTGCCTCACGCGTCCCGCCTCCTCCTTAGCTAGCATGACTGCTTCGCAAAAGGAGGAGACGGCATCCCAGTCCCCCTCGCTCCGCATCATGGCCTGCACTAGGCCCGGACGCGAGAGGTCGCCATCGCCGATCACTTCCCTGAGGGCACGGCGGTGCTCAGCCCACGCAGGGCATTCCGCTACGGTGTGTTCCACCGTGTCCTCAGGGCGGTCCTCGCAGTGATGACACCCGGGCGTTTCCTCCCGCCCCATCAGACACAGGTACCTCCCGAAACTTCCATGTCCGGTGAGGACCTGCGTCAGGCGGTAGGTGAGGACGCCGTAGCGTCTCTCAAGCCACTCCTCAAAGAGGGGACTTACCGCTGCAATGGCAGCGAGCCCAGCCCTCGGTTGCGACAGTCGTTGCTGCCATTCCGCCATGAGATCGCGCCGGAGCTCATCCCGCCACGCACTTATCTGGCGCGGCAGCGTTTCGCCCCGGCGACGTGCCTCCGCGCGCATGTTATACACGCGCGCGAGCACCTTCGCCTCCAGATCCCACGGCGGTAATCCGGCAAGGAGGTTCGCCGACTCCCCAGCGATCGTGCGGTATCCGCGGATCATTCGGATCGCCATGACCCTCTGTGACTTGAGCAGCGTCCGAGCAGGACGCCGCAACAAGTTCGGCGCCCAAACAGGGGCGCCGTAGAGGGCCATGGACCGCACGACCCCGGCGTATAACCTCCGGCAGGAGGCGTTTGGCCCCCCGAGGTTGGGGAGGATGCGTTTGAACGCAGCCCCCGTCCTCTCCAACTTAGGAGCCAAACGTCGGAAATGCTCTATGAAGTTCCACCGACTGTCGAGGACGAGTCCTAGGTACTTCATCGCCGTCTCGACGCCGATGGTAACCCCTCCCGCCGTTATTTGGGACCCACCCGGAGGTGGCGCGTTCCCGCGGCCATGAAAACACATGGCCTCGGACTTGTGGAGCGCCACCTCGAGTCCCAACTGCCGGATTCTTTCAACGACTGTCGCAACCGCTGTCGCCATTAAGTCGGCCGCCGCCTGGTGCGACCTCCCGTGCGCTAGCACCAGCGTGTCGTCGGCGTAGCATATTGTGCTAACGCCGTTCGGGAGGTCGGTGCGCAGCACCCAGTCATAGCCGATGTTCCACAGGAGCGGCCCCAGAACCGAACCCTGTGGAACACCGCGTGACATCTCTCGCCGGATTATAAGAGATATTAGTTTACAAAATCAATACAAACGGAGTCTTCAGTCTAGACTGGAATTATAGACAATAGACATTATCTATGCGCCTAGCATAGAATATTCTATGAACAACATAGTTCGTAATGTTGAGTGGAAATCGTTGTTTGTGTTAGAGTAGGTAGATGTAATCGCGTTGTTCTGATTGGGTTGGTAGAAATACCCAATTATATTAATTTAATGTGTCGTAGTAATTAGTGGTACCTAACTTTATCTTTTAGCTGTTTATGGTCGTATTTACAGTTAGTAAACGATCACCCTAGCGTCTGTACAGGTTACCCGCAACACCAAAAGCAACGCGAAATTCACAGATTCAGGTTTCGTAACATCATAATACTTTTTGAGCGTTTTATTCATGATCAAATTTTACAAAATTGGAACACGAAATCATCATAGTTACTCATGGTGTTGCGGGTGTCCATGGGCGGCGCTGATCGCTTACCAGGTGATCCGTCTGCTCGTTTGCCTTCTATACTTACTATAAAAAATTGGCTTATGTCGGAATACCCAAACGCTACTCAATTTTAAGTCGTGCTTAAGTATAGTTCTATCTCTACAAATTCTTGTAAAATGACAGAGATGGCACGATACCTATTTGAGCGCTATATAAATTGAGTAACGTTTCAGTATTCCGGCATCAGTTAGTTAAGAATTGTACTTTGTTATAACTAGACAATTAAAATAATAAAAGGTTGAATAAATGCGGTATCGATGTTTATTTCAGCTAATCGTAAAGTCGTATTTGCAAAATTAAATAATTTTAAACGAATTGGATCTCAAGGGTGTCGCATAAATGTCTGACACGCACAAAGGTTACAACTACGCATTTAAATTAATTTACAACAACATCATACCTATTTTTTTAGAAACAAGAAAATCGTTAGCCCACATTTTAAATTTGATTAAAATGTCGATAATTACACTTTTCTTGATTTATAATTTTAGAACATCATCCATGTCCAAGCATTACGAAAAATAAGAAATGTATTCAAACCTATAAATTATTTATGTGCCAACTTTTTATAAGTAAACACGTTTGTTTAGAACAGTTCAATTCGATAGAAATATCAGTATTGCAAAATAAAACCTTATTCTCGTAGCTTATATCAAGCGGCTTACGTCCATTTTACCTATGTAATGCTTACATACTATCCGGATACAACCTATGTATGTACAGCCTATCTATGTATGTTCACATTGTAGAATTTGGACGGATGCCAAACTGTCGTTTATTTGTCCATTTTGAACTCTTTTTTTTCGGTCCCATAGCTCGAGGAATGAACCTAGGATTCTTACATTCTTTTTTACTATTCTTTTGGTCCTAGGATGATGTCTAGTCTAGACTTCACAGACTTGTCGATATAATCAATACTGTTATCGACATTTCTAATTTATTGTGGTTACTAGGACTTCATGATATAGTATCCTGTTTGTCGCTTTTTATCTTCGTGTATGTGTAGAAAACGGACTCATATTTATCTCATTGACACCAGGAAAATAGGACGTCGTCAAAGAACTCAAAGAGAAAGTATGTTTATTAATACCTACAGGTTTTTTGAGGCTAGACCATCATACCCTAGATTGCTTATCTTCCTCTACTCATAAATATGTTCATAAGTGTCAAAGTGTTCATAAGTGTCAATCATATAATTGCTTGAAATTTCGTTCGTTCTTTTTACCTTTATACACTTTATTTATTTGTTCGCGTATTATTCAGAAAGCAAAATAATTGTGAACTTACCCTCCAAAACAGTTTCTGAATGATATTTTTACTACCTTCCGAACCGATACGACCTTCAAACCTTCAAGAAAAGAGCGTACTCCTTTTTAAAAGGGCGGCAACGCACCTGTGACTCCTCTGGTGTTGCGGGTGTCCATGGGCGGCGCTGATCGCTTACCATCAAGTGATCCATCTGCTCGTTTGCCTCCTATTCCATAAAAAAAAACATACATAGTTACATAGCTGTAGTAAATACGTTCATAAATTAGTGTTTAGTTATAATAATGTCTCTTGAAATACCGACTGTGACACCTGACTACTATAGACTTACACGCAGAACTAACACACATTGACACGAAAGACATCTGTCATTTGACTGCACGTAGTTGGACACGTTGGTGCGTTCGATTCTCGCACGTAACGACTCTTTGTGTGATCTACAAATTGTTGTTTTCAGGTCTGGGTGACAAGTATATGTGAACTTGTTTGTTTTTTTAAACGCCCCAATCCTAGTGTAAGGCAAAAAACAACATTTTCTTGAGTCTGGTAATGTGGTTACACGCGCACACATAAATAACCCACGGACGGTTTGGTGCTTCAATCATTTCTAACTGACATTATGTCCGCCTTTATTTCAACGTCCTTGTAATGTCCATATATTGCAATCGTATCGAAAATATCCTGTGATATCTCAATTAACTAAAAATCGTAGGTTACTCACGTGAATATACTGAGAAAAGATCTACTAGTTTTGAACCACAGAGGGGCTCTTCCTCATGAGCAGCGTGCGGAACGCATGAACTAGTAGAGCTTTTCTCAGTGTATTCACGTGAGTAACCCACGATTTTTAGTATTTTAGTAATCGTCACGATAGTTATAATAAAAACTATGCTATCTCATCAAAATATTTATATATCGTTTATCAAAGCAAAAGCAGTGCTAGCAATATGGCGTTGTTTGGAACATTGTTATTATTAAGTTAGGTAAACTCCACCGCTATTGCGAAGTTAGAAAACTTAGTACAACTTCAGATAGTTCTTGTCACGCAATAATGTCGACTGTAGTTGCTCTGACAATAATTTCCTTTAGAAAATGAAATAAATTGTACACTTTTACGTGAAGTATCAAGATTTTTCTTGCGTAAAGGATATGATGTAGTTAATATTTTGAAACACGCCCAGATTTCATTAATTATGTTATCTGGATTATGTAATAGGGTGCCGCCTATTTCTATACGCCCAAGTTATTACTACTATGGAAAACTTTTGAATCTAAATTAATTAACTCTGCCTGATGCTTGCAATGGATGAAAATACCAGTAGGAGTAATCTTGCAGTAAATTTTTCTGTTGTTAAAAACAAGTATTGATATAAGTTAGATGTTCGATGATCCAGACTAACAGTGCCAAAACTTAAATGCCTATTGCAATAATAAAACTAGGCTTCGCAGGACATTTGCCAACTGGCATACTACTTTATTGGCATAACACAATTAAAATGTGTGCGAATATTGTTCAGCCAATAGTCCTTAGCCTTGTCGCGGAGAACCTAACGGGTTACCGGGGCTCGAACCACAGGAGAAGGGACGGGGTGGTTTTTAGTCAGTAAGAGACTGACACTCCTTTCCGCCTCACCCAGGCGGGAGCAGTCATTCGATGATTTTACCCCTTAAAAAAAATAGTCCTTAGCCTTGGTTATTTCATAATTTCGAATAACTTATTATGTCCCCGAAACCACAATCTGTAAAATAATTTTACAAAACAGTTTTTTCAAAACAGCTGTTTTGTCGATATGTGTTAAGTTACCATTATGATTAGATGTATGATACCAAATAGTGGAGCCTAGGTTTATATCTAGACTGCCACTGTCCGGCCCAGAAATCCAAATAAAAATCCCATTTCGTACGTAGGTACAGAACATTCCTTCTTCCAATAAAATCAAGAATATATTTCTCAGTATTTTTCCTTACAGATTGTACTGCCAGTAACCTAGTAGGGGGTGTATTCCCCCCTGGGTAGTGTTCCAATTCTTTTCTCGCAAATTGCTTTACATTTTCCTGTTATCCATTAACATGATTTATTTTCTAATAACCCAGTTTCCTTATAACTACAATTAAGGATTCATTATTAAATGTTTCATATTTATAGGGTTCATTCATACTGGGTTTTCATTTGCATTTCTATCGAGTCATAATTCCATTTATGGGAATTCGCTAGCTCGCTCCGGATTATAAGTTTTGCACATTCGTTCTCTTAAACACAAGTCTGAAAATACATGATTTGTTTCTATGTTGATCTTTATAACATATAGCGTAAATACTATAGTGGAAATCCACGATATTTTTGGCCAATACACCGCTATCTATCCCAACATTACATCACTTGAGTCTTATCATTGCGATTGTTACTGATAACAGATGATCAACAATCAAGGTTAGGGATAACAAGGTGGTTATCTACTAATCTGTTTACTCGATACAACATACAACTACTAATTAGATATTTTTAGCTAATTATAGGTATTTTAGAAGTTCATTATAGGTACAGTTATAGTACAACCTCAAAAAGTAATAGTTTTTCTTAGATTTTTAGATTTTATTATGGCTTTCGACACTATCACCATGATTTGGAAGATTATAGATCTAAAATCCTTATATCTTAGTTGATAAGTATTAAATTGCAACTTCATAATGTGATAATAAACTAATAAATCGCAAAAGATTAAGATGTTTTCATGACAGTAAATGGTTTAAAAAATGGTGCTTCCACAGGGAGCGATTTTGGGTCTTACACATATTTTTATTACAGTACTAAAGAACTGTAGCCAAATTATAACGATGAATTTATGCAATCTTTATAGGTTTAGGACAAGATGATAACTGATGCTGGTAATCTGAGCTAGGACACCTATAGTTCTAAAACGCACATGTAGATTTATCGTTATACTTTAGATTAAATCATTCGATATACTAAGTTTCATTCTATGACTTCGGAGTATTATATTAAACTATACTTAATGAGTAAACTTTCGTTGCAGAGGCTGTCTCCTGTCTCCTGAAAGCGATTGAGATCTACACCGACATGGGAAGATTCACTGTAGCTGCTAAACAGCATCAGGTAAACATTTTCTTATTGTTTCAACCAAGTTCTACGTCGTCGTTGCTATAAGATAGGTAACACTTATCACTTAAAACTATTTCATTGATTCGGAAACGAAAGTTGTGGATGGTGTGAAGACGTGGAAGTATTGAATACTTCTACGAACAGCATCTACATGCCTCTATTTTGTTCATAACATAAGACTTTTTATCCCCGAAGGGGTAGGCACAGGTGCACATTGTGGCACTTAATACCAGTATACAATTTAAAACCTTCTTTTCACTATTTATGTTATACGTCCCATGTAATAGGGGGTGACCTTATTGCCATATACCGGGCACAATTCCAAACTCCATGCTATTACGGACAATTTTTTAAAACCGAGTAATACTTTGCCCGACCCGGGAATCGAACCGGAGACCCCTTGCCCGGCAGTCGCACTTGCGACCACTTGACCTACGAGGCCGTCTATTTGGTCATGATCACTAATATCCGTTGTGTAATAGGTTTCTGTAACAATGTGACTACGGTTTGCTTACGACTCAAATCAAAGCATGTATCTGTAATGCAACCACACTTATGCAAAAATATGCGATCATCGTAATTATCTTCAAGTTCAATATTTGCCTAATTCATTGTATTAGTCAGTTGTTGCCTTGGAACATTGAAGCTAGTTTCCGCTGATGTACGGCCGCGTACGATGTGCACTGTTCCAATACTCGCGTGATGTCACTCGTCTTGGCCTTGCTATCTTTATGTAGTTTACCACATTAGTCTCGTAGTGAGTACTAGATAATTAAAGACTGATGACTGGATGTCTAGACAGGCTGGTTTCTGTTGTTCGTCGAGTAGTGATTAAGGAAATTTTGTACAAGGAAGAAATAATTAGCATAACGTCATCATCACGCCTTTTATCCTCGAAGGGGTAGGCAGAGGTGCACATTACGGCACTTAATGCCACTGTACAATGTAACACCCACTTTTTGCTATTTATGTTATGATTCCCATATAGTAGGAGGTGAACCTATTGCCATATACCCGGCACAATTCCAGACTGCTTGCTACAACGGAGATTTTTTTAAAACCCAGTTTTAAAAAACCTGAGACCCCTTGCCCGGCAGTCGCACTTGCGACCACTCGGCTAACAAGGCAGTCAGTCAGTCAGTCGACCACGAAATAATTAGTGCTAATATAATGGATATCAAATCGACTTAAGGTCTTCTAACAAGATGCAAAAGAACTCTCATTTTTCCTAGACATAAGTCCCAAATAATAGGCGCGTGCTTGTTATCGTAGTCGTAGAGTAGAGTTCGTTTGAAAGAATTCAATAATTCTAATTCACGGTAATTCAATCCGAAACCATTCACCGGTCAGGAAAGTTACCCCAAAACCCAATAATAAGATTAAAATAACACTTGAACTCACCAACACGCTATATTTCCAGAACATAGCAGAGCTGTACGAGACGGAGTGCGTGGACCTGTCGCGCGCGATGCAGCATTACGAGCAGGCAGCCGACTACTTCCGCGGCGAGGAGTCCACCTCATCCGCCAACAAGTGCATGCTCAAATTGGCGCAGTACGCCGCCCAGCTGGAGCATTATGACAAGGCCATTCAGATCTATGAACAGGTCAGTAGCTTAATAATGATGATTTATTTAACACTAGCTTTTACCCGCGGCTTCGCTCGCGTCACAAAAGGATAAAAAGTATCCTATATGACATATACACACAGCGCCATCTATACCAATAATTTCGTTTTCCCTCGAGAATATCAAATTTTCCGGGATAAAAAGTACCCTATTATTTAATCTAGACTTCTAACTTCACGTCTGCAAAAATTCAAAGCAATCGGTTTAGTAGTAACGGCGCGAAAGTGGAACAAACAAACAAACTCACTTTCCGAATTATAATATTAGTAAGGATTTTGAGATGATTTTATAAAACTTTCTTGCGACATACTCAATTAATTGTTACGTTTTCGGCTTACTCACGTAACTGTTTGATGAGGAACACGAATAGTTTAAAGCCATGCTAGAGGCTCATATCCATTAGTAGCAGCGCGACAATAGCTGCGTCGCGTGTCGCAGAATGCTGCTCATGAATATGAGCCTCTAGCATGGCTCGAGTTGTTAACTATTTGATGAGCAAATAGTTACGTGAGTACGCCGAAAACATAATAATTCCCGTATATCCCAAGCGATCACCGGTGACCACTCTCCACTAACTACATTATAGACCTTATTTCCAATGTTTAGAGACTACTTTTGTATGAACAAATTTAGGGGATAATTTTTTATATATCACATTTTCTGCAAATAAAATTCTGTAATTATTTAACTACAACCTGTGTCACTGTGTGTATAAAAAAAAAACAATTCATTTGCAAGTTTCAATATTCATTGAAAGAATTTCGTTTGTTGATATCTTTAACGTTATGTGGAAGCTGTCCACGGATGACAGACATGGGCATCTTGGGGAAGTTTCATCATGATCATCATCATCGTCACAACACGGTCACTGCTGAACATAGGTCACACCTAAAGGGGAAAGTTTGGAGACTAAAAAAAAATTTTTTTTAATATTTTTATACGATTTTTAAACATTTTTATATGAACAGAACACTGCACGATTGGTGCGGTGGCTGGGCAATCGGCTGCCATGCAACGTGTCGCGGGTTCGATACCCGCACGGAACAACACTTTGTGTGATCCACAAATTGTTGTTTCGGGTCTGGGTGTCTTTGTGTATGTGAAATTGTGTGTTTGTAAACGCACCCACGACACAGCAGAAAATCCTAGTGCGGGGCAACGTTTTTTTTTTAAAAAAAGAACAAACCACAAACGTAATATTTAAATTCAAACAGTTTCTGATTTACCATTAAGACCATTACTTCCGAAATTTCAAAACTTATTAAACTTCTCTCATTACAGATCGCCAAGTCCTCCCTAGACAACAGCCTCCTGAAGTACAGCGCGAAGGAGTACATGTTCCGCGCAGCACTCTGCCACCTCTGCGTCGACATACTCAACGCCCAGCATGCCGTCGAGAAGTACTGCGGACTCTACCCTGCCTTCGCTGACACTAGGGAGTGTAAACTGATTAAGGTTTGTTGTCATAATTCCTTTGTACATGTAAGAGGTGGTATAATCTCTACGCCCGGAAGTAGGAGTCATCACACGGAGGTGTGCTAATGGAGTAGCCTGTAAATGGGTATTGTTAGAAAAGGATGTCTATTATTCTCCAAATTGTATTCGTTTCCAATAGCGTGTTTTGAAATTTGAATACTCCTACTTCTCAGTTGTGCAATGTTGCTTATGATATGGATTAACTTGCATTTAATCACTGTGTTAATAGTCACAGTACCTAGCTGATAGAGTAAAATAAAACTTCTCCTATCTTGCAGGAATTGATCGAGCACTTGGAGGAGCAGAATGTGGACGCGTTTACCGAGGCAGTGAAGAATTACGACAGCATATCTCGACTGGATCAGTGGTATACAACGATGCTCGTGCGCATTAAGAAACAGATCAACGACAACCCCGACCTGCGTTGAGTCAGTCGCACGTCTATGCCCGCCGCACCCGTATGCGTAGCGTGAGTGGCAAGCCTTATTTCATTTATTACCATACACAAAAATACTACTATATTTTTTTCAATTGGCAACACATTTAACATTTATAATCAGAATCTTCCACTTTTTATTGACAGTTGATATAAACATGCGTTGTTTATAACCCGTTTAGTTACCTATGTCATGTATTAAAGAATCGAATTCGTTTTTAGGGGAAATATCAATGTATGTCCAACTGTCAGTTCTAATAATATAATGTTAGTTAATTACAATTTTGTGTTTGAATTTCTTTAAAAATGATGCGAGAAGTACAATTGGCATGTCAAAATCAAAACGCGACATGAATATTTGAACAATACCCTTCCTTCAGTCGGGTAAAAAGACGTAATATGTATAACGATCCAATCATGACAGCTGTCACTGTGACGTTGTCATGGTTTCGTCTATGGATATCCACAGAGTATAAATGGATGATCGCAGCAAACGATGCTCAATGAATGCTTGCATAACGGTTAGAGGCGACGGGCGATATAATGTTTCCTTTTTTATCATAAACTCCGTAGAATATTTCATTATGCCTATTTCAATGTAACAAGTTAGGCAAACTAGTGTTCGTGTCACATTATTTAATAGAAAACTTAGTTTTTTTCGTAGAAATAAATTGATATAAATGTTGACTGATAGCGGTTAAAGGAGAGTAGTTTACGTGGCGGTTATGCTAGTTTAGATCCCAGAAATTTCGATTTTGGATTGATATTAATGGCCAAACTACCCTCAACTCTTCTTAGTATAACGTCAGTTGTCGTTAGACTTTCTTCGAGTGTAGACGTGTTTCGTGTTGCGGCTCTATGAAATTGAATCATGCTGTTGTGTTTGTTAGATACTATTCTATTATTGGTTGATTTTTCGTATATGTTATTAATATTCTAACGTTATTAATTTGCATTTACATTCCTAGACTTTGATTGTATGATCCTTTTTCTTTTTGTTGTTAAATAATGTGACACGGCGCCATTATTTAGTATTCAAGATTTAGTCGATATAATTAGGATATAAGTCGGGAGTAAAATCATTATTGAAAATACTTTTTTTTCTAATCTGTACGTTTAAACCGTAACGTTCCAATTTACGCAGTACACCTTATTTGAGTATATACTCTTTGTTTATATTTATTTTTCTTGTATTGTGAGGTTGGAGTGGTTTATTGTATATATTATTGGTTTAAATAATGTTAGAAGTATGTCCCTTTATAGTTTTTGTTCGATTGAGTGGTGTTGCCAGGTTAAAATATACTTTTGAGGTTTTTGTGGGCTTGCAATCTTCACTATCTTAAACTGTCAAACACCAAGCGGTCACCGGTGACCGCGACCTATTATTCTTTAATTGTGTCTATAAAACCGGTACTCGACGAGTTAAAGTTCACATTGTAATAGCGGTACCTTTTTGCTTATAAGATTATCAGATGATATCTTAATCATTTCTTTTTTAGTCCAGTAAACCATTTTTAATTTCTATTCTTAAGGTAAATAGATGAGAATGTTCTGCAGTTCTCATTCATCTTATTACTAAAGCAATAGAGGTTAGAATCGCACTTCTATCTACTACTATCTCAATATAACGCTCGAAACAAGACTCCTACCACTCAGTACTTAAGGTATATTTTCGATTGGCACTACCACTCGTCAATTTAGTTTCCCATGAACATCATTGTGTAATGGGGCCTATTCTCATTTAGATTTAATAAATAATATTTATAACATTTTATTTTGTTGTTGTAAATAATGACTTGTTTCGTTAATAAATTTTATATTTTTAATTTCATTTTTTATTTTATTTTTTACCCTTTTGTTTTGGTTTTTGGACATTGATGTGGTTATGTTGGGTGTGAAGTGAGTCGTAATGGTATTGAGCCGACTTCTAATAAGGAGGTAGTCTTGTGTGTCCTGTTCTAGGACACACGTAGTTCGTAGTGAATTTGATCATAATGAAAGGTTTCGTGTTGTGCCGTGGCGTACGATATGTATAAGTCTAAAAAATCACGTGCAAATGTGTTATGGTTTTTGATTAACTAGTAGGTTGAATCTCATCACCAGTAAAGTAATTTATTTAAAACATTTTTTATCAACAACACCACGCAGACTTAAAACTACAGTGGCGCCATCTAGAAATGAAAACTTCAATTATGGTCAAACTTTACGAAACATCCAAGAACAAAAGCGCCTAACATAATTATGTCAAAGTCATAATACTGCGCTCACACTAGGATTGACAGCAATAAATCAAAATTTTACGTACTTAAGGAAAATGACAAATTGAAGACAATATTGTCGTGCGTATAAGTCTTCATAATGTCGCAAGTCACTGCCTTTTGTCCCAAAAAATCATAGTGTGACCAGTATCTTATAAACGGCTTCCGAATTTTTTAGCTAAGGTAACTTACGCACTTGCGTTTGCGAGTCTAGGTAAAATCGTATGGTAGTCAAAAAATCAGGTTTTAATTGATAGTAAGAAGTTCACTGAATAATGTCTAAAATTCGCCTTAATATTAGGCTTACATTTTTGGTAAATTATCTATAGAATGTGCCACATCTTGTGAGACGTATAAACATGTTATTTATTTACTTTTTTAATTTAATTCTAATTCACAGAGTATTATCGGCAAAATTTAGGTAGTACACTTTTTAACCAAAATCCTGTGGCGTACAACCAGAGATGTACAAAATGGTTTTAAAAAAGCATTTAAATACAAAATGCAAAATACTTTTCAGATTTACTATTTCAAATGCAAAATACCAAATAGTTTTGCGTTTTGTATTTCAAATGCTAAATGCAAAATAGGTATTTTCAAAATACTTTTTCAAAATAAAATACCCCCTGACGAAATTACAGATACATATTTTTATTTATTATAGGTACCTACATATTTATTTATCATACATGAGCAATAGAGACACACAATGCCGAGCCGAATAACAAACGTCTAATAACACATTACATAAATTATTACACTTTTCTTATTAAAATTAATAACAACTGGAACTGGACTGGTATTGTTAAAAAGTGATAAAAATAAATATCATTTTTTATTGATTACGCTTTTTAACAATACCAGTTGTTCGAATACATCATCATTCATTTTTCTTCTGTGAGGTCTTGTTAGACCTTCAAATTGACACTTGTCAGACATTACTTGACATAAGGCGCGCACTCTGACTCAGTCAGAAGAAAAAGATGTCGTGCATGGTTAGCAGGCGCCTCTATCGGTCGAATTCGGCAATACAAGTGTTTTGTTTTGTTTGACTGGTAATGTTAGCTAAACTTAATCACAAAGTATTTTGCATTTTGAAATGAATATTAAAAATACAAAATGCATCTCGAAAGGCATTTCAAATAAAATACAAAATACTTTTCACTGAAAGGTATTTAAATACAAAATAGGTATTTTGCATTTTCTATTGGCATTTAAAATAGAAGTATTTCAAATAAATCACATCTCTGCGTACAACATATACACCAGGCACTTTTCTTGTAGCCACTCATGGCGAATACATGCGAATGTCCCCTAATGATGGTCGACTAGCAACTGTCGTTTGTACACGGCCACACATCAGTCTATACAAAACCAGTTTATCCTAATGTCCCGTCGCATCATCTTTCCGCACATTTACCGTTCAGTTTATACTGGTTATGTAAAGCTCGATGTGTAGCCGTGTGTATTAATGATTCATGGTCTGTGGTATAAAAAAAAGTGTTGCGTGCATGAATATATTTATATTAAATCAACCTTTTATTTTATAGTAACCCACTTGAACGGATTTAAGTAACTTTTGACACCAAATCCGTTAGTTTTGTTATTAGTAAAACCATTTGTCCGTTATTGTATTTGTTAACTTATAGTTTAAATAAGCCGCTATTTTTGTGAAAGAAAGAATATGATACATGGTTAGAGACCTGCACTCCATTTGGTATGTTTATCGAAAAGAAATTGAATGAATTTTTTTTGGAAAATCAAGAATCTCTGGTATTGCAATTCCCATAGTTTAATTTATTTATTTTATTGTCTTTGATGTGGCATATTTTATTACAGTATAGAGTTAAAGTTTCGCAATTATCCGTAACCATAGCAACGCCAGTTATGTATCGCATTGTATGGCACACTGATATTCGTTTAATGTAAAAAATAAAGTGTTAATACAAAAAAAACGTTTTTTATTGAAACAAACCCATCTGCAACTTCTTATGCCAGGATCGACAGAAGAAACTAAAGCTGCGTGTAGACGCAGTGTAGTGTAGGCTAGGAGAGCCGAGCACGAGCTGAACATGAGCCACATTTTTTTTCAATATTTTTTTTCTTTTTTATTTATGTACAAGACTGCCTCGTTGGCCGAGTGGTCGTAAGTACGACTGCCGGGCAAGGGGTCTCGGGTTCGATTCCCGGGTCGGGCAAAGTATTACTGGGTTTTTTAATATTCTCAGTAGTAGCACGGAGTCTGGAATTGTGCCCGGTATATGGCAATAGGCTCACCTCCTATTACATGGGATTCGTAACATAAATAGTGAAAAGTGGGTGTTACATTGTACAGTGGTATAATGTGCACCTCTGCCTACCCCTTCGGGGATAAAAGGCGTGATGTTATGTTATGTTATGTACAAGCCGAACACAAGTCGTCTAGTGTGGACCTACTTACAAACCTAGAACGATCGCGGCGACCATTTCGTTTATGTTCGGCCGCGTTCCACCTGTTGTTGGTTATTTGACGAAAAGGGATCTACTTCCTCTCGCAGTATTCACTGCACTCATTCGCTGCGGAAAACTACGTCCGACGATAGTGATCGTTGTAAGTTCGTTGTACGCCCACACTTGACGCCGCAAACAAAACTAAGAACGACCCCGCTTGTGCTCGGTTCGTCTAGACCCGCCATAAGAAAATGAATGACAAAAGAACAAATTCCGTCCCAGAAGAAATAATCTTAATTCCTTCGACAAAATAAATCCGAAGATATCATTGGAGGAAATAGAAACACGAGATGAAGACAAATGAAACAAAAATTATGGAAATCTAACCATGCTCAGTGCTCACAGTTAATGTAATCTTATAGAGTAACCCTTAAAAAACTCTTTTTTATAATGACGGGAAACTATCAAAAGGTTAATTCGGACCTCACTATAACACACAAATCTTTATCACTTAATATGAAGGTAGCAACAACTTCAGTCTAAGTAGACCAGCTTGCCATTTTATACATAACTTCCATAATATCTATCTTTGCACTTGTACTTTTTCATGGCATTGGTCGGCAACTGAGCGGATTGATCACCTGATAGTATTTATTTAATTAATTTTTATTTATTTACTAGCGGACCCGACTGACGTTGTCCTGTAATAATAGGTATAGATAAATAACCTAGAAACCGACTGCAGCGCCATCTGCCGGACTGATTTGTGAATCTAAACCATTCCCAGATCCCATTGAACACACAAAAAATTTCATCAAAATCGGTCCAGTCGTTTGAGACAAGTTCAGTGACATACACACTCACAGAAGAATTATATATATAAAGAAAATGATGGGGGGCGCGTACACGTACGGAGCACGCTCCTGGTTAATATTTTTGTAAATTAGTTAATTGGGACTAAAAAGCTATCATAATGTGTTTTAATTGAACTTTATAAGTCAATATATGCCTGTGATATGGAGTACAGTGATAATTTTGTGAATTAATAACAATTTTGAACAGTTTTCTGTGTTTTAACAAGTGCAGTGACAATAAACAAATCGCGGGTGGCGCGAAGATTTGAGCCGCGCGTCGCGCTCTTTCACTCTTGCGGGAATTCACTGACTGTCTCGCTCGCACTCGTAAAACAAAATGAATTGCGTCGCTTGCGGTAGGAAACCCAGTGCAGGGGAGCTGATTAAATGTAATGGATGCAAAGCTGGATACCATTATACATGCGCCAATATTACTACGGCTGCTTTTACTGAAGGTCAGGTACATTTGAGACGTACTTTCAAATGCGATTCCTGCTCCAATGTTACCCAGCGAATTCGCGTCACAGACGACACCCCGGTACGTGGTGTTTCTGCTCCAACCACTGACTTATATGAAATGAACCAGTATCCTGAAGGTACTGCTTCACATGAAGAGTCGTTGACATCGGATCAGATAGTAGAAAAAGTGAATAGTATGATTTTAGCGAAACTTAGTCTATTTGAGTCGAATATTATGAAGGAAATAAGAAATACGGTGGGCACACTCGTATTAGAAAACAGTAAATTGAGACAAGAATTAAAGGAAGCTAATATAAAATGTATTTCGTATGAACATAGAATCAAAACTATGGAACATGAGAGGCAGACCCCGGTACCAAGTATGCAATCTGCTGCTTCCGATGTTCTACCGTGTGACACCTGCATGAGGACAAATAGCATCGTGCGAGCGCCCGGGTCGGCCACCGCGGCTGCGGTGTCCGCGGCCGCGCTACCGCCTGAGCCCGCGCTTGCGCTGGCGCCCGCTTCGGCGCAGCCGCCGGCGCCCGAGACACCGCGCTCTGTGCAAACTACCTATGCAGCGATGGCTAGGAAAACAGCGGATTCTAAAGATTACGTTAGTGGTTGGGTGGAAGTTAGAAATAAGAGGAGAAATAACTCCACAATAAAAAGAGGAGGTAATAACTCCATTGGATCTCTGAAGGCAGTTGAGCGTAAAAAGTTTTTACATGTGTGGAGGTTAGAGAAAACTACCACAGAAACAGATTTGAGGGAGTACATCAAACAAGTACTGGGAGTTGAAAACGATTCTGACCTATCTGTTGAAAAATTGAAACCTAAAACCGAGAGAGATTATTCTTCTTTCAAGATTGGTGTTTCTTTATCTAATTTTGAAAAGCTCTGTGAACCAGAAGTATGGCCAGTAAATGTCGAATACTGCGAGTGGGTTTGGTTTCGACCCTCAACCAAAGCTACCGACAACACAACTCAGTAAACACTCCAGGAAACATTTCAACATGAATATTAATATTTTATATCAGAATGTGAGAGGATTGAGGACGAAGACTACACAATTTCTATATTTGTTAGAAGCAGCAGGCTTTGATTTATTTTCGATCACAGAATCTGGCCTCAATGAAGGTATTCACGACGCAGAATTTGTGCTTCCTGGATATCAAATACTGCGCTGCGACCGAGCTGATGGGCGTAAACAAGGAGGCGTATTTTTAGTGGCCACACCGAGGTATGAGTTAAGGCGAGTGCCAGTGCCAATTGATGTAAATATTGACAATCAAAGTTTTGAACTTATTTGTGCTGCTGTGTACTTAAAAAGTCGTTTTTTATTCGCTTGTTGTACTGTTTACATACCGCCGAATACTGACGATAATGAATATATATTGCTGTTTCGCATATTGGAAAAGTTATGTGTAAAATATAAAAATAATTTACTTATACTAGGAGATTTTAACTTGTACTCGTGTAACAATAACATTTTTAATTATTACGAATATTTTATGGCATTCTGTGAATTCGTTCAGTGTAACGCGGTACCTAATAGTCACAATAGACAGTTAGACTTAGTACTGAGCGCGAACGGGTCCGTGTCAGTGAGCGCAGCGGACGAGGGTTTGCAGCCGGTGGACGAATATCATCCGCCGCTGGCCGTCAGCGTCGATGTTGGCGCGCGCGCTGCGACCGCGCGGTTGCCATCGTCGCCGCCGCCGCCAACGCCGCCGTCCCGCGCCCCTCCTGCGCCCTCTGCTCTTTCTGCACCTCGCGCACACAATCGTTCGTCTCCTACACACACTTCTTCATTACACAATAGTCAGCTTGCGCAATCCGCGATAAATCGTGAATTATTATGGAACTTCAATAAAGCTGACTTTATTACAATGTACGACTTATTAGCTAAAATAGACTGGAGTGAGATGTATTGTTTACAAGACCAGGAACTAGTTATAAATTTGTTTTATGAGAAGTTATATGGCGTGTTTAATATGTGTGTTCCTATAAAAAAGAATAGTCTCATGAACAATAATAGGTATAAATACCCGGTATGGTACACAGCTGACCTAATTAAAGACATACAAATTAAATACAAATTGCATAAAAAGTACAAATCTAGTAAACTACCGAATGACTACATGGAGTTTGCAAGATATAGGGCGAGAGTCAAGGCTGAGATCGCACGTGCTCATGACATGTACCGCGACCGCGTTCAACAGCATTTGGTTAGAGAGCCAAGAGCGTTTTGGGAGTACGTTAGATCCAGGAGGGGGAATACAAATAATAGGAAATTAATTAAAGATGGGCGGATGCTAGCGGACTATGAGTGTGCTAATGAATTTGCTCGTTACTTCCAGTCAGTATATAACCCGGAGCCTCCCGTACTGAGCGCGGCGGCGGCGGGCGCGAGCCGTGCGGCGGGCGCGGCGGGAGCGGCGCGGGCTCACCTCGCGCTGCTGCGCCGCGCCGACGTGCGGACCGCGCTCGCGCGCTTGCCCCCTAAGCGTTCCGCTGGACCTGATGGTATTCCGGCCTTTATTTTTAGAGATTGCAGTGCAGTATTGGTGGATCCGTTGTTACATTTATACAACGTGTTTATTCGAACAGCAACGTTTCCCGATCGTTGGAAACTCACTCGGGTAGTGCCTGTGCCGAAAGGCAGTGGTGGCACTGAAGCTTGTGACTATAGACCTGTGGCAGTATTGTGCACTCCAGCTAAAGTGTTTGAGTCGGCCATTCACAGCAGCCTGTATTCACAGGTGGGTCCTTTGCTGTCGGACGCACAACATGGCTTTCGTCCTGGGCGGGGAACGACTGGGAACTTGCTGGATCTTATGACACACGTTGTACCGGCGGTGGATGCTGGACAACAGGTGGACGTAGCCTACTTTGATTTTCGGAAAGCCTTTGATACCGTAGATAATGATATCCTTCTGTCAAAGCTGGCCAGTGTAGGCTGCACACCGCACACACTGACATTCTTCTCAAATTACTTGAGAGACCGATGTCAGTACGTCGACTGTGGCGGAAGTCTTTCTGAGCCCTACTTTACTAGGTCAGGGGTAAGCCAGGGAAGTAATTTAGGGCCCCTACTTTTCATTTTAACTATAAATGATTTGCCGAGCGTAGTTAATAATTCCACACCGTTATTATTTGCTGACGACCTAAAATTAATTTTAAAAATAAAACAAACAGAGGATCATTACATTCTACAACAGGATATAGCTAAAATTGAGGAATGGAGTATAGAAAACCGATTATTTTTCAACGCTGCCAAATGTTCCGTGTTATCGTTTAGCCGAGCTCATAACCCGAGTCATCACCAATACTGCATGGCCGGAAGGCCACTGCAGAGGGTCTTTGAGGTCAGGGACTTGGGTGTACGCTTTACTACAGATTTGAATTTTAGGACTCATATTGTGAATATTTGCAAAAAAGCTTACCGAAATTTAGGAATGGTATTACGTTTAGGTAACCAATTTACCAACTTTAATGCATTGAAAGCACTGTATGAAGCCCATGTAAAAAGTCATTTGGAGTGTAATGCCGTGGTCTGGTCACCGCATGAAGTCAGGTACAAACTGATGATAGAGCGTATCCAAAACAAATTTGTTAGATTTTTGTACTTGAAAATGTATGGTGTCTATCCGGGTTACCCGCTTTTATATCCGACTCTTTTTGTATTGGGCATGGTGGGATATTTTAAAATTGAAGTGAGGAGGGAAGTAGCTGTCGCTACGTACTTATTTAAAGTGCTTCGCGGCAAATTATATAACCCGAGGGTTTTGGAGCTGATCCATTTATGCGTACCGGATGCATACGCGGCGCGCCGGCGTAAGCCAGCGCTGCTGGCGATACCACGCGCACGCACCAACCTCCTACAGCGTGCGCCCCTGACGCGGGCGCTGCGGACGCTCAATGCGATGTCGGAATACATTGACTTATTTTATTGTACACTGAACGAATTCAGAAGAGCCTGTTACTGTACCTGTACCCATCTGTGACTTTGCTTAAGGAATATGTTTGTTACCATAATTATGAATGTTGTAGTACCTAATTGTAGAATAGACTTGTAATTTAATTTTATTAATATTGGCATACACTATTGCATTAGGTATTAGTTCCTGTTAGGATAGTAGTATGTATATAGTTTATAAATAAATATAAATAAATAAATAAATAAATTTATTCAATAGGTACCTACACAAAACAGAAACACATCGCATTACACAACATAAGACTGTAAATGGCAGACCATGCTTCCACAAGTATGTGCACACAACATGACATGCAACGACTAGTATTTATTTAGGTATTAACAATTATTTATAATAAATTATAATCTAGAACGGAAATTAACAATGCAATTAAACAATAGATACATTATTCAATATTATCCTCATTATCAGACCAAGGAAATAACAATTTCCTAATAATATTTTTAAATATGTGAAGCGAGGTATTGTGGATATCAGGCACGCCCATGTCACTCGAGATTAGCTCGTTGTGATTGCAACACATCCTTGTCACAGGATTGTGAGACGATATATTGTTGTTGCACATTGGCAAAGAGAAAAAAAAACGCCTTTTGGAAATTTAGCGATTAGGGATAGACAATGGTGAGGACAATTGGGTCTCCGGCAACGTCACTCACACGACGAAACACAACGTAAGTGTTGTTTCACGTCGATTTTCCGTGAGGCCGCGATATCACTCCCGTCGAGCCGGCCCATTCGTACGAAGCATGGCCCTCGCACGTGCATTCTTAAATAAATATATTAAAAAACGAAGAAAAAAACTTATAATAAATGGAATCATGTCAGTAATCGTACTTTTACCACTAGAACAACGGGCCAGTCTGATACATTATTTATTTATAACAACTTTGCATACATTAACGTTTTAATTTTCATTTGTTTATGAACCAAACTTGACTAATTAATAGCCTTATTGATCAAGAACTATTGAGCTAACTAGCTTCACTTCTTTTTTTGTTGTTGACACTCAAAAGTGCCTTCCTGGTCTAATTGAAATAAATGATTTTGACTTTGAGTATTTTTTCAATTTTGTAAAATTGTTCTGCCTCGTTGGCCGAGTGGTCGCAAGTGCGACTGCCGGGTAAGCGGTCTCGGGTTCGATTCCCGGATCGGGCAAAGTACTACTGGTTTAAAAAAATCTCAATCTTAGCACGGAGTCTGGAATTGTGCCTGATATAATAATATAGCAATAGGCTGACGGCCTATTACATGGGTCTCATAAATAGTGAAAAGGGCGGGGATAAAAAGCGTCATGTTATGTATATGAACTTATGAAGTTAGCGAATATTAAAAATGCTTGCGCCTCTACTTACCCCTTATAAGATCAAAAAGCGTACCATTATTTATGTAAATACACTAACATTGTATTTTTAAAATTTAAAAAGATATTCCTAACAAAGGTTTTTTTATTATAATTCAAATGTGTTCGTTTTTATTTCCTTGAAGTTGTAGATAACGATCGCTCAATGAGGTAAATGCAGTTCAACTTATCATTACAATTGAGGTTATCTGTCATCTCAACTAAAGATGACTTACAGACGCCAGTAAATAAAATCTACAATAGAATTTCCACCTTATTGCAGAGATTTAAGGTTAAAAGTGTATTAATAAGTTTGTCCGATACTGGTAGTTTGATGTGTTTGTGTCCACATATTTTTCTTTACAGGTATTTCTGTGAACCAAAATTGAACAGAATTTCAACAAGATTTTTTTATATTTTTCTAGAAGCCTCTTCTATTTTTGTGTCGCTTAAAATATAATATTAGGTAACGTAATAAATTATATTATATTTAATAATATTTTTTTAATTACCTATATTGTTAACTTACTGTTTATTTGGCAGTCATTTGACTAGCTGGAAAGGAAGGTATTAATTACTATATAAGATAGAAATTCGAAGTACGAACTACGAAGTTATTCGACTAGTTTAGAGCCACGACGGAGGCCTATAATTATAGGCCTCCGATTATAATCGAGTTACTTCTTCGAAAACAAAAAAAAATCGAACCTACTAGTAGTTCCGGACCTCAGCACATTCAAAGAAACACACCCTATATGAGTATCGATTTATTGTCAGATATTAAATGTGTACATTATTCAAAGGCTTCCCGAGGTCATCTGTCTCTTTATCCGGGGACTTATGGTAACCATACAGGTGGAGTTTCTCTAATTCATTCTTCATTATTTTATCCAGTAAGGGGAGGTCACGAGAGGAAGACGTGGAGGCCTCTACGACACGTTTTTCTCTTTTCTTCTTTTGTTTCTTGTCTTGCCTAGTTTTATCGACAAAATCTTTCGCTGTATCTTCGGTGCTTTCTTGCGATAATTCCACATTTTTTTTGGTTACGCCATCTGTAGGTCCAGATTCATCATTAATCGGGGAATGTTCTGGGACCACTCCGCTCTCTATTAGTTGTGTGTACAAGTCTTTGAACAGCTTCGACAGTTTGTTGCCCAGCTCCACTTTACCTGAGACCTTGACTGTGTAGGCTTCGGTTAGTGAAAGACCTGGAAAATTAAGAATTTGGGTATATTTCTTCAAAGAAAAAACTAAATTGTTTTTATTTGTATTGCATTCCCGTAATATTTTGGCTACTAATTTATTATTCATATCTTTTTGTAGGTAAAAAAGGCTTCTCCCATCATGGCTGGCTGGGTGAGGCGGGAGGGACTGTCTAAGTCTTACCTACTGACTGAAAACCAGCTCATACAAACTTGTTCTAAGGCAGGGCCACGGTACCTATACGGCAACCTTCCGGCGACTCCGGCGGGTGTTAGTGCCTTTTCGTACGTTCTGGTTGCATTCTGATACCTCTTCTAGTGTTTTCAAGCACAGAATGTCGAGTTTTTTTTATTGAGCTTTTTCTACGATATTTTATATATGTACCATATACCTTATACCTCATAGTAAAATATATCAAAATAAAGTTATTGTGGAAGCCAAGATAATGCGCAGATAATATCTATTTACTTTGTTTCCAATTGTAATTGATACAATATGTAAAAAACATATAAATTAATCTTACCGTACAATAAGATGCAAATACGAAACATTTTCCTCTGCTAAACTTACATAATGAAGAATTACTAATCAAATAACTATTATTTATCTTAATTACTTCCTTCGAATTACCAAAAAGTAGTAAAAAGTTTATTACAAAATGTAGACGCGTTGATTGGGTTATAAAATGCCAATATAGTAGGTAAAAGTTCAGATTTAACCGCTTCAGCAGTATTGTTGAACACTTTCAACATTATACATTGCTTGTTGCGTACTTGCGTTTCATTGCTGGGTCAGCAGTCAGCGAGATGGCCGTCTTTTTTCTGAGGGGTGAAAATCATCTAATGACTTCTCCCGCCGCGCCGTGGATGAGAAGGAAGGAAGTGGCAGACTCTTAGACTAATCAAAGAGTCTGCCACTCCCACTATTTTTCTACTCATGCTTCGAGCCGGAGCTCCGACTCCGGCTAACCCGTTAAGATGTCCACAGTTCCGATTTGGGCATCAGCCTACCAGGCCCCATCTGTGGTGGTCTGTTGGCTTTTCGGGGAGCCCAAGTCTATCTATAGTATACGTCTTCCTTGGTATACGTGTTACCTTATAACATGGGTGAATTTGACAGATTTATTACTCCAGTATTATCGCAGTTTCAAACTTCACACTACTACGAATAACTGTCTTGTAGCCATTATTTTATAGTATTACGAATGTGTAAGTGGAATGATGAATGGACCGGCTCGACTGGAGTGATACCACGGCCTCACAGAAGACCGACGTGAAACAACGCTTGTGTTGTGTTTCGTCGAGTGGGTGAGATTACTGGAGGCGCAATTACCCCCATTATTTTATTTCACTCGAATCGAATTCATGAAATTGATCCTCGTACTAGACTTAAAGAACTCAGTCAACGAAACACGCTAAACTAATTACTTTACTAATTATATGTAATTGTTAGTAATTAATTCATTACTTCACCTGCAATTTCTACACTTCTACATAGATCAGCGTTTCCCAGATGGCCGTTAATCTTTACTGAGCTATTACAAAATACCTACGGCGTCATCATCATCATCAACACCCTAATAGTTCATTGGATAGACACTGGACTAGGGCCGAAGACATCCCATTGTTAAAGTATAGCCTCCTCTACAAAAGGTACCTTTTTTGATGTCCGAGGGGGGGAACCTGCAAAAGGCATAGCCTTTTGGTGATAAAAGACGAGGGAGTGTGGGATTTTTATCCCACTAAAACCACTTCGGTGCCCCCCCTTAACACCTGTATGGAGGCACCGGTTCCTCTAAAAGAGACTACAAATGGTACCTACGAGGCTTTGCCACAATCCTAGGATTGTCAGATTATTGCAAATTGCAATTTAAGAGTATCAGGTTGTCAATTTTGTGTTGCTTTTTCAAATTACCTTAATATCTCCCTTATTATTCAAACTATTCCTTATTACCTTTCCATCATTAAGTAAGGTCATAAGACGTATCTTATCGAAGAAGCAACGCAATACGCGTGCTACGAGTACGACCAAGAAAATGTTAGTTAACCCAATTTGACTCGTGAATGCCCCAAATCACGTTTCCCTACGTATAAATTGTTAGAAATTATCTACACATTATCAACTTTATAGCTATAAAAGTAAAGTAGATAATGTATTGTATAGATTAGTGAAGGTTGATGTGCTGTTGTGTATATTTGCAGGCTAGTTGGTCACGTGCATAGCAGGCGTGTGAGGTCAAAATGTCGGCTGTGTTTAAATATGTAGTGCTGGTTGAATAGAGGTGGTAGAACATGTTTGAACAATAGTTTTGATAACATGTAAGAACATTCACGTCTGCTGAAAAATGCTTTGTTGAAGTTTTTTTTTATTAGGTGTTTGGCTACCTGATGGTAAGCGATGCGGCCTACGATGGAGCACATCTACCCATAAGCAACGTTTTACTTGAAACTTGAAGACACCCAGGTTGTACCCTTCAGGAAAACACAGACTTGGACTCTAAAATATTGGTATTTGTGAATAATAGTTTTGAAAATGGAATTTAGATATAGTACGTACCTATGTAGGTACTAATATAAGTAACTAGCCTCTGCCTGCGACTTCGTACGCGCAATCCCGCTTGTCCCGTTCCCGTAGGATTTTCAGGATTTTTTCTGTCTTAAGAGCCTTCTCATAATAATAACAAATACCTACAACAAAATAAGAATTAGTGAAATCAGTCCAGCCATTCACGCGTGATGCCGTGACCAAGGGAAAAAGGGATTCCTTTTTTTATATATAGAATATAGATAGAATGTGCTAAGCTATGTGTTATTTCATGAAGTAGAAGATAGAGGCGTTAGAAACTTAAAGTGCTCTTAAATTCTACTCTTTGTGTTATTAATTAGTCTCATTCAATCAAGTAGTTAACGGGTTTTAATAAGCTCTCATTGACTTTCATAATAATCCATACACTGAGCACGAACTTGATTGAAGAAAATTTTAGATGTGGCCATATCATTTGATGTGGCAACAGAATAGAATATTACCTAATCTTTATTTCAAGCTCAGAGCTCATAAATAGAAGAAAGAAAAAAGAAAGAAAGAAATAAAAATTGTTTATTTGCACACCGTCCACAAAGTACAATAACACACAAAAAAATTAATACAGTGAAGACGGCGCAAAAGGCTAGAGCTCAGCTTAAATGCTGTGACCCGAAATGTTAGTAAATGTTTTTTTTTTTTTTTTTTTTTAAGGGGGGAAAATCATCGAATGACTGCTCCCGCCTGGGTGAGGCGGAAGGGAGTGTCAGACTCTTACTGACTAAAAACCACCCCGTTCCTTCTCCTGCACGTCGAGCCGGAGCCCCGGTTACCCGTTAGGTTCTCCGCGACTCCGAATCGGCATCGGCCCTATTGGGCCCCATCTGTGGTGGCCTGATGGCTCTTTGAGGCGCGCGCGGAACGCGACGCGCCGTACGCTCGGGTTTAGTAAATGTTTAGTACCAAATTTCTCATACAACTAGTATTAGTAAAACATATGTATAAGATTATCAATTACTAGTAGGTAGATGACTAACTTTTATTTTAATGTCCGTCTGGTAGATTATTTTAAAACATTACACTCGTATTTTTTATTTTTTTACAGAAATGAATACTTTCGACAATATATTGATTTGAAATGTCGCGTGACGTCACTTCTATGTACATTTTATACGTAGAAATGACGTTTTAGCCCCCACTCTTAAACTTTGATTCGTTTTAACTAAGTATCATTTTATTATACAACAAAATAAAAAAAATACGTGTATAATATTTTTTCATTACCGAACTGACGGAATAATTAGATTTTTAATTTTCATACCCTGTCATCATCCCTATTACAATTATTATACAATCAGATTCCAATTAAAAACAAATGATAAATGGGTTTTTAAAAAAATGACAATAGTAGCACGGAGTCTGGAATTGTGCCCGGTATATGGCAATAGGCTCACCCCCTATTACATGGGACTCATAACATAAAGTGAAAAGTGGGTGTTACATTGTACAATGGCATAATGTACACCTCTGCCTATCCCTTCGGGGACAAAAGGCGTGATGTTATGTTATGTTACTTTTTAATTGCAAAAGTGTCTTTACTGCTCTAAATAAAATACCTCTAATATGCCATTCAGTTTGAGCCACAGAACATGTTTGAGCTATATACACACATTAATCAATAAACAAATTACTACGTTCGAAAAAAGAACATGTTTTTTTAAATAAAATAAATTTGAAATTGGAATTCTTAGCCAGCAAAAGTTATTTAGATTTGAAATGGCCATTACTGCAGTACGACAGTTTCATAGGTAAATACATATTAATAGAGACATGATCCCTGCACTTAGACTTGATTAGTTTATGACTTAATTTATTAGAAATATACAACGATATAAAATAAATTATTTCAGTAACGAGACAGATATTATACGCGACTTAACTTCAGTTTCAACTAGATATTGATTCCAATTAATTCAAAGTCAAAGTCAAAATCATTTATTTCATTTAGACCAGGAAGGCACTTTTTAACGTCAACAACAAAAATTTAGAAGTGAAGCTAGTTGCTCATTCCAACGTGTCTCTCTTAATTAATCGTAATCGTAATCTCCTTGTAGGATCCGGTTGTAGGTATAATACTCACGATTTATTTTTAAAGATTCTGGAAGCTATTTCATTCAAAATAATCTACAGGTGAAAATCGCAAAAACACTCGTAAAGTAGTTATTGGATTTTTCACGAACGTACGGATTTACTTACGTATTGATTTAATTTAAATGTTGAAATATACCTACCTAGGTACTTATAAATGTATGATGAAACACTGGAATATGAGTCAGGTCCAATTTTAAATTTTTATTATAGGACTGCCTCGTTGGCCGAGTGGTCGCAAGTGCGACTGCCGGGCAAGGGGTCTCGGTTTCGATTCCCGCGTCGGAAAAAGTATTAGTAGCACGGAGTCTGGAAATGTGCCCGGTATATGGCAATAGGCTCACCCCCTATTACATGGGACTCATAACATAAATAGTGAAAAGTGGGTGTTACATTGTACAGTGGCATTAAGTGCTGAAATGTGCACCTCTGCTCTGCCTACCCCTTTGGGGATAAAAAGGCGTGATGTTATGTTATTATAGGTACTTTTAAGCAAAAAGTGTCGACTTTATGGATTTTGATAAGCCACCCCATTGAGCTATTTACATCAAAACAAAATAAGATCAATATAATTTATGCAAACAGTAATCGTAAGTAGCAAATAAACATTGCATTCATATTTTGTGGTTTGAACAAAATCTATTTCGAATGGGAGTCCGCAAGGTTTGATTTTGTGTCCTACCCTGTAGCTATAGCCAAATGCCATTTAGCGCTTGTCTACATGTAGAATAGAAAACCAAATTATATAGAATTGACGTAAATTTTAACGCTTATCAGTGTCATCCCCATACATTTTGATTTCTACTCTCTCTGTAGACAAGCGCTAAAGTGGCGTTTGGCTAAAGGCACTGATTCGTAATAAACTGTCTATTCATCAACTATTTTGTTTAATAAAAAACCAGGAACATAGCTTATAGATAATTATTTATGTACTTGTTGTTGACAGACATTACATCGGCGACTGCAACATGGTTAAAGGTCAAGAAGACAAGTGATTATATTTGATTTATTAACATTTTATAATTCATATATTTTACAATAACGAAGTGGAAAGCAGTTATTAGATAACCATCTATTGAAAAAGGAGTCTTGAAGTATCTAAACAGATTTCTATCCGCAAAGATATACTGAATCAACAAAAATCAGCTAGGGTATTCTGTAGCTTTCAATTCGAAGTGAACTCGATTGCTGTCCGCCATGGTTGTGACAATAATCTCGACCATTTAAGTGTGGGATAACCATGCTTCGGCACGAATGGGCCGGCTCGACCGGAGTGATACCACGGCTTCACAGAAAACCGACGTGAAACAATGCTTCCATTGTGTTTCGTCGTGTGAGTGAAGTTACCAGAGGCCCAATTACCTCCTACCAAATCTCCCCAATCCCCGAATGCCCCATAATCCTCAAATTTCCAATCCCCAAAAGGCCGGTAATGCACTTGTATCGCCTCTGGTGTTTCAGGTGGCTATGGGTTGCGCCGATTGCATACCATCAGGTGATCCGTCTGCTCGTTTACTGGCTTATCCCAAAAAAACCATAGCTGACCGCCGACGAACGACAGGCGAAAATGCGATAGAGCTCACTTAGTTCGAATTGCAAGTTACAGGCCTAGCTGCTACCAAAAAATTGTAGTAGTCTAACTAGTCACAAGAACTGAGAATGACGAAACAAAACGTACACAACAACGTGACGTTTCAGCTGCAACAAGGATGTTTCATTCGCGCACAGTGATTTTTTAACCGAAAACTTGGGACCATCTCGTTTAACTCCATCAAATTCGGTTTATTCGTTTCTAAGCTGCACCATAGGGCACTGACAAGGGCATAATATGTCCTTGTCAGTGATAATAATCTACAGTTATGTTAAGAGTCCCGTGTAATGGTGATCAGGAAATACAAAGAAATTTTGAAAATGACAATAACACTTAACTACCCATCTTTAGAATCAAATCTAAAGCACCAGGCTCAACAATCGACTTTACAACTACTCGGACACACAAAGCAGCAATTATATTATTATAACAAGAAATAAATAAAGTTATAAAGTACAATTACGTCCGCATTTATAGATGTTAATGAGAAGTCTTAAGTCATACGGTTGTTTGAGCTGACATAAAACGCTGTGGGAGCCGACGTTAAGGCTTTATTACTTAGTTTATCCTGCAGTGACTGAACATGCCGTCTTCAACTATTAACAGCTATGGCTTTGAAGATATCGAGTGGGATGAAGGTAGGTGGTGCCATTATTATTGTATTAGGGGATGAAATAGACCCGGGATCGGTTAAAAGTGAAGGTTGCTTCTAATTTGGTCTTAAGACATATTTGGAAGTGTGTCTTGAAAATACGACCAGCCACCGAAAGCTGAACAATGTCATCAATAACCACTAGTGACAGTCAACTGCTAGACTATTAGTGTACTCTACATAAGAGGGGTTTGCTATTATCTCTAAGCTTGGCAGGTGAGTTGGAGATTGTAGTTTGAAAGACTCATGTTTATTAGGGAACGCTGCTTAGCTTAGCCGGTTCTTGCGACTGTTTTTTTTTATTAGCTATGGTCGTCCCATTGTAGGGCAATAGCCTCCCTTCCCTCCTTCCACTCGTCTTTTCTTAGAGCTTTCTGCGACTAAAGAGAAAGGTTGTTTTATTTGCCAAAACATGTGAAGGTTATAATAATACATGCAACAATGGATGTATTATTGGTATCAACATGCTTAACCATATAAACAAATATTTTTTTTTTTACTATTAATTGGATTGGATTACGTATTTGAGGATTGTTTAGGATCCGGGCATTGGGGATATTGGGGAGGACGGTAATTGGATCTTCGGTAACCTCAGCTTCGCATAAAAATATGCTTTTGATTTTTTTAATTGGATCAGTAATATATCCCTATCCATTGCAAACAAACAACGAGATCGTTCCCCTTTATAGGTAATATATCAGGGGTCCCGATCTGTTTTTGGATACCTAAAGTTCGCAAAAACATATAAACATAATAATTATTATTTCTAACCTAACCTAACGGGTTACCGGGGCTCCGGCTCGAAGTGCAGGAGTAGGAACGGGGTGGTTTTTAGTCAGTAAAAGTCTGATTCATGTCAAGAGTCATTCGATGACTTTCAGCCCTTAAAAAAGAACCTACTTGTAGGTAGGTAACTACAATAAAAAGACGTATAATAGTACCAAAATAATGTTTTTAGTTTAAGATATTAAGTGTGAGAAACCAAAACAGATTCTGTTTGTTTGTAAACAAATTATAATCACATTAATTATTATATTTTAGACTTAAACACGTAACTGTATGACGAAGAAGTCGTCCTTCCTCGTCACAGAGTTACGTGAGTAATTAATTTAGTATGTCTCACGATAGTTACGAAAATATAATAAAATATAAATTAATGATTAATTGTTTACAAACATAATCTATTATTTAAAAAAACTCTCACGTTGTTCTTTTAGCACATTTATTTAACTTAGGTATTTGTGTATATCATCAAATTTAACAACGAATTACTTTAAAAAGTCTATGATTAACCCCTCGAGCGTCCTTATGAGCACCCGGTGGATCATAAGAAAAAATGCTCCATGCTGCTCTTTTATAAAATCTATTATTAATGTTTTGTTTTTACTTTGACTGTATTTTTTATTTCTATTGTAATGATCCTTGTTTTCGTGTGCCAATGGCCAAATAAATGCATTTTCTTTCTTTCTCCAAATGTCACGTGTGCACCCGTTGAATCATAAGGAACGCGGACGTTCGACGGGTTAAACAGTTTCTGTTAATAACGTAAATGGCATAAAAACTAATAAAATGTTTATCATTGTTCTAAGTACGTACGAATTAGCTACAAAAAACGTAATTTTAATATAATAACATCCCTATTATTTACTCTATTTACTTATAATTGCTATAAATTGCATCACGATTCACACTACAAACCTGAGAAACGATTATGAAGAAATTACACCTGTTGTCATGCGAATTTCTATGGGCAATTATCTATCTAATACCTTTAAACGAGGTATCCTTCTGTATATGTATCAACTATTTATTTATTCATTTATTTATTTATTCATTTATTTATTTATTATAAAATTCTTCCTTTTTTTTTTTTTTTAAGGGGGGAAAATCATCGAATGACTGCTCCTGCCTGGGTGAGGCGGAAGGGAGTGTCAGTCTCTTACTGAATAAAAACCACCCCGTCCCTTCTCCTGTGGTTCGATTTCTTCCTACACTCTCATTACAGGATTTTCCCAATTCGACAGTGAGGCTTAATCTATCTCTACAGCTATAACCATTTTCTTAAAATCCTTACTAATATTATAAATCGGAAAGTGAGTTTGTTTGTTTGTTTGTTCCGCTTTCACGCCGTAACTACTAAACCGATTGCTTTGAATTTTTGCAGACGTAAAGTTAGAAGTCCGGATTAAATAATAGGGTACTTTTTACCCCGGAAAAATTTGATATTCCCGAGGGAAAACAAAAGTATTGGTATAGATGGCGCTGTATGTATTGGTATATGTCACATAGTCTACTTTTTATCCTTTTGTGACGCGTGCGAAGCCGCGGGTAAAAGCTAGTTTTATATACATTATATATTGCGTTCCGGGGGCAATAAATCCATCTAGCCAGGTCTAATTTTCAGGTTCTTTTTTTTTGATAACAGGTGTTAAAAAGGCAAAAACTTTGTACCTACAGCAACGCGGCCATTGCTCGGCCCCTGTGTCGAACACAGGTCAGTTTGGTCGGCAAACAAAAAACAATTGGTAGACTCGAAATGTATAACGATACAATCATATAGATCAATGTATTTCATTAATATTTGCATGTCATGTCAATTAAGTCATCAAGCTGGAGTTCCTGTTAATATTCTTATTTTTTGTACAACCGGAAATATAGATATCATACATTTGTAAACGGCTTAATTATAATCTGATTTAGTAACATGTAACAGGCATAAATAGTAAATGATCATCAGAATTGAACCCCATTTTAATTTACAACTAAAACCAAAAGGACAATGCTCGAAAATGTATGGAGCAGAAACTATAATGTATATGTGACTGCCTCGTTGGCCGAGTGGTCGCAAGTGTGACTGCCGGGCAAGGGGTCTCGGGTTTGATTCCCGGGTCGGGCAAAGTTATTAACTGTATCACCTAACTGAGCCAAAAGGGGGGTTTGCATAGTTCAGCAATTGATTGACCCTGAAAGAAGACCATTAAAATACCCAGGACATGTAGCTCCAACCAAACAAGTGGCTTATTATTTTCGAATATATTGCCATAGTGCAGAATAACAAAAAAAAGTAGCACGGAGTCTAGAGTTGTGCCCGGTATAAGGCAATAGGCTCACCCCCTATTACATGGCCTCATAACATGAATAGTGAAAAGTGGGTGTTACATTGTACAGTGGCATTAAGTATCGTCGTAATGTGCTCCTCTACCTATCCCTTCGGGGATAAAAGGCGCGATGTTATGTTTATTCTAGTTTCTTCTACATCGTGGTACATAACTTGGAAAATCTACAGGTTTAAGAGGTTTGGTTATAATTCTCGGAAATGTTATTCCTTGTCAGTATTCTTCGCTTTCATTAATCTAGTATCAAACATAGAATGACAATGATTCATGCGCCCATACAAAATTGTACCTACCTAATATTCTGCAGACTCCTGGCTCATTCGGTTTGTCTTTGGACTTTTCGTTTTGACGAATAGCGTATTTGTGACTTACTTATAATATATGACATTTTAGCAAAGGAACAGTTTGGTTTCAGAAGATGCAGATCTACACAGTTGGCCACCTACACATTAGTAAACAGCATTATTAACAATATTAACAATGGAATTCCCACATCCGCCTTACTATTAGATTTGAGTAAAGCATTTGACTTTGTAGATCATTCTTTACTCCTTTCAAAATTAGCTAATTGTGGAATTAGAGGTTCATCACTGTCATGGTTTCGATCATATTTGCAAAATAGAAAACAGCTTACTAGAATAACTAAATTTGACAAAAAAAGTAATAGCGTAGTAAAATTCGATTCTCAAGCAAGAGTCAACTATTTTGGTGTACCTCAAGGTAGTATTTTGGGGCCTTTGTTATTCCTTATCTTTGTCAATGATCTCCCACGTGCGCTTATACACGATTGTGTCTTATTTGCGGACGACACAACAATTATTTTGGATTGCAAAAATAGGGCTACATATGAAGCTGACATAAATAAAACATTAGATGATGTTATTAGGTGGCTTAGTATCAACAAATTAAAAATAAACATAGAAAAAACTAAAATTATTAATTTTAAAACATTTAAAAGCAAAACTATCGAACTAAATTTAAGTTATAATAATACGCTTATTCAGCAGATTCATAATGCCAAATTTTTGGGTGTAACTCTTGACTCTCATTTCACGTGGAAGGAACATATTAACAACTTATGCAAGAAAATTAACAAGTTTGTCTTTGCACTTCGGAAAATAAAAGACGTAACATCAATTCAAAGTTCCATTATGGTGTATCATGCATATATTTGTTCCATAATACGTTATGGTATCGTCATATGGGGAAACTCCTCTGAAATTACTAGGGTCTTTGTGGCCCAAAAAAAGTGCGTTCGTGCATTGTTTGGCATGGGATGGTCGGATTCTTGCAAACCCGTATTTAAATCTAAAGGACTGTTGACTGTTCCTAGCATTTATATTTACGAAGTGGCTAAGTTTGTGAAATATCATAGTTATTTGTTCATTGCTAACGATAATGCTAACAGACGCTTGATCACTCAGCTGCCCCTGAAAATGCCCATACCTAAACTGGAGCTTTACAGAAAAAGTTGTGCATATATGGCGCCGCTCATATTTAACTGTCTGCCCCGAGGAATTAGCAAGCTGCCATATAAACCGTTTTGTCGTGCCTTACAAAAGTGGTTGGTTCAGGAGAGTTTTTATTCTACCCGAGATTTCCTAAGTAACAGTAGCTGTCGGTATGCAGCTTTTTAAATCATTGTATCATCGTGCTAATCAGTTGCCTCCATGTTTTTTGACCAAAATTAATTATAAATTGCTAACCTGACTTCCTGATTTGTTGTGACTATTAATATATTGACTTTTTAGTATATTACAATTTGACTACTGATACATAATGACATCTTAATTTTATGACATCTCTAATTTCTTTCTGACTTTACCTGTTTTAATGTATTTGAATTGTTTCCAATAATAATAATAATAATTTCAATATAATTGTTCATTAATGCGACATAAATTAATATTGTTAATACAATTTTATATTTCTACACCGGTAACGGTAGTATGTGTGGAACTCTGTTAATTTTAAGATCTGTGTGCACCATGTACTGAGAAATAAAGGACATTCATTCATTCATTCATTCATTCATTCATTCATTCATTCATATTAAATTGTACACGTTTACTTATACTACAATTGTTGACGTTCAAAAGTGCCTTCCTGGTCTAATTGAAATAAATGATTTTGACTTTGACTTTACATGAATGATTTTAATGACTAAATTGGATCCGCAGTTTAATATAGAATTCACCAATGACGCAGCCCCGCTTTGCGGTGCTCCTATTTCTGATTGCATGGTGTGAAGTAATCTAACGAATGACATGACGGTAGCTTAAGTTTGCTTGCTCCGCCCGCCCACTACAGCGTCCGTCATGTCAATCTAATCTATCCGTCTCTCGCGGAGAACCTAATGGGTAACCGGGGCTACGGCTCGACGTGCAGAAGAAGGAACGGGGTGGTTTTTAATCAGTAAAAGTCTGACACTCCCTCCCGCCTCACCCAGGGTGCAGTAAATCGATGATTTTCTCCCCTTAAAAAAACCTATCCGTCTACCATGTCAGGCTGCCATCAAAGATGAACATTTAGTACATTTTTGTTGTTAAGGCAACAGAACGTATGGTATCAAAGTATTTTCTGGTGGTCATAATATTATAATCACTTTGTAAACTCACCGCAGAGCAGTACGGAGCGCCATCAGTTTGTGTTAGGTAGTTTTAGTCATTCAGAGCCTGACTTTGTCATCTCCAGTCGAGGGAGCTCCCTTAGAAATTCCATTGTGAGGTATAAACTTTAACCGACGGTGTTTAACACAGGACAGCATATTTTTTTCAGGATTTCTCTATACCTAAGTCGCAAATCGAACACAAGAAATTAACTAAACAGTCACAACTCACAATACTTACAATTCCAGCTGTTTGACGTCAATCACTTACCTACAACTTACCTTCATGTTACGTCAACTTCTGAATAGAAAACCTTGACAATAGAACACAAAGATCACTTCTTAAAGAATAACCATCATATCCCGTTTTCCCGAAACCCCCCAATACGTCAAATACAACTCGATTTATTTTTATTTCACATAGAACTGCGTCACGTTCTTATCACTTCCATTTCTATTTAACAATTCAATAAGTTCATAGGTCTCGCATTGAAATGCTAAAACGTACAAGCCACTTCATGTAGCATAGCCTACTATTCCAACTTGTTTCTACACTCCACCAGTGATATCCCGTGTCTTTCGAGGGAAGGTCGACTTTAGACGTAAAAAAAATTGTAATCTTCTGTAAAAATGTACCAAGATAACGAAGTTGGGGCTAAGTTGGAGAAGAACAAGTTTGAGAATTCTATCAGTGAATTGAAGAAGAAGACTTTTGTTTCGATAGCTGATATCGCGAGCTATGGTGAGTCTAATTTCTTTGTGTTGGTTGACTTTGAAGAAGATTTGTATGCGGACAGTGATTTTAAAGAAGAATTGTTTTGGAGTTGTTTTCTTGATAGTATTGAGATAGTTCTTTATTTGTGATGAGATAATAGTTTATATTTTGGTTTAATTATAGGTAATTTAAATTAGTTTTTGTGTTAATATGTTACGAACGCGGATGGTCACTTGTGATTTTGTAATGGCCGCCACTATATGCGTCTGTCATCATGTAATATTTCTATTAATCGAGTAGCCTTAAAAAAATCTAAAGAAATGAGCACAATTTTACTAATTACATTGTCGTTTTTAATACAGAATTAATAATATGAGCTGATTCAGCCACTTACATCTTCACTTTTGCTTATCCTTATATTGTTTATATAGAATACAATCAGGCGTTGCTTTCCGGAAATCCATGCTTCACTAACAAATGGGAAAATATTTAGTTTCTATTCCACCTACGGAATGAATTTGCAATTTGCAGCATGTTTTTTTGCTGTTTTTTACTTGGAATATCCTCTTATAGTTCTAAACATGATTATATTATTTATTTAATCTTTAAAACAATGCACTTATAATATAATTTAAAAGTCTGTAACGTAAACAAAATTGTATGCACATCGGAACAAGTTTCTGTAAACAATCTTTAAGAACGTAATATATAGCTGACTTCGCAATACGTAATTTCGCAATACTTTTTGTTTGTCATAATATTTATTTGTTTATAACCATTTATATTTATACAATTAACAACGACAAATACACGTGTTATCTATGAATACTTAACAATTATTCTATAGTCAAATATGAAAAATAATCAATAGTTTACTGGCACACTGGTCAGTTACTTTACAAGCTATTAGCATATTATTATTAGTAAACTTGGTTTAACTCGTCGAGTACCGTATTTATAGACACAATTAAAGAACAATAGGTCGCGGTCACCGGTGACCGCTTGGTGTTTGACAGTTTAAAAACTATTTGGTAGGTGTAAAGTAAATAACTATAACTAACTATTAAACTGTCAAACACCAAGCGGTCACCGGTGACCGCGACCTATTGTTCTTTAATTGTGTCTATAAATACGGCACTCGACGAGTTAATATCTTATAATAACCAGAAAGAAGTAAATACGTGCTTACGTAATTTAAAAACAAATTAAAATTATTATATAATAAGATTTAACTGAAATGTTTGCCTTGCTTATGGTCATAACGCGAAACTCATTCATAACATACCTAACTGTTGAAAAGAATCACTCTAGCTGCCCAGTCCCCAAGCAGTCACTGGTGGCCACTCTCCACTCACTCCATTAAAGACCTTATTTCCGATGTTCAGAGACTACTTTTGTATGAACAAATGCTGTGGATTACATAAACGGGAATCTGAAAAACACGAAACTTATGCGAAATTCTTGCGTTCAGTTTGACAATGGACTTTATTCCATTGTGTAAAATAATATAAATACGTACAGCTACATAGATACAATGCTATTTAAATTCTTGATATTGTTCCACAACACTTAAACGCCACATAGGTCACACATGACGATACATAACCCTTAAACGCCACATAGGTCACACATGACGATACATAACCCTTAAACGCCACATAGGTCACAGATGACCGGTGTAAACGGAGAATTTGCCTTCAACCAGTTCTTTTGACAATTAAAGGTAGAGACCGGTACCCACACAATGCTGTGGTTTATACATAAATTAATGACTGCTTCGTCGGCCGAGTGGTCGCAAGTGCTACTGCCGGGCAAGGGGTCTCGGGTTCGATTCCCAAGATGATGATTTCCAAAGAATTACTGGGTTTTATAAAATTCTCAGTAGTAGCACGGAGTCTGGAATTGTGCCCGGTATATGGCAATAGGCTCACCCCCTATTACATGAGACTCATAACATAAAAAGTGAAAAGTGGGTTGGAAAAACATTGTGTGATGATTGATGCGATGTTATGTTATGTAATGATCAGATCAATCATTGAAGCCTCCTTAGCCCTTACTAGGCTATTCTGTAAGATGACATTCGAAATTCGAAGTCAGCTCAATCACGGTCCGCCATGTTGATTGGGAGAATAAATTCGACCAATGACAGGCGAGAATGCTTCGCGACTTTGAAACTTTGAGAGTTCGAGTACATCTTATAGAAAAGCATAGCTGGTCTGAGGTAGATCTAGCCAATAGCCAATAAGGTCACTCCTAGGTCTCAGGGTAATTGATTGACCTTTTTTGAGGGGGTAAAACCATCCAATTACTTCTGAGTGAGGTGAGACAGTGTCAGACTCTTAACTGACTTGACTGCATTGTTAGCGCGGTGGCTGGGCAACTGGCTGCCGCGCAACGTGTCGCGGGTTCGATTCCCGCACGGAACAACCATTTGTGTGATCCACAGATTGTTGTTCCGGGTCTGGGTGTCATGTGTATGCGATATTGTATGTTTGTAAACGCACCCACGACACAGGAGAAAATCGTAGTGTGGGGCAACGTTTAAAAAAAAAACCTAACTATCCACTCCGTTCTTACTCCTGCTTTGAACCGGAGCCTCGGTTACACGTTATGTTCTACGCAGCTTATTTAATTGACCTGGGAATCGTATACATATCATACAGTGCTCGCCTGTAGATCTGGCGACCATTGAACTGTTATTGGGCTGTACTAAAGGGACAGTTTCATACAACAGTCACACTTGTAACTAGCAACGGTTGCATCTGCTTAACCTTTAACCACGAGTTAATATCAGCATTTAATTTACATTGTGGACATTTAAGTAAGTCTGTTTTAATTTGTATTTGCCTTACCAAATCTAATTTGTTCCTTATATTATAAATTTCGTGAGACATACTCAATTAATTGTTATGTTTTCGGCTTACAAACGTAACTGTTTGACGAGGAACTCGACTAGTTTCAAGTCATGCTGGAGGCTCATATTCATGAGCAGCATTCCGCGACCCGCGACGCTGCGACTGTCGCGCCGCTACGATTTTTTTTTTAAAAAACGCCAGCATTGACTTTCGTTTTAGAATAGTTAGTTTTTTTTTGTTTTGCTTAGAGCCAGGATTCCACTAACTGCCAACTTCAATAAACTATCTCAATCCTGAATCTATGAATTAGGATCGAGTTTTGACAACAACTCCATAAAACTAAATTAACTAAAAACTGCGGGGTACTCACGTGAATATACTGTAGGCTGCGCGACATTGCCGCGACTCTTGAGGAAACCCTCTGTGGTTCGAAACTAGTAGGTAGAGCTTTTCTCAGTATATTGACGTGAGTAACCCGCGGTTTTTAGTTAATTTAGTATGTCTCACGATAGTTATTGTAAATCCGTACAACTAATGACAAAAATTAATCCTTATCTACGTATTTTGAATTTAAGTAGTATTGAAATTGGCTAGTTTCCTAGGTTTAAAATAAATTGTTTCAACTTTTCAATGCAAGAAATAATTAAAGAATAATCATACTCTCATCTATTGATTTGTCAATTTACCTACTTTTGGATTTTTTCTCGATAATTTTAAGGAAATAAGTATGCTATTTGACGCAGAAATATGATGACGTCATAAGTTGCAAACCAATACAAAATTCATAGAAAACTATCGTTTTTGACATTTCAATAAAAGTATTAAATTTGACTACCTGTCAACTACCGTATTGGCAGTAAACCGGTGAAGTGACGCGCGATGCGGAGATGTTTTAAGTAACCAATAGAGTTACATTATTCACACTGCTCCTCTTCTGCAACTTCAGTGGAGGTCACTGATTGGTTGTATGTAATAACATCTCCAATCTTCTCCTCTTGTCTCCTCTTTGGTGTAGTCCAGGCCTATGAAATATTTTCAACGGATTTCATTACCAATTTTGGCCTTTATTGTAGACTCACCTATTTTAAAAATCCTAAGGCCTCAGCCTTGACCTAAGAACGGCAACATGGTATAGTTTGCTTTGCGAAACCTTGTGCGAAACTATAATTCAGTGCTTTGCATATGACCTTGTATCTAGATTAAATCTTTTTAGTTAATCTAGGTCGTGACTTTAGCCTACCTACATATTATTATTCACTCATGGATGCGTCTCTAGGTACTGATTTTTATCTGAATTCATTCAGTAGCTGAAATGTAGCCTTCAGTTGTTCTCATGTGGCAAGTACATACATACATAACTTTACGCCTGTCTCAAATGGGGGTAGGCAGAGACTATGGAACGCTAATTGCTACGATTCTTACATACCTCTTTCGCTTCATCAACAGTCATCAGTCTTTTCTTGCATGCTCGTCGTTTAAGGGTACTTTTAATTTGGCCCTTATTTAATATTTAGCCCTTATTTAATACTAGCTTTTACCCGCGGCTTCGCTCGCGTCACAAAAGGATAAAAAGTAGCCTATGTGACATATACCAATACATACAGCGCCATCTATACCAATACTTTTGTTTTCCCTCGGGAATATCAAATTTTTTCGGGATAAAAAGTACCCTATTATTTAATCCAGACTACTAACTTTACGTCTGCAAAAATTCAATGCAATCGGTTTAGTAGTTACGGCGTGAAATCGGAACAAACAAACAAACTCACTTTCCGATTTATAATATTAGTAAGGATTTCGCCAATCTGGTCAGTATATGTCATGTATCATATATTCGTATTTATGGCATGTGGCAAGTACCTAAGTAATATACATTGATTGGCAATAGGTACCTATCCTTGCAAAAATCAAGTGAAAGTTCTTTATGACTTAGATCTAACAAATTGAACGGATAAGCCTAATTTTTATTTTGATGTCCGTCTGGTTATTGATTATTTTAAATCATTAGACATGTATTTTTTATTTTCTTACAGAAACAAATACTTTCGACGATATGTTGATTTGAAATGTCGCGTGACGTCACTTCTATGTACATTTTATACGTAGAAATGACGTTTTAGCCCCCACTCCTAAACTTTGATTTGTTTTATCTACGTATTGTTATATTATACGTCAAAATAAAAAAATACGTGTCTAATATTTTTTTAATAACCTAACTTACGGACTAATTACAATTTCGATTTTCATACCCTGTCATCATCCCTTTTCTGCCACCTTAACTCACGGCAATAATGAGGAAATATTTGATGGCCTTATGATAGTTAATGCGTTCTAAAACAGAATATTAACTGCTAAGTAAGCAATAAGTCTCAGCATCATCAACATCAACTGCCTATAAATGCCTGCAGAGCAAAGCCTCTTCTCGCACGGAGAAGGTTTGAGCATTAACCCGTCGTGTGCCGGAACGTAGATCTCCGCGAGACACAATGCATATTGTATTGTGTCTTATATACCGGCAGTCAAGAGGTTAATCACCACGCTTGCTCATTGCAGGTTGGGGATTTGAAACTTAAAATTAGAAATGATAAGCTCAGGTTTCCTCACGATGATGTAATACGTGTACCTAATCACAATCTTACGAGATTGAATGGAGATTGTCTATTCTTCAGATCATGTCTACAATATTGTTTGCATCTTCGATGTAGATTGCATTTCCTAAAGTTACTGACACATGTAGGTATTCGGTTTTGTAATATAAACTAAACATAAGTCGCTATCCGCCGTCAGTCTGTCCCTATGTATGTTAAGATCTTTAAAACTACGCAACGGATTTTGATGCAGTCTTTTTTAATAGTTAGAGTGATTCTTAAGGACGGTTTATATGTATAATACATGCATAGGCATACTGCACCCGTGCGAAGCTGGGGCGGGTCGCTAGTAAATAATAATTTAAAATCCTTTATCATAAAAAGAGATTTTTCACATTTTACACGCCTATTAAATTATGCTATTTTTAGTTTAAAAAGAATAACATGGAAATACGCAGATGAGACACTGGCCAGTCACCGCACTGGTGATCGCTTCACCTACTCCATTATAGACCCTACTTCTACACTAGAGACTACTTCTGTATGAAAAAATATTGTGGAATTTTCATAATCGAAGATTAAGTAGCTGCTTGTCAGCATTATAACAATCAACCACAACAAATTAATCGGCCATTTTCACTGACGTCACTTCTAAACACAAAAAACATTCTTACAATAAAATACTTAATAAATAATACATGAACACGAGACAACAATACATGAATTACTTGTGTTCTGTATAAAAACGTAACGGTTACAAAGAGAAGGGCAAAGTTCGAAAACAAATGAAGTAAGTTACATAAAAAAACATTCGCCTGAACTAGTATATATATGTACATATTGATATTTTGCACAAAATCGTGTGGCGACGCGTGCCACATGTCAACGGATGACGTCACAAGAATCCTACATCGCACATGCAAAGTTTACAAGCGAATAAACACGGATAGAAAATCCCAACGAACAACTGTTGGGCAGAAAGCCCGCCAGGCATGATCACCTCGCCTGGTCGGAGGATCCTCCTTTTTCCGATCATAGGGAACTATACTCTCTGTTCCCTACAGTGGTGACCCCGACGTGATCGGAAACAACCTTCACTTCACGGAGCAGATTAGCACCGTCATCCGTATCGCCATCCCTCTCATTCATCACTTCTCCGCTGAGCGGTAATCAAGTCGCAGCCAACCAGCATCCTCGGCCTCATCAGGGACCACCATCACCTGCAACGAAGTTGTGCAGCCTGGTTGTTCCCTACGGCCTCACCAGCGTCTAGGCACAGCACTTCTGCACACGGTTCTGAAGGACATCTCCTCCCGTCAACGCAGATGCCGGCCACTACGCACCTACCCTCGCAGCATCTATTCCCCGACTCACCGTGGGACACTGCGAACTCATCTCTCCGACTCACTGGAGTTTCACCCTGCACCGCTCACCCGACTCACTGGGCACTCAGCGGCACGGTTCCGACCCACTGGAACTAGGGACGTTCTACACTGGCTCTGGCACCGCTCATCTCAAGCATCGACAGCAGTCTCAGCGGGATCGACCTCCGGTCTTGGGAGGGAGTGATGTGGCGACGCGTGCCACATGTCAACGGATGACGTCACAAGAATCCTACATCGCACATGCAAAGTTTACAAGCGAATAAACACGGATAGAAAATCCCAACGAACAACTGTTGGGCAGAAAGCCCGCCAGGCATGATCACCTCGCCTGGTCGGAGGATCCTCCTTTTTCCGATCATAGGGAACTATACTCTCTGTTCCCTAAAATCGTGTACTTGTGATGACAAAGCAAAAGTAGGTACGAAATTTGAGTATATTTAGGTACTTGGTATGCGTGTGCGCACGTAACGGCGACTCCACCATAGACTCCACTGTCTTATTGGTCGAGAAAGATCGCCGTAGTTCATTTCAAAGTGACCAACGCCTGAATACTTACTGAAAGGCTCCTTATCGTGCCATCTCTGTCAATTTACAAAGAGCTTGTAGTGGCAGAAATATATATATTTAAGCGCGACTTAAAATAGTGGCGTATAAGTATTTCGGCAAAAAACTTGTTAAAATTTTTGGGATTGAGAAGCTTTGATTCCATTTTTAAGCGGGAGTAAAAAACTGGCATGGAGCTAGAAAATAGTGATCGCCTGGAAAGCATTTAGAGGACCTGGAATTACTTTAGTAGTCGGCCTTCAGCAATCAGGAGGTTCAGTAAGAATATTGAAATCGAAATCTTGTCATCATAGAAAGTGTAATATCTAAATCGCATTTCAATGAGTTGAAAGGGGATAAAACTATATCATATTAAGTATCTATGTCAACAATTTCAATAACAATTGTATTTTGGACCTCCAATGGTCAGATCCTAATAATGGGACTAAGTAAAAGGGCAAATGGTTAACTGACTAATTGTCTGTATACAGGAGGCATTGCATAGCCTACTTCTTTAAAGAAATTAACATTGCATTATTGCATCATGTGTCCACATATATATTTACAGACTGCATGTATTTATTCAGGTAGGTACTAATAACCAACTGTAAAATTCAATAACGAGAACTTTATCACCTTGGCCATAGGGTAGAATTTAAATGTTATTTTATTAAAAAATTTGAGGTCACTTATGCTTAAATTTAAGTGTGTAGAGTTATGCTTAGAGTTCGGTATGAATGGGCCGGTTCGATCGAAGTGATACCACAGAAAACCGACGTGAAATAACGCTTGCTTTGTATTTCGTCGTATAATCCTCCCAAATCTCCCCAACAATCCTCAAATTACTAACCCCCATAAGGCCGGCAACGCATTTGTAACACCTCTAGTGTTTCGGGTGTCTATGGGCGGCACCGATTGCTTACCATCAGGTGATGCGTCTACGCGTTTACCGGTTTGTACCATTAAAAAAATATTTCAACGAGACACTCTGTCATTGTTAGCCATATATTAATATAGGACCTAGGTAAGACTAGGATAACTTCTTAAATAACAGAATTCGTATTGTTATCATCATCAACAGCCGACGTAGTTTACAGCTAGACTATGAGTATTATACACAAGGGGCAGGGCACTCGCCCAAAGGGTGGTTTTTTCTACCGATGCAGTAATATGCTGTCGCGTCACAGCGATACAGTGATACAATGCAATGCATCTATACATATAATAAAATTGTAGAAAAGTGCTGTCTGTACATTGAAAATAAAAATAAAAAAAATAGCAGGGGTTATTGTTATGTCGATGTCGAACCCAAAAATGTAATTAACTTTTTTTTTGTCTGTTTGTCTGTTTGTCTGTTTACGCTAATCTCAGAAACGGCTGATCCGAGTTGGATGCGGTTTTCACGAATATATTGTGGTATGCTTCAGTTATGCTTTAGTGTATGTTTCATGTCAATCGGTTCATAAATAAAAAAGTTATGTCAAATTAAAGAATCACGTCGTGAGTATATATTAAAAAAAAACGCTGCTCATAGTCACTATTCCACGCGAACGAAGTCGCAGGCACAGCTAGTTATAAATATAATTATGAGCTAGAAATGATGCTGTCGGACTTTTAGTGAACACGTGATAACACGCTATAAAATATCGTCATGGGCAAAGGGCCTTAAAGAGCCTAAGTACTCTACAAAATTTATTTTCTCAAAGACAGTTTTAAAATGTTGAGTTTTTTTTAATGGGACAAGCCCGCCACAACCTCCCAAAACCGCTGCAACTCCTGTAAGCCAGGATCTACAGTAGATACAACCATGAAAACACCGGAACATTGAAGTCCGGCGCGTCCCATTGTCATGAGTAACTGTCTTGGTTCCCGCAACGAAGTGAAAAAATGTTGAGATTGTCTAATTTTATTACAATGCTGATGTACTATTTTCTAAGTAAAATATAATTATTTCATCATATAACAACTTGTTTATGTTTTGACCTGCGTCACTACGATCTTGATTTAATGAAAATAAAGAAAAAAAATAATAATTGTTGTATTTTGTTTTATAAAACAATGCAATGTTATTATCTCAAATCTGGTAAACTACGCAATTATACATTTCAAAAATTTTTTTGAATAAAGTCTTATTTTTGTTTATGTACACTTCTTTGCAGATTGTATCTATTTATTTCTATTGTTTAATTTTAAAATACATAAAGATTATATTTTTAAAATTAAAAAATTGTAGAGGTAAATTATGTTCTTGTTCGTTGATCCCAGAATTATATTATCTTAGTTATGAAGCGCAAGAGATTACGTAATCGTTTAATGAACCCCTTTTTAAATATTTTTATTTTTTTATCTTAGCTACTTTACCTCAGAATTTTCTCCTGTGCACATATGTGAAGGGGTTTGTAAATATAAATGCATGCTTTATTTATAGTCTATATATATATTTTGTAAATCAAATTAAAAATATTCCGTAAAATCGAACCCTTACATTCGTAGCCACTGCGTAGCAGACTATCAAGTCATGACGTCACTTAATGACTGCACCAATTGGACAATTAAGACGGATTAATGCAAGCACCTTATAGGTGCCCCAATTTTTTTTTGGCGCCACCAGTGCCACCCCTATGGGCAGTTGGGCATGATGTACTTCGCACGGCGCCTCTCTATATATAACCTGGGGCCCTAGATCCCTGCCTTATTTACGCTATGAATGATTACGGCTCTGAGTCCAACAAAAATATCCAACATAAGTATTTTTCTAAGAAAGATCTTCTTCAGTCTACAATTATTTATTTTATTTTTAGCCATAGTCGTCCCACTGCAGGGCAAAGGCCTCCCTACCCTCCTTCCACTCGTCTCTTCTTTAAGCTTTCTGTGGCCAATCCTTTTCATATGCGTCAAGTTCATCCCGTCAGTCAGTCTACAATCTATACTAATATTATAAAGCTGAACTGTTTGTTTGTTTGTTTGAACGCGCTAATCTCCGAAACCACTGGTCCGATTTGAAAAATTATTTATGTGTTGGAAAGTCCATTTATTGAGGAAGGCTATAGGCTATAAAATATCACGCTACAGTTAATAGGCGCCAACCAGAGCGAGTGAAACCGCGCGGAAGTATAATTATCAATTTCTAAAGAAAAAATATCTCAATCTAACGAGACTTTCTCGAAATTTCACAATATTCAACTGTGCGCTTCTCACGTAGCTTTCTGCCTCGCACAGCGAAACTGTGGAATGATCTATCGTCGGCGGTATTTCCGAACCGATACGACCTTCAAACCTTCAAGAAAAGAGCGTATTCCTTTAAAAGGCCGGCAACGCAGCTGTGTCCCCTCTGGTGTTGCGAGTGTCCATGGGCGGCGCTGATGGCTTACCATCAGGTGATCCGTCTGCTCGTTTACCTCCCTATTCCATAAAAAAAACAATATTCAAACGTCTTGCAATATTTTTTTTTTGATGCCCGAACCGGGACTACGGGCAAGTATCTAGTATGTCGAAATTAAATGATAGTAGGTACCTCAATGTAGCCTTTATGAAAACTTGATATAAATACACACAGAAATACTACATTATGTATAGATTTCAAAATAATACATAAGTTGACATTTGACAATAAGCTTTATTACTACGCTCATAAATACCTATTTATTATATTATTGAATATTTTAAAGTACATTTTTAACATTGTATTGATTTAATAATAATTTAATATTATTTTATTTTAGTTATTAGTTAGTTATAATTATTCGTTGAAATTAATTATGTGTCGTAAATACAATACAAGTTATTTTAATTATACCTGGTATAGGCATTGTCGTGGTGGTCTAAGAGAATGAGAGTGCGGGTTCAAAACCTACCAAAAGCAAGCACCAATGTGACTTCTTCCAAGTTATATGTACTTTTGTTAACATTATTTAGATACCACTGACAAACGGTGAAGGAAACTATCGTGAGAAAACCTGGGCTTATAATTTCTAATTATAGGTTTGTAACCGCCAACCCGCATTGATCTAGCGTGGCGATTAATGCTCAAACCTTCTCCGTGTGAGAAGAGGCTTTGCTCAGCAGTGGCCACTTAAAGGCTGTTGATGGTAGGCGTCAATTTAATTGAAAACAAATATAATTATGTAGGATATTGTGCAACACAAACCCACCGGTTGTGAACCTAATGAAACCACTGACAGCACCCAGAAGGCTAAATAAGAAACTACCGCATGACCTAATATGACAGACTAGAGGACTGGTATCTAGACCATCTCTGTGCAAGACGTGACTAAATATCTAACAATAGGGTAGTTTCCTAAATTTTATTTTAATATCCGTCTGGTACATTAGTTTAAAACTTTAGATACGTATTTTTTCTTTTCTCACAAAATCAAATACTTTCGATGATATATTGATTTGAAATATCGTGTGACGTCACAGCGTGCCACATTTTGTAGCACGTTATGAAAAAATCGTTTATTCTTTACTGGTACCTTTAGGTATATGGATACAAATACGAGCCCTATCACTTATACAAATTCTTACCGACAACTTCATACATTATTAATTTCCTCTAATCATTTATCCGTCCAGGAGAAAGCAGCGTCACACCAGAGTACCAGGAGGCGTACCGGCGCTCCATCAATGATCCCGAAGGGTTCTGGGGCGAGGTAGCACAGGAGCTGGAGTGGACCAAACCCTGGGAGCGAGTGCTGGACAACAGTAATCCACCGTTCACAAAATGGTTTGTTCTATTTTGTATTCTTCTTGGCTATTTTCACTTTGGGAGAGTCAAGCATGGCACGAATGGGCCGGCTCAACGGGAGTCATACCACGGCTTCACAGAAATTTTACCTGAAACAATACTTGCGTTGTGTTTCGTCGTGAGAGTTAGGTTACCATTAAGCCCAATTACCCTGATAGTCCCTAATCGCCGAATCCCCAACAATTATAAAATTCCTGAACCCCAAAAGGCTGGCAACGCACTTGTAACACCCTCTGGTGTTTCGGGTGTCCATGGGCGGCGCTGATTGCTTACCATCAGGTGATCCGTCTGCTTGTTATATCCCATAAAAAAAAATTGGTGCCACTATTCAGAAGTGATCTATAAATTTGATACTGAATTGTCCTTTGTCCCGCAGGTGGGTAGGAGGAGAGATGTCAGTGTGTTACAACGCAGTAGACAGACACGTGGCTAATGGCAAAGGAGATCAGGTGGCACTAGTGCACGACTCACCTTTAACCGACACAGTGCGCAAGATCACATACTCTGAGATTAAAGATCAGGTTCGTAATTACTGGTTTAAGTGGAGGATATTATTTATTCGCTGCTCATGCAATGTCTTATAACTAAGTTGCAAGTTCGTTGGTCGTGGTAACAATAGTAATTGGAACTCCGGTTCCACTACAAGGGTTTTCAATTTTCACTGATAACATCGAGTTTGGAATAGCAAATTTTTACTCTTTTGGAGAAAAAATAGAAGACGACATGACTTCCATACTTAAGTTTAATACAATAATTCATAAGCAAAATAAAGATATATTTTATTTTAGGTCTCCCGTCTAGCTGGTAAGCTGGCATCACTGGGCGTGACGCGAGGGTCTCGGGTGCTGATCTATATGCCCCTCGTCCCTGAAGCCATCATCTCCATGCTAGCCACCAACAGATTGGGAGCCATCCATTCAGTCGTCTTTGGAGGTAGTTCTCATTTATTTATTTGTCAATATCTCCTGATAATCTTCTATGAATATAGTAACCGAGGCTCGAAACACTAAGACTGTTTCTATAAACTATTTTGATGAGAATAGTAGGTAGCGTAATGGTATTAACTTAATGTATCATTCAATTACCCAAATTGAATGATAATTATCATTATCAATCAATTTGGGTAATTGAATGACAATTATGTTAATATAGCACATGTTTTGTAAACAACAGGATTCGCAGCGCGAGAGTTGAGAACAAGAATAGAACATGCTGAGCCGACCGTGATCATTGCAGCCAGCTGCGGTGTGGAACCTAACAAAATTGTCAGGTAAAAATACAAAAGTTATTACACACATCTTTATTAAGTACTTAACTTACTACGAAGCTAGCTTAAACCTTTATAATGTCGCGGAGAACCTAACGGGTTACCGGGGCTCCGGCTCGACGTGGAGAAGGAACGGAAGGAACACTCCCTCCTGCCTCACCCAGGCAGGTGTGGCAGTCATTTGGTGATTTTCCCCCATTAAAAAAGCCTATTTGCGGATTAGGAATTTACCTAATGAAATACTGTTCATGCGATAACAGTCACCTAGTGTCTTCTATCTACTGTAACCTAGTAAAAACATATCTAATAACATTGTTATGATTTTCCCCCCTCAAAAAAACCTTTATAATAAAGAGATAAATAAGTCGTTTATAATCGTCTGAGTAAGAGGATCTTTCCCTAAATCTTCAGTCTCAATATAGGATCTTACGACCAACAAAATAAATAAACCGATAACTCTCAACATCTAGATATAAAGACATCCTGGACGAAGCGCTCTGTCAGTCAGACTTCCAACCGAACAACTGCATCATCTTCCAACGGCGAAGAGTTCTGGAGTGCACCCTAGAACCTGGGCGGGACATCAACTGGGAAGATGCCTTGGAAGCTGAGCCTGTACCCTGTGTACCCGTGGAGGCTAACGAACCGCTGTACATCTTGTATACTTCAGGTAAGCGACAGATGAAGAAAAACATAACATAACATTATATCACGCCTTGTGCACATTACGGTACTTAAATGTCACTGTACAATGTAACACCCACTTTTCACTATTTATGTTATGAGTCCCATGTAATAGGGGGTGAGCCTATTGCCATATACCGGGCACAATTCCAGACTCCGTTCTACTACCGAGATTTTGTTTAAAACCCATTTAAACTTTGCCCGTCCCGGGAATCGAACTCGAGACCCCTTGTTCGGCAGTCGCACTTGCCAACAGTATTTTATTAAACTCAAAACCAATTAAGAAGCGGGTACATGGTAAGATGGTGGTACTGCTTTATTAATTGTGTGGCGACGCATGCCACATGTCAACGGATGACGTCACAAAAATCCTACATCGCACATGCAAAGTTTACAAGCGAATAAACACGGATAGAAAATCCCAACGATCAACTGTTGGGCAGAAAGCCCGCCAGGCACAATCACCTCGCCTGGTCGGAGGATCCTCCTTTTCCGATCTTAGGGAACTATACTCTCTGTTCCCTAAAGTGGTGACCCCGACGTGATTGGAAGCAATCTTCACTTCACGGAGCTGATCAGCACCGTCATCCGTATCGCCATCCCTCTCATTCATCACTTCTCCGCTGAGCGGTAACCAAGTCGCAGCCAACCAGCATCCTCGGCCTCATCAGGGACCACCATTACCTGCAACGAAGTTGTGCAGCCTGGTTCTTCCCTACGGCCTCACCAGCGTCTAGGCACAGCACTTCTGCACACGGTCCGAAGGACACCTCCTCCCGTCAACGCAGATGCCGGCCACTACGCACCTACCCTCGCAGCATCTCTTCCCCGACTCACCGTGGGACACTGCGAACGCATCTCTCCGACTCACTGGAGTTTCACCCTGCACCGCTCACCCGACTCACTGGGCACTCAGCGGCACGGTTCCGACCCACTGGAACTAGGGACGTTCTACACTGGCTCTGGCGCCACTCATCTCAAGCATCGACAGCCGTCTCAGCGGGATCGACCTCCGGTCTTAGGAGGGAGTGATGTGGCGACGCATGCCACATGTCAACGGATGACGTCACAAAAATCCTACATCGCACATGCAAAGTTTACAAGCGAATAAACACGGATAGAAAATCCCAACGATCAACTGTTGGGCAGAAAGCCCGCCAGGCACAATCACCTCGCCTGGTCGGAGGATCCTCCTTTTCCGATCTTAGGGAACTATACTCTCTGTTCCCTAAAATTGTGATGAGTATAAAAAGGTGCAATTATCTAAAAATCGTGGGTTACTCACGTGAATATACTGTGAAAAGGTCTACTGCTGCTCATGAGGAAGAACCCTTCTGTGGTTCGAAACTAGTAGAGCTTTTCTCAGTATATTTACGTGAGTAACCCGCGATTTTTAGTTAATTTAGTATGTAGTATTTAGTAGTTATATAGTTATTTATATAGTTAGTTATATATAGTTATTATAAAAAACAGGTGCAATTATGTTCAAATGTTGAAGAAATAAGAATAAAATACGACATTGCCACGATGGACAACCGGACAGTTATTGAACCTTTATTAATCCATGGTTCGTTTATGTTCAAACTTGAATACCCACAAATTTATTAACTAGCCATTTGTGAAGTCAAGTACTGACAAATTACAATATAATTAAATTAATTAATTTTGAATAAACACTATAGATGACTAACCAATGTGAATTAATTTAGAAGGAAAGTCATCAGTGTGATGAACCAATTATTTGGATTACCGTTATTTTTTAATCAGTTATTGTTGATTCAGGTCTTCTCCGATCAATGCCTTATTATTTACAATTTTTTATGGACGAGCAGTTTGTTATCCACTATATTTGTTAAGAATGTACATTTTAATTTAGAACTTATATTGATTTTGGTCTGGCTAGGCTATTTTTAGACTTCAAGGTGGAAAATTCCTTTGGATGCTCCCGAGGACAACGTGTTAATCCATTTGTTGGTATACCGTAGTTCTATAAAAAACCACTCACATTTTGTTGTACCTACTACGTTTATCTGTGAGTTTTTTAACTGACTTAAAAAACAGGGGTCAGGAAGATTTTTCTTCCTCACTCCTGTCGATTGGGGGTATCGATTTTCACAATTCTTTTTGCATTCAACTGAATGGTATTGTTGTAAGGTCCCAGTTGGGTTCTTTCCTTAATCAAAAATAAACTATTTCGACTGTTCAATACAATAAGATATTAAAAAATAATCACACTTTCATTAGGGAATTGATTTTATGACCAACTTAATTTTAGTATTTTCCAGCATATTTTTAAAAAAACATAATCGACGTCACAATACATAATCTCGTACAATATTCATAGAAAACTGTCGTATTTTTCAGTTCGAAAAAAGTATTGAATTTAACTAGTTGGCAAGTACCCAGTTATTTGTCGAAAACTAAAACCCCTTTTTAACGCCTAACGTAAATAATCTTCTTCGTTATTATTAAAAATAGAATATAGATAATCCATACTGTATGCCACACTATTACAGTATAGTGGCGTCATAATAATTGACCAATCACGATTGCCCCCTGACCGTAACAGTACCTTCAGACGTACTGACTAACGTACAGGTGACATTCAACCACTGATTGTTATTTAATTGGAGCTCCGGCCTTAGACCCACTCATTATAATTAATTATTACTTTTACACAGGTCGCCATTGTTTAGTGGCGTGGCACTTTATATTGTTTTACAAATACGTGTGTATATTAAGAAAGTAGATGACAACTGACTAAGAAACTGTCTAACTATCAAAGTTTTTTGCGTGGTGAGAGTAGAGATTTTATGGCCGATGCTGTGTGATGACACAGATACTAGCTGTGGCCAGCGCCTTCGTTCGCATTATCGGGAAAAACGTAACGTAAACTATATTCTGTTCGTTCAGTATTAAATGAGGTGAAAGAATAACAAACATACATGAAATACAGTCTCGCAGTATTTTTTAAAATGTAAGGATAGTTTCTTTTAGTATCAACTTGAATTATTTTTATTCTCTTTTAAAAGGCTTCATGCACACACTAATGTACAAGGTGGGCTTAATGCCATGGTCATTGTCCTCTAGCCAGACCTTTGGATGATGCAGAGACAAAAACAATGGTCGATGCAAGAAGCAAGCGTATTCAAGAACAATGACTAAAATAAATACATAAAAAGAATAGTATAGACTTACATAAAATACACAGGTCAGAATTATCCCTTAGCACAAAGTAAAGCCTAGTAAAATAACTTCTTGTTATTCCCATCTAGTCAATAGCTCTAACCATATACTATACCCCCAGCATCACCATCACCTAATTTTCATTTGCACCTAAACATATACTTTTTTAATAGCATGTCAATAACTTATTTACTTTTCTCCCATTCCCAGGGACAACAAGCGCCCCCAAAGGTATTCAGCGCCCATGTGGACACGCTGCCGTCCTCTGCTGGACTTTAAAAACAGTCTACGGCCTCAAGAAAGGAGTTTGGTGGGCAGCCTCCGACCTCGGATGGGTGGTCGGTCATTCCTACATCTGCTACGGACCCCTTCTTGCAGGAGTCACCTCTGTGCTGTATGAGGGCAAACCTGATCGAACTCCTGACCCTGGACAGTACTTTAGGTAAGAATTTTTAAGATGCATAGTTTTTGGGTTTAGGGTACTGGTTTTTTTATGGAAGAGGACTTAGGAGGCAAATAAATGAGCAGACGGATCAGCGCCGCCTATAAACAAAGGGCGTTGCCGGCCTTTTAAAAAGGCAAGCAAAGCCTCTCGCTTTTAAGTATCTCAAAGCATTGCTATGTTGTTATTAAATTCCTATCTTCATGTTTTCCCCAGGATCATAGAACAGCACCGTGTGAACGCCCTCTTCACGATCCCCACAGCATTTAGAGTGCTGAAGCGAGCTGATCCCAACGCGAAGTACGCCAGGAGATACTGCAGCAAGTCCTTGAAGACTGTCTTCATCGCTGGAGAGCATTGTGATCAGGATACCAGGGTGAGTTTGAGTTTGAAATTAAATGAGGGGTAGAAGAATGGGTACAGCCAATCTTTCATCATCATCATCATTATCAGCCATTGGACGTCCATTGCTGAACATTGGGCTCCCCCAATTACTTCCAGATAGGCCGGTTGATTCAACCAATCTTTGCACTGCGTCAATTTTATATTGACCTATAAAAATCATTAAGTCGTCGGTATGAACTAGGCTATTCTGTAAGATGTCAATTCGAACTACCGAAGTGAGCTAGATCGCGTTCGGCAAAGTAATTGGGTAATTACTTGCCTTAATCAAAAATAAATTATTTCGACTGCCCAATACAATACAATATAAATAAAATATCACACTTTCATTAATTGATTTTATAACCAACTTAATTTTAGTGTTTCTTCAGCAAGTTTTTAAGAAATAAGTATGACGTTAAAAAAACGTGACGTCACAATCACACCAAACAATCTCGTACAAAATTCATAGGAAACTGTCGTTTTTGACAGTTCAAAAAAAAGTATTGAATTTGACTAGTTGGAAAGTACCTAATGGGATGTGAGAATAATCTCGACAAATGACAGGCGAGAATGTAATCGAGTTCACATCCATAGTTCGAATTGACATTTTAGAGAACAGCTTAGCAATTGTTAAGAATACGAACATCGTCAGAAGTCGTTACAAATTGAGAAACTGTGCTTAACCTGTGCGGATTGTAATGATGTTAAAAAAGATAGATGTTTCCTGAATTTCGCAAACCTCAAAACAATATCGGCAAATAAAATCCATAGATGAGACATTTGAGACTGCCTCGTTGGCCGAGTGGTCGCAATTGCGACTGCCGATCAAGGGGTCTCGGGTTCGATTCCCGGATCGAGCAAAGTATTACTGGGTTTTTAAAAAATTCTCAGTAGTAGCACGGAGTCTGGAACTGTGCCCGGTATATGGCAATAGGCTCACCCCCTATTACATGGGACTCATAACATAAATAGTGAAAAGTGGGTGTTACATTGTGGAGTGGTATAATGTGCACCTCTGCCTACCCCTTCGAGGATAAAAGGCGTGATGTTATGTTATGTTATGCGACGTTTCTAGAAGTAAGAAACGAGGTGAATGTCTTCGTGTTACAAAAGGAGCAGGAGTCACGAGTAGAAACTAAAAAGTAGACAATAAATAACGTATATAACAGTATGTTAAACAAAGTAAATTAAAACATTCATTGTCATGTGTAAGAATAATATTGACCTGAGACGGGACCTCAGTTCGATGCCGGCGTAACGTACCAACGTAATGGTAATTAACACAAAATGTTAATTCAAGTCGAGAAAGGCATAGAATAAGTGGTAAAAATAGATGATATACTTCTTTTTATGAGTCGTGGTGGCTCGGAGGTTTAAGACGCCTGCTTCTCATGCATGAGGGTGCGGGTTCGAAACCTACCAACGGCAAGTACCAATGTGACTTTTTCCGAGTTATATGTACTTTCTAAGATTATTTAGACACCACTGACAAACCTCGGCTTATAATTTCTAATTATAAGTTTGAAATCGCCAACCCGCATTGAGCAAGCGTGGTGATTAATGCTCTAACCTTCTCCGTGTGAGAAGAGCCTTTGCTCAGCAGTGGGCATTTATAGGCTGTTGATGATGACTTATTTTTATGAAATAAAATAATTTTTAAATTAGGGTTTAAGAACTTGGTAGACTTGTTTTTAAATGTTGGAAGGTCTCAAATCAAACTGACCAGACCTTGTGTTTATGACGTAAAAACAGAAACAGAATTAGCATTTTTAGTAATACCTAGTAAATACTATTCTAATGCTACTATAGCCTTCTATTTATTGAAATGGGTCGTTTATGTGACAGTTTTATTTATAAGACTGCCTCGTTGGCCCAGTCGTCGGAAGTGCGACTGCAAGGCAAGAGGTATCGCCTTCGATTCTCGGGCAAAGTATTACTGGGTTTCTAAAAGAGAATTCTCAGTAGTAGCACGGAGTCTCTAATGTGTCCGGTATATGTCAATAGGTTCAACCCCGACATGGGACTCAACTAACATAATAGTGAAATGTGGGCGTTACATTGTGCAGTGCCTATCCCTTCGGGGATAAAAGGAGGCGTGATGTTATGTTATGTTTCATTTACTAGATTTTCGCTAGTTGAAAGGAACGTTTTACCACACCTGGTTAAAGTAAGACTCAGTGCCAACTTTACTTACTTAAGTAGAAAAAGATCACATGTGTGTACAATATTGGACATTGGATATGTATCAGAGCAATGTAAAACAGACTTTTTTTAAAAGAGTAACGAATGGAGTTTCTTGCTCGTTCTTCTCCACTCGAATCGACATTTTGGAACGAGCGCCTAGCTTCACTGACGGACAGACTGACAGACTATTATTTACCTATTTCATATTTGTTGATGTTTCAAAAGTACCAAATTATGGTTTAATTGAAATAAATGCTTTTGAGTTTGAGTTTGAGTGCGCAGAAATCCACAAAATCACTGGCGACATTTGACGTCCGTTATGTTGCAGCACATTGTTGCCCACCACAATGTTGCAGAACATATTTAGCGTCCTATTTTGCGCATTAAAAGTTGCCTAGTGGATACACCTTCGATATAAAATAAAACCTTATTAACAAAGTCAAAGCATTTATTTCAATTAAACCATAATTTGGTACTTTTGAAACGTCAACAAATACAAAATAAATAATAGTCTGTCAGTCAGTCCGTTAGAGAATCTAGGTGAAGCTAGGTGCTCATTCCAAAATGTATATGCGAATGGAGAAGAACGAGCAAGAACCTCCATTCGTTACTCTTTTTAAAAAACCTCTTTTATGTCCTCCAGCAATGGTCGGAGCGTATATTCGGAGTACCAGTACTGAACCACTGGTGGCAGACGGAGTCAGGGTCTCCCATCACTGCGCCTTGCATGGGGTACAATGTGAAGGCTATTCCACCACATTCAGCTGGTTACCCCGTGCCTGGATACGATCGTAAGTATCAATATCATGTGTTATTCTTCAAAAGGGAAACAGATATGTCTAATATATGTATGCATAGGTATTAGGTACCTACATATTTCGCCATTATCATATTGGTAATACCTAGAGTAATCGATACCATATGGGTATCGACTACCACCTACCTAACCTGGGTGTCTTCAAGGCCCGAGTAAATATGTTGCTTATGGGGTGAAATGCTCCCTGGTAGACCGCATCATCGCTTACCACCAGGCAAGATAGTGGTCAAACATCGGCACATCAAATATAAAAAAAACCTTTCCGAGGGTTTCGTGAAAGCCGACTATGGGAAAACAAACGTTTTCTGATACACTTGAACCTCTGAAACTGCGATCTTCAAAAGCTAAACCACCTTTACAGGCTCAAAAACCTGGCATACAAAGGTCTTGATGGGGGAACATCATATAATGACTTCTCACGCCTTGGGTTAGGCGAGAGGGAGTGCCAGACTCTTACTGACCAAAACCACCCTGTTCCTTTTGTATCTCTACTACAAACTACTGATTAGTTAAAAAAAGATACAATAAAATCCTCATAAGTAGAGGAGGCTCATAGTCATAGAATTGTCACGGGAATTTGATAGTGGTGAACATGGTAATGGTAGGTTACCTCTCTCTCATCATCAATGGGTAATTCTGATTACATTTTGTAACATTCTAATTTTGTAGTTCTAGTTGTCAATCGTAACCGTTGCAATATATTTCCAGTACATGCCCTAAAAGAAGACGGATCAGAATGCCAGCCCGGTGAGGTCGGCAGACTAGTGGCTAAGCTACCTCTGCCTCCAGGCTTCGCATCAACTCTGTGGCAAGCTGACAAGCGATTCAAAGAAACCTACTTTGAAACATACCCTGTAAGAATTCCTTTGTAATATTTTTTTTTTAAATAAAACGTTGCCCCACACTAGGATTTTCTCCTGTATCGTGGGTGCGTTTACAAACATACAAGTTCACATACACATCACACCCAGACCCGAAACAACAATTTGTGGATCACACAAAGTGTTGTTCCGTGCGGGAATCGAACCCGAGACACGTTGCACAGCAGCCGGTTGCCCACCACACCAACCGTGCAGTCAAATATAATTTCATGATGAGGAGTAGATACTTGCTCATAAATTAATAGGGGCAAACTTATTACAAAATGATATATGTATAAATATAAAGGATTTAAACGTTAAGCCAGTTGTATGTAATAGCCTCATGTGGCTAAAGAAGATTCGTCTACACGTCCAATTAAATCTTACCCGGTACGAAAATCGAACCCGAAGTAATTAGATCGACAATAAATGCTCTTGTAATCACATGACCTGCTATATGTCATACTGGCGACATTTTCGACTGGTAAATTTCCTTTGTATCACGAAAATAATTGTTTTGCAATTGTAATTATAACGCTTAATTTGTGAGTAAAATTTTCGACTACGTATTGTACAGCGTCGGTTGATTGATCGATGAAGGACAGAATAGTCCTTATGATATATCCGTATGATATGTCGTATTACCCACGTTAACACATTATACAGTCGTCACTTAATAATATCTAGATGGCGCTTCTAATATCCGTTATTAATAACATAACATCACGCCTTTTATCCCCGGAGGGGTAGGCAGAGGTGCACATTGTGGCGCTTAATGCCACTGTACATACAATGTAACACCCACTTTTCATTATGAATGTTATGAGTCCCATGTAATAGGGGGTGAGCCTATTGCCATTACTGAGATTTTAAAAAAATCTAATAATACTTTGTCCCACCCGGGAATCAAACCCGAGACCCCTTGCCAACAAGTTTAGAAGACCGAACTGTTTGACGGGAATCTTTAGAACAACAAATTACTATCTTAGAATAATGATTATTACCTAGGTGAAAAAAATTACCTACCTAAAATGGATTCTCTCTGGGTTACCACACGAGTTATTTTTAAATTTCTCTGACAATACTTTAAAAATAATATTTTTTGCACAGGGATACTACGACACCCAAGATGCAGGCTGGATAAGCGCTGAAGGAGCTGTGTGGGTAGTGGCCAGAGCTGATGACGTCATCAATGTCGCCGGTCACCGTTTGTCCACTGCTGCCCTTGAAGACGTGGTCCTAAGACACGCCAGGGTTGCTGATGCTGTAGTGGTTGGAGCACCAGATCCCACGAAAGGAGATGTACCTCTATGTCTCTATGTTATGAGGCCTCCTCAAGATGGTAGGTTATTTGATGAAACCCTTGAATAAAGTACCTATACTTAGCTGATAAGCTGAATGGGTTAGGATACCGATACTAAAGTTTCCTAGACAAATGAAATTGGTACTTGTTTTTAAGTGGAAAATTGTCAAAAAGCGTATGATTGATTGATTGCCATAAGCTAATTCAAAGTTATAATTTACAGATGAAGAAATCGTAGCTGAAAGCACAGTGACTCAAGAGCTGATCGCGTTAGTTCGACACTTGATTGGACCTATCGCTGCATTCAGGAAGGCAGTCGCTGTTCCCGCATTACCTAGGACCAGGTCTGGAAAAGCCCTTCGTGGTGCCATCGCTAAACTAGCCAGGTCTCAACTTGTAAAGCTACCATCAACCATTGAAGATCCTTCCGTATTCGGTGAAATTAAAATCGCTCTGCAAAAATTCGGCTACGCCATAGACGCGCCAGACCCAGAAATGTAAATAAATAGTAAATAAATAATATTATATTTAGAGAATACGCAGAGATGAACTACCTAGCAAGTTAATTTTTATCTTTATTTTAGATAAGTTTTTAGTTTTAGTTATTTCAATATTTTGAAGGTGGCCTATCATCCAACCTTTGGTTTACTGATGGTTTACTATCAAGAAAAGTACGTTTTATATTTTGAGACTCATTCGGACTATTCGAATAAAAAAACAAACGTATTTTGCTTGTGTTGCCACTGTGATAGAAAGCTAGAAGTAGCTTTTTATTTTAAATGTACTTAAATTATGTATTTTGATTAAATATTTGATTATAAATACCAAAACATTGCTTAATCGTAAAATAAGTATAGTTTATGTATTCTTTTATGATTGAGCACTTTAGGGTGGTAATTTTTCTGATAATGATTTGGAATTTTTCAATACAAAGGATTGAAATCTTTTATAAATAAATTCATATAGTTACCTACATTAGGTAGATACCTAATGTCTAGAGGGACATACTAGACCCTAGATAACTCTTCGTTTTATATTTAAATGAGCTATGTATTTCATAGCACATATTTTCCTAAGCGGAATGCGCCTAAATTAATTTATTTTAATGAATATTAAATTATTTTAGGTAGAAACTTGTACTGATAAGAAAACAACAAAAGAAAACTTAAATAGAAAGAGGAAATAAATATTATTATTTATGTATGTAGTTCATTTTAATCATTCAACAGTTTCAAATGAATTTCTAACATTTAAATTAAAAGTAAAACACTAAATGATGAAAATTTAATCTATTAGAAGTATTAAGAATATATATTTTTTTGTAAATTGCACAATTTTTGACGTTATCAATTTCTTTATCTGGTATGTAGGTAGTATAATAACCTGCATAATGTATGTACAAGTTTGCAATTTGCGACATTTGTATGGGTGATGTTATTTTAGATTAGTACATAAAATTAAAACTAATTAAGCATATATTTTTATTATTAAAATGAGTATTTTAAAATAATAAAATGTCAAACATGATTAGTTTTTTATTAACGTTGAATATTTTTCCCAAATTACAATTTGTGTTTTAAATCTACAGATGAGTGAATCATCAATCGTAAGAGCAAATATACTATTTTAGTAAAAACTGAAAATAAAAAGAAACAACTAAAAAGGACAAATTTGTACTTATTTTACTTTTTTTATATTTAATGGGTTAATTTACATGGCAACATTCTAAACGTCAGTTAGACAGTTGACTAGTTGTCAACGTCAAAACGATTTACGAGTGACGCATCGCGGGGTATCGCCCTACTTGTTTCGCAAAATAAATCGAAATAATAACCATCTGGCATATTTTAATTATTAATAGAATTGTAACTAAACATTGCCTGTTTAACATTAATAGTAATTTTTGTAGTTGGAATGTCCTCACTTTGTCAGTGAGAAGTGAAACTGCCTTTACGTGTAATTAAAAAACCGGCTTCGAAAGGTAAGATTTCACTTTCTTTTAGCGTGAATTTTCTCTTGTAAATAAATACACGAAACGATGTTCGTTTTTGTTGGAGAGTTGACAAAAAATTATGATAGATACAGCGATTTATGTTATAATATTAGTTAGCGTGTGAGTGTTATTGTGTACTCAGTTATAGCTTGCTCTGCGACTACGCTACGTAGAATTATACCTTTGTATACTATCGTACGTCAAGATAATAATAGATATCGCGATAACTTCATTCTGTAAAGGTAGTTAGAGTGATATAATCAATAATTCCAACATGGTAAGTGAGTCATGACACCCATTTAACCAAATTCTTATAAAACCAGAAAACAATTGCATTGTTAGCAGTGTTTACAAATCTCTACATAACTTATTCATTTCTTTTTATTGTATGCATAAATTTCAATGACTCAGATAGTCTGTATGTTGATTAGTATAAGGTTGCAAATTAGATGTTGAACTTTTGTTTATTTTAGTATGCATAAAAAAGTAAATTATTTCGTTTACAGAAATTGTAGCTAGCAATTGCTATTTTACATTTCTTTTATAAGTTTCTTTTTAAAATAATGTAATTAAGTGAATGAGGAAAAAAGTATTTTGACAATCCTAATCAATTTCGAGCAAGTAAGAAAGATAACACTTATATTCAATGGCTATTGTATTTTAAATACAATTCAGATTGATGTCATTCAAATCTATAATAGTTTTAAGAAAATTTTAATTGTGTCTTTAGTATCATTGTCAAGTGGTTGTTAGTGCAACTGTAAAAGCATTGAAAATGAGGTGGAAAGTAAAATTGGTAACTATAAAATTTAACTCTTTGACTACTAGTTCAAAGCTAATCTATTGGATAGCGCTCATAATATTTGGGACTTACCTATGTTACTATTGAAAACTATGTGCTCCATAAGTGCTACTACAATTATAAATTCTTATTAAGTGCTAACTGTTCTAGTTCAAAATGTTTATAATTTATTTAGGTCGGTCAAATGTAAGTTAAATAATAAATAAATAAAAATAAAAAAGCTTTATATGTATAACACAATTTTTTAAAAAGATTACGTTTCCAAAATATGTTTTTTATATTGAAAGGCTTAGTTTAAGGCCCCCCTGTGGTGAAGGTCTTCTCCAGAGAATGCCATCTTTATCGATATTTTGCTGTATCTAGCCAGCATACTTGTTAGTTAGTTGTGGTCAAGTACTCAAACGAAACACAGTGTTAAAATGCTTTCAACAATAGTTCTGTCTCTGCAAATTCTTTATAAAATGACAGAGATAGCATGATATTTAACCCGTTGGAAATTGTTGAAAATCATCCCCTAAATTTGTTCATACAAAAGTAGTCTCTAAGCATTGGAAATAAGGTCTATAATGTAGTTAGTGGAGAGCGGTCATCGGTGAAATATGGGTTAATTCCAACTTTCGGGCATTTTACACTTTGTGCTATTTATTTGAGGAAACTTTGTAAGGAAAATGAACCACTCAGGAATATAAATGTGTTGTGTTTTATTTACGACTTCTGTGGCTGATAGGATGAAGATAGTTGTATTATTTAAACTGTCAAACACCAAGCGGTCACTGGTGACCGCAACCTATTGTTCTTTAATTGTGTCTATAAAACTGGTACTCGACGAGTTAAATCATATTATTCATGATTGTAGATGTGGAAAGCAGCAACGGACGTTGCTCCCCCAGCGATGCCTGAGGCGGATGATTGGGAGACAGACCCAGACTTCGTGAATGATGTCACGGAACATGAACAACGATGGGGACCGGGAGGACGAAATGTGGAGGCTATCGAGTGAGTATTACAATTCAATATTCAATGTCAATAAACTTTATTATTATTATTATTATTTCAGGGTATTCCCTTATTCTCGAAATTATAACAATTTCGGTAATTATGAGGTTCACGGGCCTAAACCAAGTGAACCTCATGGGGTACTTGTTCGGTGGTTTCTTCTTGCAAAAACTTCCTGACAATACGACATGTGTTCAGTATTGCGGCTTTCTGCATTGTTGTGTATATGTTTTTATGAAGATCTAGTAGTTGGATACCGTGATGTAAATTTTTAGGAATGACTCCCGTACTGGAGAGTACCAATGGCACAATATATACTTTATTCATTTTCCAGATTCTAAGTATTTCTTCTTTAAGCTCTGTATATTTATGTATCTTCTCTGTTATTGTTTTCTGTAAATTGTGGGTATTTGGGATGGCTATATCGGTAATATATACTACTTTATTAACTTTATCAATTAAGGTAATATCTGGTCTGTTATTGTGTACAGTTTTATCAGTCAATATGGCTCTGTCAAAGTATAGTGTGTGATTTGGACCCTCCAGTACGGGTTTTGGGGTATATTGATAGTATGGGACAGTAGGCTCTGTTAAAAGTTTGTGTTTCATGGCAAGCTGTTGATGGATGATATGTGCAACTTGGTTATGTCGATGAGTATAATCAGTTTGGGTGAGGGTTGGACAAGCGCTTGTGATGTGTTGAATAGTTTCAGACTGTCGGTGGCATTTTCTACATTTATCGTTTTGAGTGTTAGGGTCTTTCAATATAAATTTCCTATAGTTTTTTGTATTTATGACTTGGTCCTGGATTGCAATCATGAAACCTTCAGTTTCAGGGAATAGTGAACCTATTTTGAGCCACTTGTTGGAAGCTTCAGGGTCTACATGAGGTTGTTCTAAATCGTGGATATGTCGCCCATGTAATTCTTTCGCGCGCCATCTATCTATTTTTACCTTTTGGTGATCTTTAACTGAGTTGAAATGTAAGTCTTTGTTGTTTAAATTTAAAGGTGTATAATTATTGTCTATGTTTGTGACTGCTTCATGAATTTTACTATTCGTAGTTTTTTCATAGAAAAACTTTCTTAATGATTGTATCTGCTGCTCCCACAATAGCTTTAAATCAACTAGACCTCTTCCACCGTTTTGGCGTTTTACTGAAATTCTTTCAATTGCAGACTTAGGGTGTAAATAATTATTTTTAGTTAGGGTTGTCCGGATTTTTATTTCAAGTTTGTTAATGTCCGTTTTTGTCCATTTAATGATTCCAAAGGTATAGGTTAACACGGGTATGGCGAATGTATTGATGGCTTTGATTAGGTTTTTAGAATACAACTGTTTATTGCAAATTAGGTTTAATCTACGTGTAAATTCTCCTATAAGTTGGTTTTTTATCTGTATGTGGTTTATAACATTAGATTGATGTATTCCTAAGTATTTATAAGTGTCAGAAGTTCCCATTTCCTCAAACGTGTTGTTCTGTTCAGCTATATTCTCTGTCGTTGTACTATTTTTTAGTTTTCCCTGTTGTATATGTAGTCTTCGGCACTTATCCAGCCCAAACTCCATTTTTATGTCTTTACTAAACTTTGTTGTAATATTAATTAGAGATTGTAAGTCGTTTCGTGATTTTCCAAAAATTTTTATGTCGTCCATATATAATAAATGAGTTATAGCTGTATCATTAGTTAATTTGTATCCGGCGTTTGAGTAGTTGAGGAGATAGGAAAGCGGATTAAGGGCCAGACAGAACCATAAGGGACTCAGTGTGTCCCCTTGGAAAATACCATTTTGAATGGGTATTTCATCCGTTGTTATAGAAGAGTTATTGTTGGAAAGATGAAGGGCAGTTCTCCAGTCTAACATAGCGTTTCGTAAAAACGATATAATATTCGGGTGTATTTTATATATTTGCAAAACTTTGATAAGCCAAGAGTGGGGTACACTATCAAATGCTTTTCTGTAATCTATATAAGCAATGTGCAGGTTACGTTTATTTAATTGAGCTTGTTTAAGAACTATAGCATCGATAGTAAGCTGCTCCTTACATCCCTTATGATTCTGCCTGCAACCCTTTTGTTCTTCTGATAAGATGTTGTGTACTGTGATGTGATTATTGATTTTAAATGCAATACAAGATGTTATTAACTTATATATAGTTGGCAAACAGGTTATAGGTCGATATTGTGATGGATTTGTAGTGTTATCGCTTTTCGGCAACATGTATGTAATTCCCTTCGTAATAAATTTAGGTAGTTCTTGTTGTCCTTTAATAAGGTCTGTGATAATTCTAGCTATTGTGCTATGTAAACTGAGAAATTTTTTGTACCAGAAGTTGTGCACACTATCTATTCCCGCCGCTTTCCAGTTTTTCATTTTTTTTTTATTTTATCCTATGTCCTCTGTTGTTATGTCACTAAATTCCATCGGCTCTATATCGCTTACCCTATTCTCTTCATCATTTATCCAATGAGCTTGTTCGTTATGGTCTCCCTTGTTTTCCCATATTTGAGACCAGTAATTTGTAAGGTCGCTCTGTGTAGGTAAATCATTTAATGGTTGAACGGAAACTTGTCTAAAAGATCTGTAGAAACTTTTCTCGTTATTGGAAAATAGTTTATTATCCTGTTTTCTCTGTAATGCTTTAACATATCTAGCTAGTCTTTGAGATTTTAATGCTAATTTTTGCTTTAAGGTGTCTAAAAATTCATTCGGTCTAATATTGTTTCTTTCGTGTGATGAGTGAACTTTATTTTTACTACATATTTCTTCTACTTTTTGAACTAGCCTATTTGACCTGTTGCCATTTATATATTGAGTAAGTCTACCTATGTTTGCCCTAAGTTTCTGAATATCTAATTCAATTCTAATTTGCCAGTTTGGTTTGTGTGATTTTTTATATTTTATACTATGTTCTTTATCTCTTATATTGTATCCTAATTTTTCACTTATTACTAATGCGCTACAGTAAATAAGCGTGTGAACTGTGCTTATGTCAGAATCTATGGAACAATATCGGTTTAATATATATTTATTGAAAATTTCGACATATTTATAAAGGGTTTTGTTTTCTTTTATTCTAGGTAGCTTTGGGCGAGCTGTGGGATCAGTACCTTGATATTTTGTAAGAGCTGCTTCTAGCGCGTTTAACAGTTCGTGCGTGTCTGTGTCATTATTTGTTTCTACAATACCTCTTTCCGGATTAGACTGTTGTGCCTCCATAGACGTGTTCGAGAGATTTGTTTGAGTTGATGCATGGGATTGCGTGTGTAAATAATGTGAGGTGATGGAGTGTGTTTCTAAAGAATGTGAGATGATGGGTGGGTCTGATGTTGTATGTAATGAAGTTGTTGAAGCTTGTGTGAGTTCTAGTTGATCAACATAGTGTTGATTTGTTGAATTTAATGTCAATATATTGAGATTGTTACTATTTGTTTCTTCAGCAAGCTGGGTGGCTATTTCACTTTTAATGGTATTTATTGTTTCGTCAGATAAAAGTTTATTTCTTATTATTACTCTTCGTTGGTCGGCAATTCTTTGTGCAGAAACGTTTAATTCTGGGTATTTCGAGGTAAAACGGTCATGAAGTTTTTTGCAATACATAGTTCTATCTGTTTCTAGTTTGGTAACATAATAATATGTGCGCATGATAAATAGGTTTATTTCTTCGCTCCATTTCATGCGCACTCTGGGTTTACCAGCTTTGGTGGTCGCAGGTTGAGTGGCAAGTGCCTCCTGCGAAACATCCTCAGCTGGTGTGGTTGCTCTACTACTATTACTATCTGAAAGCTCGGCTGTAGTCCTTGAGGACATTCCCCTACCCCCCGCGTCCCCGACTCCCACCCAGCCGTCCAGCCGGGAGTCACTGGCTAGCATGCTGTCACGCCTGACACCAGCTACAGACGTGCCCCGACGATCCTCGGGCAGCGGCCCTAAACGTAATCTTTTATTTCTTGTCTCCATATTGATGGGTTACCTTTACCTTGTTAGCCGTATAAGTTTCAATTGTATACGTGTCCGCCCCCCACGTGGTTAGATGTTCAACCAGGACGTAAGGTAGGATTTTAGGGGGCTTATTATTATTATTATTATTATGTATGTCTTTACCATTCACGGGACCACAGGGTCCCGGTCATTTGGGAGGCGTACGAGGGGCCGAAGCCAACTGCGCAGAGGCCCTTTAGACAACTATAATATAAATGTAATGGACACACAAACCGGCGACTATCCCTGTATGCACTATGGAAATGCACCCAAGGACAGTCCCCGGTTAGTGTAGGACTATTGTGAATAATGGAAAAAAAAAGGTAGGGCTATGGATGGGTTGTTGTGGACTGGTAAATTGGGAACTATGGATGACTATGACACCTGCCGAAACAATGTAATTTTTACACGTAAAAATGGCAGGCGGAGACTCGCCAACTCACCGACCGGGCCCCGGGAATGGTTGCTAGATATAGCAACAGAGGGGCAACGAGAATGTGAGTGGCTGAAGGGTTAAGAAACTACCACCGCTTTCTACTCAGATCATCTGCTCCAGCCGAAGCCTCCTGCATCCCTGGCCCACTCGCGACTTACGAATAGTTTCTTACCCTCCGAGCAGGTTCACTGCTCTCGCGACTCCACTCTGGACGGCCAATGAAGGCAAGCCAGAGGTGGGAGACCTGTTCCTTGTCATCTTTCACTCCAGCCAGCCAATTAAGGCAAGCCGGAGAAGAAGGAACGGTGACTTCTCCCTGGAGCACTCGGGATGATGGTAGCCCGCGGGATCGCTAATGCCCGTCACCTCGCCTCAAGGTGCCCTGCGGGCTTATTATTATTATAAATTTACACGGGACCACAGGGTCCCGGTCATTTGGGAGGCGTACGAGGGGCCGAAGCCAACTGCGCAGAGGCCCTTTAGACAACTTTAATATAAATGTAATGGACACACAAACCGGCGACTATCCCTGTATGCACTATGGAAATGCACCCAAGGACAGTCCCCGGTTGGTGTAGGACTATTGTGAATAATGGAAAAAAATAAATAAAAAAGGTAGGGCTATGGATGGGTTTCTGTGGACTGGTAAATTGGGGACTATGGATGACTATGACACCTGCCGAAACAATGTAATTTTTACACGTAAAAATGGCAGGCGGAGACTCGCCAACTCACCGACCGGGCCCCGGGAATGGTTGCTAGATATAGCAACAGAGGGGCAACGAGAATGTGAGTGGCTGAAGGGTTAAGCAACTACCACCGCTTTCTACTCAGATCATCTGCTCCAGCCGAAGCCTCCTGCATCCCTGGCCCACTCGCGACTTACGAATAGTTTCTTACCCTCCGAGCAGGATCACTGCTCTCGCGACTCCACTCTAGACGGCCAATGAAGGCAAGCCAGAGGTGGGAGACCTGTTCCTTGTCATCTTTCACTCCAGCCAGCCAATTAAGGCAAGCCGGAGAAGAAGGAACGGTGACTTCTCCCTGGAGCACTCGGGATGATGGTAGCCCGCGGGATCGCTAATGCCCGTCACCTCGCCTCAAGGTGCCCTGCGGGCTATTATTATTATTATTATTATTTATTTAATTCAGACAGGCAGTTGAAACAACTGATAAATGCCTGTATCGTATTTTTCTATCAGTGGTTATTCAATGTTGTGTATCTGTCAAGCCTGTTTTTGAACTGGTTAACATTTTGTGCAGCGATTACATATTCTGGCAGCTTGTTCCATGCTCCGACCACGCGATTACTCAGAAAGTGTCTGTGAGGAATATTTTTCGATAAGCTTTTACACAGCTTAAGGTGGTGGCCTCTAAGATGAACGTTTTTATTACGTGAGAACATTTGGTTGAAATCAGTAATGTCATAATGTCCACTCAAGATCTTGTATGTCTCAATTAGGTCTCCACGCTGCCTGCGATCCTTCAATGTGGTACTTGTTGAGTAATAAACAATTTCTGTTACAATTATTTTGAATTTTCTGTCTATGAGATTATAATTCATTTTTAGTTATTTGTGTTTGCAAAAGTTGAATTATAATTTAAAGAACAAAAATCGTGGTTAACTGATGTTTTGACATTGTATACAGAAGTGCTGCCTGATCAATATTCTAAATGCAAAGTTGAGTTTGTTTATGTAAATACATTTTTGCATAAAATCCTGATTCAATTTTGGTAAATAAATGTATGATGTGGCACTTTTAAAAAAAGACAACTATTACTTACACTACAGAATTGGGTGATATTCATTTGAATAAACATATCTATGTTTTTAATTGCAAACAGTTTTTACGTAATGCACACATTTTAATGTTAGTTGCAGGATATAATTCATATATCAAGTATTGTCCCATAAATATTTTCCTCAACTAAAATTAGTTTCGAGTTTAGGGAAATCATAATAAATGGTATTTGTACTATTGTTACTCATTTATTTACTATGTTACGTCCAGTTTCTATAACCTATCTATCTATAGATTTGCTTACTAGAGATAGAATTTTGACACATTTTGTATGGAGCTCATGTCAAAATGCTATCTCTAGTAAGCAATCTACAGATAGATAAGTTAAACTGGACGTTAGTGGCACGCCCGGCTTCTTGTGATATTTCTCGGCTTCCCAGTCAAACAGGCTAATAATAATTTTATCTTTACATCAATGAACACTTAAAACTGACTGTCTCGTTGACCGAGTGGTCGTAAGTGCGACTGCCGGGCAAGGGGTCTCGGGTTCAATTCTCGGGTCGGGCAAAGTATGACAGGGTTTTTTAAATATTCTCAGTAGTAGCACGGAGTCTGGAATTGTGCTCAGTATATGGCAATAGGCTCACCCCCTTAGGCCCCTATTACATGGGACTTATAACATAAATAGTGAAAAGTGGGTGTTATATTGTACAGTGGTATTATGTGCACCTCTGCCGGGGATAAAAGGCGTGATGTTATGTTTATGTGTTATTATGAACACTTAAAAATACATTCACACAAAGCTTACGTGCTCCTACTCTGGTAATGTGAATGTGTTCACGAACATACAAATTCCTATACACAACACACCCAGACCCAAACGGGAATCTATCCCACGACTCGCTACTGTAGCAACCATGCAGTCATACTGAATTTTCCCACATTTTGCTGTTGCGAATTGATCCCTTGAACATGACATAAGGAAATGTCCCCGCCGGCAATGGCATTGCCCTTCAGTATCCCGCAGACAGTGCTAAATATAACAAATTGATATTTAACTGCCAGGAAATGTGTGGGACATATTTTCTTTTGTCAAATGAATCATGTTTGAGATATTTATTCATTTATATGTATGTAAGTATTGACTGTACATACGTATATGCAAATACATAGAATGGGTCAAGTTATTTTGTATGTAGGCAAGAAAATAGAGATTGATTCAGTACAGAGTCAGTAAGCATTTGTTATCTACCGGTGGGAGAGCCATGCTTAGGCACGAATAGGCCGGCTCGACCGAAGTGATACCACGGCCTCACAGAAAACCGACGTGAAGTAACGCTTGCGTTGTTTCGTCGTGCGAGTGAGGTTACCGGAGGCCCAATTACCTCCCTCCCCTTCCCTAATCTCCCCAATCCCTGATTCTGCAATGATCGTCAAACTCTTAAACCCAAAAAGGCCGGTAACGCACTTCACTAACTGGTGTTCCAGGTGTCCATGGGAGACGCCGATTGCTTACCATTAGGCAGACCAAATTGGCAGACCAAAAGTTACAAAAGATAAGAAAAAAACAATAATAGAACTAAATAACAATAACTGTACTGTCTGTATACTGTATTCAGACCCAAGAAATAGAATTAAAATGTAATAATTTGTTTGCAGTATGGCGAAGCTAAGAGAGGAAGTACTGGAAGCTGACTCTCAGATAAAGAAGAAGCAGTATGAAGCTGGACCCAAACCTTCTTTCGGGTACGTAATGTTATTGTTTTAGGGTTTCGTGAACAAAAGGTAAACGAGACTATTGCCGGAATACTGAAACGTTACTCAATTTTAAGTCGTGCTCAAATATCGTGCCATCTCTGTCATTTTACAAAGAATTAGTGGTGACAGAACTATACTTAGCGCAACTTAAAATTGAGTAGCGTTTCAGTATTCTGACATATGATTACTGTACCCCCTGTACTGCTGTGAAACTATAAAAGCCTTCGTACGCGAGTTCGACGCTCGCTTGCCCAGTTTTTTATGTAATCTCACATAATTAGTATTATGTAGATTTAGATTAGTTGAATAATTTCTATGAACAAAGCTACTCATTGTATGAAAGTTATGAATTAGCTATTGTTATAAATGAGAAAGTGTTATGCTCTCACGGTTGAGCCGATAAAGATAACTACATAGATGAAAGCGTATGTTCAATAACTGATGATAATTGGGTAGTTTCCAGGGTATCAAAATTAAAAATCTAATTAGTCCGTCAGTTAGATGATGAAAAATATTAGACACGTATTTTTTTTTCGTATTAAGTTGCAATACTTAGATAAAATGATACTAAGTTTAGGAGTGGGAGGGCGTTACGTCATAACGTACTACAAAATGTGGCACGCTGTGACGTCACACGATATTTTAAATTAATATATCGTCGAAAGTATTTAATTTTGTGAGAAAAGATGTGTCTAAAGTTTTAAATTAATGTACCAGATGGACATCAAAATAAAAAGGAAACTCCCCTATTAAATAGTGCTCTGTTGGGCCAAAATAATGACTATATGCTACAATGGAGTGTTTAAGTTAAGAATATCAGTTTCATAAACTTAACTCCAATTAAAAGTATTGTGTAGCAAGCATTCTTTAATAAGGCAATACTTTAAAACTATCCATCTTTATTAGTCAGTGCCCGTCCATAACTGAACAGGCATCCCTCAATAAATAAACAAATATGTATACTTGACATAATTTACATGACTGCCTCACCCGGCAGTGGCACTTGCGACCACTAGGCCAACCTAGTGGTCGCAAGTGCCACTGCCAGGTATGAGGTCTCGGGTTCGATTCCCGGGTCGGGCAAAGTGTTACTCGGTTTTTTAAGAAAACTCAGTAGTAGCACAAAGTCTGGAATTCTGCCCATTATATGGCAATAGGCTCACCTCCTATTACATGGAACTCATAACATAAATAGTGAAAAGTGGGTGTTACATTGTACAGTGGCATTGAGTGTTGTAATGTGCACCTTTGCCTACGAGGATAAAAAGCGTGATGATATGTTATGTAATTTACATGAATTGTTTTAGTTACGGAGGTAAATTCGGCGTACAAGAGGACCGCATGGACAAGTCCGCGGTCGGACACGACTATGTCGGCAAGACTGAGAAACATGTCTCGCAGAAGGATTATGCACAAGGTACATTCATTTAATAAACACCAATAAATATTTACCTACGTCTCCCCGCAAGTATGGTGAGAGACGTGAGAGCCTCCTAAAGCACATTTGACAGACATTGAGCAGCAACGCTCTCTAATAAACCTTAGGCCTTAGTACGAGTATGAGTATGTTTAAAGTAATTGGGTACTTCACTTAAAATACATTATTTCGACTGTCCAATACAATAAAATATTAAAAAAATAATCATACTTTCATTAATTGATTTTATGATCAACTTAATTTTAATATTTTTCAAGCAAATCTTTAAGAAATAGGTATGCTGTTTGACGCTTAAAAAACGTGACGTCACAATACAGAATCTCATACAAAATTCATAGGAAACTGTCGGTTTTGACAGTTCTAAAAAAGTATTGAATTCGACTAGTTGGCAAGTACCCAATCGAAACGGGATCGCGTTCGGCGCTCTTGGTCTTTGGTTTTTTATGGGATAATTCGGTAAACGAGCAGACGGATCACCTGATAGTAAGCAATCGGCATCGCCTATGGAACATCAGAGGCGTTATAAGACTGGCCTATTGGGAACCGGGGATTTGAGGATTGTGGAGGATTTGGGGATTGGGGAAACTGGGGAGGGGGGAGGGAGTAATTGGGCTTCCGGTAACCTCACTCACACGACGAAACACAATGCAAGCGTTGCTTGCGTATCGTTCATTTGTACTTTTTTCTTATATTTTATTATTACTCTTAGGTTTCGGTGGCAAATATGGCGTGCAAGCGGACCGCATGGACAAGTCAGCTGTAGGTCACGATTACGTCGCGAAGGTGGAGAAGCATGTCTCGCAAACTGACTACGCGCAGGGCTTCGGGGGGAAGTATGGGGTGCAGACTGATAGAGTTGATAAGGTGAGCATAGCATATTTAATGCCGGAATACTGAAACGTTACTCAATTTTAAGTCGTGCTTAAATATCGTGCCATCTCTGTCATTTTACAAAGAATTTGTAGAGATAGAACTATACTTAAGCACAACTTAAAATTGAGTAGCGTTTCAGTATTCCGACATAAGCAATGTATGCCCCTTAAACTAACTTGCGATTAAATTGCATCGTTGGTTGAGCGGCAGTGATGGTATTTAAATTACAAACATAGTTATGGCACGCTATGTGTTCGATAGATTTCACCGCCTATAAAGTATAAACGTATGCATACGTATGTCATGAGTCATGACTGCCACTAGCTAATCTCTTTGGTAAAGTAAGTGATGTTTATAAATAACATAACATCACGCCTTTTATCCCCGAAGGGGTAGGCAGAGGCGCAAATTATGCCACTGTACAATGTAACACACACTTTTCCCTATTTATGTTATGAGTCCCATGTAATAGGAGGTGAGCCTATTGCCATATACCGGGCACAATTCCGAATTCCGTGCTACTACTGAGATTAAAAAAAAACCCAGTAATACTTTGCCCGACCCGGGAATCGAATCAGAGACCTCTTGCCCGACAGTCGCACTTGCGAACACTCGGCCAACGAGGCAGTCTCCCCTCGCATATCTCCTATACGTTTCCATAAACAGTCAATTTGCACTTGCCTATAATGTCATTTTACTCTCAATCAGAGCGCGGCCGGTTGGGAGCACAAAGAACAAGTAGAGAAGCACTCCTCCCAGAAGGACTACTCGCACGGCTTCGGAGGGAAGTTCGGAGTGCAAGCTGACAGGAAGGATGCATCCGCTGTAGGATGGGACCATAGGGAGGACTCACAGCACCATCAGTCGCAGAAAGGTAAAGAATTAAAAATAAATAAAAACTGCAACAAATTACAGACAATTAGAACAGCTTACTCCTGTCTGTCTTTCATGAATATGATTATCAGTTTTATGGAAATAAGTTTGGAATTGTTAGAATACCTTAAAGAACAGTTTGAAGTCTTTGGAGTTGAATTACTTAAGGTTTTTATCATGTTGAAAAATACTCATTTTATTTGTTTTGTTCTGGTTCACCTATATGGTGCTTTTGATTTGAATTTTTGCGGCCTTAAAGTCTGTATATTTTTGTTTTTTCATACTAGACTACGCGATCGGTTTCGGAGGTAAGTACGGCGTGCAGACGGATAGACAGGACGCGTCCGCAGTGGGCTGGGACCATCAGGAGAAGACACAGGCACATGCTAGTCAAGTCGATCATAAAAAGGTAAACAAACATTACAGTATTGTACACATTTTTTATGACAGGTTTGAATGGTAGAATTAAAGTTATGTTTTTAATAAAAAAAATCTTGATTAGGCAAAGTAACACTAGTATTATGAATGTGTCTTTCTTTGAATGTTTGTCCGTCAATCACGAAGAAATTACTGAACGGATTTTAATTGCAAAAAAATGATGGTATACAGGCAGGATATGGGCTGACTTAGGTGATATAATATTTTTATCCCAATTAAATGCTCGCATGGGCTAATACACGGGCAAAATCGCGGGTAAAAGCTAGTTTTTAATATGCCCTTTTCGCTAACAATGTGTTAAATATTCATTCAATTTTCAAAAAGGAAAATAATAATTTTAAAACTGCTTTAACGTAAATGATTGTACTGGAAACTCACGATTGACTACCAATTAGGTATTCGTAAAGAAACAATAGACAATGGACCTTCTCATTCCAGGGTTTCGGAGGTAAATTCGGAGTGGAGACTGACAGGGTGGACAAGTCAGCTCATCGGTTCGATGAAGTGGAGAAAGTCGGCACCAACTATACCAAGCAGAAGCCGGACATTGGCGGCGCCAAGCCATCCTCGCTAAGGGCCAAGTTTGAAAATATGGCTAAGGAAAAGGAACAGGCAAGTATTGTGTACAAAACGTTTTTTGTTAATTAGAATTTAATTATTCCGGTATAGAGTTCATTTTTGTTGTTTTTTTGTAACATAATAATCCTTACTTCCTTACTTTCCTTACTTATATTATAAATCGGAAAGTGAGTTTGTTTGTTCGTTTGTTTGTTCCACTTTAACGCCGTAACTACTAAACCGATTGCTTTGTATTTGTTAGAAGTCCGGATTAAACAATAAGGTACTTTTTATCCCGGAAAAATTTGATATTCCCGAGGGAACACAAAAGTATTGATATAGATGGCGCTGTGTGTATTGGTATATGTCACATTGGCTTTTTATCCTTTTGCGACGCGAGCGAAGCCGCGTGTAAAAGCTAGTATTAAATATTTTTAACAATAAGTATTATTAGGACTGTTTGATTATTATGTCCGAAACTAACAATTTCTTTCTTATATTAAAGTTTTTCATGACAATATGAGTGATTGTAAAGAGTCTGTATGTTATTTTATTCGTATTTTGTATAATTTCAGGAAGCGCTACAGTCTGTACAGAGGATAAGGCAACAAAGAGAGGCCATGGACAAAGACTTATCACAGAAGGTACGTAATTACATCATATCTTTATATATATTTCTTCTGTGAATGTGTATGTCACTGAAATTCTCTCAATCGACTGGACCGATTTTGATGATTTGTGTGTGTTCAAGGGGATCTGGGAATGGTTTAGATTCACAAATCAGCCCGGCAGATGGCACTGCAGTCGATGTTTAGGTTATTTATCCTGAACAGCTGAACTAATTTGAATGAATTTTTGTTTATACCTTCAAGTGGATATGCAGGACAACGTCTGTTGGGTCCGCTAGTATTTTATAAAAAAAACATAACATTCGTTTTCTTGCAACTTAAAGTAAAATATACTTTATTCTCAAAGTGTTTAAGACCAAGCATCTATGTAGATTTACTAATTGACTGCATAACATCACGCCTTTTATCCCCGAAGGTGTAGGCAGAGGTGCACATTATGCCACTGTACAATGTAACATCCACTTTTCACTATTTATGTTATGAGTCCCATGTAATAGGGGGTGAGCCTATTGCCCTATACCGGGCACAATCAATTCCAGACTCCGTGCTACTACTGAGATTTTTTAAAAAACCCATGCAGTACTTTGCCCGACCCTGGAATCGAACCCGAGACCCCTTGCCCGGCAATCGCACTTGCGACCACTCGATCAACGAGGCAGTCTAATTGACTGATAATATTATGTTGAGTTTTCAGAAGCGTGCAAAATTACTTGATTTAAAACACATTGACTTTACAATACAAATATTATCAATTTCACAGGAAAAAGTCCGAGTAGACAAAGAGAAGGCAGACGAGCCCGAACCGGACACAGAACCCGCGCCCCCCGCCAAGGTGCCGGGCAAGCTCGCCAACAGACAGCCTGTACTACCCACTGCGTCGCCTGAACCTGTCCAGCCTCCCTCACCTACTGTGCAGAAGGTATACTATCGCTCACATTACATCAATAGCATATATGTGCCACGGCTGACCAAAGACCTCTTCTCACACGGAGAAGGTTTGAGCATTAATCACCACACTGACTGAATGTGGGTTGGCCATTTGAAATGTATAACTAAAAATTATAAGCCCAAATTTCCTCTGTCCCTTTGTCAGTAATGTCTAAATATTGATAATTTGATTGAAAAAGAGTAACCTATGGAGTTTCTTACTCGTTCTTCTCCATAGGAATCTACACCTTGGAATGAGCAACTAGCTTCACTTCTAAATTTTTATTGTTGACGTTCAAAAGTGCCATTCTGGTCTAATTGAAATAAATAATTTTGACTTTGACTTTTAAAAAAATAATCTTAGAAAGTATAGAAAGTACATATAACAAGGAAATAGTCACATTGGTACTTGTTGTTGGTAGGTTTCGAACCCCGCCCCACTCATGCATGAGAAGCGGGCGTCTTGGACCTCCGAGCCATCAAGACATAATTGTCTTTATATTCAAAAAATCGCTAAAAGGCCCCCAAAAACCCCGGGATATCCCAAACCCCCAGAAGGCCGGTAACTTGCGCCTTATTTAGTTTCACATGTCCCTTATTTTTATCTGTCTGTAACAAAATCTGTGCCCAATATCTGGATATCTTAAGTTAAATCTTGCTAACACTTGATTCGAGCTATTTCCTTTCCCCTTTACACGTCATCTTGTTAAAATATTGATTCAGTTTTAGTAACAAAGGATTCTTTTCTAGGCAATGCCAGAGGCCCCAGCTAGTGTAGCTGCGCCTACGTCGGCGGAAGTGACGTCACCCACAGACAAACAGCCTAACTTGCCAGACGTCACGCTTGTAGGGGAACCCAAGGAGGATAAGGAAGAGGTAAGATAATAATAATAATTAGATGATTTTTCTTTTCAAAATTCAACTTAATTGTTTAGATAACAAAGAAGGGAGTCTGTTACTGTTAAATGAATATTTGATTGTCTTTTTAGAATTAGGTATTTGCTTTAATGATAACTAAATTATTTCGACTGTTCAATACAATAAAATTTAAAAAAATAATCAAACTTTCATTAATTGATTTTATGACCAACTTAATTTTAGTGTTTTTCCAGCAAATTTTTAAGAAATAAGAACGCTGTTTGACGCTAAAAAACGTGACGTCACCATACACAATCTCGTACAAAATGCATAGAAAACTGTCGTTTTTACAGTTCGAAAAAAGTATTGAATTGGACTAGTTAGCATGTACCTAATTACGGTTTTAGTTATTTTATTGATGACAAAAAGTTTATTGTACGATTTTTTTGTTTGCCCGTTTGCGTATGAAATTATTAGCTTCTCTCAGCGTAGTCGCTCGCGGCCTATGCCGTATAAAACCAGCTTATGTGTAATTACAGAATATCATCTATCTCTGTGCTAAAAGATTCAATCCATTCGGTAGCTTTTACGTTAAAAAGGTACAAACATATAGATACACCATCGCAAACTTTCGTAGGAATATTAGTAGGAAAGTGTAATTCAGGGAACAGAGATTATAATTACCTAAGATCGGAAAAAGAGGATCCTCCGACCAGGCGAGGTGGTCGTGCCTGGTGGGCTTTCTGCCCAACAGTTGTTCGTTGGGATTTTCTATGTGTGTTAATTCGCATGTAAACTTCACATGCGTGATGTAGGATTTTGTGACGTCATCATTGATAGTCAATTAGTCATAGATAGTTGATTTATTCTATTGATAATCTAATGTCGTAATACTCAAACGCTACTCAATTTTAAGTCACGCTCAAGTATAGTTCTGTCTCTACAAATTCTTTGTAAAATGACAGAGATGGCACGATATTTAAGCACCATTTAAAATTTAGTAACGTTTCAGTATTCCGGTAGTATATGTGCGTGAACTGTCATGTGACATGTATCGCCACAGTAACTACATTAAAATTTCTTCTCTCACAGATGAGTCGCCAACCAACAATAGTGGTGTCTCCAGTAGGATGGGAGAGTGAGATGTCGGGAGAGGGAGAGTTAGAGGCCGAGGACGAGGACGGATACACGGCGCGAGCTCTGTATGACTACCAGGCAGCCGCGCCTGACGAGATCTCATTCGACCCCGATGATATTATTACTAATATTGTAATGGTGAGTTTACACACCTATAAGAATACAGCATATAATAATAGAAGAGGTATTAAAAATGAGTTACAAAAGGAGGTATAAAACATTATGAAAGTTAATAAGAACTGTACTGAGCGTGTTCATGCTAAAAGGGTTGCTAAGTTGGCCTTTGGTATTTTAAACCTTGCCGCATCTCAAGATTATCTTTTGTTATCGCGAAAATTAATTCTTCTATAAGGGTATTATACCTATGAGATGTTACGGGAGAACCAATCACTCAGTCAATTAATGTTTAAAAATAAATTTACACGAAATGAAAACTTTGGTTTACGTCCAAAAACCAAATCAATGAAACTTATAATAAAAACGAAATTACAAATTCACCATAATATATGTACTTTCTCTCCAGATCGACGAGGGCTGGTGGCAAGGGCTCTGCAAGGGCGCTTACGGACTGTTCCCAGCCAACTATGTGCAACTGCAAGACAAGTGAGACATTCCCACCTAACTGTAGATACTTTAGTTTCATACGAACACTAACTACCCGTTATTGAAGTACTTTAAATGGAACAGAGTGCCAAGGACGAATAAGGTCGGCGCTCTGATTGGACGGCTTTAGTGAACCAACCAATCAGAACGGCGAACGTGCTCCATACTATACGTTACGAATGCTATCATTATTCGTGCTTGGTCGTCTGTTATAAGTATTAAATTCATTGTTAAAAATGTGCTGTTGAAATTCAGCATTCATGCAAAAATCCAGGCCGATGGTATCCCAGTTTAACATATTACGGTCGATCGTAATTTAAATTCTCTTCAACGATCTAGGTTTTACATAAAAATTCAATAGAAATCATGTCAAAAATCGATTTTAACCCAAAGGTTTTGAATGTCTTATTAGTCTATCGGATATTTATAGCAAATACAAGGACGTTTAAGAAAGGCGGTCGTAATGTTACTTACGAAATGATTGATGCAATTAAAATGTCAGTGTGCATTCATGTGTGCGTGTACTTGACGCGCCATGTTACGCGCAAATGTCCTTCGTGTCAATGTGTGTGTATTCTATGTGTAAGTGTATAGTAGCCAGGTGCCACAGTCGTTGTTTCAAGAGACTATGTCCGCCTTTTTTCAACTGGCAAATAATTATAAAGATAGAAGCTTATTAACAATCTATCCAATTGTTTTAGAGTAAAATTATGTTGTAACACTTCTTTGTTACAAAATTTTGAATTTTGACAGCATTTTCTAGCTCAAAACCTAGGTCACAATATAACATTTTCAGTTAGGTTGTGCGTTGAAATACACAAAAAACTATATTCATAAGGTTACTTTAAAAACCAGAGTCTATTTTGAATTTACTTTAATGGATTTTTATTAAAAAAATTATGCTCGAAAATCGTTACGCTAAAATCGAACTTAAGTATCGTAGATATAGAAGCGATTATCCGCTAGCTAAATCGTTGGACTTAAGCTCTTTAGTAGCATGAAACTTAAGCATTTCAGCCTTTCAGTATCTTCAGTTATCGCTAGTTAAAAACGAATGTATTTAAATAAAAAAATATATAAATTAGATATTACTGTTATAAAAGACTTTAATTTTGATATACGATTAAACTTTGACGATTAATTATAAATATTATGTTGTCTGGTAATATTTACAGTAAAAATCTATATAGTAAAAACGCATTTATCAAAATTAATTGTATTTGAATTGCCAAAGATATATGAACTTCAGTTCTTTTAAGCCAAGCATACATTAGAGGTCAAATATCCCGCGACACGTGTCGCCAGCGACGTCGGGTGAAGTAGCGCGACGTTGCCGAATGATGGTCAATATGCCAAAGGATTTAGTTCGAGTTTCTTTTTCGTTTAAAGTAATCGAAACGAGACGGCGTTCAGAGTGCAAAGCACGAATAACTATCGCATCCGTTACTTAATAGTATCGAGCGCGTTCGGCGCTCTGATTGGCCGGCTCAAGTGAACCAACCAATCAGAACGCTTAACTCGCTCGATACTGTTACGTTACGAATGCGATAGTTATTCGTGCTTGGCACTCTGATTGGTTGGTTCATTAGAGCCGGCCAATCACAGCGCCGAACGCGTACTCGTTACGATTACTTTGAACGAAAAAGAAACTTGTACTCAGGCCTCTGGTAACATCACCGTCACTGGACATAAGTTGCGCGTTGTTACCGTATATGTCAGGCGACATCGGCCGCCTTCGGTCGATATGTAGCCGAGACATTTGCCCCCTAGCTTATTCTTGGCTTTATGAATTGCTTACTATTGACTTCGCCCCAAAAACTAAATCATCAAGACTAAATACCTATGTAGTTTTTCCTACAATTCAATGAATTGTTAAAACTGTGAATATTACCAGTGTTTGCGCTTAAAATCTTGTGCGTTACGTATTTAGCGCATTTTGCGCAAACAAGACAATGATTTGCGCAACGATGCTGTCGACGTTTAATGCTTGTAGAAGTGACAGACAAGATTTTTAATGCGCTCTAGAATTAGAAATGGGGTAAGCACATTTGTGAAATCTTTTACCAAACTGAGTTAAATTGTATGAATATACAATCATAAAATTTTATTTAAATTCTTCATCATTCCACAATGAGGTTACTTAGTCATTTTTGGATGACTTTATCTCAAAAATTATCTATTTTAAACCAATGGAGGATTTCATGTTAATGTACTATTTGTAAGATCTCACAACTGTGCTTACCCCCGTAGTAGCTAAGTAAAATAACTTGACGACGTACTTATGAAATGAGATAACGCAAGAGACCTCACTAATTCGACATAAGGTGGATTTGAATTATTTTGTAGCAAACGCCTAAACAGGTATGAACAGAGGTAGAGTAACCTATCTTATGACTTATGAACGTTGCTTTAAGGTCTAAATTAGCGTGAATTTTAATCGTAATTTACGATGTACAACCTATATTCGACTTTATGTAAAAGACGTTTAAGCTTATATTGATAGCTAGATACGAGTATCGAACATTCGTTTCTCAATAGAATAAGATAATATGTATCGTCTTCCAAAACCTACCTCTACGCATCGACTTTTAATTTGAAATGCATTGCATTTTGCACTTTATTGACATTCGTACTACAGTACTAATGTACCTTATATGGTGCAGTACCAATAAAGTTCATAATTTGAATTTTAAGCTATAACGATAAAGTAATATGAAGTTAAAGCATGACAAAGAATGTAGCATTTTTCAATTTATGATGAAATAAATAATTTAAACTACTATATAAATGCCAGGTACTTTAAATATGAAAGTGTTTCATCCCTAAGGTAGGACTATTGGGCTCGCTGCCATTGCAGCGGTAAGTCCCCTCTTTGAGGAGTGGCTTGAGAGACGCTACGGCGTCCTCACCTACCGCCTGACGCAGGTCCTCACCGGACATGGAAGTTTCGGGAGGTACCTGTGTCTGATGGGGCGGGAGGAAACGCCCGGGTGTCATCACTGCGAGGACCGCCCTGAGGACACGGTGGAACACACAGTGGGAGAATGCCCTGCGTGGGCTGAGCACCGCCGTGCCCTCAGGGAAGTGATCGGCGATGGCGACCTCTCGCGTCCGGGCCTAGTGCAGGCCATGATGCGGAGCGAGGGGGACTGGGATGCCGTCTCCTCCTTTTGCGAAGCAGTCATGCTAGCTAAGGAGGAGGCGGGACGCGTGAGGCAGCGAAGCGCTGCCTCCTCGCAACCCAGCCATCGCGAAGGACACACCGGGCGTCGGGGATCGCGGGACGATCTCCGGCCACCGTAAGCGCGGGCCTGCGGACGGCGAGCATGGGTGGCTCCCCGTCCGACCAGAAACAGACCCGAGCGTACGGCGCGTCGCGTTCCGCGCGCGCCTCAAAGAGCCATCAGACCACCACAGATGGGGCCCAATAGGGCCGATGCCGATTCGGAGTCGCGGAGAACCTAACGGGTAACCGGGGCTCCGGCTCGACGTGCAGGAGAAGGAACGGGGTGGTTTTTAGTCAGTAAGAGTCTGACACTCCCTTCCGCCTCACCCAGGCGGGAGCAGTCATTCGATGATTTTCCCCCCTTAAAAAAAAAAAAAAAGGTAGGACTATATTCAATTTGGTAATATTCATACGACTTATTCAAGTCATTTGATTACGAGGACGCTCGACTAGTTTCGAGCTCGACCGGAGCCCTTACTATTAGTAAAGTTTCTAATAAGAAACATCATTCATACGTCGCATGCGTAGCTTGATAAGTATTATTACATTAGCATTAATTTTTAAAACTGAGATGTTAAAGTATAATCTGGCATTTATATATTTATTTTAAAATTCAAAATACATTACATATTTTTATTGGCAATTTATTTATCTTTGCACCTTTTAATGTCAAGTTAGTATTCTATAATTATATCCTTCGTTTTATTTGTCGTAATTATAATTCATATCCTATTTATAATGTCTAGATTAATGAGATAGTCATATAAAATTAGTCCCGGAATTATATATACATAAATTCAAAAATTATAATTTAATTTCTATGCATTTAATTTGGACTGTAATTATAAGTTTTTATTTTAATTACGCTTCGAAATTGAATTTAAAAATTTCAGTGAAATTTAAAAATACTGTATTTTTGCAATTAATTTGTATTTATAGGAATATTACCAACAGAGTTGTTTGTGGATGTGTTTTACAAATGTTGACATTTCACAGTATGAATATTTTGCTTTATATGTCACAAATGTATAAGAACTCTCGAAGAAGAACAGAAGACGGAGTCTGGAATTGTGCCCGGTATAGGCTCACCCCCTATTACATGGGACTTATAACATAAATAGTGAAAAGTGGGTGAGCCTATTGCCATATAGGTACCGGGCACATTTCCAGACTCCGTGCTGCTACTACTACGTACTAAGATTTTTTTTAATAACCAAGTAATACGGAAACTATCATATAAATAGTGTTTAGTACCTATACATCGTACTTATTTGTTACGAAACTCACGGTAGCATAACTAAAATTTGTTTGATAATAGTCAGTGGGCGTGTTCAAACAATGAAAGTCTTGAAATTCAGTCTTAATAATAAATATATTCTTAATATTTGTGACATAATGAAGTTAGTCTAGCATTAAGTAGCATGGATAGGTATCTAATGCCGAACTATGTTTTATATAAAACGATTTATTGTTTAAAGATGAATAAATCAATATTTTATAGCTATTCTACTGTTTTATTTACCATTATGTGTTAAGAAAACCTTGCCTTAAAAACTGCTGAACTTAAATAAATTGGGTGGGTCATCATCATCAGCCAGTCTCCATCTACTTTTGGAGAGCAACAGTAGGCGAATTTGATCTTCAGTTCTTCACATACAACCACTTTGGGACTATCGGTACTCTCCCTAGCTGGAGGTATGTGTCGGAGACTACACCGGGGCTGTGGGTGACCTAGCGGGTTATTAGGCCCAGCTCGACGTGGGAGAAAGAACAGAGTTGTTTTGGATCAGTCTCAACCACTTCAGCTTGTCAATCGTGTGTACTATCTCGATGACTGAAATGTGTAAAATTCCTTTACTCTCCCACTATAGTTGTGCACCGGATTATTATTATTAAAGACGTTAAGATAATACCTTAAGAGGTGTTTTGTAAAACCTCAATAAAAAGTCATAAACGCTTATCTATGTTCTGTCCTGTATCAATGTTGCATTGACATGTTGCCGCTCCGGTACGTGCTCTTTATACGTACTGTTATCACTGACACCATCTTGGTAGTTAAATATCATGCCCCTCTTCTGTATTTTGATTACCGAAACTTGCTGGTACACGCTAAAGCATATAACGGACATAACAATGACGAAGACAACGATGAAAATTCGAACAAAATGTTCTGGATTTAAAATCGCCATGATTTTTCCACCAACATGAAAATTACTACCAAGAATTTAAGTAACAATCATTTAAATAGTTGAATGATTAAACTCAATAACTTTATGTTCACACACCAAACAGTAGAATGACATATGACATCCGCCTTATGACGACCTACCGACCGAAGTCAGTTTTGGCATAATTAGGTATTTCACCTAAGCACTCCATAATGCATGAACTCACATCCTCGTAAAAACCATAGATTTATTGCCATAGTCCTGGCATAATGTTTGGCAGTTTGAATTTAGAAGCTGTCAACTAAGAAGCTTGCTTGTTTGCTTAGTTTCTTGTACACAGAGGGCAGATGTCGCTGTTTGGTTAGTTAACAAATGGGCATTGTAGATGTCGCTATAAGGCCTTTTGAACCCTAGTTTAGTAATCTGTGTTTTATTATGTAAGTGGGATGTTTGTTCGACTCTTCGATGAGCGCACATTTTAGTAACAGGTGCACCAGGTTACAGGTCTATATAAAAAAATAATCAATAAACGCATACAAGACAGTATAATAGCCAAAATCAAAACAATGTTTGCAGGTTTACAAATACATGCGATACTAGTTTTCGGTGCTGCATGTTTCACCCAATGGTCGAAGGCAGATACTCTGGTGAAGAGCGTAGTTTTGTCATAGTTTTTGCCGCTCACGACGCCTACTAGGAGGTCCCTGCCTTTCTGCTCATTAGGGTCGAGGGTCCCGTAGCAGGCCAAAGGACCTCCGGAGTCGCCACCTCCAACGTCTGAAGCCTGAGAGTTAGTGCAGATGAAGTCGTTCATTTCCATCTCCCACCACGTGTTGCACTGCTGTCTCGAGAGTACCGCGATGTCGGCCCATAACAGTTCCCGAGACATTTCAGGTCCCTTGCCAGTCTGGCCGAAACCAGCCGCTATACATGTTTTAGGATAATCTGTCAACTTCCTCGCTGGTATAATGTAATTGACTGTGTCTGAGAACACAAATGGAGTGTCCACGATTACCAGTGCAATGTCATTTAAGGGGAAATTGAAGCGTTCGTGTATTGCCACCCTTACTATAGTCCGCCATTGAGCTTTTTCTGATGTTGACGTGCGACCTGTGAATAACACAATAGGTATGCTAAGATTTAGTTTTCAAAAGTAAATTTAATTTTGTTCATTTAAAGTGTCTATAGAAATGGCTTGTTTTCTTGGAGAGGGTGCAAACGAGCAGACGGATCACAACCAATACGGACGTCCGTAACACCAGCGATGCTATGAGTGCGTCGCCGGCTTTTTGGGGATGAGTGAGATTGAGCCTCCGGTTGTCTACCGATAAATTATATCTAAAACGTGTTATTGGGTTACCGGAGGCCCAGTCCTCCGGCACGCTATTCTAATAAATCACACACCTGAATCTATCAAATCGTTGCGCGTATTCCCCGCCACGACCCGCAACAAATAAAAGTTTTTAGCATAGTAAAAATTTTTGTCTTCAAAGCAGTGCGCAGCTGTCAGCACTTGGGTGCTCTTGATGATGCTTCCACCACAAAGGTTGACCCATAACTTCTTCGCCCGGGTGATGTTGATTGAAGACTCCTTTATAGAGACTAGGTAGGGGACCTGGCCCTTCAACACCGGGTTTCCATGAATTACTTTGGGAGCCACACGAAATGTGGAGTATTTAAGCGTGGTTATGATGCGCTCCTGGTTGGTTCGTGTGGCTATTGTCAACAATAACAAAAATATTTGAGGTAACATTAAATTTTTGAATAATTTCGTCTATTTTATTATAATAATGTCATGTTTACACCTATGCTTGTGACAAAATGTCATTTTTAGTTTTTAGGTTGATAGAAGATCTTTGTTAGGAGATAGAAAAACTACGGAGGTTTTATTGAGTTATAGAAAGTGGACACTGGATGAAAAAAACTTGTAATTATGTTCAATCGATGAACTCATATGTTTGTTTCCGTGTGGTTTTATAAATTAACCAAAAATAAGTTTTGTTTTATCTTCAACAACATAATAAATTAATGTTTAACAGGTTTCGAAAAGCAAATCTTCTTATCAGCCGAGATAATTATGTCCACTGTTGAATGAAGGTTGCCTAAGTAAGAGGTTTTTACCGTTCTTCATGTTTGGTAAGCGGGTTAGCAATATTTTATGGAATAGTAGGCAAACGAGCAGACGGATCACCTGATAGTAAGCGATCAGCGTCGCCCGCAACACCAGAGGAGACACAAGTGCGTTGCCGGCCTTTTAAACTGTCAAACACCAAGCGGTTACCGGTGACCGCGACCTATTGTTCTTTAATTGTGTCTATAAAACCGGTACTCGACGAGTTAAGAAGGAATACGCTCTTTTCTTGAAGGTTTGAAATTTAAAGATACACTATAAATCAAGTTTCAACCTTACCTGGTAAATAAAACTCAACTAAGAAATAGTCTTAAATAAAGTATTAATCAAAATAACACTATCGAGTGTCCATCGAGAGTTTGTTATCGAACAAACCCTATACTTCGGTAATTACAATTACACCAAAAAACAACCTTGGAAAAAATAACCAATTATGTGAAATTAAAGGCGTGATTACAAAAACTAATCCTACCCATAAATTAAACCATTAATTTGTCTCTCTTCATAATAATGGCGTGGCCGGTCTTTGATTAGGAACGATCTTCAACAATCATTTGTCTATATTAAGGAGCCGTACCATATTTTGGTGTCGCCTCAAAGCCGGCCGTGGTTTGGTCCTGTAATTATGGTACCCGGTAATTGTGGTGACCTAATCACCTAAGTCGAGATGGTTTTGTTAATTATTAGTGAATAAATCTATTGGTTCAGGGGAAATAATTTATAGCTTAGTCCCGAAGATTGTATGATCGTCCGTTGTGTAAGGCGTCACGGGTTTGATTTGATAAAAATTCGTACCCAATAACAAACTTTTAGATTATCTATATCTTACACCAAAAGCCTATAATATGCCTCTTCTCACACGGAGAAGGTGTGAGTATTAATCAGAACGCTTGCTCAATGCGGGTTGGCGATTTCAAACTTATCATTAGATATAATAAGCCTAGGTTTCCTCACATTTTTCTTCACCGTCCGTCAGTGGTATATAAATAATCTTAAAGTACGTATAACTTGGATAAAGTCACAGGTAGGTGCTTGCCGTTGGTAGGTTTCGAACCTGCACCCTCATGCATAAGAAGCGATCGCCTTAAACTTCCGGGCCACTACGACATTTTGTTATCTTTATTTAGTCACACATTATCTTTATTTAGTTGACGAGATAAGTCAACATTCCCTTTGTCACTAAGAACACCGGTTACAAGAGACGGCTACTGTTACATGAATCGATTAATTGCCCAGGCCTTCAAAAATTAAGAATTACACACATTGTAGGTTATGGAGGATAGGTGTCATAAGAAACTATGGAAGTATGGAGTCCTTGCCACGTTATTTTTATGAGTCGAACTTCTAAATGACCTCTGTTGGGGAGAGTTTTTGGACTGTATAAATGATGATGCTGATTAAAGGTCTAGGTACTGGTTTATTCGACGGAAGGTAGGTGTGCCTTTACAAAAATAAGGCGCGCAACGCGTACAGTGCTCACAGCTGATCAACTGGAAAGGAAACTGGCCGTGATCCTCGTCCTTGTACATGTTGCTCCCCGCGCAGCGCTGTCCCCCCACTGATGCTATCGCTAGTGTCGCCTCCATCGACGTCATCGAGATGTACGAGACGTTTCCGAACAACCTCTATGGTAGCGCAACAAAACTATAAACATAACATCAATGTTTTGACAGACAACATCCACAAGTACGATGACAGAAGAAATTGAAAATGTCCGAAATTAACAGCTTTCGAAAATAAAGATCAACAAAATTATTCGTTCAAATTTTGGCAATGAACAAAATTACTAATGCGTGTCCTCATAGTGTTCGCGTTCCTCACCCAAAATGTTATTTGTGATTACGACAGGCGTGTTATAACGACTCTAAAGTACTCGAAATACAGCACGACACCAGCAGTGGTCAATGGGAAACCTGCTGCGGAAGGTCAGTTCCCTTTCCTGGTCTCTTTAAAAGAACCAGTGCAGAAAATGGAGCCGGATAAAATTGTGTGGAAAAACCTTTGTGGCGGAAGCATCATTGACAATAATCGGGTACTGACAGCAGCACATTGTTTTGAAAATAACGAGTTCTACTACGTGAGACACCCGGACGCGCTCCGTGTTGTAGCCGGGGCCATGAGTACAGACCTTATACACAGCGGAAAGACGGAAACCACTAGAGAACTCCAATTGAGAAGCTTAAAGAAAGTTCTGATACATGACCATTTCAGCTTCCCAGCAAATGACATCGCTATCGTCCTAGTCACCGAGCCGTGGGTCTTTACCGAAAATGTCAATGCCATAAAGATGGCAACAAAAGTGTCGGATTATGCTGAGCATTGTGTGTCTGCTGGGTACGGTCGGGTGGGGCATCGAATGAAAGACACCATCTCCCCAATTTTGCTGACCGCGAAAATAAGTACAATGCCGAGGTGGCGTTGCTCTTTGGTGTGGGAGATGAATATGAATTCGTTTATTTGTACAGACTCGGCGATAGCGGATGTAGCTAGAGGTGATTCTGGGGGTCCTCTGTTGTGTTACCACACCGGGGACCCCAACGAGGTGAATGACGAGGGAGTGTTGGCAGGCGTAGTGAGCGGCAAGAACTTTGATAAGACAACGTTGTACACACGTGTGTCTGCCTACCACCCGTGGATAGAACCCGCTTCTAGTGCTGTTGGTATATTTCCTGTGTTTGTGACAATATTATGTTTGCCTATTATACCTGTCGTTTTAATATATCTTTTGTTTTACTGTAACATTTTCTTGAACTAATTTGAATCGCTCGCTGGTTGACTGACGCATACGACTAGCTTTAGACAAACAAAGCATTATATCTGGGTTTATATACACTAATGACACCACTCGTGTCTCGTCGTAATGAACTGCTAAACACAATGTCAACAAGTTGTAGTACCTCCCTCTATTATAAAAAACCTGACAATATAACTAGCAAGTTGTCGATTGTTCTATGTCTCCAATTACCACGCCAATCCGATTCTTCACATTTTACTTAACAAATGAGTTTGACGTAAAATTCTTTTTTCTTCCATCCTCCCATCAGCCAATATTCCAGACTTAAAAGGTTGGGTAGAATTAGACTGGATTATTTTAGGGTTGGAATGAGGTCAGTAGGTACTAATTAACACGATCCTCGTTCACATCGAGTGAGGTCTTGTTTGGGAGATATATTTTGAAATGTGTAAAATCTTGCCAAAGTCTGCCCGAAAAAGATTGTTTCGTTATTTTAGTTATTGCAATCAGTGTGGCTACTGTTGTATTGCACTTAGTTATATTATAGAGATATGATCGTTATCGTTTAAAAAAATACTGGTAGGTACATAAGAATATAAATATAGGTTGATTTAGGGATTTGGGTGGGAGAAGCGACCTTGGCCTACTTATAAAATCATCGAACATCGGAGCATGCATCTGAAAACGATTCCTGATGGGTCGTAAAACACAACGTGTGGAGTCGATGAATGGCGATTAACAATGATTTAGGATAAGTCTGGACGCTCAACTTACAATATCTTGAAAGCTAGAAGTCAGTGCTTAAGAGGTACTATCAGTAAAGTTGACGGCAGTACAGTTTTTAAACAAATTCCTGTGGCGAACACCCTGATTTTCCTGCGGTCCCTTGCGCCGGATATCGCCTAAATGGTCGACCGCTAACCTTGTCGATTGTACTTGCTATGTTTTATTCAAAAGTAGGTAACACTGACGGCATTCATCAACATCAACAGCCCGTGACAGTTCCTTGCTGGACGTGGACTATTGGCTTCATAACATAACACCACGCCTTTTAGGGGATAAAAACAGGGGTTAGGGGTAAGCAGAGGTGCACATTACGGCACTTATTGCCACTGGTACTGGTTTTTCTGGTATATTCACTTTTCGCCGCTATGGGCTTCCTTTATATTATTAGAAGGTTTGCCATAATGTGTACGATTTTCAGGTGGATTAAAGATCACAGTTAAAGACAAAATGAAGATATATTTAGGTATCTGAGTACCAAAGCCCGTTAATCTTAAGTCTAAGTAAGTTAATCTTCTTTCTCTTTTCGAAAAATTAGGTTAGTATATTAGGTCTTTGATAAAGCTAGTTTCTACAAAGTTGATATCGCATAAAAAATGTATAACCAAGATTAGCATAAAAATGAGAGCGGTCTGTTATTCTATGTAAAACTGATGGTTCCGTATCAAACTCGATCAAGTAATTTTTCATTGTGAAGTGTCGTCAGCTTAAAAAAATATTGTAAAATGGTACTTTTAATTAGTTTGCGGAATTCTGAATTAAAAGAAAACAATTTGGGATTTGTTTTAACGAAATCTTTGTTCGGGAGAGTCTTTGTTATTGGAAGGGAGGGACGTCTTTACAAAATTAAAATAATTAAGCTATAAACAATGATTTCAACCCCATCGTATTACTAGCTCATAATAAAACGGATAAAATTACCTAATCAAAAGTAACTTCAAAGTCCAAGATTTCCAAGTTTTATGTTATTGTTAACTTAACATTTTATGAAATGAGATGAAAAATAAATATGTTTTAATCAATACAATTTAAAAATAACGATGTATTTTTGTCTACATATTACGTATGTATTGATCTGTCTGTCGCGTCATTAATATGAGCACAAAATATGTCTGTCTGTATGTATGTATTGTATATCTAAGAAGACGCAATACGTCTTATTGTGTCGATTGTAATATAAATCAACTCATGTATTTATTGCTTAATAAGGTACAGTGTTTCTCAAAGTTTTGAAGTATAAACAGGCTGAAACGGTACACCGCTAGACAATGGACCTCTTTTGCATCGAAGGAAAAATCTTTGTTTTGATATTGATTTTTGACATTTCCTATCAAAGATGTTATAAATACAAAGGCCTATATAGGTTACCTAAACAACATGCAATCTTTATAAACGGCAATAAGCGTACACAAGAAAACGCAAGTTTTTGGGTAAAATATGGTTAATTACTTACATTTTAACGTGACACTTTCTGTGCGCTTATAACTATTTAATTACAATATCATTGATTCCTATCCTATTTATAAAATATCTATCAAAATTCAGAGATTTTTGATTTAATGCGGTTATTAATTTTGACTCTATAAGGTTTAAGCAAGGAGGTTGAAAAAGACGGACATAATGTCACTTACAATAGTGCTTACAATTAATTGAAGAACAAAATTTTCAGTGATTTTTTTATGTATGCGTGTAACGTGCCAGTCAAGTGCCACAAATGTGTAATCCTTTAGTCAGCTTTTACCAAAACCGCGAGAAAACGAGAGCTGGTGAGATAAGTATTCTATTTTACTGTCAACACATGATATATCAACATTATCAAACCGGAACCTTAAGGTGCTCCCTCACCGGGATCATTCGCGTGTAATGTAACGTTACAGATCTGAGCATTACATCAATGAAGGAGGAGAACCGAGCATTGTAATGCGTACCTTGTAATGATACAATGCGTAATATCTTGATACAACTTTTAACATTCATGCCCCCGCTCGCCCGCCCGCCCGGTCTGACATCTTGCTATGAAATCCTCAAAGTCGAATCATTACACGCAAATGCTCGTTACTCAGGGAGTTATTATTGTAATGTAATGCTCAAAGTCGAATCTAAAATGTTACATTACACGTGAAGGCTCCTGGTGAGGGAGCACCTTTAAAAACAAGTCTGTCTTTGATACAGAAGTTTGAGCATCATTGCCCAAGCATAGAAGATTTTAATGAAACGATATGAAGGGGATATTTTCCCCGCAACCCCCATACATCGTTTGCATGGTGTGATTGTATGGGTATGGTGTCGGCGCGTTTACATTTATATTGTACTATGAATACGTTAGCAGGGATAATCGAACTCAGATGAATTGTATATTTTTATAATATGTGCTTGAATAAATTTATTAGGAATGGTATGAACTTAGGCGGCGTTTATCGCTTGCCATCAGGCCATCTGTATAGGTACCTTCTTGTTTGCTCCTTTATCCATAAAAAAGTTTATAATTACATTGTCTGAATTAACTAAAAATCGCGGGTTACTCACGTGAATATACTGAGAAAAGCTCTACTAGTTTCGAACCACAGAGGGGTTCTTCCTCAAGAGCAGTGTGCGCGAAACTAATAGAGCTTTTCTCAGTATATTCATGTGAGTAAGGATTTTTAGTTAATTTAATATGTCTCATGATAGTTATTATAAAAAAATACATTGTCTGAACTTCACGTGGCTAGGTTGTTTGTTAATGCAATACTGAAAGATGGAAATGCATTAATTTCGAATAATTTAAATACAATTAAAAATAAATTGAGTGTGAGCACACTTTAAGAAAACAGTACCTACAACTAGAAGAAGAAATAAAATAAAGCGTAGGGTTTTAAACAACATGAGGGTGTGACTAATACCTATAGATATATTAGAATGGCAAACAGTTATAATATTTTGTACGACACGCTTGACTGCGGAATCCCAATTTACAGCGAGTTTGATATGAAATTTTTCAGTCGCGAACACATCCACGAGTACCTACTGAGAAATGTTCAAAGAATTCTAATAAAGTTACAATTCGATATATTGCCGTCATTGGTATCGGTGACTGATAGTGATATTGTAAAGATAATTATTTTGTTTGTCTGTTTGTAGTATTAAAATATGTACAATTTAAAAAAAATCTTAAGTGACTTGCATAAGCAGTAATTAAAAAAACGTTGCCCCACATTAAGATTTTCTCCCATGTCGTAGAAGCCAGTTCTTATCATAACATAACATCACGCCTTTTATCCCCGAAGGGGTTGGCAGAAGTGCACATTATTTCACTGTACAATGTAACACCCACTTGTCACTATTTATGTTATGAGTCCCATGTAGTAGGGGGTGAGTCTATTGCCATACACCGGGCACGATTCCAGACACCATGCTACTACCTAGTAATAACACGTAGTACAAGTAGTAGCACTTGCGACTACTCGGCCAACTAGTCAGTTCTTATCCTGATATTCATATGGATCCTTCAGGACTTTTAAGAGTATTCCAGAAAATTAATCTAAGAGACAGTTTAAAATATTAGGCGGGTGAAACCCCGGTTTTATGCTAGTTACAAAATCATATGAAGACGACATGTAACCTATATTTGATACAACATAAATTATATTTTCCTGATACGAAGTTGTGGAGGTAAGATGGAATTTTTAATTTACTTTTTAATACGATTTATATACAGAATGTTATTAGATAAGGTGTTGGAATATTTCTTCTCAATACTTTATATTGGATTTGAAGATAGGATTGATATGTGCTACATTTTTCTTGTTGGTATTTTTAATAGAAGGTGATGAAAGTTAAATATGAAATAAGTTTAGGTACACCATTTCGAAATCTTAAATCTACAAGACTCTTTGCCAGAGCTCGATGATTCTCGTGTCTGTATCCTGAGTCAGGTAAAGTATTAACAGATATTAACTTTCGTAACATTCTTAACAACAACAGAATCTCTGATCCAGAATTTAAACTCGGGTTTACGTGTGGGAGAGCCATGCTTCGGCTTCACAGAAAACCGACGAGAAACAACGCTTGCGTTGTGTTTCGTCATATGAGTGAGGCTACTGGAGGCCCAATTACCCCTTTCCCTAGTCTCCCGAAGCCCCGAATCCTTAACAATCCTCAAATTCCCAATTCCCCAAAAGGTCGGTAACGCACTTGTAACGCCTTAGTGCTTCGGGTGTCGCCGATTGCTTACCATCAGGTGATCCGTCTGCTCGTTTACCGGCTTATACCAAAAAAAGAACAAAACATGACACCGTGTACTCTACAGTCCACTATTATCTGTTCTAACCTATGAGGCAGTGAAGGTTTGGTATTTCGACACTACCATTTTAATATTAGGTACTATTAAGATAATTAATACCTATGTCCTCCTAACTAAGATCATAATTAACTTAAATTATTTCAAATATACATGTATTTTTATGACATCGTTACACGGCTTAATCATGTGTGGAATCTGAAATCTGACACTGAAAACTATCACAACTAAGCATTATGATACGTTCTAAATTAGTGGACCTTCGAATTAATATAGTTCATTATTTTGATACCTAATTAAGAGTTATGTTATCAACAATTTATGTTAGGTTTTAATTACAGCCACTTATATTCTGAAATCCTAATTCCTAACTAATATTGTAAATTTTAGTGAGTTTGTTTGTTTATTAAGCTCTTATGCTTCAACAGCTGACCTGATTTCGATGAATTTTGCTACCGACATAGACAGTAGTTATTATTTTTTTTTTAATTGAAATCTGATTGTATGATAATAGTAATTGTAATTGATGATCAAATTTGTGTTACTAACACTAGTTGTATAAGTAAATTGTTACTAACCATTTATGAGCTCTGAGCCTGAAATAAAGATTACTATTCTATAGATTTTTTATCATAAAAAATTATTGGTTACCTATCTCTTTCTTAGTTTAGAATTTTTCTGACGTCAGTTGTATGACATTTTAATATAGATCAGAGTTCAATTTATAGCTGAAGAGTTCATAAGGCATCCTTGTTTTTCTATTGATGTTTTTATTATGCTGTGTGATATAAGAACAGACAGATCTTAACTGTGGGAGAGCCATGCTTCGGCACGAATAGGCCCGACCGGAGTGGTACCACGGCCTCACAGAAAACCGATGTGAAAATACGCTAATTTTATACTTGAAGGATTAGTTAGTCTGAATTATCTCATTGTCAGTATCTCCTTCTCACTCTCTCTTTTCATTCAAATTTTTTTTTGATGGGGAAATTCATCCATTGACTTCTCCCGCCCCAGGTGAGGCGAGAGGGAGTGTCAGGCTCTTACTGACTAAAAACCACCCCGTTCCTACTCCTGCACTTCGAGCCGGAGCCCCAGCAACTCGTTAAATCCTCGGAGGCTCCGTGTCGGTATCAGCCCTATTGGCCCCAATTGTGGTTGCCTGATGGCTCTTTAAGGCGAGCGGGATGCGACGCGCCGTACACTCCGGACTTTTCATCCACCTTTTATTTTCTTTTATTTACAATAAGTACAGGATTATCTATTTAAAATAGCAACCAAAAACCACTAAGGTTAAACCTAGATTTGCATCAGTTGCAGCCATAAGATAAACTAAACAGCTATATTAAGTTCAACTCCTTTTTATCCCGGAAAGGGTATGCAGAGGTGCACATTATACCACTGTACACTTTTCACTATTTATGTTATGAGTCCCATGTAATAGGGGGTGAGCCTATTGCCAATTTGCCATATATACCGGGCACAATTCCAGACTCCGTGCTACTACTGAGAATATTTGAAAACCCAGTAATACTTTGCCCGACCCGGGAAACGAACCCGAGACCCCTTGCCCGGTAGTCGCACTTGCGACTTTGCGAGGCAGTCCTAAAAAAACAAGGTGTAGGTAGATAATAATTTTATTTAGTACGTTATCACAATATCACTTACCTGCCTGTACAGTGGAGTGCAATGAATTAAGTACTTAGATAAAATATAATTTCCCTCTAATGGATGCATGACGTTACTCTCAAAGAATTGACAGCTGTCAGATTATAATTAACACCGAGCTTCCGTGAATATACGATTAATTCCCTTTATGGGGACATGTGAAATCTATCTATATAAATAAAAATGATTTTATGTTCGTTAGTCTCGCTAAAACTCGAGAATAGCTGAACCGATTTGGCTAATTTTGTTCTTGAAATGTTCGTGTAAGTGTCCAAGGAAGGTTTTAGGTGAAAAAAAAATGTAGATGGTACGAAGACCACCAGATCAGCTAGCTGAAAAGAAATAAATCTTGGTTAATTTGTTAATAAGCCCCAATAAATCTTAAAAAAAAATGATTTTCAATTTCAACAGTCCGTAAAAAATTCTACCGCTAAAGGAAAAAAGCAGGCCAAAGATCGCAGCGGTCCAGTTCCTGTTAATGTGTAGGTTATAAATCTAAACAAAATTCAGAAAAAAGGTACAAATATGGCATAGTTTGCCTGCATCACATGGCGTGTTATGTTATGTTATATTATGTTATATTTTACAAAAAAGGCAATTAAGTAAAAGGCCGGTTTATGAGACGCTGCTGACCGTAGCAGGTTGTATTCATATTGTATGTCAAATATTGTATCAAGATCGTTGAAAAAAGGCCGACACAGTCTCTTGACTACAGTCTCAGAATACACACACATTGACACGAAGGACATCTGTCGCGTGATTTGGCCCGTTTATTATACTTCGTACACGTGAATGATGTTTCATAGCCAACAACCGTCCTCAATAAACGGACTGTACAGCACAATAATCAGTTCGAATCAGTAGTAGCAAATAAACAAACCCTTCAGCTTTATATTTATAATAAAAAAACAAACATAACATCACGCCTTTTATCCCCGAAGGGGATGCCGTAATGTGCAGAGGTGCACATTACGGCACTTGATGCCACTATATAATGTTACACCCACTTTTCACTATTTATAAGTCCCATGTAATAGGGGGTGAGCCTATTGCCATATACCGGACATAATCCCAGACTCCGTGCTACTACTGACATTTTTTAAAACCCAGTTATACTTTGCCCGACCCGGGAATCGAACCCGAGACCTCTTGCCCGGCAGTCACACTTGCAACCAGTTGGCAAACAAGGCAGTCTAAGCGAGCAGTATGAGAGATTTTTTTTTAAGGGGGGAAAATATCGAATGACTGCTCCCGCCTGGGAGTATGAGAGATTAAGTATAAATAAGTGTATATAAGTATAAACAGTGCATTATCTTCACGCAGTCTTTCAGTAAGGAGCTGCATTTGTATGCACAACAACTAGTTATTAAACTTATTTCAATGAATATTCAGCACGCTAGATTTTCAGCTAGGGGTGAGTATAAAGAATCTGTAAAATGTTATTAGCTTTTTAACTGTGGTTTTGCTAATGTAGTATAGGTCGCCAGTCAAGTCGACTACTCGGCCCTATTAACGTTCTATTTTCATTCAAATAAAAGTTTATTACGTCACAAATGTGTAAAAAAAAATATTACCCCCTTCGGAACTGTGGTTAGATCACGGGGTCGAGTATTTTCTTGTGAGCCTAAACTTCATGGTTGTTTAATTATTGTAGCTATTCTTATGGCCATCTTCGAGTTCCATCATCAGATCAGTTACATTACCTCTACAATAGTGTTACATTGCTTGCAAAATTTCAACTCTATTGGTAGCCAGGAAATATTTCTAATACAACAACAATAATGAGCACGAATAAGAGGTTACAGAAACATAGAAATTACGATAAAAATCTCGACATACAGTCTCTTTTTGTCTCTAATTACAGTAACGTAACCTTTACCTAAAAGGGACTTTTTCACTATAGCCGTCCATTTAAGTTCTAAGTACGTTGCTACAGTGAAAGGGTTAAACTAAATAAAGACAGGTATGATCTCCATTGTGTCCCGTGCTTTCAACAAAACAATATCATTTTACGAGTAAATAGCCAAGTGGGCAGCCTGTGTTGATAACTTGAATAAAATATCATTACCACGTACTAACACTGCTGTATGCTGTCTGACTTCTAAGGAAAGACAGAGAATTGAATGAAATGATGAAAACAAAATTACTCAAAATATCTTCTAAGTCGAGATTGGATATAAGGGAGTGTGATCGGAACGTACTGGAAAGAAACTTCAAATTATCTGGATTTGAAGTAGGGACTTGTAACAGCATCCTAGCTGTCCCTCTGTCAGAAGATGCTAAGGTTTTGTGTCGACTTCTAAATGTTATTAATAATTAACAAGTATAACTAGTTAATACTATGTAAGTTTAACTGTTTAAGTACATGTAAGCCTGGGTAGTTCGTAAGATACTTAGCATATTTAGATTTTAGACAAGTTAATTGTAAGTCACGGGGTGACATTATCACTGTGTGATTAAATCCCATAAATAAATATATTTAAAAAAAAATCTTCTAAGTCAACATCAGTCGGAATTCGTTCACTTCTGAATGAAGTTTTAAGAGCTTTGTCAAAATCTCAACACTTGAAATTCTTAATTTATGTGCCTTTATGATTATGGTCACAGAGCTCTTTACACTATATTATGTTAAATGTACCTTTTTTTCGAAGGGGGAACATCATCCATTGACTTCTCAAGCGAGAGGGAGTGTCAGACTCTTACTGACTAAAAACCACCCCATTCCTACTCCTGCACTTCGAGCCGGAGCCCCGGCAACCCGTTAAGTCTTCCGTGGCTCCGTATCAGCATCATCCCTGTTGGGCCCCATCTGTGGTGGTCTGATGGCTCCTTGAGGCGCGCGCGGAACGCGACGCGTCCTATACTCGGGTCTGGTTCTGGTCGAGCGGCGAGTCACCCGTGCTCGCCGCCCACAGGCCCGTGATGTTGAATGTACCTGAGGAAATAAAAACCGGATAGGTACCATTCCAGTACCTAGTCCCAGTCTAGGAGTACGACTAGGATGGTCTAGGTACTATAGGCACTAGGTTTTACCATTATTAATCATGGATTCAGATTCAGATAACATCACACTAATATTATGAATGTGTAAGTTTCTTTGTTTGGATGTTTGTCCGTCAATCACGCTGAAACTACTGAACGGATTTTGATGAAATTTGGTATACAGGCAAGGTACATATGAACTGACTTAGAATACTCCCGTGGGATCAGGAATACTACGCGGACGAAGTCACGGAAAACAGTTAGTGACTAATAAAATGCGTATATAATCTCTAAAAATCCCTTTGAGGAATAAAATTTGTGTGTCTAGATAAACATGCTTATTTTACATACATACAAAGTAGATATTACTTTTTACATATTTATACACAACCCTAGTATAATAGGACATGTTCGTAAGATCAAACAAAAGTAATTAGTTGGCGAATAAGTTGAAAACTTTTACAACTAGTGTAACGAGCTGTTTTAATATTTATCAAGCTCATTGTTTGTGGATGCAGTCAGTTACTGTTATATTAAAGTTATAGGAGATGTCTTGAATAACAACATTTTAAATATTAAATTACATTAATAAACATAACTATTTAAATTACCCTCAGAATAGTTAAAATATGATTCACCCCCTATTACATAAATATAGAAAAGTGGATGTTACATTGTACAGTAGTATAATGTGCACCTCTGCTTACCCCTTTGGAGATAAAAGGCGTGATGATATGTTATTTAAACTGTCAAACACCGAGCGGACACCGGTGACCGCAACCTATTATTGTTCTTTAATTGTGTCTATAATGACGGTACTCAACGAGTTAAATTACCCCCAAAATAGTACTATTACGTTAGATTTTTTTAAGGGCGGAGAATCATCCAATGCCTTCTCCTACGTTGGGTGAGGCAAGACGGAGTGTCTTACTGACTAAAACCACCGTTCCTACTCCTGCTTTGAACCGAAGCCCCGGCTACCGGTTAAGTTGTCCACAGCTCTCAGGATGGGACCGTAATTCTCAGTGTAGTCAAGAATGAGTATAGAAATATATCAAGGGTTATAGTCTCTTTTAAAACATAAGTAAAATAAAAGAAGCGTAAGTGGTGGTTTTTTAAAGAAATAACCACACATGATTGAGGAGAAAAAAAAAAAAAAATATAGTATCAGAAACTTTTCTATTAGATCCAATAATGGACTAGACAAAACTAAAAACACTACGTATAATACAAGAGTAGAAAACATGTCTGTGTCCTTTAATGAAACAAGTCGACTTAAATTGACCATTATACTCCTACACGTTTATAAAATAAAACACATTACATCACGCCTTTTATCCCCGAAGGGATAGGCAGAGATGGACATTACGGCACTTAATGCCACTGTGCAATGTAACACCCACTTTTCACTATTTTATATTATGAGTCTCATGCAGCAGGGGGTGAGCCTATTGTCATATACCGGGCACAATTCTAACCTCCGTGCTACTACTGAGGTTTTTACAAACCCAGCGATACTTTTCCCGGCCCGGGAATCGAACCCGAGAACCCTTGCCCGGCAGTTACACTTGCGACCACTCGGCCAATGACGCTTACATAAATATATAAATAGGAAAAAAGTGTAATATTTGTTCACCGATTCTGTAGGATGTATGAAACATTAATCAAGATAAAACACCTATTGTAACTACATTCTGATAAATAAATTTTTCTTTCTTTCATACAAACTATATACGAACTAGATCGGCACAGCACCGTAGGGTTAGTTACAATTCTATTCTACCACCACGACAAGGCACAAAAAACATTAATTTGTCCGTACAACACTTTACTTAAGTGTCGGTAAATATAAATAGGCAATAATATTGAGACTTATGGTACCTTTTGATTGCGCCCCGCTGCGTTGTGAGTGCCGGCCGAATGTTTTGACGGCTCTTACAACCTGTTACGATATGGGAATAGCCTTTTAAATAGATGATTTGTCACTATGTTTGTCTTGTAATTATTGTTTTTATTGTTTGTGCTCAAAACGTTTTACATTCTGGAATGTTCTTGTTAGGAAAGGATAAATAAATCATGTAACATTTAAAAAAATGCTTCTCAAATCAAATTTTAATGTACCTATTATTGTAAAGAAACATTGTAAATTTCTAGTAAGATGTGTACATAAATCAAAAATTTGGGTTTGCATAATAAAGCTCTCACATTTATTACACGACAGCGATTGTTGGACAAGGAAGTACTGAACTTTTTTCCAAATTTCTATAGGAGCACAGCATCTGGTAATAAAACCGAGTTTAAGCTATAGAACAAGTTTCATGAAACGTTGGTTCTTACAATTGCTTCAACTAAACTCGTACCTAGGTTCACTGACAAACAGACGGACGGACAATTCCATTTTTTTTATGGCATAAGCCGGTAAACGAGCAGACGGATCACCTGATGGTAAGTAATCGGCGTCGCCCATGGACACCTGGAACACCAGAGGCGTTAAAAGTGCGTTACCGGCCTTTTGGGGATTAGGAGTTTGAGGATCGTTGGCGTTTTTTCTTGACGTTTCAAAAGTGCCTAATTAAACATCGATAGAAATAAATGCTTTGACTTTGATTTTGACATTACACACATTTTCACATAATTTCAGAGTAAAAAATAAAACCAATCTATAAATTAGTGTTTATTTCCCCAAGCCAGGCAAGTATCCCGCGGCAATATTACAAAAGACACGTTGTAAAGATGAATTGGTTGAGTTAAAAGCAATAATTGTCAATAAACATTTATCTTCTTCACGCCACCCACAGAAACAACCGCGGCTTAACTTAACACAAATAAATACTTCAAATAACTTAGGACTTCTTGACGATTTTTTTCTACTTATCTCTCTCTATATCTTTCTTTCTTTTTAATTTTTATTTTGCCCCTTTATAAGTAAATCCAAGCATTTATTTCAATTAAACCATTATTTGGTACTTTTGAAACGGCAATAAACACAAAATAAATAATAGTCTGACAGTCTGTCCGTCAGTGAAGCTTTGGTGTTCAAAACGTAAAGGAATAAGAGTAAGAACGTTTATTTGCACGAAGTATGGTAATTACAGATGATAGTAATTATAAAAAATAGTCCCACATACATGTACATCGCCTACTGTTTTCGGCATGAAAAAATATATGTTACAATAATAATAAAATTGAATGTAACAATTAACAACTTTTTTTTATTCTTACAATTAAGTTAACAGATATTTTTCTCTTAAGATAATATTATTATTATATCTCTCATTTTTTAACATTAAACATACTCATTTTAGTGATTTAAATATAACACTTACATTTAATTACTTGATTCGAATAGAGAAGAACGAGAAAGAAACTCATTTATAGAACAATTTTACAATTTCTCTGATACATTATCCAATATTGTACGTATATGTGAGAGTAATCCTAATATTGTTGTATGTATGTATGTATTATGTAACTCTTTTAGTCTATAAAGTAGCATAAGAAACTAGTCAATAGGCTGACCCCTATGGGACTGTTACCTGTTTTTCATTATGTAATCGTACTCTAACTACCTACCATACATTTACTTCTGGTACACATTTCTATAGACTTCTGCTAAACAAGAAGCACCATTGTTTGCCCTTACTGAAAAATTTGAAATCAAACTATCCACAAGCTTAACTCAGATTCAAATCCAAGCTAAGTAATCACATATGCCACTAGACACAATTTTTTCCAAATGACACAAACGGTAACTTTTTCTAAATCTCTCCACTAAATCGACCAATTGCATACTACCCTAAACATAGCACCAAAAACGTAATTCCCAAACCACAATATGGTGTAAAAGAATTATCTTTAGCGAACCTCCCACGAAACTGACGTCATTCCACCCAGAGATTTACTTATAACGAAAATATACCACAAAAATAAGGACCCCCTTTTAATTTACCTGTTTGCCCCGCAAAATAGAATAAACAATATCATTTACTTCCTTAGTTTACTCAAAAAATAACAATTAATATCAATAAGGGACAATATAATGTGCAAATGTGCAAGGGGGCGGGGCGAGGGAGGCGCTACGCCGAATATAAAGCTCGGGCCTTTGCTACGAAACGGCAGAAGCGTAGCAGCGTAGCACTTGTAGCACCTTCGTAGCAAAGAACACAGCAGCAATGGCTTTCGGGTAAGTGACGCTGATTTTTTTTTCTATTTTGTTTCATTTTACTATTTTTTTTGTTTGAGTTTTATTTAAATCTATTAAAAATCGGAATAATTCTAAAAACAAAATATTTTTAGTTTTTTTAGGATTATGTTGGGAATAGACTTGGGGAATATACCTCTAGTTATTTTAAATTTTAAACGTTTTTGTTTTACATTTTTCTTAATTTTTACACATTTTAACTTAAAAAAAAATAACTCATATTCTGCTAGTTCGGCTATTTAAATATTAAAATACATTTATCCTTCTTTTAATATTTATTCCTCGAAAATTCGTTAAACACGGCTTTTAGTAAAAAAACAAAGTACACGTAAAGTCATTAAAAGTTAAACTTAAAGTTCAAAACATGTTTTCTGGTATCTTTTGTAGGCTTTTAATTCTTTGTTACTGTACTACAATACAGAAGCTAACAATTGAATAAAAAATATATGAAATAAACTTTTAAAAATGTCTACAGTTTTATGGGAATTATTCTTTCGTTATGAAAATCACAACAATAGTAAAAATATTATAAAATATCGATTAAAAAAAAACAATATTCCCAAAAAAATATATTTTCCCCAAAACCGCATTGCAATTATTTTCTTTATTAAAATTTCCAACTCTTCAAAAAACGAACGCTTGCATAATGTTTAAAAAAGAAAGATCGTTAAAAAAAGAAAAAAAAACTAAAACCTTCATACATAGAGTAATCTCATCAATACTGGCAACTTATAAGACCATTTTTACATACTGTGATCCTCAATAAAAACTTTTTCAAACAAACATTTGCAAAGTACTTACAAGAAGTTAGCGACAACCACTTCAACTGAGATTATCTCTCATAAAATATAATTTGACAGCTTTCATTCCCTACATTTTGCGGTTATATACTTAAAAATAGAAACTGTATGTAGTCGCTGTTTTTTTATTTAGTGGTGCAGAGATTAGTTTGTGATAGAAAAGAGGTTTTAAAAGGACTCCGTGGAGACACTTTCCGTTCTTTTTCACCTAATATTGTTGCTTTATAAAGGTTGGAATTGTGATGTTATTAGAAATAATGGTTAATTCCTTTTCTTTTATTAACAACATTCGGGCGTTTTGCATAAAATTATAAAGTTACGGATATGACTCTGGGTATTTAAAATAACCTCTTTCTTTACTCACACTCTATTTACTATTTATTTGTAATTTATTTATTTATAACAAAATAGACTAACAGCTTTATATCTACCAAATCGTCTCCATGTCACTGAATACACAATTAAAATATTTATCTACATATAACTAAACTTAGGAACAACAATTAGATCAATAATAGAAAATAGAATAAAAATGTATTTCATAGCAAATAGAGCATTATTGATCTTATACTTTATACTGTGTGAAAAAAAATACAATTGGGTTTTCACACTAACTTCTTGACTTTAAGTATCTACTTATACGTTTTTTTTTAAATTAAGGCAGTCACATTTTGTCAAGAATAATACTTTAAGAGTACTTGTAAATCTTCTTTAAAATCCTACCTTCGAAACGATGAGAAAATATGTTTTAGGGACTATAAAAATATGTGTAGAGTGTTAGTGTTTAGGTAGTACTTATAAAGATTTCAAGTAAAGTACAAAAAACGTACTTTCTTTTGTTCTACTATCTGAATATTGAGGTCTCTAAAGTATTTTTATAAGAAATTCAAATATCAGACTAACTTGAGAATCAAAACTTTGTCTAAATACATAAAATTACAACTAAAATTCCACATAGTAGAAAACTTCTTGGATATTTTCTTCAGTCAAAATCGAAGAATTGTGTTGAATTTTCTATGTATTACCTATTAAAAAAAATAATTACATATTCATTAATTGTTATCACGATACACTTAATTTCCGTATGTTTCTCTTTTACAAATTCAAAATTAATAATGGAATACTATCCTATTTGGTATTTCCTAAAACCTACTTCATTCATTGGACCAGTAGGAAATTTAACCCATTGTAAGAAGTTAAGAAATAGATCGATCTGTCAGTTTCATAGTTCCATGGTCAATCTGATATTTCTTCTACGATACCCCATCAAGATATTTCCAATGCGGGACGTCATTTCAAACGTCTGAAGGAATCACGAGATAGCGTCTTGTAAGAATCTTATAGAAATGTCAACTATCGTACTATTCACAATTTTAGAAATAGAATAAGACTGCAGGCCTGGCTTACAGTTGCTATACGACTTGTTCGGGTTCTACTCTCGCGTAAAATACCGATAAAAAATTCTTATGATTTTTTCAAAATTCAAATAATAATTTTCAATCTAGAGGTTGGCAATTTGGTGGTGATTAACCTCCTTGTCTTAGAGTGTTCATTAAAACAATATAACATCCGACTGCATGTAAAATACTAACATTCAGTGCTGGCCCCAAATTAAACATGCAAAAGCCATTGATCTTATAGGTTTCTAATAAGCGCTAATACTGAAAAAGACTTCAAAGATTTGAGTTTAGTTAAGTTAAGATTTCCGGGTAAACAAAAATCTAAGTCCCCGGACCAGATATATGCTTCTATCAGTCCTTAGAATACAAAACGAATGAGATAAAAATGTGCCATCTATAGTTCAAGGAAGTAAGCTAGTTGCCCGGGAAAAATACTTTTTTATCATTTAATTAATGTTGGCAACACTTCACTAATAAACAAGGCAACAATTTCCCCTCATAATGCTAACTAACAGATAGCAATTACTATGTAAATGTTGCCAGGAATAAAAAGTTAATTGCCATAGTTTGTTGGCGACGCGTAACTCAAGTAAGATGATCTAAGTTCGCATCGCTTTTTAATTTACCATCCTATGCTGTGAAACTAGCTAATAACGGGGCGACACGTATTTAATAGAGATTTGTACATTCTTTATAACTATATAGTTGTATTCAATTAAATGGTAATGAATTAAGCTGCAGTACGTACAGTAAACTAGATATGCTTTTCTTTGTCTCCAAATGTGATGTTATGGATCCCATATAATAACTGTGCTAAAAAAAGGCTCTGCCCAGTAGGGTAGATGCCTCATTTTTATTTTAATGTCCGTCTGGTAGATTATTTTAAATCATTAGACATACATATTTTATTTTCTTACAGAAACGAATACTTTCGACGGTATATTGATTTGAAATGTCGCGTGACGTCTCCTATCAACATTTTGTACGTAGAAATGACGTTTTAAGTATAATTTATTATACGACAAAATAAAAAAATAGGTGTCTAATATTTTTTCATTAGGTACCTACCAAACTTACGGACTAATTATATTTTTAATTTTCTAACCCTGTCATCATCCCAATTCAGTCCATTAAAATATTTAACAATACAATACATTATAAAAGTTCCAACGATACCCGCGGGAGAGTAGGAGTGGTTACAGATTATTTTCCATCACCACACAGCTTGATATTTTATTTGACGTTGTAGTTTAGTTTAGCATTACCTATTATATCAGATCTGTTCCTGATGGAACGAAGTAGTTACGGACCTCCTTGAACAGCTTACTTATGACTGCCTCGTTGGCCGAGTGGTTGTAAGTGCGACTGCCGGGCAAGGGGTCTCGGGTTCGATTCCCGGGTCGGGCAAAGTATTACTGGGTTTTTAAATATTCTTAGTAGTAGCATGGAGTCCAGAATTGTGCCCGGTATATGGCAATAGGCTCACCTCCTATTACATGTGAAATGTGAGTGTTACATTGTACAGATGTATAATGTGCACCTCTGCCTGCCCCTTGGGGGATAAAAGGCGTGATGTTATGTTATGACTTTTTTCATCGTCCTTGGTTTAGCATTATTATATCAAATCGGTTCCTGGTGTAACGTAGTAAATACGGACCTTCTTGAACAGCTTACTTCGATATCTTCTAAAGATAATAAAAGTACTTATCTTTCGTCAAAACAATTTGAAATGAAAGAAAGTAGGCCGTTGTTGTTCAAAGTCGTGTAAAAGATTTATGAATGAAAACTTTTTAATAAGTTATTTGTTACAAATTATTTAAATAACAATGCTATGGGACGACAATAGGCTCCTATTACATGGTCTCGAAATAAAAGTGATGGAAAGTTGGTATAATTTCACCATCAACAGCCTATAAATGCCCCCTGCTGAGCAAAGCCTCTTCTCACACGGAGAAGGTTTGAGCATTAACCACCACGCTTTCTCGATGTGGGTTGGCGATTTCAAACATCTAATTAGAAATTATAAGCCCGGGTTTCCTCACGATGTTTTCCTTCACTGTTTGTCAGTGGTGTCGAAATAATCTTAGAAAGTACATATAACTCGGAAAAAGTCACAGGTACTAGCCGTTGGTAGATTTCGAACCGGCACCCTCATACATGAGAAACGGGCGTCTTAAACCTCCGGGCCACCACGACATTAATGAAGACTTAAGATGTAAAGGGTCCCTGTTCCTCCTTGGGTAAAGTAAAATTGATATTCTCTCTGTCTAAAACAAACCTATGTTTTTCACATGCACATTTTCATAATATCTTTTTATTTGCTACATGCGGAAATGAACGCCCAATAATATAGACAAACCGGAAAATAATACCCGTAAACTACAATACGATAGAAAATTCATTTTCCTGTTGTATTACTACATTTTGTTTAAGTTAAACAAAACATATAAGTATTCATTCTGAACCGGAACAATATATCAATATCAATCAATTGGCTCACATAACGCAAACACAAATGAACAAAAAAAACAATAATAAAAATTGAAATTGGAATGTACTGTACACACATCCAAACAAGTTTTGATATTATTCTTTTCTCTCTTGGTACAAACACCTGTTGCCTTTGCTTTCTGTACGCCCAAGCAACTTGTGCTTATTATTTCTTATTCCCAGCGGCCATCTTGGAAAATAGGGGAAGAAAGATTTCGATTAAAATGTAGCTTATGAGGCAACGTTGTGTTTTCACGAAAATAAAATGAATTTTGCTGTTTGTTTATTTTGGTTAGTGTATAAATATAGAAATAGTAAGTGAGGACACTTCTTTAATAACAAAATAGTATATATAAGTCAAATTGGTTTAGTGGTAACTAGTTAGTGTGATTATTAAAGACGATAATAGAATATAATAAAGCGTTGTTTTTTCAGTAGTTATAACCATTTGGAGTCTAAAAAGTTTTGTCTCAATTTTTAGCATTCGATTATAAAACGTTCTATCATTTAGAAGTTAATCAGTTTTTCATTAAAATTAAAACTTTTGTAAAACTTTAATGGCTTAAAAATCATCAGAAGTTCTCGCCACAATGAGGCTAATATTTAAATGTAAAAAAAATAATGAGCGGGTAACACCAAAAACGTTACTTTAAAAGATATTACTTTTTTGAGATTAGAAGTTTCGAGAAGGCCTTTTGGCTCAAACAAGGTGGAAATTGCGATTAACGCGAACTTTCACGTTTCATATACAGGGTGTGGAAATGTAAGACGCTCCTTTGAGGCAAAGTGGTCGTTACCGGTTATTTTAGAACACGCTGTAGAATGTAAGTGTTATACCCTGTGAAGTATGAATGCTTTGATATTTTGGTAACATTTTTAGAACTTAATTTTGACATTGTTAGATAATATTACTTAGTAAAATAGGTTCATTTTACTAAGACGCTGTTTCGCGAATATGTTTTTAACCAACACTTTTCTCCAACATAGAAAATTGCAATAAAAATTCAGAAACACTAGTCGAAGTTCATATTGAACTCGTAACCTTGTACATATTTATACCAAGAGTATAGTACAATTAAATAAAGAAAGGAATATCCAGTTAGCAGTTACCATTAAACAAAAGTCAGACTATAGCACTAAGCTATTCAAAGTTAATCTTTTAGAAACACTCTAATGGTGACGCACCCTGTGCATAGCAGTAAATGGACTCAATATTACTTATTTAACTATCAATACTGCACTTCTTATGTTAACTACCAGTTGTTAGACTATAAGTTATTGTTACGACTGATAGTTCCGTTGTTAAGTAATAGTTATAGTTAAATTTAGCTCCAGTGATAACTCTTTTATCACGAGACATCAACAAAATCAATGTCAAAATCATTTATTTTAATTAGACCAGGAAGGTACTTTTGAACGTCAAACAAATCCTTACTATCCTTACTTTGGGCTCGCTGCCATTGCAGCGGTAAGTCCCCTCTTTGAGGAGTGGCTTGAGAGACGCTACGGCGTCCTCACCTACCGCCTGACGCAGGTCCTCACCGGACATGGAAGTTTCGGGAGGTACCTGTGTCTGATGGGGCGGGAGGAAACGCCCGGGTGTCATCACTGCGAGGACCGCCCTGAGGACACGGTGGAACACACCGTAGCGGAATGCCCTGCGTGGGCTGAGCACCGCCGTGCCCTCAGGGAAGTGATCGGCGATGGCGACCTCTCGCGTCCGGGCCTAGTGCAGGCCATGATGCGGAGCGAGGGGGACTGGGATGCCGTCTCCTCCTTTTGCGAAGCAGTCATGCTAGCTAAGGAGGAGGCGGGACGCGTGAGGCAGCGAAGTGCTGCCTCCTCGCGACCCAGCCATCGCGAAGGACACACCGGGCGTCGGGGATCGCGGGACGATCTCCGGCCACCGTAAGCGCGGGCCTGCGGACGGCGAGCATGGGTGGCTCCCCGTCCGACCAGAAACAGACCCGAGCGTACGGCGCGTCGAGTTCCGCGCGCGCCTCAAAGAGCCATCAGACCACCACAGATGGGGCCCAATAGGGCCGATGCCGATTCGGAGTCGCGGAGAACCTAACGGGTAACCGGGGCTCCGGCTCGACGTGCAGGAGAAGGAACGGGGTGGTTTTTAGTCAGTAAGAGTCTGACACTCCCTTCCGCCTCACCCAGGCGGGAGCAGTCATTCGATGATTTTCCCCCCTTAAAAAAAAAAAAAAAAAACTATCCTTACTTATATATATTATAAATCGGAAAGTGAGTTTGTTTGTTTGTTTGTTCCGCTTTCACGCCGTAATTACTAAACCGATTGCTTTGAATTTTTGCAGACGTAAAGTTATAAGTCCGGTTTAAATAATAGGGTACTTTTTATCTCGGAAAAATTTGATATTCCAGAGGGAAAATAAAAATATTGGTATAGATGGCGCTGTATGTATTGGTATATGTCACATAGGCTACTTTTTATCCTTTTGTGACGCGAGCGAAGCCGCGGGTAAAAGCTAGTATTAAAATATTTTAATAGTCAGTCTGTCGGTCAGTCCTCTAGTGAAACTATTCGCTCGTTCCAAAATATAGATTCCTATGGAGAAGAACGAGCAAGAAACTCCATAGGATACTCTTTTTCAATCAGTTTCACAATACAATTCTTGGTTACATTGTACAAAACAGTCCGCGACAGATCATTTCTGGACTCCTCCACACAAGAGAATTTGCCTCTTGTATGTATTAATCTTTACGCTCCAGCTCAAAGATCGCAGTTTTTAAAAGTAATAGTAGTTAGGTTTATGAGATGGCGCTGCCTTTGACATGCTGATGCTTTGAGGATTGTCCAGTCTCTGTCAAAGGCGTAGTTCCTTAGTCGGTGTTTACGACACCAGCTGCCCGCGGGACTAGCATACATCGCCGCCCGACTAGATCCAGACCCGAGCGTTCCGCCCGCGCCCCATATAACCATCAGACCACCACGAATAGGGCCCTATAGGGCTGACGCAGATTGCCGGGGCTTCGACTTGTGTAAGTGCAGGAGTAGGAACGGGGTGATTTTTAGTCAGTAGGAGTCTGTCCCTTTATCCCCCTCAAATAAAAGGGGTAGTGACAAATATATAATGCTACCATTACATACATCTTCCGGCCATTTTTGCCATTGCAATTGCATCGTTTTGGTCTTACTAGTGTGGCAACTGATTTCTTTTAAAAAGAGGGAAAAAGTAGTATCGTTTTGGTGGTGTTGTAATGGAAACAAGTGATTTAGTACTATTTTTATGTGTTTTTAAAGTCCCATCTATCTTGCTTAAGTGGGTGTTATCAGAAAACTGTGAAATAGTGGGTGTACTGTAGACACCTACATACTGCCTACATACCAACCTACTGAATCAAATACTACCTACTAATTAAACACAATCAATCATTTGATTTGTTTTAATGTCTTAGAATTCTTCTTACTGCTTTGTGGGTCGAGTAGTTGCAAGTATGAGTGGCGAGGTTCGATTACAGGATCGAGCATAGTGTTATTGAGTGTTTTCAGTTTTTCGAAAAGTAGGCACGCAATGTGGTACGATATATGGCAATAGGTTCATCCCATTTTAAGCAAGACTCAAAAGATTATTTGAACAAGATGTAGTGAGTTGTATAAGTCCATCTCTACTCTACCTCTACCTCTTCGGGTATAAGCTGTAATGTTATGTCATTCGTCTCTCCCAACTTCACAAACATACAATCTCAATCGACACAAAATAGTGGACGAAACAACTTTTTCCCATTTCATAACAATGTTTTAATTAATTAATAATTGAACGACCCCTTTGTCTGTCTGTGCTGACACCGCGTGTCATTTGCAAAAAACATTCTGCTAATGAGACAACAGTTACATCAGATTCATAAAACATACATACAGACAGACATATAACTATATGTATTTGTATAAAAGGATGTGATGTAGTCGATGTTAAGTTGTTGTATTTTCAACATTTTATTCAGAAGGAATACAACAAACTTGTTATGCCTTAAGGGTGGTTAAGCGGTCCAGTTAAACCTTATACAGTTATCTGTTTCTCATACTTATTACATGAACTGAAAAGCCTGGCAATAAACACATTTTTGCTATAAAAATGTGTTTATTCTACTTATTATAATTACCTCTAACTGTCGCTTCAAGAAACAAGACATTACCTCTATTATTTACGACATACATACGAAACTGCTTGACGAAGACTCTCGATCAGTTACAAGCTATGCCTGGAGCCCATAGTCCTAGTAATATACAATCTCCCGATCGATTTCGATCGAAATGTAATAACAATATAAGTCTATATCAAATAGTTTTAACTGCTTAATACAGGTTATCAAAAGAATCTTAACAAAAAAAACATAAGAATATCATCTGATAATAATCCTTGTGTACCAGGGCGACATAAATAGCGCAGAGCTAAAAGATAAAGAAGCGTAGTTTAATGTAATCTGACGGCTCTTTGTGGGAGCTTCTGTTCGCTGACGAACCGGGAACGAACGGGGAATGCAATAACTGATAGCTGTATTAATATGTACTGAGTAGTACTGTGCAGTTGTAATCTATGGAATTTACATCGGGATGTATTTTATAATGCATTCGTTATTGTACTGAATATAGAAGTCATTAATGTTCTGACAAAGTAACTAATAACTGAGGGTTTGAATAAATACTCTGGTTTTCTGAAGTATGAATAATATAACTTTTAGAATTGCAAACATTTAGATTATCTATATTAAAATCCTACTCAAATTCTATATGGTTTGGGAATAAAATATGAAACCTCATCTATGCTCGGAAGTCACAAGACAATAGTATGCGTAAAAATCCATTAAATGGGTTTTAATGGATTTCCCACTCGAAGACAAAATATTATTTCTTGCTAACAGCTGGAATGGAAAACTCCATCTCACGGGAATCAAACGCCATTACACTGAACTTAAAAATGTAATGTAAAATAATAATACAGGGCATTCAGATGTTTGATTTGCGACCACAATCAAACCTGCGTCCCCGAGGAAATATAGTATTGAATCCAATATTGTTTCTTGATATTAATGTTAGAAGTTAAAGATTTCCTCTATATTGTTACCTATAGACATTTATTTAATCTATACATATAATAAAATCGTAGGAAAGTGAAAATTGTACATCGAATATTTCATTAAAATACTGCTTTGGGCGTGATCTACAGTCGATACTGATTTTATTATACCTTCTAAAAAATCAAATCCACAATTTTGTTTTACCTGGATATCGAAAACGAGACTTTTAGCTAAACAGATATAACTAGGTATATTTTTGGTTCAATTAAAGCAGTACAAATATTATCTTTTATGCAAAACAAATAATACCTACATTTTAAAATGTTTTCTTTAAAACTATTATTATAAAATCTCGCGTAGTTTGTTATGGAGGTACAGTCTAATTAGAGTGCTCTTTGTGCCGAAGCAAAAAGGACATGGTTCCTTTTATAAAAGGCATTTTTTAAATCACCATATTAAATTAAAATGAGTTTCTATGTGAACACACTAGCGTAGAACGTAACACAGAAGAAAATAAGTAAAAAACAACTTTTTTTATTTTCAATTTATGCTTTGTCAGCTGTTCTCTTGAAAACTAGCAACCAGTTTGTGACCATCATTTATATTGTAAAAGTAATTAGCGAGAATAGCGAGATGTAATTAACAAGGCTGAACGCGGTCGTGCCGTTGCATAATGGCGGCCATGATGGCTGACGTACGTCAACTGTCACTTTTTGGCGCGCGTTGACTCCTAATCAGATTTCCAAACGCAGTAATTAACCTAGTGAATCCTAGTTCCCGTTTGAATCGTGTAATCAGTGCTTGTTTTGGACATTCTACACGTGTTGGGACTTAGGTATAGCTATAGTTACCTGTCCTAGTACAGTGACGTCTCGTGTCGACAATGACGTTTTGACTTTACCGAATTCAAAACAAAGTAATGTTTTCATTCGAACATTTGTTTTCCTTTACTTTCAGGTGATATCCAATATTTGTTAGATATTTTTAGATTCGATTCGACAAGGACAACGCTCCAGGGCAAACCTGCCTACGTACGGGAACCTTTAGTTTTTTTTCTGCTTGTTATTCCCAGTAAAAATAATATTTTACGAAATACAACATTTCCCGCTCATAATTTTTTGTAAAATCTTCTACATTTTAGCTTCCAATTAAAATTCTAATTACGGGTTCGTCACATTCCGTATCATCCCGAAAAAAATGATAATTCAATTCTACAGAGGTTTTAGTAAAAAAAAGGTTATGAATCTTAATTACGGAGGTTCTAGTTGGCAGTGGTCACTAATTGCGTGCTCCTAACTTATGGAGCTTGTCCATTTACATTTCAAAGGGCACACGTGTTAGGACGTGTTTCGTTTGTAAAGCTTGATTTGCGATTCATGACACCTGCTTTTCATAAATTTTTTTCTTCCAAAATGCCCTTTTAATGTCGTCATTTTTCTCGTTTGTGCCCTTTTTGCAATAAAAATGGGCTATAATAGTTAGACACCTAACATATTAACGACATAATTTGCAATAGTTTTTTTAAAAGCAATTGATATTTAACTTTTCTGAGGTTCTGTTAATAAGACCTATCTGCCATACAGTTACTTAGTATTGACTTCTTTTGCAAATTGCAACAAAATGTTACCAAAATGGTTCCATTTCACCAACTATCTTTGCAAACATGTCTCTAAACTTCAACAATTTACCGCTGACTGTTCCGTCAGTTAGACGACAAAGAAGCCACCTACTTGTCCAGCTTTTGACAAATTACCAACTACTTGGAGTAACCGCTAGACTTGTTGACGGACCGTCCATTAGAATTAAACTGAGGTACAAAACGTAGAAAGTACTAGTATTTACTTTAGAACTAGAATAAATCTATTCAAAAGGGGCTGTATGGTTTTTGGTTTTTTATTTTTCATAAAGGTTTTCATAGGGGTTGCTTGAACGTGTCTTACGATTAGTATTTTAAAGATGCGATCAATTTTACAAACACTCGATGCTGTCTATCCTTTTCCTATTAATCCAAAGAAAAATAGACTTTATCTTCCGATATTTAATTTATATATTATTCTCACTTAATATACTCCACACAGTGTCACAATAAGATCGGAAATCGCAAGTCTACATCCCTTGCACAAAACTTCACTATTCGCACTTACTAGTATTGACTTAGCTGTCAAACGAATTGAATGCTCTTTCTATACGTAAGTACTACACGTTGGAACATGTCCATAGCCTGACAACTGTCCTGGAACGGGAACGAACAGGTGAATAGCGTGGGTGAGCTATTTGCGGGATGGGTAACATGTTGGAAATAGCCACACCTGATTATGCCGTTGGTATTGGAAAGAATGACAGCTTTAATTAAGGGTTGAAATTAATGAACAAATGTTTAGCCTTTATTTTGTTTAAGTATGTTGTGTAACTAAGTTAGGGTATACCCTAATGCTACGTTGTACCAAGTTGTATCGATCTAACTCCTAACAGATGTAATTGTCCCGTAACAGTGGGGGCCGGTTTTCGAGGCTGCTCAATGGGTCGTATGATGCCTAGTTCCTATTTGATCGAATATAATAGTCATTGAGTATATGCCAACGATCAATCACCTTTTGAGGTTGTGGATAATTTTTATGATAGACATGTTTCTCTATGCTTCCCACTGGCTCTTACCAGTACTTTATTCCCTGTCCACATAAATTGTAATTGCATACAGAAAAGATTTCCATATTCGATTTATTTCTTGAGTAAGTTTCGTTGTAAAGCCTGGGTCTGATATGCATAATCTTTTACAAATTTTCGATCTTATGCAACGCTATAATAAGTACGAACATCGGAGATATGGAAGAACAACTTGATGTAGGTACTATCTTTAACCTTCACACAGCCCCAAAACTTTTCCTTAATCGCCGAAACTAACCAAAAATACGTGAACGCAATAAAATCAGAATGTCACCTGTACCTACGTCTTATGTCAGCAGCCATCGGAAATTACGGCAGTCCAGACAAATGGCTACCTGACTCACTTTACCAAGTTTATTTAGAAGCAAATAATTTGTTCGCTCACATCGATTTGTTACAATTATCCTGGCAGGGCGCTGTTTAGTTTCCAATTTGCTCCGTCGCAGGATTCCAGATTATTGGGTTTTTTTATGGGGTGTCTTGTCTCCGGTGTTTGTGTGCGTGTGTGTGTGTGTGTCTGTTTGTGTGGTGTATGTAGTAGTAATAGTAGAGTTGTGGAAGTTTTGTTGATAGCTTCATTAACACGTTAAACGCCATGGGGGTCACCGGTGACCGACGTTAGCGGAGGATTTACCTTCAACAGTTTTTTATTGGCAGCCAAAGTCTTAAAAATTAATTGTTGAGTTTGGATGTTTCGGGTTAGACTCGTAGTAAGTATTTTTTTAAACGATGCCCCACTCTATGTTTTCCTCTTCTGTCGTGGGTGCGTTTACAAACATACAAGTTGACATACACGGTATGACACGAAACAACAATTTGTGGATCACACTAAGAGTTGTGCGAATCGAATCCCCAACACGTTACGCGGCAGCCCGTTGCCCAGCCACCGGGGCAACCGTGCAGCCTAATTTAGGTAGTAATGTTTAGATTTTCGATTTTAAATAATAATTTGAAATGTTATCAGACACTAGGTTAACCGTCTCCTCGGTTCTAATGAGATAACAATAATATAGAAATAAAACCACTTTTCTAAAAAAACCGCAAATCATTTCTAATTTACCAACAACACGGAAAATGTATTTTTTTATCCGGAAAGATTGTTTATACGTGTGTGGTTTTTGTGAAAGTGTGTGTTAAATTAATTGTACAAAAAGGTCCCCTAATGACGTCACGATCTAATTTTAAAAGCATCCGTTAAAAATACAATATAATTGCTCAGGTTCTAATTTGCTCGGAATGACAATAGGATACTCCTGACATTGGAATCGTACCTTTGACTTTTAACTGAACTGTTGTTTTTCTTTGAAAATATCATTAACATTCTTCTTTAGATATTTGTTGTAGAGATTCACCACAATCTCTACAAGTGTTTGCATAAAAAGGTTGTTTTCTTTCACCGATCGTTTTCTTTCTGTGTATAATTTCGAAAAATACAGCTAGATTATGTTGCTATTTACAAATTATCTTAAAACATTCATACAAGGTGTAGTTTTGAAACCGTGACATTTCTCGGGGGCATGTCACAGAAGTCATGAAGGTTCAATGTAAGTGAAAGTTTCAGGCCAATAGTTAAAAATACGGCTATAATAAATCGTTTAAGTTCGACAGTATTTCAGAATAAGCGACAGCAATGGTTTTTATTGGAGTTTTATGGAATTAGGAATAATATCAATTACGTATTTGAGTTTGTCTGTGTTAAGCCGCGTTATAAAGCTAGTTACAAGACGGCGGCGTGTAGTTCACACTTACGGATTTCCGTAATTTACAGAAGAATGAAAAATATGTACCTACATTTTTTTATTGATTCGGACTCAGAATCGATAGCCGAGTTACGTCCTACCTCTAGAAAATGACGCGGCTTTAAAACAACATCTTGTATATAGAACAATAATTGAGGTTTCATGTTTCCATTCTCAATTGTCACAAATAATTTTTGTTAATCAGGAGTACATAAGGCAGAAGATAGCATTTTATTAAAATGTCCCATAAAACGTGGTTTCCTGAGAATTACCTTGAGACGTCGTGGATTTGTTTTCGCGCTCTGTTGAAAAGCCGCTTACAAAGTTACAAGTACTATTTAAGAACCAACCTTCATTTGTTTTTAAAATTATATCTACAAGTTGATGGCAGGGTAGCTTACTTGGAAATTGAAAAAGATACTGCTTTCTCTAAAACTACGCAATGGATTTTGATGCGGTTTTCTTTAATATATCTCTTAAAAAATCTCTATCGAGTGATTCTTAAGGAAGGTTTATATATATATTATTATTTTTTGCCCCGCTCTAGGGTTTTCTCCTGTGTCGTGGGTGCGTTTACAAACATACAAGTTCACATACACAATAACACCCAGACCCGAAACATCAATCTGTGGATCACACAAGGTGTTGTCGGAATCGAACCCGCGACACGTTGGACGGCAGCCAGTTGCCCAGCCACTGCACCAACCGTGCAGTCGATATGTATAATACATGCATATTGCACCCGTGCGAAGCCGGGACGAGTTGCTAGTTGTCTATAAAGAAGATACATTAAAATTAAACAAGGCCATGGAATAAGATTTTCAAAGGACTAGTATACCTACCAATACCAACTTCATCACAAACAAACTAACTGAATCGATCGTGGCGAAGTTAAAAAAAAGTATGAAAATTTCGACACATAACATGTTTAAGACGAACAAATATATCTACATAAAACGAGACTAAAGTACCATAAAACACGTTTAAAAGGAATATAATTTTACTAGGAACATATGTATCTACCTACTTACTATAAAATATGTTAAAGTCAAGTTACTCACGACCTTTACAATCCCATACATAACCCCCATAGTTGGAGTATGTAACAAACTTACTCCCGACTTCATATCTTCGCAAACATTTGCTTTTGTCGACTTAGTTATTACTTAATCTTAACTTAGAGTGTAATCACGCGAGAACTTTACTTAATTACAATTGAAATTGTGTCTTACAGCTGGGCTGAGCTATGAGCTGGCTACTATATGTCCCCAAAAAAGGTATCCCCCTTGGAATTGGTGTTTCGAATGTATATGCACGGTGCCAATTGTATACCATCAGGGGTCTTGGTCTGCTATTACAATTGTGTCAGAATGGTCGATCATTGAGCAGTGCAAGAGGGACGGAGCTATACATCCTAATAGCTCCGTCCCTCTTGTGGTCTGTCAGGTGATCTATCTGATCGTTGACCGACGATAATCTTGATTAAAAATACTGTGACACTCACCCCTAATCATTGTTACGTTAATTAACTAATTATTTTAAATAAATATCGTTGAATTGGAAGAATATCATCAGTGAAGATATTTAATATGTTTCCATAAAATTAATTACTTTTATATGTCGTCAGTTTAGTGGTCGCGAGATGCTGTGTCAAGCGAGCAATTTCGGATTCATTTCCATGTCTCAAAGAGTAATGTTTGTTTAGAAAATTATGCCTGGGTGAGGCGGAAGGGAGTGCCAGACTCTTACTGACTAAAAACCACCCCGTTCCTACACCTGCACTTCGAACCGGAGCCCCGGCAACCCGTTAAGTCTTCCGCGGCTCCGTATCGGCATCAGCCTTGTTAGGCCCCATCTGTGGTGGTCTGATGGCTCCTTGAGGCGCGCGCGGAACGCGACGCGCCGTACGCTCGGGCCTGGTTCTGGTCGGGCGGCGAGTCACCCATGCTCGCCGTCCGCAGGCCCGTGCACGCCTGGCGTACCTACAATGATGTTCACATTCCCAGACACTGATTATATTTCTGGTTTGTGTGATGACGATAAAGTTCAAAGTCCGTTGATTCACCTTAACGAGAAAAGGATCTCTACAAATTTTGGTGTAACTTTCCTACCGTAGACTCAATTAGACTGAAATAGTACCTGCTTTAGTTAAGATAAGTTTAGGTTTAGATTCGGTAAACTTATCAACTATAGAATAAAACTATTAACCGATAGATTAAAAGAGATAATAATACCTACACGTCAAATGACAAATAAAGAATTCATTATAATTCTTTAATCAGGGTACGGGGAACAGGCTGGTACTGGTACTATAGTATAAACTGGTATTAATATTACTAAAAACTATTTAATTAACTATTATAAACCTTCATTCCCAAAGAATACGATTCAAAATGACTCAAGTCAACATAAAAGTCTAAAAGTCTCACATTATCGAGAACAAACTCCTATTATCTTCCCCTATTAACCCTCACATGTATTTCGCATTGTAATGGCGTTTAATGGCAACCCTTAGTGGCCCCGTGTCATCTGTCAAATTGGCCGGGTCTCGGAGACCTGCGGCGTTAGAGAGTTATCTTACAACTGCATTAATGACGTCTTCAGGTTCGGTGCTAATAAGGTGGAAGCGAATGAGGGTTACTATTATGGAGGTAGTTTCATGTTGATGGTAAAATTAAAGTAATGATGGTGTTTTTGAGATTGAGGTCCATTCAACAGTATTACTGCCTCATTAGTCGTGTGGTCGCAAATGCGGGAAGGGGTCTCGGGTTCGGTTCCCGGGACGGGTAAAGTATTACTGGGTTTTTAAAAAAATAATCTCAGTAGTAACACGGAGTCTGGAAATGTGCCCGGTATATGGCAATAGGCCCACTATTACATGGGACTCGTAACATAAATAGTGAAAAGTGAGTGTTACATTGTACAGAGGCATTAAGTGCCGTAATATGCACCTCTGTCTAACCCTTAGGGGATAAAAGGCGTGACGAAGTTATGTGAACAGTATTGCAAAAAAAATCAATAGGTCGTTTATTATTTCAAGTTTGGATATTTCATATTTATCTATAGGAGTATTTTGTTTGGTCATAAAGACGTAATTCTGGACGTCTTATCACTTTTTTCTATGATTTCATACTTTCACAACAATAACAAATAATAAAAGGAGCATTCGGTTTGCGCTAAAGCTTTTACATGACAAAAAACTATTTGTAAAGTGCCAGGTTACTTAATAACTCCATCAAAGTTATGTTCAAGCATATTCCTTACCAACATGTACATTTCCACAATATTAGGTAACAAATCAGAACAAAAAACATCTTCACTTACAACTGCTAGACTGCAAACGAACTAAATGAAACCCTAAGCAATGTGTGACAGTGTGTGCGGAACACACAATGACAGTAATTTAACAATTACCAGTTAGCAAGTCACAGGTCAAGGGTTTACGTTGAACCATCGTGAACTATCTCTCAGATTGTCAAAGTCTTTGTTAACTCTTTATTTAGTCTGTAATTTACTTTTTTCTTTTTATAATGTACACTGAAATATGTGGACAGTTTTTATTAGTGTAGGAATCTTTTTAATCTTTTGCAGTTGTTGAAAATTTTTTTTTAAGATGTTAGTGACATGAAGATATTTATTTTTATTTCATTTATATAGTTTTGTTTGTAAATTAAATGAGACTATTGCAATTCATTTTGGTCAACGTTCTTGAGGTCAGTGTCCACTGCCCAGGCTACGAAAAACATTATTAAGTATTTAATTAACTATTTATTATGAGCTTGCTTGACTTGACTTCGTACGCGTACCATTCCATTTTTTCCCGTCCCCGTTCGTGATTTTTGGAAAAAAGGAAAAAAAAAAATTTGGTTAGAAAGTATCATATGTCGGTCTCCTGGCTCTAAGGTATCTCCTTACCAATTTTCAGCCAAATCTATTCTGCCATTCTTGAGTTATGAGTGGTGTAACTAACACGACTTTCTTTTATATATATATATATAGATATATTATATTATAATAACTATCGTGAGACATACTAAATTAAATCAAAATCAGTAGGATGCGCGACATCGCCGCGCACGCTGCTCATGAGGAAGAACCCTTCTGTGGTTCGAAACTAGTAGAGCTTTTCTCAGTATATTCAATTGAGTAACCCGCGATTTTTAGTTAATTTAGCTTGCTTATACTTAGTTTTCACGAAGCTTGGAGATGGTATCCCGATCCCGTTTCTGTGTTTAAACTCGCTCTCTAATTTGAATAGGACTTATTAGGTACATAATAGATAAGAAGTCTTGAATATACGTATCTGTCTATTCTTTCCGGGAATATGCATTATGATTCACAAGTTCATAACTGATCTACTTTAATAATACCTAAGGGATATGAATCCACTACATTCCCAAGCTTTTTTAATTTCATCCAAGTGTGGAATAACCCAAGCCTCGTTTTCCTCTTTCAAAGATGAGGTGGGTTTTTCCACAGCTAACTTAACTGTACCCATGAAAGTTGAGTTTAAGTTATGGTGTTTAAGATTTGAAAGTAGTTATTGACGTTTTTGTTTACCGTTTCAAGACTTCAAGATGTTAGTATCTATAAATAAAGACTGCCTCGTTGGCCGAGAGGTCGCAAGTGCGACTGCCGGGCAAGGGGTCTCGGGTTCGATTCCCGGGTCGGGCAAAGTATTACTGGGTTTTGTAAAAATTCTCAGTAGTAGCACGGAGTCTGGAATTATGCCCGGTATATGGTAATAGACTCACCCCCTATTACATGGGACTCATAACAAAAATAGTGAAAAGTGGGTGTTACATTGTATAGTGCCATAATGTGCACCTCTGCCTACCCTTTCGGGGATAAATGGCGTGATGTTATGTATGTTATGTATAAATAAACGGTTTTTTTTCCTTTTTGGTAACCCAGTCTCCCGTACGAAGTTGTCGACTATACTGCCAGTGTCGATATGTGAGTGTTGTGATGGTAGATGAATGACCAGTCTAACTTAACTTTGCGGTAGCTTTTAGTAGTTAGTAGCTGAAAGGACAAAACAATTGGTTTAGTAAACGTATAAATAATATTAACTATTTTACTGTTTAATTCGCAGATAGAAATATGACAGTTGTTAGGTAAGACGTCATGACTTCGATTCCAGATTCGTAATAAGATCAGTTGCAAATAAGACTTTGATAGCAGTTAGGCGTAGGGTAAAGAGGACATGAGTTCAATACCAGATTAAATTCATCAAGATATTTAGGATTGGCGAAAAGTAGCTACACCTAATGTCGGTAAAGTTAACCTCTGCTACTCCTTTTAGAGAATTACAAGTATAATGTTATGTAGATTATGTAATATATATATGTATACTCTGTTCCAAAGTTCAACTAACTATTGTTTAATTTTAACCCAAAACAGACACATGTCTGATCCTCTGTATGCCCTGAGAATAATTACATGTGAATGTTTTCTGAGAAACTGACACACAGACGGACGGAAATCAAAATATTATCGTAATATTAATGACACGTGCTGCAATCGTCAAATATTTTAGAACAATATTCATGTGTTGTGATTCATAGAAAATCAAAATACTTCAAGGCAAACTGAAATAGACCTTAAATGTGTTAAACTTTAGGATAAAATTCCAATCACAAACAGAAAGACTCTCTTTACTTTTTCAATGAATCGAAATTGCAGTTCACAATGCGAGTAATTAAAAACCAATTTATTCACAAACAAAATAAAGTATACATTCAAATGGCGAATAAAAATAGAATCGTTTAAGGACGAATGCGTTTGCAAGACAGACGCTGCATTTATACGACGGAAACTGTATCACAAAGAGATAAGGTTCATAATCGCATATTTTACTCTTGTCAAAATTTTTGTGCACAATAGATAGCTCGAAAATAGTGATGCGCGTTAATAGAACATTTTGCGTGCGTGTGCGCACGTACGCATGCAATAGTGATGTGCATATTTATCGAATGATGTGTTGATATCGATAAAATGTAAACCTGTAATTGTAGGGAATCCCAAGCATAAATTAATCTTATAAGTAGGTATGAGACCACATTTTTTCAACGGGATGAGTAACTGATCGTATTTAGTTTTTTTTGTCTGAGTCTAAATGGTTGTAGTCAACTACACTTTGGCTACTTGATTGATGATGTTATCAACATCTGTAGAGTTGGATTTGAATAATATTTATCAGTAAAAAATATGACCTGAGCCCCTAAACTAAAAAAATCATTTGATCGATGATAAAAATGTCTGAATGAAATTTTAGATCAATTGTTTAAATTAACAAAAAAAATGATACCTTGTTCGAAATGAACCACATTTTTTATTAAAATATCCTCATAGAAACAATAGGAAACGAAATCGTATTAATAGCTATAAAAGTTACCTAAATCTGCACTAAAAATGGCGTCACGGCAGATGTCAAAAAATAAACAACTATTTAAGGGTAACAATAAATCTGTTCTTATTTTTAAATCATCCAAGCTTCCTTATCACACAAAATAAAATATACAATTACATTACATTTCCCTCTTAATATTATTGTTTCAAGAAGTTTATCTCATAACCATAAATTAAAATAAGACAATTACAAAGTACGTTTTATTATATCACTGGAATGACTTGTGTGATAACATGTAATGACATTACACATCATTCGCAATAACAAAACGTTTTGTGAAGACAACAATAGATTTTTATTGAGCCTTTATCATGAGCTAATTATAAGGTTAATGTATAAAAAAAGCTTTTATGAATAATATGAATAATGGCAGTTATATCTGAATCTGTAATGCATCGTTTTGTTGTGAATTGTTATGTTACCTATTGTTTTTACTTTCCTTATTTTTACCTTATAGGAAATGTCCTTAACTAAATAATTGAGACATAAAATATTTTGTATCTAAAGTACAAAACATATGGCCACACGTTACAATATGTAGGAAGGTACTAATAAAAAAGATTTCAGTTTAATATTTATCAAGTACAGTTAGAGTTACAGGTCTTTATACAACGTTCACTGACGTCACTGACGTCACGCCTTAAAGGTTCAGGGAATTCCCACAACTTTCACGAGACCATCAAAAGTCAAGACATTTTTTAAAAAACTCTCGCACATCATTATGTTACTTAAAAAATTAGTGATGTTAAACTTCTTATATTTGATATCGATTTCACCTTAAGATTCATCGATAGCTTTCCATACCTTCACTTAGTTGACATAGTCTTCAATAAAAAAGAAAATACCTAAGAAGTAGAGCCAAATTGAACTCAAATGACACAGCATTAAACGTCATCTCTAACAAAAAATCTTAAAAGTTCCGTCCAATAAATATGCAAAGCAACTTTCATTCTTTTCATCTTACGAATCGTCATTTTGCCAAAACTCCCAATTTCACAACAGTTGCCACATTGACGTAGGAACCAAAAGTCATTGATCGTAAACTTGATCTGACTCAGAATCCGATCAGGTCAAGGTTTTAAAGCCATTACCGCATCTTACGCAACGAATGCAGTTATGTCCGTAACGCAAGGACGGGATAATGAACTGTATTAATATTTGCTAAATAAATTAATTTATAGGTAAGACAGTTGTGCTAATTACTTATATCCCTATCTGTCTCAGAAATTCATTCATATGATTTTTCACACGTATCGTGCCATTTATTCTAAGATAGATAAAACTCCTAGACAAAACAATATTTTTATAGTCGTGATGTGACGTCACAGTCACATGGTTTGACGATACATGTATCACGCCGAAATTCCACCAGTTGAGTATGATCAAGACTGGACCTTGCACTAAAATTCGAGTTTCTAAATTCCAACTAAATGTCGTAATAGTTAAACACCCTAAAACTCAGCATCATCAAACGTCATCATTCAAAAATCAATAACCTTATGACGTTAACACATTCTTTAAAATAAATATTTAAACCGGATATGACAAAACAAACACACACCACGCATCCCTTTCTTTCCTCAACATTTGAAAAGAGACAAAAAATTGACCATATGTCATTTTGTATCCAAGGAACTTTTTTTCGGAAATTCTATCGACCGCAGAGTGAATCCCTAAACAGTGCGTCAGATAGTCGGAGATAAAATAATGCGTACTCTTGCGCAGCCTCCAGTGACCAACGGTCATGCACGCACGCAACATTAACGACATGTCGTTCAACCGTCGATAAGTTTAAATATAGCACATCACTATTTTATTTTTCTTTTTAATTAATTGTGCTTACGATCGCGTGCTTTAAGTTATCGAATATTTTTTTTTGTCTAGAATTATGTCTCGTGAAGTTTTGTGAAAAACATGTGAAAGAGTGTTTGGATTTTTTGTTTTGACTGGATGTTGTTATAAAGGATTTTTAATGAAGAATCTTTTGTGAGTATTGTATTATTAATCGTGTAGGTATTATAATAGTAGGTAAAAATGCAATACCTATATATCAATTGAACATGATGCTGTAGGAATAATATAAAAATATCTGATGATAAAAATATTATTTTCCTTATAATATAAAAATAGAAGACACGATTTTTTCGCACTTTCATTTATCGATAGTTTTTTTGCAATAAAAAAACTATCGATAAATTTCAATAATACCGTGGCACGTCACTTTTTCCGCATTTCTCAGCTTTTACTAGCATTTTATTGTTTCTCCCGATTTCCGGGTAATTTGAATAATTTTAGGCAACGCAATATGTGGTTCCCTTATGAATTCCTGTGGCGAAATCTACATACATATATACAGACAGATAATGATATATATTACTACGTATTTTGGTTAAATGAAATTGAAAATTGTTGTTTAAACGCTTCGTTAGCTAGGAGACTTTATTGGTAAATCAGTGTCTAATTTTATCATACGTTTAAACTTAGACAAAGCTAAGAGTCTAGTTATTTGATGTAGGTACCTATTTTATTATCATAAATAGAATTACTCTACGATAATCTAGAGTTTGACTATAATTTAAGACGTATCTTGAATCCTAGAATAATAAGCATAAGTCTTACAAGTAAAAGTAATATATTTCGCCATTTCTAGAAAACACAAAGAAAACTAGGATTACTAATGTTTGGCTACTGACTAGTAGAAAAACTACATAGTTTCACGATATAAAAGGGATCGGAATGTTACCCTAGTTTCTTAGTTTCGTAATTTCGTAAAAGGCGATTTATATTAAATACGTATACAGTCGAATATATTAGGAAGTAATATATACGTTTCGGTTGCGTCTAGAACAACAATTTTTGTAAAGTATAAATTCTAGCTTCATACAAATAACACTATCTTGATGACAATATACACACAAATAGAATACTCACAGGAAATGAAATATTTGCAATAAAAATCTAAAATATTGTTTTTTTTTATCTTTGATCATCAAATTTTTATAGACGCGGACGGCCAACGATAAGTAGGTTTTGAGACCAGTATTATGTAGTCAAAATTAAGATTTTATATATTTTCAGACGACTATCTCGCATTCCGAGATCATTGTCTTAATTACACCAGCTAGTCTTACTTAAAATCAAAAACGAAATACATAAGTGAATTCAAACTAGCACTAATAAATAAACTATATATTAAAAAACATTAGTATTTAGATCAAATCAATTCAATAACAACATACATCTGTATACAAGCAATCATAATCAATAACTATAATTAAATAATTAGGATATACAACGGTACTTAACATGAATTTATGTAATACATGCATTGAGATCGTCCGACAGTTTGTTTGTATTAGCAATAACTAATAAGACATTATGGCGGACTCAATATGTTAAATGCCTTTGTTAATAAACGACTTAGTTCTTGACATGGCTTCACTTGTGTAGAATTTAGATTCCTAACCAATGGTATGTGTTATGATCATTAAGAGAAGTCATTATCATCATGAAAAGCCAATGCAGTCTGTTGGACTATGAACCTTCTCTACATAACATAGGGTTCATAATTTAACCATAATAAAATAGATCTCAATTTAAAGTTCCTTCAAGTTCATCAGAGAAGTCTCATTTAAATGTGTTATTTATATTGTGCTACACCCAAGGACGAAAGAAATGATTAAGCACCAAAATATCAGTAGTGTATTCATGTGTGCGTGTACTTGCAACACCGTAATGTATGAAGTGTAATGGCGGGCCATGTCACGCGCAAATGTCCTTCGTGTCAATGTGTGTGTATTCTTTGTGTAAGTCTATAGTAGCCAGGTGCCACAGTCGTTGTTTCAAGAGACTATGTCTTTTGACTATGCCTTTTGTCAACATCCTTGGCTAAACCACGAAACTTATAGGTCTATCTAAAAGATCATAATATAGTAGATTGATCCTTAGTTAGCTACACCTTAGAGAAAAGAGATGTAATAAAAAACAAACTATATCTTTACAACATAAGCGTTTAAAGAAGCCAGATAAATGATTTGTGAGAATCGCATACCATTTATAGGGCAGTGATAGATAATAGACATTCTCTATAACATTGATTGGTAGGAATGCATCGAGAATTAGAGCGACGACAGTCATTTGTTTATAATAATTGAACGATGCCTGTATTTGGTAGTTAGTTGTAATGCATAATAATCGTGTGTTATTATGTGATTTATTGTTGATCTAAATTATTATGTAGGTATAGTATTATGTGTGTGTGTGTCTGTGTGTGTAAACAAACTACATAACTGGAATTGTGTGGATGATTGGTTATTGGAGGTTGGAGTTATTGGAGGATTTGTCCTCTTTTACTAATGGCGGTTGTAAGAGGAGAGAAACTGATTGTTGAGATTCATCATCTATATAAATGCCCACTGCTGAGCAAAGCCTCTTCTCACACGGAGAAGGTTTGAACATTAATCACCACTCTTGCTCAATGCGGGTTGGAGATTTCAAACTTATAATTAGAAATTATAAGCCTAAGTTTCCTCACGATGTTTTCCTTCACCGTTTGTCAGTGGTGTCTGAATAATCTTAGAATAATGAACTTTATCAAAATGGAATAAGGCAATAATTTATTTGATAACACATTATTGAGATAGGTCAACACATCGTACATTCTTTATAACTTCATCATTCGCTTATAACTTGAACAGATAAGATTAAGCAAGACATTATGCATAATTTATCACAAAGGCTATATTCATATAGATAGCGACATATGTAGGTACTTTATTGGTTATCATTTCATTGATAAGGCAGTGCTTTTCAAGTTTCGAGCCTAACGATGGCAACAGAAAATAGTTCGCTAATCTTGCAGTCCATTTTTTGAAGAGAGAAATGAGGATAACTATCATCGAATGACTCCCCCTGCCTTGAGTCACACGAAAGGGAGTGTCAAACTCTTAGTGATTAAATTTCATCTCCTACTTTGAGTCGGATCTGCGTAGACTTCTTGCTTTTTCCGCAGCCATCTTGCGGCCCCTGATATTGTGGAGTTGAGCACAACTGAACCGGCTGTGCCAGACACATCAAAGCTAGAAACAATAGTTATCATTCAGTGGACATCGTTTGATGTCTGGTCCCTTATCAGTGGACAATTGACCTGGTTCATCATTTAGATATTATAATGATATAATTATAAAGCTTGTTTATAAGCGCTGGGTACTTATTTTGAGGTTGTTTTCATTGTTTGCGCCTTCATTGATGAGTGAAGATAAATGTGGCGTATCCTTTGCGTAACAATAAACCTTTTTTCTTTTAAAATGGTGATCAGAGATGAAGGTTATTGAGATGTTTTGTCGTATTATGATAAATGAGAGGAATTATGTGTTAGTTTTTAATTTAATGCCTTAATTATCACTACATAATTATTATAAAACAAAGTCGCTATCCGCCGTCTGTCTGTCCCTATGTATGCTTAGATCTTTAAAACTACGCGTCGGATTTTGATGCGGTTTTTTAATAGATAGAGTGATTTTTTAATACAGTGATTCTTAAGGAATGTTCATATGTATAGTACATGTGTATTACACCCGTGCGAAGCCGGGACGGGTTATGAATATTTAGTGCTTAAATTGAATAAATGTCGGTTCAAATCGATTTTAGGATATTTGGATGATAGACGAGTTATTATGGTGATGGCACACAAGACTAGATACATACATAGTAGATATACGTATAAAACAGCTAGGCAATCTAGTAGTCAATACTAACAACTTATCAGTAACCATAATTATTTTAGCAGACTTCTTCAAAATATAACATTTTCTCAACAAAGTTTACTGAGGAACTAAAGAACTTTATTTGACCAAGTGTTCACACTTTAGTCATGGTTATTGATGCATGGGAAAAACCCAATGCAAGCCATAGAAAGAAACTATATAAGTCATGTATGACTATAATGTTCTTTAAAACGATTTTGTGTGCAAACAAGTGATGCATTAAAAAGTATTGTGTTACTGTTGGCTACATTTAGTCATTCATGTTTTTTGGAAAGGGGTTTCTTTTGTAGGGTTTTTCCTTGTCATAAAATACAATAAAGTGGTGACGAGTCAGTCAGAAAGCAGTAAAATTCTTAAATGCATCATTTGTGTGTTTGTATAATTATGTAACCATATCGTTATACCTTTTATGCACAGAAGAGGTATGCATAAAAGTGTAAATGCTTACAGACGGCACAGTTGTTGTTCAATTATATCATTAGTCTAATTGTACGCACGGACGGCTACACATCAAGCTTTAAATAACCAGTATAAACTGAACGTTAAATGTGCGGAACGATGATGCGACGCGACACCAGGATAAACTGGTTTTGTATAGATTGATGTGTGGCCGTGTGTACTAAAGCTCGCGTATGTCGCGGTGGCCCGGTCGTTAAGACGCCCGGTTCTCATGCATGAAGGCGCGGATTCGAAACCTACCAACGGCAAGTACCAATGTGACTTTTACTTTTTCCGAGTTATATGTACTATCTTAGAATATTTAGAGACCATTCGTGACGGAAAACATCAGGAGGAAAACCTGGACTTATAATATCTAATTATAAGTTTGAAATTACCAAGCCGCAATGAGCAAGCGTGGTGATTAATGCTCAAACCTTCTCTGTGTGAGAAGAGGCTTTGTTTGCTTAGCAGTAGGTACTTATAGGCTGTTGATGATGATGACTAAGGCACAATAGAAGTTCAAGATATTGCTAATCTAGGACCCACCAAACATAATTTTGAAAACTAATAACTCTGTGAGTTTTCTTCCGATCTTTAGATCACTATTAAGAATCGAACCATAGACCTCTTTGTCATTATATATATACATACGTGAAATATTTCACATTTTCATAATGAAAGTTTGTCTAAACATTGCTTTGATATAGCGGTTTCACTTTCAGAACACAGCAAAGACATTTTCAAGACCTATAAACTTGTAAAGCTGAAACTTTTACTGAAGTATTCCTAAAATGTTACTTAGATAGTGTCACGAACTTATTACGTATTTAACATAACATACTGTTGGAATTATAACATAATAACGTAAATTACAAAAGCGCTGTTGCATGATTTTTGCCCTTAATCGGGTATATGATACCCGCTGGAATAGCAAAGGTGACAAATGTATTCTACTTTTATCACAAGACGGTTTCATTATTTTATCTCAGTTCCGTATTATATCTACTGAGAATTGCAGTAAGATAAACACGTCGGTCAGGAACGAAACTTAAGACCTTCCTATGTTCCTATGTATCATCTGTATAAAGCTAGCATTGATTCCATGAATCGATTCCCAATTAAGGCAAAGTTTACGTTTTCCTATTTAGTATTTAGGCTATCAGTTGTGGCGCCTAAGTCTAGAATTATGGCCGGTATAAGGTCACAGCCTTGGTTCCTATTACGTGAAACATATAATAAAGTTATCTACAGACTTGCCTTATTAATTGAACTGAGTTTCCAAATTCTAATATAAGTAGGAATCTGTAAAATCACTACATAGTATAAAACAAAGTCTCTATCCGCCGTCTCTCTGTCCCTATGTATGTATGTATGTATGTAGATCTTTAAAACTACGCAACGGATTTTGTTGCGGTTTATATGTAAAAGCAGTTTTTATTTTATTTTTTGCTTTTTAACCATTCTAAAATATGCTTCTCCAATAGCACATCATTGAGGTCGACCTTTATCTCTGCCACTAACTACCATGCAACTAATTTATACATATATCCTAACTCCACTATTACTGTTAACCTATTTAACTTTGTTACATACATACATACATAAACACATATTGCATTTCTGTTTTCGAACCAAAATATTTATGCAACCGCAAGTAACTCTTTGATCAGTAAACTAGTTAGACAGATCTGTGTCCTCAGTCTGGCAGCCGTCCAGAATCTGGGTGTTTCTGGAATGTGGCCTCACGCACCTAACCGTTTAAGGGTTAAGCAGAGTTAGATATAGAACAAAAACAAACTGCCAAGACGGTATTTCCAATGAATCAATGTTGGTTAGTTGTCTTTTTAGGCTCTTAGCTAGATAGCTATAAATCTCTAAGTTTACTATCGAATTTAGTGGTTTCACATGTATTTCATTATATTATTTGTATCATTAAAATAGTCCCGATTTGAAAATTACAAGTCTACACCGCTGAGAGCTGAGAGTCATTAACCAATATAATTTTTTATTAACATAACATCACGTCTTTTATCCCCGAAGGGGCAGGCAGAGGTCCACGCAGAAGTAACACCCACTTTTCACTATTTATGTTATGAGCCTCTTTTATTGGGGGTGAACCTATTGCCATATACCGGGCACATTTCCAGACTCCGTGCTACTACTAGAATTTTTTAAAAACCCAGTAATACTTTGCCCGACCCGGGAATCGAACCCGAGACCCCTTGCCCGGTAGTCGCACTTGCGACCAGTCGGCTGACGAGGCAGTAAAATTTATTATTATCATCATTAGGTACTTAATAACTTTTCCGATTCACACATCAAAACTCCATCTTCAACAAAAGCAAAGAGCCGGTCTTTAGTACCTACAAAGTCTCCAAATTGCCACGACAAAATTCAGTTCAACATTTTAAAAACCACTGGAGGATAATTATAAAGCTAATTTGAAGTGGCAGGCTTACTAAATTGTAGGCTCTCCCGGCAACAGGTTGGTTACACAGAACTTGTTTGAGCTCGCAGAACTTTCTTTGGACATGTTTCATTATAAACAATGCCGTGATTTGAATTTTAATTCAGGTGTAAGTGGGCGATTTTTCGTTCGTATTGTTTCTCTATAAGTACCTACTAACTTAACATTAATTATGCGAAAATTCTACGTAATGGATTAGTTAAGTTGTAAAAATGGTTTATTTTTGTGTCTATATATTCTTATATCCGGCGCGAGATGACATGGGCAAAGATGAACAAGAAATCACAGTCAAGTAGTTAATTTAAATTTATTTTATTTCAAGGCTCTTTTTTACTAGAAATGGTGATGATTACTTGGTAGGGAACTCGACTACCTATCCATAAAAGAGACAACCAACCAAGTTATATTCCCCATTCAAACACACCGCCCACAGTTTCCGCAGCTTATCCTAAAAAACCATCCCACGTATGCCTTAGTTCCTTTGAAACATTATTAATTAACTAATAAATAAAGCTTTGAGAAGTTCCAAGCTTTGTAAAAATCTCTTTTTTATTGGATAACAGGCTTCGTTGTATAAAGTCGGGAACAAACAAGCCGGAATCCCCGTAATCTGTCGTCGGCGTATCAACTCAAACTTTGTCACAAAACAACCTATTTTGTCGTAGTCGTATTATGACTTTGGCGTAGTTTGACTAAGTAAGTGGCGTATTCTGAAAGTTTTAATGTCAAGGTTTTTAGTTTCTTATTTGAATAATAGTGATATATTGTTGTTGCTTACATAACAAAATGGAGGTTTAATATCGGATTGTAGAAAATTAAATTAGTTGTATTTCGAAAGTGGACTTGCCTACCCTATTGTACGGGTTTGAGAGCAATCTTTCGTTAAATCATCTTAAATTATTGCTGTTTTGACTCAAATATTTAAGTTTTAACACAACACATCGTGTCCAACTAATAAACAATCTTATTTACGACATGATTAGGTGCAGAACAGATTGTACAACTGTGTTTTCTCTTAATGAAATGAAATGCATTCTGTATGCACTTTATTACCTTATATAACACGAGTTATTGCACATATTTGTGTGTTTACGAACTCTTGGTGGTGTGGCGTAATTATGTTCTTATTTTAATTCCACGTGACAGAAATATATTTTGTTGATTTCACTTTGTTGGAAATTGTTTCTGAAGTAATTTTAATATTTTCTTCAAATTAATAATAGTTTAGGAATCTAATTCTTAGATCAATAAATAAATAGGTAGTTTTGTATATTACTATTTGATAGGGCTATTCTACGGCCAAAATCGTTAACATTTTCAGACTGTATGCTAAGAAAAAGCCTGTTTGAGGCCTATATTTTTTAGCAAAGATTACTCGTACAGGCATCAAAGTAATACTAGACGAAAAAGCCACAAAAATATTTAATAAAACAGTCCTAGAACAAAAAAATCGAATATAAAATCTCTTTTTTGAATTCTATTTAAATTAAATATTTTTCGTTGAATCGTATAAATAGTTGGTATGTGTTAGAGGTCGCACCCTATGACCTCCGGGAGGAATGTGGTCCTCTTGAAACAGATAATAAAACATTTTATTAGTTTTATTTCGTACACTGTCGAGTTTTTCGCTTTACACACTGTTGTGCGATAGTTTGCTTTGACATTCGATATAGCAGGTGAACCTGAACATGGTGAACCGGGAAATATACGATGACAAACAAAGTTTATGTTTTTTTTATATTTGTTTGTGTTTTATATGTAGGTACCGAGTCTGTTAGTATTAGTAGGTACTAGCGACCCGCCCCGGCTTCGCACGGGTGCAATATGCATGTTTTATACGTATAAACCTTCTTAAAGAATCACTCTATCTATTAAAGAAAACCGCATCAAAATCCGTTTTGTATTTTTCAAGATCTAAGCATACATAGGGACAGACAGACGGCGGATAGCGACTTTGTTTTATACTATGTAGTGATATTGCAGTGCGGTGATGACTGAGGACAAAAATTCACGCCTGCTCTTTCAGAGATAGGGATATCTCCTTATATTACATACAGATATTGGTTCAGATATTGGACCTATTTAACTACGACCTCCAAGTCGCCTAGCAAGCGTAGACATTATGACAAACGGTGAGATGCACTAATCGAGTTTGGCAACACACCAAATTGTTTCAATAATGATGTGAAAAGCAAATTTCCCTGAAAATTGAATTTAGTACAAGACTTCGTTATAAGAGGATTTAGGTAGGCTTAGTTTCTGACGCTAATCACTACCGCCCTGAGCTGACTGATGTAAAAATCCAACTGGTTATCACATCAGTTAAACGCACACTTAATTACTATATGGGCTTAGTAAATTAGTATTGATCTACCTACTATTGCACTTAAAAAATTATAAGTAGGTAGCCACAGATTTATTCTTAAACCTTTCATGAACATATTATGTATTTTATTATAACATAGCATAACATCACGCCTTTTATCCCCGAGGGGTATAGGCAGAAGTGTACATTATGCCACTGTACAATGTAACACCCACTTTTCACTATTTATGTTATGAGTCCCATGTAATAGGGGGTGAGCCTATTGCCATATACCGGGACAATTCCAGACTCCGAGCTACTACTGAGAATTTTTTTGAAAACCCCAGTAATACTTTGCCCGACCCGGGAATCGAACCCGAGACCCCTTGCCCGGCAGTCGCACTTGCGACCACTCGGCCAACGAGGCAGTCAGGTAGATGGACTTACTAAATTAGTATTGATCTACCTACTATTGCACTTTAAAAATTATAATTATGTAGCCATAGATTTATTCCCAAAACCTTTCATGAACATATTTTATTAACTATAACATTTACAACATATCTCTCAAACATTCATTCACGTTAACCTTCACGACGTTGTCCCCAAAGACTTCCTACGATACATCAAAGAAAACCCACGCCCTTAACAAAAAAACGTAAGAATAAAGGCGTCCTAATCAAATTCCCCACTATTTTCAAACCTCTTTGCTCCTATTACCTAACTTCGGTCAACTAACACCACGCCTTTTGAGCACAAAAGATATTGCAGTCCTCGTTACCGTTTGGTTCAACATTTCCTTTGCAGTTAGATATTATTTGTAACTGTATACTCTTATAAATGTCGCGTTATTTCACTCGCTCGAAGAGGGTTAGGATTTCCTCTTCCTTTTTGTGAAATATTTGTGGTTTTGTTTAAGTATTCGTAGTTTTTGTTTTGTATTTCGATGTGTTTACTATATGTAACTGTTATTACTACGATGTATTTACTACTTGACAGAAAATGTACAATTAAATATACATAATATTTCAAATATTAAAATTTTTTTCATAATATTCAAAACCATTTATTACAATTAGACCACGAAGGCATTTTTGAGCGTCAAACCAAATTAAAAAGTATCAGTTTGTCGATCAGTCCTCTAGTAAAGATATTTGCTCATTTCTAAAGTTAGTAAGATATGTTTATGAAGTAATTGATTATGTTAAAGGGAGTTAGCTGAATGGATTCTGAGAATATGTTAGAACCTAAATTAACATTTCATGTGATTACAGTAGTTTCTCTTCACAATGAAACATGTATTCTATAACACGTCATTGTACATTTGTCTGACACAAAATTTATATTTTAAAAACGCCTCCAGCATTGACCAAACAAAAAAGCTTCGAAATGACTCAAGATGACTTGGTCCATCCAACTAATTTATGAATCAGAGGAAACTTATACTTATCCCTTTGTAATAGAAGTTAAATTTCTATCAAGAACTTGCCGGTCACTATTGACTGCCTTCGTGTGAATAATGACCCTCTTTATTAATTAATGGATTACTGTTACTTTTTCCTGTACATAACTGTTTAAATTGGTCATCTTAGATGACGTCTGTTCATGTAAATTCCTACTTGATTCACTATCATCATTTATAAAATTAATCTTCTTGACATGAGAATAATATTGAATGGAGATTTAGAAAGTATATGTAGGTATTTCTTATTTTTCCTCCTAAGACAGAATAGATGTTGAAGTTCGATTTCAGATCTTTTATTTTTAGCAAACAACATTCTAAATAATAGTTTTGTTTGCAATTACTACACGGTTGACACATTGGCTGGGCAACTGGCTGCCATGCAACGGGTAACGCGCGTTGCATGGCAGCCAGTTCGTCAGGAATCGAAGGCCAGCAACGCAACTCCATCGTATCGTTGTAAACGCACCGACGACACAGAAGAAAATCCTAGTGTGGGACAACGTCATCATAGTTAGCAAAAAATAAACAAGTTCAACCTGGTTATGTCTAAAATGCACTAATGCAGCTATACAAGAGAAGTTGCCAATCAAATGAAAAACTATGAAAAAGATAAACAAGACATTCTTCCGAAATTGACACCGAATATTTCTAGCTTTAACATCTTAAAACAGTTACAATGCCTTAAAGACATTCCAGTCCCACTAATACGCGGTTAACTACTCGCCCGCGACGTAAATCGACATGTCGCCTACAGACCTCTGTTCCACCTTGTGTCACCTCGATCCTACTTACCGATGCAAACAGTTTAACTCGATTTTCGTAAACTAAAGGATAGCTACCTTAGTCGGAACACGTTTGGAAGTAGTTTACGAAACTTAGTTCGGGATATTGGGAGCTAGTAACTACACGTGTCTGTTCGATATTTTTATGGGGAAAGAGCAGTTTAATTATGGTGATAGTAGGTAGGTACTGTAGTAAATGCACGGCTGAGCAACTCTTTGTATGATCCACAAATTGTTGTTTCGGGTCTGGGTGTCATGTGTATGTGAACTTGTATGTTTGTAAACGCAACCACGACACAGGAGAAAACCCTAGTGTGGAGCAACGTTTAAGAAAAAAAATTGTAAGCTATCATCGCTGCCCTGGGATACTCACAAAACCAGCAAAGTTACTAGTAACAAATGCGTTGTCAGCCTGCCTTTACGGCCCAGTAACATCACTCACACGGTGAAATACAATGCAAGCGTTATTTCACGCCGGTTTTCTATAACACCGCGGTATCACTTCGGTCGAGCCGACCTGAACACGGCTCTCACACGTAAAACTAGTTATTTTTGAAATAGTCGATAATGTAGTCTTAGTAAACGGATTTTGTATTAGATGTGAGATTGCTGTGTCGTTTATGTTACCGTAGATTGCAATCGCTTCGTGTAAAATTGCCTTGCAGTCGAATTTCGTTAGCTTAGTGATTTGAACTTAGATGGAGTTGCGTCTTCTTTTTTGTGAATCATAGGCCTAGATAGATTAAGTATGACATTGTTTGGTTATGAGTAACAATGTAAAAAAGATTGAACTTTATGTCTATATAACATTGAGTTAATTTTCAGTATACTTAAGTTATAGTTAATACACCTACTCGTGCCTAAGACGTAACTAATCCAATAATACTTTTGCTATCTGGAAATACAGGTATCTTTAGATATTTATTGAATATTATTGAACCGCTCCGGCTTCGCACGGATGCAATATGCATGTATTATACATAAAAACCTTACTTAAGAATCACTCTATCTATTAAATCCGTATCAAAATTCGTTGCGTAGTTTTAAAGATCTAAGCATACATAAGGACGGCGGATAGCGACTTTGTTTTATACTATGTAGTGATTTTTAGAAGCTAGACTTCAGACATGGTTCCTATCTTAGTTGTAACACTTTAAGATGTTATCGCTTTTAGTCTCAAACTGAAGAATAATATTGGTCAAGCGTCCAGTCTTTTGAAGACAGAATTGCAAAGTACCTAGGTAAAAGTAAAGATAAAAAAGCAGGGTAATGTAAAAGGATATAGTTTAGTTCAGCATAGATTGAAACTAGTCGAGTTCCTTGTCAAACAGTTACGTGAGTAAGCCGAAAACATAATAATTAATTTAGGATGAAGCTATAATACCTACCTCATAGTAACACGTTTCATATTATTACCAAGTGATGTGTTTTAATATATAGCGAGCGAGATATTGCCTCTCGTGGGAATCTAGTGCATCCGTGCATTAAAATGTTCAATGAAGACTTCAGTACTTTGCACTTTAGGTAGATAGGTTATTGGAAGGCGCTAACGTTTCTGTATGTTGCCGTGCCCTAACCGGATTTTATGTTGAAACTGTACCCAATTATGTAACACCTATTGTACACATGATATAATGCAATAAAAATTGAATTTGAATTTGAGTTTTACAGTATACGAAATAGGCACCTACTTAAGCTTTTTTGATAAGTTCATTGGACTCTATACATATACAACATGACGCTGCAAAACTACATCGAATATTTCAACTCGACTGTAGTCAAATACAAAAGAAATAGTCATGTATTCTAAAATTTTAAAAGATTTAAATCAGCAGTTACAATTAATAGCAACCAATTCACACAGTTCTTTAATCCTGAATTCTCCCGGTATAATTAGGGAATTTTTACCAACACATTTTACTAATAACAACTCCTTTCTTTGTCCAACAGTGGTAATGGTTACTTCGGCGTGGTAGTGTGCTTGGTGGTGGCGTGGTGCGCATGCGTGGCGGTGTGCGCGCCGGCCCAGCTGTGCGCGGGCGCCGCGGACGACGACCCGAGGGCCGCCCGCTTCTGCCAGGCACTCAACACCTTCCTCGAGCTCTATGCTGAGGCAGCTGGCGAGCAGGTGCCCGAGTACCAAGGTGAGGGGATTGTCGAAGATATTGTATTAATCATCATATCTAGATACGCTTACGAGTCTTAAGCTAAGACAACGTTGTCGATGGAGTAACTATAACACTGAAGTAGTTATGGATAATACTACTAGTTTACAGTACAGTAATACCTTTTGTTTTCTATAGACGCTTACAAGATGACAATCTTTTGTCAGTTATGGTTAGGAAACTAATAAGTCTATGCAAACGAAAAATCGAAACGACTATCTGAACCCCAATGAATATTCGACTTGATGACTTTACGTACGATCACATGTCGCCAATTAATTTAGTTGGTACCCAAGTACAATAATGTGCCGTACCGATAGTCACTTCATTGACTTTTTTGCCCTCAGCCCTGGTCCGCGACTACCCGCAACTCCTGGACACTGGCATGAAGAGGCAAGACGTCGTGCACTCCTTCCTGCGCTTCGGCCGCCGGCGCTGACCAGTCGGCCCCCCGCCGCGACCACGCCGCGTCCACGCCAAACCACCGCAACCCACACGCAGCGACCAGGCTTAGATTCTCTGCTAATATAACATACGTTTAGTTCTTTACGTTATTTCGTCCAAAATATTTAAAAGTTCCTTTATAATGTAAGTCCGTATCCAAATGCTAGGTATCCCGAACTGCGAAAATTAAAAAAAAACTCATTCAACGTCGAGACGTCAACAAGAGCAGACGTCTAAACCTCTCTCTCCAAATTTAATAGACTAGAATTAGAACTTATTATAATGAAATGTACTTATTGCTAAAAGTATTAATAGTGTTTAAGATGTAATTAAACGATCTTGTTGTCAACATTTTTGTGGCATTTCATTTGATAAGTGTAAGAATATTTAAATAATTATTATGATGTTTTAAATAAATAAACTACGTATTTATGACAGCCTTTTGATATTTTCTTATGAAATTCCCTTTTCCTACGCGAATTAAAGCTTTATAGCCAATCAATAAAACTTATGAGAGTTGCTAATTAAAATCTACTTTAATACATTGTAATTGGAGCGTTAAAACAAGATCCTAATGCGCGATGGTCATATAAGTTTTAACTACTTCAGAAATTGATCTCATAAAGTTATGTATGAGCTATAAAATTTGCTACAACCTAAGTTACAAATACGAGAGTTCTGGTTAGGTAAGTTTCAGGAACATTAATAAAAGACATTAAATAAATATTTGTCATATATTTCGCTCTAGGACACACATATAGACAAAATACATAAAAACTTCAAAATAGCGGCTAGTAAGTACTGTATTTTACAATTAATACGATTATATAGTAATATTCGAACAATATTATGAAACACACTTATGCCCGTTATCACCAACTTCTCCTACATTTTAAGAAACCCCTAAACAGAGTTAGGTGACATAGGTTCACAACCTATAAAGTACACCTAACGATACAATTAGAAGACAGTTTAGGTGGGTATTATAATGTAAGTAACATTTAGTCAAAAGATATTTTAGGAGTGGTTTGTGACAACGGCATTAGAGGGAGAGAACCGATATTTCGTAAATAGATAAGAAATTAAGTACATAAACCGGTATATGGGCAAAGATTGGCATTCTGGTACACACTCTTCTCATTGGTGAGTTAGTTTTGGCAGGTTATCATTAGAAAACATGAAAATTAAATTAATTAAGTATTATGTTTTCGGCTTACTCACGTAACTATTTGATGAGAAACTTGACTAGTTTGCTGCTTATGAATATGAGCCTCCATCATGGTTTGAAACTAGTCGAATTCCTCGTCAAAAAGTTCCGTGAGTAAACCGAAAACATAATAATTTTAATATGTCTCACGAAAGTTATAATATAAACAATTTAATTGAAAGTGGGAAATTGATTTAATATACATTTTAACATCGTTCTTTAACTCGTCGAGTACCGGTTTTATAGACACAATTAAAGAACAATAGGTCGCGGTCACCGGTGACCGCTTGGTGTTTGACAGTTTAAGTTAATTAGGCTGGGATAATGCAACGTTTAAAACGTTCCGCGCTCTGATTGGCTGCTCAAACTTAAACAGCCAATCAGAGGACTAAATAAGACAAAGTTTTGTTAACGCAAAAATCTCGCATTAGACCCTTTGTTAGGTAAAACACATTCATTGTCAATACACTGTCAGTCAACTTGACGACATAACATTAAAAGGCTACTCAATTTTAAGTATAATGCTGTATTTACAATAACTATCGTGAGACATACTAAATTAACTAAAATCGCGGGTTATAATCACGTGAATATACTGAAAAAAGTTCTACTAGTTTCGAACCACAGATGGGTTCTTCCTCATGAGCAGCGTGCGCGGTCGCGGCCACATCGCCGCTAGTAAAGCTTTTCTCAATATATTCACGTGAGTAACCCGCAATTTTAGTTAATACAGTTATGTCAATACAAATTGTTTGTAAAATGACATAGATGGCGCGATATTTAAGTACAACTTCAAATTGAGTAGTATTCAGGCGTTAGAGGACCAAAGATTAACACGAAGGTTGCCAAAATTTTTTTAGAAAAATAGTTAATTAATTTCAGCATTTCCAACACAATAAGCCTACATGCAATGACCAATGACTTGACCTATTTCTAAGTAAAATAATACAGTAATACGATAACAAAGTACACGCAATAATATATCTTACGACCAAGGTATTAAGGTTAACTTTTGTGCCTATTGAGTTATTCTAGAAGGTTCAAGAAGTATTTATGTAAAGTTTACAAAGCATGAGAGCATACGACGTATGTTTAGTAATTTCATAATACATAAAACTTAAATATATAGGTACTCAAATAGGAGAATGAATTACTTTTGGTGGCGAAATAGAAAACTATTCAATTTAAACTACATTTTTCACGGCGTATTTTATTACGAAAAATTAATACTAGAGGACATCAATTAACAACGTTTTACAACAGCCATTACAAAGACAAAATTCAAGACAAAATCTGACTCAGTGCTGCCATCTATTGAGACAAATACGTAGTGAAAATGTATATAATGATAATAATGATATACTCCTCTTTACTGCTACTTAATAGGTAACACAGATACCGAAAAAAGTAAACGTAGAAATTGAATTGCATTTTATTTTGTCGCCCAATGTAATACACTAATAATAAAAAATGACAAGAAAATATTACATAGCACCATACATTCCCACTAACCGTAGAGTTATTTACAATAAATTAACGAAATCATATTATTATATCTACAATACATAATACATACATTTGTCATGCGTTCATCTACTGAAGATCACTGCACAGTGACTAAATTTGATTACAACGCCATCTATCCTGTAACTAAGGCGTTGGCCGTACTGGAGCGGAACCGCGAAGGTTTCGCCAATCTTCAACGGTCAAGTACGGAGAACGTTTGTGTATAAAGTAGAAGTTTAGTAAAATATTCCAAACAAGTATTTTATTTACACCTGTACTTTTAAAAATTACAATAATTTGGGCAAGAAATTGAGGCCTAGAAAACGAATAATACATTTTAAAAATTACACTTTCTAAATTATATCAAACATATTTATATAAATAACAATATTATAATAATAGTGAACAATGAATTTAAATACATTTACAAATTACTTTTGTACGATATACAAAAGACGATCTTTATGTACTTACAACAATTTTATTTACGTTTTTTAAACCAATTTTTTATTATAGAGCGAATTTAGGGTGTTTTGTATTTGCTTTATATATAAGTCGGTAAACGAGCATACGGATCACCTCATCGTAAGCAATCGGCGCCGCCCATGGAACACCAGAGGCGTTGCAAGTGCGTTACCAGCCTTTTAGGGATTAGGAATTTGTGGGTTGTTGGGGATTCATGATTATTGAGTATTATTGAGTTGATATTGAGTACAGACATCGAATTATACAAATTTTTCAAACATTGGTGGCACTAGTATTAAAACTGAACGTTTATTAACCAATCGAAATGATTATATTCAGATCATGTGGATATTTTATTTTTACAAAGTACTTATGGGTTTATTGAGAAAATCACGCTTCAATGAATGTTGGTACAATGAAAAAGAAGTAATTCTAAATTTAATGTCTCAATTTGTTGTACTTGATTTGCTGTCTGTACGAGGCCAAATTAACTTTATCTACAGTACGGTATCTACAGTTATTTCGGGTGTGAATTTAGCCGCAATACACTTTCGCGCATGTATACTCGCAAATAAGTTGATTAAACAATAAAACGACTGTATTTATTTAGAGTCAATCCCTAGCATATCATGTCCCAATTGGTTAAGTTGGTTCCCAAAAATACGTTATTGCGCAGTTTTCAACGCGAACTTTACACCCGCCATAACTCGTGATCCGTACTGAACAAACTTTTCTTTCTGTCAATAGGGTCAATAGGGATGTATCTCGTTAGTTAAATTGAAAACACTGAATGACAAGACGATTAGAATTTTGAACGAATTTCGAGCAGAATTTTCTTTCGTTTTCTTTTCTGTACCCATTTCTTATAAATCAAGTACCTAAAGAAACTATTTTAAGATATTGAGAAGTGTGACTATTTTAAAACATGTTTAGTATTGAAAAGGTCGAAATTAAATTTTGAACTAAGTATTTCATTTTGTCGCACAGTGCCGTTGACGCGTCTGTGCGAACGCACACTCCTGCCGGTGACTCAAATATGGATACATCCCAATAATAACTTTCCTACTACACACAAATATATATATCCTATAATTTAAAACATTTATATATCGAAAATAACTGAGTATATTAAACAGTCTGACTTAGCCCTAAATTTAATATATTTAGGAAACATGCAATACTTAGGTATTTTAATATTTATTTTACAAAAATACAGTTGCGTGCAAAATTAATAACACAATTATATTTCATTGGTATAATTCGATTCAAAAGTAAATTAAAGCTTATTACAAGCGTTTTTTAAACATAAATTTTAATATAATAATCTCTATAATTAATTTTATTTGTATTTTTGCACGCCACTGTATGTTACACGTCAATTGAGCTGGATTAGAAATGGCAATGGTAATGACAGAAATTAGTCGTCATAAAGAGATTTTCAATTTAATTACAAAAGGATAGGGTTGAGAATCTATTAACATTAGAACGCTAGACGTCGTATCGGTCAATGGTGACCGATGCTAGTTGAAGATTATAATTTTCAATATTTTCTGTGGACCGTCAGAGGTAATTAATACATTTGCAACTTTATTTTAAAAAAGATAAGGTTGAAACTTCATTCGACCGATTTTTGTCATTCTCAATAGTAAGACTACCAGCTCTGGTAAAACAGACCTTAGAACAACGCAATAAAGGTCATCAAAAAATTCACAGACGTGCTTTCAGCTACGAGAAGCGATTAAGGATAAACTCCAACATTAAAACTAAAAATTAGTTTCAAAAATCCTTACAAAATAAAAATCACATAATCGGAACACAAATAAGGGCAATATTTTCAAAATCAGCAAATGAACTAGGTACCTACGTATATTTAATTACAAATATATAACAAGTGTCATAGATATGTCATGTCATAGTTAACAAAATTCAGTATGTTATATGTACTATATCGCCTCCTACGGACAGGAGACATTGACCCTGGAAAAGAAAGGATATTGTCATAAAAATGGCCGAACATTTTACTTGATATACACACAGGGTGATTCGTAATTAGACCACAATCTCGAATGGGGTTTATCTGTTCTATAGAACAGATAAATTTCAACATTTTTGTCGAACAAAGGGAAAGGAAATACTTAACGTTTAGTGTTAATTTCAAGATGACGCCCACGGTACCTCTAAAACTGAAAATTCATAAAAGAAACGCGGTTGACCTAATTTTCTCTTTTTAATTATCTTACTTTAGTAGTTTATTTACCAGTTCTAATCATCAAAATAGATTTCATGTGTCCAACACTATTGTACAGTGGCATTAAGTGCCGTAATGTACACCTCTGCCTACCCCTTCGGGGATAAAAGGCATGATGTTATGTTATATTCTTCGACACGATTACATTTATAATATTAGTAGGATATAATATTTACCTGATTCTTATGCGCATTGTCTTGCAACATGAGCTGTGTGATGTAGAAGGACGTGAGCGCGTTCCCGCCCAGCGCCGCCGTGTAAGCGCGGACTATCGCCATCACCTGCACCAATACTTTCAGTTAACAAACACTCAATGGTGAAGTTTAACATTGTTTAACAGTTTGCACCAATACTTTCAGTTAACAAACACTCAATGGTGAAGTTTAACATTGTTTAACAGTCAATTAGCTCGCACTGCACAAGTGCCAAAGTAAGTTTATTTTCTCTTTACGTTTTTCTATTTAACTAATCATTTTTAAATTTTGAAAGAATATAGAAACATGAACACAAGTCTAACGACATATGGGAAAACCACGGGTAAATGCTATAGGGGCATATTTTTTATGGGGTAAGCCGGTAAACGAGGACACGGATGACCTGATGGTAAACAATCGGCATCGCCCATAGACACTTAGAACACTTTTTTTTTTTTAATATTATAAATTATTTCTCCACGGACTCTAGGTCCGTGCCCTTGTCATACAGTTTTTTAATTATAATACATCTAGTCAATTTTTATAAAGTAAAGAGGGAACCTAGTTACACACTACAATTAACTACATCTAAAATTATTACCAAAAGTATAGGTTACATAATAATTAGGCACTATTTATTTATTTCTATTTCAAAGGCTTTATGAAACCAGCCCACCAACAAGATGGGAGAGCCGACCTGACCCAGCAGAAGGCACCCGTTCACGAGTATGACGTGTGTGTCAGCAATTGGTCCGGTCAACCTTTTTATTGGGAACGGAACAACCCAACACACAGCGCCACCGACTGTAGGACATTTATGTGTGCATGACGCCTCAACCTTTGCCACATGGGCCGATTCCAATAAAGCGTACAATAGTCCAAAGTCAATTGGTTATATTCTATTTCTACATGTTTCTGCACACACATTTCCTCATGTTGCATTCGTTCCATCACAAGCAACACTCCCCGCCCAAGAGAGCACCCATGACTGCCGCGTCCCTGTGTCTGATAGCCATTTTCAGGTTGTAGTCCTTAATACCTTGCTCACCCTCATCAGCCGCCTTCCTGATTAGTTTGCTTATCGCGTCTTCACTGTTGTCTGTGTAATAGATGCAACCATGCGTGTGACGCGATATTGCTACTACCGCGTGTGGTACGCTGTCATGTATTTGATGTTTCTTTGTTGCTGTGTTGACAACAATCACATTCGCACACGAAAGTCCCTGTGCCTCGTGTATCGTGAGCACGCGTGATCCCACGGTCGACCCGTATCCCTGGTTCTTAAGGGATTCCTTCTCTGCCTGAGTGTGTACCAGGTATAAAGTGTCGGGGAGTGACTTTGGAATCATCGCCCCCGAGAACCTTTTTATCTCGAGGGATCTCACGAACGACCTGGACGAGTATATGCCACTGTAAACTGTGCTGAGGGCATACGCCACATCCATTGGATTTCTGTGGGTACACATCAATTCCTGGCTTATGGGCGTGATATATGTAGGGCGGCTGTAGAGTAGAGGGAAGAGGTTATCACGATCTATAAACGGAAGCTGATTTATGTCACCAATTAGAAGGACTTCCTTGGCTCGAGTTATTCGGGCGGCCATCACAACGGCTCCAAAGTGGTTCATGAGAGCCTCATCTACCATTAGTCGATGGCAGCTCTCTCGCTCCCCCAAGCCGTTTACTAGGATGGACGCCATTGTTCGAACCCTAGATTTGACGAGTCCTCCGATTCGGCAGGATAGTTTGCCTCTGAGGTCATTTGCTGCTTCGGTTGTCGTGGTGACAATTAGATCTTTGCCCGCTTCAAATTGATCTACTATCCATGTCGTTTTTCCGCAACCAGGGACGCCATTTGTCCAGCGAAACGTCGGAGTATGCCAGTCTCCAAAAACTTCGCCGTCTGATCCAGAATCAGAAATGGATCTTGCCATCTCTAATATTCTATCGTCCAGCATAATTCTCGTGCATTTGACAACCACTACTAGGGAATCCCCTGGAGGAGTTTTAAACTTTAACACTCCGCATCGATCGGATTCCCTCTCGTCCAGAGACACAAATCCTGCAGTTGCGTTATAAGCAGCCATACTTCGAGTTATAGAGGTTCCTCTCAGTACCCTCGAGGTGTTGTTGTCGTATATGACTGCTTCTGCTGCTTCGAGTCTATCGTTCAGTATTAGCTCGTTTCCTTGCAGGTAAGTCTGCAGAATGGATTCGCATTTCCGCATGTTGACCTGCCTGGTTGCCTCCACCACTGCGGTAAACTCGAGAAAAGCATTTACGACATGGTCTCTGGTAGTGGACGCTTGTCGAAGCCTCGGCGGACAAACGTGACCCATAGCTGCTCTTGTTGGTGATGACCTGGGGGGAGGAGACTGTATTTGTGCGCCTCCTGATCCTTGAGCAGATTTAACCACATTTTTTCTGAAGGGTGACGAAATCAGTCCGGTTACTGAGCATATGGCCGCTGTTATTGCCCACACTCTACCTCGTGATTCTAATTTTTTATTTTCCCTCTCGGTGTTTTGTTGGTGTTGTTGCAGAGCGCTTTGTTGCCTATATCTTTGTTGTAGACGCTCTGAGCCGCTTGGAGAATCCACCCTAGCGCGTATCGAACTGGCTTTTTGAGGAAACTCAAGTCCTCACCCCTGTTCTCGTACACGATGACTTCATGATGTTCTGAAGCCCTGACGCATCCTATAAGGTCTGCCGTTCTCCCCTTCTCATAAGCTACCACGGCAGCGTCCACACTAATTATTCTGGGAATCATACCCTCGACCTCTCCCCGCCCACCCATGTCCGACAGCACACCGCAAGCTTGTTCAAAACAAGTCATTGAGTCGACGCTGGAGAACATTGCAATTGTTTTATTGCGTGTTCGCAGTAGTCGACAGCTCCGACCCAATAGTTGCATTTCTGGCAGCGCATCGTATGTTTTGCGCCGCATACTTGTCTTGGATGTGCTGCCATTCATTAGGGAGGCTAAGCCGGGTGAAATAGTAAGCCATTTGCTGTTCTTGCTTTCGCAGAAGGCTATCCCTAGCCTTTCGCTGCTGGTGTTCATGAACAGAGCTACACTTCGTAGCCGTATTCCTTTGGAGCCGCATTCTCCATGCAAGAGTATTTGCCTCTCATTGATGGTGAGCGGTTCAGTGGTACGGGCGATCTCGGATACTGCCATGGAAGTATTTGGTTGATTCTCCAAGTTGGCTATTCGATTTGTATTATTTAATGTGCTGTTTCTTTCAGCCGCCCTGTTGAAGATGGTTTCAATGTAGCTCAGAAAATGCGGTCTTTTGGTTTTATCAGCCAGAATGGCACTCAGATTTGAGGAATCCAGATTTGCATCTATTACATTTTCTAAGTTGGTTCTTGCGGCTAGAAAACGAGGACACTCTAGAATAATGTGCCATACAGACTCACTGATAGTTGAATCGCATTCGCAACCTGCACTTTCTTTTAGTTTAATAATAATAATAATCAATTTTATTTCAGACTTAGTCCATATTTGTTAGTAACAATGTTCTTAATCTAGTGTTAGTAAAAATACACACAACAATCAGAGACAATAATAACATACAAATAAATAAATGAGTAATAAGTTAGTAACAATATTCTTAGCCGAGTGTTAGTAAGATACATAGATATACATATATACTTGTGATTAAGTCAGGCACTTGCTCTCACGTGTAGGCCTATCCAGTGCGCCATCAGCACCGAATCCCAGCGTCCGGCACACGCGACCAGCATGCCGCTAGGGCTGCCGCGCACTCGCGACATCATCGATGCACAGCGCTTACGCATGATGGCATGGAAGCCATCCACATGCGCCTCCGCGAACATGCCACTCGCACTACAGTAACGCGGCAGCCCCATCAACACCCTGAACGCGTTGTTGTACTGAACCCGGAGGGCGTTGTACGTCCCCTGCGTGTATTTAGCCCACAAACTGCATGTGCAAAATGTTTGGCAGAATGCCCTAAATAGTGTTACTTTCACTTCTTGGGTACAACGAGCGAACCTTCGAGCCAACATATTACAGGACACACAACGCCCTACGTTCTCTCGCAATGTCCATATCGTCCTTCAGGTCATCGGTAACCCAGTGGCCCAGACACTTGAAATGTGCTACTCGGTTTAAAGGCGTACCATAGAGTGAGACAGGTGGTATGTCTGAGAGATTCTTTTTTAATGCCTTAAAAACCATAACCTCACTCTTCTTTACGTTGTATCTGAGCCCATGAGCCTCCGCATACCTTTCACACGTACGAAGCAGCCTTCGCAACGCGCCGATTGATGGGCTGAGCAGCACCATGTCATCCGCATAACTAATATTATTTACGCAAACGCCATCTATGTGACATCCAACTCCTGTGCTGCTCAGCTCTCCAATCAAGCGATCCATGTACAAGTTAAAAAGTTTAGGCGAGGTCAGCCCCCCCTGCCTCACCCCGCACTCCAACCTGTACTCGTTCGATGTACTATCACCCCATCTAATAGTATTTTTCTGATTGTTATACCAATACTGGAATATTGATATAACCTCAGGACACAAACTAGTGTCTTGTCGCATCTTTTCCCACAATAGATCGTAAGAGACCATATCAAATGCCCGTGAGAGATCCAGAAAACAAGCGTATACAGGCGTCCCCCGTGCGGTATAGTAGTGAACGGTTTGCTTGAGACACATGATAGCACTTTCTGTAGATAGACCAGCCCGAAAACCAAACTGGCCATCGATCGTCCAGTTTAAATCGATGCAGATATTCAGCGATCCCTCCATGTCCAGTCAGCGCCTGAACTTGGGCAGGTGTCAACTTTGTTGATCTCACTATTCGATATGCCTCATGGACATCTGGGAGAAACGTTTTAGTCACCTGCCCAGTAGTTGAGGTGGTATACCTGTCCTGCCACTTACGGATAGTTTCGTCCCTAATTTTCTTTTTGACATAGGACATGGGTATTCCACAGTAGTCTGCCGTGGTGTTATTTTTCTGTTTGGCAGCGGTTTTAGCTAATTCGTCTGCCCTCTCATTTCCTGCCGTTCCAACATGGGCCCTCAGCCAGTAGAATCGAATCTCTCTTCCCTGTTCCGTTATGGTCTCCAAACACTGCTTTATCTCCTTGGCCAAACAGTGGGTAATCCTGGGATTCTTCAAAACATCGAGGGAGGACCTAGAGTCACTAAATATGTTTACTCTAGTCGCTCCATTGTCGAGAACCATTTTAGCCGCTCTGTTCAAAGCGTATAGTTCAGATTGGAAAACCGTGCAGGAAGGGTCTAAACTAAAAGTGGAAAACATGGACTCACGACCGCCCTCCCACCAAGTCAAGGCAGAACCAACGCCTCCGTTAATTCTGCTGCCATCTGTGTATAATTGAGGCCAGCAATATTTTGGACGAGAGGAGATCCAGAGTCATCGTTCTCCAGGAGCTCATAGTTGATAGACATTAATTTTGAGGGATGTGGCTGGTCCAGGTAATGGACCCGCTATTCAAGCTCCTTTTGAGGTGGTAAGTAGTCCAGAGAGAATCCTCTTTTAATTCGATACAAACTGGCAAATTCCTGGACTCTCAGATCGAGTGGGAGAGTTCCGGACAAGATTGTTGCTGACGTGAGCGACACTGTACGATAAGCTCTACAGATTTTTTGTGTGAATCCCCTTTGAAGAGCATTTAACTGTTTTTTGATCACCTGTAGCTCCGTCACTGGGGCCCACACGTTTGCGGCGTAAAGTACAATCGGCTCAATGACCGCGACGTATATTGTTCTCGTTATTTCCCCGTTGAGACCCCACGTCACCTTGGCTGCGCGTGCTAGCTGTTTGTAAATGTCTGCAGCTTTCTTGCATATGGCAGATATATGTGACCTGAAGGTGAGTTTTCTGTCTATCGTGAGGCCTAAGAGCTTTACCTCTTCTACGAGATTTATTCTGGTGCCTGCCATAAACAGGTCTGGGGGCTCAAAAACATGCCTTCTTGTCAGCAGCATAGCGTTCGTTTTACTTGCCCCGAATCTGAGCTTGTTGCTGACCCCCCAGGCTGCTACTAGTTCCAAGGCACCATTTACCGATTGCTCCAATGCACTCACTTTATAGTTCGAGAACAAGAGAACCACGTCGTCCGCAAAAGCCTGGCAGTAAACACCAGAGACGTTACAAGTGCGTTATCGGCCTTTTGGGGATTAGGAATTTGAGCATCGTTAGGGATTCAGGGGAGATTGTGTAATTGGTCCTTTAACTAAACTGAATCTAGCTAAAACTCATTACCGCATGTAACCCAGTTATAAGTTATAAACGAGACGAAAAACATTGCAAGTATTAAAGTATCGACTCACCTCACAAGTGAATGTATGCAGGAACCCGCTGAGCCCGCCCAGCTCCCGCACGGCCGTGGTCTCCCGCACGAACAGGAGCCGCAGCGCGCACAGCCGCCGCGACACGCGACTGCCGCTCACGTGCGCCAGCGGCGACAGAGACACCGCGCTCGGGACCTGACACACATCAGAACGTCACATCACGCCCGCGACACGCGACTGCCGCTCACGTGCGCCAGCGGCGACAGAGACACCGCGCTCGGGACCTGACACACATCAGAACGTCACATCACGCCCGCGACACGCGACTGCCGCTCACGTGCGCCAGCGGCGACAGAGACACCGCGCTCGGGACCTGACACACATCAGAACGTCACATCACGCCCGCGACACGCGACTGCCGCTCACGTGCGCCAGCGGCGACAGAGACACCGCGCTCGGGACCTGACACACATCAGAACGTCACATCACGCCCGCGACACGCGACTGCCGCTCACGTGCGCCAGCGGCGACAGAGACACCGCGCTCGGGACCTGACACACATCAGAACGTCACATCACGCCCGCGACACGCGACTGCCGCTCACGTGCGCCAGCGGCGACAGAGACACCGCGCTCGGGACCTGACACACATCAGAACGTCACATCACGCCCGCGACACGCGACTGCCGCTCACGTGCGCCAGCGGCGACAGAGACACCGCGCTCGGGACCTGACACACATCAGAACGTCACATCACGCCCGCGACACGCGACTGCCGCTCACGTGCGCCAGCGGCGACAGAGACACCGCGCTCGGGACCTGACACACATCAGAACGTCACAATCACGCCCGCGACACGCGACTGCCGCTCACGTGCGCCAGCGGCGACAGAGACACCGCGCTCGGGACCTGACACACATCAGAACGTCACATCACGCCCGCGACACGCGACTGCCGCTCACGTGCGCCAGCGGCGACAGAGACACCGCGCTCGGGACCTGACACACATCAGAACGTCACATCACGCCCGCGACACGCGACTGCCGCTCACGTGCGCCAGCGGCGACAGAGACACCGCGCTCGGGACCTGACACACATCAGAACGTCACATCACGCCCGCGACACGCGACTGCCGCTCACGTGCGCCAGCGGCGACAGAGACACCGCGCTCGGGACCTGACACACATCAGAACGTCACATCACGCCCGCGACACGCGACTGCCGCTCACGTGCGCCAGCGGCGACAGAGACACCGCGCTCGGGACCTGACACACATCAGAACGTCACATCACGCCCGCGACACGCGACTGCCGCTCACGTGCGCCAGCGGCGACAGAGACACCGCGCTCGGGACCTGACACACCACGACGGTACAGCAGAACGTCACATCACGCCTTTTATCCCCGAAGGAGTACGCAGACGTACACATTACGGCCCCTAATGCCACTGTACAATGTAACACCACTATTCACTATTTATGTTATGAGTCCCATGTAATAGGGGGTGAGCCTATTGCCATATACAGGGAACATTTCCAGGCTCCTTGCTACTACTGAGATTTTAAAAGCTAGTGGTACTTTATATTTCTGAATAAAGATTTTATTGTTTATTTATTTACTTTTCCCGACCCGGGCATTGAACCCGAGACACCTTGCCCGGCAGTCGCACTTGCGATCATTCGGGACGAAGGAATTAAATAAAATTATAAGTATTTGGACTATATGGCAACAAACTCACCCCCTATTATATAGATAGACTATACTAGACATAGGGACTCAACATAAACAGTGAAAAGTGAGTGATATGTACATTTTACAGTGGCAATAAGTGCCGTAATATGCACCTCTGCCAACCCCTTCAGGGATAAAAGGCGTGATAATATGTGTGTATTTGAACTACCTACGTTAAGATGAATATTAGGTTTTATACTGTTACTTTAGAGAAATAGAATTATAATGTAAAAAAACTTTAAGTATGATCTGATTGCTAAAAAAAATGGATGACAGAAAAGACGTCGTTTTAGTAACGCTGGATAGACTCATAACATTAAGCACGTAAACGAAAACCGAAATAAATAAAGAAAATTGATTTATTTATACTTGGAAATCCAAAAGATAAAACACAAAAATCACGTATGTGATCTTCATACAAACGCAATGAAGTGATAGAACTTTATATAATTCAATTTAGCATTGTTCAAAAATATAATCTTTTGGTACAGACAATCAATTTTTTCTTCACGATCTTTTTGGCCTCTAGATGGCGCCATATACTTTTTTTATAATTTAATGTAGCCTTTAACCAGCGGACTAATGACTAATGGACGCTTCTAACGATACCTCATTTATAAAATTTTGACCAGTATTTTAGGAGTTAGGAGGAAACAGATGAACATACATTCCGGTCAAAATTATAACCCTTCTTTTGGCTTCGTCGTAGTCGGGTAAAAATTCTAAACTAACGTAACTTTTTGTAACAAAAGCATATCATTCCTCACCTGTCCATTAATACTATTCTTCTCCTCAGGTAACTCAGGCGGACTCTTAACAAGTTGCTCCTCATCCAGTTCGAAGATGTCATCGTCAGCGTCTCCGGTCCCGTTGCCATGACTACCGTGACTGCCGTGACTACTGTGACTACTAGGGTGACCATTCTCCACTGTATTCCCCTCAGGACTGTTCGGGTCTTGAAGAGGAATGGCTGCTCCTGATACTATGAGTTGAATTTCGTCCTGGGGTGAAGTAATAATAATAATTATTTAGTTTTTGTTGATTATTATGAATCCTAGATGGGGTACATCTTAATGCTATGACCGAGTATTTTTTCATATTGGAAATTCGGTTGATATTTGACCATTATCTCGCCTCCACCAGCCACCATTAAGCGATGATGCGGTCTACAATAGAGCACGCCTTTTGGTGACCTAATGGACATTTCCAGGTTGAAAGATAAAGAGGAGGCCTGTGCACAGCAGTCTTTCAAAAGAAGGTGATGGAAGTATACTAAAATTTGTACCTCTGGCAGCTCGAGCTGGAAGCGCGGCGCGGTGAGCGCGGCGGGCTGCAGTCGGCGCAGCTTGTACGCGACGCCGTCGAGCGCGCGCCGCACGTGTCGCTCCACGCACGCGCTGCCGCCGCCGCCGCCCAGTGACAGACGCCCGCGCCATACCTACGGAAGGGTATCATGTAGTGAATACTTTTGACGTGCTAAAACTGATAAGTTCACATAGGAAAAAAGCGAGTAGATTACGAGAATTTAACGTCTGACTAACGCCATCTGAAGTAAGAAAATCATAAAACTGTAGCGAGCAGACAGTGGCGTGCAGTCCATATAGGCAAAAAGGCTTTGCCTACCTTATAAATATGGTAAATATATCATACATAAAATGTACAAACGCGTTTATTAAGATTCAATAATATAATAAAAGTTTGTAAAAAAACGGCTAACATAAATACAGGGTTACAGGAAAAGTCGTGCTAGATCCGTTAAGGGCGTGGAGTACTCATCATTTCTGACTTATTTCACTATGAAACACCCTATCCTAAACTTAACCCTTTTCGAGATATTCGACTTTTAATGTTTTTAATGAAAATTGTCGATTTTTAGGCTACTAAATTTAATTTTGTTTATTTTATGTGTCTTATTATTATTATTATTCCATTTCAACATGTGTAATAAGATGCTTTAAAATGAAATATTGGTAAACCAATATTAGTAAGTCAAATTTCATTTGACTTACTAAATTAACTTTTGTTTTTCTTTAATTAAACGCTGCATTACCTTAATTTTTCAGCTAAATTTTTTTTATTATAATATTATCAAATGACTATTGGTAATGACTTCAATTCATTTCCAATGTTTTTTTCGGCCATATTGTTTTCATGTGATGTGCGATCGCTTTGTTTATGTTTTCGTTTAAATTATTAGGAATTAGTTTTAAACATAAATTTGCATAAATATGTGTAGAAGTAGTTAAATATATGTGTAGGTTCTTCAAATAGTTCTTATTTGTTTATCAGTGTCTTGTACAAGTACCTATATTATTCGATTGTGAAGTTTGTGTTGATAATAGATAATTTTATGTCTTTGTTGAAAGTGTAAAAAAGTAAGTTTTCGCAAAAAAATGTCCTTTATCGACTAGATTCAGATAATGACCATAGGCAGAGGTGTACTCGAGTTACGAGAATTGACCCAAGTAAAAGGTAGGTAATGTAAATATGTACTATAATGGATCTTTTATTTGATTTCCTTGTTTATTGTTTCTTAATTCTTAAAAATATCAACTTAGACTTCGAGTTATACTGATTCACATTACTTTATTATTAATAATTATGTAATGTAATAACAAATGTACCGCTTATATTCGGCTCGGCCACAGCCGGCTGCGCTTGGTATTGTTTTGTTTGTTGACATAATGTAGGTACCTACCTACTTTCTTAAATTCGTAATATATTATGATTTTGAATAGATTGGTTAAACTTAACAATTCGATAATGGAATTTGGTTCATCAAAGGGCATTGACTAAAATTGGTGCCTTTCTTTTTTCTAGCGGCAGTCGATGATTTATGGAAAATATTATCTGGAATGACATTATAAACGAAATTGTCTATGGGCTCATATATGGAAATCTCAGTCTGGACTGAGTTATCAGCGTTGAAAGGAGCTGGAATCAAACATCTTACTTTGTTTTTTTTATTCAAATTATTCATATTTTTGTCACAATTCCTAACTTCAATTTGCGCGCCACTGTACGCCGGGCACAGGAACACCACATCACACCACAATATATCCATATTTCCAGACACTAATTGTTATTACCTATATTCTCTCAGTCGATAACTTGTATGATGCTTCTAGGAGTTGTGTCGTGAAATTTCATGAGCGTCAGCTGTGGTACCAGTGGTGGGTTGAGTAGTGGTAGCCATCCAAACATCTAATAAAGTATTTTTTTGCGGTTGACTCCTGTTTGGAGACTCATTTATAGTTAGTATAATCTTTTGAAGAAAGGAAACCGTCGACTTTGTAAAGTGATTGACTAAACGTCAGATGAGCGCATATTTTTTTCATATAATGTGATCAGTCGAAATATAATCCATCACTTTGTGACTGAATGGCGGTATCTTTGTACAGAATCTTGTGCTAGCTGTAGATTCAAATATTAACTGTAGCTAGATTAGTTACTAATCGGAAGTAGGTCGGGAGAAGTAGACAGAAAAATGTTTTTTTTTTGTGTATTGACGACTGCCGCTACTTAATCCGCTACCAACGCTGCAACTGACAAACATAGCATTTCATGATAATCCTATCATGAAAATCTTTTGATCATGAAAATCTGTCATAGGCCATAAACCGTATACATATGTATGTGTACATAAAGTGAACACGCTAGCCAATAATGCAAAATATGCATCATTATTAGTATTATAAATAGATCCTTCATTATTTGTAAGTTTTGTTGGCTTATTCGATAGCTGATGAAGTACTTCACAAAAAATACGCGAGATGTCAGTGTATGTAATTTGGCGAAAGTGTATGAAATTTACGCACTTTTCGAAATATATCTTGTGTGAGTATGATTATATGACCGGGGGGAGAGGTTTAATCATACGATATTTAGTTGCCTACCCTGTCTCGAAAACCTGTGCACAAGAATAGTTAAATAATAAGCTTAGATTAAGTATATGTGAACAAAATGGAAATGAATATGTTTGTTTGTTGTTCAATCATCAACAGCCTATAAATGTCTACTACTGAGCAAAGTCTCTTCCTACACGGAGAAGGTTTGAGCATTAATCACCACGCTTGCTCAATGCGGGTTGGTGATTACAAACTTATAATTAGAAATTATAAGCCCAGGTTTCCTCACGATGTTTTCCTTCACCGTTTGTCAGTGGTGTCTAAATAATCTTAGAAAGTACATATAACTCTGAAAAAGTCAAATTGGTACTTGCCGTTGTTAGGTTTCGAACTTGCACCCTCATGCATGAGAAGCGAGCGTCTTAAACCTCCGGGCCACCACAACATTTTGTTGTTTGTTGTTGTTGTTGAAGTGAAAATAACATTACCCGATTGCTTTGCCTCTAAATAATCATTGTAATATACTTTTAAATTTGTGTCTTTAAATAAGACTAAAAATACCAAAAAATCACAAAGAAAAGACAAAAAAGCAAAAATTTATCATAAGCTATAATATTTATATAAAAAGTAGCATAATTATGAAAATACAAACCTGCGCAAACGCCTGCGGTGGAGCTCCGACGACGGGTTTGAGTCCGTGCGTGTACACTTGCATGTTCACGTGACGTTTGGCTAGCGCACGCGCTGTTTCTACCTGCATAATACAAAATATTATTTTTTCATGGCTGACGATTAGAGGCAACAAAATGTTCTTGTCTGAAACAGTAGTATTGAAAATTTCGTCTCGACAATATTCAAGACCGATCGAGAAGGATACGGATGCTTTCTATGGATACCTACTCTCTGCCCTATTTAGAACAATAGAACTTTAAGTCAAGTAAGTCATAGATTATTAAAAGGTAACAAACAGGGGTTAGTTGCTAAATTCGTCATTTTTATGGGATTATAAATAGGTACGTGCCTCGTACCTCAAAATTAGTATCATACTTAAATATGTTAATCATTTAAATGGACCCTTGGGTACCGATCGACAAATAACCGATCAAGACACTTCTGCAGATTCATTACAGGCATTTTCGTTTTAAAAATAACGACTATGACATATCGATGAGTGCCTAAGACGAAATCTTCTATGTGCGGTTTAACAGCTAACGGCCGAAGATTATGGCAAGCTCCCAAAGCGCGTACCACATTACATGAGCAGTACCTATAAACGACTACACTATAAAAAAATCGCCCCGCTAGCTCTACTTTCACGTGGTATGTAAATTATTTTTCTTTCTCAAAACGCTCAGAAAAATCTTCTTTCCAGTGCTCTGGCGCCAAAACTACTTATATTACCAAAAAGCTGTCTAGACATAAATTGTAGAATATTGTGAGTAGTTTAATTTTGTAGTTAACGATTTCCTCATAAAATGCACAGGAAAAGAGATATTGTAAAAAAAACTGTTTTTGGCCGCCAATTTTCCAAGATGGCGGCGCGAGCCGCGCACGTACCAAGGTGCAAAATGGAAATCAAAAAGACCACATCAAAATGTACAAAGTTGCCGATTTACAAAACTCCCGGAAAACATTCCAGGTAGAACTACCAAATTACTGAACTAAAATTCAACATTATTTTGACGTGACAACGTCTTATAAATTGGTTTGCCGGGTGACACTTCAAGAAACTGCGTTACGCTCCGCTCACGTTATGCGCTCACAATGAGAGCGAGTGAGAGGCACGCGCCCCTTCCACTCGGGCATGGTTAGCCCGCCTAAGAGCGAGAGAGACAGACATAAAAATTTCATCCTTCTTCCTACTATACGAATGAATATTCACATTAAAATTATTTTACCACTCAAAGTCGTTGTCACGTAAAACTTTCGCCCGTATACCGACTTTACAGGCAACCAATTTTTTTATTGTTGTTTTAATCCTGAAAAAATAATTATAATTTTACAAGAAACAGTTACAGGGTACATATAGACTTACATCCTCAGCCTCGTCGAGCTCCAGTACGCAGGCGTCCTTGTCCGCGCAGAGGTCCAGTGCGGGCGCGTCCTCGCCCTCCATCTCCGGCAGCGCGCCGTTTGTATTGTGCTCGGTCACACCTACACCATTTTATAGCAGAAATAAAATAATGTTATACTTCTAAAATAATCATAAAACAACGCAAAAATATTATATTATTAAAATAAATATACATATATTGCTATAAAAAAACAGATTTTTTTCTTCATTAATTTTAACCAGGGTCCTAAAAGTGGCTTATCCATTTTATCGTCATTAACATTACGGCTTCTATTCCCGAAGAGGTAAGTAGACGTGCAAATTACGGCACTTCATGCCGCTGTACAATGTAACACTCACTTTTCACTATCTATGTTATGAGTCCCATGTAATAGGGTGTAATATGGGTGAGCCTATTGCCATAGACCGGGCACAATTCCAGACTCCGTGCTACTACTGAGAACCCGAGAACCCTTGCGAACACTCCGACAACGAGGCCATCAAAAAAAAAACAATAGTAATAATAGTAAGTCAAATTTAAACAATTTTACAAAACAAATAATTATTTAATTATTCCACATTACATTCAACCAGGGCACTAAAAAAAATAAGTTTATCCGTACAATATAATACTCACCAACATCAAAACCGTTGGCCACTCTGTTAGCCGCGAACGAGTCCCATAATGCTTTCTGTATTTCCAACGCATCTTTGTCGTTTTCTGACGCCTACAAACATTATTATACTTTATTAACACCAAAATATGCGTACGATTGATGCTGCTTTTAACATTTGCAAATATTAAAATTATTGTAAAATTAAAAACTATTCGAAAATTGCATAAACACAAACACAAGACGATTTCAATGAGAGTTATGTTTTTACGACGCTTCTGTGTGTCTAATAGATACAATTATCTACTATCAAACCATTAGAATGTAATTTTATGACAGTTATCGTGGATTGATAAATATATCTCAACATAAGTACCATTTGGTAAGAAAAAAGATATCCCTTATTCGTGAGTATTTTATTATTTTTATTATATCTATCGGGAAATATACTAAATTACCTAAAAATCGCAGGTTACTCACGTGAACATATTGAGAAAAGCTCTACTAGTTTCGAGCCACAAAGGGGCTCTTCCTCATGATAGCTGGAGAGCCAGTGAACCCTGGGAGTAACGGTCTCCCTGTAAGATTAGAAATTTGTATACTTATGATTTATGGTATTCTAAGAGCAATAGCCATGACATGGCAGGCGTCAGCCCTGCACGTCATCAGCCCCTTTATTTTTTGAACTGTTAAGTAAATTGGGTTTCAAAACTTGTTTCTGTAAATTTGAAAATTTAATAGGATAAAGTTTATTTATTGTACATCTTAAAAAAAAATTGACAGGTGATTACAATAAGCAGAAGTATATGGCAGATCAATTAGAAAACGCACAGTTGATGAGGTAATTAATAAACTTTATCCTGTATACTTGAAATTTTTATATGTCTTCAAATAAACGTCTCAGAGTAAATATGTACAATGCCAGGCGGTTTTGAACAGCATAAGACATTGACAGGCGAGGGGACAGCTGCTAAGAGCGTGCGAGAAGTGTCATGAAGATGGTACAATACATAAAACTCAGAAATCAGCAATGGTTGAAATTTTAAAGGCAAATTTTAAAGGCCTCTTCATGGTTTTGGCACGATAAATCATCATTTATATCGACAACCACAGAATATTATGGACACTATAAGTATGGCATTGTTTGTAATTTAAGTTCACTATGGTATTCCCGATAAACTCTATCATTTCATTTGTGCACCAATGTGTAATTAAAAAATCTACGAAAGCTTCTTTAAATTGTATGTTACGAAGTTCTTTCATAAAATCAACTGGTCGAATTTGTTCTTGTCCGGTAATGAAATAATTTTGTTTTCGTACTTCTTGTCGTTTGGCTCGTTTATAATCTTTAATTGACGGCGAAAAGTATTGTCGGTCGAAAATGATATCTACTCGTGAGGCATGTGTAGCTGTTAGTAGCGACATAATATTTTTGGAATACCACTAAATGTTTTGGGGATATTTTTTAATGTATGCAGTAAGAAGAATCCATCAAAAATGACAACATCAAAACGTCTTGGTACGTCTTCACAGTTGCCTTTAAAATTTCAAACCATTGCTGATTTCTGAGTTTTATGTATTGTACCATCTTCATGACAGTTCTCGCACGCTCTTAGCAGCTGTCCCCTCGCCTGTCAATGTCTTATGCTGTTCAAAACGCCTGGCATTGTACATATTTACCCTCGCCTGTCAATGTCTTATGCTGTTCAAAACCGCCTGGCATTGTAAAAATTTACTCTGAGACGTTTATTTGAAGACATATAAAAATTTCAAGTATACAGGATAAAGTTTATTAATTACCTCATCAACTGTGCGTTTTCTAATTGATCTGTCATATACTTCTGCTTATTGTAATCACCTGTCAATTTTTTTTTAAGATGTACAATAAATAAACTTTATCCTATTAAATTTTCAAATTTACAGAAACAAGTTTTGAAACCCAATTTACTTAACAGTTCAAAAAATAAAGGGGCTGATGACGTGCAGGGCTGACGCCTGCCAGGTCATGGCTATTGCTCTTAGAATACCATAAATCGTAAGTATACAAATTTCTAACCTTACAGGGAGACCGTTACTCCCAGGGTTCACTGGCTCTTGGACTATGAGCAGCGTGCGCGGTCGCGGCGATGTCGCGCGGCGGTAGTCTGATCCTCTATGGGTCGAAACTAGTAGAACTTTTCTCAGTATATTCACGTTAATAACCCGCGAGTTTTGGTTTAATTAAGTATTTTATTGAAGCACACCTTTATCCTGGGCGGCGTGGGCGGCGGGAGTGCAGCGAGCCTGCAGGCCGTGCCCGTGGCCAGCGCCATCACGCACCGCTCGCCGATAGCTATCTGAGTCTGTAGCGAGAATATCGCGTTGGCGCCCTGTAAGGAGAAATAAATCATAAGATCTACGGGATTAAGTCCAGCTTTGTACAGTGTTTTGTGCAAATAGTTGCAAGTGCAATTATATATATGTACCTACTGATGAGCTACATTTTCTTTACTCTCTCTCAAATTATTGTTTACCTAATTGGGTACTTGCCTTAATCAAAAATAAATTATTTCGACTGTTCAATACAATAAAATATTAAAAAAAATAATCACACTTTCATTAATTGATTTTATGACCAACTTAATTTTAGTGCTTTCCAGCATTTTTTTACGAAATAAGTATGCTGTTTGACGCTAAAAAAAAACGTGACGTCACAATACACAATCTCGTACAAAATTCATAGAAAACCGTTTTTACCGACTCCAAAAAAAGGAGGAGGTACTATGTTTGGCTGATTGTCTTTTTTATTTTGACGGTTCGAAAAAAGTATTGAATTTGACTAGTTGGCCAGCAGTGGCGTGCAGTCCATATAGGCAAATAGGCTTTGCTTGACATAAAATGTACTAACGCGTTTATTAAGATTCAATAATATAATAAAAGTTTGTAAAAAAACGGCTAACATTAAATATACATTCACATATACTATACACGGACCGCACGCCTTTGTAAAGCAATGAATGCGCGCCGCACGCACCACGCATGCGCTGCTATTCCTTAAATCTTGGTTGGTGGTTGTGACGTCACAAAAAGTATGCAACGCGCATGCGTGAAGGTCACGTGACTATGGTCACAGCACAGAATAACCATTCATAAACGCAAAAAATTATTACACGATTCAATCTAGCCGGACTTGATGAAATTTGTGAATCTGCGCCATCTATTGAATTTTTTGTTAAAACTTCTGAACGCGTTCGGTATAATGGGAATGTCTTTTTATAATTATGCATACTAAAAAAAATATGTTTCAGGTGTTTTAATTAAATCTTAACATTTTTACGCGTTGTCGCTTTATAGAAACTTTAAACGAGGAGTTGACTTTATTATTTAAAAGTTAAAAGGAAGTTATCGAAACGTCAAGTTGCCGCTACTCAAAGTTTCAAATTATTATCAACGAATGTTTCTTATGGAAAATAATAATAAGACAATGATGCAATTCCATTTGACTTATGTAAATTAACGTTTGTTTTTTTTATAATTAAACACTGTGTTGCCTTAATGTTTAGCTATAATTTTTTTATAAAACACTCAATTGACCACGATGGGTAATGACTTTCCAATGTTTTCGGCCATATTGTTTTCATGTGATGTGCGATCGCTTTGTTTATGTTTTCGTTTAAATTATAAGGAATTAGTTTTAAACATAAAGTTGCATAAATATGTGTAGAAGTAGTAAAATATATGTGTCGGTTTTTCAAATAGTGTATTTGTTTATCAGTGTCTAGTATATTATTCGATTGTGAAGTTTGTGTTGATAATAGGTAATTTTTTGTGTTTGTTTAAAGTTAAAAACAGTAAGTTTTTGCAAAAATGTGTCCTATAACGACTAGATTCAAGTAATGACCATAGGCAGAACTCAAGTTACGAGAATTGACCCAAGTCAAAGGTAGGTAATGTAAAATATAGGTACTATAATGGATCTTTTATATGATGTCTTGTTTATTGATTGATAATTCTTAAAAATATCAACTTATACCTCGGGTTGTTTTGATTTACATATTAATTTATTATTAATAATTATGTAATGTAATAACAAATGTACCGCTTATACTCGGCTCGGCCACAGCCGGCCGCGCTTGTTGTTGTTTTGTTTGTTGGTAGGTACCTACGTTCTTAAATTCGTAATTATGATTTTGAATAGATTATTTAGCAATTTGATAATTGAATTTGGTTCATCAAATTTATGATTTATTATTAGTATAATAAATAGATGCTTCATTATTTGTAAGTTTTGTTGGCTTATTCGATAGCTGATGTAGTACTTTACAAAAAATACGCGAGATGTCAGTGTATGTAATTTGGCGAAAGAATAAACCACAATATTCTTGAACGCACTTTTCAACAAAATGTATTCTATACATGTACCTGTCTTGTAGGAGTATGATTGTATGACCGGGGGGAGGGCTTTAATCATACGATATTTAGTTGCCTACCCTGTCTCGAAAATCTGTGCACGCCACTGTTGGCCAGTACCCAAATGGTGAAGCAGATCGAACGCCCACAAACCCAAAACATCACTGTAAGTACTGAGTCATAATATAAAACTTTGACTCTACTTTTTCTTTTTTTTTTCATGATAACTGTGACGTGTAATTAATAAAATGTGTAACTAATGAATTAAAGCTTGACTGACCTGCATCCTAAGTTTAGCGAGCAGTAACTTGTGTAGTTCATACTCTAGAAAGGGCAGTTGGTCGGAGATGTCCCTGGCACCCGGCTCTGATGTAGGCGGCGCTCTTCTCACTCGAGCCGCTATATAGGAACAAATAAAATTGTGTAGTTTGATGTAAGATATATTATTTTCATTTTTTTTCTTTCTTTTAAAAAAAAAGTTGCCCCACACTAGGATTTTCTCCTGTGTAGTGGGTGCGTTTACAAACATACAAATTCACATACACATGGCACCCAGACCCGGAACAACAATTTGTAGATCACACAAAGTGTTCTTCCGTGCGGGAATCGAACCCGCGACACGTTGTACGGCAGCCGGTCGCCCAGCCACCGCACCAACCGTGCAGTCATCATATTAGTTCTACAGATTTGGTAGCTCGTGGTCAATATACATTTTGACAAGTCATAATTAATTGATAATCTCAATGACATATATGTATATAGTAGGTATATATAAAATATACAAATACTACAAGTAGTTTATTCCAGTTTCGCACCACTTTCCCAATAGTATAGTGCACAGCACATAAACGAACAGGGTCCTTAGACAAAGTAACATCGCTTAATAGCGAAACGAAAAGTAAATTCGCCATCGTCTCTGAGATAACGATAAACATTTCCTAGCCAATGTAACACTATGGTCGTGATCGTTGAGTCGAATTCTTTATTCGGCAAAAAACAAAAAGATTGGTTATGGTATCGAAAATCTAGCTGTCAGTGACAGTCAGAAAGTTCAAATCGGATCAAACTCGCGAGATATTGATGTTTTAAAACTTTATTAATAAGAAAGTGAGTGTTGCGTTTAATTGTTTTTAAGTTAAATATAAACGGTAATTTTACAGTCGTAAGTGAATAGACTGTTATTACTTTTAGATCGTTTCCAAAACTTAATGATAATCAAAATAGACTCATTTTATAAGTGACTGGTGTTCAAACGATGATGGATCTCTCTCTATTTCTTATCTATTTTAATATTTAATGATAAAACATGGAATCAAGAGTGCGAGCAAGTCCTGAACAATTCGCAACGCTGCTCGAGTATATGGAAACGTAAGTAAATCTAAGTTTCATTCATGAGTATGTAATGTAAACAATGACGCGATCTTAACAATGAAGTACCTATATTGAACCGTCGCTGTCTTAACTATTTTTGGCGTCTCTCCCAGTCGGTCTCATTGTGTCCAGCCCACAATAAACGCAGAGAATGCATTTTTAAATCTATTTGATCTGTATTAGTGTATTGCCTCTAACACAAAATAAATAATAACAGAATCAATAATGAAATTCGGCCATATTGTTTCAATAACTACAACCTTTTAGCATTCGTTTCGTTATCGTTTTTGGCGATCACGATCGAGGCGTTGGCGAACACTGAAAGGTCTGCTTGTCTAGAAAGAAGAAAGAAGAAGAAAGAAAGAAAAATCATTTATTCGGCAATTACACGCACAGAAAACAAAGAATATAAAAAAATAAAAATACATCTACAGAATACATACAATACATACAGAATTTTGAATAAACAATAAAAAAAAAATCTAATAAACAAAATAATAATATTAATTTTAATTTGCGCGTGCTAATGCCAAAAGGGCCTCCACCTCAGCATAAAGTTGGACGTTTGTGCCCAACGCTGGTTTTCAGGTGGCACCCTGCAGTGACTCACGGACGGCGGTGCCGCCCCTCAATGAAGACAAAAAATAAACATGCAGTTGTATAAATAATATAAACGCATTTATATGGAATAAACACGATAACGATTCGTTACTTTATAGTTTCGTTATGAAATATAACATTGTCTACCAAATTGCGATAACGATGCCGATTGACCACGTGACTTAACGCGGCCTATGTCAATCCCATACATTTTAGTCTTAACTAACTTCGTTATCGTTTTTAAATTGTTACTTTGTCTAAGCCCCCAGCCTATAAATGACTGCTGAGCAAAGCCTCTTCTCATACGGAGAAGGTTTGAGCATTAATCACTGTGCTTGCTCAATGCGAGTTGGCGATTTCAAAATTATAATTAAAAAATTAAGACGTCTCAAAACCTTAGGGACACCACGACAGTATAGTGTACAGAAGTTTTCCTATATTCCTACTCGTATCATATCCATCTCCTAGTTACATTTTTAAAAATATACAATTTTACGGAGAACTTAGATCAAAAACAAGGATTTTTTTCAATTTTTTAACTTTAGGATGAGCGTTTGTTAATGAGAAATAATATTTCGTGTAACTTACCGACGGCAGTGAGTGTGACGGCTTTGGCGTGTGACGCCAACTTGTTGGGCTTCGAACATGTCGCGAGCAATACTGTAGGCACGCGGGCTCGTCTGGGGAATACATGTCATACTTTTAGTGAAACTGTCATAATTATTAACATTTTCAACATTGTTGAACTTGATTGAAATGTGCACGCGGCGGGATTGACGAGTTTTAACTCGTCGAGTACCGTATTTATAGACACAATTAAAGAACAATAGGTTGCGGTCACCGGTGACCGCTTGGTGTTTGACAGTTTAAACTTAATGTTTTTTTACAAAACATAACATTGATTTTAACTATAAATAATAGAATAGATTGTAGCGCAAGGGAAGGTTGACGGCTTAAGAGCGAGTGCAGGTCACCTATGCGACGGATTGTGAATCTTGCCATCACGCCTACATGAAGATCACGACCGACTTGCTAAGAGTGTAATGAATAGAAAGTAACCTTTGGAGTTTCTTGCTCGTTCTTCTCCATAGGAATCTACACCTTGGAATGAACAAATATCTTCACATTAAATTTTTTTTTGTTGACGTTCAAAAGTGCCTTTCTGGTCTAATTGAAATAAATGATTTTGACTTTGACTTTGAAAAGATATGAAATAAAGCCTACTCTATACTTATTTAATTATTTTTATATTTGATGGGCCGACGTTTGACCACTATCTCGCCTGGTGGTAAGCGACGATGCGGCCTACGATGGTCACCAGACGGTGCTAATGTAGCACGAGGTCCTGTGTTTCCAAACGGAATAAGCTGTATGATAAAAAAAAAACAGTAGTATTCATAATATGTTACTGACCGACATCCCCCGCAGACGGCGAGCTCGGCGCGGTAGGGCCCGGCGCCCGGCGAGTACGGCACGTGAGACATACTGCACGACTCACTGTCGGACTCCTCGCCGTGCTTCGAAACCGACGATGCTGGGGCTGAGGTAATTAACATATTGCATTTATTAATTAAAAGTTAGTTAGTTGACAAAGCATATTACAATGTTGAAGTTTTTCTAATAGACAATGGAATAAAATAATATTTTAAATACTAAATATCTTGGACATTTCATCTATTTTACTATGACATTTCTTAACTATAATCTTTTGACATTGTACCTATATTTTGTTAATGTGACTATTTTAAGTTCTGTAATCAATTTAATATTTACATAGCATAATATTGATTTTATTATATATATATATATTTTTTTAATAATTTGTTAATTCATATTTGAATGCCTCCTGGTAAAATATGGTTGAGCTCGCAATGTACCTAAACACCACATATTGTATCACCCATATTTGCAAATAAACTATCTTTATCTTTAAAAGAAAAATTCCATCCCCTCGCACTCCGGACTGGATGCTTCAAGCCCGATGAAGCTGGAGAAAGAAGCTGGGTTTGTATTTTGTAACTCTGTGATATCACACAACAGATCTTATTCCAAAGAAGAATAAAAGGAACCATGGAGTTTCTTGAACCTTATGAACTTATCTTGGTCTTTGGAACTAGAAAATAATTAGAAGACTACTAGACTCGACTTTAAAACGACTTTTGGTAAAATTAAGACAAATTTTACACTAAAAATCGCGGGTTACTCACGTGAATATACTGAGAAAAGCTCTACTAGTTTCGAACCACAGAGGGGTTCTTCCTCATGAGCAGTGTGCGCGGTCGCGGCGATGGCGAGTAGGCTACGCGACATCGCCGCATCGAATTAATTTAGTATGTCTCACGATAGTTATTATAAAAAATATTACACTACCTGAATTAGGTTCTGGCTCGGCATTGAAGTCGCAGTCTAAGTTGATCACTACCGCTGTACCGGACGCTGAGAGCACACACACGTCCTCGCTACAACAAAGGAAAAGTTATAATACGGTATTAGACAACTAGTTAAATTCAATACTTTTTTCGAACTGTCGAAAACGACAGTTGTCTATTGACCCGTCGAGCGTCCGCGTTCCTTATGATCCAACGGGTGCACCAGTGACATTTGGAGAAAGAAAGAAAGAAAGACAATGCATTTATTTGGCCATTGGCACACGGAAACAAGAATCCTTACAATAGAAATAAAAAAAATACAGTCAAAATAAAAACAAAACATTAATAATAGATTTTATTAAAGAGAAAGCAGCATGGAGCATTTTTCTTATGATCCACCGGGTGCTCATAAGGACGCTCGAGGGGTTAAGTCAAGAATTAAAATATCTTTTCAACATTGAGGCAGTCTTAGTAAGTAAGTATACAATACTTGTGTTGGGCCTGACGTTCTTCTATGATATTATTCAACTCACCAAATAGCAGTGTTCTCAGTGTACGCTATGACGGCGTTACAGCGCAGTGCCCGCGCATGCGCCCGCAGCTCAGTCCTGAGCTCGGCCCACCAGGCGGCGCGCGCCGCGCCCTCCCCGCCGTCCGCTAGCTTCACCGAACGAGCGCATACTGTACCACCTGTATAAAACAATTAAGCATGAATTATGAATTACAAACTAGCTTGAATTCCTGTATTATACCTTTTCTATGTCATACTAAATTAATAACTATTTTATTCACCAGTTGCCAAGGGCAAGTTGGGCATTGGTCTCGGGTTCGATTACCGGATTGGGTAAATTATTACTGGGTTTTAAAAAAATCTCAGTAGTAGCACGGAGTCTGGAATTGTGCCCGGTATATGACAATAGGATCACCCTCTAATACATGGGGATCATAACATAAATGGTAAAAAGTGAGTGTTACATTGTACAGTGGTATTAAGTGCCGTAAGTGCACCTCTGTCTACTACTTCGGGGATAAAATGCGTGATATTATGTTTATGTCATTTAAGTTTTAAACTGATATTGATCACTACATTTTTATGACATCGCTTTATGGTAATCTGTGTACACCAGTGCATTGGATGGTCTTTTGACAGTAACGGAGATTCGATGAACCAAATTTGCTTCATTAGTCAACAATAAGAGTTTTTAAATGATAATAAAGCTTTCATTTAACTTTAGACAAAATAAGTTATAGTAAAATACTCATTAAACAATAAATAGTTTTTTTATAGCATAAGCCGGTAAACGAGCAGTCGGATCACCTGATGGTAAGCAATCGGCGTCGCCCATGGACACCTGGAACACCAGATGCATTACAAGTGCGTTACCGGCCTTTTGGGGATTAGGAGTTTGAAGATCGTTGGGGATTCAGGAATTGGGGAGATTGGGGAAGGGGAGGGTAATTGGGCCTCCGGTAACCTCACTCACACGACGAAACACAACGCAAGCGTTGCTTGACGCCTGTTGTCTGTGAGACCGTGGTATCACTCCGGTCGAGCCGGCCCATTCGTGCCGAAGCATGGCTGTATACAGAAAAATACTTACCAATATGCACAATAAATCCCGGCGGATACTCTGTCATGGTAAGGAACGGATATTCCAGCATGTCCAGGTTGTTGCTGTTCATAGACGGCCGCAAGATGGCGCCACCACCGCTACCTACGTTACCCGCCGATGTGTTTAGTGATCCACCTAGAATTTAATAGAGTTTTAGACTAGGTAAAAAACCAGGTGATTAAACATTACTCATTGCCATTCGTTGCGTTATTTAATTCTGAATTTTGTACTGAAAGCTGAGTTTGACTTTGACCATGTTATGCCATTCTTCAAAATCGAATATTTGATGGGAGTCCATCAAGTCATCATCATCATCATTATCAATCACATTACTTAATACTAATTAATACATCACAGACTGCCTCGTTGGCCGAGTGGTCGCAAGTGCGACTGCTGGGCAAGGGGTCTCGGGTTCGATAGGGGTCTCGGGGAGCCGGGTCGGGCAAAGTATTACTGGGTTTTTAAACAATTCTCAGTAGTGGCACGGAGTCTGGAATTGTGCCTGGTATATGGTAATAGGCTCATCCTATATTACATGGGACTCATAACATAAATAGTGAAAAGTAGGTTTTACATTGTACTGTGGCATAATGTGCAAATCTGCCTACCACTTCGGGGATAAAAGGCGTGATATTATGTATGAATGTAATTCATCACATGAATATTATTATATTTGACTGCACGGTTGGCGCGGTGGCTGCGCAACTGGCTACCGCGCAACGTGTAGCGAGTTCGAATCCCACTCGGAACAAATCTTTCTGTGATCCACAAATTATATTGTTTCGGGTCTGGGTGTCATGTGTATGTGATATTGTATGTTTGTAAACGCACCCACATCACAGGAGAAAATACTAGTGTGGGGCAATGTTTAAAAAAAAGTTCATGAGATTGGGTGTCCGTTGGTGAATCTGATCAATCAGATCATGATCTGAATGATACAATGATGAAGTTACATAATATAATCGTTTAGATTTCCATAGATTTGATGCTAGCTGCAAATCTGAACAAGGAAATATAGTTTAAAAATCCTTACCTTTAGGCGTTACACTAAGATCAGAATCGGACGACCTCCTGTGAATCCCAAGTGGCGTCGACGTGGCGTTCAAGGAAGAGTTCTGCGCATGCGCCGCCTGAGCCGGCTCCCTCCCCCCGTACGACTCATGACGAGCATGGCGCGGCGATCCTCTGTCCTTGTCGCTCTTATCGTCGCGCCTATCCCTGTCTCGTTCACTCCTGTTGATATCGCACACGGCATGCGAGTTATCACACACACTATTGTTAGTCTCGTCTACTTGGTCTATTTGGTCTATTTGTTCTACTTCGTCTATGCTGGTCTCTGGTAACGAAGGTATGGTTTCTAGTGCACCAAGTTGTGGGTGAGACACTATCACAGGCTTGGTTACGTCGCTAGGTGAAATGTTAGCTTGTTTGGACATTTTAGGCGTTTCGGTCTCTGTTATTGAGTCTACGCTATTTTGGCGAGTGAGTCTTTTATTTTTCTTTGCTTCGGGTACTGATTTGCTTTTTCTATGTTTAATTGTTTCGTTTTGTGCTGAAGATTTCTCAGTTTCAGAATCGATAACTTTCGGTTTTATCGCAGCGTCGATTTCAGATTTACTTTCGTTTATTTTTTCGTCTTCTTTCCTATTTTCAGATGTAACTGGTTCAGCAGGTATTAAAGCCTGAACTTATCTAAGAGAACTGTTTCGAAAGCTGTATGAATCAAGCCTGCAGGTTTCAAATTTTCACGAGAATGTGACTTCTCAAATATTTCTTTTAACTTTTCAACAGCTACTTCTTTCTCTTCAGCTAAAGTATGCACTTTGTCTAACAATATATTTTTTACAACATTCTTGACAAGAGAAGGTGATTTCAAATCATCGTTTAGGTGCTAGCATCTTCCAGATCATCATCAGAAAACGTTTTCAGTTCAACAAAGGTGATGCCAGGTTGACCAACTAAAGACTGGACTTTATCCATCAATATTGTTTCCATTGCAGTATGGGTAAGTCCACTAATTTCTTCCTTTTTATTTGTATCAATCGAAATACGATCCTGGTCTTCCTCTGATGGAACTACCGGTACTGGCGCTCCTAGTGCAGAAGCCTGCACTCTATCTAGAAGCATAGTTTCAACTGCTGTATGCACAAGACCAGTAGGCCTTAAATCATCTTTGCTGGATTTTTTAAACTTATCTGAATCTGTGTCAGTTTTATGTAGCGGGACAGCGAAAGCCACACCGGGCTGTCCAACCAATGTTTGAACTTTATCCATTAGTATAGTACCTACAGCAGTGTGAGTTAGGCCAGATGAACTTTCATTCCTATCCGACTCGTGAAGTTTATCATTAGAAGTTATTACAGGATCTGGTACTGTTCCACCAAGGGCTGATGCCTGAACTCTTTCCAATAGCATCGTTTCCACTGCAGTTTGAACTAATCCATGTGGTTTTTCCTCTCTCTTTTTAAAATCGTCAGGCCTCTGTGCTCTATCGTAATCATCAAATACAGATGAAACTGGTTCAGGAGTTTCCGGGCCAAGAACTGATTGGACTTTTTCCATCAACATAGTTTCCATTGCCGTGTGAACCAGTCCAGTTGACATGGATTCCCTCTTTTTAGGCTTACTGTCAAAGAATTTTTCAGTTGGTGAAGTATGGTCTGGAGATTTCGGACTAAGCAAAGACTGGATGTAAGCTATAGGTTTTTTAACTTTCATTTTGGATCCTTCTCCAGTTTCTGAACGGTCATTACCTTCAAACACTATTTCTGGGTGAGGAGTATCTGGAGTAGAAGGCATAAGGACAGACTGAACTCTATCCATAAGCATAGTTTCCATCGCAGTTTGTACTAAGCTTGGTGGTTTGTTTTTATGTTCGTGTCCTTTGTCAACCTTCCTAATACCACTGACAACTACTGGTTTGGTATTCACAGGTGGAGACTGACTCTTTGGTCTACTGGATGGTGCTATATTAATACTGCTGCCGACTGAAGAACTGTTATTATTTCTATATTCTTCAACTTTACCTAACTTCTCGTTAACATCATCGAAAAACTGTTTGTTCTTAACAGATTCTGAATCAGGAGAAGTAGGTAGAAGTAACGACTGCACTTTATCTAGCAGAATAGTTTCCATAGCAGTATGGACCAAACCTGTAGACTTCAGAGAGTGTTTCTTTTCAGTGTGATGATGAGGTTCCTCTTTGTGGTAAAGAGACGAAATACCACTGAGAGAGGACCTTGAAACAGGCTCCGATCCAATATACATGGATACTTTTACGTGATCAAATTCATCGCTTTTGTGGAAGAATTTGTGCGTATCAATACTGTCCTTGTCGAGACTCATCAAATCGCTATAAGACAAGAATGGAGAACCCAGGACAGTCTCACTAGGAGCTTTGAACGAACATCGGAAGACGACCCAGGCTGGCTCAAAGGAGTTTTATTCTCCTTCTTTTTCGGATGCAAAGAATAGTGAGAAATACTTTTAATCATATTGCTTTTAGACAACTTAGACAATTGACGTCGTATGCGTCGGGAAGAACGATGGACGAAGCTACCTTTATCTACTGGAGATGACGGCTCGCTAATGCTTTTAGCAGGCTTTTTGTGAGAGAAGGGATTGTGGAATTTAATGTGATGGGTAGTGGGTTTTGCTACACACGTGTCGTCTTTCACCGATGACGTCGAAGCTTCGTTTGATCTCACTGGTTTGTCGACAACTATCTTACTTTCGACTTCTCGAGGCACTGACTCCAGTGATTTACATTTGTCAATAAGCACTTGATTATCGAATACTTGTTGTTCTACTTCTGTTTTCTTATCAATTTCCTTTTTCGTTTGTACTGGTTTAGTTTCAATAGGATCAGGCTACCTTCAAGGATGTTTAACTTTTTATCCATGCTAGCAATCACTTTTGGATCAATGTCATGGCTTAGAACTGATTGCACTATGGAGCTGGTAGTTTCAATAGACCTTTCGGTATCTGTTTTCAAGTCAGAACTTTCATCGTCGTCTTCTTCATCGCTACTGGACTCCAGCTCGGAGCTTTCAGCTGATAGTGCAGAGGAAACTGATCCAAAGTAGCCAGGATCTCCAGGCAATGTTAGGAGATTTTCGTTTCTCTCTGGCATTGGGGTAGCTGGACAAGACTCGATATCTTTCGCTCCCTCGGCGGCACTACTTGATCAGAATTAATATTACTCAAAGAAGTGAATCTTATTTCTGGCATGTTTTTCGGTTCTTCTGTGGGGCCATCGATTTCTTTCGCCTTGACTTTCTCATCATCGGATATGTTAAGGGCAGGTTCAGATTCACTCGTTCGTCTTAAGGTGGATCCTGGAGAGGCTTCCGAGTCTTGTGTCTCAGCAATGCAGGCGAGACCTGTTTGAACATGAATGATCGATCTAGCCAGGATTGAAGCCATACCTTCGCCCTCATCCTCTTTATTAACGAATGGTTTACGGAATTTCGGTTTCTTCAAGCTTAATTTCCTCAATTCATGTTTTATATCGCCTAGAGAGATTCGTGAGGAATCAGACGCGTTAGATCTTAAGATATTGTGTCTTCCTGTTTGTCTGATGAAGATGATTTGTTAGCAGATCGACGACTGAATCTTTTAGTGAAAAAGTTAGTTTTGATCTTCTTCAGTTTCTCGATTGGTCCTGAAGAGTCGGAATCGTCACTTTCTCTGTTGAGAAGTTTGTTCAGATCTGTCTGGTCTTCTGATAGGTGTCTGAGGCTGCTTCTGTGCGGATATTCATCCCTGTATATGGAGACGCTTCCAGCGTAGCTGTTAATGCTGGGATGCCTTGTCATGTCCATACTTTCGTCTTCTTCAAGAGCATCCGTTTCATCTAGTAAAGCTGATGCATTAGGATTTAAGATCGAGAGAGTTTCTGCAGCTCTCCTGATGCGTCTGGTAGTAAGCAGACATCTCCGTAATACTTTCATTATCAGTCGCCAAAATGTCCAAATACTTTTTTAATTGTCTGTTTTAAGTTAGCGGACACAACAAACCATGCAAAAATATAACTATAAGTAAATTGTTTAAAAAAAACTCTGGTTTAAACTAAGTTACTGTTTTGTCAACATTTATTACGAACATTTAAAGCTTTTTAGTTTTAAATAGACTAGTCTAGATTACAGTAACCTTGGCAACTATACTTAAGAAATCAATAGACTTATAAAGCCTTGGGACAAGAAAATAAATTTTAAATTGAAGGGGGTTGTTTTATCTTCGTATTTGGAATTTTATTGCATTGTAGATAGAGTTGAATATTGTGTGTACTCACTGTTGCGTGCAAGGTGGCATGTTTAACGTTTGACTTGGCATGGGTAGAGGAGTTATACTGACGGCGGTACCTGCAATCGATAGGAGATTAAATTTGAATGACGTTAATTTGTTTTTACCGGTAAACACGTCAAAATTGTTGCCCTACAAATGATCTTTATCGTTCAAAAAAGGCAATATTGCGTCATGGTATGAAGTATGCATATGACAGAACTATGACTAGATAACTAATATGTAGTCTTGAGGGACTGAATTTGAATTTGAGGATCGAACCTTATTCCTAGGCCATGTATTACAAGGCTGGGAAATATGTGTACACTTCTGTTTAACAAAGTTGGTTAATGTTTAACGTACCGATAGCTCTAGCCACAACTCCTGCTTCCCCTTCCAGATCGAAGTCCTGTTGGTAACCAACCACAGCGTTGGCCCCCAGCTCAGCTGCTTTCAGACCTACTAAACGCTGGACCTGACGACAAACATTAACATTAAAATATATTTACCCTTCGATGGTACAGAAGTACGCCATGGTTTTGTTCACATTGTTTCACTCTGCATACTTATTTGTCAAAAAAGCTACTTTATTTGTTCAGACGTTCTATTTATCACGTTAAGTCACAGTTTGAAATTCATATTTTATGACTGACGGTTGACTAAAGCCGCTGATGATGTCGTGATTTTGAACCCTGGCTGCGACCCGAAATTAATCGAGCAGCCCCGAACAATTACGTGACTAAGCTGCATATTGAAATTTATTTAAAATGTCTCATTTCATATTTTTTTTACTTATTACAGCATTGACACCATTAGATTAGGTTTTAGACACGCATTTATTATAATTTATTTAAATATAAACATACCTGGTTACTAAGTTTGATGAAGGCCACCTGTCGCGCTTCGTTGGATGCTCTAGGGGTTCTGATCTTGTCAATCCACTGGTATTCAGGGTCGTCGTTTACCACCAGCTCTTCAACAAATCCATGGATAGAAGTTGCTCTGTAGCCTGGAGGTATCATTGGACCTGGAGAGAGTAAGTCAAGTTAACGTCGGCAGGAGTTATGTTTTAATTAATATTATTCATAGGTATATCTAAATGCTGTCGATGTTTATATTAAAACTTTCGTGAGACATACTTAATTAATTATTATGTTACGGCTTACTCACGTAACTTTCGACGAAGATCTGACTAGTTTCAAGCCATGCTAGAGGCTCATATTCATGACAGCATTCCACGACAGTGGCCCGGCCCCTTCTCAAACAGTTACGTGAGTAGTCGAAAACACAATAACTAATGTCAATATTAAGATTTTTTAGGAATCTTGAGATCGCCCGCCCCGATGACGAGTAATGAAGAGTACCTATAGGAATCTGAACTATCGAATTAAACTCTTTGGAATCGATATTTTCGATTCCACAGAGTTTGTATTCAGTAAAAAACATATTACATAACTGTAAAATACATGAATGAATATGTAACTTCTGCCATAAACACATGCCACTTTCAAAATATAAGACAAATACATACAATGAAAGAATTGCACTCCACAGCTGGAAGTTTTGTACTTGTTGAAGTCTGAGAACAGCTCCACTTTCACGATGACGTTCAATTCGCCTCTGATGCCGTGCATCGTGTCGAAGACAGGGATCCAACCGGACATCACTGCACCTGTGGGTTAGAGGAACAAAGCGTTTTTTTTTTATTATAAGTATTTGCTTGAAGGTGTCATGGTGGCCCGGAGGTTTAAGACGCCCGTTTCTCAAGCATGAGGGTGCGGATCGAAACCTACCAACGGCAAGTACCAATGTGACTTTTTCCGAGTTATATGTACTTTCTAAGATTATTCAGACACCACTGACAAACGGTGAAGGAAAACATTGTGAGGAAACCTGGGCTTATAATTTCTAATTATAAGTTTGTAATCGCCAACCCGCATTGAGCAAGCGTGGTGATTAATGCTCAAACCTTCTCCGTGTGAGAAGAGGCTTTGCTCAGCAGTGGGCATTTATAGGATGTTGATGATGATTTGCTTTAACACGTTAAACGCCATGGGGGTCACCGGTGACCCCCATGACGTTAGCCCGGGAATTTCCTTCAACTCTTTTCTATTGGCAGTCAAAGCTTTAATATTAAACATCGTTTTACATGACAGTGATTCGTGTTGTATCTTACTCCTTTTTGATTGGGAACTCTTATGATTTTCAAAGTCTAATGATCTCATAAATAAAAGTTAAGCGATTTCTTATCATCAGTCGGGATGTTAGCTTATTTTCTCAGTAAATGGACTATGCAACATAGATAATTATTCAATTCGCCGCGTTCAAACAAACAAGTAAGTTTATCTACAGGTATTTCGAGATCATAGTAACAGAAAGATTTTGCGTCTTTGTGCAACTTTTGGAGCAGTCATAAAATATCTTGAATTTAGTTATTCTAATATTTACTTTTAGAATTTTAGATAAAGAAGAATTAATCGTTTTTGGCAATGTTTGCATCATATGTTACGTTTTAGCTTAGTTTGTGATTACTATCATGCGAACCAACAAGAGCCAAACGTTCTTTTACTATAATGACCTAAAATTTATAAAAATACAAACTAGTCGCGAGCAATTTTTACCCGCTCATAGCGTGCTGTTTTATAGTCAAAAAGAAAAACAAAGGCAAGGAAACCAGAACCAGGAAAATCGAGCAAAAGCAGACTAGTTAATGCTTTTGTTATTTTACTAAGATTTCAAATATTATTTACCCCCATGAGGTGTAGCAGTACTCTTGGCGTTGTTGGCTTCCCTCGCCAGCAGTGGAGCAAGGCTGATCACTACTTTTCCGATAGCATCGTTCGCGGAGTACGTGTCATGGTCCATCAGTCGAAGCTGGAGGGGTTCATCTTGAAGCTCTGATTCGTCTACCTGGAGAAATAATTAAGAGTTTAGTCCGTTATAAGTTTACAGTACCGAACACTAACAAATAACTGTAGTGGGGACTAGACCCAAAACTTCCTTATGCATGGTGAATACCTTTAAAATACCTTTCAGTATTTACTCGATCTCGACTTCCGTGCAGTCTCGTACGATCTGCTCGGCGCCTATTAATCGTAACGTGATGTTATTTAGCATATAGCCTTCCTAGAGAAATGGACTATCCAATACAAAAAGTTTTATTCAAATCGGACCAGCAGTTCCTGAGATTCATTCAATGACACAGTCACTTACTATGACTAAGTGTCAGGGAAGGAATGTTGATTCTGTAAAAGCCTACTTACTAGTATTATAACTTTCGTGAGACATACTAAATAAATGATTATGTTTTCGGCTTACTCACGTAATTGCTACAGTAGCAGCACGACAGTCGCCGCGTCGCATTTCGCGAATGCTGCTCATGAATATGAGCCTCTAGTATGGCTTGAAACTAGTCGAGTTCCTTGTCAAACAGTTACGTGATTAAGCCGAAAACGCAACAATTTATTTAGCCTACTAACTAATTAGAGGAAACATATCATACACAGAAGATATAAAGAATCGATGTAACTAATTAATTAATACAAATCACAAGCTTTTAGACAGGCAATAAATTAACCTATTGATAGATTAATATTGAGAAGGAAGTGCAATCAGAAATCTTAAAGACGGACAATGTCTGTCATTGTAGTTAAAATACTTGCATCAACAGATATCATAGTTGCACACAAAATGCGCGGAACGTGTGATTATTCTGGCTTTATTGTTTAAGTGCAACGTGAATTTGTCAAGGTCATTTAGAAGATAATGAGGTAACTATCTATTTTATTGTTTTTACTAGTTATTGCTGGCCTTTTCCCAAGTGCATTGCCATTTGGAACCATATGAAATCGAAAACAGATGTAACTAACATGTTATGGTGTTTTTAGCGCCGTCGTAACTTTTCAATTAATAGTAGGTACCTAATTGCAACTCATTTATAACTACATTAACATTCAGAAGTTTATTGGTAGTTTTCAATTCATTATGAGAGCTATTCCGCCACGATAAATACCAGTTGTAGTTTATTTGCATGTCTTTCTAAAGTTGTTGGACCAATTTACGGCGTAAGCTAGAGAAACTGCGTAGCAAAACAGTTAGACTATTATTATAAAAAACAAACAGTGCTGTACGCACATAGGTACTTGAATTATCCAAAAATATCCGAACATACGATAATCTTCCATTCTTCAGGCAATATTTCCTTCATCACAGCTTACATCTCCAAACAAAAACATATTGAAATGATCGCAGCTTCCGGATAATATACGCATCAGACGGTTACGTGTGCGAAAACATATTGCGAATTCGCAAATGTGTTGAAAAACAAACGGTGTTTAGTGCGAGTAGAGGACACTGCTCTAAAAATACACGTCGGCTTGTAAATATTTCGGAAAGCGACAATATAAGACAACATAGAGAATTGTAAAGGAACAACAAATCTCCTATTTGTCCATAAGATTACGGCAGCAGATATTATTATTTATAGAATTTTGGACAATGGTTTCTGTTAGGTTTTATAAGACGAACTAGGTAACTAGTTCTATCTGAGTGCGATTTTCAAAATCTTCGTCATCAACAGCCAGTGACCAGTGCTGAGCCTCCACACAATTAATTTTATGTTGGAGATCGCAGTAAGATATGTATATACGAGATTTTTATTCTCGATCAGTTTTTTACGAGCAGAAAATTCAAAAGGCGCCTAGTTTTTGAATAGAAAAACTATTTCATCACTACGAAATGAATGGTTGACAAGTTTTATCTTCCAAGGTGCCTAAGTATCAGTCCCTATATTCAGATGATATTAAGCGAGCTAAAGTTTCAATAAAGTAGGTACGAAGTCAAGTCATTTTACAAGAAGCCTCCTACAACTAATAAAAAGAGATTGAGCCACCATAACCATTAATCATACACTCTAAATCACCGCAAAATGAAGACTGCGCAAAAAAGCTATCTAATAAAACTTTATTTGGCGTCCATCCAAATCAATATTGAATCATTGGATACACACATTGTGGAAATGCACAAACAAATGGGCAAGCAGACGACCGCCAGACGTGGACGCGATAATACTGGCAACGGCACATGGCATAAATGACGGTGTGACGTCACTGTCAACGACGCCAAATATTCTGGCACGTTTCGGAGATTATGAAAATCGTGAGGCTAGTATGTGAAATATGAAAGTTCTTTATCTATTCCAACTTTTCAGTGCAAGGTCTGCTATTTTGAAGACGAATTTTTTTATTGTTTCTTTCACACGAGATTAGATCACCAATGTCATAGCGAAGAATAGGGCCAACTACAAAAGAGACTGTTTCAAAACCTCTGCTCTAAACAGTGCTGCCTGCTAAAGTGCAACAATTCATAGTTATGTTTCATTGTAGATATCAACAGAACACTTACAAATATTTTGGTACCTATGAAAACCTGCTCTTCCACTTTCAAAAAATTATCGATTTCGATCAAAGATTTAGAGAACTCCGAAAAAACTCCGCATTTCACACAGTTACGTTTACAGTTTTCGCACCAGAGTTACGAGTTTCTCACAGAAGAAACTAACTAATCATTCTGGGTATAAACTGGTCGGAATCTCAGGAGCTTTATTGTGACATGCATTTCTAAACAAAGCTTTACATAATGATATAACGCAATAAATGACCAGCATTCCAATCATTTGAGGCGGGCCAAAGATTCATTCGAAGCAAGAGCAACAAGTGTATTGTGGAGACGGTAGAATAGAATATGTCACCACTTCTATTCGTCCTGTGGGTACCGTAGGAGCCAACTCAGAGAGCGGGCAACCACATTCTAAACCTGAATATTTTAGACTCGACAATCCTCCTATGTAAAGAAAGGTCATAATCTGTGACAGCAGTAAAGTATCACTGGCTGGCAGACAAGAAATGAAGACCAACAAATAAAGAAACTAATAATTAACTATCCCTTTTATAATCTTTCTCACACGTGCATTCAATTTTCTATTCTTAGTCCAACACAGGATAGACATATCAGCTGTTTCGGTAGATAGATAAGTACATATTGTACATGTTCTACATTGTGTAATGAGTGTAACTGATTATAATGTTGTCCCAAGGTCATCGTTGACGCCTCTTCGGTCAATTAATATTTATGGTTCTTTGTACGCCAGCTCATTAGCTCCGGTTACTTTTGTTGCTGTTAAATCGTTCAGCTAAGCATTAGTCTCATGTTTAAGTAACTGTACAAAGATTGGTTGAATTACAGCTGGCTATCATATTGCTTGTTTTCTCTGATCTGTTCTTGAAGAGATTGGTAGTCGGCATTAAGAAAATTCAGCCAGATGTCGAGTTTTATGGGGTTCCCTGTCTGTTCTTAGCAAAATTTAATAACACTGATAAAGTTCGTAGGATGTTTTACGCTAAACAAGTAAACATGTCGTAAAATTTTCAGATTAACTATCTTTTCCATTCCGTGACATTAATAACTATAAGGGGCCAGTTATTTCAGAGAGCCACTGAAACTCTCGATCAGTCCAATTGATCACAGTTAGGACGCATTACATTTAATGGTTTGGTTTGTCGAAACTGGTATTGTAACCAGTCTAAAGGAGTTTTACTATGAGGGATTCAATCATCCAGTCAAAGAAGCGCACGAAACTGAAACTGTCTGTCTATCGTCTGTCTTCCGCATGATGTCGACACATGAGACATCTACATTTAAATCATTTATCTACTTACCTTGACAAAACGCGCTTTGTAATATTTAAATCGAGATATTAATTTATGTGCTAATTAAAGTGTTACGTAAACAACTTTAATCATGTTACGCAATCTTAGTACATTCGGCATTACATTTTTATTGGTACAATTTAACGTTTTATTTGCATAGTAAAAGTCGGTATTGACTTAAACCTTTTAACTGATACTCAGTGTAAGACATATTTTACATTGGTTTACGTGATTAGTTACGAAGATTTAGGGGCAAACATAAAAAGTTGGGAGTGACTAGATTGTAAGCAAATCGTGCGGTTTTTATTGTTTGTAGTCTGCAGTGCGACATATAGGCTAGTGTTTTACAATTTGTGTATTTTAGTAACTAAGAATTATGTTTCGCCTGCGACTTCGCCCGCGTGGGTTTTGAATCATGATCATCAAATGATTCATTTCATACCATGTGTGATAAGTTTCACTTTCATTATTCGCCTAGGGGCAGTAATGTAGTATTCCATGGAAAGCAAAATATTGAGAAGTTGGAAATAAATATCGACGCCGATTACTTACCATCAGATGATCCGTATGGCCGTTTATAGGCTTATCCCACAAGAAAAATAAAAATAGAACACTTTGAATTGCTTATAACTAATATGTATCTACATAGCAAAATATAGGACCACTATTTAGGACGATAGATCTCAGTTCTCGAATACACTCCTAGTTAATGAAGAATCAAGAATATTACGCCAAATATTGCTATAAATTTTTAAATTTGGGGCGGGTAAAAGCATCTTATAACTAATTTAAAAGTTCAAAATGTTATTTGTAACTGTAACTATTTAAGAAAAAATCGTGGCGCCACACTAGTCAGAATTTCCTCTTGTATCACTATACAGGAGAAAATATATTAAACTAATTTATAAAGTTCTCCAACCCACTGGTTATAGTATATTAGTTATAGTTAATGCGTATCACCCAGACCCGAAACAACAATTTGTGGATGACACAAAGAGTTGCTCCGTCGAGGAATCGAACCCGTTACATATTGTTTGTTGTTGTTTTTATTTGTTACGGTGCAAATAAACAAAATTTCTTTCTCTCTAATTGTCTTTCTACAAATAAACACACATACATAATGCTACTTTACACTAGTTATATGAAACTTTACTTTGTTAAGCTTATCAGGTATTTCTTATCTAACACCACTTAGGTAACAACTAATATGACCTATATTAATTCACTATCTACTAATCGAAAGTATCAGCTGTGTAATATATGTAGCTATCATCAACTTTCATTTTTATGACTTTTATCTGCAATAGCAAAATTATTAATACCTACAGCATAAGGGCTCGTACACAAAACTAAGATGCGACGAGCTCCCTCTACGCAACACAAGAACTTGCAAATTGATTCGCATCGCGCATCAAAATCTTATGTTACCAAAATCTTCTTTGTTTCTTTTTCCTATATCTCCTAAGCAATAACAAAAGTGTAGGTACACTTCTTTTTACGATCCATGTCACGACCTAGTTTTCAATTTAAAATATTTAGTACGGTTGACAGTTGTCGAAGGAAATAAGGAATGGTCACCCTGGGAGACGCCTTGTCGCACGAAATCGCATCGCAGCAATTTGTGTCGTAATTTTCTGTGTTGCGAATTCGCATCGCATCGCAGTATTGTGTACGAGTCCTATCTTCATGCGGTTTAATCCTTAAAGAGGAAAACTGAGATGCATAATAGTTACATAGGTAAATAATTATTGTAGTTATAGACTGCGTTTATTAAAACCGACTTCAATGCCCCCTTTTTTGCGGTTGGTTTACAAATATACTAAAACCTTTTCCTAAGTGTAACAAACACTTTTCTGACACTCACAAACTCGCATCAAAATCAGTTGTACCAATTGCATGATAATTACATAGGTCAAAGTGAGAACCTTCTATTTTTTAAGTCAGGTAAATATGTAGTATTTATAATGCCTACCTACTTATCACCAGTTGCAACTCAAGTCTTATGTAAAATGGTGTCAGACTATTGCCATAAACCATGCACAATTTCAGACTCTTATGTTATTATTAATGAAAATTTACGAACAACTGTAAATCCTCCACAAATACTATGTATATTAGACCCAAGATTCCTTGTTTGGCAGTCGCACTTGCAACTACTTGATTAAGAAAGAGGTTACTAATTAAAGGGAAGACATAGGCAGTCCAGTTTATATTAATTGATTATTATACGTAAGACTGCCTCGTTTGCTGAGTAGTTGCAAGTGCAACTGCCGGGCATAGGGTACCTGATTCGATTCCCGGGTCAATCAAATTATTACTGGGTTTAAAAAAATCTCAGTAGTTAGTAGCACGGAGTCTGGAATTGTACCCAGTATATGGTAATAGGCTCACCGCCTATTATATGGGACTCATAACACAAATAATGAAAAGTGGGAGTTACATTGAACAGTGGCATTAAGTACCCTAATGTGCACCTAGCCTTTCGGGGATAAATGCATGACTGTGAGTATGAGTAAATTTTTAGCAAAGTAAACTTTAAACTTATACATATAAAGTTAACTTTATACTAAATAATTTGCTATTGTTTTCTCAATGTGAGATAGAACAATATACTATTCTCAATTTTAAATATTAACCTTTATCTTGACATTGCATTGTTTTGATGTTGATGAAGAAACATAAAAATTTTACTATCGCTACCTATATTTATAAATAACTTTTGATTGATAATGGACGATCATTAAAATTCAAAACATGGTTTGGTAAATTGTTCAATCAGTTCAGTATAAACATGCAAAACAAAATTTGTAGGTAGGTACCTAAAATTAAAGTGAAGGTATTTGAATACTAGTGTGTGGTCAGTTAAACAATTTTATTTTATGTTGTAACCAAATAATATTTATGAGGACAAGAATAGACAGTTTAAAAGAAACATTACAAGCGTCATGAATTAAAACCACCTGTTTGTGTCAGTTCAACAGGGTAATATAAACACTGCCCACCACTGTGTTATTGTTATTAAAAAAATGTTAAACCTTCTTTGTTGGATAGGGCATAACTTTTGAGCATAACTTTTTTTAAGAAATGCTTTTTCTAAATTCAAAAACAGTAGGCCACTTACCTCAAACCTGTACCACTCTGTGCTGTTCCAGTGAGGGTTCAGGGACTTTCTACACACATCAGTCTTGTGTGTGATACTCCCAAATTTTATCTCAACGAACGCGTCCGTCGTATCACTAGCCCGGTCCATCACCGGGAGGTTCCGGCCTGCCAACACTTTCACCTTTATCTTCCCAGGCATTTTCGCTTATTTACACTCGCACTTAACACTTAAACAATAAGTCAATAATTCAATAGACCCACCACGACAGCATTGTACACTCTATTATCACGTCTTTCATACCAGATTATCACTTCTGAACCTTCCTAATCAGAACGAAAACACAACTTTATATCTTATCAATACATTGATTTGTACAGATCAATGATATGTGATACGGTTATTTCAAGCACACAGACACTAGCCAAACTTTGTCTAGATCACATTATCACAAGAAAATTCAGTTATTACAAAAGAAAACATCGTTTCGGTACGAATTAACACACGAAATATTCGCGCTCCGAATATCATTTAATTACGCGCTTGTGATATAAACACTGCACCTTGGAGCGCCCCTGCTGTATCTAAATGTTGTTCTAAAAGTATTCAGTTGGTTTATTAATAGACAAAATGTGATATTTTATAAATAAAATCGGCGAAACGAGCGACACGCACAATCACAAACTGTCAAACGTAATGTCAACAATAAGATTGCGTTTAGTTTAATCCTTGTAGTGGAACATCTTCATTAAAAAAAAATATTCTTGAATTACATTATAATAACAAGAAGTAGTTGTATACAAATTGTACTTTTATTTCAACGCCTTTGGTTGTATACGAAACGTTTTGGATAATTTCAACCAATTGTAAAAGAAGTTAGTTAAGCTAGCAGTCGTTTAATTATTTATTAATCGTGTTTTATTAACAACTTCGTGTTATAAGTAGGTTATAGTATTTGATTTGTCTTAATTTATTATGCCATAGATGGCCGTGTCAGTATAATCACGGTTTTATCTGAACAAAATCGAAAAGCTTTTGCTAACTCCTCATCTGGATAAAGCGTTGTTTGGTAAAGCAACAAAGCAATCCAATCTGGACATGATAATAAGTGATTGCTATACTATTGAACAGCCCATGGGCTTTGCTGCTACTGTAAGTAGATGTTTGTATAAAGAAACAACACATTCATTTGATACATTTTATTACATGATAATTGTTTGCAGTCTTATTTCCAAACTATACACATAAAATAATAATATAAGATCACATTCAGAATATACATAAATATATGATTCAAACACCACTGTTCACGGAACTAAAATTAAATGTTGGCAGGCATAAAGAAAAATGCAAGCTCTAGAATACATTTTTTTTTTTTCAGTAAAATGTTCACTAAAAATGTTGTATTGTATTTTACTTATAGGTATCATTTGACATCTGAGTATCAGAAGCTGGCAACACAAAATTCAAACATGGGTGTTGCTACATTATTTCCTGTAATATTTCTTGAATAGTTACACTTTAATGGAAAAGTAATTTAAAGTTGTTGTGTTTGATAATCCATACATAAAACATTTATATCATGCCCATATTAATACCCATACTTTAACATAACAATTTTTAAATAAACCCGCGTTTAGTTATAGCACTTTGAGCAATGTAGCTATACAAACAGCAAAGAATATTTATAAACATTTTGTTAGAACATGTCTCAATCAATCTTAATCCTACTTAAGGCAGTTTCATGCTTTACATTTAATGTATTTTTCAATTAGGACCTTCTTTCTTCACAACCTTCCTTCCACCCAAATATTTTCAACCCGTATCAAAAATAGTCCTATGCACCTATAACTATCAAATGCGTAAACTGCACTACAGTCTTTATTTTGTGTGTAAGAAGAGTCATTATTGTAGTGCATTTACCATTCACATGCATTTGGCTTAGGCTTTCATTCAATCACAATTCAACCATCATCATCATCTAACCTGTCAAATTTCTTCAATGGATTTTCGACCTTCTTACCAAATGATAAAGTTGGAAATCAAAATGGCATACTGAGCTAGGCCAATGCGCTAGTAATCTGTACCATATAAGAAACCTTCTGTCTGTATTTCTAAAGTTAGAAAATTTAACATAAACTTTAAGAATCTTATTAGACTGAATATCAATACTTTTTTTATTGCTTTTTTGCACAATATGACAAGAAACATATTACATAGCGCGTTTTAATATCATTATCTCTTTCTTTTATATGTATTTTATAAGTGAAAGAAAGAGACAACATTCACACTGGCGTTTCTCAATCTTTAGAAGAAGCAAGTACTACCATGTAGTTGGCACATATTAAATAACAACATTCCAACAAAAACAGTTTATCATATTGTGTCCAGAATAAATTAGTTTCTAAACATATAAACCTTGTCACTGTTCTATGCTTTAATATTATGATAAACAGCATTCCTAACTACTTTCAATGACCAACAGCTATTTAAGTCGGTGGGTAACTAATAAAATAGTGTGTAATTCTTATCTTATAAATGTAATTATGTATTTAAATATATCCTACCATTAATAGAGATAAAGCTGTTTACTTGGGCATGTCCAGTCCTTGAGGTTTTACCCACTATCATTAAAAAGGCTTCATAAATTCTAATACAAGGTCTGTCTTCCATCTATTTCATTTTTAAAGCTTTAATACTACTTTTAAATATTTAGATTCGTTTTTACACATAATAGTTGCAAAAGAGTATGTTTTCAACTTTATGAAACCACAGATTAAAAAAATTATATAGACTATACAATAGCTAAAATAAAATTATGAATGTAACTTAATAATCAAACATTTGGTGAGAACCCTTAATCATTGACATTATAATACCAATGAAAATAATACAATTAAATAACTACTTAACAAATGCGACAGTATTACCATAAATAATAAATAAACGCAACATTTTTGCAAATGGTAACATAGTAATAGTGATGTACTTACACTGGGTATTTCAAAGAGTTTCTATAGCGATCAACACTATTATTTTTTAATTTTTTTGAGCATTTTTTCGATATCCTGGCTACCAGTTGGATTGGGGCGTTTGAGTTTGTGTTTAGCGGACAATTTGGGGATACAGCTTTTGACTGGGGTCCTGTTAGGGACTGGGAATGTGTCTAGCTTTGAGTGGCCCCCTAAACCATCATAGGATATGTCCAAACTGCCACCAACTTTGTTGTCAAGGGATTCAATCTTCATCGGCTCCTTTTTATGAAAGATGCTGTGTTTTGAGCTGAGTGAATTTGATTTTTCTCCCAAGCGTTTCATTGTTGCGTTCTTTATGGAATTGAGGTAGAGGTTTTCTGATGGCTGGAAAGAAGAACGGAAATTAGTGAACCAATCACATAAAATAACATGACACCTTTTATCCCCGAAGGGGTAGGCAGAGGTGCACATTATGCCACTGTACAATGTAACACCCACTTTTCACTATTTATGTTATGAATTTCATGTCATAGGGGGTGAGCCTATTGCCATATACCGGGCACAAGTCCAGATTCCGTGCTACTACTGAGAATTTATAAAAAATTGGTTGCCTGTAAAGTCGGTATTCGGGCGAAAGTTACAACGACTTTGAGTGGTAAAATTCTCTCGCTCTTAGGCGGGCTAACTGTGCTCGAGTGGAAGGGATGCGTGCCTTTCACTTTTTATGTCTGTCTCTCTCGCTCTTAGGCGGGCTAACTATGCCCGAGTGGAAGGGACGCGTGCCTCTCACTCGCTCTCATTGTGAGCGCATAACGTGAGCGGAGCGTAACGCAGTTTCTTGAAGTGTCACCCGGCCCACCCCATTCATTTCAACAAGCTCTAAAGCGGATTAAACATTGCAACTTCACTACTAATTTGATAAGAGATCCTACCCCTCACTCGCGCCACCTACAGTTTAAAAATAATCTTAATTTCTTACCTTGACTTTTTCAGAAAGTTTTAATGGTTGTCGTTGTAATACTGCCACAGAGAATAAGCTGCCCTGCTTCAAATTTAAGTAGGGAGAGTCTGAGTTTTCTATATCATGGACCAGTGTGTTCTGTAAAATTGGAAAAATAAAATACTTGTCATAATAAACTTTATTATGTTTAGTGTGGATACATGCATCGGGCATTAGAATTCATGCATGTATTTTATTAATTTTATTCAATTATGTATCGAGATTCCGTTTTCAAACATTGGGTCGTATACATATATGTACATATACATACATATTGCATAAGGTTTTCGATTTTGAAATTCATAAGAGGTGTTACATGGTGAGAAGACATGTTAGGCCAATAATGCTAATACAGTGTCCGCCAATCACCATACTGGTTACAAAATAATGGTCGTTACCAAACACTTGACAGGAACATCTTCTTGAGATAATATTTATAGTGTTAGTAGTGTTATTTATTTACCTACAACTATAAGTAACTGGTGTAACTTCAAGGAAGGAAACCCCAACAAGACCACTAGAACACAACAGCAACAAACACAACACATTAAGTTTATTTATTTACAGCTATACAGCGTGTTACGGATCGGATTTTCGATACTTTGTCACACAAAGGGGGGCCACACCCCTTCACAAAAATTACTAAACATTAATTCATGTTCTGATTAACTTCATTATCTTTTCGACTGGTGCGACCTGACCTTCGTATGAATTTTTATCGATCAAAACCTACAAAACTTTAATTAGTATTATTGTGTGATATGTATAAGTATATATATCTACATATTAATTTATGTTTAAAACTCACAACAGTGTTAAAATTTTTCGTATACTATTGTGTCTCTCTGCATCACCTTAAGGTTGACTGTTAGAGAATCCCACTAGGCATTAAGTCCGCAAAATAAAAAAAATCTTGGAAAAAGTATGTATCGCAAATCCAATCCCTAACCACTGTAGGAGAACAAATTATATAAATTGGTAAAAAAACTTACAAAGCTAGTATTATTGCTGGGAGTTTCCAAGATGGCGTCATTGAGTGATTGGAGAGGGGATTGTGGCACCTCTATTACATCCGCCGTCTTCTTTATCAACTGATTATTCAAATCTGTCATTTCCTTTTCATTTTTCAGTGTTTCATATTTACTGTTCAGTGAGTCATATCTGTTTTGAGCTTGGTGCAGGTCGTCTTCTAGTTTTCTGTAATGAAAAGGAATATAAAGCTATCGAAAAACCTTATAATCATGTAATAAAAATTGTATTATTTAATACAAATAAACACAAATTTGACTGCACAGTTGGTGCGGTGGCTGGGCAACCGGCTGCCGTGCAACGTGTCGCGGGTTCGATTCCCGCACGAAACAATACTTTGTGTGATCCACAAATTGTTGTTTCGGGTCTGGGTGTGATGTGTATGTGAACTTGTATGTTTGTAAAGGTACCCACGACACAGGAGAAAATGCTAAAGTGGGGCAACGTTTTTATTAAACAAACAAATAAATGTCAATTATGTAGAAATTTCATAAAACATATTAAGTTCTCACACGACTTGGTTCTGCAGATCAGCAACAGTCTTCTTCTCCAAAGCAAGCTGCTGTTTGGCCATGTGCAGCCTGTCTCGAGTCTCATTCTTCTTTGTCTCAGAGTCACATAGAGCTCTATTAAAAAAATATAGGTATAATTTATTACAAATCCTATGACACACTATAATACAGTAGTTGATAAATAGTCAAATTCGATTGTGAATAAATTGCTAGAATAAATTGAAAATTCAGTATATCGTCAAACTAATGAATGAAAGTGCAATTATTATTGAATATTTTGGATTAATTAATTGGATTGAAAAATCTGAATAATTTATTTTTGACAGAGAAAACTATCCAATTATACTCCTTAAAGAGATTGAAAATTAGACATTAATCCAAATTTCACTAATTTAAAAATTTAAATCCAGGAATACAAGAGATGCACTCCTGTCCCTCAAAAACATGAAATGTTACAGATATACACCATTCTTCATAACAAAATGACAGTTAAATGATATTTACCTTTTAAGAGCCGTGGCGAATGTAGCAATAGTTTTGACATCAGTGTAGCTGTGCAACATCTGTTCTACATCATCACTCGTTGCATTTAACACTCGTTGTAGACTGAAATTGAAACATTAATAATATTAGAAATACTGTAATGTTGGTGAATAAATACTTGCTGAATAAATGTATTTTCTTTTTTGTTTTAGTAAACAACATTTTGTATTAATTAATGAAACCTCGCTAGATCTATTTAAACTGTCAAACACCAAGCGGTCACCGGTGACCGCAACTGTTCTTTAATTGTGTCTATAAATACGGTACTCGACGAGTTAACGCTCTTGAAAAATTGCGGATCACCTGATGGTAAGCAATCTGCGTCGCCCATGGACACGTGGAACACCAGAGGCGAGGCCTTTCGGGATTAGGAATTTGAAGATTGTTGGGGATTCAGGAATTGGGAAAGGGGGAGAGGTAATTGGGCCTCCGGTAACCTCACTCAAACGACGAAACACAACGCAAGCGGTGTTTCACGTAGGTCTTCTGTGAGGCCGTGGTATAACTCCAATCGAGCCGTCCCATTCTTGCCGACACTTCAATCGTGCCTCACAATAAACATTTCATAATTTACAATTCTTACCCATTAAGTGTTTGCATGTTCTTCGTCAAGTTTAAATTTTCTTCTTTCACTTTATGCAGTTCTCTGTTCTGTACGCTTAATATTTCCAGCTGTTCCCTGAGAGCCAGCACCTTGGAGTCAAAGCTAACCAGCCGCTTCTCATATGATTTTAGAAGATCACTGCAATAGATATTTTTTATTTTAATGTAATACCAGCAAGGTCTAGGGAAGTAAGTAAAGGGTGCACTACCCAGACCTACCCAATGGGAGTTAGTGCAAGTTAGGCCTGATATATGTATATCATCTTTACAATTTTCTGCCTATCTATGCCTAAAAAAGGTTTAAGTGTTTTAAATATTGTAAAGAATAGAGTATAGCAGACAAAAAAACCGACTTCAAAAACCAAAAACTAATAACAAACAAAAGGTCAAAACTAAAAAGCAAAACATAATTATTATTAGTATTGGTCGGTGCCATAGTACATAGTAACTACTCCTTTTTTTGAAGTCGGTAAAAATGTGTAAACAAAGCAAGTCAACTGTAGTGTAGATTACTGATTCTATTCTTTTAGCCTTTACCTGTCGACAAAAACTGTTAAAGGCTAATTTTCCGTTAGAGGACCAAGATCACATTGATGACTTGGGTCATCAGTTTGATGTTTAGCATGAAATCAGACAACATTGAGCGATGTAACACAATACTCATCATCATCATCAACAGCCGGAAGACGTCCACTGCTGGACAAAGGCCTCCCCCTTAGCCCTCCACGTCGAACGACAACTCGCCACCCGCATCCACTGGCTCCCCGCAACTCTGGCGATGTCGTCGGTCCACCTAGCGGGAGGTCTGCCCACGCTTCGTCTTCCGGTCCGTGGTCTCCACTCAAGGACTTTCCTGGCCCATCTGCCGTCAGTCCTTCGAGCGACGTGGCCTGCCCATTGCCACTTCAGTCTGCAGATTTTGCGAGCTATGTCGGTAACTCTTGTTCTTTGGCGAATCTCCATATTTCGGACTTTGTCGCGCAAAGAAACCCCGAGCATAGCTCTCTCCATCGCACGCTGAGCGACTTTGAGCTTCTCCAGAAGGCCAGAGGTCAGGGACCACGTCTCGGTACCATACGTCATCACCGGCAACACACACTGGTTGAACATCCTGGTCTTTAGGCACTGAGGGATTTTCGATGAGAAGATTTCGCGTAACTTCCCGAACGCTGCCCATCCAAGTTGGATTCTTCGGGCGACCTCTTTGTCGAAATTGGACCTACCTAGCTGTATAATCTGCCCTAAGTATGTGTAGTGGTCTACAACTTCGAGGATATCGTTCCCAACGATGACCGGTACAGGTGCAACATGGACGTTTGACATGATTTTGGTCTTGTCCATGTTCATTTTAAGACCCACCTGTTGGGAGACGATATCGAGGTCGCTGAGCATGGTGTTTAAATCCTCCAGCGACTCCGCCATGATGACTACATCATCGGCGAAGCGGAGGTGTGTGATGTATTCGCCATTGATATTGATGCCCAGTCCACTCCAGTTTAAAAGCTTGAAAACGTCCTCCAATGCGTTGGTGAACAGTTTCGGAGAAATCACGTCTCCCTGCCTCACGCCTTTCTGCAATTGGATTGGTTCCGTGCTATCTTCCTGGAGTCGGATGCGCATGGTGGCGTTTCTATACAAACACTTTAGCACCTCGATATATCTGTAGTCGATATGGCATCGCTGGAGAGACTGCAGCACCGCCCAGGTCTCGATCGAATCAAAGGCTTTTTCATAGTCCACAAACGCCAAGCATAGTGGCAAGTTATACTCCTCAGTCTTCTGTATAACTTGCCGCAGCGTATGAATGTGGTCTATGGTGCTAAAGCCTTTCCGGAACCCGGCTTGTTCGGGAGGCTGGAAGTCATCAAACCTGCGTTCCAGACGGTTCGTGATAACCCTAGAAAACAGCTTATATACATGGCTCAGAAGCGAGATGGGTCTATAGTTCTTCAACAAAGAGTTGTCACCCTTCTTGAAGAACAGAACCACTACACTCCTTTGCCATGCTTTCGGCGTAGTTCCTTCGAGAATGACGGAATTGAATAGTTTCTGGAGGACTAAAAGTATCGGTTTTCCACCCGCTCGCAGAAGTTCTGTTGTGATTCCGATGTAACACAATACTACATATTTGAAACTTGTCACTTAGACATTAGCTGTCTGTAATTAGGCATGATGTTCTTAAGTATCAATCTTAAGTATAAATCTTAAAGATGCTGGCACTGTCTGCTTGAAGCAGTCCGTGTATGGCGGCTCTTACTGATTCTATTAAGAAAATAACTTACTCTTGTCTCTTCAAGTCCGCCGTAAGAATGACTACTTTATCCTCCTTCTCCTTAAACTTGGACCGTTGTTGCCGCAGCTGCAGCTGGGCATCGTCTAACCTGGACTGTAAAGTGGCTGCGTCTTCACTGTTATTCTCATTAGATATAGTTGGGAATAAACGGAACATACATTTGTCCGTCACTTTGTTCCTGCATTGTGGACAGGTTTTTGATCTGGAAGAGATAGGTTTGGTTAAAATAATAAAGTCAAAAGTCAACATCATTTATTTCAATTAGACCAGGAAGGCACCCTTGAACGTCATATTTAAATATTAAATAATAAGAAAAAATGTCAGTCTGTAGGTCAGTCCTCTAGTGAAGCTATTTGCTCGTTCCAAAGTGTAGATTTCTATGGAGAAGAATGAGCAAGAAACTCCATAGGTTACTCTTTTTCAATCATGTTCACAATACAATTTTTGGTTACATTCTTTCGTTGACTTCAATTATGAGAGAACAATGTAATACCAATATTTGGTCAAGGAGACGGAAAAAGAAAATAACCTTGAGGATAAATAACAGTCCGGAGCTGACCAGTCCAACTTGACAGCTAGTAGCACTTGAAAGCAAGATAATGAAGAGATTATCTTTTGATTTTTATTTTTAATATCTGATGTTTGACCACTATCTCGCCTGGCGGTAATGGCGATGATGCAGTCTACAATGAATCACGTCGTCCTATAAGCAACCTATTCACTTGGGCCTTGAAGACACCCAGATACCCTTCAAGAAATACAGACAATGGCAAAGAATTCCACTCCTTAGATAAAAGTAGGAAATGTAATTGGACTGAATATGCTATTATATTAAAGAAATGACGGATTGAATGACTTACTAGAAATTTTATAAATATATGTTGTTAGTCCATAGAAAATCACTTTTTAATTATATGTGATTAGTTACTTGGACTAAAAATGACCATTCTCATTAGTAAGCACAAACGATTTATAAATAGATCGAATAATGATTGTTATATTGCTTAGGGGATTAAATAAAACAGGTTGGTAAATAATCTGACTGAAATTTGTTTCAGTAAATAGAAATACTATGCGCAAACAAAAGAATCAAGTAAATACCTTTCAATCCATTGTACCAAGCAATGGTGGTGAAATATATGACCACATTTAGTCACAAATATATTCTCAGCTTGATTTACGAGATCACTGCATATCGTACACAAAATATGCATCTGAAAGAGATTAGCAAAGCATTTTATAGGTTATGTTTTGGTACGCATTTTACGACACTATTTCAAAATTACTCAGTGCTATATGAATTTGGTATAAGTAATTTAAAGTTATAAATAACTATTTATACATCCTTACCTTTTATTTTTATAAATATAGCAGATTCATCCGCAAAACTTCACAAATAGGTCGAAATCATTCTATATACCTTCATACGAAATATTACACTTATATTATATATCTATTACATAAAACACTAAGTTGTTAATAAGATATCATTTTCGTCTAATTTGTAGTCGAATTAAAACTGTTTTAATTAAATATGCACTATTAAACAATAATAACAAACATTCATCCGAACGAAACGCCAAAATTGGAAAATGTCAGTTGTTTGATGTGCTGCCAGCAAAAAAATACGCTGCGTTTCGAAATACGGTGTTGCTAGTATTTAAAATTTATCGATTAAAATGTACTCTTTTTGGTGTAAAAGCAATTTTTCTGAGTTATTGTAGTAACTACTATTTCTTGGTTAATTACTTAAAATCCGAATTCGTCTCTTCAATAATAAGATTATCTTAAGATTGTATGCGATCGCCGATCACAATAACATTCCTCGATTCTTGAACACTGATCATGATGATAATACTTACAGTGTGAGTTGAAACTATGATAGACCCACACGCACCCACACCCAGTGGTCCATTATTGATACGGGTAGTTAGTCAACCAAATAAACAACATTTAAATTAAGTAGTTTAATTTACGTGTAATTTATATGAGGAATACAATTAAAATACAATTTAAATGTATGACTCCATATAAAAATATTTGGAATGTAAAATGGCAATGAATCTTATGTGGAGAACATAACACGTTGAATTTACGCAATCTCATAATGTGTTATTTACCTTAGAACCTTTTTTATTAGGACATCGTGGTCGTGCGTGAGATGGATATGGATTGTGCCAAGGACGTTTAAAAAAGGGGTTGTGCAAAAAATTTACACAGTTGTACAACCAACTGTTCATTCCTAGTGTTCGTTCTGGTATGTCTTTATGGAGAGCAAGGTTGTATGACCATTGTGTCCCATTGTGTCCTATATACATTCATAATGATTTGCTTTGCTTGCAATAAAAAAATTGGTTTGGGAGATCAACTGAGATGTACTGGATGCAAGACAGTATATCATTATACCTGTCTTAATATTACAACGGCTACATTCACTGAACAAAAAACCCAGTTGAAGAGTACCTACAGATGTGATTCCTGCTCGAACATAACACGTCGGGTACATGTGACCGACGAGACACCTGTACGTGGTTCCCGCTCAGGAGGAAGGGTGATAGAAGAAGAGTTAACTAAGAGTAGTGAAGAGATTATTACGGAAAAAAGTACGCCATTGGCAAATAATATGATGGATAATATGCAAAGTATTACGGATATATTAAAAGGAATAATATCCTCCAGGTTGAATGATATTGAAATAAAATTGATTCAAGAGATTAAAACTTCAGTAGCTAGTTTGGTTTTAGAAAATAAAAAACTGAGAGAAGATTTGAGTGACGCTTATAAAAAGTGCTCTTATTTAGAAGAGGAAGTTAAAGTTCTCAAAAATGGGAAAAATATTACTACGCAGCAGAATGCTTGTACCACATTCGTACAAAATTCTTTACATAGTCCAACTACTAAAGAAGCTTCCACCACGCAGACGCAGTCATCACGCGCTGTTTCCGGGATATTGCCGGCGAACCCGAGAGCGAGATCGCCGCTGCCGTCGCCGGCCGCTTCGATCATATTTGCATTGTTGCCGTTCGTACTGAACAGACGTGCGCATTAGCAATACGCAAAATTTGTGACCTCCTTTCATATTGTTACTTATTACTCAGTTTTTTTCTACAAATATGGAAACATAAACGTAGTGAACAAGCGAAGACAAAATGGATAATAGTCCCAGTAATATCCGTGCCTGTACCTCGCAAGTGAAAAGCCAGCAACCTAGCTTCTGTATAGAAGTGGTATCCACGTCGGAACTCCAAAAATGGATGTCAACCATCGAGAAGCAGTTAAACGAAGTCTGCACTATTGCCACAGAAGGCAAACTCAACTCCGAGCAAAAATTAAGAATAACTAACTTGAGCCGCAAAATAGAATCAGGTGTATCGCAAATAGCAGTCTCGTATCAGTCTTTGAAGCAGAAAGCGAAACAAGCCCTCTATATAATTGACGACCTTAGAGAAAAACGTGACCTAGCGGAAGAAATTATGGTGTTGAAAAAGGCTATCAACGACTCTGCCGCAACTAAGAACGTCTCTTTTGCCGATATGGTGAAGAAAGGGCCAAATGATTTTGTGCAACCCCAAAAGCAAAATTCTGTTGCAATTTACCCAGTGAGTAAATTAGTAAAGTGCAGTGACGAAACCAAATCTCTGGTACAACAAATCATACGGCCTGACCAAATGAAGCTACACGTACGTGGAGTCCGAAAAATTCAAAACGGAGGCATAGTAATTAGCACAGACAACAAACAGGATGCTGAGAAGGTCAAGCAGGCAGTTCATCAGTCGTCATCTGGTCTTGTCATCGGTGAGCCCAAAAAACGCCAGCCACGAATCACTGTGGTAGGCGTCCCGACTTCTTTAGTTGACACTGACGTATTGAAGTACATCTACGAGCAAAACATTGCTGAGAAGTTTCCAGAGATGACCATGGAGTCCTTTTTAACAGCAATTAAACTGAGCCACAAATCCGGAAAGAAGGATGCGCCGACCTGTAACCTTATCTTAGAAGTTCCAGCCAACATTCGCAAGGTCCTTATAGCTCAGGAAAGAATATATATAAATTGGAACTCTTGCCCTGTAAGGGATTTTACATTAGTCACCAGGTGTTATAACTGTCAACAGTACGGACATGCAGCTAAATCATGTAGAGGCCCCTCATCATGTGGACACTGCGGAGAAATAGGCCATTTAACACCGGCGTGCACGAAAAAAGGAGAATCCCCTAAATGTGCAACATGTTCTCGATTTAATAAGCCTAACAATCATAAGACGGGTGACGCAGAATGTCCGGCAAAGAACATAGCTCAGCACAGGTATATCAACTCGATTGATTACGAGGGCGCGTAATGCGTCATGAGTTAATTGGCCTCCTTATTGCACAACAGTGACACTACATATTATGTTGGATTAATCATCACTTTGTTGCTATCCAGCATTTGTGCTTACTCAAACACAACCAAATGAATGACCGTATGGACTTTAGTGTTAGCCTACTTAGTTTATTTCTGCTGATGTAGATAATTTCTCGTCGATAGACATAATGTTGCTGTTTTAAACAAATGTTACTTTAGTTGTTATTTTAATATATTTATTAGGTATATTATAGTATATTTTATATGAGGATTAGTTTTATATGTATGTATGTATATTAAAATAATCTTATTGTTTTCTGTTGTATAATGTTAAGTATACGGGTCTATAGAAATAAAATGTGTTACTATAAGAATTATATTTAGAACTCCTCTCGCCTGCGATACAGGAATGTCCTAGTGCAGGCAAATAACATTGTGAGGACAATTGTACGTATTTACGCTCTGTTTTTGTATTTCGCATTTTTTGAATTATGAATAAAAATTTATTATTATTATTATTATGTATGTCTTTACCATTCACGGGACCACAGGGTCCCGGTCATTTGGGAGGCGTACGAGGGGCCGAAGCCAACTGCGCAGAGGCCCTTTAGACAACTATAATATAAATGTAATGGACACACAAACCGGCGACTATCCCTGTATGCACTATGGAAATGCACCCAAGGACAGTCCCCGGTTAGTGTAGGACTATTGTGAATAATGGAAAAAAAAAAAAAGGTAGGGCTATGGATGGGTTGTTGTGGACTGGTAAATTGGGAACTATGGATGACTATGACACCTGCCGAAACAATGTAATTTTTACACGTAAAAATGGCAGGCGGAGACTCGCCTCACCCGACCGGGCCCCGGGAATGGTTGCTAGATATAGCAACAGAGGGGCAACGAGAATGTGAGTGGCTGAAGGGTTAAGAAACTACCACCGCTTTCTACTCAGATCATCTGCTCCAGCCGAAGCCTCCTGCATCCCTGGCCCACTCGCGACTTACGAATAGTTTCTTACCCTCCGAGCAGGTTAACTGCTCTCGCGACTCCACTCTGGACGGCCAATGAAGGCAAGCCAGAGGTGGGAGACCTGTTCCTTGTCATCTTTCACTCCAGCCAGCCAATTAAGGCAAGCCGGAGAAGAAGGAACGGTGACTTCTCCCTGGAGCACTCGGGATGATGGTAGCCCGCGGGATCGCTAACGCCCGTCACCTCGCCTCAAGGTGCCCTGCGGGCTTATTATTATTATTATTATACCTACGACCGCGGCCGCGGCCCCGGCAGCCCGAGCGACAATCGCGTCGACGCGCGCCTCGGCCACAGTATAAATTATACTATGCCTCGGCTCAGCTGGGCGATACCTACGCGGAAGCGGTGGCCAGAAAAACAGCGGTAGCGGAAACGGGTGCGCATAACACAAATGATACATGGAATGAAGTAACAAATAGGAGAAGAAATAATCCAGTAAAAATAGGTGGTAATACTTCAGTTACATTGTTGAAGGCAGTAGAACGGAAAAAATATTTACACGTGTGGAGATTGGACAAAAATACTACAGAAGATAACATTAAGAAACATATTAAAAATATAATAGGAGATAGCTCAGAATATAAAGTAGATAAAATAAAAACAAGAACTGAAAGGAATTACTCTTCGTTTAAAATTGGTTTATTGGAAAAGGACTTTGTAAAACTGTGTAACCCGGATGTTTGGCCCTTAAATGTAGAGTTTAGCGAATGGATTTTTTTTCACCGTCCAAATCCAAGCACTTCAAATCATCCAAATACACAGGAGACACAGTGATACCGAAATATTATAATATTTTGTATCAAAACGTAAGAGGACTAAGAACTAAAACAACACAGTTTTTATCATTACTAGAATCTTCTGCTGCTGACATATTCGCTATTACAGAAACGGGTTGTAACGAATCAATTTGCGATTCAGAAATTTCGTTGCCGGGATATCAGATTTTACGTTGTGACCGGGCGGACGGCCGCAAGCACGGCGGCGTGCTTTTAGTGGCCACACCGCGTTTTGAACTGCGACGACTACAAGTACCAGGTGATATTATTATTGACTCTCAACAATTCGAACTAATATGTGCAAGTGTTTATAAACATAATAGGTTTTTATTTGTATGCTGTGTGTTGTATATACCACCTAAGGCAAATGAGACTGAGTACATGGTAATGTTTAATATATTGGAGAAATTTTGTATTAAGTATAGAAGTAATATAGTTATTTTAGGAGATTTTAATTTAGTTTCGTGCAATAGTATTGTTAATAATTATTTTGAATATTTTGTTGCCTTCTGTGAGGTCACTCAGTGTAACATGGTACCGAATTGCAATAACAGACAACTGGACCTTGTGTTGAGTGGGCGCAGTGGCGTGTTAGTGTGCGCGGCGGAGGAGGGGTTGCGGCCTGTGGACGTGTATCACCCGCCGCTCGCGGTCGCCGTGGACGTCGCCACGCAGGCGCAGTCCTCGCCGGTTCTCCATTCGGCGGCGGCCGACTTGGCGCATGCGCAGGACTCGCAACACCTTAACCCATATAAACGTTGGAACTTTCACAAGGTAGACTTCAATTATTTATATTATTTGATAGGTAGAATACACTGGGAAGAAATGTATAGTATGCAAGTTCCTGAAGAGGTTTTAAATTTCTTCTATACAAAGATGAACGAAGTCTTTGATACCTGCGCACCTATTAAAAAACAGAATAATCGTAACAATAGATATAATTATCCAGTATGGTACACATCGGATATTATTAGGGATATTAAAACAAAGTATTTACTACACAAAAAATATAAGGCCAGTAGAAATTCTAGTGATTATGAGCAGTTCTCTCGGTACAGAGCGAAGATTAAGATGGAAACAGAGCTAGCCCACAATCGGTACAGGGACCGCGTACAGAACCATCTGGCCAATGACCCTAAAGCTTTTTGGAACTATATACGACTGAAAAGGGGAAACTCAGGTCAAAACACGATATTAAAAAATGGACAGGTGCTATCGGGGGAAGAATGCGCGGAGGAGTATGCCCGATACTTTCAAACTGTATATAACACAGAGCCGGCTACACTGAGCGCAGAAGCGGCGAGTTGCGCCGCATCGCCAAGTGGCGCGTGGGCGCATCTCGGCACGCTGGAGCGGGCGGCGGTGAGTCGTGCGCTCGCTCGTCTACCACCTAAGCGATCAGTGGGGCCGGATGGTATACCACCTTTTATACTCAGGGATTGTCGCATGGTTTTGGTCGAACCATTACTACATTTATTTAACATCTTTATTGCAGTTGGGAGGTTTCCTGACCCATGGAAACTTTCTCGAGTCGTACCCGTACCGAAAGGTGGTGGAGGTACAAATGCCAGCGACTATAGACCTGTGGCAGTCCTATGTGCTCCAGCTAAGGTTTTCGAGTCAATAATCCATAACCATCTATATTCTCAGGTAAGCGCCCACCTGACTGATGCTCAGCACGGCTTTCGCCCCGGTCGGGGAACAACGGGCAACTTAATGCAGTTGATGACGCAAGTGGTGCCTGCAGTTGATGCTGGTCGGCAGGTGGACGTAGCTTACCTAGATTTCAAAAAAGCATTTGATACAGTTGATCACGATGTCCTCCTTAGGAAACTTGCCGGAATAGGCTTTACGCTACACACTCTTAAATTCTTTTCCACATACTTTGGAGACAGGCGCCAATACGTGGACTGTGGCGGGTACTATTCTGAGCCGTATTACACGAGGTCCGGGGTGAGCCAGGGCAGTAACTTGGGTCCTTTACTGTTTAATTTAATGATAAATGACCTACCAAGCATAATAAAAGGATCGATATGCCTACTGTTTGCAGATGACCTAAAACTTATACACGAAATAAGGGATAACGAGGACCATGTTAGTTTACAACACGATATTGACAGAGTCATTGAGTGGAGCCGGGAATTCAAGTTGTATTTCAACGTTGCTAAATGCTCAGTTCTGTCATTCACTCGTGCAAGCAGCCCCCGTCACCACCGATACTGCATGGAAGGTGAACTGTTGCAACGCGTTACGGAGGTGAAAGATTTAGGAGTCCATTTTGTATCAGAGCTACACTTCAGGAAACACATTATGGATGTATGCAAGAAGGCATACCGCAATCTATAGTCCATCTGTTTAGGTAATTAACTAAAGGTAAACAAAGAAAACCACGTGACACAGAGATACTTAACCTACTATTACTTCAAATATTTCTCGTGTTTTAATTTTAACTAAATTCACTTTAAAATAGTTCATTTGTCATATACACACATACAAGTACAAATGCCTAAATCGTACAAGAGCCTAGCCTATGGGTCTATTTCATTATCATGTTTAAATAGAAACTATTCTGAATCTGATGTACGGATTTCTTTCTTGTACGGATATCTGTCTTTGGGCCAAGTTTCTTCAATATATTTGAACACATTAATTACAAACGATGAATAACCTAAACTTAAATAACTTAATAACAAAAACAAAACAAAGAAACAAGTTAAATTCAACAAAATAGGAACGCGAGCGCAAACGACGAGAGAGCTGTCAATGGCGCCTGATTAACCGACTAAACGTAATACACGCTACTTTCATTGTCGCGCTACATCTTCGTTGTACTCTTTAATTTGACAATATTATGTTGCTTCGTTCTTAAAGAAACGTTTTGGATACCTGGGATTTTAGGCTCTTTATGGTGTCTATTGTAATGAAATATTATATTATTTAATAAATGTTATTAAATTAATATCCTCAAGCAGATATATTTAATATTTATTAAGAAATAAGTGAAAAGGAACAGAAACATAACATTTAATAGAGAAAACTGTCGTAAAAAGGGAAACAATTTTATTTTCTTATGAAGTATTGTGAATCATGGAAATGTCAACTATAAAGAACTCTTTTTATGGTTTGTTTACAAATAGTTAACTACCTAAACAGACGGAGTATAGGTTTTATTTTACGTCAGGCAAACGAGTTCAATAACAACGCAGCTTTAAGGGCGCTCTATGAAGCTTTAGTTAAAAGTCACTTGGAGTGTAACTCTGGTATCTGGAGTCCACATGAGGACAAATATAAGTTCATGATAGAACGAATCCAAAATAAGTTTGCCAGATTCATGTATTCAAAATCGTACGGTATATACCCTGGATACCCAATACCATATCCAACTTTGTTTGTACTGGGTATGGTAGGATACTACAAACTGGAGGTGAGGCGTGAAGTAGGTCTAGCTACTTATATGTTTAAGGTGTTGCGAGGTATAACGCACCACCCTGCCCTACTGGAGGAATTGCGCCTGTGTGTTCCGAACGGGTACGTGCGGCGTAGGCGGCGGCCGCGGCTGCTGGTGGTACCGTGCGCACGCACGAACCTCTTGCAGAAGGCACCAATGACGCGAGCGTTGCGCATATTGAATGCAATAGCGGACAGTACGGATATATTCTCGTGTACACTCAACGAGTTCACAAAGGTAGCATATGAGGTTATTGTGAATAATAGCTAAGTTCCTAGGGTTGGTACTTATTTGATTCTATTTATATAATTTATGTTGTTAGTACCTAGGTACATAGATTTTAAAATATAAGTACCTACATATTTGTTATTACTAAAGTTATTTACGTTTATTAGGGATAGTTTTGTGGAAATGTATTAGCCTGTAAGTTTAATTAAGGTTCTTTGTGCTTATGTTCTTTTGTTTTTCTTTGTCTAAATTATTTTACGGTTATTACCCGGATATTGTGTTATAAGTTTACTAATAATATGTAACTGCATTTGTCGTATTAGGTGTGCCTGTAATGATGAGTGTAATGTTTAAATATAAATAAATAAATAAATAAATAAATAAATAAATAAATAAATAAATAAATAATCAAACAGGGCCCTTAGACAAAAATATTCCATCAAGCTACAATTAGCTTAAAAACAAGAATTTACAAAGACAGCCAAAAATCTTTCTTTTCTACTCTTCAACTTCTTCCATCTTCTTATACGCTTTCTTGAGATCTTCAAGAAGATTCATAGCTTGAGACTTCTCAATAAGAAGTTCCTTCTTCTGCTGTTCTCCTGTGAATACGTCATTGCTGTGCAGTGTCAGGGTAAAGGTGTCCACTGTCCCTTCAGGTCCAGGAGTCGTTGTCACATCTGTCAGCTTGTTTACTGAAATTAAAAATATGTATTTAAACAAGTAGAATATGAATGTGAAGGGATAAAATGATAGAAGACGACCAAAGAAAAAGTTGTTAGATTGTGTAGGTAAGTATAGAATAATATAAAAAAAAATTAAGGAGTTTGTGGTAAGATGGCGTGTGATAGAGGAGTATGGAGAAGAAGACATGTTGTGCTGTAAACTAAGAAGATTAGGGACAAGGACAAAAAGAAGAAGACTTAATGACATCAGAAGAATAAAGTTATTATCAACTGACTCATGAAACCATTAGCCTCAACATGCGCCACATGCTCCGGCCTGTAGTTGTCCACTGCATCGGCTAGTGCGCTGGCATGAGTCCGAGGTACACCCAGCACGAGCAAGTCGCGAGTGAGCTGTGCACCCGTGCATGCACAAGCACAGGACTGCTGCACAACCCAGCGGATGACAGCCGCGGCACGGGCGCATTCGTCGCGGGATGCTGTAGGAAAGTGATAAATATTATTAGCTAGGTTTAAAAACCACAGAGATAGAGGGGCAAATGTTTCAATATTCATTTTACGCAGAGAGAGAATTAAAAGAACACTGAACAAGTGAGACCGTAAGATCACTGAGAATTTTAGAAAATGGAAGATATCCAAAAGATATTTTTCAAGGAAGTCGAACCGGAGTCTTATTTGCGACCAAACAATCAACCATTTTAATAACCAACTTCCCAAAAAGAGGAGGTACTCCAAACAAGAGAGGATCAACTTACATAAACTCGTGTCTTTCAGGATTTCCATGATACCGTCGTCCTGTGAAACAAACAATGTATTAATTTCCTATCGACTAAATTCAACTTTTTAAGGAGTGTTTTTTTATAACTTAATTTCGATCGAATTTTATTCTCAAATCTTTTTGTTTGGGTAGATAATACCTATTAGAAATATTTACTACAAACACAATCATAATAACACCATTATTCTTAAACAACGTTTCTGAATAAATGCAAATAACACATATTACCACTAAAAAGGTCAAATAACACATGAAGTGCTACATACGCCGACTCAATTATCTTAGCTCGGAGTCAAAGGCACAGTGGGCGAGACCATCAACAAGTATAACACAACAAATTGACAAAGGAACCCCGCCTAATGTTATTTTTCTCAGGAAACATTAGAAAACAGATGCCATTTTGTATTTGGTCAGTTGGATAGCTATACTTCGGTACCTATACGTCTTTATGCTCGTGTACGAACTATTTATTGTCTTTTGTTATGGTGGAAACATCGTTAATTATGATTTTAGTTCCAGGTCATTTAATAAATTAATTTTTCGGTTTCAAGGGTTGAAAATGGAGCTTAAGGGACGTGTTATTGGAGAGACCTATTTTCAGAAGTGAAACATAATTCATTTTCTAAAAATAATTACTAAGTAGGTACCTGAATAATTTGTTTGAACGTAGGCAATTGTTTGTTCCGTTTTAAAAATGATTTGTTTGCAATCAAATATTTTTCTAATGCCTTATTTTCGACATAGAAACACGAGGAAAATGGACTTAAATTACAAGAGTGGCCAGAATGTGGAGGTGGGTAAAAGTGGGTGATATTTGCTGGTCAATAAAGACACGTCAGTGACATAACTGTGCCTTTATTACGACGCCCCTTTTGTTTTACTCGGACGAAAATAATTAGGATAAGTCAGCCTGCAATTTGGTAAGCATGTGTGGGCGAAACGCGGTACGTAAGTATATGTGTTAACGTCATTTACAGATTTTATTCGATTAGTCGAGTTTAATTTTTATGAATAAGTAAGATGTATGCGATTTTAGGTTCAAGTTTAGCCTGATAATTCACCTGGTACCTTAAAATTTGCCTGTCGCCCATACGTATTAGGCCAGACACAATTGGGTAGTTTCCGGGGTATCAAAATTAAAAATCTAATTAGTCCGTTAGTTATATAATGAAAAAATATTAGACACGTATTTTTTTTTATTTTCCATTATTAAGTTGTAATACTTAGATAAAATGGCGCTAAGTTTTGGAGTGGGAGGTCGTTACGTCATAACGTGCTACAAAATGTGGCTCGCTGTGACGTCACGATATTTCAAATTAATATATCGTCGAAAGTATTTAATTTTTTGAGAAAAGAAAAAAAATATCTAATGTTTTAAACTAATGTACCTTCCAGACGGACATTAAAATAAAATTTAGAAAACTACCCTGTTGAACTGATGATGAAAGAGTCTTTATCATCATTATCTGTACATCATTCGCTTTATGTACGAAGTTAAAAAAATCTCAAAATTATATTCAATAACCCCCTGTTATTACAAGAAAAAACGTACTACCAAACTTATTACATTGAAAGAGTTAGCCAGTATGTGAACTTTTTCACTGAGGTAAGTAAGTTTAAAAACTCGTAAATCAACGTCAAAGTTGCGTTTTCCTAAGTTGTCTAAATACTTGTAAATATTTCCTAACATACTTTACTAGCGTGCACTCATTAATTTATTAGAAATGACGTAACTAACTAGTATCGACTACACAGCGAAGAAGTTATTCAACTTCTAGCCAAAAGTCTGTAACAGGTCACTGCTGAATGCACTCTCTGCTGAAAGAATAATACCTTATCTAGATGTAATTCGATCAAAGTACATATTGTTTTTTTTATTGTTGAAATTGATTGTTAAATTAGTATTCATGTTTTTCCTCAATACATATACTTCTCTGTTTTAATAAAACTTAAGCCTAGTGCTCACCACAATTTGTACACCTCCGGGTATAGCATAGCGCTCTTTTTTAATACCATTATAACACCTATATCTGTACCTATGTTAACAAATAAAAGTAATTTGATTTGATCTCTACATAAGACAGGCTTTGCAGGCGGGTTGAATATAGCAGTTCAAAATTTTTAGGTTCATCACAGAGTTTATACTGCCCGGTCTCTGTCAAATGTGTAGTCTCTTAGGCGATGCAACATGTTGTAATTAAAGCTTGTTTAGAATTAATGCATTGCTAGTAGCTAGTACTGTGACAGCTTCTCTTTTAAAAGCAAATGAAATTGGTATCAAAGTCCCATTTTATAAGCTCCATTTTTAATAGATATTTACACGATTCGCTTAGTTTTATACTCACTAGTGTTATACAACGGAAATGGTAGAACGAACGATTGGTGAGATATGCTTTTGACAACAGCTTTTAGGTATAGGTACTCAAGAACAGTTTTTCATAAAATTTTCAGGCACATCAATGGAAATTATTAAATTAATTGAGATGAACATGTAAAATAGTGAAACATCTGTTTTTAACAAGTCTTATTGTGAATATTTTGTAATAGAGGGCAGAGAGAATAGAAGAGGGTGAAATCCTGCACAATTCCGGAGCGTTTTTTCTTCGCCCTCCGAGAATCTAAGCTAAGTCTCGAGAAATTCTCTAACTCGTCAAACTGCCTACAAAGTAGTATAGGTACACAAATAAAATATAGATAACAAAATAAAATGTTATGATAAAACGATGGAATTGAGTTTACAAAACGTATTGAATACAGGGCACGTGCGATGATACGTGACGAATGCCTGTCTGTACGCCAAGCAGTCAAGCTTGATCTATTTATGTTTAGGCTATGCAAGGGATTATTATTTTACATAACATAACATAACATCACGCCTTTTTATCCCTGAAGGGGTAGGCAGAGGTGCACACAGAAGTAACAAACACTTTTCACTATTTATGTTATGAGTCCCATGTAATAGGGGGTGAGCCTATTGCCATATTGGCACATTTCCAGACTCCGTGCTACTACTGGGATTTAAAAAAAAAATTTAGTAATACTTTGTCATGACCCGGGAATCGAACCTAAGACTCCTTTGCCCGGCAGTCGCACTTGCGACTCGGCCAACGAGGCAGTCATTATTATTTTATTACTATATTTTTAATGCCTATAGCATAACATATGTATGTAACGTTACCTACACTTATTAAACTGTCGAACGCCAAGCGGTCACCGGTGACCGCAACCTATTGTTCTATAATTGTGTTTATAATGACGGTACTCGATGAGTTAATCCACGACGGGATACAGAGGTATACATACTATACGATGTTGACCACTATTAACTAGTTATCTTACAAGTCCTATGCATTAGGGAGCTTTTTTTGCATAAACCGGACATAATTGTAATCTATAAGTTACTATGAAAAAAAAAACCGAAGAAACCTCTACCTATGTATAACATATTGCCCAACCCTTGAATCAAAAACGACATTACTTACGAGGCAGTCGCGCTTACTATGACTCAATTTCTTTGTATTTTATTATAAAGTAATTAATGTACACAAAGCACCGCTAATTAGTTGCAGCGCAACACATCGACACTGCTGTCATCTACACAGTGTACATGTGTGGGTAATTTCATATTACTGTGTATAAAAATATTCGTCCACCACGTTCACATTGGTATTTTCATTCTTGTGTCGGTATACGTATTTTTATAATTTAATGCATAGGTAAGGTTAAAACTATTTACAATCATTGATATGACCCGACATTTTCACTGTCATTATCGTAGTGCTCGTGGTCGATTGGTTAATGCGTACGCTTTTGTCGCCTTTCAAGGATCAATGATGTGGGTTCTATTCCAGCTAAAAGTTTATTTTATTTTACCTTGTTATTTTTCTTCTAATTATTTTTTTTTTGTTTTTTGTCATAAAATATAAATATCAGGCTATAAAAGAAGCAAATGAGTTGGTAAATAAAACAATACTATTTTTTATTACAATTAATTTATTTATTATACAAATATGTTGTTTTATATTTATATCTAATAATTAATTATATACCACATGTTAAGTTTAAAGTTCTTTAAATCATAATTAATAGATATGACAATAAACCTCATAGTCGAATCGGGAAATATCATGCGGTACAGCGGTAATACGATGGCAGCAACATTTTTTATTAAGTAATAAACAAATACAACATTCTTGTTTTGTAATTTAATAATACATAAGTAATAAACAAGTAAAACATGTAAAAAATTACACTGTCAACATAATATTTCGTGAAATGGGCGACTTTTTGTCGTTTGAATCTTCCATTAACTCGTCGAGTACCGGTTTTATAGACACAATTAAATAACAATAGGTCGCGGTCACCGGTGACCGCTTGGTGTTTGACAGTTTAATTATGTATTTTACGACGGTTGTTATAAGGTTCAATATTCAGTGGGCTGTATGATAGTAAAAAAAATGTGACGAATACTATGGAACGATTTTAACATTCATGACCTTTAGAATCAGGGAAACTTTAAATTAATTAAAAATGGGCGTAAATATAATATGTCTATCAAGTTCGAAAGCAGTTAAATAGATTTGTTAATGAAAAATTAAAGTGAAGTGAATCAACATGTTGAATAGAAAGAAATTATGACAATTTCTAACCACAAAACAATAACATCACTTCACCGTATGCTTTAGACAGCATTTTAACTCGTCGAGTACCGGTTTTATAGACACAATTAAAGAACAATAGGTCGCGGTCACCGGTGACCGCTTGGTGTTTGACAGTTTAATATTCTTGCAAAAATTAAACATTATTATAAGTTAATTTTAACTCGTCGAGTACCGGTTTTATAGATACAATTAAAGAACAATAGGTCGCGGTCACCAGTAACCGCTTGGTGTTTGACAGTTTATAAAGGCGGAGTTTGACAGGCTCAATAATTGATTCCGAAATCAATACAATCACTGATCCTACAAGGCAGAAGGTTGCAATTCGTATACCTTTCTCCATCTTTTCTCCACAATATTTTACGCCCATCCTTATCCGACTTGAAAGTCTTTTCGTCGCTCAATATGATTACACTGTTCGCCTAATCAAAATTAATAAAGTCCCTAGCAAATTCTTAGCGCTTTTGCTGGTGAACCACAGATAACAATATTTTCTTCTCTGGCTTCCTGCACCTTAAACCAGAATGCAGGTGTCTCCGTACAGTTTGTATTAAAACATTCAGTGCTGTAGTGCGTGTTGGCAGGAACGGATCAGCCTTGTGCCTGGCTACGATGTCGTAGTGCCGAGCCGATGAATTTGCCTTTGGTTTAGGCCCACGTCGACGATGTTCAACGTCACCGGTCTCGGCATATCTGTGCACCCATAACTGCATGGATCTCCTCTGTTGATACCAAACAAATAAGTACCTATTTAAAATACCAGGAAATACTTTACAGGAATTAAAGTTACTTAAAAATAATAATAAATATAAGTAAACACAATGTTAGAATAATAATTTATAATCAAGTAGTGGCGTAAGAAATAAAAATCCCTAACCAGATATGTTTTAAAGAAACACTCCTAACAAAAACAAGTCAAGTTACAATACAATTAATAATAAATTATTAATATATCTGTAGGGGTTATAGTGTATAACCACACAAACATTCCTCCCCTTTTTTAATATTGAACTTCATAATAAGTTGCAATAATTATTTTATTCTAGTGCAAAAATTGATAGGTGTGTCGAGTTACAAAATGAAATAAATATTATTTAGAATAACAACGTAGTATCTTATTTACTCACCGATATCATTAAACGCCTTGCTATTTCAGTTATTGTTAGTTATGTTTTGCTCATGCAAAACAATGATTTCAGCCTTTTTAAATGTTGATAGGTGTTGGAACATCTTGTAAAAAAAAAAATAACTTTGCACACGAATATAAGTAGCGTAGCAATAAACTATGAAATCTTCATAAATTGACAACTAAGAACGCAATTATTTTGTAAGTCGGGTGATTTGAAAAACATGTTTTAAATAGTCGGTAGTTACTTCATAAGCGGGTAAAATAAAATGACTCGAGATTTCTATGGTCGCCACAAACATTGCAAATAGAGGTATACTCAGGTATCGAACCATTAAGAAATCACAGTTAATTACTTTTTTACTGTTTTTTATCTTATTTAAGTTGGTTGAAATGCATGAAGCAAATGAGATTATTCTAAAAAATAAATAACTAGAACTAAAATATAAATAAAAAATATTATATGTATAAATAAATCTAAAGTATTTACTATTCAAATTAACATAAGATTTAGAACAATAGGAAAGGAAAAAAAAGAAAAGATTTAATTGTTTCTAATTTCAATTTCAAATTTCAAATTTCAAATATTTGATAAATTAATTCTAAAACAACATTGAATGCTGGAATCGATCCGGCGGCACTTTACTTGACAATTGGAGGCGATAACCATTGCGCCAAGCGCGCTGTAGATGAGAACATCGAAATATTGTATATCATTCAGTAACATAAAATTACAATGAGAAAGCACTATATTTATATGGGTATTGTATAGCTCGATCGTTCATTATTTTTGATTTCGATTTATTCAAAGTTTGTTATGAGTAATTTTATCTTTACCCTCGTTTTTATTTAAACTTATTTACTAAATTATTGCGTATACCGACACAAAAATGATTTTTAAATACCAAGATGTGTGTGATAGACGAATGTTTCTATACATATCTATTGATATGAAATTACCCACACATGTATATTGTGTAAATGATAGTTGTGTCGATGTGTAGCGCTGCAACTAATTAGCGGTGCTTTGTGTACTTACAGGTTGTTCCTCCATAACATGCTGTAGCAGAGTCCGGAACAGGGCGGCTGGTACGCTGGAGAGGGCGTGCAGTGCCGCCAGCGCCCACAACGGACAGTCGCCGTCCGAACAGAACTTGAATTTCTAAACCAAATATTATTATGTACTAGCTTATACCCGCGGATTCGCTCGCATCACAAAAGCATAAAAAGTAGCTAGTAGTAAAAAGGCTACAGCGCCATCTATACCAATTATTTCGTTTCCCTCTAGAATATCAAATTTTTCCGGGATAAAAAGTACCCTATTATTTAATCAAGACTTATAACTTTACGTCTACAAAAATTCAAAGCAATCGGTTTAGTAGTTACGGCGTGAAAGCGGAACAAACAAACAAACTCACTTTCCAAATTAATAATATTGGTAAGGATTACCAAAAAATATGATTTCTTGAACAGTAAAGTTACACTTATGCAAGTTGTGAAGGCAGTTTATTACCTTCCTCTCTTCATATGAGATATAATAAGCATAAGACATATGAATATTGTTTCTTGAACAGATCCGCATTCCGTCAGATCAATGACATCGGTGTTTATTACACCTTATTATATTGTACCGTGTTTATTAAACTCTTGAAACTATAGAATGAAAATTTAGGTACAACATTATCGTAACATCACGCCTTTCATCCCCTAAGCGGCAGGCAAAGGTGCGCATTACGGCACTTAATGCCACTGTACAATGTAACACTCACTTTCCATGATTTATGTTATGAGTCCCATGTTATAGGGGGTGAGCCTATTGGCATATACCGGGCACAATTCAAGGCTTGACCTTTGACTTTGAGACTTCTTTCCCAGCAGTCGCAATTGCAACCACTCGGCCGACGAGGCAGTCAACTTCGTTACACTTTTTCACGTATAAGAACAACAATCTTTCTACAGCTATCTTATTATTTACAGCGAAAGGGACAATTTTATCTCCTCCACCCACAAACTTTACAACCCCACCAGTAACCTTAGCAAAATGCTTTGACATTGAGACGAACCAAATGAAACTTAACTCACCATGGTGTGTAATCGCCCGGAACTGTAACAAAACATTATAGAATTAACATGGGAATCACTTCTGTATGATATTCTACATCATACGTAGGGGTAGTATGGGGTGTTAGTTCGCACAATTTGCTTTTACATGTTTAGAATGGGGTGGTAATACTACCAGCTCTTACCGCGGTTTTACCGCGTCATTTTGGCCTATGGCTGTACTATATTTACGTAAGAATTCAAAAAGGTAAGAAATAACTAATTTATTTTCGCATATGTAATATTAGTTGGGTTAAGTAGGACGTAGGTACAGTAAAACGTATTTTAGCTCATGAATTTGTTTTCATAATTCTTAAAGCGATGTTTAAAAAGGATCATGGTGATAAGTCAAAACCAATTTAAAGAGAATGAATAGATATAGAACCAATTTTTTCACTAACTCGTGTACGATGGTATTATATCAGTCCTTAAATAAAAAATATCATACAAGAGAGCAAAATATATTCTTCTAAACTCCAGGCAACGTTTGAAAAACACTCCGAATGTGCTAGAACATAACGATGCCAATAATAAACATTTGATTAACTAAAAATCGCGGGTTACTCACGTGAATATTCTGAGAAAAGCTCTACTAGTTTCGAAACACAGAGGGGTTCTTCCTCATGAACAGCGTGTGCTATCGCGACGATGTCGCGCAGCCTACTGATTTTTAGTTAATTTAGTGTGTCTCACGATAGTTATTAAAAAAAAATAAACACGTGATTCACAACTTCCATAAATAAACTGACAGACAAAACATTTTTATATTTACATAATATGTTTCTCCAGTAAAAGATTATAGTCGTAGTAGGATGTAATTGATGTCCATTTTACTATAACATAATGCCAAGGAGTTATAACAGGCGTCATGGCTGTATGACGATTAGACGTAATTTCAACGTCTCGGTCATGTAGTGATCATAAACGTGACGTACATATATATCGTGGGGACTTAGTCATACTTACAAAAAACTACATTATATGAGGCAAAAAAAAAACACAATAAAAACTCTATGTTTAAAAGCCTAAAGTTTGGATTTTTTTACCGCAAAGGTATTTTTGGTAATGACTTTTAGGTAGACTTCTACTTATTACAGAACACGTGTCTTCCTAACCAGATACTTAAATAAAGGTTAAACAAAAACTAATACCACACCCACTCATCACCAATAAATTATTTTTCTCTTAAATTCTATAACAAATCAGACTAATCTTCCGAAATAAATAACAAAACGCAAAATTCTCCCGCCATTTTCAAAACAAAAGAGGTTAGAACGCGGAAAAACAAGATGGCGTCCGAGAAACTATGGACAGAGGTAGGAAACGCAGTGGAGCAGTTTATTACAAACTTTCCGTATAACATTGGCATTACGTCGTCACTCCAATGGCGTACAATGGCAGCTTATTGATAGGCTGAATGCAGCACGTTTATATTAAACTTTGCTTTGCGGACCGACCTACGCTAGGGGCAACAATAATCTGTTGTTCCTAATACATTTTTACTAAGCCCTAAGCCATGACTTTGCAGTTTGTAGAAGTGCAGTTCAAAGATAGAAGGTTCTTATTTTTCAGAAGTTGATCTATTAAGAGGACACGAGGTCCTCTTTGGGTACTGATGGTGACAATTGTGGTGGTTTTAGTTAGTGACAGAAATAGAAAACGTTTAACATCATCGTCTGAAAGAACTAAGACTTAGGTATCCCCTAGGCGTATATGTCGTAGTGGCTCGGTGGTTTAAGACGCCCTCTTCTCATGCATGAGGATGCGGGTTCGAAACCTACCAACACCAAGTACCAATGTGACTTTTCCGAGTTATATGTACTTTCTAAGATCTAGACACCACTGACAAACATTGTAGGAAAACATCGCGAGGAAACCTGGGATTATAGTTTTTAATTATAAGTTTGTAATCGCCAATCCGCATTGAGCAAGCGTGGTGATTAATGCTCAAACCTTCTCCGTGTGAGAAGAGGCTTTGCTCAGCAGTGGGCATTTATAGGCTGTTGTTGATGTTGATGATCCACTAGGCAAAAAAATCAAACCACAGCAAAGAGCTAGTTCATTAAACACATTTGCAAAGTTAATTGAGTCCAACATGATATAATACAATACGTACTTATTTAGCATTATTTACTCAGGGCTAATTATATATTTGTCGAACCCTTATAGCACATTAATATTTCATAGAAACTTGTACGAACGTCCATGTATAAACATGTTCAGGTATGGTTCTGAGACGATTCATTGAATGACTGAAAATGTCTTTGATTGGATGTATTAGATATAGTTTCATATCAATTCAATATATCACATCTCTTATTCTCGAACTACTAGGCAGGTCTATATTAATAGAAATCAGTTGTATTCGGAAAATAACACGATCCTATTGCCTTAAAGGTTCAGTGGTAAATAATACTTGATGAGACTATCCATCGATGGAATAGGACATTCGACACAGACATCTGCGTTAAACAAGCAGTTAATCTACTCTAAAGGAAGAACTAAGAAGTTCAAACATCACTTCAAAGTCTTAACAACAACAATTAACTCAACCACGCAATGTATAGTTAACTTATTTTTTTTATGAGATAATCCTGTAAACGAGCAACGGATCACCTAATGGTAAGCAATCGGCGTTGCCCATGGACTTTGAGCCTATGGTAACCTTACTCATTCGACGAAATACAACACAAGCGTCGGTTTTCTGTGAGGTCGTGGCACCACCGGTGGACCGGCCGATTCGTGCTGAAGCATGGCTTTCTCACACTTAAAACTAACCTTAAAGTTTGCTACTATTACCACTTCAACAAATAATAATGTATGTATGTTAAAACAGACATTACATGACAGTATTCTAATGGATTAATTTTATTAATCCAATCGAGCATGACCTTTAAACCTGCTTATACCTTTTAAAGGATAGCGTGTAGGACAGAGACGTAGATCTTGAGACATATGTGGGTAGCTTGTCCAACGGAATGAATTAAAAAGAAAGGAAAATACAGTTAAGGGGTGGGTTATACTTCCGCCTTAAAGCTTTGTCTAGTAAATAGTACAGCTTGCCAAAAAAGAGTTTGAAGCGGACAGCTTGGAACTAGGTAATATTGACTTGGACTGAATCACCCACTTCAGAACATATCCCATGATCCCATGAATAAACAATCATCCGAATATAGCATCGCCTCTTTTAAAATCGATAAAAAAATATATCAAAACAGGTTGAACCGTAGTGTACCAGGTTGCCACAGGAACGATACTAGCAACCCCAATTATTTTAAACTAATTTTTACCAAGCCGTATTTTATATTGGTCGAGTCGAGAGGTCCCCAGTTTAAGCTCCGACTCGTGAGATTTCTAAACCTATTAAGATTTGATTTTTTTTTAAACACTCCATAACTTAATTTTCGTCAGTCATGTTATATTTCTGTCAAAACTATATTTCCGAAAATTGATTTTTTTTAAGCCATGGTCCCACTTGATGCTTATGAAAAGCATTGGTTAAAAGAAAGCTATAAGAAAAGACGAGTGGAAGGAGAATAGGAAGGCATTTGCCCTGCAGTGGGACAAGGAATATGGACATCAAAAAACTTAAGGTCATCAGAATCATAGCTCAGATAAGACCAATGTTATGGTATGAGTTTTGGGGCTAGAGGTTATTAGGTATGCGTTAACTCAATGGCCGGGGGTAGTTAGAAGGCTATTTTTTTTAAGGGGTGAAAATCATCGAATGTCTGCTCCCGCCTTAGTGTCAGACTCCTACTGACTACAAACCACCCCGTTCCTTCTCCTGCACGTCGAGCCGGAGCCCCGGTAAACCGTTAGGTTCTCCGCGACTCCGAATCGGCATCGGCCCTGTTGGGCCCCATCTGTGGTGGTCTGATGGCTCTTTGAGGCTCTGTTTCTGGTCGGACGGGGAGCCACCCGTGCTTGCCATAGATCCGCAAGCCCGAGTTAGAAGGCTAGAGAGCTTAAAATAATTGTAGGCATTTTGAATACACTTGGGCGAAGTCATACCAAAACACTTCGGAAAATTGTTGCACTATTCTTAAACAAAATAAAAAAGACTAAAAACGATACAATTTTCGCATTTTCAGAGAGAAGACCGTATCGCCCTTAACAAGGGTCGAATTTTATGTCCCACGCTTTCAGTTAATACATTTCGTTTGTTTTCATTCAATCAACTCATCTCAGGTGTTCGTCTACTTTGTTAGAGATGTAACGTAGTAATCAATGTTTTTACACGACACGACACACCAATGTTTGTGGAATTGACCATTTTCATGTTTAAATATTGGTAGCTGTAGGTGGTGTATTGATAGGTAAGGACAAACTACACTAGTATATGTATGTAGCTGACGAAGCATGTTTTGAATGCGCTAATCTCCGCGTTACTTGTTCAAATTGAGTAATTATTATGTAAACTATAGACATACATATATGTATAGACCTTATTATGTAAACTACCTATGTTTAACAAATAAATGATTCTGATTCTATTATTTTTGTGTTGAATCGTACATTCGAGGAAGGCTATAATAAAACATCAAACTAAGATCAATAGGAGCTGAGCAACGAGTGGTCGCGCGGGTATAAGTAGTATGGATGATATGAGACTACCTGGAATTGTTCTAAAACGTTCTTTGATAATGTATCGTCAGTTACCAGTATTGTTTATTGTATGAGTCTTATGTAAGTTGTTGTTATTTAAAAATCAACTGCCCCGTTGGCCGAGTGGTCGCAAGTGAAAACAGCAAGGGGTCTCGGGTTCGGTTCCCGGGTCGGGCAAAGTATTACTGGGTTTTAAAAAATTCTCAGTAGTAGCACGGAGTCTGGAATTGTGCCCGGTATATGGCAATAGGCTCACCCCCTATTACATGGGACTCATAACATAAATAGTGAAAAGAGGGTGGTACACTGTACAGTGGCATTAAGTGCCGTTATGTGCACCTCTGCCTACCCCTTCGGGGACAAAAGGCGTGATGTTGTTATTGTTACATATTAAAATCAACTGCTGTACTAACTAAAACTTGAGACCTCTATAAGGGCCTGTTTCACACCATCTCGATAACTGCTAAGTATGACCCAGATAAAGAATTTCGAACGTAATTTATATGAAGTTTTGTCATATAAGTATATACTTAGGATACTCGATATTTATACGAAGTTGATGAGACAGGAGCTAAATAATACCACTCGACTGAAAACCCAGCAGTTCTCTCGCATAAGGAAAAAACTAGCATTGATTACCATGGCAACCATGGAGCTCACAATTAAAACAAAACTATAACGCAGAAAGAATATGCTCTAATTTGCTATAAACAAGATAGGTAGAATATTAGACTGACCACGTAGGTAGGTAGACAGACAAATCACACACAAGTTGAAATCATAAAATATTGCAGGGGGATATCAAACAACCGGATTTCCCAGAGGATACCTGTTTATGACCTGACATTCTGTTCTTACTGAATAAAGGAGTTTGCAAGATGTATCTGTAAAAGACTTGCCTACCTATCAATTTTTTGAAACGTATTTACCATGAACACGAGGTCATAATATCATGTTTAATTGTCAGCGCATATATTTTCCAATGGTAGGGACATCAAATTAAGATTCATTGCAGTGTGTTGCTGACACGTATTTTAATAATAATTTAATTACCGAATAATTAATGATTTTTTTTATAGCATAAGCCGGTAAACGAGCAGACGGATCACCTGATGGTAAGCAATCGGCGCCATCCACTCGAAACACCAAGGCGTTACAAGTGCGTTACCAGCCTTTTGGAAATTGGGAATTAGAGGATTGTTTGGATTATTCTATCCTTATCCTGAAAAATATCGAAATATGTATTTTTTTCTCTATTCATTTATATTACAATGTAATTTATGATTCTGAAGACAATTAGAGACAATGAAAATTGTTTATCGAATTAATGAAATGAAAATCAACATATCCATTATTGCATGAACACATAATATACCATCAGCCACTCATGATAGTCCACAGCAGGACAATAGGCGTTATTACATGAAGAGTTTGATTTTCCAAAATAAGCTTAGCAAGCGAGTTGGGAGATCGTAAGCGAGGCGTCTTAGCCGAAAATGATCAGGTTTATAAGAGAGCAATGCTACCCAGTCACTTTTAGATAAGCAGTCTCTTAGTTAGCATCTTTTGCCAGGTTATTTCGAATGATCGAATCTGTATGTTTATGTGTCTGTTTTTATGGGAAAAGCCCGCCACAACCTCCCAAAACCGCTGCAACTTCTGTAAGCCAGGATCTACAGTAGATACAACCATGAAAACACCGGAACACCAAAGTCCGGCGCGTCCCAGCGACATGAATATCTGTTTTAATTTAAGTAAAAACGCGGGTTACCCACGTGAATATACTGAGAAAAGCTCTACTAGTTTCGAACCACAGAGGGGTTCTTCCTCATGAGCAGCGTGCGTGGTCGCGGCGACGTCGCGCAGCTCACTGACACTATATGGCAATAACTGTCTAGGTTCCCGCAACGAAGTGCATCAGAAGATATTATAAGAGGAGAAGAAAAAAAAATGTTTATGTCTGCAAACGCACACAAAATCACGAAACCAGAGATCTTACAGTGATGTAACAAAAAAAAAAAAAACGTAGGCGTAAACTTTTGCCTACCCATTCGGAAAAATATTATATTAAATGTAATAGTATCAATAACTCGAATACTACAAAAAATAAATATTTTTACGCGTGATTACTAGACAACGTGACAAGGGAATCATTGACATAAGTTGAAACTCTACACGCGGAACAATGATTCGATTTGTCGTAAAATATAATATTAACTGCTCTTCATAAAGATGGCGTTACAATTTGATACGTCATGGGGCACAACGTGTTTATTTTTTTATGTCCGAAAATTATTGATCTCTCGAAAATTCAGTCATATTTTGAGGATTTGACTGAAGGGAATTAAGGAAGACTGCCTCGATGGCCGAGTGGTTGCGAGTGCGACTGCCGGGCAAGGGGGCCTCGGATTCTATTCCCGGGTTGGGCAAAGTACTACTAGGTTTTTTAAAAAATCTCAGTAGTAGCACGGAGTCTGGAATTGTGCCCGGTATATGGCAATAGGCCCACCTCCTATTACATGGGACTCATAACTTAAATAGTGGAAAGTGGGTGTTACATTGTACAGTGGCATAATGTGCACCTCTGCCTACCACTTCAAGAATAAAAGGCGACAATAAAAAATTAGGCATCTACCCGATGTCTTATTTTTATTTTAATGTCCGTCTGGTAGATTATTTTAAATCATTAGACAGGTATTTTTATTTTCTTACAGAAACCAATCCTTTCGACGATATATTGATTTGAAATGTCGAGTGACGTCACTTCTATGTTCATTTTATACGTAGAAATGACGTTTTGGCCCCCACTCCTAAACTTTGTTTCGTTTTATCTAGGTATTGTTTTATTATACGACGAAATAAAAAAATACGTGTCTAATATTTTTCCATTACCTAACTTACGGACTAATTAGATTTTTAATTTTCATACCCTGTCATCAGCCCAATTACTACGATTCCTACATACCTCTTTCGCTTCATCAACAGTCATCAATCTTTTCATGCATGTTCGTCGGTTAAGGGTACTTTTAATTCGGCCCTTCTTTAATATATCGCCAATCTGGCCACTATATGTCCGTCTAGCGCGCAATGTGTATGAATGGACTGTAATTCCAAGAACTTCTTTATTTTCCATCAGCCAGTGTGAAGCAGCACGAGGTGTAACAAACGAGGGAGGATGTGCTCACTATGCCAGTTATGTCGGCTCAACAACCACAATCACGGTAAACACATGTTGTTTGTACACAATAGTACGATGTTACCATACAATTTTTATCTCATTCTTGATTCATTAACATTAGGTGGATCTTTTGTTCTTAAGCAGACAGTCTCAATAACTAGAAAGAATTTCTTATAGAATTTTAACATAAAGCTCCTTCTATCTCTAGTATGCAAGGCTATTGTTTATTTTATGAGATAAGCCGGTAAACGAGTAGTAAGCAATCGGCGTCGCCCATGGACATTTGGAACACCAGATGCGTTACAAGTGCGTTACCAGCATTTTGGGGATTAGGAATTTGAGGATTATTTTTTATTTCCGGGATTGGGGAGATTGGGGAAGGGGGAGGGTGTAATTGGGCCTTTGGTGACCTCATTAATTTGGACCCTAGTAAATAGGTTGTTTATGGGTAGGTGTGCTCCATCGTAGGCCGCATCACCGCTTACCACCAAGCGAGATAGTGGCCAAATGTCGACAAATCTCAAAAATAAAAGGCTGTACATTTGTCAAATGACAGATAGCATAAAATAAGATAAAACAATTCTCATAAAAGACCAACAATACTCAAAAATATTCGAAGATATCAGTACAATATCGATCCACATAACATGAAATATTCCAATTCAGCAAAGTAGGTAGGTACCTAACAACAACTAAAGCAAAAAATTACGTAATACAATAATAACATTTATTAAACGAAAAACTTTGTCATTTTTTGTTTGAACTTGATAATTTTTGTAAAAAAGACTTATCTACGGAGTTGCCAGTTTCATGAACTTTGTCTGTGGGCTTTAAGATATTTGAAATATTGTTATTATAACGGAGGCAGGGACAAACTTTGAAAGCCTTCAATACTGAAGCAATCTAATCACAAATTATTTGTAATTTTAAATAATGTAAATAGTGTTCGAAATGTCTGTTTCGTTGTTATTGGAATTTAGTCTTTGTATAACTCAAGAGGTTTATTTCCTGAAGTGGTTTGTACGTACGAAATTAACACCCCCAACACCCCTCTTTGGGTAAGTAATAATGAGTAATAATGAGGGTGCTTATAATCTCATAAGTCCTAGGTTTTGTGAATTGGGTACCTTCCAACTAGTCAAATTCAATACTTTTTTCGATCTGTCAAAAAATAAAGCTTTCTATGAATTTTGTTCTGTTTGTTCTATCAATTTTTTAACATGAAACAGCATACTTATTTGTTATAAATTTGCGGAAAAAATACTAAAATTAAGTTAGTCATAAAATCAATTAATGAGAGTGTTATTATTTTTTAATATTTTATCGTATTGAACAGTTGAAATAAATTTTTTTTTATTAAGGCCAATACCCAATTGAATTGACTCTGTGCCACTTACTATTAAGCTTTCATCATCTAAAGCCAGATATATATTTTCCCAAGAACTCATAATGCGTAGCGTTGTTTATATTTGACCAATTATCATAGCCGAAACATCATTGAAAGCTCAGGTTTAGGGGTGAGTACATTAAAGCAATAGGAATTGAATGATGAATTATTATTTTCCAAAAATCAGTCCATTCAATTTGTCGACGTAACTTTGTTTAATTTAGTGAGAAGAATAGATGAACAACAATTATCACAATGATGCGGTCATTTGTCAAATTCGCGATCCTCTTCCTACTTCACCAATCATTCAAACGCACCCTCAACCCAAATAATAAATATCTATTTCCTCGGACGAAAGCTAAAAAGAACAACGTAAGAGGTTATATAGAACGAAAATAGCATCTTCCAATAAAATGGCGGGAAACGGTAAAGCAAGAGCTTTCAATATGCTATAGATAAAATTTTCCGATAGCAATCAAATCGCTATCATAATAATATCAAAACAAATAAAATAGAAAACAAAATACCTACTTTTTTAAAAAGAAAAATAAAATCAATTGTAACTAAAAAAAAAACAATTCCAAATTCAAATATCAACATGCCACAGAAAAAAGAAAATGGCAGCAAATACAACAAAGGTGCGGAAGAAAGGAGGTTTTAAACTTGTTAAAAATAAAGGTTTCCGATACCAATGGGATATAAGAGGTCATAATTTTGTGAAACAAACCAATGAATATGAAATAACAGAGAAAACAGAGACGTTTCGTCCTACGATCGAGCACAGAATGTCCTAATGCAATTCAACAGTTGGTCGCACTGGCCAAGAACGGTCAGCAAAAAAAAAAAATCCGAAGCGTATAATATAATATATTTTTTTTTCTGAAGAAGTATTTAAGACTATTTTTTGTTTTTTCAATGAATGTAAAATATAAGATAATCTGTACAGTGGTAGATACCTATGTGTAAGCAACTTTTGAATATAAGAAAATAATTCTGAACACACGTTGATATCCCATAATATTTGTATAACACATTAAAAATGCAATTCAAATAACACACGCTAACGAACTTGCATGAATAAAACCGAAATCGTCGGCGAATATTCAAATGTGATATTGTAATAACATCGGCCCACACTATTACATTCATATAACTACATATGTATGTTAATTCTTGTTATTCGTACTTCATCGTATGTTAGAGAAGGCCACTAAAATAATAGTTAAGTACTTCCACAAATCTGATTGATATTGTGCCTATAAATAAAGTTAAAACTGCTTCTCTGAATTTAATTCAATTCAACTTTAGTCCACTTGCTTCTTAATCTAAGCTTAAACTTGACTTAATATCCTGTGTCTCTTACAAGGGCAGAGTTCGTCCACTGAAGCTCCCCATAGCGATATGAAGAGGAAGGAATAGTACTTAATATACTATTTTAAAAATGCTCACTGTTTTATAGAATAGGAGGCAAACGAGCAGACGGATCACCTGTTGGTAAGTGATCAGCGCCGCCCATGTACAAGCGCAACACCAGAGGAGTCACAGGTGTGTTGCCGGCCTATTAAAAATACGCTCTGTTTTGAAGGGTTTGATAATGATTCATATTTTTGATTTGGATCGATTTGATATTTATCAAGAAAGGCCACAAAACTCCACGCTACGATCAAAAGAAACCGAGGAGCGTATGAAACAATGCGGGAGTAGCGAATGCTATTATAATAACCTCTTTCTGAATCACTACCTCTTTAAGAAATAGGAGGTGTGTGTGTGTGAAGCACTTTTTCAAGGAGACTATTCTAGACAATACTTAATTTGTTATTAATTTGACTAATTGTTTGCAGATATTATCACAAACGAAGGCCCCCCTCGAAACGATATGACAGATACCTCAATAATAACAAATCACACCCCTATTACAAGACGAATAAAGTTGAAATCGCATATTCCACTAAGACGGCAATCTTAAATAGGGTCAAAGTTCAGGTATAAGTGCATAACATTGGTATTAATTTAAATAACTTGGTCAGTTAGGATAGCAACCAGAAATAGATCATTCCTTATCTTATTTATCACTATTGCGTAAATCCTGTCGGTAAATATAGTTTTACTATATAAACACTAATAAATAGTACCATACTAACTGTGTGTAACTGTGCAATATCAATACTAATATTACAAATGTGATAGTTGGATGGTATACATTTTCGTTACTCAATCCATCAGAAAAGAGCGCACGAAGCTGGACGTAATAGACACAGAGATAGACTAATTTAGTTAAATAAATGTTTTATAGGTAGTGTACAATAAACATATCTGAAATATGAGGGGTGATATAATAAAAAGGTTGTTTAAACATACAATAAATATATGGTTAGAACTGTGTCTACCTTCTCTTGCTAAGAAGAGCCGTTTGCAACACAACAACCAACAAAACGGTTTAAAATCTAATAATACGTAACTAATAAGAATTTTCTTTAGCACTTATTAATGAAAATATACGAACAACGCGTAATATGAAACTAATTTATCATTTCAATTGGTCTTATTATGTTTTTTGCATTGTCTTGACTTTTATTATAAAGTAATCTAATAGTTTTATTAAAAAAATCTTCATAAAATGAATTAATGATACGAGCACACTACTACTCGCACTATTGAATACTAATTCAATAGTACTAATTTAAAAATAGATACCCTAGCTAGATTAAAGAAAGATTCAGTACGATAAACACGCATTTTCTTTAAAACATTATTCTCTCCATCTCCTGGGAAATGTCGGGCAAATAATGCCAACGCAAATTCATTACTAAAACAAAGGATTTGTAACTTTAAATTAGTATTAATAGCGACGGTAACATAATTTCCTTTTCCAGAAAAAAACCGTTTTTAAAATAAATTGTTTAATCTTGGAATCGCAAATCTTCGAAAGCAGATATTTTGGCGGCAATCTCTATTTGCCTTGGTTGACTGTCAAAAACATTTTTACCTTTTCCACAATAAGATAGCTAAAATTCTCCAACATTTTCGGTTTACGATGCGTAAAAATATTTTTCTTCATTACAAAAGCCTAAAGAGGCAAAGCATTTACTTTAATTGGCTTGCAAGTAAGACGAGTATCTGTTTTGTAAAACATTGTACATTTTTCTGATGACACAACAATTTAATCTTAAATTGCTGAAAAATACATTAACATTTGTAAGCCATTTCTTACGTTATGACATACCTAAGAATGTTAAAACATGAAATTAAGTAAAAATTATACTAAAAATAATAACGGACTAAACAGAATTTCTTCAAACCAAATATTGAAAAAAAAAGAAAATTTCTTGCAAACTTATTTTGCGTACGCTACGAGCGCGAACCAACTGCCACAGAGTATAAAAGGCGCGCATACGAAGCAGGCCACATCACAACCAGTCCAAGTGTCAGCCAGTAAACAAGTTTGTTTATTATCTATGGATCTGTGATTGTTACAGTGATTCGTTTTCATTTTATTTTATCATTTTGTTATGCAGTGATTGAATTGAATACAAAGGTAAGTCCAAAAAAATCGAATTGTATTAAAGATTTTACGAAAATTTTCGGGATTTTTTGAAGTGGCACATAAGTTCAGGAACTTATTAATAGATTTATCTATTATTGGATTTTCTTCCACTTACTTATTGTGAGGGTTTTTACTTAAACTTATCTATGACAAGTATGTACTTTCTATCGGAAAATATGAATTTTATTTGATTCGACGATTATTTATCGATTTCTTATTTGTAAAACTATCTTCATTATTTTTGATAGGTCATCTTTCAATTATGGTGAGTTCAGGAAATATAAAGAAATAGATATTGATAATAGGGCTTGTGTTCATAATTTTAGAAGGGATGAATAGAATTAATACAAACACTAATACAATTGCTGGTGTGTATTATTAACATATTATAAATAAGACAAAATAAAAACTACTTACTTAATGTAGTTAAAAAAATATAATGCACATCACTATTAATATTTTTATTTTACATCATATCGAGATTAAAAAGTAGAATACCTATCCTCTTTTTAGAAAATATACTATTATTAAAACAACTACTTATCTGCTTAACAAGATTCAACTGCCCTATATCTTTAATTATCACTTAAAATCAATCGTACTAACTAATTTGTTTCGGGAATCGGACACACAACAATGACACCTATACTGACTGCCGCGCACCATCAACTAATAAGAATATTAGGTACCTTACATTTTCGTACACAATAACGTCCGTCACCACCAATCCGTGACAATCCGCTGCTGAACAAGGATCCCCCTCCATATAAGAGCCATGGTTACCCATGATAGCCAGGCTATGTACAAAGTTGAGATCGGAACAGTTGCCAGGACTCTATATACCCGGACAACATAACGGGTTACCGTGGCTCCGGTTCAAAGCCGGAGTATGAACGCGATGGTTTTAGTGAGTAAGAGTCTGAGTCCCTTTCGCTTCACCCAGGCGGGAGAAGTCATTCGATGATTTTCCCCTTTAAAAAAGGACTGTATAATGTTTAGTTCCTTAGTCGCTCTTCACGACAACCGCAGCGAGAGGATGGGTGGCACCTTAAATACAATTATTCTATGCTGTCCTCACATGGATGCCTAACTCTATGAGCTCAATAACAGGAAATTTAGAAAGATTCTCCCTTAGTACTCTAAAGACCAATTTACCAAGCTATCTCTTAACTTAAAATTACATAGCATGTCGTAGCACTTAACGCCTTACTTATATTGTAAGGTATCACTCACAGGCTGTTGATAACGAAAATGTCGTTAAATGCCACCTATCTTAGCTTAGGAGCTCCTTTAAATTTAGTAAAGTTGTTGAAAACTGCCGGCACTTCTATGAGTAGAAGTTTCAGTGTTATCTGCCTGTCATACAATCAGTCAGTTACCAATATCGGAAGAGTTTGACAATGTCATTGTAAATTCGAGTAAGTGTACATTGTATAACAATAATCCAAAATATTCCGACGGATTCTGAATCTCTCAATTATATTTATGTTACGCTTTTTTAAACACATTTTTACTGTCTCGTATGAGAACATAATATTGTAGTAAGAGTAATATTGTAGGTAGTATTGTTGTATAAGTGACAATTTTGTTGGAGCCGATTAATTGTCAAACTCAAACAGAACAAAGTTCTTATTATTTGCACCCATTATTAGGTAGAGAAATCAATTTAAGAATATAATTTTCTTCAGTTGCATTTATTGTTCCATTACATATTAATTGTAGTTATTGTTAATTCTTTACCATAAAAACAGTTTTCAGTTGCACATTTTAACATAACATAACATCACGCCTTTTTATCCCCGAAGGAGTAGACAGAGGTGTACTTTACGGCACTTAATGCTACAGCACGATGTAACACCCACTTTTCACTATTTATGTTATGAGTCCCTTATAGCCTGAGTGAGCTTATTGCCATATAACGGGCACATTTCCAGACTCCGTGCCGACACAAATCCAGTAACACTTTACCCGAATTGGGAATCGAACCCGAAACCCCTTGCCTGGCAGTCGAATTTGCGACCACTCTGCCAATGAGACAGCTATTTTAACACATAGCCCATTTTACCATAATATTTGACCAGAAATTAATAAAATTCTACTTTTCACCTTGCACCAAAGTCGTTTTAACTCACAAAGTTAAAGTTCGTGAAAATTTCTTATCAAATTAACTTCAGAATATTATAAAAGTGAACCATTGGAAACCTTTTACGTCCAACTTTGACCTTTCGCAAGAAAAGCACGGAAGTAGTTCTCACACTTTTTTACAAGTCACAGATAAATAAGATTGGAGCCGTAGACAATCATATTTTCTGTTCGCCGTAGACGAATACAAGAAAATATTCATTTTGATATAATTTTCGTATTTATGGCTTGTCTATGGCTTCCCTTTATCCGCCCACACCACTATCATGAGACTGTAAAACGACTATTACGTTTATATGTCAGACAAAAATTAAAATATTGATTTCTTGTAAAGGGTAAAGTTAAATCCACGGATAATAGTTATAGTTTACGTATATGTACTTACTGCAATGTGTTGTAGTTTGTATATGTATTTATATTATTCGTATAACACCAAAATGTAATAAGATACACTCGTTGCTTAGTTTCAGATATTAGTGCCTTTGATAATTGAAATTTGATAAGTGAAATCACTGCCTCATTGGCCGAGCGGTCGCGATTCGATTCCCGGGTAAAAAAATCTAAGTAATAGCACGGAGCCTGGAAATATGTTCGGTATATTGCAATAGGTTCACCCCCTATTGCATGCGACTCATAACATAAATGGTGAAAAGGGTGTCACATTGTACAGTCGAATCTAGTTCCGTAATGTGCACTTCTGCCTACCTCTTCGGGGATAAAATGCGTGATGTTACATTATGATGATAATTGAAAAACAAATAACAGTGTGTTGCACAACTGAAATGTCTTCTGTAATGTTTTTGTATTGTTTTCATATTACGTAAGTATTTACAAAACCGAAGTATTTGTATACGATATTTTTGTCTATGTACTATAAATAACAAGCAATACCCAAGTTTTAATTTTGGAAAGTACCTCCTCCGGTTCTCTAAGACGATTTTTTTAAGGGGGGAATATCATCGAATGACTGCTCCCGCCTGGGTGAGGCGGGAGGGAGTGTCAGACTCTTACTGACTAAAAACCACCCCGTTCCTTCTCCTGCACTTCGAGCCGGAGCCCCGGTAACCCGTTAGGTTCTCGCTAAGACGAATAGGTTTGTGATTAAAACAGATAAGGTTTTTTAACTCGCTTTGGTAAGCGGACAACACCAGAGGTATCACAAGTACGTAGACAACGATGTAGGAAACTGTCTAGTAGAATCATCTTTTCTAGAAAGACGACCAAAAATGAGGTTCTATTCAAAAAATGCAGTAAGGACTAATCTTGTCCGTTTTCAATTGTAATGGGTAAAACAGTATTTTAGTCATATTTTTAGACGCCACATTACAGAGAATTGGCTAGTTTCCTAGGTTTAAAATAAATTGTTTCAACTTTTCCATGCAATAAATAAATAAAAAATAATCATACTCTCATCTATTGATTTGACAATTTACCTACTTTTGGATTTATTTTCGCTAATTTTAAGGAAATAAGTATGCTATTAGACGCAGAAATATGATGACGTCATAAGTAGCGATGCAATACAAAATTCATAGAAAAGTATAGTTTTTGACATTTCAATAAAAGTATTGAATTTGACTACCTATCAACTACCGTATTTAAACAAGAAAAAGTCCTAGGCCATCGAAATAAAGTGGTGTTTTCCGATTTAAATCGAACATCATCTTTTGTTGTAAACAACAAAAGGATTGTCAGCCATATTTATTATTTTCATACTGATGGATGACAAAAAGCTTTTCCGACTGTACAATGCGCTTTACCACCAAAGTGTGGTATTCTTTTGAACCAAAACAATGCTTTGGACTCCCAATCCACTATTTTGACGGATAAAGCTACCCACACATGCATAAACAACTAAAAACTAAAACAAAACCGTCAAAGAGAAAAAAAAGAATGAATGTGAGATCACCAATTCATACTTTTTTACATAAATCAAATTTAGAATTCGTAGAACACGTGTTGTTTTAACATTATTCAGAAATTTTTGTCGTAATAATTCCAATGGTGGGTAGTTGGAAGTTTTTGAAGAAAAATATTGAATAACGGTCGCAGTGTTTAAAGTTTTCTATGCTTAGCCGAATCAGCCTACACTTTTACTGTTTTTCGTATGAGATTTTCTCTTGTAGTTTTATGATCTTAAAATAGGTATATTTATGATGTAGTTACATGCAAGAAAGATTGAATCAAAAGTATTTAACAGCACTTTTCTTTGCATAATCCAATATGATACTTCATTTGTGAGGAGTCCCTGTTGGGCGCCAAAAGTACTCAAAACCTAGATACGTGATATTTACCTTTAATTAACTCGTCGAGTACCGGTTTTATAGACACAATTAAAGAACAATAGGTCGCGGTCACCGGTGACCGCTTGGTGTTTGACAGTTTAAGCATTAACTCTAATTGAATATGAAAATCTATCAAAAAACCAAATTAAATGCCTACTAATAACTACTTTTCAAATAGGTACAGTAGCTAAACCAAATCGGAACGGTATTCGAAAACAATCGTTTGTGTTTTGATTTCGATGTTATGATGCGGGCGCAGAATTCGAAATATTAAGGCTGAGAATTTCGCATAAGAAATTCTTAAAGCGCTAGTAAATATAAACGACATTAGTGAGATAATCAACTGTAATTATGACTGCACGGTTGGTGCGGTGGCTAAGCAACCGGCTGCCGTGCAACGTGTCGCGGGTTCGTTACCCGCACGGAACAACATTTTGTGTAATCCACAAATTGTTGTTCCGGGTCTGGGTGTCATGTGTATGTGAACTTGTATATTTGTAAACGCACCCACGACACAGGAGAACAACCTACAGTGGGGCAACTTTTTAAAAAAAATCTGGATTTGTACTTTCTCCATTCGTAACTGCATTTTGGAACCAGCACCTAGCTTTACTGACAGTCAGACTGAAGGACAATTTTGACGTTTTAAAAATACCTGTTTAAAAATCAATAATTCAAATAAATGCTTTGACATTCACAAATTACTTTGAAATCGCTAATCCATCTTAAGCACGCGTGGGGACTAAAGCTCATACCTTCTCCGCGCAAGGAGTGGTTTTCTCAGCAGTGGGGCAATTATAGAACTTATTATTATTTATTTAACTTTTCTGGCGTTTCCATCTAAAATGGTATTTTGTAATGTATACTTTACTTTGACGTTAGTATTCTTTGTTTGCATCTTTAAACTGTCAAACACCAAGCGGTCACCGGTGACCGCGACCTATTGTTCTTTAATTGTGTCTATAAAACCGGTACTCGACGAGTTAAGGAATAAAAAGAAGTAAATATTTTCAAAGTCTATTCAGTTTGAGTTGGATTTGAAGAGAATTGAATTGAATTTGAAAAGAATTTTTCCTGCAATATCAAAATACAGGAAAAATTCTCAAAAAGTTGGAATATGTGGTGCCTATGTACTCTGTTTTTATATTATGTATTGTCCTCTGTGTTGAATGTGGGTACATAAATAGATAAATAAATTATCAGACTCGCGCATTAAATGCAATAATGGCATAACAATACAAATCATCCTATCAAAACCAATCAACATTAAACTCAACGAAGAAATTGGTCTTCATTTCAAGTCCAGCTATCAAAATAGATGAAGTTTAACATTAACTGAGTTAGGGAGGTCCATCTTATTCTAAGGAGTCTAGTGCTTATTCAGGGGTCTCTCTATTGACTTTGCAACCGACAGACAGAATCTACACTTCACCCGAGTGAGTTAGCCGTACGTAACGTAAGATGCCAAAATGTCCTTTTATTTTTCAAACAATTAGGGAATGTCTTATTGTTGTATTGGTTCTGTGCCTCGTTATAAGTACTGTTGGGCAGTGAGATCTGTTTCGGGGTATTAGTAGAGTATTGGAGTATGGCTTTTTATACGGTGTCAGCTAATAGTCTACATTTGTCTAGATTTTCAGTTAGAATTTCGACTATTCTGTTAGTTATAAGGTCTTAAAATATGTCAGTAACTTTAGATACTGTTTGTACACTATGTGTCTTGTTATACCTGTTAGATTATTTCGTTTGGTGAAAAACTCATCTCTTAATTACACACAAGTGGAATTATGTATTACTATGGATGAACAATAGACATTCTAGTAATGTAAAAATCTTCATTAATGAAACTGATTTGAACAGTTAGATCATAAAATTAATTCAAATAATTGCATGTCCCACTGTAAAATATATCATAATAATTATTAAGCCTAAAAAGTTACTTCTCGGTTACATTTTGGCTGTCAGAATAAATAAATAAATAAATAATATATATAGGTATAGTTTCCCGAAAATATACCTACTAGAAAACAGGAGGATCACATTAATTCATAGTTGAGACGGTTCACTATAAAACATACAATTTCTTTGAAAAATATATAGGTATAGCAAACGAATGTAGAATTAAGCTTTTGAGTAAGAAGAAAATCTTAAAGATAGAAGAATATTTATTTAGCGTTGATTATAACGCAGAGCAACGCAAAGGCTCAGTTTCTCATTTTATTTCTAAATGTTGACATTTATGCAGTTAAACACTTCCTTGGTAAATAAATAAACGTCTCACAGAGATTAATCCTTTTAATGCTATTTTCAACTTAGTAATAAAAAATATGAAAGAAAGATAAAATTAAAATGTTTATGAAATAAAATTTAATGTTTAATAATACGTTTTTTGTCTCATAACAAACGATGCCTATAATATCTATAATGCTAGACATGGTATAAGTGTTTAATAAAATAGAGAACTAAATATAACGGCTTACTCATGTAAATATATTTTGAAAGGTTCTACTAGTTTCGAGTCACAGAGGGACTCTTCCTCATGCGCAGCGTACGCAGTCGCGGCGACGTTGCACAGCCTACTGTCAAACCAACCTTAGAATCAAAATCTTACAAACCCTACTAAGGGCCGATGTTTCAATCATCAGTTATTTCTTAACTGTAGAATAAAATTGACAGTTGACGGTTTTTAGAATGGAAGAATTGACTAAAAATCGCGGCTTACTCAAATGAATATACTGAGAAAAGCTCTACTAGTGTCTTACGATAGTTATTATAAAAACAATGGAAGAATTGTCAAATATTCAAAGTTATTCGTCAGTAAAAATTTATCTGACATTGGAAAAATCGGCCCTTAACCAAAGTATTATAAAAGTTAAAGGTTAATGAAATAACAATCTCTGAATAACACACGTGATCTAAAAAGTTGATAGTAGCAGTACAACTAAATGAATACTACATGAATTACAGCACACAATTTCATAATAGCAGCTATTAGTAAGTCATTTTTGAAAACAGAAATAAGAATTTATCTGACCCGAAAATAAAACTAGAGACCATTAGCTCAGTAGTTTCACTTGATACTCACTAGTAAATAATGAAGAATACACCATAAGTAATTCTTAGAAAAATGCTTTTAATTATGTAAAAGACTTTTGTCTTTGACTGTACAGTCATGTGGAGTACACTCAGTAACTCCTGCGTCCAATTACTTACGTATACAGTCCTTAGTTACGACGAGAAATAATTTAAAAAGAAAATGTTTTCCGAGTGCATTAGTTTCTATCCGTATTATGCTAGAGATATTCTGTGTCAAAGATAATGCAATTACACGAATGTTTCGCTAGTTTCATGATTAATGTAATGGGTTTAGCATAAACGTATTAAAAATAAAATGTTGCCAGATGCTAAGATTTTTCCTTGTTTCGTGGTTGCGTTTGCAATGATACAATTCCACACGTACATCATATCCATACTAACTAGTACTGAGAGTTTAAAAAAAATCTTTGTTGTATCACGGAGTCTATAATAGTGCCCGGTATATGGCAATAGGCTCACTCCCTATTAAATGGGACTCATAACTTAAATAGTGAAAAGTGGGTATTATACTGCACAGTGGCATAATGTGCACCTCTGCCTACCTCTTCGGGAATAAAAAAGCGTGTGTTATGTCATGTTATCATATCCATAGTCGGATAAATAATTCATTAATTAACCAAACAGTTGTTCTAGATGGAAAACGAAGCTATGATAGTTTGAATGGAATCTTCAGACTTTTTTGGGACAAGCCGCCACAAAATCCCATAATAGGAGTGGCAGAGGTGCCACTCCTATTAATCAGGATTAACGTACAGTAGATAAAACCATGAAAACACCGAAACACGAGAAGTCCAGCGATCCCAAGGACATGAATAATGGTCTTAGATCACAAATTAGAAGATACTTTTAGAGAAGAAGAAAACGAAATAGTTCTCACTTTCTTTAGTGAATATAATGCAGGAGACAGAATAACATAATCTTAGAACTGTTAAAAACTTCAATTGAATGCAAAAAATATTATATGATGAAATTGAGGGGCAAAAGATAAATTTACATTTTTTCCAAACTTCTCCGATACGAAAGCACCCTTACAACTCAAGCTGGACCCGAGCTATCATGCGATTACCCATGTAACTCAATATAGGTGCAGGCGAGCCCTTATAACAACTGCTAACTGATCTTATTTCATATCTACCACTATTTTATAGTCAAAGGTCAAAGGGCAAGCGGATAAAGGAAGTTAATTCATTAAGGTTTTAAGTAAATTGATTATTATGTTGCTGACTGTGGTTTTTTATATTTAGTTGACCGATGTTTGGCTATCTCGCCTGGTGGTAAGTGATGTGGCCTACAATGGAGCACGTCTACCCATAAGAAACCTATTCACTAGTTTTGCAACAACATTTGTCGGAATACTCAAACGTTACTCAATTTTAAGTCGCGCTTAAGTATGGTTCTGTCTCAACAAATTCTTTGTAAAAGACAGAGATGGCATGATATTTAAGCACGACTTAAAATTGAGTAACGTTTCAGTATTCCGGCAATTGATAAGTAAAAATTGCCTATGTAGATATCTATTTTGTATATTACTATTGTGGTCCAAATTAAACTGAGAACATAGCCTCGGATTAATTTCCTGAAATTGACTGGCAATTGAACATGAATACCTGATAGACAAAGTACTAATGAGGTCATAGATAGGTAGGTACGCAATGTCTCGAAAGTCCACTATAATTAGAACAGTATCAGTTCCCCTTAACCTTTAACAAAAATAGAAGTAATGTGCATAAAAATTACCTAGAAAATAGGGTATCGAATTTCGTTTCTTGTTATAGAAAAAAAGAGATTTTGTAACCCAACACCTTAATACCCTGCCTGCAGCATGAAATGAACAATGCCTAACTATTTTCTTATTAAATGTGAATGATAATTAAGTGCTTGTAACAGTACCACATAAGAAAATCCTAGTCTTAAGAAATCCTGTACTAATAAAACTTTTTATTTAAGGCCTATTTTGCCAAAGCCAGATAAATTTCAACTGAGGATTATCTTTGAATATTCTACAATAGGGTAGTTTATTTTAAATCATTAGACACGTATTTTTTATTTTCTTACTTGAAATGGCGCGTGACGTCACTTCTATGTACATTTTATACGTAGAAATGACGTTTTAGCTCCCACTCCTAAATTTTGATTTGTTTTATCTAAGTATTGTTTTAATATGTACGACAAAATAAAAAAATACATGTCTAATATTTTTCCATTACCTAACTTACGGACTAATGACATTTTTGATTTTCATACCCCGTCATCATCCCAATTCTTTTATTCTAAAAACTCAAATATCAATTGTATTCTAAAGTTAAGAATAAACTTAAAATCGGCCCTAAATGAAGTATAAATAAATATGTAGTTTAGTCTCTTTCAAATTATACATTTTTTACAACCCACTGTATAGTTTTGATGGCGTATTGATTTACAAATTCTCATTATTTTTATAATGTTCACTCCGATCTTTTATTATAGCAGTAAATGTGAATATTGCTCAGTTTTAACACTTTATTATTGCTACTGAAACCTGAATACATATTACAAATAGACTAGTACTTAGGTACTGATGATAAACAGTTTGTTTCTATATTATTTAACAATTTTCTATTTATTATAACTTAACAACTGATTAAAATAGTAGTTGTTATTAAAACTAAGGCTAAAGCCTTGCTATTACTAGCCATAGTCCTTAGTTTGATGTCAAATATCAATTTTATTCTATTGTTAAGAATTAGCGGATGATTAAAAAATCTTCCAGGATACAATGCTACATACATAAAATAGCAAATACGCTCACATGAAACATTAACTTATCGTGGGTTTCTTATCCATTATCATTAAAGTGTGGGAGAGCCATGCTTCGGCACGAATGGGCCGGCTCGACCGGAGTGATACCACGGCCGAGCAGAAAACTGATGTGAAGCAACGTTTGCTTTGTATTTAGTTGTGTGAGTGAAGTTACTGGAAGCCCAATTACCCAAAATCTTTCCAATCCCCGAATCCCCAACAATCCTCAGATTCCTAATCCCCAAAAGGCCGGTAACGCACTTGTAACGCCTCTGGCGTATCAAGTGTTCATCGGCGACGCCGATTACTTACCATCAGGTGGTCCGTCTACTCGTTTACCGGCTTATCCCACAAAAAAACGTATACATATAATAAAATCGTAGAAAAGTCAAAAATGCACATTAACTTTTTTAAAAGAACTTGGGACCTGCAATCGGTACCAAAGCCAAAATATAGTTTTTAGAATTTTTGTCTGTTTGTCTGTATGTATGTCCAGGCTAAACTGAAAAAGTACTGCATAGATTTACTACAAATTTCGCAAACAGGCCAGATCAACATATAGGCTACATAATATCACGCTATCAACTACGGGAGAGGAGCTATCCAAAGTCACTATTCCACGCGGACGAAGTCGCGAGCATCTACTAGTTATACATAGTCACAAAAATAAATTAATACAACTAATTAACACGGAACCCTAGCCAATAATGTCTTCGTAAAACCTTAGAAATATTGGTGTATGTTGACCTTAGAAATATAGGCTCAGGCGGCTCTAATCACACATTATTAGTACATTGTCTAAGTGGCAGGTAAATATTAAGAGTTGGGGTTGATCTGAGTATAACATACAACAATAACATAAAATCACTCCTTTTATCCCCGAAGGTGCCCATTACGGCACTTGATGCCACTGTACAATGTAACACCCACTTCAGTATTTATGGTTTTTTTAAGGGGGGAAAATCATCGAATGACTGCTCCCGCCTGGGTGAGGCGGAAGGGAGTGTCAGACTCTTACTGACTAAAAACCACCCCGTTCCTTCTCCTGCACGTCGAGCCGGAGCCCCGGTTACCCGTTAGGTTCTCCGCGACTCCGAATCGGCATCGGCCCTATTGGGCCCCATCTGTCAGTATTTATGGTATGAGTCCCATGTAACAGAGGGTGAGCTTATTGCCATATACCGGGCACAATTCCAGACTGCGTGCTACAACTAAGATTTTTTGTCCAACCCGGAAATCAAACCCGAGACGCCTTGCCCGGCAGTAGCACTTGCGACCACTCGGCCAACGAGTTTTAAAAACTCAGTTTTAAAGAGCATCATTTTGTAAATTATCTATGCCTTTTTCAATTTCTAAAGCGTGACGAACATACAAGCTGATCTGCTACTGCAACCAATAGATAGAAAGATCACAAATACCATATAGATATTAAAACTCGTATCCAAGAATACGGATATAAAATCTACAGGTATATTATTATATGACGTGGTAACACGAGTAGGGTCAGTTTAGGGCCTGTAATCTGGTACATTACCGCCTACAGCCTTATATAAACCTTATAGTACTTCTGAAGATACCAGAAGTATACATGTCAGGTGTATATTGGTGATTGATAACAATTAATAGAAATGTTAAATGAACATAAATGTATTGGGGGACTGCCAGGTCAGTCGGTTAGTTTACATTTTTATCAAGAGCAAATGACGACTGAACATTTATTTACGAATTCATAGTTATTAAATTCATAAATAAATATTCGTGGGGGCCCGGAGGATTAAACCCGCTACTCATGAATGAGGTTGCCGGTTCGAAACCTACCAACGGATAGTACCAATGTGATTTTTTCCGAGTTATACGTACTTTCTAAGATTATTTAGACACCACTGACAAACGGTGAGGAAAAACATCGTGAGGAAACCTGGGCTTATAATTTCTAATTAAAAGTTTGAAATCGCCAACCCGCATTGAGCAAGCGTGGTGATTAATGCTCAAACCTTCTCCGTGTGAGAAGAGGCTTTGCTCAGCAGTGGGCATTTATAAGCTGTTGATGATGATGATGATTAGTTATTAAATTAAATGCTTTTTTATTTAAATTTAATTATAATTAAGCAATTATTTATTAGTGATAGACTAAAACTTAGCAACTCGTGACATGTGTAGTCAATTACATACAGAAAATAATGAATTTTATTTATTTTTTAAAATAAAGTGTACAGTATAAGTTGATCTCGTATTTTGTAATATTTCAGTTAAGTCAAAGGTCTTCTTAGACTGGTATATGTGACGTGTCTCCACCTGCCCACAAGATCTTAAGCCTATACATTTTTAAACAATTGTTTCAAAACTTTTTGAGTTCCTTTTTAATGCGTTTGAAATTAAAATGTATGAAGCTAAATATTTTTAGAAAATTGAAACATTAACGTCACGTAGGTGCGTTTAGTCTTAATTCTTTGTGCACTATTTCTTATAGTTTAAAAAGAGTTTTAATCAATCGAAGTCGCACAAAATCTTTAGGACAGAAACACTGAATTTCAAAGATGCGAACTACAAACACATTTGTAAATATTCAAATCAATTCAGTGGTCAAATATTACGTCATTAAGTCATAAACATATGACGTACAAATTGTAACTTGTCACTAAGACAGTTCAAGGACCTCTATATATAGTTCGCTTCGTAGCAAATTCGTAGCACCTTGGCTAAGTAATTCGTAGCACAGCCTACGCATGTGCTACGGGGCTACGCGCTAAAGTCGTAGAGTCGTCAATTCTTGATAAATAAAACCATAATTATTTTGATCTAAGCGCGTTGACCGTTCGTAGGCGTAGTCGTAGCCGCGTAGTCAGTATTGCTACGACGTAGCTTATTTTCAGAGTAGATGGTCAGTGTTAAATTCTTATGAATTGCGCAGGTTATGGAAAATAGATAAAACTATATAGTCACGTTATAAGAATGAATAAAACTAACACTCTTATATCAGAATAGAGTATAAAAATAACTTACAATTATCAAATACATTAAATTATTGTACAAAATACCTTTATCATACTTTAATTCAGAACGCAATATAAACAGACAAACCACCTTTTCAAGGCAAAAGAGAAACCCATGAAATATGTATTATTTTTCTATAATAATTATGTAGGTTTCGATTATGTCAATCGGTATACGCTTCGGTAATTATAACGACATAATAATATCGCTAAATAAATAAATGGTAGGAAATTTATTACTTAATTACTTGGTTGTTACAATATATACCATCAAAATAACTGTTTTACTGGAGTGTTTTACTCTATTAAACCTTCTTATCTGTTGCTTACATAGATTCACTAGTTCCATATAAATATTGTCTGATACTAAAGATATATCTAATCTAAGAAAAAAGTAAAATGTTGAAGTTATACGTTCATCTACTATAATTTGCCATTAGTACGTGCCAGACTTCATATTGAGCATAACATAACATAACATCACGCCTTTTATCCTCGAAGGGGGTTTTTTTTAAGGGGGGAAAATCATCGAATGACTGCTCCCGCCTGGGTGAGGCGGAAGGAAGTGTCAGACTCTTACTGACTAAAAACCACCCCGTTCCTTCTCCTGCACGTCGAGCCGGAGCCCCGGTTACCCGTTAGGTTCTCCGCGACTCCGAATCTGCATCGGCCCTATTGGGCCCCATCTGTGGTGGTCTGATGGCTCTTTGAGGCGCGCGCGGAACGCGACGCGCCGTACGCTCGGGTCTGTTTCTGGTCGGACGGGGAGCCACCCATGCTCGCCGTCCGCAGGCCCGCGCTTACGGTGGCCGGAGATCGTCCCGCGATCCCCGACGCCCGGTGTGTCCTTCGCGATGGCTGGGTTGCCCCGCCTCCTCCTTAGCTAGCATGACTGCTTCGCAAAAGGAGGAGACGGCATCCCAGTCCCCCTCGCTCCGCATCATGGCCTGCACTAGGCCCGGACGCTAGAGGTCGCCATCGCCGATCACTTCCCTGAGGGCACGGCGGTGTTCAGCCCACGCAGGGCATTCCGCTACGGTGTGTTCCACCGTGTCCTCAGGGCGGTCCTCGCAGTGATAACACCCAGGCGTTTCCTCCCGCCCCATCAGACACAGGTACCTCCCGAAACTTCCATGTCCGGTGAGGACCTGCGTCAGGCGGTAGGTGAGGACGCCGTAGCGTCTCTCAAGCCACTCCTCAAAGAGGGGTCTTACCGCTGCAATGGCAGCGAGCCCATCCTCGAAGGGGTAGGCAGAGGTGCACATTATGCCACTGTACAATGTAACACCCACTTTTCACTATTTATGTTATGATTCCCATGTAATAGGGGGTGAGCTTAATGCCATATACCGGGCACAATTCCAGACTCCGTGCTACTACTGTTTTTTTTTAATAACCCAGTAATACTTTGTCCGACCCGGGAATCGAACCCGAGACCCTTTGCCCGGCAGTCGCACTTGCGACCACTCGGCCAATGAGGCAGTCAACTTCATATTGAATGTCAAAAGTACTTTATCAGGCTCAGGATTCTAATTCATAACCATCGGTCACGCATGCGAACATTGCTTCAACAAAGCAGTAGTTCAATGATTGAGTGACAACCCTACTTGTCATAAAGGACTTTCAGACAAAACTCGCGTGATGTGCGTTTACAGGAACATTGTTATTGTACGGTTTAAATGGTTAGACTTATTTAGACAGCTATGTGAAATTACTCGCAGCATAGCGACAGTCAAGGCAGTCAATTACCTACATGGAAAAATTAGCACACGCGTTCTAATTTTATTATCTCCAGATATCCATACAATAACTACGCGACGTTAAGACGTGAAAGACTAACAAACGCACCTTTGCATTTATTTTGTAATATTAGTAGAATTCATATGTAAAGAAAACCTTGACCCTGTCTCTCATGGGAGTCGGCAGAGACTATGAAACGCCAATTGTAAAGAAAACATAAATACCTGTAAAAGTCGCTACACGCTTAGAATAAATAAATATGTGTACGTTTGTGCTGTTGGTTGGAACATTGACGATTCTATACAAATAACAGAACTTACAACTTGACTAGTGAATGAATCAAATAATAGAAAAGATACTCTATCATACCGTAAACCATGTTGCTAACAAAGTATCCTAACTGACGTAAGACTAAAACCGCGCGTTTGTCGTCCGTTCGTGTGAAGCTCCTTAACTCCACTCCGCGGTTTATAGTCTGACTAATGTCTTTACTGCTGCTCTGCCACGAGATAATCTTGTATCGTCGTCGCATCAACCGCTTTGTAACCGTAAAAGCTTCGTTTCACGACCTACTTCTCTATGGGTTATGTGAATGACGGGGAAAGCAATTTGTTTTGGAGAATGATTTTTTATAAATAATAAATGAATGAATGTTTATAAGTAAGTCTGGATGTTGTTAAGTTACTCTTATTCCTTTTTTCAAGTTCAGATAATCCCTAGGGTTGTTTGACTTGGAAGATTTAACGGGTTGCTGCGGCTCCGACTCGAAGTGCAGAAGTAGGAACGGGGTGGTTTTTAGTCAGTAAGAGTCTGACACTCCCTCCCGCCTCACCTGGGCGGGAGAAGTCATTGAATGATTTTCCCCCATCAAAAAAAGGGTTGTTTGACATTTATCTTGAAAATATTCCAAATGGACCTTGAAGATTTATCTATCAGAAAGTATTTCTTAGAAATATGTTGGTTACCTACCAATATTTTTTTTATATTTGATGGACCGACGTTTGACCACTATGTCGCCTGGTGGTAAGCAATAATGCGGTATACGTGGAGCATGTCGTCTCATTAGAAACCTATTCACTCGGACCTTGAAGACACCCAGGTTATTAATCTGTCAAACACCAAGCGGTCACCGGTGACCGCGACCTATTGTTCTCTAATTGTGTCTATAAAACCGGTACTCGACGAGTTAATAGGTATTTAGTTGGTATATAATAAAAATATTAGGTAATCCAGCTCTCTGGGACTCTCTAATATTCGAGGATATCTACTGATCTATTTAGATATAGGTAGAGGTACCTAAGCTCCCTTCAAAGTTAAATTCAAATTCACAACTTCATCAAAAACATATTAGCATTTATAAAACGTAGACTTGGACGTAGACGTAGACTTATTTATAAAAACAATAAAATATAGGTTTCTGAAATATTTTCACAAATTCTTTAGATAAATAAACACAAGTGATGCTACGTGCAAGTCAATATTGTTTATCTCGATTTAAATATGTACGCAAACTAGAGTCTAGACATGTCTGACCGTCAACTTGTGAATTTAATATATTAACATAATATCACATCTTCTATTGTTTGAAGGGAGAGCAAGATCTGTAAGATCCAATTCTCATCCGTTATCTTGTGAATAGATTGTCCTACTAGGGGTGGATTGTTGTCTTAGCCCGGTTGTCATTCCACAGCACAGTCGCTAATTTCTTAATTATTTGATCTTTAATATCTTTATTCTAACAACTTAAAAATACTCTCTTTGTTTAGTTTTTTGTGTTTTATTCAATTATACTGGGAATAGAACTCACGACCGAGGCTCGGTCCTGCCCATTTTACCTACCAGGCCGTCTTAAAACTATATTTTTTTTATTGTGTTTAGAGATAAGTATAATGGAATATTTTTATCGAAATTAACAGTAGCTTTATCTCTTTCCAGAATCATGTTGCACCAATGGCTCATCATCACATTCTCATGGCTCGGTACCGTGCGACCGCAGTATCTCAACAGCGGCGGGTCCAACGGCTACATCCTGAACTCCGTCGACTCCAACATACAGTACCCCATACCGTACTACTTCAACCTGCCCTCCTCGAGGAACGACTATGAAACCGCTCAGAACATTCCTCCAAATATCCCCACCCGTCCGTACGAAGATAACCAACCTGATCTCCCAAGAAAACGACGAGCCCCAGAGGAACAAGAAGAAATCCGAGAGAAACGATGGCTGCCCAACATGATAGACATGGACCAAAACTTGTACGCTCAGGAGGAACAGCTCGGGAATCCTGGGATGAATAGCATCGAAGGGGCCCTCGATGAGAATGGCACCAACCTGCTGAATGTCAAGGATAAGAAATACTTCAGTCCGTGGGGAGGCAAGCGAGATAAGGCTAGTATCGAGAACATGTGGACTTGGAAACGAGCCAGTAACATCCGAGAGCCAAGCATGCCTAAACGTGTGCGCTTCAGCCCCTGGGGAGGAAAGCGAAGCGGCCAGATGATCTACAAGCCCGGCTCCAAGAGTTCCAAAATAATCTTCTCCACAACCATACCCGAATTAACGAGAATAGTCTCCAACTACTCTCCAAATGGAAATGAACGATTCAACTTCGCTGGATTCCAATTCATCCCGACACTAGACAAGCGGCACCCTATCAAGATCTTGGCTTGAGCACAAAGACTGACGAGAGGACGCTGCGGGAAGCTATGCCCTTCAAGAGCTTTCTAGAGTCTCTGCCTAAAATATTCAAACCTGGACATCCGTATTTGGATGTGAACCTGAAGAAGGATGGTAAGAGGAAGGTGAAATTCAGCGCGTGGGGAGGCAAGCGGTCGCCGCCTATCATCGGCCCCATCTGGACGCCCGCGCCACAGAACCTCAAGGAATCGACGTTAGACACGATACTCCTAATAAGGAACAGCCAGGATAAAGATGACTCGACGTTAAAGGCTTTGTAATGTGGATCCGATGTTTTGCTCCCGAACTTTGTATTTGTTGAAGGTCTAATATAGATATAGTTCCGTTATAGTTATGTTAGTGCCATATTTGTAACTGATATTAGAAAAATTAAAAAAAAACGTAAAGTTCGGGGGTCCCGCGTCCTTGACGACAGGCTGGGCTCGTCAGCGACGCAGTACTGATGTAACTAATGTTAAGACTTTGTTACTCTTATTTACTGCATCTTGTTAGTGAATATATAAAGTATTAAGTTATATGTTGCAACTCATTTCTCCCCAACTCTATGGTGAACAAATAATAAAATGTAGTATGTGAATCAGAAAACATATTTATTTTCGTCCTTTTAGTTATAGGCACAAAGGTTGAGAATATCGGGCATCACTGTACAGTTCAATAAACATTGTCTTTTACAATATTATTGAGTTTAATGGAAGTAAGATAATAATATAAACATTTCTATTACTTATTCAACTGAAAGCCAAATACCCTAAATATTTAATTATTTCATCAATAATGATGCATAGCGTATTACAAGGTTGTTTGAGTAGACAGTTTACATAATACCGAAGTATATCAACAATATACTTCTTTTTGAGCAGTACAGAATCAACACTATGGGCTAGACTATTTTATTTTTATAAACAAGTAAATATTTCTGAGGTATTTCCAAGGCTTGTATAGATCTCATTATATCCAATAAATCCAAAAAAAGTTTAAATAGCTAGCATACTAAGTAATTTGGTACCATTATTGGTTAAAAATATTTATGCCAACAGAACAGAATTAAAACACAGTAACACTTAAATCTAAGCAGTTCTTAGGATGATATGGACTCCGGAGTCAGTCTCAACGGGCCGGCTGAGCTGCCCCACCTTTAGTTTGAATGCTTCTTCTTCAAACGGAGCCTGCATTTGTCCACGGCCAAACAAGCCCAAGTCTCCTCCACGCTTAGCAGAAGAACAGTCAGAGTACTTAGACGCCAAGTCAGTGAAAGTCGCGTCGCTAGCCACAATCTGCTTGCGGTAGCCTTTCAGAAGTTCCAAAGCCTCTTCCTTAGTACGAGTGATGTTTTCTTCTCTCCATGACGATGGACGCCTGCTCTCAGCATGCTTCACTAGGAGATGGCTGCAGCGGATTTCACCAGGGTCGGCAGGCGCCTCCGGTCTCTCCCATTGAGACTTCTTAGTGTACATGTTCAAGAAGTAAGTCATACCCGTGGAACGGCTAGTTCTCATCTCCCATCCTTCAGGCAAAGGGGCTTCATTCTCCTGGCTTGACATTCTGCAATAATTTTTTCAATGGTTTTGATCGGTTTACAGAGTAATACTAAGACAATGTTCATTGAGAAAGTGTTGATACAAATCAGTGTTCGATATCGAAAAAAGAAAAGAATTTAGGACGTCAAGATTACATTTAATCATTAAAAAAGTAAATTGAAACAAATAAAATAAGAAATAAACCGTCAGTTCACCATAAAATTAGGAGAATGTACAAAAATATGCCAACAAACTATGAAATTCTTAAACATAACCTATGATGTTTAATAAGTTATAAAAAATAGTCAAATATAGACATTAAATAAGTGTACTTACCTAAATAATCGGGCACTCGTTAAACTTTAAATTGTGGATAGGCGAATCTGTTTTTACAAGAGAATTACGGGTAAAACAAAAACAGTTTGCCGTATATAAGGCGTTCGTTTGACTCAAAGAGAATATATCTTGTTTGACAGTTTGACAGGACGCCGATTTTGACAGCTTTAGTTTTTTTAGAGATGTCCATTGTGTTATTTTTTGACATACTAAACACTGATATTAAACAAACTAATACTACAAGGACCGTAAAAAGAAATAAATAAGTACAACCTATAATACATTAAAACTAATAGAGGAAATTAAATAAAAGGAAACTGAAAATGAATATTTACAGAGACCATCAAAAATTTTGGTTTGATAAATCCATTGCATACGTGGCACGTTTTTATATTTTTAAGTATAAGATGAAACTAAACAGATATTATTAGTATTTGTCATTACTGATTTAGATTATATAGTATTTGTCATTACTGATTTAGTCAGTGTTATTAAAGGTGAAATCCTCTTCTCTATGCATACTATTTTTCTGTCATCCTGTTTTTTCTGTAACAGATTTGATACAAAAGGTTTTGAGTTGAGCCCATAGTCACTTCTTGGTACCAACAGATGGCATTAGTAGTAAACATATTTTTAAAATTATTTTTTTATTAGATTTATATAATTACGTTACGTATGTCTCAAACATTCTTAATGAAGAGGTGGATATAGTAAAATATCTTCAACGGTTCAGCTTTAATCATAACCATTAAGTACTCTACTTAGGTAGGTAGTACTTTAATTAATCAGACTTAACTGCCAATAATTTTGATCATTAAACTTGCAACCAATGTAAAATTCTAAAATAGGAAATACTTTCCTCCGTTGAACAGCAGCAGAGCTTTCCAAATACGAATGTACAATATTGAACATAACGACATCTCTTGTCATAATTTAAAACTAACAAAGACTACGTTTCTTGAGAGTTTTCTATTGTGATGGAGTTGAAAAGAAAATTGAAAAGTAAACACTTCGATCGGTTTGCTTAATATTGTAACGACATTATTACTTATAGATGGCGTTCCATGGCCTTTATGAGAAACAATGGCAGGGCCCGAACGTTTGCAAATAGAAGATTGAATCGAAACAGAACTGGCTTTTGTTTTAGTTATATAACGGATGTAGACATTGAATTTCAGTTTCGATAGGTACCTACTTACACGTACATACCTGTATTATTTTTTATATAGGTAGGTAGTAATTCTATTATTGACATCCTAAACTCGACAGCAATTATACCTAAGTATAATAGGTATTGATTTGATTTTTACCTTAATTTGACTTACAATTATTTTAATACTAATGTTAATAACAATGCATGTGTACCTAATTATCTAAAAATGTTGCAATGTCTGTAAAAGGCCGCTAAGTAGGTATTAAGTTTAAGCACTATGTTTTTTTTTTAAACGTTGTTCCACATTATTATTACCTCCTGTGTCGTGGGTGCGTTTACAAACATACAAGTTCACATACACATCACACCCAGACCCTTTTACTTATAGTGTGGAATATGGGTATGTATGTGTGTTTATGACTGCCAGATCGAGTGGTCGAGTGACCGCAAATGAGTTATGCAATGCATGGTTTTCTGATTCTGGATCAGACGGCGAAGTTTTTGGAGACTGGCATACTCCGACGTTTCGCTGGACAAATGGCGTCCCTGGTTGCGGAAAAACAACATGGATAGTAGATCAATTTGAAGCGGGCAAAGATCTAATTGTCACCACGACAACCGAAGCAGCAAATGACCTCAGAGGCAAACTATCCTGCCGAATCGGAGGACTGGTCAAATCTAGGGTTCGAACATTGGCGTCCATCCTAGTAAACGGCTTGGGGGAGCGAGAGAGCTGCCATCGACTAATGGTAGATGAGGCTCTCATGAACCACTTTGGAGCCGTTGTGATGGCCGCCCGAATAACTCGAGCCAAGGAAGTCCTTCTAATTGGTGACATAAATCAGCTTCCGTTTATAGATCGTGATAACCTCTTCCCTCTACTCTACAGCCGCCCTACATATATCACGCCCATAAGCCAGGAATTGATGTGTACCCACAGAAATCCAATGGGTGTGGCGTATGCCCTCAGCACAGTTTACAGTAGCATATACTCGTCCAGGTCGTTCGTGAGATCCCTCGAGATAAAAAGGTTCTCGGGGGCGATGATTCCAAAGTCACTCCCCGATACTTTATACCTGGTACACACTCAGGCAGAGAAGGAATCCCTTAAGAACCAGGGATACGGGTCGACCGTGGGATCACGCGTGCTCACGATACACGAGGCACAGGGACTTTCGTGTGCGAATGTGATTGTTGTCAACACAGCAACAAAGATACATCAAATACATGACAGCGTACCACACGCGGTAGTAGCAATATCGCGTCACACGCATGGTTGCATCTATTACACAGACAACAGTGAAGACGCGATAAGCAAACTAATCAGGAAGGCGGCTGATGAGGGTGAGCAAGGTATTAAGGACTACAACCTGAAAATGGCTATCAAACACAGGGACGCGGCAGTCATGGGTGCTCTCTTGGGCGGGGAGTGTTGCTTGTGATGAAACGAATGCAACATGAGGAAATGTGTGTGCAGAAACATGTAGAAATAGAATATAACCAATTGACTTTGGACTATTGTACGCTTTATTGGAATCGGCCCATGTGGCAAGGGTTGAGGCGTCATGCACACATAAATGTCCTACAGTCGGTGGCGCTGTGTGTTGGGTTGTTCCGTTCCCAATAAAAAGGTTGACCGGACCAATTGCTGACACACACGTCATACTCGTGAACGGGTGCCTTCTGCTGGGTCAGTCGGCTCTCCCATCTTGTTGGTGGGCTGGTTTCATAAAGCCTTTGAAATAGAAATAAATAAATAGTGCCTAATTATTATGTAACCTATACTTTTGGTAATAATTATAGATGTAGTTAATTGTAGTGTGTAATTAGGTTCCCTCTTTACTTTATAAAAATTGACTAGATGTATTATAATTAAAAAACTGTATGACAAGGGCACGGACCTAGAGTCCGTGGAGAAATAATCTATAATACCTATTAAAAAAAAATGCATGGTTTTGGTTATCATTGGTTATCAGGGTCTTGCAAAGTAATATACCTACCAGTACCTAACTTACTTTTTAACTTTTTCAGAATTATTATGTAGTATTCTCAGTACCTAAGTACCTATGCATTTGAAATAGGCAAATTATCTAGAATAGTGCCCGGTATATGGCAATAGGCTCACCCCCTATTACATAAGACTCATAACATAAATAGTGAAAAGTGGGTGTTACATTGTACAGTCGCATTAAGTGCCGTAATGTGCACCTCTGCCTACCCCGTTGGGGCTATACCTAATGCGTGATGTTATGTTACTGTTTAAGTAAGCACAGACTGCTGTGTGGTTAAATAATTATTATATAGGCTTCTCTACCTACCCCAAGGACCGCACAGCAAAGTATGGTCGTTGACCTATAGTTACTTAGGTAGGTACGTCAGGAGCATAAGGTAATATGTTCATCTATAAGAACTCGTCTCCCAGTCATTGTGCTATCGATGTATATACGTTAAATTTGTTAATTATGAATGAGCATGATTGGCTATGATTTCAGTTTTATTGATGTAAGCTCGAACTAGGATATAAATAGAACATGCAAAGAAATAGTTTTATTTAAATAGATATTTACAATTTGTATTTATATATATAGATGTAGGTAGTGAGATAAGGTTCTCAGCTTTCACCACCTTCCTAGTCAAACACGACCTTTAACAATACAAGTTAAAAATAAATCTTCAATATTTTTTACGAATTCAATTTACGATGTTATTATTTTTACGATTCATAAAAGCAACCTGTAGGCGTAATAGCCAGTGAGGCATCGTGGCCTTTTGTATGAAATGTTGCATACAACATCGGTCGGCCAGTCAATCAGGTTAGCCTGGCAACATTAATTGGACATTCATTAACAGAATACAGTGTTTGTCTCATTTCATTCATCGGTGTCCGGTTCGATAGGCTGAATGCTACATTACCTTTGCCATTCATGCGTATTTAGTAAAAAGTTGTGGTGACATGACGTTTGGTTTGAATATCGAACTTTCTGCTTGCAATATTTGTTTTTATATAATTATTTTTATTTGTATTGATTGGTTTCTAGTTCTTTTGAACACACATTTTAAAAAGTGAGAAGAAATATAAGAAATACTTTTGATTCTGAGCTTGCCTATTAACCAAATAATATAGAAGTAGGTACAAACCAGAGAAGAAACATTCTAAAAGTATTTTTTCCACCCGTTGACCGTAGGTACTTCAGATTTATGCTAAAATCTTTGATTATATAATGTCGCTAAAATATATTATCAATTCCTTGCAGGAATAGCTTTCAGAGCTTTCTTTATGTAGGTACAAGTTCCTATATATAGTTTCTAGCATCAGAATAGTATTTTACATTATTATGATGACATAAAATGCAGTCGCACCTGTAATTTTAGGTATCTGCTCCAAAAACAAGGGCTGCTACAACTGCCGAACATAATCCCGGGTTCGGTTCTTGAATTTAATAATGGCTTAGAGTTTGGTAAGTAGGTATATTTGGGACTAGTAACAGAATGGGGATGATGACAGGGTATGAAAATTAAAAATATAATTAGTCCGTAAGTTAGGTAATGAAAAAATATTAGACACGTATTTTTTTATTTTGTCGTATAATAAAACAATCCTTACTTATATTATAAATCGCAAAGTGAGTTTGTTTGTTTGTTTGTTTGTTCCACTTTAACGCCGTAACTACTAAGCCAATTGCTTTGAAATTTTGCAGACGTAAAGTTAGAAGTCCGGATTAAATAATAGGGTACTTTTTATCCCGAAAAATTTGATATTCCCGAGGAAAAACAAAAGTATTGGTATAGATGGCGCTATGTGTATTGATATATGTCACATTGGCTTTTTATCCTTTTGTGACGCGAGCGAAGCCGCGGGTAAAAGCTAGTACTTAGATAAAACGAAACAAAGTTTAGGAGTGGGGGCTAAAACGTCATTTCTTAGTATAAAATGTACTGAGAAGTGACGTCACGCGACATTTCAAATCAATATATCTTCGAAACTATTCGTTTCTGTGAGAAAAGAAAAAATACGTGTCTAATGTTTTTAAATAATCTACCAGACGGACATTAAAATAAAAATTAGTCGTCTACCCTATGTTTACCATTCGTAGAAATAAAAAATATAATCTAGGTAAGTACAATAGGTACCTACAACTGAAAAAATATCACATCAAAACAGATTCAGCAGTTCACGAGAAAATAGCCAACATGCACACTTCAATCTGAATTCTAAGAGAACACAGAAAACACACAATCTCCTTTTCGAACACAACAGCGGTTAAAACCTGATAATTACTTTAACATTAGGACCTCTTTACATAATACCCTAGGTTAGGTCTTGCATTGTCTAGTTAAGAGGTACCTACGTAGTAATTACACCTACAGTTTACACGCTCAAATTAATAGGGGACGGACAAACAGACAGATTGTTTGAACTCGGTTGAGATTGCAACTTAGGACATAGGTACAGTACCCGGCAATAAACATGGAACATCGACCCTTTGAAAGAATCAGCGACACAGTGGACGTTGAATGCTGTTCATCCTGATTGTATAAATTAACTAAAAATCGCAGGTTACTCACGTGAATATACTGAGAAAAGCTCTCAAAGAAAGGCTCTCAGCGCAAGTAGCAACACCGATGCGAACGCCAGCGCCAGCCAGTGACCTGCGCGACATTGCCGCGACCTCGCACGTTGCTCATGAGGAAGAACCCCTCTGTGGTTCGAAATTACTAGAGCTTATCTCGTTTTTTATTTTTAGTTAATTTAGTATGTTTCATGATAGTTATTATAAAAACAGTAATGATATACATATGTATGACATTTAGACATTAATTTTATGGCAAAAGCCGGTAAACGAGCAGACGGATCACTTGATGGTAAGCAATCGGCGTCGCCCATGGACATCCGGAACACTAGAGGCGCTCAAGTGCAATACCGGACTTTTGGGGATAAGGAATTTAAGAATTTTTGGGGTTGGGATTGGGGGGATGGGGGACGACGAAACTCATTTGACTCTAATGAATCTACCCGTGACATTTTACTGACATTCCTCTTGTGTGAGCTATTATAAGCTCGTACTAATGGCTCGCACAATATCTATAAAAATAAATCCATAATTATATTAATATTACATCATACTATTTTTATAAATTACATGTAAAAAACCGAATTCAACCCCTAATTTTTTAAAGTCGGTTAATTTTTATACTAAAAATTTCTCCTAAGTGTAACAAATACTTTTTTGCAAACCGCATCAAAATCGGTATAGCCAATCCCGAGATAATGACGCACGAACATACAAACATGCATGCATATGTACATAAATACAGGTAAAACTGACATCCTTCTTAAGAACCTAATTTTTTTCTTTTTGAAGTCGGTTTATAATTAATGAGTTTGTAATCTCCAAAACTACTAATTCGAATTGAATTGAATTAATTGTTCTATAGTCTATGTATTGAGGAATACTATAGGCTATAAGACTTAACGCTACCATTACTAGGAGCGGGAGAAAGCGCGCCAGAGCTATTGATCTATAGGTACTTCAATTCTTAGTTTGACAACTTTCAGCTCGTATTTTATCGAGGTATTCCAATTGATTCAGACTACATCGTACTTTTCTATAAGAGTAGGGTAGATGACTAATTTCTATTTTAACGTACGTCTGGTAGATTATTTAAAAATATTAGATCCGTATTTTTTATATTCTTACTGAAACGAATAGTTTCGAAGATATCTTGATTAGAAATATCGCATGACGTCACTTTTGTGAACGATTTATACTACTCTAAAATGATGTAGCTACCTCTCACTCCTAAACTTTGATTTGTTGTATACGACAGAATAAAAAAATACGTGTCTAATATTTTTTTATTACATAATTGACGGACAAATTAGATTTGAAATATCGCATGACGTCACTTTTGAGTACGATTTATACTACTCTAAAATGATGTAGCTACCTCTCACTCCTAAACTTTGATTTGTTGTATACGACAGAATAAAAAAATACGTGTCTAATATTTTTTTATTACTTAACTGACGGACAAATTCGATTTTTAATCTTCTTTCTCATACTCTGTCATCATCCCAATTCATTTTACTGAGTTACTGTTTTTCTCTTTATTTGTAAATAAATGCGCCGATGTGCAATATTTATGGCCGGGCACTGTACCTACCCCCTGACTTGTCTACAAAGGTAGCAAACATTGAAGTCTTTGTTTCGTTGTTTTATCTAGATCCTAGTAGTGTAGGGAACATCGTGTTTGTTTTTTAGAAAATTAAATTGTATATGTGCTTCAAACGGGAATAGAATCGTGTTTTAAATAAGTCTTGTTCTGCCTCGTTCCTCCAGCGACTGCCGAGTCAAAATATATCTCAGGCTCGATTTTTTAATTGACCCAAAACATATCGGTCTTTTACAAATTTTTCAGCGTAACAACACAGAGTTTGGAAATGTGGTATACCTCATCCTCTAAGCTCCCTTTACAACTGCATAAGTATGAGATAAAAAAGCATTGTCATAAAAGAAATCTGACTGACAAAACACTGAACAGATTATTTTGTGTTTGTAATTGTAAAACACAGATCACAGATGGCGCCAACTGTCATGTAAACATATTGCTCCCGTATTAAATTTGTTTAAAAATCACAAATTATCAGTATCTCCTAAATTATATAATAAAAGTGAACAGAACAGTGCAATACATGTGTGGAAGTGTTATCAGAACGAATTATTCACTACAAACTTAATAAATATCAATAATAAAAGTGATCAAAACATTGTGAATATCGTAACCTCGCGAGTGATAATAACCACTTTTTTTCGAATAAAGTTGCTTATGTGATCAAAAACGACGTGTGAAATTCATAATAAACAATAAAATCGATACATTGAAGCATTAAATTCAAATCAAACAAAAAAGTGACATTGTTGGTGGGAAAAAATATTTAAACTATTTTGAAAATTAACGGGTATTTAACAAACTTTCAACTTCGAAGAGCTTAGAGGTCAACAAATTCAACCATTTTGTTATCTGTTACATTGGCTGATTGGTCTGACGACCGATTTAAGCGTCGAGCGACCCGAGTTCGATCCCGACACAGCGATTGTCTTTTTGTGAATGTTTGAAAAATATTATCAAAAGTAAAAATATTCAAATATGAATTTCTTCGATAATATTACGTTTAGGAAAACAAAGACACGTACAATAACACAAAATAGTTCCATGGAAAATAGTCCTAACAGTTCAAAGATAGATGGCAGCACCTGTAGCTTACCAAACATATCGCATGATGATCAAATCCAGCAACTTCAAAACCAAATTGAACAGCTCAATATTCAACTAAATTCTGCACACGAAGAGATTCAGAACTTAAATCTAGAAAATACTACGCTTAAAAATACTGTTAAAGAACTTACATCTAAAAACGATATGTTAAAAAAAGCTACTAAGATATTAACCAGTGAAGTAGGAACACCTGGCAAATCCATGCTTACCTCATCAACTCCACGTGCCAGCTCTCAAAAGAAAAGCAAGAAAAAAGAACAGCACAGACAATTACCCCTTTCTAATATTACCCAAGAAAGTAGCACAACCCCTGTTAGACCTAAAAGCCAAGATATTAATAATAAATTAGAAACTGTGAATAAACCGGTAAAGAATAAACTGTGTATCTTAAGTACTAATAAAACTAACAATATTACCTCCATAGCTGAAGAAACTTTTGAAAACTTACAAATATGTCACTATATCTTTCCAAACTGCGGCTTAATACAGCTTATAACTAACCTAGATAAGAAAATAACAGACTTCACTATGGCTGACTATTGTGTAATCTTAATTGGTGAAAAAGATTTCCAACGTACAGAAAATTATGTAAATATCGTTATTGAATTAAGAGAAACACTACTTAAAATCCAGCATACGAATGTTATCCTATGTGTACCTACCTTCAAATTAAGTGATTACTCAACTATGTTTAATTGGCGAATAGAAACCTTCAATAATTTATTACATCTCGATCTTCAAACACATTGCTATGCTACTGCATTTGATACTAACCTAGACTTACTGTATGATTTTACTATGTTTTCAAAAGTCAACAGAAGGGTAAACGACCGCGGGATGCGCAATATTTTCCGTAACCTACTACTGACTATATCTAGTAATATGACAGCATGTGAAGCCTTAATTAATGAAAATGTTAACAACGTCGATGTATCATCAACTCGTGAGTTTTTTCTTTGATTCCATGTATATTTTCCATCAAAACATAGCTGGACTTATAAACAAATCGGATTTACTAATTGTTTACATTCGGGAATTGTTGAATCAGCAAAAAACTGTAGATGTAATATGCATAACCGAACATTTCATAATGTCAGGTCAAGAACATTTACTACATATACCAAATTATAAACTGGCGGCGTGTTATGCTAGACAGAATAGAAAACGTGGTGGTTCTTGTATCCTAGTGAAAGCTGGACATGAGTATAAAGAGCGATCTGACATAAGGAAATGTTCAATATCGGGAATTGTGGAATGCTGTGCCATAGAAATTCCTGTACAAAAACTTATTGTCATATGTGTATATAGACCTCCCAAATTGTGTAATCTAAGTAAGTTTTACGAAAATTTAGATTTGATATTAAAAAAAGTGTGTATTAAACAATCGCAAAAAGTAATCTTATGTGGAGACTTTAATATAGATATCTTGAACAGGAATAGAATTACATTAGAATTTGAATGCTTTCTCAGGAGCTTCAACCTCAAATTAGAAATTAAACAGCCAACTCGATTCACCAGTAACACTTGTTTAGATAATTTTGCACATAACTTTAAACAAAATTGCCAACATGAAGTTAGAGACTTTGGATTATCTGACCACACAGCTCAAATGTTAAAAATAAAAGTAAAAAAAACCAGTCAAATTAAAACATGGAAATCGTTTAGACGAGATATAACCCAAGAAAATCTTATTAAATTTCGAACACACCTCAAAAGCTTGACATTCTTTGATGTATATAATACAGAAGATGCCAACGAAGCCTATAATAACTTTTTAGATATATTCGTACTATTGCACAATCTTTGTTTCCCTACGAAATTAATAACCATTAAATCTGAAAAAAAATTAAAATGGGTTTCCCGTGGGATACGATTGTGCAGTAAAAAGCAACGGCAACTACTATGGCAACAGCGACTTAAACCAACCTGAAAATAAAACGAAATTCAATGATTACTCAAAGAGATTTAAGAAAATAATCAAACTCACCCAAAAGGCCCAGAATAACCACCTAATAAATAACTCAAAAAACAAATGTAAAACCGCTTGGCAAATTATCAATAATAACAAAACCGTAAAGGAGCCAATTTCTCAAATAACAAAAGGTGACAAAATAATATCGAACCCATTCCTAATAGCCGAATCATTTAACAACTTCTTCATCAATCAGACTTCAAATAAACTAACTAAAACTATGCAATGCGACTTGCTTAACTTAGAAAAAAATCCACATTCGATATTTATGGCCCCAGTGGTTCCTCAAGATATTATTCGCATAATAAAGAACCTGAAAAATAAGAAGTGCTTTGGCTTTGATGGCATTTCAACAACAGTCATAAAATTTGTTTCTGGTTGTATAGCCGCGCCCCTTGCTCATATTATAAATGTAAGCATATTTTCCGGTGTGTTTCCAGAAAATCTTAAAACCGTAATAGTCATTCCAGTATATAAAAAGAATGATAAAGATGAAATGGTAAACTATAGACCTATAGCCCGTATTTCCATATTTTCAAAGATAATAGAAAAAGTCATGTACGAATCTCTCTACAATTTCCTAACAAAACATCATATACTCTGTAGCGAGCAAAAGGGTTTTCGGAAAAATAAAAACATCAACATGGCCATTTTTGATTTTCTGTATGAAGTAATGCCGAAAGTTGACTCTAAAATACCAGTATGTGCAATATATGCTGATATGTCGAAGGCTTTTGACTGTGTGGACCACGATATACTGCTAGCCAAGCTTGATGCATATGGTATCCGTGGCAATGCCCTTAATCTAATAAAAACATACCTTAAAGGTCGGAGACAATGTACGGAGATATCTAGCCTGTGCCTAAAATCCAAAAGGGAAATCAAATCTTTATCCTCTTTCAAACAAATAAAATATGGCGTTCCACAAGGAAGCGTCCTCGGACCTTTACTATTCCTACTATATATTAATGACCTGCCACGTAATATATCTAACCCTATGGTCTTATTTGCAGACGATAGCACCTCAATTGTTTCATGTACCAATAAAGACTTATATGTTGCAGATATCAATAATTCAATCAATAGTTTAATAAAGTGGCTTGACAACAATAACTTAGTAATTAATTTAGACAAAACTAAAATCATGCATTTTCACCAACGGACACCTACAGTAGACATTGATATCAATTATAATGGCCAAATAATAGAAAAAGTAAAAAGTGCAAAATTCCTAGGAATTTTAATTGATAGCCAGTTAACTTGGAAACCACAAGCAGAAGATATATGTAAACGATTAAGTACAGCCGCGTTTATGTTACACAACCTAACAAAAAAAGTCGATCTGCCAACAGTGCTATTAGCCTATCATGGTCTTGTAGTATCCATTCTAAGATTTGGGGTAGTATTTTGGGGAAATTGTAGTGAACGGGAAAGCATTTTTAAAGCCCAGAAACGATGTTTGAGAGCAATGTTTAGCCTTAAAGTAACTGACAGCTGCGTACCTATATTTAAGTCTCAGAAATTATTAACTTTTCCATGCCTCTATATCCTAGAACTAGCAATGTATGTAATAACAAACCGATGTTTATTTACACCAGTATCTGCAACCAGAAAGCGTAGTACAGCTTTAAGATCGCAATATCAGAACCTATTATCCACAGGTGTATTCAAAACTAGCCTACTAAAAAAAAGTGTAATCTGTATGGCCCCTATTATTTACAACAAAATTCCTGACCAAATTAAAAACTTACCTGTTCTGAAATTTAAAAAATGTTTTACAGAATTACTTGTCAATAAATGTTATTACTCTGTGCAGGATTTCCTAAATGATACACCATAAATTATAAATTATTATTATTTTTTTTCAACCTAATTGTAAGAAATATATTTGCATGCCAACAAGGCCGAATGTATAAGGTTCCGTGACAACATATTGTACCATCTTATTCTTATGTACCTACATTCTAGCAAATAAAGATATATTATATTATTATTATGTATGTCTTTACCATTCACGGGACCACAGGGTCCCGGTCATTTGGGAGGCGTACGAGGGGCCGAAGCCAACTGCGCAGAGGCCCTTTAGACAACTATAATATAAATGTAATGGACACACAAACCGGCGACTATCCCTGTATGCACTATGGAAATGCACCCAAGGGCAGTCCCCGGTTAGTGTAGGACTATTGTGAATAATGGAAAAAAAAAGGTAGGGCTATGGATGGGTTGCTGTGGACTGGTAAATTGGGAACTATGGATGACTATGGCACCTGCCGAAACAATGTAATTTTTACACGTAAAAATGGCAGGCGGAGACTCGCCAACTCACCGACCGGGCCCCGGTGGTTGCTAGATATAGCAACAGAGGGGCAACGAGAATGTGAGTGGCTGAAGGGTTAAGAAACTACCACCGCTTTCTACTCAGATCATCTGCTCCAGCCGAAGCCTCCTGCATCCCTGGCCCACTCGCGACTTACGAATAGTTTCTTACCCTCCGAGCAGGATCACTGCTCTCGCGACTCCACTCTGGACGGCCAATGAAGGCAAGCCAGAGGTGGGAGACCTGTTCCTTGTCATCGTTCACTCCAGCCAGCCAATTAAGGCAAGCCGGAGAAGAAGGAACGGTGACTTCTCCCTGGAGCACTCGGGATGATGGTAGCCCGCGGGATCGCTAATGCCCGTCACCTCGCCTCAAGGTGCCCTGCGGGCATGCCCGTCACCTCGCCTCAAGGTGCCCTGCGGGCCCTCAAGGTGCCCTGCGGGCTTATTATTATTATTATTATTAAAACTGACTGCCTCGTTGGTCGAGTGGTTGCAAGTGCAACTGCCGGGCAAGGGGTCTCGGGTTCGATTCCCGGATCGGGCAAAGTATTACAGGGATTTCAAAAAAAACTCAGTCGTAGCACGGGGTCTGGAATTGTGCCCGGTATATGGCAATAGGCGCACCGGTATAACATGGGACTCATAACATAAATAGTGAAAAGTGGGTGTTGCATTGTATAGTGGTATTAACTCGTCGAGTACCGTATTTATAGACACAATTAAAGAACAATAGGTTGCGATCACCGGTGACCGCTTGGTGTTTGACAGTTTAAGTGCCGTAATGTGCACCTCTGCCTACCCCTTCGGGGATAAAAAGGCGTGATGTTATGTAATTTTGAAATTAAACCTGCGACATCAAATAATTAATTTTAACATAGGTTCATTAAAGAAACATTCACAGACCATTGCCCACAGACGCAGTGCCATGAAATCAGAAATGCCATGCGTTTTCATGTCAACGGTCGCGAAACAAAAATACTTTTGTATTAATTAAATAACTGTTTATTAATTGGTTGTAGGTATACTGTAGGCAGTGATTGATTTGCAATTATGTTTTGTTGTTACTAGGTTTTGCTCGCGACTTCGTACGCGTAATCCCATTTATTCCTGTGCCGATAGAGTAACATTTATTTATTTTTGCTCTTTTAAAAACATTGCCTCACATTAGGATTTTCTTCTGTATCGTGGGTGCGTTTATAAACATACAAGTTCACATACACATGACACTCAGACCCGAAACAAGAATTTGTGGACACAGAGTTGTACCGTGCGGGAATCGAACCTGCGACACGTAGCGCGGCAGCCGGTTGCCCAGCTACCGCACCAACCTTGCTGTTAAATGTTAATTCGTAGCTTAAGTGTGGGAGAGCCATGCTTCGACACGAATGGGCCGGCTCGACCGGAGTGATACCACGGCCTCACAGAAAACCGACATGAAGCAATGCCTGCGTTGTGTTTCGTCGTGTGAGTGAGGTTACCGTTGGCCCAATTACCCTCTCCTTCCCCAATTCCTGAATCCTCCACAATCCTCAAATTCCCAATTCCCAAAAGGCCGGTAACGCACTTTTAACGCCTTCGTGTTTCGAGTATCCATGGGCGGCGCTGATTGCTTACCATCAGGTGATCCGCCTGCTCGTTTACCGGCTTATGCCATTAAAAAAAAACTTACTAAATTTATGTTAGCTTAGCACCTATGCTATATATACTGTAGAAGGTCATGCTTACAAAATAATGTTCAAAAACAGGTAGGTAAAATCTCCAACAAAGTTACTCGCATCGCATGGCTGTCGACCGGAACGTTTTTATCTCAAACTTTTGAGCAGACAACGCCACATGAGTGATGAATAGTTCGCGACAAAACGGACACTAACACGAACAAACTATGTTGTCGTAAAATTTCATATTTTATACTCCATTCGTTTACTGTTTCGAGTTAAATTTTCGCTATCGTTTATATTATGCATAATAAAGTGACGATTGTATAATACCTAGTAGGTACATATTTACATTATCCATGAGACTTTTTCTTTTTATATGTGATGGGTCAACGATTTGCCACTATCTCGCCTGGTGGTAAGCGATGCGGTCTATGATGGAGCACGTCGTCCCATAAGCAACCTATTCACTCGGGCCTTGAAGACATCTATACACTTCAGGAAACACATCTTTATGTTATGGTAATGCTGCCTCGTTAGCCGAGTGGTCGCAAGCCGAGCAAGGGGTTTAGGATTTGATTCCGGGGCCGGGCAAAGTATTACTGGTTTTTTTACGAAATTTTCAGTAGTAGCACGGAGTCTGGAAATGTGCCCGGTATATGACAATAGGCTCACCCCCTATTACATGGGACTCACAGCATAAATAGTGAAAAGTAGGTGTTACATTGTATAGTGGCATTAAGTTCCGTAATCTGCACGTCTACCTACCCCTTCGGGGATAAAAGGGCGTGATGTCATGTTTTAGTAGTGTTTGAGTCTTATGTTATGAAGTAAGCCTATTGCTCTACAAGGGGCACATTTCTAGACTGCTAGTAACTACTAAGAATTTTCGAAAAACTGAAAAAATCACCTATAATACATATTCTAAACTACCTAACAATCTTTTTTAGACAAAGACCAGGGTGCTTACTCTTGAAACCAATCTCAATGTCAATGCAATTTCACATAACATAACATCTGGCCTTTTATCCCCGAAGAGGTAGGCAGAGGTACACATTATGCCACTGTACAATGTAACACCCACTTTTCACTATTTATGTTATGAGTCCCATGTAATAGGGGGTGAGCCTATTGCCATATACCAGGCACAATTCCAGACTCCGTACAACTACTGAGAATTTCTTAAAAAAACCCAGTAATACTTTGCCCGGCCCGGCCGGAATCGAACCCGAGGCCCCCTTGTCCGGCAGTCGCAGTTGCGACCACTCGGCCAACGAGACAGCATTACCATAACATAAAGATTTTCACCAATGTTTTTCCTGAAGGGTATGGATGTCTTCAAGGCCCGAGTGAGTAGGTTGCTTATGGCAGACGTGCTCCATCATAGACCGCATCGCTTACCACCAGGCGAGATAGTGGCCAAACGTCGACCCATCACATACAAATAGAAAAAAAATCATGCATAATGTAAATATGTACCTACCTACTATTATAAAATCGTCACTTTATTATGGATGCAATTGGCGCTACTGTTGCAATTCAAGGGTACGAAATTTCACAATATCAATGTCGATCGATCGGAATTGGATTTAAGAGTAAGCCCCCAGGCCATTTTTAAGGTCTCAACCATAACGGCAGTAAAATAAAAAAAAAATCAGATTCGCTATTCAAATTCTGAAATGGCGGGAAGAAATCTTGATACACGATGCATTTAGTTAGCAAAGCATGCGAAGGAGACGTTAGGTAAATGTCGACAGACTTTAATAAGATATTATTACGGCATTTGTTTAAGCTTTTATTTAAGTTTTCTCAAAGGATATTAGTTTTTTGAGTTGACTTTGTAACTTGAGACGCGAAACAGCAAACACTCCTGTTTTTCTTTGAGGATGGAAATAAAACCTCGACTTGTGGCAAGGAACAGATTAAAAATATATGGTACACAAACTTTTTAAAGGGTTTATGTGTGGGCTGCAGAAGAAATAACTTAAGTTTGTTTGACTATTGATTGCCTTGGTGTTTCGTAATTAGTAATTACAGTACCTACTGAGCTAATGACTCCAACCTGGAAGCGATTCTTTAATCGCAATAAATGAAATCTATGAAGAGCAGTAGAATAAACGGAGTGGTTTATAGACAGTAAGAGTCTGAGACTCCCTCTCGCGTAGGTAACCCTAGGCGGGAAAATAATTGGATGATTATCCCCCTTAAAAAAAGGTATAAGTTTTAATTCTATTTATAAACAAGGGAACATAATTAAAACAGTACATTTGATACAAGACTAATTTTCGATATCTAAATATTCATAATAACATATACCTAAATAAATTATTAAAATAATGAACGAACTGTTAAAATATCTATACGTACATATAATTACACCCACACTGTATCTATTATTTGGTTAGTGATGTGTGTAAGAACTCAACAATGAATGAATTTATCAGAATTAAATGATGACTATGATTTATAGTAATTGTTGACGCACATTTATGTAACAAGAAATATAATCACGAGTAGGCGTCTATCCCCCAAAAAATGGCCTAATAAAAAGTCGGCCGTTTCATCAACTTATCACTACATTGTCAAATAAAACATTTAGCGTAAAAGCATCATACGCGAAAAGCCATTCACACAATTATCTAACGATAATGATAATTTTTCCAATAATTTTGAGAGCATTTCAAAAGTGTCAACATGAAAAACCTATTAAAGTTTTTAAGTGTTTCCCCTTTAACGTGATTGGTTGGTTTTGTTTCGCGGAGGCGTATGGGTGCTGTGATTGGCTGTGGATGTGCGTAAGTAGCGGAGTTTTCGCGCGCTTTCGATCAGTTGTGGGCAAGTTTCCCGCGCGTTATAGCGTCGTGCTAAAGTTGCGTTCCGAAGTTATGAGTGTTTAGCGGCAGTTGCTGTTCGTGTTCTTCCTTCTGCGATAAAAGGTAAGTCATGTGTTTTTTTTATATAAATATTTATTTTTGTGTGTATTTTTTACAGTGTTCGTTAAAAAAAAACAAATTTCTTTTTGACAAATTAACAATCGATTGGAAACATTTATTTTTTTAATTGTCGGTTGTATTTTTCCGAATTTGACGTGTATTGAAATCGATTTTTATTCTTTTTTAATCCGTTTAAGTTTAGAATCGAGTGACGCTGACCGTCGTATTTATAATTTGGGATCGTGTTAATAGAATACCTGTTTTAAACGAGGATATAATTAGGAATATCCTACGCGTTTTATGGCGTTGCGTGTAATTTAAAAAAAAAACAAGAACCTTCTTAATTCATTCTTAGGTACCTACATCAGTTGATAAATAATACTTGATACTTTAATGCACGTTACACTTCTGAAGGATTAAGTATTTCATTTAAATAGTACATTGTTATTTTTCATGAATTATTTGAATACAAATACATTTTTATATTCACATTATATATTCCTCCACCTATTTATAAAAACCCGTAAAAGTATCTGATTATTCTAACATACTTACAACGAAATTATAAGTAAAGTTTGTTAATCGCCCATCCTAATACGGAAATGTTAAATTTTAAAATCTACGGTTACAATAATTAACGTGACACATCAATGACATGTATTAATAATTCAAATCAATAATTACATTCTACGCAAGTGTTGTTAAAAGTTCAAGAGACGCTCGTTCGACATAATTTTCGAACCCATTTTTACGATGACGGTGAATAGGTATTTTTATAAAAAGAACAAAACAAACAGATGTTAAATATCAATTATTTAAATATGGAATAGCTTTGGAACTACAATTAATGCCGGTGACTAGATATTTAAATAGAAGAAAAATAAAACAAAATGATATTTAAATATGGAATACCTAGCTTTGAAATTACGATTAATATTTGAATTATTTCGAACAACTGCATAATCGAATAAAAATATGGGATAATATTATTGTCTTTTTAATCGTTTAGTCTTGTTATTGACCACGTTTGTTACTGAAGTATTAGGTTCATTAAATTATCACCATCATCGTCATCATCATCTCGCACGGAGAAGATTTTTGAGTATTAATTTTTACCACGCTTGCTCAATGCGGGTCGAGGTTGGCGATTTCAAACCTATAAGTAACTAAAAAAATATAAGAAGTAACTATCTAGAATAATAAAAGAATCATAAACGGATATGAATTTACGCTTAACATAAAAAATATGACGTCACAATTCAGAATCTCATACAAAATTTATAGAAAATTACGGAGGTACTTACGTACGTATCGTTTTTGACATTTCGAAATAAATTGACTAGCTGGACAATCGTTTTTGACATTTCGAAATAATGATTGGATTTGACAAGCTGGACAGTGAGTATGTGATTAAATTATTCCGAACATTTGCAGAAAAAAATAATATGTCGCAACCTTATGACGTAGGTAACTGTATTTTAATTTATTTTATTATTTGATTTTATTGACCTAAGTAACTGAATATATTTCCTATGTTTAATAGATGTTCCCTATCGAACGAAATCTACACTAATTCAGTAAATATAGAATTTATACATACTATTTTTCGTGCCCAGTAAAATATTCTACAAGTACATTCTTTGAAAAAATATTTTTTAACTCTTATCATAAGCAGCTTTATTAAACTGTCAAACACCAAGCGGTCACCGGTGACCGCGACCTATTGTTCTTTAATTGTGTCTATAAAACCGGTACTCGACGAGTTAATCAATATGATAGTTTCTCACACCGTTGATTACCTAGTATTAAAAATAAAATAATATTACATCACGCCTTTTATACCCGAGGGTAGTCATAGGTGTATGGTATACGGCATTACGGCAATTAATGCCACTATACAATGTAACACCCACTTTTCACTATTTATGTTAGGAGTCCCTTCATCCCTTGTAATAGGGGGTGAGCCTATTGCCATATACTGAGCACATACCTAGATCCCCTGCTACTACTGAGAAAACGCAGTAACACTTTGCCCGACCCGGGAATCGAACCCACTCAGCCAACAAGACAGTAAAAATAACATAATTATTAGTTAACATCTCTTACGATCATAGTACAACTAATACAACGCAACACATCTGATTGCATAAGTACTATCAATCGAAAGTCTGAAACAATAGCAATTTCATACATGTTTATAAAATAAAGAAAATGTATTTGTAAATACTAAAATGTCTTCATGATACAATGTAGTAAAGATATGAAACATATTCACGACTCATTAGTATTAATTTCATCAAAACAAGCAGCCCGTCACAGACCATTTGATGGGCCTCTTGAAGTGATACTAAAAACACTAAAAATCAATAACACAAATAACAATAAACAGGTAATAAGCTGAATTATAAAACTAAAACAAGCTAATAATATAGGAGTAACATACTACGCGTGGAATGGGTTACCAACTCAGCAAAAAGCTAGGCACAATGAGCACCCAACACTGATTTTCAGTTGGCACCTCTGCAGTGACGCACGGACGAGAGCAACACATACTTATAATCCGCCTATACCAAAATTTCATTTTAATTTTGTGGGTTCTAGGTGAAGTTTTCTCTTGTATATAAGAAACTAGCTTCTGCCCGCGACTTCGTACGCGCAATCCCATTTCCCCCCCGTTCCCGATCGGGATTTTCGGTAAAAGTAAAAAAAAAAATTACATATAAAGTATCCTCTGTCCGTCTCCTGGTTCTAAGCCACCCCGCCAATTTTCATCCAAATCGATTTAGTCGTTCTTGAGTTATAAATAGTGTAACTAACACGACTTTCTTTTATACCTCTATATATAGATTTTCATTAACAACTGGGAATATATTTAGTTTTTATTTTGTTGAAGGAATGAATTTGTAGCATGCAATATATGCAGCAAGCAGATAAACGCTCATGCAGCAGAGATGTGGGGCATTGTGGGGCATCGCTTCTCGAACCGAGGCAACAACTCCTAAGGATGCTCCGTGGAGGAGCAAAACATATTATATCGAGTGTGGTTCTAGTGGTTTGTTGCGTGGCGAGTATGTGTTTTGCGTCGCATCTCTGCTGCATGAGTATTTATCTGCGGGCGGTGCTGCATACCACATGCTGCAAATTCATTCTTTCTGCGGAATCCTTATTCTTACTTCCTTACTAATATTATAAATCTGAAAGTGAGTTTGTTTGTTTGTTTGTTTGTTCCACCTTCACGCCGTAACTACTCAACCGATAGCTTTGAATTTTTGCAGACGTAAAGTTAGAAGTCCGGATTAAATAATAGGGTAAAAATGTATTCTACTCTGTCCACACTGTACGGATTAGTAATATTAGTAAACAAAGGGCAGGCAAAGTTCTTAGCAATAGTAAATAGTGTCTTTTTCACACTAGTTAGGTTGACGTTACTGAAGTCTTTATCTCGACTGTACCTAGCTTTCCAAGAAATTGCCTTTATTACTAATAGACTAATTAAGTTTTCATGAAATTGGTATTTTCTTTCCATATCGTCTATAACTACAAGGTACTATAAGTGTGTAGGAATTAAAATAATCACGTATGAAACAAACTGCCTGAAAAAATTAAATCATTTCGTATGTACAGTAATTGAATTCACAAAACGTTAAGAAAAGCTTTCACTATTACTTGTTTTGTTCGGTACAATTATAATATACCAGGTTTTCTACTGCGACTTTACTCTGAACGTAAAATAAAGACAAATATCTCTTGACTAAATCCTGATCTGGTAAAAATATAACGGTAAAAAGCAACAGACGTTTATTTAAGACTACTTGATTAATACCTGACTAGTTTCAAACCGAACCAGGACTCATAATAATGAACGAAACCATTCGAGTAATGCCACTAAACAGATACTTGAGTGAACTGTATAACCTTACCAAGGGCTGGTTTTCAATCATCAGTTAATACGGTAGTTGACAACTAGTCAAAATTAATACTTTTATCGAAACGATACTGTTCTATGAATTTTGTACGAAATACTATCTTATGACGTCATCATATTTTCGCGTCAAATTGCACACTTATATCTAAAAAAAGTGCTAGAATAACTCGAAATTTATGTATATCAACAAATCAATGAATGAAAGTGTAACTATTTTTCAATATTTAATAGGACTGAAAAATCAAAATAATTTATATTTGACTCAGGAATCTACCCAATTCTTAACTGTAGAATAAAATTGACATTTGACAGTTTTCAGTATGGAAGAATTGACAAATATCCAATGTTATTCCTCAGTCAAAATTTATCTGGCGTTGGGAAAATCAGCCTAAAGAACGATTTCTTAATGGAAGTTCAGTATCATATTTTTAATAAATAAAAACAAATATATATCTCAATTTACCATTTACGGCTATGTACATTATTTTTCCGGTCCCAGCTCGAAAACACCAGAACATTCGTCCCACATATAAAATCAAAAAAACATCCTCGTCGGCAAGAAGGTCAAATTAAATAAGGCTGTCTTAAAAACATCTTAAGTGTTCATTAGCCAAACATTTAAGTTTATATTTAAATTATAAATTAGGTATAATTACGACTCGTCTGATTCTATAACCAAATTGAATTACCAGAGTCCGGAGTACAGGATTCCTCACTACGTTGCTTTCAACGTAAATGTAAATACACAACCTTATTAACAACAGTATTAAGAAAAACAGATTTGTAATTGGGATTTCACAGAATTGACTTTTTTATAGTCAAATGTATGTTGGATCTTATTGCACATAAATTTATTCAAAGAAAATAGTTGATTTTGTTATTAAATAGCTTTTAAACTCATCATCGCATCAACAGCGTATAAGTGGCTACTGCTGACCAAAGGCCTCTTCTCACACGGAGAAGGTTTGAGAATTAATCACCACGCTTGCTCAATGTAGATTAGCGTTCAAACTTATAATTAGAAATTAGAAGCCTAAGTTTCCCCACGATCTTTTCCTTCACCGTTGTCAGTGGTCTCAAACAATCTTAGGAAGTAATATGTACTTCCTAAGATTGTTAGAACTCGGAAAACGTCACATCGGTACTCGCCGTTGGTAGGTTTCGAACCCGCGCCCTAATGCATGCATGAGATGGTCTTAACTTTTTGAGTACCGTCATTATAGACACAATTAAAGAACAATAGCTTGCGGTCACCGGTGTCCTCGCTGTGTTTGACAGTTTAAGCACGGTAATATTAAGCCTCCGGGCCACCATGACGTATTACCCGCAGTTTTTCATATTTGGAAAAAGAGTAGCCTATATACTTAAGGGCTCATAGCTCTAGCTCTAGCTATACTCTTTTTCCTGTGTAACTAGAAGGCTGAACTACTGTTCAGCCTTTTAACTACTTTCAGTCACAAAAATCATACTATTATGGCTAAGTCAAAAGTCGTAAGAAAGGTAAACACATTTATGTAAAATGTTAGTCAAGATTGACTTTTAAATATTTATGCGGATGCACAACTTTAATTCTAACGTAGAGTAGGTACCTAAATCACCTTACTATCAAACGCAAGTAAGTATTACTCCTTGTTAAATCATTCCCTTTTACAGAAGTTTAAGTAAATCAACGGATTCCATGCTTCTTATAAGATGCTGACTTTTCTAAATCTCGGTTTTCGCGATCCCGCGAGAATTTCCAGAAATCCAATTTTAGTATCCCCATACCTCATAGAGAGAACTTACATTTCAAATAGGTTTGTATCCAATAGTTACTGCTAAGGAGTGGAATTGTCGCGGAGAACCTAACGGGTAACCGGGGCACCGGCTCGACGTGCAGGAGAAGGAATGGGGTGGTTTTTTAGTCAGTAAGAGTCTGACACTCCCTCCCGCCTCGCCCAGGCGGGAGCAATCATTCGATGATTTTCCCCCCTTATAAAAAAGGAGTGGAATTCTTTGCCAGAGTCTGTGTTCCCTAAAGGGTAAACTGAGTGTATTCAAGGCCCGAGTGAATAGGTTGCTTATGGGTCGACGTGCTCCATCGTAGACCGCATCATCGCTTACCATGAAGCAAGACAGTGGTCAAACGTTGGTCTAACAAATATATATAAAAAAATACGTTGTCTATCATGCACTTTTAAAAGCCGTCAATTCATTTTCAATTGCCACGCCACTGGTCTCTTATTAGTAGGTGATTTATCTGATCGTCGTAAACGATCTATATGATTTAACTTACACCATAAAAATCTTCAATAAAATTACCCGATAATCAGTATCGGAGGTAAATACTAATTAACTATGTTTTTGTTGCTTGATTACATTATTACAGTTTCACAAACTACAACCTTCAGCTAAATATTAGGTTACTTGAATAAAGTTTATACCATAAACCTTCATATTGTGTTTAAAATTACATTTGTGACGTACATTGATTGGTACTACGAGATTCGCCGTAGACCCCTCTACGAACTTTGCTACGTGTGATACGCTCGTAGCGCGCTTAACAAAAATTCACGTTGTCAACTTTTGTAATTTTGAACATTTTGGGTAACAATTTGTAATATTTTTCAGTGATGATAACGACTTCCGTGTGGCGAATAGAGCCTTATGTGACATATTACGATTAATTTATCGGTTTAAGATTATCTTAAAGATTTTCTATTATTATTTTAGAAAACTAACTGACTTAATCAAGAAATAGATACTAATACCTATCTCTTTCACAATCTATTAAAAAAAAATCAAAAGGAAACCAAATCGAGGGGTAACGGGCTATTTGGTTTAAGCGACATTTTGGGCGATATTGAGTTATATATATATATTCGGAATCAGCGAATTTTTCTCCGTCGAATGATGCCGGTTTCATTAAAATCGGAGCACTTTTTTGGCGTTTCAAACAATTCTATTTTCATGTTGTTTCCAAAGTGGCAGTGTATTAAACGACATGGATTTCGCATTTTTTATTAAATTATGTACTTGAACCATACTATCATATTAATAACCGAGACATAAACCAGTCACCCTATCTCTAATGATTAAGCCAACATGAGTTAAAGCGTTTTTCTTGTTTCTAATTTTTATTAACAAGTAACTTGAATCATTTTGACTTCCCACTAATCACACGGTGTGATGTCGCTTAAAACATTTGTCCGTCATCCAAATGCGTCATGGTACGTCTCTTAAACATTTCTAGCTGCCTCTATTTTCCACGCAGGGTGCTACTTAAACCAAATAGTTGTTTTCGTTCAGATATTTTGTTTAGTCATAAACCATTTAACCCTCATTTTTTTTTTAAATGCATGTCGTTTTATACAGACGATAACATTGATAATGAATATTGAAACATTTTTCCAGTATTCATAGAAATACGAGTCGGTCTTTCAATCACTAAGTTTTAATATGGTACATTTCAATCATGTCATCTGATACCATATTTAATTCATCGCCCTGGTGTTAAAAATCGTTATCATCCAACTGGACTATCGTGCGCTGGCGCTTCAGTCACTCCAGAGTGCGCCGAAGACAGACCGGACGCGTGCACACCGCCAGTGTTTACGTAAAACGATCATCGAAATTGAATCCTAAGTACTTTAATTTCAAGATGAACCTCGCGGTCGTTCAAAGACTTTGGCAACAATGACTTTGATGACATACAATCTACGGCTGATTTAGCAACAGCTTTCGACGTTAGCGTCAAAACAATATTGGTACATTTGCGTCAAATTGGCAAGGTAAAAAAGCTTGATAAGTGGGTGTCCCACAAACTAAATGATCAACAGAGCTAAGTATGTATCGAGCAGTGCGAGGGGGACTGGGATGCCGTCTCCTCCTTTTGCGAAGCAGCTAGCTAAGGAGGAGGCGGGACGCGTGAGGCAGCGAAGCGCTGGCTCCTCGCAACCCAGCCATCGCGAAGGACACACCTGGCGTCGGGGATCGCGGGACGATCTCCAGTTACCGTAAGCGCGGGCCTGCGGACGGTGAGCATGGGTGGCTCCCCGTCCGACCAGAAACAGACCCGAGCGTACGGCGCGTCGCGTTCCGCGCGCGCCTCAAAGAGCCATCAGACCACCACAGATGGAGCCCAACAGGGTCGATGCCGATTCGGAGTCGCGGAGAACCTAACGGGTAACCGGGGCTCCGGCTCGACGTGCAGGAGAAGAAACGGGATGATTTTTAGTCAGTAAGAGTCTGACACTCTTTCCCGCCTCACCCAGGCGGGAGCAGTCATTCGAAGATTTTCCACCCTTAAAAAAAATGCATCGAGTAGTGCCTTGCACTGCACTGCTCAATATACACACAAATGAAAGAATTTTGATTTGCATTGTCACCTCCGATGAAAAATGAAATCTGTGTGATAACCACACGCGTTTAGCATGTTGGTTGAATCCTAGTTCAGCACCTAAACAATGCCCTAAACGAAAACTTACCCCTAGAAAAGTGATGGTCACTGATGGTCTAGCGCTCGCGCTATTCTGATTCATCACAAATTCTTACCAAACGGAGTGAGCATTACTACGGATGTGTAGTGTGAAGAACTAAACACAATGATGGAGAAGCTGACACATCTCCAACCAGCATTGGTCAATCGCTAATCTCCATTGCTCCTGCATTACAACGCGCGACCTAAAGCTGCACAAGAGACGGCCTCCACGTTACAAGAACTGGGGTTGTGAAGCTCTCCGACATCCACCTTACTCACCAGTCACCAGACTTCTTTTTCCAGAATTTGGATAACTTCTTGGCGGGAAAAAATTTAATAACCAAGAGGCAGTACAAAATGCATTTGAAAAATTTGTTGCTACCCGTCCAGCTGGTTGAAGAAGGGCATCAATAAACTGCCACTGCGTTGGCAACGATGCATTGATTGCATGGGTGATTACGTTGATTATACAAATAAAAAATACATGAAAAAATCGTTTAAATTTTTTCATACAAAACGGCAATTTCAGTAAATGACCCATTAATTTAATTGATTTTGCTGAAATATAATCGATATTCCTATTGAAACTGTAATTATTACTCTAAATAAATACTTTGATATTGTGTTGTGTTTATTTATTCAATGTAAGCATCTGAGATTTTCGGTGATTGCGATATATCCAGGTTGTTTTATCAGCCATTAATCGCCTTAGATGTAAATAAACATAAACATTAAACGTTATAATTTCAATGTTATATGTCACATAAGTAAATTAGCCTGTCACTCATTTTAGTCTGAATTGGTAGTTAAGATAAATAGCTTGCTTCTATTAATTTTGGGTGTCGTCACTTCATATTTTTTAGCTTACTCTGTAAATAGAGTGCATTGTCGCTTAATTTTTTTCCCTTGTAGCCAATTGTAGTTATGAAGTCACTTAAATCATTTTTCCTGACTCTAAAAAAGGGCAGATTGTATTAAGCGACATTTATCTTTGTAATTAAAGGTCCGCTTTATTTAGAATTAGCATCAGCAACTAGATAATTTAATTTAAATTTCAATGCAATTTACCCCGTTCAAATAACTGCAGAAGCGTTTTTGTTACGAATTTTTTTTCGAAATTTCAAACTTTAAAAGGCTCTCCTGTAAAGTTGCAAAAATGTCGCTTAAACCAAATAGCCCGTTACCCCTCGAAATGTTGTCAGAATTGGAAATATTTAATTCGTAAATAGAAAATTAAAAACACCTATGTTTTCGCAAATGCAGCAACCAAACAAAATTAGATCATATCCAATCATTCTCAAAGAAGACGGATAAAAAATTAAAATTATATTTTTTCAATATGTCAACACCGGTGTTGTCCGGTGCGTGGTCACTCTCGTGAGGCTACCCTTATCAAATTATCAGTGACGTCATCAAATGATACTGACAGCTGCGCGCTGATTGGTCGAGCCAATTAACAAAGCGTTGCTTTCAAAGAGAGTATGTTGCTGTTGCTAATTGCTAACTCCGTAAAGACTAAACTGAGACCAGTGACTCACTACTTTTAGAGGTACACTAACTTCAATCTTATTTGACATATGATAAGGTCTTTTATTCCTCGACAGTAGGTCAGCCGGGCACAAATCTAGATACTGTGATATTAGAGGTACACCACAACTTTAAGGTTTCGTTACCAGAGTATAACTGTGATCTCATACTTAATATCATGGTAGCCCGGAGGTTAAGACGCCCGCTTCTTATACATGAGGGTGCGTGTTCGAAACCTACCAACGCCGAGTTATATGTACTTTCTATGAATACTTAGACACCACTGACAAACGATGAAGGAAAACATCGTGAGGAAACCTGAACTTATAATTTCAAATTATATAGTTTGAAATCGCCAACCTGCATTGAGCAAGCGTGGTGATTGATGCTTAAACCTTCTCCGTGTGAGAAGAGGCTTTGCTCAGCAGTGGGCACATAAAGGCTGTTGTTGATGATGATGATGTTTAATACTCTTACTTATACGATTATTCGATCAAATAAGCAGATTTTGTTCTATAAAGTTCTGATGGAAAGTTACAATACAATAATAGTGACTTTTAAAGACTAAATTCATTTCCAAAGAGCTTCCTGTTTAGAGTCTTTGTAATATAATTAGTGCAGTTACCTACTCGTTCAGGTAAAAGGATCGATATCATGTTTATTTTTACATCTCATCAGCCAATCACAGCTAACAAATCAGTTTAAACATAAAAGAAAACAGGAATAAACCATTTTTATTGGACCTGATTTGTTCTCAGTAACAAAAGTAATTAGGTAATTTAAACCGTATGGTATCGGCAGTAAAATACATTTTGCATCACTCTTCACTTTACCGCGAGCCGACTAAGGGATTAAGTATTTGAACAGGCAACAGTGCTCTCTAGTAAACCTGAACTGCAATCTCTAACCATCTGCCAAGAAAGTCAATAGATTACTTTAAAGTCCGTCTGGTAGATTATTTTTAATCATTAGACACGTATTTTATATTTTTTTACTTTCGACGATATATTGATTTGAAATGTCGCGTGACGTCAATTCTATGAACATTTTATACGTAGAAATGACGTTTTAGCCCCAACTCCTAAACTTTGATTCGTTATATCTAAGTATCATTTTGTATAATATAATACATCAAAATAAAAAAAACGTGTCTCATATTTTTTCATTAGATAACTGACGGACTAATTAGATTTTTAATTTTCATACACTGACTCGGTAATGTGTAAAGAGTCCATGGTTCAGTAGTATCATAGTCACTACAAAGTATCTATAACCACACAAAAACCATAAGAAGAAATCGTGAACCAAAGATTCACAAAGAAAAATATTCAAGTTCTTTAGCCTTGAACAATATAATGTAAAACATTCATATTATGACCTCAAAACGTGTAAAAAACCAGGCAAATAGTCAGTAGCCTTCTTTACCCGGACAATTAGTTTTTATCCGTCTACTTACAAAATGGTTACTGGAAATAATCTTAGGTAAGAATTGTCACAAAATGCCTGTGACACAGTTCAGAGTGACACAATGGTCCCAGGAGTTTTAAAACTTTTTAGAACCTCTTGGTTTAATTGTCGTTTCGTTATTTCTTATTTTATGTTCATCTTTAGGGGTTATTTAAGTAGGTAATTAGTAATTACAAGGTCCACACATATACGTGTGTAGGGTGGAATCTGGCAATTGAATTTTTTAACAAATATTATCAATCGATTGAACTGAAATTATGTATGACATGTTTAGTTTGTATGACTATAAATACTTAATTGTCCAATTGGGTTCTTTGCTTAATAAAGAATAAATTATAATTAATTGACTTTATGACCAACCTAATTTTAGTAGCATTCCAGCAAATTTAAAAGAAAATAAGGATGCTGTTGGACGCTAATACAATATGTCGTCACAATAAACAATTTCGTATAAAATTCATAGAAAACTGTCGTTTTTGACAGTTCAAAAAAATTAATTTGACTATTTGGCTAGTAGGTACCTAATTTATGTAAAAGGTTGTCGTGAGATACCTAAGTAAAATTATTATGTGATTTGAAAAGAAAATCAATCATTTGAAGGTAGTGAATAAATATCAATACTGAAAGTGATACCAATAAAACCCATACAAAATATCGAAACAGTAAGGAAAATAACGCCTTTAATTATTATGCAAATAAATTATTTATTCCGACAATTTTATTTAACCGTTAAAAGGTTTTGGGATTTCTTTATTTATTTTATTTCTTTTCTTTTAATGTGAATAGGAATACCGTGGTTCATATTTTTCCATAATAAACTTACAGGTAGGAAATTTCCGTTTTTCCTTATTATTTTATCTTTGGAGTGTCGGAAGGAAAACCGTGACTCACTTATAGGTCTTTACTCGTGTTAACTTGACTGTCTCTTTTGTTAAGTAAGGATATTTAAGTTTTGTAAGTTAAAAGTTAATAATAAGTAAGACCGTAAAGTCGTATGGCATCATAGCAGGCACCAACATAGTGTGTAATAAATTTTAATGATTTCTTAGTCAATTTTCTCTTATAAAAACTTAAATTTTTGCTCCACTATACACTAATAAGTATTTCTACTATTGTATAAACCATTATTTACTTAAACCTAACAGTAATATTGACACAACTGTCAATAAGATCTAACCAAGCGTTATCTTAGTAATTCCCAATTGGATTGCATCTAGCTTCAGACGTAACCAACCGCAACAATCTGCGGACTTCAGGGCATTGAGAACTACATAATACAAATTGATTAACACGTTCGAGGACAGAACGAGATTATACGTCATCGTTCGAGATCGTCATCGTTCGTACTGCAACTGAGTAATCCAGTTATGTAACATAACAGCGTGTTGGTTTCCATCAGGGGTTTCCAACCTCCTCTTGGTCAACGACCGCTATTATCAATATTGTTAGGTTAGAGTTATTACCATTACTACTACATGTGATTCACCAGACACGGTGGTCGGCACATCGCACGGAGCCGGTGGTAACCCAACCGGTGTTGGGAACCACTGGTTGACATAGAAGTTTATTAACAACTGGTTGGTAGGGCAGCACGACTGCTGAGTAACGTCCGTCGGAGTAGATGCTTATCCGAAGCTGCGGACAACCAACGGGTTACCAGGGATCCGAGGATCCGCCTCGATGCAGGAGTAGGTTCTTAGTCAGTAAAAGTCTGACACTTTCTCTCGCCCCACCTAAGGCGGAAAAAGTCAGTAGATGATTTCCCCTTTTAAAAAATAAAGGGGGAAGGGTGCTCATGTCACACAAAGTGATAATGAGATTATTCTTAACTATAAAGGTTTAAAAAACAGAATTATCTGCGTTTTAACTCGTCGAGTACCGTATTTATACACAATTAAAGAACAATAGGTTGCGGTCACCGGTGACTACTTGGTGTTTGACAGTTTAATAGTAAAAACATAATGTTAAGTAAGTAAATAATTTCGATGTAAAGTGATTGAATAAATTCTGATAAAACAAATCAGGAATATACTAGCAAAACTCGAACTTTGACACATTAACAGTTGTTAACATGTCACAAATCACTAAAATGTGTTATAACAATTTCAACTTTAAAGCATGTACAATTAAAACCACAAATTAAATAATACAAACCGCCATGAAAATGTCCATAACATTATAAATAATTTAACATTATATAGGTATTATGACCTTAAAGTTTTCTTTAGAGGTTTTAGCGGTCATTTAATGTGAAATCTTCCCTCAATTGCTGTTTTGAAGGCACGTCGCACCCTATTATACTTTAAGTTTGGATAAGTAGGCATTTTGTTCTCGTTTTGGCAAAAGAAATTGTTACTCGTGAATATTCTGTCGTGTAGAAATTATTTTCAAGTATAAAAAGTGTACTATGTTTTGTTAATTTGAATAATTTCAATGTATTTCTGAATTTAGATCACGCGTTACAATGTGAACAATAGGGTAGATGACAATTTTTTATTTTAATGTCCGTCTGGTAGATTATTTAAAAACATTAGACACGTATTTTTATTTTTTTTTTTTACGAAAACGAATAGTTTCGAATATATATTGATTTGAAATGTCGCGTGACGTCACTTCTGTGTACATTTTATACGTAGAAATGACGTTTTAGACCTCCTAAACTTTGATTCGTTATATAAGTATCATTTTACTATACAACAAAATAAAAAAATACGTGTCTAATTTTCATTACCGAACTGACGGACTAATTAGATTTTTAATTTTCATACCCTGTCATCATCCCTATTACAATTTATCGGTATTAATAGATAAAGGCTAACATAATCAATGCATCTCATCTATGCATTCAGCATCATCATCAACAGCCTATAAATCCCCACTGATGAGCAAAGCCTCTTCTCACACGGGGAAGGTTTGAGTATTAATCACCACGCTTGCTCAATGCGGGTTGGCTCGTCGAAGATTGAGAGGTTGGTGGTTGGAGGTTGGCAGGTCACATTATTAAAGCAGTATTTGTTAAGTTCCTCATTTGACATTTTTCTTTTTTTTAAACGTTCCCCACGGTAGATTTTTTGTCCATGTCGTAGTTCAACCGCACAGTCTCTCGCAGTTTATACCTCACACAAAAGTGAACTAGCAAAAATGTCTAATTTTTACAGATGCTTTTATAGATATTAGGTAAATAAATAAAACATTCGAAACACGTCTACTACACACCGCATTAAAACACCAAACAATTCAAATATGTAGTTTCAAATGATTCAAACTATAGAAATTCATCTATTGACCTAAATGCCAAACGCAGACACATTTTACGCCAAACTTTTCCTATAACATGGTCTGGCGGACTCAGTCTGCCAAACTGACCACAAATCTGTTGTCGGATTATCGAACTGGCGTGCGTCTGGCAGTCCATCTAGATCGAATGAAGATTACTCGACGGGCCCAGTGTGTCAATAAGTAACTTGTTGCTTTATTAATATAGACGTAGTTCGTTCTTAGGGGTTAAAATCTTAGTATTATTTGTACCTAATGATTAATATCGTTTTTATTTAATTTTAATTCGCGAAACTTTATGTTGTTTAGTTTCTCTGTCAAATAGTTCAATAACCAGGTTTTATTAGTTAAGTTATTTTTTTTCGTTTCTCTTTATTTATTTTGGGATCGTAGTCACATTGACGCGTCCCGGCTTCAGTAATTTTGACATACAAAATTTTCAGTAATATTCGAAGTCAGGTCTTGTGTATAGGCTGTTTACCTGTCTTTGAAATGTTGTCCTTGTTGAACCAACTTAAAATTAAGAAACTAAAAAAATAAGGCCCAATATTATTGGTATTTTTACCCTATATTAATGAGTACCTAAAACTTAGAAATGTAGGCTACAAATGCCATGTTAATTACACATACTATTTGACCCACAAGTTGAAACAACAGTGCTTATCATCAAAGTACCAGCAGATAATATGGGAAAACTTAAAGTTTTAATTACTACGGCCATATTGTAACATTTAAATCTCGGTTGAATGATACTGTTCTTAGTAGAATATGTGCTTTTTGAGCTATAGTGAGACCCTTGAAATTCTATGACTGTAATTGAATAGATTTATAGTTTGAACTTTGCAAAGATTTATAATTTGACTATAGAGTGGCGCAGTGGATGCGCAAGTGAATTTTTTTATGGCATAAGCCGGTAAACGAGCATACGGATCACCTGATGCTAAGCAATCGGCGTCGCCCATGGACACCTGGAACACCAGAGGCGTTACAAGTGCGTTACCGGCCTTTTGGGGATTAGTAGTTTCAGGATCGTTGGGGATTCAGGAATTGAGGAGATTGGGGAAGGGGAGGGTAATTGGGCCTCCGGTAACCTCACCCACACGACGAAACACAACGCAAGCGTTGCTTCACGTCGGTTTTCTGTGAGGCCGTAGTATCACTTCAGTCGAGCCGGCCCATTCGTCCCGAAGCATGGCTCTCCCACACTTAAAATGCTGATTAACGTGTCACGCCTTAATTTTAATGAGGGGGGGAATTTCAAAAGGAGCTTAGCTTTTTTTCAGGAGAAGGACTTGAGAGTGTGGGATTTGTGCCTCACTAAAATCTGGCCTGGCCTTTAGGTACCTGTAGGGAACAGCGGCACCTGTAATAGTCCTGCCTCTTGCGTACGAACAATCTATTCACCCTTAAGCAAACACAGGCGAGGAATGGCACTTCTTAACGGTAAAAAACTAGACCATTATTATAAAGGAACTTGCAATATTACTGGCCAAAATAGTGTGCTACGACTTGCCTACACATCTCCCTATTATATTATTACTAGTGCTGAAATGTTTCTGCTTCTCTGGCGTTTCGCTCTTGGCAAAGCGGTCGTGGTCACGTTGAGGCGGCCGTATTTGTGTTGGAGGCCGATACAGCTTTCCTCACGATCTCCCGCCATCTCTCTCTGTTTGTGGATTGTCTGACGCAGTAAAAACAAAAGTATTGTTGTAACATGCTAACTCTTACATCAAGTTTATAAACATGATTGTTCTTATACGTTTCTGTTACTACTCATTCTTGATGCAGGTACTTACTATGTATAAGAATATTTTTTTAATGAAAGCATTTTGGTATTCAACAGCTGGGATGCTAATGCCTAAAATTGAGTTGCATTCTGTCACTACAAATTTAAGTTTTTTTTATATATTTGGTGGGCCGATGTTTGACCACTATCTCACCTGGTGGTAAGCGATGATACGGTCTACGATAGAGCACGTCGACCCATAAGCAATCTATTCATTTGGTCTTTGAAAACACCCAGGTTCAATACAGTCAAGTCAAAATCATTTATTTCAATTAGATCACAAAGGCACTTTTGAACGTCAACAAAAATTTTGTAAGAGATGTACTATGTAAGATGACAGAGAAGGCGATACTTAAGTACAACTTAAAATTAAGTAGGTAGCCTTTCAATATTCGGACGTAGAAGTCATAATCATCTGAAAAAAATATTATTTATAGTTACTGAAGAAATCAAACTTCTTTTCTAGAACTTGACAATAACAAAAACTTATCTGCCCCAGGAATAAAACCATTATAAAAAAAAAATCATTCGTAACCCCTCAAGCATCACGTTGTATTCCACAACTCTATTCCGAATCTAAGAGGGTCAATTGTACCCAGACGCGGTATTGTGTGTACGCAAAGTGTACACTGCGATGTCCTCAAAAAGAATTTGGAATGCTCATGCATTATGCAAGGTGTCCATTATGAAGTGGACATAAAAGCATGAAGCGGTAGGTGCAAATTATACCCCGCGTGCAGTGGACGGGTTACGTTATAAATAAAATGTAAACTTCATATTTTACAGACTTAACTTGACTTTTTATCACCGAAGGGGGGTGGTGGTCAGAGGTGCACATTACGGCATTTATTGCCACTGTACAATGTGACACCTACTTTTCGCTATTTATGTTAAGAGTACCATATAATTGGGGGTGAGCCTATTGCCATATACCGGAAACAATTCCAGAGTTCGTGTTACTACTGAGATTTTTTTTAAATCCAGTAATATTTTGCCTGACCTGGGAATCGAACCCGAGACCCCATGCCCGGCAGTCGCACTTGCGACCACTCGGACTCTTAACATAAATAATGAAAAGTGGGTGTTATATTGTACAGTGACATAATGTGCACCTCTGCCTACCCCTTCGGGGATAAAAGGCGTGATGTTATGTTGTGTTATCCTTTTATAACTACTCTATGTTAGAACTAGACATGTTTGAGGATACAAACCCAGAACCCACTAATAAGGACCGTGTAGTAATTTAAAACGAAGAAATATCGTGTCTTTTCCAATACAATACTTTTACAAGAGAATTGTTTCTGATAATTAGTATTTTCTTCCAATAAAAAATAAAACAATTACACACAATGTCTTGTAATACCTAACTAGTCAATTAATTTATAACCGATGATATTTCTTTACAATCTCCAATTTAATACTGATATTAAAGGTTATATTTAACATTTATTTTACAATTAGCACACAAAACAAAGATTATAAAAAAATAAAAATACAGATATATGTAATATGTAGGATAATACAGGAGCAAATAACGCACAATTTTGATTTATTTAAAACAGAAAGTTTATTGTTAACATCAATTGAAACACACAAATTAATTAAGATCAAACATGTACACATTACCAATACCAACCTAAAACAGAAAAATCGACAATTAAAGGTTTTTACTTCCAATATTTCAGTAGATCGACACTGTATTACATTAATCAGTTGAACAAGCACTTTAACTTTTCTTCTATAAAACTTTAAAACAATTAGAAAATATTACATTATTAAATCTACCCGAGGTTTTGCATTCTATCGAAAAAAGCGCGGGCTGCTGTCAGCTGTCACTGTCCCACTTCGTGTGAAACGTCAGTCTTGTTAGGCGACGAACACAAAGCTGGTAATAAGGCTGCGCACACACATTATACAAAGCATCTTACATATATAAACAAAATACTAATAATAAACTTAAAAGAATAGAGATCAGAACAAAAAACATCACAGTGTAACAAAATAATAGTACGATAATCACAGAATTTTGAATATACAACTATATGAACTTTTTCTCCATCATCCGTCCATGACAGCCGGTGATGATCATCAGTGAAGTTTCCATTCTTGATGACGGCGGCACAATGGTCATGTGCCGCCGTGTACTGCACAGAGAGGCTCTAGGAGTGACACATAGATCTCCATAGGGAGGTGCCGTAACAGGCGTTGCACTGTAAGGGCTCCGAGGTTGGTCTACTTAGAGGACCCGGTGCATCCTTCAAGTGCGGGTGGTGGCCACCGGGGAGGTTTTTGTGAAGTAAAGATCCCACACTCCCTAGTCTTTTCCCCCAAAAAGCTAGGTGCCATTTGAAGGTTTCCTCCGTCAACAAAAAAAAAGGTTTCCGTTCTTAACATAACATAACATAACACCACGCCTTTTATCCCCGAAGGGGTAGGCAGAGGTGTACATTATGCCACTGTACAGTGTAACACCCACTTTTCACTATTTATGTTATGAGTCCCATGTAATAGGGGGTGAACCTATTGCCATATACCGGACACAATTCCAGACTCCGTGCTACTACTGTGAATGTTTTGAAAAACCCAGTAATACTTTGCCCGACCCGGGAATCGAACCCGAGACCCCTTGCCCGACAGTCGCACTTGCAACCACTCGGCCAATGAGGCAGTCAGAGAGCAGAGGTTTCCGTTCTTCTCCATTCGAAACTACACTTTGGAACGAGCACCCTAGGCTCTACGACAGACATGACAAACAATTTTGTTAGCCATGGACAAAAAAATACCAACATGTGCCATCTTTATGGACATGAGTAAAGCATTTGACCGAGTCGATCACAACATACTTTTACAAAAATTAAGCAAGTATGGCATAAGAGGCAAAGCGTTAGACCTCATTTTTTCATATCTGCACAATAGAAAACAAATAGTAGAAATAACACAAATATGTCAGAAAACACGAACCGAGATTAAGCATAAATCGAACACAAAAACTATAAAATTTGGAGTCCCACAAGGAAGTGTTCTCGGGCCTCTACTGTTTCTAATATATATCAATGATCTGCCTAACCATATAAATCAACCAATGGTCTTGTTTGCAGATGATAGTACGGTCATAATAAGGGGTGAAAAAGAGACTGATTATGAACATGTAGTTAACCAAACATTAAATACGATTATACAATGGTTAAACGATAATAATCTAAAAATAAATATGGAAAAAACTAAAATCATTCACTTTCACCAAAAAAATAAACCATTAAATATAAACGTTGGTTACCAAGGTAACACTGTACATCCCGTGACAGATGCAAAGTTTCTGGGAATAACAATAGACGATAAACTGTCATGGAAACCACATATAGAAAATATATGCAAAAGAATTAATAAATCCTCATTTGCTCTATACAAACTGACAAAAATTGTCAATAAAGAAGCTGTATTAGCTGCATATCATGGACTTGTTGCACCTATCCTTAGATTTGGTATTATATCTTGGGGTAACTCAGTGGATAAGGAATATATATTTAAATCCCAAAAGAAATGCATTAGAGCTATGTGTAATGTAGACAGTACTACTAGTTGTCAACCCTATTTTAAGTCATTAAAAATCCTGACATTTCCCTCATTATACATTTATGAACTTAATATTTTTGTGAAATCAAATCCTAATTACTTTGAGACTGCTTTTAAAAGCTATTATAGACAATTGCGAGATAAAAAAAGACTAGAAGTTGTTATACCTTATGGGAAAACAGCACTCATTAATAAAAGTATTCTTTGCATGGCATCTTTAATTTATAACAAACTGCCCGATTCTGTCAAAACATTGCCTCTTCACCAATTCAAGCGGAAGCTACACAAACTCCTAATAACTAAATGTTATTATAGTGTCAAGGAGTACCTACAGGATAAAGATATAGATAGTTTATTTTGCCAACAAGTAGTGTGACATACAGTAGTGAATTTTATGTACCAAATTTTATGTTATTATTAATTTATATAATTTTTATGTTATTATTAATCTACCATTGTTATATGACTTAATTTATTGACCATGACATGAACAATTATAACTCACTTGACATTCTGTACGTTTTAATCCTTTGACATTTCTATAATTTTGTAATATTATTGTAAGCATATAATGTAATTAGAAAAATTGATTGCCTAAAGACTGTATAAATATTTGCACATCTATTTAGGTAATGATACAGTGCACTATATATCTACATGTAACATCTTTTATACCTGTATTATGCAAATAAATGATTTGATTTGAAAAAAAAAAAAAAAAAAACATACTAACGGACAATTCAATTTGACGTTTCAAAAGTGCCTACTTAAAGATTCAGTGAAATAAATGCTTTGAATTTAATTTTGAATCAATCGGCTTAATTCCAAAAAAACGTACGTATATATATGTAAGTATATGTACCACATTAAATACTTAGCACTTCTTTCTCATTCAAGACAAAGCCACAATTCTCCGAATCAAATGGGAACGCAAATAAAAAATAAATAAAAATATCATATAACCAACGTATAAACGATATAACCCTAAACAGCTATCGTTATTCAAAATATTCATGAGATTTCAACCCTGTAAACGCTACATGCATAACCAACGTAAATTCTTGTCGCGGTCTAAGTGACCGTGGTCAAGATGAAACTGCTTCGATCCGGTTTGCGGCAGATTAGGGCTGTCCGTAATAACAGATTAATTTCCAGTTTGTAATCTAGTCTATTGATTTTAGTTTGTGATCTAATTTCGTCTTTAAAATAGTAGGGGTAAGGTCAGAAATAGATTCTGCGTCAATGTGTTAATTTGTTTACTGAGTTTAATTCATGTCAATTAAACACGTTTCATACATATTTCTATAGCATTCGTGTTAATCTAGTTGATTGACAGTTTGTTTGGTACAAAGTGTTTTAATAATGTCATTAGTTTTAGTTTAAATATAATAAATGCCTTCTATTTTTGTATATATACAGACATTTTTAATTTGGTTCGGTTTAGCAGTCATCTTAAGATCGTTATGAGTACGTACATTGCCGTACAACTGCCGCTGTTATAGTACTTATAATCAGGTTAGATTCCAAGTTGAAAACATATCAAAAAAAATATTAGCGTTGGTTTTTATTTTTAAGTTCTTATCATCATCAACAGTTATTAAATGCCCACAGCTGAGCAAAGCCTCTTCTCACACGGAGAAGGTTTGAGCATTAATCACTATGCTTGCTCAATGCGGGTTGGCGATTTCAAACTTATAATTAGAAATTATAAGTCCATGTTTCCTCGCGATGTTTTCCTTCACCGTTTGTCAGTGTGTCTAAATAATCTTAGAAAGTACATATAACTCGGAAAAAGTCACATTGGTACTAGCCGTTGGTAGGTTTCGAACCGGCACCCTCATTCATGAGAAGCGGGCGTCTTAAACCAAGTTCTTATATCTGAATCTAAATATAAATAATATAAAACGCTTCTTTGGGCCTTCTAAAAATAAATAATACCCCTGTCCACCCCTTGAGTTCAAAGTCCAATATTCATTTTATTTTTCTTTAAAACCAAACACTTTCAATACACACAAATCCATTTGATAACTCAATCGTTAATAGAATTAACACGTGGAGCAATATTTATTTTTATTTATTTACATATTTTATTTTTTCCCAACCTTTGCATTTCATAATAAAATTTCCTTTTGCATTCTGGTCCAGTAACGAGATTGTTGTATAAATAAAAGCCCTGCTTCGGAAATATACATAAATAAATATTTATTATTATATTCAACCAATCAGCGTGGCGCATATGAATATAAATGCAAATAAAGTTTACATAAATAATAAAAAGTAGTTGTAAGTATTAAATTAAATTATTGAATATTTAGAATGTTAAATATCATAATTAATTATTATTATGAATAGTAATTATTGTAATTTTTTTTTATAATTGATGGGGCGACGTTTGACCACTATCTCGCCTGATGGTAAGCGATGATGCGGTCTACGTTAATTATGTGCATGCATAATGTTTTGTGTAATAAACGTGGGATTAATTCATTAATTCTATTTGAACAAATATGATTACTTTTTTTTTTACTGATTTAGTGGGTGGCGTGGTCGTAAGTGCGACTGCTGAGCCCGGGTCCCGTATTTTAATTCTTAGGTCGATCCACGATTTCTTCAGGGTTCTTCGGGTTTTCGGAAATTTCTTTCTTAATCTGGGGATTGGCTTAGAATTGTGTGCAGTGACTGGCAATAGGTTCATCCCCTATTACATACCTACTCATAACAAAAGCAGTGCAAAGTGATTATTAAATTTTGTACTTACGCCTTCATTGATTGAAAGGATTGATGTATCTAAATGAAATTAATCTAGAATCATGAGTTTGATTGGTCATTACTACCCACCCACCCTGCAGAGGGTTAGTTAACGGCAATTAATATATTTACAAATTTTATGTAGCTTTAATTAGGCGTTCTAGCTTTAGGCCGTTTTAATTACAATTTAGTTCGCTCGTGAACTGTTAAATGTAATGTTTATGTGAACATAGTTCCATTTCACGGGGTAATTGTGCATGGATAGTGGTTTAAATAAGCTGGTTACGTAATTTCTCGTTTTGTTGTTCAGTTGTTGTAATAGTTCACTTAGAAGTTGTACTGCAGTTACACCCAACAAATGGTCAAAGAAAGCAAAATAGCTTATAATTTTTTTCAGTCTTTTAACATCTCTAAGCACTTTGTACTCTAATGTGGAAAATCTTATGGAGCCGCCTTGCCTAGGGAAGACGAAGGGGACTTTCAGGGTGCATCCGCATATGGCGAATGCAAAGGTCGCAAGCCTCTCGCAAGCCGCCCCTGAGCAGCGCGCGTTTACAATTATTATTTACTAGCGACCCACCCCAGCTTCGCACGGGTGCAATATGCATGTATAAACCTGCCTTATAAATCACTCTATCTTAGTTTTAAAGATCTAACCATACATAGGGACAGACAGACGGCGGATAGTGACTTTGTTTTATACTATATACTTACAAACCTTGTATGCGTTAAGCACCAAACCATTGCCGTGACTGCACGTGCACAGCCCGTGAGCACAATGTGGACGCATCCTTAGGCTCTTACTGATCCATCAAAACTATCTAAAAATACGCCGTAATAATTCAGTAATACCGTAGCTTGACACCTACACATGACTGCGTTGAAACAAGAAGAAAAAAGCTGTAGTAATCATACAGTGAAAAAGTCGACTGAAAAATGCTTCGCTATTCTCAAAAAACATTCCCAAAACGCTGTCAGAGTTTAGTATTACAATGTCACCGGCTAAAGTTAAGCCTGAAGTCTGCAGGAGCTTGTATAAAATTCACTATAGCTACAAAAAAGGGAGGGAGGAGGTGTAGGCGAATTCAATTTTTCTTTATACTGTATTGCAGTGTTTGTTTAATGCTATTGCAAAATTAATAATAATAATATGTGCTTTATTGTATACCACACAATCGTACTACAGGACAATATTACCTAATAAAAATAGTGTACAATGGGCGGTCTTATCGCACAAGGCGATTTCTTACAGACAACCTTTGGATGGAGCAGTAATAGGAGTCTGATATGGGTCGTCAAATGTACATTAATTAATAACTGTATAAAATACTATACATATTATACAAGAATACTAATATCACTTAAAAATAAATAATATATAACATATAATAATAATAATTATGATACATAAATTACATAATGAGGTTGAATGAACTTTGGTACAAGTAATTCATACAATGAAAAAACGTAAGTAGTTTTTATTATTTTGACTTTTTAGAACACTTTTAAGTATTAGGCAGAGACTATGGAACACCAATTGCTACGATTCCTTCATACGTCTTTCGCTTCATCAACAGTCATCTGTCCTTTCATGCATACTCGTCGGTTAAGTAAGGGTAGTTTTTTGTGCCTACCTCCATGGCAGTCAGACGTAAAGTTATGTGTGTATTTATGTATTCTAAGTAGTAAAGTCACATTATCTTTAATACCAACAGGCTCACTTTCATTACACGAGACTTAGAACAAAGTTGCCTAAACTATGCACCTTTTTTGAGGGAGGAAAATCATCCAATTACTTCTCCCGCCCGGGTAAGGCGAGAGGAGTGTCAAGACTCTTACTGACTAAAAACCACCCCGTTCCTACTTCTTCACTTCGCCCCGGCAGCCCGTTAAGCCCTCCGCGGCTCCGTATCGGTATCAGCCCTATTGGGCCCCATCTGTGGTGGTCTGATGGCTCCTTGAGGCGTGCGCGGAATACGACGCGCCGTACGCTCGGGCCTGGTTCTGGTCGGGCGGCGAGTCACCTGAGCTCGCCTGAAAAAAAAAACTAAACTAAACTAAACCTCCTCTAAAAACTATGGACCTGGAGTGAAAATTCTTCTTGTTTTTAAAAATCTGTTTTACATTTTAATGTAGGATGTGTGTGTTTCTCTGCATTGTCGCCGCTAGTATTTAGATACTGCATACCAGTGTAATTGGCTTTACTTCTCAACCGACCTAAAACAAACACATTTCGACTAGAACTTTCGCTCTCTCCATTTGGGTGCAATACTAAACAATTCTATTTTTGTAGATACTTTAGGTACGTGTAGGTAATAGTATTGACAGTCAATTCAAATTCAAATTAATTTAATCATTTGCAAACATGGATACATAATAATATAGGTGTCAACAAAATGTACCTTCAATATACCTTTGAATTTAAATTTGGTTACGTTTTGTCACTGAAATCATTAAATCCTGCATAAATGACGAATATGAATTATAATGGGATATATGAATAATTTTTATTTAACTCTTTGAGTACCGTCATTATAGACACAATTAAAGAACAATAGGTTGCGGTCACCGGTGTCCTCGCGGTGTTTGACAGTTTAAATGTGGATTAGATTATTTTAAAACATTAGACACAAATGTTTTTTATTTTCTTACGGAATCAAATAGGTACTTTCGACGACATATTGATTTGAAATATCACTTGACGTCACTTCTATCAACGTTTTATAACTACGTAGAAATGACGTTACAGTTTCCATTACTAAACTTTGATTTTTTTGACACTGATCATTTTCCTATAAGGTCTTTCTTGTATAATATATTGTACCTAATTTTTTTCTTCTTAATAAACGTTGTTCATGTTCACACTAAGATTTTATACTGAGTCGGTGCGTTTACAAATATACAATATCACATACACATGACACCCAGACACGAAAAAACAATTTGTGGATCACACAAAAAGTTTCGCCGTGCGGAAATCGAACCTAATACACGTTGAGCGGCAGCCGTTAGCCTAGCCACTGCGCCAACCGTGCAGTCGATTTAACACTCAGTAACACATTTTCACAATATTATATCCTTACTTTACTTGCAATATTGATACTCGTTCTGATCTAAAACTTCCAAGTCGTATCTTCGCCAGTTCAATCAGATGGGCACCGAATCTTTGACAACAATCTGCAAAGAGACCTCAACCTTAAGACCGTGGCGATAACTTACAGAGCCTTTGAACTTACGTTTCTACAGTTGTGATACTATAAAAATAGAAAATTGTGAATGGTATTCGTTGATAATTTGTTTTTAAAAGGACAATGTCCAAAATAGCCCTGTGTAATAAAGTGTATCAGAATATACGATAATTAATCCCCTATTTTATTATATAAGTTGCAAATACTTCTGTATCATGGACTAGCTGTATTCCAAAATGTACTTTTGGTAGAATTTAATGCGATTAATAACATTAGATCGCCATCTTCGACTAATGTCAAATGCCTTCGCTTGTAATAAATAATAATCGTCGTAATAGGTAGATAGTAACAATAATATAATATAAAACTTCTTTACTTCTATACAGTCATTCAAACATTCAACATTCGTTCAAATATTTATTGTTATGGTTAGATTATAACCTCAAAATCTGATACTTTTTATGAAATATATTTTTTCTACAGTTAGTCCGCTATAAAAACAAGATCTTCTAGGAGTTTAAAAATGATAGGGAATGCCAGGGCCAACAATGTATGGACGCAGAGCAATGCCTATTGAGCATGTTCAAAAATATTCAAAATCGAACGCTATCGATTCGCAAGCATGCCCAAAATGAGCATGCTAATTTTAGCAACATTCCGACACACGTGCTATTAAGTGACAAGTGCTCAATTGAAGCATGCTTTCGTACTTGAAATTCGTATGTGTAACAGTACCTTTATAGATAGGTATTACTTTAAAAATGTAGCCTTTTATATCGTGGGCAAAGTTTATTATTATCATTAGAACCAAAGACGTTGAAAAAAAGCCTAGCACAGTATCGGGAAACGACGACTGAGGCACTTGGATACTATAGACTTACACGCAGAATACACACACATTGACACGAAGGACATCTGTCATTTTCTTAAGTCTGACAACGTGGTAACCCATTACACACGCACACATAAATAACCCACTGACGTTTTGATGCTTCTATTTCTAAGTGCCTTTCTTCAATGCCCTTGATTATAACTACCATGCGCATAGCTTTAGTTATGACGTCACTCTCCTTCCTCCTATCTTTGTAAACACAAAAACCATACCATAACATCGCTTTATTATGACGTGAAAAAACAAACATACTCCCATATACGAGTAGAGCTACTGGCTTCTGCCAGCTGCGGCTTCACTTGCGTTATCGGCATAAAAATATCTCTCTGATTTTCTTTCGGTTCCGTTAGTAGTTTTTTCTGTGAAAGAGTAACATACATCAATCACCAATATCAACAGCCTATAAAATGCACATTTTGATTCAAATATTTATGTTATGAATCCCGGTTGATAAGGCCAAGAGTTTTCCCAGTTACGAATCACGATTACGTGGAAAATGCTGAGGACTATTGCTGACTGCCAAAATACTGGTTTACAGTACAAATAAATGTCATCATCATCTTCAACAGCCTATAAATGCCCACTGCTGAGCAAAGCCTCTTCTCACACGGAGGTTTGAGCATTAATCACGACGCTGGCTCAATGCGGGTTGGCGATTTCAAACTTATAATTAGAAATTATAAGTCCAGGTTTCCTTACGATGTTTTCCTTCACCGTTTGTAAGTGGTGTCTAGATATTCTTAGAAAGTACATGTAGCTCGGAAAAAGTCACATTGGTACTTACCGTTGGTAGATTTCGAACCCGCACACATGCATGAAAAGCGTCTTAAACCTCCGGGCCGCCATGACATACATACATAAATGTATTTCTTCACAAACTTTTACATTTAAGTATACCTACATAGAATACTAATCAAACTCATTAGTAGAACAGTGGAGTCAAAGTCATAACATTTATTTAAAAATCATCGAATGACTGCTCCCACCTGGGTGAGGCGAGAGGGAGTGTCAGACTCTTACTAACTAAAAACCACCCCGTCCCTTCTCCTGCACGTCGAGCTGGAGCCCCGGTCACCAGTTAGCTTCTCCGCGACTCCGAATCGTCCTTTTAAAACGTTAGAGCCCGTCAGTCTGCCCGTCAGTCCTAGACGCTCATAGCTGAACCTAACGGGTAACCGGGGCTCCGGCTCGACGTGCAGGAGAAGGAACGGGGTGGTTTTTAGTCAGTAAGAGTCTGACACTCCCTTCCGCCTCACCCAGGCGGGAGCAGTCATTCGATGATTTTCCCCCCTTAAAAAAAAAAAAAAAGACGCTCATAGCTAGTCATAGAATCAGTAAGGATGTAGGTACGAATGCGTACACATCAAGCTATACAACACCAGTATAAACTGACCATTAAATGCTCAGAAACATCATATAAAACTAAACCATGTTAAACTGGTTACTTATAGTTTGATATGTCGTGAAAATTTCATTTTCGTCTCGCGTCAAAACAACGTGCCATAAGGAGTATCTACTTACAATGTATAAGGTAAATACAAAAAAAAAAAACAACATACCATTAAGTCTTTTATCCCCGAAGGGGTAGGTAGACCTCTACCTACAATAATTAAACACAAATAAAGAAATTATGACATTTTTATTTTTGACTGCCTCGTTGGTCGCAATTGCAACTGCCGGGCAAGGGGTCTCGGTTTCGATTCCCGGGTCGGGCAAAGTATTATTGGGTTTGTAAAAACCTCAGTAATACCCCCTATTACATGGGACTCATAACATAAATAGTGAAAAGCGGGCGTTACATTGTCAGTGGCATTAAGTGCCGTAATGTGCACCTCTGCCTTCCCCTTCGGGGATAAAAGGCGTGATGTTATGTATGTATGTATATATTGTACTACGTCATGTATCCAAAGTTATGTCTGACACGTCGTTCAACTACAATGAAGTTATACAACTCTATCACACGTGTGATATTGCAGGCACCACTCTGATTACAGTTTCAGCTGTTTCACTATAACAATGTGGAAAACTGATGCTTCAGATGTTCTCATTGTTTAGCAACTAGGTACTGTTGATTTGAAATTAAAAACTTTTTGTAAAATTACCTATGTAGGTATATCATTACAACTTTTTCTTATTCCTGAAGGATTAAACATAAATACACGTCACACGTGTGAGTGTGCCATCTACAATTTGTTAATAATAATATGTTTAGGGACACTAAACATATTATTATTACATATTGTTATAATAATGCAGGACATCATACTTTGTTAATTTTTTATAAGATAAGCCAGTAAATGACCAGACTGATTACCTGATGGTATGCAATCGGCGCCGCCCATGGACACCTGAAACACCAGAGTTGTAACCCACACTTGTAACCCGCAAGTGCGTTACTGGCCTTTTGGGAATTGGGACTTTGAGGATTGTGGGGGATTGGGGAGACTATTGGATAGTACATAGATACCTCATAACCTCACACCTGTCTCCCATGAGGGTAGGCAGAGACTATGGAACGCCAATTGTTACGATTCTTACATACCTCTTTCGCTTCATCAACTGAACTGTCTTTTCATGCATGCTCGTCGGTTAAGGATAAGTCTAATTTAAATCTATGACACCAATTACGTATATAAATTAAACTCATCATTTTTAGAGTTTAGAAATGTAATACTATAATAAAAAAATTACTCGTAGTTCATAATTGAGTAGGTACGGAGCCGCGGAAGACTAACCGGGTTGCCGGGGCTCCGGCTCGAAGTGCAGGAGAAGGAACGGGGTAGTTTTTAGTCAGTAAGACACTCTCGCTTATCTCAACCGGGCGGGAGAAGTCATTGGATGATTTTCCCCCCTCAAAAAAACAAGTACTCATTCGCACTCTTTGCAATCTTAAATAAACCCATTCGACTGTAATAAAAAAAATTGTGAAAAATATTCCGTCGAATCATTGTCATCGAGATGCATTCCCAGAAGACTGGCAACGTCGCATTGAGAATGACAACATTCATTTTTATTTCAACAGAACCAAAATAAGTAATACGCCTGTATTCCCATCATTGAAACTCAGTGATATTTACTAAACCTTTACCAAGTTATGCCTATATAAACTAAGCCCTACAATAGATCTGTTGACCGTCTTAGAACAATCAATATTAATTATTATTGATTGGCTCATTGCCTGTGGTCAAGTGGTTACAAAGCCGCAAAGCCGAATGTTGAAAAATTCTATTTCCCCTATGCATTCGAATTCCCGAAAAATAGGCAGTTATGTACGACTGATTCCGTTCGTAATTTAAATTATTCCAAATGTTCTTTAAAATATTTATTTTCTTGGCCCTAGACAGAAACCGATTTCAGAGGAATTTTCTCCCAAGAACCTCCGATTGTGGAATGAACTCCATGCCATGGTTTTCCCAGTGGGCTACAACATGAGGTTCTTCAAGAGGGCAGTGAATAGGTTTCTTAAGGGTCGGCAAGACGCATGTAATGCCCCAAGTGTTGCAGGCGTACATAGGCCACGGTAACCGCTTACCATCAGGTGGGCCGTGTGCTTTTTTGCCACCGTCGTGGTATAAAAAAAACAGAAATTAGTATTAATACTAGACAGAAAGGTTAGCTCTTAGTTAGATCTAAGCTAGACTAAAGATAGATTCATAAAAGCATCCGCAATAATACCTACATTTAGCCTAAACTCTTGAAACTGTTGGGTTACAGACATTGTCAAAGTTACCGTACTAACAATCAGATATCTAGATAATTTATACGGCGCCCTAACGCCACTGGAATTGGTACTTTGAAACAGTTGGACTTTCAGGAATTAAATGCTCAAATAGAATTGTATGAACGATTTCTTAACTAAGATTGTTTTGACTGAAAAGTTTGTTAAAATTATTTATTAGGTTTGGTTGCAACAGCATAGATGACAATGGGTTTGGGTGATCTGACAGACGGTCCCTGTAGTTGGCTGATTATGTCGGTATTTCATCCAGTATAGTAGGAATTTGCAGGTATTCGTTATATATGCTAAATAACTAAGAGGAGTCGGAGCAATGGATCCACCTCTCTAAACCCCAGCAACAATAACAACAAACCTGATTATAAACGTAGAAAAAAAAGATTTATTTGGACTATCTTTTACTTTAAAAACTGCAAATATTTTATGGTGAGCATATTTATTTGTGCATGTATGTCGTGGTGGCCCTGAGTTTTAAGACGCCCGCTTCTCATGCACGAAGGTTCGAAACCTACTAACGGCAAGTACCAATGTTACTTTTTCCGAGTTATATGTACTTTCTAAGATTATCTAGACATCACTGACAAACGGTAAAGGAAAACATCGTGAGGAAACCAGGGGGCTTAGACAAAGTAACAATTTAAAAACGATAACGAAGTTAGTTAAGACTAAAATGTATGGGATTGACATAGGCCGCGTTAAGTCACGTGGTCAATCGACATCGTTATCGCAATTTGGTAGACAATGTTAGGTATATTTCATAACGAAACTATAAAGTAACGAATCGTTATCGTGTTTATTCCATATAAATGCGTAGACAAGCAGACCTTTCAGTGTTCGCCAACGCCTCGATCGTGATCGCCAAAAACGATAACGAAACGAATGCTAAAAGGTTGTAGTTATTGAAACAATATGGCCGAATTTCATTATTGATCCTGTTATTATTTATTTTGTGTTAGAGGCAATACACTAATACAGATCAAATAGATTTAAAAATGCATTCTCTGCGTTTATTGTGGGCTGCACACAATGAGACCGACTGGGAGAGACGCCAAAAATGGTTAAGAAAGCGACGGTTCAATATAGGTACTTCATTGTTAAGATCGCGTCATTGTTTACATTACATACTCATGAATGAAACTTGGATTTACTTACGTTTCCATATACTCGAGCAGCGTTGCGAATTGTTCAGGACTTGCTCGCTCTCTTGATTCCATGTTTTATCAATAAATATTAAAATAGATAAGAAATAGAGAGAGATCCATCATCGTTTGAACACCAGTCACTTATAAAAATGAGTCTATTTTGATTATCATTAAGTTTTGGAAACGATCTAAAAGTAATAACACTCTATTCACTTACGACTGTAAAATTATCGTTTATATTTAACTTAAAAACAATTAAACGCAACACCCACTTTCCTATTAATAAAGTTTTAAAACATCAATATCTCGCGAGTTTGATCCGATTTGAACTTTTTGACTGTCACTGACAGCTGGATTTTCGATACCATAACCAATATTTTTGTTTTTTGCCGAATAAAGAATTCGACACAACGATCACGGCCATAGTGTTACATTGTCTAAGGACCTGGGTCCTTAGACAAAGTAACATCGCTTAATAGCGAAACGAAAAGTAAATTCGCCATCGTCTCTGAGATAACGATAAACATTTCCTAGCCAATGTAACACTATGGCCGTGATCGTTGTGTCGAATTCTTTATTCGGCAAAAAACAAAAATATTGGTTATGGTATCGAAAATCTAGCTGTCAGTGACAGTCAAAACGTTCAAATCGGATCAAACTCGCGAGATATTGATGTTTTAAAACTTTATTAATAAGAAAGTGAGTGTTGCGTTTAATTGTTTTTAAGTTAAATATAAACGATAATTTTACAGTCGTAAGTGAATAGAGTGTTATTACTTTTAGATCGTTTCCAAAACTTAATGATAATCAAAATAGACTCATTTTATAAGTGACTGGTGTTCAAACGATGATGGATATCTCTCTATTTCTTATCTATTTTAATATTTAATGATAAAACATGGAATCAAGAGTGCGAGCAAGTCCTGAACAATTCGCAACGCTGCTCGAGTATATGAAAACGTAAGTAAATCTAAGTTTCATTCATGAGTATGTAATGTAAACAATGACGCGATCTTAACAATGAAGTACCTATATTGAACCGTCGCTGTCTTAACCATTTTTGGCGTCTCTCCCAGTCGGTCTCATTGTGTGCAGCCCACAATAAACGCAGAGAATGCATTTTTAAATCTATTTGATCTGTATTAGTGTATTGCCTCTAACACAAAATAAATAATAACAGGATCAATAATGAAATTCGGCCATATTGTTTCAATAACTACAACCTTTTAGCATTCGTTTCGTTATCGTTTTTGGCGATCACGATCGAGGCGTTGGCGAACACTGAAAGGTCTGCTTGTCTACGCATTTATATGGAATAAACACGATAACGATTCGTTACTTTATAGTTTCGTTATGAAATATAACATTGTCTACCAAATTGCGATAACGATGCCGATTGACCACGTGACTTAACGCGGCCTATGTCAATCCCATACATTTTAGTCTTAACTAACTTCGTTATCGTTTTTAAATTGTTACTTTGTCTAAGCCCCCTGGGCTTATAATTTCTAATTATAAGTTTGTAATCGCCAACCCGCATTGAGCAAGCGTTGTGATTTATGCTCAAACCTTCTCCGAGTGAGAAGAGGACTTTGGTCAGCAGTGGGCATTTATAGACTGTTGATGATGATGGTGACATTTATATGTAGTTATAGTCCTCAACATTTCCCTCGTAATCGTGATTCGTAACTGGAAAAAGTCTTGGCCTTATCAACCGGGATTCATAACATAAATATTTAAATCAAAATGTGCATTTTCGATTACATCTCTAAGGGACAAAAAGCATTTAGTTTTCATATGTTTCATTCGTGTCTTAACCACTGAAGCGATTAGATTTTTTGCATAACGTTTCTTTGGTATAAGTCTGAATAGGTTCATGGGACCCTTGAGACAGTTCTCTTTTGAGAAAATAAAACTTAAACGAGGAAGGTATGGGCGTCGTGAATTTTGTATCAAACTTATTACTACCTTTGATTTTTTTCAAACATCTTTTTTCCTATAAACTCCTTTAAGCTTCAAGTTCGATATGCATCGGGAAAAGTAATGTTTTTTTTTTCAAATATGGTACTTAATAGTGATGGTACCTAATAGTAATGTGAAGGTTATTAATGTAATATTTTCCATTATCAAGATTATTTTATTCATAATAATTATTTATTCAAGTACTTATTTATACATAACATAACATCAAACCTTTTTATCCCCGAAGGAGTAGGCAGGGGTGAACATTACGGCACTTAATGCCACTGTACAATGTAACACCCACTTTTTACTATTTATGTTATGAGTCCCATGTGAGGGGTGAGTCTATTGCCATATACCGGGCACATTCCACCGTGCTACTACTTAGTTTTTTTTTAAACCCAATAATACTTTGTCCGACCCGGGAATCGAACCCGAGACCCCTTGCTTTGTCACACTTGCGACCACTCGGTCATCGAAGCAGTCATTACTTATCTATACCTATACTCGTTATTGTACACAAAAATAAATTATAGGACAACATCAAAAAAATAGTGTACAATGGGTGGTCTTATAGCACAAGGGGATTTCTTACAGACAACCTTTGGATGGAGCAGTAATAGGCGTTTGATATTATGGTCATCAAGTGTACAATATTTCATATCTTTATAATTATGTGCCTAAAAAAAGGAATTTCATTATAAACAGAAATTATCAAAGAATATTTTAAATTCAACTGTAAAAATGTAATATCGTCTGCAAAGGTAAACCCAAATTCGTGAAATAGAATTTTAATTACAACAAACATACGAGTAATACATACTTGTCTAACATTATTAATGAAAAAACGTTATTATCATTATAAATAGGAGTTTATGTATGTTATTTCTAAAGTATTTTCACGTGTGGGAGATCCAAGTTTCGGTACAAATGGGCCGCTCGATAGGAGTGATACCACGGCCTCACAGAAAACCGACGTGAAACAAGACTTGTGGTTCGTCATGTGAGTGAGGTTATCGGAGGTCCAATTACTTTCTCTCTCCAATCCCCGAATCCCCAACAATCCTTAAATTCCTAATCCCCAAAAGGCCGGTAACGCACTTGTAACGCCTCAGGTGATCCGTCTGCTCGATTATTTTTGATTTTTTAGAAACGTTGTACACCACACTAGGGTCTTCTCTTGTGTCGTGGGTGCGTTTTACAAACATACAAGTTCACATAAACATGACACCCAGACCCGGAACAACAATCTGTGGATCACACAAACAGTTGTTCCGTGCGGGAATCGAACCCGCGACACGTTGCGCGGCAGTCAGTTGCCCAACCACCGCGCCAAACGTGCAGTCATTTTTTTATTATTACTGGCTTATTTCATAAAAAAAAGTATTTTGGAGACAACCTTACAGGTTACCGGGGCTCCGGTTCAAAACATGAGTCGGAAAGGGATGGTTTTAGGTCAGTAAGAGTCTGATACTCCTTCTCGCCTCACCCAGGCGGGAGAAGTCATTGGATGATTATTCCCCCCTTGACACTTCGTGTATTTAAACGCGGATGCAAGCAAGATACAGAGTATTTTCTATTGTGTGATGTGTCTCATAATATCTACATATATGGGCACATTGAAAGTTAAATAAATAGGGGTATTTAATACCAATTGACTGTATTTAAACGACAGTTGGTTAGCGGACACTCTTAAAACCAAAGAGAACCTTACATTTTCTCTGAAACAGAAAATATTTTCATGATTTTTATTTTTAGCAAAAGCAGTAGGTTCTCAGTTCGTTAGACGATTACCATAATAATCCTTACTTAACATAATAAATCGGAAAGTGAGTTTGTTTGTTTGTTCCGCTTTCACGCCGTAACTACTAAACCGATTGCTTTGAATTTTTAGTTAGAAGTCCGGATTAAATAATACGGTACTTCTTATCCCGGAAAAAATTGTCATTCCCGAGGGAAAACAAAAGTATTGGTATAGATGGCGCTGTGTGTATTGGTATATGTCACATAGGCTACTTTTTATCCTTTTGTGACGCGAGCGAAGCCGCGGGTAAAAGCTAGTTCAGAATAAAATATTTAACTTGCAAACAAGAACTCTTCTCAAATTAAACAGTTTCAAAGAGCGAAATAAAAAGTTCAAAATATTAAACTATAACGCTTTGAGTTTATCTTTTAATGTTCACCGCTAACTGGTCTATTAATGGGTTAAAAGAAAAATATTTAATGAGTATTTACTCATTACTTTGTTAGCTAATTTATGCTTTGAAGTGAAAATTACTGTTATAAAGAGATTGCCTCGTTGACTGAGTGGTCGCAAGTGCGACTGCCGGGCAAGGGGCAAAGTATTACTGGGTTTTTTAAATAATTCTCAGTAGTAGCACGGAGTCTGCAAATGTGCCCGGTATATGACAATAGGCTCACCCTATATTACAAGGGACTCATAACATAAATAGTGAAAAGTGGGTGTTACATTGTACAGTGGCATTATGTGCCGTAATATGCACCTCTGCCTACCTCTTCGGGGATAAAAAGGTGTGATGTTATGTTAAGGAGACTTGGTCTTTTGACGTGGTTTCGCTAGAGTTAATTATTACACAATCTTATACATCACTAGCGATTACCATAATTTTATACGTATATCATCCACCTTCAGACACTTCACAGTTTAATATCTATTCTACCCGGTAAATATCAATAAACTCTTTCATGAATATAAGAGACTTCCTCAATCCTTGAATACGCAACAATCCTCAAATTCATAATCCCCAAAAGGCCGCGTAACGCACTTGTAAAGCCTCTGGTATTCCAGGTGATCAAGGACGACGCCGATTGCTTAGGTACCACCAGGTGATCCGTCTGATAGTTCACCGGATTATTCCTTTAAAAAACTTAGAATTTACTATAAATCTTCACGAAATGACTAATTCATAAAATACTACAAATCATCACTATCCCAAACCAAATCTCAATTAACAATTACGAAACACTGTAGCGAGAAAAATCGCGTCCAGACTTTTTTATTTTTATAAACTGTTGGTAAACTCGACACGAGTAACAAACAGTAACTAATTCGAGTTGCTTCACAACGCTCCCAACTAGTGCTCCAGCATTTAGTAGCCACTCTCACTATCGTACAATTAACAATGGACCATATATGTATGTACAGTAGGTGTGTAGTTTGTCCGCCAAGGTAATTCTCGAGAATATTGCGCGCACATTATGTTGATTGTGAATTAACTTGGTAAGGGAGATGTAGAAACGAATGAGTAGTTGTTCTTATTCTCTGATTTATCTTTCACATCAGATCAATTATGCAAATTAATAACTGCAGTTTTGAAAGTTAAACAAATCGCTAAAATATCTGTCTATCGATCAGTCAAGCCTTTTTAAACATTCTATATTCTTATGTCTCAGACTTGTACGTATATTGTCATCCACAAATGAAGATAAAGAAATCTACATATATAGAATGATTCCGTTACTGACTGACTGACAGACAACACAGCCGAAACTACTGGTCGTTGAGAGCTGAAATTTGACATAGTGTTTCTTTAGGGAGTGTAAGGGAGCCCTAGGTCCGATTTCTCTTCTTTTATTTTGTGTGTACGAAACGAAGTCGTTAGCAGAAAGCTAATATACCATGTACCAGTACCAACCAGTACTCAACCATGTATGCCTTGTTATGAGTATAAACTCTAAGACTTGATTCCTAGGTTGAATCAGCCCATCAATCTATTCTATTCTATCAGATTTTTGCAATGTTTACCAAGTTATTCTTTTGTAATATAACTTAATGTGATAATGATGAATGCTTTCTTTGTCAAAAGGATCACAATGTCGATAACCATGTGTGAATTCTTTCATCGATTTCAATTAATAAACTTAATGTGATTTATGATTGCACGGTTAATAGAATGTCTGAGTAATCAATTATTGTGTATCTATCTAACGTGTATCACAGAGCAAATATTTATACATAATCTGATTGTTATGACTTTCGAGATATGAGAAAATTTATTTATAAACGCTCTCACGACGCTAGTGAAAATATTAATGTAAAACAGAAATTGAAATAGATAATGGTTTTGAGTTTAAAAATCGTAATTTCAACTGTTAGCCTAGTAATTATTAAAAATGTATGATATACTCTACCCTTATCACGAAAAAATGGTGTTTATAATTAATTATACTTACATGTATCTATATTTAGATTCGTAACAAAAAATAATCATGCAATTATTATAATAATCCCACAATTCGGCGCTAATGATCATAAAGTAACATTTTATAATTATAATGCCACAGTAGAATACTTAATGAATAAAAACCTCCTTCGTAACACGAATTCTTATTTTAAAAAGAGGTCATAGATAAAAATAAATTTACCAATTATATTTTTACGCGCCACATTTTTGATGTGGTGAAATAAAAATGGCGTATCTCTAGCGATTCCTATTGTTATAAAAACTTATGGTTTTATTTTCGTATAGTAGGTTTAAAAAGGAAAAGTGTCCTAATTTGTTAGGTATGAGGATCATGGAACTTTTTTAACTCGAGTTATTTTAGATATTAGTCGTTTCGTCTCTAATGAAACGTGTAAAATAATTTAGTAATGTAGGATTCAGGAAATTTGACCATCATGTGATGAAAACATAAATCCCACAATCCCAAAACATTTCACATAGTTTGAATTTCGATTTCACACTTCTCAAAACTGTCCAATCATTTGAAACTGAGTATACCAAGAATAATTCTAACTCAATCGTACCCACTTCTTCGCAGAATAACAAACGAAATGTCGCGACTAATCGGACAATCAGGTTGGCGTACGAACACACCTATTACGGATTGGCAAACATAGCCGTAAATGCTCAAATTTCAAAGTACCACAGGTCTTTGATATCATGAGAATAAGTACTTTACACCCTCGTGGAAACTCTAGTAGAATACTCGGAAATTGAAATTAAAAACCTATGTCCATTGCCTATATCAATCTATGTTGATGTACTACGATTTGGGAGGTGTTTTGGACACTGCAGATTTATGTGAAAACATGTTTTATTTCATCGAACATAAACATCATTTTACTAAATCAAACTTCTCTAAACAACAAATAGAGAATAGTTTAGAAATTGATCACTTCATCGCGAGGTTGAGACGTAATTAGAAGGAAATATTCAGGGAAATGAAACGAGTTAGCAACAGGAGCACTCATAGAGTGTGGTTGTCGATTGCCAATTAATAGTTTACCCCGTATGCCGCGCTGGGTAGGCAGAAATAGAACATTTTGTGACATTTGCTGAGGCAAAGCAAAAGCAGACATTGTGTTAATTTTATTTCATTCTTAAAATACATAGTTTTTTTTATCGGATTTTTTTAATGGGATGGGATTTTATTATGTTACAAAATGTCATGTATTAGTGGAAAATGTATTACTGGGATTTTATAACTGAAATTCATTGTAGATCTCATTAAGCGTCATTAATTTCAGGAAATTAAAATTTTCGTCGAATTAATCGTAGCTTGTTATATGCTGTGACTGTGTACGAGAGAGGATGAATAGTGTTTTGTATGAGTACCTATTATGTTTTTATTTAAGTCAAAATAACATAGGTACCTACCTATTATTAATGTGATAACATAATATGTGGCGAAAAAGGAAGCACCCTAAAGCCTTTCTCTACCAACTTGTTCATAGGATAGGATACTGAGTAAACTAACTGATATAAGGTGGACTTTAAAAGAGACGAACCTCTGAGTTTGTTTCGGCATTTCTTCTCAGAGTAGTCAGTTAGGAAATGTCGACCTCATCGTTCGCTTGATAAAATTGACGTGTAAAAGTGCTGCCTTGTAGCCTATTTGCAGAAATAAATTCACTTGTTTCACTTAATAATACACCCATCCAACCGCATCTCTAAATTATCTCCTGCCTTTGGTTTACAGTTTCAAACATGAAAATGAAATAATTTCATTTCTTCCCTAATTTTTTCTTTTATCTATACCAGGCCCACGCCATAACGAAAACAAAAAAGGGATTATCTAATTTAGTGCACTCGTGCATTCATTTCAGTGAAATATTTTCATTTATTTAAAAATCCTCGTGTCCCTTACACTTCAAAGTTTCATGGTATCCGACTTTTGCAAGAGACTTGATTAGCCTATTAATCTAGTGATCCATAATGAATGCACCCTTTCGGATAAGTAGTCGATATCAGGCTAAAATTATAGCTGACTTATTTCGAGGCAGACGATCGCTTGGTCGCGTCATGTGTGACGTAAAAATTAATACGTATGTTGCTATGGGTGTTTCTTTACACGAGTTTTCCAGGATTTGGTTTTTGATATCCGGATTGGGAAGTATGATAGGAATACTGATGAATGAATCTTATGGGAAGTTTTAAGTAGTAAAGATGTCTATATTGTTCTAACAGAAAGAAGCTCGAAACTAAATATGTTATCACACAGTAGGTTTGTGTATTTCGAAATAGCGGCTACAAATTTTAAATAGTTTTATTTTAATTAATGCCCTCAAAAGTACATTAAATAGTTTTAGTGACTTACTTCAGCGCAAAACTAAATTTGTAAAAAAGCATATATACGATCGAATTGAGTACCTCCTACTTTTTTCGAAGTCGGTTAAAAATAACAAACATGATAAACAAAATTATCATTCTTAAGTACAATATCTATAACAAAAACCTAAAAATTCATTTCGAAACCTTAACGTTAGTAATTTAAAATCGTATTAAAATAAATTAAGATTAATTTTATAAATAAAGTGTTACGACAACGCGCTCCCACCCGCGGAGAAGGGTTGGCTATGACGTGGAACCCAATTTTGTACCTCGAAGGTAAACCCTAGATCTAAATATGGTGAAACAGCTGATCTGAGGTGGATTTACGCAATAGTGACGATCATTAGGAGGTTGGGGGAACCCATTGCCGATGAAGAAGCGAGTGACGTATGCTTATTGAACCTATGCGTACTACGTAGTATGAATTAAGCTTTGATCAACTATGACAACATTTCTGAACCCTTTCCTTGGGAATTAATTTACTTATTTATCCACCATAGACCACATAACAGATTATACTAAAAAGGACATCACATTGCAAGCACGAGGTATAAAGGTACTGCACATTCCTTAAGGAAAATCTTCCTGCAGAGGAAGAAGAAGAAATAATGATATCAGAGACATTGCTGTGCATGCAACAAAAGTACCTATAAACTTAAAACTAAGATGAAAAATTGAAGGAATTGGGAAGTAACAAAATTAAAAAAAGCTAATTAGTCCGTCAGTTAGATAATGAAAAAACATTAAACACGTATTTTTTTATTTTCTCGTATTAAGTTGCAATACTTAGATAAAATGGCGCTAAGTTTAGGAGTGGGAGGTCGTTACGTCATAATGTGCTACAAAATGTGGCACGCTGTGACGTCACACAATATTTCAAATTAACATATCGTCGAAAGTATTTAATTTTGTGAGAAAAGAAGATATATAATAATGTACCAGACGGACATTAAAATAACATTTAGGAAACTACCCTATTGTTACTATTAGGTACTGCTATAAAAGTGAAGTGTATCAAATTGAATCCAGAGATTCGTTTGCCTGTGTCGGGAGGCCCGTGTTCGGCATTGCTTAACCATTTTGTAGCTGATACGATGATTACAATAATGACGATTGTGCAACAAGTATTTGTATTTTTACGCTAAGTAAACTTTTTATTATCTGGACCTCCGATTGATCGAGAATTCTGTCACTCGGGAATCCCACTCAGAAACTCGAACGTCATACTTGTAACGAGTTGGTCAAGTCACTACAATGTTTTACTTTATGCTACTTTGTTGTTTATGTAGTCATAGCTTGTCGTCACCACGATGTCATACTAGTTTGTGAACTTGAAGATTGGTCTATCCAATCATGATGAATATCGAAAGGGGTAAAGTAAAAAGACAATATTTTGAAGACTAGTACCCTTAACCGATGAGCATGCATGAAAATATTGATGACTGTTGATGAAGCGAAAGAGTATCTAGGAATCGTAGTAATTGGCGTTCCCTAGTCTCTGACTACCCCCATGGGAGACAGGCGTGAAGTTATGTATGTATGTATGTACTAGGACTAAACTGTAGTTTACGTGGCCGAAATTTATTTTGAAGTAACGTTGATAGTAGTATTATTTCATTTCATAGACCTTTTCTCATAAGTTTGAAGTAAGTTAACAAAGATTTTTAAATCATGGTTTACAAATGAAAGCGAAAGTTGAATTTTTTAACTTTTTGAAAATAGAAAGAAATAACATTTAGCTATTCAGCGCCAGGCAGGATGCAGCTTAAAAAAAAAAGAGAATAGTGTGTCAGTCAAAGTAAGATGAACGTTGAGTAATAAGAATTAAAACAGTAGAAACAGAAACGACATGCCTATGCTAAATGGGTTACCCACTCAGTGTAACCTAGGCATATGAGTGTTTGGTACTATCTAGAACAAACATGTGTAATTGGGTAGTTTCCAGGGTATCAAAATTAAAAATCTAATAAAATTAGTCCGTCAGTTAGATAATGAAAAAATATTAAACACGTATTTTTTTATTTTCTCGTATTGCAATACTTAGATAAAATAGCGCTAAGTTTAGGAGTAGGAGGTCGTTACGTCATAACGTGCTACAAAATGTGACACGCTGTGACGTCACACGATATTTCAAATTAATATATCGTCGAAAGTATTTAATTTTGTTAGAATAGAAAAAACGTGTCTAAAGTTTTAAATTAATGTACCAGACGGACATTAAAATAAAATTTAGGAAACTACCGTATTATACATAGCTAGGTACCTATGTACGTATTGAGGATTCTAAAACGAACTATAAAATAAATTTTTACTTTTTCTACACTCGAACACATAACGCACAACCCTAAAACGCCGATGAAAAGTGAGTAAAAAAATAATAATATCCGACAGGTAACATGGGGGCCTCTACGTCCCCAGAGACCGGAGGTCTAATAGATACCTCGAGTCCCCAACCTTTGCGATATAAACCGATTTGTGCACAAAATGGACCATTGGTCAGTGGATTAGTTTGTAAGCTTTTAGGATTAAAAGTGTTGGCACTTTCTTATTTATGGTTCTGTGATAAAATTCATGGAATGGGGTCTTTGGATCCGCGGCTGAATAGGGTTGATTTGTCATTGGAGTTAACAAATGAGTTATACATAGTTCGGTGTGTGGTTTATCGTTCGTAGCGTTTGATATAACTTTAACTTCAATTAATTTCATATGTGCAATAATTGACATGAAACTGTTACCTAGTTTATACCCAGTAATACTTTGCCCGACCCGAGAATCGAACCCGAGACGCCTTGCCCGGCAGTCGCACTTGCGGCCACTCGGCCAACGAGGCAGCAGTACCTATGTATAAAAAACTTAACTAAAATGTCAAGTCGCATTACAGGGTTAATCACATCATTAAATACTTAACACTTAACCGCATAACAATAGTTTTAAAAGTATAATTACGTTGAAGGGTACAAAAGTACCCCGTTTAATTAAAACTGTTGCATTACACCCACGTTACAGCTTACCGGTTAATTTTAACTTTCAGTTAGATATTACACGAACATTAAGTAGTTAAGTGTCATTAAGTTTCTTTTTCTTTTAGCGTAGCCTTATGTGGGAGTATTCAAAAATGTACTAGGGTATATAACACCCACCTCTCGCTATTTACATTAATTATTAGTATTTTGTTCGGTTGGTAAAACTGGGAATTTCTATTTAAATGTGTGGCGATACATGACACAAATAAAAGATGACAGAAATCACATATGGACGATCGAAGAGTAAATCAACGGGTGACATTACCAATCCTACATCGCACATGTGAAGTTTACATGCGAATTAACACGGATAGAAAATCTCAATGAACAAAATAATATTGGAAAGAAAGCCCGCCACGCACGATCATCTCGCCCGGTCAGAGGATCCTACTTTCTTTAAGAACTTTACTCACTGATCCCTAAAAATGTATCAAAAAATAATTATTCAGAATTCAGGTACCGAACGGATTGACACATGCATGCATGCATAAATTGATTTTCTTAATTGCCATGCCGGTTAAAAGTATAATTGGTGAATGATATAGAAGTTCTTCGATAACCGATCTGCATCTCGCGGCTCCCTGCATACCAAAAAACTCTCAGTAGTAGCACGGAGTCTGGAAATGTGCCCGGTATATGGCAATAGGCTCACCCCCTGTTACATGGTACTCATAACATAAATAGTGAAAAGTGGGTGTTACTTCTGTGTGCACCTCTGCCTACCCCTTCGGGGATAAAAGCGTTATGTTATGTTAAGTCATTACGGGGTTTTTTAAAAATCACAGTAGTAGCACGGAGTCTAGAATTGTGCCCGGTATATGGCAATAGGCTCACCCCCTATTACATGGGACTCATAACATAAATAGTGAAAAGTGGGTGTTACATTGTACAGTGGCATTAAGTGCCGTAATGTGCACCTCTGCGTACGCCTTCGGGGATAAAAGGCGTGATGTTATTATAATGTAACAAAAATAACATTTATACTACAAAAGTTCCCCTTATTCTCGTCGGCCGCTCAAATCCAACCTCAACGATATTGGCTCAGGTAAAATGGTTTCACTTCAGGAGTACAAAGCTGCAGATCGAACTAAAAAATCCAGTTAATGATGGCCTCGGTTTATACACTTCTTTCACACGTTCGACGGCCAATTTATACTGGTTTTGTATACCTTGATGTGCCGTGTACATTACATCGTGCCTTTTAGAGCTCTGTCAATACTCGAGCCTGTATTTGCCACCCAGATTGTCACATTGTTCAAACGTCTTCAGAATCAAACCGACGACAGTTTTCAACAATGAATCTTTATTTAGGGCGCTAATTTAAACTGTGGTCCTGAACAAATATTATTTTCTTACAATTTTCTCTCTCTCTTTCTCTCTCTCTCTCTCTCTCTCTGCTACTATTATGAGATATAATTGAGAAAATTTCGTGGTGAAATTGATAATAATGTTCTTTGATAGGATGGTTCTGTTTTAAGATGTTCTCTATCGTCTATGTACTTACGTAAGTGGGTGTTTGAACGTATTATCTCGTGTTTGACATGTTGATTGGCGATTTGATTGGAAATTAATCACCACGGATCTTCGGTTTAATAAGTTTGTTGAAATATTTATGTAGGTCATTTATTTTTGTCTCGCTTTAAGTATTTATAAATCACCTCTAGTTATAGGTTGGAGTACGATTGCTGAGCTCGAAGTCTCAGATCCGATTTCCGGGTTGGCAAAGATTTGTTTAGTACTAGCTTCACCCACGTTGCCGTGGGATATAACATAGTCTATGTGTTATTCCAAACCGTAATCTATCCCGGTTTTAATTTTCATATCGATCCATTCAGCTGTTTTGACTTGATTGAGTGACATACACACAAATTCATACACTTCTAATCACACTAATATTATTTATTTATTTATTTATACAATATTAGGGAAACCAATAGCTATACGATTTGATTAAATAGAATGTGGCATGCAACACAATTATAATGTGAAAGTTTCTTTGTCTGCCTCTTTGGCCGAGTGGTCGCAAGTGCGACTGCCGGGCAAGGGGTCTCGGGTTCAATTCCCGGGTCGGGCAAAGTATTACTGGGTTTTAAAAAAAATCTCAGTTACTACATACTGAGAATGTTTAAGTGTTAAAGTGCTACTGCACGGAGTCTGGAATTCTGCCCGGTATATGGCAATAGGCTCACCCGTCACCCCCATAACACTGTTATAACAATGAAAAGTGGATGTTACGTTGTAGTGGCATAATGTACACCTCTGCCTACCCCTTCGCTTATGTTGTAAGTTTCTTTGTTTGGATGTTTGGATATTTGTCTGTCAATCACGCTGGAACTTCTGAACGGATTTTAATGAAATTTGGTATACAGGCAGGTGAGGCAGGGTTTTTTTTAAGTGGGGAAAATCATCGAATTACTGCTCCCGCCTGGATGAGGCGGGAGGGAGTGTCAGACTCTTACTGACTAAAAACCACTACATACAGGCAGGGTATAGACTGACTTAGGTGATAATTATTCTATAAACAAAATAACTAATTAATCTGAACTAAGATAACCATTCGCTAAAGACTGTACGACTTAAGTACTAGGTATCCAACAGTACCTAAGTTCAGTCTTATTAATTCATAATCATTTGACTTCGTGCATTTCAAGCTTCAATTATTCAATCTCAGATTTTGTCTCTAGGTCTTAGAGCTAAGCTATCAAGTTTAAAACTACTCTATACCAGAGGTAAGAGGCGTATTAACTATTTAGAACCGAAGATTTACGTCTGGTGAGGTGCAAGTACACACGGCTACACATCGAGCTTTACATAACCAGTATAAACTGAACGTTAAATGTGCGGAAAGATGATGCGACGCGATACCAGGATAAACTGGTTTTGTATAGATTGATGTGTGGCCGTGTGTACCATGTTAATTAAATATTATATGCTTTATACATAGATATACTTAAGTACTGCCTCGTTAACCGAGTGTTCGTAAGTGCGACAGCCGGGCCAGAGGTCTCGGGTTCGATTCTCGGGTCGGGCAAAGTATTACTGGGTTTTAAAAAAAAATCTCAGTAGTAGCACGGAGTCTGGAATTGTGCCCGGTATATGGCAATAGGCTCACCCCTTATTACATTGGACTCATAACATAATTAGTGAAAAGCGGGTGTTACGTTATTACAATATATGTACACCTCTGCCTTCCCCTTTGGGGATAAAAGGAGTGATGTTATGCTATGTTATATACTTAAGTTCAGGACCGTCTTAGACTAACGCTGAGGGCTTTGGGTACACAATATTTTGGGGCATTTTTGGGGCTGTTTTTGTTTTTTTTTTTGTATCGTTGCCCCACCCTAGGATTTTCTCCTGAATCGTGGGTGCGTTTACTAATATACAAGTTCACATACACATGACACTATTAAAATTGTTATGAACAAAATGCAACACTGCAGCTCATAACTGTTTTACTGAATATTTCGAAATGTTATGTGCAAGAAATAACATATACAGGTAATTATGCATGAATGTTAGTCTCGCCACTTAACTTGGGAAGAGCATATAATTTATGTATATTGCAGCTTAAAACATTTGTTACCTGACATTTTATTTAAACGAAATAAAGGTTAAAGAAGTTTTATTACAAAACCAATTTCTGTAAAATTTGAGGAACAAAATATAATAGACTTTGACTCTCGACGACTCAACTCAATCGATTGATCGACTGTATTACCTACAGGGTTAAGTTCAAAATAAAATTATTATTAAACTAAATAAATTATTATGTTTTCGGCTTACTCACGTAATAATTTGACGAGGAACTCGACTAGTTTCAAGCCATGCTAGAGACTCAAATTGCTCGTCAGTAGCAGCGCGACAGTCGCCGCGTCGCGGGTCGCGAAATGCTTGCTCATGAATATGAGCCTCTAGCATGGCTTGAAACTAGTCGAGTTCCTCGTCAAATTATTACGTGAGTAAGCCGAAAACTTAATAATTTATTTAGTATATCTCACGAAAGTTACAATACTATTATTAAACAATCTTCTGCCTGCGGCTTTGCCCGCGTTCCCGGGGGTAAAAAATAGCCTATGTCTATCCTAGACCATAATCTACTCGTGTTGCAAATTTCATCCCGATTCCATCAGTCGTTTTGATGTGACTGAGTACCAAACATACACAAACTCATATATTTTCACATTTATAATATCGGTTCAAGCTAATTTCAACCATTGGCAGTTATAGCGTTAAATCCATTGCGGGCAACCTAACATTCGACAAACTTATATTTGCGTTTTGTACAGTATCTGTGTCTAGGGATTGAACCGCACAATTAAGTTTCTTTTTTTTTGTAGATATATATACTTTTTCGAGATTTTAAGTGTCGGAGAGCCATACTTCGGCACGAATGGGCCGGCTCGACCGGAGTGATACCACGGCCTCACAGAAAACCGACGTGAAGCAACGCTTGCGTTGTGTTTCGTCGTGTGAGTGAGGTTACCAGAGGCCCAATTACCCTCCCCTTCCCCAATCTCCGCAATTCCTGAATCCCCAACGATCCTCAAACTCCTAATCCCCAAAAGACCGATAACGCACTTGTAACGCCTCTGGTGTTCCAGGTGTCCATGGGCGAAGCCGATTGCTTACCATCAGGTGATCCGTCTGCTCGTTTACCGGCTAAGGCCATAAAAAAAATAAGTACCCATTGTTATGCCCAGGATATCAAAGTATAACCATACCAAGTTTCATTATAAACGGACTGCTAGTTTTTGTATGATGCGTAAAAATACAGATAGACAAAATTTTTTTTAATCATTTCTCGGGTTCGGTGTCTATCAGCTATTTATTTTTTTTTATATTTACAATGTACACATTTCTACAGTCTTAATATGTATAGATGTACAGATTACGCTCATCACAAAATTGACATAAATCTAAGTTACTCCTGCTTAAGTATCGAACTTACTTCACCGTATGCAACGGTAATTAGCTTTTCTTAAGTTAGTAACTTAGTATTATACTTAACTTAAGTACTCGACATAGGTGCTCAATTCTATGCATATGCGCTTACTACGATATATTTAATTAATTAGTCGGAAGATAAATTTCTATACGTAGGGTAGGTAGCTGCTTAAGGTAACTTGATTGGCTTATCTAGAAATCCCAGTTAAATATTTTCTTGAGGTTTGTAATGGTTTATGCTTGTTTGTTAGACATTTACGCAAAGTTTAGGATAGACACAATAGGCTAGTTTCCTTAATTTTATTTTAATGTCCGTCTGGTAGATTATTTTAAAACATTAGACACGTCTTTTTTCTTTTCTCACAAAATTAAATGCTTTCGACGATATATTGATTTGAAATGTCGTGTGACGTCACAGCGTGCAACAAAATGTAGCACGTTGTGACGTAACTACCTCCCACTCCTAAACTTAACTCCATTTTATCTAAGTATTGTAACTTTATACGAGAAAATAAAAAAATACGTGTCTAACACTTTTTCATTGTGGCCCACTTTGTCGTGGTGGCCCGGAGGTTTAAGACGCCCGCTTCTCATGCATGAGGGTGCGGGTTCGAAACCTACCAACGGCAAGCACCAATGTGACATTTTCCGAGTTATATGTACTTTCTAAGATTATTCAGACACCACTGACAAACGGTGAAGGAAAACATCATGAGGAAACCTGGGCTTATAATTTCTAATTATAAGTTTGTAATCGCCAACCTGCATTGAGCAAGCGTGGTGATTAATGCTCAAACCTTCTCCGTGTGAGAAGAGGCTTTGCTCAGCAGTGGGCATTTATAGGCTGTTGATGATGATGATGATGATGACTTTTTCATTATCTAACTGACGGACTAATTAGATTTTTAATTTTCTTACCCTGGAAACTACCCAATTATAGATTATACGCGACCCTCATTTTAAAACTGAGACCTTGTTCTTGGGGACGAGTTACTATTTTAAGTGAAATGATGGAGAAATCTGGAGAATGCATGCAATAAACTCTGTTTTTTACCGACAAAAAAACGAAGGAGTTATTAAGCCTTTCTGCTACGTTATTTATGACATGCCTAACAAGTTGACATAGGACATTTTTGATATGTGTATAGTTAGGAAAACTGACAGTTTCCAATTAAATACTAGTCAACAAATTGACTTCACTGGTTTTCACCTGTCTGTACACCGACTAACAATAAATCCTACACATATAGGTAGATACTATTATATATGTGTGCCGGATTAGCTGCACATAGGTACAGACACACGGCATACAAATCTATCCCAAACTGACATACTTTTTCAATAGATTTTTAACCTTTATCCTTTTATTATAAAGTTGAAAATCTTGTCGTTATTTTAGTAGCGAATACTTTTCCTTATAGTATAAAGAAGAATTCGATTGTTTGTTTTGTTAACAACAGCCAAATAGAATTGGAATATTATTAAAACATACTTGGGTTACGTGAATTCTTCTAAATACGTGGGTGAAGTCGCAGGCGGAAAGTTAGTATGTAAAACATATAGCATATTGTACGCTTCGTTGGTTCTTCTCAAGCTCGTTAGACTTCTTTGATTGTGTTTATTGATTGTCTCATCAAGATATTTGAGTGTGAAGAATGTTATGTCCTTTGTCAGTTCATGAAATGTATTTTTAGACCTTTTCCTTATCGTTTAGTAGTATTGAAAGAGCTACCTATGCTGATATGATACTATTGCCAAACAAATATTTGGCGTGAGATAATGCTTCATATGATATATCTCGTGTAACCGTAGTTTTTTTTTTATAGAGTTGGGAGACTGGAGATTGACATAGGTATTTTTTTTTCTTAGGGCTAATACCGATACGGAGCCGTGGAGAACTTAACAGGTTGCCGGGGCTCCGTATCGAAGTGCAGAAGTAGGAACAGGGTGGTTTTTAGTCAGTAAGAGTCTGACACTCTCGGCTCACCCGGACGAAAAAAGTAATTGGATGATTTTCCCCCCTGAAAAAAAATTTCTTCCTTTGACCATCTGGCTGAAACCGTGTGTAATGAACAACTTTATACCCAGGCACACTCGTACAACCTCGGATATAAACAAAATTCCAATTTTTAATCACACCAACCAAAGCTAGTTGATTATTTATTTCATTGCAAATACATAAATCAGTATTAACTGAACATCGTCACGATTCAACTGTCAATCAAGTTGTGTTTTCAATCATTCTCACAATATCAATCATATGGGATTTGTACAGGACGAGCAGGGAATGCCATCGTGTTGCCAATGTTGATAAAAAAACGTATATCATAAAGGTGAAAGAAATTAATGGATCTGCGTGGGCGATGTCCAATTTTAATTGGTCCACATCAAGGTCAGGTTGGTAATTAGATAAATAACTGAATATGTGATCAATGCAGGTTCTGACTTATTATGCGTATTGAAAAGGAATTGATTTGGTTGGAATCGTAATGAAAGGTCTTCTAACGGCTTTGTTATAGGGAATGTTTGTAAAAGGAGGCTTGTTTGGTTTCCACGAAGACGTTGTTACTATACGATACGATTCCCATGTATTCAAGTTTAATACATTTGTTGCGCATCGTGATGAGGTTGACGTCATCGTGGTTCCTAGTTCCTTCATAGATAGTAGGTTCTCTCAAAATGCCCTTTATTGGTTTTATTCGTTGTTATAATTTTGTAATTGTAAATATAATAAGCGTTCTTACTTGGTTTCGATAGCGTTCCAAATTTGTTCTCTTCTGATCTTAATTTAAATATTAATCTGCTAGATAACTCACAGTAGTAATTACTTTTGGTTCAGCAAATGATTCAGGAACGGGAAAATTCAAATTTCATTTTATTTTCACGATGCATAGAACGAGTGTCTAATTTTAAAATAGGTTCCAAATGACTTTGACAAACAATTACACCTAACCATTAGTCTAAAAAAAGAACTTTACCTCGTAATGTAACAAAAGTCACTTCCCACAGCCTAATACCAACATTTGTAACAAATATAGCTCATTATTATGTCTATAAGCTATACCCACGTTGGCAGACGTCTTGTAAAATAGAAAAATAATGTAAAGAATGAAAAAACAAAAGAATAACGTACGTATGAGTATATGATTATGTCTACTCCTGTCTGAATGGGTAGGCAGAGGTGTATGCAACACCTACATTTTGTTTCGAATGCTATTCACCTTGTGTGGTAGAGGGCAAGTCTTGTTTTGATTTGACCACGCATCTCCAGATTGCATGTGAAGAGTAGGAATTGCGAGTAGAAATTGTCATAAAAAAAGATTGTGTACTTTTTTCTTGTTTAATTTGAGAAGCCGGTAAGCGAGCAGCACGATCACCTGATGATAAGTAATCGGCGCCACCTATGGACACCTGAAAGACCAGAGGTGTTACAAATACGTTACCGGCCTTTTGGGGAATTACGAATTTGAGAATTGTTGGGATGGGTGGGATTGGGGAGGAGGGTAATACGGTAGTTAAAATGTCAAAAACGATACTTTTCCTTTTTTATGAATTTTGTATTGGATCGCAACCTATGACGTCATCATATTTCTACGTCAAATAGCATACTTATTTCCTTAAAATTAGCGAGAAAAAATCCAAAAGTAGGTAAATTGTCAAATCAATGGATGAGAGTATGATTATTTTTTAATTATTTGTTGCATTGAAAAGTTGAAACAATTTATTTTAAAGCTAGGAAATTAAAGATGACGTCATAAGAATAGATGGAATAGTAGTTTGGTTCCAGTTACTTTAATTGGTTTTTGTTCTCAACCGTTGTGACACGTTGTTGTTTCACGTCGGTATTCTCTGAGGCCGTGGTATCACTTAGGTCGAGCCGGTCCATTGGTGCCGAAACATAGCTCGCACTTAAAGGTCTTTCCTAAGATCAGAAATAGTCAAATAATTACATACATGTCTTCCAAATGATGTACTAAAATGAGATTAATAATATTTTGCATAATAAGCAGGTACTACTCAAAAAATAGAACCTTGATACCAGTTAAATGGTTATACTTCTATATTACTCGAGTTTTTGCTTCACAAATTAAATCTAGCTAGCCGTTCACTTTAGGAAAATAGCTTCCAAACACGTATGACTTAGGTCTCAATTTCCATAGCATTTCACTCGGAATCCCTCAATCACATAAAACGTACGTGATCGTGATCCCGTCACCTCACGGAAGCGCCTCTGCATTTGACTAAAAGGTTGGCTTGCAGTTGATAAATTATTCAAACTGAGATAAAGTTTTAGTGTTCTAATATAATGCTGTATTATACCTTAACGCATTGTATTATCCGGCTTTGGTTTTATGAGGAAGCTAAGGATAACGAGGTTACCAATTTGATTATGATACCTGCATGACTTTTTTGTCTGTCGTGGTGGCACGGAGGTTTAAGACGCCTGCTTCTCATGCATGAGGGTGCGGGTTCGAAACCTACCAACGGCAAGTACCAATGTGACTTTTTCCGAGTTATATGTACTTTCTAAGATTATTTAGACACCATTGACAAACGCTGAAGGAAAAACATCGTGAGGAAACCTCGGCTTATAATTTCTAATTATAAGTTTGAAATCGCCAACCCGCATTGAGCAAGCGTGGTGGTTAATGCTCTAACCTTCTCCGTGTGAGAAGAGGGTTTGCTCAGCAGTGGGCATTTATAGGCTGTTGGTGATGATGATGATGATGACTTTTTTTACGCCCTATTACATGGGACTGATAACATAAAAAGTGAAAAGTGGTTGTTACATTGCACAGTGGCATTAAGTACCAAAATGTGCACCTCTGCCTATTCGTTCGGGGATAAAAAGGCGTGATGTTATATGTTATGACTTTTTTTATAATGGACGAAGGAGTTTCTAGCTAAGAGAAGGACTTGTCTATTCGAATCTACATTTTGGAGCATGTTTAAATCAAGCCAAACCATTTTATATAGATAAGCAATATATAAAAACACACTAACTTGCAACCGTACAAACTACTTTGATCACATTTCTCGAACTCTTAAAATCTGGATACAGTCAGCATCGTAATATGGGTGAGTTATCCTGAAAATTATTATAGCACAAAAATTAGTAGTTCGTTGGTGTATCACTGCTTTTAATATAGTTTGTTGGTTAAGTATTTAACAAAATATTGAGATCGAAGAATTACATAATGTTACGTGTAAATATTTCTAAAATGGCAATCTTCGTTTTGTTTATTGTAAAACGACGACGTATAACTAAAACTCTTGGAAAAAATATCATACCATATTACATTTTTTATGATTAAAACAACGCACTGACTGCCTCGTTGGCCAAGTGGTCGCAAGTGCGACTGCCGGGCAAGGTGTCTCGGGTTCAACTCCCGGATCGGACAAAGTATTACTGGGTTTTTAAAAATCTCAGTAGTAGCACGGAGTCTGGAAATGTGCCCGGTATATGGCAATAGGCTCACCTACTATTACATGGGACTCATAACATAAATAGTGAAAAGTGGGTGTTACATTGTACAGTGGCACTAAGTGCCGTAATGTGCATCTCTGCCTACTCCTTCGGGGATAAAAAGGCGTGATGTTATGTTATGTTAAAACAACGCAAATTCTACATTGCAAATTAAATCAATTTCACGAAAGACTTCAAGAAAGCGATTATATAAACTAATTGTTCAGTATAAAAGGTCTATATAAATGAAACTATTTATACTAATCAGTATATCAATACTACACCTACTATTGAAATAGAAGACGAGGAAAAAAAGATATTCAACTTCATCCCCGCATCCACCCTCCACCTTTTATCGCTAACTGTACACATCAACTATTCAGTTTTGCCAAAAACTTTGTTCAAAGGGTTTCTTCTTGATATGTGACTGAGAAGTTAAAGGTAACGTCTACATTAGGGGTAACTTTAGATTTATATTAGCTAATAACTGTACTTACTAAGTTTCGGGGTAAAGTCACAAGTTTTTAGACTTATGTAGTTAGTTGTCGTGAGTTTGTGATCGTCTGTTACAAGGGAAAGTTTGTCTTCAGATAGTTTTGAAAGAAAGTAAGACCTAGATGCCTAAATGAGAAGGGGTAAGATGTTATAGATTGCCTACTGTAAACATATGGGGTGTACGGAACGCTCTTGAAGAACGCCGACAGGTAATTATAAAAAACATAACATAAACTCACGCCTTTTATCCCCGAAGGGGTAAGCAGAGGTACACACAGAAGTAACACCCACTTTTCACTATTTATGTTCTGAGTCTCGCTTTTATAATCACTCAACCATATGACAATTTTATAAGACAAATAAACATTTATTCTTCTCCACCCAAATAACAGATAAACCGAATTTTATCACCGAAATCAAACGTAGCAAAATCAAAATTGATGTCTACTTACAACGATTTGAACCATCAATTTTTGGCGGGTCTATCATAAATTCAGGCAATTGAACAGCTGACAAGTATACTAGCAGTATTATACGGGTAATTGACTACAACCCGCGAACTTTCGGTAGACGTTTTATGACCCCACACCGCTTTGTAGGGTTGATACAATTTATATTTTTTTTAATATTAGGTACCTAAACGCGTTTTATGACGAGTCCTTTTGAAATTTTGATGTTCATTTATTTAGTACTGATTATATATGGAGTGTTTTGTTTTCAAATTGCTTTGATATAGGTAGTGGTCGTGAATAAGGATGTGTTATTCATTATTGTTTAAACTATTTCAAAGTTGGAATGATTTATTAGAATTACTATTTGCATTGACTTTTTTTTGATTATTTAGCAAAAACAACATGTGTCTTTTCTAATGTATTAAACAACACTAATTTAAAACAATCTAAATAAATTATGATTTATTGACTGAATGTTTGGTGGTAGCTGGGCAACCGGGTGCCGCGCAATGCGTAGCGGCTTCGATTCCAGCACGGAACAACTATTTGTGTAATCCATATATTTTGGTTTGTGGTCTGGGTGTCATGTGTATGTCAACTTGTATGTTTGTAAACGCACCTACGATACAGAAGAAAATCCTAGTCCGGGCCAACGTTTTTTTTTTAATTATATAGAATTTAAGCACTCCTTACATTTGACAACCATCAACAATAGCCTGCCGAGTGCTAACAGCTATCACCCCTGTATTAATGGCAATAAATATTTAGTCGAGTTGCGGTGTAACTGTGAAGGAACGCAATAAACTGACACTGCCTACAACCTGTAAACCAGGTTCTAGTTACACGACGTGTTTTATTTTATCGCTGTAAGGCTACGGTGTTATTGAATGGATGGCGATTTGAGTGAGCGTTTTATATGCAAACTGTACAATAAACGAATTGTATAAATATTTTTCTATACAAATGTTCGTTCATCTAAACAATCTATACAAATTGTCGTTTGGCTATGCAAAAAACGAAAAAATGTATAGATATTTGTCTATACAAATGTTCGTTTTTTGTACAGTTTGTCACGAAATGTCTCTTTTTATTACCAGACCAGTGGAAGAATATTGTTTATCACGCTTATTTTGTAGGTACACACCTATAAACTAAGATGTTGTTTATTCGATTAGTTAGATATCAATTAGGAATACTCATTTATTAATTAATTTATTATTAGTTTATAATTGAGTAAAATTTCGTTTGATACAGAATGTGATAAGTATAGAATATACACCTTACTGTCGTATTAGTAGGTACCTTATTTTTATTTTCCTTTATCCAAATTATTTCCAACTTTCTCTTCTCCTTCAATGCCCTTATGGTATGACAAAAAGAGAGGTCTTAACCTCTTTCATTTCATTATATGTCTTCAATTTCCTTTACCGCCTCGCTATCGACAGCACCCGCTCTCAATCTGCGGTAGTTCATCTTATTTGATATCATAAGAGCGCGGGTAGAATTACCATGTTTTATATCGTTCCCTGCTATTGCCGTGCCATGAAACGAGGTTTATTTTAACAACTATTATATTGTTATTGTGCATAGACAAATTACGTTACGGTTTTACTTTTGTTCTGGTATTTAAGGTGTTATATTTTATTAAGTCGTCTCTTTCGTCGAGTAGTTGCTAATGGGTCAGTATAGCAACGTGGTTTTAGATCCTCCATTATTTCCAGGAGATATCCAAATCTTAGGTTATTGCGGATTTTGAAACCGTCTCAGCGTCCGATAATTAATAAGATCGTTAACTTCTTCTAAAATCAGTATAGATGACAGTACGAGCAATTATATAAAACTAATACTTAATACATTTGTACAAATCACTATAATTTTCTGATATTTTCCAATAATTTCAAGAAAACTTAGGTTGAAAATGCTGTATATTAACTTTCGAAATTAATATACACAAAGTTTAAGATTCACGTCACTCCATCTGACAAAGGTCTAGCACATTGCTTAAATATTTTATCGAAAAATAAGTCAATTAGGTACACTGTTGATGACCTGCACGGTGCATACATTAACCAGCGTATTTTCACACTAGCATTTTATTTATAAAGGCTTTAGTAACCATTTTCTTTTCTTTTTTTTCATTTTTAAAAAAAAATTACCCCACATTAGGATTTTCTCCTGTGTCGTGGGTGCGTTTACAAACATACAAGTTCACATACAGACGACACTCAGACTCGGAACAACAATCTGTAGATCACACTAAAAGTTGTTCCGTGCGGGAATCGAATCCGCGACACGTTGCGCGGAAGCCAGTTGCCCAACCACTACGCCAAGCGTGCAGTCAGGTCAACCATTTTGATGAAGGTTTTTGTACCAATAAAAGCACGACATCTATTGACTAAAATACAAAATAATATTCATCTATGTAAAAGAAGAAGTCGTTTTAGTTACACTATTTATAACTCAAGAACGGCTAAATTGATTTGGATGATAATTGATAGGGAGGTAGCTTAAATCCAAGAGATAAACACTGGATACTTTATCACAGGATTTCCCGAAATTCCTACGGGAACGGGAAAAATACGGGTTTGCGCGTGTGAAATCGCGGGTAGAAGCTAGTTAATTATAAATATATCCTTATCCTTTTATCTGTTGAAACACCGACTCCCGGTATAAAACACATTATATCCGCAACTTTCAACATACAAGAGGATAAAAGATAATGTATAATAAAAGATATGTATGTTGTCCTCATTGGTCGAATTATTGCAAACGGCTGAGCTTGGTGCAAACACCAATTTATTACTTTGCCCTGCCCAGCAATCGAATCTATTACTCATGACCATATACCAACGAAACAGACTGTCTGAATACTCTCTCAAAATTAATACACTTCTAAATGGTACATATAAAGAAAGATATCAAACTCCTTTACAAGCAACGCTTACATAGTAGGGTAAGTGCACCTGTTTACGTCCACACACCAAAGTTCGCCGGTTTCCGTCCACCAACCAGTTTGCGTCATGAATGTGTACTAACTCCTACTAACATAACATCACGCCTTTTATCCCCGACGGGGTAGGCAGAGGTGCACATTATGCCACTGTACAATGTAACACCCACTTTTCACTATTTATGTTATGAGTCCCATGTAATAGGGAGTGAGCCTATTACCATATACCGGACACAATTCCAGACTCCGTTCTACTACTGAGCTTTTTTTTAAAAAACCCAGTAATACTTTGCACGACCCGGCAATCGAACCAAGACCCCTTGCCCGGCAGTCGTACTTGCGACCACTCGGCCAACGAGGCAGTCGTCCTACTAAAATGGTGGTAGTTTTCCTATTTTCTGGAATTTTTAATGGACGTTCCGTAACATGGACGCGAACAGGCGAATCTACCCTAGATAACAGTTACATCTGTTCGGAATCCATGTTAAGCCGTTCAAACATTTGCTCAAGCCGGTTCTCTAAGACATCTTCAAGTTTTCTCATAAGGAGCCCAGCACGACGATAGTACTTTATATTTGACTTGCTTTTCTATCTTTGTATTATCTTTCTGAATGTTATTTTTAACTACCTTTTGCCACCGACTTCGCCCGCGTTCTTGTGAGAAAAAAGTAGCTTAAATGTTATTTCGAACCATATTCTACTCCTGATTGCCTCGTTGGCCGAGTGGTGCCAAGTGCCACTGCCGGGCAAGGGGTCTCGGGTTCGATTCCTGGGTCGAACAAAGGATTACTGGGTTTTTAAAAAATCTCAGTAGTAGTACGGAGCTTGGAATTGTGCCCAGTATATGGCAATAAGCTCATAACATAAATGGTGAAAAGTGGGTGTTACTTAGTACAGGGGCATTAAGTGCCGTAATGTACACCTATGCCTATCCCTTCGGGGATAAAAGGCGTGATGTTATGTTATGTGTATATGTAATCTACCCCTGTTTCAAATTTCATCCCGATCCCTTCATCCCTTTTGACGTAATTGGATAACAAACATTTACACAAATTTTCGCAGTTATAATGTTAGTAAAATTAGATATTGCAGGCCCATTTACATATAAATGTACTTACTTCTTTAGGTGTGCATTGTTTAATGGTATCACTCTCCTAAACTCAAATGGCTGACAACGCACTTGTCACTCCTCTAGTTTAGCGGGTGTCCATGGGCGCCAATTGCTTACCATCAGGTGATCCGTCGGCTCGTTTGTTGGCCTATTACATAAAAAGCTATGATTGACTAAATGAAAACCCACACTGCTGTGACAAGCTTATACTAGTTTGTTTTTCAAAGAAATGGCTGACTTATTTAAGCAGTACTATCATAACTTTATAGGCTGGTGTTTAATTAATTAAAGTAACAAGACTATACAATGAGAAGCCAATGAAATCCAGTACAAATACCAAACAATTTCAACGAACATTTTAACCCCTTGTAATATTCAGATTCAGTTATTATATTTTTCAATCAGTTAAAACCATTAAGAAATGAAAAACATACAAGTGCGTGGGCAAATAAGATTTTTTTGTTATGAGATGAAAAATGGACGAATGTCCATTAATACTTTATTACTCGCCATTTTATTTTATTCTTACCCTTTTTGTAAATTGTGGTCATTAAATCTAAAAAATGGAGTAAATGTAGGCAGTTTCGTTACTCGTATGATCACAAGTACGACTGACAAGACCTTTGTTGTCTTTGTAAAAAGACCCCTTGGTCTTTTTTTGATGAATAAAATCATCGAATGACTTCTCCCGCCTCTAGTTAGGAGTGTCAGACTCTTACTGACTACAAACCACCCCGTTCCTACTCCTGCTCTTCGAGCCGAAGCCCTAGCAACCCGTTAGGCCTTCCGCGGCTCCGTATCGGACATCAGCCCTGTTGGGCTCCATCTGTGGTGGTCTGACGACTGTTCGAGGCACGCGCGGAACGGTTCGATTTAAGTTTCGGGCAAAGTATTATTGGAAAAAAATACCCATTACAGTTTAGTGTTACCTATATTTGAAGGCAACAGATTGATCTACATGCTCCACTAAAACAAAATTCGTTCAAATAACTGCAACTGAAAGTTTCAGACTAAAACTGTTGTAGACTATTCGCATTTGTTAAATTCTATAATTTAAGAAACTTTGTTCCCCGCTACAACCACCCTACGCATAAAATTTCACCAATCCATCAAATGATTTTGTAGTGCACTTAAATTATTCAAAAACATTTCGAAACGCCTGTTCGACGCATCTCGTGACCAGAGGCCTGGTCTTTTTCTCGGTCAGAGGTTAAGCGTTGCCATACAACGTGGCAATGCTGCCAGCCTTCTGGGTACTTTCCCCACTGACGTCGATGCGGACGAATTTTTCGATGCTTTGTGTAAATAGTTGTTTTTAGTTTTATTTTAATTATATTTTATCGAAAGTTGTATATATATTGTATATATGGAATATATATATAGTATTCATTTTATTTAAGTTTTTATTGAAATAAATCTAAAACCGAGTAATTTTTAGATTAAAACGTAACAAACATTCATAACCTGCCATAATGTCAGTGCATCTCCCCTTAATTACGTATTAACAGCAATAAGAGCCTCCTCATTCCAAAGTCTCAGTTTTTAAGTTCCAGACGCAATCTCCGTCTGGTTGCAATCTGTCCAATCGAGTTACGTCGCGAGCCCACGGTTAGATTACCGCTAATAACTTCAATTTAACGCCTCCCTCTCATTAGGAATGCTGAAACAATCGTCCAAACGAAATCGTGGAAATTTAAGACTATTTTTAACCGACTTCAAAAAAGTGTGTTCTCAATTTGAGAGAAGAAAGATAGGGCATTTATTCGACAGTAGGCACGCACACAGATACAAAAATATTACAAAATTAAAAAGAATAGAAGAAACAAATATAGATACTTATGTAGGTAATACAGAACAATAATGAAAAACAAAAAACAAAGAAACGACAGAGTAGTTATAACAAAACAGTGACAATACATATGTATGTGTATGTTTTGCTATGAAGATACTTTTTTCTTTTTTTTCATTGCATAAGCCGGTAAACGAGCAGACGGATCACCTGATGGTAAGCAATCAGCGTCGCCCATGGACACCTGGAACACCAGAGGCGTTACAAGTGCGGTACCGGCCTTTTGGGGATTAGGAGTTTGAGGATCGTTGAGGATTCAGGAATTGGAGAGATTGGGGAAGGGGAGGGTAATTGGGCCTCCGGTAACCTCACTCACACGACGAAACACAACGCAAGTATTGCTTGACATCGGTTTTCTGTGAAGCCGTGGTACCACTCCGGTCGAGCCGGCCCATTCGGGCCGAAGCATGGCTCTCCCACACTTAAATAAATACTTCTTACTTAAGATGATCACAAAGTGTAAACATGTTAAGATTTAGAGACCTAACATCACGTGTCATGTGCGATCTTAAAGTAAAATACACACGTATGTACTTGCAAAGTTGAACTTAACCAATTCACAGAATTGTCTCACTTTTCACAAATGTTACGTCTTGAGTCTTCTTACGTCCTTTAACATACTTCAAGAAACTAAAACAAAATAAAATTATACTTCTCGTCGTAATAAATATTCACATAAATCATTCAAATTATCTGTTCGTAAACTTCAGCTACTTTCTGAACTAACCGCGCTTCGACGGGGTAAAGTAAACGTTATTACTTAAATAAAAAGTCCAAAATAACTTACCTGGGTAAACGGTTTACTTACCTGTTTTTCCGAAATATTTTTATGCTAGTATTCCACCTGCGGCTTTGACTGTGACATCAAAATCAGAATAAATTGTGTAAGTACCTCTAGACATGTACTATAGGAAGGACGTACAAAAGAGTAACGAATGGAGTTTCTTGCTCGTTCTTCTCCATTGGAATCTACATTTTGGAATGAGCACCTAGCTTCACTGACGGACAATCTGACAGACTATTATTTATTTTGTATTTGTTAACGTTTCAAAAGTACCAAATTATGATTTGATTGAAATCCTTTGACTTTGACTTGACTTTGACTGAAAAAAAACATCTCGCTTAATAATTTTCATAAACTACCTTTAAAAAACCAGCTGCAACCTTTGTTTTAATTAAAACCTGTTAGGCTGTTACTAAGTATAGTAACAAACGCTTTTCTGAAACTACATCAAAATCAGTCCAGCATTTCAGTGACATAATAGCCAATAATCATACATAGTCACAGTACATACAGGTGAAACAGAAAACCACTATCTTTTTTAAAATCGGTTAAAAATGAACAACGGAACCCAACTAACAAACTCTAATAGGAAACCTTTACTTACAGAACCCCAAAAATATATTTGGTATTTCCCAAAATATCAGGCAAATATCTGTTTTTTAAAAATTATGTTAAAAATCCCTGTGTTATAAAGTAATGTAAATTTATATAAGCTTCCCTTATTAGTAGAGCCTTGGTGTACGGGTGGTGTGAAATATACACGCAGCCTTACGATCAATTTTCAAATTTATTAAAATTTTCATCACGCCGTATCGTATTAGCACATCGCGCTTATTTTTCCTGTGAGTGTAGGCAGATCTATTTAAAACACACCCACGTTATACGTGATGTTATTTGAATGGGGCCCAATTGTATTAATAAGGTACTTATGGTGTTCTTTTGTACAGAAGGGTGTGCCTATTGACAAAATCAGTCAAAGTTCCATTTATTTATTTTTTATTTTAAAAAGTAATCAATCACTACAACTTCATTACTAGTCTAAAAGGCCGGTAACGCAACTGTGACTCCTCTAGTGTAGTGGGTGTCCATGGGCGGCGCTGATCGTTTACCATCAGGTGATCCGTCTGCTCGTTTGGCTCCTATTCCATAAAAAAAGTAACAATACGAGTTTTTTTAATCTTTATTTTATGACAAGGGCTTTATTCCTTAGAGAAAAATGTCAGCCCTATTATCGAATACAAAATTCAGTACATACTAGAATAAAGAAGCTAAACCGTTTATAGATGATCGCAAGACGATCTCTGGCCACCGTAGTGGCCGGAGCATGGGTGGCTCGCCGCCTGACCAGTACCCCGAGCGTACGGCGCGTCGCATGCCGCGCGCGCCTCAAAGAGCCATCAGACCACCACACATGGGGCCCAATAGGACTGATGCCGATTCGGAGTCGCGGAGACCCTAACGGATTACCGGGTTTCCGGTTCGAAGGGTAGGAGAAGGAACAGGGTAGTTTTTAGTCAGTAAGAGTCTGAGACTCCCTTCCGCCTCACCCTAGGCGGGAGCAGTCATTCGATGATTCCCCCCCCCCCTTTAAAAATAACCGTTTATAGATAGCTAGTTAAACCTAACTAGCCCTTAAACTTACACATAAAATAAATAGCCTCAGATGACAATGTAGACGCTAAATACTATGATAAAACAATATTAAAGCTCTTAAAACTAGACTTGATACCTCTGAGACTCAATACGTCAACACTCATACAAAATCTGTTGCACGCCCTCTACAATATGACAATACGTATTATGTCTTAGTTCCGCGTAAAAGGTAAGGGAGTTTTGAACTTACTTAAAAATAGTTGTAGGTATTAAGGATAGTTTGAATTATTAGGTTTTATTTGATTAGTTAAAGCCTCCTCTATTGATTATCTATTTTACTGTCTCATTGGCCGAGTGGTCGAAAGTGCGACTGCCGGTCAAGGGGTCTCGGGATCAATTCCCGGGTCGGGCAAAGTATTACTGGGTTTGTAAAAACCTCAGTAGTAGCACGGAGTCTGGAAATGTGCCCGGTATATGGCAATAGGTTCACCCCCTATTACATGGGACTCATAACATAAATAGTGAAAAGTGGGTGTTACATTGTATAGTGGCATAAAGTGCTGTAATGTGCACCTCTGCCTACCCTTTCAGGGATAAAAGGCGTGATGTTATGTTATGTTTATTTTTAACCATCGTCGTACTACTGCAGAGCAGATGAAAGAGGATAGGAAGGCTTCTGCCTTCCTATCCTCTTTAACTGGTGACCACTACACGACAATGACGTAGTCTCTCAGTACTTTAAAAGTTTCAAAAAATCCGTTCCATTATCCAAAATAATTATTTCTTAACAGTTTTCTTCCAAAAAGTCCCGATGTCCATCCATATGAACCTTATTTTAATTCACAACACATTATATAAAGGTCACGCTACATTATTAAATACGGACAGGGCTGTCACAGAGATTTAGGGTTGTCACTAATTGTATTAAATCCACACGGTCATTTAATGAAATCTGAAGGTTCGTCGAAAATCTGAAAAGGTTCGCGCAATCTTTGTTCCCTAGTCTCCGGGACCCCGGGGGTGTTTTGGACCCCAGTAGCTTATTTATTCGCGTGAAAAGGAAAGAGCTTAAAATGTTACAAAAATTAACGCCCTCTTGATCGCCTTAGGCCTTTTTTAATTGAGGTTTTTGACACTCGTTTGAGGGTTATGAATATGTTTTGCGAGGATCTCGATTTTGTATGTGTTTGTGTTTATTCAAAAGGTTGAAATGATATATGATTTATGTGGATTTATATTTGTGTGTTTATCGTAATCATACTTTTAAATTGTTTGTTTATTTATTGATAAATACCATTACAGGAAATTATACCTACCTACGTTATTTTTAATATCTTCCAATAATCTCACAGAATACCTATGTGAAATAACGCTTACGGTGTTTCATCGTGTGAGGTTACCGAAGATCGAAATACCCCCCCCCCCCCTTCCCAATGTCCCCAATCCCTGAATCCCCAACAATCCTCAAATTCCTAAACCCCAAAAGGCCGATAACGCAATTGTAACGCATCTGGTATTCCAGGTGTCCATGGGCGACGACGCCGATTGCTTACCATCAGGTAATCAGTGCTCGTTTACCGGCTTATTCCATGAAAAATTCCATGCACAAAAACTTGAATCCGTAATAAAGAGATATACAAAATAAATGTCTATGCTCAACTCATATTTTTTGCAAAATTTTATTATAAGGTAATCTTAGCAACAACTAGGGCTAGACCTTTTAGGGCTTAGGAATTGTAGGATTACGTGGCAGATGCGTAAAAATAAGACCCATAAACCATCTTATAGGTAGTCTATTTTATAGTAAGCTTACAAAAATATTAAGACCCCGTCGACTTAAGTTTATTTCTTTAACAAAGTATAGAAATAGTGGACAGTCGTTGTTATCGAAAAAGGAACATGAAATTGGTAATTTTATAAAAACCTTACAGTTTCAAAATCTATAAAATGGTAGAGGGGTTTGGGATAGAGGATCCCGTAGTCAAATTACTATATGTCGACTTTAACCATAATCATGTATAATTAAAGTGCTGACCCCTAATTATGCTCAGCGTTTAGGCAATTGGGTTGATCCTTGATCTCTATTACCATGGAAATGGAACTTATTTATGGTGTTTCAAATATAAACCGAGAATCTAAATCATCCATCAAATACACAACATTACACAAACAAACAAATAAAATCCCTAGAATATTCTAGAATATCTCAAGCAATAACAATTTTTATTTGAATCGAATAAATTTTATTACAAAATACATAATATCAATGTGTTTCTGCTACATTGACCACCGACAGCCGGGCGTCCGGTTTGCGGCGGTTATAACCAGATATTAGAACCGGATTTAACTGGATTTTTGCTTGCAATTGCAATGGTTGTAAGTGCTACTTTGAGATTGATACCAGAGTAGAACAAAGTATTAATAGAATGTATATATACATATGTATAATACAAGTTTTTAAACTCCACGATGGTATATAGGTAGAGGACCACATACTAAAATGATCCCCTTTTTTTGAAATTCCATGCTAAAATTCTGATTTTTGGAAAACCGAAAAATATTCAGAAATATAACTGTATAAGAATAAACAACCTGAACTCAGAACCTATGACTAGTGAGATATCATAACTCTTTGGTTATAACTCTTTTATAAACTACCTTTAAAAAAACGATTTCAATGCCCTCTTTTTTGAAATTGGTAAATTAATATATCCTAAAATCCCATCAAAATGGGTTCATCCAATTCGAGGTAATCGGGCACAAACAGATATACCTACATACAGGTCAAATTGAGAAACTCATTGTATTCTTTTCCAAGTCGGTTAAAAATATACTCAATTATTTATCTTTGTCAACAGCTAGCAGCAATGAAGGATATGCTGTCATACTGGCGATAGTTAATCAGCCTGGTTGATGGGTTTTCCACCCACACTGATGAGGTTTTTTAGTGTAGGACGATGGTCAAGAGGTCGTAGGTGTCGTAAATATTGTTCGCGTCATTTATTTATCGCAATTGCTATACGTCGTCAGTTTATGACGTGTAAATGAGGGAAATATTAATTGATGTTCTTATGCAAAAAGTCATCGCATGAAAAGGTCATGGTAAGCATTTTTCATAAAAGACCAAGACAGTTTCTCACTAAACATTATTTGCAAACAGTCTACGCTGTCTATTCTTTAATAAACATACGGTCGATTATTCCAACACCAGCAGCTGTAGCCAAATGCCATTTAGCGCTTGTCTACATGTAGAATAGAAAACCAAATTATATGGAATTGACGTAAATTTTGACACTTGTCAGTGTCATCCCCATATATTTTGATTTCTACTCTCTCTGTAGACAAGCGCTAAAGTGGCGTTTGGCTAAAGGCCCTGATATATTTTAACTGAGGTATTTGACAATTCTTCCATACTGAAAACTGTGAAATGACAATTTTATTCTACAGTTAAGAATTAACTGATGATTAAAAAATCGGCTTTACGGATTCTTAATTTAATTATTTAGACATTTCTATATAATACTATGTCGTGGTGGCCTGAAATGTCGTGGTGGCCTGAAGGTTTAAGACGCCCGCTTCTCGTCAATGATGGTTCGGGTTCGAAACCTACCAACGGCAAGTACCAATGTGACTTTTTCCGAGCTATATGTACTTTCGATGATTATTCAGACACCACTGACAAACGATGAAGGAAAACATCGTGAGGAAACCTGGGCTTATAATTTCTAATTATAAGTTTATAATCGCCAACCCGCATTGAGCAAGGGTGCATTTATAGGCTGTTGATGATGATGATATATTACATTTATTCGCCTCTCTCTTTTCAAGGACATCGGTGCAATATTATTTTATTTGAAAATTCTAAACTCTTTAATTCAATTTTTAACCTATACCACGAAAACATATATCAAGATTTAACGGGTTCGGTTCCCTTGTGTAAAACACATTATTCCTTACAGCCTGTGACCTGAAAAGGTAGTATATACATTCATCAAGTGGGCTAACATTTCAATTGAAAAAGATCGTATCAAACCTTCATATTTCAGTAAACGTGCAGTTCTGAATATGTGTGGCAACACCATTTTTCAGTGTCGAAACTGTAATAGGTTAGGTTAACATGTTGTGTAGGAGTTGAGATGACTAGATTTGTATTTTTAACACCTTATTTGGATTTTTTATGGCATAAGCCGGTAAACTAGCAGACGGATCACCTGATGGTAAGCAATCGGCGTCGCCTATGGACAACTGGAACACCAGAGGCGTTACAAGTGCGTTCCTGGCTTTTTAGAATTAGGAATTTGAGGATTGTTGGGGACTTAGGTATTAGGAAAGGGAGGGAGGGGAATTGGGCCTTCGGTAACCTCACTCACAAGACGAAACACAACGCAAGCGTTGCTTCACGTCTGTTTTCTGTGAGGTCGTGGTATCACTGCGGTCGAGCCGGCCCATTCGTGCCGAAGCAGTGCTGTCCCACACTTAAAGTATCCCATACATAACTTCACGCCTGTCTTCCATGGAGGTAGGCAGAGAATAGAGAACGCCAATTACTACGATTCCTACATACCTAATGTAACCTCATACAACAAAATAAAAAAATATGTGTCTAATATTTTTTCATTGCCTAACTGACGAACTAATTAGATTTTTAATTTTCATACCCCGTCATCATTCCTATTCTCTGCACTTCTAAAATTAGAAAAGTATTTGGTGGAAGGGTGGTCTCCACTTAATTACAAAAGGCTTTAACACCAGCAATTATGACGTCGTTGATTGATACATTTCTTTAACTAGGCTTTAGTTTAATTTGTATGACAAATAGCATCTTCTTATAATTAAGAAAAATTAAAGAAAATTTTGCAGGAAACTGACCGGCAAATGTTTTCAAATGCAAACGTGTTTATTTCCTCGTCGGGAGAAGAATCATTTAATTTATCGAAACTTAGCAGTAAAGGCTGTTTGTGAATATTAAGCCAGGAATATTGTTTAGATAGTATTCATATAAAGTACTACAAAAACATATTTCCTTTGATTTATCTAGAATTTTTCAGATCAAACCTTGTCTGAGTATTTACATTCTTCAGCTCATCAGGGAAGGTCGGTCGTTGGAATACAGAACATGTAAATTTCTCAAAAACGTAACCTTTGCTTTCCGTTTAATTTTCGTGACCTTACCAATAACATCTTTGATCCTATTATCTTTCTTCACGTTTGCTAACGTTTTTCATTAAATAAAATAACGATTAATTATATTAAAACATTAAGTAAATATGGAACAAGGCCACATAACATTGCCAATTCAATAATAGTTTTGATAAATGCTAGCTATCATTTAAAATATTACGCCTTCAATAAGTAATGAGTACGAAACCTAGGTAACATGGCTATGCACGGGCCTGTGACGACGCGCGCCTCGAGGAGCCATCCAGCCAGACCACCACAGATGGGGTCCAACAGGGCTGATACCGATACGGAGCCGCGGAAAACTTAACGGATTACCGGGGCTCCGGCTCGAAGTGCAGGAGTAGGAACGGGGTGATTTTTAGTCAGTAAGAGTCTGACACTCCTCTCGCCTCACCCGGGCGGGAGAAGTCATTGGATGATTTTCCGCCCCATAAAAAAATTTTGTAACATGGCTATAATATTTTTTATCTCAATTACGTATATCAACAACAAAAACAAACAAACAACGTCTGGAATCGAACAAATTAATAGGAAATTCTCTGATAAACACAGCGCACGTTTCTTCACTTCAGTTAAACGACTACTTAAGTAGTTGACTTGTTAGCAAAGTTCAGTACCTAAGTCAGTCGTTCAGTCGTTCGGTTGCACCTGTGCGTATCAATTTAAAAACCACTGAACTGGTAAACTGGTATAAAGCATAAACAACTCGATTGAACTACCTCTATAAGAGGATATAAAGGTTAGCAGGCATTTTAAAGTTTAATTTCATTAAAGGTGGAACAATCTTTTCATGTTTTCTCGACCTTTTTTTGATAAAGGTAAATATTAGACAGTCGTTTATTAATCATTATGTTCTCGGCTTACTCACGTAACTGTTTGACGGGGAACTTGACTAGTTTCAAACCATGCTAGAGGCTCGTATTAGGCTCATAGACAGCGGGCAGCGCGAGTCGCCGCGTTGCGGGTCGCGGAATACTGCTCATGAATTTACCTACTTATAATACAGTATGTACAATTTTAAATATACCTACTTATAAACAATAGGAGATTGTAATTAACATACATAACATAACATCACGCCTTTTATCCCCGAAGGGGCAGGCAGAGGTACACATTACGGCACTTACTGCCACTGTCCAATGTAACACCCACTTTTCACTATTTATGTTATGAGTCCCATTTAATAGGGGGTGAGTCTATTGCCATATACCGGGCACAATTCCAGACTCCGTGCTACTACTGAGGTTTTTACAAACCCAGTAATACTTTGCCCGACCCAGGAATCGAACCCGAGACCCCTTGCGGCAGTCGCACTTGCGACCACTCGGTCAATGAGGCAGTCTGAGAGAGAGAGAGATTGTAACTCTCTTACCTTTTTATAAGTACCTACTTACCTCTACATTAATTTCTAGACCAATATGTGGTACTGGGACAGCTACTACTCATCTTGAAACTTACAAAGCTAATATGAATACGGAATGTAAAGTACATTACACACGTGCATTAAGACATCTGTGACTTTGATAAATATAAAATGTCTCTAGGAAGTAGATTATGCTGTTTTCTTATACTATTTCATTTTAATAGAATTTTGTTTATGTTGGTACTGGGTATAGATTAAATGGTTTAGATTAAATATACATTAAGTACCTCTAATACTTTTTGGACTGCCTCGTTGACCGAGTGGTTGCAAGTGCGGCTACCGGACAATGGGAGATCCCTGGTACTTACAAATTCCCGGGTCGCGCAAAGTATTATTGGGTTTTTTAAAACAAAATCTCAGTAGCAACACGGAGTTTGGAATTGTGCCCGATATATGACAATACGCTCATCCCCTATTAAATGGGGCTCATAACATGAATAGTTAAAAGTGGTTGTTACATAGTACAGTGGCATTAATTAAGTGCTATAATGTGCACTTCTGCCTACCCCTTCGGGGATAAAAGGCGTGATGTTATGTTATGTAATACATTTTTCAAGTATTTGTAAGTTCGGGTACTCATGAACTAATTTGATGCCATAAAAAATCCACTGCCCTATAAACATTGACTTGAATTAAAAAGTACAAACGACCTTAAAAATTGTTTAAACATCTTTGAATTAAAATACACATTAGACACATCGATATTATTGTATCATTGTGGTCTCCTAAAGAGTCATTCTGACCTTAAACAACCCAATTAAAAACCTGGCACATGTGCTGGGAAGTTACATTTCTGTGGCGGGCAAAACCACTAGCAAAGACTAGCGACATAAAGCTGTGGCGGCCATATTTGTTCATAACATCTTTTAACTCAACAAACTCGTGTGGCATCCATTACCGTATATAGTACATTGCATTAAATATTGCATGCATGTTAGATTAAACTTCTTTTATAATCTCTCAGTAATATCCGGCGTAACATAATGATATCAAAGAACGCCATCTTGCCAGAGTATATAGCAATATAGTGCGTTATAACAATAAAATGAATATTAATGTGGCTTTAGAGGTGGAACTTCAGTATTATTTTATTTATTTATTTAAAATCTTTATGCACATAAACAAGCACATAGGTGGACTTGATGGCGCAGGCATTTTCTACCAGTCTGACCCTTGGATAATGCACACAAAGTAACCAGAGGGTGCATAGAGCATGCAATGAATTTAACTATCTAACAATAACATTACGAAAATATACACAAATACATCAACTATAAAAATATAAATATATAGAAATATTTACATATTCTTAAAATAATCAAACCTTTAAATCCAGTATATTATCCTAACCTTATAATCTCCAACTCGCCTGCTGAGTGTGAAGATTATGAGAAAATCACCTGGCAACGAACTTGTAACGCCTCTGGTATTTCGCGTGTCCATGAGCAGCGCCGATTGCTTACCATCAGGTGATCCGTCTGCTCGTTTACCAGCTTATTCCATTAAAAAAAAACTTCTTTATCTCAATACAACCAAAGACACTGAAAAAAAGGCAGACACAGTCTCTTGAAACAACGACTGTGGCACCTGGCTACTATACACTTACACGCAGAACATAAACACATTGACACGAAGGACATAATATAGTGTGTGACTCCTCTTATAATATCTTCTGATCCACTTCGTTGCGGGAACCAAGACAGTTATTCATGTCCCTGGGACGCGGCGGACTTCAGTGTTCCGGTGTTTTCATGGTTGTATCTACTGTAGATCCTGGCTTACAGGAGTTGCAGCGGTTTTGAGAGGTTGTGGTGGACTTGTCCCAATAAAAAAAAATATAGTGTGTGACGCGAGTTAGTAGTCAAACGTCGGCCCATCAAATATATAAAAAAAATCAACTGTCAATTTCTTGAGTCTGATAACTTAGTAACCCATTACACAAGCACACATAAATATATAAATCACAGACATTTTGGTCCTTCAATTTCATTTCTAAATGACATTATTTCCGCCTTTTTTCAACGTAATCAAGAAATAAAGTATTTATTGCATCTATAATGTAAATATACAGGTGGTTAGAAAATACAATTATGGATCCTGTCGGGCACAGCAACATTTAAGATTGGTAGGAGAGAGGAAGGGCATTGGTCTTGCATGTAACTAACAAAACAGTGAATGCAAGTCCCATTCTCCTATCTTTACGGAATCCTGTACTTAAATGAAATGGTTTAACTACTTGCTTCCTAAGTAGAGTGGACTGAATAAATTTAACTGTCTTAGAGATCTTTATGGGTCTGTTGACAACGTTTTACCAGTGTTTAAACTCCACCTTTTAATTTAACCGATGTTTAAATAAATGCGTTGGATCTTAATGTTGCCATTTTATTAATGGAGAATGGGAGATTCGATGTTTATTTTTATTGATTTGGGAATAATATTGTTGTTTATTTATATTGGTTAATTTTGTTTTGTAATTGTTGTTTAATGATGAAAATTTGTGATGTTGATGTGATGATGTTGTTGTCGCCCGGAGGTTAAGACGGCCGCTTCTCACGGGATGCGGGTTCGAAACGTACCAAGGGCAAGTCCCAGTGTGACTTTTTCCGAGTAAAATGTATTTTCTAAGATTATTTAGACACCACTGACAAACGGTAAAGGAAAACACCGTGAGAAAACCTGGACTTTTAATTTCTAATTATAAGTTTAAAATCGCAAATCCGCAATGAGCAAGTGTGGTGATTAATGCTTAAATCTTCTCCAGGTGAGAAGAGGCTTTGCTCAGCAGTTGATGTTTTGATGATGATGATTTATAAGCTGTTGATGTTTACTTTATGGTGCCCCGTACTTTCTATCTACTAGATAAAATAAAAGTAAGATTTAGTATAATAAAGGTTATGATAAATGTTTTCGGATTCTTATAGGAACTAATAAAAATTTAAAAGGAAATAATATTATTATTATGAAAAATACATGAATCATATTCGAAACAATATTATTCTCTTGCGTCACGTCACATATGTATTTATATAAACAAATTTTGATACAGTATAATCTTGGTAAATGTTAACATGATTGCAGTAAGCCCTATCCATTAATGTATCAGAGTTAACAAACACTTAACTTTAGAAAGGTGGCCACTTAACTTTTTATAAAAGGTGAGTTCAACTAATTTGACTCTTTTGTCTTGTTTGACTGGAATTGTCACCCAGTCAGTTCATTGATCCGGTCATTAGGTGACCTAGGGGAGATAGATAAACATAATTAGCTAAAAATGACGAGATAGTCACGTAAATGACTCGTAACGTAATAACTGAGTAAATCTGAGAAATGCTCGACTAGTTTCGAGTCACAGAGGGACTCTTCCTCATGAGCAACTAGCGCCGTAGCATCGATATCGCGCAGCCTACTCAGTATATTTGCGTGAGTAACTAGTCATTGTTATTTAAGTACGAAGTACAATTGGGTACTTCCCAAATAGTCGAATTCAATACTTTTTTTGAACAGTCATAATCGACAGTTTTCTATGAATTTTGTACGAGATTGTGTATTGTGACGTCACGCTTTTAGCGTAAAACAGCATAAATATTTCTTAAAAATTTGCTGGAAAAATACTAAAATTAATTTGGTCATAAAAACAATTAATTAAAGTTGGTCTTAAAAAAATCTTTTAATATTTTATTGTATTGAACAGTCGAAATAATTTATTTTTGAAATGAAATGAAATCATTTATTCGTAAACATAGGTTAAATAAAGTTGTTTGAACGATTGACATACCTCTATAGTGCGATATACCTATCGAGTCCGTCTATGTTTTGCTTTGAAGCATACAAATTCATTACTCAAGGACATCAGGTCAGATCCTCAGATCAAGGAAAGTACCTAATTAAGGACTAAAAAAGTACTTTTACATGTCGCCAGTCACATTGTGATCCCCATAATCAAGTCATACGCACTATCCCAGTCACGGCGCCATTAAACCCGATTTCGAAAACATATAAGTGGTGATAAGTGGCAATATCCACGCAATTATACGTACATTAAACTTATCTAATGATATTAACATTAGGATTACGTGCTTATCTGTCCATTAGGGCATATCCCTGATTCAGGCAGGGCTTCAAGGTCGATAGCCAACCTGGAAACAAGGTAGACTTTTGACTCTAGAACGAAATAATGAAGTTGATCATCTATTGGCTATTTAACGTAGTCTGGTGTGCTGGTTTCTATAGATTATTGTATATGTTTGAATTGATAATCAATATTGTGGGATAAGTGTGGGAGAGCCATGCTTCGGCACGAATGGGCCAGCTCGACCGGAGTGATACCACGGCCTCACAGAAAACCGACGTGAAGCAACGCTTGCGTTGTGTTTCGTCTTGTGAGTGAGGTTACCGAAGGCCCAATTCCCCTCCCTCCCTTTCCTAATACCGAAGTCCCCAACAATCCTCAAATTCCTAATTCTAAAAGACCAGTAACGCACTTGTAACGCCTCTGGTGTTCCAGTTGTCCATGGGCGACGCCGATTGCTTACCATCAGGTGATCCGTCTGCTCGTTTACCGGCTTATGACATAAAAAAAAATTTGCAGTTCCGTACTCATAGTTTTATAAGAACAATTGCAAAGCAACGAACCCTTGGGGCATTTGAAAGGTCGTGTTACCTTGGTCTGACTTACCATTAGTGACGTTTTAAATTTAAAAAATGCTCAATCTCTTAGTTTGTTGACGATATTAGATATGTTTTTGTTAAGAACTAATAGGTACTTCAAGCAACAAACAGAAGCCTTCATATCTCACTATCATACTCACAACCACTCAACGATCAAAGATATTATTTATTTACTTATTTATTTAAGTTTTATACAATTGCATAAGAAAGACTTAATGCTAACAGCATTCTCTGCCAGTCATCCTTTGGGTAGTGCAGAAATATATATGGTAGGTGGTAAGCTGCAAAAATGTTATGAGAGATAGTGGTAATTATCCAAATTAATAAAACAGTTTTAAAAGCATACATAAAATACGTAAATATAATATTACACTTATCACTTCACACAATAGTGTGAACTTCTTCCTCTATCAAAATCTCTGACATACATAATCATACAACTATTTCTTTCAAGGAACGAACCTGTGTCCCGTAGCTTAGCAACCAATGGGTTCATTGCTTAGCCAGTCAACAATTGACCCTTAAAGAAGGTATATTTAAAAAGGTCAGATGGATACTTATATGGATGATACAGGAAGTATTATTGTCATGGAATTATGTAATAATATTTAAGTATAATATCACACCTGTAATTCTTGGAACTGGTTGGCGTTGCTTGTATCGACTTTCCGTTACATGCTCTAGGTCTTATTGCTAAGCACTTAATAAATTCTAGGCTATGAAAAATCAATTTTTATCTTTTTTACCTCTGCTCAAAGTCTTGCGCCATAAGTGTAAGGTACTAGAATTCGAAACTTACCTCTTTTTGATCGATAAACACACATCTTTTTTTTGGGACAAGCCCGCCATAATCCGCCAAAACAGCTGCAACGTCTGTAACTCAGGATATACAGTAGATACAATCATGAAAACACCGGAATACTGAAGTCCGGTCCGTCCCAGAGACATGAATAACTGTCTTGGTTCAAGTAACAAAATGAATCAGGAAATATTATAAGACTAGAAGAAAAAAACGATAGTTTACACTTCCTTGTGTAAATTACTGTAGGAGACAGAATGAATTTAGCCTAAAGGCACAAAGAGACTGTAGGTACAAACATACATGCAAATACACGTACATTCTCCCAAAGACATTGAAATACAAAGTAAATAATTAATTCCTACTTTTAATCAAGCTTGTCAAGCTTCTCACATCCAAAAACTTCAACATTTTTCAATTGGCAATTAAGTACAAATTGTACTCAAGAAAGTACAATCTGAGTATTATAAACTAAAACATTTTAATGTTAGAAATGAGTCGGTATTTGGCGACTATCTCCCCTGGTAAGCGTATGATGCGGCCTACAACGGTATTTCACGGTAGTGACGTCACAGTGTCCCATACAACACCCATAAAATTATCTCTGGCCATAGTTTATCAAATGTATCGGTAAAATAATCCGATATTATGATGGATAGAGTAATGTATTGTTATCTTGAATAAACATGGCGGATTATATGGACAGGTGACCACAATGATGAAAATATTAAATTGGTTCGTTTTAATGTAATAATAATAGACAACAAAATATTATTTAATAATCATAAGTTACCCTACTGAATACATTCTTAATAGTGCCATTAAGAATGTAAAATCTCATCAAAATCATTTCAGCAGTTTAGGAGTAAAGCACGACAAACAAAACTCTCACATGTTTGAGTATCATTAGTTAACATATGACAGACTCTCGTAATCTCGTTGCATCTTGGATTAAAATAGTCTAGCTTTTATTATCTACTCGGAAATAGCATCATTTACTTTCCAGGAAAGACATTTAAAGACATTTTATATTAGTCAAAGTCACAAATATCTACTTTAATACCTAGGTACTAAAGCTTTGTGTTCCACGTTCCGAGCGTTCAATTTAAGAAAGTATTTACCATTATGAATAACGATAATGGCAGAATTATACATACTATGAGTTTCCGATAATAAGTATTCACAAATTATTAGTTATTTCTTTCGATTTTAGTCTGTTACTAAGTGTGGATGCCTTTAACTGTGATCTCCAAACAGCTCGCCAAGCGTGGAATTAATCAAACCCTGTCATATAGAAGATGTCCATAGTCAATGGCGTAAATCGGCAACATGCCAATAGCCTTGAACTTTTTATTTTTTGATGAAAGTGAAAAACAAAAAGAAAACTTTCATTAATTGATGAAAGTGTGGGAGAGCCATGCTTCGGTACGAATAAGCCGGCCCGTCCGGAGTGATACCACGGCCTCACAGAAAACCGCTTGCGTTGTGTTTCGTTGTGTGAGTAAGGTTACCAGAGGCCTACGCTCCCTTCCTTTCCTCAATCTCCCTAATCCTTGAATCCCCAACATACCTCAAATTCCTAATCCCCAAAAGATCGGTAACGCACTCATAACGCCTCTGGTATTCCAGGTGTCTATGGGTGACGCCGATTGCTTACCATCAGGTAATCCGTTCGGTTCGTTTCCCAGCTTATCCCACACAAATCTTTAAATATTTGACATTTTAAATACTCGGTTCTACCATGTTAATCTACTTACATTTCATCATAATAAAAATTTGCAAACACTTTCCTACCTACCAGTACATATAGCGAAGCATGGAAAGGAGTGTATTAAAAAATATGGAACTCCATTGAATGGGTCTGAGTGATATCAGTGGATTCGATCATCTGTCATAGTGTGCACCTCATAAATTGTAACGGTTGTATATTTATGAACTATATCTACCAAACATATCGGATTTAGGAAGATATTCGAGAGCAAGTGACAAGCAATGTATGTATTTTTGTTTGATTTCAATCTCAGTACTGAGTTTTTTAATATTTTAAGGTGGTTTCGACCCTTAAAAAATCTACGAATGACTTCTCCCGCCTGGGTGAGGCGGGAGGGAGTGTCAGACTCTTACTGACTAAAAACCACCCCGTTCCTTCTCCTGCACTTCGAGCCGGAGCCCCGGTAACCCGTTAGGTTCTCCGCGACACGTTCTATGGGTGTAACAGTAATGATGATCCCCTCTGTCTACCCCCGTCGGACAGCAAAAAGCGCAATACTGTGTTATATTGTTTATACATTTTACAAATTGTTTGTAGGCATAGTGAAGCAGTGTCGCTCATCTTTGAAACAAATTGATTTAATCCAAAGCTTGTTTGTAAAATATTGCTTTTACCGCCAATTATGGCAGTATTTTATAAACAAAATCTATGTTATCCAGTTTTATGGCATATTCCAAGCAAAATTGATAAAGGAAAGGTTTTAAAAGAAATGTTTAGGGGTATTTATTTTTTGATCGACTTCAAAAAACGAGGTTGTCAGTTGGACCAAATTTGTTCATACAAAAGTAGTCTCTAAACATTGAAAATAAGGTTTATAATGTAGTTAGTGGACAGCGGTCACCAGTGACTGCTTGAGGATATAATATGGGGTCTGTGGTTGGACCTATAATAAGCATGTTTGTATTTATGTATATTTGTGTGTTGTTTGTTATTATCTCGTGACTGGCTGAACCGATTTAGATGCGGTTTTCAGAAAAGTGTTTGTTACATTTAGGAGAAGGTTTTAGTATAAAAATTTATTAACTGACTTCAATAAACCTGTAACTAACATAACATAAAATCACGCCTTTTTATCCCCGAAGGGCTAGGCAGAGGTGCACATTACGGCACTTAATGCCACTATACAATGTAACACTCACTTATCATTATTTATGTTATGAGTCCCATGTAATAGGGGGTGAGCTTATTGCCATATAACCATATAAGCCAGACTCCGTGTTACAGTGTGTTACTACTGATATTTTTTTTAAATTCACAGTTATAATTTGTTTGACCCGGGGAATCGAATACGAGCCACCTTGCCCGGGTCTCGGGTTGCTTAAACCACTGAACCTATTTGAGTGCAATTCAGTACAATGATTGTTTGAGACTCGGAAAATAACGCCTGATAGTTTTCAACCACTGTACCTATTTGATTGGAATTCAAATGGAGTTTTAATCACTGAAGCCCCACGGGAATGGATACTTTACGGGTAAAAATTAAATCACGAAAATAAACAACATTTCTCAATAAATAAACTAAATTGATTCTGATGACATTTGTTACACAGCATTGCAATTAATCTTGGAGAAGACTAATTAAAAATCAAAAATTTACCAGAAGTTTTTAATATCAATAAACTATTCTTATTCTTATTAATATACGCGGACGAAGTCGCGAGAAACAGCTAGTTGAGTATGAAAGACGAATTACCTATGTTTAGGCATTTTTTTATAAATTCGGCTTCCACTTAATATATATCTAATTTACACCCACTTAAACAACACCTACTTATTAACAAAGTTAACCTTATCGAAGTATATGAAACCTCTATGTAAAATAATACAGACTTCAGCGTCTGAAGTTACTGGAATTGTAACGAAATTGCATTTTTCAGCGAACAACGAACAATATTCGCGTATACTTTACACAAACATCAATTTTCATGTATCAATACAATTATGAAAATGTATGTCGGACGTCGGTTTATATGTTAGTACGTGTTATGTGTTTATATATCGTATGTTTTGTATGAAACTCTTTTATATGTTAGGAGATTTGAGAGGAACAGTACTTTTGTGGGATATAATAAGGAAACTCAGCTCTCTCTTCCTTGAAATTGTATGACTTTAGAGTTAAAAGTTCTATATAGTTTAAAGCGTGATATTTACCGTTTTTTATACAACTGGTTAGTTAAAATGTAGGGCAGTAATTTCGTCATATTTTTGTCTTATCAACATAGGGCGTTACTCTTGAAACCAATCTCAAAGACAATGCAATTTTAATCCATTAAAATCTCAATAATGATTCAATATCAAAACTATACCCTAATCGAAATAATTTAATTGTTTCGTCAGGTGTAGCTTATTATACGGACCTTGTGGAATCTAGAACCAATTTCGGTTTTTTGAAATTATTGAAAGCAAGTATATATAAACTCACACATAGGACCCACTTAGATTTTAGTCAAATTTCCGTGGTGCTCCTCTTATAATATCTTCTGATTCACGAGTTGCAGCGGTTTTGGGAGGTTGTGACGGGCTTGTCCCAAAAAAAACCCTAATCGTAGCTGTTAAAATAGCATTCACAGTACGGAATATAAAGCCAAACTCAATACCATTTAGTTCATTAAATATCCACACAATACGGATGCAATGGGCGCTAGTGTTGCAACTCAAGAGTACGATATTTCACGAAACAAATGTTCGATCGGCATTATGATTGTAATCAAGAGTAAGCCCCTAAGGTCGATGAACCAAAGTTAACTTCATTATCAGAGGGCTATATCTTTTTCATTTCTTAGGTACCTCATCTGAGGACACAGTTCTTGGACACTTTCTTATGCGTAACAATGAAAGATAAATTGACGCTATTATTGATCAATGTGGAAGATTCAAAGGTAGGAAAAAGTGTCCGGAATGTTAAGGATTAATAAATTCGAATCTTCATAAAATTTATCAACAAAAGTCTATAATTGCCCAGTGCTGAACGAAACCTCTTCGCACGGAGAAGGTTTGAGTATTAATCGCCACGCTTGATCAATACGGGTTGGCGATTTTAAACTTATAATTAGAACTTATAGTCCCAGGTTTCCTCACGATGTCAGATCACCGTTTGTCAGTGGTGTCTGAATAATCTTTAAAAGTACATATAACTCGGAAAAGCTCACATTGGTACTTGCCATTGGTAAATGCCATGAGAAACGGGCGTCTTAAACTTTCGGGCCACTATGGCAAGTCCTATCAATCATTCCATCTTGATCCACACTCAATATAGAGGTACATACAAAGTATTAATTGCCAACGAAGTAATTAAAATAATGGAACAAGTATCCAATTATTTACTCGGCAATGTAAGCGTGTTGCTGAATAAACTGGCATTTTAATAACAACCGCTACCTTTACATATTTCCACTTTTGAATACATTATGTATTAATCTGTAGGCTTCATTACTTTAATCTTATTGTTTACGAAATTCCAGTGTATATTGAAACCTTTTAACGAAAAGGTAAATGTCAATTCGTACGTAATTACCTACCATATCTATCGTAACTTAATCAATCGATTTTATGGTCAGAATGTATTTAAGTTTGTTAACAAAGTAATAAATAAAAACTCAGTTTAAATATTATTTACTAAAGATAGAAGTTAATCATAACGTAAATAGTGAAAAGTGGGTGTTACCTTGTAGGTACAGTGGCATTAAGTGCCGTAATGTACACCTCTGCCTTCTTACGAGGTTAAAAGGCGTGATGTTATGTTATGTCTAACATAGAAAAAAGTCTAAACCTTTGCCTGATGTACGGGAATAGGTTTTAATACATAGGATTCACGATATATGGCTCAATTTTTTCGACAATATATATTTCTAGATGATCCATAGACTTTAAATTAAAAGTATATACTTTGGACAAGGAGATAGGATCACAATTTAAATACATGTGTCAGTAACTCTTTGAGGAATTACATATAAAAAGTGCGTTAAAAATTAAGGGATTTTTTGAGAAGTATAGCTTCCTTGTTCCATGTACGGCTCAAGGTAAATTGGTCACTATGAACCGTTGAAAGCACTTTGCGTTCGGAAACGTTTGTAAGACTTTCAATCCTAGTGTATTAAAGTTGTTAATATTTTGATATAGGTTTATAATATGTTCCTATAACTAAGTTGTTGTTTACGTTAAAAGTTTTTAACTATGTGCTTACAAATTGTGTAGTGTTTTTGAATGTACTTTACCCTTTCGTATCATGTTAGTCTTGATACACCTACTGTATGGTATGCTTTACGGGACCATTTATTTTTTGATTAAAAATGGAACATTGTTTTATGTATTTAGGTTCAGTCAGGCATCTAGTTGCTACCAAACTTTGCCCGCAATAAAAAGGTTAAGATTACCAACTGCATAATAATATAGAAACTAAACGTTTTTTCGACTTTCCTTCGTCAAAAATGAGTTAAAATGCCGTTATAACTATCGTGGGAAATACAAAATTAACTAAATCCGCGGGTTACTCACGTGAATATAATGAGAAAAGCTCTACTAGTTTCGAACCACAGAGGGGTTCTTCCTCATGAGCAGCGTGCGCGGTCGCGGCGACGTCGCGCAGCTCACTAGAGCTTTTCTCAATATATTTACGTGAGTAACACGCGATTTTAGTTAATTTAAATGCAGTTTCCGAAAACGGGACTATATTGCGTCCCGGAGTTCATTTCGGGGACAACGGGACTTGTAATTTTCTAATTGTAAAAAGAGACTCATAATTCCTGTTCAAAACGGGACTTCTTGTCGCCTTAGGTATGGTGTAACAGGTCACAGAAATATTAAAAAACAACAAAACTTTATTCATCATAATCATTATCGATGCTATAACTCCACTATACACAACACTATGATGTCATATGCGATTCAGGTAGGTAGGTAGCTCCCGCAAAATAAAACGCAAGCGTTGTTTCACGTCGGTTTTCTGTGAGGCCGTGGTATCACTCCGGTCGAGCCGGTCCATCCGTGCTGAAGCATGGCTCTCCTACGTGTAAACCAGCCTCGCCCTTACTATTCTTATGAGCGGTTTTTGCTTTACAACCTGTAGTTAAGGGCCTAGTTTTTAATATCCGGAGAATATTGTCATTACGAGTTTTAATTAATCAAACGGAAATTGTATTAATAGTCTAAAGTTTTGGTTTCTTTGTCTTTGTGAATCTTGTGTTTAAATAGATTTAATTATTTAACGCTGTGTATGTGAGAGATGGGGGACCATTCAAGGGGGAATTAATAGGGATATTAATCCTTTGAAGAATATTGTTATTAATTAATTTATATTATTTTAAAGTCTTGTTCAGAGACCACTCGATCTTCATGACCACTCGAGATAAAGTAAGGTTACTTCTGATGAAGGAATCTTGCGTACAATTTCAGGGGTAAACCACACTAGGATTTTTTCCCATGTCGAGGGAGCGTTTACAAACATACAAGTTCAAATACCTTCACATGACACCCAGACCCGGAAAGACAATTTGTGAAACTCCAAAGAGTTGTTCCGTGCGGGAATCGAAACCGCTACGCGTTCCCGGTTGCCCAGCCACCGCACTAACCGTGCAGTCAAAATTGCAATGAAGTATATATATGTAGGTACGATATTATCACAGAGTCTTATATGCGTATGAAACTAAGTTTTTTTTTCACTTTTACGGTGTACTGCGAGAGGAACTAATGAATGCTTATTAATTCCTATTTTAACTAAGTGTTATTATATTTTCGATTGTGTATTGTTTATGTTTCGTTTAGTTGTATTATTTTTTAATTATATCAATTACCGTAATTGGTTTTCAACCATAACATTACATAACATCACGCCTTTTATCCCCGAAAGGGTAGGCAGAGGTGCACATTATGCCACTGTACAATGTAACACCCACTTTTCACTATTTATGTTACGAGTTCCATGTAATAGGAGGTAAGTCTATTGCCATATACCGGGCTCAATTCCAGACTCCATGCCAGACTGAGAATTTTTAAAAAACCCAGTAATACATTGCCCGACCTGGGAATCGAACCCGAGACCCCTTACCCAGCAGTCGCACTTGCGACCACTCGGCCAACGAGGCAGTTTTCAACCAATGTAAATTAATTAAATTTAAATTAGATTTTGTGGCTGTTTGAAATTGACGCAGCATTTAATTTTAACCAATCGATCCCTTGTTTGCACTCACATAAATATCATGATTTTTCTACATATATGTATATTCTACAGACATGTCAATCGTAGAGTAGCTTTATCATTTATTTTTAACAACTGAAATACAGATACAGAGTGTTTATTATTTTCATGGGTCGTTTGAACACAAAGAACTTTTCTTTGTTTAATTTTTTGTTTTTTACAATGAAAAGTATCGTTCGTAAAGTGTTGATTTCTCTCGCTCGTGAATCTATAATTGCCGTGTTTTATTGACAGGTCTTTTGTTGAATTTTACTTGTAGTTAGATGATAGGTTTAATTAGAATAGGTGTTAGTTAGAATATTTTGTCTGCAAGGAGCAAAGAAACGAAGCCACTAGTATTTTTTTCTCATTTTATCGAACACTAGCTTTTACCCGCGGCTTCGCTCGCGTCATAAGAGGATAAAAAGTAGCCTATGTGACATATACACACAGACAATACACACAGCGCCATCTATACCAATAATTTCATTTTTCCTCGAGAATATCAATTTTTCCAGGATTAAAAGTACCCTATTATTTAATCCAGACTTCTAACTTCACGTCTGCAAAAATTCAAAGCAATCGGTCTAGTAGTTACAGCGTGAAAGTGGAACAAACAATCAAACAAACAAACTCACTTTCCGATTTATAATATTAGTAAGGATAAGGATTCTTTAACTTTAAAAAATATATTCCTTTTACAACAAAAATCTCTCATTTTAAAGGTATTTTTCATACGACATACGTTACCAATTAATAAAAAACTTGTATCCGAAAATATTTATCAAGAAGTAGTTTCTTAAAGTGTGTATAAGTAAATTATGAGGGCTAGAAATATTATCTCCTAAATTTGTTCATACAAAAGTAGTCTCTACACATCAGAAATAAGGTCTATAATGTAGTTAGTGGAGAGCGGTCACCGATGACAACTTGGGGATAAATAGTTTTTTTTTGCATCTTATTATGCAAGTCATGGATCAACTACCCCGGTTAAGCAAAGTACTACCTACCTCTATATATACGGTCAAAGGTCAAAAGTCCACTGCCACCGTAACACTACTATCAGTTGCGCTACAGCGCTTATACACACATACACACGCATATTTGTATCCGTGTGCGTACCCGTGCGTGTGTTTATGCGTACGCACACGTTTTTATGCACATTAATATGAAATAACTTACGCATTGCCGTGTGAACATCACTCACGGTGGCAGTGGACCTTTGTATCTATATTCCTGTTGTGTGGCATAGCGTAATAAATAGTTTTTCTTTCTTTCATTTCTTATCACTATTAGATATTTTTCAGTGATACGGATTAAAATTGTGCGAATTTACGACAAAGACATTGCTTACTTGTGAAAAGTAAAAATAATATGTTGTATTTATTATGTCTATGTACTTCTGTTACAAAATAAAATGTGATAAAAAACTTCATTTCATATCAAAAACATGTATCTATTGTTAAAATTTTATTTCACTTGACGAATCGGTAAAGTTATCTTCAACAAAAAAGGATTTAATCAAAATTCAAAGTACCTATTGGAATATATTGGGATCTGTCAAAACACTGTCTGAAGCACATCATGCTCCTCAATTTTTGATATAAAAAATTACAAAAAGTGCGACTGTAGTGATTACGGTACGAATAAAGTGTAGTTTGAGTGTAGTGCTAATTGTGTTATTGTTATTTAACGGCAAAAACAGTGTATACGCCACCAAACTTGCCATCAAAACTATTCTATTTGCACAGTGAAAAAACGTCTACCCTCATTTATAACATTTTTGTACCGTACACAGATCACTGTCACTGACATTGTCATTGCTGCAAACGTCAAGTGACAGTTGTTGTCACTGTCATAATTGTCGTAATCGATCACTGTCATTGTCATTCTTATAAACGTCAAGTGCCACGAATTAGTGTTGCCAATACTTGAAATTAAATTTCCCTAATATTTTAGGGTAATTTCTTTATTAAGAACCAGATAAACTATATAAGGGCGGCACTGCCAACATCACCAACATCGGAACTTCCTAGCCAGGCCCTAGTTCAAAGCGCACTCCGCTATCTCGCAACGCTTGGACAATTCGGTCTATAACATACAAAGGACGGATATGGAGGAATTAAAAAATATGTTAATTAGCATGCAGCAAGATATAAAGCAGCAAAAACAGGATATGCTAGAGATGAAAAAAGACATTAAGGATACAATAATAAACAGTCTCAGCGAGAAGTTCAAGAACCTAGAACTGAAAAATGAGTTTTTGGAGAAAAAAACAGAAGAGCAATCAAATAAAATTAACAACCTAGAAAGACAGTGTCGACGCAAAAATCTGATCTTATTTGGCGTAGAAGAGATAGAAAAATCGTATGAGGAATTGGAAAAACTCGTCATAAATATCATAAATACATACATAAAAATTTCATGCGATACTTACAACATAGAGGCTGTTAGAAGGCTGGGTAAAAAGGGGGTAAAAGTTCGACCGATATCAATAACATTTAACACCTTAGGCTTCAAAATAAAAATTCAAAAAAATAAACATAACCTTAAAAATACGTCCTATTACTTAAAAGAAGACTACCCAATTGAAGTGTTAGTCAAGCGTAAAGAGCTACAAGTACAATTACAAAAAGAAAAAGATGCGGGAAACACAGCTTTTATAAAATATGATAAAATTATTATACTGAACAATAAACAACCCCAACAGAAACAATCAAGCAAAAGATATCATTCAGAATCTCCGGAGACGCTTTACCCTGACAACCCAAATGCTCAACACACTAGCAAAAATACAGCTAAGAAAAATAAAGGAATTATGACGAATTATATAATACAAAAGCCCAAACTAATTCTCGCTCAAACAGAGCCAATTCAACGCCAATCGATGACACCAGATCAAAACACAACATAGCAATTAGAATCGGACTCTCTTCCAACCCCTTATCTCCCAGCACGGCCGGTCACCGCGGGAGAGCACGACCAAAACCCCCCGAGAACACTTACTAAAACAAGAAATACAATCTTCATTTGCACTCTCAACGTAAGATCACTATCTTCTGACCAAAAATATATTGAGCTCAAAGCCGCACTGAAAGATATTAACCATGATATAATAGGATTGAGCGAAGTTCGTCGCCTAGGAGAAAAGATAATCGAAGACGACGAATACATTTTCTACTACATTGGCCAAACAAAAGGACTTTATGGAGTAGGTTTTCTAGTAAAGAAGAAATACAAGGATAAGATCACAAAATTTACTGGGATTTCGGAAAGAGTTTGCGTACTGGAGATCGGAATAGAGAATCTGTGTTTTGCAATAATACAAGCACACGCCCCCACTGAAAAGTCATCAGAGGAAGAAATAGACAACTTTTACGAAGACTTAGAAAAAGCTCATTCCACACATACTGAGTATGTTTTTTGTATGGGCGATTTTAATGCTCAAATCGGAACTCCAGAAAAGTTCGAACGCTCCGTTACTGGAGAGTACGGCTATGGCTCTAGAAGCGCTCGAGGTTCGAGACTAATTCAATTCGCGCAGGAGCACAACCTGAAAATTATAAATACTATGTTCAACCTAAAACCAAAAAATCGCTGGACTTGGATCTCACCAGATAAAAACACCAGAAATGAAATCGATTACATCATGGCCACAAAACACAGCATGATCTCTAAATATGAAGTACTACAATCTTTCTCCTTTGGATCGGACCACAGGCTACTAAGAGCAACAATTCACCTGAACATCACAAAGAAAAGTAGACGAAATTTCTCCAATACATCCACTAAGCTAAAAACTCCAGCAGAACAGGAAAACATATCTCACAAACCTCGACGGCCATATACCGCAACTTATAGAGAATCAAAACAATTGTAACATGGAGGAGTACTACCAAACAAATCATACAACAAATCATGACAAGTTAAAAAATATTAAAGGAACACATAAGAACAAAATTCTATCGACGAGAGCACTAAAACTCATGAAGGAAAGAAGCGAACTACAAAATAAGCCCAATTTAAGTAAAGCTGACAAAGAACACCTAAAAATTTTGTACAAATGTACCAACAAAGAAATAAAAAGGTGCTACGTTACGTACAGAACAACAACTATACAGAGACATCTCAGTAACTCTAGATCTGCCAAGAAAGCTTACAAGGAGCTAAACCAAGCCAAAACATGGGTGCCTTTCCTAAAGTCTGGCAACAGTAAATGCAAATCTCGCACGGAAATCATAGACGCTGCCACTAATTTCTACGCTAATCTTTATAAACACCAACAAAAATCAAAAATGGTTCCCTATAGCTGCACAGTTACCTCTACAGTACCTCAATTTACAGAATGCGAAATATTGAAACAGTTAACGAGACTTAAATCAGAAAAAAGCCCAGGACCGGACGGAATCAGCAACGAATGCATAAAGGTTGCAAAGGCTCTTCTACTGGTACCAATAACTATCCTATGGAATAAAATACTTCATGAAGAAGCGGTACCACATGAAGGATGACATCAGAAATTATACTACTATATAAAAAAGGCGACCCAGCTGACATAGGCAACTATCGTCCTATAAGCTTAATGTCTAGTTTCTATAAGCTTTTTGCATCCTGTCTACTTGGAAGGATAGCTCCAGTCATCGATGCCCACCAACCGATTGAACAAGCTGGTTTTAGAAGCGGTTTCAGCACAACAGATCATATCCAAGTGGTCGATCAGGTGATAGAAAAATACCAAGAATTTAACAGACCTCTATATCTGGCTTTCATTGACTACAAAAAAGCTTTTGACTCAATTTCACACGAGAGCATCTGGAGGCGCTGAGAGCACTAAATAAACGAAAAATACATCAAGATCCTAAAAAATATTTACTCCAACAGCACAAGTAGAGTAAAATTGGATAGAGTGGGCGAAATAATCAGCATAAAGAGAGGTGTCAGGCAAGGAGACCCGATCTCACCAAAATTATTCATAGCTGTCTTGCAACACGTAATAGGAGAGTTGCCATGGTGTAATAAAGGTATTAATATAAATGGGAAATTTTTAGTCACCTCAGATTTGCCGACGACATAATTCTTTTTTCGGAATCCCCCCATCAACTAAACAAAATGGTAAACGAGTTGAACCATGCCAGTCTAAAAACTAGTTTAGAAATGAATTTGGATAAAACTAAAATTATGTCTAACCGAAGTGCAACGCCCATTTCAATAAATAACACTCCTCTCGAGTTTGTTAATCACTACACATACTTAGGAAAACAAATCTCCTTTAGTAAGGAAAGAAACACCGAAGAACTAAACCGAAGAGTGGCGATTACCTGGAACAAGTTCTGGCATCATAAGGAAATATTAAAATCGCAACTATCGCTACCGTTCAAGAAAATAGTCATGGATACAGGACTGCTGCCGTGCCTAACATATGGATGCCAAACTTGGATCTTGATCTCAAAACCAGAAAGAAAATCCAAACTACCCGAGAAGAATGGAAAGAAGCTGCATAGGCATAAAACTGATGGATAAGGTAAGGAGCGTCGACATTCGAAAAAGGACTAAAGTATGCGATGCCTTAACATTTGCAATAAGGGCTAAATGGAGTGGGCTGGCCACGTGGCCCGTTACAAGGACGACAGATGGACTTTACGGGTAGTGAAATGGTCTGGGCCAAAAGGCACCAGATCAAGAGGTCGACCAAGGGCCAGGTGGGCAGACGAAATTGTTGCATGTGCAGGTGAAAGTTGGCTAGACAGAGCAAAGGACAGAGAGGGATGGCATTTCTTGGGGGAGGCTTTTACCCGAACGGGGTCTATGCATGAATAAGAAAAAAAAAAAAAAAACTTTAGTACATTATAATAAACTTATAATAGAAAAAATTATAATAATTGTTTGGAATTCAAATTTATATTTGTAAATTATATTGATGTAGTTCTCGAATTGATATCACAAATGTTGATTAATATGTATGCATGCATGGAATAAATAAAGCTTTATTATTATTATTATTATTTTGTATGTCTTTACCATTCACGGGACCACAGGGTCCCGGTCATTTGGGAGGCGTAAAAATGGCAGGCGGAGACTCGCCAACTCACCGACCGGGCCCCGGGAATGGTTGCTAGATATAGCAACAGAAGGGCAACGAGAATGTGAGTGGCTGAAGGGTTAAGAAACTACCACCGCTTTCTATCCAGTCATCTGCTCAGCCGAAGCCTCCTGCATCCCTGGCCCACTCGCGACTTACGAATAGTTTCTTACCCTCCGAGCAGGTTCACTGCTCTCGCGACTCCACTCTGGACGGCCAATGAAGGCAAGCCAGAGGTGGGAGACCTGTTCCTTGTCATCATTCACTCCAGCAGCCTTAAGGCAAGCCGGAGAAGAAGGAACGGTGACTTCTCCCTGGAGCACTCGGGATGATGGTAGCCCGCGGGATCGCTAATGCCCGTCACCTCGCCTCAAGGTGCCCTGCGGGCTTATTATTATTATGTATGTCTTTACCATTCACGGGACCACAGGGTCCCGGTCATTTGGGAGGCGTACGAGGGGCCGAAGCCAACTGCGCAGAGGCCCTTTAGACAACTTTAATATAAATGTATGGACACCAAACCGGCGACTATTCCCTGTATGCACTATGAAATGCACCCAAGGACAGTCCCCGGTTAGTGTAGACTATTGAGAATAATGGAAAAAAAAAGGTAGGGCTATGGAATGGGTTGCTGTGGACTGGTAAATTGGGAACTATGGATGACTATGGCACCTGCCGAAACAATGTAATTTTTACACGTAAAAATGGCAGGCGGAGACTCGCCAACTCACTGACCGGGCCCCGGGAATAGTTGCTAGATATAGCAACAAAGGGGCAACGAGAATGTGAGTGGCTGAAGGGTTAAGAAACTACCACCGCTTTCTACTCAGATCATCTGCTCCAGCCGAAGCCTCCTGCATCCCTGGCCCACTCGCGACTTACGAATAGTTTCTTACCCTTCGAGCAGGATCACTGCTCTCGCGACTCCACTCTGGACGGCCAATGAAGGCAAGCCAGAGGTGGGAGACCTGTTCCTTGTCATCTTTCACTCTAGCCAGCCAATTAAGGCAAGCCGGAGAAGAAGGAACGGTGACTTCTCCCTGGAGCACTCGGGATGATGGTAGCCCGCGGGATCGCTAATGCCCGTCACCTCGCCTCAAGGTGCCCTGCGGGCTTATTATTATTATTATTATTGGAATATATATGAGCGATGTGACTGAAAACTGACCGCTTTCAAATCAATCAGTCGACTAGTTATTTCAGGCTGAAACCGTTTACGTTACCACTGTACTACGTGGTTCGCGTGAACAAGTGTTGTGTAGATGAGTGTACACAACTTTTTGTTTATTTTTATTTATATTTCTAGTTTTAAAGGTGTAGTTATAAATGCTTTTTTTACGTTACCCTTTTTACCTTATACTGCGTCGTTAGCCAAGTGGTCGCAAGTGCGACTGCTGGGCAAGGGGTCTCGGGTTCGATTCCCGCGTCGGCCATAAGATTACTGGGTTTTTATAAAAATCTCAGTAATAGCATGGAGTCTGAAATTGGGTACTTGCCAACTAGTCCACTTCAATACTTTTTTCGAACTGTCAAAATCGATAGTTTTGTATGAATTTTTTGTAGGATATTGTGTATTATGACGTCACGTTTTTTTTTGCGTCGAACAGCATTCTTATGTCTTATAAAATTGGTGGAAAACTAATAAAATTAAGTTGATCATAAAATCAATTAATTAAAGTGTGGTTATTTTTTAATATATTATTTTATTGAACAGTCGAAATAATTTACTTTTGATTAAGGCCCAATTGTGCCCGGTATATGGCAATAGGCTCACCCCCTATTACATGGGACTCATAACATAAATAGTGAAAAGTGGGTGTTACATTGTACAGTGGCAATTTAAGTGCCGTAATATGCACCTCTGCGTTCCCCTTTAGGAATAAAAGACGTAATGTTGTGATAATAAAACCAAATTAACGAAAACTATTTTTAATGGACTTCCCAAAAAGGAGTAGGTTATAATTTCGTATTAGCTGTTACTTATTAAGTCAGTATTCGTGTCGCGGAGAACCTAACGCGTTACCGGGGCTCCGGCTCGACGTGCAGGAGAAGGAACGGGGTGGTTTTTAGTCAGTAAGAGTCTGACACTCCCTCCCCCCTTACACAGATGGGAGCAGTCATTCGATGATTTCCCCCATTTAAAAAAAAAAGTCAGTATTCGTGTGAATGGCTCAATGTTACTATTTTTCTGCTATATCTGTGTAATGTAGCTGTTGATTCACCATTTAATAAATAAGTAAATTATCAATTCCGCTGTATGATGCTTTTTCTATGGTCTGCCTGATGCAATAAAGAGTAGCGTGACGATACGTTTATAGACTATCTGAATACATATACAAAGTAAGAATTAGTTTATCCAATTATACTAATAATTACTATTAATTCAATATGAAATTAATTGACAGATGCTTTCTTGGTATAATAATTGTGATGAGTACTAGGTAACATGTATGTCTTGTTGGTATAAATTACATTACTATAGTATGTACTACGAGATAACATCTATTAAACTGTCAAACACCAAGCGGTCACCGGTGACCGCAACCTATTGTTCTTTAATTGTGTCTATAAATACGGTACTCGACGAGTTAAAAAATTAGGTTCTGTCCGCGACTTCGTACGCGCAATCCCGTTTTCTCCCATTCCCATAAGATTTTCAGGATTTTTTTTCTATCATAAGAACCTTCTCCTGACAATAACAAACACAACAAAAAAAAATCAGCCAAATCGGTCTAGTAGCCGTTCCCAAGTTATGGAGTGACAACGGGAAACGGGTTTCATTTATATATACTAGCGGACCCAACAGACGTTGACCTGCATATCCACTTAAATGTATAAACAAAAATTCATTCAAATTAGTTCAGCCAGCTGTTTAGGATAAATAACATAAACATCGACTGCAGTGCCATCTGATTTGTGTTAGTTGCATTAGTAGACATAAGTTTGTCGAATATTAGGTTGCCCGCAATGGACTTTAACTGCAACTGTAGGACCGATGGTGGAAATTAGCTTGAATCGATATTGTTAATGTAAAAATATGTGAGTTTATATGTGAATCAACGAATGAACGATTGAACGCGGATGAAGCTGTTGGCAGGCCTAGTTGAAAATAGGAAGGGTGAAGACTATAACTCTTCTTCATCGCCATAACGTTGACATTAGTTACATAAGTCTACGTGTTACGAGCCTCCAAGTTTACGATATGTCGCCATGTACAATCGTGCTTAGAATATGTCATATTCCATAGAATTCTGTGCTACCCTTTTGTTACTTATCACTCCCTTACATAAAGTCTACTTATATTTAAGTTATTGTGTTTTTATTACGTGTTACGTGTTACTGCAGGAAACCAAAACTGTATTCCTGAACCAGGGTACACCCTGGTTCAGGAATACAGAATACAGATACAAATGCCATTTAGCGTTTGTCTACATGTAGAATAGAAAACCAAATTATATGCCTGGTCAGATAAAGAGATATAGGATTGTTCTTTTTGAGAAAATTATTCCATCATCGTCATCTCAGTGTGGGAGAGCCATGCTTCGGCACGAATGGGCCGGCTCGACCGCAGTGATATCACGGCCTCACAGAAAACCGACATGAAGCAACGGTTGCGTTTTGTGTTTCGTCGTGTGAGTAAGGTTACCGGAGGCCCAATTACCCTCCCCTTCCCCAATTTGCCTAATCCCTCGAACTCCTAATCCCCAACGATCCTCAAACTCCTAATCCCCAAAAGGCAGGTAACGCACTTGTAACGCCTCTGGTGTTCCAGGTATCCATGGGCGACGCCGATTGCTTACCATCAGGTGATCCGTCTGCCCGTTTACCGGCTTATGCCATAAAAAAAATATTACTTATCAGCCATAGGACGTCCACAGTTGAACATAAGCCTCCCTCAATGACTTCCAAATAAGCCGGTTGGAAGCGGAAGTTATCTGTTAGTAAAGAATTTCAAAATGTGTTCGACGATTCACAATTATGGCAACCGAGATAGTCGATAAAATTTCATCATCATCATCATCAACAACCGGAAGACGTCCACTGCTGGACAAAGGCCTCCCCCTTAGCCCTCCACGTCGAACGATAAAATTTAATTAAAGATAATTGGTTGTAATTTTTAAAATAATACATTTTTGTATTTTTACTCATTGCTGGGACGAGAAGCTTCCCTGTAATGTTTTGTATCCTAAATTCACCATTTACTGCAATGTATAATTATATCAGTGATAACATATCGATTAATTTAATGTTAATAGGCAATTAAAATATCCCTAATTTAAGATAATTGCTGATAATGTTATGATAAGCAGGCGCGATTTAATATATTGTATTATCATAACGACAGTTTATCATTAAAAGGGTAGGTAGGAGTAAGTAAAAGTATATTACAATCTGTACTAGTGTACAAAAAAATAACGAGAATAACATCACGCCATTTTATCCGTTAAGGGCTAGGCAGAGGTGCACATTACGGCACTTAATGTCACTGTAAAACGTAACACCCACTTTTCACTATTTATGTTAAGAGTCCCATGTAATAGGGGGCGAGCCTACTGCCATCTAGCGTCCACTCGGCAAACGAGGCAGTCTAAAGTCTAATTATAGTACCAACATACTATTTTAAGTTCCATATATGTATAATTTAGAGCAAGTGCATTTTTATAGATCATCATATATATTCAAAATATTCTTATAACCCCGAATGGAAAAATTTTACTTGCGTTTCCTTTTGCTCTATGGGAACCCGTCGATGAGGAAAAAAGTGTGTTTTTGGTATCTATACCCATGGTATGTATTGTTATCAATTCCATTGTGTTGCAAAGTGAGCTATTGCCAACACCTGGCATGATACCAGGTTTTACACAATATTTATTAAATTCAAACATTTCCTGTGCGTTTGAAATAAACATGCACGTTAACAACTACATTTAGTAACATTATAACATATTTAAGTGTGGGAGAGCCATGCTTCGTCACGAATGCGCCGGCTCGACCGGAGTGATACCACGGCCTCACAAAAGACCGACGTGAAGCAACGCTTGCGTTGTGTTTTGTCGCGTGAGTGAGGTCACCGGAGGCCCAATCACCGCTCTCCCCCTTTCCCCAATCCCTGAGTCCCCAACAATCCCCAAATTCCTAATCCTAAAAGGCCAGTAACGCACTTGTAACGCCTCTGGTGTTCCAGGTGCCCATGGGCGACGCCGATTGCTTACCATCAGGTGATCCGAAAAATTAAAGCAAATTTTAACTATAAACTCTCACTATCGCTCACAATCTTAAATTGGCATCTTTTGTACGTGACACTACATAGTACATACATTGTGGATATATACCTATATATTATGTACCTGATGCATGATCATATTATGTATAAGTAAACATTAATTAATTCTGTCAACCATGTTAGTACACATAGGCATCTTGAGGTGTGAATTCATTGGTCAATATTATTTGCTTTAAAAAACTATACACAATGCATCGATAACAATAATAATATTCACTGCCTCGTTGGCCGAGTGGTCGCAAGGGGAGACCCCTTCGATTCCTGGTTAAGGCAAAGTATTACTGGGTTTAAAAAAAATCTCAGTAGTTGCAAGGAGTCTGGAATTGTGCCCGGTATATGGTAATAGACTCATCCCTATTACATAGGACTCATAACATAAACAGTGAAGAGTGGGTTTTATATTGTACAGTGGCAATAAGTGCCGTAATGTACACCTAATAATAAAGGGCGTGATGTTATAATAATATTCACATAGGAGAGCCTTGTTTGTGCACGAATTAGCCAGTTTTTACCGAAATTATGCCATGATTCCCTCCGAAAACCGACGTGAAACAACGCTTGTGTTCACGTCGTGTGAGTGAGGGTCTCGGGGCGCCAGAACCCCATAACAGTTAAAAAAAATCATAAAGAAAAAAGACAGAGTACAATGACCTTTCAACAACATAGGTACTTATATTGTATTGTGTCCTCCAGTGAGGTCATTCCTCTGTCCCCGATCACCTGAATCTGCTATAAAAACACTTCCGACTACGGACCTGTCAGGTGTAATGTGTGTTACAAAAACGGCGCTGTGTTCTAGAGGTGGGTGCAGGGACGGACTTTGGAAGTGTAAATGTAGGTTGCGAAGATGAATATTGTGTTGTGTGGTGCGAAAATGATGTAATTGAAGACTGAGAACCGAGAACTCGATGATAACAACTAAGGCATCGCCTTTCAGTTTTACTTAATAGTTTTACTTTTCCAAAAATCTTAGTAACATACTTTAGAACTTTGAATAACCGGTATAAACGTCACATAAAAGTCCGAATTTCCTCAAAATCATACTCCCTAATCTTTCAAAACGCAAGTTACAATATCGTTACTCATCATCATCGTCAGACTTCATCTACAAGAGAGAAAGTCTAGAATATACGTCCGTAGGTACTGTTTTCTTACTCAGTTACCTACAGTATCTTTTTTCTTAAACATCTTCCAAGTCCAACCCTGTTCTCACGTCGCCACCAATCTGAATACCAACGCGATGCATAACGAAATGCAATATGTCTGCCGTCGACCTAATGGAGGAGCAATGCTGCGGATAAACAAATTTGCGGTCACGTTAGCTCACCTCTAGTGCGGATATTCTCGGTTACTCACATAAATAGAGCTGTGAAACTGTCATGGCGGTTAGGGCTTGTCAGTTATTATTTTAAGTGTTATTGACATGTGTTAGTGTTACATGTGTTATCACACTAATATTATAAATATGAAAGTTTCTTTATTTGGATGTTTGTCCGTTAATCACGCTGAACCGACAGAATGGATTTTTTTTTATTTGGTATACAGGCATACATGAGATAAAACAGGATCACATTCAACGCGGACGAAGACGCGGGCACCAGTTACTTTATAAGGTACTTAATTGTGGATTGTTGGGTGTAATGAGTAAATGTGCACTTTATTTGTTTAGAGGTAGATTTTGAATACTTATCTCTACACCTACCGATCACCCGCTCAGGTCTCCACCATCGTCTCATAGTTGTAGGTCGCTAATAAGGGACTACATAATAGACATCAGGTACTAACGTTCTTTGGTAGACCTTTTTTTAAGTAAATACTTAAATAGTAAGACTTATACCTACACTTTAGATATGTAGTGTGCAGTGATTGAAACAAGTTGAAGTCGAAGGTATGGTGTTCGTGCTCGTGCCTGATGTTCAGATGTTTGGCTTTTTGCCCACCAGCCACGGACACCTCGCCTGGTTGGAGGATCCTCCTTTTAAGATCTTAGGAAACTCTACTCACTGTTCCCTTCAGTGATAACCCTGTATAAGTCTAAGCAAATAGAAAAAAAGAAAGAAAGGAAACCATCACAATAACTCGTCGCGTCCATTTTCTTAATATTTCACAAACAACTCCATACTTATTGTAAAGTACCGGTGCTCATTAGCCAGTTCCCTCTCTCTTTCACTTCTAAGATAATTGCCTATGTCTGTCTCCTTCTCTTGAGTTGACACTGTTGTCGTAGGCAGTCCATGTTGTCATTGTCTCTTTATTTTTTTGTTTGAATATCGTCAGCAGGTTAATGAGTTGTTGAGTTTGTTTTAATATGTAGGTAACTGGTTATTTCTGTCACTTAATAGTATAAAACAAAGTCGCTATCCGCCGTCTGTCTGTCCCTATGTATGCTTAGATCTTTAAAACTACGCAACCGATTTTTGTGGCTTTTTTTGATAGATAGAGTGATTCTTAAGTAAAATTTATATGTATAATATACGCATATTGCACCCGTGCAAAGCCGGAGCGGGCCGCTAGTACTTTATAAACCGGAGGTAAAATATATAGAATAGATTTTTTTTTGTCACTTTCGATACTCCTCGTGTTTCCTGAGAATCGACTAAGGAACGACACATTTAATAAAGATCAAGAAGTACTTTCAATAAGCTAGCTATTTAAAAATACAATCTTTAAGTCGCTTGCCAAACGTATCGAATGTGACTCTCTTACCTATGTAGAAGAGACATGCTTCAGCTGTAGACTTTCATTGGCTGTTGATAATGAATTTGCACGGCACATTCGATACCCGCACGGAGCAACTCTTTGTGTGATCCACAAATTGTTGTTCCGGGTCTGGGTGTCATGTGTATGTGAACTTGTATGTTTGTAAACGCACTCACGATACAGAGAAAATCCTAATATGGGATAACGTTTTTAAAAAAAATCGTGAAATTAGCCATAAGACGTAATCTCCTCTACTAAACATACCTAGGTCTGACTCTCAATGGTTTCCAAAATGGCCGCTTGCAAACGAAATAAATAATAATAATAAACACATTAAGTAAAGCAGTAACCCTGTCTTTTTATATTCTGTCCAGGAACAAAATATTTTCTATTTGGATTAATCATAATACATTCATTTATAAAAACAATAAACAGAACATAAATACATATTTGTATATAATAATATAAATTGTATGTAATGGGGTCCCGGCGCCCATTGTAAGCGACCTCTGTCGGCATAGAAATTATTACTTTATTTATGAGTGTAATAAAGTCTATTTTGGATTCTTAGCTGTAACTGGCTGATATTTGATAAAGAACTCAGTAATAGACATAGTATAATATCACGCCTTTTATCTAAGAAAGGGTAGGCAGTGGTGCACATTACGGCACTTAATGCCACTTCACAATGGAACACCCAGTTTTCAGTATTATATTATGAGTCCCATGTAATAAGGGTAGCCTTTTGCCATATATGAAAGGGATTATGATAATTAATCTCATTCATTAAGTAAAACGCGGGTTACTCACTTGAATATACTGAGAAAAGCTCTACTAGAAGCAGCGCAGCAGTAAGCTGCGCGACGTCGCCGCGACCGCGCACGCTGCTCATGAGGAAGAACCCCTCTGTGGTTCGAAACTAGTAGAGCTTTTCTCAGTATATTCACGTGAATAACCCGCGTTTTTACTTAATTTAGTATGTCTCACGATAGTTATTATAAAAACATAATCTCATTCATTTAAAATAACTGCGACTAATTCCTGGTAAGTGATTCCATAAAAGCTTTACGTCACAGCTTGGCATGACTGCTGTTAACGACATGAATTTTGTATGAATTTTGCTTGAACATGTCACTATGCATACAAGTGCCCCCCAAGGGGGCCACTTATGTAAGTTTTATTTAAAAGACTAACCGCTTTTTATATTTCGTGCGATGTCAAGGTCAGAATGCCTTATTAGGAATGTCATAAAGGTTACATAATAATGTAAATATAGGTATGTGTTGACATTTTAAAGCAAATGTCGGAAATTGTATTAGTGCCACGAATGTTTGGTCGGTAACTTAGCAATTAGTTGTAAAACCGATTTGAATAAGTTAACACGCGAAAGTTAGTCATTATGTGTTGTTATTTTAAAATGAATTATCAATAAAGTTCATTGTGAAAACTAAATACTAATTGATTACGAATCGATTTTGAACGACAAATAATTCTAGAAAATAGATCGACTATCAAAGCCTCAGTATGAAATAAATAATCTAACTTACATAATTGTATTGTTACAGATCATTCAACAATGGGAGCCCCAAGAGCCTGCCTAATCTTCATCACGATCCAACTGGTATCCCTGGCCTACGCGCAAGAAGTCTCCAAGCGCGTGCCGCAAGGCTTCCTCGGGATGCGTGGGAAGAAATACTTCGAGGACGATGGCACCGAACAATTTTACAAACGAAAACCTCAGTTCTTCGTCGGAGTTAAAGGGAAAAAGAGCCTTCAGGACATACTTGAAGCCCCGGAGGAATATTACAAGCGAGCTCCAATGGGCTTCCTAGGAATGAGAGGCAAGAAAGAGCAGAAATTCCCAGACTTCCAAAGCAATGAACTGTACCTCAAAAGAGATGGCTCCCTCATAGGTCAGATAGACTACTCCTCAAACGAGAACCCCACCGTCTCCGACTTCCCTCTGCTGAACGAACTACTCCTCCACTACATCTCGCAGGTCAACCTCCCCTCCAACATACCCTCGGAGTCATCAGAATCTGATGTTGACCAATCGACTAATGAAATTGAGAAGCGAGCGGCGAACATGCACCAGTTCTACGGCGTGAGAGGAAAGAAATCCCTAAACAACTTGAGCTTCCGCGGCAAATTCATCGGCGTCAGGGGCAAGAAAGACTTGAAAAACAGTGGCCCTCATGAAATTAAATTCCTGGTCGACCAAAACGGACCCCTGCCTAAGAGAAAGGCTCAGATGGGCTTTTTCGGAATGCGAGGCAAGAAGTGGGCTGAAGGTTAGTGTTCATTGTCATTTTTTATGTAGCTTTCATCAGTTAAATTCACCCACTATAATTACTCATCATTCAGACGATACTTTTTTATCAACATAATTTTGTATGTCCGACCTTAAATCGAAGTTATTTACACATTAATTCATGAGTCATATTCCATTAGATATCAAAAAATATAATTATGATTTGATCGTGTGAAGTAGTCGTAGCGTCTACGTAGCGCTACGACGTTTCGTAGCAGTATGCTGACTACGTTGCTTTTATAGACGTCATGTTATTCATTTGCTATCATTCATGCATTTATAATTAATTTTTCAGATATTAGGTCGGCTATATTGACTCGAAACCTTTCCAAAAGGTACTAACGCAAAGATTTTTATTAAATAAATAGTTTAATAGTTTGACTTCTTCTTTGTGTGGTAGACAACGGTATAGTACAAGTTGTTGAATAATACCTTATTTTCATAAACTAACATTATTGTGGTGGCCTGGAACTTAGAGCTGACTTCTCAAGCAAGATGTTGCAGGTTCGAAACCTAGCGAGTTCGCAATGGCCGGGTGATTTCTTTAAACCGCCCATGACTGTGAAAGAACACAATATCATGTTTTATAATTGTGAAATCACCAATTCGCCCTGAACAAGCGTGGTGATTAATATTATTGCACTTTTGTATGAACGAAAAGTCTTTAGATTGTAACAAGGCAGCAATATTTTTTGTCAAATCGATTTATTCATTTTTTCTCATAACAATTTTGTTTGTTGTATTATAATTTGTGGGGTTTCAATATTTTCTCTCTGTCTCCTAATAGGTCGAGTAGTTACAAGTGTGACTGCTAAGCAACGGGTTCAATTCTCAGTAATAACTTCCCAGTAATACCACGGCGTCTGATATTGGGCCCGGTGTCTGGCAATAACCTGACCTCTCATTACATTGGATTCATAGCATATCTTATCATAACATGTCAAAATTAGGGGTTAATATTGTAGAATTATGTGTATCTTTGTCTAATATAACATCATACCCACGAAGGGATAGGCAGAGGTGCACATTATGCCATTGTACAATGTAACACCCACTTTTCACTATTTATGTTATGAGTCCCATGTAATAGGGGGTGAGTCTATTGCCATATACCGGGCACAATTCCAGACTCCGTGATACAACTGAGATTTTTTTAAAAACGCAGTAATACTTTGTCCTTTTATATTTCTATTATATTAATAATATTCTATATGTCTAATATATTTCTATTTTTTCTGTTACAGACAGTTCCGAGACAGACATAACAAACTAAGTGTCTTCAAAGGTTGATTCAATACAAGTATTAAAATAAACTAATAAATAAATTAAAATGCTACCTATTTCTTGAGAAAGACTTACCTTTTCGACATATCCTATAAGTAAACAATTCTTGCCAACAATAACGAGGCTTATTTTAGCGTTATTTTCACTGTTTATTATATAAGAAATTCTAGTCAGTAAATATCTATAAAATTACTAATTATATATAATATACGTTATGATATAATATAATATATACTATTGAACTGTTTATAATTATTCTTTAAATTAAATTTGTTTAAAATGTATTTCAACGGCAGAATTGTTTTTTATATTTATTTAAATTGTTTTTAAATTAACGATAGATCAGAAACAAATCAGTTTGTGATTTTTATGTGTACATTTATGATTTGTTTTGTTATCTTTTTTCAGTTTGAACTTTATAGATTTTATTTAGTTATGTATTACATCATCAGCCTATAAGTACCCACTGCTGAGCAAAGCCTCTTCACACACCGTGAAGGATTGAGCACTAATCACCACGTTTGCTCGTTGTGGGTTGGCGGGATTTCGAACTTATAATTAGAAATTATAAGTCCAGGTTTTCTCCCGATGTTTTGTTTATTTATGTATTTATTTTTATTTAAACATTACATTATTATAATATTGCAGTATATTATAAATAAAAGGCCTAACTTATTACTTAATTTTAATTTAAAGTATTTTTTATATAGTGTAACTTAAATTCTATGTTTACTAAAATATTGTATGTCTAAATAAAAATGAATAAATATAAAGTAATGCATTCTTATATTTTTATCGATGTCAAATCTGAATACTTATATATTTCCTAATTATTATTAAACAAAAATTAAAGTTAATGTAAACAGTAGATAGCTCATCGCGAGTATTTTCAATTATAAATAAAAATATAATAATTAATAAATTTATGTAGATTGGATTCGTAATAGTTAATGAAAATGTTATAAAAATATCCATTTAAATATTAATCGCATTTCATTTTTTATATTTGGTTGTTTCTATCGTTTTGTTCTCGATTATATAATTATGTCTTTTTAAATGAATTTTATTTAATCGATCAATTGATAATCAGTTTCTATTTTAAAATATGTATGTACAATGTTTAAGTTGTTATTTTGTTTTCTAGTTTCATTTTTTGTCTTCGTTTTCATTCGCTTTTTATTACTTTAAAACTAAGTCGTACATTTAATATTATACTTTAAAAACGCCTATGAATAGTTGTTTGTTACGACATTACGTAGTTACTTTAGCGTTTATAACTGTTGTTTTAATAAAATTACAAAATGTTTTGTATAAATTAATGAATTATGTAAAACTATCTTGACATTTTGTAAGGGCTGGCAAAATGTAAACTGTATTATAACAATAGTGAAATTAATATACGCAGTTGTCAATTTTAATGTCGCTTCATTTTACACCTTGACTTTCAGATACCCTTAGTAAGTAAGTACCTACTACTATATATTAAATAGAACTGCTGTACAAGGTGTTGTTTTAAACTGTCAAACACCAAGCGGTCACCGGTGACCGCGACCTATTGTTCTTTAATTGTGTCTATAAAACCGGTACTCGACGAGTTAAAGCCGCGTCATTTTCTAGGAGGTAAATCGGCTATCGATTCTGAGTCCGAAATAATAATAAAAATTGTAGGTAAATATTTATATTTTTTTTTAAATTACGGAAATCCGTAAGTGCGAACTACACGCCATCTTGTAACTAGCTTTACAATACGGCTTAACACACACAAACACGTAATTGATATTATTCCTAATTCCATAAAACTCCAATAAGAAACATTGCTGTCGCTTATTCTTAAATACTGTCGAACTTAACGATTTATTATAGCCATATTTTTAACTATTGGTCCGAAATTTTCTCTTACATTGAACCTTTATGACTTCTGTGACATGCTCCCGAGAAATGACACGGTTTCAAAACTACACCTTGTATAGGGTGTAAACATAACGCACTTGAAAACGCTGACATATTTTTTTACAATTTGAATAGTTTTTAACCGACTTCAATAAAAGAAGGAGATTCTCAGTTAGACCTATATGTATGTATGCTTGTGCGCGCTAATCTCGTGACTTTGGTGCGGTTAAAAAAGTATTTGTTACACTTAGAGGGTTTTAGTATATAATTAACCGACTTCAATAAAAGAGGGGTTTGTAGTCGGTTTTTGTGTACGTGTTTTTTACAACATTGACCGGTTCTATATATATAATAGTCTGTTTGTCTGTATGTATGTCCGGGATGAACTCAAAAAGTACTGCATAGATTTACTTCAAATTTTACATGAATATTACTAACAGGTCGGGTCAACATATAGGTCAAAGTCAAAGTCAAAATCATTTATTTCAATTAGACCAGGAAGGCACTTTTGAATGTCAAAACAAAATATTTAAATATTAAATAATAAACGAAAATATAAGTCCGTAGGTCAGTTCTCTAGTGAAGCTAGAGCTATAGGCTACATATTATCATGCTATCATCTATGGGGGAGGAGCCCTATACTAGGTACTTAATCAATTCTGACGACATTCGTTATCGTAGAATATCCCTTGATAAAGACTAATTCAAAAGCATAAATTGTCCGAGAAGTCATTATTCTATGCGGACGAAGTCGCGGGCAACAGCTAGTTAGGTTCATAAAAGAAAAAAATATTTATTGCACGGTTGACGCGATGACTCGGCAACTGGCTGCCGCACAACGTGTAGCGGGTTCCATTCCCGCACGGAACACCTCTTTGTGTGATCCACAAATTGTTGTTTCGGATCTAGGTGTCATGTAACTGTGAAATTGTATGTTTGTAAACGCACCCACGATGGAGGACAAAAACCTAGGGGGGCAAATTTTTACTTAAAAACAAAATCCTTACTTACTTTTATGAAAATAAAACTTGATTTATACCATTCAAATTTCAACTGTCGGCATTTTTCGGGAGCGTCCCATTTACACCTGTATAGTACATGAAATATTAAATAAGGTAGTCACAAAATTAAACCCTTTTTAAGGCATTGGGTGGTAAATGAGTAGACGAATACGTCATCGTCGTCTAGTCCAAGTAATGTTGACTTACAAAGAGACTGAAACTTTGCCAAAGCAAATTATGAGCTAATGTATAGGCGTATCTCGGAAATAACATAGCAGGATATATTTGGTGCTTGTAATGTTGACGAGGCTGTTGATTGTTTTTATAATTCTATTCACTCCATATTCGATGAATGCGTCCCAAAAAAATTAAAATCCAGGAAACCTACGAGGAGGTATCCGGTATGGTACACCGCTGATCTAATTAAAATTATAAAGCAAAAAGCTGACTTGCTTCGCCAATGTAAAACCTCACATGAGATCTCTTAGATAGATCTCACATGACAGCACGGTTGGTGCGGTGGCAGTTTTTAACTGGCTGCCGTGCAACGTGTCGCGGGTTCGATTCCCGCACGGAATAACACTTTGTGTGATCCACAAATTGTTGTTTCGGGTCTGGGTGTCATGTGTATGTAAACTTGAATGTTTGTAAACGCACCCACGACACAGGAGATAATCCTATAGTGGGCCAACGTTTTTCTAAAAAAAAAAACAAGTTAAGAAAAGCATGTCAATTACTTACAAAGACTATCTAAGTCGCATTCAGCGTAAACTTAATCATGATCCTACAGCTTTTTGGCAGCACGTAAATAGTTTGAAAAGTAGAGGCGGTTTTGCGCCTAAAGTCAGTTACAACGGAGTGGAATACGAAGGCAGTGATGCAGCACGGGCGTTTTCAATTTTTTTTGCTAACGTATTTTTCCCGACGCACCGTGATGTTTTGTCTCACCTTCATATCATACTCGTACTGGCGTCAGTCAAGGTTCAACCTTGGGGCAGTTGCTGTTTGGCCTAATGGTGAATGACTTGGAAGCATCTCTTAAATGTGCTAGGTGTTTGCTTTATGCGGATAACCTCAAATTGGTGTACGGTGTTCAGAACATAGCAGACACAGAATCATTACAAGTGCCATTGATTCTGTACTTAACTGGAGCATTAAAAATCACCTTAATTTTAACACGACCAAGTGCAGCGTGATGTCTTTTACTAGAGCTCACAAGCCCATTCATGTGGACTACTATTTGGCAGGAGAAAGGATCGAACGTGTCTACTTGGTAAAAGATTTAGGGGTATTGTTCGATCCTCGATTAACTTTTCATCATGACCACATGAAAGCGGTTACTAGTGACTCTTATCGTAGGTTAGGATTTGCAATTCGCAATATGCGTGAATTTGATAATATAACAGCTATCAAATTGGTGTACATGATCCTGGTTAGAAGCAAGCTAGAATCTGCATCTCTGGTATGGAGTCCGCATGAGGTTACTTATGCTTTGATGCTTGAAAAGGTGCAAAAAGCGTTTGGCTATTACCCTTTTCTGTACCCCACTTTCTATTAGGCATGTTACGGTTTAACTCTCTTGAGGTAAGGCGTGATTACTCCTTAATGATTATGAGTTGTAATTTGTAAGACGCTGCAAGGTGAATCTGACTAGAGATCGTAGATCAGGTGGTACGGTTATCAGTACCGAGTACCGAGGCTACTTACACACCAACTTGGACCGCGTCAACATCCCTTATTGGCTGTACCAGAAGTAAGTACAGTGGCCCATAAAAATTCTCTGCTGGTCCGAGTACTCACCATGCTGAATTCTCTCCTAATGTCAGCACTAGAGTGTGATTTATTTGCAATGAGATGGATGTGTCGAGAATTTCTAAGATTTTGTGAGAGGATGGAGGATACGTAACTAATTATAATGTTAATGTTTGTTTTAAGTTACAATTACTGATTACCAATTTTATTGTTCAATTGTATAGTTTTTTAAATAAAAAAATGACATCTTTATGACTGCCTCATTGGCCGAGTGGTCGCAAGTGCGACTGCCGGGCAAGGGGTATCGGGTTCGATTCCCAGGTCGGGCAAAGTATTACTGGGTTTTTCAAAAAATTCACAGTAGTAGCACGGAGTCTCACCCCTTATTACATGGGACTCACATAAATAGTGAAAAGTGGGTGTTGCATTGTACAGTGGCATAATGTACACCTCTGCCTACCCCTTCGGGGATAAAAGGCGTAATGTATGTTATGTTATGTTATGAGAATTTTATTTTTTACTGTATATATAAAAGTACTCCTTATGGCAACTTGTTACGCCGCAGGACGAAAACGAAATAGATTTCACGGTGTATGCTTAGTAGGCATAACAACGGACCCATTGGAGAGCCCTATATTCAGGTATCATCTTGCGACTGATAAAGCTGATAGAGAGAATACTCTTTCTAAATTGTATAATAATAAAACCCAGGAACAAAAAGCAATAAAACACAAAACTAACTTCTTTGTATTTATTTTCGTATTAAAATTGTTTCATTTAATAAATCCATGATGTTTATAAACGTAATACAGTAGTTACATAACGCACAAAGCCTTGCCCATCTATGTATGATAACAAACACATACCATCAACGACTACAACCGTACCGATGAATGGACCTCACACACACACGTACAACATACACACGCACACACACATACATGCGCGAGTGCAGTGTGACAGGCCGCCATACTTGTTTCACTAATGCTACTATTACTTACCCGACATTTTGTTTGAATTTGAAAATTTTACATTAAATAGCACAATCTCTTCAATAATTACATAATATTTTTCGACTAGCTTATTTTGGTATTCTTGTCGCGTTCACTGTACCTATAGTGTAGATTTTATACGCAACTTGTGGCGTTCGTCAACTCATTTAAACTTATAATTATAACATTCAGACTATGTATGGAACATGAGGGTCGACTTGATATCGAAGGCGACCTGTCACACTGGTTAATTTAATAAAATATTACAAATTATACATTGGAAATACTTGAAAACACATTGTAAAACATTCCTACTGAATAATGCGACAGTTGATAATTTCAGTTCCAATTTCATTGATAACAAGTTGGCAAGATTATAATCTATGAAGGTTTTTTATTGCTATCAAATTATTCAGTAAGTAATATCAATGTTTGTTCAAGCGCTTCCCTGAACAGTTTGCCCGCCGTAAGATACTTTCGAATGCAGTAACTTTATCTGAAAATAGACGCAACACATTTCAGAAGAAATCAGCATAAACCCATCTGACTGACGAGCGTCACCGTCCTAAACACATTTGTATAATAATATTAAGGCCGTGACACATCTACATGATTTTTTATATAATTTGAACGATTAAAAGTGGATGTATAAGCAAAATAAAACACAAATCGTACAAATGTTACCTACAAGCAAAAATCGTATGATAAATTTGTTAAATTTGACACTAACGACAGCTGTCAAACATGTGTCAAAGTGACAGTTGCGTGACAGCTGTTGTGAATGTACCTCTGTGGTGTGTTGAGTACACTGGGATATATATCTCGCATACACAAACGACTTACAATGTAGGGTATCTCTTTTCATAAGAGAAGGGTAAGAGTACCACTTTTACCCTAAAACAAGATTACCCCGTAAACATTTTCAATAACTAACCTTTATCTAACTTCGCTAAACGCACAAAACAATGTGTTCAACACACAACAGAGGTTAAATTGGAAAAAAACTACTATTATTATTATGTGAAAGAAAATATTATGGAATAATATACAGTTAGAGGGAGCCACCTCCCGAGTCAACCAGTCCTAGTTACATTTTCATAGAAAACTCATAAAAAAAACAGGGAAAGAACTGAAACGCTAATAAGTTTAAAAATCTTAACACATTAATAATAGTTAGCAACACTTTTATATGAAAACATAACTATAACTTTAGACGTAATAATTAATTTATACAATAACTATTAAACTGTTAGAATCTTAGTTCAGTTGAAAATAATATTAATGCAACCCATTGTAACCTCGTTCATCAACCGAAACGGCATCAGATAACTAGATTTTATTTCAACATCCTTTAAAAAGCCGAATAACATTGAATGCTATCTAACTATCATACAAAAATTTGTATACATAACTTGTTAAATAACTTAAATTACATTATCGTAACTTTATTAAGCATAACTTCATCAACCCCAAATATATATACTGTTACATTTTATTGTTTCTCTATATATTTATTTAGAAAACAAATTATAGCGTCGTAGTTCCGTTTCGACACTATCAATCCGTATTCAAGAATGCATGTGCGTGTATTTATCAAGCTTCAATTTGACTTTTATGAAAGAAACTATACACTTTTTACTTAGGTAAAATATATCTTTATTATATTACTGAATACGGAGACATGTCGATTGACAAACTTTAAGTTTGTTGTATTTTGCAGTTGGTGTCGCAAATGCGGCATTTCATTTGCCTTGGATATTTTCTAGTATTTACTTTAAACCAAATGTGTGTGGTTTGGTTTGGTCTTTGTTATGAATATGTAGCCAATCGTTGTTAAGGCTTATAAATAGTCTAACGAAATGATGTTTAGTTTTTTATTAGTAAGAGCTATTTAGCTCAATTACTTGTCTTTTAATAAAATTGATGACGTAAACTCCTATTAAATGCTCGAATTCATTCGTTTTTAGTTAATATTTGTTATAATTTTCCCTTCATTTCATTCTTTCATTATTTGCCAGCGCTTTTGTAATTGCACAATTACTACTAGTAAGCGAATTAAAAATTATATTACAAATTAAAAATAGAACTTATTTCGAACGTATCACACAACACCAATGACGAGACGAAATTTCAAATAAAGAACTTCAAAGAAAAAACAAATCCGTCTAAAAAGGACTTAGTTTTTTTTTTAAATATATTTTTTACTTACTAACATTTAGCATTGAATAAATATTATGCTTGTTCTGTATTACAAAATATATTCTGTATTTACGATTTTACCTAAACCACTGATAAAGTAATTTAGACACAGGCAATTTTAATCTTTGTCTCTTAGGACATGAGGTTGTTTTTCAAAATTGCCTTAAAGAGTGGTTTAAGTATCAAAATTATAGTAATAGAAAACAAAAATCTAGCGGCCTGGCATTAACTTCATTTAATAAAATCACACATTGTTTTAATTTTTTAATTCTTAATTCTAAATATTGGTTGTCTAAAGAATATTTTATTGCAATCGATTCGACTACAAGTTTTATAATTATGAACAATGTGTATGGGTTTTGAATTTAGAAAATATTTGAACCAGAAAATTTCGACAATAAGCGGTCGCTAAGTCGAAAAATTCTAGAAGGTTTTCAACTCTATTACAAAAGGTTACAGTTGAAAATCTATCAGTAATTCATGATTTAGAACTTCATTTGGTCGGGACTACCGGCTTGAATAATTATAACAAATTATTTAGTTTTTCATGTAAAACTATGAGCGAATCAGAGTTTTGAAATGCAGTAGAAGTGAAAAAAGAAAACAAAAATTGCACTATAATAATTGGCATATGATTTTAGACTTTATTTCATTGAAAATAAGTCAGAATTTTCTTTATAAAAAAACCTAAGAAATATAACAATAAAAGTATGTCTATATCAGGACATAACATTGTATAATTGGCATATAACTTTAGACCTTACTTCATTGAATATAAGCCAGAATTTTCATTTGTCGCTTCTACTACTTTCAAAACTCGATTGTACATGAATAAGCTTATATTTTGACTTTAGCAGTTAATAAGTAAAACCAAGTTGATTGCGATAACTTATAATAAATGCATTAATTTATGATATAATAATATTATAATAATTTAGTGCCTTCTTCTATATCTGTCACTCTGTGGAAATAAATAGCATTTTTTTTACTTAAACACAACTTTTATAGCAAACCTTTTTACTATAGAATCGTCTATCTTGCTCATTCTAATAGCTAATAGCTTTAGAATGAAAGAGACAAAACATTACATATATTGTTCGTTTATGGATTATTATTTATTATTTATTACCTATCACTGGACAAAAAAACTGGTTATTTTATTAAAATTCTACATTAAAATGTGACGGACTCATTACATAAGAATAATCGGACTGCGACTTAACGCATTATTACACTATTTTAAAGAAACAGCCAGAAATCGCAATGTGTAGATGGAGCCACTAGCGAAAATAATCGCGTCAGTCTTATATCACTATCAAAACTGTTTACGAACTGACAAAAAAATTTTATATTTACTATTTAAGTTTTCAATCCAAGTTGTGTTTAAGTAATTAATGTCTTTTTCACCAACTTATCCTACACTTTAAGGAACCCCAAAGCTAAGATAGGTGGCACTTAATTACATTTTGGTTTTCACCTACATATAAATGACACCTAACTGTACTAGTAAGAGTTAGCTTAGGTGCTCCCTCAGTCTAAGTAACACTTAGTTACGAGATGGTTTAGGAGTGGTTGGTGAAAATGACCACAAGAATTGTATGTAGTTAAAGAAAGTGTTTTAAATAGAAATAAATAGTTTCAGTATATATTTTAGTTTATAGTATTTAGTAGAGTGACAGACATACAAACCACGTTTTCACGCATACATATTGGCTTGAAGAGATCGCCCATTCTACTGGATTTTACCCTAGTTACCCTTTGATGTAGGGTAAACGTGTTACCCTTGTGAAAAATGAAGTTTCGAGGTAGCTCGACTAGTTTCGGACTCGAATGGAGTCTTTGTAGAACAATTTTTTAAATTCTCGCTCTATTGTTAATTTTGTAATGAAAATCCTAGTATTTTTAAAGATATTTCCATAGTCTCTGCCTACCTTCAGGGAGACAGGCGTGAGGTTATGTATATATGTAAATTTCTATAGAATATCTGTATGTATAAAAAGCTAACACAGATAGACTATTTCAGCTAGCGTCTTCTAAACCGGTCACTTTGTCTAGATTAATAATTTGTTACTATTACATTTCTATCTATAAACATTACCTAGCACCAACGATGAATAACAAAAAAAAAACATTTTTTGAGAATAGTTTTTGAGATAGTAACAATGTGTGAACAAAAATCAAAGCACCGTTACACACAAACAAACGAGACAAGCTTGTGCTGCCCTCTAAAGTCTTATCCAAGTATTATTTGACCACCAAGGAGTTTCAAAAAGACGTTTAAACATCTCGGTTTTGGAAAATTCTTTGGGTTCACTCGGTAGTCAAAGAAGAGTCAATATAAATACCTACCTACCTCCATTATCAATAATAGCATGCCACTATCACAACCCACGACTATCAGCCAATATATACGCAATGAAAACCGACTGCATTCAATAACCAACCTTAGCTAGAGACGATTAGATCGCATTCTGCAGCGTCAGCGGGTGGGCGTGCGTACCATGTCCGTTGTGCGTGGTGAAGTCGTCGTCCCGCAGCGCGCCCACGTCCGCCAACTTGGCGCCCTCCGCCGCCTGACGCTCCGACTGCAGGAACGACGCCGACACCAGGCCCGTGCCCGACACCAGGCCCGTGCCCGACACGAGGCCCATGTTGGCCTGAACGTTGCCGTTGTTGGCCTCTAGTGGCGTGTTATTGATTGGTGCGTTATCGTTTGTTGGGAGTTTGATTGCCGTCGTCTGCTCTGCGGTTTTGTCCTCAGTCTGGAATAGATATTTCGTAAATCTATGCAGATAAATGAAATTGGAGTGTCAGTTTGGAATATTGAAATAACTGCTTCTTAAACTGTCAAACACCGCGAGGACACCGGTGACCGCAACCTATTGTTCTTTAATTGTGTCTATGTCTATAGATACGGTACTCGACGAGTTAATACATGCATATGAAATACATACGATACATATACCAAAATAACATTTGTATAAAAAAATTCTAGTCTGTATATGTCTGTTTGTACTGGCTAATCTGTGAAATAGTTGGAACGATTTGACGGGACTTTTACTGGCAGGTAGATGATGTAACAAAGAGTAACATAGACTATTATCATTTTGAAAAATGGAAACAAAACAAGTGAATATTCTATCCTACGTGGACGAAGTCACAGGCAACAACTAGTAAAAACATGTAAGAAAAGATAAGTATTTTACGAATATTGTACTATAATTTACATCAATGTTTCATTCTATTTACGAAATTTTGGTTATACCATGAAGTCTTAAGTACGCAAGGTATACTAAATTGCTAATCTCGTAATGATTCAACTAACTTCGTGCACCCTTATTCTGGCTTGTAACAATTTGAGTAACCTCATTGAACAGTTACATCATTAAGTTATCCAATAAAATACAACCTGTATTTCAAAGCTTCGCTACGTTCCTGAGTCAAAGTCAATGCATTTGAACTAAATACAAATACTATAGAAAATGCGTTGTATACTAACAGGTCGTTGGTCGGACAGTCCCAGTAGGTCGGCAGTGACGTTCCCGTTGTTGGTCGCGGCGGGGGCGGGCGCTGGCTCCCCGCTGCCTACTTCCACGGACTTGTTCTCTTGGGGCTGTGGACATTATTAAGTAAATTGACTTATTGTATAATGCACATGAAGAATGCCTAAGTATTTTAATTGGTCAAAATCCCAAAGATTGTTACCATGGAAATGGATGTCTATTTGAATGTTCACACATCTGCATTTGCATGTCTATCGATACGGTTATAGTGGGCATAATAAAATTTTTGTCGACTTTACAAACACACCACAATATGATAGGATACGCTCTTTGTTAAAGCGCGAGCGTCAACAATGGAATGAACTTAATAACAATATTTTAACGCTCCCTTACGACATAATTCTATAATAATACAAAATTGAAGTCATCAATGGATGATATCATATTTTTTTAATTTTGTTATTAATAAAGGTTTTGTGTCAACTGTAAAGTTTTGATACATTAAAATTTTATATTATTAACATACCTGTGCGAAGTCTAGTCCGAGTAGGTCGGCGGTGGCACTGACGTTTCCATTATCAGGTGCAGGGGCCGACACAGCTTCAGGGGCCGCCGCCTCTACTTCTACAGGGGCCGCGGGGGCCACGGGGGCCGCGGGGGCCACAGGGGCCGCGGGGGCTGCAGGGGCCGCGGGGGCACTGGGCTCTGCAGGGGCTGATTGCTTGTTCTTATCTTCTTCTGCTTGCTGTAAGAGTAATCAAGAGATGATTGACAATACCGCCATCTTTTTTTTTTAAATATGATGTAGTACAACGGTTGGCTACTATGTCGCCCAATGGTAAGTGATGATGTGGCCTACGATGGAGCCTGGACATCAAGTTGAGTGAAATTTAATGAGTGGTATCATGAGGATCATGCCGCTCATATAGCATGACGCGTTAGACCAGAAGAATATTTAGTTAATGTGCAATTTGAGGATCAATTTAAAACAATAAACGAAGCTAACCCTAATCATTTCATTAGCGCCCCATGATGGGTACCAAATGAAAAACTATTATTTAACACTATGTATATGTCTATCTAACTTAAAAAATATTAACCACTCATTTACTACTAAGGGCCCATTGTTCAATCATCAGTTAATTTTTAACTGCAGAATAAAATATTTTTTTCATATACAGTTTTTAGTATGGAAGAATTATCAAATATTCAAAGTTACTCCTTAGTTAAAATTTATCTGGAGTTAGAAAAATCGGCCCTGACTACGGCGCAGTTCCATGGTATATCTCACCTTCCTGAGCCGAGTCCTGGCCATGATGGCCTCGACCCGTTGTTTCCTGGCGAGTCGTTCCTTCTCCTCCCTCTCTGCCTCCTCCCTGCGCAGTTTCTCGGCCTCCTCGGCGGCCTTCCGTTTCTCCTCGTCCTCTTTAAGCCTCGCTTGTCTCTCAGCTTCCTCGCGAGCTTTGCGTTCAGCTTCTTCGCGTTCGAGCTGTTGTTGTGCCTGGAAAATTGACAGGAGATTTTATCAACACATGTTTAGTTGTGGAAACATCGATTCACATTAAATGTTAGTTCTAAATCTATCCATAGAATTTATAAAACGAGTTAAAATGAGTGCCATGGAGTTGAGTGACCACTCATTTGACTCCGCAAGGTTTTAAGCAATGACTTTATGTTATGGCAAATATTGCATACTTTCAAGTAGTGATCTTCCTATTCAGTTGTTACCTCAATAATACTAACGTAATACCGTATTTATTGGTCACCAGGTGTTGGAAATGCAAGAAGACATTTTTGGCCATTCACAGAGGTTGTGTAAAATATTAAACATCCAATGGCGTGACACTAGTTAATTCCCTATTGGAAGATATACGGTAGGCCCCATTGCGTATGCATTACCTCGATAGCCTTCCTAAGTTTCTCTTCATTCATCTGCCTCTGTAGTTGTGCCAGTTCCCTCGCCTCCTCCTCCTCGCGACGTTGCCGTTCCTCCTCCTGACGTTGCCGCTCTGCTTCTTCTTCGGCTTCGCGTTGCAGTCTATAAAACGATTTTATGTGAAAGGATAACAAGTTACAAACAAACAAATGAACATACATATTATATTTATTCATATATCTTTACAAACTTTTTCATTTAATACTATTATACCTTAGAAAAAATATCTGTTATCCTAATTGTACGAAATTTTTAAAAATAAGTTTATTAATTGTAACATATAACATTACATGTCGAAAACAGTAGGCGATGTACATGTATGTGGGACTATTTTTTATAATTACTATCATCTGTAATTACCACACTTCCTGCAAATAAATGTACTTATCTATTATATAAAAATAAGTCGGGTTTTCCTTCCTGACGCTATAACTCCAGAACGCGCAAACCGATTTCCACGGTTTTCACGGTTGGTAAGGTCTCTGGCTCCGTGAGGTTTATAGTATAGAAAATTCAGGCAAAAATGATTTTTCATCTTTTAATCACCAAACGAAAAATTACACAAAACAAAGTCATCTGGTGGTGAAACAGAGTTCGCCGGATTGGATAGTTCTTTATAATATCAATAACATTACCTCTGCCTCTCGAGCTCGGCCTGTCTCTCGAGTTCCTCCCTGGCGCGTCGTCGTCGCTCAGCGAGTGCGGCCTTCGCCTCCTCCTCCGTCGTTATACGCCGCGCCGTCATCGACGCTGGGATAACATAGTGTACATTATAACACAACTAATGGTATTTCAATATCTTATACTCTTATACTATTTATAAAGCTGAAGAGTTTGTTTGTTTGTTTGTTTGAACGAGCTAATCTCCGGAACTACTGGTCCGATTGCAATAATTATTTTTGTGTTGGATAGTACATTTATCGAGGAAGGTTATATATATAAGCTACAAAACATCACACTACGCTAAATAGGAGCCGAGCAGAGCGGGTGCAACCGCGCGGAAGTAGCTAGTATACCAATAAACTTGGTATGTCATACGGGCTTTTTTCTTCAGGAGGGGGAGAATCATCTAATGACTGCCCGTCTTAGGTCAGGCATGAAAGTGTCAATAAGAGTCACTGACTAAACTACCCCGTTCCTCTTGCTCCGAGCCAACTTGCGACATATCCGTGCTTACTGTGGCCGGATATCGTCGCGCGAAATAATAGGTATTTAATATTATGTCGTGATGGCCCTGAGCTTTAAGACGCCCGCTTCTCATGCACGAGGGTGCGGGTTCGAAACCTACCAACGGCAAGTAACAATGTGACTTTTCCCGAGTTATATGTACTTTCTAAGATTATTCAGACACCACTGACAAACGGTGAAGGAAAACATCGTGAGGAAACCTGGGCTTATAATTTCTAATTATAAGTTCATAATCGCCAACCCGCATTGAGCAAGCGTGGTGATTAATGCTCAAACTTCTCCATGTGAGAAGAGGCTTTGCTCAGCAGTGTGCATTTATAGGCTGTTGATGATGATTATGCGCCATTTGCAGCTAAATAAAATTTTAATAAGGTTTGGATGTAAAAGTACTCACCGGTCATTTCATTATCTTCAGTCTTGTCGACGGAGGGTTCCTTCTTCTCCTCCTTGTCTCTCTGCTCGGACCTCTCGCTCGCTCTCTCTTCGTGTTTCGTTACCTCCGTTACTTGCTCGATTTTCGTTTCTTCCTTAACTTCTACTGTTTCTTTGATTTCGTTTACCTTTAAGTGTAAGATGGACATTATTAGCAATATTTCAAAGAAAGAGTAACGCGACGCGATAAATCTAAAAAGTGCTGAATCGTATCATAATTTTTGAAACATCAACGTCATCATAGGGGACTAGACGATCTATCTAGGATAGTTCTAACTAGACGAGTGATTTTTTTACATATTGGACCTAAAACTCCTTCTAAGAATATAAAGGGCCGATTTTGCAATCAACAGATAATTCTCAACTGTGGATTAAAATTGACACTTGACAGATGGAGATGGATGCATGGAGAAATTGTCTAATAATGAAGGTTACTATACTATAAGTAGACCTTCTCGGTGAAAAAAAAGAAAAAAAAAGTGGTTAATGTAGCACGTAAGATTTTTGTAACAATTAATTTTGACTTTAAAATAAAAGAAAATGTAATTGAATGACAAGGGCACGGACAAGAGTCCCTGGAGAAAAAGATATGACATATAAAAAAAAATAGAAAAATAATAATAAATGAAGGTTATTCCTAAAAACTTAACTGGAGTTGGAAAAATCGGCCCTAAGCATATTATAGTAGAAGTATATAAATGCACCGTACCTTCTCGTGCGGCAGTACGTCCCCGTCGTGTCCCCGCAGCGCCTCCAGCTTGGTGCTGACCTCCGCCGCGTCCACCTGCCGCGCCTCCGTCGTCGGCTGCAGGGGGCAACCACATTAGTACTCAGGTACAGTTAGTATCTTAAGTATTTCGAAGACTGAAAAATGTAGTCGCATTTGTGACCACTTAGCCAACGAGGCAGTCGTGCAAGGGGTCTCGTGTTCGATTACCGGATCGAGCAAAGTATTACTGGGTTTTTCAAAAATTTCTCACTTATAGCACGAAGTCTGGAATTGTGGCCGGCTGGAATAGGCTCACCCCCTATTACATGGGACTCATAACATAAATAGTGAAAAGTGTGTGTTACATTGTACAGTTGCATTAAGTGTCGTAACGTGCACCTCTGCCTAGCCCATCGGGGATAAAAGGTGTGATGTTGAAAAATAGTCTTCACGTAAAATATGTCATTTTACGTGAAGACTATTTTTTTCTCATACCGGTTTATAATCAATTAAAGGGGGCAGTTTAGGTCATAATTATTACCTTCTATATTGTTTTTGCTTTTGGATGGCCCTAGTTTCTTCAATCAGACGTTGAACGCTTTAAGACCTCATACCCATCCAAAACGTAAGACTAAGAGAGAATATATATAATCCCCATTTCAATTGAGACCTTATCAACATACTACTGAACTATTCTCCTCAAAATGTATCAGTAAATAGTGTTACCTTATTAATCTCCTTGTCGACGCTGGCGTCCTTGGAGTGCGCGGGTGAAGGGGACAGCGTGCGGCCCGGGGACGCCGACAGGGACTTGCCGCGCCCGCCCTGCGTGGGGTAAAATAAGTAACGATGTTAATACTATTACTAATATATTCACGGTGAAGATTTCGTGCCCGATATATGGCAATTGGCAATAGACTCACATATACATGGATCTCATAACATAAATATTGAAAAGTGGGTGTTACATTGTACAGTGGCATTAAGTGCCGTAATGTGCATCTCTGGCTACACCGTTGGGTATAAAAGGAGTGATGTTATGTTGTTTTTAATAGATTTCAAAAAAGCAGATTCTCAATTAATATATCTCAGGTATAACAAATTTTAAATAATTTTAAATGGAATAATATTTACCTTATCATGTTCTTTGGATGGCTTTGGCTTTCTGTGTACTGGTGGCTTGCCCTCACCCGGCGTCACCGGCGGAGCTGGAGATATAAAATGTTTATTAAAAAAACTAACGAAAATGCAACTTGTTTACAACTGATGTATTTGAAGAAATTGGCTCGTTTAATAGGCCTCAGTATATATTCAGTAATGAACGTCTTGCTAAACGTAGCTCCCACTCCTAAACTTTGATTCGTTATATCTAAGTATCATTTAATTATACAACAAAATAAGAAATACGTGTCTAATAATTTTTACTACCTAACTGACGGACTAATTACATCATTCGTATTATATGGGTGATGAGTGGTGAGTAACTCACGCGTCCTATGCACGTTGGCGGCGTGCAGCGAGGCGGGGCGCGGGCGGCGCGCGGGCGTGGCGCGGCGCGGCGCGTCCCCGCCCGCCACCACGCTGCCGTCGCGCGACACGCTCGGCGTCGTCGCCGCGCTGCCGCCGGGGCACTCGCCCACTCCACCTGACACACGGGTTTGGTTGGAATAACTCATTTTTTCTTTCGTTGACAACTCGTTTGAGCGTATTGTCTTTATGTCACGCGAAATTTCATAATCAAGTCGCGCGAAATTTATCATAAAAAACTAAGTAAATAGTAAGTATATATCACTGAATTCTTTGAATATAAGATCAATGCAATATACAAACGTATTTAAAATCAGACGAAAATATTGTATTCAAAAGTTACTTCACTCATTTGAGTACAATATTAAAATTTATTGTTGCAGAGGTTTTGAAAATTAATTTTATTATTTCAAATACGAATTCTAAGTTAAATCAATGTAAATCTAAATATACTAATGTTAATAACTTAAAACAATATTAATATTTACATTAAAAGCACATAAGTTAGAACATCGACATTATTATTATTAAAAACATCGCTGACATCGAACACAAAGCCAAAATTAAATCCTAAACACACATCAATAAGAATTACAATACGACAAATCTAAAATTATAAGGCCGGTAACACACGACGCGTATCGAAATATAATTATGATATGACGCCGTGTGTGATTTAGGACCTCGAAAAACACACATAAAAACTAAACTACTAAAACTTCAATCAGAACTAGACCTAATTAGTTAAAGAATTAATGTACAAATTCCAAAAAACTACTACAAAATCACACTTTAAACAATAGGTAATATAAAATAGTTCAACACGCATCAATAAAAAAACAAAGACTTCATTAATAAGAAAATAAGTCTTCATTTTAGTAGTAGAAATAAACCGAACACACATTAATAAAAAAACGACTTAACACTCAATAAAATAAGACCTAATATTCTGTATCATACCTTTAGGCGTATTAACTCCAGTGCCTGCAATGGATGCGGGGCGTGGTTTCCGTGGCGCGGAGTGAGGACGGCGAAGTACTGCGGTCGCGTTGGAGAGTGCACTCCCCGGCCTCGACCCGGGTGTCGTGTCGCCAGACCGCGGCTCTGTGCATAGTACTATTTACAGCCAGGAGAAGGGATGACTATGAAATGGTATGTTAGTTATGTAGATAGATATTTAATTATGTACCTTGTAGTTGTATAGTGCTCTTGTTGTTATGTGTAACAATCATAGATAAACTTATTGATGTTTCATCTCTCTCTGATCATTCATAAAGAGCATCCCTCTTTTACATCGTAAGTGAACTTTAGGCATAATGTTGTGTAACAAGGATTGTTCGACAAGTTTCGAGTTTAAGCGGAGCCCTTAAAAGTTGTGTGAATAATATTGGCGGGGTAATTTTGATTCAGTATACTATTGAAATTCAGTATTTCAAAGTATGTATAAACTGGGAAGACATAGCAAGGAGTTTGAATTATTAAGAAACCAACACAGAGAGAAGTGCAAAATGAGAATAGAAGAATGGACCTTGTATCAGGAAGAAGTTACCTTCACAACATAAATTGTACCTTGAAATCTCCCACACAAGGAAAGAGAGGAAGGGAGATAAAAATGACATTTTAGAAGATTATAGACATTACCTACTATGAGAAAAAAATACATAGGCAACAGTGTTACTCAATGTCTTGTTATGTGGTTTAACAGTAAACATAATACAATAAAATGTAAATGTAATGTGAAAATGACAATATAGAATGAACGATGATGAGACATAGAATAGTTGTTATTAATTTTGATGTCACTTTTTCATGTATTAATGCAATTTTAAATTATATATAAACCACCCTTTATAAACTTTTGGAACACTAAACATTTAAACCAATTAATTTTGTATTTTATTTACAAATATTTTCATAGCAAAGTTTCGAATTTTCTTTTTTATAATCATGCATTTTTTTTTCAATTTCGTGTACATTTTGTGTGCATCATGTGCATGATGAAGGGAAGTGAGAAGTACACATCCGATTAGAAAGCAAAGCGATTAGTGACACTCACCTTTTTAGAAGCTGGTAACACCACCATGGAGATACTAGACCAAGACTTCGTATAGCCCTTGTATGCAATGGCTTATGAGTTTTTTTATACTTAACTAGCGACCCGCCCTGGCTTCGCACACGTGCAATATGCATGTATTCTACATATAAACCTACCTTAAGAATCACTCTATCTATTGAAAAAAAAAACCTCATTAAATCCGTTGCGTAGTTTTAAAGATCTAAGCATACATAGGGACAGACAGACGGCGGATAGCGACTTTGTTTTATACTATGTAGTGATAGGTCGTCGTTTAGCCACAATCTCGCCTGATGATAAGCGATGATGTGGCCGACGATGGAGCACGCCTACCTATGAGCAATCTGTTCACTCGGGATTTAAAGACACTCAAGTTAAAATTGTCGAGAGGGACAGATTCCGCCAAGGAGTTCCTTAGCTGTTCGCACAAGGAAGCTTGACGCGAAACACTTTGTGCGAACGGGTGGAATGTCCACATATAAGGGTGGCACCCTGCCGTTCGTCTGGTACTACATTATTGATAATATGTAAAAAAAAAAATAGGTGAACGTGTGTGCTTTGGTTTTTTTAAATTATGCCCAAAGGTGTGCCCGTTTACAACACTTGCAAAACAAAACACCGAGTGAAATGCGAGAAATATCCTGATGACATACCAATGGTAACTGGTAGTTGTTATTTCACACATTATCAATACTAATATTATAAAGCTGAAGAGTTTGTTTTTTTGTTTGAACGCGGGAATCTCCGAAACTACTAATTCGAATTGAATAATTCTTTTTGTGTTGGATAGGCATTTATCGAGGAGGGTTATAGGCTATAAAACATCTCACTACGACTAATAGGAGCCGAGCAGAGCGGGTGAAACCGCGCGCAAGTAGCTAGTGATTTGATATAAGTTATAACAGAAAGATTTCTCTAAGTCACAGTGAAGCGTGCGCGAACGCAGATCTTAGTTCAAAGCGTAATTTTAAAATAATTATTATTATTAATTCTCTTATTAAGAGATTCTCATAAACCAGTACATACAAGAATTATTCTGTAGGAAGGTAGCGATAAATACCTTTTAGCCCGTTGTTTTCAAAAGTAAGCCTAACGCTGTATGGAATAAAGACCAAAATGGAAGAGAAATGATACCCAAACCAAGCGACCCAGTGCGAAACGATAAATTTAGAATAGAGGTGAATTTTGATAATGGATAACAGGACCCGATAATTTTGTAAAATATAGAAGATACTTAAAATAAGTGCCCCAGGAAAGTGTATTCACAAATATACCAAGTTATTAAAATTAAGCCAATTTGTGGGACATAATTTATCGAATAACGTTGTCAGCCAAAAAGCGGTGCTATCGTTCTAGTAAAAAAACCTTTCACTGCCAAATAAATCTTATACTCAGTTCTTTCATATCCCTTCTTCTACCACATTCCTACACATACCAAAATGTTATAAACAATATTTATACTTGAAATATCCAAAATGTTAGTGACAATTTACCCAACTATAACTTAATAACAAAATTAGTGACGAATTTTTCCAATAACAAAACAATTATAATTAAGCCATTAATTGCGTGTTTAGCGACCACCCTGCAGTTACCATTTTATTTACTTAGCGTGAACCAAAAAGCAAAGACACAAAAAACTTCGAAGTTGACAGAATAGTCAACGCTTGGCAACACTCACAAACGCACGCGATAGAATTGCCAGACGAAAAAAAAGAAAGTTACAATTTTGGAACTACTTTTGATCTAATTCGCTACTTATTTCAGAAGAAATTAAACTAATAATAAATTCACACAAACAGACCACTTTTTGGTCTAATTCTAAGCTTATTTGTAGCAACTACACACTCTGAAAACCAGCTAAAATCATCGTAATTGTCAAGAAATACATTTGAAACACCACTCTTTAGAGCAAAGCATATTGTAGGCATTATATAGTTAGCCACATACATTCATAAATGAGCTTGTCTTGGCACACGGAGGCACGGAACGCAAAGCGAAGCACCTCATTGAAATTATTTTTATTGCTCATAATTAATTTCTATCTATCCCCATGGGGTAAAGCAGTAAATTCATGTAAGTGTGAACTAATTATTTTTATCATATTAGGGAAATTTTAGATTTTGTCTTCAAACCTCAAGGTGTGCATTTTCAAGGGCCAATTTTTTAGAGTGATACGCACGCGAATTTATATTTTGGCCTAACTTTTATATCAAAAACACCCAAAAAGGAGCCAAGCGTATCCCACAAACAGAACATTAGAACGCCAGAACACCTCAGCGAAGCGATATCACACCCTACCCTTGAGAAGCGAAGCACCCAGACTTAAAACGCAGAAACCAAGCTGGATACGCGATTTTGAAGGTCTTACGAGCCCTGTTGAGGTGATGCATGGATGGCGAGGCGGAGTGCAGCGGTCGGCTGGAGGGGAGTCGGTCGAGCCGCGTCATCGAGTAGGCCCTACCTGGCGCTCGCGGCGCGGGCACCGTCGGCACCAGGTCCGTGCGCCGCCGCGCCACAGACGACCACATTACTGGCGCTGGACTGCGCTCGGGCTCATCTGGAAGTGATTAATGTGTCTTTGTAGAGAAACATCTTTAGATATTGTGCGAATTATTAGCATTTTGTCAATAATTAGTAATTGAAATCAATTTAAAAATAAAGGTTTTAGTACTGATGAAAAAGGCATACGTAATGTCGTTATTATAAAAAAATTTTAGACATAACTTTTGTATGTGACCTGTATCTGAGTCAAGCCTTAAGTCAGACTTTCATGGCATAATATATATTCTATTGACATAAAAACTATCATTTAAATTCAACAATAGATAGTATCCTGAGATATTGGTGCTAGTAAGGTGTAAGGTTTTAGCCCAATCAGCTTAGTTCGTTACATCTATTCGACTATTACTTTGCCAATAGTAAATATTCTATTGGATCAGCTTTACACGACATTAGCGCCTCTACCGGCGCAAAAAACACTTTCTCACAACGCACGTACATGAGATCAAAGTATTACACCTGGACGAGGCTTACACAGCGAATTAGCATAATCTTTTCTTAATCTTTGTGCAAGGTCACGACGTAGCCGATCTCAATACAATAGCGAAGCGAATTACATATGACTCAGTTGTGTATAAGGTAATTATTATGGGGGACGATTATTTTGGCCGTAAGTGTAATGATGATGCAAGGAAAATTAGTCTTAAATGAGGCTTTAAGGTTACTTTAATATTATTATGATATACCCATCATTGTACCTTTACAAGGTTGAGATATCATTTGTCAATGAAAATAGTTATACACATCAGTTTTGATATTTTTTCTACTTAGTAGCGCTAGTGACGCATACAGTCATATTGGGCCAATCAGCTTAGCTGTCAAATGCTAATTGATTAAAGGCTTGCCCATTTTAGATAAGTTATAGTACGAAATGAAAGATGAAAATACTTACAGAAACTCATGAACATCACAGCTCCTTTATAGCAGCATGAATGGAGAAAGAGGATGTTAGAAAGCACAGTAAATGAAAAGATATAGATAGAGAAAAAGTTACTGAAAAACCCTTCTTTAAATTACATTTACTTTTATTTTCTAATCGACCCATTAAAGAGAGAAGCAAAGAAGATGAAAATGAAAGAGAAGATGTCTGGATGTCGCCATGTCATTTTATTATTAGCTCAACTAGTTAGGCATGACTTTATGAATGTGGTCAACGAAGTTATATGGTTAAGAAAGTAAAGATTGATGCAGTACAAACAGTAACTATTGGTGGGTTACTGGGCTGACTGATGCTTACCAAAGATTTGTCTATTGGCTATGTGCAAAGCGAGTAGTGGTGGACAGATAATGACCGCAGCGCACAACATGGCAGAAATTGGAAACAAATGGGGATGATCAGCTGTCAAAAATGTGTCAATCAAGGCAAAGAAAGGCCCATGGCTCGTATTAAGTAACTCTGGCCGTTATGTCGCAGTTCTTCCACATTTCTTACATGCTCGGCTAATACTAATTTATTGCCTTTTGTCTCAGTTTGTGGTTGGAAACTAATATTATGTGTAATAGTTTCAAACCCGGTTTTTATTATTATTATAATTTTACAGTAAAACTATTGAATAAATTGCACTTAAATAATGTCAACAATACTATTTTAATTTTTGGTTTTATTTATATTTGCAAAGAAAATTATAATGTTTACATTGTTATTATTTGACAGCTTCCGCAAATGTTGTAAACGCTACGCGTCGCCACCGTCGTGCACATAGCCAATATAAAAAAAACATGCTACTACTGTCTCTGTACTGAATCAATCGCTATTTTCTTACCTGCATACTAATAATTTGGATTATTACATTGATAGTTTTGCTAAAATTACCTTTATTGTCAGTGTCTGAAGTATCTAATTGCAACGCGGAAGCGCGTCTCGTGAGCGGCGCAGACGCGAACATCACATTTGTTGTTGATGCCGCCCTGAAAACATTGTACAAACAATATTAGTTACAGTTGTCATATAAAAGTGAAGCAGTTAGGGTTAATTTCGCATAACAGATGCAACTAGCTGCTGTTAATTTTGAGTTTGATGTTTTGTTATTGTGAAGTATTTTTTTGAACTATAGTCTAATACAATATTTAAAAATTGTTTTAACAAATTTCTGCAATGAACCTTATTGTTTTGTGTAATATAAGTGATCATTACACAGATAACATATTATTATATAACAAAAAAACAGTCATCCGACCATAGAACTTCTTCTTTTTTTGAAAGTAAGTTATAATTATGCTGATCATAAAATATTGTCTATCAAAACTTAGGACTAAAACAACAACTAACAAATAAAATATACAAATACTAGGTACTTATTTTAGACAAAATCTTCGAAATGTAAAGAGGTCAAGGCTCCTACACAAAAATCAAAATTTTCTGAATACATGACCCCTACTAGTTTACGCGTATCCAAAGCGATATGTTACAGCGAATCAACATAGCATAGGTAGTTACACATTTACATACAAGCTGTTATGTTATATACTGGACCATTTACACAGCGTTGACTTATTCTACACATACAATTATACATGCTAGGCGAGGCGCTACATTATGTACAATAGCGATGATGACAGGGTATGAAAATAAAAATCTAATTAGTCCGTCAGTTAGGTAATGAAAAAATATTAGACACGTATTTTTTATTTTGTTGTATTATAAAATGATACTTAGATATAACGAATCAAATTTTAGGAGTGAAAAAATAAAAAATACGTGTATAATGTTTTAAAATAATCTACCAGACGGACATTAAAATAAAAATTAGGCATCTTTTCTTTTCTTTATTTTTTATTTCACTATTTTTATAGCGCTTTTTTTTTGAGGGGGGAAATCATCCAATGACTTCTCCTGTATTGGGTGAGACGAGAGGGAGTGTCAGACTCTTACTGGAGTTTTGAATGTGTGGTGAGTCCTATCGATTGATAATTCCGAATTATAGTACTAGTACTAGTGTAGCAGTTAATTCAGTATTGACATCAGTTAGAGTTGTTGTTTAAAAGGTATATGAAACCTTACAATACACGAACTTCCAGCCTCTTCAAGGCATCAAACGTATAAAACCGGTATAATTTTACATTTTCTTTCTATAATTTATCTCGCAGTTATTCAATGAAATTTACAAGAAAGTCAAAGATTTTTCTATTTCTTTCTGTGTTATTTTTTTAGTAAAACGAGTAGCTAGATATTATTTTTAATACTATCGCATTTATTGTTTTATTTACTTTTATTGCTCGGATTATTGTTTTAGAATGATAATAGCTGATATTGTTTGTGGGGTATTAGTTCTATGCGAATGACCTACATAGAAAGACATTTGGCCTATTATAACAGGAGTCAATGAGTATGTATTGTGTTATATTGAAAGTAATTTAAGAGAAGAGTTAAGGTTACTATAAAGATGTACAGTAAAAACCATCACCAAAGACGTCCACCACCAAGAAACAAAGACTAATGACCAACAGACCAACGCCACACAAACTTTTCCTTAAACTCCTCAAAGGAAAAAGCTACACAGAAATCCATTTTAGCAATCTAGGTCAAAAAATACCTAATCACTTTCTGGAACAATCTCCCAATCCGCTGACAAGATCACGAACCGAGAAATTGCGTAATTAGTACCAAAAAAATTTCACCATTGACAAATTAGTGGATATAAGGCCATTGTGTGTTAAACAATGGTGCTGGTGATGGCTAATGACGTCATAAGGTCAGTAAACCACGACGGAAGCCGCGAACGTGGGCTGGATGTCCCGTCACGATGATTAAAATATAAAGGTGATTATAAATAGGTGTCTAGATGATATCATGGATTTCCTAGCCACAAGACTATTACAATATTAGCTCATTCTTTCCGATTTTTCGTCACGACTGATCGGTATGAGATGTCGATAATCTACTTCGAATGTGTCTGGGCTTCCGTCCAACTCCGATATTTAATCCGTCCGTTCACTTAGTGCCCAAACTTTGAAACTATTGATATTGGAAATAGTTTCTCAAAAGGGAACACATGTTCAGTTTGCCTTAGACAAAAATTGATAGACGAATCCACGGTTAGATGTGTTTGACAACACTTAGGCGCCCAATTAATTGGCTAGACACTTTTTTGTAAGCCTCGTGCACCTAATAGCCATGGCCAGATGGTCTCGTTATGAATGCATTGTGTGAAGTTGCCTATCATTGTTAACACGAACTAGGTACCAAAAACATAGGTAACAAAAACGTTTAGCTAAACTGTTTTAAATAAGGATTTGCATAAATGCAAAACAAAATTATCCCACAACAAAAAAAAAACACTTTAAAATGTAGATAATATGATTCAAATTAGTTTCGACTATCATCAACCATTTAAAACTTATTATGAAGCCTGCAGTACTCCAAACCAAAAATAGACACTGCATCAAGCTCCATAAGCCTACCAATTTAACTAACACGTCCTAGGTTCCAATAGCATCGCCTTGATGGCCCACATAGAACCAAATAAGTCTATACGGTACCAAAGCACCGCAAAGAATGAAATAGTGTTAAAGTAATGTCAAACGGGTACACTGTGGTCGCGCAATATTGACCCACTTCCGTCGTTTGGACTTGCGACAAAACGGGAACGTCAGTCCATTAGGTACAGTGTAGGCCAATAATGTTGGGCCACACTTTAGTGTTGTGGTTTTCCTATTACGTGTTATTTATGTTGTGTGGTTACAAATCTGATTGTATTGGATTTGGTTTTGTCTTCCGCGTGATTTGTGATCCGTATTTGAGAATGTTTTTATTGAATGGTCAATTTTCAAAAGCCTAAATTCAAACCTCTCTTTAAATGCAAGCTTAATATTCATATTCCTCAAATTTAAATTTTATTTACGGAATAAATGTGTAAACGAGCAGACGAATCACTCGATGGTAAGTAATCGGCGATGCCCATGGACACCCAAAACTAGCCTTTTGGGGATTAGAAATTTGAATATTGTTGGGGATTCGGAGATTGGGGAGATTGGGGTTAAGGGTAATTGGGCCTCCGGTAACCTCAATTTCGGTTGTCTAAGCGGCCGTGGTAACACTCCTGTAGAGTCAACTGTTTCGTGCCGAAGCATGGCTCTCCTACACTTAACAATTATGGTAATGAAAGCTCAATAGCATTGCTGTTAAGAGGTACATTTAAGCTACTGTTACTACAATTTACATTGACAACAATGTATCTAATACACTTAGTTCTTATTGACAGAACTAGGTCTACCCTCACTTCAGTATCGAAACAGTACATTACTCATACCCATTCCAAGAAACCATGATGGATTACTATATCACCAAGAATAACTATTCCAACCATTAAACAATCAAATGCTACACAACTCACATTAACTAACGCGCTGTCTACATGCACTTTCACACCTTGATAGAAGGGTTATTTTCGTTAAAATCGCGTGTTGATTAACTTTGTTTTTCGTGTTAAATAGTAATTAAGACGCGTGTTACATGCAGTGGGGTCGTTTTTGGTAATCCTATTAACGCCCTTGACATGTTCTGATGTTTGTTCGAAGGGCGATTACGGGTTATTCTGAAGTGTCAAAATAAGGATTATGAAGATTTATTTCGTTTAAAAATGAGATGGTATACTAAAGCTGGCTTTACGTGTAATCTTAGTAAATTGGGACATGGAATTTGTCATCTGTGGTACCGCAGAAAGGGGGGTATATTAATTCCATCACATAACCAATGGAACTTAATTGTTCCCGACTACATTGCAGCGCATTCAGGAATTCGTATTGGTTGGCTGTGAACATCTTTATTGATTAACAGAACATGGAGTATTTAATAAATAACCTGCTCATATAAAACTAAACTTTATGAGATGAGTTGAAGGTGAATTTTCGAGTAAACATATCTGTCAAGCTCATCATATCATTTACCTAACTGATAGTCGAACGAATGAATAGGATAGTCTACGAAGACATACATTTATTGATTCTTTATTGTCAATATTAAGTATAATATAAAAAAGACCTATTAATAAAGAAAGCATTTCTCACTATAAACAGAATACCGATCCAGACTTTTAATTAAAATCCGCTCGACAAAACACGGCATAGGCATGTGAATGTGACCTAAATAGTTTTAAGTCTAGAATCTGGAATGTCAGAGTTGAAAACTGAAATAAACTAACGAACTAGCTTTATTGTGGAGTATCACGAATTTTTGGTTAGGTTAAATTTTAATTATAACTACTAGTATATTAAGGTGTTAAGATCGAGTCAACTGTACGGTTGGCACACCGGCTGCCGTGTGACGTGTAGCGGGCTCGATTCCCGCACGAAACAACTCTTTGTGTGATCCACAAATTCTTGTTTCGGGTCCGGGTGTCATGCGTATGTGAACTGACTCTAAATAATCAGCTCGAAAAAGCTGTTTGTAAACGCACTCACGACGCAGGCGACAATCCTAGTGTTTATTTTTTAAGGGGGAAAAATCATCAAGGGATGTCGGACTCTTACTGACTAAAAACCACCCCGTTCCTACTCCTGCACTTTGAACCGGAGCCCCGGTAACCCGTTAAGTTCTCCGCGGCCCCGTAAAATCCTAGTGTGGGGTAACGTTAAAAAAAAAGAAAAGGAAAGATATAATAAGGTTCTTAGATGGGCCGTCTATTTTCGTTAAATATAATTGCAAGTCTGACAGCCCAGCGAGAGTTCTTTGTGCCTTTAGGTTTAATTCATTCTGTCTCCTGCAGTCATTCACCGAGGGAAGTGGAAACTATAGTTTTTTTTTCTTCTCTTATAATATCTTCTGATTCACTTCGTTGCGTGAACCAAGACAGTTACTCATGTGCCTGGGACGCGCCGGACTTCAATGTTCCGGTGTTTTCATGGTTGTATCTACTGTAGATCCTGGCTTACAGGAGTTGCAGCGGTTTTGGGAGGTTGTGGCGGGCTTGTCCCATAAAATAAGCCCAGCGACGTTTTGGGACGAATTTCAAGGTCAATTAAAAATAAAACCTACGGTCAAGTGCTTGAATTTAAGTCCCGGAGTACTAATTTTTTTTACTTCCGAACTTTTACGTAACGTTACAGTACGTTAAACTATCGCTAGCCTTACGGCCGTTCCCAATATTCAATCCATAGGTAAAGATAGATAGCTATCCTCGATAGTCAGTTAAAATGTATCTATCTTTCGATGTCGTCCCAATAACTAAAATGTGTCTTTGCTATCTCTAGTTAACAGTAGATAGGGTGCCTATCTGAGCCCTCCCGTGTGTTTCATTATATGCAGAGCTCCACAGAGTGCCACTAAGTTACAATAATGTTTTTAAAGCATCTTGTCATGTTTATATCACAAACATTTTGAATTAATTAACGAAACCTTATATTTTGCACTAATTTTATATTATACAATATTTTTTTAAGTTTAATATAACGAAAACTTCATGTTTGCGACTGGAATAGTGCGCGACTTGTAACGGAACGTATTTGTTAAAAGATTGACATTTGACATTGTTGTTTGTTGATTTTGTTTACAATAAATTGTGATAATATAACAAAGAATTGTTTGTTATAAAAATGACCTCAATAAGTATTACAGTTTGTGCTTTTCTAGCTTTAGATTGAAGCTATTGAAGTTTTAAAGTTCTTGATTACATGAACATACATGTGACTAATAACTCGTGTTTGGTGCACTCATTGCAGCAAAAGAATATGCTATTGACAAAAGAAGAAGTAATGCAGCTGGTACAATTGGTGGAGGCAAATCCATTGATGTTCAGCAAAGCCACAAATGCAAGCTAATATAGCATAATCAGCTCAAAGATGCGACTTGGAGGATTAGGTATCACAGATAGTTTCTTGTGTATTTCATTTTTGGGGTTTGGTATTGGTTATGACTAATTACTTTTCAATACTGTTTGGTTACAAAACTTTTATATGGTGGTTGTAGTGAGGACCAAAATGAAAAACACTGAATAATATTTTTCTAGGAAAACAGAAAAGACGAGCTGATGCAGATGAAATGAGTCAATTACAGATTGAAATCAGGCAATCGCAGAATATTACTTCCAAGTCAAAAATAAAACACGACGATGAAATACATGCATTAAAGAAACGGAAACTCTAGCTAGATATACTGGAGAAGGAGAAACAACCCAATAATAATTCATGTATTTAAATAAATTAAAACAGTTTATTCTAAACCATCTTTTTTTACACTGTGTAATTTTGCAACACATAATAATTAAAATAAATATGTAGATAAGAATAACTGACCTATCTATATTGATACAATTATAAATTTCTCAAATTTAGTCTTCTTAGCCTAAATCTATACACAAACTCGTAATCGTCATATCAATACATGTAATTAACACGCCCTTGATATGATCGTGTTGTGGTGTGGTGAGCACATCGTCCTCGTCAGATCCCCAGTTCCTTATTTGTTCCAAAATATCAATAGCACTTGAACTACTACTTGAACTGGAGACCGACATGATTTTTTGTTTAAATTTGATATATTTTTAAGAAATAGAAAAGATATGTTACTGATCTTCACTGATAACTATACTCCTATATGTATTTTTAAGAAATAGAAAAGATATGTTACTGATCTTCACTGATAACTATACTCCTATCCATCAAAATCCTGCGATAGAGCTATAGCCTACTAGGGATAACCAAAGCTACTGACAGATAGCACCTTTGTTATTATTGGGACGCGTGAACTGTCAATTTCATAGTAAAAGCAATCTGTAGATAACCTATCCGTCCTCCCACAGGTAATGTCAACCATAGATCAGTTTGCCTATCGCCAGTAAGTTTATTGAGACGGCAAATTTAAAGATAGATAGATTTTTCTATCTCCAGTAGGGCAAAACAAGGGATAGATAGAATATTGGGAACGGCCGTTAAACGATCAAGACGCAACAAGTTACACTTACTTTGCACCATTATCTTACAATCATTGATTAATTAGGTAATTATGGGAAAAATATAATCGTTTTCTTCAAGATTCTTCTATATTTTAGAACATAAATACGATATTTTATCACACATATTGTCAATAATATTAATAGTGACTTCATAATTCATAAACGTGTACCTTATCTAATCTGAAAGATAGTCACTGCGGAAAGTTTAAAATCAGTAAAATGTGTTTTTATAATAACTAACGTGAAACATACTGAATTAACTAAAAATTACGAGTTACTCACGTAAATATACAGAAAAGCTCTACTAGTTTCGAGTCACAAAGGGGCTCTCCCTTATGAGCAGAGTGCGCGGTCGCGGCGTTGTCGCTCAGCCTGAGTAGGCTCCGAGACTCGAAACTAGTAATCTAATAAATATACTAGTCAAAACAAAATAAGGGCCACTTGTTATTTTTAACAGCGGTAGCGATAATTTATTTTTTCTGCGTACTCAAGTAGCTGAATGGTTATTATAGCGTTACCCTATTTGTTTACAAACATTTATTTAAGTGTTCTACAGGCATAACTCTGTGAAGTGAGCAGTTTTTAATAATTTATTGTACCCACTTGATTTTACCCGATTTTAAGATGGATTTTAACTCAGTCAAACTGACGATTCTGTCAAGAACAGTTTAGTTTTGTTTTACTTCTGGCTGAATTATTTCTTTAACAAAGATATGCCGAGAATCCGACGTCATATAGACTTACCAACCGTAACTAGGGCCGTAACATTACTTCAAGAAGGCCATTCGCAGCGTTCTGTTGCGATGCAGCTGGGTTTTTCCCCGCGAGCAATTCAGAATGCTTGGTATCGATTTCAAAAGACTGGGAGACTAACCAGGAGACGGGGATCTGGCAGAAATCGAGCAACTACCGCACAGGAAGACCGCTACATACGTTTGACTGCGCGCAGAGAACGCTGCATCACAGCCCGTTCCTTACAAAACCGTTTGCGGCAGGCTACGGGTACACGTGTTAGTGATCAAACCATTAGAAATCGGTTACACGAGGACCAGCAGTTCTCTAGGAGACGTGTAGTGCGGATACCATTGACAAGTGCTCATCGTGCAAACCGATTATCGTTCGCGAGGCAGCATCTGGCATCGGATATGAGTGAATGGAGCACAGTATTGTTTACGGATGAGTGCAAAGTAAAATTTTTTTGTGATGACCGTCGTATTAGGGTCTGGAGGCGTTAAGGTGAGCGATTTTCGGATGCTCGTATCCATGAAAGGACAGATTTGGGGGCCCTAACGTTATGGTGTGGGGAGGAATCTCTACATCAGGTAGAACTGAGTTGATAATTCTCAATGAAGGCACAATTACAGCTCAATGTTACATCGAGGAGGTCATAAGACCTCATGTGGTCCCATATGCACAAAGAATCGGCGCAAGATTCCGTCTGATGCACGATAATGCTCGCGCTCATACAGCTAGGGCCACCAGAGAAGCTATAGAGGAGGCTGGTATACAGGTGCTGCCCTGGCCTGCAAACAGTCCGGATCTCAATCCCATTGAACACATGTGGGATTTACTCAAACGCAACGTTCGAAGCACAAACCAACCCGTGCACAATGAAAGACAGCTAATAAACATTTTAAAATCAAGCTGGGAACAAATTCCTCAAGAAACAGTGGTACACTTGGTGGAGAATGTACCATCCAGGCTTCAAGAGTGCATTAGAAAACTAAATATTGAGGAGTTACAATTCAACCAATATCTGATTTGTTTATTTTTTTACTTGATTCTGATTTCATACGTTTTGCTTGCAAAAATGTTAGTTTTTCAGAAAAAAATGGTAATTTTTTTTTTTGGAATGTGTCTTTCATCATTTTGTGTTGTTAATAATAAAAAACAGTTAATTTATCAAATCTAATCATTAATCAACACTTAAACCTTAAGATTTCATGAGGAAACTATAAAAACGTGGTGGCCCTTATTTTGTTTTGACTAGTATATAATGATGATGGTGATATTTATTAAGTTCATTAATTCAACTGTTTTGTATTTGTCTCATCGTAACAAAGGTTGAGTTTTTTTTACTAAACACTCAGCTTAATAAAAATTATGACTCAGATATAAATTTCGATATCCTACCGATTTCCAAACAAAAAATATTGTTAAACGTACAGTAAGGGTTGCTAATTGCTATCAAGAGTAAACGCAGTCACACTCGATGACTCGCTAATTCGACCTTAGTTTCAATTTGGAAAAAGATATCAGCTTACACCTTACGGTAGGTAAGCCTTTACAAAAGTATCGATCCTTCAGTAAAGGTCATTCACACTGTCCCTTACGTTACGTTATATACCAAAATAGCCCAGACGCAACATTAAGGTAAGGACACCTTTTAGAACTCGAAAACGTAAACAAAAGGTACACATTAATTGTCAAATATATCACAGACCTCCACCCGTTATGTTATGAGTCCTATGTTATAAAGAGGCTTCCATTTAGGGATACACTGGATACAATTTAAGACTTGTAACTAAGAATTTAAAAATCAAAATCCTTTTACACTGACAAGACTGCCTCGTTGGCCGAGTGGTCGCAAGTACGACTGCCAGCAAAGTATTACTGGGTTTTAAAAAAAAACTCAGTAATAGGACGAAGTCTGGAGTTGTGCCCGGTATATGGCAATAAGCTAACCCCTTATAACATGGGACTTGTAACATAAATAGTGAAAAGTGGGTGTTACATTGTACAGTAACTGCCGTGTATGTCTAAAAACCTTTTACATAGGTATACCCAGAAATCAATCCCAAGTTTCTTTTCTGATCAACGATACAGTCCCATTTAAGTCTTTAGTCTACGTATATCAATAATGACTAAATGACAGCTGGTAATTAAGACCATCTTAATGTTTAAAATACATACATACAAGTAGCTAATTAACTAATACTTGTTTTGGATACCGGTATTTTTTGTCGATTTGCAATTTGCATGGAACATAGTATGAGTTGTAACATATGTTTCAATTTAACGCCCAATATACAAACCACTTTATAAGTTATGGCCGAGATGCTATCTGATTGATGATGACTTGATATTACGGGGCTATATTTAGATTTGAATGTACGGTCAACCTGTATACCTCTATTGTTTGTAATCTAATTCAACTAATCTTTGACTGCCTCATTGGCCGAGTGGTCGCAAGTGCAACTGCCGGGCAAGGGGTCTCGGGTTCGATTCCCGGGTCGGGCAAAGTATTACTGGGTTTGTAAAAACCTCAGTAGTAGCACGGAGTCTGGAAATGTGCCCGGTATATGGCAAAAGGTTCACCCCTTATTACATGGGACTCATAACATAAATATGTAGTGAAAAGTGGGTGTTACATTGTACAGTCGCATTAAGTGCACTTCTGCCTACCCCTTCGGGAATAATAGGCGTGATGTTATGTTATGTTATGTCTAATTTAAAATTTACTGAATAAAGAAGACTTTAATGGTTTGTTTTTGCATTGATTGCCTAACATTTCTTTAACTTAATGTAAAGTTTAAGTAACATCGTTAACAAAGGTTAAATCCCATTATAAGCATTTTACTACTAAGATAACTAGAAACTTGAGATGATTTCAGCCTACATTGAATGCTGAGTTCATGACTAAACAAACATTTGCAATGGCACTGTATGACCTCAAAGTGCATCTGAACCAGCTTACAAAATTCTGCAGACTGTACCAGTACACTGCAGGCCAAAAAAATGGGCACATTAAACAATTTATTTTATTCCAGTCCCCAGGTGTATACACTCATTTTATTGGAACACCTGCACTCAGTTTTTATCAATTAACAAACAAGTTTATAATCATATACATAAAATATAATGTTCCACTTATGAGTCATCGACGCGAGCCTTAAGGCCCGATGTTTACCAAATTACTTTTATTTTTATTAGACAATTATGTAGTTTTAAAATACATAAGCAATTACGCCCTCTTTATCGAAGTATGTTTGAGGTTATTGAAGATGTATATTAATTTGATTGGGCAAAAAGTAATTGGTTTTATAATGGATGATCTAATTTCATAACTGCCATCAAAAGCTTTGAGGATAAGGCGATTTTTATCACTGGTTAGAAAATCCATATAGAGGTCTTTAGACTGGCAGAAATAGTAAAAAGTATAGTTAAACAATGAGTAAAAGGAAGCCTAGAAAACCTTCACTTCAAAATGTTTTTTATTAGATCTTGGGAACACTACTAACAGATTCATTAATGAAGATCTCATCAAAATGTTCAAAGAATTTTCCGAGATTAACGCCAACATGTTTAGCATGCATACGACCAATCAAATTATTCTAATGAGCGCTGTACCACCACATTCTTAGAAAACACGTGCTCTGAATATATTTAAATGTTATATTATAAGATATTATTCCATTCAAGGATTTATTTTCAATTTGTATGATAAGAATATTATTGCTTATCGATGTGGTTTCTTTACCTAGTTACACTGTAATTGAGATTTAGTTCATACATTACATTATTATTATTGATATTGGTAGGTAGGGGCGAAAATTTTGCACCATAGTGAACTAGTGTTATTGTAATGGAGAAGAAACTAGGTATTATATTTGTAAATCTAAAAAATCAACAATACTTTTACCGCTGCTGAGATCGAATTTGAAAACATTGTTTTTAGCTGTTGTTATACCAGTATGGCAGGTTTTTAATTTAAAATCTAGCATAATATGCTAGATTATATTATACATAGTTAAAAAAAAGTCTGAACGTCTAAGCAAATATGTATAAAATTGCTAACCCTAACACTGATGTGGGCGTAATCGACCATCTAATTGTTGTGGGGTGGAAAAATTGCAAGTAAGCTATTCTTAGGAATTCAATACATAGGTTAAAGCATAATAGGGGTAGTTGCACACAAACTCTTAGGTTCAAAGACACCAAATCAGTGCACATCAAATAATAACACAACATCACGCCTTTTATCCCGGAAGAGGTGCAGGAGGTTTAATAAATAAAATAATAAGACCTAAGAAAACACAGGTTGTCTGAAATTATCAAATGGCCGATGATTTGACAATGACAATAGGTTCCTTTAAAGTAAAAACTATCGTTTTTTTTTAATAATATTTTCCGATTTATTTCGTTGTAGGACCTAAGACAGTTATTTATATCCCTGGGACTCGATGAAATTCAGTGTTCCGGTGTTTCCATGGTTGTATCTACTGTAGATCCTGGCTTACAGGAGATGCAGCGAATTTGGGAGGTTGTGGCGGGGTGTCAAAAATAAACAAAAAAAAAATTCCTTTCCTTTAAAAATGGTTCCTTCAACTAAAATTATATTCATTTTAGGTCCGATAATCAGAACTAGATTCTGATAATAAGTATTAAGATCGCTCTATAATAGGTATTATTATACAAATACATCAGACCTTTAGCTACAGAGGACCTAATAAAATTTTCACATCCCAAGAAAATAATTTGACATAAATTCTCATTTTCGAAATGCTTTTAGTTAGGTGTAAGAGGGCGATATATCGCGTCACCCCCGAGGGCTAGGCTGTCTGCGCCCTGCACATAGACCGTTGTCTGTACAGTTCAGTGACATTCGACTTCAGCGTGAACTTGAACATCGTAATATCTGTGTATTGAATTATTTCAACATAACACCATTTCTAATTTTATGTCTGTATTTTTTTAGTAGGTATATGAAAGCAACTATCGATAGCTTTTAGAATTTGTATCTGTATGTATGTTTGTAAGCTCAAAACGCTTAAACTACTGCACAATGAAATATTTACCAAGATATTGGTAAAAGTGACACAATTCCAGACTCAGTGCTACTACCTTAAAATGTTTAAAAAACCCAGTAATACTTTGCCTGACCTGGGAATCGTACCCCCTGCAACTCGGCCAACGAGGTAGTCGCAACAATTATATCAATAGGTAAGTACAGTAAGTGTAATCTGTAATTGATAAGATTACAACCGATTAGACGCAAGATTCACACGAGAAAATACAATAAACACTATACAAACTGCAAAATAAGCATAATGTCAGTTTACTAACAACACAAATGTTCGCAAAACACAAATAACAAATAAAACAGACTGGTCGTAGCCAACTCCTCACAAAGTTACATTTTTATGATAATTCTTACAACTTGTACAAATAAATATTGGGACTGTAGACTTGTAGACACGGCTTCATATCAAGTTATGCAGAACCAGTTTACACTGACCGCCGAGTGTGCGGAAAGATCATATAAAGCTAGATCACAATAATCAGTGCCTTTAGCCAAACGCCACTTTAGCGCTTGTCTACAGAGAGAGTAGAAAACTAAATGTATGGGGATGACACTGACAAGTGTCAAAATTTACGTCAATTCCATAAAATTTGGTTTTCTATTCTTCATGTAGACAAGCGCTATAACGTACAACCAGTATAATCTGACTGTCGAATATAGGGAAAGATCATATAAGGGCTAGTACACAAAACTGCGATGCAATGCGAATTCGCAACGCAAAGAATTACGATGCGAATTGCTGCGATGCGATTTCGTGCGACAAGGCGTCTCCCAGAGTGACCATTCCTTCTACGACTGTCAACCGTACTAAACATATTTTAAATTGAAAACTAGGTCGTGACATAGATCGTAAAAAGAAGTGTGTTCTGTCTGTTATTGCTTAGGAGATACAGGAAAGAGGAACAAAGAAGATTTTGGGAAGATAAGATTTTATGCGCGATACGAATCAATTCGCAAGTTCTTGCGATGCGTAGAGGGAGCTCGCACATGTTTGCGATGCGACGTCGCATCCCAATATTGTGTACGAGCCCTAAAGCGAGGCCTGTAAACTGGTTATGTATAGTTTGATGTGCAAATATGTTTATGTTGTTTGTTCAATGTAGGTATAAGTTTTTAATTTAAAGGAATTCTGTTCATTCATGGTCTATGAATAGAAATGCTGCATAGCATGGCGATACTGGTTTTTAAGTTATGTAGTCAAATTAGGTATTATTCATAATATTAAGTATAATCTATTTCATGATTAAAATTCAATTATCTGGATCTGGATTCTTTTGACATTTGTATGCTTAATTATATAAACGTTGAAATATTTGCCGATTATAGACAGTGGTAAATAGTCAAATAGCATTGTGCGAATAAATTAGAAAAGTTAATGTATGAGAATGGCATGAGATCACGGAAAAATTGTCGTACCTATGTCAATGTCAATAACAAACATGGACTTACATTTTTAACCGACTTCAAAAAAAGTAGGAGGTTCGCAGTTTGACCTGTATGTATTTGAGCGGTCTCGCGATTGGCTAAACAGATTTTGATGTGGTTTTCACAAAAGTGTTTTACTTAGAATAAAGTTTTAATATAATATTATTTAACCGACTTCCAAAAAAAGGGGTTAACGTCGGCTTTTTTAAACATAGTTTTTAAAATAACTATAGACAGCAAGACTCTGCTATGAACCTAATATTTTTTTTACATTAAGCGACCCTATCTGGTTTCAATGTAATTTTCCGACTGACTTCCCAGTGTTTCTTCTATATTTTCTAAAAACTTTTATCTTAGGATTTTTTTTTTTTCGTTTTTAAACTGTCAAAAACCGCGAGGAAACCAGTAACCGCAACCTATTGTTCTTTAATTGTGTCTATAATGACGGTACTCAAAGAGTTAATTTACGTTTTCTGATTTTTTATTTATTTTTTAATTTTGCCTAATCAGTCCATTACCATTCAGTGTATTGAAGTTAGCAAAGTGTTGTTATAATTTTCATATATGTATAAGTTATATAAGGATTAAGACTGCCTCGTTGGCCGAGTGGCAAGGGGTCTCGGGTTCGATTCCCGGGTCGGGCATAGTAGGTATTACTATAATAATAATAATAATAAAGCCTTTTATTCAGATTTACAAAAAACAAAAAGGTTACAAAAAATTTAATATCTCTCACGAATTTGGTTTTTACTAATCTTTTGCAGATCCGTTTGCCAGTTGGCATAGGCCTCCTCCAACCTTCTCCATTCTGACCTTTCATTTGCCACTCTGAGCCATGTATTTCCAGCTACTTGGCGAATGTCCTCATCCCATCTTTTATTAGGTCTTCCTCTCAATCTATGACCTTCTCTTGGGTACCACTGAGTAACGATTTGGCTCCATTTTTCTTTGCCTCTTACCAAGTGACCTGCCCATTTCCACTTTAATCTCTTTATTATTAAAGGTAGGTAGGTATTACTAGGTTTTCAAAAAATCTCTGTAGTAGCACGAAGTCTGGAATTGTGCCCGGTATATGGCAATAGGCTCACCCCCTATTGCATGGGTCTCATAACATAAATAGTGAATAGTGGGTGTTACATTGTACAGTGACCTTAAGTGCTGTAATGTGCACCTTAACCTTCCCCTTCGGGGACATAACGGCGTGATGTTATGTTATGTTATTTAAGGATTTCTACCATGACCTCTACCTACATTGGCAACTGCGTCATCGATGTTTTTAAAGTGATATCAATATAAAAATCAGCTGCATTCTGTATAAACAGTAAACCATCAAATCTTATCATATCGCCCTTGTGTTTATCAGGTGTTACTTCTGTTATATTTATGTATATAAATAATAATCTCTAATCATTACCTACTTTCAACTAAATACAATATCAATAGCACAAAGTCTTGGGTTTGGACATTTTGTAGAAAATCATCACTTTCACTAGGATATGAGTCGGTTTCAAAAAACTTTAATGCAACTAAATTAATAGAATCACTAAAGTAAATGATAAATAAAAATAAGTAACTATAAAACACAAATCATGCAGGCATCATGCACAAAAATCTACTTTAAACTATCTACAATTAAGTACAATTTAGCATCTTAAGCAAATTTACAACGCTGTTCTAGCACTAGGTACTACAAGACTAAACATTGACTATTAAATCATTAGTAACAAAAAAAAACATTTCAAATTAGTAAAATTAGAAAAAAACAAAAAAATTTAGAAAAAAAACTGCTTACAGTGATTCAAAAAAGTTCATCTGATCTATGGGGTTGGTACTGGTTGTGGAGGAAATAAAGAAAAAAAAACAAAATTAGTGCACAAAAAAAGAAACTAAAAAAAAAAACAAAAATAGGAATGAAATTATCGTTGTTATTTACTGGGGTTCCGTCGCGATCCGTGTGATACCGTCACCATGTGAACCCAAAAAAAAGCGAAGCGAGAAATCCCAACAATAAGCTTGAATTAGATACTCAACTTAAAAAAAAAACTTAAAAAATAAACCCCAGATAAGCTTAACAAGGCTCTACTTTATTAGTTCAGTTTAATCTCCTTTTAAAGGATGATTAGATTCGCAAGAAAGTAGTCATTTGAGACAAACGTTTAGACTACACATTTCTGTTTTATTTTAAACCTTTAGCTTTCATCTTAGAATGCCGTTTCCAATTATTTCGGCACAATCACGTCCATGTTTAAAAAGAGAATGAATATGTGACAAATTCGCAACAGACCTTACTAAACTCATTAATAAAATAGAACCCAAGCGAAATAAAACTCAAAATTCTGTCCTACAATTGAAGCAAGTTGTCCCAAAAAGGTTTTCACCCTTCAAATGTTGTACAAACAAAAAAAAATGTCAATGATCATTGTTTGCAAACAATACACAACCGAAACAATGGTTTCGCTAAACCAATCAATTAGTTGGCCGTCGAAATATCGGACACTTTTAATGAATTCCAACGACCATACTGCAAAATGGACGCAGAGAAAGTTTAGCAAATGGAATTTCTAACTATTCGAGTTTTTAATTGTTTAAAGTAATTGTTTTGGAAACTTGAATTGGACAAGTATTTACTGAACTTGTAAATATCTAAAAAGTCTATGAACCTTTCGATAGCTACCTTTAAGTACTCACTCTCATTTCCTTACATGTTGGGTACATGTAATTTAAATAAATTGTATGTAAATATTAATGTATTTAAATAACTTGTGTCTCGTTAACTAACAATGATCATCGACAGAATGCGCGTAATCCTACAACACGTCCTACATCACACGTGTAACCTAACCCGTAACGTGTAGCGTAACGCGTAACACGTAACACTGTAGCAGTTGATAGACGTACCTGCGCGCGGCCCAGAAGAATCCAGCTGAGTCTACTGGCTCCAGCAATCGAGGTGTGGACGAGCCGAATGCGAAGGCCGGCCGGGGAGCGGAGCGAGCGGCTCGCTGCCGCTCCAGCCGCTCCGTCCGATCGCGTTCGCGTTGCAGCAACGCCTCGCGGCGCGATATTGATGCCTCCCATATCGCGCGCTTGCGTTCTTCAACCTGGAACAAGTATGAAATGTTGATTAAAATTTTGTCACAAGCTTAAATAACCCAACATAGGACTTGTACAATTTGTAAAAATTTTGGTCAGTCACAAGTCCCATGTCATAATATGGTACTTTAAACAGCTTCATGCAGCACCCTAGTGCACGGCAAACCCTAGTCTAGGATTAGTCCTAACTAATCCTAGACGTTTGCCAAATTAATAATTTCAAATATCGAATGTCAGTCATATTTTCGTCAGAAACGGCATCAAAATCTTTGCTCAACATTCTACTCGATCAACAAGATAAAAGATTTTTTTCCTTTATTTTAGTTTTGCTATATTTATTACCTACTTACCTTACAAAAGATTATCTTTAGGTAAAGTACCTACTAAATACGACCAACGTGTCTAAAAGTCAGATATTCTAGAAAAGGAGTGGCGAGATAAACACCCAATAAATTGCATTTAACAGTCGCTTTAATCGATTTTAGTGAACGAAAGTTGTTTTCGATTACATTTATTTGCCTAGATAAACATCCGATTAGGAAATTGCTAAGTAATAGTTGTCTCAGCCTTTTTGGGTGTAACTTGAAATTCTGAAGTGGAATATTCTGGAATAATCCGGAATTTTCGGTGATCGCGGTCGGTCTAAGCCTTACATATTGCAAAGATTTAGCCTCTTTGGGCCTGACAGGTCGCTCGCTTGATAAATAATTGTCTATTTGCCATAAACCAGCCTGTTTGGGCCACGGATAAATCTGTCCATTATTATGGTTCTTACCATTACTGTAAACTTAGCTATTTATGAGGTTTCAAGTTGATTCTAAAATGGACACCATAAATATTGTACTCTGGGAGTACTTAGCCAGACCAAATTTCTCTAACACAGAAATATTTTCCATCTATTGTGTAGAACATTCAATTTCGTTACAACAAGATTCAAAATGTTTGAGCTATGAATCATTTGAAAGACGTTTATGCAGGTGCTGTTTAGTTTCACTACTATTGCAACTACGCGTGTTCTACAATCACCCATCAACCTATCTGATACATTCATACATAACTTATTTAATATTATTGATTGTTCCCAAAATAGGGAACATGGATTCTCAGGTGTCATCTTCTTGTACAAGTACATTTTATTTTGTCCTATTCCTCCAGATAGAGCTATAGCTATACATCTGTTTTATTTCATTAATTTTTTCGACCTAAAAATCTTATGCTTAGAGTTTAGATTTCAATTTCACCAATATAATATCACTGGTACCACGTGACGAGCCATATAACTATCTTTAGTCACATTCGCTCTTATTTGCGTCGATAATTTGCTTCAATTTGCACTACAATATGCGGAATAACACTATGATGTCAAACGTAGAAGTCAGATCGCCTATAATAACGTCTAATAGACTTTGTACTGCATCTATTGTGTTAGTCACATATTTGTAATGATGTTCTTTATTATTAGAAGCAACTAGGCTATTACAGTTTCAAACTAATGATTTTTAAAGTTTCCATGGTCCATTTGCATTAAAAGACTATGACTTCACACGAAGAAGGTTACCTACTAAGACCAGACATTATTTGCAAGGATGACTGCTGAGCTCAAAGTTCTGGGGGTGTTTTTTAAAATAGTCTCAGTTTTAGGAAAGCCTCGACCAAAAACATTTGACAGTCTGAGATTGGGGTACAAAAGGCTTCTACAGACTTCTTATTCTAATTTTAACAAAGATATTACGCATTACCCAAGGGAACCTTGACCACGAATGGAGATGTCAATCAAGGTTGCCCAAGGTCAAGAATAATTGAAGTTCAAGGTACAAGTCCGGTCCAATTCTAGAGCTTCCTGTGGTAAGACGCAAGATCGATTTTCGCAGTAAACAAGTATGTGTTTAATAAATATTTGCAGTACCTAATAATCGACCTAAGTTTCTACCTAACCTACCTGTACCTAAGTCTATTTTGGGGAGAAGAAAACTGACAACGGAGAAAATAAATCATAATAAAATCCCTATAGAAACGTGTAAAATATTCATAAAGTATCAATAAATCGATTCTGAATACTCATGCAACATTGTCGTTAAACGGATTACAGAGATAAATAAACAGACAAAAAATAGTCCGATTGATATAAAATAGGTAGGGAAATAAGCTTAGAGTATTTAACCAGAAATAAGGTTGATGAAAGATATAAGTCATAGATAAAATTGGCGGTAATTTTGAAAATGAAATCTTTGAAAGAAATAAATACATAGAAGACACACTTTTTAACAACCCATTAGCATTTGTAATGGCTTGGCGTTTAATTCCCCCAGCTGCCACATATCTTTCCGAACTAGTCGAATGTCGTGATCAATGAAGGCAAGACCCTTAAAATAAACCATGATCTCATCATAACTCCATTTTTCAATAAGGATGGATTTCATTAATGCGTAACCGAAACCACAACTGGTACGAATAAATCCTCAGTGAATCACTTAACAAAAACCTTCCAAGGGCCTGATAAGGAAATAGCGCGCGTAAGCCGATATCTCCGTTCAGCTTGACCGGACGCAATCGCTGATCCAGCAACAGCGGCTCAGCAAACAATATAAGATTATAAACACGCCTTAGATTTTAGATCCATCAAGACAAGCAGACCAAATCTACAACATAAACTATGCTAGAGAGATAAAAAATATAAAAACACAGGAAGCGGCTTTAAGAACACGTGTAAAAGGACGCGTGGTTACGCTTGACTGAGAGACTAAAACTTATGAACAATTTTAATTAAGACATGCCAAACAGTCTAGGAATGAATGTCGTCATAACGAATCTCTCTGATTGCGGTTCAGAATATAAAATACTTCTCTTCCGCCTACACACGCACCATTGTAAGATATTGCAGGTAATCCATGCATGACAGTCGACAGGCGTGGATAGATGACCTTAGCACGTTATTAACATACAGGTGAATGCCCCACCTCTGCCGAGTGCCGCATAATCCATTATTCCAAGATTAATGGCAGAGGATGGGTTGGCCTTGGCCCTATTCGTTGCCAGGACCCGACAAAGGCTGTATCCAAGCAGTAAGCAGCAACATTGTACGAAAAATAAGTACTTCTTAAATGGATGTCTCCAAGATTTGGAACAACAGGAAGTATGCATCATCGCTCGTTCGGTTCGCTTGGCACGCCACAAGCGTTTAAACAACATTATTAATGCAAAATATTCACGGAATCTTTTCTCACATGTTTTGAATTTGCTGAATACGGGTAATATGTGTTCGTTTCGTGGGAGAAATGGAACAATTCGACAAAAAAATCGGAATAACGAGTTGACATGCAAGGTATGGGATTGTTTCAGATTAAAGTTATTTAACATACAATTATTTAACATACAAATATTAAAGGATCTTTCCTAAATCGATCGACAAAATGTTTCTACCATTTCGCTGATATACAGACATAATCACATAACTTACGAACCCGTCGTTAAAATTAGAACATCGTCTCATCAGCGTCTTCAAAACACTGAGGTAATTAGCATCTACCACCTCAAGGTCATTATCAGACACATGGTAATCTTCATGTTATTTTAGCACACCGTCCCAATTTGCCAAGTATGTCAGTGTCATGTCTTTATCGCTAAATTTGTCCAAAGCCGGTCATTTTTCTGACATTTTATTTTACTTTTACTTAGCTGACATTTTGCTTTTAAAATGATAAGGGAAAGGTGAGACAATTGTGTCTGTATCAAGTTGCATTAAGTAGAGGGTACAAAACGGGGATCCTTATTACAAAAACCGCCCACGATGGTGTTCCCTCCAATTTTACACATTAACAATGAATTTTTAAAGTTCCCATTCCTAACACCACTTAAATAGGTGTTCGGGACTTAATACATTTACGACTACTAGACCAACGGATCGATTTATTTCTTTTTTGGGCATACTATTTTAGGCAGACGATCGTTATGATACAGTTCTATGAAAGTATTGAACCACTCAGCCCAAGAAGAGGCAGGAAGTAGGACCATCTATTTGATGTTCATTGAAAAATGTGCCGAGGATTCGGTTGTTCCGCTTACGCCAAAGAACTCCAATAAAACTTGTTGTTTATTTATAGATCAAAATGTTTGTGTTGATTTAATCGCCTTTTATGACTTCTGGGAGATTTTTCTTGGTTAAATTGATTGTTAGTTGCCGTTTTTATCTCTTTCGGACGTTAGTTCAATTTATTTCCGAGGATTTTTAAACAAAAAATGTTATCTCGTTCGTTTTGAGTTACTATGCGAAGTTTGTGTACTTTTATTACATCATCAACAATTTTTTTCTGTTTTCTAATTAAAATAATATTTTGAATAACCTTATACCCTATATCGTTTTTCACACAAAAAATAATGAAGAGGAACGTTGATGTATTCCCAAATAGAGAGAAAAATAATTGGATTTCGGATTTCGCTACCTACAACATTTTCAATTAATGTTGTGTCTGACAAACCTCTTATCTTTAATCAAATCGTCCTTTATCACGTGGGATGTAATACCATCACGTACGTTACGTGGGTGTGCGAAATTACACCTGCGCCGTACGGGATTAGGCGGATTAGGCATTATTTTAGTTCAACGTAGGCCCTAATGAACGTCCTAATAGATGAAAATATAGCCGATGACGAATGGAATAATGTATACTTACCTTTACTTACCAACCTATTTAAAGTTATTTACCAAATGTCATTTTAATAAATTTCGAAATAAAAGTCAATAAATAACTCCTTGCTTCACTCTAAGATAGAAGAGAAAATCCCATGCACAGCAGACGTACTAAGGACCACATCAATAAACGAGGCACTCAGTGTTTTGAAAGCAGACAAATAATCCACATTAAAAGAGAATGCGACACACGACAGGAATGCAAGCAAGATATTAAAGCCTAAACCACAATAAACACAGACAGCAAAACATTCTAAAAACGGAAGCGAGCGCGTAAAAACAAAACATTGACTACGCTATACATTTCGACTTTGTACACCGCACCGGCCGTACGTCGAGTAGTGCGATACGTGAATATGCGAGCACCGCCCACAAGGGTTGAACGACTGCGGTAAAGTGTCGAGACTAGATGTAGTTGAGAACACTAGGCTTCAAGAATGCGCCATTTTCTTACAGCTTCCTCTGACGTCAGCCTTTTCCGATTTATGTCGACTTATGTTTTTGTTAGCGTCTGGATAGCTTTCTTCTCAGTTAAAATTGGCGTGTGCAATTGATTCTTTAGTATATTCGCTTAATTCTTGTACTTTGTATTTGTTGGGTTGCAGTATATTACATTGGAAGCGATCTTATTACTTATTCCACGAACTATTTATAATTTCCACGGGGCAAAGATTGTCATTACTGGAGTAAAAATATGAAACCAAGTTAGGTTTATTCATTTCCCAGCTACAATCAAGATTTCCGTGCGAAGCAGTTATGCCCGCACTAGAGCCAACCATTTAGCCCACACATCGAGCACAATCCAAGTTATGATCGCATTGTCGAGCACGTTATGAAACAGACTTTCCAGATTAGATCCTTTCTATACAACACGAAATTTCTCCACCAACAATATTTCTTTGAGCGTCATAACTTGTTTCTTGAACAGACGTTATCGGTAAGGTCTCCTGCCAACTGGTGCTATGAAACGTTTGATAACTCACTATCTTTTTTATACATTTTTGTTGTTAAAACGTCATTTACTATCGAGACCACTGCAGTATGACAGCAACGTGTTTGCTTTTAATTCCTTTCTAGAAGCTATTTCGATGTTCATTTTTACTTTTTGCTCTTGCATGCTCATTATAGCTTGTCTACATTCATTAATCAGATTAGTTTAGCATGGCTATTCATTCCAGATGTTTCAACTCTTCTTTAGTTTTGGTTGATTGCTTCCATCGTTTTGTGGATCGGAATTAAAAATAGCGTCTACATAAAAGTTAATTACTTGACCAAATAGTTTTCATTCTAAATGCAGATAAGAATCTAGTGCCTAATTGTACTTGGAAAAGAAAATTACAAAGTAAACTAATTAGGCCGGTGAGATTTCTAAGAAATGCGCAAAAATTCTACGAAGAAGCAAAATGCTCAAAGGCTCAAACAAACGGGGAATTTTGCAGCGTCCTTGAAATACTTTCTTTTATCTCGATCTAAATTCATCTTATCTGGTTTGCGTTGAACCAATACAAAGATGGCTGCAACATGGCTGTGCATTTAAAGTAGGTTTTAAAATATTTGCATTTTGCTCTTTGCTGAAAACTATTCTATTTGCAAGAATTTCCTTAACCAGACTTCTCTTTGTGAAATTCATTTTGAGATTTGTTCTGCATGTTTTACTTTAAGGTTTACACAACATTTTTTATTACATTAACTATTAATTAAATACTATTTCATTTAGTATTTTGCTTACCGGGGGTTTGTGGTCTTCCGTGTTTTTAGTCCAACGCATCTTGCACTACTTTATTTCTAATTAATTTTTCTATTTACACTAACGAGCACGCTATCTCACGCCATTGTGTACTATCTAGCACTTTTTCTTCCACTTCAATTACATTGAAAGCTTCACTCACTTTTTATTTTACTGCATTATTTAATATTACAGCTACACTCACAATACCACTACAAAGCTGTAAAATAGTCTTCACAAAATACTAGCTGGTAGTGCCAATAAACACAAAATCAATATCGCACTTCCTACTTCAAATTTACAACTATAGTCTCGGTAGCGAAACTTGTCTATATATAAAGCAACAATAGAAACATTGCTACAGCTTCTGCGGTATTTTATATCGTCATTGTATCGACGTAGTCAATCGGAAAGCCGGCTTAGCGGCTCAGACGCGCCACTTTAAAGCCACACCGCGACCACAGAGCAATTACTTGTCCACCAACAGAACTGAATATTCAAGTGCACTTACTGACTGATTCACCTGCAAAGAAATTGAATATATCAAGTAGGTGAAGTAAATCATAGAAGATTTGTTTGTACTTATAGTTTTATTGATATTTGTGGCTAGATTGCAAAACAATGAAAAGCTATGTGAGGGGGATTGTAATAAATTTTTCAGCCTTAATGTATTTGTGAATTAAATGAAGAAGTCGAAATTTAAAAGCACAATATTTGGAAAATTTTAAATGCAAGAATAGTCCCGAAAAGCACACGATCACGAAGCAATGTCCTGTCTGTAACTAACTAGTCAGTTATTCGAGTAGTCCTGAAGGAAGTGGCCTCCCTATTTTTGTCGACTCCTTGACGCATGGCGTAGAGTTAATTTTAAATTATTTTTGATGCGTGCCGTGTGTATTTTAGTAGTGCTCTAACCTATGAATGTTTGTCTTGTAAGTAGTTTAAAGTAATTTGGATGTGGTTGAGTTAGATCTTTGTGTGGGGTCTGAAGAGGGGGATAATGCTAACAAATATTCTATGTCTGTATAGAATTATGAATTAGAAGATCAAGAGGCCAAGTGGTTGTATGACGGGGTCACCAATTTAGCAGTCAATGCTGTATACCTCTATGTTTCCACGTGATTGATCGATGCCCGACAGGTAATATAAAAAGCGGTGAAGAAGTGAAGGTATAATTTGACGTGTTTGATGGATCGATGTCAATGCAATTACTGCACCGATAGTTGTCTGGTCACCGAGTTATATTGAAATCGATTTAATTATGTATTTATTTTGCAGCAGCTATAATTAATCTGCGAATCGATAATGTCTACACGCCAGGTGTATGTTTAAGTTGTAGTGGCTTTTATAGGATGTAATATTGGATTATTCCAGCAGTAATGTGATGGTAAAGTTTCACAATCTACAACAAGATATTCTAAATAAACAACTACCTAAGTCAACATAAATAATTGATTTATTAAACAGCCAATGAATCAGTAGTCATAATCATTGCAAAGTGACAATTAAAACAAATATATCCGTTAAAACCAATTTACAATCCCTTGAGGCAGTTTTAACTAATTCCGTTGCTCAATTTAATGGATGAGAAACATTAATAACGCTTTAAAAGGTAAACATTAGCAGGGTTAGTTCAAAAGTAGGGCGTTAAGTAATTGTGGGGTTTGTGTATTACATTACAAATTCCGTTGTAGAGGAAATTAAGTAATATAGTTTACAAACGTCAAGTTATGGGACGATGACTGGATATTTCGGTGTTGAGTTTTGGTAGAGTGGAGGAACAGAGTAATATTTTTTTTTAGCGACACGATAGAACCGCGTAGGTACGTTTAAAGCAAGAGGATGGTTGTTTGTGTTTATTTGTCTGTGACTGCAATTAAATGTTGTTATTTATATTTATAACTGTTTGTTTGATTTACAACCGGATTATTGAAAATCTTTTCAAATGTTTCCTCTTTATTATCTGATCCTAATATTTCAAAATTATGTTAATTTTCATAACGGTTTTTAAACGGGTTACATTTCACTCCTAACCTTATCATTAACTAAATCATTAACACGCCTTGGAAGTCATCAAATTAATCCTTACAACAAAAAAAACATGGCATGCGCACACGCATCGTACTCTACTCGTAACTCGCACGAGTTGACGCATGACCTCATTGACAATAGAGCAGTTATGTAACGCTGACCTGGTCACCTGATGTACCATTGTGTACAGATAAACGAGTTCAGATCAATATGATAACGTGGAATTTTGTTAGGAAAACGTGGAAATACCTATGAGAGAGAGTTGAAATTCTGTGAAGGTACAGGAGAATCGAAGAGGTTTTGGTAGCCGTTTTGACCACACTAAACTGGAGATGTTGACAATGTTATGATTATATAGGGCCATAATATTACAGACATCTTTTAGGAAGAATAAAACGAAGAACTTAACATAGTCTCATCAGGGAATGATACCAGAAGCTATTACATATACAGTCACATTTCCTAGTCACCGGCACTTACTAACTACGGTGTAACTACTACGCAAGCAAATTAATATGTTCTACAAACACAAAAGTTGTAATGATCTTAATCAGACTGCAGAAACAGTTATAATTACACCCATCACAAAAATTTGGATGTCGCATTTACCGGATCCCGCCAAGCGTAGTAATTATTACGTTGTCCTCTAAGCATCATTAAATGCAGCCATTAATGGGGAAGACCCATGTTCAGCGGTGCAGATATGAGTATTGCGGATACCACTAAACTAGGGTACCTAGGTACCTAACGGTTACGCTTGGTAAGAAAGCCTGGACCCATAAGTTAATTTCAGATCAATTTTTATCTTGTTTTAGTATCCGCAACTATTGAATAACGTACTGAATAACTATTAATTATTGGCAGTTATGAATTGTATTATTAGGGGTAATAACAGGTTTTACGTCTACTAGCTATGTCTAACAATAAGGCATAACATAATTACAAATCCATGAGCACTGGTTTAATACAAAAACTACAAGTAAAAAACTAAAAACAAATGCAAATGTTAAAGCTTCGGATGCAGAGAGTAGGACAGATATGGATCACCATACCACGGTCAATAAGCATGTGATACAACAGCTTGATAAAACCCCATAAACTAACCATAACGTTTCTAATAATGAAATGGTTACAAAGCTTTGAAGCATTATTTTGTTTGCAGACAGAGGATAAGCCGTTGAAGTACTTAATGATATTAACGCGCCTTTTAGCACTAATGAAGTGACTTAAGACGGTGAGACTCGTGGAAATTCTACCATAATTTTAAGATTGTTCTTAAGAAAAAATATTGAGGGCAAGCAAATAGAACGGGAATTAAATATTAGAACTTTTAGGATTATTTGATTAATTTAGAAAATGTTACCAGGCTCATAAATGGATAAACTCCTCTTTTGGAGACGAACAAACTCTAATTAGGTATTGGTTGATTATAAACCGCTTATAAAATTGACCATTCACCAAATGAGACTAAAATAAAACAACCAACGTAACGAGGAAAATGAGCAAAAAATATTTCAAGAGGATTTGAACAAATACCGAGCAAATAGCTTAAGTCATTTAACATTGTTTTTGTAAAGGTCGCATAACTTAATTTACATAATGGTTTAGTTCAGTATGACACTAATTAGTCCCATAACACTAAATATTGAAAACTACGTTTATCGGATAGAACACATCTCTAAGCATGACTTGTTCCTTTCGGAAGAGACGTTGGCAAAAAGCCAGGAATATGTTCCGGATGCTAAGAAACGAAGGCGACTGTTCCTCATTAAAATAGGTAAACAAATAACAATGTTATTGAATAACTTTAAATGGCATACTTTAATAATAGCCCTGACATCACAAACAGGTTTATAATAACACTAATAATTGCGATAGGTCAAATAAAAAGAGCCTTGGAATTCCATTAATGAATTTGCTTAGGAATCTGATGAAAAAACCATGTGCAAAGTTTTGATATTTATATAAACGTGAGATGTTGTATTTACTAAAAAATATTAAGCGAATATATTCTGTAAACTCCATCTAGAGAACGCGTAGTGTATTTTTATTCCCTAAAACAATAACCAATGTCTGAACCTTAAATAAACAGCAACAAAGTAATCTGTTAATAAATCAATATTTTGCTCATGTTAAAACAATCAGCGGTGTGCGTGGGAATGTGTGACGTCACGTTAGCAAGGACGTGTTATGTAAAGATGACGTACGAGTAAGTTAACCATTCAACATACTTGAATGATGCGGATCTTACAAAATTGCATTAAGTATAGGAAATGCGGTTATTGAAGAGGAGATATTTAAATAGCCTTCGGAATTTAGTTCATAATAATGGTAAACATAGCCAGAGGCAAGTAAAAGTAGCTAATCAACCTACACTAGCGGTTAGAAGTACGCTAATTGGCACTCGTAATAAAGGTCTAAGGAACGTTACTCACTAGGCTGTTTAGACGTTAATGCCAATGTCGCTACTTATTCGAAGTATGTCGTATTTTGTGCGTCAATAAACTGTCCGGAGATTCCAATTTTGATAAGTATAAGCTATCCAGATTTCGATTTGTTATTTATATCATCCAGGTTTTACTAAGAGTAGCAAGCGATGTAGATATTTTCCAGAAAACAGAAGGACAATCAGACAAATCCTTTCCTTCTCCTCTATCAATCTGAGAGACGGCCGTTACTTTAAACTTCCAACCGATTGGCCATGTCAAAGCACTGAAAAGCACATCGGTTTATTGACCGCAGACTTGCTGCCCGATTCGTTCGTTATCGCCCTTATTGATTGCACAGACTAACCGCAAATCGATATTGCAGAACTAGTGTTAATATGTGAAGAGAAGATTGTGTGAATAGCCATATTGGGTAGGCTTGAAGATTGATGATCTGAGAACAATTTTATTGCTTAAGAAAGTCTTGGTCTAGTGAGAAACATAGCAATTAATTAAGGTCTATAAGGGTCGGACTTTTCACCTTGAAGATGCCGCTCATTACTGGAAGATTGCGTAGAATCTAATTACGGAAGAAATTCTAACTTAATCCACGGTAGTCTGTGTACACGAAAGCTTTCACGGTATCTTCTTTACAAAAGGGATAAGATTTCCAGATTAGACAAAAGTAAATCAGAAATAGACTGGCCCAATATTTCATCTGTACTAGACAGAATTTAAATAGCGTTGCTCTCATTGACTGTTTCCTAACTCTCTAATTACGTCACTACTATACTATTAAAACAAAAATAGCCCGATGCTAGGGCTTCGAAAGCTTGTTTCAAAGCGACTCCGTTGAACTATTGTTGTTAACTTGCTCTTAACTACACAGTAGCAGCGTAATAGGTTAATTGGAAGTTTAATATTTACTGTTCACTTTTAGCGGTAGTTGAGCTTGGTTGAACTGTTCCTTAATAAGAGTGGATTAGGTACAAATTTTTTCTCGATTTCGTTTAGTTATATCGACCAAAATAATTGAACATCACCAACACAACTTAGGCTCAAATTCAAGCATTTAGCAGAGACACTACTTTGAGTGGCGCTGCGGTGTTTGGCAATTTGGCAACTGCGTCGGTAGTCACTGCATAGCGTTGGGATTTCCGAAGTTCGATCGAGTAAACGCACAGTGCATCTGCATAGTGATATTGGTAAAGATAAGAATTTTATTCAAATTATTAGTAAAACACTTCTAAATAATTATTTTATTATTAAAAGTTATTCGGTCTAAAACGCATATTAGTCGCACGTTACATGAAAGCATAACACTTTTCAAGGTTAAATTAAATTGATAGACATATCTGTTATCTAGATGACCCTATTACAAAAACGTATTAACTTTCGCTTTCACAGAATATTCCTTACAAAAATAACATGTACATATCAAATATCTAAATGTTCCGATGAAAATATTCTCTAAAAGGGTTTATCGAAGATAGATGTTTAGATTTGTTTTGGGTCTTCTCCAAGCTACAGCAATCTTTTCCAAGATTGTTCGCATAAATCTAGCAGTTATGTCATCTTAGGAGCAATTTATTTCTTTCGTAAGAGGTCACTTGGGAGAGGCCTAAGTCTAGCAATGAGCAGCGAATAGCGATAGGCCGTCGTTTGATTGATTGACGAGGTTATAAACTATTTGCTGTTGGATATCATTCACATGTCACTTTTTAAGAGTGGACATGAACAAACCTTGTAACATTACAGTTTTATTCAATGAACAAAAAATCCAACGAAAAAATAGCAGGTTCGAGACTTTCAAAAAGTCCCTATCCAAGTTTCTAGACCTCTAAATCCTTTCAACTAAGTTCTAAGGCCTCCCAAGGGGGTACGCTCCGTTTAACCCCTGTCTACTAAATCTTGTTTATAGACGACAGGTAAGTAAGAAGTATAAGTAAAACGGTTACACTTAAAAGCTTTCTTTGGGAGGCCGATTGAACGAGGCAGAAACATCACAAGGCCAGAGAATATACAGGGACCTTTATCCGATACAAAATATTAAAACCAGATGCTGCGACAGTTTTGGCACCGAGGCTACAATAAAACTAAGCTGGAATAAAGTAACAGTATCGTGAAAGTTCGGCAATCTAGGCTTTGTTTGCTGTTTTTATGACCAAACACTGCCAAAATTTCATCTGAATGGAAAGAAATTAGCCAGCAAAAACTGTTTAAGTAGAGAAAGTTGTCAAGATGTCACAAGAACTTCTCTTGAGTTATTGAAATCAAAATTGCAGAAAAAATTTGGTTCGTATTTTTAACTGTAATATTTAACTTTAACACTTCTAATCCACAAACTTAGATCGTCTGTGGAATGCCGCATTGATGAAATTTTCGGTGTTAATCTATCAACTGCTACTAGACTCAATTAAATCTCTTAGCGAATTAAATACAGGCGGAATGCTTTGATACATTCAACAAAATATAAATTGCAATCACTATTTCAAATGACCGGAAGCCTTAAACTTACGAGTAATTTGAAAACCAATCAGAAACTACATTAGATTAATTACCAAAGGATTAGAAACAGATGCCAATTAGATGAAATTAAGTGGTAGTAGAAACACAAACCATTTGAGATTGAAGAACTTTCTAGATATGAAAACAGGATAGACATTTGCAGTCAATCCAAGAATTTAGACTATAAGCCCAACATCAAAAGCCTCTTTGCGAAATTGCGTCCTTAAAGAGTTTACAGGGAACACAAATTCGAATGTAATCCTCAAGATTGCTTGGATCTCCGGTGACCCAGAAATGAGCGAGGCAACTGAATCGAACTAGAAACGCGAACGCGTAACATACATGAGCGTCTGTGAACCTTGAACTCATAAACGGACAAATGAACCGTGCTTAATGTGAACAAGAATAGCATATCCGAAAACCATACTGTAAATAGTATATTTAGCACACGCCTTGTTATTTTCCTTAAATCGTGTTTAAACATTTTGCCTGTGCTGTAGTTCTGAGTAGTTGAAGTGCATATCAAATGCTTTCTAGTTTCGGCATCGAGTACTTCAAGGTTATTACAAATTTTCACCTTAAAGTGTGACTTCTATGTTTGTCTAGACATCGTAAACGTTTGCTATGGATCGTGAAGAAGTTATATTCATGCACAGCCATAAAATCATTTTCCTATTACACTAACGGACTTCCATTATATCTCTCTTCGATTTTAATTTAGAGCTCATCATAAATGTCAAGACCTTAAACTAAACTTCGTCTTTATATATCTTCTATTCTATCCTTTCATATAAAAGTAGTGATAATTATGCTTCAATGAATACTTTTCAAAGATATTCCATCCTACATTATTAGGTGGAAGCTAAAAGAGGTACAATGAAACGGTTAGTCGAGATAAATTTTGCTGCAATGCAGATGGGGTGGAAAACGTTGGGTGACAAACAATAGGTTATTAACATACACTGCGGGACTTTGTTTTGGTTATGGTTCTAGTTAACGGACTTAAATGGTGGCAAGTCATGGTATAATAACAGACTATTGCATCAGAAGCGTTGATAGTGTAGTTCGTCTTATGTAATAGTATTTTTTTTAACTGGGGGAAGGGAAAGGAGAAATTTACAGGCGGGAGGGAGTGTCAGACTCTTACTAATTAAAAACAACCCCGTTCCTACTCCTGCACTTCGAGCCCCGGCAACCTGATAAGTCCTCTGCGGCTTAAGTGGGGTGTGTAAATTAGTTAACTAGTTTTAACTTTAGATTCACATCCATTGCTGAAAAATTGTCATAGCTAACTCCTTCCTTCTTCACAGATTCTATAAAGAGTTAATTTGAATATTTGAACTCGAGTGAAACTGTTAGCTAATACCTAGTTGAAAATAAGCCGAAACGGAATTTTCCTACATTCTTGAGATACGCGCATAACATTATTCCTAATTAAAACAAGTTGTATAGGTACAAATTACAACATTTATGTACAACGCAAATGTTTTGTTTTCTAACATCATTTCTAATTTTCACCGGTCGTATGTTACCGTAGCCATTATTTTGCTCGCACAGTGAAAGTAACCCGGGTTCAATTACCGTCTTGTACAAGACATGATTTGTAAAAATTGTAAAATACATGTTTTTAGTGAAACTATTCGCTTCAAGAGTTTCGCTATGGTTTTTGACTTAAGTGGTCTTGGTTGGGAGCGGTCGGGATGTTGAGTGTGATCATAACATCGATGTCTTCAAGTATTTTATAAATGGCGGTCTCTCGGCCCATTTTAATGTATGGCTACTGGTCGAGTTTTGGAAATCCGCAATGGGACCGACTTTGTTTATGAACTCACAATTTCAGAAAATTTTTGGTGTTTATTAATTTAAGAAACCGAATGAAGTTAGTGTTATCAACCGCAGAAGAGGAATTCTTAGAATTGCTAAACAAAAACATGTTTTCGCTATAAATGGGGACATTTTTGCAAGCGATTTGGGATGTCTAAATACACAAGACATTGTATTTATTTCGATACCAATGTTTACAGAGCTCTTTTCTCTCCTCTTTATCAAATCAAAGTATATCAAAGATAAGCATAGCAGTAAGTTGTTCGACCCTATCCAAACGTTAATGTTATTCCAACGGGCGTGCCTTTCGTCATTTGTCAAAGGGACTTACACCCTTTAGTAACTACTTTTTGTACAGTTTTCGTCCTCGATCGACATCAATCTATTCACGAATACGAATTAAACAAACTTCTGTTCTTTGATTGTACGATTTGAAGATTTATCTATGAAGTGTATAAAAATAGTGATCGGTCAAGGATTATTTTATAAATAGATATTTATTTGGCGGACCAATCATCGATTGTAGTTGCTTGTAAGTAGTTCTGGTGCGAGTCAATCAATGATACAATCATGTTCTTTAATCGTCATTTCTATTGATTAGTGTAAAAATTACGCGAAAATATTGCGAAGCCCGGTATAACGTAATAATTTGATAGCTATCATATTTGGAAAATAATTTTTAATATAATTGGGGTGCACATTCAGGGAGTCAATGTTAATGTGTACCGTGTATATGTAAAACCTCTAATCTTACCTGTACTCGCCTCTCATCATCTTTCGCGCGTTGCTCTGCCTGTCTCCGACGCCTTTCTTCGTCTCTCTTTTCTCTCTGCGCTTGCGCAGCGGCTGCGTGTGCGCGTAACTCGTCCAAACGTTTCCTCTGTTCTGCCTCGCGTCTCTCGCGGGCTAGTCGTGCTCGATCTAACGCTTCCTGCGACGCTGGAAAAATAATAAAATAATAATGAATAAACCTGCCTTATTTATTCGTTGACCTACATATGGGCGACGATAGCAGAGGATTTGCCCTCAACAGTTTACTATCAAAGCTTAAAATTTTGATTTATGTCAACAGATGTCGCATATAACAATAGTCTTTGTAGGACAAATACAGAATAACACAAGTTCATGCCCTAATAATTTAATCTAAAATACATTTGCCATACGCAGAACAATGTAACATAGCCATTTGACATTTGGGACGTTAAGGTACGTCTTAAAACGACAAAACCAATAAGAAACCCAATACGGCGGAACTTTGTTGAATAAAAGTACTTAATGGTTGAGTATTTTGATACTATACGGTCAGATACTTATTTCTAAGAAAGATATTGGTAAATCCAAGGCAATTTTGAGAGTACCTATAAGAATTTAAACTTGCAAAACACTTGAAAACTCAAGCAGTTGAAGGTAAATACTTTAACGAATCTTGTTAAAAACTTGGTCCTAAACGTCTTAACTACAAGTCCTCTCAAACTGTCTAAAAATGTTCGCAACAAACTCTTATTAATTCTAACGTAGTTTCACGGTAAAAGGCTAATTGTTATTTGTTCTTCCAGAAACTTCTCTAAGCATCAATACCTACGTATGATAGAATCTTATAGCCATACAAAAATAGATTTTATGAACAGTTATGGAATATTCAAGTATGGTAATAAAGGCTACACAGACACGATCAATACGACATCGTAAATATGCTACGGTTCTACGCTTATGTAAAATAGAAAATTTCCATCTAGGCTGAAATATAGGTGCATAACCTGACGTCAAAACATTTATAGGCACTACAAAACCCTTAGGAATTAAATGCTAACAGTTTCTAGGTGCCTGGTTTAGGCTTCCGCATTAGTAGTTATTCCCTATTACCAAAATTTATTGCATCTCCTTGAGATATAAAGAGGTAAATAGTATTATTAAAGGAAAATACGGTAACTTTAAAGCACCCAATGGGTGATAGAAGTACTTTATTAACTATATTCAAGTTGTTCCAAACGCGGAACGCCTAGTTTCTAGGAGCTTGATTGACCAAAGCCAATCAGATTAAGATCCAAACTTTCATTTTTATTATTCTAGTGAATAAGTCCATTAGTATCAAAAGCCCATCTAATTACTAGATGTACTACTAGACTATACACAATCCAGCTAATCGTCCCTTTCTCCTTTCAACGTGAACACTCAATTCGATGCAGTCCAATTCTAAAGATCGTATTTATTGCCCGTAAAGAGTGGTCTACGCGCTTATTGGTGCTCAGCATGTTAGAGAAAGTCCGTCTTACACTTGATTATAGTTTATAATATGAATATGGACAGAGCAATTGTTTTCGGAAGTTTTGATGAATCAATTAACTAACTTTTAGCGTTACAGTGATGAATGAACTCTGTTTTTTGTCGGTAATGGTTTCTCGATAAAAACTTAGATACGATAAATCAATGAAATGAGTGCTAAACAAATAGCTGTCCGAAATTGGTTTTGTGCATAACTTAGCAACCTTTTCTTTCAATTTTCATAGTTAAAAGGAGAAGGTCTTGATAAGGACCAACAGAAAACGTATAGCTCGTCATTTCTTTAGCTAAACAAGAGTAGTAAAATGATGTTAAATGACAAATATATTGTGACTGCACACATCGACAGCTCAAGATAAAATCAAGCGAAGCATAAAACATACTAACATACGATTTGCAGTCTAGACAGCGCAGTGTCGAGAAAGGCCTTTAAAGCTGTAGACACGAACATCTATTGAAGTGATACAATATGTCGTAAAATTTGCTTGTTCTATGTCACATCCTACTAGTATTGTGAATATGTGGAACAACGATCAATCGGTGTCGCAAAACTACTGAACAAATTTAGACGATAAAACGATAGAACAACAATGAAGATGCGAGGAGGAAGATCCGATTGCAACCAGCTGATCTGAAAGTCATTGAGGGAGGATTATGTTCAGCAGTAGTGGCTACAGCTGATATTTTTTTTATGGTCATGATGATAATAATGATGTTACGTATTAGAACCTCCTTAAGATGATTAATCTGTCGTCAAAAACAGAATGAATGACAAAAATGAACTCCACCTGTAACTCGATTTGGCTATATATGGTCAAAGTGACTAACTAGCTAGACTACTAGCTGCCAGCCCAGATCATTCAATTACTAGTTTCCTTAATTTAACTCTCATTTGCGTGGGATCTTAGTGTAAGTATAAATTCATCCAATGCGTCCATTATGGAAACAACCGATATTACTGATGAGGATAATCAACAGGAGACAGGACATGTTTCCTATTTTCCGGTCATAATTTTAAAATTATGAACAACTACTTGCTAGTTGCTATACACAGAAAATTACATGTTTAATAAACATAGTTTGTATCGGAAATGAAATGAAACAGAATAACATTTTATAAAAGGTTGTTCAGTAGTAGGTAATTCAAAACTCCTCAACTTCTGTGAAGTATTTTCAACCTTACGATTCAATGCTAACCGTATGAAAAATAGTGTACATAATAGCACAAGAAACATTGGCTCCATTCGAGCATGATTCAGAATAACAGCTCATACAGGCTGCAAAAATAGACAACAAAAAGGCTTTATGAGAAGTTAATTATACTGATACTAATAAATTGCATCTCGGACAACCAACTTCTGTTGCAAGGCATTGACATTATTTAAAGGCATTAAATCGGCTGATTCAACCAAGCATAAATACCTAGTTGAAAACCAAAGAAACACAAAACAAAACTTAAATATATATCGAAGATTTTGTTTATTTTTAACCCTTAGAAATTTAAGGAACGGCATAGTGAAAAAAATTACTCTCTTTTGTCTTATAATGAGAAGACAGTGAAAAAATACTCTAGAATTTTTTCTTTTTAAATGAATAATTAATCGAGCTATCCCTCAAGACAACGTAGATACTGGAACAAACTTGGCTAGATTAAACCGCCTTAATTGAATTCTCGGGAAATTTCTCGATGTTGAAACACCAGTGAATTTGGCAGTAGATAGGGGAACATTCCAGAAAACTAAGCAAAAAAACCTGTTGGAAAAGTTTACTCTGCATGCCTTATTAAGTACACAGGCTGTGCTCACAGACGTACTATGAAAGGAGATTAATCAGCTACGACCTAGAAACCGACTGTTCAAAAGGATAGCCATGTAGACTCAGCAAAGAGACTAGGTGTTTGCAAAAACTTCCTAGGAATCTGGACTTAAAATCCGGTCAAACCTAATTCTTCGCCCCAAATAGAAGCCAGGTTATTGCACCCATATTTATCGACTACACAAATGACATAATCAATTCGATGGCCCACTGACATATCAAACGTAACACATACCAAACCCTTAACGCGTTGACTTGACCCAATTAATTCAAAATGCGTACTAGTGCGTACACGTCACGCAAACAAATGTAAAGTAATCAATAATATAGTGAATGAATGTTTGAATCAATTGAATACAGGATCAATAGAGTTAGTAAATAGTATTACGTCATCAGACAGGAACGCAGCGGTCTAGCACTTGCTAGCTCGGTATGCAGGCGCAGTCGGAATCTGGACAGATATTAGAACCACTCTGCTATTGGAAGCTTGCAGCGGTTAGATGATATACCTACGATCGGAATAGATCGGATCGGGATCACGTTGAATTTCTAAGAACCACATTTCCAAGTCATGTCTGTTTAGGATTTAGAAATTTTCTGCTTTGAGATTTAATAAGAAAATTCTATGGAAACTTCGAAACCCAAACTTGGCTCTGCAATCAATCAATGTAATGTCTACAAGACGAGAGCACTCCAAACCATTCATGGCAATAATCCTTTCAAAAACGACTGTCTCACGCGATAATAATATTGATTTCCAAAATATAATCTTTGTCAAACAACACGAACAGACTAATAACAGTTCCGTATGCGTGATTCCGGATCGTAATGTTCTAAACAACGGGTAATATTATATAAAAACACGAGAGCACCAAGGTTTCTCTAGAGCACTACATTCGATCCACTTTTACTAACTAACAATAATATAATGGCTAGTTTTTGTCCGCAGTCGACTGTGGTAATATAGATTCGCAATATTCGTAAAAAAAGTGTAAAGATATTGCTCTTGGCGACAAATTAGACACTCAATACCAATCTCTTAATAAAAAACTCGATTGAATGGGACTAATCAACGAATTGCTCGAGACCAAACAACTGAGGTCAACGTATCGTATCACTCTACTTGAAACTAAAGTTATTGCCAGTTAATTGACAGATATAAAAATGGTCTCGAATTTCTAAACAATATATGCGAAAACATCGACATCGTTGTAGGCGTGACAGACATTAATCTAAGACAATTTTAAGTTTCAATCAAGTAAAATACGTAGCATATTAGATTATGAAGACATAAAATATTACGTCATTTTAAAAACTCACCACTTCAATTTTAAACAAAAACAAATTCCTATCTTAATCTTGACAAAAATATGAGAGATGTTTTTATAGATTAAAAAGATAAAAATGGCGTTGTAGAGTGGGCGTATATATGGAACCTGTGGACTTAGTCATAAAGCATTGATCATAGCTCTGACATCACATCTAAGGCTGATAATAATGCTGTGGACTGCGAGTGAATAAAGTTCAGTGCGTGATTAGAAAGGTCGGAGGACCATTGATTCTGTGATGTCAATATAGACAGTGATGTTGATAAAATATATTGTTTATTACTCCAGTATGTTTCTTTATTTTAGGTGACGATTTGCCTTTTACATTTCTTTTCTTCTCCTGATAATTGTTTTTGACAGTATTATGTTGTAAATGTCCCAAATAAACAATTTATAGTACTTCATTATTTACGAAAATTTTCACGTAGGTGGCAACCGCACTTCTGAGAAGGTTCTCCGAATCGTCTGATGCCTTTCCGCCAAAAATAGGAGTACGACCTTTGGTATTTTGGCATTATGAATATTGGTAACATTTTGAGAACCTTTTAAACAAGATCTGCCTTAAGATTATAGACAAAATTCGGAATTCAGTCAAACGAATTTTGTGAAGTTATCGGTAATAGAAATCAGAACTAATAATTGGGGTTAAAAAAAGGATTGAAAGTACCTAATATAAACAGTATTTCCCCATTTGTTACCAGTCAAGTTGAAGGCGACATTGCTCTATGATTACATAGACGCAGAGAGGAAGACAATTGCCAATAACACGAGAATATTATCGAAGCTTATAATGTAGGAAACGTGGCTAAGATCGTGTGTGACTGCCTCGTGGTAAGTAAAAGTGACGATTTCGATACAAAAACTTAACTGAATAGGTGAGACAATGATGGATGATGAGAAATAAGAAAATGCTCCATTATCTGCTCTCTTCAGATCTTGTGAGCTGTATCTAGAATTGAAGATGAAAGAAGAAACCACGGGATAATTTCATTTCGGTATTAAATCATAGCAACTAGTTATTGCTAAATATCAAAAAGTGTTACCCACATCTATAGAGAATAGAATCAATAAGTCAATGAAATTCAGGCGCTCTAGAAATGATGTTCGAATATGGTCAAACATCGGCCCATCAAATATATAAAAAAGACCTGGGTCACAGAAGAAGTGTTAATAACCAAACGACAAACGATAGTACTAAAATAAAACATCAAACACAGGCTTGTGACGTCAAACTAGTACACATTATTCAATGCAAGGTCATGTTGACAAAGAACACGAAAATTAGATGGACAGCATCATCATACGATTCCTAAAAAAAGAAAAACATGATTTGCAGATTTTGAAATATTTCCAAGCGTGCTACAAAAGGTATATGCGTTCGCTATCTACTGCGTATGTTGCAGATACAAAGATATGAATAAACAAACCTAACCTATCACTAATTACGTAGATATAATTAAACTTGACACGGTTTTGGCACATGACAATATTAGCTGGACTGATTATTTGTTTCATTTACAACTTTCTAAACAATTAGCGACTATTACAGCAGACGAATCTTTGTATACAACGTACGAAATCGATACAGTAGAAGTTACTGCGATGACCTGCAGTCATAAAAACCTTATCAAAGAAAATACAACATAAAAAGATGTACCAATATTACTTCTCAACATACCTCATATCAGATCAATAGAACATAATATTACCTTGTTTATCAAACACGATCTAAATACGACTGATAAGCGAGATGAAAGGAATGCACTTGCGTAAGCATACTAAGTATTTTTCGTTATAAATATACTGTATATACGATACTGTATATGTAATGGCAAATATAGATTGCTTATCTGAAGATTGGAGTGGCAGACGTGTGTGAAATCATGTAGGACCAGCGGCAAAAGGGTATTCATTGAGGCGTTGTCATTTGTTCTTTGAAAAAAACCTTACAATATCATGTTTGTCAATAAACTTACTCATTAATACACTGAAAAGACATATCCTTTTGTGGAAAAAATAAGATATAGAATGAACGAATTAACGCACGATACGACAACAGATAACAAAGTTGATTCATCTATTGAGACCAATATTAAAATCCATCGGATTAAAAATAAAATGGCAATGACAGACTACATTCTCAACACTTGCAAATAACAAGCTTTTAAGTGATAGAAATTTAAAATATTACCACACAACTTCACTATGATCAACCCATAGCCGGCAAGAAAAAAAAATGTCCTTATGTACACCAAAAACCCTTTGAGACTTTCACATAAACTATCCAATGTTTATAACAGGTGCCCCACGTCAATGATGTAATCAAAGTCTTGTCTCTTGCTAAGGAAAATATGCGGATTAAAAGATGATTTGCAATTCTCAATGTCGCTTACACCTTGAATAGTATACATGGTCTCGACGGCTTTATATTAGGAAAAACTGCTTTTGAAGTCAAGTTTAGTTTTTATAACGTCCATTTGTAGTCCAGCCTGGGATTCTCTAATATCTGTTATTAGACTCTGTGTAATAACTAACGTTTAGAATAAGAACCATTCTTTCACAAAATTTGCTGTAAGGACCCAAAAATACCACCTCAATTTGTTCAATCATATCTCTAACGCCCTTTAATCCGAGATCCATCTATCTGTTGACCTCGCTGAGCATTGCTTAACCGTTACTAAACTACGCCTACCTTTAATCAACGAATGCTGGAATGTAATAGATCGCGTTCTTTACAAGGTGGGTGCTTTTCAGACCTTCGGCGCATTCGAAAAATGTCTAGTCAGTGCATAAAGCAACATCTTATTGGTTTTTAACACTGAGAAGAAAATGTTATTTTGCACAACCGAGAAGTTTGTATCCTGTTATAATGTAGGTCATGGTCATTGTCTCATTCCGTGTGAAAGAGTGATACATACATATTATACAACTTCCGATTGACACCAATATCCGCGTTTATAGGCCTTTTATGTACGACAGTTGGAATTTAGGGGTCTCTAGATGTCCTCTTTGATTTTTTAAAACGATTAGTTACCTTTAAAATTGTTTATATTATAAACAGATCGATATTTAAATCAGAGCTATTCCGTAATTTGATCAGACCTTCAGAAAGTGAAGAAACTATATAGTTTCACTAAAACTTAAACAAGAAAATGGTCTAGGTCAACTATCGATATGAAATTGGTGTTTGCTGTGTAATTAAGGGGATTTCGCACATGTGTTTACCTATAAGCCATGCAGAAGTACCTATTAGGGAATGGACAGTCAATATTCTACAAAAGGCCGGGAAATGGATTTAAAGAGCGTGCTAATAGTGCAAAACGGACCTTGGAACATTTCCAGAAAGATCCTAAAGATTTTCTATTTAATTGCTTCGAAAAGGAATGAAAACTTCACCGGCCTCGCCAAGTTGGTCAAGTGTACGCCCACTGGTGACCATAGAAAGTGATATAACAATAAATAAATAATTTAGAAGAATTATTTCACAATATTCGAGTGGGTTGGCTTAGAAACTTGAGTTAACTTGACACATATTGATGCAGTTCGTAGGAAGCTGAAAACCAAATGAATCAACTATATTTAAGCTATAAAGAATTCCAATTTCGGTAGATATTATCTACCTATCATTCAGAAAAGAAAAACAAGTTATGCAAAAATGTATTGTGTTTTGGTCACTTAAAGTCGATTTTGGTATTTGACCTTGAGCATTTTAGCGCAGTGGCATTTTGTAGAAATGTGGCTGCCAATGACTTTGTTAAGCTGATATTAATAATTAATTCAGGTGTAGACTGATGATGTAATAATCTAATTACAGTTCATGTTTAATTATTTAAATGTTGAATGTTTTTATTGAGCGGTTTAAAGTGTAGGTAGAGAAATGCAAATTGTTAAATGAATTTAATGTTTAAAATAATATTGTCGGTAATTCAAAGGGATTTTATTGACAAATTAGTATCAAAAACTAACTAGATACCGGTAGTCTATTGACCTTAGTTAACTATATAGATTAGTAATGTAATCAAGTTATTAAATTAGAACAACTTAAGTAGCAAACAGTTACACAAATTAATTTAAACAAAGATACAATCTTCACTTCAGCCAAAAATCGATTAACCAAATAAAATAGCTACCATTTAGATCGCAGCAAAGATTATATAGAAACAATTACTTTCCAGCTTGTACTATGCAAATATCTGATGTATTATGGACGGGGTAAAATGGTCTTTAATACTCAGACATAAAGGTCATTGTCCTATCTGAATAAGGTGTGCTACCAGCCACTCCAATGTTTGTCTGATGATTCATGCATTAATTATGTATATGATGTCAATAGTTTCTTATAGACATTGCTAAGTTTCTTTAAGGCGTTTCCTGAATACAAAAATGTAGGAAAATGTTATGGTATTTTCTGTAGACCTTCTTAGTGACCTTTTTGCAATTGTCTATCAATACCCAAGAAAATGTGCTCACCTATTACCAATTTATATTTGCCAATAACATCACAACAATGATAATTCGTCGAGATGACGGAGGCAGAAAGAACCATACACACACATACATGACTTCACATCTGTCTCCCATGGGGTAAGCAGAGACGTGTGTATTATATACCTTAAATACTTACCTATATTCCGAACAAATAAATAAATATGTAAAAAAAATGTTAACCAAAATGTAATTTATAATAAGCTAGTGACACCCTTAAAATTTACAACGCCTGAAAAAGGCCGTTAAGCTGTGCCTGTTATTTCATAAGACCTGTATGTGTGTTGGGAATTGTTATGTAATTTCATATAATTGGGTTATGTACAGCTGTAAATGGACTTCAGGTTCTCTCACTATTTATAATTAAGATTGTTGTGTACGATTTCAATCTGTCGTCTGTACTTATGTAAAATAAATAAATAAATACCTTAACATGCAAATAAAGAGTTTGAATTTGAGACTATGAGGCGTTCCAACGCCTACCAATGGCTACGATTCTTAGATACATCTTTCACTTCCTCTACAGTCATCAGTCTTTTCATGCATGCTCGTCAGTTAAGGGTAGTTTTATGCAGAAGGTAGCATACATGTTAATACATCTATTTGCTACTACTAATATTAATTCTATTATGTATGTGAATAGTCAAGTCAGTCAAGACATGCGGATTTGATTTCTGTGTCAAACTATACTGTATGGTAAATCTACACATAAAAACATAACTTCACGCCTGTCTCCCATGGGGGTAGGCAGAGACTAAGGAACGCCAATTACTACGATTCTTACATACCTCTTTCGCTTCATTAACAGTCATCAATCTTTTCATGCATGCTCGTCGGTTAAGGGTACTTTTAATTTGGCCCTTCTTTAATATATCGCCAATCTGGTCACTATATGTCCGTCTAGGGCGCCCTCTACCGACGGCTCCATTCATATCCGCTCTGTATACTTCTTTCGTTACTCTACTTTCATCCATCCTTTCTACATGTCCAAACCAGCGTAACATTCCCTTTTCAATCCTTGTCACTACATCGTCTTTCAATCCACACCTCTCTCTAATAACACTATTTTTCACTCGATCACTCAATTTTAGTCCACACATACTTCTCAGGGCTCTCATTTCCACCGCATTAATCCTGCTTTCATGCTTCTTCTGCCACACCCATGATTCACTACCATACATAAGCGTTGGTGTCAATACACACTGCATTACAGCAAGTCGAGCTTTGCTGGATATTATTTTACTCGACATTACAGAGTGTAAAGCACCATTAACACTATTTCCCGCTTTCACTCTCCTTTCAATATCCCCGTCACACTTTCATTTTTATGGTAAATCTGAAACTAGTAATTCAACAATAAAACAGCTTATGGGTTTAAGATTTATAAAATGTACGACATTATCTACATTATTGTTTAATATAGGGAAATGTGTCTAAAATATTGTTTATTTCCTTTCAGTGTTATAGGAAAAACTACCTAAATAAGATTTATTTATTTATTCTTTTTCCCATAAGGATATTTTTATTTTGACGGGTATTTACTGCATTTGTCCTATGAAATATAAAGTAACAATCAAAATCCTATGCCAGTTTTAGAATGGTTAAGTAATTATGATATCAGATTTTTTCAGTCAAATTAACTTGCTTAGCACAGCTGTTCATACATTTATTTATATAGTATTAGTATTTAGTCAAAAATACATGACAGAATAATTTACTTCTTAATTTCATAGAAATAAGTTTGAAATTCGAAGTACCTATGTGTTTAGATATGTACAGGTACCCAACACACACAAATTGAAAAAGTAATAATTTAAGCTTTTCAATAAAATTCACCATTACTTAAAATACTTATTGAAAATTACCTGCGGGCACAATGTTACATCATAAACACATCCCTCTGCCTACCCCGTCAGTAAAAAAAGGGTGTGACGATATGTTATATTAATATTGACAAATAGTAACACTATGACACACAGATATCGTGAAGGATTATGAATATTAATTCAAAATTTACATTCAAGTAAATACTAATTTGGACATAGGTATATGGCACTTACTCCTACACTGAATAATTTAATATGAAACATGTAATTAAGTGGGTTTTGAGTGTGTGTTGCAAGTTATTGCTACTTGGGATTGATGGATCATCATTAGGTATTATCTTCATGTTAACTACAAGATATTCACTGCAAGACGAATGATTATTTAATGATTTTCAGATCGACTGGTTGTAAGCAACCTATTATATCTAACAGCAGGAGCAAGGATGCAATCATATATTATGTTCAATTGATGTTTTGCTATGAATAACTGCCTTGTTGGAAGAGTGGTCGCAAGTGCGACTGCGGGGCAAAGGGTCTCAGATTCAATTCCCAAGTTGGGCAAAGTGTTACTAAGTTTTTTACATTCTCAGTAGTAGCAGGGAGTCTGGGGTTGCGCCCGGTATATGGTAATGGGCTATATTACATGGGTCTCATAACATAAATAGTGAAAAGTGGGTGTTACATTGTACAGTGGCAATAAGCGCCATAATGTACACCTCTTGGATAAAAGATGTGATGTTATGTTATGTTGGTATGATTAATTACTGTATTGCACTGGATTTTTGGAACTAAACAAAATGATTGGCACTGGGATACCACAAGGTAGATTAAAGACTTGATTAAATAAGTTACCTATAACAAAAATCACAACATTTGGACAATTAGCTACTTGGATAAGTCTGGATATATTAAATTAAATGTCTAACCAACCATAATATTTTAGGTGTAATTAACAATTAACCAGGAAAAAATAGTATAAGGATAAATCTAGTTCAATCAAGTCATAAAACTCACGACTACTTATAAACATAACACCTTTTGTTCCCCGGAGGGTCAGACAGAGGAGAATAAATAAAATTTAACATCATTCACTAGTTATAGGAGGACTCCTATATAATAGGCGACAAGTCTACAGGAATATTTTACTGTATCTAATAAGAATTAAACACATGTCAGGTATAGTGTCAAGGTTGTAAAATATATTTAGACTTGTTAGGAATCATGAAATGGCTAAAGTTTTGGACTTTTTAAGAATTACAATACAAGAACTACTTTAAGGTGGTTAATTACATGGCTAATGCTTTGATACAACTGCAGTCAAGCTCAAATGAAAGTCAACATGTTGTACCAATCAAACCCTTCACATTATCATTAAAAACTATATCTGTTGCTGCATTAACCAATAACACTAGCTCTACCTGCGCACAATATCACATTGATAAGTCAGTCTGCAATCCCCTGTTATCCAACAAGTATAAATTATCAGTATCAACGCGCTTATTGCGGTAATACCTGCCAGAAACTTATCTTTTATCAGTTAAACTCTATGGACAATTTCCCTGAAGTTGTTATGATGAAAATACTTCATTTCCAATGCAATTCAAACTTATTACGTACAGATACAGCTGTGATAAGATAAATGAGTAGAAAGTTACCTGCAATGTACGTGTAAAATATGTATTACACGGCTAAACCTCCGCCGTACTAATCATATAATGTGACTCAAATTACACATCATACAAACAACGTATCATTACATTTACGTCATTCACCGGGAATTTCACATGAAACGACCGGCTGAAACTAAATTAATACACCCAAATAACGGTAAAATAAAGCAACATAACAAAAACCAAGTTATGTGCGACACTGTGACATTACGGAGGCCTAACGTTTTTAGAGACATTCTCGGCCAACTATTACCGTCTGGCGAGCGTTTTTCTAATTATAGAACATACCACGACGTGAAAAAGACGTCCAAATATAGGTAAAAAACAAAACACACAGTTGTGAGGATAGTATCACACTTCGGACATTCTCGAAAGCGGTACACGAGCCCACTACGTGGGGCCACGACACGATTTAGGGTTAGACAATTTTTCAATCACATTTTAACACTAGAACAACACATTTCAACTATAATTGCACATATACCTTTACTTTCAGCGGTTTCGGTAATATCTTTCACGTCATCAACCATCTTGCTGGATGACAGTCACTCACTACACACTTTTTATTCGAACATATTTCGAAAACTCATACTTTGGTTCACTATTTTCAGCCAGCCAGCCAGCGAGCGATCTATACGACGACACTTCGTTCCGTTCACTGCCAACGACGACGTAAGACGTAAGCGATGGCGAACAACCTTCACACCGTTTGTTGAATTTTATATCGATGGCGTCATCGGCTTTAGTAGTTCTTTTATTTAAATACGCTAAATGTGTATTATTGTATTAATTGGAAATTTATTTAAATATCAGCTGATTTTCTAATTCAAGTTTCGATTTAGGCATAACGATTGTTTTTCCTAGTCATATTTACAAAAAAAAAGTAAAGGAGGCGGATGATATTCTCGCAACACAGAAGAATTATAAATATAAACTTGATAGAAATATTTATAATAACAAATTTAATCGACCATTAATATACCATTTTTATTAAAGGCTTTTTGAAAACATTATCGTATTCTGAGTTCATTAGTATCATAATCGAGAATATCAGTTTCAGACAGTGCCATCTAGCAACAAGTGTAAGAACTAATTCTTACAGCGCCATCTATACGTGAATGTGTTCACTAATCTAGTCTTTTAATCAAATAACAGATGGCAGCATTATCGTTCAAAAATATTATTTTAAATCTCAGTTTTTGTTGGTCATGATTGTAACTCAATAAAGAGGCACTTTCCAAATAGTAAAGTTATTATTCAAATATTACTTAAGTAGGTAAGTAGATAAAATGACTAAAATTCCACTCACATTAAAATTCTTCATCAAAACCATTTATGTACTTATTTCTTTAACTAATTAATAAGATTACTACATAGGAGTCGCGGAGAACCTAACGGGTTACCGGGGCTTCGGCTCGACGTGCAGGAGAAGGAACAGGGTGGTTTTTAGTCATTCGACATAGAGTCTCTGACACTCCCTCCGGCCTCACCCAGGCGGGAGCAGTCATGCGATGATTTCCCCCCCTAAAAAAAACTACATAGGTAACCTACTAATACTAACATAACTAACTAAACAAAAATTATTGGTGTTACAAGCGTAACGAACCTTAGTTACTTAAGTAGGTACCTACCTACAATAAGCAATCACTGCGTGTGTTTGCACATTGTCTGCGAAGGTTATAAGTACTTGACACAATTTAAATTTCAAATGCCTGTTCCCGAACGAATTACCTTTAGAAAATTAGTTACCTTATTCTAAATAGCCAAGAAGACACCGGAGTCCTCTCTCACCCCACCAATTATAGACCTAATTACTCCCGTTTTAGAGACTACTTTTGTATGAACTTTGGTTACAGGATGCAAACTTGATGTAGATGAGTTAATGCAGTTACCTACATAGTTCATCAATTGGGTTTTTTTTTAAGGGGGGAAAATCATCGAATGACTGCTCCCGTCTGGGTGAGGCGGGAGGGAGTGTCAGACTCTTACTGACTAAAAACCACCCCGTTCCTTCTCCTGCACGTCGAGCCGGAGCCCCGGTTACCCGTTAGGTTCTTCGCGACTCATCAAGTGGGTAGAGTTGCAAGTTCGATTCCCTGGGCGAACAAAGTGGAAATATTATTTTGGGTACTTATTTGATTTAAAAAACCAGAAGAGTTACAAGTTCGTGGCCAGCCTTATAGGGTTTAGAGATTTAGTGGATTGGAAGATTGACCAGATTAAAACTTCACACAACGAAACAGCGCAAGAGTTGTTTCACGTCGGTTTTCTGTGAGGCCGTGGTATCACTTCATTGACTGAAGTCAGTCGAGCCGTCCCATTCGTGTCGCGTTGATGAAGCGTGGCTGAAAGCATGTGTCGTTCGATTTTCAATAAAAACCGTTGATTCATTCACAAAATGTTTACAATGTATTTTGCTGGTTGTGGACCATGTCTGCCGCATGACAGACGAGTGGTGGGTAAAATTCACTAGTCACTATTGAGTGGAGCCCGCTCAACGTCAACAGACGTCACGGCAAGCCCAAAAGTAGATGGCGGGGCAAACGACGATCATGTATGGCAAGGATTAGCCGCAAAAAGCTTTACAAAGAGTCGAGTGGAAGGAGTGTAGGGAGGCCTTTGCCCTGCAGGGGAACGATCATGGCTGAAAATAAATAATAAATACAAACGCGACGAGTTTACCCTAATACGGTAGTTTAAAGGTAGTCTAATTCAATACCTTTATTGAATTGTCAAAAACGATACTTTTCTATGAATTTTGTATTGGATCACAACTTATGACGTCCTCATATTTCTGCGTCAAATAGCTTACTTGTATACATAGGTACCTTAAAATTTGCGAGAACAAATCCAAAAGTAGGTCAATTGTCAAATCAATGGATGAGAGTATGATTATTTTTTAATTATTAGGGCCAATTGTATTACCTAGTATAAGACAATTTGACTAGCGGTAAAAATCTTTGATTGTTTATAAGTAGGTAACGGCACGGTCAAGCATGCATTCGATTATCTAGTTGAATCTTACAGAAGTACAGAACCCGTGGGAAGGGTACCTAATTATTACTGTCCATTTGCAACGGATCTCTCTTCGACACCCGTTCAACTCCGCTACCATCCGTTGACAAACAAAAACATTGACCAGGCCATTTAGCGTGCAATGCGCATGTGCAATGGGTGACAGGTGACCAAACCGAATAACCGATAGGTCAAGAACATTTTATTTTATTAGTAAATGTACCCACTGTACGAGTGTATTCGTTGACTTTGACACACATTGGACACGCAACAATAAAGTTTAAATTACACAGAGTAGGTATTGTAATTAATGTTTGTGGAAAATAATTTTCTGCCACCTATTACTTATTTATCAGGGTAGAGGTGAAGTAAGTTCAGACATTAAAAATCATTAAATTTTAATGATTATGTTTAGCTACCTACTTAAAGTATTCCTTAGTACCGATTTTATTCCGAAAACAATAGGCTATTCTCCAAATTTTAGATTTTTTTTAAATGTTCGTATATATCTGATTATCAAGTAAGTATAATCCGAAAAAAAACAATCAAAAATTTGTCGTAAAATATACGCGCCAAAACACGGACCGCCATTTTAGTGACATCAATAGTACGAAAATATTGAAACGTCAAATGGCCAAGTCTTACATTTTGTAAACAAGTTGGTTGCGTTGTGATTTTAATTGTATTTATAACATATTTACGTTTTTCTATTATTATCTAACTAGCGACCCGCCCCGACTTCGCACGGGTGCAATATGTATGTAATTGTAATATACATATAAACCATAATTAAGAATCATTCTATCTATTTAAAAAAATCACATCAAAATCCGTAGCGTTTTTTTAAAGATCTAACCATACATATGGACAAACAGACGGCGGATAGCGACTTTGATTTTACCGACTTCATATACTATTTAGTGGTAGTAAAAAACATGGAAAAGAGATTAAGTAGATACTTACGTTTAAAATTTTTACTAAACACTAATCAAAAATGGAGAAAGTGTACCTAGACAGTACCTACCTATTAAACAACTAATGACATCACCTAGTTACCTCATAAGACGCGTAAGACGTAAACAGAGACACCGTGAAGATCTTACGTTTAAATTAAATTAATCAGAGCACTCGTAACTTTAAAAATACTTGTAGAAAGTGTGATAACAACCACTATCCGCACATACGCTTTTACGCTTACAAATTATAACCCGAACAAATTAGCACGTCATTCAATTAATAAACGCGCTTGTTAATTTCGTCAGTTTTCTATTTAGTCGGGTTATACGGGTCGTTTACTTCACCGGTTCGCACACCTGTTTCACTGGCCAGGCATGCGCAGTTAGCGCTTGACTTTCGAACGTGATTCGACGCGCGCATTTAAAAAGTCCGCAGTCACAATTTTGGCGGCATTTTCCGTAAATCATAAACGACATTTTTTATTTTTATTTGTGTTTTTAGTGGAAGTGAACAAAATGGGTGTGTAGTAAATTGATTGTTTATCAAAATATTACGTTTGAATTGTAGTAATGCAGTGAATTACCTAGTGTTTTAGTGAAAGTGTAAGGATTTGAATTTTAAAAAGTTACAATGAAGTCTACGTTTTTATTTGGCGGATGCCTGCTATTATTGGCTGTTTTAATAGGTAAGTCCAAAATAAATAATACACGGAGCAAGACTTTCTAATGTCGCTAAAATACCTATACCAATTTTTTTCTGTAAGTAAACAATTAGGTATTTAACCTAAGATTAATAAAAATAATCCTATAATAATTAAGTATGCGGTAATCGCAGCAGCCGGAATACTTGAGTTTATGATTTAATTTGTGTAATTTTTACCATTACCGTGAAAATTACGACTGTGACCTACTTTTCAAAGGTAATCTGCTGACTTTATGAATTTTATGTAAATATTTTACCTACATAAGAACCGGTGAGAGGTCTGAGGTAGTGGTTCCCAAAAATAATATAGATAGGTAATTCGAAACAGATTTTAGTCTAAATAGGTAATACCTACACTATATTTTTACAATTTAAAATTATACTAATAGGTACATAACATAGTCTGTATAATGTATAATATGTAATCTAATGTGTACTAATACAGGTAGGTACACATTTATTTTACCTATCAATAATTACCAAAGCCGCGGAGAACATAACGGGCTGCCAAGGCTCCGGCTCGAAGTGCAGGAGTAGGAACGGGGTGGTTTTTAGTCAGTAAGAGTCTGACACTCCTGCCTCACCTAGGCGGAAGAAGTCATTCGAGGATTAACCACGCTTAAAAAAAATAAAAAAATATACCTATACTTATAATAGGCAAAAGGCATAAGGACATGTAACCCATAAAACATCAACCATTGACGTATAGGTAAATAATAATAATATGTAGGTACGTAGAGGTGCGTAGGATACTAATAAACGTTCTTACTTCAGCACTTTCTTTAATTTTCTCTTTTAGCATTCAGTTTAAAACTACATACTTTCAATTCAATTGCTTTCAATACGACCTTAAACTTACCTCTCACGATTTAGTTACTAAAATTATAATAATTTATGAATGAGTGACCTACAACTTTTTCAAAGTAAGTAGGTACCTACCTAATATGACACGACATAATCTGGGTGCATTGTTTTCTTAAATTGAATAGATTCTGGGACATTACTATACGTACACAATGTGAATATATCTGATTTTATTTTTTCTAACACAAAATAGGTATTTAAATTACAGTAGTCAGTGCCATTCGTGGACTGGAAATACGGAAGAAAAAATATGTATTAACCATAAGTTACTTTTGATAGATGCAGGAAGATTAAAAATTGGACAAACTTTGCCTTTAAGTAACAATTTTCGTACCTAATACAGACGAAAATAATTAGGTACCTATTGATCTAAATCAAAGTAGGTATCTAATAGGTAACTTAATGATCTGAAACATAATTATTATAATTGGATACTTTAATATGTAATTATGTAGTCCAAAATAGTACTTATTTCTCTGTATTAAGTAATGGTTAAAAATTAAGTCATTAAACATTTAAGACCAATGTCAACTGTTCATTGCTTTAGATTTAAAATAAATATAGCACATACTACATTTTTAGCTATCTTAATAATAGAGTAACCGACAAATCTCATTGGTTTAGCGATTGCAAGGGCGACTACTAAATACGAGGTTTTGTTTATAGTTTCATTTATTTTAATTCTCATAACATGGTAGCGTAGAGTCTAGATTCGTATCAATCTTTGTATTTTAAAGAACGTACATAAAGAGATCTACCTAGACAATTAAATTGCAGCTTCGTTTTTTGATAGTAACGGGCTGAACTTATTTTTCAACAAATACGTTTGAATCTATTTATTTCTATATTTTCGTTGAAGCTAAGTACCTACTAAACTGCTTTTATTCGGCAGATTGCAATATTTCTACTTCGTAGCACGCATATACGGAAAAAATCACCACGATAATTTAATTAAAAAAATGCAGACAGGCGTTAATTTTATTATATTATGATGATGATAGGTCTTACAAAATAAGTTAAATGCGGTAATGAACTTCTTAGAATGAGGTAAACTTGCATACTTTTTTATCGTTACGCAAAATTGTTTGTAAATAGCTGCAATTAAGATTAGAATCGTTGAGTTCCTTCATAACCTTTCCGGTCGTTATTTTTACCGGCCTCTAAGTATTTATATCCACATTACATTAAAGCCAAATTAAATCAATTAATTATGTTATTAAAGCACACTACCTACTGTTAGAAAGATTACATTAGGTAGGTGCTTCGCGTGTGTTCTCTTCAGTGGAATTCCGAGCAGCTATTGGAAACGGCTGCAAATAGAAATACTTAATTAGATTTAAAAATAGGATATTTCAATATCCAGAATTTTACCTAAAATTTTCATAGGCACATGTTATAAGTAAATAACACGTGCCAATGGATTGGATTGCGTAAAAACCTTCCTGTTGAGTCATAAAATTAAATAGTAATTTAGTTTTTAGTGCAATTATACAATTTAGATAATGATATTTTGTAAAAACCAAATTAGCAAATGAAAGTAAATTAATGATAGTCATTTACTTTACTTTACTTTCATACCTACTTACGTACATTTAATAAAATAAAACTATTATAAGTAAATACTCCTTTTTAAGGGGGGGGGGGGGGGATCATCGAATGACTTCTCTCTCCCGGGTGAGGTAGGGAGTGTCAGACTCTTACTAACTAAAAACGGGCGGACGGGGTGGCCGTTCCTACTCTTCTTGCTTCTTGCCCTTCCTGCCCTATTTTTAAATGCGCCTAGTTATGTTCTGCGAAAGTTTAAAGATGTTTAATGATATTAAGCTTAAAAAAACATTTGTAAACAAAGTGTACATAAAACGAAATTTAAAAAGATGACACAGCAAGATTTCCGTAGAAATAGTCGAATATGTTAGCAAAAGAAAGTGCCTAGGTAGGTATGCATATCATTTCATAGGTCAAAGAATGATTAATATAAAAACAAGTTCTTTACGAGGAAGCTAAGATTTGAATATTTGATGAATGAGGCTAGATTTTTACAACCTTAATTTGGAACTTAAAAACTAGAAAAATGATTAATTTATCCAAACACGGCTAACTAACAAGGCGCTAGAATATTCTTAATCGATTTTTATAACCTTACCTATAATAATCGCTTAAATACCGATATATCGATTCATAGGTTGTCATCGTTAAAATTGTTTTTAAAATGCATAACTTGTTGTGACACTTTCGCTTGGTGAAAGTGGACTCAGTCAAAGTTGTCCGTAATTAACTACCTCGGGTTTTTGAATCGTTTCCTTATGTGTTTCGTAAAAAAACACCAATCAATCGTGAGAAATACACCATCTATGTTTATTGAAGATGCTATTCCAATAATACGTAATTGATTCATTTCTAGCACCATCATTGTTGCATCTATAGCGGTTTTAAACTTAAAAATGATAATATTATATTTTTATGAGTATAATTTATAACGTAAATGGATGGAAAGTAAATTAAATGCTGTTTTAAATGTAGTAATATTGATAAATAATTAAAACTCTGACCTTTCAAAAGTGAAATATGGCTATATTAATAAACTGTTTAGCGCTTCTGTTAATGTACTTTAAAATGTATTTTTACCATTTATCTTCTTTTTTTCATCTAGTTATTATGTTATGAGTCCCATCTCAGAAGAGGCTGAGAATATTTCTTTATTATAGGTACAATTTCAAAGATCGGTATTTTAAGTGATTACTTATCTTCATTCATTTAACTTCAATCGGCTTTTTTCATAGAAAGACGATACGATTTCTATACTACACATTATTCATAATAGTAAGGTTGTAAGGCATAAAAACTGTAGGTACTTATACTACATTTATACACTTTTGGCACGCCAATGTTACGCAAAGGCAAAAACCCAAACATTCACGGTTGACCAGTGGACAGCCGCTAGTCATGGCCACGCGAAATGTAGTTAACGACGAAACGTATGCTTTGCCACTTCTATAATAATATGTAGCATCGGTATAAAAATCACGGATTTATTATATTACTAAGGGATTTTTTTAAAGGGGAAAAATCATCGAATGCCTCCTCCCGCCTGGGTAAGGCGGGAGGGAGTGTCAGACTTTTACTGACTAAAAACCACTTCGTTCCTTCTCCTGCACGTCGAGCCGGAGCCCCGGTGACCTCTAGGTTCTCAGCGAGTCGCTGAGAACATATATTACTAAGGGATAGGTTTGGTGTATTGACATCAACAGCCTATAAGTGGCCACTGCTGACCAAAGTCCTCTTCTCTGACGCAGAAGGTTTGGTTTGGTGCATAGTACGTCAATCAAATTAAATGTTATCAGTCTTTTTGCCAGGTAGTGCCTAAGACTTAACCTAATTTAATTTTGTTAGAATAGTCAGTTTAGGAGCGACAATTCCCAAAGAGTTCTAAGTAATTGAGTACGAACTCAATAAATTACAGAGATTTATGGAACTGAAAAATTAATTTGGTATTTTGCAGACCCAAAGTCAATTTTAACATAGTTATATGCTGATATTGCTACTGACACTTATCAGTCTTATCAGTCTTTTATTTCACCAACGAAACATTTATAGTCAAAAATCCGTACTATAGAACGTAAAAAATAACTTTTACTTAAACTGTGAGTAATTTATTACTTAAGTAATGTACCTAAATTCAATCATTAGGTAGTTAGTGCCTTACTTAATAGAGTTAGACAAGCAATTAGGTATCCTAGATCGATTAACTACTCATAGAAAATGTATTAATAATGACAGCTTTTAAATAAAATAATATTAATGAACAGGAAGAAATTTGACATTTATGAAGGTCAGGCTTGACAGGTTAAGGCAAACTTGTTCCTACCAAAGTCAATGTCAAACCAATTAAGTCAATTTTGTTATACAATATTGAAAGTCAACATTACTAATATCCTGTCAGGATATTTAGATAAAGATTAGCTTGTCGTCCTGTCTAGACGATTTGTACCTATATTGAAGCATTCAAGTGATTAACGAACATGACTCTCTGTCAATAAACTGATTAAGTAAATTAATTATTATGTTTATGGGCTTAACTATTTACGTAATTATTTGACGAGGAACTCGACTAGTTTCAAGCCATGCTTGAGGCTCATATTCGAGACAAAATAGGTAGTCGAGTTCCTCGTCAAATCATTACGAGAGTAAGCCGTAAAACATAATAATTAATTTACTATAACTCACGAAAGTTATATAACATAAATGTTCAAATAAATAGTTATTAAAATTCTTTAAGCATTTTAATGTAGCATGACAATAAATGCATCTTCTGTTACCTCCATGGGGTTCAAACCATAACTGATTCTTCTTACCATTCGGAGAACACAAATGTAAAGATAGCCACAAATATTTGGACCAACTTATTTGCTATCAAAAAGCGAGTAATCAAAACAAAACGACTTAAAATAATTGAAAGAAAGTTCAATTTACATTTTATTGTGTTCTCTACTATCATTTTGCACTAAATCTATCCATTACACTTCTAATCTTAATTTACAGTTAGCTTTAGAAATCAGTACTAGTTCAGTAACCTAGTTATGTCAGATTTCAGTTAAGGTGTAAGTCCCTTCATAACAGGATTTCTTACTACCTAGTTAACTATCACATACCAGAAGTAGCAGAATAGGTTGAATGTAATGTTTAAGAAGTTGTAATGTAATTAGTAGTAATAGATTCCCCTCGGGGTATGGATGTTATATGACATTTTTGTTACTTGTTGGTTGACTTGGTTGACCTCTTACTCGCCTGAAATACAAAAAAACTACTGAACGACTCTGGAGACAAGATAGACTACACATAGTCTGGAACACTACGCCGCCAGCAGATTACATTTGAGGAAATCGCTCACGTCATTCAACATAGGCGCATTCCGCACCAAAGAAACCTTTTTAGAGTTTTCTATTTATTTCTAATTCGAAGCATTGATAACGGTATCTGTCGCACATCAGTCTTTCACCGGTCGGTCATGAGAATGCGTCGCGTCGCGAACAATTGCAAGGGTCACCAGTTCAATGCCAAGCCCTAACGGTATGATGCACCAGCCACATGACACTTGGCATAGTTTCCAGCATATATTATGGATTCTTAATCTACATTACCTGTGAACAAAGATACGAGCAAATGGGTTGAGATGCACGTGTAGATCTAGTCAAACTCAAACCATTAATTTGAATCAGACTAAGAAGTCACTTTAAAAAGACAAATAATAGGATATTTTAACATATTTGTGCCTCGTGTTGTCATTTTTTCAATGACTTTCCTAGTAACACCAACTTTTGGTCAGTAAGTAGTTCGTGAATTTTTGCATGATGCAAAAATTACACGTGTACCAGACTAACACATATTGAACGACACAGATTCCAACACAGATCCTATAGTTCCCATTCACTGGTCACCCTGTTATCAATTCTAGATTTTACTGGATCTTGATACAATGTTGCATCGTACTGTTAGGAGGAAAAACTGTTAAACGGATACATATAAGTCGGTAGTGGGGTCGGTAAAAGTGTTATTGAGAATACAGAATGACAAGAGGGAGTCTGAAATCTTCATTACTATGTTGTATTAAACGACTACCATCCTTCAATTTCTTACTTGCACACAAGTTTTGAAATAGACCTTATGGTTTACTTAATAGGACCAGCCCCTCTAACAGTCTAGACAAATGATATTTAACTTAGACTTTATCTAGCTTAGCACAGAAGTCAAGATTCCTATCTGATTGCTCATTGACACACCAACGACCTTACTACAAATAAACACATAGGTACTCTTATTCAAAGTGCTCTGAATTTAAGCACATTTAAAGCCTACAAAAAGCGCGGTGCTCTCAGGTCATCGGCTAACGGTAACACATTGCAGATTGAACCTTAATTCAGATTCTGACACACATACAACCGGTACAGTCGTGTCGCGGCCAATGTACGAGTAATGCCTCTAATATAGAGCCTTCTCGGTAATCTAAATCATTTAAGTATGGTTACTTACTTTTATAACAATCATTTGAACGTTAATTAACTTTACTTCACTGATGCTTCGGAACGAATAGGCCGACCCGACCGGAGTGATACCACGGCCTCAGAGAAGAGTGACGTGAAACAACGCTTGCGTGGTGTTTCGTCGTGTGAGTGAAGGTACCGGAGGCCCAATTAACCCTCCTTTACCAATCCCTGGATACCAACAATCCTCAAATTCAAGGCCGGTAACACACTTGTAACGCCTGTGGTGTTCTAGGTGTCTATAGACGACGCCGATTGCTTACCATCAGGTGATGTGTCTACTCGTTTACCGGCTTATACCATAAAAAAAAACTGATCGATGCCCGTAACTTCGTTGGTTAAGTGTTCGAGTGAGTTGGTGGTGATGGGTTTTGATTCTCGATTCGACTTAACTAATGTAGGGTTTATTATCAAGTCATCACTCATTTTTTTAAAAACAGAAATCAAAAGTTGTCCTTCATTTTATAAGCGATGGTTACCTTTTTTTTATTATTTGAGTGGTATTTGGTGGTAAGCGATGATGCGGCCTCCGATGGAGCACGTAATCCCATAAGCAACCTATTCACTCGGACCTTGAAGACACCCAGGTTATACCCTTCAGGAAACACAGACTCTGGCAAAGAATACACCTCCTGTTTGATCAGAAATCCACCTGTTATTAGTCAAAGCCTCATTAGAGAATGAGGCTTTGACTAATTTATTTCTGAACTCACTAATGTCGATTCAATCAGGATTGTCACTGTTACATTCCAGTTTCCAAGATACTGTATGTTTAAGTTACTATAAGCTGAGTTGTGTTACATCTACTGCATTGGCCAAACGTTCAGTATTACCAATTTACTATTATACCAATTAGCCAGATTTTGAAAGCTCAAAATAACAGTATGAAATTGATGCACATAGTACTTAGAATTTTGTAACGGTTACCAACCAGGCAACCACATATTAATAGCATTTCATAATTCCACCGTGAACAAAAGATGTTGATTGTACAAAAATATCTTTGAAAATAAAATCTTCATTGACTTTATGTTTAGGTAACGTACGGTTCTGTTAAAGATCATATTTATTCTTATTTCTATTGTGACAAGGGTGGTTTTGATAAAGTCATTTTCATCACTGCATTATTATGTCTTTTAATCTCCGCATATATTTTCATAGTTACCATGAAAAGATGACTGTTGATGAAGCGAAAGAGGTATGTAGAAATCGTAGTAATTGGCGTTCCCTAGTCTCTGCCTACCCCCCATGGGAGACAGGCGTGAAGTTATGTATGTATGTATGTAGTTACCATGTCACGCGTTTTATCAAGGATAGGTTGAATTACACTTGTATGTTTCCTATTATCAAAATTTTTATATGTTTTATGACATATTTATTTATGTGATTATCGAACCTCTCATGACGCATGGTCACAGAATATAGAACAATATGCCAATTTAAGTTACCACTGACGTACATTCGGTACATTACGAAAATGTTTTAGCTTCTAACCGCAGAGTCTAAATGGCGATGTTAGCCTTGATGGCATAACTTTTTAAATTTATTGGTCTAGATCTTTACATCAAGGAGAATATAAACATAACATCACGTTTGTCGACCTGAGGAGGTATGCAGACATATGTAGGTATACTTAGTTATGCTCTATGGACTATGTATTGTATGTATTGTAAAGCAGTGTATGAATTTATCTAGCATATTACCTGTGCCGAAATGGAATGTAATGGAAAAAATATCCATAATATAGGCACTTAAATTACCTTCCCTAGTTAGAAAGTTACTTTTTAAACTCATAATATAAAATATCTAACGTAAAGCTTTCATACTAGTCAGGTGCAGTTAATGAGACCACGATTAATAAGCTAACAAGTCAAGTTATTAATAAAACCAGTAGTAATTCTACCAGGGTTACTGATCTCTCATTTCTCTATGCCCACTGACGCGTGACATCTATGTACTTATTGGTAACTCTGCAATCTAGTTGCGTGTTAGTTCACTTGTTTATCGTAGCCTTATTAAAATTATAATAATATGTACTAGCTTTTGCCGACATATAAAACTTCTCATCATGATTAACATCCCGTGATTTTCGCAGCTAGACTATGGGGTTTCTGCTGTATTAGAGGATTTATCGTAAAATCTCCATGCTACCTAAGCATAGTAGGCCCAGTTGAAAGATTTAAGTTTTTTAGAGAGCATGTGGTATTGGAGGCGCATGCTACGTATTCCTTGGACTGCCGCACTAATGTCCACCAGGCTGTCCACCATTGCCTGCAGCGAATATTTTTGGCCAAATTGCACATAGAGACCCTGAATATCTGTAGAAGTTGGTGGTTATTGATCAGATTAACGGGAAAAGACCTCGTGGTCCTTCACCTACCCGTTGGCTAGATGTTGTGAAAAACCTTAACGGTCTGACAGTTCCACAAGCCATAAAGACCGCATAGGACAGGGGCGTTTGTAGGAGGGTTGTGCATCAAGTGACGCGATACGACCTGCAGTAATGAAGAGAATTATTAAAAAGAAAAGAGCATGTAAGCATGCACTGCTACTTGGTCTTTAAATTGTGTAATCTTGTAATTCCTTATTTAACCAATTACGATATTGACGAAAGACTGGAAGCAAAAGCGTATTACGTATATGATAATGTCAGTCTCTCTTAAATAACTGAAATTACAATAATACTAGACCCAAACCAAGGATTAAACCGAGACCTTAAGCGTAACAATTCCATTTGGAGCTCATCAACTAAAGAAGTCCTAACTTTATTTTAACACAGACGCTGAAATACTCAAACGTCACTCAATTACGTCTCGTCAAATATGACTTGGGTGTCTTCAAGTCCCGAGTGAACAGGTTGCTCATAGGTAGGCGTGCTCCATCGTCGGCCACATCATCGCTTACCATCAGGCGAGATGGTGGTCAAATGTCGATCTATAAAGTGTAAAAAAAATTTAAGTTAAATTTAGTTCTGTCGTTACAAATTCTTTGTAGAATGACAGAAGTGGCACTATATTTAAGTCCAAGTTAAAATTGAGTAGTCTTTTAGTATTCGGGCGAGAGAGCCATAAAATGCTAAACAGTTTAAAACCTTAAAACCCAATGCAGAATTATTTCAGTTTATATTATCATCGAAAAAAATATGATAGTACACACACATGTACCTACTAACCTTGGAATCCAAGTTATATTCAAGTCCATCTATATCCATACATTTAGTTTATGTATGTTGTAACTTCATACATATTACATACACCGGCGTTTCTCGTACTCGTAATGCAACGGTTAACCCCAGTTACCTTGACGTCTTGGTTTTATTAAAATCCATTAATATTGTGAATGTGAGTTTAATTAATCGTGGTTAGAATGAGTTAATTAAAACACAGTTTAACTGTTTAAGTGGAGATGTGATTATTGTACTACTACTAAAGACCCTCTACTTTTTGTTGGGTATTTCTAAATACTACGTTGACGATGAAATAAGATGTAATGTAAGTAATATCTAAACAACAAAACTATTTTTAAAATCATTAATAGCACTATAACTTTATTGTAAAATCTTTCCCAACAGATACTTACCTTACGTATCTAAAAGTAAATAAAAGATATTTTAACTAAAAAATATTTATTATTCTAGCCTTCAACTCTACCTAGCCAGTAATTTCAAAACAATTGACTCGTCTAGTCTTAAATTACTTAGTAACTTTACGTGCATATTTCGTAGCCATTAGATAAAGAATTGAAAAAAATGCACATTTTTATATTCTCTATGAATTAAATCTATTTTTAGCCTGTTACATCTGTATCTTTTTTTTTAAAGTAAAATAGTTATTGCGTGACTTCGCGTGTTTATGGTGGGTATTAAAAAGACAAAAATGTAACAATAATGGACCCACCTTTCACTGTTATCCACAAATAGACTCCATAAAGACAAGTACGTACTGGTTTACAAACTACGGTATTAATATTATATGGCTCGGCTGTTTTTTTGATGAAAATTGTTTGTTTATTTGGGAAACTGCCTCAAATTATAATGTAACTGGAAATTGATTGATATTATATTATATATCTCTAGAGCTTAAAATGCTTTGCAAAATGAAAAATATTGTATAAATGAAATAAATAATCACATGTACTTTTAAATCCTTTTAAGTTTATTATTATTTTGTATTTTTAAATATCAGTATTTTTAATTTATATAATCTCTATATCTTTGTATTTGTGTGTGTATCTTTTAATTTGTCAAATAAATGTTTTTTTCTTTCTTTCTTTATGTAGGTACATATATATATGACATTATGCATTATGAATCGGTGAAATCTTAATCAATTATGAATATCTTTGATCCGTTCAAATACAGATTGCGTTATCTGTAGATTATTTAGCTTTGATTGTAGAATGCCTAAGTCTGTATAACTCGGCCTTCGACTATAAGTACCATTTTAACATTTTAGTTAATAATTTCGTATTGATCTTTTGATTATATTATTGATCGATAACTTTATGTTGACCTGTGATGAAAAAGAAACACTTCGCTTAGATTAAAGGCAACCATTACTTATTTCGATGATCATTTTGTTTGTTAAATTGCAACGACTGCATCTGATGGCCCCATTAGCTTGACCCGTCGATCTATCAATAGGCTAAAGTTTATTCTAAGGTTTATCTACTAGATTTCTTATATTGTAAATAATAAAAACAGTTTGAGACTGACTCAATCTGATATGAGACTTGCAGAAACATTTACACGTTTCTATATTTTTTCAAAAGTCTTTAATATTTTGAAATGTCTTAAAAAATACAACGGCCTAATTATAAAGATACTTAATGTCAGCTGTTCATAACTTCAAACCTTTGCTATTAAGGTAACAGAAGTGGTACAAGATGTGGACAAATGTTACAAAAGTGCAAAAGACTCCAAAATAGTCTAAGAGCACTAACTAAGACTTCAACATACCTACATGTCGAAATGAAATCAAAGATAAATAGTTTGCTCTGATCTTAGACTACGTAAACCATTAAACGAACATTACCTGTTAATAGTGGCCTTGTCTATGCATATCCGATGTCTGTGGAAGTAATATTTCAAATGATATTGCATCTGTTACAATCTGTTTTGATTTGGAAGTTGAATTTGTTTGTTTGTTGAAAGTATAAAGGAAATATCGTACAAGTTCTAATTTCATAGATCGCGTAAGGTCCTGTGCTAATTTATTGTAAGAATAATATGTAAGTCGTCAAATAAAATTAAAGAAAAATACCTAATACTACTTACATATGATTTAACGTTGTTTAAAGGGTTAAGAAGTTATAATTGTATGCCTATCATAAAGGGCTGCTTCTTAAATGTCATTGTCAATAATAACTACTGCTATAGTAACTAAAATTTTTCATAAATCCTGTATATTTAAGTAATATGGATACTATGTATAAGGAGTTATGAAGTTGTTTTAAGTTACAATTCAAATGAAAGGATATTAAATATCAGTATCGACTATCAACGCTCGAGGGCGCACGATTCCGTGGTTTGCGTTAATTTTAGTGATAACCGCGTAAATAACTAGTTATCTACAGTTACTACTAGTTTCGGTTACACATAATAACGTTTAACTACAATAGCCGCTGGGTTACTTTGAGGCTTTAAAATAGATCAGGTGTCCAGGTGTGGTTTGTTAAAGTAGAGTTGCTTTGTTTGCGTTTAAAATGAATAAAAATATACCTATAACCCATTGAAGGGAAAAATAGTAGGTGGCATTCACAGATATAATTTAATATTTCTGTGGTGGCATTCAATGGGAGCTACGGTATTTTTCGTCACCAAATGGCGCTAACCTAGGAAGAGATTTTTAGTCCAATCACAGCAGTTGTCAAATATTTAACGTCCAGTGGGGTGACACTAGCTAATGCCCTATTAGATAAAGAATGTGAGGTGCACATGCACACTGGCGGCACCTGGTGGGCAAAAAATCAAATACGGTAGGCCCCAATAGATGATTACATTTCGTGCTTTTAATAACATACATCACGCCTTTTATTTTGTAGGCATAGGTGCACATTTCGGCAATTAATGCCACTGTACAATGTAATGTAATACACTCACTTTTCACTTTTATGTATGAGTCCCAAGTAGGTAATAGGGGTGTGCCTATGGCCGTACCGGGCACAAGTCCAGGCCCCGGGCTACTACTGAGAATGTTTTTAAGAACCCAGCAATTCTTTGCCCGACCCGGGAATCGAACCCGAGACCCCTTGCCGTCGCACTTGCGCCCACTCGGCCAACGAGGCAAATTAATAATCATTTTAAAATCTTAAATCTCTTTTTACTAATCCCATAGATTGAATGTCTTTTAACTTTAAGACGTAGGTACTTGTATTTTTCTAAGCTTATCACTAATTTATGAGTCAGTAGGTTTTGGTGTCAAAGACTTTGAGTTCAAAATCGCGTGGTCGATTCGTGACATATGACATTATTTAATTTATAATCGCTCCATGTAACACGGTTTTTGTAAGCTAAGCAATTAAACACCGAAAATACCGATTATGTCAATTATTCGGTTGCTGGTTATTTAATTGTTTTCTTGTGTTCTCATAGTTCGTCGAAGTTATTGTAATTTGCATAGTGATGTATGGGCATTTATATTTTTTTTTTATAAAGTAGGTACGGTAGGTTGCTAGCCTTTCGGTTTTCTACCGGATACATTTAGGTGAGTGTGTAGGGGAATGGCACGACTTGATTCCCCCTAGTCCTTTTCATCGTCGTACCACAAGACAATCGGCGAAGTGTCACCGATTCATGGTAGATGTCCCACCCACACGCTGGAAGCGCTTCGCATCAAGCTTCCTTGTGCGTACTGCTAAGGAGTGGGATTGTTTGCCAGAGTCTATATTTTCTGAAGGGTATAAACCTGGGTGTCTTCAAGGCCTGAGTGAATAGGTTGATTATAGGACGACGTGCTCCATCGTAGACCGTATCATCGCTAACCACTAGGCGAGGTAGTGGTCAAGCGTCGGCCTATCAAATACAGATATGTAGGTAGATTAAAAAAAAAGAATAATAAAAAATCGTCTTAATTTTGTGACCTCGCATGAGTGTTGTAAGATTTAGTTAACACGTTAACCACCGGTGACCAAAGTTAGAGAAGGATTTCCCTTTAACACTTTTTATTGGTAGCCAAATCCTTAAGGTAGTTAGTATTACAGTAAATATTGATAATAAATTATTTACCTAAGTGTATTCATTCAGACATGTAAACAATGATATTGGCAGTCATCATTAATTGCATACACGTTTGTAATTATCTAATTAGTAATTACACAGTGTCTGGGTTTAGGGCCAATGTCACAGTAAACACCTACATTATGTTGTATACAAGCATTTTTATTAGCTTTACGAAACTATATGTTTTACAGCGACTAAAACTTCATGTATAAACATAAGCAAATAACAATACTACGATGCTTGAGAAAGGACAATCAATTCCAGTTCACGTGTTGTAAATAAAATATAGCTTTAAGCATCTACCAGCGGTTGTGCCGTTGTTCCTGTGATAAAAGTTACCCAGTTACCCACTAATTATTCCAGGTAATCTATCTCTATATACCAAATGTTGTCCAAATCCGTCCAGTAGTTTTTTCTTAAAAAAATAATAAACATTTCGCATTTGTAATGTGAGTGCGCATTACATAAAAGACGCACCTAATTTTAGATTTATCTCCATCTATCAAAGAAATCGAGCAAAAATATTTAAAAGCCAATTTGCTACTAAATTAATTACACTTTAAAATTGATGGTCAACGAGTTAGAAAACACGCCCAAATCACTTAAGGTATACGCTTACGTATTGAACATGTTTTATGACCATAACCTTGCCCCAGTTATAATCGAAAACACATACAATTACATAAAGTTATCGTAGTAGGTACTGTGTACTATGAATTGCATTTTAGTTATTGTACATTTTCTTGGGGTTAAAGTAACATGTAAAGTAACAAATGTAAGTAACATTATAATAATATACCACCTATATGTCGTGTGGTCCAGAGGTTTATGATGCCCGCTTCTCATGCATAAGGGTGCGGGTTCGAATTATTTTATAGACTTTGAATTTGACAGATATTGCAAGCATTGACTAAAAGTAATACCATTTATGTTCAATCACGGTTACATTACATAACTTCACGCTTTTTATCCCCGAAGGGGTAGGCAGAGGTGCACATTACGGCACTTAATGCCACTATACAATGTAACACCTACTTTTCACTATTTATGTTATGAGCCCCATGTAATAGGGGGTGAGTTACATTATCACCTCCATAATGATGCTTGGGAATTAATTCAGTTTACGATAAGGCCGTTTCATGCCCTAAGGGTAAATTATTAAAAATAACTTTGGTATCATTGTCTGTAAGATAATTATGCAGTAAAGTTATTCTGTTCTAGAGCAATATCAACCGAATTATTCTTTCCTGACATATTTGGCATTCTTGAGACCACACAGTTAACAATACGTTTTGAATTCTAAAAACATTTTTTAATAATAAATATCTATTTTCATGCGATCTTGACCCAGTTGTCTTAAGATTGTATCATACCAGTAGTTGATGCATGAATCAAACACGAACTTAACTTATTATTATTTCAAAGAAATAACAACTAATTTAACTTCTGAAACAGTAATTATTTTCAAACGTTGTCAAAACTCACGTCATGTTGTTATTAATAGTTAAAAAATTGATATTGACATAAACAGACTAATAAAAAAAAAATAGAAAATATAAGTCATGAATTAGGTACTTACTTTTTTGTTTTTGATGACGGGGGGAAACCTTCAAAAGGCGCCTTGCCTTTTTGGGAATAAAAGACTAGGGAGTGTGAGATTATGAATTAGGTACCTACGAACGATCTTGCGATGAAGCGTAGAGATGACCTATAGCTAATTTTCTTAGTTGAGAAGGCCTGAAATCTAGTAATTTACTGTCATTTTGATGTTAGTTGTACGAAACGAGCACTGGTCACATTTTTAAGTTTAAAAAAGAAAAGATACTTTATAGACGCTGCTGTATTGAAGCCAGAGTTATGACGTAGGTACTTAATAGTTCCACATGCTAGGTACCAGAAGCCGAATGAGTGAGTTAAAAGTTACATCTAGTACCAGACCATTGAATAACATACAAACTCGTTAGTTTTCCGGTCATTAGCAGAGCTGTACATACATAGGTATACCATGTAATATATTATATCTTACGCTGTTTACTCTGTGATTAAACGGAGGCACGTGGTAATGAAAGTGAAAGATACCTAATAATTTAGAAAATTGTACAGTGTATCCGACTTCCTAAAGCGTTGTTATGTATCTACCGGTGTGAGTTGAAATTATATCATATTATATTTTACTCGTGTTAGTCATATGCAAAAAATAGTGGGATGGATGTGTATTTTCCGATTAGACTCATAAGAATGACTTTGTGATTGATAACCTAAAGATATAAATTTAAATAGAAATAAACCACTTTTCTATTCAAAATAATTCATTTTGTAATAATTTTTGTGATAGTTTCGCGACGTTTGCAATTAATTTCAGACGAGAAATTGACTTAACTACATCATATATTTTTATGGATAAAAAATAAATATAATTTTTAAGTAAGTTGAGAAACAATGAAGTTGTCACACCTGACTTTTAACTTTGAACCCTATAAAATTAACACAGTAAACGAAGAAAAGTTACGAAATTCTTTCAAAACATTGACAAATGGGAGAGATCAATAGAATTCATAATGGCTTGTCACCAGCGGAAGGTTAGATGTCGACACACATTCCAAAGTTTCACATCTGAGGTAATAAAGTAATAAGTGATTGCGGAATATTTGACAAATACTGAAATGTATGCATTAGGTATTTGTTACCTTATATTTCTCAAAATGGTTATTTTTTTTATCATGACATTTTATATGAGAAATACTTACCTAGAGATGATAATTAATAAACAGTTATTAGCAGTTATCATTATGTCAGTCTTATTGTAAAAAATCGAGCGTATTGTACCTTATTGTAATACTGGGTATACACACACACATGCCTCGATGTTTCTATGCGAGCAATCAAACTAAAGACTTCATGTTTGATCAATACAGTTGCAATCATTCTACCAACAAAACTGATATTGCTTAAACCATAGCATTGTTAGGGTACATTGTTCAAATGTTGTCAGAAATAAATAATAGTATTTAGAGAAACACAAGTAATTATTGTAAAAGTAAATACAAAAGAAATAGGCTTTCTAACAGTCCCTTCGGAATTCAAACGGACAGCACAGGCCGGTGACACACTTGTGCACTATTGTGATGTTTTTAATACAACGTATTGTTATATTGTAAGTAATAAGTATTAAGAAATTAAATGATGCTTTGTTAATTGTATGTATTAGAGAAACTAGGCAAGACTTCTTTAGGTTTCTCTACATGAGGATACAGCAATGTGCAGTACCTCATGTAATATGTACATGTAGGTACTTACATAGTTATACGAGCTATGTAATCCCATATAACATAGTTTCATAGTTAAAAAATAAGTATTTATGCTAATTATAAATTGGTTCTACTACAGAAAAATAGAGCAACGACCTATATTTTCGTAGCAATCTTCGTAACATCTCGTAGCGCTTCGTAGCAAACGGATTTCATGACTTCGATATTTTATTTTGTTTGAAATAACAAAACTAATTATTCTTTCTCTTGTCATTCATAAAGTTCTGTGAGACATTAAAAATATTATTATAATTAAAAAGATTTAAAAAACGCAGCAGATGCATTTAATGAATTCACGGATTAACATTTTCGTAACACCGAAGATAAAAATATCAATTGATTTGATGATTTGATGAAACATTTTAAATTATTGTAATGTAGACCACAAGCATATATTATAATTAAATAATAAAATGTATGATAATCACATTTTCGAAATATTTTAAATTAAATCTTTAATATGAAGTTCATTTTCAGTGTCAAAGCAAAGTGAACGTTAATGTGATTATGAACAGGTTCTGCACAGTACATAAACGATGAACATTATATTAAAAAACTATAAATTTAATCCCAAACATAAGTTACCTACGAACAGGCAACAATACACGTTTGATAACAACAGATTAGAATTAGACAATCGTTGAAAATAAATGCATTTTAGCGATAGTGCAGGTTTAAAACTAGATGTATTCGTCTAACTACAAATAAGCACTGTTTTGACCTATACGTAGGTATAGTATCCTTTAAAAAATAAAATTACATACATTTTTCGCAATTGTAAACATGTCTCTTATTTTAAATCTATTGAACAAGGGAATCGACTACGAATTTACTATAATCATTGTATTGTTAGTGCCTAAAAACAGTATATCCGAAATTACGTCACTATAACCGGATCTATACTTTCCATATTCTGTTCTGCTTTCTGCTTCAGCAGGCTATGTAAGTTGACAATGCGAAAAATTATGGGGCGTACTATGTATGTTAATTATATTATTGTTTTCAAGTTAAGTATTGTCTTTCTCGTGCAATTTCCTTATAACTAGAGTCGATACTCAACCGTCCAAAAGTGCCCAGGGTAACAGTTACTTGAATATTTTTGATAATACTCTACTTCATTTGACTATGATGTAGCTACAACAACTTAAAAAGGGAGTCCATGAAAAGGTTCATACATCTTAAAACTTCAAATTTAATCTGATCTTCAATGATCCAAAGATAGTTTAATTAGGAACTCAACTTGTGCAAACAAATGCCATCGTTTTTAATGAAATATCTAAGTCTTAAAATAACGTATAGAATTTTTTGACAGTAAATAATTTGTTAAAAATAAGTTTTCTACGGAATGCCAATTTCTATTGCACATCTCTTTAACACGTACCTACAGTCAATATTGGAAAGTCAATGTCAAACGTATTAACATACACATAAGATTTAATTTACACAACCCAAATATAGTTGGGAAAGTTCAGATTTTTTGAGCAGACAAGATGACAGTCAAATAAGTGCGAATTGATTCAAGGTTCAAGTTGACAAAGTGCGATTATGTATTTGACACTTTCGATGTTGACTTTAAATTATGGTACACTTGTTAGGCATTTAGTACGTAATTATAGTGTTTTACATTGCCAAATATTTATTATAAATATTGCTAAATTCTTAGGCTTTTTTATGGCAAAAAGTTGGATCTACAATTTATAAAGTGGCAGATTTCATGCAAAGTTTTTGAAGAGCATTTTTGTTGAGTGTCCTTATAAATTAATTAATGTCGTTTTGTCAGATTAACCTTTGCAAATACAAGTTTGGATGTAAGTTTTACGCAATAGGCACTAATGTTTTCGTAATTCTGTTTCAGGTATGGATCACCAGAATCATCAAAAAGATACAGTGTGTTCAAAAGGGCTGGTAACGTTTATTCAATTGAAACAAATATATAGTACAGATTTCAACTGTCGACTTAGGAATTTCTTAGGATTACCGTTTGAGTACCGTCATTATAGACACAATTAAAGAACAATAGGTGTGCGGACACTGGTGTCCTCGCGGTGTTTGACAGTTTAAACAATTATTTACCTATAAACCTGCCGTCATTTATGACCCACCATCATGTGTGATTAATACACAGCTCTTATAGATGTGTCGCAGTTGTATTAAAGCAACCGTTTTAATTATAAATTACTTTTTTATAAAACCCTGATTCTGTCCGTTTGACGCTTTAGTAAAAGTGGTTTGGTTGTGACCTTACATTGACTATAATATTTATAACTGGCTTGCCGTCCTCTATGGCCCTCATTCATCAGTTTCCGCAAGTACGTTTCATATACTTATCTACGCATGTAATACGTAATATTGTTACTGGTAATCCCCATTTAAAAAGCAGAAGTGAAAAGCTTAAGTGACTAAACATAAATTTTCGGTCGACTAAAACATTAGATTCTATAATATATATTTTTTTGTCGGTACGTTTACAATGTGTCTAATATACTTTATTTCTGTGCAGTTTGTTAACAACCATTTTATTTTACTCTTCATATTTTTTTCTGAAATTGAAATAGAATTAGTTTACACTAACATTCCCTACACAGACGGAGCTGCGGACAACCTAATGGGTTACCGGGGTTCTGGCTTAAAGCAGTAGTAGGAAAGGGGTTTTTAGTACTGACACTCTCTTACCTCAACCAAGGCGGGAGTAAATGGTTTTCCCTCCTAAAAAAGACGTATTCGATAAAAAAATACATAATTATTTTAACTTTACTTGTACGCCAGTGTTCACAGACGTCATGTTCTTACTAAGAATAACATGTAGTTAACTAGCTATTTTTAGATAAAAATCAATTCATTTAAACAGAAAATAAATACTCATTCATCATCCATCGAGTGACTATCGTACGTCACATCAGTAATACTCGCAGACCAGAAAGCTCAAACGCTTTTTTCTACGAACCAAAGACTAGTTATTACAGAGAAATGTTGTCACATAGCGCTAACAACTAGAGCGGGTGAATGAAATTGTCTGTGAAATTGCATCTTTATCGATATCGACGCGGTGACATTTTATCGATCATTGCCCGTGACTAGTGTCAGAGTTATTCTTTTATTTTTTGTGTTAAATATTCTTTTTAGTGTGGTGTGTGTGTTTTGTAACATTTCGCTTCGTATGTGTGGTTGTGTAATATATGTAGTGATGTGGCCTAGGTATAATTATTATGGATTGAAAATGGAATGCGTTATTGAACTTCTGAAGATTTGATATTTATTATTAGAGGGATTTTATCATTACACTTTTCTAATGGATACGTAAATAGTATATAATGAACATGTATCTGAGTAAACTTAATAGCTACGCTTATTTTTACTACTCATCTCAGATAAACACTTACAAAGGCACAAAAGTAACACAAATCTTCTTAAAAAGAAACATAATTGTAGAGAAGACATACAAACAGGCACTTCTTAACATTTAATGAATAATTCATACATAGTATTATTAATAATGGAAGATTCTTCTCATTCACGCCACTTTCTCTCATTTCATGAACAAAACGATGAAGAATGTTGTCTTGTTAGTTCCCACGTGTTGTTTGAGTGAATAGATTCTGCTGAATGACAGAGTGATTAGAATCATCTTAAAGTACTATATTTAGGAACGGAACTATGAATCTAACAAGATTGTTGATATTAATGGTAATGTTAAAAAAGTATTAATAATTATGAAAGTGTCCTTTTGTTGTATGCTCTTGCCGTTTTGTTGTCTTGAACTTGACACATTTTTTTCTGGTATGCCTAATTTTTCCTTTTTTTTTCTTTCTGTTTTAGCAACAATTTTTTACTTATTTACGTACTTTCTTTACGTCTTTCTCTGACATTAACAAACACGCCAATATAAAACAATCTCCATTAATAAAACAAAATAAAGACAGTAGATCTCAGCTTTCTGCTGACCCCAAAACATGAGATTAACCTTTCATCCCAAGTAGGCGCGGTGGCCATTTTGCATAGTTTATGAGATCAACATCCTTGATACACCCACAGTAATGTTAATATATGGGTTTAGTGTTTCTAAAAGCATTGTAGTGAAATGACCTTGATTTTAGACTAGATTCTGTGAAACTGGTAGATTTTATTAGCAGTTAATTAGCCTGTTCATCTATACATATAATAAAACAGTAAAAATATCGAGAATTATGTATATTGAAAAAAATCTAATACAGGGTGACTAAATAAGAGGAGCAACTTCACGCTTGGAAAAAGAAATCTGTTTGTATATATGTCTGTTTGCACAGGCTTCTTCAGAACTAGCGGGGACTATAATGAATCTATATATTAGTTGTGTAGCTAATTTACCGGGGCAACATATGAGCTATAGTAAAATTATATCCTACTGGAAATCACAATTTAGTGGATCAGATCAAACAGATGATTTTCTGTTGCAAGTTAAAACAAAAGATGGATCCAGTTCTTTGACATGTTTACTTTAGGAACATGAAGTTTATAATTGGATTCCTTTAGATAAATATATTCTCAATGTCCAATGTATGAATTGTGTCTTGCCTAGTTAATCTCTACCCTATCTGCTGATTGGTCCAATACACATATACTCACGATACCCATTACTAATTCTTACTTAAATCAAAATTCATTATTTACAAAACGAAATAACTCACTACATTTCATTACGCATGTGCTATATGGTGTCACTACGCACATTTACGACTTTTTTCTCAACTTGTCACACTTATAAGGAAATTACAAAGAACTAACATTTCGCCATTGAACGTGTTTAAACTCCTGCGCACCCGTGAGAACTTAGCACTGGCCATGAATGAGAAATTACGAATTAACATAACCGAGGGTCGATTGTGTGCAATGAATCAAAGTAATAATTGATATTTACTAAATAACTAGTCGTGGTGGCCCGGTGGTTTAAGGCTTCTCATGCATGAGGGTGCGGATTCGAAACCTGCCAACGGCAAGCACCAATGTGCTTTTTCGAGTTATATGTACTTTCTAAGATTATTTAGACACCACTGACAAATGGTGCAGAAGAAAACATCGTGAGGAATTATAATTTTATAATTTTTAATTATAAGTTAATTATGGTTGAAATCGCCAACCCATATTGATCAAGCGTGGTGATTGATGCTCAAACCTCCTCCGTGCGAGAAGAGGCTTTGTTCAGCAGGCATTTATAGGCTATTGATTAACTAGATAACTACATTGTGACATAATAATGATTAGATTTTGGGTTTTTGAATCGAACATTTCCAGTGGATAAAGTCTGGAATTACGTCCTGCTATGTTAACAAGTTCGATCAATACAGTAAAACTAAAAATAAACAAAACCTTTAAAATTAGTTTTCACATAACATATGGTGACCAATAATGACTAATACCAATAGATGTTACGAAAATGTATTCCAATCCTCATTAATTATGGGAAAACTAGTAATTAATTAGTTAATGTGAAGATTCGTGTTTGAATTATTTATCCATGAGTCAACCGTAGTTGGGAAAGTTGAAGATTTCCTAACACCATCAAACGTGTGGGTGACTTATGAAAAGCAGTTTTCCAATTATGGAGAGATATTGATGAAATATGGTTCGTTAATTAATGTTTTCTTATGTTAATTTCATGGGAATTTATGGTGTTGGTAGCGACTGGTCAGCTGGTCAATGAACTAATGTTAAAACGTCTGATGACACAATGTTGACGACTGGTTTTGAATAGAAGAGAAATTACAACCACTTACGGTTTCTTCAGTGGGTGGTGCAGTCGGTAGACGAATGGATAGTACAGTACACTTTTTGCTGTTTTAGTAGCTAATATAGAAGACAGCTAAACACTCCAAATTTCTTAACATAACGATACCTAAAATCCAATGATAAGATGTGACTGTAATATAAAGTAGAAACACCAATCTGAACATAAAAATCAAAACCAACTAACAACAATTTTAAGACGAAATTGCAAAGAAAAGATACCAGCCGCTGGTCATAACAGCACTATTAAATCAAAAGATTAAGGCCAAGAGATTGGTCTGCACACATCAACATTTCATTCAGATAATACCAAAGAGGATGAATTTCGGATACCACCGACTTTCACGTGCAATGCAGTGAAAGGTTCACTTTATAGGCCACTGGACTCGCCTTCTGATGCAAGATAGAATGCAGTACTAAATGTAAGTGCTAATGTTGAAATTGTTATGAATTATCTTGGTTAAACTAGATTAGTTTCTAATTTAAGAATTTCAATTAAGTAGAAATTTGACTTGGTCTTGGCAGTTTTGAGGTTCTTCCATCGGGATTTACTTACCCACCCACAATAAAATAAGAATGACCGTGGATACGTATTTTATTTATTTGTTTTAAGTTTTACACAATTGTATAAGGAGGACTTATTGCTAACAGCATTCTCTGCCAGTCATCAAGTCATGTATTTATTGTTGACTTCTCTCATTTTTTGAAGATTGAATGTAATGTATCTCCATAGCCCTAAAATTTTCTATAGAAAGTATGAGAACATTACAACAATATCGTGGAAACGGTTAAGGCGACTAATAAGGAGGATACGCCAGAAAAGGTTATAATAGGCAAGTACTTCCCTAAAGATGTAGGCTCACCTATTAAAGCATTTCTAGTTTCCATACTAGGAGAGAAAGAAAATACATTACTAACGTAAACAAGACAGTATTTACATAAGATTCGTAAAAAGACAATATTTTTGACCAAAACCATTTCAGAGAGTTACATACTGAAGATTATTATTTATGCAATAGGCTTTAGTAAAACAAATGACAGCTGTTGTAATATTTTTGCATTCGCGTGTAACAATAAGAATACAAATAATGACTAACTATATGTAACTACTGTTACCCAACTAAGTCGTAGGTATGAAAGATATATCAGAATTTTTAATCACTACGATGAGTCTTTTGTAACATTCTATCATGTGTAGGTCCACTTCACCACTTTATTTGTCAATCATCATCATCTATTTTGATTTTACAGATGACACAAATTGATCATAGGTATTAGACGACGAGGCCACTCCAGTACTATTGTACCCGTAACAGTAGATACTACAACTCATAAATTCTCAAGTTTCGATACAATGTCAACGTTCTGGGAAATGAAGACCAACTTCTGTTTATAATGAATTCAATTTTTTGCGCCGCCATTATGCTTTGAACGCGATCTAAACAGTGTATCTTTCACTGGTTCTTTCTAATTCCTAAACAGTCGCCATATTGTCACGCGAGCCATCGGTATCGGAGCCATCATTCGTGTGATGTTTTCTAGAATCGTGATCATATTGATTAATTCCTGTTGCTATTTTTTCTAGCGCCTTTACTATCAAGTTTTAAAGTAATAGTTTAGTCTGAATATGACTAATCTAATTTTTCCTAAAAAGTAATGATGTATTCCTGGAAGGAGATATCCGACAAAGTGAACAGACGACTTGATAAAGGTCGCAGCAAGGAGTCGCCAGTCTTTAAGGAGGTCTATGTTCAGTAGCAGCAGGTTAATATAAAACTAATACGAAACAAAATATTTGAAAAGGTGTAGAAACACATAACGAATACGAATTTATGTGATTCATGGATTTTAGCAAGTGTATCCGTATTAAGTAAGGTGGGAAAGTTCACTATTAACCTCATCCGTATTTCGGATTGGCAATCCGCCATACGGATGCGACAAGGGGGATTGAATATAGTTTTCAAGATTTGGTTTCATAACATGTAAACCACAATAAAGAATTAATATTCAATCAGCCTTTAACACACTACAAGTATCACGCCACCAAGACAACTATTTTGGAACGATAGATGAAGATTTAAAGAACGTTAGTCAACCAGGCAAGATCACAACACGCACGTCGCTATAAAAACAACCTCGTATATAATTTCCACTCCATATAATAATTAAGTAAGTAAAACAATGGAAGTAGAAAGTGTTCCTAAGTTTTGCATAGACGTAACTTTAATGTTTTGTAATTGAACATGCAAGGACCAGTCAAACTGGTCTGAAGATTTAGATGTATTACCACAACTAACTTTATTTACTCGTCCACCGTTTTATTGTCTTTTCATGTTCAAGTTTGTGTTGAAACTAGATTATTTTTGTTATATAAAGATTGTAATGCATAACGCTCCAGTTGTCATTGGAAGGTCGAAAGTCCGTTGCTTTAAATATTTTTCGCATAGTCTTACCCAGTGTGTTAAAAACCATGTATTGTATGATGTGATAATCATATTTTGGAGCATTGTTTTCAGATAGGCTGAATTTTAAAATCTCCTGAGTTTGGCCTTTAAATCTCTATTTTTAAAGGCCAACCTCAAGTTAAATGCAGCGTTAACCAAAATGCCTATTCTAAATTTATAAATTATGCTGGCAAATACAAACTGTTGCAATATTACAAGCAGTTCGACATCTATCTTGAGTATGCGTCATTCACCACTGAGACATGGGTCTTTCCATAGATTGTGGCTACAGATAGAATTGATATTACCCAACAGACTGCGCCTAACCGGAATTAGAATTGACTTATTTCGGAGTCAGCCAAGGTTTGCACTGTTTACAGTGTATTTATGGTAGTGGATACCAGTTTCTCCTTAAACTAAATGTAGAAGTGTAGTAGAGTGGATTTCACTAAACACGAAATGTATTTAAAGCTGTTTGACTTTTATCTGGTCACAAATATGAGATAAATTGTTTACCGAATGAGAATGGTAAACGAGAATGCACTGTTAAACGCTTATCATGCATATGTGGGTTCCATACTAAAATATGGTATACTATTCTGGGGAAATTCTACTGATAAAGAAAAAGCTTTTAAAGCACAAAAAAAGTGTCTTAGAAGTATGACGGGACTTAAACAGACTGAGTCATGCAAAGACATGTTCAGGAGATTAAAAATTTTAACTCTGCCTTCATTATTTATCTATGAAGCCGCAATAATGGTAAAAAGTGATATCAACAAATATGAAATGCTTAGAAGTACACGACATAAAAATGAATTATCAGAAATTAGATGTAGGACAATTAAATTCAAATCTAGTGTATTTGGAATTGGAGTGAAAATTTATAATAAGATACCAAATAGTGTTAAGAATATTTCAGCTATCAATCTCTTTAAACTTAAACTAAAGCAGTTCTTGATAAATAAAGCATATTACACAATAAAGGACTATTTAAATGACAAGACACTGGGATAGCTGCATTCTGACAAACTGATAGTAAATGTATATTCAATATTCAACGTACAACAATTTTATGTATAATTTTGACTTATATTCATGAATTTTAATTTTTAATTTCTTTATTTATGGACTTCATCATTAGGCATTTGACAAATGTTAATATTTGGACCAATGTGGTACAACTTGACCACTGACTAATTACCCGATTAATATTGTCTAAAAAATTAAAGTTGACTAAATGTTTCAATAAATTTAATATAATAATTTGACCAAGGTTTAATAAATTAATGTAATAATTCAGTTAAATTCGATAATGTAAGGTAATGTAAGGACTTGTCATATTTTTATTGTAATGATTTAACTGATGCAACAAAAAAATTAATAATATTTTGAGACTAGTAGAATAATCCAAATAACATAAACTATTGTACACCTTATAGGTATGTTACTATGCTACTATTATACCTCTAATATATATAACATCTATTGTCAACATGTAACAAACAATAAATGAATTTGAATTTGAATTGAATTTGAATTTGAATTTGAAGAAAATCTTTACATTGAAGCAAAAGCAAATAACAGTACACAATGAACCCTAAAATAAAACAAAGAAAGTTCTTTATCCCTTGTGCATTTCTTCCAAAATTGTTACCTAATTCATGATTATTATATTCCAATCCATCATAATCAACAGTAGTTTGGTTGTTTTTCTACCTCCACCTCTTCGTGTTTAAAATTAAATGATTCATTACTCTTTCTCTCGCTACCGCACGGTAGTGGTATGTTTACAAAAAATATTTGCGTGTAATTCTCGTCACATTTCTTTCTCCATCCTTCACTTTCATTTCCATCTCACAAACACGCTTATATTATTAATTGCATTCTTTTACTTGCTATTATTAAAAGTGTAACGTCTATATTTTATTCGTCTTGACTGACGGTGTGAAATTTTAATTGTTTACATTATGTTTCGTTTAACATGATTTATCTTCTTTGTCAATTTCTTTTTAATGTCTTTTATTAGGTATATTATAAATATGTTTGCTTGCTGTTACATGTTTTCAATAATTTTACAAAGTGTATCTTCACACTTTGTAAAGAACTACTCCTGTTTTTCTTGTCGTTTCTACTATTGCTTTACTTGTTTAAACTTTACCCTTTTTAAAACACTTGTACATATTCAGTTATTATTGAATGGATCAATAATAGTGTCATACTTGCGAGGTGTCCAGCTTAACTTGACCTATAAAATTGATTAAATTACATATTGCAATATAGTTAGCCACAACCTATACAAAACCCATAATGCGTCTAATCCTCCTAAATTGACACTAACGAACATAATTAGTGATGAATAGCACAAAATGTGCGGTATTGTCAAATTAGATGCGTGAGCGCAGCCATTATTTATGATTATGCGCGCGCGCCGCGTTAGACGGTTATCAACCGCTATTGTGTTGAATTTGTTTGGGTTATAGTTCACTTAAGATAGTTAAGATAGAATCATACGTTGATGTGGGCTGGTGATTAAGACATTAGTGGGTTTTAAGTATTTGATATAAATATTAATTTAAATAACTACAAAAATGTTAATTTTTATGGACGAAATGTGTAAAATATTTACGCAATTCGTTTAGTTTGAATTGTAATATATTTTATACATTTGTTTTCCATGCCTTGTTGGCCAAGTGCTAGCAAGAACGACTGCCGGGCAAGGGGTCTCGGGTTCGATTCCCGGGTCGGATAAAAATGTTTTAAATAAAATCTTAAAAAATAAAAACAAAATTTAAAAAACGTAGCCTGGATTTCGGCCCGGTAAATGACAATAAGCTTACATTACTTACATAAATAGTGAATACCCACGTGTAAGGTATGTTTTATGTTTATGTATGTTGATACTTATATCCATAGGATTAGTCGAATCTCAAGACTAATTTGAAACTCAGTTTCAATGTTATAAGAGGAAGGGTGATAGTGAAATTCCAAATAAAAAGTTGTTGCTAAGGTATTTATCACAATAAGTAGCAGAATACTATTTCTCCGATATTCTCCCATTGTTCACCTGGTGAATGTGCAAACTGTTTTCTCTATTTTCACTATTATATTAACAATACTCGATATTCAACTATGTGAAGATCTGAAGAGTATTTATCGTGGGACTAATGAAAGTATTCGATATTCTTTGAAGATTTCGATATGCTTTGAATGTCAGTGAGAAGTCTTTAGGGTTGATCGTCGGGTTGGATAAATGTGTTATTATGTTTTCTATGCAGTTATTCTTCGACGAAGATTGTAAATAAAAAAACCTGAGCCTCATTAGATAATCCTGTGATTCTTTAACCCTTTGAGTACCGTCATTATAGACACCATTAAAGAACAATAGGTTGCGGTCACCGGTGTCCTCGCGGTGTTTGACAGTTTAAATTGAATATACCCATAAGCAGACTGCAGAAGTGTAGGGACGTGAGTAGGTACTAAGTTACAGCTGTAGTAAAAAAGAAGTCGTTATTTTAAAGGGTATGTCTATGGAAGGCAATTGAATTTATATTTACTGTAATTACCTAGGAATTAGACTCGTGAAAATATGTAAAGTTTATCATTTGGAAACACACGCTAAGGTTCAATTAATCTTCGTGATTAAGTTAGATCATTGATCATAATCACTTGTACCAAACCAAGCGATTAAATAATGATGAAACTATAATGCATAAGTAGGCAATTTTTAATATTAGCGAAATCATTTTTGAAATATTTCCTTTAAGAGTGTTAGATGTTAGTGAGTTAAATGAATAATTACTTCAAGGATTTAAAATAATTAAATATCTACCAATCAATCTTCAATCTATCCGTTTTATTTTAGTAATATTTATGTAGGATTAAAATTGTATACGTCTATTGGTGCAAATTAATCTTTAGGATGTTATTAATTTTAAAATACCGAGTACCAGACCTTGGACTCAATTCTAGATTCCAGGTTAATTAATAATTTTGAAACCGATTTAATTCTAAGGAGGTTCTTTTCTTAACCCAGGGGTCGGAAACGAACTCTTGTACAGTGATTGCACTTGCAAACACTAGGTGAAGTGAGAAGCAGGTCACCTATTCGATTGCCCTCTTTATTCGATTTTAAACTTTATATTTTTAGTGTAAAGTCGAAAATCCAATAAAAAAAAATGACAGATTGGAGTTTCTATATAAATATTCCTGCTATGTTAGTAAGCACTTAGGCATACTAGAAACTTTATTTATACATTTCCTATTAATGTTATGATTGCTAGACTATCTTTTGATGACACTTCCATACATAAATACTAGGTTATTTCTCTATATCCGCTCAACTGTTTAATGTTTGAGCCTCACTTCTATTTCTAGGTCAAACTAGTGTTTGTCCAAGTGATATTTATGAAAGTATACGTTTCACATTTCATTTCATCTGTTGAGTGTGTAAAACACACTAAGTTGTTCTCATGATGACAGGGACTTTGGTTGACTGGTCAACTTTTGTAATGATAAGACATCTATGGTGATATCTGTGAAATCAAAATGACCTATAGCTTTTTAATTAGTCGTGATATAACAACAGGGTTAAATAAATTTGTACCTAATCGCCCCTTGTCTTCATTCGATGATTTTCCCCCCTTAAAAAAAAATTACCCCGTTGTCTTCTGCCAGGTGTCTTAACATTTGAGAAAGATACTTCAGATTTGGCAAAGACCTGATAACCGAGCTCGCTGAGGAACCTTTTGAACTGCGATTTTTAACCCGTCTGCAAAGCGTAGATTCTGAACAAAGAACACTTCAGGACTGCTACAAAGCAGTAGGCTGTCAAACGCCTCCCTAATGATAATGAATGCTAGTTAACATCTACTAACTTATAGCTCATTCTAACAGACCAGTAATTCAATTAATCATAAAATGGGTAGCACTGATTAAAATTACCGTTACATTACGAAGAAAAGTCGTCAACACTATGTCTAGTGTAATGGGTACTAGGACATTAGTGTACTAAAGATGGCTACTTACTTACACAGGCCTCGGGTTAGTTGACCAATATTGTCATTGATTGATTGATAGCTGCTAGGTATAGATGACAAAGTGTTAGCCCATGCATATGAAAATTATTTTGCAATAATTCGTCCATAGATGATCGGTGTATAATGCAACTGAGTGTAGGTACAAAGTTTTTATCGATAATCATAACTTTTACGAGTTAAGCCAAGGCTACACTAAGGGACAAATGTTCTGCGATACGTGACGCCAGCGACGATGAGTGAAGTAGCGCGACGTTGCCGAAATTTGCTCGACGAATTTGCTCCCGAATTTGCTGTCTGGCAACATCAACGTCGCTGTGGACATAAGGCGCGTGTTGTCGCCATATAAATGTCGGGCGAAATCGGCAGGCTTCGCTTGACATATCGCTGATACAAGTCCTGGGACATTTGTCCCCTAGTGTATCCTTGGTATTAAAAGATATGACAGAAATAATTTGTATTGAAAGTGGTGGAAAGTTAATGTGTTGTAAATATATCACTACTTGTCCTCGAAAACTAAATATAGATGGAATAAGTCAATTATGATTAGCTTCCACGCTGTAGGAATGAATGATTAATATGTATGATATTTTGGTTATACGATGTTGTGCGTTGTTTGACAATATGTATGTCTGGACATTCCTCGGTCTCGTATGTATGTAGGTATTATAGTTATGAATGATTTTAGTTCTAGCTATTCTGACTAAAACATTTTGCTGTGTTCATTTTGATCAGATGATACGTATTAGATTTCCCAAATAACTTCACGACCTTCACATACAAAAATAGTCAAATTAAGCTTCTGCTCACGACATTTTACTACACACTATTATAACTTATAACTTAATCCAAAAATAACTAAACACCCACAACTGTCCAATGACTTGCCGAAAAAGATTCCCAGCCTCTTTTAACTTAAGTTGCATTTAAGTATGGTAAGTTAAGGTCACTAATGCGTGGCAAATCACTTGAAACTTAAGTTCGATGAAGTGAATGGTGTTTACGTACTAATAATATAGCTTTGCACAATGTTTATAAACACTAATGATGAAATATTGACATGATGGATGATGGATTTAAGGTGAACTTATATGATGGGATAGGTTTTAGAATGTTTGGAAGCAAGAACTTTAGTGTCTGGTCCTGAAAGGTCTACCTAAATCGTTTTGCACAATTTGCTATCAAGTTTGTGCTTTAATGTTGAGTGGATTACCTTACCATTACAAATATTCTCAGTATCGGATATAGATATGACGTTTATGCTTTTTAAATAAAAATCTATTAGGATGGATGAAAGTACAGTCACGAAAGAAAAATACAAAGCGGATATTAATGGGGCCGTCCGTCGATAGAGGTCGCCCTAGACGAACGTCGGACATATAACGACCAGATGGGCGATATATTAAAAAAAGGGCCGGATTAAAAATACCCTTTACCGACGAGCATGCATGAAAAAACTGATGACTGTTGTAGGTATTGGCGTTCCATAGTCTTTGGCTACCCCCATAAGAGACAGGCATGAGGTTATGTATGTATGTATTAGGTACTTACCTAGTGTACCTAGAGATGACATCTGTAGATGCGTTTAAAACTCAGGAACTTTGAATAGAATAAGAAAGCGTATTGTCTCATACATCACTTGGATGATAATATTTAGGTATGGCATTATTAATACTTTAGCCTTGGTATCGGATAACCCAAATACATAATGTAAGTATTCGAACTAGAAATTTTGATATCTAAGTCTAAAAACGAAATGGAAATCTTGACCTTGAATCTTATAAATGTGCTTGTTCCGAAAATGTATTTTCAGTGTCATAGTCATTGTTGGGTAGCACTAATAACTTGACCACTTTTGATTATGGTATCAATTAGACCAATGTGCCAGAAGAGGATTTCTCGATTCATTAAATTAAAAGATGCCTTTATTAACTCAATTACTGTTAAGTAAATTAAAATAAGATCTAGTTCAACAATACGTAAATAAAACTATTGAAATTAATTCAATGTTCAATACGTTATTATCCGCAATCGAGGTAAAGGATCAACTTTTCAGTATCACGAAATTCCAAATAGTACGAAACTAAAAGGAAATACGATACTATAAAGTAACTTAAACGTATCATAAATCATTACCAGTTCTTTTAACTGTCATTCAGCCTTGACCGGGTCAATGTCATCATGTCATGGAGTTGTGAAAGGTGATGGGTTTTGGATGAGGCGAAATTAAGCAATTAAAATGCAATGAGCTACCTGCGTCCTGTAATTATGAATAACACAAGGTTTCATACAGTCTATTGGACAATTATTTTTTATATTTTTTTGTTTGACAAAAATATAGTAATTATTCGTAGTAGTGACAGTGTAGTTATATAGTAGTTATTCTGTGCTCGTTTATTTCTGTTTTAAAGAAACATCGTTATCCTCCAATTACTGATAATACTCAGTTAGAAAGGGCCATTAAATGTCCATTTTTACACCATAGCGTGACCTATCAATATATTATCAATAATGCCGCATCCATATTGCGTTCATCCTCGCTCACTTTCACCAGCGGCGCAGGCGCACGACACAGACGTCCGAATTCTGTTCGACTTACGAATCTGCATACAAATCGAAGTGTTTATGCTTAAGTAGATGTGTGGCGGTGAAATTTGTGTGTGCGTAATGAGCAGGGTTGACAAACCTTATTGATTTGTGATAATAATTTTTAAAAGTAAAATAAAAGTACTTTCTTCAATGAAGACTACTATTTTCCTACTTAAATGGTGAACTCATGTTCATGCAATTACTGTAACTGTTCAAAACAGTAAAGTCTAATAATTACACATTAGCTAATGAGTTTATTAGACAAGTTACCTGTCACTACATAAACGATCTCTCATTGATTAGACAATATCAGTCAGAGGCACTACTTTAAACTTTTTTTGTCGAGTCCTACGCTTATTGTGTTATACAACTAGCACTAAAGAACTATGTTTTATTGAATAAAATTGTAAATGAATTTTGTTTTACATCTGACAACCCTACTTCCAGACCGCAAAGGTGAAATGCCCAGTTGAGTGCGGAGAGAGTGAACCCTTGACCATGCATCCTTTGTTTGGTCAACCAACTATTGCACATTATGTTAAAAGCTTAAATAAATAAGTAAAAGTGTTTGTTCATTAGTGCTGTTTCTTGTATTGAGGTTTTGTGGACTATGAAAGTTTGTTAGTCCAAGTTGGTACTTGATTAATAGCAGTCGAAAGTAATGTCTGAAAATTAGAACTGTTGAGTAATTGTGCTTTCTAAACTGTGAATACCGAAACTGTTTTGTTATTATGTGGGATTTATGATCGACTTCTAATTTGCGGTTTTATATTTCATTTCTTGTCTATAATTGGATCATTGGGGGCTTAGTGACCAGTGCCTACTCCTGTCGAAGAGGTAGAATAACGGATGATTTTGTTAAGTTTTGTATGCGCAACTTTGAACTACATACTACATACTACATAATTTCTACTTACGAGTTCGTTTATCACATTTGGATGGCAGGAAAAAAATACGTTAATGAAAGGTATCATCGTTAAGACTTCCTTGTTAAATTTTAAACAAAATATATATGGCTTGACTATGGAACAAAGATAATAATAATAAAGTAATGCATAAAGTTATTCATAGTCCCATATAACTGAATCTCACGATTAAGAGAAAAGATTATTCCAAGTATCAACACACATATCTATTATATTACACTTAGCACGTCCACTAGAGGTAAAGACCTCTCAATAGCTCATCATAGGCCATTGGACTCGTTACTTAGAACAAAAAACAATTAATAAGTTTATTACAAGTATATTGGAGTCACTGGAGCAATGTGATGGTAAAAAAACTTAGATCAACATGAAGTAAAGCTATTAAGAACGACCGGACATGCGTTTATGTGTATGTCTATGCGTATAGTTCCTGTGTATTTGTAATCTAACTCCTAAACTGCTTGACTGTTTGTGATGTTGTTTTTAATGTATCTATGTATAGAGGTATAGACATAATTAGGCTTATGTTTGGGTTTGGAAATAGGCTTATTTCTTAGATTACTTTCAGCGCAAGGGTGAATAATTATTGTCGAAAACTTTCGGAAATAAACAGACATGCTTACATTAAAATCACGCCATGATCCTCTTTTGCAAAAATTACGAAATTAAATGTTCAAATAAAACTTTTTACTGAATTACCAGATATTGAGACGTCGCTCTAGCCAGTCGCTCAATGTATCAACCAAGACGAACATTATATGGTACCAAAACGTTTAAAAAAATCTTACCAGTTACGCATGCTACCTTCAGAAGTTCGGTTGACAGATGTTAAAGGTTACATAGGGTTTATAATTGCAACATTGAATGCTGTTGATGAAATGAAGATGAGCGATTCAATTTTATGATCGTGTTGTAAGATACTTGCGTGTTTGGTAATTAATCTTCGTGCTAATTGAGGTGTTTGGGCGTAAGGTCTTTTGGTAGAGGTATTTTATTACCAACAATGTTGTCTAGTGTTTGATTTAGGTTCTTTTTATGGGTTGCTAAGAATGTATCAATAATTTTGTCGATTTTACATCGTATAATGTGAACATTACATTGATTTATTTGTCAGTTATGTTGAAGCCAGCTGCTGTTGGAATGGAGGATGATAACGAAAAGCCTATCCCTAAACTTATCTTTTGAAAAATTGAGCCCGATCACAATAAATTTAAAAAAAATGTAACAATATTTAATTTTACTTTATTTCTTTCACAGGTAACTTCACAATCTTCTTTTGGGATTCGTCTGCTATTGAAGAATGATGGCGTGGTATAATTTATTTAAGTTAAATGAACTAAATCTTCAAACATAATCTATTTTAATTATTAATTACAACACGTAATTGTATTATTCACAAAAGGATTTGCAAAAATTGGTTAAGTAAACATCTTGACTCACATTTTTCCGCTCAGCGAAGCATGCTAAGTATGAATATTTGACATTTCTGCCGCTTTGTGAAACGTTCATTGTGCATTATTGTGCACCATGTTTGAGTAACACACGTAATTTAATCATTATTAAATGTAACTCCTTGTTTGGTTTATTTCGAAATTCTAAAAGTAAGGAGTTTGCCCTCCAGTGTCTAGATAAAATCTACTACAAATACATAACATAGCATCACGCCTTTTATCCCCGGAGGGGTGGGCAGACGTGCACATTATGGCAGTGTACAACGTAACACCCACTTTTCACTATTTATGTTATGAGTCCCTGGTAATAGTTTTGCCCGACCCAGTAATCGAACCCAAGACCTTGTCCGGCAGTCGCACTTACGACCACTCGGCCAACGAGGCAGTCTACTACAATTTTAGGAAATAATTATGATTTAATGTAAAGCATACTACTTATCTACCTACTATTCATATTTATTCACTATCGTTCAAGTTACTTGTCTATATTACCGCCTTAATATACATCAGACAAAAAAATGTACCGTTTATTTGACCGACAAATTCGCATCGAAGGTTTTAACTATTAAAAATGAAGTACCTTTATCAAGTACAAACTCATTTAATTTAAATCATTTACTGTAATTTACATATTGAATTATTTATACGACATTGAAGGGATTGCAAGCAACAGGTTGGCAACCATAAGACAAAGTTTTAATTACAATATACCTAACAAGGACGTTGAAAAAGGCAGAAATAATGGCACTTAGAAATGATTGAAGCACCAAAATGTCAGTGGGTTATTTATGTGTGCGTGTGTATTAGGTTACCACGTCACCAGACTTAAGAAAATGACAGATGTCCTTCGTGTCAATGTGTGTGTATTCTGTGTGTAAGTCTATAGTAGCCAGGTGCCACAGTCGTCGTTTCAAGAGACAATCTATAAATATTGACATTTCGTTTATTTAATCTAACACTTATCTTTCTTATATATATATATTTTTTTTTTCTTTTTTCTTTAACTGGGTACACAAATTATGTTTTCACATTTTCATATTGATTTATTTATATAATTATTTATTAACTTCAGTATTATTGTAATGTAGCATATCTCGAAAACTCACCCTTGGGCCCCTTGTTGCCGCAGTGCTGGCGAAGTACCGACCTGTCTCTCGCTTCAACTTCGCGCAATGAGTGTCGGGCTGCGCGATGGCTTCACGACATACCCACACTAATTTTATTGTCGTGATACAGTTTATAAATTTATTTTATTATTTTTTTTCCTTCGGTGACGGTACAAGTTACACTTGTTTATGTATGCATACTCATTTTTATTCATTTATTTATCGCACAATGTACATACTTAGAGGTCTGTTTTTATTCTTCCTTTTATTTTATTATTATCATTATATTTTTTAACATGTGTCTTATGTAACTATTTTATTTTCCTTAAAATTATTCTTCGTTGCTTCCGTCCGTGCGTCACTGCAGGGGTGCCAACTGAAAACCAGTGTTGTGTACTTACTGTGCCCAGCTTAAACTGAGTTGGTGAGCCCTTTCGTCGCGGACATGCTGCCACCCTGTTTTTTTTTTATTTTGCTTTTTTATGTTTTTTGCCTTCATTGTTGTTTTATTTTTTTATGTTATTATTGTTTTGTTTTTATTGTTTTTTATTTTATTTTATTTTTTTTTGTTTTTCAATGTTATTTTGTTATTATTTTGTGTGTTATTCGGTGGTCCATGTCGGTGGCGAATAAATTATTTTTCTTTCTTTCTTTCTTCTAGACTGTCTCCGCCTTTTTTTTCAACGTCTTTGGTACCTACCTAAGATGCTTAAGTGATATCTTATAAAGATATGTTATAAATTAACTTTGTATGTTATAGATAGTGTAGATAGAGTAGTTGGCATCAACTGTCAGTATTAATTTTTTTAAGAGCACATAATATCATACAGCGACCTCATGAGAGGTTTAGGTTTTCATCTTTAGAACTCAACACTTTATAATTAGATGAATAAGAAATTGTGCGAATAGCTTTTGTAATTTTGATTTTTTGTCAAAAATAACTAATAAAAAGAATCTGTAGCACCGCCGTTAAGTGACTTGTGCAAAGTACATAACAAAATTTCTGTCTAAGCTGAAACGTCATGGTGGTACTTATCAGTAGTTAATCACCATTTGAAAACTGAATTTGTTTGATTCATCATCATCATCATCAACAGCCTACAAATGCCCACTGCTGAGCAAAGCCTCTTCTCACACGGAGAAGGTTAGAGCATTAATCACCACGCTTGCTCAATGCGGGTTGGCGATTTCAAACTTATAATTAGAAATTATAAGTCCAGGTTTCCTCACGAATTTGTTTGATTAGAAGCGTTTTAAAATGTCTATCAATTAAATATAATAGGTAGGTATGGCTATATTATAGATGACTCTGTTAAAAGTTGATAGGCCTAAGCATTGCCTGAGGCTACAATTTTTGCCATAAAACCATCAATCAGATTATATCGTTAGACATAATTGAAATAGAGTCCAATATGCGATTTTATTGGCAGACATTTATTAAATTTTTTGCCCTGTAGTTTTATGGTGAAGTGTGAAATTTAATTTAATGCTTATTAAATGATCAAGAAATAACCTTATTGATGGATGTAACCTTCAGTTTTGCCATATTTTGACATGAGGCTATGTCATGGTAATTTTTCTTCTGAAGGGTATCACGTGTTAAGTGTACAAATATTTTATTGGGATTCGAATACCATCCATCATTTTACAAAATAAACTAGGCAAAATCCTGGGGTTTTTGAGTCGATTTGCGATAAAAAATTAGCATCATTTTAATATAGTGACTTGTAATCATTTAAAACAGACGCAAAATTAAACACTATTATAAATATTACAAAACACCCATCTTTCTACAAACGTTTATAATTTTTCTTAAAAACGACTATATAATCTGTGTATATGTCTGTTTGTACTTGCACAAGAAATAATCAGCTATTGCAGATACATTACAATTCACATAACTTTGACACCATTAGCGCAAATTATATGAAGTTTTTAATAGCACTTATACATTCTGAGGTCACATATGTTAAGGTTATGATTTTAGCTAAGGTCATTAGATAAGTATCTTTGTATCATAAAAGGCCTATATCGTTACAAAACGTTTGTTATTCCTCGATGCAGCAGGCTGAAGGTATATGTATTAAAATGTCCTTATATTACTCCAGATATGATCCTTATTTGTATTCATATTGATAACAGTAAAACGTTTCATAAAAAATGACACGTACTCGTAATAAGAACTTAAATAACATAATATTAAATCACACTTTTCGACATACCTAACATTACGCTTTTTACCCCTGAAGGGGTAGGCAGAGGTGCACATTATGCCACTGTACAATGTAACATTCACTTTTCACTATTTATGTTATGAGTCCCATGTAAGAGGGGCTGAGCCTATTGCCATATAAAGGGCACGATTCCAGACTCCGTGCTACTTGAAAACCCATTAATACTTTGCCCGACCCAGGAATCGAACCCGACATTGGCAGTCCTTTTCATGAATAAAAAATTAGACAGAAGTTATGTGATGAGTCTTTGTAATAGGGCATGAACTTGCTTTATGTAAGATCTCGAACAATAAACACAAATGGTCAAAAAGGTAATTCTTCTCATTAGGTTCGTTAAATGACATAATAGCTATTCACAAAATTAACTAGCCATCTTTAACCCCTAACCTTTGTTTTACTTACTTAAGTCTTAAGTAACAAGTTTAAGTTACTTTTAAGTAAGGAGCTGATTTATAACTTAGGTTAGGAGCTTAAAGATTACATTATCTGTGTCACTGTCCTTGACGAGATCCTCCCAATCATCTGCCACATCCTGAACTTTTCCCTGACCAGCTGTATTTTCCCCTCCTTGTGGAAGGAAGCACAAATTACTCCTCTCCCCAAAAAACCTAAACCAGGGAGTTTTTCCGACTATCGCCCCATTTCTATTTTACCATTCCTCTCAAAAGTCCTCGAACGCCTCATCCACAAACAACTTAGTATTTTCCTCACCAAATACAATCTACTCAATCCTTTTCAGTCCGGGTTTCGTCCGGGACATAGTACCACTACAGCACTAGTCAACATTACAGATGACATAAGATCTGGTATTGAGAACGGAAATCTTACTCTTCTAGCGTTGCTGGATTTCAGCAATGCTTTCAACACCGTTGATATCGATATACTGCTGGGAGTACTGAACTCTCTTAACATATCTCCGGCTGTGACTGATTGGTTTCGTAGTTACCTGTGTGGCCGCCGGCAGCGTATCCATATTGAAGGCTCCTTCTCTTCTTGGTCTAACACGACTGCTGGCGTACCGCAGGGTGGCGTTCTTTCTCCTTTACTCTTCGCAATTTTCATAAATTCTATCTCCAACGATCTTCTATCATCCTACCACTTGTATGCTGACGATTTGCAAATTTATTCACAGGCACCTCCTCATGAATTCTCCGAATCAGTTAAAATGATAAATACCGATTTGGCGCGAATTTCGGAATGGAGTAAGGTTCACGGGCTACGGGTTAACCCTTCGAAGACACAGCTCATTGTTGTGGGTAGCTCTCGACTGAGCTCAAGAATAAATTGGTCGCAGGTCCCACCGGTTGTATTCGATGGCACTACAATAACGTACAGCGACTCAGTGAAGGATTTGGGTGTTATTATAGACCGAGACTTTACTTGGGGACCCCAGCTGGGGGAGGTCAGTCGGAAAATGTTTGCATCAGCGAAGTCGTTGCGTAGACTTCGAAACTTTCTTCCTACTGCTACTAAAATTACGCTCGCTCAATCACTTCTTCTTCCCATCCTTGACTATGCCGATGTCAGCTATCTAGACATTACCGAGGTACAGCTAAATAAGCTTGAGCGACTCCAAAACTTCAGTATAAGGTTCATATTTGGTTTACGCAAATATGACCACATTTCCGAATATCGCAATAAACTCAAGTGGCTTCCGATCCGCCTTCGCCGGAATATGCATATCTTGTCCTTACTTTACAATATTCTGTATAATCCTGCAACCCCTAAATATCTTAAAGAACGCTTCAAGTTCCATCATGACACACATTCAAGATCCTTAAGAGCGTCGGAGAGGTTGAGGCTTGAGATGGCTCAGCATTCTACTAGGACGTATGATAAATCATTTACGATTCAGGCTGTTCGCTTGTGGAACGCACTCCCAGTGTCGGTAAGACAAGCACAGTCATTAGCTACCTTTAAAGCTAAAGTTAAGGATTATTATATGTCCACGTCATAGATCACGCTAGCTCCCTTATTACTATTTATTTAGGTTGTATGTGTGTAGTTGTATATATATACATATATATGTATTTTATATTTATTTATGTTCGGTATGTATGTGTATGTAATTAGGTATATATATATATATTTGTTTTGATAGTAGTTAATATTTATGTATGCCATTGGACTACCCTCTTTAATTAATCAATGCTCCATACACCCAAAGGTTGCCTGGTAGATATCGCTTTTAGCGATAAGGCCGCCCTTGTACCCTCTTTATTTTCTGTAATTTGTTGATACTATATAATTACTCGCTTGGTGTACAATAAAGCATATTATTATTATTATTATTTTTGTGTTTTAGGTAAGAACCTCACCCATTTCTGGGGAAATACACCAGAGTTGCGGGCTTGTGGCCAAAGCAACCTTGGAGATGATGATGATATAATAATTAATCAATAGATAAAAACTTCCTGACAATTCGGCATGTGTTAAGTATGACAGCTTTTTGTAGAAGTGTGAATGTAAGTGGATGTAAGTCAAGGGACTTTAGACTTGTATGAAGTGTTTTGGGGATGACGCCTGTACTAGATATAATAATAGGAACTGTTTTGACTGTGTGGACTTGCCACTGGGTTTTAAGTTCAATAGTCAAGTCTGCATATTTGGAAAGTTTGTTAGTGTGGGTGGAACTGAGATTATGTGTGTTGGGGATCGCTATGTCTATTAGGTATACTGTTTTGTTCTTCTTGTCGTGAAGCGTGATGTCAGGCCGGTTGTGATGAATGTATTATTGTTTATCTTACCACATATACTTTACGTACCTAAGTCTAGGTCATAGGTTATAGGTGTCGATTGTGACCCGTTAAAATGTTTGTAAGGCTATATTATTTTTGGCAATTGTTATATTAAGTGTGGGAGAGCCATGCTTCGGCACGAATGGGCCGGCTCGACCGGAGTGATACCACGGCCTCACAGAAAACCGACGTGAAGCAACGCTTGCGTTGTGTTTCGTCGTGTGAGTGAGGTTACCGGAGGCCCAATTACCCTCCCCTTCCCCAATCTCCCCAATCCCCGAATCCCCAACAATCCTTAAACTCCTAATCCCCAAAAAGCCGGTAACGCACTTGTAACACCTCTGGTGTTCCAGGTGTCCATGGGCGACGCCGATTGCTTACCATCAGGTGATCCGTCTGCTCGTTTACCGGCTTATGCCATAAAAAAAAAAGTCTCTTTTTTATATTTGATGGGGCGACGTTTGACCACTATCTCACCTGATGGTAAGCGATGATGCGGTCTACGATGGAGCACGTCGTCCCATAAGCAACCTAAACACTCGGGCCTTGAAGACTCCCAGGTTATATCCTTCAGGAAATACAGACTCTGGCAAAGAATTCCACTCTTTAGCAGTACGCACAAGGACTCTCTCTCGTTGGTGTTTCACTATGTGAGTGGTGTAGGTCACAGCCATTCTATGTCTATGTTGTAGGTACTCCTCATGTCAAGTCATGCGTTTGTTCACCACCATCAGCTGATCGGTTTGTTGTAGGTTAAGTACAGTTACTTGATAGGTATTGTTAGGTGAAAGATAGCTCTTTGCTTTTTGGACTAATCTCCGCCTCGAGTTAGAGAATAGAGTTTATTATTTGGTGATGAAATATTATATTATAAATGCTGAATTGATACAAACTTGGGTACTCTGGAACTTGGATAGGTAAGCACATAACAACAGTAAGTTAATAAATAAATATTTCACGAAAACAATTATGACCCCCATATGCAAAGTCGCGTAGAAAATGTCATTAAACACAGAGAAACGCTTTAAGAAATTTTACGAGGTATTGTCTAGTACGACGTATGCTTTTACGATGTGCAATGTTAAGCTTACGACCTTTTGTTAATAATGATAAAGCACAGTTTTGAAGTTACGACCGTGCTTTCAGTTTTGTATGCCTTTTGTTATTTTCCAGTGAAATATGAAGTGAAAACCGTTAGAGGGTTGTCTATAACTAGGTATAAGAGGGATAATGTTAAACTGTTAAAGGAATAGTCACTGCAAGTAAGTAGTTATAAAAGGCATTTTGTAGAACATGAATCGAAATGGTTGGTCAAAACTTTTTATCGATTGAAAATTGATTTATCACCTCACTATAGCATAGACTAAAGATTCCAGGTACGTAAAAAAATATGTAAATGACTCTATAAAGGTTTAGTTTTCTTTTTTCAAAGTACAAAAACTTAAATTATAATTAAAAGTTACATTTTGAACAAAATACGAGAATAATGAAACCTACCTAATAAATGATATCTTCATAGTCTTGCGCAACATCCTACATACAGTCATTAAGTGTCATTACCGAGTGTTCACCCAGTGATCTACTAACTGTAATAGATATGAAGACACTAGCTTGTTGCCTATGTCTTCTCTCGCATGGAGATTTCAATAACATATGTAAAACTAAAAATTAATCATCCCCATAGCTATCGTATATTTTTGGGGATTGTAATTTGTCTAGAAAACAAAGTTGATGAAAGTATCATCCAAAACATATTATTTTATTCTCCAAAGGGATGGACTGCAGGACATCGTATAGCATTGCACCTACAGTTATCTATGTGACCCTAATTACAATTCATAGCTAAACGCAGATGCAAACAACAAAAAGTTTGTAGACAAACCTAACCATATTTTGGAGGAATTAATCATCGAACCACGTATTCTCAAGTCGCACTTACAATCGCTCAACCAATCTTAAATCTCACGCACAAACTCGACCGCAAGCATTACAAAACATAATCGCAGCTAATCTTAAATTATTTAAACCATAATTATTAATATTACGATGGTAATTTTACCATGGCTGGTGACATTCTTCGCGATTACTTTCCCATTGAAAAGGAAAGTGACCCTGTAGTATAAACATGATACTTTACGGTCATTCAAGATACAGCGAAAGTCGTGACGTCATTGGATATTCTGGGAATGAGGCGTACATGTGACGTCTTAGTGCACAGTCAGTTGTCCCAGTAGTGTCGAAGTAAGAAATTCAAGTATTTGTTTTTTTTTTTTGTTTTAAAAAAAACGTTGCCCGACACTAGGATTTTCTCCTGTGTCGTAGGTGCGTTTACAAACATACAAGTTCACATACACATGACACCCAGACCCGAAACAACAATTTCTGAATCACACAAAGAGTTGTTCCGTGCGGGAATCGAACCCATGACACGTTGCACGACAGCCAGTTGCCCAGCTACCGCGCCAACCGTGCAGTCAAAAGTTTGTCGTTCTTTTTCGTCGCGACGTAGCGATTCTGCTTCCAAAGTGGTTGTAAAGTGCTATTGGCAATCAAGGAAGTCTCATAATTAAATTCCTAACAAGAAGATGTTTAGGTGACATTAATGAAGGTTCTTAAATAATTTGTTATACTTACTATTTTGTTGAAACTTCAACACACGCAATAACCATAGGGTCAAGGGATGCGTCTATTGCCACTTTTAAATACAAAAACAATGTTGCAAGCACAAACAATCATGTCACTAAACAAAATAAAAATTGACACCGCACTCCCAAGGTCAATAAGGTTAGAAGTCACATGGCTCTTTTCACAGTAACGGTGAAATTTGACCCCTATGTATGTAGGCATAAAATGGTAAATTAATCAGTGTTAGTGATCAATGACATTTATAAACTGATAGACATTTTGAAAGCTTGGTTTGAATGTAAAGTAACAAATGATACAATAAGTAGGTACATATACATAATATAATTATTGTTGTATCATATATCCAATCCAATGATTCATTGGATATTGCCAAATTGATGTGTGCTTTACAATTAAAAATGGTAATTAAATTCAAAGTTAGATTACAACGTTAAAATTCTCTTATGTTTAGGCAGAAGTGTGACACTGGACTTTGATTGAACTCTTTACAGAATCACGTCAGTCCGTCAGTCAAAATAAAATTATTAAACTAAAATTAATATCATCATCATCAACAGCCTATAAATGCCCACTGCTGAGCAAAGCCTCTTCTCACACGGAGAAGGTTAGAGCATTAATCACCACGCTTGCTCAATGCGGGTTGGCGATTTCAAACTTATAATTAGAAATTATAAGCCCAGGTTTCCTCACGATGTTTTCCTTCACCGTTTGTCAGTGGTGTCTAAATAATCTTAGAAAGTACATATAACTCGGAAAAAGTCACATTGGTACTTGCCGTTGGTAGGTTTCGAACCCGCACTCTATGCATGAAGAGCAGGCGTCTTAAACCTCCGAGCCACCACAAAATTAATATACGGAATCTGAAACTTAACCCGGTGTATAGCGATAGCCTATTAAATAAAGGCGAACCCTCATAACACAACTGGTGAAAATTGTACGATTATGTATAAGTATCTTAGATAATGATACGGTTAGATAATGATATGATTCCCCAAGTTAGTACACAGTCAGCATAATTATAATTGAATGGCAACCTAAGTAAAGAACATCGAATCAACGGACCAAACCAATAATAAGCAAAAACTCTCCAAACAATCCAATCGTTATCTACTTTATACACCAAAATTGTCCAATTTCTCCCTAACCCATTATTTGTAGACAAGTGAAAAACAAGTGAAATTAAATCACCTATTGTCTTCGTCTGTCGTTTGTCACATTCAATTTACGTAGTCTCAGAAACGGATGTATCAATGAAATGATGGTAGATGGTAGCGTATCGTTCCGCGACCGTCACAATTGACGGTATTACCATTACACGGCGATTTGAACGCGATGATTCTATTTGGGATCATTACTGTGGTTCGCGGTGGCGGTTACGCTATGCAGTTTGTGGACTTGAGCTACTTTCAATTTCCATTACTTTGTTATGGTAGTGAAGTCATAGTGTAAAATGACTTTTAGCATTATTTTCAGCATATTAGTCTCATACGTGCAGGAGAAGGAACGGGGTGGTTTTTAGTCAGTAAGAGTCTGACACTCCCTCCCGCCTCACCCAGGCGGGAACAGTAATTCGATGATTTTCCCCTCTTAAAAAAAACCCCATGGGAAGCAGGCTTGAGGTTATGTTTGTATGTTATTGTTAAAAATAATTAAATAGGTATGTTCCTGACGAGTCTTACAAAGGAATCGAAGCTTTTGCCTACCTATACTTTCCTGGAGAATTCTAGCATCTATTCTCATCGAATACTTTAATAATTAAGTGTAACTTTCAAGTGTCTTATGCACGGCATATGTCCATAGTTAGCGGAAGATTTGCCTTTAACACTTACTTGATTTGATTTGACTTAATGAACAGAAAATATCGCATTTTCATTTTTGCCCAAGTCGATAGTATCTGCACTTAAAGTACAAACAAGCTCATAACTCACAGATGCCGTCGACCACGGTCCGTCGCACGCGCCACACGGCTTCACTTTTTCCTCCAAACACCTTAATTTATGGCTCTACCGTAAAAGCCCAACCGGTTTCTATAAAGTAGAAATTTCGTGACATTTTGATGAAATCTGGTTATTAAGGGCGTTTTGAAAAGCCATATATTACCATATCTATTTAGCTAATGGGTAGGTGTGTCTTATTTGTTAATGCGTACTATCTGCATACGTTTTCGCTTATCAGTAATACTTACAATATGTTTTGTATACCATATAAAACTTTTTCACTGACTGAACTGACTGACAGACAATTTACAAGTAAAACTGGCCTAGAAAACTAAAATGCACCTTTCTATGTAAAGCTTCCTGAAATTATTCTAAAAGTATTGATGAAAAATAGGCCTTTTATACGTGCATCTAAATTCACAATCACAAGGGTATCGTTATTTAAACGTAATTTACTAGCCCGGTTAACCCTTTGTGTCAGTGTACCGTCATTATAGACAAAATTAATGAACAAAAGGTTGCGGTCACGGGTGTCCTCGTGGTGTTTGACAGTTAAAAAAACATTTAGAAACTTTTTGGCCTAAGCGGATTACAAGGTTGTGTTACTTTCGTCCGTGCCTCACTGCAGGGGTGCCAACTGAAAATCAGTGTTGGGTGTTCATTTTTGATGCATTTTGATGCATTTTTGAGACATGCCCCAGCCGAATACCCATTCGGCTGGGGCATGTCTGCCAACACCGCGCAGTATGTAATATCTATTTTTATTATCTTGTTTTAGTTTTATGATTTATTTTTTTAACTTTTTTTCTCTCTCTCTTGTGTTAATCTTTTATATTGTTATTGTATTCTTTTTTTTGTTCCTTGCATTCATGCCGTATGCCGAATAAAATACTTTTCATTCATTTCATTTCAAATTAATAGCTCGATATTCTGATTCTAGACTAGAGCACGGTTATAGTCTAGTATGTAGTGTGTGTAGCTTAATTAATGCAAAAAAATAATTTTATTGCGTCCTAGTTTAAACTAAAAAGCTATAATTTCTGATTTGATAGCTAAAATGCAAATAAAAGTCGGTCAAACAGCAATCTAAATATTAATAGGCACATTAAATTGTTTTTAATCAAGTATTCGGTAATTTGGCACATTCATAGTATTGTTATTTTCGACATTAGCCTGTTTTGTTCCGTTGGTCAAGTAAATTGCACGCACTCTGAGTAACGTCAACAAGTAAAATGATAAAAAAATTGGGCCACTGTTTTCTACTTCAAATAAAAAAAAAAAACTCAAGGAGTGTACACTAATGCCTAATTTTGCACGCCGAAATATTGGAAAAGAAATAAGAATTTTATTCTAAATAGAAATATAGACCTAATTAACAAACCCTTGTCGTATACAAATTCTGCCCAAAACAGCTGTTTTTTAAACTTTTCACCCAAATTATTATAATATCTACATGTGATATCATTGGAATCCTCTGTATAGGATTCCCTGCAGTCGGGTAGAACAGGTTCTTTGGCAGTAGACTCAGTTATTTGCGATCACTACCCGCCGCGCCGTTAAGTAAGGCGCCTTTCTCCGAAACATCCGGCAGACCACGCGTTATTTGGACAGCTGATTTTGACATTACTACGCGTGTGTGCATGCGCACGATTGTGTTACGTATGGCCACGGATCAATACTATTATTGGTTTTAATTGCATTGCAAAACTAGTTTCTTATGTCAGGAAAAGTAATAATATGTATAAAATTTTGCTTTTAATGTTACTTTAACATTTTAGAGGTATAATATCATTATCAATTACACCTGGAAGTCATTGGTACATGTTTATATATGTGGTAGCAATTGTGTGCCTTTTTTTGGGAGGAAAATCATCTAATGATTTCTCCCGCCCGGATGAGGCGAGAGGAAGTGTCAGCTGCCTGACTCTTACTGACTAAGAACCCGTTAAGTCCTCCGCGGCTCCGCAACTGTATGTGCCTGATGTGATAATAAAGATAATTGGGGAAATATCTCAAATAATGTATGTAATTAATCATTGGATATGTAATGAATTAATGGACATGAGACAACAACGCCGTAAACTTGTCTTTAATATCCAAAAGAAGAATGCTGATGGAGAATGCTTGTCCATTTATGTACGTTTTGTGCATGAATGAGAAGCGTATATAAAAATCAAAATATCTAACTATGATTTGAGGAAATTTCTAAAACAATAACAGAAAAAAAAAGTATTTACTAGTAAGTATGACGACGTGTCCGACCCGGTTGTCGTACCGGACATGAAGCCGGACTGATGATTCAGAGTTACGGACATTGTTACGTACTGTTTGTTGCATATGACCTGAGTCAATGACCTGATGATTAAACTTAGGCTATAAAACTTAGTGATATAACTATGTGACTTCTGAAATTGCTATGTGACAAATTCCTCTTTTTACCGACAAAAAAAGTAGGAGGTTCTATGTTTAGATGATTGTTTTTTTAATAGTGGCTTATTTCCCTCTTATTGATAAAGTAATTCTTTAGTAACCACTGTAGTACATAATTATTTTTGTTGTGATGTGATAGTAATTTTGTCAAAGTTCTGGATTTTTACAAAATTAAACCCAATTAGGACACCATTATGGTGCTAATTAAGCCAACCTGAGTAAAAGTTGTATTATGTTGTTGCACGTGTTTAGAATAAGTTTTGTGTTTTATTTTGCTTGAAATAATGTTGGTAGTGTGATGTTATACGACAGTCATTATGATTACCGTCGCGGTCTGTACACCGCATCATAATTTGCGCTTATCACATACAACTAAGATTTACGAAATATTACTTTAATCTTATTAAAGTTGCAATTTCTTTCACGCTAATCTGCTTCGAGATTTTGTCATTTTATTTTACATAATTATGTTGTTATTAGTCTTATTAGCGAATAATTGTTTATTTATTTTTTGTAATAATAATCCTGCAATCCGGTAATCCTGCAATATTTAATGAGTGGGGGTTTCATCAAACATAGAAGGGTGCGATGATGTTTTATTGTAGACAATCTTTCAGATTATTTATTATTTTGCCTCATTCATTAGCAACTTAAAAATACCAATGTATAATACTAATGTAAAAAATAATTGTGTAGTATAAAAAGCTGAGTCCTATTAAATATCTGATACATAATTATTTTTCCATTTCAACAAGCTGTAAATACATATAAAACGAATAATTATAAAAAAATAATTAATAGTATCATTTACATATTAATTCGAAGACGAATGATTTTCATTCAAAAAGAATACGATTGCGTTTGAATTACATAGGAGTTGTGCAAACGACCTTGTTATGTACTTCTAATCGAAAGTTTATAAGTATATACGAGGTGTCAACACTGCTATTATGAATAACATTCTAACTTGTATTTACTTTATAATGCTTTATTTACAAAAATAATGAAGGTCAAGTACCTAATACCTTTTTTTGTTGGGGGAAAATCATTCGATGACTTCTCCCGCCTTGTATGAGGCGGGAGGGAGTGTCAGACTCTTACTGACTAAAAACTAGCCCGTTCCTACTCCTGCTTTTCGTGCCGGAGCCCCGGCAACCCGTTAGGCTTTCTGCGGCTCCGTATCGGGCATCAGTCTTACTCGGCCTATCTGTGGTAGTCTGATGGCTCTTTCCGCTCGCGCAGAACGGGACTTGAAAACCATCTCAATGTCAATGCAATTTCAATGTAATAAAATCTCAATAAATATTAAATGTCAAAACTATACAACCCCTATTGTAGGTGTTAAAATAGCATTCAGAGTACGGAATATAAAGCCAAACTCGATACCGTTTAGTTTATTAAATATCCACGCAATACGGATGCAATGGGCGCTAGTGTTGCAAGTCAAGAGTACGAAAATTCACAAAACCGATGTCGATCGATCGGAATTAGATTCAAAAGTAAGCCCCCTGGTCGGGTCCTATTTACCTTGTATAGTGGAAAAAAGGTAGCCTCGAAGGACCTAACGGGTTGCCGGGGCACCGGCTCGAAGTGCAGAAGTAGGAACAGGATGGTTTTTAGTCAGAAAGAGTCTGACACTCCATCTCGCCTCATTCGGGTGGGAGAAGGCATTGGATGATTTTCTCCCTCAAAAAGAATAGGAAATAAGGTTTTTTACATAAAGTAGGTAGTCAATTTTATTGAGGTGTATCTAGATAAAATATGATTATGATACTGGTTTATTAAATTAAATTCAATCAATGTAGACAAACAAATACTTTAGTAATGGTAATAAAGTTAAGTTAAAAAATGTTGATAATTTTACTTTTTTCTATTTCAATTATTTGCCAGCGCCTACTAATGAAATAGTGATGAGTATTTGATCTGAGATTTGCTCATTACATTTTACAGGCGTTTTTACTAAATCATAAATTCTAAGATTACTTCTTATGGTATTATACGATTCTTGGAAACAATTTTCTGTAGGACGACTTCAGTGTAATCGTGAGTGACAGGTCATTTTATGATTAGGCACCTAGTTATGCACTTATGACTTTCATGTATGTATAAGCTAAAAATCGATAAACACTTTAAACTTTTAAAGTCTTTATTATAGTTATACTCAATATAAGAACTTTAAACGTGATTTGCCGTTCGCAATAACGAGTAAAGATATAAGATAAACAATAAATATATAAATAGTTTGTCTACGCTGCCTCATTAATTCTTGATGTGTTTATAAATAATTGTGATTTTATTACAAACCAGTCATGAACCAATAAATAGCGCGTAATCGTGAGACAAGACAAGCCTATCAAGACTACAAGCAAATATTTCCAAGTTTTAGCTCATACAGGTTATGAACACAAGTTCTCCTTTTTTAATTAGAATATAATGTAAGTGTTTTGGGTATTTATAGGTACCTGGCTATCTAATATTGTCTTTTATCAGTTGATCAGTAAGTAGGTACGTTACTTGTGTACCTACGTCATCATTTACTGTGTTGACATGTTGGTTTATTTCAAATTTTAATTGATGACTGGGTAGGTACGAGAATATTATTTTTCAGTCTCATAAGAATGATTAGTTTTGTGTAAAAAATACCTACCCTTTCAAGCCAATTAAGTTAGCTAGGTAATTTGGTAAGTACTTAAAAATATCCCGAGAACCATAAATTACCAATGAATAATAAAAGCAAATCACTCAGTAGGTATATCTTTGTGTGAATTTCTCAGAAACTATAATCTTATAACAATTGTTAATGTTGACCATATAGGTGAACGGTTGGGGTCAGCGACCCTTCAAGGTGACAAGGAAGTGAAGGTAACCTCGACCCTTAGACGCAGAGCAGACTGATATTACAATTAAAGACGTCTTATTACCCTGCTAAGTAAAATCACTTCATTTGTGGGATATTATCGATAACTGCACCTATTAAAGCAGTCTAGCCACTCTTAAATGACAATAAAAACAATACGCTACACAAACATTATTACTGTGTGCACAATAATTATATCAAACACTCAAAACTGTTAACTGACTGCCTCGTTGACCAAGTGGTCGTAAGTGCGACTGCCGGCCAAGAAGTCTCGGGTTCGATTTCCGGGTCGGGCAAAATATTACTGGGTTTGAAAAATTTCCAAGTAGTATCACGGAATCTGGAATTGTGCCCGGTATATGGCAATAGGCTCACCCCCTATTACATGGGACTAATAACATAAATAGTGAAAAGTGGGTGTTACACTGGGTGGGTGTTGCTTACCCCTTCGAAGATAAAAAAAGGCGTGATGTTATGTTCGTTATGTCAAAACTGTTACATTTATAAGCGTGGTGATTAATGCTTAACCTTTCTCCGTGTGAGAATGAAAAGAGGCCTTTGGTTAGCACTGGCCACTTTTAGGCTGTTGATGTGATATGTGATGAGTACATACAAGATGACTACCGGAATTATAGTTTACCTATAAACTTCTCTTTAAAGGTATCTCTATTGTATGGAATTCTGTAAGTTGTAGGTACTACCTATATTTAAACTTCTGTATATAACCTACGTAATTTAGAACGAGGAGAAATCTAGGTCACCTAATATCCTGGACTAAGTTACGTATCGCCGGAAAAATGTTCCGGCTATAATTAGCACTTATATGCTAAATATGTAGCAATAGGATGCGCACGCGCATCTACGTGTCTATTGGTTATACATGAGGAGATGTAATCGGGCATACATCCTCGCGTGTTTGAGAATAATGTAATTATGTTTGTTGAAGGAAATTTTGGTTATTAGGTGATTTTAATTATGAAGATTTATGATGCTAGAAAGAGGAATATTTTGTATGTATATGTATATATTATATTTTCTAAATTGAGTTCTAAAAGATCTTGGAATGTATAATAAAACTAAATTTTTATAAGCATTCATGTTTCTAACTCAACTTAATGCAAAATGCTCTAAAAAAATTGATAAATTGGTGAACGCAGATACAATATGAGACTTACACTAAACTAACCAATTACATAAATAAAGATTCCTTTTTAAAAAGAATGCATGTTTGAATTCTTGAAGTTTCTGTAATTAAATAAACAAGTTATGATTAACCGATCAACGTAGTACCTACTTTATTAATTACACGATGTTTTTTTCTTTATACTGGTATCCAGGTAGTGGGTTTAATAAAAAAAAGGGGTAGTAAAAGAGATAAAAGTAGATGTTGTTTCATATAGGTGTAGGTAACACTATAACAATACAGTATACGTATTACATACACTGACAGGGTATATCTAATTATAATTATGTATACGTATGTTCAAGCACTAAGTTTTAATATCAGCAATTATTTTTGTGGCAAAAGGCTGACTATTTTTTACTATGCCATTGAAAATTGACTGCCTCGTTGGCCGTGTGGTCGCAAGTGCGACTGCCAGGCGAGGGGTCTCGGGTTCGATTCCCGGGTCGGGCAAAATAGTACTCGGTTTTAAAAAATATCTCAGTAGTTGCACGGAGTCTGGAATTGTGCCCGGTATATGGCAATAGGGTCACCCCCTATTACATGGGAGTCATAAAATAAATAGTGAAAAGTGGGTGTTACATTGTACAGTGGAATAATGTGCACCTCTGCCTACCCCTTCAGGGATAAAAGGCGTGATGTTATGTTGTTATGCCATTGAAAAACGTATCCTGAACTTTTAGAATAACTAATTTATTTAATTTTGTTTCTAATTAAGTATTTTTCTTTCTTTACAGAAATCGTGCAACCAACATGTGTATTAGAGTCAGATTTCGGCTTCAAAATAAACTGTGCCTTCAAAAAGTCTGGCCTGTTCAGAGTACGAAATCTTGGAGGCATCAAAGCACATGCTAGTTTAGGTAAGTCCTTTGGTATAATTTTTCAATAAACCCAAAGTTCCATGCCCAAAATCCGCAATTCCCACCCCCAAAAGGGTTGCAACTATCTTACAACTCCTCTGGTCTTGCGAGTGTCCAATAGGCAGCACCGATTGCTTACCATGAGATCTGTGCGCTCGTTTGCTGCAGATAATGTTAAAAAAAAATCGTTCTAACCATTACCATTACTAGGAAGCAATGAAGCAGAGTAGCTAGCTCATCAATACCTTCTTAAAATATTGACTTTAATTATGCAACAAAATCGGAAAGAAGCCCTCACATTTTAAGTTAAAATTGCTCATAATTACAGTACCAACTTACAAGCACTGAATAAAAAGTAATAAAGCCAATTATTATAGCCATTCAAATAACACCACACATCATTAGTAGTCGACGCATGAGTGGTCTCCAACACTTACTGGTCTGTGGTCATACATAACCAGTGGCCATATGAATGGAAAACTTATTTACATAAAAATACAAACTCCAATCAAGGAAATAGTGATGAATGGTAGCGTTGCTTAGATTTTCTTTACAAATATTTTCCTTTTTTACTTTATGAATAGCTAGTTTCTGTTTCCGTGGCATAAAAAGACCATAATCTACCCCGTATTCCAAATTTAACCCCAATCCCTTCAGCCGTTTTGCCGTGAAAGAGTAACAGACATACAGACTTTCTCATTTATAATATTAGTAGGATATTTACAGGAATGTCTACACAAACCTGCTATGTCAATGAGTAATAGATGATACATATGTACTAAGTATGTGATAAGATGTCGTGGTGGCCCGGAGGTTTAAGACGCCTACTTCTCATGCATGAGGGTGCGGGTTCGAAACCTACCAACGGCAAGTACCAATGTGACCTTTTCCGAGTTATATGTACTTTCTGAGATTATTTAGACACCACTGACAAACGGTGAAGGAATAACATCGTGAGAAAACCTGGACTTATAATTTCTAATTATAAGTTTGAAATTTCCAACCTGCATTGAGCAAGCGTGGTGATTAATGCTCTAACCTTCTCCGTGTGAGAAGAGGCTTTGCTCAGCAGTGGGCATTTATAGGCTGTTGATGATGTGATAAGATCGCAGAATCGGATTTTGTACGATTTGCTTACGTACTCTTTCAAAAAAGAACACGAGGTATTTTGTATGCTTGCCTTGCCGAGTAAAATCAATAAAACCCAGACCCCAGATTACTGCTAATCAATCAATCTACTTCTTTATATCAAAGATAACTATTTGTTTATATTCAATTTAAGTTATCTCTTAGTTCTTCAGACACCTGTTTTTATTACATTGCTTAATCTAATGCTCAGATCTCAGACATTGAAGGTCAAAAACAATGGTTTTAATAATACTCTCATGGTCAATTTATACCAAAGCCAAAGTGAAAGTATAGAAGATTATTGGTGATGAGCTAACTTCTGGGGTTATTACCATTCTACAATATAGAATGAGGCTACCAGAGTTCCAATCTTTTCCCCCCATTGCCAATTACCCTCAAAATGTCAGCAACTCACTTGTAACAGCCCTGGTCTTGTGAAAATCCAGGAGCGGACATCAGGTGATCCGTATGCTCCAACCATATTATTCTATATAAAATACAACTGTATCTTGTACTTAATTGATCATTTCCTCATTCCAGGTTTCAGTCTTGGCGATGAGTTGGGCTTCGAGCAGTCCCTTACTAACTTGGACCCCAGCAGGCGGCGGTCAGTCAGTGTCAAGAATGGCCCACCAGCTAACGTTCTTGCTGACCCATCGAGAATGAATGTTAAGCAGGAGGTAAGATAACATGAAAATCATATTTGAGTTGTTTCTATAAGTTATTATTAATTATATCATAGATTTAAAATGAATATGTTGAAAACTAAAGATAAAATTAATTAAATATCACCTACATAAAATATTATGCGAATGAAGAAATCTTCTTCAACCAAAATCTTATCATTAGGAATTTCGAAATTAAAATTCTTCTCAATTTCCTCTACTAAAATCATGAGCTAGCCCGTCTAAATATAACTAGACTCATTAAATTCAATTATGATTGCCACACTACAACCTGTGAGCCAAAAAGGCATGATTTATAAAACAATCACGTTAAAAATAACTGTTATTAACTTGCAGAGTCGTAGTGCTATTTTGTTTCTGATTGGTCCATTCTATTTACCTTTAGTAAATAACTATGGTTTGTTGTGCTCATGTATTTTTAAGACACAGCTTGGTCGAGGTAAGGCCTTTCTAATATTTGAGTAAGAAGTTTATCCATTGTATATCAAGCTGTGATTTACATAATAAAACCACACAATACTAATAATTCAAATGTCTGTTTCCAGAAACGTGGCAAACAGAACCGGATCATGCGTCCTGTGGCTCCTGCTAACCGCCCCAACCAATCTGCAATGGATAAGCTGACCAGCCTGCACCGCCGAGTCTCTTCCACCATGCAGCCCATCATTGTCCAGGCTCCAGTAGAACAAACAATAGCTAAACCAGTCCCCACCGTTACCATGGCCAAACCTATGCCCATGGGAATACCAGCCTTCAAACCACTACCGCCAAAAGAAGAAACCCTTGCCGTTCTACCCATAGCATCAACAAGGAAGACCTACACCCCACTGCAAGTCCCACAGTCCAAGGGCCCAGGACTCGCATACCAAAGTGAGATATACCCATCACACAACCAAATATCAAAAATGGTATCACAAATGACAGCAGAACAGTTCTCCCCAGTCAAGTTCACACAAAGTCCCGTCATTGTAGAACATCCAAAACTTTACTCCATCACTACTGTTAATCCATTCGTACCCATGCCCCCCTCTCAAGCTATATCTCTTATACCTGCCCCAGCTTTCAAAGAAATACAAAGACAACCCTACTCACCTAACTCTATTATCCAAAAACATCCTCTTTCTAACTTTGTAGACCCAGTTCCCCATCAAGTCCACGATATCGCGAACAACGCTGTTTATAATACGAAGAAAGTCGACGATTACAATTCTATAACTGGTTACGGAGATGATACTGTTTTGAAGTTTAATAAAGAAGAGATTAATTCGAAGATAGCAGAGATTGCTAAGGCCGGGAATATATCTATGGAGGCAGTAGAAGCTGCGATAGCGTTGAGACAACAGCAGTTATTGAGTAAATATGCGAACATCCCAGCTCCAATACCCGCGCCTACCACCACGTCGTCGACAACCACGACGACGACTGAACAGCCATTCGTGTTCCAGCAGGAACCTGAACCTGAAATATTAACAGCAGCAATACCTCAGAAGCCGCCGAAGAGGTCTGTATATTCCCAATAATCTGTAATACATAATTACAGTAGGAATAATTAAACACGTTTTCGGTCTAGGTTCTCAGGAAAACCTTGGTTTTGAGGTATGATTAGACATAGAAGTAAAAATATAAAGTACTACAGCTTGGCAGCACCGCATAAAGTGGCTTTTATGCTTATTAAGCAACAAATTCATAAAATCACGATGCGCTAAAATATTATCTTAAAAAACTTTACACTTGTCACTTTGAGCCAGCCTTTTTAACAAATCCCACGTTAAAGTTGGGTACAAAATCAAAACCCGTTAATCATTTTTTATTTAGCTCTAATTCTAGTGGTATACATTTTCAGAACTCCTATATCCGGCAAGGTAATGAATGCTCCTCGTGAGTACTACCCTGTCGGTTATGAGAAGAACTTCGACGACCACTTCCAGTCCAAGGTAGACCTTCCGGAGACCAACTTCCATTGTGGTGACCAGAAGTACTTCCCTGGATTGTATGGAGACGAGAGTCTTGGGTGTATGGTAAGTAAACAGTTGGATAATTTAAATTACGCTTAAAGGCTTGTTCACGTAACCATTTGGCAACAATGTAACTTTTTTGTACATTGATCTAGACTGAGATTTTTAACCACAATGTTCCTCTATAAGTTATAATTATTATCATCCCTAAGACGACAGTTAAAATATTTGACTGTAAGTTTGAAGCAGTGGCTGGGAAATCAACTGCTGCGACTTGTGTCACGAGTCCAATTCCCGCACGGAACTGTTCATTACTTGATTTAGAAATTGTTGTGTATGTTTGAACGTACCCACGACACATAAAAAAATCAAGATGTTAAATAACCTTTAAAAAAAATTAAAATAATTTCGTTTATTTCCAGGTGTTCCACGTCTGCGCTCTTACAGACGATGGTCTCGTCATGAAATCCTTCCTCTGTCCTGAATCCACGCTCTTCGATCAGACCATCCTCAAATGCAACTGGTGGTTCTACGTAGACTGTAAGAATACTAAGAAACTGTATGACACTAATATACCAGTCTCCAAGAGCTACCAGTTGATGAAGGCGCTCACTTTCTTCTCATCATACAAGAAGGAGATGCAAGAGGATGGTAAGCATTTGTATATTATTATTGTGTTTTTAATTTTAAGCATAATAATTTGCCTGTCTAATGTGGCTATTACTTAGATTAGTAACTATAGTTCACTCCAAAATACAGTAGATAAGCTCATTGCCAAAGCAATGTTTTATTAACACTCAATACTTTTGCAATTTTCAGGTCAAAAAACTAACCCAGAAGATGTAGATGGTATAAAAGAAGCTATATCTATCCTTCAGAATCAGGACACTTCACGTCCAAATGGACCTGTTCAAACTAACGCAGCTGTTAGCTTACCTAACGCAGCAAGCGTGTCAAATACAGGCAGTACACAAAACACTGCCAGTTCATCTAACCACATACAATTTATCACTCCAACTCCAATCATTGATGAAAGGAACAAAAGAACCACAACTGAAGCAGCCCCTGTATACAGAGGCAACAGAAACCTAAATGCAACAAGAAACTTTAAAAAGAATTCAGCTTCAGCAGAGACTTCAGATATCAAACTTATAACAGTTAACGCTGACATAAATATAGCCAATGGTAATGTTACTGAGAACGATTCCAGGGAAAGAAAACATAGAAGAAGAATGACTTTGAAGAATACTCCAGTAGCTCAATCCAGTACTAGCACAACAACGACAAGCACAACACAGAAACCTGAAGCAACAACACCTAGTGTAGAAATAATTAAATTAGATATGCAACCAATAGAAAACATACAAAGGCAAGAAAAACTAACCGACCAAATTGAAGATGTTAATCCAAATACAGCAAATTCAGCTCCAGTCAGACGTTTCTATCGATCCAGTGCAGAGAAATTCGAAGACAAAGAAATGGCTATAGTGAATAATGAGAAAGTACAGATAGTGAGACCAACTTCACATTCAAGATTCGTAGGACATTATCCAACGCCTAGTGCGACGATAGCTAAATTAGACGAAGCTGTTCTAGGCAAAATAAGGACGAAGAAACAGACAATAGCAATAGTAACGCCTGAAAAACACAGTCCAGAAACGTAGTCCGAAATTAGTCAATTAAAAGTGTCATAAGTAAGTTATTTATTTCGCCGATACGTGTGGACATGTATTTGCTCAATTTTTGTACTTTAATAGTCTAGTTGAATGGAGTCAAGTGATATTACGGTGTATGTTAGTTGTTTAGTAAATTTTCCTAATTTCTTTGTGTGTTTTATTTTTTAAATTGTATTTGTTTTCTTCTTATTGGCAACAGACTCTCCAATATTGTGTTGTCGACTGTAGTGCATTAGTGCCAGTGTATTTTTAAACTGTAATTCGTGTGCGAAACTTATTAAAACAATAATAACCCTTTGCTGATTAATGTCAAAGGTAAAGATATAGACAACATGTACATAAGTATTTGTAGATTTATAAATAGTTGTAAGTACCTACATATTGATCTTGTTTGTAAACCAACCAAATCGGAGTTATATTTCTGTGCTAGGCAAACTACAAGTTAAAATGAAACAAGCATTGAGATTAGACACATAAATTATGAACGATTACTTTATTACACATACTGAATATGAAAGCACATAGCACACTTGTACAAATTATTTTTGTGTATTTTATTTCTTCTTAGCTTTTACGAGGCACTTTAATATCTTTTCACAATATATGGGTCCGATTACTATGAGGGCAGCCGCCACAAAAGCGGTCATACAACTCATAGCAATCATTTTGGGAAGTTTTCCGATACCTCGTTCTTGCAGCAAAGTCCTAACTCTATAGATACACAATTACACAATTATAGCGTTACTGTGCAAATCAACAACTGGTTCTAGATCCTCACTAAATTTGAAAATTCAAAGCCATGAAAACATGGCTGCTCCAAGCTTTTTAAATAATATCCAAAGGCTCAAAAGGTAGATAGACAATTCAGACCAAAAAAATACTTTTGTATTATCTTGGTGAACAGCTAGAATTCCAAAGGTATCCAAGTTATACTTCACATAACCAGAACGGCAAACCACACTTGGGACATATCATAGATTCTGGTTTTGCAGGACAAGTGCATTTACTCTGGAAGAAGTGGCGCGACCAATAGGGGATACAGACAACAAGAGCAGCTGCACTGACTATACTCAGCAACGATATGGAAATCATGCATCCGTACAATTCAGCAGTTTCTGAAACAAGGAAAATATGATGAAGTAGATACGCGAGTACAACTATAAATACGAAGATTAACATTAAAATAAGCGAACAGTACTTGCTTCACAAAACGAATAGAACACTTCTTTTATCAATAAAATTTCATGCAGACAGGACCCGTATCTATTTGCCCCATTTTTGTATTTGAATAGTCTAGTAGTATGGAGACAAATGATACTACGGTGTATGTTAGTAGTTTTTTACTTTTCGTAATTGTAATAGAGAAAATGTCTACGGCATTTTCCTCTGTAAGCAGTATGAGAAACAGTAATTGTTTACTTGGTCGGCACTCGCCATGCTTCTAGTGTTGCAGAAGTATCTTTAGCTATGGTACTATCAGACGACCCGCAATCTTTTTTGATAGTACAATGAGATAAAGTACCTATTTAATAAGAAGTCTCATCAAATGTTGCTATGGCATATTGAACTTAACGGCTGAGTATATGATTCACAGTTGCACCCAGTAGGTACTTAACCTAACCTATTGCGGATCGATCTCTCAGAAAAATAATGTTTTATAGATTGTTGTTTATGGTCTGTATTTAGGCGACATTGTGTTTGTAAATGCCCTCTCGCTGTACATACAAGAGCTCATTTTATTACCGTTATTTATTTCGACAGAGGTTATTTTCAATAAAACTAATAGCAGCAGCAGCAACGGTTTCTTATATATTTTCTTAAACAGCCCATCAATATTTTTTTGCCCATCCAATCTTTATTTAACCAACTTAACCTAAGCTACGTTTCTCTGCTACAAAAACTACTTAAAAGTTAAAATCAAACAAATATGTCGTATTATATATAATGAACGATCACTTTATTACACATACTGGATCTAAGAAAATTAGTACATTCTCACAATTTAGCAGCCTCATTTGTGTATTTTATTTATTTCTTGTTTGACGACTTAACGAGGCAACTTAACAGTTTCTCACAAAGTATAGGTCCAAAAACTATGATGCCAGCCGCTGCGATCGCGGTCGCACAACTCATACAAATCATTTTGGGAAACTTTCTCTGGACTTCTAGATTCTTGCAAAGTCCTGCCACCTGAAGAATATTATACCTATGTCACTTCAGTTTAACCTCTATAGGTACATAATTATATAATTACTGCACAACTGAAAAACTTGTTCCAGATCTTCAAATTAAAATTCAAAATTCAAAGACAACCAAGTTTTTTTAGTCGCAAAAATTTTTGTTAAACAGTCCGAACGAATTTTCTTTTATTTTGACTAACAGTAAATATATTCTATAGTTAAGTAAATTTATAATTCATACAATCAGAACGGCATGCCACAATCAGGACAAATAGGTACTGCAGGACACGTGCATTTACTCTGGAAGAAAGTGCGCGACCAATAGGGGATACAGACAACAAGGGCAGCTGCACTGACTAGACTCAGCAAAGATATGCAAATCATGCATCCGTACAATTCAGCAGTTTCTGAAACAAGGAAAATATGATGATGAAGTAGCTACGCGAGTACAACTATAAATACGAAGATTAACATTAAAATAAGCGAACAGTACTTGCTTCACAAAAAACAAACAAAATATTTATTTTTAACCAAATCAACTGACTTCTTTGTTGGACGACACTACTTTCTGTGCGGCAGTTTGCCTTCGCATTGGAGCACCCTTTTGCTCACCTCATCGTTGTCGTTGTCGCGAAGCTGTTAACAGTCCCGGACATCACGGCCTGTGTGTAGCTGCAGTGTGGGCCACTTTGCACGACACACAATGATATTATTTGTGCGTGCCAGCTACTTTAGGACCTAATGGCCTGGTGCGCGACAATGGCAAGAGACCTGATGGTATGTCATTATTCCCTTGGAAGATGGATAAGCCTTTAGTTTAGGACGCCAATTGCTTTGATACTATTTTACCATTCCATGTCTTAAGCTCAGCGTGTAGAGCCAGTGAAGCTGAAGCGGCTGCCGAGAAACGGCTAAAGTATGGTTGAAAACAACTTAACCGTTTGGGGTTGAAACTTTTGGCCCATGGAGTCTAAATATGTATCTTCTATACAATGATATCGTAAAGAGGATAGTTGACACTTCACGTGACCGTATCGCTGGTTACTACCTAGGTCATAGGTTAAGGAATATCATTCAACGTGGCAGTATTTTGGGTTCTCTACCTCTTGACAATGATGAGGAGGCTTTCGATGCTCTTTTGTAGTTTTTTTTAAAAGAATTTACTTTCAAGTAGTAAACAGTTTAGTATTTAGAATTCTTTTTTTTACTTTAATTTACTTTTACCAATTATATCATCTAGAAATAAAAACTAACTATTTAAAGGGATATCAATTTATTACATCACAAAGTTACGGACACAAAAGCACAGGACATCATCGTTTACTTTTGATGAAACATTTTAAGATCTTGTCGCAGACTATCGGTCCACAGGCTATACAAGTAGCTGCCACGAGGGCTGTAGCACAACTCATGCAAATCATTGCAAGTGCACAAGGACACTCTTCCAAAAATAATATTCCAGCCACAAGCTCTGACCAGCTACTTCCACTTTCAGAGCTTATTTAGACGAACAAGTTTTCGGTTTCTTTATATCACTACTTTCGGTACCAACCAATTTCTTTCCACACAAGCACCGATTATGAATACAAAAGTGATGGGCACAAACTCCCAAAAGTCTCAGGAATATTGCAGCACCAATGAAGTTCAGAAGCGATAAGCAAATCATTGGCTCTGAAACAAAAGAGATGTAGATATAAAAGAGGGAGACAAAAACAAATTAATTGATATAAATAAATAATTGGATGGACTTAGCGTTAGTGCTATGAAGAATGACGCTTCTGTTTAAGTTGACACAGAGTAAGACAATTGAAATGTTGAAACAAAAAAGAAGATAAAGTCTTTGAAGCTGACAATCAAACAACCATAACTAAAAATAAAACGATGGACAGTATTTAATTGAAAAGTATAATTCATTATGATAAAGTACAAGGTTGGATAAACAGTAGGGTATAAAACATTGTGTTAGACAAGTAGCTTTGGTAAAATCAACATGGGGGTTTTTTACTTTTGTTAGTTAAGCAACATAATATTCTCTCACATATTAAAGGTCCAAGTACAATGAGTCCCAACACAGAAATGAAGGCACTGCAACTAACACAAACCATCTTGGTGTCTGATGTATTTTTACAATATCTGTTTGACGACTATTTGAAGCCAAACTTCGATTTACCGCGGCATACCACAGCTTTTGCAGGTACTGTTTCTATCTTGGAGAACTTTCGTCGTCAATCTGAGACAACAGACGATGAGGACAGCACTGGCGAGCAGTATACACCCTGGAGCACACAACATAGGTTCTGAAACAAAAACCGAAGTAATTTTGGAAAACGATAGGAAATTACAAAAAAGTAACAAATTATGCTTATCTGGAGTCTTGTTGGCAATTTTCTTGTATTGTTGGAAGCACGTCACCAAGTTTAATCACTGAACTTGTCAAAAGACATTGCTCCCAATTGTCAGCGGTCAGCTGTTCCCGGCGAATTAAAAATATATTTCTCGCGCTACAAATGTTTCTTTTCTGAACCGCGCGACTTGTAGTAAGAGGTCTTATGGTAGGTACTTACATGCAAAAGCCAACGATTCCTTGACAAGGCACCAAAATTTTGCTATCATTTGTATAATTTAAACGCCAAATGATAACCCCGATATCAAGATTATCTTAGCGACATTCCACAATAATTTTACACGCATATTGTTTTTACTATTAATTTATACACATGAAAATTTTCGCTCGACTTTGACACAAACAGAAATATTACCACATTTTCTAAATTTAAAATTTCTTCATAAAACTCTGTCATTGTCAATGGGTTGAAGAAGAGGTTGCTGTCTTATTGGGGTAAATAAAACCTCGTCGTGGTCGATAAAAGTTTGCTGTACCGATTTACTGTTTAAGTTTACTATACGCGATGATAACGTCCAGTTATGATTATAATCCGTAAATGCAGCGTGTGTTAGTTTTCAAAAGAACAGAAGAAAGTGTGAATGAGGTTACCGGAGGCCCACTCCTTCTCCCATCCCCAATCTGCAAGTCTTCCAAGCTTCAAATACCTAAACTGTTTGCCTACTAGGGTAGGCAACGGTGCGGTGTTAGGTTAGGACCTAATTCCTAAAGGCCGGCAGTATACTTGTAACTCCTCTAGTGCGAGAGTCCGTGGGTTGCGCCAGTTGCTTACCATCAGTTGATCCGTCTGTTTGTTGCCACTCTACTGCTACAACTACATGTTGTGGTTCATTATTCTTTCAAACACAGAGGAATATAGTTGCTGTCGCGATCAAAACAGATTTTAAGGCGTCACGCTGCAGATTTCCACTTAGGATACAACTAAGGTCAATTCAAGGGTAAGTTGTGGATAAAAATAAATTTTTAACATTACTTGTAGGAGATTCTGTCACAAATTGATAGTAATTTACAGAGTTTTGCTGTTGTGGTTGAGAAAGGTTATTAATTTCCGCCGGCCGTAGACGACTTCGAAATGTCACAATCATAGAAAGTAATACAATACAGAGTCTATGAGGGAACACCCAATTTAGCAGTCTCAAGTATTATTCCTATGAATCAACGAAGATTTGTCATCTGTTACTCCTTTAATTGATTATAATTATTGTTTGAGATGCAAATATTACTGGATGTTAGCCCCAAGTTCTATAAAACCTATATTCTTAACGACGCTCGAATCCGAAAACAATTACCTATTTATGCACACATAACCCTTTGATTACAATCAGGCAGGTGACATAGTCTAGTCTAAAAGCTTTTCAGCTGAACCAAAACAAAATATAGATGATAAAAAAATATAATTTAATACAACTTAATTAAGTAAACAAAACACAAAACAATTTCTCAGCTAACGTGAGATCGTTTAGGGCAGCAGGGGCTCTTGCATGGCGGCGGTGGGGTGTTGCCACTGGAACATTTAGGCCAATATGTGTCCAAAATGATGGGACCACAAGTGATACAACCAACCGCAATGAGCGCCGTCATGCAACTCATGCAAATTAACATATTTCTTATTTCCGTAGACACTTAACGAACTTGTGCATCTCAAACTGTCGGTAGCAGACTGGAACGCACGCAAGGATCGTGGCTGAAGCGATCAGGGCGTACAAGGAGAGGCAAATCATTTTTCACAAGTACTGCCTCTTGCAGCCACCTTATTTTTATGTTTAGTGATTTGTTTAACAGCGATGCTGTGTTGTCTACTCCTGGAGATCTGGAGCAATGTGTCGAGGGGCTTCAGGTAAGGAGAGACGTAGCTCGTTGAGGTACGCCACAGACACGTAGTCCCTCGACCGGTACTGCAAATAGAGCAGGACATGTGAATTAATAAAATTGTTGAACATGCAGACTTCTGTTATAATGCTAGATCTTGCGCTGTGAGTTAAAGCTTAATTATTTTAAAATACTTGTTAGTAAATTTTATATTAAGAAAATGATAAAGGCACGATACTGAACATTTATAGGTTAAAGAGCGGAAATAAATAGACAAGGCTGATAAGTTAAAATCTTTTGGTCATTTTAAAACATTTGAAGTTGAAAATCATACTGACCACGGTAACACACTATGCCAAGAAGTTGGTGACGTGTGTGCCGTAAGGTAATTTGAGGCGACCAACTCACGCCTCAGTTACTATTAGGCTATTCAAACTTACAGCTAAAGTAAAAGCACACATAATTTCATCGGGTTTCTATAAATCACAAATTTTCACACAAAATTTAAGCCATGACAATTTTTGATTGACATTACGCAGCGACGTCAACATTTGAATGTTCTATTCTGCGAGCAGTGTATTGTGTTTGCTGCCAGTAAATTAATTATGATAAACTTCTTGAATAGATTTCGTCACACTTGGTTGCAACTTGGTTTCAACAAAACAGTAGGCAGAGATGCATCTTTTCCACGTAGGATTAATTCCATTGAAGTGTAAATTTAGATAAGCTACTTTAAGAATAAAGAACTTCGTCGGCCCATCAAATACAGATATAAAAACTTCGTTTATCTAGTTTATCCTGTAGTAGTATTGGTATGAATTTTGATAAGGCCAAAATAATTTTTAATAAAACAAATGGTATGGTAACAAATGGTGGCGAGGCAACATTAGTTGTACCGCGATACCTCGCTAGTAATGTGATTGATTAGATCTTTCTTTTTAGCCTCAGTAGTCTTTGTTTACAAAAATAAAACATTTTTTTAAATCTGTAATTGCCAAATAGGTAAATCTGCGAGTGGGTGCAGCACCACATATTATTTGTTCCCAGCCACGGTCTCAAGGTGAAGATAGCCATAACGCTGTCGAACCTCCGATAAAAGCGGTATTTAAGAAGAATAAGAAGAAGAAAAGTGTAGTCTAAAAGTGAAAAAAGTTTGCTTCATTTTTAAGAAGAAAAGCGAACCATAAAGCAGTAGTGAAAAATCTTTAAAGAAAATTAAAATTTAGAACTATCAATGTCAAACTGGCATACCGCTTGATCGTGAATTGTTCGTGTCACAAGCCCTGAGGAAAAATTTCTTATCCACCATTCTATAAAAGGAAAAAAACTTATGTAGTAATTTAGGACAACGATAGGCAATATAATATTGCCAATATATACTCATAGGATAATAAATTGTGTATAAATGAGACTTTGGGTGTGTTTGTTGCTGACTTGTGCGTCAGTGTGGGGGTTCCCGGAGAGACGATCGGCCGAGAAGCAGCCTGACTTGCCGCAGCTGGCCCAGCAGCTGCAGGGTAAGAAGGACAACAGAGTTAGGGAAACTCCGAGGGATTGCAAGGGGAAGTGCGCCTCCAGTATAGCGCAGAAGGCTGCTGCGGAGGCGAAGGCAGCACAGGCGGCACAGAACGCTGCAGGAGCACAGGCGGCTCATATGGTTAGCAATTTATATTCATATTTGTATGGTACTCATAAAGATTGAATCAGCGGAACTCAAAACTAAAAGCAGCAAGCACAGAGTCCAAGCTGATATTAGCTAGTTTTAATTAAATTTCCTTGATTTTCAAAAAAGTAAAAAAAATGAAAATGTCGACATCTTGTACTAATTTTGAAGATTTTGATTGACAACGTCAAAATTTTTCCATTGTTTTATCACATTTAGATTTAAAACTCAACATTTATATTTCCCAGAATGTATTCTGTCCAATACTACATTTTCCTACAGGTCAAAACTCAACTAGCAGAGAAGGCACTCCAGGCAGCTAAAGCGGCTGAAGCGGCACTCGCTGGCAAACAAGCTGTAGTAGAACAACTCCAACAAGAAGTGAAAGAGGCCGAGGCAGTTGTAGCAGAGAACACAGCGGCTGTACATCAACAACAAGGGACTGTAAACGCAGCTGTGCAAGCTGCACAGCAAGCTACTGCTCAGGTGAGCTCCAGCAACTTGAGTACCTTTTGTTCATACTTTCGTGTTTTCAGATTGATTCTAAATTTTAATCCTACCTCCTTTCCCATTAAATTTTTTAACATTTTTTCCACTTATTAAAAGCAAAAAAGTTCGTTATTTCACTGTTATAGAAATTTCCCAACATTTTTGGTCTCTGATCGTATCTTCAACAATTCCTACCCGACCGAACGAAAAGGAATTCAAAGTTTTACGAAGTATTTAACATTTTATGGCGAATTCATTGCGGTTACTACCATTATTTTGATTGTTTATTAAATTCCAACGTTATTTGGTAGTAATTGTTGAAGTGCCTAATTTGCTGCATTGATACTTCGTAAAACTTTGTTTTCTCTTTTTCACAAGGTGCCAAGTCCGAAGACTTCGTAATTTCAAGATTCTCTTTATCTTTGTCCAAGAAAATTATCTTCAATAATGCTCTGCATGTCATTGTGTACCTTTGTCGTAACAGCCGCAATATTGTCTTGTGTCCCTGTATGCTACAAAGCGTATTCAGGAAGAATAGTATCATGTTTCTGCACCGGTGGCAACAGTAAAAGAAAGAAACAATAAAAAAATCAATCATTAAAATGGTGGATAAACGTGTATAACCGTAATCAACTCTTTGAACTTTTTTGTTTACTGGAAATAATACAAACCTGTATATCTTCTTTACCTTAGTTTTCTTTTATTTGTAGTTAGCAGTTTTATCATATTAGATTTTCATATTTTCATTGATTACATTTTTTTATTTAGCTTTTGTACCAAGTGATTAAAAATATTTTACGACACCCTATCTTTTTGTTTTCACACTTTACAGCATAAACTCATGGTACAAGCGACGCAATTAGCTGCACAACTTGAAAAATCAGCTCACTGCGTTTTAGAGAAGACTAAATTCGGATTACAAGAGAAATGCCATAATCTGTCTGAGGCAAGAGCAAGACTAGCACATTTGCAACACAAACTGCAATGCGCTTGCGCTGAGTGTTCTGCTACTAAGCAAGCTGCGCACTGCGCTTGCGAAGCGGCGCGTGCTGCCTGCGGCAATGCGCGCAGGAAGAAACATATCACCAACCAAATTGCTGTAGCACCGAAAGACAGCAAACGAGGACGATGATCGAGCAAATAAGGAAAGTATGGTTAAGTGATTGAAACATCAGTTCAGAGTCGGAAATTCTGTTTTTGTGGCGGAGTGTAGAAAAATATTAGACCAGATTGTCGCCTACTTACATTACGTTCTATGCTATAATATTATTTTTCCAAGATTTGCAAGATAGCTTATAAATCAGTAGAACTACTAATTTCTGATTGAGAACTTTGAGACCTTTAGACATTGTCCACAATCCATACTTTTTTCTGCACTAAAAAGAATTTCCGACTAGTACCAAAAGAAATCCAACTAGTACCTACAGAACGCCAGCTTTAATTTCGCCACTTGAGCTGAGTGAAGGAGATGATACTAGTTCCATCATTTAATATCATAAGAAACTCGTTTAAATGCACTAGCTGTCTATTATAACGATAATTTGCTGAATTAATGTCTCCACCTGAACGTATTGCTTTCTTAAAAGTAACTTGTTTTGTATCATTTGACTGACGACATCGAACTATTTCTGGAGGTGCTGCGAGAGATTGGTGAAACACCTATTGAATATCTTTCTCGGTATTTATTTCCACAGAGATCAGTTGGTTCTTGTGGTGAACTTGCTGGGATCTATTTAGTTTGTAGTGTCAGTTTTATTAATAGGTAAGTTGTTTTTCATTATAGATAGAGCAGAGAATTTCATTTCCGTTCACTTCCAATAGAGTGCAGACTTCTAAAAATGAATTACAATAGCAGCTTTTGCATTTCATTTTTATAGGAATGTAAATATACTCTTACCGGATGTTTTATTTTCAAGAATGCGTGGATTGAGATGAATTTACGATAATTTTGATTAGTTCTATTTACTTTAGTTTTTTAATATTGTGTGTTAAGACGTTCGACGTATAAGCTTTTGATATGATGGATTTCGTTTAAGCTTCTGTTAATATAGTATGGATCAGGTAATACCAACTTGTTTTATTTTACCAACCCATCATCAATATTTCTTAACTCAGTTTCATCATTCATTACCATCATCATCATCATTATGCCTCCTTATTTATTGTTATACTGCTATGCAAGGATTCGAATCATTTTCTCCTATAAAGTTCATTAGCATGAAGACTGAGAATATAACATTAGGCCATAGTTTTAGTATCTACGCCGGTCAATAAAGTAAATGGAACCGGCGGGGGATGTCCCGCAAGAATCCATACGGTTCGGTTTTGAGGCAGTTCCTGTAGAACATTGGCTATGACTGGGTTTGTGCACCGACCTCTTTAGCGACGTTAGCGTGTTCTGCTATGCTGACGACGTACTGGTGCTAGCGCACGGGAGGTCACATCAGGAGGTGGTCAACTTAATGGCGACAGCGGTTACGACAGTCTTTGCAAGTATCCGGCAACTGGGAATCGAGGTGGCGCTCCACATGTCCGATGCCATGTGTTTTCATGGCCGCGGCAATGCGTCACCTCTGGGTGAGTCCTAAATAACGGCGAAAGGGCTTATCATCAGCGTCGAGACGACGATGAAGTACCTGGAACTCGTCCTCGACAGTCTGTTAAACTTCGTGGAGCACTTCCAACGTTTGGCTCCTAAGTTTGAACAGACAGGGGCGGCACTTAATTAAGCACCTACTACCCAACCTCGGGGGACTAAACACTTCCTGCCAGATGTTGTACGCGGGGGTCGTGCGGTCCATGGCCCTCTACGGTACCTTTGTGTGGGTGCCGAATCTGATGCGACGTGGCTCACGTCTCAGAAGTCTCTGAGAACCCTCTGATCCGCGGATATCGTAGGATTTTCGAGGAGGCGGCGAACCTCTTTATCGAATTACCACCGTGGGATCTGGAGAAGGTGATCGAGCACGTATTTAACTTGGCGCGCGGAGGCACATCGCCGGGGCGAAACTCCGCTGACGCGCCAGATTAGGGATGAGCTCCGGCGCGATCTCATGGCCAGATGGCAGCAACGACTCCCGCAACCGAGGGCTAGGCTCGCTGTTATTGCAGCGGTAAGTCCCTTCTTTGAGGAGTGGCTTTTTTTTTAAGTGGGGAAAATCATCGAATGACTGATCCCGCCTGGGTGAGGCGGGAGGGAGTGTCAGACTCTTACTGACTAAAAACCACCCCATTCCTTCTCCTGCACGTCGAGCCGGAGCCTCGGTTACCCGTTAGGTTCTCCGGGACTCCGAATCGGCATCGGCCCTATTGGGCCGCATCTGTGGTGGTCTGATCGCTCTTTAGGGCACGCGCGGAACGCGACGCGCCGTACGCTCGGATTTGTTTCTGGTCGGACGGGGAGCCACCCATGCTCGCCGTCCGCAGGCCCGCGCTTACGGTGGCCGGAGATCGTCCTGCGATCCCCGACGCCCGGTGTGTCCTTCGCGATGGCTGGGTCGCGAGGAGGCAGCGCTTCGCTACCTCATGCGTCCCGCCTCCTCCTTAGCTAGCATGACTGCTTTGCAAAAGGAGGAGACGGCATCCCAGTCCCCCTCGCTCCGCATCATAGCCTGCACTAGGCCCGGACGCGAGAGGTCGCCATCGCCGATCATTTAGGAGTGGCTTGAGGGACGTTACGGCGGGCATGCGGATGGTGAGCACTGGTGACTCGCCACCTGACCAGAACCAGATCCGAGCGAATGATGTGTCGCGTACCACGCGTGCCTCAAAGAGCCATCAGACCACCACAGATGGGCCCCAGTAGGGCTGATGCCGATACGCAGCCGCGGAAGCCCTAACGGGTTGCCGGGGCTCCGATTCTTAAGTGCCAGGAATAGGAACGGGGTGGTTTTCGAGTGAGTCTGACAGTCCCTCGTGCCTTGAGTGTTATGAATTACGACCCGGGTAAGTTTGATGTGTCTTTATGTCTATCTATGGCGATGTAGCTTCCTAGCGGATGAACCTCTTATTTCTATTCTTAACACTTACTATTGTACAAATGAAAACTCGAATATTTTTTACAACTTTATTACAATAATTTAAATCATAACAAGCAGTTCTACTAACACCTATTTTTGGGAGTCTACAATTCCTACTCATTTTTTTTACGCCATAATCATCAACAACACTTAACAACTTAAAATAACTTAAAATGAACATTACATAATACGGTGGATTAAGTTAGTATTATATTAGTTGTACCAAGGACGTTTAAAAAGGCGGACACAGTCTTTGAAACAACGACTGCGGCACTTGGCTGCTATACACTTACACGTGGAATGCACACACATTGACACGAAGGACATCTGTCGCTTGACATTGCTCGTCACTACACTTCATACCGTAAAATGGGGTGAATAGGGTTCGAGAGCTAAATAGGGATAGAAGAGAAGTGAATAGATATTGGGAAATTCTTCATATTCCCCGGTGGTGCAAGCACACGCACACATAAATACACCACTGACATTTTGGTGCTTCAATCATTTTCAAATGAGATTACGTCTGCCTTTTTTCAAAGTCCTTGGATTGAAAAAAGATGTGTAGAGCATTTTAGTTACAATACTATACAAGTTTATGACCAGTTTCACAGGTTAGTGATATATCACTGACTTATTGGTTTTTTCGAGAAGAGTTTTTGCCCTCCGAAGTAGAGGAGAAGTTAAATTTTCAGTCAGAGTAAGTTCAAGCAGGGCCGTAATATCCCCAAGACAAACTAGGCAAGTACCTAGGGCCCCAGGTGATAAGAGAGGCACCGCGAGACGCGCGTGCCCTACTGCTCACAGAGGCGGGGCCGGCAGCGCTAAAAACAATTAGGGGCGACTATGAGGTACTTGCTTAAGGACGCTTTTTAGGTTTAATCCGCCCCTGGGTTAAAGTAAATTCAACTCGAGTACTAAGACAATCTTATCTAATTATTTATTTTTTCATTACGTCGTCGGATTATTTAATCGTAGATTCATCACTCAGATGGTAGTTTATTACTAATTTAGTTTGTTTTTTTGTCTTTTAGACTACCAAACTATCTATAGTTCATACAAATTACGTTTTCATTTATTTGGTACATAGTGGCTATGGAGAACTTGTGAAACAGACCTTAAGCATATTTTAATGACTGTGAAACTGACTATAAACATTTAACAAAATTTCGATAAAACCATTAGGTAAGTACTTTTATCAAAATTGTCTAATTTCAATACAAGTACCATAGTAATAATATTCGTATTTTACAACATATTATGTTGTACGCATTACACGTTTGTGTGTGTCGATGCGCAAACACAAAGATTTAAATTAGAACAAGGATGGTTTATAATGGTAAAAATATATCGTTGTCTGTAAACCAAGGTTATTTATTTATCGTCGATATTATCAAGTATAATTACAGTAAATAATGATTTAAAAAAACCGAGTTAAAGACAAAACAACGGGATCGAATTCGGGATCTGTTTTACGGATTTTTATAAACAGAGAAACTAATTCACACCTGTGTGGTCGTGGGATCCATCCAATCAAAATCTATCTTTGTCATACATAAACAATTATATTGCACATTATTTTCTGTTTACGTTTTCCATACGACCGTTCTTTTATTTCAGTACCATAAATAAAACTATTTTTCTTAAAACTAGTCAACTATACTAAAGGCATCGTTCAAATTTTGTGGACTGAACGCCATGTTGCTGTGCTTGTAGTTGGAGTACGGTGAGTTATTAGCTGACAACGCCATGTCGACGTCAACGTAGCCATGTTGAGCAGTGAACGAGTCCTCGTCTTCTTCATTATCATCATACATTGGTGATTGATGCGGTAGTTTTGCCACGTACCTCGCTGGAGGCTCAGCATACTGTCCACCAACAATAATTTCATCGTCAAAGTCAGCCTGCTTATTCGGTTTCCACGGCTTATTCAGCAATTTTGAATCTGCAAAGTGAAACGGACGCTTTTTTCTAAAGAAAAAATTACTATCCTGCATTACTTGTTTATCTGAAACGTCTAATTCCATAGCATCTTCGGTATAGTCTTTAGGAATAGGAGTGACGAAAATTTTATTGTCGGTGTAAGAAGGCTTCTTTTTTGAGAAAGCGTAGTTTGAATCAGGAGGTGGAGTATGTTTAGTCCATTGGTACTCATGTCTGTTGTATCCACGAATGTCATAATGTTGTGATGTTTCCTGGAAGCTCTGAGGAGTTGAGTAAATGTCACTGATACTGGTTTTTAGAGGCGCTCCATAGGAATCAACGGGTGGTTCCCCGTAACCTTTTTTTTGTTCCTGGTAATCATTGGCATGCGCTACTGGTGGTTCCCCAAAACTTGGTTTGTCAGGCGCGAAGAAAGAATAATGAGGCAACTTAACAATATGTCCGAATGCTGGTTTGTTGTTAGGTCTCACTTTGCCTATGCCATAATTAGATTTAGGTTTCGATGCTCGCTTTCTGTTTAAGTTAGTTATGTGTTTACTAGTTGACTTTTGTGTTCCATATTTAGGAGAAGTAGCTTTTGGATTTCCCTTGCGTATTTTCTTTGACGGTTTCCTTGATACTTTCGGAGGCCAGTACTTCGGCTTTGGTGGTCCATACATTGACTTTGGAGGTCCGTATCTCTGCTTGGATATTCTTCTGTATATTACTTTAGGCTTCTGAAATATTCTATCAAGTGGATAGTCTTCTAGTATCAATGTTGCTTCTCTTTTACTTATTATTCTTTTACCATCTGGTGTTTCTTCTATTTCGGTATCTTGTTCTTCCACCGCGACACATGCTGTGACAGTTATCTGGAATGAAATAAAGGTGAATTTGAGAATGGTTACTATTTAAAATGATTAATACGAAATTGGATGAGCAATCATAATGCTATGATTTGGTCTTGGGGATACATTACTTATTTAATCAATTAATTATAGGCCACTATTAGTTATTATAATTATGATATTTGTTATAATATTTATCTGAGTAAATTATGTTAATGTCACCCAATCATCATTAGTTGGGAAAGAAAATCGAACAGTAAAATTACATTAACATCTAAGAAAATCTAAGTAATCCCCGGTTTTGTTCCATGGCATCTGTAATGTCCATCTGATATTATTTATTTCTTTCATCTTTAATACAGGCAAGCACGTCAAAATGCACACAAATCAATGTTTTTTAAATATTTTTTGCTTCATTGTAACCAGCCCCAATATGGTGTTAGAATGCTGGTTTTCACGTCGTGACGGTAATGATTTAAGAAAGTATGCGTCTGCGCCAGTTAGCGTCACACATAGATCTCTCGTTATAGATGAAAGGATTAATTAATAGGAATCATAGTAAGTAGCGCAGTTTAAATAAACCCGACATTCCTCGAAGGGGTAGACAGAGTTGTAATGTAGGCATATGTAAATATTATCATACTTTTCATTTGTTTGCTGTTTTTGTAATTGGGCAAGCGTATTGATAAATGCCGGGCATAATTTGAAACTTCGGGTTTGGGCTATTACAAAGAATTTATGAATCCGGAAAACCGGTAACGCATTTGTAACACCTCGGGTGTTTCGAGAATTTTCTTTTTTTAAAACATTGGGTTTTCTGCTGTGTCGTGGGTGCGTTTACAAACATACAACTTCACAAACACAATGTCACCCAGACCCGAAACAACAATTTGTAGATCACCAAAGTGTTGTTCCATGCGGGAATCGAACCCTCGGCACGTCGGCAGCCGGTTGCCCAACCGTGCAGTCGAAGTGTTGAGTCGTCGTGGGTATTACCATCGTTTACCTGTGTATTCCATGGAAAAAAAACCCGTAATAATTAATATCACCTGGAAGATGAACCTCGAAACATTTTGTTAGGCACTCTTATTTGCACTGTTTTTTATTCTCCTCTATTAATAGTTTCTGTTTCGTTGCGGGATCCAAGACAGATTCATGTTATATAAAGTACTTAATTAGCTAGTAAGAATAAGAAATGAGCGCTTCTCGCCGTTAAACGATATGTTTGGCGAGGATCTTTAATTGTAAGAACAAAATGTTATTCCTAAATTGTACTTTTGTTAAATAAATAAATATGTCCCTTAGACGATTAGACTTCAGTGTTCCGTTGTTTACATGGTTGTATCTAGTGTAGATCCTGGCTTATAGGAGTTACAGTAATTTTGAGAGATTGAGGCGGGCTTATCCCGAAAAAAAGTCGTATTTTTACCTTCTAAAAAATGATTTTTTTATGAGATAAGCCGGTAAACGGGCAGACGGATCACCTGATGGTAAGATAATCGGCATCGCCCATTACCGGAACACCAGAGGCGTTACAAATGCGTTACCGGCCTTTTGGGGATTAGGAATTTGAGGATTGTGGGGGATTCGAGGATTGGGGAGACTATGGAGAAGGGGGTAATTGGGCCTGCGGTAACCTCACTCACACGACAAAACACAACGCAAACGCAACGCAACGCGACGTGAAGCAACTTCACGTCGGTTTTCTGTGAGGCCATGGTATCACTCCGCTCGAGCCGGCCCATTCGTGCCGAAGCATGGCTCTCCCACACTTAGATGATGCAGCTAACATTACAACATAGTGTCAGTTAGGTACTCTAAGGATGAACCTTTCTATCGCGTGCAATCGCTTACTCTTCGTGTATCGATTAAATTTCACTCCTTTTAATTATTATAATTACATTCATTATGTACAGTTCTATTTCCTATAAAATACCTATTTTATTTCCTCTATTAATTATCACGGCTTGAATTTCTTTTGTACTTAACAGATTTTTTCGATGCCTTCCTCATACTGTTTAATAGATCTTTGTTCAAATTATTCGCTACCGACAATGACAAACACAAGTATTTTTACTACGGTCCTAGTTCAACTAAACCATAGGTAACAACATACATAACATAACATAACATTTTACCTTTTATCCCTGAAAGGGTAAACAGAGGTGCACATTACGGCACTAATGTACCTCTACAATGTAACACCCGCTTTTCACTATTGAGTCCCATGTAATAGGGGGTGACCGTATTACCATATACCGAGCACATTTCCAGACTCCGTGCTACTGATTTAAAATTATAAAATCCAATACTTTGCCCGACCCGGGGATCGGACCCGAGACCCCTTGCCCCGGCTGTCACGCTTGCGACTGCTCGGCCAACGAGGCAATCATTTACAAAAGTAAACATTGACTTTTGTAAACGTCAACAAAACAGGATAGTCCGTCAGTCTGTTCATTAGTGAAGCTAGGTGCACTTATCGTATTTAACACTCATTTTCGTGACCAATCCTACTGCTGAACAGATTATCCTCTCTTGTCTATAAAAACGCCAGTTACAATTCTAACATCGCTTAATGTAAAGCATCTGGCAAAAGGTTAAAAATGTTAACATTACTCACTTATAAAGTAATTAGTAAATAAACCACGTCTTACATAAAAATTACCATTCAAAAGATTTCATATTTCACTGTCAAGTTGCTACTGTCTCTTGGTATTCTTTGTATGCTAATATAGCCCCAAGGGTCAACTGGTATGTATTGAGACGTTAAATGAAAGTTACCATCGGCTTTTCCACGTGGAAGCTCATAGGAAGTAAGTATATTTTATAATCATTCCAACCTTCTTTATATGTTCCGTGATTCCAACTTAGTGTGTGCTTTTGTTTAGATTTTTGTCATTTTTAAAAAAGAAAGACCGCCTCGTTGGCTGAGTGGTTGCAAGTGCGACTGCCGGGCAATGGGTCTCGGGTTCGATTCCCGGGTCGGGTAAGTATTACAGGGTTTGTAAAAAAATCTCAGTGGTAGCACGGAGTCTGGAAATGTACCCGGTATATGGCAATAGGCTCACCCGTAGGGAGTGGGACTCATAACTTAAATAGTGAAAAGTGGGCGTTACTTATGTGTGCACCTCTGCCTACCCCCTCGGGGATAAAAGGCGTGATGTTAGGTTTTATTACAGATTTAATATAGCGAGCGGCTTTATACATTTTGCCCGTTTATTGGCATGCAAAATATAGTGAAAAAAAGCTGTCAGATTCAATATATAATTAAGATCAACAATTTCAATATAAACAATAGTAACAATGTCATGTTAATACTTAATGTTAATAATCAATTAGAAAGTCTGTTGTTGAATAATAACATTTGTGAATGAGAAGTTTAACCTGTATGTATTTGTATACGTTTGTCCGGCAACATGCGTTATTTACTCGACCAAGTGCAACCTGAGATCTTATGGAAGTTGTTTTGCACTTTACATTTGAGACTAAACGACAATACAGAAATAAATAACATCAAAAAGTTTTCTACCATGATAACATTAAACATCAAAATTGACTTCCTCATATACCTAATTGAATAGGGAATTTAGAAGCAGATGCGCACGCGTCACTTTCTAGTGCGTGCACAGATAAGTGTCGGTAAATCTTAGACTCTTGCGCCGTTACTCAATGGCGATAGAATGTGGTAGATGGCCGTTTTTTGCTTGTAAACAGTTTAACAAATCGTAGGAAAAGTAAATGTTTTAAGTGATCGGCACGTGTATGTATGTGGCTGATTTGTTTGTGTTTGTAACTATGTATGTTTGTTTGTTCTTGTGAGGGAAGTGATGAAGACATTATGTATGCAGAAGAACAAATAAACCTGCTTGGGATTAAAAGGATTTTTGGGGATCTGGCGATTGTAAACCGGGAAGGATAGTTTCTGGTAATTTCACTTACATAGTAGAATATTGTTTCATTGTTTAAAGTTGCAAATGCATTTCTCTCCCATGCGAATTGTGATTTGATTGATTTATTAACGCACCACATAGGTTTTCTTTTTGTAACTGTTTCCGTTTATTGCTAACTAGCGACACGCCTTATATGCCTATACCTCTATTATACTTCTTTAAGAATTACTCTATTTATTTGAAAAACCGCATCTAAATCCATTGCGTAGTTTTAAAGATCTAAGCATACATAGGGACAGACAGACGGTGGATAGCGACTTTGTTTTATACTACTTAGTGATCGTAGGTGTTGGAGAAGTCCAACACAAGTGTCACCTGCTTTGATTTAGTATTCACATATGTTTGCATCCAATTTAATGTCGAAATCCTATGACCGACTTCAAAAGAAGAGTTGTTTTTTAAAAATCTCACGGTACATACATGTCGAGAAGTACATAGCTATTACCTATTTTGTTATTTAAGTATGCCTACATACATATTTATGATACAATACACGACTCATAAATAATATTTTCGGTGAAGTTGGTCAAAAAAGTATAATGTTATTGTGTCCGCTGTCGAGTTAACAATGTGAGGTCATGTTAAATTGTCCGTTTTCACTGACCTCTGCGTTCTTAGAATAGTTAAAGATTAACTTAACTGTCTTTTATTATTTTGACTATGTTTATTTACTGTGGGAATTGTACCTGTGGTAGTTATTGTTAGAGCAATGGCTACTTCTTTTAGGTACGTCGGGATGAAATATTATTTTATTTACAAAATATTGTCTTCTGACTGTCTCGTTGGCCGAGTGGTCGCAAGTGCGATTGCCGGGTAAGTGGTCTCGGGTTCGATTTCCGGGTCGGGCAAAGTAGCCGAAGTCCAGAAATGTGCCCGGTATATGACAATAGGCTCACCCCCTATTACATGGGACTCATAACCTAAATAGTGAAAAGTGGGTGTTACATTGTACAGTGGTATCAACTACCGTAATGTGAATCTCTGCCTGCCCCTTCGTTGATAAAAGACGTGATGTTTTCAGTTCAGTTCAGAATGGGTTATGTTTTGGTTCTCTTTACGTCATATTAGACTAGCTACTACCGCACAGTTATCCGCTCTGATCGCCTATTTATCGTAGGTTGATGTTTCATAACCGTTAATGATAAGCCTTGCTCGATAAACGGACGAAACACAACGCAAATGTTGTTTCACGTCGGTTTTCTGTGCCGCCGTGGTATCACTCCGGTCGGGCCAGCCCACTCGTGCCGAAGCATGGCTCTCCCACACTTAATCAAGATCATGACTTTGTCCCACGATTCCTTGCATCTATAGGTACTTCTTTTAGCTTCCATCACATAATATGAATTTGATAGAATGCTTGTGTTACCTGCAGCTGTAGCCAAATGCCATTTAGCGCTTGTCTGCATGTAGAATAGAAAACCAAATTATATTGAACTAGCGGACCCAACAGACGTTGTCCTGCATATCCACTTGAATGTATAAACAAAAATTCATTCAAATTAGTTCAGCTGTTTAGGATAAATAACCTAAACATCGACTGCAGCGCCATCTGCCGGGCTGATTTGTGAATCTAAACCATTCCCAGATCCCCATGAACACACACAAAAAAGTTTCATTAAAATCGGTCCAGTCGTTTGAGAGAAGTTCAGTGACATACAATACACACTCACAGAAGAATTATATATATAAAGATTGACGTAAAGCGTTAACAGTTGTTAGTGTCATCACCGTACATTTCGTTTTTACTCTCTCTGTAGACAAGCGCTAAAGTGGCGTTTGGCTAAAGGCACTGGTGCATCAGCATGCTGGTTCAAGGAGGTATCTTGGTCAGTATTTCGCCAACCATTTATTTAAATATATAATAACCGTTACAAATATTGAATAGAACAAGTTCTTTTACATCTATATAGAAAGTTTGAAGGCCGTCAAACGAGAGTGAAAATAGGAAACTGAATGAATCGGTTATCATATAGTTTTATGTTACTTAATAGTCAAAACTGGTTATTTTTATAATTCATTTAAATATTTGTTCGGGTACCGGATTTATAAACATAATATAGGTACTAATCTTTATATATATAATTCTTCTGTGAGTGTGTATGTCACTGAACTTCTCTCAAACGACTGGACCGATTTTGATGAAATTTTTTGTGTGTTTTCAAGGGGATCTGGGAATGATATAGATTCACAATTCGGCATATGGCGCTGCAGTCGGTTTCTAGGTTAGTTACCCCAAACGGCTGAACTAGGTCATTTGAATGAATTTTTGTTTATACATTCAAGTGGATATGCAGGACAACGTCTGTCGGGTCCGCTAGTCTATATATATAAACAGATAAATAAAATTGGAATGACTGTTTGTAATATTAAAATATGCGCTTTTTACTACATGCATACGATACACATATCAAAATAACAATTTTTACAATTTTAGTCTGCCTGTCTGTTTGTTCTGGCTAATCTCTAAAATGGCTGGACCGATTTTGCAAGACTTAGCTGATGTACTAAGGAGTAACATGGGCTACTGTAATTTAAGCAGATTGAAACACAAAAGATTATGTTCTAAAATTTATATTCTACGCGGATGAAGTCACGGATAACAGCTAGTAAATTATAATAAGTATAGTACTCGTAAATGAAAATAAGATAGAACAATACATTTACCGCACTACGTTATTTTTTAAACAATTTAATAAAACGTTGCCTCACACTAGAATTTTTTTATGGCATAAGCCGGTAAACCAGCAGACGGATGGTAAGCAATCGGCGTCGCCCATGGACACCTGGAACACCAGAGGCGTTATAAGTGCGTTACCGGCCTTTTGGGGATTAGGAGTTTGGGGATAGTTGGGGATTCAGGAATTGGGGAGATTGGGGAAGGGGAGAGTAATTGGGCCTCCGGTAACCTCACTCACACGACGAAACACAACGCAAGCGTCGGTTTTCTGTGAGGCCGTGGTATCACTCCGGTCGAGCCGGCCCATTCGTGCCGAAGCATGGCTCTCACACACTTTTCTCATGTGTCGTGGATCCGTTTACAAACATACAATTTCACATACACATGATCCACATCTTGTTTCGGTTCTCGGTGTAATGGTTTATAAATGCATTCTACAGCTCAGGAGATAAAAAATATTTAAGACATGATATAGATAACAAGTTTCCGTCGACGACAGTGCGGAAATGTAAGATTTCTCAAGTTCAATGACACTTTATAACCACAAGCTATCAGATGGATCGTGATGGTAACAACGCGAATTAATTCTACTATATTACCATATTTTACGTAGACAACAAAATAAACAAAAATTTTTATATCTAGCTTCGTCCATTGGCTTTGCTAGCGTCTTAGGGGATAAAAATTGGGCTATGTTTTATTCCGGCACTACAATCTATCTCAAAACTAAATTTCGTTCAGATTCATTCAGTACTATTAATGTCTGAAAAAGTAATATACATACATTTAAAGTATAATTCTTTATTTTTAGAAGCATTTTTGACAATGTTCGAAAAATTATTGAAAAAATTTATTGACTGTCCTGTTGGTCGAGTGGTCGCAAATACGACTGCAGGGCAACGGGCCGCGGGTTCGAATCCCGGGTCGGGCATAGTACTACTGCGTTTTAGAAAAAAATTGGATCTGGAATTGTTTCCGGTATATAGGAATAGGCTCACCTATTTATGTACATGGGACTCATAACATTAGTGAAAAGTGGGTGTTACTTTATACCTACAGTGGCATTTAAGTGCCGTAATGTGCGCATCTGACTACCACTTCTAAAAGATGTGATGTTATGTTATGTATTAATAGAGGAGAAGAAAAAATACTATAGTTTTGTCTAACAAAAGTGAAAAGGTATTTTGTCTCTAGCTCTTTAGGCAAGCGATCAAAGTTCTAAAACGTATACTTCTATTCCCTCCTCCGAGAAAAAAGGCTTAATGGTAGTATCGTCAAGTAAACACCGGAGGATAACTAACAGGTTGGTCCAGTAAGGTGTAGTTACCTGTCTGCTGATACCTAAACTTTTACTCGTGCGTGATAGGACCACATTCCCGTAAACTAGACTTTAATGTGTTGTATTTTCTTGGTTTTCTTTAGTTTATAAGCGTAAACGATGTTTTTTATAGTACGTATGTCTAATGAGCCTACCTCAGCTTTTCATTTTATGTGCCGTGTTAAAAGAAAATTTAATGTAGTTTATTATTAACACGACTAGAATCTGTTGTACTGGATTTTTTATCTTAATGTTAAATAAATGTTTATTAACGTTATTTAAATTGATTGCACGATTGGTGTGTTAGCCAGGCCACTGGTTGCCTTGCTAGTGGTAGCGGGTCGATTCTCGCATGAACTCCTTGCGTCCCCACAAATTGTTGTTTCGAGTGTGTCATGTGTATGTGAACTTGTATGTTTGTAAACGCATCCACGACACAGGAGAAAATCCTAGTATGAGTAATCCTAGCAACGTAAAAATGTTTTGTACATTATCTGCTGCCTCGTTGTCCGAGTGGTCGCAAGTGCGACTGCCGGGCAAGGGGTCTCGGGTTCGATTCCCGGGTCGGGCAAAGTAATATTGGGTTTTTAAAAAAAATCTCAGTAGTAGCACGGAGTCTGAAATTGTGCCCGGTATATGGCAATAGGCTCACCCCCTATTTCATGGGACTCATAACATAAATAGAGAAAAGTGGGTGTTATAGTGTACAGTGGCAGTGACATAATGTGCACCTCTGCCTACTCCTTCGGGGATAAAAGGCGTGATGTTATGTTATGTTACATTATTTTTGTAGTAAGTACCTATTTTAAATTTAATTTACAGCCACAAACACAAAATACCACTATTATTTTACTAACACTAGGTATAACAAGAATTTCCTAACGAACCATTTCATTTACGACAATACATATTCTATTAAAAAAACAAAAGTGTTCAGCAAAGTATTTTAATTAATTTACTTTATATCACGCTCTACGGATTAACATCTAAAAAACTTGTTTGTTGCGAGAAATTATGATCAAGATTAAATATCGATAGAAACATATTTTGTGTGGGAGAGCCATGCTTCGACATGAATGGGCCGGCTCGACCGGAGTGATACCACGGCCTCACAGAAGACCGACGTGAAACAACGCTTGCGTTGTGTTTCGACGTATGAGTGAGGTTACCGGAGGCCCAATTATCCCCCCCCCCCTCTCCCTTTTCCCAATCCCTGAATCCCCAACAATCCTCAAATTACTAATCTAGAAGGCCGGTAACGCACTTGTAACGCCTCTGGTGTTCCAGGTGTCCATGGGTGACTTCGATTACTTACCTTCAGGTGATTCGTCTGCTCGTTCACCGGCTTATCCCATAAAAATAAGTTACATAATTCGGTACCTAATAATGGATATCTTATCAAAATTTGTTATATTGTCCATGACTTGTAGTATAGGTATGGAAAAAGGAACTACATGTAGATCTTATTGTAGAAGAAATGTAGGTTGATGAGTGCTGATAGCAGTGTTGCTCTATTTGATATTCTGACATTCACATCACTTGTCTACTACCTATACATGGATACTGCTGACCAAAGGCCTCTTTTCGCACGGAGAAGGTAAGCAAGAATAACCACGCTTGCTCAATGCGGGTTGGCGATTTCAAACTTATAATAAGAAATTACAAGCCTAGGTTTCCGAACGATGCTTTCCTTCACCGTTTGTCAGTGGTGTCTAAATAATCTTTGATTTGAAATATTAACATTCTGAAATTAAGTTACAAAAAACAAGTTAAGTTTAATCAATCAACTTGACCAGCAAGTTACTCAGTAGCAATGTACTAAAGCGATGATATCAAGCGAAAGAAAATCGAAAGTAAAGATACGAACGGATCGCGTTTACATAGCTCTGTCTCGAGATATCACGAACTGTATATTGACATGTTTATTGTTTGTGGACAATGCTGCAGCTGTAGCCAAATGCCATTTAGCGCTTGTCTACGTGTAGAGTAGATACTAAATTATATGGGATTGACGTAAATTTTGACACTTGTCAGTGTCATCCCCATACATTTAGTTTTCTACTCTCTCTGTAGACAAGCGCTAAAGTGGCGTTTGGCTAAAGGCACAGCTACCTGTAGTCAAATGCCATTTAGCGCTTGACTATTTGTAGATTAGAAAACCAAATTATATGGAATTGACGTAAATTATGACACTTGTTAGTGTCATCCCCATACATTTAGTTTTCTACTCTCTCAGTAGACAAGCGCTAAAGTGGCGTTTGGCTAAAGGCACAGCTACCTGTAGTCAAATGCCATTTAGCGCTTGCCTATATGTAGAATAGAAAACCAAATTATATGGGATTGACGTAAATTTTGACATTTGTCAGTGTCATCCCCATACATTTAGTTTTCTACTCTCTCTGTAGATAAGCGCTAAAGTGGCGTTTGGCTAAAGGCACTGATTACAAAACAAAAAATACCATTTTCTTCAACAACAGACAACCCTTCTCTGTCCTGTGTGACCAAAACTCAAAAATTTTAACAGATTTCAAAAGAAGAATGTTTATCAGTTTATCCTATATGTGTGTAAATATGAATGTGTGTTTGTCCACCAATATCTCGCGATTGGTTGAACCGATTTTGATGCAGTTTTCAGAAACGTGTTTTATGCACTTAAGCGGTATTAGTGTATTAATAGACTTCAAAAAAAAAGAAGGAAGCTGAAGTCGGTATTTTTAAACGAATTTTATTAAAAATTAAATGAAAGTATGTATATACTTTTGTCTGTAAGTTGTTGGTCAGCCATTAAGAGACGATTTGATAAGGTAGATACTGAACAGTCTCAATTATCTCAAGGAGTCTTGATATTGATTTTATTATGGAGTAACTTAAAACCTACTAAATTGTACCCATAACCAAAATTGGGTGCACTGAATACATCTTTGTTTGTTCTTTCAATAATGAACAGACATACCTAATTCAATTAAACTCCAACCAGGTGAATCGGAACACCGAACTTCCACAAAATGACTATACTTCTCAGATCCTCAGTCCGTATCGCACCCCATGGTTACTGTTTAATTAGTCTTCAGTAATTAGCCGGTTGTTGTGGGCAAACTATGTGTTACTAGGTTAAACACCGTGAAATGTTGTCGATTTCACTAATCGAAAGTGGAGGATCTCTATTCTATCGTTATTTTTAAAGAAGTCGGCTAATCAAGGATTGAAAATGAATTGGTTTCATCTGACTTGAAGCTAAATATTTTGCCTGATTTCTTTAGTATTATTGCTATCTTTGCTCGCATAGGCCCCTTTCACCAACCACTTCGAAACCATCTCTTAACTAAAAGTTACTTAGCGCGACGTACCACTTAAACTAACCCCTAACTTGTTCGATTAAGGGCCGATTTTTCAACCATTAGTTTATTCTTAGGAATAACTTTGAATATTTGACAATTCGTTTATACAAAAACTGTAAAATGTCAATTTTATTCTACAGTTAAGTATTAATTGAAGATTGTAAAATCGGCCCTAAGTGATACTTACAGATTGGTAAAATCCAAAATGGCGTTAAATATCAGTCATACAAAAAAGAGGTTAGTGAATCGATTTTTCATCTTATGGTACTGTTAATCGAAATTGTTCTACACTACACTTCAATACATCACTCATTATAGAACAAATACACAATACTCCTTTACTCAACGCACTCGTAACCTACTTCTCACAAACATTACAAGTGTTACACATCTAATCGGCTTAAATTATATAATTAAACACCATAAACAATGAAAACAATATGGTTGCCAGGGAAAGTGTTGTGGTGACAATACTGTTGTTTCAAAACCACCTCTATTTCATTCAAGTTAAAGGTCATTTTAGTATGATAGGGGAGAATAGGCAGAGCTTATAGAAAAGTGTTTTGAAATCGCTGTGGTGATTTGATTTGATATAAATTGTGGAGTTTTCTTCGCTTGTTGGGGATTTGATCTATGGCGTTTTGTTTATAGTGAGGAAACTTTTTTTTTTATGACTATGGAAAACCTTCAAAAGGCGCCAAGCCTTTTTGGGGATAAAAGACTAGGGAGTGTGGGATTTTTACCTCACTAAAACCACCCCGGTGGCCACCCTCAACAACTGAATGGAGGCACCGGGTCCTCTAAAAGAGAATCGTGACGAAACCTGGGCTTATAATTTCTGATTAAAAGTTTGCTATACATATATGTTTGATTATATGTTTTCATTGAGCAAGCATAGAGATTAATGCTTCGTGTGTGAGGAGGCCTTTGGTCAGTAGTGGTCACTTATAGGCTGTATGATGTATGATGATGTTTTATTTTTGTCATTTGAATGTATATGTCGCGTCTTGGGTGGCCGAAATGCGAAGCATCGGGTCTTCACCATGATCCGACATGGTTACCGCTACACTTGGGCACTATGTGGGTACTCGAGCGAAAGACGATTTTGATTTTAAAATTAATTTATTCCAACAATAATTACAATCAAGAAACAGACACGTGCGTTGGTACCGGGCGTTTGCCAAGACGGTCTCAACTAGACTGATCCAACGATCGATCCTCCCTCCGTCCTCGCCACATCCCTTCTCTACCGACGATCGTGTCCAAGCGGTGGGGCGCGCTTGCGTTTCTGATCACGTGATTATGAATCAATTCGTTAGATGGCGCTGTACATCGTACCGTAGCGCCATCTATCCACGACACGGCCATCCCTGGCTAGCACCCGTCCTCGGGTGTAGTATCTGTGGACAAAAATACGCTCTGAGGATACACTAGCTCGGCTATCCTGCCAATGCAAAAGAAGGTGGCTAATTCTCATCACATTTTATTTCCGCTAACTCTACGTACATACAATAATAATCAATTCCCTGTTGTCAGGGTTTTCTACATAGTGTGTACAACATTACTATTCAAAGAGGCCCGATCGACAAGTCAACAAAGCAAAATCATCACCACAAATCTGAACTAAATTTCAAGGCCAGTGTATACTCAACTCGTCATAACCCATGCACCAACATAGGTCAGAGTCGCACCAACGACTGTTTACAGACTCTCTGCCAAATGTGCTACAACACATGAGGCACTCTGTGCACCAACACAGATCAGAATCGCACCAACGATTCTCAAAACATCCTGCGCAATATGTGCTACAACACATGAAGCGCTCTGTGCACCAACACAGACAGAAATCGCACCAACGATTTCTCAGACCCATCGCCACATGTTACTCATGAGGTGCGGTCCCTAGTTTCGACCCATCGTCCCATGTTACTCATGAGATGCGGTCTACAGTTTCAGAGTATGAGTATACATGCCATTTTTAATCGGAATTGGTTTCACTACCACTGTCATCAACTATTACGTCTAATTCTCGAGGCACTTGGTGATCGGGGATCTTTCTTACACGATCATGGGGGTATTTGTACGTTCGCTTAGAGTCAAGTGCCTTTAGTAGATATCTATCCCCGTCTAACACATCAATGATCTTAAATGGACCTTTAAATTTAGGGTCTAATTTAGTCTGATTTCTTTCCTCATTTTCAATCAAAACATAATCATTAATGGCTAACTTAGACACTTTAGCCTTATTTTGATCAAATCGATTTTTGTCATACACAGAATTTCTCTCAATATTTTGCGTCGCGTGCTCTCTGACTTCGTCCAAGTTAACGCCAATCTCGTCATCAATAGCGGACATTAGACTAAGCGGTCGTGCTACCCTTCCTACCATTAATTCGAGGGGGCTGTATTTAGTTACCCTATTAATAGTGGAGTTCATAGCCAGCTGAACCTCTCCTAATGCGTCCTGCCAAGATCGATCACGACTAGTCTCTACAGCTGTCAGCATACTCTTGAGGGTACTCATCACTCTCTCGACTTGACCGTTCGCACGACTACCTCCAGTAGCTATTAAGTGCAACTCAATATTGTTAGCAGTACAGAAACTAGAAAAATCTTTGCTCGCGAAACAACGACCTTGGTCTGCTATTATCCGTTTCGGTGCACCAAACAAAGCTATGCAAGACTTAATAGCACAAATACTACTGTTCGTGTCAATATAGAGTGAGTGACGAAGCAACACAAATTTGGTAAACGCATCTATGATGACAAACACGTACTCCTTAATGTCGTTCTTACCCGATAGTTTGCCAGAAGCATCGACATGAATGGTATGCCATGGAACGTTGAACTTGGGAATTGGGTGAAGTTCTGCCTGAACTTTGCCTGAGTGGGACTTGGCTACCTTGCAGGTGATACAATTATCCACAAATTTCCTAACGTATTTCGACATGCCGCTGAACCAATAGTGCTCGTAGACCTTTTCGAGCGTTTTCTCCCATCCTAAATGCATAACCGACTCATGGATGTTATTAATTACAGACCACCTGAGAGCTCTAGGTACAATAGGCAGACATCGAGTACGACCATTACGTTGAACTTTACGAAACAAAATGTTTTTACGAATTTCGTAAGTTTTGCGAGTTTCCTCAGGAAAAACTTCGTTACGCAGATCAGACACTATCTTACGGATCTCTTCGTCCTTTTCCTGTTCGGCTTGTAACCAGTTACTCGAAAGTTCAGCTAAATTGACGCGCTTTTGTTCTACCCGAGTGATAACTACCTTGGATGTAGGGAGAGGATTTCTGGAAAGGAAATCTACGTGGCTCATCCTACTGCCTTCGCGATAAATAATGTCAAACTCAAATGACTGCATGTAAGCCCACCAACGATGAACTCGCGGAGACAAATCAGTTTTGCTTTTGGAAGCTTTAACAGCACTGCAGTCTGTCACAACGGTAAACAACGACCTAGCAAATAATGTCTAAAATGCTTAATAGCATTAAAGACGGCTAAAGTTTCCAGTTCGAATGAATGATACTTCGATTCGGCTGGGGACGTACGACGACTATAATAAGCAACCACATGTTGTTTTCCATTAATCTTTTGAATAAAAATGGCACCATACCCTTCAGCACTGGCATCGGTATGTAATTCAATAGCATGCGCAGGGTCAAATATTGTTAAAACTGGCTCACTAGTCAAATAAGAAATTATTTTCTGTCGAATGGCCTCGTGGCTGGGTTCCCAACTGAGAGACCTATTCTTGCCACTTGTCAACCGAAACAGAGGAGCCATGATTTTCGAGAACTGTGGAAAAATTGTCTGAAATAAGTGGCCAGACCTATGAACTGTCTCAGCTGAGTGATGGTTTTAGGTGGGGGAAGTTGGGACAAAGCTCAAATTTTATTAGGGTTGGGTCTAATTTGGCCATTTTCAACAACAAAGCCCAAATATTCAACTCGTCGCTTAAGAAATGAACATTTTGCGAAATTCAGAGAGAAACCAGCGTTTGTCAATTTATCGAGAACAGTGCGAAGACGCACCAAACTCTCCTCCACAGACGACCCTATCAATAGAATGTCATCAACATATGCGACAGCATAGCTATGAGCAAGGTCACCTAATGCTTTCGTCACTGCTCGCTGATATACTGAGCTTGCATTCTTCAAACCGAACGGCATGGTCAAATATTCCCACTGACCGTCAGGTGTGACGAATGCAGTTCGCTCTATTGACTCAGGATGAACTGGGATCTGATGATAACCTGATAGCATATCAAGGCATGTGAACCATGTAGCACCTCCTAACCTAGACAAGAGATCCTCTATCAATGGCAGTGGAAACCTATCCGACACTGTGTTGTCATTCAGCTCCCTGTAGTCGACGCACATGCGATCCGAACCATCCTTCTTTTTAACGAGCAGCACTGGACTGGAAAACGGCGAACAACTCGGCCTAATTACACCTGCTTCCTCCAACTCACGAACCTTGGAAGCAACTACTTCGCGTTCACTAGCACTAAGCCTATAAGGGCGACGGTTAACTGTACGACTAGGGTCTATAAGCCTTATTTGCAACTGTCCTGTTGTAACACGGGATGTAGAAACACCACTAGAAAACGAAGATGCATATTCTAACAAAAGATCAATTAATTGGGAACGGAACTCTCTCGGAACGTCTGTATTAACTTGGCCGAAATCAATTTGACAATGATAATCACTCTTGTGTTTATTTGAGACATCACATAACCTAACAATTTTTTTACGACACAAAACAACACTATCAGATGACATACTAACGTTGAATCCCTGATCTAAAATCTCGCGCCCAATTAAAATATCATTTTTGAGAGAACTATCCGGTACAACATGAAATAAAATCTCTAATCGCAAATTATTAATCATAACCTCTGAAAGAATTTGTAAGGTGCTTTGTACACTACCATGACCGATTCCCGTTAAATTTACAATGCTATTAACCCGTTTGCCACTAAACTTTGACGCAATATTGTCTTTAATCAGAGAGCACTCGGCGCCAGAATCATAATAAAATGGATACGACTCACCAGAGTTCATCAACACACCGCCAGGATTGCTAACATAGCAAACATCAACGCGACGATCGCTGCTCGCTGCTGCTGCAGGCGCTGCCACTGCGCTGCTTGAGCCCCGTGCGCTAGCACCTCCGCCATTGCTTAGTGGACATTTGGCAGCAAAATGTCCAGTTTTGCCGCATCGAAAACAGATGATATCCGACCGCTGCTTCGAACCCGTAGAAGTTGACGCTGAAGTGGTAGCATTGGTTGCTCTGCCCTTCACTTCACCTTTCCAACGGCAGTCAAATGATCGGTGACCTGGTTTACCGCAGTTGTGACACTTCAGTGTTAACGGTTGCAACTTTGATCTCTTGAAGTCTGGTGCGGCCTCGGTTACGTTACCAATAGGAGCTTTTCTCTTCAAAAATGAGAACGCTTGAAGTTCACACTGAAGCTTGTTTCTATTCTTGACGTCAGTAGTGAAGCCAGCCTCTGAATACGCCCATCAAATTGTGCCATGTGAGCCAGCACCGTAGATATGGCTATCTGCTCAGCACTCATGTTTTGCCAGCGCGATGTGAGTGTAGAAAGCAATCGCGCGGCGTAGGCGGCATAGCATTCACCTTCCTTAGGCTTGCTATTCATTAGTTTGACGAGGGTAGCGGCTGGTGTGTCCACGCAATCAAACCGGGATAAAAACAAGCTTTTGAAGTCACCCCATGTCATGCCCGCAAACGACACTTGTGCAAGCCAACGTGAAGCACTTCCTTTTAGAGCCTTGCTTAAGGTGATTATTAGCGCACTTCCCTGAAGCGGAACTTCCGATAAGCACAGATCTGCTGTAGTACACCAAGCACGTGCGTCCACGTCCGGTTTATCTGGGTCAAATTCCGGCAAAGAAATATGCTTGGCACCTGATGGACCCCTGACAGCTTCTATGAGGGCCATCATATTTTGATTTTGTGCCGCCAGCAACGTACGAAGCAAGTTTTCGTCACCGCGTGACGTCATCGCTCCATTCTCCATATTTTCATCAGCTCGAGTGAATCCCACTTCTGATGTCGCGTCTTGGGTGGCCGAAATGCGAAGCATCGGGTCTTCACCATGATCCGACATGGTTACCGCTACACTTGGGCACTATGTGGGTACTCGAGCGAAAGACGATTTTGATTTTAAAATTAATTTATTCCAACAATAATTACAATCAAGAAACAGACACGTGCGTTGGTACCGGGCGTTTGCCAAGACGGTCTCAACTAGACTGATCCAACGATCGATCCTCCCTCCGTCCTCGCCACATCCCTTCTCTACCGACGATCGTGTCCAAGCGGTGGGGCGCGCTTGCGTTTCTGATCACGTGATTATGAATCAATTCGTTAGATGGCGCTGTACATCGTACCGTAGCGCCATCTATCCACGACATATATAATTTTAATTTTGTTTTGTAACTAAAAGAAAAATAAATATGATATGTAACGTTAAGAATTATGAAGGTGCAACTTAATACAAAATATCGAAATTCAATAAACAACATGAATACTTATCATTTATTTATTTTATACTTTATTGCACACACAGAGAGATTAGTATACATTGCAATAGTAATTTGAGTACAATGGGCGGTCTTATCACACGTGGCGATTTCTTCTAGACAACCGTTGGATGGATTTTTTGAAAAAAATTTGGGAATGGGTGGTAGTAATTCACAATAACTGCACGGTTGGCGCGGTGGCTGGGCAACTGGCTGCCACGCAACGTGTCGCGGGTTCGATTCCCGCACGGAACAACTCTTTGTGTGATCCACAGACTGTTGTTCCGGGTCTAGGTGTCATGTGTATGTGATATTGTATATTTGTAAACGCACCCACGACCCAGGAGAAAATCATAGTGCGAGGCAACATTTTTTAAAAAGAAAAAATAATGTGACTGTCTTGTTTACCGAGTGGTCGCAAGTGCGACTGCCGGGCAAGGGGTCTCTGGTCCGATTCCCGGGTCGGGCAAAGTATTACTAGGTTAAAAAAATCTCAGTAGTAGCACGGAGTCTGGAATTGTGCCCGGTATATGGCAATAGGCTCACCCCCTATTACTTGGGACCCATCACATAAATAGTAAAAAGTGGGTGTTACATTGTACAGTGGCATAATGTGCACCTCTGCCTGCCACCTGATGTCATGTAATAAAAAAAATGTAGAAGAGAAAACAAAAAACAAATGAAACAATGAATAAAATATTACCAAACGTGTATAACTATAGTTTTAACATTTCGGAAACAATGCTATTGAATTTAACTTTTGTACTAAATAGTTACCTATAGAATACAGACAGACCAACACACCAGCTTCATAAACTACGCTGTCATTATAAAATTCAGTGCTTGCTTGTATCTAGGCTAGGTAATAAGATCTGTTGGTCATTTATTTTCACCTCTGTAACACTACACGGCTAACTAAGAGAAAATTATTATTATGGTAGTGTAGTTGCTTGGAATCTTGTGTTTAGAAGTGGGTCAGCAGTATTAGATTACCGTGGAAATATATAATACTAGCTTTTGACCGCTGCTTGGCCCACATTGATGTGGGATAAAAAGCCTGTGTCATTCCAGACCGTTATCTAATCTACCCCTGGTCCAAATTTCAACCCGATCCCTTTAGCCATTGTGACGAACTCACAAATCTTCGCATTTATAATATTAACTAGCTGACCCGGCGAACTTCCTACCGCCTTTTTTTATCGTCCAATGACTGCTCCCGCCTGGGTGAGGCGAAACGGAGTGTCAGACTCTTACTGACCAAAAACTACCCCGTTCCTAGTCTTGCATTTCGAGCTGGAGCCCCGGCAACCCGTTAAGTCTTCCGCGGCTCTGTATCACCCATGCTCACCACTCGCAGGCCCGTGCCTGGTGGCTGGAGTTCGTCTCGTGATCCCCGAGACGCCCGCAGTGTCTAGTGCGATGGCTGGGGCGTGAGGAGGTTTGTTCCCTCATGCTTCGCAAAAGGAGGAGACCGCTCCGCATAATCGTGTCGTGTCGGTCTGCCATTCCATCGCGTTAAGAGAGTGAGGGAGGGAACAGTGAGTGTACTTGTATTTGCGCACACACTTGTGCACATCTCCTAGTCGAGTTAGATTTACCACCATGATTGAAATCGATCGAGGGATTTATTACGCCTAAAATCTATGGATCTGTAATAATTACAAACAAACGAAACGAGTTTCTAAAACAATTAAAAAGTCTCAGAATCAAAGCGAAATATTTTTGATAAAAAAGGAACTTTCAGAAAGTGCTCGAGAACCGGTTCCCGACGTGATGTGTTTAGAAATCTAAATAACGATACGGTTTTTATGTATTTATATCTAAATATTTCGGACTAGATTTTTGCTAGTCTGAGAAAATATTTACTTGTATATAAGGTCAGATTTTATGACGTGCATAACATATTGATTGCCAGCAAGTGCTTTTGGATTTCCAAATATATTTTTTATTTAAAATTGTATCAAAATCAACAATAATGATATCAATGTGTACTATGTATAAGTGTGGGAGAACCAAACGTTGGTAGGAATGGGCTGGCTCGACCGGGGTGGTACCGCGGCCTCGCAGAAATTGGATGTGAAACAACACTTGCGTTATGTTTTATTGAGCGAGTAAGGTTACCGCAGGGCTCAATTCCCGAATCCCCAAAAATCCTCAAATTCATAATGCCCAAAAGCTCCAAAAAGCCGGTAACGCATCTTTAACGCCTTTAATTTTCGGGTGTCCATGTCCATAGACGGCGCCAATTGCTTGCCATCAGGTGATCTGTCTGCTCGTTTACCGGCTTATCCTCATAACAAAGCAATGAGAAAAAAAATTCAAAGTAAATTGGGGGTAGAGTTTGCGACGCGTGAAAATTAATTTTCGTGTCATCTCCTCTCTATTTCATATATCGTGATTGTGTAATAAACGTGACAACGAAACGATTGCATTTTTATTATTATTTATATGTTATTAAACTTGGCGTCTGAGTGCATTAAACCTGACATCAAAGATTTCTATTAGGTAATAAAAACCGTATGCTGTAAGAAATTGTTCATGAATCAAATATTAAAAAAAAACATCTTCTAATATATTCTTGTAGATGGCGAAATTCGGTGTTTTATTAAAGCTAATTGATTAACCAAGTCTAATTGATATTAGTGTCGAATTACAGCATCTGTACACGTAACTGTCACTTGGATTGATCGTGGTAACACGAAAAAATATATTCATTACCTAGGTACTAGTGGCGGCTCCCGTGGGTATAAAAAGTAGACTATGTATTGTTCCCGATCATAATCTACCCCATTTTCTCATCCCAATTTCTTCAGTCGTTTTAACGTGAAGGAGTAAGAAACAAACATATAAACTTCGCATTTGTAATATTACTACTACTTTATTTTATATGTTACTAATTACATATACTTCTAATACGAGTAAAGTAGGTAGGTTTAATACCTTTGACAAGTCTCTTACAATCTTCAAGATATTAAATTGGAATAGATGGGAGTTGTGTGTCGCTTTTAGCAGGTACCAGCTGTAGCCAAATGCCATTTAGCGCTTGTCTACATGTAGAATGGAAAACCAAATTATATGGAATTGACGTTTTTGACACTTGTCAGTGTCATCCCCATACATTTAGTTTTCTACTCTCTCTGTAGACAAGCGCTAAAGTGGCGTTTGGCTAAAGGCACTGAATTTTTGTTGAGTTCCTAGGTTTTTCGTGTAGATGATTGTATAGGACTTATAAATTTCGACTGAAGAAATCTTTAATTAAATAACAAATAGAATAGAAACAATAAATGCTAACTAACATTATCTAATCAATAATACATCAATACGTAATGTTCTATCACAGTACAACGAAGCTAGAAATGTCTCAACGCTTTTTAACCGACTTCAAAAAAAGGAGGAGGTTCTCAATTCGACCGTATATATATGTTTTTTTTTTTTTTTTTTTATGTTTGTTCGCCGATATCTCCGTTGTTTATAAACCGATTTTGAAAATTCTTTTTTTGTTAGAAAGGAGATAGTTCCAGAATGGTCCCATGATAAGGAAATCAGGATCTGATGATGGAAGACCAGGGAAACCGAGGGGAACTTTTAAAAATTATAGGGGTGACTAGGGCATTTGTTTTTTCATTAAGTATTAAAAACCACTACAATCTGATAAGGTCTGGAGCCGATGATGATGGAGCCGAGAGCCAGTTGAGGGAACTCCTCAACGGTTAACAGTAGCTACCTTGTGTTTGGGTTTGATTAATTTGTATTGATGAGTACCTTACACCTGAGTGGGGTGTAATTGTCAATAAGGTCTGATGATGAAGTAGTACGATAGTTGAGGGAACTCCTCAACGGTTAACAGTAGCTACTTTGTGTTTGGGTTTGATTAATTTGTATTGATGAGGACTTTACACCTGAGTGGGGTGTAATTGACAATAAGGGTCTGATGATGAAGTAGTACGATAGTTGAGGGAACCCTTAACGGTTAACAGTAGCTACTTGTGTTTGGGTTTGATTAATTTGTATTAATGAGGATTTACACCTGAGTGGGGTGTAATTGACAATAAGGGTCTGATGATGAAGTAATACGATAGTTGAGGGAACTCCTCAAAGGTTAACACTAGCTACCTTGTGTTTGGGTTTGATTAATTTGTATTGATGAGGACTTTACACCTGAGTGGGGTGTAATTGTCAATAAGGGTCTGATGATGAAGTAGTACGATAGTTGAGGGAACCCCTCAACGGTTAACAGTAGCTACTTTGTGTTTGGGTTTGATTAATTTGTATTGATGAGGACTTTACACCTAGATGAGGGGGGGGGGGTGATGGTCATTAAAGGTCCAATGACGAAGTAGTATGATAGCTAAGGGACTCTTCAATGGTTAAGGAGTACCCACCGGTGTTTGAACTTGCATAATTTGTATTGATGAAATTTTGCATCATGTGGGTTTTGTATAATATAATATATCAAAGTACTAAACTAAAAAGTATAAAATAAAATTAAAAAACTGCGTTTAAAAAAAACCGACTTCAAAAACAAATGACAAACAAAAAGTAAAACTAAAAAGGAAAAAAAAAACTATTAGTGGTCATACGTACTTATAGCTTACACACCCACTGATAGGTTAGAAGTCGGTGCCACAACCCACAATAAAATATAAAGTAGAAAAAGTCACAGCTGGTATAATCCATAATAAATTGTAAACAGCTCAATAATGTTAGGTATCTATTAAGGTTTTAATGAATATATAATAATTAGGTTTAAAACTTGTGGCACCGACTTCTAACCTATCAGTGGGTGTGTAAGCTATAAGTACGTATGACCACTAATAGTTTTTTTTTTCCTTTTTAGTTTTTACTTTTTGTTTGTCATTTGTTTTTGAAGTCGGTTTTTTTTGTTATTTTTTACAACTAATTGATGAACGAACTCTTTATTTCATACAAACTGTTTTGTGATTGTACATATGTTACTTGTAAGAATCTCTTCACAAAACACGACAACACATAAAGAAATTTCAGTTCACTGACACAAGTAATATGATTTCATTAATAAATAATGCATTATTGAATTATTGAAGTTACGGAAAATACTAGCTGTAGTTGTAATTATTACGAAGGAAGTAAATATTTACTTTCCATTATGCTATGCCTCTCTTGTAATTTAGAGCGAGCTTCAATATACATTTTTCTTTTTTCATGGGATAAGCCGGTAAACAGGCAGACGGATCACCTGATGGTAAGCAATCGGTGTCGCCCATGGACACACGCAATGCTGGAGGCGTTACAAGTGCGTTACCGGCCTTATTACCGGCCGACTAGTAATTTGAGGATTGATGGGGATTCAGGGATTGGGGAAAGGGAGTAATTGAGCCTCCGGTAACGTCATTCACACAACGAAACACAACGCAAGTGCTGTTTCACGTCGGTTTTCTGTGAGGCCGTGGTATCACTCCGGTTGAGCCGGCCCATTCGTGCCGAAGCATGGCTCTCCCAGACACAGTAATCAGTATCGTTACACATATATTATGGGTAACTATACCTTCGTCATATTGTTAAAAATTCGGACAGGTAAACTGTTCTAGTTTTAGCAAAGCACTGGTTCATTATTGAATGGTGTTAGTACACACGGCCACACATCAATCTATACAAAACCAGTTTATCCTGGTGTCGCGTCGCATCATCCTTCCGCACATTTAACGTTCAGTTTATACTGGTTATGTAAAGCTTGATATGTAACCGTGTGTAATCATACATACATATTACCTATACATAACCTCATGCAGAGACTAAGTATTACAATCTATATAATACTGTCAATATGTTCGGAAAGGGGCGTTTCACTATTGATAATGCTAATTATGATAAGGTTAAATTGATCAGACTGCCTCATTGGCCGAGGGGTTGCAAGTGCGACTGGCTAGGGGTCTCGGGTTCGATTCCCGGGTCGGGCAAAGTATTACTGGTTTTTTTTTTAATTCTCAGTAATAGTACAGAGTCTGGAAATGTGCCTGGTATATGGTAATAGGCTCACCCCCTGTCACATGGGACTCATAACATAAATAGTGAAAAGTGGGTGTTACTTTGTACAGCAGCATTAAATGGCGTAATGTGCCTCTGCCATCGCGGAAGGCGTGATGTTATATTATGTTAAATTGATCATAGGAGAAAACTAAACATGATACAACTGGACAATGTGCCTAACATTACACTCACATCACATTACCAAAAGAATCTATTATAACATAACATAACATCACGCCTTTTATCCCCGAAGGAGTAGGCAGAGGTGCATATTATGCCACTGTATAATGTAACACCCACTTTTCACTATTTATGTTAAGATAAGAATCTATTATTTAAAAATCAAATATGAATAAAAGATCATATTTAATGCAGTATCTAAACTAAATGTATAGTAAAGCATAGTGATTGAAACTTTCAATCAATGCAAAAATTTTGTTATTAATTGTAATAAATACTGCCTGCTCCGTTGGCCGAGTGGTCCCAAGTGCGACTGCCGGGTAAGGGGTCTCGGGTTCGATTCCCGAGTCGGGCAAAGTAATACTAGGTTTTAAAAAAATCTCAGTAGTAGCACGGAGTCTGGCATTGTGCCCGGTATATGACAATAGGCTCACCCCCTATTACATGGGACTTATAACATAAACAGTGAAAAGTGGGTGTTACATTGTACAGTGGTATAATGTACACCTCTGCCTACCCCTTCGGGGATAAAAGGCGTGATGTTGTGTATGTAATAAATACTGGACTACAAGCATAACTCTTAAGAGTTGATCTTGATTCCTCAAAGGCTTAAATAAATATTATATGTAGGTAACGCCCACTTTTCTCCACTTGTCTTGCGACTAGGCTAAGAGGCGAGTCTATTTCCAGGCACCCGTAACTACTAATGGTTGTTGAGTATATTCTATTTACTGGAAAATGTAACGGCAGAAGTTGCATTCCTGGTGTTAAGTTCTAGTTTTTTCTTGAAGGACGAGTACAGAGGTAATTGTATTTTAAATGGTATTTTCTCGTTACTCGATGACGGATACTACCATGGTGAGTTTATAGTCAAAGTATTGTATTTAAATGAATCCATACATAAGTGTTTAAATGTTAAAAAATCATTGGGTTAATCAGATTTAAATTCTTTAATATCACCAGGTATGAACCCTATGTAAATGCTGATGAAATATAATATAAAGTCACACACACTTATGTTTAAATACTCAATTCAGTAAAAAGTTAAAAAATCTTATTATATTTAACTGAAAATAATATTGACAAACGGAGAACATTGTTTTCATTTTTGGTGTAAAAATTAAACATTTTATACGCACTTCACTTATAAACTAGACAGTCTAGTTATTTTATTGAGACTGGAACATACATAGTACCCAAAAATAAAATAGAACTTTACCGAAAAATCAAAATGATCTTTCCCAACCCTTAGCAAAATTTCAATCATATTTAACACTAAACAAAGAATTAAACAAAAGGGAGGTACACTCACCGTCAAAACCACGCAACACAAAATATCAGCTAACTGCATTATCACAACACTTTTCTTTGCGAAAATACTTATGACTTATGAGCGAACGTGTGTCCTAGTCGAAAGTTCATCAGCGAATGACTGAACGTCACCGGATAGCGCTCGACCATCCAACTATGACGGCTTCTCTAGAGATGATGGTACCACCCATTTATTTACCATAATTTTTTATTTATGCTGCATCGTGCCTGGTGCTAAATAAATGTTTTTTCTTTCTTTCTTTCTTTCATGCTTTATAATTTTTGTTTGTCTTACTTCTCTTTCCTTTGTTTTTTACATTAGGGTTATGTCAAGTTTGTTGTTTAGTTATGGAGTTATGTTAGGTTACGATGTGATTGATTGCTTGTCAATTACTATATAAAAATAAGTCGGGTTTTCCTTCCTGACGCTATAACTCCAGAACGCACGAATCGATTTCCACGGTTTTGCATTCGTTGGAAAGGTCTCGGGCTCCGTCAGGTTTATAGCAAAGAATGTTGCATAAAACGAAGCCATCTGGTGGTGAAACGGAGTTCGCCGGGCTTGCTATTGTTTTTATATATTTGTTGGGCCACGTCACTATCTCGCCTGGTGGTAAGCAAATATTAAATCGCATGTCCTGCTCTTAGGATCGGAGTTTGCGAAAATACTTATTGCATTTTATAATACGCGATTCTTTATAAGGTTTAAAATGTGTCATCTAAAAAAACAATAATGTGTAGGTACTGTTAATAATAATTAAAGAATACTTATATTTCTGTCAGTCCAATAAAACTTGTTTTAAGATATAAGGTAAAATGCGGTGAATATAATTCGAGGATTGAATGGAGATAAAAGAGTAGTCAATAGTATTATTTTTTTATAGTATCTATTTATTCACGCCATTCTCGTATCTATTCACATGGTTTTACGGAGCAGTTGTTTTTTTTTTCTATTTTGTAGACTATTTTTTTAAGGTTGACAACCTGACGGCTGTAAACCTTTAAAAAAAATTGTTATACCATCATTTTTTTTCTGTGTCATGGTTGTGCTTACGAGTAACAACAATTACATATCACATAGCGTCATCGCACCCAATATTCTAAATAGTTGTGAAAGATGTATCATCAGCTCTATACAATTACTAACATAGTAGGCGCACGCGCCGCTCTCACATCTACTTTGTTTATTTATTACACCTTTATAAACAATAACTTTGAAATTTCGACGTGTCAAATTATATTACAAACGGGATTTTGTTATTGCAGCATTGCCGGTTGACATTGCCATTTGACATAACATAACATCACGCCTTTTATCTGGGGTAGGCAGAGGTGCACACAGAAGTAACACCCACTTTTCACTATTTATGTTATAAGTCCTACGTAATAGGGGGTAAGCCTATTGCCATAATACCGGGCACAATTCCAGACTCCGTGCTACTACTGAGATTTTTTTTAAAAGCCAGTAATATTTTGCCCGACCCGGGAATCGAACCCAAGACCCCTTGCCCGGCAGTAGCACTTGCGACCACTAGGCCAACGAGGCAGTCATTAGTCATAGTCATTGCCATTTGACATAATAATATGTTCATGAAGTGACGATCCACAGCTTGTGACCGTTGAGGACTGGGCTGTGCTATGAGCCTCTTCTTCTAGTACTATTACATTTAATTCAATCATCTGAAACAATAGTATTCGTACCTTCTATGGTGTATGTTATAACGGCTTCTGATTGCTGAGAGGGTTAAGGGCCGGTATAATGGCACAGTTTAAAATAAAATGATGTTATTAATCATCGCTACGAGTATAACATCATAACATCACGCCTTTTATCCCCGAAGGGGTAGGCAGAGGTACACATTATGACACTTCATGCCACTGTACAATGTAACACCCACTTTACATTATTATGTTTTGAGTCTCATGTATTAGGGGGTGAGTCTATTGTCATCATTGTCATATACCGGGCTCAATTCCAGACTCCGTGCTACAACAGATTTTTTTTTTAAAAGCGCAGTACCTAATGCTTTATCCGACCCGGGAATCGAACCCGAGACCCCTTGTCCGGCAGCCGTATATTCGACCACTTGGCAACGAGGCAGTCGCTACGAGATTAATTTCTTCTTCTTTTTATGCACTAGGTATAATTCTTAAATCAATAAGTACATCATCATTTTGCTTAAACTGAAAATCTAATTTCAGGCCTACTTATTCAGAGCGTTGTCCAAATCTTAATTCCTACTGCTTACCTTTACGGATAATGAGTCTTGATTTACATCAAATATTTATACAGCGCCCTCTGTTCGAAACTTGTGGAACTCATTCGGGTTAGACGCTTTATTTGTTGACCGGTGCAGTGCACTGTTTATGTAAATAGTTTCTCTCGTAGTTTGTACAGTTCTTAATAGATGGCGTTAGATATCGGACTTTTACTAGTAAAGTGAAATATAACGATTTATTATAATTGTTATATCATGCCTTTTATCCCCGTAGGGGTAGGCAGTGGTGCACATTATGTTACTGTACAATGTAACACCCACTTTTCACCATTTATGTTATAAGTCCCATGTAATAGGGGGTGAACCTATTGTCATATACCGGACACATTTCCAACCTCCGTGCTAATACTGAGAGTTTATAAAAACCCAGTAATACTTTGCCCGACCCGGGAATTGAACCCGAGACCCCTTGCCTGGCAGTGGCACTTGCGACCACTCGGCCAACGAGGCAGTCGCTTTTAATTAATAGATGGATATAATTAATGTTATAGAGCTTTCTTAAAAGAAAGTTTGACCTTCATTAGTCCATTATGACGACACTTGTCCTTTTTTAAAAAAATACGTGAACACTCACCTTTAATATTTAGATCGACGGGTTTGTATCAATAAAAATTCTCAAGTCAGTGGCATGAAAAATTTATTTGATTTTCTTTTAATTACATTATGTATTACGATATGCTAAAATAAATACAGAAATTGTTCGGATAACTTTATCTTATTTATAATTATGTCCATTTAAATAATTATTAATAATTATAATTAATTCAATAATACATGGTTAAGCTTCTAAACCTAGTTATTTATTTACAATTTAATTAATAAATTAGAGTAAAATTATGGTGATTTATTAATTTCATGGAAAATATGTTGGCTGAACACACATTTTATATTATTTATTGCCGTTTTGACAATATCTTGGTCGAATATTGGCATTTGAAATAATTGTCAACTTGCAAAAAAATTGTAAATTTATGTTTTAATTTCGTGTGGGAGAATTAAAATATTATACCATTTACATGATTAATAGTACATTAATGACAGGTAAACATGACTGTATCCTTTTAGCAATACTAAGAACACATTAATAATTAGACATGTTAAAACAACGAGTTTATCTAACGTTTATAATTGTCCTGTTAACTATTTAATGAGCAATTATTGACAGACTTATTACGACTGTCTAATAAATTATATCATAATGTGACCTGCATGTTTCTTAAATTATTGTGACTCGATTTACATAATAAATTAATGTATCGTATAAATAAATTCAGTTGTCAATTTTAAAACATTTATGCTAAATTATTTATTTATTTATCGACATAAGTAAGGCTTATTGTACACGAAGCTTCATTTGACGAATGCATGAAATCGACAATAGGCGACCTACAAGTGACAAATGCTAGCTTGCTACAGTTCACGAAGCGACAACGTTGCGTCACTCACTTCCTATCGGCCTATAGTTATTTTGTAGGTTGCACGCATTCGTCAGATGACGCGTCGTGGAACGTAGGCCTTATTAGAAAAAGTATTTTATGGTCCGAAATATTGATATGTTAATCATTTATCATAAAATGTGATATTTAATTTATTTTTCTTAACAATTAAGTTATTGGAAATGAAAGTCACACAATGGAAGATTAAATCGATTAAAGACTCGATACATTACAAAACCTATAGTCATACGACCCGTATCGATAAATCTATTTTTATTTTACAATAAGAAGACGAAATATTTTCTTGATGTTTGTTACTTTGTGGATAACATTGGATCACTAAATAAACCAAGTTACATACCAATTGTACTATTTAAATAAAGACTTTTATAGTGACTTTTTCATTTTAGAACGTCAAATATAGTAAAGTAACATTATAATTTTGGAATCAGTGTCTATTAGAATTATGTTCTATTCAAATTCACTTAAGATCCAATGTTTTCTACAAAGAACTATCAAAAATTTAAGCTATCTTAAACTCTATGTCGACGGCGGAAGAGTCATTTGAACGCTAGGTCACCGTAGCCGTACCAACGTTGGTCACTGTAGCACAATGAAATAAATAAATACATAAATAAATAAATACTGGCTGAAATTCTGGAGCCTTAAGAAATATGACTGTAATATAATACAAATCTTTACTAAGGTCGTAATAATTATAATCCTAGACGAATATAAGTAATTCTTGTGAGATATTATCAATCTTGATTTAATCCCAAAAACATGTTATATTGGTAAAATATTCTACAACTCTTTTGGGTTTACCGAATTATTTAAATACAAGGTAATAATATGGAGAAAATATATTTATCGCAACGGCAGTAAAAACGATTTAGATAGACATAAGTAAGAAATATTGAAGTTCTGAATAAATAGACTAAGAAAAAGGGTAACGTATAAGATATGCTATACCACCAAAAAGTTAGGGATTTTACCTCAGTTTTAATTATCATGAAACTTTTCAGTCACATCTTGGTTTAAAATACCTATAATTATATTTCAGAAGTCACCAAAATTTCAGTGCTGACAATAAAATAATAGGTAGGTGAGAGGCACGGCAAGTGTATGTACAAAATGCTACGTGGCGTTGGTTCGGCGGTGCAGACAGTCGACCTTACAAGTATCATAGTGCACAAGCAAGACCAAGTGACTAATATTGAACACAATTACAATTTTTCAATCAATAATATGGTTATAGATGATTGTAGAAACAATAATAAGTCTATGTATTTTATTGACAATATAATTGAAGTAAATGTTAAAAGGAAAACTGAATTGCACCCAACATTAGCTGTCAACAATGTGTGTACAGTATGTTTGGTGCTTTTGATATGTTTTAAAGTAAATATTTGCTTTTAGTAGAATATCCATATTAATTTACCGAAGTTTAGACAGTTGCGAGATAAATAATACAAAGTTTCCATCAATACCTTTTTAAAGGGATAGGTTGAAGTTGATACTGTGATAATAGAAACAATTATTCCATAAAGTGTCTTAAAAGTAAGAAAGTATATAAAAGGGATCGACTGCATCATTAGATAAGTGATATGTGATCATTGCGTGCTTAATATAATGATATGTACTGCAAAACATTCGCTTTGAGAAAAACAGCGAAATCGTAATAAAAATAGTAATATGTACCTTGTTTATACGAGACTTGCTGCGTAACTTAAAGTACTGTGAAGTGCCTGTAATGATAGGAACACAAGTTTTAATCACAATTAACATAGAGTGGATGAAATACAAAAAATCGAGACAAAAAATAATATTGCTCACTTAACAATTGTAGTTTAAGATAATATAGATTTTAACAATGATAATTTTGAACTAGGATATAACTATTTTAGGATTGAAAAGTAACCTCTTATAAACAAGGTATTGTAAGTCAATAAAAGGACACAAACCACAATCACTTTCACAAAACTATGTATCATTCGCTTCAGTAAGATCTATGAAGCTAACATTTATAGAAACCCTCACTCAAAGCAAGCTATTTAATAAAAATGTAAAAAAGTATTTACAAAGCATTTAAACCTATCATGTGTAACATTGCGTCGCGTGATTCGTACCATTTATTCTACAAAACGACTGAACAGTATCGGCCGAAAGTCCTTTGGAGCCTATTACTTGAAATAATACGAAGTACCTCAGAGCAAGACAATTTATTTACGTCAAAGCAGACAACCTAATGTTTTGCCGGTAACGAAACCATAGCTTGAATTTAAATCGGCCAACGCCATCTATCGAGCTATGGTACAACACAATAAATAGTAATATGGCGTTGGCCGAGTGCATCTTTTAAACAGATTATTTCTACACTGAACATTCCGCCCACCAAAAGGAATATATTCCTTTTCGTACCGCCCACCATGCATAAACTTAACAACTAGGAGAACAGTGGACTGTATAACAATTATATTACTATATTACGAATAATACATCGAGATAGATCTAGTGGACGGCTTCTTTTAGCAGACATTGGCGCGGACAGTTATGGTTTCAATCAAAATGAATAGATATAAGTACAAAAACATTAATCTGGGTGACGAAATTCTTGTTACCGACAAAAATATCAGGTTGACAAAATTCTGACAAAAACAATATAACTAAACTACTAACTAAACATTGTAATCAATACATGACAGTGCACAAGAATAAGAGACATTGTTATTTCAACAGTGCAGTATAAGAAAATAACATAATAAAACATTATCTAAAAACATACGCAACTTAAACAATTAAATCTACAAGATTTTGTGCCTTATTCAGTAACAGGAAGAAAACACAATTTTGAAATTGGACGTTTAATCATAGAGCCCTTACAACGAACAGTGACAACTCGCAATATCCCACATTGGTCGATAAATACATTCAACTTATATAAAGAACTCGACCTTGCCAATGGACTCTTATTTTTCAGGGCTGTCAATTCAGCCTGAAACCATTGCTGTTGGCTTTGTTTGATACATACATTCAACGTTTTGTGAATTTCGGAAGCTGACAGGTATTTTGCAACCTTAATATTCGCTTTACGAAGTTTTAATGATTGCAAAAATCTTTTACAATACGCCACAACTCTCACCAAACGTGAAAGTGATGAATACTTAGATCCCCAAATGACTTCAAAATCAGGCACTACGCTGGCAGTGTGAACATTAACTTGCTTTAACTCCTCATTAGTATGAATGGCACTAGGCCGGGTGAAGTCTATCTGAGCATTCCTTAACCAACCTGGTCCATGTTTCCAAAGATCATCACCGAGGAGAAATGCTGAAGACACTCCCCGGGAAGCTATATCTGCTGGATTTTCTTTAGATTTAACATAAGCCCACTGTGAATTGTCTAGCAAACCAAGAATCTCAGAAGTACGATTAGCCACGTAAGTTTTCCATCGACTTGGATGATCATTTAACCAGGCCAAAACAACTGATGAATCCGTCCAAGCATGTATATTTGCCTTAGGAATGTTCATTTTTATTTCAAGGTCTCTACCAGAAGTTTCCTTCAACGTTTCCAAAATGGATGGTCTATTGCTTGTCCACTTTTGCAATTGGAACCCCGCTTTCTCTAATAGACAATTCATTTCATCATAAATTAGTTTTACTTCTGTTTCAGATTGACACCCAGTCATCAGATCGTCCATATAGAAGTCTGACTTCACCCTTTCAGCAGCCATTGGATACCTCTCGCCTTCATCGCACGCAACTTGCTGCAACGACTTTACAGCTAAGTAAGGAGCGCATGACGTACCAAAGGTGACAGTCAGAAGTCGGTAATCCTCGATCTCTTTGTTTGGATTCTCTCTCCAAACAATTCTTTGATAATCTGTATCAGGTCGAGCGACCTTGATTTGGCGATACATTTTGACGATATCGGCAGCCAGACAGATCGGATGTTGACGCCATCTCATGACAATATGTCGCAAATCTGCCTGAAGAGTGGGTCCTACCATTAAGGTGTCATTTAAGGAAACCCCGTTCGTTCCCTTACATGACGCGTCATAAACCACTCTTACCTTAGTGGTTAATTTATCCTGTCTAACCACTGCGTGATGAGGCAAATAAACAGCATCGTTTTTTATTTATTTCAGCCTTATCAACGATTTTCTCCATATGACCCAGCAATAAATATTCTTTTATTACATCAGCATACTGTTGTTTTAATTCATCATCCCTACCCAGTTTCCTTTCTAAACCTAGCAATCTTTTTACAGCTATATTTTTAGAATTACCGTATTTACAAAGTGGATCTTCGGAACGAAAAGGTAATTTTACGACATATCTCCCATTGACATCTCTAACTGTCGATTGTTCGTAAAATTCTTCGCAGGCCTGTTCTTCAGGCGTGAGAAGCTTTTTCGTTATAGCAGGTTCGGAATCCAATTCCCATAAACGTTTTAACATATCATTCTCTTCTATTTGAGTGTACATCGTGATTATAGTATTATGAGAATTTAGAGAGCTATCTGCCTTACTGACATAGCCTGACACAATCCAACCTAAATGCGTGTCTTGTGCGACCGGAGAGCCTGTAGGACTCTTGATCAGACCTTCTTTTAAAACGGCAGTATACTTCCCCCCCTAATAAAATATCAATTTTATTAGAACGACTGAAATTTGGGTCGGCTAGACGTATGCTGTGAATTTCTGGCCAATTGTCAAGGTTGACATTCTTATCTGGCATAACCGATGTCAGTGAACGTAGTACATGCGCAGTTACGTTTATGGTATAAGAGGAATCATGCAACGATTGAATATCAATATTCACTACATGTTTAGAAACGATCTTGCTATGCTCACCTCCTATACCTGCAATAGTAGTCTTTGAGACTACTCTCCTTAAATGAAGTAATTGCGCAGCTGACTCAGTTATAAAGGATGCTTGTGATCCTTGATCCAACAAAGCTCTCAAAATCTGAGAGGACCCATTTTGTGATTCGGCTTTAACCAAAGCCGTGGCTAACAAGACTTGACCCTGCGTTTGTTCATTCACAAAATGAGATGCTATACTTACCTTGACATCATGGACTGGCTCTGAAGTACATCCAAGTTCAGGGAGAATAGGTTCCCCTGACGCAGTAACCCCAATGGCTCCACTATGGTTCTTCGGATGTAGCAGCGTATGGTGTTTACGCTGACAAATACGGCATTTCGAAAAAACACGGCAGTATTTGGAAGTATGATTACTTCCCAAACAATTAAAACAGGCACCCAAAGATTGTGTTACGGCACGACGTCCGTCCACATCTAGTTGGCAAAACTTCTTACAATTTAAGAGTTTGTGACTCTCCGAACAGTGTGGACATAACATATTAGTCGTACCGTGCATGACCTTAGTGTGAGATGTAGGATGATGATCGACTTTTAATTTATTTTTAGGCTCAACGCATTCGAGAGCACGAAAACGTGTTTCCAAAAACTCGCAAAACTGTTTAAAGGAAGGTAGATCGTCGGATGATTTAGTGACATGCAGTTCCCACTGCTTCCTCGATTCTACGTCCAACTTCAAGCTTGCAACAAAATAATTACATCCCATGAACTAACATCGATCCCAATATTAGTAAGTTCGTGCAAACAGTCACTGGTCACATCTAGTAAATCTTTTAGTGCCTTTGATGATTCATTTCCAATATTACGTTGGCCAAATAATCTATTTAAAATATATGTGGATACAAATCGCTTGTTATTATACCTATGTTCTAACATTTCCCAGCATTTTTTATAGTTTAAATCAGTTATAGGTACATGTTTTATAAGCTGCTCGAGACGTTGGACATCATCAAGTTTTTTATTGTTGTGTACTAATGACACGAACAAATCACGGAATGACGACCACTCTGTATATTTTCCGCTAAAAGTAGGTAAAACTATTTTTGGCAATCTTACCACACTGCTGTCAGATGAACCATCGCAACCTTCCTTCCTGGAGCTGTGAACTTTTAATTGGGACAAAACATTTTTTAATTCTACCTTGTACATTAAATAACACTCATAAACCGTCTCATAGATATCTTCCTGGAAAAAGTCCTGTAATTCTTCACTTTCGCAATCACCTACGATGACTTCATATTTCGCAGAAAAATTCTTGAATTGGGTCTCTAACATCTCTAAACGTGCATCGACATAATTGTAGTTTATCCGATCTCTCGGGGACTTCTTGTAATTTATCCAGCCCTTTTCAATTTGTAATTTGATATCTTTCAGCTTTCTTAGTTCTTTCTCCATGTTGTTTGTATTCATGAAAATATTCTAAGTCCAGTGAAAGATAGATGAAAATTCTCTAAGTGTCGCTGACAGTTGACAATTGACAAATTTTCCAAGTCCAAACTATAGAGAATTTTTCTAAGTGTTTAATACTTTGTAGATCGCTTCGAAATCGGGCATAGATTCGACGTCTGGTCGTTTTTCTCGAAACTATTCTAAGTCCCTGATCGAAAGCACGCGAATTTTTCTAAGTCCCTAGTTTTAATGATTTGAATGTACTCACAGTTCTTTGTCCACAATTATTATTATGCACTTCACTTCACTACTACGAAGTTCAACGATGTTTCCCGATGTTTGTCCTCGGCAGCTGAGCACGTAGTCTTCCACATGTGGTATTGTTAACCGACAACTATCACCATCTCGTATCAATTAGCACAACTATATTTAATTGTATGTGTTCTTCCATAAACACCATCCGGCTCGAAGGACCATGAACAGTATCGGCCGAAAGTCCTTTGGAGCCTATTACTTGAAATAATACGAAGTACCTCAGAGCAAGACAATTTATTTACGTCAAAGCAGACAACCTAATGTTTTGCCGGTAACGAAACCATAGCTTGAATTTAAATCGGCCAACGCCATCTATCGAGCTATGGTACAACACAATAAATAGTAATATGGCGTTGGCCGAGTGCATCTTTTAAACAGATTATTTCTACACTGAACAACGACTATCTTTTAATATATTTGGATAAAATTCTCGAATTATAAATATACATCAAGACGTATCAGATATCGATACTGGAAGGACCCTGTTTAAGTCGAGAAGACCTAAAGACCGACTCGGTCTCACCACTGAGCGAGGTATAAGAAAATAAAGTCTTGGTAACAAAGATTGCGATATTTTTTCTAAGTATTTCATCGATCATTCACAAGGATTTTTATAAAGATCCAATTATACTTTTCGTTTTTGTGGAAGTCAAAAAAATACTAGATTAAATTCATTGAGTGGCTTCAGCGGTATGATAATGTGATGGATGGTAACGCCAAACCTGAGGAGGCGAGTACTCGACTGGAACTTCTTGAGCAGCTCCTCCAGCACCCCACATAAGCACTGTTTGCCGTGGCATCTCCGAGGCCTGTGGCTGCTGCATCCTCTCCTGCTCCGAGTTACTCGACCCTGCGGGACTCGGTCCAGGCACTACGGAAGGCGACCTTCTCTCCTGTCCAGTTACAGGACTCATATATCTTCCACTGCTGTCCACATACGTGTACTCTCTTGAAGGCGGTCGATGATACGTGGGGGCCACTTCATAACCAGGCGGAGGCGCAGGTTCAAGGAAGCCATTCGGCGCATAGGGAGTATAATGATAAGATAAAGGTTTATATTGATGAAAGAGGTTGTCCGCTGTTAAGAATCTGTCGTCTAGCGGCGGCGGAGCGTAATGTAAGGTTGGGGCTGGAGGATATTCTCCGTAAGGAGCTGTGTATGCGCCATTTAAATTAGTGTATGCTGCCGCTACTGCGTCTGCTGCTAAATAGTCGACAGGAGGTGGTGCAGGAGTTGTCGGAACTCTTCTTTTATTCCTACAAGTTGATAGGAAATCTCGAAGTTGTGTTTTGTATCTCCTTGCAGTTCTGGGAGGAGTTGTAACGTTGGTTTCGCAGCCAGACAACTGTTCGGTCTCTGAGAAGTAGAGGCTAGTGAGACCGGTGTCGAGGTAGCTGACTTTGAAGTCCATTGTTCTTTTGCCTAATAGATCTCTGCCTTCTTCCTCCCTGAAAGTAATAAAACCAAATAAGTTTCAGTTTAAATCTAGCCAATATTGTAACTAATTTTAACGTACAAAATTTAATTATACTTTGAAAACTAATTAAAATACGAATACATTACTATTAAAAAAAAACAAAAAATATATTCGTAACCCCATTGAAGAGAGTTACCAAAATAGTGAAAGAACTTACATTAGCGGTCGATGCGTACTAATAACGAAGTCAGGTTTGGAATTCTTGTAGACTAGTCTGGAAGAGGTCTGCAGCCATTGCCACTGACCATCCTTTGTTTGGAAGCGGTAAGCGATCATTCCGGAAGCACCTGTTTTTAATACTGCAACAAAAATAAAATGGTGGCATTATATAAAAATATGTTACCAGCACCTGTAATATTAATATTTATAGATAAGTTACCATGTTTAAAATGGATGATGCAAAAATAATTACGTTTACAAATATAGGTGTATTATTCATTGAAATTTAATAGTTATGCATGACGCTACTTACATTCTTGATGCGCGCTGGCGACGTAAGCTAGATCGTCGTAATGTACTAGATCGTAGCCTCCCATGTTTGCCAGCTCAGCATCTGTATAACCTAGCAGCATTTTACCCCTGGAAAGATGGAAATAATTTTTATTTTGATTTATCAGTATGATATTGTAAATAGAAACAAAATGTTATTGTAATCTCAACTACACTTTGCCTATCGACCTAATAGAACCCTCAAAAGCTTTTGTAAATATTTTTATTTAATCAAATTGACTGCCTCGTTGGCCGAGTGGTCGCAAGTGCGACTGCCGGGCTAGGGGTCTCGGGTTCGATTCCCGGGTCGGGCAAGGTAATACTGGGTTTTAAAAAAAATCTCAGTAGTAGCACGGAGTCTGGAATTGTGCCCGATATATGGCAATAGGCCTCCCTATTACATGGGACTCATAACATATAGTGAAAAGTGGGTGTTACATTGTACAGTGGCATAATGTGCACCTTTGCCTACCCCTTCGGGGATAAAAGGCGTGTTGTTATGTTTAATCAAATCTTACCTATACCAAAATGAATAAAAGATTCATGGACATGACATTAGCAAAACGTTTCCAGGATGAAATTCAAAGCTCACGATTGCGTTAACCTCAAAACTATGGCTATTGTCTAGAAATCACCTTTTTGTTGTAAACCTTGTGGCATTCCCATTAATTAAGCCGTCCGCTGTTCTAGTGTCAATTATCAATTTAATATGGTTTGTATTCTTCTCATCAATGGTGATCTTTTATTGTTACTGTTTTTGCTAAAAATATCTCTTATAGTTCCTAGTTTTGGTGTCAACTTTTATTTAATATTTATTTTAAAGTGTGTATTGTTCGTCATCTTACGAGTAGTTAATGTGTGTCATGGTGGTTTAATGAAAATTGTAACTTTTATCTTTTTGCATGTGCAACTTCTGAATTGTTTTATGATCAGGGAAAAGTGTACCTTTATTTATTTATTTTTTTGCCTCAAAGTGCATAATGTTTGATGGTTTGAATTTTGTTTCGATTTGGAAATACCACACATAAAATCTCATTCCATAGTTTAGTTGTGCAAGGCAGTTTAATAATATTATTTCCATATATTTATTTTAAATTCTCTATAAAATACATTTTTAAATACTACTTACAAAAATATAAAAATAATAGTTAAAAATATAAAAAATAGGAGCCGACCAGTAGCGGAGCATGGTCCAAGCTACAGGTGGTTAGGGCTCCAGAGACAGAAACCTCCTCACGATACGTGCCGTTTCGAGGAGAACTGCCTTCTGTATCAGGCCCTTGACCCAACTACCTAACGCTAGCCTCCTAAGGTGGTTGTCGAGGCTATTAGGGATTAACCCATTGGCCGATACGACTATCGGCACAATGATAGCCGAATCTACATTCCACATGTCGACAACCTCGTGAGCCAAATCAAGATATTTGATTATTATTGTTCTTACCGTTGATCCATAGAGACTAGAGACAGGTCCAGTTTGTGTTTGCTCTTGAACATGACTTCCTTCTGAGGGATCTCTAGGAGTGAGGGAGGTCCGAAGGGCGCACATATTGCGAACAAAGCTAAAGGAGGTTCTTCTGTTTTCTTATTCTGCCCGTGAAGCACTTTGATTCGACCTCGAATGTCAAGCCTCTGTAAGTGAATAAAGAAGTGATAAAAAACATTAATTAAAGTTAGAGATTAATAAAGAAAAGAATTTGTAAAAATTGCACTATACGTAGGTATGTACCTCTAGATTATAATAAACCTACCTTTATAAAATAGAAAATTTAATATACATACAATGAGTGAGATATTGTTCCCGAACCATAATATGAAAAGGCAAAAATGATTCCTATTTTGATAGCAATCTGTATTAAACCTAGGGTTAGTAGATATCTGAGTATTTCTAAACATAACATAACATCAATCATTTTGTCATTCTCTAAGGGGTTAATACTGACACCGCTCGTAATATATTAAATTACTGCGGTGCATTTCATAGTTAATTAATAAACACCAGGATTAATGCTTATTCTGTTTATTCTGCATTTTAACCTCGATATTTTGACCAGGTGGATATTATTATAATTAAAATACGATACATTTTTTTATGGAATAGGTGGCAAACGACGGACCACCTAGTAAGCGATCAGCGCCGCCCATGGACACCCGAGGAGTAATTTTTAGTAAATCAACTAAATGACTAGTTCAATTGCAATGTGTAGAAAGAACCTCTAATGTTCCCATGAAGGGAATAAAATTTTATAGGTACGAATAAGATCAATAAAAAGACTAACTTACCAAGAATCCAGAAGTATTGTCAAGTAAACATCTAAATCTGACGGTAAAACTCCTTTCTAATAGATGTGCCCTGTCCGGCCTCAGTACATCCTGCAGCGTGAGGTTGCTGACCTCTGGAGGGAGAAAGGAGTTCCACAAGATCTGCCGCTGCAACTCCTCCCGGTCTTCAGAGTGAACGAGCTCGTAAACTGACTGGTGGACTATGTCCGACTGGAAATTTAAAATCAAGACATTTTTAAAATCATTTAAGTACAAAAATACAATAAAACTTTACCTAATTCGTGCCACATAATTCAACTTTTGATATTCAACAACATTTACAATCAGATTAGGATTCATTTTACTCCAAAAATTTACCATAACGTAAAGATAAGTACCTAATACTTAATGATAATAATAATCTATTTGTTTTACTCTGATGGTTCCCTAATAAGATTCAATAAACCAGAAGATAACAAGATAATTAGTTAACAAACATAATCTATTCAGTAACAAAAAGAGCAAGTCACAATCAAACCGTAAATCAATAAACCACAGCAAGCGAGCCCTAGAAATCGATTCAAGGCTCAATAATTAAAGAATCATCTATAACGAAGATGGACGTGTTAATTCCGGACTTAAGACAAGCTAATGACTACCTTAACGACCTAAAAATATGTTCGACTATTGTTTGAATGCTGGTCTAATTCATTTTACCACCCATCACACAACAAAAGACCGTGTAAATAGTGTAGATAATGCAACAGCATATGATGCTAGTACAAAACTAATTGATAATCAATGGGGTTACCCAAGGCACGAACTTGGGTCCCCTCTAAATATATAAATGAATTTGTAAAATATGTATAGGGCTGGTATGAGTAACAACATATTGCGTTGGCATTAAACGTCAAAAGATGATTTGTTGGGTAATTGCTTTTGTTCTCATTGGGTTGGGGGGTTGCTATGGTACGGAATCATGTTTTGTTGATACACCTTTGTTTTGGCAATTTTTCGTTGTATTTGTATTGATGGATGATATCATTTTCTATTTTAAGCTCGTTTTTTTGTTGTGAAATATAGTGCTATAATTTGTCTCTATGTTTTAATGGGGTAGATAAAAGTTTTGATTAACTTTGATTTAGTTTTGGGGTAGAATTTTATCTTGATGTAGGATTTTATTGAATTATTATTTTTTATGGGAAATAAAAGTCGTAAGAATAGTAAAATTCGGTGGATTTACGACTCGTATAAATACTCAAAGGTCTTTTAATAAACTACTAAAAGTAGCGATTGTATTTTAAAATGCTTAGCTGTTAGTCACAGTAGTTAACATACAAAGGAGTTTAACAAAACCTACATTTCACCTTCTATTATATTACTACACCTTTGTTAAAAACTTATTTAAAAATAGATAAATTTGCAGAATAAAACCACATTAAACAGTCACAACTGACTAAAACTAAAACTCAATCAAAGACAGCATAAAAAGAAATACAAAAAATAGTAAGACTTTTTAATGGTGGAATAAAAATGATCTTGGTGGCGGTCGGAGGCATTTACGACGAAGCGCAGCGCAGACCATTAGCGATCGATACTGCTCGGCACCCACCTGGCGCGGATTGAAGTTAATGTTGCCATTCAGGTCACCCCTCGAACAACTCAGATGCATTTGGACTTTAATGTTCAGTGTCGATTGTATTTCAAAGGTGTTCTTTTGAGAATGTGGATTGGGCATTGGTCTTCATTGCTTTGTTTGGGATCTAAATAGTGTATTGAAAATTATATGAATTTCTTGATTTATTTAGTTAGGTTTTTCAAAGCTTACAAAATTATATGATTACAACCAAAACAGATATCTGATTCATTGCGCCAATTATGAGGAACACGTGAAAAAGCAGAATTAAAATACAAAAGTGTTGCTATATTTATGAAGGAGACAGCTATCTATTGATAATGATTGTTTGTTGTCATTATGTCTGTGTTTAGTATTGAGCAAATAAGTCCATATACTAATTATTTTACTTCAAGACGAGTTTGAATAAAAGTAAATTAACGTTTGATATTTTATTTCACGTTTACGTGTGTGTGTGTGTGTGTGCTTGTCTTATTCTATAAACCTATACTATAACAGACACATTATTGGATAAACTACTGTATCTATAGCAGATTTTCCAAAATAGATCAATCAATTCAGATCAGAGACAGATCAATTTTTCTTTAACCAACAAAATATAACCTAACATTTAAAACTCTCAGTTTCTATCAACACCCACAATTATAATACACCAATAATCGGTTTTACTGCCACCAATACATATTTACACTGGCAATCTTTACTGCGTATAATCGCCCTTATTTAAGCGTGGCTCGCTTTGCCACGTGCCACGCACTATGCCAGGAAGTGGCAAGTACCCGGACCGATTTAATGATTTATAAATCGATTTGTTTTAATCGCAACCCACCCTACGCACTTTGATGGGCACAGACTAGAGTAGTGTAGAGTGGTAACTATTGGGTAGGTATTAAACTTAGAGTTGAAGGTTTGTATCTGAATAGAAAATAATATAGGTATACCGTATACACATAACATCACGCCTTTTATCCCCGAAGGGGTAGGCAGAGGTGCACATTACGGCACTTAATGCCACTGTACAATGTAACACCCACTTTTCACTATTTATGTTATGAGTCCCATGTAATAGGGGTGAGCCTATTGCCATATACCGGGCACATTTCCAGACTTCGTGCCACTACTGAGGTTTTTACAAACCCAGTAATACCTTGCCCGACCCGGGAATCGAACCCGAGACTCCTTGTCCGGCAGTTGCACTTGCGACCACTCGGCCAACGAGGCAATCGTATACACAGTATATCTTTATTTACGATATATATAAAAGGTATTCACAGAGACGTTTTTATTCAAAAGTATCAACTGGTGGTATGTCGGAACGCAGATCTAAGCGAGTCCCAACGAGACACCTATTAGAAAATCTTATAGCAACCATGCACTTGAGTTGAGTTGAGTTGGAAGAAAATGTGAAGACGTAACGTAAGTCTCTTGAGAGCGTCATTATAACTGCTTCCTTCAAAGTCATAAGGTTCAATTTGCAGGCCATAAGATACACAAGTAGTAAATAAACAAAAACGATAATAAATCAATCCATTGTCATGATAATGTCTGTTCTATTTAAATACTCTTTGCCCCACAAAAGTACGTACAGGTAACCGAATTACTCGCTGGCTTTGAGCATAAACAAAACAAAGAGAGAAGGGGGGTTGAACGTAAAATTTATACGCATACGATCACTGCCAACTGAAAGTTTTATAGCTGGGGGTCGTAGGGGGTCGAAGCCGGGGGTTTTTACATTCTAATAGCAATATTTCATCGGAGACTTTATTAGCTGTAATGCGGAGGGCATTTGTTAACGAGCAATTTTAATATGCGACGCAGTTTTTTGTTTTTGATGATTTTTTTTTCGTAGATTCCGTGGTTATGTTAATTTTTGTGGGTCGTATTAGGATATGAAAATGATTTATTTTTTGTATACGGATGTGTGTTTGAGTTATTGCCTTTTGAGTATTTCGTAGGAAGTTATTATGAATAATTATTTGAGAGGATTAGTTTTTTTCAATGCAACGTTACCTATCATACGTAGGTACGTTTATGCTGCGGTGATGAAATTGCAATCAGAAGAAAATAAATTGTTATTTGCTCGAGTAAATAACGAAATGTATGAAAAGATAGTGTTAGTGAACTTAACATGATAAAACGATTAACCACACATATTAGAAGAATTCATAAAAGTTTGAGCTAGGCGACGTGAATTTTAAAAGCATTTTAAGCAGCAACCAATAAAACACAATCACGACCAATCTCAATGGGGGCGGAGTTCTAAGGCACTTACCCAAAAAAAGTATTTAAAACCCGAAAATATTTAAAATATCGAAAAGATTACAAAGCCATTCGTCGGAAAGTCCGATAAAAAGTTACCATTGATAACACTAGGGCGGTGCTAAAGGCTCTATGGGTACTTATCGCGGCTTAATTAATATTTTTATTACACATTTATTTTATGAATAATTAAATTTTGGTCCAAACCTTATCTTATACGGGCTAAGTGATTAATAAGGTTAATGCGACCTTTTTTCACAAGGAAAAAATAGGGTAATTTTTATATGGAAATAATGTAATTAATTAAAGTGTATTTTGTGGGTGAAAATGTGTCGCGTATCGAGTAGTATATTGTTCGTGGTATTTTGGTGTAGTTGCCGCCGCATTATAAAATTTTGTTTGTTAAATTTTATAGTTGTGAACAAGGCCGAGGCTTTTGGTAACTAAATTCTTTTTTATGAGTGATTTTAGTATACTTGTTAGTGGTTTTAAGTCGACTCGTTGTTACATAACCTCTGTGCTAATGTATTTTACATAGCTAATTTAAGACATATATTTAAGTTCGATAAAGTGAATATAAGAAGGATATCAGTGGTGTTGTTGAAGACAGGTATCATTGGTTGATGAAATGTGTTCAGTATACGGCTGATAGGATTGAATTATTCAGAACATTGAAATTGAACAGGATCGACATGGAAATATTTCATAGAATGATAACAAAGCCGAGTTCTGATGACGCGAAGATGTTGTTCAGTTTTATGGACCTGTTACATTGATGTCTTGTGGTCTACTCATACTATATTAGAGTACGTTGGGACTGACATACGCTGTGCGTTAAAACAATCCCTAAACATATAAATAAATAAAATAAAATGAGGTTATTGACGACATTCTCAACAGAATCTGGTGTCAAGCACTCTGTAAATTCAGAGTGAACCATAATTAAATTGCCCAAACCGAGAAACTATGCTTGTCAATTTAATCTACGAGGATAAATAGATGATAAGTAAGTAAATAACAGTGACACATACCTGATGGAAGCCTAAGTAACTCTCGATGCTGTGCGTCGCGAAGAACACCTCGCCTTCACACGTTAAGATCATCAGGAAACCGTTGAGTGCCTGCAATAGACAATATTATATTAAATAAAAAAGAACAGTCCTTCCATCATGCACAAAACTATATCTTCATTCTTCGTAAGGCTAAGGACTCATGGGCGCGATTTTCTCCCGCTCTTGTAGTGGTTGCGGGCCGGCAGCCTTTATAGAATAACTAGCAGCCCGTCCCGGCTTCGCACGGGGTAGACAATTATTTATTTTTGGAAATTTGGATTGTTGTACTGACATAACTACAATAGTTGGACATATGCTACCGTGGAGTTTTTTGTAGACATTATGATGTTCTTCAATATTGTTGTACATTATTTTTTTCTATCGCTAATAGTTTCGGCAGCGCATTCGACGAAAGACTCATTTTTCTACACCTTCGGTTACATTGTTCAAATTTTACCAAGATTCCCTAATTTTTTTCAAAATGAAATGTAGCCTATGTCAAATTGGAAGAATGTAGCATTCTATTGGTGAAAGATTTTTTTTAATCGGCCCAGTACGTTTTGAGCCTATTCATTACAAACATACAAAAATAGGTACAAATCTTTCCTCTTTATAATATTAGTATAGATATATAATTACGCCTCAATTCCGCCACCGCGTAAAAGTTACTAGGAAGACAAAATTTTATATCTACTGACGAATCTAATAGCAAATAGGATTTAATACCCTGCCAATTTCCTTTATGAAGATTATAAGTCCTGTGACTTATTGTATTGTTTAAAAGAAAAAAGGAAATTCCTATCAATGATTTCAATAACAACACATGTAAGAAAAATTTACAATGAACTGAAATAACATGAAATAAAATAAAACAGAATTTCGTTTCTGGAAAACGAACTCAGCCTTTCAAATAAGAATAGATACAAAAACCAAAAGTTTTTACCAGAATTCTGGCTTGATATGGGGACCGAAATTATTCTGTCGACTACAATAAAGACTTGGCAAGTTTTTCGACAGGTTTCGTAGCTATTTCCTTGGCCAGACACACGGCTGAGTTACGAGCCAAGTTGGACGAAGAAATGTGGGGAGCGCGGTTACATTGACCACACTTATTTACATTTACGTTGAATTTATATTTATTTTCATTGCATGTTAAAGTTTTTTATGGACAATGTTTAAATAGAATTAAAACTACATTTTGTAAATATCCAGATTTTAATATACTAATGAATTTTCCAACTGATTTATCTAACGCCAGATAAATCTTGGCTGACGATTATTGAACAATTCTTTCGTACTAAATACTGTCAAATGTCAATTTTATTCTACAGTTATGAATTAACTACCTAATGATTGAAAAAGACTGCCTCGTTGGCCGAGTGTTCGCAAGGGCGACTGTCGGGCAAGGGGTCTCGGGTTCGATTCCCGGGTCGGGCAAAGTATTACTGGGTTTTAAAAATCTCAGTAGTAGCACGGAGTCTGGAAATGTGCCCGGTATATGGCAATAGGCTCACCCCCTATTACATGGGGCTCATAACATAAATAGTGAAAAGTAGATGTTTCATTGTACAAAAGCATTAAGTGCCAATTTGTACCTCTGCCTACCCCTTCGGGGATAAAGATTCGTGTTGTGTTATGATTGAAAAATCGGCCCTAAGTAGGTAATTAATACACTAATTGATTGTTAATACTTATGTGTTAAAGTATCTTATTTAAATTTAATTTAAATAGGGTAACAGATATTTTCGTCACAAGGACAAAAAACAAATTACGTTATTTCATACTATAGAAAGTCGTATCGTTCAACAATGGAAACGTCAAGCTAACTAGAGGACGTAGAATAAGCACATAATACAGATTATTTATAGCATCGATACTTCCCATTGATTTATTTTGTATCTGACTAACTATTCATAATTTATTACTGTGTAATGTCATCTTTATTGGTCATACTTGTTCTGTTTTAGCTTGTAAATATATATTTTGTTGTGGAAATATTATTTACTATATAAGTTGGGCTAAAATGATCGATTATCCTATGCTCTGTTTGAATCAAGACTTAAAATACTAAATACATAAACAGGTTAAAAAAAGAACACGCTCAAGATAAAGTCGAACGTTCATTTAAAGATTATAGTGCCTACTGAATCTTATAGAATTTCACATCACATCACCTTAATAGCGTATAAGTGTCCTTTCCTCACGATGTTTTCCTCCATCGTTTGTCAGTGGTGTCTAGATAATGTTAGTATTAATCTTATGTAGGTACTTTACTATAACTCGAAAAAAGTCATATTGGTATTCGGCGTTGATAAGTTTCAAACCCATTTAGGTTTATTCTCATGCATAAAAAGCGGGCGTCTTAAACCTCCAGGCCACCACGACAACAACCTTCTAGAATTTATCAATGTATAATGTATGTATGTATGTACATTACATTCAAAAGAAGGATAGTTCAATATCTCTTCTATCATCTATTCTATCTTCTAATGATAAAATAAATTAATACTTTTTCACAATTTGAGACACATTCATCATCATCATCATCAACACCCGAAGGACGTACACTGCTGGACAAAGGCCTACCCCTTAGACCTCCACGTCGAACGACCACTCACCACTTGCATCCACTGGCTCCTCGCAAATATACCTCTTCAAATTAAACATACATTCAGCTAAATGTACATAATGTATGTGTTGTCAAGCGTGTCTTTGCATTGTTCTTACATATGCGTACAGTATTGAAATATGTATCAGAGACATTGTAGAACATACTTTTTTAAAAAGAGTAACGAATGGAGTTTCTTTCTCGTTCTTCTCCATTCGAATCTACTTTTTGGAATGAGCACCTAGCTTCACCTAATTTCACTGACGGACTGACTGACAGACTATTATTTATTTTGTATTTGTTGACGTTTCAAAAGTACCAAACTATGGTTTAATTGAAATAAATGCTTTGACTTTGACTTTGTACATAATGAACTTACACAAAAAACCTCAGTTTCCAACTGACTAATGCATACGTCATTCAAAATACTTAAACCTAAGTCGCATTTCCTCCAGTTATTTATAAATAAACCCTAACAAATAAAGCTAACAATGTTCCATAAACAACATTATACCTACTACAGTAGTACCAGCTAACCTATAAATCGAAAAAGTTAATAAAATTGATAAACTTTAGCTCGGTTATATTTAACCTTGAGCTGAAGGTTAAAAGTTTATGCTGTTACAGTATGATAATAGAATGGTTCGCCCTTAGTAAATATTTGTTGTTTATCATGGATATTGTAGTGACATTTTTATATAGGTAGGTTTTAGAATACTTTTCCTGAAGTAAATTATCTATTTGTTTTATCTAGTCATATAAATTCAATGCTGCAATTTCCCGATAATACTGGTGACGCTTCCGTTCATATTTTTTTACTCAATCAGGATGACGACAGGGTATGAAAATTAATAATCGAATTAGTCCGTCAATGAAAAAATATTAGACACGTATTTTTTTATTTTGTCGTATTATCGTTTAGGACTGAGGGCTAAAACGTCATTTATACGTATAAAATGTACATAGAAGTGACGTCACGCGACATTACAAATCAAATTCGTTTCTGTAAGAAAATAAAAAATACGTGTCTAATGATTTAAAATAATTTAGCAGACGGACAATAAAATAAAAATTTGGCATCTACCCTATTGAAAAATACTCGAGAAAAGCTCTACTCGTTTCAAGTCACTCCGGGACTGATATTCATGAGCAGCGTTCACCACGATGAACTGCGTAACTGCGAGTAACCGCATCTATTGAGCAAGTCTTTTTCAAAGATATATTATAATACTTACCTGTAAGAACATCTCTCCATCTGGCATGGCATGGTCATAGGGGGAGTGCTCTCTCCTATGACCATGGATGTCCTCTTTTTCTTTGTGCATGACCACTGTAACAAAAAAAACATAATTAAAGATTTAGTTCAACAATTAATATTAACTACTTTTTAAAATATTAAATAGAATTTTCAGTCAATTTAGTGTGGTGTAGTTTTTAATTCCAAAACAAGGTTTCGTTTATACATGACCTAGCAAGAAACTCTTAACAATTATGCAAAGAATTGAGAACCTTTTGATATTCCATTGTTTATTACGTTTAAATTATGTGGGAGAGCCATGCTTCTCGAAGATCGACGTGAAACAACGCTTGCGTCGTGTGAGTGAGGTTACCGGAGGCCCAATTACCCCTCCCCAATCGCCCCAAACCCGGAATCCTCCACAATCCTCAAACTCCTAATCCCCAAAAGGCCGGTAACGCACTTGTAATGCCTCTGGTGTTCCAGGTGTCCATGGGCGGCGCCGATTGTTTACTATCAGGTGATCCGTCTGCTCGTTTACGGGCTAATGCCACAAAATAAATGTCAACTATAGTAATTTTTAAAATACTTCAAAGGCTGGCGAAATCTACAGGGCACTTATTCCTTTGACAACAGCGAAACCGCGTGCAGAAATCTAGTCACCTCCATAATACTAAGTCTAGTCTAGTCTAGTAGTAATCTAGACACGTTCTACGATTTAATTCTCGATCGTAGATGTTATCTAGTGTTTGTTACTGCGCAGGTGTGAAGCTAAGCCAACTAATGTCTCACATCGTAATTAAAAGGATATAATTATAATTTTTTAATTACACAACTCTACGATGGGACGTTTGCAAAATAACAACAAGAATTCTAAACCAATTAACACCTTAAAGGTGCGAGGAAAGATAACGTTTTACTTATTATAAATATTTATTGATACTTAATTCATTATTATTTTTATTTATATAATATTTATGGTATTTATATGTTTAGTAGAGATTAGAGATAAGTCTTTATTCTATAGTATATTTTGCTAGTGGCATCGAAAATTATTTTATAAATTATATCTATTTGTCCCTTCATCTGGAGATGGCGAAGCACCTGTAAAACATTTATTAGTCGTTCGTTTTAATGTTCAAAATCAACAAGAAATGTTATGTAGAAGAAATCTTAAAATTTACAAGATTTAGTAGGTAACTGTGCAACCACGAATGTAGTAGTAATCTTTAGCAAGTTGCAAATGTTGAATACACCGACACACAACCAAATCTAAAAGACAAAAGTCTAGATCGTAAATAACACTATAAAGATAATGCATATAACATTTTACGAATGCTTTCTTTTACCTGGAATGGCTGGACCGATTTTGCAAGACTTTTATTGGTAGCTGATGTACTAAGTAACATAGGCTACTTTTATTTTGGACTAGCTGACCCAGCAAACTTCGAAACGCCTCTAATTTCTTTTTCTCACATTTTAACCTTCCCTGGACTTCTACAATTAATAAAGACCAAAATTAGCGAAATCGGCCTAACCGTTTTCAAATTTTAGCTAGACTAACGAACAGCAATTCATTTTTATAACATAGAAGAAGAAGACGAAGAAGATTTTAAGTTCACTTCAGGTTCTCTCTATATAGGGGATAAATAAAACAGACGTTATTGGTCTATACTGAATATATATTACCTCTATAATGTACAGGCGACGAGTGAGTGACGCGGACAATGCGGTTACATGTTTATACGCTTATGCTATTACAGTGTGTGTTCTATGTGCTACCTAACCCCCTTTTTTGAGGGGAGTAAATCATCTAATGACTGCTCCCGCCCGGGTGAGGTGAGAGGAAGTGTCAGGCCCTTAATGAAATAATAACCACCCCGTTCCTACTCCTGTACTTCGAGCCGGAGCCCCGGCAACCAGCTAAGTGTTCCGCGGCTCCGACTACCTAACCTCTACAAGATTATTGAAACTAATACAAAAGTTATGTTCTATGTATGTTCTACGCGGATGAAGTTGCGGCCGACAGCAAGTATTATATGCATCTTTTCATCATATAATAGCAATAGTACCTACGGTAGACACAAGAGGGCGTGGTTTGTGTGACAAATCAGATTCATTGAGCAAAGGGGATGCTGGGGTTATAAGGGGTGTTTTATTATTGTTATGCTGTGGGAAATTGTGCTCTATTGCATAACCCATAAGTATTGTGAACATGATTGGAAAAGAGTAACCTATGTAGTTTCTTGTTGGTTCTTCTTTATAGGAATCTACATCTTGGAAAGAGCAAATAGCTTTACTAGAGAACTGACCGACAAACTGTCATTTTTTTAATATTTTGTTTTTACGTTCAAAAGTGCCTTCCTGCTCTAATTAAAATAAATGATTTGATTTTGACTTTGACTTTGTATTTAATTTTTATTATGACTTAGTAAGCACAGAAGAATGATACGTAATATTCAGTAATTATGTAATAATAGCTTTTAACGACTAAATAAAATTATGAATTAATGAGAAAAGAAAACAAGGTAGATAACCTATTCAATAAATATATTAATTGGAGCCGCAGAGGACTTAACGAGTTGCTGGGACTCCGGCTCTAAGTGCAGGAGTAGGAACGGGGTGGTTTTTAGTCCGTAAGAGCCTGACACTCCCTCCCGCCTCAACTACACGGGAGAAGTCATTCAATGATTCCTCCTTATAAAAAAGGCGTCTGCAGTCGTCAAACAACTACATAAAATAACATAGTTGATCCAGCTTAGTGAAAGTATTAGATGTAATTATGTATTTTTCAATCGATAAGATCTAGTGAAGTCGTGGTAGCCCGGAGGTTTAAGACACCCACTTCTCATGCATGAGGGTGCGGGTTCGAAACCTACCAACGGCAAGTACCAATGTGACTTTTTCCGAGTTATATGTACTTTCTAAGATTATTTAGACACCACTGACAAACGGTGAAGGAAAAACATCGTGAGGAAACCTGGACTTATAATTTCTAATTATAAGTTTGAAATCGCCAACCCGCATTGAGCAAGCGTGGTGATTAATGCTCTAACCTTCTCCGTGTGAGAAGAGGCTTTGCTCAGCAGTGGGCATTTATAGGCTGTTGATGAAGATCTAGTATTTGTTAAATACCTAGTCTTAGGTGGTCCTAGACGGTCTGTTTAGCATCCACTATCCTCAATAACATGTAAATACAAAAGGTTATTTCACTTTACCAGTTATTATCTGATCGCCATGATAATGGTATAGTACCTATGATAGTTACAGTTCACATGAACGTATGTGAAGTGGTCATTATAATAGGTAATGTCTAATTATTCGATTCCCGAGTTGTATAAAATGTGCTTTTAAGTTAGAGAAGAAATAGTAAGTGTATATAACTAACGCTAAACCAGACGTTTTAAGTTCAATATAAAGGTCTTATAATGTGTTATTAGGTTGTATGGTTGCGAATTTCTCAATGAAACAGCACCCTTATAACTTAATGGAGAACAAGGCAGTTGTTTTAACTGTGTAGGTTTTTAGAAAGAATTGAAAAGGTTTATAGAGAGTCAACCAGCAATATCTACACGAACACTTGGTTTTTATAGTATTGTAAATGTTGATGTACTATGTTAATTTTCCATTGGGTGGATCGTAAGTTTGTATTACCAATTCATCGTTAATGAAAAAACATAGTTACGTCCAGAAAGACTTTAATTAAGTTTATTTGAAAAACCGCCGAAAAACCCAAAATAATTCACCAAAACATACTAAGACCTACCAAAACATATTCCAAGTAAAGCCTAACATATAAAATAAATAATATTTTCCCCAACAATGCCGTTGTCACCAACAAACGGTACGGTACACTTTACGACCAGCCTGGCCAATTACTGGCGCCTGGGACACACCATATGGAAGCCAGGGATGTGATAATATCGATAGATTTATGTCGATAGATCATAGTTTATCGACGTCAGTTTCAATTGGCTGGACGTTATTATGGATTGTCGTTGTGTTGGTACTGATTTTGTTTGGGCAATATAATTGTGTGTAAGTGTTTTGTTAATTAAGTTTTGAGTTTTATTTAAAGGATTTTATAGAATATTAATGTGGTTTTCTTTTGACCTTTCTTTCTAGGTAATCGATATTTTTTTCATACTTAATAAGAATTTGATCTTGAATTTATAACAAAGTATTACTTTTGAAAGGCAGCATTAAAACACAATTGTTAAACAATATAAGAGCGTATCATCGTAAGCAATACAAAAACCAACACAAAAAGTAATTAAGTAACAACAGGGTGTACAATGGAAATGAATAAACAATTCGAACAATAATAAAAACAAATTCAACTTTTGTATAGGTAACTTAATTGTCAGTCAAAAACGTCAAGGCTATCATTGCAATTATACTTTACAATTCTTAACAGTAACTGTAGCATTATAATGTATACGAATTATACTGAAATAAACATTTCAATACCTCGCATAATTATTTAAACAGCACTCCATTAAGCCGTGGACTATAATAAAAACAATCGCAATTATTTCACGTGCAGCCTTCATTACTTTTCTTTGCACAACATTTTAACTTTTTAATAAAAAAAAACATAAAGTTATTGTTTTGCGGCCTCACAGATCAAGATAGCGTTGGCCGGCAATCGAATGGATTTACCGATTTATCGATAATGTCCGTGGGTACGTCACTAATCGAATGCGCGGTGGTTTATCACCCTCTATAATCGTCATTACACTATCGGGGGTTTCGTTTGGTACTTTTTCTTTTTTTTTTTTATTTCTGTTATAAATTGAAAACGTAAATTGATGACAGTAGCTGTTAGTGGCCGCGCGAAACTTGTTCATTTTATATTTTAGCACTTTTATCGATAGATTCTATAATTATAGTGGTTAGGTCTACATTTATCTATCGTGGTGTTAGTGTTAGGAAGATATGAGTAATTGGAAGTCTTTTTCTAGTTTCAAATGAAAAACTGAATTATTTGGATGGTTTAATCAAGGACCTTAAATATATGTCACTTGGAAATGATTGAAGCACCAAATGTCAGTGGGTTATTTATGTATGTGTGTGTAATGGGTTACCACGTTTTTTTTTCTCTTCTTTGGCAAACGAGTCTCCAAAACGATCTTGTCGACTATACTGCCAGTGTCCAGTGGTGGGATTACCACGTCAGCAGACTTAAGAAAATGACATAAATATCTCTTTTGTGTCAATGTGTGTACGTTCTGCGTGTAAGTAGTAACTAGGTTTAATTCAAAATAGTATAGTTACTATAATAATGGTTTAATGCAGTTTTCCTAAGCTATAATTTTTACTTAAACTACGCCATTTACTTGAATTATGAGGCGATCGTAAAATACCTACTTTGACTGGATTTTGGTGTTACATTGTTCTCGCACAATCGAACTATCAAAACTATGTAACTATAGAATTGTATTGTGAACCTGACTGAAAAAGGGTAATCTATGGAGTTTCTTGCTCGTTCTTCTTTATAGGAATCTATACCTTGGAATGAGCAAATAGCTTCACTTTTAATTTTTTGTTGGCGTTCAAAAGTGCCTTCGTGGTCTAATTGAAATAAATAATTTTTGACTGTAAATAATTTTTGATGTAGGAAACCAAAATCCATTCATAATATACGAAACTCTGAAGTTAGTTTTATTAATCGCGATTTATATAATACTTCGAAGTAGCGAACCATCTAATTCCAGTCAAACATTCAAATTACGAAATTATTTACCCAACTTACAAGTCAGTGTACCCGGAAAACATTCCGAGCTATCACTCCAATGCCTTATTAGTACGACAATATAAAAAACGAACAATGTTAAGAAACGCAATGGTCATCTAATTAATAATAAATGTCGCGTGCGAACAATTTGTCTCACGTTTACATTACTCGCATTATTTTGCATTGATTTTTATTAACGATTTATTGCTATGTATATTTTGTGGTTTAATAATGGCAATACCTTTTTTTTTGCCGTGTTGTCGTTGGTAATATAAAAAGAAATTAGAATAATTTGGTAATATATTAAGTATTGTTTTTTTAAATGTAAATGTTTGTGTAATTTTCCTATTAAATTAAAGATTTAATGTGACTTGCTCGAGAAAGAAGTATTGAATATTCGTGACACGAGAATTTTAAATTATAATAAGTGTGGCAACATTCCAATATTGATATTATACTTAACAGTTTCTTAATTTAAAATGATTAACAGACAAATATGATTTAGTTATCATTGTTTTCATTTATTACTGCACATTTTGGTGTGAATTGTTTAATAAATAGGAAAATATGTTTTCTCAGAATTTCTTGAGCAAGCCCACCTTTCATTCACTTTTCTGTTGTCTCGAGTAATGATAGGCGAGTCCTTTTATCTTAGGCCAAATAATAAAATTAAACGCTGAGACAAACTGCAAGTTATTTTTCTGATCAACCCATCAATCGAACCTCGCACTAGACACTAGACGAACTAGTTCTTTAATAAAGTAAATAAGCAATATAATTAAGTAAAAAGTAAAACAAACAATTATTTAACTTCTTAATTAAAGAAGCGAGTGAATAAGTTCGTCCAAGTATTTTTAACATAAAGTATGAATATTCATATAGACGGAAAGGTGCAATGTAAATGTTCACTGCTGATTACCATACGAGAGATAGCGCTATGTTATTATTGAGCGACAGTCAAACCAGTTTAATATGACCTTTCTTGACATAATATTTCGGAATATTTTGAGGTCCTATTGCCTGGGTGCAGAATCTTAGAATTTAAATGAATGTTTGCATTTTTGTTATTGCGATTTTAGGCATATGTCTTTACTTGTTGAATTATGACAAAACATGTTTATTAAGGACCGTAGGAGGATATGATAATACATCAGCTGCTTTGAACTAGAGCCGTTCAAAAACCTAGTTGGTTACGTTAAGTAAATGAAACAAATTCTTTATTAATTAGGGACTACTACCCACACTCCTTAGTCTATCGCCTTTTGAAGGTTTCTCTCCGTCATAAAAAAAGCGGACTCCAAGAACTTTGTCTTTGAATTGTTGCCTTAAAAAATTTTGGTACAATTTTGTTAATATTTGCTTTCATAAGAAACTTGTGCAAACACAACGCAAGCGTTGTTTCACGTCGGTCTTCTGTGAGGTCGTGGTATCACTCCGGTCGAGCCGGCCCATTTGTACCGAAGCATGGCTCTCCCACACATTAAACATATTAAATGTTTTCCGGTTTTAAAATGATCAGTAAGTAGTTAAAAAGATTATGGGATTGTACCAGGTGTATGGGTAATAGAGTCGTCCCCCTTTTTGTTACAATGGGTGTAATTATCATAACTGGCGAAATTGGTATCGTTAGTAATATAGACCTCAACTTGTCTGTAATGATAGGTTATAAAAAACCTTTTAAATATTCTTTTCCGTAAAGAAGTATAAATATGTATGACTAGGTGACTGGATAAACTTCGTACAGCCTAAATATTTTTTCTCGTGTTTTTCCCAGGACTTCCAAGAACATTTCAAAACCAAAATTACCCAAATCGGTTCAGCCGTTCTCGAGTTTTAGCAAGACAAATGAAAGGAAATTAATTTTTATTTGTATACTAGCTTCTGCCCGCTACTTCGTACGCGCAATCCCGTTTTCTCCCATTCCCGTAGGATTATCGGAATTATTTCTGTGTTAAGAACCTTCTCATAATAATAGCAAATATAACAAAAAAAGAATTAGTGAAATCGGTGCAGTCATTCACGCGTAATGCCAAGGGAAAAAGGGATTCAGTTTTATAGATATAGATAAGCTATATATACGCTAAAGCCGACTTGAACAAAAAGTGATGTTCCCGGTTCGGGTATAATTGGGATATTTTTTGGTTTAATTTTTTTTTATAAAATCGTAGCTGGCAATATTACTTATGTTCAATCCCTATAAATAAATGACAATGCGAACATAACAAGAGCAAAGTAGGTGCTACAGGGTGATTGTAAGTTGTTAAAACAGTTCATTAACCCAACAAGCTATGTATAAAAAATCTGTCTCAATGTTCAGTATTAAACCGCGAATAATTTTGTCAAAGTAAAGTTTATGTTAATTTTGAACTAACAATGGTTAGGTTACAGTGACCATAACAAGTCGTTCGTGATAAAACCACATAAAGTTAACCGGATCAAGAGCGGTTAATGTTACATAATATCCTTATACACAGCTGCAAATCAAGGTATACCTAACCAGCTTATCTTGGTCTCGCATTGACTGATTTATTCTTACATTCAACGGTCAGTTTATACTGGTTTGTTTAGCTTGATGTGTAACGTGTACGTGATTTTAGAACTTTGGTTTAACTATATTTGTGTGGTTCACGTTCAGTTTTAAATGTGCTGCTAAAATATTTTTCGAGGTTTTTAATCGAGCAGCTAGCTAGTGATTAATAATTATGTATTTTTTGTTCAATAAGCTGGGTTTAAGCCTCACAGGAAAATAATTTTAAGTGTGACAGAGCCATGCTTCGGCACGAATGGGCCGGCTCGACCGGAGTGATACCATGGCCTCACAGAAAACCGACGTGAAGCAACGCTTGCGTTGTGTTTCGTCGTGTGAGTGAGGTTACCGGAGGCACAATTACCCTCCCCTTCCCCAATCTCCCCAATTCCTGAATCCCCAACGATCCTCAAACTCCTAATCCCCAAATGCCGGTAACGCAATTGTAACGCCTGTGGTGTTCCAGGTGTCCATGGGCGACACCGATTGCTTACCATCAGGTGATCCGTCTGCTCGTTTACCGGCTTATGCCATTAAAAAATATATAGTTCTTGTATTTTTATGCTACTAGAAATTAAATCATTTTGAAACATGTCCTGCCCTGTGCTTCGAAATGAGTCCTTCAACTTTATACTCAGCTGTCATTATGAGAAGTTATAACCTTATTATTGTTGACAAAAATACTATAATCAATAGTTTTTTTCATAATCTGTTTAAAAAACACAACTTCAACCTCCTCTTTTTTAAATTCGGTTAAATACTACATAACATAATAACATAACATCACGCTTTTTATCCCCGAAGGGTTAAGCAGAGGTGCACATTTCGGCACTTAATACCACTGTACAATGTAACACCCACTTTTCACTATTTATGTTATGAGTCCCACGTAATAGGGGGTGAGCCTATTGCCATATACCGGGTACATTTCCAGACTCCGTGCTACTACTAAGATTTTTAAAAACCCAGTAATACTTTGCCCGACCTGGGAATCGAACCCGAGACCCCTTGCCCGGCAGTCGCACTTGCGACCACTCGGCCAACGAGGCAGTCATAGTAAATACTACCTATAAATGCTAAAACCTTTGCCTAAGTATAATAAACACTTTTCTGAAAATCATCATCAAAACCGGTTCAGCCAATTACGACATAATTGTGCATAAACATACATACGTACAGCTCACACCTCCTTTTTTGAAGTCGGTTAAAAAGATCATTTCTGCTTACCCCTATATTATAAGGAATATGATGGATAAGAGGATTCAGGGGTGGCTTAAAACCCAAAACCATAAAAGAATACCTACCTAACATACACCAAAAATATGCGTAAAAACCCAAAAAACACAATACATCATAATTCACGGAAAACAATTAAAAACGTATAATTTAGTCAGCACATCTGTTATAACCGTTTCACAATATGGCACGTGGTCGAACCCCATGCAGGGGGTAGCGCACCGTGACCTCTTAATGACTGGACATGTGGGGTACAATATGGGTGAAGCAGTTTTAAGTTAAAAAAAATAATGGACAACACCTTTGTTATTGTAGTTTTAGATTTTAGGAAAGAAGAACTGTGGTCCTTTGGTACGGATAAGGGAGCAAAAGACTTAGCAATAGTTTAAGTCAAAGTCAAAGCATTTATTTCAATTAAACCATAGTTTGGTACTTTTGAAACGTCAACAAATACAAAATAAATAATAGTCTGTCAGTCAGTCCGTCAGTGAAACTAGGTGAAGCTAGGTGCTCATTCCAAAAAGTAGATTCGAATGGAGAAGAACGAGCAAGAAACTTCATTCGTTACTCTTTTTAAAAAAGTATGTTCTACAATGTTTCTGATACATATTTCAATACTGTACGCATATGTAAGAACAATGCAAAGACACGCTCCGCGTAGAATATGATTACTGTTTTATCCCATGGGAGCATTTAATCGGGATAAAAAGTATCCTATCACCTAAGTCAGCATATACCATGTCTATGCCTATTACGGAGCCGCGAAAGGCCTAACGGGTTTCCGATTCGAAGAGTAGGAGTTGGAACGGGGTGGTTTTTAGTCAGTAAGACTCTGACACTCCCTCTCACCCTGACACTGTGCCTCTGACACCCAAGGCGGGAGAAGTCATTGATGACCGAATGATGGATAATTTTCCTCCTGGAAAAAACCAATACCCTGCCTATTTAAGTACCAAATTTCATTAAAAGCCGTTGAGTAGTTTAAGCATGATTGACGAACAAATATCCAAACAAAGAAGTAATATTAGTGTGATAAGGAAAATTAACCTTTATGGAAAGTAATGAGCGTAGCCTACGGATACCTAAGGCTAGAGAAATCATAAGTGCGTTGTTGGTCTATAAAACGCAAATACTCATAAACTTTTAAAAAAAGATTTCTCTTACACTTTTATAATCCTAAAGGACGTCTAGACGAGTTCAGACATCAAGGTAAACAAATCAAAACGTTAAGAAATGCAAGTAAACGACAAAGCGTTTAGAAATCTTAACACTTCAACCGCCGTGTCACGCCGGGTCGCGTGCCCTCTGTCACGCTAAATTTAAAGGATTACTACAGTCGTGTGAATTTGTTTAATATTGAGTTTCAACTGTATTCTATATTGTTATAGCGTTTATTATTGCACTTTGATGAATACTGTTAGACTCGAACAGATAAAATGTTGTATTGTAAAAAATTGCAAGCGAAAACAGAACATCTCTAGAGAAAACAGAGAAAAAAGAAAATAGCATTCTCTGAGTCTTGTTAATAACAAAAAGATTTAAAATCCTATAAAGACTTCCTCCTCAATAAACTAACAGCTGCTCTATATCAATAAACAAACGATAAAACCATTAAATCAACATTAAACATTCAAAGAACAAGCCGGCTTTTAAACAACATGATTACAATTACAAATACAATAGAAAGTAGTCGAAAAAAGCTTTTAAACCTATAAACATAAAGAGTGATACCAATACTGAATTAACATATTAACATAAATCGCCAAACGCGATGTAGTTACCTCTAATTTTTAAAGTAAACATATTGATAAAATTTCTTCCCGACTACCAATAAATCACGACAAACCGAGATGTCTCAATATACCACGAAGTAATTTCAATGCTAGAGCAAAAGAGACAACGATACCGACCCGACCAAAATCAATACGAAAGAAAGAGACAACAAACAATACCACATTTCGTATTAATTAAGGAGCAAAACGGTTTTAAATCATTTGCCGTCGACGCTCCCTGTGGGAATCCAGAAGAGTTATAAGACCCTTTATTCTAAATTTAAAATTACAATTTTGTAAATGTTTCGAATATTTTAAATCTTGTGTGTACTCGTTATTGGTCTCTCGGGTGGAAGAAAAAAAATACTGGCCTAAATATCGATACTTTATGGTGAAAGGTTAATATTGTCTGTGGCAGGAAAAAAGACCCTTGGGAATTTGTTGACGGTAAGTATTTAGCACACGAAGATAAATGAGGTTGTGTGTGATCTATCTCGACTAATATAATTTTATTGAAATGAGCTTTCTATCTATCTCTAGACTAGAAGTAAGTCATAAGCTAAAACAAGTGTACCATAACAGAGTTTCATTTTTTTTCATAATCCAATTAAATTCGCACATTGCTAATATAACTAACATCAATAACCAACGCACTGCATAAAAGATGTCCACTAAAATATTCACATTTAAATGAAAGATAAATGGCGGTGCCATTTAAAAATACATTATTAACACTAAACTATCAATTACAATATTATAACACTGGCAATAAAATCATAATAATCATTTATTAACGCAAAATCAATATTCATAAGTACAAACACCAATTAAAACCGTTATATTATCTATGCGGCCAACTGGCGGGACAGTTGCGTGAAACGAAACGTCACGGGGACGGTAATCGCGAGATTGGCTCATTTGATATGTGAATGTCACGCTGGCTAGACGTGTGGCGTTGAGTGGGTTAATGTTAGGGGTAGAATGATATTCAAATTGGTAGGATTTTTTATGATATTATTAGGTTGGTTTTGTGTTTAAGGTTGCTTTTGGTTTGTAGTTTTTAGTGATAAATACTGACGATTTTGGTTGTGTTTTTATAGTTGAAATGCTGCGTTTGGTTGCGTGAATTATCGGAAATACAAATATGTCTAATAGATCTATCTATTTTTTGAGAAAATTGTTACAATAACTTATCTACATCTAAATCTCATATCAATCCATTCGACCTTTTTTTATGGCATAAATCGGTGAACTAGCAAACGGATCACCTGATGGTAAGTAATCGGCGTCACTCATGGACACCTGGAACACCAGAGGCGTTACAAGTACATTACCGGCCTTTTAGGGATAAGGAGTTTGAAGATTGTTGGGGATTTGGGGATGGGGGGGGGGGGATTGGGCCTCCGGTAACCTCACTCACACGAAGATTCTGTTTTATAAACAGACGATCCCTTTCGTACATCAAAATTTTCAATAATGTTACCAAAGATGTTTCTGAATGGTTGTAGTTAAATATGACAACAAAATAAATGATGATGTATTAATTATAATTTTATAAACAGGTGCACTTTGAAAACTAGTTAGTTTACTTGATATAATTGTTCTATATTAGACCGTGGTTAATAAATGATCTATTTGTGGCCTGTTACTTCTTTATAAATGCCATTATTATTGTGGGACATCTCTCTTATAATTCGAATTAATTGTAGTTGATTAATAGTAATTAATAGTATATCACACGCTCTGCTCAGCTCCTATTGATCGTAGCGTGATGTTTTATAGCTTATAACCATCCTCAATAAATGCGCTATCCAACACAAAAATAATTATTCAAATCAGACTTGTAGTTGCGGAGATTAGCGCGTTCAAACAAACAAACAAAAAAACAAACTCTTGCGCTTTATATAATAGTATAAGATGTATTAAATAGTCACCACTGACAAACGGCGACGGAAACTTCGTGAGAAGACCTGGGTTTATAATTTCTTATTGTAAGTTTGAAATCGCCAACCCGCATTGAGCGTCATCGAGCGAGCATCAAAGAAGAGGCCTTTTGTCAGCAGTGGCCACTTATAGGCTGTTGGTGATTGATGAAATAGGAACGAAAAGCCAAAAATCGTCCACCTGTATCCCTTTCATTGACCAAGCTAATTAATTACCAGCCCGTTACAGGCCCAAGGTGGACCAATTTCGCTGCTTTTAAATTTAAAAGTGTTGCGATTTCTTCGCTCCTTTAATTGATACTGCAGACGAAGGAATCCAGGTCCGTGCGGTCGTTACGTTATCAATAAACTGATTTCACACTCGAGTGTAGTTGGTATACATGGTGGTTTTATTTTTTTTGATTTGTGAATAAATTGATGGGGATATTTTTAATGGAATGGTTTAGTTGTATTTTAGTGATTGTAGTGAAATGAAATGATTGGTTGGTAACACAACGGTTATGTTGTATTTCGTCGTGTGACTTAGCTTACTGGAGGCAAAATACCCTTTCTTCCCCAATTCGTGAATACCCAACAATCCTCAAATTCCTAATCCCCAAAAGGCCAGTAACGCACTTGTAACGTATCTGGTATTCCATGGTGTCTATGTACTAAACATTTACGCCAATTGAGTAAGAAACTGCCACATCTGACTAGGTTACAGCCTCTATCATTTTTCTAAGCTTCGGCAGCCTAAAGTCTAGGCAAAGATATAATATTATGTAGTAAAAACTGTCATTTTCCATCGCAATACCAGCAATCAAAAAAAAAAAAAATTAAAAAGAAAAAAGTACAATCACTGAAATTCTTCTTCATCCAAGCAAGCCCAATTTAATTGCTATTAATAAACAATAAAAACATAAATGAATATCGGTACAATCGCGGGCATGTGATCCGGTCGCGCGGTGCCTACTGGTCACGAAACGCGACAGTACAAACAAAATAAAAACATATTGTAGTATCACATCTCACCGTGTCCATTGCTTTCTGTGTCCACATTTATAAAATGTGTTCGTATTATTGCTTCTTTAATATGCTTTTGATTCGTTTAAATGTGGAATTACTGCGTTTATTGGGTAAACGTAAGCTGAGAATGTTCTGTAGTGATTTTTAGGTCCTTGTGTGGGAAAATCACTGTTTTCGATGTTTATGATGGTTTTTTAATGTTGTATGAAAATGTGATTGCATCATATGTGCTATAGTGCTTTTACGTTCTTGCATTGATGGTATTTACCCTATCTATATTAATCATTTCGTCAAGGTGTACGGTAGACCCGATCGAAACATTACGTGAATAACAAAACATAAAAAAATATCGATTTCGAGTCGACAACTTATATCCGCAAAATTCGGATTATGGAGATTATTTCGTTTTATTAATTCATTTTAATGACATTGACAGACAAACCGCAGTCGCCATCTTGAGTAGACAATAAACGTTACGTTTCATACTAACTCTGAAATACGCCTCGCCAATCAACACGTTGTCGCGTCAAAAAAGTATATTAACAAGAAATATTAATAATTTCACGCGAACGAAGTTGCGGGTAACAGCTAGTATTTACATAATTTTAAAGTCGAAACTAGGTAACTATGTTTTTAACCATCTAGTTAACAAAACAGTTAACTAATTAAGGTCGATCATAGGAGATCTTTAATAATTATAATCTACTATGTTTCATGACGCTTAGGACTGGTTTAGGTTCTCTCTAACACTCCTGGGTTAGAGCAGCAGCAGGAGCCTGTATTAATAGCTCAGAATTCATCAAAATAGTACACCTTAATGAAATCGACATACATGCATAAATCATCGGCGTTTGCCATTCGACATGTAGATGCAAGTTAAGAATGATATATGCCTCTTAAAGGTTACATTAACGCATTTAAATTGTACATAAATTATTCATTTCTGCATAACGATGATGTACAACAAAAATAATACAATGTATCATGCTTTGTGTGATGTGTGTTAATTTATTGGACACTAGCTTTTTTCCCGTCCCCGTTCGTAATTTTGGTCAAAAAGTATGCTATGTCGGTCTCCTGGCTCTAAGCTACCTCCCTACCAATTTTCAGCCAAATCTATTCTGCCGTTCTTGAGTTATAAGTGGTGTAACTAACACGACTTTCATTTATATATATAGATATAGATTTAAAAAAATGTCTCCTTTTGGTCTAGAAAAGTAAGCGTTATAGGTCAAATTTTCTGTCACGTTATTCTTTGATTGTAAATTAAGAAACATTATTCTGATAATACATAACATCACGCCTTTTATCCCCTAAGGGGTAAGCAGAGGTGTACATTATGCCACTGTACAATGTAACACCCACTTTCCACTATTTATATTATGAGTCCCATGTAATAGGGGCTGAGCCTATTGCTATATACCGGGCTCCATTCTACCTCTATACTCCGTGCGACCACTGAGAATTTTAAAAAACCCAGTAATATTCTGATATATCAAAAATAAATAGTAGGAATAATGGATGTCAGTCAAGTTCAGTTGGCAGCTGGTTGTAGGGGGGCTCCGGCTCGAAGTGCAGGAGTAGGAACGGGGAGGGTTTTAGTCAATAAGAGTCTGACGTTCCCTCTCGCCTCACCCGGGCGGGAGAAGCCATTCGATGATTTACCCCCATAAAAAAACAGGTTATAGAATTTTTCTGCCAATAGGCCAAAGGACGTGAAATGTGGCGTATTCTAGTATTGTAGGCCATATTTTTAATTTAAGTAAATGTAAGGTCTAAAGTTATTTTGTCAAAATGTTCGATGGACATTAAGTTTTTTGACTTTCAAGTAGTTGTGGCTACAATAAACATTAATAATAAAGTATGCAATTGTTTCGAACATTAATAAAATCAATAAATAACGAATTGTCAATGTTACTTACCTTATACTAATTCATACTACTAGCATAAGCTACTGCATAAGTATTTGACTATCTCATTTTATTGTTTGCAAAGAGACAAGGATGGGTAGAAGTGATAGTCCATTGGTGGGTGCTAGGTTTCTTAAAAAAATATTTAGTATCTAAAAAGGAATAAGCAGACTTCGAGTTCCTCGAATGCGAATGTTAGTAAGTATAAGTAGTATTAATAAATAAGGGCATTTGATGATGAATATATCATCAACGTGGCAATCCACTGGTTATATCGAAGGCCTCCTTTATATAAGAGGGTTTGCCATTGTCTCCATGCTTGAAATAGAAATAGAAATAGAAATGTGATATAATGGATTTTAGTCTTATTTTCAACAGTACCTACACCTACAGTGTGTTCCACCTTTTCCAGCAATGCAAATGTTTGATTATAAGGTACGTTATATAGTACACAAATCCAATTTCATTTGATTAATTATTACGTAATGTTAAAATAATGATTCCAAAATGTCCAATTCAATTTTTAAATAAATGTAAATATTTGGTAGGCAAAGCAAGAAAACCGCGACAAATGCTGCCCGAACTTTATCAAATATTCCTTAGTCTACACTTATGATACCCGGGGGTAAGTGGGGTCGGTAACAATTTTTGCGTTGTCGTCACCACAAAGTTGATGTTGAGATAAGAGAGATGCAAGAGATTAGCCTGTAAAAGCAGATGGATCAGCTTATGGTAAGGAATCGTCGCCCATGGACACTCGAAACACCAGAGCCGTTACATATTAAATCGTACCACTTTGAAAATCTATAGTGACGTTACAATAGAGTTGACAAAATTCAAGTCATTCTTTCCACCAGGTTCCACCACCAAGGTGTCATGGTGGCCCGGAGGTTGAAACGCCCGCTTCTCATGCATGAGGGTGCAGGTTCGAAACCTACCAACGGCAAGTACCAATGTGACTTTTTCCGAGTTATATGTACTTTCTAAGATTATTTAGACACCACTGATAAACGGTGAAGGAATAATATCGTGAGGAAACCTGGACTTATAATTTCTAATTATAAGTTTGAAATCGCCAACCCGCATTGAGCAAGCGTGGTGATTAATGCTCAAACCTTCTCCGTGTGAGAAGAGGCTTTGCTCAGCAGTGGGCATTTATAGACTGTTGATGATTTCCACCAGTGTACTCGAGATCTAGCGAAATGTGAATAAGTTTGGCGTGGTCCTCCCATAAATCAGAAAGACCAGTGTAGCTCAATTAAAACCCCACTATCTGATGTAGGCAGCACTCGGTGTCATTTATTTCGCTATAGATATATTTTATACAGGGTGGAGACATCGTTTTTCGAGACCTTAAAATGGTACTTTATTATTGTTTATTGGGGTATTTTGGTGAATTATTACTATGTATATTACGCAATAGGTCCTTTTGGAATATCTTCTTTGTTATTTCTTATAGCTTTACGTCTGTTTTTGTATAATTTTGCAACAATATGTTGAAGTCTGAATTAATTGAAACAATTTCTTTACCATTTTCAACAGCTTATTTCCAACTACTACAGGATTATTTCTATTAGAATGCCCCTGAACACAAATAATATCACGCCAATTATCCCCGAAGGGGTAGGCAGAGGTGCTCTAGTGAGCACCTCTGCCTTACGACACATAATGCCACTGAACAAGGTAACACCCACATTTCACTATTTATGTTATGAGTCTCATGTAATAGGGGTGAGCCTATTGCTATATACCGGGCACAATTCCAGACTCCGTGCTGCAACTAAGTTTTTTTTATAAAAATTCAGTAATACTTTGCCCCACCCGGGAATCGAACCCGAGACCTCTTGCCCGGCAGTCGCACTTACGACCACTCGGTCAACGAGGAGACAGTGCAGAGCAAAGAGGTCAACGCCGCTGAAATAAGGTCAAAAATATTTAATACCGAATAAACATTATTTTAGTGAACAGTAAATGTCTTAGCATTTTTTAAATAGGTACGTCAATGAATGTAGCCTTATTTTTATCCACCTACGTTTTGCCAAGTCACCATTGCAAAACATATTTAAGATGAAATACCTATGATTTATTTAACAGAATTATTTATATTATATAAAACTTGTAGTAATTTTAAAACGTTATCAACACCAGGTCCCTTGGTAGAGGTAGGTAATTATTACATGGTATTGGTTTCTTCAGAGATTAATCGGTGGGCAGGGAGTGTGAAGTTGTTGATCAGACCAGCTGCTATAAATACCAATACATTATAATGCCACAGAGAATATGGAACAATAAAGTTACATGTTTGTTAAATGACATTACGCCTGTTACGACATTATATGTACTTTTTGAAAGATAGAAATTATAGTTTGTAATTTTATTCCAGTCTCAATGCTATGTCGCGGAGAACCTAACGGGTTACCGGGGCTCCGGCTCGACGTGCAGGAGAAGGAACGGGGTGGTTTTTAGTCAGTAAGAGTCTGACACTCCCGCCCGCCTCACCTAGGCGGGAGAAGTCATTCGATGACTTTCCCCCGTTAAAAAAAAGGTCTCAATGCTATCTGGAAAATTTCAGATGACAGGCAAAATGAGCTATAGTTTCATTGAAATTAGGTTCGAAATCACGTCTCCAATAGTCGAATATCCATACTTACCATGACATTAGTAGTAGCAATTAAAGATAATAACTTAACACTTGAAATAAGTACATTGGAATCTGAATAGCAAGTTTGATAATTCATATCTTTTTTATTTTTAAAATTAGGTGCATGAAGCTTTTAGATCTTTATTTAACATAATATTTAAAAAAATAAAATAATGATTTACCTAGAACTGCCGCTAAGTCATTTCGATTCCCGGACTTTCTAGTGTTAAAACGGAAAACGTATCGAAAGTAAAGGCAAGCGTTAAAAATACTTTTTTATCCATCTCGCTCTAAATACTTACTATCTCATAAAACGCTAGTTATAACCAGAAAGTAATAGCACCAATTTACCGATTTTCCTTTGCTACGGTACCGATTTTAATCAACTTTCGGTAATTATCGTCGATATTTTGATTGTCTTGATATTGCTCGAGAATGTCAGTTTGATTTATTTCTTTAAGTGCTCAGCATTAAGTGCTATTTTTTCATCTCTCTTGAAATTGGACACTTTATTGTTTAAGCCTTGAAATTATTTGGGACATTTTCAAACTACTTCACAGAGAAAAGATGTATTTGCAATATTGGTGATATGTGTAACATTAGTATTGTGTTAACCTGTTGAAAATCATCCCCTAAGTCCATACAAAAGTAGTCTCTAAACATCGGAAATAAGGTCTATAATGTAGTTAGTAGAGAGCGGCCACCGGTAACCACTTGGGGATTAAAGGGGGTGGCAATTATTTACGTAATAAATGTTAACACTGTTAAATTTTAATTACCATATTACATTAAAATACCAAGATATTATGTTATATTTTCTAAATCAACTGCCTCGTTGGTCGAGTGATCGCAAGTGCGACTGCCGGGCAAAGGGTCTCGGGTTCAATTCCCAGTTCAGGTAAAGTATTACTGGGGTATTTAAAAATTTCTCAGTAGTAGCAAGGAGGTTGGAATTGTGCCTGGTAGGTATATGGCAATAGGCTCACCCTCTACAGGGGGCTTACAACATAAATAGTGAAATGTGGTTGTTATATTGTACGGTGGCATGAAGTGCTGTAATGTGCACCTCTGCTTACGCCTTTGGGGATAAAGGACGTGATATTATGATATGTTTCTAAATCATCTTTACCTTTATCTACCATATATTCTCCTAGACAGAGGCTTTTTCTATATACATACTTATCTATAATAAGATATAATGACATGGACAATGTTTACAGTAACAATTACACAACACTAAAATTAAGTCATAAAATACCATTATCGATTCCGATACCGATTCTCTTTCCTTATCGATCATCAGCGTTGCCAGGAGCAGTTTATTTAACAAAACGGATAATTCTCATTACGCATTCCCCTGGATGAATTGCCAACAAAAATAATTTCACAATGATATAGCAACACTGGCCATTATTCCGGTTACGGTATTTTGTGAGAATCGAGTGGCCGTGCGCCGATCAATTATGATCGATATCGTTTTAATCGATTGTAATCGGTAATGACGCGAAACACCGCAGCTGTGAATTTTATTTAATATCGTTGACTTGAGGAATTAAAAATGTGGCGATTTCCTTTTTTAAATTAAAGTTCTGATATTGTTGTACTAATAACGGACATAAGTAGTTAATTGCATATTTTATGAATTTATAGATTATTTTTCTTTATGTTTTGAAAACTAAAAATATATAGCAAAAGATAAGCGAATTTGTATAACTTTTTTTGTATCTATGGCAATACATTTTTCAACAAAGAAATGCGCAGACGCCATGGATAGATACGCTAAATATAATTATTTTTGTTTTAATTACTACTGCATTAAACAACATTGTTATACGATAAATATTACATTAACAACAATGTAACAGTTCTATAGCTAATAAAAATATAATCGACCATCATACATAATGATAACCATTTAATATTTTAATTATGTTTACATTTTCTACCATCCATTAATTCCAAACGAAATTACCCATCATAATTATTATAATAAGCTCATAATCTATCATGTAAAATTTATATCGATTCCGATAGAAATCGGTATTAAAATTCATCTTTGCTAAATAATCGGTAAGGTGGCTATCGATATATCGATTATGTTTATCGATGCTAATTCGAATTAAATTCGCAGCACTATTTACAAGAGACACATGACAAAGATAATTTTGAATTTGTGAAAAGGTCGGTGTGTTATAAAAAAAATGAACACCATAAATATTTTTATGAGAAAAATTATGAGAGAATAGACGGTTTATGGTCATGGTGATTTTTTCTCTAACGCAATTGAATTACAAAAATAAAGTAATTGAATCGATAGAAGCGACAGATAAAGTATTGGAAATAAACATTAGTTTCCGATTATGGATGATTTTTCAACCATCAGATAACGTATAATAAATAAAACATACAAATTAATAGGGACAGTTGAAGGAATAATTTTACTAAGTAGTCTCCTTCAAATAAATGATGAATGGTTTAAAGAATGAATACCAAGTGGTCTCTGGTTCGATGCTTGAGTCTGATAGCATTATGTGGGTTAAGATAGTGTTGAATTATGTTCAGGGATCAAATTTGAATCTTCTTGTTGGCTCTTGCATACAATGACCACCAATTTAATTTATGATATAATGAAAATTTATGCGTAATAAAATCACTATTGATGTCACTAGCGAGACACCATAACTGTTTGTCCATAAGCATTAAAATATTTTAATTTTATAACACATTAGAACAACTAAGCACTAACTTCATAGACTTCTCAACTTATGTCTCATTCACTTCAAAATAACCTTCACACAATTTTACAACCTATCAACAGAAGAATAGACACCAAAATCGCTTGAAAACGTTTAGCAAAGAAGTCGATATTGTGTAAAGACCCTAAAGGTACAGTCAGCCACATAAATAACTGCGAGCAAGATATGAAGATGTCGAGAGGTTTAATGAAACGTCAAAGTATCTGGCTCATTGATTGCTCGCGAGAAAGCATAAATCGTGTGCGCCTGCGCTTACGGGTACTTGCGACGCTTAAATCATTTTGCGCCTGATTGTACGTGTTTGTTTATGTTTCTGATGTTTAGTGTGTGCACGTGTTTGGTTGCTCATTACCCATAAATTGCTTGGTATTGCGAAATGAAATAGGCTGTAGAGGATATATAGACGGTTTTTTGTTTAGTAAGTAAATGAGATATTAAAATGTAAAGAAATGTCCTATAATTGTTACCGTGACATTCAAGCATGGATTTTAAATTGAATGTCAAGATCAAATAAACAGTTTATAGAACTTTTATTTAAAAAATCTTAATGATTTGTTAAATAATCCATAGATGCTACTGGCTGCCTAAAACAATATTTGGTACATTTTCTCAAAGAAAGAAAATTATAGTGTGGTGAGTAATTTTTCGTTAGGAAATAATCATTATACACATAGCCTGTCATATTACTTCTTACCTCTCTTCCTGTTTATGTCATTTATTTTAGTATATTCCCTTGACTTTCCAACTCTAATAAAATATTACATCCTGCAAAATTCATTCTACGTACAAAATATATAACAAAGAAACTCGAGTCGTGACTGAACACCCTTTGTTTATATTTTTATAGTTTCTTTTGCTTAACTTTCTCTGTCCTTCGACTTAACCTTAGACACACAGAGTCAAATAATAAAAAGACATTGTAAATGGCCATGTCAGAAGTGATTGCTATGTCAACTTCGATCCATGGTATGAGCAAAATTTTAGGAGTTTTACAAATATTTTCTTTGAGGTAAGGTAGACAGTGTGTAGAACGTCGGTTAACAACAGAACAGGGATGGTACCAAAGCATTTTGTTTATCAACTCTTTTTAATTATTAAGTTCTTTTAAATTCTTGAGGCATGAAACAGACATTTTTAATGATAGTAAATGGGCACTAAAAGAACCATATTTTATTTAAGTGGTAAAATCATAGAATTAATTTTCTCACCTAGGTGAGAGACTCTTACTGACTAAAAACCACCCTGTTCCTTCTCCTACACTTCGAACCAAAGCCGCGGTAACCTTTTACGTTTTCCGCGGCTCACTAACATAACTATACTGTTCAAATATTTGAGTTTCAAGAAATAACTTTTTATTTTAAATGAAAATGAAATAGAACATCTTTGTCAGCGATACGTGCTGCCTGAGAACAAACTAGACAGTGTATGAATATAAAACACATTAATCAATAGTTTTATAGGCCCTAAACTACAATAACCTTCAGCACTTGATGAAGCAATAGGCTATAAACGTAGACACTTCGATGTCAGTTAATTGACAGTTTTTGCAACGCAGAAAAATACGATCGAAAAACCAATCAAATACAAAGTTGCCCACTACCTTTTAAAGCTATGTCAACTTCTAAATTGCCATCATGAAAATTTTATAACAGAATAATGGCAACACAAAACCTACAATTAAAACACCCATCATCGATTTATAATTTCTTCATTCAAACTTCAACGTTCAAACATTAAATTAAAATTCGAACCAACCGCTTAACGTGTTTCATATTCGATTATTCAAATTCAAAAAGTGACAATTATCGATTGAATATTGTTCTTTGACATCGCTAATTCATAGCCTTTAACGTATAATAATTGCCAATGCTTACTTTTTCGTAGTGTTGTACGGCGATATTTGCATACAATATCGATTATCGATTGTCGACACTAGTCCTTATGATGGATAGTTTTTATATTTCTCGAGCATACAGAGCTCGTTCTTACTTATGGATGCCAGAAACGATATGTCATCCTTATATGAAGAAATATGTGTAGTTAATTTACATAGCGCGTTTATAATTAAAAACTAACTTGTTACTATTCACATCTATTAGATAAGCCGTCTGGCTGGCTATTGCTATTACGGGTTGTAAATATGAAGTTGTAAAAGAATTATGAAAGAAAATAATAATAATCATGCTACTGTTTACTGACTTTCGAATAAATGAATAGTTTGTTATCAGATCATTTTCATTTTATTAGTTCAGAATGCAAGTGACTCTTTGCATTCTGAACTAATTTGAGTTGTGCGTTGTTTTATAAATGATGGTTTATGCTTTCCAGTCGCCCTGCGGCAAAACATGACTACAAGTACAAGAGATAATTCGTGAACACTATACAAGGTGTACACTATAAAGCATTCATGCCATTCTGAGAGAAAATATGTTCTGAAGTCCGAAGTTATCTATTGTTATGAATCGTACAGAGAAAAGAATTCGTTTGCATTGCACCGATTTCACTTTTCAGCAATCACTCTGTATAGTCGTAACTCATTTAATTATATCACTGAGTATTCATTATTTCTACACATTGTACATGTATAACTGCAAAAATTACAATTACTCTAAAAAAAATCGGATAAAAATGTGTAATTGATACGTATTGTTAATTATCGATATAATTAGTGTTTGATGTGCACCCCGTCACTATTTAGCGGTAATAACTGTTATTGGAAGCGTAGTGTTGTGGCGATCAATTATAATTGTACGATAGTGCCTAATTAGTTTCGTGGAAAGCATTTTCTTATTCATATTTGCGTGAAGTATTCTATGGGGCCACTATGAACAGCTAATGTTAAACTTAGAATTTCATCATCGACAAAAAGTGTTATTTGTAACACAACAAGCAGGAACGTATTATTTTAAAACGTGTTAAGCAGAATCATTCGACTCCCATTCATGACTGCGAACAAAACAACAATCAAAAGGATTCTGGACCAAATTTATCGCGGAACAATCTAAAAACATTAGTCAAGATCGACATTTCCACCGGCACGCTTGTTCAACAATTAAAAATAATACATAAAGCTATAATTCTTTTCGTACCGTATCAAACCGAAAAGATACTCAATTAAAACAACGGGAGCCGTGAGGTAAAATTAAATCTTAATTAAAACCCCATAAAGGAACTGGTTGGAGAGACAGACAACGGTTGCAACAAGAATGTTCGAACAAAAAGATTTTAAGACTACGGCGTAAAAACATTATGTCACTAATACGCCGAGTTCGTGAGTCGTGCGGTCTGTTCGTTTTGTTCAGTGTGAAACACGGGATTGTGTTGGTTATCGGTGTCCGTCTTAATGATCCATTTAAGTCCCAAGCTTTAGTTATAAAATGTAGCGACGATGCTGCTTGAAATTTGATGCAGAAGCGTGAAAGTGTGGAGTTTTGTTGCTTTTCGTTTGATATTCGTATTTCTTGTTGTGTCTGATAGAATGCAGAGTTGTAAGGGGCTAGATGTGTCAGACATTAGATGAAAATGTTATAAATAATCTAGACTAATTGGTGTATTAGCCGCATTAATCTCTTCTATATCATATGGGAAAAAGGACCAGACAAAACATAGTGCCGTAGAAAATGACCATCTTAATTTAAAAATGTGAATTAGACCTTTAGACATTTAATTAAAAGTAGGTATGATACAATTAAAATGAAAATATTTTCATAACTTCATACTATGTGACATAACTACAATGGAGATGATGACAGGGTATGAAAATTAAAAATATAATTAGTCCGTAAGTTAGGTAATGAAAAAATATTAGACACGTATTTTTTTATTTTGTCGTATAATAAAACAATACTTGGATAAAACGAATCAAAGTTTAGGAGTGGGGGCTAAAACGTCATTTCTTAGTATAAAATGTACTGAGAAGTGACGTCACGCGACATTTCAAATCAATATATCTTCGAAACTATTCGTTTCTGTGAGAAAAGAAAAAATACGTGTCTAATGTTTTTAAATAATCTACCAGACGGACATTAAAATAAAAATTAGTCGTCTACCCCATTATAACGCACATGTTTATTCAGTTGACAAACAAATCAATAGGGAGAAGTGTCTTTTTTCATACACTATTTATTAATATTTGAAAGCGAAACAAAATTGATATCAATAACCCATTATAAAGTCCCACAAAATTGCGCTTAGGTTACTCAGTCCCCCATTTCCATCAAGATACACAAGTATGTCAATTTCATACAACATTGGGCGTCGATTCGTTTTATTTCGACAGTGCAGTGGTGTGGCTGTGTTTAATTCCAGTTATCAGCCACTATGTCCACGCTGCTACCTGTTAAATATGGGATTCGGTTCAACTTCGAGTGCGCACAGAGTTTTGAATGGTGTAGAGAAGTATAGTGATTTATTAATTAAATGCTTTTTGCAAAACAAGCTCATATGATTTGATTGTTTGCTACGGAGGTACTAAATATTGGAAGGTATTTTGCTTGGTATCATCATTATAAATAAGCTTTATGTCATTATTTTCCTTTTAATGCTGTACTACACTCGATATAATATCCGCAATATCCGAATTAGGACCAGCAAAATTTTTACTTTAGATACAACTTACAAAATTAAATTATGTTCCATGAAACTACATTGTAATACCAAATTATCTTCAATAAGTAAATGGAATTTTAATTTTTAACATCATTGTTATATTGCTTAACGCTATTACTATTTATTATTCCACTAATTAATATAGGAGTTCCTCAAGGCACGTTTCTAGGTCCACCCACATTTTCTCCACAAAGCTGTCACCATTATCATTGTCAATAATTAAAGCCAATCATAAATTAAGCGAAGGTCTGTCCTCTTCATGGCTCTGCAACAGAATGTCTTACTCATCGGGTGTCGAAGTCATAAATTCGGTCGGCAGCTCATTTGAATGCAACCGATTGTGATCGACGGTTGCTCGGGCGCACCAATTTATAGCTCACGCCCCATACATACGGCCAGTTAATATTGAGAAAAACATTGAGTGTTTGTTTCGATAATTATTTAAATATTTAAGTTATTAGGAGTAATGTAATGTTGTGGAATAATTAGGCATAAAAGGTTTTTGTGTTAGTTTATGAGTCACGTTTTTGTTTTAGGATGTTTTTGAGGATCTCAAAGTATTCTGGCTCAATGCTAATAACTACTTTATAAATTGGACTTCAGTAACAATAGATACAATATAAATATATTTCGTTTCTAAATAAGTCCGCCGGGATAACTGTTTAACACAATAAGAAAAACACTTTCAACAAACTCTAAAATTCCACAGGGATTGAAGACATCATTGTAAAAATGAGTCACTTAACCTACCTTCGAGGAAAAACAGACACAATATATTATTAAGCGTCTAACAATCCCTGATATTACATCACAACAAACTCAATTTTCCTAGCTCATCAATCTTCATTATAATACCAATTATTTTCCAATTCTTCAAGCAATTAACCGTTGATCGTTTTCTTTGAAGAACTTCGCTCATTCCATATCAATCTTTACCATCTAATTACTGAAATCGATCTCATTATAGCCGACATATCTTCAAGAAAATGTATTTTTTTTTCATCGACTTTCAATTTTCCAACCGCTACGGCCACACTGCTTGTCCATTATTATGTTAGAAAGCATAAACTCGTGTTCTAAGAGAAAACTATACGTTTTACTGAATGCTAAGAGTGAGACAATTATGTAATTACGTAGCAATTGTACAGTTTTTTCTTCTGCAAATGGCTTTTAGACGTACAAATAGATGCCTAGTTTGATCGCATTCCTTGGTCCTTTGTGTCCTAAAGGACCAAATTGTTTACGAAGGACCACGTTTCTGCTAATCCTAATTTTATTTTGGATAACATGTTTTAAGGGTGACTAAGACTTATATTTTGATTCTATAGCACTACAAATATAATCAAGTCTTTTGGGATTCTTGGATTTGCGATTGAAACTTCAAAAATGAAAATTTTCGACAAAATCAATGGTCGTAAACGTCTCTGATCTCCTTTAATTTCAAACAATTTTCCATCAACATCACAAGCAGTTCCTGTCGCTCTTATAACGGAAAAAGAGCGTAAAGATACTGTATCTAAGTGTGGTAGTGGGTTAGTCGGCGATACCGGGTTACCGTGGTCGTTCTGCGTAAAATTGTTACTATTAGCGAGTCTCCTTGACACAGCAAGCGTTGGATAATTGCTGTAGTACGTAGTACAACGCTTGTAACACTATTCTATAGTTGAAGATGTTGGACGTTTGACTAGATGTTCCTGCAACATAACATAACATCACGCCTTTTATCCCCGAAGGGGTAGGCAGAGGTGCACATTACGGCACTTAATGCCACACTGTACGCCCACTTTTCACTATTTATGTTATCAGTCCCATGTAATAGGGGGTGAGCCTATTGCCATATACCGGGCACATTTCCAGACTCCGTGCTACTGCTGAGGTTTTTACAAACCCAGTAATACTGTGCCCGACCCGGGAATCGAACCCGAGACCCCTTGCCCGGCAGTCGCACTTGCGACCACTCGGCCAATGAGGCAGTCCTGCAATACACAATAATTTTTGTTATTCGTTTTAAACATCGTGTGGTCATGGCATACTCGAATACATTAGTCAACACCCTTATTCTTTACGTGGGCATCGCAAGAGTCAACTAACACTATATTTAAAACAAACATCGGGTAGTGACACCCTCTGATAAATTTGTACTAACTATATGCTAGATGTAGACATTATAGCAAATCTTTCTTATGGAAAGGAAGCCCAGTCCAGTAGTGGATTCTCAAGACTTATTTACAATGAGGTATTGTTTGGGAAATTAACCATTCTACGAAGTTTTTAGTGTCAATAGTTTAAATATACGTCTTGATACTTTCCTCTTTAAACTGTCAAACACCGCGAGGACACCGGTGACCGCAACTTATTGTTCTTTAATTGTGACTATAATGATGGTACTTAACGAGTTCACTAACATAGACTGAATAAACATCTAGACGTATGCTTTATGAATTCTGAAGCAGAATACTTACATCAGATAATTCATATTCCTAGGATATACAATTGACTTATTGAATTTATGGTTTAAAAGCATTTTGAATTATAGCTACTAAGAGTTACAATGTGTAGCGAAATGGTCTCGAAAAACAGTGTTATCTGAATCGTACATGTCTTCTGTTCAAGAACTGAATTAATGATTTTATCTCGTGAATCTTGTCATATTATGATATATTTATGTGTATCATTATGAAATATTGTTCGTTTTACTTAGTCACAGGTAATGCATAGCTTATTCAATTGACTAATGAAATTATGCACTATATTAGCGTTATAAATCATCATCAACAGTTTTTTTAAATGCCCTCTATTGAACTGTAGCCTAATCTCACATTACGGTGCCACAGAAGGCCTTACGTGTTGCCGGGGCTCTGACTCGAAGAGCAGGAGTAGGAACGGGGTGGTTTTTAGTCTGTAAGAGCAGACACAGGGACTGTCAGAACACTCCCTCTCGCCTAACTCAATGCGGGAGAACTCATTGTACCATTGGACGACCCCCCAAATCCTAACCTCACACGAAGAAGGATTGAGCTTTAAGTCATAAATAAATTATAATAAAATAAAAACTACTCAGATAACCAAAGGAAGAAGGGAAATATCGATCAATGTTCCCCACAAACCACTTTACAGCCATAATATAGACACTAATACTTCTAGTAACATTTGAACTAGTTTTTTAACAGTAAAACCTACAAAGACGCCGCCGTTAAGTCAAACGTTTATTTATACAAAAAACATTTTCCCTCGTCCTGACCGCATTTAACCCCTGAGTTAATTATTTAAGGCTAAGAGCACATTTATCACACATCGGTGAGCAGCAGTAGTGTTATTTATGACCATATATAAGTTATATACAAGCTTGTGCCGCTGCGTCGCTCGTAAATAAGAAAGAGTTATTGGTGACGAATTTAAATATTGGCTACCGATTCTTCGTAAGTGCTCTTTGAGTGATCTAATTAAATAGGTGTAAATACGATTTGTACGATTTTTCTGTTTGTTTTGTTTTTTTTTTTAAATGGTTCGTTGGGGAATGGATGCTAGTTTTATTGCTGTGTAAGTAAAAGTTTCAACAAAATTTAAATAAGCGTTCAGTTTTGCCATAACTTAGAAACTTACGTTGAGGACTATCGACCTTATAGTCCAGTGATAGGATATCATGGGTTGTGTGTCATATTACACATATTTTCTTTCATTTAGTTTATTTTGGACGGGGTTTTTATTATAGCTATGTGACATGGTAACCCTATTGAGTCTTACTAAAAAACTAACTAATAAAATTAATTAATTAATAAAAAATAAACACACATATTAGTTTAGATTACGTGTTATAGGTAATATTTCCGACAAATAAAAAAATAAAACGAATTTGCGATAACACAACATTATCTAAAGCATTCATTAGAAAAAGCACTCACAATTTATAATTTACAGCAAAATAACAATGAAGAAACATAATTAATTAACGAAATATTCATGTTCGGAATATATCAGGAACATTTTTTCCATGTTTTCAGGGGATCAGCTGAAATACAAACTAATTTATTAACAACAAACACGGTGTCAGTTACGATTAGCATAAACTCATTAAGAACAGTATGTTATAAATTATATATAAAATATGTTATAAGTTATAACTTATAATTGTAATAAAGCCGCGGCCAGCGCCCTCTAGGGAGTGTTTTTATGTGCCAGTTTGTTTAGTAGGTTATGATAATGTTTTGGATTAAAGTTCTTTTTATTATGATCATTAGCCGTTGTTTAAGGGTTGATAATATTTTAATCTTTTGCCTGTTTATTATGATTTTCGGTGTTTGGTTCCGCTGTAATTTTTTTTTAGTTAGCTTTACTGATAGACAGACAGAATGATAATTTAATTTTTGACGTTTCAAACATGGTTAATTATGGATTAATTGAAATAACTGCCTCTTTGGCCGAGTGGTCACAAGTGCGACTGCCGGGCAAGGCGTCTCGTATTAATACGTAAAAGTATTACTGGGTTTTTAAAAATCTCAGTAATAGCACGGAGTTTGGAAATGTGCCCGGTATATGGCAATAGGCTCACCCCCTATTACATGGGACTCATAACAAAAATAGTGAAAAGTGGGTGTTACCTCTGCCTACCCCTTCGGGAATAAAAGGCGTGATGTTATGTTATGTAATTGACATAAGTGCTTTGATTTTGACTTTAATCTGTCAGAAAATCACGATACCAACTTCTTCCTTATTTGATGCATTATTATATCTACTAAGATCTAATGATCTTAATAAAAAGTAATCTTTTTGTTAATATGGAGTCAGTTTTTGCTATCAAACAAAAGGTTAGCATGGGGATCAAATGGATCGAATCTAAATTATACATTACCATCGGGTATTAATCGCTATGAAACTATTATGTAGAGACATTGTAAAACAGACTTTTTCAAAAGAGTAAAGAATGGAGTTTCTTGCTCGTTCTTTTCCACTCGAATCTACATTTTGGAACAAGCGCCTAGCTTTACTGACTTTTTCAAGTGTGGGAGAGTCATGCTTCGGCACGAATGGGCCGGCTCGACCGGAGTGATACCACGGCCTCACAGAAAACCGACGTGAAGCAACGCTTGCGTTGTGTTTCGACGTGTGAGTGAGGTTACCGGAGGCCCAATTACTCTCCCCCAATCTCTCCCATCCCTGAATCCCCAACAATCCTCAAACTCCTAATCCCCAAAATGTCGGTAACGCAGTTTTAACGCCTCTGGTGTTCCAGGTGTCCATGGGCGACGCCGATTGCTTACCATCAGGTTATCCTTCTGCTCGTTTACCGGCTAATGCTATAAAAAAAAAATTAAAAAAGAACTAACGGACAGACTGACAGACTATTATTTATTTTATTTTTGTTGACTTCTCAAAAGTAACAGAAATAAATGCTTTTGAGTTCTAGTTTCAACAATTTTTTTTTAAACACACAGTCATATTTTACTACAAAATATAACAGCGGTAATCACAAAAAGTAATTAAAAAACATTGGTCATTAAACAAATCACTAATTACATTCACGACTACATTACTCGAGTACATTGAAATTACAAGCCCGGAATCGAAACGACTCTTCCGCGTAGGTACTCTCAACCACGCAACTGTCACCAATTAATCTTTTAACAGGAAATACTAGGAAATGTAGAAACAAATAAATATTACGTATGTCTATCAAGAGGTAAGCAGTAGTGGTTAAAATATTTTTTTCTAGAACTTCTATCAAAACGTTGGTCGATTGCGGAAAAGTATGAATTGGAATTTTTGGTAAAACAATGTAGAATTAGGTTCATTTTTTTTATAAGGGGAAAATCATCGATTGACTGCTCCCGCCTGGGTGAGGCAGGATAGGATAGGACTAAACTTTATTTAAATATAATCTAAGTAAGTTTATTTCGGAGTACAGAGAGGATACCTATCTCTATATAATTATAAATAACTTAAGTATGAATAAATATTTATTCATACTACATGGTTCTTGGTATCTTATTTTTTAAATAAAAATAACTAAAATATTAATAATTTACACCTTAAAAATATAGGTAATATCAACAATCAATATTATGTAGAAAAATAATAATAATATGATTGATAAAGAAAAGCGTTCATGATAAGATGATGATTTATATGACTATACGGTTAACGTGGTGGCTGAGCAACTGGCAGCCGTGCAACGTGTAGCGGGTTCTATTCCCGCACGTTGTAACTCTTTGTCCTGTAATCAACAAATTGTTGCTTCGGGTCTGAATATTTTTTGTGAGTATGTTTGTAAACACATCCACTAGACAGGAGAAAATCATAGTGTAGGGCAACGTTTTTTTTAAAGATAGGCAAATCCTTACTATTATATATTATATATATATATATATATATAATATTATAAATCTGAAAGTGAGTTTGTTTGTTTGTTTGTTTGTTCCACCTTCACGCCGTGACTACTCAACCGATTGCTTTGAATTTTTGCAGACTTAAAGTTAGAAGTCCGGATTAAATAATAGGGTACTTTTTAACCCGGAAAAAATTGATATTCCCTAGGAAAAACAAAAGTATTGGTATAGATGGCGCTGTGTGTATTGGTATATGTCACATAGGCTACTTTTTATTCTTTTGTGACGCGAGCGAAGCCGCGGGTAAAAGCTAGTAGATAATAAAGAAAAATAGACGAAGACGACTAATAAGTTGCAAGTCTATGATATTTATATTTTAATGTCTGTCTACTAGACATTAAAAACATTACACACGCATTTTTTATTTTCTTACGGAAATGAATAGTTATATATATGAAGTTATTTATGTACATATTTTGTGTTTATTATATATTTTTATACATTATGTTATACAGTGTTTATTATTACTATTAGTTATTTACTTTGTTTCTTTTGCATATTACACAAGCCCATTTTCGCTGAGCTTACTTTTAACCCAAAGGTTGACTGGGAGAAAATGCCATATGGCATTAAGTCCGCCTTATGTACCTTATTTTGTGTGCATTAAAGTGTAAATAAATAGTTTCGAAGATTTGAAATACCGCATGACATCACTTTTGAGTACGATTTATACTCTAAAATGACATAGCCACCTTGTAGTATTGTTTTCTAATACAACCAAACAAAAAATTACGTGTCTAATATTTTTTATTGCCTAACTGACGGACTAATTAGACTTTTAGTATTCATACTCTGTCATCATCCCTATTACAAATAATCTAAAAATAACAAAGCCTGAATTTTTAGTGCAGAAGAAATGAAGACAAAGATGAAGTAAACAAAGAAACGGAATTAATTGGAATATAATCAATATAGTTCGTGAATATGTAAATTTTAACAAAATGCAAATAAATGGTTGACACTATAAATCATTGGGATGTAGCTCAATAATTTATTGGCGACATTAACATAAATACGACGTTTGCTTTTGTACGAATTTATTGGCAAATGTTTGAATGTAAACAAATTGAAGTTTTGTTGACTATTTCATTGTTATTCTAGTTATTGTTATTGTATGTGAGTTATTGATACAAATGAGGCCGTGTTCAAATATGAAAACGTTTTTAATAAGCGAAAAATAAGAAGTTTATTGGACACCTGAATTCGTATTGGACACCTGTTTTAATGGCACCTGATATAGTCCACTTAACGGCAGCTATGGGTATTTCGAAGGTGCCATCCGTGGAATAACATATAATGTTATATGGTGGGACTAATAAAAATTTAAAATCTCTTTATAAAAGCAAAATTGAAGCGCAAAATATAATTATCAGATAAACTACTGATATTGACGTTCCTATGTTCTCTGCCTACCTCCATGGGAGACAGGCGTGAGGTTGTGTATGTATGTATTGATAACATTTATTTTTTATTTTTATTTTATAAAAATCCTTCTGTATACGTAATACTCTGTTGTATTTATTATTAGCACCTATATATAGGTACCTAACTTACATCAAAACTATGTTAAATTTGGTCGCCTCGAAAATCGAACTTAAGCAATTTCACCTGTAGCCCACAAGACCACCTAGGTGAAATTATGAAAGTAAACGAAATGTAAATTTCTTTCATTCGCAAATGATCACATAAATTAACGTTACAAGTTATCTATCCATAAATTAAGTATTTGCGTCAGTTTGTGTACCACACACAAACTGGTCGCCTTCCAAAATATTTACGAAAATATTGTTCACAATTTGGTTATAATAAAATTTACCATGGCGCGCTGAAATGTTACTGATATGTATAGAGGTGTTAATACCGCCGACTTTTTAAAAATGCTCAGATCGGAAGTATATTTTTATTTAACTCTTTGAGTACCGTCATTATAGACACAATTAAAGAACACTAGGTTGCGGTCACCGGTGACCGCTCGGTGTTTGACAGTTTAAAGCATCTGTATATCGATTATTTGATTTTTGATATCAAAAAATAAAAGTTATTGTAATTACTACAGTAGTACAGTACTCTTAAAGCTCTTAATAGCTTCACGAGACTTCAGATAGATTAATAACGTTCAAAATATTACGACTAAATTGAGTTAGAAATTTTTTGAGTCAAAAACATCCAAAAAACTTAGCTAGCTCTGGAAATTAAAAAACTGAGTTCTCATGGGCAGTTGCAGATGTGAACATTGCATCAACGAGGCATCCATGATGTAATGTAAATACGTTTCATCAATATTTTTAATATAAAACCGATTTGTTACGTGACATTTATGTAAATTTTATATCCTAAAAGGAAGCAATGGTCTATTAATTTTTAATTGTACCATTGAAATAACTCCAGCGGTCAATTTCCATTGATGGGGCCCATAAATAATAATTACTTCGATTGTTTATTTAACAAGCATTATTTAAAATTTATAGGAAAACAATTTTTGAGTTAAAATCAGCTATAACAGTCTACTCTATGAAGTGAATAGTAATTATAAATAAATGAATAGTTATTTAATTTAGTGATAGCGTCAATGGCTATCAGACATATATTAAAACCCATTTTTATTTATATTACGAACAATAAAGAAGTTCACAAGAAAAATAATTTATTTAATCTCTATTAAATGTGTAGGAAAAAAAATATTATTTATAATGGTAAAAATACGAAGCCATTTTTAATTGTCAATTTTAATACATGACAATAAATCACTTATGTTATGAATTTATACATTTATGCGTTTAATTTAACAAAGCATAGGACTTATGGTCTTTTCAATTTTAAACGTACGTTCGCCATAGCTATTGTACATATTAATATCAGAAGAATCGGGTAGAAGAGTGTAAATGGAAAGATGACGAGAATGTTAAAGGTATGCAGTATGTACTCGTTACACTAAACCTCATGTTTTAAATTATAGGTGTTTAAGAGATATGAATTTAAAAATTAAAATACTTAGTTATCTCGTAATTAAGTATACTTATAATTTTGAACTCGATCAGACACAAGATTTAATGTCTAATGTCTATGCACTGAGGAGCAATGAGGGAGACGTGTTGTTGTTATGAATAATTATGTTTAATTGAGTGTCTTAATATCTATCTTACACTACTTACTTATAGGGTGAGGTGTCACACACACTACATCATTGTAGCGTTCATTCAGTAATCAAATGATTTTTAAATTTATCACTGGTTTTATCAACTCCATATAAATATTTTCACTTTCACAGGCCAACTCGGGTCACTGCCGAAATTCTGTCACGCAATTCCGCCATTAAGGGTTGTTTCCAACCCTCGTCGGTCCCCCCTCCCCCCCTTTTACCAGTCGGCAAATTTTACAAACTACCCGCCGTAATTTCGTAGCTATATAAGGGTGCCCCCGTAAGGGGCCGCTTTTTATACGGCCCCTATTGGTTGGGGATTCCATAAGGATTTTTTATGGCATGCAGTTTTTACTGTCGTGATTTTTAATGACAGTATTTTAGGGATGTATGTCTATGTATGATGATGAGACGTTTGGGATTTGGTATTTAAATGGTATCGTTATGGAATGAAAGATAGTAAATATTTAATTGGTTGTTTTAAAGACGAAGAAGACTGCTTCGTTGGCCGAGTGGTCGCAAGTGCGACTGGCAAGGCGTCTCGGGTTCGATTCCCGAGTCGGGCAAAGTATTACTGGATTTTTAAAAATCTCAGTAGTAGCTCGGAGTCTGGAAATGTGCCCGGTATATGGCAATAGGCTCACCCCCTATTACATGGGACTCATAACATAAATAGTAAAAAGTGGGTGTTACATTGTACAGTGGCATTAAGTGTGTAAGATAAAAAGGCGTGATGTTATGTTGTTGTATTGAAATTAATTATTTTTCTTGTTATATGTCTTTCGGCGTTCGGAAATAAGATTAGATAATTCGTTAATTTAAATTATATAATACACTGTTTTCCTGTTAGACATGACTGTTAGTTATAAAACTATAGTGCTCATGTCTGTACATTCATCATCATACTTATCATCACGCCTTTTATCCCCAAACAGGTAGCCAGAGGTGCACATTACGGCACTTAATACCACCACAATGTGGCACCAACATTTCACTATTTATGTTACGAGCCCCATGTAACATTGTCATATACCTGCACATTCCAAACTCCGCGCTACTATTGAGATTTAAAAAAAACAGCAATACTTTCCCCAATCTGGGAATTGAACCCAAAAACCTTTACCAGGCAGTCGCATTTGCGACCACTTGGCCAACGAGGCAGTCATGTATGTACATTATTATAATTTTATGATTTTGTGAAGTTTTGTGCACGTAAGTAAAGAAACAAAATTAATATTATTTTTAACACCGTCTGAAATATATATTTCAATGACTTTATTATACTGCGACTACAAGGGGTCACTAAATTCAAAAACAAGTTCAACTTGGTTCAAATACAAACAGAAAGTACAAAGCAATTAAAAATTAAGTCAATTATAAGACTTGTTTCAGACTCGAACATAAATGAGTTTGTTTAATTATGCTGAAATCAATTTACTTATCAAAATATTTGTATTTAATTTGTTGTTTATCGATTTTACTTTACTGACTGCCTCGTTGGCCGAGTGGTCGCAAGTGCGACTGCCGGGCAAGGGGTCTTACTTGGTTTATAAAAATCTCAGTAGTAGCACGTCTGGCAATGTGCTCGTATATAGCAATAGGCTCACCCCCTATTACATGGGACTCATAACATAAATAGTGAAAAGTGGGTGTTACATTGTACAGTGGCTTTAAGTGCCGTAATGTGCACGTCTGCCTACCCTTTCAGGGATAAAAGGCGTGATGTTATAAGACTGAATATAGTCTAATAATTCCATATACAAATATTGTCGTGTAATAGTAGAAAGTAGCAAAATAAGTGACAGAACTTAGCAGTATTGTCACTTATTATGCTACCAATTCAATTTGACATAGTACAATCATACTTACATACATACACACTGTCACTTTTATCTCCCACTGGGGTAGTCAGCGATGATACAAAGTCATATAGCACGAATATAGTACAACACCTCTTTCACTTCAAGTAAACTCTTTAGTCTCTTTTTGCAGGCTCCACGGGTACCTACGTGTCGAAAACTCTATTAATGCCATTGAAACGAAACTGACGGCCAACAAACAATACTCTTTTATAAAATATCAAAACACTATCATACAAACAAACAAATCATCATTATATCGACAAGTAAATTCTTAGAACTTGAATAACATCGAAGGTTTTCCATCAAATCTATAAGGTATAGGCACCACTTAAAGGCCAACTATACATACTATAACTTATAGCGTAGCTCGCCCTTCAAGGTAACAATTTCCTTTAGCGCGGTGAGCGAGCATCGATGCATAGATTGTGTACAATGTAGGCTTATTTATATTTTATAAGTGCGAAGCGCAGGGCGGGCGGGCCGTCGCCGCCCTACTCTGTATGGGGTGTTGCTTTTTTGTTGTGTATTGTTTTGTTAGTGTGTTTTTGTGTATGATTTTTTTAGATTGTCGTTCCAAACACGAAAAATAATATAGCATATTACGTTAATCTTTTATAAAACTGCACAAAATAAATAAGTATATTATTAGTTAGTCATTGGAATTAAAGTAAGAAATAAACGTATTGTAGTAAATATAAATTTTAAAAGACCATTAATTAAGCGGGCAACCTTATTGTCAGACATTGTTAAATACGAAAACAACATCTACACTGTTGGGGTCTCCAATGTAGTGGACTAAGTATAATAAGTGTATATATAATATTTACAAACATTAGTTGACAACTCTATACACAGACAATACACAGAATTTATGTTTCATTTTCAGCAACAGCCTGTGTATAGACGTAGTGTTTACAATACCCAAGTTTACTAGTGTGCGTGCTCGCCATAGTAACGTTTTACGAGTTATTTCAACTCGTTAACTCCGTTTACTGAATTTCATACAAAGTGCCTTTTAATTTCATTATTACGAACAAACTAAGTATAAAGGTATATATTTAAGGCTTTTTCTCGTATTTTAGGTAATATTATTGTATTAGTAAAATGGTTATTTAGTGTTTATGGCTTTGGGCTGGTCGACGTTTTTCAAGTGGTCGGTAATATAGTCTCAAGTTCGACTGTTGCGATGTACAACTGTTACTGTTTCTGTGATTTATATTAAAATGTTCGTGATATATACTAAATTAATTATTATGTTTTCGTCTTACTCACATTATTAATTGACGAGGAATTCGACTAGTTTCAAGCCATACTAAAGGCTCATATTTATGAGAAGCATTTCGCGACCCGCGACTTCTGTGATTTTCAATATAATTATTATATCAATACAATAGGTTTATTGAGGTCAAGTACCAATATAATTATTTATACCAGATTTCTAACGTCCCTGTCCCTCTTATTTCTAAAAGCAAAAATTATTCCACAAAGTCACCGCGTTGCGATTATTAAATTAGTAAGGATTTCTATTCTAAGCTACTTAAATAAAATAAATAAAAATAAAATAGCCCTTTATTCAGATCCAACTAATAAATGTTACATAATTTAAAATTGCCTAAGATTTGCATTACTTAGGTCTAGTATCTATAAAATACCTATTACTTATTTTCTGGAGATCTGTTTGCCAGTCGGCAAAGGCCTCTAAGCTACTTATACTTTTATTATTATTTATTATACTCAGGCACAAGTTACATAGTATGTACATATACCTATATGTTGTAGGTAGGTACTCAATACTAAGCCTTTCAGTAATCAAACGATATTTGTTTTCCTAGAAGTAAAATTTTTCATGAAAGCCTACAGTTTTTAGACTGAAATAAAGCCGAACTATAATCCTAGATTCCAGTTTCGATAAGAAAAAGTAAATGTATGTGCCATAGGGCATTAGGCGGACTTTGTGAAATTTTCAAGTGCCTAATGTATAATTGGTGAGTGTGCTCACTTTTAGATTTATATCTACATAATTATAAATATAATAAAAATACCATGATTACTATATAGAAAGAGGAAAGTAGAATCAAGTTGCCATCAGAATGTTTTAGTAAGTAGAAGAGTCTCCATGATTATTCACATAACATAACATCACGCCTTTTATCCCCGAAGGGCTAGGCAGAGGTACACATTATGCCACTGTACAATGTACCACCCACTTTTCATTATTTATGTTATGAGTCCCATGTAATAGGGGGTGAGCCTATTGCTATATACCGGGCACAATTCCAGACTCCGTGCTACTACAGAGATTTTTTTAAAACCCAGTAATACTTTGCCCGACCCGGGAATCGAACCCGAGACCCCTTGCCTGGCAATCGCATTTGCGACCACTCGGTCAACGAGGCATTATTCATATTTTCGAAATTTAAATAGATCTAGCAAGGTAAAGAAAATTTGACATTTTTTATTTAGACCCAAATTTTGCATTCTACTTAAGTAGATATATACAGATGCGAGGTAAAAAAAAAATACAAAACAAGAATAAATATAATTTTATCATTTCATTTCTTTTCGTTTCATTTCATTTCATTCCAAGACACTGCTAATAAACAATATTATCTATTTATAAAATAGTAGTTTGGCTAGCATTTTAAATGTTAACTTCACGTCACGTAATAATTTCACGAGGAACTCGACTAGTTTCAAGCCATGCTAGAGGCTCATATTCATGAGCAGCATTTTGCGACCCGCGACGTAGCATTACGTGAGTAAGCCGAAAACATAATAATTTATTTAGTATGTCTTACGAAAGTTACAATACAAATGTTAACTTGCCTTAAGTTTAAATACATACTTAAATTTTTGATTAAAAATAAATCAAAAACTCATTTTCACCTATTCATATTTTCACCCATAAAAAGCTCTATCCCATACGTCATTTACTAAATATAACTAAAAAGCATTACCTAAGTCTCCATTTAAAAATACCACAACAAAAATTGCACTACGGAACATTATATTTAGGGTAAAAGTACACTTTCCTGGCCAGCCTTTATCCAGGCGAATGATTGATTAGCTACCTTATCAGGCATCATTGTTTTTCATAAACCACTTCACTCCATAGGAAAAAAAAGCTAATTTGTCACATCGAATGCCATGGTTAACGTACCATAATTGATTTCGAAATACTAAAGTCGTGATAAGAAATTAATTTGTGGTGGAACTTAATAAATGTTGTGACTCTAATTTTCTTTTAAGACGCTTATGGTAATTACCTATGGTCGAGTATAGTTGCATTTACCTTATAGTTAATGATTGTTATGCAAGTTTTTTTTTTATTTTTTTTTTATTTTATTTATTTATTTAGAAAACCAACAGCGATACATATGATATAATACAAAATAAAGATATTACAGTTTAGTAAGGCTAATAATAGGTAGGTTAGGCAAGTTATTAGGACATTTTTCCTTTGCTTTGGACTTGTAAATTATTAGTCTTTACTCAATAATAAGGTTGAATTTGTCGTCTACTGGTATTGCAATTGGAATGTCCTTTGATGCACGATTCCAAACTTATTGATTTTGGTAAAAATGTATTACTACCTTTTTGGCCGAGTCGTCTCAAGTGCGATTGCGGGGCAAGGGGTCTCAGTTTCGATTCCCGGGTCGGGCACAATATTACTGAGTTTAAAAAATATAATCTCAGTAGTTGCACGGAATCTGGTTGTGTCCGGTGTGTAACAATAGGCTCACCCCCATATTACAGAGGACTCATAACATAAATAGTGATAACTGGGTGTTACATTATAAAGTGTCATAATGTGCACCTCTGCCTACCCCTTCGGGGATAAAAGGCGTGATGTTATGTTATGTTATTCAATAATAAGGTTGAATTTGTCGACTACTGGTATGGCAATTAGAATGTCCTTTGATGCACGATTCCAAAATTATGGATTTTAGTAAAAAACGATTACTGCCTTATTGGCCGAGCGGTCTCAAGTGCGACTGCCGGGCAAGGGGTCTCGGTTTCGATTCCCGGGTCGGGCACAATATTACTGAGGTTAAATAAAAAATTTCAGTAGTTGCACGGAATCTGGTTGTGCCCGGTGTATGGCATTAGGCTCACCTCCTATTACATGGGACTCATAACATAAATAGTGATAAGTGGGTGTTACATTATACAGTGGTATTAAGTGCCGTCATGTTAGAGTGTTTTGTGAATATTGAAACCCTTTGCTCGGTCTCCGTATTCGCACTTTCTAAGCCAAGGCCCTTTAGCAGAAGTGCTATAGGTAAAACCTATTCACTATGAAATCAACTTAGCTATACAATACAAAACAAAGTTTTCCAAGAACTATTCAAACTATGAATCCTTACTTATATTATAAATGGGAAAGTGTGTTTGTTTGTTTGTTTGTTCCGCCTTCACGCCGTAACTACTGGACCGATTGCTTTAAAATTTTGCAGACGTAAAGTTAGAAGTCCGGATTAAATAATAGGGTACTTTTTAACCCGGAAAAATTTGATATTCCCGAGGAAAAACAAAAGTATTGGTATAGATGGCGCTGTGTGTATTGGTATATGTCACATAGGCTACTTTTTATCCTTTTGTGACGCGAGCGAAGCCGTGGGTAAAAGCTAGTATAAAAATAAAACTAAATAAGTTTCAAAGACAAAGAAAACGTCGCTGGTCCCAATGTAAATTATTTGTCAGTTCAGACTATAACTTTTCAGTTGTGACGTCACTAAGTTTGCATAGTGACGTGACGTCATTGTCTACGGCTAGGGTGATTATTGCTTGCTTGGAACATAATTCGTTAAAATGCTTTGTCGATTTTGGTGCAAGGTTTTTGGTAACATTAGAAGCTACTATGTAATGTTATGATACTTTGTTTCTGTAAAAATTGGACAAATAGTCAAATTGTAAGTGTGGGAGAGCCATGCTTCGGCACGAATGTGCCGGCTCGACCGGAGTGATACCGATGACCGACGTGAAACAACGCTTGCGTTGTATTTCGGCGAGTAAGTGAGGTTACTTGAGGCATTATTACCCCTGAATCTCCCCAATCCCTGAATCCCCAACAATCTTCATATTACTAATCCCCAACAGGCCGGTAACGCACCTAATTGTAAGGCCTCCAGTGTTCTAGGTGTCCATGGGCAACGCCGATTGCTTACCATCAGGTAACACATCAGCTCGTTTACCGGCTTATCCCATAAAATTATTGTTTTTTTGTCTAATTTTGTAATTATCACAGATGTCCTGGTTAGTAGAAAAGGAAAATGGATGACTTCATCAAACGAGAGTAAAAGTAAGTAACGTGATGTTATCATTTCGCCTTTACTAAATCAAGGGCTCAGCAGAAAGAAGAAGAGGAAACCTGCATTTTCGATTTAGGAATCGAAGCGAAGTCCTCATTCTTGACTGTAGTTATTTCAACTATTCCAGTCTTAGAGCTAAGTCGTATAGAAACAAAGTAAAGAACAAAATATTGTGACTGAACAAAACCAAAGGATTTTAGCTTGCTTTTATCAGATCAATTAGTTCAGCGTTAGGACAAGCCAACCTTCAACTCGGCGCACGGCAAATTAGATTTTAATTCGTTTCTTATAAAGGCTAATTTGCTTTATGAACTTTATTTAATGTGATGATGGTAAATGTTTACTGTAGAAAAACTTAGGAGAAAGAAAAATAAATGGATTTAAAAGGAAAATGGTTACCGCTTGGTATAATTTGAATAAAATATTATAATGTATTGCCAAGAACCTTGTTTTGATATGAAACAATAGTGAAATATGCTAAGTGAGTCATTTATTTGTTAGTAGATGTACAAAAGAAGTTTATTGAGCTAGATTTAACTTGAGGCAGTTTCTAGAGGGCGCTTTCGATCGATTGATGAATCTAGAAACGGAAAAGTTGAGTTATTTGGCGTTCCATTGTCTCTGCTTTCCCAGATGGGAGACAGGCATAGATAACTTTAATTTGATTTTGAAATTTAATTTGAAATAAGTGAAACTAATGATTTTATTTCTGCAAATAGACTACAAGGCAGCACTTTTACACATCAATTTTATCAAGCGAAGAACGAGGCTGACAGCTCCTTTAGCACTCCTTCAGCACAATTCCAGACTACGTGCTACTATTGAGATTTTTTTAAAACCCAGTATTACTTTGCCCGACCCGGGACCCGAGACCCTTTGCCCGGCAGTCGTACTTGTGGCCAACGAGGAGAGATTAATTTATATCGTGCTATTAAAACTATTTGCTCAAAAATTGTACGATACTTTATCAAACACCAAGAATCAACGTCACCCCACAAAATAAAAACCAAGTACCAATTTTAAACTACAAAACAGAAAACGTAACTAAATCCCAAAGTCTAATTTAAGTCTAAGACCTAAAACTTTACGTATCCAGTTCTCGATAAATCTCTGCCTGGATTTTTGCCTAGAACACTAATTCTTATGAACGAACCACACTTTTGCGTCAACTAATGAACTTGGCCAGGAATACTGGACAATTTTATATGTAAAGCTATTCAACCTATACCTTTCTTTTAAATTAGATTTTCAACTTTAGTATTTTTAGTGTAAAGTCGAAAATTCAGTAAAGAGTATTGACACATTTGTCTTTTTTTTAAGGGGGGAAAATCATCGAATGACTGCTCCCACCTGGGTGAGGCGGGAGAGAGTGTCAGACTCTTACTGACTAAAAACCACCCCGTTCCTTCTCCTGCACGTCGAGCCGGAGCCCCGGTTACCCGTTAGGTTCTCCGCGACTGCGAATCGGCGTCGGCCCTATTGGGCCCAATCTGTGACACATTGGTCTAGGTTGCTTGCACTATTGTTATGGCAAATCAACAAATAAATGTTATTAAAAGCAATAACAAAATGTAAGTAAAGAAACAAATAGTTTTTGTGGGTAGTTTGTTAAGTTCTATATAATTAGTTTTTAAGAAACAAGTTGTAGTTTGTATAGTTTTTTGTAGTTTCTTTCTTCATTTTTGATTATTCCTATTTTATTAAGAAATTGAGTTTTATGTACAGAAAAATCTATTACTAAAACAATCAAATCCCATTTAAGCAATAAATTTACTAAAATGTTATTATCACTAGCATGTTCTCTTTTGGAAACGAAACTAATCACTACAAAGTATAAAACAAAGTCGCTACCCGCTGTCTGTCTGTCCCTATGTGTGCTTAGATCTTTAAAAGTAGGCACCGGATTTTGATGCAGGTTTTTTTAATAGATAGAGTGATTGTTAAGGAAGGGTTATATGTATACCTAATGCATGCATATTGCACCCGTGCGAAGCTGGGTCGTGTCGCTAGTTCTATATAAACCATGAGGGAAAATCTGCTTCTCCAACCAACCACTCCATTTTACCTATAAACCGAAATATTCCCCCTAAACACAAAATCCAGCGACTTTTTTATTTAATGGCGGCTTTTATGGAAGGTATGGGAGCGATTTCCCATCAATAAAGTAGAGGTAACGGTGTTGAATTAGCATCGGATCGATATTCCCTTCCGGATCGTAACCGCCGTAGCAGGTACGATGGTGCTCTGTTTACTTTCATGAAAATATACATTATATATTTTCGTATATATTGTGGGGGAGTTTTGTTTTTGAGTGTACTTTTTATATAACATTACATTACGCCTTTTATCCCTGCAGGGGTAGGCAGAGGTGTACATTATGCCACTGTATAATGTAACACCCACTTTTCACTATTTATGTTATGAGTCCCATGTAATAAGGAGCCTATTGCCATAAACCGGGCACAATTCTAGACTTCGTGCTACTACTGAGTATTTTATAAAAAACCCAGTAATACTTTGCCCGACTAGGGAATCAAACCCGAGACCCCTTGCCCGGCAGTCGCATTTGTGACCACTGGGCCAACGAGGCAGTCACGTGTACTTTTTACCACATATAAATGTGAAATATACATAAACAGAATAGGGGGTAAACTGATTAATAAAAAATACGATTTTTATGTTTAAAGAATCTGACAAGTAAATATCGGAGTGCAACATGCATGTATTATACATATAAGAATCACTCTGTCTATTACAAAAAAAAACCGCATCAAAATCCGTTGCGTAGTTTTAAAAATCTAAGCATACATAGGGACAGACAGACGGCGGATAGCGACTTTGTTTTATACCTACCATATATATAACATTAAGCAATTCCCCATAATCAACACCATCTACAACAATCGTCTTCATCATCATATCAGCCACAAGACATCCACTGCCGAACATACCCCAATGACAACAATACAATGTCATGACAGAAATTGTGAAACAAATCAAATTTCCATCAACCCTTCATATACGAAGAGAAAGTAAGATGGATGCGCCGATAAAGGTACATGAAAAATTAACTTTTCGAATACATTAATCAGGTATCGGTACTAAGAATACAAGTTACACCAATAATTTACATGCTACCGGTACTGAGCTGTATTTTTTTATCCTATAGCCAAAGTACCCCGTGGTGTAAGCCGAAATCGTTTCGAATCGAAATAACTGCTGTAATCGAATGCTTCAACAATCGATTTAATTAGAATTATCGGTACTTTTTAAGTACAGTTGTGTGCAATGGTGTTTGATTTGTTTCTTTTATCACATTTGTATGTTCTTGTAAAATTATTTTATAATTTTTTTGGTACAATTTTTTATTAGTTTTTATTATTATGGGATCATCGAATGACTGCTCCCGCCTGGGTGAGGTGGGAGGGAGGGTCAGACTCTTAACTGACTAAAAACCACCCCGTTCCTAGTTCTTCGCTTCGAGCTGGGCGGAGCGTTAGGTTCATCGCGACTCCGTATTGGCATCAGCCCTATTGGGCCCCATCCGTGATGGTCTGATGGCTCTTTGAGCGCTCTTTGATGGAGCGCGCGGAACGCGACGCGCCGTATGGTCGAGTCTGGTTCTGGTCGGGCGGCGAGCCACCCATGCTCGCCATCCGCAAGCCCGCTTTAAGCCGGTAAACGGTCATCCATCAGGTTATTCGGATGATAGTTTCAATCTGTTTTGTATGTTGAAAATAAGTCAGCGTAGATAAGGAGGAAAAGAATCGAAAATAATGCTTAAGTAGTAGTATATCCACTATGCCGACGAGTCAACAGTTATTTTCAAGTTACTCTGGTCTCCCTTGTGGCGCTGTATAATTTTTTCAGACGCAAATATTATAAGTGAATTACAATTTTGTTACAACGTAACAAAAATATTTACAATAAACTCCCAGCATTTGTAAAATATGCATACTCTATTATATTAGGAAATACCTAGCGCCCAAACGTCTTGGCACCGCCCGAACTCAGGTCATAAGTTCACACATATAAATACAGTCATATAATATAAGAAACATGTGAACTTTATAACAACATTTCACGAATATTATGTCAACCATTTCCTAGTTATTTGAAAAGCGTGCTAAGTATAAATATTTTCTATTAGGTGTTGGTGGTTCTGTGTGTATATAGACGTTTCTTTGTCAGGGATTAAAGATGTTGTGTTGTCAGTTTTGTCAATAGAATTGGTTTATTATATTGATAACTTGGAGACGAGGTTTCGTAATATATGTAGTTGATTTCTCAGTCTATGCTTTAGACTTAACTCGTCGAGTACCGGTTTTATAGACACAATTAAAGAACAATAGGTCGCGGTCACCGGTGACCGCTTGGTGTTTGACAGTTTAAGTATAAAGTCTGTCATTAAAAATTAGCGTGAAATTGCATTTTTTTTAATAGATCAGTAGTTAGTTTATTGCGTTATATATTCTCATTCTACGAGCAAAGGCCATATTTATGATACCTGATTATCAAAAATTCATTGAAATTACACCTTAAAAATGATTTTAACTTAAAATCGTGGGTAACCCACGTGACTATACTGAGAAAAGCTCTACTAGTTTATTAGGCTGCGCGACATCGCCGCGACCGCTCACACTGCTCATGAGGACGAACCCCTCTGTGGTTCGAAACAAGTAGAGATTTTCTCAGTATATTCACGTAAGTAACTAGCGATTTTTAATTAATTTAGTATGTCAAACGATAGTTATTATAAAAACGAAAAAACATTTTCTTCAACCTTAGTTATATTTCTTCAGACAAAGGTTCTTGATGTCAATATAATTTGTCATTTTAACAGTACACAAACAAATACAAAGCACACCTAAAATATACCAAACCCACGAACGCTTCTCTTACTAAGTGTACAAGAGCGGCATACTATATGCGTCGTCGATCCCTTAAAGACATGAAACCACAAATAAAACATATCCACAACCCCTACTGAGTTTTATATCTCATCGGTACTGTATAATTTTATATGCAGTGTCCATAATTTATACATTGATGTATGCATATAGTAGCGGGAAAAGGATTTTTTAAAAGATTTATGTGTCCAATTAAGATTTTGTATTGTGTATTGGTTTTTGGGTTATTGTTCTTTGTTTAGATACGTAAGGGGATAGATTTTTTACGTATTTTTATGTTTTTTTAAAACATATTTGAATGATGTATGACTGCCTCGTTGGTCGAGTGGTCGCAAGGGCGACTCGGGCAAGGGGTCTCGGGTTCGAATCGCGGGTCGGGCAAAGTATTACTGGGTTTTTAAAAATTCTCAGTAGTAGCACGGAGTCTGGAATAGGGTAGACGACTAATTTTTATTTTAATGTCCGTCTGGTAGATTATTTTAAAACATTAGACACGTATTTTTTCTTTTCTCACAGAAACGAATAGTTTCGAAGATATATTGATTTGAAATGTCGCGTGACGTCACTTCTCAGTACATTTTATACTAAGAAATGACGTTTTAGCCCCCACTCCTAAACTTTGATTCGTTTTATCTAAGTATTGTTTTATTATACGACAAAATAAAAAAATACGTGTCTAATATTTTTTCATTACCTAACTTATGGACTAATTATATTTTTAATTTTCATACCCTGTCATCATCCCCATTGTGTCTAGTATATGGCAATAGGCTCACCCCCTATTACATGGTACTCATAACATAAATAGTGAAAAGTGGGTGTTTCATTGTACAGTGGCATTAAGTGCCGTAATGTGCACCTCTGCCTACCCCTTCGGGGATAAAAAGGCGTGATGTTATGTTATGTTATTTGACAAAAGTGTTATATGGACTAACGATTTAATTGTAACTTTTACCTATTCCAGATGACTACAAAGCTGACATATTTTTTGTAAGTAAACTTAGTACACACATGTCATAATACATCAACCAGATGTATGTACTTACACGAAAAATAAAATAAAACACTTAAAATAACTAAGATAACCCATATAAACTACACATAGAACCATCTCAAATTACAAACTTAACCTCCTATTAAAATTCACACACCTTAACCTGTACTAGATTACTCGAAAGCACATCTAAACTACATCGATTACATCAAAATCGAATGCAGTATCGATTCCAGAGAATCGAGAACACAGCAGACGGCACATATATTAATACGTTGAACTCCGCAATAAAATTAGCTGACAACGCTAAATAAGTGCCGGGAAAGGCATTTATAAGTAATCGATATCGGTATTCGGTATGCAACTGATTCTAAGATTCGATTTATTAAATTTTGCTTCAGGTGTTGGGTTTAAAATGAGAATAGATTCGTTGTTTGCTGGTTTATAATGTTAGGCTTTTGTTTTTCTATTGTTCTGGCGCCATGTTGTATTTTGTTAAAGTTTTGTAAACTGTATTGGTGGATGAGGAACTGTCTGAAAGAATGCAAAGTTCTTTTAGGTTATTTTACGTTTGTCTAGATTAGTTTGTAGATGGTTAATTAATTTTATTGTATTTCAAATCCTGTCTATTAGAGAATAGAGGGTGTGTAATTGCCACATGTATAATTTTGAGAGAGCCATGCCTCGGCGCGAATGGACCGGCTCGACTAGAGTGATACCACGGCCTCATAGAAAACTGACGTGAAACAACGCTTGCGTTTTGGTTCATCATGTATGTGAGCTTACCGAAAGCCCAATTACCCCCCTCCCATTTCCAATCTACCCGATCCCTGAATCCTAAACAATCCTCAAATTCCTAATCCCCAAAAGGCCGGTAACGCACTTGTAACCTGTAACCCCTCTGGCGTTCCAGATGTCCTTATGCGATGCCGATTGCTTACCATCAGGCGATACGTCTGCTCGTTACCGGCTTATGACATATAAAAAATATCTTCATCTATGACATTCGTTACAGTTATTTGCCTAAATCTTTCATAGGAAGAACCTCTTTTTCTTTGAAACTTCTTTTTATAATATACATAATACTATAACAATTCATAACGTAATAACACTTCGCACAATTTCCGAAAACCCGAGCACTTCTAACAAAACCAATCTCCACCTAATTATTTGAAGGCACCCTATTCCATAGTAGTGTATGTATGAATTTAAGGAATGATGAGACTTTCCTTATTTGAATTGTTATGTAGGACTGTGTTAAGGCAAAAAAATAATTCACATAGTTTAATTTATAAAGGACCATAATAATACAATATGTACCTAAGTATATTTTTCATAAGTTGTTACCTTTAAATTATTACGTAAACCAATGCTGATACTACGCATCATCTTTGTATAGTCATGTGTTGTCTCTAGCCCAGTCATAAATAAATTTATCATACAGTTTATTTTTCAATTCAAAAGTGACTTTATTATCTACAATAATATGCATATCCAATAAATTATAGCTTACACCATAAAGTCCTAAGTCAATCTAGTTCCACTTACCTTGGAAGTAACTCTTGGTCCGCAGGTAGCTGACAGACAGCCGCAAGATGGACAGCCTGTCCAGCTTGCTAAGGATGTTCTGCTCGAAGGGTAGGAGTGACGCCAGAGTGTCCAGCTCCGCGTTGAGGCGCTCCCTATGTCTCTTGCTAGGGTTGCTCTTTGTGACGCCGTCTTTTGATGGTGGCTTGATGCTGGAAAGATGGTTTAGGCGTCAGTTTTTTATTAAATGATGGAGTTTTGTAAGTAAAATAGTTTTGATGTAAATATGTAGTTGTCGTGGGGAAAAAACTCGCATACCTTTCCCAATAATGCGTTTTCACTACATAGAATTGGGATGATGACAGGGTATGAAAATTAAAAATATAATTAGTCCGTAAGTTAGGTAATGAAAAAATATTAGACACGTATTTATTTATTTTGTCGTATAATAAAACAATACTTAGCTAACGAATCAAAGTTTAGGAGTGGAGGCTAAAACGTCATTTCTGCGTATAAAATGTACATAGAAGTGACGTCACGCGACATTTCAAATCGTATATCGTCGAAAGTATTCGTTTCTGTAAGGAAATATGAAATGAAAGTGTCTAATGATTTAAAATAATTTACCAGACGGATATTAAAATAAAAATTTGGCATCTACCCTATTGACGGTCTACATTTTCTGAACTATTTGTCTATGGTAAAGTTCAAAACAATTAAGACTTTTTTTAAATTGTGGATGAATTGATATGGTTTGTCTGTTATTGCAGGAGTTGAGTGAACTACAGATAAAGACAAAAGAACTCTAGGGATTTCAAAAACGTACTAATGACGTCATACACTGTGACTGGGTCGTGGTGGTCCGGAGGTTTAAGACGCCCGCTTCGCATAAGGGTACGAGTTTAAAACCTAACAACGGCAAGTACCAAAGTGACTTTTTCGAGTTATATGTACTTTCCAAGGTTATTCTTATGTGAAGGTAAACATCGTAAGGAAACTTGGGCTTATAATTTCTAATTATAAGTTTGAAATCAGCAACTCGCATTGAGCAGGCGTGGTGATTAGTACTCAAACTTGCTCCATGCGAGAAGTATAGCATTGTAGGCATGTGGTCAGCAGCAGCAGTTATAGGCTGTTGATATGTATGTGTGACGTCATACATTCTTTCTAAAACAGAATCATCAACTGTACAACCAACATTTTGACCAATACAGTTAAAATACGCAACGAAACTAACCTATTATGAAAATAGCATACTAAACTAAGCAAGGGTTAACCAACCTTTATAAGTAATTGAAAATAAAATGTTACTTCAGTGTACAGCGCCTAATGTGATAGGCTTGTCCTTTGTCATATTGAACTTAATGCTGCCATTACATTACTTATTGTTGATATTGATACCTCTAGGGAGTTTCGGGTCAAAGGTAATGTCATTTTATGAACTGTTTTAAAAGAAATTTATTTTCTACTCGTTCAGACCGTAACTACGTCTGAGTTTTTCTAAAATAAAATTAAATGTAACCTATGTGTCTCCTTAGTACATTAGGTACCTATAAAAATAAAAGTTTCGGCATATTCAGTCCAGCCATTTCAGAGATTAGCCAGTATAAACAAACAGACACACAGAAAAAAATGTTTTTTTTTTATTATTTATTATCTCTATAGATATTTATTCTGTAAGTCAAATTGAAGTTGATATAGTTTAGATTGTCATATAATGTTGGTATGTCTGTATTATTGTTGAGAAAAGAGGTAAAATGGTGTTACGTTTCATTCCAGGCATTCACAAACAGACAAAATGAATAGAGACCTACTAAAAGATGAATACCGTTCATCTTTTCTTAGAGCATTTGTCTTAAATGTTGTAACATACTGTTTTGTTTTTTTTTAATCTTGTACACACGGCCACACATCAATCTATACAAACCAGTTTATCCTGGCGTCGCGTCGCATCATCTTTCCGCACATTTAACGTTCAGTTTATACTGGTTATGTGAAGCTCGATGTGTAGCTGTGTATACCTAATTGTTTCCATTAACAAATATTGTTCATCTTCTCATAAATTTCTCTCATATTTTAAATTATTCACCCAGTGCCAATTTTACTAATAAAAAAACATTTTTAATGTGGAATCAAGCTCGTGCTTAGTGAAAATGCCAATTGGTATCAGATTAAATTAAATAAACTTCTTCATAATACATTCCTTTGTGTAATTAAGTTTTCATTCTTTTTTTTACAATTATTAATTTCTGAACTAACATGCAATAGTAGCTTGTAGCTTTTAGCATATCAACTTTTTGTTCACTTTTTACTATGTATTTATTACTGTTAAAAATAGACTTTGAGCCAAGCTGGAATGTTGAATATTAATAATTTACGACTGTGTTTCTCAAACCAGTGTTTTATTAAACTAGATTATTATGAGCACTTCTTTAAAATTAGGCACGAAAACTATTGAAAAACTAAGCCCCGAAAAAACTAAGCTCAAAACATTATCCCAAGAAATTCACACCTCAGCGTCACCCTACACTATGCGCTCATAACACCATTTTATTTTGGATCATTCATTTCTAAGAGGCTATTTAAAATGACACATCACATTACGGACCTGTGTAACGGTAGCATTCGGCCAGGCCAGGCTAACGAGCCTCGGGTCACGCAAACCAACTTGTTAGCATAACTTATGCCGACGGATAAGGGGTGAGCTTACTGCATTATTGTGCTTAGTTTTTTAGTGAAATTGTGCTTACTTTTTTACTTTAGTTTGGAGCTAGCGGCGGCTTTCTGTTACGTTTGAGGTTTTGTTTAATTGTGTTTAAATTGTGCAGTTTTTTGTTTGAGGTGAACAAAGGAATTGTGGAACAGTTTTTGATTTGAATACAACAAATAATGTAAAGTTACATTGTAGTTTTTATAATTATAATCATTTTCTTACATACACACTTCTTTTTTAGGACGATTGACATCTGTTTGCGACCGGAGATACACACATATATGCATTGAAATAACTTAAAATAACACAAGGATAAAAAGTAAGAACTATTTTACATCTCCAGTAGAGTATGAGTAGATTATGTTCAAGGTGTAGGACAGGATTGACAGTTTATAAATTGCACTTTACAGCTATTAAATTAAATGCTAGTTTCTTATGCAAGAAGTGAGTGACCCTGAATTTAAATATCGGTGGCGTCTATGTGTTTTACTTGACAGTTAACATGTTAAAATGTTTATTGATAGGTTCATCTCTAACAGTTTATAGGAGAACGAATGATAGCGTGTGTATGTCTCAAAAATGAGCTTAAACCTCATCTGAGACCTCATCCATATTATCGATAATTTGTAAGCGACCTACATCCAGGGGATCCTTGCTTGCTTCTTCAGATCTATCTATATATTTTTTTAGGGGTAAACCATCTATTAACTTCTCCCACCTTGGGTGAGTCAAGAGGGAGTGTCAGACTCTTACTGACTAAAAACCACCCCGTTTCTACTCTTGCTCTTCAAGCCGGACCACAACAACCCGTTAAGTCCTCACGGCCTGTCCATCGTATGGGTGGATATCTTGTGCTATGCTTACCGGTATGTGGCCTTGTATATTCTAGAACTTTTCTTCCCCATCGGCCGTCAGTACAGTGTCGTATATTAGCGTGTTTATATTTCAGAAGAATTACTTCAAAAATGAAAAGTGAGTAAAAAAAAAGAGATGTTACATTACAAAGTAGTAACTTAATAACTGGTAAATACAAAGAAAAAGATGGAAGACGAAAAATGTCGAAGTAAGCCAATCATCTGCGTTTACGTACACACGTATTAAGTTAGTTTCTTTGAAGTATCTCATTATGTTATTAAATACTGACTATCTAGATTATAGTTCTTATGTTGGGACCTACACTAGTTCTACTGGGGAAGACTTTTTATTTATGAAAGTGCTTCTTGGGTGACTGCCTCATTGGCTGGGCAAGGGGTCTCGGGTTCGATTCCCGGGTAGGGCAAAATATTTTTTATTTATTTATTAAAACTTTATTGCACATATAGTGAAATTGGCGGACTTAATGCCGTAGGCATTTTCTGACAGTCGACCATTGGGTGGTGCAGAATGTTAAAGCGGTAGGTGCAAAATTATAAAAAGAAAGTATGAAGTAGATAACGAAGTTAAGGTAATAAAATATTAAAGAGGGAAGACATGATTGTTATAGTATATATATATACAAAATATTTACTGGGTTTTAAAAAAAATCTCAGTAGTAGCACGGAGTCTCGAAATGTGCCCGGTATATGGCAATAGGCTCACCCCCTATTACATGGGACTCATAACATTAATAGTAGAAAGTGGGTGTTACATTGTACAGTGGCATTAAGTGCCGTAATGTGCACCTCTGCCTACCCCTTCGGGGTTAAAAGGCGTAATGCTGTGTTATATGTTACTAATATTAAATTACATTAAACTAGATTTATCTAAAATTAATAATATTTATTTTGTTTTATCTAATGAATAGAACCAACGACGGTACCAATGATTAATTGTAGTTTAATTTTTTTAATTACCATATTGTTTGAAGGTAGTTTGTTATATTTCGTAGTTTTGTTTGTTTTTCTATAATTTGTTTATGAACCTCGTTCGAATTGCGTTAATTTAAATTAGATATAGAACAGAGGTGGTGGAGTCGACTATACTTATTATTTTTTATAGTTTAATAATGTAGTGTAAAAGATTTTTTATTAACTTAGATAAGTTTAGGTCCGCAATATATTTTTTTGATAAATTATTTTACTTAAGTTATATTGAATTATGAAACTAAAATTAAATCAACCTTTTTTATGCTTTGCTCGTTAGATCTATTATAATTTCATGAATATTGGGACACATCAATGAAAACAGAAATATAGGTACCTAAGTGTCGAAATAAAAGTAACAACACTAGGTACTAAATTTTTCTAGTACAGCAATAAATTTCATTCTTACGAGGTATAAAACATACCCTAAACTACTCCAATCATTGCCCAGTCCAATACAAATTATAAATAGTACATTAGTCATCGCCGCCCGTCGTTTTTGTTGATTTATTCAAACGTTAGTACCAGCGGCGCACGCGCAACCCTTTGATATTACTACCATACAATTTGTATTCATACAACATTAAACTGTCATTTAAATTATAACTTTAATCCCAAAAACATAGAGTTGGTTTTAAAATGAACATCGAAAGTGCAAGTGCCGTATAAATCAACACCGATTATTTCTATAAATCGTAACTCGATTAAGTTATAATCGATTGGCGATTGTGATAGGTATCGTTATAATCGAGAGATATTTATTTTTGTTATGTTATTTCCTTTTTTTGTTACAATCTTGTTATTTGTGTTGACAAATGTTTAGGTACGTGAGATAGTTTGGTTTAATAATATGTTTAGATGTTTTTTTAAACATCAGAGTCTTAGTTCGACACCCAGTCATACTGCTGTCTGCAATCATTAATACTTTTACATTGTAATGGGTTGCTGATGTGCGTCTACATTCAATAGGGATGATGGATGACAGGGTATGAAAATTAAAAATATAATTAGTCCGTAAGTTAGGTAATGAAAAAATATTAGACACGTATTTTTTATTTTGTCGTATAATAAAACAATACTTAGATAAAACGAATCAAAGTTTAGGAGTGGGGAGCTAAAACGTCATTTCTACGTATAAAATGTACACAGAAGTGACGTCACGCGACATTTCAAATCAATATATCGTTGAAAGTATTAGTTTCTATAAGAAAATAAAAAATACGTGTCTAATGATTTAAAATTATCTACCAGGCGGACATTAAAATAAAAATTAGGCATCTACCCTATTGTCACACGTAATACAATTGATTATCTACAAGTCGAAAGAATGAGCAGTTACTTTCTTAGGTTCAAAAATAGGATTAAGAGGTGTTGATGATCATTCCCATAGTAGCAAAAATCCCATGTCTTTTGACCTCACAAAACACGTCCCATAACAAAAGTATATGTTTTTTGACAGAACAGTTATTTTCAAATTGATGGACCATGGGAACTATAGGATTATAGGAAACACGACTTATTAGACATAACGTGACGAATAAATAATTGGTATAAACTTTTTTAACGAAATCTAAGACGGACAAGTCATTAAAGATTTCATTGCAAAATCATGGGCGTAGCATAGACAATGGATTTTTACGTATACAATTAAAAAGTAACAAAAAAGTTTTTATTTGACAGAAAAAAAAGTAAAGATTATTTTATTTTTGCGTCTATAATTTCGTTATATTTCTTTTCTACTTTGTACGGTTAGTGATTTTCGTTAAATTATTAATTTTAATTAATTTGTTTCGCTGTTCATTGACGGTGAAAATTGTATAATTTGCGTAAACAAGGAGTTTTGGGTTCTCACATTCAGTTTTAATTATATTTTCGTCAAGGTTCAGGGTTCAAAACCTGAATGGAGACGGTAAACAGTTTTCAATTTCCATGCGTTTATTTTAAGTCACTAGAAGTTTCTATTGTCCTTACTATATTATATGTATAAGTCATTTTGCCACTGTACAATATAACATCCAGTTTTCACTATTTATGTAATTAGTCCCATGTTATTACATGGGTAATGGGGTTGAGCCTATTGCCATATACTGGACACATATCCAGACACCGTGCTACTACAGAGGTTTATTTTAAAAAACCCAGTAGTACATTGCCCGACCCAGGAATTGAACAAAAGATCCCTTGCCCGGTAGACTCACTTGTCACCCACCATTGAGGCAGTTGGATAATATCCTCATTTAATAATCGATTAAAACTGCGACAGCTCTAAAAATCACAAAGACATTTAACTTACTCATACTTTTTTAACACTAAAATAAAAATTACACAATTCCCAAAGACTTTAAAACAGACGGTATAAATCTAAACTGCATATAAATAGATAACTATCAAGTGATCGTTAACCCAAACGTTTGAAATTATACTTAAGTATGTGAAATCGTTTCTTATACTTTTGTTTATAACGTTTTGGAACGATTTGGAAATATAATGGAATTGAAGCAATTTAGGATTCCAGTTTCCAGTGTTTCGCTTCTGATTCTCAGAAAAGAAATGATGTTGTTATCTTTGTAATTGCAATTTTGGTTTAGTTTTTCGTTTTTGTGTTTGGTACATGTTGTAAAAGAGTATTATCTTAAGATCTGACAGATCAACAGCTTGATTAGTAAGTAATATAAAATAGATTCAAAATTAATTATCTGTGGTATACGAGTATCTATCTTACACCTATACAGTTAAAATCCACAACGTTAGTTCATCAAAAGTAGTCTCTAAATGTTGGAAATAAGGTCTATAACAAGGTCTATTACTTGGGGCAGATAAAGGTTCGAGATTGATAAGTAGACTTCAACTGGAGTTTGAGTTACGAAGTCAGCAATGAGGTTTGTATACTCGTATCCATTACATTGGGATATTAACAAATAAGTTTAATTAACGACAGTCACTTATATCCTATACCAATTTTTTCAAAGCTAAAACAATCCACAAATTGGGAGGGCCATTTTTCGGCACGAATGAGCCGGCTCCACTGGAGTGTTACCACGGCCTCACAGAGAACCGACGTGAAACAACGCTTGCGTTAATTGTGTTTCGTCGCGCGAGTGAGGTTACCGGAGGCCCAATTACCGCTCTCCCCCTTTCCCAATCTCTGAGTCCCCAACAACCCTCAAATTCCTAATCCCAAAAGTCCAGTAACACACTTGTAACGCCTCTGGTGTTCCAGGTGGCCATGGGTGATGCCGATTGCTTACTAGGTGATTCGTCTGCTCCTTTACCAGCTTAACCCATAAAAAAATCCTTAAAAAAGTAAAGAACCATCATTAACAATACCAAACTGACCCTGCAGAGCATCGCATCGTATTTTTACGTCTACCATTCGTTTACGTGACCCGCGAGTATCGTTTTCGCTTGATGCGTGACAGTTGTTCGCATGTCAGCACGTAACGTGGCCACTCATTCACCTAGATGTCTCGACTGTTACCGTTTTCTTGGCCGTACACTTGCGTAATTGTTGTGACGTCACATGACATTGTGACGTCATAATGCTTGTCTTTTAAGACGGTGACGTGTGATTACTTCGAGTTGTCATGTGCATAGGTATTTGTATTGTGCGTGCAGATCCGTTCTCTGTACTTTGTTGTGTATAGCTGGTTGAATTAAATAGTGAAATTTTGATCTTATGATTGTCTTAGTTCATACTGGACACGTTCCAACGTTCATGAGTTTGATTCCTGGTCAGTCAGTTAACCTAGTGAAACATGTGCCTTTTTTTTTTAAGGGGAGAAATTCATCGAATGACTGCTCCCGCCTGGGTGAGGCGGAAGGGTGTGTCAGACTCTTACTGACTAAAAACCACCCCGTTCCTTCTCCTGCACGTCGAGCTGGAGCCCCGGTTACCCGTTAGGTTCTCCGCGACGAAACATGTGCCTTAGAGGTGAATATAATTAGAAATATGTAGTTCAACTGTGAAAAAGCTGGTAAAATAGACGATTTTGTATATAAGTAACACCCGTTACCAGCGGTACATGATAGGGACCGAAGCATGGATTGTCAAACGTTAGAAACAATACATTTTATTTAATCTAAGAGAAAATCTAAGGACACATATAACTGCTGAAGCTCAAGCCGCAAAAAAAACTATCTGTTAACAAACAAAACTAATACTTAACCTTCTCCAAATAAGACACAAGATTAATTACATTTACTTCTCTAACTTTATACATTCCTCTGGTACCATTCATATGTTTATATTAATCTAATTTTAATGACACATTATTAAATAAGTATACTGTACTGTCAAAATGTGGACACCCATGATTTCATATGGAATGCGTCGCCTATATACAAAAAATCTCTGTGTCGGTTTGTCAAAGCTATATTTATATGCTTGATTAATTTCAAGCAAAGTTTAAGAAAATATAGTCGACTGCCGAGCAAGGGGTCTCGGGTTTGATTCCCGGGTCGGGCAAAGTATTACTGTTTTTAAATATTCTCAGTAGTAGCACGGAGCCTGGAATTGTGCCCGGTATATGGGAATAGGCTCACCCCCAATTACATGGGACTCATAACATAAATAGTGAAAAGTGGGTGTTACATTATACAGTGGTATAATGTGCACCTCTGCCTACCCCTTGGGGATAAAAGACGTGATGTTATTTTATGTAGTTAGAATAATAATTAATTTAGAATAATATCAGCACCATTTTGAATAATATTTCAAAGGCAGTTTTATAACCGGAGCATCGAATTCAAGATCTGCAGATGTGATTACGATCAGTAGCACAAGAGACAAAAGTAAGGGATGTTTTCTAAACTTAACAGATAATAAAAACAGAAAACATAATAGGGTGTTGACCTACCTATTAAACAAATATATATAAAAACACATAATTACGTAATAAACCCCCAATGATCTGATTAACCCCCGTCAACGAGCAGCTGGAAACAAAACCTACATTTGTCATCCGTTAATTTTTGACAGCTGTCAAATTTAAATATGGAGTCTGTGCAAGCGCAGCCGCGTTGAAACTTAGTTTAGTACAAATAACAATAAAATAATATAATAATAGATTGGTTACGTCATATCCATGTTTACAAATGTGGAGTGTTGTGGCCTATAATTATAAATATATTAGAAAGGTCGTTGGACGGGTTAAGGCCGGTTGTGCCTTTGTTTTAAGAACGACCAGTTTTTTTTGTCCGCAAGTGTAAGTTTAAAGTTCGAGTGCAGTTATTACTGTTATATTTTTTTCTGATATTAGTCTTTCTCCTGGGTTTTTCTAGCTGGATTGAGTTTGATAGGTTGTTAGATTTCATTCGAGTCCAGTTTGTATCGTTTTAGTTAGGTCAAGTACTTTTTGCGTATCAACAATAAGTATTGTTTTGGTTTTACAAATCTATTGCACGACTTTTGATTTTTAGCTGATGAGGACTGAAGTTAGTTGTAGTTCAATTAGTTAGTAATAATAGGATGACAATATGTCATTCGTCATATCGTGGTGGCACGGAGGTTTAAGACGCACGCTTCTCACGCAAAGGGTTCGAAATCTACCAACGGAGAGCATCAATACGACTTTTTCCGAGTTATATGTACTTTCTAAGATTATTTAGACACCACTGACAATCAGTGAAGGAAAACATTGTAAGGAAACCTGATTTCTAATCACAAGTTTGAAATCGCCAACCCGCATTGAGCACACGTGGTGGTTAATATTTTAAACCTTTTCCGTGGGTCCTTCCAGAAGTGAGGCTGTGCTCAGCAGTAGACATTTATAGGCTGTTGATGAGAATGCATCATTACATCACTTTGTTTCACATTATTTTCCACATAATTCATTAGATAATATTCTGGTTGATTTCTTGGTTGTTCATTCTATCCGTAAAAGAAAATTTAAAAGGTAAATGTATAATAACTTTGTTTACAAGTAAAATCGATTATCGTCCCTTCTTCTGTACATTGTTTACGCTCGTGAAGATTACACGAGCCTAATCATCTCAGAATAAATCAAACACTGACTTATCAATAGTCGACTGAACATTAACAATTATTATCATAAACACAATGAGACATCAATTATCTTCCATAAAATATGTCAATAAAAACCGCTAACTACACTTAACTACTTATTTTTCTCGACAATAACTAATAACATAAAAAATATTTTTTCACACAACGGACGAACGTACATACCTACCTACTTACAATTAATTGAATAATAGACAAGAGATTTAGGACGTATAAACAGTAATACTCATCTTTTGAAGCATTCACACGAAAATCAGCTTTGATACTTGGAGTTAAATTTGAAATTATGATACTGAAATATGAAGATACGACTTTTGTTTCACCGAAAAGTTTCGTGGTAAAAAGACGTATGTGTTGGCGGTATAGGTATTGGAATTTCAGTCTTTTATGAAGATGATAGGGTCAGATATCGTGTGGCAGTGGGTTGTATGTTAAAGTCGGATGAGCATGTATGCCAAGTAAAATTAAGTATGCCAATACCATAGTTCGCGCTTGATTGCGTACAGCCTTCAGAGGAATGAGCGTTTTCCTACGATTTTTCTCGTAATACTTGAGGTATGTGTTTCTTTTTCTGTCAAGGTTAGAGTAGGAAGTTTTGTTGTTAGGCGCGGCTGGAATATAAGGATGCTTGATTACTGCATGTATTGCATTATTTAATATTATGTACGGGAAGTAACATAACATAACATCACCCCTGTTATCCGCGAAGTGGTAGGCAGAGGTGCACATTATGCCACTGTACAATGTAACATCCACTTTTCACTATTAATGTTATGAGTCCCATGTAATAGGGGGTGAGTCTATTGCTATTTACCGGACTCAATTCTAGACACCGTGTACTGAGAATTTTTTAAAAACACCTTTGCCCGTATACCCCAATACACGTCAAAATCCAGTCAACACCAATTTAATACTACATACATACACCAAAATGCGTCAAAACTTTCCAAATTAACTTATGAAACAACAAAAAAACAAACAGAACTATCCATAAACCATATACGTACGTAATATCAACGTCGATACAAAACACATACGACCAATAACCTCATAACAACTTGACATAACCGGCCGCCATGATTGTCGCAAATCATTGCAATTTGTGGACAATTGAAGTGCTACGATTCCAAGCTAACCATGTAAACAGATTTGTTATTAGAGTATTATTACTAACATTTTGATTGTAATGGATGATTGTAACTGTTTTTGAATTGGTAATACTTTAACTGTTGTTATCAAGGTTATTTGTGAAGTAGTACCTTTAGATAGAACGTGTGGAAGTTTAGATTTGTTGGCCGAGTGGTCGCAAGTGCTACTGACGGGCAAGGGGAATTTGGTTGGATTCCTGAGTCTACTATTTTTTAAATTCTCAGTAACACACAGTAACACGGAGACTAGAATTGGACCCGGTATATGGCAATAGGCTCATCCCCTATTAAATGGGACTCATAACATTAATAGTGGAAAGTGGGTGTTACATGGTACAGTGGCATTAAGTGCCGTTATATGCATTTCATCTTCTAGTCTAATATGGTGATCACATACGTATAGGTAGTGACAATCCATATGGAATAATGCTTCTATATAAGATAGAAAATCAAAATCCTCGTTTCAATAAAGAAAGAAATGGTCGTATAGTTTTTCTTTTATTTTTTAAACTATTCAACTCGATCACTTACACAGCAATACAATTGAGTATACAGATAGACATAGACAGACAAAATAAACTATTTCGACTGTTCAATGCAATAAAATATTAAAAATTAATGACACTTTCATTAATTGATTTTATAACCAACTTAATTTTAATATGTTTTCAGTTAACTTTTAAGAAATAAATATGGTGTTTGATGCTAAAAAGATCTGACGTCACAATACTCAATCTCATACAAAGTTCATAGAACACTGTCGTTTTTGACAATTGGAAAAAAGTATTGAACTTGACTAGTTGGCAAGTACCCAATTACTTATTGATTAATCATATTTATCATAGGCAATAAAACCAACCCAATACATTTAACAAGTGCACTTACAATTTATCTAACCCTGCAAATACGAGGACAATACGGCACACGTTATGCCAACAGGGGGTCTATTGTACCATTCACGTCAGGTAGAGATGTCAGGACCCCCTAACATTAACTCCTGTCAAAATACAAAGCGCGGTCTCTTTGTCCCTGGACATCGATACGAGGGTTGGATGAAAAGGGATTGATCGCATTAGAGGGTTGGGCGTGAAAATCGGATTATTGTCCGTTATTTATATACCTATTATGAGCTAATGGTTATTGTGTTGCAACAATTATTTTGCTATATTTTTCACGAGGTTAAAAAAGAGGGGTATTTTTTGGGGGTGTTCATACTACATATAGTGTTATATGATTTTCTCACTGTAGTGTTGACTGCCTCGTTGGTCGAGTGGTTGCAAGTGCGACTCCCGGGCAAGGGGTATCTGGTTCAATTCCCGGGTCGGGTAAAGTATTACTGGGTTTTATAAAAATATCAGTAGTAGCACAGGGTCTAGAAATATGCCCGGTATTGGTATAATAATAGGCTCATCTCCTATTACATAAGAGTCATAACATAAATAATGAAAAGTGGGTGTTATATTATACAGTGGGATTAAGTGCCGTAATGTGCATTACCCCTTCGGGGATAAAAGATGTGATGTTATGTTCCTATGTAGGTATCATTGTATTGCTGGTTGTTATGTGTATTAATATAATTTTCTTTTATATTAATACACATATATAAATAATACACATATAAGAGAGCATTATATTTAAACACATAACAGCCAGCAATAATTTGGTGGACAAGAGCGTATCTTGCATACACACAACACACGAAACAAGTAGACGAAATGGTAAAACATTAGAGAAATACGAAGGTCCAAAATCCAATCGAATTCAACCCCCGTCCGATCAGTAGTAATGATATTTCCAATTTATATCTCCTAACAAAAATAAAGAAAAGACGTAACCAATATTAAGTTCGTTTAAGCATAAACGAAACACCACCAGTAGTTATTGCACTATCATATTAAATTTTCATCGTAACTTAATGTAATAAGTATTTGGTATACATAACATAATCCAGGGACATAATAATTATTATACTGTATAAACGATTAAATAATTATTGCTAACATTTCACTTCATATGTAATAATAATAATTTTGAAAATTATATTAGCCAGTAAAAGTTAGTTTAGACTTACTGCTTACTGCTTCTACCTACACGGTGTTCAAAATTTTATTGGTAATAAAATGCACTTGATGCTGCCTGTATTAATTGTTGAATAACATTACTTGGTATTTGAAATAAGGTATATACAGGTACTTTCTCTAAACTAACTGCCTCGTTGTCCGAGTGGTCGCAAGTGCGACTGCCGGGCAAGGGGTCTCGGGTTCGATTCCCGGGTCGGGCAAAGTATAACTGGGTTTTTAAAAAAAAATCTCAGTAGTAGCACGGAGTCTGGAATTGTGCCCGTTATATGGCAATAGGCTCACCCCCTATTACATGGGACTCATAACATAAATAGTGAAAAGTGGGTGTTACATTGTATAGTGGCATAATGTGGACCTCTGCCTACCCCTTCGGGGATAAAAGGCGTGATGTTATGTTATGTATGTATTTATCTAAATATCTTGTAGTATATTTCGTTTCGTTTGAATTTCAAGCTGAGGGCACGTGAGTACATTAGCGGATAAGAATTAAGAACGTCACAAATCCAAACACCTTACTATAACTTACAAATCTCGAAAAAAATGTGTTCTTATAAAAACTAAAAATTGTAGTCTGTAGATAGTCGACGCACTCAAGGGTCTAAGAAGGCCTATTAAAACTATATTAAGTGCGCTCCAGGCTTACGACCCTTAATGGTACGTCATCAAACATTGGTCAAATCACGGCCATTTCTCAAATATATCTATTAGTATTGTTTTTGTGGGGTATAGTGTGGATGAATGAAGGAGATTGGAGATGAGATGAAAGGTATGTGATAGTTATGATGTCGATCACGGCTGCAAAATCACATTTATAAGTAGAAGTGACATTAAACTTATCGGATACATTTCAGTGAGGAATTGCACAACTTGATTTGCTCTTGTCCTTTCCATTATCGTACTACAAGACAATCTTCAAAGCGTCACCGATTCATGGTAAATGTCCCACCCACAAGCACGAAGCGCTTTGCATCAGTCTTGTGCGTACTGCTAAGGAGTTGAATTCCTTGCCAGATTCTGTATTTCCTCAAGGGTATACCTGGATGTCTTCAAGGCCCGAGTGAATAGGTTGCCCCTCTCTAGGATTTTCTCCTGTATCGTGGTTGCGTTTACAAACATACAAGTTCACAAACACATGACACCCAGACCCGGAACAACAATCTGTGGATCACACAAAGACTTGCTCCGTGCGGGAATCGAGCCCTGTATACGTTGCGCGGCAGCTGGTCGCCCAGTCATCGCACCAACCGTGACATAATACTCAGTAAAAGTTACCAATCACCATACACCAGTTAAACCATGAAACCCTCCACAGCATTTCCAATAAAATCTCCCATAGGTACATCCCGATCCCATATCCATTAGCAAAGCCGAAATCGCACGATTAACTGAGCTAACCCTCCAAACGCGGCCGGCACTTAAAGGGTATTAGTTCCGCTCGTGTGGTCACACAGACCGTATTGTGCGAACACAATGACGCTGTGGGGGTTATTTGGCTTACCTGTTAACTGATAGCTGTGGTTAATGGTTTGAGTTTATTTCAATTGAAGTTTTAATTCTGATGGCGGTTGGAGGGTTAAGTTTCTTTTGTTGGGAAGATGGGTGTGGATGGGTATGTCTTGTTGGATATGTGGTTGTATGATTGCGAAGTTTGGAGATTCGGGTTTGATTACTGGGTGTGTCTTGTACCTACTTGATAGGGTTTACGATATTAGGAGTATAAATGTATGAAAATTGGTATTTTTAACCTCCTTTTGGGGAAATAGAAATAGAATGATAGGTAATATGAGAGTGGACGTACGATGTAATCAAAAATGATTAAAATGTTTTCAATTAATTAATTATAATCAACGTTTTTTTAATGAATTGTAACGTATTTTATGTTAAAACTAATAACTTAGTAGCAGCCGTCCTATCAATATATGTATATCTAGTTAGTTAAACTAAAAGGTCATAATAAAACATACATTGATTAATTGAACGAAACACAAGAAAATAAATTCAACGGTAATTCGATGTTAAGTGCATTACTCACTATTTCACACTAAAAGGTGGCAAAAACCGGTTTGAACTAGTTCCAACGAGTTTCAACTAGATTAATACGATAAAAGTTTTCATTAAAATACGCATTAAACGCTTGATATATTAGATTTGTGGTTAACAAAGAGACAAATAAATAATTCAGGAAGAAAGGGAAACGGTGAAATTAATTTCAAACGAAAGTACTATATTTTTTTATTGAACTTTTATGTTGTTTTTTTCTTCGATTATTCACAGAACAGAAAGTATAATGAACAAAAGTTCATTTGTGTCCCTTCCATAGCAACATTGTACTTGTATAGTAAGTAATGTACAGTAACAATATTAACTTCTTGAGGTAAAAAAAGTTTTCTAGTTCATAAATTATTTGTCTTCTTTTTAAAAAAACGTTGCCCCACACTAGGATTTTCTCCTGTGTCGTGGGTGCGTTTACAAACATACAAGTTCACTTACACAATGACACACAGACCCGACACAACAATTTGTGGATCACACAAAGAGATGCTTCGTTAGGGAATCGAATCCGCTACACGTTGCGCGGCAGCCAGTTGCCCAGCCACTGCGTCAACCGTGCAGTCATGCATATTAGTGATAAGTACAGCTAAAATTCACATTTTTTTATATTTGATGGGTCGACGTTTGACCACTATCTCGCCTGGTGGTAAGCGATGATGTGATGATGATAGTGATAGTCCCTCATATCTAAGCAGCAGCTGTAACCAAATGCCATTTAGCGCTTGTCTAATTGCAGAATAGAAAACCAAATTAGATGGAATGTACGTGAATTTTGACACTTCTCAGTGTCATCCCCATACATTTTGATTTCTACTCTCTCTGTAGACAAGCATTAAAGTGGCGTTTGGCTAAAGGCACAGATAATAATACAATTGAATCTGGTACGTCCTTCGGATAATACAGTAACTCACATTTGTTCTTGCTTAAGAATAAAAGAGATATGAAGAATGAGTCTCTCTCTATTCAACATATTTTCGACCTTTGGTTTTTTAATTCTAGAGAACCGAATCAAACCTACCAACTTACTAGTGAAATTACTTAAACCTATACATGAGGAAATTCGCCGATTGTACTTATAACTACTACCTACGCAACAAATTGTAAAAAAATGAATTTTAATCAATTATTTTTTTATTACTTTATGTATGAACTGTCCTTGTAAGGGATTAGTGTGAATAAGTGTGTAACAATAAAAGTCAATTATTCTGTTATTAGATATTGGATACAGCCAGACATGGTGTCTAGAATAAATTAATATTAAATTGGAGTATAATATCTGATGGTCCTATTGTCCTGTTGTAATTATTAATTTTATTATCGCATTGTAAGAAGTAAGTATGTCTTTTTATAAGTCATGTTGCTATAGATCTGTAGAAGTTTGAAATGGAATTGTTTGCTTATGTTTGACTGTTGTGACATTTCTTAACTAACTCGTCGAGCGTCCGCGTTCCTTATGATCCAACGGGTGCACACGTGACATTTGGAGAAAGAAAGAAAGAAAGAAAGAAAGAGAAAAAAAATGCATTTATTTGGCCATTGGCACAATAAAAAATACAGTCAAAATAAAAAACAAAACATTAATAACAGATTTTATAAAAGAGAAAGCAGCATGGAACATTTTTTCTTATGATCCACCGGGTGCTCATAAGGACGCTCGAGGGGTTAAACAATTATATAGGTTGTGGACAACAGTGAAGTTCGAATGTTCCAGCAAGAGGTCAATATAGATTTAAGAGGCTGAAACTGAAAGTACCAGACCTGCGGATAACCTAATGGGTTACCGAGGCTCCGGCTCAAAGCAAGAGTAGGAACGGGGTGGTTTTTAGTCAGTAAGAGTCTGACACTCTCCCGCCTTACCCAAAGCGGGAGAAGCTAGAGGATAATTTCAATGACATCACGTTTTTTATCCCCAAAGAGTAGGCAGAGGTGCACAGTACGGCACTTAATTCCACTGTACAATGGAACACCCACTTTTCACTATTTATGTTATGAGTCACACGTAATAGGAGATGAGCCATATCCCGGGCGCAATTCCAGACTCCGTGCAACTACTGAGAATTAAAAAAACCTAGTAATACTTTGCCCGGCTCGGATCGAATCCGAGACTCCTTGCAGAGGCAGTTGAATAATTTCCCCCTTTAAAAAAAACGTAAAAGCACGCTGCTTATACATTTAGAGTGGGGCTATATTTTTTACAAGTGAAAATTACGGTAACTACGACGTGTGTAGTCATATAGTACATCGCCAGTACCCATTACAACTTCATGAGTCACCGGTGAAAAACCCAATAACACCTTACGCAACTTGGAAATTGTAACAGAACCACGTTTGTAATCGTTCTTGCGACCATTAGTACTAAGATACAGGAATTAATTCTACTTAACCACTTAATTATTATAATTTTAACATTTCCACTATCATGACCATTTGTTTTAGCAGTCTATTAGACACATGTTACATTGGATATTAACACACATCACTAAAACACGATCCCTAGTACCACTGTCGTACCAAACTAGTGTTGTCCACATAACTTTTAGATTGTTAATGATTGTGCAACTTAACTTTTAAATAATTAATGGGAGTGCAACTTAGTTTTTTTTACATTTAATGATAGTGCAACTTATCTTTTTGATAGTGCGACACTTTTACTTATCTTTGTGATATTCTTTTAGTTATCTTTTGATGTTAGTTGGTTGGTACTGTTATAAAGAAAGGGGGTGAGATCCGTTTGCATAATTTTAATGGCTGGTTGAATGAATGCAATCGAGCATGGAGGTTACTGTATCTTGTTTGTTAGTGTCTAGTATTTACGTGAGTTAAATCAGAGAATAGTAAAATCTGAGTTTATTCTTTTTGGCTGTTTGTGCATATTAGACTGCAAAGTTTAATATTATTAGTTCCTTTCTTGATACGTACTGGGCAAGTGTATCTATTTTAACTTTCTAAGTATTGACACGTAGGTTTGGTTTTACTATATGATTGACAGACGACTTTGTTTAATTTAGGCACGTGCACCAATTTTAACGAAAATCCCGAATTTTTCTTCTTAAACTCATTCCCTGGTGTGGTTATGATTCCCAGTAAAATCTTTACAAATCTTGTAAATAACACAACTATAGGAACCACAACTGTATTACTAAAACAATAAAATAACATTCAACATTTAAGATCTTATAGCTTAATTAATCCACAATTTCGCGCGAAGACGAAATACTAAAAACAAAAGCAAAAAATCGACAAACATGGTTGCCACAAAACGAAAACATACCGTAACGCTCGATTTGCGATACAGGCAAAAAAAAGTCGAGCCAAACCGGGACCGACTCGAGCCGAGTTGAGGCAAAACAGTAGTCAAACCGAGCAACTTGATATGTAGATGAATTGGAGAGATTGTACACTACACGCCCGCGTTAAAATTGGATTTTAAAATGGGTTTTTCACCAACTCGACACGAGGAACTGATCACACGTGTGTCCAGTTGGTGAAACTTTAAATTAGCACTAATTATTCTTTCGTCATTTGGACACGCCAAGGTTTTTATGTATGTCCACATAGTGAAAATCAAATTGAGTTACTTTTGTGTTTTCGTCAACTGGACACACGTTCACATTTTACCCGAATGTATAACAAAGTACAGTCACGCAGATAATATTTTTGAATCACATCGTTGTCCTCTAAACGTCCCACCTGGTAATTTCACCGGGTAATTTTGTAATTATTCACCATTTGTGAATTTGTAAAAAATATATTTTTGACACCGAAAGTTTTTGAAAGTCGCTATTACCATGTTACGAGTACTATGCTTGTCAAATCTTCAACATGGAACCTGTTTTATTACAGTCTTTGAGTCTAACTCTAATATAAATATTTGATTGTTACTCATTTGTATTATTTCAAAATTTGTCTTAAAAACGAAACAATTTTTAACTTAACTGTACCTTTTTTAGAAAAAAAAATAGGTGTGTCCAGTTGACGATAACATAAAAGTAATTAATTTTAATTTTCACTATGTGGACATACATAAAAACCTTGGCGTGTCCAAATGACGAAAGAATAATTAGTGCTAATTTAAAGTTTCACCAACTGGACACACGTGTGATCAGTTCCTCGTGTCGAGTTGGTGAAAAACCCTTTAAAATTAAATGGTTTAAATGTATGGGTTTGAGGGATTGAGTGAGTAATAGCAGTGGTTGGTTTGTGTGTTTGATTGTATGTTTTTGTAGTGTCTTATGTTTTATTGCTGTTGTTTTTGTTATTGTTATGAGTAAAACAAAATTTAGATTCCCAATAGAAACTCTTATTGGATGAAACGGTGAAAGTAGTAAGGGTTGCTTAACCCCTTGAGCGTCCTTATGAGCACCCGGTGGATCATAAGAAAAAATGCTCCATGCTGCTTTTTCTTTTATAAAATCTATTATTAATGTTTTGTTTTTATTTTGACTGTATTTTTTATTTCTATTGTAATGATCCTTGTTTTCGTGTGCCAATGGCCAAATAAATGCGTTTTCTTTCTTTTTTTCTTTCTTTCTCCAAATGTCACGTGTGCGTTAAGTCTCGACGCGTTAAGGCTTAGTTGAATTTAGTTCTATACTATTTTAGCTTCGTAAATTCGAAAGATATGAAATAAGTTATTAGTTAATAGCGATTCACGAAATTATCAATGTCACATGTCAATCAACTTCGTGTCAAATGCATAAATTATGACTGAATGTAAGCTGTCAAATCGCAGCGTATCGTCTATAATTCTAAACGGTCCCTAATAATAAAATTATTGACATTCTAAGAATAAATTTTGCTCGAGTGAACATTTCGTTCTAAATCATATTAAAATACTGCACTTTTTTCGATAGAATCGATGTTGAATTAATAGATCTTATTTGATTTTGATTTGGTTCACTGCATTCGATTATTAATTTGCTCTTTTCGTAATTCGTTTTCAAATTATGAAATAGATTTAAATTCTTAGTGTCTCCTAGTTTTTGGTAATAATATATCAGATGTCCCGTGTGAGCAATGGCGAGAAGACACACCGTGGACACCTTCCAGCTGGTGATGACGAAAATAAGTATTGTGTAACAATAACGTAGTATCTGATGTATAGACAAAGATAAGGTTTCCTTAAGCTATTTTCCATCAATTTAAAATTAAGATATGACTTATCTCTATAGCTATATTTTCCTGCAAAGGATGTGGAATTAAATGATTTAATGATGTTATGTGAGATTGGTACAAATCATTATCTATATCCGTTGGTTATTGGAGGATATGTTCTTCCTTTTCATTTACATATATCTGAACGATCAATGTAAGTATTAATCAGGTAACTAGCTGTCCAATCCTGTAATCTGTAAAAAGGATTGGCAGAGTTGTGTTTGCTGTAGCTAACATACATCTATATTTTATATGGATTTAGATTACAATAAATTCTTTTTTTTAATTTAGGTTTACCTTAACATCATCGTAATGACACCTAATAAGCACGGCTCTAGCCGTGCCGGAGCCATGCTTGGTAGGTCTTCGATGACCTTTATGCTATTACTATTACTTTTTGAATAAGACTCATTTTCTTTCCCTCAATTAAGAGAACATTAATTATCATGTTACACTAATTTTAATAAATACTAGACCTTGTACTCACAAATTTTCATCAAACGTTTCACATTTCTTACTTATTTACTTTTTCTCTTTTGTGACGGGTCGACGTTTTATTTTTGCAACTATTGTCTTGATCAAGCAAAAATATCTGAAATATCTTTATTCTACATTTGAATAAATTATTCTGATTGGATGTATTATTAAAAAAGCCGTATAATAGCTACTTCTACATGCGTATGTAGTTATAATATTACGTATGTTTATATTCAACAATACTTTACTTTATAATGTTTTTAATTAATCACGCGATACTTTTTTTTACCCGACCTAACCCTGCAAATGCGATCGTGGAAACCCGGTCACTATAATGGTTGAGCTCGGATCGATTACACCCCAGAAGGGATTCTTTTTAAAATACTTTTACTGTGAAGAATTTTGTTAATATCTAATTTTTATTGTGTAGAAGTGGTCACTTGAAACATTTTTATTTTGAATAGTAGTATAATTTATCAAATCTGCTTATAATATTCTGCATTTTGGCCAGCAAAACATCCATATTGAATTTTCGTCCTTCTAAAATGTTGAAACAGATTCTGCCCACCGCGCAGACTCGTAGTTTCGGGGCGTTTCGTTACTATAGCAACGATGTCATCTGAATTAACCCTGTGTACGCGGAGGTGTGGTCGCTAACACGATTCCCTCACTAATCCTATTGGAACACACAATTATTTGTTAAAGGCGTCACTTTTTACACCTTTCCCCGTGTTTTGTATTTACTTATTTCTAGTACTTCTGGCCTATGACGCGACAACCACGCCCTGTTTCCAATGAAGGATGATGCATGTAAGGGTATGTAAAATTGTGTGTATGGTAAACTAAACGCTAATATTTTGGGATAAGAGCCAATGTTACTTGTAGATTGATAGTTAGATACAAAATATAAGTGCAGATATAGTCAGATAAGCCGTTACTACAACCAGTGCAAAACAAAGATGGCTGCAAAATTTTATACCTACAAGTTTTTTAAGCATTGCAATGAATGCTTTGAATCCATTTTCCGCATACATTTTGATAAAAACAGAGAGCAAATATATCCATAGTTGTTACTACCTACGCGTTCCCTATATTTAAATGTCTCATTATCTAACTACGCACTCGAAAGCAGCCATACTAGACGCAAAGAAAATAATTTCCAATTAATACCTTTAAATATACAGAAAACCATGCTTAATAATAATTTAACAAATCCTTCTATTTTCAAGTCATATTATTATAACATAATTTCCTAATTTGATCAGAAAATGAAACAAAATTAAATTGAATCTTTGATAAATACTCTATCTTAATGCTTTAGACCACCATGGCGACTATACAGAGTAAACCCTTTAGTCCACATTATGCTAAGCCAGCGAACTATAAACCCGGTAAATCTGAGGTAAGCCAATAAAAGGGTTTATTAAATGAAAACCTATTGGATTTGCTGGCGGCGCGTCGGCGATGCATTTTGTGGCTAAGCGCAGCGGACACTGATGGGAGAACGACGGGGAATTCAGAACATTTGTTTCTAGATTTGAATTAAGGAGTTTTTTCTAGTTTAGCAGGATTGAAGTTGTTACTTATTATATATTACATGAACATGTTTTGGTATTTCAGAGACAAATACTTGATGATGTTGAAAGGAAAAGAGATTGAGAGCAGAATGATATGAATGAGAAATGAGTTTGTGATACAATAACGTCTGATAGAAGATTTAAACTCTAAATAGTTTGGCATAAGGATGAGAGGAAGAAAGTAGAAGACTGAAACATACAATCTTACTATTTTACGGTTATTGACACAGCCAATCCTGTAACCAAAGTTGCTCAAGCCTAAATTATAAATTGCCTAACATTTACGACAACACTAAATAGAAAAGACCCCAAAAATACTTCGTACACTTGACAGATATCAATCAAATACAGCTCCAACAACCAAAAAAGGCTTATTAGCACCTATATTAGCACAATGCATTAATGTTTTTTACCTAGTCACCATGACTCAGCGTTTTCGAATCACGCTATGCGTTAACCCTTATTTTGCCCCACCAAGTTGCAGCGGCTTATTCGATTAGTATACGCCGTTGATTGAATTAACGTGTGTGTACTGGATTAATTCCTTATGTCTGATTTATTTATTTTATTGTACTATATCCGTGGGGTAATTTAATTTTGTGTGTGTTTTGGACAGGTGTGCGCGGTCAAAGGGTTAAAGGGAATATAAATGGTATTGACTAAATGATAAATGGTAGTTAAGATAAGTTTAGGGTATCATATATTAATGTTAGTATACTCTTGTATTCCAAAGCAAAATCTCCACGTGATCCCATTGTGAATTTTGAAATGGTATTATGTTCGTTTGTCAACAAGCCTCACGTAGTTATATTTCGTCATAATCTCAGTTTTATAATAGGAGTTGTATTAATACTATCTGTTGTATTTTGCACGGACGGAGTGCACGGAGTCTGGAATTGTGTCCGGTATATGGCAATAGGCTCACCCACCATTATATGACACTCGTAACAGAAATAGTGAACAGTGGGTGTTACATTGTACAGTAGTATAATGTGCACCTTTGCCTACCCCTTCGGGGATAAAAGGCGTGATGTTATTATGTTATGTTGTATTTTGATACTAAAAGAATCAGAATATAATTTATTTCTCGTTATAGCATTGCTGCACCTAGACTGATGTTACAGCGAAATCCAGGTCCCATAAACAAATACTCACAAAACAGCTTTCTTTTTTCTCACAGAAGTTGTTTATCATAAAACCCATGTCCAAATAGCATGAAACCAAGTTTATCACTGTGCACACATATGTAGCATTCCTGTGCATACAAACACACACAAGCACAGACAGACAGACGGAGAGAACTCGGTTGCAAAAAGTAATTATTTTAATGAGTGTTAGGCGAAGCATGGAGGGTGTATTTTTTCATGGCATCGCATCAACAATCTCTTGGATTGTTTAACATTTATAATTTACATAATTCATAATCATCCAACTGGTGGGGTTGGGTCGTTTTGATAGCGATTTTCATAGAAGTCTGTGGTTGGTTTTTCCGCATTGTTGTTTTCAAACGGGTCTATATAGTCTTGAACTTAAAACCTTTGACAAACGTTCAAATTATATCTTAGGAATTCGATCGTTATATCATATGACAGAAAAATCAATTGTCTAATGACAGAAACATCAATTGGAGCCATGGAATAGTGTATCATGAAGATCAACTATAAGAGGTATACGAACTACCTACTACACAAAACTTCGAAGTCTGTACCTTTTACATTTAAACAACCATTCGATCTTTCATTCGGAAATAAACAAAAACTATTTTCCTTAAACTGGAAATAATTCTTGTTATTATTGTCATCTTATTCCGCTACCCGCTCCGCTACTCTCCCCGCTGTCACTACAACCACACACCAGTACCTAATCATTTTAATTGCTGACACAGTTGCATCGTCTTGATGCACAGTAAACTGAATAATACCTTTGTTCATTTTCAGAAAAAAAGTTAGACGACCTAGAATCTAAACAATGCTATTAGGCATTTATTAATTATTATTTATCAATCAATGACATTGTGTTCAAGAATTGAGAGGCTGTGAAAATTGCTTTTTTGTGATATTCTCTCTGTTTGTGGGAATTTAGACTTTAATGTTGTTGTATTAAGGTCGACGTGGTGGGTTAAGGCCGTGACCTGTATGTGTGGAGTCTGATAATATGAGTGAGGCTAAAAATCTGTTGTTTCTATGCAGGAAGTACTGAACATGAATGCTAAATATTCACTATTATGTACAAAATATAATATAAGTACAAAAAACGAAGACGAAAATTGGCTATATAGGTTTAAACATCACCCCGTCCCACACTAGGATTTCCTACGTCGAGAGTGTACCCAGTACAATAATTTATAGATAACACAAATAGTATCACATACCTACATGGATTGAACCTACTACACGTTGCGCAGCAGCCAAGAAATTACTCCAATGTCTACTACAACTGTCCAGTCTAAATATCAATCAAGCATGTCCAATAATCAAATGAGGGACATGACGACTGGTGTAATAAATATACATTAATTAAATACCATAGCCGTCTATCCTGATGCGAGACTGACCATTTATGAATATAAGAAAAATATGAAAATTCTATTTATTGAGTAACATACACATAGGTACGTTTATGGGATAGTAAATTGTTATGAGAGGATAACTTGTCTTATGGTATGATTATAATGACCTAACGGACTAATTTATAAGGCCGATAAAGACCACTAATAAACAGTATATACATACAGGTTTTCGGGACTCTTCCTCGTGAACAGCGTGCGCGTTCGCGGCGTTGTCGGCTGTGGTTCGTACCCACGCAGGTAGAATCCCACTGTGACTCGAAACTAGTCGAGCTTATCTCAGTAGTAACTTGTTATAATTTTTAGTTAATTCTTGTTTCTGTCTAATAGTAATTGAGAATAAGAACACTATGCATAATCACTAACATTTCATGAAATAATTATAATTTTCTTCATTACGATTAGTTTTATTATACAACACCACTGTTGCAGAAAACAGAATTAAATAAGCAAGTAGTTTCATTTGTTACTTCATACAAAACATCAAACTTAAGAAACGTCACTTAACATTTTACAAAAGACAAAAACTCTCAACTCTTTCATTCTGACACAAACATGCGATAGAACTACTGACGTCACCTTTTTACACACCGTCCCATCACTAGACGTTACAATAACCCTCGAATGGCATGTGTTTTTACCGCGGGCGGTAAAAGTATCAAAGTGCATCAAAGTGCGCGTAACTACAGTGAAAAGTCGTCGGTAAAGTAAAATGATTGTGCAAAATGAGCTTAGACATTGTACACAAAGAGTATGCCAACAATAAAGCAATGAGTGACGTTAGTTAAGGCAAACAACTCATTTGTATGGGGCTAGCTATGAGCGGTAGCGGTAGCGGGTGAGCTAGCGATTCAAAATCAAAGTCAAAATCATTTATTTCAATTAGACCAGGGTCTAATTGTCACTCTTGAATCTAGTCACAATGTCAATGCAATTTCATTCCAATAAAATCTCAATAATTATTCAATGGCAAAACTATAGAACCCCAATCGTAGCTGTTAAAATACCATTTAGATTACAGAATACAAAGCCAAACTCAATATCATTTAGTTCATTAAATATCCACGTAATAGGTACGGATGCAATGAGCGCTAGTGTTGCAACTCAAGAGTATGAAATTTCACAATGTCAATGTCGATCGATCAGAATTGGATTCCAGAGTCCACAAGAGACAAAGAGCCCCAAGGAAGGCACTTTTGAACGTCAAACGGACGCAAGCCTCCTTGCCGCGTCTACAAGCCTCCTTTATTTATGATGTTTTGTTACAATTTCTACGCTTAAAGCGTAAGAGCCTATAAATTGACAGTCTACCGCTGCAAGACTTTTAACCTTTTATACCTAAGAAGATTTGCCTTAATTCTTAAGCTTGGCAAGTAGGCTGGATATCACAGTCTATATAGCTTAGGAAGATCAGATCGAGCTGATATTTATGCAGTCTTTGTCAGATGCATAATCTCTTAGGTGTCTTTTATGATATCCGTGAAAAGATGAAGATAAACAACACTTTATTAATAAAGATACCTACTAATATTCATCCTACATGTACTTTTTTATTTTTTATCGCTTTATCTCATAACTTGCACCAAAACATTATCGCCCGTAAAATCTCGATACGACTAATCGCTTAAAGCATCGCGAATTCGCATACAAATTTGAATAATTAATAAACTAATTAATGGTAAAAAAACGGTGTTTGTAATCATAGTGTGGGATTGGAACGTTTACTCGCTGTGTTTTAGGGTTCCAAGTATTATGATGGGTTTTCCAAAATTTATAACAAGGAGCCATTGTTAGGAATTATGCCTAAAATTAAGCTGTTATTATTTCTTTTTATTACCTATGACTCTTTGCTTCTACGTTATCCTACAATTTCAGAGATCAAGGGATGAGATTAAATTGTATCATTTAAACTTTATTTGATCAACGAAATAAATTAATAATTGATTACGAATTTAAAAAGTCTATTAATTAATTTGTGTTGAACAGTCAAAGAAATAAAATAAAATAACTATAATTAGGGATCAGTAAGATTAAAGAAAAATAGAACTAAAAGGTCTAATACGAATTGTAGTCGCTTTTGTAAAACAACTAAATACTGAGTATTGAGATTGACACTCACGTGGCGAATCGACTAACTTATATTTTTTTGTCAACAAAGTTGCACTCACTTTTCACAATATTATCAGTCTCGTGTTAAAGTAATAAGCCTATTGTAATTTATAGGACGTCCATAGCTATTTCAGACCAAAAATCATTTTTGGAGACTTTACATACATACATACATAACTTTACGCCTGTCTCCCATGGGGGTAGTCAGAGACTAAGGAACGCCAATTACTACGATTCTTACATACCTCTTTCGCTTCCTTAACAGTCATCAATCTTTTCATGCATGCTCGTCGGTTAAGGGTACTTTATTGCCCAAAATTACTTTTCTTAACATGAGAGACGAACCATTGCTCGGCAGACACTCTTGCAACGACGAGAGCAAACGTAAAAAAAAATACATGAATACGGAACCTGAAGACGTCCACTAGCTCGCTTTTCCACTCAAATGGAAAGTCTACATTCCTTTGAACGAGAGAAATGTTTAGATTTCATTATAATTATTGGGTGGTACCGATTAGCTAATGAGTGACTGTTACGACGTATTGTCATGATAGATGTTACTTCTAATTGATTGCTTTTTAATTGATCATGTTTAGTTAAGGAAATTTGTTCTGCGTGACTCTTTTTATAGGATATTTCTATTAACATTTGTTTTGTACTGATATAATTATGTGGCTGTGGTTTTGTTGGGTTAAAAAATTGTAGGTTTCATATGGGAAGGTAATGTGTTTGTCGTTTTATGACGTATCGTGTGTAAGCACGAAATAAACTGATGCTTATGAAATAGAATTGTGTATTGACTTGTACTTAAATAGTGACTACAAAACACGCCATTTATTTTTTACCACTTACGTACTGATGACAAATATAAAATCATTGAGGAGAGAAGTACATATAAATATTGGCGAGACGGTAACCCAGAAAACACTATGTATAAAATACGACAGTTCTATTCAGTTCTTCTACAGAAGTAATAAAATCCACTAAACTGCTTATTAACCGTCATTATAGACACAATTAAAGAACAATAGGTTGCGGTCACTGGTGTCCTCGCGGTGTTTGACAGTTTAAATGAAAATGGCTGAGTTAAAAGAAAATTCCAGTCTCAATCCAAAAACAAAGAATAGCGACAATACCTCTCAGCTACATTTTGATCAACAAATAAATACCTAAATACATAGTCACCAATGACTCAACTCCAATGCCAACGAATCCGGAGCTCCCCCAAAAGCAACCGAAAATCGAATGCGCTATTCTGAAAAAAATTCAATAAAATAGAGCGTGGTGTTAGAGTGAGATGGAAGATACCACCCCAGACTAACCACGCCCCCTTTCTTACTGCTAAGAGGGTAGTCTCGTGGGTACCAAGTTATTGTTATGTTTGTAGGGGTGAACGCACTCGGGAATCGTAATTGGCCTGCACGTGGCCTAAAGTTTTGGAGAAACATTGGGGTGGGGTAGAATTTTCGGGGAGTTGTATGATACTTTTTGGAGTCGCCTTTTCTTTTTTTGGAGTTGATTTCAATGTACAGTAGGTTTCGAAATGAAAATGTATATGTTTTGGCTGTTTTTCTTTAGCAGGTACTTCTTATTTTCGCAATTCATTATAGGTAAGTCTCATTGTACCTAATAGTAGTGTGAATTATTGGCGATTATTGTAATACCTAATCTAATATATTATCAGAGATTGTTATAATATATGAGACAGTTGCAGATTCCATTCTATTACTTATTTCTATATTAAATACGAGAACCAGTTTATAACTGGCTCTCAGCAATAAATGTAGATTTACAATCCTAAAAAAACTCAACCAATTTCACACAATAATAACCAAATAAAACTCAATAATAATTTTTCCAAAAATACGACTAATTACACACAAAATCAACCTAACCCTTAACACGGCGTGCACTTTCGACAATTTTTATTTCCGACTTCGCTCAACCCTCCTACGCCGACGTGTGGCCTTTAAGACCCCAACATAATGAAAGTTTCACTCATGTACCAGATAATTACTAGTCACGCAACGGTGTTCGTTTAAAATGTGATTCAGACCACGATTATAATATTAGGTGAGTCAGACTAAGATTACTTCGATTTTACGTCAAATTAGAATAGTTTATTGTTATTGAAATGTTATCTATTGCTTTGTTTTTTGGTTATTTATGGTTGTTTTGATAATTATCTGATACGTTTTGTAGTATATTTATTTATTAGTCTGTACCAGTCACTTCAGACGTTTAAAACGCTAACCCCCATTATTCCTATTCCTGTGAGAACATTTTCTGTTTATGAGAATTTAGAATTAAATAAATCTTCTCTTGCTGTTGAACTGCACCGTCTGACGAACAAATATCAACATTCTGCTTCTTAAGTTGCTATTCTGTCTGTAGTTAATAGTAAATTATCTATTGATTTAAATAAAGTTATTATTTCACAATAAATAGGCTAGAAAATAAATTAATGATTGAAAGAGACTCAAAAGTCGATAACAATTGCTGCAAACAAACTTTTCCTTATTGGCAGAATAAAAAAAACAAAATAACAATAGGCACTGTAATTATAAACAATAAAAAGCATAATGTTTACGTCAATTGTGTAATGATCGGAAATGAACTGATTCTAACAATATAACGTAACATCACGCCTTTTATCCCTGAAGGGGTAGGCAGATATGTACATTACGGCACTTAATGCCACTGTACAATGTTACACCCAATTTTCACTATTTATGTTATGAGTTGTAATAGGGGGTGAGCCTATTGCCATAATACCGATCACAATTCCAGACCCGACCCGGAAATCAAACCCGAAACCCTTGCCCAGCAGTCGCACCTGCGACCACTAGGCCAACGAGGCAGTCAACAGTAACAATATTATTAAAATTAAATTATCTTTTCAAAGGTTGGAATCCCAGGTGGACTTATATTAAACATGAAATACATAAATTTGGTTTACCATAAAAATATTATTTTACGTAAATTAATGTCTCGGTATTTTTTACCAGTAAAGTCTCATAGGCATGGCAGGAGCTGCTGACAATTCCGGAGCTGCGGACAACCTAATGGGTTACCGGGGCTTTGGTTCAAAGCAGGAGTAGGAACGGGATGGTTTTTAGTCAGTAAAAGTCTGACTAAAAACCATCCCTCTCGCCTTATGTAAAGCGGGAAAAGTCATTGGATGATTTTACCCTAATAAAAAACTAAAGACAAACGAAAAGTAAAAACTAAAAAGAAAAAATAACTATTATTGTTCATACGTACTTACAGCTTACACAACCACTGATAGGTTAGGTTATTCGGTGCCACAAACCCATAAAAAGCATATATAAGGTCGAATTAAGAACCTCCTCCTTTTTTTGAAGTCGGTTAAAAACAGAGTCTGGGTGTCATGTGTATGTCAACTGGTATGTTTGTAAACGCACCCACGACACAGGAGAAAATTTTAGTCCGCGGGGCATTGATTAAAAAAAGGAACACATTTTTATGATCACTAGTATAATGAGATAAAACTGGCATAGTCAATGACAAACACTGTAAACAGAAAACGGTATTACCATTTTGTAAAATCACCTCACTCTCACTACAAGACGATCAAAACGCAAAGGTAAACACCCTAATGATTATCCCGAGAATCGAACCCCCTAACAGCTGACCGCAACGTACCGTGTCTTCCGTGATACGAACACATTTAGCAACAACAGACATGAAACCTATTTCGTATTACAACACACACATGCATACATACACACAGATAGCTAAATATATGAGATGTATGTGTACTAGCTTATAATATTTTGGAATTCACGTTTTATTTAGGGTAAGAAATAAAAAAAATATTCTTGATAATCTAAATAATAAAATAAAATATTTTGTCTTTGATTTGCCTTTGTTTTGAGTTCCCAAAGACGGAATCGGAACTAACATAGATAATAGCAAATGTTAATAGACGGAAAACAGTGCAAAGAAAACAGAGCGGTTTTGGTCTAAAAACAGAAGATTAAAATCACCAATCAGCTTTGAGGAAATGTGATGATCAATGCTGATTTTTTCTCAGTGCCAAAAGAGGTCAGTATCGAGCAAATATATAGAGAGGAAAACCAAAGAGAAATGAAGTCGGTAATGACGGAAATGTGTGAAACGTTAGGACAACTGCATGTGGCTATTTACATTTGTATTAATACTTCAATTTATTGACTTCTAGAATATACTTTAGTATTCTTTTATTTCCCACAACGACTTACAACAATAATTTCACTCAAACAACTTCATGAACATAGATTTAAAATCGTACAAAACATATCTATGACTAATTAAAAAAGATTTACACATGCATACCATTTATTTAGCGGTTACAGTGAGCTCATTAATTCCAATTTATTGTTACGTAAGAAAATTATTTCACTAGTGGTGCACCCTCGTTGCTAAGTGCATTAAACTCTTTGAACGATACAGTGGTCACACTGGTCACATGGTCTGGTCAAAAAGCGTGACGTATGTTATGTTATTTGCACACCTAGTCGTATTATTATGCTAAACTAATACTTTAACTTTTAGTTTTATTCGTTTGTGAAAATTATGTAATTTTCTGATTTGTTTAAATCTTTAGGATAATGCTTTTATGAGATTAACTCTTTGCTTTATAATCGTGATTCCAGAATTTGTTAACCAATATAACTGGATTAGACATTTTGATCAATTTTAAAATTCTAGTCAATTGGGAAAGAAACAAGGAGTTTGAATCTTAGAATATTTAACTTCTTTAACCTTCTTCTGATCGATCGAGATGGAGAACCTCTGTGGACGCTTTCTGCCCCATCTAGGAATATTATATTAGGACAACTATCGCAAATGTAAATCCAAGAAAAGATCGAAAGTACTTACTTACCTATACCTTAAAACTGAACAGAAAAAAATGATTGACAAAAATATTTCTTTCTTCGCCATTTCACACAACAGAAAGAAACATGCTCTAAAAATGTGCAATCATTGTATTTAGTAGACCAACATACTTAGCCGGACTGATGCAAAGATGAAAGTTTATGAACAATTTTCTTTTTATCCATTTACCTCGCTTCGCTGCCCCTAACTGCTCCACAGATAAGCTAAGAACTGTTTATGTCCATTTTAAAACAATACAGACACATTAACGATTTCCTTTGCACTGATCTCAAGAAAAAAAAAAACTAGATTATCGTTAGTGCACCACCTGAGCTGCTCATGTACTGTTTTCAAAATGGCCACGTAAATATTTTATAGTTTCACTTATTATTTTCTATTTAGATCATATAAGATAGTATGTGTAGAGTGAGTTAATGGATGGTTTTAATTATTTTTATGGGGTATTTAATTTGTTTTCTATTGGTCGTTAATCCTGCTGATGAGTATAAGGTTTCTAGTTCCATGTTTGGTTGAGCCGCTAAATTGGTGCAGTTAGTTTAGTCTGGTTCTAATTGAGTCTGCAGTCCTGCATATCACTTTCGTGCAACCTCTAAGATTACTATTATATTTGCGATTCCAACTCTTCTACTATTGTGTTAACAAGATCCAAATTTGTTTGCTCAAATTCTGGGTTTCATGAGATTTCGTTTTTTGACGCTATCCTCTTTAGTATCTGTGGTAAATACTGCAGCTGACGTGACTAACAATATGAGGCGTGTTGGTCCCAAAATAACCAACCCAGCGACACTTAGCAACAGTCATTCAGCATCACCATCATCATCCTATCATCGACCTTCCTCAATGCTTGAACTGTCACGCGAACGCACCATTCTTGGCCAGGCAACCATGATTAAAAATCAACACGCTATCCATTGACACAACGTTATCACAACAGTTTTACGTTTGCGTGTCGTTGCCACGTGTGACGTAACACGCGAAGAAAGCACGCGAGTCGTGCACGCATTTTAGAGCTTGGACGAGCCCAAGCTTGCAGTCAGATCGTTTGTTTACATTCGTTCTTTCTAGGTTATGTTTTGTTCCGTTCGTTGGTAGTGAGATGTGTTGTGATGCTGTCTGGGCTGTGACTGGGTTTGCTTTCGTTGTTTTTGTATGTACTTTTCTTGTATGCAAAAGTGGGATCATAATGTAACAAGTACTATTGGCGAAAATGACTGAAAACGATTTTTACATGAGAGAGATGATAGACATAAATGACTCATTGGCGATTTGGGTATCCTAATATAAATGTAGTGTCCTAATTCCTAATACAGTGCAGCACGGTAACGACTATATGTAGTAAAAATACCTTTGATAATATTTAAAAGTCAAGCAAAAATATCAAAGACAATTTTATCAACATAAAATCTAACTATACTATAAGACAGTGATTTAAACAACTGTCGGGTCTAATTAGAAGCCATTTTCTTGAATGAAGAGGAGTGGAAGCAGGCTGTGACGTCACACTACAAGTCGTGCCTGCTAAAGGTGAAGAAAGCACGCGAGATACCCACGCTCAGTACCTTCTGAGTTAAACCGTAACTAGTGTTGCTAACTGTGGCTTTGTAGGACGTTAGGATAAGATTTAACTGACTGCTGGGTAGGTCTTATTTGTTTAGGAGACAAAATCACCTTGGGGGAGAGAATCACTGAGTTTTCCTTCCTTGGTTGAGACGACAGAGAGTGTCAGACTCTCACTGACTCAAAACCACCCTGTTCCAACTGCTGTTTAGCAGGCGGGCAGGCGGAAAGATTAAATTTTTTGAGAAGGAGATATCATGTTATAGTTTTAGATGATACAGAACGTCTCAATGTCCTATGTAGTATATCGATAAGGTTTACACTTTTGTAATGGTAAGAATGAATGTTGAATGATCTTATGCAGTTAACGTAGTGACCTTGTGGTGGGGACGACAGAACTCATAATGTGAATGGATGACGAGGGAATGATAAGGTGCTTTTAACTCTTCTGGGAATAGCCCGTTTAACAATCATGTACAGACTGGTGAAACTAGCTGTTCTTTCTGTACATGAGGTTTTTGTCCTTAAAATAATATGCGATACTATATAATACGCAAAAAATTTGCTGTTTTTGACTTGTCAAAGTTGGAAGTACGTAATTGGTTTGGTTTGCTTCTCCCATAAGAATCAGCCATTTGCATGATGATAACAATGACGACAAACCTGTTCCTTCATGGAATTAAGGAAGTGAGATATAAAATGTAGGTATATCATTTATGTATTACTAGTTTTGTTAATATACAATCCTACTACCTCTATAGAGGTATATTATTATAACTGCATAAGATTGTTAGTTTGCTCTTTCACGTCGAGACGTCTGAAGGGATTGAGATGACAAAGGTAGGTTTTATGTGCCGTGTATAAGCCGGTAAACAAGCAGACGGATCATCTGATGGTAAGCAATTGGCGTCGCGCGTCGCCAATGGACACCTTGAACACCAGAGGGGTTACCAGTGCATTACCGGCCATTTGGGATTAGGAATTTGAGATTGGGAAAGGTGGGGAGGGGTAATTGGCTACTGGAGGAAACTCACTCACGCGACGAAACACAACGCAAGTGTTGTTTCACGTCGGTCTTCTCTGAGGCCGTGGTATCACTCCGGTCGAGCCGGCCCATTCATGTCTTAGCATGGCTCTCCCACACTTAAATACCCTTTTTTTTAAGGGGGGAAAATCATCGAATAACTGCTCCCGCCTGGGTGAGGCGGAAGGGAGTGTCAGACTCTTACTGACTAAAAACCACCCCGTTCCTTCTCCTGCACGTCGAGCCGGAGCCCCGGTTACCCGTTAGGTTCTCCGCGACACACTTAAATACCCTAGGCAATGAAGCCGTCGGCTAATAAAGAAGCTAGTATCTACAAAATATTACAAGTACCAAAACTCCTTTGTATTATCGAGATCGTTGCCCCACAAAAGCTAAATCCCAATCAATCAGCCATTACCCTCTGAAAATGGGCTAAACTCTATAATAACACCAAATGCTCAATGTCTTAGACGGCAGCTAATTCCAGTACAGGTTCGACTCCCCGGTGGATTTGCATACCTCATTGTTGGTTGCAAACCATAATTTTATAAGGAAAAAATATACGGAACCCTGTAATAAACGGTTTGTGGTACGTATTAAAGATTTCTTATGCTTTCTAATTTGGTTATCGATTTTAGGGATCCATGAGGTTTAGGTTTCATAAAGTTATTATTTTTAATTGGTATATAAGTTTACTCGTATTGTCTTAAAACTTATACTTTGTATTAATACTTTTTACTATAGGCATTCTGAGACTTCATTACTTTCGAAATATCATAAAAAGATTATTTATTATGTTACCCTATAAAGGCATTTACATTACCACCTTTTGTTGATGTTCAAAATTATATTTTTACATTTCCGTGAGCAATAAAATTGTTTATTAGTGAATAAATAAATAAATTACTAATATTAATAATAATTGTAAGTATATCTTTAGACTGTGATCCCTAAGCCGTCTGTCTACCAAGTGTGGTGATTTCAAGTGCCCCAATCTTTTTATACATTTTATTTTGAATCAGTAGAATAAGTAAAGCACTGCATTACTTTTCTTAGTGTGCCTTTAAATTCTAATATGCTCAAACTGTACGACAGCACGGTCGACGCGGTGGCTGGGCAACTGGCTGCCGCGCAACGTGTCGCGGGTTCGATTACCGCATAGAAAAACTCTTTTTGTGATCCCCAGATTGTTGTTCCAGGTCTGGGTGTCATGTGTATGTGAACTTGTATGTTTGTAAACGCACCCATGACACAGGAGGAAATCCTAATGTGGGAAAATGTTTTGTAAGAAAACAAAGAAAAATAATAGAAATTAAACTGTACTGTTTTTCTTACCCCAACAAAATTAACGTAGAAGCATATAATACATGTACTCTATTCAATTTATTATTTTACTTCATCACATTGCCTCCTGGCGCTTTTAAAAAACAAAAGACGAAAATAAATAACGATAATTTTATTACTAAACTTCACAAATATAAATAGCCGCCAGCGTTAATTAATTATAGATATTTATGATATAGTCATAAATTTATAGACGACTATATTCTCGCCTACGGCTTTGCATAGTTTTTAAAAAGGTTTGTCTTGAGTAGGTCTTGATTTTGTAAGTAGGTATATAGGGTAAAGTGTTGCAACTGTTGCTCTTTGAAAAGTAAACATTTTGATGGTGAACATAACATCACGCCTTTTATCCCCTAAAGGAGGCAGAAGTGCACATTATGCCACTGCAATGTAACGCCCACTTTTCACTATTTATGTTATGAGTCCCATGTAATAGGGAGTGAGCCTATCGCCATATACCGGGGACAATTCCAGACTCCGTGCTACTACTGAGAATTTTTGTGAAAACCCAGTTATACTTTGCCCGACCCGGGAGTCGAACTTGAGACCCCTTGCCCGGCAGTCGTACTTGCGACCACTCGGCCAACGAGGCAGTCATATTAAGACTTGATGCTGAATTTACACTTTAAATGGCATCGATCGTATCTAAGCCTTTTCGGTACAAACAAACAAACAAATATTTTATCCTTCGTAATAGATGTTTTGCGAAAATAGCAATATTTATTTCCTAATCGTAGTTAATTCTGACTACCATTATGAAACACACGATATGATATATTTAATTGGTAAGTGTTGTGTGATACGTAGAATTTATACATAAAGGCGTCTGTCTGTCAGAGGTGCCTTTTTAGACCTTTAAATTATTTGTATTATGTCTTGTAATGTTGACAGACTATGTACCTAAGTGATATGTTTACATTTAAAATTATGTTAAAAGAATTTAGAACGATGTTAAACTTCTACACCTACTATTGTGTCTCTTTGCATCACCCTAAGGTTGACTGTTAGAGAATGCCACTAGGCATTAGGGCCACCATTGTATATTGTACAATAAGTATAAATAAAATAATAATAATAATCACAGAATTTCGCACACACAATACACCATGACTATAACTATAGAAAAAATGGAAATAAACAAAAGTATCAGTACTTGTACAGTTTTGCCTCCCGGCCCTGTCCGACTAAACACACTGCGTTGATATATGTCTCAATTACGGCAGTGGTATGCGCAAGCGCAGTGGGGGACTGAATTCAATATTGCGTTGTATTATCTCGCTCCTTTGTCCTTATGTGGTCAGCAGAATTCGTTCTCATTAGTTTGCTTATTGGAGTATTATTTTAACCCATTTGGGCCCGCCGTCCCCATATGGGGACAGTTTTTCTTTTACCCGCTGGTTATTAATTATTTTAGCTATCTTCACATTTCATGGGTATTTATAATGAGGAGTAGTGTACTTTCCTAAAATTATTAGAACTTTTGACAAATTGCCACAAAAAAGGGGTCATATTGTCAATTTTATCAAGAGGAAGTGAAATGGGAATTATTATTGAAAACAGAGGCGTTTTGTAGTATGTTATTATGAAGATTTATAAAACTTTTTTGTAATTATTGCTTGCTTATAGTGTCAATTAAAACAATATTGAAGAATATCCTTATACTTTCAATTCCGCTTAGGGGAATGTTAGAAAAAATGATGATGTCCCCGTATGGGGACAATGGGCACATCTGTAGTATATTTTTAAAACATTTATACCTGATTTGTATTTTGTTTTCCAATTTATAAAGGTCACCTATAGGCTAAACTTAGTTATAGCTAATACTTGGTGACAACAGACGCTAATTCACGAAGAGCATCACCAATTCCCACATATCTTTACGCGTTCATATTCTAAAATCTGATGGGCATCAAGACCGAATATGCAAAAGTCCACCTACAGTACCAGGCGTCGCATCCGATATCAGAATTCAGCAGTAGGGGGCATTTCCTCCAGCTGTATTCTGGTGTCGTCACAGCGAAGTCCACCCAGAGGATAGAGTACCATTATGCCCTGTATACGTTGACCACCGCCGTGTCTTCAGGGAAGTGATCGACGACGATAATCTTCCACGTCCAGCTTAGGTTCTGGCTGTGGTGCGGAGCGAGGGGAACTGGAAAACATCTCTTTCTGCGAAGCAGTCATAGTAGCAAGAACAGATCGCCACCCAGAACCAGACCTGTACCTGTAAGGTGCGTGGCGTTACGCGCGTGCTTCAAAGTGCAGATCAGACCGCCTTAGATCGAGATGGCTCAGTGGGACAGATGCCCGACTACTATGAATAACCTAGTGGGTCACCGGGGCTTCGGCTTGAAGCAGAATGTGTGTGAAGTGTTGGTTTTTAGCCAGTAAGAGTCCCCCAGGCGGAAAACGCAATGCACGATTTTTACCCTCAAAAAAAATATAGGAGCGTCACATCAAATTGATTTAGACATTTTCCGCAGAGATTTAGTTAATATCTGTTACGATACGCAGTTCGTCATAAAAAAACTGTGATATCAATGCAAATAATGCGTTAGAACCTTATGTGTCAAAAACAGTTACTACTTCGAAAAGTACTACACATGAGACCGTTGTCCCCAATCAAGGACGGCATTTTTTTTAATACTTCTATAAATATTTTTTGATTTTTTTTTGCTGATATTAGTTTGTGGGCGTCATATCATTGAGTTAATAAAGTTTTTTTTATTAAATTATGTGTAGTTTGCATTTGGTCCCAAATGGGTTAAAGTATTTATCACTTTTGATTCGATTCTCGGGTAAGGTATGAAAGCTATAAAGTAAGTGTTTTGGAACTTTTAGGATTTGTTTTGTGGAAGAATTGCGATTGGTGATTGTGAAAAGGCTATTTATTACCGTTAACTTTTTTTTTCGATTAATATGTAAACTTTACTGACTGCCTCGTTGGCCAAATGGTTGCAAATGCGGCTCGGGGTCTCGCGTTGGATTAAAGGGTTTAACACCCACTTTTCACTATTTATGTTATGAGTCCCATGTAATAGGGGGTGAGCCTATTGCCATATATCGGGCACAATTCCAGACTCCGTGCTACTACTGAGATTTTTTTAAAAGCCAGTAACACTTTGCCCTACCCGGGAATCGAACCCTAGACCCCTTGCCCGGCAGTCGCACTTGCGACTACTCGGCCAACGAGGCAGTCACATTATTAAGTCAAAAATCTTTTAAAGAAATCAAAAAAGTTACCACAAACCACAATGAACAAGTCAATACAGCCATGTCTACCAAATATGATAACATGTTTAATTGACCAAGAATCGAATTTTGGACATCGAAACTCAACGTACAAGTAAACTGACACTAAAACAGTAGCTTATTTACACTTCTCGAACAATCTCAACTTCCAACCAAAACTATACTTTAACACCCCAAATATAAAACCTAAAATCCTTTACAAAGTCTCCTGAAACTATACCAAGTTGAAGTCAACTTTACACGTATGTACTTAAGGTAGCTTTTTATCAAGCAAGATGTTTCCAGAGGTGTAAACGTATAAGGTTACAAAACCAAAGAGTTTTCCATGCCATTAAGCAGCAAACATCAGTACGTCAAATCGTATCTGCGTGAAACGAGATGATTTCGTGATCAACTCGTTCTGTTCGGGCGATTGGCCCTTCTGTAGGTTATTGGGGTATTGGCCTTGTGGTCCTGAGATTTTGGCTAGCTTTTTTTAAGTTTTGTTTGCCTTTGATATCTATACATATGTATAACAAAATAGAATGAAAGTCAAAAATGTACTGATTATATTTTAAAAGATCATATACAATCGATACCGAAGTCAAAAATATGTTTTTTAGAATTTTTGTCTGTTTGTCTGTATGTATGTCCGGGCTAAACTCAAAAAGTACTGCATGGATTTGCTTCAAATTTTGTATGCATATTATTAACAGGTCGGGTCAACGTATAAGCTACATATTATCACGCTATCATCTATGGAGGAGGCGCTGTGAATAATTATTAAACGCGGACGAAGTCGCGGGCACAGATAACCTATAATCCTTAAACTTATAAAATGTAGTATCAACAAGAAAAAAAAACAGGTGCTCATTTAAAACCCATTTTAATGAGAACCTTCGCGGCAGGGACAATCGGGGCCGGACAGCGAAGCACGTAGAGCTGGTTTATCGCTAAATTCCTTCATCGTACGTCAAACTGTTTGCCGCTGGTTGGCTGAAGGTGGAATAGAGGAGGGATGGAGTTGTTTTTATGTTAATTTTTGTGTTATTAGAATGAGATATTTTGGGTTATTGAGTTGATTAGTAATTCTAATGTAATTTTTATCGTGTGATAAATTGATTATGTAATTGACTTCAAATAATAAGTATTGTGTGAACTTTAATTAGTCTTTTATTAAGCTTTAATTAACCTTAGTGATTTTGATGATGATGATGTAAAGTTTGATGATATTGTATAGTTTTATCAACTGAGTAGGGTATTTTTAAACACTTTTTGTAGACCACCACCAACTTACCTATCATTGAGAAACCAGTTAAAAAGCATCCAGACAATTTTAATTACATTTCAGATGCGCTAACTGTATTATTTTTACAACACATCACATTTAGCGACTCCACACCCGACCCTGTTCAAAAACCAAAAGATAAGAGGACGTTCAGAGATAGCACAGTACAATACTTATCCAATTAAATTAGCCGACTGCAGCAAGAAGGTGTAATGAGTTAGACCTTATTTATAATAGCTATTCGCTCGGTATTTTAGTTGACATTTAAACGACTGCCTACTTTAAGTTTTATTGATTCGGTGTTACTGATATATACTGAAAGCTATTTTGTGCTAACGGTATTAATTTATTGGGGTTTTAGTTATTGTGTTGACTTGGAATAATTGTTATGTTTGGAGTGGTTCGTGTCCTGCATATTTTGTAAAACAGCATCCACATTAAGTAGAGTTTCTTTCAAAGCGTACTACCTAAAAATCATACATATAACCTTTTGTCTGTAAAGTTTTCTTTGATAAGAATTTATTTGGTTATTGAAAAATATACCAAAAATCAAAACTATCAAAGTCTCTTGCAACGAGTCATGATTGACATCACTGGGCAGTCAGAAATAAAATTAAGATATAGCTATTTATTAATAGTTTTTTTTACGAAATGAGCCGGTAAAGGAACAAACGGATCTTGATGGTAAGCAATAGGCATCGCTCATGGATTCCTGGAACACTAGAGGGGTTACAAGTACATTACTAGCCTTTAGGAATTGGAAATTGGCCTTTTGGTGAGAAATGATTATACATATTCGTACATTAAATTGGGTTCGGGGATGTATTCATTAGATTAAACTAATGTACAGCAGTAGGTTCTTTTTGCTTTTCTCGCGCGAGTGAGGCGAGAGGAAGTGCCAGATTCTAACTGACTAAAAACCACCCCGTTCCACTTCGAGTCGAAGTGCAGGAGTACCAATTAAATTCATCGCGGCTCCGTTTCACCTATATATTGGGGCCTATCTGGGGTGGTTTGAAAGCTCTTTGAGGCGCGCGCGTACGTTTTGTAAAAGGACAATTTTATAGCGTAATCCTTTTTGTGATTTGTTTATTATTATTACAAAAAATACTTGTGTACACAATTCACTACAAAGTCAACGACCTAAAATACTAATAATTATAAGCGACTAACACAAAGCAGTAATAATGAGTTTGATTAAAGTTTATTCGTTTTCTGGGAAGCCGACCAATGACCATTTCAAAGAAGAGACATAGAATAGAATTGATCAGAAGGTCAACCATAATATAATAGGTAAATGATGTAAAATAAAGTATAGCAACTTAATATTAAATATATTACTCTGTTGGTCTAGCATTTTTTTATTTACTTGATAGTATGACACTTCGCCTTGTGCCAATTGCAAAGACAACTGCCGGGAAGAGTAACCTGATTAGATTCCAAGATTAGGTATTATATCAGATATGTTCTTTTCGGTACTAGCATGGAATTTGTAACCATTGGCCGACTCACACAAAACCAGTGAGAAACAATGAGAATATCGAAGGCTTATTAATCCTTCTTCTCATATTCACTACCCAAATTCTCAATCCTAATTTCTAAACTCTAAAAGACCGGCACCATACCAATAACTCTTCTAGTATATATGATCCGTCTGTCGGCCTTTTTTTTGAGGGGGGACGATCATCCAATGGCTTCTCCCGCCGTAGATTAGGCGAGAGGAAATATCAGACTCTTACTGACTAAAACCATCCCGTTCCTACTCTTGCACTTCGAGCCGTAGCTCCGGCAATCCGTTAAGTCTTTCGCGGCTCCGTATCAGCTTCAGCCCTATTGGGGCCCTTCGGTCTAATGGATCTGTGAGGCGCGCGGTAAGCGACACGGCGTACGCACTCGTTTGCCAGCCATATGAGTACCTTAAAAAACTACTTGACCTACTGTTCTGTCTATCGGATGACAATGTTGACTCCTGAGCAGTGTCAGTTTACTTGATTGCTAGATTTGATTCGGGAACCGTCAATTATATTGTTAAAGATATTATGTAGCTCTAATTTATGATGCACTGTACTGCTAGTATTGCTGTCAGTAGTCTTACTTGTAATAGTTTCATATTTTAATGTAATATTACTTCTAAATACGTTTTGATTCAGTTAGGTAATGAAAAGTACACAAGCGAAGCTAAAACGCTTTGCTCGATAGTAGAGTAGCTATGGTTTTGTTATGGAAAACGAGCAGACGGATCACCTGATGGTAAGCGATAAACGCCGCCCATGGATAATGGACACCCGTAATAGCAGAAGAGTTACAGATGCGTTGCCGGCCTTTTAAAAAGAAGTACTCTCTTTTCTTGAAGGTTTGAAGGTCTTATTCGCATAACAAAAATTAACCCTTTACAAACTTCCTTATTTACTTCATAACATAACATCACGCCTTTTTATCCCCGAAGGGGTAGGCAAAGGTGCACAATACAGCACTTAATGCCACTGTACAATGTAACACCCACTTTTCACTATCTATGTTAAGAGTTCTATGTAATAGGGAGTGAGCCTATTGCCATATACCGGGCACATTTCCAGACTACTACTGAGATTTTTACAAACCCAGTAATACTTTGCCCTACCCCGGATTTACTTGCTAACACTAAAATAACATTCTTAAACAACCAATGACTAATACAACCATTGGCATGTCTTTGAATAGTTTAAATTAAGTAAATCTATATCTAGGCATAAATTTCCAATTATTCTGGATTACTGGCCAGATTTTAACACCTAGGCTATTAGACATGTCTATCAGTCAGATTAAATCTAGACTGAATTGACAAAATTGATATATAATAATTTGATCGTATTTATTCACGACTGTCGTCTTACGTTTCAACTAAAATCGTGAATAGTTGAAAATGTTGAGATTCCTGTGGCGCAATCAAATTAAATGGTTTATGTGTAGCGTTAAATATCTCGGTACAAAGAGCGACTTGTGAACAATTATAAGTGTGGGAGAGCCATGCTTCGGCACGAATGGGCCGGCTCGACCGGAGTGATACCACGGCCTCACAGAAAACCGACGTGAAGCAACGCTTGCGTTGTGTTTCGTCGTATGAGTGAGGTTACCGGAGGCCCAATATCCCTCCCCTTCCCCAATCTCCCCAATCCCTGAACCTTCAACGATCCTCAAACTCCTAATCCCAAAAAAGCCGGTAACGCACTTGTATGTAACGCCTTTGGTGTTCCAGGTGTCCATGGGCGACGCCGATTGCTTACCGTGATGGGGTATCCGTCTGCTCGTATACTAGCTTATGCCATAAAAAAATAATTGAGTAAGGGTTTGATTCCCGGATGGGACTACTAAGAGTAGAATAGAATTAGAAATCATGTTCTCACAGTTCACGCTGTTCACAGAATCAATCACTGTCAATCAGTTACATCTGTTTTTTCAGGATTGTTACATCGATGAAAATTCAAATTCAAATTCAAATTCATTTAATCGTTTGCAAACATGGGTACATAATATAGGTATTAACAAAATATACAGTTTCTCCATATTTTGCCATCACTTGGCATGCAAAGATATGTTATAATAAAATTAGGTACATTAAGTTTAATTAATTGTAGTTTTGTTAAATTGAATACAGTATGTCAAATAAATTAAAATTATTAATACCATTGAAGTCAAAAATGTAATGTCAAATTAAATATATTATGTAAAAAGGTAATCATCAATTATGAAAAGGTCTGAACCTCTGAACTGCTTTGAACTGAAATTGTACACAAAATTATCTTGGTAGCCACACCATCACCAATTTAGACAACATAGCAGTATAATAATAATATTATTAGAATTGTAGTGAATTAGCTGTGATGAAATATATTTAATATTATTTCACAGTAGCAACTAATACCGTGCCAACTAATCAATTATTTTTAAAACTAAAAACGACCCTTTCATAACTGCCGCAACCATCACACACATACACATACACACACAGACACAAACATACACATACATTACCTGAAATACATTCATTCGAATAAATTGTCGAAATTATATCCTATACATACATCTTTAGATACATGTGTGAAAAATTTACGCGCTCATTTGCATGTGTGTGGCTATGAGTGTTTATGTGTGAGTTTCATGTATGAATGAGTGTTTTGTGGATGTGTGAGTGAACAATGATAGTAATTACATAATGATAAGTCATTTAAACGCTGCCCTGCGGTGCGGGTGTAGTGGACTTAATATTGATGTACAGTCAGCAAAGAAACGCGTTCGAAATAGAAGCATTTTCAAAAAATATCATAATTTTATAAAAAAATGTAACTTATATTGAAATACAACGCGTTGATGTCTTTTCTGTTTGAAATGGCAAATTCCTATTAGTAAAAACACAATGATTGATATTCTCGACCCAATATTTTTAAGATTACCCTCGACTACTCAAAGTAACTTTATTATGTATCTTTTAAGTATGTACCTAATGTAATATTTTCGTTGTTCATAAATACGGATATTTTATTCGGGCACTGATTCGCATTCTGTACCTACTTATGTAAATTTTGCATTTCTCAGTCAAGTCAACGTAAAATTATTTTTGAGAAATAAATGTCTTAAACCGTAAACCGTAATTGTGTCCTAGCAATTTGTATAATTATTTAATCTTATTATATATTTTTCTATAATTAGAAATCGTGTACAAAGTAATATAAGGATATGATGTTTCTTCGTAATTCATTCAAACTCTTTCCAATTTAGTAAAGAATGAACTAAAGGTAAATACCTTTAGTTATTAAATACTTGTAGTACACGCATTACAGAACAACTGGAAAAATAAACATGGTATATATAATATAGCTAGTCAATAATATTACATAAAATCAATGTTGTATAAAATTGTACGAAGAAAAAATAATAATCTATGTAGACACATATAAACCTTACTATTTTCAGCAGTAAAATAATGATATTAACTGTAATCAGTAGAAGTGCTGTTATTATTACTCGATCTAATAATACACAGTTTACGATATCATTACTGAAGTCACGCACAAATTAATAACAAAACAATAATGCTCACATTACTATTATCATTATCCTCCACATTTATCTACAATCTGAAAACAATTGACTACACCATTTTTAATAATAACCTAATAGATGTTCGAGTTATTATTTTCTCAAAATAATAATATTATTTTGTTTCGTAATAATTATTAATAATTGTACTAAATTATGATTATTGTTTCGCTGCTGACTGTACAGCAGTTTTCGTGGAACAAATTCCAAAGCATTTGTTTGATGCGCCATAATAAGGCTCAATTATGAAAAAACTTACGTTTGTAATATATAGAAGCTATGGTTTTTTGTTTTATGTATAGATTTTTGTAATATATAAAGATTATTTAAGTATCCTTCAGACTTTTAGTCATGTAATGCTACTGACTAATGTTACAAATGCGAAAGTCAAAATGGCTGAAGGTATTGGATGAAATTTGGAACATAACATAACATAACATCACTCCTTTTTATCCCCGAAGGGGTAGGCAGAGGTGCACATTACGCCATTTAATGCCACTGTACAATGTAACACTCTCTTTTCACTATTTATGTTGAGTCCCATGTAATAGGGGATGAGCCTATTTCCTTATACCGGGCACATTTCTAGACTCCGTGCTACTACTGAGATTTAAAAACCCAGTAATACTTTGCCCGACCCGGGAATCGAACCCGAGACCCCTTGCCCGGCAGTCACACTTGCGACCACTCGGCCAACGAGGCAGTCATAATGTTATAAATAAGTGAATAATGTTATAAATGCAAAAGTTTGTTTATATATTTGTTGTTTCTTTACGTGAAAAGAGCTGAAGTTATCTCAATGAAATTTGGAACAGGGATAGATCCGAGCCGTTCAGGAGTCCGCGAATGCGGGCGAAGCCGCTGGCAGAAGCTACTTAGATATAAAGAGTTTTGAACTAAAACGTAGCATCAGACACAGTATGAAGTCTATCGTTATAATTAACTTCTACCAGCGGATTCACTTGTGTTAAGTTGTGTTATAAAAGTAAATAGTGGCCTATAATGTTACTATAGACAATAATTTATTTAGCTATATCAAACAAAACAAAGTATTTTTTTCTGCTGTACCTAGTTCTGTACACAAAAACCCATCCAACAGCTGAACTTAATCTCATATCAACTTAACACACATACATTAAAATGCATAAAAAGTTAACATTTTTCGCATAACTGCGTAATTCTGCAACTCGTTTAATTATCAAAATAAATTGTAGACAATTATATGTATAATTATTAGACCACACGCGGTTACATATTTAAAAAATAATTTTTAATCCAAATGATTACGGACAGATGTTGCGTTCCTACTTAAATGTTAAACGTACTAGTCTAAGAGCTAGTGACCCCTCTGAATAAAGTTTGTTATGTAAGGTTATTAATTTGTAGTGATTATGATGGTCATCAGCCCAGCAGATCATATTTTTTTTTAGAAAACCAGATTATCATGGTTTCGTTTTATATGATCTTTCCACGCATTCAACGATCAGTGTATACTGGCAATAACACCCTTATGGGTAACTTCATTCATTTAATTTTTTAAAGAACGTTGGATTCTCTCCCACTCTTGGATTTTTTCCCATGTCCAGGGTGCGTTTACAAACATACAAGTTCACATTTACATGTCACCCAGACCCGAAACAACAATTTTTGGATCACATAAAGAGTTGCTGCGTGTGAAAATCGAACCCGCGACACGTTACGGGGTAGCCAGTTGCCCAATCATCGCACCAACCATGCCGTCCTTACTGCTGAAGTTACATAGTAGGTACATGGCTGACGATGGCTGGCTCTTAGAGTGGCTAGCTGGCTCTGTTAGTTAGGGACTAATTTCTTTAGATCTTTATTGAGGGCGTATATAGGAATTAAAATATCATTTATTTTGTATTTTGTACTCTTGGTCATGTTTTAATATTGTGTTTGGTGTTATATATTTATAGTAGTCTTCTTTGTAGTATCATGCTAATAAGCATATTTCTGTTTTGATACCTCTAGATGTTTTTTTATTAGAAAAAAAGAATATATTGATTAAGGTTATAATTGCATATTAAAAAACAAATGAGATGTAAAACAATATTTACTGAAATAAAATTACGTATTATTTTACTAAAAGCTAATGAGTGAAAGGAGGTGGTTTCAAAAAAAAAAGAGAAAGTACATCGTTATTTTTTTCATCGACCTTTTCGCTTTTAATTTATAAAACTCCTATAAAAACTTATCATAAACTAGTTAATAAGACTTTTATTATTAATTTTATAGTAATTTCCACATCATTATACCAATGTAATTGAATAAGCAATAAGTTGGTCAATATTTTATTATGAATTTATGTTTTAATGCTACCAGGGTGGTAAACAAGATTATAGTCAGATAAAAAGTAATTCATTTAGCCTATGGTCATTGACAAGATCAAAGGTGTCGTCTTTATACAAAATTCAGAAAAATATTGTATACAGAATAAACGAGCAGACGGGTCACCTGATGGTAAGCAATCGCCGCTGCACATGGATACCCGAAACACTATAGGTGTTACAAGTGCGTTACCGGCTTTTGGGGATTAGGAATTTGGAGATTGTTGACGAATCGGGGATTAGGGAGATTGGGGAGGGGTGTAGCTGGGCCTTAAATGTAAGTTACTAGAGAACTTTATTATAGCTGTCATCATCATCTTAGGCCCGTGATTGGCTACTGCTGGCCTATGAGGCTCCTCTACATAAGACGGTTTAATTAATCTCTAACCAGCTTGGAGATCTTTTATAGGATAAGCTGGTAAATGAGCAGACGGATCACCTGATGAAAAGCAATCGGCGACGCTCATGGACACCTGAAACACCAAAGGTGTTACGAGTGCATTACCACCATTTTGTGGGTTAGGAATTTGAGGATTGTTGAGGATTCGGGGATCGGGGATATTGGGGAGGGAGGTAGACACGACTAAACACAACGCAAGTGTTGTTTCACGTCGGTTTTCTATGAGGCCGTGGTATCACTCCGATCGAGTTGACCCATTCGTGCTCCGGAGCATGTGTATGGTTATCAACACTTCGAAAATCGCAGTTTAAATGGTTCAGGTTGATGAGAGAGCGCTGCTGACCAGTCCGTCAAATGTTTTAAGCCCCAAGTTGGGTTTTTCTACCCACGGGAAGAGATCTAGTAGTTCTTCTGCTTAAGGCATCTCCAGGAAGACTAGAAAACAAATACCCGAATCTAGCTTGTTTTGTTATAATCCTAAAAACTTTAAATTAACCTGAATATCATGTAAATAGGTATATTTTCAATAACATTAATAACACAAGTACGTTCTAACACACTAACATCAGTAAATTATATTGATCATAAACAATAATACCTCAATCTATTGAAATTGCAACGTTTTTGCTACTCTTTACCGTGCAACGGTCAGGCGTCATTAAATTTCATAGCAATAACCACCATTTTAACAAGACCTCTTTACCTACACATTATGAAAAGACTGAAGGGTCTTGGGTCTTGGAGGAAAATGCTATTTTTAAAATACTGTTATACTTAGTAGTAATTATGTCTAGTTATGGGATAAAAGCTAATTGATATGGGCAGATATTGGACAGTTTGAAACGGACATTAAATGGTTTGAAGATATAAACCGTCTTGATGAAGTTATTTCATTAGGTGGTGAAGAAATGACTACGGAGGATGATCGTAAATATTAATAGTTGATAGGTATTGGTTAAGGATGCATTATTATGAGTTATTCGAAGTATCTACTTATTAGTATACCTGGTTCATTTTAATCAGGTGTTTTATTTATGACGGCACGGTTAGTGCGGTGGCTGGGCAACCGGCTGCCGGGCAACGTGTGGCGGGTCCGTTCCTACATTAAGCAACCCACTAATTATTGTTCCGGGTCTGGGTGTCATGTGTATGTGAACTTGTATGTTTGTAAACGTACCCACGATACAAAAAATGCTAGTGTGGGGCAAAGTTTAAAAAACATTAAACATATTAAACAATAAGAACCGCTCGACTTGTTTTCCCAAATCCCATATCAAAAGGCGTTGGGTTAATTACATTTGTTTTTGTAGTTCTTCTTCGAACTAATATTCTAATATTATCGTATGACTTTTGTATTTACCTCGAGACAATTAAAAGGCATACTAAATTAAGTAAAAACGCGGGTTACGCGACGTCGCCGCGACCGCTCATGAGGAAGAACCCCTCTGTGGTTCGAAACTAGTAGAGTTTTTCTCAGTATATTCACGTGAGTAACCCGCGTTTTTACTTAACAATTAAAAGGCTTTTTTAAAGCGAGAATATCGTCAAATGACGGTGTGAGGGAGTGTATGACTCTTACTGACTATAAACCATCCCGTTCCAACTTTTGCTCCGAGTCGGAGGCGTGGTAACTTATCGCCCTTTATGCGTAACCCTGGCCAGGTACATAATTGGAAGGTAACACAGGTAAACCCACAGGTGAAAAACTAGCAATACTTAAAACTATTCGTACTGGCATTGCAAAAGGAATATTTGTAACAGTATGACTGCGATCTATATCTTCACACATCATTAGGTTAACGGAATGGGTAGAATTCCTAGTATTGGTGCTAGCCAGCATGCAAATATGATTGGTATATTAAGACATAATCGTGTTATTGTATTTACTGGTTCTGCTTTAATGGCAGCTGCACAAACTAATTATATTACATCCAGATAGTTTCCAGTCGAAACAAAGGATTTCAACTTTAATTTTTTAATGTAATAAGCCAATAAACGAGCGTCTGTATCGCCCATGGACACCCGGAACACCAGAGGCGTTATAAGTGCGTTACCGGCTTATTAGGGATTAGGAAGTTGAGGATTGTTGGAGATTCAGAATGGATTGGAAAGATTGGAGAGGGAAGTAATTGGGCCTTCAGAAACCTCACTCACACGATGAAATACAATGAAGTATAATTCTAAGTTACTGGCATTCATTTACAGGTCTGTGGGAGAAATCTTAGAAAGGCGCCTAGCTTTTTGGGAAGAAACATAAGCCAGTGTAGAATTATTATCTCATTAAAACCTCTTTGGTGACTACCATTATCACCTATAAGGAATACCGGGTCCTCTTGTAGATCTACCTATCCCAGAGATCCGATTAGTCTATGTACCTATTTTATTTTTATTCTACCTAGTTAGTTTCTAAGAAATACTTAGTTGACGTCTACAAACCATTTTTTTGTACAATAAGCCAAAGAGTAGGTTCAAATAAAGATATATTATAAAGTAGATAAATTTTACAAAACTACCCATTTAGTAAAGTTGAAAACAAATTTAGAAATCTTTTCAGATCTTCAAACAGAGATTTCATCACAGATTCGACTTCTCAAGAACCGGCAAAATCGACTAAATAACCGGAAATAACCAGTTTAGGAGCAACCGGCAGTCAACTAAACGACTAAAAAAACTATAACCATTACTTGAGCACCGCATCTACGTGGGAGACGCAATTATTTTCCAATTTTAATCAAAAATATCATTTTCTCAGCCTTTCACTTCCACTTAAGTATTTAAATGTCAATCTTTCTCCCATACTAAGAACTTCACCTTAAGTAGTTCTCATAAAACAAAGAAACTCCAACCTTATCACTTAATAACTAAGACTGAAAATGGAAAACCGAACGCACACTGATCTAAAACAATTTGGTTTCGAATGATTAATGTGAGTAACACTAGGTATTGTGTTGAATTTTTTTACGTATGTTTTTGTTGTATCGGATAATAAACTTTATTATAAAGTTGGTAGAGTACGAATTAGATTGTGTTCTGTTATTGGCTGGGAGCTAGAAAGTATGGTAAGAAATTGATAAAATAATATAAGATTGCAATAATGATGAAACTCTAAGATGCAGTTAGTAATGATATTAAGAACATGTTTCGTATAATTTCAATTTTTTTGTGACTAGAAAACGAATAAAATCATCCGTCAATGTCATATACTTACTTGTTTAGATTTGTACAAAAAATATAATTGAAACACAAAACCTATTGAGTAAAATTGCATCATAATAAACAAATCTTTAGATTAATTAAACATGACCACCATTTTGGCAGTAAAGTTATGAATTTAGGAGATACTTGATCGCAGTCTTTTGTATAATCTGGTACACATAAGTACAGAGGTTGGTAGCATGAATTGGCAAAAAATGAAATAACATAACATAAATCACGCCTTCTATCCCCGAAGGGGTAGGCACCCACTTTTCACTATTTATGTTATGAGTCCCATGTAATAAGTGAGCCTATTGCCATATACTACTATATAATTCCAAACTCCGTGCTACTACTTAGAATTTTTTTTAAACTTAGTAATACTTTTCCCGACCCGGGAATCGAACCCGAGACCCCTAGCCCGGCAGTCACACTTGCGACTACTCGGCCAACGAAGCAGTGATAAAATAAGTAAGGCATTAATCCACTACAATACAACGATCAAACGCGATTTGATAAGTAGCTATTTACTAATCTATCCCACCGTATTGTTTATTGAAAACTTAAAAAAAAAACAACGCAAAAACACTTTGGTCTAAGCTCGAAAACCTTTTGTTACTCAGTCACCTCCACATCTAGACCACACACACACTACTTACACATACTTCAAAAAAAAGCAACTTAAACAAATACAACAAAATAGTGTCATGAATATTCCTACATCAAACTCATCAAATGGTCTGATGCATTGCATACATATTCGTATATACATACGTCAAATGCATGCATGGCCATATTACCCATTATGCCCTTATAAGGTAAAAATTTGCATAATACATGACTCTGTATGTTGCATTAATTTGTATGAAAGTAAACAGGGTTTTTATTTCGTTGTATATTATGGTGATGTTTGGTAAAGTAATGGAGATATTTAATATCAGGAGCTTTTTTCATGCAAGGTTATAGTAGACAGAAGTAGTTTTAAACTTTATTTAGTATCTATCAAATATTCTGTAATACAAACATAAATAATAATAATATCGGTGAGTCTGCGGGGGAATTGCACAACTTGATTCCCCCTAGTCCTTTCCATCATCGTACCACAACACAATAGGCGAAGCGTCACCGATTCATGGTAGATGTTCCACCCACACGCACGAAGCGCTTCGCTTCAAGCTTCCTTGTGCGTACTGCTAAAGACTGGAATCCTTTGCCAGAGTCTGTATTTCCTGAAGGGTATATATAACCTGGGAGTCTTCAAGGCCCGAGTAAATAGGTTGCTTATGGGACGACGTGCTCCATTGTAGACCGCATGATGATGCGGCTATATAAGCGATGGCTTATCACCAGGCGAGGTAGTGTTCAAACGTCGCCCCATCAAATATAAGCAAATAAAAAAAAATAAACATATCGTTGCATTGTTTACCTAATGGAATTGTTGCAAGGACGACCATGAAGTCTAGGATACAACTTGCAGCACATTTAATTTAATTCATTTGACTTTATGTACTATTTTATAGTATATAAGATAAGACATATATATATTTATTTAGTAAAACATGAGTAATTACTATGAAGGTGTTTTTGGTTAATACAGAGTCTACATTACATCTGTTTTGTCATTTATGGCGTACTAAATTAATCTCTTTAGTCAGACAATACCAAAATCTACATACAATAATATGATCAAGCTTTGGATAGTACAATATCAAATGTCAAAATTTGAATAAAAAAAAAATTATAACGTAAACAAAAATTACTTGTATTTTACAACTTCAAAATTTCTTGTAGTTGCACAGAGTTTGAAAGAGTATCTAGTACCAGTTTAAGTCTACAATTATAGAACTATTGCCATTGTCACTATTCGGCTAGAAATGGTTGTTGTACACTATAAATAAACCATATCGATATTATTAGAACATGACAACATGACTTTATTTGTATAAGTTAAAAAAACAGACATTTTGTTCATATTATTTTATTTATTTTTTAGATAAAACGTTGCCCCACACTATAATTCTCTCCTGTGTCGTGAGTGCGTTTACAAACATACAAGTTCACATACACATGACACTCAGACCTGGAATAACTATTTGAGGATCACACAAAGAGTTGTTCCGTGCGGGAACCGAAAAGTTACTCAGCCACCGCGCCAACCGTGAAGTCTTTATTATTATATACAGTGAAGCTCAAAAACCAGGTCTAAATTAAAATGAAAACCCAGAATCAATGTTTACAATCAAACCCCAGTGTGCACTGATACTAACGGCTCCGACCACCGTGACGTACAAACCATATCAGCGGAGAAATGTTGCAAATTAATTCATATATACGAGTACTAGTATTTTATGCGACTGCTGTAGAAGCGTATCTTTTGTGCGCATGCGTCCAGCCTTTTGTGGTGACGGTGGTGTCTGTAACTACAAACGAAGTGACGATTTTGACAACGTCTTTTTCAGATTTCGATAATTGTATAGTTGTAGTACGGATTCTTAAATTAACTAAAACCGCTGGTTACTCACGTGAATATATTGAGAAAAGCTCGAAAAGAGAAAGTTTCGAACTACAGAGGGGTTCTTCGATCTGTTGCTTCGTCTTTTAAAGTGCCTGTGTGTTGGTTCAATAAGTTATTTGAATTTGACCATTAGATTGCAGATAACATAGATGGAATCCAACATTATCTACCCTGCCAAACTTCCGTGTAATACATCCTTACTTACTAATATGTATTATAAATCGGAAAGTGAGTTTGTTTGTTTGTTCCACTTTCACGCCGTAACTACTAAACTGATTGCTTTGAATTTTTGCAGACGTAGTGTTAGAAGCCCGGATTAAATAATAGGGTAACTCTTAACCCGGAAAAATTTCATATTCCCGAGGAAAAACAAAAGTATTGGTATAGATGGCGCTGTATGAATTGGTATATGTCACGTAGGCTATTTTTTATACTTTTGTGACGCGAGCGAAGCCGCGGGTAAAAGCTAGTAGATCATAAGTCAAATTAGTGTTGTCGGATTTCATTTTCTGGATTTTGATCGAAAATACCTAACAGCAAACAGTTAATTTCCTTATAAACAAAGAAAATTCTAGATAATCTCCAAGAAAGTTCCACAAACCATATGAATCGAAGCCATACAAGATAATTGATAACTCTATAAGCAAGACATTGAAAACGTGTCAGTTTTTCAATATACCTGCGCATGCGCACAAAAAAGCGTTTTATATCGTCGTGTGATCGGGTCACAATAGCTGTTAATAATCTTTATTAGTCGTTATAGAATGTTTCTAATACAGCGTTTAGAATAACGGATTTAGGGTTCCCTTGAAGTATGATCTAAGTTTGTCATAATTATTATGATAGAAATGTAGAATGCGTTTTGCTATCCTATTGTTACCGCGGCTGTTGTAAAAGCCTACTAAAGGACTAAATTTGAGACTGAAGCCCAAGTTTCCTCACGATTTTTTCCTTCACCGTTTGTCAGTGGTGTCTAGATAACCTTAGAAGGTACCACTGCCGTAACACTGGCATTTAAAAATATAGAAGTCCTATTAATAAGCTTTTTTGAAAATTTTTAATGTTTACTTAATTTTAATGTTTAATTTTTGTGTTACTAGCTTTTACCCGCTGCTTCGCTCGCGTCCCAAAAGGATAAAAAGTAGCCTATGTGACATATAATGATATACACAGGGCCATCTATACCAATAATTTTGTTTTCCCTCGGGAATATCAAATTTTTCCGGGATAAAAAGTACCCTATTATTTAATCTGGACTTCTAACTTTACGTCTCCAAAAATTCAAAGCAATCGGTTTAGTAGTTACGGCGTGAAAGCGGAACAAACAAACAAACTCACTTTCCGATTTATAATATTAGTAAAGATGTATCTACATATATGGTATGGGTGGTTAGGTTAACACAGTCTCTCAATGTTAATGGTACCTATACGGAACCCAACACCTTCTTTAACACCACAACCGCATCTTTTTTCCGTTTCACGCCTCTATTACCATACATCGATAGTTTTCCATTGTCTTTAGTAATAAAAGTCTAAGTAAAATTACGCGTGAAGCGATCAATACTTAATAGGCGTATGAAACCGTTACACTAGCGTTTAAAAATCGCTGCGATTAATCGCGAATCGTGTGCGAAAGTCGATCGTTAGATGTTATTATGGATGTTAAAATCACATTAATAAAATTGTTGTTTCATTCAATCGTGTTGTACTGTTATGGAGTTCTTTTATACCTAGGTGTTTCTTGGTGATTCATATTTTCCTCAGTTAAAAAATGAGAGCATGACAGTTAATTTCTTTATGATAAAAAAATGACTTTTACTAATTCCTAACCTAAACCTGAGTTTGAAATTTTCGATATTTCTGTATAACATTTTATCAATATACAAATCTTCAGGAGAGGCCTATGTACAGCAGTGGACAAATACAGGCTGATGATGATGATGACAAATCTTCAAAGATCTTTCCTTATAGCTCTTCCTTTAACGTCAAATTCGTGATTAATTTCCAACAAAAGAGTATTTTTGTTTTAACAATCGTATTACTTCTTATTTCTGCTTGCGATTGCCGCAATTATTTAAGGGTTTAAGGTAAGCACTCATTCCTTACAAGAATAAGTTGAAGGTCAAACCTAATTTCAAATATAAAACTTATCTTACAAAAAATATGGTGCAAATACATATATGAAATCCCTTTTTCTCTTGGTCACGGCATCACGTGTGAATGGCTGGACCGATTTCACTAATTCTTTATTTGTTGTATTTGTTACCTCACAACAATATGCACAACAACACAACAATTTACAATTAATTAAGAAGGTTCTTAAGATAGAAAAAAAAACAGAAAACTCTGCGGGAACAGGATAAAACGGGACTTGCGCGTACCAAGTCGCAGGCAGAAGCTAATAATTAAATAAAAATGAATTTCCAATTTCCGTTTGTGAGTCCTCGCTCGAGACAAACAATTTGACTAATTTTGGTTTTGAAATGTTCGTGAAAGCCTTCCCTTTTTTATAGGGGGAAAAATCATCCAATGACTTCTCCCGCGCGGGTGATGCGAGAGGGAGTGTCAGACTCTTACTGACTACCCGTTCCTACTCCTGCACTTCAAGCCGGTAACCCGTTAAGTCTTTCGCGGCACCGATCATCCGCGGCTCCGGTTCGTGAAAGCCATAAAAGGTGAGAAAACAAAATTGGTGTTATGAAGTTTGCCGGGTCAGGTACTTCTATCTACAAATTACATTACAGAATAGCCCTACACATTTAACCATAACACATCAAGCAAACATCACTTGCAATTACAATCTATCATTTAATCCAACAATTGTCTTGTTAAAACCAACCCTAACAATTCTTAAAAACATTCAGACTATGGTAAAAACTCCCTATGACGTAATCAACTCTTGATGACTTAAAAGTAGCCAATAGCACGTCACATACAATTTTGATTAAAGTATAACAAATGCTAGTGATCCATTGGTAGTAATTTTCATGCCATAGTAGTGGATCACTTAATACTGAACCAACATTTAACGCCGCGACAATTATTGCTGTTAGTGTGACGGTGGGTTTAAGGGTGTGACTTTGGTGATGAGCGGTGGCGAGTAGAAATAGGGTAAATGACTAATTTTTATTTTAATGTCCGTCTGGTAGATTATTTAAAAACATTAGACACGTATCTTTATATTTTTTACGGAAACGAATAGTTTCGAAGATATATTGATATGAAATGTCGAGTGACGTCACTTCTATGTACATTTTATACGTAGAAATGACGTTTTAGTTCTCGTAAACCTTGATTCGTTATATCTAAATATTGTTTTATTATACAAAAATAAAATAAAAAAATACGTGTCTAATATTTTTTCATTGCTTAACTGACGGACTAATTATTATTACATTTACAATTGTCATACACTGTCATCATCCCTATTGTCCGGTTGTTTTGAAGGTACAGTGGTACTCGATGTGTCAGATGCCGTGCATACTGTACATGATTGTTGGCACTGACGAAGCTTGAAACTAGTAGGACAACAACAACATACTACATAACATACCATTACGCCTTCCGCGAAGGGGTATGCAGAGGTGCACATTACGGCACTTAATACCCCCTACCCGGCAGTCGCACTTGCGACCACTCGGCTAACAAGGCATACTATTTACAACCAAATTATTTGGTTCATTATCTTTGTGGTACGGGTTTTGTTTCAAATATTTCGAATCAAGAGGTTTATAAAAGTTAACGAAAAGTTGCATTGTAAAGTTGACTAATTGTAAACTAAATATGTAGTTTCGACGTTCTATGGTTATATGTATACAGATAATTAGGAACAAAATAAAAACGTAGCTTTCTACTAGCTCTATGGGAATAACACAAAAGCAATTCATAGAAAACATCATGTCGTGTTCAAGCTATCAATTGTAGTATCCTGTGCAATTACTAGCACATAAATATATTCATAAAAAATATTATAGATAAAGCCTATTCACGGTTCGATGGTGTTGTTGACTTTGAATTTGAAATTATAACCATGTTACTAATATTGATAAGATCCTTTTTGCAAGGATACCACCGAACCGTACTATCTAGGTTTTCTATTTTGCCTACGCGTAAAAAAGGCTTCTCTCTCTGATAAAATTAATGTTAAAATCGTATCTATTAAAAATTGTATGGAAACACAAAAATGATGTGTCATATCGCTGTATCGCTTGAGCCTCAAAATCCGCTACCGCTCATCCCCAAAACCGCAACCTTATTCTCAAAAAACGTCTAAACTTCACGCCACGCGTAGCAAGTATAATCGAATGTGAGACTTTGGTGTTTTTATTGTAATTACGACAGGTGACAACCATGAGAGTTGATACCATTCCGCCATTGTTGTGTGATGTTTCCTTTAGATACAGCCGCGCGTGAAATGTACGGGGATTTGTTGGGAGCGGGCGCGATCGTAAAGTAGTTAATGACTTTTATTACTGAGTACATTTCGTTTCTAAAATAAAAATCGATGGCAAGGCGTCACGTTGCACGTGGTAGAGTTTTCTATAGAGATTGTTACTATCATCATAAGGAAAATGATTTAAGGAGGAGAATCAGAAGAAGAATGATAATGTTCTATATACGTTTTGTAGGAAAACAAATGAGCTTTGAATGCTTGGTTTGCGCTATTACTGCGCATCGTGTTAGGGGGTCGCTTCGCAGGTAATATTTTATGTAATTTAAAAATTTGTTTAGAGAAAATCTACTATATCAATGATTGGTCATGTCATTATTTTTCTCTAAACGAGAGTGTTTATGTGGAAAACGGCATGGCTGAATGCATGTAAGATTCCTAATAGGTGGTATCGTTCTATGGTGTCTACTCCCATGAGACAAAGGTGTGAGTATAATTACATTATTATGTACAGAAAATATCAGTATCTAAACAAAAAATATACATACATACAAACGTAAGACGCGTCGTAACCGTACACATTAGCATGCCGTATGTTTTAAAAAACATTGTTGATATTTTTATTGGTTTAGCACAGTATGAATACCGTGGTTAACACGGATGAATGTTTTTCTAATACCTAGGAAATAACAGGTTACACATACATACAAACGTATACACATATATTATGTACTGTGAGGATGTAAAATGGATTATGAAGATTTATAGCTGAAAAACTGACTGCTTTGTTTCAAGAAATCAGATTAACAAAACGGCGTTTATATGACTTAGTTCCCAGTTTTATCTATTGATGGGAGTCTATAAATCATTAAATATAAGAATTAGGATTAATGTACATACATTTCTATGGCTTATTGAATTTGGTTTTTAAGGTTACCTCGACGCATGGTGGTTAAACCAAAAATAGAGATAACTCGAAAATTGCTTTAATATATATTTTCATCGGGTGTTTGTCATAGTTCAGACTTTCGAAGTGACTCATTTAAAAGAGTGTCAGTGGGATTTCAGGTGTTATTTTTTTATAATTAACGTTGTGCTGTTTAGTTTTCAAAAGTATAGGTAAGTGGTAGTATATTTATGTACCTTTTCCTATTAGTTGTAGTAGAGGCTATAACCAAACACAGGTCATACCTGAATACTAAGTATGAAAGAGATACTATTACAGGAAAAGCAGAGAAACTAGTAGACGGATCACATCACCTGATGGCAAGGAATTGCCGCCGCTAATGGACACCCCAAACATCAAAGGCGTATTAAGTACCTACGTTAGCCCTTTTTGGGGTCGCGGAGAACCTAACGGGTAACCGGGGCTCCGGCTCGACGTGCAGGAGAAGGAAAGTGGTGGTTTTTAGTCGGTAAGAGTCTGACACTCCCTCCCGCATCATCCAGGCAGTTATTCGATTATTTTCACCCCTTAAAAAACAGCCCTTTTTGGAATTAGTAATTTGAAGATTGTTAGGGATTCAAGGATTGAGGATATTGAGGAGGGGGGTAATCGGGCCTCCGGCAACCTCACACGCGACGAAATACAACGCAAGTGTTGTTTCATGTCACTTCTCTGTGAGGCCGTGGTTAAATTAACACACAATAATGATAAACCTTGATAAATTATTTATTAATTTGCTATTCTTAGTTACCTTTTCTTTACGAAACCCTAAAAAGCCACAGCGCAACAAAAACATGTGTCATAATTACACCACAAGTAAAAATTCATCATTGATCTATTTCTTCAAAACAAGTTATGATGATAAACGAATAGTTTGGTCGCCCCAATTAGTAAGGACTAATTTGCAACATCTGTTCGTAATCAAATGATCCATTTAGGGATAAATATTTAAAGTATTGTGTTAAAGAAACTGTTATTAAAATGGAGTAATTGGCACTATTGTGAAGGCTAGGTGCTATTACTGTCTTATTTAATACAAGTTAGCTTTATAGGGTTGGGTTAGTGGAGGTATTTTAATTATTAGAACTCAGAGCTCTGTGGTGTGCAATTGTAAAGGCTTAGAATATTCAGTACCTGGCTGTTGCCTGCGACTTCGTTCGCGTGGAATTGTGATTCACAGCTCCTCCCCCGTAGATGATACCGTGATAATATGTTGCTTATATGTTGACCTGACCTGTTAGTAATATTCATGCAACATTTGAAGTAAATCCATGCAGTAGTTTTTGGGATCATTCCGGACATACATACAGACAAACAGACCAAAATTCTAAAAACTAATTTTTGGCTTCGGTATCGATTGTAGATCACGCTTCAAGTATTCTTTTTAAAAAATATATCTTTTTATATAGATGGACAGAAAAGGACAGATGATGATAAGGATTTTGGACTCTATTTCATGCTGAAGAGAGGGTATTATAAGATGGATGTGTCAGTTCGGGACATTAGATAGTTCCTAAATGAATAGACTGTTTAGTAGACCGATGACTAGATGTTGAAAGTAGTTTGATACAAATTTTGATGAACAGAAGTCTTGTAAATAAAGCCATTCATCTTGACGATGGTAGCATTGTCACGATGACGATTGGAGTCTAGTTAAGTAGTTAACTATAGTCCTTTTGATATTTATGTATTATGTGTAATATACTGATGAAATGTAATATAACTGCACGGTTGGTGCGGTGGCTGGGCAACCAGCTGCCGTGCAACGTGTCGCGGGTTCGATTCCCGCACGGAACAACACTTTGTGTGATCCACAAATTGTTGTTTCGGGTCTGGGTGTCATGTGTACGTGAACTTGTATGTTTGTAAACGCACCTACGACACAGGAGAAAATCCTAGGCAACATATTTTTTTTTTAATTAAGATGTTTCTAAAAATATATTTAAATAACATCCTTTATGCTACTGAGTTTTTAACCTTACTATTTTAGGTGTGGTTTAAGCTTAACTGGTGTGAAATTAAAATGGTTATCATAACTGGTTTGCGTCGGTCACCTTTGATCTAATTAGGACAATCGACATGGTAGTCACGTACACATGTGTTTATTGCAAAAACGAAGCCTCGTTTGAATAGGCAAGTTTAGAAGCTAGTTCGCTTGGATGATAGTTAGCTATTTATGCAGTTTTAGTGATATGCTGATACTTGACTGCTTACAGTTTTAGTTATTGATTTATTTGTCATTTTACGACACACCATACATTAGATATTATTACAAAAGACAACATATACTATAAGATACATAGTTGTGTATTGTTACTTCGTAATATGTGACAGATGGAATGCTGCATCAAAATTATTTCATCTCGGTATAAAGTGTGTTTGTGTTTAGAGGGGAAATAAAAGAAAATCTTCCGTGCTCGGACGAATCTGCACTAAAATCACTCGACCAACAAGGCAGTGAAAAGTAGTATCAACAAGTTTAAAATTGAAATAATTGGCTTTGTTGTCATTTTCAATTAGCTTTCTTTTTTATAAAACTGTTTTCAAAGTCTAATTCAAAACATTTATTTCAATTTAACCATAATTTGGTAATTTTGAGACGTAACAAAAACATAAATAATAGTCTGTCAATCAGTCCGTCAGTGAAGGAAGGTGAAGCTAGGTGCTCATTCCAAAATATACATTCGAATGGAGAAGAACGAGCAAGAAACTCCATTCGTTATTCTTTTTTAAAAAAGAATGTCTACAATGTCTCTTACACATATTCCAATATTGTACCTATATATTATGAGAACAATGCAAAGACACGCTTGACGCAGTATACAAATTACAAAACTTACAAAAAAAAACAAAAAAGAAATAAATCTTATAGTCTAACATGGTGTTCACATATGCATACTGACAATCCATAAAACTAGTGCTTCTATACAAGAAAAGAATGAGCATTATATGTAGGTACGATTCTTTCAATTGTATATAATAAAAATGATCATAGATTTATAAAGCAATAAATAAATAACTAAACTTCATCCATCCCACACTGGACGTGCCCTTAATAATACTTGTACGATTACTTGCCTACCCCCACAATATCGTTTAAACGCAGCACAAAAGCGCATCTGCCACTATACTGACACTATACGTTAAAAATGTGAAGATAAATGTTTAATTACTCCTGTATTTGATAATAAGTCCCTTATTATTATGCGGTTAAATGTTGATATTTTTATGTTTTCGTCCGGTATGGAAGAATTTGTAATAATGCTGTCTAAATGTATAATTTAAATTTCAATATAAATGCATAGTATAATTTAAAGTTCTTTTATATTTTGATGGGCCGACGTTTGACCACTATCTCGCCTGGTGGCAAGCGATAATGTGGTCTACGATGGAGCACGTCTGCTCATAAGCAACCTATTAATTTGGGCCTTGAAGACATCCAGGTTATACCCTTCAGGCAACATAGACTCTGGCAAAGAATTCCACTCCTTAGCAGTACGCACAAGGAAGCTTGATGCCAAGTGCTTCGTTGTGTGAATTGTCTTGTGATATGATAATGGAAAGGACTTATAATTATAAAAGACATGATGTGTTTTATTTTCCCATAATTTCCACGTAGGCGGTTGATGATCGCTATGTATAAGGTTCAGGTGTATCATAGGACACTGCTATCCGGTTATTATAAAATATGTAAACTCTTAGGCTCGCAAGACACCCGCTCAACTATTCTTCCCAACCTTCACCAAACGGCATCGACCGTTAACTTTGAAATGCAGAGATTTCCAATAAAAACTCAGGTCACTTCTGTTTGTAATTAGGTAGTTTAGGTAGTAATATTATCCACAAGTGGAGTCGCGGAAAACCTAACGGGTAACCGGGGCTCCGGCTCGACATGCAGGAGAAGGAACGGGGTGGTTTTTAGTCCGTAAGAGTCTGACACTCGCTCCCGCTTCACCCAGGCGGGAGCAGTAATTCGATGATTATCCTCCCTTAAAAAAAAAATTCGCAAGCGAAACAAATGTCTAAAACACGGGCAAAGACCATGACTAGACCAAACTGATACTCGAACCTACATCAGTCACAGTCCACTGATTTTATATGTTCCTGCAATTAAATGTTACATTATGTATTATTATACGATAAGTACTATTATATATGTCATAATTTATACGTTATATTGTTATTTACTATAACCATCACATAATGATGATAATAAATAGAGCCAGTGGCACAGGATTGGTGGAATAAGCATAAAAGAGAATGAGTGCTAGATAAATCGTGCTAGGTTGCGAAATGATGTGATCTGAACATACCTTTTGTGGTATAAAAATGGCAGTCATAAAAAGACAACACTTGATTGAGGTAGGTACCTAGTGCATGAATTTTAGCAAAGAGCTGAAGGTCGAAATAAGTGATGTGCTGTTAGAGGTAGCATGCTGAGGGCAGATCCAGTACTGGACTTCTCGTCATCATCACCAACAGCCTAATAATTCCCACTGCTGAGCAAAGCCTCTTGTCACACGGAGAAGGTTTGAGTATTAATAACCACGCTTGCTCAATGCGGGTTGGCGATTACAAACTTATAATTAGAAATTATAAGCCCAGGTTTCCTCTCGATATTTTCCTTCACCGTTTGTCAGTGGTGTGTAGATAATCTTAGAAAGTACATGTAACTCGGAAAAAGTCACATTGATACTTACGGCAAGCCGTTGGTAGGTTTCGAACCGGCACATTCATGCATGAGAATCGGGCGTCTTAAACCTGGACTTATAGGAACTAATAAAGATACAGTCAGTATAACTATATATTCTTGGTTTGGTTTGATCATAATTACTATGAATACGACGAGAAACCGTATATGATAGCTATAAGGCTAGGAAGACAAGATTTTCTATTTATTGCTTGCTTTAAAAGAACATAAACTATACATATTTTGGACTCTTATAGAAATTTGATATTCACTGTAGATAAACTTTTTTTAAGGAAAAAGAACAAAGCACGCTATACATCATTCAAAATTTTCAATCGTCAATAATATATCAAAGAACCAATTCTAATATTTCTTCTATTCAATTAAGGACTAACCATACATAAAATTAACACTTTACCATCGATAAATAAAACAATAATGAGGAGCACGCGACAAGAAGATACACCACTACACAGTTAACAAAATTATAGGCGCATTTCGCCCAAAGCGATCTTGTATCGATACCAATCAGTAATCAATGGCTTCACATCGATTTAAACGCGATCTTTTATGGGAATTCACGATTCTTTGAGATTTTTTTGTTTGAAGCTGGCCAAGTCTATTGTTTTAGTAACTCCTTGATACGCCTGGATTGAATAATAGAGTAGTTTAGTAAGGCCGAATCAGTGAAGTTGGGATTTGTTAATGGATTCTTAGTGGATTTATAAAGAAATTAATGAACGAATACTATTGTGTGTTTCTATCAAAATGGCATAACGTTATACCTAATGTCGAAAATTGCACTGATTTTTTAAATAAACTTTAATATTTTTAGCAGAACTTAATAGCATTTTAGATGCGACTGAAATGCTTATTTCTACTTGGATACTTATTTCTACTTCTACAAGCTGTAGGTGTACTGTATAGCAGAAGATCTTACTTCTCTCAGCTTTATCAAATCAATCGAAATTCACCAACTTGAAACTTGACACCAAGAAAAATATCTCAATAATTCCCAACTAAAACCGCCACTAATTACGATCAAGCGTACTAGATGAACTTTATATTCCTTATCTTCTTCATTATCTCGAAGAAACTTAACGGATACCTCTTCAAATAAAATTAATACGTATCCATTTGACTTTTGTAAAACTAAGAAATCGCGCGACAAATTCACTACGCTTTGGGGTTCAAATGGCAAACTTATTATTTAACAAACTGACAGCTGCCATCTGCGAGCGCAGGTGGCGCTGCGCATCGCGCGCGCAATTTTGTACATTTCGTTTCCCTTTTTTTTTCATTTTCGACGGTTTCATTTGAATTAACGTTTGTGTGGATTGTTTTATATATTTTTATGTGTGTTATTTTTTAATGTGGGTGGTAGGAAGTTTGTTATTTACTGCCTTGTTGGTATACGAGCTATTCGATCGTTGGGGAGGTTTGAAATTCAGATGCGACCAAAATGCCGATATTATTTTCTACTAAACACTGAATATGGCAGTGTTCAGTAGTCATATAAACCCCAGTCCATCTTAGGTATATCCTTATGGATGTCTGACCCCTCCATAAGGTCCGTACAATATGAAGCACAAGGTTTATTCCATTCTTTTTAGCTAATTAAATTATTATTGATCGTATTTCTATAGGGACTTTTTTTTTTGAGGGGGGAAAATCATCCAATGACTTCTCCCGCCCGGGTGAGGCGGGAGGGAGTGTCAGACTCTTACTGACTAAAAACCACCCCGTTCCTACTCCTGCACTTCGAGCCAGAGCCCCGGCAACCCGTTAAGTCTTCCGCGGCTATTTCTATAGGGACTTGATGTCCTTTTTGGATGACAAGGAATCTACTCAATTTCATTCACTTTTAAATGAAGATACTTATTGTTAAACAAAGTCCTTTTAAGTTGAGCAGAAAGATTGTTATAATTTCCTCTTAGTAGGAAGATTTTGAATAACATATTCATTAATAGGATACAGCTAACTTAGAAGACGCTGGAAAGCAAAAGACCATCTACTTTCAGATCCCACGGTAACAGATAATAGGTCCTGAGTAACCAGGTCCACGTGGTGTACATAGTTATACGCATAATATCACGCCTTTTATAACTGGAGAGGCAGGCAGAGGTGCACATTTCGACACTTAATGGTACTTGTACAATGTAACACCCATTTTTCACTATTTATGTTATAAATCCCATGTAATAGGAGGTGAGCTTAATGCCATATACCGGGCTCAATTCCAGACTCTGTGTTACTACTGACAATTTTGCAAAGACTCACGACCCAGCGGTCGACCTAGCGGTCGGGCAAAGTCTTACTCGTTGGCTGAGTGGTCGCAAGTTTGACTGCTAAGTCAAACTTGCGACCGCTCAGCCAACGAGGCAGCTAATAGTTATAAAATGATCAACATACTTACATAGTGCAACCACGGCGTATGTTTCTAACCCTCTAAACGGAACTCTAAGTTATAACTTAATACAGACTTTTGTCTCGGTCTCTTTACCTTTTAATTAAGCTGTCTAAATGGTTTTGTTAATAACCTACTATATATTTTATTTCATAAAGACTGTCAATGATTAAAAACATCTGCTTTGTTTTACTTTATAGTATTTTGCATGAAGTAAAGCAGCTTGTTCAGTCGTTTAGTAGAAATTAAAATTGTATGATATTTGATTAGTATTGGGTTTTAAATGGAAACAAATAATGTTAGATCAATCACCGCCTTAATGATAAAAATCGCCATATGGATAAAATGACGACCGCCTCGCTGGCCGAGTGGTCGCTAGTGCGACTGCCGGACAAGGAGTCTCGGGTTCGATTCCCGGGTCGGGCAAAATATGACTGGGTTTTTGAAAAAAATCTCAGTAGTAACACGAAATCTGGAATTGTGCCCGGTATATGGCAATAGGCTCACCCCCTGTTACATGGGACTCATAACATAAATAGTGAAAAGTAGGTGTTATATTGTACAGTGGTATAATCTACACCTCTGCCTATCCCTTCGGGGATGAAAGGCGTGATGTTATGTTATGTTATGTTATGTTTTTTTTAGAGGAAAATGTCAGCCCAATTATAGGATACAAAATTCAGTACAAAAAATAAAGCAGCTAAACCGTTTATAGGTTTAACTAGCACTTAAGCTTAAACACAAAATAATTAAATGATACAATTTTCTAGCCACAGATGACAATGGTGACGCTAAAACACTGTGATAAAAACCAATAGTAAAGCTTAAAACACATTCATCCCATAAATATATGTCGCGGAGAACCTAACGGGTAACCGGGGCTCTGGCTCGACGTGCAGGAGAAGGAACAGGGTGGTTTTTAGTCAGTAAGAGTCTGACACTCCCTCTGCAGCATGGAGCAGCCATTCGATGATTTTCTCCCCTTAAAAAAATCCCATAAATATAGATACATAGGCAACTAAAAAAATTACTTACAAAAGCGATTGTACTTGAAACATCTATAAACCATTTCATTGTATTTTACAAGTGAATAAATCAGAAGTTAAGTCCGATAACATTGCTATCAGTGCAACAATAAATTAGTAAGAAAGTCCAATCAACAAAAAGATTTCTTTCACCTAGCCAACTAGAATATATACCCAACAGTTACTATCAGGTATTTCCAGCATCTTTTTACGAACAAACATACATTGCAATCTTATAAATTATACATAACGTTTCTAGTCGAAGAAACGACTTATGAAGTTTTTATTAACCTTAGTTTATTATTAATGAAGATAGACAAAAAGTTTTAGCCACATTGACAGTTGGTTTAAGTAAAAACTTATCACAATTCGACTTCACGCCGTTTTCTTTGGTTATGTCAGCAGAGCACTGGTGAAAGTGTACCTAGTGATGATAATGCTTTATTGTCTAAAATTGAACTAATAGTTTATTAGACTTAAAATTGTTATATTACCAGCTATACTGTAAGTTCCATGTAAACGAGTAATACTCTGGTTAGAAGAAAATCCCCGAAATCAACGTAGCGGTCACAGTCTAGATTATAATTAAGTATGGATAATTATTGAGAGACATGTATTTTTGAGGAATACAATTTCATCAAATAACTCCACTAGCCTAGGCTGATGCCAGAGGGAATGTCAGATTCTTACTGACTATAATAACCATCTCGTTCCCACTCCTGGTCCGAGCCGGGGTTCTGAATGTCATTGCACTTTACCCCACAACCCCAGCCGAACATAGGTCCCATTTAGTGATCTTTTTTATCGGATAAGCCGGTAAACGAGCAGACGGATCACCAGATGGTAAGCAATTGGCGTCGCCAATGGACACCTGAAATACTACAGGCGTTACAGATGCGTTACAGGCCTTTTCAGGAATTAAGAATTTAAGGATTGTTGAGGATTCAGGGATTGGGAAGATAGGGGAAGGGGTTGCCAAGGACCCAATTACCCGGCCTTTGGTAACCTTACTCACACGACGAAACACAACGCAAGCGTTGTTTCACATTATTGGTTGGAGAGATCCGTATATAATTCTCTTCTATTTCTTATGTCTACTGCGTTTAAAAACTGACTTTAAAAAACCAAAAACTAATAACTAAAAAGCAAAAGATAACTTTTATTAGTATTGATAGGTTACCCACCCACTGATAGGTTAAAAGTCGGCCTCCTCCTTGTTTTGAAGTCGGCAATAAATTTCTATAAATTTGAATCAATAACTTACAATGTTACTTGCTTATACTTCTTTGTGTAGTTAAAACAAGGGGCTTAATACTTAGGTACAAGCAAAGACCTATTTTTATAATTTCATTAAAACATAATTACCACGTATAGTCAGTCACTCTTTTCTTCACTTACTATTAAATACGGGACATCATGTTCTCTTTAACGAAAGTAATAATTAAGTGCTTTATAATTAAAAGTCTACTTTAATGTCAAAATCGGTTTACAATGTTGTAGTACTCAATTTCATATGAAAATGTTATGAAGGTACAATCGACGTGGTGCTTCGTGTACGGGAATATTTTTCTTTTTAATTAGAAACGATATAATAATATACTCACTGACTAATGACTGCCTCATTGACCGAGTGGTCGCAAGTGCGTCTGCTGGGCAAGGGGTCTCGGGTTCGATTCCCGAGTCGGACAAAGTATTACTGGGTTTTTATCAGTGGTAGCACGGAGTCTGGAACTGTGCCCGGTATATGGCAATAGGCTCAACCCCTATTACATGGGACTCATAACATAAATAGTGAAAAGTGGGTGTTATATTGTACCGTGACATTAAGTGCCGTAATGTGCACATCTGCCTAGCCTATCCTGGATAAAAGGCGGGATGTTATGCTATGTTATGATAATAATACTTCAAGTACAAAACCTATTTTAAATATACGCATAAATGTAACTGTTAACAGCTTAACCAGAAGCTGCAAAACAATTACTGATCTTAAAAAAATAATTTACTAAAATTGAGTAGATATTTGAATAGAATAGATAATATAATCTACTCGAATGGACATCCAAATATAAGATCATAGGAAGGCTAGTTATTCCTTTATTTTCTTGAATGTTTATTTCATTTCATTTCATTTCGTTTAGACCACCGTGTATGCAATCATTGACTTTTAAAATATTTTCATATACTGTTACCCTATTAGATAGCCATATCTTTTGAATAACTGGCTAATAATCATATTAATTATTAATTTTACTAATTCAATAAAATATCAACACAATATATAAATTATAACATAAAGCATATTTGTACGCACATATTCATACGTAGTCACCGAAGACAAGTGTCGATAGTACTTTTTTTAAATTATACGCCATGGATCCATGGTTTTTAAACACAATAGTTGTCTAATAAATATATAGTTTGGAGTGAAGATAATTGCGTAATCATTACGTCACATGTATGTACGTCACGAATGGTGTTACAATAGTGTTTAGAAGGTGTAACGTATTCTGCTCGTTTAAACAAGAAAATGTTGAAGATGTTTTCGTTCGAACACGATTTCTTTAGTTGTGAATGATGACAATATAATTTGTTTACGCTAATCAAAATAGTCGGCTCGGAGGTTTAAGACGCCCACCTCTCATGCATGAGAGTGCGGGATCGAAACCTATCAGCAGCAAGTACCAATGTAACTTTTTTCGAGTTATATGTACTTTCTAAGATTAATCTAGACACCACTGAGGAACGATGAAGGAAAACATCGTGAGGGTAATCTGGGCTTATAATTTCTAATTATAAGTTTGTAATCACCAACCCGCATTGAGCAAGCGTCTTGATTAATGCTCTTCTAAACCTTCTCCGTGTGAGAAGTGTTTTGCTCGGCAGTGGGCATATAAGCTGTTGATGAATTAAAAGTGAGTTGAGTATCTTACTCAGAAACTTCGTCCCTAGTATTAACAAACTAAGCCAACTGATTTTGTAAAGAGGAACTATTAAACCAGCAAACCTGGACTGTTGGGAAATTTATTATTTAGGGGTAATGTAAGCTAGTTTTTTTATCGAGATATACCATAGAAGCGAGGCCTACTCAAGACGTGGTATTGTTTAAGAAGTAAGAAGCAAAAGTAGGCTGATCAACTACTACTACTGGTACGAGGTCAGCGCCGTCAATGGTTACGAGCAACACCAGAAGAGTTACGGGTGCATTGCTGACCTTTTATAGAGAAGAAGATACGCTCTCTTTTCAAAGCAAGAAGTTCATAAATACAATTTTTAAGAAAACCCGTGGATACGTTCCTTTTAGAGGCAAATCGTACGCGAGCGATTCAATTTTTAGAGGAAAGTCTTCCAGTGGCTGACACCTACGATTTTTAGTAAAAATTAATCGCTGGTGTTATCAGTTATCGAGATAATACAAGTGTGCGGCGTTAGGTGCCGTCCGGCGTTACGGGACTTTCCCCTATACTATCTATATCTCATCCTATTTTAACCAGTGTTTATTGCCAAACATCCAGCTCAATTATCATTTTTCAAACCTTTGATCACACCAAAAGAAGTACTAGCTAAGTCTTTCTACAGCAATTTGTTAAAATTATAACCAAAACATAAGGTCATTATCACATAGTAACCTTAGGCGGTAGGTGTGCCGTGTATTTAAAACCCCCCTAAAAGTATTAGGGTAGGGGGGAGGTTGATGACGTCAATATTCAACCCCATAATTTCCACCCAAGTTTGTGTGAAACATCGCTTTCTTCGTTCATTATTTTAAGCCCCATTTTGTGTGTAGCTATTGTTAAAAACTGGTTAAATTTAAATATCGAACATAGCATAGAATATAAATATAAGAAAAGGTCTAAGAACGAATTCTCTGACCAGTAATAAAATTTTAGCGCTTAAATTATTATAGTATTGCAATTGAAATGAGTGCTGGCGAACAGAGCAGAATAATACATTTCTCATCATTATTGAATCTATAGGCTACCAGTGGACTGTCATGGGATGATACTGAATAATATTATCCGTCGGTCCAGATCAATATAATAATGACTATTGACGCACTCTCATACGCAGTTGTTATTGCAAAATATAATTTATTTTCAATGAGTCTCAATGAGCCGAATTGCAATAACAAAATATAAAACTCCTCATTAATTATAACAGATTCCCAATTCTAAGCTGTGTTTGCATCTATATAGCATAATACGGCAGCGACGGGAAATGAAGCGGCTTCAGTGATAGAACTACACAACGATTAATATTTTTATAAATCAAGAAGTAACAGGTTAATCAAAAATATATAAATAAAGCTGAAAAGGTTTATTATTATATTGCAGTGTAATATCATTTCAAAAGCTTGATTTGTAAATACTGGACTAAAGGGTAATAATCCTCACTTGCAAATTATATTTAAAAAATAGCAAAGAAAAATCACAGATTCGAAATTTAACACAATACATTCGAAATCCGTTATAAGATTCAATCGCCACGGTCATACCGAGTAGAATCGATTCAACTGTATCGATACACGGTTATTATTCACCTCATAAATTAATAATCGAATTAACCTAATAGGCCAGCACTGATTTTTGAACGGACCATTCGTAACGCTATTGGTTTTTATGGATATAGAAAACTAGATGTGATTGAAGCATTAAATTTTATTGGAGTTTTGAAAAAAATATGTGCAACGTTTTTTTAATAGGTTATTGAGCTTAAATAGCGGTTTTTAATTAATAACGGTTGTTGCAATAAGTTCAATGGTAGTTAGTGTTGGTTGCATCATGTGTTCAAAACCATTTATGAGTAAAAGTTTCATTATGTTAAAAAAATATATTAGGGGTAAAAAGTATTGCGTTGTACTTTGTATTAAATTATATTTTGTTTCTTTAGTTTAAGTCGTTACAATGTAATTCTAGATTCTTACTTAAACCAACAATTTGCGGCATAATGCCTAGTTATTGGTACCCACAAGATATAATAAAATAATTATTAACTAAGATAGAACAAAAGAGAGTATTTATGTCTAGCTACAAGATGAATGCGTAAATTGAATATTAATGAACTACGTTTAACCTTGCTTCTCGATTTCTTTTCATATCATATTTATTAAAATTTATAATAAAACTGTATGCACTAAATTGCCAAAAATACAACTTAATGTGAACAATAAAACATTAAATTGGTTTTAAAAAAATGAGAATATAGGTATTTAAGTAAAAAAAAAATATAATGAAAATGCACACTGATTGAAATTTAAATTATTAACTACAATTTATTTTGAATCCATGAAAAAAAACAATAGTTCGTAATAATGCATGCAAGCCACTTTGATGTTAATAATTAATGATATTTAATTACTGGACGGTTCGTAGGTACTTATTAAAAATAATTACTAGCGACAAACATGAAAAAGACATTAACGGATAGAATTTTCATAATTATGTTGAAAACGTTGACAAAGTTACATTGTAGGCACATCTAGTAATTCAATTTCTGTGTTCAGATGAGCGTAGCTGTCAAATTTTAAACAATCTTTGTAGCATGCAATTTCTATCCCTATTTCATAAGGAACAAAGTACAGTATTGTAAAAAAATACTGAGGGCAGAGGCGAATCGCGTTGAGAATTTTGATGTTTCCAAAATTATTAATTGTTTTAAATCGATTTGTTACGATTGTTGAACTTTTTTGTTACATATCGTATATCCGGCACTTTATTCATAAAAAAGTGTTAAGTTTTGACTAATTATAGTCTTTTATTGATTGATTGACACTTCTATTTTGGGAAAAATATCTTTAAAGTTGATGAGTGTCGTTCAAAAGTACTTTCTGGAGTGAATCGGATAACATATCTGTATAAAGGATTAAAACCTGCCTTTTATCTAGGACGCACAACCTAGTATCAAGGGTACATTGGATACCACATCTGTAGTTCTCTAAAAAGATAATGTAGTAAATCAATCTATTGTTAATTTATTAACATTTTTAATACCGCTGTTTGTTTGTTAAATACATCCTTATATTTTTTGTAATTCCCTACTATGGTTATCCGTTACATAAAGAAATATGAACCAATTGATCTTTTGAGGAACTGTCAAAAAAAGCTCAAAAAGGGCAACTGTCGCTAAAATTCCGAAGAAAAACGGCGATTGCTAAAATGTACATAAAGGATAGAACTAATGTCTAAACACTAACCTTTTTCCATTCCTTCTTCTTCTTTTTGTGGCATAAACAGTACCAAGTTGACTGGAGTGCGGCTGCGGCGGTGGTCTGAGCAGGCCAGCGTCCACGCATCCATCCAGCGCGTAGCTAGCCTGCCCACTCCAGCCCCCGCACAGCTGCAGTTTCGACTCAGTGGCTATCTTGACGGCTTGCAACTCCACGCCAGATATGTGCACCCCCAAGTTAATGTGATCGGTAGGGTAACGACATATGGTCAATGATGCATCTGGTATTTCTGGTTCAACGCACTCTATCAACGATGTGAACGAAGATTTTGATGAACTGCGAGCCGCAGTTCACAAGACTGACGTGGGAGATAGTATTGTCAATAGTGGCGAAGGCAAAGTTAGCGTAACAGCATTTGTATGTGATTCTGTCCGTGACGACACTACTGATTTTGCTCTGGATTCCACAATTAATGAACGCACCAAAGATAAGGATCAATTAGCAAAAGAATCTTCAAATCACAAAATAAAACGTTGCAAACTCCAATGATAAACGTGTGCAGTTTCTAATAATGCTGCTAAATGCGGCAATTTAGCAATTTGAATTTTATTATTTTCTTCTTCGGTATATTTACTCCAAATTTAATTGGCCAGCACTTAAAATCTTGATTGTATTGGAAACTCGTAAACAAAGGCCTCGAATTAGATGTTCCTTGCAAAATTAACAGTTTGATAGCAATTAATTCATCCGCTTGTAAAGGTCGAACGTGAATTATAATTGTTCCTTTGTCTGTAACTATTATACAATACTTGAGATCTTCAATATCCCTTCGATCTTCTTTATTTACGAATTTTAATTTATCTACAGTTTCTATATCATCTCTTACTATGTTAAATGGATCTAATTTATCATTACTAATGAGCCTATTATTTACACTTCAATTTAGATCTTAAAGTCGATCTAGGCTGAGCTTTTTATTTACACTCGCTGTACACTAGGCTATCTTTGTTTTAATATTGCACGAATAAAGCCTAAAATGGCTGTTAAGATTTTTAAGAAAATGGGAAAGAATCCTAAAAATTATCCCGAATCTAGAAGCTGATTAAGAATTTTTGGAAGAATTCGATTGAGCTTTAACTGAATAAAATCTTATTGGAAGATATTTTGGCTCAAACTAAAAAATATTACGTCGATCAACTGAACATTTCACTCCACAAAATAGCTGTATTGTTACTGTTTTGTACTACGGCCAATTTCAACCGCCAGAGGTCACTTTTCAGCCGATCGATGCCACAACACTAAACACAAAACATTCGTTTCCACACTTTTCATAACATTCTTGGTTTATACAATCATATTTTTAACCCATAACACAGTTTGGGTCTGATATTCTTCTTGAGTCACATATAAATATACCACATTGTCACTGCACGGGGTATTCACCGGTTATTTTAATTTTTTTCTTACAGAAAGCACGTGTTCAAATTTTTGCTAAGTTGTGTGAGTACGCGTGGCGCAGCCGGCAAGCGCCCGATGACGTTTGGAGCCTCACAATCTAAGACCCTTAACGGAGGTGGGTGGGACTAAAACTTACCACGCCTTGCACTTCTCGCCAACCAATCGAAACGCTCCGGCTTCATCAAAGCGCACACGGGGACGTACTGAACGTTCATTTTTATTTTTCTTAACAATTGCGCTCGAGTTTTTCTTTTGCACCTTTTTTTGTATAGTTTTGTTTTAAATTGTATAGGTTTTGTTTGCAATGTCAGTTGCAATGTCGGCGTTCAGGAGAAAGGATAACTGGCATTTCTTAAGTGCATTAGTTTTTAAGTTTCGTGAAAAATTATGTTTAGTACCGGTATCGGTATTGTACAAATTATTATGAACGTTGAAAATTTGAAAAATGGGACAGTAATAACATTAATAAGTGCTTTAAATTATTATAAAAACTCCTTCGTTTCTTTGTAGGTATAAACTTTGTTCATTATCTTTTTATTATTTTGAGAATGATGAGTTTTTTATTTACCGTTACTTTATATTTTTGAACCGAAGAATCATCAGTCACACTAATTACTTTTTTTTCGTAAAAAATATTACGTCCAAATGCGTCCCATGTGGTTAGTGATGACGTCACAAAATGGCCGCCGGGTGAGGGCGAGTTTTCGCATTTTCCCCTCGACCGTACTCAGCGGCGGACGACCCTAAGTTTAAATTAGTTTTTTTTACTAATTGTGATCATAGTTGAAATAGCTTGCTAACTGATATTAGATGCATTTGCTTTTAAAAAATATTGGTTGTCATGAATAAATCATTCCCTCGCCTTAAGGACCAATTTATCCACAGAGGTATACCCTACTTTAAACATTTGACAATTCTTCTATACTAGAAAACTGATGATTTTATTCTACAGGTAAAAATTGTCTGAATAGCGATTTCCAAACCGCTAGTCATGCGTTGAGGTTATGGCAAATCCAAAGGTCAGTCTTGCGTTGCCGAGTGATCCATAACATACATAACATCACATCACGCCTTTTATCCCCGAAGGGGTAGGCAGAGGTCCACACAGAACTAACACCTACTTTTCACTATTTATGTTATGAGTCCCATGTAATAGGGGGTGAGCCTATTGCCATATACCGGGCACAATTCCAGACTCCGTGCTACTTGTTGTTAATTTATACTAGGTATGCATTTTGAACTGCATTTTGGTGCAAAGGCTGGGCTGACTATCACATACCGTTTAATAGGATCGCTTCTCGCAACTTTGATGGAATTTACAAATTATTGTATCGATTTTTTTATTTTTAAGGGGCTAAAATCATCGAATGACTGCTCCCGCCTGGGTGAGGCGGAAGTGAGTGTCAGACTCTTACTGACTAAAAACCGCCCCGTCCCTTCTCCTGCACGTCGAGCCGAAGCCCCGGTTACCCGTTAGGTTCTCCGCGACATTGTATCGGATTTGGGAGTATATTTCACTTACTTAAGTTTGGAAGAGCTATGCTTCGGCACGAATGGGCCGGCTCGACCGGAGTGATACCACGGCATTACAGAAATCCGATGTGAAGCAACGCTTGCGTTGTGTTTCGCCGTCTGAGTGAGGTTACCGGAGGCCCAATTACGCCCCCCTTCCCCAATCTCCCCAATCCCAAACAATATTCAAATTCCTAATTCCCAAAAGGCCGGTAACGCACTAGTAACGCCTCTGGTGTTGCGTGTGTCCATGGGCGACGCCGATTGCTTACCATCAGGTGATCCGTCTGCTCGTTTACCGACTTATCGAATTAAAAAAGTAAATTTAATGTTTGTGTACTTCAAACACATCTACTGCATAGAAGAACATCCTGGCAGAGGCAATACTTATAAAAAAATAAATAAATATCTAGATATTGGAAAAAAAAACTGCTGTTCCAAGAGAAATTTGATTTTAACTTCTATGAAATTATACTGCCTCGTTGGCCGAGTGGTGGCAAGTGCAACTACTGGGCAAGGGGTCTCGGGTTCGATTCCCGGGTCGGACAAAGTATTACTGGGTTTTCAAAAAAATGTCAGTAGTAGCACGGAGTCTGGAATTGTGCCCGGTATATGGCAATAGGCTCACCCCCTATTACATGGGACTCAGTGAAAAGTGGGTGTTACATTGTACAGTGGCATAATGTGCACCTCTGCCTACCCCTTAGGGAATAAAAGGCGTGATGTTATGATGTTATGAAATTATACTTTAATTTTCTTTGTTACGTATCATACTTACTACTTTTTGATCAAGTCGTTGTTACGACCTCACGATCAACGTTAAGCAACATTGTCACCCTAGACACCGACTTTCACATTCTAATCATAAAATTAATTATCTGTTAATTAATCGACCATTTATAAAGGTTACAAATTATCGTGTATGTTGCAAAAATAATAATACCATAGGACTTTAGAAGTTTATATATTTTCCTACCTATAAATAAAGGTTTAATTTATTATCATTTTAAATATAAAAGTTACCCTCACCCTACTTGCCCGTTTTCGACTGCACCGTTGGCGCGGTGGCTAGGCAACTGGCTGCCACGCAACGTGTCGCGGGTTCGATTCCCGCACGGAACAATTCTTTGTGTGATCCACAATTGTTGTTCCGTGTGTGGGTGTCATGTGTATGTGAACTTGCATGTTTGTAAACGCACCTACGATACAGGAGGAAATCCTAGTGTGGCGCAACGTTTTTTTTTGTAAAAAAGAAAAAAAGTTTTTGAAACTAAATGATTGCTATCGTCATCATCAACACCTTGTAACAGTCGATTTGTACACTAGGCCAACTTCACACGTCAAACTGAATAATAAAAAAGGTGTTACAGTATAAAAATATTGTAAATTTTAACTTCCTACTTATATTAACAGGATAGCTAGCTATTATTCTAGAACATTAGACAAGTTTTTTTTCATTTCTCACAAAATTAAATACTTTCGACGATATATTAATTTGAAATATCGTGTGACGTCACAACGTGTCACTTTTTGTAGCACGTTATGACGTAACTACCTCTCATTCCTGAACTTAACTTCATTTTGTCAGAGTATTGTAACTTTATACGTCAAAATAAAAAAAAAACGTGTGTAATATTTTTTCATTATCTAACTGATGGACCAATTACATTTTTAATTTTCATACCCTGGCAAATACCATGTAGTAACATGTAGCTTGAACTTCGAAGAACGTTACAACTGCAAGTGTCGCTATAGGTCGACTGCTGCCGTGGCATGCGGCTCGTGTGTAAGAAGCTCTTAAAACTCCATAGCAAAAGATAGTCAAGTACACTTAGTTGGTTTCTTTTGCATTACAGCTAAGTAAGTAGCCACGGAAATTGATGGTCAACTAAATTCAAATGCATAGATACAGAAGCAATCTTTAGTTTTATTAATAACTTTTTACATGTCGTGTGTGTGCCTGGAACTGGAAAAGCTCCAAGACTTTTAGGCTTAGTCGCGGAGAACCTAACGGGTAACCGGGGCTCTGGCTCGACGTGCAGGAGATGGAACGGGGTGGTTTTTAGTCAGTAAGAGTCTGACACTCCCTCCCGCCTCACCCAGGCGGGAGCAGTCATTCGATGATTTTCCCCCTTAAAAAAAAGACTTTTAGGCTTTTTGAAGACTTTACAATTTAAGGCAGCCAGAGTCACAAAGTCTAGCAAATAAGTATAATAAGTATAATATACACTACATTTAGAGATCGTCGCAAGCAATAAAATACATAGTATTAATGTATTTTTTATGAATAGTGCAGAGTAATATAAAGTTGGCAAAGAATTTTATTATTCAGTCAGTTAGTGGGTTTATTCTTTTATTTGAGTAATAATCTCAAACTTTATTGTTTACTGCGTTACAATTAATTTAGATTTATTGTGCAATTAAATGTTAAATTTCGTTTCGGAGTTTCGCTTTTACTATTTCGGATTTAAGTAAAGAAATCGAAAATATGACTAAAATGTTTGGTTTGGTTTCAAAATCTCGACTGCCTCGTTGACCTAGAGGTCGCAAATGCGACTGCCGGACAAGGGGTCTCGGGTTCGATTCCCAGGTTGGGCAAATAATTACTAGGTTTTAAAAAAAATCTCAGTAGTAGCACGGAGGAATCTTGCCCGGTTAATGGCAATAGGCTCACCACCTTTTACGTGGGACTCATAACATAAATAGTGAACAGTGGGTGTTACATTGTACAGTGGCATAATGTGCACCCCTGTGTACGCCTTCGGGGATAAAAGGCTTGATGTTATGTTATGGATTTCAAAATTTCTCCGGCCTTATTTGGAGTCGCTGATCTCAAACATAGGACTTCAGTGTTCCAGTGTTTTCATGCTTGTATCTACTGTAGATCCTGGCTTACAGGAGTTGCAGCGGTTTTGGAAGGTTGTAGCGGGCTTGTCCCAATAAAAAGAAAGTATTAATAATAAACAGCAACCCGTGGCAGTCCATTGATAGATAGACTATGGATCTCCTCTTCATAAGCAAGTTTTTTTTATAGTATAGGAGGCAAACGAGCAGAGGGATCACCTGATGGTAAGCGATCAGCGCCGCCCACGGACACCCGCAAGACCAGAGGAGTCACAGGTGCGTTGCCGGCCTTTGAAAAAGGAATACGCTCTTTTCTTGAAGGTTTGGGTTTTCTATATCCTTCACACTTCTCAGTTGAATTGGAGCTCGCAGTGTAAATAGGACAGGTTTATCAGCGCTGATGCCCAGTCTTCGTCATAATGTTAGGATAACTATGGGAAGCGTAAGAGCGGTATCAATTTGGGTGTCGTCAAGTCCCGAGTGAACAGGTTACTCGTAGGTAGGCGTGCATCGTCGGCCACATCATTACCTACCACCAGGCGAGATGGTGGTCAAACGTCAGCCTCATTTATTTTTTATTCATCAACAGCCTATAAATGCTCACTGCTGAGCAAAGCCTCTTCTCACACGGAGAAGGTTTGAGCATTAATCACCACGCTTGCTCAATGCAGGTTGGCGATTACAAACTAATGCCAATAAACAACCGAAGTTGTTACATAACCATCACCCACTATTAGAAATTATAAGCCCAGGTTTCCTCACGATGTTTTGTTTTAGATAATCTTAAAAAGTACGAAGAAGTAAGAAACGTCAGCCTATCAAATGTAAACAAGAAGGTATCGAATGTTGCCTTTTCTTCAGGAGACATATGTTCATAATAAAAATTCTAGAATAATAGATCTTTCTTCAGTCCAACTAGCATATTTGATCAAGTAAACAAGTCATATAAAAGAGGCTGAAATCGTTAAATATGAGCCATTATGATTTACATCGAAGCCCCGCGCCCCTCTGACACTGCTCATTGTAAATCAACAGAGAACTGCCGAAAATCACGCATAACGAATATCTCTGTCTTTTGTGTTACAAGTTGTAAGATAATTGCTGTTATAGACTAGTGAAATGGTTTTTAAACATAACTTAACATCACGCCTTTTATCCCCGAAGTTTTATACTACGGCACTTAATGCCACTATACAATGTACCATCCACTTTTCATTATTTGTGTTCTCATGTATCGGGGGTGAGCCAACTGCCATATACCGGGCACAATTCCAGACTCTGTGCTACCACTGATTTTTCGTTAAAGAACCCAGTAATACTTTGCCCTACCCGGGAATCGAACTCGAGACCCCTTGCCCTGCAGTTGCGACCACTTGGCCAACGAAGCAGTCATTGTTTTTAAACTAGCTTTAATACCTATTAGTGCTACCTAGTATTGTAGTATTGTAAGAGAAGCAGTCGTATCTTTGTTATCATGGATGGTAAGTAATCAGTGCCGTCGATGGAAACCCGCAGCACTGGAAGAGCCACAGGTCTTTACAGGTATTTTAAAAAAGAGTACGTTATTCCTTTAATGTTTAAAGGTCATAATAGTGTTAAGTCTACTTTTTATATTTTAACAAAGCCACGAGCGGAAATGTAGCATTTAATATACATGTGGACTTCTTTGATAAATATGATGTAAAATATAAATTATTTAATTAAAACTAATAACAAAACAACAAAACAATGATGACTTAATACGTTTTTATGAAAACATTAAAAATAAATCGGATACATTAAACACATCGGACAGTAATTAAACGTAAATTACCGGTTTTTACTAATTACGACGTACACTGACGACTACTTCACTTGTCTAGCTTCCAATGAGCCGTTTAATCACCTAATAATAATTAATAAGGTCCTTGAAATACATTGTAGTCAGTTGAACATAGGTTTTTTTTAAGGGGGGAAAATCATCGAATGACTGCTCCCGCCTGGGTGAGGCGGGAATGAATGTCAGACTTTTACAGACTAAAAACCACTCCGTTCCTTCTCCTGCACGTCGAGCCGGAGCCCCGGTTACCCTTTGGTTCTCCGCGACGAACATAGGGTTTGGGGTCGATTATTCTAAGTTCGGATAAAATGGTTCTTGAACTTACCATTCGTTTTTTAGTTACCCTAACCTGTTTGGTTTCGATGCCTATTAAGTACACATCCTATATCTTATACTATTATATAAAACGGAAGAGTTCGTTTGTTTGAACGCGCTAATCTCCGTAACTACAAATTTGATTTGAATAATTCTTTTTGTGTTAGATAGTGCATTTAATGAGGATGGCTATAGGCTATAAAACATCACGCTACGACCAATAGGAGCTGGGCAGAGCGTGTGAAACCGCGCGGAAGAAGCTAGTAGAAGGAATAAAAATAATAAAGATTAACCAAAAATAACGGCTTCTCCACGTAAATATATTGAAATAAGCTCTACTAGTTTCGAGTCACAGAGGGACTCTTGCGTACGCGGATCCGGTAACGTTGCGTGTATGTCTCAGTGACTCGAAACTAATAAAACTCATCTCTTTCTCTCTCTCTCTCTCTCTCTCTCTCTTTCTCAGTATATTTATGTGAATAAACCGTTATGTTTAGTTGGTATAATATGTCTCATGATAGTTATTATAAAAATAATAAATATAAAACTGGATGACTCGAATGGATTTACAAAAGCAAACGCTTACTTATAATACACATTATCAAAGAGCAAAATGCATGGTTTTTTTTATGGCATAAGCCGGTAAACGAGCACATGGATCACCTGATGGTAAGCAATCAGCGTCGCCCATGGACACCTGGAACATCAGGAGCGTTACAAGTGCGTTACCGGCCTTTTGGGGATTAGGAGTTTGAGGATCGTTGTGGATTCAGGGATTTGGGAGATTGGGGAAGGGGAGGGTAATTGGGCCTCCGGTAACCTCACTCACATGAAGAAACACAACGCGTTGCTTTACGTCGGTTTTCTGTGAGGCCGTGGTATCACTTCGGTCGAGCCAGCCCATTCGTGCCGAAGCATGGCTCTCCCACACTTGAAAAACTGGCACTCTTTCACACAATAATAAAGATTTAACTTCAAAAAATGGATTTACAAAAGTAAACGCCTACTTATAGTACCTACACATTAGCAAACACCAAAGTGTGTGATAATTATCTCTAAAGAATTCTATAGATACGTATACAAAATCGCGCATTGTTTTCAACTTAGGCCACATCTCAATAGTAAAATTTTAGGTTACAAGAGAGGCCATAAAAAGCGCGCATAATTTTTTTATTATTTGAATGTCGCATAAAATGTTATCCTCTGGCAACCGTGACGTCACCTCTGTCTATTTAATGTTTCATTTGACTTTGTTATGCTTTATTTAACTTAAAATAAACCCTTTGGTACACTTTTGAATAAACATTTTTGTGGAATTAAAAAAAAAAATATTTCTTGTGATACATTCTCACTGATGGATTTAAATATGGGAGAGCCATGCTTCAGCACGAATGGGCCGGCTCGACCGGAGTGATACCACGGCCTCACAGAAAACAGACGTGAAGCAACGCTTGCGTTGTATCTCGTCGTGTGAGTGAGGTTACCGGAGGCCCAATTACCCTCTCCTTCCTCAATCTCCCCAATACCTGAATCCCCAACCATCCTCAAACTCGTAATCCCTAAAAAGCCGGTAACGCACTTGTAACGCCTCTGGTGTTCCAGGTGTCCATGGGCGACGCCGATTGCTTACCATCAGGTGATCCGTCTGCTCGTTTACCGGCTTATGCCATAAAAAAAACTTCTTCTCAATTGCAGAAGGAATAAACTTTATAAGCTTTAAAGTTTGTTAGCTATTTCAAACTTCCTATAATAACACAACATAACATCACGCCTTTTATACCCGAAAGGGTAGGCAAAGGTGCACATTACGGCACTCAATACCAATGTACAATGTAACATCCACTTTTCATTATTTATGTAATGAGTCTCATGTAATAGGGGGTGAGTTTATTGCCATATACCGGGCTCAATTCCAGGCTCCGTGCTACTACTGAGATTTTTTTTATAAACCTAGTAGTAGGTACTTTGCCCGACCAGATCGAACCCCGGGCAAGGGGTCTGGAACCGAGACCCCTTGCCCGGCAGTCACACTTGTGACCACTCGGCCAACGAGGCAATCAACCTATACACTTAAACACCTACATCTAAATTTCTACTAACTCCCTAAAGAAATAAAAGGTGATAAAGCAAAACACGTTTCGAAGGGTATTTTTTGTGACCAGTAATGCCATCTTGCGGAGAAACGTGGGACTTCATTCAAAAGTAGTTCGCTCCCTACAGGGCTATAGAGCTTTTAAAAGTTCTTGTGCTAAGGCCGAGTGAACGTTTAAAATCAATACAAGCTTTGTAAGCTTGCTCAGTGTTACTGTAATTTCATTTTTCATTATATTATGAATTGATTAAGTAATTGAAAATTGGTATTGTTTGTGTTAGAAATATATACGTCAAGAATTAGAAACGTTTCTTAGAACAGAGATGATTGACATTGCACTGATCTCTGAAACAAGATTTACACCGAAAACACACATAAACTTTAATAACTACACAGTGTATACAACCAATCACCCAACTGGCAACAGTCATGGTGGAACAGCAGTAATTATTAAAAACAACATAAAACACTACCCTATAGAGGAATACCGAACAGAAAAAATACAAGCAACATCTATTAAACTGGTAAATGGCAAACCAGAAACGGTATTCTCCGCTGTGTATTGCCCCCCAAAACATTCTATAGCAGCCAGCGAGTTCGCGGAATATTTTTCTACACTGGGTAATAGATTCATATGTGCAGGGGACTGGAACTCTAAACATTTAAATTGGGGATCTAGGCTAACCAATACTAGAGGAAGACAACTGTATAAAGCCACAGAAGAGATGAAGTTGGAATGTCACTCCGGTAGAGAACCTACCTACTGGCCTACCGACAGGCAAAGAATCCCAGATTTATTGGACTTCTTTATTGTAAAAAACATAGATAGTAATTACTTAAACATAGAACCACGAATAGACCTTACGTCTGACCATACACCAGTTATACTAAATGTTACCACAACAGTTAATCTGGTAGCACCGCCTCCAAGAATATACAATTTGAACACAACGGATTGGACAATCTATAAAAGTGTTATCACAACAAAGACTGAACTAAAGACCAAAATTAATACAATAGAAGAACTTGAAAGACAAGTGGAACAACTTAATATGACCATCCACATTGCAGCCAATTCCGCGACTCCAAAAAGGACAGGTAAAGGACAACCTCTGAAACATAACTCTTATCCAAAGGATATCAAAGAGAAAATAAAGGAGCGCCGTCGTTTGAGAAAAGTCTGGCATACTACAGGATACCCAAGTGATAAAGCTGCATTCAATAGTTTCTCAAATGAACTCAAAGCCCTTATCAGTACCCTAGAAAATAATAACATTCAACACTATCTTTCAAATCTAGATCCAACGAAAGACACAAACTATTCACTATGGAAAGCTACCAAGAGTCTAAAGCGCCCGAAAATCCACAAATCACCTATCAGTGATGAAAAAGGAGGGTGGGCTAGATCAGACAAAGAAAAGGCATGTATCTTTGCGAACCATCTGAAAACAGTTTTCCAACCACTCCCTGAAAACAATCCCGAACAAACTCTGGAGATCAAGAAATACCTCGAATCTGTGAATCAAATGTGTCTTCCACTAAAAAGTACCTGCCCAAAGGAAATTGTGAAAGAAATAAGGCAACTCAAGGAAGGTAAAACACCCGGATATGACTTTATTGATGCCACATTACTTAAAAATCTGCCTCATAAAGGGGTAATGAAATTGGTTAACATCTTCAATGCCAGCTTAAGACTAGAACATTTCCCTGGGCAATGGAAAATTGCTCATGTAGTCATGATACTGAAACCTGGTAAACCCCCACAGGAAGTTACTTCCTACAGACCTATCAGCCTGCTACCAGTTATCGGCAAACTGTTTGAGAGGATATTGCTTAACAGGATGAAAGAACATCTAAGTAGAGTATTACCGAACCACCAATTTGGATTCCGGGAAAAACACGGGACAATTGAACAAATACACCGTATAACTGACATCATTAGCAGGTGCCTTGAAAACAAATTATACTGCTCTGCTGTGTTTCTGGATATTAGCCAAGCATTTGATAAGGTATGGCATGACGGCCTCCTGTTCAAGGTAAAGAAGCAACTGCCGCATTGTCTATTCAGAATACTAGGATCCTACTTAGATAAAAGATGCTACCAAGTGAAGTGCAGCGATGATCTTTCAGAGCTACACGAAATAAAGTCAGGTGTTCCTCAGGGCAGTATCTTGGGCCCTGTACTATATCTCATCTTTACAGCAGATATCCCAACAACTGACTACACTACAACTGCGACATATGCTGATGATACGGCACTACTGTCGGCTCATAGCAACCCAGAAACGGCATCATCACAGTTGCAAAATCATCTGACGGAAGTTGAGGTATGGCTGAAGCGTTGGAGAATAAAAGCCAATGAGAGCAAATCGGTACATGTGACTTTTACACTCAGGAGAGAAACATGTCCACCGGTAACGCTCAACTGCAAAGTGATCCCTCAAGATAATAGCGCAAAATACTTAGGCATGCACCTAGATAGGAGACTTACATGGCAGAAACATATTTGGTCAAAGCGCAAACAATTAGATGGAAAACTGCGGTCACTGAACTGGCTGTTGGGATCCCAATCGCAACTAAATTGTAACAGCAAGATGTTAGTATACAAAACCACCTTAAAACCCACCTTAATTCCCCCCCCACCCCGGTCACGATTACATTATACTCCGTTTTAATATTAAAATAAAAATAGTAAATCGAGTTAAATACCACCATACATAGTATTAAAGTAACGACCACAGTGCAAGACGACAGTGCAAGTGTTAGTGAACCGCAATACAGCTGATCAACAGGACAAAAGCGAACTTCCATTACTTTGGTACCTGCTCCGTGATTAGTGCAGCAATAATAAACATGCTCCTAAAAATACAACAAAGAAGCAATTGGAACGTGAGAAATAACTAACAACAAGTGATTAGTGACATAAAAAAACAATATATTTAAGTTTTTACGCGTTAAAACGGCTAATAAATGTAAACAAAGAAAAATGTGACCTATGGGTGGACTACGTACATAATAATCGTAATACCCTACCACTAACTATTATTTTATTCATATTTATAATACAAGTCACTATTTCACTTATATCGACTATGCTCGATTAGCTGCTGTACAAGTGTGGTATCTTTCGGTGCAAGGAGCCACGAGTTCGAGACCTGCGAAAAGCAATCTCTTTTTGTGGAATGTTTGTAACTTTGTATCGTCTCTGTTGGTTTTAAATGCTCTAAAAAAAAAATATTGTCTATTTGGACCACAGCAGTAATAATTTAAATAAATTAGATAACAATATTGTACCACCAATACAGTTACATAGTGGTGCCGACAGAGGGCGCTGGAGAATCAATACAAGCATGGATTCATTCGATAATGTAACTCATCGGAATCATCGCAAAACAGGATCTCTAGATAACTTGTCTGATATTATGACAAATGACGATGAAGAAACACTATTTGATACCACAATGTTAAGCATACCCGATAGTCTAGACAATCAAAATAACAATGACAACTTAAGCGAATTAAAGGAACAAATAAAATTACTAAACATGCAACTAATGAGTGCTCATCAAAAATAGAGAACTTAAATAATGAAATTTCCGATTGAAATCTGATCTTCAAAGTCGATAAAGACTGTCGAAATTTGCAAAAAGATCTGTTTAAACGCCCGATAGATCACCATCAGCTCGTAAAAAGAACCCAATGCATCAAAACTTGTTAAGCCCGATCATTCTAAATAATGAGCGCAATATTAAAGATACTCCTCAGAGGAAAACTATAGTGCTTGATAAGGAAACGCAAACAGTAAATTTGACAGTGGATCAATTGACACAAACTGAACAAAATTTGACAACTACTCCACGAGAGGATAATACCACCTGCGACAAAACATCGGACATTATGTATGTACCAAGACATAAAAACAGACTATCTATAATAAGCAGCAACTGCACAAGGGGAATGCTACCTCTAATTGAAAAAACATTTTCCAAATACTTTAATTACTGTCATCATTTGTTGCCAGAAGTTACAACATCAGATTTTCTCAACAGTCTTGAGTTTAAATTAAAAGATTTTACGATAAACGACTACTGCCTGTTATTCATTGGAGAAGGTGATCTGATTAATGGGGATTATTTGAAAATACTCGACAACTTTAAAAACTCAATGAAAAAAATCAACAATACAAACCTCATCATTTGCGCCCCAACCTATAAAACGGGTGCTCTTATCCACAATTATAAAGTGGAGTTATTCAATAGTCTACTTTGGTTGGACATAAGAAATAACCAATACGCAATTTTTTCGACACCAATCGCACCCTATCTCTTGAAATGTTTTCGAGTACAGGGAAACTGAACAAGTATGGATGGCAGAATATTTTTGAACAAATCATGGCCAACATATTGATAGACTACAAACTATTCTGCAATCAAGATTTGGCAAATGACAGGATAGGCCAACTACCATTATCGGACTACGTGCCGGAAAACAAATCAACAGCAACACATAACCAGTTATTTCTTCTATAACCACATGAACATTATGCACCAAAACATCGCGGGACTTCTTAATAAAATTGATATGTTGACGTTACACATCCAAGAGCTGCACGTGATGTCGAAATTGGATGTGGATGTACTGTGTATCACTGAACATTTCGTGACCTCAGGACAGGAATCACTAATTAAAGTACCAAATTACAAGCTTGCATCATGTTACTCACGCAATAAAAAACGTGGAGGAGCATGCATCCTTATTAAAAACATTCATGAATATAAAGAACTACCTATCGCATCTATTATGGGAGTATTTGAATGCTGCGCAATAGAATTAAAACAACAGGGATTAATAGTAGCTTGTATTTATAGACCACCGAATATGTCCTGTATTAATACATTTTTAAATCATCTAGACATTTTATTAAAGACATTGCTTACAAAGGTGAATAGAAAAATAGTATTATGTGGCGATTTTAATATAAACACCCTCAACAAAAACAGATTACATTAGACTTCGAAAATTTACTGTTGAATTATAATCTAAAGCTAGTGCTCAATCAGCCAACTAGACCAAAAAGTGGCACTTGTATAGATAATTTTGCCCATAATGCTAAACAAAATTGCACTAGCGAAGTGGTCGACTTTGGCTTATCAGACCATACCGCGCAAATTTTAAAAATACCGGTAAATAAAACGTGTGTAATAAATGCCTGGCGAATCCAAAAGCGAAACATGTCGAAAGAAAATTTAAATTTATTTAAAAATCATGTACAATGTCTGTCTTTTTCAGAAGTGTTTAATTCAGATAATCCTGACGAGGCATATAACGAATTTATTGATCTTTTTAACTTATTGTATGATTTGTGTTTTCCAATTATGCTAATAAACATAAGTACTACAAAAAAAATTAAATGGCTATCACGCGGCATTAGACTCTGTAGCAGAAATAAACGTAAGATGCTATTAAAATATAGAAAGACACCTACAAGTGAGGAAAAAAATAAACTACAAACCTATTCCCGTAAACTCAAAAAGATTATTAAACTGACCCAAAAAGCCCAAAACAATTACTTAATAAACAGCTCAAACAACAAATCAAAAGCATCATGGCAAATAATAAATAATCATAACAATTTGGCGAAGGATCCAATTTTGCAAATTAAAGACGGAAACCAAATAATAAAAGACACAGGGCAGATCGCTGAATCATTTAATAACTTTTTTATAGATCAAATACACGCTATACCCGGAAGTTGTACGGGAAATTTGAATACGATAAATACAACGCAAAAATCACTATTTATGCAGCCGGTGGTCCCACAAGATATCGTACGCGTGATAAAAAATTTAAAAAACAAAAAAAGTTGTGGTAGCGATGGAATTTCAACTGTTGTAGTGAAATATGTGGCAGATCATATAGCTAAACCATTAAGCCATATAATAAATGTTTGTATAAGTTCAGGCGTATTCCCTGAGAAATTGAAGACAGTGATAATAAAACCAATACATAAAAAGAATGACAAAGAAGATATGACAAATTACAGACCTGTAGCGCTAATTTCAGTATACTCTAAGATTTTCGAAAAAATTTTGTATGAGTCGATATACTCTTTCATCACTAAAAATGACATTTTATGTGAGGAACAAAAGGGTTTCCGTAAAAATAAAAATATCAATATGGCTATATTTGATCTCCTAAAAATAATCATGAATAATATGGATAAAAGAAATCCAATATGTGCAATATTTACAGATATGACAAAGGCTTTCGACTATGTAAAACATGACATTCTCCTTAAAAAACTTAACGACTATGGCATAAGAGGAAATGTATTAAATTTAATCAAGTCATACCTCACGGGAAGAAAACAATACACAGAAATCTCGAAAATATGTACAAAAACTAAGCTTGAACGGAAATATCTATCCAGTTGTAGAGTTCCTAAATTCGGTGTTCCACAGGGCAGTGTTCTTGGTCCGCTGCTATTTCTGCTATACATTAACGACCTGCCCCGTCAAATTTGTCAACCAATGACACTATTCGCTGACGATAGCACTGCTATAGTAGAATGTTCTGGTGATAAAGATTACAAAAATAAAATTAACAACACACTAGAAACCATAAAGAATGGCTCAATATGAACAATTTAGTCATAAATCTACAAAAAACCAAAGTCATGCATTTCTACCAAAGAGTACAACCAGGAAGTATAATTACTGAATACAAAAGTCAAAAGTCGACACAACATCAGTGACCAAATTCTTAGGAGTGCATATCGACAACCAATTGACTTGGAAATATCATGCTGAAAATGTGTGCCAAAGACTCAGTAAATCCTCATATGTACTTTATAGCCTCTCAAATAAAGTTAATATAGGTACATTAGTGATAGCCTACCATGGATTAGTTGCTTCTTTCTTAAGATACGGTGTCATATTCTGGGGTAATTGCAGCGATAAAGAAAGAATATTTCGAGCCCAAAAACGATGCCTCCGATCAATGACAGGTCTTACACAAACTGAAAGTTGTCAACCTTTGTTTCAATCCTTGAAAATTTTGACACTACCTTGTCTGTACATATTAGAAGTGGCTCTATTCGTGAAATTAAACAGATGCTTATTCACTTCAATGGCTGACACGAGACAACGTATAATACCAATAAGGACCCAGTATAGAAGCCAATTATGCACAGGTGGTCACAAAACAGCCTTGCTGAAAAATAGCATCTTTCACATGGGACCGCTGGTATATAACAAACTCCCGGAAAACTTAAAAGACATACCTCTAAATAAATTTAAAAACCAATTAACATCATTGCTACTGACTAAGTGTTACTACACAATCAAAGAGTTTTTAAACGACAGAACTCTAAAGGAAAATTGTACGTTTTAATAATAATAAGTAGCAAAACTTTGGGAAACACTGTAATATGTCTTGCTCAGATTGAAACACTTATGTATTGATTGCGTTAGTGACTTTTATGGCATTACATTATGACTTCAATTAAGATACTTCGTTAGTTTGATATTTTTCGTTATTTGATAATCGTCGACATAACTTAATTTATTGTTAATTGTAACATTTGACATTTCTTGACATAAACTTTGTAACATTATATTTTGGACTAAGTACCCACGTTGACATTGCATCATATTTAATTATTATTTGTATAGCTTATATTTGATCGTAGCAATTTAGCATTTATTTATTTTTTCAATTATTCTAAAATTTTGACTGTATACCTAGTTATCTATTTGACGACATTCAGATCGCATTATAATTTAATTTGCATGCCGAAAGGTAAAATGTACTGGGTCAATTAACTTTATTCCAACTTATATGTATACCTACATTATTAGCAAATAAATGATTTCTTTCTTTCTTTCTTTCTTTAACCAATATGGACTTACGGCATACAACTGTGGGGAACGGCCAGCAACAGCAACATAGATATCCTAGAGAGATTCCAAACCAAAGCCTTGAGAACAATGTTTGGCATCCCTCATTGCATAAGTAACAAATACATATACCTCGACCTCGGCCTAAAAACAGTTCGGCAGGAAATAGCTCAAAACAGTTTGAAATATCAGGACAAACTGGCAGCCCATGTAAACACATTGGTACACGCTCTGAGTGAAGACACCCTTCGGCATACCAGGCTAAAAAGAAGTGACATACCGAGCCTACATAAAAGATTTACCACTTGACGACAAGAGAGTCGTGTGAAAGGAATTTTCACACAAATATGGCTCTTGAAGAAAACATAAACTGAGAAATCAGACAAAGAAGTGGCTTATTGTTGAAAAACAGATTGCCATGTAGCAGAACTCAACCAAAAAAAAAAAAAAAAAAAATTGTTTGTGTTGATAACATTTAACTTGATTCCATAGTAGGTATAAGCCTTTTATTCCTGTTTTGTTGATGACGGGGGGAAACCTTCAAAAGGAGTTTAGCTTTTTTGAGGATAGCAGACTTGGGAGTGTGGAATCTTTACCTCACTAAAACCATTCCGGTGGCCACCCTCAACCACTCAATGGAGGCCTCGGGTCCTTTAAAAGAGTCCTGTTTCGGAGCCCCTACGGTGCAACGCCTGTTACGACACATCCCTATGTAGACGGCTGTCTCCTATAAGCGTCGCTGTGTACGGCGGCACATGACCACTGTGCCACCGTCTTCCCTGAGGCCACTGGATGAGCACCTAGAGCCCCCACTCTATGCAGCCGTGGCCCCAAAGGTTTATTCCTAAATTTTAAGTGTGGAAGAGCTATGCTTCGGCACGAATGGACCGGCTCGACAAGAGTGATACCACGGCCTCACAGAAGACCGACGTGAAAATAATGGCTCTTTTAGACCAGACCAGACCCTATGGGTGGGGCCCAATAGTTCCGATACGGAGGTGCGAAATACTTAACGGGTTGCCGGGGCTCCGGCTCGAAGTGCAGTAGGAACGGGGTGGTTTTTAATCAGTAGCAGTCTGACACTAAAAGCGAAAGAAGTCATTCGATGATTTTTCCCCTTAGAAAAAATCACTAGACCAAAGGCATTAAAAAATAACATCAAATAGCAACCCGAGATATGGCGTCGGCTCGCAGTACCCGAATTCAGGCATCGCGTGACGAATGCGGTCTATCGTCAATTTACTTATTTAAACTGATTAGTTTCAGAGAACCAAATCCGGCCGGTGGCTGTGCTGCAACAGAGGATGATGTGGAGATGTATGCTTTTGTATCTTTTTTCTTCTCAGAATGTTTCATCCTTTCAAGGGGGATGGATCTTTTTGAAGCACAATTATGTCAAACTCCAAATTAATTTGAATAAAGGTTCATGTTATAATAAAATAAAAACTGCGTTTAAAAACCGACTTCAAAAAACCAAAAACTAATATCAAACAAAAGTCTAAACTAAAAAGCAAAAAATAACTATTATTAGTACTGATAGGTTACCCACCCACTGTTAGGTTAGAAGTCAGTGCCATAAGTTCTATACAAAATTATTCATTAAAACCTTAACAGATACCTAATTTACAATATTGTGGCCATTAAGTTATATCATTATAATATGAGCTATCGATTCACAAATTGCGGAGTAATCGGCGAACAAACAAAAAAAAAAATCAGCCGAACATAGTACGTCCTCCTGTTTTTGAAGTCGGTAAAAATCACCCTTAATCGACACCAACGAGCTTGTATAGAGACATTGATTAACTCGTCGAGTACCGGTTTTATAGACACAATTGAAGAACAATAGGTCGCGGTCACCGGTGACCGCTTGGTGTTTGACAGTTTAATATACATAGATGAAGCAGAAGATACAATAATGCCGAATTCGTGTTTGTTGGTAACCAGTGGTCTATGTATTCACAATTTTCTATGTATTGCCTCATTCAAAACATTCAAAATGTACTGCTTTTAAAGCGGTATTAAGTTTTTTCACGGTTCTTTAACAAAACTGCAATCAGAAATACTTTTAGTACCATGTCGTCTCCATCTCTCGGAAGACTAATCTCGGACGTTACAATATTTTGGTCTCATTACGGTGTCAATATAAGATTTGGGATAAGCCCAATTTTTGTTCCAACCTCCGGGGCCGATAAGTGAGTTTTTTTATACGAATTCAAGATTATGCCGCGAGATATAATACAATTAGTCTTTCGTAATGAAACGGTCAAGTGTGTGTTGTTTTGGTACTATAGTTGATCTGTAAAATATTTTTATGTTAGTTATATTAATTTTTTTATAGTAAGGTTTTTTTTATTAATTTAATGGCTACTTTTTACATTTTATGATTTAGCGAGTTTTTGTGATTGAGCCTATTAAAACGAGGGGTAACGGGCTATTTGGTTTAAGCGACATTTTTGCAACTTTACAGGAGAGCCTTTTAAAGTTTGAAATTTCGAAAAAAAATTCGTAACAAAAACGTTTCTGCAGTTATTTGAACGGGGTAAATTGCATTGAAATGTAAATTAAATTATCTAGTTGCTGATGCTAATTCTAAATAAAGCGGACCTTTAATTACAAAGATAAATGTCGCTTAATACAATCTGCCCTTTTTTTAGAGTCAGGAAAAATGATTTAAGTGACTTCATAATTACAATTGGCTACAAGGGAAAAAAATTAAGCGACAATGCACTCTATTTACAGAGTAAGCTAAAAAATATGAAGTGACGAAACCCAAAATTAATAGAAGCAAGCTATTTATCTTAACTACCAATTCAGACTAAAATGAGTGACAGGCTAATTTACTTATGTGACATATAACATTGAAATTATAACGTTTAATGTTTATGTTTATTTACATCTAAGGCGATTAATGGCTGATAAAACAACCTGGATATATCGCAATCACCGAAAATCTCAGATGCTTACATTGAATAAATAAACACAACACAATATCAAAGTATTTATTTAGAGTAATAATTACAGTTTCAATAGGAATATCGATTATATTTCAGCAAAATCAATTAAATTAATGGGTCATTTACTGAAATTGCCGTTTTGTATGAAAAAATTTAAACGATTTTTTCATGTATTTTTTATTTGTATAATCAACGTAATCACCCATGCAATCAATGCATCGTTGCCAACGCAGTGGCAGTTTATTGATGCCCTTCTTCAATCAGCTGGACGGGTAGCAACAAATTCTTCAAATTTTTGTACTGCCTCTCGGTTATTAAATTTTTTCCCGCCAAGAAGTTATCCAAATTCTGGAAAAAGAAGTAGTCTGGTGACTGGTGAGTAGGGTGGATGTCGGAGAGCTTCACAACCCCAGTTCTTGTAACGTGGAGGCCGTCTCTTGTGCAGCTTTAGGTCGCGCGTTGTAATGCAGGAGCAATGGAGATTAGCGATTGACCAATGCTGGTTGGAGATGTGTCAGCTTCTCCATCATTGTGTTCAGTTCTTCACACTACACATCCGTAGTAATGCTCACTCCGTTTGGTAAGAATTTGTGATGAATCAGAATAGCGCGAGCGCTAGACCATCAGTGACCATCACTTTTCTAGGGGTAAGTTTTCGTTTAGGGCATTGTTTAGGTGCTGAACTAGGATTCAACCACCATGCTAAACGCGTGTGGTTATCACACAGATTTCATTTTTCATCGGAGGTGACAATGCAAATCAAAATTCTTTCATTGTGTGTATATTGAGCAGTGCAGTGCAAGGCACTACTCGATGCATTTTTTTAAGGGTGGAAAATCATCGAATGACTGCTCCCGCCTGGGTGAGGCGGGAAAGAGTGTCAGACTCTTACTGACTAAAAATCACCCCGTTTCTTCTCCTGCACGTCGAGCAGGAGCCCCGGTTACCCGTTAGGTTCTCCGCGACTCTGAATCGGCATCGACCCTGTTGGGCCCCATCTGTGGTGGTCTGATGGCTCTTTGAGGCGCGCGCGGAACGCGACGCCCCGTACGCTCGGGTCTGTTTCTGGTCGGACGGGGAGCCACCCATGCTCACCGTCCGCAGGCCCGCGCTTACGGTAACTGGAGATCGTCCCGCGATCCCCGACACCAGGTATGTCCTTCGCGATGGCTGGGTTGCGAGGAGCCAGCGCTTCGCTGCCTCACGCGTCCCGCCTCCTTAGCTAGCATAACTGCTTCGCAAAAGGAGGAGACGGCATCCCAGTCCCCCTCGCACTGCTCGATGCATACTTAGCTCTGTTGATCATTTAGTTTGTGGGACACCCACTTATCAAGCTTTTTTACCTTGCCAATTTGACGCAAATGTACCAATATTGTTTTGACGCTAACGTCGAAAGCTGTTGCTAAATCAGCCGTAGATTGTATGTCATCAACCTCCACAATAGCCCTTAAATTGTCATTGTTGCCAAAGTCTTCGAACGACCGCGAGGTTCATCTTGAAATTAAAGTACTTAGGATTCAATTTCGATGAGCGTTTTACGTAAACACTGGCGGTGTGCGCGCGTCCCGTCTGTCTTCGGCGCACTCTGGAGTGACTGAAGCGCCAGCGCACGATAGTCCAGTTGGATGATAACGATTTTTAACACCAGGGCGATGAATAAATATGGTATCATATGACATGATTGAAATGTACCATATTAAAACTTAGTGATTGAAAGACCGACTCGTATTTCTATGAATACTGGAAAAATGTTTCAATATTCATTATCAATGTTATCGTCTGTATAAAACGACAAGCATTAAAAAAAAATTGAGGGTTAAATGGTTTATGACTAAACAAAATATCTGAACGAAAACAACTATTTGGTTTAAGTAGCACCCTGCGTAGAAAATAGAGGCAGCTAGAAATGTTTAAGAGACGTACCATGACGCATTTGGATGACGGACAAATGTTTTAAGCGACATCACACCGTGTGATTAGTGGGAAGTCAAAATGATTCAAGTTACTTGTTAATAAAAATTAGAAACAAGAAAAACGCTTTAACTCATATTGACTTAATAATTAGAGATAGGGTGACTGGTTTATGTCTCGGTTATTAATATGATGGTATGGTTCAAGTACATAATTTAATAAAAAATGCGAAATCTATGTCGTTTAATACACTGCCACTTTGGAAACAACATGAAAATAGAATTGTTTGAAACGCCAAAAAAGTGCTCCGATTTTAATGAAACCGGCATCATTCGACGGAGAAAAATTCGCTGATTCCGAATATATATATAACTCAATATCGCCCAAAATGTCGCTTAAACCAAATAGCCCGTTACCCCTCGAAAATATTAAAGTGTTTTTTATAAAAAAATACGTCCATTGAAAACAAAAGATCAAAATCAAAGTTAAATATCTAATTAAAAATTCGGTACCTACCTAAGGTATTGCACACGTTTTTTCTATTGTGGCATTCAGTTTTTTATTCATTGTATATTATTTATATACATTGTATATTTATAAATACGGACATCATTTTTTGCATGAAAAACAAAACAAAATTACACTAATTTCATAATTCGAACAAAAAAAAGTAAGATCAATGCGGTCCTAGACGCTCATTATTTTAAACCGAGAACTCCAAAAAAAATTAAGGTTCCAAAGTTCGAAATTCCAAAATTTCTTTTATTTCCAAATTACAATACCTCTAATAATAATATGCAACGGTTTGATTGACAGATTTCGGATCGCATCGGCGTCGAACCGACGGCTGACGAAAAAAACCGAACAAATTCGGCAACAATTTAAAATTCGAATCGAATTAGTTGAACGATTATTGGTAGAATTTCCACGTTCCATATGTTCATTCGCTGAATTTGAATTTGTGGTCTCGAATTGATAGCCTCGGGAATTTAGAATTTTGTAATTCGATTATTATATTAAGTTAATTCGAAATAAAATTATCATAATCGACCATTTTTTTGTCATTCTAAACAAAAGATATTAATAAATTATTGCTGGATTTAACTGGAAATATTATATCACTGGAGGTTACCATTTCAAAAGAAAATCACGATACTAACTTTTGCTCGAGATTCCGCTTTGACGCACTCAACTCATATAATCGTAGAAACCATGATTCTATGCACGATTGAATGTCCCAATCTGGTGTACGTAATATACGTATTCATTTATTGACCTCCGATATCATCAATGACCATTTTAGAACATATCTCACACTAAGTGTGGGAGAGCCATGCTTCGGCACCAATGGGCCGGCTCGACCGGAGTGATACCACGGCCTTACAGAAAACCAACGTGAAGCAACGCTTGCTGTTGTGTTTCGTCATGTGAGTGAGGTTACCGGAGGCCCAATTACCCCAATAATCCTCAAATTCCCAATTCCCAAAATGCCGGTAACGCACTTATAACGCCTTGGTGTTTCGGGTGTCCATGGGCGGTGCCGATTGCTTACCATCAGATTCAGGTGATCCGTCTGCTCGTTTACCGGCTTATGCTACAAAAAAAACTATTCCCCATCTTTAGGATAAAAACTATTATTTTGTTCCTATTGTGCGGATAATATAACGAGCTGGTTGACTTATCTAAAACTATAAGTTTAACCCTGCCCATACCTTCAGGGAATAACAGTGTTAATATTACATCTAATAAAGCGGTCCACGTAATAATATTTCATATTTTTGACTTAAAAGTGAAGTAAATTATGAATTATAGTTAAGTAACCGACTTGGAAACTGGAAATGTACTAATCGTGTATTAAAACGTCTTTAATAAGGTGCTATGTATGCGAACTACAAAGTAGGTAAGGCTGAGTTATTAATAATTAATTATTTCTATGAAATTATAAACTATTACCTGCTTGTTTATTTTTTTGTTGCGTTTAAATATAATTACAGTTGCAGTTCTATTTCTAGCAACTTTGGTGCAACTACTTTCCAAGTTATTTATATTTTTAAACGGTTTTATTCGATGTCAAATTGCAGTCAGCTTCAACTGTATCCGTATGTGTTTTTTTTATTACTTATTTATTTATTTTTAGCCACGGTCGTCCCACTGTAATAGGGCAAAGACTTATAAGGGCGCAAAATCATTAAATGACTTCTCCCGCCCAGGTGAGGCTGCTGACTACAACCACCCCGTTCCTACCCCTGCTCTTCGAGTTGGAGCCCGGTAACCCGTTAAGTCCTCCGTGACTCCGCGTCGGGTATCAGCCCTATTGGACCCATCTGTTGTGGTCTGATGGATCTTAGAGGGGCGCGTGGAACGTGACGCGCGCGCCGTATGCTTGGGTCTGGTTCTGTATGAGTTACTCGTGCTTAGGCCGGAGATCATCTCGCGATCTGTAAGTGATGGATTTAGGTTTTGCTTTTAGATAAAAAAATATACTTTTCTTATGAAGTTTATACCTAATTAATAATTATGTTATGATGCAACTTCCATTGACAAATAAAGCATGGCTTGAAACTAGTCGAGTTGCTCGTCAAATAATTACGTCAGTAAGCCGAAAAACATAATAATTAATGACAGATATAAGAATTAAGACCAGTCGAGTAAAATTCCATTTGTAGTTTACATTTTCGCCCTGTCTCGGGTTTTAACTAACAGCTACTGCAGGGACTTGCCCGGTTAAGTAGTCAATAGCGTTAACATGCTCACACTACTAGATGTCATAGAAAGAAAGAAAAAGAAAGAGAATTCCAGATTCTCTACAAGATACTTATTTTAAGTACTTATTTTATATTTATTCTATACAAATACTAGTAAGAAATTATGACATAAAATTAATAAAATTCTTCAGTTCATTACCTTAGTCATGTAAGCGTAACTAGCAAACTGATTTTCTTATTCAGTTATTGGATTGGATAAAAATATTAATAAATTATTTCTATTGACTTTTTATTTATTTTTATATTCATTCGATTGGTTAAGTACTAGTACTGAGACGTAAAGTAATTAGTGACATTTTTTTTTAATTTAACATTAAAAGAAAATATAGATACAAATACATACATAACTTCACGTCTGTCTCCCATGGGGATAGGCAGAGACTAAGGAACGCCAATTACTACGATTCTTACATACCTCTTTCACTTCATTAACAGTCATCAATCTTTTAACATCCCGCTTCGTTGGTCGAGAGGTCGCAAGTGCGACTGCGGAGAAAGCGGTCTCGGGTTCGATTCCTAGGTCGGGCAAAGTATTACAAGGCTTTTAATTAACCCTTTGAGTACCGTCATTATAGACACAATTAAAGAACAATAGGATGCGGTCACCGGTGTCCTCGCGGTATTTGACAGTTTAAATATGTTAATTATAAAAAAAAAAACATTGTTATGAATTATAATATATGTACCTATGTAATATTTATAATATATGTAATAACAAGCTTCCGTGCGTGTGAAAATAAGAAAAAAATAATTAAAAAGCTATGTTTTATTGTAATCTATTACACTTTTTATTTTCTTTTTTATGTAGATAAGTAATTCAATATAACAGACCAATAAACCTGGCACTGAAATATACGTTAATAATTATTTTGGACTGCCTCGTTGGCCGAGTGGTCGCTAGTGCGACTGCCGGGCAAGGGGTCTCGGGTTCGATTCCTGGGTCGGGCGAAGTACTACAGGGTTTTAAAAAAATTCTCAGTGGTAGCACGGAGTCTGGAATTGTGCCCGGTATATGGCAATAGGCTCACCCCCTGTTACAAGAGACTCATAACATAAATAGTGATTTTTTTTTAAGGGGGAAAAATCATCGAATGTCTGCTCCCGCCTGGGTGAGGCGGGAGGGAGTGTCAGACTCTTACTGACTAAAAACCATCCCGTTCCTTCTCCTGCACGTCGAGCCGGAGCCCCGGTTACCCGTTAGGTTCTCCGCGACTCCGATCTACCTATCCCTTCGGGGATAAAAAGTTTCTCTGTTAAAATCTATCGACATTCGCGAAGTATGCACAATAACAAAGCTGACGTAAGAATTGCTCCAACTCATGCAGTAATTGTTCTATCAAACGCTTGTTTAATTAGGCAGTAGCAATTACTAAATACGTATAATTTCGATTACAAACTTGCAGGTATAAGGATTTTAAAAAAACTGCTAAGTTGAACAATTATAACATAATTTTGTGCTTCCGTCGACTAACCTTATTGCAATAAGTAGGTTGAGGTCAGTATTTAGGTAGCAATAATCATTTAATTATAACTAGCTTTGACCCACTGCTTCGCTTGCGTCACAAAAGGATAAAAAGTAGCCTATGTGACATATACCAATACACACAACGCCATCTATACATATACTTTTGTTTTCCCTCGGGAATACTACATTCTTCCCTCGGGACTACTTTTTTAAAAAGAGTAACGAATGGAGTTTCTTGCTCGTTCTTCTCCATTCGAATCTACTTTTTGGAATGAGCACCTAGCTTCACCTAGTTTCACTGACGGACTGACTGACAGACTATTATTTATTTTGTATTTGTTGACGTTTCAAAATTACCAAACTATGGTTTAATTGAAATAAATGCTTTGACTTTAACTTTGAATATCAAATTTATCTGGGATAAAAAGTACCCTATTATTTAATCCGGACTTCTAACTTTACGTCTGTAAAAATTCAAAGCAATCGGTTTAGTAGTTACGGCGTGAAAGCGGAACAAACAAACTCACTTTCCGATTTATAATATTAGTTAGGATTAAATTGGATTGAACACAGTATCATCATCATCATCAACAGCTTATAAATGCCCACTGCTGAGTAAAGCCTCTTCTCACACGGAGAAGGTTAGAGCATTAATCACCACGCTTGCTCAATGCGGGTTGGCGATTTCAAACTTATAATTAGAAATTATAAGTCCAGGTTTCCTCACGATGTTTTTCCTTTACCGTTTGTCAGTGGTGTCTAAATAATCTTAGAAAGTACATATAACGAGGAAAAAGTCACATTGGTACTTGCCGTTGGTAGGTTTTGAACCCGCACCCTCATGCATGAGAAGTGGGCGTCTTAAACCTCCGGGCCACCACGACACGAACACAGTAAATATCTCCTAAATACTACAATTCAATAAATACATAGGAAACTGCTCAAATTATCGTTTTCTTTTTATTTTACAATCGCTTTTTTTGTTCTCATTTTGGTCACAACAAATGCTTACAGCTTGTTTGATGGCCCATAGCCTAAACAATTGTGCAAAAATATGCTTTAGAAGTACCTACCTACGCTTCTCACTAGTATAGTTAGTTATAGTTGGTTATATAATTAGTTATCTTATCATTTAAACAGTTTAACTAGAATGTTGAACTGCAGTTGTTACTTATAATTGTCTTACAAGTTATCAAGAACGAATATTTTAAAATTGACGCATCTCCAAAGTTCATTTAAATACGAAATAGATCAACTTTTCATATTTGTATTATAACTTTCGTGAGACATACTAAATATATTATTATGTTTTCGGCTTATTCACGTAATTATTTGAGTAAAAGCGCGACAGTCGCCGCGTTGCGGGTCGCGAAATGCTGCTCATGAATATGAGCCTCTAGTATGGCTTGAAACTAGTCGAGTTCCTCGTCAAATAATTACGTGTGTAAGCCGAAAACATAATAATAAACTTTACATATATTATTATCAAGTGCAAATTAGCCTGCCTCGTTGACAGAGTGGTCGCAAATGCGACTGCCGGGCAAGGGGTCTCGGGTTCGATTCTCGGGTCGGGCAAAGAATTACTGGGTTTTTAAAAAATTGTCAGTAGTAGCACGGAGTCTGGAACTGTGCCCGGTATATGGCAATAGGCTCACCCCCTATTACATGGGACTCATAACATAAATAGTGAAAAGTGGGTGTCACATTGTACAGTGGTATATGTGCACCTCTGCCTACCCCTTCGAGGATAAAAGGCGTAATGATGTTATGTATGCAAATTGGCCCAAATTCTAGTCTCCAAATTATTACTGAGTGAATTTTGATTTGGAAAATTTTGATAGAACTTTATTGAAATTATTATAGTATTCTTAGCTTAAGGGGAGATCTTTTAGCAGTAAACGTTTTCTGATTAATTTTTAGTTAAGATTAGGGCAGTAAACCAACAGACAGATGACATAATGGTAAACAATTGGCGTTGCCCATGAACACCAAAAAACACCGAAGGAAGCAGTTACAAGTTCGTTGCTGTCCTTTTTTTATGGCATAAGCCGGTAAACGAGCAGACGGATCACCTGATGGTAAGCAATCGGCGTCGCCCATGGACACCTGGAACACCGGAGGCGTTACAAGTGCGTCACCGGCTTTTTGGGGATTTGGAGTTTGAGGATCGTTGGGGATTCAGGGATTGGGGAGATTGGGGAAGGGGAAGGTAATTGGGCCTCCGGTAACCTCACTCACACGACGAAACACAACGCAAGCGTTGCTTCACGTCGGTTTTCTGTGAGGCCGTGGTATCACTCCATGTCCTGATGATAACTTATCTATTCTAGGATTAACAAGCGTGATCTAGACAAGTTTAGTGCATAATTATTGTAGTTGTAGTAATAGAAATATCATCGAGTTACATTACCATATAAACGGTTACAATTATACATTATTAATTACTGACTTATGTGGAGTATTGGTTCCTATAAACTATCATTAGGTGGGATTGTTTACATGTATCTGCATATACATAAATATATAAAACACCTGCAATATAACAAGTCTTGTGATGTAACTTGAGTTGTATGCCTTAATTTATTATGGGGATGTTTAGAAACTATATATAATATATATCTTTGTAACAACAAATCACAACAATTCCCGAGCGCTCGAATCATGGCAACGTCTACACGTCATGCGGGGGCGTGGCCTCCCCGCAAGCAGCTACTCCACCGGCCCCACCGCGCGCCGGCCGGCGCGACGCCTATAAAACACGACGCTCGGCGTGTGCGCAGCCAGAGTTCACTGCGCTCTCAGTCTGCTTCAACCTCCCTGGTAGGACAGCTCTGAGAACCAGTGTTACGCTACTCATAGCACACGTACGGGGTCCCGCTCCCTGTACTAAACTATATCTCGTTTACTGTAGCCTTTAAATAAACTACGTGTCTTTGTAAATTGTGTGTTTGTTCGTACAAACCTGCTACAATCTGGCGCACAACGCGAGGCCAAACCCAGGCATCAAGATTGAAAATTTACGTCGACTTCCGCATCGTGACATCAAGATGGCTATGACAAATGAGCAGTTCCAACAACTCCTGTGTACCATCACGTCCAATAGACGGGGAACATTCGCATCCTGTACCTTCACGTACGACGGCAAAAAGAACTCGAACGCAGTGGAAGCTTTCCTAGCCACTGCCACCGTTTATAAGTCAACGGAAAACATAAGCGATACGGACGCACTGCAAAGTCTCCCACTATTACTACGAGATGAGGCAGCAGTGTGGTGGCAGGGAGTGAAGACTGGTGTGACGAAGTGGGAAGACTTCTGTACAAAGCTCCGCCACTCGTTCGCCCCGAAAAAACCTGCATTCATGGTGTACTATCAAATTACACATGATGTTCAGGAAGCGAACGTTACAACGGAATTGTTTATCGCGAGGAAAAGATCCCTGTTCTCGTTGGCTCCTCCCCCAGCATTCACGGAATCTCAACAGATTGATCTAATCTTCCCTCTCATCCGCCTGGACATCAGAAACCGCATGCCACGGGACACAGTACCCACTTTCGATAAACTCCTGGAGACGGCACGAGGCATTGAAGAGACCTTACACGAGTACGCAGCGAGTTCAGATACAGGTGAAAACAGGAACGCTCCGGCAAAGAAAGGGAAACTTAGATGCACCTTCTGCAAAAACCCGGGACACACGGTGGACGTCTGCCGCAAGAAGAAGCGGGCTGAAGGCACTCTTCCGTCTACCTCGAAAGATGTGGTAGAGAGTCAAACTCAGGCACCGTCCCCTTCCCAGCCAAAATTCTCCTGCTATGGGTGTGGGGCACCAGGAGTTTACAGAAGTAATTGCACTACGTGCAAGAAAAGCCCGTCTCCAATCAAGAAAGAAAACGTCGGTTTCTGCGCTCTTGATGCCTTAGAAGAAACACACTCACGACCTGTGGTGTTCCTGGAGGTGGAGGGGATAACCGGAACGGCATTCATGGATACATGCGCCAAGATGAGTGTCGCATCTTACAGCCTGTACCAGTCCCTGCTGAAGAGTGGTTGCAAGTTCATCAAGAAAACCGTAACTCTGACATTGGCCGATGGCATCAAAAAGGAGCAGGTTGTGCTTGTGTGCAGAGCGATGGTGGACCTGAATGGTCGCAAAATATCCACCAGGTTCATTGTGCTGCAGGAAGCTCGGGACAACCGCACACTGCTAGGCGTCGACTTCTTGCAGAAAGCAGGTGTGGTGATAAATATGCCCCAGTACACATGGTCCTTCATCGACGAACCAGACAAGCAATACGAACTATATCCAGAAGAATTTACTATTTTTGAGTCCACTGTCATCCAGGAACTAATGATCTTGCCAAGCCCACTCAGCGCGATTACAGTGACTGACAATGAAGATGCTGCTAGCATGACTAACACCATACCCACGCCTCCATCGACCCCTCCTCCAGTGGTAATGGCCACAGGTGAAGCAGCAACCCCTACCAAGGATCCACAAGCGTCTCAAGACTGCAAATTGGCGCTAATTGACCTAACGTCTACACCACCAACCAAGAAGAAGCCTCGACTGTTCGACGGGTACTCCAAGCTTCATGGACTTCATGATGCGAGACGCTCAAATAAATGTCCATCGAGGAAGCGCCGAGCTGTCACCAGATAGTAGTAGACTGTTTGATGCAAACAATTGGGACGTTCGCATAGACTCTATTGATGTGGTGTTACTTACTCCGGACCAGGATAAGCTAGTTAATCAGCTGCTAGAGAAGAACAACGATGTTTTCAACACGAAGCGAGAGCCTACAAAACTGATTGAACACACGATTAAGACGGTGGATGACAAACCAATTTCGGTGCCCCCCTATAGACTATCACCACCTCGAAAAGAAGCTCTGCAACGAGAGATTAAAGAAATGTTAGCGGATGGCATCATCCAACCATCTGCGTCACCATGGGCGGCCCCTGTAGTGCTGGTGACGAAGGCTAACGGGACCATACGAGTCTGTATAGACTATCGCCGACTCAATGCGATAACTGTACCCGATCCATATCCAATACCAAGGATTGATGATCTCTTGCACGAAGCGAAACCAACGCCTTACATGTCCCTGCTAGACTTGAAAGCTGGGTACTGGCAGATTGGCGTTAGAAAAGAAGACCAAGACAAGACAGCATTCATCACTCCCTTTGGCGTGTACAAATTCACCCGCATGCCATTTGGACTACGGAACGCTCCAGCAACGTTTCAGCGACTCATTGACCGCATGCGAGTAGGTATGCCGGACGTGAAGCTGTTGGCATATCTGGATGACTTGGCCGTATTCTCGCAAACGTTTGAGCAACATTTAAAAGACTTGCAAACGGTATTCGACAAGCTAAAAGAATTTGGCCTTACTGCAAATCGAGGAAAATGCAATTTCTGCTGTTCCACCATCAAATACTTGGGACACTATATCACGCCAGACGGTTTGCAGGTAGACCCCAAGAAAACTGCAGCCATCGCAGAGCTACCCGCACCCTCCAACCTGAAACACTTAGTCGCATTTTTGCAGACTTGCTCGTGGTATAGGAGATTCATAGAGAACTTTGCGAAGATTGCCGAACCCCTGACTCGCTTAACGAAGAAGAATGTCAATTGGGAGTGGACAGAGGAACAGCAAAACGCCTACAATGAGTTGAAATATCGTCTATCTTCAGCTCCAATTTTGAGGCAAGCCAATGAAACCGAACCATACGTCATCAAAAGCGACGCCAGCTCTTACGCTATAGGAGCAGTTTTGGTCCAGGGGGAGGCTGAAGACGAACATCCTGTGGAGTTTGCTAGTCGTCTTCTGACATCCGCCGAACGGAATTATACAACTACCGAAAGAGAGGCGCTTGCTGTGGTGTGGGCAGTAACAAAATTTCGCGGATATATCGAAGGGCTGCCTGTCACCGTCATCACGGACCATCAAGCCCTGAAATGGCTTATGTCACTAAAGACGCCTACTGGTAGGCTGGCGAGATGGGCCCTACAGCTGCAAGCGTTCGACATTACCATCAAATATGCTCCTGGGAAAACGAACGTCGTCGCTGATTTCCTCTCCAGACCGCCGTGTAATAAGGAGACAGTAGGAGCTTGTGGTATCTGTACAGTAACCATTGATATGCCCGTGCGGAGCCCCGCTGATATTAGAGATGAACAGCTAAAAGATGAAAGATTACAACAGATAGTAAAGGACCTAGAAAGTGTGAACAATGACGAAAAAGCGGTATACTGGAGCAACAAGGGCTACCTAATGAATAATGGACTACTTTACCGACACAGTCCTCATTCAGATTCCGAAGATGCACAGTTGGCAGTACCTGAACACGAGTGGGCCAATATATTGTCAACATACCACGACAATCCTTTGGCCGGTCATTACGGTTCCGATAAAACCTACCGTCGAATCGCAACAAGGTACTACTGGACTGGTATGAGAAAATACATTGAAAGTTATACAAAGAATTGCCTGGAGTGTCAGCGGTACAAATCATCGAATCAGAAACCTGCGGGATTGCTCCAAACTACTATAACGAATCAAAGATTCGAAGTCATTTCTTTTGACTTGTTTGGTCCTCTACCAACCTCTATAGACGGCAAGACCTGGATTTTCATCGTTGAAGATGTAGCAACGCGGTGGGTGGAACTCTTCGCATTGCACCAGGCGACTGCAGAAAATTGCGCCATGACTCTGATCAATGAAATATTCCTACGCTTCGGATTTCCTCGTCGTATGATCAGTGATAATGGACCCCAATTCGTCAGTGCCGTCATGCAACAGGTTGCTTTTACAATGAACATCAAGCATGCTTTCACTCCTGTGTATCACCCAGAGACGAACCCAGTGAGAGGAAGAACAGAGATTTAAAACCTCAGTTAGCTGTCCTGGTCAAGGATAAGCACAGAGAATGGCCGGAGCACCTAGCAAGTATTAGGTTTGCGATGAATACCGCAAGCAGCTTATCAACTGGATTCACACCGGCATTCTTAACCTTTGGCAGGGAACTGAGAACACCAGATGACACATCCCATGATTTTAGAAAGATTTTGCAATCCGAGAACTTCGTCCCAGAGATCACTCCAAAGCTGATGCAATTAGCCAATACCCTGCAACAGGCTCGTGAAATACAGGAACAAAGCGAAGAACGACGTAAGAAGTACGTCGATAAGCAACGACGAGAAGACCCAGGGTACAGTCCTGGTGAACTGGTACTTGCTACAGCCCATACACTGAGTAATGCCTCACGTGGTGTAAGTAACAAATTCGCACCCCGACGTGATGGGCCCTACATCATCAAGAAACGACACGGTCCATCCTCTTATGAAATTGCTGATCCACAAAGGCCAGACGTTGTGATTGGGGTATATCATTCTTCAGCTCTGATGCCTTATGTCGGAGAGTCATCCATGTTACCAGCTCCTGTACAGCCCCTGCGCAAGAGAGGACGACCCCGAAAGCAAACCCTGGAGCACGGCAGTGACACAGGACAACCGGAGAAACGTGGAAAACCCAAGACCACGCCTCCACTTGCTGGATCATCGTCGGGACGACTTCAGATCCAGAGGGGGAGACTGTAACAACAAATCACAACAATTCCCGAGCGCTCGAATCATGGCAACGTCTACACGTCATGCGGGGGCGTGGCCTCCCCGCAAGCAGCTACTCCACCGGCCCCACCGCGCGCCGGCCGGCGCGACGCCTATAAAACACGACGCTCGGCGTGTGCGCAGCCAGAGTTCACTGCGCTCTCAGTCTGCTTCAACCTCCCTGGTAGGACAGCTCTGAGAACCAGTGTTACGCTACTCATAGCACACGTACGGGGTCCCGCTCCCTGTACTAAACTATATCTCGTTTACTGTAGCCTTTAAATAAACTACGTGTCTTTGTAAATTGTGTGTTTGTTCGTACAAACCTGCTACATCTTTAAATATATAATTGTGCTGTACGTGTTTATGTTATTGAACGCCTCCTAAACAGCTTGACCGATTTAAATATTTTTTTCTGTACGCGTTTGAGTGGCGCCCTGGATGGTTTAGATTCACAAATCAGCCCGGCAGATGGCGCCACAGCAGTTCAATCCTGTCTCCAATGGGGGTAGGCAGAGACTATGAAAAGCCAATTCCTACGATTCCTACATACCTCTTTCGCTTCATCAACAGTTATCCATCTTTTCATGCATGTTTGTCGGCTAAGAGTACTTTTAGAGTGTTCGGTGTTAAATTCATGACTTAAAATCACCTTAGAAATGACCTTTGAACCAGAAAACCCAGCAATACATAGTCGGGGATTCCGACTTCGTGCTCGAGAACCGACAAGTAGAGTTTTAGACAAAAAACTAGCAAAGTTTAATGTCATTTGCCAACATAACTTAGTTTATAATTTATGTTTTACAGAACGCGTGCTCGATATAAATCAACGGGCCCATTCGTACACGTCGCATTCGCTTGGAATATGGAATAATTGATTGCATGTGCTCCTCCGAGCTGTTACCGTGTTGTTGAGTTAGTAGTAAATTAAGGATTTTTGTAAAATTTCTAATGAAATGCTGATTATACTGCTTGGCATGGTATTTTAGGTAAGATCTCAAAGTCTAACAGAGTTATGATTGGAGACTTTCTTTTCTATGTGTATTCATGTATTCTAATTTAGTGCCTGTTTTTTTATAAAGCTTGCATCCCAGATTAAACAGATATTTAGGCTGTTAATGACAGGTGTAACGAAAATTTTATTTCATTGAAATGGGCATTTACTTGATTAGTCGTAAATATCCCTCAAGGCTCCACTAACCTTTTTAAAGAAGATAACAGTTATACCATATTTCATTTACAGTAAAAGCGATCGATATAAAAATACCATTCCGAACACACAATACGAACAATAACTTACAATTATCTTAAAAAACATCTGTATAATCTACGTTTCGAAAGTATGACAGAACAAGGCTTGAAGGTCATACTCTAGAAATATGACGTAGTAATGTTATCTATATATTTATATAAAACATGGAACATACTTCAGTGTGGTGTCATACAGACAGCTGATCGAGAAATGACCTTTAGCCAATTTTATTTAACACCTCTGATGATAAAGACGGGCTAAAAGTGAAATGGATTCAAGTAACTTATTCTCGTATAGGACAACTGTTTTTGTGATCCACATAATTATTATTAATATGGGTCTTTTTTTTAAGGGGGGAAAATCATCGAATGACTGCTCCCGCCTGGGTGAGGCGGGAGGGAATGTCAGACTCTTACTGACTAAAAACCACCCCGTTCCTTCTCCTTCTCCTCTCTCGTCTCCGCGACTCCAAATCGGCATTGGCCCTGTTCAGCCCCATCTGTGGTGGTCTGATGGTTCTTTGAGGCGCGCGCGGAACGCGACGCGCCAATAAATGCGGGTCTAGAGGTTACCTATGCTTGAATAGAATACAAGAAACATTATAATTGTAGGTCATATTAAAAATAAGTTAATTTCTATTAAGACTAAATTATAGTCCAATTAGCTACCTGTGTTAGTGGCCTTACTCGCCTTCCCGTAAAAAGCTGATAGCTAAAGCTGATCCCGATAAACAGCGGCCTATGTGTTATTCGAGAATCTACCCCATTATAGTTCAATTTTTTGACATTTTGACGTAATAGAGCAACAGACAAACAAACAAACACACTTTTGTTTTAATAATGTTTCTAGGATAATCATAAAAACAAAAATATTACTTCTTATTTATAAATTTATTTTATTTTATGGGCACAAAAGATATTTCTACTTTCTCTGACCATCAAAAGTTATGACAAAATTATAATTTAATGTTATAACAATCGAATTTTTATTCATTATTCATTTTATTTATTTATTGTTTAAAGGTGCATTTAATTGAAATTTCTCATAATATTATTTATTTAGTTTTATGGGAAATAAATTGCAATATAAGTCAGATTTTATGGTGATTAAAACAAGATGTGCAGTGTTAAAAATGAAAAAAGACTTTTTTATTTTTTGATATTTTCCGCTTTTATCTTTTTCAGTCACACTTTTAACTGGTTACGAATATTACTTCAACAGTTTATTTTTAATTATACTCAAATGTTTAAAAACCAATGTAAAAAATTGAAAGCATAGTGTTCGGTGTAAACCCGAACACCTGCTTGCGAAGCAGTTTTCATGTATTGTCCTAACATGAACATACGACACGTTAGTGTACTTGTCGATCGCGAACAGAACGGGTGCATTCATCATATAACAAAACATTAACATTTCTAACATTTTTTAACATTAAACATTAACATTAAGAAAGTGCTTTGAACTCCATTTGAACAATAAACTTTTACGGTCACTTATGCGTTTGATATCTACCTACGACCTTACACCCCGTACATAATGGTCCTTCGAGCCATTGAAAGCCATTGAAAGCCATTGAAAAACAAAATACCTGCAAAGGAATGCTCAACATAACATGTAAATCAACTAACAGCGACTATAAGTTCTCAACACAAGTTCTAATTATGAACAATCTCCTCAAAAATCTCCCTAATCAAACATTTAACAAGCCCTCCTGGTCTTTTATTGAAAGCATACAATTGGCGGACCCTGAGTACTATATAAGTAAACCTGTGGACTTGCTACTTGGGGCCGAAGTCTATGCTAACATTCTCATGGAAGGTATAATTAAGGGATCTGACCCATCCCAACCTATAGCTCAACAAACCCACCTCGGGTGGATATTATGTGGGGGCACTAACAAAACATTTCGGTGTAATGTTGTCTTACATGATTTGGAGGACATACACAAATTTTGGGAGGTAGAAGAAATAACAGAGCCATCAAACATGTCTGTGGAAGAACAAGAAAGTGTCTCCTTCTTTTTGAAAACTACAAGCAGAAAGGAAGATGGACGATACGAAGTGCGTTTGCCCATGAAAGAAAATATAGAAAACAAATTAGGTTCATCAAAGCCAATGGCCTTGGCACAGTTCCGAAGCCTAGAGCGTAAATTCCAGCGCTCAGAAACATTGTCACAACATTACAAAACATTTATGAACGAGTATTTAGAATTAAAACACATGAAATTAGCACTTAACAATAACATTACACCAGAACTGCTGCCAGGACGAGAGTATAGCTGACGACATAGTGATGTATGTCGTGCGGTGTCAGCAATTCGACTGGCTCAATACTTTCGTGTTTCATTTGTTTGATTTGTTTATAGAGTTTAAGAAGATCTACATCTATCTCTTCTTTACTCGTTTGGTTATCGTCATTTATATCAACTGGAATGCTCACGTTGATTATGTCGTTTAATTGATCAATGTTTGGCGAGTATATGTTTGGAGATACAGTTATGTTATTGATAAATGGTGTGTTTGAGTGCAACGTGAAGTCTTCTCCTTTAACTATACAACCTTCTTCAAGAAGTATTATCCCTGCTTGACTTAGTTGTTCGACTGTTACTTTTTCCCCACATATTATTTTAATCGGGTAATTGTTACAACAATAAAATAAATATTGAGAAGGATTGTGTAGTGGTATCCATCGGTTTGAACATATATTTTGTTCAATGTTGCATGTGTTTGTCTCATAATTAAAGTTGCAGAAATAGTTGTTATCGCTGCCTAGATGGTAAACAGGTTTCTTTATCAGGCACATATAATTTTCATCTCGTGTTTGGCATTCGGTCTCAACCATTTACTTCTTACGTTTAATTGGCAGAGATATTCTGTTTTCCATCTTCTCCAAATATCCTCAGATATTTTACGAACCAAATACCAACGTTTCCTTGCATCATTCTCTGTTTCGATAATTGTTAAACCTGCTCGGCTTGTTAGGAAATGAGCTGGAGTTAAACAGTCAATATCTTCTATGTTTTCTGATAAAGGACACAGTGGTCTAGAGTTGAGGCATGCTTCCAACTGAGCTAGGATTGTGGAGTATTCCTCGAATGTGAGTTTTTGCTCACCAATGACTCGCTTCAAATGAAACTTGAGGCTCCTGACTGCTCTTTCCCACAAACCCCCTGCGCTGGGCCAAGAAGGGGCGTTGAAATGCCAGTCGATGTTGTATTCTGTTATTTCTGTTAATAACTTGTCATTAAATATTTGTTTTAACTGTTGATACTCTTGTTGTAATAGGTTATTAGCTCCGACAAAGTTTGTACCTTGGTCACTATAAATGTGACGTGGAGCTCCTCGTCTAGCTGCCATCCTCTTTAAAGCAGCCAGGAAAGCAGAACTTGTTAGGTCGGACACTAGTTCTAAGTGTACGGCCTTGGTGACCATACAAATAAAAATCGCCACATATCCCTTGGTGGTTCGAACTCCACCCGGGTAAGGACGGCTTGGTTCGAGTCGTCTCACTAAAAACTAAAAACGGAATCATAAAGAGACCCGTTATCAAACTTTCTCTGTTACCCATGAACGTGTCAGACGCTAAGGAACCAGAGATAAACGAGCCAAAACAGCAAAGCTCAATCAAACCTGGTCGAATTAATTTCGCATCATTGGCTATGACCTTACTATTATTTATGACAATATTAACAAACACGGTGCATGGGAGTTATAACATTATGAAAATAAGAAAAGAACAGTCTTTATATTTTGACTCAGTGGCTAAAATGAATTTAATTCGCGATAAATGGACATTAGTAATTTATTATGACATGTCGCCTTACTGGGAAGGAACAACAGCATTAAACAAACTAATATCTCATTTAGATAAAACTTGTACTACGACAGACAGTGCGGTATGTAAAATGATAGTACCACAACTCCAGCACGAGTTCATGGAACTACAATATTATAACACGCTTTTGATGACTCAACATTTCATCGAACACTCCAGACAGCGTCGGGGCCTTATCAATGGTCTTGGCTATGCAGCAAATTATCTCTTCGGAGTATTAGACGAGCGGTTTGCGGAACAATACACAAAGACATAAACCTTCTAAAACAAAATCAAAATCATTTGGCAAAATTATGGAAAAATCAAACATCTATTGTAGAGTCGGAATATAACATCCTAAAAAGAACTAAAGAAATAATCCACAGACAACACAAAAATAAACCAACATTTACTACAACTTGAAAATTAACTAATAGCATTCAGCAAGCTGTGTCCAATATCAGTGAAGTTCAAAGTCAGATAGTAGCCGCCTTAACTGCCAATACCTTGCTGCAAACATTAAGAGGAAATCAAGAAACACTATTAGATACTTTAACAGATATACACCACGGCCAGTTTAACATGCATCTCTTAACACCTAAACAGCTGCAGCAGGAACTCAACGTGATTGCGGGCCAATTGTCTGATGACATAACACTACCTGGTGATCAAATAGATGTCACAAGCATTTATCACCTTTTACAAATAAAAAACAAGAATCACTGAAGAATACTTCATATTTCAAATAACTTTACCCGCTAATCAGTAGAGAGACCGGTACAAGCTCTACCGAGTAATACCGATACCCAAACAATTTGGAAAGAATATGACCACCATTTACCCTAAATCAGAATATATTGCCGTAAACCTAAAGAAAGACTCGTATATTCCCATTAACGGCAATGAACTGTCCGAATGCCAAACACGAGATGAAAATTATATGTGCCTGATAAAGAAACCTGTTTACCATCTAGGCAGCGATAACAACTATTTCTGCAACTTTAATTATGAGACAAACACATGCAACATTGAACAAAATATATGTTCAAACCGATGGATACCACTACACAATCCTTCTCAATATTTATTTTATTGTTGTAACAATTACCCGATTAAAATAATATGTGGGGAAAAAGTAACAGTCGAACAACTAAGTCAAGCAGGGATAATACTTCTTGAAGAAGGTTGTATAGTTAAAGGAGAAGACTTCACGTTGCACTCAAACACACCATTTATCAATAACATAAACTGTATCTCCAAACATATACTCTCCAAACATTGATCAATTAAACGACATAATCAACGTGAGCATTCCAGTTGATATAAATGACGATAACCAAACGAGTAAAGAAGAGATAGATGTAGATCTTCTTAAACTCTATAAACAAATCAAACAAATGAAACACGAAAGTATTGAGCCAGTCGAATTGCTGACACCGCACGACATACATCACTATGTCGTCAGCTATACTCTCGTCCTGGCAGCAGTTCTGGTGGCAGCCGTGTTCCTGTGGCGGTGGCGACGACGTCGCATGCGACGCGTGCTCATCTCCCCGACATGGCACTTCAAAGTGTTAACGTCGCGAGTAGTGTGTAGTGTTGGTGCGTGAACATAACAGGGCTAACCGATAGTCCAGTGAGTAAAGTGGAATAAGTGTTTTGTGCAAAGCCAATCAAAGTGTAGTGTTGCGAAAACAAAAAATTGGGACTTTAAGATTATATTATAAGGTTTCCTGTAGTATCTCTTGAATGTAATCATTAGCATAGCATTGTTTACTTTTAAATATCATCTACTAAACTTCAGGATAGCATCATATTCGCCAACTAACATAATTGTACTCTCATCTCATCTCATCCTAACTTACGCCGCCCCGGAATATGTTCGGTGTAAACCCGAACACCTGCTTGCGAAGCAGTTTTCATGTATTGTCCTAACATGAACATACGACACGTTAGTGTACTTGTCGATCGCGAACAGAACGGGTGCATTCATCATATAACAAAACATTAACATTTCTAACATTTTTTAACATTAAACATTAACATTAAGAAAGTGCTTTGAACTCCATTTGAACAATAAACTTTTACGGTCACTTATGCGTTTGATATCTACCTACGACCTTACACCCCGTACACATAGGTACTTCAAAAATTTAATTTCTAAGCAAAGGTGGTTAACTACAGTGACCACAAAGACTGAAAGAGTTAATGTAATTAATGTTTTGTTTTTTAAGGAATATAGGGGTAATCAAGCTCATTTATCATCTCAATACTAGAAAAGTTACAAATGTATTGCAATATCCATAGAGATATCAACATAACATCATGCCTTTTATCCCCGAAGGGGTAGGCAGTGGTGCACATTACGGCACTTAATGCCACTGTACAATGTAACACCCATCTTTAACTATTTATGCCATGAGTCCCATGTAATAGGGGGTGAACCTATTGCCATATACCGGCCTACCGGGCATAATTCTAGACTCCGTGCTACTACTTAGATATTTTTTAAAACCCAGTAATACTTTGCCCGACCCGGGAATCGAACCCGAGTCTCCTTGTTCGGCAGTCGACCTTGCGACCACTCGGCCAACGAGGTAGAAAGAAAATCAAAGTAATATCACCACAACACGAAAATCAAAGTTTGACCGCAACATAACTCATCCTAGTTGACTAACTTTCATGAAAGTAAATGTACGCCTTGTAATTAAACGCATTATTGCTTCTAAATGTTCAATGTTGGTTGAAAGAGTGCATTTTTTACATTTATCCGACTTTGCGAAACAGGGAAGTTTGGTTTGCATGTTTTTTTATGGCATAAGCCGGTAAACGTGCAGGCGGATCATCTGATAGTAAGCAATCGGCGTCGCCCATGGACACCTGGAACACCAGAGGCGTTACAAGTGCGTTACCGGCCTTTTGGGGATTAGGAGTTTGAGGATCGTTGGGATTCAGGAATTGGGTAGATTGGGTCAGGGGAAGGCATGTTGTAAAATTTTGTGAAATTTTAGTTCTAATATCAGAGTTTGCCAGAGACTGTATTTCCTGGGTGTCTTCAAGGCCGGAGTGAATAGTTTGCATATGGGACGTGCTTCATCGTAGACCACATCATCGCTTACCACCAGGCGAGATAGTGGTCAAATGTCAGTCCCATCTAATATTAAAAAAAATATCATTCATTCATCACCTCCTATTAGTGTGTTAGTCATATGTGGGTGTTGCATTGTACAGTGCTATTATGTGCCGATGTGCACCTCTGCCTACCTCCCCGGGGATAAAAGGCGCGATATTATGTAGTTCTAATATGATTTACTGTGTATTTTCATAGCCAGGTTGGGGATGAGTTGCTATTTAAATGTATAAGTCAAGAGTTTGTCTTTCCGCTGTTGAAAATGTAATATCACATCTAATCATTTAATTAAATCATTAATTATTTGATCATTATTCATTTAATCATCATCATTTAATCTCTTTCTGATTATTTTGCCAGAATCCAGAGGTGCAAGTGTAAATAAATGGTCCTAACCAACTTTCTTTCCCAAAATTGGTCCAAAGGCTTTTACGGGAAACACCTAAAAATATCAAATACTTAGACCCATGAAATTTTATTTCCCCCCTTAAAAAAAAAAAAAAAAGACCCATGATATAGGTACATACCTACTGACAAGTTGAATTGAAGTAGCTATATTTTTAGGAGTGGAGACCGCGTCTAGGCAAACGTAGTGTAGGGCGCCCTCCAGCTAGGTGGAGTGACGATATACGTAAAGTGGGTGGTAGTGGTTGGATGCGTAGAGCTGAAGACCGAGCTCAGTGGCGTGTCATTGGAGAGGCTTATGTCTAGCAGTGGACGAAAACAGGCTGTTGATGATGATATTTTTAGGAACAATTATCTAGTCTTAGGCTCGAACGACAGAAACCCTTATTTATTTTTGACTGAAATATGTAACGTACTTTATAAGCTGCGGAACCATACTGTGTTCATCACTAATGTGCAATTCAATCCGTACTTGAACGAAAATGCAATCAATTATAATTTGGAACTAATTATACAGAACTACAACAATTGTGAATTCATAAAAACTCTAAACTTGGCACACAAACATTACAATAACGCTAGAAAAATTAATCAACGGGATTATCTGAATTATTTGTGTTTTAGATTAAATACGAAAATCGACTATAAGAAATACCATAGCCAGTTTCTAAATAAATGTGTAAATAAACAAAATAGAACTCGCCAAGACAATACTTTTATAAAACAAACTAACATATACAAACTACCCGTAAAAACAACACAAACAAAAATAACAACCTATTACAAAGCTATACCTGACAAAACAAACTTAAATACCGACTTTTTTCGTGGAGCAAAATAAAACCACAGAAATAACATTGATTCATCAAAATATTGCAGGTGTACTAAGTAAACAAGAACAAATCGAAGTTGCTATAAAGGAATTGGAAATTGAACTAGGCTCTATTGACATTATATGTCTAACAGAAACCTTCCTTAAGAATGGTTCTGAAGCAAACCTCAGACTTGATAACTACAGAATAGCATCCTACTTCTCTCGCTCAAACCAACGTCGGGGTGGTTCATGTATCCTAATAAAAAAATATTTGCAATACAAAGAGGTAGTTAATCTTATACCCCCAGTTCCTCTCCAATTCGAGTACTGCGCGGTTGAAATAATTAAAGTTAACCTAACAGTGGTATGCATATACAGAACCCCTACATATGAAGCTACGACATTTATAAAAAATCTAGATATGCTCATTAATAAACTGTGCAAAAACGTTAACAAAAACGTCGTCATATGTGGTGACTGGAATATAGACATGCTAAAAATTAATAAAGTGTCTAATGACTTGAATTCGTTACTTAATAATAACAACTTAAAAAACCATATTACCTTACCCACGAGGAACATGTCTTGTTTGGACTTAATTGTTAGCAATATACACAACGCTAAATCTCGACTGCATTATTTGGCACTCTCCGATCACGAAACAGCTCAATCGCTAACAATTAACGTGGAGACAAACGAGAAACCTAAAGACAATTACAGTTTCTGGTTTAAAACTGTAAGGGACCTTAGTGAAAAAAATGTAGCAAAATTTAAAAAATGTTTATCAAGCTTATCATTCTCTGAGATATACGAATGCCAATCAACAAACGAAGCGTTCAATTGTTTCCACGATATAATAACACTCTTCTATAAGTTATGCTTTCCTGTTATTAAAATTAAAATCTGTAATAAACAAGTAAAAAACCGAGGTTTAACTAAAACTTAAAACGGTGCTGTATTAAAAAACGAACATTATACCTAAAATATAGGCTTTGTAAAGACAATAAAAAACGAAACAAACAGAAATTTGATGACTACACCAGGATATTGAAAAGATGCATAAATAAAGCACAACAAATTAAAAGTTTACAGTACATCAACAAAGCCAAAAATGCAAGTAAAGCAGCATGGGACTTAATAAAGGCTGACATTAACAATACGCAAAATTACTCTGACATTGAATCAATAATAATCAATACTGACATTGTTGACAATCCTAAAAATATTTGTGACCAATTTAATGACTACTACATATCACTAACCAACTCAAGCCAAAAACAACAGCAAAACAATCAGAATACCAGCTACACGATTCCTCAAAATCAGAAAAGTATTTTCCTAACACCAATAGACGCAAGGGATGTGTATAAAACAATACATGGTTTACGAAATACAAATGCAACAGGTTATGACGAATTACATACTAAAGTGTTAAAAATTTGTTCGGTGAGCTTAGTCTCGCCCTTAAGCTACATAATTAATCTTTCCTTAAGTGAAGGTATTTTTCCAGACCGTCTAAAATTTTCTGTTGTGAAACCTTTATACAAAAAAGGCTCAAAGCAGGATATGAGCAACTATAGGCCAATCACGTTAATCCCTATATTATCAAAAATATTAGAAAAAATTGTATATAATAAACTAGATAACTTTTTAACGTCATGTAATGTTCTAACAAAGGAACAATTTGGGTTTAGAAAGGGAAGCTCGACGACTTCAGCATGTTTCTCACTGATCAAACAAATATCAGAAAGTCTAAATCAAAAATCTAAAATAGCCTGTATCTTTCTAGACATGACGAAAGCTTTGACTTTGTCTGTCATAAGAGGCTACTCTCCAAACTTTCGCACTATGGAATCCGCGGGAAGGCCAATGAATGGATCAAAAGCTTTCTTGCTGATCGACAGCAATGCGTGGAAATAACAAGAACATATGAAAATGTACAAAACACATACAAATCAAGGTACAAAAAGAAAATCATTGGCACACCCCAAGGAGGCATTTTATCCCCTCTGTTATTTTTGTGTACATTAACGACCTGCCTCAAGCGATCAATGAAGAATGCGTATTATTTGCTGACGACACAACACTGATAATTAAAAGCAAAGATAATGATGACTTAGAGAAACATATTGTTAAAGCACTGGATAAGGCGACTAAATGGCTAGAAGAAAACAACTTAAAAATAAACATGACAAAAACGAATGTAATAAAATTCCAAGCACCTAACACAAACACACATCATTTACTCAACATTCAATTTAATAATTTCACCATAAACACGGTCAATGAATGTGTATTTTTAGGTATAACTGTAGACAAACATTGCACCTGGAAACCTCACATAGATAAAACACGAAAAAAACTGGATCGATTTGTGTATGTCTTGAGACGAATGAGACAAACAATAAACCTAAGGACTGCTATAGTTGCTTATAATGCCTATGTGGCATCGGTAATCAGATACGGAATCATAATTTGGGGAAACTCGGTCGAGGTCGAGACGTTATTTAAAGCACAAAAAAAATGTATCCGAGCAATGTGTGGAGCCCACTTTTTAGAAAGTTGTAAGCCATTGCTTCAAAATCTTAATATTTTATCTTTACCGTGTCTTTATATTTTTGAAACATGCATGTTTGTGAAAAGGAATTATAGTTTATTTGAAGAAAACTGTTTAAAACCAAATAGTAGAATAAGACACAAAGATAGATTGAAATTACCCCAAATAAAATTAATGTTATTTAAGAGAAATGTTTACTGCATGGCTATTATCATTTATAACAATTTACCAAACAAATTTCAAGATTTGCCTGTCCTAAAATTCAAAAAGTTATTGTTTAAACGCCTTGTTGAAAAACAATATTACAGTGTTAGAGAATACTTAGAGGATAAGTCATGGAAATAATAAAGTAATTGGACTTTTATAAATTACATAGGTATGTAGGTACTTACTTGACTTGTTTATGAATTGTGTTGTATTTCGACATTTTATTATTGTATTATTATGACTATTGTATCTAAAAATTGAATTCTTTGACATCTTACATTGTGACTACTGAACTACCTACTTAATCACTTATGACTTTTATCTATCAACATTTAATTTTATAAAAATCAATGACATTTTATATTATAAAGTAGGTGGTTTCAGATATTTAATAAACTAGATAGTACTATATAGAATCAGTGTTTTTGGTAAAATATGAAATTTAATGTAATACTATTAGAATTATTTCTACACCGGAGACGGTTGTGTATGTGAAACTGCTGTATTGTTAAGATCTATGTGTACCATATACTGAGAAATAAACGATATTATTATTATGTATGTCTTTACCATTCACGGGACCACAGGGTCCCGGTCATTTGGGAGGCGTACGAGGGGCCGAAGCCAACTGCGCAGAGGCCCTTTAGACAACATTAATCTAAATGTAATGGACACACAAACCGGCGACTATCCCTGTATGCACTATGGAAATGCACCCAAGGACAGTCCCCGGTTAGTGTAGGACTATTGTGGATAATGGAAAAAAAAGATAATTATTATTATTTCCATATATTTATTTTAAATTCTCTATAAAATACATTTTAAATACTATTTACAAAAACATAAAAATAATATTTAAAAATATAAAAAATAGGAGCCGACCAGTAGCGGGAGCATGGTCCAAGCTACCGGTGGTTAGGGCTCCAGAGACAGAAACCTCCTCACGATACGTGCCGTTTCAAGGAGCACTGCCTTCTGTATCAGGCCCTTGACCCAACTACCTAACGCTAGCCTCCTAAGGTGGTTGTCGAGGCTATTAGGGATTAACCCATTGGCCGATACGACTATCGGCACAATGATAGCCGAATCTACATTCCACATGTCGACAACCTCGTGAGCCAAATCAAGATATTTGATTTGTTTATCTTTTTCAGCTTTCACGAGGTTCTCATCATGAGGAATAGTGATATCGATTATCATCGTGCGGCGCAGTTGTCGGTCTATCACCACTATATCAGGTTTGTTGGCTATAATAGTCCTGTCAGTGATGATAGACCGGTCCCAGTACAACGTGATATGGTCATTTTCCAGAACTGGGTCGGGCACATACTTGTAGTACGGTACCTCAGACTCAACAAGTCGATAGTGCAAAGCAAGTTGCTGATGGATAATCTTGGCTACTTGATTATGCCTATGCAAATATTCACTGTTAGCCAAACGACCACAACCAGAAATAATATGTCTAATGGATTCACCAGGACTATGACATGCCCGACATATGTCAACCGTCCCATCCTTAATTATATATTTCCGGTAGTTATTCGTAAGGATAACTTCGTCCATAATTGCACAGACAAATCCTTCAGTTTCTCCAAAGAGATTACTGAATCGTAGCCAAGACACGGACGCTAGAAAATCTACACTGGGCCCATGAAGGGCCCGGAAGAAGCGTCCGTGGAGCTCCTTGCTATGCCATACCTCCTTGCGATCATTGACGCTCAGTACCACAGGTTTGCGCCAGTTCTCTTTTGCCAAGGATAGCGGAGTGAATCCATTGTCCACCGCTGCTACTTCTCGATGCATACCCTCGTTGACTTTCAGGAAATATTCCCTGAGGCTGCACACCTCACGGTTGTGAAGGGTCTTAGCATTTAATAAGCCTCGACCACCACACTTCCGCGGGATGTACAACCTCATGACCGACGAACGAGGGTGATGCATGCGATTTGCAGTCAGCAGGGTCCGGACTCGTCTATCCAGGGTGTCAAGTTCAGTCTGTGTCCACTTGAGTATACCAAAAGAATACATTAGGACTGGCATGACCCAACCGTTAAAGGCTCGCACCTTGTTTCCGCCTGATAAGGAACTTTTCAGTACCTTATTCAGGCGGCCAAAGAAGCGCTCCTGTAACGATTGCTTCATGTCCGGTCCATTAATGCCTAATCCTTCTGACATACCCAGGTACTTGTATGTATCGTTTGCGGAGAGTGATCTCAGTTTTGTGAAATCTGAGAGTTCTAGTCCCCCAGATTCCACAATCCCTCCTCGCTTTACATGCATGACCGCACACTTGTCTACTCCAAACTCCATTCTGATGGAACTACTAAATTTTTCAGTTATATTCAGTAGTTCCATCAGTTGTTTCTTGTTTGGAGCAAACAACTTGAGGTCATCCATGTAAAGTAAGTGGGATATAACTAGACCCCTTCTCCGCAAAGGATAGCCTAGCCCTGAATCCTCCAGTAGAGTACTTAGAGGATTCAAGGCCAAGCAGAACCATAGTGGGCTCAGGCTGTCACCCTGGAATATTCCTCGTACTATCCTTACAGGTTCTTCATTCCCTTGGATTTGTCTACATCCCGGATAGCAAAGCACGGTGCTCCACTGCCTCATACATGACTCCAAGAAGGCGCGTAAACTTGCATGTATTTTATACAACTCCAGCACCTTCAGGAGCCATGTATGTGGCACAGAATCATATGCTTTTTATTATTATTATTATTAGACAATTCCTAGATACAGGTACTCGTAATATTTAAGAACTAATTGCTAACTTTTAGTTACAAGTGAAACAGAATTGAATAAGTTACTAGTAGTGGGTTCTGTAAATGACATTTCATTTTACTTCGGTGGTCCGCTAGTCAGGTGAAAGTGAATAAAGATCACTACTGAAAATAGAAACCAGGTCCGATTTATGCGGGTTATGGTTCATAATTACGCCTTTTATTACTATAAGTCCAATGTAATAGGAGATGAGCCTATTGCTACCTTTATATACCGGGCACAATTCCAGACTCAGTGCTACTACTGAGAATTTTTTTTAAACCCAGTAATACTTGGCCCGGCTCGAGAATCGAACCCGAGACCCCTTACTCAGCAATTAGATTTGCGACCACTCGGCCAGCGAGGCAGTTATGCAGGTTATGATAGTGTACAATTTTGTTTCCAGATTCTTTCAAATCAAATCAAATCAAATCAAATCAAATCAAATCAAATCACTTTTATTTGTTAACATAGGTGCATACAGATATAGGTCTTATATATGGTAATAAAAAAGAGCGCTATGCTATACCCGGAGGCGTACAAATTGTGGCGAGCACTAGGCTTAAGTTTTATTAAAACAGAGAAGTATGTGTATTGAGGGAAAACATAAACAATGATGATATACTAATTTAACAATCAATTACAACAATAAAAAAACAATATGTACTTTGATCGAATTACATCTAGATTAAGGTATTATTCCTGATATTCATTAGAAATGTCAAAAAGAAAATAATAGTAGGTAGTATTAAAACAATATGTATTGCAAATATTTAAAAATGTCACTTAGGTCAAAATAGGTCAATAAATTAAAATGTCTAAATGTATTAAATGTCAATACCAAAAATTAATTTTGAATAAAATTATTTCAGTTATTCAAGTTAAATGTAACAAACAAATAATGTGATAATAATACAATATAAATAGACAACATATAGTAGTCAAAGTTTCGCAATTGCAGGTTAATAATAATTTATTAATAATTCAGTCATAATGTGGTCACCCAAAAAATATCGATATTGCAGGTCAATAATTGTGGTCATTTAAAAATTCCGTTAAGTTATAAAAACATTTGGCTATAAGATATTTTTTTAAATGTATTTTAAACAGAGCAGTGGGCAATTGTTTAATAGGTTTAGGGAGTTTATTATATATTATTGGAGCCAAATAAAAAATACTTTTTCGCATTAACGCCGTTGTTGATCTAGGTATGCACAGTCTATTGTTATCCCGCCGATTACGTATACAGATATCTGTTATCTTCTCGTACAAGTTGAGATTACTCTTCATAAAAATAGCTACCTCATAAATGAACAAGGAAGGGAGACTTAAAATATTATATTTAATGAAATATTGTTTGCAACTATCAGTTATTTTTAGGCCGAACATAGCTCTGATACATCTTTTTTGAGCCTTGAAGATTGTTTCTTCTTTCTTAAATGTTGTTGAAAATTCACATTTAGCGTAGTCAGGCCAGAAGTCTTCTCTTATAAATGTTAATCTTTAAAATTATAATATCCAGTGTGCCTGCTTAGGAAGGAGGTTATAGCAATTTTTATGTAGACAAGGCCCATAACCCAAGGTATTAATGGCGAATATTTTGTTTTTTCCGATGTCTATTTCACTTTCCAACTTTAATCCCACTTAATACAACTTTCAATACAAATTCATGTCTAACTAAAAAACTACGCTACTCCTAACATTCATTTCATATTAACAACCTCTGCTTACCCCACAAAATTATAATAATAATTACAAACGAGCACCCGACAATTAATTCTCATAACTACTGTTACACGTTCTCATAAAATGGTGTACTTGTCAAGTATTTTTATTTTCCATTAAAAATTCGTCTCGCGTCAAACGCACCTGCGCGGACGCATGCGCAATCAATATCTTAATTATATCAATTTTTATTACCTCTAACTCTTAATATTGCAAAAAGTTATGTGACTTTATGAATTATTGTCCTTTAAATTGTAATGGGAGGAATTTGGACTCTATTTTTTGGAACATAAAACACAAGTTTTCGGTGAATTTTATTGATCGATTTAAAAAGGTAGTTTGCGAATCTAAACTCTATTTTCTGAGAAATAAAATGTCATATTGTGTGAGGATATTATTTTTGTTGAAGGATATTTTAAGTCGTATATAGATTACTGTGTAATGTAATAATTTGTAGTTCACTTTATTACAGCAACAACAAAATAACGAAAATTATAAATTATGAATTTTTAGTTATTTTTGTCCCTAGACAGACTGGACACAGACTAGACTAGAGACTATCTCATTGGCCGAGTGGTCGCAAGTGCGACTGCCGGGCAAGGGGTCTCGGGTTCGATTCCCGGGTCGGGTAAAGTCTTACTGGGTTTTTTAAAAATCTCAGTAGTAGCACGTAGTCTGGACATGTGCCCGGTATATGGCAATAGGCTCACCCCCTATTGCATGGGACTCATAACATAAATAGTGAACCAGTGGGTGTTACATTGTCAAGTGGCATTAAGTGCCGTAATGTGCGCCTCTGCCTATCCCTTCGGGAATAAAAGGCGTAATGATATGTAATGTTATGTTTTGTCCCTACTGTTGGAACTTTGGAACTTTGGAACTTCTTAACAATATTATTAATAGACCTTTTATACCCTAAAGAAACGTAAACGATATTTTGTTTACATACGTCATCATGAGGTGGAACACTGATAATTATTTTAGACAAGCCCTTACTAAATAAGTAAGGTGCAATTAATATGTTTTTTGCAAAATGAACAACGTATTGTCGTCGGTAGGTACGACGTATATTTATCTTTGGAGTTGTAATTGTACCTAGACTACAGTGTCCTTGTCATCGGTAGGCTTAGTCCGTTAGCTTTGTGCCTACTAAAGGTTAGAGTATCATCATCATAAACAGCCTATAAATGCCCACTGCTGAGCAAAGCCTCTTCTTACACGGAGAAGGTTTGAGTATTAATCACCATGCTTACTCAATGCGGGTTGGCGATTACAAACTCATAATTAGAAATTATAAACCCAAGTTTCCTCACGAGGTTTACTTCACCGTTTGTCTTTGGTGTCTAGATAATATTATAAAGTGAAAGTGAAGTGCCACAAAAATATTTGAAACAAAATCTTTATTATATCTATGGTACTTACTGGTGGTAGGTTTCCAACCTTCAATCATCATGAAGCAGCAAGGCTCCGGATCGAAGTGCAGGAGTAGGAACGGGGTGGAAGTCTTACACTTCTTGCTCGATTGACGTTCGATGTGAACAGACGTATTTATAACTTACTATTGAATTAATGCAACAGTGACCTACTAAATTATTTTTGCTGATACTGTAACTTAGTATTTTACAATGAAAACATAATACAATCATAGTAGTTTGAAAATGGATAAAATCCCGAATAATCTGGCTTCTTGTGCCTCACCTATAGGGAGCAGCCGTAAATCTGGCTTCTCTATAGAAGCTGTGTCCACGCCCGACATTCAGAACTGGGTGGCAAGCATCGAGAAGCAGTTGAACGAAGTATGTATTATTGCTACAAAGGGCAAACTCAACTCGGAGCAAAAACTCAAAATTTCTAACTTGAGCCGAAAAATTGGTGCTGATGTGTCGCAAATGGCTGTCCTCTACCAAGCTTTAAAGCAGCAAGCCCGCTTAGCCGTCAACATTATGGATGAATTGAGGGAAAAACAAGATCTATCAGACCAAATGTTGGAGATCAAAAACACTCTAAAGAACTCAAATACAACAAAAAACGAGTCTTTCGCTGATATGGTGAAGAAAGGTAAAAGTTTCGTGCGACCTTACAACTTGTGCTCTGTTGCTATTTATCCTATAAATAAACAGAAATCTAGTGATGAAACTAAATCTATTGTGCAAAAAAAATTATAAGTCCTGAAGAATTAAAGCTACATGTGCGCGGAGTCCGTCGAACTCAAAATGGAGGTGTTATAATCAGCACAGAAACCAAAGAAGATGCCGTGAAAGTCAAGGATGCAGTAGGCATATCGTTGTCTGGACTCTTTGCTGATGAACCCAAAAAGCGCCAACCACGACTCACGATTATAGGAGTGCCGACGTCCATGAACGATGCTGCCGTAATTAAATGCATATACGAGCAGAACATTACTGACAAGTTCCCAGATATGTCATTAGAGTCCTTTTTAACGGCTGTTAAAATAAGTCACAAATCTGGAAAAAAGGATGCATCGACCTGTAACTTTATCGTAGAGGTTCCAGCAAAAATACGTAAAGCCCTTATATCCCAAGAAAGGCTTTACATAAACTGGACTTCTTGCCCTGTCAGAGATTTTACGCTCGTCACCAGATGCTACAAATGTCAGCAGTATGGTCACGCAGCAAAAACGTGCCGGGAGCTCTCCCCATCGTGTGGCCACTGTGGAGAAGTGGGACATGTAACATCTGCGTGTACTAAGAAAGTGGAGTCCCTTAAATGTGCAACTTGTTCTCGTTTTAACAAACCCAGCCAGCATAAAACTGGAGACGCTGAGTGCCCCGCCAGGAAGATAGCGGAATATCGGTACATCAACTCAATCGACTACGAGGGCGCATAAAAACGCACCATACTCTAGGTCTTTCCGAGTTGGTTAGCCTTTGCCCTGAACAACAGTTACACAACATAACAGCCTTATTGCTGCCTAAGCAATTAATTTCATATTATTGTAACAAGAAAATGATCGGATGTATTGTAACCTAGTTTATATTCCTGCTGATGTTTGCAATTCCTCGGTCGTAGTGATATGTTGTAATTCTGAATAAATGTAGGTATATACTATAATGTTGCAATATTTTTTGCCTATCCCTTCGGGGATTTATTGTTATGTAAGTAGGTATATTTTATGTATAACAAATAATTAAATAGGCACCTCTGCCTATCTCTTATGAGAATGTAGAGTATGAGGTTTTATTTTGTATGTATGTAAGTATATTAAAATAATGATATTGTTTACTGTTGCATAATGATAAGTATGTAGTTACGTTTTTAGAAATAAGATGTCTTCCTATAAGTGTAATGTATAGAGCTCCTTTCGCCTGCGATACAGGATTATCCTAATGCAGGCATCTAACTTTATGAGATCAATTTTACTTACTTGAAACATATTTTTGTATTTTGCATTTTTGAATTATGAATAAATTTTATTTATTATTATTATTTTTATTCTCCCGTCTCACCTAGGCGGGAGAAGTCATTCGATGATTTTCCAACCTTAAAAAAACCTCAAGCATGAGAAGCGTGAGTCTTAAGCCTCCGAGCCACCACAAAATTAAATATAAATATCTCGCTGGATTTATTTATATCTATAAAACATGTAACTCATAACTGGCAAATAGAGGGCGTTACTTAATAAAATGTTTCTCATTAAACCACTTACAAAATACACAATATTATGATACTATAATATTTTATATTGCAACTAAAGTTGTTACTGTAAATTATAATACATTAACATGCTATAAAGTTACGCATTCGTTAAGACTAACAAGTTATCTAATAAAAAGTCAACCTATTGCTAATTGCACCATCATTCTGATTAGACAAGCCTAATGGCCGCCATGTATGTAAAATGCAATTGAGTATCCATTTATGAATTTAATAAATAGTAATATTTTATGACTTTTAAGGTAAAATGCATGTTCAGTTTAGAATTAGGCTAGAGATATTAATATATGGCTAATATAAATATTGTACTTAACATAACATCACGCCTTTTATATCCGAAGGGGTTGGCAGAGGTGAACATTATGCTACTGTTCAATGTAACACCCACTTTTCACTATTTATATTATGAGTCCCATGTAATAGGGGGTGAGCTTATTGCCATATACCGGACACAATTCCAGACTGCGTGCTACTACTGAGATTTTTCTAAAACACTGTAATACTTTGCCTGACCGAGGAATCGAACTCAAGACCCCTTGCCCGGCTGTCGAACTTGCGACCACTCGGCCAACGAGGCAGTCCATAAATATTATACTTCTGATATATTGATTAGAAGTATAATATTTAGATCATTGTTTTTTATATGGGTTCAAGTGCAAATAGAGCTGAAAATTGTACAATGATTTAATGTTAAAGTAGAAATCTTTCCTGCTATGTCACACATGTAAAATTTTATCCACCCATGGATAATTCCTGGTAGGAATATTTAGAGCTCTTCGATTCATCATTGAATGATACTTATCTTTCTTAACTTTCACTTACCTCTAATACATACATAACTTCACGCCTGTCTCCCATGGGGGTAAGCAGAGACTTTGAAACGCAAATTACTACGATTCCTACATACCTATTTCGTTTTATCAATAGTCATCAATCTTTTCATGCATGGTCGTCGAACTTAGTTTAATGATTTTTAGACCCTTTAGTGTCAAAGTAAATTTCAATTATAAATTAAAATGTTAAAAGTTTTTTTATCGAAAATTACAAGCTTCATAAGTAGGCCTGTATCTACAATAAAATTTATTTTTTCAATTCAGTGTTCATAAACTATAAAAAGGTCTCTTTAATTTTTATGACTGGCAATAATACGTTACTATGTTGGCCCGAGGCCACCACGCTATTTTTAACATTGGCAATCAATGATAAATAAGTTGCTTTTTGACAGCTGTTCTGGAATTTTTATATTTCGTAAAATGTTTGTTTGTGTCTCGGTCATGCATCCACTATTTGCACTGCCTAACCCTATATTTCGATTTATGATTAAGAATATCTGTATAACTTATGAAAAATTATTTAGTTTATCACTAGGTAGTTACGTCCTTACGTGCAACTGCACAGCGAGGTTCAAAGGAGACGCTTGTCTCCCTAGGGGTCCGTAGTATCCTAGTCTCGTAACAGGCGTTGCACCGTGGGCGCTCCGGAGCAGGTCTATTAGAGAACTCAGCGCCCCATACAGGTGCTGACGGCGCCGGGGTGGTTTTAGTGAGGTAAAAATCCCATACTCTCGAATAAAAAAATAATAGTAAAAATCCCACAATCTTTCTAACCAAACACTTAGATGCCTTTTGAAGGTTTCCCCTGTCATCAAAATGGTACTACATTACAGTACCTTATACTGACGTTCAGATAAAATACATTTGCTACTACTACTATCCCTCTTTTCGCGGGTTTTTTTTTTTTTAAGGGGGGAAAATCATCGAATGACTGTTCCCGCCTGGGTAAGGCGGGAGGGAGTTTCAGACTCTTACTGACTAAAAACCACCCCGTTCCTTCTCCTGCACGTCGAGCCGGAGCCCCGGTTACCCGTTAGGTTCTCCGCGACTCTTTTCGCGGGTAACTGCCTGCCAAATGTGTAGAATATGGCAAACGCTTCTTATTCTCCCGACGTGATACAACGCTTGAGTTGTGTTTCGTGGTGTGAGTGAGGTTAATGGAAGCCCAATTACTTCTCTCACCCACTCCAATCGCGCCAATCCCTGAATACCCAACAATCCTCAAATGCCTAATTCCCAAAAGGTCGGTAACGCACTTGTAACGCCTCTGGTGTACCAGATGTCCATGGGTGATGTCGATTGTTTACCATCAAGTGATCTGTCTGCTTGTTTACCGGCTTACCTCATAAAAAATCAACGATGAGTCAACCATAGTCTAGGAGTACACAATTACTGGCTGTTCAAATGTAGGTCCAGTTAGACCAAGAGCCCTTCTGTAGGGCTGACAGCAACACGCCAAAAATACCCGAAGGCTAACTTAATAAAATTGTGTAACTTCTCAGACAGATCATTTAATGTGAACTCAATTTCTTAATGAACTTTAAATACATATTTATCAAGTTATTACCTTTTAACTTAAGTTACGCCTTCATTATCAATTCTTACTTAAGTTATAACTTATAAGTTGGCAAAAATTTACGATAATGTTTACATAAATGGCTTTAAGTTCATGTAACATTATAATACTTAGATAAGAATGAATTAAGTTAGCTTTAAGTGCTGGAATAACTTAAGTTAGAGGTCTCACAGTGTGAAGTCGGGATCCTTTGTAACTTAGGACCTACTGCGGGGTGATAAAATACTTGAGAAATTTTTATGTGTATAGAACTTTAATTGCCTTTTAATAATCGAATCGTTGAGAATGTGACTACCTACCTTATAAGGAGTATGTTTGTTTGATTCCCGGATTTGATAATATTAAGGCCAGGTAGTGGGTATTATTTTTGGTAATTTTCAGGTTGCCTCCGACTGCCTCGTTGGCCGAGTGTTCATTTCCCGGGTCGGGCAAACTACTACTGGATTTAAAAAAAAATCTCAGTGGTAGCACGTAGTCTAGAATTGTGCCCGGTATATGCCAATAGGCTCACCCCCTATTACATGGGAATCATAACATAAATAGTGAAAAGTGAGTGGGTAGTTATGTCTCTATAAAGCGATAGGTATATCGGGTTAAATCCGAACTATTTTCCGGATAAGTTTTGAAAATCATAAATCACGCCTTTTATTCCCGAAGGGATAGGCAGAGGTGCATATTCCGGCACTTAATAACACTGTTCAATGTCACATCCACTTTCAGTATTTATGTTGTGAGTCCCATGTAATTGGGGTGAGCGTATTACCATATACCGGGCACAGTTCCAGACTCCTAAATTAAAAACCTCCTACTGAATTAAAAAAAAACTCAATCAATGACTCTACCCGACTAGTGAATGCGCAGTCACAATTGCCCGGCAGTCGCACTTGCGACCACTCGGCCAACAGATAAATAAGGCTTGTATAAAAAAGTTAAATTGGTATCTAAGTGTCATCTATTGCACTTACTTAATATTTACTTATCTAATATTTTACTCGAACTAATGGGTTTTAAGTACAAATGTAGGTACCTATTTCACAATAACTAACTTATGCTAATGTTCTAATTAACTCCTATAATTATCATGTTCCTATTAAATTGTTTATTAAAAACAAAAATCGTGGACAAGCAAATAATATGGAAGGCTAATGGAGAACTTGATATTGTAGTAAATTAGCAATCGCTTAAGGCAAGTCTTTTATCAAATGTCTATCTGTCTATTTCATATCTAAGCGTCCATTAAAGGGTTTTTAGTTTCGTAAATAAAGACCACCAGTGGCGATCTACTTTTGAAGGGTTTTTGCAAAATATAGCTTAATAAAAATATGGCGCTTGTATTGATAATTTCTTTCATTTTTATATTATGAACGGGTCGGCGTTTGGCCACTGTCGTGCTTGATGGTAAGCGATGATGCGGCCCACGATAAGTAACATACCTCTACACTCGGGACTTGAAGACAACCAGGTTTACACAAGCATTAGGAAATACAGACTCAGGCACAGAATACAACTCGTTACTGCTGTTATAATTACAAAATGTTTTAAATTTTCACTAAGTTTGGCTAAATGCCAGTGCATTTAGTGCACTATTATGCATTTTGTGAAACCGTAATACACCAAAATATAGCTACAATATTCATTACATAACATCACGCCTTTTATCCCCGAAGGGATAGGTAGATATGCATATTACGGCATTTAGTGCCACTGTACAATGTAACACCCAGTTTTCACTATTCATGTTATGAGTCCCATGTAATAGGGGATGAGCATATTGCCATATACCGGGCACAGTTATACTTTGCCCGTCCTGCGAATCGTACCCGAGACTCCTTGCCTGGCAGCCACACTTGCAACCACTCGGCCAATGAGGCAATCGCTACATTATTCCTTTTTCAATAACCCATCCTAGGCACAAACTTCATTAAATTATTTGTATTAACAAATTTTAACAGAAAACATTAACTGTAGGTACTTTAATTGTACCTATTATGCAAAACACCAAGTACCTAATAAACAAGCAAATATATTACTTTCGAAATGGCTAGCTATTGATTGATCATTTTTACACTTTAAAGTAAAAATTATTGTCGTTTAAATATTCAATTACTGATATCGACTATCAATTACGAAGGAGTTTAATATTGCAACTGCCTCTTTAATATAGCTTTAGGGTGTTTTAAGGTGCACCTGTGAACACCTACTTGTAAGGAAGTACCGTTTTGTAGGTACGTACCTTCGTTTTGAACGCTGTCTTACTCTAAGGCTAACGACACTAGGCGCGGTTTTCTCCCGTGCCCGCGCGCTCTACGATCGGTTGGCGGCCGATCGCAATGGGACGGCCGGTCTGGAACTTAACTGATTGTTTATCCACCCGCCATCTTGCGATAATTAACCGCTAAGCTTACAGACGATAATCGCAACCGCAGCGGTTGCAGAATCACAAAAAACTACGGCCTTGTGAGTTTTGAAAATTCCGTCTCCATTCCACCCCCGCGGCGGCCGCAGGAGAAGTTCACACCGTGAGTCCTTAGCTTATGAATGTCGTGGGTGTGTTGGGTAACTTTTTCAATAGAGCTGCATCCTTTACAAATTTAAATGATAACTACCGTGATACATACTAAATTAACTAGAAATAGCGGGCTATCCATGTGCAACTACTTCCTCATGAGCAGCGTGCGCGGTCGCGGCGATGTCGCGCAGTGTTTCGAAACTAGTAGAGCTTTTCACGTGAGTAATCCGCGATTTTTAGTTAAATTTAAAAGAGTTGACAATAAATAATAATTTGGTGAAAGTTAGTATTTATTGACTGAGGTCGCATTTTCATTTTAATTTTTTATGTACAATCAGCGTACCAATCATGGAGATAGTGACAAACCCTCCTATGTACAGTATTTTAAATTATGGATATTAAAGAAGGAGCAAGACTTGAAATTATACTTTAGGAGTAGACTACGTTCATAGTATAGCTTTTACCAAACTACCCCGATCGCCATGGGCCCATGGGGGCTTACATTTTTTTTTAAAACGTTGCCCCACACTAGGATTTTCTCGTGTGTCGTGGGTGCGTTTACAAACATACAAGTTCACATACATATGACACCCAGACCCGGATCAATAATTTGTGGATCACACAAAGTGTTGTTCCGTGCGGGAATCGAACCCGCGACAAGTTGCACAGCAGCCGGTTGCCCAGCCACCGCACCAACCGTACAGTCATTTTTCGACGACATTTTTTGACGGATTTTTTATCTAATCACAGAAGCTGTCAAATATTGAACGACCAATGATGTCACACTAGCTAATTTCCTATTGGATAAAAAACGAGAGGTCCACACGTCATCTGGTGAATAGAAATATGGTAGGCTCCATTCTATACTCTAGTACTTCTGTAAAAATAGATACAAAAAAAAACTAATAAACAATATCCAGTTCTCATAAATTCACCTGGCCTTAATAATGACGGCAAGATGTTTTAATAATTAAATAAGAGATAATCCCAGTGTCACTGCGCGTTTGATAAAATAATCCTACTCAGTGTTACGATTAAAATATCGCGTTAAAAGTCTTAATTGTGGACTGATATTGTAATCGATATCGTTTGTGTGTTTGTTTGTAATATTTGGAAAGGTAATTGTATCTGGAATTTTCAAGACTGCCTCGTTGGCCGAGTGGTCGCAAGGGGTCTCGGGTTCGATTCTCGGGTCGGGCAAAGTATTACTGGGTTTTAAAAAAAATCTCAGTAGTAGCACGTAGTCTGGAACTGTGCCCGGTATATGGCAATAGGCTCACCCCCTATTACATGGGACTCATAACATAAATAGTGTTCTCGTACACGATGACTTCATGATGTTCTGAAGAGAGTACGAGAGTAGTGTACGAGAACAGGGGTGAGGACTTGAGTTTCCTCAAAAAGCCAGTTCGATACGCGCTAAGGGTGGATTCTCCAAGCGGCTCAGAGCGTCTACAACAAAGATATAGGCAACAAAGCGCTCTGCAACAACACCAACAAAACGCCGAGAGGGAAAATAAAAAATTAGAATCACGAGGTAGAGTGTGGGCAATAACAGCGGCCATATGCTCAGTAACCGGACTGATTTCGTCACCCTTCAGAAAAAATGTGGTTAAATCTGCTCAAGGATCAGGAGGCGCACAAATACAGTCTCCTCCCCCCAGGTCATCACCAACAAGAGCAGCTATGGGTCACGTTTGTCCGCCGAGGCTTCGACAAGCGTCCACTACCAGAGACCATGTCGTAAATGCTTTTCTCGAGTTTACCGCAGTGGTGGAGGCAACCAGGCAAGTCAACATGCGGAAATGCGAATCCATTCTGCAGACTTACCTGCAAGGAAACGAGCTAATACTGAACGATAGACTCGAAGCAGCAGAAGCAGTCATATACGACAACAACACCTCGAGGGTACTGAGAGGAACCTCTATAACTCGAAGTATGGCTGCTTATAACGCAACTGCCGGATTTGTGTCTCTGGACGAGAGGGAATCCGATCGATGCGGAGTGTTAAAGTTTAAAACTCCTCCAGGGGATTCCCTAGTAGTGGTTGCCAAATGCACCAAATTATGCTGGACGATAGAATATTAGAGATGGCAAGATCCATTTCTGATTCTGGATCAGACGGCGAAGTTTTTGGAGACTGGCATACTCCGACGTTTCGCTGGACAAATGGCGTCCCTGGTTGCGGAAAAACGACATGGATAGTTGATCAATTTGAAGCGGGCAAAGATCTAATTGTCACCACGACAACGAAGCAGCAAATGACCTCAGAGGCAAACTATCCTGCCGAATCGGAGGACTCGTCAAATCTAGGGTTCGAACAATGGCGTCCATCCTAGTAAACGGCTTGGGGGAGCGAGAGAGCTGCCATCGCCTAATGGTAGATGAGGCTCTCATGAACCACTTTGGAGCCGTTGTGATGGCCGCCCGAATAACTCGAGCCAAGGAAGTCCTTCTAATTGGTGACATAAATCAGCTTCCGTTATAGATCGTGATAACCTCTTCCCTCTACTCTACAGCCGCCCTACATATATCACGCCCATAAGCCAGGAATTGATGTGTACCCACAGAAATCCAATGGATGTGGCATATGCCCTCAGCACAGTTTACAGTGGCATATATTCGTCCAGGTCGTTCGTGAGATCCCTCGAGATAAAAAGGTTCTCGGGGGCGATGATTCCAAAGTCACTCCCCGACACTTTATACCTGGTACACACTCAGGCAGAGAAGGAATCCCTTAAGAACCAGGGATACGGGTCGACCGTGGGATCACGCGTGCTCACGATACACGAGGCACAGGGACTTTCGTGTGCGAATGTGATTGTTGTCAACACAGCAACAAAGAAACATCAAATACATGACAGCGTACCACACGCGGTAGTAGCAATATCGCGTCACACGCATGGTTGCATCTATTACACAGACAACAGTGAAGACGCGATAAGCAAACTAATCAGGAAGGCGGCTGATGAGGGTGAGCAGGGTATTAAGGACTACAACCTGAAAATGGCCATCAAACACAGGGACGCGGCAGTCATGGGTGCTCTCTTGGGCGGGGAGTGTTGCTTGTGATGGAACGAATGCAACATGAGGAAATGTGTGTGCAGAAACATGTAGAAATAGAATATGAGCAATTGACTTTGGACTATTGTACGCTTTATTGGAATCGGCCCATGTGGCAAGGGTTGAGGCGTCATGCACACATAAATGTCCTACAGTCGGTGGCGCTGTGTGTTGGGTTGTTCCGTTCCCAATAAAAAGGTTGACCGGACCAATTGCTGACACACACGTCATACTCGTGAACGGGTGCCTTCTGCTGGGTCAGGTCGGCTCTCCCATCTTGTTGGTGGGCTGGTTTCATAAAGCCTTTGAAATAGAAATAAATAAATAGTGCCTAATTATTATGTAACCTATACTTTTGCTAATAATTATAGATGTAGTTAATTGTAGTATGTAACTAGGTTCCCTCTTTACTTTATAAAAATTGACTAGATGTATTATAATTAAAAAACTGTATGACAACGGCACGGACCTAGAGTCCGTGGAGAAATAATCTTTAATATTAAAAAAAAAAAAAAAAAAACATAAATAGTGAAAAGTGGGTGTTAATTCTGTGTGCACCTCTACCTACCCCTTCGGGGATAAAAGGAGTGATGTTATGTTATGTTATGTTACTTTTTCTATATGGGTTACGTTAAACCGACTAAGGGACTACACATTAATTTGACAACGATCGAGCTGCAACTGAACCTTTTTAACTGTACTATCCTGCCTGTAAATTGTGAAGATTGCGGCAATCTCTCTTGCAAAAAGGAGGCTCATACCTAGTCCATAAATGAACTGTAATAGATTGCTGATGAAGATGGTACCAAATTATGGCTATTGACAATATATACAGGATAAAATAGACAAAATATACATTTCAAATCTAAGAAAATTATAAATATCGCAAGCAAACCTAGTGCAAAAGGCTAATAAAAGATAATACTTGGTGATAATAAAATAAAAAACAAAATAAAAAAAAACCCATATAAGGGTAGGTATTAAATTAATTCAAAAGCAACTGACGAGTAACGCAAATTGACATGTTTGTGAGCTAAGCTTATTATTTCTGGCTTAGTATTTATATTCAAATAATTAAATAAATATGTATATGTAGACCGGTCTATTTGCTCAATGATCCTATTGCTCCGTGACAGGTTATTGATGGACCTTAGCTTGCCGCCCGAGCAGAACCAGACTCGAGCGTACAGCGCGTTGTGTTCTGCGCGCCCCTCAAAGAGCTATCAGACTACCATGGATCGGGCCCAATAGGGCTGATGCCCATACGGAGCCGTGGTGCCGGTTACCGGGCTCCGACTCGAAGTGCAGGAATAGAAACGGGGTGGTTTTTAGTCAGTAAGAGTCTGACACTCCCTCCCGCTTCACCAAGGAATGAGTAGTCATTCGATGATTTTCCCACCTTAAAAAAAAAGGTTTATCAGAAAACGCTGCTGACCAGTGTGGGAGAGCCATGCTTCGGCATGAATGGGCGGGCTCCCCCTATTCCTCCACAATCTCCTTAAACCCCGAATCCCCAACAATCCTCAAATTCCTAACCTACAAAAGGCAGGCAAGATACTTGTAACGTCTCTGGTGTTGCAAGCAATCGGCGCCGCCCACGGACACCCGTCCGTGGGCGGCGCCGATTGCTTATCATCAGGTGATCCGACTGGTCGTTTACTGGCTTATCCCATTAAAATCCAGTCTCTGTCTAATGTGTAACCTCTTAGTCGACACTTATCTTTTGACACCTGCGGGAGGAGGAAGAATGGTGCATGACATACTATCTTAAAACTACTATACTACTACTACTACTATACTACTACTACTATACTATTTTAAAACCTTCGTTTAAAAAAACCACTTTAACCCCTCTTCTTTTATCGGTTAATTAATATATTAAAATGTTCTCCTTAGTACAACAAAAATATCATCATCGCTTACCACCAGGCAAGATAGTGGTCAAACGTCGGCCCATCACATATAAAAAACCTTTTCCGAAAACGGCATCAAAATCGATTAAGCCAATCGCGAGATAATCGCGCAAAGACACGTACATACATACAGATCGAACTGAGAACTCCTCCTTTTTTGAAGTCGGTTCAAAATGTATTCTAATCTAAAGTCACGGCTGCCCCTACCTCTCATTACTAAATATAACTACAAATAGATGTAAAACGACTCTTTCTACACGTTTCTACTTAACCCTTTCGATATAAACAGGTGTAATATTAGCCGCGTGTCTTATTATGCATACTCATTTATCAATTCAACTTTACCATTAGCTATGCCGCCGTCACCTATCAGCTTATTACTATTTTTTAATAGAATTTTGCAGTTTTGAATTAGATTCTAATTAATCAGCTACATTTGAAGACATATAACGGGGAGGATTAATAAAAATTGTAGGTCTGGTAAATTTTAATTCATGGATTTTTTTATTCAGAAATCATCAGCTTAAGTTGACTACGCTGTTGACAATTTTGAATTACTTTGTCTTTACATTACCATGTTTAAATTGAGAGGGATTTTTTTTTAAGGGGGGACAATCATCGAATGATGCTCCCGCTTGGGTGAGGCGGGAGGGAATATCAGACTCTTATTGACTAAAAACCACCCCGTTCCTTCTCCTGCATGTCGAGCCGGAGCCCCGGTTACCCGTTAGGTTCTCCGCGACTCCGAATCGGCATCGGCCCTGTTGGGCCAAATTAAGAGGGATAAGGTTTAAGGTTTAGAATTTTTTGAATAAGATTTATTTCTCCCAAAGAATCACATATATAATTCACTTACTGAGAAACAATATTCACACAAAAGTAAGCAATTTAGAGCTCACTGTAGTACGTACATATGAACAAAAGCAATACAAAAAACAAATACAAATTTTCACTTTTTAAAAATGTGAGTGAAGTGATAAATAAAAACAAAGAACAGAATCAAGTAACACGGGCAGACCAGTAATCATTTTCTGTGTTATTGTTGCATTTACAAACCTACAAACCTACATTGGTACACATGATAATAATTTTATGGATTTACCAATCATAGGCTAAGGGACCAATGAGTCCTGCAATTCATTGTGTAACAGCGCTTACCCAAACCCAGTCACTTTACTAATCGTACAGTAAAAATATACACAACTAAATATGTTGCACTGAAAATGTGCACTTCTATCCTTTCAGGGACTAAAAGCCGTGACATAATACGTACCTATTACAATATTTAAAAATCAATGTTGCAAATATATCTACAAGTACATAACATAATATAACATCACGCCTTTTATCTCCGAAGAGGTAGACAGAGGTGCACATTACTAGCACTTAATACCACTGTATAATTTAACAGTCACTTTTCACTATTTATATTTTGAGTACCTATCGCGTAATAGGGGGCGAGCCTTTTGCCACAATTCCGGACTCCATGCTACTATCTACTGAGTTTTTTTTTAAACCTAATAATACTTTGGCCGATCCGGGAATCGAAGTGACCCCTTACCCGGCAGTAGCATTTGCGACCAATAGGCCAACGAAGCAGTCATTTTTATCAGTCAGTCAGTAATTTTTTTATGGAACAAAGAAACAAGCAAGCAAGCCCCTTATAATAGAATCAAATATTTCTAATATGTAGATGGTTCATGATATGTGAACATTATATAAATTACTTAAAGAATATCGTGCATTTAGCATAATGACACTATTAATAGGTGTTCGTACTTACACTGCCAGGACAAAGGGACAATGGTTTGTAAGGGTATGGCTACACTTAGACAATTTTGTATAGTTTTAAGCGTGTGAATTTTGTCTTATACAGGCTATGACAGTTCCGCTTCTCATGCATGAGGGTGCAGGTTCGAAACCTACCAATGGCAAGTACCAATGTGACTTTTTCCGAGTTATAGGTATGTAGTTTCTAAGATTATCTAGACACCACTGACAAACGGAAGAAAAACATCGTGAGGAAACCTAGGCTTATAATTTCTAAGTCTGTAATCGCCAACCCGCATTGAGTAAGCGTAGTGATTAATGCTCAAACCTTCTCCGAGTGAGAAGACGCTTTGCTCAGCAGTGGGCATTTATAGGCTGTTGATGATCTGTATGTCAAAATCTATACATAGGTAAATCCGTCCGAAGAATAACATTTTACGTAATATTTCTAGAACATTTTACGAACCACTCAATAGAGTAACCTTTACAAAAATAAAATATTCACAACAATAGCTCAAAGGAAAACGTCTTAAGTCACAATACTAGAATTCCCAAGACAAATGTACTATGCTTAACGTTTTTTCACTACAACATGACTTAAATGTTGCTTTAATCTACCGTGGATATCTCATTGCAGTCAATGGTGTATTATTAAATAATTTCAAATGTTATGTTTGTTTGTTTTAAATGAAACACATTGCTAGCGATACGAAGGATATACTTTTTCTTTTTAAGGGGGAAAATCATCGAATGACTGCTCCCGCCTGGGTGAGGCGGGAGGGAGTGTCAGACTCTTACTGACTAAAAACCACCCCGTTCCTTCTCCTGCACGTCGAGCCGGAGCCCCGGTTACCCGTTAAGTTTTCCGCGATACGAAGGATATACTAAAGTGTCATTTTAACTGCACGATTGACGCTGAGGCTGCAACGCCAAGTGTTACTGATCAGATTCCCACACGGATTAAGGATTTGTGTGATCCATCAATTCTTCTTTTAGGTCTAGGTATGATTAGTACGATGTACTAAACACAGAAGAAATTTCTGGTGGAATACTTAAAACTAGCCATTATCATCAAACCAATTCCTTCCTTAGCTGGACATATATATTTTCTTCTTATTCATATATGTATAGTCTTCACTTAATTTATTTTCACTTAATTTTACTAAATCATACAGGTGGCCCTTTTAAAAGTGCTACTTAACACAGACTTGCTAATTTTTTTTTTTTTTTTTTGTTTATATGACGTGACCTCATACGGCAACATCATAAAAAAATTACAATCTAGCTTTAATGCTAATAAGTAATTCAATTTTGTCTTAATTTGCTAGGAAAGTATAACTAAGAATGTGTCCATTAACACTTTTCTTATTGTCTCTATTAAGGGGAAGACACTTTGTTATTGTGTTCTGTTCCGGTAGCACTCACTACTTTACACTAACACTTCACTATGTTAACTCAAAAGGTTTTGTCCTTTTTAGCCTTCTCACTATGTCCGTGTTGTCGAGGACCTGGATAGCCTCGATGTTCACATGGTGGTGAAGCCTTCGTTCATGGGCTTCTGCACACTTTTTAATTATATCTACGACGAGGTCTACTTTGAGGTCCCGATGAAGGTCGTCATTTCGAATGTACCAGGGCGCATTGACGATTCCTCTAAGTACTTTGTTTTGAAAACGCTGTATAATTTCGATATTGCTTTGTTTGGTACAGCCCCAAAGCTGAATACCATAAGTCCATACAGGCATGAGGACTTGTTTATATAAAAGAACTTTGTTGTGCACTGACAGCGAAGAATTTTTTCCTATCAGCCAGTACATTGACTTGTAGCGTAGATCTAGCTCGTCGCGTTTCTTTTTGACATGAGCTTTCCAGCGAAGCTTTACATCTAATGTCATGCCTAGGTATTTGGCTGTATTTTCGTATGGTATTACATGGCCATTTATGTTTACCGGGTGGTAATTTGTCCTTTTGTTTGTGAAGTCTATGTGAACAGATTTTGATTCATTTAGTTTCACACGCCATTTTTTTGTCCAGTCAAAAATGATATTGACGGCTGTTTGAACTTTTTCCACTGCTTCTTCTTGAGTGGCACCTGTGGCCATAATAGCTGTGTCGTCTGCAAATGTGGCAATGGTATTGTTTTCTAATTCAGGAATATCGCAAGTGTACAATAAGTACAAGACGGGACCTAGGACGCTTCCTTGCGGTACTCCAGCTTTTATCGGTTTGAGTCCTGAATATGCATCATCATGTCTTACTCTAAACATACGCTGTGATAGATAAGACTCTAAGATGTCAGCAAATTGCTTAGGGAGCATGTTTTTTAATTTGTAAATAAGGCCTTTGTGCCATACCTTGTCGAATGCTTGCGCTACATCCAGGAAGATCGTGGAGCAAACTTTTTTTTCTTCTAGAGCCTTTTCAATAATGTTGGTAATCCTGTGTACTTGATCTATAGTCGAATGTTTTTCCCTAAAACCAAATTGGTAGTCAGGGATCAAATTTCTTTCTTCTATGATGGGTTTTAGTCTTTTTAAAAGAAGCTTTTCAAATAATTTTGACATTATCGGTAGCAGCGAGATCGGCCTATACGATGTTGTTTCGTGAGGTGGTTTACCAGGTTTTGGTATCATTATAACTTCGGCAACTTTCCACTGATCAGGTACATACTTAAGTCTTAACGTTGCATTGATATGAGTCGTAACTTTTACGATGGCTTTACGTGGGAGGTTTTTAAGAACTTCTGCAGTAATAAGATCGTAACCAGGTGATTTCTTTAGTCTAAGGTGCTTGATTTCGTTGTACACTTCTCTAGGTGTTACGAATTTTATTTCTTGCTCATCATTATTTGTTGTTTCATTTAATAAGTCGCTATCTTCATGCTCTTCATTTGGCTCAAAAATGAGTTCTAGGTGTTTTGCAAACCTTATAGCTTTTTGCTCGTTGCTTATTGCCCACCGCTCGTTAATATCTTTGATAGGGGGAATATGCAGAATTGGCTTTTTTAAGCTTTTTATAGATTTCCACAGAGAGTAATCTGTCGTGCGATGGCTGGTTAGTTGTTGTAGATAACTATTCATTGATTCGTCTTTGTAATTCTGAATTGCTTCACTTAGTTGTTTTGTAAGGTTGTTCAGAATTCTTTTATCTTGTGGATATCTTGTCTGATGCCATATTCGTCTCTGTCGCCTCTTTTCAGCTATAAGTTTTGTGATTTCTGCTGGATAGTAGGTAATTCTGTTTTTTATTTTAAAGGTGGGCGTGTTTTTCCAGGCGCATTGTTGTATTTGTGTTATAAACTCACTGATATCCCGGTCCAGATCTTCTGGTTTCTTGAGTGGGACTCTTAAATCTATCATAGACTCCAAATCCATTTTAAAGCTTTCCCAATCAGTGTTCTTGTTTACCAATGTGGGGTTGTATTCTTTCAGCAAAATAGTCTCACTTAGAGTAAGTAATATAGGTGAGTCTGAACTCATATCATAACCTTCTTCAATGCGAAGAAGACTGGGTGATATATTTTTGTATATAAAAAAGTCTATAAGATCAGGAATCTTTTTTGTATCAGTAGGCCAATAAGTGGGCTTGCCTGTTGATAAAGTTTTACCTTGTGTTTCTTCAATGGCGCACAGTAGCTCTCTGCCTTTGGTCGTTGTCAGTCGAGATCCCCAAAATGTATTTTTAGCATTAAAGTCACCTCCCAATATGAATCTGTTTCCAAGACAGTTAAGAAAAGACATGTACTGATCTGTTTTTAGTGAATACCTAGGTGGACAGTATATGGCTGAGATGGTGACAAGACAGAATTTTGTTTTGACACAGACAGCCACTGCTTGTTTCTTCTTTTTCATGTTTCAGTTTTTCGTAGTGAAAAATATTCTCTTTTATGATGACAGCACTACCACCTCTTGGTGTGTTATGAGGATGCAGTGCATGATATACTTTATACCCTTTAATTTGGATATGAGATTCTTTAGTGAAATGTGACTCTGATATAAGGCACACATCAATTCTTTCCATATTTAGGACTGCCGTAAGTTCATTCTGATGTTTCAGCAGTCCATTTGCGTTCCATGCCATAATTCTAAGTAAACTAGCCATGAATACTGCTTTTTTGTTGTTTGGCAGCTGTTTTAGTGCTGCTTTCAAGTTTTTTCAGCCTTTCGTCGAATGTAGTTAAAAGATTTATAATTGTATTAATCTTTTCATCCATGTTAGGGTTTATAGGTTTCATATGAGATTGTGGCAAAGATTGGACTCCTTTTGCCATTTGTGCATACGAAACACTTTTAGTGACAAGGTTGGTGACACTAGGTATTTTGTGTTTGGTTGTACTTGGACCCTGAGAGTTTGGTATCGGCTCATGCTTTTTTGTATTTTTATTTTTAATATTTTGTAGCTCTTTAGCTACTATGCATCCTCTATAGTTAGCCGGGTGGGGCTCACCACAGTGAACACATTTCGGTTTTGCTTCTGCAGGTTTATTGCAGTCTCTGGTTAGGTGCTTGCCTGTACACTTCACACATCGGGGTTCTTTGGAACAGTATTTCTGTGTATGGCCATATGCTTGACACCTTTTGCATTGTGGAATTAATTTTGAAGTTTTTAAAGGCTGTATATCTACTTTACAGCCCAGTATGGATTTGATTCCGTAGATTTTCTTTATGTCTTCATCCTTTTGGAATGAGAGCATGAACATACTGAGGGGCTCTTTGCTCTTCCAACTCAGTTTGTTAACAGCATCTTCTATTTTAAATCCTTGAGCTGTCAGATCTTCAATTATTCTATTTGGCAGGCAGGAAGAATGAAGGTTTTTTGCCATCACCCTGATCGGCCTATCTTGTTTATTCTCATACGAGTACCAACAGCAATTATTCTGTAACAATAGCTTGGTGATGGATCTGTATGAGTCATCATTTTTGGAGTTAATTTTAACTTTTTCTCCATTCATCATTTTCGTAACGAAAGAGTCTTTCGTAACATTAGTTGAAAGAAGGTCGTAGAACTCTTGGTAGTTCTTGACATTTTCCACAACTATAGGTGGTGGTGTGGGCTGTTTTTTTATTTTGGCTTCTTTAGTTTTCTGGCTAGGATCGTCTCCTTGTTGAGTTGGTGAGGACAGTGATGACGAGTTCAATTTCCTTTTTTTTCTGCTCTTCTGTCGTACCCACTCTGTTTCCTTTGCTAGTTCTTCTTCGTCTGTCTCATACTCGATTGGCATTGGCTTCTCGGTAGTGACATTTTTCTTGTCTGAAGTTTTTTGCTCCTGGATGGTTTTAAGCTGATGCTGTAGTTGTTCTAATTGACTTTTGAGGTCATTTACTAAGCTTTGCAACTTTTCGCGTTCTAACTTTTCTTCGGTATAATATTTATACAACAGATGTTCCGTGTCAGTTTTGATTTTAATTGAGGATGACGAAGCCATGATTATTAGAATAACTTCGCCTTAACACTTTGTTTATACAAATAATTGTGCAACACTTTCGGTAACTGGGTCATCGCGGCGACCGCGCACGGCTAGAGGTAATGAACGGTAGGCTGCTGCGTCAGCGCTACACTTGAACATAATCTAGCACGAGAGTGTGTGCGACGCGACTGTTCTTAGCGGAAGTCGATCGATCACTCCACTTGCTAATGACATTTTAAATTATTCTTGAATTTATATAATAGTTAGACAGGACCTTTTATAATATCAAACTATAAAGAAAATAAAATGTTTTATAGCAAAGATATCTACTCAATCAATACAGCACAGCCCTTAAGCTGAAGATAAGACAAAACAAAAAACCCACACACCGACAGAGGCAGAATGCAGCAGTTTGTATTGAAGTGTCAAAGTGACAAGTGTCCGTCGCACGCGCAGATGCGCGGCCAATCGCCACGCGTTCGGAATTTAAAAATTGGCCGTTCCGCGCTTTTCGAATTTCGAAGTTTAACATGTTTGTTTATACTGTTTTTGTTTGGTATTTCGATAATTTATGACGTGTTATAGTTGTTTTATGATAAATGATATGATCTAAATTAGCATTAATGCTAATTTTTACTTGTTTTTCAAGTTAAACAGCATGTCGAGTAGTTTCCCTTTTTGCTTGAAAAGGTTATGACGATTGTTGTTTATTAGTTCAGCAACTTTTTAAATGGAAATTAACATACATACATAATACAATTTAAACAAGCAACACGAATGACTGCATCGATACAGTTAAACCAAATAAATAATGTTAGTGTTTCCAATTAATGGCCAGCTTTTTTTTTGAGGGGGGAAAATCATCGAATGACTGCTCTCGCCTGGGTGAGGCGGGAGGGAGTGCCAGACTCTTACTGACTAAACACCACCCCGTTCCTACTCCTGCACTTCGAGCCGGAGCCCCGGTAACCCGTTAGGTTCTCTGCGACTCCGAATCGGCAATTATTGTACAGCTAGGTAACCAAACAGTAATATTTTTTTATCATGATCTTTTAAGTATGTAGTAGATTTTCAAAGAACATAACTTACATTATGTCTTAATTATCTACTCCTGCGCTAGACTGCAATTAAACATTTTATCAATAACAATATTCATCCAAAAAAAATCAAAGCCGCGAGCACAGGCGTAAGGTTGCAAGCCTTTCGATTTTCTATCGGATTCATTTCGGTAAGTGTGCAGGGGAATTGCAACACTTGATTCCACTCATTAGCACAAGGAACCTTGATGCGAAGCGCGATGTGGGTGGGGACATCTACCTTGAATCGGTGACCCTTCGCCGATTGTCTTGTAATACGATGATGGAAAGGACTACCCCTAGTCCTAATGAGTGGAATTCTTTGCCACAGTCTGTATTTCCTGAAGGGTATATTACCTTCAAGGCCCAGTGAATAAGTTGCTTATGAGCAACTTATTCAAGTCACAAGTCGAACCATAGTTTGACGTGCTCCATCGTAGACCGCATCATCGCTTACCACCAGGCGAGATAGTGGTCAAATGTCAGCCTATCAAATATAAAAATAGCGTGACTTTCGAAAAATATTATTAACTGTGGAATGAATTACTAAAAATCACATCGTTGTTCCTTTGTCGTATTGGAATTTCAATGATGCCCACAAGCTACTCTTATCCTTCCTCTGACCTAGAAAAGAACTCAAGATCCTCAACCAAGGACGCTTCTGCAGCCAACTTACTTGAAATAAAAGTCCATTTGAGTACACTTACATAAGGAAATGTATATTGTATAACAGTTTATGTTACACAGTAATGAGTTAGAAAAATATGTTTCCTAGTAAACACTGGGTAAATATAGGCTCGATTTAATTGCAGTGTACTCTTAGACTATGTACAGTCAAGTGCAAAAAGTTGTGGTAACTAGGTTACTCGTGATTTTATTTAAGGGAGGGATTTTATTTTATTAAGTTAATCTTTAGTTGCCGACAAAAAATGGTAAAAACTACCTCCGTTAGCATCGGCCATCATGTCGCGGAGAACTTAACGGGTTACTGGGGCTCCGGCTCGAAGTGCAGGAGTAGGAACGGGGTGGTTTTTAGTCAGTAAGAGTCTGACACTCCCTCCCGCCTCACCCGGGCGGGAAAGTCATTCGATGAATTTTGCCCTTAAAAAGAAAACATCGGTCATCATTATTTGACACGACATCGAATGAATGAAAAATTTTTTAACCGACTTCAAAAAGGGCGTTCTCAGTTAGACCCTAGATAGACATAAACATACATATATGTATGTATGTGTGCGATTATCTCGGTTTTTAAAAAAGTATTTGTCACACATAGGAAAAAGTTTTATTATATCAATTAATTAACCGGCTTTAAAAAATAGGGGGTTGATCTCTGTTTTTCACATGTAGGTTATAAAATAATTGTTTTACGAGATTACCGTTGTTTTATGTGTCTTAAACCAATCATAATTTATTAGTCTTACTGATAAAATTAGTGATGAGTTTATTAGTGGAGAGCAAATAAAAATCAATAATAATACCTATTGCACAATACGGTAGTTGACAGGTAGAAAAATTCAATATTTTTTTTAAATGTCAAAAAAAGTATACTTTTTTATGAATTATGTATTGGATCGCAACTTATGACGTCATCAGATTTCTGCGGCATATTTATTTCCTAAAAATTAGCGAGACTGCTTCATTGGCCAAGTGGTCGCAAATGCAGCTGTCGGGCAAGGGATCTCGGGTTCGATTCCCGGGTCGGGCAAAGTATTACTGGGTTTGTAAAAACCTTAGTAGTAGCACGGAGTCTGGAAATGTGCCCGGTATATGGCAATAGGCTCACCCCCTATTACATGGGACTCATAATATAAATAGTGAAAAGTGGGTGTTACATTGTACAGTGGCATTAAGTGCCGTAATGTGCACTTATGCCTACCCCTTCGGGGATAAAAGGCGTGATGTTATGTTATGTTATGTAAATTAGCGAGAAAAAATCCTAAAGTAGGTAAATTGTCAAATCAACGGATGAGAGTATGATTATGATTATGATATGATTAATTATTCATTGCATTGAAAAGTTAAAACAATTTATTTTAAACCTAGAAATCTAGCCAATTCGTAGACACAGGAAACACAGTGCACATTGTTCTAGAACAAGTCTAAAATTGTCTTGATATTTAGCCAATCCAGTTCAAATTATCAAGTGCAACATTCAATCATCACCCATAGATCTAAAAATGAGACTTAATTACTAACAATAAGTACCAACTTATTACCTTGTAATAAGGTCTATATTCTTCACCAATCTATTTAAGTTAAGCAGGTGTGTTAAAAACCTTCTTAAGAATATACAGTATAAGTAGTTACCGATATTTTTCTTCATTGAAGTATAAGTTACTGTCCATTGTAATTGGTTTATTAAACTTTGATCAAGTCAAGACAAATTATTGTAAAAAACGGTGATTGGTCGATAATTGTCTGTTATGCGCGTACGCACAATTGCGGTTGGCAATTGTTTTGTACGTGTGTTCGTAATGATATAATTGTGTCTGGCTATCTGTTACTTAGAGGGTGAGTGACAGGTGTCTGTTAAGACGTGTCTGGCTATTTAGTGAAGTTTTTGAAAGCGTGAGTAAAAAATATTGGTTTTCTAAATCTTAGGTCATTTTGAGGCAAATACTGGTGTGTCAAAGTCAAACCATTTATTTCAATTAAACTGTCAAACACCAAGCGGTCACCGGTGATCGCGACCTATTGTTCTTTAATTGTGTCTATAAAACCGGTACTCGACGAGTTAAACCATAATTTGGTATTTTTGAAACGTCAACAAATACAAAATAAATCTGTCAGTCAGTCCGTCAGTGAAGCTAGGTGAAGCTAGGTGCTCATTCCAAAATGTAGATTCGAATGGAGAAGAACGAGCAAGAAACTCCATTCGTTACTCTTTTTAAAAAAGTATGTTCTACAATGTCTCTGATACATGTGTGCATTTTAATAGATATTTTAGTAAGCAAAAATAAATTTAATTGTTAATAATGATAAAAATTAATAGACGCTAATGTAGAGGTAGGTCAATACCTACTAAGCGTTTACTACCTATTAGCTGTTTTAGAAGTTATTATTTTAGCAATATTAATACGAATTTTAAAATGATGACTAATACGATTTTTTAAGGTACACTATGAACTGTCTATTATTTTAACAAAACAGACATTACGTAATTATATTTTAACTCTTTGAGTACCGTCATTATAGACACAATTAAAGAACAATAGGTTGCGGTCACCGGTGTCCTCGCGGTGTTTGACATTTTAATCAATTTCATTTACTAGTGGAATAATTCCCCTTATTAAAGTAAAAAAAGTAACTTATAAAAAGTGCATATAAAAATAATTGAACTATTAATAGTTTTAAAACAAAAAAAGAACAAAATTTAATAAAATTGTCAATTGAACTCTATAAATTGATTAAAGCATAATTTCCTTGCAAATAAATCGTTCACGTCTATATTTTACAATTTAATTTAATTAGACGTCAAAATGTTTAATACGAAAATTATTCACTATATCACCTTTATTTATGTAATAATTAATTTCATAAATAATAATTCATGAAACGTCGAATATATTAGTGAAATAATGTTACCTATTTTCTTTTGAACAGCTAGATGACAGATACACTCATTAATAAAAATAAAAATAATACCTAAAATGAATTATTTATGGATATTTTTTTTGTATATTAGATGGGACTGACGTTTGACCAATATCTCGCCTGGTGGGAAGCGATGATGTGGCCATATCATACATACTCATGATGATATCAAGTATATATCATGTAAAATAAGAAGCACTTATTATCTTGCACTTATAACCCAATACAAATTCAATATCGCTGCTGCAGTTAACAAATCAACAAAATTTGATTACTCTAAATCCAAAATCGAGGCTGTATGCTCAACCTCATGAATGTGAATCATCATCATAAGCCTATTTCAGTCCACTGCACACTGGACATAGCCAAAATCTTATTGGAGAACTAATAGAAAGCCACATAACTCGATCTCTAGTTCTTCTTATTCAACCACTGTGAGCCACCTTGCCACTCCACTTATCAGAGATATTGTTACTCCGCCTAGACGCGGTCTGCACTCCAAAATACGTCCACCCCGATGGTCATCGGTTTTTTAACAAATGTGACTGACCCACTGCCACTTTAGCTTACCATCATCACCATCATAATTACAAGCTTCTTATTCGTCAAGAGGTGACAGAGGTGCACATTACAACACTTAATGCCACTGTACAATGTGACACCCACTTTTCACTATTTATGTAATGAGTTCCATGTAACAGGGGGTGGGCCTATTTTTTTATGGAATAGGAGGCAAACGAGCAGACGGATCACCTGATGGTAAGCGATCAGCGCCGGCCATGGACACCCGCAACAACAGAGGAGTAACAAGTGCGTTGCCGGCCTTTTAAAAAGGAGTACGCTCTTTTCTTGAAGGTTTGAAGGTAAGTTTTGTTTTTTACATACTGCCATATACCGGGCACTATTACAGACTTCATGCTACTACTGAGAATTAAAAAAAAACAAGTAATACTTTTCCCGACCCGGGAATCGAACCAGAGACCCGTTCTCCGACATTCGCACTTGTAACCACTCGGCCAACGAGGCAGTATCCAGCTTAAGTACTAATAATTCTTTGGTTATGTATCGGATCACTTCGTTTCGGGTTCGATCCTTCAGTGTCAGTAATGAAACGGTACTAAAAAAAAATCGCAATTGAGTTGTTCAATAAATAATGTGACTGACTGTACGTGGAGTCTAATTATGCAAAATCCTCGCAAAATGGTAGCCAGTTAAAATATGTCAGCAAAATGCATGCAATTAAAGATTATGAAACCTTGTCGTGTGGAATATATGACTGTCGCCTATTATAAAATGAAAGTTACTTTTTAGTAGAATTTTTTTGGGTTATATGACTTTGTAAAACGTTTGAAGTAAAATCGTCATATTTTTGTAGTTGAAAATATATAATATGTCAATAGGCTTACCCTTATTATCTACATGAGACTCATAACACAAATAGTGAAATGTAGTTATAACATTGTACAGTGGCATTAAGTGCCGTAATGTGCACCTCTGCCTACCTCTTCGAGGATAAAAGCCGTGATGTTATGTCTAAACTACAATAACATGGTTATACATTATGTAAACAATTAGTATATTAAAATTTGATAACGTGTATTCATTTACAATCAAGACTGAAATCCTTTACCATACCATAGAACCGGACGTACAGCTACCTGGTGACGACGAGACGCAGAGAAAACAACAGAAAATTAAATTTTAAACTTTCTTCAGTAGACATTGTGACAACTCGACCATAATCCCGGGTCTATTACTTCTTTGATTATATATTAACACATAACCAATTTCAATATTGTTTCAAATGTGGAAGAGCCGTGCTTCGGCACGAATAGGCCGGCTCGACCGAAGTGATACCACGGCCTTACAGAAAACCGATGTAAAACTACGCTTGCGTTGTATTTCATCATGTGAGTGAGGTTACCGGAGGCCCAATTATCCCGTCCTCCAATCTCCCCAATCCCCGAATCCTCAACAATCCTCAAATTACTAATCCCCAAAATTCTTCCGGCTTTACAAGTGCATGTTTACGCCTCTGGTGTTTCATGTGTCCATGGTCGGCGCTGATTGCTTACCATTAGGTGATCCGTCTGCTCGTTTACCGGCTTATTCCATTAATAGAAAATGACTTGCAGAACTGTCTGTACCTTCAGGGGATAAAATGCGTAATGGTGTGTCTTTTATAATTATTGTATTCATAAATTAAATACCTATGACAAATTACGTTATAGCTGCCTTCATTATCGAAAGGCCGTGAGTGCGATAAATAAGTAAATAGATTTCCGGATAGAGCAAAGTATTATTGGACTTTTAGAAGATTCTTAGTAATAACTTGGAATCTGAAATTGTCCTATGTATCACATCAACGACCAGTGGCCACTGCTGACCATAGGCCGCTTCTCTCATAGAGAATGTTTAAACATTAATTATCACGCTTGCTCAATGTGGGTTGGTGATTTCAAACTTATAACTAGAAATTATAAACCCGGTCACGATGTTTTCTTTCACCGTATGTCAGTGGTATCTTAGAGAGTGCATATAATTCGGAAAAAGTAACATTGGTACTTGCCGTTGGTAGGTTTCGAACTCGCACTATCATGCATGAAAAGCGCGCCTCTTAAGCCTCCAGGCCACCGCAATACCATTCTCATTCTATGGGAATAGTCTCACCCCCTGTTACACGATGCTCGGGACAGGCACATGCACAGCGGTTGGTCGCATTGTTCTTTAACAAACAATGAAAATATATCTAAGTCTATGAAGATAACTTATAAGTTACCAAGGCAACAGTGGGAGGGATGCTCGGAGCTATTATATCAATCAAACAACAATACCTCGCATGCAGTCTTTATATATTAGGGTTGGTTATACTATAATTGTAGAAGTAACATGCGAGCATTAATCTACAGGTGGACTTAAAACCTTTAAACCTTGTATACACTTACAAACTTTTGACGCTAAAGCCGTATACACAAGGTAGGTACAAAAAATTTTTGCTCTATACATCAACAACCTATAAATGCCCACTGCTGAGCAAAGCCTCTTCTCACACGGAGAAGGTTAGAGCATTAATCACCACGCTTGCTCAATGCGGGTTGGCGATTTCAAACTTATAATTAGAAATTATAAGTCCAGGTTTCCTCACGATGTTTTTCATTCACCGTTTGTCAGTGGTGTCTAAATAATCTTAGAAAGTACATATAACTCGGAAAAGTCATATTGGTACTTGCCATTGGTAGGTTTCGAACCCGCACCCTCATGCATGAGAAGTGGGCGTCTTAAACCTCCGGGCCACCACGACATGCTCTATACGTTGAAAATCAACTCAGGACTTCAGTTCCGTTCAGCAACGATCTGTCCACACATGATTTGACCCACAAATGTAATCGACAGAATATCGCAAGAGGAACTGGAACTTAACACTTCAACAATGTTTAAGTTATTGTGAATTGTGATCTCAACAAAATCGTAATGTTTTTTTTTGTGAAACTGGGATTAAGAAAATTATTGGAACTATGCAGAGCTGCGTAATGGACGACTCGTTTGAAAATCGCGTGAATGATTTAAAATCTCACCAGTATCTACCTATTAGAAATAAAACTAGAAAGCTTCTATTCTACCGTCGTGTTTGCGTCCACATACTGACAAGGAGTTTAGAAACAATGATTTTAAATTAAAATAAAATTAATATATTATAACTGAAAATAACACTAAAAATATGTTACATAAACGTGCCAAAAGTCGAAAGCTGTATACAGAACCGCAGGCCGGAACACGGTACTAGCAACCCATAAATATAAAGAAAAAAAAAACAAGTTTTTTAATATTAATTAACATTTTATCATCCCCATATATTGCCATGTGCAATTGAGGGAAAAATAAAACAAATGAAAAAGCAAGATGTGTGTTAAAACTTATTTTTTTTTTCGTTTTTTTTTATTTTGCGGACGGTAGGAGATAAGGACTGAGACGGGCAAAACCGGCCCGATTTCCTGCCGGCTTGCAAAAACGGTCCGGACAATAAACAAAGTATAATTTACAATTAAAATTTCACCTTTTGCAAAATTAATTTTATTGAGTATTTTATTTGAAAACTAAATATCTATTTCCATTGACTAGATGTTTATCTAATCGTTTTGCGCATTGAATCGAAAAGGGGCGTATTAATTTGTGTGTTTTTATGACCCTTACATCTTACGTGTGTGTGGTCCTGATAGTTTTATTTTATCTGTACAAGCCAGCAACGTATCAATGAATTCAATATTTAATATTTGTCTATGTTATTGAGTAATATTTAGATATTACTATATTATTATATTACATTTAAACGGTGGCTGTAAGAAAAACTAAAATATTATTTGCAATACAGTATCCCGCAATATTAAATTATAGAGTAATTAAAATAGGAAAAGCTGCATCTTAACAATTGACCAAAATCATATACTTTTGCTAGGAAAGAAATTTTATTCATCATTTCATATTTAAAATACTTAGACAACACTAGCATGAAGAATGATATCAACATTACTCAGTTTAAAGAAATATTATACTTAATTTTACGTGTAAAAATTCAATTAGGTACCTATTTAGATTATTAGGTACACACATGATCCAGTACCATCATAAGATTTCGATTCAAAAAGACCGAATAAAAATAAATAATCGATTTATCGTAACATTCGTAACCCGTATAAACACAACATTATAGAAAAGTCAATGTCGATTGCAATCAATCGAATAAATACTACCAGACGAATGTATTTCGAATAAAACGATCGAATTAAAAAATACACGATAATAAATACTAGTTGTTACACGCGTGCTTGCTTATTGATGGTACTCATAAGAACATTTTTCTAGAAATAAAAAATGTCTCGTTGGCAATGTAAAAAAAATTACGTAACTAGTTTCTACCAGCGGCTTTGCCTGCTAGTCAAATAATACTCTACGAAATAGTTATAATAGTCAGGAATCATTAATTTATCCTGTGACCAGATGCCTTAATATCAGTTTTTTACGTTTAAAGTAATCGAAAAGAGACCGCGTTCGGCGCCCTGATTGGCCGGCTCCAATGAAGCAACCAATCACAGCGCCGAACACGGTCTCGTTTCGATTACTTCGTGCGTAAAACAAACTCATACTAAGATGTCTGACCTCAAAAAGCTTAGCATTTGTAAAGAGGGCAGAAAATAAGATGATTACAATCATCATCTACAGCCCGTAACAGCCCACCGCTAGACTATGGGTTCTTCTGTACCATAAGAAGGTTTTCCATAACATCCACGTTTGGCAGGCGGCTTCAAATTCGCAGTTTAAAAGTCCTGATTTATGAAAGAACGCTACTGCTCAAATTCTATCAAATGTGTAGCAAGGACCAACCCATTTCAAGACCCGTAACTATTACTATCACATATAAACCATACATTGTCTCGTAAACTATAATAATTATTCGAATTCTTCATCAAAATAACGGTTTGTTATGATACCCATCTTAATCGGTGACGCATATTTCGAAGAACACATGCGTACTTCTGCGCACGCGATCCGAACGGCTTTTTATTCAGTATTTCGTGTATGGAACTAAAGGGTCGAAGACTTTGACTACTTTTGTGGTCTGTTCAATGACTTCTTGGTGATATTAATTGAATTTTATACATGTAGAATGTAGGTATCTTTTAAGAAACCTTGACTGTTTAGTTCGGTTAGTGGTTGCAAATGCGACGACCAACCATTGCCTGATGGAACAAAATATTATTGGTGTTTTTCTCTGTTCAAAATTTGATATCCTTTATTAATATAAATAATTTTGATCAATTTTGTTATGGCTCCTAAGTATAAGTCACAATTATCAACACCTTTGATTATAGTTGAGTGAATTTCAAATTTTATATAACGCTCCAGGAAAAAATACAAACAAATTTTTTGACATTTGACAATTCTTTAAAATACTGTTTATTTTTCCATTTCATTTTTATAGCAATTACCTTTTCTTACACATATGTTGTACCTAGCCATGTGTATGTTGTTGTGTAGTTGCACAAAATTCTACCTAACAAAGTAAAATGCATGCCTGTCACACACTTACCAACTTTTTCCAATAATCAACGAAAGCCTTAGAAAGCGGCGATAATTAATGGTTTCTCGTAAAACCCTGTATTTATAATTCAATAGCAGTTAAATGTAAAACCGAACAATACACTTGATGAGGCCGACCTTTACACAATACTTATTGAATTTAGTTTTGTTTGTAACCAAACCTAGATAGCCCATAAATCCTTTTTAGTCTGTAAGACGAAGAGAGAATTAATAATGCATCACAAATTCTTAGCATAGCTAATAAATTAAGGGCTACACATAAAAATAAATTTAAACCGATTATCAAGACCTAGAGTCACTGGACGGATACCTTTTTTATTTTAAATTTTAACACTTCAGTTCCATATAAATAGATAAAACTGCAATTCAATTATCATTGAACTTTTAAGTAAAACTGTCTTTTGTTTTGTTTTATCTGAGAGGGTTTTTTGTTGGATGGTGGTATCGAAGTTAATTCACTTTAGCACCTTAGTTACCTGGTACGTATATCTTGACCTTTAATTATCATATGGTAGTAATTAGTACGTAATCTCTGAATTAAAGGTTTTATCTAAATGTCTTGCTGAAAATCGGCCATGTTAGACACTTTTCAAGTCTTATGAATGCCTCGTCTTATACAAGGTGGTTTCTTTCTTTTGAAGTCAGCAATTAACGCCGTCTGCTGATACTAATTGCTCCTTAATTTATTTTGTTAATTGCTTAATTGGCTGCTTTTTTTTGTTGTAAAATGTGTCTCTTTGATGTGTGTGGTATAGCTAAGGTTACACCTGATGATAAGCGATCATCACCATCTATGGACGTTGGTAACACCATAGAAGTTTTAAGTACGTTGCTACTTCATCAATAGCCTATATGCCCACTGCTAAGCAAAGCCTCTTCTCACACGGAGCAGGTTTGAGCATTAATCATCACGCTTGCTCAATGCGAGTTGGCAATTACAAACTTATAATTAAAAATTATAAGCCCAGGTTTCCTCACGATGTTTTCTTTCACCGTTTGTCAGTGGTGTCTAGATAATCTTAGAAAGTACATGTAACTCGCAAAAAGTCACATTAGTACTTGCCGTTGGTAGGTTTCGAACCCACAGGCATGAGAGCTGGGCGTCTTAAACCTCCGGGCCACCACGACACTCACGTTGCCACTTGCCAGCCATTAAATCCTTTATTATAAAACGAAAGAAATGATTTCTAGATAATAATCAATTGCAGTTTTCTAAAATCTTAAATTCTTCAATCTTATCTTTTAGGCCATCACGACTTTATCAACGCTAACAATTGGGTAGGTACCTACTTGCCAACAAGTCAAATTCATTCAAATTCAATACTTTTTTCGAACTGTCAAAAACGACAGTTTTCTATGAATTTTGTACGTATATTGTGACGTCACTTTACGTGTGTTTTAGCGTCTAATAGCATATATTTCTTAAAAAATTGCAATTTATAAATATTAAAATTAATATATAAGTTGGTCATACAATAAATTAATGAAAGTGTGATTATTTTTTAATATTTCATTGTAGGTATTGAATAGTTGATATAATTTATGTTCCTTAGAAAATACCCAATTATTTGGGGTAATACGGACAGTAATTGGTATCAGTTCTCCTAAATTTTAGACTACATTATCCAGAGACATGAACACACAATTCTGCAAAGATTTCCACCCCTCATGCAAAAATTAAAACGAAAACGGTTCTTGCAAGTAGGTGGAATATCCACTAAAGTATTTGCTTTGTAATTTCTACCAAGGAACAAATAGAGGACATAATCCATGTAAGTACTTAAACAAATTGTAAGTCTTGTTCAATTTTAGGACTGCCTGCGAAATGCCTTTGTCCAAAAAACTGTCCAATCAGCAATCAAATACTAATACGCAGTAGCTCATAAAATACGAAATGTCGTCCTATCTTCAATTGTCATCAAATGAGGGTAGTATGAAAAACACCTTCGAAAACCGTTACGTACAAAAGCCGCCTCTTCCGTGTTTCGAAGTTTAAAAATTTTAAAATCGCAAATCGTTCGTATAATTTGCTCGCATTATCGGTTAGTGGTCGATCAGATATAACATTGTTTTAAAGACACACTGGATTTCGTAATGAGGTTATACAAAGTATCAAGATTAATAAAATGTAGTTTAAATTGTTCGTGTTGATTTTAAATGACATGTTGGTTTGTTTTTTTATTAACCTAGAGATTTTTTTGACTGCTTCGCTGGCCGAATGGTCACAAGTGCGACTGCCGGGCAGGGGGTCTCGGGTTCGATTCCTGGGTCGGGCAAAGTAATACTGGGTTTTAAAAAAATTCTCAGTGTAATTTTTTTTAAATTTCTGACAGATATCTGATGTACCAAGGAGAATCATAGGCTACTTTTAGAATATGAAAAAATCTTCAAATTCTTTGATATTCCTATAAGTTTCAAAAACACAACCTGAGTGTCAGATTCGAGGTATCATGTATACCAGTGAGTTACTATGACTCTGTCAATGATATAATGAATTTATATTATAACTTTCGTGAGACATACTAAATTAATAATTATGTTTTTCGGCTTACTCACGTAATTATTTGACGAGGACAGTACCAGCGCGACGGCCTCCACGTCGTACTCACCGGGTATTATTCCAGATTACACGTTGACTAAATAAACTCACAAATATTTTGCCCAACCGAGAAACCCAAACCGAGGCTCCTTACTTGACAGTCCCATTTGTTTATACTCGATCTACAAGGTAGTAATAAAAAGAACATGGAGTTATAATAATTATGATTAAATTGCAATTACTGATAAACCTAATTAAAAAAATGATCGTAAAATAAAAAAATAATGGTCTTATAAAGATTAGACATTGGATAACACTCGTTTAGGTAGTAAAAAAGACTAAAAACATTTTACTATAAAATATTATCATGTGTTCATTATGAGGTTATATCGTAAAATAGATAGTTTTATAGCATAACATCGAACCTTTGATGCCGCAAAGGAATGAACAGAGATATAAACTGCTCATATTAAATTAAAAACCCACCTATCAGTAGTTTTGTAATAAGTAAATAAGAATAGAAGATGACAATATAAAAAACTGGACACCCGATAATATTTTATTCTTTTTATTTAGTGCGACAAGGGGTCTTGGGTTTGATTCCTGGATCGGACAAAGTACAACTGGTTTTTTTTAATTCTCAGTAGCATGGAGTCTGGAATTGGTATATGGCAATAGGCTCACCCCCTATTACAAAAGAAAAAATTAAAAGTCGTTTATCAAAACAAATGTTAAATACTTGCCACACAACTTCCCTACTCTGTTTAAATTTCCCAAACTGACCGTACAGAACCCGTTCAATTTAAAACAGTACCCAAAAGTATCAACACCAATTACACGATTCCTTTGTATCACCCGCTTTGAACATCAAAGCGACCGCCCTGAACGATTCTTCATACTCATTTACTGATATTAAAGGACCATACCGCGACCAACACAACTTGAGCCATGACATTTCATACAAATTTGACTTACCTCCACAATTTTGTTTGATGGTTTCTGGAGCATGTGTCTTGGTTTCTGGTGGGACTACCACAGTGTGGTTTGATGTCAAATAGTCAAAGAATCACCGACTTATTATCTCATTAGCAGTATGTACATTTTTTATTGAGAATTTAAATTGTCCGTGTATGTAGGTGTCTTTCTTAGTTTTTAATTTTACTGGTGATGATATGATATCGTTTTTGTTCTCGGTTTCTTGTATTGGAAATTGGAATGCGTTGAGGAATTTAAATCAGCATTGTGATAGTCCCTACTACATGCTATTCCATGAATGGGTCAAGCACAAGTTAGTTTTTTTTAAACTTATAACCGTTGTCCCACTTTAGGATTTCCTCATGTGTCGTAGTTACGTTTACAAACATACAAGTTCACATACACATGACACCTAGACCCGAAACAATAATTTGTGGATCACAAAGTGTTGTTCCGTGCGCGAATTAAACCCGCGGCACACTACATGGCAGCCGGTTGCCCAGCCACAGAGCCAACCATGCAGTCACTTGTTTTTATTTATTGTAGCAAAAAAAACATGACACAACAACACGTCTTTTATCCCCGAAGGGGTAGGCAGAGGTGCACAAAGATGTAACACCCACTCTTCACTATTTATGTTATGAGTACCATCTAATATTGGGTGAGCCTATTGCCATATACCGGGCACAATTCCAGATTTTGTGCTACTACTGCAAATAATCCAAAAAATACATTTAAAGATATTAAAATGCTCTGCTCAAAAAGATTTCCGTATTGACTTCTATTTAAAAAAATCTGAAGAATTAGAGTCAAAATGAGCTGATTCAAATTTATATAATGATAGACAGAGGTATGAGTACTCATACATCCGATTCCTGCTAATTACGTTTTATTAACGCTACGTCAGTAATTGACTTAGTCGTTGGTCTAGTGATCACAAATACGATGCCTCTGTTCTCTATGTAAAAGGAATATTCACGAAATAAAAATATCAGCATTCATCATCATCATCAACACCCTATAAGTGCCCACTGCTGACCAACGGCCGCTTCTCACACGGAGAAGGTTTGAGCGTTAATCACAGCGCCTGCACAGTTCGGGTTGGCGATTTTAATAAAATTAAAAATTATAAGCCCAGATTTCCTCACAATGTTTTCCTTCAACGTTTGTCAGTGGTGTCTAGATAATCTTAGAAAGTACATATAACTCGGAAAATGTCACATTGGTACTTGCCGTTGGTAAGTTTTGAACCCGCATCCTCGTGCATGAGAAGCGGGCGTCTTGAACCTCCAGACTACTATGACACCACTTGTTCGTCTAGTGATCGCAAATACAATGCCTCTGTCCTGTATGACATGGGACATTTACAAAATATCTTCTTCATTATAAAGATATCAAATAAATTATTATGCTTTCGGCTTACTCACGTAATAGTTTGACGAGTAACTCGATTAGTTTCAAGCCATGCTAGAGGCTCATATTTATGAGCAGCACTGTCGCGCTGCTACTGACAGTACAATCTGGTCGAGTTCCTCGTCAAATTATTACGTGAGTAAGCCGAAAACATAATAATTTATTCAGTATGTCTCACGAAAGTAAAAATATATTCATCGCTTAAAGGCATTAGTATCAAATCAGACATCAGATATTAATCTGTTAGGTACATATCATAGGCCGCCTCCAAAATCTTCCAGATGAGCCGATTTGGAGGTGACCTGCACCTTTTTTTTTTTTTTTTTTTTTAACCCCAAGGTGGGAAATCCTCATGGAGCCCCCTCGCCTGGGGAGGACGAAAGGGACTGTCAGACTCTTACTGACTAAAACCCACCCCGGTGTCCCGTCTCACACGTGGGTACGAGGGTGCGGGAGTCACATTCATCCGCAGCCCCCGAACTCGTGGCGGCCTGCTTTGCCAGGCCCCACCTCAAGCTGCACGGAGAAGTGAGGTGTTGGTCTTCTCCGTGCAACGTCTCGGAGGCGCGCGTGGACACAACGCGCGCCACCGTCTCGGGTCCTTTACAACGGGATGACGGGGACTTCCCCAAGTCCACCGTCCCCGGACCCATTTAGGGGGGTCGAAAGAGAGTAATTTCTGCTCTCCTTCGACGCCCGGTGCGCCTACTGCGGGAAGGTAGAGACATTGCAATTTCCCTTTCCCTCTCCGCAGCCTCCTTCCGCGACATTACATCTTCGCAGAAGGACACCACTGCATCCCACGACTCTGCACTGCCGACCATTTTTTGGACAACAGTCGACAATGACAGATCGTCACCGATCTCTAATAAGGTGACCTGCACCTGTTTCAAATCTTCTGTTTGAAGTGATCTGTACTTCATCCTGCAGCGAAGAAAGAATTAAGTGATTAATCAAAATCAGTCACTATCGGCGCCGATACGAACTTATCTATTTCTAGATACAAGAGTACCGTTAAACTATCCAGTCCATTGCACAAACCAACCCAAGATGTGCAAGATAATGCAGAAATTAGCGTATGCAAACACTGCAATTATATTCCCAGTATTGCATATGGTACTGCTACTTTTTATGATAGAGAAAATCTTGGACACGTGGGCGGTTTTGGAGTACCGTGCGAGAACTATGGAGTCTAAGATTTAAGATCTTGTGGTTACTCGCAAAGGTGTGTTCTGATTTATTTTTTTGGTTTGGTTACATTACTGTTGTATGTATTGTTGACATGAGATCTTCTTCTTTTTCTTAAAATCATTATTGTCAGTTTTATTTTCTTCTATTACTCCCTATTCCTTGTAGACCTTGTCATCATTTTACCATCTCCTTTGTTTTTCATATTATTCCTCACACAATCCAATGATCTATTTGTCATGACGTCTTCGGAAAGTGCGTTTCTGTAGAGTATAAATATTACAGTAGGTCTTATTATGTAGGTCGGTCTTCTGAAAGACAATCTAAATTTTTCCTAATAGACTCGTCAGTTTCACATATTATCTGTAATACCATATTGATTAAGAAAATAAGTAGGTATGTTATAAACATTTTGTTAAAAGTTTATACAAAGCGTTTACAATGCAGTTTTGGGGCCGATCTTTTAAACAGCAGTTAATGTTTAACTTTAGAATAAAATAGATATGTCTTCAATATGGAAGAATTGTTAAATAATCAAAGTTATTTCACAGTTAAAATGTATCTGGCGTCAGTACATTGACAATGAAACATATTTTTAAATAAAATTATAAACGCTGTTGACAATTGATCATGAAAACTTAACAAGTACCATTCTACCCATTTAAAAACACAAAGGTACCTACAGAACCCGACAATTTTAGACACGTTACATTAAAACCAAGTAAGCATGTAAGTAGCGAGCATGCAGTTGTTGGTCAAGCATGCGATTCAATCGTTTGGATATTTTTCACTGCGTTAAAAACAAGAACATGCTCATTATTCGCTATAAAATTTAAGTGGATATTGTTTTCTAATTGTAATTGAACATTATATTCTGATATTATTGGTATTACATGTTTATTAGCGTCGAATTTGTTTTAGCAGTTGGTAAAAAAAAGACAATGATCAGTTGGGTATTCTGCAGCTAATTTAAATGCTTGGAGACACCCGGTGCCCTTTTACAGGTGCTGATGGTCACCATTGGGGTGCTTTAAATGATGTAAGAATTCCATACTCTTCGAAAACTAGGTGCTTACGGAAGGTTTGTTACACTTGAATAACTTTTAACGGAGGCCAATTATCCCCCTTCCCAAATCCCTGAATCTTCAACAATCCTCAAATTCCTAATCCCCAAAAAGCCGGTAACTTGTAACGCCTCTGGTGTTTCGGGTATCCATGAGAGACGCTGATTGCTTACCATCAGGTAATCCGTCTGCTCGTTTACCGGCTTATCACATAAAAAAACTTCTATCTTTTGTCAATTATAATTTTGAATTAGGAGTCTACTGCATTGGGATATACATAACCCTCATATGGGGTTATGTATGAAATCTTTTACAGAGATCAAAAGAATTATGCAATTCTTCAATCTTTTTTAGGGACAGTCTGACCTTTGATTACTCGTGTTCAGTCGTTGTATTAAACTATCGAGAATTTCAATCTGACTCGACTAAGTATCGATAAAGTGCTTCGATACGTTAGGTACCTCATCAACAGCCTATAAATGCCCACTGCTGAGCAAAGCCTCTTCTCACACGGAGAAGGTTAGAGCATTAATCACCACGCTTGCTCAATGCGGGTTGGCAATTTCAAACTTATAATTAGAAATCATAAGTTCAGGTTTCCTCACGATGATTTCCCTTCACCGTTTGTCAGTGGTGTCTAAATAATCTTAGAAAGTACATATAACTCGGAAAAAGTCACATTGGTACTTGCCGTTGGTAGGTTTCGAACCCGCACCCTCATGCATGAGAAGTGGGCGTCTTAAACCTCCGGGCCACCACGACATTAGGTACGTTAGGTACCTACTTGTACTTGAAAAAATATAACAACAATTAGCTAGTTTTTTATTGTACACGTGTAGTATACACCAAGGTTACAAAGTAAGCTTGGTATTTTGATTAACCCTAATTAATTTTAACCGAGAAATAAACATTGCATGCAATGAAAATACTTAGGTATATGTATGTAGTTTAGTAATTTTATTGCAAATACTAACTTTCTTCCACGACGTTGCTTAAAAAAACTAGTACGTTTAAATCAGACTGCCTCGTTGGTCGAGTGGTCGCAAGTGCGACTGGCGGGCAAGGGGTCTCGGGTTTGATACTCGGATCGGGCAAAGTATTACTGGGCTTTTAAAATTCTCAGTAGTAGCACGGAGTTTCGAATTGTGCCCGGTATATGGCCATAGGCTCACCCCCTATTACATGGGACTCATAACATGAATTAGTGAAAAGTGTGTTACATTGTACCTACTGTAGCGTAATGCGCACCTCTGCCTACCCCTTCGGGGACAAAAGGCGTAATGTTATGTTACGTTTAAATCTTTCCATTTTTATAAATACATTTTCTTTCCGAAAGTCATCAAATAAATTCGGTCATCAAGTGATTTTAAACTGTCAAACACCAAGCGGTCACCGGTGACCGCGACCTATTGTTCTTTAATTGTGTCTATAAAACCGGTACTCGACGAGTTAAAAGAAAATGTGTAGAACTGTGTGGTGACTGTACAGTAGATAGAAGACATCACTCTTACTAAAGCAAAGCAGATAGGTAACACCTCTAGGTTGACAGAAACCAGACAGTACCTAGTGTATAAATATAAACGAATGTCCCGTTTAGAGTCAAAAAATTGTTTCACGTTACCTATAGACTAACAATCGATTATTACGGGCTGTTGATGAAGCTATGTTTTTTATGGTATAAGCTGGTAAACGAGAAGACGGATCACCTGATGGTAAGCAATCGGCGTCGCCCATGGACACCTGGAACACCAGAGGCGTTACAAGTTACCGGCCTTTTGGGAATTAGGAATTTGAGGATTGTTTGGGAATAGGGTGATTGGGAAAGGGGGGGCATAATTGGGCCTCCAGTAACCTTATTCACAAGATGAAACACAACGCAAGTGTTGTTTCACGTCGCGTCGGTTTTCTGTGAGGCCGTGGTATCACTCCGGTCGAGCCGGCCCATTTGTGCCGAAGCATGGCTCTCTCACACTTAAATAATATATATCCATGACACAAAAGGCTCGCTAAATCTTTCATTTCTTCTTCAATCACTACTACTATTCATCACTTACTTGGCTAATCGTGGACTTTTATCTAATTAAAGATTTTCTACTTTGTACTTCATTTGTGATTATTACATCAACCATGCTATCAACTACGTCAGTAGGTTACAATAACAAGGAAACAGCTGTTGCCTACTACTTACTGCCATGGTAAATTACCATAAATGACCGTTGATTCCAAACACAACTCAATCAACCACATCCCTACCTACACCCATTTCCTTAACAGTCGCTCATTTAACACTAATTAAGAAAATATTTCAAGTCTTCAATAATTACTTGCTCGTCCAATTGATCATACAATTCGCTATTAATATTACATCCGACTTTGTAATCGCAGGACACATTACTATTACAAAATACATAAAAAACAAGGTTTTATCTAAAATCTAGATATGTGGATAATTACTAACACCCGTCCATGAGGCAACGTTTTCTGAATATTAAAAAAAATATACACACACCGACCGCCATTACACGTATAACGATTATACACCGTTTGGCGAAAAAACTTTGTATTAAAAATTATACCTGGATTCCACTACCACCAAATGACGTAAGCGACAATGAAAAATCAAACCAAATTTAATCTTACCTATAAAAGTATAGAACTGATATTGAAATACTCAGACCCAGCATTAGAATGCCCTAAAAATTTATTACAGCGGACGCGTAGAAAAACATTAAGCCGTTTGTAATTTGTATAGTACGAGAGACAGGGAGCTAAGATTACTCGACCATAGAATGTGGTACGTTAGAGTGAGATGGATAGATTTCTGTTGGTGGTTTTCTAACATTGGTTGTAGTAGCCAATCCGGGAGCAGTAATGGGCGGGTTGGCTCCTGTGTTCAAATAGATTGATGAAAATTGGTTCCTTATGTCGGGTTCAGTAGGATAAAAAAGCAGGTATTTTTGGGAATTGTTTTTTACGCGAGTTCTTTGAATTCGAATTCAGTGTGATTGTTAAAAATTAAAATTGGTCAAATAGCAGGAAGGGTTTGGTTGATTTTTGTATTTCTGTTTAAAACATTTTTAGTTATGATAAAATTGTGTTAGTGTTAAACTTATTTTACTATGTTTTTATTAAAAATGTGTGATGTAGATAATGTGCATTCATTTTTTTTTAGATATTTCCATTTTGGCAATGCATTAAACTACAAAATATAAATATACACGTATATAAATTCGAAGAATAAAATAACTTTTATTTAACTTCACAAATTAAAGGGTATTATAATTTCGAGTGTGACCCACGAGTGCACGGGATTATGGATGGAATGCGACTGACTGTTTTTGTATAGGACGGGGTTATATGCATTTGAGGCGAGGAGTGAAGTGTCAGCACTGTGACGGGGATAAGGGCACACACAAAAGTAAAATAATTACATAAGTTTCTACAAATTTTGAAAGATAGATCCATATAAGGGTGAACGAATTAGATATACCTAGGTTAATTACATTTTTCCCAGATAATCTTACAATCATCATCTTACATCACCCATCTTACAAATATGCGAACAAAGGTAGTACAGGGGAAAATAAGTATAGGTATTTACATGCTCGTTTGGTGTCTATAAAGCACAATACTATACGGTTTATCATGATCATCTTTCAAATGGCATGCAGGTAACTGCATATCAATCACAAAAAATATAAAACGACCAAACATATTTTTTGCTATTGTTTGTAGTGTCAGTATGTTTACTAATTAAGATTCATTTTAATCGTTTTACTTAAATTCTGAATTTGTTATTTAACTACTAAATGAACGAATAATGATTGAACACGCAACCCAAGTAGTGTATATGAATCTGGATCGTTGATAGGTACTTGAGTATATAAGTAAATACTAATAAATTATAACATTTAAAGGTCATCACACTAATATTATACTTATGACAGTTTCTTTGTTTGGATGTTTTTCCGTCAATCAAGCTGAAACTACTGAATGGATTTTAATTAAATTCGGTACACAGGCAGGGTTTTTTTAAGGGGGGAAAATCATCGAATGGCTGCTCCCGTCTGGGTGAGGAGGGAGGGAGTGTCAGACTCTTACTGACTAAAAACCACCCCGATCCTTCTCCTGCACGTCGAGCCGGAGCGTCGGTTACCCGTTAGGTTCTCCGCGACTCCGAATCGGCATCGGCCCTATTGGGCCCCATCTGTGGTGGTCTGATGGTTCTTTGAGGCGCGCGCGGAACGCGACGCGCCGAACGCTCGACACAGGCAGGGTTTGGGTTAACTTAGTTGATAGGACTTGTTGTCCCGATTAAATGCTCAGGAATACGTGGGCAAAGCCGCGGGGAAAAGCTAGTAATACCTACAATACTATTATAATTGACTGCACGGTTGGTGCGGTGGCTGGGCAACCGGCTGCCGTGCAACGTGTCGCGGGTTCGATTCCCGCACGGGACAACACTTTGTGTGATCCACAAATTGTTGTTTCGGGTCTGGGTGTCATTGTGTATGTGAACTTGTATGTTTGTAAACGCACCCACGACACAGGAGAAAATCCTAGTGTGGGGCAACTTAAAAAATAAATAAATAAATAAATAAATAAATACAAAGGCCTTCCATAGTGATTTCCAGATCTTCCAAATGGAAGCCTCTTGAGAAGGATGTCTCAACTTGAGATCTTTACTCCCTTCTTGGCTCCAATCTTTATCTGATCGTCATCATAATGATAGATGAACATACCATACCTATTTCACATCAATATAAATAATAAAAACCTAATTTTTTGACCTACATTATATTATTGTACACCCATTACTATATGTATGTATGTAGCTGCAACTAATCATAGGTATTATGTGGTAACAATAACAAAAAATGAGGTAACTTTTATTAAATCTGGCGACCATGACGTATACCAACAATTATTTAAAGGTTTTCAAATAAAATACACAGTTTTTGCATTGTGTACGATACGTATCGATTGTATGTGGCTAGCTCTCCGACTATTTATGTTGTAGACAAAATTGTCTAGTAGGAAATCTGTTTCATATCATTACCTTCCCTGGACTTCCACGAACATTTTAAGACCAACATTATCCAAATCGGTTCAGCCGTTCTCAAATTTTAGCGAGACGAATAGAAATTCATATTATATATAGGTATTATAAAATTTTAGGTGGTGGTTGCCGACAGAAAGATGATTGTGGAATCGATCAGTACCTGTCTAATCAACTTATTGGGTACCTAGGTAAGGTGGGTTTGAATTTGCATCATAATAAAAATGAACGTACGATGAGATTTAGAAACAAGTGAATGTGAAACGTGTCAAATATAATCTATATTTATTTTTTATATAGAGGTATATAAAAGAAAGTCGTTAGTTACACCACTTATAACTCAAGAACGGCAGAATAGATTTGGCTGAAAATTGGTAGGGAGGTAGCTTAGAACCAGGAGACGGACATAGGATATTTTTAACCAATTTTGTTTTACTTTTTACCGAATCACGAACGGGGACGGGAAAAAATGGGATTACGCGTACGAAGTCGCGGGCAGAAGCTAGTATGAACTAAATAAACGTTGTTTATAACAGTAAAGAAATGAATGAGACCGAGACGAAGGAAATATTCTTGATGGCACACGTAGCTTAGGTGATGATGATGATGAAATAACGTAGCATAACATCAGACTCCGAATTTGAACTGACAATTATTTAAAAAACCAATAGCTATTCAGAGATATTTTATCCAACATATTCCATAGTTGTGCTTGTGAACAGTCGATCGATGAGACAAACTGCACGGTTGGCGCGGTGGTTGGGCAACTGACTGCCGCGCAACGTGTTACGGGTTCGATTCTCGCACGGAACAACTCTTTGTTTAATCCACAGATCGTTGTTCCGGGTCTGGGTGTTATGTGTATGTGAACTTGTATATTTGTAAACGCACCCACGACACAGGAGAAAATCCTAGTGTAGGGCAACGTTTTATAAAAAAAAAGTAAATAAAAAAAACTCAGACATTATATCAAAACCCATAAACAAAATTCCTACATGAACCGTAGCAGTATAAATAAATAACAGTTTAATATCCATCATACAGCACTCAGTGGATATTATTACAATACACATTTATACACACAAACATACATACATGTCCCATACAAAACCGATGGTAGTTTAGATTGCAGGTAATTGTAGCGACCTGGTTAAAAGTATATACCTGAATATGGATTTTATATAGGTACTTAGCCACTTGTGGGTTTTAAGCTATGTACCTAAGTCATGGTGTTTATTTACTTATTCAAATGTGGTTGAGTAGTAGCCAACCAAAGGTGTCTACTTCTCTTCTATAGGCTTCATAAAATTAAGTAAATTAAGAAAAACGCGAGTTACTTACGTGAATATACTGAGAAAAGCTCTACTAGTTTCGAACCACAGAGGGGTTCTTCCTCATGAGCAGCGTGCGCGGTCGCGGCGACGTCGCGCAGCTCACTGCTTAGTAGAGCTTTTCTCAGTATATTCACGTGAGTAACCCGCGTTTTTACTTAATTTAGTATGTCTCACGATAGTTATTATAAAAACTTCATAAAATTGTTTGGTATTTCAATAGCCTTGCCAAAATTTTTTCCTTGCCACATTGAGATCGGTAGGTAGTTTAACCTTTGGGGCCACGGGTGCATAGAGTGGGGTGCACACTCTAGGTGCCCATCCAGTGGCCTCAGGGACGACGGTAGCACAGTGGTCATGTGCTACCGTGCAAAGCGATGAGCAAGGGACACGCAGGTCACGCAGGTCTCCCTAGGAATGTGCTGTATCAAGCGTTGCACCGTGGGGGCTGGAGCAGGCATCTTCAGAGGACCCGGAGACCCCAATTACAGGTGCTGAAGTCAAAGTCAAAGTCAAAACCATTTATTTCAATTAGACCAGGATGGCACTTTTGAACGTCAAACAACAAAAATTTATAAGTGAATCAAATCAAATCATTTATTTCGGTTGCAAACATGGGTAATAAAATATACAAAAGGTGTTTAATATGCTAGTTGCTCATTCCAAGGCGTAGATTCCTATGGAGAAGAACGAGCAAGAAACTCCATAGGTTACTCTTTTTCACTCCATAGGTTACTCCATAAGAAACTCCATAGGTTACTCTGAGGGTGGCCGCTAAGGTGGTTTTAGTGAGATACCAATCCCGCACTCACTAGTCTTTCTCCCTAAAAAGCTAGGCGTCTTTTGAAGGTTTCCCCCGTAGTTATAAGTTATTAATTCACAGTAGGTTTCTAAGGAGTGGAATTCTTTGCCAGAGTCTGTATTTTCTGAAGTGTATCTGGGTGTCTTCAAGGCCCGAGTGAATAGGTTGCTTATGGGACGATGTGAAATCGTAGGCCGCATCATCGCTTACCACCAGTGGTCAAACGTCGGCCTATCAAATATATAAAAATAAAGATGTAGGTACCTATAGGTAGTTAATCTAATATTTTTATTTTACATTTACATAATTAATACTGGAAAACATAGCTCTTTTTGAGTAAGTCTTCTCACGGGGAGTAATGTCTTAAAACCCTTGATAAGTTTTTGTTTACCTAGAGGTAGGAATTTAACTTTAAACATAACATCACATAACATAACATCACGACTTTTATCCTCAGAGGCATAGGCAGAGATGGACATTACGGTACTTAATGCCACTGTACAACGTAATAACAACTTTTCACTACTTATGTTATGAGTCATGTAATAGAGGGTGAGCCTATTGCCATATACCGGGCACAATTCCAGGATACGTGCTACTACTGAGATTTTTTTTAAAACCCAGTAGTTCTTTGCCCGACCCGGGAATCGAATCCGAGATCCCTTGCCCAGCAGTCACACTTGCGATCACTCGGCCAACAAGACAGTCAACATAACATCACGCCTTTTATCCCCGAAGGGGTAGGCAGAGGTGCACATTATGCCACTGTACAATGTAACACCCACGTTTCACTATTTATGTTATGAGTCAGTAACAGGGGTTCAAGTAACTAAAAACTTCTACAAACAAAGTTAAAGTCACATTACCTTATGCAGAATATAACTAACATATAAAACTTAGTTATTTAACCAAGTTAAACTTCAAAAGCACAAAACAAATTACGGTAAAAGATGTATAACATATGAGGGAGCACAATTGTATAATAATTTGCCAAATAATATTAGGGTATGTCAATCGATTGCCATGTTTAAAAATAGGTTAAGAAAATATTATGTATTTGAAAATATTTATTAATACCGTTTGATCATAACTCTGTATACCTAGCTATAATTAGTCATTTAAGCTCATTGTGAGTGAACCATGTTCTTTATGAGTAAATAAACAATCATTAAACCTATTTTTAACAAAATTGCTTCCAAAAACCCAAAGGTCAAAAAGTACGGGGCCTTCAAACATCACGGAAGAAGGTTGCAACCAAGAAGTTTGCAGCCTCCTATTATAATAATTATTACTGTTTATAATAATCACATAATAGATAATAAGTACTTAATGCTTACCTTAGGAATATATCACAAAAACTGGACCTAACTGCTTACCTATTTGTAAGTTAATCATGGGTTGTAGATCGGACTGACGTTGGTATTGCAAGTAGTAGATATGAATTAGAATCTGTGTAACACCACGCCTGTTTGGTTCTAAAGATGGTAGAGTTGTGCTTGATATGATATTGAATGTAAGTTGTAATTCAGTTTTTGAAGCTGTTGATAACGATGGCTTATCACGCTGAAAGTTAAAGTCAAAAGCATTTAGTTCAATTTAGACCAAGAATACACTTTTGAACGTCAGCAAAAAAAAAATGTCAAGCTATTTGTTCATTTCAAGGTGTAGAAACCCCCTATATCCCCAAGTGGTCACCGGTGACCACTCTCCACTAACTACAATTTAGACCTTATTTCCAATATTTAGAGACTACTTTTGTATGAATAAATTTAGGGGATGGTTTTTAACAATTTTCAATGGGAGAAACTCCATAGGTTACTCTTTTTCAATCAGGTTCACAATACAATTCTCTAGTGACATAGTTTTATTGGTTCGATTATGCGAGAACAATGTAACACCAAAATGCAGTCAAAGAGATCGGAAAAGAAAATAACCTTAAACGCTAAACTTTCAAATTAATAATGTGAAAGTTTCTTTATTGGATGTTCGGATGTTTGACCGTCAATCACGCTGAAACTACTGAACGGATTTTAATGAAATTTGGTACACAGACAGGGTATGGGCTGACTTAGGTACTCAGTTGAGTACTCAGAAGTTGGAACACTCAATGAAATTTTGATTCAAGTAGAAATTGTACTTTCATTCTATGAAATAGTGGTCTTGAAGGCGTCGTTTATGTAAACTGGTCTTAATTACCTACTTGTATTTAGAAGAACAAATAAAGAAGAAAAAACTACAATGAAATCGCATTATAAACATCTTGCACATACATAACTGATTTATTACATCGGCCGTGTATGTAAATTATGTACATGCATATAGTCCAGGGAAGGCGAACCTTTACACATTAGTGTGCCAATTACTTTGAAGATGTTTTACGGTTTTATGTGTGCCATCAACTAATTATTACTATTTCCTGTCAATCTGTAGCAATAAGGTATACAATGGCCTGGTAAGCTGTCACCGCAGTCTGAGTACAACTGCAATATTCGAGACACCACAAATCCGTTGTAGGTTTCTTATCATTCATCAGTTTTGTAGTCACTGTCGTGCCCAAATTTTTGTGTTCCGTGCCATCAACGGCACTCGTGCCAATGGTTCGCCATCCCTGATATAGTCTAAGGAAGTACATATAGCAAACTATATAACAAAAACTAGTACCAGCAATTACTTGGTCTTGTTTAGTAGTAGCTTACCGCTATTTTGTAACAGGGTTCCATAAGAGACTGTGAGAATCTTTACTTCCAAAGAAGGCTATAATTTCACTGATACATAACATCATGCCTTTAATCCGCAAAGGGGTAGGCGAAGGTACACATTATGCCACTGTAATGTAATGTAACACCCACTTTTCACTATGTTATGAGTCCCATGTAATAGTGGTTGAACCTATACCTATTGCCATATATCGGGCACAATTCCAGACTTCGTGCAAATTTTTTGACTGAGAATTTTTTAAAGACCCATTTATACATTGCCCGACCCGGGAATCGAACCCGAGAGCCCTTGCTCGGCAGTCACACTTGCGAACACTCGGCGAACGAGGCCATAATTCCACTGACATATACTGATATTCTTGTGATTCCTGGTGTCCATGGACGGCACTGATCCCTTACCATTTTGTGCTCGTTTGCCTACTAATCCATAAAAAAAACATTCTGCTTATCTACACAGATAAATAAAATTGGAGTGTCTGTTTGTAATATTAAAATAACCGCTTTTTACTATATGCATATGAATATACATACGATACACATACCAAAATAACATTTTGTTACAATTTTTGTGTCAGTCTGTTTGTACCTACTGGCTAATCTCTGGAAAGGCTGGACCGATTTTGCAAGACTTTTGTGTACAGGTAGCTGATGTACTAAGGAGTAACATAGGCTTCTTGTATTTGGCCAATTGAAACAAAAAAAAATGTGTTCTAAAATTCATATTCTACGCGGACGAAGTCGCGGGTAACAGCTAGTATCTACTGAAATATAGGTACATAATTATTTGCTCAATAATATGTCGTGTAGTGTAACTGTCATTGATTAACTACTATGAGATGGGCAGTATCCTAAAATGTGGGCGATCTAACTCGGATTTATAAACCTTAATGTCAGATGATTGCCATTCAGAACACCAACAGCTGTAGCCAAATGCCATTTAGCGCTTGTCTACTTGTAGAATAGAAAACAAAATTATATGGCATTGACGTAAATTTTGACACTTTTCAGTATCATCCCCATACATTAAGTTTTCTACTTTCTCTGTAGACAAGCGCTAAAGTGGTGTTTGGCTAAAGACACTGGTCAGATTGTGTTGTAACAGCCTTTTTGTGGTTGGTTTCCTGTAGAGCCTGGTTTAAATTTTAAGGGTTGCAATGGCTTTTTTTTAATAGGACAAGCCCGCCACAACTTCCCAAAACCGCTGCAGCTCCTGTAAGCCAGGATCTGCAGTAGATACAGCCATGAAAACACTAGAACACTGAAGTCTCAGGGACATGGCATGAACAATGTTTTGGTTCCCGCAACGAAGTGAATCAGAAGATATTATACCTAAGAGGAGAAGAAAAAAAAAACGATAGTATCCACTTTCCTCGGTGTAATGGCTTAGTAAGTCTAAATAGTAATCTCGTTCCAGGACAATTATTGGTTGGAAATCTTATCAAGTCTTGCAACTTGGTATTGACCACAGAATCTACTAAAATTGGCATTCGATTTGAATTGAATTGTTTTTTTTTATACGCGTGAAATTGGATTGTTCTACGAGTACAGAGTCGCGGGTATAAGCTGGCATTTGTTACTTTTGCAAAATACAGAGGCAAATACTATCGAAAGTAACACAAAGCAGCTTGTACGTAATATCATAACGGCTTATAATTATGTCAATCAGCAGTATTTATGCGCATTACATATCTTGACAAGCGAGCCCTCCATGTGCAAATTAATGAGCGACACCTGCCCTTATTATATGTATGGAGGTACGTTCGTTGTGTTATTTCGACTTATTTTAATTAGTTGATTATGTGTCCAAATAAAAGAGATTGTTCTGATATAAATTGATAGACGTCTGGTCTATTTGACTATACTTTGTTCAATGCCTAGTAGGCACTAGAATTAGGTAGTGTAAAAAGCACTTTAAGCTGTGCTGAAAACTACATAGTCGTATAAAATCATATTTTTGCTATATAAATATTATTAATAGGACCGTCGCTACAAGGGCCCTAGACATGTATCTGACCAAATTGGCAATATAGTATAGAAGGGCAAAATTAAAAGCACCCTTAACCAACGAGCATGCACGAAAAGACGAAGGTAGATGAGTGTCGAGTGTCGAGGAAGCGAAAGAGGTATGTAGAAATCGTTGTAATTAGCTTTCCATCGTCCCTTCCTACCCCTATTTGAGAGAGGCGTGAGGTTATGTATGAATGATTTGTTACTAAATCTCTCTTGCCAGGCTAATAGTCACCTCATCTACCTTCTCCTATTTCTAAAATAACAAAAACAAAAAGTTGCTGTATTACAAACAAATATTTTTATTTATTTTTTAATTTATTCGTTGGTCCATACTAGCATTTTCTCATGTGTTGTGAGTACGTTTACAAACATACAAGTTCAAACAAGACACCCAGACCCGTAACAACAATTTGTGGATCATTGCTCTGTGCGGGAATCGAACCCGCTACACTTTGCGCGGCAGCCAGTTGCCCAGCCACCACGCCAATCGTGCTGACAATAATTGGGTACTTGCCAACTAGTCAAATTCAATACTTTTTTTGAACTGTCAATAACGACAGATTTCTGAGAATTTTGTACGAGATTGTGTATTGTGACGTCACGTTTTTTCAGCGTCAAACAGCGTTCTTATTTCTTAAAAATTTGCTGTAAAATACTACATTTTTTTAAATGTTTCATTGTATTGTTAGAAATTAAAGATACAAAGAGTTCAAGAGATTTTGTCTCATTTATTAATGATTTAATTTTACTAAAACAAAATTGTAATTGGCTCTATTCTTACTTGTAAAATATTCCATACATAGCTACCAATGACCACTAGTATTTCTAACAAATAAATATTGTATCTACGGGACCATCACAATTGATTGTAAACAAGTTTTTACCTGAGTGGCGCTTGTAGCTATAATTACAGGGAAGCACAAAGAAGGTAGGTAGAACCACAGCCTTAATTGTTCGTCTAGTTTATCTTCTACAATAATTGAAAAGATTAATTTTGCAAAATCAAAATTCACTTTAGATGTACTTACAGGTTTTTTTTTAAGGGGGGAAAATCATCGAATGACTGCTCCCGCCTATGTGAGGCGGGAGGGAGTGTCAGACTCTTACTGACTAAAAACCACCCCGTTCCTTCTTCTGCACGTCGAGCCGGAGCACCGGTAACCCGTTAGGTTCTTCGCGACACCTAACATACATAGGGTAAGGTCCTACTGTCTACAAAGCTTTTGATTCCCTTGTCTATTGTGTATCTGTGAAATTGTAGGTACATTTTTTTCTTTCTTGAATGGGAACCGAGTCTTCAATATTGTGTGGTCGATTATACTGCCAGTGTGAAGGAAGTGACGGCAGATAAATATATATATAATAGATAAACTTTAACTTTATGGCAATTGTTAGATGCAAAGGACAAAGCAGGTACTTGTACTTGTTATTTAATACAGTCCATGTTTGGTGTAATTTATTAAATGTTAATGTAAAATGTCTCTGCCTCGCCTGCCTGCCAACGACTGCCTCGTTGGCCGAGTGGTCGCAAGTGCGACTGCCGGGCAAGGAATCTCGGGTTCGATTCCCGGGTCGGGCAAAGTATTACTGGGTTTTTTAAAAAAAAATCTCAGTAGTAGCACGGAGTCTGGAATTGTGCCCGGTATATGGCAATAGGCTCACCCCCTATTACATGGGACTCATAACATAAATAGTGAAAAGTGGGTGTTACTTTATACAGTGGTATAATGTGCACCTCTGCCTACCCCTTCGGGGATAAAAGGCGTGATGTTATGTTATGTTAATGTAAAAAGTGAATTCAAGAAATCAAAAAAAAATACAATATATTGCGCATTGTTATATTTTGTCGAAAACTTAAAAAGAAATTCACTTACTTATTACTCTAGGTATTTCAACAAAATGACAGTCGTTTATTAAAAATCTAAATAAAATATTAAAATAATAAACACACACGACTGTGTCTAAATAACTGTACAACGCCATCTCTACGAAAATGTATACACTAAATTACATTCTAGTGTTCATAATCTAACACAATAACCCAACATCATTATTATTACAATAAACCGGCAAGGGGCGTCTACATTCTGGAACGAATACTAAATGACCCGATGTTATTAGTTCACCAAGTCCTCACAAGATGTCACTGTTGTCTTTAATAGTTCAGTATTACTAGAATAGATGGCGCTTATCTAAATAATAGATTCATTTTCAACTTGTGTTACCAAGTGCCTCGAAATTTATGGACCCAGGAAACTTAATATACTTGTTATAATCATTTTCTAAGGGATCTCTAAATTACACCCGCAGCGGAAAATACAGGGATTATCATTTTGTGCACACAAAATCGGAGATAGTAACTAATTACCTAAATAAAAATAGATACTGAGTAATTCGATTTAGATTTTTTGAAGCATTGAATGAATTCAAAGGCAATGTCTTCAGCTGGTATAGCTTTTGGGGTCAAGCACTTGTCTATGACCTTCTCCGCAGCATCCCTATCTGAAATGAAAGAAGATACACTATAAAATTATTATTATTACTTCACTTAAGACTAAGAAATCTAGGTAGACTTATATTATACCACTTGGCTTTTTATAGATACTACTATGATTTAAACTCCATTTTGATTGTTTGCGTTGCTATTAATCAGGCTTTTTGAATAATAATTACTTGCAGAAAATACTTGACCGACAAAGAATAAATTATTGAGATTTGTGTGTGAAAAAATCGTAGTATAGGGCAAGTTTGTTTTACATTACAAGTTCTTAATCGAAACGAGTATGCGTTAGACGCCGTGATTGGCCGGCTGAGCCGGCTCCGATGACACGGCACCATTCAGAACGCCGGTCGCGGTCCGATTGCTTTAAACGTAAAACAAAATCGCATTAAGGGGTCCGTTTATGTTAACAATACAAATACTTCTCTTACCTTCCCTAGGAACCATTTTTAAAGCGACATCTAGTTTATAAACTCCCTCCTTGGTCATTAATCCTCTTTTCATCATTACGCATAATGCCCACTTCCTCACCAGAGGTCTAGAATTCTAAAAAATATATAGAACAACTTACTCCAATCCATCAAATTTATTAATTGGATTTTCAACTTTATATAAATGCAATACAGTTAAAGATGATATAGAGTTTGACACAAAACGATAGGTTAACCTACCAGCCACATACACAACACACACTGACGATAATTACTACTTAACCGAAATGCTATAGTGATATTTTAGTGGTGAAAATTAATCAAAATAAATATTGTTAACTAAGAATTTAGAGCTTTTTCATTTTTTATAGGTAGATTTACATCCAATGACTTTTCCCGCCTTCTGTGAGGCGAGAGAGGGTGTTAGACTCTTATTGACCAAAAACGACCCCGTTTTCACTCCTGCTTTGAGCCAGAGCATCAGTAAACCTCTAGGTCGACCGCAGCTTTGTATCAGGCATTATCCCTACTGGGTGTCGCGGAGAACATAGCGGGTACCCGGGGCTCCGGCTCGACGTGCAGGAGAAGGAACGGGGTGGTTTTTAGTCAGTAAGAGTCTGACACTCCCTTCCGCCTCACCCAGGCGGAAGCAGTCATTCGATGATTTTCCCCCCTTAAAAAAAATCCCTACTGGGTCGCTGGAGTTCATCCCATAATGCAGCGATCGGTGGCTGCTGCTGTGGTATCGCTCTCTATGTTCACGGTTCTTGCACGTTGGGCGTCACAGTTTTAATATAGTCTAACCAAAATGTGTCGGGGTGCCCTAAGTAATAACTCTAAGTGGTAATTGTTCTTGTGGATAGTCTAATCGATATTTCAAACATTAGGTATTCTAAATTTAAGTATTTTGTACAAAGGTATTTTAACATTAAATATTATGATTTCTGGTATATAATACGTACCCATGGTATACTCCAAGATCCGCCTTTTATTCCAGTAATTAAATCAGGATCAACTCTTGTCTCTTCTATGCATTCCATTTGGTATCTCTTTGCTAACACTACTTCGTCAGTAGTAGAATTCTAAAAAGTTTTACTAACAGTTTAAATACTTGATCAGACATTATTGAATAGATGATGGATACACAAGAGAGATGGCAGCACATTAGAATAATTTTTGACCTTGGACATTGGGAGTTTGCCACCTCGCCCCATAAGATAGTCTGGATGAAAAAATTATTGGTGATCTTCGCGCGAATTACGTAACCAAGAAACAAAAAATAAAATAAAATAAATAAAGCTAAAAAAAAGGATATTACATAAAATTGTTAATAAAAACGTACCTTTGCCGTTTCGTCATCACCGCAGACAATATTCGCAAAAAATACGGCAACCGCCACATTTATCCCTAACATTTTTTGAAAAACGACATGCACTTGTGCGTCTATTATAGAAAATTAAACGAATGTTTCATTTTCTTATAAGGAAGCCATTTTATTCTCTTTAAGAGGAAGACATACTGAAAACAATGATTTCAAATATTATCATACATGATAGGTATATTATCTAGGAGTCATAATGGCTTCTTTATACGATAAAAAATCGTACTTCAGTATATCTACTGGAATACGATTTTTTATCGTATATACACCTGTGACTTCTCCACGTTTCGTAGGGTCCATTTTTTCAAACAAAGATCTTTACAAATATAAACAAAGTAACTATATAGAATTTGTCGATCTATTCAATGACCGACAGATCTCTAGGATATCCGAAGTCTTCGGTAGAAGATCTTGCCCACTATTGGGCCTATTGTTCTAGGTATCAACTTTTTATGGGATAAGCCGGTAAATGAGCAGACGGATCACCTGATAGTAAGCAATCAGTGTCGCCCATGGGCACTCGGAACCCCAGAGGCGTTACAAGTGCGTTGCCGGCCTTTTGGGGATTAAGAATTTGAGGATTGTTGGGATTGCGGAAATTGGGGAAGAGGAATGATAATTGGACCTCCGGTAACCTCATTCACGCGACAAGACACTACGCAAGCGTTGTTTCACGTAGGTTTTCTGTGAGTCCGTAGAAGGTATCACTCCGGTCAAGCCGGCCCATTCGTGCCAAAGCATGGCTCTCTCACACTTGTAATGTATAAATAACTAGCAACCCGTCCCAGCTTCACACAGGTGCAATACATATGTATTATTACATAAAAACTTTCCTTAAGAATCACTCTATTAAAAACCGCATCAAAATCCGTTGTTTTAAAGATCTAACCAAACATAGGGACAAACAGACGGCGGATAGCGACTTTGATAACACACATAATTGGTAGAACCAATAAAAAAATTTGATGTAATATTATGTAGAAATAAAATAGTTAGGTACGTATCAAATGTAAGCTCTTTCAGGGTTGCAACCTTGCCGCACGAAAAAACGGTAAAATGTACATAATTTACAGGATTTTTCATTATTTTTCTAGATCCTACAAATTAAAAAAGAATAGTTCTTATACCATCTGAACTAACTCTTATGAAAAACTTCCTATCCTAGATAGAAACACGGAACTATGACAATAGTTATTGTATTAATATCAATGGATGTTTTGTTTAATCCAAGGTCAAGAAGTTATGAGACGGACATGAAATGCACAATACATCATTTGTTATGTCCTGACCTACTTTTCTGGTTTTTTTTTCTAGGTTTTTTAACCGACTTCAGAAAAAAGAGGTTCTTAGTATTACCTGTACGTATGTATGTTTGGCTTAGCTGAATTTGATGCGATTTCCAGGAAAGTGTTTGTTACACTTAGAAGAAGGTTTTAGTATATTAATAAACCAAACTCAAGAAAGATCAGGTTGAAGACGGTTTTTATAAACGTAGTTTTTTTTTATGGAATAGGAGGCAAACGAGCAGACGGATCACCTGATGGTAAGTGATCAGCGCCACCCATGGATACCCGCAACACCAGAGGAGTAACAGGTGCGTTGCCGGCCTTTTAAAAAGGAATACGCTCTTTTCTTGAAGGTTTAAAGGTAGTGTATAAAAGAATTATTTAATCGAACAAGAATTAGGTTTGAACCACAGATAACTAAATTACTTAGAAGATCGATGCTCGGGTCATTAGTTATTGTCCATTGCATTAGCCCATTGCTAGACTATGGGTCTCTTCTTGGACTTGACGGGTTGCCGTCCCTCCGGTTCGAAGGGCAGACGTGGGAATGGACTAGTTTTTGGTTAGTAAGAGCCTGACACTCCCTCCCGCCTTACCTAGGCGGGAAAAGACATTCGATGATTTTCCCCCCTTAAAAAAATTAAATTGGGTTTGCCAGAATTTTCACTTTTGGCAAGCAGGTTGGAGATTGCAGTGTAGTGTAGTAATGTTAAATAATCATGTAGTCATGGGACTACAGAGTCGGAAAGTCGACTTTGGAGTCAAATCTTAAGAAAATCATGGGAAGAGTGGAGACATAGGTCATTCTACGGTGACAGCTAACTGAGTATGACTGATTTTTGGAGTACTTAGTTAGTTTTTATTATAACTGTCGTGAGATATACTAAAATCAGTGAGCTGCGCGACGTCACCGCGACCGCGCACGCTGCTCATAAGGAAGAACCCCTCTGTGGTTCGAAACTAGTCGAGCTTTTCTCATGCTATTCACGTGAGTAACCCGCGATTTTAGTTAATTTACTTAGTTAGTTGACGTGGATGTTGGTGGACTCTCTTGTCAGTTCACTTTTCTATCGAATTTTACATTTGTATTCGAGATTATTTGAGAGTGCACCCGAAAATGCACAAGAATGTCTGAATGTGGACGTCTATTTTGCAAAAAACAATCATAAAAGTATGTTCAGAGTTTGGAAATAAAAAACCATAAAGTAGTGTTCTTAAACTGATGATTTTAATAAATTCGTAAAGGCAGTTGACAAAAATAAGTCCGTTTCTTAATTCAAATAAAATCAATCCCTGTAATCCGAATTATGCCTAAACAATTACAATTTTAATATAAATATTTTTGAGGGTACAACGAAAAATGTAGAGCAATTATAAATCAGTCGCAACTTGAATTCGGTGGTGTAAAGACGTCTTTGAGCGTTGCAGTTCAAATATGATTTTTGTTAGGAAAAAAGAAAAGGGCTGTAACAGAAAATTCTTAGAAAGAATCCGAAGGCAGCTGGTGTTCTGCAATTACAAAAAAATCGCATGCTTGGGGTCTTTTTCATGGTAACACTTGACATAGTTCCAGGCAGTTTGGTGGGGAGTGTTGCCCTTGTTGGCCAGGCAGGCATCAATAAGCTTCTCCACGGTCGGTTTGTCAGCTAAAGAAAAGAAAAAAAATAACGTTAAATTTATAACATTTCTTTTTATTATAAATTTTTCTTATTGATCAAATAATTATGTTGTATCAACGATCATCTTGGGTAAACATTGAAATGGGTATCTTTGTTTAGATTAAAATTGCTCGTGCGTATTTTATTTCAACTTATATGGGTACCATTAAGCCCCATAATGTTATGGGGTCTAATAATAATACGAAACATTATAATCACATTTATCACAACTTTTTCACAACATCTACATTCATCAAGATCAGCATACATACTCATCATCTACTTAACTTAATCTTACCTGGGTTAGGAACCTTGGCTAAAGCGACGTCCTTCTTGAACTTGCCGTCCTTGGTCATCAGTTCTGACTTCATCATCATGCAGAGAGCATATTTCTTCAGGGCCTCATTGTCCATCTAATAAAATGCAATATATTCTTAGTAAAAAGTTTGGGATGTGTTAGAACTTTTATACTTTGAGTATGTTCGGTTGACATAATCAATCTGTATGATTGATGATAAAAGGCGTGATGTTATGTTGACTGCCTTGTTGGTCGAGTGGTCGCCAGTGCGACTGCCGGGCAAGGGGTCTCGGGTTCGATTCCCGAGTCAGGCAAATTATAGGGGGTCCTATTACATGGGGTTCATAAAATAAATAGTGAAGTGTTACATTGTACAGTAGCATTAAGTGCCGTTGATGACTATTACGAGGTCTCATGTTGAATATCAAAATTTTTTATTATCGATATCCCCAGCAAGAACTTTTACCATCGAAACAGAAATTCTATTTATGAAGGTTTAATGGTATGGCTTCCTTTTTTGTTTTGTGAACCTTTTTACCACCGACCTTATTTTAACAATGGAGTTTTTTTTTGAGCCAACTAAGGAACAGGACCCAAGTAATTGGCATTACTAAACTTTTTAACTACGATCTCCAACCCGGTTATCAAGCGGATTATCATGCTTTATGGCAAGCCCTCTTATGTCACGAAGGATCATAGTCCATCAATGTTCGTTCTGGGCGAAGTTCTTCGGCTCTAGTTCAGACCATGGTACGGAGCTAGGGGGACTGGGATGCCGTCACCTCTTTCTACGAAGCAGTCATGCTAACTAAGGAGGAGGCGGAGCGCGTGAGGGAACGAAACTCCTCACGTCCCAGCCGTCGCGTTAGATACTCTGGGCTTACCGGGTACTGGGTTACCGGGGCTTCGGCTTAAAGTGCAGTAGTAGGAACGAGTTGGTTTTTAGTCAGTAAGAGTCTGACACCCCCTCTCGCCTCACCCGAGCGGGAGAAGTCATTAGATGATTTACCCCCCTCAAAAAAAGGGCGAAGTTCTTATTCTTTTTAACAGACTTCTCAAAATAGAGAAGTTTCTCATTTCAGCCGGTGTCTTTTTTTAATATATTTTCTTACCTTATAATCACCACCTTTCAGCTTGTTCACCAGCTGCTCATCAACTTTGGTCTCAGTTAGACATTCAGTGCGGTGTTTCTTGAGTTTCTCCTTCTGCTCGTCTGTCAGAGCCTGAACCGAAACAATAATGGATTAGTTGACTGATAGGTAATTCGGCGTCTGGTGATTAATTTATCTTCTACTAGCTTCTGCCCCCGACTTCGTACGCGTAATCCCATTTTTTCCCGTCCCCGTTCGTGATTTTCGGTAAAAAGTAAAAAAAAAGTATTGGTTTAAAAGTATCCTATGTCGGTCTCCTGGCTCTAAGCTACCTCCCTACCAATTTTCAGCCAAATCTATTCTGCCGTTCTTAAGTTATAAGTGGTGTAATTATCACGACTTTCTTTTATATATTATAGATTAACGGCCGATTTTTTAACCATTAGTTAATTGTTAACTATATAATAAAATTGACAGTTGATAGTTTTCAGTATGGAAGAATTGTCAAATATGAAAAGTTATTCCTCAGATAAAATTTATCTGAGCATTGAAAAATTGGGAGTAGGAGTAGAAATAGTTCTAACCGTCGTTTTCTAATTTCAATTTTATAACGCAATTCCGTTTTCACCCGACTAATTGAAGGAAGGGTATTGTTTTTATTTTCTCTTATTCCTATTGAACTGTCTATATTGATTATTTTTGGTTTTAGTAAATTTTTCAGACAAAATATCATCACCACGATTCGTGATTTGTGATCGATAGGTAATATTGTACAAATCACTGGAAATATAATTAAATTTGTACAAAGTTTAGTTTGTACAAGATTTAAAAAATATTTCTTTGTAAACATCATGAATATTGAAACAGTAGCGTTTAATTTAGCTCTGCTAATATTTTCATCTATTATTTTCTTACGAAAATTTAAGAAAAATACTTTAGTAACAATCGCATTGAAAGATCCTAATAATTGCAATACGTTGATTAACACACTACATCATATTGAATTAGGATGAAAAAGTAATATAATATTAACCCTTTGAGTACCGTCATTATAGACACAATTAAAGAACAATAGGTTGCGGTCACCGGTGTCCTCGCGGTGTTTGACAGTTTAAGACGCAAAGATGACGAAAATTAAAAAAAAATGCAAAAGTCGCAAATAGGTATCAAAAAAGTCCAACTCACTTGAGCGACCAGAATGCAGGCAGCGAAAACAAGCAGAGTCTTCATCTTGATATTTGTAGATAGCGTCGCGGTGTATGGATAGGATGCGCAGGAGTTGTGCTGTGTCCTACAGGGTGTCCTCGTTTATATACCCGCCGGTCGCAAGATCCTGTGGACTGATGGTAATCACCGGATTTCGTGAGGTTGTCAACATTTTGTCAGGATATTGGTTTTGTCGTTTGAAATTATTATTTGACTAGCTGTTGCCCGCGACTTCGTCCACGTAGAATATTAATTTTAGAATATAACTTTTTTATGTTTCAATTTTCCAAAATAAACGTGGCCTATGTTACTTACTCCTTAGTACAATATCTACCTCCAGACATAAGCCAGTACAGGCAGACCATTAAAATTGTAAAAAATATTATTTCGGTATATGTACCGTATATATATTCATATGTATGTAGTAAAAGCAATTATTTTGATATTACAATCAGACACTCCAATTTTATTTATCTGTATAAATTATAATCTGCATTGCACTTGGAACTCCTATATTATTCATGGACGGCGTCGATTGCTTGTTATTAGGAGATTTGTTTACCGCCTTATCCCATAAATACCCAACGCCTACTTAAAATACGCAAACTATTACGTAACGGTATTTTACAGGCTGGTACTGAAAATCAGCGCTGTGGACTCGAACCTTCGTGCCCGGGCATTAAGCTGCGCTGCGGTCTTTTGCGCACCATGAACTACATTTTATATGTTCTTGCATTGTTGTCTGTATGTGTGTCGTGGAGTAATTAAAAAAAAAGATTTTCTTTCTTTTTAATTTCGCACCATGACGTAATTCACAGAGTTTGTAACTGAAAACAAAGTATGATGGGAGCAGTCAAAATATAGCCAATACAATCAACTGTCGCACTATGAGATTCGACTGGACGAATGTAGTTTTTTGCTCGTTCTTCTCCATTCGAATCTACATTTTGGAATGAGCACCTAGCTTCACTGACGGACTGACTGGCAGACTATTATTTATTTTGTATTTGTTGACGTTTCAAAAGTACCAAATTCTGGTTTAATTGAAATAACTTAACAAAAAACAAATTGATCTCTGCTATCACCACAAAGTAAATATAGCTGGGCTTCTGTAACCGTCGATTCGAAGTTTCGAAGTAAGCTTGATTGCATTTTCGCCTATCATTGGTCGAGATCATTCTCGTAATAGCTTTACAGTACTATGAACAGCCCATCTCTAGACTATGCTGCATTTTCAACATAGAAGGGTTTGTAAAAAAACATAATAAATTTTATCCAATACATATACATACATAACATCACGCCTTTTATCCCCGAAGGGGTAGGCAGAGGTGCACATTACGGCACTTAATGCCACTGTTAAATGTAACACCCACTTTCCACTATTTATTTATGAGTCCCATGTAATAGGAGGTGAGCCTTATATCGGACACAATTCCAGACTCCGTGCTACTACTGAGTATTTTTAAAAACCCAGTAATACTTTGGCCGACCTGGGAATCGAACCCGAGACCCCTTGCCCGGCAGTCGCACTTACGACCACTCGGCCAACAGTCAAGGCAGTCATAGCAGGCGAGGCAGGCTTAATAAGATCAGGCTTCTGTAAAGTAGGAATGTAATTAAGGTAAAAAAAGTAAAAATAGTCCGAAATCTACTAAATGACTATTATCTATTCGTGGAATCCCCGTCTACAGGATGTTGTTTGACTTTGATGATCGATTTAGTGAACAAAATATTGGGGATTTTTATCTAATAATAAGTTTCAATAATCATTACATCAAAGGTTTAGTACTCCTGGTGGATGCGTGGGTACGTCTGGAAAGATCTGGGCCCGTCTTGTAGGCACATAGCACTGTAGCGTCGCGTCCACAACGAGCAACATTTTGATTTTACTATTTTTTTATTAGGTATTTCGAGGTTGATATCATCTAGATCTGTGTATCCCAATCTTTACTAGAAACGGCTGTTGTTATTTAAGGTTTCTCATTTCTCATTAGTTCTACTTCAAAGTCAAAGTCAGAGTATTTATTTCAATTAAACCATAGTAATGCCTACAAATACAAAATAAATAATAGTTTGTCAGTCCGTCAGTGAAGCTAGGTGAAGCTAGGTGTTCCTTCCAAAATGTAGATTCGAATGGAGAAGACCGAGCAAGAAACTCCATTCGTTACTCTTTTTAAAAAAGTATGTTCTACAATGTCTCTGATACATATTTCAATACCTACTGTACGCACAACAAAGACACGCTTGACAAATTATACTAATTACAAAACTTACTAAAATAAATAATAGTTACTTACATTGATTGACATTCCTGTTTAATGTTCTATTATTTAGAAAATGGTTGATATCTAAGAGTTCATTTAAACAAGGAACGAGTTGTATTGTAACTATTGTGTGTGTATGTTTTCGGCTTACTCACGTAATAATTTGACGAGGAGCTCGACTAGTTTCAAGCCATGCTAGAGGCTCATATTCATGAGTTGCCAAGTTGTAGTTTGAGAGGCCAAGTTAGTTCATGCACCAGCCAGTATGTCATACTTCCGTAATATTTTTGTTTGTACTGTTTAGAATAGTTCTGATTGGTTTGCAGAATGGACAATAGATAAAATAATAAATGTTACAATATTCCAGTTTCAAATTTGAGCAGTTTATGTATGTCCGTTATAACTAATAATAAAATTATAAGATTAGTATTTTCTCAACATACAAGAGTCGCCATTTTTATTGCGGCACCCTTTGCTTGGCACGAAATCGCAAAATATTGTCAATACATTTGAGAACCACTGGTCTAAATAGAAACCGGCATGGAGTCCATTTACAGTTCTAAGAAATAAATGCATATCGATTTGAACGAATCATTTCTTTTCGCTTTTATTGCTGAGATAAGTATATTTTTATTACAATTTTATAATTATAGTTTAACGACAGGTTGTTTGTTGCAAAAAGTAATATTCGATGGACATGTAAGAACCGATTACAGGCATATGTACTTACTTATGTATAATTGTTCGATGTAAAAGTGGAACAGTTATTTATAACTGTATTGAAATGTTAATACAAATATTCTTTCAAATTCTGTATTAAAATATATCATTACAAAAAATAATGTTTCATTGAATGATGACTCTCATTAAATGATGGATCCTCATCCATGAGGATGATGGCATTATCAGACCCTTGATAGTCTACTGCCAGATCTAATAAATGAAAGGGATTCGCCATGATCTCCGCGCTTGGCAAACGGGTCGAAATTCACAGGGTTTAAAAGAAATAGTTCCCTAAATTGTCTTTAATGACACACATGGGAAGAATATGGAGTTTTATGGGATAAGCCGGTAAACGCTGCGTGGTTTTATAGGAGCAGACAGATCACCTGGATGGTAAGCAATCGGCGTCGCCCATGGACACCTGAAACACCAGAGGCGTTACAAGTGCGTTACCGGCCATTTGGGGATTAGGAATTTGAAATTTGTTGGGATTCAGGGATTGGGGAGATTGGGAAAGGAAGGGGGATAATTAGGCCTCCGGTAACCTCACTTATATAATGAAACGCAAGCGTTGTTTCACGTGGGTTTGCTGTGAGACCGTGGTATCACCCCGGTCGAGTCGGCACAATCATGTTGAAGCGTGGCCTCCACAATGATGGTGATGCTAAATGTATTCTTCTCTAGTATTACAACGGCAAAACCTTCTTTTGTGGAGTAGATCCATGGACTCCCATGGGTTGTTAATGATGAGAGGTATCGCTTAAGAAATTAAGCTCGCATTCTTATCAATCAGAGACTGCACTGGTTGTTAAAGTCGTCGCAAGCGGGGCTATCGAGGTAGGGATCTCGGGTGCGATTCCCGCGCCTGAAATAGTAATAGTGTGCTTATACATACTACTTACTACTAAAAGTAGATTTTCCTACTTTTAGTAGTAAGTAGTATTTATTTATTTATATCTTCTTCACTAAACATAACAGTGAATGGCGGACTTGGCCTTAAGGCATTCTTTTGCAATCAACCAGTGTAGTCAACCAGGAAGTGCAGAGAAATGAAGTGGTTGATGCGAAGCTAGAACACAAATCAAAAAATTTGTTAAGTAATATGTATACTATACACTTAAATACCTATAGAATAAATATTTTATGTATAATCTAGAGTGGTCTCCGGTTTATGGCTATCTATATGAGCCTCATAGTTTAGTAGATACGTAATATGTACACCTCTGCATAAACCTTTAAGTTAAGGAATGCCATGTTATTCCAATAAGTTCCAACTATTAAATTAATAACATTCAATAAAACTAAACCAAACAAAGGTCGCTTCTCACGGAAAAAATACCTCCGATCGCTTACTCAATAATATTCAGTTATTTCCAGTTAACGCACGTAGGATGCGTATGCGCACCGCTTTAGGCCTAACTGATAAATTGCTAGCGACCAATCAGACTAACGACATAATGCAATAAACGGACGGACTCGTTGATTTATTGATGTACGTTGACCCTTATGCCCTCTGAGGTTTGGAAGATTTCATTGTGTCTACACAATATTTTTATTCTTTTCCTTGTAAAATTTACAATCTCTTCGATCGAACACGTTTTGCTGATCTAGGAACCCAAACGCGACACGCTAAGTGCAGCGCGGCTTCAGTACATATTCGGACAGCGGTGCGTTGGGTGCGTTCGTACTCATTAGCATTTCATTTAGCGTAATTTTATCGTTTTTTGCTATATATTATACTGCCTTACTGGCTGAATTGGTGGAGCACTGTTTCATTAATCATGGAAATGACTGCACGGTTGGTGCGGCGGCTCTGCAAGATGTCGCTGGTTGGACCCGCTCGGAAGAACTCTTTGTGTAATCCACAAGTTGTTGTTCCAAGTCTGGGTGTCATGTGTATATTAAATTATACGTTTGTAAACGCGCCCACGGCACAGGAGAAAAACCTAGTGTAGGGAAAGTCTTCAAAAAGGATTTCTTTGTAGTAAAGAATTATTAAATGAGTAGAAAGGAACATAACATGACAACCGCGTGGAAAATCAAATGCACAAATATTAAAAAAAATACAAGTGACGTGCAAAAAGGTTTGATTTTATGGCTATATTTCAATAATTAGGAGTTTTTATGGAATAAAACGGTAATCGAGCAGACGGAATACTTGATGGTAAGCAATCGGCGTCGCCCATGGACATCCGAAACATCAGAGGTGTAACAAGTGCGTTATCGGCCTTTTGGGGATTAGGAATTTGAGGTTTGTTGAGGATTCGGGGTTTGGGGAGATTGGGAAATGGGTAATTGAGCCTCTAGTATCCTACTCATACGGCGAAACATAACGCAAGCTGTGTTTCGGTACATCGGTTTTCTGTAAGGCCGTGGTGTCACTCCGATCGAGCCGGCCCATTCGTGCCGATTAATTAATTATTCAAAGAAAGAACGATATCTAAAATTGATAAAGCATTGAAAAAATATTGAAATCAGCAAACAAGCAGATGTACCATGCAAATTATAGTGTCTCTATTTGAATCCGAATGCCTTTTACGCTATGTCAAGTGGCAAGGTTACCATCACCACTGATACCTGATGAAATCTGGTTAACAACAGAGTACATTCCAGTCTCGACCTCAGTACTTAAAACTGGTACTAAATATTTTCAACTAGTATTTTATTGCAATTTCTTTATGAGAGAATTCGTGTGGTTTTTACAGGAGGACAAAAAATATTCTTTACTAATAGGCGTTAGTTAGAATGTCACAATTTTTTTTCAAAAAAAACTTTTTCCCACTTTAGGATTTTCTCCTGTGTCGTGGGTACGTTTACAAACAAGTTCACGTACACAATGACACCCAGACACGGAACAACAATTTGTGGATCACATAAAGTGTGATCGTGATCAAATACCTATATAAAAAAAATAGCTCAATTAAATTTAACTGTCTCAGTTTTTGATATTTACCCCAAATCGGTTTTACAGTGAAGGAAAAAATCGTGAGGAGACATTGGATTGTAATTTCTAATTATAAGTTTGAAATCACCAACCCGCATTATGCAAGCGTGGTCAATGCTCATACCTTCTCCGTATGATAAGAGGCCATTGGTCGGCTGTGGCTACTTATAGGCTGTTGATGTATGTATGTATTATAAGTCATACAATAGCACTTTTACATGTTAATATTTTAAACCAAACTAGAAGAGACTGCCATTACCTACTTGAATACTCTGAGAACAAAGAGTACTGGATGTCTAATATTAATATAAATTAAGAAAAAATATGTTAGTCTCTTTCAATTCTTAAGAACTTATTTGAAGATTTCGTTACCAATAACTTAATATTCGACCAAACTGCAATATTTTGAAGAAAGTCGATGAAAACGTTGCAAACCTCAAAAGCTCAGTTGTAAAAATTTTGGCAGCTTACCTCGCATGCGCGGGTTTGACTAGCTCTAACCTAAAACAGAAAGTTTTGATACCGCGGCAAAACACGTCGGTGTACCACCGGCTTATGGTTGTGAAAATGTAAACAAATAAATACAGTTTGGATTTAAATAAAGAATACTTAATAAAGAAAAATAAAATTTGAAAATGGAATTAACTGTGGACAGTTTTATAATTAATGGTGAGTGTATATTCGTTTATTTTTATTTGTTAATTGGACAAAATTACACGTACCTAAGTTGACATATTGTCTTTGTCTCGATACATGTTCTTAAATTAATTTCATTCAATGATTTTTGGACAATTCTAGAACTGTGATTTGTAAATAATCTTGATATTTAATATTAGTCTAAAATAAAATGAATCCTTTCTGAATCCTTATTTTATTATTTGACATTTTTTTTATGTTTTTATTATTTTTAATATTGTATTTCGTTCTTGCTTTGGTTACCGCGGGAGTATCTTAGTATTTAATAATTATCGTGTTCACAAACTCAGTTTCAGAATTTAAATCTAATAATGATTTTTGTTCATTTCTTTTGTCTTTTAAGCCTTTTATTAATGTTTAGTTTTTATATAGGCATTTGTATTTTTTTTTCTATTTTTGATTATCCTTGTTTTTGTGTGTTTTCTTTCTAATCGAAGAATTAGGTTATTTTATTCCATCTTTGTGGATAATGTAAAAAATTAAAAAAATATTTCATCAAACATCGAAACTTTGTTGAATATATCAACGAAGTTATTATCTTCTGTTATATTTTGTGCATAATTAATTTACGTCAATAATATTTAATTATTTTTCTAAAACCAACACATAATTAATCCAACAAAAACTTTCAACAAAGTTCAATAGCGCCACGAGCTGAGCTTGTATGCAGTAAACAGACAGCTAACTTCAGACTGGTACAGATTCTCCGCATTGCGCATGACAACCCCCAACGCACTTCACACCAGTCGAAAATAACACATCAACGCGAAAATCACACATTTTATACAAAAAATCTAATAAATTTTCAACATCTGTGATAAAATAATAATACACTGTTTTATACGCGACATTTGTATACCAAAAATCTTGTATAGTTTAGTGGAAAAGGTATTAAAAAAAAGAATTTTCTTTATGTTTTGAAATTCGTATACGGAGGCGAAAGACAGGTGAGTTTAGTTTTCTTATGTTTTTTACAACTAAAATTCGATTACTTTAATTTTATTTATACTTAGTTATAGGATTACAAATGGAAAATATAATTTTATCAATATTATATCGGAAAATATTTGTCCTAAGTATTTTTTAACTAAATGGTTGATCAGTTGATTCAATCTAATGACAGAGTTATTTACTGAATTATTCAAGTGCCAAGCTATCGATTTTTAAAATTATTTGTACGAAAATACAGATTTTTGCTTGAACACAAAGTAATGAAACCTGTTGATTGTACAAGTACAATGTACGTAGTTATTAGATACTGTATTACAAAATTATATCTAGGCCTGCCTATTAATCATCGCATACAAAAATGTAGACTAGACTTGAAAACACGCATGTTATGTTTACATGTCCTTTTATCATTTCATTATTTGCAGACATTTATTATTTACATCCGTTCTAAAATTAGCCTGTAATCAACAGCATAATTCTGATTACGAGCATCACATAGCATGCTCCCATTCAGTAACCATTGCGTGTACATATTTTATAATTGTACTTTCCGGACATTGACATGTTACTAAAAAAATCCCTTCCACCGAAGTTGTCCGCACTGCAGCGTCGAATCGATCGCGCCACCACGCATGCGCAAATAAACGACGTTTACGTCAGTGGTTGTAGAGCGCGGGTGGGAAGTCGACGACATGCCGAAACCGACACCCGTCGAAGATCTCGTGGTCCCTCCGCAGGACACGAAAATATGCGGAACCATCTGCATCTGCCAGATGACAGCTGTCCTCAGTGCAGTGTCACTGGTATACTTAACAGTCGCGATCTACATGCCGTACACAAGAGCCATCGCGTCCGGGATCGACCCTACCCCTATTATGTGCACAACAACAAGGGCAATTAACAAAGACAACTGTGACTGGGGCTCCTGCGGTGAATGGTGTCTCAGCAAGACCTCCGGCGCCTGCATCCAGATCTACGTCAATGTGAGGAAGAATGGCACGTCTTTACTACTGTCTGAATGTGGAAGTGCTGCGAACAAAACATGCTTCGGTATCGACCAAGAGAATGCCAAGAAGTACCACTGCATCAGGGACGAATGTAGAAACTTGACAGGGACGTTCAACTGTACTGAAGGAAAATGTATCAACATAACAGACGCTTTCGAGTGCGCCTTCAGAGAAACAGATCCACCTTTAAAATGTTCTGGGAGAAGAGGGAAAATAACTTGTATAGACGTACACGGACTATTTTCTTGTAACAGAGGCACTTGTAGAAAAATAAGAACACCTTATAATTGTGATCGTAGATGCGTCGACATTCCTACCCGTAATAAAAACGTGATAGTATTGAGTGGGGACAGAGTGTTTTTAGCAAGATGTGCGAAGTTAGTTCAAGAAGAAAATAACGAAGTGGTTTGGACTGACTCTGGTGAAGAAGTGCTAATGTTATCGTGTCACGCAGTTCACAACGGAACGCAAGGAGTAGTTGCCGTAGATTGTATCAACGCCGCTTTACTTCCGCGCGTAGATATTGCTGACCTGACGAACTTCACGTACCTTCAATATTTATACCAATCTAGAGCGACACCCAATCGTGTGATTGCTCCTTCTGAAGTTGAACTAACTTTAGCGAATGACAGCCGTTTGATGATAAACTTAGAAGGATGTGTAAACACTCTGGCTGATGAATGCAAAGAATTTTTGAAGGACTATGGGCGCGATGGAACTGACCACAACGCTAAAGCACGCTTCCCTTGCTTTTACATGGAAAATAGCCCTGACACGGTTGTGGCCAGATTTGATCTAGAAACTACGTACCGTCAATTCTTAGTTGCTTTGGTTCTGCCAACAGTATTGGTCGTGGTGTCTTGTATAACTTTAATGTTGTGTCAACGGACCATTGAAGTTGGTGATGACGCTAAGATGAGATTTAAGGGGTGCGCTGGCGGTCAAGCCGATATGCAGCTGCATCCAAACGATCCTGTTTCTCCACTCTGAGATCAGTCACGTAAGATGTTGTTTTCATTGTCTACTAAGGTACCTTTGAATAATATTGTTAGCTTATTAAAACTTAAAATATTTTTATGTTACTATTCTTACCATTCCTCCTTATTAATGGTAATGGTTTGGAATTAATTAGTAACATAAATTTTTAATACAGATTGTCTTTATTCGACATTGTATGAATTAAACTTATAACGCAATGAATTTTAAAACTTTTAGCTAAATAACCAACGAAGATTTAACTATACATATTTCACTAGTGAGACCGCAAACTTGTTTTAGAAAAATCGATAGCTTGGTCGACAAAATAGGCGCTGCCCTTGACATAGTTTTGTAAGGCTGTTTTTATACTGAATATTTTAAGGGTCTTTGATTTAATTTAATGCGATCATTTTGAAGATTTGTGGGAAATTATTCTACTTAGGTAACTAAGTATTAGTAATAGGCACTAGTCGATTTTAAGCCATTTTTTGTGACTATTTAGTGTGGTTAGTCAGTATTTGCGAGTGGTGGAGTGTGGACGCCTTTACACGATATATCAATTATATTTCAATATAAAGGTAGTCCAAATTGTTTCGCAACGAGTCATATCGTTTATGATTTCGTCAATAATGTTGAAAAATTTTCTTATATAATGACAACTGCGATATGAGCTTCAAACTTGTTACTAACATTTTATTTATGGTCTGTTTCAGGCGTTCCCCTCCTCTGTGAGGGTCCGGCTAGTTCATTAAGAGACGACTAACCTGCTTGCAATGCTTTCTACTGGCTGACACTCCCTCCAGATGTCTACTATGAGCAGATCTAGGGCGAGCCTTTCTCCAGCAGCCTCAGAAAGGTCGACGCTGCCTATGGGAGCGTCTGCCGAACCAGGCAGCCCAGACTTCAAGTCTTTGGAACAACCGACGAGGGAGCAGCTTCTAACCCACTTTTTTGAAAGATTCAAGTTTTACACATCACTTTGTCTAGGAACATCAGCCATACTCGCAGTCTTCGCTTTCCTCTTCTTGATACCTTTCGTGGTGGAACCTGCTATTCAGACAATACTAGCAGAGTTCGTGCCAGAAGCTGGTATCTGCTCTGTCTCTGAACATGTGCACGCCGAGACCTTGACCAATTGCACCTGGGCGTCATGCAGGGAAGGATGCACGACTGCCCACACTAAATGTCATAAGATACGTGTAAATTTAGCTAGAAGACCGTTTGTAGAAAATGCACCAGTGCCGACTGAATGGGATGAGACTGATCTAAAGTTTCTGATAAACCCTGAAGGTTGCGGTTATCCTCCACGGGTTAATTGTTCGGTGTTTGCAAGTGATTATGCGGGCCCAAGAGCTCCGAAGATTTTCCCTTGTTACTATAGTTTGACTAGGTCAGACCTGGTGGTGGCGAGGTACTCGTGGGAGTCGACGGTGCGAGGGTTGATCCTGGCTCTGGTGCTGCCGACGACGGTGTTCGTGTTCAGCCTGAGTGTGCTCGCGTACTGGCACTGTCGCTGCTGTGACAGGGCGTGTAACAGACGGGTGCACGCCGAATCCTTTGCGAGTAAAGAAGAGTAAGTTTCATTTTCTTTTATTTTTCTTACTTCTGTAGTCATTAGTATATCGTCAGAAATGTTTATACTTTGTTTTTATATTCCTTTCTGATTGTTGAGTAGTTTCCCTTTTGTTTTTATACCTATAGTGTAAATTACTGGACTTTCAGGTCCTATCTCAAGTATGGTGTTGGAACAACGTAGTTTTAATGGATTAGTTTAACAAGTACGTTTAATAAATTAGAATCTTGCACTGTGCTGTGTGATCTTTTAGTTAATATTTTGTAGAACAACTTTGTAACAATACACCGTTGTAGGTTGGTTTGGACTAACATTTTTATCTCAGTAAATAGTTCACAATAATTTACAATTACCGATATATAGACTTTTGGCTTCATCCACGATAAAATTCACCGTAAATGTAGGTAACTTTTTGGTTCTTGCAAAATTAGCACATTAAAATATTAGCTCTACAGAATTTCTTATATTGTATAGAAAATATGACATACTACTAAAACACAAACTATTAAATCATTTGATCTTCTGAATCCGTCAATTATAACTTCCCCACAAAAGTAAAAATAAAAAATTTCTCATACCCTTTATTTTATTACCCCCGAAAAGTAAAACGATAATGATTTTTTACTTTTGCGATAACGAGTTTTTATTTTTTATTTTACAGCAGCAAACTGTTGTGCGAGTTGGACGACGATCCTAGTGATGATGTGTTCTGACGCCGAGCTTCAGCTGCCCGCCGCCGCGCCCCCCAACGGAAACCTGAAGGTTACGCACAACTCTAAACTGGGTGAATAGATGAATACTCTAGGCCTATGAAACAAATAGCATAGACGTTAGTCAAATCGGAACAATAGAAAGTCAACATAAAGTTTCTTGAGAGTACTTTGGATACTAACATTTAACTGTACTGATAAACAGACAGTTAGAGTTCCACGGTTTGTTCATTGAATAATGAGTTGAAGACTCAAGAAAACAATATAATAGATTTACTATCGCCATCCGACACTCATTTGTCAGTTAACTGGTAGAGAATCGGTTGCTATTATAAAGAAAAAAACCTCAAAAAAGCTTGATGTAAACGGAGACATAACTTATACCATTGTCAATTTTATGCAATATTTATTTATCTATTGACTTCGATTTGATTAGCGTGTATGCTATTCGTCTTGGGAGGCTAGATACCTGTACTATACAAATATTCCCATATATCTGTCTACCTAAATATCAATAAAAATCTATCCAATATGAAATCTAATACACTATCGGTTGAAAAAATGCCTCAAATTGGAAGGTTGTGATTTAAAAACTTAAATAGCAGCACTGAAATATTATACTTACCTATAATTCATAATACCATCAAAGCCTTGTTTTAAAATAAGAAATACTATTAAAATATAAAACTCCCTAATTTAATTTTTTCGGATAATAGATTTGTAATTTCGAAATAATGAAATTTTAACTATTCAACCGATAGTTTTTCGATTATATAACATTAAATAATGTCATATCTCATACAGCATTTGCGAAAAAGAAGTGCAATTATGTTATTGTTGGTGTTATTTCAGATCAGTATTAATATATTATGAATTTTATGGCGGGCATTAAGGCTTATGCTTAAAACATTTATGAAAAACATAATATTATAATAAAAAGAACGTCTCTTTATTCTTAAACTGAGCTATGCCGGATAGTCTTAAGTCTTTTATTTTCTATTTTTTGCTTCCGGAAACGCGTGATCAATTATTATTTTATTTTTTACTTATACTTAAATAATAATAAACATAGATAGAATAAAAATAAAAAATTAATATCATCCAAATATCATGTTCAAATTCGTGTACCTTAATAAAAATAATGAACAATAAAATAAATATTTTTGTCCGCATTTTTTTATAATATCGAACAAATGAAATAGGAAAATGGACAATATCATGAATTCATTTTGGAATATTAAAAGTAGAGTACACTTTCACAACTTTACTCACACGCCTATAGTAGCGAATACAAAATATAATAATAATAATTGTAAATAAAATTATAGTTATTTTAAGCAGATTTATTATTGTAACTATTAATTAAATTTTGCATTTATTTAATTGTAATGTTACGAACAATATAAAATAACATTGTATAAAAGTGTATGTTAATTTTGGCGTAAATTATATTATTTTGGTTAGTAGAGTTTTATGAAATAGTACCTATATAATTGTCGTAATTAATTTTAATTCAGCTGTCCAGCGGTAGAATTAAGTTTGTGTAAAAATAATGAAGCACGTCGTTATTGAAAATTAGTTTCATTTAATTATACATTTTATTTGATCATTTCGTTTTAGTCACTTAAAAATAATGTTTTATATCCAAGTGAATTTTATTTTAGTTTTTGATAAATAATTATTTATTTTGAATTTAAATGTGTCTATATTAACTCGTTGAGTACCGGTTTTATAGACACAATTAAAGAACAATAGGTCGCGGTCACCGGTGACCGCTTGGTGTTTGACAGTTTAATGCCATAAGGTAGATGCCTAATTTTTATTTTAATGTCCGTCTTGTAGATTATTTTAAATCATTAAACACGTATTTTCTTACAGAAACGAATACTTTCGACGATATATCGATTTGAAAAGTCGCGTGACGTCACTGCTATGTACATTAATTTATATGTAGAAATGACATTTTAGCCCCCACTCCTCACAAACTTTGATTCGTTTTATCTAAGTATTTTTTTTATTATACGACAAAATAAAAAAATACGTGTTTAATATTTTTTCATTACCTTACTGACGGACTAATTAGATTTTTAATTTTCATACCCTGTCATCATCTCAATTTCTATTCTTCGAAATAATAAATAAATCTTTCTAATAAGGCTAATTTTCAATACCCTTCTACGTAACTATTATTTAAATATTTAGCTTCTATTAGCCATGACTCTAAAATTAAGTTATATTAAATAAAAATAATATAAAAAAAAAACTGTTGTACATAATCTGCCACATTTTGTGATATTACATTTAAATTGAAAATATTGTTCAAAGCTTTAAATTTAAATCAATCTCTATTTGTGTGTAATAAATGTACTTATATTAAAGATTATTTTATTCAAATTGTTATATAAATTATTGTAAAAATTATACTTTATTTCTGTTTCATATTTTAAGTTATAATTATATTTAATTTAAATAATAATATTCAAAATGTATTTGTAAATTATAATCGGAATGTTGTTCGCTGTGAATTACATAAATTATATGTAAATAATTATAATTATAAATGTTTTGTTTCAGTCTAATGATTAGATTCTAGGTAATTATTAATACGCAAGTGATGCATCAAACGGCAACCAAACACAAAGTGTAATGACAAATAAAGCTTGTTTTGTAATTTTGTTTTATTTAATAATACATAACTACATAATATAACATCGCGCCTTTTATCACCGAACGGGTAGGCAGAGGTGTATAATATAACACCCATTTTTTACTATCTAGGTATGTTATGAGTCCCATGTAATAGGGAGTGAGCCTATATTGTCATATACCCGGCACGATTCCAGACTCTGTGCTACTACTGAGATGTTTTAAAGCCTCAGGAATACTTTGAAATATAGTACTTAGCAATACATAACTAACATAAATAACATTTTTTTTTTTGTATAATTGATGGGTCGACGTTTGACCACTATCTCACCTGATGGTAAGCGATGATGCGGTCTACGTTGGAGCACGTCGTCCCATAAGCAACCTATTCACTCGGGCCTTGAAGACTCCCAGGTTATACCCTTCAGGAAATACAGACTCTGGCAAAGAATTCCACTCTTTAGCAGTACGCACAAGGAAGCTTGAAGCGAAGCGCTTCGTAACATAGTAACGCGAACATAACATCCCGCCTTTTATCCCCGAAGGGGTAGGCAGAGGTGCACACAGAGGTAACACCCACTTTTCACTATTTATGTTATGAGTCCCATGTAATAGGAGGTAAGCCTATTGCCATATACTGGGCACATTTCCAGACTCCATGCTACTACTGAGGTTTCTTTTAAAAACCCAGTAATACTTTGCCCGACCCAGGAATCGAATCCGAGACCCCTTGCCCGGCAGTCGCACTTGCGACCACTCAGACAACGACATAACTATTACCTATATATTAACATGTAACATACATATATATGATTGTTGATGAAGCGAAAGAGGTATGTAAGAATCGTAGCAAGTGGCGTTCCAGGGTCCCTGCCTACCCCTATTGGAGACAGGCGTGAGGTTATCATATGTATTCTAGACTTCGTACTTCTACTGAGAATTAAAAAAAACTTATTAACACTTTGCCCGACCCGGAAATCGAACCCGAGACCCCTTGCTCGGCAGTCCCATTTGCGACCACTCGGCCAACGAGGCAGTCAATTATATTATAATTATAGTTCTGTCACAACAAATTCTATGTAATATGACAGAGATAGCATGATAATTAAGTACTACTTAACGTTGAGTAGCCGTTCAGTACTTTAGGGTAAAGGTATAGAGAAATTGACTTAATATTAGAAAAGTTTGTGTATTTTATTTAAATAATTTCCAAAATAGAATAGTTTACTAAGTTGTTAACATAAGCACAACTAGGCATAATAAAAATGCTTGCTTCGGATCAATAAAAAGTAATAATTTAACACCTTAGTGCTTGTAACACAGTGATAAGCGACGCGGGAGAGTTTTGCGAAACCGCTACTTATTTGTTAAGGTAAAACTTCTTTTTCTTGTAAATTGCCAATAATGTAGACTATTGACATTAAGAACAATTTAAAAAATGATTGTTATTATAAAAAACACATTGTATAACCACCCTTATAGATAAACGGATTGAAAAACGCTACTTTTTATATATGTATGTCTGTATGTACTAGCGGACCTGACAGACTTTGTCCTGCATATCCACTTGAATGTATGAATAAACAAAAATTAATTCATATTTGTTCAGTCGTTTAGGATAACTAACCTAGACACCGAATGTAGCGCCATCTGCCGGGCTGAATCATTAAACCATTCCCAGATCCCCTTGAACACACACAAAACATTTCATCAAAATTGGCCCTATTGTTTGAGAGAAGTTCAGTGACATACACTGTCACACAAAGAAGATATTTGATGATCTTATACATGAATGCGATAAAAAATAAATATCAGTACAGAGATCAATCAGGCTGTAGTGCTTTCTTTTAACCTTCGCCTTTTATTAAACTGGGATCTCTAATCCATATAAGAATAAAAGAACAATAACCATTATCCGCTAATCGCTCCGCTCACCACCAAAAACAACCGCTAAACAGAATTGCCAGTATTTTAAAAGGGTTGAACGACCGCACATGGCACGGTACTTGCGTTCCACTGCATTGCCGTGGGCCTACGACACACCATAATGTTATGTTAAATATTTAGCACGAACTCGTACATAGCCTATGTGATATATGGTTTTTGAGCATTATTCTTGAAGATTTCATACAGAATATGTCCTAGTAAGATTTTTGGAATTCTTTAGAGGAATTGAAGAAGAATATTCTTTTATGTTACGTATTTTCTTCAAAATCAAAATGGTTTTATTTACTGAACAAAGGTTTAGTACATAGTGACTTTTTTTTGAGGGAGAAATCATTTATTGACTTCTCCCGCCCGGGTGAGGCGGGAGCGAGTGTCAGACTCTTACTGACTAAAAACTACCCCGTTCCTACTACATCACTTCGAGCCGTAGCCCCGGCAACCCGTTAAGTTTTCCGCGGCTTCGTATCGGCATCAGCCCTGTTGGGCCCGGGCGACGCGGCGACTATCACCCTGCTACTCCTGCTACTGAGTAAGCAGAAAACATAATAATTAATTAGTATGTCTCACGATAGTTTTAATATATTATATTTTTAGTTTTAATTTTAAAATCAATGTCTGATTCTCGGGCGAAAAGCATTTCGGGACCCAATACACTTGTCTAAGTTTAGAAAGGAAATATGATCTAACTTTAGAGACCTCTAACTATCAATAACAGTACCATTAGTCGATACTAAGTCTCACACAAGTAATTCTAAAAAAGGAACTTCCATCACGAAACACTAAAAGTCACAGGTTTCGTGAACAAAACGACTTGATAGCCTTTAAATATTTGATGCCGAAGTATGACCTTGACAATTGAAACGAAACGAATTTACGGCTTAAACGCTACCGTTTGTATTCTTTGAAGCAATTGAAGGTTTTAAATTGAATGAATTTCGACATTTTCGGTTTAGGTTTAATCGTTTTTTAGGTAGTTAGTTGTAGTGGGTGTTTAAGTATATAGAGGGTGGTTTAAGTTAATTTGTACTACTTTTCTTGTTTAATATAGCAGATAAAAATGGAAAGTATTGATTGGGAATAATGTTTAAAGCTCAGTTATACGAAGGCCAATACTAAATAGTTATGTCTAGTGTTTCAAGTGTCAAATTCAAATTACTTTATTTGTAGAACACAGGTTACAAAAGATGTTACAAACTTTACTCAAGTGTCAAGTGATCCGTCTGCTCGTTTACCGGCTTATCCCATAAAAAACTTCTTAATTACATATTATGTGTACAATAGGTCATGGAAATCTTTTCTCAGTACTGCTAACCGTTTTTAAGTTTTCAGTCGCATATAATTTAGAAATGGGTCAACGTTTATAATTACAGCTTTTCAGTCACGGAAATGCAATTACTGTAAACTTTCAGGTTGTTGAACTGTTTTCAGCACTCTGTTACTGAATTATCCGAGTACAAAAAGGTAAAAGCCTCATTTCCGTGAGAGTTCCACGAAATATCGTTGTCAAGTTTTATAATGTGATAGTAACCCTTACTAATATTATAAATCGGAAAGTGAGTTTGTTTGTTTGTTTGTTTGTTCCGCTTTCACGCCGTAACTACTAAACCGATTGCATTGAATTTTTGCAGATGTAAAGTTAGAAGTCTGGATTAAATAATAGGGTACTTTTTATGCCGGAAAAATTCGATATTCTCGAGGGAAAACGAAGTTATCGGTATAGATGGCTCTGTGTGTGTACATGTCATTTGGCTACTTTTTATCCTTTTGTGACGCGAGCGAAGCCGCGGGTAAAAGCTGATTTTATGAATTCACGATATATACCTAGTTAGGTATATATCCTAAGTAAGCGGTCCTAAGTAAGGAACTACCTACTTTTTTCTAATTGTTGCTTCCGTAATACTTTGACCGACCCGGACATCGAAGAGACCCTTTGGCTGGCAGTCGCACTTGTGACCACTCGGCCAATGAGGCCGTCAAATAAGAGAGCAGTAAAAAAACTACAATTAAACTTAATATTACGTAATAAAGGCATAACTAAAATAATAATAAACAGTAACAATAAATGTTTACAACTTAAAAATAGATTAATATAATATGCAAGAAAACATAAAAAATAAAAAGAATATGAAACGTAGCAATGCAAAAAATGATCGTGAATGAAGGGTTAATCTTCATAAAGAATGTTTGATTGTTTGTTTCGTCACGTCGCAACGAAACATTAGTATGATATCTTTATCATAATCAGGAGCTTGGAACACTCTTTAACTTCCTCAATGTAGGCTACAGTTTCCCTGATCATGATGATGAGTATAATAACAATAAAATATGCATTTTTAAAGTACTCTACAATGCCTTAAAACATACATCATCATCATCATTATCAACAGCCTTTAAATGTCCTCTGCTGAGCAAAGCCTCTTCTCAGGTTAGAGCATTAACCACCACGCTTGATCAATGCAGGTTAGCGATTTCAAACATATAATTAGAAATTATAAGCCCAGGTTTCCTCATGATGTTTTCCGCCACCGTTTGTCAGTGGTGTCTAAATAATCTTAGAAAGTACATATAACTGGGAAAAAGTCACATTGGTAGCCGTTGGTAGTTTTCGAACCTGCACCCTCATGCATGAGAAGCGGGCGTCTTAAACCGGCCACCACGACTGTATCCTCCGGGCCACTTTAAAACATACCTAGTAAATACTGTTCAGCAGACTAAATAAAGAAGTTATCAAAAACTACATAGTATCCATTTAACACAAAAAAGCTGCACAAACAATAAACAACAGATTCCCTTACAAAGAAACTGCGGCAAACAGCTGCAATACTAAATGTTGCGAGAGAAATTAAACTAGATTTTATGAGCCATATAATGTGGTATGATGGCTTTATGAAGCTTATTTGTGACGCCAAAGTATATTAGGATTATAATATTGTATTACTAAAAGCGGTCAAGTGGTCGCCAATATGGCTGGTGAGGTCTCGATTGAAGTACTTAAATGACAGAGTGTTTTTTTTATAACGTAAGCCGGTAAACATGCAGACGGATCACCTGATGGTAAGCAATCGGCGTCGCCCATGGACACCCAAAACACCAAGGCGTTACAAGTGCATTACCGGCCTTTTGGGAATTGGGAATTTGAGGATTGTGGAGGATACGGGGATTCGGGAGACTAGGGTAATTGGGCCTCCGGTAACCTCACTCACACGAGGAAACACAACGCAAACTTCGTTTCACGTCGGTTTTCTGTGCCGTGGTATCACTCCGTGGTATCAATCGTATATGGCAATAGGCTCACCCCCTATTACATGGGACTCATAACATAAAAAGTGAAAAGTTTGTATTACATTGTACAATGACATTAATTAAGTGCCGTAATGTGCACCTATGCCTAGCTCTTTGGGGATAAAAAGCGTGATGTTATATGTTGTGCTCAATCTACTTAATTGTTTTTATCCAAAGGCTTAATATTATCTGGAACTAACTTAATATATGTTATAGGAACATGACCCACTCCTGGAATCAGGGCTTGGCATGAAGCCAATAAGTGTCAGGATAAGGAAAAACGTCCAAGAATTTTAATAGGTCAGATTAAATTCTTCGAGATACTTTATTGATGTTATTATGTAAGTTATAATAGGGGTGCACTGAAAAAGGTTATTTGATTACATAAGATCCTCCAACAAGGTCTCTTATTGCAACTACACTGCTACTTGTATAAAGTCATATTTTTGCTAAAAGTGTTTTATTTCCAGCTACTTCTTGGGTCCGATGGGGCTAATGCCGATACGGACCTGCGGAGGACTTAACAGGTTGCCGGGGCTCCGATTCGAAGGGCAGGAGTATGAACGGGGTGATTTTTAGGCAGTAAGAGTCCAACACTCCCTCCATTCGATGATTTTCCCTTAACTTTCCCTTAACTTTCCCTTAACACCTCCCGTTAGGTTCTCCACGGCTCCATTGTAAGAACGTGTTGTGCTTGGAGTAAGTATAGTTGCATTATTTGCCTTATGATTCCATAATGATGTTACTAAATACTCAAGAACCGAAATCTCTAGTGATCATTATCTTCGAACGCCTTATAAACGTATTTATAATAATATCTACTTCACAATAATTACATTTCATACATACAGTATCCGCCGTCATTAAGACGCCCGCTTCTTATGCATGAGGGTGCGGGTCCGAAACATACCAACGGCAAGTACCAATGTGACTTTTTCCGAGTTATATGTACTTTATAATATTATCTAGACACCACTGACAAACGGTGAATGAAAACATCGTGAGGAAACCTGGGCTTATAATTTCTAATTATAAGTTTGAAATCGCCAACCCACATTGAGCAAGCGTGGTGATTAATACTCAAACCTTCTCCGTGTGAGAGGAGGCGTTGTTCACTTGTGGGTATTTATAGGCCGTTGATAGTATACAGTATACTAATCAAATCCTAAACATCGAACAACATATTTTGTAACATATCGAGCAATATTTTTGACCCACATTAAGGAAATTCATCTAAAAATCTATGGAAGTCGTTACAGGTTTACGTGCGCTCCATGGCTCGGTAGATAAAATAAAGTTTTCTGATGCCTCTTCACTTCCATATATGAATTCTATTTACTTTACCTTAGATTTGAACGTAAACACTGCCCCAGTTACCCATGACCGCATAATCAACTGGGTATTTAAACCACAATGTAAATCTGATTTTAACTTTTATTCAAAAGTCAAATCAAGGATTAATTAAAATAAATGCTTTGACTTTGATTAAGCTTTCAAATTAAAACAAAGAAATTGAAATCAATTTAATGAATTTCTGCAAATACTGAAAAAACAACTTTCCCATATTATTTTGTTTATTTCTATTTATCGCCAACCTACCCCAAACAGGAGTCATTAACCCAGAAAACGTAAAACATCATTCATTGCACCCAAAGCTCGATCACGAAGAATAGTAACTAAACGTAGCCAGCCCTGTTTCCCCAAACACCGAAACCCGACCATAACGTCCATATTTGTAGGCAATACAGACACGTTTCTCCTTAAAATTGTATAGAAATGGCTGAGGAGAGTACAAGGAAAAGTAATCTTAATAACATTCAGGATTGGGACCTCAGAATTGTAAAACAAGACTGTCTGTCGCCGTACACTGTCGGAACACATGATACCGCTGTATCGACCCGACGAAGCGACGCGCGCACTCAAATAACCACATCTGACCAATAAAATATAACGAAAAATGAATTAAAAATCGAAAACTAAAACTTCAATTAATAAAAATAACAAAATTTAATTTAATTTTCACCAAAATATCATTTTTGTGTTTTAATTTTATACGCTACGGCGTAGCTGCAAATTTTTGTTTTCATAGATTTTTAGTGTTAGACTATTGTTTTTACGTTAAATGAAAGTTATAACAGAATAAATGGTTAGTTAGGATTTTTTATGGGTTTTTTATGGTTATGTAGAATTTTGAGGTGGCTGACGAGGCTGACGGGGACGGCCTGCGCCCAGTAGTACACGAGTCGCGGGAACGCGTCGACGTCTGACGAAAAACAGACGTCAAAGAGAAAATAATTTTCCAAAATATACGTTTTTCAATCCAGAACATAATGATATAGTGCTAAAACATCAAAGTGTTTTTCATAATATTGTTTTCTTTAGCGTGTTTTGTTTTAAATGGTAACAGTGAGAGTTTAGTTTTAATGAGGCTGGTTAAATAAATATCTAGGCATTTATTTATTCTATACACGATATATTTAATTACCGTTTCCATTCCATTAGTGTACCAATCATTATTTAGTCTAATAACTTGTATTTTTACAAGAAAAACGATCAAAAAATACCGTCAAGTCATTACTGCATTATGTCAATCTGCGTATCGTATTTCTATGCGTATTTTCTTATTTTAATTCCATTTTATTATGCGAAAATAATGTTCATTTAAAATGGAATAATTTTATGAAAAATTATGTAACAAAAAATGTTTGTTTCGTTCGTTTTTTAATTGAGAAAACTGTAAGAAATCGTTGGTATGGCATTTGATTGCATGTTTGCGATACATTTTCGTGATTCTAATTCAATGTGTACCGTTGTTTTAGTGTCGTGTGACGTCAAACTCATATAGTTTGAGGTTAGGTTATGTAATAGTGCTTTTAACGGTACAAAAAAGGTCTAAGTTTTTCAGGGATCATTTTATTCTAGTTAGTTCATATAGAACTATTGAAGGACCAATGTAAGTAGGTGTCTAAGCTTTCGATTAGCATTTTCTAAGGCGTGCAATATAGAAGGGTTATATGTTAACATACCACGTTTTATTGACTTTATAAATGCGCCTTTAAGATCCTTGGGTAAAGCAGTAGAATACTTATTAATGTATTCAGTGTAATTAAAGGTTAAATTCGCGTTTTATTTAGTTTTAAAACAAAAGTTGACGTTGAAATGTAAAAGAGTCGTTATGTCAAACCCAGATGTGAATAGGTAAGTTATTTACAGATAACATAATACACATAACATACTTTCACATTTATAATCCCCGGAGGATAGTCAGAGAAAGAGGCACTAACTCTTGACTACTTTTATTATGAATCTATTGTCTTCATCTCTGTCGTTTGGCTCTTGGCAGAGCGTTCGTGGTCACGTTGAGACAACACAATTACAGCCGTACATGTGTTGGTGGCCGATACAGCTTTCCTCACGATCTCCCGCCATCTCTCCCTGTTTGTGGATTGTCTGGCGCATTCTGACACTGGGTTTCTTGTGGCCCATTTGACTCGGTCAGCCCATAGGTAATCTGCCTCGTGATCTAGCTTAATCTACTTTCCCCTGAATATATCGAAATAGGGTCTATTCTCCACCTACATTTGACGTCTTGTATTGAGTATTGTTATTACATCATTCTGACTAACTTTATGCTTATGTATATGTGGTATGAAGTGTCTTAATTAGGTTCGATCTTGTATCTCAAGAATGCAGGGTTGACTAGTGTGGAGATTTTCAATAATATCCATCTGTCGATGATAATAACTTGCTGTTGTAATATGTTACGGGTTTTTACTCATGATAGTTCCATACTGAACTATTTATTTATTTTATTTACGTACCTTTTTGCAACTAGAGTACACGAGTGGCTGAAATGTCATGGCAATTCTTACAAGACAACTTTAAGGTGATGCACTGAACACTGAACTGATAAATTGAACTATGAGCCTTATGTGACGATATGTTTGTTTTTCACCTGTTACTATGTTTTATTAGTTTCATTTATTTAGAATTCTCTAAAGTTACATTTATCAATACAACTTAAAAACACACAAAAATAATATATAAAAATAGGAGTCGATCCAGTAGCGGGAGCATGGTCCAAGCTACTGGTGGTTAGGGCTCCAGAGACAGAAACCTCCTTACGATACGTGCCGTTTCAAGGATAACTGCCTTCTGTATCAAGCCCTTGATCCATCCGCCTAACGCCAGCATTTTAAGGTGATTATCGAGGCTGTTAGTAATTAACATTAGATCATTATTAGTTTCATTTTTATATGGTCCGACTCTATTTAAAAAGACCCAAACAGCACAATAGCAACAAAACTAAAAAATCACATTAATTGATTTCGGAATCGAACTTAAGTCATGGACAGTCGTGGTTAGGATCGCTCACCTAATGTCACAGTAATAACCACTAAACTAGTCGTTTGTCACAGGGTTCAATTAACGTAAGAGGTCAAAAGTCAATCTATTTTTGCACCCTTGATTACCTCATAACGTTAAAGAAGCGAGAGGATTTTAATATTCATAGTGATAGAGGTAATTATTTATAGCTTATTATGCCCTATACACGCATGCATCCTATATTGGGATTCATAACAAAACTTGCAAAATTTATTTATATTATTTTTGCGCTTCTGCTTACTTCTTCAAAGGAGATGGATATTTAATGGACAGTATAAGTAGTATTGATGAACCTTTTTCAAGTTTTGTGTATTTTCTTACAAAATTTTATTTAGGTAGTTATTATCATCATCATCATCATCATCATAATCAACAGTCTATCAGTGCCCATTGCTGAGCAAAGCCTCTTCTCACATGGAGAAGGTTTGAACATTAATCACCACGCTTGCCCAATGCGGGTTGGCGGTTTTAAACTTGTAATTAGAAATAATAAGTCCAGGTTTCCTCAGGATGTTTTCTTCCGGTAGTTATCACTACCGGACATACAATGATAGGTAATATGAGGAAACTTAAACTAACTAAATTCGTCATTTCGTGTTGAGTAAACCAGATGGTATATGCTTATATTCCTACTTCACGGTAGAAATGTCTAGCAGCAAATGGGCACGGGGCCTATGCCCAGGTCCGTCAGGAGCCCCCAAAGGACCAACCATTTATACAATGGACACACAACACACAACACACCTGTTAAAATCGTTGCTCGGCAACTGGCTGCCCCGCAACATGTAACGGGTTCGTTTCCGCAGAACAGATCAGAACCAATCTTTGTGTAACCTACAAATTATTGTTCTGAGTCTGGGTGTTATGTGTATGTGGTATTGTATATTTGTAAATGTACTCACGACTTAGGAGAAAATTCTAGTGTGGGGCAAGTTAAAAAAAAGCGTTCTAAAAGGGATTGTGTGCCCAAGGTAGACTACACTTACTACCACAGACTTAGACTACACTGGGGAGTGTAGTCTTAGACGGTCCTGGGTATAGTCTGATATATGTAAGTACATATGCATGTTCTGGTAATCATTGTCATCATCATCATATCGTCAAGTCGTCTACTACTGGACATAGACTTCCCTCAGTGAATGACATAATGACTGCCTCGTTGGCCGCGTGGTCGCAATTGCAACTGCCGGGCAAGGGGTCTCGGGTTCAATTCCCGGGTCAGGAAAAATGTTACTGGGTTTTTTCAAAAAATCTCAGTAGTAGCACGGAGTCTGGAATTGTGCCCGGTACCTCTATATGGCAATAGGCTCGCCCCCTATTACATGGGACTCATAACATAAATAGTGAAAAGTGGGTGTTACATTATACAGTTGCATTAAGTGCCGAAATGTACACCTCTGCCTACCCCTTCGGAGATAAAAAGCGTAATGTTATGTTATGTGTAAATAATGTGAAAGATAGGTCGGAATCGTGTCAATCGACATTTAGTAGCACAATATATATATATATGTATAACAGTATAATAAGTAGGTACATTATCTAATAACCAAAGCAGAGCGAAAACCTTTTCTTATACAAAGAAGGATCAAAAGAATTTACACCAAGCTAACTCTTAGAGTTTCACGTTTCAGTTTCCTGAAACATTTTCTTTCAAGATATTTTCAGCCTGTAATTATGTTTATGATATTTAGAGCTTTTGTTCGTGGCTTTTACAGCCACTGATAGGTTAAGGATGTATTTGGAAATGTTTGTTTTTGGATGGGTGAGACGATTCTTAATGATAGCAAACGCTTCATTGCCTTGAAGTCCAATTCAGGTATTTTATCTCGATTAAATTAATGAATGATTAGATCCACTACATAATTAATAACCTAGTAAATGGTGGCAATACATTATGCATACGTATTTCTTTGCAACATCGAAAAAAATATTAGGTAAAATCATGATAAAAATCCTATCACCTAAGTCAGCCCATACCCTGTCTGTATCATCATCTGAGACATCAGAGACATCTGTAAAGTGACTTAGATACTCTTTAAATTAGGTCATTTTCTAAAATATCCAGCCTTAATTTAAGTGTGGGAGAGCCATGCTTCTGATACGTGATACCACGGCCACACAGAAAACTGACGTGAAACAACGCTGGCGTTGTGTTTCGTCGTGTGATTGAGGTTACCGGAGGCCCAATCTCCGCAATTCGTGAATCCCCAACAATCCTCAAATTTGTAATTCCCAAAAGGCCGGCAACACCTTTGGTGTTCCGGGTGTCCATGGGCGACCCCGATTGCTAACCATCAGGTGATCTGTCTGCTCGTTTACCGGCTTATCCACGGAAATGTTAAAAAGATTTATGGACTTATCCCATAAAAAAATAGTTTCAAAATAATGTTGTAGTATTTAAAAATGTTAAGTAGCTAGGAGAAATTGTTGTAGTATGGGGAATGTTAAAAAAAGAAAATAGTGCCACTGTACAATGCAACACCCACTTTTTACTATTTATTTAACAAGTCCCATGTAATAGGGGGGGCCTATTGCCATATACAGGACACATTTCCAGACACCCTGCTGAGAATTTTTAAAAAACCTAGTAGTACTTTGCCCGACCCGTGAATCGATCCCAAGACCCCTAGCCCACCAGCATTTGCACAGTGCACGTTACTATTTCTTTAAATTGCATGGATTCTTTATTCTTTTTTTTTGTTTTTAAACTATTCGTTCTAAAACTTTCATCCTACTCCACACAATAAGACTAATAAACCCACTAACACTAAAAATAAGTAGTAATTAATGTCAATTCGGAAATCATACACCTGAATGTGTAGGCTGCCTACAATTTCATTAAGTTTATTACTATGTATTTATACGTATGTTTACTCACTCGAGGTGTGCTAATTCAGAATTTTGTCAGTTACAAGAGAAGCCATAGGACTTAAAGACTTAACACACCAGTTAGGCAAGGTGTTGTAATAGTTTAATCTAACTACGAAATAAAATACCTTATTGTAATGTGTTTGGATACAATATTTTCTTTTCAAATTGTGTCAAATTAGCATTTTATTGAATTTAGCGGAAAAATCTATTCATATTAACAAAAAGTTCAGTTTTATTAACAAAAAATCAGGTACTGTGAAAAAACCCTTAAACTGTCAAACACCGCGAGGACACCGGTGTCCGTACACCTATTGTTCTATATGTAATTGTGTCTATAATGACGGTACTCAAAGGGTTAATGCTACGTAATATGTTAATGCTACATGTTAGCAATTAATATATTAACAATATTTTAAAATATTGGTAATGTAAAATCGAACCGATTAATAAGCTTCGCAGTATTTCACTAAAGTTTTAAATAATTTTTTTATTAATTAATACAATAAAGTAAATCATATTTACTTACAGTTTATTTATTCAATAATCAGTGACTAATTAATGGTATAATATTATTACCGACATTCGTAGCATTATGTTTTAATGTTTTCGGATATGTACAAATCATATTAATTGTACGTGTTAAATACACGTAGAATTAATTTAAATGTATTTCGAATTTGAATATTTGACTGCACGGTTGGTGCGGTGGCTGGGCAACCGGCTCCCGCGCAACGTGTCGCGGGTTCAATTCCCGCACGGAACAATTCTTTGTGTAATCCACAAATTGTTGTTCCGGATCTGGGTGTCACGTGTATGTGAACTTGTATGTTTGTAAAAACCCTAATTTGGGGCAAAGTTTAAAAAAAATAAATGGTTTAGTGCTAGAAAGCTAGCACTACTGCCTATCAATGCCTTGAAACCATTAAAAATTATGACCGGTATACCGTTTTTCTATTATCAAACTTTAAGCCACAACAAGTAGTTTAGAGTCATGTTATGTGCATTGAGCCATAGAGATTATATTCCACAAGCCTTTTTTTTGAGGGGGGAAAATCATCGCATGACTTATCCCGCCCGGGTGAGGCGAGAGGGAGTGTCAGACTCTTACTGACTAAAAACCAACCCCGTTCCTACTCCTGCACTTCGAGCTGGAGCCTCGGCAACCCGTTAATCTCTTTGGACCTCATCCGTGGTGGTCTGATGGATGGCTCCTTGAGTCGCGCGCAGAACGCGACGCGCCTTACGCTCGGGTCTGGTTCTGGTTGGGCGGCGGCCGGAGAATGTCTCGCGAATTCGCGATCCTCGACGCCCAGAGTGTCCCTCGCGACGGCTAGAGCGTGAGGAGATTCGTTCCCTCACGCGCTCCGCCTCCTCCTTAGCTAGATATTCCACAAGCCTGGGAATGCCTGCTTTAGAAAATTAACTCAAATATTCTTTCTCCAATTTAATATTTGTTACCACTCGACTAATGACACAAGCAAACGCAAATAACCCAGTATAATAACATAATAACCAGTGGTTAGTCATCGATACTGTTTAGTTTGTTTTTCGTCAATATTCTACGACTACTAATGTTTTCCTGTCGCGCCTAAGTGCCATCAATCAACCGATGAAATTCTGCTGTTCGATACAGTCATATTATAGCCTAAAATAGATCCATGGTATACGCTGGCTGGTAAAAAAGTAGCATAATATTGGAGGCTTTCAGCTCAAAAGTGAGGCCAAGTTAAAATAAGTAAAATTACCTTTTTTATTTCTTCTTTTATTTTCTTTCTTAAATTACTGTACACTACCAATAAAATAAAAAGTGAGAATAAATTTTAAAAACAATAAAAAGTATATTATTATTATATCCATATAAGAAAATTAAAAAAGAAAAGAAAACAAATGAAGAAAATAGCTAAGTTAAAGCGTCGAAAAAATTATACTCATTTTCTTTTAGTTTCTGTGTAAAATTATAGTTAATTATTTTGCTACAAAAGTATTATGTTAATATAGCCAGTCATGATGTCCATGACTGACAATCGAAGATATTATGGCAAACGCATATAAATGTCGAGAAAGCTTCTAGCTCCTAGCTGCCTTTTTGTACCAACAGTAATCGCTTTTGAACTAAATCTTATTCCTTTGGCCTTCAAAGTAAACAGAGTTTTTAATTCTATGTAAATATGAAAATCGGAATTTAGATTAACTTTTGATAAAATTTCTATTGAGTTTCTGTCAAAAACCTAGAATTGGTGATTTATTTTGTCCGTAACCCAGTCAAGTTTAGCTTAATGGTTAGCCTATACATTATCTGAGCCGCGGAGAACTTACCGGGTTACCGGGGCTCCGGCTCGAAGTGCAGGAGTAGGAAAAGGGTGGTTTTTAGTCAGTAAGATTCTGACACTCCCTCCCGCCTCACCTAGGTGGGAGAAGTCATTCGATGATTTCCCCCCTTAAAAAATACATTATCTAACGGAAACTACGAGCTAACATTAATGTCTATAATAAAAAAAATACAAGAAAATATTCTATTCTTTAGTCCAATTATATCGAATAATTTGTTATTCAGAAATAATTATTATTAAATAGTTATATCAGTTATTCAATAATAATTATTTGAACCACGAAACCAAGCTTTAAATATGTTACATTTCTCATAATATTCGGTTTGACACGGAATCTTGACACGGAATAGCATTTATATAAAATTCATAATCTAATGACCGACCTCGATAATTTCAGTTCATGAATTGTGAATCAAAATGGTAGGATTGAGTTTAAAAATATTCTTTTAAAAAGGTCAGATATCGATAATTTATAGGTTCAGAAGGAAATCGATGCAATGATAATTAACCCTTCACTTTTCTATCGAAGTAATAGTTGGCAGTATAGCTTATAATATTGATCTATTAGAATGAAGACGTTTCAATTCTGGACATTAAAAAGACACAGTCGAATACATACAAAATATTAACTATGTACCGAGTTGCTAATAGAAAAACGTACGTATTTATAATTTAATTTTATATACACGTACCTAAACAACTTGAAAAAAATGATCTAATACAGATTTTAGGCAGACTTCTTCAGTCTCAATTTGTCTAAGATTAAGATTTATAATATTTTCATTTATCGCTCGCTCGCCTCGCTGGCCGAGTGGTCGCAAGTGCGACTGCCGGGCAGGGGGTCTCGGGTTCGATTCCCGGGTCGGGCAAAGTATTACTGGGTTTTTAAAAAATCTCAATAGTAGCACGGAGTCTGGAAATGTGCCCGGTATATGGCAATAGGCTCACCCTCTATTACATGGGACTCATAACATAAATAGTGAAAAGTGGGTGTTACATTGTACAGTGGTATAATGTGCACCTCTGCCACCCCTTCGGGGATAAAAGGCGTGATGTTATGTTATGTTATGTATTTTCATTTATTTCCGCAATATTCACACATTTTTATAAACTTTAACCAGTTGGTACATTACCGTTGTGTTAGGATGGCATCTAAATTACTATTTGATGACACCCATGGGATTAATAACTCAGTAACCAGTACGTACATTTCATAAAAAGAATGAAATGCGCATTTCAATAGCATTCTGAGTTTTTCTTGGCGAGTGTGATAACTATATTTTCAAGTATTTTGGTTTATCATTACCCTTATAGGATAGGAATACTAAGAATACAGCAAAACATTATAGAAAAACAAAAAAATAGCTATGGATTTAAAAAAAATCTCAGTAGTCATGGCAGTTCTTGGCGAAATTTTAAAACAATGAAAGATTTACCGATGAAGGTTTCTATCTAAACACAACATGTACCTAAAAACGAAGTTAAACAAAAGTGTTGTCAATGCTAATTCTAGCTCAAATCGATATTTGGATACTGAATTCCTGGCCAGACAGTCTGGCGTCTGGGTGTGTGGTGCCAGTGGTCGCGCCTCGATCCGTTAACCTTTGCCTAATGGCTCTGAAGATTATTGTCGTATATATTTTACTGAAGATACATGTATGTAAAGGGTAGTTGAGAATTTGATCATATATTAACTAGGTAATAGATGACTCACGGTTTACCATTTTTGTTTTTAATAGGATGGACTAAAAAATCGGTCAAGGTTTCGACCCTAAAATATCACAGGGCTCCAAAAAAAATTCCATAAGGGATATGCAGTACCCATGTACCTGTTATATGTATGTACATTTTTTCCTGTTTATTGTCTGTGTTGTCTACATAAATAAATAAATAAAGGTAGAAAATCAATCTATAATTAGTTATTATTAGACTATAACTTTACTATCCGGATATCAAGCAAAGATTTCTAACGGAGATGGTCATTACATAGGTACAAAAGAGAAAATTAAATACTACCAATATTTGCTGCAGATACAAAAATCCATTCAAAAATAGTCTCCAAGGGCGCATGTTATTAATTGCTCAATTCCTAACTCTCAGTCAGCCCACACCTTCACCTAGTTATTGTCGTCTGTCAATCTAGACCGCATTGAAGCTATGCCTTACGTCGGAATGCTACACGGAATATGTCAAGTGCCAGTTACGTTTCTGTTTTGATGCCTACATTTTGATAGCCAAAGAATAAATGATGTTAGGTAACGTTTAAGTGCTTATGGAATGGAAATAGTTCAAAAATACCTATAGAATGTTTGTGAATTATGGATTAAACATGATACATTTACAGCCTCAATAAAGCTTTCCTAGTCACAACAGATATGTAAATAAATAATAACAATCCAAACTAACGTTGAAAGACTGAAATGAGATGTAAGATGATATGACACAAGCGAGCTGAGACAGCGCTATGGTCGCCCGTAGCGCTCCCACACCATGACAGACGAAGAAATTGTACCCCCAACCTTCGCTGAGAAACTTCTATTTTACACTACAGCCACTTTCGTTCTACTTGGGACGTTCAGCCTTTTTGCGTTCCTCTTCCTTGTACCATTCGTCATAGAACCAGCCTTCACCACAATATTCATGCAATTCGATCCAGTCGCAGCACTATGCGTTACGACAGGGGTAAAGCATCTCGTTGGCGCCAGCAACTGCTCCTGGGCATCCTGCAGGGAAGGTTGCACCAAAGATCTCTTTGAGTGCACCCAGATTCGCGTCAACTACAAATTGGGCATATACCCTAATGTAACGCCTACTGAAGACTTGGAAACTTTAATTAGAGAAGAACGGGCGCTGAGAAAAGACTACGATTACGAAAACTACGAGGTTGCGGCTGATAAATCGTATCCAGAAATGGGGGAGGAAGATCTACCTGATGCTATACCGACGGGACTACAAGGCAACGACTCCGAATGGTACTTCACTGGTGCTCGACTGTTTCCAAACGTGAAAGGTTGTGGGTACCCACCTATCCTCAATTGTACGATCTTCTACGCAAAGCACAAACCAATCGGCAACAATTATACTTGCTATTACAGCCGCGTGGACCCAGGATTGGTAATCACTGAGCTGGATATGTGGCAGAATACTTTAAACCTGGTGTATGCCATGGCAATACCTATACCGTCATTCATAATATCCGTGATATATTTGACGTTTGCTTACTTTAAGATTTATAATACTGAGGAAGAGTCTGAACAAGCGCCATTGAAGAGCGATGCTGAGGCGATGGCTACTGGTGATGATGAGAAACCAACAACCCCAGGATCTGATACGTTTAGGGAGGATCTGGCCTGTTTTGGACATCAGCTGAAGATGCAACTGGCTAATGAGAAGCCTAAAGAGGGCTTTGAGTCCAATAGTCCGCCAATTTCTAATTCTGCTTCATTGTCTGGGTGAGTAAACCTTTTATGCATTCCTATTATTTCCAATTTTGTTATTTTCTGTCATCTGTTTATTTCATTTCATCATTCTACGATTGTGAAAGAGAAAGCGTGTCTATTCAACGTTTATGATTCTTAGACAAGATTTGAGCAATATTTAAAACCACACACTGATGGAATTGGTTAAAATATTGAAAACTAATTTGCCCCTTAAAATGTCCAGATTTAACACATTTTGATAAAATTCTCTACATCCGACAGGACCAAGTCATCGTTCGTGAACGCCTAACGTGACTAACAACAAATAACACAGAGGTACGTCTCTGGTGGCGAAAGCTTTTTTAACATATGCTTAAGGCACAAAATCGTATGACACGCTAAAGCACTGAAACTACAGCACTAACAAACCCAATAATAATATTTGTATTACGCTTGAAGCTTAGCGCTAATTAAATATTCAAATATAATTATTGTTAAATAATTATTCGAAAATGAATAAATTAATTATTCAAACTTGTAACGTTACAAAATATGCTTTATTCATGGATATTAAGAGACAGTATAAGTAGCCTTAACTCCTTGAGATACTCATGTCATTGACCTCTATCTTCCATCTTTTATGATCCATAACTATTGGTAAGCATAAGTAGGAAGTTTTGACCATCTAAAACTTATTCCATTTCTTGCCACATGCAATAGGGAAAGGGGGAAAGTTCAGCTTGTATTAGCAAACTGTTTCAATGTCAGCCATCAGCCCTAATGGCTTGGTATTCAAACACTTTAAATTACCTGTCTCGTTCGTTTATACTTTAACGTTCATACATGCTTTTAAAGACATGCATAAGCCTTTAAAAGTGTACTTTAAAACGCTATTTGCACATTTGAAATAATGTTTTATATCACATACACGGTGTACACCAGTAAGATAAAAATGTTTATAATTAACAAATGTTGTACCTAATAAAATAGCTCATGTTGTTCGAAAATAATGATTCATACCCCGTAATTTCACCCCGTCCTTAAATATAGTTTAAAGATATGAAATTGATTATAAATATGTTCTTTTCAGATGACAGGATTCCTGAAGAGGTGGCTTTGGATACAGAGTGCATCACGAGATGAGCTGAACAATATGAACAAACTTTATGATCTATATTGTGCTCCATATGTGATTTATAACACGCTTGAGTATTGCTGTTCCTCTCATTCTATTCTGTAAGAGTGCAAGAGTGAGAAGGTAGGATAGACACAGTATGAAAGCACGACTTTGAGAAGGTCGAAAACGGGCGAAAGATTTTTTTTATAACGCGTTGTGAAATAAAAAGTAATACTGAATACTATGGCGGTGATGTCTCTTGTTATGAGGATTTTAATTATTTGATTTTAATAAAATATACTGGACTGGATAATTTAAAATTATACAATAATTTTGATGATAATAATAATCTTCTTGATGACGATAATATCTAATTAAGTTTACCCAATTTTCCTATTACTATTAAGTGCTATGGTATAACTAAAGGTTTATTAAGTCATTTTTCATTGTTATTAACTACCTTTCATGGAGAATTATTGCTCAATACAGAAGGGTTTCCACAAAACAAGAGATATCATCGCGACAAAAGATTTATATAAGTAAATAAAAGAATTTTATCTCCTAATAGTAATTATAAATAAGGTTTTAACGCTCGTACGCTAATGTGTCAAACTGCACGCGTGCTGTTAAAATATATTGAAGATATAAAAGTATTGTATATTTTAAAAATTATGTATAAAAAGCAAGCTGTTCAAAAATAGTAAAATAATTTTATCGAATTGTTGATTTTCAAATCCATTATGATAAACCAATCAAATATAGAAGATGGCTAGAGAAAGTGAAAGAGAAAAGTAAATACATAAAAATATAATAAACAAAAAAAGTTTAGTAAAAAAAATACATCGATTAAAAATAACAAATAGTGTTGTCCCACCAGTACAATTCATTAATATCATTTTAATTGATAAGATATAATAAATTAGTTAATTTGAGAGTAATAATGCACATTATATTTTAAATAGTTGCGTTTAAGTTAGCTAAACCCAAAAGCTTGACTGAAGGTATGATGTGGTTAGAAAAATTTCAAATTGAATAAAAAATTAATTGGAACGAGTGAATTGAACGATCATAAATGTACGAACGGTTGAGATTATTGTATTCCTTGCCACGCGCTGCGCGATATCGATTCTCCGTCCCGTGCCTCGACTATTCAAAAATTCATTAACACTGTCCATACCGATCCGAACCGACATTATACCATTATGCTCACCAAAATAGAATACATTAATCAATTATATCGAAATTAGTTGCCTCTATTTCACTATTATCGTCTTACTACAAAAAATTTTTGGTAAAAAAATCTGTTTTGAAGGCTCCAAATAACTTCACTTAATGTATGTTGAAGTTACACCTCATATTTGAGTAACTGAAAGAAAATCAATATAACTACAATCAAGTTATTCAATAATTAGTAAAATAATGAAGTTATGATATTGATTAGAAAATTGCTTCTAGCATTGTTAACAGTTTTCTGAAGTAAGACGATAAAACACAACATTATCGACCAGCCCAAGCGATGCACTGTTATTTTGAATACGAATTCAAATGTCCTAAGGTTGTAAGCGATGCATAATAAGTTTTTAATATTTACTATAAAAAAACAAAAAGGCTTGTGAATAATGCGTAAAATCTAGAATAAAACGCCAGTCGAGATTTCTTAAACTTTTTACTTCAAAATAATTTTTACTGATATGTTCTTCTTTGTGAAATAAATAAAATGTGATTGCATTTTGAACATTTACCCATTATTTGAGTATACTTTTACGCAAGTCCAGGCCTATTGCCAGGTTTCATTCCTAAACAATATTTTATGGACACAAATCACAAGCACAGTCAATTTTCTCTAATAATTTTGTAAAAATCTAATAATTTTTCGAACATAATTATTTTATACCAATTTAATAATTTATATTTAATTAAAAATAAATTCACGTAGACTGGATGAGTATGATAGATATTGCTAAAATCTACGCACATTGTCTAGTGTATTAAATTCGATATCATTAAGTGTTTGTATAATTTTGAAAACCGATAGATACGCCTTTATAGTTTTACTATGTGTTGTATGGTGGTTTTATCCCAAATATTTGTAAAATAAATTATATTATACGGCTTTATGAAAATAATTTATGTATATTTAATCATTGTATTTATTATTTTATAAAGATAAATCTATACACATCTAGACGTATTAATTACCAATATCAAATTATTAAATGAAAATATTGTACGAGTTTATGACAAAAATCGATACTTTCAATAAGATTATAAAAACGTTAACTTAATACAAATATTTATTTTATGTACAAAATATCTATTACATTCAAAAATGCTATAATTATTCAGATTATAATAAAAATTATGAAATATTTCAAACTAATTATGTTAAAATAATTTAATTAATACATTATTCAAAAATAATTATTAATGTTAGCAAAAAAGCAATTGTTAAAATAATATCACAAAACGTAAACCGAAGTCAAATTATTTTTTAGATATAATTTTTTTATTATTTTTCTCCGTGTAAACGTCTGAATTTCGGTTGTGTATAGTTTTTTAGAAATTTTAGTGTTAATAATACGTATTTTTAATATTTCCAATGATATTGTTGTATTGCAATTGTATGTAAAATGCTTTAATGTGATGGTATTATTAAGGCACTTTCGGATAGGTTCTCACATTGATGCCCTTTCTTCCAATAAACTATTGAAAATTGAGGTTATATTTCTATTACTTTTGTCATTTATATTTCAATTTTATCTACTGTTAAATATAATTATCTTGATATTTCATAAATTATATATTTAAAAGTTTGAATGTTTTCAGAATAATTATTCAAATATTTACAGTCTTTTAATGTACAGTATTGGTAGAAATATGACCTCACCTCAATTCTCAAGGTAAACACGTTTACGACTTTTTAACACACCCTTACACAATTTTTATTATTTTTGAATATTTTTCTGTGTAATATACACATGTTTTAAAATGAATTAATATTATTAATTTTATCATACAATGTAATATTAAACTGCTGATGTTTTGTGTATTTTGTTAAACTGTTTTATGGGAGCTATCGCTATTTCAATGCTTTTTGGCTTGAAACAAAACACTTATATGTATATAAGAATAATATAATTAATAATGAACATTATCATCAATCTATCGAGTAATAAACACAAATAAATGTCATCAGCAGCATAGATGAAGTTCACCTAGAAGTATTTTGTAAAAAAAAATCGATGAGATTGGTTTCAAAAATTTAGATATTTGTAAAACAATTAGGTGTTAAGAGCATAACTTTTAGTAGTTACGCAAACAAGCCGGTTACACACATTTAACCTAGATACAGGTAAAATGACTCTAAATAAGATCGCCAATTACAATAAAATGTAGACTAAGTCAATTTACTTAAAAAAGAAAATGAATTTATTCAGAAATCGTATTGTTCTAAAGGTTAATTTGTATCTGGCCGTTTTCCAGGAAACCTTGGATTTTGTCCAAAGTTTCTAGTTTTTAATAGGTTTCACAATAAATTACAAAGTTGATATAGAAAAAGTGTTGTGAATCGTGACTTACGTGAACTAAGTATTAGAACTTGTTTTAACAAAGTTTATTCAAATAAATAACTACTTATTTGTCGAATAAACTGTCATAAGGGCATTTAAGTTAGCGCTAGGTACGACAATACACTTATATTTTAAAAACTTTAAATACGCTAAAACGTCTTACTCTGCAGTTTTGTTAACATAATTTTTGAATAATTATGTTAACTTGATGAATAACTATTATTTATGAATAATTATTCAAAAATAATTCGATTGGGAAAATAATGTGTGCAACCGGCTTAATTTTGAAAGTGTGGCGCAAAATTTTCTTGCTAATTAAAAAAAAAAACTAATAACAAAAGCGAAATGTTTGAATTATTAATATTCATTGTAAAGTGCGTTTTCATTCATTTGGAACTGTTGCCTTATAACCGTTTTGTACATAAAGAAATAAATAAAAAATCGTTAGTAGGGAATAAAGTACACTCATTGGCTTCAAACTGTGAGTTTCACTTTCCTCTACCTGTTTTTAATAAATTTACTCCTTATTCTTCCATTTAAGACCTTAAGTTAGACCCTATAATAATGTTTGCAAACAAAACAGTTGTATCCGGAAGAAAGCTATTGAGTTTTTTTAAATCTACTTACTTTTTCTTTCTTTTTTAATGCAGTAAAACACTCAATATTGAAAAATAAGTTTATTAATACTTTTTATATATTTTTATAGCACATAAATAAACTGAAATCAATATTTAATAAATATTACTTCCGTGATTAAGTTGTAGTTAACAGTTCACTTGAACAAGATTCGTTATACAAATTGTTATTAAGGGTCTTTAGTAACCAACCCAGCCGGCCCTTGCCCCATAATTGGATTCAAACCTGCCACAGCAACCGCTTTGAGTGGTCTGAAAACGAATAAATAGTTGAAAACAACGACATCTAGGTTTTATACTGAGAAACAACCCTAGTACAACGATAAGTTCTCCTGTTGTTATCCAGATGGCGTTGGATTTAATGAATGACGTTTGATGGGTGACTAGTTCAACGCTACTGTCATAGATGGCGCTTAGTTTAAATTCTTACTTGAAACCAAGTTCCTCTTTCGGTACTCCAAGTCGAGCCAGCTTAGCTTCATAAGTTGCCAACAAATCGTCATGAGCTTTACGAAGGCGAGCAGCTTCATATCGGAGGTCATCTATTTGTGTATCTTTTAGTTTAAGAAGGTTCTGTAACAATCATTAGACATCATTTTTATGACTTGAGACATTATTTATATTAAAACTTTTGTGACGCATACCTATTACATTAAAAATTGATCAACAGGCTATAAGTGGTCACTGCTGACCAAAGACCATTTCTCACATGGAGAAAGTTGGGCATTAATCACCACACATATTTAATGCGGGTTGGCGGTTTCAAATTTAGGTATAATTAGATATTTTAAGTTCAGTTTCCTTACGATGTCATCCTTGACCGTTTGTCAGTGATGTCTAAATAATCTTAGGAAGTACTTATAACGCAAAAAAGTCACATTGGTACTTGCTAATGGTAGGTTTTGAACACACCATGGGGCATGAGAAGCAGGCAGCTTAAGACCTCCGGGCCACCACGACATATATCTTACATCTTTGTACTTTGCAATCGGTAAGTTTTATAATATTTTAATACTCAAATACTATTCACGAGTTTAAGCCTCGTAGGAACATTTTTGCAGTAGAAAAACTAAAATCGATAAATTGGTATCATAATACGAAGTAACACTAAATTTTAACATAGAAATTAATAAGTATTTAGAAACAGAAGAATTTTTTTCAATATTCTAAATCTTACATGAATTTCACCCGGCCCCGTATCACGTCCTTCCATGTTCTTTAGTTTGGCTTCCAACAAGGCAGTCTTCAAGGATGCCTTCTGCTGCACTTCTAAAACAGCTCTTGAGAACCTCGCCTTGAGCTCGTCCCTTTCTGCCTGGACTCTATCAAAGCGTACTTGAAGTACTTCATACTCCCATTTTAGGACATCGAATTGTTTTTCTAGAGATGTTAATTGTTTTGTTTTTGCCTGTAATTAACACACATTCATCCATAACTTCTCAATTTTATGTCTTTTAAAAGCTACTTCCGCGCTATTTCAAGCGCTCTGCTCAGCACCTAATGATCTTAGGGTGATGTTTTATAGCCCATAGCCTTCCGCGATAAATGAGCTATCCAATACAAAATCATTTTTTTAATCAGACCAGTAGTTACTGAGATTAGCCTATTCAAACAAACGAACAATACACTGTTCAGCTTTATATAACAGTACAGGATTATTTTTATTTCAATACTTACAGCCAAAGCAGCTTTATCTCTATCATAGTTAGACATTTGCCTTTTCAATTCCTTGTTGTCAATGATGGCTGCTTCTAACGGCTCTCTAAGACCCTTAGCCTCAGCAATAGCATCCCTTGATATCTTTTCAGCTCGTTCTTTTACTTTTTGCATCTCTTCCATTTGCTGTTTTAGACTACTAATTAGTCCTAAAATATGGAGGCGGAAAATAAAATTATTATCATCAAATAAAATTAGTTCGTCTAATCGAATGTCTATTATAAATTATCCTTATTCCAACAGGGAAAGATACTTACCCAAATTATTCAAGGTGATATCATTGTAATAATTCTTTAAATCAGAAAATGCTCTTTCGTGATGATGAATTAGTTCGGACAGCTGTTTATTCTTCCTTTCTTCAACTTCTGAAATCTCTGTTCTGTGCTTTACTGTCAATTCAACTTTAGTTTCATGTAATTTCTTGTCTGCTTTATCTTCTATTTGACGAGCTCTCTCTTCAAACTCATCTCTGACCTTTGATACTTCTTCAGCATGTATCAATTTAGCTCTCCTCAATTCGTCTTGAGCAGCTAGGATTCTTTCTCTTATCTCTTGTCTTAGTAATCTCTTGTCATTAAGTAGTTCTAGCTCTTGTTCAGTATGTTCTTCTTTGGCTGCTTTTAAAGCTACTAAGTTCTCAGCTCGTAAGGCAGCAGCTGCAGCTTGTTGTTCATACTTCAAATGTTTTATCTTTTGCTTCTCAGTTTCTAAAAGAGCCTCGTTTTCTTCTTGTGCTTCCTCTGTTGCTCTTTCTCTGTTCCGTAACTCTGCTTTAGCTTCTTCTAACTGCTGTCGTGTTATCTCCCAGAATGTTCTTATTTTGTCTCTTTCTAGCTGGAAGTAGTTGCGTTCTTCTCTCTCTTTGTCTAGTTCCTCTTTGACCTTGAGAGTGAACTGCTCGAGTTTTTCTCGAGACATATCCGATGTGTCCACGCCATCAATAATAATGGCTGCAAAGTAATAAGATTATAAAATAAGTACCTTGGTTGGAATTATTCGCAGACAAGACATACATAAGTAAAAGATTTAATAGCAATAAACGATCATAGGGAAAATTATAAACCTCAACATAACATACAATCACTTAATCTCACTTCTGATTACTTATCGCTATCTACAAGTGTTAAACAACACTTACAATACCAGTTTCAACATAAAGTAATGCATAATTATATTAATCAATAATATTTTCGTACCTGGAGCCTTTTTAGCTTTTTCTTTTGCTTTTGGTGCCTGAAAAGGAAATATAATTCAAGATTTCACAACTAAACATATTCCAAAATCCTTCAAACGTTGTCAACATAAAATAAATAAGAGAATAATTAAACACACTGAGAATACGTACCATTTTTTAAATTTTTATTTAATTTATACTTGTATTACTGAAAATAAAATGTTAAAAAGGTAAAAATAAGTGTTCTCGTCGACTTTAATGTTGGCGTTGTGAAGTTCAACAAGTTTGTTTCTATGGTGACTGTCGATATGAAAAAGGTTTTACTCGCGCAGGCTCACTGTTACGTCACTAAGCACCGACCGTGACAACAATTTTCCCCTCTGATTTTCATGAAACACTTATCATGTTATCGTATCATAATCTAAGTCGGTACTGCGCTATGGGTAACATGGTCGGTTCCTGCACAGAATAACTTTTTATGTAAACTTTTTGCTGCCTTTTTTGAGTCTGAGTGTGTTGTGCATATGTATACCCACGATCCAAGACAAAATGTTACATACCACTTTCAACTGATAGGCGAGAAACGTTAGCCTTAACAAGGACCTATTATAGTCCATGCAAACTCTTTGTCAACTACCAACCTCTAGAACCAACATGACAGAGAAGAAACAATAAAAAAAACACAATCCGTCACTCAACCCAATGTAAAATGTGCAAATTGTACGTGCCGTATAAAATTATGTGAATTTCAGTTCTAAAAACAATAGAACAGTCTCGAACATGTTGGTCGAGGCTTGCAGTGCCATTCTCTATGGAGCTGTGTTTCTCAGCCTAATCCTTATCGACTTCATCCTCGGCCATGGGTTCGTGGACATGTTTCAGAAAATCTTCTGTAAGATCGCGTGCTTCGTCAAGAAGACTGTTAGGGAAGAAGCCAAGAATGTGACTGTGTTGCCAGAGAATCCTATAAGTTTGCCCGTGCTTTTTATGGAGATTTTGGTCCTGAGTCTCACGATTGCTGTATGTTTGGTATTAGTTTTGGATTGTTTTATTTCTTAGTACATTATTTAACATAAATCTGAGGCTTAGCTTAATAGAGGTAGTTATGGGGTTTTAGGGACATTCATTCTTTGCAGTTTTAATAACTTTCAAATAAAACAATGGGTAATTCATCTGTATTTCAGAATAACGTTTATAATCTTGTCCTACTGATTTTATCAATAACAATATTAATGTGGCTATATATTTTTTCATTCTTTCTGTATTCATCATTCGGTTTAAAATTTTGCTTGTGTAGTTTCAAACACTCTTTCGCTATTTGTTACAATATTTATTAAGTGATGATATACATTCTAAGTACAACAAAATGTCTTTCAGTTCCTAAATAAGTACAAGCAATTTCGAAGCAAGGATCGAATCGATGATCTCCTTCATGAAAGCAAGGAAGCCTTGAGACAGACCAACGAGTTTCTTGAGAAGTGGAGACTACGACGGGTATGAATGTTACTTCAAATCAAATAACTAATTATTTATAAAAAAAAAATGTTCTTTCAATTGGTCCATTGGCAGTTACCACCCACCTCTGTAAGTAGCTTACGCTAGTATTGATTTTGTAAAAAGCCTAGTTCTATGCATAGTTTTTTTTAAGGGGGGAAAATCATCGAATGACTGCTCCCGCCTGGGTGAGGCGGGAGGGAGTGTCAGACTCTTACTGACTACAAACCACCCCGTTCCTTCTCCTGCACGTCGAGCCGGAGCCCCGGTTACCCGTTAGGTTCTCCGCGACAGTTCTATGCATAGTACCAGTTTATTTTTTTGTGGTGTTGATTCAGTATTAATAACTCTTTCAATTTTGCAGGTTCCCACCGAATATTCCTATTTGGATGAAGAGCCGCAGGAGATCAAACCACTCAGATTAGAAGTGCCTATCCTACACATGGCTATTATTGACGTAAGTAACACTGATGATAAAATTGTTCTAAAAATCAGTAGCCAGTCTTTCAACGATACCAAATAAAAATGTGTTTGAAGTATTAAATGACAAAAGGACTGTTATTGATTAAGAAAATTTCCAGGCTATGATGAATAGTCAACACTCTGTAAGGAGAAGATCTTGCATTGGAGACGCATTGGCAAGTATTACTGAAATATTGGTGGAAATATTGATTGTGTAGACTTTTCTTTGAAAATTTTGTTACTACTCGAACGGAGGTTGATAGTTTGTAATTTGGAAAATGAAAATGTTATTTCTTCCATAGGGACAATGGGTATGGAAATAGATGATTGCATTTTTTAATTCTCAATATACACAATTAAAAGATAGATAAGATTTTAACGTCAAGTAAGAATATTACTAACATTTAAAGATACCCGTACTAGTCACATGTGGAGATAATTTCTGAAGACAGCTTTCTATCTTTGCAGACTCTAGGCACGACAAGAAGTCAGCCAGAAAGGGGAGACGCAGGAGACACAGTCAACATCACAGACTCAACGCTTCTCTCAGTCACATCACTTCTCGATGAAGATTTGGAATCGATTCCAGAACAACGACTTAGTGAAGAGAAAATAGTTGAAGAGACTAAAAACATCGAGTTTAGGAATCGAACGCTTTGGGATGTAATGGAAGAAGACAGTAACAGTTTGGAAGATTAACCCTTTGACTTCAGAAATATGCAATCATAGTTTGTTTGATTTGTCAAATAGCAAGTTTTTTTTATTAAAGTGTGTTGTCCGGAATCATTTAAAAAATTTGTTGTCATTTTTTATTCTTAATTGTTTTCTCTTTCGACACAACACTAAGCATAGCTTAATCGAAGTGTATTTAGTATAACGTGAACAACATTAAGATCGCAATCAGAAGAAACTGAACCTCCTGCATGAAATGCACAATTTAACAAATATGCAAATGATGCAAACAATTTAAGAGAGATCCGAATATTAATATCTCAAGTCTTCTTAGAAGCATTTATGAATCACACTATAACTTAGTATATACTTTGTCTCCCTGTCTCATTTGTCCTATAATCCCTACAAAGGTCCTTCTTCATATCGCACACTTATAGTGTCAAATGCTCATAATACTGTTCAAAGAGCCTAAAAGCTGACAGATATTAATTCCAAACCTCAATACCAACTTACATTTGCGTCTAAAACTACTACCTCATCATCATTTTCATCTCTATTCATATGACGCTACAGTTCAATTTGAAAAGGGTGGTTACAAAGGAATGAATGATTATGTTGGTCCAAGGGTGGCTATCCGCATTTGCTTTGATGTCATATTATCAGCAGGGTGTCTGCAATGATGGGATGTAATTAAAATTTGCAAATAGCAAGCTACTTCTGACGTAATCCTAAGAGTTATTGTACTTGTAATCCTTGAATGCTTGTCTGCTACCTACGTTAAATTAAAAGAAAAGGAACCAGCAAAAAAAAATTTGATTAAAGACAACAAAACATCCAGTCGATAAGTACTAGTTCGGATAAGACATTTTTTGCTTTCAAAAAGTCAGACAAGTAAGGTGTTTGGTGATAGATTCTTCTTCTGTTACAGTTTCCTCATGTTAAAACTGGAGTTGGAACGGACTTTTAAAAAAAAGTACCGTATAGAGTTTTGAGTGTTCTCCATTTGAAACTACATTTTGTAATGAGCACCTAGCTTCACCTAGCTTCACTGACGGACTGACTGACCTACTATTATTTATTTTGTGTTTGTTGACGTTTCAAAAGTACCAAATTATGATTTAATTAAATCAAAGCTTTGACTTTGATTTTGACTTTCAAACTGGTTGACAAAATTTCTCTATTTGACACCTGTATTTGTACCGATTTGAACACACTAAAAGTAGAATAAAAACATAACATAACATAACATCACGCCTTTTATCCCCGAAGGGGTAGGCAGAGGTGCATATTATGCCACTGTATAATGTAACACCCACTTTTCACTATTTATGTTATGAGTCCCATGTAATAGGGGGTGAGTAAAAAGTCCTAATAAAATAAAAGATGAACAAATCCCATCACTACAGCGACGCAAGGAGTATAATAAGTATAGGGGTATACGTCATAGATTTCGACCCCACAATCTCCAGAAGCCTTGTTTTAATTAACACCACATCCAACAAGTAAGCAACACCAAGGAACCAGAAACAATAAATAATACAAATCCCCCTCTCGCTTTTATACGGATTATGGCGAATAGTCTTCTTACAGCATTGGGGATTGTCACGAGGATCACCGACTTTGTCACTGGTAGGAATTATTTGTAGGACAGTAATAAGATACTTACTGATTCTCAATTGCGTTTATAATTTGCATTGGTTGTATAACTGTGTTATTTATTTATATTTAAAAAGTTGCTTGAGTTAATTAATGTTTCCAAATTCTTGTACTGCTTTCAGAAATTAATTAATTCTGTGATATTGAATATATGAGTGATAAAAGAAGTATTTGAATCAATGACTTCAGTATTTTAATTTACTCTGAAAACTCTGGCAGAAAAATTATATCATCAATGACTGGAGAGGGTCATGTCGAGCGCCCCGCGGTAGACATACGTGCGTGCCTGTACTCACACAGGAGACACACACGTGGAGTGAGTGAGTGTGAACACGGAGTGCTATCGGTGCGCCAGGAGTCCAGGGACCACATCATGAACAAAGACAGCATTTTCACGAAACCAAGTACTCAAACAGTGGCTAATAATAAGCACAGTATTTCAACAGACCCCTTTCCCTAACCAAACATAATATGAACTGCATTTCAAATATATTTATCATAACATAGCATTACGCCTTTTATCCTCGAAGGAGTGGGTAGAGGTGCACATTACGGCACTTAATGCCACTGTACAATGTAACACCCACTTTTCACAATTTATATTATGAGTCCCATGTAATAGGGAGTGAGCCTATTGCCATATACCAGGCACATTACTAGACTCCGTGCTACTGAGATTTTTTTTAATAAATCTAGTAATACTTTGCGCGACCCGGGGATCGAACCCGAGACCCCTTGCCCGGCAGTCGCACTTGCAACCACTCGGCCAATGAAGCAGTCATATTATCATTATAATATTTATCATATTCGACAATTTGATGATCAAAAACCATGATCGCTTCTATACAGAATAGGAAATCATTCAAGTATACCATGCTTATGACTGTAATTTGGTAAAACGTCAAACAATGGCCACGTGACTGAAACTCAGTGAATTTCAACCCTTATTCTGATATAATTATGGTGTAATCACGGCGGTGTGATGGATTGGGACACGCCTTATGGTTTGTGGGATTTTTAGGGTTATATCGCTATGGTGTGGTGCTATGGGAATGTTTTTTTTTTATTTATGATGGGATAAGGTGATCGTAACTTAAAAATTGGCAACCAATTGTCTGAATACAGGCAAAACTGTGCACTTTTTAATTTAATCCTTATGTTATTTAAATATCAAAATGATTCTCTATTGACTTGCCAACTAGTTGGATTAAAAACTTTTATCGAACTGTCAAAACGACAGTTTTCTATTTATGAATTTTGAACGAGAATGTGTATTGTGACGTCACGACGTCGTTTTTTTAGCGTCAAAATTTTGTTAAGTCTCCTACCTCCATAGCAGAATAGTTATAAGACCATATTAAGTTTACAGATCCCTTTATAATTTACTATTTTAACAGAGACTTCTTCATTTACAGCTCTCACTAATAGATTATGATGATATATGATATATAATATTATGATAGATTACGTTTAAAAAACCCGACTTCAACCCCCTCTATTTTTGAAGTCGGTTCGTTAATATACTAAAACCTTATCCTAAATGTAACAAACACTATTTTGAAAACCGCTTCAAAATCACTTCATCCGATCGCCCATCCGTTCATCGAGGTAATCGCGCCCAAACATACAGGCCTAACAGCGAACCTCCTTGTTTGAAATCGGTTAAAAATAACTCAAAGTTTTCCAACTCCTCCATTGACATTTTCAATTTATTTACCTTCATATTGATTACCAATCCACACTATCTGGTTTCCACTCCAGGAAATACCACTTCGTTCACAACACAGACAGAATTGACATCATCATTTATCATTTACCGTGAAGTTACTACGTGTGAAGTTTTGATGCTTTTTTTTTTGTTTTTTTGTTTGTCTTTTGGCTTTATGAATGTCGTATCGATTGACTGTTTCTGATGTCGCTATTGGTTATTGATTATGACTGTCCTGATGCTTGAGTAGACTTAAAGCTTGACGAGGAGACGTGAATTTGCTTCTTATGTTAGGGAAAGTAGGGTGAACTCATCTAACTTCGTGACAAAGTCATTTGAGTAATAAAATACCAATAAATTATTAATTAATTTAATTCAGTCTCCGCATGAGATTTAATCAGTCTTTTATGAGGAATATTAGCACAAATAATCAGATTTTTTTCTAGAAACCTAAGAGTTCTACCAAATTTACTAAACCGAATTATTAGGCGAGTCACAGAATTAGATGAGTTCACCCTACCTACTTTTATTCAGTTTTTCGAAAATTCTTAGTAGTTCATGTTATGTAATCTAGAATTAAATAAAATAGTAAATAAATAATTATTATTTTTAAACATAATAATCTAGTAATATACAGTTTTGCTTAAAACTATATAAAGTTCACAATATAGGACAGGCGAAGTTAGGTAAAAGTAATAAACATTGTTATATAATCATAAAAGTGCTTAAATGCTAATAAGTTTAGGTAAATTATGACAATGTTTCATTATTGGCGTTATATGGAAATACATTCATCGACAAGAATATAACCAATAAAAATGACTGCATTCGTTTGCCATTACCACAGCAATCTTAACTGTGTTCATTATAATGTCTATGGCCTTTACCAATTACTCAGTAATGTATTGAAAATGTGCTGTCCTAAGCAAGATAGTCCCACAACATCTTAACAATATTCTCAATTCTCAATATAAAGGAAAATTAATTAGTAAAGATGTCCAAGAAACTAAAACCAAAACCCAAGGCGACGGTGATCAGCATCCATTTATCACTTCAAACCTTTTTGTCCCGTTCTATTCAATACTTTTTGCGAAGAAGATTAAATTTCGCGTCTCACCCAAGGTCCAAAACCATTAATACTACTCCACTAATTTTAAAAGACCTTCCCTGCGCCCCTTGTCTCATTTAAACTAGGGTGTCTTTTATGGATCTGGTGCAAGTTGATAGGTCTATCTAAATTGGTTTTAGCTCGTCCCCATCATGTCATTGAATTTTTTATTCTATTTTGTTCAACACGTCTGGTCGCTGTTACACTGATTATGATTTTTGCGGGTACGTAAATTACTGAAGGGAAGAATTGATATTTGATGACAAGAGACGCGGGTTTCTTTTTATTTTGGTTGTTTAGTAGAATGCGACGGGTTACAAAAAGGTTAGGCTTCGTTTTGGGTTAAAAATGTTGTGTCGTAGAGTTTTAAGAGACATAATGGAAGCGACAGTAATTATTATTAATAGGCACTAAATCAATTTTTGTTATTGAACTATAATGAGAATCTTTCTCCTTCTTTTGCCCGACCTTGACAGATTTTCTAAATTACTATGACGCAATTTGGAAATCTCATTTTTTATGACTTTATCATTGGTACAAATTTTCTCTTGTGGGACGGACAACAACAAAAATCATCACTACCAACGCCATAACAACCAATCATTTGTTCATTCTTTATTAACAATTCAGTGGCTATCGATAATAGTAGCTTAAAACCAAAATTGTCTGTCATTAACACCTAAACAAAGTACGGCACGCGTCCAACAAACAATGAGAATCAAAATAACTAGAATCACCGCTCTGTAACCGCCTAAACATTTTACAACTACCGAACATATTTGTACTAGATCCCATCCAATCAAATTGTTCAAACCCGACCAAAGTATCAATACACCTGATTACATCCCTAAAGCATTCTATTACAGTCTAAATTCCGATAACAGAACAGTAATTCAAAAATTCAAATCGAATTCTAATTCAAACGGTTGAAATAATGACCGTTAATTCGACCAGTGTACTCAGAACTTTAAAAGGAAATATATAGTTTGATGACAGGGTTCAAAAGTAATTGGATCTTATTCAAAGATGGCGGCGGTTTAGGTCGCCACGTGCAAGTCACGTGACGGGTAAGGAAAGCAAACGCGTTGGTTTGGAATAACAGCGTAAATGCTGTCATTAGCGATTTGATTATATTTTTTGTGTGTATTGTTTGAAATGATAGGATTTGTAATAGATAGGGGTATGACTATGAACATGGGCTATGTGCCTTCTCTGTTTACTATTACTAAATGCTGAATAAGGAACCAATTGCAAGTACCTAGGTAATGTGAAAAAATTGTTTATTTTTCTAAGACAAAACTTCTATTATGAATAAGTATTACTTAAACCTTGATTCATTAAAGTTAGAATTGTATTGTAAAATGGTGATAAATAGGTAAGCAACAGGTACCGGACAGGACAGGAGGAGGTCAATAAATCCACAAAAAACACAAAGAGTTTTCATGGAAATCTACACTTTTATGGCGCCTTCCACATTTCGCTACTTCTTAGTTTCGTCATAATCACCACCTACAGAGACCCCTAAACCACCTCTACAATCTCATCAACATATTCCCACAATCAATGACTAAGTAGAAAATTATTAAATATTGTTGACACGTGTCTATAAATTAGCCCTTTTTATACATTTACAAAATAATGCTCGTGAACCACACCTTTAAAGGTCGGCCATTGTGATTTTTATCCGCACACTGCGCAAGAGTTGAATGGATATTAATTTTAATATAATAATCGGCATGTAATGGGATTAATCATTGATCTTTTTTGGTGTCTATGGGTGATTTATTAATGTTTTGTGTACCGAATACTCGTTTAGTATAAGGTTATTACATTTTGTAGTACTATATTAATTTCCCACAAGACTGATGTTTTAAATTATAACATGGCATACAAATTCTAAGTGTGGGAGAGCCATGCTTCGGCACGAATGAGCCGGCTCGACCGAGTGATACCACGACCTCACAGGAAATCGACGTGAAGCAACGCTTGCTTTGTGTTTCGTCGTGCGAGTGAGGTTACTGGAGATTGGGTAGATTGGAAATTCTTAACACCAGACAGGGCTTTTTTTAAGGGGGGAAAATCATCGAATGACTGCTCCCGCCTGGGTGAGGCGGGAGGGAGTGTCAGACTCTTACTGACTCAAAACCACCCCGTTCCTTCTCCTGCACTTCGAGCCGGAGCCCTGGTAACCCGTTAGGTTCTCCGCGACACCAGACAGGGTAGCGTCACCGGTCTAATGGGTTAGGGAATTAACAGTTATTAGACAAAATTGAATGTTTTAGTACTGAATCAATTAATAATAATAATAATAGCCTTTATTTCCGATATTCCAGTTGTTACAGTTATTACAGTTACGTATACCATTACACAGTCTTACATATTTGATTAAATGTTTACTTTATTAAATGATATCCCTAAGCTCGGTGTGCCTCTTGGCATAGGCCTCCTCCAACTCCTTCCATTGCACCCTGTCTTGTGGAACTCTACTCCAGTATGGCCCCAAAGTCAGACAGATGTCATCTTTCCATCGGGTTTTTGGACGTCCCTGCCTCCGTTTACTGTCCCTTGGATACCACAGAGCGGAGCAAACAAGTCACTCTGTGGTATCCAAGGGACTGAATCAATTGAAAAAGCTAAAATATGAATCCCTTAAAGCAACAACAGTAGCTATTTAAACTCATTCACGATAACTAATTACATGCAGATCGCACATTCCAAAATAAAACATAATAGGTAGTTATGAGAATAGCGAGTGCACCCCAACGCATGCGAGACATTTGCATTGATATTGAATGTCCGGCCACCGCTGCCGACAATCAAGGGATGATTTTAAAACGCAAAGAGTAAAATATTTGCAGAAAGGTTATCAACTATCATAAATATAATATAGAACTCTTTTGAAAGAGATAATCCTTGCTGTGGCTCGAATTTATGAATATAGGTGACTGACAATCGACAATTTCGAGGAAAAATACGTGAACCTACGATACCATTAAGTCTCTGTTTTCAGAAATTGGTGTGTGGAAATAAACAAATTAGAATAGGGTAGATGCCTAATTTTTATTTTAATGTCCGTCTGGTAGATTGTTTTAAATCATTAGACACGTATTTTTTAATTTCTACAAACAAATACTTTCGACGATATATTCATTTGGAATGTCGCGTGAAGTCACTACTATGTACATTTTATACGTAGTATTGACGTTTTAGCCCCCACTCCTTTTAACTTTGATTCGTTTTATCTAAGTATTGTTTTATTATACCTACGACAAAATAGAAAAATGCGTGTAATATTTTTTCATCACGTAACTTACGGACTGATTAGATTTTTAATTTTCGTATCCCGTCATCATCCCAATTGGAACAAGCATCTCTCAATTTCCACGTTAAGGGTGGTTTTAACAACACGTCTATTTCTTATTAAAAACTAGGAAGCGGTATAACAAGTACCCGTTTCAACAGTTAGGTACGTTATTACCTAATCCCATAGTATATGAACTTGGTAAAACCTATCTACCTAGTATACTACTATTCCCATCATTGTTGTCGTTTGATGTCACATCAGCAGCTGTAGCCAAATGCCATTTAGCGCTTATCTACATGTAGAATAGAAAACCAAATTATATGGAATCAACGTAAATTTTGACACTTGTCAGTGTCATCCCCATACATTTTGATTTCTTCTCTTTCTGTCTCGGAACAATAACTAAAGCAGTTATTGTTCCGAGCTTTCTGTAGACAAGCGCTAAAGTGGCGTTTAGCTAAAGGTACTAATACTAAAACCTTCCCCAATAACTTACTCTATAATAATAATAATAACAAGTTTATTTCAGACTCTACATGATATGTCCATAGGTTTGTTAGTAATGGTGTGTTAGTAACAAAGAGTGCTTAAATAATTAGGTTAGTATTGTTAGTTATTACGATCTTTATTATTAATGACTGTGGCCACCCAGTGTCTCTGCAAGGGACAGTCCGGTCTGGCAGCAATCATCTTCATCTATGCTAAAACAGGAATATTATTAAGGCTTCCCATTTGTAGCGCAGCGTGTTTAAGTGATATTAGACGTGAATGTCTGCGTGTCATGATTGATTCTGAACACCGTCACGCTGGTGACTGCAGAGCTAGTGTTTCATAGTGGTTTAGGCTTCCATTAGATGGTGATTAGGTGTCACGTCGATGACTCTTGTTTAGATGACGGTTAGGTTATTGTGTTTTGCCTGTGTAGGATAGGAGTGATAAGGTGCAGAAATTAAACCTAGGTTTATGGAAATGACTGCCTTGCTAGCCGAGTGGTTGCAAGTGCGACTGCTGGGCAAGGGGTCTCGGTTTCGAATCCCGGGTCGGGTAATGTACTACTGGGCTTTTTAAAAAAATCTTAGTAGTCGCACGTAGTCTGGAATTGTGCCCGGTATATGCCAATAGGCTCACCCCCCATTACATGGGACTTATAACATAAATAGTGACAAGTGGGTGTAACATTGTATAGGGCCATTAATTGCCGTAATATGCACCTCTGCCTACCCCTTCGGGGATAAAAAGGCGTGATGTTATGTTATGTTAAGTGACTATGAAAATCTATTGTAGGTAGGTATAGATTTTCCGTGTTGTTTTCGTGTCTTCAGTGAGACATTTATCATACTGCTGACTCATTTTAATATCAGTAGAATCTAAATTTTAATTCAAGGCTTATTTTAGGTAGGGATGCATGTCTTGAATGATTTGAAACTACACTAAGAAGTAGCATTGAAACATCCTTACTATAATATTATAAATCGGAAAGTGAGTTTGTTTGTTTGTTCCGCTTTCACGCCGTAACTACTAAACCGATTGCTTTAAATTTTTTCATTCGTAAAGTTAGAAGTTCGGATTGTATAATAGGGTACTTTTTGTCCAGGAAAAATTTGATATTCCCGAGGGAAAACAAAATTATTGGTATAGATGGCGGTGTGTGTATTGGTATATGTCACATCGGCTACTTTTTATCCTTTTGTGACGCGAGCGAAGCCGCAGGTAAAAGCTAGTATTTTACTTCAAGCCAAAATTCCTACATAAGTTCATCCAAAAACATTATACCATGCTAGCAAGGAAAACACAATAACTAAGTGTGGAACAAAAAATATAACATTCGTTCTGCATATAATGGCGAGTAATGAAGTAATACGAGGCGGTGCGGTGTTGTTGGACACAAACCCCTTTTATTTTGATGGATGCTTATTCTGAAAGCGTAGTACATTATTTTTTCGTTTTGAGAAAGATTTTTTTATGTTTAACGTACCTATAATATTTTTTTGAAATAGCTGACTTGTTATCTGCTGATTTTATATCATAAACTAATTGTTTATGATAAAAAATCATAACATAACATAACATCACGCCTTTTATCCCCGAAGTTACCCCTTCGGGGTAGGGCAGAGGTGTACACAGAAGTAACACCCACTTTTCACTATTTATGTTATGAGTCCCATGTAATAGTGGGTGAACCTATTGCCATATACTGGGCAAATTTCCAGGCTCCGTGCTACTACTAAGATTTTTTTAAATTACCCAGTTATACTTTGCCCGACCCGGGACTCGAACCCGAGACCCCTTGCCCGGCAGTCGCACTTGCGACCACTCTGCCATCGAGGCAGCAGGCATCGAGAAGATAAAAAAACAAATGTAACAAAAATATTTTTGATCATCAATTCGTTTTGCATTGTGTTATTTTAAAATTAACTTTATATTTAACGAAATTAGAAAAGTTTTCAAATCAACTTCGTCGGTATTTTTTTTAAAAACTCTGCTACTCAGAATTACAGATGTTCAACTTTGATTTGTTGTGAAAACTAACTTGCTTCTCTTTATAGTTTTATTCGTATTTGTTTTCAATGACATACTCGCGTTTACAAAAAATACTATCTGAAATTCATTCCTACAGAATACGGCCGCTACACAGAGTCGTCGCCCAGTCAAAAAAGCAATATGTAACAAATTTGTTTTTCAATTCCGTGCCAATTTTGCATACGCGACCCTGTCGTATCGAGCAAATATAACGTGATATTGTGGTTTTATGATGCGTAAATATTTTTTTTTTCTTATTTTTTTTACTTTTATTGGCTAAGGTGGGGATGAAAAACGTATTTGCGTGTTATAACTGTGCGTTATTTGTCGCAGACATTTTGTTTCGGTATGTCTGGTTTGGCTTTTGTTTTTGTTTTCGCTTTGTTTCACTTGATACCCTTGATGACTGCTCGTAACATGCGGTTTATTAATTTATGATGGGATGCGTGTATTAAGGAGTTATGTTTATCGCGTCTGCCTTTTACGTTTATTTGGAAACAATAAAGTTGTTCTAATTAATAATTTTCTAGATTGTAATAATTTTTATTTAAGTTAATAATGGACTTAAATAAATTTAAATAAAACCAAGTTGTACTTTGCCTGACCCGGGAATCGAACCCAAGACCCCTTGCCCGGCAGTCGCACTTGCGTTCACTCGGCCAACAAGGCAATAATACAATGCAGAAATACAATACAAATCAAATATAATCAAATCTATATCTATAACTACATAGTCATAGTCTCCATATATTCCCTCCAATTATCTCCTCTGTATCTAGTTATTAATCTACAAAACGCATACTAAATGCGTTGATATGTTACAACTGCCGTTTGACACGTATTGACTGTAATAGTGCCGTAAGTGCCGTTATGCATATGTTGCACTAATTGTGTTACTATTGCCGCCATATTAGATTGTGTATAGATATTGGTGATGGTAGAAAGCGCTATGTTACCTATGGATGTATTGATGAGTAATAAATTGGCGTTTTTAGGAGAAGGTGATGCAAATTAAGTTTTTATGTAATAGATTTTTTATAGCTAGTGGTTATATATTGATCATTGAAAAAGCAGTCCTCAATATCATGTCGATATTAACATTTTTTTAAAGAGTAACGATGGAGTTTCTTACTCATTCTTCTCCATTCCAAAGTATACTTTGGAACGAGCGTCTAGCTTCACTGACAGACGGAAGGATAAACAATTAAATTTTTGACGTTTCAAAAGTGCCTAATTAAAGATTAATTGAAATAAATGCTTTGACTTTGACTTTATGTTTATGTTGGTTGACATGTGTATAAGATTGGCCTAGGCGGCTTAATCCAAACTTGAGTTCGCCTTCCGTATGAACATTACTGCTACACAGTTATATAATGCGTTGGTACGATGACATCAAACGAACAGCTGGCAATCAAGACCGAAAGAGATGGCAGAAACTGAAGGAAGCCTACACTCTAAGAATAGGAAAAGGCTAAAGAATGAAGAAGGTTATCCGCAGTAGAACTTACGCTGTAACTGTAGGGCCGATAGTCGAAATTAGCTTGAACTGCTATTATAAATGAGAATATATGTGAATTTGTGCGAAAACGGCTAAAGACACCAGAATGAAATTTGGAACAGCGGTAGATTATGGTGTAAAGTTATACATAGGGCACCTTAAATACTCCTAGGGACGCGGGAGAAGTCGCTGGTACCTAATAATTAAGCACAACCCTACTGGATTAGTCACCCTTTCCTCCACCACTATACGAACATGCATACATACATACATACAAACAGAATAACATGACACAACTAGACAGTTGTCGATATTGAAGCCATTATTTATGTATTGGAGTGATTAGACTATTTGATGACGTTACACGTTGATTAGACAACTCGTTATTTAGGTAGTTGGTTAATTAATGTGTCTGTGAGATACCTAGTGTAATATTTATGTCTCATTATGTATGTATGTGTTTGTGTGCAGGTTGTTTATTAGCTGCTAACATGGTTTTAGTTGGTATTGGAATTTGATAGGTAGCTTTGACTAATTGATTATGTTAACTTAATCAAAGTATAGACTTGGTTTAGAATATTATAGTTAGTAATCTTTAGGTATCTAATCATTTTTCTTACGTTTCTGGGCTAAATTCTGTCTTTTCGATATAATATTCTCAAATAATTTCGACTTCTTAATACTTGTACGTTGATCGATTTTTGTCTGATCTTAACTTTATTAGTTTTTGAGTCATGGGCTCCATTGGATCAAAAATGTATATTCTAATACAGACTTAATTTAGATTTACCGAATACCAAACAAGCATTCATCAGTCACTGCAGTTCAGCAACAAAACTATGTGTTACTTTTAAAATAAAAATGTCCCAATAACTCACAGCTGATCAATCAAACCACGATTCCATTCAAATAAATTTAAAACTGGCACCATCGCCATCGATTACAATATAAAAAAAAAAAAACAAATCAAAAAGTTTTCATTGTTAAAAAATGTGTGAATTCTACCCCAAAGGATTTAATAATAACACCAGACCCCAGTATTAAAATGATCAGTGATCGACGATGGCTTCTGTTCAGTCTGTATGCAAATTATCCGATTCAGAAATTTGAATTTCAAATAAAATATATTATTTGTTTATTTTTCCCGACATGACACCTAATAGTGCGTGCGTTTTTGCATATCGAACACGATTCTGTATGCAAAAAATATTGTGTGGGCATACATTGTCAGGGTTCCGTAGGTATATTTCGTCTTATGGAAATTGTTAAGCGATATAGTCATCAGCCATGCTTAGGCATGAAGAGGCCGGTTCGACCGGAGTCGGATACTACGGTCTCACAGAAAACCTACGTGAAACAACGCTTGCGTAATTTTTCGTCGCTTGAGAGAGGTTACCGGAGGCCCAATTATCCCTCCCCCCTTTCCCAATCCCTGACTCCCCAACAAACCTCAAATTTCTAATCCCAAAGGGCCAGTAACGCACATATAACGTCTCTGGAGTTCCAGGTGTCCATGGGCGACGCCGATTGCTTACCATCAGGTGATCGGTCTGCTCGTTTACCGGCTTATCCTATAAACAAAAAACTATTTCGTTTATAGTGTTTTTGCCATTACGAGTATTGAAAGATTTCAATAAAAATTCAATACAAGATTTGAATATTAATTCAAACAGATGATGTCTCCGACTTTTTTTATTTCAGCTCGTCTAGCTAATAATAAACACAAGGAAAACAAAAAATACACGTCCTGTTACTAATCATTTGTCCATCTTAGAGCGTATATCGTTAAGAATACCGAAACACACAGTTTGAGTCGTGTGACATAATAAGCTTGCACGGACCCCTTCGTGAAGGGACCCTAAGAATATAACTCCCGGTGTACGCCATTTTGCGTATCAACAAAATTGGGTATCAATACGATTTTTGATGGATGCCAATCATTGTCAGTATTGCTTGGTGACAAAATTGATTGTTATTATTCAAATTAATCATTTCATTTGAATAGTGTGTGTATGATAATTTTGCGTTTTATGTAAAGCTTATTAGTAGATAATCAATCAATCGTATTAAGTTGAAGTTTAGTAATACTTAGATGTATTTTGTTCTGCTTTCTCATGGAGGGATAACATACGATGTTGTCTTACGCATCTGTCTATCGAATTAGAGAAATCTAAACCGTATCTCATTTGGTCTCCGGAGCAGGTCTATTAGAAGACTTGGTGCTCCTTACAGTAGCTTATTGCAGTGGTTTTATTTAGGTGTACACTTTCTCAAAAAGCAGTTTAAAGCCAAAATTCTTTCTCCCCAAAGACCTAGACGCCTTTTACAGATTTCCCCGTCATAGAAAAAGACCTGAACTCGTGTCAAAATAAATACTAGGTACCTTTTTTATGACAAAAGACTTTGGTGATAAAAGATTAGGCACTGTGAGAATTTTACCTCACTAAAACCACCCCGGTGGCCACCCTCTACGTATGAAGACACCGGGTCCTCTAAAAGAGACCTGCTCCGGAGAAATACTAGGTACCTACGTCAGTATTTCAATCAGATAAATCCGTATTTTGTGAAGTAACGAGTGACGAATGTATTCATCCCTTTACAATAAATAGTTACGTGATAATTTATGTGAACAGGCAATCGAATATCTAACCATTTACAGTTTGTATCCTTAAATTATGCGTGCACACATCTATAACTATTTTCTAAAAACATTTAACAAAATGATTTAACCCTTGAATTGGTATAGTGATTGTGTTTTATCTATCAATCTATTTTTATCGACCCGCTTAAGTATGTGACCTGCTAAGCTTTTATTTTCTCACGTCATCATGTGCCAGTAGTATAACAAGAAATTAAACGATACTTCAAATCATATGTATACGTATCGCAGATCTCGTCACCTAAACACTCTGTTCACACTACGCTAGTATTTTAGTCAAGTAGCGAATATTCAGTAGTCCACTCTCGCTCCTATTCTAAATTGGAAGTGAGAGGGAACTATTAATAATATTCGCAACTCGACTAAAATATTAGCATCGTGTGAACAAGGCATGATGGACGAACACGAGGCAGTACGTTGGCTAAAGCGTAGATTACCACAAGATGTGATCGTACCACAGTAACCAACTGATTATATGAAGAGGATGTGACACAGATCAAATACAGGAAGCGCTGACTAAAAATTCTCAGTGTGCACAGAGTCTGGAGTTGTGCCCGGTAATAAGCTCACCCCCTATTTCATGAGACTCATAACATAAATAGTGAAAACTGGATGTTACATTGTACAGTGGCATTAAGTGCCGTAATGTGCACCTCCTACCCCTCCGAGGATAAAAGGCAAAATGATATGTATTATACATTTAGTTTGTAGTAGTCACAAAAATACCTACACGATGTCAAACGAGCCTTTTATCTAATTGAGAATTGCCACTATAATTGAATCGTCCTTAAAATAACTTCATGACTTCCGACACATATCAACATTGTTACGTATCGAGAGCTATTCCTAAATGACTGTGACCGTGTCATTACCAAGAATTTCGAAAACCCCAACAATACAACACATAATTAGGTGATTAATTTCACAAAACGTTCATCTATATCCCCCATACCATGCATGCCATACCATACTCAGTGTATGACAATAAATTCCTTTAATTGTCTCTAACATCAATTAGTGGGGCATTTACAAAATTAGCTCGTCTTTGTTTATGTTTATTTTTATTTGGAAAACAATTGTTTCACTATAAGTAACATGGATGGTATTGTTAGGTCGTTTTAAGATTTATTTTATTGTCTATTTTATTTACTTATAGTGTCATAGAATGTGACTTTACGAAGAGAACAGAGGATGAATTTTTTGAATTGTATCAAAGAGTTTAACTTTACATAATGACAGAACCATTGCTTCGGTACGAATGGGTTGGCTCGACCGGAGTGATACCACGGCCTCACAGAAGACCGACGTGAAACAACGCTTGCGTTGTGTTGCGTCGTGTGAGTGAGGTTACTGGAGGCCCAATTCCCGAATCCTCCACAATCCTCAATTTGCCAATTCCCAAAAGGCCGGTAACGCACTTGTAATGCCTTGGCGTTACAGGTGTCCATGGGCGGCGCCGATTGCTTATCATCAGGTGATTCGTCTGCTCGTATACCGGCTTATGACATAAAAAAACGTTATTTTAAAAATTATACGTGGTGACGTGGAGTCCCGTAGGTTTATGTATGACGCCCGCTTCTCATGCGTGAGAGTAACTCAAAGCCTACCAACGGCAAGTACCAATTTGACTTTACGAAGTTGTATGTACTTTCTAAGATTATCTAGACACCACCGACAAATGGTGAAGACAAACATCGTGACGAAACTTGGGCTTATAATTACTATATAAGTTTGAAATTGCCAAGCCGCACTGAGCAAGCGTGGTGATTGATACTCAAACCTTATCCGACTTGTAGGCTGTTAATGATGATTTTCCCCCCTTAAAAAAAAGCCTTGCCAGGAAATTGAACCCCTTGCAGTGTTTATATTTGCGACTATTGAAACTGAAACCATTATCATATTACTCAGATACCTACCTATAAAAATCCCAACAGAAGAAATGTCAGTCTGAATTAAAAAGCACAACTTCAGAACTGAACCCAGGAGTTTACACAACGACCGAAGCAGGAAACTTTTATAACCACATCAGCAACGAACATACAACGCAGCCATTTTAAAAATCTAACTTTTATCGAAACCATAAACCTTCTTAAGTTACATCTAAGTGAAATACATCAAGTTTAACTGACCGCATTAAGTTACTCACAACTTGAGCGGAAAATGTTTTTCTAAGTTAAAGTACGTAACTTAGATGGATAGTACTCAGACACATGAGTTTTATAACTTAAACTTAGGATAATGTTCCTTACTTATTTTTCAAAATGGCGGTGAAGTAGTTACTTGAGGTTTACGTAACAGTCAATTTGAAGTAAGGTATCGTAGTTTGAAGGCGTTAGGACTTGAGCTTAGGTTTTTAAATGCGTTTACTTTACACCTTTTAATGATAATAAGCTCACCCCCTATTACATGGGACTCATAACATAAATAGTGAAAAGTGAGTGTTACATTGTACATTGCCACCTCTGCCTACCCCTTCAGGGATAAAAGGCGTGATGTTATGTTATGTTATTTTATAAAATCTTTCGTTTAACATACTAAATTAATTATTATGTTTCGGGCTTGATCACGTGACTATTTGACACAATGCCTGAGGCTCAAGCTTCATGAATATGAGCCTCTAGCAGGGCTTGAAACTAGTCGAGTTCCTCTTCAAACAGTTACGTGAGTAAGCCGGAAATTTGATAATTAATTTAGACCTTTTAGTATTTACTTCAAGAACAAAGCGTTTATAAGTTAAGCAACGCTTTTGTACCTCCTCTTGTGTGACTAGTGTCCTGATTGCTTACCATCTTATTATTTTACGCCCTCCGATTAAAAAGAACTACTTACATACATATTATATGTATGTGGATTTTTAATTGGTCCCATTTCACCGCAGACTTGGGACATTAGTAGATATATATAAACTTATGTGTAAAAACTGTATGTGTCACCTGTTTTAGCGTGCAAAATAAAGTTCTTTTTTCTTTCTATCTTTATTTTTTAATTAATTTTCTTGCCGGAGAAGGTACTTAATGATATATTCAAAATTGTCTCGCAATTCATTATTGGTTTAAGAAAAACTACAAAATATTTATAAAAAAAGTATATTTTCAAATAAAGAAATATCAAAACACAGAATATAATAATGGCAGTTGATCTGAAAATAATTACAAAAAAACTTAATTAAAGTCAAATGGTATGACTGTTATACAAAAAACCAGCTAAATAAAAAGTCTAAAAACTAAAAAAATACTAAAAAACTATAATCTTAAATTAGCTAAAATATACAGGCCATTTTTATACACAGTGTAAAATCACACGTTTTTTACTAAAAACTAAACTAAAATAATGAAAAATACTTTTACTGAACATTTTCTTTTTAGTAAAAATTTGTTCGTAAAATATAATTAAGAAAGACTTGGTAGTGAGATAAATCTTACATGCTATGAGTAATTACAATTATATTGCTTAAAATTTTAAAATTATTATAATCATTATACTTATAATGTGATTATAGGCGCAAGCATTGTTTTTATTTTATATAAAATCTGTGTGAAAGTTGCAAAATTATTTTTTCTAAAAAAAGTATTATTAAAAATCAGTAGTTTTACTACTTTGTATACCAAAATTATTTACCAAAAGATTTTTTTATTTTTTAGTTTACGTTATTTTAGTTTACTATTTTTTATTTTGCATCTTTCATACAAATTATATACGTTCTTGTGTTAAGCGTTATTACTATGGAAATTTAGAAATTTTTGCAACTACAGATTACATTCTTATAAAAAGAGCATTAAGCATACCAATTTTAATTTATGTACAGAACTCTTAAATGCGTTTTTCCTATTTAATTTTCAGTTATTTTTTGCTAACAGACAAAAATAAACATATTTGTTCAAAGTTTTTTCATGACACACATTTTAAGTTAGACAGAAAAATATTTAGATTAAACTAAGTCAATTTTATTCTAGATTTTATCCCGTCTGTTAGCAAAATATTGAAAACATGATCAGCAAATAAGAGTTTCCAAGAGATCATTAGGAAAACTTCTTTTTTTTACTTTAATCGTTTCCTTAAATAAATACATATCACATTTGAACACATTCTTCAATATATTTTGTATCTTAAAATAAAATAAAAATATCTTAAAAAACATCGGAGTGATAAAAATAAACTGTGAATTATTATTGTTCCCAAAATACTTTTTTGTTCCCATTTTTATCACGAAACTAAAAATAGCCATTTAAAACATGAAATTTTAATTATTTTTTATTGATTCTCTTATTGTAACTGAACTGTGTTTTTGTATTTTTTTATTGTAATTGAACTGTATTTTTTATTCAAAGCCTCGTATGTAACTTATCGGTATGAGTTAGCAGCTAGCAAAACTAAATGGAGTATTTTACTTTACTTAGGTACTATTATCGATAAATCTAAGAAAAATATCCTTCAAGACCCCTCTGTCGTGTATCCAACTATTTATTTGTGACAAACAATGCATTAATGCTGTTATCAATGCAGTATATGTAAGAATAAGAAAGCATGTTGTAATTATGGTGTACTTAACAAAATCAATACTAATACATTTAAAAAAAACTGCACCCAATGATGAATTTAAATTCGTTCCTCAAAAAACCAATGTGTTCAAATACAAACTAATTTAAAATTACACTAACTTATCCAATTTTGATCATCCATTTTGTAAAATTTAAATTACAAATTGATGCCAAAGCATCTATTCATCATGCAAAAATAATGAACGTGATTTACTAACTATTTTACGATCCGACATGACAGAGCTTATCAATCAACCTTAATTAACGTATATACAATTAATGATAATAACTATGAAAATATACCATCTCATAAAATCTCCATTGATTAACTTGGCACTCACCATGCGTGGTCTAACTCTAAAATATTTATTAATAAAAACATTTTCATTACACACGAAAATAAAAAAATGAGATCAATCGATAATAATTTTTAGGCTGCTCTCTTTGGAACAATTTATCGGAAAACGGACTTTATTTCTTGTTTTAAATAAAATCTATTTTTCTATAACATCGCTGGTCCATTCTTCTGGATAATATATAAAAATTCTTATCGTATTTATTTCTTATATTAATGAGATATTTATGGATACATCGAAAGCGGAATGTTATTTAATATGTTCTTTAGGCATTTTACTACAACAGCATATTTTATTAAATTGACATATTTTTGTGTAAATTGTGCTAGCTTCAAATATTCATAATAACCTACTGAGTTTGAAAGAAATCATTTGAAGTTTTTTTTATTAATTTATTATAAAAATGTTAGTTTTTCATTGTTTTACAAAAATATTTTTGATTAAAATAATAATACATAATAGTAGCCATTTCAGTGCCATTATATTAAAGCAGCATTTTTGCTATGGACCAAACATTTTATTTATAAAATCACTACGTATATTATACATGTGTGCGTTCGACAGACGATACACAAACACACAACTTTATATTTTAAAGCCGTGTATTATTACGTCTAATAATAATACAAAATTGGGATTATTTTAATAATCCGTATAAAATGTACAAATTGCAAAAAGCGTAGCGCAGAGAATAACATTCAAATTTATTCATCGTACGCTTAATAATATGAAAAGACAATGTATTATTAAAATATACGATATCCAAAACTTTAGAAAACATAAAAGTAAAATACAATTTTGAGAATAAAAGTAAAAAATGATTTTCAACGTCAGAATTTTGGAAAATGCTGACCCAAAATAATTTTAATAATACTTGAATACAGAAACATACACAAAATCACATATTTTAATAATACATTGCCTATATGAAAATCCCTTCACAACACCTCTTCTATAATAAGTTCACCGTTTATTGGAGAACAGCTTCCACCCTAGCATGAAGAGTACAGCTGTGCAGATGGACCCGGAGAGCTTGTCAGGGATTATAGAAGAGAATATAGATCCTTCTGGCTCCTTCTCTTCAGCTTTTGGGGCGTCCGTCTGTAATAAGAGAAATTGAACGTTATTTTATGTCCGTTATGCTTGTATATTAATCAATAGAAATATCTTCTTGAATTTAGCCCAGAATTTCGAATAAGTACACGTAGCCTATGCTATGAAGTGACTATTCACTTCAATCATTGAACAATTTGTAACAAAGGTTTTATTTACTTTTTTTATAATTAAGATATGTGTTTAGTAAGAACACTTCTATCGAGAAGGCTATAAAACCAATGATGAAGTAACAAAAATTAATACTATGGACTTAGAATATGACCTTCAGCTTGGAAATCCATCTAGACATTAGTCTTAGTTGCTACAAAATGCCTCTAGAAGTAGATTAGTAAATCTAGAGTCATTTTGTAGCAAGTAAATAATAATGAATCTTCATCTAACACAAAACACATTACTAAAAAAGGAGAAAAAGAAAAACAGCATACTAATAGCGTCCCTAAACAATAAACTTAGCGTGTCCATAAAGATCGCAAACACTGAAAGCCATAAGAAATTCTGAGTAAACCTAAAGTGGGAGCACTTTTTATAGATATTAATAAAACAATACCACCATAAACTTTACTACGAGACTCTTAGCTTATACGACACGACCACGATACGATCGCGGCATTAGAATTATTTTATCCATTTATTATAGCAAGATTTATCTAAATTCGTTACAGAACTAATTCTGTCTTCTGGAAACGTCTAAACGTTTCTAATAATTAGGGTTTTATTAGCTGTAAAACGATCAGATTATTATGTTTTATAAATTGCAGGAATTCTTGTCAATTCTTCTAACTGTATTCGTTATGTGATTATTGTAATTTTTAATTGATAGGAGTTTAGATGTAATTGCTTAGTAATCTGGATAAGAATTACTATTATTAAATTTATATTGTACTAATAGGTTTTATTACATTCAATTTATAATAGGTAGTTGCAATAATAAACACTGGACCACATTTATTACCCCAATACCACGAATTTATTAAACGTACTTTATTGGTATCAAAAACAAATATAAACAAGAAATTTCACTTATTAATATTATCTAATTTAAACCCATAGAAAAATACAACACATATTAATGGCGATAAACTATACATATTACACATAGCATATAAATCGTGTACTATAAACGACTGAAAGGTAATTCAAGTGAGTGATATACTCCTCTATTTTATTGTTAGGATAATTTGAATGGTATTTTTATTAGAGGGTAGAAGCGATGCACGTTATGACAGAATTAAATCGTGTGCTTATCTTTGGCAATATTGTGCAGTGAATAGTTATGACGAATGGGAATTTTATTGATCATGTTCCATCTAGAATCTAATATTATAAATGGCAAAGGAAGGTTTGTTCAAACAATTTAAAGCCTAAATATGTATCGTTAGAGATTTATTTAAAGCGTTCGACTAGTTAAATATGAATTACCCATAAATAAAATAAGTTTTAATGTTGTCAATGCTACTCAATTATTTAAAATTAAAATTGCCAAGTGCTGAATTTAGAAAGGTCATAACTCTTTGTGATGTTAAGTTTATTCTTAAATGATTAGATTTACGGGGGTGGACCACAGGGTATTATTTTGGGTCCATTTTTCGAATTCATATTTTTTAAAATTATTCTACGTACAAATAATTGATCTGACATCTTTGTTTTAAGAACTTAAGATTTATATTCCAATTAATAATTCTATTTGCTTAACGGCTTAATAATAAATCCCTCAAAGGCTAACAAAATATCATTTATGGTATTACATTGGATTTTCAATTCTAATCAGATCCTCTTAGCAAATGTAGAATGCTTTATTCCCCTAATTCAAAGAGATTACCAACCACAGGTAAACACACCCCATGGCATATAAAATTAGAAAAATAAAGTCCTTACAATACATTTATACGAAACGTTAGCAAGAATCTGTATAATTTTATTATACCTAATTTTCCTTCACCAAATTGAATACGGGACCAACAAATTGCTTTCATTACGATTACGAGACAGAGAAAAAGAGAAGCAAACATCAATTTTGGAAAGATATAAAAAGGACAGCAATACATCCACCTGATAATCTAGCGACAAAGCATCAATCGCATGGAATCATTTGAATTTGCATACATTTTAAGAAGTAAATAAAAAAATAAATTGGGATAGCGGGAAATGGTAGCCGCACCCTTATCATTTGGTATGCAAGTGATTTTGATCCGTATCTTTTAATATAAAGAGTTCAATATCATGAATTAATAAATAACGAATTTAATATGTTCAAAGCAAATTGTGGCTTATTTATTAGATCTTAGATTGATTTTTGGATAGCAAAGGATGCTTGTTGTTGAGGTAAAAAGGTATTATTTGTGGAACTATTTCCTGTGTTTGTTAAAGCAAATATTATCGTTCGGTTTTCAGAAGGGTTTTCTAATGGTATTGATGATATTGTGCAAATATTTGTCAATCTCTTTTAGTTTTTCTTTGATGCTTACTGTATCAATCTTGGTATTTATTTGTGAATGTTCAAATATTTCAATAGTTTGTCGTAAAATATAATGTTGTCTAAAGTGAATCGTAGCTTATTCTACTGATACTTTTTGATATATCACCTCATTTGTTTTTTATTTAATATTAGTAGTAGGTAATTAAGTCTCATGTATAACACTTCTGGAGTTCTAAAATACTATATTGAATATATCAGACAATCTTTCTAATTTACCTACCAACATGATAATAGTCACAATCATTTTCAATACAGACGAAATTAACAAACACAAAACCAATCTGTCTCTTAATAAACTGGAACTCAATATAATCCTCTATACCTATATAAAAACACAAATAACAATCATATTACAACTTCCGACTCGCGAAGCGTAATAATAAAGTAGAAAAAAGTCTTTTGAAGATGAACAATGCAATGGTTCAACATCTCACGACAAATCGGTTCAAAGGGATTCGAGCATATAATTTTCACTCGATACCGATCCTGCTACTCAAAAAAAGCATTCATTACAAGCAAAATCCAACTTTATACCAGTCGTTTAAAGTTCAGAACCAAATAAAGAAATCGGTGAGGATATCGATAATGCTACTGGAATTACGCTTCCCTCGAATAAACGAATTTCAATTTTAAGTTTGTAGCAACAGAATTCAATTTGGAATGGAGAGCTTTTTGTAATCCATCAGGTTATTTACAATGTCGCATAAGAAAAGAGTCCGTGAAAGGAGTTTCGAAATGAATTTTTATTTATTTATTTTTTCTTTTTTTTTTTGTTTACTCAAAGGCTGCGTTGCTCATTGATGTTTGCAAATTGGAAAGGGTATGTCTATATGGTTTTAGATTTTAATATTGATGAATGGATTTGCTACTTCATTATCTACCTGTGCCTGTGTCTTGGTTGGTGGAAACAAAATATGTTGAAGAATGTCACCAAGCAGACTGTATTTGAAAGGGGTCAAAATACATTTTGACTTGATGTATTGACCATCTAACTAGAGATAATAATATCGGGATTCATATGTAATGCGAGTTTAAAATAGATAGGTAACAGGTATTGTTTCACATGAGTAGGTAAATATTATTCCTTTTTCGATGCGAGTAGCAGAAGTTTGACCATCACCAACATGAATTTGGCGTATAATTGTTGCCAATTTTTAATCAATAAGTAGAACCACAAAAGTATGTCTGATGAACAAGAAACAATAGTTATATTTGCCATGTTTCCGATAACTACAAACGAGGTACACATTCCCTAACCGTACAGATATTTAACTGAACACCAACTTCGAAACTCATAAACCTAACCGTTTGACTTTTAAAACTATAATCTTACGGTGCTAAGATCATTTTATCGATATGAAATCTTTTATTCGAAAACTTAGCTATTTGATGGTGTTCTTACACTGTTGATGTTTATATTGTGAGACCATGAAATAAAAGAATGAAATGAGATATTACTTTTGTATTGTCTTTCCTAGATTTTATAGTATCATTGATATTGTTGTGTGTCCTTTTATTAAGATAATTGCGACTGTGAAGCAAGGACATTTAGGTTTGATTTTCATTATCAACAGCATCATCATCAACATCGTCATTAGTCGCAAGATATGCACTACTGAATGGAGACTCTTTTTTAAGATTACTATTATCACCATGCTTATTAACAAACTCAGGGAAATTAGTAAGACTACTAAGACTTTAGTAGAAGCTACTACTTGTCCTATCGTAACTGGAGGTAGTAGTTTGATATCAACCTCCTTATCAAGAGTTCTAGGCTTCTTTATTTTAATCACTTATTTATTCTTTTTCATATGACTGGAGACAGTAAGTGTTTTATATTTGCTTGTAGGCTTAGGTACTCGTCTTTTTAACATAATTGTCGAGTGCCCAAGCGATCACCACATTTTTCTTAACCGTGGATTAGGAAGATAATTTAGGCTTCTGAGCATATCAGCTATTGGTATTATGGCACTTTCTTCTTAACAAAACTGTACACCAAAAATCGTACATTTAAACAGCCGTTTAACTTAAACAACGTTGCAGAGAATCACAGAAATACGTATTAAACAACATTGTATTCTGAATCGCACATCGCCTTTGAATCGCTACTAAAGTGTAATGTCAATCGTCTAGTACCTCATTTTAGCAACGTCATTGAAAATTTTATTGTTCCCGTGGAGAATTTAATGCGATTGATAGATTCAGCTGATATAGAGCTCTGGACTGTGTAAGGGCGGTACTTTGAGGGATTAGACGCGTTTAATGTGCTTCTGTAAATGAAACATTGGAATTGACAAAGAAAATATAGGTACTTATACGGTGTCAGGAGGAAATCTTATAGTTTGTTGTAGTGGTCACATCGTATCTAAGCCTAACACGAAGTAATTTTAGTTCAGTTAACGAAACAGAAATCCTATTTTTTTTTCTTTTGACTTCCTAGACTTTTGACTTTTTGACTTTTGATACAAGTGCGTTACCGGCCTTTCGGCATTAGGATTTCGAGAATTGTTGGGATTCAGGGAGGGGTAATTGGGGCTTCGGTAACCTCGCTCACATGACGAAACACAATGGAAGTGTTGTTTCACGTCGGTCTTCTGCTCGACCGTGGCATCACTCCGGTCGAGCCGGCCCATTCATGTCGAAGCATGGCTCTCCCACATTGGTGTGAACCTTATCACACACGAAGAAAAGTTTTTTTTGTATGATAAGTTCTATTTTCATCTGTTTGGTAGTTTCAATTGATGAGTAAGATAGGAAGTTTATTGAAAATACAGTCTAAGTACTAAATGTTACAATAACATTTTAACTCAAAAACATTCTTCTCTGAACATAACAAAATAAAATATCTCCATCAAATCAAAGCCACTCAAATGACTCCTAATAAATGTCACATTTATTTTATATATTTTTTAGCATTTCGCTTACAACTTGACGTAAAAGATCGCCCAAAAATACTATTAGCAATCAAGTAAGAGGATCGTTAAAAACCGCGTGCGCAACGTATAATAATCTGTAATGTATACGTCAGTTGACATTTATGGGCACAGATAATAAATTAGAGGCGATCGTAAAAAACAAATCGAAGCGTATCGATGCGTTGCACATCACTATCGAATGTATGGTTCGGTGGGTACTAAAGGTTTTGGTGATTTCTTTTTGTTCTTTGCAAAATGAAAAATGAATTTATAATGTAAAATGTGTTTTAAATATTTCTGAAGCGATCAATACTAATAACAAGGTAAGTTTTTGACAACGTATTATAATTTACTAGCTACTACCGTGTGGATTCACTTGCTTTGCTCAGCTCCTATTGATCTTAGCTTGTTGTTCTATAGCCTTTCTCGATAAATGGACTGTCCAGTACAAAAATATTTTTTTCAAATCGGAATATGTTTTTCTTGATTCGTTGATTTATTCTTGATTAGCGCGATCAAATAAACTTCAGCTTTAAATGTATGATCATAAGGTAAGATTAAAAATTCGACAAGATCCAGGAAAACTTAGAAAAAAGTGAAACTCAGTTGCCTTCATCAAATAAAGCTATATAAATATAAAACGCTTTATGCAAACAAAAGCGTAACCACATATTTATATTAAACAAATCCATTTTGAACACCATTCCTTTCAGCTAAAACTAAAGAAACCCTTATGCTTTTAACTGTAAAGACCAAAATAAAAAAAAACACGTGGAAAAATAAAACTTATGCAAGTGAAATGGTCAAAACTAACCATACTACGTACCACCCTCAGAACGTAAAATATTTATGTACAAGTATCTATAAAAGTTAAATCTCATCGACTATAAACTATCGGAGGGCATCATAAAGTATTTATAGATAGGAATATATTAACAGTTATGCCCTTATTCGTGTCACTTGTATCGAATATTGTTAAGTATTTTTTTTTAAGGGGGGAAAATCATCGAATGACTTCTCCCGCCTGGGTGAGGCGGAAGGGAGTGTCAGACTCTTACTGACTAAAAACCACCCCGCACCTTTTCCTGCACGTCGAGCCGGAGCCTCGGTAACCCGTTAGGTTCTCCGCGACTAGTTATTGTGTATTATGTTATTTATCACGCAAGTATGAACACATAAAACAAGTTTCTTTCAGTACTAGCACATACTAAATAGCTATTTTTGTTTGCAAAACATAACATCACATCATGCACATTATGCCACTGTACAATGTAACACCCACTTTTCACTATTTATGTTATGAGTCCCGTGTAATAGGGGGTGAGCCTAGTGCCATATACCGGGCACAATTACAAACTCCGTGCTGCTACTGAGATTTTTTTAAAAACCCCTTTATACTTTGCTTCACCAGGGAATCGAACCCGAAATCCCTTGCCCGGCAGTTGCAATTGCGACCACTCAGCCAACAAGGCAGTCAACTTTTGTTTTCAATACTTTGAAAATAATGCAAATCGCTATTAATAGTGTCATTTTATAGAAGATTAGCAATGTGGTTTTGCTTTTATTTGCATAAGATTTTTTAAAAGTACTTAATTCTCCAATAATCAACAATAGAGTTAGTAACTTAATTTATATTAAAAAATTGTTTTGTTACAGTCAAAAACACGCTATATGTCATACATGCGGGATGAGAAAACACATCAACAAAAAATAAAATCACTCATTTGAACCAAAATCGTTAATTTGTGACAGTTATAAAAAACGTCCGATTACCATTAAACGCAGAATGATACTTTATCACTAAATCCAGACGAACATTAAAATATTAACACCCTGTGTGTCATAAAACGACGCACGGATATGCGCACGCGACGACAATAAATGTCATTTTGTTATAATCCTGTTAATATTGGACAGAAGAGTATCAGCAGTTCTGATATACATCTGTAGTTGATTCTAATTTCAAAATCTTAATTTGTCAGTGCTGAACTAGAAAAAAATATGATGATAAAGTTGGAAATATTATTAATGTCCATTTACTTGGCCATATTAATAGTGATAGACGTAGACGTGAGTCTAATTGTGACCTATTTAGTGTGAAGTATTTTATTTTTTTATATTACGAATATTTTCGATGAGATTCGTCATTTTTTTACATTTTAATGGGTTTTTAAAATCGAATAGTTCAACAACCCTCGGAATTAATTAACCTGAATATTCAAGAACCTCGTCTGTTTGGAAACTTAAAAAAAATCGCTAATCTACGATTTCTTTATCGATTATACATTGTTTTCTATAAATTCTATGTCCCTCATGCTTAATACTAAACACTTTTAAAATCTCTTATAAGTACCACCAATGACTTTATGACGTCATCACCCTAATTCTTTTTTTAAATCGTTAAAGCGTGTTTATTGACAGTTAAATCTTGTAATGAGTTCGAATCGAAAGGAGGTTTTAATTTTTGTTATTTTGACGTTAATTTTTATTATGGCAAGCTCATGACAGCCATGATTTCAATTGGTTACGGTGATAAAATAAAGTGTTTATGTAACGAGAATTAGTTCAAACGGCTTAATATTGAAGAGCTTATATGTGTGAAACTTTAATGTATTTATTTATATGCTTTTAACGGTATGTTAATATTATGGAAAAATATTATATTATTTTAAATTCATAGACGACATGTTAAAAGTACGTCAGAGTATTAAACGCAACAAGTTCTTGAATTGTTTTTTATGACTTTTTTTTCTTAGAATTTTTTTTGGAGCAAAGAGAAAACGTTTTTTTTTTCATTGCGAAAATGATAAGAAGACTGTATTATTTAATCTCAAAGCATTATTCCACGTACATACAAAACAAACCATTGTTTCATGATAATATAATTTTTTAAACCTCATCACAGCCCTAATAAAAAAGACGCATTAAAATACTTTTTTATAACCGTTTCGCAGCGGCATTTTTAAAATTCGAATTCTAAAATCAAAATGGCGGATGGGGAACAATAACACGAATTATATGATTACCCAACCGATAAGGGGAGGTAGATACGGTATTTCTTAAGAGTTTAATTTTTATAACAAATCTTTTATAACTGGTTTTATGTTAACAGTAAAGTTTGTATGGCGAATGTAAAAGGTACAATAAAATAGGTTACATTCGTAAGGAATAATAATAAATAAAGTGCTTAAGCAGGATCTGTACGGATATAGGGCGGGATTTAATTTGTTTCGATCGTAATTTTTCTAAATGGTTACGTTTTTATTTCGAGAAGGTATAAAATAGTATTGAGAAATAAGTTATTTTCAGTGTTGATTAAATTGTAGATGATTTTTACTATCCATTGCCCGAGTGGTCGCAAATGCGACTGCCGGGCAATGTGTCTCAGGACCGATTCCCTGGTCGGGCAAAGTATTACTGGGATTTTTAAATAATTCTCAGTAGTAGGACGGAGTCTGGAATTGTGCCCGGCATATGGCAATAGGCAATCCCTATTACTTGGAACTCATACGATAAATAGTGAAAAGTGGCTGTTACATTGTACAGTGGCATTAAGTGCCGTAATGTGCACTTCTGCCTACCTCTTCGGGATAATAGGCGTGATGTTATATTATGTTATGTTATTACTTTCCATTCCTGATAATAGGCCTTGCTCAATGATATCAATTGCTACTTTTATGGGAAACTGCAGAATTAAAGAAATTTCATCTAACTATATGAAACTTAGGTATTGGATACATCTGACGTTATAACATACCATGTATCAGTTGTTTTGTTAGTGAAATAATCAGATGTGCATTTTTGACACACATCACAAATTTTTGACACACAAATTGATACGAAAACAATAAGTATCTATGCCTAATTTTTATTTTAACGTCCGTCTGGTAGATTATTTTAAATCATTAGACTTGTCTGGTAGATTCTTTTTTCTTACAGAAACGAATACTTTCGACGATATATTGATTTGAAATGTCGCGTGACGTCATTTCTATGTACATTTTATAGTCATTTCTATGTAGAAATGACGTGTTAGCCCCCACTCCAACTTTGATTCGTTTTATCTAAGTATTGTTTTATTAGGTACTCGACAAAATAAAAAAATACGTGTCAATTATTTTTTAATTACCTAACTTACGGACTAATTAGATTTTTAATTTTCATACCCTGTCATCATCCCATGGATTGATTTCTGCAAATATGCTACAAGGCAGCACTTTAACACGTCATTTTTTTAAGCGAACGATGCGGCCGACATTTGTTTACTGATTACTCTGAGGTCACTCAGAGGTCCGTCTCTTTGTTGTGTGAATTATTATCTATATCCTTATTATCTATATAAGAAAACCAGAAAATAAGTCCAAAAATCGTTTCAAGGTTTTTATCGATTCCAGCAAACTAACATTTTATGTAATTTCCTTGAATCATTTTTTATATACTCAGATATTATTATATTTTTATTTTTATACTACACACGTGCCGCGGCGTCGTCTAAATCCATCGTTTTATTTTAACTACTGATATGAAATTCTCGTTTTCCATCTCCTGTTGTAAAAAGTATGTCTTAAATTTAATATCGTTTTTATAACTCAGATTACAATAATGTTCCAATGGGGTAGAGTTTATTTTGTTGTGTGAGAGTGTTCGATTTGTTTTTCCAAGATTTTTTTTTAATTCAATGTAGCTAGACTGTAAGAAATTTTAATATAGGTACTTACATACATACCTTGTGCTTTTTTTGAGGCTGAAGGAGGTGGCTGATTGGTATGTGGATTATGTGTTTTTATTCAGTGTTTGAGAAGGTATAGTGTATTCAAAGATATATGAAAATATTCATTTTTAATTAGGACCCGAAACAGTTATCGGGTATATACTTAATTAGTTATTTTTTACAACAAACACATGACAGATCATGGACAACATTTTAAAGTAGATTAACCTCTTGTAGGTATGTCGGTATTTAATCTGTCAAATACCAAGCGGTCACCGGTGACCGCGACCTATTGTTCTTTAATTGTGTCTATAAAACCGGTACTCGACGAGTTAAGACACAATAGAAAACGCCGACTCGTATATACGAGCGGTACGGTATGGTATATACCAGAGGTTAAGTAAATAGTTATAACTAAAATTCCTTAATCAAAGTGTTATTATTAGCCATTAGGTACATTATTAACCAAAACCAGATGTAATTATAATGTGGTAGTTATATACGTATCTAGTAAAAAAAATTTAGAAAATTCCATAAGCATACACAGCATGCTCCCATTTTAAAAAAGACCTTCTATCCTGTCTACTTGTCACGGAGAACCTTACGGGTAACCGGGGCTCCGGCTCGACGTGCAGGAAAAGGAACGGAGTGGTTTTTAGTCAGTCAGTAAGAGTCTGACACTCCCTCCCGCCTCACCCAGGCGGAAGAAGCCATTCTATGATTTCCACCCGTTAAAAAAAATCCTGTCTACCTATCCATTCAAATATAATACCTTACTCACACACACACACACACACACATATTCTCCCTACATAAACCATAAGTCGTAACAAGTACAGCGTGTTGATATGACAAATGGCTCCGTATGCAATTTATTGTTCATAATAACTTGGCGCCTAACATTTGTTATCAAAATATTTTACTCAGTCGACGCCTTTAAAATTTTTATTAGCAATGTGTGTAGGGGTGTGTTCGTAATGTTATGCTAAATGGAATGTTTTTTATTGAAACAGGCGCTTCGGTATTATTTTGTGGAATAAGTTGCACAAGTTTTTAGTAAGTTAGGTATATTTTAGTTGGAATATTTGCCGAGTCAAAAGTGTTCATGTATGAATTAAAACAGTAATTATTTCTTTGCACTCAATATAGTGTGATACCACGGCCTCACAGAAGACCGATGTGAAACAACGTTGTGTTGTGTTTCGTCGTGTGAGTGAGATTACCGGCTGCCCAATTACCCCCCCCCCCCTCCCTTCCCCTAATCCCTGAATTCCCAATTATCCTCAAATTCGTAATTACAAAATCAGGTGATTAATAAAATTTTGCCTTCATAACTAAGTTAAATAATTTTGACAACTTCAATTTCGTAGAAAATTATGTTTTCTTGAAATGGTACAATTGCTTTCCGCCTATTGTTATGAAATGGATACATTTCCGGACTCCGTGTTTAAAGTGAAAATTAGATCCAGTCAATAATATTCGCCTGACTCGAATAAATCAAATCCAGAAACACGTGCTTGGCATTTACACTTAGAACAATTAAATTTTAAGTGTAGGAGAGCCATGCTCCGGCACGTATGGGCCGGCTCAACCGGAGTGATACCACGGCCTCACAGAAAACCGACGTGAATCAACACTTGCGTTGTGTTTCGTCGTGTGAGTGAGGTTACCGGAGGCCCAATTACCCTCCCCTTCCCCAATCTCCCCAATTCCTGAATCCCCAACGATCCTTAAACTCCTAATCCCCAAAAGGCCAGTAATGCATTTGTAACACCTGTGGTATTTCGAGTGTCTATGGACGACACCGACTGCTTGCCATCAGATGATCCGTCTGCTCGTTTACTGGCTTATTCCATAAAAAAAACCAAGACAGTCGAATAAGAACCTTGTTCCTATTATTTAAAAATTACTAAAATAATCATGACACAAATTAAATACCAATCTTCTTTGAAAAATACTAAAATAATCACAGAAGTGCTTTTGTCATTGATTTCAACCGCCATGATTCCTTTAAAATAATAATAATTAAAGTTTATTATGAAAAATTCATATGATTTTCCACCCTCTTTACTTATCTGATGGAAAACGTAATAAAAACACGTTGTACCGGGGGAAATCTGAATGGTTGTCTTTTTATCTTTTTATTCTTTCTCGACTCCGAATTATGATGTCTCACCCGTGTTGAGACTTGGTGCTTTTTTTGTTGTTCGTTTTTAAGATTTTTTTGTTCGGTTTTCTTTAAGGTGAAGTTTTTCTGTTTTTTTTTTCTTTATGTTTTTCACCTGGGTGCGTAGGTTTTGTTTTTAATGCAAGCTTGTTGGGTTAGAAATGAACATAAGTATGTTTTATTTTAAAAAAAATGTGGCTGTTGAATTTCGTTAATGTAAAAACCTTTTGTAATCAATCTGTATAATAGTAAGCATATCAAGATTAAGAAATATATATTAATTCGATTTTAACAACAATATTACTTTATTTTTTACTCACTATCACATTTCAACTGTCTTCTACGACCAAATTATTTAAATTTTTTCTATTAAAATTAAACATTTCTATCTACATTTGAGAACTTCCCCTTCACCATCCCTTACTCGCGCGATTTCGTTACGATATACCAAAGATCTGTATGATTTATATTTTCTTGGATTATTTCTTTCATTTCTGTCGCATCCAATATCTTATTATGAGCTTTGATCGTATCTGTAAGATTGCCTACCTGTTTTTGGGCTTATTTGTATTATGATGTAACATCTATATTATTCATATCTTTGAAAATTTTAATATTATTGTCGTTTTTATATTTAGCGTGCTAATAATATTTTTCTTATATAGCGTGTCCTTTTGCATCTTATGAAAATTAGACACCTCTTTAGTATTTCATACCTGTAAATATAATATAACCTACATAACCTAAACATGCTAGAGGCTTATGTCTCTTGCATGGCTTGAAATATATTTTAGTGACGATTGTCGCCGCGTCGTCGTGTGTGTAAGCCAAAAACATAATAATTCATTTAATATATCTCCCGAAATTTGTAGTATAAATATTTTGAATCATTTTTAGATCACCTACAATAAGATTAGTTATTATAAAGTTACTTTATTTTACTAATTAACCCTTTAAGTTAACCTGGTAACCCGACACACTAGTTTGATCACCAACTCAATAAGACAGTAATAAATAAACAACCCTAATAATTACTTTGGTTCATTTAATTCCAATAAAACCGTGACACTTAATGATAATTGAAAACAAAATGCCTGACAAAAGAACATCGTCGACTTATGCTCATTCCCATGAAATACACACAGGTGTTAAAGGGTTCGCTTTTGTTTAGTAGATATATTAGTTATTAATGTATAGATAGAATGGGTTGGTGATTTTGCGTGTCAAATTGAGTATAAGTTAAGAATTGAGGAGTTTTTGAGGTTTGGACTGTGGGGGTATTCGTCAATGGTTTGCTGTCATTTTACAAGGAATTTTAGTGATATATAAGCGTGACAATCGGTGAAGGAAAAACATCGTGAGGAAACCTGGACTTATAATTTCTAATTGCTCAAACCTTATCCGTAAGAGAAGAGGCTTTGCTCAGCAGTGGGCATTTATAGGCTGTTGATGATGATAAACGTGACTTAAGATTAGGTAGTCTTTCAGTATGTTTTTATAATAACTATCGTGAGTCATACTAAATTAACTAAAAATTGCGGGTTACTCTTGCGAGAAAAGCTCTACTAGTTTCGAACCACAGAGGGGTTCTTCCTCATGAGCAGCGTGCGCGGTCGCGGCAATGTATGATGTAGCCGATTCAGTAGGTAGCGCGACATCATCGCCGCGATTTTTAGTTGTTTAGTCTTTCAGTATTCGGGCGATAGTGAATTAGTTACTTTTTTACGTGCGTAAAAATGCTATCTATTTTCTCTGACAACAATTTATGAAGGACCTTTTAGAATGATTTGCCTACCTATACAGTTTTTGTTTTAAGAACACAATGACGATTTCTATGTTTATTTTCCAATTTTATCATGATTACACCAAATTAACCTCAGTTAGTAATCAAGTCAAAAGGATTTTTACTATGGAGCTGATAAATTAGCAAAAAGCTAACGAATTTTCGTTGCAAACATCTTTGTCTCAAACCAAAGCTGGTGAGTAAGTAAAAGATTAATGGAAAAGGAAAAAGCAAAGATGTGTACCTAAGGAATGCATACATGGATGAGGCATTTGGCTCTCCATTGTCTTCACGTCTTCACCTAGCTTTGTGGTACAATAAGTAGGTTTCTACATTTTGATTTTGTTTACTATGAATTCTTATTACTTAGGTATATAAGTTCAGCATTTAGCAAATTATAGTGTGTAAGAAATTGTACATTGACAGTAAGACACGAACAACACATATAACATCACGCCTTTTATCCCCGAATGAGTAGGCAGAGGTGCACATTATGCCACTGTACAATGTAACACCCACATTTCACTATTTATGTTATGAGTCCCATGTAATAGGGGGTGAGCCTATTGCCATATACCGGGCACAGTTCCAGACTCCGTGCTACTGAGATTTTTTTTAGAAACCCAGTAATACTTTGCACGACCCGGGAATCGAACCCGGGACCCCTTTCCCGGCAGTCGCACTTGCGGCCACTCGGCCAACGAGGCAGTCAAGTGAAAGAGCATGTAAGAAGAAAAATAAACAAACAGAAGTGGCTTCATATCATGTTAAAAATCATAACTCTTGCTTCTTTTATATCCACAATTTGAGTAAGGCGTCTCCCCAATTAATTCAGGCTAAGCGAATATTAAGCGCGTTGAGTTCACCTCTCGAAAATCCGAGCGAGTGACACCACTCACTTTTTTCATAAATAAAGGAAAAAAAAGATTAACGTTAAAAAGTCTAAAAAATTCGCCATCCACTTCGAGTTAATGATACGGCACGCTGAGTGGAGAGAAACAAAGGTTTGGCTACTGTTTACACCGTCATGTAACAGTACGTTAATCCGTCAACAGTAGTCTATGTTTTGATCCCCCAATATTACCTAATAATAATATAATAATAATAAATCGTTTGTTTCAGGCATAGGAACTCATAGAAACAAATTACACATCAATGACAAATTTATAAATGACACTGAAAAAAAAAGAAAACTCAAATCACCAACTAAGAGTATTGTTAAGGATAGTAATTTTTCGTAGTTTACCAATAAGGTAGGTATTATAAGGTATTATGAACTCTAAACAAAAAAGTATTATTTGAAAAACTTGAAACTGGAGTGCGGCTGAAAATTGTTACAAGGTAAAAAATTATATTTATAAATCAAAAAGAAATTTTCACAGATTTAACTTCTGTATATTATAGTTAGTTTTATGCTACAGTGTCCAAAATAAAAATTGTCTTTAAAATCCCACCATCATCATTCAGTCCGGTGTGACACAACCCCTCTAAGACTTAAGGTTTGGCGCTTGAGACCTCGCTAGACATGTCTCGATTTTTTCTTCTCTATTTTCGATCCGTTTCCCGAAGGTTTTCGAAAGCGTCTGGCGTTCCACTTCAGGGTATGACTTCAAGGCTCCTGTGGACTGCGACAGCTTTGTGTTTCTTTTTTGCTTGGTCTCAGCATGAATATTTATGGGTGTGAACATCTTTTGATCGTGTTGGATCTATTATGGTATTAGGTGCCTGGCTGTCTTTTGTCACGATTTTGGATTTGAGTTTATTTAACTGTTTTTCGTTAATTTTTGTTCGGCTTTATATATTTTCTATAGAGATATCATCAATTGGTAGTAGTTTCTTTACTAGTAGCTATACACAAGATACAAATACATTTTCTGGGATTAAAAAAAAAATATGGTATGTATTAAATATAAATTAAAAAATAAATAAATTATGGTATTAAAAGCGCTATAGAATTCAAAGAATTTGATTGCGCGGTTGGCGCGGTGGTTGGGCAACTGGCTATCGCGCAAGGTGTCGCGGGTTCGATTCCCGCACGGAACAACTCTTTGTCTGATCCACGGATTGTTGTTCCGGTGTCATGTATATGTGAACTTGTATGATTGTAAACGCACCCACGACACAGGAGAAAATCCTAGTGTGTGTTTTTTTAAGAAACAGAATTACTTCCATATGAAGCTACAATGGTGACGAATATGAAGTTATATCATGACATTTTTACTTGTTTTAAAAAAATCGTACAAAGAATTTGTAGTCACACCAGAAACAAAGACACATTAGAAGTCTTCCAAAAATCACCTAATTATGAATTCAAAGCAATGCAAAAATTCATTTCGTCCTATCTCTTCACTCAACTTTCTCATCTACCCTTCAAAATAAGTATAAAAGAAAATGCCATCCTATTGTAAGGACCCACTTATACACAGAGCAATCATCTGAGACACGAAACGTAGGTAAAAGATAAAAAGAAAAGATATAGGGGTAAACAGTAAAAGAAAAAGAAAAGAAGACTTTTGAGGGATGAAATGGAGGTAAAAGACGTGAGAGGTCATTACTGTGTGGTAGATTTCAACGACTATAAAACACTCTTAGCTGAGACACATAAAGAATGTTTTATTATGGAATAGGAGGCAAACGAGCAGACGGATCACCCGACGGTAAGCCATCAGTGCCGCCCATGGACACCCACTACACCAGAGGAGTCACAGGTGCGTTGCCGGGCTTTTAAAAGTACATACGCTCTTTTTTTGAAGTTTTGAAGGTTGTATCGTTTAACTGACAAGTCTCCTATGGGTTTTCATAGTATTTTTTTATGGTATAGGAGCCAAACAAACAGACGGGTCATGTGATGTTAAGCAATCAGCGCTGACCATAGACATGTATGAACATTAGTTCATACGTGCCTATGATCATCTCATGACTAGGTCTAATGACCTGAATCGCTACCCTTTCTGTTAAATCACAAATGCTCTCCAAGCATCATATTGAAAGCTGTCTTTCAGGCGACTACCACAATATTCTTCACCCTCATAAACTTAGTAAATATTACAAAATAAACTTCTCTATACTTGATATTTTAAGTCCTTTCTAAAGAAACCATTCTCGATTACTTTCCTCCTTGAACACAAAGACGATACGACAGATCCTCGAAAATCACAATTGTCGTTGAAATCCTATCTCCGAAAAAGAGTAATTTACTTATGAATATTAATACCGATGATGCGAAAATAAAAAGGAGGCTGAAGGGTCTGAACACGACTCACAAAAAGCAAGGAGGACCCTTCAGTGTAATCCAAAATGCGAAAACACATTAGACGGATGACGGAACACAAAAAGATATAGAAATTGTTCAAGTAATTTTATGCACGTTTTAATATTTCTAAGTGGAAAAGGTTCCAAGGTTTGGAGACGTTTTCCTAAGGACCCTGTTTAGAAGGTTGTGTAGATTTTCTCTCGGTTGATTTGATGAACTTTGAAGGAAATTTTGTGGTTTATTTATTTGGATGAAGTACAGTGTGATATGGTTTTGGCACAGTAGGTATGTTGTCATTGTAAAGGAGAGCAGTGTTTGGAGATGTATTAAGCTAATATATTTTTTTAACATAACATAACATCACGCCTTTTATCTCCGAAGGGGTAGGCAGAGGTGCATATTACGGCACTTAATATCACTGTACAATGTAACACCCATTATTCACTATTTATGTTATGAGTCCCATGTAATAGGGGGTGAGCCTATTGCCATATACCGGGCACATTTCCAGACTCCGTGCTACTACTGAGATTTTTAAAAACCCAGTAATAAGTACTTTGCTCGCCCCGGGAATCGCACCCGAGACCTCTTGCCCAGCAGTCGCACTTGCAACCACTCGGCCAATGAGGCAGTCAGAAGTCATTTTTTTTTCTATTACAATATTATTAATTTTGACTGTACAGTATTTTTTAAGAAAAGTTATTGGTTATTGGCTTTTGATTGAGTATACCGACATTTATTCTCACAGTTCTGTTATCATAAATGTCTTTACAATAAATGGCTCAACAAATTCTTATTCTCTACTCAGTCAGGTACAAATAAATACAACAACTCTTTTAATAATAATATCATCTAAATTTACAATTGAGGTACAAGTTGAAGTCCCCCACTGCGATTCAGTAGTGACGAGAATAGCTGAGAATAATACAATAATATCTACGTTTGTTTTGTTTCGTCCGTGCAGTGTGAACTGGCCTAAATTATAACGACGTGCTATACTTAGTATGTGAGTACTTTATAGGTCACTGACTTGGTATAAGTATTGTTATTTTTGAGTGACAAAGTTATCAGAGTCCCGCGTCTCAAAGTTTAGTGTTAAAATAAAGATAAATATTATTATGTCTATTATAAAGTCAAAATTGCTTAATGATGTTATAATATCTGACCTCCAAATTCTGTTTTGCAGTTATTTATGTGTGTATATTGAACTAAAAACAGTTTTAGTTACAATTAGTTTTAGTAGATGTCGCTAACATTCAGTTTTAGATACGGTTTTAGAACGTGTCTATTAATAATTTTGTGATTTCTTTGCATCTTGTTAAATACTCGTGAACCTCCTTGAGGAATAGTATAATATGTCTTTCAGGAGTTGAGAGCAGTGAAGTTTTTATAATAACTATCATGAGACATACTAAATTAACTAAAAATCACGGGTTACTTACGTGAATGTACTGAGAAAAGCTCTACTAGTTTCGACCCACAGAGGGGTCCTTCCTCATGAGCAGCGTGCGCGGTCGCGGCGATGTCGCGTAGCCTACTGACTAGTACCTAGACCTTTTCTCAGTATATTCACGTGAGTAACCTGCGATTATTAGTTAGTTGTGAAGTTATGATCATTAGACCATGTCATTGTATTTACATATTATGAGTCCACTATGAGATGAAATGTACTCATATTTTAAGTAATGGGCCCTACAAAACAAGTATTAATAATTGGCCAATATTTTTGCCACCAACCATACCCAAGGTTGGTGCATTAAAGCATGTACTAAAACCGGGCGTGTTGTTACAGTTGGCTAAGATTTGCACCAGTTTATTGCTATACAAAACACAAGTATGGCTATATTTGTAGCCAACAAGGTCATAAGTTTTATACTGGTGTAGTTAGAGTAGACATTACCATGGCTTTATTTTTAAAATGGAGAAATGGAGTTCTTGGTATATTCTTGACTTCATTTCTAATTATACAGTAACAGTTCGGTTCGATCGTGTATTCTGGCTTTAAAGTGATATTAAAACAAAACAATTACATCAGAACCGTTTTCACAACATGAAACAAACGATTATGAAATCATCACTAAGCTAACCTAATTCTGACCGGGCCTGCGGACGGCGAACATGGGTGGCTCGCCGCCCGACCAGCACCAGACCCGAGCGTACCGCAAAGAGCCATCAGACCACCACGGATGCGGCCCAATAGGGCTGATGCCGATACGGAGACGCGGAGTACTTAACAGGTTGCCGGAGCTACGGCTCGGAGGGCAGGAGTAGGAACGGGGTGGTTTTTAGTCAGTAAGAGTCTGACACTGCCTCCCACCTCACCCAGGCGAGAGCAGTCATTCGATGATTTTCCCCCCTTAAAAAAAACTAAGTTCTGACACCATTGTCAAACCACGACAAAAAGATTCTTAGCAAAATCACTCACGATTATCTTCGCAATATCCAAAAGTAATTCGAAGTAACATAACCTCACTTTGAACTCCCCATTGAAACGTCAACCAATAAAAAGCAGATTTATTCATCACTCAATTGCCTAAGGCTATCGTTAATTTTATTTGAGCATTACTTTTTGACTCATCCGCCATTCTCTTTCACATTCAGCCAATAAAATTCATCGTTCGTCGGCTGACTAAGCAATAATGTTGGTACTAAATACTACAATAATGTACAGTTTTACGTTTACTTTTAAGTGTTAAGCTAAAGTGAGATTAAATGGAGATTTTTTCTTTTGTTTTGTTTTTGAAGGCTGAACATGTTTAAAAGCCGTATCGCATTGTATTCCTGATTGAAGAGTTCAGTAATGTAATAAAACCTGATAGGGTCAATAAGTTCCTTCTAAGACAAAAAAAATGGAGAATCTGTGGACAGAATATAACTGGCTAAAAGTGGAAAATGTGCCTGTGGAATAACATTCAACAATAATATGCATTTTCCTATGCGAAAAGGAAAATACATGACGCACAATATATAACTGGTTTAAAAATGACTTTTAATCTCTTATCTGCCGGCGGCATATGAGCGGCATATGAGACACAATAGAAAACACATTGTGTCTCGCATATATCTACGTTCCGGCATACCAGGGGTTAATGGGACAAGCCCGCCACAATCTCCCAAACCGCTGCAACTATTGTAAGCCACTATAGGATCTACACTAGATACAACCATGAAAACGTCCCAGTGACATGAATAACTAACTGTCTTGGTTCGAAACGAAATGAACCAGAAGATAATTTATAAGAGGAGAAGAAAAACAAGTCAGGTTAAATTAAGCCTAAAGGCACAAAAAGAGACTATAGGTACAACTGGGTGAAGCCCAGTCGCCAAGCACCACGGAAATTTTACTAAAAACTAAGTGGGTTCTATGTGTGAGCTGTTATACTTGTAATAATGACTATTAATTCTGCTATTAGACGGAAATTACTAGTATTACACGGCTAATACCATTACTCGCTTTTGATTTAAAACTTATCGTAACTTCACCATCAAACTACCGTACAACAAGGAAGACTTATTACAATATATAAATCATCCCACAATTCTGTCAACCAATGACCTGGATCTGTCAAATAAACTACGTTTATCGAATACAGCTTGTAAACGAACTATTTACGAACAACGATTGCACAATATTTGGAACGATATGATTAACATCAGTCCGTAGTTTGGTTTGTTTAGTTACGAATTTTATAGGAGCTTTTTAATGTGACTTTCTTTGTGTTTCTAAGAAAACCGACGTGAAGCAACGCTTGCGTTGTGTTTCGTCGTGTGAGTGAGGTTATCGCAGGCCCGATTACCCTCCCCTTCCCCAATCTCCCCAATTCCTGAATCCCCAACGATCCTCAAACTCCTAATCCCCAAAAGACCGGTAACGCACTTGTAACGCCTCTGGTATTCCAGGTGTCCATGGGCGACGCCGATTGCTTACCATCAGGTGATCCGTCTGCTCGTTTACCGGCTTATGCCATAAAAAAAGTGATTGCAGATTATATTCAAGTTTCATATAGATGTTGGATGTAGGTAGTTTTCAATATTTCGAAGTCATTGGGGAATCAATCGTATTCAGGAATTCTCTTGTCACTATTTTATTTATTTATTTAGCTTTGTTTTTTTTATTCTGTACACAAAAACAAGTAATGGCACATAAGGCGGACGACGATGATGATAGTCAGGAGTACTAGTTGAAATTGATCAAAATTTGTACTGCAGTTAAGACGTCAAAGTGCAACAAAATAATAAACTTAATGTTATACATGTCATAAATGAAAATTATACAGTTACTGGACACTTCAATGAGTTCAATAAGTTCATTTGTATATTAATAGACTAAAAGTGGTTTAGATTTCTCTAAACGTGTTTTCTTTTGCTTACTCCTGAAGAATGAAGCGTACTGAATGGAGATGATGACGGAGTATTAAAATTAAACATCTCATTAGTCCGTCAGTTAGATAATGAAATACTATTAGACACGTTTCTTTTTATTTTGTCGTTGAAGGTTACAATACTTACGAATCAAAATTTAGGAGTGGGAGCTAAAACGTAATAAAATGTCCAAAGAAGTGACGTCACGCGATATTACAAATTTAGCACGAATGAACCGGAGTGATACCACGGCCTCACAGAAAACCGACGTGAAACAACGCTTGCTTTGTGTTTTGTCGTGTGAGTAAGGTTACCGGAGGCCCAATTCTTAGTCTCCCCAATCCCCGAATCCTCCACAATCCTCAAATTCCCAATTCTCAAAAGGCTGGTAACGCACTTGTAATGCCTTAGTGTTTCAGGTGTCTATGGGCGGCGCCGATTGCTTACCATCAGGTGAACAGTCTGCTTGTTTACCGGCTTATGCCATAAACAAAAATATATCGTGGAAAAGTATTTGTTTCTGTAGGTAAATAAATAATCCGTGTCTAATTAGACATTTTCCCTAATATACTAATTGTAGTGTTAGTTAAAATAATAAAATATTTGCTAAACAATAAATGCAGTCTCATAATTGTTTATTGAATATTCTACCTCATACATAAACACAGATGAATTTATTTTAATCGCACAATGCTTAGTTTGGCGATATGCCAACTAAAGTCCATTGAAAGTATAAAATATGACCTGACTTTGTTTATTTTTGATTTTCAGTTATGAAATCTGAAAATACTGAAACCACTTTGCTTCGTTATTTATGAAGTTCTTATGTAAATAGTAATAAATTCAATATGAATGCGAAGTTCATTATTTTGCTTCAGTTGTGTTCGTAAATTTTGTTCTAGAAACATAATTTGCAAGTAAGTAGAACAGGATAAAATAATTTCAACATCAATTAGATTTATGAAATTAACATTCAATTAACATTATTTTTTTAAGGTGTAAATATTTTAGTTTTAATTATTTATTTCAATAAGAAGTGACATAACATAACATCACGCCTTTTATCCCCGAAGGGTTAGGCAGAGGGGCACATTATACCACTGTACAATGTAACACCCACTTTTCACTATTTATGTTATGAGTCCCATGTAATAGGGGGTGAGCCTATTGCCATATACCGGGCACAATTCCAGACTCCGTGCTACTACTGAGAATATTTAAAAACCCAGTAATACTTTGCCCGACCCGGGAATCGAATTCGATAAGAAGAAGAATTCGATCGAATTCAATAAGTGTAAGATTAAAATCGTATAAATATAAGAACATTAAAACGTTCAATTATTATAAGTTTCAAAATGGTTTAATAGGTAGGTACTATGTACTCATCTAGTCCATATAACATAAAAGAAAATATTATTAGTAACTGTATGACTAACAACTAAAATTAAACAAAAATGTTTCGACTATTCCTACGGGTAAACGACAAAGTCCCAAGTCTAGTCTAGGCTAGTCAAAACATAAAAGCGTTAAAACACATTCAAGACTCAGTATACCTAAGTAATTCCTTAACAATGCAACTCAGTTCCTAATAACAAAGTTAATTACAAAACTTCGTTCACTTTAAACTTAATAACAAGAAACAGTATCAAGCGCCTGACAGATTTTAATAGCAAGTTGCTGCGCGTATGCAACTTTTATTATTTCATCAGGCGCTATGTTCTGTAGCAGTTTTCTGATAGTGTTTGCTATGTAGTTTAATGTATTTTTGAGTATCTTCCTAAGTTAATAAATAGTTGAGTAATTGAGCCTATTGAACCTAAATAACATTGTTATAAACCTCCGCAAAATAGGCACAATAACTTAATTATTTGTTCATAACATCACGACTTTTATCCCCGAAGGGATATAAGGTGCACATTACGAAACTTAATCTCACTATACAATATAATATTTAAATACTAAATACACTTATTAAAGTCTATTAAACTATTATTAAACGCAGTAATTACATAATATTAATACAACTTTATTTCATACATCATAACAACGTACTATGAGTTTGCTGTAACAACAAACATAGTATATAAATAGGTACACATATACATATACTGATAGAAATGAATCACTATACAAAACAAAGACCAAGTAGAACACGTGCCGTTTTTACAAAAACATCTATTTTTGTCATATACTTATTTCGTTTTTATTAATGCGCAATAAACTATAATTGTCATTTGATTTTATAACTTAATTAATACATGTTAAATGTCTAATTGGCTTGTTAATATGATTTAATCAGTGCGTGAGAGTATTGACCTTTGTGCGGCTAAATAATTAGTTCAATGTAATAAATGTTTAATTTTGCATTGTATGGACTGGTCGTATTTCACACGATTACTCTAGGTTAGATTGGCAGGTCATGTTTATTATAAATCTGAATTTATAACATCATCAACCGCACATAATTTTAGCTGTACCTATGTCCTAGTTGAATTAAAAATAAAATAATATTTAGATTTCAATAACTAAATTAAAATTCATTTTAAGCTAGTCTCTTCCCTTTGTACAGCGGAAAAATTTTATGGACACGCTATCGTTCTACAAGACCATTAAAACATGTTCTGATAGTAATAGTTCAATACTTTGCATGCCCCTTGCACCATCTACTTGTTACTCTTTTCTGTATCACCCAATGGTTAGACTGGCAGAAAATGGCTACGGCAAGTCCACCCAAGTGCTTATTTATTGCTTAAAGCTTTTAAATAGTCAGTCCCATTTTTTCCCAGCTTACCGTAAGTGCTGCACTCCTATTAATTCTTGAAAGTCAAAATCAGTAGATACAACCATGAAAATACCGAAACATTGAAGTCCAGCGCGTCCCAGGAACATAAACAGTTGTTGTCTAGAATATCGCAACGACATAAATCAAAAGATATCATTAAACGACAAAAAGTAATTCACTCACCTCATCCATATTATCTCTATCGCATTCAGCGTCACTCAATTCACCAGGAGTCACTCCATCAGCAACATCTGTTCCTCCCTTATCCCTCCAGTGTTTCTCACTGGTCATTGAAAAGCTGAACGTCCTCTCTCTCCTAGGACTTAGAAGCACCCCAGCTGGTGTCCTAGGACTACCATAGCCGAAGATGTCTAAGTTCCTAGTGGAAAATAGGTCGTTGGTCCTATCAGATCTTGGAGCAAAGACATCGTCTTCGAGGTCAGAATCGAGGGTTAGAGTGAGCGGTGGTGACGATGCTGATCGGCGACACTGCTGGATTTGGGTAGTTGGTTGAGGGATGTCTGATTCGGAGTATGGGCGTTCTGTGGACAAAAATGTTGTGGTTAGTAGATGAAATAGTACATTTCGTAGTAAAAATTGTCTTATTGTTTGATGACTGTTAATTTCAGCTCTCCGAGGCTCTGCTAGTAAAACGTGTAAGGTTTTTTTAATAGCAAAATCTGAAGAGCTACATAAGACGTTTAGTAAACAAAATGTTAAAATTAATGCAGAATGGCACAATTTCGACGATGATAAAAAGCATCGATGAAGTTTAAGTAACTACAAACGACCAAAGTTAAATAATATTTCTTGAAACATCCAATGATAAGCTTGCGGATTGCATAACAAATTCCTAAGTTGCGGTCAACTATCATTGATTCCACAAACACGCAAATACCTCGCAAGCTTCGTCCATATTTAGACATGGACTTTATACAAAACTCGGCTCGAATTGACTCGCAAAGAATTTCTCCTTCGCCTTTTTCGTTGACACATTAAAGAATACAATTGCTATTATAATTAAACGAAGCCTATCTCTGTAAATCAGACTATTAAAGTAAAAAAAACATTAAATGCAATATCTCTTGTTATAAATCAAAATGTTTATTAGCAATATCGCCTACGTTGCCGGCGCGTAATGTTCACGTGGGTTGGCTCTGGTTAACTTTTCGGCGTTTTATTTTTAGCGAGGTCCCCGACTTTGAGGTCTGTGTTCTTTTAGGTTTGTCTATTCTTTTTTCTTTTTGTAACGTCTACGGGTCGGTAGTGTGGGTCAGTGGTCGGTCTATAGACCCTTTTTTGCGGGCAATTAATGATTTTCGATTTGTTTTGCTTCTGAAGTTCTCAAGTCTATAATTGCGATCCTGCCTGGAATTGTGATCAGTGTGTGCAAATAAGCTCATAATATCTGTTACAGCAACTCTTCAATTTTACTAAGCCCAGGGAACTAGGTCCTAATAGTCCACACTAATATAACTTACTATGTAACGCCGTAATAATACTCTTCTACCTCTGCCTCTTTAAATATGTATTATGAAATTTCAGAGCACACAGTAATCGTAAAGCTCCTACCATTCCAGAAGAGACAATGAGAACTCAGAATTTACAACTTCTTACTTAAATGTATGGAATATGTTATTTTCTCCAAAAACAATTGTGGTCATTTTGTAACATAAGGTCTCTTTGTTCGTCCGTGTGGTCGAAACAATAGGGTTTTGACCACAAAAATGTGCAGTAGCTAATGATTTTGTTGTCCAATAACTTTTTATGTGTGGTCGGTATAAATGTGGAGCTGGACCAAATGGAATAAAGTATAACGTAGGTTAAGACCAGTTCGTCAAGTCACCTCGAACCTTTTAATGGATTTTCAATTTTATTGTTTTGTAATAAAGCTAAAAGCCCGTTGGATAAAGAAAACTTGGTGGTGAATTGTGTTTCGTCGTGTGAGTGACGTAACCGGAGGCCCAATTACCGCCCCAGTCTTCCCAATCTCCGAATCCTCCACAATCCTCAAATTCAAAATTCCCAAAAGGCTGGTAACGCACTTGTTACGCCTTGGTGTTCGAGGTGTCCATGGGCGACGGCGATTGCTTACCATCAGGTGATCCGTCCGGTCGGCCGGCTTACGCGATAAAAAAATTAAGCTTTTGCCTACTAGCCTCTGTGCATGAGGTGCTCACAGTTTTATCCAATTGTATAGATTGTCTTCAAAATCTTAATTATATAATTCAACGACTTGAATGTTAGCTGGACTCTCAGTAGTGATCATCCAACACATTTTGTCAAATTTAAGGATTTGTTCCGAAACAGCTTGATTGTTCCATAAATAATCATTAATTTCAACGATTAATTCAAATCCATCAATCGTACAGAAAAATATCAAAAGATATCATTATTAAATTAACTTTTCAAAGATGATGAATATTCAAAGAAGAAAATAAAAGAATTTGTTAATCGCTGTATCGCAGTCAATTAAGTTGATTAAAGTGATTCTGGGTAAGTATTGGAAACAAAATGCTTGAGGGTATATTCTGATGTGCTTAATTTGAGATTAATATTTTAAATGTCATTGCATCTGCTACCTTTCTGGGTGTTGCAAAGGCCAATGTTGAGGAAATGCAAAAACAATCAGATGCAATATTTATTCGTACAGTATTTTTAATTATGAAAATGTCCAGTTGAAATCCAAGTCCAAAAGACCAGTTGAAATGGTCCAATTAAATTTTTGTCACTCAATAATATCAGTCCGAATGCAGAAAAGGGATGAGATTCTAATTCTAGTTCTAGTTAAATCTGAGCTAAGAGTGTTAGTGACCAGACTATTTTGTTGGCTTCGTCTGATGACCAGCCAACATCAAGTGATTTTGATGAGTAGGTACGAGTAAAATATTACAAGATTAATTTTGCAGTCAAAATAGAACTGTTTGTAAATATCACGGTTAGTCCACACGCCAACAAAATGGCTACACTTAATCAACATCGCAAAAAACTAGATCCAATCATTGGAAACGCTGGCAACAAATTCATCACCTCAGGTAGCATTTATATTAGCTTTTATTTAACCTTATTTTAAAACAAAACAAAGCCATGACAGAACAAAGAAAAGCAATTTGTTATCAACAATATCGATGTAAAGGTACCAGGCTAACAGGAGCGACGAAGAAGTAATATACAAAATATATAAGAAACACGAATTAATAAAATCTTGGGTCCGTCCGCGAGCGAAACCCGTTTTCATGACACACGTGCAGCGAGCGACCAGTGAGAGACAGAGATGGAGATATAGCTATCCTGCTTTAATGCAACGGTAAGAATTGTATGGATCTTGCTAGTTGGATTAATGTTTGTGTCTGAGATTGGAAGTTGTGCTTAGTTGGGGAAAACTTTGGTGACGTTTTGCCTACCTTGCGTTGCAGTCAGTGTTCAGAAAAGTAGAGCAACTATTTTATTGCACTTAGATCTGAATAACCTAATTAGTTTTTCATAACACCTACATTATATTGAAGTAATTACCTCATCATTCTTTATATAAATTTTTCATCAATGCACTTAACTAGTATCATCTAAATCCAGTTACCTAAGTGGATTAGCGATAACCACAAAGCAGTTTGCGGAAATCTAATTCAAAGGGTTAAAAATTGAGCTCAGTGGCGTACTATAAAAGAGGCTCAATGTACTTATATATACATTGTACAGCAGTGATCGGAAATGGGCAGATGATGATCCACACTAATCCAATACGATGCACAAATAGGCGAGTCAGTATTTTTTGTCTAATACGTGTGCTAGATGCGTAACACAGGTGTCCCTTGACTTATGCCTGTTTACAATATAACAGCTATCGGTAGAATACTACCTGGACCCAAAGTTTTCCATATAGATTTAAAAAAAATAAGCTGATGACTTGGACATCGCATGTGCAACTATTGAGGGATGTAAATTTTTGATTTGATTGGCTTGTTATAGGAAAATGGATTTGTGCTGTAGCTATTGATAGTAAAATAATACGGGGTATTGTATTTTCTGAAAGGAAAAAGGTTCCAAAAATGATTAAAAACAAAACAAGGGCTCTGATCCTGCATAATAGATATCAGGAAGCACAATTCCATCCTTTCAGCAAAAATCCAACGGATAAAACATTAAAAATAAGTCCACAAAAACAATTTGTACTTTAAAAACATATTACCCATCATTATCCAAACCGCGTTGACAATTGCTTAACCTGGCCTAACACCCACATTTAATATTACACTTAAAGACAATAATTATTTGTCTACAAACAAGTAATACTTGTTTTTAGAACGACTTAAGCTGTGGTTTCACTGTGACGACTTTGACGACCGATAGTGTATCGATACTTGATTTATGTCTGTCGTAAAACTGACCGTTTTATTGGCTTCGGCGTTTGATGCTACTTCTATGTTTACTTTTGAACAAAGTATTATAGATGTTTTAAATGTATTTATTTCACCGCAAGATTGTCTGAACTTTGCAGTGTGTGCATTCTTTAGAAGTTAAGGCCTGAAACTGTTGTTTATTTATTTTATCAAAATAGTATACTCACACAATATCTCGTAAAATCTACACGGATTTTTACCACTTACAAGTTACGGCTAAGTCAAGGCAACCATTTCACAAATAAGCTATTGAGGTAACCCCTACAAACTTTATCTATTTAACAATCATAACTATATAATATTGCGTTGTGTTTCGTCATGTGAGTGAGGTTACCGGAGGCCCAATTACCCTCCTCTTCCCAAAAAGACCGGTAACGCACTTGTAACGCTCCTGGTGTTCCAGATGTCCATGGGCGACGCCGATTGCTTACCATCAATTGATCCGTCTACTCGTTTACAGGCTTATGCCATAAAAAAATATAACCATAAGGCTACTTATTGCAACTAGGATATAAATAAATAAGAAATAAGTTCATATGTACAGTAACACACTCCCTATATTCCATCCAGGTAACAAACAAAACCTTGCAACTTTTTCAAACGCAAGTACTACCAGTTCCGCAATTAGTCGTCTTAATGAAAACCCCCTTACTGACGACCGAGGACTTGCTCAAACCCAACATTAAAGCGTTTCTAGCGAACGTTCTTAACTGTCATTAGTAAGAATTACACACGAATTAGCGAATTTATTTACCGCAAGAGCAAATGAGTGATGAAATTAGAACCATTCGTTTGGACGTGCTGAGGTTTGCTTTTTTTTCGTAATGACAACTGTATTTTTGCTTTTTCATGATTATTGGTAACAATCTGTTATTATGTGTCGTGTGGACTAGCTCTGTGTTGCTTCGTAGTAGCCACGTGCTCACAAGTTTGTAAGCAGTAAAATTTTCTACCAAAAACTTTAATTTTAAGAATTAAGGATTGATTTAAATGTTTTTCATCGTGGCATCATGTTTGTTGATAATAGTAAGATTTCCCAACAATAACTTTAATTATAAAATTGATATAAGAAGTATTGACGTAACTAAACGTAAATAGTTTAGTTGATAGAATGATTTTTAATAGTTGAACAAAAAGCACACTATTAGTAGGCAGATCTTGCCATGCAAAATCCAACAATCCCAGTTTAACGAACTTCAACAAATATTCCCACAAAATCGAGTTTCAATTCCACACATCACTGGTCAGTGATGAAAACATTTATCAGTCTCAAAAACTGTTTTGCTTCAAACCCACGATGATTTGGTCCCAACAGGTCTGACAATAGTTTTAAAGGATTATATCAATGGACACTATGACTGGACACAAATGACCATCAACAAGTTCAATGATTAATAGTTTGTTGATTTTGAATTTGGTCACTTTTGAGTTAGGGTTCAAAATTATTGAAATGTTAATTTTGTTTTTGAGAGTGACATGGTTAAGTTGTGCTTTACAAGTCAGATTGTGATTCACTGTATTAACACGTAACTGCCATGGGAGTCACTGGTGACAGACGTTAGCAGAGGAATTACCTTTATGAGTTTTCTATTGGCAGTCATAGCCTTCAGTATTGTGTCCTAAATCAAGCCTAGACAATGTATTTACAGCTTCCCACAATAATTTACACTTAAATTCAAGAACAGAGTTCTTACAGATTTAACATAATAACTTCTCTAAGATCTCAAACGGTTTTAAAAACAGAAATCCCTTAGGCAAAAGCAATCACCCATGAAATGCTTAGCGGACCACAAACAGAAGTTGGTGCGACCAGTCAACTGCATGCACCTCTTCAAATCACTGTAATCACAGAAACCAGTTCCTTTAACAGTTATATCGGAGCATAGGATTAAGTATTTAACAATAATTATTAGGTATAATAAACAATTTCTTGAAGGAAAAGTACCTATTGCATGTAATTTTTGTAACGTATCTACTATATTGAGCAATTGGTTTGAGTAAGTTTGTAACAAAAAATAATAGGGATGATGACAGGGTATGAAAATTAAAAATTTAATTAGTCCGTCAGTAAGGTAATAAAAAAATATTAAATACGTGTTTTTTTATTTTGTCGTATAATAAAACAATACTTTGATAAAACGTTTAGGAGTAGGAGGTAGCTACGTCATTTTAGAGTATAAATCGTACTCAAAAGTGACGTCATGCGATATTCAAATCAATATATCTTCGAAACTATTCGTTTCCGTAAGAAAATAAAAAATACGTGTCTAATGTTTTAAAACAATCTACGAAATAAAAATTAGTCATCTACCCTATTATAATAAGGTCTTTCTGTTTGATGTGATTCTTTTTACAATGTTTGTTCGTCTCTTGGTAAATAAATACCATCAAATACTATACGATAATTTTAAACGTTAACACATCTATCTATGTGCGTGACTTTTTCAATTTTTACAATAGATGGTTTTTTATGTTAGCAATTAACAGTGGCAGGATAATAAGTCACAGATATTGGTCCTACGGGTATACGTAATACCCTAGATGGCAATGATAATCCAATAAAACGATTTATGTTAACCGTAATAGTTATAAAGCTGCAACCTCATAATCACCTAATACTCTCCCTGTGGCTACTTCTAACTGCGCTTCAATAGAAACAGAAGCGGCCTAGTAAAGAGCACAAAGACAGATTGCTCAGAATTACATTCAGCCTTATGGTATAATGCCATAACATGCACCGAACCATTTCCTCACAATTAAATATAATTAAATAATTGATTTACGGCCAACACAAATAATTTTCTAAATGGTACCAAATAAGAAATGAAGCTGTGTAGTAAACGGTAAACAATTACCTATTATTAAAGTTAATTGTTATTCCCATTACTATGATATACGAAATGATATAGAAGATCACGTCTATCTGTGCACCCAAACACCCAACATTAATATTTTACTTAATGACTCCCAAAGATGTAATTTGTGCTATCGAATGTGTTTCGATGTTAATATTTTTATTTGTATCAATTTTGAGAATGATCTTAAAATTTTTGTAACGATTATTTTAATTGGAGGTGTTGTGTTGTTTATTATTTGGATTTACAATTTTATTTTGGTAAACACCTAGTAGATTACACTAAAAACAACCAACAAGAAACTATTTTAATAATTTTATTGTTTGTTTATGAATCTATTCCTAGGCGATTTATAAAGGTAATTAAGTCAGCATCCTAAACATGATGGCTAAATCTTCAAATACCTTAACAGCTTAGCTGAATATTTAACTTCTGACTAAAAATAAAGAGTCCCAAAATCCCTTGCACCTAAAAACTCACCACCTGCTTGCTACTTGCCACTAGCAGAACTCAAAAACGAACATCTTAATCAGTTTCACCCTACGTTGTTGAACACAGAAAAATGAACATTATAACATTACAAATTGTATAACAAAATGGCGCATTTGTGAACACGCTCGCGTCCAGACGAAGCATTGTATGCAGATATGAGTCAAACCTCAAACTTATTAATTATCATGGGTGAGCACACCACTGAATAGTAATTAGTTTTCTACGATCTGTCAAAGTAGACGAGCGATTGGATCGTGACGATGCGATGTAAGAAATTAAACTTATAGGAGTCGATTCAGTGTAGATATCGATTTTGCACTACGAATTTCTGGAGTTTAAAAAAGATCAAGTAGATAAAGATGCAATAAAGGAAAAATATTGCCAGGATATTTTATAGTATGGATATTGTTCAATAAATTATTATATATTGAATTAATTGTATCTGGACATATATTGAATATTGATGACGCTAGGAATAATATGAGAACAATAATTTTATACAATTTTGATATGAATATGGAATGGTAGAATATAAATAAAGAGGCAATTTTAACAGAAATATTAATTGATTTATTTTATCAACCCAGAATCGTTATTATTTATAACTTGACACTGAAAAAATAATAAATAATTGAATTAAAATTCGTTAAATGAAAGAACAGACCTTTTTATTTGTGACTTCTATAATTGCTTGCAAGTCTGTCCCTTTCATTTAGAGCTGTATTTCATTTCGCTCACTCTTTACCTACTTTCTCAAAACCTTATTTCTCCATCTAAAAAGATTAGTCACTCATTATTATCATCACTTTTGCTTTACACATCCACTTACTCATTTCAACAATCCCTTTCTTACTTCAAAACATGCACAAGATTAATGACTTTGAATTTTAAAGCCAGTTCTTGGTTGGCGATAAAAAATCGCCGGTCTGTATTCACTTTTTACTCGAAGAGGTAAAAACGTCTGGCTCCCGAACTACGCTGCCTTTCATATGGTAATGTGTTGGTCTATTGTTGCCCTGATGTATGCTAAGGATGAAACTTTGAGTATTGTTTGACTTAAACTTATTGTTGGTACTTTTTCTCTGGTTTCAAGTGGGCTTTTGACATCTGGTTTGTGTTTTTCGTTCTGATTAGTTGAAGTGTGATTAAATTCAGTTGATTTGTCGTCAGATAATCCTGATTCTTTCTTTATTAAAAACTAATTGTTATTTTCACCAACCACCCCCTAAACCGTCTCTTCACTCAAAGTTACTTAACGTGATGTAGCACTTAAACTAAACTACTTGAATTGTTAGATGTCACTTAGTTTGGTTAAAACTAAAATAGGGTTAAATGTCATCTTAGCTCTGTTGACTGCCTCATTGGACGAATGGTCGCAAGTGCTACTGCAGGGCAAGGATTCGATTACTGGGTCGGGCAAAGTATTACTGGGTTTTAAAAAAAATCTCAGTAGTAACACGGAGTCTGGAATTGTGCCCGCTATATGGCAGTAGGCACACCCCCTATTACATGGGACTCATAACATAAATAGTGAAAAAGTCTCCTTCGGGGATAAAAGGCGTGATCTTATGTATGTCATCTTAGCATATGATGTTTCCTTAAAATTTAATGAAGTTAGTCAAAAGAGGCTTTAGTTTTCTTTCAACAATTAGAAATGCTGTTTTAAAATCTGCACTGTACTAAAATTTAGTCTAAATCTAGTAAATTTAAATCTATATTTTTGTGAGGTTCATCTTCAGTTCAATATCTTCAAGTAAAGCATTTGTTATCTGACCATATGGTTTCGTTTTTATATTATAATGCAATATTTGGTAAAAGGGTTAGTAATCGTCTGCCACCTGACATCGGTCGCTACTGTGGGAATTATCAGCAGACGATACCTTTTTAGTTCCCCTTTCTTTCTTAACTTGTTTATTTGTGATTTGTTTCATTTCAATCAACTTGTTATTCAATTGATTTTTTTTAGATAGATAAGTTTGACTAGTCTAGACTAGACTAAAAGTTTGTGTAACTTTAATATGAACATCAAAATGTTTATGAGAACCATTACCCAGTTACTACTCTCCTCTTTGGCCTGCCTGCCCTTGACTGCCTCGTTGGCCGAGTGGTCGCAATTGCGACTGCCGGGTAAGGGGTCTCGGGTTCGATTACCGGGTCGGGCAAAGTATTACTGGGTTTTTAAAAATTCTCAGTAGTAGCACGGAGCCTGGAATTGTGCCCGGTATATGGCAATAGGCTCACCCCCTATTACATGGGACTCATAACATAAATAGTGAAAAGTGGGTGTTACATTGTACAGTGGTATAATGTGCACCTCTGCCTACCCCTTCGAGGATAAAAGACGTGATGTTATGTTATGTTATGTTACCCAGTTACTACGGTAAAGAAAATACCCTCGCTTTCAACTACTGTATGAATTAGGTTTACTTTCCTTCAATTTGAAGTACAATACATACTCTTTGCCAAAATTACTGAACATTTGCTATACTTGGCTGGTACCGGTACGAATTCAGGTAGCCGTTGTGGTCTGTCACAAATTATTAAGTACTCACAAAATTACCCAACATGTCAATCATACCCGTATTCCAGTTATGGTTGCCCATATTTTAGACGAGTTAAAATATTTTTGGCAAGAGCCCGTATTCAAAATTTCAATACAGGGAGCTGTGGTTTTCAAAATTTTGCCCAGTTGTAAATCTTTGTTGGTTGATGTTTTTATCTCTTTTGCGGTTTACGAAATTATAAATTATCTACTTCATGCATTACTTTATTTTGGTCTTGCTTGTGTATGTTCGACTCATCATCATCATCAACAGCCTATAAATGCCCACTGCTGAGCAAAGCCTCTTCTCACACGGAGAAGGTTAGAGCATTAATCACCACGCTTGCTCAATGCGGGTAGGCGACTATTGTATGTTTGACTACAGCAAGTATATAAGATTATGTAGCTTATTGCCTGATATCGAAAGAAGAAGGTCCCAAATTTTCACAAGTCATTGTACGTTTTGTATAAAGGGGAAGTTTAGTCTCTTTTTAAAATTAATATACTATTTTTGGTTATATCTAACTGAGACTTTTTTAAGGGGGAAAAATCATTGAATGGCTTCTCCAGCCTGGGCAAGGCGGGAGGTAGTGTTAGACTCTTACTGACTAAAAATTACCCCGTTCCTACTCCTGCCCTTCGAGCCGGAGCCCCAGCAACCCGTTAAGTCCTCCGCGGCATCTAACTGAGACAAGTATCGTATTTTATCATTGCATGTTGATCTTTCATTTTGTCTCTTTTCTCATAATGTTAGCACTCCCGCACCAGCAAGGCTACTGTTGGCCTTACAAATCAAACTATTGGTTTCAAATTAAAACCATGAAAAATGTGTTAAAAAAATAAAAACCATGCTACCTAAGCTAATATCACTATCAAATTTTATCTTTGGACGTCACATAGTCCATCTCAATGAAAAAATATTTTTTTTTGTCAGTACTTCAGTATCAAACCTTCGCGATATGTACCTCTATAGTTGCGGTATCATTTTACGAATAGTGTTGTACTCTGTAAAAGGGAGAGTCTATGTCGAGATTTGTGATGACAGTGATTGTGTAGGCGTTGCGCTGGCTACCGTGTTGCGGAGTAGTGTTGTGACTGTGTAAATATCGATAGATAAACCAAATGTGAACTGATGAAAAGAAAAGGTGCTGAATCGGTATTATTGATATATTTTTGAAATATTTTGAGCATGAGCTAAAACTAACGCTCTAAACTATTTTGTATAGTTTAAACTATTACTATTTTACATAACATAGCAAAAACTGTAGAAATCATATCTTCTGGTATTTTACATAAAATTACTTAAAATGAACAGTCGAGTAAAAACTAAATGGTCTATTTTAGATAGAAACTAATACTACAAGATTTACGTTACATTAAAATTTACACGAAATAAAATCTTAGACATCCATAAATAAAATGTACAACAAAGTGAAAAAAAAGTATGATGCTTTCAATTAATAAACGTATTACTGATTTCCGTCTTCTATACTAACCTACCAATCTGTAAACTAATTAAAAACCAGTTTCGATGCGACTTCCGCTTATAATCCAATAAAATATCATTTACTTTATAAAATAGACTGGGAAAGTAATCCTAGAACACCGTGTCATTTCAATTTGTATTTTATTGTTATTATTGTAAGTCATAAAGTTCAGAAACTTGCTCCTTTTTTATTTTCCCATGGTTTATACACCTGTTCTGGTAATTTTCATTATACATCTTCATTATGGATAAATTAATGATGTCTTTGGTTTATCGATGGGTTTTGCACATGAAGAATTACATGTGCTAATATGTTTGAGGCTTGTAGCTTTGGCAAGCGTTGTTTTATTATAGTGAATGTTAAGACTTAGTTTATTTAGTATTTAGTTTTACTAGCATAGTTCAAGGAACTTGATACAAAATATCTGTAGTAGTAATTTATTGCATTATATTCTTTATATTTTCTTATCAGACTACGAATATGCATTTCAAGCTATTGATTAAAAACATTCAGTAGATAGTAGACTTTAATAAATACGATTCATTTAATTAATTACGCCATTCTTTGGTGGGATAAATTACTGTATAATAGCTTTTTGTAATTCATCCCACCATTGTGCTTGTAAATTATTCGGACCGTACATGCATCGCAACAACAAACAGAACAGTATGACAAATTACGACAAACCAATTCAATACATCAAGCCGATTAATAAACATAAATTCATAAACCTCAATTAATTATGCCTAATAAATTATTTAAACAAAACAAGAAACTAGATCACATTCAACTCCATAATTTAATTGTAAGACATAATGATTTGCTCAACGCAAAACAAAACAACAGACGTCATCTTTTAAAAGAAAGAAATAATAAAAAAGAGAAAAAAAACATCGATATCGGCACAGCACATCTCTAAAGGCCAGTGACCCAAAAAAGGGTACGGAGTGAAAAAAAAACGATTATATTTTATTTTCAAGATACAAGTAGGTACTATCAAGGCATAAATTAAAGGTTTTATTATTTTCTCTTTTTCTTGCGCCACGTGTATCGATGTAAGCACGGAGGCTCGGCGACTTGTATGGTCAGCAGAAGAAACTCGTTTTTGTTTTGTTTAAGTAGGACAAGGTAAGGCTTTGTGAGGGTTTTCGCTGGGTTTAGGTATTCATAAAGTGTACTGATAACTTTTTACTGAATGTTGATTGAGTTTAAAGGATTTTATGAGTGGTTTGTTGTGGAACATGATAAAGGATGTACATGTTAATGAATTTAGATCTTTGTAGCTTTGAAGTCGTCTTTAGAACAACATTGGATAACTTTATAGTTTTTGAAACTAGACAATAAAATCGTGTTTTGGTTACTTACTAAAGACCGATTTTTCCGATGCCAGATAGTTTGAGTATTTGACAATTCTGGACTAATAAAAACTGGCAAATATCTATTTTATTCTATGGACAAGAATTAACTGATTGAAAAATCAGCTCTAAGAGACTTTTGTGTATAAGTTAAAAGTGGGTATAATTTTATAACCAACTCCTCTACTTTTTCACTTACAACTAAATTATAAAGTCCTTTAGACTCCTATCGGATAGCAGTAAAGCAGGCTTGGTTGATGGTAAGCAGTCGCAGTAGCCAAGTATACCTGAATATTTGAAGTCTTTAATAATTATGCTATCCATTGCCCCCACTTCAATGATAGTGACACACACTAATAACACATTTTCAAACATACAAACAGTCACTGCTGTCTCTACATAACAATATCTCGATTATTACCGTTGAATTACGTATAAACTGGCTCACTACTGGCCTTACGCATTACACACGTGTGCGTGTCACTGCGCATGTGTGTGTGACAAGAAACTCGTTGTTCGCTGCACAAGCGCATGAGTACGTTGTTTTTAATTTTCTATTAGATTTATTTGATGTCAGATATTTTATTGCTTCGTGTTAATATTGGTTGGGTTGGGTTTTCGTTTGTCTGTGGAGTGGACGAGGGATTTAAATTAATTTTCTTGTTTTTTTTTCTGGATTGTTTTTTTTTTGTTTATATGGTTCAGATTTATATTATAGTGCAATAGTTGCCAAATCTATAATCTAGAATAGATTCAGATATTTCAGGAGCCTTTGAGTGCTTTAGGTATGATAAAAATAAAATTAAACAGTTTAGCATTTGTAATATTTTTAGACATTTGTTTTACAAAACGTTGTCTCACACTAGGATTTTCTGTGTCATAGGTGCGTTTACATACACAGATAATCACATACACATGACACCCAGACCCGAAATAATATTGTGGATCTATTGAGTGGAGAATTGAGCCCGCTACACGGTGCGTTGCAGCCGGTTTGCACTTTACTGATCATCGTCATCATCAATATGTCAGCCATAAGATGCCACTGCTTAAGATAGACCTCCCCAATAACTCTGAGATCGGCCTTTTTGAGGAGTCCTGCATCCAACAGCCTGCTGAGATCATAGTATTGTAGTGGTAGTATTATTATTATAAACCTTATAGATATCAATTATGAAAACACATGAATAATACAACATCTAGCCTTTAACCCCGAACGGGTAGGCAGAAGTGCACATTACAGCACTTTATGTTCCCAGTAATAGGGGGGTGAGCCTTTTTTAATATTTGATGGGCAGACGTTTGACCACTACCTCGCCTGGTGGTAAGCAATGATGCGGTCTACGATGGAGCACATCGTCCAATAAGCAGAAGACACCCATAAGCACAAGACACCCATATACCGGGCACAATTCCAGACTCCGTGCTACTACTGAGAATTTTTAAAAACCCAGTAATACTTTGCCTGACCCGGGAATCGAATCCGAGACCCCTTGCCCGGCAGTAGCACTTGTGATCACTCGGCCAACGAGGCAGTATATGAACAGTAATATTTTAACATACATACAAGCTAAAACAAAAATAATACTGTCCATAAGTAAGTACATGCATTATGCATAGTACCTACCTACTAAATATATCACAACACACAATTTTACTGCGACTAGTACCGTTAGCAAAAACAAAAGGCGCACGACACAAATGTAAAAATGTCACCATGTAACTTAAAGTCGTAGTATTTTATGCTTTATGCGACTTAACTTAAGAAACATGTTTGAGTAGGTGGTTAGTAAAAATAATTTTGTTTTTCTCGGGTATAATCTTAAAACGGGAGTGTAGGAACAAAAATAATTTAATGATGGCGATATCGTCTCTAGATCGTTGTGATTATGTCTCGTTCTTGTTCTTGTGTGCTTCTAACTCGAATATGATTGTTTTTGAATTGGGACATTAGTGTTTTTTTTATTTACACGTCTTTTTTTTGTTTTTTTCTTGTATTGTTAGGCTGTTTTTGGAAGAAAATTAGTTCGAGTAGTGTTTGTGGTAATTCATTCATTCAGACGCATTTATCAAAAGTCTGAGTACTTCAAGGAGTACTTACAGTAATTTTAAACAATATTATACATTTATACGTTCGTATTTATAAGTATACACACACCACCAAATCAACTATAGTTGGAGATTACTTTTTTATGGAATAAGCCGGTAAACGAGCAGGTGGATCACCTGATGGTAAGCAATCGGTGTCGTCCATGGACACCTGAAACATCAAGGCATTACAAGTGCGATACCGGCCTTTTGGGAATTGAAAATTTGAGGGATTCATGGATTCGGGAGAATGGAGAGGGGGGGGGGGATTTGGCCTTTGGTACTCACTCACACGACGAAACACAACACAAGCGTTGTTTCACGTCGGTTTTCTGTGAGGCCGTGGTTACACTCCGGTGGCATGGCTAACACTTAAAGGTACTGAGTAATCCTAACTACTAATTGGTTATTTTTTCAACTTAGACCTCAAACAACAAACCCACTGTTTGTCAATTGACCTGGTTAACACATGAAAAGCGGACTGAACAGAAAAAAAATACAATGTCTCTTTAATTATAATTGAACAAAATTTCAACTTCGTAATTAAATAAATATAACAAAAACTCACTAATAGTAATCCTATTGTAACGAAAAATCGGGTAAAATTAATCACAAATAATACGGTTTTACGCCAAAACATCGTTAGGGTGGACATAATTCTATTCTATCCGTAAATAATAGAAGATAATACTGCGTCGATTATTCTACACCACACTGAACAGGCCGTGTAAGCTTACTATTTATTTTATTAATTTAACACGAGGTAAAATAAATTGTAGGCACCGTATGTGTACGAAGAACTTTTATTTACTTTTTATCTTCAACACAAAGTTTATTTTTCTTTTCAACTTTTTAAAATATATTCACAACGAGAAAAGTATACGGACACAACACTAAAATCAAAATCGCAACGCAAAAAAACGATCACATCACTATTTTAACTAGAAAACCGCATCAACAAACCACACGAGCGGAGTGAAACAAAACAAAAACGGCGCAAACGCATCATAGCGTCCATAAACAACGAGATCCAAAAATAACAACTAACCTAATAACTTTAATTGGTAAGTTAGACTAAAATATAGCTAAAAGCAACGAAATAAGCCAAAAAGGTTATACAAGAGCAACAAAATGAAATAAAAAAAAGATCCGTCACGAACATAGGCGAGGGAGAGCAAAAAGAAAAAAAAACACAACATAAGTTCAACGTTTATTTTGGTTGCGTCCTTTTCACGCGCACACAGTTACGATACCTCCTTCTCTTTCTACCAGGCCGAGCGTTGGACACCTGTGCTTTAGTTTCCCCTGAGTACCAACGACCTCTGAGAGACAGCGAGACGAAACGTCATATGTCGATGGAGACAAGTAAAGAAAATTGCACCTTCAGTTTTTTATTTACGGTACATTATAAATGCGTGCTGTCGTAATTACAGATGCGTCGTATTTCGAAGTAAAGCAATCATTGTCGTATACCGATTTGATTCGTAGCAAGATGGAGTATTTTTTTTAAGCTTAATACGTTGTACTAATGTGTAGTGATAATAATGAAAGTAGCACACCTGTTTACTAATCCTATTGTTAAAGGCTCAAAGGAAGTAAATTACGAACATTTTGCAGCAAAATTGTAGATTTTTTTGGTGTTTTTTTTTTTGTAATGGGGCGTAGTTGTAGTACTTTTGAAAAAGGTTCAGTGTGTCAGATACTGTTTGTGCAGTGAAGGGTATATTTTGGACAGAAAGTTTTAGTAGTGTTTTTTTTTGTTATTTTTTATTTTGATTTGGGATATTGATTGGCTTCATCAGCAGTTGATAGACAAGACGATGTTTACGAACATGTTATAAGAGTGAAGTTTTTTATTCAAACTTTAAGTTACACATAGATACTTCGTGGCGTAATCAGTACCTAATAATTGACTTGAAGTAGGTAAAACGTATCTGTTATTCTCCTCAAACAGGCTTCAAATCCACGTGGACGAAGTAACATCCTGTATCTCTATATACCTAAATACGAGGTGTGCGCAGGCGCCGACCAGTTGTTCAGTTGATACGGCGAGTTCTGGTTTTACGCGAGACGAATGGCGTTTGACCTCTATAGCCCCCGCCCTTGGCAGCCAGGCTTTAGCTGTTTAGTGTACTTACACACGCTTGCAGCTTAAGCCTACCACTTTAGGTCCAAATTATTCAACGGATTTTGTTTTCAAATTCCAGTGGTGGAGGAATCAAATTAGAAAATCTACCCATAGTTTTAAGTTAACTAAGACTCAATTGATTACGGTGAAAGAAATCATAATGATATGACTGAATTTGAATGGAAATACGAACTTATTTTAAACTTAATCTTGTACTCGAACTATACTCGGAATTTTAATTCGATTCCAGATTTGACAATTTCAGTGTGGCAACGTTATGACAAGTACTAAATAGTGACGTTGCGAAATTATTCGATATGGAAATGCAATATTTCTGGAACGATTCTTCTCGTTTATAATAATTATAATTTTATTCTCGTAAACTAAGTATATCAGGAAATTAAATATTTCTGAACCGATAATTTAGTTTTGACGATTAATTAACGATCTGAGACGTTTCTTTTATAATAGTGTGTGAAATAAATAAAAAAATGTAATCATGAAGGAACATGACAAATGAAACAGATAGATGTATTATGGTAATAAGTAATTTTATAAATTGTCGCCGTCATCGCTATCGCTATCCTGTCACTTTCTGTAACATTTATTATAAAACACACACACTGATTGTTTATCGATTTTTGTGTGCATCACTACACTATTATATGTAGTATCATTATTTCACAAAATGACAGTAGCTATTGTCAAATCTGGAATCTAATTAAAATTCTGACTATAGGCATTTGTTACTCCGCCTTGAATATTAAAAACTTTATCAAAAACACTATTGAGTAGGTACAAGCCATCATTGGACATAAAATATCTGTTATAACAAAAAGAATCAGAGTAAAATTCAGAATACACCCATTCAAATAACCTAAAGCCAATAACTCTTCAGCGCCCACCATTTATTTTTGCAGCTCAAGTAATAAAAGTCGTGTATTTTTAAACAATAATTTTGTCACCGGGACGTTTACTACCTGACCAGACACTGATGAGCTATCAACTTATTTAATGACATTGACTGAACCTGTCACTACGGGTTATAAATTTTAATGTCATCTAGTTATACATTTTCTGAGCTAAAACATTATTAGTTTACGTTCGTACATTTTACGAGTGTTTTGTTTAGTAGGTTATGTAGTTTGGTTGTTGAAAAGATTGTGTTATGGGTCATCAATTAGTTTCTTTATTTATTTATCTAGAAAACTGGGAACGTTTAGTGTAGGAGAGCCATGCTTCGGCACGAATAGGCCAGCTCGACCGCAGTGATACCACGGCCTCACAGAAAACCGACGTAAAACAACGCTTGCGTTGTGTTTCGTCGTGTGAGTGAGGTTACCGAAGGCCCAATTACCCTCCCCTTCCCCAATGTCCCCAATTCCTGAATCCCCAACAATCCTCAAACTCCTAATCTCCAAAAGGCCGGTAACGTACTTGTAACGCCTCTGGTGTGCCTGGTGTCCATGGGCGACGCCGATTGCTTACCATCAGGTGATCTGTTTGCTCGTTTACCGGATTATGCCATAAAAAAAACGTACCTATATAAGTTACTTAACATTAATTTCCAGTTTAATATTTAAACGGATTCGCGGAGGACTTAACGGGTTGCCGGGCTCGAAGTGCATGAGTAGGCACGGGGTGGTTTTTAGTCAGTAAGAATCTGACACTCTCTCTCGTCTGACCCAAGGCGGAAGAAGTCATTGGATAATTTTCCTCCCTTGAAAAGAAGCTTAAAATTTGAGGTTAGGAAATCGAAACACCAATCAGTACCTATATACATTTTTTGATAGAAATACAAAGACTTTATCATTTCTGTAATTGCATGCGTTTACAGACAAAAATATCCTATTGTCATTTCGATACAGACTTAAACTAATATTTCTATACTTTTTTCCTTAGCCAGTCTCTATTAACGACTTTGAAGGTTCAAAGAAGTTTCTTTGATGTAATTGGTGCCAGTGCGAAAAGCTCAATAAATCCTGTCTTATTCACTCAAACACTTATTGACAGTAATGCACTAAAGTGAGAGAACCATAAACGGCCTGTGTTTAACACAAACAAATATACGGATCATTAATCTGAAATAGCGAGTTAGGAAAATGTTTTCCTTGAAGCTTTGGTTGAGTAGTTGCAAACACAATTAGTTTGAACATGATCCTAAAACTACTAGCATAAGGTTACGTTTGTAAAACCCCAGACTAGATATGCCACTAATCACCAGATAGTGATTAGTGGCATATCTAGTATCATTACCGTGTTCACATTATGATTGCACGGTTGGTGCGGTGGATGGGCAACCGGCTGCCATGCAACGTGTCGCGGTTTCAATTCCCGCATGGAACAACACTTTGTGTGTTCCACAAATTGTTGTTTCGGGTCTGGGTGTCATTGTATATGTGAACGTTTTTTTTTAAATTATAGGCCTCTTTAGTACGTATTAATACAAAAATACTTATATTATATACTATTCACTGTCATTTCGAGGAATTATCAGTTTAATTATGATGAAAACAGTTTTGATTTTATTGACTAATCTGAAATTACCATTATACTGAACTTCATACTCTTCAAATGTTTAACTTAGGTAAATCTGATAAATACCATGACCTACCTCAACAAACAAGCTTCGAAAACGCCAATCTCGTAAGTCTAAACCACACCCCTATACACAAACCAACGAACAAACAAATTCGTCATAACATAACGTCAGCTAATTATGTCTTGCAGTGGTATTCTGAAAATGATAAATACGTCCCGAAAGCCATCTCACAAGTAATTCTGCAAATACCGACTAAAAATGTAAAAATGCCATAATAGTTATCCGGCGTAATTCTTCTCACTTGCATTATCACCTGGTGGTGACAGTGTCAAAACTACTTATTTTCAGAAAATGAAACACATGCAAAATGACTAAGTGTGGGACAACCACGCCTCGGCACAAATGGGCCGGCTTGACCGGAGTGATACCACGGCCTCACAGAAAACCGACGTATAACACCATTTATGTTGTGTTTCTGTGTAGGAGTAACGTCATTCTTAATTTCCTCGATCCTCGAATCCCCAAGCCCCAAAAGACTGGCAATGCACTTGGCACTCCTCTGGTGTTGCATTGCTTACGGATCAAACCATCAAGTGATCTGTCTACTCATTTCCCAGTAAAAAAGAGAAATTTCAGAATAGCACTGCTGCGGAGTGATAGCTTGCTAATATCGTGGTTTTGACACGAGTCCCCGTGATTTATAATCGTGTTGAAAGTGCGGCCATTTGTACGGTTTTATGTGCAAAATATTTATGGGTACGAAATTAGATTGATAGGCAAGTGACTGGCTGGAGATTAAAGACTGCTTTAACACGTCGAGTTTCCAATTGAAGGTTTTTTTTGTATTCTTGTATTTGGCTATGTCGTTTACCGCGTTGTGAGTATCAAATTACCTTGTCATGTTCGTGGTCGTATTGACATGTATTTTGTTATCTTTGTCTGTATTTATGGTATTAGTGTGTGTCTAAAATACTGGCAACATAGCAATATATCATAAATAATCCTTTTGGTCAATAAACGAAGTAAAATCATATATGTTTATTATTTTTTTTATCAAATTGCTCTTCCTGCTACAACACTTTCATTGAGTGTTCAAATATTAGCTTAATCTTATAATAACTAATGCAGTTCCTAATTAAAATTCAATACGTGTGTTTGTGTAATGAGTATGGTCTAGGAAGGGCCAAACAAAACATCAGCTTTACACGGATAAGTAGCTAAAAATACATATTTCAATATCATAACATTATTTTAAAGTACCAGCCATTAAATTAGAAAAGCCTTATGAATATAACTAGGTAAAGGCTACTCCATAATTCTATAAACTCTTGAATAATAAACTTTGAATTTTATTCGATAGACAATAAAAAAATATCGGATAGAGACTCAAAGGATTCCGTAGGACAGAAAATTTGTTGAAACAAGTGACTGATTCCTGTTTGAGATATATTTTTTTAGTTTTCATATACGTAATATTATCATGTTTGTTATTACTTTTAGGGATAAGTAGAGGTATGTTCACACTTTGCTAATTCTAGTATTAATTTCCATGTACCAGAGAAAAACCTATGTTGGCTTCGCTTACGACTTGGCAGGGCTACTATTTTGCCTCCAGATGCCGATCTGTATAATTTACAATTTCTCCCGTAAATTTTAAAATCACTGTGTCATTATATCATTATTTCTTTTCCTGCCCCAGGTCCACAGGAAGAAAGTCCAATAAGAATAGGTGTAACCTTTGTCCTTTAATTTTATATATGCGTTGTCCTTTATGTTTGTATGTGTGTACATAGATAAATATATAAATAAATCAATCAATCAATAAATGGGAAAGTTTCTTTTTTTGGATGTTTGGCCGTCAATCACGCTGAAACTACTGAACGGATTATGACTATAGGTGGTATAAGGACAGGGTATGGGCTGACCTAGGTGATAGGATACTTTTTGTACCCATTAAATGCTCCCATGTAATAAAACAGGAATCAGATTCTATGCGGGTAACAGTTAATTCTAAATAATAGGATCTTGTTACCACCTTTTTAATACAGAACCCCAAAATCTTATCACCCAACACTTATGGGAATGATGTCGTAACAAAAAAACTATGACCCCATACGCTCCCGAATATAAAATTAGTTTTTTCCTCCATACGAATAAAATTTAAATAAATTTCTTCTTGATACTCCTATTATTACATTTTGATTAATGACTTCGCTACTGATACGCATAACGTTGACATACTCAATGTTAATTCTAATAGATTATTTTATAAAACGATTAGCTTTTTTTCCACAGATATAGAATATGAAATTTTTAGTCTGGGAACTTTTTTCGGTATAGGTATCAAGTTACAATTCTGAATAATGAATAATAAATAATGAAAGGATACAATGATTTTGTGAACAGGTTGTCATAAGAATGTTTTTTTAGAGGTGGTATATTGAGGAGTATCGTTTGTTAGGTTACAAATACTCTCCTATTAATTTGAAAACAAAATATTTAAATGTAATTGCAGTGTGCACTGAAGACGCAGAGGAACGCTACTTAATTTATCACACTACGTAATGCTACTTAATTCAATGTTTCGTAGTTTTGACCCTATCAGGTATAAGATATCTGATTGAATCTGCATCTAAGGATTTTTTGGAAATGTATAAAGACTTATGTAACTTCTAGAAATATCTTATTTTTTTTTTTTTATGGAATTGGAGGCAAACGAGCAGACGGATCACCTGATGGTAAGCGATCAGCGCCGCCCATGGACACCCGCAACACCAGAAGAGTCACAGGTGCGTTGCTAGCCTTTTAAAAAGGAGTACGCTCTTTTCTTGAAGGTTTGAAGGTCGTTTTCTTCTAAATTCTTCTAAAATCCCTGAGACGAGTGAAAACCTTTTTGAATACGATACTTTTTACGTAATAAATACTTTTATGTGATACACAAACAGTAATTTACAATTTTTACATTAAACCCTGTCTTACTCTCTCTCTCTCTCTACCTATCATTTTAAGATCTATTTTAATAAAATAACATAACATAACTTAAAATCACACCTTTTAACCCCGAAGGGGTAGGCAGAGGTGCACATTACAGCACTTAATGTTACTGTACTATATATCACGCATTTTTTACTATTTATGTTATGAGTCCCATGTAGCGGATGAGCCCATTGCCATAATGTTACAATTACAGACTCAGTGCTACTACTGAGATTTAAAAAAATAACTAGAATACACGGCCCGGTAAACGAACCCGAGACCCCTTGCCCGGTAGTCGCACTTGGTACCACTCGACCAACGAGGCAGTTTATCAATATAATAAACTAACTCATCACACCTAATTTCAAAAACAATCCCAAATATCGAAAATAATACGAGATATCTATCAGAGCCGATCAGATAACCATGGCATTATTTACGTCCAATTATAAAGGTAAGTGTATCATTATTTATATTGTATTAAAAAGTTGTATAGCTACCGGGCAAAGTTGATTGACCCGACGGACACTTGAGGCGGCGCAAGCGCGTCTCTTTTTTATAACACGACACATGAAACCTATTGTGTGATAGTTCTTGATGGAAGATTATTTTATGGTGTGTAGTATTGATGTGTACGGCTTGTGATGTATTTGGGAGTTTTTTTTTTTAAAAGGTTGTATTGAGGTCAAAGTTTAGTTGAGTGTGGATGAAATAAGTAGTATATAGTTTGCATAACAAACTACATACGAGAGCATCATGTGTGAAAAATCTTTTGGGGGTTTTCAAAGTGTGGGAGTGCTATGCTTCGGCACGAATGGGCCGGGCCGACCGAACTGATACCATGGCCTCATAGAAAACCGACGTGAAACTACACTTGTGTTGTGTTTCGTCGTGTGAATAAGGTTAACGGTGGCCCAAATCCGCCAACCCCCCCCCCCCCCCCTTTACTTAATGCATTTCAATAACCAACAATTCTCAAAATCCTGATTCAGCCGGTAACGCACGTGTAACGCCTCTGGTGTTCCGGGTGTGCATGGGCGGCGCGGATTGCTTACCATCAGGTGATCCATCTGCTCGTTTACCGGTTTATCTCATAAAAAAGGAGGTAGATTATTTTTATGAAAGTATCTAATAGTTTTAATGTAGAGGGAGTCAATATTTAAATCGAAAACTTACTCGAATTCTTGTTAATTACAGTTGATTTTGAAATCTAAAATACATATAACTTTTTCATGCGACGTAAATAATAAATTATTGTTTTATATACAGACCACGTGTCCCATTTTTATTGTGTTATGTATGAAAACAAACCATAAACTTGGCGCCTGATAAATTGTCTGACGGACGTACGATGTATTGTGAGCCTTATGGTCTAAAGCAAAGACGGAGCGTTTTTGAAAACATCAATAAATACATTAAAAACATCTAGGTCTTTTGTATTATCAACCAAGGAGTTATGATAATGGTCAAACTCAAGTCAGGACATACTTTATAAAAAACCAAAAATACATAATACTTTGGAAAACTCCCTCGCTGTAAAATTAACCAATTCGTCGCTTTCTCGTGCTTGTGTTCTTGTGTACTTACCTAGGTCTTTCAATATCTCTGTTAGATCTAATTTCTACATAGTTTGGTATAATTCGTTGTTACAGGAGATTCATACACAATAAAGCACTGTTATTTATAGATATAGTTTCTCTATTACTTCTTTTAATTACAATAATGTGTGCGTAGCCTTGCGATGGGAACAGAAAATAGGGAAGAAAAAATGGCTATCACCCAGTAGAAAGAACAGTAGCGACATGCGGCACAAAATGGAACTTATTATTGCGTTCCAATTCCTACAGTTGTCATAGTGAAGTGACTATTACCACTGATTATAAATTGAATCTTATAAATAAACTACGTATTTCTTATTACGAATTTCCAGTTCAAGATTCTTTGCAAAGAATCGTTCTGATACTCAATTCTTATAAAATGCACCACCAGAAAACTTGTCCTGCGAAAAAACCGGTAGCCATTCAATTTGCAATCAATTCGCATGAGATATTAGTTATTTAACTGCACAACAGACATCCATTAACACTGCTTGAATTATGGATGTAAAAATAATGGGGCATTTTCATAAACAGTTAGGTCTCTCATCAAAAAATACTAACCACTTGGTTGTCTTCTTTTAAAATCAAATTTATGAGAAAAGAATCTTATGATGCTTTGCTTTTTCTTTAGAAAAAAGGGGGCGTATGTCAGAAAAGCTGTGTAGAGGTAGCAAATCAGAATCGCGATCACAAACGTGAAGATAATGGAAAATAAGTGTGGGAGAGCCATGCTTCGGCACGAATGGGCCGGCTCGACCGGAGTAAAACCACGGCCTCAAAGAAAACCGACGTGAAGCAACGCTTGCGTTGTTTTACGTTGTGTGAGTGAGGTTACCGGAGGCCCAATTACCCTCCCCTTTCCCAATCTCCCCAATCCCTGAATCCCCAACGATGCTCAAACACCTAATCCCCAAAAAGCCGGTAACGCACTTGTAACGCCTCTGGTGTTCCAAGTGTCATTGGGCGACGCCGATTGCTTACCATCAGGTGATCCGTCTGATCGTTTACCGGCTTATGCCATAAAAAAAATCTGATGAGGCCCATAATCCATGGACTGCAAAGGGATGTGGTTGTTGCTAACATTGTTGACATATAATCACTTTTTTCAAACTGGACGAGATCGGATCAAGTGTATCAGTATTTTTCGCATCAGGCTTCCTTATGCGTACTGCTAAGGAGTCAAATTCTTTGCCAGAGTCTGTATTTCCTGTAGATTGTCTTAAAGGCCCGAGTGAATAGGTTGCTTACGGAACGACACGCTCCATCGTAGACCGCATCATTGCTTGCCACCATGCGAGATTGTGTTCAAACTTCAGCCCATCAAATATAAAAAAAATAGATTATGAGACGTTTTTAATATAACTTTGAAAATGGTGTTAGATTAACTACTGCACCAATTCACTCAAACACACAAAAGATAATATAACCCTAACCCATATCACTTCACCACGCATTCTAGAAATAGTAACAACAATAATAAGTTAACGACATTACGTTCAGACACTGAGCAGACCAAGCAAAACCCGAGGACGCCCGAACATTGCCGAAGGCGGTAAAAAAAGTAACGCCAGATGTTCGTGACCTGCGCCAACGTGTTACGAAGTTACATTTCTCATAATACCAGATATAGTTGCCATGTTTGATGGATTTGTTAGGATAGGAATAGTAGAAAAGTGATAGGAAAATCATCAAAATTTGGGGCTAAGTAAAAAAATTCCAAGGCGACTTGGTACGTCCATTCTTGAAGTATAATGTAGGGTATAATCACTTAAGACGGCCTTAAAAAGACTGACTAACCTGTTGAAATATCATTCCCTCAATTTGTTCATACAAAAGTAGTCTCTAAACATCGGAAATGAGGTTGGAGTTCGTGGAGAGCGGTCACCGGTGACCGCACTGCATCCGTTCCGATTACCACCATCAGCACCGGTTTTTTAGAAAACTGCATAATTCAGGAGTCAACATTGTGCAAACGCCTATTATGACACAGTTATCCCCAAGGATGTCGAGGAGAACCTAACGGGTAACCGGGTCTCCGGCTCGACGTGTAGGAGAAGGAACGGGGTGGTTTTTAGTCAGTGAGAGTCTGACACTCCCTCCCGCCTCACCCAGTCATTCGATGATTTTCCCGCCTTAAAAAAATCCCTAAGGATTCTTATCCTTAGGGAATCTCTTGATTAATCAATAAGCCCATCAAACGTGGTTTTCGTCTATAATGACTATTACTTAATACTTATCAATCTCAGGTGGTACTTTCCTTCCAAAAAATCAACAATGATACACTTTTCCGCATCAAAATCGGTCCAACCAGTTAGATATTCGCGCACGAACTTACATTGACAGTACGTAATGCATACTCAAACTGCAAATCTTTTATTTGAAGTCAGTTAAAAAAAAATTCATCGTGTATTCTACAATCAGATTTTAATAATTTACCACGAACTCTTCAAGACTTATCTCCTGTCTACAGAAAACTGTAGCCACAGATCATAAACAGCTAATAGACGCCAGTCACAGAGAATAGCCCGCTGTATTTATCAAACTGGAAATAACTTCGCTACCGTAAACAGAAATATTTTTGTTTACTACAAGCGCCCGGTTGGTGTTGAAAGTTGACGAGTAAATTAGACGGAGTTGTGTTTTGAAGTTCCATGCAAATTAAGTTTGCTATTGAAAAAGGCAGCTGTTGATTTAATGCTTGAATTGAAATTGTAAGTGTAGCAAACAAATGGTGATGAAAGAATAGCGTAGATTATTTTAACATTGATTGTAATACTCGCTTCTGTCAGTGGTTTCGTCCGTATTACCGTGGGATAAAAAGTGGCCTATATATGTTTTCCCAGACCATAGTCTACCCCTAGCTCGCCGCCCGACCAGAACCAGACCCGAGCGTGAGGCGCGCTGCGTTCCGCGCGCGCCTCAAAGAGCCATCAGACCACCACAGACGGGGGGCCCAATAGGGCTGATACCCATACGGAGCCGCGGAGATCTTAACGGGTCACCGGGGCTCTGGCTCAAAGTGTAGGAGTAGAAACAGGGCGGTTTTTAGTCAGTAAGAGTCTGACACTACCTCCCGCCTCATCCATGTGGGAGAAGTCATTTGATGATTTTTTCCCCTTAAAAAAGGGCATAGTTTACACTTGCTCTGAATTTCATTTCACTCCCTTCAGCCGTTCACTTCACTTCAACAAACACATATCCTCACAAACTTTCGCATTCATAATAGTGGTAGAGTTATGGAAGGTTAAGGTAATATAATATTTTGAAAACAGTTTCAGTGGCTTAGTGTCAGTGATATCCCTTAGAAATAGAAGAGGTATGTATGTTTTGCAATTGAGATTTCCTCAGGCATTTGAGAAGATAGTATTATTTGTGTAGCTAATAAAGTAAGGTACAATATTGATAATACGCATCTAAAATCTCCATACAACATTATAACAAGAAAATATTTACCACGCGGACAAAAACACCGCTATAGTTTCAAACAAAGCAATCAACTCAATAACGAAGATACAACCAAAGTTAATTTTAAACAAATTGTTCACAACATTGTCATAAAAACCAACTTAAAATCATACATCGTTTAAAAAGCAAACTTCGTACCAAAGGACCAATTTTTAGTGGTCACATTACACGAAAATACCACTTCAAGGAGACCCCTTGCTTCAAATTGAATTGTTATTTATGAAGGTTCAAGATATTCTGGTGATATTAAAGTATTTTATTCACGTTTTGACACAATCGGTCATTCGCCTTACGACCATGTACGTGGTTAGACGTGCGTATGCATGCATATGAGACATATAAAATGAGAAAGCCAATATTTTGCTTTGTTTAACAAAAGGCGGGTATAGTTAAAATAGCAGTTTATTACGTTTTATTTTGTTGCAGTGTAACTGTTTAGTCTGCGTAAATAGAGAGTGCTTATTAACATATATTTACATTAACTTGTCGATTCCAATGTACCCTATTGTATATTATTGTGTCTGGTCTTCCGTTTAGAGTATTAGGTAAATGAATAAGTTTATAGTTGATATAACGAATATTATTTCCAAGTATTTATGTTAGTGTTTCAGTTTCTAGATAAAATTTTGATCTTCATATGAATGAAAGCTGATCTCATAAAAGAACATTTACCATGTTTTATTAATCTTGTTCCATGCAAGTAAAGTTTAATTTGCGTAACATTTCATCTTATGCTGATTTTAGATTTGTTCATTGAATACATAAAATTTTATAGCAATTGAGAGACCAAACACTAAAGTTTATTCACACTTATAACTATGGAGCCACAGATCAGTCCTGTACAAATAAAATATTTTAAATTACTCCAATTTGCTAACTCAACCAATTAGATTATCTTGAAGCAATTGGGATAATAACAGGGTATGAAAATTAGAAATCTAATTAGTCTGTAAGTTAGTTAATGAAAAAATATTAGACACATATTTTTTTATTTTGTCGTATTCTTAGATAAAACGAATCTAAGTTTAGGAGTGGGGGCTAAAACGTCATTTCTACGTCTAAAATGAACATAGAAGTAACGTGAACGTCACGCGACATTTCAAATCAATATATCGTCGAAAGTATTCATTTCTGTAAGAAAATAAAAAATACGTGTCTAATGTTTTTGAATAATCTACAAGACGGACATTAAAATAAAAATTAGGCATCTACCCTATTCTTACTTATTTTATAACGAGGCGCCATAATAGTAAGTAATATTACTTAATAGCAACTTATTAAGTTCTTCCAATCATTTGCCTCTAAATGCGGTCATCTTCTTGTCATCTACATGTCTTTTTGAGTACAAGTCCTTTTAAAAATATGGAATTAGTTCTGACTGGTAAATAGACTAATTAGGATCGCTCATCCATTTGACGATACCCCTTTAAAGTAGTTAGTTATGTCTGGTTCGTTATTACAATTTGGTTTAAAACTATTGACGTGTATTTTTTTCGATTAATACGTAAGTTAAACTACTATAAGGTACATGGTAAAAGCTAAATCAAAGTTGAAATGAATTAAGAACAAAAAAAAGAATGGAGATTTAAAATCAGTTAATATATTTCAATGCACAATAAAGCATAAGCATAGGCTCATGCATGAGAGTGTGGGTTCGAAACCTACCAATGGCAAGTACCAATGTGACTTTTTTTCCGAGTTATATGTACTTTTAAAGATTATCTAAACACCACTGACAAACGATGAAGGAAAACATCGTAAGGAAACTGGGCTTATAATTTCTAGTTATAAGTAATCGCGAACCCTCATTGAGCAAGCGTGGTGATTAATGCTCAAACCTTCTCCATGTGAGAAGAGGCTTTGCTTAGCAGTGGGCATTTATAGGCTGTTGATGATGATGATGATGCACAATAAAATATCAGACAGAACAATATTGATTTTGCTTTCGTAAGATTGTTTTAAAAATCGTCATCATGTTAAAAAGGTGGTAAGTTTTATAGCGACAATCAAAATGTAATTTTGAATATATAATTCAGGGGGTTATTGCTAAAAATAAACAGTAAACAAACGCAAAGGTCGCAAATGTAGAACCTGTTTAAGGAACAAGTTTTGGTGTAGTTTATGGGAGGAAGCGACCTGAATTGGAGGTGGGGCTTAATAATTAAACAAACAAAACATACATACATAACATGTTCAAACGTATTTATATTATAACTTTCGATGAGACATACTAAATTCATTATTACATGTTTTCCACGACCCGCGACGCGGCGACTGAATGTTCATGAATATGAGCCTCTAGCATGGCTTGAAACTAGTAGAGTACCTCGTCAAATTACGCGAGTAAGCTAAAAAACATAATAATTGATATTTTAACGCTTTTTTAAGGGGGGAAATCATCGAATAACTGCTCCCGCCTGGACGACGGAGAGAGTGTCAGACTAAAAACCACCCTGTTCCTTCTCCTGCACGGCGAGTCGGAGCCCCGGTAACCTGTTAGGTTTTCCGTGACATATTTTAACGCTATAAGACCGATTCTGTGTCATAACGTCAGATATTTTTTAAAAACGATAACACCGAGTCAATTCAATCAATGAGGCAATTTAAACGACTGAATGAACTGCTTAATTCAGTTTGAATCTGGATTACTCCTAGATTTGACACAGTTGTGGTTGTAGTGAGAATAAGTAATCTTATTAAGAGTAAAAATAAAAATAATTAACTTTATATATATCCGACCAGCCTGCGAAGAAACACAAATATCAAATCTTTACGCCATCCACAAGGACCAACATCATTATAATCAGTCGATCAGTGACTCCTTCTAAAGTTACCCATAGATAGGTCAGCAGTATATTTCCTCTTTTATCGCTGAACACATATCACTTACACCACAAAACCTGACCAGACTGGCAAAGATCCCGTTAATTTTACAGACCCTACACAAATAACATATTACGATTCGACCTCAGTCGCCGAATTCGATGGACGATAATCCATAAATGGTACTCGAAGACAGTTAGGCTTTTATATAACACCTTCGATATTAATGCTACACTTGAATGTAAAGTTCTCTAATCAAAGATGAGGATAATGCCATAGGTTAACGAACTTGAGATGAAGACGTAAGGATCAAGATGGAAGGAAACCTTTTATGAAATGCATTGCTTTGTTATGATCGTTACGGGTTACGTCAAAGAAGTAATGCGAAAAATTTATTTTGTGTACTAAATTTGGGGACAAAATATTAAAAAAGCCAGGTGGACATCCTCCGGAGTACCGATAATATCATCCTCTCAAAACTTGATTAATCTAAGGGTGAAAGAGGTTAGACGGCAGACGGTGTGCGTAAAACGAGTACGTCTAAATGATAAAGAAACCGGTCTGGCGCGTGCTGATGAGCCCAGGACCAGTTTGCATCCAAAGGAATGATTGCTCTGATAAACAAAACCATACCTTACCCCCTACACATAAAATCCTAAGTACACTAACAAAAACAAAACCTGAAATAAATATTAAAGCGAACAAACTTGATTAATCGTTGACACCAACTGATGACAGTATTTTAATCTATTGGATTTATCACATCAAAGTATCAGCAGACGATACTAATAAAATTGATAATGTCCTATAAAAATAATATGCACACGCATATAGAAATGTAAACAAAATGTTGACATTCAACTTGCGTAGACTCGTAGACCTTGATTACTATAGCCCTACGCAATACTATGGACGCAGAAAAAGCTAAATCATTACCAGTCTTTATAGAAAATGCAGCCTTATCGTCATGACGACAAGTTTTTAAATCACCGAGTCGCATGCAGGTGGTTAAGACTAAACTGGCTACTGATAGTACTATGTGCATGTGTGTCTTGGGTGTATCGAGGCATGTTTTTACTGAAAATGGAAACTGGAAAATGGTTTGTCGATACAACTGCCCTTGGCATTACTTGGCTGATTTTATTTAAACGCATATGGATGAATATGATAATATCCTTATACGTGCAGTCGCACTGTACCAGACTCGTGTATTTGTAGTGATATGACCATAATCCACACTAGTTATTGTTGCAATAGTTATGCAATAGGATTAACAATGTTCCGATACTCATGTAGTTACACTTGTTTGTTTAAAAGCAAGCAAACAGCTTTATTTTTCAAATTGATAGAAGCAAAACTTACTAAAACTATTATTACTCATCTATCTATGCCTTCTACTCCTATGAGATATAGACATTTATTGTCAATAATTACAATACCGTCTACCATGACGTCTCCAAAATGACCACATAAAATATTGATATTATCGGCTCCTAAAGAGAGACCTCTACAAACACATATTCTGTGTGTACCAAGTAAACTAAATACATTTTCAATAGCAACCACTTCACACCATTACTCATAAACACGTGTGGCAGACAGCTTGACGTCTGAACTCTTTGTTTGCCATAAACTCACGTTCAGCTTATGAATACAGCTTTTAAGCCTCAAGGCCTGAATATGGCCTTTGCGCATGAAATTATGCTTGATAGAAATTATATTTAGTGTTACAGCTTCGACTGCTAGCGTTAGTATTTTTACTAATATAAGAAGATTGTCAATGTCAATAGATTTGCTATCTATTCGAAATTGGTCCTAAGTTACGTACTTCGGATTTTTATTTACCTATTACTTCTCAATTAGAGAATGGTATTCAATTGTAATCAAGTAAATGTATCCTTTATGTATTTTGGCTTATAAATGCTTATTAAATGACACAATGGAGCTATTATGTAAAATGAAACTAATACATATTTGGACCAATGTGTAGTCAAGTAAATGCCCTACAAGACTAACCTTTTCTGTCATATTAATCACTGCCCATTTGCGACCATACTTCAACGAACATTCAAAACGACCTCAACAGGGTGTTCATAAATCTCCATTTCAGTAACCAAGTCACCATTAGTGGTGAATTCCATTACGACAGATCACGACCACCAGCTGCGTGTGCGCATGTGTCACTGTACCACAGAAATAACTGGACTAATCTTGCTAGACTTTACGGCGTCGACGACGAAAATGGTCAACAGGAGTACCAAAGTTCAGCACGGAATTGTCTACCCAATAGTTGTAAAAATAGAGGCTAAAATCCTGTGACGTGTTCTGACTGATAAACATGATGAAGAATGTGTTTTAAATGTTGAGGATTAAGGTGGAGATTTCAATGGCTTTTGTGTAAGTGAAGCCTGTATTGTCATTGATGCTGTTAAATTTGCAGCAAAAAGAACAATGCGTGCGCTGCAGTTCTGTTTGAATTTGTATGGTTGTAACGTTTTGCGAAGTAAATTGAAGAAAATGTTGGACATTTGTAAGCCAATACTAAATTGTCTTTGTAGCTTTCAATGTTGCTGAGTTTACTTAGAATTCAATGAAAGCAAATATGTAGCTATTGCCAATCCTGAATATTTTATGGAATTGCCTGGGATGAAACTTATAGTCCAGTATAGTTTCTTAAAGTGCAATCCTTCGTTTAATCTAAAATAACTTTAATGTTTAAATATACCGATACAGCTCTATGAACATTGTGTTGACTTTCATTAAGATGACAACAAGAATGAATAAATTATAAAAGACTTCTTCTAACTCTGTAAGAGTATTATGAAATAATAAGAACGAGTAGAACTGATGTATAGTATACACTAGCTAATTCTACGCGGTTTCACTCTGCTCAGCTCTTATTAGTCGTAGCGTGATGTTTTATAGCCTTTAGCCATCCTCGATAAATGCGCTATCCAACACAAAAAGAATTATTTAAATCAGACTTGTAGTTACGGAGATTAGCGCGTTCAAACAAACAAACAAAAAAACGAACTATTCCGCTTTATATAATAGTATAAGATATAACGTTTTAAAAGTTGAAATTATAACAAAAGTTCACCTTCATAATACATATCAGCAATGATACCCAGCTAAAATTATACACATAGAAATGGGCTCCAATATCATCAATATTAACTATTTATACCTTACTATCCTGCAGCACAGAATTACTATTTGCATATCCGTGTAATTACCTCGACATTATCTTATACCTTTATATGGGCAAACGAGATTTACTTAGAACGCAATTCTGTCGTTGAATTTCTACTCCTAAAGCGCAGACTCGTACAATTTTGATAGCAATTAGGTATGCTTACGAAATTTATCGTCTTTATTGTCATCCATATAATATTTATTACCCATTTCGATAACAATCGTAATTGTTTCATAGTCTTGTCCATATTTAATTGTTATTTCATTGAATCCATTGTTATTTAGTGTTGGTATTTCGTCAGGCTGTTTTGAGCTTTCGATTGGATCTGGAGAATTATTAGCGTTATGAATTTCTATGTCTTTATCATTGTAATGGTTTAATACCTTTTTGCTGGAATTGGTGTGTGTTATTTTTTTTATTTCTTGTCCTTTTACTACATATTATATATATATATATAGACTAAAAGCCTAATTTAGTTTTTACGTATGTAGGTATTGTACCGTATTATCACAATGACTCAAACAATAATTAACTAAAATATTTCCAAATATTCCAAAATACAATTTAAAAGCACGTGTAACGTCAAGATCTTGACAAATTCGTGGCATTCCTATTTGAACCTTGTAGCTTTAAGAGTGATCCCGAATCTCTACCGAAATACTTTAGGGGATTTCTGTCATTTAACCTGAAATTAAAGTGTCCGAAATCGATGTTTCCGTCAGTCTGTCAGACTGAAGAATGTAAATCATGTTCAGAATTTTTTCTCTTTTCGGGACGTTTCTCCCTTTTTTCTATTTCGTCTTCAGGGAGTGTTATCTGTTCTTTAAATAGCTTTTGAAAGGTGATGACAATTGACAAACTAATTGAGTTCTAATTTTGTATTTTGTAGTACAGTTTCATGTTCTGTGTGATTGGGAGATCGATTTTCATTTAAGGGGACTTTACGTTGTTATTTTCCATCAATCAAGATAAACTTACATGTTACGTACGTTTGGAGTCAGTTGTTTCTTATTTCTACTAGTTTTATTGTCAATGTAATTTCATTTATTACACCATCACTCACTACCTATTTCATATTCATTCTCATTATTAATTCCAACCACTGTCTCAATTATACAAAAATAATTGCAATAATTTATCATACTAATTCCAAACACTATTTCTATGACAAAGATTTCAATGGTAACCCTAAAAATAGTATAAAAGAATTAATCTCAAAAATGTTCACAGTATGAAATGAATATTAATTGGGTGGGGACAAAATGCCCTTGAAGACGTTAGGGGAGTCTTAAAATGAAGTATCAAAATATTAAGTTTTTGTGGTGATTAATAATAGCATAATTAGTTGAATTGCATAATATTACTCTTCACAAGTAAATAAATAACTTAATCATAAATTACATTAAAAAAATATTTCAATCGTCTCTTTTTTGAAGTCAGTTACTTTATATACTAAAACCTTATACTAAGTGTAAGAAAGACTTTTTCGAAAACTGCATTAAAATCGGATGAGCCAATCGCGAGGTAATCGCGAAGGAACATGTATACTTATATTTAAAAAACAATGACTAAAAATAATGACTACTAATAATTCCTTAACATCAAGTGCAAATAAATCTTAAGGACGCTATTTTGATAATTCAAACTACAAATATACCTCTAATATTGCACAAATTGATAATGGTAGTAACCAAAATTTTATTAATACCACTAAATCCAACCATCTAATTATAACTACTAAAAATTGGTCCTTCCACCCTATTTAGCGTAAAATAGAAAGTCGAAGTCAAAGGACAAAATACTACTTAAGTCTGACACCCGACATTTAGATTAATGTTTGATTTTTTTTGCTTTGTTTTTTTTAATCTTCCTTTTTGACTAAAGACTCTTTGGTGTCGTTAGACAGTAAATAAATTTGTGTGTAATTATACTCTGTAGCATTTTGTTGAAAGCTCATTTGGAGTCCTCCTTGTCGATTTATTGGTGTGATTCTTTTACATTGAAGATTGATTGGTTTTAAATTTTTATCTTTTGAGGAATGGTAATTAGGGGTCGTAAAAAAGGGAACGATTTATTTTTGAGTTGTTCTGAAGGTAACAATATGTGAAATAAAATTAAAGTAAGATGTAGATACCTTTCATTTAGAGACTGGGTATTAGATTTTTTATCTTAATAAAATTGCCGTGAACAAAGTCTCGACTTATAGAATCAGGAAAGAATCAAAGTTTTACAAAGGTACAAACTCAAATTAAGCATTACGTATTTAAAGTTGACTCATTAACAAGATCTAAGATAAGATCTTTTGATATAGTAAATTCCAAAAAGATCTGAAGACACTCTAAAAACCATAGTCTCAGCTATTCATAAACTTCTAAAACATATTCATAACCGAACTCCTTATACAAACCCATAACATTTGATGGCATCATTATAAGTATTAAATCTAGTTATTAGCAAAATGAATGAGCTCTTAAAAGAAGTTTTAACTTAGCTATTATACCCAGGCTTTAGTTGATAGTCTGAAGCACCTATTTCGCGGAGTTCCCGTTCATATAAATGACGATTTACCATCTTCGGTCATAACATAAAATGTAACGACAGAACTTGACTTGGGAGCAGATAGCAACTGACTGGGAAAGGATTTAAGAAAGGATATTTTTATAGACGATTTTAGGGGAAGAAAAATATTTGTGGTAATTTTCTAAATTTAGAAAAAAATGCTTTTGATGATAGCGATAATGAATTGTTGGTTTGAGTTAAAGAAATATAATTGTGATCAAAATTAAAAATGTTCGATTTCAATTCGATTGTGATCATAATTTAATCAATCGATAAAAACCTTTCCATGCTCTATTTAAAATGTCTACATTGTATGTCTTTGTGGTCCTTATGCTCAGCACGGTTTTTTCATCTCAATGGCATTTTGTATGTCATATCGCTCGTCCAATGAACTAGAAATTAGTGTTTATCTATAAATATCTTTTTATGGCATCATGAGGAGGTCATATGCTTCAGTGTTTATTCATTTTAGAGGTAAATGGTGTGAGGTTATGTAAGTGAACGAGTTTAGTTTAAGATTTTAGTTTAAGTGACAGTTTTGCTTAGAAGCTTACTTGACTTTTGTATTTAAAATTCTGTTACAATCCTAGATTTGTTTGAAGTTTTAGTACTTACTAATAATGTTCTTTAAACTGGCTTAATAAAGTCCAGACCTAAATTGGAAACATTCTCGCTATTATTAATCTCCAATGTTAATAAAAATAATAGTAACTATACAAACGATTCTTAAGCACCGTACCATTTTCTATTGATTAACTAACAATATTGCCAAAAAATACCCTAACACAAATTCAATTACCAAATTATACCCAAACAAAACAATTGTTACTCACAATTTGATTCCAATCAAGATCAAAATATCCACTTCAAATTCGGCTACCAAAACATTCCCACAGTATAAAAATAAATTAGAATTATTACGAGTATAAAATACTATTGCTTTAAGAGCTGTTTTAGATGCGTAAGAGCATGAAAGACCACCACTTATTGAACGTCGAGTGGCTAGAAAAGTTCCCAGGTTGCCAAAAATAGATGAATACATATATGAATTAATATATTTATCGTCCATTATGGTGATGGTCAAAGAAAGGGTTATGAATATGTAAGCACATGTACGTCAACTGTTTTCGTGTGTGACTGGATTGATTAATTTTGGTTGGTAGGTATAAAGTTGTCCTGATCGGAGGGAATCGAGCGATCTACTGCCCGTGCCACTACCAATGAGACTTGAGTGAGTATGACAACTCCAAGTCGTTATTTTTTATTGTGTCGGTGGTCGAGACAGAAACTTATTCGATTTATCAATACATTACTTTTGGGGTACGATTCAAACGTCTGGTCTACTCTTCAGTGTCGTTAGAAATTAAAGACACCTTTACTCAGCTTGGGCTAGCAATTTCAGCAATGAAAAGTTGACAAACGAACTTCAGTTTAGCCATCTATTAGGAGATGATCTACGTAAAATATTTCCTAATCGCTGAGCCTAATACTCCGAGCTTAGCATTTAGCAGGTTTAGCCATCTACCTCTAATATGAGATGCTTCACATAAAATGACCATGATCAAAAACTTTTCCAAAATATATCAAATTGCTCTAAATGTAATTAAATATTATCAACGCAATTTCAACTCTATTAATTTCGTGTATAAACATGAAAAGTTGACAGTTAAACTTGTAACTGATTAATGCTATATTTGGTTGACGCCACGCGCCGCACCCATGTCAGCTCGCTTCAAACTCATTATCAGACGCGTGACCAGTTTCTCTAGATATTGTACCACGAACAATATTCAGATCTGCATCTGTAGTTTCTGAATGTAGTTTATCTAAGTTTGCTAATGTTTTGATTTTGATAGTGTTCTTGGTTATGGAGAGAAGTTTGTTAGATACTTAAGATCTTATAATGAGAATCTTGTTAATGCTATTTTGGTCTCCGAAAATCTTTTAGGTAGATGCTGATACATCAGCATCTACTGCCTACAGGCAGTAGTACTTTAATGTATTTTCAAAATTCTCCGATCATGTATTGATAATACATAATCAAAGCACACAGTACAACACTCGGTAGCTTTCAGCAACAGTTATATGTATTTTTTTTCCAAAGTCAATACTTTAAGGTATACTTTATTGCTTTCCACATGTATGGCTTAAGTGGTAAACATAATTCAAATTCAATGTGGACCATGCCGTGCACAACAATATAACAGTTGGAGGGAACACATGACATTCGAAATAAAAAAAAATGTACCTACAATAAAATCAATGACAAATGCAAAACAAGATCAAATTAAGTTAAATCGAGTAACATTTAGAAATTAGAATCTCTTTTAAATTCATAAATAATTAAAATTAAAATTAAATGCATAGTCATAATAAAATAACAGGTAATTCAGTTCTATGACAAGAGTCTTTCACAATAACTCATAATAGGGCAGTTGCTTAAATTTTATTTTAATGTCCGTATGGTAGATTAATTTAAAACATTAGACACATATTTTTTCTTTCCTTACAAAATTAATAAATTTCGACGATATAATAATCTGAAATGTAGCACTTAGTAACGTAACGACCTCTTCTAAACTTAACTCTATTTTATCTAATTATTGCAACTTATTACGAAAAAATAACAAAATACGTGTCTAATATTTTTTCATTATCTAACTGACGGACTAATTAGATTTTTAATTTTCATTCCTTGGCAACTGGCGAAAAAAATCAAAGTTAAAATTTAAAACAGTCGAAATAAAACCAAAGAACATACCTAAACAAAGAACAAAAACAAAGTATAATATACGTAATCAATATTATCAGTAAAAACAATACCTACTACAAAAGAAGTACTGACAGAAAACAAATACTTACTCTCTTTCTCTTTCTTTTAAATCTCTGAATATACTCTAAAACAAAATAAGCTGCCAATCGCTATTTTAAAACGTATATTCAAAAATAAATTTCCGAAACTCGACCAAAGTAATCCGGTGGCAAAGATACCTCATTATAACGGATCAAAGGCTCAAAGAAAATCCTCGCATACATCTAAAAAATCACCTTATAAACCATAGTAATAAGTCTCATAATCTCTTTTACTTGAGTGGGGGATTTAAGCCTTATTTGGTTTGAGATTATTCGTTGTATTGTAGATCAAAAAGAATTTGCTTTATGTTATTATTTTGATTATTAATGAAGTGTTAATCGTTTCTATTAGTTTGTCTTAGAATATTAAAATAATTATTATGTATAGATGAATAAGCTTATGGTTTTTTTTATATGTCGTTGCCCTAAAATTTCGTCGTTCTTGTACCTTTAAAATAACATAACATCACGCCTTTTATCCTCGAAGGGATAGGCAGAGGTGCACATTTTACCACGCAAATAATACCATAGTCCCATGTAATAGGGGGTGAGCCTATTGCCATATACCGGGCACAATTTCAGATTCCGTGCTACTATTCAGATTTTTTTTAAAAACCTAGTAATACTTTTTCCTTTAACTTAAAAGTTAACTTTGAGAAGTCAGTGTTTGTTAGTCCGATTGTCCAAAACAGAGAGCTCATGGTTGCATATACATAATACAGTAATCCACATTCAAAACCAATAATTTTATTTACAAAAATAAAAATTTCCGCTTTTTTTTCTTCGACTTCAAAAAAGGAGCATTTAATTTTGACCTGTATGTATGTATGTATGTTTGTGCGTGATTATCTCGCGATAAACTAAACCCATTTTTATGCGGTTTTCAGAAAAGTGTTTGTTACACTTAGAAGGTTTTAGTATATTAATGTTTAATTACTACAAAAACTTCGAAAACACCAGAAGCCCAATTACAAGTCTCCCCAGTCCCCGAATCCTCCACAATACACAAATTCCCAATTCCCAAAAAGCCGGTAACGCACTTGTCCCGCTGTCCATAGGCGACGCCGATTGCTTATCATCAGGTGATCTGTCTGCTCGTTTACTGGCTTATACCATAAAAAACACCACCAGGGTGGGGTTTTTGAAGTTTAAGTCGGATTTTTTAAAAGAATTATTATTTTTGTTTTGAACAGGGATATTACTTAGGGCAAATCAAACTTTACCTTTGACTTTTACTACAACTAAAAGTCTCTCGTAATCAGATATTTTGTATCCAAAAATAAACAGCAATAAAATCAAAGTACCAGGAACCCATAACATCATTGGATACAAAAAAGATCTCAATTACATACAAACCTGTCATTTCGTTACTGATGACATGTCTATCTCTTTCACTCCTACTGAAATTAAAGATGTAGAAAAGGATAGCATGCGGTAGAAGCACTAAGGTAATAATTTTCCTGCACTCATCATTGTAATTGGTTTGTCCGTTTGTTTTCACTATATGTTTATCGATGACTGCTTCGCTGGATTCGTTGTAAGCGCAATTATTGCTAGTTCGATTTCTATGTTAAGTAAAATGTTGGTAGGACTCTTGGACTATTTGAAAATTGATAGCTATAGCAGAATTCAAATAAAAAATTTAATATTAACATTTTTAATTACGCTTCTTTATTTTTGTCAGTTAACCATGGCAGTATTTAAAATAGCTAAGTATTTATTTATTATCATGAGATACACAGGATTATTTTGTAACTAGCTGAAACCGCAATTTTGTTGCGTTTTTTTTTAATAAAACTAGCCTATGTTTATCATTAGTACATTAACTACCTGCCAATGAAAGTCCCGTCGAAACCCCTCCAGCCATTATAGAGATTAACCAGTACAAACAGACAGACAGACAGACAAAAATTGTAAAACGTGCTATTTTGGTATATGTATCCTATGTATAATCATATGCATGTTATAAAAAGCAGTTATTTCAATATTACAAATAAACACTCTAATTTTATTTATCTGTATACAAACATCACGCCTTTTATCCCCGAAGGGACAGGCAGATGTGCACATTATGCCACTACAATGTAACACCAACTTTTCACTATTTATGTTAGGAGTCCCATGTAATAGTGCGTGAGCCTATTGTCATATACCGGGCACAAATCCAGATTTCGTGCTATTACTGAGATTTTTAAAAACCCAGAAATACTTTGCCCGACCCGGGAATCGAACCCGAGACCCCTTGCCCGGCAGTCGCACTTGCGACCACTCGGCCAACGAGGCAGTCATTTATCTGTATAGATTTAACATTTTTTGTATACCTTCTTAAGAATCAATTTCAGAACCTATTTTTAACCTGTGGTATTAACTTCTATACATAAACACACACAAGGAAACAAGAAGCTAATCAATCAATTTAAATTTTAAATTTAACGGCCTACATTACAAGGTTAGATCTAATGGAAGGAACCATTTTACAGAGATTGCCAACTTAATTTATAGGTTCGAAACTCATTAAATGAAAACGATATGGTATTTATTTGAATTAGATTCAAATCTTGGTTTATTGGAAATGGTTTGTCAAATGCAATAATAATAAATTTTGTTATCAACCCATGCAGACTTAGAGGGACTGCACGAAGTTGATTTGACTTTTGTTCAAGTTAATTCACGTGCATAAGCCTATGTGTGATTTATATAAAATAAAAGATACTTATCTAGGTATGTACTTATACTCTCCTTGTACTTAGTTGTTATTTATTGTTCTAGAACTTCAATTTTAACCAAATGTTAGTATTTCACAGGGACTGATTGAAAGCTGCATCTTCATACAAATGGCGATTTGTATTAGATCCTGTCAGATTGTCTTTACATTTCTGAATGACCATAAGAGCTGTCATTGGTATTGTGTTAATTGTTATCGTCTTCACATAGTACATAAGCCACATATTATACATGTTGAACATAAGCTCCAATGACTTATTAAGTAGAGTTACAGTACCCTTTATATTATGTAACGTTGGAGTTTATTGCTCGTTTTTCGTCATTCAAAATTACACTTTGGGATGAGCGCCTAACTTCACTGACGGACAGATGGACGAAAAATTCAATTTTTGACGTATCAAAAGTGCATAATTAAGTAATAATGAAAATAAATGCTTTGACTTTGACTTTAATATATAAAGTCAACGTTATTTTTAAAAAATATTCGGTAATTCTAAGCTCAATTTTACAGTAAACTTTAACTAAGGTACTTTACTGAATAAGCTAACCATTTAAATACTACAAAGCTTATATAAAAGCCGCCGGTGCAAGGTTAGCGCGGCGCGACGTTAGCATTATCTAGCGATTAGCGAATCAGCTAACCCTGTGGTGCTCAAAGTTTTGCATTTATTTGTATTTGATTGTTTAATAATTGTGCGACTGCCAGTCAAGGGGTCTCGAGTTCGATTCCCGGGTCGGGCAAAGTACTACTGGGTTTTTATAAATTCTCAGTAGTAGCACGGAGTCTGGAATTGTGCCCGGTATATGGCAATAGGCTCACCCTCTATTACATGGTACTCATAACATAAATAATGAAAAGTGGTTTGTTACATTGTACAGTGGCATAATGTACACCTCTGCCTACCCCTTCGGGGATAAAAGGCGTGATGTTATGTTATGTTTATGTTTAATTATTTTCGATCAAGATATTGCCTTATTAATATTACGATAATTAAAAGAAAGAGAGAAATATAAATTCAAGAATTGAACATTAATACTACAGAGGTCGTTGCTTTTCAGACCATTCTGTCCAAACCGTACTGTGACGGTGCTGTCAAAATCGCTTGTAGTTTCGACAGATCCCAATATTTCTTGCTTGCTACTCCAATGATTCTCATGATCACGATGAGTTTGGCATAATCCATTTAGATTTAAATACTCTTGTCATCTTTGAGCAAAGAGAGAATAAAAAATATTATGATAATTATATAATAATCAGAAAATTAAATAAAACAGCTCTAAACCGATTTGACAAATTAGTAATATATCATGAAAAATTATTATAAAATCAAAATCCATTATTTCATTAGAATTAATCAAACATGAACTGCCTTAACACGTTTTTCTTGTAGGGACACAACAATATTAATCTTCCTTTCTTCAAATTTTTATTTTAAACTTTGTCCTACACTAATATTTTCTCATGTATCGGAGGTGCGTTTACAAACACATGACGCCCAGACCCAAAACAACAATTGGTGGATCAACCAAAGAGTTGATCAAACAACCGTGCGCGAATCTAACCCGCAGCACGTTGCACCACAGCCAGTTTCCCAGCCACTGCGTCAACAGTGCATTTGTTCAAGAACTTGTTATACATCACTGATTTACTATAGTCAAACACAAACTTTCAGCGCCACTGTCACAAACAAACCATAAACAGATCCAGTATCTATCTGCACAGCAATCTATCGTAACACGAGAAACGTTCATTTTTCATTGCACGTGTGTGTGTGTGTGTATGTGATCGTCGCATGCGCAGCTCTGTGTGCAAATTGTTTAATGCTTAAGTATTGTGATAAGTTACTTTGTTCTGTTTTAGATTTATGATTTATTGGATTGGGCTAGATGGTTTGAATGTCTTTATTAGGGATTTAACCTTTGTTTCGATAGTTCGAATATCTTTACAAATACTATAATCGTAGGAAAGTGAAAACTGTATATTTTTTTTTTAAATAATGCTGGGGCCGTGATTTACAATCGATATCGAAGCCAAAATTATGGTTTATAGAATTTTTTTCTGTAGGTATGTATATTGTATATCCGGGCTAAACTCAAAAAGTACTGCATGGATTTACTACAAATTTATCCATGAATATTACTAACAAGTCGAAGCAATATATAGGCTACATATATCAAGCTATCATCTACGGAGGAGGAGTTGTAAATCACTATTCCACGCGAACATAGTCGCGGGCGGGCACAGATAGTTATTTTGATAATTTTATTAATGTTTAGACTCAGACGTTGGTATAATCTATCCATATATATATGTATAAACATACATAAACTCTTCAGCATCTTCATCATATCAGCCACAGGACGTTCACTACTGATCATAGGCTTCCCCAATGACTTCCAGATAGATCGGCTGGAAGCTACTTTTTTTTTATACCACGACGGTGGCAAAAAAGCATACGGCCTACCTGATGGTAAGCAGTTACCGTGGCCTATGTACGCCTGCAACACTTGGGGCATTACATGCGTCTTGCCGACCCTTAAGAAACCTATTCACTGCCCTCTTGAAGAACCTCATGTTGTAGCCCACTGGGAAAACCACGGCAGGGAGTTCATTCATAGACCTGTATCCAGCGGGTCCCTGCGACCTTAATCAGGTCGTCTAACAATACATAAACTAAGGAAGTTAAATATATTTTTTACATCTTAGCTAAAAGAACGTTTTTTAAGGTAACTTTGTAAGGTCTTAAAACGTACATAAATCGCCACCTCGACTTATAAAAATCCCTTTAAACTTTTGATTGACATTACAAACTATAATGTCGACTATAAAATCGTAATTAATTATCTTTTTATACCGTAAATTTTACACATTTAGGAAAATTTTATTAACACATAAAACACGACCCACCTGAACTTAATAAATCAATATAAAACTATTAAAAACGTATGTGACAAACAAACATACAGTTTTACTTCAGTCTATTTTCTTTTTTATGCTTATCTTGCTTAAGCTGGTGCACACTAACCACACCAGATGCTCACGCGCAAGTTCCAAAAATTTTTATGACAACGTAACACGTGCCTGTGTTTTTATTTTATTTTATAAATAAATATCGCGCGACTGCACGCTGTAGTGTAAACACACCCTTACTTAGGGTGCGTCTTGGTACCGTGTGTTGGGTAGTTAAAAATCTGTTGTGTTGAGAACAATACTGTTTTAAAGGTTATTGACCTTTTCACTAGCGATAATTAGGGATGGGATCGCTAAAATATGTGCTATGAAAATGAAAATAAATAATGCCAACTTTTGACAGCTTAACAAAATCGAACGGCTTATTGATATGTTGACTCTGATTTTAGATGATAGTATAGATTAAATAAATAAAAAAAGCTGTAACCAAATTCAATAGTGATCAAGGTTTTAAAAAATTTAGACTATTTTTCTCAATTTTGGATTATAAAATCTACTTCGACTATCCATCTGCTTGCAAACATTTCAGGACATCAAAAACAGAACCTCATTTACACTCAATCGGTTAAATAACACCAAGACTTTATCCAACCATACACCGGGCACCCCTTTGCTACCAGCCAACCAAAACGTAAGAAGCATTTTTTCCAAAGCACGGTGTGGGGCGCACTTTGATGTTCATTTGTTTATATTATTTTAGAAGCAAAAATGACTAGGTAACAGGAGGAAACACACATGAAAGGCTCTCAATGGCTTCGGGATAAATATTTAAGTCAAGATTATGAAGGGTGCAACAGCTGGTGAAGGTGGGTGGACAGAAATGGTTGGTTTGATGTCTGTGTTCGTGTTTGACCTTGAATATTTCTTTCTTTTGTGAAAATCAATACAGACTTAAACAAAACCTATTTTTTGTAAACTCTATGATTTCAATTTGGTCGAAATGAAGATAAATATTGGACTCATTTTAATTAGACAAACAAGTGTATATTTTTGAGATATAACACCAAACTTAATAGTATGAATCGATCATTAATGAATCTAGAAGCTTACTAAAAAAAACTGAACAAGACCTAACTATTAACTTAAAGTAATCTTGTACAAATGCAACATAACCACAATATTTTCAATAGACGCAATTTGACAACCGTGATTTATAGAAACTCCGCCTACTTCTAACTAACGAACTTGATCAAAAATGACTTCAACATTGACTATTCTAATGCCTTGTTTGTACTACGCTAGCAATTTAGTCGAGTAGCGAGTCTTTAGTAAGTCTCTCTACTACCAAAATCAAAGAAACTACTCGACTAAATACTAGCACAATGCAAACAAGGCACAACCCATAGTGTACGTGGTAGAACAAGTCATAGATACTTTGATATTATGAGAATCAAGTGGCAGGAACAAACAGTTTACTGGCAAGCGTAGGCGATGTACTAACAAGTTGTCCTTAATTATTGTGCAATGCTTAAATGTAATAGTTTTGGTTGGAGAGTCGCCACAACAACTTGAAGGACACCCAACCTAGTGGGTGATATAATTTTCATTATAAAAGTCATACAAAGAAGAAAACTCTTTGTTTACTCGGCCAATCTCTTAATGTTAAATTTCGAAAAATCTGTGAAAAAAATGGTTTTAAATAAATAGGTAGGGGGATCACTACTTATGCCTTTAAAACAACAACCTGTTACAAACAATGTGGTTGGAAATATACAAGAAAGAAAAAAACCAAAATTAAAAAAAGAATTAATTGTAAAATAACACTAATTTGTATAAACTTTCAAATATGTATTTTGGCAGTACTTACATGGTTGAAATGTATCTTTTTACTCTTAAAATTACTTCTATCATAATTTCCGTTCAACCAAATCAGACATACGTCTTCAAAGCTTCAGAAAAAGAGAAAAATCATCTTGATTTAAACAAATCCTAATTTAACTCTGTAAATTGTGAAAGTATTGACATATCACGATAACGTACGAGGGTGAGCAGAGCTCGTCACGACATTTGTGACATTTGATCGAACGTGTCGAGACCTGGATTGAAGATTACAATGCTTTAATTGAAGATTATTCAGAAGATTTACCTTCTGAAAATGAATACATGTAGAACCAGAAACAATAAACGGGTGTAATTTTTGCTGTCTACCGCAGTTTACAATATTCTGTTGAAAATAATGATGACTTAGAAAGAGTTTGTGAAATAATGAAAAACCGAAACGATAAAAGTAATAAAGCATGATAACAAGATATCAAGTAAAAACTGCACACAAAAATAAACTAAACAACTGCTACATAAAATACATGATCAAGCAATCCATACAAAATACCTACAAATTATAAATCTACACTAATAAGACTACGTCATACACAATTATATGCAGCTATTGCATCACAAAGACTCGTGCGATGCCCTTGAAAACACAAAACGTTATTACAATCAATCTTCGACTGGTTGGTCGCCAGTCAGTCTACTAAAGTACTAGCGTTTTCCTAGCAGTTGCGAAGTTTTGTATTAGGAAATAAGCGATAAGCGACTCCAGGATCTGTAATAATAGACTCAGCTAACAAACGCACTTAAGACAAAACAAAATGTCGCGGAGAACCTAATGGGTAACCGGGGCTCCGGCTCGACGTACAGGAGAAGGAACGGGGTGGTTTTTAGTCAGTAAGAGTCTGACACTCCCTCCCGCCTCTTCCAGGCGGTAGCAGACATTCGATGATTTTCCCCCCTTAAAAAAAAGACAAAACAAAATACGCATGCTGTAAGATCAACATCTCTCTTATGTTATGTATGTTACGTGAACTGTTCTGTCTGGAACATGAAGGTCATGGTCGCAGGGGATCTACAATTCATTGGGAGATACCTATGTTTGGCAGTGGACATAGCTTGGCCTGTGACTACTACGATGATGACTGCTTATCACATTTTGGCCTAAAGAAACTATAACTGGTTTCCGGAGGTCCAGTTATCCCCATCGCCTTCCCTAATCTTCCCAACAATCCTCAAATTCCTAATCCCCAAAAGGCCGGTAACGCACTAGCAATGCCTCTGTTGTTCCGGGTGTCCACTGGCAACGCGGCTTGCTTGTCATCAGGTGATCCGTCTGCTCCTTTACCGGCTTATCCCATAGAAAAAAAAGTATGTATCTTGATGTAAATTTTCTGTTCCTTTTTAAAACAGCATAGAATCTGAACATCGAAAGAAACAAAGAAAAACCATTTATTACGCCACGACACACAACAGGAACAATCGCTATCGCTACCGCTCATGCAGACTTTAGACAGCCTCGAAGCCGACAAAAACATAATATAATCGAAGGGCTATTAGCCACAGGTGTGCAGTATTATCCACTGTATACATGTCAAGGGTAAGTAAAGGACATAGTATGTTGGAAATTAGTTTCGTTTGTAATTTGCGTTTGAGATTGCAGGCCAGCTAGGGGTCATGGTTATGTGGATGGTGGTTGACATAGATTTAACATAACATCACGCCTTTTTAGCCCTGAAGGGGTAGGCAGAGGTGCACATTACGGCATTAAACGCCACTGTACAATGTAACACCCACTTTTCACTATTTATGTTATGAGTTCCATGTAATAGGAGATGGGTATATTGCCTATTGGCATAGATTTGTGTGTGTAAAACATGTTTGTACTGGCAAAGGATTATATCGTTCTCCATTAGAATTAATAAAACTTTAATTACTTTAAAATCTATTGGTCATCAATGATATTGAAGTTATGAATATTCTGATTTTCATAATATTGAATTTGATTCTTATATAATTTCCCCTAATGAAATATCAAATAATAATTTCCGTTTATTAGATGTAGATAATCGAATTATTTTACCTATAAATAAATGAATTAATACACTAACCATTATTCTGTATTTAGGAACAGCTGTTACAAAATTTAGTTATATTATTATCCTTTGCATAGCAGCTCATTGACTGACAAGCTAATGTTAGTCTTCTATAAGAATATGGTTATAGTATTTGATGTTACGTTTGAAAACTTATTGGTGTTCGAAAAGAAAGTTGAACTAGATAAATATGAAGGTGATGAGTATCATATTTTGGAGCATCTACTGTTTATTTTATATCAACAAAACTTTTATATGCAACCCATAGACCCATTTTCATACTGAATCTATTTGTATAACCAAAACATCTTTACCACAACAAAATAAGACTAACCAAGTACTCACATGTATTTCTGTTACAGTGTATTTTCATATCATATTAAAATGTTATCTCAAGTTCATAATTACGTCTTGAACAGTCGGACCGACGCCGCGACGCCTTCGGTGTCAGGTTGCTTCGCTCAAAGAAACCGTCTGTTGGACACGAAAACACATCAAACTATACAAAACCAGTATAATTTGACCTTCAAGTGTGCAGTAAGATCATGTAAAACAAGACCATGTTAAGTTGGTTTTGTATAGCTCGAGTTGCTGCGTACCAGCAACATATGCAGCGGTGTAAATTTAAAGAGGTTTGAGCGTTTTAATACTGTTTCGTAATTTGAGGCTATGTTGGTATTTTGTTAAGAAGTATTTTGTTATTTTTGTGTTCGGTGTTTTTTTTGTACATATCGCAGTTAGTAGATCAGCAGATTTTTATTGGATTCTTGTAATAAAGTAATTGACACCTACTTTTACGTATTGAGCTGCGTCATCAGATATATAAGCTAGCATGCTGTCACTTTTCGATTATTAAAACAAAAAAACAGTACTTATAATTTTGATACAATTGTGCCCATATACCTATATTTTTTTTCATAATCTAGTTATTTTACGTATTGTCATCATAATATCTACAATTACAATATGACTTCAAAGGGTTTTTTATTTTTTTTTAAGGGGGGGAATCATCGAATGACTTCTCCCTGTGTAAAGCGAGAGGGAGTGTAAGACTCTTACTGACTAAACACCACCCCGTCTACTCCTGCACTTTGAGCCGCAGCCCCGGTAACCCGTTAGGTTCTCCGCGGCATTTCAGAGGGGTACAGGCACCACCTAAAACTATTTGATAAATCATATTCCTATTGACAAATTATGTAGCAACAAGTTCCTTACTTAGACCACACACAACACTCTCTAAGCCACAGACTGCAAACGTTTAATTCGTTCGCAATTAACTGTAAGACACAGGTTCTAAGACTTTAGTGTTTCACCAGATTTCTATCTCGTGCAACTTGATACTATAAGAAAATATTTTTATATTTGCACTAATCATTGATCAAAATGAGAAATTTAATTTCGTATGAAATTTACTTTATAATGATTTAATGGAACATTACAAAATATACACTTGAAATCATATTCCTTTGATTATGGTAAAATGATGAAAATTTAAAAGTGTTTTTTTGTTGATTAAACCGTTATAGGGATAGGTGGATCACCTGATGGTAAGCAATCAACGCCGCCCTTGGACACCCGAAACATCAGAGGTGTTACAAATTCGTTATCGGCCTTTTTGGGATTAGGATATTCAAGATTGTTGGGGATTCGGAGTTTGGGGACATTGGGGAGATTATATATAATTATGAACATATTATGATATTATATTTATTAATATAGACTTTATGTGGTCTGGCATTTAGTCTAAATTAGAGTCTGTTTCATAATAACAAATCAATTCAGTCTCTCCTGTGTCGTGAGTGTATTTACAAACATACAAGTTCACACACACATGACACCCAGACCCGAAACAACAATTTGTAGATCACACAAAGAGTTGCTCTGTGCGAGAATCGAACCTGCTGCACGTTGCGCGGCTACCGGTTGCCCAGCTACCGTACCAATCGTGCAACCTATATTTTCCTTATGAATAGTATCCAAAATGTGTGTCAAACTAAGCTTAAATAACATTTTTAATTGTATCAGAGGCTCATAGTATTAATAATATAGTTACTGCACATTTATTAAAACAACTACAAAAAACCTAGACGAACAATTCGTCTCCAACAATCAACTGCCTAATACTCCAAAGACAACTTTAATCAGATAAAAACTCATCAACAGAAGCTACGATTTAGTTACAAAATTAGTACAAAAAAGTCTAAGAGCCCACAGTGTATAGTACACGTTCGATATCGACGATCGTTCGTCGCTCGTGACTAGCTCTTGAACTATACGGTAGCTCTTGTGGAGGTAGGAGGTAGGGTTGACACTAAAAAGCTTTTCAAAAATGATTATTATTTTGATTATATTTGTGCATTTGATTAATGTAGATGATCTATCATTGATTGAATTATTTTTGTTTTTTTTTATCTGCAATATTAAAAATGCTATCACACAATTGTATCTAGTGGAATGTTTCAATGTTTACGGCATGGTTATGACAACCTTATCTGGTTAAAATATAACATAACATAATATCACGCCTTTTAGTCCCGAAGGGGTAGGCAGAGGTGAACATTACAGCACTTAATGCCACTGTACAATGTAACACCCACTTTTTACTATTTATGTTATGAGTCACATGTAAGGCCCCATGTAACGGGGTGATCCTATTGCCATATACCGGGCACAATTCCAGACTCCGTGCTACTATTGAGATATTTTTTTAAAACCTAGTAATACTTTGCCCTACCCTTCAATCGAACCCGAGATCAATTGCCCGGCAGTCGCACTTGCAACCACTCGACGAGGCAGTCTACAAACAACAATTTGCTTAATTTATAGAAAAAAGAATACATTAGTTTATTACATTGAAAAGTATTCATATCTACAGAACAAACCATATAACAATAACATTTTATCAAGTAACATTCATCATCAACAGCCTCTAAATGCCCACTGCTGAGCAAAGCCTCTTCTCACACGGAGAAGGTTAGAGCATTAATCACCACGCTTGCTCAATGCGGGTTGGCGATTTCAAACTTATAATTAGAAATTATAAGTCCAGGTTTTCTCACGATGTTTTTCCTTCACTGTTTGTCAGTGGTGTCTAAATAATCTCAGAAAGTACATATAACTCGGAAAAAGTCACATTGGTACTTGCCGTTGGTAGGTTTCGAACCCGTACCCTCATGCATGAGAAGTGGGCGTCTTAAACCTCCGGGCCACCACGACGACAAGTAACATTATTCACCGATATTTTTTTTCTTTTAACTAAATAGCAAGTAGCCAACCCTAAAACCAGCTTCAAGCTCCAACACTTTTTGCCTCCGATATCTAATGACAAAGGCATCATTATCTAATCACTACTTGTCCGTTTTTTACCGACAACCAACAGCTACTCATAAACTACGAACTCTATAGTATAGTGATCAATCTTTGCCTATTTTAAAATGGTTTTATTTATATGGGATAAGCCGGTAAACGAGCAGACGGATCATCTGATGGTAAGCAATCTGCACCGCCTATAGACACCTGGAACACCAGAGGCGTTACAAGTATATTACCGGCCTTCTGAGAATTGAGTATTTGAAGATCGGGAATTAGAAAGACTGGGGGGGGGGGGAATAAAATATATAGGTAATTGGGCCTCCGGTAATCTCAATCACACGACGAAACACAACGCAAGCGTTGTTTCACGTTAACGTTTATATGACGCTCACGTATAGCATGCAAGCTTTATGTACCTAAACCATTACCTATAATCCTATATGAATTGTATGATGAAGTAACGTTTCCATATAGTTGATGAGGTGGTTTGTGTATGTGTATTGTCGAGTGTTAGACACGCACGAGTTGTTAAAAGGATTTTGGCATGATACTTCGACTGGGAAAAAGATTTGGGTTTTTATGAAATTCTGAGTTACAGGTTATATTTAATGTAAACAGTATTTACTTTGAACTACCTATAGACGCGTTGTCTTGTCGTAACTAATACTGTTTCACGGTTACGATTTTTACTGATAACGATATACATACATACATACATATAACTTGATGCCTGTCTCCCATGGGGGCAGGCAGAGACTAAGGAACGCCAATTACTACGATTCTTACATACCTCTTTCGCTTCAATAACAGTCATCAATCTTTTCATGCATGCTCGTCGCTTAAGGGTATTTTTTACTTTTGACGACGATATTCAGCTTCCTAATCTCTAAAATCTTAGTTGCAGTACAAAACTAATGAAGATTTCTAGATTTTTGTCCGAAATGCAGCTGCAAACACAAATTGAATTAACATAACTTCTAAGTTTCGTATTTAATGCCAAATAAACACTAGAACTCAAACAATAGATCATTAACTAATTATGTAGACGACGCAGCAAAGATTATTAAGCAATTTCAGTATTAGTATTAGCATAAAATTATTAGTTGCAAAGGTATTGTAGCACGACTCTGTAATACTTCATAATTCGATATAGTACTGATAGATACATGAATACTCAATTCAATACAGTGACTATTTGTAGTTCAAGTGATACTTACGTATAATTGATCATTGGACTGTTTTACAAAAAACGGTCCTCCTATCGATAGAAAAGTGTATTGTAAAAATTCAATAAAAAAATCATAAAAGGCGAATTTGGAATTCCCTAAAATGTTATTGCTTAGATCTCATTAAGTAGTACACAACAGAATGAAAGCAACTAGACCTGGTATAATAAGACATTAAGATTTGTAAACTTCTAATTCTTCATAGAGTAATCTCAATGTTCGTTTCTCATACTACTGTTAATAATTTAACTGTGGGAGAGCCATGCTTTGGCACGATTCACTGACGGATCGGCTCGATCAGAGTGATGCCACAGCCTTACAGAAACCCGACGTGAGTGAGGTTATAGGAGGCCCAAATACCCTTTCCCCGTGCCCAATTTCCTCAAATTCCTAATCCCTGAGGCCGGTAGCACATTTGTAACACCTCTGGTATTCCGGGTATCCATGGGCGACGTCGATTCCTTACCATCAGGTGATCCGCCTGCTCGATTATCGGCTTATCCCATAAAAAAGCAACCCAATAAAACACCAAACCTATTGAAGACAAAATTGATAAGTCACCTTCTCATAACCAGCTACTCATAAGCACGTAACTCAAAGAAATCTCGAAGACAACACAAATTACACTGGCCTAACAAAAAGAGGGCCAGAAGCCAATCGAATTAATCTTTCAAAATGCAACACTAACACAATGGTACGAGCCAATTTATATGTCAGAAATGATTTTGTACTTTAACGATTCGTTGCTACTAATCCTAATTGAAGTCATTACTGGCTGCGTACATAAGTGCTGCTATCATTACTTCAAATTGATAAATAATTGTGTATGCATTTTTATGGGCTGGTAGACGGAGTATGAGTTCTAACTTGGAATTATGGTTGGAATTCGTTTGGTAGATCACGAAGAATGAGTATGTATGTAGTCAGTCTCATCAATGTTATAATTAGTGGTGATTGAATGACTGACAGACAATGCGTAGACGAAACTATTGGTGAAAATGTACAATTTTTTTTATGGCATAAGCCGGTAAACGGTCAGACGGACACCCGCCCATGGATATCTGGAACACCAGAAGCGTTACAAGTGCGTTACCGGCCTTTTGGGGATTAGGAGTTTGAGGATCGTTGGGGATTCAGGAATTGGGGAGATTGGGGAAGGGGAGGGTAATTGGGCCTCCGGTAACCTCACTCTCACGACGAAACACACCGCAAGCGTTGCTTCACGTCGGTTTTCTATGTTTTTTTATAACATTAACTTATGTCTTAAAATTCCTATTTTACGCGGAAGAGGCCGTGGGTAATATCTAGTAAATTACATATTAAACTCCAACATTTTTCCAAGCGCTCCTTAATAAAGCAGAATTCTTCAAACTAGGATCTCTAATAGTGCGGACTTGGCCTTACACAGGCCGTTAACTTGATCATCTTATGCAAAAGGTAGCCCATCTTTAACAGTCTGCGCAATTACACATCATCCATTTCCCACACCTTAAAATAGGCCACACATCACCTCCTTTCTATTATTCCTGTCAACGCCCAAAAACAAGTCACCTCGTCACGACCACCTAACGGGTCTATTATAATTCTAGCCTAGTCCTTTAGACATGGCCTAGGTAACCTGTTTGAATAGCTGATTATGTCACGAATACTGCTCTATACTGTTAGTACTGTGTTTGATAGAGCTACCTCTGTTTGTTTTGATTTTAATTGGGTCAATGGTTGTGCTCATGCCATTTTGATCGAGTATTATTTCTTGAAGTTGATAATATCATGTTTTGGAAAGGTCAATTAAATGTAATTTTGAAATCATCATCATCAGTGGTCATCCTGTAAAAGAGACTAGCACGAAATGTATTTAACAGCTTACTTTAAGTAACATAACATAACATCATGTCTTTTAGACAGAGGTGCACATTACAGCACTTAATGCCACTGTACAATATAACACCAACTTTTCACTATATATGTTATGGGTCCCATGTAATAGGGGGCCTATTGCCATTTACCGGGCATAATTCCAGACTCCGTGCTACTACTGCGATTAAAAAAAACAGTATTGCCTGACCCGGGAATCGAACCGGAATGCCCGGCAGTCGCACTTGAGACCACTCAGCCAACGAGGCAATCTTCTTTAAGTCAAGTCTTACTTTAAGTGTGATGATTAAATTGTTCATTGGGACAAATCTCATTTTGCTGACCTTGAGAAGTAAACTACTAAACTGATAAATATACTGATTGAAGTAATTCCTTGATTATGATTTGTTTAGCCCAATTTTATTGCATTCATAACCAATTTGTAGATAATATAAAAAAATGTCCATAGGTAGAACAAAGCAAACATAAACGTCACTACCTAAGCCATCCTACGATGATCGCAGAAAAATGATTCACGTCAGTCGTACTTGACCTAAATGCATAGATGCGCACGCGCATGCAGTAGGAAATCTAGCTGTTCGCATGTTTTCCTATAAATTCGTTTGTACTTAGGTAGGTTTGTTTGTGCAATTATTGTTAGTTTAGGTACTATTTGTGTTTCGTTTCCTCGTTTAAGTGCATTCATATCGTTTTGTAAAGTGATGTTCAGCTAAAGTAATAGTGTTGTTTCTTTAAAATATTCAGATTTTGGAAATTACGTTTAGAATTTCATTTTTCTTTTTCACACCAATACCAAACAAGTACCAGGTTTTCTTAACAATCGTTTAGCGTAATTAACCGACTTCAATAAAAGAAAGAGGTGAGAACCTCAAACTGAGAAGTTTTTTTTTATCTTTTTTTTTAAGTTTGACCTCTATGTATGTATGTTTATGCGGGATTATCTCGCGATTGGCTAAACCGATTTTGATGTAGTTTACAGAAAAGTGTGTGTCACACTTAGCAGAAAGTTTTAGTATATTAATTAACCGAACAGAGTCAAAAGAGACGGGGTTGAAATGGTTTTTTTTACTTTTATTTTAATGATATATGTTATTAACTGATCTTCCCTCCATAAGACAATAAGCACGTTTCAGTGGTAACATATAATCTTATACTATTACATAAAGCTGAAGAGTTTGTTTTTTTGTTTGTTTGTTCGAACGCGCTAATCTCCGTAACTACAAGTCTGATTTGAATAATTCTTTTTGTGTTGGATAGCTCATTTATCGAGGATGGCTATAGGCTATAAAACATCACGCTACGACCAATAGGAGCTGAGCAGAGCGTGTGAAACCGCGCGGAAGTAGCTAGTATTATATAAAACGTACAGATATGTTATGCGGTCCTGAATTAGTATAAGGAACACAGTAACACAAATTACATCTCCATGGACTATACTAAAACCATCACCATCAGTAGATTACCATTCATCCAACACTCCTGCTTTGTTCCTGTCTAGATTGCTAAGCACTGCTTCTTGACCGTTCCCATACACATGGTCAGAATCTATTATTATGGTATTCCCATACTATTTTATATCACCATTTGAACCTGATATAAATTTAGATTTAAATTGCAAAAGCATTTGCCTTCGACGCATACTTACGCTTTAGTTATACAATTGCGATTCTGTTTGGAAGTAAATTGGTGCTGGCTGGCTGATGTGTAAGGAATGGAAGAAATTTAAGTTTACGTTTTGGGTTTTCCGTGCTAACAGTTCTTTGTGGAGTCATATTCCTAAACGTAAACCATTCTACTGATACTAAGTCATGACTACAGAGAATCTTGAAAGAAAGCATAATAACTCAGAATTTTTGTAAACAAGGTGTCATTTCATAATTTGTGTTTTGTAGTATTGTTGCTAACTACAAACGAAATGATTTTGACATTGTTGTATTGCATTACCACTTAGCAGTATAAAAAGAAAAACTCTTTAAATTATCAAACTTAATGTTCACTAACTTATCACGTTGTATTATCCTCTATATCTCCCTAACACGTTTTATTATGACTGCCTCGTTGGCCGAGTGGTCGCAAGTGCGAATGCCGGGCATGGGGTCTCGGGTTCGATTCTCGGGTCGGGCAAAATATTATTGGGTTTTTAAAAAAATCTCAGTAGTAGCACGGAGTCTGGAATTGTGCCCGGTATATGGCAATAGGCTCACCCCCTATTACATGGGACTCATAACATAGTTAAATAGTTAAAAGTGGGTGTCACATTGTACCTACCCCTTCGCGGGTAAATGTGTGTGTCGTGATGTCATGATGATGATGACGTTTTATTTTTTAACCACAAGAATGATGCTGATATATTCTGCGCATTCACACTCATTTTACGATATTCGTTACAAAGATTAGCTATAAATCATTATTCCCCCGTTCATTGCTGACTATTAACTAAACCATATTACTTACTATATTACAACATGGCAAGACATGAAAAAAATACTTTTTAAGTTACCATCACCATCTTAATTCTATCCTTCTTGAATGAAAGACCAGAAAACCAGATTTAATAAAACTATACCATCCAGTACCAACAGACACTCCTTTAAACGAAAACACAGCAACACGTTGCCATATTTTTACTATGGAAGGCCAGTTTGGACGTGTTTACGAACGTGTCGCGCCTACGTCGAACGCGTGGGGGGACTGGCTGCAGGTGATTGGGAGTCGCTGGCTTTTGAATCTAGAAGGCAATGAAGTTACACTTTTAGTCTTTAAGTCTGTGTTAATTGGGTTAAAGAGAACTGCGAATGTCATACCCAAAGAGGTAGAAAGTTGTATTTTTCTTGACTAATAATACCTACTTTCTTCATTATATTTTTTAAATTGTTGCTCGTTGTTGTTCTTGCATTTTATTCTAAAACCATGATGTTTGTTCAATAGAATTTTAAGAACTTTCAGAATAGTCTACTATATTATAAAACATTGTAATTAGATAAATACATCTTATAGTATCAAGTAAGTACCTTCTAATCGAAAACCTAATTTTCGATGTCAACATTAGAAAGTAAATATATATAGAGGTATATATGCCAAATCTAGATAATCTGATCGAAATATCAAATTTAAATTCAAATTTACACCCAAGCAAACCACACGTAGGTACTTACAGCATTAAGCATAAGTTTACGACAAAATTATAACAATTTGTTGAGATAATCTATGCGAAATTGTCACTTTCCTACGCATGGTGCTGGCGGTGTCGAAATAACACCTGCACTATGGTGACATACTGGTTTGGAGAACGTGAAACAAAATCAACGAGTTCAGGTGTAAGGTAGTGGGATTTTATGACTTGGTAAATATACTTAAGTACAGTTTTAGTGACCAAAATAAAAACAATCTATTACTTCCTTGGTCAAGTCGACTAGGGTTAAGGAAAGAGTTATTGAACCAAAATTAACCAATAGGGTTTGATTAACACATCAGAAAATTATTGTTGCAGTTTTTGGAGTTCATTGACCAAGCATTGCAAAACAGTTTTTAGAATAATCACGTGATCAAGGTAAACAAAATCTAATGAAACAATTACGACTCTTTATTTAAGCACTTAGTAAAAAGTAGTCTCTTCATCCAAATGACCAATATACCAATAGGAAAATGACCTCTACTCCACCACTTTTAGAACCTATATTCCTATGTAACAACATTGGAACCATTAATATCATCATTTGTCATCACAAATGAGAAGAGATAGGCCAGTCTATTTTTAAACACTGCCCTGAATATTGAAATTATCTGTCTATTTATTCGTTGAACTAATTTGAACTCAGTTGTTCAAAGTGGTCAAGCGTGAGTATCACTATTTAGGTCACCCTTGATAGATGACCAGCGTGGACTTTAATTAGTGCTTTAACACCAGTATTTAGACCTTTTGGATGGATGGCTTGAATATCTTATGGGTTGTTTATGATAGAATAATGTAGATTAGTATTTTGTTCTATAAGCGTTGGTGTTATTTTGTGTCTACATTTGTTAGTGGCGGTCCTTCGATTACTTAGGTTACATTTATTAGAAATCGCTTACCCGCATTGAGCAAGCGTGATGATTAATGCTCAAACCTTCTCCGTGCTAGAAGATGCCTTTGGTAAGATGCCGTTGGAAGACGATGAAATGCTCGCAACATCTAACTAGTAAAAATGACTAAGTTACGTTAAAAAACTCTCAAACCATCAAAGAAAGATTTACCACCAACAATAATTATAATTCTCTTTATTACCAGAAAGCTAAAAGTCATAAAACCAAACCAATTAAAACTATAAGAGTAGCAATTAAACCCAAATAATCGGACACTACAAATTATGAAGACAAATTATTACAATCAACTAAAACAAATACTACTCCAACGAAAGACTATGCTAACAAAGATACAAATGAAGTTTTTAAAAGCAAAAACGAACCTTACAGAGAAGATGCAGAGTTCAAAATCATAAAAAACCATGATGAAAATAATGTTGTGAATGTAAAACAGCTTTATGTCAATGCAATCGCCTCAGAACTGATATTTAACGACTGTTCCATTATTTATGCATTGGAGATTAGAATATGGTGTATTGGCTGAAGTGTTTTCGAAGGATATTATTTAAAAAAAATCTTTGAAAACAATAGTGAACCAACGGTAGTAAAAGTATCAAACGCTTTTTTTTTTGAGGGGGGGAAATCGTCCAATGACTTCTCCCGCCCGGGTGAGGCCAGATGGAGTGTCAGACTCTTACTGACTAAAAACTACCCCGTTTCTACTCCTGTACTTCGAGCCAGAGCCCCGGTAACCCGTTAAGTATTCCTCTGCTCCGTATCGGCATCAGCCCTATCTGTGGTGGTCTCCGCGCGCTCCGGCTCCTTTTTAACTAGCATGACTGCTCCGCAGGTGAGGACGCCATAACGTCTCTCAAGCCACTCTTCAAAGAGGGGACTTACCACTGCAATGACAGCAAGCCCAAAGAATATCAAACGTTAAAGAATACGTATAAGTGTGGGCCTATTTATACGACCGTGATACCACGCAGAAAACCAACGTAAAACAATGTGAGTGAGGTTACCGGTGGCCCAATTACCATTAACACAACGCAAGCGTAATTTCACGTCGGTTTTCTGTGAGGCCGTGGTATCACTCGGGGCGAGCCGGCCCAATCGTGTCGCAGCATGGCTCTCCCATACTTATGTTTCAAACAAACCTATATTCACGACACATTATTCAACAAAGAACAACACCATAACTAACTTCAAGAAAGACCAATATCTCCACAAAACAATACAAGCATAGCCACTTCAACACTTGTAGAAGAACATAAAACTTGAGAACAATGTTAGAAACGTGTTTTATTTGAACCAGGAAACTATATGGACACAATATAGTTATAGTAAGTGATTGTAGGCTATACGATACTATCTTAGAACAAGAAGTAATAAAGACGCCTCACAGTTGAATCTAACCTCGGAATAGAAAAAGTTATGGAGTTGAAGACTAAGGATGATATAAGGTTGAAGTGATTTGTAAATGTGGATGAAGAGAAAGATAAACGCTTTTATGAGTTCTAGTAAAGTATCAATCAGAATTTATCATAAGTTTAGTCGTACAATACTAAGCATAATTGTTACAAATATCGCTATGGATACTTTAGAAAATCTCAGAGGTTGACTCTCTGGAATCTAATGAAAATAATTATTGATTTTGATTTGGTTTTATAAAATATTAAATATTAATTTTTTATTACATTTTACAGCAGCAACAACAATCTGAATCTTGTTTTCTATTCCATGTGATTTATTGTCTAATGTGGAGAAGTTCTCATCATCATCTTTGTCCAATTTATTCTACACTTTTACTAAAAAGACAACCTTTAGATATTTTTATTCTTACTTTTTAATTACTCTGGTCTTTCTCAATCTTTACTAGGTAAGTACATCATAGTCTCCTTCTTTACGATCATCTATTAAACTTATGATACCAGTTCAATCCTAATGGAGTCTCAACAGTTTTGTTCGAGTCAAGTCGCAGTACATTGCTGTATTGGAACCGGTTTTAGGACCGCTTCTGCTGTTGCCCACTGCGAAAGTTCATACGTGTATACTGTACTATAATAGTACACTATAATGTTGTAGGTAATACTATAGTTTAAGTAAGGTGCAAGGTGGAGATGCAAGCGTATTTTTTTCTGTCAGAGGACTCGAACATATTCACGTGAGTAACCAGCGATTTTTAGTTAATGTTGGAGGACTTTTTGATTAACTGGTGACTTAAAGTTGAAGTAGCGATTTAATGGGGCCTACCCTAGCGCATTTTTCCTCAGCAGATGGCGCCAGCGTGAAACTTTTTCTTCATCCAATAGGGAAATAGCTAGTGTCACACCATTGGACGTTCAATATTTGACAGCTGCTGTGATTGAATAAAAAAACCTCTTTCGTTTGCGTCATTTGTTAGCCACCATTAGATCAAAGTGGAGGTAAAAGGTTTTAAGAACTCTTCTCGTCATATTTTTATTAGTTTGTTATTAGAAGGAATTGTTAAGAGAAAAAGGTGTTCACTATGTTCTATCTTATGCTCGAAATATCGCATGTGAAAAAGTGTCAATAAATTTACGTACATTAATTTGTATTTTGTACATTTTCTTATGGAAGCGTTCACGATACCATGGAAATACGTCTACTTTTGTGAGATATATTAAATTAATTATTATGTTTTTCGGCTTACTTACGTAATTATTTGACGAGGAACTCTTTTTTTAATATTTACGTGAGTAAGCTGAATAACATTGTAATTAACGTCTGCAGAGTATTTAGGTCCAGATTTATTTGCTTTAATATACTCATCTATCATAATTAACATCGTCAACATTTCTGCTCGTTTCTATTATATCTTTTTCTAGTTCTACGTTTCTATTAAGATCTCAAATCGCTTCTCATTTATCACTTGTATCCCTCAGTCAGACAGTAGCTAACCCTCAAGCTAGCTATTGCTTAACGAATTATGTTCAATCTCTTCTTACGAAGCCACAGGTTTATAGGTTACCAACAGAAAAATACTATTGTGCTCTTTACTAAGGAGAAGTTTTATGAGACACGAGCATTTGAAGAACAGTCTTGAAGAATAAAGTTGTGAAGAAATTAATGTTCTCATGGAAACTTAAAGACTTTTTATCTTCGACAGCCTATATGTGCCCACTGCTGAGCAAAGCCTCTGCTCGCACGGAGAAGGTTTGAGCAATAATCACCACGCTTGCCCAATGCGGGTTGGCGATTTCAAACTTGTAATTAGAAATTATAAGCCAGGTTTGCTCACGCTATTTTCCTTTACTGTTTTTCAGTGGTATCTAGATAATCTTGGAAAGACTTTTTATAAATATAATGAATTCTATTCGATAGTTTTTTGATGAACATTAGCAATTAGACACTGCTATGGTATTCTATAATAATTTCAATTATTTTAAGCTTATTCTCATTATGAGTATTGCTCCATAAGACACTTGTACACAGTCTACATCTAATTCAACAGATCTCTAGCTAATAATCAATCAGTTTACCAACAATATTAGCCAACTTTAATCGTTTAAAATTGTAGCAAATAAACAAAACAGTTACACATTCTTCATAACCTTATTCCCCTCAATAAATAATAGTTTAAAAATTATATTTAAAGGGGCAATAAAATAATTATCTTTGGTAAACAACTAGGATTCCCACACTATGATTGGTAAGGTGAGTGCATCAGTTGTTGACTTAGATAAAATGTATAATATTGCAAAATATTTAAGTGGATTATCAACATACTTGACATCATTACTATCAGTTTCACTGACTCACATCTTCTAGTATTAAGTTATTAAATACTAGCTTCTGCCAGCGGTTTCGCCTGCTAGCTTATGTGTTAATCCAGACAATAATCTATCCTTGTGCCAAATTTCATGTCGATCCCTTCAGTCGATTTGACGTGAAAGATTTAAATTAAAAACACAGACACTGAAATACATCCTCATCAACTTTCGCATATATAATAAATTAGTACGATTATTGCTCTTTTCTTTTAACGTTTCATATATTTTTATTAAAGTAAGTTAGTAAGTATCCAAGTACTTACATTATTCATTAAAGCCTAATCATTATTTTGAATGAGTAGGTACATCAACAGGACAAAACTTTAAAGCAAAATTGCCAAATAAGCACTAACTGCAATATAAATAAATCATAAGCATTTTTTTTACTATCAACTGTTAAAGACAAGTCATGCTTTTTTGTATTGTATCTCAAGTTGCTAGTTGTTGGTGCAATAAATCTTCTATCTCAGACTCAGTTGCCAATAAGAAGAAAAAAAAAGACTTCTATAATAATTGTTTACTATCAAACGTATTAGAAAAAAATAATAAATTTCTCTGAACAATAAACTTGTTACGTTTTAGTAAAAGACAAAGAATTCACTATCTTACTACTACGCTTTAAAAGAAAAGTGTGATACTACGTATCATAACAAATATTACGTAAATCATAATAATATTATTATTTCTTACTACATAATATGCCACAAAAACATACGCATCAATTGTGAACTATGTTAACCTTTTGACATAAAACAATAAACTTTTAACTTGACCATGACTTGAGATAATGTTAGTTAATAATAATAATTACAATCAATGCTTTGTAATTAATCAATCATTTGTAATAATATCATTGGATTGATAAGGAACACTTGTGATTTCATTGACAATAGATTTACGTTTCTGTGTATATATTTATTAGTGGTTCGAAGGTTAAAGTTGTAATCATATTTAGGTACTATTCACGCAAAATTGGTACTTTATGTAACTTAATATCCTATAAATCCACCCCGGCGGTCATCCTCAGCACCTGTATGGGGCACGGGGTCCTAAGGGATTCGCTCCGGACCCCCACGGTGTAACGCCTGTTACAGTGTTACACACTCGTGATATCCTGGTGTTGTGAGCATCCTCCCGACCTGACCAGACCCGTACGGGGAGCATCGCGTTCCGCGCGCGCCTCAAAGAGCCATCAGACCACCACGGATGGGGCTCAATAGGGCTGATGCCAATACGGAGCCGCGGTGGACTTAACGGGTTGCCGGGGCTCCGGCTCAAAGGGCAGGAATAAGAACGGGTGGTTTTTAGTTAGCAAGAGTGACACTCCCTCCCTCCTCACCCAGGCGGGAGAAGTCATTCGAGATTCTCTCCCTTTAAAAAAAACTAATAAAAGTTTTGTTATTTTCATTATTATCATACCAACCAACAATACAAGACTTCAAAGTTCTATGATATTTCATTATTAATAACAAATAAATTCGGTATATTATTACTAGCTGACCGCTTAAAAAAGTTTTTTTAACCTTTTAAACCTAAGATCAAAATTGTAAAATCGGTTCAGTCGTTCTCAAGTTTAGTCTTCGAACGGTAATTCATTTTTATTTAAATAGAAAATTAATGTATATTGTTGAAACTACTACATTATTTACACCTATTGAAGTCACAAATGGCACCAGGAAAATGTAATTTAAAATTATTGATACGCAAAATAATTCATTGAACTTGTCTCATTTAAAAGTACCTAATGAATTGTGGTTAAGCGGTTTTCAATATTGCGGCGTAAATATTTACGTTCCCTATTTCTATTTAAGTAATTAGTATTAACAATTTTAATTGATATTTTCCTTGTGTTTTATATTTTAATCAGTTTACCATCTATATAAGGTAACTTACTTACTTACTTAGAAACAAAATATAAGCCAATAAGCCTTATACTTATATACTGAGTGTGGGAGAGCCATGTTTCGGCACGAATGGGCCGGCTCGCCCGGAGTGATACCACGGCCTCACAGAAGACCGACCGACGTTAAACAACGCTTGCATTGTGTTTCATCGTGTGAATTAGGTTACCGGAGACCTAATTATGCCCACCTCCCCCATTCACCAATACCTAAATCCCCAACAATCCCCAAATTCCTAGGAATTGGTCGTTGATCAGAGGCATTAGAAGTATAACAACTCTGGTGTTTTAGGTGTCCATGGGCGACGCCGATTGCTTACCATCAGGTGATCCGTCTGCTCGTGTACCGGAGTATACCATAAAAAAATATAGGAAGTATACAGAACGCTCCCAAAACGCTGCCAAAAAGAAAATCTTTTTACAATTTTAGTTTTCGCGTTATTTATGCAACATCAGCATTGACAACAAAAACATCATTTTTTTCTTCTCTGATTCACTTCGTTGCGGGAACCAAGACAGTTACTCTTGTCCCTGGGACGCGCAGGACTTCAATGTTCCGGTGTTTTCATGGTTGTATCTACAGTAGATCCTGGCTTACAGGAGTTGCAGCGGTATTGGGCGGTTGTGGCGGGCTTGTCGCATTAAAAAAAAACATCAGCCTTTAGCAGTTGGTTGATTTAACCTCCATCAGTTCTATTAATATTATAAGTGCGAAAGTTGGTGAGGATGTTTGTGAGTTTGTGTGTGTGTACTGTGTCTGTGTGTATGTTACCGTTTCACGTCACAACGACTTAAGGGATCGAAATGAAATTTAGAACCTGGGTAGGTTATTTTCTGGAATATGACATAGGCCATTTTTTTATGCGGGAACGCGGGCGAAGCTATTGGTAGAAGCTAGTTATGTTACAAACTCATAACATAACAATACAACTATACATAGTATAGTAGTAGGTATATAGTAGGTACAGATAATTTTACAACCGACTACTACGCATGCGCGAGAGATAAGGGCGTATTGCACTATCACGTTTAAGGCCAAGATGCGCATTGTCATGTATGAGTAATATGTTAGAGTTGTAGTGGTAAACGATTGTGTGTTTTAAAAGTACATGCATAAGATATTATTTAGAGATTGTAAAAAAATGTGCAGGTTTTGTGGGCTACAATTAATAATATTTATGTTTATCCAACTTATTTGTATTGTTCTAAGTTCAGAAAAATGTCGTGAAACGATAGCTGTGTTGGGCTTCGTCGTGTGAGTGAGGTTACCGGAGACACAATTATCCCCATCTGGGACTATTTTTTATAATCATTATCACCTGTAATTACCATACTTCATGCAAATAAACATTCTTATTCTTATTCTTATTCATCCCAATCTCTCCAAATTCTCTAATTCCTAATCTCCAAAAGGCTGGTAACGCACTTGTAAAATCTTTTGTGTTTCGGGTGTCCATGGGCGGTGCTGACTGCTCACCATCAAGTGATTCGTCTGCTCGTGTACCGGCTTATTCCACAAAAAAGTTTTAGATAGAAATTCTATAAAAAAACTATTAAAGATTTTGGATTATAAAATCGTTAATGAATTTTGACCATCAATTATCTTTTACGACACCAGTGTGCAAACTATTTGGTGTAAATATTACTTATTCAGTAAATTGCCAACTTCAGAGGGGTCAAGATATAATGGTCTTTTGCATACTGTATTAGTATTTATTCTAGAAGATAATTGCTATGTTTATTAGAAATGTACATAATAGGTAAATACTTAAATGATGAATAATATCTCTGTAACAAAGGTAGGAAAACAATACTTTGTTATTTATGCTGATTTAACTAGGAAATGTGGCATAATGTCGGTTGTTTCTGTTACTACACACATAGTAACGTGTAAGAAATTCTTAGTTTATTTTTAAATAAATGTATAGGTTATGATTAGGTTATGGGTCTTCGTAGTTAGAAGAATGAGCATCCTAATAAGGATGATAATGGGTATGAAGAAATATTCGATACGTATGTTTTTTATTTGTCGTATAAGAAAACAATACTTAGATAATACGAATCAAAGATAAGGAATGGAAGCTCGCTACGTCATTTCTAAGTACAAAACTTATCTAGAACTGACGTCAATACATTATTCAAATTAACACATTATCGAAAGTATTTGTTTCCGTAAGAAAAACAAATATGTGTCTAATGTTTTAAAATAATCTACAAAATAATTATCTACCCTGTGGAAAGCCCACAAGGTAGTGTATTTTTTTTATAAATACTCCGATTAGTAATTTATAAACAACAAATTTTCAAGGTATCCACAACAATTTTTTACAAAACCGACTGAGCCTTAACTACAAAAATATAAACAAATGTAAACTGCCAGCTGTTATCAGAGGAAACCGAAACATTGTTCAGTTAATAACAGCCGGAGATAATAGCAATAATATAGAAATTTTATATGAATATATTGGGTACTGATAAAAATATACCTACTTTTAATTGTACCTACTCTACTATCAACTGGATCACTGTTCTGTGCTGTACTGCAGATTTTGGTAAAATAGATAACATTTAACAATGCAAGGCAATAGTGCCAAAAAAATTGTACTACCAATGTGGGATCACTGAACTTTTAATATCTCTATCTATAGATATTGAACGCTTTAAAACTGAAGGATAGTTTTTTCTAGATTTATTTTTGCCCTGTTGCCCCACACTAGGATTTTCTCCTGTGTCGTGGGTGCGTTTACAAACATACAAGTTCACATACACAATGACACCCAGACTCGAAACAACAATTGGTGGATCACGCAAAGTGTTGTTCCGTGCAGGAATCGAACCCGCGACACGTTGCACGGCAGCCGGTTGCCCAGCCACCGCACCAACCGTGCAGTCATTTCCCTAGTATAAGTGGTTCAGAACATTATGTTTTCGAATGTCAATATGCTTGATTCAGAGATGGCTAAAGTGGAACATTTTATAATCATCGGTAAAGCAAAAATGATGGGCATGATCCAAGGATTCCAGAACCTCAAACTCAACTATTAATATTACAACATCTGTATTTCGACCTCAGAGTTTTTTGGTCTCACAGTTTTTTTTTAAATTTCCATTCTAAAAAGAATACCTTTTTAAACTGCCCACCGCCGCCCATAACTCGATTTCCTAACACCATTTATTACATCCCAAATGCTCTAGCTACTGTTAAATTACGATTTTCGTCGCAACACTACAATCGAATAATCGAATAGAGTAGAAAAACTTAATCGATATTATTTCAATATTAGATTAAGTCCGCGTGCTCCGGTTACAATCCCCGTGTCTCAACCGCATAATAATATTATATTTACCATAGGTACACCGCAACACCGTTTGCTTGATACGACAAACTGGTAGACTGTAGTGATGTGGGTATAGTAAGATTACTTTATCGATATTTTATGTCATTTCTTTGACAATATGATAAATAAATTTCAAAATGGCAATATAATATTGTGTACTTAAGTAACCATACGTCTTTATAGCAATGATTGATCAAAGTGTATTGCCTTTTTTATAATAACTATGTTTTAGTCCTTTGTGATTTTAAAAGACAGATAGATAATTATCATCATTATCTGGTTAATCATTCATGATATATATGCGGTTATATAATATAATGAATTGATAATTGATTTAAAAACCATATCAGAAACCAAGTAATTTGAATGAAAAGTATTACTACAGAGTTGAGTTACGTAATATTAAAGGTATGGTAGAAAGTTTTAAAATATCATACATGTTAATTCTTCAACATCGATATCGACACTACCCCAACACTACTCGTGGCGAGGATGCATTAAAACCGATAGTAGATTTGATGTGCGCACGCGCGTCGAAATACAAGTTGTAATATAATACGCGCATATTTATTGCGTTTGATCTGCGTCGAGACAGTTGCTGGACCACCGGGCTTACTGATTGGCGTGGTTTTCTTTATAGTAATATAATTATATTGTCTCTTTAGTTCAATAGTGTAGATTTCATTACTTGTATAATTATTATTATTATATCCTAATAGTCCTAATTATTATTAATGCCAAAGTTTGTGATTATAGTCTGAAATAAGATGTAGGTTTTTTTATCCAGATAAAGTGGGCAAGGAAGATGGCAAAGATTAAGAATTTTAATAAAAATTACGAAATATTTATTATCAAAGTGGGTTCAAAGAGACCCAATTGAAAAAATACATTATATGTTTTGCAAGAAAGCCTTTACACTATACAACTACAGTATTAGGGATTTTTTTATGGGATAAATCGGTAAATGAGTAGACGGATCACCTGATGGTAAGCAATCGGCGTCACCCATGGACACCTGGAACACCAGAGGCGTTACCGGCCTTTTGGAATTTGAGTATTATTAGGGATTCAGAACTGGGAAAGGAGGGAGGGGTAATTGGGTCTCCGGTAACCTCACTCACACGACGAAACACAACACAAGCGTTGTTTCACGTCGGTCTTCTGTGAGGCCGTGGTATCACTCCAGTCGAGCCGGCCTATTTGTGCCGAAGCACGGCTTAAAGGTATATAATATACCTTTAAGTGTGGGGTATATTATACATACGTTAACTAAGGCAGATCCTCATGTTCAAGCAAGAATATAGATATAAAAGAAAAATTCGGTTGAATAAAAGATAAAAATATTTCTAATTTTAATCTATTATATAATTTTACTACTTAATAAATATTTCACCATCAAAACAATATTTTAATTAACGCCGCCATTAACTGACGCAGTTTAAGTCGGACAGTTAACCTGTGACGTCACAAACCGTTACTAAAGCGATGGTTTAATAAATCAAAAGTTAAACGCGCTCTAACTTGTTGTTCCTGAACGCTATGTGGCCACTTAGCGGTTTTCTGTTTACACCGAAGTGTAATATAATGGAAGACATATTATGTATGTTACGTCTTCTTTTAGGTATAAGGAAGTAATGAGACAAAATTTGTGAGCGTACTAACCTAAGCTTTTGCAAAATATTGTTTCCTTAATAATTTTACTGAGTTTATAAGCTGAGCTAAGCCCCGGAGTTAGATCAAGTCTTAGTATGATTGCAATTTTCGCTTGATGGAAATTCGATAGGAGGACGGAGTCTGTAGTTTTAAATTCAATTTACTATACATGTACTTAATATTATTATTTTTAGTCCAGACTGCCGCGTTGGCCAAGTGTTCACAAGTGGGATTGCCGGGACAAGGGGTCTCGGGTTCGATACCTGGGCAAAGTTCAACTGGGTTTTAAAAAAAGTTTTAGCAGTAGCACAGGATCTGGAAACGGGCAGGTATATCTATGGCAACAGGCTCACCCCTATTACATGGGATTAATAACATAGATAGTGAAATGTGGGTGTTAAATTGTGCAGTGGCATTAAGTGCCGTAATGTGCACCTCTGCCTACCCCTTCGGGGATAAAAAGTGTGATGTTATTTCAATATTATTTTTGGTGCAGGCGTTAGAAGGCCTATACCATATACAATTCTGATAAAGATATGTTAACAAATATAATATGTATAACTAGCACATACATATTAACAAACCATACTTGGTTACCTCCAGCTGTCTTTGTACAAGTAATAAACATGATCTAACAATATGTTTACACCTCCAATATTATTAATATTAATGTAAATGTTCATTTGCTCATAGGCTCACCCCCTATTACATGAGACTCATAACATAAATAGTGAAAAGTGAATGTTACATTGTACAGTGGCATAATGTGCACCTCTGCCTACCCCTTGGGGATAAAAGGCGTGATGTTATGTTATGTAAATGTTCAAATATTATTATAAATTATTACACTACGGCAGGGATGGCGAACCATTGGCACGCGTGCCGTTGATGGCATGGAACACAAAAATTTGGGCACGACAGTGACTACAAAACTGATGAATGATCATAAACCTACAACGCATTTGTGGGGTCTCGAATATTGCAGGTGTACTCGGACTGCGGTGACAGCTTACCAGGCCATTGTATACTTTATTGCTACAGATTGACAGTAAATAGTAATAATTAGTAGATGGCACACGTACAACCGTAAAACATCTTCTTCAAAGTAATTGGCACGCTAATGTGTAAAGGTTCGCCTTCCCTGCACTACGGTGTAACATACATCCCAAGCTCAATCTACGCTCGCTACTGACTTTACGATCACAGTTTAGACCAGTTAGCTATCCAAGACTTTGTGTTTAGCAATTCTAGACAATTTAGCTGACCTAAGCACCTAGTAGGCTAGTACTTAGATATGATTTAGTTAAGTACTTGATCTTTTATGAAGAGTTTAAAGTAAGTTCAAGTGAAGTTGGTTTACGTGTTAAAATATGGTTGTAACTTAGTGTGGATGGATTTTAGTTCTTAAGATGTTAGGTGTTTAAGATAACCGAACTACAGAGTATTATAAATTACACCTTATCCTTACTCCGTAAGCGGGTGACCGGGGCTCCGGCTCGACGTGCAGGAGAAGGAACGGGGTGGTTTTTAGTCAGTAAGAGTCTGACACTCCCTCCCGCCTCACCCAGGCGGGAGCAACCATTCGATGATATTCCCCCCTTAAAAAAATCCTTATTAAAGAAGCGCTAGAAGAGCTGGTAGAAGAGTAAATAAACAAACCACTGCCATAAGCAGGTACTGTTATTTGGTCAGTAAATCGACTTCTTTTTACTACCCTTTATAATAATGACCAGGGGCTGTCCTTGGATACATTTCCATAGTGCATAAAAGGTTAGTGGTCAGTTTGTGTGTTCATTACATTTAAATTAAAGTTGTCTAAAGGGCCTCTGGGCAGTTTGCTTCAGCCCCTCGTACGGCTCCCAAATGACCGGGACCTTGTGGTTCTGGTAATGGTAAAGACCTAACAAAAATAACAGTAACATTACTGATACTTCATTAAAATCAGTGTTACCTGCAAATAATAGCAAGTGCTTTAATAAACATTATTAATTAGACATAAGCACCACTATCGAAGGTACAATCTAATTAATACATGACAAAACACCAAAGTCACACAAAGACAACGTAACAAAAAGATTGATCAATCCTTAACCCTCCTTTGTCTCAAAACAATCCTCTAGATACGTAGACCCACGATTTATAAGACAGAATGCAACAAAAACTGCAATGTAAAGAAAAAACTCAGTTAATAATTAACTATGGAACTTATGAACGTCAGCGCATCGCTGCTATTGCGTAGTTGTCGATGTGACTGACATACGGACTCTAAAGTTGGATAGCTTTGTGAATTTGGATGTTTATTTCTGTTATTTTGTCAAGGAAAAGTTCTATATCGGAAAGTCTAGGTCAACTGTTCAAATGCATAATGAATTATTGCGTTATTATAATATTGTGTTTATTATCCATTTTACGGTAAAACCACTGAACTAATTAGGTTAAATTACGAAAGGTAAATATTATAATGAGGGTTTGCTTCCATTTGTAGAAATAAGGACAAATTACCGATCCCCCTAAGTGTGAAGCATAAAGAGCCCTTTTCTTTTTGAAGAGGGTAAATCATGCAATGACATCTCCCGACCAGGGTGAGGTGACGGGTAGTGTTAGAGTCTTACTTACTAAAAACAACCGTTCCTACGCCTGCTTCAAGACGGAACAGCTTACGGTTGTCCGGAACCCTGGGCGGGCATAGGTCCTACTCAGCCGCATCAGTCGCGGAGAACCTAACGGGTTACCGGGGCTCCGGCTCGATGCGCAGAAGAAGGAACGGGGTGGTTTTTAGTCAGTAAGAGTCTGACACTCCCTCCCGCCTCACCCAGGCGGGAGCAACCATTCGATGATTTTCCCCCCTGAAAAAAAATCTGCCGCATCTAAGCTGGTAAGACCTCTTTAAGAGGCGACTCTTCCGATCTGAAACGACTAGGACTTGTATCTACTTGAGCAACTAAAGGAACTGAACTAAATAAATGTACAGTAAAAGAAAACAACCAACCAACAAGTTGGTTACATTCCTAATCAGTATACCTTGTTGATACACACAGCTACACAACAAAACCAGTATAAACCGACCATTGAATATACAAGAGGATTATACAAACCGAGACCTTAATAAACTGGTTTTGTATAACTTGATGTGAACTTAAGTGGGTATAAAAAATATTTCTTACTTTGTTATCAAACGCAGTCACTGCAGTGTGTCACAATGACGTTGCAACCGACGCGTGTGGGTCTCCATACTGATGACATAGTTATATATCTTCATGTTGTGGTTTCAAACTTAAAGTTGTACTGTGTAAGTTTTAATTTTGAATGAATATTTCTTTTACTTAATTCGGTTTAATTTTTTTAGTACTTAGATCGTTTTATATCTGAAGTCGAGCAAGAAGACAATCAATCTGATTAGCTTCTACTATTCCTAATACTTAATTGGGTGCTGGCTGCCCCGCAACGTGTGGCGGGTTCGATTCCTGCACGAAGTCATTTTTTTATTCAAATTCAATCCACAATTGGTCTGAGTGTCATATGTATGTGAACTTGTATGTTTGTAAATGCACCCACGATACATGATAAAATCCTTATGTGGGGTAACGTGTATTTAATTATTTAAAAAAAGAATGTTAAAGATGAATGATGACATGGACACAGTTTATTCAATGGAGTAGGTTCCTTTTTCAAAGTATTTAGTTCCTAGTGATATTCGAACTCGTGCAAACTTTCTGAGACACAAACATTTCCAGAAAATTGTCTCCCCATTCTTCAGAAAATACGTAAAATATTGTGAACGATTTTTCTAATACAATATCCTCTCTGTCTCTTCTCCTTGTGTGTTTCAAGTGTCATCTTCAAATAGATAATTAGCTAATCAATAAACTATTTGACCACACAGAGCCACGACCAAAAGTACTCCAAAAAGATAAAGATAAAAATCACAGTGTCTGTCTGTGTCAATTAACAAAACATTGAGTATGGCCACGTGCTACGGTTTATGGGAGTAATCAATTAATGTTTTAACATAACCATGAAGGAGTGATTTACAAGTGCCTGGATGCACATCAACGTATACAAAACCAGTTTATCATGATCCATCTTTGTACGACCTTTCCTCTTATTCGATTGTCAGTTTATACTGGTTGTGCATAGATACAAGTGCGTGTACCATAAGTGCCATGATGTCATATGAGATAAGGCTTGGGCAATAAAAATATGTTTAAGTGAAATTGTTTGGTTGTTATGGGTCTTGTAGGCACGTGTTGATGGTGTAATTGGTGATCATAAAAAATACAGGCTCCAAGCAATAGATGATTCGTCTTTCAATTGATTTGTTTTTGACGATGAAATAACTGCTGTACTTGGCATTTTTCAAAACTAATGTTATGACTAAACCGATATTATAAATTTTAAGCCCTAATTTTCAGAGTTCGAGATTTGAATCTTAAGTTTCAAAATATAACATCACGCCTTTTATTTATCCCCGAAGGACTAAGCAGAGGTGGACATTGCGGCACTTAACGCCACAGTACACTGTAGCACCCACTTTTCACTATTTATGTTATGAGTCCCATGTAATAGGGGGTGAGGCTATTGCATTAGTTTCATAGTTTGTAAATCCATAGTACTTGCGTACTCTTGTGTAAATAAACCTGCTAAACTTTAGACCTTGAGAATAATCTCAAGGTCTGTTGCCATAAGGCAACAGTGTTACAGAAGATCAATCTTTATTTCTGATTAAAATGAATCAAAATAGCATTGATGACACACAGTGAACAGTAATCCAAGCTACACCTAAGAATCTGCATTAAAACGAGACACCTCAAGATAAGTCAGCCACATTACTTAGCTAAAGCCGACATACCAACTTTTTATTCCATCTTACCACACATCCGAGTACTTTCATCCCACTAAAAGCTCATAGATATGAAATATTGCTAATTACCTATGAAATATTACTTGGACTCAGTAGTAACCACAAAAAGACGTGTCATATTTTAAATCGGGACGCTAAAAGCACCATAAGTAGCGACTAGCAACTCATCAACGTCATAATATCACGTCGATAAAATGACACTAAAACATAATGCATAGTCGTGACTATTTGTAAATACAACGTCCATTACTGCTTTATAGTACAACGATAAGCATTTTGACAAAGCAATAGATGACATGTATAGTGCAAATGTGAATGCTTTTGACAGAGAAGATAGATGTTTTGTGTTAAGTATGGAAGTACGATGGAAATTAAATAGGGCAATTTGTTATTGATGCTAATTGCTAGTTCAGTTAGGTACCACATTAATATTATTTACTTAATCATGTAATTGTAAATTAGGTTAATTCCATATCATCCATTTGAATCAATAATTTATGATCAAATTCTTAAGACATAGCTACCAAGATGTTTTAAAATACTAATGCTAATTTTTATACTCCATAAATCACTCATTAATGAAGAACACGTAGGTAATATTGAGGACTTGTACCTTAGAAACACAAAAGACAGTAATACATTTTATTTTACGAAAGTCACGAAGGAAATTTTACAGACACAAATAATTCAAGCTCATAAATCAAAACTTAACAAAAACATCAAACCTAATCATGGCTGGCCACAATTCATATTTCCTTGAAAGCTTACGAACATTATAGAAGACTATCTTTGTCACAGTGAACACCATCAACTTTAAACGACATCGTAGTCCCATTATGTCGTACAATTTTTAATAAAAACACACAACACAGACGTTACACATGATGAATTCGATATACTTTTGCTAAATGAAGCGCAACGCCCATAAGCCTTTGGTACTAGACAATTTCTTACTACTATTCCTTCTTATTTTGTTGGTGGATCGCCAACATCTATTTGCTGCTCCAGAACTTGCACTTCTACGGATTTTGAACTCTATTTTGATGTACTTAAAGTAATAGTTTTCAAATTTGCAGCAGCGTTAGTGGCAAATTTATCTTTGTCAAGTGCTGCATCAGATATTGTCTATCGGAGTTTGCTTATGGTGTTACTTGTTATGATTTATGGTTTCGTTCCGGTGCCATCTTAGTTTTGTTGTGTTAAACTCTGTTTGTGTCGATAAAGGATATTAACATTAGATCAAAAGTCAATACAGTTGTACTTTAGAAAATCGGTGTCGACTGAAGTTCATTGCACCCAATGAATCAGGCGTTCGTTTACACAAAGAGTTGCACTCAGGTATTTTGAACCATTGTTAGGTTATTACTTTACCTTTAAATAAATTACTAAATAGGTGGATTCTCGTTTTTGTTTTAACTTAAATATAACTTAGTACAAACTTTGTTATCATTAGAATGTATTTCATGCATAGGCTTAAGCATCTATTTCCATTTTGATATTATGATCCATTAAAGCAAACAATGACTTAACATTACTTAGGTTACTTTCGAGCCAAAAATTGGGTAAAGTTAATGTAATTTGAGTACGCACAAAGCCAGTATATTATTTGTATTGTATTTTAATATACCTAAACCAGTTTAAAACTTTTGGTTGTTTTAGTTTAGCTTAATCCTATTTTCTCGTCACACTTTCTAAGTTATCGTGTGTTATCTTGTCATCTAATAAGGATTGTGTCACCTTACCGACTTCAAGTTGAAAGTTAATCCGACGCTTAATAAACTTTGTATGATGGATCGCTCTCGAAAATACTAAGACATCTTTACCGTTATCACCGCCTTCATCAATGTGATTAACGACCTTATCTGTATTAAATTAGGATTCATTATTGAGGTCATCATTTGCAGCTACATTGAGATCTTTAGTGTCTTTAAGATAAAGTTCATTTTGTAAATGACTTTCTACATCAACTGAAGGTTTGATTTGGTATTGGGTTTCGGTCAGTGTAACAGTTTTTTTAAGGTTAAGTTTGGGTGCAACAAAAGTGCTTGAACTTTATGGTTGAGTTGATTCACAACTTCTATATAGAGTATTGGAAACCTTATTGTGTATTTGGAGATATGTATTGTTTGTTGATGATGTTATGGTATATGAGTACATTACCAAAGTTGAAAGTAAGAAATGCTATCACAGACTTACCAAATTCACGTAAGACGCGAGATCGTAGAAACAAATTAAATTGGACTTACCTGGAACAAAAAGCAATAAAAATGAGTAATGCAAAAGATTAGAAGTAATAGAATTATAGAGGTAAAAAACTAATTTATAAATAAAGTAAGTTAATAAACTAATTGGATTTTAGGGTTCAGTGGTGTGGCATCCCACTATCTGCTATGCATGGGACCCACTGTTAGTATCATCACTACATACTATAAAACAAAGTCGCTATCCGCCGTCTGTATGTCCCTGTGTATGCTTAGATATTTGAAACCACGCAACGAATTTTGTTGCCGTTTTTTTAATAGAGTGATTCGGAAGGCTTATATTTATGTATAATACATGCATATTGCACCCGTGTGAAGCCGGGGTGGGTCGCTAGTTGTGACTAAAATATTAATATTGTCTATGGTCGACATTGACTGTCTATGGTTTTAATTTTGACATAAGAGTTTTGTCACACTTATGGCTATTACATACAGAAAAAGTCGATTACAAATTGTTGCCTTTGACCACGTATTTTTATTACAAGTCTGCCTCCGTATAACTCGGCGTTCCACGACAAAGTGGTGTCAAAATTGTGTAAATTGAGATTAGATTTTTACAGAAATAGAGATGGGTGTTGGATGATGGATCCCATATTTTTTTCTATCCATGATAATACATTACACTGCATTATTTATTGCAGTACAAGGCGCTTACTCTTGAAACCAATTTCAATGTCAATGCAATTTCAATCCAATAAAACCTCAATAATTATTCAATTTCAAAACTATACAACCCCTATCGTAACTGTTAAAATAGCATTCAGAGTACGGAATATAAAGCCAAACTCAATACCATTTAGTTCATTCAATATCCACGCAATACGGATGCAATGGGCGCTAGTGTTGCATCTGGAGAGTACGAAATTTCACAATACCAATGTCGATCGATCGGAATTGGATTCAAGAGTAAGCCCACAGTTCCTAGCATAGATGTCAAATAAATGCAAACATTAATTATCCTCCATTTTCCTTAATTCCCAAGCAAACGTTTTTATTTGTTACTGGAACATCCCTATTGACTCGAGGAAGCTCGATTATCACAAAGATGCTTTGCCAGGAAAGGATAGGCAATCTAAAAGGTTTCTGAGAAAAATATCAAAACAATGGTGTCGTTTTCCTTATGTCAGATGTGTTAGCAGGAAATTATAACGTTTGCGGTTTATTAGTAACTTGTGTATCGCGGTTTGAATGAGCTAGTGTAGGTGTTTTTGATATTCATTTTACCTATTGTTTGTAGTTTGTTTGTCAACAGAAACTGGTGTTTTTGTTTTTAATTTTATGGGATAAGCCGGTAAACAAGCAGCAACGAGCAGACGGATCACTTGATGATAAGCAATCGGTGCCATCTAACGACACCTGAAACACCAAAGGATGTCACAGGTGCATTGCCGGCCTTATAAAAAGGAATACGCTCTTTTCTTAAAGGTTTGAAGTTCGTATCGGTTCGGAAATACCGCCGACGACAGATCATTCCACTGTTTTGCTGTGCGAATTAAAATTGTATAATCGTATAAATCTATACTCGACAAACAATCATGCTAAAATATTAGTAGACATATTCTTAGTACCTTCAGAATACATAGATGTATTTTTACAGATTAATAAAATTGCTTTTTACTACATGCATACGATACATATAAGTACCAAAATATCATTTTTACAATTTTTGTCTGTTTGTACTGGCTAATCTCTGGAATAACTGACCGACCGACAGTTGATGTACTAAGGAGTAACATAGGCTACATTTTATTTTAAAAATGGAAACAAAAAAATCATATTCTACGCGAACGATTTCGCGGGCAACAGCTTATCAAAAACAGACATCGTCTTCAATCTTTCTAAAACATTGTCACTGTTTTTAAACTTTACCAGACATCATAACAAAGGTTGCCTGATTTTAACAGCATCATAAAATGAAAACAGGTTCCTGATTGCCTTCAAAATTTCGTTAATCATGGGTTTAACATCATAACTGTGTTTACAGTAATTTCTCAAAGGGGATCTTGTCACGACTTAGTTAATACCCGAAAATGGTGGGAACTGTATTCATTTTGCTTGTGTTAATATCTGAAATTATTGCACCGATTTGTATGTGTTTTGTTTAGGTGATTTGCTAAAATTTGGGGATTTAAATTTGAATTTGAAAATGTAATATTATAATGATTTCTATAAGACTTTGTTAGAAATAGATATGAGGAAAAACTCTACTTAGAAAGATAACATCCAGATTTCAAAAGTTACTGATAGTGATTTAGAAGAGAGAGAAGACTGGGAAGATCAGACACAATTGGGTAGTTGATAGGGTATGGAAATTAAAAATCTAATTAGATTGTCAGTTACATAATGAAAAAATATTAGACATATATTTTTTTATTCTATTACACAAGAAAAAAATACTAAGAGCTGATTTTGCCAACGATAAATTTTAACTGAAAAATTATTTTGAATATTTGACAATTCTTCTATCCAAGCAACTGCCAAACAAATTATAATATTGTCAATCTTATATCTATATATATAAAAGAAAGTCGTGTTAGTTACACCACTTATAACTCAAGAACGGCAAAATAGATTCGGCTGAAAATTGGTAGGGAGGTAGCTTAGAGCCAGGAGACCGACATAGGATACTTTTTTACCAAAATTTTATTTTTTACTTTTTTCCGAAAATCACGAACGGGTATGAGAAAAAATGGGATGGTACGCGTACGAAGTCGCGGGCAGAAGCTAGTAATTATATAAAAGAAAGTCGTGTTAGTTACACCATTTATAACTCAAGAACGGCAGAATAGATTTGGCTGAAAATTGGTAGGGAGGTAGCTTAGAGTCAGGAGACCGACATAGGATACTTTTTAACCAAAATTTTTTTTTTACTTTTTTCCGAATATCACTATTTAGTTTATTCTACAGTTAAGAGTTAACTGATGATTTAAAAATCGGTTCCTAGACAAAACAGATTTAAGTTTAGAAGTATGAGGTGGCTACGTCACACATTCCTATAAAACGTAGCAACTAGTGACGTCACGCGATATTTCAAATCATTAATATTATTCATCAAATGTATTTAAATTTATTCGAAAAGAAAAAAATCGTTACTCTAGTTTTGATATAACCTACCAGAAGGACATTAAAAAAACTAAAAAAAGAATAGTATTCCTGAAAAACCTGGGAATTAATTGGACTTGCTCATTTATGACCTTAATAGACAACAAAACAACAACGACAATACCAAGAAGCAATTATATTCTGTACCTATTAAGTAAACAAAATAGTTACAAGATGATAATAGTTCACATTACAAGAATTTTTATAATGCAACATGTTTATAACTTTAATTGTTCATAACTGAGTTTATTCTTTATAAAATATAAAACAGTGTAATTGCATTAATGTGCAATGAGCTGTAAGATTCCCACGATTAAGTTTATTGTTGTTATGAAGTTATCACTGTGAACCATATAAGCTTGTGAAATACAAATAGATGAAACTAAGCTGTAATATATTACTGTTTATATGTTTATATTAAAGCTTGAATGCTTCGTTTGCCGAGTGATCGTAAGTGCGACTGGCAAAGAGTCTCGGGTTCGATTCCCGGGTCGGGTAAAGTAGTATTCGGTGAAAAAAATCTCAGTAGTAGGATAGAATCTGGAATGTGCCCGGTATATGGTAATAGCCTCACCCCCTATTACATGGGACTCGTAACATAAATAGTGAAAAGTGGGTGTTACATTGTACAGTAGCATTAAGTGCCGTAATGTGCAGTTCTGTCTACCCCATTAGGGATAAAAAGGCGTGATATTATGTTATGTTGTTTAGTAATACATAATATCATAATATCAACTGTATAATTATGATAATTTGGTACGTTTTAATAAACAATTTTACATTACACTCATACCCATTATTGTCAATTCTATGCAATTTTAATGTTGATCGTAACTACTAGATGGCGTTACCAGCTGTAGTATCAATTTGTGATGATGCATTGCAGTTTTGAAGTTTATTGTATTGTTACTCGATTTAAGTTTAATAAAATATTAACATCATATAAATACAATAAGTTTTGTTAATTGAATTATAGTATTCCTAATGCGTAAATACGAGCGCGGGGTCAATAACCTTGCAATCTATTAATGCGGTAAATAGTCAATAGATGGCGCTACTTGTATGTAATTTTGCAAGTTAACTTTTATTATTGTTACGAACCTTGAATTGTGAATTACAAGGGAAATAATGATAGGTAGTTAAAATAAGTCAACTTAAATTGAGTTTCGAACTGTAATATTTCTGAAACTGTCTTTTGGAAAAATATAATGTTAAACCTACATAATTCAGCTCCGTAATAGAATGATGACTAATTTTTAGGTTAATGTCCGTCTAGTAGATTATTTTAAAAAATTAGACACGATTTTTTTATTTTTTACAGAAAAGGATGCTTTCGACGATTTATTGATTTGAAATGTCTATACTCCAAAACTTTGTTTTGTTATATCTAAGTATCATTTTATTATACAACAAAATAAAAAAATACGTATCTAATATATTTTCTACATTACCTTACATTACCTAACTGGCGGACTAATTAGATTTTTAATTTTCATATCCTGTCATCATCCCTATTATGCGAGAGACGCTTCGCTACGCTCAATCGCTTAGCTTACGATGTAAACGAACCATAATACTAACTTCATAAAGTTATTAAGTAAATGAAGTATTGTTACAAACTAAACGGCCATTTTCCTATGTTAATAAAAGCGTGCACTTTATTTACTAATTTCATTGTTATTATTATTTTTTCCCATGGTTGTCTAAATGAAAATATTTATAGGTAAGCATTGTTTTCAAAGAATAAATAGCATATTTTTGTCTTGTAAATTCTATTCTACCAAAGATTTGACCATTTAAGTGATGTACCTAATGCTTAATGGTCGGGCAAAGAGGTTTTGATTACTTTTTACTATTTAAGTTATGAGTCCCATGTAATAGGGGGTGAGCTTATTGCCATATACCGGGCACAAACTTGAAATTATCAGTAATATAATAAGATAAAAATCAAAACTTAATATTTAAATAGATGTGCTATAATGAATTTCTTTCATAAAAACTTGATACGAATTTCCAAATTATAATCAAAACTCCATAAAATAACTTTTAGGTCCATAAACTTCTTAGAGAAGCAAAATATCCAATTGATCTTGAGCTCTCTTTTAATAAAAGCTTAGATTGTGATATGAGATATTGCGGGGTCCAACTTAACTGGAGGCCATGACAAAAACAGTATCACGTTTCATTTTAAAGTTTTTTTTTTATAACATAACCTGGTTAACGAGCAGACGGATCACTTGATGGTAAGCAATCGGCGTCGCCCATGGACACCTGGAACACCAAGGTGTTACAAGTGCGTTAACTGCCTTTTGGAAATTGGAATTTGAGAATTGTGGAAGATTAGGGGATTTGGGAGACTAGGGAGGGGGGTAATTGGCCTCCGGTAACCTCACTCACACGACGAAACACAACGCAAGCGTTGCTTTACGTCGGTTTTCTGTAAGGCCGTGGTATCACTCCGGTCGAGCCGGTCCATGCATGCCGAAGTATTGCTCTCCCACACTTAAAACTATTAATGTTAGTTAAATTTATTGCACGATAGATAGTGTCTGTTTAGTGCAGTAGGTAATTGGTTGTAGTGGTTGGTTGTGGAAATAGAAGTGCGATGCAGGGCTAAATTACGGCCTTGGGGACACAATAGTTCGGAGCTCCTTTGGAGTTTTTTTAACATTGAGACGCGCGCGGAACGCAATGCGCCGATTGCCCCCACACTACGATTTTATCCTATATCGTGGGTGTATTTACAATCATACAGGTTCACATACACCTGACACCCAAACTGGGAACAACAATTGGTGGAGCACACAAAGATTTGCTTCTAGCTCGAACCAACTAAAGTAATTAAAATTATCGAGATAAAAAACGTTACTAATTTAAATAAGAGCGAATTCAGTTAAACGTCTTAAAGATAACTAATTAAAAAAGTTCACATTGCATAATTTTTTCACTCATTTAACTCATTCTTAAAAATAGGTTAACCACAAAAGCATTCAACCTGTTTCTTCTAAGTAATAAAATCGCTGTTCGCCACAAAAATCCTTTTTGAACTTATTTTACAAACCATTTAATTACTATAAAAGGATTCGTGCTTACCCTCATATGACTTAAGACTAAATATTTATACATTCAATCGTACACATGAAACTACACCAAAAAGACTAAAACCTTCAATGCAATTTCAACTTTAAACTAAAATGAAAGGGTTGAATATGCATTAAAGTTTAACAGTTTATATTTCACAGAGTAGAAAGCTCCCTACAACAGGTGTTCTGAATTCATAAATTCGTTATGAGAACACAATTATTCCAGCCAATTTTGACAAATTATTTATATTTACTGACTGACTTAACTAAGGTCGTTATGCTGTTTCTTAATCATGTTATTTATTCACGAAGGACCTCCGTTGAATTAAGACTACAAGTGTAGGAGTAGGAACGGGGTAGTTTTTAGACAGTAAGAGTCTGTTTAGATAATAATATTTCCCCCTTAAAAAACAAAATATTAAAAAAGAACTTTGCCAAAACTGTGAAGCTAATCTCAAGTTCTAGTTCATCAATAGTTAAAAACTTTAAAAACGATATTTGGAATTCAATCGTCAGCAGAAGAATGACGAGCTTTCTTAAAACATAATAATATAATTTAGTCTTTGCCAAAAATAATATATTTTTTTAAACTCAGCAAAGAAATCGGCAACATGGTTTCACAAACAATGTTAATGTTCTACGGCTATCAGATTAATGACGCCATCTTTTTTTCCTAATTTTTATTATCTTGTGATTTAAAATACTATTAAAATAATTGCCTCAGCTCAACTTCATAAACTATTCAAGAAAAGCCATAAAATAAAAATTCGAAACTTAAAATTCAACCCTATAACAGCTACTGGTTAAAAACCCAAAAAAAACATCGAATCACATAAAACCTTTTTAATATTCAGAGCCCGTTGCAATAAATTATCATTCGTTCTTTCTTTGCTTCATATATATAGAAAAAAAGCATCAAAATATACCAAATCGGGGCTAAGAGTAGACCCATACAAAGCCCTATTGAACTTGTCTGAACTTGTCTCGAAAAAAAAAACACCTAGGCACCTGTTTGGGACACCACCTGTGGAATATATTAAGACTCTTTTATAAAAAGACTCCTAACAAAAAAAAATGAACGTAGTAGTGTACAGTTTTGTACGGGACTCGATTTTTAGGGATCTGTAAGTTAGGGGGTTGTAGGACCCCTTCAGTAGACTAAACCGGACTAGATCGGTTACTAAAATTATTTATAAACATATTCAGATTGACTTTTATAAAATCAGACAGTACTTTATGAAGCGTATGAACGTTAAAGTTGATGCAAAATAGAGTTGATAATTAACTAAAAATTGCGGGTTACTCAAGTGAATATACTGAGAAAAGATCTACTAGTTTCGCTCGGCGATGTCGCGCAACCTATGCCGCGTAGGCTGCGCGTATATTCACGTGAGTAACTCGCGATTTTTAGTTAATTTAGTATGTCTCACGATAGTTATTATAAAAACAGAGTTGATAATTATAGAAAAACTCAAAGAGACCAAAGCTTAATTGGCTCCTAACTATATTATACTAATTATGTTAAACAGCTGTTATGACAAATTATTGTGAACCTTTCAGTTAAATAATTGGGTTTTTAAAGTCTATAAAGAGAAAATAAAGAAAATTGGTTTAGAAGTCACCCTTTATCTTTTAAACTTTTCAAATGTAATCATGCAGTCGTGGTATAGAAACGTACGGAACCCAACATGTACACTGGACTTATTTCAACCCAGTATTTTTATGTTTTTTTTTTGTTACTAAAAAGTATTGATTTACTCTCGTTTAACCGTATTGTTATTGCCCATTTTTGTGTTAAAATATATTTTGGAAAGATTTTTGTTTTTTTCTTTTGACAGTAGAATGCCTAATGAGTCTGAAGACAAATATGGAGTAAGTGGCGATACGATTTAACTTTCAATTGACTTTTTAAGAGTGTTGGTTGGGGATTAAAAATTGTGCTTGATATTGGATTTTTTTTTTAAATTTCAAATCTTAGTGATTTACGGAGTATGGAAACCTCTATTATAATACATCTTTACCTAAACCTACAACAAATGAAAGACAAGTCGTATATAAAATATATAATCATAAACTTTTATTATAAACTATGTTTAAAAAAAACCGTCGTCAAGCCCCTCTTTTTTTGAAGGCGGTTAATAAAATTGACACATTATCAGCTAAATGACCACTAGCTAGAATCCAAACAATACGCTGAGTTAAAATTAAAACAGCGCTTGCATCATAGGACAATATTATAATTCTATTCTATCAGTCTCTATGACTAAAGACAAAGACAATAATTAGATAAAATCTTCTAATAGATAAACCAAGAGAACAACAAACCACCGAGTTCAGTTTTAATATGAACAAATTAGAAACCCAAGCAGTTGTCCAGTCTAATTATTTTGAATAATTTATTCAAATCTGTGTACAGTTTGAATTTCAATACATTATTTATTAATTAATTTTGAAGCTTTTGAACAAATTGAATGATTTCAGATCGCACTCGACAATTTTAGAATAAGAATGAAATTGGCTTGGAATTATTTTCGTAATGAATTGTATCTTTCTAATTTCTAAATTCAAAATTTGCATGCAAATCAAAAACTGTTATTCTTTTCAAAATTCTTCCCAATACCTATGTTTTGTTTTTCTAAATTCTCATTGAACTTAAAGTAAGGATCTAATAATTTAAATGCTAACGATATTAATACCAAATCAGAGTAATAAATCTATTTTGAACAGATTTTGACCACTGACTACAATGTTACTGTTGTCAAAGTGCTAATTTTAAACCATTGATAAGTAGACCAAAATTAACATAAAGGTATTGTCATAAATTCGATATATTTAAATCTAACTTCATTTTAGCATTACCTTTTATTTTATCAATTAAGTTCAGTAACAACTATCAATCACTGAGAAATCTAATAGTTTCAGCGATATCTTTCTCTCAATAAGGTATTAATTATATTGTCAGATGCATCACACGTTGTTATACCAGAATAGAAATCCAGAGAAATCAAAATGTGATTATCTTCACTTAAGAAGTCAATTGGCCAAACAAACAAATGAACCAACGGACTCGGTTACCAACTAATGGACTCGTAAAAGTACCGTATCCACATGATCACTCAATAAGGCATCCATCAATGAAAAAAAAACGAAAGTCAAATTAAAAAAACATCTTCAAATCTAACTATAGCTACTGAATTTATTCGTCCTCAATGAGACTTCAAAACTATTATTTCTTGATTACTTATCGAATTGGTTTATCCAAAAAAAGGTAACCAGCCTCTAAGGTAAGCCGACGGCAGTATCGTTGACACAAAAAAGAAAAAAACTTTAAAAACTATTGAACCATACCTTTCCACATCAATCGTAATCAAAAATAAGTCTCTTCTTCAAAACCGTGACTTACTTTCTCAAAATGTTTTACTTACCATTTAAGATATACACGAAGACCACCAACTCTAAAGCTTTGGGAAGGACGAAAAAATTTGATGTAACCCGAAATGAGCACAATGGGTTAGTTTTGTCCTACTTTTGAAGACCACACAGTTTAAACATGAATTTTGCTTTATTATGCATCTTTGAAATTTTGTTGGGAAGTTCGACAATCTTTAAAGACTTTAATCTTAGTATTAGTATTAATACCTCATTTGTTCCTAAAATATCAATTGTTTAAATTATAATGCTTAAACCATATTACTAGTTAGATAAACACTTTCATCTTCATTCTTTAACTTGTTTCCAATGTATGTGCTAACAAAAATAGTACTTAACAAGAACATTATAAAACACAACTTCTATTAAAAGCTATGAGATAGTTATTCCTACTCTATCATCTGCTACTGTATTAACAATATTCTATCAATGTATAATTGCTTCCAGTATAATAATTTGTATGCAATATGGATTGCATTTCATATAGTTTTCGTTTTCTTCGTCCACGATTTGTCCGGTTGCCATCGATTTTCGCTTTCGATTGTCGAACGCTTTGCATCGAGTCCATTGCCAATGTCTTGGTGTAATTTATGAATTGTTGGCGTAATTTTTTTTTATAAGTTGTGGATTATTTTTTATTTGTAACAGTGTTTTGTGTTATCTTTGCAATTCATTTTGGTAGTTGATTTGGGATTGTAAAAGGTATACTAGTCTTTGTTTTTTATTTAAAAAATCCGGTATCTTTATTTTATTTAGTTTAATCCCATTTTTGGATGTCCTTTTTAATTTCATTTTACGTTTTAGAAGTTAAGTTTAACAATCCTCAAAAAAGGCTAACACTAACTTTTTACCGAAAGACGTAGGTATTTAGATTCTAGGATTTCGAAGCTAGAGCATAGTCACGTTTCCCATACAAAAGTGTTAAAACGGTAATCGTTAAAATAAACCACAATTGTAAGTTATAAGTTTATTACTTGGGCCGTTTCGACTCGTGACTGCAACCACGATTTAGAGCGTGCCAAGTTTACGTCCGACCAAGCTTGAACTAGTTCATGTTTCTCTAACGTTTTGAACTTATATAATTCTCTGAACTGCATTCTAAGTGCATGTTCAGTAGGTAAATGTTATACTACAACAGCTTTTAATAATAGTTGTAGTTGCTTGTTGTCTAAACCATTTGAATTACTGAACGCATTCGTTTATTCAAAAATCAAATGCAACGATTTTTAAATCGTTCTATTTTTAAAATTTATTGAATAAACTGTAACTTACGTAATATTTCTTTTATTACACAATCGTTTATTTTTAAATTTATATTCCGTTAAATGAATAAATAAATGTTCATTTTATAAACCACAATTACCTTTACCTATGTAGTTTATTCGTGTTATTTATCCTGTCCCCGAGATTCTGAGACTAGTCGGAACATGTTCCTCGCCTGACAGCGTTGTAACGTAAACAGAGGATATTTTTGACTTGATTGACGAGAAGGTCTGACTGCCTGGTGTAAACATTAGTTTATGAGTAATGTTAACCAGTTAGTGTAGCGCTGAACTTGAATTTAGATTGTCACTTGTATAATTTATTATTTTTGCGTTTAACGATTTATCGTTGTTAGTGTAAATTGACGATTTATTTATTACTGTCGTGTTTTTGAAAATTATTGTTTATTGAAAAGGTGTACTCATTTTGTTATGTCTGAGTCTATTTAATACGGTTTCGAAATGTAATTTTAAAATTGTATTATTTTTAATTCTGAAAAATATGTATTTCTGAAATATAGCGTAAATATTTGTTGATTAATATTTGAACTATTAACGGGTTTATTTACCAGAAAAGAAAAACATATTTAAGTTTTACAAAATAATGTTTATTTCACAATTATTATCCCATAAAATATTTGGGAGAAAATTTAACACAATCCTGGTTATATATTCGATTACATGCTGTCCTTAACTACAATAGGTACTTGTTATAAGTATGAATGCTTATTATGAAAGAAATAAAAAATCACAAACTTTTAAATGCAATATTTACAAGTCAAAATTATTAATCCTATATCATTTTTATACAAATAAGGAAACAATTTTTTTTAAGATTTTTTTACACTTTTTTCGAAACAGAACATATTCTGAAACAAATCGTTTTGTTTTAACAAAATTAAATTTAATTCACCTGACAATGTATACGTCAAAATATTTACAGTTATACAAATAAATTCAATTACATATAAAATGGAGTTATTTTAATAATAGATACTCCATAAATGATTTTAACATTTTTTAGCCTTTGATAATTGTTTACGTTTTCGTAAATTTAACTAATATTTGGTGTCTAATCGATTCGAATGAAAATAATTAAATGAAAATGAATCTATTCATGACTATCGAAATTATTTGGAACTAAAATTATAATTGAGATCTATATACGTGTCTTATGAAAGTATTCTAATAACTAAATTTATTTTCTTCATCAAATCAAATGGAATAAATTAAACTAAATTTAAATGAATCTACAATTGATAAACAAGAGATCAAATGGAAATGTAACTAAAAAAAACTTAACAACACTAAAATTATTTGTAAATCGCAATCTGTTACAAGAATTGCTACTATTTTGTAATCACTGGTAAAATTATTTTTTTAAATGCAGCAGATACTTATTTATTGGCAAAAGCGAACTTACGAACATATTATTTTATAGAAAAATATTTCTGTACGATAATAATGAACATTTCATTAAATGCACGACATAAAAAAATATTATCATTATCATATTTTTTTTCGAAATCATGAGGCGTTTTGTCGAACTTCACTCAAATTTGGAAAGAAGCAAAATTCATTTTTAAAAAAGCGGAATATAGTTAATTATGTTAGAATTGCAATGTCGAATTAAATTGAGCTGTATGAAGTACTCGATTTAATTCGGACGAACCACCATTTACAATTTAAGTGCAGTTGGACACAACATCTCTTCCAAAACATATAGGCACAAATAAAAATACGGAGGGACTTAAAAATACGTAACAACAGTCCAGACCTGCTTTGCAGTATCACTGTCAACAATACTTATCTAGTACAATCTTCATTTTATCTGATGGTATTGAAGAGAGACGACGCGAGGGATACCTTTATGATGGCCACGACCATCACTAGGTTGACGATGTAGGTCGAATTGCATCTTAAGTGGTAAGGTGGTGTGTTATGCTCACGAGGACACTCACCTCGCCTATTCTCCTGGACTTCTTGCCCAGGCTGTCGAGATACCAAGATGTGGCACAGAACTTCATACAGCTCGGCTAGGAGCCGGTTCAGCCGCGAAAAGTTCTCCTCTGTTGCCTCTCTTTCACTCGGTAAGTTGAATGCTATAGCCATCTTTGTTTCTCGCAACGTCTTTTTCTACGGAAGAAACGTGGACAGATATCTGTTTGTTTGTTATGCATAAATGCTGTGTCCCTGTTTGTGTTTAACTCCTCTCCGCTTTTGAAACCAAATCTTCGACTTTGTAAAAATTTTGAATCAGTCAAAAAAGATTTTCCAAACTTTTCAAAGAATTTCGTCTAAAAATATTTTTCAGATCAGAATATCTCTCTCCAACGATTTAGAAAAATCTTCAAGTGGTACAAAAGTTTACTCGGCGAAAATTTTATGAAAGTCAATTTTTTTTTAATCACTCAAAAAGTTCACTTTGACACACCAAATGGCACAAGGTCCGAAATAAAAATATACACAGTTCAATTTGGCGACAATGAGATCACAGGTAAAGTTCCGACCTCAAAAGTTCACAAGTTCACAAAAAGTTTTGGCCGCAAAAACTCATGCGGTGCATTGTCCGTAAATCACTCGCAATTTAGGTGTAACCAGCGCACGGTCGATGACACAATCGCGCTAACTAACGCACTATGCATCGCTGCGGCTAACCGATGTAAACAAACTGACTTCGCACGCCGCTCTACAAAAGAGGTCGACAGACGACTATTGCACGTGCGGCCGGCGCGGAAGCGAATCGTGTAATAAGGGATAATACTTCGTGCACATCATTGCCTCGCTCGACGCGTCCCCTTGTGTTTGTGTGGTGCATAACGTGTGCACACACGCACACCAACGAAACCCATTTGATTATAAATAGTGGAACGCACGGTAGCACGCTCCCTTCGCACTCCACTACTACAATCAGCGTCCACACTGTTCTCCCCGTCCCTTTCTCCCTTTCTAATTCTGAATATGTCTTTCTCTTTTCAATCAGGTTACATCATGTTACAACAGTAATCGACAAAGTATGTCTCTCTCGTTTCAATGATCAAAACCTTCCCTTAGTGGAAGGGGAAGAGACGATAGTGTGGATTTTAGATTTTGGTTGTAGAAAGCGCGGCAAAGCGAACTGGCCAATCGGAGGGCTGCAATCGTATGGGGTGAGGTGACGTAAGAATGGAGGACTCGAGACAACGGGGTTGTTAAACAGAAAGCGTTCACTCGACCACTGGCTCTCGCCACAAACCTACTATGTTTCGTTTCGCGATATTTTACTGCTCTTTGTTCAGGAGATAGACGTAAACTTGATTTTGATAGCCTCGGGCCTTCGTACTGTGACAGGAGTTAGCGCGCGTGTGTTTTATTATTAGTAATTCGGTAGTCCGTCTGTAAAAGCGTTATAAAATTGTTTTAATGATCGTGGTTTTGCCATACGCGTCGGTTTGTGAAATCGGAGGTGTTTTTTAGGTTTATTATCGTTTAGGGTTGAGTGGAAACCTTTGTTTAGATCGAATGCCGGCAATAAAATTGATAACCGAAGTTAAACATAAAATGGTAAATAAAATTCCCATTTGCGTGGTTTTGAAATGGTTTTTGTGCTTTTTTGTTTGTCTTGAAAGTGAATTTTAGTTTTCCATACCTCGACTTTGAAAATAATTTTTGTAACCAGTTTTTGTGCTGTCAAAAAATTGTATATGAAAATATCAACTAAATGTAATGTAGAAAAAATCGTTCGCATTCCACAAGTCGCAAAGTTAATTCCGTGAGTTCGTTCGTATAAAGCTTTTTTAAATGTCCGAAAATTAAAAACAGCGTAAATCAGAGCAGAAAAATATCGTGAAACTAAAATGTCAGGGCACCGAACTTGTAATGAATGCTTTCCAGTTTACAGCGATGCAGTGATTTTAAAAAAAAATCACACTTACACATGAAAAAAAAAACAATAAAATCCATATTCCTAGCTGCCAGAAAATGGCTTATATTTTTTTTTTACATTTTAAGGCACTTACATTATAACACAAAATCCTCACTACTACTCACATCACACTTCTGTCTTCACTCAATACTAAATAAGAACTAAAACGACAAATCATTAGGATTTTGGCTCTACCGTAACATTAGTCATGGCAAACAAAGTCAGACCAAGGACTGCTGGGTGATTCCTGACTCACATTTTGTTATATTAATTAAAATATCACGATGCTCAAATATACATGTATGTGGAACTTAAAAAATGGTGGAAGGCAAGACAAAGAATTACATTAAACACAATACTGCAAAGTATTTAGGAAGTTTTGATGAAATTGATGGAAATGATATTCTGAAAAAATGACTGAGATGGACTTTGTAGTTATTTTAACTTAAGGCAACTTCTACTACATGAATAACTAGGAGACAAATCAAATGTTGAAAAAATAGCACATTTCAAGACAATTACCGATTTTAAAATCAAATGTCTAAATGTAGGTCCTTCCCATTTTAATCATTACAAAACTTATTAACATTTTAGCGTCATGGATAGTCAAGTTCAAGGACATAATCAACTAACAGATCATTATAAAAAGACACTGATAAAGAAAATGATATTATTACCTACAAGTAGCTATGCATTAATTATTATTAATGACTAGAACTTTACTATGAACTTATGAACAACAGCAATGAAGTTATACAAGCAAATTGATTTGTACAAACACATTTTATACAGGAATAAATCACAATTATTATTTTAATCCTTATTTATTTGCCTATAAAAGTCATAAACAATTAGTTTTCAATTACGTGTCTCATGTTATACTACTGGAAGTTACATCAGCTTATTGGTAATTCAGTTAATGTAACAGTGACACCGTTTCTATTCTCATCTGCAAACTAAATGTTTTAGAATGGGGATGATGACAGGGTATGAAAATTAAAAATATAATTAGTCCGTAAGTTAGGTAATGAAAAAATATTAGACACGTATTTTTTTATTTTGTCGTATAATAAAACAATACTTAGATAAAACGAATCAAAGTTTAGGAGTGGGGGCTAAAACGTCATTTCTTAGTATAAAATGTACTGAGAAGTGACGTCACGCGAAATTTCAAATCAATATATCTTCGAAACTATTCGTTTCTGTGAGAAAATAAAAAATACGTGTCTAATGTTTTTAAATAATCTATCAGACGGACCTTAAAATAAAAATTAATCGTCTACCCTATTAACTGGGTCCTTCAGTTCGTAACAATATACCGTCATTGTTATTTGGATTAAGGACTAAGTTATGGTAGAAATTTCTGCTGACTATTCTCTTTGTTATACAAGCCCTTATGTCAGAAATTAAGTGTTTATTACTCAGTTTATTCAGGCTTAAGATTCGAAATCAAAGTAAGTAACATAGTATACGTCAGGTGTGTGTGTAGTCAATCATTCAAACCATCCCCAAATTTCTTCATTATTTTGGGATCATTAGTTTCTACGTAATTTTTCATCTTAAACATTTGGTTATATAGTGCATCTAAAAGTCTTTATTAGCTAATAGAACAATGAAATGATCATTATAAAATTAATCTCAGACCAGTAGTTGCACGTACAGCTAGATAAATATTAAAATAGGTATTGGAGTGCTTAAAGATTTAATTACACGTAATTAAACAAATACTTATCGTCTCGTCTGACAAGTCATCGGACTAATCAACTCTAGATGAACATGGTAAATTGCTTTTCCAGAATACGAAAAACAATATTTGTGTTTAGAAACTTCGGGAATTCACCGATTATAATTGAATTATAGCATTGGCAGCGATTTTTGGTGCTAACTTAGATTAAACACATCTTGCTAAGATAGAATCAAAACAGTTGCAGTCTACAATATTGTCGGTGCAAAATGTGCCGAATGTTGATGACATTAACATAAAATTTCAATCTTTAACTACATAATTACTTTTCATGAATTCGTGTGTCGATTTAAAAACCACATATAACATCCGTACAATATTGTTAATACTCTTCGCCTATACAGAAGATATTACCAAACAGCTTAAAGACACACAACGACTAAATTAACAAAACTATTGTCTCATGTTACTAAACTATTAATAATGAATCAACAAAACACAATCAAAAATATTCAATAGAGCCTAAAGCTAATGATGAAAGAGAACTAACTAAACATGATCGCGTAGCTTTAAATGATACAGGTTCAAACGTGTTCAATGAAGTGATCGAAAGACTTAACACTTTGAAAGTAGGTCATGCGAGTGATGACTAAGTAAGTAACTATGGGCTACGTGATTTAAAATTTTAAGATGTTGTGAAGGAACGTTTTGGTGAATTGATTAGCAATTATTAATTTGTTTGTGATAGTTGTTTCGTTGATGATAGTGATTTTAGGGTTTTGTCTTGTTTAGGTTTTATGGGTCCTTAATAAAATTGTGGATAGGACACTAATTATGAATTAGATATGTAAAGAGTTTGACTTACACATTAACTTCTTCAAAGAATAAAGATACTAAGGACAATCTTGGCTTGATCTCAGAATCTTGGCTTGTTATTATCTTTTAGACACAACTAAACAATGAAATTAATGTGATTAGTACCTGAAGCTTATCAACACATTACTATAAAATAATAATAAATAAGTGCTCCAACATTTTTATTAGCTACTATCTCAACTTAATACCTCTTCCAAACTCTGTTACAATTTTGCTCAATAGATGGCGTTAGTAGTCCGCTACGATGATACAAGTGTGTAAATGTTTCGAACATTAAGAATAATATTGAAACAGTGTACATATCTGCAGTATTATTTTGTATTTTAGTTATTTAAGTTTAAATTGTTGTACTTAATAAGTTAGTAACCTGACGTTACTTAATAAACATAGAAGACTTTAGTATGTAACTATCAATAAATGTAGACTTTTACAACTGTGTGAAATAAACAGTCTAGCAGAAGCCTATCATGGAAAGTCAATGTAGATGGCGTCTTATAATAATTGAGAATCTGATGAAAACAAAATACACAAACGAAATAAAATCGACCACAAATAAATTATACAAAATGTTAAATAATCAGACGTAAAGTACATTAAGTTTTACAACGCAAAGAGCTGAGTTGGATGTAATAAATATTAAAATTGATATGAATTCATAATGCGGTAATGGGAAAGAGGTATAAATTCGTGTTAATGCGATTGACAACCGCTACTGTAATGGTCGACAGTACAAATGCAACGTTATTTAACATTTGGTTCAAAATGTGGTAGATAGCGGAGGGAAAGTATTTTTGGGACGATTTCATAATAGGTTTTTAGGATAAACTTGTGTTATTAAATTTTTGTAAAATAGTGGGAGTTTTGAAATGATTATGTCAATAAATGTAAGCAAGACAAGAGATCTAAGAGGTGAACAAACGCCTAATAAAGATCACAGAGAGCTGTTAGATGCAGGTCGTTTCCAACCAACCGATGTAGAGGTATGGATTTTAGTAAGTTATTAGTATAATGCGCCAAGCATGTCTTTGCATTGTTCTTACATATGCGTACAGTATGGAAATATGTATCAGAGACATTGTAGAACATACTTTTTTAAAAATAGTAACGAATGGAGTTTCTTGCTCGTTCTTCTCCATTCGAATCTACTTTTTGGAATGAGCACCTAGCTTCACCTAGTTTCACTGACGGACTGACTGACAGACTATTATTTATTTTGTATTTGTTGACGTTTCAAAAGTACCAAACTATGGTTTAATTGAAATAAATGCTTTGACTTTGACTTTGACTTTGAAGTTTAGACGCATATTCAGCAATAGGCACAAGAGCACGACTATGATCGAAAAGGAACCGATGGTTTAAAATAACATGACATTGTTGTGTTTACGCCTCTTATCTCCGAAGGGGTAGACAGAGGTGCACATTACGACACTTAATGCCACTGTCCAATGTAACACCCACTGTATAAGAAAATTCGTACCACCGAGAAAATCTATTTGTACTATCGCTTCATCTACATTCTTGTACCACTCAAAAACAGCCACAAAGGGCAATCAGAACGAGCCCAGAGCCGTGAAATCGGACAGTAGCTACCACGGTGGATTACGATTTAAGTCCAAATCGGGACTCCTTGGTCAAAGTGTAAAAGTGAAGATAACAAAGTCAATGTTTTTTTTTGTTCACCAAAAAGGCAAATGGAGTTCTTTTTTCCATTGTATTGTTACTATGTGGTTGATTAAGATAGCGTAGAGAGTTTAAGAAATGTATTTCTTTATTGAAACTAGCAAAGGTCTGGTGTCCAGCTATAATAGAAAAATACAAGTTACTTATGGAGGTTCTTGCTCGTTCTTTTTTTTTGTTGAATAGGTGGCAAATGAACAGACGGATCACCTGATGGAGCCAACACTAGAGGAGTGTGTTAGACACAGACATTTTAAAAAGAATTACGCTTTTTTGTTGATGGTCGTATCCGTTCGGAACTAGCTCCAACGACAGAACATTTTTGCTGTTCGAGGCAGAAAGCTACGAGAAAAGCGCACAGTTGTGGCCTGCCACCCATCTATTAGAATGTACTTTTTTTTTAATTGGGACAAGCCCGCCACTACCTCCCAAAACCGCTGCAACTCCTGTAAGCCAGGATCTACAGTAGATACAACCATGAAAACACCGGAACATTGAAGTCCGGCGCGTCCCAGGGACATGAGTAACAGTCTTGGTTCCCACAACGAAGTGAATCAGAAGATATTATAAGAGGAGAAGAAGAAATATATTCTATTAGAATGTACTCTCTCAATCTATTAGTAATTACCACAAAACAATTAATATTATATTTATGGAATGTATTCATTAAATGAATGAGCAAATAGCTTTACTTTTAAATTCTATTGTTGACGTTCAAAAGTGCCTTTCTGGTCTAATTGAAATAAATGTTTCTGATTTTGACTTTGACTTTGCTTTTGTAATAAAATACCATTAATATGGTCATCTGCCTGTGACACATTGCTCAACGGTGGATTTATAGGCAGATGATGACAAAAATGGCACTAGGGTATACAAAAGGAACATAATAGAAGGAAATTATTAATTATTTATTGCCTTTCTTTGATGAAACGATAAAGCCACAATCAATAATTATCAATTACAGTTTCATATTACTAATTATTAGTTATTACTTCCTTATTAAAAAATACATAAAGAAACTCGTATTAAGACATTAATCTTCAATCTGCCGTTTTTTAATTAATGTTTAACACTTTTATTATTATACTCTTCATAATAATAATTTACTATAGCCTCTTGGTCCGTCGCGACTTCATCCGCTGCTGGACTCCCATAGTCCGCTTATCAATTTTTAGCATTTACATTCAAAACATAATATCACGCCTTCTAACCCCGAAAAGGAAGGTATAGGTGCAAATTACGGCACTTAATGCCACTGTACAATGTAACACCTACTTTTCATATTACATGTAATAAGAGGTGAGCCTATTGCCATATACCGGGCACGTTTCCAGACTCCGTGCTACTACTGAATTTTTTTTTAAAACTACGTCGTTCTTTGCCCGACCCTGGAATCGAACCTGAGATCCCTTGCCCGGTAGTCGCACTTGCGACTACTCGGACAACGAGGCACTCAAATTTTAGCACTCCTCCTAGAAAATTGCAAAATACTCCATACAAACTTTCCCTATTTTGAGAAATATACTAAAAGTAGTCTACGTCACAATTAATTCCTTTAACTATCTCCATATAAAAATACGTCAATTCGTCGCTCCATGTTGCCAGGAAAGACGGTCAAATAAACAGACACATACATTTTTTCCCATTAAACATTATATAACATTAAAGTATGGATGTCCAACTATCAATACTTCCGATTATTACACTATTAATGTTTGCGCATTGTCAGTAAAAGCTCTTTTAGTCATAAATTCCTTTGCATCAGCGTTTTCATTGGTCAGTTAATAGATTGAGTGCATATTGATTGGTGCGGTGTGGGGGCACATTCACGTAATTATGATACATAGTTATAATACAAAATATGCATTGTATGTTTGGAGTAAGCAATGCTTGAACTAAAAATGATAATAAGCCATTGATTAAAAAGACATATTTGATAGTATCTATAACTGTTTCTCATTTATTTAAAAGGAGACATGCTACGAGTGTTGCATGAAAAAGAACTTGACGTAATGATTCGTAGACTCATGACGAGCTCAATATTTCAGTTTTGCTAGAAAATCTATGGATAAAGTGATGCTATTGTAAAACCTTAATGGCTGTGAATGCCAAAACAGAAACATAAAATTACTTAATATTCATCACTTCACCTTTACCCAATATCTTACATTTCTCCATTAAAATAGTAGATATTACCAGTAAACCAAAACTTACTATCCGCTAATTAACTATTCAGAGGTCTTGTACGCACATCAAGCTAATCAAAACCAGTATAAACTGATCGTTGAAAGTGTGCAAAGGTCATATAAAGCGAGACCGTGATAAATTGGTTTCGTATAGCTCGTGTTAAAGCCGTGTGTACCCTTGTACTCCGAACAGTACATTACTGGTTGACATCAGGTGTCCTTACAGTGAGTTACTGCCAAAATATATTGCCATTAAAATTAATAGTGTTCCAATGTACGGCCGATTGCTTGGCGACTCGAGTTGACTTATTGCTAATTAATTGGTATCGATAGTTAAGTCGTTGCTTGGTTGAATATGAGCCTTGTGTAATTTCATAATAAGGTCTTGAAATAAAATACTTTCTTTTAGATTCATCTTCTAATGTGTTTCCTTATTATGTTGTTAGTTTGTTGGCTTGACTAAATCGTTGGTCGAATGATGGCAGTGTGATTGATAAAAAGTCCTCAAGGGTCAAGCTCTAAGCCAGAAATATCGAAAAATGCAATTTCTTTTTGTCAATTAGAATGAGATCAGCCACGGGTTCCCTAAAACTTTTTACTTTTTCATTCCAAAAATTTCGTAGGACGACATGACACGTGGTTTTCTATTGAATTAAAACTTGATAAACTTTAATCATCAACTTTAAAATATTCAAAAAATTATTTCAGATTTCAATGACGTCATTACAGTTTCGCGACTCAGCCATAGGGGTGATCTGCAAACTATTAAATATCGGTTGGGGATTAAACTATGCATGTTAAACTGAAACAACCCCTTTTTCAATCATGGAGGCTTACAGCTGATGGATATGAAATAGTTTCAGTAGACATTGAGTAAACAGTTGATTTTGCAATACATGTTATATTTTAGGGGTGGCATTTACAAATATTTTGGAGGAATTAAATAGAATGTATGCATGCATGCATATTAAAAGAGTAGATGAAGTTTCTTGTTAGTTTATCTCCAATCAAATCTACATTTTGGAACGAACACTTAGCTTTAGCGGAAGGACAGACTGACAGACTATTTTATTTATTTTGTGTTTATTGACGTTTCAAAAGTACCAAATTATGGTTTAATTTAAATAAATGCTTTGACGTTGACGTGTAAGTAGATACGTATGTATAGTCTGTTTTAAATGGGACTCGTATTAATGCCGATGTAGTTTACATTTTGATGCCATTACTCAACATTACAGTTGTTATTGTTTTCAAAAGAAGAATTTTCCAAGAAGTTCCTTTAGAAGTGGGGAATCTTCAGCATCTGGCATAATTTCGGTCTTTTGCTAAGGTGCTACACATTTCCTCTCTCTTCCTTTCTCTCTACGGCCGCTCGTCAGACAGTTGATCTCTTAAGAGAGTTGATCACCTTCCACGTTGCATATTCATCCTTCATACTGTACTGTTACTTTAAAAATCTTCCATAGAAAGCAAGATGCCCTCATCATACTATATTCTCCATTTTGCCCCTCAATAAAAAACCACAACTACCAACAAATCCCCTGCAACATTTTAAAATTGAATTCACAAAAAGTGTGTTGGTCAACCTGGCTGCAGTGGTGGACATGTGTCCGCTGTGCAGTTAATAAATTGCAATCCGAGTGATGCGCGCAGATTAGCGGCCAGCGAGGTGGTTCAATGAACTTATTTGTATAGAGTTGCAAAATACAATAAGTTTTTTTGTTGTTTTCTTTTATATTGACGTATGAGGTATCTTATGTAAGTAAATCATTTTATTTAGAAAATATATATTTTACTTGTACACATAATTTATTAGTACCTGAGTACACCCAGAACAACCTCAACTTTCATTGAACAGTGCTCCATTCACACAAAGGTTGCCTGGTAGAGATCGCTTTTAGTGTAAGGTCGCCTTTGTACCCTACTATTTTTTATTATAACGTTAATGTATATTCCATTGATTAAAGGTGTACAATAAAGGTTATTATTGATGGTATAAAGAAAATTACATAAGTTAAATACAATGGCGAGATAGCATTACATTTTAAATTAATGTTTTTATGTTTGCACATGTAGTTAAAGGCTGAAGGACAAATGTAGCTTCTAACCAGCCCAACTGGAAGTCATTGACGGAGGCTTATGTTCTGGAGTGTCAAATGTCATCTTGTGTTACGTGCTGATCAATAAAACAATGTATTCCAAAGTTTTTATAACCACTAATTGTCACACCAAAACATTCACTAACACACTAACGCCAACATCTCTTGAATTTTCACCATAATCGTCTACATTTAGTACGAAGGCATATTGCGCCATTAGACTTGTTATTTGAAATTCATATTATTTACCATGGCAAACCCATGGGTTACCTACCATGGTGTTTCATTATCAACTTACCTTTGTTATGGAAGACTGCGTTTGAGTGGGAAAGTCGTGGGAATTGATAACGAAAGTTTTTGATGCATCGTTGAAGGGATATTCAGGAAGTTTGTCTTGGAGGAAGAAGATGTGAGTGGTGATTAAACGATGTCATGATATAGCATTGTAATTATTTCCTTTTCTATTTTTCTATTAAGTGACTTGTTGATTGACCTGTTATACATTCGATTACTAAATCAAGGGGTTTTGGATGCAATCTCTGGGTCAGGTAAAATATTACCATAGAGTTTGGAATTAGGCGTGGTGGTAATAGGTTCCCCTCCTAATTACATGACACTCCTAACATATCCAGTGAAATGTGAGTATAACATATGTATATTTTAAACATAACATAACATAACATAACATCACGCCTTTTTATTCCCGAAGGTGTAGGCAGAGGTGCACATTTCGGCACTTAATGCCTCTGTACAATGTAACACCCACTATTCACTATTTAAGTTATGAGGCCCATGTAATAGGGGGTGAGCCTATTGCCATATACCGGGCACATTTCTAGACTCCGTGCTACTACAGATTTTTTTTAAAACCCAGTAACTCTTTAACCTTTGCTAATTAATAGATATGATTTTATGTTATGCTATTTATTGTATAATAACAATTTCCTTAAAATTATTAGAATAGTAACGAAAAGATTGTATATTCATGTGTCCATGGACGGCGTTTGTAGCTTACTATCCTTTATCAGGTCATCCGTCTGCTCATTTGCCTCTGATTCTATATAAAAAAAAAAATCGTTCTTCCATTTTAAAAGCCCATGTTCCCTAAAACGACCAAAACTTGTATTCCTTGTCCGTACTAAAATGCCCCGAACACGCCCTTTAAAAGCCTGGACCTTGTCCGAAAAAGGTCGAAACCTTCAGTAGCAACCTGTTGACACAAGTTGTAACAGGTTGGGAGCTTATTATCAACTATACTTATCTTTCTACGGTCTCTCGTTTTGTAGACAATACCTACATAAATATTGGTTAAAAAAGTTTTTGGAGACAATTGTAATGTTCCTCATGTATGTATATCCTCTTGTTCAAAAATGTAGTTAGTTTTATTGTACTTGTGTGAGTGAGGTAACCAGAGGCCCAATTACCCCCTCTCCAGTCTCCCTATCCCCAAATCCTCCACAATCCTCAAATTCCCATTTCCCAAAGGCCGGTAAAGCACTTGTAGCGCCTTGGTGTTCCAGATGTCCATGGGCGACGACGATTGCTTATTGCCATCAGGTGATCCGACTGATCATTTACCGGCTTACGTCATTAAAAAAAATACTTCTTTGCCTATTCTATACATTATTCGATTTTAAGTTAAGACATAACATAACATCACGCCTTTTTATTCCCGAAGGGTGCACAGAGCACAGGTGCACATTATACCACTGTACAATGTAACACCCACTTTTCACTATTTAAGTATGTTATGAGTCCCATGTAATAGGGGGTGAGCCTATTTAAGTTAAGACTTTGGGTTATTCTTTAATTTTTTATATTAATTTATCAAAATGAAACGATATTGTTGTTAATCTGATAGAAGGCTTAAGAAAGATATCTGCAATAGTCTTATTTTTTTAATAACCTTGTGTTCGTATCTAAATCTTTGGCTGAATATTAAAATAAATAAACCTTCAAAGTAAGACGTGATAGTAAGAATAAATATTCCTACTGCGATAAAAAGAACATGTCGTAACTTGTTCAAAGATATTGCGCTATAATGAAATTAAATTGTCAATTTGAATGTAGGTAGTGTACTTGTCGCGGAGAACCTAACGGGTAACCGGGGCTCCGGCTCGACGTGCAGGAGAAGGAACGGGGTGGTTTTTAGTCAGTAAGAGTCTGACACTCCCTTCCGCCTCACCCAGGCGGGAGCAGTCATTCGATGATTTTCCCCCCTTAAAAAAAAAAAAAAAAAAAAAAAGGTAGTGTACTTACACTAGAACTAGGTACTTATAGAGTTTGTTCATCATTCAACGGAACTTCGCCAGTCAATTCTCAAATCACGTCTTTAAGCATGAAGTTCTACAATATAAGGAGCTAGAAATTTTACTTACCACCATTATCATCTTCTGGTGAAGATGATAATGGTGGTAATGGCCTATTAATGTCCACTGATGATCAAAAGTCTGTAGGTACTCACACAGAGAAAATTGCATAAAAATCAATCCTCTAAGAATGCTATTAAAATCAACTAAATTGCCTTCAAACAAATGCTACATAAAAACAGACATCTCCTTGATAAATATGAGCAAAATAAAACATTAATACACCCATTTGGTTACCTACTGCACTTGGTTAGCCAAACATTCGACAGATAACTAATGTTCACAGTATATAAAAAATCTACTACGACACAGCCCCCTGTTAAGTTTTCTGCTTACCTACTTTTGAGCAAAAAATACGACTACAGCTGAAGGTGACAAAAAATGTAAACAAAACTTTTTTTCTAGAAATCTTCGGACATGTTGTGGACTAGGTGATAACCTTTTTGGGGTAAAAGGACCAATGTGTGGCGTAGTAACAGTTTGAATTTTTGTATTTATTTGTGGTTATGAAGATTCTCCTAATGCTCTAAAAATGCTAAGATCTTTAAATTTGTATAAAGAGGAAAGTTGGAAAAAGAAGGTTTAGTAGGTAAAGTAAGATAAAAAAGAAGCAGCAAAAGGATGGTGAGATGGTAAGATGACTGTAAATGGTCAATAAGAACATTTCGCTGAATCATGCGGGTTATTCCCCGAAACGTAAGCTAAAGACAGCTTAAATACATCGAGTTGTATTTGAAACTACATAATTAGATAGCAACAAGAGTATACATATTTTTATAAGTTATAGAAGAAGTAGAGTTAGTAATTAGTCGTTTCGTATCTATAAAGCATAGAAAACTGCTAGAATTTTAGAATTACCAAAAATAAATATCCATGGACAGTTACAACCACATCTACCCTAAATCCACAAAACTACAACGCAAAAGAATAGTCATAAAATCGGCCCGTGGTTTGTGTAAAAAATTGATAAAAAAATCTATAAGTTTTGTAAAAGTTAAAACCATTAACTGATAACATAGCCATTAGTAAACGGAGATAAACTGAGTTATTGTTATTGAAATAAACAATTGTGAAGATAAAGATAAGGGATAATGAAATCATTTTACTTTTTGTGATTGTGTCATCATAGGGGATTTACTTTGTAAGTAAATTGTTATCGACAGTACACTGTAATATAGGAAGAGGTATAGAAACGTAAGGTCGTATGTTATGATCAACACAGCTTTAGGTTTAACATTTTCTGCAGAATTAATAGCCATTTTGTAAACAGTCTTAGATCACACTAATTTCGAAAGAGTGATAAAGGTGAAAGGGCTGAAAATTAAAGTAATACATAAAGCTTAGAACCTCTATTAAATTTTAATACTCCCAATAAAACTGAGGACCGAATATTTACGCACAATTACAAAAATATTGTTCCCAAATTTAATAGTCAAACAATTTGGCGTTTGCTTTACTCGTAGCCAGTACTTATTGCTAACAATATATGCTTGAATTTTATAGAATACTACCAAAACCATATCAAAAACGTCAACCAACACTAACCCCTTTACTGCAACCCATATCAATAATAACAAAACCAATCAGCATCACAAACTACAAAAGGACCACGATTTTGCATAACCCGTGACAGGTACAGAATCTAACATAACAAAAACGTACGTAAAATTTAAATGACAATACGAAATGCAATAAAACTTCCTCCAAAAGAAATGATCCCGAACCCTTGGGTTGGCACGAAAGCAACTCCCACGCTGATCGGTCTCGCCTTACTACTAATCCGACGAACAAAAACACAGCTGAGTAAATATAGAGGTCAAAATTACATGATGTGTGAGGCTGTTAGGGAAACTGGTCCTATGTGGCGATGGTTTATAAAGTCAGAAAAAAGTCCTTGGATTTCCTATGACCATTGGGAAGACGTTAAAAATAGGAATAAAATTAAAAATAAGACCAAAAGGAAAAAATTTTTAGCCCATTAGTTGCAGTTGGCTGCTGGTAATAGAGCTTTGTCAATTCTATCCTTGTTAAATTTTGATGTCACGTGCTAAGTGTATCTGTTTCCATACACTAGGTATAACCACTAAACTGTAGGCCGAAAATTTTGAATATACAATTATTCATTATGAGTTCAATTCACATCCCTAAAATCCATGTCATCACCTCGAACCCTAAAAACACCAGTAAATCTAGCCCACAACTATAAAGCACAGCTGTACAACGTAAACAATTCTTAGCCCTAGATCGCAGGATAAGACCTAAATTGTCGTTCAATCAGCCTAGTTTTGTCCAAACAGATTCCTTTGTTCAATAACCGGTTGAAACTGGTATTTTAACTTTTAACACGAAGTTTGATGCGAAGGTTGTTAAGTTTAGTTCAGTTTATCTATTGGTAGTTAATCTTGATGCTAATGCGTTTGGTGTTATAATGCATTTTGTGTAAGAGCCAACGTCGAGACATCTTAGCACGATTTAATCAGAGTTATTGATTTGAGTATAATTCAAAGTTCGATATTCTTCTTTGATTACTATGTACCGAAGGAATAAAATAAACCAATCAATTAAAATTAGCAAAAACAGAAGAACCGTAGCTAAATACCAAGTGACATACACACAAGTTTATAATGACTTATATATTCGACTTTCTTGGTCCATTTTAATTGTGACTAACATACTTAGCCGTTACGGTTTGTAAATTAAATAATGCATGTCAAAATTGCAAATCACCAAAAAGGTCGTACGAGTATTTATTATACAAACATGTTCCTAGTTACATTTCTTTTTGGTACGTGAAGTAAAAAAAAATGCAAACAAGAGGAAAATAGGGATGTTGCAAAGTTCTGCAACCCTACCCTTGACCATTCACCATCAGGTGGATCGTTTAAAGCAAAAAATGGTAACAAAACAACAATAGCACTTTCGAACAATAAGATCCAATCCTAAACACGTGCAAGCAACACAAAAAGACTTTTTTCCAAACTCGCTAGTAGGTCATAAATGGGCAAAAAATTTTGGAACCTGTTTAACCTTTGCTGATTCTGTAGACTCTATCACAATTGACTAAAGTTCAAATTGAGTAGCAGCAATGCATTTGTGTAAATGGTGTAGCGAAATTAGAGTGCTAGTAGCAAAGTTTCAAGTACTGTTGTAAGAAACTTTAAGTTTAAGACAAAAAAGACTATTTTTGCTTGTGTTTCTAATTGATAAGTTTGTCGCACTTTACTACCTGTTACGCAAAATAGGGGTGTTATAGAAATTCGTTACGGAACCAAATATAATGTTTTGTTAAAGAAAATTAGCTTCGTGAATATATGCTAGTTTGTACGTGTCTGTCAATTGATTAGTCAGTCAGTGGGCTTATTGTACAGTTGTTCTATATACAAAAACAAAAAAAAACTGATATTTTTGTTGACCTACAAACGAGCTTCGTGTCTTTTTTATTTGGTTAATTGGCCATAAGATTAAGTCAAAATGGGGAACTCACCAATGATCTTTCCATCTAAATAGTTCTATAGTGGAAGACTTAAAATTCAATGATAATAATGTCATCAATTTATACTCTTTGCAGCAGAACGAAACAAAAAACAATATTGCGCGATACTAACTCACTACAAGGTCTTAAGGTACTTTCCCTTTTCTTTTTTGCGTAAATTCCACAAACTTAGTCACATTTTGGATGACACACTAAAAACATAAAATTGAATTTTGAACCTCCTAATGAGAATGGAAGCCTAAATTATGGTCACACATTGAATCACCCCTGATATCCATCGTTTCAATTTGTGGTGATCGTAATCATCCCGAATCACCGAAAAATAAACAGAGACACATCAATTTTTCACATCACTTTGGTCAGCCAAATTTATATTTTGTCTTTTCTGTATGTACGGACTTGGAGTACCAGTGTAACAATTTCATATAACATCACGCCTTTTTATCCCTGAAGAGGTAGGCAGACAATCCGGCACTCAATGCCACTGTATACAATGTAACACCCACTTTTCATTATTTATGTTATGAGTCCCATGTAATAGGGGGAGCCTATTGTCATATACCGGACCCAATTCCAGACTCCGTTCCACTACTACGATTTTTTTAAAAACCCAGTAATACTTTGGCTCACCCCCTATTACATGGGACTCATAACATAAATAGTGAAAAGTGGGTGTTACATTGTACAGTGGCATAATGTGCACCTCTGCCTACCCCTTCGGGGATAAAAGGCGTGATGTCATGTTTTATGTTAATACTTTGCTCGATTCGGGAATCGAACCTGAGACCCCTTGCCCGCCAGTCGCACTTGCGACCACACGGCCAATGAGGCAGTCACATTTTGGAACAATTTCATAAGTAAATGAATCAACATATTTCTTATTTTCTTCGTACAAATCTTTGCCATTAATAGCATTTGCTCATCATCTAGTCTCAATTTAATAGCTTCCACTATCAGCAAGTTTGAGTTATATTTCATAAAACTCATATTTAACTTTGGCATTGAACCGAATGACAAAGACCTATCTAAGTAGATAAGCCTTTGGACTCCCTTGTGACCACAAATCCAAAACGTAGCACTAAAATCGAGCCTCAAATCTGTACACTCACTAATGCCCAAATTGCGTGTTGAACCCAAACTGGACAGATAGCGCTAAAATAACTGATCGTTGTTTAACCTAATTTATTGATTCGCCTGCAACCATACTTTTTAGTTACGCCATCATGTAAGAATCAATCTTCATTTATTACCTTTTCATGAGGTTTTTGTTTTGCTTTTTCTTTGAAGATGAACTATGCAATTAAGATTCAAAACTTATCAGTGTATTGAAACAAAAACATATGGTAAGTGACGACGGACACCATCTAATTCAATTACGTTTTTACTTTAGCTGATGAGGACCGATATTATTTTGTAGACATGTCTAGCCATTTCCAGATTATGTCAATTTTATCACGGCTTTCTTAATGTTACTATGACTCTAGAGAAAAACGAGATGTTCATACCTTGTTCCGTTAAATTTATACTCTTAGCTTACAGTAAATATTCATAAATATAATTCAAAGCTAATAAACCCGAATCCCAGGACCAACCGAACTTATCACCGTCACTATAAAACTAGAAAAAACAAGTAAAACAAGTTACATAATTCGAAAACATGACCACAATAAAATCCATTTCCTATCAAAAGCCCCATATTAAAACAATCAAGATTATTTTTAAATAACGGAACGGAAACACTAATACATAGTCTCTTAACAGCCATTTTTGTGCCCATAATGAGTCACATTTAGTGGTATTAGACTAATACGCGTCATATCCTGTCGTCTGTTTGATATATATAATTGATTGAGTGGACCAACCTGTTTCGTTATGGGTTTAAATGAATTCAAAATTTAAGAAAATCTGTTTTGTATTTTTCTATATTTAATAACCAAGAGGAAGAAGAACAGATTGGAGAATTATGATACAAACTGTGGTAAATGGTATTAAACGATGATTTGTCTCTGTAGCCCTTCTTTTCTTTGAGGAGTAAGAGACTAAGCTTTGGCCTTCAAACCCTCTCAAATCTAGTTACGCACGTATACCGGCTACTTCTTCTGTGATGCTACTTATGCGCGATGATGATTGCTTACCTTTAAATGAACTATCTGTTTATTTGCCTTAAACAAAACAATAATTATTAATAACAGATAATGAAAACGTATCAAAACAAACTGAGTAACGTCTAAAAACTTAATAAGGCTATTGCATGGGTCATTCAATTATGGGGACATCGTTAATCTAATGAACCGTGGTTATGGATTCCGATTTAGACTTTCCCATGCAGGTATCATTATTTGATTTCCCATAAAATCCGTTAGTAATGATATAACTTAACTTAAGCATGACATGTGTTGACAAAAGTTATGGAATGGATCAAAAGACCAAAGCTGCACAGATAAAATCTATTGAAATTATATTTGAGAACAGTATACCTTCAGATTTGAATGCTGAATTTGTTGTTACAAATAATATAAAAAAGTTTTTTATTTACAATGAAGTAATAATAATTCTTCATGTTCTAAAAGATGGTAATGAAGAACACAAATGAGATAAAAAATTAGAAAGTCATATAGAAGAAATTGATACTTTGGTTCGGTAACAACTCATCGAACGACTACTAGCAACCAATTATGCCACCTGGTGCAACCTACCGCAGTAAATAGCCAAAAATAAGTCCATAAGCACATCCATCTATTCAAAGACAAAGACAACTTTATTACTAACTAATAAAACAGAGTCAATAACTCACTAGCAACCATTACGAGGTTTAAAACTGACAATTATACATGGTGTGTCTTTAAGCATTCTTTATTGGGATCACACTTGACGTATTGTACACAGAGTGTTTTATTTTAAGCATTTTATGTGTTTTCACAGCAGTCGGGTGTTGGGACTGTTTTTGTTTTAAGCTTTTAGATATGTAGGGTAGTTTAATTTTTAGCACATATGTGCTTTGTTTAAAATGGAACAACCAAAAACTTATGGCATATCGAATGTATTTTCGTAACGCATTTTATTGCATTTTGCGAGTTGTATACTGTGAGATTACAAAATAGAACTGTTTTCTATTTTGTAATCATTTACATGTGAAGATGACATGATGGCTGGGTAACTAGCATTTAATAACTCTTTGTGTGATCCTAAAATTGTTGTTTCTGTATTGAGCGTCAGGTGTATGTGAACTTGTATGATTGTTGTCTTTGTATGTTCGTAAACGCACCTATGATACGGGTAAATCGTATTGTAGGGGTTGTCCTACATTACGGTTTTCCCTTGTGTTTAAAAGTATATTTTTAGTTTTAGTTATTTCATATTTGGTATATTTTGATCAAAAACAAATTAAATACAAACGTTCTAAGCTTACACTCTCATGAATTTCAATTCAACCTTAATCATTATATTTATTTTACTATATCCATAACAGTTTTCCATACCAAGTCACAGAAGCATACGATCACCTCATAAACAACGCGTTTTATCTCCCTTTTACGGTTCGCCATTTGAATAATACCTGAAAATCCTCCCATCAACGTCTTTTACTAACAGTAGTTATCACCGCACATAATTAAAACCATTGTCTTCCACCAAAAATTACGGTCTCCATAAATAAAGCTGGGCTTCATTTAAGATGCCATATTTAAAATAGTGCCATAAAAACATCTTGTGTTATTACAACCCAAAAAAATTTGGTCCTTCGAGACGAAATGGGCTGTTAGACTGAGAGTTTAAGTTATACTGGTTTTTCTGTCCCAAAAAACGTGAAGAACCATCGATCTAGCTTCTTCGGTACATGTCGGTACTAAATATTTTATTGGTACTTAAAGTCTCTTTATTATTCAACTCTGAGATTAGTATAATAGGTATAATCATTAGGGTGACAAAGACTAAGGACTTTCTTCTCTGGGGTGTTAATTTTACTACAGAAAATGCTACAAAGTTGCAAGGTAAAAGATCGATGTCGTTAGAGCTGTAATTGCAAAGTTCGTACAGCTTTTAGGAACAGGTTTTGGTGTTGTAAAATGTTATTAATTTGCATTAAATTATGATCTATCTTGGACAAGGATAGCGATAGTTAACATCAAGAGAAAATGTACCTTGTTGATATTAATTACGGTGTATATTTTGTGGTTTTGGAATAGAATCATAATATTATTTGGTGTTCTAAATATCGGTAGTTTATAAAGGACCGTAACGTTGTTGCCTATTTTAGTACTACTTTAGAAAGTGATTTGAAAAGGACTACAAGGTTTAGTTTTGTGTGAATTATCAAGGGATCTATAGAATATTTTCATTTAAACCTTTTTGTTTATGACCCTAAACTTCTTGTAGTACCTCTTCAGTAGAAGTATATTTCGCCCGCATTCCCCTGAGACAAAAAGTAGCCTATATGTTATTCCAGATGAATCTAATTCTGTTCCAAATTTCATTGCGATCCCTTTGTGTTTTGATGTGATGATTGATCTGATTGAGTAACAAACAGACTCACGAACTCACAACTTTTGCATTTATATTATTAAGTAATATAAGATGAAATTTTAGTCCTTTTATTGCTTATGGTCCTTTGGACAGAAACAAAGATATCACGTCGGTGAAGCTACGAAAATTCCCCAAACTTCAAACAACAGGAAGTATCAATATTGTTGTTTATACCAATCAAAATTAATGTTCTCGTAAATATTAGATTCCTTTGTGAAATCTCAAGGGGTTCAGTATGTTTGTAGGTATACATAAAATCAATCACATGTGGTATTGACGTAAATACTCTTCCATTGAGACAGTTATGGTGACGTTTAATGTTTAGTCCCTTGATAGTTTGAGCTTGTATTTCAAATGTTATTGGGTATATAGAGGCAGTTGTCTTTAGCTTTGTTATGTTCATAATTTTGTGGTATGAATTTTATTGACTTGTTTTTTAACGGATCGTTAACGTGTATACTTTATCAAGAATAGTCTATAGCTGTTCACTTCTGAACTGGGCCTACTCTGCCTAAAAAAGATTTGCTATCATCTTTTCGCTTGGTGGCGCGTTAAAAATCGCTGTTTGAAAGATTATAGTTTATTCTAGAGCACAGACCAGGGGGCTTACTTTTGAATCCAATTCCGATCGATCGACATTGGTATTGTGAAATTTCGTAGTCTTGAGTTGTAATACTAGCGCCCGTTACATCCGTATTGCTATGATATTGAAGGAACTAAATGCTATTGAGTTTGGCTTTATTTTCCCTACAGCTACGATACTTGTATAGTTTTGACATTGAATAATTATTAAGATTTTATAGGATTGAAATTACATTGACATTGAGATTGGTTTCAAGAGTAAGCACCCTGGAATATTTATCGACTGTATAGTATCTTAGTTGGCTCTTATAACGCTCGGACATAGAATATGAGTTAGGGATGCTGAACAAATCTATGATGATTTTTATCAAAAAAACACAAATGTATTGCAGCAAAACTGTAAACAATAGAATACTATAAAATTATCAACTGCAGAACCGATTATCGGCACTGGCAATTAAATTCAAATTCGCTTGCATTTGCCTACAAATAAATTGAAATATCAAAACTGAAATGGTTTCGATTGAAATCATATTGAGACAAAGACAATAGGCAGTAAACAGGTCTCGAACCTTGACAGTGTAATTATAAAGAGCCATTTGTGCTGTAATCACGAAGCGAAGGGACCGCTTTGAGGGTTTAAGGTGGAATTCGATTTACGCAGGAGTTTGTAGGTTTTTTAAATTTTTCTTTTTTTTTCTAAATGTTTTGCGTTAGTATATATACGTCATTGGGCTATATAGTAATTGAATTTATTTGAATTAAAACATATTAGTTGACTGCTGAAACGTTGCTAATTTATTATGGTGGGCAGTAAGAATTTTTGATTGTTAACATATAGGTTTAATCGAACGTCTGTTACAGTTGTTATTTCTATTATCTGAATCTTACTTCGTTGGTCTTTTAATTCGAATGAGAGCCGAGTTCAATTCGCAATTATTTTCGTAAGGCTTATGTTTAACTTACCACCAGATATAGTAACATATAACAGACGAAAATAGTAAATGATCACCTAAATGAAACCCGCATTTTAACGTAAAATTATAACCAAAGTTTTAACATTTCGTATTCTATTAAAATTACTCCAAACAAATCATTAATCTAACCTAGCCTAAAAAAACGTAACCTAACCTAACCTATCCGCCAACCATGTCGGGCTACCATCAAAGGTGACAAATGTTACTTTTACATTTAGTGATCCACTACATTTTGGCTGTAGTGGGTATATATTTTTGGCACCAAAACTTAGGGTATCAAAGTATTTTCTGGTGGTCATAATATTTAATCCTTTTCCGGAATAGCAAAAACTAAAAATTGTACTAAGGGCCTGAATGCAGGTTAAAGTAGATACTAACATCTTAATTTAAACAGTCAAAAAGTCGCGCGGTTTATCACCAAAAGCGTTACAACCGCATCAATCAAAGGGAGCCCTAACAACTGTGTCGCCGGCGGGTGTGGCACAAACTCAGTTTTTACTCATAAATTTATTGTTGCAGTCGGTACAGCTGCTCAGTTGCGTGCGCAGGCGACTAGGACAATAGCTGTCATCGATATCCAATCATTGTTTATTGGGAATTAGTTGGGGTACCTTCACTTTTGATATTCGATAAAGTAAAGAAGGTACATTTAGTTTAAAAAATAAGAAATTGTAGAGCCAATCATCTCGTATTCAGCAATTGTGTTTATGTCAAATAAATATATACTTTTCTTTTTGGTAGATTATGAGTGTTAGACTCTGACTGATTTACGTCCAATTTCAATAACCTATCTATATCTATATCTGTAGATTTGCTTACTAGAGATAGTATTTTGACATAAGCTCCATACAAAATGTGTCAAAATTCTATCACTAGTAAGTAAATCTAGAGCTATCTGTAGATTTGCTATCTATATAGGTTATTGAAATTGGACGTAAATCACCACGTAGGTACTGCCCCAAACTACTATCAATTACGGATGATATGCCAAATTGTCTGTTTTAGCTTTTGGGATAATATCATCATTCATCTTAGTCGAAGTCCTAACTTCGTTTTTTATAGTGTAGGTTCTCGTATTATAATATAGGTAGGTTTGATTTGGTTTGAAATTAAACCACCTTTAAAGAGATCACAGCTAAGTTTAGAAGACGATTAACCCTGAAAAGCACAAATCGTGACTAATATCTGCACCTAAATCAAAAGAAAAAAAACAAAATCACTCGTCCTACTATTAACAGTAACTGATTTGAACAAAAACTGCAATAATTAACTACAGTTAGCTTCGTTAATGACCTAGGCCATCATGGTCGGATAGTCTGCCTGTCTGAACTTGACCTAACAATATATCAATAAAAAAAAACAATAATTCTTGAACAACACCTATTGTAGTCTGTGTAAAAATAAATGCAGGTGATGTAGTACTTATTGAGATGGGCATAGAGGTGAGTTTTGTTTGGTTTAGTGTGAAAGATATGTTTGTAAATTGAACGTGTGCCGTTACCGATTATGCGCACGCGACTGCAGCCGGTAAAGATAGTGTGGTATGTACTGAATTAAGATTATTTGGATCTAATTTTAAAAAGACTGCCTCATTGGGTGAGTGGTCGTAAGTGCGACTGCCGGGCAAGGGGCCTCGGGTTCGATTCCCGGGTCGAGCAAAGTATAACTGGGCTTTTAAAAAAAATCAAAACTTGGTTTTGGAATGTTTGCCCTTTGACCATCATCGTCGTACAATATTTTTGTTTTAAGAAAGTTGTTGGTAGCTACGTAAAGCTAGATAAACCGGTAAACGAGCAGACGGATCACCTGATGGTAAGCAATCGGCTTCGCCCATGGACACCTGGAACACCAGAGGCGTTACAAGTGCGTTACCGGCCTTTTGGGGATTAGGAGTTTGAGGATCGTTGGGGATTCAGGGATTAGGGAGATTGGGGAAGGGGAGGGTAAATGGGCCTCCCTAAATGCAGACATTCATGTCATTGTGGTATCATATTTCATATCTTTCCTCTTTTCAGCGTGTTTGTCAATGTTTTCTTTTAGTCGACTAAATTTTTGGTGGACTTTAGGTCACAGTAGAGAAAAAATCGCTTTTATTGTTTTATATAAGCATATTAAGTACGAATTTACTAAAACCTGAATCCTATGGTTATGCTACTTTGCTGCCTAGATTTCTGAATACAATTAAAGAGTTTTTACTGTCTTACTACAACAGTAAGTCAGACATTTTCCCACGGCCATTGTTACTTGTAAAAACTCAAAGAAAAGGTCCAATAATCATGTTACAGTATAATTTGGTGCGAAATTGAATTCTATTACCAAGGGAATTAAGACTAGAGGATTTGATCAAATAATGAAATCTATGTCGGGTTAACTATTATGCTTTTTATTGTATACAGCATATCCGCATTCTTTTTCAGTTACTCAGGCGTCAGTTTTTACAAGTAGGGGTAGAAAATATTAGATTGTAATTGATTCTTAAATTAGTTGGAGAATTTTTAGTACTTCAATTATCTGAAAATTTAAAAGTATTACTTACTAACTCATCGTCACCATCAACAGGCTACAAATGCCTACTGCTGAGCAAAGCCTCTTCTCACGCGGAGGTTTGAACATTAATCACTACACTTGCTCAATACGGGTTTGCGATTTCAAACTTATAATTAGAAATTATAAGCCCATGTTTCCTCACGATGTTTTCCTTCAACATTTGTCAGTGGTGTTTAAATAATCTTAGAAAGTACATTTAACTTGGAAAAAGTCATATTGCTACTTGCTATTAGTAGGTTTCAAATCCCACACCCTCATACATGAGCAGCGGGCATCTCTGGGCCACCACGTCATTTTAGAAGTATTACTATTTTACGCCAATTATCCATCATTTCTCACATGTTAATAATGATATTTAAATACAATTATTGTCGACTACAACTAAAAAAAATGTCAACTTAAATAGTCGCAACTTATTTACAAGACGATTTTCCCTTATTAATAAAAAAATAACGCTTAATATTATGTTACCTACACTTACCTACACTTTTCACTATCGAATAATACCAATGTCATCAATGTCATGTAAATCACAATAATTTTCACACTCATGCTAATATTGCACGAAATAACTTCTCCTTGAAACCAATTTAACCGTCAAATTACGAGAGAAATTACAATTTTTCCAAAAGAATTACAATTATTGCTTTTTATTATGGCAATACCGAATACTTGGTACATTTTTACGATGGCAACATTTGAATAGACGTCGGTACTTTGGACCCTTGCAAGTGTAAAAATGCGCGGTTTTTTAACATTAAAATTAATGTTATTGTAGTACAGGGGAATTATTTATCGTCTGCGGAATGAGGGTGTATTTTTGGGTAACCCATTTTTCTACATATTGAGAATATTATTATAAAATCATACATGCATACATCAACAGCCTATAAGTGCCCACTGCTGAGCAAAGCCTCTTTTCACACGGAGAAGGTTTGAATATTTATTGTTTACGTTTTACGTTTACGCTTGCTCATTGCGGGTTGGTGCATTCAAACTTATAATTTTAAATTATATCTATGTCCAAGTTTCCTCTTGCCGTTTGTCAGTGCTGTCTAATTCATAAAATATGTAAAAACTTAAATAACGATATCGTTTAACAAACAGATTCTACTGTCATACAAAATCAATGCCACGAAGTAATAAACCTTTTTCAGGCACGACAGAAAGAAAAACATTTTTTTATTTATAAAATCACAATTTGTTACATTACTTTTCTTTTTAAAAATCCTATAATAATATGCACCCCAAAAAATAGCATGACATCGTCAAACCATTACGATCCGAAAAGTAATTAGAGTGCGTAATTTTCTGAACTCAAATTATGATAAGAACTCATCATAATAAAACTCGTCAAAAATCTGGATGTTTCACTCAACCCTCGACCGCTTACTACAGGTTATTTATACCCCCTCACTCTGCCCCCTCAAATGAAACCGTAGCTCGTTCAAATGACCGAAAATAATGACCTAACTATTGTCCTCGCCCCTATGTTTGCGAAGCCTCATTTATTTTTATAACTCCACGGGATTTTTAACAGAAAAAAGTTGAAAAAAATTGTTGGACATCACCGATGATGGGCAGAATTGATGTGTCGTGACTGTATTCGAAATTTAAATGTGTCGGACATTTTTTTCTGGTTTGAAATGTCTACCATTTGACAGCTAGGGGGCGTAGTATTTTTCTGTCATGTTTTTGTAAAAGATTTGTTGATATTTTGTTATCTTTTGAGTTTGTGATGATATATGGCTCATGAGATTGATTTTAAATGTTATTTCTTGGCCACTTAATTGCTTGACAAGAACACAATCCATCTAAAAATTAAAACATTTAATATACTCTTCACAAACATTCGGTTCGTCATGTTTTTTCTTTAATTTTACAATTTGAGAGAACTTCATAGTTGCTCTAACAGTAGGTACTCATCTTACTAGTATATAGACACCAAAAATCAATCATTTTTTTTCACAAAAACATAGTGATAATACATAGAAATTAATTGAAGAAAACTAACTACTACCAAAATAATTCCCTACAAACAGACATAGCTACGAAAAAGGACTGGTCAAACAAAGCCAAATTAACCGCTACTCATCTGCAAGCCCACTTGTGGGGTACGTAGCCCAATTATTTTCTACTGGCGGTGTTTGCGCAGATCTTCACAGAGTGCGCCCGACTTGGATGGCCACTCGAATTTTGCATAACCAATTAGTTTTGCACAAACTAAAACAGACGTCTTTCGGATGACGGTCGGATAGACCCCAAGTGGAGTTGACAGGGTTAAATGATAAATAAAAATGTCTTTATTTTTAAACAATTTGCTTTCGACTTGCCTCGCTTGTTAATGTTTGCAAGAGTCGTCTAGTTTCCCTGGTCGAAAAAGTGAGCACTATTTCGACTTTCACAGTATGTATAAACCACTGTCACAATGAGTAGGTTAACTGTCAACATAATATTATAGTAGTATCTTAATTTGAAAAAAATTGATGCGTGCTTGTACATCGACTTTTGCTTATCATTTCAAAAAATACTAATAGGTGAGATTTTGTGGTATGGAACTATAGTATTAATGTAATTTAAATTATTGTGGTTAAATATTAAAATTAAAACGTCTCCACTGCTTTCAGAACACTGTCTCCTAATTAACACTATTTAACAAGGTCGTATGTACTTAGTCAAGTCCATAAAATGTTATTTCAAATTCCACTTTGTGTGTATTAAAATAAGAATTATTTTTACATAGTTGTGAATATTTTATATTATGATATAGTAAATTACAGCAGTAAATAAATTGATCTACTTAATATGAGTTAATAATTTTATATTTATCAAAATTATATTTGTTCCTTACTAAAACCATAACAATTTCTTTAAGATTTTCTTTTCGTTTTATAATTTAAAATTTGTCTTTCCTATGGTTGTAGGTCAACAGACAGACAGACAGACAGAGGAATATGGAGAAGCCATAAGGGTGAAACTAGAAAAATCGTTAATGTTCTTGATGTCAACTGATTCTGTTATACAAAATATTCCAAGACAACTAGTTAGTATCTTTTTAAAACAATACAAAATGAACTTAATAGCCAACCGCTACAATTTCACTCATCTAACACATCACCTCTCAACACTGCCACACCAATTTCGCTCATAAACACTTCAGCGTTCCATATAGTTTAAGAACTAATTTAGCGTCACAGTTCAGAGATAATGCCAGTAGCAATGTTTGCATATGCAAAAGGGTGCTTAGGATTGTTTTTCCTACTGATTAACGTATAGTGACGGTACTGTCGAGTGCAGACGGTGTTAGCTTGAAGATAATGTTATTACATTCTCTTGAGATATAGTTTCCTCTAGTCTAGATATTATAGAAGTAGTTGGCGAATTTGGTGGTAAGATTAGAATTGGTAGATAGACAGTTTTTGTTTTTATTGCTGATGGTTATTGCATGGGTACTTTTTGTACGACTGCACTGTGAAGAAGGTTACATATTGCTATAGCATTGATTTTTATAACTAGTCACTTAAATTGTATTATAACTTTCGTGAGATATACTATATTTACTAGGTTTTTCGGCTACAAATCTTTAAAAGAATAACGGCGAAAGTGTAGATGTTCGTGATTATAAGTACAAGGTGTAGTTTTGAAACCGTGTCATTTCTTGGGGTCATGTCTCAGAAGTCATAAAGGTTCAATGTGGGAGAAAATTTCGGGCCAATAGTTAAAAATACGTCTATAAGTTGGACAGTATTTCAGAAAAAGCGACAGCAATGCTTCTTATTGGAGTGTTATGGAATTAGGAATAATATCATTTACGTGTTTGAGTTTGTGTGTGTAAAGCCGCGTTATAAAGCTAGTTACAAGACGGCGGCGTGTAGTTCGCACTTACGGATTTCCGTAATTTACAGAAAAATTAAAAATATTTACCTACAATTTTTTTTATTGATTTGGACTCAAAATCGATAGCCAAGTTACCTCCTAGAAAATGACGCGGCTTTAAACAACACCTTGTATAGTGTACTGCAGCATTAACACTAAAAAAGTACAACAATTCAATCAAATCAAATCAAATCAAAATCATTTATTTGCCTGAACAAGGTATACAGTGGTCACATTATGATTAGGTATAGTCCCTCTTATTCTGACCACAATTCGGGCGTGCAAAACTTTTACATGGAAGTCATAATCATTAAAACTATAAAACAAGGTATGTCATATTAAGTGAGAAAACAAAGTCATTAAAGGTACATGTCAAAATAAAAATTACTATATAAAAAAGGAGGTTCATTATTTTCAAGCATTAAATCATCACTACAAGAAAGTATCGAAATATAGAAAATTTTCAAATAATCACGCGAATTTAAGCAATTGTCTCCCAACCTGTACGCACAACTCCAAATATTTAGTTAAGCGCGAGTATTTATTCAAATCGCCAAACTATCGGACTATAACAACTAGGGATTGTCAATTAACCAACTGAGCGGACGGAGGGTAATGTGTTACTGTCCTTTACATACGTAGGGTGTTTATACAACGACCTATCTAAGTTCTAAGATGTTGTTTCTATAAATAGTCGATGTTTAGATTTGGATCGTATTAGATGTATTCATTAAGCAGTTGTTTGATTAGGATATAAATTAGCACTGGGTGGAGTAAGAGAACAGATATTATACAGTACAATACACCTTGAAACCAGTGTCTTACCTTGCCTTAGCGAGGCCTCCTATAAAAATTTGTTTGGGGGCCCTTATGAACGGTACAGGTTTCTCACAAGAGAAAAAGATGGTTTTGTATTTAATACTATTAATGATCTAAAGTTTCTGCCAACCTTTAAACGCATGTTTTATCGTTTATTTAGACTTTTGCGATTACTGAAACAAAATAAAAATTAGAATGTTTTTTTTTAATTTGCTTACGTACTTACGTTGGAGGCCCCCGTAGTTCGAGGCCCCCATATAATTGCTACAGCAAATACGACACTAGTTACAGCCCTGTTAGGTTCTCGTTATTTTTAGATCTGAAATCAACTGTAAGAAATTCCGCAATGGTTCAAATATCTTCTTAATTTTCGTTTTCTTCAAACTAAAACACCTTTAGATGGTATCTGACCTAATCACTTTTAGCAACATTAGGTAAAGCTAAGGACTTACGAGGCGATTCCCCCCCAACCCGTCGCAGCTGCAGGCCCACAGCATTTGTAGAACAGATATGTATTGTTAGACGACAAAAATCAACTAAATGAACGTCACTAGTTTTATCTATGTTATAGACAGCACTAGCTGTCATGTTGACATTGTCATCTGTCAAATGTGACAGATTAGGAAAGTTTCCCGCGCAAAGAGTGGTAACGTTCGATTCTGGTGTGAATTTTGACGAGCATCACGCTGCGTTCTTATAAAAATCCGTTTAGAATAAACTTTTCAGTATTGAAGTATTGTATTATACCTAAAAGTATGTAAAAAATTAAAGCAATTTTTATTAGCGGGGGCAGAAGAAAATCGCTTCGTGATTCCGTAAACCAAGAAACATTACAAGCTACGGAAATAACCAAATATCCTCACACAAAATACTCCACCTACAAATAGCTACACAAATCAGCCACTTCATCATAAAGGCATATTTGAATCTCAACGAAACTATTGACCGGAGTAATGGCGTACACATTATATTTACGACTCATTATAAACATAATACACCATCAACACATCAAGGTAATGCATGAAAACACATAAAACTGACTCATGAACAATATTTTCAATTGTAGCCAATAAATTCTGTGTGTAATCCTAAAGGTTTGGCTTAAGTTATAGACTTTTGAGTGTTGAAAACATTGTACATGTCTATTAATCGATACAAATCTTTATTATAATAAGTTCTTGTAAAAAAATGGATATATAATCTGTCACTAGCCAACTTCGAAACGAATTTCGCTATCTCCAGATACGAAAATTACATTTTAAAGCGCTTCTTTGCAACCTACAAAAAAGCACTATTTACTCCAGCTTTTATTATAAGAATTTTCTTTATAGAAACCAAAGAAAATAACGGTTAATCTAAAAGTCGACGACCTTTTGGCCTTTTGAAACAGGTCACAATGCACGCTAAAATTGAAAAAAAATATTTTTAAATAGAATGCTTCTTCACCTGAGCTAAAAATCAAACTCCATCGCTCTTAACTACTCTATCACACATCGACACTTCAGCTTTTCTTCTCAGAGTAGTCAGTACGGAAATGTCAACGACGACGACGTGCTCCATTGTAGACCGCATCATCGCTTACCACCAGGCGACACAGTGGTCAAACGTCGGCACATCAAATATATTTATACATAAAAATGACATCCTAATCGATAGCTTAAAAAACTAAAGTAAAAGTGCTGCTTCGTAGTCTATTTGCAGAAATAAGTTCACTTGTTTCACTTGATCAACATGATACTCTACACCTAACCATAAATCACATACTAAGACCCTATTTTTAAATCACCCGCTACATCCTCTAACTTGCACCAAGCAGTCGTTAACTTTGAACCAACTGACGCATATGTAAATGAGTGTCCGTGTTTATTATTCCTAGTTTTAATTGAACCGAGCAGAGACTCAGTGCCATCACAACACACACACCTGTGCTCAGTATTGTCCATCATTTGTGAAGATATTGGGTTACAAGCGTGTGTTCAATATTGGAGTATAATGGAGTAATGGGGATGAATTTTGAGTAAAAGGAGTGTTGGAAAGGATAGGAAAAGAGGTGAGAAAAGAAATGTGCTATGGCTAGTAATAATAATTGTTGATTTTACTTGACAGTTGAGGAATTGACCTGGTTGTCAGAGATATGACAGCGATCCTAAAATTGAGATAGAATAATTAATTAAGTATTTATCATTTACCCTCTGACTCGGTTGCCAAAGGGGAAAAAAATCATTTACCCTCACGATGTTTTCCTTCACCGTTTGTCAGTAATGTCTAAATAATCTTAGAAAGTACATATAACTCGGAAAAAATCACATTGGTCATTGGTACTTGTCGTAATCATTTTTTTTATTATTATCAAAAGAAAATGAACTTACTTGAAACAGTACTTACCTGTCCGTAATAAAATAATGATAGATTTTAAAAATTAAGTCTATCATTATTCTCTTTAAAACTCTACAAACTGTGTCAAAATTCCCAACATTTTTAAAAGCAACGTATTATCAAGAAATTAAAAACTTCACACTTTGTTTCATAACTTTCTTGACTTCAATATTTAATAGACGGCGGCGATCGCTCATAAGTAACTTTTTCAAAGTTTTTAAAGAAGTATTTAACGCCCTGGAGATATTAATACCATCAATTTTAATTTCAAACTTCTAATAAGAGTCTCTAGTAGGGGAATTATTGATAGCTTTTGAAAAATTATACGATATCAACATATTCGACTATCTACTTAAGTTTAGTATATTCTATATCCCGAGCGTACGGCGCGTCGCGTTCCGCACGCGCCTCAAAGAGCCATCAGACCACCACAGATGGGGCCCAATAGGGCCGATGCCGATTCGGAGTCGCGGAGAACCTAACGGGTTACCGGGGCTCCGGCTCGACGTGCAGGAGAAGGAACGGGGTGGTTTTTAGTCAGTAAGAGTCTGACACTCCCTTCCGCCTCACCCAGGCGGGAGCAGTTATTCGATAATTTTCCCCCCTTAAAAAAAAAAAGTATATTCTATATCCACAGTGTGGTCAGTTGCTATATAATAATAAAAGGTTAAAGAAAAATCTTCATAGATTTGTCTCCATCGTCATTCATTTCATCAACAGCTTATAAATGCCCAATGCTGAGCAAAGCCCCTTCTCACACGGAGAAGGTTTGAGCATTTGAAGCGGGCGTCTTAAACCTCCGGGCTACCACGACATTTATTATTACGCAAATATGAATTTGCAATTATGTTCACGGACCAAGTAATAAATTAATGTTGATATCACAGAAGTATTCAAAGCAACTACTTTATTTTATCTATGGTTAAAATTAAAAGATACAGGTCGTTTTTTTTAAGCGGAAAATCATCGAATCACTGCTCCCGCCTGGGTGAGGCGGGAGGGAGTGTCAGACTCTTACTGACTAAAAACCACCCCGTCCCTTCTCCTGCACGTCGAGCATGAGCCCCGGTTACCCGTTAGGTTCTCCGCGAACAACAAGACAGTCAAGTTTCTGGCCAGTCCACCAACGAGGCAGTTACTGAAAGATGATCAGTATATCGATATGGCTAAGGACAGAACTATAACCGTGACGTATTGCGGTGACGTCACGCCTCTATTCCTTCGTAAGATTAGAAGAATGACATTCAATATCGTTGTGGTCAACCTTTATAGTACTATCATAACGATATAACTGTATAGTTGTTTTAGTTGTCGAATGACCAAAAGTGCGACTGTTCACCAAGTTATTGAAACAAATAATCAAAATCCTAATTTAGTCAACGGACCTATTGAAGGATTTGACATCATCCTCTATTCCTCCATCAGGGATTAAGGACAAACGGTCAATGCTTGTAAAGATGTTTGATAGGACAGAGCAGTTGACTATGTTTATTGTCGTTCAGCCTAATCTTGTTAAAACTCAATGTTGCTCGGCTATTCTGAAAGATATGAATTCAAACTCTCGAATCTAATCGAGCACACTTTGAAATTTCAAATTGACATCTTACAGAATAGCCCAACACAATCTATTAAAGAAAACGCTAGGACCAAAGAACAATCCTGAACAATGCTCAAATTTTTAACCCCAGAAGGTCGATAACGCACTTGTAATGCCTCAGGTGTTCCGAGTATAGCCCATGGTCCATATAGTCCAGGTGTAGTCTATGGGCGACGCTGATTGCTTACCATCAGATGATCCATTTCATAAAAAAAACAATTACTCTGCATAGAGCTAACTACTTCTACTACTAGAACTTGAAAAATCTAATACTAACTTGTAAACATAAAAATAAGTAACAATCAATCATTTCCTTCGCAGTATTTTACCTTCAAAAGTGATTGTCAGCATTGATTGACGACTTTAGTCATCACTTCGATTTATGTCATAGCCTCATAGGATTTGTAAAGTAAATGATGAGTAACACACAAAATGGTTGTTGGTTCGAATGATAACAATGTAAATGTAAGCGATGAGTGGTTTTGTGGATTTTGTTAATGTAGGTACTGTATTTGTATTGGCAGTTTATTGGATCAAGGTTTAATCTGTATATCTGTGGTTGTACAGATCACGTCAAGTTAAGGTTTAGGTATAAACTATTTTGAATGCAATTTTCAGATTGAGAATAGCACTTATCTTGGGCTTTTGTATATGAGTCCCAAATAGAAGACTAGTGATGATCATAAAACGCGTATATTGAGTACATGTCCAGACGCTGAGATATTAAGAATTTTCGAAAAAACCTCAATAATGTTATTTCCAGAACTTTAGTTTGCTCGACCCAAGCATCATACTCCTTGAATAACGAGATAATTATATTCGATATCACATTAAATTACATATATTCGTAGTGCAATGTGCAGTTCGTCCGATTCTATTTTAAATCGTCCTCCACTGTCATGTACATACTTAATACGTCACACAACTAAAGTACTACTACGTAACTAAGTACTTAGAAACAACAAAATAAAACAAAACACACAACTACCGCTAGAAACGTGCGCCTGCGCAGCTAACGTGCTAAGCGCTCACTTCACTGCTATCTTATACTACGTTAGTGTAAGATTAATGTGGTTGTTGTGAATATAACTTGTAATGTATTTAGACTGTGAATATATATCTTAAAGTAGTTTGGATTAAACCATATTTCAAAATATAGTATAATCATATCATAACATCACGCCTTTTATCCCTAGAGGGGAAGGCAGAGTCACACATTACGGCACTTAATGACACTACAATGTAACACCCACTTTTCACTATTTATGTTATGAGTCTCGTGTAAGGGACTGAGCCTATTGCCATATACAGGGCACAAATACAAACTCAGTCTGATGGGATTCTGATGGGATTTTTTTTAAACCCAATAATACATTACCTGACCCGGGAAGCTAATCCGAGACCCCTTGCCCGACAGCCTCACTTGTGACTCGACCAACGAGACAGTCAGTAATATAATTATGTCATAGTAAAATTACCCTGTTCCTAAGTTTTGCTAAAAACCAAAAATAACTAGTAAACTCTCTTTAAATTTTTGTACTACTTTTTGCAAATCATGTCTTATGCGATGTGGTCTTGAGCCTACGACCCATCCAACTCAATATTATCTGTCAAACTAAAAAATAAGTTAGGTAAATCCAAAAGCAGTTTACCAAACACGGAACTCAAAATCACTAAAATATCGGCTGTCAACTTTCAATCAATCGATTTATGAAATACATAAATAGGTAATGCTTTTTTTAAGGGGGGAAATTCATCGAATGACTTCTCCCATTGAATCGAATCGAAACATCGAATAAATAGGTAATACTGGAACAACAAAGTGAGCATCGTCAAAAAGCTATGCGTTTCGAATAGTTGAAGATTTCGACGTCAGTTAGTTCAGTAACAAACAATTTTATAGTCTGTTCTAAATAGCACTACGTACTCAAAACAAGCCTAAACATTAACTCTCAAAGTCTAAAACACAAACAACTAAAACAAATTACATAATAACAAACTCTATTTAGTCATGACCTCGATACGATTGTATAATACGTACATAAACGTAACTATAATATACGACAGTTTACTACTGCGTGTATACTACTGTATATATTGTATTTATAATATATATGTATATAATAATTATGGTTGTGCTGTTAGTATAGTGTAAGTTGCACGTACGCCGTGCCACTAGAGTACTTGTATAAGCGAGATGATTGGTTAGGATGTGTTTATATTGGGATGGGTCGGATTTATATCTATTTGTTTTTAATTTTAAAGAATCTTAACTAGTAATATACTAGTAACTTACTGGGACTGTCTCAATGTTAGACAGATAGTGTAATTCTTAAGATAATAAATAATTTTGAATTTTAATTTGAATATAACTACCATAGACTATTATGTTGGTTATATTATATCAAACTTTTGACTGGTCATATATTAAAATTTTGAAACACTAATATATGATTTTCTGGTTTTGCATCTCTTGAATTTATTCAACAAATTAACAGTGATATTTGACTGAGTTGATAATATTTTGCATGGACTATAGAATATATTATAGTATTTCATTCATATAATTATCTCCATTATACAACAATTGTCACTTTTCAGCTAACCTTTATCACTCCAACTGTATTTAAAAAATCCAGTAGGTAACCCACGGAAGCATATATTAATACATATTAAAAGTTACATTTAACACTACCATAACAAAATTAGATTTCCCTTTACCTACATATTCAAACCTAATTTTCAAGTCAACTCCCTATGGATCGATTGGAAACCTAACCTAGACGATGTAATAAAATATTAATCCAGAATGTTCAAATGACACATTCTACTAACTACATACGTGGAAATGCAATGAATCACTTCAGTTTACGAAGAAAATGCATTGTATTAGTAATTTGAAACATTTCCCGTCAGCCATTTTATGTCGATTGGAATTAAGGTAAGGTGTCGGAAAATCACATTGGATTTTGTTCGTGGGAATTAGGTGGAGCAGTCGTGTTGTTATTAAATTACTAATGAAGACTTTTGTTGATTGACATTACCTACAGCCTCGTAACTTGATAATAAATTAAAGATTGATTCAATACAGAGTCAGCAGATCGTGTTATACTAAATTGTATATTTTTAATGTAGGTAAGGTAGTCAATTATCTATTTTAACTATTTATCGATTCAGTACCTAACCAAGGGTTCCTATTATTAAAATATGACAGCCTTAAATAATAGCCAATCCAACTACAATTATATACATAAATATACGACAATCATAACGTCAGTTCGAAATCAAAACTACCTCTCATAATCCCATTCGTACAAATCCTTTTCCATTGTAAACGCGCCTTAACGCGTCGCAGGCGCAGCTGCACGATGCGCACACGCTACCGGTTCTGCGGGCTAACGACCCCCCCTCCCCCCTCCCTTGTTACCCGCCATCGATACTACCAAACGGAAAATTTTATAACCACACAATATTAGATTTACGTTTTCATTTTATAATAGATGTAAAATGTAAATGTTTTGTTAGACTGTGCTAGGATTTTGTTATTTATGTTGTGGAAATTAGAACAGTATTTTAGACTTGTTTTTTTATTATTTTGATGATGTTCTAGTCTACAATGGAGCACGCCTGCCTATAAGTAACCTATTGTTATTTAACTCTAGTAGGCTTAAAGGTATTTTTAGTCAATAACTAAGTCTATCGACTGCCTCGATGGCCGTGTGGTCGCAAGTGCGACTGCCGGGCAAGGCGACTCGGGTTCGATTCCCGGGTCGGGCATAGTATTACTGGGTATAAATTGTGATGACAAGGAATTCATTACTCTCAATTTCCGACTCCCTACTGCTGGATTCCACTTACAAAGCGCGGCAATTATGGCCTAGGACAGATTTAAAGATTAGACCTCGTCTATTCTTTGAAAGTGAATCCATAACACCTCAGTCAGCTCATACGGTTCCTCCATTCGGTAATACCGACACAGTCTATTCCCGCCGTCAAAGTGACATAGCAGTTTGGTGGATTTATTTATTGTATCCTTTTGTATAAAACTAATAAAGGATTAAATTATTATATTAAAGTGAGCGAAATTTCAAGTGTGGAGAGCCATGCTTCGTCACGCATGGGCCGGCTCGACCGGAGTGATACCACGGCCTCACAGAAAACCTCACGTGAAACAACGCTTACGTTATGTTTAGTCGTGTGAGTGAGGTTACCGGAGGCCCAATTACCCCCCCCCCCCTCCCCAGTCTTCCCAATTCCCGAATCCTTCACAATCCTCAAATTCCCGGTGTTTCAGGTGTCCATGGACAGCGACGATTACTTACCATCAGGTGATCTGTCGGCTCGTTTACCGGCTTATGCTATAAAAAAAATAAGTCAGCTCCATTTTGTCTCACAGCTATCACCCATCCTTATCAAGGGATCACACGTCGCAGTGTTCCATAAAAGCTGATCCAACTACTGAATTAAGTGATCCTTTTGCAAGATCACGTTAACATAGTTGCTGTTTCGCAATATCTTAGATTTAAATCTGTCTAAGTATTCTAGGTGGTCCGGTTTGTCTATCAGACTATTTTATCTTATTCAGTTTACAAAATATGTCAATGGATTGATGCATATCGATGCAATTGACTTGAAGTTTTTCTTTGGCTAAGACAATGTCAGTGACTTGACTATTAGATTGTGAGCCTTCTTTACATAAGAAGGTTTGCCATATTTTCCGTGAATGGGTTGGAATTTTTTTTTTTCGTATCGTCATTTCTAACAAATACAATTTTCTTTACATACAGTACATATACAAAACAGTTACATCGTTCATACGGCAAAATGCCCTGTCATTTTGCCGTATGAAGAGTACCTTTACCACAGAACATATAATCCTCCTTTATATGTTCTGTGACCTATACTCTTCATGAAAAATAATGACCATAAAAACGAATGCCTTTTCAAGAAATTTCAGGCATATTTCATAAAAAGTCTACTTCTTTGCTTACAATATAAACACTATGACTTATAATTGGATATTTTTGATACGATGACTGCCTCGTTGGCCGAATGGTCGCAAGTGCGACTGCCGGGTAAGGGGTCTCGGGTTCGATTCCTGGGTCGGGCAAAGTATTGCTGGGATTTTAAAAAAAAATCTCAGTATTAGCACGGAGTCTGGAATTGTGCCCGGTATATGGCAATAGGCTCACCCCCTATTACATGGGACTCATAACATAAATAGTAAAAAGTGGGTGTTACATTGTGCAGTGGCGTAATGGGATAAAAGGCGTGATGTTATGTTATGTTATGTTTTGATACGTTTTTGGAAATCTATCTTAAACAGATAATTAATAATCTCAAATGGCATTAAGCTTAAACCTAATAAACACAGGAACATCATCCACATCGTATGATCGTACTACTGTGTACTTACATTGCGAATCGTATAACGTACAAACGCGATTCTAAATTTAAATATCGATGAGGGAGCGAGATGGAGAATGTGCTCGTGCGCATGCATTGGATTGTAGTGACGCTGGATATGAAATTGAATTAAATTGAAATGCATAAGAAATGTTTAGCATGAGTTTTTGTTTTAATAGATTTTTTGGTAAGGAAATTTTTTTTTTGTTCAAAATTACTTATAAATTCTTTGACTCTTTGTTTTTTTTTTTAAACGTTGCCCTACATTATGTTTTCCTCCTATGTCATACGATTACATACATACAAGTTCACATACACATGGCACCCAGACTCGAAACAACAATTTGTGGATCACACAAAGAGTTGCTCCGTGCGAGAATCGAACCCGCTGCACGTTGCGCGGCAGCCGGTTGCTCAGCCGCTACTCCAAGCGTGCAGTCACTATTTGTACTTGTATCTACTGTACTGTAACTTACATTTCGAAGACTAAATATTCCATACTAAGTACGCTTACGACTTTGGAAGTCCAAAGGCGTAGGTACACACGGCCTCACATCAATGTATAAAAAACCAGTTTATCCTGGTGCCACGTCGCATCATCTTTCCGCACATTTAAAGTTCAGTTTATACTGGTTATGTAAAACTCGATGTGTAGCCGTGTGTACCTTTATTCTTTAATATTCTTTAACAAAGTCGTTAAAGGTTCACCTTGAAAAGTCAGCGACAATTTTATGACTCACATTGTTAAGTCAATATCATTGTCTTGACTCTGAACTGTTAAGTGTACTATTGGAAACTATATTCTATGTCCCTTGTTAATAAAGCCCGTCAAAATCGGTCCAGCAATTGCAGCGATTAGCCAGTACAAACAGACAGACAGACAAGCAGACAAAAATTGTAAAAAACATGTTTTGTATATTCACATGCATGTAGTAAGAAACGGTTATTTAAGTATTAAAAACAGATACTCCCATTTTATTTACCTGATTACATTACTTTCCACAGTATCTGTATTGCATTTAATGAAAAAATGTGGCTGCGAACTAAACAAAAATAATACTTTTATCTGTTTCAGAGAGTTGACGACATCAAAAATAGGTATAATAGAAAGGAGTACAACTCACGGGCTGCGCGATCTACTTACATGCGAGTTGATGAATAAGTCTTTCAAACACTAACAGAAACTTTAATCGTAATAAAATTAAAGTGCTATCCAACTGCAACATAATCCACATTAAACAGACTTGTCTTGCGCTCGCGCGCTCTCCCCTCCCCCACGTCCCCTTCCTCCCCCCCGTGCGTAAACGTGACCCCGAGACGTGAACTCAAAACTTACAATCTTTGTTTTTTATTTGAAACGCCTCCCCGATAGTGTGTCGTTATTGTATCGATGTTGCCCACTTTTTCGTTAAGTGGTAGATGCATTTTATAGTTTGTATGAGTATAGACTATTATTGAGTAATTAGATTGTATGTTTGTTTTGTTGCTTGTGATTGTGTTGGCTTTTGTTTAATTTGAGGTGAAGTATGAGTATGGATTTTATTGTAAAAAAATTATGGCCGAATATGCTCGATTTATAATACAAGGATCTTGTATGATATTATCAAACTGTAGACGCAATTTTTTTCAACGATTCAGTTTTACGAAGTAACAAATCTGATGATCCAAAGCTAAATTAAGTTCGGGATAGCGGGTAGATTGCCATATACAGAATAGGTATAGGCCCCGGCATGGAGCAAGGATTAGAACCGGGTTCAGTAAGAGTCTAAAACTTCTGCTTGCCTCGCTTAGGGCAGAAGGAATGATGAAGTTCTAGTAAGAAGGCCACTTTTCAGGCCCATATATTATCGAATTTAAATCCTTAAACTAAGTCGTCCTCACACTTACAAATCAATAGTTTTACAGAGCAGCGCCTTTACGTATTTCAGTATCACAAAAAAGTATTTACAAACAAACCATAACAAATTGATATTGCTATAAAAACTATTCTCATGTCAAACGAAAAAAAATCATAAAACCATTGTTGTGACACAATATGTCACACTGTCAAATTTCACTAATCAGTATGGTTTGTTATGTCAGAGACCCAAATTCAAGTTAATCCCAAACAGTTATTGACCTCAAAAATTATGTGCAGAAATTAATAGTAGATCACATTCCCAAACCGACATGTACCCAAATAACATCTTTTTATGGAAGATATTTTTGTTGCCATTCCGCAAAGGGGGATAAAACATAATGTAAGTACTTCAAAGTTATGGATAGAAATCAGTGTAAGATATAATAAAATAACTCTATTAATTCATAATTGTTTTGAAACCTAAGCTGTGAATTGCGAATTCTAATTTACAAGAATAGGATGTAATCAATATGAATATCATTTGATACTCATTGATTTCTCTCACTATGAGTAAGGTATATTGGTAAAATACAATTTCACAGGCATATTTAGGTGCCTATGAAATTGTCTTTTTGCAAATCCCAATATTATTTAGGATTGAAACCTAGACTACAGAAGCAGAAACACTTTTTATTATTGATATGAAATAAATCCATTTATTATTATTACATTTATACAGCACCTGCAATGGAGCAAATCTTCATGATCGAAGTGTTCGTCAAAAGAATCGTCTTAAAGATTGAACCACCTGAAAAAGATGAGTACGAACTGCAGCAGGAAGAGGAGGAAAGGCGGCGAGAAGCTGAACGGCTTGCAGCCCTAGAAGCTCTCCTAAAAGGAAAAAAAGGCAAAAAGGGAAAAAAAGGAAAAGCTAAAAAGGCGAAGGGGAAGAAGGGTAAGAAAGGCAAGAAAGGAAAGGAACCACCTGGACCGTCTGAAGAAGAACTGAAGTATATGCAAACATGCACTATGCAGATGAACTGCCTACCCCTCTTTGATTTTTATGTTGCACATGACAACTTCGTTGCGCCACCGCCACCTGCTCCTCCTCCAAAAAAAGGCAAAAAAGGGAAGAAAAAAGCGAAACCAAAGAAAAAGAAAGGGAAAAAAGGAAAAGGTAAAATAATGCCAATAAAGCTTCAGTTACCTTCCGAACCGTTACCACAACCACCTTACTTCGGGGTTGGTAATTCAGTCATGTTTTTATCGAGACCTTCAAAATTAGAAGAAATATTAAGGAAGACCCCGATCTACGTGACTGTGTGGAACAGAGATCAAGAGATGGGTTGCATAGGGTTCTCCATTGTGGAATGGCATGAATCATTTTTCGAATGCCTTAAAAAATCCGAAGATTTGAACCCAGTGAACTATGATCAAGCAGAATATCGAGATACTAGTAAACCAGAGATGGTCACCAATACTGTAGAAATGATTCGACCGCTGCAGTGTGAGGAAGATTTAAAGGCGTCGGGGGAAATTGAATTTTACTTACGACTAACATGTTTAGGTAATAGCGTGATCAGTTCATTCATAGCGCTGCCTGAGATGGAACGCATACCTGGACGAAAATACCTTTGTGATGACTTGAAACTTAAGGATGTTGAAGTAGTTAGACACTGGGAAGGTACTATGATAGAAGAGGTGCCACCTGTAGCTTATTTCTTTAGCGCTCCTGACATCACAAGGGAACCTATAAAACCAGTAGAGGAGATAGTACGGTATGAAGAATTCGTTGCTCCATTTACTCGAAGTGAGCTGGCGATTCTATCTATGGGCTTTCCTAAAGGACCTTGCGGTGGTACCAACTGTCCGAAGAGAATGGAGTATAGAGGCAGTCAGCATCAATTTATTCCAGGAGAGATGGTTAAAGGGAAATACCAGCACGGTCAGTTTGTGAATAAGCGAGATGTTCATGGTCCTTGTGGACGACTCGACTGTCCTCTAGCTAAGAAAGTTCGTGCATATATTTGTACTGACGGCAGTTATAAACCTTGCAAGAAACCATGTTGCAAAGACTACTATTAATGGTGATACGCATTTTAATCTAAATTGTTTTAGCAGGTGACAATAAAAAATTAAAGTAACAGAAATAGCAAATGAAATAATAAGATCATACTAAATTGTTTGTGTATTCACATGTTTTAAAAATAAAGGTATAATAAACTTGTAAGATAGATCAATCAATACGATGGTAAGACTAAGAATAAAAAGCGTAAAACATTTTTGTCTTTGTTTTTGTTTTCAATATTTTTTATGTAGTTTTCTTACACCACTGGTACACAATTATGTACGTTTTGAAAAAACGTTAAGTTTATTTGTGCTAATAATATTTTGGTCTACTTTACTTTATTGGCAAGTAGATTTGTTTCGACTTCTATTTATAAACAAAAATTGAATCTCAATTTCATTAAAATCAAAGTCAATGTGTAAGCATTATTATATTACTTAATCATTAATTAGGCACTTTTGAAACGTCAAAAATTGAATTGTCCGTCCGTCTGTCTATCAATAAAGCTAGTCACTCGTTCCAAAGTGTAGATTCAAATGAAGAAGAACGAGCAAAAACTATAAGTAATTATAAGCTCAGGTTTCCTCATGATGTTTTCCTTCACCGTTGTTGTCAGTGGTGTCTAGATAATCTTAGAAAGTACATATAACTCGGAAAAAGTCATTGGAACTTGCCGTTGGTAGGTTTCGAACCTGTCGTCGGCGTCTTAAACCTCCGGGCCACCACGACATTTATGTTCAGAACTCTCTCTACTTATACAAAATTTGTTTTTATAGGACAAAAACAAGTAATGATTCATTTAGTGCACTTTCTCTTTTAAACTTCGCACCCAAGGATAATGAGGGCAAAACAATTATCGCATGAGATCATCGTCAAGTCATTATTCTGAATTGAAATTGTATAAGACATAAAAATTATGCGCATTAGTTGCAGAGGATTACAAAAGAGATTAAGTCAAAACTGTTTTGTTTTACTTTACTGTTCTTTGCAGGCTCATCTATTAAATGTACAGTGCCATTGTTTGCCGAGTGGTGGAGCGACTGCCGGGCATGGGGTCTCGGGTTCGAATCCCGGGTCGAGCAAAGTATTACTGGGTTTTAAAAAAAAATCCCAGTAGTAGCACAGAGTCTGGAATTGTGTCCGGTATATGGCAATAGGCTCACCTCCTATTACATGGGACTCATAACATAAATAGTGAAAAGTGGGTGTAACTTCTGTGTGCACTTCTGCCTACCCCTTTAGGGATAAAAGGCGGGATGTTATGTAATGTTATGCCATTGTTTGTATGTAATTATTTTACTGTTATTTGTATGTCAATTTTTTCTGTATCTAATGGAGTTGATGATGTTAGTCTTAATAAACTCTGTCTGTGTTTGTGTCCTCACCAGAAGCCTTACCCACCTCACCAATATCAGTTGGTTTAAGATTTCTCAATGTGTAGACATAACAATGAATTTCTAGGAGTCTTCACAGAAAAGCGGCATTTCGGTTCAGCCACAACAAAACTAGTCTTTGATTAAGCTGCACTATCTAACATAATAACAATCAAAACCTATAGTCCTGTCATATTTACATCAACAAAACACCCTAAAACATTATCAATTACAGACGAAACCTCCAAATTAATAATAAACGAACGAAATCGCGACCAAAACGAAGTCGAACATTCGTAATAACACGTTTTGAACAACAATGACCATTTAAAAGTCCATAAAAAAATCTTGAACGTCCTAATTACGGTTTTAGCCTCTCGCGAAGCGTGACGCTGTCCGAATCTTACTAATGATGACAATGATTTCCAAAACCAATTTAATTTTACCATCATTCAAATACATACTAATCCTTACCACCATCACTTTAAGGTCTTTGTTAGGTCTGAGTAAGTGTATGGATAATTTGGTTTTCACATGATATGGGCCAAGGAAATTGAGTTTGCAATCCTTGCGTGCGCATGATTTTCTTGGAAACAGATTTTCTGTGAGTATCAAGGATTACTGTGTAGTTTTGTTAATGTTTGTGTTGGGTAATACCCTTGTGTATGTTTAGATTTGATTAATATAAAGAGATGTGGTACTAGCTTGGTATTATGACTGGTTCTTTGATGTGCTATATTTTGTACTTGCTGATGTAGCAACGCTTTATCATGGCATAGTAGCGCCAGCGTAGCAAAATCTTATTGTGGTATGCGCAAGCTAAATTTAACGCGACAATCGTGCTGATTTGCAAAATGATAGCATCTGTGTTAGAAGTAGTAAATAATAATAGAAGAAGTAAAGTCATAAAAATGCTACAGTGCGGCTCATAACACTTTTTAGGCGTGAAATGTTCTATTTAGATCTAGTAAATTGTTATGAGCGTATAGATATTTGAGGGAGATTTTAGCTGTTACAAAAGTATGATTGACAATCCCACCATCTGTGGACTAAAAATGTTTTGCTTAAAATACCTATATATGGTAACGATGCCCAATTACCCTCCCCCTCTTTCCCTACTCCCTGAATCCCCAACAATCCTCAAATTCCTAATCCCAAAAGGCCGGTAACGCACTTGTAACGCCTCTGGTGTTCCAGGTGTCCATGGGCGACGCCAATTGCTTACCATCAGGTGATCCGTCTGCTCATTTACTTGTTTATCCCATAAAAAAACGAGTCAACAAGACAGTCACATAACAATTATCTGTTTTTATCAAAAAGACCTTGCAACTACTGTCGCATACAAAAGCGCATAACGTAGCATTGTTTATGTCAATTTGAATGCATTAGACTAATCGCCGCAGTTGGTTATGGTCAGCGGTTCTTAAACTGTTTACTGTGTTCATGATTGTAGCTTGGTGTTGGATTTCTAACATGATATGATGCTATAAACACTCCAATTGCCATAAAAAGAGATGAGTAGAAATATGTAAAGATATATAGTTTAGATAGACAGTTTAAGACATGATAAAGTTGAGTACAAAAATCATGATGACCAAACCTTCGGAAAGAGAGCATACTACATAAGACAGCATTAATTGTAACTATCGCATTATTATTAATATCAAAACATCACGCATTATTCAAATGTATTTTATTATCAGCAAAGTATTACTGGGTATTTAAAAATACTCAGTAGTAGCACGGAGTCTAGAATTGTGCCCGGTATATGGCAACAGGCTCTGTATTACATGGGACTCATAACATAAATAGTGGAAAGTGGGTGTTACATTAACAGTGGCATTAAGTGCCGTAATGTGCACCTCTGCCTACCCCTTCGGGGATAAAAGGCGTGATGTTATGTATTATGTATGTATGTAACAGAAATAAACAATGATGTTGTCTTGACTGCACCTTATTGACAACTTTAGAATCAAAATCAAATCTCACATAGAAATCTTTGCCTATCACTGTTCTTACTATAAAACATAAACCATGTACTACAGATATATGGTAATTAAAATGGTTGTGGAAACTTCCTATGTAAAAACAGACAGTATATATGCACAAAGCTTTTATTAGTTCAATAATCGAGTTATGACTTATTGCTGTATATTATGGACGTGATAATGTATGACGATGACTGCTTTGCCGAGGAATTGAATTATGGTTTTGTGTGAACAGATGTTTGGATTTAAGTTAGAATAGGTCCTACTGTTGGTGTGTTTGTTTTAAATGGTTGATTCAGTTATGATGTAGACGTGTAGTTCCATAAAAAACAGGTTGTTAGGAGTACCAGGTTTCCAGCAGCTGTAGCCAAATGCCATTAAACGCTTGTCTACATGTACCTCTAGAATAGTGTTGTAATGCATCAAAATAATTAATACATAATATGCCGCTGCCTTCTATTGATAAGATATGTAAGCGGGTTAAAAATGTCATAAACAATAATCCTTGTCTATGTTTGTCTATGTTGTTTTTTTTATAATTTAAAATAAAAGTTAGTCGTTACTTGTCACTTTCAAGCGTCGTTTCATTTTAGGTTATGGGCCCAGTAGTCCCAAAGCATTATTAGTTTTAAAAAGTCTCCACGGTTCCAAGTGTAAATTGACGGAATTAGGTATTGAGTTCGAGACGTGTCGTATTGGATTCGTGCATCGTGTACCATGACATCGAACTACCTGGTCAATGTGCCCAAGTTGAAGGGGCGAGAAAATTACTGTGAATGGACATTTGCCGCTGAAAATTTCCTTGTGCTTGAAGGAATGGTTCACTGTATCAAGCCAGTTACGGGAAAAGAAGTTCAGGCTGAGGATGACTTGAAAACGAAAGCGAAACTCGTCATGACAATCGACTCGAAGCTGTATGTTCACATCAGAGATGTATCGACATCCCGAGAACTGTGGGATAAACTAAGAAGTTTATTTGATGATTCGGGTTTTACGAGAAAAATAAGTTTACTGCGTACTTTAACCTCGATTCGTCTAGAAAACAGTAACTCAATGGCGTCGTATGTTACTCAGTTGATAGAAACTGGACAGAAATTAAGTAGTACGGGTTTCAATATTAGTGACGAGTGGATTGGGTGCCTTCTTTTAGCCGGATTGCCTGAAAAATATATGCCATGATCATGGCGATCGAGCATTCAGGAATAGGTGTCACAACGGACGCCATTAAAACAAAATTATTAGACATGGCGGAAACGGATGTCAACGTGTGTCGTGAAACAAGTGCATTCGCAAGTTCACGGAAGTGGCAACCTAAGACCAAAAATAAGTCTATGGGCAGTGCTGACGGCCACTCATCTGTCAAATGTTACAAGTGTCAACAAACCGGTCATTACCGGAATCAGTGTCCGAACAATATAGTTAATCAGTTTCATGAGAAGAAAAGTGTTAGAAAACAAACCAACGCATTTAGTGCAGTGTTTCTAAATGGAAATTTTAGTAAGGAGGATTGGTATATTGACTCGGGCGCAAGTACACACTTAACAGCTAACGAAAGTTGGGTCATTAATACCAGATATGGACAGAAAGAGGAAATAATTGTTGCAAACAGCAACAAGTTACAAGTTTTATGTACCGGCGATGTAAATATTATCACGAAAACAGATGAATTTGAGTATGAGGTGCCAATAAAGGGAGTACTCTGTGTTCCGGAATTGACTACAAATTTATTGTCTATAAGCCAACTGTTGAAAAATGGTAATAAGGTCAGTTTTTCAAAGAATGGTTGCAGTGTTTACAATTCAAGTAATGAATTAGTTGCTGAGGCTAATGTTGTCAATGGAGTTTATAAGTTAAGAGTCCCTGAAAAAGTAGTGGTAGCTTCAGCTGTTTCTGGAAATACTTGGCATCGCAGATTGGGACACGTAAATAGTAATTATTTGAGCAAAATGGTCACTGCAGTTGAAGGCTTAAATTTAGAAGAAAAAGTTGATATATCTAAGGCGACATGCGCGGTCTGTTGCGAAGGTAAGCAGTGCAGATCACCTTTTAATAGTTTTGGCAATAGAAGAAGTGACAAACTTGAATTAATACATACAGATATATGTGGACCCATGGAAGTTACATCCATTGGTGGTTCTAGGTATTTTCTATTGTTCATAGATGACCACTCACGCATGACTTTTGTATATTTCCTAAGAAACAAAAGTGAAGCCCTGGATAAGTTTAAGGAATTCAAAGCTTTAGCAGAGAAACAATTAAATAAAAGGATCAAGTGCCTGCGAAGTGATAATGGCCTTGAGTTTTGTAATAGAGACTTTTGTTTATATTTGCAGAGAGAAGGGATCATTCATCAGAAAAGTAATCCCTATACCCCAGAGCAAAATGGCTTCTGTGAACGTCGAAATCGCTCAATAGTTGAAAAGGCAAGATGCTTGTTATTCGATGCCCAACTGGGTAAGGAGTTTTGGGCCGAGGCAACCAACACAGCTGTATATCTTCAAAATCGTATTGTAGCGTCAGGTTTAGAAGGAAAAACACCTTATGAAATATGGACAGGAAGCAAACCAAATTTAAGTCATCTTAGAGTGTTTGGTAGCAAGGTCATGGTCCATATTGCAAAAGAGAAGAGGCAAAAATGGGATAAGAAATCAGAACAACATATATTAGTGGGATATCCTGATGGAGTAAAAGGTTATAGAGTGTATAACCCTAGAACTAAAAAGATAACAACCAGCAGAGACGTTATAATCATAGAACCAACGGACCACAGTGAAGTTATGTTGCCATTAGAAAGATCTGGACAAAATACTCAAATTATGGAAGAAGATACTATTATAGAAGATAAAGAAGATACTGATGAAAGTGACACTACATTTTTTTCTGATGAAACTTATGTACCTAGTGATAGTGACTTAGATAGCAGTCAAGAAACACCTGTCAAGTTTGTGCCGAAACCTGTGAGAAACAGAAAGCCAGTTGAAAAATTTGGTTTTTCAAGCATGCACACTAGTGAAGAAATGTTAGATGATGCCAATGACCTGACACTGGAGGATGCACTGAAAGGTCCTGAAAGGAATAATTGGCTTGACGCTATCAGTGAGGAAATACAAAGTTTCAATGATAACGATGCATGGGAGCTTGTAGATGCCCCAGTAAATAGAAATATAGTGAAGTGCAAGTGGGTGTTAAAAAAAAAATATGACTGTGACAATAATGTGCGTTTTCGTGCGAGGCTAGTAGCCAAAGGTTTTATGCAGAAAGAAGGTGTAGACTATGTAGAGACTTTTTCACCTGTGGTGCGTCACACTACACTTAGACTCTTATTTGCTTTGGCTGTTCAATTGAATCTAGATATTACACACCTAGATATCACAACTGCTTTTCTGAATGGGGACCTTGAAGAAGTTATTTATATGCAGAAACCAGATTGCTTTACAGATTGTAATAAAGATGGTAAAGTTTTGAGACTTAAAAAGGCAATATATGGCCTAAAACAATCTTCGAGGGCCTGGTACAGAAAAGTTGATGATTGTCTTGTTGCTTTAGATTATAAGAGATCTGAAATTGAGCCTTGTCTATATATTAAAGATAATAATAATTGTAAAACTATAATAACATTATATGTCGATGACTTTTTTGTATTTTCGAATGATGCAGTAGAAACAGAGCACTTAAAAGGTGTATTAGCTTCACAATTTAAACTTAAAGACTTAGGAGAAGTAAAAAAATGTCTAGGAATGAAAGTAAATATAGATAAAATAAATAAAGTTGTGATGTTAAGTCAGGAAAGCTATGTAAACCAATTGTTAAAGAAATTCAATATGTTAGAATGTAAACCTGCTGATACTCCAATGGAGATTAAGTTAAGTTTAAAGAAAACTGATGATAGTAACAATGTTAAGTACCCTTACCAAAAACTTATTGGCTCCCTTATGTACTTAGCTGTAATGACACGGCCTGATATAATGTTTTCTGTTGTATATTTAAGTCAGTTTAATAACAATCATGAAAGTAAACATTGGTTGTATGCTAAAAGGGTCTTGAGATATTTAAAGCACACAAAACATTTAGGTTTAGTTTATAAGAAGGATGGTAATTCAAAATTACAAGGTTTTGCTGATGCTGATTGGGGTAATAATGTTGTCGACAGAAAATCATATACAGGGGTGTGCTTTACTCTATCAGGTGGTGTTATCTCATGGGCATCTAAGAAACAAAATACAGTTGCTCTGTCAAGCACTGAAGCAGAGTACATGAGTATCACGGAGGCATGCAAAGAATCAATTTACTTAAGATCCTTGATCTGTGAAATAACAGGAGAATTGTATACTGTAACTATCTTTAATGATAATCAGGGTGCTCTAAAATTGTCTGTTAATAATTTATTTCACAATCGCACAAAGCACATTGATGTGAGACATCATTTTTGTAGAAATTGCATTAAAGATAAGATTGTTAAATTAGAGTTTTTAGAAACGACAAAGATGCCAGCTGACCTGTTTACAAAAAGCTTGCCTATTGTAAAGCATAACTACTTTTTAAAAACACTTGGAATTGAAGGTACTAAGTGATTGTTGTTTATTCTGTATCCTAATGAAACATTTGTTTATTTTGATAAGTGGGGGTGTTGTAATGCATCAAAATAATTAATACATAATATGCCGCTGCCTTCTATTGATAAGATATGTAAGCGGGTTAAAAATGTCATAAACAATAATCCTTGTCTATGTTTGTCTATGTTGTTTTTTTTATAATTTAAAATAAAAGTTAGTCGTTACTTGTCACTTTCAAGCGTCGTTTCATTTTAAATAGAAAACCAAATTATATGGAATTGACGTAAATTTTGACATTTGGCAGTGTCATCCCCATACATTTAGTTTTCTACTCTCTCTGTAGACAAGCGCTAAAGTGGCGTAGCTAACGTAACTAAAAACCGTGAAAATTAATGAGTTCCTAACCCAATTCCTAACACAATTTCTACTCATCATCATCAACAGCCTATAAGTGCCCACTGCTGAGCAAAGCCTCTTCTAAATCGGAGAAGGTTGAAGCATTATTCACCACGCTTGCTCATAACGTGTTGACGATTTCAAACTTTTAATTAGAAATTAATAAGTCCAGGTTTCCTCACGATGTTTTCCTTCACCGTTTGTCAGAGGCGTCAAAATAATCTTAGAAAGTACTTACATGTAACTCGGAAAAAGTCACATTGGTACTTGCCGTTGGTAGGTTTCGAACCCTTATACATGAGAAGCAGTCATCTTAACGTCTAGGCCACCATACTAATAATCTATAATTATTATAAACTCACATTATATGCATAACGTTAAATGATCTCGACCGAACATTAAATAAGTGGGTACGTAATTCTGTTCATAGGCAAGTTATTTAATTCAAACTCAAATTCGGAGACACCGTGAACTAAATAATTATCTATTTAGAAATATACAACGTCCACTATAAAGGTACTGAATACTAAAATGAGAACGTAAAAGCTCTAACGCCTTACAAAATGCAATAGCAACATGATTCCTTGCGTCGAAGCCTTCGCGATTCGAATCACTGCAACAAACGACATCTTACGAAGGACCTCGTAAAATATAACCATATTTTGAAGGAACCCGTAAAATATAACCATATTTTGAAGGAACACCCCTTCTGTTATTTCGAAGTCAAAGTCAAAATCATTTATTTCAATTAGACCAGGAAGACAGTTTTGAACGTCAGCAGTAGAAATTTAAAAGTGAAGCTATTTGCTCATTCCAAGGTGTAGATTCCTATGGAGAAGAACGAGCAAGAAACTCCATAGGTTACTCTTTTCGAACTTTAAATTAATAATTTTACCAGTTTTTTGAGGTAATTATTCTATAAATATTTATCCTTATTAACCATGAAACAAAACAGCAACTGACCGAACCAAATGCCATTTAGCGCTTGTCTACTTGTAGAATAGAAAACTAAATTATATGGAATTGACGTAAATTTTGACACTTGTGAGTGTCATCCCCATACATTTAGTTTTCTACTCTCTTTGTAGACAAGCGCTAAAGTGGTTTGGCTAAAGGCACAGGTGATCTAACTAAGCTCTAATGATCCGTACTTCATAAAAGACAAGCGCTGATGCACTAATGCCTATAACAACCACTACAAAAATGCCTATCAAAAATGGATAAGCAGACCTACTAAAGAGAAATCAATGATAACAAAACACACAATTTCATGTAAAGTATCACAAATTGTGACGTCATGTAATGTCAGGTTGTTCACATGCTTGTTGTAAAGGCATAGTATCCAATTCCCGTCGGCTGAGTCATGCACTTATGGGAAAGACAAAAGACGGTGTAGGGCTTGTATATTCGGAATAAAACGTGAAGAAACACTCTTCATAGATTTTTGATTAAGAACTTTTTGTTTAAATAGTTATGCGTTTGTGATTTATTATTTACTCTCTACCTCGTTGGCCGATTGGTCGCAAGTGCGACCGGGCAAGGAGTCTCTGGTTCGATTCCAGGGTCGGGTAAAGTATCACTGGGTTTTTAACTCAGTAGTAGCACGGTGTCTGCAATCGTGCCTGGTATATGGCAATAGACTCACCCCCTATTACATGGGACTCATAACATAAATAGTGAAAGGTGGATGTTACATTGTACAGTGGCATAATGTCCACCTCTGCCTACCCCTTCGGGGATGAAAGGCGTGATGTTATGTAACATGATTTATTTTTATATTTTTGTTTTTGGGTCGCCGTTTCACCACTATCTCGGCTGGTGGCAAGCGTTGATGCGGCCTACAATGGAGCACGTCTGCCCATGATTGATGATTTGTATTGTGTTTACTATAAACTGCTAAACCTAAATGCTCATGAAGTCATGAATATTGAAAATAAAGACAAAATATGTCGCTTCATTTTATTTACATTACTTTTACATTTCATTAAAAAAAATTGAGAATAGAAGATTTTTAAATAAAAAAGTACGCAACTTCATTTCACGAAGAATACACGCACAAATACACTATTGGTTACTTACTAGGACCAAACTTCAATGATAATATTCAAAGGAAAAATCATTTATTCAAATTATACCATTAATAACTGGGAAATAGAACAATAAAAAATGTCTACGTATCAGTCAGTTCCTTGCATAGCCGTTTACTACGAAAAACCTTAAGTACAAATGCACGTCAGTCTTCTTCAAAAAAAGCTCTCCAGACAAAGTCGAGAGAAAGAAAAGCGATAGCATTTTTCCATAATAAAAAATGACAATCAAAAACAGCTCTAGAATAACTAGAAAATAAGATCGTTTATCAATTACACTCAAACATGCAACAGCAAAATGTGACTCATCCAATAGCATAGCTATGTGGCTGATGAAATTTTCAAAAGGACTTCTTTACTCTTTATCCAACCTTATCCTGTGAAAGTAAGGTTGTTTTTTGTTTGTATGTAAGAGATACTGATGAAATGTACGTGTTTCATTGCTTTGGTGATTCAACACTTCAACAGTGATGTTTGTGGGTGTGACTGCGACGTGTTGAACCTTGATAATGATATTGACAGGTCAAAGTGTTTTTAAAAGAAATCAGTTATTAGTTGTGGTTTTTATTCTAGGTATTGTACCTCTATAAGAACAAGTTAAAATATGAAATCTAAGTATGTATATACATAAATTATTTAGAAGTTAGTAGGGCGTTTGGGATCGATTACGCCTATTTTAAATGAATAGCCAACTATTGTATTTTTTAGAGATGCGCTTCCATTTTCAATTTGAAATAGAACACTATTACAGCTCGGGTATTTTTCCAAAATCTATGAAAAATCGATTGATAGGAATCCGTTGTTCTAATCTATAATAAAAAAATATTAACAGATACCGTGCCTAAAAAGTGACATCTACATATTTAGTAAGTTATCCATTGTTAACTCTGATTAATATATACATGATCACTTATAGAATTGAAATTGCTTCAAAGTCAAATCGTTCATTACGAATCAACCAATCAACCAATCAAGATATTACAGTAGGTATTATATAATATTTTTAAGTACCAAAAAGTCAAAAAATCTTAAAAGTTACAAAATATAAAAGCTACATTTCAATGACCAATTTCAATACAAGTCAGTATTGAAAGACACAACTCACATGGATACTAGATTCGGAGACAGGTCGGTGATTCATCAAGTGATATTTATTAAAAATTTGGACAACGTAACCTCTTTAACTTGACCGTCACTGATGCTGACATAACCGGTATTGTGCAAAAAATATAAACAATGATGATTCACTGTGCTAATCGGTTGGCAACAGGCTAGCTTGAAGTGAAACAAGTTTCCTAAGATGTTATTTTTGTATGTGGTTTCGGTAAATATTGTGAAATAGGTTTTTATGTGGATGGATCTTTGTTACTCTTCATATATACAAAATCTAGCGACCCGCCCGGCTTTACACGGGGGCAATATGCGTGTATTATACGCATATTTGCAATAAGGTGTATTCGTAGGAAAGTCAAAACTGTACATTAAATATTTTTAAAAGAATACTCGGGGCGTGATCTGCTATCGATATCGAAGCCAGAAATATATTTTTTAGAATTTCTGTTTTCTATACGTATGTCCGGGCTAAACTCAAAAAGTACTGCATGGATATACTTCAAATTTTGCATGAATATTACTAACAAGTCGAATCAACATATAGACTACATATTATCACGCTATCACCTATAGGGGAGGAGCTTTGCATCTTCACTATTCCACACGGACGTAGTCGCCATATTGCCATATACCGGGCACAATTCCAGGCTCCGTGCTACTACTGAGAATTTTTAAACAAACCCAGTAATACTTTGCCCGACCCGGGACCCCTTGCCCGGCAGTTGCACTTGCGACCACTCGGTCAATGAGGCAGTAGGCAGAGTTACTAGTGAAGTAATAAAGTAACATGACACCCCACAATCGAAACTTTACAAATGAGTCAATCAGCAAAGCATATGTCCTGTCACTTGTTTAAATTTACACTACAGAGTAAGAGAACCACTTTTTGTCTGTTTGTCATGATATATTTGTTCTGTAACTATTCTGTTTAATGGGTACAGTTGGATTGTAATAAAGTCCATGCTCCACCTGCTACATTTTTTTCATATACGATTTGTACTCAAAATTTTGTTTCGTAATAAGTAACTCAAGAATGAGTAGTTTATAGACCCATGTTGATAGATTCATATTTAGAATATTAACAGTTTTTACAAAGATCCATTGCAACTGGTGAGGGACGATAGAGTTATTTTTCACATTTTAAAATTTTATGCGATCGTGTTCGTGATCAGACAAGAAACTGAAACTGGAGACTGAAAGAGAAAAACAATCATACACTATTTGCACAGTAAAACATTATAAGATTAAAAATAAATATTTTCAAAATATCCGTAATTTTATTTTATAATATTAAATATGTTCCAGATTCTTCTCGATCGCTTTCTTCTTTTCTGAAGCTCGTGTTCCTGAAAGGTTTTCATTGCTCTCTGTGTTATTTCCCTCCACCTTTTTTTTCGGCTTCTCTCAGGGTATGTTCCAGATAGCGAATGATATCTTCCGTTAGTCGCAATAAATAAACGCTGAGTAGTACGAAATCTCATAGGTAAATAACATGACGTACCACCACCAACCGTATGTCTAAAATAAAATACCTACAGTACACACACACGCCATCTTTTCAAATCATTTTACATTACATTTACAGATCACATCAAATGTTAACATCAAATAACAAACTAATAAAAGCAAATTACAATTCAAATTAATAGCAACACAAAGTCCAACCAAATTCAAGTTAAAATGAAACATTTTGTTCATAAAATTAATAATAAATAATTAATTAATGTTTCCCAACCACAATTTAGGACAAAAAGGTTGAATTTGAAGTTTTAATTGTCAACCATGTTAGGTTTCATTAGGAGCTAATTGTCCGAGGTATGTTGTAATTAGAGGACCTTTTTGGGTACGTTTTGCTGGGACATTTCAATATAATTATTTGTTTATTAAATAAACAATAAAGTGTGTTTGTAAGTTAAAGGAACTTAGTATAATTGAATGAATTGTTTATCAACATTTTATGTTTGAACACAACGATACAAGGGCAAACAAAAACGAGTACTTAAAAAAAATAAACAATACTTCTTTGACTTAATCACGTAACTGCTTGACAAGTGACAAGTAGTTAGATTTCTGCAAGGCAGCATTTTTACATGTCAATTTTATCAAGCGATCAATGAGACCATGTCGGCCTCATCGTTCGCCCGTTTTGTTTGTTCTTAACTACTACTGAGAAGTAATGCCGAAATAAACTCCTTTGAATAAAAATGGACTAATTTCAAACCATTCCATGGGGTCATAAGTAGCATTCCGCGACTCATGACGCGATGCGGCGTCTGTTGCATATCTCGTCAAATAGTTACCTACGTGAGTAAGCCAACTAATAATAATTTAATATTGGTTATCAAAGTTAAAATATAAATGAAGTAAAGAAATCTTTGGAGTAAACTGCTGCATCTCACAAGTACTAATGAGTATAGTATATTATATGTACTAATAAGTATATATATTCTACTAAAACATTGCAAGAGAATCACAACAGTTAAAATAGATAAGAAATATGTTTTTTTTAAACACAGGCCTCTTATACGCTTGCTTATTTGATCTGACTCATCATCGTCTACTGCGCGTGAGTTCCGTTAGAAGATTTTTTAACCAATCAGAGCGTGAAATCTGAAATTACCAATATTCTATGAGCAAATCATTAATTAGTTTTTCCATTTCATCCAACACATATACAAGACAGTATGACTCATCACATCGATTTATACGATTTCACTCTAAAAATACAGTAAATAAAAGATATTTATTGCGAAAATAATATTACATTGTTTATAACTAGTGTCGTGGTGGCCCGGAGGTTTAAGACGCCCACTTCTCATGCATGAGGGTGCGGGTTCGAAACCTACTATCGGCAAGTACCAATGTAACTTTTTCCGAGTTATATGTACTTTCTAAGATTATTTAGACACCACTGACAAACGGTGAAGGAAAAACATCGTGAGGAAACCTGGACTTAAAATTTCTAATTATAAGTTTGAAATCGCCAACCCGCATTGAGCCAGCGTGGTGATTAATGCTCTAACCTTCTCCGTGTGAGAAGAGGCTTTGCTCAGCAGTGGGCATTTATAGGCTGTTGATGATGTTTATAACTACATAAATATATGTATAGTGATGCGGACGAATACTTTGACGCCTAAATTGAGGGTATAATTTTTGTTATATCCTTTTTTTTACTTTCATTTTATTTATTAGTTTAGTTATAGTTAATTTTAAGTTGTAAATAAAAGTAGATAAATTAAACAAAGCATATTTTTATTGAGTCTCCTATACCGACAGCTGAGAGGTTCAATAGCAGTAAAGTAAGAAAGAACAGTCATTTAGACTTTTCCCTACCTCAATTCATCCCTAGACCATTCACAAAAACTAAACGAGAACATTTCACCACCATCATAGAATTAGTTTAAACTAAAACCCATACAATTCGACCAATAGATACGAAACTCGATAACTGAACAGTTAAACTAACCAGATGCAATCAACTGTACTGCAGTTCCAGTACCTCTACCATGAGTTCAATGCAATAATTCTCAATAAACTACGTTTAGAACAGACTTCAGCCCCCTTTTTTGACATCGGGAACCTTCTTTAAGTGTAATAATCACTTTTCTGTAACCCACATAGAGACCAGTTCACTCAATTACGAGTTAACTGTAGACAAACATACACACATACACAAATATTAAACTGAGAACCTTATATTTTTTGAAGTCGGTAAATTTTTTGCAGTTATAGCCAAAATTACAGTGCCTTTAGCGGTCGCATAGGGTTACGTACGTCGTTGTTAACGCAGTATCGACAAATACAATTGTTTTAAGCACATGGTAGGGGTACTCTGTACAGCTGAAGTTTCAGTTCACTGATTAAATTTCCAGTTTGCAGTAAGGTGAAGCGTCGTGCGAGTTAGTAATTAGACTAGTCTCTCATGGGATAAGGGATGAAGATAACTTGTCCTCGTATGCAAATTAATTGGTGCCGTTAAAGAATGTGGTCGGTCAAAAAGTTGATCCAGTTCAGGAATTTATCTAAATTCTATTTATATCTTAAAATATAATATACTGTTCAACTCTTGAGGAAAACTATTCAGAATTTTTTTAAGACACCAACTGCAAGCCTGATATTTATTTTACCCATACATCATTTTACCTAAGCCAGATAACTGATAAAATAAGTATGAGTCATACAAACGAAACACATGTATGTATACTCACTTTAAGTTCATGTAAAGAGGTAGGCATGCACTACAGATCGCCATCTACTATGATATCCTTACAGAAAGCTGAAGAGGTTACTCTTCAGCTTTCTATACTGGGTCATTCAAGAACATACAACCTGGATGATTCCTTCCATCCCTTTAGCTTTGCTTTGTCTAATTAAAATAAGTCCGAAATCTAAGACCACATTGGCTGTCGCTCGCATTTAGATGAATAATAAAATGACAAAAGCATTGTCACGCTTAATGACAATTCAATTAAAAGTGATATTAAATCTCTTTCAAATGCCGACCTACCACAAAGACAAGTAGACCGTGACGTCATAAAAAAAGGTTGTAATTAAGTTAATTCATCATTGTCACAGCTACACGCATTGTGATAGTCATCTTGGAGTCAGTCAAGTGTGAATTTGGAGCCGAATGAAGAGAGGAAAAATAAGGATATAAATATTAGAAAGTATGTAGTATTTTATTTTGTATTCTTTTATAGGCATAGGCTGAAAAAAATTAATAAATTTTAAGTTAGCAACAGATGAATTTATATTTAAAATGTAGGGTGTTTGATACCTATCTACAAGATGGCTGACATTGGTGAGATGGAAAGAGCTAAAGATTTGAAGATCAGTTCTTAGAAACCTACAAAATTTGCTTTTAAACTCAGGGTATAAATGATCTATACGTGACTGTGCCAGTCTAATAATATAACAATCAAAACAATATTAAATAAAATACAGAACCTTTCAGAATTCAATACGGCACGCCATCTTGAAATGACAGATAACAAAACCAATTCAATACAAATTATAAATAAAGGAAACCATAGATTACCGCATAAAGCAATCAAAGTCACAATAGGCGACATTTCAAGATTAATATTGGTCATTTTGACCATATTAACTATACCAGTCAAGATAAAAAACCAACTTATAATTTACACTTCGTTAACAAAATCATCGATACAAAATCTACGGAAGAAATGTTTTTTCAACCGCAATATCTAATTGTGGGTTCTCACAATTCAAAAGTCCTAATTATAATTTGAATCGTTTAGGAGTTAAATATTTTCGGCGTCAAATAGATAAAAAAATGTTTGAAGACATCGTCTTGTGTTTGGTCAACAGTGCGGAAGAGTAGAAAAGGTGTTGAGCTGTGTAGAAACTGTTTTTATCGTATTTATAATAGTGTGACATAATTTTAGCAGGAGTAGGTTTTATTCAAAAGTATATATTTATACTTTAAGGGTTTCATTCGTGTAAATAATTCTGAGATACTTTCTCCCAAATCCCTCATGGTTATTATGTTTTCGGCTTACTCACGTAATAATTGGACTAGGAATTCGACTAGTTTGTATGTAACAGCGCGACAGTCGCCGCGTCGCGTTTCGCGAAATGCTGCTCATGAATATGAGCTTCTATCATGGCTTGAAACTAGTCGAGTTCCTCGTCAGATTATTACGTGAGTAAGCCGAAAACATAATAATATAATAATTTATTTAATATGCCTCACGAAAGTTACAATACAATGCCTCATGGTGTTTCTGGTTTAAGAAAAATGTATTATTTTGATTACCTTTGCAAAATGCTACAAATGATTATGCCCAATTTGAAGATCAATTGAGTAGTTCAGTTACCATGGTAGTTTAAGGATGTCTACTAGTAAACTAATTAAGATTCAATAAGCATTCACAACTTCCTTTTATTTTATCGTTATCGATGAATCATTCGAAGAAAAGGGACGTAGCTGCGTAGTATAGAAAGCAAAAGTAACTATTAATCACGAACGAATTCTGCACGTGATCATATTTCAAATAGGCAAAGAATAAGTAGCATGGCTGTCTTTTGGCTCAATTAACCAATTACGAGCAAAATCGATAAAACTCACTTGATTCTATCAAAAAAAAGTTAACATACAAATAATTTAATTTAACATTTTCATAATTAGAGAAGTAAATCATGAGGCTGTATAATTGTAATGCTTACACTAAAAGTGTATATTTAACATACCACTAAAATTAAAATGTGTCTTCAAAGTCAAAGTCAAAGCATTTTATTTCAATTAAACCATAATTTGGTACTTTTGAAACGACAACAAATAGAAAATAAATAATAGTATGTCTGTCAGTGAAGCTAGGTGAAGCTAGGTGCTCATTCCAAAATGTAGATTCGAATGGAGAAGAACGAGCAAGAAACTCCAAAATCCTCTAACTGACCATTTTTGATAGATTACAAAACAATGAATTCATCATCAAACGTTATACAACATAGGTAATAGATAATAGCAAAATATTTATAAATTCATACAGCGTCTCCACGACTTCCTAAGCCAGTTCCTCGCGGATGACTCACTAGCAGAAGTAGGACGGTGGTGGCCACCGCTTTTAGAAAAAAAACGTACACCTTATCTGTTGCATCAGATTGTATAGAGGGTGTTACTGTCTGGGTGGTTTATTATTTCCACGTAATATTTAGCGCCAGTGTCAATAAATTATTTTATTACAGTTTAAAACCATTATTGGCACCATTAAAACAAAGCTGGTTTGTATTGGTAATCATTCGATTAATAAGTAATTTATAAACCTATTGAATATACGTACAAATTACAATAGATATAACTTTTTAAATAATTTAGATAGTTTAAGAGTAAAAGTAAAAATCCATGATCAAAGTATAAACGCGTACATTAAAATTGCAATCTTTTTTTAAATCAAGGAACCGATACTGACGCGCACGGTACCTCCCAACTAATATATTTTTTTTGCAGTCTACCCCATATTATGCTAAATTCGCATTATTTCTAGTACAAATTCCCAATATACAACCAAATGAAACTGGTCGATAGAAAACGACTTAACTTTGTGTCAAAGTTAGAGCATTTGTTTTTGGTAGCAGAGACTTTTAGAACGTCAAAAGTATCCGTCAATTAATCATTAATTAATATATATGATATGAATGCATATTATAGGAGTATGTGTGTAGTATGTATATTATATTGTATTCGTGTAGGTTATTATAATAGGTATAAGGTATTATATTATTATAATTATGTTTATTTATGTTTATCTCTGTAATATGTATCTATTTTATTTGCTCAATTAAATCGTTGCTTGCTTCTTGCTCACACCATTTACTCTGCATCACCCAAAAGGTCAGACTGGGAGAAAATGCCTGCAGCACTAAGTCCACCATATGTATGTTTCGGGCATGAAGCTTAAATAAAAAAAAAAATATAATCCAGCAATAAAGCTGATAGCTCGTTCACAAATCTATATTCTTATGGAGTCTTTATAACGTTCTCCATCACTTGTACATTGTATTTAATTTTCTTGAAAAAAGTATTGACCCTTCGTACACTAACGTAAGGTTTGAAATTAACAATCGAAGTACAGAACTTTACGACATTGTCAAACACTTGGTTGACAGACATGGTGTCTAGACAATGTGTACTAGACGTTAGATCAGCTTCGATACTGTGTTGTGTACTGTTTGATTTAGCGAATTAGAATGCTTGTGTGTATCATAAATTGAAAAAGCCAGTGCACAATATACGTTATGAAAAACATCAAGTGAGAGCAAACACTTCTCTCTATCAAGAATCAGGTACGACTATCATACCAAGTTGACGATTAATTAAATACATAAAAAATACCTGATTACATTTTTAGAGAAGGTCCGATTCTATCATTATCTTTTCTAAATATTCTAACCTTATATCTTATATTTATGAATGGTAATTTGAACACCCTGTACACATGGTGCGCCCGCGCCGATGACTCACATCCCGATCGTCAAACACTCTCACGACAAAAGCATAGTGAAAAATAAATACCGACGAATTTGACCGACAACCTGCGCGTACGCTATCTACTAGAGATTCATTATTATCATTATATTTGTGTTAAGTACACACAAACCTTTTTGATTATGTCGCTTTGTATTGTGGCTTTTTGACATTATTCATTAATTTGTATTAAGTAAATATAAGTGTGGGAACTTAAGATTGTTTTTCAAAGGATATTTGAAGTATCATAGATAATATTGACAATGCGAAAGCCAATTCGTTTGTTTGTCACATCTTTACGACTTACTTGGTGAACCAATCTTCTTGAAATTTTGCACTCGCCTAGTTTGGAGTACGCCAAACTACGTTTAAAAGCTGATTACTTAAAATTAAGGATTACAATTTGACATTTTGTTAAGATTTAGGGTTATGTTAAAGACATTGCTAAATTGTTTTTTCCAGGACATTGCTATTTCTTAGAGTAAGAGTCTAAGCGCAGTTTCATATACTATCTCTCCTGTGTCAGTGAAATCTTAATACCTACTTTATTTCTATAACATTATTTTGACGATAAATTTTTTGCTTTAACCATAAAATGGTAGCAGTTACACACGATTCGATTGTTAGTGAGACATTTAACTTTTTATTCCATACTAAAAGTCTAACTGCACATCACCCATTATGGCACAGAAAAACATAACTTTTTAACATTTAATTTCACAGTAAAATCTATTGATGGCAACTTTGTAGTTTTATCTATGAAAAATATACGACGTAATTCATCATTACGAAATTTTTATTTGAAATAACGGTTACAGCCGTGACGTTTAGAATGTTGCCCTATTTAACGATTCAAAATGTCAACGGACAATAGTGTTGCCAGTTTTATGTGCTCTAAATCAAAACTAACATAAATTTAGTTTCGACTCGTCATTTTTTTATGTTTTATTATGAGAAAACGTTTAAAATCATAGTCGTTTTATGGCTTTATTGAAATTTAAATGGTCGTAAGTGAATGTGTGTAGAATGTTTAGTTTAGTTGGGGTGAAGAATTGTGGTTTAAAGTTCAGTAAAGACTATGAATAAGTAATTTAATGAAATAAGCGATTGTCTTGTTGATCGAGAATTTATATTAATGTTATTCATAATTCCTTTAATTTAATTTATGTTATTCATAATTTTAAGTGTGGGAGAGCCATGCTTTACAACGAATGGGCCGGCTCGACTAGGGTAATACCACGGCCTCACAGAAAACCGGCGTGAAGCAATGCCTGCATTGTGTTTCGTCTTGTGGGGTTTTTCACCAACTCGACACGAGGAACTGATCACACGTGTGTCCAGTTGGTGAAACTTTAAATTAGCACTAATTATTCTTTCGTCATTTGGACACGCCAAGGTTTTTATGTATGTCCACATAGTGAAAATCAAATTAAGTTACTTTTGTGTTTTCGTCAACTGGACACACGTTCACATTTTACCCGAATGTATAACAAAGTACAGTCACGCAGATAATATTTTTGAATCACAATCATCGTTGTCCTCTAAACGTCCCACCTAGTAATTTCACCGGGTAATTTTGTAATTATTCACCATTTGTGAATTTGTAAAAAATATATTTTTGACACCGAAAGTGTTTGAAAGTCGCTATTACCATGTTACGAGTACTATGCTTGTCAAATCTTCAACATGGAACCTGTTTTATTACAGTCTTTGAGTCTAACTCTAATATAAATATATGATTGTTACTCATTTGTTTTATTTCAAAATTTGTCTTAAAAACGAAACAATTTTTAACTTAACTGTACCTTTTTTAGAAAAAAAATATAGGTGTGTCCAGTTGACGATAACATAAAAGTAATTAATTTTAATTTTCACTATGTGGACATACATAAAAACCTTGGCGTGTCCAAATGACGAAAGAATAATTAGTGCTAATTTAAAGTTTCACCAACTGGACACACGTGTGATCAGTTCCTCGTGTCGAGTTGGTGAAAAACCCGTCTTGTGAGTGAGGTTACCGGTTGGCGTTGCCCAATTACAACTCCCCCCCCAATCTCCCCGATGCCTGACTGAATCCCCAACACCCTTGTAACCCTCTGGTGTTCCAGGTGTCCAGGGGCGACGCCGATTGACATCAGGTGATCCGTATGCTCGTTTACCGGCTTATCCCATAAAAAAAGGTATCGATCATGTTTTCGGGATCGGAAAAAATATTATTATTCCTTTTGGCAATTTTCGTTAGTTATTATAGGCATTATCGCATAGCTTCTAAAGTAGATCTAAATGTAAACAATGTTGAATTTTAATAAAATGCGTAGTAAGTATTATATACTGATTATCGCTAAGTGCATTACTGTTCAGAGAATAATAATCAAGTCGACTACGCAATCTTCACTCTGCAATAACTAAATTAATTAAAAAATAAAGATCTAATAAATCCTACAACAAAGAAAGCATTAACGTAGATAACAGTTTAATTATCAAGTATGGAACATTATCATACAAGTGCGTGTCGAAATATTTACTCTATAAAAAAATCGATACGCCTGTCATTAGCTCAGTTCATTGGCCAAGCTTTGAAACAAAGATCACATTGGATTTATTACGAAACAGTTTACAAATGAGTTCAAATGTAACCTACTGTTTGCTGATGATAACTTTGGTGGGTGGTTTAAGTGTGAGATTGTAGCGGTTAGGTTTATTGCGCAGTTTTTGTATTTTTTCTACTTTGACGCAAACTACCGATTTTAGCGTTGCGGCGACGCAATGCGGTTATGTGTTTCGGCCCTTAGTCCAGCAGTGGGTTAATTACAGGTTGTCTGACTAGTTTATGTTATTGATTTTGGATATGGTTTCGCGATAGAGAAATAAGAATAGTTGCAGTCATTTGCTAACGTTTTTTGTCGATCTTTGCTTTTAAATTAAATGTTTCAAGGCATGCTAAAGATTTTTGGTTCGCAAATTCTCAGTAATTAATTGCAGATTGTAATAATTATAGTTTTTTGCATATCTCACTCTATGACTGCATATTGGTGCGGTGGCTAGGCAACCGGCTGTGTGATCTACGAATTGTTGTTTCGGGTCTGGGTGTCATGTGTATGTGAACTTGTATGTTTGTAAACTCACTCACGGTACAGAAAAAAGTCCTAGTCTGGGGCAACTTTAAATCTTAAATCAAACCTAACTCTAATAAAACACTACCGAAAATAATCCTCATCATTTTGCACACAAACTCATTAATTACATATCATTTTGTGACTTAAACCACACCCACCCAAAGATAAAAAAATATAACCCAACAGAATTTTTAATAATAACTTCTTTGTACAAGTCAACAGCTTTAAAGCGTTTATGGCGACATCTATCGGCGTTAATCGCGTTGTAAATGATAAGAAACGAGTTGTAGCTGTGTTCTATGGTTTATTGACACTTTCATACGAATGGTGATTCATTAAGTTGCAATGAACTTTTGTAGGAATGGGAATAAAATTGTTTACGTAGAAAGCATTTTCCTGTGCATTAGTGCTGTTTGTAAATGTCCGAGGTGAACTTGTTATGTGCGGCGATGCATTGAATCGTTAAAGAGGCTTTATTTAATGAAATACTATGAATGTATCGGGTGGAGGTTGACAATTGATTGATATTTTATTATTTAGATGTTTAAAGTTCAATATATTGTATAGGAACTCTGCTATATATAATTTTGCACTAAAATTTAGTTAAAATCTTTGTCAATTGCAATTTTTGTAATGTACTACCACCACTGTAATATAATGTACTACCACTATAATGTAATGTACTGCCACCAGTTTTCTTTTCACTATTATGACTGATAACAAGATAAACAGATGCCGATACGGAGCCGTAGAAGACTTAACGGGTTGCCGGGACTCCAGCTTGAAGTGCAGGAGTAGGGACGGGGTGGTTTTTAGTCTGATCAGTAAGAGTCTGACACTCCCTCTCGCCTCACCCTGAAGAAGTCATTAGATAATTCAGTCTTCCCTTAAAAAAAAGTCAAACTTCGATCACAATTTTACAGATACAGTGCTCATAGTCATAAGCTAACATAAAATATATTTTATGTGAAACCATTTTAATGAGCTCTATTCTACCAATCAAGCCTTTACGTTTTGTATCCATAATGGAATTATTTGTGAAATGAATTAGATAATATTGTATGGAGATCAAGATTCAGAGTGTGTACGATCTGTAATCAGGAAAGGGGTGACAATGATTAAGTTTGATCCAAACTGGACAAGCTAAATAAAATCGTGTAAAAATAGACAATCTTATACTTTGTTTAGTATCAAGAACCTTCATATTCAATTCACTACCACAGCATTGAAGCAATCAAAGAACTATTCTAGTTATAAACCCACCAATCTTCATAAATACCTAGTATTAGCTACGTAAGAGCCCAATAAAGGCAATACCATCTCTATACAATAATCCCATCATAATAGTCTATTAGTTTTGACCTCTCATTGCTTCGATTTTGCATTCCAACACATCTTAGTCATCCCTTCCTCTAGTGTTACGTGAGGTCTGAATCATAGGCGACTGACCCCAAGATTTAAGACCCAGTATATAGTTTTTAAACAGGTTGCTAAGAATGTTGCATAGTTATTGAAACAGTTGATGCAATATGTTTGTAAGATGTAAAATGCAATATGTTTTTTTTTTGTCTCAGATAAGTAACTGGATATTGTTTTTTGTATTTTATTGACATAATTAAAGATATTATTGTGCAAGCGATGCCTGTATTGGTTTTAATAGTCCTTAGCACGTTAACAGCCGCGTAGGTCACCGGTCAACTAGGTTAGAGGAGGATTAGCCGTCAGCAGTTTTCCGTCGGCAGTCAAAGGCTTAAACACCTGTCTGACTAAGGGGGAGGCATTTGTCCAGCAGTGGATTACTTTCAGCTGTTGATGGTGATGATGAAACTCCTGTCTGTTTGTGGCGTCCTGTCTGGTGTTTCGCATACAATGTAATAATAATATATAATATAATATATCTTTATTTGCTAGAATGTAGGTACATAAGAATAAGATGGTACAATATGTTGTCACGGAACTTTATACATTCGGCCTTGTTGGCATGCAAATATAATTCTTACAATTAGGTTGAAAAAAAAAAAACTTATGGTGTATCATTTAGGAAATCCTGCACAGAGTAATAACATTTATCGACAAGTAATTCTGTAAAACATTTTTTAAATTTCAGAACAGGTAAGTTTTTAAATGTAGCATTTTGTAATTAAAGCATAGTATTATTAGGAAGCTGCGGTATCTAGGGAAGAAGTGGTGTATGACTGTATGATATTTCAGTTTCGGATTTGTTTCAGTTGAAGAATGTTTGTCCAACGTTTTAAATTGATAAAAAGCAGCTTTTCAAAAAATGTGAGCTTATATTGTAGTCTTTGTTCTTCGTAATATGTATAATCTTTTACTCAATCTGTTCACCTAATAAAATATTTTAAACAAAGAAAAATAAACTAGTCTAACAAAACTACGATTACAAAAAAATAAATGCTAATAGATAACTAACAACCATTATTTATGATTCATAATCGTCTATTGTCCCCACTTTAACAGTAATTAGCATATATTATTACACCATTAATGACTGGTCGCCTAGTGATCATAATTTTTAAGGCGTGGACATAATTTCTAATTATTTTAAATTATAGAACATTAAATCTGTATAAATGTTTGTAATTAGTCATGTGTATGTAGTTATGCTTGTCGCAAATGAGTCAAGATATCATGTTTCTAAGGTATTGTAATTTTCATTGCAGTGGTAGATTAGAATACAATTGTCCCTTCCTTTTTTCACAAGTGTCATAAAGGGGTAATAAGAGACTGCACATTTGACAAAGACTGAACAGGAACGCTCTTTGATAAACGGCAATCTTTTAAAACTACGATCGTAAATCTGATTGTCAATCTTAGAGATTACGACATGAAATAATATTTAAAAGATGAAATGATATTATAATATCTTTAAATTACTCGATGAGGGCCGGTACCGACCCGAACCGACTACTCTGAGAAGAAACGCCGAAACATACTTAACTTATGGCAAACTCTTATTTGTAGACATAGACATAACATCAAGCCTTTATCCCCGAAGGGGTAGGCAGATGTGCACATTACCCACTTATTACTATTTATGTTATGAGCCCCATGTAATAGAGGGTGAGCCTATTGCTATATACCGGGCACGATTCCAGACTCCGTGCTATAACTGAGATTTTTTTTAAAAACCCAGTAATACTTTGCCGGACCCGGGAATCGAACCCGAGACCTCTTGTCCGTCAGTCGCACTTGCGGCCAGCTAACGAGGCAGTCTTATTTGTTGAGTATGAAATTGAAACTCATTACCTCATTTTTATTCTTCTACCTATTAGAAACTGGTCATAGAATACTGTAACTCCATTAATTTTCCATAATTTTCCACATAACACACCCGTATACGTATGTCTGAATCACTCTGAACAAAAACGACCTTCGCTGAACACAATGACATGGTTTGACATGATAATTCATTTATGTATTTATGTCCACACATATGCGGCCTCGTCACACTGTGCGGGTGTAGTTGTAATAAAAATGTTAGACAGATTTTTTATGAACATTTCTTTTTTTTTTATATATATTTGATGGGGCGACGTTTGACCACTATCTCACCTGATGGTAAGCGATGATGCGGTCTACGATGGAGCACGTCGTCCCATAAACAACCTATTCACTCGGGCCTTGAAGACTCTCAGGTTATACCCTTCAGGAAATACAGATATATACATGGAATTGTAGCGACTACAGACTAGTCAGAACATGAGGTCTTGGTTAGATAACCAAATTGTAATATTAAACCTGTTATAGAGGTACATACATAACATCACACCTTTTACCCCCGGAGGGATAGGCAGAGGTGCACATACAGCACTTAATGCCATTTTTTACTATGCGGGACACTTTTCTCTATAGGTACATAGGTATATAGTATGTTATGCGTCCCTTGTAATCGGGGGTGAGCATATTGTTATATACCACACACAATTCCAGGCTCCGTGCTACTTATTGACTTTATTATTATATATTTTTTTAAAAACACAATAATACTTTGCCCGGCTCGGGAATCGAACCCGAGACCGGCAGTCGCACTTACGACCAATCACCAAATGAAGCAAGCACAGCCTATTTTATAAGTTAATAAAAAAAAACATTTTAAAAATGTTCTAAAAATATATGATTTTATTTCACCCGTTACTTATGCTAACTTAGCGATACACCACAGCATAATTATGTTGACTCACACACAAAATTGATAGTCAAATAAAGTCATTATTGAAAACTATAGGATGCAACCCTTTACTAGCGAAAAAATACGCCCAACACTTCTATTTCCAACCTTACGTCTTTAGATTTAAAGTACAAACTGCAAGAAAAGAGAGAAAACGATCGGAACCAATCGATCATTGATGAATGTGTTGGAAGTCGCAGGTGTGCGCGTGATTCGACTTTTTGTCGTTCCTTTGTACAGTATTGTCATCGTATTAATTTGAATACGTGTGGTTGTTGTATTGGATTTTGAATTGTATGGGGTAAAGGAATAGAGTGGGGTTTTGATTGCTTCATTGCAGTGAGTCAAGATTGGGTTATTAGTCCAAAATGACAGTGTTAAAATTTGATTTGGTTGCTGACTTTAGGCAGATATATTATTATACATATATTTATTTATTTTGGTTAACCAACAATTGTTTACGCTATATACATTGCTGATTAAATAGCTAAAGAAACATTTACAAGTGCAACAATTGATTATAGGTTAACATCACATGCAAAAAATAAAACGGTAAACAAAACATATAGAAAAATAACAAGTGATTTTATGTTTTCGGCTTACTCACGTAGTAATTCGACGTGGAACTCGACTAGTTTCAAGCCATGCTAGAGGCTCATATTCATGAGCAGCATTTCGCGGCCCGCGACGCGGCGACTGTCGCGCTGCTACTGGTAATTTATTTAGTATGTCTCACGAAAGTTACAATACAAAGATATGTTTTCCTAAAATGAGTAACTTAAATCGTTCGATTAGTTTCATCAACTTGCTATTTTTTAAAACTATCGATCGATTTTATAATTATAACCTGATACTGAATGGCTACTCAATTTTAAGTTGTACTTAAATATCGTGCCATCTCTGTCATTTGACAAAGAATTTGTAGAGACAGAACTATACTTAATCACGACTTAAATTTGAGTGACGTTTGAATATTTCAGCGTTAATATTATAGATGCGAAATTTTGTTTGTTAGTTCTTCACGTCAAAACAGTAAAAAATATTTATTTGTGTCCATTGAACCTACAATAGACTAAAAATAATCAATCTTAATTATGTATTACGCAATGAAATTAATTTAAGTCAGTATGACGCACGTGGCAAACCTAATTTACAATATTAACTATTACACCTACCTAAACATATTTCATGCAAACTTTCGCTTACACAAGCAAAGTTTCGCCTAATCTCGAACCTTGGACTAGAAACATAATCATCAAAATAATGGCCTACAATAATAACATGACACTACACAACTTGTGCGCACTACTATACACGGTTCCATACAAATTCAAAACAACACATTACAGTGTTCCACGCAAGTCTAATTAAATAGACTGTAAACGAGAATCATATTTCAGTCGCTTCTGGTGAGACGTTAGCTGATGAGCAAATATTATGCTTGCTACACAATAGATGGCTGATACAGTCAGGGTAGTAATGTTAGACATAAAAACAATAATATGGTATTATCGTAAAAAAATATAAAGAACATTCCTTGATTCTTTACTTAGAAAAGGTGTTTATAAAATTGATTAGTCGTTAAAAATTACATTTTTTATTCCTAAAAGAATTCGGCAACAGTTTAGCAATTATAAACCATTTTTAAGCTATTTAATTATTGTCATTGTAATAATCAATAAGCTAAATGTCGGTATAATTTTAGATAAGTACAAATTACTGAGAAAATCATGCTTAGAAAAGCATTATTAGTTATTATGAAACTAGTAATTTGATCCGATTCCAACCTTTTTTATTTGCTTATATTTCTTTATAAGTCACATTTGGTCTACAACATCCACTCTCTATATCTATAAAGTCAACTTCCATATGTCATCTTAACATCCACGCCCATCTAAACCGTATCATCTTTCAGCCAATCAATCTACCGTTTTAAAACAATATTAATTACTACACGTCAGGTCAAAATAAAGTGAATGAAAAATGACACGTATTATTTTGTTCACAGTACGTTGCAAGTCAGTATAACATCAGTGTTATTCTGAAAATTATAAATGCATCCCGAAAACTCATCGCGCAAGTCACCTGACTATATAGTCACTGCCAAAACCGAAAATGTTAAGTAATTATAAACTATTTAAAAAAAATCGAATTCAATCTTCTCTTTTCAAATAGCCGGTTAATATTCTAAAAATTGCTCCTAGGTTTAAAAAAACGTTTCTCAAAAGTATTAAAGTTAGTCGTGAGACAATTGTAGATCAACATATATTATATACATACAGACAAAACTAATGGCATTCTTTTTTGAAATCGGTTAAATACTCATCTGGCGTAATTTTAGTCACTTTATTTATAATCTGGTGGCGTTTATTGTCAAAATCTTTTTTTTATAATAAAATCACACCTTTTATCCCCGAAGGGGTAGGCAGAGGTGCACATTATGCCACTGCACAATGTAACACCCACTTTTCACTATTTATGTTATGAGTCCCATGTAATAGGGGGTGAGCCTATTGCCATATACCGGGCACAATTCCAGACTCCGTGCTACTATTGAAAATATCTAAAGACCCAGTAATACTTTGCCCGATCCGGGAATCGAACCCGAGACCCCTTGCCCAGCAGTCGCAATTACGACCACTCGGCCAACGAGGCAGTCAGTGTAAAAATCACAATGTCATATTTTTAGAAAACGAAACTTCAATCTCGCAATCTGAAGTGACTCAAAATAAATTTCAGAATAACACTGCTGGTATCAGTCACTGTGAGTTTGGCTGCAATATTCATTAAGCGTGGCTTACTGCCGGCTATTAATTCGCCAACACTGATGCACGCCATTGTACTAAGGTGTGCACTATTGTTTGTTTACAGGGCTGCCTGCGGATAGTTTAGACTTATTTAAAAACTATTTTGGTAATATTTTTACTGTAAAACTTTCTATGGATTCTTGTACTATTTGTTTACTTACTGCTCACAATCCTATCGCAAAGAACATTATGGTAGCTTATAACGTCAAAAATTCTACAATACGAAAAATACTACCTACTTGATTGTCATAATTTGGATTTGAAGAGTTTTAGTGCAATTGAAAAAACACTTCATTTAATTTCACCCACTGCAGGGCAAAGACCCTCCTTCGACTCCTCTCTGTGTAAAGCTTTTTGCGGCCAATCCTTGTCATATAAACCCCTTTTTGCCGCTAATCCACATTTTTTTAATAGAACAAAACGCCTTTCGTTCCGAAGGGGTGAGCAAAGATGTAGATACATTATAGCATTTAATACCACTGTACAATGTACCTAACACCCACTTTTCACTATTTATGTTATAAGTCCCATGTAATAGGGGGTGAGCCTATTGCCATATACTGGGTACATTTCCAGACTCCGTGCGACTACTGAGATTTTTAAAACCCAGTAATACTTTATCCGACCCGGGAATTGAACCCGAGACCCCTTGCCCGGCAGTCGCACTGGTGACCACTCGGCCAACGAGGCAGTCAATAAATAACAACTATATAATAATAGTGGTGAGCCTATTGCTACCTACTGGGCACAATTCCAGACTTCGTGCTACTACTGAGATTATAAAAAAAAAACCAGTAGTACTTTGTCCGACCTGAGAACTGAACCCAAAACCCCTTGCCCGGCAGTCGCACTTGCGACCACTCGGCCAACGAGGTATTTATTATATCTTATTGATATCCAAATTATCAACTGCAATATCAAGAATCAACTTGCATCAGTCACCACTAAAACAAAACATACCTAAAAAATTTAATGCCACTCCTTATAATTGACGACAGCAAAATGAAATCGATACGAAAATTAACAAATCTCTCGTATTCATAATGAATCATCTGACATTTTACACTTGACCTACATACGAGTTTTACGAACAAACTGACTTGCTAGCCACTGACTAAGCAGTTAGATATGCAACGCAATGTCTTGTACGAAGACATAACAAGATTTGACATTGAATATTTGTGATGCTCACAAATTGACTAGGTGACTAATTAGTCTGTCTCGTTGGCCGAGAGGTCGCAAGTGTGACTGCCGGGCAAGGGGTCGCGGGTTCGATTCCTGGGTCGGGCAAAGTATTACTAGGTTTGTAAAAACCTCAGTAGTAGCACGGAGTCTGGAAATGTGCCCGGTATATGGCAATAGGCTCACCTCCTATTACATGGGACTCATAACATAAAAAGTGAAAAGTGGGTGTTACATTGTGCAGTGGCATAATGTGCACCTCTGCCTACCCCTTCGGGGATAAAAGGCGTGATGTTTTGTATGTATGTATGTACTAATTAGTCTGTATTTTTTTTTGTTAACCCACACTAGGGTTTTCTCCTGTATCGTGGGTGTGTTTACTAACATACAAGTTCACATACACATCACACTCAGATCTGAAACAACAATTTGTGGATCACACAAAGAGTTGCTACGTGCAAAATCGAACCTGCTATACGTTGCGCGGCTGCCGGCATCCAGCCACCGCGTATTATGAATAATTTTGACTACGTGCATTTGAGTTATCGTTTGAAAGACTTGGTTAAAGAGTGTTAAATGAGTTTCAGTCTTATAGAATGTACAAATTCACAGATTTAATTTAGTATTTGCCTCTCTTCTAAAGTCCAAGTCAAAATAATTTATTTCAATTAGAACAGGAAGGCACTTTTGAACGTCAAAACAAAATATTTAAATATTAAATAATAAGAAAAAATGTCAGTCTGTAGGTCAGTCCTCTAGTGAAGCTATTTGCTCGTTCCAAAGTGTAGATTCCTATGGAGAAGAACGAGCAAGAAACTCCATAGGTTACTCTTTTTCAATCATGTTCACAATACAATTTTTGGTTACATTCTTGAATGGTTGCCCCATTGAGCGTTGACCAGCTAAATAGTAAATTGAAATTAACTCGTCGAGTACCGGTTTTATAGACACAATTAAAGAACAATAGGTCGCGGTCACCGGTGACCGCTTGGTGCTTGACAGTTTAACAGCTGTTTTAATAGAATGAATTGTAGCCTCCTTAACACAGGGTCACCATAAAATCTTCTTTGGAACTTAACATTAAAAGAAAAGAAATAGCAATCAGCTAGTTACACTTTGCATTAATCTTTGCTTAAAAATACTGCATTAATTTACCACAAATACAGAAAAACACATTTCGTAGAAATATTCTCCATCCAATATTATATTCTTAGTACCAACCATGGTATCAACAGCACCCGACAAAGTACACCGACCATTGTTCAACCCTGCCAATGATTAATAGCATCTATGAAGCCCTGGTAATTACCGCAAACAATTGTATCGCGTGAAAAACTATCTGGAACCACCGCTATAGCTGAAAACTTTCATTAAATTAACACGTCACTGACGGGGAATGACTTTTACATAGAGTTTGTTTACGTTTTTATATTAAAAACCTTTATTAAAGTTGTTTGAAGAACAATACGTAAGGAAATTATTTTAAAGAAGGAATTTTTTACGTGACCCCATAACATAACATAATATCTCGCCTTTTTTCCCCGAAGAAGTAGGCAGAACTGCACATTATGCCACTACAATGTAACACCTACTCTTCGCTATTTATGTTATGAGTCCCATGTAATAGGGGGTGAGCCTATTGCCATATACGGGGTACATTTCCAGACACCTTGCCACTGCTGAAACTTAAAAAAAACCCAGTAATACTTTGCCCGACCCGAGAACCGAAATGGAGACTCCTTGCCCGGCAGTCGCACTTGCGACGACTCGGCCAACGAGGCAGTCCAAGACAGTTTAAGTGACCACTGACACCAAAAAGTACTACTCATGTCAAAGGCATATCAGTACATACTTAGGTACTTTATTATGTTCCTTTGCAAATCTTTTAATAATACAAATACGTAAACAAGAAATTGCAAAATTCATTAATCAACCTTTTTCTTCATTCAACAAAAAATATTCAACTATTTTTTTTTTAAATCATTTCAATTTTAACCGTCACTATTTTTTCCATTACATTTACCGATTCCTCTCTCACTTCTTTCATATTCCACATTATCATAAATAACACCTTACTACTAACAAGTATCACTAACAAGTTTCTTCTAATATTTACATAAACTAATCCACTCATTCACGCTCATCCGTTTGGGGTACCAACTAACCATCACCGTTTGGGGTACCAACTAACCATCATTCACCACCAAACCTGTATCCTAGACGATTTGGGAAACGAAAACGTATAAAATTCACACACTTGTCCTCATTTACATACGTCGATACTTCAAAATTTGCATGCACAGGCTCGAAAATGCAAACAAGTTTACTCACACGGTCAATTTGGTATTCTTCTGAGCAAAAAATTGCATTATTCTAATGTACTTACAGTCATTTGTTATAAAGAAATTATTTAAATGCGAGAGAATGCAAGGGACGGATGCAAATTCGCGAATCCCACAATCTCCGTTGATCAGGAACTAAATGTTGATTTTATACAAAAATTCTTAAACAAAAATCCCTTGTTTCTGAGAGGTTGAAATGTTTGCCGGTGTGTTTTTGAGAATTTTGAGCGGTTTCACAGAAGGATAGGTGGAATGTCTCAGGAATGTAATTTTAGCTTTATGGGCTTAAAATATTTTAATTGGAAATCGTTTTTGAAGATATAATCGCCAATAAAACGATAAGGCACGTTCCCATTGTCCCAAAGAGTTTTTATGTATTCTTTGGTTGAGTTTCTGTTCACAGTACCTAATCACGTATGATAATATCACAAGGTGAACTTTTTATATTAAAACGGAACTCAAGATTTGTTTTAATAGTGCTAACGGCTTTATGACCAAAGAAAGAGAAACTGATCGACCTCTATGAAATTTTTCTCGCATGGAAACTGACAATGAATTATGTATGTAGGGCAAAAACTGCGTATGTAATTGAACTAAAGATGAATTCAGACCTAGACCTCTGGTGGCATTGTATTAGCAATGCAAATATAGACTGTTGTATATGTATGTAATGAATGGTCACGTGCTGGAAGATGCGGTTACATTTTATGGATAGTTGATGCAGGACAAATCCCATCTGATGTGGTAGTAGATATAAGTGTAACAAAAGACTGATAAATATTTTTCAAAGTTGCAAAAAATTACTTGGCTACTAATAATTTATTGAATTGTTTAGCCATGATTCTCAAAACACTCAAAACTCATCCATCCGCAAAATCATTATCTGACATAAACCACTCAATAAGAAAAATAACAACAATCACAACCACGAAGCAAAAACACGTCAATCACAATACAAAAAAACATTCACACCTTACTATGCAAACAAGAAAGCATCAAGTGTAAGTACAAAGAAATATTTGCCAACAACACAAATAAAAGAAATTGAAGAATAATATTATAATAATTTGAATACATTTCACGGTCAATTTGATAAGTAACCACAATGAAAATAAGTAGATGCAATCCATTTTGCTATATTGATATTTGATTCAAATAAAGAGGGAGAAAGAGATAAAGATACAGAAGAAGTAGAGGAAGAAACGGGATGGGAGATATTTAAATTGAGACAGGTAGAAAGGGATACGATGATGGTTTACAATGATGGAGTGATATAATGTTATGTAGATGAGAATTAGGTGCAAATTTTGGATATTTGATTTGGTGAAGACAATGTTGGATATGAGAATCGATAAGTGACGTTTTTCCCACAGATTTGTTAATTGAATTGTATTCCTTGCGATCCAAGCCATTTACAGCTTCGAAGTATAACTTAAGTGTCATAAAGTAAATGATAAGAGAGTTGTTTCTTCTTTGGCAATGAATGATCAAGAAACTGGTTACTTTGGACTATTTCAATACATTTTCTACTGTTGTTTGAATATTCGAGACAATAAACTGAATATACTGCCCAATACTACCCAAAATAGACCAACATATCTGGTGGAAAAAGGAAATACAATAGTAGATACATAACTAATATTATAAAAAAAAATGTTTTTAAGTATACCGATTCGATATTTGGTTTTTCAGAACTAAAAACGCCATTGCCGGTTAGCAGCGTTAGTAACTAAACAAATCAACGCAAAAACCTTTCACTATATAACAAAACCGTATCACAAACAGCACTTCAAAACAATCTACGACACCAACATTCAGTAAACAACAAGAACAGGTCTTTTGAGACAAAAATAAAGTATACGTACATTATGATCACAAGAAACCGTCTCAGCGGAAGTTGGAAGCATTCTTACGAAGCTGCTTCGTTCCTTTTGCTGCTTGCCAAAGTAGACATTTTTGTGCACCATTTTTTAAATGAGAAATATCGTTGGATGACGTAATACTTGAAGGAATAGGTTCTTGGGTGAATTTTGTTGTTTAGTTGTAGTTAGAATAGTGTAGGTGATTGCTTAAAGTTGTAAAGATTGTCTGTAGGTACTTACAGGATCTATCATGAAGTATAAGAGTAATATTGAGAAATGATTGAACAAAACAATTGGCAGTAAAGGTATAGATTCTGAAATTGTAATTTAATTGATGTGACTCTTAATTTAGAAGTTCTTTTCAAGGTATACCGTCGACAAATTTAGATAAAAACTAGGGTAACAATATACAATCAAGATGAAGAATGATTTACTCTTATCCTACCGGCACAGCTGTTGACAGGTTTATCGGTACCTATTTCTTATTCTTCTTCTCCACGTCTTATAAAGGAAACCTAGCTTCACAAAATCACAGCAACAGAATTTTAGAATAAGTTTATTAGCTTCCATCAGATAATATAAGCCAGCACATTTTACATAACGCGCGGCCGTCTGAAACACATTTTCAGGAGAAAATGAGATTTTTCCTAGACTCATGTAAATACAAGACATTCGCTGTAATATCCTGGCCTTATAAGACATTCAAGGGAATAGGAGTTAGGTATTCCTATGAGCACTTTATTCTGATATGATTATGATTTATTCGTAGTTTAAGGTCATGAGGCATTGTGATGAAACATTCATGTATTGTGGTCACTTGATTGAATTGATCAGTGATAATCGTCTCACTGGCTATAATGATTAGGTCCGGTATTGCATGCGCAGTTTTTATAGATAGTTAATTCTGATTTCAAATTAAATTAATCAAAATTTTTGTGTCAAGTTCTATCATTGCTCAGAACGAAAATTTTCACTATGGCGATTAAACCGTTTTTAATCTTTATTTATTTATTTTTTTAAATAGGTATACCAAAATCTTCTGTATACATACATAGAATTAAGAAATAACAATAGGTATTGGGCTTATACAGCCGCCATCTTAATCTTAGAAAGATTTTTTCATCATGTTCATCTACTTACTGCAATCTTTACATACCTAGTCTCTTTCTCTTCTCCAAAGTCATTGTTTTACTCATTTTTAATTTTCTTTTTTATAAATTAATTTCAAACGAAATTATCAGCGCAGTTAAGAACAAACCAGAGACTTTTTCCTGTACCACTCCGGTTGTGGACCAGTTCTCAAATTATATACTTTTTTATTTTATTACGGAGTTGCTCGGGGTCAGTTATGTTTTGGTTTTTTGCCCTCAATCGTATCGTCCGGACAATCGGCCATCGTAAATCTGCAAGACTTTTAGGGACCCTTAAGATGTTTTGAAACCATTCTGTTTGTCACCGAATTTAGAATATGTGGTTGCGTTCTGTGGTTTATTGGTGACTTCGAAGTTTATATTGGCTAAATTTTCATTTGTAACTTATTTTGGATCACAAAAGTTACGCCGTGGTGAAAATAAGGAAATATCAAATTATTGTAGATTTTTTATTTTGACAGGTAGATGTCGTAGCTAAAATATTGGACGAAGTTTTATTGTAACGACTTCATTTTGTTCTTTATAAGTCAAGGTAAATTAAATTAAAAATTAACGAGATCGAGAGAGATAATAATCGAAAGAAGTTTCTAGAAAGATACTGATTACTCAGTTGATTACGGTAATAAAAAAAAAAAAAATTAAAAATAGATTTTTTTTCTGACCTTACTGTCAAGGTTTTGAGGAAATACTAGATCGGATGTTATATGTATGAGTTAATGGTAAATATAGGTCATTATTTGAATACAAATATAAGCTGCAAATAGTGCAATATAAAACTCTTTCCTTGTTACCATAAAGACTTATGCCGAATATTGAAAAGCTACTCAATTTTAAAATGTACATATGTACGTAAATATCATGCCATCTCTGTCATTTTACAGAGAATTTGTTGAGACAGAACTAGCCTTAAGCGCGACTTTGATTAAGAAGCGTTTGAGTATTCCGACATTAGTATCGTTTTTATAGGATAGAGAGCTAACGACTTGAAGTATACTTTTGTGCCTCAAGCACGAAACTATAATTGAAAATCACACGAATTTCTTCATATTAGGGTGTGTATATTTTTAAGTGTGGGAGAGTCATGCTTCGGCACAAATGGGCCGGCTCGACCGGAGTGATACCACGGCCTCACAGAAAAATGACGTGAAGCAACGCTTGTGTTGTGTTTTCAGAGGGTAAGTGAGGTTACCGGAGGCCCAAAAACCCACATCCCCTCTTGCACAACCTCCCCAATCCCTGAATCCCCAACAATCTTCAAAATCTTAATCCCCATAAAACCGGTAACGCACTTGTAACACCTCTGGTGTTCTAGGCGTCCATGAGCGATCCCGATTGCTTACCATCAGGTTATCCGTCTGCTCGTTTACCGGTTTATCCATTATCTATACTTATAATAAATCTGTAGAGAGGTCAATTCTGTACATACAATATATTTAAAAAATAACTATCAAGGGGTGGTTAGGGATCGCTACTGATGTCAAAAATGCAATCAGTAAAATTATTGTCTGTCTGTCTGTCTGTCTGTATGTTCGTTATGGAAAAAAAACTACTCGATGGATTTTAACGAAATTTGGCACAATTATTCTTCATACTTTTGGGCAGGTTATAGTATACTTTTCATTACGCTACGATCAATAGGAGCAGAGCAGTGAAGGGAAATATTGGGAAAACGGTAGAAGTTACTCCATTTTTTAAGCTTCCGTCGCGTGTGCAGGCTTATAGGTTAAAGCTGCATAGAAATCATATATGACGGAAATAATCTCCTTAAAATTATATAAAAAATATTCCTCGACAGCATATGTCTATCTTTTATGGTTGACTCACAATAACACGTGAAACTCCCGATAGCTTAGCAATTCGGTGATTTCTGATTGTATTTGTCTACTCTAACGTTTACAATACTCATTCATAGACATTACGCTGTAACTGAAAGGCCAATGGTTGAAATTAGCTTGACTCGATATTATAAATGAAAATATGTGAGTTTATGTGTATGTTTGTTACTCAGTCATATTAAAACCACTGAAGGGACCGGAATGAAATTCGGAACAGAGGTAGATTATGGTCTGAAGTGATACATAGGCATTTTACCCCTGAGATCGCGGGCGAAGCCGCTGGCAGAAGCTAGTAAAATATAAATGAGATAATTGTCAGTATTAGTATAGCTTATTCGATTGTACCCTTCTCAGTAAATAGCCACCAAATGTCCTTGTATTTAAATAGTTAGATAAATTTTGTCGAAACCGTCAGCAAATAAGAGTCATAATCATCAAGTTACCAGGTAAACGCCTACAGAACCGAACCAACCATACACAGTATGTTTTTGTTTGAGTCATCTGTGATGCAACATTAATCAAAGCGTAGGCGCAATAAAAACTAAATGGGCGTGGCTTATCGACTTTGGTAGAGGTGATCTCGATCTAAGATTCAAGGCTAATCTTGTATCGATGATCGTGAGCATCTATTTGTAGGTAAGTATACTAATAGGTATGAATAAGGAGATTTTAGTCTTTATTATTGTTTTTGGCTAAACATATTATTGGGGAACAGCCTATAATACCCACTGCTGATCAAAGGCCTCTTCTCACATGGAGAAGGTTTGAGCATTAATCACCATGCTTGCTCAATTTGATTAATTTCAAACTTATAATTAGAAGGAAGAAGCCTACATTTTCTGATGTTTTCCTTCACCGTTTGTCAGTGATGTCTAAATAATCTTAGAAAGTGCATATAACTCGGAAAACTTCACATTGGTACTTTGCCGTCGGTAGGCATCGAACAGGCGCCCCCATGCTTAAGAAACGGTCTTAAACCTCCGGGCCACAACGCAATTTCGAATACATATAATTAATTTTTTTTTTTATTATTGGGTGTCAGCAATCGACTGTTTACACATCATATTACAACAAATCGGTTTACAATATGCATTTGCTATTATTTTAATAGAAACTTAACTTAAAACCCTTTACTAACACGCACACTTAGTTACCTCTTATGTTAAAGTTACCGTAAACATAAAATTGCGTTAAGATTTCAAGGGGGAGGCAACTGAAGAGTGATGACTCAAAACAAGTCATTGTTCCCTCAATTTACACGTAAAAATTTGCGTAACTTAACGAAGACTTGGCTTAGAAAAACTAAACTGCTCAAAGCTACGATAAAACCAACCCAACTTTAAATAGTAGAGATTAATTTTGTTTGTCCATATTTTAAGAGTTAAGACGTTTTTCTGTCTATGAACTTGTAAAGAGCACCCATGGCTCAATGATGCAGGTGTTCTTCAAACAAAAGGGCTTAGCTTCGACCCCCAGTTTGGCCGCGATGTACAGCGATTTGTGAAAAAAAACACAAAGAGGGATATTTCGTTGTCTTTTTATGTAAAGGGTTCCGTATTTTGTATATCTTTTTGTTTTGCTTTTGAGTATCAACTTGTTTGAAGTACGAATAATTATTTTGCAACACTCTTTACACTGTTTCATTTGTGTGGATGTATTGACACGAGAATAAGTATTCAATTTAAAAGAATAATCAACAAAATGAATGCGTACAATAATAAATCTACTATTTTAATTCCAAATTATTATCGTTCCCTATCGATTCTGATGACGGATCGATAATCGATACTAATCGATTAGTAAATCAACATTGAAATAATTTCAATCAAATTCAACCACAAATAAGAAATTCTAAATGACCACTCAAAATATCAATAACAGAATAAATCCCCAACAAAAAAGGCTAAAAGCTTAGAAGCTAGAGAGGGAACCCCAAAAAAGGTGAAAAAGACCAGACTTGGCTCGCGCACACTATAAAACTGTGAAGTCATTGTAATCAATCAGAACGTTGTACACCTCTATAATGTACAGTGTACGGGTTTTTTGCCAAGGATAGTAAGCAGGGATAGATGCTTTAGTAGTAAAATGACGTCACGCCTTTCACCACAATAGTACTTTTTTTTAATGGGACAAGCCCGCCACAACCTCCCAAAACCGCTGCAACTCCTGTAAGCCAGAATCTACAGTAGATACAACCATGAAAACACCAGAACATTGAAGTCCGGCGCGTCCCAGGGATATGAGTAACTGTCTTGGTTCCCGCAACGAAGTGAATCAGAAGATATTATAAGGGAAGAAGAAAAAAAAAGAAAGACCACAATGGTACTGTCGTTTAGTATACACGTTTACTTTCCAGGAGTTAGCAGATATGTATGTACTATATAACACCCAATTTTTACCACCTGCATGAAGAGTCCCATGTAATACAGAGAGGATAAAATGTGTAGTTTAGAAAAAATAAATAAAAACTAAAATGTTATTTGAATACATAACATTTAATTCTTTACTTATAAAAATTGATAAAAAAAGTATACCAGGGTCTAATTCCAAACTGCCATTACTTGGATAGTTTCGAAAAACAGAAGACCCTGATAAACACACGTCTTTTTTTAAGGGGGAAATCATCGAATTACTTCTCCCGCCTGGGTGAGGCGGAAGGCAGTGTCTGACTCTTACTAACTAAAAACTTTTTCGTTCCTACTCCTGCGCTTCAAGCCAGAGCCTCAGTAACCCGTGAGTTCTCCGCGGCTCATAAACACGAGTCTGCAATCGAATCTGAGACCCCTGGTTCGGCAGCCACACTTGCGACTCTGAGCCAAAAATGCAAATAAAAAATAAAACAAGTCCACTAAAAAAATCTTTCATTAAATGACTAATACATCCCTACATTAACAAAGCATAAATGTATTGTTACACCAAATCGATACGACTGGACTAAAACTGATCGATTCATACAACGCTCATTTTTTATCACATTTTAATCGTCCACCGTATTGCAATTTACATACATACAGACAGGTCGGCCTTAATTTGAAAATAATAACGTCTGGACAGGGTAGGTAGAGAATGGTGACACTGCTTTGTGTTTATTTTATCCAGGACAAAAAATATATTAAATTTAAACGTGTTTGTTGATTGAGTAAGAATTATTTTCTCTTAAAAACATTATTTTTCAGTTAAAAGCCGATGCGGGAGAAATTTTTACAGGACATTAAAAGTTACGAGTTTCTCAGGGGAATATACAGAGAAAAGCTCTACTAGTTTCGAGTCACAGAGGGAGTGTTCCTCATGAGCAGCGCACGCGATTACATAACGTGAGTAACTCGTAAGTTTTAGTTAATACAATATGTTTCATGACAGTTAATATAAAAAAAAAACAAAGAAAATCTCTACTAATCAAAACGCTTGGCCACCACACAGTCGCATCACGATCGCTTTCCGATACGATGAAATACTGAGAATCCGAATGTGGTTACAAAATGGCGGCCAAATGTTTTGCGAACTCTTTGTGTGATTACGGGAAATGATTTAAAATACACATAATAGAGGAAAATGTTATTTTATTTCGTGTTATATTGGTATACTAGGTATTTATGTCTAATATATACGGATTCTTAAAACCATAGTTTACTATAACGCCATTGTCATGGATAGTTCGTTTTGGTAATAATTAAATTATCAGTATAAGACTTTGACTGCGCGGTTGGTGCAGTGGCTGGGCAACTGGCTGCGGTGCAACGTGTAGCGGGTTAGATTCCCGCACGAAACAATACTTTGTTTGATCGACAAATTTTTGTTATTTGTATGTGAACTTGTATGTTTGTAAATGCACCCACGACACAGGAGAAAATCCTGCATGGGCTAAAGATGTCCACTACTTTGCATGACCACGTATGCATATATACGTCTTATAATCAATACGTCAACGTCAAACATAGAATTAAAACAAAATTATAGTTCAACTCTCCTTACGTAACAAGAACAAAACCAATAATCAACCAAAAATGAGTCTTATACCAGAAACAATATAATTGCCAATCAATTTTCATCAAATAAGGAGCAGCGATTAAATCGTCTCCGTTCGACCTTTCGACTTTCCATTTACGTTTCGACCAATAAATACATGAAATAATATTGCAAATATAATCACCTTTTATTGCCTTGTTTATTGCAAGTTGTTTGATGATGAAACAAACTTGTTGGTGGCAAAACAATGAGTGTACAATAAACATAAACAATTGCTTTCTGCAGTCGCTAAGTGTATGGAGCTGTGAAGTTAGCGGGGACGAGGTCGGCGATTGGCGATTTAGTAACTGTTCCTACGATTATGTTATTTAAGAGCGAAGAAAATTAATAAGTACACCCGAATCCCTAGCAATACTCAAGTTCCTAATCCCCAAATACCGGTAACGCACTTGTAACGCATCTGGTGTTTAGGATGTCCTATGTACTGAAATAGTTTGTTAGACCACGCCTATTTGTTTTTAAGTAAAGAACTATAATTTAAAACATTTTTTATAAACTTAAAATAAAACTGAGAATCGTGGTACTATTTTCAGAAAATAGAGTTTTACTATACCAATTTCAGAAGTATAAAGTAACCTAAGATTTTTTTATGGAATAGGAGGCAAACGAGCTGACGGATCACCTGATGGTAAGCGATCATTTTTTTACATATTTTGCAACGGGATTGTATAGGACTTATTGTTGGAATAACATAACATAACATCACGCCTTTTATCCCCGAAGGGGTAGACAGAGGTGCACATTATGCCACTGTACAATGTAACACCCACTTTTCACTATTTATGTTACGGGTCCCATGTAATTGTTGTTGGAATAATCATGGGTATTAATTAAAACTATCTTTCATCGCTTTTCTCATGGCCCAAAACAACACAGGCACCATCTCTAATTGAAGTTTATTCACGTTTCCTCCTTCTGAAATTAACACCTTCGTGTCTGTGTGTCTCTTTGTCTAATAAATTGTCTAGTCTTTCTTATAACCCTAGAGAGAAACGTCTCGAATATTCTAGAATAATCTTAAAAATAAATAGCTATTGTTGCAATTGCAAGTTGCTATTTGGAATTGTTACTGAGATGTTTGCAATTGTTCTATGGAGAACATGAAAATGCATTTGTATTTGGTTTTATACAAATTAGACTGGCAATGAAATTGGCATGCTAAGTATTTGTGAATTAGGAAAATGCTAAAAATTTTAATACAAACGTCGAGTACATTTTTTATATGAATGGCATCATTTATGTCGGTTTTTGATTACATTATTAACCTTCTTTTCGTTTTATCCCAAAGTTCAGTCATATCACAATCATGAAAGTACTTAGGTACGGTTTTCTTTTTGTTCGATCTACCATTTTATTAAAGTATTTTGTTGTTAAAATTGTTCTATTTTTAATTTATCGTGTTTACAATAAGTACAGGATTATCCATGTAAAATAGCAACCAAAATCCACTAACTGGAAAAACTTGGGTTATCATGAGTCAATCTCAAAATCGTTTTTTTTATAAAATGAGGTTTTACAAATATTTTACAAATATACTACGTTACGTTATGATCTAGACCGATGTCCTTAAAAAATCCTATCTAGCATCTTGTTATCTACAAGCCAATCTATTTTACGAATAACATATTCTAATTACTCAAGTTATAACATTTGCAACTCCTAAAGACACACCTAACTCAAAATTACACAACTTGAACACTAATTCAAAGTAGAATAAACTCCAAGAGTTACCTGGTGAGAGTACTTTGAGCTTAAATAACAAATTAGCTCCCAGACTTCTGGATATTATTACAAGACCAGGTGTAAGTTGGAGGTAATTTGTGAACACTTTCATCTCAATCGTCTTCTTTTATTGATAGAAAGGGTGGAAATACGTTTAAGAAACATTTGAGAAAATGGCTTTTCACTGGCTGGAGATTTGGTAAGTGATTTTTGTTATAAGTTTTTTAATTTATTGAATTTGTTTCTGCAGGTTAATTTCGGGTTTACGAAGCTGAATTTTTTTGGTAGTTTTCTGTAAAAAATATTGAAATTACTTTTCTGATAGTACAATAAACCAATAAACTGCACTCAACATAAGGTATTCTAGTGTACGGGTCTGCAGACGGCGAGCAAGGGTAGCTCGCCTGATCAGAACCAGACCCGTGCGTCCGCGCGCGCCGCAAAGAGCTGTCAGACCACCACAGATGGGGCCCAGTACGGCTGATGCCCGATACGGAGCCGCGGAAGGCCTAACAGGTTGCCGGGGCTCCGGCTCGAAGAGCAGGAGTAGGAACGGGGTAGTTTTTATTCAGTAAGAGTCTGACACTCCCTCTTGCCTAACCCAAGCCGCGAGCAGTCATTGGATGATTTTCCCCCCTCAAAAAAGGGTATCCTAGTCTTTTGAATACTTCAAAATACTTATCGCAAACAGAACCAAACTCTACTCGCCCAAGAAGGAACTCAAAGGTAAATAAAACTACTTATTTTTAACATATTTATATTTCCCATGGCATTCTTTAAAGAACAAAGAAAATGGTACCGTGATAAACGCTTTGCGATAAAATGAACGACCTCTGACTCAGCTTACACTACTTATATCGTGGTTTACCATCGAAATAACATGGAAAAGAAAGCTTATATTTTTATGTTAAAGTGGAATTATAACTACTAGGATATTAACTATAATTATCGCCTCGATGGTCTATTAGGCGCCCTCTTAAATGATCGACAACTATGGCACAGGGAAATTGATCCCTAAGATGGGTTCATGTTTTTTAATGTTCAAATACCACCTCGTTTCTGCTCGCATTACTCTTATAAAATAGTGTATTTATTATTTCAGACTAAATACTCTTTTATATATATTTGATGGGCCGAAGTTTGACCACTATCGTGCCTGGTGGTAAGCGATGATGCGGTCTATGATGGAACACGTCGACCCATAAGCTACTTATTCATTCGGCCCTTGAAGACAGCCAGGTTAAACCCTTCAGGTAATACAGACTGAGGCAAAGAATTCCACTGCTTAGCAGTACGCACAGGGAAGCTTGATGCGAAGCGCTTCGTCCGTGTGAGTGGGACATTCACTATAAATCGGTGATGCTTCGCTGATTGTCTTGTAGTACGATGATGGAAGGGATTAAGCGGAATCAAATTAACGTAATCAATTTCTATGCGAATTTCAGTAGTTATTGAGTAAAAGAGAACATCCTCTATTATCATTCATTAGTCATTCTCTTCATATTACACTTTAATAACTATGTTCAGAAACGACTGAACTCAAAATTGTTTTCAGCAGTTGTTCTACTTACTACTAGACAGTAAACGAACTTCCATCCATAAACAGGGTGTTTTAATACCAAATAAAACTGAACCAATCACCATTTATTATATTTTGACAACACCCTAGACAATCTTCAGTAGTATTTTACAAAGTTACATTTTGCAGTCCCGTAAATTGTATATCTAATAACATTTAATACGAGTATTCATTTATGAACAGCAAATAAAAGTTTGTGAGTCTGTCTTCATTTCTTAAATGGTTGAACTTCAATTTAAAAGTCGTAAAATAGACTTAGAATTGAGAAATAGGGTATAGGTGTAAATTATAACGCATTTTATTACTTCCTCGCTGTTTTATTGTATATTCAAACGATAAATTTTGAATTTTGAATTTATTTCAGCAAAAAATCATAATAAAACATAACATAACATCACGCCTTTTATTCCCAAAGGGGTAGGTAGAGTTGCACATTATGCCACTGTATAATGTAACATCCACTTTTTACTATTTATGTTATGAGTCCCATGTAATAGGGGGTGAGCCTATTGCCATTTCCCGGACACATTTCCAGACGCTGTGCTACTACTGAGATTTTTTTTAAAAACCCAGTAATTCTTTGTCTGAACCGGGAATCGAACCCGAGACCACTTGCCCGGCAGTCACACTTGCGACCACTCGGCAAATAAAGCAGTTTAAACCCAACAAATCAGTCTAAGCAGTCAAGTCTACTTCCAAAAACATAACAATCAAATTAAAACTACACGTCATACGTAACACATAAAGTCGCAATTCCTAAATCCGCACTATATCATCCTGTGTCACAGGCGCCTTGCATAAATAAAGCTAGCCTTTGTTACCTAGTCTTATAATACATCTAAATACTATAGTATAACTAATGTAGCTAGGTGTTGGTACTTTGTGGCACTTCGGTACTTTTCCGACTACATTAATTTTCACACACATTAAAAGCAAGTTTAATAATGCAAGGTTCGTGTGGCTTTAAAAATAGCGGTTATGGGATAAGGCGGTAAATGAGCAGACGGATCACCTGATGGTATGTAATCGGCGTCGCCCATGGACACTTGGAACACTAGAGGCGTTACAATTGCGTTACCGGACTTTTGGGGATTAGGAATTTGAGGATTGTTGGGGTTTGGGGAGGGGGTAATTGGGCCTCCTGTAACCTCACTCAGACGACGAAACACAACGCTTCTTCTTCTCCAATCTCCCCAATCCCTGAATCCCCTACGGTCTTCAAACTCCTAATCCCCAAAAGGCAGTAAAGCACTTGTAACGCCTCTGGTGTTCCGGGTGTCCATGGACAACGCCGATTGCTTACCATCAGGATCACCTGTTTAAACTTTTTACAAACAAAGACGGCTTTTCTTCCGCTTTTTTCATGGCTTCATAACCAGTGCCAAGGATTAGAGATAAGCGGATTCGCGGCCATTTCCGTCAAATGTCCACATTTGAAGGAGACACATACATTATGAGTGGAGGGGATTTTGACGTAATTCGTCACGGGGAAATGAAGTGTGCTATGAAATATTTCAGAACTAATTACCTTTGCTGTCGTATTTTCATGGTGAGGATTTATTTAATAGAGTCTCCATATAAAATGACTGCTTTCATCCCGTTATCTAGTAGCAGTCGGTTATGGAAAGTTTCATTCAGATATTTAAGTTTGTAATCCTCAGTAGGTGTACGACGTTTGGAATTGTGAACTTTATTTAGCGCATATGGGAGTTGAGATGTCGTACAATACTTTTCCAATTCTAACAACCCAAATACTAAAAGGATATAAAATAAATAAATAAAATAAAAAAAACCTTATATTTTCAGTTTACAAATTAACTTTATTTATTTTTTTTGTTAGTAGGCAGTATCATTTTTAATGTATCATTTCTCTCGTTCTTGAGTTATTTGTTACAATTTTGGACCAGTAGTTTTTAAGATCGTCGCCCCATCTAGGAAACGGAAAGGATACTTGTACTCTTAAATATCGTGGCATTTTTGTCATTTTACAAAGAAATTGTAGTGTCAGAACTATCTATACTTAAGCCCAACTTAATATTAAGTAGCCGTTCAGTATTCGGCTGAAAATAATCAAAATTGCAATTAAAGCAACCTGAAGAGGCCTCTAGGTTGCTTTAATTCCAATTTCGATTATTTAGCTCACAGTATATTCACGTGAGTAAACCGCGATTTTAGTTAATTTAATAATTCATTATATTTTATATTTTACTTCATTTAATATTTGCCAAATATGCCAAGGGGCTGGCTCGACCGGAGTGATATTGATATTTTACAGAAAATTGACGTGAAACAATGCTTGTGTTGTGTTTCATGGTAAGTAAGGTTACCGACGCGACGGCCCTATTACTCCAACCCTTCTCCCAATTCCCAAAGGGCCAGTAACATTGTAACGCCTCTGGTATTCCAGGTGGACACCTGGAACAACAAAGACGTCCGTGGTCATGGGCGACTGAAAAAACTAAGAAAGTGTCGTCTTTACGAAGTAACCCCTTCTATGAAGATCAACATAACACTTACTAAGTCACTCTCAGCACATGAATCGACTGTTTCACACATTACTTATTACATTGTATCACTAACATGCACCATCATGATTCAGCTCCAAACACACTTATATGCAAAAAGGAAGCTCATTTTATACGATAATAGTCATTACCAGTCACAGTTTATGGTTTAATTTCCTGAAAGTGCACATTTCATTTGTCTGTGAAACTCAGATACGTGGTATTAGCTTTTTATGGTGTCAGTTGTAACATTAAAGTGATTCTGTTACAAGTCTTCAATGTGTTAAGTTTTGATTAAATTATGGAAAGATGTGGATGTGTTTTAGCTACTTATCCTCTCGCGCGCCTCTCGTACACAAGGGTAAATATTTTAATAGAAAAGCGAATTAACTATTCTGTTCAATCAAATAAAGAACGGGTTGCAAACTTGAAAATATAAGTACGTCACAGAAAAAATATCCAATCGGTGCGCGTACACCCGTGTGTACAATTGCGCGATGGGCACTCAACTCTCTCGTACACCCGTGTGTACGAGAAACACGCGAGAGGTTATATCATGTTGGGTAAGAAGTGCGAGGCTTGAATTTACGAATGTGTGTTCTATTCTAAAGGAGATGTAAATCGATGATAGATAATGATATAGCATGACGCCTTTTATCCACGAAGGGGTAGGCAGAGGTGCACATTACGGCACTGAATGCCACTATATAATGTACCACCGTACCGATGGTAGATAATCTGTTTATTTTGATTATATTGATAGTTGATATGCTTTTCACGTATTTATTTGACGAGGAACTCTACTAGTTTTAAGCCATTTAGTTTACGAAAGTTAAATATAACATCATATTTACTTTTGAATTTGAACTGTGTCGTAAACAACAATACGACCTGCTAATGTTTACAAAACAAACGTATTCCTTTAAAAGCTCAGCAACGAATCCGTGACTCCTCTGATGTTACAGGTGTCTATGGGCGGCTCTGATCGTTTACCATCAGGTGATTCGTCTGCTCGCTTACCTCATATTCCATGAAAAAAACTTAGACTTTGTAAGAGCAAGTGGATTGTAAGTTTGTATTAAACTTAACAATACATAAAAAAGGATATTCTGGGCCTGTTGGCCTAGGCTTCGTTGGCCTTCCTCAACTATTAATTTACCACATTTTTTTCATGATGACACTCACACCTACACGCTGTTAAATATAAAACAATACAATACTAAATATATTTTATACTCCAAACAAATAAAACAACAGCAAAAGTAAAACAAATACAAGCGCCGTCTTTGAATTCCCTGGCAATTTGTAAGAAATAAAAAAAAGTTAAAAAATACACGAAATCTCATACAATTACGTATGGCATACATCAAAAAGACTTCGTTCAGATATTCCTACTAACAACTTACTTTAATACGTAGTTTATACAATGTTCTAAGAATATGGTGTTTAGCTTTTTTTTAATCCCGTAGGATGGGGCCCTTGATTGAAATAGTTGGGCACAAAAGACTGACAGTAACAATTTTCTGTCATTACTCTTCGCACAAAAGGGTATGAGTTGCAAGAGGCGATGTAAATATTGCGGATTCTGTTAAGCTGAATCGCTTATAAAGATATAGAAATTAAAAATGTTTTATGTAAAATCGCGTGTTACTCATGTGAATATACTGAGAAAAGCTCTACTAGTTTCGAACCACAGAGGGGTTCTTCCTCATGAGCAGCGACGTCGCAGCTTTTCTCAGAATATTCACGTGAGTAACCCGCGATTTTACTTAATTTAGTATGTCTCACGATAGTTATTATAAAAATGTTTTATTTATATTTTATAGTATTTCATTTTTGAAATTAGATATTATAAAAGTGAAAATATGTGAGTTTGTGTATATGTTTGTTACTCAGTCACATTAAAACGACTGAAGAGGCTGGCATGAAATTTGGAACAGAGGAAGGCTACTTTTTACCCCTGGGAACGCGGGGAAAGCCACTAGCTGAAGCTAGTTATTAATAAATATATAATGTAATTTGAATGTAACTAAAACAGCGAATAAAAAGATAAACAAATGAAATTAAAGTCAGTTAGGCATCAATGAATTCGTCCGCATCACTGTCACTGGGGAACGTGCCCAGAAGACTGGCAGCATTGCCACGTCGAATGGTAATGCTTATTTTCTGTCATAATTTACTTATTTAAAGTGCAGAAACTATTGCAGAATAACATTTATTTACGTAGTTCAAACTCAGAAACAAAATATACCAGAAACGACCAATTTCCATAAAATGTTGTGTCTGAAATCGCAGTTTTAAACATTATCTGAACGAATTTCGATAAAATTTTTGGTAATAGGTATATTTTTGGTCATCATCAACAGCCTATAAATGCCCACTGCTGAGCAAAGCCTCTTCTCACACGGAGAAGGTTAGAGCATTAATCACCACGCTTGTTCAATGCGGGTTGGCTCAATATTTTTGGTAACATTTGGTAATAAATAAAATGTAAGCATTTCTTCCGTACTGATTCTATTTCTTATACTGGTAACTGTTGAGCACTGCGAAGAATAAACCCCAAAAAATCTTAAAATAGTTTACTGCCTCGTTGGCCGAGTGGTCGCAATTGTGACTGCCGGGTAAGGGGTCTCGGGTTCGATTCCCGGGTCGGGCAAAGTATTACTGGGTTTTTAAAAAAAATCTCAGTAGTAGCACGGAGTCTGGAACTGTGCCCTGTATATGGCAATAGACTCACCCCCTATTACATGGGACTCATAACATAAATAGTGAAAAGTGGGTGTTACATTGTACACAAAGCACCGCTAATTAGTTGCAGCGCAACACATCGACACTGCTGTCATCTACACAGTGTACATGTGTGGGTAATTTCATATTACTGTGTATAAAAATATTCGTCCACCACGTTCACATTGGTATTTTCATTCTTGTGTCGGTATACGTATTTTTATAATTTAATGCCTATGTAAGGTTAAAACTATTTACAATCATTGATATGACCCGACATTTTCACTGTCATTATCGTAGTGCTCGTGGTCGATTGGTTAATGCGTACGCTTATGTCGCCTTTCAAGGATCAATGATGTGGGTTCTATTCCAGCTAAAAGTTTATTTTATTTTACCTTGTTATTTTTCTTCTAATTATTTTTTTTTTTGTTTTTTGTCATAAAATATAAATATCAGGCTATAAAAGAAGCAAATGAGTTGGTAAATAAAACAATACTATTTTTTATTACAATTAATTTATTTATTATACAAATATGTTGTTTTATATTTATATCTAATAATTAATTATATACCACATGTTAAGTTTAAAGTTCTTTAAATCATAATTAAACATGTTTTAAATAGTCGGTAGTTACTTCATAAGCGGGTAAAATAAAATGACTCGAGATTTCTATGGTCGCCACAAACATTGCAAATATACTCAGGTATCGAACTATTAAGAAATCACAGTTAATTACTTTTTTACTGTTTTTTATCTTATTTAAGTTGGTTGAAATGCATGAAGCCAATGAGATTATTCTAAATAATAAATAACTAGAACTAAAATATAAATAAAAGATTTTATAGGTATAAATAAATCTAAAGGATTTACTATTAAAATTAACATAAGATTTAGAACAATAGGATAGGAAAAAAAGAAAAGATTTAATTGTTTCTAATTTCAAATTTCAAATATTTGATAAATTAATACTATAACAACATGTGAATGCTGGAATCGATCCGGCGGCACTTTACTTGACAATTGGAGGCGATAACCATTGCGCCAAGCGCGCTGTAGATGAGATCATCGAAATATTGTATATCATTCAGTAACATAAAATTACAATGAGAAAGCACTATATTTATATGGGTATTGTATAGCTCGATCGTTCATTATTTTTGATTTCGATTTATTCAAAGTTTGTTATGAGTAATTTTATCTTTACCCTCGTTTTTATCTAAACTTATTTACTAAATTATTACGTATACCGACACAAAAATGATATTTAAATACCAAGATGTGTGTGATAGACGAATGTTTCTATACATATCTATTGATATGAAATTACCCACACATGTATATTGTGTAAATGATAGTAGTGTCGATGTGTAGCGCCGCGAACTAATTAGCGGTGCTTTGGCGCGGGCGGCCGCACAGCTGGACGCGCCGCGCGCGCCCAGCTGCGTGGCGGCGCCCGTGCGGCTGTACAGTGGTATAATGTGCACCTCTGCCTACCCCTTCGAGGACAAAAGGCGTGATGTTATGTATGTAGTTTAATATCACTACATGTCGCTGTCAGTTCAATTCTGTTTATCCCCGGTATGTTGTAACTTAAAAACCCCTTATTTTGCCAAGCCAATTTGTTCCATTTTAATAAGACGTATCCTCCACTTAAGTTAGCTTGCAATTACCTAGTGTACGTTTCATATAACGACCACAATTATTACGAACACTATTTAATTTCATTTGATACAAAATGATTGAAATAAAACTGAGATAGCGACTTTTATTTCTGTATGATTACTTAGAAATATATAGTTACAATGTTCTGATTGTGAGTTTTAGCATAATATTATAATTGAGATAACAGAACACCTGCTGTTCGTAGAAAAGGTAAGTAAGTAAAATAAGAACTTCAATTAATTAATTGAAATTGAATTGAATGTACTCAAATAGTTTCAAGCCATGTTAGCATATGCGCCTCTAGCGTTGCTTGAAACTAGTCGAGTTCCTCGTCAAGCAGTTACGTGAGAGTAAGCCGAAAACATGATCATTAATTTAGTTTAATAATTTAGACTGCCTCGTTGGCCGAGTGGTCGCAAATATGACTGCCGGACAAGGGGTCTCGGGTTCAATTCCCGGGTCAGGCAAAGAACTACTAGGTTTTTAAAAAATTCTCAATATCAGCAGGGAGTCTGAAACTGTGCCCGGTATATTGCAATAGGCTCACCCCCTATTACATGGGACTCGTAACATAAATAGTAAAAAGTGGATGTTACATTGGGCATTGGCATAATGTGCATCTCTGCCCTTTCGGGCAGAGATTCTCACGAAAATTTTATGAGAACTCCACTCTTAAAACTTAATAACTATGTTTTATACGTTATTGTAATAGAGAAATTAAATAATGTAATTGTAAACCTATTAATTGACTTACGATACAATATCAGAATGAGCCTTTGGCTGAGAATTTCTGTTCTAGACAATCTAAAACAGACTTACATCTCATTAATTTCAAGACTAATGATCGACAACGCATTTGCCTTAAGGCAACGTTCCGACCACTAACCATTTTTAAGTTCGATTAAGTAGTATACTTATCTATCCTTATCCTTACTAATATTATAAATCTAAAAGTGAGTTTGTTTGTTTGTTCCACCTTCACGCCGTAACTACTCAACCGATTGCTTTGAATTTTTGCAGACGTAAAGTTAGAAGTCCGGATTAAAAAATAGGGTACGTTTTAACCCGGAAAAAATTGATATTCCCGAGGAAAAACAAAAGTATTGGTATAGATGGCGCTGTGTATATGTCACATAGGCTACTTTTTATTCTTTTGTGACGCGAGCAAAGCCGCGGGTGAAAGCTAGTTATAAATAAAAATGAGTTACCGTTCGTTAGTCTTGCTAAAACTCGAGAAACGCTGGACCGAAATGGCTAATTTTAGTCTTGAAATGTTTGTGAAACTCCAGGGAAGGTATAAAAAGCGAGAAAAAATGTTTGAGGTGATACGAAGTTTGTCGTCTAAGCCAATTGAATACATAACATCACGCCTTTTATCCCCGAAGAGGTAGGCAGAGGTGCACACAGAAGTGACACCCACTTTTCACTATTTATGTTATGAGTCCCATGTAATAGGGGGTGAGCCTATTGCCATATACTGGGCACATTTCCAGACTCCGTGCTACAACTGAGATTTTTAAAAACCCAGTAATACTTTGCCCGACCCGAGAATCGAACCCGAGACCTCTTGCCCAGCAGTCGTACTTGCGACCACTCGGCCAAAGAGGCAGCCAATTGCATAATAAAACATAAATTCGTTCGTTAGTCTGGAACTTTTACTTGACGTTTAGTAAAACATTCATCACCTATAACAACAAAGATCATGACATGAAAAGACATGATTTACCTACTTAAAAGTAGGTTCATGATACATTACACAGTATACAGTATATCACGACTCAACCCGTGCGCACATAACAATATCTTAAAAAAATAAACAAATCTTCTACTGCCTCAAGTTAACACTACAAAACACCACATTAGTACTAAGGAGGTCATTAATTAATTTACTTGTAATAACTGTTGTTAAAATCTCATTTTTTATCCGGATTATGAGTGACCCGTATGGCAGAACTATGATGTAATGTAGCTAGATGTGTCATGGTGTTACATCTCATTATAGTATTTTTGTCTTTAAGATCAGTCGATTTTGCGTTAAATTTGGGTATCATTTTCATGATAAGTGATTGCTGTCATCAGTGTCATCTGCAAGACCAGAAGTGATGATGCTTGTTGCTTAGCCTGAAACACAAAAAAGCAAAGTTTAATACGAATACTGGTTAACCCAAATTATTAATTAGAACTTGACTATTTGCTATCTATACAATAATTCAATTCGGTACAAAAATTAAACATGACATAACATCACGCCTTTTATCCCCAAAGGAGTAGGCAGAGGTGCACATTATACCACTGTACCTACAATGTAACATACACTTTTCACTATTTGTGTTATGAGTCCCATGTAATAGGGGGTGAGCCTATTGCCATATACCGGGCACAATTCCAGACTCCGTGCTCCGTACTACTGAGATTTTTTTTAAAAACCCAGTAATACTTTGCCCGACCCGGGAATCGAACCCTGGACCCCTTGTCCGGCAGTCGCACTTGCGACCAATTGGCCTACGAGGCAGTACAAAAATTAAATTGAAAATAATTGCAGAAGGATTGCAGTTCTACAATTGGCTCCTAGAGATCCGTTCTGAAATGGTGCAGTTAAAATTAAATTACAAACATCATAAACAACCTCTTAGCTCTTCCAGTAATTCCAGTAACTTCCAACTCCTTGGTCACAGTACACCCACCAAACATAGGCGTTACTTCCGTGCTCAACTTCCATAAATTACTTAAAAAACAAATCGTGCTATAGAACACATAAATTGTAACACTCTGATGTACAGTTATGTCAGTTTGTAACATCAAACCAGTGATTATATTGTTACATTGTAATATTAAATTGTTTTTGATGTTCTGCGGGTAGCATAGAGTCTATTAATGGGTATTATCTGATGGGACGTTTATGCTAATAGATTTGAAGTGATGTGTGGTCCTTGGTTGTAAATAGATTAAATAAGGCGTGACCATTATAGCTGTGGTAAGAGACGCAGTGACGCAGAAGGGTAGTACGTATTAGAAGAACATTAGCATTTTTTTGTAATATAATTAGCGCAAATTATGCTCTTAACTTAATAATTATGGCTTGATTTTAAATCTTGCCGTGATAAACGAAACTTATGTCTTAGTAACTGCCTCATTGGCCAAGTATTCGCCAGTGCGACTGCCAGACAAGGCGTCTCGGGTACGATTACCGGGTCGGGCAAAGTACCTATTATTGGGTTTTTAAAAATTCTCAGTAGTAGCACAGAGTCTGGAATTGTACACGGTATATGGCAATAATCTCACACCCTTTTACATGGGAGTCTTAATATAAATAGTGAAAAGTGGGTACCTACATTGTAAGTACAGTGGCATTAAGTGCCGTACTGTGCACCTCTGCCTAGCACTTTGGGGATTAAAAGCGTGATTTTATGTAATATCTTACTAGATGACTAAGCAAACCGTGCCATTAAATATGACATATTGAGAGATATGCTTCCCAAGTTCAAGAAAGAATAGCAAGAGCAGTAATATTCAACCGTGTTCATTTTGCAATAATTGCAATTTACCCTTTACCACAGTAATGCGTCACCATAAAACTAAAACATGTTAAATACTTTTAATGATCAATTTATTCAAACTAGCAGCTGGGTCTAACCGTTCTCACGCCATAATGCCAAAATGGTGTCATAAAACGTTCAAAAATCGATCGTAAAATTCGCAAAATCATCTTAAAAATTCATCGATCGATCACAATGGAACATTACCTTTTTATTGGCACTAATGAATATCTTTTTAGGACTCACCCTTTACAATACCTCCACTGTATCAAATAATAAAGTTTTAAATTTCGAAACATAAAAATTTGTAAACGGTATTTTGTATTTTTTTTTTTGTTACCTTTTTATTATTTAAGGACCGAGGGATGTCTAAAAGTGTTTGTCATTCTATTTGAACTTGCCCCCTTTTCGGTTGCGACAACCCTTGATTTTGACACGGTTAACCGGTAAACGCTGGGTGTGCAAAAAATGACCCCGTCACAATTTTTTTTTCTTAATTTTTTTATTACCGAAATTGAGCTTTATTTTTTTATTACTAAGACCATTGCCTTTCTTCTTAAAGATGAAGTAGGTCATAATTGGGATCACAATGCGAATTAAACCGTCGCTAATAGGTAGAAAGTGTAACACCGTGTCAAGTATCTCGACGGATATTGTAGATTAATTTCAAGGGTTCACAGTTCATTTTTTTATTCAAGTTTATTTGTGTTGACTCAAAATAGCGTGCGTAGTTCACTTATACTTTGACATGCGTGTCAAACGGTTATAAGACAGAGGTGCCTAAAGCGTGGAGTACCGTTTTTCTATTCTTCACCAATAACCAGGTCACGCAATGCATGGTTGATCTGTTTTACGGTGATTATGGATATTGTTGTTCAATGTGACTTGTTTTTTTTATGCAATCAGTCGGTAAACGAGCAGACGGATCACCTGATGGTAAGCAATCGCCGTCGCACATGGACAACCAAAACACCAGAGGCGTTACAAGTGCGTTACCGGCCTTTTGAGGATTAGGGATTTGATGATTGTTGAGGATTCAATTCAAGGATTGGGGAGATTGGGGAAAGGGGGGTAATTGGGCCTCCGGTAACCTCACTTACACGAAGAAACACAACGCACGCGTTGCTTCACGTCGAATTTTTTTTTTTTTTGAGACTGTGGTATCACTCCGGTCGAGCCGGCCCATTCGTGCCGTATTCATTCGTGTTCATTGTGACTTGGTGTTTAAAACAAAAAGGCTTTAAATAATGACAGCATAATATGATTTTTCAATAAGGTTTTCATCGTGTCAATGATAAATTATAGTAAAATTAACCTCGAACAAAATTTAAATCACTTTTTCTCTTTAAACATCCATCCACATATAAAACCAATAAACAATTTACGCACAACAACGAGATAAATTAACAGCCAATCACAAAACACGTGAAAGCACATTAAAATAAAATTAACGCCACACACAAACAGCTCATTTCAATACAAAACTACAATTAGCTGTCACCACCAATCAGGGAACAAGCATTTAATCAATCCCTGCGTACAATCACAATATTCATAACCTCGTATTCAGAAGGTAATTTGGATGCAAAACTGATAATTAACGCATTACCATCCAAATAACGGGAACAAAAGGTGTGTTTCAAGTTTGAATTGGGTTACCGTGAGTGTACAGGCGGTAGGGGGTTGGATGTGTGGAGATTGGTGTATGTAATATGGTGTATAGCTTCGTTTAGGAATAGGTGTTAGAAATAGAGATGAACATAAAGTAGTTTTCATTTTTCATTATTCTGATACCCACAAAATACAATTGGTTACTTTCCTTAGTCAAAAATAAATTATTTCGACTGTTCAATACAATTAAATATTAAAAAATACTCTCACTCTGATTTTTTTTACTTACGAGACGTACACAATCTCGTACAAAATTCATACAAAACTATCGTTTTTGACAGTTCGAAAAAAATATTAAATTTGACTAGTGGGCCCAAAAGAATGTAAAAAAAAATAATTTCTTCGATTATTTTAACAAAGTATAAAACTATAATAACCCACATAATACAATTCAAGAGCATTTTTGTTTTGTTAAAGATATTTGTTAAATTCCCTTCCTTAATAATAAATTTCCTTGTTCTCTCAATAAAAAAGTATGTGCGCAAATAAAGTATGAAACAAGACATACATATATGAATATTTCAATACACTAATTTAATTTCATTTTCACATCTAAACGTCATAATGGAATAAAACGTAGAAATTCACATTTTTCAGAGTCAAACAATCATGAGCCTAGAACAGTTACTAACTAGATACTTAAAGAATAGTCCACAGACATTTTAAGCACTCTAACCAGTACCATTTCGTAAAGAGCCACAAAAACTCAAAAACGCTACTCAAAAAATTGCATGCTCCATACTGCGTAACCCGTGCCAACCCGTCTACCCTGAAGTGTTCTGATTACCCTATTTATTCTATTAAGATGGTAATTGTTTAGTGAATGAGTTGAGTTGAATCTCGTCCATTGCGCCTATTAGACCATTAGAGCTATTGTGCCTTTGTGAATGTTGTTCCAAAATGAATATGTTTCGCGAAATGACGTTGAGATGTTAGGGTTTTAGGTAAGATATTCAGGGGTTGGCGTGTGCTTGGTTTTGTTTAGAAGTAGACAGATTTATCCAAATAAATTACGTGCGTGTATGAATGAAAGGATAAGTATAAAGACAAGGGAGAAAGAAGTAATTTGATTGTTACTTCATTAAAAAGATCAAGATGGCGTTATTTATTTTCATAAAAATGTTTTAGTTCGTTCCCAGAATTCCCAAGAGAGAAAGGATTGAAAATAATCATTTTTATCAAACCCTAACCTGTGAAATTTTGCAATAAAATAATTCACCGACACAATAAAAAAGTCAATGTCATCATCACAGATAACAAAAAAACTTCGTATTTTTACAAAAAAAAAAAATAAGTAAAAGCTACCTAAAAAGCAAAAACATTCCCACGACGAGACACGGCAATCAATCGAATCAATAAAAACATAAAATACTTTGACATTTAATGACAAACTTACCCATAGATCAGAAAGGAAATAAATAATAGCACACCCGATATTTACGGGTTCAAACCCTTGGCAAAAAACGGACAAAATACACCGTTTGGGGGAAAATATTGAAGAAAAAAACTGTAACCGCGGCATTGGAAATTATTTAGAACCTTTTTTGTTTTAGGTGTATGCTTGGGTTACATGTGTGTGGGGTCTTTCTATGTCTATTAAATCATCTATTTTTGTGTAGAGCATTTCTAGAGATAGTACTAGTTTATATCTGTGTTATATGCTCTTAAATTACATTCAGAATTTAAACAATAAATGTAAAATACACAAAAACATTTCCAAAGTTTATTTTATTTAACTTATTGCGGATTGTGAGACGTGTATTAAAGAAGGCTAATTTTTAAACCAAATGTAGTTAAAATTCAGCAATTTCATATCATTGTTTTGTAGATAGTTCGCAAGTGCGACTGCCGGGCAAGGGGTCTCGGGTTCGATTCCCGGGTCGGGCAAAATATTACTGGGTTTAAAAAAAAAAATCTCAGTAGTAGCACGGAGTCTGGAATTGTACCCGATATATGGATTGCCATATATCGGGTACAATTCCAGACTCAGTTCCAGGCTCACCCCCAATTACATGGAACTTATAACATAAAGTGAAAAGTGGGTGTTACATTGTACAGTGGCATAATGTGCACCTCTGCCTACCCCTTCGGTGATAAAAGGCGTGATTTTATGTTATGTGTTTTGTAGATAATTGTAATCATATTTTCAAAATCTACTACTCCATGTAAACCAAAACTAATACAAGAGGGTCTTCTTCATCAACCCTCGTGTTTGGCACAAAAAAGTAGAAAAAAAAACATTCATTCTGTTATATTTTGCACGGTTGAGCGTCAGACCATGTCTTGTTATGACAATATGATTATCTATTTGTATTTTTGATAATTTGGAATTGAATAACATAATATCATTGTTCTAGGGATATGTGTAGATAGATCGATATATCAAGACTTTAAGGGTTTGTCGCCTTGCAGTATCTATAATTTTTCTTGCGAATTAGCTGGCGGTCGCGCTTATTGCCATGATTAAGGGAAATTGGGCTTTTTCATTTCACAAAAATGTCGTGGTGGTTTAAGACGCCCGCTTCTCATGCCAAGTACCAATGTGACTTTTTCCGAGTTATATGTACTTTCTGAGATTATTCAGACACCACTGACAAGCGGTGAAGGAAAACATCGTGAGGAAACCTGGACTTATAATTTCTAATTTGTAATCGCCAACCCGCATTGAGCAAGCGTGGTGATTGATGCTCAAACCTTCTCCGTGTGAGAAGAGGCTTTGCTCAGCAGTGCATTTATAGGCTGTAGATGTGTGATGTGGGCTTTTTCATTGTAATATCAGCTACAAGACCTTAATAGCTTTCAGATTAGCTGGTCTTCCTCTTAAGCAACCTGCAACTAGCGACTTCCAACGACCTTCATCAGGTCGTGAGTTCTCCCCATGGGTAGATGTCTATATCTAACTGCACTTGAAAATCTCCTCTAGAAATCTTCTGACTCATCAGCAGTCGGTTGTATACCTATTTAGAAGAGAACACAACTAAAGCCAGTTATTAGTCGGTCAAACAAACAGACACTGCGTAACGTTTGTCTAGATAGACAACAAAGAAAATCTAAAGTAGTAAATAAGTAGCACAAGTGAACACAGTTACAGTTAATCTGAACTATGATAAATGACGGTCCTACGCTCTTGATTTAACATTTATATACAGAGCGTTTGAAATTATTTGTTGACAATTTTTTTTTATTTATTTATTACTTATTAAAACTTCTGTGCATTAAACATACGATGGCAGATTTTTATTGACATGTATTAATTGTGATGCTTTTTAAATTCTTGGATGGTCTTCCCGATCTGACGATTCCGGAAGGGCACCCCGGGCTACGATCACGGTCAGTGGAGAAACACCGCTCTTGGTTTTAGCCGGTAAGAGTCCGGCATGCCTCCGCGTCGTCCCCACGAGGTGGTACGTCCACGAGGACTTCCATCGCGATAGAAAATAAAAATCATGGAGCACGGCACTAGTACTATGATCGAACTTTGATCTTTTGATAATTGTGGTTCAATGTGTTTTATTATAGTCACAATTTTGTTTGTTTATATGTCTAGCGTACAGGAACAAAGTCAGTCTAATGGCCATATTAATTACCATCTGATATTTTTTTACTATTTTCTTAAATCAACCCTGTCTTTCTACATGAAACAAGCCTACAACATCCGTATTCACATCAAATGTCAAGAATTTTTCATTTCTAAACCTCACTGCTCACATACACAACTAAATTGCATAATACAGTTGTAATTTTACCAACAGCCTGTACACTAAAGAGGCGTGACCACACGACAGTATTACAGATTACGTGCGTTGCATCGCACGCAGCACAGATTGTACTAAACAATTATGTTTGAATGTACTTACTTGCATAATATGAACTGTATGTAGAGATGAAGAAAGTAGTTTTTAAGTTATTTGGTCTCTTTAAGTTTTTTTTTAAGGAATAGGAGGCAAACGAGCAGACGGATCACCTGATGGTAAGCGATCAGCGCCGCCCATGGACACCCGCAACACCAGAGGAGTCACAGGTGCGTTGCCGGCCCTTTAAAAAGGAGTACGCTCTTTTCTTGAAGGTTTGAAGGTCGTATCGGTTCGTAATAATAATTGTGATTGATTTTGACGTCATTTTAATATTGTATGAGATGTTCATTAAAATTTCCTGGTTAGCTATGTTGTAAATGATACAGTTATTATATATTGTTACATTTTTAGCTTCTGTTTTTGTGATGTAGATCTAACTATGGTCACTATGGAAATAATTTCACCACTAGCGTCAAGTATGAAGTGATCAGTTAAAATCTTAATCAACCCCTTACAGCAAAAATATATGTGTCCTGAAATTTCTGGTGAAATGCAGATTACAGAATCTTAATGTTACTCTTTTTTTAAATGGTATAATAAGCCGGTAAACGAACAGATGGATTACCAGATGGTAAGTAATCGGCGTCGCCTATAGACACCTGGAACACCAAAGGCGTTACAAATACGTTATCGGCCTTTTGGGGATTAGTAATTTGAGGATTGTTGGGGATTCAGGGATTGGGAAGATCGGGGACAAAACATAACGAAAGCGTTGTTTCACATCGGTTTTCTGTGACGCCGTGGTATCACTGTTGTCGAGCCGGCCCATTAATGCCGAAGCGTGGCGCTTTCACACTGTAAGTGTCACAGTCACTTACATTTGCCAAAAGGCTGGCTCCTAATGACATTGAGACGAATACATATAGGTCGCTTATTCCTTAGGAGACTGATAAGTGTAATTTTACGTAAGTATTAGGTACCAATGATTTATATGCCTATATCCAGAGGGCAGTGCAAACGCTACTAGCAATAATGATATTTTAATGTGCTAAGCAATTACTGCAGGGAAATTGTGCCCTTATTCTCTCAAAGTTCCGTGTTCGATTTCCACCTGATGTTTTTACTTTACTACGGATATTGATCTAATTGGTAATTAGTTTGTGATGGTAGATAGGAGAGGATTGACTTATCAGTAAATAAATTGTTCATTTTACAACTTATAAAATGGATCTAATTCGGAGTTATCTTAAACGATATAAAACATTATTAGTAACCTGGTGAAAAGTTATTTAACTTGAAGAATACAATGACAATAAAAAAAGTAATTAGAACCACTATATAATTTGTGACAAAATTATTGAAACCTCAAATTAACAAAGAAATATTGATTGCCAGTAGTATTAATGTTCGAGATTATTCTTGTATCGCATGGTTTTCAATAACTTTAACACTAAATTAACCTTTTGCACCTAATTTGTATATTTACAATAAACCAAAATTTCCATTCATTTTTTATTTCCCTTTTTGCCTTTGCGGAACGCAGTCTAATCTTGATTACGTTTGATTTTTAGAAATAATCTTGCATCCGAATATTATTAAGATAGCAGTGAAAAAATCGTATATAGCAGTTCAGTTTAGTTTTATAAGAGTTGCAGCGGTTTTGGAAGGTTATTGCGGACTTGTCCCAATTAAAAAACATACCCTATTACATAAGACTCACAACATAAATAGTGAAAAGTGGGTATTACTTCTGTGTGCTCCTCTGCCTACCCCTTCGGGGATAAATGGTGTGATGTTGTGTGTGTTATTATTATACCAGTTAAATCTCTACTGGCCTCTTCGAATTGACTATGGAAACTGTATTATTTACTATCCAAAACCTAAATCGTGTACATTACCACTAAACCAAGGCATCGAAATGCTCCAAAATCACCAATCAAATAGAACCACAAATTAACTGACGTAATCAGCTTAGCTGCTGACCATTAATACCGTCTCAAATCAACCCTTTGACTGCATAATACCTGCAGGCAAACACTGGAACGTAACCTATGCTAAGCTCCGGCGCAAATATAGTAAGCAAACGGATATTAAGCTGGGTTTATGTACTGGTAGGAAATGTAGTTGTAGGGATCTTCATTTTGTGTGCGTACAATTGGGGAGTTCGAATTTTGGACGTGGGCTTTTTAAGGGTTACTTTTTGTATGTAGAACATTTTATATTTTCTATTGCATCTAAAAACATCGATTATAACTACATGGGCTGTATAATCCAATTTTTGCCTTTTTCAATAGAATTTTTAAATATCCTCGATAAAGTGCATAAAATAAAGCGCTGTGTAGCAACGAACATACTGAAAATCAGATCGATGTGCATCAGTCAATTTAGGTAACGAAACTTCTCATTGAATATTAAAATATTTTATTTGTTTTGCGATATCAATAAATACTCATCACATTATCAACGTAGGTACTACTATAATAATATTCTTAGGTATTCTTTTTTTTCACCTTTTCATTCCATTCCCTTAGAAAACTTTTCCTTAATGCAAACTCCTTACACAAAGATATTCTCAACAGCAAAAGAACTAAATTGAATTTCCTTTCTTCCACTTTTTGCAGTCACTGTACATTAGACAGACAAGCACTTATCTGCACAGTGTACGCTCGATTGAAGGTTGCACTATCCATAACTTTAGCCTTACCAACGTTTTCCATTTACCCACTGTGCTCGTCTTTAGTATTTCCGAAGTGTGGGAGAATGGAAATTGTGTTTCACTGTGTCACTTGTGTTTCGATTTTGAAACGTGTGTGTTTGCCGAAATTGGCCAACATTTGACTTGCAACTGGCAAATCCTCTTTCTTCGTCTACTAGGAGTGATATTATTTGCTTGTAACTGTCATGTTGATATAATACTTGAAGGGCAGTTTTTTTCGGGGTAAATTATATCCATCTTCATTATTATTTTTAAAGGTATAAGAATAAAAGACAGATTTCATAGTAACAAACGTTCAAGATAAATATTCTTGTTTTGCTCGACTCGATAAGAGCGCAATTGTGAAATTAAAATTTTATTTATCAGTACCTACTAGTTTTTATTAATGATTAATTATTTTATACTATACTTATTACATGCCCTCTCCAGTGTGGATTTGACACAAAATTGAAATAAGTACTTTAGCGGCAATAATATTGAGTGTATTATCATTTATCATACACTAGCTTCTGCCCACGACTTCGTACGCGCAATCCCGTTTTCTCCCATTCCTGTAGGATTTTTAGCTTTTTCTGTCTTAAGAACCTTCTCCGAATAATAACATAAGCAACAAATAAAGAATTAGTGACATCGGTCCAGCCACTCACGCGTGATGCCGTGACCAAGGGAAAAAGGGATTAATTTTTATATACATAGATAGATTTCCTCGTTGGCCGAGTGGTCGTAAGTGCGACTGCCGGACAAGGGGTCTCGGGTTCGATTCCCGGGTCGGGCAAAGTATTACTGGGTTTTTTAAATATTCTCAGTAGTAGCACGGAGTCTGGAATTGTGCCCGGTATATGGCAATAGGCTCACCCCCTATTACATGGGACTCATAACATAAATAGTGAAAAGTGGGTGTTACATTGTACAGTGGTATAATGTGCACCTCTGCCTACCCCTTCGGGGATAAAAAGGCGTGATGTTATGTTATGTTGTTGTTATAGATTTCCCCAGTAAATTCAATCGAAACCTTTCCATATATGTACAATGTTATCTTCCAATCAATTCAATAATTCTACAATATCCCTAGTCCATATCAAACAGTCTATCGTAATCTGTCTACATATTCGTACACAAGAGCAAGCCGGATTAGGCTCCCTATGTTGACTTAACTAATGCACGCCATCTAGCCGTAGGCTCAGTAAACAAGAGCGTAGTGCATGATCTATTGTTTTTGTCTGCAGATTATTGGGGATGCAATTATAAGGTACTTGGGTTTTTAAGTGGGTTTTATGATCAAACTGCTTTAATGTAGTCAATGTTTCTAGATTGGATTTTTATTAGACAAAATTTCTGATTCACCGACGATAAAACTTATAACTGAACTGAACAGCATTTCTTTATTTTTTTATGTGAACTTATCGTAGATAAAGTACCCAGGGAGTCTCTGAATACAGGTCGCTTTCAACCAGTCGATGTGGACATGTTGTGGTAGATTATGAGGGCGATGAAGAGTGATTTAAATACCGTATTTGTTTTTTTTTATTGGCTTTACTACACTCCGTTAGTTCGTATTTTTTAAGGAATAGGAGGCAAACGAGCGGACGCATCATTTGATGATAAGCGATCAGCGCCGCCCATGGACACCCCCAACACCAGAGGAGTCACAGGTGCGTTTTTAGTCTTTTAACAAGGAATACTATTAATTCTGTATGATAACGCTGGTGCTAAATACTAATGACACTGTCGAAAAATTGCACCAAGATTTTCATGTCCTACATAACTTATTGCCATATTCACCCTAAAAGTCGGTGGCAAAAATATGTTAAAGGAAAATCGTATTAGCAATGATTTATTTGTCAGTCCACTATGGGGATGGTTTTACAAGTCATCGCATATAATGCTTGGACACACTGTCTTCGTAACATCTTTATGTATTTTGCCTTATAATGTTGAATCACGTCAGATATAATATTTTGAGTATCTGTTTAACTCGTCGAATACCGGTTTTATAGACACAATTAAAGAACAATAGGTCGCGGTCACCGGTGACCGCTTGGTGTTTGACAGTTTAATGTATTTTATGTTGTAACTTTTGTTGTAATGATTTCGTATGTGTTACATTACATCCTATTACATGGGACTCATAACGTAAATAGTGAAAAGTGGGTGTTACATTGTACAGTGTAATGTGTACTTCTGCCTATAAAAGACGTGATGTTGTGTTTTCGTGCGTCTAGAGCTCGATAATGCGATTGATTTTTTTTATGTATTAAGACGGTAAACAAGCAGACGGAGCACCTGATGGTAAGCAATCGGTGTCGCCCATAGACACCTGGAACACCAGAGGCGTTGCCGGCCTTTTGGGGATTAGGAATTTGAGGATTATTGGAGATTCAGAGATTGAGGAGATTGGGGATGAAGGTAATTGGGCCTACAATAACCTCACTCACACGAAACACTACGCAAGCGATGTTTTACGTCGGTTTTCTGTAAGGCCGTGGTATCACTCCGGTCGAACCCGTCCAATCCTGCCAAAGCATGGCTCTCCCACACTTGATTGGGCAATGTAATTCTTAAGCAAAGTGTAGATTCCATAGTACATGAATTTTGTAAAATTCTTGTTCTAGTTCTCGGATCTTTGAAATTTGTAGTAATAACAACTAGGTCACTACAAATGTAAGTCCTGCTAACATTATTTTAAAAATATTGTAGTAGATTCATTACCATGAGTTAGTCATACGAGTATAAACAATGTTACTCATAGTTTGTGATTCAGAGTAAATATGGTAGGCGTAGACTTATAAAACTACCATACAAATATAGACAAAATATGTTCAGCAAACTTTTTAGTAACTTTTTATAAATTCAAGGATTTACGTTATGTTAGTCACTACAGTACACATTAGTAGGTATCTTGTCTCATCTTTCTCAGACAAATATTTTAATTTTCTAAGTTAAGTGTGGGAAAGCCATGCTCCACAGAAAACCGACGTGAAGCAACGCTTGCGTTGTTTTTCGTCGTGTGAGTGAGGTTACCGGAGGCCCTCCTTTCCCCAATCTCTCCAATCCCTGAATCCCCAACGATCCTCAAACTCCTAATCCCCAAAAGGCCGGTAACGTACTTGTAACGCATCTGGTGTTCCAGGTGTCCATGGACGAAGCCGATTGCTTACCATCATAAAAAAATTCTTATCAATTCATTTTGTGTTTTTAAGGTGTAAGGTTAGAACACACAACATATTGACGTTAGTTTTAATAAAATTGATCACAAATGCGTATAGGTTCCATAAAAAAAAATCTTAAAAAACACACTGCATTTTAAATAAATATAAAGTAAAAATTCAACAAAAAACATTACACTTGATTGCACAAAAAGTGTGACACCTACAAAAACAAAATACAACAAGTGCGAACGTGTCAGTTCAAAGACCGTAGAGACTTATGGAAAGGAAATCCTTAAACAAAACACTACACTGCAGTGTGGTGCAACGTCGAAAACAATAATTCTTCATTACGATTTTGAGTTGGGGTACGTAAAGGACGGACGCTCGATAATGGTGCAACGTTTTCGAGGCTTTATAGTATTGTTTAACTTTAAAATTGTAAATAGTTGGAATTTTGCTTCTTTGTAGATAAAAAATATCGTGCAATGTTTTTTGGAATGCTAATAACTTATCAGATCATGATTAAATCTTTGCAAGAAAATATGTTATGCTAACGTAACAAAAATTACTTATATAAACATTTTACTAATCATGTTTTTGTATAAAATATATAATTGTTAAAATCTGTAACGCCATTTTTAAAACAGGCTAATACAAATACGCGACACAATTTAGCTACAAAATAAATCAACATTCACCAAAAGAACTCCCCCATAATTCCAGCGTATGAACTGTAACACAAGTGGCACATTCAACTTATCGACATATTGTACAAGTTTCGAGGGAACATGCAGGTGTACGAGGGTGGCACTTTTTGTGGCTGCCACTGTACGCGTAAAATAGGAGCCGACTTAATAAGTGGTTATTTAGCTAGATAATGCTTTGAAATTTGGATTAATTCGGCTGTGTTATTTATTTTGCTCGTTAGTGTAAGTAGATTATGGTAATGTTTGGTTTTTGTTGGTTTTGTATGTGTTTAGTTTTGAACAATTAGTAACGTAATTTTACACTTTGTATAAAATAGATACAACAAAGCTATCAAGTCTTAGCTCTTAAAAGTTTTACAAATGTTGTAAAAGGTTTTGTGAATAGATGCTAATTATTTTTGCTAAGTATTTTATTTAGGTTTAAATGCAATAGTTTTGATTTAACTCGTTGAGTACCGTCATTATAGACACAATTAAAGAACAATAGGTTGCGGTCACCGGTGACCGCTCGGTGTTCGGCAGTTTAAATAAAGAATAACAGCTCTAGAAAATAATTTTCAAATGCAAAAGTAACTTAAAATATTGTCTTGACAAATTTATTGTATAAATTATGCATAATTATTAAAACAGATTTAACTCGTCTAGTACCGTATTTATAGACACAATTAAAGAACAATAGGTTGCGGTCACCGGTGACCGCTTGGTGTTTGACAGTTTAAACCACTTTTATTTATAAGGTTTCCCTATCGACTCGTCAAAATCTAAGGCAAAAAACACTGACATACGGTTTTTGAAAATTACCACACATAATTAGATCCCGCAAATAATTATGGCCGCCATGTTAACCACTTGCACCCTATAAATATCGCTTTATCACTATTCAATCTAGGTTTTAAATCTTTTAGCAGTTGTTCTAATTGTTTATTTTTGAAGGAATTACTCGTGGTTTGTTTCGTCTGTTTTTTTTTATATCGTTGGGCGACAAAATAAAAATGTACCTACATTTATTTCTATACAATTGAAGTTAGGATGTTGTGTAACACAAATCAAATCTAATGATGTCAAACAAATGCGGTGGCACTTCAGAAAATGGTCTAAGTAAAATATTTATTCTAATCTAAAAAAAAAATACATTTTTTTTGTTTTTATAATTATTTGAAATGTAAACGCCTTGGTTTTATGACTGTAATGTTATACTATTTAATTGAAATAAATAAATAAATCTAAGCTACATTATCAAAAACAGAATTCTATAATCGATTCCAATCTTAACAATAGAACCAAACAAAATCACCAATAAAAACAATATTCTCTATAAAATAACGACGCTATAAGAGCATAAACTTCATACCTATTAAACCGTCTGTCTATCCATACTTTATGTCCATTCATCACGAACAAAACGTCACTTCATACATACACACGAAAGCACTCAGAAATGTAACAATCATCGCTTAGAAACATCGCCATATGCGCAAGACAACTGCACACGCCCACCGGTCAAATTTGATTTACGCGTGAATTACATGTCATAACCTGTACGCTCATATCACCCGTACCTCCCCTTTCCAAGCAGCCACAGCATAAAATAATCCAGAAACAAAAATTGACCACCTATATTTTGTTAATACAATTTTCTCGTACTTTTTTTACACTGTGGTCATCATAGGGGAGGTGCGGCATAAATGTAACACGTAGGTGTAATAAAAAAAACTCCCTTTTTCCAGTCAAGTGCACCTTTGTTAGTGATTCGTATCGATAATGCATTAATTTGAATATTCGCGGTGTCATATGTCAAATGGTTTGTAATTTTCTGTTTGTTCTTTTTTTTGTTTATTAATGTGATTTTCTACGGAAGTGGAATAAAGGTGTGCTTGTCACGATTGATTACGCCGTTAAATTATGTAAGTGGACTCGAGTTCAAATGTAGTATTAAGATAATGGTTTTTGCACCTGTGAGGTGGAAGAAAATTCACTGAATATGATTGCAAATGAGAAATTAGTCTTTATTTGTATTTTTTTAGCTTTTTACAACTAGAGTACAAGGGTGGACTTAATTCCATTCATTCTTAACTAGGCAACCTTTAGGTCATGCAATGAGAACTGAGAACACAGAAACTAGAAAGCCCCACCCTAATTTGCTTATTTCTGATTTAAACTTTTATCTCAGAGATACGACGACGCGCCATGAAATTATTTTTATGTGTTCTTGTATTGTTGTCTACATGTGTGTCGTGGTGTAATAAATGGCTTTTCTGTCTTCTTTCTTTCTTTCAGGTATTAAAACATTGGCTGCAGTGGTCTTCTTAAAATGATTAAATGAAAATTCTTTAGCATGACGTGAATGAATTTATGAGTCAAAAGTTTATAAGAATTTTACGATAATCACTTTATACCATTTGTTACAATAAAATAAATAGGTATATCATTAGCCACACTGAACCACATTTATAATCAAATTCTAAGCGTACCAAATTCAGAAATTATTTCAATTCACATTTCACCCCTTCTGCCATTAAACTTCGCCCCTTATTAACCTACAACCATAGTCTATATACCCATAGCTCAACGTCATATAGCAGGTGAGTTCATTAGAGATTACTTACGGTAATTTAGAAGCAAAAACGACATCTGGCGGTCACGTCGATAACAATCGGAGTATGCATAGCCAATCATATTGTGCAGTTTTGTGCAAGTGACGTGTGTTATAATTATAAGTATTTAAGAGGATTAATTTTAGTAAAGGGTGTGTTTATTTATGCAGTAGTTTGTACAGTGTGTCTTACTTTGTTTGTGTGGTGTAGTTAGTGGAGATTATAATGATAATGGATCTTGTTTGTCTTGATTTGGTCGAAAACTATATCTATACAGTATTTTTGCTAATCCTACTAATATTACAAATGTGAAATATTGTATGTTTGTTCGATATTCGTTCACGTAAAAACGACTTAATGGATCGAGATGAAATTTGAAACAAGGATAGATATTGGTCTGAAATATCTATCACGGGACACGGGCTGAGCCACAGGACGTCGCTAGTTATAGCTGAAAAAAACAAAGATACATAGTTTACGCACCAACTTAAATTCATTAGAAATATTTTTTGTAAAAAAAACAGTAATAGGTACTTTGCTCGATCTAGGAATCGAACCAGAGACCCCTTGCCCGGTAGTCGCATTGACGACATCGTCCAACGAGGAACGAGAGAACTCAGTCATTCATTAGAAATTAATAGTTCAATACCCACCTTGTTCCCCTTTTTTTTTTTAATTCTGTAATTCAAAGAAGTAGCTAAATCGATTTCACAAGAAATGCAACCTTTTTATTTAGAAGTTCTCGAAATGTCTCTTACTCATCATTTCTTTGTAGTCGTTAAACATCGATACTCGGTCACAATAAACAACAAGAAAAAGGTTCTCTTCCAGTTACTGAATATTGGGTTCTTTAGTCATTGTTTCGTTTATTTAGTAATAAGTAACTAATTGCTAATTGGCATATTTACACTTTAACCCTTAGAGCGCCACGTCAGTCACCGGTGCCTGACGCTAGTGGAGGTTTGACTTTCACCATTTTAAACTTGGCAGTTAAAGTATTAAACAAGAGCTGTAGACTAACTAGTTAGTGGTATGGTATTAAAAAAATAATGACTCATTTTTTAAATAAACGGTGTAATTAAAATCTATGTTGAGCGCTTACTGTTATGTTTATGAAAACTGTTTTTTTTATTTATTTATAAACTATGTACATACTACTATCATATCAGGAACTAATACCTAATGCAATAGTGTATGCCAATATTTATAGATTAAATTACAAAGTCTCTATTTTACAGTTAGGTACTACAACATTCATCATTTTGGTAACAAAAATATTCCTTAAGCTAAGTCATAGATGGGTTCAGGTACAGTAACAGTTACTTGTGACTTATCGATAAAAAAAAACAGTCAAATACATTTTTAATCCGATCCTACACTTTGGTACTATTTATTTAAAGCTATCATAACAATAATGTTCATACATTAATCATATAATCCTAAAAAACACACATGTGCTCCACTTTACGGATCACTTAACCCGCACTCACCCTAAGAAGCGGATTTTAAGTTTCAATTTTAAAATCCGCAACTCACATTTAAATCCGCAAATAGTATTTGTAAACTCAACCCCATATTTCACCCCTCGATGAGTTGAGTTCAAATTGTTTGAACTTAAAAGTGAATGTATTGGAAATGGTAAGTTGCAAGTAGGTGCGGGTTATACTGAGCTGATTTGGGCTTTAGAGGGTTGCGCGAGATTCGACAAACCATCAGGTGAATTTTTGTTCAGTTGTTTTCGAGTTTTTCATTTCGTACTGGTTTTATTTTCTCAAAAACTTACATTGATATAAGGTAGTTGTAATGACGAACCGGATACTATAACCTCAAATTCTAACAAAAATTTAAAAAGTGGCTTTGAAAAAAATATCGAAAATAGAAATACCGGTAAAAATAGCAAAAGGCTAACGTCACGCGGTATTCCCAGGCGGTCACCCATCCAAGTACTAACCGCGCCCGATGTTGCTTAACTTCGGTGATCGGACGAGAACCGGTGCTTTCAACATGATATGGACGTTGGCGATTGCTTGTCTAAAATTATTCTTCACGACAATATTTTTACTGTAGCAAAGTCATATTTTTTTTTTAAGTAGGTAGCTGTTAACGGAATGATTTATTGTTAGATTTTATTGTTTGTTATCGGCGCGTGAACGCAAATTACTTATTTTTGTTATCTACAATGGATTTTTACACAACGCGCCCTTACTAAAAAAGTAACCTCTTTGTTCTTTAAAAGAGTAGATACGGGATTTGAATTCCGTTGTGTATTTTTTTTATTTTAATTTATTTTACATAGTATTGTTTTCTACGCCATTGCCAAGTGCATACTTAAAAAATACTTACAAGACGTTTTATTAACAAACATGAATTGACAATTACTATCAGTACCTACCTACCAATAATAATACCTAGTCATTTTTTGCATTTTAGTATTTATTATATTTTCTATTATTAATTGTGGCATGAGGAGGTTTTTACATTCTGAGATGTTTTGTTCATATCTATAGTGTAAGCATATCTTATTGGATATTTTATTGTTTTCATTACTTATTACGTCGTTTGTTTTCATTACTTATTACGTTTATCTATTACGTCAGAGTTCAAAGCTGCATTAATTTACGGCAAACACAAAATTCTATATCAGCAATTATTTTGCTGTAAATAATAACTATTATTACCGAATTCAGTGCAGATTTAGTAGACTCAGGTACTGATATAATCGGGATCTTTGAATCTAGCACAACTTGTTGAATTTCAGTCTAAATTCCCAATTTAGACCGAGTCGACATAGCTTTTCACTAGGGCAACCACGCGACTGTGAGTGTAGTCCAAGACATTACAGTGTGTATAATTATAACTTTTTTATTAAAATAAACTATTGAATAATATTAACTACAACTAAACTATTGAATAAAACGAAAGCAAAAAAAAAAGAAATAAAGCAACAAAAATTATACACTTAATTTAGGCGTCAAAGTAATAATTACTACATTAGTTGGTTGCTTAAAAAGTACAACTGCTATTTTCAATTTTTTGTATAATATAAAAATTTACTTATATTGGTCCTGAGTAAAATCAGCAAAAGGCTAACGTCACGCGGTATTCCCAGGCGGTCACCCATCCAAGTACTAACCGCGCCCGATGTTGCTTAACTTCGGTGATCGGACGAGAACCGGTGCACAGACAGGTATTTGGCCCTAAAAGCTGGCCAAAATTGATTTTTTTTATATTAGTTCTACTCCCTCTAAGCCATTGTTTCCAAAAATAAGGATAACTGCTCCAAACAATAGCAAAAAACACAAAGCGCTAGCCCCTTCCAGTACGTCGTGGGCTCAGTCGGAAGTTACCGTTCGCCAAAAGTGTTCGTGTGACTGTTCGATGCGCTCAGATTTCGTTGTTTTGAAATATTTGCTATCTTGTGACTGAACGATTTTGTGTTGATTTTCATTATGGATTGTACACAACCAGGTATGTATTTTATTTGGCACTTACTTTTAACAAGTAATCTATAGCTTTTCTTTATTTATACCCTTGAGAAGTAAGCCCCAAGAAACTGCTTTTAAAAAACACATTTTGGAAGATCAAAGGGAGTTTTAATATATTTCTCATCATTTCTAAGCCAAAATTGTAATGATTAGCTTTAGAATACCTTTTAGATGTAATTAAGTACGAAATAGCCGCCCCAAAGTGCCCCTCTATTTTTGGTGATTTTTTTCCCTAGACACGCTCGATACTCAGTAATTGAAGTTTTACTTATATTTGGTGTATTTTTGTTATAGGCTCTTCTGGAATGAGAGTCATGACTCGAAATGATTTATTTAATATAATGGAACGTTCAAATACCTATCTAGCTATCCTGAAATCCACAGAGTAACTGAAACGTGCGCTGAAGTACAGGTTCAAAATCTCATGGATCACACGGCACAACGATTGATCTTACATCTTGGTGAGGCAGTGGAACAACTGAGTGAAGCAGAAAAACAATCATTAGTATAATAAGTAAATGGAGCTGCGATGGATCTCAACAGATGCGGTATAAAATGAAATTTGAAAATGAAACCGATTCGGACGCAAACATATTCCAAAGTTCCATGGTACCGCTTCAGTTGATTTACGGACCGGAAAGAAAAATACTTTGGCAAAATCCTACTCCATCTTCACCACGGTATTGTTGGCCTATAAAAATAAGATTCATAAAAGAAACTACAGATGTGACAAATGAAGAGATTGACTATATTAAATCGCAAATAACTTCGCTCACTAAAAGCGAAGTCAACAGCTTTTCCATTAAGCATAAAATGCTTTTCACCATGATTGATGGAAAAGTATGCAATCAACCATGAGGTGCTATATATGCGGCGCCACGTCATTACAGTTTAATGATTTAGAGAAGGAGAGACCATGCAAAAAAGAAAACCTATAATTCGGCTTATCTTTGTTGCATGCTCGGATAAGATTTTTTGAGAGTATTTTACATGTGGCCTATAGATTGCCCGTAAAAAAATGGAACGTTCGCCTTACTGCCGAGGAAAAGCAAGCAGTGGAAAATAAAAAAAAGAAATCCAAGATAAGTTCCGGGAGAAACTCGGTCTGTTGGTGGATATACCAAAAGCCAACTTTGGAAATACCAATGACGGAAACACTAACAGACGTTTTTTTGAAAATTTCGAAGTATCAGCAACAATTACGGGGATAGACGTAAATGTAATTTATAGATTAAAAGTGATTTTGGACACATTGTGCTGTGGTTTAAAAATAAACTGCGAGATGTTTGAAAGCTATTGCCAAGAAACGGCAAAGTTGTACGTTTCTTTGTATAACTTTTACCCAATGTCTCCGATATTGCATAAAGTGTTGCGTCATGGGGCTTCAGTGGTATGGGCAGCAATTCTTCCCATTGGACAACTGTCCGAAGAAGCGGCAGAAGCCCGCAACAAACACATTAGGATCTTCCGGCTCAACTTAAATAATATAACAAAATAACTTAGTGCTAAACGATAAGAAAACGAAATGTATTAGATTTGTTCTGCCAAATGTTGGAAGTAAGGAATGTGACATATTATTGAACAGTCGGAAATTAGAATTTGCAAAAGAGACTACATTTCTGGGAATTACTGTAGATGACAAATTGCAGTGGGGTCCTCATATTACATCTCTAGCGGGACGATTAAGCTCTGCAGCTTATGCTGTCTGGAAGATCCGACAGTTAACCGACATAGACACGGCAAGAATAGTGTACTTCAGTTACTTCCATAGCATCATGTCGTATGGCATTTTGCTGTGGGGACACGCTGCGGACACTGAGTCTATCTTTATCTTACAAAAGCGCGCCGTCAGAGCTATCTACAACCTAGGTCGTCGCGAATCTCTCAGAGAAAAGTTTAAGGAGATCAATATTATGACGGTTCCATGTCAATTTGTTTATGAAAACATTATGTATGTTAGGAAGAACCTACAGTTGTTTGGTAAAGTGTCTGACAGACACCACTATCAAACTAGACATAGGGATGACTAAGTCAGCACTATTTAGATTGACAAAAGTACAAAAGTCCTTTATGGGATTCTGTGTTAAATGCTATAATAAAATTCCGGAGGAAATACTACATTTAAATGAGTCAAAATTTAAATTATATGTTAAAAAAAACGTTATGTGGGAAAGCATACTACAAACTTAATGATTATATAGAGGATAAAAATGCTTGGAGGCATGCTGGTCCGGCTCCACAGGATAGCGAAAAACATTGATGTTCCAATGAGTTCCAATCATGTCAAATACAGCTATTTTGTTCAAATGTACACTGTAAAACTTTATATAAGTATTGTAAATGTGAGAGCCCTGTAACTAACTAAATTAAATTAGACTAGTAGAATGCATGTGTGTCAGCTTGGAGTTGTCATGCTCACTCAAAAGTCTCATTGGCAGTGGCACGGGCAGTGGATCGCTCGATTCCCTATAACATGATCGAGTTGGGCGGTGCTGGTGTACGTGTCATGTTCGTGAACGGGCGCTGTCAAATGGGACTGGTCAGCTCCAGACTGTATTAAATTTGTTGTCCTCAAGGTTATTTTCTTTTTCCGTCTCCTTGACCAAATATTGGTATTACATTGTTCTCACATTATTGAACTCAACGGAAGAATGTAACCAAAAATTTTATTGTGAACATGATTGAAAAAGAGTAACCTATGGAGTTTCTTGCTCGTTCTTCTCCATGGGAATCTACACTTTGGAACGAGCAAATAGCTTCACTAGAGGACTGATCTACAGACTGACATTTTTCCTTTTTTGTTCTTATTGTTTAATATTTAAATATTTTGTTTTGACGTTCAAAAGTGCCTTACTGGTCTAATTGAAATAAATGATTTTGACTTTGACTTTGACTTTGAACTACGCCCGAAAATTTTCCCGGATAGCCTGCAACGCAGATGTTTCTAACAGGCTCCTCTTAACTTCCGACCCTGTCCGGACGGGCATGAGGAAGAGGAAGAATAAAAAAAATCTGTTACTAATTCGGCTGATGTTTTAAATTTGTTACTAGAAAGTGACGTTTTAAATTTAAGTTTTGATGGAGACGACGAAAATGAAGAATAAATGCTTGTATATGTTACATACGCTTTTTTTTTACCTTTTCCAAGCTAAAACTAAAATAAAACATCGTTTGACAGCCATTAGGCGTACCAAATATTTTTGGCCAACTTTTAGGACCAAATACCTGTCTGTGCGGTGCTTTCAACATGGTATGGACGTTGGCGACTACATTGGTAAAATTATTCTTCACTACAATATTTTTACTGTAGCAAGGTCATATTTTTTGTAAGTAGCTGTTAACGACACATGAACGCATATTAATTATTTTTGTTATCTAGAATGGATTTTTACCAAACGCGCCTTTACTAAGTAAGCTAAATGCAGTTTTGTATTGACCAAATTAGTGATCAAAAGAAAATTTGATACTTATTTACTTGATGTTTTAAAATGAATGATATTTCTGGTAGTATTAGTATTAATAAATGTTTATTGGTGTATTTACAACAAATTAAAACTAAAGTCACGTAAATCAAACAAGTAGTTTTTTATTTATTGATGTTTTTGTAGTTCGATCGGGATTTTTTCAACAAAACCGAAATTGTTGAATACCTCAGAAACTAGCCACTTTCGGACCAGAGACCTCAGAGCTAGTTAGGACTAATTAATTAGTTGTATTATCACCTCCCTAGAGGAATACGTCGAGTTACAAGTCACCCCCCGTAAAAGGATTTAAGTGCCCGAATCAGGTGGCTATCCACCCCATGCATGGACAGAGTTGACCACAATTCATCCCTCACCACTCTGTCATAAGCCTTTTAGGTCAATAAAGGCACAGAATACCTTTTGGTGCTTTGCTAAGACTTTCTCTGAAATGCACCGTAAAGAAAAGACTTGATCCGTACACCCCATTCCCTTTCGAAATCCCGCTTGTACATTCCAGATTTTATTCTCAGTTACATCCGTCACTCTTTCAATCAATATATTGGCATACAACTTTCCTACTACGCTTAGGAGGCTTATACCGCGATCATTTTTGCATTCCTGCTGTGATCCTTTCCCTTTATACATTGGAACAATTACTAAAATAAACTCTTGTGAATTTGTGATGTGACTCAAACGTGGTTTTTTATTGTAACTGCTGAGTCGCCCAGAATAACATTTGATAAGGAAAATTGGCGAAAAATTGTTATGTTTATTATGAAAACTAGTTTACAATTATTTACAACTTAAAATTAAATACAACTAAACTATTGAATAAAAGGAAAGCAAAAAATAGAAATAAAGCAACAAAAATTATACACTTAATTAAGGCGTCAAAATAATAATTACTACATTGGTTGGTTGCTTAAAAAGTACAACTGTAGAATATTATTATTTTCAATATTTTGTGTAATTTAAAAAATTACTTATATTGGTTCTGAGTAAAAACAGCAAAAGGCTAACGTCACGCGGTATTCCCAGGCGGTCACCCATCCAAGTACTAACCGCGCCCGATGTTGCTTAACTTCGGTGATCGGACGAGAACCGGTGCTTTCAACATGGTATGGACGTTGGCAAATGAAGTGCTATAATTACTGTTCTGTATATTATTTTACTGTGGTATTGTAGTATTTTTTCAACCAATGACGGAACAATTTAATTTTAGAATTATTTGTTATCAATGAGCACGCGCACCTTATACATATTTTGCTGTCGCGGAGAACCTGACGGCTAACCGGGGCTCCGGCTCGACGTGCAGGAGAAGGAACGGGATGGTTTTTAGTCAGTAAGAGTCTGACACTCCCTACGGCCTCACCAGGCCGGGAGCAGTAATTCGATGATTTTTCCCCCTTAAAAAAAATACATATTTTGCTATTTAAACTATCTATTTGCATGAACCGTTTATGATTTTGCATCAAAAAAAAAAAGATTTTTTTTACCTTGAAGGGGAGATAGGCGATAATTTCATTTTCCATTTATTTTTTATTATTACTTATTTGAGTTTTCTATTACTTACTGTGCCCTGAGGAGCGAGCAGGATTATACAAATATATTTTTAGTTTAGTACTTAACAGGTAGATTTAAAAATATAACCGCAAAATATTATTATTTAAAACTAAACTCAATTAAAAAATTTAAGATATGTATTTTATCCTTAGCAAAATCAGCAAAAGGCTAACGTCACGCGGTATTCCCAGGCGGTCACCCATCCAAGTACTAACCGCGCCCGATGTTGCTTAACTTCGGTGATCGGACGAGAACCGGTGCTTTCAACATGGTATGGACGTTGGCGACTACATTGGTAAAATTATTCTTCACTACAATATTTTTACTGTGGCAAGGTCATATTTTTTGTTAACAGCATAATATTTTATTTTTAGATTTTATTGTTTGTTATCGACGCGTGAACACAAATTAATTATTTAAGTATAATCTACAATTGATTTTTACACAAACTTAAAGTGCGACTTTACTAAATACAAGGTGTTGTTTTAAAGCCGCGTCATTTTCTAGGAGGTAAGTAGGCTATAGATTCTGAGTCCGAATCAATAAAAAAATTTGTAGGTTAATATTTTCCATTTTTCTGGTAACTACGGAAATCCGTAGTTTACAGACAAATGTAGTTCGCACTAAAAAAAAATTAAGTGCGAACTACACGCCACCGTCTTGTTATTAGTTTTATAAAGCGGCTTAACACACAAGCACGTAATTGATATTATTTCTAATTCCATAAAACTCCAATAAGAAACACTGCTGTCGCTTATTCTGAAAAACTGTCGAAATTAAACGATTTATTGTAGCCGTATTGTTAACTATTGGCCCGAAACTTTCTCTTACATCGAACCTTTATGACTTCTATGACATGTCCCCGAGAAATGTTATGGTTTCAAAACTACACCTTGTTTATTATATATTTTTATGTTACAATGAAGTTTTTTTCTTCTCAAAGGGTAGGTAGGGGATTTAGATTTTATATTATTGTTCTTTACTTATATTTTTCAAATTTAATGTTCTAGGTTTTGTTCTTGACGAATATGATATCAAACATATGAAAAAAATACCAGTTATTCTATTTGGAAATGATGACCTCCGAAAAAAGACGTATTGAAAACTATAAATGTACCTACTATTAGCTTCTGTCCGCGACTTCGTACGCGCAATCCCGTTTTCTCCCGTTCCCATTATATTTTCAGGATTTATTCTATCTTAAGAACCCTCTCCTAATAATAACAAATACAACAAAAAAAAAATGATTTCGGTCCAGCTATTAACGCATGATGCCGTGACCAAGAGAAAAATGTATTCATTTTTGTATATTACATTACTATGTAGACAGAGGGGGGGCGGGAGCACTGACATACCACTCCTGCTACAGGGTCCATTCTACTTTCTCTAGAACATCGATACACCAATCTTCTTTACTTTATAAAAATTGACTAGATGTATTGTAATAAAAAAATTGTATGACAAGGGCGCAGACCAAGAGCCCGTTGAGAATAAATCTGTAAAAAAAAATCAAGATACAGCGTGAACCAGCCAATAGTCATCGCAGCATCGCCTACAGTCAAAGAATATTAAAAGTAAGTACAATGTACAATGGCTCCTTCATACAAATCATGGAGTTCACAAGCATTGATAAGCATGTTCTAAAAATAAATTGTTCAGTTACCACACCCGTTGGTTACAAAAAATAATACGTTACTATTGTAAAATCATGAACTGAAGTGGTGTTTTAGAGCTGTATTCGCCAACGTCCATACCATGTTGAAAGCACCGGTTCTCGTCCGATCACCGAAGTTAAGCAACATCGGGCGCGGTTAGTACTTGGATGGGTGACCGCCTGGGAATACCGCGTGACGTTAGCCTTTTGCTAATTTTACTCAGGACAAAACCTTTTGCTAATTATACTCAGGACAAAATATATATCTTAATTTTTTTAATTGAGTTTAGTTTTATATAATACTATTTTGCGGTTATATTTTTAAATATACCTGTTAAGTACTAAACTAAAAATATATTTGTATAATCCTGCTCGCTCCTCAGGGCACAGTAAATAATAGAAATCTCAAATAAGTAAGTAATATAAAAAAATTCAATTAAAAATGAAAATATCGCCTATCTCCCCTTCAAGGTAATAAAAAAAAAACATTTTTTGATGTAAAATTATAAATGGTTCATGCTACTAGATTGTAGATAGCAAAATATGTATAAGGTGCGCGTGCTCATCGATAACAAAGAATTCTAAAATTAAATTGTTCCGTCATTGGTTGAAAAAATAGGACAATACCGCAATAGAAATATTATACAGAACAGTAATTTTGGCTTCTCATTCGCCAACGTCCATACCATGTTGAAAGCACCGGTTCTCGTCCGATCACCGAAGTTAAGCAACATCGGGCGCGGTTAGTACTTGGATGGGTGACCGCCTGGGAATACCGCGTGACGTTAGCCTTTTGCTGATTTTACTCAGAATTTACACTTGTATTTTAAGCAACCTGCCACTAAGCAAAAAATTGTAAAATTACGTCCTCTTTTTTGGGAAGTCGGTTATAAAGAATTGATAGACAAGTTAGTATAGTTAGCGATGCACTGATGTGCTTCACTCTGAGCTAATATATATTATGATCCATAAATAATGAAAATAAAATATAGGTATTTAGTGATATAAAACTTCTGTTTACGTTATGCATATGAATACAACGTCTTAGGATGTAGAAACCTCCTCATACCACAGTAAAATGAGTAACATTAAAAATTATAATCAAAAATCTATATAACCTATCTCCTCTTCGAGAAAGAAACTGATTTTTCACCGACGACTTCCCAAAAATGAGAAGGTTATCAATTCGGCTGTATGTTTTTTTTTGTGTATGTTACCCGATTACTCCGGCGTTTGTGAACGGATTTTGATGATTCTTTTTTATTGGAAAGGTCTCTCGGGGTGGTCCCATTCCCACCTTTTCTTACTTTTCAAAATTGTAGGGGCGGCGAGAGCGTTTGTTACTTTTTTGATATAATATTTGAAACTACTACAATTTGATGAAGGTATGGAGTTGATTTTATGATGGAGTCAAGAGACAGTCGAGGGAACTCTTCGAGGATTTGTATCAATGACCCCGTGTTTGGGCTTAAATTATTTGATCTTTACATCTAGATGGGATGTGATAATCATTATGGGCCTGATGTTGAAGTAGTATCATAGCTAAGGGAACTCCTCAACGGTTAATCTCTAAGTAAAATCATAAACGTTTCATGTAAATAGATTATAGATAGTCAGTCAACTTTGTATAAAATGCGGACGCCCAAACGACGGCATAGAATTCTAAATTTAAATTGTTCTGTCAATGGTTGGTTATAAAAAAAACGACATAATTTCAGTAAATTAGGTACTGAAAAATAATTTTAGAATTACACTCGCCAACGTCCATACCATGTTGAAAGCACCGGTTCTCGTCCGATCATCGAAGTTAAGCAACATCGGGCGCGGTTAGTACTTGGATGGGTGACCGCCTGGGAATACCGCGTGACGTTAGCCTTTTGCTAATTTTACTCAGGACCAATAAGTAATTTTTTAAATTACACCAAATGTTGGAAATAATAATATTCTGCAGTTGTGTTTTTTAAGCAACCAACTAAATGTAGTAAAACCTTTTGCTAAAATTTATAAATAGCCTCGTTACTGTAATTAAGATTTTTATGAATGAAAAAATGTATAAAATCCAATTAATTATTTGCATTTTTTCTGTTTGTATCCCCAACGTACTTTCAAAGTTAATTCCGATAGATGGCTCCCAACTGTTAGATGATATTTAGTTGATCATCATGACTCTTCAGATCTCTATGAGGGGGATGAATAGGAATAGACAGTCATCATACCGTTACACTGGGATTATAGTGTCGTGAATTAATGGGGAAAAGTCATGTGCAAAATGTTGTATTTTAATTATTATACATATTCGTAGGACATTAACTTGTATTGTTTAAAAAAGAGCATACAGAAAGTTATGAATATTAAGAAAGTATTAATAAATAATATTAGTGTTGTTTGGTTTGAGATATGTGCAATTTTAGATAAGATATACCTACTTCAAATTCAAATTCATTTATTAATTGTAAACATAGGTAACGTTAGGGTCTTAAATAACATTTTTAAACGCTATGTTAGCTTTTGTTTTTATGTTATGAGTCCCATATAATAGGGGGTGAGCCTATTATCATATACCGGGCACAATTCCAGACTCCGTGCTACTACTGACTCTACTATTATATAAATATCACTAAACAGTATGAAACAAACTCGCTACCCGCCGTCTGTCTGTCCCGATGTATGCTTAGATCTTTAAAACTACTCAACGGATTTTAATTCGGTTTTTTTAAATATATAATATAGAGTGATTCTTAAGGAAGGTTTATATGTATAATACATGGATATTGCACCCGCGCGAAGCTGGGGCAAGTCCCTAGTTAGTAATAAAGCAATAAATAATATTAGTAATTTAACTTATTCACCCTGCACGTCATTTTATTTTCAAAAAAAATACTGACGGCTCTTTCTAGTTAATCGAGATACCAAATCAATCAAAATCCTACCCATTTTTCCGTAGCAATAATTTCCTTTCTCATTCGATTATACCATTATGGGTTCCGTATTGCCAGTCAGCGCGCAAACCATTTTTCTTTGGTGTACTTACGAACCCCAGAAATTCACTTTAGCTGAATTAGTCTTCATAATCCTGTATCTAATTCATCACCGTTATTCGAATGAGTGGGGAGTGATGATGCGAAATAAATATAAGTTATGCTGTTATGAAAATATTCTCGGTTAAGTTAAGACCTGATTATCCCTTGGTTTGACGAAATGCAGATATCAGAGACTAGCATGATTTTTGAAACTAAATATTATTATTACTTTTGTTAACTGTTAGAGAATGCCACCCGGTATTAAGTCCGACATCGTATGTTATACAGAAGTGTAAAAAAATAAAATATTTTTCTGGAATAAAAAACCTTGTTTAGAGTAGATAAGCTTAGGTTTTACAGGTAATATGTGAGTGATAGCATTTTTTTTTGAGGTAGAGGAAATCATTCACTGACTTCTCCCGCCTTGTTTCATCATTGGAAGTTTTATTTACATAAAAAATCCTTTTAAACTTTCTTCTTCAAATCCTCTAAATTGCACAATTAGGTCAAAAAACAACCGACAAAGCAACAATATTATCAAACAGTTTCGGCATTAACAAAACTTTTCAAAAGCAGTCAATAGATAACAAAGACTCACACCGAGCCATATTCCATAATACCTTAATCAATGAAGTCGGACACGGCGTAAACACACAACATTTAGCAACATTCGAACTGTCCATAAAATAAAAAAATACCACCCACTATACAGATAAAAAAAAAGAAAAGTCAACCCTCATTAGCTACGGTGTTTTAGACCACACACAATCCCGTAATTGGTCTTTTAGACCTGACAAAGAAATTTACGCAAAAATCGGTGCGTGTCACATTTGACGATAAAGATATAAAATGTTTAAGGCTTGGGGCACAATGGGGGTTGTAAATTTCAATATTGAGTGTGACTGGACGTTAGTATACAATGTTGCCAGAAACCGTCCGTAATGGTGCCAAAGGAAGGTTCTTATTTGTTGTGAATTGTGATTGGGATATTGTGCTTAGTGTGAGTGATGTACTATTTAGATGTACACAAAGGAATCTAAGTCAAAGTCTAAATCATTTATTTCAATTAGACCAAGAAGGCTGGAGGAAGACTTTGAACGTCAAAATCATTAAACTGAACTCGGATAATAGAATATTTTTATTTTATTTTAATTTAACTTTGTGTCCTAAGAATAATAAAACCTACGTAAGTATTAGGCGTTCTTTGGGATAATTTCCTAATTTACTTTGCAACGAGTTTATACTTTACCTTGTCCTTACCTAGTCTTGACTGCACGGTTAGTGCGGTGGCTGGGCAACTGGCTGCCGCGAAACGTGGCGCGGGTTCGGTTTCAACTTTGGCAACTCTTTGTGTGATCCACAGATTGTTGTTACGCACCCACAACACAGGAGGAAGTAGTGTGGGACAACGTTTTTTTAATGAAAAGAAAAAAATGTCGTTCATAATTTATTTATTTATTCATTGCATTGCATTTATTTATTTTTGCACACAGAAAAAAATTGTAAACTTTGCAATAGTAATTTGAGTACAATGGGCGGTCTTATCACACGCGGCGATTTCTTCCAGACAACCTTTGGATGTAATTTTCGAAAAGAATCTGGGTTTGAGTGGTAGATGCACAATAAAAGATAACTAAAATATTAGAAAAACCAAAAAAAAAACAAATTAAAAAATCAATAAATAAATTACAATAACTTCGATTTGCAAAACTTGAAAAAAATGAGAACACAATTTAGTCTTTAAAAAAAGTTATCAGATCAAGAAACTACAGCATGCTTCACTAAAAATAGTTTCCTAAAAATAATAACTACTAAGGATAACAAAATAACACATAAACAATTGAAAAACTATTTTCTTATGCAAAATCCACATTGACCCCATATAGCACGCACTGGTCCACGCGACACGTGCGCGTTTACGGCCCGAGACTTCAAATTAACGCAATAAAATTAAAGCCTAACATACGACATTGTAAATTTCATACGACGACATTTGCGTACACTGTTGTCCATTGGTGCTAATGAAAAATACATAAAGTTTGTTATTAAGCAATAATTTTAATGCAAATCTTAGACAGTTTACGGTTTACTTTGCTGTACTTCAACGTTTAAGATTGTATTGGAGTTTGTAGAGATATTTAGTTTTTTGCTAGAGTATTTTCTGCCTTAAATACACACCTTGGTAAGTGGTAGGTAAAATTATCGAATGTGTGTGTGAGTAATATTCGTTTGATCCAACTTTTTGTAGAAGAAAATAATCGATCACTCAGTATCAAAAGCTTTTTTTATTTAATGAGAAAGTGGTCTTTATTAAATCACAATATAAATTATACAGATCGATAGAGAATTAAAACCTGAGTAAGACTGCATCAAAAGTCATTTTCGCAAAATGTCCTTTTCGACCTTTGATCCCAAAGATGTCTAGATACACAATTAATAGGTAGTATGTAAAAGAAAAAAAAATTGTAGTATTTATGACTGTAATTCACTAAGCCAAAAGTGTACAAGTTAGCTTTTAAATTGTTAAAAATTAACTTCTTTTAACAACAATTTTTTTGTATTCTGTGGAGAATGTCATTGGTTACACATTTATTCTATACTTTGATATTTGTTATACTGTATTATTGTAATGTGTAATTATTAATGTTCCCAAATAAATCAAATAAAAATAAAATAAATTAAATAAATAAAATATTTTTTATTGTCTGAAATTTAATTGTAACAATTAATCAACTCGAATACAATAATACAATAATTAAAACAAAACCACATCGCATGCAATACCTAAATAAACGCGTGGAAATCGACACATGTTTATGTTATCAACATTAGCATAATATTATCATCGGTAATATGCTAATTCGAAACAGTTTAGTGTTACAAAAATCTGGAACATATGGACAGTCACACGACAATTGAATTCTAATGTGAATATTGGCTGTTCATATTGAGAGACTTACATACATCGTAAAACTATTATTGCCTAATAATAGGGTAGATGCCTAATTTTTATTTTAATATCCGTCTGGTAGATTATTTTAAATCATTAAACACGTATTTTTTATTTTCTTACACAAACGAATACTTTCGACGATATATTGATTGGAAATGTCGCGTGACGTCACTTCAATGTACATTTTATACAAAGACATGACGTTTTAGCCCCCTGGCGGGAAGAGCTCCGGCGCGATCTCATGGTGGAATGGCAGCAACGACTGTCGCAACCGAGGGCTGGGCTCGCTGCCATTGCAGCGGTAAGTCCTCTCTTTGAGAAGTGGCTTGAGAGACGCTACGGCGTCCTCACCTACCGCCTGACGCAGGTTCTCACCGGACATGGAAATTTCGGGAGGTACCTGTGTCTGATGGGGCAGTAGGAAACGCCTGGGTGTCATCACTGCGAGGACAACCATGAGGACACGGTGGAACACACTGTAGCGCAATGCCCTGCGTGGGCTGAGCACCGCCTTGCCCTCAGGAAGGTGATCGGCGATGGCGACCTCTCGCGTCCGGACCTACTGCAGGTCATGATGAGAGAGGGCTGGGATGCCGTCTCCTCCTTTTGCGAAGCAATCTTGCGAGCTAAGGAGGAGGCGGGACGCGTGAGGCAGCGAAGCGCTGCCTCCTCGCAGCCCAGCCATCGCGAAGGACACACCGGGCGTCGGGGATCGCGGGACGATCACCGGCCTAATGCCTCAGAAATTTTCTCCGATTCTGAACTTTGGATGAAGAGTTTTTTAATTGCACTGTTTGCGAAAATATTGTTTCAGATAATTGCGCAACAAAAAATTACCAACTCACTTTTAAATGAAAGATAATCTATATACTAACCACCGTTAACAATCGAACTAACCAGACACCTAAGAAAAACATAAATAAGCTTCGAATTTAACATCCTAATTTGACCACCCAATTAGGACGCCCGAACTTGAATTTATTCAAATTTTATTCACCTTCAAATATATCTATGGCATCGATATGCAAATGCACAACTGTTCAATGCACTAACACCATGTTTTAATACTCTAGTGGAGTCTAGTGTTAAATGTGAGTAACATACAAACTTATATGTTTAATTTTCCAATAGCTTGACAGAAGAAGAAGGTAAGAACTAATTTTTACTAGTACTTTTTTAGTAGTTACTTATAAGTGAAAGGACTTATAAGTTATTGAGCTGAATCTTGCACTTGATGTCATCAGTGAGATTTTGAAAAATCAAAAGGACTATAAAGTCTTCACCTGACTCGGAACCGGAACCATATGCACGGCAGTTGCGCTTGCGACCATTTGCCCAAAGAGGCAACCACCCTCTTTTTATGATCAATTTATTATTTTATTACCAACACCCATAAAATCAAGTGTTACACTTTACACCGGCTCATTAGGAACTCTTTTATTTTTGTGAAGTATACTTCTTTAAATTACCATTAATAAGGAATTAAATAGGAGTATTTTACAGCGATGGTTCTCAAAAAAGATATATGGTTCCTGCTCAGACAGATGTTAGACAGAAAAATAAATTAAAATATTAAAGACCATGTTTAATATTCATAGGTTTGAAGTTATTACAGGTGGACTAATAAAATCCAGATATAGCTACTTAACAAAGGCTTTTGTTATAAGTGATTGTGCTACTGGAAAATAACGTACAACCAAAACTACTTATGCCTAAATGAATTGCAAAATTTTAATATACTGGTCCGTTATTGAGCCAAAATATACCATTCATTATCACTAGTGTCAACCTGTTTTCTTTCACCGCTTAAGTTATATTGCAGCATTCATTAGGTACTCCATTTTTTGTCATGTCGTGTCGTCGTTCAAAAATGCCGTCGCTCGGTCAGCTAAGACGCCCGCTTCTCATACATGAGAGTGCGGGTTCAAAACGTATCAACGGCAAGTACCAATGTGACTTTTTCCGAGTTATTTAATGTACTTTCTGAGATTATCTAGACATTACTGACGAAGGAAAATATCGTAAGGAAACCTGGGCTTATAATTTCTAATTACAATATTGAAATTGCCAACCGGCATTGAGCAAGCGTGGTGGTTAATGCTCAAACCTTCTTTATGTCAACAGTGGCCACTTTTAGCTGCATAAACTCGAACTATATAAATACAAAATGATGTTGAAAATATTTTCTAATCCTCGCTTCAACACATGCTTCTTCTACAACAAAATAAAATGGCGTCAATATATCAAAAATTAACGCTGACTGCAACCACACTATACAACTGTGAACATTAGTTTTGTTGACAATGATCATTTGTTTGCTTGTTAGGACATGTCTTAGAGACAAAAATAGACAAGAAGATTTGGTGAAATTGCTTGATTAATGGATAAGCTTGGGCTATTTTGGGTAATGTAGTATCTATGCTGTGAAAAATTGAGATGTTTTTTGTTTAGCTGGGGAACATATTGTAAAGGTGATTATTACAAGTTTGAACTATCGTCATGGCTGGTTTTTTTTAATTTTAAACAAGCAAATCAGAGGTATTAGGATCCATATAATCTAAAAAGATGTTGTCTTTAGGTAAACCTAAGTAACTAAACAAAAAAACGTAACGTATAGAATTTAATCACAGATATCTGTTCATCAGATACCAGTGATTAAACCATATCCAAAAATCCATATTACACATCATTTTTGCAAACATTGCTTTTGCCAGGCATCTAGAATTTCAAAGGATTGATAAAATATGAAAGCTATAAAAGTATCTAATACTGTGTAAAACCTAATTTAATGAATAATTTAACAATAAAATTGCACGACACCGATGTTAGTGACGCCTTAACTAACGCTATACTTGACACTTCCAAGAAACGAACTGATTCGATTATGAACGACAATCACAATTTCAAAAATGCAAAAGATTGCATCAATACCATTCGCAATTTACCTGTCACGACCGCCACAGCAAATTATTACCTATTACTCAGTACAAATAACAAAAGCAAATCAAAAATACCAAGATAATTTTGCGGGTGGGCAAATATGGAACTAAAAGTAACCTTAGCAAACATGCTAACGCTAAGTGGTTTTATGAAGAAGCTAGCGTTATTGGCTACTGTATGTGTAAGTTGGTTTTAGAATGTATAACAAAGGTATAACTTTTTAATTCCAAGTAAATCTCACGCGCCAACGATCAAGAAGGTCCGTGGAAGGGTGACACATTGCTTTGTAATGATTGCATTTCCTGAGAAGGTGGAAAAGGGAAAGTTTTGTTAGGACATCAAAGTGTATAATTTTTTTATTGTTATGTCATATACATGTAAGTATATATAGGAATTTATTTTATGTAAGTCTATACTATCCTTTTTTTATGTATTTCTGTTGAGTCTTAAATACGCTTGCTTCTTGCATCGACCATTGTTTTTGTCTCTGCTTCACCCAAAGGTCTGGCTGGAGGAGAATGCTCTAGGCATTAAGTCCACCTTGTACATTAGTGTGTGCATGAAATCTAACAAATTAGAAATATGATGACTATAATGGTATATAATGACGACGATAGAAAACCTTCTACACTAGAAGAACCATACGGTCCTTTCTGGTCCGAAAACGTTTTTTATTGATTTTAAAACTTTAGACAAAATATAATTGCGCGCTTTTCACGCCAATCTAATTGAACTCTTATGGGACAGCTTCCTGTATTACTGTCTCTAACCTCAGTCAATACAGATGAGCATAAGCATGTAGCATTTTTGTCAAGGAACTAACATTACCCATAGGTAAAATAAAGACCTTAAATCTATAACAATTTCGGTTCTAGTTTTGTTAACACAATCTATTTTTAAATTCACAATCAATATAAAATTGGGCATTAAACAACATGGGACGTTGACACATACATAAATAATATACCAACTTATAGTTTATACTCAACAATTATTCATATAACAGACGCCAATTACGAGGCTTCAAATTTTTCACTCACTCCATTATTTCAAGACAAAGAATGTACTAATACGACGTGGATTGATGCAAATGACACCTTCTTACAACAAAATCCAACAAATTCACTTACTTTACACACAGTAAAAAGCACAGCAAAATCACTCTTATGACTAAGACTATAAATATCAATAAAAGATTTCACAACTGCAAAACGTAAGTTTGTAAACAATTTTAATTTTGCAGTCTTCTATTTAAATTTTCTTTCCATTTTTACATTAATGCTATCGAAATAAAGCTGGTTGTTTTGTTTGCGATGTTGTAGTTTAAGGTTGTATTTTATCGGTGACATGTCGCTATTGATTTAAGAAAGTTTATTCTAGGGGTGGCACAGACGTTTCCTTTGAAGGAATTATACAATTTACGGGGTTTAAACATTAACCTCGTAGGGGTGAGAATGAAAGGAATGCTTAGAAAAATAAACTGTAAACGTTTTGTTTTTGTTGATATTTAACTTCTTGACAGAGAACAAGGGTTGCTTAAATTAATTGTCAGAATACAAGCCAAGGCATGCGAAGCTGCCTGTCTTTTTAAAACTACTTGAAACACAATTAATAAATGAATATATAATACCGCCGATAACGTAAAAACTGTGATAAGTAGGTAAGTACTCCATTATGTTATTTTTCTGTAAATGTAATATTAAATTTATTTATTTATTTCAATTTCAATGAATGAATGGACTCGGAAATCGAATATCAGCAGTAGGTAGTGTGTTAAAGAAGTATTTAGAAATTATAAAAACATCTTTAGAAAAAATATTGTACACCCCTAATCGTGCCCGAGAAGGCAATTAGCCGATATCGGCTGGGAGTACAAGTAATGCGTGTTGTATAAATATTGAGTCGTATCTGTGTACACATGCCTTTATAATATTGTTTATTTTACATCATCTCTATGTTTGGTAATGACAGGACCATTTTTGTTATCTTTTTGTTTGCTATTTTGAATATTATAATGCGACTAAAAGGACCTAATTGCAAACAACAAATTATTCAATTGGTGTCATACTAATTTGCAAGCTGTCAAGTACAAGATTTTCATATTGATGGATCAAAGTTAAAATAAATCGATATTCATTCAATGTCTCCTTAATAGAAATTAAAATCGAATTTGGCATAATGCAGATTCCGCTGCATTCTTACTATACGTGAAAATATTTTAAGTTAACCCAAATAGATACAAATCCCCTACTTACTTGCTCTTTAAGATGATATGTCAAAATTATATTAGCAGCATTTTGATGTAAATAGCATTAACATAAACATAGAGAAAGAAAAGGTCATTATACTAAGTATTTATAAAAACAATTTGACCGTCACTCATAAAAATAAGATCACCACACTTTCAAGTTCCCACAACACAACGGAAGTTAGCTCACGAACCGGTATCAGGCGCATCCCTAAAACGTTCATAACAGTTATCCAATCAAATGAGTTTCCCTGAACACGTGGAGCTGTGATTAATATCTGTAATACGGTGTTATTGTCCGGTGTACGTACTGTTATCGTGATAGACAGTTTTTGAATCATGCGGGTCGGGTTCGGGTTGTATGTGACGAATATTTTTTGTTTTTCGTGTAAAATATTTTTTTATCCTTGATAAGTTGATGTTTGGCTATTATTTCGAGGTAAGCTAGTAAGTAGCAGCATAAAAGTATCTAAAACATATAACATCACGCCTTTTTATCCCCGAAGGGGTAGGCAGAGGGGCACATTGCGGCACTTAGTGCCACTGTGCAATATAACACCCATTTTTCACTATTTATGTTATGAGTCCCATGTAATAGGGGTGAGCCTATTGCCATATACCGGGCACAATCCCAGACTCCGTGCTACCTATGATATTAAAAAAAAACAGTAATACTTTGCCCGACCCGGAAATCGAACCCGAGACCCCTTAACCGGCAGTCGCACTTGCGACCACTTGGCTAATGAGGCAGTCAGTAAAAGTACTGTTGATCAAAAGCCTCATCACACACGAAGAACGACAAAACGTAAAAATGAAACAAAATAGGTAATCATATAAAATTACTGAATAAATAATTTCGTAATCGTACGAAGATATTTTATAGCAAATACATTGCGATTCCGACTTAAGTATGACATGACAATTAGACATTACTATACATAAAACTAATTAAATTGAAAATTATAATTAGACTTAACATAATGTACAATGAAGATAGAATCACTGATTCCTTTGTACCTATTTGTTATATTTTGCAAACCCTAGTAAAGTTCGTCGTTATAGAGCCGCACACAATAAAGGGAAGTGTTTTATTAGCCTTTATCTTTTTTGAAATCAATTTTTAGTTAGTTTTGTTGCTCGTCATTTATATCGCATGAAGTAATAATTAATTTAATTAATACCATATCCATTTAGGGCTACTTTCGCGCTGTTTTAGATCCTAATCTGTTTATTGTATTTTATTTGTAAGTTTGTAACAGGTTGTTTTCTTGTAAAGTTAATGTTTTGGAAATGAAAAAGTGGACTCATTGATGTGTTTTGTCAAAGTGTAGCGAACATGTTAAGTTAATTAAGTACCCTTACACCTTTATTATTTAAAAAAAAAACACTTTTTTTAAGGGGGGAAAATCATCAAATTACTGCTCCCGCCTGGGTGAGGCGGAAGGGAGTGTCAGACTCTTACTGACTAAAAACTACCCCGTTCCTTCTCCTGCACGTCGAGCCGGAGCTCCGCTAAAACATTAAAGTACAATCTAAACTACTAAAACAATAAGATTTTTTGATTTTTCCAGAATTTTTCATATTCTTCATGACATTGTATCGGGTATTTTCCCATCCCATCTTTATCTGGCTGTCTGTATGTACTAGCTAATCTCTGGAATGGCTGGACCGATTTTGACGTGACTTTTATTGGCAGGTAGCTGATATACTAAGAAGTAACATAGGCTACTTTTATTTTGGAAAATTGAAACAAAAGTTATGTCCTAAATAAATTCATATTCTACGCAGACGACACCGCGGGCAACAGCCGGTTTCATCTAAATCCTTTCAGCAATTACTAGACAAACGTATACCTTACACAGAGCACAAACTTTCGAGTTCATAAACAATTTTTAGAGACAACGATAATTCAATAAAATTAACTTTAAAAAATTATCAACACAATCGTTTTTTAAACGGTACATCTTCCCCATCACTAAATAGTAATGAATCATCATTTTCCACTTTTTTTTCTTTTTTTTTTAAAGTCCGTGGGTTTGCTTCTAGGTATGGGGTGAAAACGATTTGCGGTTATTTTTGTTTTCCATTTTTAAAAAAAGGGGCGTATAATGTATTTTTTCGATATTTTTGGCCAGTTATGATTTTTTTGTTTTTTACTTGCATTGTGGGAGAATCAATTTACCATCTAATTGTGTGGGGTCGAAAAGGTCATGATCATTGAAACTAATGGTGTAATAATGATGACTAAATTCTTTGATAAATTATAGATTTATGTGAAAAATTGGGATGGTGTTTGATGGATGAGTTTTTAAACAGAAATATTTATGTAGGTATTGATTTTTGCGTGATGCGTGATCTAAATTTTTTTAGTAGGTAGTTATTATATCTGTCATCTTTTAACTGTTGAAACACCGGCTCCTGGTACAAAACACATTATATCCGCAACTTTTAACAGACAAGATATTTACTTTTTAGACATTTCATTGTTGTTTCCATAAATTACATAGATCTACTTAATTACCATATTTTTATTATCTTGACTGTCTCGTTGGCCGAGTGGTCGCAATTGCGACTGCCGAGCAAGGGGTCTCGGGTTCGATTACCGGGTCGGGCAAAGTATTACTGGGTTTTAAAAAAATTCTCAGTAGTAGCACGGAGTCTGGAACTGTGCCCGGTATATGCTTTAAGTTTCTAAGATTTTCACTATTTATGCTATAAGTCCCATGTAATAGGGAGTGAGCCTATTGCCACATACCAGGCACATTTCCAGACCCCGTGCTAATACGGAGTATTTATTAAAAAAACCCATTATCACTTTGCCCGACCCGAAACCGCTTGCCGTGTCGCACTTGGGACCACTCGGCAAATGAGGCGTTTTATCAAAACTTCTTAATTTTATTTCATCAAAAAAAAAATCGTTCACCGTCAATTCTAAAAGATTATACACATTACCAAAAACACTGGCTTGACCAACCATGTCCAATTACGCATGAATTTACACTGAACAACAGTGGACAGTGGGTCGGTAGAGTAATTACTGGATATAATAATAAACGAGCCATCATAAACGCGTCGTGTGAATCGACGACACCTGTGCGAGGGTGTGTGTAGACATAGTGGGTTAATAGAGGTGGCATTGTGGAAAAAAATATAAATATTGTTTTTGTTGTGTAAGTGTGCATAGATTTTCTTTGATTATTTTGCGTACTCATATAAGTTCACAAGATATGTGGTGACTACAGACTAGAATATAATGTGAACAATCCTACTTTTCGTATTGGTTACGCAAAAATATTAATAAGAAGATATATTTCACAGGGACTGGTGAGTAAAACTCTATAGTAAACTTGAACTGTTTGGGCTGCAATCGTTGTAATGATTTAAAAAAAAACTTTTTCCCACATTAGGATTTTCTCCCGGGTCGTGGGTGCATTTATATACAATTTCACATACACATGACACCCAGACCCGGAATAACAATTTTTAAATCTCATAAAGCGTAATTATGTGCGGGAATCGAACCCGCTACTCGTTGCCTAGCCACCGCATCAACGGTGCAGTCGCACAATTACATAAATATTAAATTCCATTTAAAATATAGATACCATAATGTTTAAAATGCATACTTTTATCGATGGATCTGGTCCATCGATAAAAGTGTGGCGTTATTATAGACACAATTAAAGAACCGTCATTATAGACACAATTAATCTGTCAAACACCAAGCGGTCACCGGTGACCGCGACCTATTGTTCTTTAATTGTGTCTATAAAACCGGTACTCGACGAGTTAAAGAGCAACAGGTGTGGCGGACACCGGTGTCCTCGCAGTGTTTTACAGTTTAAACTGACACCTATCTACACCTTATAAACACTACAATAATGAAGCGTCACAAACAAAAAGCAGGAAACGATACGTGAACGTGACGGATAAAATTTCTTAGCGATTTCTCATTTCACCCCCCACATTAGAAACCATTTGATTTGTTTAATCAAATGCGGGCTTTCAAATTAATTAGTTTGTTACGCACCTGAGCGTACCTTTATTGTGTGTAAAACTATATTTTATTTACCGTCCTTAACCTACAAATTATACGATTTTGATCTCTATTGCTTTGATTTTGTGACAGTGGGTGGATTATGCGATGTGTAAATTAAAGTTTGTATTAACAAAACGTATCATTACTTCGAACTATACGTAGATACAATTTTAAAACTAAAAATTATGGAGACAAAGTTTAAATTCGTGTTTTAGAAAAAAATATTTTTGTTGATTTAATTTTTTAATGCTTCGTTACTTAATTATACGGTGACAGTTCGTTGATGAGTGGTTACGATTTGATACGTCACAATTCAATGGGTAACAAGTTTGATTCCGATTTTCATTTCTAGGAATAAAAATATTTTATGATTTCCAAATTGTTGGTTGTTGAAGTCAAAATTTGAAAGTAATTATTGGTTTGATTGCAATAAATTATTTATTGGAATTAATTGATGAGTTGATTCAATACTGTAACTTCCTTTTTAAGTCATTGAATGTGTTTGTATAGACTAAAAATTACTGTTTGGAATACTAATTTCAATTATAGCGGGGGCTGCAACAAAATAAAGTCATTGAAAAATTTCTTGTGAGAAGATTGAAATAAGGTGTAATTTGCTTTTTTGTAATAAAATAATCCCCAGTCCGCACCGAACTAAAAAACAATACTGGATTATCATTTCATTATTAGATGGAAAGCAATACCTAGACAAACTTAAATAACCTACAAAATTATGATGATTTGATGTATTTAAAAGAAATCTCGGAGAACCTAACGGGTAACCGGGGCTCCGGCTCGACGTGCAGGAGAAGGAACGGGGTGGTTTTTAGTCAGTAAGAGTCTGACACTCCCTCCCGCCTCACCCAGGCGGGAGCAGTCATTCGATGATTTTCCCCCCTTAAAAAACCCAGATAAATAAATAATTCTAAAATATACCACTCAATCCCAGCAGACAAACTAACTCCAACTAAGACACAGCTCCCTCAAATTACCACCGAAGCACCCTAACAATAAAGACGTGTTTCCCTAATTACAGCCCACACGTAATTGACGTCACAAATCCGCAAACTAAGATCACAATCATGAAATCCTGTAATATTGCAGTGAAGTCGTAAAAGAAGTAAATCCTATGTAACTATAACATTCTCGTTTTACGAGCAAATTTTTAATCCTGTTGACATAAAGGAGTTTATCTTGATTCAGTTTTATTGGCTTGTGAACAGTTACACATTGTTGTCGGGATGCGCGGATCACGCGTTTGTGCTAAGGATAATGGTAATGTATAAATTAATGGAAATTAAACATTAATCAGTAAAATACAATACTTCGATATCGATCAAAAATAAGTCCTAAACAGGAATAAAAAATGTCTAATTCTAGGATTTATGAGGAATTTGAGGAGGAGGAGAGGAAGGAGGAGAAACCCTCACTCACACAACGCAAGCGTTATTTCACGTCGGTTTCCTGTGAGGTCGTGGTATCACTCCAGTCAAGCCGGCCCATTCGTGCCGAAACATGGCTCTCCCATATTTTTATTATCTCATAATCCTACTCATTACTTATTTATTAAGCTAATAACTAACTTATATCATTAAAATAAGAATAAAAATTTGTCAAATGATTCCTTCATAATTATTTTAGGTTATATTTTCTTACTAAGCCCATTACGTTTAATTTTTTTCATGTTGTTTTTTTATTGCATCAACCTATAATTTCGATTAAAAGCATAAATCAGTTCAGTATAGTTAAACAAAGCTATGCAAAGACGTAAGACAAGTAATATCGTAAAAAAATCTTATTACGTCAGTTTTAAATGCATAACATCTTACTGAATACATCCCTTATTACGGTAAAAGAGTGCTAATAAAAATCAAAAAACTTTACGATCTCAAAAATGTTCCCTGTGTTTAATATTGAGATCCACGCCTGACATATCAGGGCTTACATTTTACTGTCCAATACGGTATTACATTTGCATAGTCATAAACTTTACTGCATGCATTTTGTCTTCTAATCCGAGCATTTTAGCACACTGTGTGCCCTTCAAATTACTACCGCGAGTTTTTGCGGCTAAGAAACGTGTTTATGAACTTTAATTTCTGTTGCATAGAGGTTATTTTTTTGTTCTTGTTGTGTTCATTGTAATTTGGTTTTGTAAGTAATTCGCTGATTTTATCGTTGGTCTTGCAGGTTAGGTTAAGATAAGATTTTATTGTGTTTGTCTTATTTTTATTATTTTGTGTGTAATGCGTGTTAGTATTGCATGGTAACTAAAGGATTTGGTTACATTGCATCATTAATTAAGGCTACACTATAGAGTGTTAAAATATTATGTAAAAAAACCTATCATGTATTTTGGTGTATGCTTTGTTGGTTGTCCTTAAACTGTCAAACACCGAGCGGTCACCGGTGACCGCAACCGCAACCTATTGTTCTTTAATTGTGTCTATAAATACAGTACTCGACGAGTTAAATAAATAAATAAATTATATTGTTGTGCCAAATTCTTTTTATTTTTGTCTATAAAAGCTATACAATTTTCTAAGAACTAACGAAGATACTTTGATACAATCACGTATCCGTACTGGTACCATTTGGTATATTTAATAACTAGTGATCCGTTTGCTCGTTTAGCTCCTATTCCATAAAAGAATACTCCCTAATTATTTTCTGAAAATTAAAGCTCTAAAATATTACCTTACAGTAATGATACTTATCCATCCTATTATGTATATACAAGGTGTAGTTTTGAAACCGTGTCATTTTTGGGAGCATGTCACAGAAGTCATAAAGGTTCAATGTAAGAGAAATTTTCAGGCCAATAGTTAAAAATACGGCTATAATAAATAGTTTATTTCGACAGTATTTCAGAATAAGCGACAGCAATGTTTCTTATTCAAATTTTATGGAGTTAGGAATAATATCAATTACGTGTTAGAGTTTGTGTGTGTTGAGCCGCGTTATAAAGCGGACGCAAGACGGCGGCGTGTAGTTCGCACTTGCGGATTTCCGTAATTTACAGAAAAATGAAAAATATTTATCTACAATTTTTTTTATTGATTCGGACTCAGAATCGATAGCCGAGTTACCTCCTAGAAAATGACGCGGCTTTACAACAACACCTTGTATTTAGTAAAGTCGACTTTAAGTTTGTGTAAAAATCCATTGTAGAATAAACTTAAATAATTAATTTGCGTTCACGCGTCGATAACAAACAATAAAATCTAATAATATAATATTATGCTGTTAACAGCTACTTATAAAAAAATGTAACCTTGCTACAGTAAAAATACTGTAGTAAAGAATAATTTTAGCATTGTAATCGCCAACGTCCATACCATGTTGAAAGCACCGGTTCTCGTCCGATCACCGAAGTTAAGCAACATCGGGCGCGGTTAGTACTTGGATGGGTGACCGCCTGGGAATACCGCGTGACGTTAGCCTTTTGCTGATTTTACTTAGGACTTAGGGTATTTTTAAACACTTGTAATTTAATTAATAATATTTTGCAATTATATTGTTTTAAACTACCTGCTAATTAACAAATCTTACAAATATTTATGAACGATCCTTCGTACTCTTCAGGGCACAGTAAATAATAGGAAACTCAAATAAATAATATTAAAAATAGAATAATAATCTAACTACCCCCTATCTCCCCTTTGAGGTACAAAGTCTTTATTTTTTAAGTAAAATCATAAACGGTTCATGCAAATAGATATGTAGTTTAAATAGCAAAATATGTATATTGTATAGGGTGCGCGTGCGCAACAATAACAAAAAATTCTAAAATTAAATTGTGAGCAAAGCCTCTGGCACACGGATGAGGTTTGAGCAATAATCACCACGCTTGTTCAATGCGGGTTGGCGATTTCAAATTATACCTATACATCACATATAACAAATTAAAGGCGCAGGTTTCCTCACGATATTTTCTTTGAGCAATTGTCAGTTGTGTCTAAATAATCTTAAAAAATAAATAAAACTCGGAAAAAGTCACTTTAGTACTTGCCGTTGCGTTACCGTCGTGGGTTTCGAACTCGCAACCCTGCAATAATTTATTGTTCCTAATTTCCATAGGTTCAATATTAATATTACTAAAAACATTTTAGTATACACTATTGACTATAAGAGCCCACATCAACACTACCCCAAATATTAATCCCAGTTCCACACAATGACACATTCATCACACAAGGTACTTCAGATTTTACAGTCGTCAAAATTTGCATGAAACTCATCAGTGCGGGTTTATGAGAGGACTGGGTAATATGCGTTTATTGTCAGAGTCAATTAAAGTTATTATTGTACACTCTTTAATAAGAAATTTGAATGGATATGGATTTGACTGCACGGTTGGTGCGGTGGCTGAGCAACCGGCTGCCGTGCAACGTGTCGCGGGTTCGATTCCCGCACGGAACAACACTTTGTGTGATCCACAAATTGTTGTTCCTGGTCTGGGTGTCATGTGTATGTGAACTTGTATGTTTGTAAACGCACCCACGACACAGGAGAAAATCCTAGAGTGAGGCAACGTTTTTTTTTAAAAAAAAACAGCAGTTGAAGTTTGTGAACACAAAATACATATGTTTCTAAAACAGAAGTTGATCTTGGTAGACTTGACTTGTACTTAATATTTTATATATGATGAGGTAGGTACTTTACAATAAATTTTAGAATTATGAATTTTGCAGAATTCTTCATCATCTACTTTGTATGACTAGGAATATAGATAGGCTAGGAGTCAACGTTTTCATATTACCTAGTACAGGTAAGTAATTTTTCAGAGTACGGAGAATCATAACTAACACTATCTTGACTAAATTAAATATTTATTTTTCGGCTTACTAACTTAATTATTTGAAGAGACTAGACTGAGCAGACCATCAAACATATCCTGAAAACATCATTCATTATGTATATTAAAAAAAATATTTAGGTATTATCATTTTATTGATATCGTCGTGGTGACAAAAACATAACACAACATAAAAACAAAGCACTAATTTTAACCACAACAGTGAAATCGTCACGTGGTTTCAATAAATCGGTACATTTAGCTCCACGGTGACTGCAAATATGAACCAAACATCTAAATTAGAAGTTTACAAACAAAACGACAATATGTGATGAATGGGTATGTCACTTGGCACCGGTGTGGGTGGCTAATTGTCCTTTCTTCGAGTTGTAGGACTATAAATAGTACACAGACTGCACGGTTGGCACGGTGCCTGGGCAACCGGCTGCCGTGCAACGTGTCGCGGGTTCGATTCCCGCACGGAACAACACTTTATGTGATCCACAAATTATTGTTTCGGGTCTGAGTGTCATTGTGTATGTGAACTTGTATGTTTGTAAACGCACCCGCGACACAGGAGAAAATCATAATGCAAGGCAACTTTTTTTTGTAAATTATAAAATAGTACACATGCCTACACACTACAAGAAACCAGTATAAACTGACCCTTGAATGTACTGAAAAATCATGTAAACTGAGACTGTAATAAAATGGTTTTGTATAGTTCGATGTGTGCCGTGTATATATTGATATAAAGATGGTTATGAAGGTGAATAGAATGAATGTGAGACGTACAAGTATAAGAGGGGTTGAGAATGCAATACTAATGACGGACATTCTTTGAATTCTTATTTGTATAATGAAGAATCTTTGAGACAACATTATTTGGGAGTAGTTGAATTTAACAATGGATAATAATTATACAGTTCTGTAATAAATGTGTGTGTCTGATATATGGTATTAGGCTAACCCCCTATTACTTGGGACTCGTAACATAAATAGTGAAAAGTGGGTGTTACATTATACTTTTTTTGAAGGGCGGAAAATCATCGAATGACTTCTCCCGCCTGGGTGAGGTGAGAGGGAGTGTCAGACTCTTACTGACTAAAAACCACCCCGTTCCTTCTCCTGCACTTCGAGCCCCGGTAACCCGTTAGGTTCTCCGCGACGTTACATTGTACTTATAGTGGCATTATGTGCACCTCTGCTTTCGGGGATAAAAGGCGTGATGTTATTTTATGTTCCGTAATAAACATGTAAAATTACTGAATTTTTGACTAAGACTTTCGCAACTGATAAAGCTAATTTTATTTAGCGTTACGTATTTCTTACTATATCGTATATATTTTTACAATTATCAGTTTGAGTTCGTAATTAAAAAAACAACAATAAAGAACCTAGATTCTTCTATGTATTCTAAAAGCCTCATCTGTTCAAGTGGTGGTGGTTAATTTTAAAAAAACTAAAACTATTGTCAAACCTGAGCATTTTGCCAAACGCCACCTTAGCTCTTGTCTACATAGAGAGTAGAAATCAAAATGTACGGGGATGACACTGACAAGTGTCAAAAGTTACGTCAATTCCATATAATTTGGTTTTCTATTCTACATGTAGACAAGCGCTAAATGGCATTTGGCTACAGCTCCTAGAAAGACAAAAATAAACACTTTGACAAACCAATTTCCAAATAAGTCAATCAACCGACCACCGTGAAGGTACTAATCAAAGGTTATAAAATTAAGTCAACTATAAAACTTGGCTCAACTGGGTATCGAACCTCGTAAACTAAATGAGGGCAATTCGTAAGCGTCGTGGTGATGAGATAAATCTTGCTATTTTGCTGTCGTAACTATGTTCCAATGAATGAGATCGTCGATCTTGTAATTTTGCAAATAGAGTAAGAAAAATCTGGGTCTTAACAAAATTTTGTAAGTACTTAGTCTATAGATTGTACTTGGCTCTGGCTGAAATTGCTAAAAGTAAGACTGACAGAAATGTATGATGCGCTGATCGCTTACCATCAGGTGATCTGTCTGCTCGTTTGCCTCCTATTCCATAACAAAGTATGACTCAAGAAAAGTACCAATTTTTTTTTTATTCTCAGGAGCGTCGTGTTTGGAATTGCGCCAGGTATATTTTGGTTTATATGAAAAGCAGGTCCATAGTGAACTATCCCAGACTATTGATAATTAAAAATAAATATTGCTGCCAAATGCTCTACATCTTGTAAAGTGTTGAAAGTCAGTTTTTTATGGGATAAGCTGGTAAATGAGTAGACGGATCACCTGTTGGTAAGCAATCGGCGTCAACACCACGTTACAAGTGCGTTACCGGCCTTTTGGGGATTAGTACTTTAAGGATCGTTGGGTAATTAGGGATTGGAAAGATTGGGGAAGAGGAGCGGGGAAATTGGGCCTCCACCTCACTTACACCTGACTGTCCCACATTAAACACTTCAATACTGCTACAAGCAACGCTTTTGCAAATCCTTCGAGAAAAATTGCAAGGAATAATAATAAAAAAACATAAACTCATTTATAAACATCGCTCCACTTTCGGATTAAACTTGCTCACTTAATATACCAAAAACAACTTTAATAACCCTCATAGATGCTTCATTAAATAACTTGAAGCAGTACATTATAATATCTTTAGTCGCTAAGTAATGTACCCTTAGGCATAGTTTCCTAAATATTTCATCAAAGTCCACTAATCTTTGTTTATACTGTTTAAGAGACTTTGAATTTAGAATCATCGTCTCTTCAACTGACAATAATTTGCCTTCAGGCACATTGGGTATATTTGAATATTAAACACTGTGATGTACTTTTTGAAGTTTGTTTAAAAGATTTTCATGTTTGTCTGTATGAGTGTTCGTATGCTTATTTGTTTAATGGTGCAACTAATTTTTCATTTCAGTAATTACGACTTGTTACTTTAATACTTATTCTATTACCTACCTGTATTTTATCAGAGAGAGACCTAAATGTCTTCTTTTAGAGGTTGCACTGACTTCTGTACTTAAAAAGGTGACGAGCCTATTATCAAAAATGCATGCCTATATTTTTATTTAATATCTATTTCTAAAAGCCCAACAGTTCCGACCAGAGATTCAGATTTGCCCTTTGCCTCTGTAGTCGCACTGGGATCCCTACATCTACTAAGCAGTGCAAATGCGATTGTGTAAACAGCCGCCGGCTTATTTATCAATTAGACTAATTATCATAATTCGAGTCATTTGCATTATAGTCAAAGTAAATAAGAGGGAGATCAGTAGCTCGACAAAGCGGTGGTCTTGTTGATTTTGGACGTTTTGAACTTATTCAGATTTCCAAAACCTTTTATATACATATTAATAGAACATTATACATTTTTTTCAGGAAATGAATATTTACGAAACTTCACATTCCCTTGATATATCTGCCTACCCCCCTAGACACAACAGATCGATATTATAATCCTCATAATTCAATCTGTCAGTAAAGCATTGAACGTCTTCACCGACTGCACATCGGCCATTCAATCAGGGCTGTCAATTTTGCTTCGTTACGTAGAAACCGCTTTGATAAGACATGCAGATAGGATTATGGACAGTGGCATCCCTGCCCGGGCAATCATTAGGCTTGCAGCTTGTTTAGCACTAAATCCTTTGTCTATTACTAATAGGGATGGGGATTTGCGGGTTTGAGTTGGTTTCCTATAAATGGTGCGGATATTTTGGTTGATGTGAGATTTTTATTTAGCAAAAATCTAGATATGAGTAATGTCTTTATAGTATTGAAAGTTTAACATGAACTTATTAAATGATAAAATAAATAGACATAAGGTTGGTAATTTAAACCTATAACCGAGACGAACGATACGTGTAATTATTTTTTAATTCTATTTAGTTCTGTTCTATTTCATGTATCTTTTTTGCTAGATAATTTTAGTATATGAAACATAAGGCTTGTGTTTATAGTGTGTACGGAAAGCAATATTCACATTATTGCTAATGGAATATTAAATATCGGATATTCTAACCGCACTCGAATATCTTAATCGCAACACTGAGACATCACTATTTATGCATTGCTTCGGATCAATTATGTGTGATTTGGTTTAAATTGAACGTGCCCTGTGTTTAGATTGACTGCCTGTTTAGCGAACAACTGTACATAGACTTAATTTACTAGCATGTTGATTTAGTCTTAAATGTTGGTCAAGTTTATTTAAGTCTTTACTGCCTAAGCATTACAGTGGTATTTCCTTATTCAGTGTTTATTTTCGGTGTGGAATTGGTAAGTAAAATATTCGTCATCGACAATCCACTACTGGTAAAAAGGGTTCTTAAGATAGCTCTCTATAAACTCCACACTTAGTAAGAGCGTTAGTAATCGTAGTATAAAATGTTCAGGTATATTAGAAGTACTGGTTCCCCGGTACCTATCATGTATGTATTTTCTTTGTATCTTAGGACTCCCAAAGGTAGTATTTGGGCAGCGATAGAAGCATAAGCAATGTTAGAAGCATAGATAAAAAAAAGAAACGTCATCGCGTAGCGGGAAATTTTAATCTGTGGTTCGAGAAATGAAAACGTCAAGATGGCGGGAACTCGGAAGTTATGGCGATGGCGTATTTTGTGTTTAGGGAATTTTAATCTATTTGAAAGTCAATTTGCCTATTTATGTGTTGTTGTTGTTTTTATTTCCAATTAATAGTTACCGTTTAGCCAGTCTTGATTTTGTAATTTGATTTCGATGTTATCAATTTAACTGGAATGTAATGGTGGTACTCTTTATTTTTTCCTGCCTTCTGAGTTTCTAAACCAATGAGGTTTAAAACTAATAAGTTTCATAAATCAAAATTAAAGTAAAATCTATGATGGTTTTTAATTTTTCTCATAATACTTATGTAATGTATTTCATTATGGTACCTACAATTCAATGAATAAACTTAAAACATTTGAAATGTATTTTAGTTGGTATGTTTAAAATGTTTATAATAGTTTGATTTCGAAACACTGTATGTGGCAGATCATTAAGTTAAAATATGAGATGCGCCTTCTCAAATAATCTTCGCAAGATGCTCAAAGCTTCGAGCATGCACTCCAAACGTAGGCGTCTTTCTAAAATTACAGACTCAAGAAACTTCATACAAGTTAACAACAAAGGTTATTTCTGCTCAAAAAGATGAACAACAAATGAAATAATACTCAAAACAATATTTGATTATCAAACACTATTTATTTATTGACTGCGTCGATGGCCGAGTGGTCGCAAGTGCGACTACCGGGCAAGGGGTCTCGGGTTCGATTCCCGGGTCGGGCAAAGTATTACTGGGTTTTTTAAAAAGAAATCTCAGTGGTAGCACGGGGTCTGGAAATGTGCCCGGTATATGGCAATAGGCTCACTCCCTATTACATGGGACTCATAACATAAATAGTGAAAAGTGGGTATTACTTCTGTGTGCATCTCTGCCTACCCCATCGGCGATAAAAGGCGTGATGTTATGTTATATGTAATTTATTGATTGCCTACTTGGTACAGAAGTTATTTTCATATCAAATAGGACTCATAACTGGTAATCAGTTTTAATACTCCACTATTATTATTACCTACAAGAAATATCATAGAATAAAAGGCTTGATGCTATGTTATATTTCCGTTACAATAAAGAAAGAATCAGATATTTAACTCATGTTGATGACATAGTTTTTTGTGAATAGGGAAAATCATCCAATGACTTCTCCCGCCTTGGGTTAGATGAGAGGGAGTGTCAGACTCTTACTGAGTAAAAACCACCCCGTTCCTTCTCCTGCACTTCGAGCCGGAGTACCGTTAGCCCGTTAGGCCATCCGTGACTTCGTAATGTTAATGACAGTGCGAATCCATTACCGAAAATACAAACACATCAAATATTCAACCTACATTTACACCAAGATCATCTTCAACAATTCACAGTCCAATTACATAAACCCTTATCACATACCATGAACACCTAATTATAATTATTTAACTAATTAACCATAAATCAAGCCCTAATTAAATCAATTAACTAAATCAAGCAAATCAAATCAACATTAAGGTGGTGATTGAAACTATAATAACCTTATTAATTGTGTTCAGGGATTTAGGAGTAATCCGTCTAATCTAACAGGAGCTTAGTGTATTCTGTACCCTTAATTGGCTGCCTGGTCGCGCGGATTTGAGTGGAAAATCGCTTGGTGTACGGTTGCATAGCATAACGTGTGCAAGGAAGGGTTATATGGAGAGTGGGGTATCAAAATATGTGGAGTGTTAAGACAACTTTCTATTGTACTTTTTGTGGGTATGGTATGTTTCACAGAATACCGAATTAAATATCGGCATCATTTGCTTTATTGAAGTAAAATTTGTCTGTATTACAGTATCTATTATATTTTTATTATAATTTAAGTACACAAAAAAATTAATTGCCCTTGATAAAATTCATATCTTGTGTCCAATTTATTAAAGCTACAAACAAATCGTATATTTTATGATTGTTATGATTCTCGAAGGCAATGCTTCGACGTAAACTCGATCAATTAAAAAAAAAACATTTTAAGTACTTACACACAAATATAATATTAAAATGAAATATAAATAATTACGACTACCTAGATAAGTTTTTATTATCTGTAAATATTTACAACTTAAAATTAACTACAACTAAACTATTAAATAAAAAGAAAGTAAAAAAAAGAAAGCAAAAAAATAGGTTAAAACCTCATTTCAAATATCGAAACAGGTACAAAATAATAGACCAAAAAATTAAATACTTTTTAATTCTTATGTCACTGTCATAATAACGTACTGTCAACGTTCAAAATTTGTGTTTGTTCCGTAATGAAATAAAATATTAGTAGGAAAGGGACATTAAAAAATAAGAATTTTTCAATTTAAAACGTATTTTGTTGTCAGGATGTATTTTTTGAATACGGTGTTGTTATTTGTGACTTAGATTAAGGTATGAGTCAGAGTACAGCAGACGTAAGAGACTTTGAGGAACGATATTCAGCATGCTTCGTAGATTTTGGCCTAAAAACTGGTGAATAGAGTTTATTTTTCTTTGTTATTTGTGATGTTATGGTTATAGTTTGTTTGTATGGTATGTGGCAGGTGATGTATTGTATGTGCAAAGTTGTTTGCATTGGAATTTATAAGCTTGACGTATTCACATGCTTTTCCTTCAAATGATTTTGTATTTTTATAATGTCCCTCATCTATTGCCCACTAGGGATAGCATTCGTGATCAAAAATAACATAATATAACAATGGAACAATAACATAACATTACATCATGTAATGCCACTATATAATGTAACACCCACTTTTCACTATTTATGTTAAGAGTCCCATGCAATAGGGGGTGAGTGGAATAATAATACTAGCTTTATCTCATATTTTTGCTAAGTCAAAGGACCTCACAGAAATGTGCCTACTAAGTAATAGTGTAGCTTCTAGACAGTTAAGTGATGAGAAATCAGCCAACACTGAAACTTCCAAAGCTAATAATCATAATTTATTATCCTATAGTCTTTTAAGTTCAGTAAAACATTTACAGAACAATTTCTGCGGTACTTATGCCCATTTTGACCAACCTCTCCTAAGTTTTTAAGGAACCTCCAAGCTAAGATAGGTGACATTTAAGTGCATTTTGGTTTACACTCATTTATAAGAGACACCTAACAGTACAGTAAGGAATTAGTTTAGATGCTACGTCACGCTTAGTAACTTTTAGTTAAGGGGTTGGTGAAAAAATCATATAATCAATCAATCAATTAAATAAGACTGTTATGCCCGAATGCTGAAACGCTACTCAATATTAACAACAACATAACGTCACGCCTTTTATCCCCGAAGGGGTAGGCAGAGGTGTACTTACATTACGGCACTTAATGCCACTGTACAATGTAACACACACTTTTCACTATTTATTATTTATTATTATTAAACTCAATATTAAGTCGCACTTAATTATAGTTTTGTCACTACAGATTCTTTATATATATAATGACAGATATGACACAATCTATACTAAAATTATAAAGCTGAAGCTGTTTTGTTTGTTTATTTGAACGCGCTAATCTCCAAAACTACTGGTCCGATTTGAAAAATAATTTTTGTGTTGGATAGCCCATTTATCGAGGAAGTATATAAGCTAAAATACAGCTACAATGAATAGGCGCCGAGCAGAGCGAGCGGAAGTAGCTAGTATTTAAATACAATTTAAAATTGAGTACCCTGTAAACATTCTAATACCATTTTTATTTCTTCCACCCAGCTGCCGGTCTTCTTATAGGAAGCATGGTGGGCAGTTTCTTTCTTCGGGGATATAAAAAATGGCCGATGTATATTGGAGGTGGTCTTGGCTTCGGTTTGGCTTACACCAACTGTGAAAACAGCCTAAACCAGTACCTAATGTCTATGGATCCGAAAGCATGTAAAATAAAGTTAGTGATCTTTGTCCTTTTATCTTCTGATATTTCATCTTCATCGTTGAATTCATTAATTGTATCATTATCTGTAGTGATCATTAGATTGTTTGATTTAATAATGTTAATTTCTATTTTATATGAATTTTTATCGTTTTTTGATATTTAGTTTCTTGTATTTCTCAAGGCAGTAATTAGGAGTAATCTCTTCAGGTACCATAATCTTAATAAAATCATTATGAGGAATAACCGTTTATATAATCAAACCTAATGTCTTAAAGTTTCCACAAACGTGAAACTGGTGTTAGAAACCAATAATGCGACTGTTTTGAACATCTAAACAATAAACATGTTGCAAAATGACGGCACGGTCGTCGCGGTGGCTGGGTAACTGGCTGCCGCGCAACGAGTATCGTTTCGATTCCCGCACGGAGTAATTCTTTGTGTGATCCGCAAATTGTTTTTTCGGGTCTGAGTGTCATGTGTATGTGAACTTGTATGTTTGTAAACGTACCCACGACACAGGAGACAATCCTAGTGTGGAGCAACGTTTGTTTCAAAAAAAAAGAAAGAACATTTACTATCTATATGAGCTACTGTAAAAATTACATAGAAGATTCTTTAGACAATACATTGCGCATTTTCAACAGTTTGTAAATTACAAACGTCCAAAGATTATTTATTTATCACCAACAAAAGCTAATTAGTAGCGGCTCACCAAAGCAGTAAGGTCTAGTTCTACACAAAACATCAATATTATACCAAATCTTTTGTCGCCAAAGCAATAATTGTTTCTTAACAATTAGCTTTGAGACCGTTTGTATTGAAAATTGGCAATACCAACTGTGAGGATGAAATTGCTTTTGAAATTGCAGACGGAACTAATTAAGGCAATAAAAATATTGAATAGGAGCTAAAGAGGGATATTTTTGGAGGCGAAATAGTAGTTGTTCTTTGTGTGGTAGATAATGAAGAAGTTATTGGACACCGAACACAAACTGCTATAAATATTGGGGTTGTAAAGGTCAGGGCTGTCGAGTTAGAATAAATCGGTGATTTAATAATGTTTCTTTTTTATAAATGTAAAGCTGATGAACGGAAGTAAATAAATGGATCATTCGAAATTAATTACTGTCAAAAATAAATACGTGTTATCTTTAAGCCAGGCGAAATCGTGGTCAAACGTCAACCTATCAAGTATAAAAAAACCTTCAAAAAGATCATATTATTCGTTCACAAAATTTAAGTAAAAATCTCAAACATTTTTAGAATTAGTGTGTATGTAACGTTTTAGGATTGACACAATTTTTATAAGGAAATAAATTGTAATTATTTCTCCCAATAAATATCCCTCTAGAATTTTTACGTATGTGAAATATATCCTTGTTACAAAAAACTGACAGCCCTACAGGAAATCCCATCACAATATCAAAACGGTCAACAGTAAAGACGTTACCTTCTTTCTGCACAGCAGGACGTTTCCCTGCGCCATTTGCATCATTGTTTCCACATAAAGGTCACTTACCGTTGCCTCTTCTATTCAAATTTTAGCCGCCATTGCCATAGTCGCTTCCATATTTGTATTGAATTCGGCACCGCCTCCTTCTTTTTTAGTTGTTTGCAAACCTGCCGCCTATCCACCACCCACAGAGGTCCCTAACAAAATTACCTCCACCATCCATTTCATCATCATTAGCTCCTATGTCTTCAACATTAGGTTGATATTTGACTTCATCAGCTGCTTTGTTAACTTGGTTTTTAGACAAATCATCACTTGTTTTTCGGTTTTAAACATTTTTATTTGTTACGTTCGGTACGTTTGTGAGTCATGTCCGTTCTACCTTTGAGGCAGTCCGCATGGGCGTATCTATGACTTTTTTTAGTTAAACGCATGTCAATTACATTTCGGATAGCATTTGGTTTAGGACAATGGCTGCCAAAGTTTTTGTTGTGCTTTACATTCGGCGCGGATATGTTTAGAAAACTCTATATTGTTGAATCTCAATAGAATGAAATGGTAGTTGAAATGCTCATGAGTCATCTTGTGAAGCGATTTGGATGCTCTTTTAGATGTACTTAGTGTTGTCTTGATTTTCTGTTACTCATAAAAAATAGATGACCTGTTGTCGATATTCAGTTATTGTATTCACATAGTTCACATTTCCTTATCATAGTTAAATCATCATCTACGATTTTAGTATCTACAATTCAATAATACCTTTATTGTAATCTTGTAAACTATGTGTTGTAAAATATATGACTCAAATGTAATCAAATTTCTCAAAAGCGTCTTATTCCTTTGCATAAGCATTTTCGTTTATCTTTCTTCATAATACAAGCAGAAGTATCTCTGCCTATTCCTTCAGGGAATATCAGCTACAATATTAAGTAAAACAATAAGCAAATAGAAAAATATTGGTATCCACTGTCTCGTTCATCTGGTTTGAATAGATTGGAAGACAATATGGCCGCCGGCTGCAGTTTGAATTGATCGTACACAATTGAACCATGGACTGTTATTTGCAGTATTTCTATCCATCGTTTTGTGAAAGAAAATACCTGGTTTTGATTAGAAATTGTCATATTTTCTTTTGTTGGTCGTATGGAAAAGTAGTTTTATAATCTACATATCTGCTTAATTATTAGGAAATAGAGAAGAATTGTAGTTAAGATTATATTTCTTATTAGAATTTGTTTTGGTAATACAAGTAGACATAATAACAATGTCATGAAATTAATAATTTTAGACGATTGGTTTTAGTTAGCTTTCAAATTTCTTATTTATTTTGACGATGTTATCTTGAAATTAATGTTATTTTCTTTTTAGATCGAGTTATTGTCTTTAAGGTTATTTTCTTTTTCGATCACTTCGACTGGATTTAATGTTAGGTACATTGTTCTCGCACAATCCAAACAGCAAAACTATGTAACTAGAGAATTGTATTGTGTACCTGATTGAAAAAGAGTAACCTATGGAGTTTCTTGCTCGTTCTTCACCATAGGAATCTACACCTTGGAATGGGCAAATAGCTTCACTTTTAATTTTTTTGTTGACGTTCGAAAGTGCCTTTCTGGTCTAATTGAAATAAATGATCATGACGCAATCTGTCTTTTGAAAATTTTGTCTTGGTGATTTCAAAATACGTTGTATTTAATTTTCAGAATCCCAATAATAATTGTGACTCCAGACTCTAATATTTGACATGTCATGTTTAACATTTATTTTTTAATTAATATTTTAATAATGTATATACATACTTTTATTATTATGTTACTGTTTGTTCACAGAAAAACCGCGTAACATGCTGTCTCCTGGACATCAAAGAATTGGTCTTGTGTAGTATATGTTTTTACTGTTAAACTTAAATTATTTTATTGAATAAAGTAAATATGGGTGTATATTCGTAAATTAAAATGTGTTGTTTCTTTTAGAGGTAGTATCACCGATTTGTTTTGACCTCCTTTTCTAGAATACAATGGTATATTATGTGATTTACATTTGAGGTTCAGTATACAGTGCCTTTAGCCAAACGCCACTTTAGCGCTTGTCTACAGAGAGAGTAGAAATCAAAATATATGGGGATGACACTGACAAGTATCAAAATTGACGTCCGATTCCATTATTTTGTTTTCTATTCTACAAGTAGACAAGCGGTAAATGGCTTTTGGCTATAGCTGCATACTAATAACGCAAGTGGCTAGTAAAATGACCTGTTGTAGTCATTGTGGGCAGTCATTAATGATGTCATCGATCCGATCTAAATATTTATTGGGTACATTGCGTAAGTGTCACATAAAGGTAGATAAAGGTGCACGAGGAAACCACTCACTATTTATTACCTGCTACTAAGAATTCCATGAAACAGAATTTGACACACCGCACACAATTTCAAAAACCGGAATTTTTTCTCAGAATTTCTAAAAATATAAAACCCCACAAAAGACATCGACCCAGGACTTGATCCATAGTATGGTTTCTTATTATGTATCACATTAAACTAAAAGATGCATGACTAACAATAAATAAATGAATACTTATCGTTGGCGATAGTGCAAATCGTATCATATTGGTGGCCCGGAGGTTTAAGACGCCCGCTTTTCATACATGAGGATGCGGGTTCGAAACCTCGGTAAGTACCAATGTGACTTTTTTCGAGTTATATATACTTTCTAAGATTTAGACACCACTGACAAACAGTGAAGGAAAACATTGCGAGGAAACCTGGGCTTATAATGTCTAATTATAAGTTTGTAATCGCCAACCCGCATTGAGCAAGCGTGGCGATTAATGCTCAAACCATCTCCGTGTTAGAAGAGGCTTTGCTCAGCAGTGGGCACTTATAGGTTGTTGATGATAGTGCAAATCCGCAGAATTAGCATTGAATAATTCCGCGTATATGACAAATGTAAATTCAAGTCTTCGTGGTAAAATCCCGTAAATCTTAATTGACTGCCACCGACATGACATGAGTTCATTTCGACTCATTTTAATATAAGTAAAAATGAGCTTAAAATTCATTGAATTAGGTAAGTTTTAACCTTCCACTGTAAAACTGGATCTATTGCTGATACCTGGCCTTTACGTGTGGTAGATTCGCGGATTTGCACTATCCTCGATGATATTATATTTCTCAACTAAATGATCTCAGAGACCTACTACAAACCGGGGCCATCAGGGCATCATCCCAGGTTTGCTAGGTCAACCTTTACCACTACCACTTGATTAAATCCTGGTTCATTGACCTGGAGGTCATTGACCTCAACCACCAGGTATCAGACCTGGAGCATATTTACCTTTACAAGACATAGAGGTCATTGACCTACACGTATCAGACCTGGAGGTCATTGACCTACACGTATCAGACCTGGAGGTCATTGACCTCCACCACTAGGTCTCAGACCAGATCAGGACCAGGTCATTAACCACCAGGTCAATGACCCACGATTCCATCAGGCACTCTTCCTAGGTGAGTCAAGGCATGAATCATCGCTGAAGTTGATACAGTGTGGAGTGGAGTTGTGTTGGCTTAATATTTTTTTGTATTGTCGAAATTTTTTTTTGATTTCAAATATGATATTATGTCAGATAAGTTCTTTTAAATAGATTTGAAATGTGAATTATATTTTTTTATCTCATAAAAAAATCCTTTTAAGGAACTTATTGGATTGAACTTGATAATTTTTAATATTAAAGCTTAATGCATAATTAATGCAATAATCTATATATATATATTATATATATATATTATATATATATATATAAAAGAAAGTCGTGTTAGTTACACTATTTATAACTCAAGAACGATTAAATTGATTTGGATGAAAATTGGCAGGGAGGTAGCTTAGAACCAGGAGACAGATATAGAATACTTTTTATTCAGTACTTTTTTTGAATTTTTACCAAAAATCACGAACGGGAACGGGGGGGAAATGGGATTGCGCGTACGAAGTCGCGGGCAGAAGCTAGTTAAGCATTAAAGAAAAGTTCAAAACAAAATTACTTAATAACTTGTATAATTAATTGTTAAATAACAACTAAACTCAAAATATCAAACATAAAATTAATGTAGGTACAAAGGAGGTATAATTATAAATGACACAGAAAAAGTCTAATCTCGATTCATCTCCACACCTTTCCACCACATTCTGTAGCACCGTTTTAAAAAGTTTGCAGTTCGTCACATAAAATAGGTCGACCAGAGCCGAGTGGTAAAATAAAATAAACTTAACTACAAATACATGTTTATTACTCATTGTTACAGTAATTGAACTTTTTATAGCCTTTTTTAAGGGGGGAAAATCATCGAATGACTGCTCCCGCCTGGGTAAGGCGGGAGGGAGTGCCAGACTCTTATTGACTAAAAACCACCCCGTTCCTACTCCTGCACGTCGAGCCGGAGTCCCGGTAACCCGTTAGGTTCTCCGTGACAAGTTTTTATAGGCTACGTCATAATCTACTGGATGTTACCTTTGTAATGAATAAAGGAACACTTTTCTTTATACTTACCTTCTTTGTGTCTTTCAACATTATCAATAGCCTATCAGTGCCCACTGCTAAGCAAAGCCTCTTCTCACACGGAGGTTTGGAGGTTCGTACACACGGGTGTACGAGAGAGTTGAGTGCCCATCGCGCAATTTTACACACGGGTGTACGAGAAACGCGCACCGATTAGATATTTTTTCTGTGACGTATATTTCGCGATTTCAAACTTATGATTGACTACAATTGATTTCCTCGTTGGCCGAGTGGTCGCAAGTGCGACAGCCGGACAAGGGGTCTCGGGCTCGGACACTTCAATTATATTTATCTATATAGATATGTTGACTGCATCATTAGCTGATTCCCGGGTCGGGCAAATTATTACTGGGTTTTTTTTTAATTCTCAGTAGTAGCACGGGGTCTGGAATTGTGCCCGGTATATGACAATAGGCTCACCCCCTATTACATAGACTCATAACATAAATAGTGAAAAGTGGGTGTTACATTGTACAGTGGCATAATGTACACCTCTGCCTACCTCTTCGGGGATAAAAGCCGTGATGTTATGTTATGTATGTAATTAGAAATTATAAATCCAGGTTTCCTCTCAATGTATTTCTTCACCGTTTGTCAGTGGTGTCTAAATAATCTTAGAAAGTACATATAACTCGGAAAATGCCACATTGGTACTTGCCGTTTTTAGGTTTCGAAGTAGGCGTCTTAACCTCCGAGCCACCACGACACACTTTATTTATTTAATTGGGTAGTAAAGGTGTTAATATTTTTGTAATCTAACTTTACTTATTTTTAACATCATTTTGTGTACCTATCATCTTGTTCAACACATTCTGGGATATATCCCAGATAATTAGCGGTAAAATGGGGTGAATAGGAATCGAGAGGTGAAAAGGGACAAAAGAGGGGTATATAGATATTATGAAGAATTTCTCAATGCCTATACTCCCCTCTTCTGTCTTTATTCTTCTCTCGATCACTATTCTTTTTTTTTTTTTTTTTATAATTGATGGGGCGACGTTTGACCACTATCTCACCTGTTGGTAAGCGATGATGCGGTCTACGTTGGAGCACGTCGTCCCATAAGCAACCTATTCACTCGGGCCTTGAAGACTCCCAGGTTATACCCTTCAGGAAATACAGACTCTGGCAAAGAATTCCATTCTTTAGCAGTACGCACAAGGAAGCTTGAAGCAAAGCGCTTCGTGCGTGTGGGCGGAACATCTACCATGAATCGGTGACGCTTCGCGGATTGTCTTGTGGTACGATGATGGAAAGGACTAGGGGGAATCAAGTTGTGCAATTCCCCCGCACACTCCCCGAAATGTATCCGGTAGAAAACCGAAAGGCTTGCAACCTTACGCCTGTGTTCGAGGCTTTGAAGCCGAGCCTTCACAAGCGCATCATCGTCGATGAGCCTCCTGGCACGCCTCTCAATGTGCTCTAACGCGTCCAGCTGATATTTAGCCGAGCCGTCCCAAAGATGAGAGCAGTACTCCATACAGGACCGAACCTGTGCTTGGTACAGGCTCAGCAATTGTTTCGGCGTGAAGTACCGTCTCACCCTCCAAAGGACACCCAACTTCCTACCAGCCAGTTGCGCTTTTGACTCTATATAGGAGCCAAAGTTGAGCGTGGGCGTCAGAGTTACACCAAGAAGCTCAAGACGATCGGTTATCGGTACGGATACATTCCGGAAAGTAGGAGTCAGCGGAAATTGACTCCGTTTGGCGGAGAATAGACACGCCTGGGTCTTGCTAGCATTGAACCTAACCAAGTTGGCGTCACCCCAGTCGGACACCGCCTTCAAGGTCAGTTCAAACGTTCGACCATGGATTCTCTTAAAGACTGGATCTGTGTTCCGCTAGTCCGCGCACCGGACACATACCTTTCAACAACTGTGCTGTCATCTGCATACCCAAAGATACCGGGCTTAAGCAGGTCGTTTATGTGCAGCAAAAAGAGCGTCGCTGAAAGTACTGACCCCTGAGGGACGCCGGCATTAATACCGAATTGGTCAGACGAGCAGCCATTGATGACTACTCGTATTGACCGATCCCTCAGAAAGTCTGCTATCCATCTGCACAGACCAGTAGGAAGTCCATATGCAGGAAGCTTGCCGATTAGACTGTCGTGCCATACCCTGTCAAAGGCCTTCGAAATATCGAGGGAGACTGCTAGTGCCTCTCCGTGCCCCTCTATGGCCTCGCTCCATATGTGAGTGGCATACGCAAGAAGGTCCCCAGTCGATCGGTTACGTCGAAACCCGTATTGCCGATCGCTGAGGAGATCGTTACCTTCAAGGTATGCCAGGAGTCTATTGTTAAGAACACGTTTCATGCTCTTGCAGAGTATGGACGTGACCGAAATAGGGCGGTAATTGTTAGGGTCGGCACGACTACCTTTTTTAGGCACAGGCTGTACGTTGGCCAGCTTCCAAGCAACCGGTACTAGACCCGTCTCCAAGGAAAGGCGAAACAGACGTGTCAAGATTGGAGACAACTCAGGCGCACAGGTTTTTAAAACCAGGGCTGGGATTCCGTCGGGACCACTGGCCTTGTTCACGTCCAGATCGCGTAGCGTCCTATATACCTCCCTCTGTCGAATGCGAATTTGCGACATATTCGTCTTGCATACGCTATTAACAGAAGGAGGCAAGGCGCCACCAGTGTCAAGACGCGAAGACTCCGCAAATAGAGACTATTCACCCCAATCTAGGGCACCAAGAAAAATAAAATCATTTTAAACTGTCAAACACCAAGCGGTCACCGGTGACCGCAACCTATTGTTCTTTAATTGTGTCTATAAAACCGGTACTCGACGAGTTAAACTTGAGACTATCGTTTGAATCATGTTCATCATATACATAGCGACACTGTATATAAGCCCCATCTACTTTACAAGTATTGAAATACATAAAAACAATAAGTAAAACAGGTCACCATTGACCTTATCTTCCATCAAAAATCTCTAATTATTATGGGATGACAGGGTATGAAAATTAAAAATCTAATTAGTCCGTCAGTTTCATAATGAAAAAATATTAGACAAGTATTTTTTATTTTGTCGTTTATGGAATCAATACTTAGATAAAACGAATCCATGTTTAGGAGTGGGAACTACAAAGTCATTTCTACGTTTAAGACGTCACTAGAAATGACGTCACGCGACATTTTAAATCAAAATATCGTTTATGTAAAAAAATAAAAAATTGGTGTCTAATGTTTTACAAAAATCTACTAGACGGACATTAAAAATAAAAATTAGTCAAATAGTTATCTACCCTATTGTCTGACCTAATTAACAAACTATGAACGTAACTTTCCTACCTCTAAAGCCGTCAAATCATTGCGAACATCACAAAAATCACACCTATTCGATTCTCACAATCGATTTTCGATTACGATTATCGCAACACATGCAATCTAAAGTTGCCGATTGAAAGCATCGATATAATCACCGGAAAAATATGAAAACTTATATCGAAACCCATTTGTTTAATGTCACGCAATCAGGACGCGATAAAAACGCTTAGTGCTCGCATTTCCTTAGCCATTCTGGGTGATGTGATGGTTAGTGACGCCAATGATATATAGGAAGTAAGTAATTCAAGTTATTGGTAGTTGGTGATATGAAAGAGCGCGGTTTTTGACCTTTACTTACTTTTGTGTTTATATTATGTGCGGTTTTTTCGGTTGTTTGGTCTGATTATTCATATAAGATGTCAATTAGACATAATATTTAGAAAATTAGGTCATTTATGGACTAGATAATAATAATAAGAGTTAGATATACGCATGAATCTACAGTATTCGACTAAAACTATAGTTTTTGCTAACATACTTCAACTTAGATGGTTGACTTATTGCGAGAAAAGCTTCTTCAGCATTATTGTCATCATATACTGAACATTATAGGACTGAACAGAATGACTTCCAGATCAGAAAAGCTTAACATATACATTATTTTCACCAAAAATTACCCCCGTCCCCCAATCTATACGGATACATAAAATTAGATTGTCTGTTTGTAATATTAAAATAACCACTTTTTACAACATAAATATGTAGACACAATCATACCAAAATAACATGTTTTATATTGTTTGTCTGTGTATCTGTTTGTTTTTACCGGCTAATCTCTGGAACGGCTGGACCGATTTTGCAAAAAAAAATATTATTAAGTGTCTGATGTACTACGGAGTAGGTAATAGGATTTTAAAATTCATATTCTAGGCGGACGAAGTCGCGAGCAACAGCTAGTAAAATAATTCGAAAGTTAATCTTACTTCTACCAATTTACTACCCATCTACTACCCAAAACCAATATTGGTTCCAAGTTCCAACACAATCACACATTGGATCAAACATTCGTTGATACTGATTACCCTTTTACATGGTTATAGTGGGCGGGACACAATAAACTGACACAGACTGTCCACCACGCTATACAGATATTAGCGTGATGATACATCCGTGCAGCTTGACTTAGAATGACTTAGAAAAATTGTTAGTGGCTAGGGATTTATTTTAAGTTTCAACCTGAGCTTATTATTGTTTATTGGGTTACCAATGGTTTTTGACTGAGTTTCTTCTAAGTGTATGTTAATAAAATGTATTGTGGAAGAACCCAAATATATTAATTGACTAACCTGAGCTCCAAACCCTATCTAGATCTTATGTCATATCCACGATCTATCTAACTAACAATGGTGAAAAATCACTTTGAAATTTTTCTACCTAACATAAGGCCTAATTACCCCTCCCCCCTTCCCCAATCCCTGACCCTGAATCCCCGACAATTCTCAAATTCCTAATCCCAAAAAGCCGGTAACGCACTTGCAACGCCTCTGGTGTTCCAGGTATCTATAGGCGACGCCGATTGCTTACGATCACGTAATCCGTCTGCTCGTTTACCGGCTTATACCGTAGAAAAAAAGAATCCAGTTCAGTAATACAACTGCGTAGAATCTTTACCTTAACCTTACACTTTTCTTCTTTATTAAAGTTTATACAAACGACAATGTATATATTATTCATAGTGAGAAATCATTATAATGTCACTCACGTCCTTTGTGGGTAATGAAAATATTTTCCATGTCGCCTTTATTACTCTGGATATTAAATCCAGGTTCAGTAAACATGTAGCTCTTACTACTGGTTATCAAGCTAACGAATATTTAAAAAAAAGGATATTCTTTCTAGCGGATAGCGAGCCCATGGATCAACTGGTGGTAAGCAATCAGCGACCGATTCTTGGTAGATGTTCCACCCACACGTACGAAGCGCTTCGCATCAAGCTTCCTTGTACGTACTGCTAAGGAGTGGAATTCTTTGCGCCAGAGTCTGTGTTTTCTGAAGGGTATAACCTGTGTGTCTTCAAGACCTAAGTAAATAGGTTGCTTATGGGACGACGTGCTCCATCGTAGACCGGATCATTGCTTACCACTAGGCGAGAAAAAGGTCAAACGTAGGTCCATGAAATGAGAAGGAGGCTGGAAATTCTAGGAAGACTATGTATAAGCAATGAATTGCAAAATGTTCACCAGCTGTCTTATGAATCCTGTATAGGCAATAGGGGTGAGCTTACTCATATACCGACCACAACGTTCGACTACTACGAATTTTTCTTTTAAACTTAAATACCCGCTCTTTCTGGCTGGCCATTTCACCATGAACCACTACCAGTCTATGAACGGTTCTAGTATCCTAGAAGTAGAAGACAGGCGGTAGCTCTGAGTAGCAGATGAGTAGAGCTTCTATGGTAAGTCACACCGCATGACAAATCGCACAGAAGATTAGCTCATAGGAATGGGGCTGATTGCAAATGTTTTATAAAAAATCCGAGACCTCAACAGTCGCACTTGCAACCATACCATTAACAAAGCCCTCTGACATCATAACTCACAACTTTATCACTCTAATAAAACTACTTAAAATTAAGCAAATAGTACTAACAAACAATAATGTAGTTACATTGTAATCAGCTTTTTCGTCACTGCAGCTAACTACAATGGATTAACGACTTTAAGCCAAGCGTTTTATTACCAGACATGTTAAAAGTTGAGTGTATTGCAAGAAGACTTGGCGTAGGTCAGTTTCTCTTTTATGGATCTGCGTAAATACTGAGATCATTGTCCGGACATTTTTATGTAGTCTAATGTTGGAATATTACGCCTGGTTTTGGTGAAGGGATAAGCAGAGCACTTCTTATGGTGAAGGCATTTACAGCAATTGTTTGTGGTGCACATGGATGAGATCTGATTAATTTATTGAATCACTCACTAATAAGACAAATAGCTCATGAATGAACTACGTTTCTACACTAAGTAACTTTGAATATTTGACAATTCTTCCATACTAAAAACGGTAAAATGTCAATTTTATTCTACAGTTAAGAATTAACTGACGATCGAAACATTGGCCCTCTGCTGATTTGATTGTAACAATCAACTCTTTACGCTTTATCTAATCAACAAATATTATTGAAATTCCTGTGCTATAAGAGTACGGAGAAAAACATATTACTGGATACTGAAAGGCAATTTAAATATCGTGCCATCTCTGTCATTTTACGAAGTATAGTGACAGAACTACACTAAAGAAAATTGAGTGAAGTTTGAGTATTTCAGCGTCAGTAAGGCAAAGTCGCGGTTAAAAGCTAGTATATCTTGGTCAACTGTAATAATATAATATTACCTACTTGCCACGACATACAAAGGTCATTGACCTGTCATGTTTCTTTATTTCCACAACAATATATTGCACAAAACTCATTGAACCTGTAAAAATCGGAAGCGTCATACAAAGTTTTTATTGTTGCCAAACGATTTTTGTTTTTATTATTATTGTTTGTATGGCTTTTTGCGTTTATTTTTGTCTGACAAACTTAATCCTAGTTGTAAAGCGTCTGGCATAACGTTTGTAGTATCGCTAAGCCGTTTATGTGTTTCTTTCATTTCTCAATGGACAACTTGTGGTGAGTTGTCGTAGGTCAGGGATTTCTGTACTATGAAGACTAGTCTAAAGTATTTTGTATAAGAATATTAGGAAGAGATCAAAACTAAAATAGTATGATACGATTATCAATGAATTTATTATAATTCTCTGTAAATGGGCATGGTCAGTGTTAGAGAATGTGTTTTCTGTTCGAAATACTGAGCACATTTTGAAACTAAGAGCTTTGAAGAGGTACTGAAATTCCTCTCAGCGGTGTGTGCAAAGTGGTTAATTTACTAATAAACTAATCAATATAATAAATGCATAATTATAGTTCTTCTTAACAGTTTTGGCCAAATACAAGAATGATATTTTATGTTTTTATAAGAACTATCGTGAGACATACTAAATTAACTAAAAATCGTGGGTTACTCACGTGAAAATACTGAGAAAAACTTTACTAGTTTCGATACGCGGCGATGTCGCGCAGCCTACTAAAGTATCGCAGCGACCGCAAACACTGCTCATGAGGAAGAACTCCTCTGTGGTTCGAAACTAGTAGAGAATTTCTCAGTATTTTCACGTGAGTAACCCGTGATTTTTAGTTAATGATTATTTTATGACAATGATAATATGCACACAGTTATTTGCTGAAGGGTATACAATACTTAACTTAAACTTAATTATATAAATATGTATATAACCCATAAAACAAATTGCTATTCCTATGACTATACTTGTAGAGTACTCAACAAAATTCATATCCAGTACACACACAAAACACATCTTTGTAATTTAATTTAATTTTTCCCGTCAATGTCCGTCTACATTGTAGTGGGTATGTCCCGAAATGTGCGGTTTCACATATTAACTGTGACGTGAACAGATTTTATTGCTGCACTGCTAGTTTTAATCAGAGCTTTTGCGGACTCACTGTTATCTGATTACTTCTGTTTTATGGGTTCAAGTGTGAATGGGTGGCCGTTAAAGTCCAATTTCCGACTTGTGTGCGTAATTAAAATTGTGGTTAATTTGATTAGGTGTAGTTTATAAGAATAAATTGTAAGAATTGTGAGGGATGGACGCTTAAATTGCTAACATTATATATTCCACAAACATAAATAGCCAAATGGCAATGATCTTTATCACATCTCAAACATTAGGCTCATATTTTATTACCACGCAAAAGACACACTTGCAAATTCCTTAAGTTAAATATCAAACAGTATAATCTCAAAAACGCAAAACTGCTGTTGTAAAATCAAACTCAATACAGAATTGACTGTACTTACATCAAGGTGAAAGCTAATCATTTTACTAAAATAAAGTAAGTAATTAAATCAATTAGATAGTAGATAGAGTCGTAGCACAATACATTCTTTAACAAATACAATCTGTAACAAGAAAAGAAAACATACATCAGACGATGATTAAAACACTTTTTTGAACAGACATTTTTATTTCCTAATATTTCCTTCGAAAGTAGGAGAATTCTTTAATATCGAGACTACAATCGGACGCCATTAGCAAGCTTTTACAAGACACAATTTATGTTGACATCTTGTGTGCACAACGTAGAAATTTTTACTCCTTGCTAAATATTAGCTTGGCTGGTTAGGGATGGGAAAAAGTCATAGAGAGAATTTTTGTTTGATGAAACAAATAAAAAATGAAAGAAAATGGATATTGCTTTTAATTGTACAAAACAAGTATTTTTATATATAGGTACCCGATTAAAGAAAGTAATTGGCAGATATAATGAGAAAAAAATACAAAAAAACATTTCAACCGTAGTAATAAATGTGTTCAATTCGAAATGTAACACGCAAGTCTTTATGTATCAACTCCTGAATTAAGATTATATACACCAGGCATTTCAGAATTATGCTTGAAATATACCTATAAATTACTTATTTTAAGTTCCTAAATACAATGATCTTCTAAACTAGTGTATATTTTAACGCAATAAAACTTTATTCAGTAATCAAAATAAAAAATCTACATTCCTAACATCTACAATCCCATCCCTACACCCCCGCTACCCCATAAATAATATTCTTTTCAAGACACCTTATTGCACCGTACGTATGGGGATGAAACAAATAGAGGACGTAAGGACAGTCGTAATGTACGTGAATGTACATATACAGCTGATAGTGGGACCCATTGTCCGGCACGGTTAGGTGGACGCCGGAATTACGGCGAAGGAAATGCTGAGAAAAACCTGTATTGTCGAGGAAAATCGTGCTTTCTTGGATATTTTTGTGCAGGAGATACTGGCAGTATAGTGTACTAAAAGCAGTTGGATGATAATAATTTTTATCTTCTTGCATATTATATAACTGGTCACTTACGGGTTCGCATACGTGGTTTCCTTATTTTGAAGTCTAAAAAAATAATCACGTTTATGTAGTTTGAACATTTTTTTTTTGTTTTTAAAAACGTTGCCTCACACTAGGACTTTCTCCTATGTCGTGGGTGCGTTTACAAAACATACAAGTTTACATACATGTGACACCAAGACCCGGAACAACAATTTGTAGATCTCACAAAGAGTTGCTCCGTGCGGAAATTGAACCCGCGATACGTTGCGTGGCAGCCGGTTGCCCAGCCACCGCACTAACCATGTTATATGATTTGTATTCTTTTTCAATAAAAACGTTCACAATCCCGTACTCGTCACATCCATCCCAACAACTATCTCAGAACTCTCATGTGAAATTAAAACCAACCTAAAACGTTAATTCTTCAAAAAAATTAACGACATCACTGATCTTATCAGCTTAATGATCCATTTCAAAATTATTGTCAATCACTTCTTCATTGAAAAGGAGCTGATCTTTTTTGCTCTCATAAAAGGGTCCTCTACGATCATTGTTTAAATACTTTTCAAAAGGTACCACACACAATGCATATTTTGAATTCATTATGACCTGTGAACTGGTGGCATACGTCTTTTGTCGTGGCTCTAAGAAACGTACGCTCCATAGGGTCATAGACGGATTAAAATTATCGTGATTGTTAGTCATCTTGATTTTGTTTGTCATATGTACCTTTTGATCTATTTAGAACATCAATTCAGTTTCTTCAACTGACATATTGTCAGTTTGGAATTGCTTTAATGTCCGTCAGAAATGGATTACTGTCTGTACCGGAATGCTTTATGAATATCAATAGTAAATGCGTTATCTGGTTAATATTACACCTGACTAGGTTTGAACTTAAATGAACCTGTCATTCGTGAACTCCTCAAGCGTGATATTCGCAAATCGAATTGCTTGTGAATGCTGAATATTTGGTGTACTTATATCATGTTGATTTACTTGAAGGTAATAGTACGGATTAAGTCAGTTATGTTATTAGTTTATAATAAATTATTTATTAGGTCGACGTTATTGACTTGGGATTTATACAATCACGTATAGGCTTGCAAGTTTCATAAGTTTTTTTTTATGGCATAAGCCGGCAAACGAGCAGACGGATCACCCGATGGCAAGCAATCAGCGTCGCCCATGGACACCTGGAACATCAGAGGCATTACAAGTGCATTACCGGCCTTTCGGGAATAAGTATTTGAGGAATGTTTGGGATTCAGGGATTGGAGAAATTGGGGAAGGGGAGGATAATTGGGCCTCCGGTTACCTCATTCACACGACGAAACACAACGCAAGCGTTGCTTCACGTCGGTTGTCTGTGAGGCCGTGGTATCACTCCGGTCGAGCCGGCCCATTCGTGCTGAAGCATGGCTCTCCCACACCTAAAATGTGAGTAAGTGTTCTCTTTGCATCACAATGAATAGAATGCGAACCTTTTGTTCCTGATTTGAAACAGTCTGATCATGTTTTTTCTCAATCTTAGATCGCACGTATTAGCCCATGCTAACAACCACTTAATTATAAAAACATTTAATAGACAAGTGTCTATCGATATCGATAAGTATCGCGTATTTGTAAAAAGCAACATTATTTTTATTACTGAGAAAATCAAAAGCTTGTCTTACAATGTGACAAAGAAAACATCCTTTATTTAATAACACAAACGTATGCAAGTACCTCTTACATACATTTTAAACGCAATTTATCACAATCACATATGTTATTAAATGACCTACAAAACTCATCCCCTCGAGACGTAATCGGTCAAAAAAACCTTCTTTTCTATTCGAAATGACAATCATTAGACAGTATAACAATATAACACATCAATCTACAGCCATATTGTGATACAGTTTCGTCACGTATAATTATTTTAATAGTGGTCCAAAGTTATCTCCTTGTGGGACACCTTAGGGGTCCCTTTGTATTAGACCCTTATCTGAACATATCATTTATTCATGGTCATTATTTGACCATTTCAATGTTAATGATGTGAGATCATTGTTCTACTGTGTTAAAATATCGTTTAATGTTTGTTGGGACGTGTAATACGATATCAAATGCGTTTAACGTATCTTTCTTTGTTAGTATTGACTTAGAAGTAACCCCATTTTTGCTTCCTCTGTATTCGTGTTCAGTATTTGCAAATATTTACCAGAATGTTTAACGGTGTTGTACTACATTGTTGTATTCAGAAAAAAGTGTGAATTTTGATCTGATGATCAATCTCGTTTAGATCTGGCATGTCTCTTCAACTTTTTCTATTGTAATATGTAACGGACTTTATCAATTATACCATTTGAATATTATTATAGAGAGTGAAATTAAATAATTCAACGACTTGTTCCATTGTATGCTTATTAATCAACAGCGACTATAAAAATGCGAGTACCACAAGAGACATAAAATTAACAAGTACTAATTTTATGACTACTAACAACAATACAAATACAAGTAACACTTGTACTGACTACAATTACAACAATAACGTAAGTCAAGACAGTCAGGTTCCTAATCAAATCAAACTAGATGAACAACAAACTAAAAACTTAATAGCAAAATTTCTCACAACTATAAACCAAATCATCAAAGTCGTTACACATTAAAAATTTGTCCAAATTAATAACTTTCTCATCGAGTGCTATAATAGCCATAGGATATTTATCGACCATTAAAAATGTAACTGATTCAAGGGTTATTGTATCAAGAATATTAAAATGTACTTCTGGTTGTCCGTCATTGTTAGTTTTAATTTTTTGCACATCTATTGCATGTATTAGGGTTATGCCTTTGTTAGGTGTTAAAACAGGTTTTGGACTATAATCAACACTGTTGCAATGTTTATTAAACAAGGTAATAAGCGTGATCTCTTCAATAGAGTGTTGTGTTTTGTTATATTCTTAAACCGGTTCACTTGATGTGTCGCTTTTGATAAAATCTTTATTGTGTGAAATGTTCGCCTGGAATATTTTATACTTAATGGTGTTGCGTGTGTTTCTCCGCTGTTGTTTAAATGGACGTTAATGACGTAACTACCTATGAAAATTATACCTAACAATTACTAATAATCTTGGCAGACATATAAGACCTTTAAGCCAAGTCAAATGAGTACATCATCATTGTTGCCTTTAAGAGTATTTCCTTGATTAACAAAGCCCTTCACTCTAATGACACGGGTACCTGAAATCTTAATCCCATTGCACAAAAACTAAGCCCCTTCACCGTTCCCCTTACAATTCACATCATAACTCTTTCTTGACCCATACAATCACCCTTCTATAGGAGAATGTAAGAATACCCCGTAATGAGGTCGGTGCATTAATTCTAGGTCATAAACTATGGAATTTATGACCTCAGACTAGTCCTATAAAATGAGACATGGTCTCTTTTCGGTGTCACCTTTTATTTTTTGACAATGTTGCTGAGTTAGTGGGACAAATTTTTACTAAGTTATTGCTGTGTGAAGGGAAAGGAATGGAGATGTTTTTTTTCTTTCTTTAGACTTACTTTGTAATGTAATCGTTGTTGTTGAAGTTGATTTGATGATTATTTGTTTCTGTAAATTGGTGGAATGGGGGTATTTGTTTTACGGTTTAGATGTCGTAAAGATTTCTGTTGATTTTATTTGTTTACAAAAAAATTTAATTACACTTCAATATTTTTTGTTAATAGGATCCCCATAATTGGTATAAGGCCTCCTTCAGTAAATGCCATTCTTCTCTTCTATTTACTATTTGTATTTTCCCGTTTTTTCTACTATAAGTTCATATGATATATTGCATAAATTACTAAGCATTTACATCATTGACTGACAAACAGCAGCCACATACCAGCCATTCTAGTTACGACCCAACATGAAAAAAATTAATAAATGAAGAAAACATGAATGAACGAATCTGAAATATGAAAAACTGAAACAGAAAAGTACAATGAATAACTAAAAAAGACCATAAACCATCTCCATGACAACAAAACAGAACAAGATAGACAACTAAATCCAGACCTATCGTCCATAGAAAATGTTAATGTCCATAATAACCCAACATAATTCAGAAGGTCTATTCTGCAGGACATAATTGACCATAAATAAAGCAGATTACACATGTTCATTTCAACCCTTTTAAAGAAAAGGGATCAGTTGTAGACGGCCCTTTATGAGAATAGAAAACTTGTGTTAACAAATGGGTTTAGCCTAAATAGCTATAAATATCTTTGCCTTTGCCTCAGCTATTGTTTGATCTACTACTATTTATGTTCATACATTGTGCTAATTTGCAATGATTTCTGCATTATAACCATGAGAATTTGTTTTGGACGTGTTTTTTGTCTCGTTTTTTAATTTATTTTGTCTTGGTCTATTATAATGTCATTCTGTAGTAGTTTTTTTATATGTAGAAAGCTAATAACTGTTGATATTTTTAAATGAAATGTTTATTACTTTTTAAATGAACTGTGTAAGGATGTTATTATTATTTCTTTTACTGATAGTTGGTTTTAAGATCTTAATTACCTATTATGAATATGCGAATGTGAGTTAACATTTCACAATCAAATTCCAATGCTATAAGATGACGGTGAGATGATTACGTATTGGAAAAATATTGGTGCACTCGAAATCTAAATCGTGGTACAAAACTTTTTCCAAAAAAAATAATCATCAAAATCCGTCCACAAACAAGGTAACATACACACAAAAAAAAACAAAGCCGAATTGATAACCTCCTCGTTTTTGGGAAGTCGGTTAAAAATATAATCTATTTAACTCGTCGAGTACCGGTTTTATAGACACAATTAAAGAACAATAGGTCGCGGTCACCGGTGACCGCTTGGTGTTTGACAGTTTAATTTACAATTATAGGACATTGCAATAGTTTTAATAGGCCCATTTATCACTGAAACAAATCTAATATCACAACTATTTATCGCCTTCCCAATCTCACACATTCACATTAATTAAAATAACCAGTAACAAGTCACCAGTAACGATATTTACCAAAAATATACCTGTTAAAATCAAAATTACATTTTCCATTGTCTTCCATATCAACGAAAGCAACATCAATTAGGGATTTTAAACAATTAATTGAACCCCTTACCTTTCAGTCTCTATCCCTACGTTGAACTTTGGCAACTCGTGATGAAAGCGTCCGATTACCTTTGACCTTCAAATAAAACGAATTTTGAAAACTTATATTATTTATATGTGAAGATTAAACACAGGTGTGGTAGATAACGATTTTTTTTTTGTTTGTATTGTAACGATTTTTTTCTGTGATAATAATATCCAACGAATTCTCGTTGTATTATGTATTCACATAAGGTAAGTAATTTATTTTACTGTATTTTTTTAAAGCACATTTACATATTTATTGCACATTTATTTATTATTTTATGTAGGTACTCAATTTTATTATGGCACATAAGACGAACTTAATGCCATATCGTCGTTCATATTTCAATTTGGTCAATGTCATTTTTTATTTCTGATATAATTATAGCATTCTCTACCAGTCAACCTCAGGGTTTAATTTTTTAAATTTTCTGTTTAAGTAGAAAATCTGCGAAAAATAAGGTAGGTACGGAGAATAAACTCACAGCAAAGAGAGAGAGGAAAAGAAGGTAAATATTAAATAATATAGCTAATCATATATATTACATAATAGTAAATAGTATATATATGCATAACATATATAGGTATAAATACATACATAAATATATATCGACGAAGACCTAAACCTAGCGTTCAGCGATTTGAAATAAAAGCATATGCTAATGGATTGTCTGAAATGTACAGCCGAAGCTTTGAGTGATGCAGAGATAAAAACAATGGTCGAAGCAAGAACCAAACAAGTAATGTTGCAATTATATTTTTATTTCATATTTTTAGTATAAATGGTGACATTTAAAAATTAAATTCTGCTAGGCGCAGTGATTGTTATTGCAATTTGTGATTAATCAATGCTTTTAAAAAAATATGAACGAACTTAAAAAAATAATAAGGAACCCATAAACGTGCAATCAATTTGTGTCGATCGCATTCATTCAGTCTAAAAGATAAGAAATAGTAAGCTTACTATTTCTCCTAACAAAACGACTAAATCAGTCAACCAGAATCACCCTATTACACACGACTACAATTTACAACAAACACACTAAGAAAAAGAAAACAAATCGATTCGATACATATTCCACGGAACAACTCTATTTACCTTCATTCACAACTTGACATACATCGATAGATCTTCATAATCACGTGATCAAATAAAAAAATGACCAAAATAACCGAATTATGCCGAATATGAGGCGAGTGAGGCGAGTACGATATATGTACATCATTGATATTCAACGTTGATATATCTACCGTCTCTTGGACAATAGCGCCCCTAGTAAGTCGCATATTTCTGCCGGGGTGGCAGGCTCCCCCCTTTTTTAGGGCTGCCGAACGTTTAAAGGTATTAATTTTGTTTATATTAATAAAAATTTTTGATTATATTTTCGTGATGAAATTTGAAGAAGGGTAGGTGTCTAATTTTTATTTTAATGTCCGTCTGGTAGATTACTTAGAAACATTAGACAAGTCAATTGTATTTTCTTACTGAAACGAATAGTTTCGAAGATATATTGATTTCAAATATCGCATGACGTCACTTTTGAGTACGATTTATACTCTAAAATCACGTACCTACCTCCCACTCCTAATCTTTGATTCGTTTTATCTAAGTATTATTTTCTAATACAACAAAATAAAAAAATACGTGTCTAATATTTTTTTTATTGCCTAATTGACGGACTAATTAGATTTTTAATTTACATACCCTGTCATCATTTCAACTTGAAGAAAAAGAAGGGTTTTAAGAGAACAATGTAACAGTTATAATGTGTACGTACTGGAATTTTATTGAGAAAAAGAGCTATAGGAGTAAAATTGAATAATTGTTATTTTAACCTTTACAAAAAATGTAATAAAAAAAGCAAACTATACAAGCATGTGATTAAGGATACAAAAATAAATTTACTACTTTTAATATTTCTGGACCAGTCAATTTTAGTCCAATATTAAAACTTATTAGAATAGATACAAATTCTAACAAAATACTACATCATTTTTACTTTCATTTTAATCAATATAATTTTTTTATGAACACCAAAATATCTTTCTTAATTTATTTTAAAACTAAATGATTAGCAATACTGCCAGCCCTGGCTAGTAACGCCCTCGTTACCGCGGCGACACGCTGACGGTCACCCTTTACCAACTAGTGATGCGCAATGCTCACCTCAAACACATCGATATTATGAATTATTTATTTTTATTTTATTGGTCTATGGAGCATTTCTATCAAGTTGTCAGAGAGAGGTGGAAATATCTGACACAGATTTTAGCAGTTGATTTTGAAGGATTAAAATAATTTTTAGAACAATAAGTCAAATATTATACTTAAATTAGCAATACGGCAGTGTTTATTTAACGTTTCGTAGAGAAGAAATCATTTAATTTTGAAAACTATTGAAACATAAATAATATTTGTCAAATAAGTCTGACAATCTTATTTTATTCTCTATTTAAGTACGGCTAAATACGAGTTACATGAAAAGAGTTTTGTAATTTCCCTGGGTTTTTTATAAAACTGCTTTATACCTAGATACTTATGATAACCGTCTATTTGCAAAACAAGCCGTAATGACATGTCATCACACAATTACCCTCTTTTAACCACCCTATAATTATAGAAAACACGTATTTTTCATGTTCTTCTTGTTTCATTATGACAACAGTTAGTCATTGTGTACATTTCTAGCCATTGGCGACAATTATTCAATCATCGTGGTGTAAAAGTGGTAGTTAGGATTTTAAAAATGTATGCAATATTATCGTTGGTTGAAAAAAAGTAATTTTGCTGTGATACTAGGACTGTTTTTATAAAATTAATTATAGTTTTAAGATAATCGTTTTATTGAATAAAAAATGAAAGAGTAGAACTATTTATTAATTTAGTACTTAAAAAAACTGCTGATATTTATGTAATAACTAAATTTTGGGATCATGCCCTTAGCAGTAACATAGTCAAAATAATAAATAAAACCTATACCTCAATATTCTACTCTTCTATTTTAAAGTTGGTATACATATAAGAATTAAAGTTCTAATTCTTATCTAAGAATTTTTTATCTTCATTGTCGGTCTAATAATTACACCAAACAAAAGAAAACACTAACACAAAAACGAATCAGAATAAATGCATCAATAATTAATCTAACATGTCCCATCACTAAACGGTTGATGAGTCACCGAAGCCGAGCTGCGGTAACAGCGCATGTGTTGTCCAACATTTTTTATTTTTTTATTTAAGTATTACCGTACGATTGTGTCCGTGTAATTTACTTCTATTAACTTTGCTATACTAGTATTTAAGCTAGGGTTCCGCAATTTGTACTGGAATATTTCATTTTTTAATTGTTTTTTTTTTACCTGGAAGTAGGTAGATATTCGTAACTAGATAGGGTTGTGTTTATTTTTTAAGGATTAATGTCTAATTTTTTGTAGTAGATTATGACAAATCCGTAGCCCATGTAGCCCACGTAGTATAAGCACCTATCGGTTTTTCCTTTGACCACGCGGATGAAGTCGTTACCGGCCGAAATCAATAAAAATCTTAAACCTAATCACGTGGCAATGGGCGGGACAATACATGTAGCACACAATCATACCTCGTAGTGCAAGGATCTGCTGGAGTGGAAACTGTGGGAACACAAACAACCTATTGGTAGACCGTAGATGATATGGAAAGGTGACATCAATGACGTGGCGGGACAAAATTGGATACCAATACCCCAAAATAGAACTAAGTGGAAAGATTTGAAGGAGGTCACACCTTTTTTTTTTAACCCCAAAGTGGAAAATCCTCATGGAGCCCCCTCGCCTGGGGAGGACGAAAGGGACTGTCAGACTCTTACTGACTAAAACCCACCCCGGTGTCCCGTCTCACACGTGGGTACGAGGGTGCGGGAGTCACATTCATCCGCAGCCCCCGAACTCGTGGCGGCCTGTCTACATCAAATTGGTTCAAAAAGACTTAAGATGATGATGATGAAACCTAATTCGATAGTACTTATAAGTGGCTTAAATTTTGATAACAATTCCATATAAATAATGTCGAAAATCGGTCGTAAATTAAACTAAAAGTTTCAGTAAAGTACTCTTAAAAAACTTGAACTGTTTTTATTATGTACAGTTACAGCGTGGATCAATAACAAAATAGGTCATCGTGACTCATGCAACTGCATTGCGATGCATTTAATTATGGAACCGTTTTGTAGAATAATGACCTTATGTTGTAGAATTCTACTTTTAAAGTAAAACCTTCTTTAATGCGATTGATATTATTGTTTGTACGGATTCAACGTACCTTAGCTATTTTAAAATGAAATTAGCTACATAAAATGACTAATTTTTAATTTCCTACCTATGATTTTCATATTATTATATACTAGCTTTTACCCGCGGCTTCGCTCGCGTCACAAAAGAATAAACGTAGCCTATGTGACATATACCAATACACACAGCGCCATCTATACCAATACTTTTGTTTTTTCCTCGGGAATATCAATTTTTCCGGGTTATAAGTACCCTATTATTTAATCCGGACTTCTAACTTTACGTCTGCAAAAATTCAGAGCAATCGGTTGAGTAGTTACGGCGTGATGGTAGAACAAACAATCAAACAAACAAACTCACTTTCAGATTTATAATATTAAGTAAGGATTGTCGTGGCTAATCAATTCTACTAGTACTATTAATACGAAAGTTTTTGAGGATGTATGTATGTGTTTGTGTATCTGTTACTCTTTACATAAAAACGGCTGAAAAGACAACATAACATAACATAACATCACGCCTTTATGTCCCTGAAGGGGTAGGCAGAGGTGCACATTACGGCACTTAATGCCACTGTACAATGTAACACCCACTTTTCACTATTTATGTTATGAGTCCCATGTAATAGGGGGTGAGCCTATTGCCATATACCGGGCACAGTTCCAGACTCCGTGCTACTACTGAGATTTTTTTTAAAACCCAGTAATACTTTGCCCAACCCGGGAATCGAACCCGAGACCCCTTACCCGGCAGTCGCAATTGCGACCACTCGGCCAACGAGGCAGATTATGGTATGGAATAACATAATTTCTTTTACAATACCTTCCAAAAACATCTTAATTACCTCCCAATCTAAACACTAGCACTATTTTGCCAATATTTACTGTTTTAATTAAATACTTACGTCCTTGTCCATCTGTCGGGTGACAAGACAAATGTCTCTAATTGAAATACCTTTTGTTAGTGGCTGTCTGATGCATTCTTACGTGTCCTGTGAAGATTTTAGTGGTATTGCGAAATACCAGGGTGTCAGATATAAGCGGCGATTGTTTTGTTTCTCTTTTTTGGATGAGTGCAATAATGGTAGCTGATGACGGAGTTGTTGTTGGAATAGATGCTAGTGTAAGTAATTTCCTAATTCGTAATGAAACTAATCTATTAATTTTTTTGTACTTTGTGTGAATTCATAAGAAATTTTATTCTAAGAAAAAAAAATGATTTTCTTACGTTTTACTAGTATGCAGCATGGTATATAGTATAAAAGAGTTTTTATTTTTATTTCCTTCGCTTAGTTTATACAACCCAATCTCAAAAAGATACAGATCAATTAAACCCCTACATATTCGCGTAGTAGTTAGCGACCATTAATAACATATCGCCCATCGCAGTGCTACATAAATCAAACCCGACAGCTTTGCGGTCACGTACACACACTAGTAGTGTTGTGGTTGTGTGGGATTAGTGCTGTGGTGTGATAGTGTGGTGTTGTCTATACAACTATAGTCTATTCCTAGTATACCTCATTATTAAGTACCTATGTACTTAATAATGAGGTATACTAGGAATAGACTATTGCTGTACTTCGTATGTCATCAGTCATTAGATTATCAACAGCCTATAAATGCCCACTGTTGAGCAATGCCGCTTCTCACTCTGAGAAGGTTTGAGCATTAATCACCACGCTTGCTCAATACGAGTTGGCGATTTCAAACTTATAATTAGAAATTATAAGCTCAGGTTTCTTCATGATATTTTCCTTCACCGTTTATCAGTGGTATCTAAACGAACGTGTCGAACACTGTTGGACAGAAAGCCAAACCAGACATGAGTGCATGCACTCAGACACCTTCTGAGTGCATGAGCGTACGGCGCATCGCGTGTTGGGCTCGCATCAAAGAGCTATCAGACCGACCACCACGTATGGGGCCCAATAGGACTGATGCCGATACGGAGTTGCGGAGAACCTAACGGGTTACCGGGGTTCCTCCGGCTCGAAGTGCAGGAGTAGGAACGGGGTGGTTTTTAGTCAGTAAGAGTCTACCACTCCCTCCTTTCTCACCCAGGAGGGAGAAATCATTCGATGATTATCAACCTGCAAAAAAAAAGAAAAAGGCATTAACACCTCGCCTGGTCGGAGAATACTCCTTTTCCGATCTTAAGGAACTATATTCTCAATTCCCTTTTACTTTTTAAACTGTCAAACACCAAGCGGTCACCGGTGACCGCGACCTATTGTTCTTTAATTGTGTCTACAATGACGGTACTCAACGAGTTAAGTAATTTAAGCTTCCTCATCTATTACATCGAAAACCTCATCATAAACTTTACCATCTTAACCCGAGGTCTAAACGAAATCCACTATCAAACACAATACTTTAACAAGATAAAAAATTACAGTAACCAAAAAAAAACCTTTATCATTGGCTAGCCATAAAGAATGGGTTTTTGGATAAAACAAAAGAACGTGCCCTCTATACCGATAACAGACGAACAAACAACCAACTATACATACAAACACACATCTATTTGTATTCTCAAAACGTTAGTCCATTATTTTTATTGAGATAATCTCTTTGATTCATATACTGTAACTCTGTGATATATTGCTGAAGTTCACTATTGGATTTTTCTTTTTATCAATAAGGCTTTCCATTATTTACGTTTTGGGGAGTGGTTCTTTGAGATTTTCCTATGTTATTTTTTCTTTGTTAATCTTGTTGACTTGAAGCAGGAAGGTAGATATTTCGTATCATAAACTATATGATGATGGGTTTACTTATACCTATTTCAATTCTTTAAAATTTCCTATATGTTAAAATTTTAGGATATTTGATATTACTCAAAATGCAATCTTCCTAGTAGAATCAATCCTAGTTGAATCAGAAAATTAATGATCAGATCCCTAGTATCAATGTATTTAAATAAATAAATCTATTTGACTACTAGCTGTTACCCTCGACTCCTTACGCATAGAATATGATTCCCGTTTTATTCGATGGGAGCATTATCCTATACCTAAGTCAACCCTGTCTGTATACCAAATTTCATTAAAACTCGTTCAGTAGTTGCAATGTGATTGACGGACAAACATCCAAACAAAGAAATTTCACATTTATAATATTTTATATATGATTGAATAAGTAAACCAATTCAAAAAAAAAATAAAAACACCCAATTAACCTAATATTGACTAAGAATCAGGTTTAACACCCATTCTAATAAAGGGACTAAATTCTTCAATTCTCAAACCGCAAATCACTCGAAATTATTCATAAAATACTCATACATTGCTTATAAGATCTCAGTAAATCTTATAAGAGTACGAACATAACAAGTAATGGAGGATTAGACGAGGGAAATTATCGAGTACAATGTTGCAGGACAAAGGATTTGAATGATATGAAGTTATGAGCAAGACACAAACGTCAGTGGGGTGCAGTTAACAGAAATTCAATTATAAGTTCGTTCGTAGTGCGCCAAAGAGTGGACAGGTGGGTTTCAGATAGTAGACATATTTGATATGAACAATAATGTTTTTTATGGGATAAGCCGGTAAACGAGCAGATGGATCACCTGATGGTAAGCCATCTGCGTCGCCCATGGACACCTGGAACACCAAGGCGTAACAAGTGCGTTACCGGCCTTTTGGGAATTGGGAATTTGAGGTTTGTGGAGGATTCGGGGATTGGGAACACTGGGGAGAGCGGGTAATTGGGCCTCCAGTAACCTCGCAAACACAACGCAAGCGTAATTTCACTTCGATTTTCTGTGAGGCCGTTATCATTCCGGTCGAGCCAGCCCATTCGTCTCCATCACTTAGATAATGTCACGATATTTAGTTTAATACATCTTCTAACTTCGCACTTCAAAGAGGAGAAGGTCCGTTAGGTTTTCTTGTGATTTTTGCACTATAAAATTTTTACTTCAGTTGAATGTTGCCCCACACTAGGATTTTCGTGTGTGCGTGTCCTATGTCGTGGGTGCGTTTACAAACATACAAGTTCACATACACATGACACTCAGACCAGGAACAACAATTTGTGGATCATACAAAGAGTTGCTCCGTGTGAGTATCGAACCCACGACCCATTGCGCGGCAGCCAATTGCTCAACCACTGCAAACCGTGTTGTCGTGTTGTAAAAATCCTTATAAAAAAACTTAGACGCAGGGTATCTAATAGTCCCAAACTCTGTGTGACTTACTAGGTAGTTAAAATTAAGTAAAATCAATAGAAATAGGTAACACATAAAGCTTAAATTCAAATAACATTGTGGTTAATGACATTGACGAGTCAATAAACGACCATATGGTTTACCTGATGGTAAGCATATGCTTCGCCTATGGACATCGGAGCAAGTGCGTCAGCAGCCTTTTGAGGATTTGGAACATAAGGATTGTTGTAGATGGGAGATTTCTCATTTTATCAATATGAACCAAGTGTCCAGTCTGAACATGCAAATATTTGCATCTTTGCTTGTAAAGGTTTACGGCACACATCGCCCAGTTGACTCATAACCCGAGTTTGAGATCGCTTCCAGTTAAACTGGTGATGCGGTCGTCTTCTAAGGAGATCTGACTATGATATGAGAATATAGCGTTTTATAACAGGCAAAATCGGAGCAGCGCGACATTCGCCGCGTCGTGGGTCGCGAAATGCTGCTCATGAATATGAGCCTCTAGCATGACTTGAAACTAGTCGAGTTCCACGTCAAATTACTACGTGAGTAAGCCGAAAACATAATTATTTATTTAGTATGTCTCACGAAAGTTACAATACAGAATCGTAGTACATACATATTACGGATTGATTTCAATAATAAACCGTTGATTGAACCATCTTATGACTGCTTGATAATGATCTACAATTATAATATTCATCATGACATCCACTGCTGAACATTCGCTACTACCAATGGAAACAAAAGACGATTTCACGAACTACACCTTTGACTGATATCACATTTAACAAACTACCGATTTGACGAATATCAGATTTGACCAATATTGCTTAGCCATCCAGATCAACATTTAAAACGGTCTTCATTGAACGTCTGCCTTTTTCTTTTGAGGGTGGAAAATCATGCAATGAGTGTCAGAATCTTACTGACTAAAAGCCACCCCGTTCTTTCTCCTGCACTTTAAACCGGCGGCATCAGCCCTATTTGGCCCCATCTGTGATGGTCAGATATGGCTCCTTGAGGCGCGCGCGGAACACGTGTAGCGTCTCCCTGCTGTGTAATTAGAGGTGGTATATCTACCTTAGAGTTTTAGACATCTTGAGTATAATGAAACATATGGCCTATAAGTAATCGAAAAATCTAATCGCTGTATTTCTATAACTTGTAACCTAACACAGATAATCTAGTTAATTGGTCTAAAGCCAGGATTGATTCATAAGAAACTGCTCGTAAACATTTCAATAACATGTCATTTAATAACAACGCCTTTATTGTTTATCAGACATTAATTTAAAAGGTTTAGTTCATAATTAGTTTCCTTATAGCCACACATCTAACTGTTAAGTCATAAAAATCAATAATGAATAATAAGAATGTCTCTCGTATTTAGGTTTTCGAATTTTCTCAGAATTACACGGAGTGTGGAATTGTTCTCGATATAATTTGGCAAATATAATTATAGAGAATATTTTTGTTTATTTTACTAACTTTATTCTTTAGTGTTATAGAGAATATCTTTATTTTAGTCCTAAAATTATTTTGTTTTTGGGCATCTCATCATCATCAACAGCCTATAAATGCCCACTGTTGAGCAAAGCCTCTTCTCACACGGAGAAGGTTAGAGCATTAATCACCACGCTTGCTCAATGCGGGTTGGCGATTTCAAACTTATAATTAGAAATTATAAGTCCAGGTTTCCTCACGATGTTTTTTCCTTCACCGTTTGTCAGTGGTGTCTAAATAATCTTAGAAAGTACATATAACTCGGAAAAAGTCACATTGGTACTTGCCGTTGGTAGGTTTCGAACCCGAAGTGAGAAGTGGGCGTCTTAAACCTCCGGGCCACCACGACATTTGGGCATAAAGTTCTTAAAAAAGAAGAAAAATTTAGAACAAAATGGCAAATAGGCTCACGTTCTTTTTCAGTATTATTTGGTGTCTATAACGTAACTAGAGAAAAATGGGTGCCATACTGTATTGGAAAATGGATAGGCATCATTATGTTCCCAGTCATTTAGTATTTAATCAGCATTAAATAACCCATACTTGTTCATATTCCATTGAACTTCATACTTATACCAACAAACATTACCTTACACTCTGAGCAATGGGACACAAAATCTGTCATAGTGATTTTTTTTAATAAACACCAAAGTATCTCCATCCGTCTCTATTGTTAGAAACCCAACCACAACTTTGATCTCCTTTATACCAAAAAGTTTCAATAGAAATAATATCTAACTAAAATAATTTCACTTCTACAGCAAATTATCAAACCGTAAAATGAAATCCACCCTATTTCACTTGTCCTCAATTTTTACACTTGCCACTAATGTGCTAGTGTCAATCTGACACCTTTTGTCAAAACGTTTTGGAGCGAAAAAATCGCTTATTGCTATTCTATTTTGAATTATATTGCTGGGTTGTTAGATTTGGAGTGTGAAGCGCTATAGTCGCTTTATTTAGCGTGTGTTTTCATTGTTTAAAATTCAATGCTATTAGTGATAAAATGTAGGGACCTGAATTGTCAGTTTACTTACTCGTTGGGGTATATTGTTAATTTGATTTCTAAAGTTAGTTTAGTCTCATTTGCTAAATTGTTGAGCGCCTTGTCCAGACTATCTTCTTTTTTCATCAAATACATAGCTAACAATAACGGCCTAGTCAATAATAAAATATCTCTAAACACATTATTCTAAAAAAGTCTGCGTGTTTAATAAACAATTGGAAGTTACCTACATTACACCAATAACACGCAAAAATTGTAAAATAATTATTTGCATTCATAACCATAAACTGCAATAATACAGCGCAAAAGCGCCACAAAATCCCCTGTCAACAAAATTGTGATTTCGTCGCATTGCGCACGAGTGGTTTCCAGTGACAAGTGATTGTTCAAGAGGGATTACTGTTCTTTCCACAAGTATATTTCGGATTAATTTTCGTACAAAACGTCGAAACATCTGCTCTATTAGTAGTTACTTTGATATGTGTCCGTTTAATTGATTTGTGGGGAACATTGGCTTTGTGAATGAAAGGAGATATTTGATATTAAAAGTTGGTCCACAATTTGATATTAAATGTTTATTATTTCATATCAAAATCACCTCTAAATTTTTTTGAGAATAGTATATTTTGTGAATTGGTCAATTGTTTTAATTCGAGGTGATTCAACAATTATTACGACCTCATTATCCAAATATACATTTGGTTATATGCATTGTTTTCCGACGAATATTTTTGTTTATATAGCGTTCCATTCAAATAGTTATATATGACTAAAATAGTATTTCTTACATAGTAATCTAATATCTAATCTACGTATGCGCACTGATAAGTACGAGTTCTAAAAATTGACAGCTATTGTTCAGTTATTTATTAGTTGATAACGAAAAATATCAGTCTTATACTAAAATATTGTACTGAACATTAATTTTAGCTCAGCATTCGCCAACGTCCATACCATGTTGAAAGCACCGGTTCTCGTCCGATCACCGAAGTTAAGCAACATCGGGCGCGGTTAGTACTTGGATGGGTGACCGCCTGGGAATACCGCGTGACGTTAGCCTTTTGCCATTTTTTTTAAACTAACTTTTTATTTTCTATTAAAATATATTTTTTATATTTCATTTTCAGAAAATCTATGGATGTTTTGCATCATAAAGGACTAATTACAATACCTTTCTCTACAAATCTACCAATAACTACATTATTATTATTTTTTTATTTTTTGAATAGATCGTCGTAGTTAGAACTATATTTTATGTATGCATTTGGCAATGGCGCAGGAGACAATATTAAATTACCTAATTTAAAAAAAAATACATACTAACGGGATTTAAATCTCCTATCTACCCTTTCAAAGAACAAAATGGTTAGTTTTTTAATAAAGTCGCACTTAGACGTTTGTGTAAAAATCCATTATAGTCTATTGTAGTATAACAAAAATAATGTGCGTTCGCGCGTCTATAACAATAAAATCTAAAAATAAATCATTCCGTTAACAACTACTTACAAAAAATATGACCTTGCTACAGTAAAAATATTGTATTGAAGAATAATTTTAGCCTAGTAATCGCCAACGTCCATACCATGTTGAAAGCACCGGTTCTCGTCCGATCACCGAAGTTAAGCAACATCGGGCGCGGTTAGTACTTGGATGGGTGACCGCCTGGGAATACCGCGTGACGTTAGCCTTTTGCCAATTTTTTTAAAACATTAAATAACTTTTTTTATTTTCTATTAAAATATATTTTTTATATTTCGTTTTAGGAACTTCTACGGACGTTTAGCGTCATAAAAGACTAATTACAATACCTTTCTCTAAAAACCTACAAAGCTACCAACAACTACCTATCCCCACAACCTCCTGTAAACACAACCCACAAAGGCTCTACCCTGAAAAAATATCGGATTGAACCTCTCACTCCTAATCACAGATCACGTAGTATTGTCTCAGTCAACATTGGACTAATAATATCACCCTGTATACATCATTGGACTAATAACAGCACTCTGTATACAAGTTAGTGCGCTAATTGTGTTTGTTTAGCTACGGACAATGGATTAAATTGTTTGTTGTTTTCTTGGTTAAATAGGTGAAAATTGTTGATGGACACATAACATTATAACATCACGCCTTTTATCCCCAAAGGTAAGCATTACGGCACTTAATGCCACTGTAAAATGTAGCAGCCACTTTTTACTATCTATATTATAAGCCCCATGTAATAAGGGGTGAGCCTATTGCCATATACTGGGCATAGTTCCAGACTCCATGCTACTACTGAGATTTTTTTAAACTTAGAAATACTTTGCCCGACTTGGGAATCGAACCCGAGACCCCTTGTCCGGCAGATCACTCGGCTCATGGGGCAGTAATTGTTGGTGGACTTGTGTGAAAATGTTTCTGTTGTTTTCACAAAAAAATTGTACTAGTGGTTGTTTAAAATGTGAATTGATTCAGATACAAGTGAAAGATTTTTCTGCTGTGAGAGTACGGCTTTGGCTTTGTAATCTAATTATATATGAAACTCAATAGCCTAAAATCAGTTTAAAACATATAGGATAACAAATTTACAGTATTTTTTCCTAAAAACACATGGCTGGAAAATAATGCATAAATTTAGGCACGTAATTTATACTTTACTAATCCCAGTTTCCAATGAGCCACTAAAAATATTTACCATCTAACAAACACAATCAGATTATTAACACAAATAACAACCACGACAACTTATTAAACATTAATATGACATAAGCGATCAACAATTACCAAACACATTATTTATCTCGTAAAACAATAAAAACACGATAAAAATCATACAATTAAACAAATTACATCAAACAATCGTACAAACTGGGGACAATTTAATATTCATTAACCGACCTCTTTACAGAAATACATTTTTAATTCAATAATTGCACCTCTGTATACTAATTCACTTAATGGGACCCCCTGTATTAATTTTGATCACGTGACAAATGTCACTTTGACAGATGGCCTCTCTCGGTGTAATATTATCTGTGCTCGTCCGCGGTTATTAGGGTTGGGATGACGCACTTTTCTTTTTGTTTTAAATTATCATGTTTGCGTGGCTATTTTGTTTACCGACTATGTATGTATGTAGGGGTTTCAGGTAAAATAAACTATGTATTCAAAAATCACCGTCTTTTATAATTATAATTAAAGCCCGAGTGGCCCGAAAAGTCCGAGTGGTCGCAAGTGCGACTACAGGACAAGGGGTCTCGGGTTCGATTCCAGGGTCGGGATAAGTATTGGTGGGTTTAAAAAAAATATCTCAGTGGTAGCACGGAGTCTGGAAATGTGCCCGGTATATGGCTCACCCCCTATTACATGGGACTCATAACATAAATAGTGGAAAGTGGGTGTTACTTCTGTGTGCACCTCTGCCTGCCCTTTCGGGGATAAAAGGCGTGATGTTATGTTATGTTATGTAATTAAACAGAGCTATGTCTTCGCTCATCAACTGTCCGCCATCTTCTATCAATCTCAATCATACACTTTCATTCCGTCCTTTCGGATACATTGACACAACATCTTATATTACTTCAAGTATTCGGATACACACATACCTACAATCCCACATGTATACCAGGTTATTGTTTAGGTAGCCATCTACAATTTCCTATCACATCCTAAGAAGCACACACACAGGAAAAAAGCACATTAAACTGCCGTTTTAATGTTTTATACTGAACTAGAACTTCTTGCTAACCAAGAAAATAAATAATCAAGTGAAGCACGCTTTTCTGAACTAGTTCCAGTTACAATAAAAACATGCCACAATATCGCTCAATTGCAACATGAAAGAAACACAGAATCTCTAATAATAAATAGTTTGTTCCAAAACAGAAAAGGACACATTACATAATTATGTTCAAATATATTATTACCAAGTAAGCAAGGATTAAGGCACTGCAATACCAAACCCATAGGTATACAGTCCATTGATACATTCCCACATTTATATATATATCTAAACATCATAGTCATAGGTGACCATTTCCCTTGTCATACACAAGCGATCGAGCAAGAGGACACGTTTGTATGATCAGCCTGGGGGCACGAATCTCCGATTAATTGGTCCGAACCATTCCCAATGTGATGCCGTTTGAAGGAAAGATATATACAGAATGTTGGTACAGATATAGGTACTGTAACGTCTCTATGCAAACTTTGATGTAGGATTTATCTCTAGAGTCTGGTATAGTGTTTTCAAATTATGCTTTTGAGACTTTTGGGTGTGGTGGACTTGTTATTTCATTCTTCTTTTCTACTAAACAATTCCCCAAAGTTTTGTTTAGCTAACAAAGTATTACTGCACATTTTTTAATTTCAATATATTTGAATGATGAATGAAAATCGATTGGATAACAATCATCTGTACATAGTCATTGAAAATAGTTCATATTTTTATGTAACAACCTCATTATCATCATCAACAGCTTATAAGTGTCCACTGCTGAGCAAAGCCTCTTCTCACACGGAGAAGGTTTGAGCATTAATCACCACGCTTGCTCAATGCGGGTTGGCGATTACAAACTTATAATTAGAAATTATAAGCCCAGGTTTCCTCACGATGTTTTTCCTTCACCGTTTGTCGGTTTTGTTTAAATAATCTTAGAACTAACCTCATCCTTTACAAAACAGCACCACCACCCAAAACCGCTGCAACTCCTGTAAGTCAGGATCTACAGTAGATACAACTATGAAAACATCGGAACACTGAAGTCCGACGCGTCCTAGGGACATGAATAACGAGTTTTGGTTACCGCAACAAAATAAATCAGAAGATATTATTATAAGAGGAAAAGAAAAAAACGATAAATTCCACTTTATAAAACAGTAGTCACATAAATTATTTCCAACTGAAAACTTAACATAAGAATCACATATTAATAAACAATCTATCTACAATAATTACAAACTCATCCTCAAACAATTATTTGCCAATACAGGCTAATTATATTAACATTTGTGCATTACATGTACCGAGCAACGTCACGCGATGCTAACAGTATGCAGTCTTCATTTAATTAGCAATGGAATGAATACCGGTAGATTATGTTTCTGTTGTGATGTCTGTGGTATTGTTGGTTTGTTTTGATTGTTATAGAGTTGATTTTACGTTTGAAATATAATTATTTTAACGTGTTAAAATTTGAGCAAGTATGGTGATTAATATTCATTGCTTTTCTGAGAGATAAGAGGTCTTTATTCAACGAGGAGGGGTTACAAGTGTGTTACCGGCCTTTTGGGGATTAGAAATTTGAGGAATGTCAAGGATTCAGGGATTGAGAAGATTGGGGAATAGTTGGGCCTCCGGTAACATCACTCACACGACAAAATATAACGCAAGTGTTGTTTTACGTTGGTTTTCTATGAGGCCGTGGTATCACTCCGGACGAGCCAGTCCATTCGTGTCAAAGCATGACTCTCACACACCAAATTGCAATCGTAAACTCGTTTTGAGCAGCTATCATTAAACCTAAATCGCAATTTTTAATCCTAACAATACAATGTTATGCCCTGAATATTATGGACAATCAAAGGCTAATTTATCTGAATGCAGTCATTTATAGCGGAGCCGTATTCTGAAAAGCACTTACAGTAATTAGATTGCGGAATAAGGATGGGACTGTGTCATTCTGAACTTTATGTATAGGGTGATTGTGTTTTGGGTACAATATAATAGTTAATGATATTTTAATAATAGACAGAAAGGAGGCCTTCATCTTCGAGTAAAACGAGGTGTTCTTCCTACAAGTGAATTAAACTAACTTACTAAAATAAAAATCATGTAAAATAAAGGAAAAATCTTATTACGTATAACCAATTGTTTTTCAATTCTTTGTACCTAAATTAGTGAGAAATATATGGCATTTTTTTAATAATAGACAATATTTTACGTGACGTCAGAGTAAATTTAATATTTTATCACGATTTACTTCACGTTTCGTAAGATCTGACTAGACATTTAACAGAGTGAGAAGCAATGCTTTCTTATGAACCTGAATTTTTTGATTGTATCTCCAACCTGTTTGCTTAGTGTGGAAATCATGGGTAACCCTCTTATGTATATGTATAAGAAGCTCATAATCAATTAGAAGACTGTTCCGGGCTATTGATGCTGATGATGACGATTAATCAGCTTTGGCTTAACACTTTGTAAACTACATCAATGAGTTTCCTAGAATTGATTACACAACCACTCTATAAAATAACAATCCCCTATAAAATTTAACCACAAAAGCGTTAAAACAAAGAAAATAAATATCTCATAATTAAATTACATACAAAAACAGCAAACATACACTCGCGAACAAACATTTCAACGTGTTCAAAGCGTAAACAGACATTTCATGTTTTCTAAAACTTTATGCGGCTTAATTAAATGCCACTCCACGGTTTTCTATGTTCGTATTCGTTGCATTTCGCGTATAACCTAAATAAATTGGACAATTTTGAACAAAGGCGTGTGTGAAAATTTTGTTATTGTTTCTGTGTGAAATAGGAAGGTGATGAAATTGCCGGGTGTATGAATTTAAAAGTTATTTGGAACCGTAACCATATTCGGTTAAATATAGTTTCAGTTTCGGATGATGCATATATAAAGGCGTAATGTAAGTGTAAATGAAACAACGGGCATTCGACGGCAACGAAAAAAGGCATTCACAAGTTTACAGTTTCATGGCACCGAGTTATAAAATCAAATGTCTTAAAACTGTCACCAAGACAAATAAATGAATTAAATTTAATTTTACAGCTAACACCGGAGATATTATATATTTAATATAAAGCAGTGCAACAAAATTTTTAGCTGTACTACTGGGACACTAGATAATTTTAAGTGTGGGAGAGCCATGCTTCGGTACGTATGGGTCGGCTCAACCGGGTCACCTGAAGACCGACGCAAAATAACACTTGCGTTGTGTTTTGTCATGTGAGTGAGGTTACCGGAGCCTCCATTACCCCTCTCCTTCCCCAATCCCTGAATCCCCAATAAATTCATAAAACGAAAAGGCCGGTATCGTACTTCTGGTGTTTCGTGTGTCCATGTCCAGCCGGTTTATGCCATAAAAATGCCGTAGACTCTAAAATATTATTCTTTATCCGTATCTGAATCCGAAATATTGACAATATTTTTTAGAACATCTCTATTTCAGACTGAATTCTGCATGTTATTGTTATCTAACAAGACTTGATTACTTCATTCTAATTGGAAGTGTTCGTATCGTATATTTGAATAGGAATTTTCACAATTTGCACACGAGTCGAGTTAGTGACGGATAGATTTTATTATTTCTTTTCGCTTTGTCAATTGGGAAGCTGAAACACATTGTCAGTTTTATTTTTGGATCTTGACAAACACTGCACAGTACATATACACATAGTCTGATGTTAATTGGAATAAGGATTGGCTTTCAAAAAGCCGCCTGTCTGATGTTTTATTTAGTTAAGAAAGATTCAGATACAAAAACTTTGTTTTTTTTTCTTTAAAAAAACGTTGCCCCACACTAGGATTTTCTCCTGTGTCGTGGATGTGTTTACAAACATACAAGTTCACATACACAATGACACCCAGACCCGAAACAACAATTTGTGGATCACACAAAGTGTTGTCCCGTGCGGGAATCGAACCCGCGACACGTTGCACGGCAGCCTGTTGCCCAGCCACCGCATCAACCGTGCAGTTTATTAATAATATGAAATAATAATAATTATATGAAAGAAACAATAAAAAAGATAGATTTATTGTAAACCATTTACATAAATTGCACAAAAGAAATGAAACATTTGTACATAATATAACCATGAAAAATATATAAACAGTGTTGGTATAGGGTAAAGAAATCACTGTAGATTATTGAAAATATAGAAAAACTTTTTATTGATGTATAAAGTAAATATACACCGGCACTCAATGACGATCACAGAGTATAATTATAGACTATTAATATTGGTTTTATATAAATGATCATAGATAATACAATCTATTATAGAAGGCGTAGATTTATTTTAACAAACAATTTAATTACTTTAACCGATACTAAACCTATCCAAAACAAACCTTCTTATTGATCTTCTCATGTAAAACAACACTCTGTATACAAACCAGTCGGCCACCATCCCTCGGGAAGTATTTACCGTCCACTGCACTGATCCGCCATTTTTTGCCGTAAATCTAATTTATTTGTATTAGTTAATGACTTACGCGTATAGTCTGATTGTATAACTCTTTCGTCGAGGTTCGAAGATTTTGTGGTTTTGATACTTGAATGAGTTAGATAGATGTGAACTGTGAACCTGATATTGCAATTTTTTGTCGATAAACGAGCATACGGATCACCTGATGGTAAGCAATCGGCGTCGCCCATGGACACCTGGACCACCAGAGGCGTTACAAGTGCATTACTTGAATTTTGGGGATTAGGAGTTTGAAGATTGTTGGGGATTCGGGGATTGGGGTGATTGAGGAGGGGGGAGGGGTGGGGGTAATTGGGCCTCCGACAACCTCATTCACATGACGAAACACAACGCAAGCGTTGCTTTACGTCGGTTTTCTATAAGGCTGTGGTATCACTCCGGTCGAGCCGGCCCATTCGTGCCGAAGCATAATCGTTACAAAGGAATAGTTTAAGTTTAGTAATCTCTAAATGTGTCTGAGTATGGCAGTTATATACAAAAAAGTTATTAAACCACAGAATAAAGTGTTGGTTATAAATTCATAAGTAGAAATTTTATTCCAATTAGAATAGATTATCTTATTGGAGCTACATCGCATAATATTTTTTTAATATTGATCCCTTTCATTACTCTCTATGCTATAACTAACTGAAAAAAAATCACAAAAAAAAAGACTAAAGAAGGAATTTTTAAATATGTTAGATAAATAAGTAGATATTAAAAAAAATATGTTAATTGTTCTAGACATAAGAAAAAAAACTAAAGTCAAAGTCAAAGTCAAAATCATTTATTTCAATTAGACCAGGATGGCACTTTTGAAAGTCAAACAACAAAAATTTATAAGTGAAGCTAGTTGCTCATTCCAAGGCGTAATAAAAGATAATATGTATACATTAATAGTATAGTATTTATATATATAATTAGTAGTTATAAATAACTTTATTGTATATTATAAGAGCGCCACTATCGCCAACAAACTGCAATACAGTTTGGCGATTTTTGATGTATAAGCTAATTTATGTATAATTGTTGTGAATAAATACGTTAACAAAAAACATACCTTAATAAACTTAAAAACATTAAACATAGCAAAAGTATCAACTTCACTTAATCCAAGTACAACTGTCGACCAGTCGCCGAAGCGTATTGCGGACCAATTATTTTAAGTTTTGTTCCGTGTCCGGGCATTTCGCGGTTTGCCCGGTGTCCATTAAACAAATACTGTGAGCGTTTGCCCGTCACTTCGGAATTTTAAAAGCTATTAAACCCTTGGATTGAAGTTTTATTCACTCTTCGTTACGATGCTGGATTGTTTTGTCTTGTGTAGCGGTCAAGCGTGAATTTTCAATTTTAATTTCTTCTTTTAATATTTTCATTGTGTTATTTTTGAACGCAACAGCGTTCAAGACCAAAATCAAATATCGAGAGGTAGGCAGAGGTGCACTGTGTCATTACGACACTTATTGCCACTGTACAATGTAACACACACTTTTCACTATTTATGTTATGAGTCCTATGGGGGTGTATTACCGGGCACAATTCGAGACTCCATGCTATTACTGAGATTTCTTTAATACTTACCCAGTATACTTTGCCCAACCCAGGAATCGAACCTGATACCCCTTGCCCGGCAGTCGCGCTGGCTACCACTCGGCCAACGAGGCAGTCAAAATGAAATAATTTTGCTTTTAATGGTTTTTAACGTAAGTGGATATGTTTTGTTCTTATCCTCCTCTATTTTCATATTAATACGATTGTATTCGCAAAATTGAGGAGCACGGAAAAAAGTAAATGAATTTAATTTAAAAAATAATACTGCCTCTTGTCTCCGCAACTAAATTTACTTATTAATGGTCAATTAGTAATACCATACCAATCAATTACCAATTTTTGTGTAATTGTTTCTCAATGCAAAAAAATCAAAGTTCCCAATTGAAACTGTCAAATCAGGCGTCATCTCAAGTTCAAAGCGAGAATAAATACTCAAATTGCAACACAATAAAAATGGGAAGCCCTCGAGGCGACATGTGGCCTTTTAAGTGGCGGTGACAATACTACAAATAGAGTTACGTTTTATAAGAACAAAAATTGTATTAATATACCAATCAAATCCAACCAAAACCACCCTTATCAACCACCAACCGACATACAAATCCCAACTCTAATATAAAAATATCAAGGATCAAAATTGTTTGAGTGTTGTAGGATTATAGGGGTGTTCCAGTTAAGTCAATTGAAATAAACCCATATTCAAATATAAAGGAGGGTGGCTATCGGTTAAAACGTATGTAATTATTGAATCGTGTAGGGGGTGACTTTAAAACAGACGAAGCGTGTTGAGTTTAATGAATTTTAGCGTATGAGCGATTACAATCGCGTGCAATTCTGAGTGGAAAGTTTTTAAAGGAAAATTATGAGACAATGAGCGTGTGGCAGCCATTTTTCATATCTGTGTTGGTGTATTGCGTTTTTGTCTGAGTGATAAGATTTTGAACGACAGAAAACATAATAAATATTATAAATTTAACTTTTTTCAATTTGACTGACTTCGCTTTTGAAGTTTTTAAGTTCAAAAAACGGTACAAAGTAATGTCTTATATTTATTCATTGCTGCCATTTTTTTCTTGGACTTTCGGGTTATGAAGTAATTTTTTGGTTAATTCAATATTATGTTCCAATATTCATATAGGATATAAAATAACAATGTCAATATATTATCCATATAAATTCACATTATCCACATATTATCTTACTATACTGCCTCGTTGGCCGAGTGGTCGCAAGTGTGACTGCCGGGCAAAGGGTCTCGGGTTCGATTCCCGGGTCGGGCAAAGTTCTACTGGGTTTTTAAAAAAAAGTCTCAGTAATAGCACGGAGTCTGAAATTGTGCCCGGTATATGGCAATAGGCTCACCCCCTATTACATGGGACTCATAACATAAATAGTGAAAAATGGGTGTTACATTGTACAGTGGCATTAAGTGCTGTAATGTGCACCTCTGCCTACCCCTTCGGGGATAAAAGGCGTGATGTTATATTGTTATTATCTTACTATACGAAACATCAACTAAAGCTCAAATCACAACCAACTTAACACGAGACCCTCCCATAATATATTTGTTTATAATCCCACAACAATTTAACACTAGACAAAATAACAAACACAAAACAAAACATCAAAAAACATTCACACGACGCGATCACAAATCACAAAGAAGATTTGACAGACAATCAAAAACTTTGACAGAAAAGATATCACAACAAAATGACACGTACATATATAAAAAAAAATAACAAAGTCTGTCTGTCAGTCGGGAATCAAACTAAATAATGGCACACACCATGTCTAAATGACTGGATAAAAGTGTGTTCAGTAAATTGTATAAAAACAATCGCGGGTGCAGTGGTGTTTTACGACGGCATTCACAAAAATCAGCGTCGAATCTAAAGTTCGTAAATGGAAGATGTCGGTGGTAGAATAGAGGAAGAATGGAGTGGTTAAGTAAAACTTGTTTAGCTTTTATTTGGATGGCGGTTAGATTTCTTCCTTGTGCGTACTTCTAAGGAGTGGAATTCTTTGCCAGAGTCTGTATTTCTTGAAGGGTATAACCAGGGTATCTTCAAGGCCCGAGTGAATAGGTTGCTTATGGGCGGGCAGATGTGCTCCATCGTAGACCACATCATCACTTACCACCAGGCGAGATAAAGGCCAAATGTTGGCCCATCGAATATAAAAAAAAATCGTAACAAAATTATATATTATGTACAACAACAATAAATAGGTAATTAACTCGTCGAGTACCGGTTTTATAGACACAATTAAAGAACAATAGGTCGCGGTCACCGGTGACCGCTTGGTGTTTGACAGTTTAACCTAAGTAAAGTATGAAAATATTTTTACGGAACATAGTTCTTAAGCAAGTATTTTTATCGTGAAAATGAATTTTATTACTAAAACCATTAGGCACAATTTGAATTATTTTTGCTTAGAAAAATGTGTTTGTCAATTGTTTTTTAATGAATAACTAGCTTCTGCCCGCGACTTCGTACGCGCGTTTTCCCATTTTCCCCCCGTTCCCGTTCGTGATTTTCGGTAAAAAGTAAAGAAAGTATTCTATAAAAAGTATCCTATGTCCGTCTCCTGGTTCTAAGCTACCTCCGTGCAAATTTTCATCTAATTCGATTGAAGCGTTCTTGAGTTATAAATAGTGTAACTAACACGACTTCCTTTTATGTATATAGATTTTGTTATGAAACTGACTAAACCTATAACATTTTAGAACTAACTTAAATGAAAGCTACTCTACGTCATTCGATTTATAACAAAATTCAACTCAGTGCATCAATTTTCCGGTGCCCATCACGTCGAGATCACGTGTCGGCCACGTGTCCTGTCCGTCGGCCACCCGTACGCGTGCCGACTTTGTTCTAATGTGGGGTCTGGGGGTCTAGGGGTCTTTGAGCGATCGCATATAAAATTATCACCAAGCTTGAGTTTTGACCTCTATAAGTTTTTATTTATGCGAAATTAACTTTTGGTCGTGATAATCAACATGTTGTTTGTTGTTTAATTGTTAGACAAATGATTCAGTTGCTGTTATTTTTATTCCAGTATTACGTTTATTATATTCAATCAATGATTTAACTAATTCATTATTGAATACAGCCAAAATATTTAATTATTAAATCCACAATATTTAAAAAAACATTGTATCGCGGTGACTGGGCAACCGGCTGCTGCGTAACATGAAATGGGTTCGATTCCCGCACGGAGCAACTCTTTGTGTGATCCACAAATTGTTGTTCCGGGTTTGGGTGTCATGTGTATGGGACGTTGTATGTTTGTAAACGCACCCAAAATACAGGAGAAAATCGTAGTGTAAAAAAAATGGTGGTTAAGTTTTTTTTTATTTTTGTATTGTCATTAGCTTTCAAATTACAATTTCAAAAAAAAATATAATTACAAAAAATTAAACAAAAACAAAACAAACAAATATAAGTTTAATCCCACCTCAAATCCACTCCCACTTAAGTACAATATGAACGCTTCAATACATTCGTATGAACATTGCATGGGACACATCGAGGACGCCTCAGGGCAGTAGGGGCAAGTAATTATAGTCTCCTGTGTCAATAAGGACGTCTATTCAACCCTCGAATTAATATTTATGTTATTTTTATTCTGTAATTACGATATTAGTTGGGTTTTGTTTATTGTTTGTTTTATTTGAATAAGTTTTACTTTTATAGTAAAAAAGGAAAATATGGTGTTATTGAGGTTAGAAGAGAATAATGACAGGCCTTAATAAAAAAATAATGCGTGTGTAGCATAATACATAGATTCACTTCGATTTCATAATTAATGACATTTATACATACAGAATGCTACATGTATTTAAACTAAATATCGTCTTTGTAATGTAAGTAAAATGGTCGTATGACTGCAAAAGTATAAATCTTATGATATTTAGCAATCATTACCATGTATATGGCAATAGGCTCACCCCCTATTACATGGGACTCGTAACATAAATAAGGAAAAGTGGGTGTTACATTGTACAGTGGCATTAAGTGCCACAATGTGCACCTCTGCCTACCTCTTCGGGGTTAAAAGGCGTGGTGTTTTGTTATGTTATATATACCAGTCTAAAAAACAGTACCAGTAGCAGTATAATCTAAACACATTGTATAACATTAGTTCCGCAAACGTACTCACAAACCGCTGTAGGCGACATCCCACATGACGAGGTCTCCCATGAATCATTGAATAATGATTTGGAAAAACAAAATATACAAACAATTCCGAGGTAAAACAATTTTAGAGTTTGTTTTCGATTGAGGTTAACGGTTCTGTATACTTTTTTTTATAATTTTGACGTGAATTTTTTTGTGGAGATTAGGAAATGTGGACATTTTAGGCCGATAAAATAATAAAAAAAATCTGTTTTGTTGTCAAAGATATAATTATGTGTACATCATTTATTAAATCACTTTGTACACTTCGGAGGTAAAACATTTAATTTTGTGCCATCTAAGAAATCGGTATGACGTGGAGTGCGGTGAAGCGTGAAGCTCAAGACAAATCGCGATGGAGAACTTCAGTGGACGCACTCTGCCCTATCTAGGGGACACAGGATATGAGGTCAAAAAGTAAGTCATCTAAGAAATCAAGATTTTAAAGAAAGTTATTATCGCTCAAAATTAAATAATATCAATAAGCGTAGTAAGTAATACCAAAACTGATTCATTCATAGATTAATCATTATAACTCGTTGTGAATTTACTGGATTTCATTGCAATTACATTTATGGACAGAGCACACGACGTGTATACACACCAAGGTATGACAGATAGATAGACAGCGTCATTGTGACAGATTTTATCTATATATAAGAATGAATCCTTTTTTTCCCTTGATCACACGTGAATGGCTGGACCGATTTCACTAATTATTTTTTGTTATACATATTTGATATTATTAGGAGAAGGTCCTTATGATAGAAAAAGTCCTGAAAATCCTACGGGAACGAGAGAAAACGGGTTTGCTCGTACGAAGCCTCGGGCAGAAGCTAGTAAGTACCTTATATAATAAAATATAGTGTTAAAGATAAAGATATGTTTATTTCTAAGTATATGGTACACTGAGATCTTACATTAAATATGGAATCACATATCTACTACCATTTCTGGTGTAGAAATTTTAAACAAGTTAAGTCCATGCAAATGTTAATTCTCATTTGATACAATTATCTTAATTAATCTAAATTCATTGAAAAAGAATACATGTTTTGTCCAAATTATTATGTCAAAAATAAGTACAAATAATACCAAAATACACAAAAAAGTGTTGGGGCCATCACTTACTAAATTAGTGATATTTATATAATATATGTATGTAACACAAACGGATCTCCAAAAAAAATCTAAACCCATGCCCCAACCATGTTTTATTCATTGGCGCACTCCCGAAACAGTTTATTGTTAATATTATTTTTTTGTTTTAAACCGCCCGGGGCGCTCGCGTGGCTACGTGTTTAACAAAATAGTCAAGTCAATGTTTAGAAATTAGCACGTTTGAGGGTTAAATAATGTAGGGCGTGGGAATTAGTGGCTACTGAATCTTTTGTTAGGTAATTTATTGCAATAAAAAGATATTGCATGCTGGGTTTTTTTTATTGTATTGGGATACCCATTTTTGACTATTACTTCTCTGTTAGTTTAGCGTTGGCTATGAACGGTTTCGTGATCAAGTTAGTTTTTGTTTAGTGTTAGTGTAAATTTATATCTAAAAAGTTCTGTAATACGTATTTAGTATTATTATCTTTTCAGCAGCTGTGGCCAAATGCCATTTAGCGCTTGTCTACATGTAGAATAGAAAACCAAATTATATGGAATTGACGTAAATTTTAAAATTTGTCAGTGTCATCCCCATACATTTAGTTTTCTACTCTCTAAAGGCACAGGTTACACTGATTGTTTAACATTTACGAAAATAACAAATCGTACGTTTTGGTATCCCTTACTTATTAAACTTAGTAATCTACTTAAGTTATATACGTCGCAGTTGTCTTACTTAAAAATAGAATTGTAACATACATCATTATAATATACAGGGTGTAAACGGAATACGTATCGTTTTGAGTGCCTGGAGAATAGCGAGTCAGTGGACGAGATTAACAACAGGTTCGTAGAAACTGTCCATGCGGTTGGGTCGAAGTTTTTTAGACCCCGCCGAAAAGACAGACCGCAGAAGCTTACCGATTGTACCCTCAGACTCATGGCAGAACGACGTGCTATGGTGCTCCAGACCTCTGCCGATGCTAAAGCACATCGGCAGCTCAATAGACAGATATGGAAGTCCCTGCGACACGATATCCGCAACTTTAATGTCAATATGGTTAAAGAAGCGATAGAGCGGAACCAAGGCTCCAAAGTGTTCGCTAGGGACGTGTCTATTGGGCAAAGCCAGCTGACGAAGCTTAAGGCGGAGGATGGTAGTGTGGCGTCGACGAAAGCCGAAGTTTTGGGGGAGATCGAGACGTTTTATGGTCAGCTATACGCATCGGTCACTAAACCTGTTAACTCAGTTGCAGATCCAAGAGCTAGACTTACCCGACATTATACCGAGGATATCCCGGACATCAGCCTATACGAGATTAGAATGGCCCTCAAGCAGCTTAAGAACAACAAGGCGCCGGGTGAAGACGGAATCACATCAGAGCTTCTGAAAGCGGGCGGAACGCCGGTACTGAGAGTCCTTCAGAAGCTCTTCAACTCTGTCATATTCGAAGGAGTAACGCCGGCGGCATGGGGCAGAGGTGTGGTGGTGCTGTTCTTCAAGAAAGGAGACAATACTCTACTGAAAAATTACAGACCCATCTCACTTCTGAGCCATGTCTACAAGCTATTTTCGAGGGTCATTACGATTCGTCTCACACGTAGGTTCGATGACTTCCAGCCTCCCGAACAAGCCGGTTTCCGGAAAGGCTATAGCACCATGGACCACATCCATACACTGCGGCAGGTTATACAGAAAACCGAGGAGTATAACTTGCCGCTATGCTTAGCGTTTGTGGACTATGAGAAGGCCTTTGATTCGATCGAGACTTGGGCGGTGTTAAGATCTCTCCAGCGTTGCCGTATTGACTATCGGTACATTGAGGTTTTAAAGTGCTTGTACACAAACGCCGCTATGTCGGTCCGAGTACAGGACCGGAACACGAGGGATATTCCTCTGCAGCGAGGTGTAAGGCAAGGAGACGTCATATCTCCAAAACTGTTTACCGCTGCATTGGAAGACGCCTTCAAACTTTTGGAATGGAAAGGATCTGGCATTAACATCAACGGCGAGTACATCACACACCTCCGGTTTGCCGACGACATTGTGGTCATGGCAGAATCGCTGGAGGATCTAAGCACAATGCTCGATGACCTCTGTAGAGTTTCTCAACAGGTAGGGCTCCAAATGAACATGGGCAAGACGAATGTCATGTCGAACGCCCATGTTACGCCCTACCCGATATCAGTTGGGAGCTCTACCCTCGAAATTGTTGACGAATATATATACCTAGGACAAGTGATCCAGCTAGGTAGGTCCAATTTCGAGAAAGAGGTCAATCGTCGAATCCAACTTGGATGGGCAGCGTTCGGGAAACTACGCAACATCTTCTCGTCCAACATACCTCCGTGCCTCAAGACGAAAGTCTATAATCAGTGTGTGTTACCAGTGATGATCTATGGAACAGAAACGTGGTCTCTCACTGTGGGCCTTATAAAGAAGTTCAAGGTCGCTCAGCGCGCTATGGAAAGGGCTATGCTCGGAGTTTCTTTGCGAGATCGGTTAAAAAACGAGGAAATCCGCAAACGAACAAAGGTCGCCGACATAGCCCAGCGGATTAGCAAGTTGAAGTGGCAGTGGGCAGGGCACATAGCGCGGAGAACCGACGGCCGCTGGGGCAGAAAGGTTCTCGAGTGGAGGCCACGTACCGGCAAGCGCAGCGTAGGACGTCCATCCGCAAGGTGGACAGACGACCTCATTAAGGTCGCAGGGAACCGCTGGATGCAGGTCGCTTCCAACCGGCCTATCTGGAAGTCATTGGGGGAGGCCTATGTTCAGCAGTGGACGTCCTGTGGCTGATATGATGATGATGATGATGAAACGGAATACTCCCAAAAAACGCCGAGAGGTGATGATCAAAAACTAGTTTAATTTTCGTAAGGAATTAAATATTAAAAAATAATAATAATGAAAAAATAATAATAATGAAAAAATAATAATACCTAATGAAAAAATAATAATAATGAAAAAAGAAAATTATAAGGCATCAAAGAAAATATTTTCCTCATCGCTACCGTGAGGTAGGGTGCCCAAAAGACTGGCAGCATTGCCACGTTGAATGGCAATGCTTAACCTTTGCCCAAGGTAGTAGCCAGCCCTTCGATCACCTGAAGTGTCAGCCATCCTCCTTACAATATCTTTGTAAAGAAGATGTGCACTTGGGCCCCACGGCCCTAAAGTTTCAACCCCAAACGGTTCGAAAGCATAATTGCCAATCAGGCTATTATACTTTCGCCGTTTGAGGTTCTCGGCAGCGGCAGCGGCAGCACCGGCTCGACACGCTGAGCTTGGAAGATGGGATGGAGTCGAGTCGATGAAGAAGAGAAGATTGAGTCCGGAAAATGAGTTGCCAAGCAACGCGTGTAAACAACTAGGTATTTATTTCTACCTAAATTATTTCTAAAAATAGTAAATTATTGATAAATTTGTACATGAAAGTATATTATTTTACATCGGGACGTGATTGTGATTATTAAGAATGTATTTAAAGGTGAAATACAAGTGCCCTGTCTGTTGCATACTTTGATTTATACTAGGAGTTTCGTAAGCGGTGAAGCAAGCTCAGCAAAGTTCTGGATAAACTTACGGAAATAGCTTACAAGACCTAAGAACTGACGAACTGTATGAACTTTTTCCTCATCGGATTTTGGCCTCACCAGTATAAACAAAATACCTTACACAAGTGCAGCTAAGTGCAGCTACAACTTCAACAAGCTTTTTAGCTATCTATGGGCATAGGCGGCGTGGAGGCGCGGCGCAGCGCGTCGTCGTGGCGCGGCGCCCTACGCCGCCGGAGCGTGTCAAGCGGTCGACATTTGTTTACTTTTATATTTATTTCATTTATTTACTTTTATATTTAATTATTCTGTAAATTTTTTTTTTTCTTATTTAGTATAATTTAAGTATTTTTTGTTTTTAGTCTATGTCAGGCACAACTACGAGTGCGGACTGTGGTGTAATTGGTAGTCACCCTTCAGCGTCGCAGCATTCTCTGGAAAGATGCCCGCTATGTTCCCAGGCTCGCTTTTTTAAAGGTAAGCGAGGGCTGAATGTACACATTGGACGTGTTCACAAATCTCAAAGTACATTCAGCCCCGTTATCGACACTACTCCTCCTATTTTGACAGACCCCTTTTGGAAAAGATTATCAAAATTTAAAAAATCTATCCCTGTGCTTAAACGTGTTCCCCGTGGTGCCAGACCTTTAGCTGCGCAACAATTAGCAAATTATGTCCGTCTGGCAACACAGGAGAACTCGTTACGCGCTTGGGAACAACTTCTCACCTTTCCTTACCAAATCTTACACGTCAAAAAAAATTTGGCTCTTCAAAATTCTTTAACCAAACAAATTAAAGAAAATTGCATTTCGGCTTCCCAATTCGACCCAAAATTACCGGCTTGCAGCTATGCCTCAACCAAAACTTTAGCTGATTTAGTTGAGGCCAAAATAGGTGAAGGTGATATCAGCGGTGCAGCCAGGATTATTTTCAGCAACGACGTACTGGCCCCATGTTCTCCAGATACGCTTAAAGCTCTGGAGAGCAAACACCCGGCCCCAGTAGATGGTCTCTCTTTTCCGGATCCTCCAGAAGCAGATATTCATACCCTATCTGTTACAGGTCGACAAGTGGTCACTGCCATAGGCTCCTTCCGGACCGGTTCTGCCGGAGGCCTCGACGGTTTGACGCCGCAGCATCTCAAAGATCTGACGAGCTCAAGCGCCGGGGAGTCCGGCGTGACGCTGCTGAAGGAGCTTACGGCTTTGGTCAATCTTATGCTCTCCGGCAATGTGCACGAATCTGTCATCGACGTTTTGTACGGGGCCAATTTATGTGCCCTTCGCAAGAAGGATGGCGGTATTCGTCCCATTGCTGTGGGAACAACTTATCGTCGCATGGCAGCCAAGATTTGTTGCAAATTTTATAATAATCACCTTTCGGAAAAATTCCAGCCCCTTCAACTCGGGTATGGATCGAGAGGGGGCTGCGAGGCTGCCGTGCATGCGTTGTCGACCTATCTGAATTCTAGGAAAGGTGATATCATCCTGAAGGTTGACATAAAGAATGCCTTTAATTCGGTCAATAGGGATACTATGTTGACAGAAGTTAAAAAAGAAGTACCCCAAATTTTCAGTTTTCTCTGGCAATGTTATAGACATCCTACCAAATTATTATATCAGGGCAACCTTTTGGAATCAGCTGTTGGCTGTCAACAAGGCGATCCCCTTGGACCAGTGATTTTTAGCCTGGCTATTAATCCTGTTATTCGACAGCTAAATTCCAAATTTAATGTTTGGTACCTCGATGACGGTACCCTGGGAGGCGATGCCGATATTAAATGACTTCATATTATTAAAAAACGAACTTCATGCTATTGGCCTTGACCTAAATTTTTCCAAATGTGAGATATTTTTAAATGACTCTACCGACAGACAGACCATAACAAAATTTAATACTTTTGCGCCCAATATCTCGGTGGTTGATAAGTGTTCACTTCGCCTCCTAGGTGCGCCCGTCTTCGAGGACTCTTTTCCAAGTTTTATTGAAGAAAAAATTCAAAATTTTTCTGTCGTTTCAGAAAAACTATATAACATTAGAATGCATTCGGCTTATACTATTATTCGGTTTTGTTGCTTTGGTCCCAAATTTATGTACTTTTTGCGGTCGACCCACCTGTGGTCTGCACCCCTTCTTTTAGAAAAAATTGACCAAATTATTAGGCGAACCCTGTCCTTAATTTTGAATGTGGCTCTTGATGACCGAGCTTGGACACAAGCCACTCTGCCTGTCCGCATGGGTGGGCTTGGCGTCCGTAAAATTTCCAGTGTAAGCCTACCGGCTTTCATATCTTCCGCCCATGGTACTAAAGAATTAACCAGGAAAATTCTTTCTCAATCACTGGTTAATTTTGATGTACCATATTTAGTGGAAGCTGTGAATGCTTGGAAAATCGCTTGCCCAAATATTGACCCCCCTGTCAAATCACTCTCCCAGAGACAATGGGACGAGCCGCTCTGCAGAAAAGTGAGCGAAAATCTTTTGAACTCCTCTTGTTCAACTGCAGAGAGAGCTCGCCTTTTGGCTGTTGGTGAGTGGGAGTCGGGGTTATGGCTTCTTGCTTTACCTTCGTCTAACCTAGGTACTTTGTTGGACGACACCACGTTCCGCGCTGCAATTTGTTTAAGGCTTGGAGCTTCATTTTGTTCACCTCATCGTTGTCGTTGTGGTGAAGTTGTCAACAGCCTTGGACACCACGGCTTGTCATGTAGCCGTAGTGCGGGCCGTTTTGCTCGACACGCAAGTATTAATGACATAATTCGTCGAGCTCTTGCCTCCGTTGGCGTGCCAGCTACTTTAGAACCTAATGGCTTGGTACGCGACGATGGCAAGAGACCCGACGGTATGTCATTATTCCCTTGGAAGATGGGTAGGGCTTTAGTATGGGACGCCACTTGCGTTGATACTCTGGCGCCATCCCATCTTCCAAGCTCAGCGTGTCGAGCCGGTGCTGCCGCTGCCGCTGCCGAGAACCTCAAACGGCGAAAGTATAATAGCCTATTAAATATTTATTTTATGTAATAATAGTTGTTATCAACCGCTTAAGGCTGATGATGATAAGTTACACGCAAAAAACGATTATAATTATTATTTTTTTTGTCAGCGTTTTTCGTGAGCGTCTCGTTTACACCCAGTCATATTTAAATAACATAACATAACTTCACGCCTTTATATCCCCGAAGGGGTAGGCAGAGGTGCACGTTACGGCACTTTACGCCACTGTACAATGAAACACTCACTTTTCACTATTTATACTGAGTCCCATGTAATAGGTGTTGAGCCTATTGCCATACTATACTATATACCGCATACATTTCCAGACTCCGTGCTACTACTAAGATTTTTTTAAACCCAGTAATACTTTCCCCGACCCAACCCGGAAATCGAACCCGAGACCCCTTGCCCGACAATCGCACTTACGACCACTCGGCCAACGAGGCAGTCTATCATTAAATACTCATAAAAGAAACAGTTCAGAATATTACAGACTTACTATTACTAAATGGATCGTTCAAGTGGTTCGAACCATTCCCTATGCATTACACGCAAAACACATCTCCACATATAACAATTGTTCGTAATACCTACATCAAATCTCCCATTATATACTCAAGTGAAGAGCCATATAACCCTCTAATGATGCGGCCGGTCCATCATACCCCTGGACATCAAAACAAACACGGATGCCACGTGACCATTCAAATGTTCGACAAATTGCTTTCAAAGTACGAAATATGTCAATTATAATTAATAGGGAGCGCGATTATTGGTATCGTATTGTTGGACTCTTGGACTTAAACAGGAGAAAGATTTTTTGAAGCACGCATTGTTGGGTTGTTGTGTTGTATTTTGGTATTTCCGACCGTTGTGCAGTGATTTTGATGATTATACCTATTGTTGTTGCATTTGTAGGGTTTGGGTTACAACGGATGAGGTTTTCATTTCAGGATTAAGTACTTGTCTCATAGGATAGGAAACTAAGGAGATATTGATTTTAGGAACTAATTCACCGTTACTGTTGAGTCGGGGAAACATTTAATTATTGGGACCTCACACAAATACCTGTTAGACGACGAAAATCAACAAAATGAACGTCACTAGTTTTATCTGTATTATCGACAACACTAGCTGTCATGTTGACGCTGTCATCTGTCAAATGTGACAGATTAGTAATTTCCCGCGCAAAGAGTGGTGACGTTCGATTCTGGTGGGAAGTTTGACAAGCATCACGCTGTGTTCTTATAAGAATCCGTTTAGAATAAACTTTACAGTATTCAAGTACATATTGAGTTTTACTTAAAAAAACATACATGTTTTGAAAATTGTATTAAATAATGGTTTAGATATCAGATAATTATACAAACAAACTTCAAATTACTCACAATACATTACGCATCATTATTACAATAAATCGAATTACTATTAATAATACCCCACTATTACAAAACTACTTGAACTCATCGTCACCAACACTCAACTTTTGAACAGTCAAGACCGTGTAGGGTGTCCTCAAAGACAATATTTGTTGAGGACAAGCCCTTCCCTCTTAACGTGAGGACACACGTGTCGGACGTGGGAACCGTGTCTCCGGAATTCGATAATTTGTGGGCAACTTTCAATTTTGACGTGTGAATGGAAACTTGATGACGTGCTTGCGTATTTTAAAAGTAAAATGTGTCATGATTAATGATTCTTATGTCAGTTAAAGTTTAAAAGAAGGGGTAAAAATAATAATCGCAGTATTGACTCGTCGAGTACCGTATTTATAGACACAATTAAAGAACAATAGGTTGCGGTCACCGGTGACCGCTTGGTGTTTGACAGTTTAAACAAGGATTACTAGTTGTTTTCGGTATATAAATATAAATCAAGTTTCAAAATACCATTTTTAAACAAATTCACATTGTTTTTGTAACAACTTGTATTTTGTAGCACAAGAGACAAGAAACGTAGCCACATCTCGTAGGCCGACGCAACGCTACGTCGTAGCTAAATCTCAAGACGTAACCGTCTACGGCGTAGCACTCTACTAAGATTTCATCCATTTTCTTAGATGAGTATAAAAAATGCCTTACCTTACTTTTAATCAGAATACTACTTTTTGTGTCCTTATAATAAACAAACATTAAATTCAAATATTTTAGAAAAACCATAATTATATTTTTCTAAACAACAACAAAACAAATACACGAACATACAAAGACATACACTAAAACTCATACGTTTTTTTACCCCGATACAATCGGAATCAACCCTTCCCTGCCAGCGGTAATTGCGAGCGACAGTGAGTTGTAAAAATTTACAACTTTTAGCTTCCGTGTACAAACGTCTGCAAGCATTGTGATGCTGATGTAGTTGCGATGTTAAATTCTGACAATATCCGGCTGGTTCTCAAAATTGTCAGCGCTCTCTTTTACGAGGTACTTAAAATTGTACATCAAAATTATTGTTAAATTACAAAATTGACCTGGTGTTGGATTTGGTGCAGCAAATCAGAATTGTTTTGGTGTAAACATTAAACTGAAGCTTGGAACAAAAATACTGTAAAAATAAGAAATATGTTCTTCGCTGCAATAAACGTATGTGAATGACGTTCTAGGCTAATATAAAAACATTTCCATCGAAATCGATTTAAAAATATTACCTGACTCTAGATCGGTCCTGAGTCTTCCAAATCCGCACTTTCACAGATTACTCTAAAGCGCATTGATCCAACCCACATTGACGAAGCGTGGTTATATGCTATATAATTAAGTGCAGTGACTAAACATTTTCTTTTAAGTCTTACGGTTAAAAATAAAAAAAAAACAAATACCACCAAAGTCTAATATAATAACACATGACCAACTAGGCCAATTGTTCTCTTAATCACCAGTGATAATGACGAGCGCTAGATCAACAAGCTATTCAAAATAAAACCAAATGATACTTATAAAAAATCTAATCAACCAACATTGAGAAACACAGTACATAGTTAAAACAGTTTAAGCTCACGTTAACAACATCGATAAATGCGACTAATGCGGTTTTTAACGAACTCGCGGAACGATACTGGGAATTTTATAGTTCTGGTATCAAATACCGAAGCGGCGGAGAAGGGTTGAACATTGTGTTGTAAGTTTTGTATAACGCTTTGTTTGGATATGAATTTTATTTAAGTTTTGTAAATTTATTTACAAGGTATGAATAATATTAAGTACTGTCTTGAATTTTATTTCTTTAATTGGACGACAAAAAATACAAAAGTGAATTATGAAATTGTACTAAAGCTTTACTGCTTAACATTAATTAAGAACGAAAAAAATACATCGATATTTCCGGATTTATAATTTACTGAATTTAGTTGAATTTGACAAAAAACTGGCTATTGTTACAAAATGAAACTAAAATTGGTGAGAAATGATGAATAATACATGCGACGGCTTACTCATGTAACTATTTAACGAGAAACTCGGCTACTTTCAAGCCACGCTAGAGCCCCATATTTATGAACAGCATTCCACGACACGCAACTCAGAGACTATCCCGCTGCTACTCCTAGAGTATTACGGAGCTGCGGAGAACTTAACGGGTTGCCGGGGCTCCGGCTCGACGTGCAGGAGAAGGAACGGGGTGGATTTTAGTCAGTAAGAGTCTGACATTCCCTCCGGCCTCACCCAGGCGGGAGCAGTCATTCTATGATTTCCCCCCCTTAAAAAAAAACTCCTAGAGTATACATATTATATATGTATAGTAAAAACTCCATTACTTAAATATCATGCATAATACCATGTGTATCATGTATATACGAGTATGCACATTCAATCCCATCACCAACAAATCCATACTCCAACAAAATAAACCAACATAGAATAAATAACCTTTAGAATCTCAAAATAAATTCAAAGAAAACAGAGTTCAAGTATTCAATAGAAATGCAAGCAATACATTTGAGTGTTAGCAATTTCCATATGGAAACGCTACTATATGAAAACGGCTGGAATTTTGTTGCAAACTATTGTTACTTATAAAAAGGTTTCGTAGCTATTGTGGTGGTTTAGAATTTGAGGAAAATATCGCTGTACATATATGTCTTGTGTAGCATAGCTGAGGTATCGTTGTTGTCGTTGTCATCTGTTAATTGAGCTGACTGTAAACCGACACATGCGTACTGCCTTCAGAGCGGGTCCGCTCAAACTGTTGTGGTTCTTTCCTCAAAAGGCCACTACAGAAAAAACGGTTCTCACACATAATCTTTTATACATATTTGTCTGGACTTTAAAAGAGACAGACCTCTGAGTTTGTTTCGGCATTTCTTCTCAGAGTAGTCAGTTAGGAAATGTCGACCTCATCGTTCGCTTGATAAAATTGACGTGTAAAAGTGCTGCCTTGTAGCCTATTTGCAGAAATAAATTCACTTATTTCACTTGTTCAGTTTTGGTTGGTTAGAAAGGTATTACTGTTCACTGTTGAGTTTTCTGGTGAATGGTTTTTACTGGTTTAGCTGTTGGTGTGTATCCCATTCATGGTATCTGTTGGGAATGTATGTTGACGGAAGATGTTACTTACAATTTGTTGAAGATCTACTGTATAAGTAGTGATAAGTTTTTCTTATTATTAAACACACACACTAGGATTTTCTACCGTGTCGTGAGTGCGTTTATAAACGTACAAGCTTACATACACATCATACCTAGACCCGGAACTATAATCTGTAGATGAATATGTGCTACGAATAATTATTTTCTAGAAGGACAGATAGCATAGATATTCATGTGATCATAATATTGTTGTACTTACCTACGTAACAAAATCGCTTTTCATCCTCTATTTTCTTGAAGACATTTTTCGAATCCAATTACTGCAATACAAATAACTAATACTTTTTTTATCAAAATACAATTTGGAATGCATAAATAAGTTCACAATAATGCAATCCAGATATAATATTTTATTTTTCTCGTAAGCTCTCGATATAATATTTAACCCCTCAACCGCCGCTACACATGCAATATGACCCATTAATATGCGACATAACTCCGCGATATGTCCAATAGATGTCCTGGAGGAACCCTTTCGGAACCTAGTCGATATCGTAAAACTTTACGATTGACATCCGACGGGTTAACATGGTACACGATGCCATAGTATAAAGAACACAGTAGGTTATCTAAGGCCGCCCGCCGAGTTATTAGCCTACTCTTGCGTTGATCCCCAGGGTTGTCACTTTTACTTTTAGTTAATATTTTCGAACAAGCAGCACTTGATCTAAATTTATGAAATGAAAAGCATATTATGATTGAATATTTTATCAATTTATAAATTTAGTAAAAATAAAAAGCTTATAAAAAGATTATTAACTTCTTAAAATAAACTTTAGTTCTATACATAGTATTCAGAAAGTAAATTTGGGAATACATTTATATGGAAAAATGCGACACGGCCACGCTATTAACTAATCAGATAAACTGTGAAATAAACAATACAATACCACATTTTCTTATAATATTTAAGTATAGTAGGTAATTACATTTCTGGTTGAGTAGGAACTATGAAGAATGATAAGAGTAAGAATAAGTAAGTAGGTATCTCATCATCAAGTACCTACAAATTATATTATGCTAGAAAAAGTGACTAGCTTACCTTTCCTGTTTAATAGGTAATCTGAACAGAGACAGTTCTGGAATCGATTAATTATTAAGACACCCAAACACACAGTAATACGTTCTTCTACGGTTACCAGACATTTTTTATTTCATTTAACAGTGCCGAAAAGTGATGCGCGCGCGAACCTCGTGCAGTGTTAGCCCTGCCTGGCGCACTGAGAAACGGGTCGAGATTTTGTTAAAGTGTGCGTGCGTCGACGCATAGATACTACGGCGCACACATATAAGCCGCGCGCGGAGCATTTGTATGAAGATAACCTACTTTGTTCTTTATACTATGACGATGCAATGCAGGGATTTACGATCAAGAGCTATTCACATGCATTTTCAAGCTATGAAAGTGTTTTAGTGTATGCTTTGCATTGAATTCGTGACTCATTGTTGATGTTATAGCTTACCACCAGGCGAGATGGACGCTGAACGTAAACCTATCAAGTTTTTTTTAAAAAAAAAACGTTGCCCCCACACTAGGATTTTCTCCTGTGTCGTGGGTGCGTTTACAAACATACAATTTCACATACACAATGACACCCAGACCCGAAACAACAATTTGTGGATCACACAAAGTGTTGTCCCGTGCGGGAATCGAACCCGTGACACGTTGCACGGCAGCCGGTTGCCCAGCCACCGCACCAACTGTGCAGTCAAGTGTAAAAAAATGTTTAGAAAAAACTTTTTTTGTGAGTATTCAAAAATGGTGCTTACTTTGTGTAAAATATTGTCATTACGGACAAGACATACTTATACAGCCATTTTCATGTGATGTTTCGTAAAAATGCTTACACTTTTTTATATTTGATGGGCGTTTGAACACTATCTCGCTTAGTGGTGAGCGATGATGCAGTCAATGATAGAGCACGTCATCATGCTTATTTAAGATAAAATGGAATTAGATTGCATTTGACTTGGCATTCTTCACACTTCAAAATCAAGAACATAACTGACTTAAATATGATAAAAAACTATATTTATACTGCTGTGTTGATGTCTAAAACTAAATAAAAAAATAAAAATACCGTACAAATGCAAACACAATACCTTATTGCAAATAAATTACGTTTACAACTTTACATTCATATTTTTAGCAATACTCACCTTTATCTAACAAAACATAAGACAAACTAACAGCAAAATTAAATTTGTAAAATATAAAGTAGGCGTCGATATAATAAATTTTAAATCCATTAGGAGCAGTACACATGTTCATGTGTCGCACAGTCCATTTAACTTTATGAGGTTCAAATTCGTTGAATTGCTACCGACACGATTTGAAAATACCCCTGTGTTTTGATAATTGATTTTTAGAAAAAAAAAAAACTATACCCGCGGTTAAGTGTTTTTAAAAGCTGACTATTGTACATTGATCATTTTATACAAAATTATTTTTGTAACTTGTTAGTAAGTAATATTTTACGTAGACAAAAAAATACTTAACTAGTTTATTTTGTTATAATTATTTATAAAAAAAAATATGACCCCAATTTTAACCCTACGTTAACTAAGCTAGAAAAACACCCAAAAAAATATAATTGGATAAAAATGGACTAATACACTCAACAAAACCCGTTTATCCGTATAAATCAAATAATCACATTTAACGGTCCCACATTCAATAATTTTTGTTTTTCCCTCGGGTCACTCCAATTTTGGCAATATCCGCGCGTCAAAACTCCATTTACGTAAAAAATGTTTTCTCTCCCTATTGCAAAACCATTGAAGTGTACTGAGTTACGACATTGCCTAACCCCTTGTCGGCGTAGGTGCTTTATATAACCCTTATTTCTAAGTGAGAAATATTATCACTTTATTGTATTTTATCAATGACAGTAATATGAAGATTGAGATTTTTTTAATTTTGGTTATTTTTTTACGTAGTAAATTATTATGTTTTCGGCTTACTCACGCAATTATTTGACAAGGAATTCGACTAGTTTCAAGACAAGCTAGAGGCTCATATTCATGAGCAGCATTTCGCGACCAGCGACGCGGTGACGGTCGCGCTGCTACTTTTTTACATACTTATATAAAAGCATTCCATTTTTATACCGTTTTTTTTTTATTTTTAAGATCAGAGTCAAAAATCAACTTCGACCTATTACTGTTTTAGAATATATTTCTTTTTGCTTGACAAAGCAGCTGATAGAATATTAAGTTGATGGAAAAAATAAAAAATACATTGCAGTACAAAAAAACTATTATAAATAATATTAACAACCCCTTTCTGCCAATACCATCAAATACACATAAATCTCTATACCAATTGTCAATGTCATGATAAATCGTCTTCTTTACATTAAGATTGCTTGCGGTAAAATTACGGTTGGGTTAATTTTTAATATGTCTTTTCAAACGCATCATTAATAAAAATAATCGCCACACCCTTTCAATTTTGTTTGGGGTAAATATACATTTATTTTAAATCAGATACAATGATTGTTTTGTTATTATTAATAGTGAGACTTTTTGATAGTCTATTGTTGTAATAATATGTTTTTTATGCTCATGACAATCGTAAGACGTCTGTTGCTGAAAAACTATAGACCTCTGCTAATAACTTCCAAATCAAAGAATTCAAATCTGCTAATGACATTGAAATAAAACAAAAATGATGTTGCAGAATAACTATCGATAGTAAAAATAAAATATATATTTCAGCTCGTAAATATCTGTTAGATAATAGCAATAAATTTAATTTACTATCGACAGGTCTATACACCCACATCTGAATGGTTGTTAGCGAAAACACATAAATATATCAAACTATGAGTAGCCAAAACAAAATGGCGAGAATTTTCAAAAATTGACCCTTTGTTGGGGTCCGGAACTAATTCCATCGCATTCACACTTGAACCGGACGGGATGTCCTTAAAAATACATCGTCCGTGAATTCTGGGGTCATTGAGACCCGGTCACAGCAATTTTAGTGTTAACAATGACACTCTTGTTAAGCCGTAGATTTTAGGTGACGATACCATTTTCGTACGGCTTGAATTGTTTAGTTTTGTCGTGGCAAGTTGTTCAAGAGTCTAATGAAAACTTCAAAATGCATAGATATAAATAATTAATAAGGTTTAAAAAAAGTAAAATAGAAAATTTTCTACCATCTAAGTTTCATTACACAGACCTTTTATGACGTCATGATTCTTAAACCCACACTGGTGTATATTTAAAAAGCACCAACTATTTGTCCGTTGCTTAATAAAAAGTATTTAAGTATATGTATATAGTTTATATGTATATAGTCACCTGCCACTTTCATCTTTGCACTACCTAAAGGTCAACTGTCAAGCAATGCCCAAGGCATTAAGTCCCGTACAAGTGTAATTTTGTACTAAGTCTAAATAAATAAATATAGCCCATGATTATGAATCCTTTTAACCTGTGTATACAATTACAAAAGAAACTTTCTGCAAGCGGGTCTTATGGACGACTAGCTATTTCTGCACGGTTTCACTCGCTCTGCAGCGTGATATTGTATATCCTATAGCCTTCCTCGATAAATGGACTATCCAACACAAAAAGAATTTTTCAAATCAGACCAGTAGTTTTGAAGATTAGCGCGTTCAAACAAACAAACAAAAAAAACAAACTCTTCAGCTTTATAATATTAGTATAGATAGGCGTCCATAAGGCCTGCTTGCAGAAAGTTTCTATAATCATGCAAAATAGCACCACAAACATTATACTCCATCCACTACAATCCTTAGTCCCGTCCAATAGATTAAATCTTTACACAACATTTGTTAATTGATGTGGTCACACTTCTATTAAGACATTGTTGCGATGTAAATCTGGCAACCACGTGTGGTCATTTTGACCGACACGCTCAATATTGGTAATTTAAAAGCATGTTGCGTTTTGAGGGTTAGTGGATTTATGTCGTTTCGGTTGGTTTTGGACATTTTAATTTTAGTGCTTTGAATTAGTCGTTAATTGAGTTATATTTTAGAACTAGTATTTCTCAATACGTTTACAAATATTTTCTTACCAATACATATTTATATGTGTGTTTATTTTTATAAGAACTTAAAAATACCTGGCTTATACAAGCTTTGAAAGTAATGCCGTACCTATTTAAAAATGACATAATAATTATCATTAAAAAATATTGCATGCCACAGCAAAAGGGTTGAAGTAATTAACACTAATTAATTAATAGTCTTATCAACCCTAAAATGACGGGTACATGGCACTTTTGATCTGACGTGAATTTTAATTTGTATATCATCTGCTGATCTGTTTACTAATTGATGTCATGATGATACAATCATCAGAACGTTTTACATTTAATTAATGTTTCAATTATGTTGTTGCTATTAAGTAGTTTATGTGTGTTTTTTTAAATGTTAATACTAAAAAACAAAAATTATAATACCACTGGTTATGGTTAAACCATCAAATAATATGATTTTTTTTTTATATTTTTTTATTATTTAATAATCTGTGGTAAGTTAAAAGTTCTGAATATAATCAGTAAGATAAATACAGAATTATGAATCTTTTTGAAATTGTTATATATATTTTTAGTAAATGCAAGAAATTTTTAAAAGTGCTTAAGATTTTTTTTGGCAAAAAGCGTAGCAAAGAAGTGAAATAAATCTTTTTAATATTTCTCAAAGCAACCTCTATTTCCCATTAATCTTTAAGTCCATTTAATAGACACAAACATTATTTATTCATAGCATTATCGATAACCAAAAAAAGTTCCATTACTGCACTCAACACTTCAAAATCCATTACTGTCAATAATAACGAATAAATACACAAACTATTTATTTTAAAAAATAGACATTTTAAACTTAAAGTCTATTAATGTCAAAACACTTTGTAAAAATGATGTCATCTGTAAAATATGACGTTGAATTTGACACTTCACTAAAAACCATTTTACGCTGAACTGTGGTAAAGTTTGGAACTAACTTTTAATATATAAGGGAAGTAGTTCTATAAAGACCAGTGGCGCCATTAGATGTGTCAGATTATGTTGGATGGTGATTGTCAAATAACAATTGACAAGAACTTAATGGTTTGTCAAAACAGATGATCTGTTAATGATTTTTGATACGAAGTGAATTGACATTGAAAGATAAATGATGTGAGGATAGTGTAGAGAACATTCTCATAGATTTGCTATAGTATTTTTTTCGTAGATTAAATATACGTTTATAAATTTTTGTAATGTGTTGAACATAATTTACGTAAATTTTACTTTTAATTTTGCGAATCCACATTTCGCAATGTATTAATTTTATTTGGAGATTTTATTGATCAAATAAAGTATATTTAACTAATTGTAATTACATGTATTTTTTAAATTAATTTAATTTAAATATTAGTCATCACTCAACCAACTCACTAACCAAACTGTATACCTAACCCACATTGCAACTGATGCAAATTCCTTTTAGTATCAGTATTAGAAATTAGTATTAATATCTATCTATAAGGATTCCGTGAATATGCAGTCTTAAATTGCCAATAAAAAAGTGTTGAAGGTAAAACGCTAACGTCGTCGGTCATCGATGACCCAACGTGGGCGTTGAACATGTTAAAACTTTTTACTTTCTAGATGATATTAGAAAGCCAAAAAACAAAACAAACACTTGAACCAATTAAAGAGATAAACAGAACATATTTTATATTCCAACAATAAAATCGTTCACCATTATTATAGTGGAAAACGTCGCCATAAAAATTTAAGTAGTAAGTCGGACTCAGTCGAAAATATGAACGGTACAGATCGTAAAAGTGGGTAAATAATACAAAATACAATAAGTGCCAATATTGAAGACGGAAAACGTTCGACGTCGGTGTAAGTTAGCGACACACTGGGGTAAAGGTGTATTATTGCTCTTGTTGGCAACTTTTCTTTGAAGAAAAATAGTTCAGAAAAAAAGGGGTTGGCGCTGCCATACAGTAAAATAATTTAAATAGTAGGACACCCGAAAAACCAGAGGCGTTACAAGTGCGTTACCGGCCTTTTGGGAATTAGGAATTTGAGGATTGTGGGGGATTCAGTATAAAATTATTGTTTTTTGAAATTTCCAGTGTATTCTTATTATAAGTGAATTCCCTAAATTCAGTCTGGGTTATGCTACTTCAACCTCAGTTATCATCATTATCACCGTCATTATATTATTATGAGCCAAAACTGCCAAAAGACGTCTCTTTCCCTTTCAAATAAGAAATCGGTCTGTGAAAGCGAAGTGCAGTTGTGTATCCAACGGTCTTAATATTAGCCATCAGACCACCACAGATGGGGCTCAAAAGGGCTGATGCTGATACGGAGCCGCGAAGAACTTAACGTGTTACCGGGGCTCCGGCTCAAAATGCAGGAGTAGGAACGGGGTTGTTTTCTAGTCAGTAAGAGTCTGACACTCTCTTTCGCCTTACCCAGGCGGGAGCAGTCGATGATTTTCGCCCCTCAAAAAAAACCAAGTGACCTTAATATTGGAACTATTCAAACATGAAATAAGCACTTCTTTTACGTCTTACATTTTTAAACTAGAAAATTCTCATTGTACCACAGCACTAACACTTCGTTGTCACTGCTAGGCGTCATAAGGGCGCGTCCACACTCGCACCGCAGCGAGTCGCGCTCGTAAACATTTACGATCAACGGGGGATTAAACGTAGTGTTCGTGACGTTTGCTTTTATTAAAAAACAACTAGATATCTATTGTTGTGAGGTGTTGTTAGAAGGTAGTTGCTGTAGTTCAGTTTTATTTTTAGTTTCATTAAAAAGAAATAGCTTGTATTAGCGCACTTTGTGGCTGGTGTAGTTTTGTGTTCATTTTTGTTTTAAACCAACTTAGTAATCCATAGATTTAAACTACTTTAAACTTTTTTAAAAAGTTTAAAATAAAAAAGAAAAGAAATTAAAAAAAAGGTTTAAACTACTCAGTAATTTTAGGTGAGAAAAATGTACAAAATATACAAACACGTTTGTCAATTTTGACTATTATGAACTATTGACTATTATCAACAAATTCAACACATTCAGTGTTGAATTTATTCTCAATGGCAAAAAAATGTCTAAGATTACACATAACATCACGGCTTTTACTCTCTAAGAGGTAGAAATGCACATTACGGCACTTAATGCCAATGTAACTCCCACTTTTCACTATTTATGTTATGAGTCCCATTGGGGTAAAAATCCTACATGTATAATATTTAAAGACAAAACTATTACTAGTCCCTTAACTTAGCTAACAGCATCAATCTCAATAATCTAATACTGAGCTCATTTATGAGAAAACAACATAATCCAAATTCACACATCTCGCTAATTATATTTGCTGCTCACCGGACACGATGACCGGCGCGGAATCGGATTATTGACCACTGTGGCCAGTCTGCACACGGCTTTATAATAGGATAGAGATGTCCTACCAATGAAATGCATGATAATTGATATCTATGTCGATATGTAGGATAGATGTTGTTATTGTGTGACTTGGATACAGAATCTGTTTTCTCACAAGGTAGTTGCAATGTGTTAATTGACTGCACGGTTAGTACGGTGGCTGGGCAACCGGCTGCCGTGCAACGTGTCGCGGGTTCGAATCCTCCACGGAACAACACTTTGTGTGATCCACAAATTGTTGTACCGGGTCTGGGTGTCATGTGTATGTGAACGTGTATGTTTGTAAACGCACCCACGACACAGGAGAAAATCCTACAGTGGGGCAACGTTTTTTTTTTAAAAAAAAAGAACAAAATAAAATTGCCGTTTGTTGATGGCATTTGATTAAGTACATTTTGTCACAACCTGTCATCTTATCACAGTTATCGTGGCAGCCTGAATTATAACAATATACATATGTGACACAGACCGGACAAAGACAGTTTAGTTCGGGTTTACCCCGAACCTTCTACAATGCTATCACTACACAAACCGTACATTATTTTTCAGAATTTATTTTACACAATACATTAATACATTTACGACAAACAATTCGTATATTTATTTACTTAAAATCCTCTAAAATTAAATTTTAAATACTACTTAAAAATATAAAAGTAGGAGCCATCAGTAGCGGGATCATGATCCAAGCTACCGGTGGTTAGGGCTCCAGAGACAGAAACGTACCATTTCAAGGAGAACTGCCTTCTGTATCAGGCCCTTGATTCATCCACCTAACGCCAGCCCCCTAAGATGAATTTCGAGGCTGCCGACATATATATTATTATGACATTAGCATCAGTAACTTCCATATAACAATGAATCTTGTAATTTTTAAGAAAATCAAAGTTAATTATTAACTAAAAAGGGTTTTAAATATCTTAAATAAAATCATTTTGTCAGAATTAAAATCGAAATAATTAAATCAATGCATAGATCTGTGATCATATTATGAGGTAACCAACAATACCTCGCAAGCAACCACCAATTTAACACTAAACTCCATTATTTTGCACCGGATCAAAACATATCCCACGTTTATTAATAGTTGGTCGTTTTGACCGAAATCCCCGCAAAACCGTCCACTGGTCAGTTGTGTGTCAAAGGGTTGTTACACAAATCCTATTTGGACGCTTCATTTGGTCAGTTTATCCGATTATTTGTGTGTCCGTGGGAAATCTGAATGTTTTGTTTGAATGGATAATTTTACAATTCTGTCTCGACTGCCTCGTTGGCCGAGTGGTCGCAAGTGCGACTGCCGGGCAAGGGGTCGCTGGTTCGATTCCCGGGCCAGGCAAAGTATTACTGTGTTTAAAAAAATCTCAGTAGTAGCACGGAGTCTGGAATTGTGCCCGGTATATGGCAATAGACTCATCCCCTATTACATGGGACTCATAACATAAATAGTGAAAAGTGGGTGTTATATTGTACAGTGGCATAATGTACACCTCTGCTTACCCGTTTGGGGATAAAAGGCGTGATGTTATGTTATGTTATGTTATGTTATTTGTGGAATTACAATGATTTTCTTGTTAAGGAACGAAAAAAAGTATACATTGTAAGATTCTTTGTTTTCGTTTCGTATTGGACTATATTGTATCCATACTAGTAGTCTATCCAATTGGAACAATTGCTCAAGGCATCGACTAACTAATGTATTCGTTTCTTATAGTCAGGAACAAAAACAAAATTATATTTAACTCTGTGTAGACGCAAGTCTACATTAAGAAGTCGCGGAGAACCTAACGGGTAACCGGGGCTCCGGCTCGACGTGCAGGAGAAGGAACGGGGTGGTTTTTAGTCAGCAAGAGTCTGACACTCCCTCCCGCCTCACCCAGGCGGGAGCAGTCATTCGATGATTTTCCCCCCTTAAAAAAAAAAGTCTACATTAAGAAACTGCAAACTACAAAAGTCTACATTAAATAAAGGCATTTTTAATTAAATAATATATAGGTCACTTACATTACCAATTTCTTCTAAAGCTACTACAAAAAAATACCTTTAAATTCCAAATATCATAGATACCTCCAAAACATATTCATTCCGAAAATATTTTCATTACCATAAGTTATAATTTTATCCCCTGCTCCGTCCATTAAGTTGGAGTGTTTATTTCATCTGTAAGAACGTCTCCTAAATAATTGTGAGATAACAGAAACCGGTATCGCTAACCGTAGCGAAGACGATAAAAGCATAAGGTGGAAACTGTTTGTAGGTACTGTAGCATAGTAAGGATACGCAAAAATTTCCAAAAAAAAAATCTAATTATTATTCGGATCTCGATCAACGTTTTAGTGGGTTCTCAGCCTCAAAATACGATAGTTGACAGGCAGTCAAATTCATTACCTTTATTGAAATGACAAAATCGATACTTTTCTATGAATTTTGTATTGGATCGCAACCTATGACGTCGTCATATTTCTGCGTCAAATAGCATATTTATTTCCTTAAAATATGCTAGAAAAAAAATCAAAAGTAGGTATATTGTTGAATGTTTTAAATTAATTAATTATATCAAAAAGGAACTCTACTCACATATATATAATATACAATCGGTAAAGTATCACATACTGTATCCATTAGACTGTAAAAAAAATCATTTTTTTAAAGAGTAATGTTTGAGTTTCTTGCTCGTTCTTCTACATTCGAAACGGCACATTGGAACGAGCGAAAGAGGATTAAATAAAATAAATGCTTTGACTTTGGACAACATTAGTACCTACCTATAAAACGAATATTAAAAACAGATAAATAAAATATGGAAATCGTACCAAAAAATAATTTCGTACCAAAAATAAACAGAAAATATAAAGGCACATCCACACTACACCGACCATTGTACCAAGAGGAAAACTCCCGTCGAAACTAAGAAAATATTGGATAGAGATTAGGCCATATACTTTTATTGAGTTTTTCACTATATTTATCTAACGTTCCTTCCTAGATTGCGAGGAAAACGTAAAGGAACGTATCAACCACTTGAAAATAAATCTTTTTGTTTGTTAACACATTTTTTTCCTTCAAATACTTTTGAGGGGGAGTTTTTTCTCTTCCGTAAATAGAGAGGCGCCCGGTGATAACGTTAGGCTTAATTTATCGTTGAGGATTGTGTTTTTCCGAGTGCTTTGTCATATTATTGTGATGTAGTTTTAGTTTCTTTGTTGGTTCTTGGATTTTTGGTTGAAATACCGTTTTGTTGGGATATTATTGCAGGTTTCTTATTGTTATTGTGAGAGCATATTTATATTGGAGGTTTAGTTAGTGCTTTGTTGGTTGACTGTATGAAATATTTTTAATTTAGGATTGTCAGTTGTGAGTGGGAGGATATAAAAGTAAAAAATAATTTCATACGTACAGAATTTCCGTCCGAAACATTGCTAATGATTCCAGTAAAATGTTAAGAGGGAACTGTGATAATCTTACCACTTAAAATTACATACATAACATCGCACTTTTTATCCTCGAAGGGGTAGGCAGAGGTACACATTATGCCACTGTACAATGTTACACCCACTTCCCACTATTTCTGTTATGAGTCCCATGTAATAGGGGGTGAGCCTATTGCCATATACCGGGCACAATTCCAGACTCCGTGCTAAAACTGAGAATTTAAAAAAAACAGTAGTAATTTGCCCGACCCGGGAATCGAACCTAAGACCCTTGCCCGGCGGTCGCACTTGCAACCACTCGGCCAACGAGGCAGACTTAAAATTGTTAGCCTCATTACATTTTATGTATCAACAACTGGATCAGAATAAAGCAGTAACTCCATCGCCACACTGGTTCACCCCATTATCAAACTCATAATTTTGAACACCAATCAACTCGTTTCCCAATCCCATCATCAAAATTTCCATTAAAAAAATTACGTACACTCAACAATGGAATAATAACAATATCTTCACCGGAAACCGTCCGGCCGCAGTGATCTTGCAGCGTCGTAAAATTTTACGATAACGTTGCACGCGCGTGTAATGTCACCGCGTCCCTCGACTGATGGCGCATCATGTTTATGATGTCCGAATATTTATTGAGAAACGCCCTTCAGTGAGATTTGCGATGATGCGATGTTCAGTTGTTGATTTTGATGAAATCGCGTGTGGATTTGACAGTTATATAGAGAACTGTAACGACAGTAATATATCCATTTTTGCTATATTATGTGGGCATAATATAACAATTAATCTATTTTCCATAGCAGAATAAAATGTGCACTTATTTTTGATATGAATATTATTTTTTTAACCTATTTTAAATCAGAAAATTAATATGTTTGGCAGAACGACAGGACCAAGGTAATTTGTCAAATATTACAGTGAATAAACAACAGGAAAAAATAGGTTATGGTAAAAATACTATTGAAATCTTTGGCTTTGGTATTTACTAACATAATTATTGTTGGAACTACAAAGTATTTCATAATGGAATTTTATTCCATTCTGTCTAATATAACAGACAGCAAACATATTTCCTATATCACATCAATACATTCTAATGTCTATATCCAAACGTACTACTGACAATATAAGAGAACACTTACAGTTTATTACCAATAAATATCATGCGAGTCGGTCGCGCGATTAATTCAGCCGCGTGTTCGCACGACTTTTATGTCTGAGTCGCGCGCTATAGTGTGAATGTGCCTTAATGATATTTTGACGTAAATGTGGCAACAAAACTTGATTAGTTACTGTGTGAAAGAAAGTATTGGGAAATAGATATTGATAAGTGATAAGTTAAGTGGACATAAATGTCGCGGAGAACCTAACGGGTTACCAGGGCTCTGGCGCTAAACGCAGGAGAAGGAACGGGGTGGTTTTTAGTCAGTAAGAGTCTGACACTCTCTCCCGCCTCACCCAGGCCGGAGCAGCCATTCGATGATTTTCCCCCCTTAAAAAAAGTGGACCTAAATCAAATCATCTTTTCCTTACTTAAGGTCTTTGTTTCTTTGCTTAATATACTAAGTGTGGGAAAGACATGCATCGGCACAATAAATACTAATAGTGCTATTAATAAAGAAGATGCACTAATATAAGAGTAATGTAGACGTGACAACAGAGTGTCACTACCCCTATTCTGCCCATAGATGTCGTTATAGCCAACAAAGTAGTACACATTTTTATAGGGTTCTCTGATCTTTCTTGGTACTTTTTTAACTATAACTCACAAGCTGATGATAATATAAAAGATGGTTATTACCGTAGTAATAATGAAATGAAATAGTTCCAATAGTACCTACCTATTATCTACTTCCGAAGCAGACTGTAAGTACTTTTTTTTTCATTGTTAAATATAAATATTTCGGCTACATAGGTATTTGCTTATCTTCAATAGTGTGCTAAACCAAAATTATTTGAACCACCAGCCCTTGAAGAACACCATGTACAATTGGATCTACAACAAAATCCAAGTACTTTTCCCATACAATCCACGGCTAACCCGTCAAAGACCGAACTAATCCAATTTGTTGGCAGTGTCGCAAATTGAAACCCCATGCAGTACCATGTAATGGGTTGAGCCATGCAGCCCAAATGATGACGTAATTAGATTACGTCACAATTCTAACGTCAAATGTTTAGGGTTATGGAAACTGTTATTGGTAGGATTATTAGGTTCTGTTATCGTCTTAAAAACTATGTTATATGGTTATAGTGTGCTTGGGTCACAGTTAATACAAACAAAATGAGAAAATGCGGAATTTAAGTACTATTTTTATTATGTTAATAATTTTATTCTAAATGAGGCTAGATAAATTAAGTGTCTCGACGTTGTATTGTATCTAATCAGGGTTTAGACTTCAATTTTCTGGTTAGGCATAATATTGGGTGTTTTTTTATTTAAACTTTAATGTATATAGAAACAAGTAATGGGACATAAGACGGCAATTAATGCCATATTGCATTATCTCCCAGTCAACCTTAGGGTTAAATAGAGAATCGGCGAATATAGGCATGTGTAATTATAAGGAATTATTATTATGACTTCATTTTGTCTTTGCAGTTCATAGCTAGCTAGCTTGTTTCCTAAGAAAGAAGAATCTATTCATTACTTAACTCGTCGAGTACCGTATTTATAGACACAATTAAAGAACAATAGGTTGCGGTCACCGGTGACCGCTTGGTGTTTGACAGTTCCATTGATTATTTCATACTCTTTTCATTTAAATAAATGTTGTATTCTATTAAATAATTATCTAATTTACTTTACACCTCAATAAATGCCCTAACAGTTAACAAGAACAAAACGATTATCATAAAAAGTATGCCATATGTGTTAGTTAAAAGATAAATTATTGTGTTTGACACGGAACGCAACACGGTACCGTTTGTCACGTTATCTGCTAATTACTGCTACACTTGTGACTTTATGATAAAAATACTAATGCGATAAAAACTGTAGAAGTAACTACAAGTCGGTTAATTTCTTCATAAAATAAAGATGTATAGATAGAGAATGATATATAGGTATATGTAATGAATAGATATTTTTTTTTCAGATGGGAAAATCATCGAATGACTGCTCCCGCCTGGGTGAGGCGGGAGGGAGTGTCAGACTGTTACTGGCTAAAAACCACCCCGTTCCTTCTCCTGCACGTCGAGCCGGAACCCCGGTTACCCATTAGGTTCTCCGCGACTGTAATGAATAGATAGAAATGCGAATTTATATCACAGTAAAGTGTAAATAATGTGACGAGAGATTTTTAATATTATGATTAACTAGCTGTTGCCCGCGACTTCGTCCGTGTAGAATATAACTTTATTATATTCAGTTTACCTATTTATAGACAGACAAAAGTTGTACAATATGAGTGTTTTGGTATGTGTATCGTATGTATATTCATATGCATGTAGTAAAAAGCGGTTATTTTAATATTACAAACAGACATTCCAATTTTATTTATCACTATAGATGTATGTGTTATCTAAAAATTTTCAAATAAAGTGTATAAAGGTAATGAATACCTACTTAAACAATAGTTTACCTGGTCTCAATCTCATAAAAAAAATATAATATTCTTTGGATGAAATAAACAAAAACTATATAATTACTCCTTAATTGCGAAGTGCAGAAAATACTTAAATCATCGATACCAAAAATAAGTAAACAAATACAAAACAACAAATTCGTTTTCTCTAGTACCTATACTAGACAATTTTTTTCATATTTAGAAAAATCCATATTTATTTCCAAATTAAAAAATCCTTAGGATTCTTTTCAATATTCATATCAAATAATTACCTCACTGAAAGTACAAAATCAAAAGAAATTTTTACTTAGAAAAAAAAACGAAATGAATGGACAAACATTTCTTCGTTGATTCGGGGGCGACAAATTGCTATAATTATTGTTCCCCGATTGGTGCAAGATAATCATTTCCACGCAATTTTTAGGGTCGCTATCAACCTAATCAGGAATGGTGTTTCACACTGTCATGTCACCGTGACAAATGCCCAATTAATTTTATTATTTCTTTATCTTTTTTTTTATTTCATTTCATCTTTTTTTTAGATAATGTGTGTAATTATTTTGGAGGAGACGTTTTTTTTTTGATGTTTTATTTTTCTTTGGTCTGACGAAATTTCAATGACATAAAAGAAAATAAGATTGTTTTTTTTTTATTTAAAACATTTTTAAGGAAACCATAGCAAAACCGTTGCTGTGTAGGAGATACGAAGCTTGAAATATTTCTCCAAAAAGGCAAAACCTTTTCAATTAATAAACACAAAGTTCTTCATAAGTATAGTTTTTTTTTAAATAGTAACGATTGTATTTCTTCCTCGTTCTTCTCCATTCGAAACTACACTTTGGAACGAGCGCCTAGCTTCACTGACAGACAGACGGACAGACAATTCAATTTATGTAGTTTCAAAAGTGCCTAATCGAGACTTTGACTGCCAATAAAAAACTGTTGAAGGTAAATCCTCCGCTAACGCCGGTCACCGGTGACCACCATGGCGTTTAACGTGTTAAGGATTAATTGAAATAAATGCTTTGACTTCGGCTTTGACTTTTGCTCTGTAAGTAGCGTGAGTCTCTTCTGTGATTAGACTTGATGTCTAACTACGACTACCAACACATACAAACAATCGTCCTAAACTCATGGATTAACACAAAAACAAGAAAACAAATATAAGACAAGCAAAACACTATTTTATTCTCCACTTCTACGAACACGGTGGCCTAATAAAACAAAATAAATAGGAGTTACGATCCCAACGCCATCTGGCGTGCAAAGTTACAAGCTAATGAAACTGGCGCTTGCAAATATTTGTACAAGAAGATTAATTACTGCAGGTTAGTGCTGGAAATAAAAGGAAATATGTACATAGACAATGTGTTGTTTACTTGTTTTTGAGGCTGGAAAAAGCTATATAAGTTCCTGATTAGAAAAATATTTCACCTTGCTTTCTTTGTGACAGAAAAGAATATTCCCTCATTGGTTTTTTTTATGGAACAAGCCGGTAAACGAGCGGACGGATCACTTAATCAGCAATCGACGTCGCCCATGAACACCTGAACCACCAGAGGTGTTAACTATAAATGCGTTACCCACCTTTTGGGGATTAGGAATTTAAGGATTGTTAGGGATTCAGGGATTGGGGAGATTGGGGAAGAGGGGAGGGAGTAATTGGGTGTCCGTTTTTCTGTGAGGTTTTCTGTGAGGCCGTGGTATCACTTCGGTCGAGCTGGCCCATTCGTGCCGAAGCATGGCTCACCCACACTTAGTCGTGTGAAATTATCAAACATTTTTACATACGAGTTCAATCAGCAAGTTTAGATTTCCAAATAAATTATTATGTTTATTGGTTTCATTTACGCAACTGTTTGACGACGAACTCGACTAGTTTCAAGCCTCATTCATGACTAGCATTCCGTCCGGGACTCACGACGCGGCTAATATCGCGATGAAGACGATTGTGAAGTACTTATAGAATAGAAAACTTTTATTTCAGACCGGAGTCCATAATTAGGGTTAGTAACAATTTTAACTTAAATTCTAGTGTTAGTAGGTTACATGAATTAAATTAAATTTCGGCATGGAGCCGTATCCACCTTCCCCACATCGGGGAATCCCACTGATCTACGAATACACTGAGAATGCTGTTGGTGCCGCCACGAACGCGAGCCATCAGGGACGCACATCTTTTTCTAATGATGGCGGAAAAACTATCAATATTATTATCTGCAAACATCCCTGACGCACTACATCGCCATGGCAGCCGCAGCAGCACCCTCAGTGCATTATTATACTGAACGCGCAGGTCGCTGTAGGCCCGCCGAGTGAAGCCGACCCACAGGCCGCACGTGTAAAAAGACTGACAATAGGCTTTGAAAAGGGTAACTTTAACCGGCTTCGTACAGCGCGCAAACCTGCGGGCCAGCATGTTGCAACGGACCGCCAGCGACCTACGTTCCCTTTCAATGTCACAATTATCTTTAAGGTCTTCAGTGACCCAGTGGCCTAGATATTTAAATTTGTCCACCCTTCTCAGTGGTTCTTATATGATGATAGGTAATATTTTAACCTAAAACCTATATTGGATTCATTACAGAACTTTGCTAATAAGAAGATGTGTTTTCCTACTTAATTCTATAAAAAACATACAAACAGCTTCATTTCATCATTTAGCCCATTTACTGACAAACACCACCTAATCTATAAATAAATCCTGTAAAAGCAATGTATATTCTGCGCCAACCTATGTCACAATGTGTAGGAATCACATTTCCAATCACACTCAAACTTCAACTCTATGAGCCATCTCCGCCTTTGACTCATCAAAATATTAATAAACAAAGCTGTCATCGTATAATCAAATTATTTCATGATCTCTCTTTATTTCATACAAAACAACTATAAACCCTTTCTTAGCATTCCCTCCGGTACTAAAAGTCTTGGCGTTTTTACGACATTTCTTGTTTTATGTCAGCCGGGATCTAATTGCTACGGGATTATTATCAGCGAAGGATTATTATTAATTTACTTATGTTACTTTGTTGTTTTTTGTTTGTATGATTAAGTAAATTATTATGTATTTGGTTTATTTTTATTAGTTTATTTTTGTTTATTTCTAATTATATTTTTATGAAATAATAACTTCAACTGACATCGGTGTTACAATAGATTTTTTTTTAGAAAAGATTTGTAGACAATTTTAATATTTTAAATTATAGTTACATTCAGCAAAATATGCTAATTTTATAGTTGATGAAAATGAGACATAATTTGTTGTATTATTTTGAAGATAAAATAATTTTTCGAAAAAGGATATTTTTAATTAACAATTTAATTATATCATGAATGCTGATGCATTACCAGCGACAAATAAACGACAAACAATTATTTCCACTACCAAACGTTATCAATTATAAAATATTCGCACGCGGCCCAATTTGCCACAGGCGTCAGACGTCACTCAGATGTGACGCAACTTCAAAGCACTCCAATACCATCCGTGACGAATAGTGACGCGATTTTAAAATTGTCATTTAAAATTAACCCTTTGAGAAGAACTTGGCTGTTTTTTTCAATCGTGGGAATTCAATTTTTATTTTAACAGAATGTTGCTTGTATGAAATACTATTCTATTGTTAAAAGCACGATTCTTGAATCGAACCATTTAATTTTCCGTTTTATGGAAATTGGCAATGACAGCTTTTTTTTGAGGTTCGAAAATCATCCAGTCAATCCCGCATTAAGTGACACAAGAGAGAATGTAACTGACTATAAACACAATCCCATTCCTACTCCTGCTTCGAGTCAGAGCTCTTGTAACCCGTTGGATTGTACGCAGCTTCGGTACATCAATGACTTTTGGAATAACACTGGTCACGGTGTAAAGAAAACTAATCACAACTTCTCTTTGCACTTACACGTAACATAATTGTCAAAAATAGAGTGGAATCTGGTTATATATACAACATATAACTTAAATAACGCACATCCTGAAAATAGCTTTTTCAGAATCGTTATCTGAATTGATTTATATAATTTTTAGTATAGGTAATTTTTCATCCCAAAAATAATTAAAACTACGGAAATTATTGTCATATTAACCCTGAATTGTTAAAGCAAATCGAAATGGACCGTAAGTCAAAGCAATAAGACTTTTAAAATCGCAGTTTTATTTGTATTCATACAAATTCTATCATTCAAAACAAAATAAAGAAAAATAAACCTTATGACAAGACCAGTAAGGATGCATATACATATTAAATTAAAAATTTAGTGTATGTATTATGATTATAACATAATATTCTAATGGTGGTGTTTGAGGGTATGCATTAATTACGTTACATGTTGTATATACTATACCTCTTCCCTTTTGAAAATAAAAAGCATGGTTCCATTGACTTAATAGAATAAAGTAAAGACCGAAATAGCTTGCAATAAAAACTTCTATATTTAAATTCATGATCATATTTATTCTATATTTAAATTCATAATTACATTTATTTAAATCTGCGGTCATAAAAGATTTTATTTTACCCATTGTGTTGTTAACTTTATTTAAAAGGTGAGCAATTTTATTTTATATCCGTCTTAACTCTTAGGTCTTTGCATTAAAATATAATAAGAATTAGGATAATTTTATTTAAAAACCACACATGATTTTAATAATAACCCGTCAAATAGAGACATTATTTTTAATACTCGTATTTAGTTTTATGACCGATACATCAAAAAAGTGCTAAAAGTCATTCAATACAATTAACGATCGATCGTTACAATGCTATTATCACGATGATTATGCAAGTATCAATCATATTAACAAATCAACCGTTACAAATTAATGTTTATATATATTTGCATATTTTTCAATAAAATCACGAGTCATACCTTTATTTATTTATGCAAAATAAAACCGTAAATAAAATTGCATCATTAAATTTTTACAAAAAACCTATTTTACGACATCGATCAATCAATTGTTAAAAATTCAAATTTCACTAAGTATTATGGATAGTTAATTAACATAATTTTAGTATCGCACTATCGTTATCGTTAATTATGCAATAGGGTTGTTATAAATTGTACATTTATGACGTCACATTTGCAGTTATATCTTCCGCATGATTTGTTCATTGAATTTTTTTCAAGCAATACTTTTTAATGGTATGTCAATTTAATGTTATTTCTTTTGTGTGACGCATCGGCAATATGTCGATAGGGTCGAAGAATGTTGTGCCAACGAACCCTTTTAAAATTTAAAGCTTTACATTACAAATTGAATCTGTACAATGGATTGTCACCCTTTCTTGTTGTAACATACATTCCTGAATCTATGTACTGTGTGTAATTTTGAAATTTATTTGACATACAATATTGGGTGATGTTCGCCTTTGTGTTGCGTATAAGTGGTGAAATAAACACCCACTTTTAGTATTTATTTTTCGATGATATATGTTCTTGTGTTATTTTATACTTATTGATTTTATTTTTTTTATATTTTGAGAAGTTGATATTGGACTTCCATTCCAGTGATGTGTAAGTTTCGTTGTTTTACGTCGTTACTTGACTAAATTATGACTGGCTTGTTACGTGTCATGAGTTCGATTTTGAGTCAGACTAAGTATTTTTTATAATCCACAAACTATCGTTTCTGGTCTGTGTATGGTGTACTAGATACTTACATACATATAAGAAATTAGAGTTTATAATACACATCTCACTTAGAAGAAACTCTTAGAATACGGTCAACGTTTCACCCATTCCCATACACCACCTACAATACTAAACTCCACTATAACAGAAACTCGATCAAATTGAACGTCTGTCATTCTGTTAAGACGAATGTGCCCATACATCTTGCCTTTGATTCATTGTGTACTATTGAGATAGTATGCAAATTCCAAGTGTTCTGCTCACCCCCTGAAGTGACCACAAGTGACTGTGTGATTTAGGAACTGTTGTGATTTAGATGTAACTGGGGGTATTAGGGAGTTAGCTGTTTATATGCTTTGTTGAAGCTGAAGTAGATAAAAATTAGATTAAGTATCTACTCAAAGACATATGAAAACGGTTAAACAGCGTTAAAAATTCCAGACTCCATAAAATGTTAAAGATCAAATCGTTTCAGCATACAGCAGTAGGGGCAAAAATACTATACTTGAACCTATACTAGTAGGTACAATGCAAGAAAGTACTACTGTGTCAACATCCAAAACAGTTTGCTAATGCAAATACATCTTTATATATATAATTCTGCTGTGCGTGTGTATGTCATTGAACTCCTCCTAAACGGCTTGACCGATTTCAGTGAATTTTTCTGTATGCGTTTAAGTGGCGCCCTGGATGATTTAGATTCACAAATCAGCCCGGCAGATGGCGCTGCCGTCGATGTCTAGGTTATTTAAAACTTAATATCTTGAAATATCGTAATAATATGCAGGACAACGTCTGTCGGGTCCGCTAGTCTATATGATTATATAAAAATGAAACCCGTTTCCCGTTGTCACGCCATAACTTGAGAGCGGCTAGATCGATTTGGCTGATCTTTGTTAATTGTGTTTGTTATTGTCAGGAGAAGGTTCTTACGACAGAAAAAATCCTGAAAATCCTACGGGAATGAGAGAAAACGGGATTGCGCGTACGAAGTCGCGTCGTCGTCGAAGTTAAACGTAATAACAAATTGTAATAACGATAAAACACTATGTATTTAAAAACCTCTTCACGTTTAAACCACGCTAAAAGCTAAATCTTAAACCACACCCTTATCTAATACTTCAACAATGCGGGATAAGTAACATAAAACAAAGTATGTAGAAATAAAACTCACAAGAACCAATTGATTTCCCATCATCTTTCAATAAACAGAAGAACTGAAGTGCTCTTCAATTTTAATACAATTTGCATAAGTTAAGACCAATGCATTATGCTTTTGTGTCTTCAAATTCCCTTAGGTCCTCAAGTGGTTACAAGTATGCGGGCATACGAGTTAGATAGAATATTTGCATTTTTTCAAGTATGGCGGCGGATTTCAAATTTAGGTTAAGATGTTTGAGAAGATTTTTATTATTATGGTGGTGGTACTTGTAATGTAACGTAGAAATTCTTCAATTTTTTGTATAGTTGGTCACAATAAATTAACGTCGAACTAAAAACTGTTTTCGTGCAAACCAGCGACTTCGTTCACGTGAAATTATTCATATTATTTGTTAATTTATACTCTTTTGACGCGACAACGTGTTGATTGGCGAGCGTATTTGAGAGCTAGTGTGAAACGGAACGTTTATTGTCTACTCAAGATGGCGACTGCGGTTTGTCTGTCAGTGTCATTAAAATGAATTCAAAAACGAAATAATCTCCGTAATCCGAATTTTGCGGATATATGTTGTCGACTCGAAATCGATATTTTTTTATGTTTCGTTATTCAGGTAATGTTTCGATCGAGCTTGACGAAATTATTAATATAGATTAGCTGAGACTATCTTGAGCGTCTCCTCATCAAGATATTATTTCGGTGATTAATCTCAGCAAAATCGGTTTGGCAGCTTGAGCTTGAAAAAATAATACGTAAACATACTTTTATACATTATAATAATATACTATTAGTTCCGATCCCTTATCTCTTTATATTTGTTTCCTTACTGTATCTATTTTTATTCCATCATCGCTGTTTGTTTTCGATATGAACTCACTCACTCTGTTACGACAGAGTATTGTTCTAAGAAATTGCATTGAGTTGTAGGTTAATGTAAGTAAACATGAACAATTTTTGGTATTTTTATTTGTTTGTAGTGCACCACATGACTATAAAACATTTTTCTGTCCTATTTTAACTTCTAGAAGAGACAAGTAAATTAAAAATTACTAATTAGAAAAAAGGCGTTTAAAAAATAAATGCACAAAAAGGTATCAAGCAACATAACATAACATCAGGCCTTACAACAACATACCCCCGAAGGGGTAGGCAGAAGTGCACATTACGCCATAGTACAATGTAACACCCAATTTTCACTCTTTATGTTATGAGTCCCATGTAATAGAGAGTGAGCAAATTGCCATATACCGGGTACAATTCCAGACTCCGTGCTACTACTGAGAATTAAAAAACCCAGTAATACTTTGCCCGACCCGGGAATCGAACCATACACCCCTTGCTCAGCAGTCACACTTGTGTATCAAGCACGCAGTATATCAAGCAAATAAAATAAATAAACTGATGATGATGATAATTTAAATCACTACATAGTATAAAACAAAGTCGCTATCCGCCGTCTGTCTGTCCCTATTTATGCTTAGATCTTTAAAACTACGCAACGGATTTTGATACGGTTTTTTTAATAGATAGAGTGATTCACGTTTTATATGTATGATACATATAAAACGATACATGCATATTGCACCCGTGCGAAGACGGGGTGGGTCACTAGTGCTAAATATACTAAAGAATTAATAGCGTGATCTTTAAGGTTCTTATAAACGACAGATAGCCTTCTTCATCTAGAAGACAAAAGACCACCAAACAGAAGACAGGCAGTTCCACAAATAATTGACAAGTAAACCTTCATTATGTGTCCAAAACGCTACCATTCAACAAGTACCGAAATAACAATGACAACAATAGTTTCCGAGCCGTCACTTCTATCATGCACAAACAGAGCCGCCCTACTTGTGCATACATTACTGATTCACAAAGGCAAACGCAGGAATGGGTCGAGACCTTTCGTATATTGGTGCAAAGATCAATTTGCAGAATAGACCATATTTTGTGGTATATTAATAGTGTTCTGAGAAATGTATAATAGTTTTGCCAATATTTTTTTTTTGTTATATATATTTGATGGGTCGACGTTTGACCACTATCTCGTCTACTGGTAAGCGATGATGCGGTCTACGTTATAGCACATCGACCCATAAGCAACCTATTCAACTCGGGCCTTGAAGACGCCCAGTAAGACTAATCTTACTTGCCTTGAATTGCAAGTAAAACCGTGCTTTGAAATCTGTTTTATCTGAATGATCTGTAATGATTCATAGAACATTCCAGAATGTAAAATTTTTACTCAAAGTAATAACAAGGTTATGATTATCCACTAAATACTCATCGATAAACCATTTAGCAAATATATGTCCACACCAATCTTCAATACGGGCGGCTTCGGTAATAGGTAATACATATTTATCACCACCCTACAAACCAGATACAACCATACCTGGGGTATGAGGTATCCATAGGCAAAGCCGATTGCTTACCATGAGGTGATTCGTCTGCTATTTTACCGGCTTATGCCATAAAAAAATTGCTTATTGCCGGTAGTTAGTGCTTAGTGCCGCTTCTGCAACACATATTCTATGCCCTATTTCCCATGTCCTTTTGTGCGGCTGGACCAGCGCGATCAAGTATGTGTTGCTGGGCGTCGGAGCGTCAAAACCAATCTCACTTCGACCTCACTTGTGGCTTTTTGAATTTGATTTGGCCTTTTGCGTGACGTCACTGCTTTTGAAGTGAGGTTGGACCTTTGACTGGACTTTCTTGTGTAGTGTTTTACGAAGCAAATGTATTTCAATTTTGTGGACTGGGCAGTTTGTAATTTTGCGTTGATATAGGCTCTTGGATGTTATTAGGACGAATTAACTGTAAAACAGTGGTCGTCTATTAAACCAATGAAATATATTAAGTCTTTCAGCAACAGGGATGATGACAGGGTATGAAAATTAAAAATCTAATTAGTCCGTCAGTTAGATAATTAAAAAATATTAGACACGTATTATTTTTATTCTGTCGTAAAAACAAAATAAGTATTGTTTTTTTATAACTGTATTGTTTAAGTAAGTATTGTTTTTTTTTATATCTACGGATAAAACGAATCAAAGTGTAGAAGTAAGTGGTAGCTACGTCATTTTAGAGTATAAATCGTACTCAAAAATGACGTCATGCGAAGTATCGCATGACGTCATTTTTGAGTACGATTTATGAAGTATCATATCAGTATCTCTTCCAAACTATTCGTTTCCGTAAAAAAATAAAAAATACAATAGATAAATAAATAGTTTCGGGAGCGTTCCATTTACATTCTGCAAATCTGTGTAATTTATAGGTATTTAGGAACCCAATTTTCAACACAATAGAAGAAAAAAGATCACAATAACTCAATCACCACTGCAACTACCCCAATAGACACCAAAAATCAAAAATTCTAACAATATGCACAGTAACACCGCTAATGAACTGAGCTTAAACCAAGCAAAATTAATTGGTTAGCAAAGGGGTAAGATAATCCCGTCTTACGTACTAGTAATTATTTTGATAGGGACTTTCTAGCCCATGGGAGTTAGAGGGTTATGTGGTCCATGCGTGTTTTAATTAGTTTCGGATTATCAGACCTTTGATTAATGTTTTGTGATCGTTATCTGACGTTTTGGGTTTTGTTTTTTTAATGTAAATAATTTGTGTTGTAAGTGACGATGTTGATGTCAGATAGTTGGGTGTTAATTTTAAAACATTTGGTTGTGGTAGTAAGAATTTATGTATGACATAGTATTATCAGTTAATAAGTAAGTCAGTAAGGGCCGACTTTTTATCATCAGTTAATTTTTGACTGTAGAATAAAATTGACATTTTATAGTTTTAGGTATAGAAGAATTATCAAATGTTTCAAGTTTATTCCTCAGTTAGAATTTATCTAGTGTTGGAAAAATCGGACCTAAGAAATCTAAAAAGTGAATGAATTTGATTAAATACAGGTTTGATCAGAACCACAAACAGAAAGTACACGAGATACGATAATCAAACTAGAAATGCATTAAATAGATCAGAACGATAGCCCAGAACCGACACGATAGCATTGATAGTATTATAAAGACACTGTGCAAAATAATAGAGTAGATGACTAATTTTTAATTTAATGTCCGTCTGGTACATTATTTAAAAACATTACACACACATTACACACATCTAACGAGTTCACAATTAATTGCATGTCGATATTGTAATACCTACGTGTGACAGCTGTATTTAGGTACGTTGTGTTTATGTAAGTACATTTTACGTGTACTATCTGATTTTAAAACTTCTTCAAATTTAAAAAAAAATATGAAATAATAACAATTCTGCAATAGGGTAGATGCCTAATTTTTATTTTAATGTCCGTCTGCTAGATTATTTTAAATAATTAGACACGTATTTTTTATTTTTTTACAGAAACGAATACTTTCGGCGATATATTGATTTGAAATGTCGCGTGATGTCACTCCTATATACATTTTATACGTAGAAATGACGTTTTAGCCTCCACTCTTAAACTTTGATTCATTATATCAAAGTACTTATCGTTTTCTTATACGCCAAATTAAAAAAATACATGCCTAATATTTTTTCGTTGACGAACTGATTAGATTTTTAATTTTCATACCCTGTCATCATCCCTATTGTGAAGTAATTGTAATTTATAAAATTTATTTTTATATATATAATATAAATAAAATATAAATTTATAAAATTACAATACACTTTAACTTTAGTAAGACTCAATCAGGTGTAAAATTGTGTTAAACCACGACTGTAATTCTCAACTGAACCAAATCATAATCCTTTGAATACAATGGAGCAGTAATTAATTTTGCTTCATTCCAAGTTAAGACAACTAACTTGGAAGTCAGTTGAGTATTAAGAGAATCGAAAAGTTCTAAAACTCTTTGATTAGTTTGGTATATAATTGGAAATGAAGTCATGTTTAATTTGGTGTAAATTCTTGGTAAAATTATTATGACTGTCTCGTTGGCCGAGTGGTCGCAAGTGCAACTGACGCGCAACGTGTCGCGGGTTCAATTCCCGCACGGAACAACTCGTTGTGTGATCCACAGATTGTTGTTCTGGGTCTGGGTGTCATGTGTATGTGATATTGTATGTTTGTAAGCGCACCCACAACATAGGAGAAAATCCTAGTATAGGGCAACGTTTTTTTTTATAAAAAAAGCGGCTGTCCAGATTTCTTTTTGTATTTGATATGTAGTGACCCTTTCTTTTGTTTAGGGACCAATAAATAGACGAATCGCCTCATCATAAGTGATCATTACCGCCCACGAACAGATATTATATGAATTAACGAGAAAATTCATTAATATAAGTGCATACCCAACAAATCTAGACAATATTTTTCAAAAGACACATTCAAATTTAACTAAAACACTTGTGACGCATATTGCATATTCTGCATCTCTACACAAAATACAGGAACTTGTTCAAACTAAAATGGGTTCCTTGTAACATAAACTGCCATGGAATACATAAAGTTTGTTCTCTAAATATACTCTGGAGTTTTCCTTGCGAGTGGAAATTTTGGTACCATTTGTTATAGAACAGAAGATAGTGATTTTGAGTCGAGTTAGAATTATTTATGGCATAAACCGGTAAACGAGGATACAGCTCGTGGACACCCGGAACACTAGAGGTGTTACCGGTGCGTTACCGACAAGTGCATTACCGGCATTTTGGGGATTAGGAATTTGAGGATTTTTGGGGATAGGGCCTCCGGTAAGCTCACTCACACGACGAAACACAACGTAAGAGTTGTGTCACGTCGGTTTTCAGTGATGCCGTACGAGGAATGGAACTACCTATACTTATAACTTCAACATCAACAATCTACTGCTAGACATTGGGCCTCTTCTGCATTAGAGGTTTTGCCACTACATTCACGAATTTTTTAAGGGGGAAAATCATCCTATGCTCTCTGCTCGCGGCTGCCCGGGTGAGGTGAGAGGGAGTGTCAGACCCTTACTGACTAAAAACCACCCGTTCCTTCACCTGCACTTCGAGCCGGAGCTCCCGCAACCTGTTAAGTCCTCCGCAGCTCCGTATTAGCATTAGCCCTATTGGACCCCATCTGTAGTGGTTGAATATCTCTTTGACGCGCGAAACGCAACGTGCCGTACTCTTGGGTATTATCTCCACACTTAGCAAGCAAGTTGCCTAGTGATATTAAGCCAATAATAATAAGCTAAACTGATAAAAAGCCAACTCCCAATAGAAAACTCTTGAAGGCAAATCCTCCGCTAACGTCTGTCACTAGTTTTATTACACACTAACAGCAATTTGAAGAAGTGAAGTCGTGATATTTTTAGTTGATGTAGGGAGAATCATGTGTTAATATCAGTTTGAATGACAGACACTAATATGACGTCTCCGTTACTGCTGTTCTTCCTGACACGTGATTTTTCACAATTGTTGTATTATTTTAATAATACAAAGAGAACCTTGATTCGCTTTAGGTACAGTAGACAGAAGATAAGTCGTGAACACTTTGTCGATACGATACTATAAGAATTTTGTTTTATTATATTAAACTTGTTACCAATAATTTTTAAAGAAAAAAAGTCGACTTCATAAAACCTAAAACTAATAACAAAAGAATAGTAAAATCTGAAAAGCAATAAATAACTACAATTAGTACTGATAGGTTACCCACCCATTGCTAGGTTAGAAGTCGGCGTCATAGGTTCTAAACAAAATGATTCATTAAAACCTTAACAGATACCTAATATTGATATGTTTACAATTTTGTGACGATTAGTTAAGTTATATCATAACATCATCATAACATCACGCCTTTTATCCCCGAAGGGATAGGCAGACGTGCAGATTATGCCACTGTACAATGTAACACCCACTTTTTACTACTTATGTTATGAGTCCCATGTAATAGGGGGTGAGCCTATTGCCATATACCGGGCACAATTCCAGACTCCGTGCTACTGCTGAGAATTTTTAAAAAACCAGTAATAGTAAAGTATTAGTTTGCCCGACCAGGGAATCAAATTAAGTTATATCATTTTGATATAAGCCTCCTCTTTTTTAAAGGCGGTAAAATAGACATAAGTAGCTACTTCGCATCACACCTTTCCAAATCAAAATCTACTTTTCTACATACATCTGCCATAATCTTCAAAAGCTACCCAAAGCACACCCTTAGTAAGGGATTTCAAAGCAAAGCTATTATCATGTCCCGCGGCGCTGCCTGCTAGCAAAACGTTTGTCTTCTTAGCACATTTGTTTAAGAATAGTTGTATTTCACCGTCTTCACATACATTATGCTCAGCATAAAAATAACGTAAGGTACTTCCTTTTGCTAAAGGATTGATGTTCTTATATTTTATGCGAGACAGATTCTATTTGTAGCCATTTTCGACTGCACGGTTGGTGCGGTGGCTGGGCTGGCTGCCGTGACGTGTCGCCGGTTCAATTCCCGCACCGAACAACACTTTGTGTGATCTACAAATTATTGTTTCGGGTCTGGGTGTCATTGTGTCTGTGAACATGTATATTTGTAAACGCACCCACGACACAGGAGAAAACATTAGTTTGGGGCAACATTCCTGAAAAAAAAAATTACCTAGGTAGTTCTACACAGGGTAATGTAGTAAAGTACCTGTTTCTAAGCAACGTATTTCATGTATTTTGATATTATATTGCAGCAGTCTTAAAAAATAGGTTTTTATGCATACAATCTAAAACACACATGTAAATAAAATCCTTCTTCGTCCTTAGGAATGTGTCGTAACCGGCGTAGCACCATGTGGACTCCGGAGCAGGTCTCTCTTTTAAAGGACTCGGTGCCTCCTTACAGATTTTGAGGATGGCTACCGGAGTGGTTTTAGTGAGGTAAATATACCACACTCCCTAGTCTTTTATTCCCATCATCATCATCTGGTTTCCTTGCATCATCAAAAAAGGTGAAAACCTATGTAATACTTTGTTAGGTCATTACATAAACCCGCTCCTTTAGTTGTTTTTAAATATTTTCCCCAAATCTCAAATCACTGCTATTACAGAAAATATCGAAGCCCTATTTCGGAATCAACTAACAAGGACATCTTTAAAGTTATTTGAAACCAACACTTATTAAGTAAATTATAATCTTCAAAAGTAATTCACAACAAAACACAATGCAATTACAAAATATCTACCCCAGGGGTTGTTAGGTGGTGAACACCATGATCTGGACAATAATGGCGAACAATAATTGCTCGCGAAGGGTGGTGACCATTCAATCAGCATTGGGACATAATCATAAACTGTCAGGAGCTGCACTCGTAAATATCTGACCGGATGGCCAATGTGCAGGAAGGTGACAGAAGTTTAAGTGACTTTTTCAAGGACTTGAGTAAATTGTGTGTTTTGGTCTTTTTTGTGGCATAAGCCGGTAAACGAGCAGGCGGATCACCTGATGGTAAGCAATCGGCGTCGCCCATGGACACCTTAAATACCAGAGGCGTTACAAGTGTATCACTGGCTTTTTGGGGATTAGGAGTTTGAGGATCGTTGGGGATTCAGGGATTGGGGCGATTGGGGAAGGGGAAGGTAATTGAGCCTCCGGTAACCTCACTCACACGACAAATCACAACGCAACCGTTGCTTCACGGAGCTTTTCTCAATATTTTCACGTGAGTAATCCGAATTTTTTACTTAATTTATGCATAGGTACCTTCTTAATACTTCGTCCGTTAACCTTCACTTGCGACAAGACAGTCATTGTGTTTGACAATGACTTACTGTTGAAAAACCTTACTGAATAATATGAATGGCAGTTGTAATATATTAGAAGTAGCCATTTTTAATACTTTTTGAAGTAGTACCTAGTAGTACTCTAGTAATTAAAGTAACTTAACCCTTTGAGTACCGTCATTAGACACAATTAAAGAACAATAGGTGTGCGGATACCGGTGTCCTCGCGGTGTTTGACAGTTTAATACTGCTTATATTTTATATTTATTATATTTCAGCTAGTTTTCGCCAATTACTTGCGTACTCATAGTTGGTTCTGCTGAAGTCTGAAAGGTCACTTAATGTCGACCTAAGATTGGATGTTGAAGTAATAAGCAAATATTTCTGTTTTTCTTTAGCATTAAGTACGGTGATATCACACTTTTCAGTTGATTTTGTCCTACTGATTTTCCTATCACACATTACATGAGTGGTATCAGACGGACGGACGGACAGTTATGGCTCGCGTCGAGATGTTATGACGCAAATCGGTAGGGTGCTGTAATTGATCAGCTGCACGGTTGGTGCGGTGGCTGGGCAACCGGCTGCCGTGCAACGTGTCGCGGGTTCGATTCCCGCACGGGACAACACTTTGTGTGATCCACAAATTGTTGTTTCGGGTCTGGGTGTCTTTGTGTATGTGAACTTGTATGTTTGTAAACGCACCCACGACACAGGAGAAAATCCTAGTGTGGGGCAACGTTTTTTTAAAAAAGAAAAAAAAAAAAGAAAAAAAAAATGCTATGCATTCGGTGCTTTTTGTGGTGAAGTGGTACTATGATCCGATATTGAATTCTTTTTACCCTTGTGTCATTTTGATATTTGGTCTTTTATGTGTCTCTTAGAAGCGTTAGATGTAGTAATCGATTTGGTGTAACTCTCATCTTTTATTTCTTGAAGGACTGTTTAAGATGAACCAACGTAATATAAAATTTCTGGATTTCGTTTGGTTGTCCTATTTTTGAATTGAAAATGTCAAACGCATCCAAAATTACTGATCTCAATGAGGCAGAGCTCCTATTACCTTATACCTTACCTATTTCGGCTGTTTCATATACAATTATACCTAGTGTAGTGACAACAATGTACCATGACTTCGGTTCTGCAACGTTGCATTGGCGCAACGTAAGCCAATCACGGGCTTGTCGGGTTGCGACTTTGCGAGCTGGTTGCATTTGTATTTAGCCTAAGTTTACTTAAATATAACTGTGAATGATTGACTGCAGTCAATCATTCAGTCGGTTGGTGCGGTGGCTAGGCAACTGGCTGCCCCGCAACGTGTCGCAGGTTCGATTTCCGCACGGAACAACTCTTTATGTAATCCACTGATTGTTGTTCCGGGTCTGCGTGTCATGTGTATGTGAACTTGTATGTTTGTAAACGCACCCACGATACAGTAGAAAATCCTAGTGTGAGGCAACGTTTTTTTTTTTAATGGAACATTGGTTTCTTTAATTTGCAATCTGACTACGTGCCTCAAAACTAGTAATTCTTGCAGTTATAATAATATCAAAAATATTAGATATACCTACATAGATAAAGTCTGATATCATCCCTCAAAATCATGTCCATAAACTGGACAAAGGCTCCCCAAAAATATTCACAACTATACTGCCCAATTTTAATACCCCCATCGCAAAATAAAAAGGTCTTTTACTAAACCTATCGCTCTGTATCGAGTCAATAAAAATGCAACAATAACTGCCTGTCCATTATAAGTAGTGATGCGTGAATAACGAGCATCGATAAACTCAAACATGGACAGTCAATGCAATCTCTACGTGGATTAAATGTGTTTATCCTGTGTGTGTAAGTGTAAATACGCAGTTTTAAAGTTTAAAAAAGAAACTATCCTGAGACATACTAAATTAACTAGAAATCGCGGGTTACTCACGTGAATATACTGAGGAAAGCTCTACTAGTTTCGAACCACAGAGGGGTTCTTCTTTGTAAACAGCGTGCGCAATCGCGCAACCTACTCAAACATCGAAACTAGTAGAGCTTTTCTCAGTATTTTCACGTGAGTAACCCGCGATTTTTCGTGACTAACCCTGTTTGGCCTATAGTTTCCCTTCTATTCTGATAGTTTGAGTAAATTGCGTTCAAAAGTAGCTAATTCAAAAGGTTTGCAGACAGTTCAAAAGTAGTGACGACTTATCATAAGGTTAATATACCTGATATTTCTATTTATTTACTTAGTCCTTTAGTTTGAAAAAGAACATTTACTTCCGCCTATTATGTCGAAAATAACGAACTTATCCTCTTATTGTGGTCACTACTACCTACTAACTATACCTAACCTGCTCTTTATACATAAACAAAAAATTAATTAGGCATAGCTTTGAAGAAATTATAAAAAAAATCCTATTCCAGAAACCGCAGGCAAACCCACATGCACCAACAATACCAAACAAACGTCAGCTAGTATAATGACGTCACGATTCTCCCAAATATTCTTCCGAATGCACCAATCGTAAAAGGTTTTACGATCAGTTCCGATGATACACACAAGTACACATCAAGCTATAGAACACCAGTCTATCATAATCTGGCTTTGTATAATCTCTTCGAACATTCCACGGTCAATTTATACTGGTTGTGTGTAGCTTTACTTGTAATCTATGTTTATTAACGGTCTATGCATGTGTGTGTTGTAATGGGCTATTAAATTTAGTTAGGACTGATAGGCTCATGTAGGTAGCCAGTAATAAAATTACTAATGATTTCATTGGGATGCGGATAGACGCGTTGTGTTCAGTTTATATCAGTTTTATGCCTAGATGAGGTGGACTAGTATTTATGGGATACGAGCGAAATTATTAATAGCGAATAGTACCTACTCAATTCAAAATGTCTGTATCCAGGAAGGTTTTTAATAGAAATTAATGTTAAAAATCTACGTCATGGAACGGAACAACTCTTTGTGTGATCCACAGATTGTTGTTCCGAGTATCCACAAACATAATACATACGTTAGTACACTAACATACATACATACCTACATTCAGGTAAAACTAAGAACCGCCTTTTTTAAGGTTAGTTCCAAAAAATATTAAATCATATTTCAAATACAGGGAGTGTTTGCAATTTGATTTTTTCTCTTATATGCAATATAGATATGACGATATTCAACGTCGTATCTTGTTGCCAATTTAACGAAAGTATCAATTCTGAAAAAGCAAACAAGTGAAGCTATTTATTAACTTACATCCCCGTATCCACCCTTTAACCTACAAGAGCAAATTAGAAATCATCATCAACAGCCTATAAATGCCCACTGCTGAGCAAAGCCTCTTCTCACACGGAGAAGGTTTGAGCATTAATCACCACGCTTGCTCAATGCGGGTTGGCGACAAACTTATAATTAGAATTCATAAGCCCAGGTTTCCTCACGAAGTTTTCCTTCATCGTTTGTCAGTGGTCTCTGAATAATCTTAGAAATCACATATAACTCGGAAAAAGTCACATTGGTACTTGCCATTGGTAGGTTTTGAAACCGCACCCTCGTGCATGAGAAGCAGGCGTCTTAAACCTCCGGGCAACCACGACATACAAGCAAATTAGACGTACTATTATCACCATGGAGTTACGCAATAGCTGACCAAAGCCATTGATGAATGAAATTTCAATCAAATACTATTCACACAACCAAATTTAATTACAGGACACCCACGGTCAAATTCAGAATCAAAACTATTGTAATAAAATTACCCCGTACACAAACAAACAATAAGTAATAATGTACCTAATTAACTAATCAGTAATGACCATATTCAAATGATGGAAATCAAAGCGCCCGTATGCTTGCATGGGAAAATGGAGCTATGAAGCGGCTACTGAATAGACATAATTGCGAAGGTCATTTCAGAAGGACAATAGACTGGACCCCATCACCCTTTAGCTTAAGTTATTTGGGTATGGAGTCGTGTTGCGTGTAAATATTTTTGTAAGGAAATAAAAATTGCATTATTATCTATACCTACATATTGTTGGAAGCATAGACAAAAAAAAACGAAATGTCATCGCGTAGCGCGAATATGTAATCTGTAGTTCGAAAAATGAAAAAGTCAAGATAGCGGGAACTCGCAAGTTCAATGACCGGTATTTGGTGTTGAGGGAATTTCAATCTATTTGAAAGTCAATTTGCCTATTTGTGTGCTGTATTGTTTTTCTTTCCGATTAATAGTTATGGTTCAGCTAGTCCTGATTTTGTAACTTGATTTCGATGTTAACAATATCGTAGGAAAGTCAAAACTGTATATTCAATATTTTTTTAAAGAATACTTGTAGAGTCGATGTTGAAGCCCAAAATATAGTTTTTAGAATCTTTGTCTGTTTGTCTGTATTTACTTATGTCCGGGCTAAATTCCAAAACTACTGCATAGATTTACATCACATTTAACGGGAATATTACTAAAAGATCGGGTCAACATAATTATAGGTTTCATAATTATCACGCTATCACTTACGGAGGAGGAGCTGTAAAGAACTATCTAAATTCACTTTTCCAAGAACGAACTCGCGGGCACAGCTAGTGATCATAATATAATACACGATGATGAGGTTAGTTTAGTTGCAGGTCTTTCATGTTCCACCTGGTGATGACTTGTTCACTGGTGAATGATTATGGGTCCTTATGAGCTCCTCAGCGACAGAAGAATTCTGTCTGAAAACAAAAAAGAAATAATAAATAAATATTTTGATATTTAAGACCTGCTGCTATTTTGTTAACCTGCTATATACATTTTATGTATGTAAGTATACCTACAGAATATAACTATTTGAAAACATTATACAATTGTTAAATATTATGAAAAAACGAATTAAAATATGCAAAAACATGAAAAATTTCAAGAATTTAGGAAGTTTTGGCAAAAGGCTAACGTCACGCGGTATTCCCAGGCGGTCACCCATCCAAGTACTAACCGCGCCCGATGTTGCTTAACTTCGGTGATCGGACGAGAACCGGTGCTTTCAACATGGTATGGACGTTGGCGAGAGCGATGCCAAAATAATTGTACACTATCAACTGTCAAATAAAACTGATAAAGTAGTAAGTGATAAATCTGGCGGAATATATTTTTGTCATATTTAACCAGTATTACTTACTCTTACTTGTAGATTAATATTATAAACTACAGTAATAAACCGTAAATAATAAACATTTATTTAATAAATTAATTTACATCGAAGCATTATTTACAAATTTCTTAAAATTAATTATTTTCTCAATAAACGACTCCATTCCTTTCACGAACACACATCGTCTGTCCAATGGAGTGGACAGTTTTTTCCTATTTTGCAATTGATAACCACCATCAGAAAATAAAGGACCCTGCATATTTTAAACTTGCCTATTATTATGCAAATTAACGTATTGACTCTGCCCATACCCTTTACAAAGTGTTAAAACTTTAGTTCTACGCTAGAAAGAGAAAGCATTATATTTGTAGAGCGTCGTCTCGTTTTAGCGCAGAACAATGAGCTGTTTTAATCTCGCGATGTAGTATCACCCTAAATTCACTGGCCATTCCTTTTCCGACAATTTTATTTTATTTTTATTTTCATTCGAATTTCAATCTTATTTATATTGCACTAAAAGTATTAACAATGCAAATAAGTATTCATTATTTAAATAATTTATTTTTTGCATTCTCAATAACGTGTCGTTTAATTTTTTACTTTATCACATTCGACATAGAGTTAAATTTTATTGGACAATGTTTTCTTAGTAGATTTATTAACGGCTTCCGTTTTGCTAAAATGTGTGAAAGAGACAAAAGATCATTGTTTAGAGTTATTTAGATCACGCATTAGTTTTAATGGACCGGACGCATGGGGGCGTCTTGTTGGTGACCAGTGATAAAAAATAATAAAAACGTATGAGAAAATATTTACAATTAAACTTTTTAATAACTTAGGGGTTATGATTGTGTGACCAGACAGATATTTTCGTTTATGAATTGAATGATTTGCGACCTCCGCCAAGTTTATTTTTTCTATTTATGGAAATAGAGGCAAACGTGCAGACAGATCACCTGATGGTAAGCAATCAGCGCCGCCCGTGGACACCCGGAACACCAGAGGAGTCACAAGTGCGTTACCGGCATTTTGGGGATTAGGAATTTGAGAATTAAGTATTGGGGATTCAATCATTTTTTAGGTCTCCGGTTAACTCACTCACACGGCGAAACACAACGCAAACGTTGTTTCACGTCGATTTTCTGTGAGGCCGTGGTGTGGTATCAGTCCGGTCGAGCCAGCTATTCGTGCCGAAGCATGGCATTCCCACACCATCGATAGATTTAATCAATGGAACAGTAATTTCCCATTATTGCAAAGCATTTATTTATCCATATTTTTATAGGTATGCTACACTCGAATAAAAAAAATACATTCTTAACATAGTACGATAGACGCCATATAAAAAAATTTGCAAAAAAAAGTAATTCATAATATTCGTCCACACCTGTCTTTACTATACTATCAATTTTCAACCTTAATACTTTAGCAAAAGGATTTAATTACATTGTGGAATACTATGTAGGGTGACCAGGTGTGTTCACGGTCGGTATGGCACGGTGAGTCATCGTGTCCTTAAAGTTCATGGCACGTGGTCACCTAGTCGTTAACCTTTTGCGGTTGACATGGTACAGTTTTTGCAGAAAAATGTCTACCGTTTGGTAAATTAATATTGTTCTTGTGGAAGGAAGTTTCCGGTGTTTTTTAAACAGTTTTCTTTTAAAATAGTTGATTAAGTAAGTAATTAAGATTAGGTAGTAGGCAGCAAAGGACTAAGTATTAAGTAAGTAATGCCGGAATACTGAAACGTTACTCAATTTTAAGTCGTCCTCAAATATCGTGCCATCTCTGTCATTTTACAAAGAATTTGTAGAGATAGAACTATACTTAAGCACGATTTAAAATTGAGTAGCGTTTCAGTATTCCGACATGAGTGTTGTATGTCATCGTCAATGTAGTTAAAATCAAGAACGTTTACGTTACGTATTTTCTACTAACAAGAATATAAAAGCGAAAAAGGTATTGGCGTTCCAGTCTCTGCTTACGGTCCATGGGAGACATGCGTGTAGTTATGTATGAAAGAATATAAAACTAAAAACCCTGCAACCTGAACAAACGGACTTTTCTCCTGATTATCACTTACAACATTACCGACCGAAATTAGGTACTTATTATAATAAAACATGAAAAAGTGCATAAAGTGTGGGAGAGCCATGCTTCGGCACGAATGGGCCGGTTCGACCGGAGTTATACCACGGCCTCACACAAGACCGACGTGAAACAACGCTTGCATTGTTTCGTCGTGTGAGTGAGGTTACCGGAATCCCAATTACCCTGAATCCCCAACAATCCTCAAACTTCTAATCCCAAAAGGCCGGTAACGCACTTGTACCGCCTCTGGTGTTCCAGGTGTCTATGGGCGACGCCGATTGCTTACAATGGTGATCCTTCTGCTCGTTTACCTGCTTATCCCATAAAAAAAACTTCTATTTTAATTTCAAAACTTCAATACAACATAGGTACAGCATAGGTACCTTTAGCCTTTCAGCCTTTCATTTATCAGTCGGATATTTAACTACCTACATACTTAAAACAGCCAGGCGTTGGCCACGAGGTCTTAATAAGAAAAAAAAAACATAGCAAAGAAAAAAATTGCGTACTTATAATGCAACGGTATCCAGACATTACTGGTTTGTAAACATCTGCCGCCTGACCTTTACACGAGTAACACCTTGAGGGGTGGGCAGAACGGTAATTATAAAGTAGGTAATAGTGCATGCGGGTGCAAGTTATGAGCATTCCTTAAGCGTTATGTTGTTATGTGAAATGTGGAATTGTGATGTAGGTACATTTTTTTTTAAGAACATTATTTTATCAGCAACAAAAGACTGGGTTGATAATCTATATCTATATCTATCTATATCTATCTATCTTCTATATCTATCTATCTATACATATAATAAAATTGTAGAAAAGTGTTGTCTGTACATTGAAAATAAAAATAAAAAAAATAGCAGGAGTTATTGTTATGTCGATGTCGAACCCAAAAATGTAATTAACTTTTTTTTTGTCTGTTTGTCTGTTCACGCTAATCTCAGAAACGGCTGATCCGAGTTGGATGCGGTTTTCACGAATATATTGTGGTATGCTTCAGTTATGTTTTAGAGTTTGTTTCATGTCAATCGGTTCATAAATAAAAAAGTTGTGTCAAATTAAAGAATCACGTCGATCACTATTCTATGCTTATACATACAAAATGACTGTGATTATGATCCAAAATAAAAATAAGTATATATTTAAAAAAAACGCTGCTCATAGTCACTATTCCACGCGAACGAAGTCGCGGGCACAGCTAGTTCAAAATATATTTTAATCTGGTTATGAGCCTAAACAAATAAATAAATAAAAACATTTATTTGCAGTAAACATGGTATAAAAAAGGTCTTAGGTTTACAATAGGCACAAACATGTTCAGCTAATAAAATAGCATGCAAAAATTAAATATTAGGAGCTACAAAATATATTAATTGGACAGTTACTTTGTCAATGTTCTAGTTACTGACTTATAACTATACCTATAGGCATATCACCAAATTGAACAAGTTTTAAAATAATTAATGTTTTTTATTTCCAGTAAAATGTATTTAAAACAATAAATCTAAAATGATACAAACAGACACTTATTGATATTTAGTGTCCAGCAATGATCTCTCTAACAAATCATTGCTATGATCAAAACTGTAGGCTCATAATAATATTACTATACTTTATATTAGACACCAACTGACTGACCCAGCAAATGTCGTACCTAAAAACGTTTTTTCTCACCTTATTAACCTAGACTAGACTTCTACGTATATTTCAAGACCAAAATTAGCCAAATTAGCTCAGCCGTTCTTGAGTCAAATTCAAGTCAAAATCATTTATTTCAATTAGATCAGGATGGCACTTTGAACGTAAACAACATAACATCACGCCTTTTATCTTCGAAGGTGTAGGCAGAGGTGCACATTATACCACTGTACAATGTAACACCCACTTTTCACTATTTATGTTATGCGTCCCATGTAATAGGGGGTGAGCCTATTGCCATATACCGGGCACAGTTCCAGACTCCATGCTAATACTGAGATTTTTTTAAAAACCCAGTAGTACTTTGCCCGACCCGGGAATCGAACCCGAGACCCCTTACGTATTACGTGAACGTAAACAAATAAATAAGTATTCAAAGTGAAGCTATTTCCTCATTCCAAGGTGTAGATTCCTATAGAGAAGAACGAGCAAGAAACTCCATAGGTTACTCTTTTTCAGTCAGGTTCACAATACAAGACAGAGCTTTAGTGAGAATAACGTAGGGAAATTCATTTTTATTTATATAGATAGATAGATGATCTAGTTAGTAAAACGTGCAAATTAACAACAGATGTGCGTCACTAATGGCACAATGACTTGTAGTTTATGGAAAATTGTATACAAATGATATGGCAACATCACCCCCATAGCTTCATAGCCGATCCAATCACTCATGGAAGTAATTAATTGTATTAATGAAGTACGTACGGTAGTATAGATATTGAATATAATTTAGAATAGAATAAACGACATTCTATTCTATTCTAAATAATGGTTAGTTCGCCAAAAACGATAAACATAACACTTCTTCATTACAGAAATATTTCTTGTTTTTAACCCTTGCGTATTTTTCATAGCAAACGTTAGCTTTAGGTTTTTTTTTCTGCATAGGCAATGACTAAGTGAATGACGTGACGTAACATTTTCACATCGAGCGAAAATTAAAACGTATGTTACTATTACAAATTCCTTGTTACTCATCATAACATACATAACATCACGCATTTTTGGCAGGTGCACATTACGGCACTTAATGCCACTGTACAATGTAACACCCACTTTTCACTATTTATGTTATGAGTCCCATGTAATAGGGGGCGAGCCTATTGCCATATACCCGCACAATTCCAGACTCCGTGTCACTGCTGAGATTTTTTTTTAAACCCAGTTATACTATACCTGACCCGCTAATCGAACTCGAGACCCCCTGCACTTGGTTAACAAGACAGTCTCCTCGTTACTATTACATCATAAACCTAAGTGTACCTGCCTACTTACAATTAATTACACATCTAAACAAAAACGAATTACAATACCGACCTCCTCCATACAAACGTTAAAAATAAAAACCTCAACACAAGAATACAGAATAAAACATCAGCAGATTCGAATAATCAGAACATCCCCACAAAATAGGGGACAGATTAACATCCAAAAAGAAAATCTAAATTAAATCCATTCTGGTAGATTGTGACAAACGCTATCAGTCATACGACCCCTCATTTGCATCAGAAAAACTTGAGGAACAACTATTTATCAAAATGGCGAGAGGACTTCCGGCTGCCATGACAGTAGGCGCGACGTGTTTCCGCCCGCCATCTTTGGCTGAATGCTATACATTCGAAAGAGAAACAAAGCTTAAAATTTATTAGGGTACTAGATGTGACTGCGTGGAAATTATATTAGGAATTATTAATATTTTTCTGTCTAATTAAAGGCATACTGTAGAGGTATATAAAGTATACTTTTAGGTTTATAATATATTGTCTGGCACGTTTCCTATATAAAGTAAAATTTATGAAGTATTATTTAACGCCTTATAAAATACAAATAGCTTGTAGTCTCTTGTTCGCGTTTTACCTGGCAAATAAGTAATTATTCATTACTTCAGCTATTTAAGTACTTAAAATGGAAGTAGATTATGTAATGCCACCGCTAATGTTCATCGTGAATCATGAACATAATAATATGTATGTAAGTACTTAACAACAAACAGATTGAAAATTCTTCTTCGCTTTTGTAATAGATTTTTTTTTAGAAAAGAGTAACGAATGGAGTTTCTTGCTCGTTATTCTCCATTCGATTCTACATTTTGGAATGAGCACCTAGCTTAACCTAGCTTCACTGACGGACTGACTGACAGACTATTATTTATTTTGTATTTGTTGACGGTTCAGATTTACCAAACTATGGTTTAATTGAAATAAATGCTTTGACTTTGCCTTTGAATTTAACTTTCATTTTGACATAATATAATTATAAGTACATGTTTATTAAGTGCCATAATAATATTACTTAAGTGCATGTTTACACCAATATGCCACTTCTAGTACACCATCTTAAATGACTAAATCACAACACAGAAGCACAGACTCCCTGATTGGGGCGTGATCTCAATTTAGATAATTTAGTGCTACGTTCACGGTGAAATATTTTCAGCATTTTCAGTGATTTCAGGGCAGGTTCGCTGATTGGTGGTGATTCTGTTAACTTGATGCCCGCCATTTTGTTTACTAATATGCTGCGGAGTTATTTATGTAGGGCAATGTTTTTGACCGATTTCAAAAAAGGAGGAGGTTCCAAAATTGTCGGAATAATTATTTTCGTATGTGAATAATTATTGTCGTCGTGTCTATTTTTGCTGATTATGTTAATTTTAATATTAATTTTATTTCAAATGAATGACATAATTTTTAATACGCAAACTGGTGTATTTACACGGTAAAATTAAATAAGAAACGAAAATTAAAACAATTATAATTTTGATAATTAGTTAAGCATGAAATCGTTGGTATTCATAGTGATAATAGACTATCATTGGACATCGTCATAATCGGCTTGTTTTTAATTACTGCTAAATATACCTAAATAAGTAGGTATACAATAAAAAAAATTGCTTTACGAAAATCATATAAAACATAAAGATATAATCAACTACGTACGTACCTACGAAACATTAATAAATTTCAACAAACCAAACGCATTTCATTAAAATAAATCACATTTAACACACCACAAACACGTTTCAATCTGTGACGTAATACTTTACGCAATGAGTTTGACGCAACGAGGGCATACCGCTATTTCGACTCGGCTTCTATCCCTTCGATAGCTCAGTTGGTAGAGCGGTGGACTGTAGTTGTTATGTAATGGATATCCATAGGTCGCTGGTTCAAATCCGGCTCGAAGGAATTCTTTTTGTTTCGTTTTAAATTTTCTTTTCTATATTTTTTTATTATTTTTGACATAAAATAAGAAATGCGCGCAATGTTTATTAATTTTTATTAATACATTTTTGTTACGCATTGTATTTTACTCAGCTTACTGAGTAAAATACAATGCGTAAGTTAATTAACGTTTTAACTTAAATAAATAATTTTAAATAAAGATATCCTTAATTTTAATTAATTTAATTAATAGTGAGTTATTCTTATTGTATCATACCTATAATAATATCTAATTGGGTAGTTTCCAGGGTCTTAAAATTGAAAATGTAATTAGACTAATTAGTCCGTGAGTTAGAAAATGAAAAAATATTAGACACGTAGGTATTTTTTTAATTTCTCGTATTAAGTTGCGTAATGATATGTACCTAATAATGATAAAATAATGTACGTAAATGTTCTTATCTGAAAATGATAAGATAACCACAAATACCACAATTATCGTATACTATATAGAGGTACAAATCTACCCAATAAGTATTCCATGAATTCTCTCCGATCATTTTTATATCAAAATCAAAGTCAAAGTCAAAGCATTTATTTCAATTACAAAATCATTAATTAGGCTCTTTTGAAACGTCAAATATTGAATTGTCCGTCCGTCTGTCAGTGATGGTAGGCGCTCATTCCAAAGTGTAGTTTCGAATGTTGTTCTCTATTGTTTGTTTCAAACAAGGTGCCCACATTATGTATACTTACAATTAGAAATAATTCTTATACACTTCGATCAACAATAACAACTCGAAGCTTATACAGAATAATTAAAACAAAAAAGAAATGTTCGAAGCCACAAGATATCTAGAATAATCACAACAACCATAACCATAAAAAGTAGCTGTACCAAAAGGTAACATAACATCACGCCTTTTTTAGACGTGATGATAAAGGGCAGAGGTGTACATAATGCCACTGTACAATGTAACACCCAATTTTCACTATTTATGTTATGAATCCCATGTAATAGGGGGTGAGCCTATTGCCATATACCGGGCACAATTCCAGAGTACGTGCTACTACTGAGAATTTTTTACTTAGCCCGACCCGGAAATCGAACCTGATGACCCTTGCCCGGCAGTCACACTTACGACCACTCGGCCAACGAGGCAGTCTAAGTACCAAAAAGTATCATAATTTAATTACTTCCCCGACGTACTTATAAAAAACTTTTACTCAAAACCGCAGTCGAATTAAAAAGAAATTCAATTTTGTCACGATACAAAGAATTTGAATCACCTTATAACCGTTAACCACTGCTCTTGGGTCCGTAAGACCGTGATAATGAATTAGAGGGTTGAATGGCATTGTGAAGATGTTGTCGTCGTTACTAAATTGAAAATTGGATTTTTTTGAAGTCGCAAAATTATGTTTTATACCTCTAGAATTGGTGAAGAAATTATGGATAGTAGGTACCTGTGTAAGTTTTTGTAGAATAACGAAATAAATTAGAGTTTATTTAGCTGTGCATTACATAAAATTTTAATTTACCTTTGGACAGATTAGGTACTGTAAGTACGACGTAATCCGCACGATGGAAAAACCATAACCACTTTTAATAAGTATTTCTGTACTTTTAAATAACATGCTAATAGTGACTATCATTTATCATAAGCAATATTTAAAAATCGCGTCTACAGTACTAATTAAGATTTTCCAAATTAATTGCACACATTGCTTAACCCGGAAAAAATCTCATTTCAACTAAAATCTTCCCAATTATCTGCAAATGAAGACTAACCCTTTGAATGTTCAGAACTTTTTAATTGCTGTTAAATCGAAAAGGGATCAAATGAAAACGGTCGAGTCCATTGTTGGCTGTCATTAATCTATGTGGGTGGGTACAATTTCATCCCATCAACCGTTGTAGGGTTTTAAATGTTTTGGTGTTCTTTTTTTATATTGTTTATGTTGTTACTGTAGAATGTAGATACATAAATTATATGAAGTGTTAGTTATTTTGTGTTAAAGTAATTAAGTATAGTACTTAACACTATAGGTACGATCTGGATCTGTTTTCGCTTTTTCGAAAATTCTCTGATAGCTCGGAGTCTAGAATTGTATCCATTTTACCACAAAGAGGTTTTTTTTATATATTTGATGGACCGACGTTTGACCATCTCACCCACATCTCACCTGATCATCCTGTTTTATATACGGCTCATAAAATAAAGTGATAAACAATGGGTGTCTTTAATTTTATGTACTTGGACAACCGAGAGCTTTGTTCGGGGTTTTTTTTTCAGGTAACGACTATATTTGATAATTTATTTATTTATCTATTCCACTTGCATCTAAAATGAAACCTCGCAAGTCCGTTTGATCGCCCTCGAAAGCCCATCAACACAAAATTTCAAGAAAATCATTGGAGCCGTTTCTGAGATCATTAATACATAAGTACAAGAATTATTCGTTTAAATTCGTTTGATTTTTCAATCATATCATTGGTTAATTCTTAACTGTAGAATAAAATCGACATTTAACAGTTTTTAGTATGGAAGAATTGTCAATTATTCATATTTATAGCTCAGTTAAATTTTATCTGGCGTTGGAAAAATCGGATTGTATGTACACCTCTACCTTTCGTCCTAGTTAGTTCATAAGTCATAATTGGTGCGAGAGACGAAGAGAGGTTAGCGATGAATGTATTTCAACTCTGCTGTCATTACCTGTGGAGCTAAAACTATACCTACGGAGTTTCTTGCTCGTTCTTCTCCATAGGAATCTACACCTTGGAATGAGCAAATAGCCTCACTTTTAATTTTATTGTTGACGTTCAAAAGTGCCTTTCTGGTCTAATTGAAATAAATGATTTTGACTTTGACTTTTGACTTTGATTACGCAACTCACAAGAACGTTGACAAAATGTCAACAAATTTGTATGTGTGCGTATGCAATGGGTTACCACGTTACCAGGCTTTAAAAAATGACAGAGATGTCCTTCGTGTCAATGTGTGTATGTTCTGCGTGGAACTCTATAGTAGCTAGGTGCCACACCCCTTTTTTGACGTCCTTGGCGCCTTAATACATATTAAAGAAAGAAGTCTGACTTAAGCTTTATTTCCTCACTTCTCTTTTAACTTTTTAAAAACCCAAAGCCAAAAGTATCAACACTGCATGTTTAAAACCCGACAATTTCACATTAAATTAAATAAAAGATTTTATCGCCCGTTCTAACCCTTGCGTGACGCACAGATTCATCTTACCCGTCACCGACTGATGGATCAAGATATTAATACCGAGCGTGGCGAATGTGACCAAAACGTTAACCCTTTCAATGCATTCTTAATTAGAATTTGTGCTACGGGTCTTCTAATGACTGATAACTGTGATTTTCTTTTCAAAACGCGAGATTGATTGCTTTTGAATACGTTTTGAAGGAGATTAGCGATGCTGGAGTTTAAATTGGTGATTAAGGAGTGTTCTCTTTGTATTACTAAAGTATGTGTCTGTAAAACTATTAAAGAAGCTAACTGTAATTTAAACCGTTTGTTTACAGGTATGAACTGAGATGGCAGATCATGGTCCTTAAAAAAAAACAAACTGTGGTACCTATCTAAATACGCTCAACTTAATGCTGAGATGGAGACCCTTTTGGCAAGGGCACGCGCCATTAAATGTTATGTATTTCGTTTTTATTAATTTTTAATTACTGTGTTATTATTTTATTGTCACTGTGTTGTTATACTCTGTCGTTTCTTTGTTTTTTTTCTATATCTACTTATATAAATATCAATATGTGTATTTATTTGTCCTTTTCTTTTTTAATTTTGTATTTTTTTGTATCTGTGTGCGTGCCTACTGTCGAATTAAATGTCTTTTCTTCTTCTTCTTCTTTCTTCTGAAATAAAAATGAAATAAAATAAAAAAAATATCGCCCACGTGCTATGTGTGAGCACGTGCACGTGTTCGCGTGTATCGTCTACGTTGATTGCGTATAGTAATTTCATCAAACTAAAGCAAAATTTCGTCAAATAATACTTACACGTGAAATATTATTATTATTTTTGACTTATTTCCAATTTGTCGTCTATATTGGTTGTGTACAGTAATTTTGACTCAGCTATCGCCAACGTCCATACCATGTTGAAAGCACCGGTTCCATAGTAGAAAGAACACAGTAGGTTATCTAAGGCCGCCCGCCGAGTTATTAGCCTACTCTTGCGTTGATCCCCAGGGTTGTCACTTTTACTTTTAGTTAATATTTTCGAACAAGCAGCACTTGACCTAAATTTATGAAATGAAAAGCATATTATGATTGAATATTTTATCAATTTATAAATTTAGTAAAAATTAAAAGCTTATAAAAAGATTATTAACTTCTTAAAATAAACTTTAGCTCTATACATAGTATTCAGAAAGTAAATTTGGGAATACATTTATATGGAAAAATGCGACTCGGCTACGCTCTTAACAAATCAGATAAACTGTGAAATAAACAATACAATACCACATTTTCTTATAATATTTAAGTATAGTAGGTAATTACATTTCTGGTTGAGTAGGAACTATGAAGAATGATAAGAGTAAGAATAAGTAAGTAGGTATCTCATCATCAAGTACCTACAAATTATATTATGCTAGAAAAAGTGACTAGCTTACCTTTCCTGTTCAATAGGTACCTAATCTGAACAGAGACAGTTCTGGAATCGATTAATTATTAAGACACCCAAACACACAGCAATACGTTCTTCTACGATTATCAGACATTTTTTGTTTCATTGAACAGTGCCGAAAAGCCGTGAAGCGCGCGCAATCCTCGTACAGTGTCAGCCCTGCCTGGCGCACTGAGAAACGGGTCGAGATTTTGTTATAGTGTGCGTGCGTCGACGCATAGATACTATGGCGCACACATATAAGCCGCGCGCGGAGCATTTGTATGAAGATAACCTACTTTGTTCTTTATACTATGCCGGTTCTCGTCCGATCACCGAAGTTAAGCAACATCGGGCGCGGTTAGTACTTGGATGGGTGACCGCCTGGGAATACCGCGTGACGTTAGCCTTTTGCCGTTTTATTTACTAATTTATTTTTTATTAAATAATATAAATTAAATACTGACATCATTCGCATTTTGTGGTCCGTAGCGTTGACTGCAAAATATAAAACGGAAACAATGTTTTGCTAACCTTTGCAACCACAATTTAAATTATGTTTTAAACTTGGATTTTAAAATTAGTTTTTTATTTATTTATTTAAGGGACAAAAAACAGTTACATATTAAGATTTTACATAAATTTTTACATTAAACAACAGCTACAATAAATATGTAACCCACACCATAGCCCAATTTTAAGCGTAGTTTATGTTTATTGACTTCATTACCATACGCTGGTCTTCATTATCAAATACTACATCGTGGTATCCACAGTAATATCTGTGGTGGTATCCTATGGTGTATACCTAGTCGCGGAGAACCTAACGGGTAACCGGGGCTCCGAGTGGTTTTTAGTCAGTAAGAGTCTGACACTCCCTCCCGCCACACCCAGGCGGGAGCAGTCATTCGAGGATTTTCCCCCCTTAAAAAAATAAACATAGTTCGACAGACACGCTTACTTACGCTTACTTACTACTACTTACAAACACTCCTTATTTCTTTTTGTCTGACCACGCAGGCGAATCCGCGTACAATAAATAGTAAAAAATAAACATACATGACCGTTTGAACTTTTCACACAAGAATTAAGTTGATACCTAATACTCGTAGGCAAATTTTAAACCATGCGGGTCCATTGTACCCTTCATCTTATTTGTCGTCTAATCGATCAACTTCACTCTAATTCAGCTGATTTGCATGTTAATTTTAAACATAAAGGAGGGTTAATTGTGGGGATCATTGGAAGCCCTATTTATGTGGTGTTATTTAAAGATTAATTTGGAATTTCTTGTTCGATAGTTGGTTTCGCCTGTGGTTTATTATTATTTCTTTATTTTGGCTACTTAGTCATACCAAAGTTAAAAAAATGTCACAGGACTGTCTCGTTGACCGTGTGCCGGACAAGGGTTTGATTGCCGGGTCGAGCAAAATATAAACTTTTTTTTAAATCTCAGTTTTAGCACGGAGTCTGGAATGGTGTCCAATATAATGGCAATAGGCTCACCCCTCATTACATGGGACTCATAACAAAAATAGTGAAAAGTGGGTGCTACGTACATGGCATTAAGTGCTGTAATGTGTACCTCTGTCTACCCTTTCGGGGATAAAAGGCGTGATTTTATGGGTTATGTGTGAGGAACAGGTTTTGATGACCAGTCACTACCATTATTCTATGACGTATCACTTGAACCGTTGTTTCCTTAAAATCCTAAATTGTTGCCAGTTGCCCCATTTTTTTTTCTATAATAACATGTTAAGAATTTATAACCAGCGCGTTTTATGGGTAAATTGTCAGTAGGTTAAAACATTGGTAGTACCGATCTATTTTTTTACGGTAACACCTATGTGAAACGGTGAAGTATATTAACCGCTGGAATCGAATCTCGCTCGAATATCGGTATACAGTATACACCACAGAACATATAAAGGAGATGTTCTGTGGTATACACCTACAATAGAAAATACATTTGTGTCTAGCGTGGATCTGCGCTTAGGCCCACGACGTATTAAATCCAAATCTAACCAAACCAAGTGGCTGGCAACAAATTCTTAGGTATCTATGATTTTCGACATCATCAAAATAAATTCGACATCACCTGATAAATCACTTTAGTATCCCGAATTTTAGGCTCTCTAAACTGAAAAATAAAATTTCTCCACCAATTTAATCCATAAATACCATACAGAACTGTAACTACACAGGAACAGACACCCCTCACAGCAGTACATTCCATACCAAGTATCATTTTAGATCAAACACGTGATAATGGCTATAAGAGCGCCCCTATTATTTGATACAATAAAAGTGAAGTGCAGAAATACTTGGCATTCTACTGCGAAAGTGCACCACATAAAAAATAACATAAGTGACATTACAGCTGCAAACGACAATGAATCTAGAAGCTGGTAACCAAGAGATGTGAATGGAATAACAACTATGGATTTCATGAGATATTTTGGATTGGAGATTGATGTATGTATCGGCCGTTCAATAGGCCGTACTCTTGCAGATACGGTTCTAATGGTGATTGAGAAAAATATGGCAGGAGGACAGACTACAATAACTTGTGGTTATACCCTCATGAATATTGAAGATCTGAGTGATAGACAGACATACATTTTTATTTGATTATGTAATAATAGCGAGTGATGCTGATCGTGAAGTGAAGATACCTGCTTTATATCAGTTTTGGTGAGACATTTTTTTATTGGATTTGTTTTATGCAAAGCGATATGATACTATTATCCTCAAGGTGCTTGTGACTGAGAATTATGTGAATGATAAGACAGTAGATAAAAAAAATTGAGAATGTTGACAAACAATCCAAGGGTTTAATTTGAGAGATGCTAAAAATAGTTACATATTGGATCTAACTATAGGTGTCCAGTTCATATGAGAAAACTCTTATAAAAGAGACTCTATAGAAAATCCAATAAACGCCAAAAATAAGAAACAATAGCATGAAAACAAAGACTAGGATATTTCCCAATTTTTAATAAGGAAATTGAAGTAGTTTTATTTTACGTCGGTAGTTTAGTAACATTACCATTTTCGTCATCTACTTGAAAACGTCTACTGCTAATTAAAGGCCTCAATCTAAACCCTTCGGTCTGATAGTCCAGAGCCAGTCCAGGCTTTGAATATTTAAATAAAATCGTTCAGATAACTGACACGCAATATACCTAAGAACAAAAAAAGTTTTAATCGAAAATAAAAAACTCAATATATAATATTTATCGTAAAAAATAGCAAAAGGCTAACGTCACGCGGTATTCCCAGGCGGTCACCCATCCAAGTACTAACCGCGCCCGATGTTGCTTAACTTCGGTGATCGGACGAGAACCGGTGCTTTCAACATGGTATGGACGTTGGTAATGATGGAGTTGAAATTACTCTTCAGTATACCTCTACAATTTTACTGTAGTATTTTTTGCCAACCAGTGACTTACTAATGTAATATGTATTTTTTGGATTAATTCGTATTGAGTCACACACGCACATTGTGTTACATGTATAGAATCATCATCAACCTGAAAACGTCTACTGCTGAATAAAGGCCTCGATCTAAACCCATCGGTGTCTGGTAGTCCAGAGCCAGTATCTTTGCAGCGGAGGACCGGGTTGCCGGGGCTCCGGCTCGAAGTTCAGGCGTAGGAAGTAGGAACGGCTTGACTTTTAGTCAATAAGAGTCTGACACTCCCCTCCTGCCTCACCTAGGCGAGAAAAACCAATCGATGATTTACCCCCCTTTAAAAAAAGGACCCAATGTCTCTATCAAACTAAAGCAAAAGTTCGTCAAACAATTTATTCTTACACGTGTTTATCTCAATATTATTTATTATCTTTGGCTAGTTTCCAACTTGTCGTCTACATTGGTTGTGTACAGTAATTTTAGTTTGTCTATCGCCAACGTCCATACCATGTTGAAAGCACCGGTTCTCGTCCGATCACCGAAGATAAGCAACATCGGGCGCGGTTAGTACTTGGATGGGTGACCGCCTGGGAATACCGCGTGACGTTAGCCTTTTGCAATTTATTTTAATAATTTAATTTTTAGTAAAAAATATTTTTTTATTACATGCGTATTTACCTACATCTGTATTTTGTGGTTCGTAGCGTTGACCATAAAGTGTAATAACGAAAAAAAATGTTGTCTTCCACCTCTGCGATTTTACCACCAGAGGAGTCATGATTACAAGTGCATTGCCGACCTATTATTTCTTATTTTTTATTTCTGTAAATGGGCTAGAAGCACTTTTACAAGTCAATTTTATCAAGTGAACGATGAGGACAAACTTATTCTTTTACATAATAAATTCATTACCATCGACTAAAAAACGTTCACTACCTAACAAAGCTACCCAATCTAAATAAATTCACTTAAATATTACAAAAAAATCTTAATTCATATTTTGACTTACATTTACAGCTATAAATACGAGTCAAAAGATATTAATTACCGTATCATTAACGCATTCCTGATTCCGACGCGCCGTTCCGTCGGATTCCCGATTATTCACCCCTTTCTGCTTATACCAGAACACTTATTAATATACAAGGGGTAATCTTTGACGATTAATGTTTTAGACATGTAACTCTGCTGCCTACCTTGTTGGTTAAGTGGTTGTAACCGTGTCTGTCGATCTAAGTGTCTTAGGCTCGGGTGCTAATTCAAGCTTCAGGTAAAATTTTATGTAATGTAAAAAATATTTATTATGATTCTGCTTGACGAGGAACTCGACTAGTTTCAAGCCATGCTAGAGGTCATAGTAGCAGCGCGACAGTCGCCGCGTCGTAGGTCGCTGAATGCTGCTCATGGATATGAGGCGTGATGTTATGTCACGCCTTTATCCCTGCAGAAGTTAGCCAGAGGTGCACATTACGGCACTTAATGCCACTGTACAATGTAACACCCACTTTTCACTATTTATGTTATGAGTCCCATGAATAATGAGAACACATTTGATGATTTATCCCCTTTAAGACTCAGTATCTTTAATCAAACTAAAGCAAAAGTACGTCAAACAATATTTATTCTTACACGTGTTTATCTCAATATTTATTTTATCCTTGGCAAGTTTCCAATTTGTCGTCTATATTGGTTGTGTACAATAATTTTAGCATGGCTATCGCCAACGTCCATACCATGTTGAAAGCACCGGTTCTCGTCCGATCACCGAAGTTAAGCAACATCGGGCGCGGTTAGTACTTGGATGGGTGACCGCCTGGGAATACCGCGTGACGTTAGCCTTTTGCTGATTTTGTCCACAATACAAATCAAGATTTCGACTTATATTTTATTTACAATTATCTGAACGATTTCATTGAAATATTCAAAACATCTAATTATATTAATTGGCAACAAGTGAGTTACTTTACACTATTTTGTAGAATCTTTTTTTAGCTATTTGTTGTAATATATTATTTTATGAATAATTATTACATTATTATTAATAATTATTACGGACCGGGTCTTAATTATACATTTGATGGAGCGTTAGTCGTAAGTCTTATCTGTTACGTCTATACTTGACTGACGCGCTAACCCACATTGTGTTTCGTATTACAAAAGTAAAAATCACAATCTAATACTAGACTATTAGTCTATAGATGCTAAATACGTAACTGATCACAGCTGAACCGATATTTAACTAGGTATTTTAATGAAAACATTTTAGGTAGGTACCATAAGAACACAATATGTGGACTATCCTCTTACACGATCCTACGTCAACCCACCCTCATATACAGGGGGTGCATAAATTAACGATAGCATTTCGAAAATTGTCAGACCCAATATCAAAATAGGATTTGACAATAGAATTTGTCAGTATAGTGTTACCAGTGATTATTTCCTATTAGTTATATGATAAATATTTTGATTTCGTTAAGTCTGATACATTTTTGTTTTGGGGTTGCCATTATTGAATTATCGGGGTGTTATGTTCGATTGTGTTATGTATAATAGTCGCTTGTAATAGCTTTTGGTCCTATTATTCCTAATTAACTGTTTATGGATTGTAAAATTACGATCGTAATAAATAGGTAGGTAGGTACTTTTATAACACTTGTTTTTCTTATAAGTATTTTGTGGGCCGACGTTTGACCACTATCTCGCCTGGTGGTAAGCGATGATTCTTAATCTCAGCAAGAGATAAAAATACCTAGTTTTCAAGAGTATCTTATTAATCCTATACAATAGAGACAATAGGTGCGTCAAGTACCTAAGTCAAGTCACGTTGGTTTTAAAAACATTAATTAAAAAGTTCGATATTTTTCTAATTTATCCTCCTAACACAAAAATGTTGTTTAATTAATTAAATAAAAGACACGACCCATCCATTACTTAGATAATGTCCTCAAATTAGTGTAAAATAACTCATCAATCTTGTTGCCAATTAAAATAATTAGATGCTTTGAATATTTCAATTAAATCGTTCAGATAACTGACACGCAATATAAGAACAAAAAAGGAAAAAGTTTTAATCGAAAATAAAAAAAACTCAATATATATCGTAAAAAAATAGCAAAAGGCTAACGTCACGCGGTATTCCCAGGCGGTCACCCATCCAAGTACTAACCGCGCCCGATGTTGCTTAACTTCGGTGATCGGACGAGAACCGGTGCTTTCAACATGGTATGGACGTTGGCGGTAACTGAGCTAAAATTACTCTACAGTACAAAATTTTACTGTAGTATTTTTTGCCAATCATTCACTGAACAACGTAATATTTTTAGAATTAATTCGTATCGAGTCGCACACGCACATTGTGTTACTATGTAAAAACTATTGCTTGACTAATTTATGAACGTTTCACTGAAATATTTAATTAAAGCACCAACACTGACAGCCAAGCTGGCGATTTTGATTTTAATTATCTGTTTTACTAAATCACCCTTTATTCGATAGTTTTGTTACTGTACAGAGGGTCAAGCACGAATAACTATCGCATTCGTATCGTAACAGTATCGAGCGAGTTAAGCGTTCTGATTGGTTGGTCCACTTGAGCCGGCCAATCAGAGTGTCGAACGCGCTCGATACTATTACTTTACAAATGCGATAGTTCTTCGTGCTTGGCACTCTGATCCATTATTGATTCCAAGAATCGGGTCGTCATTAAAATCAGACACATTAAAAAAATAACTCTACATTTTAAACACCTTTTGTATAGACAACAGACACAGAGCAAAAATAAAATAACGTACTCTTGTACTACTTTTTACCTTTTTTTACAAAAAGTAAAAAAAGGTAAAAAGTAGTTTTTAAAAAGAAAAAATTAATTTATTGTGGGAATAAATTTTTCTATAATCTGTACATAATCTGTATTATTACAAATACTTACAAACAATTCGTTAAGTTATCATTAATTCAGTACGAATAACTACACAGTAGCGCACAGCTACCTTATCATTATCTAACGCTGATTATCAGATTTATATCACTGACAAACCAATTAATAGTTGATTGCGTTAATTTACAGTTATAATTGTCTTATGAATATACCTAATTACCTACTATAAACATGATTATGTAGTTTTATAAATACGTAGGTAGGTAAGTAGATACACAAGAACACGATTACAAGTCATATTGAAAACTATAAAAAAAAAATTTTTGTTTTTTGTTACGACTGAGACGGCGCAAACATATAAGGACATCATTACATAACATAACATTACGCTGATTTATCCCCGAATGGGCAGGCAGAAATTACGGCACTTAATGCCAATGTACAATGTAACACCAATGATAAAAGGCTTTATGTTATGTTATGTCTAAGCTGTATTTAAAAAACACTATCTTCCATAGCATAGCAGAGTATCACAATATTGTTATATTTATCGTCACGCTTCTAACCATTCATTTTAAAAATAGCTTTTTGGCTCTTGATTGCGGCTATAACTACTCCGACTAGTTCGACGGATGATGTCATCAATGCTGACGTATCGTGCTATTAATAGGTATAGCTTATACTGCAGAGTAATTTTAGCATCTTTATCGCCAACGTCCATACCATGTTGAAAGCACCGGTTCTCGTCCGATCACCGAAGTTAAGCAACATCGGGCGCGGTTAGTACTTGGATGGGTGACCGCCTGGGAATACCGCGTGACGTTAGCCTTTTGCAAAAATTTTGCACATTGTGTATTTTTACTTTAATTACTATAAACATAATTATGTAGTTTTATAAATACTTAGGTAGATAAGTAAATACACAACAACACGATTACAAGTCATACTGCGTTATGAAACACTTAGGAAAACTATAAATGGTAATTTTTTTGTTTTTTGTTTCGACGGCTCAAGCATAATTAATTATAAAGACATCGTTACATAACATGCAGAGATTATGGTACTTAATGCCACTGTACAATGTAACACCCACTTTTTACTATTTATGTTACGAGTCCTATGTGAAAGGGAGTGAGCCTATTGCCACCAAAAATACATTTAATTCATTACAATCCACTTAAACTTATCAATTCTATCGTTTGAAATTGAATTGAGACTGCCTACTAAGAACTGTGCCACTATTCTAGCGCAACAAATAAAAATATTGACTAATTTTTATTTTAATAGCCGTCGGGTAAATTATTTAAAATCATTAGACACGTATTTTTTTATTTTCGTACAGACACAGATACTTTCGGCGAGATATTCATTTAAAATATCTCGTGACGTCACTTTAGTGTATGTTTTATATTCAAAAGTGACGTAGTTAGCTCCCACTCCTAAACTTTGATTCGTTTTGAGTATTATTTTATTATACGACAAAATTAAAAATATGTGTGTAATATTTTTTCATTGCCCAACTGATGGACTACCTAATTTGATTTTTAATTTTCATACCCAGTCACCATTCCTAACTATTGTATTTTACTTCCTATCCCAGGAAGGTAATAATTTGTCATATTATAGCCAAGATTTTTTGTAGAATCACCATAAAATACATTTTATTTACATGGCTTCTGTATTTAAACTCGTAAATACTCAGATGAGTAACAAAGGTACTTACATACCATAATTAAGGCATTCAGTCTAACCATGATATAATAAAAGATTATTAATTCTAAACTGTAAAAATATAAAAAAAATACTATCTTCCATAGCATAGCAAAGTATCACAATATTATTATATTTTATCGTCACGCTTCTAACCATTCATTTTATAAAATAAAAATAGCTTTCTGGCTGTCGGTCGCTGCTATAACTACTCCGAGTCGGAGTCTCCGACTAGTTCGACGTATGATGTCATCAATGCTGACGTATCGTGCTATTAATAGGTATAGCTTATACTGGAGAGTAATTTTAGCATCTACATCGCCAACGTCCATACCATGTTGAAAGCACCGGTTCTCGTCCGATCACCGAAGTTAAGCAACATCGGGCGCGGTTAGTACTTGGATGGGTGACCGCCTGGGAATACCGCGTGACGTTAGCCTTTTGCAAAAATTATTTATAATATTTTCAATTGTATCCTATACATTATTAACATTATTACTTTTTGAGGTAATTTAAGTTTATTCATGGAATTGAATATTTTTTTAAAGTACTAAACGAAAGTAATAGTACGAGATCCGGCTGCAGAATCAGTGTACCCATCGAGTGTTTGCTGAAAACCAAATTTTTACACATATTCATGATTAGGAGAATTTATATCCACCAGGTTGCCTATCAAAATGTGGCCGCTAGTGTTTTTAATTAAATTATTAATAATTCATAATCCGTAAGAAATTTCATTGACTTTTTTTTTCAATGAAATGTCGTCTACTTTACGGCAACATCTATAAAGACGCTGAAAAATTATGGTTGCCGTTGCGCACCTGGCCGCACCTCTTCGCAGCCAGGTATACACAGGTATGAATTTGTTACATTTATACACCCACAACGTACATTTATAATTTATATATCAAATTAAAGCAATTTTTTTTCTGTATATTATTATATACGGTTGCTTAATTAAATTGGCCGCCAATAAGGGTTGCTGGCTAATAAATATAGTAAATATTAAAAGTAGAGTGAAAGAGAGCTAGCGCGTAACACCACTAGTCAGACGAGGATAGCGATTGCCAGCTATACGACGATAGCGGAATCTGTAAATTATAAGAAATGAGATATTACAGTAAAATATTCCGTTTGTCATTCAACAGCAGTTTTCATTGTATTTTAAAAGGTAAATTGCAATATTACGTCGATCTAAAAGAATATAAATATGTAATCTTTGTTTTTTTTAATTTTTTAAATATAGACAGAAATATCTTTTTTTCGTAATGATGTAAAGCATGATTACAGAGAAAATCGGTGATAGCATTTACTTCTTCTTTACTTTTAAAAGTAGAGTGAAAGAGAGCTAGCGGTATTACCCTAGTCGGACGAGGATAGCGATTGCCAGCTGTCGGACGGTTTAAAGCCATTGCACATGCGTCAGATGTTAGTGTTCTCAACGGATCAGTTGTGATTTTTATTTTAAGTTCGAAACAATGCTGTTTGGAGTACGTAATACACAACATAATATATTGCTGTTTTATTTGTGCATCGAAAAATTATCAATCTCATTTAAGTGAAATAAAATTTATAAGGATGAAGGCGTGTTTCCTGTGCGACAAAAAATGCAATGTACTAGACTTTGATAATGCTTCAGTCAAAAAGTGTTCTCTAATGTTATTGTTTCGTCGCAAAAAAAAAATAAATATCATGACATTTTATTAACACTTGAATCTACCGATGATTTTGGATATCATACAAAATGTTTGAAAAAAATTACAGTTTTAAAGCAAAAAGATAAAGAAGAATTCGAAAGTTTTTGCAAGACACAAACCGTAAGTAAAATTTTAATCGAACTTAAAAAATATAGGTAATAATTACGATATAAATAATACAGAGCTAACTTTGAGGTTATTTAGTAGAAATTATATATTTTTTTTTTTTTTCATTTTTATAGAAAAACGTGGTCACATAGTTCCACCTAGTAATACCTAGGATATTCAATTTCTTAAATACGTAGAATTCTTCATGTAGTCGAACCTTTTAAATAATCAATAAAATCATTCAGCAATATAGTGTAAAGAAGTAAATGCTATCACCGATTTTCTCTGTTAATCATGCTTTACATCATTACGAAAAAAATATTTCTGTCTATATTTAAAAAATTAAAAAAAACAAAGATTACATATTTATATTCTTTTAGATCGACGTAATATTGCAATTTACCTTTTTAAAATACAATGAAAACTCTGCTGTTGAATGACAACGGAATATTTTACTGTAATATCTCATTTCTTATAATTTACAGATTCCGCTATCGTCGTATAGCTGGCAATCGCTATCCTCGTCTGACTAGTGGTGTTACGCGCTAGCTCTCTTTCACTCTACTTTTAATATTTACTATATTTATTAGCCAGCAACCCTTATTGGCGGCCAGATTTAATTAAGCAACCGTATATAATAATATACAGAAAAAAAATTGCTTTAATTTGATATATAAATTATAAATGTACGTTGTGGGTGTATAAATGTAACAAATTCATACCTGTGTATACCTGGCTGCGAAGAGGTGCGGCCAGGTGCGCAACGGCAACCATAATTTTTCAGAGTCTTTATAGATGTTGCCGTAAAGTAGACGACATTTCATTGAAAAAAAAAGTCAATGAAATTTCTTACGGATTATGAATTATTAATAATTTAATTAAAACACTAGCGGCCACATTTTGATAGGCAACCTGGTGGATATAAATTCTCCTAATCATAAATATGTGTAAAAATTTGGTTTTCAGCAAACACTCGATGGGTACACTGATTCTGCAGCCGGATCTTAGACTATAATTTGAAGATACTATTTACATAAATTTAATATTTTTTATATTATTTACTAGAATTGATAGTCTTTTTAATGAATTTCTGAAATCTCATTTATTGAGTTAATCATTTCAGAAAGAAAAAAGTACCTATCTACCTAACTACATAATATTAGGTTCATAACCAAAATACCAAATTATTGAAAAAACGTTACACTACAGTACGTTTCTGCTAAGTTTAAATGCAGTTCTAAAATAATTGTTCGACTCGACACGAAAGTAAAAAAGTTGTTCATCGCCTGCCGTTATCAATAAAAAAAATATGTGACTCATATTTTATGATGTAAGAACTAAATTCGAATCTATTGTCGCCAACGTCCATACCATGTTGAAAGCACCGGTTCTCGTCCGATCACCGAAGTTAAGCAACATCGGGCGCGGTTAGTACTTGGATGGGTGACCGCCTGGGAATACCGCGTGACGTTAGCCTTTTGCCAAAATTTTGCACATTGTATATTTTTACAAATTCAATACTTCAGTATTTACTTTTTTTTTTAAATATTTTTATAGGTTGGTATGATTTGATTTTTAATCTATTATATAGAAATAGAACATTAAAATTATGTTTATAAACATTCTTAAACATTTTGATTGTAAGAAGATACTTAACTACTGAAAAGACTTCGGTAACAGATCCAGTTATAGTTCTGAAACTGAGACACTTTCATCACAATATACCTACTGCATACACACATATAATATTTATCTCTAAACATCAAGACAGACAGACAATAAACTAAACTGCTATAATTTCCAGCTGCAAGCCCATTCAAACTTGCCGAACTTCGGATCTCAAACATAACCATTTCCTTATACCATACAACAGAAACTATGAAACGATGGACCATCAAAACACAATACCTTATATATGGTACTCATTACACATAAACCAAAATATCATTACCATCGGAAAAACTAAACACAATCCATTTCAAGCCTTAATCGGTTAAAGATAGGGTTTGGTTATCCCGAAATATAACAGCAAAATAAAGTTGGTAAATGTGTTTGGCGATTTGACTTGCCTTAGATGTCCCGCTGTGAAAGGTGGAGAGAAATGATAGCTTCAATTTTCTAAGATGCAGTTTCGTTGATGTTTGTTTTGCAATAGTGAATGGTAGTTCAGGAATGAGGGATGTTGTTAAAAACTTTTTGGTTGATACCTTTTCAGATATTTTGAGGATTATGTCTCTCTTAGGTTAAGGAAGCGGAATTTTCAATTCCGCTCCTCCTGCCTCAAGGGGGTTCAAGGGGTCTCGGGTTTGATTCCCGGGTCGGTAAAGTACAACGGGGCTTTTTACAAAATTCTCAGTAGTAGCACGGAGTATGGAATTGTGCCCGGCATATGACAATAGACTCACCCCCAATTACAAGGGTCTCATTAGATAAACAGTGAAAAGTGGGTGTTACATTGTAGGTACTTACAGTGGCATTAAGTGTCATAATTCGCACCTCTGCATACCCCTTTGAGGATAAAAAGAGTGATGTTATGACGATATCTGTATTCTACAAAGGCCCGCAATCGCGCCGTGAGTCCTTACTCTTATAGTTCACAAGCCTTATAACCTGACATTGTCTTTGAAACCTTTTTTTAGAAAAATCTCAGATAAGTATAACAATGTCTGAAACACTGCCTACTCGATGTAAAACTATGGTTAACGTTATATTTCGTGAAATATTCACAAAATCAAATCAATAACGGCAAAAGCCCAACAACAACTCCATTCATGGGTACATAAGATTTTTTTTGTAACAAAAAAATTATCTGTTACTTAAATCAAACTGTCTTTATACCCAACTATGCGACACAAAGGAGGGTTATGTGTTCAACCACCGTAATCACTTATAACAACCCGTCAAACACTACTTCATTATTTTTTAACACCACTACCTACCAATCAAGCACCCAATTACTGTTAGCTATAAAAATGACTTTGTACAAGGAAATGCCTTTTTGTTAATGAATGAGCATGTATAAATAATTCCTATTGGGGTACAATTTACCCTAAGTAGCACGCACACGGTTAAAATAAATATTGATAAAGTTGATGATTTTTGTGTCTATTTTCTATGTCGATTTCCTAAGTACTTAGGTAATAAAAGAATGAGTAAAAATCGAGTTAGTTGCATCTATTTTATCACTAGCGAATTATAGGTCGGGCCAGTTGTCACAATAATAAATAAGAAAAAAATATCATCCATGAGTCCGTCCCAGAGTCAACAAGACTAAGTATGTTCTAAGTAGTTTTAGGTGTTACAATGAAATTAGAGCTTACACGTTTTGCTAAACATACAATATAGCATGCAAACTTACAGCCTGGATATATAGGCGTTATATCACGTCATTATAAATATCAAGTACTTAGTACATTGTTATAATAAATATATCAAATACATTCCATGTATATAAAAATGTACATATTTCATATTTTTTTTCATAATTTGTTTTTTTTCTAACAATTACAAAATCACCACATAAAATAGGCATTTTTTTACTGTAATAAGTAAGGTATAATAATACATTATTATGCCCCATGTTTTTAATATAATGTCAAAATACAATTAACACATTCAATATTTACATTTTACTTGCGTCCCTTTTACTAGAATCTACATAATGGAATTGTATTTTCTGAAAACATTTATTTATTTATCTCCTATAATGACAAATGACAAGGAGAATTATTTTCTTTCCTTCTTTCACAAAACTAGTTTTTCTGTCATTCACCCACAAATGACACGTGTCACGTAATTGCTTACCAATTTACTGACTGAGAATCAAACCCGAATGCGGTCATTCGACTGAGTAATTGTACAATTTTACTTATTATGTCTGTTTTGTTATTTTGGTTTTGTTTTCTTTTCTTTAGTATTGTTTGTGTTTGTGATTAAACTGTGACTGCTAAAGAGTGGAATTTCTTTGTCAGAGTCTGTATTTCCTGAAGGGTATAACCTGGGAGTCTTCAAGGCCCGAGTGAATAGGTTGCTTATGGGACGACGTGCTCCATCGTAGACCGCATCATCGCTTACCACCAGGCGAGATAGTGGTCAAACGTCGCTCTAACAAATATAAAAAAAATAAAAATAAAATGGGCATGAGGTTTATTCTATATACCAATATAGAATAAACCTCATGCCCATTTTATTTTTGTTTGTTGTTTGTTGTTTTATTTTTGTTTGTTGTTCGTTTGTTGTGTCTATGAGACAATAGTATAATCGTCTATGCTGCTTTCGGCTACGGCGACCGTTCCGCGACTACTGGCGTCTATCATAGGCTCTCAAGTGTTTGGAAAATCCACCTTTGTTTGTAAATGTTCTTCCATAGAGTGGACAAAAGTATGTATTATAATAATTATTAATCTTTGTCCATGTTAAAACATAAAAGGGTAATTTTTTACAGGTTTTCCATTTTGAATTTTGTGTAGCTGAAATGTATTGACAATTTTACTAGACAATGAGAGCTGCTATGCTACAACTACAGATGCTACAGAGGTTTTTCGTCATTCATATTTTCATTACATTCTTTTTTCATTGAACAACATTCTTATGATTCATGCACTTTGTCACAACAAAATTATGCAACTGTAGGAAAGAGATAGAGGTATATGTTATCTATCTCTGTCTGGCAGAGGTGACGTCACACTTTAGGTAACCGGGCGGAAATTTCAACGCAATGGCTACCCGCTCCGATAGCCGTGATCGTCTAGTGGTTAGGACCCTACGTTGTGGCCGTAGTAACCCAGGTTCGAATCCTGGTCACGGCAGTGTCAAACACTGTTACGGCGGAGCGATTCTTTTGGAAATTTTTGGTAGGAAAATTTGTAAAATCTGCCCACGCGTGCGTTTGGGAATAAACTTTTATTTTATTGATGTATTTTTTCTGGATAACCTCCTCAAAAATTGGATAGTTTTAAAAAATTTACACTTTATTTTTTATTTTATTTAGTTTGCAAGATATTCAGGCCAAATAGGGAAAAATCAGTGTAAAATGTTATCAAGTTTTTATTAACGAGTTCCGTTTGATAAGAGTGCTTGTTTATGATTAACTAGCTTCTGCCCGCGACTTCGTACGCGTAATCCCATTTTTTCCCGATCCTGTTCGTGATTTTCGGTAAAAAGTAAAAAAAACAGTATTTGTTAAAAAGTATCCTATGTCGGTCTCCTGGCTTTAAGCTACCTCCCTACCAATTTTCAGCCAAATCTATTCTGCCGTTCTTGAGTTATAAGTGGTGTAACTAACACGACTTTCTTTTATAAAAATAGATATGTGAATTTTTGATGTTTAACCACAGATATTATCATATCTGTGTGTTCAACCATGAATGAATGCACAGTACAACAACTTATTACATATAGCAAACACTTATTTATACCAGGAAACAAGTAGAAAATAATACTGCGTTAAGTACATGTCACTTTAAAACATAATCCTTTCTAATATCCTAGTCACATAATGTTTATAATTCACTTTAACATATTTTTCTTTATAGCCTTTTATACTTCAAGTAACCCTGCCAAAAACCACTTTAAAAAAATAAAAAATAACATCAATTAATCAAGAAAAAACTAGTTATGAAGTACATTAGCTTCTGGACAGTATCTCAACGCATTATATTACTGTGAATCAGTACTGTAATGTTATAATACAAAGGTATAACAAATTGCACTCGTTTGTTAGACTTTGTTAGCGTTTCAACAGTGGGTTTTGTGTTTTAATGTGTTTTGTGGGGTAGGTGTTTGGAGATGGGGTGAAGATGCTCGGGAATTTGGAATATATGTAGACGTTTTTGTACGGATAAATTAACTCTTTCAGTCTTGGCGGTCACTGTAACTAACCACCGTTTCTTAGAAATTCAATTTTTTAAGTATGCTTCAAATTACTTTGCATTGGTTTTTAAGCATTTCAGTATAATTAAATAAAATATATTCATAACCAGTTAAAAGTGTGAGTGAAAGAGTTAAAACACTACGCGAATAACAAAAAAAAGTGAAGATGAGAAAACAAGTGTTTTATTTTATAAGTTATCATGTTTTGTTTCTTTTAGTGTTTTTTTTATTTGTTAAATAATGTATAAACGGATAAAAATATTAGCAGTTTTATAATTATTGAGTCTAAATAAATCAAAATTAATAATTATCAATAGATGACTAAAAATAAAAAATCAACAAAAATAGCGCCTGTTAAAAAGTTTATAGCAATAATTACCGATTACACAACTATTCGCCTAACAATACGAACAGTGAATAGTTTCAAGTATATTGCACTAAAACCGTAACAGTTCAAAGGCATTCCTCTCAATACCTACAACTTTGTATAATATCATAAATTCAAGCAATCTGACATCAAACGTCAATGGATGCTCAGAATACGGCTCAATATGGCGTCCCGAGGGACTTAGGGAATCAATGGCCGGAATGTAATCCTTCTTGCAATGGCTTGCGTCTCATAACTGTGATATAAATGTGGTTGGGTGAGCTGCTAGTATAATTGGGAGTTTCTTGTTTCTGAAAACTACAGCTAGACTTTTAATTAAATAATGATAATTTCGGACTAGTACTTATACAATTTTAATTGCAACGTGTTTTGTTAAAATAATGTGTTGCTTTGGTTATTTTGAATTTTTTTAGAACTAGTCTTTAACTAACTATAACCTATTTAAATTGCAAATTTTTGGTACCTATTTTGTTTTATTACACAATATTTTTTTTCTAACGACACGTAACATAGGTAAAGTATATCAAAAAATACAAAAAATAGACATATTATGTTTAGACAATCTTATGTAGTTGAACGTTGTTTACTTAGTCATTTTATTTTAATGTTAATATTTTTTTTTTATTATCTTTCAGCTTCGACTTTTTCATAAAATAATATACCTAGATACCTATTATAATTCAGAAATCTTTTTGTATAATTTAGCAGTCTCAACATAGCCAGTAGAAAGCAACCTACAATAACACAATACATTTAAATTTTAATTCTCAACCACTGTCCAGTGAATTGTCAAAGCAAGAGGGTCGCAAATCCAATTGCCTACATTATCTACCGTCCGTTAGGATGTTAATATCCAGAGATATTAAGATAAGGCTAATCCCCACATAACTTAGCCTTACGTCACTTATAGACGAACCAATAGCCGCTGACCATTGTCCTGCATTTAATTTAAACGGTATAACTGCTTCAAGCCAAACGGTAATGATTTTACAAGCCCCCACCAACTTCTCTTTACCATCACATTTTCATGTGCTGACTTTTATTGTAATGAAAATAAGGTTGGTTTTTTATTGTTTTGTTGATTTGCGGTTGTGTTGTAACTTTGTCCAGAGGTGTCGTAAGATTTTATGTGGAAATGCTCTTTATGCAAACAAGTCCTATGGGTGATATTCCTGGTTTTTGGCACCATTGAATTTTGACCTGCTATTAATGTTAATGTTTATATTGTTGGACTTGTAATTTGATGGAAGGAGATATGAAACAATGATGGCTTTAGATAATTTGAATTCCTACATAAATTCATGCTAAATCACTTTTATGTGATACGGAAGGTAATGAAAATTAATTGCTTCTAGCAAAATAGCCAAAATATTTTAAAGGACTGGTAAAAAAAAACACAACGCTAATCAAAAAGAAATAAATAATAGCAAAAGGCTAACGTCACGCGGTATTCCCAGGCGGTCACCCATCCAAGTACTAACCGCGCCCGATGTTGCTTAACTTCGGTGATCGGACGAGAACCGGTGCTTTCAACATGGTATGGACGTTGGCGATTGCGAGGCAGAATTTAAAGATCTTATAAAAAAGATGAGTCACCGTTAGCTTGTAATCTTTTTTACGCTAAACCAACGCACAATAGATTTTTTGTATCTAAAAATAAAAAAAATATGTTGTAATGATTTTTATTCGCTTACGTCGAGTTGAATGTATTAAAACTTTAACAAAGACTATAATAGCTGCTTTCAATTAAAAAAGAAGTCTGCCATATTTTTCATTACCATCAAAAATCTGCAGTTCTCACCACTCTGCTCACCCTACGTATAATCCTGTGATGTGACCTCAGTGACAAATGTCGCTAATAAGAAACCTGTCGCGGCTGGATTAGTTGGCGTTAATTGATGTTATTATTGTCAAACTTTAGGGAAGGGGAAAATAGATATCGATAAAAATAATTTCTTTTATTGAGGTAAACATGTTAGTAGGCATTTTTAGGAAATTAATAGGAAGATAATCGATATTGAGAAAGAGAATGTTCCGTGTTGAACTGTCAGCACTTTTATTCTTGTTTAATTTATATTACACTTTTTTTAAATGTGCGATAAGTGCTTCGTATAGATAAAGAATAAAACACAAACTAAATTAAATTATTTATAAAGACTTTCAATAATTGTTATCAAAAATAGCAAAAGGCTAACGTCACGCGGTATTCCCAGGCGGTCACCCATCCAAGTACTAACCGCGCCCGATGTTGCTTAACTTCGGTGATCGGACGAGAACCGGTGCTTTCAACATGGTATGGACGTTGGCAATAGCTGAACCAAAATTACTTTTCACGATAAACTATACCTATTAATAGCACGATACGTCAGCAAAGATGACATCATCTCTAGTCAGTCATGGCCATGACCGGGCCAGTGCCAGCCAAATTACCAGTTATATTAAAAATAAATAAATTGTAGTTCCAAACACGACGATATTCAATACTTATTCGTTTTTTATGTGGAAAGAAACAAAATAACTTATTACGGCTTTATTTACCTTCCTGCCAGTCGAATATTAAAATAAACATTATTCTTTGTCTTATCTTTGTTCGAGAATATTCCATCTCAATTTACGTTATTGTAGTACTTAAGTAATATTTATCGATAAAATATAATAAAGCATCATCCCATCACTAACTAGATATGTAATTTAACTTTACCATCACTACACTAAGCGGATTAGTGTTTAAAATCAAAATGGCGGACGCATTCCGTAATTAAAATGTGTCATAATATTAGGGGTTGGGTGCAGTGAAAATGAGAATTATAAATAATACTTATAAGGGCATGAGATTAGTTAATTTATTTTCTGAATAGGTGCTAAATTATTATTTTTAATCCTTCAGGATTATCTGTAAGTACCTATTGCATTTTTAGGATGCATGATTTTACATACATACATACCTACATGATTTTTATAGGAGATGTTGAAGTTTCGGAGGTTGAAAAAAAATTATATTATTATTATTATAAATAAAAGTTTTTAATAATTAATTAACTAAACTATCGAAATTTTTCAGAATACCTACATACTTTGATAATTATATTATTGCTAGTACGCTCAATCGATTCGACGTTAGATAATAGATTCGTGATAGACTATAATACTTATTTATACATAGATAAAAAAATGTTTGTCGTCACGCAGTATAAAAAATCTGGTTACATTAACACATATTTTTTACATGATGATTAAATTCTACTTCGAAATCGCCAACGTCCATACCATGTTGAAAGCACCGGTTCTCGTCCGATCACCGAAGTTAAGCAACATCGGGCGCGGTTAGTACTTGGATGGGTGACCGCCTGGGAATACCGCGTGACGTTAGCCTTTTGCTGTTTTTATTTATTTAAGTTTTTTTTAATATAATTGATAATAATTTTCCCTTTCCCTAAAGTCTGACAATAATAACATCAATTAACGCCAACTTATCCAGCCGCGACAGGTTTCTTATTAGCGACATTAATTGTCACTGAGGTCACATCACAGGATTATACGTAGGGTGAGCAGACATGGTGAGAACTGCAGATTTTGGATGGTAATGAAAAATACAAGACTTCTTTTTTAATTGAAAGCAGCTATTATCGTCTTTGTTAAAGTTTTAATACATTCAATTCGACGCAAACAAATAAAAAACAGTACTTAATATTTTATTTTTAGATACAAAAAATATCTGCTGTGCGTTGGTTTGGCATAAAAGAAAATCTTATAAAACATGAGTTACTGTTAGTACGTGTTTAAAAATGATCTTCAAATTCTGCATAGCATTCGCCAACGTCCATACCATGTTGAAAGCACCGGTTCTCGTCCGATCACCGAAGTTAAGCAACATCGGGCGCGGTTAGTACTTGGATGGGTGACCGCCTGGGAATACCGCGTGACGTTAGCCTTTTGCTAATTTTTAAATCGATTTTTTTTTCTAATTACAAGTTTTATTTTCAGATTTTTGCTAAGTATAATTTACGCATACGGATTGGATATTTTAGTTAGTTCAGTAAGGTTCAGTTTTATCGAAGAACACTGACACCCATTTTCAGTCGATTGTGTAGTCTTTCCTGATTCAACCCGTTGAATATTATAAAATCAGTATTAAAACTTAAACACTCCATCGTGTCATAGATATCTCATACACAAGACAAATAGTGACGTCACCACTCAACCGTAAGAGTAATTAAAGGTCTTGCTTTAATTTCCAAGGACCGTAGATAATCCTAATTCGTTATGGTACTTTTAGACTAGGGTGACTTTCTAACCCTTCAACTATACTCCTGGTCATTCATACCTACGTTTAACCCCTTTAAATTAAAACTATATCTGGTTTTTTCTATTTAATTTTCAACCTTGTTACTTTGAGATAAGGTAGGTAATGAAAGCATTGAGTAAAGTTGTTGTATTGTCTACAAAATAGACATGAGTAATAGCGCTTATGATTGAGACGCGTCATCGGATATTAAGCTTGTATTGCAATTTGAGTTCTATGCCAAATATAGTTAAGACTGCTTTCACAATATACGTGGTTGCTCCAATGATTTTACTCGCGGAATATAACTAAGTGGTGCGCAGATAATATCTGTGTACGAGTTTCATCTAACTTTGAATGGGTTCTAATTTATCACCTTAACATTTATACTCAGTACAGATACATTTACAAACTTCTTAAATAAAGGAAAAGGAAGAAATAATCTACTTATGTTTAAATGAACTTGGGGGTTCTTGGGTACTTAATTTAAAGCCTCAGAGTCAAATTAACCGCTCTTTGTACTTGTACTCTGTTGTACATAAGAGCGCTAAACACTAAAACACAGACGGATGAATGAACGCTCATCAGAGAAATCGATATTTTTTATAAGACACGTTGCCCCACACTAGGATTTTCCCCTGTGTCGTTCACATTCACACATTGATCTTCAGTTTTTATTAACGTCACTTTATTAGGTACACTTCAGCTGAAGAAATAGCAAAGCTAATGACGATTTACTACGATTTACTGAATGATGACTGCCTCGTAGGCTTAGTGGTCGCAAATGTGACTGCCGGGCAAGGGGTCTCGGGTTCGATTCCCGGGTCGGGCAAACTATTACTGGGTTTTTTAAAAATCTCAGTAGTAGCACGGAGTCTGGAAATGCGCCCGGCAATAGGCTCACCTCCTATTACATGGGACTCATAACATAAACAGTGAAAAGTGGATGTTGCATTGTACAGTGGCATTAGGTGCCGTAATGTGCACCTCTGCCTACCCCTTCGGGGATAAAAGGCGTGATGTTATATTATGTTTATGTTAAGTTCCCCTAAACAACAACTGAACACCCTTTGATTAACCGGAATCCATATTCCATGGCAAATCTGAACCATTCCAAGTAATAGTAACATTCGTATCGGTCAGTATGACAAACGGCCTGGTTATACAAAGTTATGACTCCTGACGGGAGTAAGTTCTATGTATTAATATGTGCTATTATTCACCCCTTACCACTTAGTCTGCTTATTCTGATATAATGTCTGTTATAGCTTACAATATCTTATTTGTCTATTTTATTTATTACTAGCGACCCGCCCCGGCTTCGCACGGGTGTTAAATGCATGTATTATAAACCTTCATTAAGACTTTGACTGCCAATAAAAAACTGTTGAAGGTAAATCCTCGGCTAACGCCGGTCACCGGTGACCCCCATGGATGGCGTTTAACGTGTTAAGAATCACTCTATCTATGAAAACAAACCGCATCAAAATCCGTTGCGTAGTTTTAAAGATCTAAGCATACATAGGGACAGACAAAAGGCGGATAGCGACTTTGTTTTATACTATGTGGTGATTTGTATCGTAATTTATTTGGTATACATAATAATTTTTCTGTATTCATATATTGTATCTGCATCATCATTAGCGATTTGATCGGAAATCAGCTTAGCTTTCTTTTATCACCTTATGATACACTAGCTACTGCCGCGCGGTTTTACACGCTCTGCTCTGCTTCTATTGGTCGTAGCGTGATGTTTTAGCCTATAGCCACCCTCGATAAATGCGCTATCCAACACAAAAATAATTTTTCAAATCAGACTTGTAGTTACGGAAATAAGGGCGTTCAAACATATATAATAAAGTATAAGATAAGAGTATAACATAAAAGATCATAAATAAAGAAACCTAAGACAAACACTAGTTTTAAGTTTTACTAAAAACTTCCTATTTTCTACTACTGATTTCTACCGACTGCAACAGTTGAAAATTGAATCCCTTTAAAAAGAGTAACGTTTAGGTTCAAAATAATATGCAAACAATTTCCCAAAATTCAAATCAGGAAGGATTTTATGATAAAGCGTCTTCCGAGTATGTAAACCTTTTATAATCCTTGTTAATGATAGAGGGCAACATCCAAAACCCCATAAAAGTGATTGAACAGGGAACAAAACCGGGTCCGTTTCATTCTCAATACACTAGCGACCCCTGTCGACGAAACAAAACGGGTTAAGAATGAAAAATGAAATCAAGTGGACATTGGTAATGGTTAGACTAGTGAAAGTATAGACTTGGAGAAAAATATAGCAGCTGTGAAAGATAATGTAAAAACATGAAGACATTTTTCTATAGTTTGGTTTCGTAAAAATAAGGAAGTTTGTGACAACGTGAAATATTAATTTAATACAATTTTAAACGATCATCGTCAAATAGGTACATTAAACTGTCAAACACCGCGAGGACACCGGTGACCGCAACCTATTGTTCTTTAATTGTGTCTATAATGACGGTACTCAAAGGGTTAAAGAATTATATATGTGTTCTTTCAAACAGTTAAATTTAAAGCATGTTCTTGCACCCGCTGATTACTTTCTCTGCATCACCCAAGGGTCAGACTGGTAGAAAATGCTTGCGGCATTAAGTCCACCCATTGCTTGTTTGTGTGCATAAAGCTTTTTAAATAAAAATTTAATTAAAAAAGAATTTTTTCCTTGTCATACCATTTTAACATTTCACCAATTAGATTTTACCATCCAAAGTTCTCAAAGAAGGGCTCAAAATAATAGACAAGTAGCAGGAATAATAGAAAAGTGCAGTTTTGAAAACACCAGATACAATAATAGCAAAAACAGAGAAAGAACTTCAATTGTCCATTACACACGTCTACACAAACAATCCAGAACATGCGAGCCACACAACCAAAGCTTAACATAATACCCTAAGCCGAAACTATCAGTGCTCACCGCTTGACCATCATTAATCAGCAGCACTTAGCCTACTTTGCATAAAATGATTAATGCCCACATGATACTGATGCTGACCAATGAACAGCCTCGTGTTTATTTTGTCCTGATAAATTGTTTAACCAAGATAAGGGTGCTATAGAACTTTCATCGTGATTTTTATTGTAATTCGTCAGGAAAAGGGGTTTGTGGGTTTACGAAATGAATGTTTCCGAAAACACATATTAGATTTGATTGAAAAATTGTCGACAAAACGACTGCCTCGTTGGCCGAGTGGTCGCAAGGGCGACTGTCGGGCAAGAGGTCTCGGGTTCGATTTCCGGGTAGGGCAAAGTATTACTGAGTTTTTAAAAATCTTAGTAGTAGCACGGAGTCTGGAAATGTGCCCGGTATATGGCCATAGGCTCACCCCCTATGAAAAGTGGGTGTTACATTGTACAGTGCCGTGATGTGCACCTCTGCATACCCCTTCGGGCATAAATGGCGTGATTTTATGTATGTTTATGAAAACTTGTTTTTGAAACTTAGCAGAGAGATCATTTATTCATTTATTCTCACGGATATTGAAACAGTTGAATGTTTAGCGGTGCAAGAACAAGCCGCGGAGGAATTAACGAGCTACCGAGGCTCCGGCTCGAAGTGCAGGAGTAGGAACGCGATGGTTTTTAGTCAGTAAAAGTCTGACACTCCCTCCAACTTAACCCGGACGGGAGAAATCATTCGATTATTTTCCCCCCTTAAAACAAAAAGCGGTGCAAAAATGACTTTGGTGATGTAGACGACCAAACCTTTCCGTAGATCCAAACATTACTTGAATTTATATAGCTCGAGAAATGATAATAAATACACATAAGACCATATCACATAAATCCTAGAATAATGCATGGATAAATACATAACAAAAAGAGCTAAACCGAGCCCAACAATGCAACCCTGATCCAAAAAGGGCAAAGAGCAGACAAGAAGATAATGACGGAAAACTCAAAACAGAATGCAATACAGATATTAAACAAGAATGATGAGCCAGCCCCAGTAGGCAGCCGCAAGGTGGACAAACAAATCACATTAATACACACATACAGATAAAAAGAAACAAATACTGATGATACTCATGATAAACGCGCAAACTCCCGCCAATGTCGCACGGAAACTGTAAATCTAACTAAGCTTTCGTACCGTGGATGTAAAGTTGGAGGAAAGAGCTGATTGTTTAATTAAAATATTGTTGGTTTATTAAAGTAAATTGATTTTAAAGAAATTATTACTGTTTCGTTGGCCGAGTAGTCGCAAGTGCGACTCGGTAGCCGCACTTGCGGCAACGGGTTTCGGGTTCGATTCCCGGGTCGGAAAATTATTGCTGGGTTTTTTAAAAATTCTCAGTAAGTAGCATGAAGGCTGTAATTGTGCTCGGTGTATGAAAATAGGCTTACCTCCTATTAGATGTGCCTCAAAACATAAATAGTGGAAAGTGGGTATTACATTGGCATAAAGTGCCATTATGTCCACCTCTGCCTTCCCCTCCGGTGATGAAAAGCGTGATGTTATGGTGTGTCATAAATTCTTATATTAAAAACGTTCCTAAATATATATATATATATATATATATATATATATATATATATATAGAGAGAGAGAGAGAGAGAGAGCCTAAACTTGTGTGACAAAGTATGTCTCTAGTTTTCAGAAAAATTGCCTTTTCAATCACTAAGAAAACCGGTTTACCATTACCGATCATGAATCTCAGTGCTTTTACTAAGAATTCTAAATCATCTTGCTCTGCAACATCTAGCATTTTCCCCATCAACATCTTTGTCCCACGCCTAAATAATAGATGAGTGGAGTAAAAATCCTACCGGAATTACGAAGACGCGTCATTACTCATATTTTGAATGTGAAATACTCGAATTTGAAATGTATCTGCTTATTGGTGTGTGGATATGAAAATCGGCTGGGTTACACTTTCTTTTGTTTTTGAATACCGCATCCACGTTGCAGAGTAATTTATATTCCTGTGTAATTTATGTGAGTTATAAATATTGCTTAGATTTCGTAAAGGTGTTTCCGATTTTCAGATCCGATGTATTTATGAGCAAATTATTTTAATGTGTGTTCTAGTTTGTATGTTTGTTTAAACGTCATATTTCTGTTGTTTTGTATTAAAGCAAGAGGTGTAAAGAAGGTGTCGCATTTAAATTTTGTATGTGACTTGATGACTGACTTGCAAGTTCATCATCTTGAAAAATATAATTATATATTTTTTTAGTTCAATACCTACATCAATGCACAACTAAGATTCTTACGAACATCAATCACATCCTCTAAGTATAAAATATTGGGCCTGCGGACGGCGAGCATGGGTGGCTCGTCGCCCGACCAGAACCAGACCTGAGTGTACAGCGCGTCGTGTTTCGAGCGCGCCTCAAAGAGTCATCATACCACCACGGATGTGGCCCAATAAGGCTGATACCGATTCGAAGTCGCGGAGAACCTAACGGGTTACCAGGGTTCCAGCTCGGAGTGCAGGAGCAGGAACGGGGTGGTTTTTAGGCAGTGAGAGTCTGACACTCCCCCCCCGCCTCACCCAGGCGGGAGAAGACATTTGATGATTTTCCTCCCTTAAAAATAAAGTATAAAATGTTAACAGATTTACAGATAGACAAGACAATTATTAATAACTAAGTTTGTTCGATACAGTGTGATTTACTTTGCTAGTAGCACTACATCAAAATTGAGGAGAATCGAGATTTGAAATGATCCAATACTGTCCCTCTGATTTACAAGAAAATAGACACAAAATTGGCAACATCCAAACAAAAAAAAAGAAGTCAGCAATTCGCAAAGCGAACTCGAATAACAGATGACATTCGTTTTTCTCGCATCCGCAGTGGCGTATTCAAATTTGACGTTGACAAATCTTCGGCTATTTCCGTCTGCGGTTCGGGCGAACTCGGATGTTCATATCATTTATATTCATTTGTGATTAGGTCGGCTTTTGTTCGAGGTATGAGTGGCAAGTCAGCATTGTACGATAGTTGGGGGTGAGAGTTAAAAATGACGGGCGTTGATTGGGTTTTGGGAAATTAAATTAGATATTTTCACGAAGTGCTTTGCGTGGTTGTGGACTGGTCCCATGTTTTGAGGATTGAGGGTGTAATTGGCGAATTGTGTTCGTTTTTTATAGGCAATTTAAGGACAAAATACCATTGTTAGAGATGTATGACCAAAAGGTAGTAAAATGAGTTAATAGGTATGCTTATAATATCTATACGAGCTACCATATTTTTTGATGGTCCAATCCCTGTGTATCTAGTTATCTATCATCTACAAATTGCTTATGTCCAAAAATGTCCATTCCACACTACTGTTTTAACATTCTAACGAAAATTTTTTGTCCTTTGTTTTCGCTCCAAATTACCTACATTTTCGTCAATGACGCATAATAAAAAAATACCCAATCCAATGTTCTCAATTCGATATCTCCATCTCTTTGTCCAGAAAACCTTATCTTTACAACTAAAACTATCCATATCTATATATGGATCCTAGTTAAGATACAGGAAAAATTACACGAAGAAAACATTTTAAGGGAAAAAAACAGGAAAATTCTTGAGTCTAGAGTAAGATTACCATGTTAAGTGACCCGTTCTAAAGCCCCGCCATATGTAAATGTTATCGGCAATTTATGGCGATATTCGCATTTTTCTAAGTGATTTTCGAGATTTCCTTTTTGTAAATGCCTTGAGAATGTTCTTTTTATTGTAACTTGGAAGTATAGTTTTTTGTATGGTCTGTTATGTATTTTGTACTTATTTTCTTTTTTTTTGTTAACCTTCTGTTAAAGTTGTTTTGTTTTTTTTCTGTTAAAGGCGCTTAGCTTTTTGGGGAAAAAGACTAGGAAGTGTGGGATTTTTACTTCACTAAAACCTTCCCGGAGGCCACTATCGGCAATTGAAGGACGCACCGGGTCCTCTTAGTAGACCATTAAGTATTTTGTACCTACTGAAGTTTTTGTTTGATGGGTTAGTTCGGGGCTTGGTTTGGGGGTATTGTTGTATTCCTATCAATTGCAGTAAGCTTACGGAATCTTCTACATACTTTTGTTAAGTAGGTATACGTTTACAGTATACGTGAAATTACCTGCCTTATTGGACCAGATAATTCTAGATATCTTGATCCTAAAATTCGAGAAACTTGTATGTATAATAGTTAAATTCGTACGTATACCTACTACAGTTAGATCGTATTTTTTTTGAGAAGGTTAATCATCCAATGACTTCTCCCGCTCGGGTGAGGCGAGAGGGAGTGTCAGACTCTTACTGACTAAAAGCCACCCCGTTCCTACTCCTGCACTTCGAACCGAAGCCCCCGGCAACCCGTTTAGCCTTCCACGGCTCCGTGTCGGCATCATCTGTGGTGGTCCTTATATTAAACTACTTTAAGAAATAATAATATAAGGAAAGGAAAATAAATATATATGTACAACTTAAGGTTCACTAAAACTAACAGACAAAATTAAATAAAAAACTAATAATGACTATTTACAGAGAGCATCAGAAAATTCGTCCGCATCGACGTCAATAGACAAATTAAAATAATCTCACTGTTTATTACATGAGCAGTATACGTCACTGCTGAATACTGTTTGTATTGTCCTCTATAAATTGTTCCATTGCAGAACATTATTGTATTAAAACGTAAGAACTGTAAATTAAAGGTAAATAACTGTTATTGTGTTTCGGAAAATCTATAACTTCCCCTCTTGCTACTTTGAACTGTTTTAAAAAGTCCTCTCATAGAGAACATGGATGTATAATAGAAGTTAGAAATGGATAAGACAATCTTCATACAAATCTGCCCTTAATGTTTACATTGTCCCATTGTTTTTAAATTCCCAGTAGTAGCACGGGGTCTGGAACTGTGCCCAGTATATGGCAATAGGCTCACCCCCTATTACATGGGACTCATAACATAAATAGTGAAAAGTGGGTGTTACATTGTACAGTGGTATAATGTTCACCTCTGCCTACCCCTTTGAGGATAAAAGGCGTGATGTTATGTATGATGATGTTATGGTCACATCATACAAGACTGTAGTTAGTAAAGCCAAGATATGTTTAATTTCGGTCATGAAAACATAAATAATGACGTACTAACTGGGTTTTAAAGAATTTCGTTGAAAAGGCCATGAGTATTTTGTAACTTATGAAAAATATGCTAGATTAGATAATAATTGAATACAAATAAATAAATACTTTAAATATTTAAATTAAATCCTTCGGATAGATAACGGACACGCAATTTAGGATTAAAAAAGAAATTATTCAATATTAAAAATCTTAATTTGTATTGTGGACAAAATTAGCAAAAGGCTAACGTCACGCGGTATTCCCAGGCGGTCACCCATCCAAGTACTAATCGCGCCCGATGTTGCTTAACTTCGGTGATCGGACGAGAACCGGTGCTTTCAACATGGTATGGACGTTGGCGACAACTAATTCGAATTTAGTTCTTACATCATAAAATATGAGTCACATAATTTTTTTATTGATGACGGCAGGCGATGAACAACTTTTTTACTTTCGTGTCGAGTGGAACAATTATTTTATAACTGCATTTAAACTTAGCAGAAACATACTGTAGTGTAACGTGTTTTCAATTGTAATTTGATCATTTGGTTATGAACCTAATATTAGGTAGATAGGTACTTTTTTCTTTCTGAAATGATTAACTCAATAAATGAGATTTCAGAAATTCATTAAAAAGACTATCAATTTTAGTAAATTATATAAAAAATATTAAATTAATGTAAATAGTACCTTCAAATTACTTTCGTTTAGAACTTTAAAAAAATATTCAATTCCATGAATAAACTTAAATTACCTCAAAAAGTAATATTTTGAGGTACTAAAATTATCGGAAATAATTAATATAAAAATTTTAGCAAAAGGCTAACGTCACGCGGTATTCCCAGGCGGTCACCCATCCAAGTACTAACCGCGCCCGATGTTGCTTAACTTCGGTGATCGGACGAGAACCGGTGCTTTCAACATGGTATGGACGTTGGCGATGTTAGATCTAAAATTACTCTTCAGTATAAGCTGTACCTATTAATACCACGATACGTCAGCATTGATGACATCATCCGTCGAACTAGTCGGAGTAGCTATAGCCGCGACCAATATTATCTTATCGTAAAAAATAATCTTATCAATAATAAACATTATAGTGTAATCTTTAATTTTAACATCAGTTCAAAAATTCTATATTTATCATAACATGCCACATCCACGCTTCCTCTCTCGTTGACCTCCATAAACAGATTTGGGTGCAAACGTGTGAGGCGTCCACTGGTGCATATCTAAAAGCATTGTAAATTTTCACAGGAACGTAGCCGTCAGTACATTGTGAAGTGGAAAGATATAGTGGCATGTTCTACGTGGATACTTAGTGGTTTACTGTACAATGCTAGAATGTTTTGTGGGAAGATTGGTAGAACTTTCTGGACTAAGAAATGTGGTAGTAGTTTTAATAATTGTGTTCATGTTTGTAATGCTTTTGGAGCTAAATTCATTAATTATATTACTGGCATTGTCATCGAATTTAATGGACTACACAGGTACTTTTATACTGGGATAAATCTTTTGAAGTTTATCTTAAGGTTTCCGAGCGTCTGATAGTGTAAAGTGAGAGAGTCTAGGTTTTCTCAGGTGAGTTCAAGTGGGAGACTTTTTATTCAAACACTTAAGTATGAACCGCATCTCGCCATCTGTATCCACTGGTTCGCTGCAACTCTGGCGGTGTCGGCGGTCCACGTAGCGGGAGGTTTTTTTTTCTATTGACGGGGGAACACTTCCAAAGGCGCCTAACTTTTTAGGGAAAAAGACTAGGGAATGTGGGAGTTTCACCTCACTAAAAAGTCCCCGGTGGCCACCATCCGCACTTGAAGTAACTTAGCGGGAGGCCTACGCTTCGTCATTCGGTCCGTGGTTCCCTCTCAAGGACTTTCCTGGCTCATCTAAACAATTCAGAGACATTTGTCTAGTAAAAAATGTACCTCAGAAAGTGTAGTTACAACTACAATGTCACATTTGATAAATACAATACTAAATTATTGTTATTTGCAGCTTACTTTTGTAATTATTTAACGAGGAACTCGACTAGTTTCAAGCCATGCTAGAGTTCATGAGCAGCAGTCCGCGACCCGTGATGCGGCGACCGTCGCGCTGCTAGCGAAAAACAGAATAATTAATTTAGTATGTATCAACTATATCTGTGGTCTCAAGTTATCTATACTAATGTTATAAAGCTGAAGAGTTTGATTTTTTGTTTGTTTGTTTGAACGTGCTAATTTCTAAAACTACTGGTCCGATTTGAAAAATTCTTTCTGTGTTGGATAGTGCATTTATCGAGGAAGGCGATAGGCTATAAAATATCACGCTACAATTAATAGGCGCCGAGCACAGCGAGTGAAACCGCGCGAAAGTAGCTAGTATTAGAAATAAATACAAAATGTATTTACAACAATCAATACATTTACAATAGTCGGGTAACAAACAATACAGTGATACAGTGATACAGTGAAATAAATTAACATTCTCCCGCGGCGCCGGTCGCGGTTTCATCGATTTTAATCACGCTAAGTGACAATGTATTTATCACCTAAACGGGCCAACGCCAATATTGGGACCAATGTTTAGGGCTGTACCGATGTAAAACAATTGTAAACAATGTTTGTGATTGTTTGCTATTGGTGGTAGTGGTAACTGCTCTCGAGCGTTATTGGCGAAAATTTGAGAGATTGTATACTAGTTTTTACCCGCGGCTTCGCTCGCGTCACAAAAGGATAAAAAGCCAATGTGACATATACCAATACACATAGCGCCATCTATAGCAATACTTTTGTTTTTCCTCGGAAAATCAATTTTTTCCGGGTTAAAAAGTACTTAACTACCCTATTATTTAATCCAGACTTCTAACTTTACGTCTGCAAAAATTCAAAGCAATCGGTTTAGTAGTTACGGCGTGAAAGTGGAACAAACAAACAAACTAACTCAGTTTCCGATTTATAATATTAAGTAAGGATATTTATTTCTCGTCCCACGTGAAAGATAAGCGGTTCTGTTCTACGGTTATAAATGAAATCGTTCCGCGTGGTTTTTACAAGTTGGCTGGCTCACGTAAGTGCAATAGTTATTTTATGAAACCAAATTCAATATTGTCTTCATTCCTGTGTTGTGGTCCTCATTCATAAGCTAATTGACGGTTTAATTGTCAAATAGGTACGTAAGACATGTGATTATTCCTTGTAGGCGAGGTTTTATTGAGAACATCTAAACCTACTTTTCGACATTCCATTTAGGTACTTATTGACGAATCTAATTTGTTTACAACAGTACCTATATAGTTATACTGCCTCGACTGCCTCGTAGGCCGAGTGGCCTCGCAAGTGCAACAGCCGGGCAAGGGGTCTCGGGTTCGATTTCTGTGACAGGCAAAGGTTTACTGAGCTTAAAAAAAATATCCGTAGTAGCACGGAGTCTGGACTTGTGCCCGGTATATGATAATAGGCTCACCCCCTATTACATGGGACACATTACAAAAATAATGAAAATAAGGTGTTACATTGTACAGTGACATCAAGTGCCGTAATGTGCTCCTTTGTGTATACCTTCGGGGGTAAAAGGCGTGATGTTATGTTGCATTACAAAAGTTATATTTTAGCTATTGTTGGCATCCCTACCAATCAACGAATATGGAAATTAGATTGGTTATTTGGTCCAAAATTTTGATTCCCCGTGGCTGCAATTTGAGTGATATTAGATTAACTTAAACGCATACGCGTGTTAGGCGTTAGCCTAATGTATCGGCAGCACTAATACCTATTAGCACCATTTGCGAACTAACCAAGTTTAATTGGAAAGTGAATTTCAGTTAGAAAATTTAATATTCGTAATGTATTTTAGTCAGCACCCACACGCGCCGTTTACATATAATTATAGACTTATTTGAATAACCGACTGCCTTGTTGGCCGAGTGGTCGCAAGTGCGACTGCCGAGCAAGGGGTCTTGGGTTCGACTCCCGGGTCGGGCAAAGTATCACTGGTTTTTTCTTTAATTCTCAGTAGTAGCACGGAGTCTGGAATTGTGCCTGGTATATGGCAATAGGCTCACCCCCTATTACATGGGACGAATAATATAAATAGTAAAAAGTGGGTGTTACATTGTACAACGGCATTAAGTGCCGTAAGTGTGCAAATCGGTTTTTTTAAACGTAGCTTATAAAGAAATTATATACGGAACGGAATCCATTTATTTTGTATAGAAATGAAATTAAATACGTTTATTCGGCATAAGACATGCACGCCAGGAAAAAAACTTAACATTATGACAAATATAACAATAAAGAGGTTTAAAAACAGACACATAGGAATAATATACACAACTACAGTTCCATTTAGGAAATATAAGGCGTTATGAACCTCAAGATTGTGCTCACACTAGCGAAATAAAAGCAAATTTCCTTTCATGTCCTATTTCCAATAGTATCCCACGTTTACAATAATTGAAATCACAATTACTAACAAAAACACACCCTATATATATGTATATATATATATATATTTTTTTTTTAAGGGGGAAAATCATCGATTGTCTGCTCCCGCCTGGGTGAGGCGGGAGGGAGTGTCAGACTCTTACTGACTAAAAACCACCCCGTTCCTTCTCCTGCACGTCGAGCCGTAGCCTCGGTAACCCGGTAAACACACCCTATAACGCTCCTTCCCAATCTTCAAAGAAAAAACAACTACAAAAAGAATCAATTACACATCTGTTTAGTATCTAATTAAACCTTTTGTCGCAATCGAAGCGTTCTGTCCGCAGATGTCACGACTAATTAGTATTGTAGTGTGCGCTTGACATTAGCACGTGACGTCACATTCCGATTAAATTGAACGCCGATGTGCGCCCGTGCTTAATGTATTTAATTAGTACAATATATGTATGTATGTGTGTATATACATATTTGTGTTGTAATTAGGGTGGGTGTAGGTGGTACGAGACTAAATAGTTTTATAGGCAATTGATTTACGAATTAAAATTGGTTTTATTTTTATTATATTACTAGCTGCTTCCATGCGTTTTCACCCGCTCTGCTCAGCTCCTATTGGTTGTAGCATGATGTTTTATAGCATATAGCCATCCTCGATAAATGCGCTATCCAATACAAAAAGAATTATTCAAATCAGACTTGTAGTTACGGAGATTAGCGCGTTCAAACAAACAAACAAAAAAACAAATTCTTTCGCTTTATAAAATAGTATGAAATTTAAAAAAATAGGAATATGTTCTCTGTTTAGCTATAGATTGATTGATTGATTCCTCTTCTAGGTATCACAAAAAATCTTACATAGATAGAAATTAGTTTACTTGCTCTGTCACGCTTCAGAAAATAAATACCTTGGAATTTTTTATTTTGAAACATATTATATCTTTTTTCATTGTTTCAGAAACAGAAACAGAATAGAATTGGACCAGTTTACTACATAAAAGAGCTAAAAACAATCTAGTAAATAATAGTAGTTTGATATTTTTTTCAAGTTATAAAATAGACTCTATGTCATGTCCTACAAATCAGCAAATCGCTTTCTCTTCAACCTCAAATAGTGTTGCAAATTCAACAGTCACCGTATTAACCACCTATATGAAATTTATCGACATTATACACACATCTCTATACAATTTCACACTATTTCTACTCAGACACTAATGCGCTACATAATGAGGTAGCTGCCCATCGACAGCGGGTGACGTATCTAATGAGATCACAATTAATTGCATGTCGATATTGTAATACCTACGTGTGACAGCTGTATTTAGGTATATGTTGTGTTTATTTAGGTACATTTTACATGTACTATCTGATTTTAAAACTTCTTCAAATTTAAAAAAAAATATGAAACAATAACAATTCTGCAATAGGGTAGATGCCTAATTTTTATTTTAATGTCCGTCTGGTAAATTATTTTAAATCATCAGTCACGTAATTTTTATTTTCTTCCTTATGTAAGAAATGCTTACGAAGATATATTGTTTTGAAATGTCGCGTGACGTCATTTCTATGTACATTTTATACGTAGAAATTACGTTTTAGCCCCAACTCCTAAACTTGAATGCGTTTTATTATACGACAAAATAAAAAAAAATACGTCTCTAATATTTTTTCATTACCTAACTTACGGACTAATTAGATTTTTAATTTTCATACCCTGTCAACATCTCAATTCTGTCCCTGCTGTGTCACTGAGGAACAAAAGCTAATACTAATAAAAAATAAGCACCAATCACTACGTATTTTCTAGGATAATTAGCTTAGATCTTGGTAGAATCAAGTAATAAATGGAGTTGTAATCTGATACCAGTGAATTAAATACTATTAAAACAGAATATCTTTACTCTTAAAATATGTAAGTATTTAATAGGCACTATATCCCGAATGCTACTCCAGAACACGAGAATAAAATCGAACTAATCCTTATATACTAACTAGTATAAAAAGACAGTAATAAAACTACAAAAAATAGTAACAGCTTGATTTTACTCAACAAAAACCACTCTCAATTCTTATTTATAGAGACAAAAATCCTCATTCACCCAAAAAGAAGACAAGATTACCCCAGCAAAAGCGATTATTTCTGACGCAATTAATCCCCGAAAGCCTATAAAAGTAGATTACAGAAGGTCCAGTCGTACAAATTGTGTATTAATATTTTATGTAGTTCGCACCGGGCTGGCTATAAACCTGTCATCGCAAGACAAACTGCTTGCACTTCTTATAGTGATTTAGGGTGGGATTATGGCGATCCCATACATATGTATGCTTGTTGGAGTGAATTTTGGTCATCGCTATGGTCTATGGTGTTTTCTAAGTCACTAGGTGTGATCGATGTTGAGATTTGGGAGCTTGGTAAAAAATATTTTAGTGGTACATATTTTGTTTTTATGTAGTTCCTAAGATATTGCCATAAGACTATGCCATACTGAGAGTATGTAACTCTTATAAGTCTAATAATTAAGTTACATGTTGGACTTAAATGTGTCAGGAAATGTGATATTGTATTGGAATAAACTGTAAGATGTCATATTGTAAGGTGTTGTAATAATAAATAAATAATAAATAATATTCCAATGTTTTAGCACTTTTAAAGAAATTATAATTGACTGTCTCGTTGGCCGAGTGGTTGCAAGTGCGACTGCCGGGCAAAGGGTCTCGGGTTCGATTCCCGGGTCGGGCAAAGTATTACTGGGTTTTTAAAAATTCTCAGTAGTAGCACGGAGTCTGGAATTGTGCCCGGTATATGGAAATAGACTCACCCATTATTACATGGGACTCACAACATAAATAGTGAAAATTGGGTGTTACATTATATAGTGGCATAATGTGCACCTCTGCCTACCCCTTCGGGGATAAAAGGTGTGATGTTACGTTATATTATATTGAATGGGCTTAGTGATAGATATAACACTGGTTTATCGATATTTTAATTACAATTAAGGCTGATGCTGATGCAGAGCCGCGGAGAATTTAACGGGTTGCCGGGGCTCCGGCTCGAAGAGCAGTAGTAGGAACGGGGTGGTTTTTAGTCAGTAAGAGTCTGACGCTCCCTCTCGCCTCACCCAAGAAGAAGGTATCGGATGACATCCACTGCTTAAAAAAATCCCCTGCTTCAAAAGTGCCTTCCTGGTCTAATTGAAATAAATGATTTTGACTTTGACTTAAAAAAGTCTCAAAATTCATATAATTACGTATAATTAATCATTGGCCCTCTATTCCCTTTACCATTATCAAGCAAAAACCACCCCTATTACCACCATAATCCGAGAAAACAAAACCAAAATTCCACTGCACGTTTGTCATTGCCACAATTATACCTAGTCCAATACATTTACTGACATTGGACTGGACTGGAATTGTACTGAGGCAATTAGACCAATCGCTTGAGGCTACCCTGACATCGCCTGTGTACCATTGTGATTGATATATGAGGGTACTGAGAAATTCTAATAGGTATTTGAAGCGTTATTTGCAATAGAATGGATGGTATTTGAGTATAGCGACGGAGAGCATTGGTGAGTTGCAATTGAGTACAAAAAGTCATTAATGTAATACAGTAGACTGACATTTTAGATTGAATTCTCGTTCTAATGGGCAAAAAGAAGATTTATAATAATATTAGCTTTCACCCGCGGCTTTGCACGCGTCACAAAAGGATAAAAAGTAGCCTATGTGACATATACCAATACACACAGCGCCATCTATACCAATACTTTTGTTTTCCCTCTTGAATATCTAATTTTTCCGAGATAAAAAGTACCGTATAATTTAATCCGGACTTTTAACTTTACGTCAGCAAAAATTCAAAGCAATCGGTTTAGTAGTTACGGCGTGAAAGCGAAACAAACAAACAAACTCACTTTCCGATTTATAAAGGGAAAATAAAGGGACAGGAAAAAATTGATATTCTCGAGGAAAAACTTAATTATTGGTATAGATGCCGCTGTGTGTATTGATATACATATGTCACATAGGCTACTTTTTATCCTTTTATGACGCGAGCGAAACCGCGGGTAAAAGCTAGTAACAAATATAAACTACACTCAATCAAACACACCTAAATTACTCAACAATTAACGCACACTAACAATGCTAACACAATTACAGCATACCACATGCCTTACACAAGACTACTTACAACTGCAATAGGAATGCCTTTAGGCTCCCACTAAATCCAAGCCTCATTATAAGCAATCTGTACCTAATTACTTAGTTTCCTGCAGATCAAACTACCCCAATAGCTTTTTTAATATAAACCTTTTTCCAAAACAATAAAGTTGAGAATCTAATAGAGATATCTTACAGAATAGTGTAGGTTGATCTACCTGTATGTACTTACAGATTCTGATAATAGCATAATCGTAGTTGCCTGCCTACCTCACAGAATGACCATCATTAATATGTGAAACTGAATCACTGAACGTCGATAAGCATTGGCCAATGTGCACAGCACTAAATATCTTTGCATCGTAATAGTCGCGTGTAAGTTTAGGGATGGGAACGTTATCGATGATTTTAGGATAAAAATGTAAAAGTTTTCAATGCTTTTAGTTTATTATTTTTAAAAGTATCGTCATCTTTATCAGCGGCAGGACGTTCACAGTCAAAAGTAGCATTACCCTTATGAATGCAAAATGGTTAGAAGCAACCTGTTTTGAACGAAACCTTGTGACACAGAAAATAATGTAATTTTAAAAATAGCCATTTAAACAGTTTCATTAGTTTTATGTCCTTATTAAATATTTGCCGGATTGCCGTACACTTTGTAAAAGACACAAAACGGATCCAAATAACAAGCTCAATCATGGCTTATTGAAAAATAGTCCCTTATAGTTACAATGGAAGATCATCGACATCTTCGAATACCATCACTATTCACCGATAACATGCATATCCACCTATCAGATGTCACCATCTCATATACGGTAACCACATTCTGTTCCTATTCTGCCTATAATATTCCAGTTCATTCCCCTTACATCTGGTTTGCACCGGTTCACAGCCAGTATAACCAGACCCCAGCTGCTTTAGAGAACTGTAGCCGAGTATTCAGTAAGTGAAGCTCTTGAGTTAATGGTTTTCGCGACCCCCTAAAGCTAAATGGACAATGGTGACCGCTGGATTTCAGAAAGGCCAAACGCCTCTAAAGGCCGTCTTTGTTTTGCATGGATAGACAGTCAAATCCGCTTTATAATACATATGGAATGAATTACTAGGAAACGGAATGCCGTAGGAATTTAGTTCTGTTTCTATGAAGGAGATTTGATTAGAATGGTCGTATCGTCTGTGTTGTGTTGTATATGAAAATTAGTTCCAAGTATAAATGATTGCATTCTAGTGTAATGTTTGTATTGTATGTTTTTAGTTGGAATTTCGACGAGTTTTTTTTGTTTTAAATTAGATTGATTAGCTAGGTGGTATTGCTAAAACAAATTTAAATCGATTTCGTATGAATCCCTCGATGCTATTTTGCAGAAACACTGCGTTTTTCTTTTAAGTAGTTTAGATAAAAAATGTATGTCATGTGGAAGAACGGAGGACGTGAGTAAATTCTTTTTTTTTCTTGAACGGCAGTCGAGTCTCCAATACAATGTTGTTGACTATACTGCCAGTGTTGAGTGGCGACGATAAGAACCATCAAACTTTAACTCTGTGGTAGTTTGTTGTTGGTAGCTGAAAGGACGTGAGTAAAAGTTTAGACACCGAATATAAAAACAAAATACACACGAAGAAAAAAAAACAGAAAAAAAAACAAAAAAAAAAACACCAACCAAACTTAATACAATAACGACATAAAATCTAATTAAAAACAAAAATTAAAATAAGAACTCAAATAATTAATTCAAAAAGTTCTTAAATCAAAATTTATCACTGGCCACATAGAACAATTAGAGAGGGAATGAACGAATGAACCTCCGTGTCTCAGGAACAACTACCCACATTTGCATCGGATGGCAGTTAGCAACGCCATTATTGAAATTTTATGTGAGTTTGATTATTATTCAGAAGACCGCTATTGGAAGTGGACATGGGATTAGGGAGATGGCATAGAGAGGAAAGGGAACTTCATTTAAATGAGGGAAGTTAGTTTAAAGCAACTTTGGAAACTAATCAACTAAAGTAGTTGCAATGTCTCAATGGTAGTAAAAATCGAATGTGAATTTTGTAAGTGAATGATTTTTTTATGGGATAAGCCGGTAAACGAGCAGACGGATCACTTGATGGTATGCAATCGGCTTCGCTCATGGACACCTGGAACACCAGAGGCGTTACAAGTGCGTTACTGGCCTTTTGCATATTAGGAATTTCAGGATGTTGGAGATTCAGGGATTGGAGAGATTGGGGAAGGTTTCCATAATTGGGCTTCCGATAATCTCACTTACAGGACAAAACACATCGCAAGCGTTGCTTCACGTCGGTTTTCTGTGAGGCCGTGGTATCACTCCGGTCGAGCCGGCCCATGCGTGACGAAGCATGACTCTCCCACACTCAAATCTTTCATATTCTTGTTTTCTTCAGAATGAGACCAAAATAAATTTTGCATCAAATCGGGAAACAAAAAATAGAAATGAAAAGTGCAATTCTAGAATGTCATTTGATTTCTTAAAAAAAAACAACAAAATTAGAAAAAGTTCACAATACATGAAATAAAAATTAAAACTACCACTCCATATTTGCCAACCGGCTCACCGTAAACTGAGTGAGTAGACATCGCTGAGTTATGTAATGGAAACCTGTTAATTGCTTCTAAAGTGCCAACGTACATAATTCATACAACATTAACTTATGTGGCGTGCACACCCTGTATCTGTATAGCTTGGTATAGACTACACCCAGTATAGCGGTATAGGCTTCCGTTGCGATGCATATTATATGCATGGATGACTCCATTTGCATATGGAGAATGTGTACTTTTGGTGTTTATTTTGTGTCCACGTAACTGTGACATTAGATATTTAAATGTCGTACTCTTACTCAGAGAAATGTGTCTACATACATAACTTCACGCCTGTCTCTAATGGGGATGGCCAGAGACTATGGAACGCCAATTGCTACGATTCTTACATACCTCTTTCGCTTCATTAACAGTCATCAGTCTTTTCATGCATGCTCGTCGGTTAAGGGTACTTTAAATTATTTTCTTTAAAAAATGTCTTATGATCATAAACTATTCCTAAGTAACGACTTTGTTTCAGAAACAATTGCTAAGGAGTGTTAAGTAACCGATAACGAGTGTAGCGGTAAGTTATATAATATAATACATGTTTATTAAATAATGAACTGGATAAATAAGACTGTCCGTATGTGTGTAATGAAGAAGCCTTTGAAAATTTAATGGAAACCCACTTATCAATTACCAGCATTCAATATAACCCCGCAAATCCGAAACCTATTTACAAAATATTAAATTTTTCATTTCAGATCCATAATGAGCCTTATTTGTGAAACCAAAATAATTCGCTCAATTAATGAGTTCAAACAGTGTCAGATTTCATTTTAATTGGCGGATTAAACCGACATCTGACGCCTTGTTTTTTAGCAATTCAAAACAGGGGATTTTTACGTCATCCTTGACAGAAATGTAGAGATAAGGCGAACGTAATTGCACTCGTTTTTTAACTGCTTTATCTGATTCTTCTTTACCGTCACCATTCAGGTTCAATCTGACCAAGCATGTTAACATCGCCACACAATTTTCAACTTTAAACTTCAAATTCTTAGGTTTCAAATCGCTTGAAAATGTCCGATCCTCTAGCATTTTTCCACAGCGTCTGCGGGCATCTATCAGGATGGACAAGCATTTTGTTGAATCGTGAATTGGACGTTGGTCCGAGAGTTTTAAATCTGAACGATTTACGCGAAAATAATAGCTGGAAACCAATCCCGTTGGAGAAATCACGCCTTTTTTGTTGAATTCGATTTAGAATTGCTTTTTTGATCTTGTCAATTGAAGTTTTATTGGAGTTTGATTGGAAATATTTTATCGTTCTAGTTTCGAGAATGTTATTTAACTTTTATTTTGAACTACATTGCTATCGAAATTCTTATGAATTAAATCTTATTTTTCTTTCTATTTCCTTCGTTGGATCCTTTGTTGATACCATCACACCACGTGTATAAAATAATTTAGAAAAAGCCTCCAAAAAATAAGCTAAAACTAAAATTAAAACAACCAACAAAATCTCAATGACATCACTAGATTACCCAAAAGACATGATAGAAATAAATGACCCACAAGAAAAGAAACCAGAAGCTTTCAACTCTATAGAAAAAGATAATAATGTCGCAATAAATATGAAGCGTATAATGATTGATGCCACACCATCTTCCCTCAACTCTTGCCCGTTAGCCATTGAACATGTACAACTGACAGACGATCATTAATCTTGTCATGTATGTAAATTTTGCTCTGATAAATCGTTGGTCAAGCAAAACAGGACCTCGTCCATTATTTTGGGTCTAGGATCGTTTGTTAAAGGTCTCGTTTGTGTTTGCTATTTTATCGTCTGCTTTTTATTTATTAACTTAAGTGTGTTTTAGAGGGTGATTTGCTAAGGTTGTGCTTGTATTGGTGTTTGAATTTAGATTTATCTTCGTCATTGGTGATCGATTGTTTGGTACTTTTGTTCGTATTAAAGAGGTTGAAGTAGTTTTGATTATAATTTTGTTCATTTGTGATCATAGTCTAGAATTATTAAACGTACTTATGTAAATACATTTGAGCTATATCATTGAATTAACTCTATGCTTCACTTCAATAGAAATATTTTGTCAATATTATATAACTTAAAAGTCATTCATCATATGCTATCATTTTTTAACTGACTTGCACTGTCTCTGTTATATCATCATTAATAGCTTTGACCTGACTTTGGTATTCATCAGCATCATCAAACGTTAATAACACGTAATCCTCATCATCCGAAATCGATGTAATAGCCGTAGCAGCACCCTCATACTATAACACACTGAATCTATTCTCCTGGACACACATATCTACACACTTAACTATAGAGCCAACATACCCTCATCGCCCGAAGCATTCCGCTCCCCTAGTATTGTCGCCAAGGCGCAAGGGTCACTGTACTTTGACATGGCCTCTCTCGCCTATCTCTCTAATATTGTACTCAGATAATCCAATTAGTGTCCAATAGTAGAGATATGCCTTTGATGTGTGAATTTTAGTCATTTCCATGCTCCTGTTGGCTGCTGACATTGTCTTGGTCAGGGTCTGAGTTGCTTTGATTAGTATTAATGCTAGTTGATTTGAACAATCAATGATAATAAACTCGACTTCATTATTATCTTATTTAGTTAAAATAGTGACATGATTTTTACTAATTATTTTTATATGGTAGATGTCCCACACACGCGCACGAAGCGCTTCGCATCAAGCTTCCTTGTACGGCTAAGGAGTGGAATTCTTGGCCAAAGTCTATAATTCCTGAAGGGTATCACCTGGGTGTCTTCAAGGCCAGAGTGTATAGGTTGCTTATGGGACGTGCTCCATGGTAGACCGCATCATCGCTTACCACCAGGTAACCTAGTGGTATTACGTCGGCGGCCCACCAAATATTAAAAACAAGTAGACATAGAATATAACCGTAGACGCCTGTTTTGAAGTTAAGAAAGTATCCAAGTAGCAAAATTCATATGTAGTGGTGTCCCGTAAGTATACAATAAAAAAAAATCAAAAAAAGTAACCTAGTAGGTTCAAAAGAAGCAAAATAAAATTAACAGCAAACAGATTGAAATCTCAATTCAAACATTCTCACGCCTCGAACATTAGCAAATAATTACATAATAACAAACATCTAAATATGACAAACGACTTTAATCCACTCATGTGTGAAGACGCGTGCGCAAAACTTAAGTTTGAACAAAAAAATATCATTGACACTGAACTCTAAACCTTCTGTGACAACATTGACAGTTGAAATTCCCTTGATGAGGGTGAAGCGCTAAATCAAAATAGTTTAAACTGTAGGGCGTGTTGTAGACAAGTCAATGTATGTTAACTCATGTTTAATGGTTTCTATAACACTCAATTGATCACGCATCGTATCACAAATACATAAATTATTTTTAAAATCATGGGAAATTGTAGACACGTGCTGGTACTTTCAAATTGTAAAATTTAAGTTTTGTAGAAGCGTGAGACAGTGTATGTGTATTTATTATGATAATTGTATTTGTCATTATAATAATATTATTATTGTATTCCACAGTTTTAGTTCAAAAATCTTTGATTTCGTTGAAATTATTAAAGTCAATAAATTTTTAATGCTATGAAAAGATGTTCCTATGTTCTAGCAGTGGCAGCTATAATAACTAAACCTAAATCTTCTGTTGCGATTCGCCGATTAAGAGGAATATTGTTAAGATATTCTGTTATGCTTTCAGTAAAAGCGATGCGTTGACCATTTGTACCATTTCCAACCTTAGCTACATTAACAACCACTTCACCACCAAAAAAATATTTGTTAACAAAATCCATTCCATTTGTTCGTCATCCAATATCTTTGCCCTAATCCCTTTCACCAAGTATTTGTCTGGTAAAACAATTGACTTGGACAATAGTTCAAGATCCCAAAGCCTCCTGACCTTACTTATTTTCTGACGGACAAATAATAGGTTAACTAGTATTTGTATATATAGTAAATTTGTTGGCTTATACCGACAACGCGACGGCCAATTAGGTAGTTTCCTCAGTAAAAAAATTATATTTTAAGTTTTCAATGCACTAAAATATTTAAAAACAATCACTCTTTCAGTCTTTATTTTGGTGATATACTTATTTATTCATTTATTCTGGACAATTTCTAAGAAACAATATGCTATTTAACACAAAAATATTATGACGTCATGTTATCAACAATACAATATTCGTGGAATATTGTCGTATTTGATATTTCGATAAAATTATTGAATTTGACTACTTGTCAACTACTGTATTCTCAGGTACCAGGTGCCACAGGTAAAAAATTGTACTTACAGTATGTGTTCTGAATTTTTACGTATGTTTTGTCTGTCATAAGTAAGGTCTGGGGGCTACAGGATCTTGGTCTATAAGGAAAAACTAACATCACGTAGAGAACGTTTAGCTTTACTATCTCGGACAGGAATTAGTTGAGACAGTGACCGATGGGCATTGGAGATAAGTTCACTTCGCCATCCGTTAACTGGTCTTGGTCTTCTCATGTATTATTTGGCTAGTTTTGTACTCTAGATTTTCCTGGTTTGGGTTTTGATTATCATAAATAATGAGATTGGTTTACATTGTTCAAATATTTATTGAATGTGTATCTTTTAAATCTTTAAATTGTTTGTGTTCACTGAGTGATATCTTGATCTAATGATTAGCAGTCGACTATTGGATATCAGATGACGACTCAAGTCAAAAGAATTGGTCTCCTATTTTAATGTTTCGTATGATATAACTGATATCAATACCTTTAATCTCCTGTGTATAAATTAGTTAGATCGAAACTTCATTCATTCTAATTCTATATAACGTGTACTTTGGCGCCTAATTAAGGGTATTTTTATTCACTATTCTAATTGTAGTTAATTTTAGGTTGTTTAAATTCATGTAGATATTAGATGTAGATGTTAAATCAAGACAAACATAAATTATTGTGTTAGATAAAAAGGGATACAAGAATTTTCTTTTCACACAATTACAAAAATACATCTTAATGATAATCCAGCTACTGTGTCTCAGCCATCACACCCTCAGTCTCCAATCAATCAACATCATTACTACTATCATTCTAATCAGCCTTCAAACCTTATCTATCTACCTAATTACCTTCCAACCCTTACGAAACATCACTGTAGACTTATCTAGAATGCAAATGATTCGTTACATTCCGGATCGGATCGCATTGGATCGCAATTAGTGTAAACGGTGAGCGCGACATCGCCCGTGTAAGCTCACTTGATCCGTGTTCCAGCTTTGCGACAGCCAAATCCGACGTGGATTTTTCATGATGTTGTGATGCTGGAAGTGTCTTATTAATTTTAGTAATATCTGAATTTAGACCCATTACAAATGTTTTTGGTTTCTAGTAAGTCTTTTTCATATGAAATATAGTACTGAACTGCTGGTGTTGATTTTTTAATAAATTATCGTTATATTAACTCTATTCTACACGTCAGATAACAACATAAAAATGTATCTAACTAAGTAAGTACTTGTAGACTTGCTTTTCTCGATAACTACTCAGTGCTGACTGGGTGTTATGGATGTCGTGCATTGTCATAAAATATTCAATTTCCTTCCTTTCTGTTATTATAATTATTAGTCAGATAACAATAGACTCATAAAACTAACACATTTGATAAACTGACCGTTATTTTAAACATCAATAAATACTTCACTTTGTTATTGTCCTTAATTACTAAAATAGCACATCCAGAACCATCTAAATCGTAGTCCGCTATTTTGTAATTGTTGCGAATTCACGCGCATCTATCAAAATTAAATTTTACAGGATTTTGGGCTTTAAATCTTTGCTATAAAGGATTGAAATGTTACACTTTGTTTGTTTAATGTCCATTCTGTATATTTCCCGTTTTCCACTATATTGGAGTCGACGTGTCCGATGTTTTTACTTTATTGGCTTGTCACTGCTGGTGGAACAGAACGTATATTTCGTTGAGGTTTATTTAATAAATTGTTTTGTTTATTCTGTTTCGCTGTTTCACGTCTACGTTAAATAATTCTACTGGTACAACATGTTTCTCCCTGCAAAGTTATTTCTTTGTTATATAACATTTGACTTAATTTTGTGCTGAATAGAAGCTAAACCAAATTTCTGATGTGATATCTGAGATAAGATATAGGCATTAAAACTATAAGGTTCCGCGAAAATAAGGTAAATATTGGTTATTTGAGGTTTTAAATGACAGAAAGCAAGTTTCCTCGATTACACAATATGAGTAGATCCAAATTCAATACGCTACTGAGTAATGCAACAAAAATTTTGACTTCAATATTAAAAATAAACCCGACAGAAGACTAGGAACAAATTGAACAATCATTGACAAAGATAAAATTGTTGCAAAACTATCATTTTTGATGAATCGCGAGCACGCGTCGTTTACGTGACGGATCGTATCCGTCCACACGACTGAATGTGAATGATAACTTTACATTTTTGTGAATTCGAAACTGCTATTGAAATCTGAACTCTATGGGGTGGAGATACGGATGTAGGAATAGCAATCGATCATTTAGACTCGCTTCAATAGATTGATGGGTGTGAAAAAATTGGTGGGACATCTTGGAATTAAATTGAATTGTTATTGAGTTTGCACAAGATATGTATTTATGGATTTACTGTTAAGAATACTGAAGATATTTTGGTGACAGAAAATTGGACACTAATTTTTTATTTAAAAAAAAATAAATATTAAAAATATTTTAATATTTATTAGTTTGTTTGGAGTTTGATTGACCAATGGCACAAAATTCTGAAAAACAATTTTTCGAACAAATGGGTATAATAACATAATTTACAGATTAAACCTGATCCTAAAATCTTACTTAACATTCCCCATGCTATTCAACCAAGCACGTCCAAACCCATACATTACAAGCACTTTCCACTAATGAACCTCTTAACACAAACAATGCCTCCAAAACATACCTCTTCATCCACACTCAATAATTCACAGTTACCAATACTTAGGGAACTCCCAAATAGCTTAAAAGCCCACTAAGAACCTCAACAAATCATCAGAACTATGAACAATATGGACTAAGATAACCATCTTATATCGTATTCATCAAAGGCTTTACCCAAATCTGAACAATACTACATCTGTTTGGAACTGTCAAACATTTAAAGCAGCAATACGTATGTAAATGTGGCGTCCCTTCAAAGTTTATTGTTATGGCGAGATGCTCTTAAACGCCTCTCGATAGGCATAAGATGTTTGGGACATACTGAACCAGAGAATGGTGAATAGATTCGCAAGGAGAATCTTGTGAAGGAATTCGCAAGGCATTAATTTTTTATTTGTCTAAAACATATTTTAATTTATTGACTTCGAAGGTAAAAATAAATGATAAAGTTAACCCTTAATCAAAACAGAGATAACGATAAAAAGGTTCAAACACAATATAAAATTTTACAATTGCTTTTAGCGTTTTAAAAATATCGAATAACAGCTGCTATTTGTATCTGTATTCAGATTAACCTTTGACATCGTTTATTAAAGTCGAATGAATTCAATATAGTTTTTTCCAACAATTGAATTCTATTGAAATAAAAGCTTTGATATCAAAATGTTGGATGATGAAAATTGAAGTGTGTATCTCATGTAGCGATCCGTGTCTAAGTGCTTCGGATCTCGTTTTCAAAAGCTAGTGAAATTCAAAACAGGCAGTTTGTACGTCAATGAGTGCAGGAATTTATTGGTACGGCTCTACAGTATATTTTAGATTTTATTGTATCGCTAAATGTTCCAGTTGTATCATTATTGCGAACTTACTGACTGGAAATGGAAAATAAAATGCGTGTATTCGAAATTGTGTTGTGATGTGATGTTTTCACAGTACATTTGTTGTTGTTGTAGGATTCTTGAAGTTTTCCTCTTTTATTCTTGTATTCTATTGGTAGGAGTTGATTGTCCGTGAGATTATAGTGATATTTACTGATAGCAGACATTGCAGAATATTTTTGAGAGAGATGAGATACCTACCTATTTTGTTTTTTATAACTGTGTGATGTCAGATTTCATAAAGAAGTACAATTTAGTTCTAAGAATATACGTTTGTATTAAAAATTCTTGCAACATCAAGTTTAGATCGGGCTCATCAAGACACTCAGAAAAAATTTCGGCAGACAAATTATGATTCGCAAAATGATAGAAAATGACTAGTCAACAACCTTTTCATTAAAGACTTTCAAAATAGAAAAAATATTATTTTACCAAAACAAATATCCACAAAGAGGGAAATCATAAACGCAAAACCAAGATGGCTAACTATAACCGCGACTACAATGACAAAATATTCATTACCAAACGAAGTTGACTTACAAACCAGGCAACGAACAAAAGGCGATTCGCTGAAGACAAAACTATTGTAGCAAACCATTCTAGCAGAACTTAATTTGGTAAAGCAATACTTCAAAGGGGACTGGAAGTCGTGGCTTGGCTTCAAGCTAATGTATTCCGGCGCATTGTTTGTGGCAGACGGGATTACGAAGCTGATATCAAATTGCTAGGTAAAAGGGATTGGATCTGTTTGTCGATGTTGTCGGTCTTGGGTATGGGATATTTTGTTTGGATGACACTGTTTTGATTTGGTGATGCATAATTAGGATGTGGGCGATGAACTTCCTAGACTCGAATTCGACAACATAATTGATTAAATTGTTACAAAAGACGTGGGTGACACATAAACTAAATATATCTTTAATATTTTTTTCTTCATAGACAAATTGTCGTATGATTTGATTTAGAAACTGTTTGGGTTTAAACTAACCCACCTTGGTATTCAATCCAATCCATCGATTGGATTGGTTTAATGGATAGGACTTCGGCGTGTGACTCAACATAATCTTGCATAATGCTAATCGGTAAATGTAGAATACTCCACAACCTGATACAAAATTATTCAACAAAACAGATATTGAACTTTACTCCAAAGACCAACTCACTAAGCACCCATTACATCAACTTCAAAACACCCATCAACAAAGTTATTTCAAGGTGTTAAATGTCAAACTATAAATCCAAAGTACCATCGATTGGACCTTTTACTAAGATTAACAATATCTCAAGCACTAGCCGGTCAAAGGACAAATCGTCCAAGATGGTAAATAATTAATTTTACTAATGGAACAGTTTGTTGGCGACGCCGACGTTGAAATTTGTCAAAACATGATGACGGTATGAATAGATTTGTATTCTGTTGGTATTACTTTCATAAGATTAGTTTGTGATGTCAAGATTGGATGTGGAGATTTGATTGTTGATGGTGATTTTGTTAATGATTATTTATTATCCATTGAGACTTTTACCACATCATCTTGTAATTATGCTAAGATACCATCGTAGAAAAACGACGTAAAAATATTTTAATTATTACCTGACTCAAGTCAGTCAAGCATTCAAGTCAAAATCAAACAACAAAATCCCGATCACATACCTATTGATTGATTATTCACATACGATTTTTTCATTTTTCATTTTGTACATGAATGTCAACAAAATCCAAATCGAAACATCATATCTATCTATAATTAGATTCCACTTTAACGACGTCATACCATAAATCATTCCAGAATTATCAGACATACGCAATACTAAAATATCGCATCAGCCGTCATAATACCAAATTGGTTTCCAAACACAAAACTTTAAAAAGGAATCTATGATTGAATCAACACACGATAAATCGGTGAATTGAGGGACCTTTTATTGTTAGTCGAACACTGCTATAGGTGTTACTAGATATGGCAACTTCCAGTGTTTAAAGACTTTACTAAATACGGTGACTTTAGTTTCATTTAGACATACTGACTAATTCCTATGTTTATGTTTATTATGTAATTATTGCATTATCTTTAAAAGTTCCCCACTCCTTAAGTAAATTCATGTATTTATTTTAATCCACAATGGGTTTAAATTCATCAGTCAGTTGGTTCTTTGTTGATATTTACATAATGATGTTAATAAGCAAAAAAGTCACCATATTTCCCTACTACTTGATCTTTTGTGGAACAATTTGACAATATTCTAATGTTTTAAAGACTTCCTTTATATAACAAATTAACGAACTAAACATTGCCATAACTTTCAATACTTATCGATATTCTAAACAATCAATTCACCGTCGCACCATACCACATCTAGCCTCGTTTACCTCCTAACCTCTATTGTGTACAGCAATATTGAGTGTGGGTGTAAGGCCAAGTAATTGTGAAGATGTTCTCGGATTACCCGCGACCCTTGGGGTAACTCCTGGGGTAAGTTCTGGGGTAAGTGATACATCAGTGTCGAATGATGTCCGTTTGTATCGGCGATACGGTTTGCATTCACGATGAACGATGAGTTTTTTAGTTGTGGAGTTTATTTTACCATGGTTTAGTTTCTATTAAGATGTTTTTTGTATTATACTTTACACGTTTATGGTTTTCATGATACATCAAAGACATAAAACACCATTTGCCTTGTTTGTTTTTGGTCTTATTATAATTGTAAAGAGTCTTTAGTCAAATTAGCAGACCATTCTAAAAACTGTGTTACTAAATGGACTTCTGTAAAAAAAATTCTTACACCTTTAAAAAATCTCATGTAGATTAACGATCCTTTATTGGTGCGGTGGCTGGAACGGCTGCCGCGCACAGTGTCGTGGGTTCGATTTCCGAACGGAATAAATCTTGATGTCATCCATAAAATGTTGTTTTAGGTCTGGATGTCATGTGAACTTGTATGTTTGTTATCGCATCCACGACACAGGACCAATCTTAGTGTGGGGTAAAGTAAAAAAAAACTGTACACAAACATAACAATAACGCATAAGAACCCTAATCAATGTTGAATGTAAATATTCACAAAGTATCCATTTTATTTGACGACAATAGCACTCTAAAACATTCCCAAGTCCCTTTGTTTACTCCAGGGGAAATAATTAGAACAGATTCGGACAAAAATAAGGAAAGAAAAAAGAAATAATAATTCATCAGGTACCGAGAGATAATCCCGAAATTTTTAAAATGGGATGCTTTTTGAGTTGTATCCCCTTTGAAAGCGAAGCGATACAAAGCGTACTTACCTCTATAATTCTCATCTAGGTTAATTAACGAATATATTTTGGTATCTTATGATACTTTATGTGTTCATAATTTTGTCTGTTAGATAGATAGATTGTCGGCTTTTTTCCTAAAGACATATCATATCATTGTAAAACATATACGTAGTAGCGGCGTCGGGGGCGCGGAATCCTGCTCATGAATATAAGCCTCTAGCATGGCTTGAAACTAGTCGAGTTCCTCGTGAAATAATTACGTGAGTAAGCCGTAAAACATAATAATTATGTAGTAGTGAATTGTATTTGCTGAAACTTAAAATTGATCTTATATTAAATTATCTAAACAACGAAAAGACTTCATAGAACTATAATTTATCGGATTTATTAAAACCTTGTACTGATTGTTTTAAACTTACTGTAATAGTTAATATTCTTTACATTTTATACGATTTGGATTGTGACATGAAGTTGAATTTTATTTTATTCCTTTTAATGTTGACATGGATTTGAATATAAACTTATAATATTGGTACAATGATCTTATAACTTTGGCCGAGTGGTCGTAAGTGCGACTGCTGGGCAAGGGGTCTCGGGTTCGATTCCCGGGTCGGGCAAAGTATTACTGGGTTTTTAAATATACTCAGTAGTAGCACGGAGTCTGGAATTGTGCCCGGTTTATATGGCAATAGGCTCACCCCCTATTACATGGGCCTCATAACATAAATAGTGAAAAGTGGGTGTTACATTGTATAATGGTATAATATGCACCTCTGCCTACCCTTTCGGGGATAAAAGGCGTGATGTTATGTATGATCTTATAACAAATTAATTAATTGCTGTCATTAGTGTAACCGTTGTAATGAATATACATAAATAAATATTAAAGCTTTAATTAGCTTTCAACTCGCTTCTCTTCTAGTGTCCTCCAGTTTTATTTCCGTTGGGGAATAAGAGAATTCAGACGAGAGGAAAATTAGCAATTATATTGTAAAAAAATCATCGGTTGTTTTAAAATACGGTGTCGTATAGTATACTTTGTTTTAGCAATGCAATATGATACGGTATAATAAGGGTCGGATATGTTATACGAGAATGTCTGGGAATAATTGATGGTTTGTTTTTATGGCTAAGTGCCTGTTATTATCATTTCGTTTATTTTTAGGATATTGCGTCTTATGTGTTGGGCAATTAGAATGAAAATTGTATTGAAATTGATTTTATAATTATATTTTCTCCAACTGCAAGTACCAATGTGGCTTTTTCCAAGCTGTATACAAATACTTTCTAAGATTATTTAGACACCACTGACAAACAGTGAAGGAATCATCGTGAGGAAACCTAGACTTGTAATTTCTAATTATAAGTTTGAAATCGCCAACCCGCATTGAGCAAGCATGGCGATTAATGCTCAAATCTTCTCCGTGTAAGAAGAGAATTTGCTCAGCAGTGGGCATTTATAGGTTGTTGATGATGATGATGATAATGAATATTTTCTTCTGTAATCAATATAGGTACATAGAAATCTAGTCATCTCGTAATAGTCGAGTAATGTAATTTGGAAAAAATATAAATTATTCATTACTTAACTTAGACTATTTACCACAAATCCACTATCCAAGTAGGTACCACATGACCCAATCAATTCAAAACTATCACAAAATCCGGCAATCGATCAAAATATCCCTCAGTCTCCTTCAAAAATCCAACAAAAATTTGTAACAGATTTGTATGATCCATTATGGCACCCTTATTCCATACAAATAACTATGTATGTATTTGGGACAAGTGGTACTTCCAAGTGCCATTGGGGACACTCCAACATGTCTTAGGATTGAGACAGATGGCCGAAGAAAGGCTCTTGGAAAGAAATTATCATTTTTGTCCTCACGATTCTTTAGAAGATTTTCGTCTTAGGATGAGACATGATATTTAAAGGACTGGATAATTTGAGAGTTTGATGACGGTATTATGAGCTTGTATTTCGGAAGACTTTTTATTGAAGATAAGGTTTGAAAATTAAGGCACAGTACTTATACTTATTAGAAAGTCGTTTGTATTTTTCTATCACTGCGTTAAGGTGTCAGTTTACAAATTGCATGCTACGAATCGTATGTTGATAAACAAAAAACAGGATATATATATATGGACTAAAAATCATGAGTTACTCACGTGAATAGCTGAGAAAAGCTCTACTACTTTCGAGCCACAGAGTGGCTTATCCTCATGAGCAGTCGCGGCAATGTCGCTCAGCCTACGAGCTGGCGTCGGCGTTTGCGTTTACACCAACGCAAGTTATTATAAAAGAATAGGTATATAATGGTTTGACAAAAAAATTAAGTGTTAAATTTCAAGCCGTTCCCTACAATTCAACAAAATAATATGGATGTGTGCTACTTTCAAACTTAATTTTCTAATTATCATTTTGAAATACCTAAAATATTATTTATTATTTTCCCAACATCGCTTCTACAATAATCCATCTACAAACAACTTAAACAGATTAAAAATAAAAATTCAAATCGGCTTTAGAATCTCGTGGCGGCCATATTTATCTAATGTCTTATTTGCATATGACATGTTGCGACATGTCTGGCCACGTGCATGATGACGTTTCATGCAGATTACATTTATTTCCAATCTTCATTGTTGATTGAAATGCAGATTTGAATGCTGGTGGTAATTTTTTGAAAAGGATTTTATGATTCGTCATGCCTTTCTTAAGGATTTAGTTATTGAGATTTATGTTGGGCTCGGATATGTGCAATTTTGTGTAAATACAAAACGGTCGTAGTTGCCAATTACTTTCTTTTTAAAGATAAAGATAAAGGTAAAGACATTTATTTGCGTAAAACATGGTTTACGTAGTTACAATCGATCATCGTGTTTTGCTTAACACGTTAAACGCCATGGGGGTCACCGGTGACCAGCGTTAGCGGAGGATTTACCTTCAACAGTTTTTTATTGGCAGTCAAAGTCTTAATACACAAATAAAGCAGGCAAATTTTAACTTATAAATTATTTTAACTTACTTATACTTGTAGTTATAATTATTAGGTCTCACCCCCTATTACATGGGACTCATGACATAAATGGTTAAAAGTGGGTGTTACATTGTACAGTGGCATAATGTACACCTCTGCCTACCCCTTCGGGGATAAGATTGGTGCTACTACTGAGAATTTTAAAAAACCCAGTAAAAATACTTTGCCCGACCCGGAACTCGAACCCGAGACCCCTTGCCCGGCAGTCGCACTTGCGACAACTCGGCCAACGAGGCAGTCAGTAACAAAAATTACTCGGGAACATAACAAGAAATGACATTAATACCACATACATAATCATAATCTAATATTTCCTCAACAGTTACCGACTGTCCATTATTATTTTTACCGCCAAATTCCTGGTCATGATGTAGGGTCAAGCAAAAAATGTTCAGCCACCGTTTGGAGCCGTTTGTCTTCATCGGCGACAGGTTTATGAGCGGGGGCGGTAAATAATATCGGCGCGGGAAAGACGTCATGCAACATTCATACGTGTTTGTGTACAGGTTGTTGTTTTATTTTGGTAATGAGAAAATAGTTTTCTTTATAAATGCTATCATCTTAATTTTAGCATTGATCTTTAGACAAGCTGGTTGGAAGTTACCTTCATCAAGTGACTTCTTGCAAACTTCGTCAGATCGTCTGTCTACCGTGTCGCAGTCGGTATTTTCCTAAAGACTGTGGGTTATTGGAAATGCATTCAGACATGCACACATTAAAAAACAAAAACTTAGTTCATTAACGGTAGATTTTTGTAATTGTATAACCCATTGGTGTCCTTGCACTATATAAAGTTGATTCTCGTAACGATGACCAAACAAAATTTTAAAAGTCCTTGTTTGGAGCGTAGAAAGTAAAACTGAATAAAACAAACACCCTATACAACACCCTATACAAGAGATTGTAACTGGATTTCCACAAATACCTCAACGCTGGGGACTTTCGAGATATAAGGTGGACAACTGGCGCCGCTCTTTCTATAGGGGCTAGTAGAGACTGTATCGTATTATTATTGTTACAAATATGAAAATTAGTGACAAAACTAAATATTTTTACTTAAAAAAACATTGCCCCAAATTAGTATTTTCTCCTGTGTCGTGGGTGCGTTTACAAACATACAAGTTCACATACACATCACACTCAGACCCAGAACAACAATTTGTGGATCACACAAAGAGTTGTTCCGTGCGGGAATCGGATTCCAGCCGGTTGCCCAGCCACCACGCCAACCGTGCAGTTGATATTAAATTTTATTATTGCATTCATTCATAGGTATGAGGTAGAATAGTTTCTACATGAAACCCGGTTAGGGCATGGCAACATATTACAGGACAAAATTAACATTAACGTTTTCAACTCTTGTAGGGTTAAGTTATGTTGATAGGACTAAAAAAGTGATACTTGTTTAACCTGTTGAAAATCATCCCCTAAATTTGTTCACATAAAAGTAGTCTCTAACCATTGGAAATAAGGTATATAATGTAGTTAGTGGCGACCGGTCACCGCTGATCGATTGGGGATATAATAGGTAGTGAATATAATTAGGTGAATAAAGTAACTTAACATAAAATAGTATTACTAGTACTTACACCACATCTTGGAGACTGTAATGAGGTAGCGGCGCACATCTACCTTACAACGTAATACTCATTCATGAATATCGGTGTATATATTTCGTAAAAAGGAAATATTATGAATTTTATAAATAATCGTACTAATAACGCCATCTATAAGATAGCGTTGAAACTTCGATGTCATAAACGGTCCCCCTATTAAATCAGACAAACTCCATTTGCAGTTAATGTCTTTGATTTTGAATTTTATAACAACTGTACTAAGATAAATAGCAGCTGCATTAAATTTTTGATGTTAAACAATATTTTTTTTAACATCAACCTTCTGTTGACGGTATAGAAGTCAAAATTGATTATTAAAACTACCCATAAGTTCTTCAGAGGGGGACCGGATTAGGAACTATAAAATATTTGGGGTGCACATGTTTGAATCGCTTTGGATTGAGCATGTGTGTCTATTGATAGTTTCATAATCTCGGTCAAAATAACTAAACAGATTATACCTGACAATAAGTCCAAAAATGTTAATTAGAAATTGGTACTTCAACTTTATGACGTTTATTTTTCTAGAGTCAAAAAATCCTAGTGGCATAAAACTGATGAGGAGTCTCATTACAAATAAAGACATTTATAAAAACTTAGTTTATTGAAACTTATGACCCGATTATACCTAAACATAATAATGTAGGCACGATTTTATAGCTAAATGTTTTGCTACTACATAGATTACATAACATCACGCCTTTTATCCCCGAAGGGGTAAGCAGAGGTGCATATTATGCCACTGTACAATGTAACACCCACTTTCCACTCTTTATGTTATGAGTCCCATGTAATAGAGGGTGAGCCTATTGCCATATACCGGGCACAATTTCATACTCCGTGCTATACTGAGATTTAAAAAACAAATCAGTAATGCTTTGCCCGACCCGACCACTCGGTCACTCGATAAATGAGGCAGTCTACATAGATTATACACATTAAATTGTCATTCAAACTTGAAGTTCAAAGAACAACACCAATACAGTACTGGTCATTGCGGTCATATGGTCAACCAAAACAGTACGAGATCCCTATAACCGCTGAACCTATTAATCAAATCATTGCAATCGACAGATGCGTTATATCCCAATAAAACTTCACACTTAAAATCAATCAACAAAATGATATATAGCATTACAATAATGAAATTTACCCAAAAAATATTCACCCCATATTCCTTATTTACCCCAAACTCGGTTCTTACCCCAGAATCAGTAATTTACCCCAAAATTCGTTAAAACGCAACTATTACTAGAAAAAGTGATCGTTGTGTGGTGCGAGGGAGGATTAATCAAATCATTTCTTGAACATAATCGAGTGTTATGGTGCTTCATGGAATATGGAAGAATGACGACTTTTTTGTGAAGACCATTTTTATTCATGTGTTTTGTTTTATTAGATTATTTATTGGTTCAGGATCGTTATTATGATAACTTTAGGTATGTGCCAATGTTCGTTAGAATTAAATTAAAAGCACATAAGGAGAACAAAGCACCATTATGTTTTCAACTTTGAACTTAGCGTGATGAGTTGACAAAAATTTGTCACGGGTTTAAAGCTCCGATTTGGACATATCCTCTAAATAGTTTCAGATTCATGATGCATAAAGTCGAATCACCCAATTGTGTTGAGTGTGATGTTATATAGGACGTGCAACACATTTTGTGTTAAGCCGTTTGGTTACTAGATTGCAATGTAGCTAAGCTAGATTTTTATGTAACAAGCTTACATTACGATGCACATATTCCAAAAATATAATTTTAACTTCCTACCACAAAAAGACCATTCAATTCTAACAATAAATCATACATTACCTGCGCTAGGGCTGTGACAGGCAATTTGTCATGTACCCGCTGATGCGAAACGAAGAGATTTGAGGAACCCTTTGCAAGGAATACTCCAATCCTTTTGGACGAATACCGAATTTTGTTATTGTTACGCTCATGTGGTTCCACGTTTATTTGCCAAATAATACCAGGGTTGGTGCGGTGAATTTTATTTTGGATACAAATTGTTTTTTTGAAGTATTCTGTGGTAACTTGATTGTAGGTTGATGGGAATGTGATGTTGTTATTTAAAATAGCAATGATGAAAACAATGGTGATAACCCTGAAGGTATAAGCGTTTTGCATACTTATTTTTATTTTGTTAAGGTTGATATAAATTTCGATATCAAAATTCTCATGAATTACACAAAGAACATACAGTCTCTGGCCACATTATTAGACGCACATTCGTATTAGGAATCTCCATCTGTATCTAGAACTAGATAAAGCCTTCATAATCAGGAATATTGAATTAAAATGTAGTGCTCGGTGGTGAGTCAGATCATTTGCACCCATTGGCCTCAAATAAATCTATGTACATAATTATTTTTTATTTAATTATTTATTTTCTTTTTCGCAAAACATAAAAGTGAATGGCGGACTTAATGCCTTAAGAAATTCTCTTACAGCCAACCATAGGGAAGTGCAGAGAAATAATATAATAATTTTATTAACCAACAAAAATGATACACCATAATAACAATCTGTAGTATTTCACATTTCGCCACCCACATGCTCGATCTTACCCATAATTAACACATCATTAGCTATACCCCAAGGGGTGAAATCGAACCTTTTTTTTTCATGTTAATTAAACAGATTAAAGGCGATGTCCGCATGACCTATTTTTACCCCCACAGCATGCTGTACTTACCCCTCGAAGGGATGGAATACGTAAGGGTAACGTTTGAACGATTTTAAATAATAATGTTAATTAATTGAGAAAATATTGCGTAGAACGTTTTAATTGGATGTGTAGGCTATTATACACATGTTTTTAAATACAATATTTGTATCGTAATGATAAGCGTGTTGATTAATGCTTAAACCCTCTCCGTATGAGAAGAGGCTTTGCTCAGAAGTGGATATTTATAGGATGTAAATTCTACTCCAAATTCTAAACTCTATGATGTTAGTTACTTATGATAACCGAAATTGTACTGAAAAATCTTATAACATTATTGCTTTTGGTGTCCATTGGATACTAACTACAAGATCATCTATTATCGTCAAGTTCTAAATTACTCCAGACATAATATATGACAATAAGCTCAGCTGCCACCAATTATATGGGATTCCGAACATAAATGTTCATATACAACGACTCCTTAGGGTGTCATAATACATAAAAATAAACACTCAAAACAAATTACACCCAGAAAGCTACCTCAATTACGAACCGTCTATAAAATTATAAGGACATTGTTGACAATGAATTTTAACAAGCTATTCAAATTAAGAGTATAATCATTGAGGCTTTAAAACTCAAAGCCAGATGGGTCCAAAGCCAAAATGATCTCATTTCATTATATTATTATTTGAGGACATTTTCTGTGGCAATCTTCAGAAGACACACCTGGGTGCAAGTCTTATTGAAGTGTAAATAGAAGTTTTGAAATAGGAATGCTGATTGTTTTTTTTAAAATGGTTGCTTATTTTGTTTTAGATTTGTAAGTGGCCAGTGTTTATGATTAAGGAGGTGAGTTATGTTAACATATTTTATATTTTATTGTAGAACTAATATTAAGAATATTACAGATGAGAGTTGGTAGTAGAACAATTGGAAAGTAATTATACGTGGGTTCGATTTCGTAACTCGTGGGTTCGAGTGGCCGCAAGTGCGACTACTGCGGGTCTCGGGTTCGATTCCCGGATCGGGCAAAGTTTAAATGGGTTTTTTTTTTAAATTCAGTAGTAGCACGAACTTTGTAATTGTGTCTGGTATATGGCAATAGGCTCATCCTTTATTATATAGGTACATTGTACAGTGGCATTAAGTCCCGTAATTTACACCTCTGCCTACCCCTTCGAGGATAAATAGCGTGATGTTATGTCGATTTCGTAATTCGGCAGCATGCTGTCAGCTGTATGCTACATTTAATTTTGTGTTTTTCATTTGTATTAATAGTGGGTCTGATTATTTTGTTTGTATTTGAGTAAAATACTCGTACCATTATGTTATCGCTACGGAAGCATAGTTTTCGTGAACTGCACTGCACACTCACTCACTCACTCACAGATTTATGTTGACTTTTACGAGATTTTCTATTTAAAAATCCGTCAATTTAACTACAGATTAAATTGTAAATATCGTATTACTTGACAAATACCTTAACGACAAAAATCCTTCAAACCAATACAATAAGGCATACAAATCTTAACAAGGTGACTCGTTACCCACAAATCCGAGTGAATTTCTTTCGCTTAGAATCCAACATTCAATATCCAAAAAGATTCACTAAAACCAAAATCTAATTGCTACCCAATCAAAGCAAAATCAACCTTACCACATCAACAACAAAGTCCATACCAAACGCAAATAAAACTCTGTCAAGTAAAACCGCGAAATCGTATTACCAAGTTTAATCAAACAGTCCTGTTATTTAAAAATGAACCCTATTTAGTACAAAATAAGATGGTATTGATACGCAGTATTATGTTGGTGGGGTGAGTAAGTCCTTAACACAATTTAGGGGCATCTCGTCACAGGATTACGGGTGCGTTCATGTGTAAACCATTTCTTACGGTTTCTGTAGCTGGTTACTTAAACCGCTGAGTTTATTGATTGTTCAATAGGAAATAAACGAACTTGGTTCAATATACTGAAAACTAAGCGTGGGAGAGCCATGCTTCGGCACAAATAGGCCGGCTCGACCGGAGTGATACCACGGCCTCACAGAAGACGGAAGTGAAACAACGCTTGCGTTGTGTTTCGTCGTGTGAGTGAGGTTACCTGAGGCCTAATTATCCCCTCCCCCCACCACTTTCCCCAATCCCTGAATCCCCAACAATCCTCAAATAATTAATTTAGTGCACACGTCTCTTATAGTAAGAAAATCATAACATGACTAGGAAAATCTCATATATATTTTCGTTTTCATGATTTGTCTTTTATAAATACCAAAGTCAAAGCATTTATTTCAATTTATCCTTAATTAGGCACTTTTGAAACGTCAAAAATTGAATTGTCCGTCCGTCAGTCTGTCAGTGAAGCTAGGCGCTCGTTCCAAAGTGTAGTTTCGAATGGAGAAGAACGAGCAAGAAACTCCAAACACATCCAACCTCATTCATTTTTTTAAAAAGTGGTTTTTTTCTGCATTTTATCTAAGCTTATGTTTTTAGTTCATTAAAGGTGCGTACGCGCGGAAGCAGACGCCGGCGGATGCCTTTCACGGTAAGTCTTTGGCGGTCTGATCAATGGAGTAAGAGTATGGTAACCATGGATTGTCAAGATTCTTATGTTGGTACTATTTTGAGGTAAGCAGTTATTTGTGTAAAACTTTGAAACTGATTTGGGATAAAAACTTGTGTTTCTTGAATTGTTGTTTATTGAAATGCATTTTAATTATATTTGGCTAATTAATAATTTTGTGTTCAACAGGATTGTTAAGTAACAAGATGAATTACCAATATTAATTAATTTAATTGGTATTCCATTTAAGGGCATGCATTATAGAAGAAATTACTTTATAGATTTAATTGACACAAATTCGCTGACAGATTTTTTTTATGGAATAAGCCGGTAAACGAGCTGACGGATCACCTAATGGTAAGCAATTCGCGTCGCCCATGGACACCTGGAACACCAGAGGTGTTACAAGTGCTTTACCGGCTTTTTTGAGACCGATAACCTCACTCACACGACGAAACACAACGCAAGCGTTGCTTCACGTCTCATAATATAGAAATAACAATATAAGAATCGGATTTCAAATATCCATCCTTAACCAACAAAAAAGATATCCCACTTTCTCCAAAATCCGCACCACTCTACCATCCTTTGACGTTCGCCGCCCGCATAAACAATAACATACAAACAGCGTACTACCTCAGGGACCGACACAAAATGATCAGCCTCACAGAAGTAAGTCAACAAAAGGTATATTAATGAGATGGCAGACTTTGACGTCTCTCAAAAGGTAATCTTTGATAATACACAAGGGATCTTATTGTACTTTTCGTATTTGATGCCAGAAAATGGTTGGAATTTAATATTTTCTGATGGTTATGTTGTTTTAATCTGATAATTGATTTTAGAAGACGTTTACGTTTATGTTAAATTCAATTTGATATTTTATTTCCATTCATTCTATAGAGATGTACAGTTAAATTAAAAGATTTACGTTTCCATGCTTACACACGGATAACATTATATATGTTGCTACATTATAATCTACGCAATCGTCTACGCGTGCTACGCCGTAGCCTGCTACGTCGTAGGCAGTTTTATACTACCGTCTATAAAACAAAACTATTTTTTAAGCAGCAGTTTGGAGTAAGAAAAAAAAATTAAGAAAGAAAAATTTATTTGTCGAAATGCAGTTACAATCGGTGTTTTATCTTTATTAATGCCCCACACATTCTACACAATCGGTGTACAAATATTACACTTATTTTCTACTTATGTATTTATGTACTATTCTACAAATCGTAACATGACTATATATGACTATGTAAGAAATATGTATTAAATAAAAATAATACTAGTCAAATAATTCTACCACTAAAATATATAGATTCCCTAAAAACTACGTTTAAATAAAATCACAGTAAAACAAGATTTGGTTCTTAAACGAAATTGTTACGGTCCAGATTGTTTCCTGTCCATTAACCCTTGGCTGGAAACCATATTACAGTAATTTCCTTTCAGCGCCGCAACTTATTGAATTTATTCCTCTTTTCATGGGTCACTCTGAGAAAACATCGTTATTGGATGTTAGGGGACGGAATGGGGGTTAATTTTATATCTGGCTATACGGTTATAAGGTGGGACTCGAACAGGTTGACATATTGGCAGTAACTTCATTGTGGTGGTCAATTTATTTTCTTGTTCTTTTTATGAAGTGACTTACTACAACCTTATGAAATAATTAGGTTTTATTTTAAATGTGGAGGGCCATGCTTCGGCACGAATGGGCCGGCTCGACCGGCGTAATACTGCGGCCTCACAAAAAACCGACATGAAAAGACACCTGCATTGTGTTTCGTAGTGTCATTGAGGTTACCGGAGGCCCAATTAAAAATATGTTCAATTGTTGGATTAAATGAGAGAATCTGTTAATTTTTACATTGACTATTGCTGTTTAAAACTGTACTTATACTTAAATACCATATTTATGAATACTTCCTATTTACGAACTTCTCTACTTATTATTATTTGGGAACTTTATTTAGGAACTAGTGTGGGTACTGGTTTGTATGTACATTCAGAAAGTTCTTGAAGATCTCAATTCTTATATTTTTCAAAAAGGGATTTTGTTCATTATCTGTCGACTGAAATCTTACTGTCAGATCTAAGAAACTAGTAAGAATATTAATGGAGAACAAACTATGTATCACATAAAACAGTTGACCGTAAATTGACTTATTTACTGACTGTTTGTAAGACACAAATAAATAACATTACACCTGAAATAAAAGCAGGATAAACGAGGGTAGTCCTGAAACGTATTTAATTCCGTTTGGGGACCGTCTCAGTGCACGTAATGGCTTCATTTACGATTTTTATTTCCGGTTAGTGTTGGGATTAAGGGATGGTCAAATTATTGAATTGCATTTATCGATATAATATTAACTCGTCGAGTACCGGTTTTTATAGACACAATTAAAGAACAATAGGTCGCGGTCACCGGTGACCGCTTGGTGTTTGACAGTTTAATAATGTAATGCTTTTTCACACCGACCATTAATATAATATGTAAACATATTCTTTAACAACCGTTATTGTAAGTTATAGGCATAAAATTAAAAAAGCAAAGGTTATTTTTTAAAATGTACTAAATACGCCTTTTTAATACTGCACTGACGGGTTTGCGGACGGCGAGCATAGATAGCTCGCCGCCCGACCAGAACCAGACCCGAGCGTACGGCGCGTCGCGTTCCGCGCGCGCCTCAAAGCGCCATCAGACCACCACGGATGGGGCCCCATGGAGCTGATGCCAATACGGAGCAGCGGAGAACTTAACGGGTTGCCGGGGTTCCGGCTTGAAGGGCAGAAGTAGAAACGTGATGGTTTTTAGTCAGTAAGAGCCTGACACTCCCTCCCGCCTCACCAAGGCGGGAGAAGTCATTCGATGATATTTTATATTTATTTTTATTTTTTTACTAACGAATAAATGCTTTTCCTTTCTTTCTTTTTTTACCTCTTTAAAAAAGTAATAAAAATGTCTGTTAATTTTTTTTTTTGTTAACAACACGTCCCAACTATTTATAAACCAAAAACAAAACGTGAACAAAGTTAATCCATCGATATCGACACCATCCAACCCTACCCTATAATAAGCGATCCAAGTATTGAGATTAACTTGTTTTTATAGCATTAGGTTAGTGTACATTAAATTTAACTATCACGCTTCATTGCCTGAATCGGTAGCAAGCAGAGACAATGAAACAAAATGTTTTTAACTATTTATTTTAACTCCCCAGGTAGTAAGACTCGTTAATGGAAAGAAGGAAAGAAAACAAAGATGTTAAAGTCCTGTTAGAATGGCATTGGTGAAAGTTATTGTTTAGAAAAGTGGTTATCTCATGTGTGGTGCTATGCTATTGCTGGCTACTACCTTGGGCAAAGGTTAAGCATTGCCATTCAACGTGGCGATGCTGCCAGTCTTTTGGGCACCCTACCTCACGGTACCGATGAGGAAAATGTTTTCTTTGATGCCTTATGATTTATTTTTGTTACTATTATTTTTTAAGGTGTAAATATTTTAGTTTTAATTATTTATTTCAATAAGAAGTGTAAGTAATATCTGTAAGTTTTTTAATACTTTCAATAAATGTTATGTGTGGTTGAATTTGTTGAAATTATTTTCTACTAGATTCTGGCAGCGGTTTCGCCCGCGTTCCCGTGTTATAAAAAGTGGCCTATGTGTTATTCCAGATCATAACCTATCTCAGTTACAAATTTCATATCAATCCCTTCAGCTGTTTTGGAATGAAAGAGTAACAAACACATATAAAGAAAAAGCTAAAGATATTTTTTATTTGCAATAACATGAGTAATATTACAAGAGTACATGCAATGGTGTTAAGTTAGGAGTATGAGCTACATGTTATGCCGCTACATGTTATAAATACTTGTTATAACTACATGTTATAAATACTCATATACATCTTCATATTAGTAGGACGGACACGATCTTTCTCACGTCATAAGAAGACAATCACACTCATAAAATGTCGGATGATTCAATACATTTTCCTATCATTCTTGGACTTGCAGATCAAGAGCTATGATATCGTTAGAGTAGTGCATTGAATTTATTTACTTTTCGAGACATAGCAGTTACTGCTGTCGAGACATTTTTACTTGACTTCCAAAAAAGGAAGTCCTTATCCTTAGTTTGACCAGGGTGCTTACTCTTGAAACCAATCTCAATGTCAATGCAATTTCAATCCAATATAATCTCAATAATGATTCAATGTCAACACTATACAACCACAATCGTAGCTGTTACAATATCATTCAGAGTACGGAATATAAAGACAAACTCAATACCATTTAGTTTATTAAATATCCGCGCAATACGGATGCAATGGGCGCTAGTGTTGCAACTCGAGAGTACGAAATTTCACAATACCAATGTCGATCGATCGGAATTGGATTCAAGAGTAAGCCCCCTGATTGTACCTATGCCTGTACGTTTGTGCGCGATTAATCCGCGATTGGCTGAACCGATTTTGATGCGGTTTTCAGAAAAGTGTTTGTTACACTTAGGAGAAGGTGTTATATTAATTAACCGACTTCAAAAAATAAGGGGTTCAAGTCGGTTTTCTTAAACGTTGCTTATAATTGCCACGCCCATTGTACTGAAATTACTATTGCAATGTTTACAATTTTTTTTCTGTGTGTGCAATAAAGTATTAATAAATAAATATAATAAATAAAATAAAATATTTTTTTTTTCGGTTTAGGAAACATACTAACCCAAAAACCAACTTGAGACCCCATATTCATCAATGAACTGCCTGAAAAATGACATTACCATATTTAACAGTACATTATACCTAATGATAAAAAACCCTAAAATTATACAAAAATAACCAAAAACACAATGTGATAAGGACCACAGTACACACTCATCACCACATAACCCACCCAACATACCTACAACAACAATAATCAATATAATGAATCCGCACCCCGGCGACTAATTAATCGCACGAACGACTTTCAAAAATCGTCGTATGGTCCGGTTAATGAAAAATCGTGCGGACGTGTCCGGTGTCGTCCGAAAGAATCCGGCGATCCGGTCGACCATTGTAATTGGGCCTTTTGTTTAGGATCACGTGTTCTGATCTAGGTAATCGACTAAAATGAGGGTCTCTTTGTTTGTTTTATGAAATGAATTTTTGGAATTTAAATTAGGAATTTTTGTGTGTTGGTGGTTGATGTATTGAAACTCGATGTTTGTATGTCCTTAATTTAAAGAGCTTTATAAATATTAACGTGGACATACAATTCGTTTCCAATTAAATCTGTAACCAAAATCAAAATTGTAGATCCGTGTAAAGGAGTTTGTTCACACTTGGTTACAATATCATCTGTTTTAATATATCCTTACAAAGCTAATTTTTGTTCCTGGTTCAACAGCCTATAAATACCCACTGCTGCACGGAGAAGCGGGCATCTTAAACCTCCAGGCCACCACGACATACTAATTCGTGATCTACCTCAAAGGTCAAATGTCAATATGCGTAATTTTTCCACCACCCACCACAGAGAAATAGACAAGTCGTATACTCTTATATACTTACTTCATTTTATTATATAACGCGGAAGAGTTTTTTCGTCTAAACGCGCTTCTTAAATCTTCGAAACTAGGGGTCGGATTTATTAATTATTTTTGTGTTAGATAATTCATTTATCGAGGTATGGTATAGGCTATAAAAACTCATGCTACATAGGAGTCGAGCAGAGCGGGAGCTAGTTTCCAATAAGATCACTCAATACAGAAGAATCTTCCACAACAATAAAACACAGGTGTACAAAAACCAGCTTCAAGCTTGAAGGGATCAGAAAAAGTGAATCGTAAAATTAGAAAAAGTACTTGCAGTTTCGCCCTTATCCGAGTCAGTTTTATGGTCCTATTATAAAATGGTCTTTATGTGCTATTTCATTGCTAAAAGACTTAGGTAATTACGTCACGCGGTACTGCAAAGATGAGATTCCGGGAGTTAAATGACTATTAAAAGTTTTTGATATTCCGGTCAGGGACAATCAAAATGTTTGATTGGATTTTGGTTGATTATCATACTATACCAACTGGTATTTTATGCTGTGTGCTAGGTAAAGATGTGGTTATACTTCACCTACATTTTGGTAGTTATTTTATGAGTTTGAAACTTTCTAGGAGTGCCCCACACTAGGATTTTTTCTTGTGTCTTGAGTGCACAAACATACAAGATCACATACACATGACACCCAGACCCGAAACAACAATCTGTGGATCACACAAATGTTCCGAGCGGGAATCGAACCCAGGGACCGTGCCATCCATGCCGACGACTACTAACATTGAGTCCTAACCTAATAGTGTCAAAAACTATACATATTTTGGGAAAATATTAGAGTATTGCAAGAATTAACCTACCAATCAAGGTGTGACTTATTTCATTTTCTTTCGTTAAAATTCCTAAAGACAAATATTTATATTTAAATATAGAATATCATTTAAACAATCCACAACATACAGGCTGTGTTCAAAACTGAACCCCTGTCATTTATATCAAACCTTTTTTATTTATACCTTGGCTACCGTCATTAAAGCATGTATTCCATCAAGCTGGTCCCCTGTCGCGCATAAACAATAGATATAAAACGAGCCAAGTGGAACACCCTTTGTATGCCGACTCAGCTTGTCATGCCTGTCATACACTACAGGGGATGTTAGTTTGATTTTCGCGGACAGATTTTTCTCGGATCATTTTCCTGGAGGTGAATTTATGGTTGTGTTTTTTAAAGATTACGTCTTTTTCTTTAGAAGTCGGTGATTGTTGTGCGATCCACAAATTGTTATTTCGGGACTGGGTGTCATGTGTATGTGAACTTGTATGTTTGTAAACGTACCTACGACCCAGGAGATAAACCTAGAGTGGGCTAGAGTTGATTAAGAAAAAAAAATGTTAAATTGTTGCGTATTTACGATTCTTTAGTCTGTTCAAGATTACTTTGGTATTTGCATCTGATCCTTTAGATAAAACAAAGTATTTCTAGATTACAAGATAACCATATTATACTTACTACTTTGCTCCATGGAGGAGTAAGCTGTTACGCTGTTCACGTTCAGCTTACCTACATGACGATAAATGCTAAACGGCGAAAAGGTCGTTTTAAAAAATTACAACTGATCATAATCTTTATATATGTAATTCTTCTGTGAGTGTGTATGTCACTGAACTTCTCTCAAACGACTGTACCGATTTTGATGAATTTTTTTGTATGTGTTCAAGAGGATCTGGGAATGGTTTAGATTCACAAATCAGCCCGGCAGATGGCGCTGCAGTCGATGTTTTGATTATTTATCCTAAACAGCTGAACTAATTTGAATGAATTTTTGTTTATACATTCAAGTGGATATGCAGGACAACGTCTGTTGGGTCTGCTAGTTTTAAATAAAATTATCATTTTCCAACCACACTTTTGGAACATCGTCTTTTTGAATCAACCTGTACATTGAATGCATTGGCTTTGGTTGTATTGTTGTCCAGTTCGAATCAATCACTGGTAGCTACCGACACCTGATGCCGTCTGTGTGTCTGTGTGTATTTATGTACTCAGTGGACAATCAAACATGTTTGTACGATGTCCAAACAAAATGAATCTATAGGAGTTTACTCAGTGTAACTTTTGTTAACCGTATTTCAGTTGTATCATTTTCAGATGACTTTTTTAAGAGATAAAATCATCGAATATCTTCCTTGAAGAGGCGAGAGGGAGTGTTGACTCTCACTGACTAAAAAACACTTCCTACTCCTTCTTTGAGCTTGAACCCTGGTAACTCTTGCGGTTCCACAGCCCTGGATTTTCAGATGACGATAAATTTATGTATTTAATTATGACCAACTGACAAAAGAATTTAGATAACCATGTTCAGGTATTATGATTTTTAAGTTCATACAGTATCTGCTTACACAAGTAGACGGAATAATTAATATTAATAATTGATCATGATCCTGACATGATTACAAAATACACTATTTATTACAGTACAAAACTGACTACTATCAATATCTACCTTTACACCACGACACTTAACTCCAAACTATAAATATTTCAACGTTTTCCGACAATTCGTAAACCACAATAATGACAAAATCGAGCACATTATGTTCACGCTACATACAAAACGTTACCAAAAAGAATTATCTTCAGAACACTAACAATAAAGAAAACCAGTTAATAAGGTAATGTCACGAACCCACGATAGAACGGTAAGGTACATAGATTAATAATTTACGTAGAAGCGACAAAGGATATTGGAACGTTTACGAGGTACGTAAGAACCGACAGCAGTTACACAGATCTATGATACGTTAGGTACATATATGTCGTAACGTAATCTGATTGGTTGGTTTACTAGAGCCGGCCAATCAGAGCGCCGAACATACTTGATACTATTACGTTACGATTGCGATAGTTATTCCTGCTTGGTACTCAGATTACTGGCTCCATCCAAAGGTTGTCTGTAAGAAATCACAATCTACGATAAGACCGCCCATTGTACACATTTTTATATTTTTATTTTTCTCTGTATGTTTTATGGTGTACAATAAAGTGTAAATAAATAAATAAATATAAAATTTGGTGTTAATGTGACAACATCGTAGTACATTGCATTTTGTATCAATTTTCACGTGTACTACACAAATATTGGCAATATAATTATACGTTTTGTAAAAGTATTTAATGAAATTTGTTTTCTTTGTCTTTAAATGAAACTTATCAGCCTCTATTAGGTAGCATTCCGTCCTCAGGACATAATTTAAAGTTATCACTATCTATTATGGCGACATATCCCACATGTCAAGTGATAGCACACGTACAAAGACCAATGGTGAAAAGCTAATCAACGGATGACGTCACAAAAATCCTACATCGCACATGTTAAGTCTACATGCGAATTTACATGGATAGATAATCTCAACGAACAACTGTTGGGCAGAAAGCCCGCCAGCCACGAACACCTCGTCTAGTCGGAGGATCCTACTTTTCCGATCCTGTTGAAAATCATCCCCTAAATTTGTTCATACAAAAGTAGTCTCTAAACGTTGGAAATAAAATCTATAATGTAGTTAGTGGAGAGCGGTCACCGGTGACCGCTTGGGGATATATGGGTAGTATATTTTACTCTCTGTTCCCTAAAGTACCTTAATATAGCAAGATGTATACATACTCCTAGAGGTTATCCACAATTCTTAATAACAGCTTTTTATACCTTACACACCAACTTGTCACATCTACTAATTAGCAACTCTTTGCCCTCATAGCGTTAGTTTATTTTTGCTTTATTGGCGTTTTCATACAATATAGCGGTGCACCGTTATGGTGGCGTGCACCGCCACTATTTGTTAGCCAACGGACATCGGCTAGCAAATAACTTAAAACGAAGATTTATTGCATTTTAAATTGATAAGCAATAAACTGTTCGCTGTATTTTTATCGGTAAGTTTCATAAAAGATTAAACCTTTTAAAATGTGGTCTGTAACCTGCCTAACAAGTTTGAGTATTTTGATAAACTCTGTTATGTATAGGAGGTTGTTACGTATTTGTACCGACACATGTACCAACGTGATCAACGCCATGCCACGAGGCCCAGATCTGCTGAATCAGGACATTACACCTATTTTGATGCAACGAAGGTTCTATGGAGTATTGCAACATCCAAACTGCTGAGTTGTCTCCTCATGTCGCCGCCCCGCACCCAGCAACTAATCGCTACATCATCAATGACCCACAAGATTTAACCTCAATAGGTTTTATTAAAAACCTTCTTACGAAAAAAATTTAAGATATGAAAGCAATGTTGTTCCAACTTCGGACGCATTCGCACTTAAGTTAGTTAGATTTTAATTATAATAAACTTAGTAAAATGATCATAGTTTCCATTTGCACCCTCCGTCGGTGACAGAAAAATAACTAGGTATATAGTCTGGTAGTGGACTGTCAAAAGTTGTATAAAGATAATGAAGCTAAACACAGGGGGTATGATATATCTTACACAAAATTAAACATAAATGAAATTATAACACATTTGTATTTACTGTATTTCTTAATATGTCTCCAATGATGGGACGAGAAGATTATTTAGAACACTAAAATATCTCTCAAAGGATTCTCACATATTTTTGGCAACCTTTGAGGTCCACGGAGCTTGGTGATCAGCTCAAATACTGGTTTCAACTCGTCTTGTGTTACTTCCTGTAATCAAATTGAATTAATATTAGATTTGATTCGATTTTTAAACTTTTTTTTATTTAAACTACGTCGTTCTTAGATTTTTTATTCTAAATAGTGTAATCTGGAATTATACCTTATCAAGTTTATTTATTAATATTTGTTATTTTAGTGCCATAACAAGTTGTAGGGAATAATTCCTATTAGAATGGGGCATTATCTACGCAAAACGTATGTCATGAAATATTAGATAATAGACTAAACCTCTATCTCCTATTTCAAGAAACTAGAAGGAAGATGATACGTAACAATTACCGGTTTTCTGCGATAGATGACGAGAGCAATCATCCTCCCCCATAACATTTGCATGAGGAATGGTTCAGATCCTTTAACTTCTAGAAGATGGAGTTGCATCATTGCATCGTGTCTTAGGGCTTTATCTGAAACAATAATGATGAAGGTGTTTGAAGTGCCTCGTTGGCCGAGTGGTTGGAAGTGCGAACAAGGGGTCTCGGGTTCCATTCCCAGGTCGGGCAATATATTACTGGGTTTTTCAAAAAAATCTCAGTAGTAGCACGGAGTCTGGAAATGTGTCCGGTATATGGCAATAGGCTCGCCCCCTATTACATGGGACTTATAACATAAAATAGTTAAAAGTGTGTGTTACATTGTACAGTAACATTAAGTGCCGTAATGTGTACCTCTGTCTACCCCTTCGGGGATAAAAGACGTGATGTTATGTTATGTAGTGAAAAATATCCAATAATATATAATCTTTTTCATAGAATTTAATATGACTTACGTATATCTTTCTTCGAGATATCTAAGGATAGGACTTGTTGGAAGCATCCGTTCACTCCTTGTATAGACTTGGACCAGACGTCGAAGGGGTTTTCTGTGTGATATCTCTGCCGTACTATAATCCCATTTGTGTCGTTTGGAAGGAATTCTTTTGGAGAATCTATTGTTTTATTTATCAACCATCTTAGACTAGCCTGTAACGAAATAATTACTGTAGAATAATTACGATTAAAATATATTTTACTGGAACCCAGAATAATTAAACTGATCCGAGGGTCCGCAAACATTCTAACAATGAGGTGACCAATTTATTTGACAAATGTTTTCAAAAGCTCTTTTTTAAAACTGAGATTTTTTTATTACTTACAAGAATTATATGAATATTAAATCATAACTAAATATTAACTATAAACTAAATACTCATCTATATATAACAAAGAAAGTCGTGTTAGTTACACCACTTATAACTCAAGAATGGCAGAATAGATTTGGCTGAAATTGGTAGGGAGGTAGCTTAGAGCCAGGAAACCGACATAGGATACTTTTTAAACAATTTTTTTTTTTACTTTTTACCGAAAGTCACGAACGAGGACGGGAAAAAATGGGATTACGCGTACGAAATCGCGGGCAGAAGCTAGTTAAATATATAAACAAAAAATAGCTGCATGGCTAACATATTTACAACTTAAAATTAAATTAGTTAATATGAAAACGAAACACTAAAGAAAAATCACTACGTACCTATTAGAAAAAAATATATAAAAACGTCATATCATTGCCTGTATTTAAAACAAAAATAAATCAACACTCACCCCATCAGTCTCACTGATCTCCACTTTATAACAAGTCACCTGTTTCTCAGGGAACAACTTCTCAGGTATGATAGCAACCACCTGCCATTCACCGATCACATCCTTCAAATTGAAGTTGGCCTGGAATCCGTCACATATGGTATCATTGCCGGTATCTTCTGAATTTACCAGGGTTATAACGAAGAGTATGAGAAAAGGTGTCATGTTTGAATGAGAGTTCCAAGTGTTGTGGAAATTTTTTGGACCAAAACTGTCGAATGAAGTTGGTTGGATGGTTTTTTTGGGGTTAAGAATGTTTAGAGATGACTCTGAGTTTGTTTCGGCGTTTTTTCTCAGAGTAGTCAGTCAGGAAATGTTGGCACTCATCTAGTAATTTAAAGATTGACGAATAAAAGTGTCACTTTGTAACCTATTTCCAAAATTATTATTTCATCATTGCATTTCATACATTGTTATATTACTGTTAAGGTATAAAATTGACTGACTTGTTTATACGTGAAAGTAATGACACGTCAACATTTTGAAATAAAATGCATAAAAATATTCAAATTTCGAACCAACAAAAATATATAACCAGAGAATTGTATTGTAAACCTGATTGAAAAAGAGTACTTAACCTATGGAGTTTCTTGCTCGTTCTTCTCCATAGGAATCTACACTTTGGAATGAGCAAATAGCTTCACTTTTAATTTTTTGTTGACGTTCAAAAGTGCCTTTCTAGTCTAATTAAAATAAATGATTTTGTCTTTGACTTTGAAATTGCAAACTTTCAGCCAAGCTATCAGATGAAATATCACGTTAGGACTCCTGCTATGGTTCGAAACAAGAGTAGCTTTTATTTTTGTTTACTTTTCAAAACTGGACTTTGGCCACAAAATAAATAAATCTAGCAACACTCGCCCAGGTAAAAGTACCGGCCACCGAAATGCAATTACACTGAAAATTATAAAATAAAAACTGCGTTTAAAAAACCGACTTCAATAAACCAAAAAGTAATAACAAACACAAAAGTGTAATCTAAAAAGAAAAAAATTACTGTCATTAGTACTGATAGGTTACCCACCCACGGAGGTTAGAAGTCGGCACCATAAGTTCTATACAAAATTATTCATTAAAACCTTAATAGATACCTAATTTACAATATGAGCTCGTAGTTCTATCTAAATATTTGCAACTCTATTTTGATGAAGTGTAATAATTGGGCGAGTGGGCGATAATGTTACGTACGAATAATTGAATAATCTCCTAATGTCTTAGTCTGGCGTGTGACACATTTTGAAACAATTATTCAATTCCTGACCCACACACCGCAGACAATAGTCTCTTTGTCCTTATTTTATGAGTTCATTTACGTGATATGGACTTACATACTGTACTCAAGATATATATTAGTTTCGATGTATATCTAGTTAGAAGTTTAGATGAAGTCTTTAGTTTTTTTTATGGGATAAGCCAGTAAACGAGCGGACGGACGACTGATGGTAAGCAATCGACGTCGCACACACTCACTAGCACACCAGAGGTGTTACAAGTGCATTACTGGTCTTTTGCGGGTTAGGAATTTGAGGATTGTTAGGGATTCAGGGTTTGGGGAGATTGGGGAAGAGGGGGAGGAGGGTAATTGGGCTTCCGGTAACCTCACTCATACGATGAAACACAACACGTTGTTTCACGTCGGTTTTCTGTGAGGCGTAGTATCACTTCGGTCGAGCCGGCCCATTCGTGCCGAAGCATGGCTCTACCACATTTAATAATTTAATTTAAAAATTTAACGGCCTGGGAATTACGCCTATCTATCAAAAATGGGTTTTAACCAGTTTAATAGCTATAAAACAAAAGCGCAAGATATTTAAAATTTCATTATGTAATTGTTAACCAAAAACGAATGGTCGCCATATTTGTTTTGAAAGGAACAAAAGTAGCTCTAACTGACTCAAAACCGAACTGTATAAGAGCACCGCTATTGTGTAGATTAGCATCAAAAAATACAATGAGTACAGCAAATGAACCAAAGAGAACGACCGAACAATAAAACTTAAATCTCTAGAATTTTCTTTTCAAATCGCCATTTTCCTATTCAAAAACATCTCAAGAATTATCTTCTGTTCCCATACAAAAACACGGTCATTGTTTAAAAAGTCAAAACCGACATAGATTTACTTGAACAAAGGCAGTAAAAACGGTTTATAGACTTGTTATTGCTGTCCCGACGGACAGTTGGAGTGGTGCAAGGGATGAGGGAACAGCCGTCATAGACAACATGTTTGATTGTGTGATAATAATATGTATTGTATTTATAAAATGTTTTATTAAAACAAATCTCCGAAAGTCCTATGTTTTATTGGGAACCACATTAGTTTTTGTTCAGCATAAAAAAGCTACATTTTATTGAAATAAAGAAGCATTGCAGTTGCGCTGCTTATTTGTTCTTATCTTGATCTGTTTAAATAAAAATCTGTTTTATAGATTATTTAAAATTATTCACACAATTTCATGTAATGGATTATTTTCTCGCTCCACTCATATTTTGTACCACATAAAAACATCACATCGGTGGAAACAGATTTTAATGTATCCTATGAAAATCTTCATTCAAAAGCTCCTTCCCTTTGAATGTTAATATAAATCTGGCGAATCGAGAGTTTATTAGCGTTGGACGAAGACCAATAAATGTGAAAATTATGTATTCTTTCCTTCGCTACATTAAATTTATTTGGAAGTTTTTCCAAATTTCCTTCAACGGTATATTGGAATTGTATACTTGCTTGAAGTATGGTAATGGACTCGGACTTAGAATCCTGTCATGTTAAGCATGTTAAAAGTATTATGTGGTTTTTGTATGTTAGTTCTACGGAAAGCTCTGAATTGTAATCACACATCACAATTCAGATCTTTGTATTTAAGACAAACAACGCATATGTAACTCCTCTGGTATTGCGGGTTGATGTGGCAGGTTATAAATCAGTATGCTTGTTTGCCCCACCCATGAAAAATGCGAAACAGTACATTCATCATCAAAGCAATTCAATATCCTACTATAAAAGTACACCTCTTCTACGAAGACATAATTTCACGTGTCGTTTAACTGCAAAATCCCTAATGAGCTCAACAAAGTTGATTATAAAATATTCACCATTTTAAAGCGACCTTTTATAATTTTTGCATCTAAAACAAAATGTCAGTAATTAATCTTACCCTTTCACGAACCGTTGGGTCTATCGTCAAAGGATTCTAGTTCGCGTCTCATTAACTGCAAAAATCTCATAAAGTACTTATTTAGGGTCATAGTTATCCGTCAAATGTTTTTAGTTAATGTCAGGAAGTATTTATGGTATTTTTGTTAATTACTCGGCTAGTAATGTAGTTTTTCGGTTTTTCTTTGCGCGACAAAATGTTTAAATTCGCCAAAGAACTAGAGTTAGCTCGCAAAATCTGCAGACTGACATGGTAATAGGCAGGCCACGTTGCTCGACAGACTGACGGCAGATGAGCTAGTAAAGTCCTTGAGTAGAGACCACGAACCGGAAGACGAAGTATGAGCAGGCCTCCTGCTAGGTGGACCGACGATATCGCCCGAGTTGTGGGGAGCCAGTGGATGCAGGTGGCGAGTTGTCGTTCGAAGTGGAGGACTAAGGGGGAGGTCCTTTGTCCAGCAGTAGACGTCTTCCGCCTGTTAATGATAATGATTATGAATGTAGTTTTACAAATAGTTAATGACGCTTACTTTTTACTTGAAACGGTTATTTATGCTACAGTCATGGTTTACATTGTTAAGTCGGCTGTTTTTATTATCGAGATGTATGACTGGAAATAACGTTATATAACATTATACCCAAAGTTTTAGGCAGAGGTGCATATTACCGAACTTGACACCACTGTATAAATCTAGAAATACGGTTCTCCTTTTATAAGATAGTCGTGCTCACAGTGCTTATTCTCTTAAAATATAAATTAGTTGAGGATTGTATCTGCTTAGGTTGTTTACCATTTTAACAATCTTCCCATAATGTTTTCTTTCCAAAAACATTTATTCTCTAACAAACCTCCTGCCAGCACACCATCCGCTAAATATATATATCAAACCATAACATAATCACTTACAAAATCACTCCTCGCTATAATATTACTATCATACCACGAACAATATCATATATAGTTGTCAGTAACCATACGTATAGATACATGCGGGTATGTCTGTCTGTCAGTCTGTCACAGTTAACGAGGATATGTAGAACGTCTTCAAACGTTGCAATCAGAACACCGATGTCGTTTATTGAAATCTCAGCCCTTATTGGACAGAGTAGGGTGGAGAAGTAGAGAGTGCAATTTCTTTGTGAATTTATATTTGTATTATATTTCTTGAGATTGCGACTGCCGGGTAAGGGGTCTCGGGTTCGATTCCCGGGTCGGGCAAAGTATTAATGGGTTTTTAAAAAAAAAATCTCAGTAGTAGCACGGAGTCTGGAACTGTGCCCGGTATATGGCAATAGGCTCACCCCCTATTACATGGGACTCATAACATAAATAGTGAAAAGTGGGTGTTACATTGTACTTACAGTGGTATAATGTGCACCTCTGCCTACCCCTTCGAGGATAAAAGGCGTGATGTTATGTTATGTATGTTTCTTGAGATTTATTATAAAATATACAGTCGATGTGATTTTGTGGTCTGAGGTTAATGTGTTTATTTTTTATAAACATTATTTGAATACATTCATTCATTATTAAAACAAAACGAAAATAATTTATATCTCTTTTTCCCTTGGTCACGGCATCACGCGTAAACTGGCTGCAATTGCTAATCAAGCTGGATCGGTAGTTCACTAATTCTAATTTTTTTGTATTTGCTATTATTAAGTGAAAGTTTTTAAGACAAGAAAAAATCCTGAATACTATAGGAACGGAAAAAAACGGGATAACACTTTTCTGAAAACCGCATCAAAATCGGTTCAGTATATCGCGAGACAATTGCGCAAAAACATACATACTTACATAGATCTCTAACTGAGCATCTCCTTTTTTTTGAAGTCGGTGAATGAAAATAAAAACAGGGAAATATCTGTCAATCCTCACCTACTCTGTATCCGATGATTGTCACCGATAGAGAGCTCTAGTTCGTAAAGTTTTACGATCACTTCCGACACGAGACTGCCTCTTAGTAATCTGCACTACTTCGGTAGGGGAACACCTAATAGGGGACACATTCCGATTACTGTAAAGCTTGGATTCCATAAAATCTGAGTAGATGAAAATATTATGACTAGCTCGACGCCTCGTTGACTGAGCCGGGCAAGGGATCTTGGAACCGATTCCCGGGTCAGCAAAGTACTACTGGGCTTTTAAAAAAAATCTCAGTAGTAGAGCCTGGAATTATGCCGGGTATATGTCAATAGGCTCACCCTGTATTACATGGGACTCATAACATAAATAGTGAAAAGTGGGTGTTACATTATATAGTGGCATTAAGTGCCATAATGTGCACTACCCCTTCGGGGATAAATGGCGTGATGTTATGTTATGAAAATATTAAGAGATAGGGATGCAGGTTGGATGCTTTCTGTAAAATGTACCTGGGGTGCCGAAGATGGAAATGAAGAGCTATTGTCACCTATCATCAGCCCGTTTAAGTTCACTACTGGATGTAGATCTCACCACGGTATTGCGAATCCCGAAATTACTCTATCCTATAGATTAGTTTCTCATAAATAAAATAAAATAAACCATACTAAAGACTTAACACGTTCGAGGACAGAACGAGATTATACATTATTGTTCGAGATGTTAATATGGCACAACGTATGATGATGTTACGGTATTCTCATATGCACAACGTGATTATACGTCCTGCGCTTCTACATTCAGCGCGGATGTGTCACTGTGTATATTACTTTAATGAAAATTAGTGATTTTACAGTGTGAAATTGATGTTTAACTCGTCGAGTACCGTATTTATAGACACAATTAAAGAACAATAGGTTGCGGTCACCAGTGACCGCTTGGTGTTTGACAGTTTAATGGGTTATTGTGTGTTTTAGATGGATATAAGCGCAAAATAAGACATATGATAAACATGTTCAATGATTCCGACACCTCCAATGAGGCGGATTCTCACCAAGATGCATATACACGCTGATGTTATAAAACGGTTGTGTCATGATGTGTTTAAAGCAATATTTTTTCATGGGACACTACTTACTGATACGTCGTATAATTTTGTATAGACATTTACTGTGTCATTTCTGTGTGACTCAAGTGGTAGCGTCCGTGAACGTGTAATAATTAAGATATATAGTCACAATTTGTCTATTGTATTAGAAATATTTCTATCTTTTCTTAATCAATTTGGTAAAAGTTAGGCCTAGAAAATTACATCAGCTTTTACGGCGATTTCCTACTCTATATGAATCAGTAACATCTCCAATCAGTATAATATTGAACTTAGATCAAACAGAGGGCGCCCGGTTATGATCCATAACGCGAGCGTATGAATGAGATCGTAATCTTTTGTATTTGAATAATATCCGTATTGGGTGTTATTGAAATATTATCTGGCAACTTTATCTTAGTTTCTATTTACAGGAATACTTGGTAGAAAGAGAAGAGAGAGATAAAACAAGGAATGTTTCAAAAGATAGCCTTTTTCAATTGGGATGATGACAGGGTATGAAAATTAAAAATTGAATTTGTCCCTAAGTTAGGCAATGAAAAAATATTAGACACGTATTTTTTATTTTCTTACAGAAACGAATACTTTCAACGATATATTAATGATTTAAAATAATCTACAAGACGGACATTAAAACAAAAATTAGGCATCTACCCAATTGCTAAGAAGTCGCTTTGAAATCTTAAGTGCTATATGAGCCATTTGGCATAAACGCTAAGATAATCATTAAGATGTAGTCAAGTTTTTATAATGACTATCGTGAGACATACTAACTTAACTAAAAATCGCGAGTTATGTGTTTATACCGAGAAAGACTGTTAGTTTCGAGCCACAAAGGGCCTCTTCCTCATGAGCTGCATGCGCGGTCGCGGCGATGTCGCGCATCCTACACTCTAGGTAATTTAAAAAGAAAATGAATAAGAAAGTTTGTCTGCTTTGTTGGCCGAGTGGTCGCAAAAACGACTGCCAGGCAAGGGGTCTTGGGTTCGATTTCTGGGTCGGGCAAAGTATTACTGGGTTTTTTAGAAAAAACTCAGTAGTAGCACGGAGTTTGGAATTGTGCCCGGTATATGGCAATAGGCTCATTGTTATGTCCCATATAATAGGACTCATAACAAAAATAGTGAAAAAGTGAGTGTTACTTCTGTGTGCACCCCTTCGGGAATAAAAGGCGTGATGTTATGTTATGTTTAAAATGAAGTCAATTTATGAAATTGTCATATTAGTATATTTTGTCGCATTTCAATATTGTTATATCTTATTTTACTAACATCTATGCTGTTTGGTACTCAGAATATTTAGTTGGTTAAATATTCTAAGATTATTAGAATATTTAACCAACTAAATATTCTGAGTGTTTGACAGATTTGATTAAAAAAAAGAGTCTAGTACTTTGTTCGCAATGTACCGTAATTAAATATGAACTAATGGATTCCTTACATAATAGTAAACTTAGTTTAATGTAAATTAACTTACCACACGACTACAATAACTTGCAAATAAATGTCATATTCCGTGTAAATTATGCAGTTTAATAACCAGAGTTCTAAACCACACTAAACCAAGGCGTGTCCAGCACTCCTACTTAATTCTATAAATTACGTCCAACTTTCTAAAATTAGCACATAACGTATTACTATTCTGTTGTTATGTAATGTTATGATAACTATAGGTATTAATTTTCTTACAATTGCTCTTTTTATGTCTGAAACGGCTTTTTTTTTTATTGGGACAAGCCCGCCACAACCTCCCAAAACCGCTGCAACTCCTGTAAGCCAGGATCTACAGTAGATACAACCATGAAAACACCGGCTGAAACGGCTTAGCAGAAGTACAAGTTTTACTTGATTTTTATAATAAACTAGCTTCTGCCCGCGACTTCGTACGCGCAATCCCGATATTTCCCGTTCCCGTTCTTGATTTTTGGTAAAAAGTAAAAAAAAAAAGAATTGGGTAAAAAGTATCCTATGTCCGTCTCCTGGTTCTAAGCTACCCCCCCCACCAATTTTCATCCAAATCGATTTAGCCATTCTTGAGTTATAAATAGTGTAACTAACACGACTTTCTTTTATATATATAGATATAAATAAATAAATAAATTGTATATGTACATCATGCGTCCCAAGTTCCGAGACAGTACTGAAATTTTCATAAACCAAAAAAAGCCCTAAAATGCGACCTTGAGACTCCTAGTTCGATAATTGTAAGTACAACACAATTCTCGCTGTGCAAACCAACCTACCAGATACAAATGGCCGTTTTCACTAATCACTCCTAAACCATTCCTTAACTAAGAGTTACTTAGCGTTATGTAGTACTTAAACTAGACCCTTACTTGTAATGTTAGTTATCACTTAAGTATATATTGTGAAAACCAATATGTTGATAAATGTAATCTGTCTTAGATCTGGAGTTTCTTAAAATTAAGGAAAGTTGGGCATAACGGGCATAAGAACATAATCATGTTCCCTGAACTAAGCCCTAACAACGACATCTCACCTACAACCTATAAGTGGCCACTGCTGACATAGGCCTCTTCTCACACGGAGAAGGTTTGAGCATTAATCACCACGCTTGCTCAATGCGAGTTGGCAATTTCAAACTTACAATTACAAATTTTAAGCGCAGGTTTCCGCACGATGTTTTCCTTCATCGTTTGTCAGTGGTGTCTAAATAAGCTTAGAAAGTACGTATATAACTCGGAAAAAGTCACCTTGGTATTTGCCGTTGGTGGGTTTTAAACCCGCGCTCCCATATATGAGAGGCGGATGTCTTAAACCACCGCCGCTGGGCAACAACCACATAAACAAAGTAAAACAACAATAATTTTCCATCCACCATTTAATATCAGTCATTGCATACAACGAGTAAACCCGGGTGTGTCCGCTATGGCCGCTCCCACTAAACTGTATAAATCGCGTTTAAATTCCACCAGTGACGTCACTCGTTATGATGCGGACATTAGTCGCGCTGTATCCGCCCGTCCGTCATCGTGTGGTGTGAGTATGATTGCTTAAAAAATGACATTTTTCTAATGTTTTAGAAAATAACATCATTTCATAAAATAAGTCTATTAACAAGATACACTATATGTAAAAACGACACTTTGAATAGTTCATGCCAAATTCGCGAGATGTCGCAAGTGTCATTTCGATTAAAACGAATTTTATTGAAATTAAAATCTTCAAACGTTTATACTGTAAATGTTGCCGATTCTGAATTACGTTATTTATCTGTTTAACGGACTGCCTCGTTGGCCGAGTGGTCACAAGTGCGACTGCCGCCGGGCAAGGGGTCTCGGGTTCGATTCCCGGGTCAGGCAAAGTATTACTGGGTTTTAAAAAAATCTCGGTAGTAGCACGGAGTCTGGAAATTTGCCCGGTATAAGGCAATAGGCTCACCCCTATGACATGGGACTCATAACATAAATAGTGGAAAGTGGGTGTCACTTCTGTGTGCACCTCTGCCTTACTCCTTCGGGGATAAAAGGCGTGATGTTATGTTTTGTATCTGTTTAACGGACGATATCAAAGAAAGACACTCGACAAGAAACTCTTCCCTATAATTTCACAGGTTATTCGGTTTCTGTTTCTAAACACTACTGTTCTTGATTATTTGTTTGCTTATTTTAAAACTAACAGGACCTGCTTGTACATAATCTTTATGCATTTTCCCGATAATTGTCAAACTTCTCATAATATAGAAATTAAAACTGGTTTATCTATTTCTTCAATAGTAAAATACTAGAATAGTACAAGAAGCACTTTTTTAATAACTTTTAACTGATGGTCACCCTACCATAGTCAGGTGATGAATGCAATCACTGCATCAAGCAAAAGCTTACACTTATTTTGCATTTGCAGCAAAAAAGCGCTATATTTTTCTATTCTCTTAATGAAATTGTAAAAATTGTAATTAAAACCAAACATGCAATACAATTGTGTACGTTAAAAAAAGTAGTTAATTCGATTTTATTTATTAATTACTGCTTTCAATCGCTGCAGCGGATTTTTTGTTACAGACATCTAGAAAATCATATTGTAAATGGAACATAATAAGTGACGTCATTTTGATAGATGCATTACCATAAATGCAGTGTTGAAGCCCAGACAGTTTATAAAGGCAACACGGTTAATATGAGGTTAGCAACCTTCGTATATTTACGTCATAACGAATGTATGTAGACATGGCATATAAAGGTGACAATGGTCTTTTCAACGTCCTTGTTTTAACTTTAAACTTACGTCTCTACCAATAGAGGTCGTAAGGTGAATAATCCTTAGGTTTTTTTTAAAAGAATTTTCTCCCCACATTAGGATTTTCTCTTGTGTGGTAGGTGCGTTTACAAACATACAATTTCACATACACATGACGCCCAGACCCGAAACAACAATTTGTGGATCACACTAAGTGTTGTTCCGTGCGGGAATAGAACCCGCAGCACGCTGCACGGCAGCCGGTTGCCCAGCCACCGCACCAACCGTGCAGTCCTTAGTAAGTAGTAAAGATGGATAACATTAGATATATGGCTTAAAACATCATTTAGCTATCGTTATTGTTATCGCACTATTTTCACAAAAACCGCGACCAAGGTGCCAGTTTCTAAACTCATTTTCTCGCTGCGTGAAGTCAAAGTATTTATGTAAATGAGTTTTGTATGAAAAAAAAACCTTCAAACCTTCAAGAAAAATGCGTATTCCTTTTTAAAAGGCCGGCAACGCACCTGTATCTCCTTTAGTGTTGCGGGTGTCGCGGAGAACCTAACGGGTAACCGGGGCTCCGGCTCGACGTGCAGGAGAAGGAATGGGGTGGTTTTTAGTCAGTAAGAGTCTGACACTCCCTTCCGCCTCACCCAGGCGGGAGCAGTCATTCGATGATTTTCCCCCCTTAAAAAAAAAAGTGTTGCGGGTGTCCATGGGCGGCGCTGATCGCTTACCATCAGGTGATCCGTCTGCTCGTTTGCCTCCTATTACATAAAAAAAGGAAAAAGGACATCTTTGCACGAAACTAGTTTCGAAGCGAAACCAAATATTTAATTCACGTAGGTAACGTAACAGTTGAAGCGTAAAACGAAACTAAGTAATTTATACAAAACAAAATCAATAACACACAAATTACCTTTCAGAACCAGTCTTACCTTCACTTACATTATACAGTGTGTATTAAAAATGCAATCCTCCCGTTTACCCTAAAAGGGGTAATCCAGGTGTGAAATCAGTAAAGCGGGGGTATCTGCCAGCACTAATTACTAATTATTATAGTTAATTCAACCTCCTTTTACCCATTTAAATAGATTATTGTTACCTTTGAACGATTCGCGGTTGGTTAAACTTTTTTCTTGGGGTAATTTTAAACAGTGCGTCTGTTGCTAATTGATTATAGCTAGAGGGTTAAATCTTAAAGATGGGTTTTAAGTAGTTCATAATATATTAGACTTCATAATGAATCTAAGTGAAAAGTGGGTGTTACATTGTACAGTGGCATTAAGTGGCGAAATGTGCACCTCTGCCTACCCCTTCGGGGATAAAAAGGGGTGTTATGTTATGTTATAATGAATCTAAGGATTTTGAAATTTTACTGCTGCATTGATTTGAAATGTATTATATAACAAATTCAGGATGAAATCTTGGGTTTGACTCCTGTATGTTGAAAATGTACAAATTCGGATACAAAATGATCCTTGTATTATTTTTATGTATTGACTGCATAGTTGGCGCGGTGGTTTCGCAACTGGCTGTTACGCAAGGTGTCGCAGGTTCGACACCCGCGGTTACGGTTCAATTGTTTCTGGAATCTACAGATTGTTGTTCCGTGTCTGTGTGTGATGTGTATGTGAACTTGTTTGTTTGTAAACGCACGCACGACATAGGACCAAATTCTAGTGTGGGGCAACGTTTAAAAAAAAAGAAGAAACAAAAAAGTTAGTTTATAAAAGGTTCATAACAAGAAATACGTTCGTATTTTAACACACAACTTCTTGCAGGATTCTCGATAATTGACAAACACACGTGTTTTAAAATTTAACCAATTCAATCAAAAATACTAAATTAAAACGCAATTATAAACTAACAAACATCCCCAGAACACAGTAATCCATCTTCAAAAAGATAAAGAAAAGCCATTGTTACACAGATAAAACGATTTCCAAACTGAATTCAAAATTTAAATTCGTTCCAGGATGTTTCCAATTAAGTGCGCGTCGTGGATGACGGATGACATCCTCCCGGGGGACGCGACGGCGGATGTCTTGATGAAAATAATGCTGGCAAACTATATCTATCTATTGTACATTTTCTTTTTTGAATTTTCGCGTCTTTGAGGGTAAGGAACAAGGGATTGGTTGAGTTAGGCTGATGGGGATGGTAGAATTATTAATAATTAAAAGGGTGTCGAAATGGTCGTAAATTATATTAGCTAACTATATCATTGTTTGCGACGTAACGACTGTCGAACAAGGGAATTTGGGTTCGATGTCAGAGATTGGGTTATGATCAGTTTTTCGAAAAATATCTCAGTAGGTTTCAAGTCGAGAATTATGATGTGAAGGCTCAATTTTTTTACATGGCACTCGGAACTTAACTACTGAATACTTATTGTTATTTGTTTCTTATAATTGTCATGTCTATTTTTCGCCGATTTCCTATTTAACCCTAAGGTTGACTGGGAGAGCATGCCACATGGCATTAATGTCCGCCTTATGTACCATTACTTGTTTCTGTGTACATTAAAGTTTAAATAAATAAAACTGATTATTATATTGTATATTAACCCGCCGAGTGTTTGACCATCTGCATATGTACTGTGTTATGCATCGACGTTGGCATACGACACTCGATATGTGCACTTTACATAGTATTAACACATTCACTGCGGCAGCGTTAAATCTAAACTTTCTACTAGTGCGATACGAGACAAATGCTGCCCGTATCTATGTTTCCTGATATGCGAGGACAACGAGCTACCGCACTGGACAAAGCAAATTAAAAAATTATCTTTTTCCCATTCCAGTAATGAATGCAGTCAGTGTGCATTCTGCAGTTTACTGCCGTGCAGCTAAATATAAAACACGCGGAGAGAATTGTTAATTTCGAGAAACTCAGCGTTTCTGATTATACTTATCTTTTTAATAAAGATTGGGATACAATGAGAGACAAATATTAGCCTATTGATGAAATATTGATGTTTGATGAAAGATTTAAGACCTGGAACACCAGAGGCGTTACAAGTGCGTTACCGGCCTTTTAGGGATTAGGAGTTTGAGGATCGTTGGGGGTTCAGAGATTGGAGAGATTGGGCCTCCGGTAACCTCACTTACATGACGAACCACAACGCAAACGTTGCTACCACAACGCAAACGTTGCTTCACGTCGGTTTTCTGTGAGGCAATACTTATGTGACATGTCTATTTGAAGCTCGAACGTACAAAAGTATATAATAGGCGAAAAGTGATAAGTTTGAGTCTAATTACTAATTTAAATACTTTCAACCAGAATCATTATAATGTCCTAATGTGGTCCAAACCTAAAAACATTCCTAAAAGCATACAAACCGTAAAAACCTCGAGATAAAGCAAAGTATAAAATATTTTAATTATATTTTATCACCACTAAAACTGTGTAAATGAAAAACCGGTTTCGTTGCTTTATGAAATCGTAAAAAACTTGTCTTCGCGCCAATGGGAGAGATTTGCAGTTTCATGGTGTTGCCATTGTTGAAATTTCATTATAGAGGATTTTATTCCGCTGGCATCCCTATTTATTGTTTTCTTTTTTTATATTTTTAACGTCTATGGTAATTAAGGAGTTATCTGAAGATCTGTTTCGTTATTTTAATTAGTTCTTCTTTTTATAAGTTTTTTATGTTATCGAATGTTTGAGTGCGTTGTTAGATTTCGTTTATTTTTTATTATTATGGTGCTCTTCTCAGTATCACAGAGCCCACAATAATGTGAAAGTCTCTAATGATATGTGTCAAGCATTTATCATAAAAAAAACAGAAAATGATGAAAAACTATATTACGTGCTTTTTGAAGCGTGGACAAGACAATCACATCAACAGCCTATAAGTGGCTACTGCTGACCAAAGGCCTCTTCTCATTCACACGGAGAAGGTTTGAACATTAATTACCACGCTTACTTAATGCGAGTTGGCGATTTCAAACTCATAATTAGAAATTACAAGTCCAGACCATCATCAGAAGACAATTAAATTCCTCAAACGAACCAAAACCAACCTAAAATTTAAACAAGAACAATATCTAAACTTTTATTTAAAAAAAAACATTGCTCCACACTATGATTTTCTCTTGTGTCGTGGGTGCGTTTACAAACATACAAGTTCACATACACATGCCACCCAGACCTGGAACAACAATCTGTGGATCACACAAAGAATTGTTCCGTGCGGGAATCGAACTCACGACACGTTGCGCGGCAGCCAGTTGCCCAGCCAACGCGCCAACCGTGCAGCCAAACTTTTTAATAAATGAAAGATGCTATGCTTATTATAACGTAGATTAACAAACTAAATGAAGACACAATGTATAATGACTGTTTATTCTCCAGAGAATAAGCTGGCAGAAAAATAATTACGCTTTAATCCTTGGGGTTGGCAGTACAAGAGCTAATTAAAGGTGTCAGTTTTTTAATGGGAAATAAACAAATAAATGTCTATGTGTTGACTTTCATTAAAAGCGTTTTCAATTTTCAGTTTCGTTGTAAACATAACATAACAACATGCCTTTTTATTCCCGGAAGGGTAGGCAGAGGTGCATATTTCGACACTTAATGCCACTGTACAATGTAACACCCACTTTTCACTATTTATGTTGAGTCCTTTGTAATAGGGGGTGAGCCTATTGCCATATACCGGGCACATTTCCAGACTCCGTGCTACTACTGAGTTTTATAGTTTGCCCGGCAGTCGCACTTGCGACCACTCGGCCAACGAGACAATCATTTCGTTGTAAAATATAATTTAATTATGATAATTGTAATGTACAGAGCTTCATTTACTATTTATGCATTTTAGTAATCTTGTGTCAATTACCAAACATATGGCTGACTGCCAATAGTAGGCTTGGGTCTTAAAATATATTGTTTCCATCCAATTACAATCTCCCCAATCGCTCAATCCCCAACAATCCTCAAACTCCTAATCCCCAAAAGGCCGGTGACGCACTTGTAACGCCTCTGATGTTCCAGGTGTCTATGAGCGACGCCGATTGCTTACCATTAGGTGATCCCTCTGCGCGTTTACCGGCTTATGCCATAAAAAAACCTTAGGCAAACTTTACAATTTTGATCATCTCGAATATACGATTTAAAAATTAAATTGTGTATCATACTAATTAAGATTCTTAAACATAAAATACTACGTTTCTGCACTACGCCATCATGAAAGGATACGTGTTTCAGCACAATAAACTCAAGTAACTTTCAGATAAATACAAAGCAAGATTTTCGTATAAAGTATTCTCCTGAAAAACTCTTGCTTCAGTGAAATAAAGCGAAATAAAGACAACGAGGGCAAAGAGTAATGATCCTGAACAGTTTCAATGAATGTTTTACATCATCAAGAATATGTATATAGAGCTGTATACTACGCAAGAAGAAAACTATGTATGAATTAACTATAATGAAGTTTTTTTATTTATTTATCATACTTACGATAAGTACAGGATTATCAGTTATGTTATGAGCCTCATGTAATCGGGCGTAAGTTTATTATCTAATACGAAACAGTCTGTTTTATTTTCTGCTTCTTCAAGTTCAGCAACAGCATATACCTCGGTAGCCATTTATGGAAAACCCAGGATACTGATTATGCTTTAATCGACCCTGAAATTTAACCAGAAAACCATGTTGCTTGTTCGAAAACCATGTTTAGAAAACAACACAAAGTGGCGGTCAAAATCACAACTCATTCCTCTAAGAAAATTAACTATGGAAGTTGGTTAAAACAACTCTATATCAATCTCTGTCTCTCAACGTCTTCATCGATCTACGGTGATGTGTCAAGATAGGTCACAGACAGGATTGGCCAGCCGTACCTCTTGTCTTATTTATTGGACTGACAGACAGACAAATGTGGCCGAATGTATTAATGGCTCCATGTTTTTTCTGCTGCTTTCTTCGACCTGATTAGGAAGAGTGCTACGGTCGGGTGAATGGTGATTTTTTTAGTTGATCTAGTGTAATTTTTTAGGGTAATGATTGGTAATTTGTGAACACATTGGTGAATACTTGTTTAAAATAATTCCCATTTGTACCACCTGCATGTTCATTTCTTTTATCATAAGTTATTTTTGTTATAATTTTGGTAATACCCACATTGTTAACTAATTATATATTTTAGTAGAAAAATTTTACTGTACCGCCCGCATGCTTATACTCTATACTTTAATTTTAAGTTATCATGTTTTTTCATATCTTAAGCATATAGTATAAAGAACAAAGTAGGTTATCTTCATACAAATGCTCCGCGCGCGGCTTATATGTGTGCGCCATAGTATCTATGCGTCGACGCACGCACACTTTAACAAAATCTCGACCCGTTTCTCAGTGCGCCAGGCAGGGCTGACACTGTACGAGGTTTGCGCGCGCTTCACGGCTTTTCGGCACTGTTCAATGAAATAAAAAATGTCTGATAATCGTAGAAGAACGTATTGCTGTGTGTTTGGGTGTCTTAATAATTAATCAATTCCAGAACTGTCTCTGTTCAGATTAGGTACCTATTGAACAGGAAAGGTAAGCTAGTCACTTTTTCTAGCATAATATAATTTGTAGGTACTTGATGATGAGATACCTACTTACTTATTCTTACTCTTATCATTCTTCATAGTTCCTACTCAACCAGAAATGTAATACCTACTATACTTAAATATTATAAGAAAATGTGGTATTGTATTGTTTATTTCACAGTTTATCTGATTTGTTAAGAGCGTAGCCGAGTCGCATTTTTCCATATAAATGTATTCCCAAATTTACTTTCTGAATACTATGTATAGAGCTAAAGTTTATTTTAAGAAGTTAATAATCTTTTTATAAGCTTTTTATTTTTACTAAATTTATAAATTGATAAAATATTCAATCATAATATTATTATGCTTTTCATTTCATAAATTTAGATCAAGTGCTGCTTGTTCGAAAATATTAACTAAAAGTAAAAGTGACAACCCTGGGGATCAACGCAAGAGTAGGCTAATAACTCGGCGGGCGGCCTTAGATAACCTACTGTGTTCTTTATACTATGTCTTAAGTGAATTATATTCTTTTTATGAGGTTGTTAGGATAGGGTATTGTTGTCGGTTTTAGGAGTCTTGTTTCTTTAAGTAAGAATAATTTTAGCGTTTCGTAAAAACATAAATCAATCGTGATAAATAGTGACATAACCGTATCTTAAATCATAGGCAACCATTTCAACCACCCTTTTTGTGTGACGTCACAAAAATAGCATTAGTCAGTACCCTTATAAAAATTCAGAACTTTCAACCCTCAAGACCTCCATTTACACCTCACATACAATTCAATTGTCCCTAATCACTACTTGGAAACTACCAAAGAAATAAAAACAAAACATTCAAAGAAAACCCTTAATATATCGAGAACATCTGTCCTGAATTATGCATATGTAGTGAGTTTCACAAAGCTCTAAACAAGATGACCAACGAACCGACCTATTAAACGAACCTTGTGACCACAACCAAGAACCCTTCCTACTGGTCAATATTTATGAGCGTCCGAACAAATTTACCGAATAGAGGGGTCAAGGTATTCTGGTTTTATGTCCTTGAACTCTATTATGTGGGCTATAAAGGTGGTTTTTGTAGTGACCAGCTTAGAAGATTTCGTGCTTGTCTTTGAAGTGTCGTAAAAATATTCGCGGGATGAATGTTGATGAATGTGGCTGTGATTTTGAATGGTAATGTGTTAGGGTGGGAAAGAGATTTTTATTGAAAGTTGCGCTTTCAGGCTTTCGGAAATTTTCACTTTAAGTTTATAAGAGAATAGCTATTTTTTTACAATGAAGAATTTAATTGAATAAATAAATATATACAACTTAAAATATAACTAACTAAAAATTAAAATATTTACACCTTAAAAAAGTAATAATAATAAAAATTCTAAATAAAGGCATCAAAAAAATTTTTCCTCATCGCTATCGTGAGGTAGGGTGTCCAAAAGACTGGCAGCATTGCCACGTTGAATGGCAATGCTTAACCTTTGAATAGATATTGAAATAATTTACAATATCAAAGTGGATATTATAGTTATAACTTACAAATAAAGTACCTTGTATAAATTGTTAATTTAGTCTTATCCGTTATTTACAAAAAATCATTATAAAGTTAATTAAAATCAATAACATAATAATGACTAACATACATAACTTAAAATTAATTGAACCTAAAGCAGTGAATAAAAAAAGATAAAAAATACCATCAGTTAGGCGTCAATGAATTCGTCCGTGTCACTGGGGAATGTTCCCAGAAGACTGGCAGAATTTAGTTTTAGTTAACCTTTGTGTCTAACTACTAACATTTGAATGAAAAACAACACCATGTTAGCAGATATAAGAGTCAAAATTGTACAAACCATTATTGTTATTATACTTACACAGGCAGATTTTATATATACCAACAAAAAGAAATCCAAAACTACATCTTTGAATTCCCTCACCTCACGTCATAGACGACCCCATTCAAAAACCAATCGACCGCCATCTTCCAAACAACTAGGATCAAGCATATACCCCAAATCATTACCTATTGTCACATAATCCATCACAATCGTGAATATTTTACACTCATCGTAATACGTCACGTGGTTCCGTAGCACAATAAAATCTTTATAGCCATTGCTTCAGATCTATCCTTTATGCCTTTCTTGATCCCGTATGAGGAGGTGGCGAGGTTTTCCAGTTGAAGACACTGTGTTGTGCTGTGTTTCCTTGTGTCCTATTGTAGTTGGGTTGGTTAGAGATGGACATATTGAAAATGTTAACGTAGTTGTATCATGGTTTTCTTCTTATTATGCTAGCTATAGCAAAGTCAAAGTCATAATCATTTATTTCAATTAGATCAGGAAGGTACTTTTGAAAGTCAACACAAAAAAAATTGAAGCTATTTGCTCATACCAAGGTGTAGATTCCTGTGGAGAAGAACGCATACATAATGAAAGAAAAATCATATTGTTGAATTAAAATAAAATGTATGAAATCATTCATATCTGGAGTGCATGATCAATCTTTGTCAAAACTCGTAGATAACTATGGTTTTGAATGATGTTTATTTACTTTTTTAATTTTTTAAAGCATTGCCCTTTATACTTCGATTTTTTCCTGTATCGTGGGTACGTTTACTAACATACAAGTTCATATACCTATGACACCGAGACCAGGAACAACAATCTATGGATCATACAAAGATTTGTACCGTTCGGGAATCGAACCTGCTACACATTACGCGGCAGCCAGTTGACCAGACACCGCGGCAACCATGTAGTAACCGTGGTACAGGTTGCACTGACTAGTACTTAATGAAGTTATTTTTTTCTGAGCTTTCATAACTACTACTAACTAACAGAAGATTTCTCTGTGTGAGAGGTATAATGTGTTCAATATGACATTTACTTAGTTTTTTTTTTTAAACCTTGAACACAATCCAGCAGAACTTTGCTAAATATTGTCTCCACATCAGCATCTGCCACACCTAAAACTCCAGTGTTCATACACGAAGAAAGGATTTGTACTTTACGACCTAGTACGCGAAATCGATCGTTTATTCAAAACAGGTGATCACATACGAAGCTCCGTTTATGAGCTCTCATGCTGATAGCCTGAGGAATAACAGCGTGAATATAATTTGCAAATTGAAAACTATTAATGTCTTTTAGGGCGATAGGGGTTTTGGTGGTACAGTGAATTGTTCTTAGGTTAATTGATATTTTATTGCTTGTTCGTGTATTAATTTTGTAGTAAGGACTAAGATGTTATACTCACTAAATTAATTATTTGTTTTGCGTCGTTTCATCATAGCAGTTGTTACAAAAAGTTTTTTGTTTAGCTTGCATTATTTTGACGTCTCAACTAAAGTTAGGATCATTCTTAAGATGTCGGATGGAACCACATCTAATTAGGTTCTTAGTACGGTATATCTAACTAGATATTGCTAGCTACGCCTACATTTCACCTCAAAGAGCCATCAGACCACCACGGATGTGGCCCAAGAGTGCTGATGCTGATATGGAGCCGCGGAGGAGGAGAAAGGGTTGCCGGGACTCTGGCTCGAAGGGCAGAAGTACGAAAGGGGTGGTTCTTAGTCAGTACGAGTCTGACGCTCCCTCCCGCCTCACCTAGGCGGGAGAAACCACTAAATGATTTTCCCTCCTTAAATAAAAAAATAACGCCTACATTTCTTAAAAAAATCTTTGATACAACAAAATTGATTTAAATCACTCAACATAGCTAACTATATTAAACACATAAATAAGCTAGGAAAACATTACTGTCACATCCTCGAAGAACAATCGTGGCAATTTGGTCCCACCAGCCTCTTGAATTAGCCGATGTCTTGAGGCATTTTATTTCCCCAATCAAAAGTGCAAGTGGCTTCGAGTGGGACGAAACGACCTAATGAATTCCCTACTTTTAGCTTTCTTAAGGGGGATTCAAGGGTAATGACGTACGTGACTTTTTGGTGGTTTTTTTATTATTGTAAGAGAAGAGTCTTTGTTAATGTCATTGTAATTATTTTTGTTTCTTTTTCATATCTTCCGTGGGGGATTTACCGTGACTTTGAATTAAATCCGAATTTAACATTTACTTTAGTTATAGCAACACATTTGAAATATGTATGAAAATGTGAATGTCATTTTTTAATTGGTATTTCTTTATTAACACGTTAAACTCCATGGGGGTCACCGGTGACCGGCGTTAGCAGAGGATTTACCTTCAACAGTTTTTTATTGGCAGTCAAAGTCTTAATTAATTATTAAAATCACCCTGCCTACCCTTTCAGGGATAAAAGTGTGATGTTATGTTATGATAAAGTTACTTGTTTGACAGACAAATAACAATAAAAAAAATAAAGGACTTTAAACACATTGCGAATTTCGTTAAACTTTTTTTTACATTTTAAAACAACTCCTTCATTTCTTGGCTAAATCTTCAATGTTAGTCATTTTTCTTGAAAAATTCTGTACCTCCTTATTCACGTAGCCCTTGGCAGAGAAGGCGACTGTATTACATCAGGGGGTCACATTCCAGAGATTACCGCTCGACCTTCTTGGGAGACGTTTACTGGGTGTCACTCACAGACATAGAGAATGATCTGGAATTGTCATGGAAATTGTAAAATGTATTTATTTTTATCTGATTTCAACGTTCGTATTATTGTTCTTACCTATAGTTGCTAGCTGTTCCTATACCTATATTCTTTCCTCAAGAATATTATTTATTATTACAAGAAATAATAGGTACAGAATTGGAATTAGAAACACCAGTTGATTTTTTACTAGAGTTGTCAATGTACTATTTACTTAAAGATTTAACCCTTTGAGTACCGTCATTATAGACACAATTAAAGAACAATAGGTTGCGGTCACCGGTGTCCTCGCGGTGTTTGACAGTTTAAATAAGTCTATAGAATTACCGAAGAAGAAAACTTTATATACCATTTCGATACGTTTTATTTTTTTTTTAAACCTGTCTTTAATCGTTAAGTGATTATACCAGCCTTGATTAAACTAAACAATAGGGATGTCGTGATAATTATTCATATCATAAAAATTAAACTAATATCTTCAATATAACCATTCCAGTTATCCCAATATCTCTGTACCAACGATTCACAATTTGCCTCAATAATGCGGGCGCTTGTTTCACCCACTTACAGCTCTCATACAATTTATTGTTAGGGCCCGCTGTCTTATAAGAAAGTCTATGATGACGAGGCTTCAAGATCTTCCTAATATGTGCGTGACATCTGTCTCGGTTTATTGTTGTCAAGATAATGATTGCGGTATGACAAAAGATTGTGATTTTAGTTACATATGTACTTGTTCATATTATTAAGTTCATCTATCTTAGACACACAACACAGAGTCTAAAATTATTACTAGTTTTATTCATTTCAACATTAGGTCTTGTCAGTCGACTACTAGACTATGAGCCTCCCTGTTTTTTTAAGAAGGAAAAATCATCAATTGAATTCTCCCGTCTTGTATGAGGCGAGAAGCAGTAACAGACTCTTACTGACTAAAATCCACCCCGTTCCTACTTCTGTTCTTCGAGCTAGAGCCCCGGCAACACGTTAGGTCTTCCGCAGCTCCCTATAGGCCTCCTCTACATAAGACAGCTTGCTATAATCTCCAGGCTTAGGTTGCAAATGGACTTAAAATAGAACTTTACAACTCGGCCTCTGACGTAATGTGTAATTCCCTTAGATAACTTTTGCGATCGTCCTCAGAAAAAGTAGAAGTTCGTAGGTAGGTATATGGGTAAGTGGTGAAAAATGTATCAAAAGTCTAACATCACGCCTTTTATACCCGAAGGGGTAGGCAGAGGTGCACATTAAGCCACTGTACAATGTAACACCCACTTTTCACTATTTATGTTATGAGTCTCATGTAATAGGGGGTGAGCCTATTGCCATATACCGGGCACAATTCCAGACTCCGTGCTACTACTGAGATTTTTTTTAATAACCCAACAATACTTTGCCCGACTCGGGAATCGAACCCGAGACCCCTTGCCCGGCAATCGTACTTGCGACTACTCGGCCAACGAGGCAGTCGTCATAAGTTGTATCAAAAGTCTACTAAATCAATAAAATGACTTAACTCGAAATAAAAAACCTATCATTACTACTAGGAAAGACTTAATTCAAAGCGTCAATAATGACTCTAACTTGATATCCAATCATTACGTACATTCAAAGTTAACACGAAATAAAGTCATTATAGCATTTATGCCTAAAACATGCCACCTTATTCCTATCACTATAAGGTTTATTTTACCCTATGAACATTTCCAATCGCAGTTACAAAATAAAATGCTTTATCAACTTTAATTTAAAGTTTATTTTTCTTTGATATTTTATGGGTACTCCAATCACCGTTCTTAGTAAAATTTTATAGTCCCTAATCTGTTCATACATAAGGTTCATTTTTGTTTGATTATAATGAATTGACACATTAATAATGGTTTTGAATTAAGGGCGAGAAATAAGTTATTATTTCCTGTGTTATTTTAAAATCATTATGTCGTTAGCAATGTTTGTAAGTATAGATTTCTGGAATAATTTCCTTTATTGATAGGTTTGGAAATGAATTGAAGTTTTCCATTGATAATGATGTCAATTGAGGGGGATTACTTAGTGATTATGACTTAAAAATACTTTATATACTTTTCAAACTTTCTCATGGAATTTAAAAAAGGATTGTTTTTCCTACTATTATTAAGCGTTAATATAGCCTTGCTATTAATCAATATAATGAAAAACATAACATAACATCACGCCTTTTATCCCCGAAGGGGTAGACACATTTCGGCACTTAATGCCACTATACATTGTAACACCCACTTTTCACTATTTATGTTATGAGTCCCATGTAATAGGGGGTGAGCCTATTGCCATATACTAGGCACATTTCCAGACTCCGTGCTACTACTGAGATTCTTAAAAACCCAGTAATACTTTGCTCCTCCCGGGAATCGAACCCGAGACCCCTTGCTCGACAGTCGCATTTGCGACCACTCCGCCAACGCGGCAGTCACAAAATAAAATGCTCTATATATATATCTCAATAAGCGAAATTCTTGATTTCGTACTCAAACATCATTTTTTTATATAAAAATCATCTATCACGGGATCAATTATAACCACTACCTATTTCTATCTCATTTTAATGGAAAGTTGAGTCTAAAGAGATTACTGACGTTCCACCAAGTCATCAGCAAGCAATCATTCGCTGATGACTAGCTAACTTGATTACTGTTTCATTATCACGCGTTGTTCCATTCCCCTATTTTAATTGATAGTATGAAACTATTGGGTTACTTGTGGCTAATGGAAGTGGGGGCGCTGCAGCGATGTAAAGCGAAAAAATGAATGGGTAGTGATTGTTATGTCGATAATATTTAATAGACATAAATAATTCGGCTATGACTATGTTTAAAATACCAAGTTCGATAGTATCAAGCAGAGTGACAAAGGGTTAGATACGAAAGGAGATCACATAAACATTTTTAAATATTGATATTATGATATACCCAATTGTATACAAACCAGAAACCATCTTATGTCATAACTTTCGTGAGACATACTAAATTAAGTATTATATTTCTTGGCGTACTCACGTAATTATTCGACGAGGAACTTGATTAGTTTCAAGCCATGCTAGAGGCTCATATTCATGAGCAGCATTTCGCGACTCTCGACGTGGTGATTGTCACGTTGCTACTGCCACCAACTTGACTTTCGGAAGATTAACTTAACCACAATTAGCCTACTTACGCCGAGCGCGATATTTCTAAGACTATTATTTATTACGATTAAGTGACTACATATTCTTTCATTCGTTCATTATTACGAAAAAAAAAAACTACACATCACACCATAAATCGCTGCAGCGCTAAAAACCGTACAACCGAAAATAATATAAGAATTTTTCATCGAGCCGACAGTAACCGCTTCAATCTAATTAGTATACGCTTAACACACGTCTGCAGCAAATGGGTTTAATTAAAAACTGAATAGTTCCACAGTCATCATGCAATCAGCCAGTTTCAGATAACGAAGCCGGTTGAATTTTGTAATGCAATTCTATTTTAAATTAATTAAAATTTTGTTTACTAGATTGTGATGTGTGCGTTTTGCTTTACAATTTGGTCTGAATGGATACCTATGGTTTCTTATATCGAGGTAATGTAAGGTTATAATGGAATTATTGCGAAAACTATTTTAATAAGATTGATACTGGACAGACCACTATATTCTTTGATAAGTTTATTAAAGCTTTTTATTTATCTTTGAGATAGAAATACTTTTGCAGGTTTTTACAATTTTTTCTTGTACCATATAAACTTTCCATCAATATTCAAACGAGTAAACAATTAATAATTACCTAAACAATTAATATTAATATGATTGTTTCATTTCGTATACTTAGCTTTCAAAATTACACTTCCATCAAAAAAATTCAAAACAAATAACTGGTCGTTCAATTACCGGCCCCCTAAGAGGTCAAAGTGCCCCCCGCACAGTGCACTACAGTGTACACATGCATTGTTGTAGTGGCGGCGCACAATAAGGGAACACTAATGGATTATCAGTGATTTGCATTTAGCTGGCTTTGGACGGGCTTATGTGAGAATAATTAAACTGTATGGAAAATTAAGGAGCTGGATATACGAGGACTAGACACCTAGACACTAATACCTAGCTCCTGGACACTAATACCTAGCTCCTGGATACTAATAACTTGATGACCTAAACTTCCATTATTGAAAAGTTCGATACCACGGCTTCACATAAAACCAACGTGAAACAACGCTTGCGTTATGTTTCGTCGTGTGAGTGAAGTTGTCGGAGGCCAAATTACATCCCCTTTTTTCCTAATCTATCCAATCCCTGAATCCCCAACAATCCTCAAATTCCTAATCCCCAAAAGGCCTGTAAAGCACCTATAACGCTTCTGATGTTCCAGAAGTCGATTGGCGACGCCGATTTCTTACCATCAGGTGATCCATAAGCTCGTTTACCGGGTTATCGCATAAAAAACAATTTAGATTTACGAAAAATGAAATCCATGTCTGTTTGTAAAGTCATATAATGGTATGTTATGTTATTCAGTTGAATAGTACCAAAATTAGTAAACTTCAAAATTAGTATTAGGTCAATATTATTAAATTTAATTGGCATTTATGCTATAAACACATAGAAACAATGGTGTTTAGATTTAATTAATTTTATATTAGTTCATTTGTTAAAATATATTTCGAAAATGTGGATTTAAATTCAATCATTGACTTGTAGTTGAATATGTTACAATTAATTTCATCTTTATGATGAGGGGAATAATATAGATAATGGAGAAAAATGCAAGTGCTATATTTTTTTCTTAATAAATATCTCTTTGGAAAAAAATCATGTAATATAACATCACGCCTTTTATCCCCGAAGAGGTAGGCAGAGGTGCACATTACAGCACTTAATGCCACTGTACAATATAACACCCACTTTTCACTATTTAAGTTATGCGTCCCATGTAGCAGGTGAGCTTACTGCTGTATACCGGACACATTTCCAGACTCCGTGTACGACTAAGAATTTTTTTTAAAACCTAATACTACTTGGCCGGATATCGAACCCAAGACCTTTTGCCCGGCAGTCGCATTTGCAACCATTCGGCCAACGAGGTCGAGGAGAAAATTCGTGTCTATATTGTTTTAATGTAAATGAGAAATTATTTAATATCTTTCGCATAACACCTTTTATTAGACAACAATGATGCGAGCCGACACAGCCGGTCATACGGTCCAGTTGAAAATAATTGTCTCACCAATAGTGCAGCCGACTCATTCGGTAGTGTACATACATACATATTACCTAGATATGTACCATTACTTAGTCGAGATCCAATCTCTACCCCTTGTGGAGTAACTTAATTGGTGTGGTTAACGAGATGAAGTACTGTAAGTTTATTCATATATTTCACACACATTTCTTTTTAGTAACATAATGATATCAACAACAAAGACCTATTAAGCAGAAGGTTACCAATGCAATGAGCCCTGTACTTTCTAGGCGATATTAGAATTGCAGTCAGCTCACGATAACTTTATAGGCTTATACTGCTTGTTTAAAAAAAAAGATATTTAAATGAATTTTGCTTTATCAGGTTTCTACGTCAGTGCCCTGAAAGTAATTTAATACGTTGATATATCATCCTCTTAATTTTTTTCATGCAAATGTAGTCTCTAAACTTCGGAAATAAGGTCTACAATGGAGTTATTGGAGAGCGGTCACCGTCGACCGCTTGAGAAATTGAACGTGATACAATATCTTATGGCTGATAATTATGATGAGTATGGAATTCGGCATATGCCCCTTACCTTAGAAAATTGAAAAAAACACGCAATAAAGTAACATATCAATTTAAATTAATAACTTAGATGTTTATTTAAATAAAACCTAGTGATCTTATTGCATCAACAGCTACCAACCAATAACTACTCACTCAAACAAAACTAAACAATTAAGCATGCCTTAAACGACCTGTAAGACAGCCTCACACGTTAATCAGGGCTTTGGTCACAAATCTGAGTATAAAGCGCGTCGTTGTTCCGCGACATTACACACAGACGACTGTTTGTCGACACACATTTACGACCGGCGGATATCTGATACCGACACCTTTTGTAATCCCGTTTAGGTAGTGAGTTTAGTACCTTTTTTTATGATGGGAGAAACCTTTAAAAGATGCCTAGCTTTTTTGGGGATAGAAAACTAGGGAGTGTCGGATTCTTACCTTACTAAAACCACCCCGGTAGCCACCATCATCACCTGTGGGGGGCACCGAGTCTTCTATAATAGACCTGCTCCGGAACCCCCGGTGAAACGCTTGTGACGGCACATCATAAAGGAGATATGCATCTCCCTTAGTGAGTATGGTACCTAATACAAGAACGTAATTAATTCTTAGATCGAACAATTATAAAAACCTAGCTGACCTGGCAAACTTCGTTCAGCTTAAAATTTTTTTTTCTTACCTCTTAAACCTTCCCTGGACTAACGAACACAAATTCATTTTTATTAATATAGATATTGGTGGTAAAAAGGTGGTGGATAAACAGTAACAAATAGCGAAACGTAAAGTAGTGAAAAAAAAGATGTCAAAGATACAAATCAAATTGGTTTACTAAACAACACTTCACTAGGTAATTTACACGAAACTCTTATTCATAAATAATTAGTTTAGAGGTCAATTGCCAGTTTAATTACCATGATCTTTCTAATAAGGAAGAAGCAAATATGTTACAATAGTATTTTTCTGATAAAGGAATAACATAACCAATACTAATTATATTCATTGCTCATTCTTTTAATAGATGGCGTTAATACATAAAATGCTACATAAAAAGGACATTTTTAAAATCTTCTAATTCACTATCCTTACAGCGAATACAACCTAGTTGTGTCACCACGATTTAAGAAGACAAAGGGTAGTAAAACGAGTGATTGCTCACAACACTGCCGCCGGCGACAGGGATGCTGGGGACCAGACTGTAATTAGGTATATATGTAAGTCAACGTGATAATGGTACTATAGATAAATAAAAACATATTCAAGAAAAAACAAGATTTCTTTTATGCCTTATGATACATTTTTATTTATTTTTTAAGGTGTAAATATTTTAGTTTCAAATTATTCATATTTTAATTTGTATATATTTATTACATTTAAATTCTAATCTAATTTAATTAAATATTTTGTTTTAGAAAAATCAAATTTATGTATAAAATTCCTAGAATAAAAAAAGGAAAAGATGTAGCACCCAATTTTATATTTTATTAATTGTTTTAGCTATAAGATAGGCGTATCTAGTATTAAGCTAAAAAAGAGATTGTATACCTAACACAATTCCAAACTTCCAAATATTACTTATTCATTATTGTTCTCAGCCGGAAAAGTACAACTGAATAATATTTACATTTATTATAAAAATGATGTCCCACATTTTCATACTTAAAACACAAATGTAGGACAAATCCTACATTTCAATGAAAACATACTTTACAAAGAGAATATTGAAAAAACACTTGACCCAAATTTCGTAGCACCGTAGCACCGTAGCACTTCGTAGCAAGTGCGTAGCGCATAAAACGTAGTAATTAACCTGTTGTAATTGCTTGGAGCTACTAGACAATGTTATTATAATGTTTAATGATGATGGCTAATATTTAATGGTGGTTGTATTTACTTTATAACTTTGGAAGTTCTTGTTATAGTTTGTCGTAATGTTGGCTTATGAGTATTAGGTGGAAATGTGGTTGGTTGTATTTCGATGTTGTTCCAAGATGTAAGACAAAATGTAATTAGGTATATTATCTTTAGATTGAAACAGACACGATTTCTATTAAATAAGAGCTAATATGTGTGTTCTATACATATTATATTGTACCGGTAACGGTAGTATGTGTGGTACCTTGTCAATTTTAAGATCTGCATGTACTATGTAGTTAAAAATAAATGACACACATTCATTCATTCGTATTGACTTTTTAATGATTTGAGGATATCTTCGTTTTTGAGGAACAGCATTTTTTTTAAACGTCTCCCCACATTAGGATTTTCTTCTGTATCGTGGGTGCGTTTACAAACATACAAGTTCACATACACAATGACACCCAGATCCGAAACAAAAAACTGTGGATCACACAAAGTGTTGTTCCGTGCGGTGCGTAATCGAACCCGTGACACGTTGCCGAGCCACCGCACCAACCTTGCAGTCATCATTATGTTGCATGGGTTTTTGTACCTCTCAATAGCCACCCAAACGGTTAGTATTTACATGAACACAGGACCTTATACTCAACAGTCAAGGTAGTAATCAACAAGCCAAACGATAGACGTTCTAAGTCTGAAGTCAAAAGTCTGAAAAATACTTTATGACTTTTCTTACTTGAAAAATAACTTAAAAGTTTTTAAATTTAATGTGTGTTTTTATTAGAGTTGTACATGTACAAACTTAAATGATCTAAGTTAGGATTTATGCGGAGAGCTGTAAGATTAAATGGAAAGTTGTTATGTGACTCATGACTGTAGGTTGTTATTGTTTTAACTCATCACACACACTGTCTCACTAGTTTAGCAAAACATGAAATTATAACTATACGACTGCGCAAATTTTCTTGTTATATTTTCTTCAATTCACGGATTAAACAAAATAATTATGGAACTTTATTGTTTAAAACAAACACAGTTTGTTTGTTTAATTTATGGGAGCTAGGCATTAGTGAGTGCTACAATGAAAATGTGCATTTTCATCAACCCCAAAAACATCAATGCTTATGCTAAAGTGTATTTTTTATTTTTTTTTAAGGGACAAGCACGCCATAACCTCCCAAAACCACTATAACTCCTATAAGCCAGGATCTACAGTAGATACAACCATGAAAACACCGGACCACTAAAGTCTTGGTTCCCGCAACGAAGGGAATCAGAAGATATTATAAGAGGAGAAGAAAAATAAACGGTAGTTTCCACTTTCCTCAGTGAGTTACTGCAGGAGACAGAATGAATTAAGCCTAAAGGCACAAAAAAGAGACTGTGCAAATGAGTGAAGGCCAGTTGCCAAGCAAAGCACCACGGAAATTTGACTAAAATCTAAGTAAGTCCTATATGTGAGCTGTTATGCTAAAGTGTATGCTTGAATTTGGAGAAAAACCAAATAAAGACCAACAGTTACATTTTTACAATATATCCTTTAATTTAATAACCTATTAATCATTCACTATAGATAGCTATTAGTACACAATTCCGATACAAGCTCTCACACTGAAAGGGCGTGTTACAATGATTCACCCTCATTGATTACACCCTCTTGTTGTATGCTAATCAGATGCTAAGGACTTCTGATTTATGGGCACAATATTACGAAGAATATAATTATTATAATAGAACTGCTTTTGAGGTGTTTGTAGGTGGTGGACGTCATGAGGTTAATTATGTCAGAATACCGTTTTTCGATAAGAATTTTGACATATTCAAAAATGAGACTCATGTGAACAAAATGTAATTTGCAGCTTTAAGATACAAAACACAATCCTAGCTAGTTGCATAAATATCCTGAATTACGTAATTGGTTTAAATACAAAAATTAAAACAAACAATAATATGTTAACACCTGTATTGTATTGTCTTGTATTCTGTTCAATATTGTACGATTTTTATCTCAGTGCTATTCATTATTTAATACCCAACTGGTTGACCCGGCAAACTACGTACCATCTAAAAATTGATTTTCTCCCCTTTCAAACCTTCCCTGATCTTCCATGAACATTTCAAGACGAATTAACCAAATCAGTTCAACAGCTCTCGAGTTTTAGCGAAACTAACAAACGGGAATTTCACCATTTTTCTTCTACGAGTTACTCATGTAACGAAACAGTTCGACGAAGTAACTCGGGACAGTCAACTATTTTTACTCAAACACCTTCATTGACGTACAAAATGACAGAAAAATATCTACACCACCCAGGAACCAATCCCGCCCACAATCACGAGATCAACAGCGTAAAACAATGATTTATTCCCGTCTGTTGTATGCTAATTGCATGCTAAGTGCCTTCTGATTTACGACCCGGATTTAAGTATAATTATTTAGACAACACCCTTCGCTACTCAACTGTGTCATTTATCAGACGTACTGCTAATTACTGATTTGAAGTTCTGATGCTTTATCGCGAATTGTGAAGGAAATGAGAACAAATCTTGATGTATATCTTAACCATACCTCATTTTTTGTATTTAATTTATAATCGGTCTCGTTGTCACTGTCTTAGGATAGTATTTCAAACTTCATGTTTGCTACTACATTGGAAATTAAAATTGAATAATCATTATCGTTGTCGACACTTGTCGGTCGATTAGGTGTCCAGCAGGTGTAGCCAAATGCCATTTAGATCTTGTCTACATGTAGAATAGAAAACCAAATTATATGGAATTGACGTAAATTTTGTCACTTGTCAGTGTCATCCCCATACATTTAGTTTTCTACTCTCTCTGTAGACAAGCGCTAAAGTGGCGTTTGGCTAAAGGCACTGGTAACTCAGAAGTCAAGATGCTTCAAGCTTTTCATGCATGAGGGTTCGAAACCTACCAATAACAAGCACCAATGTGACTTTTTCCGAGTTATACTACTTTCTGATATTATCTAGACGCCACTGACAAACGATGAAGGACAACATCGTGCAGAAACCTCTACTATATAATTTCTAATTATAAGCTTGAAATCGCCAACCACTACCCGCAATGAGCAAGCGTGATGATTAATGCTCAAACCTTCTTCGTGTGAGAAGAGGCTTTGCTCAGCAGTGGGTACTTATAGGCCGTTGATATTATTATCGATATCCTATGAAGGTCCACTAATAGATTGTAGAACTCATCTTCATATGAGATCTAGTCATAATCTCCGTGCTTGGCAGGCGATTTGAAAATTGCGTTCTAAATTATTCATTTATATCAAAATCGCTCTTACCTGGTTTGTGTCAAACTAGTGTCCCTATGTAGGTATTAGGTTACTGGCATGAAGAGTGTGCAATAAAACTTTAATGTGTGCTTAATTTCTTAGCCTTTTTACATCTCTTTAATTCTTTATTCCAATATGGTCAGTTAGAAGTTCTTAGGGCATATTTGAGTAGTACCAATTATTTTTCCATTTTTTCCTACTTTTTCTTACAATAACAAAAACTATGAATCCATAACGATCGAGTATCAGTGAACTAGAGCTTGGGTCATTTGACACCGGATCATTACCCCGCGACCCCAACTTCGTATCTTCACCCCTCTTGTCTTTATTGTGACAGACAGAATGCTATTATGATGCAGACAGATTTCTGAATATTATTTTTAAATCATGTTAGAGTATGGTTGGGTAAATTGTGCTATTGAGCATATTTTTAATAATTTAACTTTCGAATAAAATGTCTCATTGATCGAGCGTTATAATTGTATGTGTTGAGCAAGCTTTGGGTCACTGAAGGATAGGCAGAAATGGACAAGAAAGCACATATTCTTCTGCCAAATACCAGGTACAGTCTCAGATACTATGACGAAGTGCAATAGTAGTTTGCTTGATCTAGAAATTGAACCAGAGACCCTTTAATTCAGCACTTACAGTCACTCTACCAATGAGGTAATATCGATACTACTACGATATATTTTTTTATACCACGTTGCCCCATACTACGATTTTCTCCGGTGTCGTGGATGCATTCACAAATATACAAGTTCACATACGTATGATACCCAGACCTGTAACAACAATTTATGGATCACACAAATTATTGCTACATGCGAGAATTGAAACCGCTACAGGTTGTGCAGCAGCCGGTTGCCCACCCACCACACCAACCGTGCAGTAATTTTGTGACATACATCAAACACACTACCAACAGAATATTACACATGTATCTAATTACTTATCCACTGCTAGAGAATCAGATTACTTACCCAAGGACATTGATCAAAGACTGATCCTGCATCACTTAATCCACCATTAGCACTAACGCCTTACATTAACAACTAACACTATACAAAGTGAAAAATGAGTCCTAAGAGGGTAGATACACAAGCGATTCGGGATCATTTCCTTTTCCGGTACAGCATCCATCTTAGTCGGATGTTTGCCGACACCCTTTTTAAATTATGGTGTCGTAATGATGCTGTATCGTGAGTCTTTATATGGTATACAGGACCCTGTGTGGCAATTGATGGAGTATGCCTAAACTGATCCATAGCGTCAGATGTTCACTGTCAAACTTGAGGTATCAGATTTTAACTAAGAGATATTTTCTGAATGGTAGTCCAACCCTAAACTTTGGTACTGTGTCTAGATGAACATGAAACTCCTGTCTCACTATTTTTTTTTAAGGGGGAAAATCATCGAATGACTGCTCCCGCCTGGGTGAGGCGGGAGGGAGTGTCAGATTCTTACTGACTAAAAACCACCCCGTTCCTTCTCCTGCACGTCGAGTCGGAGCCCCGGTAACCTGTTAGGTTCTCCACGACCCTGTCTCACTATAATATTAGTATTAGGTATTTACCTATGAAATTGTCGTTCTGCAATACTGGCCATTTTAAATCAAAATAATTTTTGTTTGACTAAGAATTCTAATTTCAAATTATTGGCCGAGTCGTCGCAAGTTCGACTGCCGGGCAAGGGTCTCGGGTTCGATTTCCGGGTCGGTCAAAGTATTACTGGGTTTTTAAAAATCTCGGTAGTAGCACTGAGAAATGTGGCCGGTATATGGCAATAGGCTCACCCCCTATTACATGGGACTCATAACATAAATAGTGAAAAGTGGGTGTTACATTGTACAGTGGCATTAAGTGCCGTATAGTGCACCTCTGCGTACTCCTTCGGAGATAAAAAGGCGTGTTGTTATGATGATTGTTTTTATAAACATGATTTTTTCCAAAAGTAGTCATTTGTTTATTGATTAGTATTACATTTTCATCGCATTTAATATTTTTAGTCATCATGAATCTCAAAATGCAACTAGAGATAACTTTTCCATACTGACAAATCTCACCAATATTTTTCTAGCCACCAACCAATAAGCCAAACATCCAACAATACACTAACATAATCCCCATATCTCTTAACAGGGGCCAGCAGAAGGGCCCTCAGAACATCGCTACAGCAACCTTTGTGTGTAGCGAAATAATAGCGACTCAAGTGGATTGCATAATGGCGATCATTATATGGACATCAGTCTTTTGTCCGGCCATCTAATTGAGTTGCCATGGCAACGAGAAGGTAGGAAAGTAATTGGTGGATATCCAAAGTCGATAGCTTTTTCTGAATGTAATGTTATTTTTAGAGTTAATTGATGTTTGTTTTTGTAGGGGCTTATAAACCAAGTTGGGATTTTTTTTAAATTAAGATTTTCTCTTATGTCGTAGGTGCGTTTACAAACATACAATTTTACATACACATGAAACCCAGACCCAGAACAACAATCTGTGAATCACAGAAAGAGTTATTCCGTGCGAGAATAGAACCCGCGACACGTTTCGTGGCAGCCAGATTTTTATTTGCAACTTAAAGCAAAATCATTAATCCCTTACGATTTCTATATAATATTGTTCATAATGTTGTTTATTTATTCAATCCAGTTACTGTGACCAATAAACCAGATATACTATCTGTTATAGAGGTATACTCGTCTGTACACATAGTAAGACAGCAATCCAAAACAACCAAAAATTTCTCATAAAATCATATTTTTTTACTATTTGAAAGAAAATAAGAAAATTTCAGAAAATTTATTCAATTTAGAACATTGAATGATTGATTTATATATTTTATTATAAATAATGTTGCTGAAATTTATATAAACTACATAATTTAAATATTTACATTGTAAACATACCTATATGATTACACAAAATTTAAACTAATGCTAATAATACAAATATATATATGTATAACTGAAAACTAAAATAATTACACCTTAAAATTACCTTCATAAAAAAATAATAACTTTGCCAATTTACCGCATCAAAAAAAAATGAAAAATATGATCATTCATCACAGAGTCCACTTTAACTTAAAAATATCCCACCATCTATCTACGCACACTTATAAAAGAACTTTACTTTTACTCAAAGACTTAAACTAAAACCTTCCACAAATAAAAAGGCACCCACTATTATCATGCACTTCAAATACTACAGAGCTGGTTCCCAAAAAGCCGGTCGCATTTCAGTTGCAGGTTTAAAGGTGAAATTACAGCAGTATTACCAGTAGCACTAGTTTTACAGGTATACCTGTTCGTACCTGCCAGGTTTTACTGTGAGATATACCTGTTATTACCTGGCAGGTTTTAGCGTTCAACTCTCAGTGGATTTAATAGTAAAAAATTCAAACGGTCAGCTCACAAAGAAAGTTGTTCGGAGCAATTTTCTACTTCAGGAAGAAGTGGGATTATTATAGATGTTGGATTTGATGGAGAAGGTAATTCAGTTGTATTAAATTGTACTTTTATACTTTCATATTTTTAGATCACCAATCACCTTTTAGAATTCTTTTATGATTTTATACTGAACAATAATGTTTTTAAAATATGACCTACAATGAAAATATAGGATACTACCATATTCTGTATGATAGTATCCTATACATACATACATAACTTCACGCCTGTCTCCCATGAGGGTAGGCAGAGACTAAGGAACGCCAATTACTACAATTCTTACATACCTCTTTCGCTTCATTAACAGTGATCAATCTTTTCACACATGCCCGTCGGTTAAGGGTACTTTTAATTTCGCCCTTCTTTAATATATCGCCAATCTGGTCACTATATGTCCGTCTAGGGCGCCCTCTACCGACGGCCCCATTCATATCCGCTCTGTATACTTCTTTCGTTACTCTACTTTCATCCATCCTTTCTACATGTCCAAACCAGCGTAACATTCCCTTTTCAATCCTTGTCACTACATCATCTTTCAATCCACACCTTTCTCTAATAACACTATTTTTCACTCGATCACTCAATTTTAGTCCACATCCTATATGTATATATCATATTCTACATGATAGTGTCCTATATCTATATCTATAGGAATCCAAACGTCGTTCACTCTAATTACTAAGCTTGAAGTTCTAGTTTTGATCACGTAATTAAAAGGTAGAATCTCAATGGAAACCAATTTTGACTCCGCAAAACTCAAATTTATTAAATAGCAAGCACTGTCAATTGATCCGTAATAATGTTATTTCACGTAAAGTTATAAGGTATTCGACCGAACACTATGTGATAGAATACCTATCCTACATTCATATTGTCTTCTATTTTTAAAAATCTTGTCTTTGAGACTCATAGGTATTGTTAAGAGTCTTTTTAACATGTTCTTAAGCTTTTATTATGTGTGTTGAACATAGAATGAATGTAATAGAATAATTCACTAACATAAGAAAACCATATCCACAGCCCTCCAGCATCCATGACTCCACCAAAGCACCACCGTCCATTGACAGAGAACCAGACAGAAGTTTACCACAAAGCGTTCAATTATAAACAAAAAACGAAAAGAACTGTAATCTGCCTCTATGCCTTTGACAGGTACCGTTTGACTTTATAGTTTAGTCTCTGGATTATTAAACCGGCAATTTTATACGAAATTTTCAAGAGGTACTAAATGGAACATGGCTTTTTGTACATGAGACGACTGAAAAGCGAACTTTTGTTATTTTTTTCGCGTCTGAAATATACTCAACTTAAATTAATTTTCAACTGATTATGTCACTGGTATATGAGATGAGATGTAGCTGGGATGTGAGAATATAATCTGTAGGATCAGTGGAACTGTGTGTACATTATTGTAGTGCAAATATTTCAAAAAGTTTTTATAGAACAAAAACAACATTTATACACTATGTTTATTACTAATAGTTTTCAAAACACTCCTTATAAATCATTCAAAACATTCAGAATAGGAATCAAACTAAAATCAAATGCCCAAATACTGTAACTCAATTTTCAGTCACGTTTAAGTAGTAATAGTTCTGTCACCACGAATTCTTTGTAAAATGATAGAGACAGCACGATATTGAAGTTCTATTTAAAATTGAGTAGCCTTTTAGTATTCGGGCGATAACAAACTGCCTCCTTGGCCTAGTGATCGCAATTGCGACTGCCGGGCAAGGGGTCTCGGGTTCGATTCCTGGGCCGGGCAAAGTATTGCTAGGTTTTCTAAAAAAACTCTCAGTGGTAGGACAGAGTCTAGAATTGTGCCCGGTATATGGCAATAGGCTCACCCCCTATTACATGTCACTCATAACATAGATAGTGAAAAGTGGGTGTTACATTGTACAGTAGCATTAAGTGCCCTATAATGTGCACCTCTGCCTACCCCTTCGGGGATAAAAAGTCTTGATGTTATGATCACAAACTAACCATATAACCCGTCCCTTTCCAAAGAAATACCTCGTTACTTGTAAAATATTCACTATTCGCCTAGCCTTATTGTCCCCTGTACTAATAGAGTAAGTGAGTGGCATTAGTCCCGACTTAGAACTAATTCATCAGTATCACAACAAAACTACATCACTTAGCATCGAACGTGTATTGTGTTGTAGGGTGAAAATACTCGCCATTATTATTTACATCGCGATACCCGATGCGACAACCTGACGACTTGGTTTAGACTGTGTACAGGATGATATTTTTATGAGTAGTTTTTATATATTCGGCCTGTAATTTTTTTGTTAAGATTGAAAAGAAATTAGAAGTTTTTATTTGTATACATAAGGTCGTTTTTATTGATGTAGATTGCTTATTATTTAGACAAAGTTTTACATTATACAAAAACATTTAAAATATACGCAAGGCTTTCTTTTTCTTAGCAAGCATTCAGACAGCATCGTATCATATTATGACTGTTATTGCCCTTCTTACGAATTATTATAATCAATTATTAACTAAAAATCGCGGGTTACTCACGTGAATATATTAAGAAAAGCTTTACTAGTTTCGAACCACAGTGGGGTTCTTCCTAATGAGCAGCGTGCGTGGCGATGTCGCGCAGCTTACAGAGTGAGAAAAAGTTTCTCACGATAGTTATTATAAATTAATACTTAATACAATTTATAGTTAATATTTACCAACCAAGTATTATACTACCTTGAAAATAATAATAACCATCTTATCCTTACTATCTTATAAAATGGAAGTAAAGAAACATCTCAGTTAATTAAACAAGCTAGTTCATTAACGAACTTTGTAAACTAATCTACTAACTTACTAAGCAAGGCCAAGGTTAAGCTACAGTCAGTTGTTAATTAGATAATTAAGACTTTGTTTCTACCCCTTTTAATGCTTCCCACGATCTACTTTGAAATAGAAGCAAATATAAGAAAGAAAAACACTACATAAAATGTGCTTTTTAAACAAATAAAGTGAAATAAAAGTTTTGTTTTACTCTTAATTATACTTTGTTTATGGTTGTATAAAGTGTTTACATGCAGGAACAACTAAAACTGCAGACCGCCATTAGCACACTGTTTTATTCCTTTTAAAAAATAGCATAGACAATATACAAGCATAGACTATTGTCATTACAAGTGGCCAATAATCTATTTGCACAGATAAACAAATACACAACATTTATATAAATACAAATATTGTTATTCAACTTTATGACTACTTTTGTGTATTACTCTTAAGTATGGTGTCAAAAAATTCACAGATATAAAGGCTATTTTTTATTATTTTCTTGTTTCTAACATTCATTCATTTCATCATTACACTCTATAATTAACGAAACGACTCATGAAATTTCAGCTTTATAATATTGAAAATCATAATCATAACTTACTTATACTTTCTTTAATTATTTTTTATTTGAACAAAAAATTAAAAATTGTGCCATCACCCTGTAGATCAGACAAATTGAATGCAATGAAGTCGAAAGCGTAAGTTCTCAATCATTCAACTTAACGACAATCGGGAAGAGGGGCCGAGTACGTGGTACACAGATCTGTTACTACTCGTGTACAATGGATACGGTATTATACATGCCAAAATACACCGTATTGAGTAATTGTGTCTATATGGTTATAATATGTATGTCATACTGAGAGTATGTAACTCTTATAAGTCTAATAATTAAGGTAATTTTTTTATTAATTAAGTTACATGTTGGACTTAAATGTGTCAGGAAATGTGATATTGCATTGGAATAAACTGTAAGATGTCATATTGTAAGGTGTTGTAATAAATAAATAAATAAATAAATAAAAATTCAGAAAACTTGTCAGTGCGTTTTTAACTCGTTTTAATTTTTTGTTTTTATTAATTCCTATATTATTAACGTTACTAAGCAAGTCTTGAAGTAGGTCTGTACTTAAAAATTGTCGTCGTCAAATCAGTTTTTAGGCAGTTAACAAAATCTTAAGAGTAACCTATGGAGTTTCTTATTCGTTCTTCTCCATAAGAATCTACAGCATGGAATTTGTAATTTTAATAGCTTCACTTTTAATTTTTTGTTGACGTTCAAAAGTGTCTTTCTGGTTTAATTGTAATAAATGATTTTACGTTAACTTTGACTTAATTGAATGATATGGATCGATAAGAAAATGGGCTGCCTATATTTATTTAGGTAGTAAATACATATTATTATGTTTTATGACATGTATTTTTTTAACCCATTGAGTACCGTCATTATAGACACAATTAAACTGTCAAACACCAAGCGGTCACCGGTGACCGCGACCTATTGTACTTTAATTGTGTCTATAAAACCGGTACTCGACGAGTTAAAGAACAATAGGTTGCGGTCACCGGTATCCTCGCGGTGTTTGACAGTTTAATTGGAAAGAAAACAAATAAGTGCTGTTACACAGACATAATTATAATTATTTCTCAGCTTAATCTAAGGAACCAAATGACATCTTTTTAGTCTAAGAAATCTCGTTCTATACCGTTCCAACTAACACCTCCATATTTCCCCCGAACACATTGTAGGCACGGATCCAGGAAGCACGAGGCTATAACAACTTAATAGTGTAAGAGCATGTTGATTGCCGACCGGCAACTAATGGCCGGTCCTAAACAATTTAGCTTGCTTTTTATTGACGCGACATTTTCTTCTTATTGCTCGTTTTTCTATTGTTTGCTTTTACAGTTTGTGATTTGATTTGTTGTAGTTTTTAAAATTGAGTGTCTTTGATTTTGAGTTCAGATATTTTTTATTTATATTGTTTTTGAATTAGGACATTATTTACGTCATCAATTTTTCTTTCCAACATCACTTGACTGGAAACATACACCTAATCAGTAGGTTTAAGTTACCGTAATGTGCAAAATAAAAATGCAGGCATAACCTCTTTTGCTTTACACAATTCTAATTTCTTGTATATCTTGAAACCTTGACATGATTACTTTCTTTATCCAAGTCTATTCCGGAAACAACATAAATAGAATATAAACTTCTATTCTGAAAAGAACATAAAGATCACAAAATAAAAACCCAAGATAAAATTATATCCCAACATTTTCTAATATTCTCTATTAACTAAAATTGTATTGTTGGCTGGCATTACAGTCTAAACCCTTCCTAAACAGTGACGGACACACTAAACCTTTGTAAATATGGCTTTGTTAAACTGAACTATGGTTCAGGTCTTTGTTAGCTGTGAACGCGTCATTTTAACTAAAACGCGATAAGCTTTGACGATTGTGTGTTACTTCGTTCTGGATTTAGGATTTGATATTAAGAGTAATAGAAGAATATACTTAGTCATAAAACTTCAGACGTTTTTAGGCTCTATTTTAAAGTACTGCTGAATAATAGACGCGATTTTATTAAACCTCATCTGACTTTTTAACTGTCGTACTTTTCAAGGTAAAGTCCTATTAAGAGTACATGAATTCCTCAATGTGCCAAGACTATTTTGTCCAAGTGTAACTCAACAGTATAAAAGACCAATACAGGCTTTACGCATTGGGTATATTAGAACATAAAACTGAAATATGAAAGACACAAAAAATTATTAGTAAAGAATTTGACAAGTTTTATAAACTTGTCACAGCATAACATAACGCCTTTTATCCCCAAAGGGGAAGGCAGAGGTGCACATTTTATGGCACTTAATGCCACTGTACAATGTAATACCCACTTTTCACTATTTACGTTATAAGACCGCATGTAATAAGGGGTGAACTTATTGCCATATACTAGCCACAATTCCAAACTCCGTGCTAATACTGTAACTTTTTTAAGAAACCCAGTAATACTTTTCCCGACCCGGAAATCGAACCCGACCCCCTTGCCCGCACGTCAAATTAAAAAAAAAACAGTACCGAATCCAAAATCATTAACTAACGCACCAACTAGTTTACCTTCATCCGTTTCTACCAAAATCGAGTCGACAAACGAACCACAGCCAAACAAACGCGACGTGGCTTTGTGAACGATACCAGTCAATATCCAATACCCAAAAATAATTAAACCACAATCCGACATGCCAAACAAAGTTGTAAATAACAAAAATCAAATTGCAAATCATCTTTTCCGATTATACCGACCGTTGTTGATAATTTTGTTAATTTGCGGATACGATTTTAATATCAAAACTGGGAAAATTTTCAATCTATGTGTGAGATTTTACTGTTGTAGTCTTGTTGTGTTGGTTATTTATTCTTCTATAGCTTGTTGTCCAGAAGATTTGTCACAATACTGGTCGTTAATAGAGTATTCAGTTTCTGTTATTCTCATACTATTTTTTCGGAGTCGAACAGAAGTTTTCTTCAGCATGTTACTTGAAATCGATTGTTATTTACGAATTAACTGGCGTCATCACATTCACAGCTTGTGGAAACTAGCCATCTTCGCCATTTTGACGTGGTCTGTCAGAGTTTCTTACTCTTTATTATATTGTTATACCTACGTCTGCTACAACGACTTGTTTCTATTCGTGATAAGACAATATTCCTTAGTCGCTCTCGATTTCAATCGAGTTTGGCGATGCATATTATTCGATGCTGTTCGTTATCGATTGACAATTCTTCGGAAAAGATTGGAAGAGTCTCCTGAGAGTGATTATTATTTGTATGTGAAGAATAATAAAAGTATCAGAGAAGATAAGATTAAGTTTTGTTTGCATCTCTATAGAAGTATTGCTGATTTGGTTGATGTTATATCGCCAGAATTGCATGCATCGGTAAGAATTGCAGTACTACCTTTTTTTGTTTAATTTTTCCAACACTACAAGTTATTCAATCAAATATTTACACAGTCCCCTGCAATTTTAAACCACTTTTGTGTAACAATTATTTTATGTTTCAGTTATTTTTGAGTGTAGCTGGAAGTCTACCAAAACTGATAACAAATGTCTATCACATACTTACTGCTATAGAGGGTCACGTGAGTATTAATTTAAATGATTTTCTACTATTACTATTACTTTTATTAAATGATTTTCCACTATTACTTATTTCTTAGCAGGCTTAAATTTTGATTACTGATTTTATTTTTATTGGTTAAGCCGGTAAATGAACAGACGGATCACCTGATGATTAGCAATCGGCGCCGCCCATCGACACCTGAAACACCAGAGACGTTACAGACGTGACACCGTAGACGTGCGTTACCGGCCTTGTGAGAATAGGAAAATTGTACGGGTTTCGGGGATTGGGCAGACTGGTCCGGTAACCTTACTCACACGACGAAATGCAAGTGTTGTTTCACGTTGGTTTTCTGTGGGGTTGTGGTATCACTCCGGTCAAGCCGGCCCATTCTTGCCGAAGCACGGCTTTCCCATACTTAATAGTGGGTGCAAGCGACGACGGGTTTTTGGTAGGCGTTTGTTAAGTCAATCTCAAAGGCAGTTGGAATAAATAGCGTCCTTATCTTTTCTAGGAACCTTTCGAGTCCCTCGGTTATGTCTTGCTCCATGTATCGCAAATATCAATGCTGCTCTTCTCACCGTTTGTAGTCGTGGAGTTTTATGCTGTAGAAGTTGATAGAATACAGCGGTTCCTGATGCACAGACTTATTGATTCCAATGGTAAGTACGTGAAATAGTTAGTGTACTTGGATTTTTACAAACAATATAATAATAAGAGAATATAAATAATATCAGTTTTTTATATTTTATGTTAAATGTTTACACGTAATCTTTTACATATTTTATTATTTTGCTCAAAATAGAAAGAAATAGTTTATTGCCATTATTATATCACAGAAATCGTGTTTTACTTTAATACAAAATATTTTGAAGCTCCAACTGAAAATACACAATATTAAAAATTGTTTAACCCTGAACGAACTTATCTTAAATTGGGAGAATCTTCGAAAAATCCGTATTGTAACTGAGACATTCTTTCTGTTTCATTTTCTGTTTCAGATCACCGTACTAAAGAAGAGATCAACATATTTATTCAATACACTAAAATAAGATCATTCAGATATAGAATATGGCGAATAATTCCCATCAACATATCTTTGCCATTGGAACTTATAAACTTATGTATCACCTACGTAATTGTTGTTATAAACTTCACTCACTTGTATGGCTAATAAACATAACCAAAGCTGGCACTTTATAATTTTTAAAACATATTGCAACAAATAACAATTTCGTTGGCCGAGTGGTCGCAAGTGCGAATTCTGGTCAAGGGGTCTCAATTGTGCCCGGTATATGGCAATAGGTTCACCGCCTATTACATGGGACTCGGGACTCATAGCATACATAGTGAAAAATGGGTATTACATTAAAGTGCCGGTACCATTGTGCCAGAATCAGCTACTGAACTAAATATGCAGTTAGCATGTAGTTGGCAATTTAATATTAAAAATAAATAACGTTCTTAAAAACATATTTTAAAATGGTTTAAAGCAGAATAATCTTGGTAAAAGATGCACTCGGCCAACGCCATACTACTATTGTTTTTTTTATTAATATTTTATTAGAGTTGTACTATGGTACCGCTCGATACCGCTCGCTCGGTCGATTTAACCCTTTGAGTACCGTCATTATAGACATAATTAAAGAACAATAGGTTGCGGTCACCAGTGTCCTCGCGGTGTTTGACAGTTTAAATTCAAGCTATAGTTTTGTTACCGGCAAAACATTAGGTTGTTTTGTGTGACGAAAATAAATGGTCTTGCTCTGAGGTACTTCGTATCATTTCAAGTACTAGGCTTCAAAGAACTTTGGGCCGATGATGTTCAAAAATAGAGACTTAACAATCTTATTTCAAAGTATAAACCTAGCAACATAAAGTTCTTTCCTTTGAGGTCGAAATTTGATGGAACGAATGCACATTGAATTAACGATACAACTTCGGGTTTTCACTTCATTAGTTTTGTCCAACAAAACAAATTGTTTGGAACGTATTGGATTACTTGTTAATAAAATATTACTGTTTCTTTTTAATAATAAAACATATTATTTAGCAGTACTTTTAATAAAATGCAACACTTATTAAAATACATGAATTAAAAACCAGCATTGATTGATTACATTACCTTTCCTTATCCTCACAATATGCCAAACAATCTTACACCATCAAACATTTCAGAATCAAAATCAAAACACAAAATGAACTCTAACCCCATCAATTTAAGAACTATTCAATCTTAACTGCTGACTCACACTATTGTACACCAACACATTATTTACCGTCTAGACCGATATTCCTGATGCTATTAATCAAAGCTTTTTGTTACATCTCCTGTACTGCACTTAGCATAATTACTGCTAGGTTTCCTTGCAAATTACCCCTAGATAGATGGTGTAATTTACATTGTTATCTTGAGTGGCTATATAAGATGGATCTGTTTTTTATTGTTGTGAGAATAAATAAAGTGTGTAATATGAAATCGTGATATTAAAGTTACTTAAGGTTTATACTGTAATGTCTTCACTATCGAAGCAATGTAATATTGTGTGTTTTAGTTCTGACAATACTCATTTCATCACGTTCTAAAATACTCAATGTGTAATAAAATATTTTGTTATCCAAACTTATTTTACACTTTCATAGCTGTAGCTAACGTAGCAGCTACGCCGTAGCACTCGTAGTAATTCCGTAGCAAATATTATTTTTACGAAAGAAAAACAAAAGATGTCAAATATTCCTGTGTTTATCTTTAATTTAAATATATCGTGTGACTGTGACGATAATATTATACGGTGGAAGCGAAATAACGAGGAAAATTGAACAAAATCAACACTTATTATCTCTAGTGTTTAATGTAGTAAGAATAAATGTTGGATGACAAAAAATGTGGAGGTGGCATCATTTAACATTTTGAGTATCTTTCCCGATGTAGAAATGAACTCAACATTTTTGGAATAAAGTTCTAAGAAAGATGAACTTTGAACTTTACAGTGCTGACTAATGAATATTTAGACAAATTATGTACAATATTGTGAAGTTAAATTCTTGCTAAGACTGAGGGTTATTAACTCGTCGAGTACCGGTTTTATAGACACAATTAAAGAACAATAGGTCGCGGTCACCGGTGACCGCTTGGTATTTGACAGTTTAATATTCATTCATTAGTCATTAAAAAAATATTCATAATTTAAAAATTTCAATAATTATTAACAAGAATGTAATTTTAGGTACTCCCATCTCCTTAGCTATTTACGGATTGTTTTTTATAAGTGATGGGTTGACGTTTACAAAATTGACTGCACGATTGGTGTGGTAGCTGGGCAACCAGCTGCCGTACAACGTGTCGTGGGTTCGATCACGTACGAGACAACATTTTGTGTGTTCCACAAATTCTTGTTTCGGGACTGGGTGTCAATGTGTCTGTAAACTTGTATGTTTGTAAACGCACCCACGACACAGGAGAAAATCCTAGTGTGGAGTAAAGATTTAAAAAAAGAAAATATGTTTTCACTCATATTATGTATTTCATATCATATTATCTAAGTTATCTATGTCTCGTCATCTACAAGAACAAGTTAAAGTCAACTTTCAGCTTCTACGTGTACCATATCCAAAACTCCAAGAAGCCTTACCACATCCACGTCCCCACCGGTTCTCCCGAGAAGACAATAGTACGACTTCCTTCTTTTATCTCCTATATTAAGTACTACAGTGACGCAATATCCGGCTCTGAAGCGCCATACTTTCATTACATGTAACTTGCTTATCGCTTAACTTCTCTCAATGACCGTCTCAATTGTTTTTATACGAAAAATAGAAGTTTGGCTTCTATTTTTGTTGCTGGAGTTTATTGTGAGAATTTTAACTACATTGGTTCAATTTTAACGTTTTTTTTTTAATTTTCTTTTTGTCATTTAATTGCATCATTTTTATTAATACATATATTTCTTTATTAGTATACCATTTTTATGCTTCAAAGACTAATTGGCCATTATCCCATTTGGGAGTAGAAAAGGATATGATCGAATACTTAATAACATAAAAAAACATAACATCACGCCTTTTATCCCCGAAGGGGTAGGCAGAGGTGTATAAGTACATCATGCCACTGTACTATGTAACACCCACTTTTCACTATTTATATTATGAGTCCCATGTAATAGGGGGTTAGCCTATTGACATACTTAATAACTTTCTACTTTTAATACTTAGCTTTATTCTTAATCAATCATAATTACATTTTTTGTGTCTAAAGAAACAAGCAAAATTATTTTACGCTTTACCTTAGCTTATAGCGGTAAAGTCAACTGTTTAGACACAAATCAAAGCCCGAAACAGTGTCTCCATCTATTGTTCAATAACTGTAAACATTTACAATCAGACGCACAAGAACAATTGCCATCCATTTCGCTTCAAGGCAATCCAATCCATTTGCAAATAGAAGTAGAATTCGAGTTAATTGTCGTTTTACCACCTACCTTACACCACTATAAAACTCCAGACATTTCAAAAACAACTCTATGCACTTCTACATAAGAGTGGGTAAAGTCGAGATGGAGTGTAAAACTTATGTTGGTATTTCAACCTAGTGTTGGGCCACGAAATACGAGTATTGTTCATTTGTATGCCTGTGAGTGAATTGGTTTTGAAATGTAAAAGGCTTTAGTCGGTATGGCCTCTCTAACCTTTGTTTAGAGTTTGATATAGAATGTTTAATATGTAAAGTTATTTCGATGACTAAGATTGTAATGCAAATGTGATCTACAATGGGTTGTGTCACAGTCTGCGTGGTAGTGACAGGTGATCCTTACTGATAGTTAACGTTAAAGGTATGATTGGTTTGAAACTATGTATATTGTACATTAATGACTGATTATTTAATAGTGTAACATCTTGATACGTTTTACACTCTGAACTAAATTATATTACATTGTTTGTCATTATGACTTTAACTTTAGCAGCCTCAAAAGAGTTTTGAGACAGCGAAAGAGTAATATATAAAAATATCTGAAACAAAATAGCAGTTTGCGAAACACATTTCATTAAAATTCAGCATTTTATTACTACACTTATATGGCTTGCAAAACCAGCATTATTTGTATATTTCTTTTCATAGACAAATCGACTGCACGGTTGGTGCAATGGCTGCGCAACTGACTGCCGTGCAACGTATCGCGGGCTTGCTTCCCGCACAGAACAACTCTTTGTGTGATTTACAAATTGTTGTTCCGGGTCTGGGTGTGATGTGGATGTGAACTTGTATGTTTGTAAACGCACCCACGACATTGGAGAAAATCTAGTATGGGGCAATGTTTTTTTAAGAAATGTATCATATATATAAACTCGATGACCACAACATATTTTAATCCCACATAACAAACCCGATATACCACACAACATCACAAAACCAAAACTAAATATTTTCGGAAACCGAACCACCCTTTAAAATCTAAGGTTTCCCTTATTAAAGCAAATAAAAAAAATAACAAGACAGATATAAAGCCCTCGACACACGTAACGCGATATTTTAAAGAAAGAAAAAATAAAGAGACCTTTAAAATGGACGTGGGGGAGGCAATTTAATTTTCTTTCGGACTCCATTGAGTGAAATCCAAAGCATATTGGACAAATATAAAACGCTTTGATCTAATGTTATCCCTCTATTATTATTTTTCTCTCTTCTTCGTGTATTAGCTTCGTTTTCGGACGTACACGGTTTCAATTTCACGTAATCAAATGTGAGGAACGAAATTGGACATGTTTTTTTATAAAAATTGAGTGGTCACAAGTTTGATTCCAAATCAAGAGTGTCAGGTAAAGTGTAGTTGGTGGATTTCAAAATTTCTAACCTTGTTCAGAATTACCTCTGAGTCTGGAATTATTCAGTGCTAGCTTTTACCCGCGCCTTCCCTCGCGTCACAAAAGGATAAAAAGTAGCCTATATGACATATACCAATACACACAGCGCCATCTATAACAATACTTTTGTTTTCCCTCGGGAATATCAAATTTTTCCGGGATAAAAAGTACCCTATTATTTAATCCAGATTTCTCACTTTATCTCTGCAAAATTTCAAAGCAATCGGTTCAGTAGTTACATACATTTCTCTGGTAATCATCAAAATTTTAATTACATATCATAACATAACATCACGCCTTTTTTTCCCGAAGGGGTAGGCAGAGGTGTACATTATGCCGCTGTACAATGTAACTCCCACTTTTCACTATTTATGCTATGAGTCTCATGTAATGGGGGTGAGCCTATTATTCCAGACTCCGAGCTACTACTGAGAATTTATAAAAACTCAGTAGTACTTTGCCCGACCGGAATCGATTTTTGACCGGGAAATGTAAAATAAATTTGATATAATTCATTTCGGAAAGTATGTTTGATTGTAAGTGACATTTCATATTATAATCAAAAGGATCTAATAAATAGGTCATTATTAAAATGAAACATTCCAACATCAAACATTCATTCCTAATATTCCAAATTAATCTAATACATCAAATAGCAATAAAAACGTACCAAATCCCACTCATTTGACAAAGAGAATAGGAGGAATTATTAAATTTTAATAGACGCATCAAAGCATGGTCGTCGAAGCGTCGACGCGTGATATCGTCAAAGGGAAAATTCCTTTGTGATTATTTCGTGTCATTTTATTTTTCATTCCGCTCAGTGTGTCCTAAGCTTTACGATGCGTTAATTGCTTTCATTTATCATGGAATGCTAAATGGTGAATGTTAAAAAAAAATATTTTTATTTGTAGGTAAGTGACCTTCTTGAATTGGTTGTACGTTTCACTACTGAACAAGAGGTCTCCAGTTCGATTCCCAGTTTAAAAAAAAGATTACTGAGTTTAATCAGTTTTCATCAAATCATAAAATGTCACGGAGTAGTCGTATGCCAGAATAAAATTGTAAACAGCTTAATAATTTTAGGTATCTATTAAGGTTTTAGTAAATAATTTTGTTTAAAACTTTTGGCACCGACTTCTCAAACTATCAGTGGGTGTGTAAGCTATATCTACGTATGACCGATAATAATTATTATTTTCGTTTTTAATTTTTAAAATTTTTACTTCTTCTCTGTCTGTAGTTTTTAAAGTCGGTTTTTTAAACGCATTTTTTTTAATTTCATTACCAGGTGCACATAACATAACGGGTGAAAGATAAAAGTGTGATGTCATGAACATTTTAACAATAGTCACATCACTAAGATAAATAAATAATCACGTACACAAAAACCAAAATAAATTCTTTCATAGGTAATCAAACATGAAACTCATTAGCACTTACAAGTCACGAGCGGCTGTTAAGTTAACGCGCGCGTAAACGTTCCCCGCTAATCCGCGGCGCGTATAAAATTCGCTGCAAACGAACGTTTATTAACGCGTTAACGTTATCAGAGAACGCGTACAGTCGTAATGTCTGATATAAATGCAGTGTTGTGTTAGATAAGAGTGTTAATAGTTTTATTGACGTGAGTTTATGTTGAATTGGGTCTTAGATGGCGCTGAGTACGTGTGACGTCTTAGGGTACTGAATATGCATTGTCTTATGTATTGAGGGTGGCAACGAAAAATCTTGGCATACTTACGTGAATATACTGAGAAAAGCTCTACTAGTTTCGAGCTACAGAGGAGCTCTTTCTCATGAGCAGCGTGCACGGTCGCGGCGATGTCGCGCAGTAAACTGACTAGTGTCGGCTATTAGAACTTTTCTCGGTATATTCAAGTGAGTGACCCGTGATTTTTAGTTAATTTAAGATGTCTCACGATAGTTATTATAAAAACATTGAAGGTGTCGTCGTTTACCCACTATCTCACCTGATGGTATGTGATGATGCGGCCTACGATGGAGTACGCCTATTTCTCGGTTACCTCCCGAAGATTATAGCTATCTAAATCACTTTTCATCTCCAGCCTAAGATTTTTAGGTATCGTAATAGGGTGTACACTATCCCATAATTATTATGTCATAATTATATTCCGTAATAGGGTAGTTGCCTAAATTTTATTTTAATGTCCGTCTGGTAAATAAATTTAAAACATTAGACACGTATTTTTTCTTTTCTCACAAAATTAAATGCTTTCGACGATATATTGGTTTGAAATGTCGTCACAGCGTGCAACAAAGTGTAGCGCGTTGTAACGTTACAACCTCCCACTCCTAAACTTAACTCCATTTTGTCTAATTATTGTATCTTTATACGAGAAAATAAAAAAAAACGTGTCTAATATTATTTCATTATCTAACTGACAGACTAATTAGATTTTTAATTTTCATTCCTTAGCAACCACCTTATTAAGTAACTAAAAATTTTACCACTTGAATACAGGTAATAGTGCTATAATGCTGGTATAGGAGACACATTACAAAATACATTGTGTTTCGCATGCATCCATGTATGCACACACGCTGGTTAATAAAACTTCATTCTACTCAAAAATGAAACAACAGACCTTATACTTGACATGCATTCTTTCCAACTAAAGAATCACCTAAAGCCCATGTGATCACTACGACCTCACAAAAACAAAACTAAATAAATAAACAACCTCATTCTTGATAGCACCCATTACTCCTCAGCTCTGCGTTAATCTTGTAATTACAGTGAAAACGTAAAGATGGGATGAAATTTTAATCACGTCCCCCTCCCTGCCCTCCCTACAAGTCACTCCTGTCCTCATTAACACAACATTTGAAGATTTAAACAGTCATCGTTCGCTGATGAGTTGTAAACTTGTACACTTTATGCTGAAACATATTTAGCTTGCGTTGCGCGTCGAATTATTTAGAATGGCTGGTGGTTGTAAAATCACTTCGCAGTTTTTTAAGTGAGAGTGAAGAATCGTTTTAGGAAAAAGGTCGATAATTAAGATATCTATCAATATTTGAAATAAATTGGATCTTTTATTAATTAAACAAATAACTATTTCTTTTCAAATTTGAGAATACTTATTACTATATAACGGATATATAAATATATAACGGAGCCATATACCTCTATATTTATTTTATTTGTAGCCATGGTCGTCCCACTGCAGGGCAAAGGCCTACCCTACCCTTCCATTGGTCTCTTCTTATACCTCTATATTTATTCTATTTTTAAATTAAAATTTTATTTATGTACACTAAGCTTACACACTTAAAAATACGATTCTTCGCAGTCGCTAACAATAATAATCAGGTCATCTTTTTAGTGGCACAATGCAACCTAAGTATAACATTTCAGTGCACGAGAAATAGGCATTTTATCATGTCATCAAAACAGTCGAGTTTTAACGTTTATTATGAGTAGTCATGTAATTAGTCAAAGAGTAATGTTTTGCAAGAAATATTATCTCTGTGAATTTACGCGATCATATTTCGTGAAGCAGCTATATCTGGTTTATTCCGGCTTACATTCTCTTAATAGCTGCTGTTAGTTGTAATGGTTTGTTGTAACTTGTTAGGTGTAAAGTTTGTGTATAATTTGGTGTTATGCTAAAACTGAAGTCCTGTATTTTGATTAACCGATAGTGGAATTTTTGATTTTAAAATTTTGTCTTCATTTGTTTATGATATTCAGTAGGGTCGCATTTGCATCGCAACCGGTCGTAGAATAGGATGCATTCCGTCTGATTTTCGAGTTACGTGACTTAACTATTATTAATTTTTTGATTTTGAATTTGGAATCCATTGTCTCCACAAACTTTTTTGCTTATAACTTTATTACTTATAACTTTTCCAACCTCTTTAAGAACAAATAAGGTTAAAAATGTATGCGATACAGACAAGCACATTTTTGAACATACTCTAAAAAAATCACAAAAACTAAACAAAACATACAACATTAAGAAAAATCACTTATATTAAAAATGATAAATCACAGTTCTCACGACCGAGGCGGGTTGCACCGCGCACCGATGCAATATACTTGACACGCTATTTGTCATGAACGCCTGACGTTAGCTAGTGTGAACTGCCACTGATCTCATGCGCTACATGCATCGCGTTTTCCGTTGGAAATGTTCTATAAGAAAAATATGAGAAAATTTTCGTTATAAAGTATCTAGTTGTTTTGATGTGAAAATGGGGCTTGTTTTGGATCACGTATCATGTGGATAGGATTTTATTACATTCTGTTTGGACTGCCGACCTTTACTGTTACTCTTAGACAATGTGAAGATGATTTATTGATTGCCAATCAAATGTGTGTTTGAAAGACATCGTCAGGCTCGAGTACCCGTTGAATGCAAGTAATGAATTTTTGTTCAGCGTGGCTGACAAATTAAGATTAAATAAGTTTGATTGAATAATGATACTTACTCATTCAATACATTAAAAGTTAAAATAATTTTCACAATAATTACACAGTTATTTTGTTTTTTTTTTTTGATGCTTTAAGCTCACAGCTTTTTATTATTATTTTTTGTAAGATAATTTTAAGGTTTTTAGATATTAGTCTAAATTGTGTGTGTCCAGATAAGTATATTTATAAAGTAAATATTTAAACAATGTAGATTATATTGAAATAAATTATTGATAATAAGTATCTGAATTACACAGTCCAGTACCAATATAAACACGCTTTTCCTGTGACACTATAATATAATCAAAATTCAGACATCAAACATAATTAAATTCACCAGAATAATTAATCTGAACAACAGAAACATAACTCAGAACGCAGCACGTGCAATAAACATCAAGCATACAGCTTTTAAAACAAGCCTTAACTGCCGTTAATAAAACCCTATCACATTATACCCTCAAACCGGAGCACCTCAAGCAATAAACTGTCCGATTCACTACTTAACTGGAGTTTAACGTGCACGCCGTTAACTCTGTTCAATCTGCTTAATTGAGAATGGTTTCACCGACCTTTAATGGGCAATATGTTAGTTATGCGTTTCGAGAGATTCGAAGTCGAAAGTAATTAACCGACTTCAAAAAAGGAGGAGGTTATACGTTCGGCCGGTATGTTGCTTTTTTTTGAGATTGTTTTTGTAGACCAGTTATTGATATGGTGTTTCGAATGTGTGTGCTTTAGGTTTGATTTAGGTAATTATGTAAAAAGAATGACTGCATGGTTGGCGCGGTAGTTGGAAATCGGTTGCCGCGTAACGTGTAGGTTCGATTCCCGCACGGAGCAATCTTTGTGTGATCCACAAATTGTTGTTTCGGGTCCGGATGTGATGAGTATTTGAAATTGTATGTTTGTAAACGCACCCAAAATCATAGTGTGTAACAATGTTTTTAAAAACTATATAAATGATTTATTGATAGAACGATACTGACTATATTATCAATGCTTAACAATTGAAAACTTGACTTGTAATATTTTAGAGCTCAATAGCATACTATTGGAAAGGATCACATAGGGAATTTTATCATAATTTAATCTTTAAAATATCTATTGACTCACTATGGTATCGAACTGAATTACATTCAATCTTAAGCCAAGCCTTTCTATCATTTTAACCAAACACTATTATCTATTTTTCATTATTTTATAACCAAAGACTGATATAAAAACCTAAGGAATATTTATTCGTAAAAATCACGCAAGATGTGATAGGATAGCGTGTCGGTCACTCGTATGTGGGATATTTTTTATGATTGCCAGCGGTGGTCACAATTTGCCACCCCTACTTTATATTGTGGTACGTCTTGTATCAGTAGTTATTTTGGGCGACCCTTCGATTGTGTTCAGATTGAGAGATTGCAATATTATTAAGACGGTTCGATATTTTGTTTTATTTTATTTATAAAAAGTATGAAAGAACTGCGAAATGAGTCAAATAGTACCTAAACGTAACATTAAGAAATTACTGAACTAAGTCAAACTGCTTTTTTTACACCTTTAAAACGTCACGAAAGGGGTAGCGGTTTATAAATACAAACAACACCCATTTTTCACTAGTTTATATTTGGTATAGAGATGATCTTTTTACCATACGTATTATACCATTGTAAGTGTGGGAGAGCCATGCTTCGGCACGAATGGGCTGTCTGGACCGGAGTGATACCACGGCCTCACAGAAAACCGACGTGAAGCCACGCTTGCGTTGTGTTTCGTCATGTGAGTGAGGTTACCGGAGGCCCAATTATCCTCCCCTTCCCTAATCTCCCCAATCCCTGAATCTCCAATGATCTTTAAACTCCTAATCCCCAAAAGGCTGGTAAAGCACTTGTAACGCCTCTAGTGTTCCAGGTGTCCATGGGCGACGGCGATTGCTTACCATCAGGTGAAGTTTCCACCGTGTCCACGTACCTAGGATATCTAGCAGTAACTACTGTACCTTAACTGTTTCAGATTTTCTCAACCATATATTCTACCACCACACCTTGCATTAAAAATTCTGCATCGTGCACGTGAACGCATTATATCAATATTATGATATCGTGGAGCCACCTGTTCGTGTGGTATACGCTGCACCTGCTAGATGTTTGATCTCACATAATAATACAGGTAGAATGGTAGGTGATCGTTTCCTACGCTTTTATAGGTATGCTAAACTTTTACAGGAATATTTGTGGAAATGGTGATAGCTATAGTAGTCACCTATGGGTTTTAAGTGAATCAGAAGCGCTCTTATAATTAAAACTACTATTGAAATGACTGCTTCGTTGATCGACTGGGTACAAGAGTGACTTCCAAATAAGGTTTATTACACGAAAAGCACGTCTTAACTGACTCTATTTGTGATTGTGATTTCTATGTATTCAATAGCACATTTTTGTTAAATAATATGTATACTTGTCCTTTGCTATATTTGTATTGTAACTTTCGTGAGACAAACTAAATAAATTATTATGGTTTCGGCTTCCTCACGTAATAATTTGACGAAGAACTCGACTAGTTTATAGCCATGTTAGAGGTTCATATTCATAAGCAGCATTTCGCGACCCGCATGTCAAGGCAGTCAGGCAAGTCGCCGCATCGCGGGTCGCGAAATGCTGTTCATAAATATTATAATTTATTTTGTCCTTTGCTTTTGGGAAATGAAATTATTTTTATTTTTTTAACTGGTGAAAGTTAATGCCACATTGTATACGTAATATTATATGTGCATTGTACCCTCTATCTAACTCTTCTAAGATTATTTCGATAATTTCTAAAATACCTCACCCTTACCCGACGCCGTATTTGAATCCAGCACACTCTATTTGACCCACGTCGCGTTCCGCGCTCGCCTCATCGACCCATCAGACCACCACTGATGGGGCCCAATAGGGCTGATACCGATACAGAAGTTCAGGAACAGGGTGGTGTTTAGTCAGTAAGAGTCTGACACTCCCTCTCGCCTCACCCTGGCGGGAGAAGTAATTGAATGATTTTCCTACCTCAAAAAACGCACTCTCTATTTTCGACTCTTAACCAACGAATATATTCATTCAACCTCATTTATATTTATTTAAACTGTCAAACACCAAGCGGTCACCGGTGACCGCAACACAAGAACAATAGGTTCTTTAATTGTGTCTATAAATACGGTACTCGACGAGTTAAATTCCTTTCGAAATAAAACCACAACTTACCAATACACCTACAGTGTCCACATTCTGAACACGGTACACACGTTGCCCCGCGACCGACGGACTTCTTTATCCATTATTGTGTAAGCTGATATTATTGGGGCTCAAATTGAATTGTCATACATTCTCCACCTCCCTTTATTGTGGTTTAATGGTAGACGACCACGTACACTATATTGAGTTTGTTTATATGAATAGATTTATGTTTATCTTAATTTTTGGAAACAGCAAAAATTTTGGCTTATGTTTTTTTTTAAGGTGGGAATCTCTCACTTTAAAAAAAAATAACTAAAACTAATACAGAAAATGATATAGAAGAAAACTTAAAATAACTATTGAGAGAACATCAAAAAATTCGTCCGCATCGACGTCAATTGGGAAAGTACCCTAAGGCTGGCAGCATTGCCACGTTTTATGGGATTGCTTAACCTCTGACCGAGAAACAGACCAGCCTTCTGTAAATACAACAACTAAGTATAGAAAATACAACAAAATATAACACAACATAACATCACGCCTTTTATCTCCAAAGAGGTAGGCAGAGGTGCACATTACGGCACTTAATGCCTGTGCACAATGTAACACCCACTTTTCACTATTTATGCTATGAGTCTCATGTAATAGGGGGTGAGCCTATTGCCATATACCGGGCACAATTCCAGACTCCGTGCTACTATTGCGAATTTTTTAAAATTCAGTCTTACTTTGCCCGGTCCGGGAATCGAACCCGAGACCCCTTGCCCAACAGTCGCACTTGCGACCACTCGGCCAACGAGGCAGTCAATGACACAAAACACAAAATATACTAAAATACAAATCTCAATATTCCCTACAATGTTACTCCAATCTCAAGTTTCAATACATACAAATGACACTGGAGAATATGCTGCTAAAACATAAAACCTTTCAATAATATTGGAGCTAGCTGAGCACCGGATACTCTTACATTTAGAAGTATAAACTCAAACAGTCGCAAGTAAGTATATTGAGATTTTATTGAAAGATATTTTATATTTTTAGTTTACTATTGGTTTTCACTTTTTTGTCACTCGAGTGAATTGTCTGTGATTTTTTGTCGAGTTCATCTTGTGGTAGTTTTGTCGAGTTTCCAAATTATTTTATTCACTTGATGAAAGATAGTGACGGTTTCTTTTATTTTGCATTATTCCTTTTAATTTTTATTTCAATATTCAAATTTTTATTAGACCTATTTTTAATTATTGTAATAGAGTCTTACTTTAATTTCTTCATTAATTCGTTTCATTTCTTGAAATGTAACCCTAAATGGAATTAAAATTAGTTTTTAACTCATTGTATTCTCTGCCTGTATATTAATTTTAAACACATTTCACAATTCCGGTTCTAATTAAACACATTTTAACTTGTAAAACTAATAAACTAATTTAAATTTTCATATCTATTTACAAAATAACACCACTTAACACAAACTTAATCATTAAAACACAAAATAATCGAAAACAAATAGTACTAAATCCCAAACCTCTTTCAAACTTCTCAATATTTCACAGACGACTAGCAAACTTCATCTGGATTTACCTGCATTAAGTGATTAGTCCCATTTGTGAAGCGCACAACTCGAAAACTGTCGAACTGAACGTATTGTTCTAAAGTTTTAGTGTATTCTGATTAATTATGAATTTGTAGTTGAATACGAATTCAAATGAGTCTAGGAGTTCCAATAGTAGGAGACTCTAGAGAAATTATTGCTAATGTATTTATGCTTTTATTTTGTAGTGTGTGCCAAAGAGATTTGTTTGTATTGAATTTAATATATTAAATGAAACATGCGACAGTGACCATTTACTATAAGTTATACAGTTTTTAAGTTTCTGTGCTACATACGGTACATACATACGGTAGGTATCTGGTAAGAAACGTGTTTTAATATTAATTGATTGCGATTGGTCAAATCATAAAATCTGCTGGGTACAATGGCTTAAGTTCGGTCAAAAGTAGAGACAGTCCTACACTAACTGATACTGTGGATTTTTTTTTTTCCTTATTTCTAATCTTTAGGTCTGAAGCTACCTTAAATAGAAAAAGTATGTATTTCCAGTACACATTCCGAGACATGTAGGCTAAATACAAAATCAAAGTTAAATCAAAGTCAAAAACATTTATTTCAATTGTACCAGGTAAGCACTTTTTTTTACGTCAACAAAAATTGTAAAGTTAAGTTAAGCTCATTCCAAGGTGTAAATGCCTATGGAGAAGAACGAGCAAGAAACTCCATAGGTTACTCTATTTCAATCAGGTTCACAATACATTTTTTTAGTTATATAGTTCTGTTGTTAGTACAAAACGATCGAACACGTGAAATGTATTTATTAGTAACCGCCTTTATTACAGTGTGACATTAGCACATTAATAAAGACGCCTACTATTTAAGTAAAGTCACAAACTCAACACACAAAATCGCCCCATCTTAAGGCTCAGTGCTTTCTTAAACATTCATTTGTCACCTTTTGTATATGTTCGTCTTTGTGTCGCATCTCGGAAACTGGAGGGGCGTTAGAGCGAGTATTAATGATGCTACTAATGATGCCTGATATGAATCTGTATGTTCAAGTTGTAGATGATTAGGGGTAGGCAGGAACGAGTGTTGTTATTAATCGTTTATTTTTTATACAAGATTTGTTACCCTTTTTTGTGAAATGTTTCTTGTCTGTGACTAAATACAAAATATAATCTATCTTGTTGAATTGGCCAGTGTATCGCTTTTATTAGTGTCATGGATGTGATTCATTCAATAAAGGTCTAGTCTTGAGCAGATAACTCATTAAATGTGTGTTTTTTATAATAAAGAAAAGACATCATTTTATAAACGTAAGTAGTACTCATTTCTAAACTGTTTTAAAAGAAAAATCTACATACATACATACATAACCTCCCATGGGGGTGGGTAGGCAGAGACTATGGAACGCCAATTGCTACGACTTTTACATACGTCTTTCACTTCCTCAATAGTCATTAGTCTTTTCATACATGATCGTCGGTGAAGTGTACTTTTAATTTGGCCCTACTTTAATATATCGAAAAATAAGAATAAATACATTGTTAAAAATACTTGAGTGTACAAAATTAATTTTACTAATCTGAGCACAACAAAAGAAAATATTCCGGTTACAAATGAATACAATAGAACGTTCAACATACGGATAGAATAGGGAATTAAGTGCAATACATTTTGTTCGTGTTTCTGTAAACAGTATGTAAACGACGAACAGAGTCACTCAGTCTGTTTGCTTGCCAGGGAATTGGTTGGTGGATTATATGGCGAGAAATTGCAGCGAACTTCGTGGGTTATCGGAGCCAGCATCAACGCTTTCCATCAGTCGAGATAGCGGCCAAGCTTATTAAGATCTGCCTCGTTGGCCGAATGGTCGCAATTGCGACTGCCGGGTAAGGGGTCTCGGGTTAGGCAAAGTATTACTGGGTTTTAAAAAAATTCTCAGTAGTAGCACGAAGTCTGGAACTGTGCTCGGTATATGGCAATAGGCTCACCCCCTATTACATGGGTGATGTTATGTTATGCTTATTAAGATCTATTAAAAATCAATTAGTAATAATAAAAAATTGGTCGACTTTTACTCCATGTCGGAGCACGTCGTCAGAAAAATATCTAACCTAATGTTTTAGTGTTTTTCACGCAATTTTCCCCCGTATGTTCGACTAGATTCATCTGTATGCATCCCAGTTTTTTCTGTGACTTCCCTTTACTCCATGCGATTGGGATAAAATCGTTTGCAACGTGCAATTGTTTCGTATCGCCTTGATTTTCAATTTCATTAGTCGAACATGACTGTCTGTCGACTTAATCATGGACTCTGAAGTCGATAGTTTATTTAGTTGCTTTTGCCAATGGCGTCAAGCTTAGTTTAGTAGTTATATGTAATATACTCGACTTACTTTAAAGCATTTGATTTATTTAGAACAGTTTTAAGCGTATATTTAAGAAATTACTGCCTCGTTGACCGAGTGCAACTGCGACCAGACTCATACTTTTAAGAATCTACTCTCGATATCTCTTGCTCATCACTCTCGCTTGCAATACATAACCCATAAAACAATTCAACTAATTTCACCTCAAACATATCTACACTTACATCAACACCAACTACATCTTAATCAGTTAGTCTAATTAACCAAAACTATTTATATAACCACATATCGATACCAAATTACGTTGACAAGCCAATCAACCGTGCATTATATAGACAATAATGCAATCACTTATATTATATGTCGTAGTGAGATAATGAAATCAGGAATTTATTGAAGTTACAAGTTTTCTTTGTATGCAGTAATTAAAAATATATTCATGAAAAATAAACTATTATATAATAACTATTTGGGCGACATTTTCTCTAAAAGCTAATTCAGTGTTAAATCAACTCTTTTCCGATATTTTACTAGACTAAGGACCAGTTTTACAATGTCTGGATAGGCCATAGCGCCATGTCAGGGGGAAACCTTCAAAATGCGCCTAGCTTTTTGGGTAGAAAGAATAGGGAGTGTGGGATTCGTACCTTACTAAAACCACCCCAGCATTTGTAAGGGGGGGCACTGGGCCCTCTGAAGAAACCTGTTCCGGAGCCCCCACGGTGCAACTCCTGTTACGGCACATCCCTAGGGAGACCTGATTGACTTGATCATCTCAGGCGATAGCGGCTAGGAACCAAATATTTTATTTGGTTTTTAAGTTTTTTCAGAATTAAGAACGTTATTTGTATCAACTACCTGTCACATAAGTTGATCGGGGACTTATGTCAAGGCGCTTAATTTATATTATATTTTACGAGTATAGTCTGGAATAACACATGGGCTACTTTTTATCCGACAGGAACGCAGGCAAAGCTAATAGAAGCTAGTCACTAAATAATTTTAAACAAGAATATCCAACGTCTGCTGGGATTTCATGATATACCTAAGTATTTCGTTAAATCCCTGATTTAGTCGTTGCCCTGCGACATATAAATACAATCTCCAACCTGTATATAGTGCAATCACCTATATATTATGCAAACTCCATAATGACTTGCGCTAATAGATTCCGTTCCACTGATTTGTCTCATTAGGTGGCGGCAATTACGAGTGTGTCTAGGTATGGAGTGTTAACTAGGTGTAATGGAAAGTGTTGTACGGGGTCATTGGACTATTTGTAGAAAAAAAAACATTAAAGATGTGAAAATATTGTTGCGAATGTACTGTTTAATAACAAGTTTTAATAACTATCGTGAGACATAGTAAATTAACTAAAATCACGGGTTACTCGCTGCTCGCTCGCTGCTCATGAGGAAGAACCCCTCTGTGGTTCGAAACTTGTAAAGCTTTTATCAGTACATTCACGTGAGTAACCCACGATTTTAGTTAAATAAGTCTTAATAATCTGAATAACATTAAAATTATTCTTCTTCTTAGGGAATATTGTAACAACAATTAAAGAATGCATTGGTGTAAATTAATTCAGTATATAAACCAATTCGTGGGTTGGTACTATTGACCCAAATGGTCGTCAAGGCCTGAGTGTTGTTTATGGGTGTCGACGTGTTCCATCGTTGACCGCATCATCGCTTACCACCAGACGAGACAGTGGTAATACGTTAGCCCATCATACATAACATAACATCACGCCTTTTATCCCCGAAGGGGTAGGCAGAGGTGCACATTACGGCACTTAATGCCACTGTACAATGTAACACCCACTTTTCTCTATTTATGTTATGAGTCCCATGTAATAGGGGGTGAGTCTATTGCCATATACCGGGCACATTTCCAGATTCCGTGGTACTACTCCCATCAAATATATATATAAAAACTAATTTACAATTTAACCAACGTAGATATTAGGTTATTCACTTATCATTCACTCAAATTAAAGTAATTAGGTTATTTACTTAAATCACTCAGATTAAAATAATATTTATTATACATTTCATTGAATAACAACCAGATACTTTTTTTTTTGAAAAAACGTTGCCCCACACTAGGATTTTCTCCTGTGTCGTGGGTGCGTTTACAAACATACAAGTTCACATACACAATGACACCCAGACCCAAAACAACAATTTGTGGATCACACAAAGTGTTGTCCCGTGCGGGAATCGAACCCGCGACACGTTGCACGGCAGCCGGTTGCCCAGCCACCGCACCAACCGTGCAGTCTAATACTTCTTCATAGTCTTATCGTTTATCATATACAAAGAAAAAAATAATATGAAGTATCTTTTAATATAGAAATTTAAAACAAGCAGATTTAGCATTTAAACACTTAAACATAAGGTCTGTATTACAATATCCTCATTTCCTACCTACACGTATTCAATCATCCGTCAAAAAACAACGCGTAGTTTATATTATAGAGGGATAGGGAAATATTCCCAATATTATTATAATGTACCTTTTAGATTTATTACCATTGTCTGTCAGGTTCAGCACAGATATTATTAAAACATTATTGCTTTAGATTCGGTAAAGTTATGAAGCATGATTCCATTTAAGTACATAAACTACTTTTGTAGGTACAACCATGGAGTAGAAAAAACTATTTTTCTATTTCACACAACTACAGTATCATAAGACTATGGTGGTCATGGGTATGGTCGTGAAATCTTATCTATTAATAAAAAAAAAGGAAATCAGAAACTATTTCTATTTCATTTCAAGTGATGAAATCACAGCTCTACACCATTATTGTAACTGAAATATAAACCAATACAACAAAAATGAAATTAATCTAGCCTGAATAAATTGCAAATAAAGCCATATAGGTCCGCCCTGCTGGAGGTTCCAAGGGCTAGGACTAATCTTCTAATACATTAGTTTTATTAATTAAGTTATATTATAATGTTGTACAAAATATGCCAGGAAATATGAAATTGCATTGGAATTAACTGTAAGATGTCATATTGTAAGGTGTCATCTATATATCATCTATGAATCCCCTTTTCCCTTGGTGAATGGCTGAACCGATTTCACTAACTCTTTTTTGTTGTATTTGTTATTATTAGGAGAAAGTTCTTATGACTTAAAGCAACACTGTACACCCTACGGGAACGGGCGAAACGGGATTGCGCGTACAAAGTCGCGGGCAGAAGCTAGTAAATAAATAATAAATGTACGTACCCATAATATATGATAAAAATAGATACTATATTATATTTTCACGGAACCCTACAAGCTCGGTAGTTCCGAGAAAATGTTTAAAACATTAGTGTCAGTGGTAGACATGGCTGCACATCAAACTAAACATAACCACTGTATCATGGTCTCGTCTTGTATGCTCTTTTCTCATATTGGACGGTCAGTTTATATTGGTTTTGTACGGTTTGATGTGTGCAACGGATGAGGTGCTGGGCGTGATAAATTGATTTCAGGTTCAATACCTGACTTGTATCATACGAGTAGATATTGATATATGGGTGCAGAAATCGTTTTATGTTATAGCATAATAATGTTTGTGGTATTGTACTTGTCGCTAGTTTTTTTTTTCTAATGGCTTACTTTTAATAAAATATTTTTTATTACAATTGAGTAAAAAAAAATTTTAAGTTGTTCAAATAATCATAAAATCCATTAATCTTCATGAGGTGCTGGATGCTGAATGCCTACACATACATTACATCATATATACATTAGATACATTACACTGAAATAAACAATACATATTATGAAGTCTGTCATTTGCTTTAACAAGTTACTGTATAACATAACATAATATAGCATAAGATCACGCCTTTTATCCCCAAAAAGCAGAGGTGCACATTATAGAACACCCGCTTAACACTATTTATGTTATTAGTCCCATATAACAGGGGGTGAGCCCATTGCCATATTCCACAATCCCAGACTTTGTGCTACCTACTACTGGGTTTTTTTTAATACTTTGCCCGATCCGCACCGAATCTGAAACCCCGACGAGGCAGACAGAGTAGTTACGGTATATTTTTCAAAGACACACCAGCTCATAAAGCCCATATCATCATCCAACTTCCTGAAATAAACATTACAGTAACCAGCGAATAAACAAACAATTTATCCATCCTACACAAAGGTCAGCATACAAAGTCCATCACAACCCAAATAAGCTTCTTATACAAAACCTCTTTTTATTATAAATACGTACAAAAACCGGCTATTTTCGATTCGATAGCAAATCGCTTCAAATCCCTTGATAATATCAACCTTTAAAAATAAAACCCCAAATGATTTCAGACTCTATATAATAACACAAAGGTTTGAAAATCCTTTCCAGTGTTGATATTAAAATATTATTTCAGGTTCGTATTTGTCAACATGTCAAAAATAGCCCTTTGATTTCTGTCCCTTTGGTAGGTAATATAAAAATGGGGTATAAAGGGTAAGGGACGCGGTATATCAATTTTGTTAAAGCGATACGTCACACACGTGATTTGGTTCGATGGATATAAATTTAATACATAAACATTGACTGTTTACTGTGTAATATTGTTTATCTAATAATTTGTTTAAATCAGTTATCGAAAGTACATACGCTTACTAATTGATCGAAGGCAGTGAGTGATCGAAGTGGCCACGAACTGTATAATTTGGTGTAAAATTAATTGTTTTCAAGTTAAACTTAAAATTTAAGTTAAATTTCTTCATTTATATGTATAGTTTATATTTTGTATGTATTTATTTATATATTGTATGTATTTTTTTGATTTTTTATCTATTTAGTTTAAGTCTGTTTCCTATCCCAATTTTCTATTTGTTACTACACACTGTGTCCACAGGAATTCCAATAGGAATATGTGGTACCTTTGTACTTTCATTTTATATGTGTATTGTCCTTTATGTTGTATGTGTGTACATAAATAAATAAATAATTAAACAAGTTCGCTTATGCAGGAAAAAATAATGAATACACCTAATGCATAGCATGCATGCAACCTATAAAATAAAAATTAATTAATTGCATAGTCAATCGCTTAATTTGCCAAATCTAAATATGGGTCACAAAGAACAATCTTTTGAAAAATAACTAATACGATTTCTCTTATACAAAACTTAATATGAACTAAAAGTACAGTCAGCTACAAATGAATCTCTTCTCCTCTAATAAGAATATAACAAAATAACCTCATGCAACATGCAGACAGAGCCCTGGTATCATTAACTTTGCTATACATTTTTGTCACGTAGCAAAAACCGTAGTCTCGTAGCAAAATCGTAGCACTGTAGCAAAACTGTAGCAAAAGAAAGACAAAAATGCATGTTTTTAAAATGGGTTAAGTTAATAGGTATACATAGTTATGAAGCTTATATATTTCTTTCTGGTTCTAACTACGAACATCATTAAAAGTAGAGAAGACGTATTTGGAAAGTAGATAATTCATTAATCATTGTTGAACTACATTCTTATTTATGACAAAATATCTGAATCATAATGGATTAATAAACACTTATCCTTACTTAATAAAATAAACAAATATACTTCCACAAAAACTTAGATGACAGTTTCTAATAATCCCTTTTAACTACTCTATCGGATACAATATTTCATTTAACATTCCGTGCCATACCAATCGCTTTTTAAAAAAAGAACATACCATATCTTCACTCCCTAAGTGCTGTTTCCAATTCGAACTCTTAAATAAATTAACATCAATTATTCCACATACACACTCGAACAGAATTAAAACTTCTCACGTGCACAATTCTATTTGAAAATGGAACGAACAGAACAAAGGAGTGTTTTCTGTCAACGGCATTTCCTTTTGAAAATGGAATGCGGCGATTCGGTCCGTGTCCAATGACCGACCCGTCTGCTTTGGAACGATTTTAAAATGTACAAATGAAAACGCTTGGATTTTTTGTTGTGACTGTACTTTTGTTTAGTCATGTCCAGATTGGTGACAGATTTTTTAGTATTTTATTAGGTTTTTTTATTAACAAATAGGAAATACACGTTTCAAAAAACGTACGTGTTTCTGAAACGGACCGGTAAAAGGTAATAAATCATTTTTTATTTATTCATTTACACTTCTTGCAGGTATACAATGGCGGACTTAATGCCTAGTGGCATTCTCTAACGGTCAACCTTAGAGTGATGCAGCGAGACACAATAGTTGGTGTAAAAGTTTAACACTTATTACAATAACACGATAATTAACATTACATATAATTAAAATTAACATTAACATCATACATAATTATACATATCACACAATGTACACTAATGAAATATAATGAAGAAGTATTAAAATATATACATAATGCAAAACGAACAGTAGACAAATAAATATGGGACATATATATTTTATGTGTTATGTTCCAATAATTGTCAATCCGAACATTAATGCAAAGAGTTCGTAGAAGCAGCCACATTACCAAAGAGGCAGAATCTTTTCATTAAAAAATTACTTGTGACAAAACCAACAGTAAAAGCTTTTAATATTAACACTCAAATTTTAACCCTCCAAATGACACTAATAATTTCTATGAAAAAACTCGTAATAAAAAGCAGACGCCTGCCAAACATCAAACGCTAATAATTTTCAATATTTCAAAGTCCTTTTCTCAAAAAGAAACAATAACTTTAAAGAGTTTACGAGTGCATAAAAATTGCTTGGGGGTAAAAAATACCCCGAGAGCAAAGAAAGGGTTAAAAGCTTAACCCCTTTGGCGTCGACGGTAATTAATGGTTGATCTCAAAAGATTTTTTCCTTCTTTAGAAAACGAGAATTCTTTGATCTGATTGTTTAATATCGTAATGAACTTCGAAAATTGGATTCTTGTTGTTTATTGTATTGTTTTGGATATAACTTCCTTTTCCTACTTACAATAGGATAGGCAGAGTTGCACCCACAATGCATTATTTTATTAATACAGGTAACATCATGCACAAATACAAATTCCATCCTAGTATTAAAAACTGTAAAAATTAAAAATATATCTTTTTATATCATATTCATGAAATACTTTTCACTAGTAATACTTCTTTTTCCTTATAGTAAAAATAATATTATTTAACTCGTTGAGTACCGTCATTATAGACACAATTAAAGAATAATAGGTTGCGGTCACGGGTGACCGCTTAGTGTTTGACAGTTTAAGGTTATTTAAGGAATAAAAAAAAATCTGTATAAAAGGTGAATCAAAATTGACAACGACAAACCTTCGTTGGAGTGAAACGTCAACTTTCTGTCATTATTAGACGAAAATCAGCACAAGAAACTTTAAAAAACCTTTTAACTAACCTATTTCTGAATAACATTAATCGGCAAATACATAACAAAATGACTGGGTAACCACAGATCACTCCAAATAAATAAATACAAAATTAATGAAAACCACGAAAACAACGATAAATCATCACATTAATGACCCAGTTCGCTGATTGGATTAACAAATCAACCATATATTCTAATTGTACACATATACCTATGAAGCTATACAAAACCAGTTTATCATAGTCTGGCTTTATATAATGTTTCCGTACATTCAACGGCCAATTTATACTGGTTGGTGATAGCTTAATGTGCAGTCGTTTGTACATGGACATAGGTTTATAAATATGCATGTCATTGGAAAATGAACTTTTCATTACATTGCTGCGCTGGTATAGAGGGATCGTGATTAATCGCCTTAACTGCCATAAAGCGATACCAATGTATAACGCGATTTGATTATGATACAGGGTTGTCCGGAAAAAATATTGGCAAGTTTTAAATGAGAATATTTATATTAGACGCGCAATAAATGTGATCGTGTTGAGTGCACTCAGTATAATATATGTAGGAAAAACATTATTAACTCAAAATTAAGATGCAGGATTTTTTAACAAAAAAAAAAATGAACTTACCAAACAGAACATATGCCAAAATATACGAATAAGTATTTTAAACGAGAAACATGCGCTTTTAGCACGTAAAATCGTGTTTAAAACACCGAAATTCAAGTTAAAATCATAACTTTTCTTTTAATAAATCCCATTATCTATTAGAAACTCAACAACAGAAACAAACAGCAACAAAACTACATCAATCCATTCGCCATCTATTTCCTCATTCCAAAACTCGACAATCCTCTTAATCAAACGTACAGCCCTACTATTAACCGTCGATCTGTTAATCATCGGTTTGGTTTACAACCGGCCAGAGCGATGTATCTCATACAATTGTTATTTACTGCGTTATTGCGGCTTCGAATTGCCATTTGGTGGCTTTACTGTGCTGTACTAAGCGGTGTGATGTATTCTTCTATTTTTATTTTCGGTTTTGATTCTTAATTAGGGAATTCCTGTGTGTTTATATTTGGGTTTTTATGGTATAAGCCGGTAAACGAGCAGACAGATCACCTGATGGTAAGAAATCGGCGCCGCTCATGGAGACCTGAAACACAAGAGGCGATACAATGCGTTACCGGCCTTTTGGCGATTAGTAATTTGACGATTGTTGGGGATTCAGGAATTGGGGAGATTGGGTGGTCTCTGGATTTATTTGTTATAACAATGTTTCGCTTATTAATGCCTGAACAAATACACATAAAGATGTATACAAATGTACTTCCATTTTGCGTCGACCTGTGTCAGTCTGTAACGATGATTATTTTCTCGTCAGGTGTCAAACCCATCAGATAATTTCAAACCCCATTTTACAACTAAGTAATCAAGTAAAGTCGTATCAAACATACGATATTTTTTCCGTAAAACATTCGTTTAAACATAGCATTACATTTTATCTACACCATTCTTTCCGACAAACAACAAACTCTCTTTTAACATACCAACATCACATTAACAAAATAGAAAAACCAGCAAGAGACCACCACCCAACGAGTTAGTGGCACTACGGATACTATATTGCACTAAAAAGTACCACTTGGTACATATTTAATATCAGCTCATCGGTCCCCGCTGGGCACTAGTGGTAGCTAGGTTGTAAATGCGAAGAATGCGTGACTAGGAACTTTAAAGGTCTAAAATTACGAGAAACTAGCCATCAATGGACAGAATACACGATGTTATATTATTTGCAAAGAAAAGATAATGGCTGTAGTGTGCATTGAATGGTTTGTTACAATTTAGAATCCTTTAAATGGTATTGGAATTAAAGAGAATGGCTGAAATGAAATAAATTTGAGTTAACGAATATTGAGGTGGTTTTTTCCATGTGTATTATATGTAGGTACGTATCCAGCCCAACTTATTTGTACTACAATCTAAATTTAAGTTTTCTTTGTCATAATGTGTCATTTAATACACTTTCATTAAAAAATACTATCCTCGTTAAACCCGTCTTAATCTCAATATTTTCCCAGCAAACTTCAAAGCATTTTCTTAGTAGAATTTCCACCTTTCTGAGATGATTATTTATAGAAATTAATAACATTCTCGGCGCGATACTAAGTGCTAGGTTGAACCTAGGTTAGCTAGACGTGCTGAGAACTATGATTAACGACGTACTGCCACTGACAGGTAGGTAAGGTTGTACAGAGGATACAGGGTGGGCGGAATATGATGGATTTTTTTTATGTGGGAATTTATTTTGGACGTAATCTGGTTTTTGTGAAGTGAGGTTAATCTTTTTTGTTAATATTAATACATTTAACTTATTAATTAGGTACCTATGTTTGTGTGCTACAGGTTGTTCCAAAGGAAGTATAAATAAAATCAAACATACAATTAGGAAGATCAATTTTCTAGTTTCCTACTGAGGACTGATTATTATTCCGATAAGTGTTTTATTTTGATTATTGTTATTATGTATCAACAAAATCAGCAGTCATGATTGACTGCTGAATGTTATTGCTATTTTTATATTTTAATGATGTACCTTTTTTTGTTTAAAGCAATTCTATGTTAATATGCGTACCTACTTATTACACATTATTAACTTTTTCTCTCTTATGATATACGTTGTTTTATAGTTTTATTATTATAACTCCAATTTAAAAGTTTTGCACGCCCGAATTATGGGCAGAACAAGAGAGGTTATAATTATAAATGTGAATACTATACACCTTGTTTGGGCAAACGAATTATTTTTGATTTCATTTGATTTAAGTTCCTCATTAAGCTCAAAAAACCAATCGCTAACAAAAGCTTTAGTACTTTTTTTAAATTCATACTTTTTACAAGACTGGACCTATTATAACATTATGCTTTTACTAAGTCATAGGACATACATAAATAAAGTCACTCACATTTAGTAAAATTATCGTAAACTACTTCAACCTGTATATACCAGGTTTATCTTAGATGAGTCGGCGTGTCTCGGTGGCGGTGCCCACTTGAACTGTCAATTAGACGATATTGAGAAGCCATGATTGACGACCCCCTAATGCTCAGATATCAACTGTTCGTGATTTATATTTGTTATTATTGCATATGTTTGTATATGGATAACTAAAACTGAAACATAGTGATTGCAAAGTTAAATTAAACGCTAAATTGAGAGTGCTAGAAGTAACAAAAATTAAAATAGAAATGTGAGATAAGTTACTTATAAGAGACACAAGCCATATTTTTTTTTTATAAGCCGGTAAACGAGCAGACATATCATCTGATGGAAAGCTTTCGGCGTCGCCCATGGACACCTGGAACACCAGAGACGTTACAAGTGCGTTACTAGCCATTTGGGGATTAGGAGTTTGAGGATCATTGGGGATTTAGGGATTGGGGAGATTGGGGGATGGGAGGGTAATTGGGCCTACGGTAACCTCACTCACACGACGAAACATAACGCAAGCGTTGCTTCACGTCGGTTTTCTGTGAGTCAAAGTCAAAGTCAAAGTCAAAAATCATTTATTTCAATTAGACCAGGAAGGCACTTTTGAACGTCAGCAATAGAAATTTAAAAATGAAGCTATTTGCTCATTCCAAGGTGTAGATTCCTATGGAGAAGAACGAGCAAGAAACTCCATAGGTTACTCTTTTCCAATCAGTTTCACAATACAATTCTTCAGTTACACAGTTTTATTGGTTTGATTGTGCGAGAACAATGTAACACCAAATCTAGCCAAAGAGATCGAAAAAGAAAATAACCCTTAAAGACAATAAATAATACAGTCTGGAGCTGACCAGTCACAGTTGACGGCGCCCGTTCACGAACATGACACGTACACCAGCACCGCCCAACTCAACCATATTGCAGGGAATCTAGCGACCCAATGCACGTGCCACCGCCAATTCGATCTTTGAGTGAACATGACAACTCCAAGCTGACATAAATGCATTCTACTAGTCCAATTTAATATTTAGTTAATTACAGGGCTCTCACATTAACAATGATTATGCAAGTTAAACCATATACATTTAAGCAACTACGTTGTAATATTTAGGTTGAATTTCATTGACACATCAATGTTTTTCGTTATCCCGTGGAGCTGGACCAGCGTGCATCCAAGCATTTTTATCTTCTATATAATCATTAATTTTGTAATATGCTTGTCTACATAAAGTTTTTTTTATACATAATTTAAACTTCATTTCATTTAGGTGCTGTATATCGCTTGGTATCTTGTTATAACATTTAACACAGAATCCCATGAACGATTTACCCACTTTCGCCAATCTCAAAATTGGCTGACTTAATCTATCCTTATGTCTAGTTTGATAGTGGTGTCTGTCCGACACTTTACCAAATAACTGTAGATTTTTCCTAACATACATAATGTTTTCATAGATAAATTGACATGGAACGGTCATAATGTTGATCTCTTTAAACCTCTCTCTGAGAGATTCGCGACGACCTAGGTTGTAGATAGCTCTGACGGCGCGCTTTTGTAAGATAAAGATAGACTCAATGTCAGCAGCGTGTCCCCACAGCAGAATGCCATACGACATAATGCTATGAAAGTAACTGAAGTACACTAGTCTTGCCGTGCCTATGTCGGTCAACTGTCGGATCTTCCAGACAGCATAAGCTGCAGAGCTCAATCGTCCCGCTAAAGATGTAATATGAGGACCCCATTGCAGTTTGTCGTCTACAGTAATCCCCAGAAAAGTAGTCTCTTTTACAAATTCTAATTTCTCATCATTCAATAATATGTCACATTCGCCGCTTTTAACATTTGGCAAAACAAATCTAATACATTTTGTCTTTTTATCGTTTAATACTAAATTATTTAATGTAAACCAATTTTGAACCTTCATTAAGGCGTTATTTACATCGTCATAATTATTTGTCCGTCTATTCATTTTAAAAACCAATGAAGTGTCATCAGCAAATAAAACCATATGTGGCTCATTTTTAAATAAATGGGGTAAGTCATTTATGTATGTTAAAAATAAGAATGGACCCAGTATCGAGCCCTGCGGTACACCCATAGATATGCTAGCACCCTGTGAGTTTATTTTGTTTATTTGTACTTTGAGTTGCCTATTCTGAAGGTATGATTTTAATAGATTTAGCGATACCCCTCGAATGCCATAATGTTCCAGTTTCAGCAATAATGTCTCATGCTCAACACAGTCAAATGCCTTAGATAGATCACAAAATATGCCAATGGCATCATGTGTCTCTTCCCACGAAGCGAAAATCCGCTTAATTAGCGCTACTCCCGCGTCAGTAGTGCAGCGACCTTTAGTGAACCCGTATTGTTGGTCATGGAAAATACCATTAATGTTAAAGTGACGTAGCATCTGGGTGAGCATTAGTCTTTCAAAAACTTTGCTAAGCACTGGTAAAATAGAGACCGGCCTATAGTTGTTGGGTTCTGCACTGTCACCGGATTTAAACAATGGAATCACTTTACTATGTTTCATTAAATCCGGGAAAATTCCTTGATCTATACCTTTATTAAAGATGAAAGCCAAATGAGGTGCTATAGTTTCTATAAAAGACCGACACATCCTAACCGACATTCCCCAGAGATCTTCAGTCGATTTAACTTTAATATCTTTAAACGCTTTAATGACTGCGTGAGGGTTGGTGTACTGAAAGCGAAAAACAGAAGAGCATTCTGTAACATTGCTTTTAAGAAGCTCAACAGAGAGAGATGGCGATGATTTTAACGTTTCCGTGGTTTTATGTGGTATATTTTTAAAGAAGCTTTCAAATTCCTGTGCAACTTTTGAATTTGTACTGATACGTCCATTTTCAGTGTTTAAATTGAATTCAGCGTTACGTAATTTATTTCTACCTGTCTCGTTATTAATTATATTCCAGGTAGTTTTTATTTTGTTTTCCGCGGTCCTAATTTTACCACTAATATAAATTGCTTTAGCCTGTTTACAAACTAATTTAAATATTTTCGAATACTTGGAGACATATAAGTGAAAAGCCTCACTATTATTAAATGGTTTCATACCGTAAAGCTCGAATAGCTTTCCCCTACTTATACGAATACCTGGTGTAGCCCAGTCACAGAATACAAACTTACATTGAATCGTTTTACGTTTTAAAGGGAGCATTTTGTTAAACTGTGTTTTAATAATAGACAACAAGTTGGCATAAATTTCACTTGGGTTTTCGCTATCATGTACTTGGCCGCATAATTTATTTTTTAAGTTGTGATTTAATGACTCAACTTTTTTACTGGTGATTTGTCTAAACAGAACATCCCTTTTTAGTACAGTTGTGATACTGGTAAATTCTACTATCAGCCCACTGTGATCAGATGGTAATATATTCACAATGTCTTTATGTGAATAATTACAGTTACAAAAAACATTATCTATGCATGTTGCCGAGGTGGAAGTTACTCGGGTGGGTTGAAGAAAAACATTAGACAAATCAAATGATTTAAAGAGACTCAATAAGTTAGTACAATTAGAATTGCTTTCCAAGAGATCAACATTAAAATCGCCACATACTATGGTAAATTTACTATTGGAACACGTTTTCCGTAATACATCTTCCATTACTGAGCTAAAAATATTCAGATTCTGCAAGTTAGGAGGTCTATAAACACATACCACAATATGCCTATCCAGCTCAACACAGGACAACTCAATTGTGTGCTCAATTGATAGTAATGCAATATCTTGTCTTACTTTATATTTTATTGAGTTTTTTACTAAGATCAGGCTACCACCATGTATCATTGTTTGACGATTATAACAGCTGCCAACACAATAGTTTTCAAAATGAATAGATTCTACCTGATAGTCCTTCAGCCAATGTTCAGTTATACAAATAATATCATACTGAAATTTTTCTAAAACCAATTCTATTTCAAGTAATTTTGATGAGCAGCCCTGTATATTCTGACTGAAAAGTGTCAACAACTTGTCTTGTTTATTCTTATGTGCTATATTTTTATATTTAGTCTTAAATATACTGCCAGAATATACCTCATTATTAATATTATTTAGGATGGTATGTTCTGTTGTCTTACAATCTAGTTTAAACTAGTATTATTAGTTAAAGTTATGTTATTATAATTAAAATTTGTCATTGTACTGTTAGGTTGCCTAGACAGCACAGATTCGTCCCTACAGCTAGTTACTGTTATATTAGTTATAACAATGTTAATATTAAATGCTATCAGCATAGCAATAGTGTGTCTATGTCTTTTTGAAAGGTATAATATACCTTTCTCTGTCAATTTAAAATCACTAATAAACTTATTAGTATCGAAAAATAAAAGTTTGTCACTATGACAACATGTCATTTGGTGTAATGTACTATTTAGTACACCAATGTGTTTATTTTTAGCGTGTGACAAAGAGTTAGAATAAGGGAATGCACAAAGCATTACTTTTCCCAAGTTAAGTTTCAATAAAGTGTCCACACCGTTCACTATGTCCCTTCTTTTTATGCCTAAACTGTTACCTATTGTTAACACTAGGCCGTGGTATCACTCCAGTCAAGCCGGCCCATTCGTGCAGAAGCATGGCTCTCCCACACTTAAAGCATATGAATGCAACACTGTTCATGTGGTCAGGGTATGCATAGCGTGGCTTGAGAGAAATAATTTAGTATGTTCTTAAGAAAGTCACGATACTAAAAATACTGTACAAATCATAAACATAGTAATAGCTCGTAGATTCTTTTTAAAGTCTGTTAAATTATTCACTATCTGCCTCGTTGGCTGAATGGTCTTAAGTGTGACTGCCGGGGCAAGGAGTCACGGTTTCGATTCCAGGGTCGGGCAAAGTATTACTGGGCTTAAAAAAATTCTCAGTTGTAGCATTGAGTCTGAAAATGTGTCCGGTATATGGCAATAGGCTCACTTCCTATTGCATGGGATTTATAACATAAATAGTCAAAAGTGGGTGTAACACTGTACAGTGGCATTAAGTGCCGTAATATGCACCCCTGCCTACATCTTCGGGGATGTAATGTTACGTTATGTTAAATTAATCAATATAAAAATATCACATTTTAAAGATGCACAATCCTCAAATACAGTGTTACATAAAATCATAAATCATTGTGAAGATATGAACGATAAAATAAAACAGGATAAAATAACAAAAAAGGTATGACGCTCAACAATTTCCTTCCACATAATTTGCACAGAAACAAAAGACGAATTCTCCTAATGTTATTGTCCTCATATCTCCGTGAGGTGAGAGTCCCAGTAACACGCCATTTATCCAGCCCGTCACTTGTTTCTACAAGCCATTTGTCAAAAAACTCCGATGTCAGTGTTCGCACTGATTTATGGACGAACGGAATGCAATACTTATAATGGGTAAATATTATTAGATTTTTTTTCTAGGATTTGTAGAGTGACTATGGTGAAATGGTGGATTTATTATTTTCAACTTGGATATTACGTTTATATCATTGGATCCTAAAAGAGGTAAGGAAATATGTGTTTATAGTTCCAACCATTCTCATAGCATATACTATTTTAATAATGATTTTACTGAAAAGGTGTAAATCCTTATACCCAATTTACCTAACCAAAGGATTAATTTTAATGTTTTCGGCTCTGGTAAATTTAGATACTAATTGCAATCACTCACGAAGATAGGTTCTTTACTAAATTAACTTACTTTACCATATACAAGTTTTTAATACTCAACTCATTTACAAAAACCGACATCAGCCTCCATCTTTTATTTGAAATCGCTTAATAAAAAAGTATTTATTCCATATCTTTTTAATGTTTCACATTCCAAACTAAAATCTACGTCACCCTATCAACAATCGAAGTTAGTATCCGGTATACGGTTTACACCGAATTGAGCTGTCAGTACCACATCATTAATCATGGCGTAATGATGCCATGTAAATTGTGACGAGTCTGATGTTGTTCTCATTTTCTTAAGTATGTAGTTACATGTTTCATGAAGCGTGTGTATATCGTTTATGGGTAGGTACTTATTTCGCTTAGACGAGTACCTATTTTCTGTAATATTTTTATTAGTATTATTTTGTTATTTTGTTTTTGAAATGATGCTGTTTTGTTGTTATTTTACTCGAAATATCTAGATTTTTGTTTTTAGTCGAATTTGTGGTCTAAAGAGTAAGATTTTTGAAAGTAAATTCAGTTAATTAAATCTCTGTTTTTATAATAACTGTCGTGAGACATACTAAATTAACTAAAAATCGCGGGTTACTCACGTGAACATACTGAGAAAAGCTCTACTAATTTCGAACCACAGAGGGGTTTTTCTCATGATTAGAAGTAGGCTGCGCGATATCGCCGTAACCGCGCACGCTGAACGCTATTCTGGTATGTGTATCGTATGTATTCAAATGCATGTAGTAAAAAGCGCGTATTCTAATATTGCAAACAGACTCTCCAATTTAATTTATCTGTATACATAATTATTTTTACAATCTTACTCAATTCAACCACATCTCAACTTGCCCACCAGAACCAATGATAATAGAATAGTGACATATAATACCACCAATAAATAATCCACGAACCACTCAATTACATCACATATCATCACGTCTTTTATCCCCGTAGGGGTAGGCAGAGCTGCACATTACGACACTTAACTCGTCTAGTAACGTATTTATAGACACAATTAAAGAACAATAGGTTGCGGTCACCGGTGACCGCTTGGTGTTTGACAGTTTAATGCCACTGCCACTGATAGCAGTCGCATTTGCGATCACTCGGCCAACAAAACACCACTCAATTACCTCCTAAATTATTTACTAATCAATAAGATCAAACACTATACTAATTACTGTAACAATAATCCAGGTATAATTAAGCTTTAGTCCACAATCTAACATACAACACTCAATTGACATAGGCCGGAATTAGGCGCCTGGCCGTAATTAGGTTGTTGACATGTCAAATCGGATGTCAATTTATCTGAGATAGGAACTGTTGCCTTATTAGTCGGTGTTCATTGTCTTGTGTTATCTGTAAGTTAATTATGTTGTAATAGGATTGCAATTATGATTGTGATATAGTATACAGATGGACTGACGGCAAATTATCTACTAACTATGAAAATTGTCTAATAAAGTTTGTTAATATTATAGCTTTAAAATTTTTCACGTGCAGGAGAAGGAACGGGGTGGTTTTTAGTCAGTAAGAGTCTGACACTCCCTTCCGCCTCGCCCAGGCGGGAGTAGTCATTCGATGATTTACCCTATATTGATTTATGTTTATCTCTGAAATATGCAAGTGTATCTTCTGTTTGTTCTATTAAATCGTTGGCTGCTTCTTGCATCTACCATTCACTCTTCTCTGCATCACCCAAAGGTCAGACTGGGAGACAATGGCTGCGTCATTATTAAGTCATTAAGTCATTCATTAAGTCTACCTTTGGGCATAAAGCTTAAATAATAATAATAAAGCCTTAGAGCCTAGAGCAAGAAGGATTGCAAGAAAAATAATAATAATTTATTCAAAAAATATAAACAGAAATTTCATAAATATGTAATATAAATAAATAAATAAAATAAATGTTATTTCTATGTTACAATACAAGAATATAGACTGGTAATTCCTATAGGATTAACAGATTAACAATGTAACACCATACTCCACAGTAATCCACACATCTATCTCCAACAAAAGACTCAATCTCTCCATTATGACCCAAGCTAAATAATGTCTATGTCCACTTTAATCAACATACCTAAAGAGGTAATTCATTGCTTCAAAATCCATTACCGGCTTTATTTAAACAATTGAATAACAGAATCCAATCTGCATACGTAATGTATAACTAACAATGCTTTTGGTGGACAGTGGGGCTGGTCATTATTGTCCATCGTCGATTGTGACAAGTGTAATGAATAATTTAATGGGTGCCCGTGATTAAGATAATTGAATGTTAGTGTTCTATAGGAGTGAATTGAGTGGTCATTTGGATTATTATGTTATCGTTTTAAAGCTTTTTTGTTGACTGGTTCGAAGTAATTGTGTATTGTAATCATGGTATGATAATTATAGCCGAAGTCGAAAATGCATTTGGCCTATGTATTGGGAACAGTAGTTTAATAAATTATTTGATAAGTATGTTAGATTTACTGCCTCGTTGGCCGAGTAGTCGCAAATGCGACTGCCGGGCAAGGTGTCTCGAGTATTTATTTAAGACTTAGTACAGTAACAAACGTACAGGTGGACTTAATGCCTTGGGCATTGTCTCACAGTCGACGACAACTATTACTGCATGGGTTTTAAAAAAGTTTCCAGTAGTAGCTACTCTATTGCTACCTAACTGATATAAATGTAACTATAGACTTTAAACCACTCTTACCCAAAAAAAATAAGAAAAAAACACGATTTATGAAGTCATTGAAATTCGTACTTAAAGAAATATGCAAAGTCAAGTCCTGCCTACATATTTTCAACAGATTATACTAAATCTCAAATCATTAGACAGACTGAATAAAAAACACTCAAAGACCAAATTAAATTCACATTTTTTTCCACCCACCTAACCCTTGAAATGCGTGTCGGATTCAACGGGACTTTATTGCACGGAAAATGGGTAAAAAAGACCCACTCGGGCAAAAATCTTGAACTGTCAACGTTTGGTGTAAGTAATGAACGATTGAAGATGTTTGGATGGAAAAATTAAATAATTAATATAAACTGGATTTTAATATTAGAATATATTGTTTTCTATTTAAATATGTCTGCTAAGTTTCAATTGGTTGGACATTGTAATGCAAAAATAATAATTAACTAAAAATCGCGGGTTACTCACGTGAACATACTAAGAAAAGCTCAACTAGTTTCGAGCCACAGAGGGACTCTTCTTGATTTTTAGTTAATTTAGTATCTTACGATAATTATCTTAAAAAATAATAATTCGTCGTAATAACCAAATTTAAGTAAGTAAGTAATTGAGTTTGGTTCGATTTAAAGTTATTTCTAACATATTCTTTGCTACTTTTCTTACATTTTTTATTTTAATATCAAGTATTTTGTTAGTAGCGTCTAACCTAATTCAGTCCCTTCTCTTCTAACTTACACCACACCAATCCGCCCAGCTATTTGTAAGGAAATCAATGCAAAGGAAACACAAAGCGGCAAAATATCGCGACGTCCGCCACAGTGGCCCGAAATGGCCAGTTTCTGACGGTAAATTTAACATTTTTACCCCAAGCGAAGTAGGGTTACCCTTTCCGTTTGTCCATTGAATATTACAATGCTGTTATGGCAAGTGTGAGGCGTTTTGACCCTTCCGCTGTGTTATTTATTGTGTACAGAAATAATATATCAATAAATACTTTTTTTGGGTACATTAGGTACAGGGTTTTTTGGAAAAATGTAAGTGTTTTGTTATTAGTATGGTACTGTGATTTACTGTGCGACAAATTAATGGTCGCTTTTGTAAACCATGCTGATAATTAAGCCATTTCGCAAATTAAGCAATTACACTCGAAACCCAATCTTCGTGATGTTGATTATACCAAGAAACCTAGTAAAATAAAAACTTACCCTAGAAAGAAAGGTATAATATTTTATCAACAATTTACAATATTCAACCTTATTCTCAAAACCCGCTTTTAAATTTAATAAAAACAATATTGACACCACAAACACGCGATATATTTTTAATCTGTGCTACTATTTTGTTCTTCTATTGTGTCTCTCTTTGTCACCCTAAAGTTGACTGTTACAGAATGCCACTAGGCATTAAGTCCTCTTTTGTATATTGTACAAAAAGTAAATAACATAAACAGTAAAACTGGTGTATTTCAGAACCGATACGACCTTCAAATGTTCAGGAAAAAAGCGTGTTTGTTTTTAAAAATCCTGCAAAGCACCTGTGACTTCTGTAAAGTCAAAGTCAAAATCATTTATTTCAATTAGGCCAGAATGGCACTTTTGAACGTCAACAAAAAAAAAATTAAAAGTGAAGCTATTTGCTCATTCCAAGGTGTAGATTCCTATGGAGAAGAACGAGCAAGAAACTCCATAGGTTACTCTTTCTCTGGTGTTGCGGGTATGGGCGGCGCTGTTCGCTTACCATCAGGTGATCCGTCTGCTCGTTTGTCTCCTAATCCATAAAAAAACGCTCACATATTTTAAACATCAATTTTTTTTTTCTATCTAACCCTACCCAGCCCAGTGTTCCTCGCACATTAATCATGGAAGCGACATGCATTAAAGTAAGGGAAGGTAATTAATACGCTCACGTCTCCAACTTCGTTGCTCATCAAGACGCCATTAGACTAAGAACATGCAATTTTACAAAAAGATCTTTCCTGGCTTTCAAAACTGAGTATATTCATTTTTCATCTGATGTGTTGGTGCTTTGTTGAATAGGTAATCTGGTTTATATTTTATGCATCTATACAGATAAATAAAATTAGAGTGTAAAGTGTAAGTAATATTAAAATAACCGCTTTTTACTACGTCAGGCGTATGAATAATACATACGATACAATAATAATAATATATAATATACAATACCAACATAATATTTTTTACAATTTTGTTTGTCTATACTGACTAATCTCTGTAATAGCTGGACCTATAATGCAAGAGTTCTACTGGCAGATATAGCTGATGTACTAAGGACTAATATAGGCTAGGTACTTTAATTTTGGAAAATTGAAACAAAAAAGTTATGTTCGTTCACATTCTACGCGGACAAAGTCGCAGGCAACAGCTAGTGTTATATATGTATAATGGTAATAAAACTTGTAATCATACATACACTGTAAAATGTCCTAGTGTGAGCTCTATTCAATTTTACTGTAGGCTTGTGTCTTATACAAAAAAAATAAATAAAGAGAAAAGGACTTTGTTTTAGCAGTATTCACATGTAAATATCTCATAATCGTTCAGAATTGAGTTTTATAAAAAGTTATTATTGTCAATTAAAAAAAAACAACAACGCTAAAAACGTTACAATCAGTAGTTGAAAGTCTTAGAGCCCCGACGATAAAAAAATTAACCTACATATTTATAGCATTGCTCACAAATTATCACCATTCTATATATATATTGAGCACCAAGTGGACCTTTTAATCCGAACAGAGGCGTGTATAGAAGTGCCAATAAACTTCAACAAAATTTGCACAACAAAAGCTTATGAGCTCAAAACCATTTCACACACAAAATCCCTCTCATAATGAAACCGAACCTGTGGAAACTGGTCCCATTTGCAAATACTCGTCAACCCTTAATCTGCCGCTTGCATTTTACGAGACCTAAGGCAATATCTGTCAATGTCCTTATCAATAAATTGTGAGCGTTTAGAGCAAACGACGTCGTTTGACGGTTTGAGGCGCGCGGCCCTAATCCGCGGTCTATTGGACCCCATCTGCGTTGCAAGGGTTAAGTCGCGACAAATAGACCATTTGCAAATAATAAGACGCAGTGAAAGAATAAATTAAGGGCTTCGAGGGTTTCTCGTTGCGTTTTGGGGTTGAATTGAAATCTGTGTAAAATTTTTTTTTTTTGTTTTATGAATTGGATTATATTTTTAGCGAGTTTGTTGAGGGGTGTGGGTTGAGTGGTCAAATATTGTTTACACTTTTAGAGGTCCCAGCCTAAACAATATTTACGGGTATTATTTTGATTACACATCAACAGCGATGTCCACTGCTGAGCAAAGCCTCTTCTCACACGGAGAAGGTTTGAGCATTAATCACCACGCTCATTGCTCAATGCGGGTTGGCGATTACAAACTTATAATTAAAAAATTATAACCCCAGGTTTCCTCACGATGTTTTCCGTCACCGTATGTCAGTGGTGTCTAGATAAGAAAGTACATATAACTAGGAAAAAGTCACATTGGTACTTGCCGTTGGTAGGTTTCGAACTCGCACCCTCATGCATGAGAAGCAAGCGTTGTAAACCTCCGGGCCACCATGACATTCCTCCGGGCGACCATTTGGATTACAGTTACTTTAAGACTTTGACTGCCAATAAAAACTATTGAAGGTAAATCCTCCGCTAATGCCGGTCACCGGTGACCCCCAGCGCGTTTAACGTGTTCATTTTTTTATAGTTTTTTATGAAAGTTAACAACGTAATTTTAAAAAATCACAATTTTAACAGTACAAGGAAGCATTTTTAATCGCTTATTTTATTTATTCATAACAACATCTTGTTTACACAAGCTCTTCTTCAGCAAAATTAAGCAAACACAAAATCTTTGAATTATGTCCACGCAATAAATTTTCAATTAAAATTAATAATAATGTTATCATTGTACCCAGGGCCTTGGACATCCCGTGGTGAAGTCTCAAGGCGGTATTTGCCATCTTATAGTTGGGCAGTGTTTCTCAAAGTTAAGTATAAGGCCATCAAAACCAATTATGAGGGCAGAAAAATCCCGACTTGTTTAGAATACATTTTTCTAACAACACGGTCACATCCCACGGTTGTAAGAGTAACCTGAATCTGTGACTACACATTTAATAGAGACTAGTAGCAGTGATTATTGCCTAATCCTTTCAAACTGCAATCCCCAACCCGCTTACCAAGCGTGGGGATTATAGCGCACGCTTTTTTATAAAGTAGGCCACTGTCTAGCTGTGGAATGTGTAGGTGTCTCAAGAGCTGTTCAGTCGATGACGTACAAGCTCCGGTTCAACAGTGTTAAGTATAATGTTAAGAGTAAAAAATACTTTACAATACCAGATCAATCTTTGACAAACACTGCAATAGGGCAACAAGACAGTATTTGCCATCTTATACTAAGGCAATTAATTATTATTGCACCTAGTTCCGGCCGTATCCGGCAGGGGACGGCAGGGTGAGTAAACTTAGTTTATAGTTATGTTTATTAGTAGTGTGGAAATGAGTGTACAAGGAATTTGGGTATTTGTTTGTTAAAATATCGTCAAACCTAATATTCTGTCACGGAGAACCTAACGAGTTACCGGGGCTCTGGCTCGACGTGCAGGAGAAGGAACGGGGTGGTTTTTAGTCAGTTGGGAGCAGTCATTCCATGATTATCCTAATATTCTAATGTAGGAGTAAGATGGTCGTTTACCTGACAGTATTGCAAGGAGTTTTATAAGGAGCAAGTCAGCTGTAAAATTTCATTATGATTTTCAACATCAACATTTCAAAAAAAAAACCTAACTGTCAAGTTAGGTTTTTTTTATGAAATTAAACCGGTAAATGAGCAGACGGATCACCGGATGGCAAGCAATAGGCGCCGCCTTTGAACACTTGAAACACCAGAGGCCGTTACCGGACTTTTGAGGATTAGGAATTTGACGATTTTTGGGAATTCAGCGATTGGAGAATAAAGGGGAGGGGAGATAAAGGGGATATTAGTCGTAATCTCACTCATATGACAAAACACAATGCAAGCGTTGTTTTACAAAGCGTGTTGAAAATTGCATTTTAAAAGATTCAGATTTATCAGATGAGCAGCATCTAATACGTCATCATCTTACGACACTTACAAAGGTGGATAGTAACCGGGGGCCCAATTGCCCCCTCCTCAGTCTCCCCAATCCCCGAATCTTCCACAATCCTCAAATTCCGAAAAGGCCGGTAATGCACTTATATACACCTTGGTGTTTCAGGTATCCATGGGCGATCCATGACTTACCATCAGGGGATCCGTCTGCTCGTTTACCGGCTTATGCCATAAAAAACTAATTTCTATGCACTTCCCATGTATCATAATATACTATACTAATATAAAGCTAACTATTCTAGTTTTAATTACCAAGATTGCTACTAACAGAGCACATTTATGACCATCATAACTGTAGCTTTACGTTTAGTATGTAATGCGAATTTTGATTACTATCCTGTCTAATACCGAGTCTTAAATAACATTAGTATTGCAATGTCATCCTCCATTTTATTGCGAGGTTTAAATGTAATATAGTTATTATTATCATTGTTAATAAGGTTTTTATTTCTTTGCAGTAAATTAAATGGAATTGGAAAGATCGTTGCTAAGTTATTGTTGTGGAAATAAGTTTTTTTTTTATAGGATAAGCCCGTAAAAGAGAAGACGGATGACCTGATAGTAAGCAATCGCCGTCGCCCATGGATATCCGGAACACCAGAGGCATTACAAGTGCGTTACTGGCCTGTTGGGGATTAGGAATTTTAAGTTTTTTGGACATTCAGGCATTGGGGAGTTTGGGGACGTAGGGGGAGAGTAATTAGACGTCCGGTAACTTCACTCACATGACAAAACACAACGCAAGCGTTGTATCACGATGGTTTTCTGTGAGGCCGTGGTATCACTCCGGTTGGGCCGGCCCATTCGTGTTCAAGTTGTGATTAATTTCAGTCGCGGTTGGTAAAATCCATATGTGGTGACTATCGTTATGGTACTGGCGGTTATAGAATATATGAAAGCAATATAAGATAGGTGATAGACTTTTAAACGAATTAAATGAAGAAAAGCCGTGTTTAATAATAAAGTAAATCACAACATCATAACAACCTGGCAACACTACAAACGTCAACTTGTGAAAATTTTACTCTGTTTTTATATAAATAATTTATATATATTCCATTCTGTTTTCGTTTCTTCTAATATTTATCAACAATAGAAAAACCTTTTTGTTTTATAATAATACGCCATAATTTTACAATACTGCAAACTAAGAAGAAAATATTAAAAATGAAAATGACAATGACAGAATCAATAACTTCAAAAATAAATATACTAAAGCAAAACGATTAACAATGTTGACGAGAGCCAGAAGCAAACAAGGCGCACCCCCACCACCTCCGGATTCGTCGCTCAGCTCCGCCTCGCCATCGCCGGAACCCCGCTCCGCTGGAACGCCGGTGACTGCAGTTGCGTCGAGCTCGAGCGACGACTATTTCTCCCCACCTACGTCGCCACCACCTGTACGTCGGCCGGGGAGAGGCCGGCCACCGACTGGCTTGGGAACCAGGGGCCATCAGGCCCTGGGACGGGTCCCCGCTACCGGTGGTTGTGTGCGGCGCATGAAATGGACTCAAAGTATAAACGAGAACGTCATGCGCGCATACTACGGTGCTACAGAGGGAGGAACTAACCTCACGGCGTACCGTGAAAGGATGCTGTCTATGTTTCAGGTGCTTGAACCATCTGTCAACGTCTCGGCCCAACGACTCTCGGATCAAGTGCGGGTCATCCAACGTAATTGCAGATTGGATGAGACTACGCTTGATCGGCTACGCCTCGAAGCACTGCGCAACCGTGTCGTCCCCGCACCACCACAATTGGTGGCACCGACACCTGTAGTGTCACAATGTGTGACATCGACCACTCCTATCGTTGGAGTGGAGGACGACAGGGTTGAACAAGTGAGTACTCAGTGCAATGAACGTCTGAGGAGTGCTTTGGAGGATGCGGTTCGTGAGTACAGACTTGCTCCTAGTAATTTAAGACCAAAGTTACCACGTTTGCCCATGTGTAGAAAAAATAGGGCGCTGGTGAGCGCCTTGGATTCGCTACTTAAAAATTATTTTGAGAGTAGCGAAAACCTCTATGATACACACTCCATCTTGTACTGTGGGGCAGTTGCTGCTTGTCGAGTGGCTAACGTCAGATTCCCAAATCTTGACGCAGCAGTCCGACCAAAACCAGCAGTACCTGCCTGGCAGTGCAGGATAGAGCGTCGTATCAGTGAGGCCAGGGTACTCATTGGCAAACTATCCTGCTTCAGGGAGGGCAATACTCGCCCTAGAGTGATGCGCTTTGTAAGACGTGCATTTGTGGGGACTGAAATCAGTCCTCATGAATACTTATCACGTGTTACAGAACGCATCGACTTCCTGAAGCAGAAAGTTTATGCATGGGCAAACCGTATCAGAAGGTACAAAAAAAGAGTGGAGCGCTATACTCAGAATCGCATGTTCCAAAGAGATCAGAGGTGGGTATACAGAGATTGGGAACGATCCAACCAAGATGTGGCTGACGGGAGGCGACCGGATGATGATGCCACTAACACATTTTGGCGCAACATCTGGTCGGTGCCTGTCAGCCACACAGAAGGTGACTGGATGTTTGATGTTAAGCGAAGGTGTGAGACTATACCAGAGATGGAGGAGGTAGTAATCACCTCCTCTGATGTAGCCAGTGCAGCCTGTTCGGTCCCGAATTGGAAATCACCGGGGCCGGACGGACTGCACAATTTCTGGATTAAATGGCTCAAGAGTTCACACGTTCGCTTAGCATTACACTCCAGGCAGCTTTGGAAACTGGGTCGTTACCACAATTTCTAACAACAGGAGTTACCCACTTGCTCCATAAATCAGGTAGTTCCACTGAGCCCAAAAATTATAGACCAATCACATGTCTACCAACGGTCTATAAACTTCTTACATCCATTTTGAGGACAAAAATAACAAAACATATTAAAAAAAATTCCATCATGTCGGTATCTCAAAATGGATGTAGGGAGGGGTCTCGTGGAACTAAGGAGCTACTCCTCATTGATATGGTTGTTAGCCAACAGGTTCGTCGGTCCCGAAAAGATTTGTCTACATGCTGGATAGACTATAAAAAAGCATATGATTCTGTGCCACATACATGGCTCCTGAAGGTGCTGGAGTTGTATAAAATACATGCAAGTTTACGCGCCTTCTTGGAGTCATGTATGAGGCAGTGGAGCACCGTGCTTTGCTATCCGGGATGTAGACAAATCCAAGGGAATGAAGAACCTGTAAGGATAGTACGAGGAATATTCCAGGGTGACAGCCTGAGCCCACTATGGTTCTGCTTGGCCTTGAATCCTCTAAGTACTCTACTGGAGGATTCAGGGCTAGGCTATCCTTTGCGGAGAGGGGTCTAGTTATATCCCACTTACTTTACATGGATGACCTCAAGTTGTTTGCTCCAAACAAGAAACAACTGATGGAACTACTGAATATAACTGAAAAATTTAGTAGTTCCATCAGAATGGAGTTTGGAGTAGACAAGTGTGCGGTCATGCATGTAAAGCGAGGAGGGATTGTGGAATCTGAGGGACTAGAACTCTCAGATTTCACAAAACTGAGATCACTCTCCGCAAACGATACATACAAGTACCTGGGTATGTCAGAAGGATTAGGCATTAATGGACCGGACATGAAGCAATCGCTACAGGAGCGCTTCTTTGGCCGCCTGAATAAGGTACTAAAAAGTTCCTTATCAGGCGGAAACAAGGTGCGAGCCTTTAACGGTTGGGTCATGCCAGTCCTAATGTATTCTTTTGGTATACTCAAGTGGACACAGACTGAACTTGACACCCTGGATAGACGAGTCCGGACCCTGCTGACTGCAAATCGCATGCATCACCCTCGTTCGTCGGTCATGAGGTTGTACATCCCGCGGAAGTGTGGTGGTCGAGGCTTATTAAATGCTAAGACCCTTCACAACCGTGAGGTGTGCAGCCTCAGGGAATATTTCCTGAAAGTCAACGAGGGTATGCATCGAGAAGTAGCAGCGGTGGACAATGGATTCACTCCGCTATCCTTGGCAAAAGAGAACTGGCGCAAACCTGTGGTACTGAGCGTCAATGATCGCAAGGAGGTATGGCATAGCAAGGAGCTCCACGGACGCTTCTTCCGGGCCCTTCATGGGCCCAGTGTAGATTTTCTAGCGTCCGTATCTTGGCTACGATTCAGTAATCTCTTTGGAGAAACTGAAGGATTTGTCTGTGCAATTATGGACGAAGTTATCCTTACGAATAACTACCGGAAATATATAATTAAGGATGGGACGGTTGACATATGTCGGGCATGTCATAGTCCTGGTGAATCCATTAGACATATTATTTCTGGTTGTGGTCGTTTGGCTAACAGTGAATATTTGCATAGGCATAATCAAGTAGCCAAGATTATCCATCAGCAACTTGCTTTGCACTATCGACTTGTTGAGTCTGAGGTACCGTACTACAAGTATGTGCCCGACCCAGTTCTGGAAAATGACCATATCACGTTGTACTGGGACCGGTCTATCATCACTGACAGGACTATTATAGCCAACAAACCTGATATAGTGGTGATAGACCGACAAGTGCGCCGCACGATGATAATCGATATCACTATTCCTCATGATGAGAACCTCGTGAAAGCTGAAAAAGATAAACAAATCAAATATCTTGATTTGGCTCACGAGGTTGTCGACATGTGGAATGTAGATTCGGCTATCATTGTGCCGATAGTCGTGTCGGCCAATGGGTTAATCCCTAATAGCCTCGACAACCACCTTAGGAGGCTAGCGTTAGGCAGTTGGGTCAAGGGCCTGATACAGAAGGCAGTTCTCCTTGAAACGGCACGTATCGTGAGGAGGTTTCTGTCTCTGGAGCCCTAACCACCGGTAGCTTGGACCATGCTCCCGCTACTGGTCGGCTCCTATTTTTTATATTTTTAAATATTATTTTTGTCTTTGTAAGTAGTATTTAAAAATGTATTTTATAGAGAATTTAAAATAAATATATGGAAGTAAATCATAAATAAAGTATATCAAAAATGTGTAAGTTTCTTCGTTTGTTCGTCAATCATTCTTCATTTCGATGTTAATTTGTCAATCACGCCGAAACTACTTATCGGATTTTGATTAAATTTGGTATACAGCCAGGGTACGGGGTGACTTAGGTTATAGGAAATTTTTTATCCCAATTAAATGCTCCCATATTATATCATATCTACGCGGACAAAGGCGCGGGCAATAGCTAGTTAGACATAAACTAACATAATTGTGAAAAAAAGGAATTCTCGAATCATATGTAAATATAAGCATCTTCGAAAATGACAGTCTCAATCAATTAACCTTAGATATAAATCCTTTACTTAAATATAAATAAAGATCTTTATAATATTTACAAAGATTGTTTTATACATAAGTCAACAAAACACATTTATTTAAACACCCGCCACAGTTCACAATTGTCTCCGAGTTTCCTCGCAAAATCACTAAAGTAACAAACACGAGAGATCCCCACATGTCGTAACACATCATTAATCTCTGATCTATGTGACATTTAATTACCTAAAACACCATATATTAGGCGTTCTTCCGTCCTTACCCCATAGATAACACTTACAAAGTTAATATTAACATTCAATACAAATATGAACTTTGACGTCAAGTGTTAAGGTGTACGTGTCTGCAAATATAAGTTGGTAAGGTGAATGTAATTAATATTGTCTTTCTTATTGCTTCACGCCTAAGATTTTATTGTTATTGTATATTGTTTATTTCATTGCGATTGTGTGAATCGTCACTTATTGTTTAGATATATCAAATGTTGTCTTAAATCGATTGAGTATTCGATGATGAGTGATAAGTGATACACAGTTTGAAACTGAGCCTAGTATAAACTGTTGACACTACTGACATTTATAACTGAGATTTAAGTCAGTATAAAAAAGGTATTGTAAAACACCCAGCTCTTATTATAAAGTATACAGATCATTTGCTACTAAAGAACTAAGTTGTACAAAATATACAGCTCGTTGCAAACACAGAGCATTTAAAAAAATATGTAATTGCAGTGAATTCATTTATAAGGGCGGGCTGTCTTATATTACAATCCGTGAAATAACACTCGGTTTATAACCTACATAACATCACGCCTTTTATCCCCGAAGGGGTAGGCAGAGGTGTACATTATGCCACTGTACAATGTAACACCCACTCTTCACAATTTATATTATGAGTCCCATGTAATAGGGGGTGAGCCTATTGCCATATATCGGGCACAATTCCAGACTCCGTGCTACTACTGAGATTTTTTTTAAATCCCTGTAATACTTTGCCCGACCCGGGAATCGAACCCGAGACCCCTAGCCCGGCAGTCTCACTTGCGACCACTCGGCCAAAGAGGCAGAGGTTTATAACCTCTTGGTTTATTAAAGCAGGTAAAACAACAAATCAATTTAAAATAAACAGTAATTACTTTGATCTAAACTGATTAAATATTGGAACGCAGTGAAGTCGGCACGTAGTTGACAACACCACTTGACATTCCTTTTTACTGACAGTTGACAGTAACATTAGTATAGTTCAGTGTTGCCAACCCAATAACCGATTACACCCAAGTCGGCTCAAACTTGGCGTTCCATCCTACATTCCACGACATATATATAATTCACCTTCCACACTGATTAATTGTGCCGTACTTTTCTTTTACTTCTACATATGATGAAACTTTTAAATCGATTCTTGGATTCAACGCCAGAGTGTGACGTGTTCTCGAGTGAAAGAATATTATTCAAATTCAAATTCAAATTATTTATTTGCACAAATATGGGTACATCATGTTGTTCATAGTTTATACAGTCATATAATAATATAGATCGCCATATTCCGGCTTTCGCCATGCAAAGTTAAGTGACAACAATTTAAGTCAAGATAAAAAAGATTAATTTTAAGGTCAAAAATAGTGGGTTTACGTCATAAGGAATAATTATTATTATTAAGTCAGAAAATAGCATATAGGTAAATTAAAGTTTTAAATCTTTGTCGATAAAAATTCTAATATGTCACAAAATCGAATATCATCTATACATAATATTTAATAAAATTGTTACTATCTAAAATACAATTAAAATTTAATGTCATACAGTTACTCATACATTAATAGTGTATCTGTGTGCTCCAGTATTTACATTTCGATTCCGGATATATTGTCCTCTAAAAATTCCTTTATGGAGTAATAGGCTTTTGCCAAAAGTAGACATTTTAATTTACTTTTAAATGAATGGTCGTTTGTTGTTTCCAATAATGTGGTGGGTAAATGGTTGTATAATCTAGGTATCATGCAGAATACACTTTTACTTAGGAGTCCAGTTCTGTTTGGCATGCAGCTTAGTTTTAACTGTCGTCTCCTACTTTTTAATTTTGGAAAGAGATTTGTATTTTGCCTAGCAAACATTATTAGGTCAAAAATATAAATACACGGGAATGTCATTATCTTAATATTAACAAATGTAGATCTACAACTTTCGGTTTGTTTCATTCTGAATATGGCTCTGACGCATCTTTTCTGAGCTCTAAAAATCGCGTCTCTTTCTGTACAATTGCCCCAGAACATTGCACCAAATTTTAATATGGGGGTGACATACCCATGGTATGCCGTAAGAACAGCTGACGTATTGACCGTTCTAGACAACATGTATATTGCGTACGAGTACTGACTAAGTCTCGAGCATAACGTTTCCGCATGCAGCTTCCAACTCAGCTGCGAATCCATCTGCAATCCCAAAAATCTGGTTGTATCAACTATCTCAATCTTGGTCTGCGAGTGGTGAATATTTATGTCATCTACTAACTTGGGAGTCCTATTTTGAAACGCCATTAATTTAGTTTTTTCTAAGTTAACTTTAAGGTTATTTAAAGTCAACCATTGTATGATAGTGGTTAATGTGTGATTTATGTCAAGTTCAATCTGAGTTTTGTCCTTGCCCGTAAATATAATTGTGCTATCGTCAGCGAATAAGACACAGTTGTGATTAATGGCTTTAGGTAGGTCATTTATATATATAATGAATAATAATGGTCCCAACACACTACCCTGTGGCACACCAAATTTATTTTCAATAAAATCTGATTTGTAAGTTTTTATTTCTTTGGAAATAGAGCATATTCTAGTTATGTGTGTTGACTGTTTCCTATTGCATAGATAACTCTTTATAAGGTTATGTACATTACCTCTAACCCCATAAGCATATAATTTCTCAAGCAAGATAACATGATCAACATAATCAAATGCTTTTGTTAAGTCCATATAGAGCGCATATGCATGACTTTTTGAATCGATGCTAACCATAATGTGTTTCAAGAATGAGTAAATTGCCAAATTGATACTTTTGTTTTTCCTAAAACCTACTTGTTCCTTAGTGAATAGGTTATTAGTTTCAAAGTAACTGTATAATCTTTCGTGAATCACCTTCTCAATTACTTTGGATATAACAGGTACTAACGCTATTGGTCTGTAACAGCCCATGTCATTTTTATCATTTTTTTGAATAAGGGTTTAATAATAGTCTTTTTTAATATTTCTGGGAAGACACCCTGGTAAATGCAAATATTAATAACATGCCCGAGTACATGCGATATTTTATCAGAAACGTGTTTTAAGACTTTGGTAGTAATGTCATCATATCCTGTACTATTAGTCGATTTCAAGTTTGTAATTATTTTGTGTATTTCATTCTGTGTAACAGGTGCCATAAATAAAGATTTTGGTGCAATATCTATACATGTAGGTGCTTTGTTAGGTTCCAATTTTGTAATTTGGTTAATGAAATATTTGTTAAAACTATTAGCAATCTCTAAGGGGCTTTTAATTGTGGTTCCATTGGTGGTTACTATCTGTTGTATTTCCGGCTTTGGTAAGTTAATCTTGCTTCTATTAATAACATTCCAAGTTGCCTTACATTTGTTTCGAGCATTGTTTATATAATGGTCATTTTTAGATTTTTGTGTAAGGTTAATTATACGTTTAAGCCTTGAGGATAGCGTTGTAAAGCTTTTTCTATTGATTTCGGTCTTGGTTTTACGATATTGCCACAGAAGTTGGCGTTTACGTTTGCAGCACTGCTTTATACCCTTAGTGATCCATGCTGCTTTCGGTTTTAGAGATATTTTTATACGTTTTATAGGGAAACATAGATAATAGAACGTACTAAACAAGTCATGAAACATATTAAAAGCGATATTAGGCTCATTACAATCAAAAACCTCATTAAAACTTAAAGCATTTATACATTCTCTAAATTTACTTAAATTTTCTTTACTATAATCCCGGCTTTTTATATACCAATGACCCAGTGAACTACTGACTTTTACTGGGCACGTAATCAATTGCGCACTATGGTCGGACAACGCAAGCTCTAAAACTTCAGTTGAACAGCCGCGAATGTTAAAAAATATATTATCTATACATGTTCCGCTTGCTATTCGAGTGGGTTCATTTATTCCGATTTTTAAATTAAAGGATCTAATAATTTCATTTAGCTCTGTTGACTCTTTGGTATTTTTGAGCATATTAATATTTAAGTCACCACAAATTATTATTTTATTTTTATCAAGGGAGTAGCGATTTAATAGAGAGGTTATCATATCAAAGAATTTTTTTATGTCATTCGAGTATACTCGAGGAGGCCGATAGATACAGAATATATATATTTTATGTTCGGGTAGATGTATACCTGAACATTCAACTATACCCTCAAATGAGAATTTTTTAATGTTTTGGACTGTCAAGAAGCGTTGTGAATTGTGAACAAGAATACAAGATCCACCACGTCGTTTTTTACGACAAAATATAGAACCAACTGAATAATTTGGGACGCACAACAATTTCCAGTCACCCTCAGTCATGTTGTGCTCGGTTATGCATACAATATCTATATTTTTTTTACTAATCAAAGATTCAAGAGATGCAGTCAACACGTCAGACTTATTCAGCAGACCATTAATATTTTGATGTAGTACATTAATTTGGTTGTACACGAAAAAGATCGTCATTACCATCCTCCGGAATGTAAGTGTTACAATTTACTACATTACTATTATTTGTTACCACTTCAATGTGTTGAAATATGGAATAGTCAACTAAAATGTTTTTAATAATATGTTTATATATATTTTCCATTATATAAATCGGAATGCTTGAAGTTTTACGAAGGAGATGAATGAACTATAGTATCTAATAAATATTTTGCTTTTTTTCAATGTATTGTACAATATATTATATTATATATATTATATATTATACAATTGAATATCTTCTTATATTAAACCCAAAGGTTGACTGGGAGAAAATGCCATATGGCATTAAGTCCGCCTTTTATACCTCATTTTGTGTGCATTAAAGTGTTAATAAATAAATAAAAAAATATATGTATTAAGTAGTGTAATTGGTTTTTTGTACCGTTCTATTCATATAAATAAATAACAGTATTTTTTTAACAAATTTATTCATTGCAATTTTACATAGGCCTTAAATATAAACTCTCCAAACTTTGACGTTTGATGGCGAGAGACGCTCATTGTACAAACAATTATATCATAACATTTTTCCTTAACAAATAGGTACACTATAACTCAAGCATGACATAGCAAGTATTTGTTCTACCTTTACTTATATTGAATAAAAAATAAAAACACTTCTGAGACAATAACAAACTATTTTTACTAAAACCCCTAAGTAGGTAATTAAAGAAATATGAAAAATCAAAAATTCCAAACAAAATCCTTATTCTAACTTATTACCTCCAATATAATTCTTTTTAATTTTGACTTTATAGGTCCATTACTATATTTTTTCTCATCTTCTCTTAAAATGTATATTTGGTTAAATTGTAATTACACTAAATACCCCAGATAAGCTCTATTAAGTAAGATATTATAACAAAAAACAAATACCAAAATCCAGAAACATTGTCAAAAAAGTCCAAAACCACAGCAGACTAAGAGCTTCCCGCTATCATCTCCCAGATTACTTAATGCACATTCCTATTCTAAACGCGGTGAGTCTCTGAGTTCCTGACAAATACTAGGACATTTCACAGTCTACCGGTCCTGCTTACAAAGCACCAGTATTTTAAACCTAGATGAAATGCACGTCAAACTATACAACACCAGTATAAACTGAACGTCAAATACGTAGAAGAATCATATATAGAGAGAGCATGATAAACTGGTTTTGTATAGGTCGATGTAGCCGTGTGTACTATGACTGTATCAAATGTATGGACATTTGTTTTGGGAGAATACATCTAATGGTATGCTGTGTCTTTTGTTTTGTGTCATTTTTGTTGTTTAGAGAAGTGGGTGTGAATGTGCTAAGGTATTCTGTATGTGTTCTGATTAAATGTATACCCGTAACATAACATCGCGCCTTTTTATCCCTGAAGGGAAAGAGGTGCACATTATGGCACTTAATGCCACTGTACAATGTAACACCCACTAGTTATTCACTTATGTTATGAGTACCATGTAATAGGGGGTGAGCCTATTACCATATACCGGGCACAATTCCAGAATTCGTGCTAATACTGAGATTTAAAAAAACCAGTAATACTTTTCCTAACCCGGAAATCGAACCCGAGACCCTTTGCCCGGTAGTCGCACTGGTGACCACTCCGCCAATGAGATAGTCACTCGGCCAACGAGGCAGTCAAATACTCTTTAGTAAAGAAAATAAACCAAATATATTTGAACGCAAGCAACGCCGCGGGCAATATCTTGAAGTAAACCAATAAGATAAACGAGAATGTAAGATATTGTGTAAGTGCTCGCAAACACACAGTAAAGACATCTCGAACCCTTTTCACCGTACAATTCCGTTGCCAATCGTAAATTTATCTCAGGGGCTATTAGTTCGATAAAATTCAACTAAAACGATAAATAAAACCGACTTTGACGGATAGCCCATTTCCCCCGCAAAGAATAGCCGGACCATGATAACTTTGCAATCCTAATCACCCCTATTTCTAAGACCATAAGACTGAAATGTTACATAGCGAGTGTTTATTTATGTTGGTGAAATTTTTGTATCTATGTCACATGGGAATGTTTTGTCCGAAACGAAACTTATTTACCGTCGAAGACTGAATAAAACATTAGCAGAAGAAAGATGTACACAAATCGAATTGGGACGGAATGATTCATTTGTTTCTATCTGATCGACGTGTGTAATTGTGTGGAGAATAAAAAAAATAAAATGTTGTTCACATGTAACATCATTTTTAACATGTTTCAGGGGTCGTTTAGGTTACTATGCAACTGTTTCTGGTTAGAGTACCTACCTATATTTAGACAAATGAGCTCCTGGTTCATTTTTTGAATGATCGATTATAATCTATATTTTTATTGTAAATTTCGTGAGACAAACTAAATAAATTATTATGTTTTCGGCTTACTCACGTAGTAATTTGACGAGGAACTCGACTAGTTAAAAACATGAAATGCTGCTCATGGATATGAGCCTCTAGCATGACTTGAAACTAATCAAGTTTCTCGTCAAATTATTACGTGAGTAAGCCGAAAACATAATAACGATTATAATCTCTTCAAGCCTAAGGAAAGTTTAGTAAAAGTACAAATTACATAACATAACGTCACGCCTCTTATTCCCGAAGGAATAGGTAGAGGTGCACATTATGCCACTGTACAATGTAACACCTACTTTTCACTATTTATGTTATGAGTCCCATGTAATAGGGGGTTTCTTATAGATGGCAATAGGCTCGCAATTAAAATGTTTTAAAAAACATGACAACTTCATGTGAAAATCACTATTATAGAGGTATACTCAATCTTACTTTTAACTACAGTCAAGTATAGCTAATCGAATTTTTTACTTGACTTTCTAGATTCTCGTTTTTATAATAAAACCATATACCTTTATACCTTTGAAAGCAAACTTCCCTACGAAACGATGCATAAAACTGATCCAAAACAAATGTTTGTCTTTGTGACCGAAGGCTAAATTTATAATTGGTTCGTCTGCCATTTTTATTTGTGTCGTCTGCCCAGCGATTCGCTTTAGGGTATTTGTAATATGTAATACTTTTACTGTTGACTGCCTCATTGGCCGAGTGGTTGCAAGCCGACTGCCGGGCAAGGGGTCTCGGGTTCGATTCCCGGGTCGGGCAAAGTATTACTAGGTTTTTCAAAAAATTCACAATACTAGTACGGGGTCTAGAATTGTGCCCGGTATATGGCAATAGGCTCACCCTCTATTACATGGTACTCATAACAGCAATAGTGAAAAGTGGGTGTTACATTGTACAGTGGCATAATGTACACCTCTGCCTACCCTTTCGGGGATAAAAAGGCGATGTCATAACATCACCCATCACATCATCATCATCACATGTCACAAGCAAATACGAAAGCTATCGTATTTGAGTATATAACCTTTGTTAAAACTTTACTTTCTTTACATCAATTAGCTTCCTAAATGTTGCTATGTGTGTTATTCACTAAGGTAGTAGAACGGCGCTGTTTAGAGTATAGCCGTTTTTTTATCGTCGAATGACTGCTCCCGCCTGGGTGAGGCGGGAGGGAGTGTCAGACTCTTACTGACTAAAAACGACCCCGTTCCTTCTACTGCACGTCGAGCCGGAGCCCCGGTAACCCGTTAGGTTCTCCGCGACTAGAGTAGAGGCTAGGCAGATAATTGATAGTTGATTAAGCAATTTGACTGCGTTGGCTTTTAATATAATTTTTTTTTCGTTTTTTAAACTTTGCCCCACACTAGGATTTTCTCCAGTGTCGTGGGTTCGTTTACAAACATAGAAGTTCCACTTGACACTCAAACCCGGGACCACAATCTGTGGATCACACAAAGAATTGTTCCGTGCCAAAATCAAACCCGCGACATGTTGCGCGGCAGCCTGTTGCCCAGCCACCGTGCCAGACGTGCAGTCAATTTATATCTATATATATAAAAATGAAACCCGTTTCAGAAGAATGGTGTTATGTAGTAGAGTTACCAGAATCTTTGATCTTATACTTTCTCAGTACGCGTTCTTTAATTAACCCTTTGAGTACCGTCATTATAGACACAATTAAAGAACAATAGGTTGCAGTCACCGGTGTCCTCGCGGTGTTTGACAGTTTAAATTGCATTAGTCTCGTCCACGTAAATATACCAACGTTTTGGTAGCATTTTCAAAAACTCAGCATCCATGTTCATAGGTGAAAACACTTGGTTTATTATAGAATAAAAACTCACTTCAACAATCGTAAATATAGTGCCAAGAAAAATACGTAAAAATAAGAAAATTTGCATTAAATTCAAAAGGGAACTCCGTATAATGCTTTCAGGAAGTTTTATATAAACATGCGCGTAAAACAAATGTGTCATAAAACAATATTAAATCCTATGAGTTCCAAGTTCCGTGGCACTGGATAGTCTAAGTATATTAATGTCGCAAGTTCCCGACGTACGGTATCCGACTTTTGCATTTCCTTATTTCGATGAGATAAGAAATACTTGGAGGAGGCACAATAAAATTATAAGAATAAATTTTGTAAAGATTATAACATCTGAAATGGGCTTTTCTTATATTTTCATCATTTTCCAAATTCCACTGTAGATGCTGTAAATCCATTTGTAATTAAGTCTGACACTACACATCTGAGTCTAGAATCGTACACAACACTAATTCCTATAGTCGCTCTCGCGAGCACTGTACGAACAACATACTGTGGATAAATGGATTTAGAGACAAAATATGAATCGATATGAAATCAACTAAAAATCGCGGGTTACTCACGTGAATATACTGGTAAAAGCTCTACTGTATAAAGTAGGCTGCGCGACATTCCTGCGACCGCGCACGCTGCTCATGAATACAGCTTTGCTCAGTAGGTTCACGTTTCACGTGAGTAACTCACGATTTTTAGTTAATTCAAAATAAAATCATCGATTTGAAAATACCACCTCCTAAATTTTCCTTAGCAACAACATCCATGTCTTCACAAGTTAAAACCTGTCTCTAAAATCGTAGGTGCACACAGCTACACATCAAACTATAACAACCAGTATAAACTGACCTTCAAATTTGCGGGAAGATCATAGAAAGCAGGACCATGATAAAATGGTTATGTTTAGCTTGATATGCAGCCGTTGAACGAACCGATGCGATGGAGTCACGGAGTGTATGTGCAATGTATGATTTATGACTCATATGCATTTCGTCGCCTTTTACTAACTTGCTTCGACAAGTTTCTTGATATGCGACTTCGATACCATTTCTTTGCTCACAAAGTTTCAGAATGACATAGGAATCGTACTTTGATACTAACGTGATTTGAACTTCATTTAGCTAATGTTTTTACTTTACTGGCGTGGTGTGCTTTGGTTTTCACAAATTCACATTACATCAAGAGCCAATGCCAATCCAACGCTGGACTATACAAAAAAAAAACAGTAAAAGAAAAATATCGAACAGTCAAACTATTTATGTATAGTTTTGCTGGGTATGGCGTTAAATTGTAATAGACATAAGACATTCATCTAAAAACTACCCCGTTCCTACTTCTGCCATTCGAGGTGAAGCCCTAGCAACCCACCAAGCACTTGGCAACCATGGAGGAGTTAAACTCCGCAGCTCGGCATCGGCACCAGCCCTATTGGGTCCTATGCGTGGTTGTCTGATGACTCATTGAGGCGTTCGCAGAACGCAACGCCTCGTACAACTATAAAACTGTAACTCTCATATTCAGGCTTGGCAGTCTGGTTGGAGATCGCGGTTTATCAGAGACACTACTAAGGGTCGACCTCAAATGTAAAAAAATGTAACATAACATCACGCCGTTTATCCCCGAAGGGGTAGGCAGAGACGCACATTACAGCACTTTACGCCACTGTACAATGTACCACCCACTTTTCACTATTTATGTCATGAGTCCCAAGTAATAGGGGGTGAACCTATTGCCATGTACCGGGCACATTTCCAGACTCCGTGCTACTACTGAGATTTTTTAAAAACCCAGTAATACTTTGCCCGACCCGAAACCCCTTGCCCGGCAGTCGCACTTGGGACCACTCAGCCAACAAGGCAGTGTGAAATCGTCTCAACCTTAATTTAATTCACCATTTTGTCCGAACCGTGAACTATGTGTTCTTTAGTCATATCAACAAGACATTTAACTATTCATATCTCCACTAACACAGGATACTACAGACATAAACGGTTAAGGTCGTAATATCAGAATCCTGAACCATTCACGTGTAACCGTTAAATTTTCACAGCAGTTAACCGTAAACCGTTAGCGGCAATAACATGCTTCAGTTAGGATATAGTTTTATGTGCTATAACTGTTTAACACTTTATTTTATAAGTCATTCCGAAACGTGAATATATTTCATTGGTTGCGTATTGGCATGTCTTTCATTGGGGTAAATATAAACCACTTTCTTATCCGACTTCAAAAAGGAGGAATTCTGTCTGACATCCCGCACGAACGAAGTGCTTCGCATCATGCTTCCTTGTGCGTACTGCTAAGGAGTGACTTTAAGGCCCGAGTGAAGAGGTTGCTTATGGGTCGACGTGCTCCATCGTAGGCCACATCATCGCTTGACACCAGGCGAGATAGTAGTCAAACGTCGGCCCATCAAATATAAAAAAAAAATCCCTCCCGGGTGGGGCGAAAGGGAGTGTCAGACTCTTACTGACTAAAAACTACCCTGGTCCTACTCCTGCACTTCAAGCCAGAGCCCCGGCCCCGTTAGGTCATCCGTGACTCCGAAAAAAGAAATTAAGAATGATGATGTCGGTTTTTTAAACGTAGTTTCAAGGCGTAGTTTTAACTTGGTTATAGCAGTGATATCTCAGTTAGAGACAGAACTAAAGGAGTTTTTAAGGACATGACTTTTAAACACGATAATAAAACATTCACTCCATGTACGCAATCTTTAACAATACAGCAATTATCAATACATTTTTCATGAATATTTTTAGTAAACTGTCTGTTTTACAACTCATAACATGGAAATAGCGTTCATATTTGAAATAAAACAAAGTATAAAATATACGACCAAAACATGAATGCCACAATCTAAGTGACAACAATCATGTTCGGACTACTACTGCTTGTGACGATTACAAGATTAGCAGTGGCCGAGTTTGACCCAGATTTGCATGAGAAGTACCTCAGCATGCCAAGATCATCCTTCGTAAAATACTTCAATGAACAGAACTACTCTTGGAAAATGACTGAATACGATACGAATATTCGTGAAAGGTATGCACCCAACGCAAATTTTAATTATACTGATTATATAAAAGGAATTCCAAGCATTACTCCCGAATTTGAAGATTTAGAACTCCCCAAAACCTTTGACGCTAGACAGCACTGGCCTCACTGTGAATCTATAAAAGACATCTACGACCAAGAAGACTGTGAAGCCAGCTTTCCATTTGCCGTAGTGTCAGCAATATCCGACAGAACATGCATTCAAAAGAATATTCACGTACGACTTTCTCAACAAGATTTCGGATGTTTTCACAAAGGAATATGTGACGGCGAAGGAAACTTATATTCCTTTTTTAACTATTGGACTCAACATGGACTAGTCACCCAAAAATGCAAGCCTTATAATATTCACGAACTCAAAGAAAATATCTGTGTGCATGAATGTGTAAATAATGATACAGATTATGATAAAGACAAACACTTCGGTGAAACTTTTAATACATATTCAAACAGAAATCGTGCCATCAAGGTTGACTTAGTAGCAAACGGACCAGTTATAACAAATTTTCCTGTTTACGAAGATTTTTATAATTATCATAGAGGAATTTATGAACATAAATATGGTCTGTTTGATGGTAAAATCGGTGTGCGAGTGATTGGCTATAGTGTTGAAGATGGAGAGAAATATTGGTTAGTTGCCAACAGTTGGGGTAAGGAATGGGGAGAGCAAGGCCTATTTAAACTTAAATATAATCTAAGTAAGGTTCTATTTGACCTGTACATAACGAGTCCCGTACCTAAAAACTGATTTATTACTTTTATATACATATATTACGGTAAACGGAATGCTCACGAAACACAGGTGATGGTAAAAATCAAGTTTTATTTTCATTCTTCTTCTTTTTTTCTTCTTCTTCTTTAGCCTTTTTCTACCCTAAGGGTGTAGGCCTCCTTCAGTTTCTGCGATCTCTTTCGGTCTGAAGCAATTTCTATCCATTTCGTGCCACCTGTTCGTTTGATGTCATCGTACCAATGCATCTGGGGTCTTCCTTATAGGCGTTTTTCTTCCACAGTCTCCAGTCTATTACAGCTTTGCACGACGAACCTTGTTTGCGTGCAACGTGCCCACTCCCACTTAAGTTTCGCGATATGCTGACGGACGTCACACAGCATATCTTGAAACTTTATTTTCATAAAAGTAAGGAATTGAATGTTTTATTTTGTGTAATAATAGTTGTGTCAACTGCTCAAACCTAATGTTACATGATTAACACGATAATTGTAATCACATTGTAAAAACAATTTCGTTTTGTCAGCGTCTCGGGAGCGTTCCGTTTACACCTGTATAAAATGTGGTTTTATCTCTGTTTCCAGTTTTTTTTGTTTCTTATAATAATAGAAATAACGTTTTATTATGATTAAAAGAAAGAAAACGTTCTTTTTTTTATTAAAAGGCACATGTAACAGTTACATTGTGTAAAGTTGTATAGTCATAAAATATATGAGTGTATTTTACACAGAATAGCATTATATTTATACCTCATTTAATAAAAACTGAATGTCATATACATAAGCCTCCTCTATAAATAAGTATGTGTCACGATAGTAATTATAAAAACGCGACAAAACCTCCACTTCTGGAGTATATAGTTTGGTATATGGTAGGTAGATTCTTTTTTTATGGGATAAGGCGGTAAACGAGATGACCTGATGGTAAGCAATCGTCGTCGCCCATGGATACCTGGAACACCAGAAGCGTTGCAAGAGTGTTACCGGCCTTTTGGGGATTAGGAGTTTAAGGATCGTTGGGGATTCAGGAATTGGGGAGATTGGGGAAGGAGAGGGTAATTGGGCCTCCGGTAACCTCACTCACTAGACGAAACACAACGCAAGCGTTGCTTCACGTCGGTTTTCTGTGAGGCCGTGGTATCACTCCGGTCGAGCCGGCCCATTTGTGCCGAAGCATAGCTCTCCCACACTTATAAACGTTTCGTGGTTACGGTTACGTGGACAGTGGGCGTCAGAACTATAAACTTTTTCTTGCGATAAGTACACCAGTAGCTTGATGAGTTATTACCCTAGTAAAACACAATGTTAACATAACATAGCTAACATACATTTTTAAAATATGTCAATAAAACCTTTGCTGGTACCTTGAGATTCTATTGAACACTACAAATACTGGTATGGAAATCATTTTAACATAATTATTTAAAATTCTTAACGGCACTGATAAAGTTTAGATGTATGCGTATTTGTATACATACATACATAACTTCACGCCTATATGCTATAGGGATAGGCAGAGACTATGGAACGCGAATAGGGTAGTTGCCTAAATTTTACTTAATTTCTGTCTGAAGATTAATTTAAAATATTTGACACATATTTTTTTTCTCAGAAAATTAAATACTTTCGACGATATTATAATCTGAAATATCGTGTGACGTCACAATACGCTACATTTTGTAGCACTTTGTGACGTAACTACCTCTCGCTCCTAAACTTAACTCCATTTTATCTAAGTATTGTAACTTTATACGAGAAAATAAGAAAATACGTGTCTAATATTTTTTCATTATGTGACATCACACGACATTTCAAATCAATATATCGTCGAAAGCATTTAATTTTGTGAGAAGAGAAAAAAATACGTGTCTAATGTTTTAAAATAATGTACCAGACGGACATTAAAATAAAATTTAGGAAACTACCCTATTCCAACAGGAATAAGTAGCACCTATGTACTCTTGTTTTATATATGTATGTGTTATCCTCTGTGCTGTTTGTGTGTACATGAATTATTAAATAAATAAATAAATAAAGGATCTATTTCCATACATCTGACATTTTTCCAGACTCCATGATGTTACTAAGAATTTTCAAAAGGCTGTAATAGAAATAACAAGAAACTATTGTTAGGGTAATTCCATGAACACACGACCAATTTTCAAGAAATCTATTGTGTTAAGTAGCAAAATCGACGGGCGGTCAACTAATTCGATTGTGAGCTGCGGATTACAACCCTTCAAATTGCACTGCATTTAAAATCCACCCCTACACTTCGCATATTAAAATCCATTTTGCTTTAACTATAGCTGTTGTAGTTTTTAAGTTATAGATAAAGTATAATGTGTTTTGTTCAGGCATAGTTAAGGTGGATAATCGCATGTTGTTTATATTTTCTAATGCAAAGAGTTTGCGAACTAATCATACGACCACGTGCCATGACCCGCTGTGATCACATCGTGGACGTCCATGATTCATTCTCTTTGATATTTTGTTATAAATTTGCTATATTTTGTTTGTTTGTTTGCATATTTATAAGGCGTGTCTGGTATTGGGTTTGCTAGAATCGTATTATTTATTATGTCTCGGGGGTCTCGGGTTCGATTCCCGGGTCAGGCAAAATTTTTTTATGGGATAAGCCTGTAATCGAGCTGACGGATCGACTGATGGTAAGCAATCGGCGTCGTCCATGGATACCTGGAACTTCAAAAGCGTTACAAGTGCGTTACCGGCCTTTTGGGATTAGGAATTTAAGGATTGTTGGGGATTCAGGGAACGGTAAAAGAATTTTTCGAATCGGCTCGGTAGTTTCGGAGCCTATTTAATGCAAACAAACAAACAAAAACATCAAATCTTTCCTCTTTATACTATTAGTGTAGATAATAACTAAATCATTATTTTAATTTTATATTAAAACCAAACTCAAAACCACCAGCTCGACTGATACTATTACAACCACACACCAATGAAGCAGTCAATTTCATAATCATCATATAAATAATTTAACCCTCAAACCGCCACGCATGAATTACATACGACCTGCAAAGGTATTTCTACAAATATACGCTGAGTCAACACGATGCCCCCTAATGTACAGAATGCGATTCATTTCCGTAAAATAAACATGTGTATGAACACACAGAATTGCAAATCGACCTGTTAATCTAATAAGAGAAGCCGGGCGTCGTCACGGTTCATTTGAAAAAAAGAAATGTCACATCAATTCTTTTTTTAGGGGCCCTTGGGACTGAAGATACTGAGATCTGCTACTAAAGTTACTGTTGTCATATTATTATATTATTAGTTTATTAGCATTTAAATAGTAACGTCTATTTATAGTAATTTTATTATTAATTTTTGTGTCAAATGACCGATTTTAAAACTAATATTGATGTTATAAACAGGCAAAAGCTAATACACAAATAAATGTGTTGAAAAAAGTATTCGTTGATTTTTTAATTCTTTTGTGTAATATTTTTTTGGAATTTATGTTTTCGAAGTTCCTTTATAATTGTTATAGACATATTTTTTATACAAATTTTATAAAAAAAATATGTGTTACAAAAATAAATTAATCTTTAATAAATAACAATCATTTTAATGAAAAACAGATTGAACATAATAATTTATTTTTTAACCACTCCGGTTTATTGCTTATTTTTTTTTTTTGGATATGTACAGAACCTTGAGTCTATGCGCGTCCAAATCACATTTGCCCAGTTTTTTTCGCTACTTCAATGTGGGGATGTGACGTTGACAAATATAAAAACATTTCCGGTTGGCATCGAGTATATTTCTTTTTTTATATTTGAACAGATAATGTAGATTGGATGCTTTGAAATATTCAAATATGGAAAACAATGGCTTAAGAGTGTTGCATTGTTTATCTACTCAGCTTTTTATTTTTTTAATTGTGTATGAAAAAATGTGTTATTGAACAATATTCCAAATTATTTATCAGTCTTTAAGATAGGCATTTGAGAATACAAAAGGAGACTGACTGACCGTGGTCAGTGCTTGGCACCTGGCTGCCGCAACATGTCACGGGTTCTATTCCCGCACAAACCAACTCTTTGTGTGATCCACAGATTGTGTTTGTGTTTCGGGTCTAAGTGTCATGTGTATGTGAACTTGTATGTTTGTAAACACACTCACGACACAGGAGGAAATCCAAGCGAGGCAAGGTTTTACAAAAAAAAATTGTTTGCCGAAAAACTGATGATGAATTTTTTTATTTTATATCATTTTTAGGTACGTTTTGTTAATTAATTTTTACTGTAGATAACATTTACACCCACACAAATAACAATACATTCAGGTTTTAGTGTCGCAATACAAAACATTTTATTAAATTAGAACAGAAATTAAAACTCCCTCTTGCTGGCAGCAGTCAAAGGGTTAAATGACAAGCCATTCAAATAAATTCCACTACGCTTGAATGCAACAACGTGGTTAATCCAATTACTAATAATTCGGTTACTTCTTAACTGTAGCCATTGACGGGTTAACCCTTTCGGCAGATGCTACCCGGTTTAACCCGACTATTAAAATATATAATTGAATATTTAATAGGTGAAGTGGTAGGTTTGTTGTGTCTTAACTGTGTATTTGTTTCTTGCTTGTTTGTTGGGCTTATACGTCGAAACAGCTAAATCGATAACTACGGAAATAGTGAATCAAAAAAGATAAAATCGTTTATGAATCAGGTTAATAATGTCCTTAACTACAAATCATGTGACAATTTATTGATAAACTAATAAAGCAGGATAATTAAATAAGAAAATTAGGTCAAGCGCGCTTCTTTTTGTTTTTTCAGTTTTAGAGAAACCTACCGCGACCTACTTTGAATTTATCAATAGAATTTAAAAAATATTTTGTGAGTGTTCATTTCCATCGATCCCTTTGTTCTATATCTGTTTTATAACCCCATACGAGATTATGGTCTAATAACAAATCACCATAACCATAACTCTTTCAGTCTTGGTGGTCATTGCAGCTAACCACCTTTTCTTAGAAATTAAATTTTTGAACAATGTTTTTTGGTTTTTAAACATGTCAGTATAATTAAATAAAATATATTCGTAACCAGTTAAAAATGTGACTGGAAGAGTTAACCACTAGAATATCAAAAAAAGAACGAGCCCACATATACATTCTATACAATTTCAATTAACCCCGCAACTGTGAACTTCGGTCTAAAGGACCAGTGTTACGTCGGCGCACACTCTCGACTTAATCGCAGCCGCATTGTTGATAGCAGTTCGTAATCCAACCGCACATTAACGGTCCGTCTGCGCGCGACAGCACAATACGCGCACGGCCATACATTAGATCGTTATAAGATATGACACGGATTTGCGACTGAAATACTGAAAATAGAAGTTGGATAGCACTTTATAGTCGCATAGATTCGGCTTTGTTTTGAAGTCATAGTGGAAATAGACTGAAATGATATTTTAAAACCGTACCTTAGTCACGTAAAATCTCAAACAACGGCACCATACACATATTTGAAATACGTCTCTTCACTTCAGATATTAAAATACATATTCCTTTAACTAGCTAGCTTGCTAGCTATCGCTGTTGAAGTTATTAAGTTTTGGTTCCATATAGTAATATGGTCAACTTTACCAAAACCACTCCCCTTTGTTACTACTAAATATTCTTAACTAATAATATCTCCCTATTTTTCCAAGTTAGAGATTTATCACATTTGCGTTGCGACAACAACAATCGTAAGACGTGCGACAAATCGCAAATTTCAACAACATCTTAGCGTATTAAGTTGCATCTAAGAACACCGTCTTGTTGCTACAGTTAATATTAAATTAAACTTAGACCGGGACCATTAAGACCCGTCGAACGCATTTGCAGGGTTAACGCGAACAATTTCGGATGTGGTCATTGTGTAACATTTTCATTATAACTTAGTAAACTAATTATTGTACATGTTTTGTTAGAAAGGGTTAACTTACGAGTAAGAAATGTGTGAAAACGTAATGAAACAGGAGCAGCATATTGATACTAAGCGTTAACTTAAATAAAACTATTGTTAAACAGCTACATATAAAAGCTACATATAATAAAGCATTACGGATTAATGCCGGAATACTGAAACATTACTCAATTTTCTGTCATTTTACAAAGAATTTGTAGTGACAGAACTATGCTTAAGCGCGACTTGAAATTGAGTAATGTTTCAGTATTCGGGCATTAGTGATTTAAAGTATAAAGTCTTGGATTCGGGTAAAAACTCGTAAACTTTTAAAAATGCAAAGCTGTCTACACAGTAGAAAGAAACGTATTGAAACATATTAACATTTAGGTGTGCCACAGAATTGGGCCTCATCATCAACAGCCTATAAATGCCCACTGCTAAGCTAAGCCTCTTCTTACATGAAAAAGGTTTAAGCATTAATCACCCCGGTTGCTCAATGCGGGTTGGTGACTACAAACTTATAATTAGAAATTATAGGCACGATCCCGAGCGTACGGCGCGTCGCGTTCCGCGCGCGCCTCAAGGAGCCATCAGACTACCACAGATGGGGCCTAACAGGGCTGATGCCGATACGGAGCCGCGGAAGACTTAATAGGTTACCGGGGCTCCGGCTCGAAGCGCAGGAGTAGGAACGGGGTGGTTTTTAGTCAGTAAGAGTCTGACACTCCCTCCAGCCTAATTGGATGAGATGAAGTCATTAGATGATTTCCCTCATCAAAAAAAAAGGTTTCCTCACGATGTTTTTCTTCACCGTTTGTCAGTGGTGTCTAGATAATAATCGTAGAAAGTACATATAATTCGGAAAAAGTCACATTGGACTTTTGGACATTTGCACGGCATTGGTACTTGCCGTTGGTAGGTTTCGACCCCGCACCGGGGGTTTAAGAACCCGGGTGAACTCCGGGTTTAAGAAGCCCGCTTCTCATGCATGAGCATGAGAAGCGGGCTTCTTAAACCACCGGGCCACCGCGACATTAACAATAAAATAACTCAATTACACATTACCCAACCGCAACAACAAATACACGAAAATACTTCTACCAATAAATTACTAAAAACATAAAGTGTAAAATTGACGTTTCTATTAGTGTCGCACGCCTGATATCATTTTAATTGGTATTCAAAACATCTGGTGGTTGCAGTGTGTAATTTTACTCGCATTAGTACGCTCGGCTGCACATCAAGGTACGCACGTAATAACCAGTATAAACTGACCGTCGAATATGCAAAAATACCATACAAAGTGAGACCATAATAAATTGATATCGTATAGCTCGAGGTGCACGGTGATGGCTTCATAACTTACTGTTTTATTTATTCATCAGCTTTTTGTTGTACATTTCAATTCATTAGTCATGGGTTTATTTGGTTTAGAAATAGCGTTTTAGAAATGCAATTGGGGAATAATGTGTATACATTAAAACGTAGAATATGTATTTAGAAAATAAGTTAAAATCAAGCTATTGTTTAGTTTGGTTTTCTAGGAGGTATCGCAATATTCATGAGCAAAAACATTCACATCATTTGGTAAAATATGGTTTCTGTATTTTTAACTTAGAGTATTTAACCAACTAAATACTCCCAAGGTTTTTATGTGAGTGATATCGCACGAAATTTACCTATTTATTAATTTTATTTAAAAAACGTTTTTCACACAACCAAGCACATGGGTGGACCTAATGCCGCAGGCATTTTCTACCAGTCTGACCCTTGGGTGATGCAGAGAAACCAATCAGCGGGTGCAAATAGCATGCATTGAATTTAACTATTTGAACGAGAGAGAGAAAGAGAGAGAATTTTAGTTTTAGATTATTTTCTTTCACAATAACTATCGTGAGAAATACTAAATTAAATAAAATGCGCGGTCGCGGCGACGTCACTGTTGCACGCTGCTCATGAGGAAGAACCCCTCTGTGGTTCGAAACTAGTAGAGCTTTTCTCAGTATATTCTCGTGAGTAACCCGCGATTTTACTTAATTTTCTTTAATTTTTTTAATCTTTTAAATATTTCAAATACAAACCGATCTTACCTAACCTCTTCGCCCAGCACTTAAACAGAACTAAGCTACGATTATCCATCCAATACGATATAAAAGTTGTATAGGTATTTTATTACTTATTCTCCCATCATTCTCCAACATGGCTATGCACTCAGATAAAACAGACGGTATAGCCAATAAAAACTGTCGAATCGATTGAGCCGTCAATACCTAATGCTATTGTTTATTGTTTTCTGAAACTTAAAGTATACGACCTTAAAAATAGCTGGAGTTAAGGTACTATTAGATGAGATGGTGACAATCGCTGCGACTTCAAGTAGCGTGTACTAAAGTGTACACAAACCGTGATTCCAAATTGCCGCGGACTGCGTGGTTGACGCGGTAACTGGGCATTGTGTCGCAGGTTTTAAGCCAATAATGAAATCACTCTCTGTGTGATTCATGTATTGTTTTTCCGGGTCTAGCTGTCATTTTGTTGTATTTTTGCGTAAAATTAAACATGTAGAACATAAAAATCTCGGGGTACTTACGTAAAAATACTGAGAAAAACTCTACTAGTTTCGAACCACAGAGGGGTTCTTCCTCACGAGCAGCAGTGGCGGCGATGTCAGTAGGCTGCGCGATTTCGCCTACTGTTTAATTTAGTATGTCTCACGATAGTTATTATAAAAATATGTAGAACATAAAAAAACACTTCAAGGTTAGTAATCGCATAATGATTGGTAATTCATTCATCTTTAATGAATGAATGAGCTTTGAAAACTTGCTTTGTGTGTATCAGATATTTCATACCAAAACGCTGCGATATCTTAAGGTTCGTCTAAGCAGACCTTTACAGTGCGGTGTTCCAAGAAATTGTCTCCGTATATGAGAGGTCTCAAACTGTCATTGAATTTTACAGCTGCATCCAATACGATATCTATTTTTGATAGTTTTTGAAGAATTTAGTTTGAATTATTTATTTATTTTCAGTTCTTGCGGTATGGATATATATGGTACGTATACATACATACTATGATTACTATTAGACCAGTCTCTTGTAAGACCAGTCTTAAAATAATTTCGTTTTCTTCTTCGATTCTTTTGACTGTATTTTAGTGTTACATTCTTCTTACACAATCCAAACAACAAAACTATGTAACTAGAGAATTGTATTGTGAACCTGATTGAAAACGAGTAACCTGTGGAGTTTCTTGCTCGTTCTTTTCCATATGAATCTACACCTTGGAATGAGCTAGCTATGAAATGCTTTACTTTTAAATTTTTGTTGACGTTCAAAAGTGCCTTTCGGTTCTAATTGAAATAAATGATTTTGACTTTGACTAGTACGCAGCCAGTGTAAACAAAATTATTAAAACATTACATTTTTTGCTTTATTTTATTATAATTTCTTTGTTACATGAAATTCATCATCTTCTATGAAAAGATCTGTCTAACTTTACTATTACTTTAATTTCTTGAATCGCAATCCACGAACCTTTACTAAGTAAAACGTATAAACAAAAGCTTGCCACATCATAATAACGAAAAAAAGAAAAATAAGTAAATTAATTCCACTGCCTAAACACTCAAACAAACACCTTAATTTATTCAAATCGACCCAAACCCTGCAAACGCTTATGCAAAACAGAGACAGCCAAAAAATGAGCAGCAATATTTATACCTACCTCGCGTCATTGAACACAAAAAACGGTGCCACAAATGTATGCAAATTTCTGTGCGTTTTAGCAAATACTGTACATTTGCATAAACGTTCAATATTAGATGGTTCATACGCATATTAATAACGATTATGAACACCATTTTAAATTTTTAAAATGTCGGGGTGCAAATGACCGCTCGTTTACTCTGTCATCATTTGAAGGGTTGGCGATTTTTCACGTTTCCAATATAAATGATGTGTACGGAAAATTATTCATAGGTGCATAAATTAATATTGGACGGACATTAAAACGAATGACACGTGTGTGTGCTTTCTGAATTATTAATTCAGTTTTTAATTATAAGTTCCCACTAGCACTTTACTTTGGTATTTAATGAATACATTCTTGTTAAGTACGGAATAAAAAAATATACGAAGATGAATATAGGTAAGTATATAATAGGGAGTAGGCTGCGCGACATCGCCGCGACCGCGCATGCTGCTCATGAGAAAGAGCCCCTCTGTGGTTAGAAACTACTTGAGCTTTTATCAGTATATTCACGTGAGTAACCTTAGATTTTAATTTAGGTAATCTGATATGTCTTACTATAGTTATTATATAAACATACGAAGATGTCTTGACTCGACCAGAGTGATACCACGGCCTCACAAAACCGACGTGAAGTAACGCTTGCGTTGTGTTTCGTTGTGTGAGTGAGGTTACCGGAGGCCCAATTACCATCCCCTTCCCCAATCTCCCCAATTCCTGAAAAATACCATTATTATTACGGATTATTGATTCCTAATTTACCAGATACATCCTTTAGCTTTCTTAATTCGCAATTGTAATTGCAGCCACTAGACCAAACCAAAACTAATTATTCAAAATAAAGTAATCCATTTATTTTTATATCAACCAATCCTGATAGCTTAAGAATCAAAACATGGCGGCTTTGTATCTAATCTCTCCGTGACACACAATATCCTAAACAATTAACCGGAGTGCAGCTACTAACATTATTGTTAAGCCTATTAGTGAGACAGACATCTTTTGTTTTCTTGTTGTTGTGGTCCAAGTCACAAGCGAATAGTGTTGTAATTCCAACGGTTTTGCGGGGCTTAGATTATAAGATACTTACCTGTGTTTTTTAAATAAAATTAATAATAATAAAAAAAAAATATTTTGTTGTGATGGTTTGAAATAAACACTTTACAAAGGAATCAACTACTTTCTTATCTATTAGTTACGCATCTCATTGTACTCGTACGTATTCGACTGACGTATTTCATCTTATTCTTTCTCTTTTATGAACCTAAAATATCATGTTTTTAAAAAGACTACTTAATAAGTAGGTAAGCAGTTACCTACTTTCATGTAGACCTTCAAACCTTCAAGAAAAGAGCGTATTCCTTTTTAAAAGGCCGGCAACGCACCTGTGACTCCTCTGGTGTTGCGGGTGTCCATGGGCGGCGCTGATCGCTTACCATCTGGTGATCCATCTGCTCGTTTGCCTTCTAGACCATAAAAAAGACAAATGTCAAAATATAAAAATGCTCACAATAGTAATTCGTTAATATTGAGGCACATTCAATTAATGTTTATTATGTATCAAAGAATCACAGAATTTCTTTTGTCTGCCCTTACACCAACATCTACTTATTTTTTAATAACCATTTCAACTTTTTCTAGATTTTCTAACCCAATAATTACATTCCAATCGAAGCTATTGTTTCTTTTTTCACTTAAATAATATTGTATTGATTTTGTTACATCTAAATGAAAAGCGGTTCCGCTCAAAACTTGCACCATCCCCCATCCCAGTAACATTGACGACTATTTATCAACGTCTCCTCTACCAACCATCCGATTACTCCGTGACATTCTCATCTCTGCCTGCCCCCCTTGTATCTTCAGATTTACTTATAATTCGTCTTTTGATTCTTACTCTTTATTAATCTTCACTGTCATTAATTAACATCAATTCGGATTATCTATTGGGGCGTTCTGAGAAAATATTTTGTTACTCTTAATGAATTTTTGATGTTGGAACAGTTTAAAATTATTTATCATTGATGAATAAAGAGGTAAGAAGTCATTGGTGAAAAATTATTAACAATGAATAAAGAAGTAGGAAGTAGGCAATCATTTGTGATTAGTGATAGGTTACATAAAAAGGTTCGAAATACCGATATTGCACTGCTTAGTCGTGATTACAACAATTAAATGACTGAGTCAGTTTTCTTCTCTTCTGGAATGGAGGTTGGTTGATTATAAAATGTCCCAGCAAGAAGAATTAAATGCGATCTCGGGGCTCACAAAGTAATCCGCAGTAGCAGCATAAAGTATAAAGTCTAATATAAATAGCAGTTTTTTTAATGGGGGAAAATCATCGAATGGTTGAGGCGGGAGGGAGTGTCAGCCTCTTACTGACTAAAAAGCAACCCGTTCCTACTCCTGCACTTCGAGCCAGAGCCCCGGTAACCCGTTAGGTTCTCCGCGACTTCGTATCGGCATCAGCCCTAATTGTGCTATCCGTGGTGGTCTGACGGCCCTTTGAGGCGCGCGTGGAACGCGACGCGCCGTACGCTCAGGATAAATAGTAGCATAAAGTAAAATTGAGCAAGTCATACAGCAAAAGAATGATCATTCATTTTAATTTTCATTCGACATATGGCATAAACTACATGGACGTAGATGGACTTTAGAAACCACAACATGGAAAGGACCTGCAGAAAAAAGAAAAATTGGTCAATCAAGGAACCGGTGAATTGATGAGATAATTCAAGTAGCAGGAAAAATCCTTACTATAATAATATTATAAATCGAAAAGTGAGTTTGTTTCTTTTGTTCCACTTTCGCGCCGTAACCACTAAACCGACTGCTTTGAATTTTTGCAGACGTGAAGTTAGAAGTCTGGATTAAATAATAGGGTACTTTTTATCCCGGAAAAATTTGATATTCTCGAGGGAAAACGAAATTAATGGTATAGATGGCGCTGTATGTATTGGTATATGTCACATAGGCTACTTTTTATCCTTTTGTGACGCGAGCGAAGCTGCGGGTAGTTTGAGAATAAAAGCAAGAAATAGAAAATTGTGGAGCAAACTAAAGGAAGCCTTTACCCAGCATGGGGTTCCAATGACATAATAGTTATAGTTATTTATTTTACAAGAGAAAATGTTATTTAAGATTGTTGGAAATAAATGAGCTTTATTATTACTACTACACTAGCTGTACCCGCTACTTCGTCCGCATGGAAGAGTGATTCACAGCTCTTCTCCCGTAGGTGATAGCGTGATAATATGTAGCCTATATGTTGACTCGACCTATCAGTACTATTCATGCTAAATTTGAGTTAAATCCGTGCAACACGGTTTTTGGACAATCATACATACAATTATTGTAATGTTTCTTCATATTATAAAAAACTCATTTTTATTATTCGTTCAGAAAATTTACATCTAATTAAATATAACTACATAAATATTTACAACTTAAAATTAACTACAACTAAACTATTAAATAAAAAGAAAGTAAAAGAAAACAACTAAAATTATACCCTTAATTTAGGCGTCAAAGTATTCGTCCGCATCACTATCACAGGGGAAAGTTCCCAGAAGACTGGCAGCATTGCCACGTTGAATGGCAATGCTTATTTTCTGTCCGAAGAAAAAGCCAGCCCTCTGGTCACGTGTAGAGTCGATAAGCCTACGGGCGATGTCTTTAAACACAGAGTGTGCACTGGGACCCCATGGCCCAAGTGTTTCGACCCCAAACGGCTCAAAACAGTAGTTACCCACTAGATTTGAATATTTACGCCGTTTGAGGGCCTCTGCCGCGGAAGCAGCTGCACCAACGCATGCAGCGGTGCTTAAAAGATGTGATGGCGCAAGGGTGTCTACACACGTCGCGTCCCACACCAAAGGCCTACCCATCTTCCAAGGCAGCAACGACATACCATCTGGTCTTTTGCCGTCATCACGTACCAAACCATTAGGTTCTAATACGGCTGGTACACCGGCTGAGGCAAGAGCACGACGAATGATGTCGTTGATGCTGGCATGGCGAGCTATGCGGCCTGCACTTCTGCAACAAGAAAGACCATGGTGTCCCAAGCCATCGACTCTTTCTCCACAGTGACAATAATGCGGAGAAACACAAGGAGCACCTAAACGTAGGCAAAAACTATTCAAATAAAGGTATTACTCCCATATAACCCAAGCACATTTTACTAACAAGGCGTTACATTTTTAACACTCCCCCGCCCACTCTTAACCCTTCACTGTTCACAGCTCTACATTACGCTACTGACCTATAAAGGGTCTGAGGGACCCCAAACACTTGGCAGTTTTTTTCAATTATTCAAAGTACTCTTACATCTTAGGGAGGAATGGGGGGAAGGATCTCGCAAACTAAGTGTTACGTCCTCAGTAAGATTGAGTTCAATGCGATATTGTGTGAAATAGCAATTTCCGAACTAATGGCAATGAGCAATGACAATTTTAACGATATTTACAATTTATGTAATTATAGCGAAAGAGGTATGTAAGAATCGTAGCAATTGGCATTCCATAATCTCTGCCTACCCCCTTGGGAGACAGGCGTCAAGTTGTGTATTATATATGATATTTTTTTAAGATTGTTCATATGAGTATTTATCAATAATTATAGAACAGATACCGTATTGTATAGGATAAATAAATTTTATATTTATAAACCTTATCATATTTTGTCTAAAGCACGATCGAGGTAGTCATATCGATTCCATCGTCATCAACAAGTCCTGACGGCCCACTGCTAGACTATATCCCTATACATAAGTGGGTTAGCCATGATCTTCTTGCAAATTAGCAATGTACTGAAACAAAAAACGTCCGAATCTTCCCAATCCTTGAATCTCCAACAACCTGAAATCCCCAAAAAGCCGGTAACGCGCCTATAACGCCTCTGGTGTTTTGGGTGTCCATGGGCGACGTCGGTTGCTTACTATCTGGTTACGTGACCCGTCTACTCGTTTACTGGCTTATAATCTATTATATAAAAATAAGTCGGGTTTTCCTCCCTGACGCTATAACTCCAGAACGCACGAACCGATTTCCACGGTTTTGAATTTATTGGAAAGGTCTCGGGCTCCGAGAGGCTTACAGCAAAAAAATAATTAATTACCAAACGAAATGTTACATAAAACGAAGCCATCTAGTGGCGAAACGGAGTTGGCCGGGTTTGCTAGTATAACATAAAAAAGTGGACGTTAACTAACTACCCACATGAACAATTAGAATATGTTTCAAATAGTCAGAATTAACACACAGCTTAATACGTTTGTCTATTTAAACTGTCAAACACCAAGCGGTCACCGGTGACCGCGACCTATTGTTCTTTAATTGTGTCTATAAAACCGGTACTCGACGAGTTAAAAGCTAATAGCTATATTGCAACATTCACAATCCTATGACGTCACACCACCCACTATGAAATCGTTCCTAAGTGCATTAGCTACTGTTCTCTGTTCGCTGCAAGTTTCTATTTCACATAAAACGATATTACACAGCGTGCGTCTTACTTCGTAGTCTTTGTTGTACGTGACCTTGAGTGAATGTCAAGGTTTTTAGGTGGATTCCCAACTCGATACTTTCTTTTGTTTAGTAATTTAAATTCTCTTGTTCTTCTTCCTAATAATGTATACGCATGCTGCACCTGTGGAGACCACGGATCGGAAGATGAAGTGGGCAGGTCTCCCGCTAGGTGGACCGACGACATTGCCCAAGTTGCGGGTTGTCGTTCATGTTCATTCATCAAAAATTCTTAGTTGTAGCACGGAGTCTGGAATTGTGCCCGGTATATGGCAATAGGCTCACCTCCTATTACATGGGACTTATAACATTAATAGTGAAAAGTGGGTGTTACATTATACAGTGGCATAATGTGCCGTAATGTGCACCTCTGCTTTCGGGGATAAAAGACGTGTGTAATATTTCTGAAGTGGATTCTTACCCAGCAGTGGATTATAACTGCTGATGAAAATTATTATCAACTGCACGGTTGGTGCGGTGGTTGGGCAACTGACTGCCGCGCAACGTGTAGTGGGTTCGATTCCCGCACGGAACAACTCTTTGTCTGATCCACATTTGTTGTTTCGGGTCTAGGTGTCACATGTATGTGATGTATGTTTGTAAAACACGACACAGGAGAAAACCATAGTGTGGAGCAACGTTAAAAAACAGAACAGTAAGTTAAAGAAAATTATAAATAGTCAACTTAGGAATAGACCTGACTATCTTCAATGTGAATGCCAAGGCTAAGGTCAGTCTTTACACGTTCCAGATATTCATACTGAAACATCTGAAGGACGATCTTTGTTAGAAAACTATTGAAATAACACTCTCACAGGAAATACAGAGAATATTGAACATTATCTTAGAATTATTACTATGTTATATGAATGTCAAGGTTGGGAGCCACATTCGTCGTTTACGTTTCAATGCTTGTGTGTATGTACTCAGTGTAATATATTATTCTTGTTCTTGTTATTGCTTAAATGTGACTTGTAATAAAATATGTGGTACTTGTTATTACAAGTCACCCACTATTGTGGGTGCAATTGTGCACTGAGTAGAATATTATATTTTCAAATTCTTAAAAAGGAACATCGAAATTTATTCTTAAGTAGGATATGTCATTAGCCGTAAAAAAATACTAGTTATGGGCTTTGGAACTTAATATTCGGGTGCTATTATAAATATACAGAACATAATACATTGTATGGTTTAACCCATTTATTTCTTCAGCTTTGATATACAAAACAAAAACAATCCATGGTACCGTCCAGAAGCAATTGCCAAACAAATTCGACGCAGGACATTTCCAAATTACAGGAAATTAAAGTGAACAGCCCACAAAAGAGTTGACATTTAAAAAACGGTGAAAAAATTCAAAGGAGACCTCGGTATTGTCATGTGACACATTACTTCACATTTTTCCCTACAACCCGTTTGTTGGTACATTTGCAGAATTAGTACGAAACCCTTGAACAAATGGAATGCGTCCGGCACACAACGCGCAGACGGCCTAATGTTCGTCCATCAGGCCTCTAAATGGCACACGTCATTTACCAATTACATCCCCCAATCATCCGTATCCATCGCTTTGTTTTTCATCCATTGCTTGCTATATCACACCACTTTGAAATTTAGCCTTTATAGACCCAGCAATGTATTGTGAAGTTAAACGTGTTACGCTATTTTGTCGGTGTTGCAGTGGGCGGAGCAGTGTCCAGAAATTATGGTTCGAATCCATCTCAAGCCTCAATGACGTCATTCGGCATCGCAATGACAGGGAGGCGAAAGGCATGCAATAGGATTTGTCTATACAGGGTGTGTGTGGTGGTGTTTTGATGAAATTGCAGTGCACCCTGTGTAATGTCGAGTTATTTGACTATTGATTAGACACAGCCTGCATATGGGGTGCGCATTATTGCAGTCTGAGTACATTTTGACATTTATAGTCTACAGTTTGTTTACGTTGATGAGAATGAAGAGTATGGGTATGACAAAAATGTCACTGAAATCCTTTACCCTTTAATACTTTCGTAATTTAAAGTACGGTATTACAAAACTAAACGGTTTTAGCTAGCTATACAAACCATGACATTCACTTCACGGCAAATTAATAGCCATGATTAATCTGTTACCAAACACAATGAAAAAATTATGTTTCATGACACCAAATTAACATTAATTCATTGTCAATATTACGAGTGACACAAACAGACACTTAAGTCCAACAGACCTCATACCTCGAAGCATACCCTCAACCTTAATTTACCGACATAACAACGAGTGATCAACAATAATCCATCTACTACAAGCTATGACTTTCCTAACGACTTCCTGGTATTACAACTATAATAAACATAAATATGGCGGTACCCCATACAATACGTCGCGGAGAACCTAACGGGTAACCGGGGCTCCGGCTCGACGTGCAGGAGAAGGAACGGGGTGGTTTTTAGTCAGTAAGAGTCTGACACTCCCTTCCGCCTCACCCAGGCGGGAGCAGTCATTCGATGATTTACCCCCTTAAAAAAAAAAATAAAAAAAACCCATATAATACACCATTTTCTAGTAATACCGCAAAACATCCCTATAATCCGAGCACACACTTGCAATGACCTAGTTATTCCCCATTTTTCTGTAATTACTCTCCGCGCTTTGTCGACATCCCCTTTAGTACGTGGTGTTTACCACCACCACGAAGGCTTTGGAGTTCGTACTTTATGTTTGTGTCAAAATAATTGCAAATTTTTATGTATGGTTTACAATTTTGGACTACTTTTTAACTCCATAGGATTTGTAGAGACTTCTCTTAAGCGTTTGACTGCCTAATGAATGGGTTCGATAACAGTTTAATTGTTAACATTTTCAAGTGTTAAAATAGTATCTAGTAGCCAAAAGCACGCTGTACCTATAGTAATTTATATCTTCGAAGTTACAATCACAACTGGGATTATATTTATGTATGACCTTGATAATAAAATCCAGGGTTTTTGCTTATATTCTTGCTTGCGTTGTGTTTCGTCGGGCGAGTGAGGTTACCGGAGGTCCAATTACATTCCCCTTCCCCAATCTTCTCAATTCCAGAATCCCCAACAATCTTCAAACTCCTAATCCCCAAAAGGCGGGTAACACACTCATAACGCCACTGATGTTGCAGGTGTCCATGGGCGATGCCGATTGCTTACCAACAGAAAAAAAAAATTCATGCGACACACAACAACTAAGTAACCATAAATAGGAGCTTGTAAAAATAATCCTCGAATACTTCAGTTTTCTTGTTCATAAATCAGAATCAACATCCAAAATTGTCCCAAGTCCAAACTCCCAGTAAGAACAAATACAAAATAAAGCTTAAGTCTCCATGGATCATCATCGTCACCTCCATAGACCATGTATTTATGTACTATATACCTGGTACCCTACTCTTTGAAATTATCATGCTAGGGGAGCAAGCAGTATGAAAATCATCACGCTTTTATCAAGGGAAGTGGTAGAGATGTACGTAGGTATACATATGGGAGATGGGGAAAATGATTGACGGTACTTTGTGGTGGGTTTTAGTTAAAAGTATATGGTGCCAAGAAATGAAACATTAAAGACTTTTCTTCGCATAGCTAAAAGAACTGGTGTACTGATGAATGAGATGTACCAGATGTGGAATTATTGAATTCTATACTAATTATTATTTTTCGACTTGATCATGTAAAGAGTGGTACTGGAGTGATACCACGGCCTCACAGAAAACCGACGTGAAATAACGTTGCGTTGTGTTTCGTCGTGTGAGTGAGGTAACCGGAGGCCCAATTGCCCCCTCCCCAGTCTCCCAAATCCCGAATCGTCCACAATCCTGAAATTCCCAATTCCCAAAAGGCCGGTAACGCACTTGTAACGCTTTGGTGTTCCAGGTGTCCATGGGCGACGGCAATTGCTTACCATCAGGTGATCCGTCTGCTCGTTTACAGCATTATGCCATAAATAAAAAAAAATAAAAAGTAAAGCCATGCTAGAGGCTCATATTCATGAGCAGCGACACACGGCGGCGAATGTCACCCAACTACTTCCATCTTGTTGATAAATCTAAACATTTTTAGAATAGTTGCATTACCTATTATTATTTCCCCTATTCATCTCTATAAGTACTAGAAGTTTTAGATAGTATCGGTTGGTGACTAACATGTTATCTACCAAAATCTATTAACGCATGAATTTAATGGAAATACTGACACTCCCCTACACCCTTTTTATCGCTTTGTGCCTTTGACCACTTTATACAGCATCACTTTTTATTGTCCGTTACATAGGTTCGAACCCCACCAGCAATTGAAAAGCCACAGAAAGGCCCATCAGTAAAATAACAGGAAGCCTAACTCAATAAACACTCAATCATATGTGTACAAGGATATATGAAACTTACTAGAAGAGGTCTACGAGTATCTCTATATGTTTCTGTAGCTACAGAAATGATAAGTTGGTACTGTAAATCTTTGAAATAATCAAAATCGGGGTAAGAACTTAGTTTTATAGATGAGTCGACTGACAAACAATCCAATTTTGACATTTCTGAAGTAAGTGGATACATTAAAACAAATGGTTAGGTCAAAGTTGACTTAAAAAAAAATACCAATTCTTACGTAGGTTTTTTTTTCAGATGTAGATGTATGATATCAAACGAGTACCTTAAAGATAAACTTTAAGATAATAAAGATATTTTGAATACAATGATCATCTTCAGCCTATAAATCTACTACTGAGCAACGCCTCTTCTCACGCGGGGAAGGTTTGAGCGTTAGTAACCACGCTTGCTCAGTGCGAGTTGGCGATTTTAACTTGTAATTAGAAATTATAAGTTCAGGTTTCCTTACGATGTTTTCCTTCGCCGTTTGTCAGTGGTGTCTATATAATTTTAAAAAGTACAATATAACTATACTAAATGAAAAAGTCACGTTGGGTACTTCTACCGCCGCAGCGCAACACGCTTCTTGCCCGCTTTGATGATATATGAATGAGAAGCGAGTGTCTTAACCCCCGAGCCGCCACGACATTTCAATGACATTAGATTTACACAAAATATTACAATCATTTACTAAATATAATTTTTATTTTACTAGCAGTATCACTTCTAGTAAATATAAACAAGGGTAACAGTCTCAACTGAATGAACAAGCGATGATCCTTTGATCTAACATTTGGTGCATTGAAAATACCTAAGGCTTGATCACAGTCGCTGTATCGAGATATAAATGGCTAATTGAGCGTGTGTGAAACAGAATACTGGATGCTTTGATACCATCCCGTGTGTTGATTCACTTTACAATCTGCCGGCTTTTAATTGAACGTGGTTCATTTTGATTGAAGTTGTTGGAGTATGGGGGATTTAAAATGAATTATTTTGAATTATAATATTATGGTATATCTAAATATGTATTTTTCATTGTCGCATATAATTAAGTGTTTACTGGTATGGTTCAGGGGATAATTAGTTAATTATATTTACTTGATGAAGATTGCTTCCCGCCAAAAAAACATGTAAGTCTTGTGGCTGATATTTTTTTGGCATAAGCTGGTAAACGAGCAGATCACCTGATGGTAAGCATTCGGCGTCGCCTATGGAGACCCGGAACACCAGAAGTGTCACAAGTACGTTACCAGCCTTTTGGGGATTAGAAATTTGGGGGAGGGGTGAGACGGTAATTTGGCCTCCGGTAATCTCACTCGCACAATGAAACACAACGCAAGCGTTGTTTCACGTCAGGTTTCTATGAAGCCGTGGTATCACTCCGGTCGAGCCGGCCCATTCGTGCCGAAGCATAGCTTTCCCACATTTAAACTTTGATTTGATGTTGAGGAAGAAGTTGCATACCAGAGCTGATTAAATAATAGTATGTTTGTATTATTTTGAATGGCATCAAAATAATTAAGTTCGATGATGATCAATCTAATCAATTCACTTACTTATATTATTGAAGTGTAAAAATGCATTATAACTTGCACCTTAATTTGTTTAAAGTCACAATTTACTACTAAACCCAAAGAAAGCCAATCAAAGTTTAATTTTAAACTGTATTGCACCAACGTGTTGTAAAGGGGGCGAAGCTGTCGGCTAGCGCGGAGCAATTTGCGAGTTTGATTGATGCCCGTTTTGGGCATTATGGGGATTCAGTGATGTACGACCAGTATGAGGCGAGTACGTTTAAATTTGTAAAATATTATACCACTTTATGTTTGGTAATGTGGAAATTCTACATTAATATTGAGATTTGGGTAAATGAATTATTTTTAAGTCATGTTATAGTAAAATAACCTCAAAACAATAAACTAAAAAGTTATTTTAGCAAACAATAAGTTGTTAGACAACAACATAATATAATATTTAAAAAAAAATATCAAAATAATTATTATCTTGACTCAGAGGAAAAGACATATCTGAAGTCATTTTTGTCTTAAAGTTAAAGAGCTATATCACTGAATAAACCAAAATTAAAACTAATTGCATGTTATTATTTGTGAAAATAAAATATATTGTATCAACACTACTTGCAATCCTACATCAATACAAGCGTCTGTGGTCTACCAATCGCTCGCAAACAGTGTAACGCTATTTACATCGTACCTTTGTGATTTACATGAATCGTTTGAATGTTAAACGTTTACAGATTGCTTTTAAATTTTATCAGAGTCCAATATGCAACAAATATTATGACATTGTTAATTTTTACTTCATTTTTAACCACGCATACTTAATGGCATTTTTGTTGTAAATATGCATACGAATTTATCGATAATACTCACACGTTATATCAATGACATTAGAAACAAGTGGACCTATGATAGGACCTTGTGGCATTCCTTACGTAAAATCAAATCTAATTAAAAACTAAACTTCTAATTGAAGATAGTAACTACCGTTATTTACTACGATATACCATTTCACTCAAAATTTATCTTTAGAACCCATACACGTTTCATTTATAAGTACTTTTCCACCACATATTCAATACTGACTGTCAAAAATGCATCTGATAAATCTAAACTACATACATGAAATTTCTAAGCATTTTCTTACCACCGTAAAATGAACTTTATTACTATACCTTTAGGTGTAATATGGCACTGGTTACTTGTTTAAACATCAGCACTATTGGTAAAGGATCTCTTGACATACATTGAAAAGGGGAAAGGGTATGATTGTACCTTCAGATAGTATTCATATTTGCCTTTTAACATGTTCAGTTATTCATAGAATTTTGATGTGAGCATTTATGATGGTTTTCTATTTGTGTTTTGGTTTTGGGTTGTGTTTGATGTTTTGCTACCGTTGATTTAGTCTCAAAGAGCATAACTAAATGTGTTGATTTATGAGAAAATTGTATTAACAATGCTTTTCAATTTTTGATATAAACTTGGACTATGAAAGAGTCCTACCACTTTTGTAGAGGAGTTTTATAACACTGCTGACAAAAACATTTATGTGATAGTACTGTGCAACTGGAACTGTGCTGACTGCCTCGTTAACCGAGTGATCGCAAGTGCTAAGGAGTACCGGCTAAGGGGTCTTGGGTTTGATTCCTGGGTCAGGCAAAGTATTACCAAGTTCTTAAAAAAAATAGTAGTAGCATGGAGTCTGGAATTGTGCCCAGTATACAGCAATAAGCTTACCCCCTATTACATGGGACTCCAAACATAATTAGTGAAAAGTGGGTGTTACATTGTATAGTGTATCATTAAGTGCCATAATGTACACTACTGCCTACCCCTTCGGGAATAAAAGCGTGATCTGTGGACGCGTCTATGACCTATCAAGCTATAAGTCTTTCCAAGCTATATTTAGTATTATCGCTATGCAAATCAGAATACACTTTATATGAAAAGGAATCCGTAGCCAGCAAATTTTCCAATCCACCACCGATACCTCAATAGCAATTCATTCAACATTTTTTTTTAAATCCTTGCATAAAACTAGAAAAAATGATCCGGACTTCTCGTTAAAAGGTAGTGCTACTCAACAGTGTTGCCACAATGACTGCATTCGCATATTTACTGTGCCATCGTTATTGCCCTGAACTAATGGACTTTGAGCACAACATTGTTTTCACTCGCATCGCAACAAATGGACGAAACTGTTTTCAATAGTGTTTTACTGCCTACCCAAATGGAGTACTTAATTTGATACTATTTTGTTTACGGTCGATAAGTGAAATTGTGGAAATGAATGGATTTTTCCTTTGTTTTTGTGGGTAAATTGTACCAGGTGTAACAACATACCAGGGCTTGATGAATTCACAATCAAAAGCATATTGTATCTATGTCCACATTAGTGTTTTTGCTGACTATCTAAGGTATGGCAATCTAACCAAACGTCTGATAAAAAGATACATGAATTAATTGCGTATTTATTAAGAAACTATATATATGTAAATACTTACTTACTTCATTGGCTCAACAACCTAAAATGAATCTGGTATGGATGACTGCACGGTTGATGCGGTGGCTGGGCAACCGGCTGCCGCGCAACGTGTCGCTGGTTCGATTCCCACACGGAACAGTTCTAAACAATTCGGGTCTGGGTGTCATGTGTATGTGAAATTGTATATTCGTAAACGCACCCACGACACAGGAGAAAATCCTAGAGCGGGACGACGATTTATAAAAAAATAGATACGAAAAGTTATCTTTGCCTCTTATACGAGACCCTTATAAGTAGATATAAATTATCTTCACATGGCATTATATATAACTATCAACTCATAACGAATTTAAAATAGTATTTAATACCCAATTTCATTTTAATATTTCTGCTACAGAGAAACACAGAAACAAAAGAGCAAAAAGGTACAAACAACACAGGATGTGGCCATTATCCATTCAGCTCACAAAAAGCAGCATTTATCTCAAAAACAAGTGAATAGGAAAATGCAGGATATCATAAAAATGGAAGATCAAGTGCAATGCTAAGTCGAGAGAATAATTAGCGTTGCTAGGAAGCACGTAGTATTACGAGATGAGATATTGTGAAGGAATTATTATCTTCTTTGTACTTTGTAAGGTATCTTCTTGTCTGTTACTTGGGGTTGATGTGGATTACAGTATAAAGATGCTCCTATCTGTTGTTCTCAGCTAACTTGTAAATTCTGAGTAATCAGTTGAAGTATTATGTTAACGACTGCCAGCAGAAAAGTCATAACATAACATAACGCTTTTATCCCCGAGGGGGGCAGAGGTGCGCATTATGCCACTATACAATGTAACACCCACTTTTCACTATTTATGTTATGAGAGCCATGTTATAGGGGGTGAGCCTATAATTATGAAGTGAGCCTCTTAAAATAATTAGTCTTAATTTTCTATGTTGAAAAATATCAGCCATCGCACCAACCGTGCAGTCTTTACACAAAAATTGGCATTTACGTTTAGTCTCTATAGAGAATGCTTTTTGTACGTGCATAGACATAGATAAATACATAATCTAGAATCGTACATCTGGCTAAAGATTAACTACAACTTAGACAGCAAGTGTACTTGTACCTTTATGACTTCTCAAACAATTAAACATCGCAAAAGCATACACTTTTAACCCGCCATTGATCAGGTTACAAAGTAATGGGTGAAGGGCTTAAAAAATCTTCAACGACTAAAGATACCTAAGCCAGTTCAAATAAAAATCAGAAAGCAAACATGGGCCTGGGCCTTACCGAACCATGCCAAAAGGTGTACTGTTTTTTTATCTCCCGTCCATGAAACTCCATATGGATATTCTAATTATCTTGCCTTATGGTCTTTTAGGGATGCCGGCTATATTCTCTTTGTTTACGAAGAGGATTTTTTAAAAAACATAACAAAAATATGGCTACGAACATTCGTCGGTTTTCCTAACGTGCTTTAGGCGTATATGGAGATCGTGTTTTGTTTAGACGTTCCTTTTTTTGTGTTGGGTTCATCAGTTCGTGGCGTATAAGCGGTTTTGGTTTTTTGAATGGAGTTTATGAAATATTTATTATTTCTTTTTCAAACTCTCAAAATTATTTGGTTCTAGTACCTATAATAGCCTTTTACATTAAAATTATTCTATAAGCTGTGTTTAAAAAAGCCGACCTCAACTACCTCTTTGTTTGAAGTCGATTAATAAAATGAATACATTGAAACCTTTTCCTTAGTTTAACAAATACTTTTCTGAAAACAACATTAGAATTGGTTCAGCCAAACACGACATACATACATGTATACATACAGGCCAAGTAAGAACTGTGGCTCTTTGATTTGAACTCGGTTTAAAGTGGTTCATGACAAAATTATAATCAAGGTTTCATCTGAGGGTATGTCATTTTCATATACAATTTTTCTTAGTTCCATAAGATTGCCATAGCATAATTAAAATTGCCATATTTTACTAACATTTTCAGAAGACTTTTTTGAAGTACTATGCGTTGCTGTGCCATTATAATGTTGGATATCTGTCCATCACAAATTTACTATTTATTCAACAAAGAATCCAGTGCTAAACAACTCACATGATAAAAAACAAAGAAACCTACCCTACCTCCTACATTCCAAATTCATCCCCACTTCACATTCCCCAAGACACTTAATAACACCGACATACCTACAAGATGTCACTGGCACACTGACTCACTAGCTAAGCGCCCTTGCAAATAGGGGTAAGCAGAGAAGCAGGTGCATTGAACTAAGGGAGCTCTCGCCAATTATTCATCGCCATGCTTTCAGCGCGAAAAAATCCCTTCAACCCCTTTAGGGGATAAAGCTAGATCTACATGTCTGTGGGGTTAGATATGAATGCAAATTGACTGGGTTTTAATGGCGGTTTGTGCCTAGAAAATAATGTAACTGGAATGAGGTCAAAATAAAATGTACACAGCTACTTTCACGCGGTTTCACCTGCTCTACTCAGCTCCAATTGATAGTAGCGTGATTTATAGCCGACAGCCTATCCCGATAAATGGACTATCGAACACAAAAAAATATTTAAATCCAGTATATATAAGACCAGTAGAAATTAAATAATCTTGAGATTAGCGAGGTCAAACAAACATACTGACAAACAGACAAACAACCAAACGTCTATATATAATAGTAAAAATATGATGTAATGGGTGAAAACCAGTAGTCATCATTGATATGTGTAATCTAAGCTCTAATAATGAGTAAGTAGTTGTTGCTTTCAAAACACAAGGGTTTCGACGCTGTGATAATTGAATTGTGATTCAAGTAAAAAAATATAGGAATGATGACAGGGTATGAGAAATAAAAATCTGTAGTCTGTCAGTTAGGTAATAAAAAAAATAGTCGTATAAGAAAAAAATACTTAGACAAAACGAATTAAAATTTAGGAATAGGTGCTACGTTATTTTTGAGTATAAAAGGTACACAAGTGACGTCACGCACATTTCAAATCAATATATCGTCGAATATATTTGTAAGAAAATAAAAAATACGTATCTCTAAATAATCTACCAAACGGACATTAAAATAAAAATTACTCATCAACCCTGTTCTTGTTGACAATCCCTTTAACCAATAAACGTGAATTTCCTTATTTGCTACGAAATAAACAAATAAAAAGCAGCAATCTAAAGAACAATATTTTATCTCATCTTCGTACAAATTTCGCTACAAAATGATCCCCATCACTTTTAATCCTTACACGAGCGATGTCGTAATTATCTCGTGGACGTGTCGTCGTCGTCCCGTCCGGTGTAATGGACACACGTCCCGTGGAAATTACTCGCATTTGCATATAATGCTTAAAGTTTAAATAAACCATACTTACTAATCTGAACTGTGATTGCTTTTAGTATCATATAAGTTAAAGTTCTAGTTCTATGTATGTATCTGGATTACCAATGCAACAATACAAAGTAAAATCAAGATAATTATACCTCGAAGGAATAAGGCATGTTGCACTGTTATAGAATGTCGTGTCGTGTCGTGGGTACGGGCTCAAAACTTGCCAACAGCATGTATCAATGTGACTTTTTCCGAGTTATATGTACTTTCTAAGATTATTTAGACACCACTGACAAACGGTGAAGGAAAACATCGTGTGGAAACCTGGACTTATAATGTCTAATTATAAGCTTGAAATCGACAACCCGCATTGTGCAAGCGTGGTGATTAATTCTCAAAACGTCTCCGTGTGAGAAGTGGTCTTTGGTCAGCAATAATGAACAATCAACAACAATTCTATGAACAATCGACCAATGAGGCACTATTCTAGACTATAAGTAATCTGCTAAAATCTTTCTTTGTACCTAACAGTTTAGCTTTGCAGAGTAGGTGACAAACATACATAATAATACGTATGTACCTAAACTTACCCTAATCTATATGGATATATAAAATTTGACTGTCTATTTGTAATATTAAAATAACCGATACACAATTTTTGTCCGTCTGTCTATTTGTCTGTCGGTTTGTACCGGCTAATCTCTGAAATGGTTCGACCGATTTTGCAAGACTTTTAAGGGCAGGTAGCTGATTTAGACAGGACTTTAAAGGTAGGAGTATCATAGTAACATACTTTTATTTTGGAAAATTTGAACAAAAAAGGAATGTTCTAAACTTCGTATTCTATGCGGACGATCAGCTAGTAACACATAAATATGATAAATGAGCTACATATAGCTGAGGTTAATTAACATGGTACTGAAGCGTGTCGGATCAAATCATCAGCAGATTGTCAATGTCAACAGATCAACTTGTTTGTTTGGAGTAATGCTTACAACTGTATTTGAGAAGTGTCAATGTATGTGTGAGGTGAGCTATGTGTATATTAGTATGTTTAACCATGATCCCTACTTAACGTCTGCGTCTAATATTTTTGCTAAAATATATTCTGTACTACACAAGATTCAGTTGTAGTACTCAAGAAAAGAGGTGTGATACAGAACACCTACGTGAAACAACGCTTGCGTTGTGTTTCGTCGTATGAGTGAAGTTACCAGAGACCCAATAAACCCGCCCCCCCCTCCTCAATATTCGAATTCCTGAATTCCTAAGAATCCTAATTGCTAATACCCTAAAGGTCGGTAACGCATTTGGTGGTCTCTCTCTGGTATTCCAGGTGTCCATGGACGATGTCAATTACTTACCATCCAGGTGATCCATCTGCTTGTTTACCGGCTTATTCCATAAAAAAGCCATCTTATTCATTGGAGGCCGATAATAGTGCATAGCTAGTGATATTGTTCGTAAAATACAATGCAAGATTCCAGGCTTGTGTAATAAATATTTAGGTACTTAATTAATAAAGTAACAACGGCTTCAAAGGCAGGGAGATCTTTAAACCCAACTAGCTACAACTGTATATTTAATTTTTTTTTAAGGAGAGAAAATCTTCGAATTACTGCTCCCGCCTGGGTGAGGCGGGAAGGAGTGTCAGACACTGACTGACTAAAAATCACCCCGTTCCTTCTCCTGCACTTCGAGCCGAAGCCTCGGTAACCCGTTAGTTTCTCCGCGATTAATAATTCTTTTATAAACTACTTTAAAAAAAACATTCTTCTACTGCCGCTTTTCTTAAAGTAAATTAATATACTAAAACCTCTCCTAAGTGAAAACCCTTTTCTGAAAACCGCATCAAAATTGATTCATCAATCTAATTTATGTTATTTTTTAAGTCGGTTAAAAAAGTGACGTTCATAAAGGCAACGTACATCAACAATACAATCTACGATTTAGATTGCATTGTCAACTATCACAACTGTCAGATTACTTAACAATCGTAATACAGACTAGTATTACACCCACCATCTTAGCTCTCAACCAATTACCATACATTGCTGAGCCAAACATTAGACTGAAGTTCTCAAGTCTCGCGATAACGTTGCGACTCCTTCGAATTCGCAATTTGCACAAATTGCCAACGTCCTGAACTGCACAGAACTTGTGTGATATCATTAGCCGTTGCAACTTCCTAATGTAGTTCCAGAAACCTCATTTTAATGTTCAGCTATCATCTGCTGTTTTGTTTTTGTTTATTTCCTTGCTAACTGTATGACTGGTTTAGTTGTTGTTTGTTGTTAAGCATAATACTGCCGTTTTGTTAGCCGTGTGGTCGCAAGTGCGACTGCTGGTCTCGAGTTCGATTCCCGGGTCGGGCAAAGTTTACTGGGTGATAAAAAATTTCAATAGTAGCACGGAGTCTACAATTGTGCCGGTATATGGCAATAGGCCCTTATTACACCCCTTATTACATGGGATTCATAGCATAAATAGGGAAAAGGTGATAAAAGGCGTGATGTTATGTTATGTTATGATTTTAATTAGAGTACTCTGATTTTTTATACTCAGATCATAATTAATCTCTTTGTAGATTACAATAACAGTAGGTTGTAATTGGGGTTTCTGGATCAGGTCAGATCCAGAAACACCCAATTACAACCACCATTCATTCATTATTTTTCAATTATTCAGTTTCAGTCATTCCTAAGCATGTATTCAAGCATTTTGTGCTAACTTTTTTATTCAAAAGAATGATCTAGTAGTGACTCCTATATTCATATATATATCTATTCATTCAATATGCATTTTTATGTTCAATTTGTTTTCATATTATTAAATTAGTACGTTCATTCAACAACATTTGACACTCGTATCAAATTCGAGCAATACTCGATTCGATACGATAGCCTAACGTAAATGGAATGCGCTTGCTATTATCATTTGCGCTGCCTTATATAGGTACCCACGTAGTGCAGTAACTATAAAGTACATTTATAAGAATGAGGTAGCAAGAAAATAAAAATACGTATGTTAATTTCAATTATTTTATTTTAAAGTAAAATATACAAGTTTTAATATTTCATAGTCGATGCCTATTCATTAAAGTACCAGATACACATACTTATATTTTAAAGAATAAAACACTTATATATACGTAGTTATTACATAGTTGATTTTATTGTGTCTACACAATCAATACACAAATCTCTACTCTTGCTTTCAAAATCTTATACTCTTGGTTCGATGTCATCCTGAATTTTGGTAATTAATTCTTTCGTACTGGTGTATATATCATATATAATATAGTTTTTACGACATGTTGAACGCATACATTAGCCTCACAATTACACATCGGCTGTTCCGATTTTTGAAAACTGTCTACGTCGTAGATTTCTATTTTGATAATTTTTACCCCGCGAGTTACAGGCTTCTTAATATATTGAAAGAATGTTTGATCTGTTTTTGATCTCTTGCGAGCAAGACCCAGCGTCTTCTGCCCAGTGGTTTGTTGGACTGGTTGATTCATGGGTACGAAATTGAATAGATCCTCCGAGTCCTGAAATAACAATGCAATATATAATTTAATATAAGTAGATACACAACAAATGTTAAGATTGGAATAAAGGATTGTGTGGAAATACTATATTCAGTAATGCTAATAACGTTGTTAATATCTACAATATTTAAATTGTTAGAGAATAATTATTATATTAAAGTAACACTTACCGACATTCCACAATTTTAACACTTCACCATCCGATGCAAAAAATGAAATGAGTTTCAATTTGTTATACTCCCCTATATATTTTTTTATTTAATATTTTTTTTTAATACATAGAGTTCAAAATCGTATATTTTATGTCACATGTTAATATGTACACAAATATGGTATGGTGAAACTGAAACCTCAGACATTCAGACGCCCATTATTTTTATTGTTTATCATAAATATATATCGATAAGATAATACTACTGTCCATGTGTTCATGGTGATCGTTTTCATACATTTTATTCAGTTGATTTGACGGGCAATATCATGGTATGTTAATAGTATATCAACGTTAATGAATTCGCAACGTAAGTTGAATTCTAAAGGAGACGGATCATGACAAAGATCAATATTGACATACAACTATTATGGCCTGGTTTTACTTAGAATAAAATAAAGTTATATTTTTTTGTTATAGACTATTTTTTAAAATAGTCTATGCTGGACTGAAACACAAGATTTACTTTAATTTAATGTAGGTACCTACTTAGGTGAGCATCAACATGTTTTATGTTTTCAAGCAATATCGTATTGACTCGGTTAGAAAAAAACTGTGTGAAAATGGTTTCATAAAAATAAAATTACAAAGACAACACCATCCTTTGTTGATGCAGTCGGGTAAAAAAATATCATAGTAAGCTAAATTAGTGTTAGATTATAATATTGAAGACAATGTAAACTATCGTATTTGGGATGAGTTATCTGACACAGCATTTTTTTCACACGTGCCCTTTTCTATATTTGGTATACTATGACGTAGATTTATCACTATTTAAGAGGATAGCTGCTGAACTAAGACCACAAAGCATTTCTTCAAGAGCTACAAGCAAGAGCTGCCCTCATCAGTACCTACCTGGAAGCTTACCAGACCTTCTCTAAAATGTAAGTTATTTTGGTTTACATATTTATCTAATTTTAATATTTATTCATTTCAACTATTCAGTAACTGTTCTATTTAATCATTAAACTTTTCAATAACTCTACTATTCAATCATTCTATTTTTTAACTATTAAGTTTTAATAAGCAATCTGTTATTTATCTATTATGATATTACTACTTGCACTTTGATGTTAAACATTCCACTTAAATATTTTCAACCAATATGTAGCTACTTATATAGCTTTATCGTTAAGTTACTGCTATCACTTACTTGTTAACCTTTATTTTTCAGGTCCAAGCAAATGGCTGACCAATTGTTCCCGTCATCTGATGAATCGGTGGTTGACGCTTCAAAAAAATCGAGCAAGAAGAAGCGAAAGATTCCTGAGAAGACGACAGACAACCAGCCTTCTACTTCAAAGAAGACGAAGGCGAAATCTACAGCGCGAGATCTCTTCGGTAGCGATAGCGATGATGATGAACTGGATCGTCGCACCGCTGATGGTAAAAAAATTGCACCTATTTACTCCTACATAACAAGGAGATTAGCGAATGGTTTCTCGCGACAAATAGATGAAGCTAAAACTGGGGGTTATTATATTGAATTGAAAATATATAATACCGATGAAATTGAGCGGGTGCCCAGTCAATCGATGGCGGCATTCCGTTATAACTATTAAAAATAAAACCAATACGGAGACTGAGTCCTGGAAGCTTCTAAATGCATTTATAAAGGAAACGAGAAAAGAATTTAAAAATCGCACTCCTACTTTTATAAGCTCGTATCAGTAGAATATGTGCCTAAGACTATCTCGATGTATTCCCCAGTAAATGTATAATCTTTATTTTTTCTTTTTATAAAAACTAAACTGTATTTGAATTAAGCCTATATTATCTTTTAACTGTATACTGTATTGATTAAGTACTTAGGATAATTGTGTATGTTCAATGTAGCTTATTGAGATTAATTAAATGTATGCATATTATATCTATTCTTTTTTATGTTTTATTTTCAGTGAAATCATCTTCCACCGTTTCACCGTCAAGATCTTATATAAATTGTGATAAATGTAAAATTGAGATACCTAGACATGAATACAGATATCATAAACGAACTAATATCCATAAATCGAATTGTTTGATAAAATCAGAGTTTGAACATATTGATATAATAGCTACAGCATTTAAAAATAGAATAATGACTTATCGCTTAAACCCATCCATAGAAGACGAGTACCTCCTACCAGAGGCGTTCTTGGATGGTAAGCGAGATGATGTTTTTAAACTAGTTGAGCTATCATTAATAAAGAATACATGTATTAAAGTTAACTTTGAGCTGTTTGCTTATTTCATTTTACCTAAATCAGGTGAGCAACAGCTGAAGTCGTTTAATACAAAATATGAAGTTATTTATAAAAGTACTGATTTTGATGAAATTTATTTGAATGTAAGAGAGACTTTCAAGATGAAATTAACTGAATTTGAGCACTGTGAATCTGGGTGGTCTTTAACATCGTTGAGTCATTTAGAAATAAATATAAATAAGTATTCTCCTATGAGAGGTGGATCTTACATAGAATTACCAGAAGTTATTAAGAAAACAAAGAGCTGTATTAATATACAAAATAACGATGAATATTGTTTTTTATGGAGCATATTAGCAGCATTATTTCCAGTCAAAAATAATGTCTGTAGGACAAGCTCTTATCCTCATTTTAGTACGATATTTAATATAACAGGGATGTCATTCCCGCTATCACCTAAAGATATCAGATTATTTGAAAATAATAACAGTGATTTAAGTATTAATATTTATGGATTGGATAAACATTTCAATGTAACTGGCCCCCTATATACGACAAATTTTAGGAGAGATAAACATATTAATTTATTGTATTACGAAAAAGAAAACAGAGCTCATTATTGTTTAATAAAAAACCTATTACGCTTAGTGAGACGTCAAGTTTCAAAACATAAAGGTCGAATGTATTTATGTGAGACATGTTTGCAATTTTTTACTAGTGAAACAAAATTCCATTCTCATGCATGTTCTAAAATTATAACTTTATTACCAGATAAAAACAGTATGCTGCAATTTAAACATTTTGAGAGACAACAAAAATTAACTTTGTTATATATGCTGATTTTGAAAGCCTATTATGCAATTTTAATGAAGTGAATACTGAAAAAAATAAAAATACTATAAAAAATAAGTTACACCAGCCTTCATGTTTTGCATACTATGTGTGTTGCTCACATGACTGTAATTTAAATAAATTTGTTTCTTACCGAGGACCAGACTGTGTACAAGTTTTTGTAAAAAAAATCATTGAAGAAACTAAATCGATACATGAGATCTTGACTACTAAAAAAACCATGAAACCAATGACTCCAGAACAAATTGATAATTATCGCAGCGCAAGCACATGTCATATTTGTAAAAAAATATTATTTGATGACAAAGTTCGAGATCATGATCATATTACATCAGAGTATAGAGGCGCAGCACATTCACACTGTAATTTAATTTATAGAGTTTGTCCATTTATACCAGTCGTATTTCATAATCTATCCGGTTATGATTCCCATTTGTTTATCAGAGAATTAGCGAAATATGATGGCGAAATAAAAATAATTCCTAAGACAAAAGAAAAGTATTTAAGTATTACAAAAAATATTGAAACCAGCAAATATAATAAGCCATTGCAGATTAAATTCATAGATTCTTTTCAGTTTCTTAACACAAGTCTTGATAATTTAAGTAAAAGCTTAGAAAGCAGTGATTTCTTGAATTTGAGATCAGTTTTTCCTGATGACGAAAAATTTGTTTTAATTCGAAGGAAAGGTGTTTATCCATACGAATATATAGATTCATGGCAGAAATATAATGAGACACAACTTCCCCCGAAACATTGTTTTTATAATAGTATTCAAAAGGAACATATAACAGATAGCGAGTATGAACATGCACAAACTATTTGGAGTTGCTTTAATATTAACAGTCTTGGCGACTATACTGATTTATATTTAAAGTGTGATGTTTTATTATTATGTGATATTTTTGAAAATTTTAGAAATATATGTCTACAGCATTATAATCTTGATCCTGCATATTATATAAGTTCTCCTGGTTTAAGTTGGGATGCTATGCTTCTTTACACGGGTATTCAACTGGAATTGATTCATGATTTAGAAATGTATAATATGATAGAAAAAGGAATTCGCGGTGGATTAGCACAATGCTCTCATCGATATGCTAAAGCAAACAATATTTACCTCCCTCATTTTGATGATTCAAAACCGTCAACATATTTAGTATATCTTGACTGCAACAATCTTTATGGACATGCTATGACTAGAAAATTACCTATATCAGATTTTAAATTTATGACAAGCCAGGAAATAGTAAGTTTTCGTCTGTTCGATATTCCTGACGATGCTGAGTACGGTTATATTTTGGAAGTAGATCTAATGTATCCTGAATATTTACATAATTTACATAGCGACCTGCCTTTCGCTCCAGAAAAATTCATACCCATAGGAGGAAAGACAGAAAAGTTAATTGCGAATTTGTATGACAAGTATAACTATGTTATACATTACATTCATTTGAAAGAATGTATTAAAAATGGCCTTGTGATGAAAAAAATCCATCGCATACTTCAATTTAAACAAGAAAACTTTTTAAAAAAGTATATAGACTTAAATACTCAATTGCGTCAATCAGCAAAGACCTCTTTTGAAAAGGATTTCTTTAAACTTTTGAACAATTCAGTATTTGGAAAAACTATAGAAAATAAACGAAAGCAAATTCATGTTAGATTGGTGACTAAATGGAATGATAATAAAAATAGAACAAATAAAACAATAGGCGCAGAGAAACTAATTGCAAAACCAAACTTGAAAAGTATTTGTATTTTTAGTGAAGATTTTATAGCAATTCAATTGACTCCCGACAAACTTGTTTTAGATAGACCTATCTATGTTGGATTGTCTGTACTAGAATATGCTAAACAACATATGTATAATTTTCATTATGATTTCATTAAAAATAAATACGGTGACAATGTTAAACTGTGTTACACTGACACTGACAGCTTATTATACTTAATACATACACAAAACTTTTATAAGGATTTGAATGAAAACATTATAAAGTTTGATACCAGCAATTTTGATTTTAATAATCCTTACAGTATTCCAAAGATAAATAATAAAATTCCTGGCTTGTTTAAAGATGAATTAGGTGGCGATGTGATAAGCGAATTTACAGGTTTAAGAGCAAAACTTTATTGTATTAAATCAATAAAAACACAGATTAACAAAGCTAAAGGAGTATCAAGGCCCATTACAAAAAAATTGAAAATATCTAACTATAAGCGAGTTTTATTCAAGAATATTACTTTACAATGTAAGATGAATATGATAAAGTCAAGCAAACATGTTCTGTATTCACAGGAAGTAAATAAAGTAATTTTAAATAGAGTAGATGATAAAAGAATTGTTCAAACTAATCAAATAGACACATTACCATGGGGTCATTGTGACCACATATGTTAGACCGTTATTATTAAGCTATGTCATATATTTAAACTGTTATATTTTAAAATATACCTACTATTAGTATTAGTTTAGTTGTATAATTTATAATTATATTACTTATTTTTCTTAGCGTAATATAATACATAATATTTTACTCAGAATTTGACTTTTATTTATAGTCTTATCTGTATCACCTTTCCTGTTTTTTAAAAGTAAAATGTAAGACTTTGCAGAGGTATATATTGGTATGCTCAATAGCAATAATATTAATACGTAAGATGAAGTTGATCAAGCAGCCCATATCCTTGAATGTTAATAATATAAATTTTAGTGACTCTCCTCATTACATCAGGCACAGCCCTTTATTACCGAATACAATTCGTTGTATAATATGCGGGCCATCCAACTGTGGTAAAACAAATGTTGTCATCAGTTTATTGCTACATGAAAATGGACTGAAATTTAAAAATTTATATCTTTACTCTAAAACTTATTTTCAACCAAAATATCGCTTTTTGAGCGAAGTGATTAGAAGGGTGCCACAGATAAAATTCTACGAGTTTAACGATGATAAAGATGTCATGGCTCCGAGTGAAGCTTTAAATAATTCTGTTTTTATTTTTGATGACGTTGCAACTGAGAATCAAACAAATATCCGTAATTATTTCTGCATGGGTCGACATAAACAAATCGATTGTTTTTATTTATCTCAAACCTATTCAAAGATTCCGAAGCAATTGTTACGTGATAACGCTAATTTTCTTATAATATTTAAACAAGATGACGTGAACTTAAAACATATTTATGTGGAACATGTCAGCCCTGATTTAAGCTGGAACCAATTTAAAGATATTTGTAAAACAGTTTGGAGTAATCCTTACAGTTTCGTGCTTATTAACAAAGAATGTTCATTAAGTAATGGGAGGTACCGAAAAAATTTTGATATATTTTTTAAATTTAATGAAAGTTAATTACTTAAATAATTATGAATAACATACAAAAAATTAGTAGTCGTTCCTCTTTAAGCGAATACGGTCGTTGAACATAAGATGGAGAAAAATATTAAAATTGAATTAATGAAGTCTGTAGACTCCATAAAGAATAAAATAAAACAAATGAAAAACCAGGAACACTCAATGAATTTGTCACTTGATAAAATGTTTAAACCTGTCACAGATCCCCTTAAAACCCTTGTTGATTCGAATAAAATAATTGAAAAAATACAAAATTTTGAAAATACACACTCTAACTTTGAAGACATGGAATTGGATGGCATTGATACCAGCTCATCTACAAAGTTTGAAGAATGCTGCGATCCAGAACTGAATTCCGCAAAAGACTTGGAAGTGTCATCTAAAAAAGAAAAACTGGATGATCTAGAAATTTCGCTAGATTGCCTTGATATCCATGATATTTATGATGGTGGAAATCTAAATATACCCTTTGGGATAAGGAGTGTAAACAAAATATTGCTAATGGGTAATTCAGTAGTCTCGTTTTCTAAAATCGATAGTTTGAATGACGACAGTGTCATTTTAATTAAAATTGGTGACAAATCCTATAATTTAACTCCTGGCCTGAAAGAACTTTTACTTCGAAAAAAACCAGATTTAAAATTAATTTCGAGTAAAGATAAACTTGTATATAAGGACATGCTGCACTATACCAATGCTCATAAAAGAGATTTTAATCCTAATGGACAAATAAGAGGTGATAAAGGAATAAAATACCGTGATATAATCAAACCAATGTTTTCCAACGACAATAAACTTGCTCACACTAAGCTTGGAGGAAACTTACCAACGCTAAAAAAATACAAGAATAACACTGATTTGATATATTGGGATGACCCTAATGAATTAGTTGAGAGATTGAAAATATTAGTTGCGTCAAGAGATGCTGGCAATACAAACCATGACAATGAAATTTTATCTATAATCGAAGAATTAAAAGAAGCTCACATTATTAAACAATAAATAGTTGTAAAATATACTTTTCATTCAGTACTATAGATGAATTCAAGACAAATATACTGAACTATAAAAATGAGCAAAGCTGATGTGGTAAACGAAATACATAAAAATGCGAGGGTCAACTATCCACGAAGACATGTTATCATGAAAGATATAGATGACTTGTGGCAAGCAGACTTAATTGATATGCAATCAATTTCAAAAGAAAATCAAAATTACAGATTTATTCTAACCGTCATTGATACATTTTCGAAATATGCTTGGGCCTTCCCTCTGAAAAGTAAAACCAAAGATGATGTATGCAAATCCTTCAAAATATTGTTGGCTATGGGGCGTGTACCGAAAAATCTTCAAACGGATAATGGAACAGAATTTTATAATAATAAGTTTCAGAAGCTTATGAAATCTAATCATGTCAACCACTACTCCACTTACTCAACAAAAAAGGCCTCAATAGTTGAACGATTTATCAGAACATTGAAATCTAACCTGCATAAAGAATTTAGTTTAAAAGGTAACTATAATTGGGTTGACAATACCCTTAGTGATGTTATTTATAAATATAATCACACTTACCATCGGACAATTCAAGAAATCCCTGCTAATGTAGATAAGATTAATAAAAAACGTATATTGGAAAGGTATTTAAGTTTGGTAAAAAACGAAAGAATAAGAAGTAAGTATAAAGTCGGCGATTATGTTCGTATCAGTAAGTACAAAGGAACATTTGAAAAAGGATATACCCCCAACTGGTCGACAGAAATATTTAAAATTCGAAAAATACAAAATACAACTCCTATCACCTACCTAATTGAAGATACAATCAGAGGTCAACCTATTTTAGGAGCATTTTACTTACAAGAGCTTCAAAAAACAAAGCACCCCGACATATATCTAGTCGAGAAAGTTCTTAGAAAAGAAGGTAACAGGGTTTTAGTAAAATGGTTAGGTTTGCCTTCAGCTGAATGCAGTTGGATTGATAAAACGAATGTAATATTATGAGTAAAATAACATTAACTTATAACAAACTCGAATCACAGAACTATTTATTATAGTATTCAACCTGGAATCATCAGTCTTGTAATGTGTTTCGGTGAGAGTAGTCTTCTCAATTGGTTTATTAATAATTTACCATTTGAATTACACTTACCCGGATATAATTACTGTGGCCCTGGTACTAAATTAATAAACAGGCTTACACAAGGAGATAAGGGTGTTAATAAGTTGGACGAATATTGCAAAGATCACGATATTGCATATCACAAGTCATCGAACTTAAAGGATCGACATAAGGCTGATTTAATTTTGTTAAAAATGGCAAAAAAGCGTGCGGTTGCTTCCGATGCCAGTGTAGGTGAAAAACTCGCGGCACGCTTAGTAAGTAAGGCTATGTCAGCAAAAATTAAAACTGGATCGGGTTTGAACAAGCATTCTCCAAAAATGACAACTGGAAAAGGTTTAAAAAGTAAATTGAAATCTGTTATTACAAAAGCAAAAAGACATATAAAAAAATTAAAACCTAAAAGCAAGAAAATCGCTATACAATTAGCTATTGCCGCTACCAGAGAATTAGCTGATGATTCATCGATTAAGCTCCCTCGTGTCATTCCTATTCCGAAAACTGGAGGAGTACTACCTTTGATTCCTATTTTTGCGGGGTTGTCAGCGGCGGGAGCTTTAGCAGGTGGTGCAGCTGGTATTGCTAAAACCATAAATGAATTCAAAATGGCTAAGAAGCTGTATGACGAATCGAAGAGGCATAATGAAAAAATGGAAGCTCTATGTATTGGGAAAGGACTACATCTTAAACCACATAAGGGCGGTCTTGGAATTTTCGTATCAAAAGAAAAAAACTAAGATATCGGCTACCCAAACGGGCCTTAACTAACTTTGACATTTTAAAGTATGGAAATAGATTTCCTTATTTTAGAGGTGTCTATATGAGAGATGAACTTCCTAAATATCCTAATAAAAAAGAATGTGGAGTTATTAATTTAGATAGTTCTAAAAATCCTGGTTCTCATTGGGTAGCCTATGCAAAATATAATGATTATGTTGAGTATTTCGACAGTTATGGAAATCTTAAACCTCCAAAAGAATTTATAAAATATGTAGGTTCTAACATTCAATATAATTATGAAAATATTCAACGTGATCACCCCTTCAACTGTGGACATCTATGTTTAAATTTCTTAAAGAATTTCTGGTATAATCAAGAAATAAAATAAACAGGATCATTGTAAAGAGTTCAGTATGCAAGCATGTCTACTACGGTTACCATCTCTGGAAATAAATCAGAACTGGTATCTTATTTTCAACCACCTCTTCATTTGTCTGATCAATACGAGTGCGGATTACTATACTTTTCAGTATTAAAATCAAAACCGAATGTACCCGTTAATAACATCAGTTTAACAGCTATCAGAATCGAATGTGATCTTGTGCACGGTTCATATTACAACGGATTACCGACTCATTTTATTCATGAATTTATATGTGATACTGCTTCAAGTCACGGCTACACAGAAATACCACAGAACGTTATTTACTTCCCGGTGAACAAAAATATAATTTCATCCATATCTGTCAGGATTGTAGACCAGTTTGGTTCCTGTATTGACTTTGGTGAAGAACATATTCAATTACGTCTTCATTTAAGAAAAGCAAAATGATAGTATATCATAAAAACCCTCCAGTGAAAATAAAACGTCCTATTCCGTCAACAACCGTTAAGGTGCACAGACGTAAGAAAAACGTGAAGAAATTGACTAAATCAAATAGAGATTTTCTTAAAGCCTTAGGATTTCAAGTATGAATATACTACAGATCACTGATTTACCGCACTTTGATAGTTCAATCGAAAGCTACGAAGTCCATTCATACAATCCGTACAATAACAGCTTTAGAGAAAACGATGAAATCAGAATCCCCATACATCAGCAAGATATATACGTGCTACCATCAGCCAGTTCAATCTACATCGAAGGTCAGGCAAAGCTGTTCGGTAAGGATGGGCACCCAATCAAAAAAACTGTTACGTTCACTAATAACCCTGTTATGTCTTTGTTTCAAGACATCAGATACGAAATGAATGGTATCGAAATAGACCGTATTAAAAATTCGGGAATTACGTCAACAATAAAATCATACATTTCATTAAATGGAGCAGAAAACAAAGTTGCGGGCTTATGGGGCTGGAACTTAGCAGGATTTCAAAGTGATGGACATTTTAGTGCTGTGATACCATTGAATAAGGTTTTAGGGTTTGCAGAAGATTACAATAAAATTATCTTAAATTGTAAACACGAACTTATTTTGAGTAGAAGTAACTGTAACTTAAATAGTGTTATTCTTACTGATGATGTTGTTACTTTTCAAATAGATATAGAAAGAGTTCAATGGAGGGTGCCACATATAAAAGTATCAGATCGAGAACGACTAACACTTTTGAAACTTTTAGAAAGAGACAAACCTATTCAGATGGCTTTTAGAAATTGGGATTTATATGAGTATCCCTTGCTACCTAAAACTACAAAACATTCTTGGTCGGTTAAAACAGCTTCACAATTGGAAAAGCCTAGATATGTTATATTTTGCTTGCAAACTAATAGGAGAAATAATCGGACTAAAGACAGTTCCCTATTCGATCATTGTGAAGTGACTAATGTAGCACTCTATTTAAATTCGCAATATTATCCCTACGAACCTTTGAGTTTAAAGTTTTCTGAGAACAAGTACAGTTATTATATGAAATGTATGTGAAATTTCGTCAGTCATATTACAACAGTCCTGAAGACCCATTGCTGGATCTAAAAGATTTTAAAGAAAAGGCCCCTCTTTTCATCTTAGATTGCTCTAGACAAAACGATAGTTTAAAAACCGGTCCAGTGGACGTGCGGTTAGAAGTTGAATGTTCCACACCAATACCAGATAAGACAACTGCGTATTGTTTGATTATAAACGATCGACTTGTGGAATACAAACCTCTCAGCAACATTGTGCGCAGATTATCATGAATGCTATTGTTGATATTCAAGGATTTAGAACAGAAGCAGGTGAATTTATATTAAAAGAAATCGCTATATTGTGTAACAAAAAACTACAATTGTTTTTAGTTAAGCCACCATTTCCATTTAAAAATTTAACGGAATCTGAAAAGAAGGTAGTTCTTTGGATTCAACGTAACAAAAAAATATACTGGAGTGAAGGATTTGTACCTTATTCCAATTACCAAGCTTTGGTGTCCGATATATTAAGAGAAAAATGTATTTATGTTAAAGGTTCAGAAAAAGTTTTATGGTTAAAGCATATTTTAGAAAATAGTAATAGTAATATATTTAATTTAGAAGATAAGGGTTGTTCTAGTTTAGTACATTTATATGATCAATATAATCAATCTGAAGATTTATATAACTGTATTTATCATAACTCTGTATGTGCTTTAAAAAATGTATTATGTTTAAATAAATGGTGCCATGATAATAAATTTTTTATGAAATAAAAAAGGAATGTGTTTCATTTTTTATAATACCTTAGCATACTATCTTTCCCAATCCTGTTAAATCATGTTTATAAATTGCTTGCATCATTAAAGCAATGTCATTCTAGAGGTATATTAATAATCGTAAGCATCAAGAACTAACAAATAAAATACCTAAATAAAATATGTATCAGACTGAATATAAACCTCGATATGATATGTATAATACATACAAAATACGTGAATTATCCTTCAATTATTATTGGGGGGCGAATAATTCGAAGAAAAGACTCGTGATGGAAATGGCTGATGCCGGATTCTTTTACTGTGGGAGTAATCCATATGATAAAGCAGCATGTTTTTCATGTGGAGGTGTTATAGAAGATTGGGAGATTTATGATGATCCTTGGATGCAGCATGCTATAAATTTTCCACAGTGTTTTTACCTAAACGCTGTGAAAGGGGAGGAATATATCAATAAGTGGCAAAACATCGTCAAAAATTGTGTTAGTGAGAAATCTTTCATGTTGCAATGAAAACCATATATGGAAGAGCATTGAATGAATGATGTCGTACAATACAAACTGCATGAAGCTGGGTCGCTATTTTGTTACATACTCGACGACATGTATGATATTTGTAATCATGTTTCTCGCTACTATAACTCCCACTAAATATTAAGCTTGTAATTGGGTGTTTCTGGATCTGACCTGATCCAGAAACCCCAATTACAACCTACTAATAACGACGTACAATAAGTTATATTTTATGTTATGCACTATCCATTGCGACTCACCATCCAATGCAATTATCCATTTCAACAATGAAAAGTTTAAAATTGACTTAAAACCAATACCAAAATAGGAATCTAATCTTAATTACCAACAGCATAGTAATGAAAATTGAAAATTTATTTCTGTTCTAATCAATAAGTTGACAACACGTGACTATATCAAATATAAGCTCGTTGGCGCTGTTAAAATCTTGTCGGTTACAATATTTTTCTACAAAAATGTTAATAAACAACAAATTAGCTTCATCAACATGGCTACAAGCATTACTCATTCTACAAGTGCTTACCGGTCGATATTTCCGTTTGAGCCAATCAAAGTACATCTGCTGCTTAATCAAACTCTATTGTGTTCTCTTGTGCGTCGCCACTAATTCTTCTTTCATCTTCTACAAACGATTTTCATTGAAACTTGCTTCTTTCGTCACTTTTCAATACATGAGCAACGTTATGATCAACCTCATTGACTCGGAAAACGATTTCTTTACTTACTGCAGTAATGTTAGAACTATTGACAGGATTATAGGCTTCAAGAAGATCCCTTTGTTCTCTAACTACATTTACAAATTAGTTTTCTTTGTCGTTCTGTGGAGACTTGTTCTCTTCATAACACGATTTACGGTTTTTTCAATAAGATTATCTGATGTCACTAATATGTTTATTCAGCTCTTGGCTGTGGATCTTACCTTTTTGTATATTTCTTTGATATTCTCTATTGTTCATTGTCGTATGCGGTTTTTGAGGTTTCATGTGGAGAATATTTGTGTTCCTGTTAATGTTATTGGGTGTAGTGGTGTGGGCAGTAGTGTTGAGAAGATTAGAAAGAGTTTGTATTACTATAATAACTTGTTGGACAGCATGCAGTACATCAACAAACATTTGCAACATTTGGTAGGTTTCACTTATATTGACTTGTTTTTTATGCAGTTCAATTTTAAAGTAACTGTATAGTAATTATGTTTATTCTCATTTTAGTGTGCCATCAACATAATCGCTACTTTGCCTAAATTACTATTTGTGGTACATAAAACAGCGAGTAGTTGTTATAAAGGAGTACGTATAGTTTTATTTCCTCCTTATTTTATACTTTTTGGTTTTTATTCCAATACCGCGTTAAATGATTTCAGGTTTTTCCCTTTGCATCAGTTTTATTTGTATTTGAATCAGTTATAACATTATTTTGCTTAACATTACCGGCTGTGATTGTGGAAGCTATACAGTATGAAGTGAAGAAAATACGAGAATCACTCACTAAGCAACTGGTGGGGTGCTCGGGTGAGTACCTAGGCATGTATGACTAAGGCAAATAATGCAACGTAAGCGGTTTTTTGACCTATCTGAAAGCTCACCTTTGTGTGCCCACCTGATATTGTCTTCAGTGTACAAATACAGTTAAAGACAGCGTAGTGCAAAAGGTTCTCTCATAATTTGGTCAGAGGACCCAATAAAAGTGACAGGATACCGCGAAATGCATATTAGTTCCAACAAGTCGATGTGGAAGTTATTTAAGAAAACCTATTTTTAGCGTTTTGTGACTGATACGATAATATGGAATTGTAGATGATACAAAAAATCACAAAAGTTAAAATAACGCGTTCTCTTTTATTTTATTTATAAGTATTAACTTTTGTGAGACATTCTATATTAATTATTATGTTTTTCCGCTTACTCGCGTTATAATTTTACGTGGAATTTTACTAGTTTCAAGCCATGCTAGAGGCTCATCTCATATTCATGAGCAGCATTTCGCGACCCGCGACGCGGCGGTGCTACTTATCATGAGTAGCCCAAAAAACATAAAAAATTCTTTTAGTTTCCCTAAAATACTTTAATTATAATATTACAGATGGTTCCCTGAAGTTCGAGCTAGAGACAGCGCTGCACTACGTGCGCCTGCGCCCCTTCAGCTACTCCATCTACCGAGTGATGCCGCTCAGCATCTCTCTGCCGACCTCCATCATATGCCTCTGTATCACCTACGAGATTGTTGTTATGCAACTTACACACATAGCTTATTAGTTCAGTCAATAATACATATCTAAGGACAATGCCAGGTACTCAGTATATCTTTGACCCACTATATTAGAAGTCATGTACAAATATGCAGTATTTAGCATCGTGTAGTGTATTAATTACCGATACCTAAACATTTGTCCTGAAACCTGTAAAACTTGCGGATTTTGTTTAAACTGTCAAACACCAAGCGGTCACCGGTGACCGCGACCTATTGTTCTTTAATTGTGTCTATAAAACCGGTACTCGACGAGTTAAAACACAAAACATTAATCAAAACATAACACGAAAACAACGGAAACTCAGAGAGCGAATGAAAGATAATATTGACACTGACAGCTGACAGCTGACGAGCGCTTCAAAACGTTTCGTTACACAAAAAAAACATAACTAATGGTAGTAATCGTGTCTTTTATATTTTCGTGATTTCATCTGTAATTATTAATAAATAAATAAATGTTATACATAATTATACTTTTGATATAATATTTTATGTGTAATGATATCTTTTTTACAGTTACTTACTTTTTATTTTCATTGTTTCGTACAAGCGATGCGTATGATGTAACGCGAATAATCATTAGACAATATGGAATACGTATTGCAAAAAAGTATTTCCGGGATTAAACTTTTTTTTTATTAAATTGTAAACCACAAGTCTAAAAATAAAAAATATTTATTGTGAAAAGGTTCCTTCTTCGTCAAAATTATTTTCATCAATTTACTTTTTTGTAAATGATAGTATGACTGGGTCAGGATCTGGCATTGTCATTTAAATGATTTGTGTCTAGAGAAATAGCGTTCAATTATCTTATCAGCTACATGGCGTCCAATGCGCGTTGCTGAATATAGTATCCTAATTACTTCAAGATCGTGCGGTTGGTGGTTCGTGACGACCGATCTTTAGCTACTCCATACAACCTTCATCATGTCGTCTGACTTAAGGGTGTCTTGTAAACCTTAAAATGTTCAGTAGGTGTTATGAAGTATAGAAGAAATAAACGTAATAAAAATGGTATAAAGATATCAGTCTGTGGTCTGTGCAGCCTTGTATTTACTTTAATATAAAAAATAACCTACAATTTTGATTCTTATGTCATTAGATACCTGTTTATTTTAAAACTTTCGTGAGAAATACTAATTAATTATTATGTTTTCGGCTTTCTCACGTAACTGTTTGACGAAGAACTCGACTAGTTTCAAGCCATTCTAGAGGCTCATATTCATGAGCAGCATTCCGCGACCCGCGACGCGGTGACTATCGACAGTTGTCGCATGCATGGCTTGAAACTAGTCGAGTTCCTAATCAAACAGTTACATGAGTAAGCCGAAAATATAATAATTCATTAGATACCTCTTATATGGATTTTTTTTTTTTTTTTTTTAAGGGGGGAAAATCATCGAATGACTGCTCCCGCCTGGGTGAGGCGGAAGGGAGTGTCAGACTCTTACTGACTAAAAACCACCCCGTTCCTTCTCCTGCACGTCGAGCCGGAGCCCCGGTTACCCGTTAGGTTCTCCGCGACTCCGAATCGGCATCGGCCCTATTGGGCCCCATCTGTGGTGGTCTGATGGCTCTTTGAGGCGCGCGCGGAACGCGACGCGCCGTACGCTCGGGTCTGTTTCTGGTCGGACGGGGAGCCACCCATGCTCGCCGTCCGCAGGCCCGCGCTTACGGTGGCCGGAGATCGTCTCGCGATCCCCGACGCCCGGTGTGTCCTTCGCGATGGCTGGGTTGCGAGGAGGCAGCGCTTCGCTGCCTCACGCGTCCCGCCTCCTCCTTAGCTAGCATGACTGCTTCGCAAAAGGAGGAGACGGCATCCCAATCCCCCTCGCTCCGCATCATGGCCTGCACTAGGCCCGGACGCGAGAGGTCGCCATCGCCGATCACTTCCCTGAGGGCACGGCGGTGCTCAGCCCACGCAGGGCATTCTCCCACTGTGTGTTCCACCGTGTCCTCAGGGCGGTCCTCGCAGTGATGACACCCGGCGTTTCCTCCCGCCCCATCAGACACAGGTACCTCCCGAAACTTCCATGTCCGGTGAGGACCTGCGTCAGGCGGTAGGTGAGGACGCCGTAGCGTCTCTCAAGCCACTCCTCAAAGAGGGGACTTACCGCTGCAATGGCAGCGAGCCCAGCCCCCGGTTGCGACAGTCGTTGCTGCCATTCCGCCATGAGATCGCGCCGGAGCTCATCCCGCCACGCACTTATTTGGCGCGGCAGCGGAGTTTCGCCCCGGCGACGTGCCTCCGCGCGCATGTTATACACGCGCGCGAGCACCTTCGCCTCCAGATCCCACGGCGGTAATCCGGCAAGGAGGTTCGCCGACTCCCCAGAGATCGTGCGGTATCCGCGGATCATTCGGATCGCCATGACCCTCTGTGACATGAGCAGCGTCCGAGCAGGACGCCGCAACAAGTTCGGCGCCCAAACAGGGGCGCCGTAGAGGGCCATGGACCGCACCCTCTTATATGGATAGGATGATTATACAGACAGTATTATGCAACACAAATAAATACATATTACACTGATACAACACATAGTAACGTTAGATAGAAACAGCAAAGCTAATGAAGTGACGATCATAAATCATAACTGAGGTCATATATTATCTGTGGCGAGTATTGACAGCGCGCCAAATACATTCATCAACTGACATAAAGTCAGATATGTATAACTATTGTTGCAACCTGTATTTTGCAGTGTTGTTATAGTATAATTGTTTTTGTTATTGTTTATTTATTAAGTGTTTTATATAATTAGTGAAATACAAGCTTAAAAAACGTGCTTTTAAATAAATCATTGTTGGTAAAGCAACTGGATTTAATAGTGCGACTGCCGTGCAAGGTGTCTCGAGTTCGATTCCCGGATCAGGCAAAGTATTTTAAATAACATCCCAATAGTAGCACGGAGTCTAGAATTATTCGGTTAATGGCAATAGGCTCACCCCCTATTACATGGGACTCATAACATAAATAGTGAAAAGTGGGTTTTACATTGTACAGTGGCATTAAGTACCGTAATGTGCACCTATGCCTAGCCCTTCGGGGATAAAAGGCGTGACGCTATGTTATGTATACTTATATATTTATGGTGTAACTTAGTCCAGAATTAACTCGTCGAGTACCGTATTTATAGACACAATTAAAGAACAATAGGTTGCGGTCACCGGTGACCGCTTGGTGTTTGACAGTTTAAATAGCATATCCAATATTACATAGTCTTCAAGTGCAGAAGTAGGAACGGTTTGGTTTTTAGTCAGTAAGACTGTACAAACCACATCTTACCAACGCTACTGAACAACCCAATTACAAAGTACTGTAACGTTTAATCTCAAGCAATCTGACACTCCCTCTCGCCTCACCCGGGCGAGAGAAGTCATTAGATGATTTTCACCCGTCAAAAAAAAGGATCACCTAGGTATATACTCTAATTTTATACATGTGTTGCTGTTTGTGTGCACATGAATTATTAAAGAAAATGTAGGTATTCGTAGCACTAGTAGTAATTACCTTAAAATACAAACAATTGACATTCGCGTTGCACATCGATACATCATGTCGACATAATCTCTTTATTAATATCGACTGTAGTTCGTACGGAAATGTTACCTTTATAGACTGCTAAATATACAGAAGTGACACGCATACATATTTCACTTTATACAAAACTGTTGTAATAAAATGAATTGAAATGAAATATATATTTATTCGGCATAAGACATGTATGCCAGGAACAACAAGAAAATATATCCATTATAACAAATAACAACAATTAAAAAAGGTTTAAAAACAGAGAGACTGTTCTACTTGACTATTAAAAACTGTGCGAACTGTGACACTGTACAAAAAAAATGAAAGTAGTGATTTAGAGTGAAATTATTAATCCCATGCATTACATCACTTAATGCCACTGGACAATCTAACACCCATTAACATCACTATTTATGTTACGAGTCCCATGTAATAGGGGGTGAGTCTATTGCGATATACCGGGTACAATTCAGGAATCCGAGCTAAACAACCCAGATTTTTTTAAATTTCAGTAATACTTTGCCCGACACAGGAATCGAACCCAAGACCTCTTACCCGGCAGCCGCACTCCACCGGCAGCGGGGTGTTATGTGTTACTAATCTCGTCCACAATTAAAATTATTTAAAAAAAAAACGTTACCACTCTCTACGATTGTCTCCTATGACGTAGGTGCATTTACATACAAACATACAAAAGTAGAATGTATTTTCAAGACAACAGAGATATTAATTTTATATCAATAATTGACAGTAACATCTATACTTTGCTTGACTCTTCACGAACAAAGAGTAGTCTCGTCTAGTGGTGTTACTAACAATTGATTTATTTATCGGCACACTACCCGTTTTGCAGCTGGATTCAAATTTGACTAATTTCATATTAATGTGTGTTTGTCTCGACATTCTGTATTATATTCATTGTACAATGCACACGTTTCTCGTGCGTTTCTCATACACACGGGTAAATATATTAACAGAAAGCGAATAAACTATTCTGTTCAATCAATTAAAGAACGGGTTGCAAACTTGAAAATACACGTCACAGAAAAATTTCTAATCGGCGCGCGTTTCTCGTACACCCGTGTGTACAATTGCGTGATAGGCACTCAACTCTCTAGTACACCCGTGTGTACGAGATACGCGCGAGAGGTTAGAAATTAGAGATAGTTGTCACTTACTATTGTTTTCTTTTAGGATAGGTCAGTTAACGAGCTCACGCAATCAGTGGTGTCGTCGCCAGTAGGACATGGAGTCTGGAATTGTGCCCGGTATATGGCCATAGGCTCACCCCCTATTACATGGGACCCATAACATAAATAGTGAAAAGTGGGTGTTACATTGTACATTGGCATTAAGTGCCGTAATGTGCACTTCTGCCTACCCCTTCGGGGATAAAAGGCGTGATGTTGTGTTATGTTGTTATTATAATTTATAGCAATATTTTCATTAGTAGTCCAATTTCTAAGGCCAAAACAGATGAAAGTTTAGTCATCGATCAAAGTCATGTCGGTCCCCAAGGCCAGCCGTGGCGTCCACAAGTTAAATTACTCCCCGCATTCAGTCGTTTCGCGAATTAATTTAATGTTTCCAAATTGGACCTTTGTGTTTATGATTTTAGATTCTTTTTCGGTGTTGAATTCAATTTAAGTTTTGAGTTTTAAGTTTGTGATGAAATATGGCTCGGTGTTTTGTCAAATGATTTTTTGCAGATTCTTGAGTTTCATTCAGTATTTTTTGTTATATTTTCCTATAGTATTTCGTTCGTGTAGTTTACAAAATAGAGGTTTTTATAAGAGTTTTAATTGCACTACGAAGTATATATTTATGCAAGAAGTACGATAGAAATTAAAATAAATAAAATACTACTAAAGATTGGGTAATTGGGATGATGACAGGGTATGAAAATTAAAAATCTAATTAGTCCGTAAGTTAATGAAAAAATGTTAGACACGTATTTTTTTATTTTCTCGTATAATAAAACAATGCTTAGATAAAACGAAACAAAAGTTTAGGACTGGAGGCTAAAACGTCATTTCAAATTAGTATTAGTTTCTGTAAGAAAATAAAAAATACGTGTCTAATAATTTAAAATAATCTACCAGACGGACATTAAAATACAAATTAGGCATCTACCCTATTCTCTATGGCACGGGAAATTAAGCTAAATAAATAAGTAAATATGGAAAATTTTGTTAATTAGAAAATATTCTTTATCTCATCACCAAAACTAAGCTCAAAGATGGCAGATGTGAAATTTTATAAACGAAGGGTTACAATCGGCCCTTAGAATAATAAAAAAAATGTAAGGGGAAGCGAGATAATCCTTCTAAACACTTCTTAAGATTTTATGTCTCTTTTACTATTAAAAATAAAGAATTTGGTCATAGAGAGCGAAGCGATAATTTTTAAAGCTGTTAACTCTCTACCCTTTATACTTCTTAACGGGTTTTTTTTTTTTTTTTTATTAGGGGGAAAATCATCGAATGACTGCCCCCGCCTGGGTGAGGCGGGAGGGAGTGTCAGACTCTTACTGACTAAAAACCACCCCGTTCCTTCTCCTGCACGTCGAGCCGGAGCCCCGGTTACCCGTTAGGTTCTCCGCGACTCCGAATCGGCATCGGCCCTATTGGACCCCATCTGTGGTGGTCTGATGGCTCTTTGAGGCGCGCGCGGAACGCGACGCGCCGTACGCTCGGGTCTGTTTCTGGTCGGACGGGGAGCCACCCATGCTCGCCGTCCGCAGGCCCGCGCTTACGGTGGCCGGAGATCGTCCCGCGATCCCCGACGGGTTACCGGGGCTCCGGCTCGACGTGCAGAAGAAGGAACGGGGTGGTTGTTAGTCAGTCCTCGCCTCACCCAGGCGGGAGCAGTCATTCAATGACTTTCCCCCCTTAAAAAAAAACCCTTTATACTTTTCTCGTCCACTGCTGGACATAAGCCTTTCCAATGGCACGCCACTGAGCTCGGTCTTCAGCTCTACGCATCCAACCACTGCCAGCCACTTTACGTATATCGTCACTCCACCTAGCTGGAGTGCGCCCTACACTACGTTTGCCTAGACGCGGTCTCCACTCCAGAACACGTCTAACTTTTATCGCCTGCAACAAAACCTTGTTTACGAAGATTTTATGGAAGCAAAGATATAAAATTAAAATAGTCTAGGCAAGAAAATGGTTTTTGAGGTATTATTGAACTAAATTCGCTACATCTAAAGATGACATTCAACAAATTAACATAAATAAATTGTTTTTTTTAATAATATAATTATGGACATATGTCAACAACGAGTCGTCTACTGCTGAATGAGTACGGTCTCATTACTCTGATTTTTATAACTTTTCTGAACTTTTCTATTTACGTAATATCAAGACTTTTATCCCCGCAGAGGTGCACATTACGGCACTTAATGTCACTGAACAATGTAACACCCAATTTGCACTATTTATGTTATGAGTCCCATGTAAAAGGGGGTGAGCCTATTGCCATATGCCGGGCACAATTCCGGACTCCGTGCTAATACTAAGATTTTTTTAAAAAGCCCAGTAGTCTTTGCCCGACCCGGGAATCGAACCCTCGGCCAACGAGGCAGCCTGAACTGTATAGGAACTTTTCTATTTATAAAGGTTATTTTATATGCGCATACATTTTTCTCTTCTTATAGCATTCTGTGTGACAAAACCTTAAACGTTCAATTTTAATATGGCCGTAAAACCAGGATTATATTCATAACAGATAAAATATTTTAACTACCTTCTTGAGTTTTATTTGTTTATGTAAGCTCAGTAATCGTTCTTACACAATTTTATTGCTTTTTTACGATTAAGTGGCCATTTTAGAAATAGGTTTAGTTGTTTTATTTATGTCGAGAAAAATGTACGATTTAATTTTAAAGAATACATTTTTTCATTGCGTTTTGGTCTTATTTTAATTTTTTTTACATAACATAACGTAATATAACATCACGCCTTTTATCCGCGAAGGGGTAGGCAGAGGTGCACATTAGGCTACTGTACAATGTAACACCCACTTTTCACTATTTATGTTATGAGTCCCATGTAATAGGGGGTGAGCCTATTGCCATATGCATATAGTGAAAGAGTCCGTGGAGAATAAGAAATATAATATAAAATAAAAAAAACGTAAATAGTGAAAAGTGGGTGTTACATTGTACAGTGGTATAATGTGCACCTCTGCCTACCCCTTCGAGGATAAAAGGCGTGATGTTATGTTATGTTATGTAAAAATGCAAGTTATTTACACATTTTTTAAAATAAATGTTGCCCCACATTAGGATTTCCAGCCCAGCATAGGTGACACAATCCATTAACTGATTGGTTTGAAGTCAATGCCACTAAGTTGAAAATTTTAAGTAGAAATAAAACTCAGAACTGTAACTCAATATACATTCTAAATAAACCGTTCGTTACATTATTAGAAAAACCTCATTTAAATTTTTACACCCCAAAACCCATTCTGACATGACGTCAACGTTGTAATCTTACCCTGATTGATGGCATTCTATTGTAAACCAGCAATGAGATAAGTACCATAAAACAAAGACCCCATATATCAAACAAAACTTATAAAATGAGAGCTCAACTTAAAATGGACTGTTTAGTGAAGAGAGACGACAATGACCAATATACTTTGAGCTCTGTTTAGGAGTATGTTCCAAAGTGTTACAGGTCTATTGATATTTGTATTAATGTTGGTGTTGTATGTTTATGAATAATTCATATAATATCGTGTAGATATGCTCGTCCTGATGATGTGTCACATTATTCACAATTTGCGATTGATACCTTAATACGATTTTGTTATTATGCGTGTTTGTGTGTAATTTTCATGAAACCATTTACATTAATCGATGTGATGTTTGTTTGTGAACCCGACTCTATGGAAGTCTAATTTGTATTCTATTCTGGTCGCATTTCGATACAAACTCAAACACATGGAAATAGACTGTAAGATGCCTTGGTATATATTCTCCAGAAAACACAGAATTAAAATATTTTATAGTAATAATAAATAATACCTTTTTAGCCTGTTAGAAATTTTAAACATCTTCATTAAAACAACATAGCATAACATCACGCCTTTTATCCCCAATGGGGTAGGAAAGTTACTTTAGGACACTTAATGCCTCTATACAATGTAACACCCACTTTTCACTATATATGTTGTGAGTCCCATGTAATAGGGGGTGACCTATTGCCATCTACCGGGCACAATTCCAGACTCCGTGCTACTAGTGAGAAAACCCCAGTAATACTTTGCCTGACTCGGGAATCGAACCCGAGACTGCCCGGCAGTGGCACTTGCGACCACTCGGCCTAACTATTATTCATTATACAAATCCATTTTAAAACCAAAAATCCACTTTAAAAATAAGAATCAACAAGTCAAATCACAAAACTAGAATAATAAAACTATGCTAAGCTAGTTTTACGACTCCTGGCGTCTCTACACCACGTTTACTGGAGTCCACTGGGATAACTTTATTCTAGGGATAAAGTATATGCAATACGGAGATGTACTAAACAAGATGGAGAAATCTGCTAGTATTAAACATTGTATAGAAGAAAAAAGAAGAAAAACAAGGTTTTGCATACAATAGGGTAGATGACAAATTTTTATTTCAATGTCCGTCTGGTAGATCATTTAAAAACATTTTTTTAAGGAATAAGCCGGTAAATGAGCAAACGGATCACCTGATGGTAAGCAATCGGCGTCGTCGGAACACCAGAGGCGTTACAAGTGCCTTATCGGCCTTTTGGGGATTAGGAGTTTGAGGATTGTTGGGGATTTAGGAATTGGGGAGATTGGGGAAAGGGAGGGTAATTGGGCCTCCGGCAACCTCACTCACACGACGAAACACAACGCAAGCGTTGCTTCACGTCGGTTTTCTGTGAGGCCGTGGTATCCTGTACTCCGGTCGAGCCGGCCCATTCGTGCCGAAGCATGGCTCTCCCACACTTTTTTTATTAGACACGTATTTTTTATTTTCTTACGGAAACGAATAGTTTCGAAGATATATCGATTTGAAATATCGGATAAAGTCACTTTTGCGTACGATTTATACTCTAAAATGACGTAGCTACCTCCCACTCCTAAACATTGATTCGTTTTATTGTATACTATATCTACTTATTGTTTTCTTAGACAACAAAATAAAAATAACGTGCCTAAAATTTTTTCATTACTTAACTTACGGACTAATTAGATTTTTAATTTTCATACCCTGTCATCATCCCTATTGTCTACTGTATTTTATTGTATACTGTCTTGTCAGTCAAATAGTATCATGCGCAAAAGGCAAAGGACAAGCAAGTCTGTAGTCTGATTCTCAGATCAAGTAAAGCACTGTTGAGGTTTTTTCTTAAAATGAGAATTATCGGGAATTAAGCCCAGTGTTTGACAAAAAGCCCACTATTTTTTTTATAGAATAGGAGGCAAACGAGGATACGGATCACTCTGTAAAAAGTGATCAGCGCCGCCTATAGACACCAGCATCACCAGAGGAGTCACAGAAGTGTTGCGCTATTCATGCTAGAGACTCATATTCATAAGCAGTATTCCGCGACCCGCAAAGCGGGGACTGTCCCGCTGCTACTGTCTATGCGCGTTCCAACGCACCCTCTGCCGTGATGCAAGCTCACTTTCCTCTATCCGTAGTATCGGCGGCGGCACAGTGGCGAGCGCCAAACTGCTAGCACGCTAGAATCTGGCATGGCTTGAAACTAGTGGAGTTCTCATCAAACAGTTACATGAGTAACTGTTGTTTATACGTAAAAATACGTTCAAGATATCCCACATAGGTACATATACTGAAACAAGAAACAAAGACTCGTTCGATACCGAAGAAAAATCCTCTCAATATTTTCAAAGACAATCCAGTTTCCTTAGTATTTCCACATCCTAGGTGATAGTAGTAATAAATTATGTATTCGAGTTATAAAACCATCCGCGCCAATGGCTGAGATTTCACTGATCCTGCTTGTTTTAATGGTGCACTAAGGAATACTGGCTTTAATGTGATATAGTGGTAGTAAAAAGATGGAGAACTTCTTTGGGAAGTGGGTCTGTATCACATTTTTACCAACTTTTACTCTAAATAATAAAATAGTTGTTTTCTTTACAAAACCTTGCTTATCAAGCCTGATATCACAGATGTAAGTCTCATGTGTGTCATTTGATTTTGTTCTATTTAGTTAATCATTATAGATGTCTCAAACGCGAAACTAAATTAAAGACCTTTTCCGAATAAAGGGGCAAAAGAAAAGTCTTTAACAATAATTACATCAAAGAGTCTGTTAAAGTTTAAATACTTATTTGCTTACCATTCTTTGAATCCGTATGTACCAATGTCACTATCCATGCACTTGCTTCAGAATTATTCATGAACACTTCACGTTATCAAAAATTTGATTTGAGTGTTGTAAATTAAATGGAAGACTCAAGTTAACTAAATGAATGTCAATCATTAACTGACTAAACTTAATTTCAACTTACTAAACATATTAAACTGTCAAACACCAAGCGGTCACCGGTGACCGCAACCTATTGTTCTTTAATTGTGTCTATAAATACGGTACTCGACGAGTTAAATTGTTAAAACAATAATTAAAAGACAGTTAGGTATTTAACTTATGCGTAAATAACAACAAATTCCCTTGACTTGGTGATTTTCAGTCATACAGAAGCTGGAACAACAGTCTATCATACTTTATATAGAATAACTAGAAGAAAACTTCCAAATGGAATAATTGTTTTTATAAACATACTTAAAATATGATTTCTTATAGTCACGAAAGTGCTACGATGACTTATTCAAGGCGCTACGCAAGTGCTACGCTGGCACATGCTACGAAATAGCGTAGCACGCAGTACAATTCATTTAAATATTTTCAGTCGCTTATTTTTATGTTAACTTGAAAATTTTCTCTTCTGGTTTTTTTTCTAATAATTGGCAACAATAATTCAGTTTTTTAATGAGATAAACCGGTAAATGAGCAGGCCGGTCACCTGATAGTAAGCAATCAACGTCGTCCACGGACACCTGGAACATGAGAGGCGCTACAAGTGCGTTACCGGGCTTTTGGGATTCGTAATTGGCCCTCCGGTAACCTCACTCACACGACAAAACACAACGCAACCGTTGTTTCACGTCGGTCTTCTGTAAGGCCGTGGTATCACCCCGGTCGAGCCGGCCAATTCGTGCCGAAGCATGGCTCTCCCACACTTAGTAGTTACTGATCTAAGCTTTGTTACTTACGAGGTACAATACACAACTTCTGTTCACACAAGAAAACCAACTTTATTAACACCTTAATTTAAATAGTTGTACAATTAATGCAAGTATAACTTTCTACATTGAAGTGTGTGAGCTGCAAAGCAACAATGACGTAGGTGATACAGAAGCTGATGACGGTGAACGGGACGTAGATGTTGAGAGGCACAACGCGACAGATGTCGTATCGGAATGGACGGAGCTTAATGTACTGCAGCGTTGTTGACAGCTCGAACTTAACAGATTCGTCTGTAAACAAGGAGTTTGTGATAAGTATCTATATCTATACATAATAATAACATCGTAGGAAAGTCAAAATTGTACATTGAATATTTTTTTTAAAGAATACTTGGAGCGTGATCTCCTATCGATACTGAAGCCAAAAATATGATTTTTGGAATTTTTGTTTGTTTGTCTGTATGTATGTATGTCCGGGATGATCTCAAAAAGTACTGTATGGATTAACTTCAAATTTTGCATGAATATTACTAACAAGTGGGGTCAACATATAGGGCACATATTACGCTATCATCTACGGGGGGGAGGTACTAAAGATACAAGTTGAGATAGAGTTATATCAGATAAAAATAGCCGTCATCATCAACATCGTCAGTTAGTAAGTCTGTCAGTCAGTCAGTCAGTTAATAAGTTAGAGTACATACAATACTGCCTCCTTAATATCAGATTTGTCATAGGTAATCCCTACAATTAACAGGCAGTTTGGGGATCACAGTTAGGTCCCCATAACTTTCCATATCGATGGTTGGTCGTAGTATTCAGACGTTGAATCAGTTTGGTATATCCGCAAAGTAATTAAATTCGATGCTTACCCCAGTTTCTTTTAAGCTGTGTGGCGAGTGTCTGCTTCATTTGGTCAACCTCCTGAACAGTCATCTCCACGATGACTGCCTCACTACTGACCTTCACGAGTGAGTGTATCATCTCCATGGAGTGGGATATCAGGAACGGATGAATGGTCTGCATATAATACATATGTATGTCTACAGAATCTTTCTCCAAACAGCTCCATTCATCGTTTACCATTAATAATCTAGCACTTAATGAGAAAAAAACCAAATGTATTAAATTTAGTCTACCAAATGTGTGTAGTAATGATTGTGATATTGTTTTGTCAACGAGACGGTATTTTTAGGAAATTACGTTAGACAATAGGCTACAATGAGGTCCGCATATAAAGGCGCTTTCGGGGAGATTGAGCTCAGCTGCTTTTGCAGTTAGACAGATTAGACAGCTCACGGACGTAGATACAGCAAGGCTTGTCTATTTTAGTTATTTCCACAGCATTATGTCGTACGGCATTTTGTTGAGGGGTCGAGCTGCAGAAATAGATTCAATTTCTATTCTACAAAAGCGGGCTATCCGAGCAATATATAACTTATGCCGTTGCGAAACGCTAAAAGAATTGTTTAAAACGATAAAGGTTTTAATGATGCCCTGTCAATACATATATGAAAATGTAATGTATGTAAGGAAAAATAGGCAATTGTTTGAAAAAAGAAGCGATAGACACAATTTTAATACTAGAGGCAAAAATAAGCTAGCTATACCGCAATTCAGACTGTCCAAGGTACAGAAATCCTTCATGGGATGATGTATTAAATGCTATAATACAATACCAAGTTGCATACTAGATCTTAATGAAAATAAATTTAAAACATATATTAAGCGCTATTGGTCAATGAAAGACCTAATGAAAGGTAATCATCCATTAGCGTTCAAAAAGAAACTTATGGACGCGTGCATTCTGCCCATCCTCACCTATGGCGCTCAAAATTGGTCTTTGACAAAACATCAGAAATCCAAACTCAAGGTTTGTCAGCGGGCCATGGAGCGCAGTATCTTAGGAGTTCGACTATCGGACAGAATTATGAACACCACGCTGCGCTCCACAACTAAAATCGTTGACGTTGAACAATATACTTGTTTTAAAAAGAGTTACGAATGGAGTTTCTTGCTCGTTTTTCTCCATTCGAATCTACATTAGGCATCTTACATCATCTATATAGGCAGAGACTATGGAACACCAATTGCTACGATTCCTTTATACGTCTTTCGCTTCATCATCATCATCTTCATCGGTTAAGGGTACTTTTAATTTAGCCCTTCTTTAATATATCGCCAATCTGTTTAGTATCTGTCCGTCTTTTTTTTTTTTTTTAAGGGGGGAAAATCATCGAATGACTGCTCCCGCCTGGGTGAGGCGGAAGGGAGTGTCAGACTCTTACTGACTAAAAACCACCCCGTTCCTTCTCCTGCACGTCGAGCCGGAGCCCCGGTTACCCGTTAGGTTCTCCGCGACTCAAGTATCTGTCCGTCTAGGGCGTCCTCTATCAACAGCCCTATTCATATCCGCTCTGTATACTTCTTTCGTTACTCTACTTTTATCCATCCTTTCTACATGTCCAAACCAGCGTAACATTCCCTTTTCAATCCTGTGTCACTATATCATCTTTCAATCCACACCTTTCTCTAATAACACTATTTTATTTATTAATTATTTAGTTACTAAATAACATATAATAACTGAAAAAAGTAGAAACCCACTGACCTTTTCAAAATAAAATTTCACAATGCTAAACGTTGATATAGTGAACCTGAGACTCTCTGTAACGAAAGTTACGGTAACCTGCAATAAAATAAAATTAGTAATTTTCTTGTTTATTTCATTAAACTAAAATTGTTACACATTGAAGAGCAATTGTTAATACAGACAGATAAATAAATACCCCATTTTTTTCAAGTTATTAAAATTTGATAAAATAAGCAATATTTACCAGAAACTGCAACTGCTTGTCCATACGTCCGAACATGTTTAACAAATGGCTATAATAATTCAAAGTTTGTCTTATATTCTTAACACAGATTTCGACTTCATTCCTTCCAGTAATGTTGATAGAAACAGGATTTGATTCCAAGAATATTCTCAACCTCTTCATTCGATTGTGTAGCAATGAGAAAATCAACATGTTTATAGTGAAGATAAGATCTAAACCAACCAAAGCAGTAAATACAGCAAGAAATCTACCAACAGAATCCAATATCACAGTAGAATGAATGATGGTGACGAAGATTCTAATCAACCCGTTGATAGTCATGATCAGCCACACAAAACTGGGGACAGAAGTCAGTTTCTTGAAGCCAATGATCCGGTCGATAGTTTTGATACCATTGATGAACTCAAAGAAGAGATCGTCGCCATATTTGACGTATACAAAGTTGGTACATGTATATTGAATGATGCTGAGTACATAAATACTCAAGCGACCGTCATGTAAATAAATAAATAGAACACTAAAATTAAGGACTATGCAGTAAAATCTTAAGAAAAAGGAAATTGATCTCGATTTGCTGACGCTTGAGTAGTAGCCAACTAATAGACGCAATATTGATGTTTTCCTCAACAGCCATTCTACTGTTATATTTTTGTTTATTAAATGTTTTAACTTTGATATCATTTCGACAAGAGGCGAGCTTCAACTGAGTGTTCAGTTCGTGGTATTGATCGATGAAAATGCTAGTACTATTAATATCTTTGGAAAGATAACTACAAAACAATGATTACCTATATTCATTACTTGATTTGGAATGTAATGATATCTATAAACATCTATATAAATCTATCATCTATAAATCGATCTAACTATAAACATACTTAAAATATGCTTCTAGCAATGTGGCCACGAAAGTGCTACGATGACTAATTTAAAGCGCTACGCAAATGCTACGCTGAGACATGCTACGAAATAGCGTAGTACAATTCATTTCAAAATTTTCATTCGCTTATTTTTATGTTAACTTGAAAATTTTCTCTTCTGATTTGTTTTTCAGATAGTTGGCAACAATAATTTAGTTTTTTTATGGGATAAGCCTCGGATCACATGATTGTAAGCAATCAGCGTCGCCCATGGACACCTGGAACATGAGAGGCGTTACAAGTGCGTTACCGGCCTTTTGCGATTAGGAATTTGAAGATTGTTGGGTATTCAGGGATTCGTAATTGGCCCTCCGGTAACCTCACTCACACGACAAAACACAACGCAACCGTTGTTTCACGTCGGTCTTCTGGGAGGCCGTGGTATCACTCCGGTCGAGCCGGCCCATTCATGCTGAGGCATGGCTCTTCCACACTTAGTACTAACTGATCTAAGCTTTGTTACTTACGAGGTACAATACACAACTTCTGTTCACACAAGAAAACCAACTTTATTAACACCTTAATTTAAATAGTTGTACAATTAATGCAAGTATAACTTTCTACATTGAAGTGTGTGAGCTGCAAAGCAACAATGACGTAGGTGATACAGAAGCTGATGACGGTGAACGGGACGTAGATGTTGAGAGGCACAACGCGACAGATGTCGTATCGGAATGGACGGAGCTTAATGTATTGCAGCGTTGTTGACAGCTCAAACTTAACAGATTCGTCTGTAAACAAGGAGCTTGTGATAAGTATCTATATTGTATAAATATCTATATGTTATTATTATGTATAGCATAATAATAACATCGTAGGACAGTCAAAATTGTACATTGAATATTTTTTTAAAGAATACTTGGAGCGTGATCTCCTATCGATACTGAAGCCAAAAATATGACTTTTGGAATTTTTGTTTGTTTGTCTGTATGTATGTATGTCCGGGATGATCTCAAAAAGTACGGTATGGATTAACTTCAAATTTTGCATGAATATTACTAACAAATGGGGTCAACATATAGGGTACATATCACGCTATCATCTACGGGGGGAGGTACTAAAGATACAAGTTGAGATAGAGTTATATCAGATAAAAATAGCCGTCATCATCAACATCGTCAGTTAGTTAGTCTGTCAGTCAGTCAGTTAATAAGTTAGAGTACATACAATACTGCCTCCTTAATATCAGATTTGTTATAGGTAATCCCTACAATTAACAGGCAGTTTGGGGATCACAGTTAGGTCACAGTTTGGTATATCCGCAAAGTGATTCAATTCGATGCTTACCCCAGTTTCTTTTAACACATTAAATGCCATGGAGGTCACCAGAGACCGACGTTAGCAGAGTATTTGCCTTCAACAGTTTTTTATTGGCAGTCAAAGTAATTAAATTCAATGCTTACCCCAGTTTCTCTTAAGCTGTGTGGCGAGTGTCTGCTTCATTTGGTCAACCTCCTGAACAGTCATCTCCACGATGACTGCCTCACTACTGACCTTCACGAGTGAGTGTATCATCTCCATGGAGTGGGATATCAGGAACGGATGAATGGTCTGCATATAATACATATGTCTACAGAATCTTTCTCCAAACAGCTCCATTCATCGTTTACCATTAATAATCTAGCACTTAATGAGAAAAAAACCAAATGTATTAAATTTAGTCTACCAAATGTGTGTAGTAATGATTGTGATATTGTTTTGAACGAAGAAAAGTTAGAATTGGTCGACGAGACGGTATTTTTAGGAAATTACGTTAGACAATAGGCTACAATGGGGTCCGCATATAGAGGTAAAGGCGCTTTCGGGGAGATTGAGCTCAGCTGCTTTTGCAGTTAGACAGATTAGACAGCTCACGGACGTAGATACACCAAGGCTTGTCTATTTTAGTTATTTCCACAGCATTATATCGTACGGCATTTTGTTGAGGGGTCGAGCTGCAGAAATAGATTCAATTTCTATTCTACAAAAGCGGGCTATCCGAGCAATATATAACTTATGCCGTTGCGAAACGCTAAAAGAATTGTTTAAAACGATAAAGGTTTTAATGATGCCCTGTCAATACATATATGAAAATGTAATGTATGTAAGGAAAAATAGGCAATTGTTTGAAAAAAGAAGCGATAGACACAATTTTAATACTAGAGGCAAAAATAAGCTAGCTATACCGCAATTCAGACTGTCCAAGGTACAGAAATCCTTCATGGGATGATGTATTAAATGCTATAATACAATACCAAGTTGCATACTAGATCTTAATGAAAATAAATTTAAAACATATATTAAGCGCTATTGGTCAATGAAAGACCTAATGAAAGGTAATCATCCATTAGCGTTCAAAAAGAAACTCATGGACGCGTGCATTCTGCCCATCCTCACCTATGGCGCTCAAAATTGGTCTTTGACAAAACATCAGAAATCCAAACTCAAGGTTTGTCAGCGGGCCATGGAGCGCAGTATTTTAGGAGTTCGACTATCGGACAGAATTAGGAACACCACGCTGCGCTCCACAACTAAAATCGTTGACGTTGAACAATATACTTGTTTTAAAAAGAGTTACGAATGGAGTTTCTTGCTCGTTTTTCTCCATTCGAATCTACATTAGGCATCTTACATCATCTATATAGGCAGAGACTATGGAACACCAATTGCTACGATTCCTTCATACGTCTTTCGCTTCATCATCATCATCTTCATCGGTTAAGGGTACTTTTAATTTAGCCCTTCTTTAATATATCGCCAATCTGTTTAGTATCTGTCCGTCTAGGGCGCCCTCTATCAACAGCCCTATTCATATCCGCTCTGTATACATCTTTCGTTACTCTACTTTTATTCATCCTTTCTACATGTCCAAACCAGCGTAACATTCCCTTTTCAATCCTGTGTCACTATATCATCTTTCAATCCACACCTTTCTCTAAAAACACTATTTTATTTATTAATTATTTAGTTACTATATAATATATATTAACTGAAAAAAGTAGAAACCCACTGACCTTTTCAAAATAAAATTGCACAATGCTAAACGTTGATATAGTGAACCTGAGACTCTCTGTAACGAAAGTTACGGTAACCTGCAATAAAATAAAATTAGTAATTTTCTTGTTTATTTCATTAAACTAAAATTATTACACATTGAAGAGCAATTGTTAATACAGACAGATAAATAAATACCCCATTTTTTTTCAAGTTATTAAAATTTGATAAAACAAGCAATATTTACCAGAAACTGCAACTGCTTGTCCATACGTCCGAACATGTTTAACAAATTGCTATAATAATTCAAAGTTTGTCTTATATTCTTAACACAGATTTCGACTTCATTCCTTCCAGTAATGTTGATAGAAACAGGATTTGATTCCAAGAATATTCTCAACCTCTTCATTCGATTGTGTAGCCATGAGAAAATCAACATGTTTATAGTGAAGATAAGATCTAAACCAACCAAAGCAGTAAACACAGCAAGAAATCTAACAACAGAATCCAATATCACAGTAGAATGAATGATGGTGACGAAGATTCTAATCAACCCGTTGATAGTCATGATCAGCCACACAAAACTGGGGACAGAAGTCAGTTTCTTGAAGCCAATGATCCGGTCGATAGTTTTGATACCATTGATGAACTCAAAGAAGAGATCGTCGCCATATTTGACGTATACAAAGTTGGTACATGTATATTGAATGATGCTGAGTACATAAATACTCAAGCGACCGTCATGTAAATAAATAAATAGAACACTAAAATTAAGGATTATGCAGTAAAATCTTAAGAAAAAGGAAATTGATCTCGATTTGCTGACGCTTGAGTAGTAGCCAACTAATAGACGCAATATTGATGTTTTCCTCAACAGCCATTCTACTGTTATATTTTTGTTTATTAAATGTTTTAACTTTGATATCATTTCGACAAGAGGCGAGCTTCAACTGAGTGTTCAGTTCGTGGTATTGATCGATGAAAATGCTAGTACTATTAATATCTTTGGAAAGTTAACTACAAAACAATGATTACCTATATTCATTACTTGATTTGGAATGTAATGATATCTATAAACATCTATATAAATCTATCATCTATAAATCGATCTAACTATAAACATACTTAAAATATGCTTCTAGCAATGTGGTCACGAAAGTGCTATGATGACTAATTCAAGGCGCTACGCAAATGCTACGCTGAGACATGCTACGAAATAGTGAAATAGCGCAGTACAATTCATTTCAAAATTTTCATTCGCTTATTTTTATGTTAACTTGAAAATTTTCTCTTCTGGTTTTTTAAAAGTACTGTATGGATTAACTTCAAATTTTGCATGAATATTACTAACAAGTGGGGTCAACATATAGGGTACATATCACGCTATCATCTACGGGGGGGAGGAACTAAAGATACAAGTTGAAATAGAGTCATATCAGATAAAAATAGCCGTCATCATCAACATAGTCAGTTAGTTAGTCTGTCAGTCAGTCAGTCAGTTAATAAGTTAGAGTACATACAATACTGCCTCCTTAATATCAGATTTGTCATAGGTTATCCCTACAATTAACAGGCAGTTTGGGGATCACAGTTAGGTCCCCATAACTTTCCATATCGATGGTTGGTCGTAGTATTCAGACGTTGAATCAGTTTGGTATATCCGCAAAGTAATTAAATTCGATGCTTACCCCAGTTTCTTTTAAGCTGTGTGGCGAGTGTCTGCTTCATTTGGTCAACCTCCTGAACAGTCATCTCCACGATGACTGCCTCACTACTGACCTTCACGAGTGAGTGTATCATCTCCATGGAGTGGGATATCAGGAACGGATGAATGGTCTGCATATAATACATATATCTACAGAATTTTTCTCCAAACAGCTCCATTCTTTGAGTGCATAATTGGTTTACCATTAATAATCTAACACTTACTGAGTAAAAAAACCAAATGTATTAAATTTAGTCTACCAAATGTGTGTAGTAATGCTTGTGATGTTGTTTTGAACGGGCAAAAGTTAGAATTTGTCGACGAGACGGTATTTTTAGGAAATTACGTTTGACAATAGGCTACAATGAGGTCCGCATATAAAGGCGCTTTCGGGGAGATTGAGCTCAGCTGCTTTTGCAGTTAGACAGATTAGACAGCTCACGGACGTAGATACACCAAGGCTTGTCTATTTTAGTTATTTCCACAGCATTATGTCGTACGGCATTTTGTTGTAGGGTTGAACTACAGAAATATAATCAAACTGTATTCTACAAAGCGAGCTATCTGAGCAATATAATAATTTACGCCGTTGCGAATCGCTGAGAGAATTTTTTAAAACGATAAATATTTTAACGATGCCCTGTCAATACATATATGAAAATGTAATGTATGTAAGGAAAAATAGGCAATTGTTTGAAAAAAGAAGCGATAGACACAATTTTAATACTAGAGGCAAAAATAAGCTAGCTATACCGCAATTCAGACTATCCAAGGTACAGAAATCCTTCATGGGATGATGTATTAAATGCTATAATACAATACCAAGTTGCATACTAGATCTTAATGAAAATTAATTTAAAACATATATTAAGCGCTATTGGTCAATGAAAGACCTAATGAAAGGTAATCATCCATTAGCGTTCAAAAAGAAACTCATGGACGCGTGCATTCTGCCCATCCTCACCTATGGCGCTCAAAATTGGTATTTGACAAAACATCAGAAATCCAAACTCGAATTAGGAACACCACGCTGCGCTCCACAACTAAAATCGTTGACGTTGAACAATATACTTTTTTTAAAAAGAGTTACGAATGGAGTTTCTTGCTCGTTTTTCTCCATTCGAATCTACATTAGGCATCTTACATCATCTATATAGGCAGAGACTATGGAACACCAATTGCTACGATTCCTTCATACGTCTTTCGCTTCATCATCATCATTTTCATCGGTTAAGGGTACTTTTAATTTAGCCCTTCTTTAATATATCGCCAATCTGTTTAGTATCTGTCCGTCTAGGGCGTCCTCTATCAACAGCCCTATTCATATCCGCTCTGTATACTTCTTTCGTTACTCTACTTTTATCCATCCTTTCTACATGTCCAAACCAGCGTAACATTCCCTTTTCAATCCTGTGTCACTATATCATCTTTCAATCCACACCTTTCTCTAATAACACTATTTTATTTATTAATTATTTAGTTACTAAGTAAGATGTAATAACTGAAAAAAGTAGAAACCCACTGACCTTTTCAAAATAAAATTTAACAATGCTAAACGTTGATATAGTGAACCTGAGACTCTCTGTAACGAAAGTTATGGTAACCTGCAATAAAATAAAATTTGTAATTTTTTTGTTTATTTCATTAAACTAAAATTCAAATCTCACTTAATCTTTTACTCCGTAGTTCAATAAGCAATTATTAATACAGACCAGATGAATAAATACCTCATTTTTTCAAGTTATTAAAATTTGATAAAATAAGCAATATTTACCAGAAACTGCAACTGCCTGTCCATACGTCCGAACATGTTTAACAAATTGCTATAATAATTCAAAGTTTTTCTGATATTCTTAACACAGATTTCGACTTCATTCCTTTCAGTAATGTTGATAGAAACAGGATTTGATTCCAAGAATATTCTCAACCTCTTCATTCGATTGTGTAGCAATGAGAAAATCAACATGTTTATAGTGAAGATAAGATCTAAACCAACCAAAGCAGTAAATACAGCAAGAAATCTACCAACAGAATCCAATATCACAGTAGAATGAATGATGGTGACGAAGATTCTAATCAACCCGTTGATAGTCATGATCAGCCACACAAAACTGAGGACAGAAGTCAGTTTCTTGAAGCCAATGATCCGGTCAATAGTTTTGATACCATTGATGAACTCAAAGAAGAGATCGTCGCCATATTTGACGTATACAAAGTTGGTACATGTATATTGAATGATGCTGAGTACATAAATACTCAAGCGACCGTCATGTAAATAAATAAATAGAACACTAAAATTAAGGATTATGCAGTAAAATCTTAAGAAAAAGGAAATTGATCTCGATTTGCTGACGCTTGAGTAGTAGCCAACTAATAGACGCAATATTGATGTTTTCCTCAACAGCCATTCTACTGTTATATTCTTGTTTATTAAATGTTTTAACTTTGATATCATTTCGACAAGAGGCGAGCTTCAACTGAGTGTTCAGTTCGTGGTATTGATCGATGAAAATGCTAGTACTATTAATATCTTTGGAAAGTTAACTACAAAACAATGATTTCCTATATTCATTACTTGATTTGGAATGTAATGATATCTATTAACATCTATATAAATCTATCATTTATAAATCGATCTAACTATAAACATACTTAAAATATGCCTCTAGCAATGTGGTCACGAAAGTGCTATGATGACTAATTTAAAGCGCTACGCAAATGCTACGCTGAGACATGCCACGAAATAGCGTAGTACAATTCATTTCAAAATTTTCATTCGCTTATTTTTATGTTAACTTGAAAATTTTCTCTTCTGGTTTGTTTTTCAGATAGTTGGCAACAATAATTTAGTTTTTTTATGGGATAAGCCTCGGATCACATGATTGTAAGCAATCAGCATCGCCCATGGACATCTGGAACATGAGAGGCGTTACAAGTGCGTTACCGGCCTTTTGCGATTAGGAATTTGAAGATTGTTGGGTATTCAGGGATTCGTAATTGGGCCTCCGGTAACCTCACTCACACGACAAAACACAACGCAACCGTTGTTTCACGTCGGTCTTCTGGGAGGCCGTGGTATCACTCCGGTCGAGCCGGCCCATTCGTGCCGAAGCATGGCTCTTCCACACTTAGTACTTACTGATCTAAGCTTTGTTACTTACGAGGTACAATACACAACTTCTGTTCACACAAGAAAACCAACTTTATTAACACCTTAATTTAAATAGTTGTACAATTAATGCAAGTATAACTTTCTACATTGAAGTGTGTGAGCTGCAAAGCAACAATGACGTAGGTGATACAGAAGCTGATGACGGTGAACGGGACGTAGATGTTGAGAGGCACAACGCGACAGATGTCGTATCGGAATGGACGGAGCTTAATGTACTGCAGCGTTGTTGACAGCTCAAACTTAACAGATGTAAACAAGGAGCTTATGATAAGTATCTATATCTATACATAATAATAACATCGTAGGAAAGTCAAAATTGTACATTGAATATTTTTTTTAAAGAATACTTGGAGCGTGATCTCCTATCGATACTGAAGCCAAAAATATGATTTTTGGAATTTTTGTTTGTTTGTCTGTATGTATGTCCGGGATGATCTCAAAAAGTACTGTATGGATTAACTTCAAATTTTGCATGAATATTACTAACAAGTGGGGTCAACATATAGGGTACATATCACGCTATCATCTACGGGGGGGAGGAACTAAAGATACAAGTTGAAATAGAGTTATATCAGATAAAAATAGCCGTCATCATCAACATAGTCAGTTAGTTAGTCTGTCAGTCAGTCAGTCAGTTAATAAGTTAGAGTACATACAATACTGCCTCCTTAATATCAGATTTGTCATAGGTAATCCCTACAATTAACAGGCAGTTTGGGGATCACAGTTAGGTCCCCATAACTTTCCATATCGATGGTTGGTCGTAGTATTCAGACGTTGAATCAGTTTGGTATATCCGCAAAGTAATTAAATTCGATGCTTACCCCAGTTTCTTTTAAGCTGTGTGGCGAGTGTCTGCTTCATTTGGTCAACCTCCTGAACAGTCATCTCCACGATGACTGCCTCACTACTGACCTTCACGAGTGAGTGTATCATCTCCATGGAGTGGGATATCAGGAACGGATGAATGGTCTGCATATAATACATATATCTACAGAATTTTTCTCCAAACAGCTTCATTCTTTGAGTGCATAATTGGTATACGCATTAGACTAAGACGCGCGCGAGACGTGACGCGCCATACGCTCGAGTCTGGTCCTTGTCGGGCGGCGAGCTGCCCGTGCTCACTCTCCGCAGGCCGGTGGTTACGGTGACCGAAAATCGGCTCGCGTTAATTTACCTTTTAGTTTTCAAATAACGTTGATTTACATAGAAACCTATCTTAAAGCAAAAGAACAAGTATTAAGTAGATTGGAAGTCAAGTATAAAAGTGTAGGGTCTCACTGGATCGACATAAATATGTAAACTAAACCTAACCTTTAGATAGGACCTCTTTTTAAAGTATCAAAGTTTTCTCGAAAAGGATCCTTTATGTTGATAGAGTATTACCTATGTAAAGAAAAGTGTTGAATTGTAAACTTATGTAGGCCATTTTACAATAGTTTTATTAGGAATATTAAAAATGGGCACGCCTTCTGACCTCCGAAGGGTAACAGAGTTGCTGCATGTTACATTTTCAGTTTTATTATGAGACCCATGTAATAGGAGGAGAACCTAACACCATACACTAAGAACAATTCTAGTCTTCGTGCTATTACAGACTTCATAACAGCCGAAAATACCTGATAAGTATTCTAACCTAACCGAGATATAGTTGTAATTATTGTGATATATCTAAAGATTTTGTGAAAATTGGAAAAATTCCAACAATATTTTATCCGATCAGGAAACCGGACCTCCTATTAGTTACATTTGTTATATGAAATTGCATATAAATATATATAAAATGGTAAACCCATTAATAATATAGCACTTAATGAGAAAAAAACCAAATGTATTAAATTTAGTCTACCAAATGTGTGTAGTAATGATTGTGATATTGTTTTGAACGAAGAAAAGTTAGAATTTGTCGACGAGACGGTATTTTTAGGAAATTACGTTTGACAATAGGCTACAATGAGGTCCGCATATAAAGGCGCTTTCGGGGAGATTGAGCTCAGCTGCTTTTGCAGTTAGAGAGATTAGACAGCTCACGGACGTAGATACACCAAGGCTTGTCTATTTTAGTTATTTCCACAGCATTATGTCGTACGGCATTTTGTTGTAGGGTTGAACTACAGAAATATAATCAAACTGTATTCTACAAAGCGAGCTATCTGAGCAATATAATAATTTACGCCGTTGCGAATCGCTGAGAGAATTGTTTAAAACGATAAATATTTTAACGATGCCCTGTCAATACATATATGAAAATGTAATGTATGTAAGGAAAAATAGGCAATTGTTTGAAAAAAGAAGCGATAGACACAATTTTAATACTAGAGGCAAAAATAAGCTAGCTATACCGCAATTCAGTCTCTCCAAGGTACAGAAATCCTTCATGGGATGATGTATTAAATGCTATAATACAATACCAAGTTGCATACTAGATCTTAATGAAAATAAATTTAAAACATATATTAAGCGCTATTGGTCAATGAAAGACCTAATGAAAGGTAATCATTCATTAGCGTTCAAAAAGAAACTCATGGACGCGTGCATTGTGCCCATCCTCACCTATGGCGCTCAAACTTGGTCTTTGACAAAACATCAGAAATCCAAACTCGAATTATGAACACCACGCTGCGCTCCACAACTAAAATCGTTGACGTTGAACAATATACGTTTTTTTAAAAGAGTTACGAATGGAGTTTCTTGCTTGTTTTTCTCCATTCGAATCTACATTAGGCATCTTACATCATCTATATAGGCAGAGACTATGGAACACCAATTGCTACGATTCCTTCATACGTCTTTCGCTTCATCATCATCATCTTCATCAGTTAAGGGTACTTTTAATTTAGCCCATCTTTAATATAACGCCAATCTCTTTAGTATCTGTCCGTCTAGGGCGCCCTCTATCAACAGCCCTATTCATATCCGCTCTGTATACTTCTTTCGTTACTCTACTTTTATCCATCCTTTCTACATGTCCAAACCAGCGTAACATTCCCTTTTCAATCCTGTGTCACTATATCATCTTTCAATCCACACCTTTCTCTAATAACACTATTTTATTTATTAATTATTTAGTTACTAAATAATTTATAATAACTGAAAAAAGAAGGAAACCACTGACCTTTTCAAAATAAAATTTCACAATTCCAAAAGTTGCTATAGTGAACCTGAGACTCTCTGTAACGAAAGTTATGGTAACCTGCAATAAAATAAAATTTGTAATTTTTTGTTTATTTCATTAAACTAAAATTCAAATCTCACTTAATCTTTTACTCCGTAGTTCAATAAGCAATTATTAATACAGACCAGATGAATAAATACCTCATTTTTTCAAGTTATTAAAATTTGATAAAATAAGCAATATTTACCAGAAACTGCAACTGCTTGTCCATACGTCCGAACATGTTTAACAAATTGCTATAATAATTCAAAGTTTGTCTGATATTCTTAACACAGATTTCGACTTCATTCCTTCCAGTAATGTTGATAGGAACAGGATTTGATTCCAAGAATATTCTCAACCTCTTCATTCGATTGTGTAGCAATGAGAAAATCAACATGTTTATAGTGAAGATAAGATCTAAACCAAACAAAGCAGTAAATACAGCAAGAAATCTACCAACAGAATCCAATTTCACAATAGAATGAATGATGGTGACGAAGATTCTAATCAACCCGTTGATAGTCATGATCAGCCACACAAAACCGGGGACAGAAGTCAGTTTCTTGAAGCCAATGATCCGGTCGATAGTTTTGATACCATTGATGAACTCAAAGAAGAGATTGTCGCCATATTTGACGTATACAACGTTGGTACATGTATATTGAATGATGCTGAGTACATAAATACTCGAGCGAGCTTTACCGTCGTATAAATAAATAAATAGAATACTCAAATTAATGATTATGCAGTAAAATCTTAACAAAAAGGAAATTGGTCTCGATTTGCTGACGCTTGAGTAGTAGCCAACTAATAGACGCAATATTGATGTTTTCCTCAACAGCCATTCTACCGTTATATTCTTGTTTATTAAATGTTTTAAATTTGATATCATTTCGACAAGAGGCGAGCTTCAACTGAGTGTTCAGTTCGTGGTATTGATCGATGAAAATGCTAGTACTATTAATATCTTTGGAAAGTTAACTACAAAACAATGATTACCTACATTCATTACTTGGTTTGGAATGTAATGATAGGAACATTTCATGGTTTCATTTAAAAATAATACTTAATTATTTAGATTTGAAAATAGGAATATTTCATGGTTTCATTTAAAAATATTTCTTAATTATTTAGAAGTGAAAAAAGATAAGTTTAATAGATACGAAGTAAACAAAAATGTATATCTTGACATCTCAAATCATGAAATGTAAAAGCTGCAAGCCAACAACAAGATAGGTGATACATAAACTCATGACGACAAAGGGCAGGTAGATATTGAGGGTCACAGCGCTGCAGATAGAGAAGTGGAAAGGTCGCAGACTCATGTACTGTAGGGTTGTCTCCAGCTCAAATACGAGAGATTCATCTGTAAGCAATAAAACGTGATGGTTTTAATCGATTTTGATATTGAACTAGTATTAGACTAACATAGATTAATCTTTAACGTAGGTTACACGCTCATACTGGCATCAGTCTGCTGTCATACATAACGGATTCATGAAAAATATCTAAAATATTATTTTTTGTCATTTTGCACTATCAGTCCGTCAGTCAACTGGTTAGGTGGCAAATCTCCCGTCATTCTGAGAAAACTGATCGACCAGACCGACGCCAGACCTACGCTGAAGAATTCACACCAACCGTCGAAGGAGCAGCATTGTCCAAACTTTGGTTTGCCTAACTGCAATACCCAAATATGGAGTTTTCAGCAAACTCTCTCATAAGAAGAAGGCTTTATTTAGGTTAGTGATGTCGATTCTGACGCTATGTTCAATGCTTTGTATATAACTGACGACAACTGGGATTTTGTTTTTTCCCTCAGTGAATATAAGATACCTATGGAAATAGGGAATAAGCATCGTAAGTTAACGTACGATTCTAATAATGAATGAAGAGATAATAACCTGATGTTTGCAATAATTTGCTACTAAGCATTTGTTTAATGTTGTTCACATGGTTAGCCGTTATTTCTGCTATAATGGCTGGACTGGATATTATGATTAAAGATTGCATTACCTCCATCACCAATCCGAGAATGAAACTATTGTTAACCTAAAAATAATAACAAAATCAGAAAAGCATTCAACTCAACGTTTGTATTATTTTGTCAACTGGATGAGGAAGAAATTTATGGGTCAATGTGCCCCAATGTATACCGCATCATCGCTTACCACCAAGCAAGATAATGGTCAAATGGACGCCCATCGAAAGTATAAAAAAAGAAAGAATAGTAAAACAAATCTTAGATATGTGAAAACCTTATTTTGTTACAATGTGATCAAATAGTAGTACACCTCTTACCTTAAAGGTCAATGACACTATGGCAAAACCCAATAACAGTGTTTTTACAGAATGTATAGTCCAATTGATAAATAGCTGAAACAAAAACTAATAATATTTACCACAAAAAAAAGAAACTACTTGATCACACTATTTTAAACATCTAGCGATGAAACCAGTCAGAAGAAAAGATAATTTACCAAAATTTGCAACGGCTTCGATATACTTGCCAAATTGTCCAACAGATTATTATAGTAGAATAAACTTTTCCTCATATTCTTAATGTCGATCTCAACTTCGTTCTGTCCAGTAACATTTACATGAATACAATTTGACTTCAAAAATAATTGTAACTGCTTCATCCGATTTTGTATTATCGAGAATATTAATACGTTAACAATATGGTTAATATCAATAGAGCACAAAGCAAAGGTAACAGTAATGAATAGTATTGTAGGAATAGGGTCAACAACAGTGTGAGTGATGCTGATAAATAGTCTAATGATGAAATTGCTAACTATGATAACGCACACATATTTTGTAAAGAAAGACACTCTCTTAAAGCCAATAATCCTATCGTTAATTTCGATAGTACTGATAAATTTTAAGAAGAACTCGTCACCATAAATAAAGTTGACAATGGCACACAACCAGTATTCAAAGACACCGAGAGAAAAAATACTAATGGAATATCGAAAAATGATATCATAAAGGCAAATAAGGCTGACACAAAGAAATATAATTATGCAGTAGAATTTTAACAAATTGCATTTAGTTCTTAATTCGCTTATGTTTGTGTAATTGCTGAGAACCAGTCGAAATATAACCAGCAACCATAAAATCCAATTGGATGGTGTACGTTTTTGTATAAAAAAATTAAAATTGTGCATTGTGTCAGTTGGTCGGCATGACATCTTCAACTGTATGACGAATCGATAGTCGATGTAGCTGACGACATTAATTAGTACTATTACTATTTGTATTAATTAATAAATCGTATCTACCCATCAACTATATCCATAATATCACCATTAATTGATGTTGATAGAAGGTTCTGAAAAGAAGCAGACATGAGAGCTCTGTTAAACCTAATACGAGGTGGTCATAAAAACAAATGGAATAAGACATCCATCTTCGCTTTGGCTATTAAAAATAATGCTCATTAGTCGCCTTATTTTGGGGCATTATTCCAATATCAGTGACTCAAAGTCCATCAGCAATCTGGTAAAGTTCTACTGTATCCTCATCTGCACCTCTTTCACTACTATTTACTTGTGGGATATTTATACCAAAAAAGTTACATCCTTCTACATCATCACCATCTTGGAGAATATTTGCATTAGTATAATTTACTTATGTCATGGCGATCAACTTTTCTCTAAGTTCTTCAGTGCAATTAAAACTAATGATAGGATTGTTGGATTCAAAGACATCTCTTTTATGCCCAATTACGTATACGCCGTCATATCTTTCAATAATCTGATGAGAATAGTTAATTGTTGCATTTATGCTGCTGTACGAATACAAAGTTTACGTAATGTTACGTTTTATTGTATTGTTTTGGTATTAATTGCATCAATTCTTAACCATTTATCAATTATAACAATTTTCTCGATTACGCAAAACCGAATGAAACTATTGAGATTGTTTTTGGAACCAAAAACAGTTTCAATGAATACGATTGAAAGGAATGAAGTTTTACTCAGTTATAAGAAAATGTTTAAAATATTATGGAAATCTGTTGGATAAATTCTTCTGCGTCGACAAGGTTCTACACTATAAGGTAAATAGATGTATCAATGTTAACAACAATTCGTATTACATAAATTTTATATTACTTGAAATTCTGTTTCATTTCTTTACAGATAATCGTCACTTGGATTGTGCAAACATCGAGAATAACTCTCTTACTCGTTACTCCCTTTTTCAGATTAGTTTGGGTTGGGCTCTAGTTTTAAAGTCCTGTTATAATAAATCAGAAAACCTCATACATGCATAACGTTGCGTAGCTGCCTAGCAATACACTAATCATGGCACCAATGGTTGCAACAACTCAATTATGATCTTTATTAATGTTATTTTCAAATTTCTTTCAGCGTGTCTCTGTAGCACTGACGATATCACCCTTCATAGAAGTATGTCAAGCCTTGATAATGGTATCTGCTCAAGCAATTGTGGTGGAAGCTACAGTACATGAAGTGAATCGTATAGTGGAATTGTTGACAACACAAATGTATGCAAGCTCAGGTACTCTATACAATTCTTTAGTTAAATATCTGTTATCGAGAAAAACCTAATTTAATAAAAATCTAATTTAATGTTGAATGAAGTTTGTTTACAACCAGTTTATCGGCAAGATTCCTAATGTGAACCGCTAAGGTGCGGAATTTCTTGCCAAAGTCTGTGTTTCCTGAAAAATACAACTTGGTTGTCTTCAAGTCCCGAGTGAATGCTCACAGGCGAGATGGTGTCCAAACGCCATTCTGTTACATAGAAAAAAAAACTGAAATTTGTTCACATTACACATTTTGTGACTGATATTAATGATAGTGCAGTTTATATTTCTGGTTTCTTTTCATCGTCCAATTTTAGCTTGCTGACCATGTTCTTCCTCTTCTTTGCAGATGAGTATATGCAATTCGAGCTGGCAACGATGCTGCAATATATGAGGCTTCGTCCATTCAAATACAATATCTGTCGCGTTGTGCCTCTCACTATCTATCTGCCGTTCTTTGCCATCACTTTCAGTATCACCTATGTTATCGTGGCTTTGCAACTCACACACTTTCATAATTAAAATTCCCTCTCCAACCAAGCATCGAATAAATTGTCAATCAAACTATTATCGTTTTTTATTTATTTCCATAACAATTTTAAGGGTACATCGGTTTCTGTAAAACCTATAAATAAAATTATTATTATTCTTACATTAGTAATCAGATTAGACGTCACCTATCCAAAAACAAAGGACAAACATGAAAACTGATGAAATTATGGATATGAAAATGATATTTATAGACCTCGATAACCATAGATCAATATAACGTTACACTAGGTACAAACAAAAGGCAGTTGTGGCTCAGCTCTCATCCACATGATACCAAATTCAAAATATTTCACAAATAAAGGAATGCCGATAGAATGGCTACTGAAGAAAACATCAATACTCCGTCTGATTCTTGGCAACTACTCGAACGTTCATAAATCAAAACCAATTTGTTATGTGCTAAAACTGTTGTGTCTTTTTGTTTCTTTTTCTTTTATGGGTTTATATTGGTATAACGAAGACACCCGTATATCCATCTACTTTCTCAATGTTATTCAGCACACGTGTATCAATCTTATTTATGTAAAATATGGCGACGATCTCTTTTTTGATTTCATCAATGGTATCAAAACTATCGACAGGATCATTGGTTTTAAGAAACTGTCTTCTGTCACCAGTTTTGTGTGGCTTCTCATGATAATCAATAGTCTCATAAGAATAAATGTCACTATCATTCATTACTTTTATAAACTTCATCATCTAAATACCTTTTTTATTGTATTATTTACACTGACTGGTTTGGACATCAATTTTTATATAAACATATTGGTTTTCTCACTTTTGTATAATCGAATGAAAACGTTGAGGATATTTTTGGCATCAAATTCTGTTTCTATCAACACTACCAGAAGGAACGAAGTTGAATACTGTGTTAAAAATATAAGGAAATGTTTGAAATATTATAATGATTTGATGAACCTCTTTGAACGGATGGACAAACAGTTGCAATGTTTGGTAAATATTTTATTATTTTTGTGATCAGTAAACGCTTAGCTTAAAACTAAAAATTTGGTACGGTGGTGTATGCTACACTTAGTTCTAATACCTTTGTTCATCGTTCGACTTTCTCAAAATTAGAATTGATATTTTTATAATCAAAGAATTTGTTTTTAGATCACCATCACTTGGTTTACAGAAAGTTTAAGCTTAACTGTTTCGACTTATAATGTGGTCAGAAATCATTTACTACGGGTTAGTACCTTATTAATATTTAACTTTAAATATAGCTTATGCTTAATTTGAATTCGACATTTTTTATATTGCAGACTCGTCAGGTATTAGTGGCATCAACCTTTTTGGAGATGTTTACATCATTCTTGAAGATGAGTACTGAAGCTGGTATTATAACAGCGACCATGGAGGAAATGAATGAAATGAAGATGACACTGTCCACCCAACAACTGAGGACTTTAGGTAAATTACAAATTGTCTAAAACCAAAACTATCCATCAAAGAATAAGACACACCTTAAAATTCCAGTTGATTAACAAAAAGCACATATTACGATAACATAACATCACGCCTTTCATCCCCGAAGGGGTTGGCAGAGGTGTACATTATGCCACTGTACAATATAACACCCTCTTTTCACGATTTATGTTATGAGTCTCATTCCCATGTAATACGGGGTGAGCCTATTGCTGGCCAATATATCGGGCACAATTCCAGACTCCGTACTACTACTGAGAATTTTTTTTAAACTCAGTAATACTTTGTCCGATCCGGGAATCGAACCCGAGACCCCTTGCCCGGCAGTCGCACTTGCGACTACTCGGCCAACGAGGCAGTCATATTACCAAAGTTACTAAAAAAACTTTATTTTATATATTGAAGAAAAGATGGCGCCGGTTCGTGTAAAACGTAGTAAAAAGTACTGATCTTGATTTACATGGGTTGACATTTACATACTTTGTGTTTTATATCAAACCCTAAGACCAAAAGAATAAGCTTCTATCTTAAATATTTGTTCCAGATGAATCTATTCAACTCGAGCTATCAACAACACTGCAGTATGTGAATATCCGTCCATTCCGATACGACATCTGTCGCGTTGTGTCTCTCAACATCTATCTGCCATTTGCCGTCATCAGCTTCTGCATCACCTATGTCATTGTAGCTTTGCAGCTCACACATTTCAATGCAGGAAATGTGTACACCTTCAATAATTTCACAAATATATAAATCGACTTAAAATATATTCAACGATGCTGATAAAATTTTATATGGATGGATTTTATTTGCAAAATGTAAACCATAAAGAGGTCCTAGAATATTACATTCTAATGTGTTCTTATTATGTTTGGATAACAAAAATAGTTATACAATCTGATTTAGCCAGTAGTGCCCTAATGCAATTTAATAAAATGACTTTATGGTGTACCGTAGACAAACATCATTATAAATAATTTTAAGTTTAGAAGTTTTTACTAGGAAATATGTTATTTTTCTTCGGTCTACACACTTTACCAATAAACAGACCAGTACATATAAATTGACCAAGTTTATTTAAAATAGTGCATACTTGTTTACCTTCGTGCTGTCACAGATATAGAGATTCGATAAAAATGTAATCAGTATTAAAACAAGTCCATCAATATTAATATTGAATTCCAAAGATACACTCCATAAAATAGAAGCTCCAATACCAACGGCAGTAAGTCTAGTTTGTACTAATAAAAAACAAAATGATTCCAAAACTACAGCTTCAAATGAAAAACCAAATTAAGATATTTCTAAAAACGATGTCCTTATTACGTCTTTGCTTCGGCATTTACACAAATATAAGTTCTTCAAGAATAATTTGCTGTATCCTAAAACTGTATTGCATCTTCACTGGTATGATTTTGTTCACCTGGTTTACTGGTAACTTCACTTTCCACTTCACTTCCTCTTTCTTCTGTGTCATTATTGAATACTTTTGTGTCATAACCATTAACTTATTTCATGGCGATAATTATTTGCGAAGCTTCATCAATGATGTCGTTGATAGAGACAGGATTTTGGGACTCAAAAATACCCCAGTACTCTCCAATTCCCTATCCTCTTCAATAGTCTTAATTTCAGTTTTAAGATTATTTACTATAATTGTACGATCAATAGTAGATGCGTCTCATTGGGTAAATTTTTTTGCTGTAACATTCGTATTGGTTGTCGTTGATTTAAACTTTTTATCAATTTTTGTTGTCTTTGTAATATTGAGAAATCGTTTGAAAACTTTGAAAATGTTGCTGCAATCAAATTCTGTTTCTGTTAATATTACTGGAAGGAATGATATTGATATGACCATTAGAAATGTGAAAAAGAGCTTGCATTACTATAATGGTTTGTTAGACAGTTTAATGGTTGCTGACATACAGCTTCAGTTAATGGTAAGTGAACTAAGTAATGATATTATTGTAATCAGTCAGTATTTCTGGTTAGTAATTTTTTTTCTAATTTTACAGTTATCAATCAATTGGTTGAAAAATGGTGTAAAAGTGGTAATTTTAGTTTATTTCACAATCATCAAGCTTTTTGGTACGGTAAGTAAAACTGTATTTTTATGGTAATACCCATTTTGTTACTTATTAAGTTTGAGTAGGGTAGATGGCGCTACTTTCGAAAAGGATCACCGTTGCATCTATAGCATTTACGTAATACAGAACATGTTTTTCAGGATGTCAAAATAAGGTTATTAACCGGTGCTACGGAATGCGTGTATTCCTTATTTATGCTTGCCGTCCCAGCCGTAGTCGTGGAGTTGGCTATGTCAGAAGTGGATGAAATTAAGAAAATATTCACAATGCAGTTACTAAAAGTCTCAGGTATGTTAATAATTTAAATATGGAAGAACCCCACTTTTGCACGAATGGGCCGGCTCACCCGGAGGACCATAGCCTAACAGAAAACCAACGAGAAACAAACCTTGCGTTGTGTTTCATCGTGTGAGTAAAATTACTGGAATCCTAATTACCCAATCTCCTCAATCCCCGAATCTCACCCGAGCGTACGGCGCGTCGAGTTCCGCGCGCTCCTCAAAGAGCCATCAGACCACCACAGATGGGGCCCAACAGGGCCGATGCCGATTCGGAGTCGCGGAGAACCTAACGGGTAACCGGGGCTCCGGCTCGACGTGCAGGAGAAGGAACGGGGTGGTTTTTAATCAGTAAGAGTCTGACACTCCCTCCCGCCTCACCCAGGCGGGAGCAGTCATTCGATGATTTTCCCCCCTAAAAAAAAATCCCCGAATCTCCAACAATCCTCAAATTCCTAATTCCCAAAAGACCAGCAAAGCACTAATAACGTTCTGGAGTTTCGGGTATCCATAGGCGGCAGCGATTGTTTACCATCAGGTGATCCGTCTGCTCGTTGACCAGCTTAACCGATGAAAAATCGTTTATAGCTTCTGTACTGTGGGATTCTAGTAGGTGTAAAAACTGAATTAGTCACGAAGTAACAATTAAGCAGCTGCTGTACCTTGTTATGTTTTTTGCAGACGATTCTCTTCGATTCGAACTGGAGACAGCATTGCAGTACGTGAGCCTGCGTCCCTTTCAATACACAATCTGTCGTGTTATACCCCTCAACCTCCGTGTTCCATTCTCTATCGCTGGCATCTGCATTACCTACACTATTGTCTTACTACAACTTACTCTATTTACTTAATTCTTGTTCTACTAAATAAAAATATTATGACATATTGTGTTGACCGTCTTCATCTTTTACGTACATATCATATTAATACACATTAGAAAAAGTTTAGAAACTATGTCTTGAAATCAATTAAGTACCTACCGAATAAAATTCTTTGCAACGTTTTTTTGTTATTATTTTTAACAAATACTAAGGTCCCTTTAAGTCATTATTTCTGTAGACTCTTAACTTGTAACGCCATCTATTACGCGGGAGAGATAAACATGTGGTGTTTAAATAAATTAAACGATCGTTCTAATAATAATATTGTTATACTACTTTCATTTGTATAATTAAAGCTATCATAGGTACAAGGTATGGTTTAGTATGTATTTATATATAATTTAAGTGAACCCGTTGATATAGCAACATAGATGTAAACTAATTTAAATATAAAGCAAATGAATATTTTGAATTCCACTTCTTTACAAAATGATTTTATAGTAAGAACTATAACAGTTTTATGAAGATGTAGTTAAATTGAAAAGTCGTACTTACTAGAAAAGTTCAGTGATTAATAAAGATGGACAAGATGATTTCGAAACTAAAACAATTCTTGAACAATCGACCTTCCAATCAAGTGGTCAAATTCATACCTATATTGAACCTTATGATAGGCAACTACCTAACCATTACTGAATCAAAACTCATCAATTGTTTATTGCGTATCTATTGCGTGACTGTTTTGATCTTCATTATAAATAGTTATATCAAAATTATTAATAACACTACTACCTTTTCTCTTACGTTCCTCATTTTGGAATACATCTTTATTTTTATCGTACAGTTCATCAATGGCGAAAATTGTTTAGAAACCTTCATCACTACCATTCAGACTTACGACAGGATCAGAGGTTACAGTAAAATACCCCTTTTTACTAACGTTACATGTATCATTATTGCGTATACTCTAATTTGTAGAATCACTATTTTCATTTTTCGATTTGTTGCAACTCCTCAAAATTGGGTTGAAATTATTGGCATGATATCAATGTTGATTTCTTTGGATTTGAACTTATTAACTATTTCTATAGTCTTCATGGTTTGTTATGGTCGCCTTAGATTGTTAAATATGTCCATGGATAGATATAATGTTGGCGTTAATAGTGCGATGAGAGATATTCTTGCAGAAAGTATTAGGAATATTAAAACGAATGTGCTTTACTACTGCCATCTATTGGACAGTCTGCAAAAGGTTGATAAACAACTTCAGTTGTTGGTAAATATCCTTTCCCTTAATTATATTAATTTCAGATGAATTAAAGATTTTATTTTCGTTATTTTATTAGATAATTTCAAGGTTATTTGCTGGTACTTTGTTACAGATATTCACCCATTGGACAACACATACAACAAAACTGTTTTTCTTACTTGACAATTTATTAAAGGCATTTTTAATTACGGTAACATAGAAATTTTACTCATTTTAATATCGAAATAAATAAAACCTAACCTCAAAGATACACTTAATATATCAGTTTTATAATTTATTTTTAAAGGTCTTTTTTCAGATGGAGTCTTTTAAATTGTTCAGTGTGCTAGAAGCGTTCCATTCTATATTTTTGTTATTTGGGCCAGCAATAATAATGGAAGCAATCACATCAGAAATGAACGACATAAAGACGAAACTCTGTGCTCAGTTATTGAAAACTACAGGTACCTATTCAAATTCACTTTCATGACTCCTTTTCTTCCAGCTCAGCTTCCTTTTCTTAAGAGATCAGGAAGACACAGATCACCTGATGATAAGTAGTTATCAGCGCAGCCTATAAACATGCACGTCAGAGAAGCCCTTGAGAAATACCGAAAGAAACTACTAAACTTCAGCTTTTTATTGTCAGTTTTGTCTATTATATATGTATTATACGTTTAGCGATCAACGAGTGTCTGTTAATAAATGAAACAAGTTAATTTATTTCTGCAAATAGGCTACACAAGGCCTTTACACACGTCAATTTTGCCAACGATGAGGCCGATATTTCCTTACTGACTACTCTGAGACCATCTGTTGGACTATGTTCATCATCATCGTTCCCCCTTTACTGATGATCCTGACCCAAAGATAGTCAATAGCACGATTCCATCGGTCACGGTCAGTGGTCCAGTGCAATCCTCATAATGTCAGATTACATCTGACTCAATAATAGCTTAACGTACCTATATCTTTTGAAGTATCTTGCTTGTTCTTCTCCATACAAACACACTTTGGAACGACCGCCTAACTTCACTTGTAGACAGACACGTTTCAAAAGTGCCTAATTAAGGCTTAATTGAAATAAATGGTTTGATTTTCACTTTGACTTTTGTTTTTTACAGATGAGGCCATACATTTCGAACTAAATATCGCGCTTCAGTATATAAACCTGCGCCCATTTCAATATACAATTTGTCGTCTTGTACCTCTCAATATCCATCTGCCTTTTGCCATCATCGGAGTCTGCATCACCTATAACATTGTCAGTTTGCAACTCACTCATTTGTCTGGTTAGATCATATTTATTTTTAAAATCAAATACAACACTTTGTATGTCTATGAATGCTTTTTGCGATTTAAAATAAAGTGATATGTGTTCTGATAATGTCGTATGTTTTAAATTATTGTTTTCTTCGTGTACCTACCAAAGATCTGGATTTGAATAACATTCGTTCGTCATTGCATTGATTAGAACAATGAAAAGAGAATCCTCTTATCTGTAGATAAGAAAATTTGACTTTAATAATTATTGGACCAATTTTAAGTAATCCAACATTTTTGACTTTCGAAAAAATTATCTCTTGCTTTTATATCTTTTTAAAAAACATTGTCCCACACTAGGACTTTTTCCTGTGTCGTGGGTACGTGTACAAATATATAAGTTCACATACACATGACACCCAGACCCGCAACAACAATCTGTGAGTTGTTCAAACAAAGAGTTGTTCCATGGGGGAATCGAACCCGCGACATGTAGCGCGACAACCGTGCTAACAAATTCGATTGAAATTCGCTACTATTTATAATTCGTCACTTTACATAGTTAGCTAAAGTAAGACTGCCTCATTGGCCGAGTGGTCGCAAGTGCGACTGCCGGGCAAGGGGTCTCGGGTTCGATTCCCGGGTCGGGCAAAGTATTACTGGGTTTTTCTCAGTGGTAGCACGGAGTCTGGAACTGTACCCGGTATAATGGCAATAGGCTCACCCCCTATTACATGGGACTCATAACATAAATAGTGAAAAGTGGGTTAAGTGGCATTAAATGCCGTAATGTGCACCTCTGCCTACCCATTCGGGGATAAAAGGCGTGATGTTATGCTAAAGTAGGAATAAACTAGAAAGTACTAATATTGCGCAGTTATTACAAACTGATGATATTCCAAATGGATCACAAAATATTATAGACCTTATGCCCTAAATCATTAATAACTTAACGGCTTAAAATTAATAGGTAATATATCTATAGTTTCTTAATTATTTATTAATGACTGACCTATCATTAGAGACATCAAGTCCAACGACTCAAATATACCCTTTAAATCAGTTGCTGAACGGACGCGAGTTTAAGATTATTCAAAACTTGAATAACTTTAATTTGAATATTTTATCATTTGAATATACAGTGTTTGGATTTGCAGTGCATTTATATACTTAATCAAGATGATTTTCTACAGATTAGCAGTAGTTAAGTAAGTCTGTTTTTGTTATTACTTCTTCTGACTGGTTTTATGACATAAATTGTCAATTATTGTGTGCATCATAATAGAGTCGATGACTAATTTTTATTTTAATGTCCGTCTGATAGATTATTTTAAAACATTACACATGTAGTTTTAATTTTTTACAGAAATGAATACTTTCAACGATACAACGATTTGAAATGTCGTGTGACGTCACTTCTATGTACATTTTATACGTAGAAATGTCGTTTTAGCCCCCACTTCTGAACTTTGATTCGTTTTGTCTAAGTATTGTTTTATTATACAACATAATAAAAAAATACGTGTCTAATATTTTTTCATTACCTAACTGACGGACTAATTAGATTTTTAATTTTCATACCCTGTCATCATCCCTATTATTGTGTTGTTCCTGTTGACGTCTACTGTAGATAAACTCTTGCCACACTTGTTTTTTTTTCTAAATCTACCTATGTGTTAGCTAATTAAGTAGTTTCTAGGGTAACAAAATTAAAAAATCTAATTAGTCCGTCAGTTAGATAATGAAGAAATATTAGATACGTATTTTTTATTTTCTTGTATTAAGTTGCAATACTTAGATAAAATGGCACTAAGTTGAGGAGTGGGTGGTCGTTACGTCATAACGTGCTACAAAATGTGGCACGCTGTGACGTCACACGATATTTCAAATTAATGTATCGTCGAAAGTATTTAATTTTGTGAGAAAAGAAAAAATACGTGTCTAAAGTTTTAAATTAATGTACCAGACGGACATTAAAATAAAATTTAGGAAACTATCCTATTGTCACTTTTTCTTCATTCACTTTCCATTTGCATTCAAATTCCTATTCGTGTTATTTAAGTAGCATAAAAGACCTTATCACTACTGTATTATTTGCAGCACAGTCGCTATAGTTACATAAACTAGTAAAAGATGCACATTCTATAATATTCCTCATCATATAAAAATTCGATTTCGAGATTGATTTATGATAGCACAAGTTTAAACCTTAGTGAATTTTGGTTGCTATTTTAAATGGATAACCCTGTACTTATTGTAAATACGATAAATAAATGAAAAAAAAAATATAATTATCATCATGAGCCCATAGCAATCCGTAAGCAGGCCTCTATTTCTACTTTTCCTGTTTCTACTTTCTCCTTTATCTTATATCCAGGTTGGAATTTTGCAATGCCACCTGAAGGGGGAGTTCTCTAATACTTTATATAGGAAATTTTACTCAAAGAAAACATTACTTTATTTTTGAAAAGAAATAAAACGGCATTTATAGGTTTTTAAAAACTCGTTTGCCGCAATCGAAATTAATTAATCTAATCGAACCGACTGAAACCTGTAAAAGTTGCACCCTGTACTTTTATTGCATCGGTCGATATTGGAAATCAATTATTAATTCAATGGTTGACCCAATGGTTAAAGACTTTGACTGCACGGTTGGTGCGGTGGCTGGGCAACCGGGTGACGTGCAACGTGTCGCGGGTTCGATTCACTTTATGTGTTCCACAAATTGTTGTTTCGGGTCTGGGTGTCATTATGTATGTGAACTTGTATGTTTGTAAACGCACCACGACACAGGAGAAAATACTTTTGTAGGGCAACGTTTAAAAAAAAGTACTACCCATTCAGGTGACATTACAAAATTCCACCCTGTATAGGTACTATTCAATGATTAATATAAAATGTCCATTATTTTGTAGGCTGATAAAATACTTCAAACTAGATGAATTATACACACAGAAAGAAAAACTGATGATGTTTCTTCTGAAAAAAAAACCAAAGAAGGTTTATAACCCAAAACTGAAGACTGACCCAAAACTGGACCTGTGCATCTCAATATTAATGACCATAATTACATCTGTGCTCTGTCTGTCCATACCGTTGGTCGTAATGGATACACCCTGTGAAGTTTTAAAGGAACAAAAATACATGAAGATTTACAAAATCGCCAAAAATTTCGAAAAATATTTACCAATGGTTGATAGAATGCTTATTTCTTTGTTTATAATACTTACTTTTATATCAGTTCTAACTATAATTGACGCCATAATTACTACGGAAATTAAGAGCCCTTGGGTTGAAATGGGGATTTATGAACCACCAACTTGTGGTCGAAAGAAATGGTGTACGAAGGTCAATCCTGCTGCTACCTCTTGTTACTGCACATTTGATAAATAATCTTATGCTTTTTGTACTATTTGTCAAGGTATGACACTAGACCAAGTAGTTTAAGTGTGGGAGAGCCATGCTTCGGCACGAATGGGCCGGCTCGACCGAAGTGATACAACGGCCTCATAGAAAACCGACGTGAAGCAACGCTTGCGTTGTGTTTCGTCGTATGAGTGAGGTTACCGGAGGCCCAATTACCCTCCCCATCCCCAATCTCCCCTCTTCCTGAATCCCCAACGATCCTTAAACTCCTAATCCCCAAAAGGCCGGTAACGCACTTGTAATGCCTCTGGTGTTCCAGGTGTCCATGGGCTATGCCATTAAAAAAATAAAGACCAATTCAAGTATTTTTCTTAATATGTTCTTGTAACAAAGACGGTATATTTATAGACTAGATTTGATACCAATGAGAATTTAATTATAATCGACATTAGATTTAGATTAATTAACATTTTGTTTTACATTTATGTTGTAGATAATGCATTTTTTTCTTGTTGTTTGAGCAGTTTTATTGTTTTCGTATTTTGAGTTACTGATTGCTTCGTTAGCCGAGTGGTCGCAAGTGCGACTGCCGATCGAGGGGGCTCGGGTTCGATTCCCGTGTCAGGCGAAGTACTACGGGGTTTTAAAAAAAAACTTAATAGTAGCACAGAGTCTAGAATTGTCCCTGGTATATGGCAATAGGCTCACCCCCTATTATATGGTACTCATAACATAAATAGTGAAAATGGATGTTACATTGTACAGTGGCATAATGTGCACCTCTGCCTACCCCTTCGAGGATAAAAGGCGTGATCCTTTTGAGTTATAAAAATAACTTCATGTAACAATAAAGGTTTGCAAAAAGTAATCCTGATTACTTATTTCCCGATGGTGAATTATGCATGACAAATAAACACTATACAGAGTCCTATTTACTCAAAAATAGTCTGACTTTTATTAAAGATTGCAAAGGAGAAAATATTTAAAAATGAATTTATATGAGGCCCCAAATAACAGTAGCCCAAGCTGCACAATGGACCTTTGGGCTTCACTACTGAGCTATGCTGTGGTACAAGATATAGACGATGAGCGACAAAACTTATACATCAACAGTCCATAAGTGCCCACTGCTGAGCAAAGCCTCTTCTCACATGGAGAAAGTTTGAGCATTAGTCAATGCGGATTGGCGATTACAAACTTATAATTAGAAATTATAAGTCCAGGTTTAATCACGATGTTTTCCTTCACCATTTGTCAGTGATGTCTAAATAATCTTATTAAGTACATACATATAACTCGGAAAAAGTCACATTGGTACTTGCCGTTGGTAGGCTTCGAACCCGCACCCTCATGCATGAGAAGCGGGCGTCTTAACCTCCGGGCCACAAACCAACAGTAAAGAAAATGATAGTCAATTCTTAAGAGCGTCAACCCAAGTAATTTTGTTCCACAGAAGCTTAAGGCTCTAAACAGACGAACCGGACTTCAGCTGCAATCTAACTGCTAATTGCAGTTGGAACGCAGTTGACACGACTGCAATAGAACTGCAATCGGACTCCTTGTTTGGTTTGCAACCGTTTTGTCATGACTGCAATAGAACTTGCACGCGAGTCACTTAAATACCAGCGCAAGACCCTGTTTGCACATGCTGAACTGGTCCCATTTCGCGGCAGACTATGATTGCATGCTCATGTCCCATGAGCATGTAACCATCAGTACCTACTAATACAATGACTTTTATGTACACGTCACTTGTTTTTTGGCGTGAAATAAAGTTTTTTCTTTTAATCGGACTGCTCGTTTGGTTTGCAACCGTTTGGTCATGACTGTAAAAGTACTGCAATCGGACTGCACGTTTGGTTAGGGAGTGTTCACAATACTCTTATTTCTTATAACTTACACCAGCCCCCACTCCCTGATCCACATTTCGCCAGTGCACGCACTAACCGTACCTCACAGCTCGCCGGCCGACGGCAGCCAGTTGTTAATTTTGCAGGAGCGGCTCTACTCTTGTGGTTTATTCGTATGGTGCAGCTCTAGGGGTTATTTAAGGGAAGTTTCGTAGTGAGACTATGCGAAATTTAACAGGCACGTGAATGTTAATATGTAATTGAAACTGAGAATTTGTGGTATAGACCACTGTACCTATGGAATGGAGATTGGAGAGGGAATATTTTAAGTGTAGGAGAGCTTCGGCACGAATGGGCCGGCTCGACCGGAGTGATACCACAGCCTCACAGAAAACCGACGTGATGCGACGCTTGCGTTGTGTTTCGTCGTGTGAGTGAGGTTACCGGAGGCCCAATTACCCTCCCCTTCCCCAATCTCCCCAATTCCTGAATCCCCAACGATCCTCAAACTCCACAAAAGGCCGGTAACGCACTTGTAACGCCTCTGGTGTTCCAGGTGTCAATGGGCGAAGCCAATTGCTTACCATCAGGTATGCTCGTTTACCGGCTGATGCCATAAAAAAATATAGTTTTTGCACAATCAAGTTTTGGCAATTAAACTCTTTATACGTCACTTTCGGGTCACGTAAGATTGTTATGGTTTTTTTTTTTAAGGGGGGAAAATCATCGAATGACTGCTCCCAAGATTGTTATGGTTATGCTTCATTAGTGGTTTATGTAACAGCCAGGACAGTGAATGAAAAATCTTTATCTTAGATTTTTGTAAGCAATGCGATAGTAGACGCGGTGACCGCGGACGCTACTCATAAGGAAAAGTCCTTCTGTGCCTCGAAACTAGTAGAGCTTTTCTCAGTATATTTACGTGAAAAACCGTTATTTTTAATTAATTTAGTACTTTATAACTTTCGTGAGGTCGCGGAATGCTGTTCATGGACATGAGCCTCTAGCATGGCTTGAAACTAATCGAGTTCCTCGTCAAATAATTACGACAATAAGCTGAAAAACATGCTAAGTAATTCAGTATGTCTCACGATAGTTATTATGTATAAAAACATGAATCTTTTTTCACCAAACAATGGTTGAAAAGCAGAAAAGTAAAATGACACAGTTTTTGGAAAACGATAAATATGGGATGGCCCTTTTTTTGAGGGCGAGAAAATCATCCAATGACTTTTCCCGCCCGGGTGAGGCGGGAGGGAGTGTCTGACTCTTACTGACTAAAAACCACCCCGTTCCTACTGCTGCACTTCGAACCGGAGCCCCGGCAACCCGTTAAGTCTTCCGTAGCTCCATATCGGTATCAGCCCTATTGGGCCCCATCTGTAGTGGTCTAATAATGGAAAGGCCCAACTAACTAGATTATGTGCTTTATTTACGTGTGTGAAGTCACAAGTAAGTAAGTAACACTCACACATGTTACAATGATAGGTACAATATACCCAACCCTGTCACGAACATGCACATACACAACAATTTCAATCAACAGAGTGGTCAGAGAGACCAGGCGACAGCTGTGCGCGTCGACGGGTTAATTTCGAATGCTAATGTGAGCAAGTATTGAAATATTAACGTTTACTGTATGGAAAATATGTCCCGAATAAAAAAAGAAAAAATTAAAGTGTTGTGACAAAAATTCCCTTATTTTTTTATTTCTGCTGTCATAACGTAAAATAAATAATTATTTTATTGAAATTGGTATCTTTTATTATATTGTTCTTTTTTATTTAGAAGGAGCAAGAAATCCTATGTCCCGTTCCAAACACATTTTATTAAAATATAGATAAATCTTTTTTTACTCGCAACGTCAATTAGAGTTTGAAGATAATGAGCCTTCACAAAATAAACCAATTGCAAAATAACAATAACTTCCGAAATCTAGACACTTGTCTAGCCACTAGCAACACCAATAAACTTCGTTAAATAAATCACAATTACAAACACGTATCGAGCCAGTGTGGCCAGTAAATTGAACGTCATTTACCCGCTTCCCATAAATCAACCATTTAACGAATTAATCAGTTGAATATTAACCACATTTTGGTTGGATATTTGGTTGTGTCCACACTTTGCGGGTATTATGGAACAGTGTGGGTAAGTATGATTAATGTGGAGAGGTAATTATGATTCGTAGTGTAGTTGATGCTTACTGATTCATACACATAATACGTTTTAAAGTCAGTTAGCATTTCTCGTCAGATGTGAGACAAGCCTATTGCTACCATCACATCAACAGCCTATAAGTGCCCACTACTGAACAAAGGCTTCTTCTCGTTATTGTTGAACATCACAAAACTCGGAGTCGCGGAGAACCTAAGGGGTAACCGGGGCTCCGGCTCGACGTGCACGAGAAGGAACGGGGTGGTTTTTAGTCAGTAAGAGTCTGAATGATTTACCCCCTTAAAAAAATATACATTGATTAGACGTATTGTAAAAAAAAATTGCATGACCAAAGCCAAGACCAAAAGTCCATGGAGAATTAATACTTAACACTAGCTACTTCCGCGCGGTTTAACATGCTCTACTCAGCTCCTATTGGTCGTAGCGTGATGTTTTATAGCCTATAGCCATCCTCGATAAATGCACTATCCAACACAAAAATAATTATTCAAATCAGAATTGTAGTTACGGAGATTAGCGCGTTCAAACAAAAAAACAAACTCTTCCGCTTTATATGTATAATAGTATAAGATTGAAAATAAAGTTTGAAGTTACATAGGTTATCGATTTTTTTTAAAGCATACCGAAATTTTCGAAATGTTGCAATAATAAACTAAATGTTACAAAATAAGCACTGAATGTTACTTATTTTCTTCCCTTTAAACGATGTAATTAATTCCAAGTAATATCTTAAAGCATATTTCTTCTGTCTGGCTGGATATTAGCACAAAACAAAGGTCTGCTGGTATAAATCATCCAAAGTGACAGGTACCACGCCTTCGCATTGCTGATGCTGTACTGGATCTGAAAGTATACGGTTAATGTGTTAAGTGGTGAAGTGTTTGTTTTATATTAATTTCCTAGCTGTTGCCCGCGACTTCGTCCATGTATTTTTTGTTTCAGTTTTCCATAATAAAAGTAACTTATGTCACTCCTTAGTACATCAGCTAACTGTCAATAAAACTTCCGTCAAAATCGGTTTAGTCATTCCAGATATTAGCCAGTACAGACAGACAGACAGATAAAAAATGTTCTTTTAGTTTGTGTATCGTATGCATATTCATAATTATGCATGTAGTAAAAAGCGGTTATTTTAATAATACGATTAGACTGTCCAATTAGTAGAGTGCTTAGTAATATATTGTGATGTGACAGATCTATCAGTTACTGTAATTGGTTATTTTCAGCTGTAAAATTAAATGAATTAAATTATGACCTATACTTATTTGTGTTACGATCTCCGGCCACCGTAAGCGCGGGCCTGCGGCCGACGAGCAGGAGAAGGAACGGAGTGGTTTTTAGTCAGTAAGAGTCTGTCACTAACTCCCACCTCACCCAGGCGGGAGCAGTCATTCGATGATTTTCTCCCCTTAAAAAAATATTTATTTGTGTTAAAAATAAGAGGGGGTGTGCGACTACAGAGAGCGAAGTTTTAAGTTCTATCAGAATCAATTTAAGTAGTAAGATTTCTTTAAACATTATAACATTATAAACATCATGGAGACTGTGTATCCGACTGTAATACTTATGGCTTCACGAAAAATATATCTTATTCTAATACTTGGCCATAAATAAAACTAAAATCTCTGTACCATTAAAAATGGAAATATTAATTAACTTTTCCATTGTCTTTTTAACAAAAGGTCTGCAGTTCATTAATTTAAAATCTAAGTAACAATACAATACTGGTCCACGTAGAAAGGGTAGGAGATTCTTAGTTAGGATAGCGAGACTACATTAATCATCCTGGTTTTAACGCTTCTAGGAACTAAATATAAAGCAAACGAAGTTTCGTCCGAATTCTGATTGATGATCTCTTGTATTGTGTTAAGTTAATGTTCTGTGAAAATATTTTGTAGTTAGTATAATTTTTATTAATTAAAGTAGAGTGTCTTCGGTCTTTATTTAAGGAAGGTTGTGAACAGACTGCCTCATTGGCCGAGTGGTCTCGGATTCGATTCCCGGGTCGGGCAAAGTATTACTGGTATTTTTTAAACCTTAGTAGTAGCACGGAGTCTGGAATTGTGCCCGATATATGGCAATAGGCTCACCCCCTATTACATGGGACTCATAACATAGTGAGGTGTGGGTGTTACATTGTGCAGTGGCATTAAGTGCTGTAATGTACACCTTTGTTTACTTTTTTGGGGATAAAAGGCGTAATTTTATGTACACACAACGAAACATAACGCAAGCGTTGTTTCACGTCGATTTTCTGTAAGGCCGTGGTATCACTCCATTCGTGCCGAAGCATGGCTCTTCCACAAATAATAAATAGTCCTTTAAAACAAACAGCTAATCGCAATAAGTCATCATCCTATAAACGACCACGGCTGAGCAAAACCTCTTCTCTTGCAATAAGTTATCACACAAAATTACATACATCACATAATCACGCTACCTTTAACTAACACATTAACTATTCGTAAGTAATTAACTATTAAAGTTAACTGAGACGCTTAATCTGGCAGCCTCGGGCGTTGCGGTGCTTCCGGTGTTTGGAGAAGGGGCACGTCCGGGCAAAATGTACCGCCGAGATTGACCGAAGTGACCTTTGTTATCGCTGCGGTCAGACCGGCCACAAGGCGGCCCAGTGCACCGCAGCGCCCAACTGCAGCTTGTGCTCGGCTGCGGGCAAACCAGCGGGACACATAGTAGGTGGAGAGGCCTGTGGTGCGCCTGCCAACAAGGCCAAAAAGAAAAAGAAGAGGGGCTCTAAACCTGCTGGGGAAACCTCGCCACCCTCGCAGGCTAGTAGCTCTGCGGCCGACACCCGGCCCATGACCGTTGCCGAGGGAATGGAGTGTCAATAATGGCACAACTCCATTTCCTCCAGGGCAACATCAATCACTGTGCCAGAGCTCAGGATCTCCTACTCCAGAGCATGGCAGAGTGGTCGATTCACGTGGCTGTGGTCGCCGAACCGTACTTCGTTCCCGCCCGTGACAACTGGCTGGGATGCACTGAAGGTTCGGTGGCTATTATTGGCGAGGCTCTAAGCGACCTGTCTCGTGGCCGCGGTTGGGTTGCTGCGGTCTCGAGCGGTATTGTCACAGTGGGGGCGTATTTTTCTCCCAACAAGAGGCTCGCCGACTTCGAGAGTTTCCTTGTCGAGTTGGGCGCTGTCGTAGGCCGCTATCAACCTCGTCCCGTCCTGGTGCTCGGGGACCTCAACGCCAAGTCATCGGCGTGGGGATCTCCGGTTACTGACCCTCGGGGTGAGGTGTTAGAAGAGTGGGCAGTGACGACTGGACTGGTCATCCTGAATCGGGGTTCGGAATACACGTGCGTGCGACAGCGGGGCGGGTCAATAGTGGACGTCTCGTTCGCTAGTCCGTCTGTCGCCAGCCGAGTCCGCGATTGGCGAGTCGCCGTAGAGGTGGAGACGCAATCGGACCATCGGTATATTCGATTCGACGTCTCTGCCCAGACCGCTACCGGCCGCCATCCAGCAACCCCGATTAACGACGGCCCGCGTTGGGCGCTCAAGCGCATCGACAGGGAACTACTCGAAGAAGCTGCCTTAATCCAGTCCTGGGTCTGGGAGTCGACGACAGACGGCCCCGTCGACGTCGAATCGATGGCGCTGTGGTTTCGCGGGGCGATGACGCAGATCTGCGACGCGTCTATGCCTCGTATTCGCCAACAGTCCGCAAGGCGCCAGGTGTACTGGTGGACGGACGAGATCGCGCAGTTGCGCGTAACGTGCGTTGCGGCTCGCCGCCGGTACACCCGATACCGGAGACGACGTCGACGGGATTCCAACGAGGAGGATGCGCTGTACGAGGTGTACCGCACGTCTAAGGAGACTCTGCGGCTGGCCATCGCCGATTCAAAGTCGCGTGCTAGGGAGGAGCTGCTGGGGTCCTTAGATCGGGATCCGTGGGGGCGGCCCTACCGTTGGGTACGGGGCAAGTTGCGTCCCTGGGCGCCTCCACTAGCCCAGAGTATGCAACCCCAATTGCTAGAGGCAGTTGTATCAGCTCTCTTCCCAGAGCGAGCAGAGCACGTTCCCCCGGTGATGGCTTCGCCGTCTGCTACAGACTGTCCCGAAGAAGAGACCACCGACGTCCCCGAGGTGACAGAAGCAGAGACGAGAGCAGCCGTGTTGCGACTCCGGGCTAAGAACACAGCGCCCGGACCCGACGGCGTTCCTGGTCGGGCTCTCGTCCTGGCTATGAAGGTTCTAGAGCCCCAGCTGAGAGGGCTTCTCACGGCATGTCTCGAGCGAGGTCAGTTCCCCAGTGTGTGGAAGGAGGGAAAACTGGTCCTGCTCAGGAAGGAGGGGCGCCCTGCGGACTCGCCATCCGCGTATCGGCCCATAGTGCTGCTCGACGAGGCGGGCAAACTTTTCGAGCGTATTATCGCAAATCGCCTCGTGAGTCACTTGTGCAGAGAAGGACCGAACCTGGACGACAACCAATTTGGTTTCCGTGAGGGGCGCTCCACCATAGACGCCATCATGCGCGTGAGGACCCTGGTGGAAGAGACGGTGTCCCAGGGTGGGGTGGTACTGGCGGTGTCTTTGGACATCTCCAATGCATTCAATACCCTACCCTGGAGTTGTATTCGAGAGGCACTAAAATACCATCGCGTGCCTCTCTACCTCCGCCGTATAGTAGGGGCTTTTTTGGAGGGCAGGTGTGTCACCTATCGGGGACGTGACGGTGTCGGTCGGCACCTCATGTCTTGCGGTGTTCCACAGGGATCGGTCTTAGGGCCACTCCTGTGGAACATTGGGTACGACTGGGTGCTGAGAGGTGAGCTCCCTTTGGGCGCTGACTTGACGTGTTATGCGGACGACACGCTCGTAACCGCCCGGGGGAGCTCGCATAGGGAGGCGACGTTGATAGCCACGGCTGCGGTGTCACAGGTTGTGAACCGCATCCGGCGCCTGGGCCTGGAGGTGGCCCTGAACAAATCGGAGGCCATGGTGTTCCACGGCCCCCGACGTGCACCAGCGCCGGGATCGGAAATCGTGGTCAGCGGGGCTCGCATAGCTGTCAAGTCCACCATGAAATATCTGGGATTGGTGCTCGACAGCCGATGGGAATTCGGACCCCATTTCCGGCGGCTGGCGCCCAAACTGATGGGTGCGACGGGCGCGCTTTCAACGTTGCTTCCCAACTTGGGGGGCCCGAGCGCCGCCTGTAGGCGGCTGTATGTGGGAATCGTGCGATCCATGGCCCTGTACGGGGCCCCTGTGTGGGCATTAGACTTGACGGCCAACACTCTCGCTATTCTGAAAAAACCGCAGAGGGTGATGGCTGTCAGAGTCGTCCGCGGGTATCGCACGATTTCCTACGAGGCGGCTTGCGTCCTGGCCGGATCCCCGCCCTGGGACCTAGAGGCGAAAGTACTCGCGTCACTATACCGATGGCGCGAGGAAGAGCGGACACGGGGCTCGAGGCCGGTGCAGCGCCAAATCGAGCGGCGCCGAGAGGAGCTCCGTCAGGTCTTGGTGGCGGAATGGCGGCAAAGGCTTTTGCGCCCCACCGCCGGCCTCGCTACCGTCGAGGCGATCCGGCCAGTACTCGACGACTGGCTTGGGAGGAAGCACGGCTCCCTGTCGTTTAGAGTGACGCAGGTGCTGTCGGGGCACGGCTGCTTCGGCAAGTACCTGTGCCGCATAGAGAGGGAGCCGGACGCCCGGTGCCACCACTGCGTCCATTGCGGGGAGGACACGGCGCAACACACGCTCGCCGAGTGTGTAGCTTGGGAGGAGCAGCGCCGTGTCCTCAGAAATGAAGTAGGAAGCGATCTGTCGCTGCCGGCCGTAGTGCGGAAGATGGTGGACAGCGCAGAGTCGTGGGACGCGGTGGTGTCTTTCTGCGAGGATGTGATGTCGCAGAAGGAAACTGCGGAACAGGAGAGGGAGATCTTACTGACTTCCTTTCCCAACCGCAGAAGGCGCACCGGGCGTAGGAGAAGGGCCGACAACGCCCTCTTCCGGCCCCCATAAATGGGTCCAGGGGCGAAGGACTTGGGGAAGTCCTCGCCCCCGACTTCAAAGACCCGAGTCGAAGGCGCGCGCGGGTGTCGGCGTGCGCCTTTGAGGCGATGCACGTGGTGCACTGCTCCGTGCAGGTGACGGGGCCCTGACATACGGGCCGGCACTGTAATGCGGGGCTGCGGATGAATTTGGACTCCCGTGGCCCCGCACGCACGTGTGAGGAGACACTGGGGTGGTTTTAGCCGGTAAGAGTCCGGCACACCCCTCCGCCTTTCCCCAGGCGGAGGCAGTCCATGAGGATTTCCCCCCATAAAAAAAAAAAAAAAAAAAAGACGCTTAATCTGACGTCATCACTAAAGATTTAACCCTTGCATTTATTACCTGTGCACTCCTCAATGGCTAACCCTGTCGAGACTAAGTTTATTTCGGTCCATTCGACCCTTGAAATCCCTATTTAATGACCGGCTTTTGGGAGCAGTACGCGCTTTAATGTTGGTGTATTTGTGCCTTGTATAATTTAACTGCTGTACTGGTCACCTGGAAATAATAAGAGGGATTTATTTTTTGTTTTAAAAATAAACGTTGCCCCACACTAGGTTTATCTCCTGTGTCGTGGGTGCGTTTACAAACATACAAGTTCACATACACATGACACCCAGACCCGAAACAACAATTTGTGGATCACACAGAGTTGTTCCGTGCGGGAATCGAACCCGCGACACGTTGCACGGCAGCCGGTTGCCCAGCCACCGCACCAACCGTGCAGTCATTGCATAGAATGTATGATTATGATATTAATCATGTTTTATTTAGGTTTTATTTTTTTGTCTTTTTTATGTTACGGTAAATTAACTAAAAACGAGAGATAAGAGGGCTAACTTCTATGTGACAATATTACTAATATTACAAATCGACAGAGATAGTGCAAATCCGCGGAACTAGCATTGAATTCCGCGTATCTGACAAATGTAGTTATTTCAAGTTTTAGCGGAAAAATCTCGCAAAATCTTAATTAACTGCAATCGTCTTGACACGAGTACATTTCGACTCATTTTCAATATGTAAAAATGAGCTTCAAATTCATTGAATTAATAAAGTTATTAAGGTTTAACCTTCGCTTGTAAAACTGGACCTATTGTAGAAGATACGTGGCCCCGACGAAATGCGAAATGTATATTTATGTATGTGTCTGTATGTGATGTTGATTTTTTGTTTTAAATTGGTTTTTATTAATTTTTTTGTTTCTCATTTTTGTCTACATCTCTGTGCCTGCAATGTGTCGAATAAATGTTTTTTCTTTCTTCCTTTTCTTTCTTTCTGTGTGTGTGTGTAGATTACTCTTTCACATCAAAAAGGATTCAGAAGGGATCGGGTTGCAAATCCTAGTGTGGGGCAACGTTTTAAAAAAAAAAAAAAAAAAAAAAAAAAGTTAGAACTGAGCGTAGATTATGATCTGAAGTAACACACAGACTACTTTTCAACTCAACACGAAGTTGGCAAAAGCTATTTTTTAAATGAAATAAGCAACCCTCCGTCAGTAATAACACTTCATCTTGATTTCAAAAATTACTTAACATTTAAGTGTGGGAGAGCCATGCTTCGGCACGAATGGGCCGGCTCGACCGGAGTGATACCACGGCCTCACGGAAAACCGACGTGAAGCAACGCTTGCGTTGTATTTCGTCGTGTGAATGAGGTTACCGGAGGCCCAATTACCTTCCCCTTCCCCAATCTCCCCAATCCTGAATCCCCAACGATCCTCAAACTCCTAATCCCCAAAAAGCCGGTGACGCACTTGTAACGCCTCTGGTGTTCCAGGTGTCCATGGGCGACGCCGATTGCTTACCATCAGGTGATCCGTCTGCTCGTTTACCGGCTTATGCCATAAAAAAAAACAATCGAGTTACTTCTTTCAACAAACAAACGAAACACTTGACAAAACTCCAACGACAACAGAATTTAGTGTCAAACACGTCACCCTAACCCGGAGCCCCACTCTCTACGTCCGTATAATTTTCACATACGTCTGTCTGTCCACACAATATCACTATATTTACATAGGCCCTTTGTTTGAGGCGTAATTACTGCTCCAAACCTCGCTCTGATATATCGCGGTGTATTTGTCAACGATATTTAGTTACGTCGGCAACATTTTAACATGTCAATTTTGATATTGCACAAGTTTTATGGATTGTTTTGTAATATTGTAGCTAACTGCTGTTTATTAAGTAAAAAATTCAGATTTTTTTCCTTTTTCATGTAATTTATAGATATGTGTTCGTTTGGCCACTGACTTGCCTAATTTGTTTTTGTACATTTTCGTGGATTATTTGAAACATAGACAATAGAAATTAGTTAAACATCTTCGATTTCTAAACTAAATTTATTTTAATACTAGCTTGTGCTGCTGCGACTTCGTACGCGCAATCCTGTACAACAAAAAAAGAATTAGTGATATCAGTTCAGCCATTCACGCGTGATGCCGTGACCAAGGGAAAAGGGATTCATTTTATTTACATAAATAGATAGACTACAATATGCTCTTATTTTTTTTTAATACAGGTTTTGTTATAGTGACACTGAAGTTAAAAGTCGCAATAATGCTTTCCATAGACCAAAAGGCCAAAACAGAGTTATAATTTTCTATAACGTAATCCACCAATGTTCCCGAGCGTACGGCGCGTAGCGTTCCGCGCGCGCCTCAAAGAGCCATCAGACCACCACAGATGGGGCCCAATAGGGCCGATGCCGATTCGGAGTCGCGGAGAACCTAACTGGTAACCGGGGCTCCGGCTCGATGTGCAGGAGAAGGAACGGGGTGGTTTTTAGTCAGTAAGAGTCTGACACTCCCTTCCGCCTCACCCAGGCGGGAGCAGTAATTCGATGATTTTCCCCCCTTAAAAAAAAATCCACCAATGTTAGTACTTATACCTCTACAACTATCACTTTAAACAAACAATCGTCAAACTTACAAAGTGGTAAAGTTCTACATAATAATTATCTATAGACCTATCAATAGTCTGGACAAAGCGGTCAGTTAGACAGTTTGTAATGTAATTGTGCCCCGCGGCCTTATATCAATCTAACTCCCTATTACATTAGTTTGTAGTTCCCATCCCATGGCATTTTGTGCACAACTAAGTAGTCGAGTGGTAGGTAAAAGGATTTGAGACTTTCAGGTTTAATAGGGATGATAACAGGGTATGAAAATTAAAAAAGTAATTAGTCCGTCAGTTAGGTAATGAAAAAATATTAGACACGTATTTTTTTATTTTGTCGTATAATAAAATGATACTTAGATATAACGAATCAAAGTTTAGGAGTGGGGGCTAAAACGTCATTTTTACGTATAAAATGTACATAAAAGTGCCTCGTTGGCCGAGTGGTCGTAAGTGTGACTGCCGGGCAAGGGGTCTCGGGCTCGATTCCCGGGTCGGGCAAAGTATTACTGGGTTTTTTAAAAATCTTAGTAGTAGCACGGAGTCTGGAAATATGCCCGGTATATGGCAGTAGGCTCACTCCTTATTACATGGGACTCATAACGTAAATAGTGAAAAATGGGTGTTACATTGTACAGTGGCATTTAGTGCCGTAATGTGCACCTCGGCTTACCCATTCGGGGATTTAAGGCGTGATGTTACATAAGTGACGTTACGCGACATTTCAAATCAATATATCTTCGAAACTATTCGTTTCCGTAAAATAAAAAATACGTGTCTAATGTTTTTAAATAATCTACCAGACGGACATTAAAATAAAAATTAGTCATCTACCCAAATTCTTGCAGCTCAAAGTCTGAAAGTACCCTAAATGTCCGGAACACACTGCACCAGTGCACATATTCAATGTCGTATGCACGGTTAGTGTATTATGGGGACGCTGTTCGATTCCTGTACAATACAATTACTTATATTATGATCTACAAATCATTCCTTGTATGCATGGCATGTAAGAGACGCCGTACAACTAATGAGAATTTTTAAGGCAATTGTCAGCGTCTCTCTTCTAATTCTTCTGTTTTAATTTTTGAACTCAATGTTTTTATTACTTCCACTGTCACACCTTTATTGTGTTTTTTATATTTTATTTATGCTGCATCGTGCCTGGTGCTGAATAAATGTTTTTTCTTTCTTTCTTTTAATTTACTTGACCTGTAAATAGAACCCGATACGCCCAGTAGTTGCTCTTGCGACCAATACACATACAGGCAGGCAGCCCATACCTAGAAAGCTATACAGTAAATATATTATTTTCCATCATAAAACCTTAGAATATATCATGTTTTATGTGTTTATAAACTGGGTAGGAGTGCTATTGTGCTGGGAAGGGTTGCGTGATGGATGACGTCATAAAGGTATGCTGGGGGATCAAGCGCTGACTTCGCAATAAACTATTTTATTATTTGTTGAACTCATATTTTTATGGTAATGTATTTGTTGTGTAAGTAACTGGGTTTTAACAATATAACCATAATATCTGAAGTCAACACGTGAAACTTTGAAGAATATATAAAAAGAGTTATCTAATCATGAAACATCTAAGCAATGTTTAACTGTTTGCTAACTAATTAGTCCCAAACCTCAAATTTTATGATAGTCAACAACGACTCTGCCTTTTTAAAAAAAACACTTTCCCCAATCTCTTCCATTTTACCCCAATTACCTTCCCCCTTCCCCAATCTCCCCAATCCCCAAGAATCCTCAAATTCCTAATCGCCAAAAGGCCGGTAACGCACTTGTAACACCTCTGGTCTTCTAGGTGTACCTTATCCCTCTGCTCGTACCAGCTTATCCCATAAAAAAGTAAAAAAACATACATTATCGTACACAAAACCTACCAACTCTTCGATAGAAATCAATTTATAATATCCTCATATCCCTTTAACAATAATACTGACAGATAGATAGAAAGCAATATGACAATTTTCCAGTCAGTGGTTTTGTTCAAAGGATGGCAAAAGGTTTTTTTCCATTAGCTACTGGCCACGGGGCAATTAGTGGTAAGGACAAGTCAATCATGCGACTAATTAGATGTCTGTCTGTTTGTGTGTGTGTGTCACCCTCTTTATGTAATTGCTTATTGGGATTTATTGAAATATAAGTAAGTATAATGTTGTAGCTAGTATTACATACATCGTTCAACAGGAAAACCTCCCTAATTGTGATGAAAAATATATTTACTTTTTTAAAAAGTAAGTAGAGACAAAGGTATTATTTGAGCATTAGCTAATTAGCAATTCTTTTAACAGGAACATTATTAAGTTATTAATGTAGGAACACGTGCATCATGCTGAGTAAATAATTAATTAACATACATGGAAGTGGATACGGATTGTTTGACTGTCAAATATTATGATGAATTATGGACTCGTAATAAGAATGCTGGGGCCACACTAACGTTGAACGTGAATGTCGATTATCGCGATAATTATTGCAATAATTTTAACGGCATCAAAGGGTGGTGATACAAACGGCGTTAAATTTACTTCAATCAAGATGGACGACGATGATGGAAAATGTTGGAGGAGGCCTTTGCCGACTGGCAAACAGATTTCCAAAAGCTTTACAAAAGCTATATAAGGGATAAATAAGTATTTATATTATTTTTAGATTAAGTTTTTAATGTATTTTCCTTTGTAACACTGATCTAAATCTGAATAAAGGCTATATTATTATTATTATTATATTATTATAAGATGGACGACGACAGAGCTCTATATGTATATTATGAGTGTAAATTAATATTTAATTTTGGATCCTACTAACATGGTTCTGTTCGCACAATTTCAATAAAAGTGATTACTTTTTCATTACTCCACTCCGTCCTCATTGTATACGTATTTGCAAACCCGAACAAAAACAAAAACACGTCCGCTCCCGATGCGCTCTCGACGCACACTGACAATAGATAGTGTGGCTACTTTATCGCGTCAATTATCGCGTTCATCTCTTTGATGTACCGCCACCTGAGCTATCGCCTAATGCTAAACGGCATTGTTAATGCCATTGTAAAATTTAAGTTAAGTCGCGTTAAGTTGTGACTACACCTATGGTGAACGTCCATTATCACGATAATTAATAGCGTTTCCCGTTAGTGTGGCCCCGGCAGAAAAATTATACAGTGTGTAAATAGAACGCTCCTGAAAAACGCCGACAGGTGATGTAAAAACAAGTTTTATTTTAATAAAAGTACGGAATGAAATGTTTCTTTTATATGTAAAGTATGGGAGAGCCATGCTTCGGCACGAATGGGCCGGCTCGACCGGAGTGATACCACGGCCTCACAGAACACCGATGTGAAGCAATGCTTGCGTTTTGTTTCGTCGTGTGGGTGAGGTTACCGGAGGTCTAATTAATTTAATTCATTACAATAATTTTAATCAAATTTCAAACAATTTCAAACAAATAACAAATATATACAACTTAAAATATAACTAACTAAAATATTTACACCTTAAACTAATAAAAAATGGTTAAACTAATAACCATTTTTTATTAGTTTATATTTATATTTATGTTTATGTTTATATTTATATATCAACGAAACCCTTTCAAGAAACAACCAACATCATTTCGGTTATGAAAACTACGTAACATTAATGCTAGTTAGATTACAGGACAGCTCGAGTTACGAGTGAACCTCCCGGCAGTGTGGAAACGAGACACGCTGGGAGATAAGTCCACTGCCTCATCTTTGTTGTATACCTTGGGTATTACTACGGTACTCAATGCTATGGTGAAACGAGTCCTACATTTCACATCACATCACATCACATCCCATCAACAGCCTATAAGTAGCTGACCAAAGGCCTCTTCTAATACGGTTAAGATTTGAGCGTTAATCACCACGCTTGCTCAATCTGGGCTGGCGATTTCAAACTTATAATTAGAAATATACGCCCAGGTTTCCTCTTGATGTTTTCCTTCACCGTTTGTCAGTGGCGTCTAAATAATCATAGAAAGTGCATATAACACTGAAATAGAAGACAGAAAAGTCATACATTTACCTTTTTTTATCAAAGCATTATTGAATTGGGGTTACCGTATTGAACCAGTCACTAAAAGGCGCAAATATAGCAAGAGTCTTTTTTTGGGAGTTAGGGGTCGTACCAAATTCAAACCATTGTCAATATGATCAATACAGATTTTCAAATACTTTTTCATGTAGCTATAAGCACTTACTAAAATAAATATTTTACTTTTCACTACAAAACTCACTTCTCATTTTCCTAACCATGGTAACTGCATTCTCCAGCTGCAGGCAAACATGCATTATGTATAAGTTTTTATAAGAACCGTCAGAGAATGCAATTTGAAACAAAGTATCAAGTTTAATGCGATCCACAGATTAAAAATGGCGAGAGAACATTTCCAAGGATAGTCTATAAAGAATATTTTGATGAATTGTTTTGTTGACAAAGTTATTTGAAGTTTTTATATATTTCTTTTATGTTTAAAGTTACGAGTATGTTGTCTACTTGTGTTTTTTGACTCATGCGTAGCGTTGGTAGAGTAGAGTTACAAGTGAGATTGCTGAGCTAAAGATGTCAGTTCGCAAATCATACGATGTTATTGAATATCGATTACTGCCATTATTAAGAACAACAATGTGGAGTGTAGGTAAGGTTTCTTTAGATGCCAAAATACCTACTCAGTTCTTGTAATCATTATGAAACTCGTCCATCAAATGTAATTGAACTTTAGAACAAGAAACCTTTTCTTTTAAAAGTATAGGATTAAAATATTACTTTCCTATCACTACATAGTACCTATAAAACAAAGACAAAAACTATCCGCCCCTATATATGCTAAAATCTTTAAAACTACTCAGCATATTTTGATTCGGTTTTCTTTAATAGATAGAGTGATTTTTAAGGAAGGTTTATATGTATAATACATGCATATTGCATCCGTGCGAAGTTAGGGTGGGTCGCTAGTAAAATATAATCCCATACACCATCATTGTTAATACTACACGTAAATTAAAACCGAAAAAAATACAAAGAAAAATAAAACATCACTAATTAGAACTAAATCCGTCTCATTTTTCTTAATTGCCCCCATCAGCTAATAACGGTCATAAAATAATTACAGAGCCGAGAAGAAAAGAAATGCTTTATTATTTCAAATTAAAATATGCACGGTAATCCGTCAGTCGGCGGCAGAAGATGGCGGCTTGAAATTCAAAATGGCGGACGCAGGTGGAATGGTTTAGGCGGGATTTCATTTTCTGTGTTGTTTTTATTGTGTTGCTGGTTGAACTGTTTTGTAGATTTATGTCGAAATACTCATACGTTAATCTATTTTAAGTCGCGCCTAAATATAGTCCTGTAAGTACAATTTCTTTGTGAAAATTACAGAGACGGCACAATATTTAAATAAATTAAAATTGAGCCTTCAGTATTCGGGCGTTACAATATCAAACTTTAGGTATAATATACTTTCTATTGTCTGCGACTTCGTCTGCGTAGAATAATGACTTCTGCCAGAATTTATGCTTTTGTTAGTTAATTTGTCTTTATCAAGGGATATTCTACGGTAACGAATGTCGTCAGAATTGATTAAGTACCTAGTATATGATAGCGTTATAATATGTGGCCTATATGTTGACCCGACTTATCAGCAATATTCATGCAAAATTTTAAATAAATCCATCCAGTACTTTTTGAGATCATCCCGGACATACATACAGACAAACAAACAAAAATTCTAAAAACCGTATTTTTGGCTTCGGTATCGATTGTAGATCACTGCTTTACAAACATGGCTTATAAGAGTTCATATAATAATTGTCTAACTTTTGCCGGCGGTTACGCCCGCATCCCTATGGAATAAAAAGTATTCGTTGATAGTAGTAGTTGAGTAATCCTTCAATAGGGATATATTCTAAGTTGTAAATATTATAAAAGCAATTATTATACGTATATAAAGTCACAAGCAATAGCTGGGATAATAAAAAGCAGTAAATGCATAAGCAGATATCATAAAATTCGAGTACAATCATGAAGCGAGAAACCGTCTGAATATCGAAGTATTCATGACGTTTTATGACTTTCCATTCATCCGTGAAAATGTCTTGGCACTTGACTTGAGAGGGAAAATTGCATTCAAAATGTTTATTTATTTATATAGGTACCTATGATATGGACGGTTTTGAAACACTCTTTCAAAACGGTCCATATCATAGGTACCCACTCATTACGTAGATTTAGTTTGGTCTATCAGTTTGGGCAATTGGTTAGTTGAAATGATCTCAAGAATTTAACAAACCGAAGATTTGAAATGATCATCATCTGTGATCAATTGCAGAACTTACGTCTAGAAATCGGATAAAATACGTTTGAAATTAAAAATTTCGAGTTTCGAAAAAAATACAGAATTTTTAAGTAAGTGTTATTTATGAAGTAGTTGGCGAAAATTGGGTATTATTCCATTTGTTTTAAATGTTTGATTCCGCCATCGTCTAACGTTAAGTTTAGTACCAGGATGACGGCGGTTTATATAGTGTTTTTTTTAGAAAATGACATTTTGTGAAAAGATGCAAAATTTCAAGAAAATGGTTGTAGCCGTTTTCGAGATTGTTGATATATTATATATAGGTATACAAGAATTTGTCATTTAAGCGTATTAAATATTTACTCATCTCAATTTAACCCATACCCGACAACCGACAAACTACATAATTTAAATCAAAACATAACCTAATGGTATACCGCCGCCAGCAATGACCCCGATGACATTAAGTAATACGATATCACTTATACATTAGTATACAATATCCACAATTTAGTATTAAGTACAATCTATCTCATCTTTACACGATGCTATGCCCGCGGCAAGGCACATCAAATTACGTAATGGATAACCACCTTCAATTATTTAAAGGTTAATTTACATGGGTTAAATTTGGCTTGTTGATTTAGTGGAATTTTTGGAACAAAATACATTAGCTTTATGCCAAAATAACTTATTACTCCATTCCCATTTGAATTTCGAATAATTTTCAGTTTTCTGCGATCTTCAGTTTTGGCTGCACATTGTGTCAGTCACCTATACAAGTCTATCACAATTATAAAGCAACAAACACTCCTAAAAAGAAAGAGGAATTTTTACTTATAGATATTTACTTCAATTTTAAAAAATCACTTACACTCACATCTAGACAAACAAACCCAAAGTATAACACCTCTGTTTGAGCGTCAGTTGTTTAAATGTTTTTATAATAACTATCGTGAGACATACTAAACTAAGTAAAAACGCGGGTTACTCACGTGAATATACCGAGAAATGCTCTACTAGTTTCGAACCACAGAGGGGTTCTTCCTCATTAGCAGCGTGCGCGGTCGCAACAGTGAGCTGCGCGACGTCGCCACGACCGCGACGAATATTAATAATTAGTAACAGTATTTTTTTTACGTTCTATAGAAGTTTTCATAACACAAGCAGATTATTTTTACCTATAAACAAAATCTCTTTATTAGTTTTTATAGACATAGTTACATACATATCTTCACGCCTGACTCCCATAGAGTAGGCAGAGACTATGGAACGCCAATTACTACGATTCCTATATACCTCTTTCGCTTCATCAACAGTTATCAATCTTTTCATGCATGCTTGTCGGTTAAGGGTACTTTTAATTTTGTCCTTCTGTAATATATCGCCAATCTGCTCAGTATATGCGCCCTCTACCGACAGCCCCATTCATATCCGCTCTGTATACTTCTTTCGTTACTCTACTTTCATCCATTTGTATACTTCTTTCGTTACTTATAGAATAGAGGCATTATCAAAACCTCCTACCTCTGTTCAGTTCAGCCGACAACTTCAAAGTATGTAACTAAACGGAGCGGCAGAGCGCCCGAGGCATCAATTTGTCTAATGCGAAACTACATTGAACAATATTGTTTGCTTAGCAACCGCTACCTTAGTAGGTACGTTTAGTGTTTATCATTTATAGTTATGTTGTCTGTTTGGTATGTGCCATTTAGTATTCTGTACTTTAAAATGTATAACCAACAATTTGCTCCTTTTTCTGAAAACGCAGACGAAACTATGAAAGTGTATGGGGCAACTAAAAAGGAATGCGGAAAGCTATCTCATGTTTTAACACAGTTGGGTATTTTCCTTAAACAAAAATAAATTATTTCGACTGTTCAATACAATAAAATATTAAAAAATAATCACACTTTCATTAATACATTTTATAACCAATTTTAGTATTTTTCCCACATTTTTTAAGAAATAAGTATGCTGTTTGACTATAAAAACATATAACGTCATAATACACTTTGGAACGAGCGCCTAGCTTCACTGACAGACAGACAGACGGACGGACAATTCAATTTTTGTGTTTCAAAAGTGCCAATAAAGGATTAATTGAAATAAAGGTTTTGAGTTTGACACAATCTCGTACAAAATTCATGGAATACTGTTGTTTTTGACAATTCACAAAAAGTATTGAATTTGACTAGTTGGTAAGTACCCAATTTGCGTCTCGACATCCATATGTCAGACGCTGTGTCATTTGTGTGGTCAAAATATCATATAATCATTTCATGTCATAGAAAGCATACTTTTAATAGAAGAATTCTGACAAATCTTGAACATTGGCCTTTTAGCCTATCCGTGTAAATATGACTGTATAGTGTATCTGGGTATGATAATATCGAACGTTTTATTTTAGTAACTAACTGCTTCGTTGGCCGAGTGATCACAAGTGCGACCAAGTAAGTGGTCTCGGATTCGATTCCCGGGTCAGGCAAAGTATTACTCGGTTTTTAAAAAGATTCTCAGTTAGTAGAACGGCGTCTGGAATTGTGCTCGGTATGTGGCAATAGGCCCACCCTGTATTAGATGGGACTCATAAAATGAATAGTGAAAAGTGAGTGATGTAACACCCACGTACTACCCAAGTACAGTGGCATTAAGTGCCGTAATGTGCACCTTTACCTACCCCTAGATATTATAACAAAAGATATAACATACCTATATATTAAACATTTTACGTACAAGCAAAAACCTCTATATTATGTAAAAAACAAAGTAATCAACAACACAAACTACTCACTCAACAAAAACAAATTCAATCCAACGAGACGTACAATGTGAAACAATTTGGAAATAACGAAATGAGTGAATATGAAATGAGATGATGTGCCAATTGTGAGTATCATGTATGTATATTTGGAAGACAAAACTGCAGAACAAATGAGGGCGATCAATTCCCTTCCACATCGACGGAGGAAGGCCTAATGTGCATCATCGTATTTGCACACGCTCGTTCAATTCTATTTATACTTTAAGTCAGGTAGCGGCATCACTCTTGCTTCAGTTAGATGCGGTAGTTTTTATTGTAAGTGATAGAGTTGGGCTGTTTTTTTTTGAGACAAATACGCAAAATGTATAAATAAAAGTAAGTAAGTAGGTTAGACTACTTTTCAATTCAATTATATATGTAGTTATGTGTTGATTAATGTGTTTTTATTGATTTAACTAACAAATATTATATGGTTAATGTTTATGATAAAAATACTAAGATATTAAGGAAGTAATTAACAAAATTTTTCCAGACTTTTATGAATTTAACGGTAAGCAAAACATTTTTATCCAGACTTAAAGATACTGAAGATTGGTCAATGTGTGTATGTAATATTACAATAGGGATGATGACAGGGTATGAAAATTAAAAATCTAATTCATCTGTAAGTTAGGTAATAAAAAAATATTAGACACGTATTTTTTAATTTGTCGTATAATAAAACAATACTTAGATAAAACGAATCAAAGTTTAGAAGTGGGGGCTAAAACGTCTTTTCCGTAGAAAAGACGTTTTATATGTATATAAAATGTACATAGAAGTGACGTCACGCGACATTTCAAATCATTTATCGTCGAAAGTATTCGTTTCTGGAAGAAAATAAAAATACGTATCTAATGATTTAAAATAATCTATCAATTGGACATTAAAATAAAAATTAGGCATCTACCCTATTGCCACATCCACAGTATCGATAACTTTTCTTAACTCGTCGTTCCGAAAATTGCAATGTATCAAACAAATGCCATCTATTCATCATACGTGTATCGCGCGAATTATTTACTTTCACTTTCGAACAAATAATAATATACCACGTAGTTCTTATTTGTCTCTATTTTTCATCTGTTGCACTATGTTTTAAATTTTCCTGTTAACAGAGAAAGTGACAAAAGTGTGAGTCGCTTCTGAAGCGTCAGGATGTGAATTGAAAACCGGTAGGTATGTAATTATGCCCAAGTTTATGAATTGTAAAATTGATTTATGTTCCGATGTATTGTTCAAAGATTTTACTATGCCTTGATTAGAGAATAAAAACTAAGGAGCCGCGGAGAACCTAACGGGTTACCAGGGCTCCGGCTAGAAGTGCAGAAGTAGGAACGAGGTGGTTTTTAGTCAGTAAGAGTCTGACACTCCCTCCTGCCTCACCCAGGCGGTAGAAGACATTCGATGATATTCCCCCTTTAAAAAAAAAGAAGGATAATTTGAAACTAATTTTAATCAGACAGAACAACACAGACAACTATTCGACTAAAGGTAAATAATCAATACATAGTATAAAACAAAGTCGCTTTCGCTGTATGTCCGTATGTATGCTTAGATCTTTAAAACTACGCAACGGATTTTGACGCGGTTTTTTTTAATAGATAGAGTGATTCTTAAGGAAGGTTTGTATGTATAATAAATGCATAATATAGTAGAGAAACACTGATAAATTTAAAGGTTTCTAATGTGATGTCGTAAATAAGCACGTTTTTTTGCGCTTATATTGCAAACGCTGGCTGAACCCTACGAGATAGACCAAAATAATGTACTACAGTATTGTTCACCTTAAAAAGTTCAACAAAAAAGTCCGCGATGGTATATGTCTATCTCTTAGGGATAACCCAGCATAACCATTTTTATTCTTTATAAAAAATGGTTATTTACGAAGTGATTTTAAACAATACAGCATTAATCCTTATCCATTTAAGTACCTTAAATAAATTGTGCATCTATTATAGATCAATATGCTTTTTACATCATGTAATTTAAGTGAATATTACCGAAGATATTACAAATTTAAAATGCAGGGTCGTAGTTGTTTGCGCCGGGCGGCGCGTGCCTGCAGCGATCGCACGCGTTTATCGGAGCTCTCTAGCGAGGAAAATATCAAGAATTAATTCAACTGAATAGAATAAGTATCTTTTGTTGTTGATTATCTTTTAATTTTTATTATTATTATAGCTTAAAACCGTATAAAATTTTGAACAGACATTATAAAGTCATGACCGGAAGACGTCGTCGTGCGACCGTAGGTCGTAGTACAGTGAATGCCAGAAGAGCACGTTCAGCAAGAGATGAAGAATCGTCAACGGAACGCGAGGCTCGCCTCAGCCAGCTCCGAGATAGAAATAGAACTGAGAGAGAAAGAGAATCCTCTGTAGAGCGTGAGGCTCGCCTCAGCCAGAATAGAAATCGTATACAGAGAACGAGAGAATCAGCACAGACACATAGTAACGCTGAACAAAACGGACAACCGATCAGCCACAGATGGGTAAATAAAGAATATTCTGCCATGAATTACGATCCTTTGATTTGTTACAAGGATGATCGTATTGTGTCCATAGGTACTATGTCAGTAGTGTGTGAATATTGTTTGGCATTGAAGTTCAAGGACGAATCGAAAGGTTTGTGTTGCTTACAAGGAAAAGTAAAATTAGAAGAAATTCTTCCTCCACCTGAACCACTTCACTCTCTGCTTACGGGTGATCATCCGAAATCCAAACAATTCATACGCAATATCCGCCGTTACAATAACGCATTTCAAATGACGTCTTTCAAAAGTAGTAGTAGTAGTAGTAGGTATATTTTGCATTGCACCCGTGCGAAGCCGGGGCGGGTCGCTAGTACACAATAAAACAATAATAGAAATAACTAGAAGGACTTTTAAATACAATTATTCTGATATCAAACATATGAAATGTAGAGGTATATACGTCATGAGAGTCATCAATCCATAAACTACTTAATTAAAAACTAGTGCTTCATTAGTTGCCCTACACTTAAAACCTAGAGGTAGATAGTATTACCTGACTACAATTCATACATTTCATAGAAGCTAAAATAATAAGCAGGTATCTCAATACGACTATAAAATTCCCTCAATATGGACGGTTTCCTAAAAAACCTTTTAAGTTACAAAAGTAATGTTAGAAAAATGTACATAATCACTATAACGGTTTTAAGGTTCGTTGTGGGTAACTACCAGAAGTTTAATGATTCAAAAAGACTATGTTTCTTCTCAAAATTGTACTGTATCACCGTAGCTTGCTGTTTAATTTACAGCCATCTAAACATCCACGGATTATGTTTCTCTCCAAATTTATTTGCGATAGAATATTCGATTTATTTTGTGTATTACTTTATTACTGGACAGGAGTATTTGATGAAATTTAGTAAAGGGCTTTCAACCTGCGATGCTATAATGAACTTTAAAGACATGTCTATATTGACTGAAATCCTATTTGGTATAAGTGTGTCAGTTTTAACAGCAAAATATTTAACATTATATTTGTACTACAATTTGTCTTTTGATCTATCCACTTGTACTGTGATGTTTTCCACCGTGTTCAATTATTTGCTCAATTACGTTCTACAAATGACTTTGTATAATCGAATGCGGATTATCAAAAAGTGTTTGCAAAGCAATGTGATTCATATTAATATTGTCGGTAAGGATCAAATTGGGAGGAATGTGAGAGTCGTCAGGAAATGTTTGAGGTACTATCATAACCTGTTGGATAATATTCAGGAACTTGATATCACGATGCAGGTTTTGGTAAGTAATTTATGACTTGACTAGTTTATTTTATAGACCTTTATTTGTATCAAGTTTAATAAGTGATGTGCTTCGCCACTTTTGTCGCGCACGCAACTCATGTTTTTAAGCTCCGATATGGCTTGAAATTAATCGAGCATACTGAAACAATTTAATTGAGCATTGTGTAAATATGTTTAATTTGTTACTATCATCTCATGAAACTTAGTAACATTTTTAAGTGCAATCAGAATGTTATAGTAAAATGTTAATAAATATTTTATTTTTACTTTGCAGTTGTCAGCATCATTACTTTGCAACATTCCACAGTGGATTGGAGGGTTTTCGTTATCTACTGATCTATGGTTCAACAATGTGAGTGGATGTGAACTGGCGAACTCACCCTACTTTACATCAGAGTGCCAAGTACGAATAACTATCGCATTCGTATCGTAACAGTAACGAGCGAGTTAAGCGTTCTGATTGGTTGGTTCACTTGAGCCGGCCAATCAGAGCGCCGAACGCTCTCGATACTATTACGTTACGAATGCGATAGTTATTCGTGCTTGGCACTCTGATGGGCGGTGGGGGTCGGTTTCACTGACTAATAGTATTCATTGTGTTTGCTTCTAGGTTCCCGCAATAGGTAAATACTTTTTAGCTGTAGATTTGCCGATGTCCATGATTCATGTGATGGCACCGGCGATCATTACCGAGTTGATAAATAACAAAATTGACGAAATCAAGTCCACGTTGGTCACACAAATGATTAGATGTTCAGGTAATTTTATCAATTAAACAAAACTTACACACAAATGTGTATTTGAGAGGTACACATACTTGTATGTCGGTAGAGGGCACTCTAGACGGACGTTTATCGACCAGATTGGTGATATATGCCAAATTAAAAGAACCCTTAACAGACAAGCACGCGTGAAAAGACTGATGACTGTTGGTGAAGCGAAAAAGGTATGTAAGAATCTTAGCAATTGGCGTTCCATAGTCTCTGCCTATCGCATGGGAGACAGGCATGCAGTTATGTATGTACGTGTGTACGATATGTGTATTTAAGATAGGTAAACGGTAAACGGTTTTAAAATAGGTAAATAGATATTCTTCCCGCTTTCCTCCCCCTTCTGGTAAATATCCTTCATAAACCATGGTGACGCAACTAATTACGCCATAGTGTCCAAATTAGACACCAAACAGACGCTAAAGTCGCAACACCACACTGCTCATCAAAATAAACGTCAAAGAGGTAGTACCGACGGCCGAGTGAGTCAGACACCATACAGTGCTATAATAATTAGTGGTGGCGCGACCAGGGTGGATGCGCGAACAGTAACATTCTGTGCTGCCATCCGAGCTGATCTCGCCGCTAGGTTGGTTGCGCAGCCATGCAGCCACCAGATAAGAAACTCTCACAGGTACATACACCCTATAGAGACATATACATTTTATTATTGCCATGGTACCCGATGAAATATAACATAAAATGATTAGTCCCTCAAGTAACATTAAATCTTTTGTTTATTCTGATTTTTAACCTGTAAATAGCAAGAAATTAAATACTTACCTTTTCCTTACCGCCGTCCGTGAGTCACTGCAGGGTGCCATCTGAAAATCAGCGTTGGGCATGTACGCTCAACTTAATTCTGAGATGGAGGCCCCTTTGGCAAGGGCACGCCCCGTAAATGTTATTTATTTATTTATATCTTGTTTTTATTAATTTTTAATTATTGTGTTAGTATTCTTTTGTCACTGTTTCGTTATATGTTGTCGTTTCTTTGTGTTTTTTTTTCTCCTATATCTGTCTAAATAAGTGTATTTATTTGTTCTTTTCTTTTTTAGTTTTGTATTTTTTTGTATCTGTGTGCGTGTCTACTGTTGAATAAATGATTTTTCTTTCTTCTTTCTTTCTTTCTTTCTTTCCTTACAGATAAATCTCTTCAAGAGGAATTGGAGACAGCCTTGCAGTACATACGTCGACGACCATACAAGTTCGTCATTTGCGGTGCAGTGACCGTGGACGGCAGGCTACCGATCTCTATCTTAAGCATTTGTATAACTTATGTCATTTTAACCAAACAATTTATTCATTTTGTCGATATTACCATTTAATTGTAGTATTCAAAAATCCAGCTGAATGCCTCATTGGCCGTGTGGTCGCAAATGCGACTGCCGGCCAAGGGGTGTCGGGTTCGATTTCCAGGTCGGGCAAAGTATTACTGGGCTTTTTAAAAATCTCAGTAGTAGCATGGAGTCTGGAAATGTGCATGGTATATTGCAATAGGCTCACCCCCTATTACATGGGACCCATAACATAAATAGTGAAAAGTGGGTGTTACATTGTACAGTGGCATTAAGTGCCGTGCACCTCCGTTTATATTATGTTATAAAAAACCGATCTATTTTATAATGTTGTTCCTCAAAGATTTCATCATTGTTGTTCACATTGTGTTTGTCGAAGTCTTGTTTGAGGTGTGAAATAAAGATTGTCTTATGTCGCAAAGGTGGTTTTATTAATTTCATTGCAACAGGATTTGAACCTTCTCCGTGGGAGACGAGGCCTTAGGCTTTTGATGATGATGATGATGATGACGATGACACAGGATTTCTAGTGATTTTTTAGTTTTTTTTTTTAATTCTATGAATATTAAATCGACTATAACAATCATGTCTTCCCTCTTTAATCTGTCAAACACCAAGCGGTCACCGGTGACCGCGACCTATTGTTCTTTAATTGTGTCTATATAACCGGTACTCGACGAGTTAATATTTTATTACCTTAACTTCGTTATCTACTTTATACTTTCTTTTTACAGTTTTGCACCTACCACTTTAACATTCTGCACCACCGACTGTCAGAAAATGCCTACGGCATTAAGTCCGCCAATTTCATTGTATGTGCAATAAAGTTTAATAAATAAAATAAATAAATAAATGATGACCATGAAGTTGAATACAGAATTAGTAGACAGTAGATACTAAATTCTGTATTCAACTTCTATTTCAAGAAGAACACAGGTTACTTTTATTGATTTGTGACACTATATAACTTTAAAAATAAACATGATCAATATAAAAGCTTCACTAGCGATATACATCAAACCCTTGAACTATACCGACTGTAGCAGACGTGTATAACAATACCAAAACTATGATAGGCCCAAATATAAAGTCTATAAAAATATCAAAATACTTCAAAATGATAAAAAATATTACGATGATACACTTCATACAAGCTATTAGACTTCTTTTCGGGAATTATGTCAAAATCAGTGATTCCAAATTCATTTGTGTTATCCTCCGATTGTACTGCTCCATCATTGCCAGTAGCTTAATATATGATAACTTCAAAACACCGGAAAATTCCATTGTGACATTCACATTCATTAGCATTACTATCGAATTTCTTCTTAACTTTACTTTCTCATTTGTGACGTCTCAAAACTTTTTGTCCTTATATTGTAATAGTGTTAAAGTTAGCGATGCTATCATGGGTCTTAAGGACTTCCCTATAATGCATCCAGCTGGATCTATTTTCCTTTTACTAGGGTATATATTTAGGTGTGTGTCTCCAGTGTATCAATGGGGTATGCCTGTAGGTCCAGCGCCCCATATAATGCTACTATCTTCCGACACAAGTCGATTTCTAGTATACTTTCTTTTGTTTACTTTTCATTCACGATTGCTCTTAATAAAAAAGTTTTTAGAAGGCAATAATGTTCCTGTTAATGCTGTTGGGGTTAATTTGGATGGAAATGTGAAAATGGTTAGGAAATGTTTGGGTTATTACAGCAATTTGACGGATAACATGATTTTAGTTGACTGTCCACTGCAGATTTTGGTACGTATCGCTTTACAATGAAATTTTTACACAATATAACATGTATAACATCACGCCTTTTATCCTTGAAGGGATAGGCAGAGGTGCACAATGCCACTGTACAATGTAACACCTACTTTTCACTAATTTTGTTATGAATCCCATGTAATAGAGGGTGAAAGGAGAAAATCATTGTGTGAGGCAAAGTTTCTATAAAGAAAATTTGTTTGAGATTTTGTTTTTATTTTGTAGCTGTCCATACAACTGCTATGTAGCATTCCCAGATGGATTGAAGGAATATATTTTTTAACTTCTGTTTGGATGAGAAAGGTGAGTTACGAAATATAATTAAATATGTAATATTACTTTGTTCGTTAATGATTGAAAGAGCGATGACCTGTCTCTGCATGAAACTAAAGAATACTAAACTAAGAAATAAAATAACCTCTTTCCTAACCGACCAACTAGTCAACCAAACCCGTCTTATCTATTTATTTTAATACTCTATGTATAGTAAACTTTAACAATATTTTCTTTTATATATTTGATGGGCCGACGTTTGACTACTATCTCGCCTGGTGGTAAGCGTCGACACAGTCTACATTGGAGTACGTCGACCCACTGTAGACTGTAGAGTCGCGGAGAACCTAACGGGATACCGCGGCTCCGGCTCGACGTGCAGGAGAAGGAACGGGGTGGTTTTTAGTCAGTAAGAGTCTGACACTCCCACTCGCCTCACCCAGGCGGGAGCAGTCATTCGATGATTTTCCCCCCTAAAAACAAAAACAGATACACTCCAAACTAGACATATGTGGTGGCCCAATATTAAAAGCTTAGGCTAGGTCGTTCTCACATCGTGGTTATGACACAACGCAACTACATATGTTACTCTGTTTATATCTTCCAGAATGCAATGTACGGTATTATTTTGAATACTTTTGAAATAACCTTTAACATCATATTAGTGGCGTCACCAGCCTTCGTTGTGGAGTTAATTGCTAACAAGACGGATGAAATCAAGGCTATACTTGTGCAGCGAATTATATATTGTTCAGGTATTTATATTCCATGTCATGAAGCAATTTATAAGTAGATCTAAGTACCGAACCTCTTTGGGTTGTGCGAAAGGTGTTATAATGTATAAAATCTAACAAGAGAAATCTAGTTCAGTGAGGGCCAGTGAACCTTTAGTTATCTTACTTCCAAAACACGTCAAAAATGTAGCGTAAAGTCTACAATAGCGCGTGTTAAATGACAATAAGCTGACCCCTTGCCTTTAGCCAAACGCCACTCTAGCGCTTGTCTACAGAGAGAGTAGAAAACTAAATGTATGGGGATGACACTGACAAGTGTCAAAATTTACGTCAATTCCATATAATTTGGTTTTCTACTCTACAAGTAGATAAGCGCTAAATGGCATTTGGCTATAGCTGCCTATTACATAACCTAACTATTTGCCCGATTCCTTTTTATATGAAATAAGCCGGTAAACGAACAGACGGATCATCTAATGGTAAGCAATCGACGCCGCCTATGGACACCTGAAACACCAGAGGTGTTACAAGTACCTACATTACCTGCCTTTTGGGGGTTAGGAATTTGAGGATTGTTGGGGATTCGGGGATAGGGGAGATTGTGGAAGGGGTAATAATTGGGCCTCCGGTAACCTCACTCACACGGCGAAACACAACGCAAGCGTTGTGTCATGTCGGTTTTTCCTTGTTCCCTAAAGAACATTAGTTACATTATGTTAAACTAGCTTCTGCTCACAGCTTTGCCCGTGTTCCAATGCCTTAATACGTACCCTATGTATAATTCTAGATCATAATCTATCCTGCTTCCTAATAACTAGCTTTTACCCGCGCCTTCGCTCGCATCACAAAAGGATAAAAAGTAGCCTATGTGATATATACCAATACACACAGCGCCATCTTTACCAATATTTTGTTTTCCCTCGGAATATCATTTTTTCCGGGATAAAATGTACCCTATTATTTAATCTGGACTTCTAACTTTACGTCTGCAAAAATTCAAAGCAATCGGTTTAGTAGTTACGGCGTGAAAGCAGAACAAACAAACAAACAAACAAACTCACTTTCAGATTTATAATATTATTAGTAATTAGTAATTAGTAATTAGTAATTAGTAATTAGTAATTAGTAATTAGTAATATTAGTAACGATAAAGTAAGATTGCACTTTCTTTATTTCCAGACCAATCCCTTCGATTTGAACTGGAGACAACCCTGCAGTACATACAAAGACGTCCATTCAAATTGATGATCTGCCGCACAATCCCTGTTGATGCAAACTTACCGCTCAAAGTGTTAACCCTATGCATTGTATATGTTATTGTTACTATGCAGTTCACTCATTATATTACTTAAAGTGTCTTTTTTTAAGGGATATAAACGAAAATGTATCAATAATTGTACCTACATATATATCAAACTATTTCCTGTGACGTGTAAAATAAAAAATTTAGCACATAACTTTTTTTATTTTATTTTTCTAGAATAAAAATAGCCTATGCTACTCCTTAGTACATCAGCTATCAGCCAATAAAAAAATACTAAGTCCCGTCAAAATCGGTCCAGCCATTCCAAAGATTAACCAGTACAAACAGACAGACAGGCAGACAAGTTTTGTAAAAAATGTTATTTCGGTATGTGTTTCGTATGTATTTTCATATGCGTGTCGTAGAAAGGGGTTATTAAAATTACCCCACATTACAGACACTTAAATTTTATTTATTTGTATAGATTCTTCTACTAGTACATTTTCTTTGAAATAAATAATTTGTATCATAATGTTTTTGATAAGAATAACTTGCATTACTTTAAAATAAGAACTCCAGGTGAGAAAGTAGTGATCAATAAGTACCAAACGAAACAAAATCATATTTAAAAAATAACGGTTTACCAAGTCTACTAAATCATGCCGTCTCCTCCTTTTGCGAAGCAGTCATGTTAGCTAAAAAGGAGGCGGGACGCGTGAGGCAGCGAAGCGCTGCCTCCTCGCAACCCAGCCATCGCGATGGACACTCCGGGCGTCGGGGATCGCGAGACGATCTCGGACCACCGTAAGCGTAAGAGCCATCAGACCACCACGAATGGGGCCCAATAGGGCTGATGCCGATTCGAAGCCACGGAGAACCTAACGGGTTACCGGGACTCCGGCTCGAAGTGCAGGAGTAGGAACGGGGTGGTTTTTAGTCAGTAAGAGTCTGACACTCACTTCCGCCTCACCCAGGCGGGAGAAGGCATTCGATGATTTTCCCCCCTTAAAAAAAGCCTACTAAATCAATCAGGAGTAGGCTGTGCGCCATTGCTGCGACCGCTCACGCTGCTCCTCAGAAAGTAACCTTCTATGACTCGAAACTAGTAGAGCTTTTCTCAGTATATTTACGTGAGCAAATCGTTATTTTTAGTTAATTTAGCTGTCGTATGTCTCGACGGTTATAAAAGCATAGACAAAAAAAAAACGAAACGTCATCTCGTAGCGGGAAAATGTAATCTGTGGTTCGAAAAATGAAAAAGTCAAGATGGCGGTAACTCGGATGTTATTGAGACGGCGTATTTTGGTGTTGAGAGAATTGTAATCTAGTTGAAAATTAATTTTCCTATTGATGTGTTGTTTTTGTTTTTCTTTCCAATTAATAGTTACCATTTAGCTAGTCCTGATTTTGTAATTTGATTTCGATGTTAACAATATAAGTGCATTGTAATGGTTGTAGTCTTTATTTTTCCTGCCTTCTGAGTTTCTAAAATCCAATGTGGTTTAAAAACCAATAAATTTCTAATATAAAAGAGTAAGGTAAACTCTATGACAGTTTTTAAGTTTTCTAATAAGGTAATATTTTTCTACTTACGAACTAACCCTTAATATTTAATATTCAAATTTCTCCAAAACTCATCGCTCTATATCAACTTACTTCTCGCAAACAATTAATTTTCTTACTATACATTATTGGTTCAGATATCTGCTACATGTTTGGCCATGAGTCAGCAATTATTTAACAAACATTTATTCGTCATAGGGATTTTAAACCTTATGCACTTAAAGATAGAGTTTACGTGTTCCTTTTTGACGTTTGAGTGTGTTTGATTCAAAGAGATATGATGTCTATGTTCTGTTTATTTAAAACTAAGCGCATATGTTATATAAAATTATATTCTGGTCATATATCTGCTCTATAATATGTCATACATGCATGTGATATAGAGTCTTGGTCCACAACAATCTTCGAAAAGAGGTAGGTAAGAATTAAGTAAGACATTATATTATTATGACATTACTGCGACTGCACGGTTGGTGCGGAGGCTGGGCAACTGGCTGCCGCGCAACGTGTCGTAGGTTCGATTCCCGCACAGAACAACTGTTTATGCGATCCACAGATTGTTGTTCCTGGTCTAGGTGTCATGTGTATGTGAACTTGTATGTTTGTAAACGCACCCACGACACAGCAGAAAATCCTAGTGTTAAAAAATAAGAAAATTTACATTAAATAAGTACAATAAGACATATTTAGATAAAAAAAATTCAATACTTTGTTTGACTATATAAAATTTAACATCGCGTATGCTACTTTCCAAAGGAGCATATGTTGAATGAAGCACCCTATTTTTTGTTATGCAACGGAAAATAGAAAATTATTGAAAGTAACACCCAGCCCCATAGTCAGCCCTTACAATCGATCATCATGGTAGTCTCATTACAGATATAGGCAATTAGAACTGAAATAAACCTTTCAATATTATGAAACATGACAAGCCAAGGTCCTACTTGAGTCACTGAATTTTTAAAACCCATACATTATAGTGTGTACTTACCTTTGAACAGTGCTTATTTTAAAACCAGTAAAAAGCCACGACGATGCGAGCAAACATGGAATCTTTTAAAAAATTCAAAAGAGTATTTAAAAACTGCTTAATATTATTCATACCAGCTCTTCGACTTTTACTAGGATCGTACATAAGGATAAGTGATTCAAAATACATATCATATTTCCTAAAAATCTATTGCACCATATTTTCCGTTTGTTTAATATCCTATCAGTTATATACCATAAAAATCTTTTCAGTCGGCCATACTTCTATTATAGAATACATAGTCAATGTCATATTCAGTTTGATTACATCCCAAGATTATTTAATTACATTTTACAAACATTTAAGAACTAGTGACACATTAATGGGTTTCAGGAATCTGCCTTTGATTAAGTTTAACATTCTTTTGTCGATTTTAATCACTTTTTTCATAAAATTGGTGATTTTGTTCACTCGTATGTCACAAGGCCTTCAAGTTATAATAGTAGCCTTAAATGAGCTTACTGATTCTAATCCTATTATCATTAGTTTTGTGCTATCGTCTTTACAAACAAGAATGGTAAAGATTAGGGAGCGTTTAGAAAGTAATTTTGTCCCTATTAATATTGTTGGCAAAGACCATGTAAAGAAGAATGTAAGAGTAGTTAAGAAATGTTTGGGGTATTACAATAACTTGTTGGATGGTATGTACAGAATTGATAGGACGTTGCAGTTTTTGGTAAGTTTGTCTTTTCATTTATGTGTTTAAAATTATTTTTTATGGGATAAGGATATACATAATATGTCGTGGTGGCCCGGAGGTTTAAGACGCCCGCTTCTCATGCATGTGGGTGCAGGTTCGAAACCTGCCAACGGCAAGTGCTAATGTGACTTTTTCCGAGTTATATGTACTTTCTAAGATTATTTAGATACCACTGACAAACGGTGAAGGAAAACATCGTGAGGAAACCTGGGCTTATAATTTCTAATTATAAGTTTGTAATCGCACACCCGCATTGAGTAAGCGCGGGGATTAATGCGCAAACCATCTCCGTGTGAGGCTTTGCTCAGCAGTGGGCATTTATAGGCTGTTGATGGGATGGTGATGAAATGGGATAAGCCGGTAAACGAGCAAACGTATCTCCTGATGGTAAACAATCGGCGCCTAATCACCTATATCACCAGAGGCGTTACAAGTATGTTACCGGTCTTTTGAGGGTTAGTAATTTGTGGATCGTTGGGGATTCGGGTATTAGTGAGATTGATAACCTCACTCACACGATGAAACACAACGCAAGCGTTGTGTCACGCCGTTTTCCGTGAGGCCGTGGTATCACTCTGACCGAGCCGGCCCATTCGTGCCGAAGAATGGCTCTCCCGCACTCATTAAATATTTACTTTCAGTTTTTTTAAATAAACAATAGCTAGCTTTGTTCACCAAAAAGTACAGAGTATAAAGCAGTACAATAGGGATGATGACAGGGTATGAATATTAAAAACTTAAAATAATCTACCAGACGGACATTAAAATAAATGAATGAAATGAAATAAGTGAATGATACTAAGTACAATTTTATTATGACGTTTAATTTGCAGGTGTCCGTATACTTGACATTTAGTTTTCCAAGATGTGTCGGAGGTTTACATATGACAATTAAATTTTTGCTAAGAGGAGTAAGTACACTGTTTCTATTTATTCCGTAAAACACACAGAAGTACTAAGTAATGTTATAATCTTATAATGTTACATTTATACATATAACTGGTATTTTGTTTGTGTAAATCATAACATAACATCACGCCTTTATATCCCCGAAGGGGTAGGCGGAGGTGCACATTATACGGCACTTAATGCTGCTGTACAATGTAACACCCACTTTTCACTATTTATGTTATGAGTCCCATGTAATAAGGGGTGAGCCTATTGCCATATACCGAGCACAATTCCAGACTCCGTGCTATCACTGAGATTTTAGAAAACCTAAAGGTAGGTAGGTAATGTATTACACTTTACCCGACCCAGGAATCGAACCCAAGACCCCTTGCCCGGCAGCCGCACTTGCTGCCACTCGGCCAACGAGGCAGTCTTTTTATTTATCGCTTAATTGTAAAGTTGGTTAACCTATAATTGGTGACTGTATGTATAAGCCCAATATCTATTGTTACCTTTAATATCTCATCGTACTATGTATACAGTCGCGGAGAACCTAACGGGTAACCGGGACTCCGGCATGACGTGCAGAAGGAACGGGGTGGTTTAAAGTCAGTAAGAGTCTGACACTCCCTCCCGCCTCACCCAGGCGGGAGAACTCTATGTATACAAAAGCTGTTGGCATACCTATTTGAATAAATAAATAAACAAGCTAAATTTTATTTATTATGTTTTTGGCTTACCCGCATGTAACTGTTTGACATGGAACTCGACTTGTTTCAAATCATGCTAGAGGCTCACGTTCGTGAGCAGCATTCCACGACCCGCGACGCGGCGAAAGCTTAATTTTTTTATAAACAATTGCAGATTAACCCTGATATAGCAATGTCAATAATATTAGAGTTTACTACAACGATTGCAATATTGTCAATACCGGGTATTATCTCCGAGATGATCAAAAACGAGGTTGATAGAATCAAGTCCGTACTTGTTATGCAGACTATACGATGTTCAGGTGTGTATAAATAAAAATGTTTGTGTGTTCGCATTGTTCACACTTACCTTCCAAATGGCTGCACGAAACTAGATATTTTTTTTATTGCTACGTTATTGAGCATCTTAATTGGCAAGGCTTCTAATTTAGTTCTTATGTTGTGATATTACTAATTTTAACATGTTCATCGTTAAGAGCACTTTCAGTATGCGGTCTACTACAATATGAAAATTAAAAATATAATTAGTCTGTCAGTTAGATAATGAAATTCAACAAATACCTAACCTAATTAAGAAAAGAGCATAAGCAATTACCAATATGTAATTTTATATATATTTATGTATTTTCAGACCAATCTCTCCGCTTCGAGTTGGAAACGGCATTACAGCACATACACCAACGGCCATTTAGCTTCACGTTACTTAACGCAGTGCCGATTGACATCAACTTGCCGATTAGTTTGACAAGTCTCTGTATCACATACGTCATCATCTTCACGCAATTTAGGCATTTTACTAATTAATGATCCTGCACGGTTATATAATTGTATTGTGTGGATCAGTTAAGTCTTAGTCATTATTTTTTTCGGCTAACTCACGTAATTGTTTGACGAGGAACTCGACTAGTTTCAAGCCATGCTAGAGGCTCATATTCATGAGCAGCATCCCCCGACAGACGATGCGGGGACTGTCGCGCTGGCACTACTGAACCAGTCGAGTACCTCGTTAAACCGTTACGTGAGTAGCTGAAAAACGTAATAATTAATTTAGTATATCCTACGAAAGTTAAAATATAAATCTTAGCATCGAATCTTGCACAAATTGTTTTTTCAGGTCTAAGTGTGGTGTGTCTATGTAACGTTTCATTCGTCTTATATTCACATCTCAAATGTAATGAATTTATTTGATTACGTAACTAATAAATAAACGTAGTCTATAAAAAGAAAAGTACTTTTCATTTGATATTGCTATATTGAAAACCCACCATGTTTAGCACATAAAAAGTAACTTAGGATAACCAACTGTTGTTTAAATTACTCTTTTTTGTGGTCCTCTGTAATGAGGGGGGGCTATTACACAGAGTGTACACTGCACGCTTCTGAAAATGCAGATAATTTTCTTTTTTTTCTTTTTGTTGCAAGTTAAGTACTTTAATCATTTTTTTTTCGTTATTCATGCAACATCAGCCTTAAGTAATTGATTACAAATAATTTAATATTTTCCCTTTTTTTATTTACATCACAATAAAGAAACATTTAACTCTTTCCTTTTTTGAAAATGGAACTCTTTTTTACCATCACCTATCTTCTTTTTTGGAAGCGTTTCGTTTACCCCCTTTATAGGTAATGAAGATATAATTATCTAAGTTCCTTAATAGACTAATAAGATGCATGTGTAAGTTGCATAGCAACAATCTCATAGGTGATACAGAGGCATATGATGGAGGTCGGCAGGGAGACGCTGAGTGGCACCACGCGGCAGATGGAGTACCTGAAGGGGCGCAGGCGCACGTAGTGCAGCGCTGTCTCTAGCTCAAAATTCAGGGAACCATCTGTAATATAGAGGTAGGAATTTTGTATCAGTGGTTATTGTCAGCATACTATAAAGTGTATCTTTAATCTTTATTATCTATGATTTGTTGTAAAAATGCTATGGAGTTCACTTCAAAAGTTCAAATTGATAGATACAGAATAACCTTTTTTGAGGAGTGAAAATCAACCAATTACTTCTCCCGCCCGGGTTAGGCGGGAGGGAGTGTCAGACTCTTACTGACTAAAAACCACCCTGTTCCTAATCCTACACTTCAAGCCGGAGCCCCAGCAACCCGTTAAGTCTTCCGCGGCTCCGTATCGGCATCAGCCCTATTGGGCCGCATCCATGGTGGTCTGAAGGATCCTTGAGACGAGATACAGAATAGCCTAGATGTACTGAAAATGCCTTCCCTTCACAATATGTTCAGATCTGACGAATACCGCCGTTGCCCACCGACAAATATGGATTTATCATGATGCTTTTGGATTTTAGATTAACAAGAAATATAATTGTAATCCTATCAAAATGAATCTTTGAAAAGGTTATATTTAACGGATAATTAAGATCTTGCTCAAATTAAACACATTACTATTTACCCGTACTATATGTCGTGGTACGCCCGCTTCTCATGCATGAGGGTGCAGATTCGAAACCTACCAACGGCAAGTACCGCAATGTGGCTTTTTCCGAGCTATATGTACTTTCTAAGATTATTTAGGCACCACTGACAAACGGTTAAGGAAAACATCGTGAGAAAATAATTATAAGTTTGTAATCGCCAACCTGCATTGAGCAAGCGTGGTAATTAATGCTCAAACCTTCTCCATGTGAGAAGAGGCTTTGCTCAGCAGTGGGCATTTATAGGCTGTTGATGACTACTTACCCGAGCACCTCACCAGCTGATTCGTAAGTGATTCTCGTATCTTCTTCACCTCATACTGAATGGCTTCCACGATTAATGCTGGATAAGTTAAGCAGAAAAAAGTCTGGATCGATTCAGTTGCATATAAAACTGACTTTATGGAAAATGCCTGAAAAGAACGTAGATACTCTTTTAACTTGTAAATATTTCCACGACACGCCATGTTTGATCACGTGTTGCAATTCAACTAGGTTCCCTTTTTTCTCTTTATTTAAATATAACAAGAATCTTCAAATCTAAGAAGATTATGTCAGACTCATCGTGATCATGAGAATGATTGGAGTAACGACCGAGAAATATTAGGATCTGTCTAAACTTCATATGAACACATAGATCTTGACAGCACCGTCACCGTGAGAATGGATTGAAAAGCACCTATTCAATTCTTGAATTAATATTTCGCTCTCTCTTTTATTTCGAACTCAATTAGATCATCTTTCATTTACTGTCTATGTATTAACTCCTAATTTTTCAGTAAAAACTTCAGTTATTTAATGGTCCAAACAATAAAAATATCACCCAAAAGAATAAGGGAATGCAAAGAAATAACATCTCATTTTAAAATATCATTAGAATACTTACACCTTCAACATGAATCGCCGCTGGTCGATGTACTATAAAAAATAATTTAAATAAACTAGTGATATAGTTGACAGAACACTGAAAGAAAATAATTATAATAAACATTATTATGTAGATCATTTCTTAGTTTAACGAGATCACAAGTTTCAAACAAAATGAAACTAAAACTAACCAAATATTGTAAATGCTTTTTAATGTACTGCATGCTGTCCAACAAGTTATTATAGTAATACAAACTCTTTCTAATCTTCTCCACACTACAGCTCACACCACTACACCCAATAACATTAACAGGAACACAAATATTCTCCAAATGAAACCTCAAAAACCGCATACGACAATAAACTATAGAGAATATCAAACAAATGTACAAATAACTGAGATCCACAGCCAAGAGCTCAATAAAGATGTTCATAATGTCAGTAAATTTTATCAAGGACATACAAAACCGTAATATTAAGAGGACGAATCTACAAGTAATGATAAATATAGCTAGAATATACATATAGTTTGAGAACAAAGGAACGTGTTTGAAACCCATAATCCTGTCGGTAGTTCTAACATTACTGCAGTAAGTAAAGAAGTCATCTTCTGAATCAAGAAGGTTGACGACAACGTTGCTGATGTATTGGAAAAAGACAAAAGTATTAAGGTTCACTCCAAAATGATGGTTGAAGATGAATCTAAAGGTTATTACAAAGCATACAGAAACACAGTACAGTTTAATGAAGGCGCAGATGTATTTTGAGTGACTCAAACGAAAATATCGACCAGTTAGCACTTGTAATACAAGTATAACTTTCAACCATGTTGTTGATGAAGTTATTTTTTCTACTAATTTTCTTATTCGTAACATTTGTCATGTGTATATGGAACTGTAGGAATGACTAACTCCAAAATTCTATTTTTGAAATGTTAAAAATTGTATAGACGTGTCAGATACACGTGTATACTTATTGATCAAAATAAATAACTTAGATAAATTAAAATTAGTAAATTACAATTTTCAGTAAGTATTACGAGTATAGTAGTACTTAAGTAATACGTTAGTACTAACGTAAAAAGGCTGCCTCGTTGGCCGAGTGGTCACAAGTGCGACTGCCAGGCAAGGCGTCATAGATTCGATTCCCGAGTTTCGGGCAAACTATTACTGGGCTTTTCAAAAAATCTCAGTAGTAGCAAGGAGCCTGGAATCGTGCCCACTATATGGCATTTGGCTCACCCCCATCACATAAGACTCACAACATAAATAATGAAAAGTGGGTGTTACATTGTACTGTGGCAATAAGTGCCTAAATGTGCACCTCTGCCTAAATAGGTGTGATGTTATATAAAAAGAATCAAGGGGACAATACTGTTAGTAATCAAATTTTAACTTTAAAATCTATTTTTCTGGTATATTCCTAATCTAGCTAACTATGTAAAGCGACACATTATAAATAGCAGCGAATTTTAATCGAATTTGTCTGCACAGTTAGCGCGGTGGTTGGGACTCAACAAAACGCTCAACGCGTCGCGGGTGCGATTCCCGCACGGAACAACTCTTTGCGTGATCTACAGATTGTTGTTCCGGCTCTGGGTGTCATGTGTATGTAAACTTTGTTTATAAACGCATCCACGACACAGGAGAACATCCTAGTGTGGGCCAAGTTTAAAAAACCAATATTGCCTGAAAAGTGGGTATTTACATTTTTTCGTTATTTAAAAGATGTTGTCTCTTATAAACCACATTTTCATCCCAGAACAGATGAAATACATTTACAAAAAATATACTTATCGTCTTAGCTTGTGGTAACATAACATCACATAAGATAACATCACGCCTTTTATCCCCGAAGGGGTAGGCAGAGGTGCACATTATGCCACTGTACAATGTAACACCCACTTTTCACTGCTTATGTTATGAGTCCCATGTAATAGAGGGTGAGCCTATTGCCATATACCGGGCACAATTTCAGAGCCTACTACTGAATTTTTTTAAAAACCCAGTTATACTCTGCCCGACCCGGGAATCGAACCCGAGGCCCTTTGCCCGGCAGTCGCACTTGCAACCACTCGGCCAACGAGGCAGTTAGCTTGTGGTCTGCATAAAAATCATTGTAGAGGTATTATAGTATTTTTGCTTGAAAGCTATTAGGGTAGACGACTAATTTTTATTTTAATGTCCGTCTGATAGATTATTTAAAAACATTAGACACGTATTTTTTATTTTCTCACAGAAACGAATAGTTTCGAAGATATATTGATTTGAAATGTCGCGTGACGTCACTTCTCAGTACATTTTATACTAAGAAATGACGTTTTAGCCCCCACTCCTAAACTTTGATTCGTTTTATCTAAGTATTGTTTCATTATACGACAAAATAAAAAAATACGTGTCTAATATTTTTTCATTACCTAACTTACGGACTAATTATATTTTTAATTTTCATACCCTGTCATCATCCCCATTATATCACTATATTGTGCGTCATATAATGCAGTGTGGACACAATTTGATTACCATAATAATATGTATATTTGGACAGAATTGCTCACAGGTATAAATATACAAAGAATAAATAAATAATGTATGACTTGATGACATTTAGATGATATATTTGTCGTTCGCTTTGTGCCCTGTGCGTGATCTTTGATACGTGAAACGCAATACACAGGCTGTTCTCATTTTGGTTTGGAAAATAACCGTTTTTAGGCCACTTTTATTCAAGAGTACGTGGTTTATTATTGCACATGTGAAATTGGAATTATCAGTGTCTTTTTATTTATTTTTTATGGCATAAACCGGTAAACGAGCAGACGGATCACCTGATGGTAAGCAATCGGCGTCGCCCATGGACACCTGGAACACCAGAGGCGTTACAAGTGCGTTACCGGCCTTTTGGGGATTAGGAGTTTGAGGATCGTTGGGGATTCAGGAATTGGGGAGATTGAGGAAGGGGAGGGTAATTGGGCCTCCGGTAACCTCACTTACATGACGAAACACAACGCAAGCGTTGCTTCACGTCGGTTTTCTGTGAGGCCATGGTATCACTCCGGTCGAGCCGTGTCATCATAATACAAAAGAAATTAGCCAAATTCACTAATATCAAAGACCAATAATTACCTTAAAATCTTTGTCAGTGTGCTACGCTATTCGTAGTTGCCGTAGCATTGGTGTAGCTGTCGTAGCATTGGCGTAGCAGTACTGCTGACTCGTAACACTCTCAACTACAATCTTATTTCTAAACTAGCTACTTCTGCACGATTAACCCGCTCTGCTCGGCTCCTATTAACTCGTCGAGTACCGTATTTATAGACACAATTAAAAAACAATAGGTTGCGGTCACCGGCGACCGCTTGGTGTTTGACAGTTTAAACGAAGCGTGAGGTTTTATTGCCTTCCTGTGACAAATGGACGATCCAATACAAAAAAAAATTCAAATCAGACCAGTAGTTCCTGATAGTAGCGCGTTTAAACAAACGAACAAACTTTTCAGCTTTATATAATAAAATATATAGTAAAGTATATACTATAAGTACTAACTTAAAAAAAAACAAACCAAAGTTTTGCAAATATGCACTATAAAAAAAATGTACCCCATTTTTGTGACACCCTATATGTTCAGAGGTAAAATTGCTGACAAAAGAAGCGGTGGCAGCCGGCTCAGTCGCCTGCAGCGTCGCCTAATATGCTAATACCAACCGAATAACAGACAAATGTAGAACGTAACCATTTCTGATATTGATAAAGTGTAACGAAATATTGTAAACAATGTTCTGATACATGGTATTGAGTTGTTTCGTTGAAAACAATTGCGATTTATGCTAATAATAATAAGTGTCATTTTCATTGGCTGCCTCTTTGGCCGAGTGGTCGCAAATGCGACTGCTGGCAAAGTTGTACTGGGTTTTTCAAAAATTCACAGTAGTAGCACGGAGTCTGGAATTGTGCCCGGTATATGGCAATAGGCTCACCCCCTATTATATGGGACTCATAACAAAAATAGTGAAAATTGGGTGTTACATATTTTACAGTGGCATCATGTACACCTCTGCTTACCACTTCGGAGATAAAAGGCGTGATGTTATGTTATGTAATTTTCATTTGAATGAATCCTTTGACAATTTTAGGCGAGTAATCGTTAAATAATAATTAGTTAACCTTGTGTTATTGATATATTTTTGTGATTGAAATTATTATTGGACTTTTTGGAAAAGTACATATTTATTTCACGCTGAAACCCAACACTTTACATTCTACATCAACCCTCAGGGAATTGTATAACAATGCCTCCATACACTACCTGCGATGTTACGCACACGTTATGCCACATAAAAATATAATCCTGCCAATTTGCATACACTTCCAATCGTTGAAGGAAATAGACATTTTATTTGATTGCTTTATTCCCTTATTTTCGGAATTTGTTTTGAGGACCAAGGTTCGATGTTCCCGAAGCCAGATAAATTTTAACTGAGAAATAACTTTGACATAACATCACGCTTTTTCATCCCCGAAGGGGTAGGCAGAGGTGCACATTTCGGCACTTAATGCCACTGTACAACGTAACACCCACTTTTCACTATTTATGTTATGGCTCCTATATAATAGGGGGTGAGCCCATTGCCATATACCGGGCACATTTCCAGACTCCGTGCTACTATTAAGATTTTTAAAAACTCAGTAATACTTTGCACGACCCGGGAATCGAAACCGAGACCCCTTGCCCTGCAGTCGCACTTGCGACCACTCGGCCAACGAGGCAACGAATAACTTTCAATATTTGACAATTATTCCATACTTAAAACTGTCAATAAATGATTGAAAAATCGGCCGTAAGTAAGTAGACAGTTCCTTATTGCTTCAATTGTTTTAGGTATATTGAACTGCATTAAGATTAATTAAGTCACTACAACAATCAAGACTTCTGAAGACCGCAGAACAAACAGCGCTGCTACCTGATATCTGTCAAATGTGTAAATTATGAATATCTATACCGTGGCGAGAAGGACTTAACAGGTTACCAGGGCTTGAAGTGCAGGAGTAAGAACGGAGTGGTTTTTAGTCAGTAAGAGTCTGACACTCCCTCCCGCCTCACCGGGGCGGGAGCAGTCATTCGATGATTTTCCACTCTTAAACAAAATACCTTTCCTTGTTATCTCTCGAATTGCTATACATTAATTTTCAGTAGGTACTCTAGGTAGGTACTGAATACAACAAAAACTAACCTTTATTTCAGTGACAGAAAAGGTATTCTTAAAATATTCAAAACAGAAATATCCCTAACTAAATTCAATACCCACTTCTAGTTACTTAGATCCCAGTGACGTCATCGCCCATAAAAATAAACAAAAAAGACTCGATACTTTATGCCCCACACGGGGCGACCATAAACTCAAATAGAACAGAAAGGTATAGTCGTAATGTTCGGAAAATTTTAAATTTTACGATCTCAAATACTTTTAAGGACTGCCTCGTTGGCCGAGTTGTCGCAAGTGCGACTGCCGGGCAAGGGGTCTCGGGTTCGATTCCCGGGTCGGGCAAAGTATTACTGGGTTTTTTAAAAATCTCAGTAGTAGCACGGAGTCTGGAAATGTGCCCGGTATATGGCAATAGGCTCACCCCCTATTACATGGGACTCATAACATAAATAGTGAAAAGTGGGTGTTACTTCTATGTGCACCTCTGCCTACCCCTTCGGGGATAAAAGGCGTGATGTTATGTTATGTTATGTTCAAATACTTTAATCGAGTTTTTATTGTCGTTTTAGTACGGAACCCGTTAAACAGCTTTTAAATATTGAATATGCGATTAATTGTCTGTGAACGTTTATGGAAAATTGTCTATGCTGAATATTTAGTACCTAGCTATTAGGTAAAGGTTTTTAGTCTGTTAGGTATTTATTGAATCTTATTTTTCTCAATAGCTTTAAGCCTTTCATTCTATAAAGATTTATTGACGAATGACCAACAAACTGAATGAGACGCCAATGTGTGAACGGCGTTTGTGGAGCGTGCCAAGATCTTTGATGTGTGCCCGAAAAACTGACAACATTCTGTTGTTCTGTCGGCCACCGCTGGCTTCAGCGTTGGCCGACCGACGCAGACAGCACAGTGCCAAGTACTTAGTCTTCCACACATTGGCCCAATGTGTAGACCCGCCTTTATGCTACCACTATATTGGAGATTAAGACCCTGCTTAGCACGACTCGTTGGCGGCTAATCGACAACTAGAAAATATTTTTCTCCATAGATTTCGGAAAACTCATCACTAGTTTTCATAAGATTTTCTTTATATTGTGTACAAGCTTCTGCCCGCGACTTCGTACGCGCAATCTCGTTTTCTCCCGTTTCCATAGGATTTTCAGGACTTTTTTCTGTCGTAAGAACCTTCTCCTGACAATAACAAACACAACAAAAAAAATCAGCCAAATCGGTCTAGCCGTTCTCAAGTTACGAGACGGTGTGACAAGAGGAAACAGGTTTCATTTTAATATACGTAAATAGATTATTTATCGGTGTGGTCCATGTAAACAAAAAACATTTTTACACACACACACACACACACACGCCCACATAAAAATTATAAAGGTATTCTGATTGAAATTGCTTTATACAATATATGTATTCGTACTTGCCTTCAAAACAATGTAGAAAAATCCATGAGCCAACAACAATAGAACGTCAGTTAGCCCATAGCAGATGTAAATTGAAAATTCTCAACGCCTCATAACAGAGAACTAGCAATATTTCAACGTCGAAACTAACGCTTGCGTCTTAAACCCAGTTTAAATGAAAACTAATTTTAATATTAATGCCACGTCTGACTGGTAGGAAGCTTTGAAAGGAAACTTAGATTAATATTACGTTATTAAAATGTGTTAGGTCGCGTCTGGGTTACTGAAGGATGTTTTTCTTGGAAGCTTGGAATTTATATTCTCGAGTTTGCGAATTAGAATTGAGTTGTTTTTTAACATAACATCACATGCACATTATACCACTGTACAATGTAACACCCACTTTTCACTATTCATGTTATGAGTCCCGTGTAATAGGGGGTGAGCCTATTGCCATATACCGGGTACAATTCCAAACTCCGCGCTACTACTGAGAATATTTAAAAACCCAGTAATACTGTGCCCGACCCGGGAATCGAACCCGAGACTCGGCAGTCGCACTTACGACCACTCGACGAGGCAGTAGTTGTTTTTTTCTTTGTAGAATTATCATAGGTATAATATGCAATGCAGTATACACTTTAGGTTTGTTGTGTTTAGTTTTCTGCAACTGTCTTTCTATAATAGAGCATTTCAGAAATCTTTATATTATTTTACAAGGCATTGATAAGATGCAATCACATAGGTACCTATATAATTTATTTTATCAAATGTGGGAGAGTCATACTTCGGCACGAATGGGCCGGCTCTACCGGAGTGATACCACAGCCTCACAATAAAACAACGTTTGCGTTGTGTTGCGTCGTGTGAGTAAGGTTAAATTAAGCCCCCTCCCCCAATCTCCCCAATCCCTGAATCCCCAACAATCCTCAAATTCCTAATCCCCAACAGGCCGGTAAGGCACTTGTAATGCCTCTGGTGTTCCAGGTGTCCATGAGCCACGATTGCTTACCATCAGGTGATCTGTCTGCTCGCTAACCGGCTTATTATCCCATAAACAAAAAAAAAATGTCGATTCCGATCTCGTTTCCGCGAACACAGTCTACGGCTTCAAACGTATAAGTTGTGTGTTATTATACGTTTGAAGGCGTAGTATGAGGCAACTGTACTCTCAATTTGGAATTCCAACTTGAATACTACTTTCATGGTAACCATGACATATCAGGGTGGAATGACAGAGGGAAAACAAGTAAGATTTTATCAATAAAAGAAACATACATTTTTAAATTCATTTTATTAGCTTACATACCATCAGCATGCAACTAACAAATAACAAAAATTGTTCTACTTATAATACCTTTAAATTATACCGATTCAATACAATTCTACTTTATATAAACATGCGCTATAGAATACAAATTATTTGTCATACACAAGTAGCGACATCTGTTATCAGAAATATAAAATACCAACTACCGTGTCGACCGATAGATGGCGTGTTACAAAATTTATCAAAGGCTGAAATTGAGCAACGACATTTAAAGCCTATTTACATTTTCTACCCGATTGCAGTGTTGTAATAAATATTATACCTAACGTAAATGGTACATTTGCCAGTTATGTATTATATTATTTTAAAGGTGAGGTTAACATGCGTTTTGTATATCCTACTAGATAAACATAGTGACTATTTGAGATATTATAAATAAAGGGTTGATTTTTCCAACGCCCAGATAATTTTATTCGAGGGATTGTTTTTCAAATTTGACAACATGCAAAGACTGTCAGTCAGTCAATGTCAATTTTATTCTACAAATAAAAATATCCGTTGATTGAAAAATCAGCCCTAAAAATGAATATGTAGATACATAGATAGACAAGTAAGGATATTACTAGCAATAACATATAAAAGGAGCATACATACTAAATTCTATGCTTAAATTATCTAATTTTACTAAAAATTACGCGTTACTCACGTAAATGCAGTGAGAAAAGCTCTACAAGTTTCGAGCCAAAGAGGTACATCGCCGCGACCGCGCACATAGCTCATGAGGAAGAGTCCCCCTGTGACTCGAAACTAGTAGAGGTTTTCTCAGTACACTTACGTGAGTAACTCGTAATTTTAGTTAATTTAGTATGTCTCACAATAGTTATTATAAATAAACTTAAATTATCTGCAATCGGGCATCAGAACGTGCAGATTCAATTTATCATACGGCTAATATTTTAGTGGCAGTTTTGTACGGATTCACACATAAAAATTTGAAGACAAACAAAAACGCTACAAGTATTTTACTTTGATCCCATTAAAATTTGAAAATTAAATTAAGTCTCTTGAGGGTATAAAATTTCTATGTTTACTTAGGTCCGTTTTTAAGTCATATTATAATTATACTTAAGATAAAACCGCCAGTTACAATTTAAAAACCTAACTACAGGTTGGCACCTAAATCACTTTTTTTCTAACATTTCCGATATATACTTTTACTACGAAAATATTAATTTACATCACATAATAAGAACATAATTAAAATGGACGATAAAAATTAAGTAATAAATTGTTTGAAACTATTTTTAATAGAAAAAATAATTGCATTGTCTGATGTTATAAAATATCTACTTATAGTAAGTAAAATCGAGTACCCGAACGCTTAATGTATAAAATTATAAATGTTATTTTACGTTTTCATTGTGCAAGTAGTGGTGAACTGGTGACGTCACAAGCGAACGAAGAAATATATTTTTTTTGCTATAGCATGTATTACAATTTCCAACCATATGAAGTTTGAAATAAAATTCAAAATTAAGTAACTTCATGTTCATGTGTGCCTGTAATAACCATAATATCTGTGACCGAATTTACGAATAAAAATCTAATAATCTTACTTGCAGCTAAAAAACCATTTAAAGGTAACTTATACTGCTTGCACATTGAAAACGCTATTAAATAAATGTATTAACCCCGAATTCTGCCAACCTACTCCAATGTACCAATTTTTTTCAACTTTATTGTATTGTTATAAGGTTGAAAATAATTGATAAATTAGGGTAGATCGACGTGACTCTATAAAGGTACGAAGAGACTACGACACTATACACTCAATGTATTTTTTATGGGATAAGTTGGTAAATAGGCAGTCTGATCACTTGAAACACCAGAGGTGTTAAAAGTGCGTTACCAGCCTTTTGGGAAATGGGAATTTGAGGATTTTGGGGATTGGGGAGACTGGGGAAGGCGGTGGTAATTGGCCTCCAGTAACCTCACTCACATGACAAAACTCAACGCAAGCGTTGTTTTACGTCAGTTTTCTGTGAGGCCGTGGTATCGCTTCGGTCGAGCCGGCCCATTCTTGCCTAGTCATGGCTCTCCCACATTTAAACATCGAATGTCTCTGTATGAACATCGAGTGTCTGTAATAGGAAAACTTATTGTGACACCACAACTAGTTTCGCATCAGTCGCCGTATAACTCTTATCATACGTATAAGTGTGAAAAGGAATTAATGTCAGACATTTATGTCACAATTTGTGTCGTAGTCTATTCGTACCTTAAATCAGTGATCAAATCTCATGTTATGCATTACTGATTGGACATATGGACCTTTCACATGTGACGGGAAATGCGTCGAGCGTATCATCAGTGAACGCTCGACGCACTAAACTTCACTAAAGCATCATCGGTTATTAGAATCAATCAATTACACATTAACATAAAACTCGATAGCCGATTTATAGACATAAAACGGGATTCAACACAAAATACCTACTAAGTATTAATTGGTTATTCAAATCCGAATAGTTATTTCTAAAAGAATTAAACCAAAATGAATCACATCAACTCTTTAAAGTCGAACAATCTAGAAAATCCCATTATTATTTGAAACATAGGGAAATTAAGAACATGGTGTTTAAATATTAATGGCATTACTACTGGGTGCGAAAGTGATGACAACACACACACAACATTACGCCTTTTATCCCCGAAGGGGTAGGCAGAGGTGCACACAGAAGTAACACCCACTTTTCACTATTTATGTTGAGTCCCATGTAATAGGGGGTGAGCTTATTGCCATATACAGGGCACATTTTCAGACTCCGTGCTACTACTGAGATTTTTTTTAAAACCCAGTGATACTTTGCCCGACCCGTGAATGAAACCCGAGACCCCTTGCCCGGCAGTCGCACTTGCGACCACTCGGCCATCGAGGCAGTGATGACAACGTGGACAATACAAACCAACTTAGTGGTTGTCAGCGCCAAGAGGAATAAAACAAAGAACGGCTATGGAACGGCTAAGAAGACGAGTTTATAAAACCGCGCTAGTGCAGATTGGATGCTAAAGACAAAGGACAAACATCACTGACCGCGTCCAGATGGAGAACATACCTTGTTGTTTCATTTTAAAGGCCTGCTATGCATTGCCATTACAATAGTTACGCCGCTGCTAGACAAGTGCTTATCTATTGAAAGCGAAAACCATTTAACGAACATTAGTTTTAATGAATATCTATATAAACAAAAATGAATTTCCATTCGTCTCACCAAATCTCGAGAACAGATGAACTCATTTGGCTAATATTGGTCTCGAAATGTTCGTGGTACCTTTTAAACAACACAAAAAAATTTTAGAAGGTACGAAGTTTGCCGTGTCACTAGTTGACACGGCAAACTTAAATTGCAATAAATAAAAAAAAATGCTTTAATTTTTTTACGTTTCGTTAACAAAAATCGAAATCGCGTTTCCCACCTCAGTGGTATAAAAATAATTTGGAAAACCCACTTTTATCAACATTTTTATTAAGTAAAGTAATCACGTAATAGATAAGCACTCGTCTAGACTCTAGACGCATAAAAAGATAAACAATAAAATATAAATCACTTAAATTAAAACAGTACTTAACAAAACGTATCAGACTTAAAAAGATTATAATAATAATAATTAATAAAAAATAAACTTATAGTTATAAGCAATTCCCTCCACATACTTGAAATCAATTTGTTTCTATTAAACATACGATAACTACATTAATTCAGACGTTTAAGAATATTTGGGAACCTAGTTATTTAGATACAATTATATATAATATATTTGTACAAAATTGGAGACAAAATGTGGGACAGACATAGGTGTCAAGTGACCTCAAACTAACAGGTTTTATTTTTAGGGTGGGATGCTAAGTGAAAACCAGTGCTAGCGCGAGACTCCAACTCAAAGCAGGAGTGGGAACGGGGTGGTTTTTAGTCAGTAAGAGTCTGACACTCCCTGTCACCTCACCGGGGCGGGAGAAGTCATTCGATGATTTTCCCCCGGGAAAAAAGTGTTTAGTTTTTACGTTAAACTTGCAATAAAAATAATAAAATGTCTCCTGATCAATTTGGAACAGAATATCTAAGATCTTTTTAAAATTTCAACCTTATTGTTCTGTTATAAAGTCTAAAATGATCTATCAGTTTGAGACAGCTTGAGATGTTACCAATTACGCAGATTATGGTGCACAAGTGTGTGAAAACACAAATGCACTCTTTGTTCCCTCAATCTCATAGTGCGATGGGACGGCAACCCGACACAACCAGAAAGAGATCAAGATTAGGACTGATGGCTTTACGTGCATCCCATCGCCTTTTAATTACGACTATCAGTGCTCTCTTGGATACCAATCCTTCAATGTCCTAATTCTCCTTTCATTTCCTAACTCTTATTCCTTCTTTGTTCCCTGGCTCCTCCATTCTTCTACTCTTATATTTACCGCTCCTACTCTCACACATATCTAATATGTAACTATATCTACAAGGGTATTAATTAAAAAATCTACCAATATTACATATTCACTACCATTTTTAGTATCAATTAATCTTTCATTCAACAACTATCATAGCTCCAGATAAAATACTTTTTTATTAAAAGAGGTTTTAACACATTTTGTCTCCAATTTAGTATACAGAACCTAAATCTGGATGCCCTAATACTGAAATGCTACTCCATTACAGTCAAAAGTCAGAATAGTCGGTCTGTCAGTTTGTCTCGCAGTTTTAATAGTGTCGATATATATGGATTGTCTCGCAGTTTTAATAAAGTTCATGGAGAAGAATAATTAAAACATTACATGGTCCAATTTCATTACCAAGTTGAATACCATTCCAATATTAGGGCAAAAATAAATTTAAATTAAGAGTCAGCATCTACTTTAAAGTTACCTCATACAAAACTATTGTTTTTTTGTACCTGGCAACAATTAATCAGCATCAGATGGATCCATTGGGTTAGGCCTAGGATTATTGACCACAGCTTCAGGATTGATCGTATGAACGGGTGCAGGATTCATTATTCTATTGCCATTTACTCTAGAAAGATCTAGAACAGGTAGACGGAGTATGTAGTCATTGTCCCATCCTCTGGGACGAGGTTCTGGCCATTGTATGACCCTGAAATCAGCTGAGGTCTGTCCTGAGGTGGTTGCAATAGGAGGAATGAGCCTCGGAATGCGTTGAGCAAGGGACTGAAGTCTGGAAGTTGGCCGTTCCTGCCTTGAAGAATCTGGTACAAAGTTTGGTACGTCTGGTCGACGGGGTGGTTCTGGCCTTTGTGCAGGGTTAGAGGCAAACATATGTTGGTACCTGGCTATTTCTGCTGGTAGAAGAGGTCTGGCGTCCCTACCGATTCGCTGGACGGTGATGTTTCGTGGTTGGTTCAGTGCTGCGAGAGCGGATGGATCGACTGGAGCGCTTGTCGGTTGAAGTATGAGGCTGTTCTGGTTCACTCGAGTGGAATTTGAGAAGTTTACTGCTATGAAGTCCGGTAACGGTACGCAGAATACTCCCAGTTCCTCCTGTAAATAATTGTAAACTCATTTTATTGACATTGAAAGCATAAAGCTTATATATACAGATACAGACATACAGTAGAAGTCCCAAATAAAAAGGATGAGGTATTTTCGATAGGACAATAATACTACATTATATCCATATATACATTATATTCTATCTTTTTAAAAAAATATCAATTCATATAAATTAAACGTATTAAGTACTCACCGTAGCATTAGGCGTCCTTTCCCCATTACTCTCAGGTATAGTCAAGAACGGCTTCCTATCGACTTCAGTAGAAGATTGCGCGGTCGTAGGAGACTTCACTTGTTTCTCCTCTTCTAATGGTACGTCTGGAACAACTTGTAAATCTTCTGGTGGGTTTGGAACTATCACGTAACTCGCTATTATACTTGAAAGTTGGTCTAATACCTGGAAGTAAAAAACTGAGTTTAACGCCATCTATTGGTTGAGAGTAGAATTTTAAGTAGTAAGTGTGATTATGTTAACCATTTTATTGGAATGATGAAATAAAATTATTATTAGTAGTAGCTATTGATTCCGGTTGTCATATGAATTACACTGTTACACATAATTATTATGGTTAGTAAAAAACCTTATAAATTAGATAGTAGGTTTAACCACGCAGGTTATGGAACGCTCAATACTAAAATCTAAACGACGAAGATGACATCTATATATTTTATTTATATGGACACATAACATAACATAACATCACGCCTTTTATCCTCGAAGGGGGGTAGGCAGAGGTGCACATTACGGCACTTAATGCCACTGTACAATGTAACACCCACTTTTCACTATTTATGTTATGAGTCCCATGTAATAGGGGGTGAGCCTATTGCCATATACCGGGCACAATTCCAGACTCCGTGCTACCACTGAAAATCTTTAAAAACCCAGTAATACTTTGCCCGACCCGGGAATCGAACCCGAGACCCCTTGCCCGGCAGTCACACTTGCGACCACTCGGCCAACGAGGCAGCCATAGCCATTGTTTATATGGAGTTTGTTAAAATTCTGTTCTTACCTCATCCGCTACCAATCTGTGCTTCGGATCTTTAACCAGCAACCGTTGTATTAGGAAAATAGTGTTGTCGGAGACTTGCACCGTGTTTCCATCCCTGGAATTAATTGAAAAGAATTAGCCATGATCTTTAATACTCCACGTAAAGTTTTTACTGTTCAGACCCTGAATACTCTAGATAAATGATGGGCCATCTTATCAAAAAGGTTGGTTTTATTTTGTGTATGTAGTAAACTACCTAACTACCAACCTTTTATAGCGTTAAGGCTCAAGTTTCAGTAATTTTTGTATTATTTGTTTACACTTTGTTACACACAGTGTCTTAGTTTTTACTGTGTTTCCTGTCGAAGGACTGCAGAAAGAGATTTTTACGGAAATATGCAGTACCTATGTACCTCCAATCTATTTAGGTATATATGTGTTCTCCTGTGTACTGTCCGTGTGTTGTGCACAAAATAAATAAACTTATGTAGGTGGGTATAACTGAGGTGATATCATTACTGTTTGATTTAAGATTTTGGAGAAGGACCGACATCAATCGACCTTGATATTGTGAATTTTCGTACTTATAAGTTGCAACACTAGCGCCCATTGCATCCGTAATGCGTGGATATTGAATATACTAAATAGTATTGAGTTTAGCTTTATATTCCGTAACCTGGATGCTATTTTAACAGTTAAGATTAGAGTTTTATAGTGTAGACATTAAATAATTACTGAGATTTTATTTGTCATAACATCACGCCTTTTATACCCGAAGGGGTAGGCAGAGGTGCACATTATGCCACACCCACTTTTCACTATATACGTTATGAGTCACATGTAATAGGGGGTGAGCCTATTGCCGTATACCGGGCACAATTCCAGACTCTGTGCTACTACTGAGAACTTAACCCAGTAATACTTTGCCCGACTCGGGAATCGAACCCGAGACCACTTGCCCGGCAGTCGCACTTGTGACTACTAGGCCGACGACTAGCAGAGATTTTATTTGTTTGAAATTTAATTGAGATTGGTTTCAAGAGTAAGCACTCTGTTCTTTATAGGCTCTTATGAAAAAAGGTTGACCACCATAACTTTACGGCACAGCAGATACCATCGAAAGTTACCACTAGGCATTAAGTCCGCCATTGTATACAATTGCAAGAAGTGTAAATAAATAAATAAAATTAAAAAAATAAAAAATACTCACGGTGGTATATTATAATTGGCAGCCTGTATCCGGCTAAAGAGCTGAGCAAGACTGGTATCGCAGAATGGGAACTGGCCGTACAGCATCGTATATAGGACGACTCCTAACGCCCACATGTCCGAGGGCTTGCCTAAGTACGGCTTACATAGGAGGACGTCGGGTGATATGTAGGCTGGAGATCCTGGAATAGAAATAAATCGTTATATTGGTGACTAGATGTGCACTGAATATGGGCTGAAATTATTAACTTTTATAATTATTATTCGCTAAAGGAGTATGTAGAGGTGCCTATAAGATAGTTATTTTAAACCAATTGGCCTTGGCCTATAAACTTTTTTTTTATATAAAACGTTGTCCCTCACTAGGGTTTTCTCCAGTGTCGTGGGTGCATTTACAAACATACAAATTCAGACACACATGACAGACCCGAAACAACATTTTGTGGATCACACCAATATTTGCTCCGTGCGGTAATTCTCAAATAATTTTAATTAAAAAGTATAATCCTGAAACTCTCTGTTTTATAAGTACATTTGAAATTATGTTACTTTTCCTGGCCCTATCCACCATGAAGGTTTTGTGCGTTCAATATTTATTTTATGCTGCAATATTGAAGGATAAATGTGATTAATGATTAGATTACCAGAATTAGTCCACAAATACAAATGTACCCAACTAGGTTATTTTTTGGTCAAGGTTGTTTTTATCATATCAAGGTTTGTATGACATTGACATAACTATAAATAACTCAACGACATATTTTTGTTATATTGAAACTGTTCGACGAAGTAACTCAACTAGTTTCGAGCTACGTAAGGACCCATAACTATGAACAGTATAACGTCACACCTAAATCGGCATGCGTAGGTTATTAACAACCTTCTACCGCCACAGTAAAATAGTTAAAATACAGTATTTATACCAACCTCGCTGATCCTTCAAGAGATCACGGTCACTGCCCAGGTGGGTACCCAAACAAAAGTTAGTGATTGTAATACGTCCCGTCCGTTGGTTCAGCACTATATTACCCAACTTTAAGTCTCGATGCACTATGTTCCTCTGTGAAAAAGAAAAAATATTTTAAAGTCAGTAATTAAAAGAGAGAAGTTTGGTTTAAACTTTGACTGCACTGTTGGCGCGGTGGCTGGGCCCCTGGCTGCCGCGCAATGTGTCGCGGGTTCGATTCCCGCACGGAACATCTCTTTGTGTGATCCAAAAATTGTTGTTCCAGGTCTGGGTGTTATGTGAACTTGTATGTTTGTAAACGCACCCACGACACAGGAGGAAATCCTAGTGTGGGACAAAGTTTTAAAAAAGAAATTGAAAATGAACTTAAGACATTTAAATAATAATGTTGGAACATATCTAGCCTTTAATTTAGCAAATAATGTATGTTCGATTTGTAATTCACCATTCTTTTTAGATTATTTAAAAAGCATTGCCCAACACTACTAGTTTCTCTTGTATTGTAACATACACATCTCATTCTGGTCAAACGGGCCATCAAATATATAAAACAAGACACGAAATTAACCCAATTTGTGGATCACACAAATTATTGCGCAATACGGGCCAATCATGTCGTAATCACGAAAAAATATAGTTCATACTTGTATCGAGCAAGAAATTACGTGTCGAGCGTGCTTGAATCGAACAGGCAAGTTCTTGTCTCACGATCATGAGCCAGCCCTATTATGAATTGACTCATACTCATTAGTATTTGATTTTTTATAAACTACGTCTTTAACTCTCTCTTTTTTGAAGTCGGTTAATTAATATACTAAAACCTTCTATTAAGTGTAACAAACACAGGTCATACTAAAAACATCCTATATTTTTAAGTAGGTTAAAAACGGACAACATTATGTATATTTCTTTTATTAAAACAAATATACATAATGGTCGCAAACGAGTTGACGGATAACCTGATTGTAAGCAATCGGCGCCACCCAGGAACATCAGGATTAGTGTTAGATATTGTTTTGTTATAGGCCTCTCCAATGGCACGCCACTGAGCTCGGTCTTCAGCTCTTCTCATCCATAATTTTTTTATAGATTTGTAGATTTGTGGAGGCCTATATACAGCAGTGGACGAATACGGGCTGATGATGATGATGATGATTGTTTTGTTATTTAGTCTTTTCTAAATACATTTTATCTTATACTATTATATAAAGCGGCAGTTTGTTTTTTTGTTTGTTTGTTTGAATGCGCCAATCTCCGTAACTACAAGTCTAATTTGAATAATTCTTTTTGTGTTGGATAGCGCATTTATCGAGGATGGCTATAGGCTATAAAACATCACGCTACGGCCAATAGGAGCTAAACAGAGCTTGTGAAACCGCGCGGAAGTAGCAAGTCTTTATTATAAAAGCCACTCACCTTATGCAAATTAGCGACGACTCTCACAATATCATAGAATATTAATATCGCTTCTTTTTCAGGAACTTTCTTGACTTTAGTGACATATTGCTGTAGGTTGACTAGCTCGGAGCCTTTCTCACTGAATTGGTGTTGACTGACGCAGTCCAACACGAGGAACAGTCGTTGGCGGACACGGCCAGTGTAGATGTACCCGTTGCCATTAGGATTTGGTACTTCTTCTAGCGCGTGGTCCTGTAGATTGAAGAGAAAATTATTACATCATTACGCCTTTTTGCCACTGTACAATGTAACACCCACTTCTCACTATTTGTGTTATGCTTATGAGTCCCATAATACCGGGCACAATTCCAGATTCCGTGCTACGACTGAGATTTTTTTTTAAACCCAGTAATAGTTTGTCCGACCCGGGAATCGAACCCGAGACCCCTTGCCGAGGCACACTTGCGACCACTCGGCCAACGAGGCAGTTAAGAGAAAATGTTAAAAGTAACATATTATTGTGACTGGGGTTACCGGAGTACCTCAAGGTAGGCTTAACATAGAGGCAATATTTTTTTAAATAATATTACTTTTGTCCAGAGAAGGATGTAAGCTTTTATTTTTACAATGCAGTGCAAACAAATAGAGACAAAAAATATAAGGATTTAAAATTTAAGCTTATTGAAACTAAATATTACTAAATTGAATATATACAACTTAAGATTAAAATTAATTATAAGAAAAAACAAAAACATCTATTTACATAAAGCGTCGAAAAATTCGTCCGCATCGACGTCAGTGGGGAAATTAATTGGCTTTAATTTTTTTTAAGTAATAGTTAGTTTTTAATTTAAGTTTTTTATTTGAATTAATGAATAAGCTTATTGCGAATTAAATCACATAAAATTCTCTATAGCTAATACAATTGCATACAAAAATACCCAACAAACCTTGAACAACCCGTGATGATGGATGACACCGTCCTGGTCCTTTAGTAACGACAGTAAGGAATACTCTGTATGCAACAGCATCTTGCCTTGCCTGTCATCTTGTGTTTCAGGCTGACCTTCATTTCGTAAGGTTAAGATCTTCACCTGAAAATAAAATATTTTACAGATAATTGTGTATCATTTGGCATTCCTTTGTCTCTGATCCACCCCAATGGGAGATAAGCATGACAATATTATGTATAGAGGTAAGTAAGTAGTATGATGTTATGAGCCTGGTAAAATATTTGAATATTATTTTTGATAAAAATTATGATGATTAAAATGACTAAATTGGGAACTTTTAGGCCAGGATGGTGGCAGTCGCAATTAAAACTGATTCACCAATAAGGAAGTCAAGTAATCAAAATAAAATTTGGGTACAATAGGAAAAAGTAAACACTTTTCCTATTAGACCCTGCTGGATAAGTGGATACCTACAATAAATTTAAAATCTTATCATGGAACAACATCATTATTTAAATTATGAACAAGTTTAATCCAGTTACAAATAACTAATATTAAATATGTTATCCTGATGCAAGTCACCTGAGCGTAATCTTGCACAATATTTGTAATTAATCATGTATGTACCTGTCGCTCTCTATCTTATTTATTTATTGTACATACCTTTACATACAAACATGCATAAAATCACATTGTTAGAATAAAATGATTATTATGTCATTTATTTATAGAATAATGTTCATGAGAGTATTAAACAGTTGAATTGAAAAAACAATATAGGTAATTGATTTTCTGTTGCGATTTTTATCTGCTTGCAATTTAAGAGATTGCTCTTAAGTCGTTGTTAAGAATGTTAGGATGGTAATAAATGAAAAGCATGCAATCCTGAAGAAGAAAGATTTTTCAAATTGCACAATTTCAGAGGTGTAGTATGAGCTTTTATAGAACAAGACCATGTTCTATAACAGCTCCACAACCAATCAGAGTGCTGAACACTGTCTCATTTCGATTACTTTTACCGTAAAACAAACTCGTATTAAGCACTCAGAGCTTATTGAATTGAAAGTAAACAATCAGAATCTTTCCTATACAATATTACTAGTATAGTTATATGTAGTTCAACAATTTTTATTTTAGTCATGAATTATATGAATAAATTATTATTAAATGGCAATCAATAATAATATGAAAACAAGGAAAGTAACTACAATAACCAGTTTCATAAGTATTACACAAAATACAGAAATAAATAATAACTATGTAGTGTTAGTACCCAGAATTGTTGCATCATTTTAAAATAAAAAAAAAAACATTAAACCTTTTTGCACAACAAAAAGGTTTAATGTTTAGTAATTAACCTCATTATAGTTTATTGGCAAAGCTAACCAAATAAATTATATTCAAATATGTAATAAGCAGATGAAGAGTATAAAATTTCATTTCATAAATTATGATTTATTCTTGTTTGGTGAATAAACAATGAATATAGGTACTGAAGAGCACAATAACAAAAATGTAGATAAATAAGTATTGTATTACAATGAACTTATAAAATGTCAATACACATAAAATTATTATGTTTCCAATGTTTACAAATATAAAGGTGATGATATCTTACCTGATAAAACTCATCTGTTCTCTCTTTCCTTGCTAAACACTGCACTATGCTTTTAACAGGACTGGGGCCAACTTTAGGCCCCAGCAGGTAAGGCCCAGCCTTACGAACATATTTGTCAGGTACTGGAGTACCTGGAGCTGGCACATCACTTTTGTTATAAGATACTTTAGCCCTTTTAGGAGAATGAGGGCCAAACTTTTTAGAGTTCTTCAACACCCCACTAGAGGTTGAACTTGCGTACGCTGATATTCTAGCAATCTTTGGACTTGGTTGCAGTAGCAAAGGTCGTGTCCTCTTTCCGGGATTCGAAGTATTCGAACTGCTTTCTGTCTTGTCTTGATCCATAACTTGTCTAATTTCACTCTCAAAATTCAACACCTATAAACGCCGTTATTCACACAATTCACGAACTAATTACTTGGAAAGTGTATGTTTTACTATTTTTTAACTTTGGATGTTCAGCGAACAGTTGTTACGAAGGAATAATGCAATATTGATGAATCTCATTTATTTACCTACGAAATGAAAATGTCTGATGTGTCGTTCAGAAACAATAGCAAATAACATTTTATTTAACGTTCAGAAAAAAGTAACTAAAGTTATTTTTCGATTTATTCTTTCATTGTTTACATATTATTCATAACAATAATTATCATTCCACTAGCTGTATTTCAAGCACTAATTAATTTTGCTTTTTTGCATAAAATATTAGAAACTTCGTTAGGCTGCGTTTCCACAGAAACTGAGGTGTGGTGCTGACAGAGCAGACTTACAAAAAATTACCAGTACAATCACATTGTCCAAAATACACATCTCATCACCACTCCGATTCAGTGGAAATAGTGTTAGCAAAGTTTGAGAAGATTGAAAGTACAAATAGACGATCGAACCGAACCGTCATTTTGTCCGCTTCGGAGTTCGGACCATATTTTAATAGTATGTCGGCGGGTCCGTCGCACATTTTCAATGGATATTACCGCACCGCCAAACCAAATTGTCGGTACGGTGACGGTTCGGTTCGTTCTTCTATTTATGCGTTTATTACATTAAACTGTATGGTAAGCGGAGATAAGCACGGCACAGTGGTGTTGAGCTTTAGCGGCGCTGTGCCGGGTGAAATGAGGCTCTACAATTCATGCCATGCCATGTTTCAGCTATGAGGCTGAGAGGGGCAACGCAATATAATAGGACTTTATTTCTGTTCAGAGACCAGTTGAGACCACATTACATCCTCTCTGTTCAACACAGTACTACTTAATTGAAAATAAAATGTATACGCTCAGCTAGTCGGTCGTCTCAGCTCCGGTTCGCTTGTCTCAGTTTTGCTCATGCTCAGTTCCCATTCAGTTATGCAGCTCAGCCCTGCACCCCTCATCACTGCGCAGTTTTAATGGAAACTCCGCGCAACTCTGCTTCTATGGAAACCACAGAAAATACACTGTCATCCACTCGGTAATAGCACAAGCACAGACGTATAACGTACTTATAGAGCAACACCTAAGGCGGTGAGAAGGCCCCAAGCCTAAGATGTATAGTGTACAATGTACATACCAATGATATTATAAATAATAAAAAGAGGCTTTATAATATCATTGGTACATACCAACCACGCGACATTGCCAGCTGGTGTGCAACATAACAGGTGGCTCGTTGCATGTTTTGATACGACATGCAGTTGAGTAAAAAATGTTGTTGAACAGCAGTAAAATTGTTGAGCTCGACACTTGAAAGCCTTAGTTTACAAACTCGAGAAATCTAAATGAGGGAAATGTTACTTAGTTGATTAGTTCCTAGGAGGCTTTATTTTTATAAACATTGAACTTAATCTACTGTCAATACAGTCTACACGCATGCTACACGCTCATAGATTTTTCATATTTTTCATTCCCATTTTCTGTTTCTGTCACTCTCATTCAACAGACTAAACGTCAAGATTCTAACAAATCTGTTTGCAAATGTCAAAAATGTTAAAAAAATATTAAAAGGGCAGCTTAAAATAATCTAAACGTGATTTACAGTTATAATAATTTGTGCATAATATCTTTTAAAAACAATATTTTCACAAAAACATCTCTTCGTGCAATATTTGCTATGCTAAATCAGTTTTATTCATTGTGTGTAGAGGTCTTTATTGCCTACATTGACAATTGACAGTTGGAATTTGTCAGATTTTCTAACCATGTTTGTCACGATATTTCTCGATAGTATTTTGTGATCCCGTTTCCTAAAGAATTGTGCAATAATAATTAAAAACAATTATTCCTGTATATAGATAGAAATAAAATCGCAGCAAAATGTGGAAAGGATTGAGATTAACACATTCTCAACTAACTCAGTTAACAAAATTTCATCATAATGGACCGAAATTTCAACCAGTCGGTGTTCCAGCGATAGATTCTGTTTTGAACCAGTGGTACGAATTCTGCAATAAGCCGCCTAAAGGGTTTGAAAAATATTTCCAGCCAGGTTCTAGTCAAAAATCTAAAACTCCAAGTGAAAAAGAAGCACCACCTGCGCCTTCAAAAGGTGCACAGCCTTCTCCTAAACCAAGTTCACCACAAGACAAATGGAACATGAACATGTTCAGTAACTCCAATAGTGGCGGCAATCGCAGTGGCTACGAAGGCCAGGACAAAGAAAAATGGATGCTGTTTGGTGCAATGGGTATTGTAGGGATACTAGCATCCATCGCATACTTTGAGCTGCGCTACAGAGAAATCAGTTGGCGAGACTTCGTCAACCTATACTTACATAAAGGCACTGTTGAAAAACTAGAAGTTATCAACAAAAAATGGGTGAGAGTGAAACTACACCCAGGAGCAGCTCTCGATGGCAAGGTAATCTGGTTTGCAATTGGAAGTGTAGACTCATTCGAAAGAAATTTAGAAAATGCACAAGTAGAAATGAGTGTTGAACCTCCAAACTTCTTGCCTGTTATCTATAAAACTGAGGTAGAGGCTTCAAGTTTAACAGGAATGCTACCAACCATACTTATTATAGGATTTTTAATTTATATGATGAGAAGATCAGCAGATATGATGGGCCGTGGGGGCAGAAGAGGTGGTGGCCTCTTTGGTGGTGTCATGGAGTCTACTGCTAAACTAATTAATCCCACTGATATTGGTGTTAAGTTCCAAGATGTTGCTGGGTGTGAAGAAGCTAAGATTGAGATTATGGAGTTTGTGAACTTCTTAAAAAATCCTCAGCAATATATTGACTTGGGAGCCAAAATTCCCAAGGGAGCCCTTCTCACTGGCCCTCCTGGTACTGGTAAAACCTTGCTAGCTAAGGCTACTGCAGGAGAGGCAAATGTGCCCTTCATCACAGTCTCAGGATCAGAGTTCTTGGAAATGTTTGTGGGTGTTGGACCTTCCAGAGTCCGTGATATGTTTGCAATGGCTCGTAAACATGCACCTTGCATTCTTTTCATTGATGAAATTGATGCTGTGGGTAGGAAAAGAGGAGGGCGTAGCTTTGGAGGTCACTCAGAACAGGAGAATACTTTGAACCAACTGTTGGTGGAGATGGATGGTTTTAATACAACAACGAATGTCGTGGTACTAGCTGCTACGAACAGAGTAGATATCCTGGACAAAGCTCTGCTAAGACCTGGCAGATTTGACAGGCAGATATTTGTGCCTGCACCAGACATCAAGGGCAGAGCTTCAATCTTCAAAGTACACTTGTCACCTCTGAAAACTACAATTGACAAGGAGAAGTTGGCTAGGAAGATGGCTGCACTCACACCAGGTATATTGACAATCATTATTTTCATCATGTGTTTATTATTTATTATTTATTTCCTGTCGTAGATGACTTCAGCGATGGTGAATATTTCATTGCTCTAAAAATCGTCATAAAAAATATGTTGCTATTACGTAGATAAACAAAGTAGAAAACTTCATAATTCTTTATATTTTTTATTATGCAAGTTGCACTAATATGGATGAAAATATTCAGAACAACAAATTGCCTATTTACCTATTTCTTGATTTCTTTTTTATTTTTGCTATTTCTGCGAAATGAGTTAAAAACTTTTTAATTTGTTTGGATTTACAACCTTTAATATTATTTTACTCAGCTCATGATACATATTTATCTTTCTTGGCATAGTATATTTTTTATTACACACCCATATTATCACCCATAACTGTCATTTAATATAGTTACAGGCTTTGCACACAATATTTTTCAACCACGATACAAATGCGGTACAATTTGTGTGCATTTGTGGTATGCCCGCACTGACAAGTGCGTTAAAAATGGCTGTGTGCAGAGACCCTTCATGAAATAGACTGAAATATTAGCACTTCAATCCTATGACGTATTCATTAACATATAAAATAATGACGTAATTTGTAAGAGTTGTTAAGCGTGTACTTATTGGTTAGCTAATCACGTTCAGATCTATGGTTCAGCGGTTGCGTGCTTGCGACAACTAAAGGGAAATGATTCATGGAACTTTAGATTACATCATATTTTTTGAGGGAGGAAAATCATCCATGACTTCTCCCGCCCTGGGTTAGGCGAGAGGGAGTGTCAGACTCTTACTGACAAAAAATCACCCCGTTCCTACTCCTGCTCTTTGAGCCGGAGCCTCAGCAACCCGTTACCAACTGTAGAAACTACACCTACACAAGCCTTGTACCTGATATAAGCTTTTATCGATCTCAAATGTCTTTATCTCGATTTGTATTCGATAAAAGTTTATCGATTATGCTAAATGTCACCAGTACTGCCCAGTACCCTACATGTCTTACCTACAGTTTTTGTTATTATCGAGCCCCATTCCGACTAATTGGATTGAACATTAAATTAAACGCATTGTCATGCCATGACAAAGCGTAAACGTCGAAAGATATTGTAGCCCTCGATTTTTAGTCTCCATTTTGTGACAACCACCATTTAAAATCAAGACGCGTTACGTTGGTTTGAAATAGATATCACAACACCACCACTTTTCTTCCTCGAAATAGTAGAAAGAAATTAAGTAATTTTATTATGTAGTCCCTATTTCTTGATCCAGCATTGTGTACAGAGATATATACAACAAAGTTATGTCAGCAAATCAACAGTCAATAAAAATATTGTTCTATCATTTTCCAGGTTTCACAGGCGCTGACATCGCAAACGTCTGCAATGAAGCCGCCCTCATCGCTGCTCGTGAGTTGGCTCACGACATCAACATGAAAAACTTCGAGCAAGCTATTGAGAGAGTCGTCGCAGGCATGGAAAAGAAATCCAATGTCCTCCAACCTGACGAGAGAAAGATTGTGGCATACCACGAGGCTGGCCACGCAGTCGCCGGCTGGTTCCTTAAACATGCTGATCCTCTACTTAAAGTATCCATCATCCCCAGAGGCAAAGGTCTCGGATACGCCCAATATTTACCGAAAGAACAATACCTCTACAGCAAAGAACAACTGTTCGACAGAATGTGTATGACATTAGGTGGAAGAGTCAGTGAAGAAATCTTTTTCAACAGAATAACAACGGGTGCCCAAGATGACCTGAAGAAAATAACACAAAGCGCGTACGCACAAATAGTCCACTACGGAATGAACCCTAAAGTAGGCAATGTATCATTCGAAATGCCTCAACCTGGCGAAATGGTAATCGACAAACCATATTCGGAAAAGACCGCAGAGTTAATTGATTCCGAAGTAAGAGAATTGATAAACGCCGCGCACGTGTTTACAACCGATTTATTAACGAAACATAAGGACAATATTGCCAAAGTTGCAGAAAGATTGCTGAAACAGGAGATTTTAAGTAGAGAGGACATGATTGAACTGCTTGGAAAGAGACCGTTCCCAGAAAAGAGCACTTACGAGGAGTTTGTGGAAGGCACGGGATCCTTAGACGAAGACACGTCATTACCCGAAGGCCTCAAGGAATGGAACAAGGAGAAAACAATAGTACCACCTCCAGAAAGTTTAAAACAGACGTCACCGAAACCATCTTCGACCACCAAGTAATAAAGTTAAGCCTTTATATTGTAGTTTGAGTATAGTCAGTTTTACGTGAAAATATTTTGAGTACCTTTAAGATGTAAAGGTATTTTCTTTGTTGCGTCTGTGGACGTTTGAAAATGACTTAGATTTGTTTTTGTAGAGAATGAAATGATTATCTGGGAATGGTATCAGCATTTACTTTCATCTGTTATATTTTCAAAGTGAAGACTTTAGAGATGATTGAAACTAACAGTAACCAATAATCAAATGTGTTGAACATTTTGTATAGCTACTTCACTGTTGATGTTTTGTACAATAAACAAATTCCAGTCTGCCAGTGTCATTTTAATTATTTTTTTATAATGTCGGTTTTAGTTGTAACCAAAAATCAACTATCAAGCATAGTCTTGTTTGCATTACGCATAAACGCTGTAAATTATTTCGAAAACAAATTATTGTCGTTGGCATGGTTAGATACGTAGTATTTGTGAGTGCTTTGTAAACTGAATTTAACTAAAATACAACTTAGGAATAAATTGTATCATCTTCTTTGACTATAATGTTAAAACTTTAGTTGAATGAGTGATAACTGATGTTGATTTATAACAATAGATTTTTATGTTGAACATTATTTTTTATTTCTGTATCACCTACTCACCTTTACCCTCAGTAATGATCATTTGAAAAGGGTTTTTCGAAATTGCTTTTGTACAGGTAGTATTGCATTTGCCAGACTAGTATCTTATAGACTACACCGTATTACATGACTGTAACTGGTGAAAATGCATTACGTAGGTCCACTTCTGCCTAGCCCATTGATAAACAGAAGGCTTCATTTCCCTCCTTGATCATGCCTTATTCCAACATTGCTCTGGATCTTCAATAGATTGCAGTAATATAATATTAGTAGTAAACTAAAATAACCGTAAAACTATTTCAATTTGGGATTATCGGCATCTCCGGAACTCCCCCTTAGCTTGCAAGTGGCTAGTTGCAACAAATGGTAAAATGCAGATATTTTTACCTTCCCGAAATGGGTACCTAAATAATTCATTTATTTTACTAAACTTCTAGAAGGGGAACCTCATCCAATGGTTTCTCCAGACGAGGCGAGAGGGAGTGTCAGACTCGTACTGACTAAAAACCACCCCGTCGTATTTCTACCCTTCGAGTCGGAGTCCCGGCAACCCGTTAAATCCTCCACGGCTCCAGGCTTGTAGTGGATAGAGTAGATTGTCCTGTTTTATACCTAGACGTCAATGTTCAAAAGTACTAACACATTTATTTGTTTGGTGTACTTACATACAATTGTACAATAAATTATTCTCATAACGTACGTATGTAGTTATATGTATACTTTGTAGTACTTAATTGACATGCGTACGAATCGGTACTAGTAAATGTTGAGAGTAGGTAGATGCTATCATGCAATGCGTCCGACCTTGGTTGATATTATGTTAGGTGTATGATGTAAAGCTTTCTTATGTAGGTACCGTGTTTAGTTTTATCGCGTAATAATTATATCCATGCTTTTAATTGTAATTTAGAAATGTATTCACCGGAACCGACTACTAAAATCGGCATGTGTATGTACCTAGATACAGACAGATAATATTTGGCGGCAAGTTGTCTACCATGTGATTGGTTAGTTTGTGTATTAAAATTTTAGGCGGGAAATATGACTCATGTAGGTACTTATAATAACAATGTGCGACTCTCGAATGTATTTACTTTGCCGCCATTAAGTACTCTACCAATAGGAAATTAACCTGATTGAAAATGGAGGAATGAGGAAATAGGTATTGTTAGCTGGATCAATAATATCGTTTCGGTTGTTAAAAAGATTAAAATAACTTACTACAATTCGAGTACCAATATATTTAATTGGCCACTGGCTGAAATTAAAAATTTACATTTGCCTCCCTTCCAAGTAAGTCGAATGTAATAGAGCAGGCACTCTTGCACGCGAAACAATATTCCTTAGCATTTCATTAGAAAAACGTCCAACAAGGAGGTACAATGCGACAGTGCCTGCTCTGTACAAAAATTGAAGGAACAACTTCAACAAAAAAAAACAGGGTTATATTAAAATTATAATATGAAAATATTCAAATATTAGCTGAAAATTCATCCAGCCTTATTCTGTTTATTTAAATATTCACTACATTTACTTTATACATCACCAATTTCTTAAGTAAATTCAGTTTTTGTACAATATAAAAAGAATCTTATATTATCATCTATGTTTACACGCGAGATGTGTATAACACGCCCGCCATCGCATTACAGCTTGATCTAACCGAGCGAACGAGAAATAAAGAGAAATCGTAACAAAATATTTAAAATTATGGTAATTATTACAAGTAACTACACTATTTTTATGTTCAACATTTTATGTCAATATTCATTATTATCTATACTTAATTGAAGCCTATGATATAACATTATAAATGATGAAAAAACATTTTTCTTCATGATATCATTCAACAATTAATCCATAACAACTTTCATCATCCTTTTACTCGTATCTATCGAACGGAAAATTATCACTAATCTCATTAACAACAAAATGTCCAATCAATGACAGTCTCTAATTTTTTCCCCTTTGGGTTTTCGGCCCCTCTTTTTACCGGCGGAAGTTACACCGGCTAGCGCCATTGCGGCGCGTTTCGCGAGACACGACTTACAGAACCAGTCTTCTGTTGCGCCAGGTTCTTCGGTGATACCAACACATACCCAATGGTACCAGCCATCGCAGCCGTCACAACCAATCATGGGCGAGCCATTGTCCGGCCGACCACATGCAGGACATACCCAAATCTTATTGCCACATTCATCTAAGTAATAGGGTGTGGGTAATGGACCTGCTGGTTTATCAATAGGCGCGGGGGGTGGCGGTGCAGGAGCTGGCGCAGGTTCCTCAGAAATCGACGCAACATCATCGTCAAAGTGCTCAACATGACCTTTCTTGTTCAACGGTTTTATTAATATCCTCTTATATTTCGAAGAGGATGATGGAGTAGTCTTCCGTGGAGGCGAGCTCCCCGAGGGTGGGGAGGACGAGTGACCTTCGATGTCTGCGATGTGGTTGTGTTTTGAATGCTTTTGTTTGGGTGGCCTCGTCACCAGCGCAGATATTTGCGCGAGTTCTGGAGAGCGACTATGCTCTCTGGATAGAGGCTCGTCTTTTATCGGTGATTCCTCATCCTCGTCATCCTTTTTCATCACCGGTTTAATATTTAACTTGTATAGATCTGGCGAACTTGGTGGCATTGGTGAATTTGAATTAGACGAACTTAGTTTAAGCGTGAGCTTTGGCACTAAGCCATCCGCTTGCTTTTCCTTCTTCTTTTCTTTCTTCTCTTTCTTAATTTTTTCTTTCAACTCTTGCCTTTCTTCCTTTTCCCTTTTCTTTTCTGACTTATCCTTGTTCTTGTCCTTTTTATCCTTTTTCTTCTTAATTTTTATGCCATCTTTGTCTTTATCCTTCTTTTCCTTTTTGTGTGATTTATCTTTCTTCTTCTCCGTATTTTCTGTTTCCTTTTCTTGCGGGATTTCCGGAGACGGTGCTCTGATAGGTTCTGGTATTGGCTCCGGTCTCTTTTCAATAATCGGTTCCGGAGTCGGCAAACGAGGCGGGATAGGAGACCGCCTAGGTGGCTCTTGTCTCACAGGGTCTATCTTTGGAGGATTTAATTCGATAGTTATATCTGGTGTCACCGGAGGCATTTTAAACATATTTGATTTATGATCTTTATGTGACTTGGACTTGTGTTTCTGTAAAATGTTTGGAATGGTTTGAGATTTGTGCTTGTCGTGTCTGTCCTTGTCTCTGCCCATCATAGATTTATGCATGCCTCTGTCATCATCATTATTATCAACAGGAATCACTTCTAAGCTAGGACGACGACGTAACATTGATGGTATTTTCATAGGAGAAGATCTAGATGTGTGAGGAAAGGTACCCATAGGAATAAGTGGATTTCGTATACCAGGATTAAGACCACCAGGCAAAAAACTAGGTCCAGGAATCAAACCAGGCCCACCGGCGCCTAATGCGAATGGATTGGTGAGCATATTTGAGGGTGGTAGCCCTCTCAGTGCAGGATTATTGGCTAATTCAGCCAAAAAGTCATTATTAGGAATTAACCCCGGTGTTGGTATTAAGCCTGGCCCAGGCATCAAACCCCTTCCTGGAGTCATACCAGGAGGAAAGAATGGGAAACCAGGTGGCATTTGTGGCAGTTTTGATTCATTCTTTGGCCTACTTGATTTGGGTGGCTTGACACCACTCATTTTCATACTTTGCTTTTCAGCTTGGGCTATCTCAAATGCTATTTGTTGTTGTTTCTTTAATAACTTTGCTTCAAGTTTTGCAGCTTTATCTTTCTTGTCCTTGTGTTTCTTCTCTTTTTTAATTTTTGGACTGACACTAGCTATATCTTTGGGATAAGGTACCTGCAGAGATTTATTAATTGATATACTAGGACGATGTTCTACTTGTGGGGCTTTTGACACCATGGGATGCACATCTACAGAATCATCATCAATATTTATCACTTCATCAGTCCTCAAGTCCATGACTTTAGATAAATCAACAGCACTATTATCATTATTGTTAACAATGGCCTCTTCTGTTTTCACTCTAACATGGTCTTGAGGTCTACTTTCACTTGCATTATCATGTGTAGAATTGTGTAACCTTGAGATCAATGAGTCAGACTGTAACTTTTCATGAACAACCTCTGGAGTGCTTCTATCTTCTTTTGATTTGTTCGATATCCTTTTAAATATATTTATCTTTGATCTATCTGGTTGAGAGGCCAATTTTTCCTCCTCATCAACAATTTCTTTCTTTATTTGCACTTCTGGTACAAATGAATTTGTGGAAGGTTGTGATTTATGTGCAACAGAATTAGCAACCAGCGGAGATTTTGAAATTGGTATTTTCCTTGGTACCGGAATTGCATCCTCAGCCAGAACTGAGTTTTTGGACATAACTGGAGGTGTCTGTAACGGCGGTTCAACAGGTTCCTGCTTGATATGAGGAACAGGTCGAATAGGTTCAGTCACAGGAGCTGGTGGTGGCATCACAGACCTAGATGGTTGTGGTGACGGAGGTACAGCTTTAGGCGCTGGCATGGTGACATGATTATGATGTGTAGGATGAACATCCTTATTTTTAATTGGATAACCTGGTGGAAACTTATTCAATTTACTACTATCCTTAGATTTACTACCCTCACCTTTATGACTCTTATCTTTTCTTTTACTTTTCATAACTTTGCCATTCAATAACTTATTCTTCTTAGATTTTTTATCACTTTTCTCTACTATTGGTGCTTTTATTACATTAGAATGATGTGAATTTACTTTGTGTTTATCAAACTGCTTTTCTGACATAACGGCTGGTGGCCGTGCCTCAGGCAGTTTACCCTCACGTGCCGGTGACAGGAATCCAGACATAGTCATCATTACACTGCTGATCTCTCTGGTCCTTTCCTCTTCATCCAAACGTAACCTTGGTCTTTTACTGTTTGGTAATGAAACTGGATCAGTGGGTCTCTTAAAGATTTCCTTGTTTTTATCTGGACTATCAGTGACTGAAATTTCTGGACTTGTACATGTTGCATTACTATTGTCAACATTATCAATGCCATTTTGACGGATTTCAACAGTTCCTGCAACAACTGGTGTATCCCGCTCTTTCTCTGGGTACATTGGTGGCAGGTGTTCATGCACATGCATGGGTCTTGTGACCACTTCATGGCTGCCAGGTTTGAGAAAGTTTAAATTAGATTCCTTAGGCTTTGGAAACTTCTCAGAGGTCACAGGCGGTGGCACAGGCGGGACGCACCTGGTATACTCTGACAACTCCGGTAAATTAATGTGTAGGTCACGAAATACTAATCCTAGGTCATGTAGATTTGGTTCAGTCCTATTAAATTGTTCGGCGTATCTATTGGCTTGAGTCCCAAGTGACCTTATGTACTTCTCCAGCACATGCACCAAAATGTCCAATGGAGTCGAGTTTATACCGTTCCATCCAATAGTTTGGCATATTTGCGCAACATTCCTTCGCAGTATCTCACGGGCGTACGCCTCTGACATTATGACACCAACAAGTTATCTGGAACAAACGAATATATCACATTTACTACGATAGTTCACTGCTAATTGAATAACAAACATATAATTTGACGTATTCATCATGTTTATATTAATAAAGAATCAAGTTACGAACGTTAGGACTCCTGAAACAGCGAATCTCATGATTTTTATACCTGCAAGTGTCTAGTAGTACAGAGTCGTGATTCCGAATGGGTGAAAATTTCAAGTTTGGAACACACATGTATGCTTCACTACAATCTTAAAAACTTAAGGATAATTTATAAAAACACATAAATCGTTTACAATGCAAAATAACGAAGTGTTTACGTAAAAACTTCTAAGCATTCTAAAAACACAGTGCCCCGTGCGCCATGATTGCATTTTGGGTTGTCAATGTTGAGTGTTGCTGCGATAAAATATTTTAAAGGCGGTATATTATAGTTAGGTACGTTCACATAGTAACTAATTTTGATACAGTATTTAACGCTTGCTACCCCAAAAAAATATCATAGTACCATGAATCGACCACGAAATGCAGGCATTATGTTTGAATTTTAAATTTTTTTTTAAATTACTTTCTAATATTCGATAAGACAGATATTTTCTAATTATATAAATTATAAGGCAATATAACAGTTTAATTACTAATATAGTTATAAAAAAAAAATATATTTCTTAGTTAATATTACTGTTTGTTTTAGTTAAGGTATTATTAATTTATTTAGTTTTGTGTTAAATATAATTCAAACTATCATTTAGTCTGTTTTCAAACAACGTTTCAAAAGTATTCCATGGGCGTTCTGTTCTAGTTATCTATCCTTGGTTAACACCTTCAAAAAAAGGCTGATTTAGTCTTTTGAAACCACGACTGTGGTACCTGGCTACTATAGGCTTACACGCAAAATACACACACATTGATACGAAGGACATCTGACGCGGGACATGGCTCGTCATTACAATTCTTAGGGTGTGTCCACACCTGCCAAATGCTCTGTGAATGGGCAGCAGATGTAGATGCACCCACCCATACATTACGGAGTTACAAGTACACGCATCAATACGCCACTAACATTTTGGTGCTTCAATCATCGAATTATAAATATAATCTAACTTCAATTACAATTTTGAATAGCAGGGTACGTTAATAACCGAGTTATGGCTTTGTTACTGTGTTTGTTACTAATGAAATTGATGAATAAAACAGATAAGAATAATTATTACAATTACAAACAAACTTCCCAAACCTATAAGATTTTCCAAAATAATCATACCATGAAAAAATAAACTGTATAACCGGCTGTTAAATCTGTAGAAAGTTCATTCCGAGCAATACTATTGAGAACAGGACGATTATTGAATTTGGCCACACATGAATTATTTTAATCGATTCTGGGTTCTCAATTTATACATTTGTAGTGACAAAAAACATCAGTGGCTTTTCAGTATTTTGTGTACTGAACTGAAACATCTTTAACAGTTAATGTAGATCATAGGGGATCTACATTAACTACATTACTACAAATCTGCATCACTCGATATCTTTTTTTACGGGATAAGTCGGTAACAAGCAGACGGATCACCTGATGGTAAGCAATCGGCCTCGCCTATGGACAGTCGAAACACCAGAGGTATTACAAGTGCGTTACCACCGGCCTTTTAGGGATTAGGAATTGGAGGGTTGTTTGGGATTCAGGGATTGAGGAGATAGGGGGGGGGGGCTTGTTGGACTTCCGGTAATCTCACCCACCCGACGATAACGAAATACAACGCCAACGTTGTTTGATGTCGGTGTTTTGAGAGGCTGTTGTATCCCTTCGGTCGAGCCGGCACATTCATTCCGAAGTATAGCTCACATTTAAAATTCAATCAATCTTTAAATAAAAAATAAATACAGTTTAACTAACACCCCCGGCTATAGCTAATTAAAAAAAAATGTGTTTTTAAACTTTAGTAAGGTTGTACTTGTTCTGCCATCTCCCACGTGGTGTTTATGGTTTTTGTGGAATTTATGGTGAATACTCGGAACAGGTTGAAACTTGAAAAAAAAAGTTACCTGACAGTTTGTCAAATCCTCTAATGGTCGACGGACTGTGATATGGTTTTTGTAGATAGAATATCTTAATTCTTCGTTTTTATACTTGAGATAAACGTTGAAACTCAAATAAATACGATAACTTCATAAATTCGTACCCGAAATTGTGCTAGACAATATGATAAGTCGATTGTTTTGAAGAATCACGTAGCGATTGGAAGACTTGAAGCGGAGTTTTGGCTTTTTAAATAACTTTTTTGATGATAAGTCTGTGGATTTTGTGGGTAGAGCGGTGAAGTTTGAAGATGACTACGTCTTCCGAGGACGTATTGCTCAGTGTTAGCTACGTGAGGTTCAAGAAGGGTGATGGCACTTTGTATGTTATGAACCAAAGGTTAGCATGGATGTTAGAAAACAGAGACACAGTTGCTGTATCACATAAATATGCTGACATTAAAAGTAAGTATTAAATACTGCACTATAACTCTTCTAATGTGACATATCACTTGAACATAAAATGAAGAAAATTTAGCTATCCTACATACTTCTGCATACATTGTTGTTCATGCAACCTTCATAGATAAATATATGACAGATTCTGTTTGTGTATCACTTGCCAGGTATTGCAGTACACAGATTACATATTCTACATCTTCGAAACTTGTCTTTTTATGTACTTGATGGTACTTCTATACATTTTCATATAGAGAAACAATTATAAAAACTATACAACATGAATAAATACTTCACAATGTCAATAGTATTAGGTGTTTTATCTATCGGCATATAGCATTATATCTGTCATCATCCTCTGTCATGTTATAAATCGTTGGTAGTGTTTTTGTACGCATTAATGTTGCGATCATGTGATACGAACTTCTTCCTAATAACTAATGCATGCAGAGTTATCATCTATCTATGGTGATTAATACTAAAGTGCACTCAACCTTGCTTCAGAAATATTTCAATGATTCATATTAAATTTATTATTCCGGAATGTTATGGAATATTATGTCTGGTTTATAATAGATTTTATTTTATCATTAATTGGGAGCAGTATTCTTATATTTAAAGTAAATTTATGCTCAAATCGTGGTGGACCAGAGGCTTAAGATGCATGCTTCTCATACATGAGGGTTCGTGTTCGAAACCTACCAATGACAAGAACCAATGTGACTTTTTCCGAGCTATATATCCTTTCTAAGATTATTTAGGCACCTGAATAATTTCTAATTATAAGTTTGAAATCACCAACCCGCATTGAGCAAGCATGGTGATTAATGCTCAAACCTTCTCAGTGTGAGAAGAGGCTACTTATAGGCCAGGCCAGCAGTGGCCACTAATAAGCTGTTGATGTGATGATGTAATGTGATTTGCTCAAATAATTAAATGGAATCTTTGCCAGAGTTTGTATTTCCTGAAGGGTATAACCTGGGTGTCTTCGAGGTCCGATGGTCCGATTGAATAGGTTGCTTGTGGGACGACATACTCCATCGTAGACCGCTTCATCGCTTACCACAAGGCGAGATAGTGATCAAACGTCGGCCCATCAAATATAAAAAAAATGGAATTAAGAATTTAAGAAATCAACACCTTTGATTCTATTCCAATGCACATTCAAAAATTAGTTTTTTTAATAAAGGGTTTCTTTATACTTAAGATTTAAAAAACTAAATTGAATATCAGTAGGTTTAATGTCTTCAATAGACCAATTTAAATCATTAGTATCATAAAAGTACCAACTGAATTACTGAATACATAGTATTTCTATCCAAGTTATGTTGTTCTTCTATTAAAGTAAAATGAACAGTATATCCATAAAAAACTATAAAAGATTAATGTTCTGTAATCTATTTCCATTCTTCACTGCACTATGACCATCCATAACTTGTTAATGTATTTGTAAATCAATACATTTTTGTATTTTGCAGCTTATTTCTTTGTTTCTAAGCACTAGATTAATAGTAATCTATCTAAAAAGGATGATTGTTACCATAGGATTGTTACCATTAGATAGCATTTTAGGATGTTTGATTTTCTATTACTATATTTATTTTTCTAATAACATATTAGACATACTGTCTCTTATTTCAATGTATTAGAATTTACACAATCTTACAATAAGAATGTTTTATTGATTTAATTTTTATTGGCTTACTTACTTGATTCCTCTTAGTCATTTCCATCATCGTTCCACAAGACAATCGGCGAAGCGTCATCAATTAGTGGTAGATGTACCTTGTGTACAGCTAAGAAGTGGAATTTTTTTCCAGTCTGTATTTACTGAAGGGTATACCTGGGGGTCTTCAAGGCCCGAGTGAATAGGTTATTTATGGGACGACATGCTCCATCGTAGACCGCATCATCGCTTACCACCAGGCGAGATAGCGGTCAAATGTCGGCCCATCAAATATATAATAAAAAATAATTAAATAGTTTTGCACATAACACACAAGACGTACTTAATGCCTAAGATATTCTCTGCCAGTCTACCTTAGGGTGGTACAGAGACATTTTTAATTGTTACTATTACATAGTTTTACTTGTTTGTTGTTTTACTTTTCAAAAGAGGAACCTATGGAGTTTCTTGCTTGTTCTTCTCCATCCGAATCTACATTTTGGAATGAGCACCTAGCTTCATTGACGGACAGACTGACAGACTATTATTTATTTTGTATTTGTTGATATTTCAAAAGCACCAAATTATGGTTTAACCTTTCGTTTATCTCAGCGTGAATCCATGCGAGACACAATGTATTTTCTATTGTGTTCTATATTGGTGCATTCAAGCGGTTAATTGAAATAAATGCTTTGACTTTATTGCAATCAATAACCCATAGTGTATATCAACCTATGTTGTTTTCACATATATGTATTTATACTATCTGCCTCATTGGCCGAGTGGTCGCAAGTGCGACTGCAGGCTAGGGGTCTCGGATTCGATTCCCGGGTCGGACATAGTATTACTGAGTTTTTTAATAATCACAGTAGTAGCACGGAGTCTGGAAATGTGTCCAGTATATGGCAACAGGCTCACCCCATATTAACATTAATAGTGAAAAGTGGGTGTTACATTGTACAGTGGCATAAAGTGCCGTAATGTGCGCCCCTGCCAACCCTTTCGGGGATAAAAGACGTGATGTTATGTTAAGCTTTTATTTAACTGGTTTTTTCTCATTTCAGCACAAAAAATATCCCCAGCGGGCAAAGCAAAAGTTCAATTACAAGTGGTGTTACACGATGGGACATGTTCTACGTTCCACTTCGTCAACCCAGCTGGTGCTGAAGCCCAGGCTAAAGATAGGGATCAAGTTAAAATGCTGCTGCAAAACTTACTGCCAAAGTTTAAGAGACAGATTGACGAAGAGCTGGAGATGAAGTCAAAGTAAGTGATTGAAGGTTTTATGGTTTAAACTAGATACTTCATGGATTTAACCCGCTCTGCTCGGAACCTAATGACAGTAGTGGGATGTTTAATAGCCTAAAACCTTTCGCGATAAATGCGCTATCCAATACAAAAATAAATTTTCAAATCAGACCAGTAGTTCTTGCAAACAAACTCTTTAGCTATACCTATATAATTTATTTATTTAAACTTTATTGCACATATACCACAATGCATTAAGCCCGCCAATTTCACAAAGTCGGCGTAGATGCCGAAAAAATGCCGTAGGCATTCTCTGACAGTCAATTTTTATTTATTTATTTATTTATTTATTTATCATTTCATGTACCCACACCATACAGACAATATTACAAGAGACAACACATTACAACCATGAGGTACATAGGTACTGCATATCCCTTAAGGGATTTCTTCCTGCAGACCATTGGATGGTGCAGAATGTAAAAATATAATAATTAGTATAAAGATAAATTATTTTAATGTATTCTAACAGTCATAAGTGTGATAGATATAATATGTGCAAGGTGCAAGAATATAATATATATACATACATACATACATACATAACTTCACGCCTTTCTCCCATGGGGGTAGACAGAGACTAAGGAACGCCAATTACCACGATTCTTACATACCTCTTTCACTTCATTAACAGTCATCAATCTTTTCATGCATGCTCGTCATGTAAATATATATATAATATATAAATATATACATAATATATATTTACATCAAAAATTACATACATAATAATGTTATTATGCCCTAGTTGCCTTATGAGTCCACTAGCCAGACATATGAAACTGCCTAAGTATAATTCACATGGCTGATCTTAAAGTCATTGGGAAAGACCTATGCACAGCAGTGAATGCCTCATGGTTACTATGATATTGATGAACATAGTATGCACTTAAATATTGAAAACTTATTTTGTATTGACTGTGAAATACACACCGATGTTGCACTCTAAAAATTTTATATCAGTGAAAATTAATTATAGAGGCAATTTAACCGTCATAAACTTGAATTGAAAATGCAATCCAGATGTTTACATTTCTTTTGAAAATATTGGTTTATATTGCCTTGTAACTGAGCCAAATTCAGAATGTGGATAGTGTTCAGTTTAATAATAGCAGAATAACATTTTTAACCTTTCTTTGACATTGCATGGAAATGAATGTAGTGTAATGCAAATATGTTTTAAAAAAGTATTCTTAGTTTACTGCGCCACAATTTGTGGGTTTGGTTTGTACTATATGATGTTATAGACATATACATATATATATATATATGTCATCATCTTCATCGTGATCAGCCTGTGTTCGTCCATACTGGACATGGTTTCTCTACTGGCATGCCACTGAGCTCGATATTCAGCTCTTCTCATCCAACGACTGCCATATTATTATGTATGTTGTATAAAATAATTGTTTCAGCTTCTAAATACAAACAAATCTATTTATTTCCATTTTGTTCACATATACTTAATATAAGCTTGATATTTAAGTAGTCTAAGTAGGTTACAATACAATATAATAGAGAACAACAATATTATTTTAATTTTAATTATCGAATATAAAAAAAACAATCACAAATTGAAGCCCTACAATTGACTTTATTAGTTAGGTATTTATAATATAAGGAAAATGTATGAACAACAAGAAGAGACACTAAAACTTTTTTTTTCTATTTTTTATCAGTGTTTATAAAACATTTAGCTGCATTGAACTCAATGAATTTGTCTTCCTACTGGCTGTTAAATCGGTCTATGAGGTTAGGTACACTGCTCCTCTTCAGTCTTGCAAATTGGATACTTCCAGATCACTATAACTTTGTAGCAAGGGTATTGACATGCTTAGATAAATTTTTCTGATAGTTTGAACCTCTGAGAAATTTCTTGTTTATTATTTATGTATTTACATTAAAATGACAGTTTACAGCAAGAGCCAAAATACTTACATTCTAGGATACAAAAAAGAAACTTAAACCTATTACAATATTCATCACTTAGATAGTTCCTACATTATTGAGATTTATATTTAAAAACTTATACATTAATTTCCGTATGACATACGACTTATCGTGGAACACATCTAATTCTGGATGCTGAGTGGACTGTTTAACAGTTTTTAGGTGTTGTAAAATGTATTTGTTGTTAGTGCTTTTGGGTATATTGAACATGTATCTCATTACCTTCCATTGAAACCTTTCAAGAATTTCTATATTGCTAATTGCTAGTACTTGCTGTTCCTCAGAACTCAATACCGTATGTTCAGACCGGTTTCAGGATAGCCTTGTATACTAAAACTAATGGAGAAAATTAAATAAACCCTACTAGAAAAGTATTTTTGTTCGCTACTGATAGTTTGAGTGTATTGATCATTAGCTTAATGACTATAGATAAGGAAATTCTCAGTATCATCAAAATTGTGACCAGCACGTTTGTGGCAAATGGCAACAGACTAGCTTTCTACAAAAGGCGACCTGTAACCAATCGAATAAATTAAATAATTTAAATTATAGTGGGCGTCCACTCACAGAGTCCGGTCAGTAGCACTCTGATATACTTAAACCATTCAAACTGCAATCTTCAACCCCTGTGCTAAGCATGGAGATTGTGGCTAAGGAGACGGAGGCCCAGTCTCCAAATTCAATCACTTTAATGCATCTATAGTATACATGTTATTCTACAATGGATTGAAACAGGCAGTGGATGTTCGGCATCTTACCTGCCTACCCATAATGAATATATAATATGTGAATCTTTATCTTTCAGACTATTATCATTACATCCTACATTGAAGCATTTATATGAAGACTTGGTGATATCGAAGGTGATAAATAGTGAGGAATACTGGAACACACCCACACTCAAAACGTATACGGAATCTAATAATATTAAGCAGGAAGCTGGTATGTGATATTTGTATAATCTATGGTACGGTGGGTGGGCAATCTGGTTCGATTCCCGCACGGAACAACTCTGTGTGATCCACAAGTTGTTGTTTTGGATCCGGGTGTCTTGTGTATGTTTGTTAACACACCCATGACACAGGAGAAAACACTAGTTTGTTTATGTTGTCCACATATAAATTAATATACTTTTTTTTCACAAATGATTAAAAATATTTGTTATGTTTAATTATTGTATTGATATGATGAGGTTCACAATTTAAAAATATTAAAAAAACTATTTTTTGTAGACATTAAAACGTTTATAGGTACTTGACGCAACGCAAAGACCTTTTCGTATAAAGTAATCGAAACGAAACCGCGTTGGGCGTTGCGATTGGTTGGTTCATTGAAGCCGGCCAATCAGTGCGCCGAACGCGGTCTCGTTGTAAACTTATTAAAGAATTAATTTAAAGAATTAATAAAATAATTTTATTGTGAACCTGATTGAAAAAGAGTAACCTATGGAGTTTCTAATCTATAAATCAAGGTATACCTTGGAATGAGCAAAGAGCTTTTTTTTAATGTTTTTTTATTGTAGTGCAAAAGTGCCTTCCTGGTCTAATTGAAATAAATGGTTTTGACTTTGACTTTTGACTCAAAACCTGACGTATCTCTTAAATATCCTTGGTCTGTCCACTGTAAAACCAAAACCGTGTATTTCTCATTACAAACAAATAAACAAAGTACTCACTAATAGAAATTATACTCAATCTATTTTCTCTACAGGTGTGTCCGGAGCATTTTTAGCGGATATACAGCCGCAAACTGACGGTTGTAACGGATTGAAATACAACCTTACTCAAGACATAATAGACGCTATATTTAAAACGTATCCTGCTGTCAGAAAGAAACATGTTGATTATGTACCGAATAAAATGACTGAAGCCGAGTTTTGGACTAAGTTTTTTCAGTCTCATTATTTTCACAGGTCAGTTGTTTGTTTGTTCTGTTTGTCAATTTATGTGAAACTAACTTTTGTTTTTATAATAACTATCGTGAGACATATTAAATTAACTAAAAAGCGCCGTCGCGCGATGTCGCGTAGCACAGTAGGCTGCTCCTCTGCTCGTTGCTCATGAGGATAAGAACCCTTCTGTAGTTCGAAACTAGTAGAGCTTTTCTCAGTACATACTTTCACATAAGTGACCCGCGATTTTTAATCAAACTAACTTTTAACAGCGTATTCCTGTTTTATTCCATAGGAGCATTTAATCGGGATAAATATCTTATCGCCTAAGTCAGTCCATACCCTGTCTGTATACCAAATTTCATCAAAATTCGTTCAGTAGTTTCAACATGGTTGACGGACAAACATGCAAACAAAGAAACTTTAACATTTATAATATTATCTGTTTATAAAAGCTATACAAATAAAATGAAGAAGTTTGTGTTTATTGAGTAATGTTTGTAAATTATAATAAAAAAAGGAAAATAACTGTGCTCTCTACTATTTTTCTTTGAATTTTAAGATCGAAAAAGAAGTAAAATATAAATAAAAAGTGATGAGATTGTTTTGATCATGTTAAAGCCATAAAGTAATATAAAATATTGTTTAATTAACATAATGTTATGTTTATTAAGGCACACGTAACAACCTCGGCTTCGGCACCGTTCCAACCCAGCAATGTCGTTATCATTTAAATATGAACTTTAAATCGTACGTCCTATGATATATTTCATAACGTCAATATTAAAAAGCTGTAAGCTCCCCCCGCGCGGTTACAACCTTTTTGTATTATTTGCAAGGCAAAAACGCCGTGCCGAAGCCGTGATTGTGACCTACCTTTCCTACTGGCCTTTAGATTTTCAATCATCAGTCATCTATTTTCTATCTTTCGTACTGTTTCTTCCAGAGACCGCATTGCCTCATCGTCTAGTAAAGATTTGTTTGGAGAATGTGCCAAATTGGATGACCAGGCTATTGCCTCAGCCATGAAACATACTACTCTAGATCTCACAGTAAGTTACTATCTCGTATAACTTCAGTCGCCAATAAGAATCAAATATTCTATTCAAAATTGGGTCCTTTCCTTGATCAAAAATTATGATTCCAACTGTTCAATACAATGAAATATATTAAAAAAATAATCTCGAATTTCATTAATCGATTTTATGACCAACTTCATTTTAGTATTTTTCCAGCAAATTTTTAAGAAAACGTGACGCTAAAAAATGTGACGTCACAATACACAATCTCGTACAAAATTGATAGAAAACTGTCATTTTCAACCGACTTCCGAAAAAGGAGGAGGTTATCATTGACAGTTCGAGTTGAAAAGTATTGAATTTCATTAGTTAGACAAGTACCCAATTTATTTCAACACAGACCCACCAGACATATTTTATTGCACTCTGTACTGAGATTCTTTAAAGGAGTCTTCACACACCTAATGGGCTTGAACTCAACATCCCTTGCTCATTATCATATCAGCCATAGGACGTCACTGTTGAACATAGGCCTCCCCCAATGACTTCCAGATAGGCCTACATCCAGCGGCTCCCTGCGACCTTGCCAATGCTCGATAGACACCCAACAAAGCTGACAAACATACCTTTTATCAATTATAAAAATATCTTCTTCCAGGTCGACCTCCCACAGTTCACGGAAAACATCCCCTTACTACCGTCAGAAGATGAAATAGCGCCAGAGAAGGAGAAAGGAGACAATGCATCTATACACAGAAACATGATCAAGCGGTTCAATCAACATTCTATAATGGTTCGTTACTGATCTTCTCTTACTGAAGGTATTGCTAGATCGAAAAAAGAGAAAGAAAAATATTTATGGTACAATTGATAATTATCTTGGCTTGACATTAGTCAAAAGTGGCTATTTTGTAGTAGATATGTTACTGAAGTAAAATGCGGCTAAACTAATTAACTATATTACATAAAATAATGCAATAAAGGCTTAAAATTTGTTTGAGTCAGATATATGTATTATTTGAGGCTCAAAAAAGTTCTCAATACTAAAATTGATAGAAAATCCGTAATAACATAACATCACGCCTTTTATCCCCGAAGAGGTAGGCAGAGGTGCACATTACGGCGCTTAATGCCACTGTAAAATGTAACACCCACTTTCCACTGTTTATGTTATGAGTCTCATGGAATAAGTTAGCCTATTGCCATCATCATATTAATATCCAGACTAAATTATTTGACAAGGATCTCGACTCTTTCAAACCATGCTAGAGGCTAGTAGCATTCCGCGACGTACGACGGGGCGACTGTCGCGCTGCTACTCTAGTATGGCTTGAGTAAGCCAAAAACACAATCATTAATATTGAATGTCTCACGAAAGTTATAATATAAATATCCAGACTTTACAAACATGATTACGATTAAAAATTAGATAGAAGATTTGACGAAGGTTCGACTACTGCACGGAGCAACTCAACTCCTTGTGTGATCTAAAAATTGTTGTTCCGGGTTTAGGTGTCATGTGTATGTAAACTTGTATATTTGCAAACGCACCCACGACACAGGAGAAAATCCTAGTGTGGGGAAACAATTTTTTTTTATGGCATAAGCCGGTAAACGATCAGACGGATCACCTGATGGTAAGCAATCGGCGTCGCCCATGGACACCCGTAACACCAGAGGCGTTACAAGTGCGTTACCGGCCTTTTGGGGATTAGGAGTTTGAAGACCGTTGGGGATTCAGGGATTGGGGAGATTGGGAAAGGGGAAGGTAATTGGGCCTCCGGTAACCTCAATCACACGACGAAACACAACGCAAGCGTTGTTTCACGTCGGTTTTCTATGAGGCCGTGGTATCACTCCGGTCGAGCCGGACCATTCGTGCCGAAGCATGGCTCTCCCACACTTAAACAATTACAATTTATACACTGGATTAAAAAAAAACAAATATTCAAATATCTTCTAACCTCTTTCAGGTGCTCAAAGCTAGTCATAAAACAAATTCTAGTAATAATAATAATAACTCAAGTAGTAAAACGACAAATAACAACAAAGTCGTCGAGAACGGTGTTAAGGAATCGAATGGAGTAGCAGAGAAGAGAACAGCAGAAGAGAGTAGTACAGAAGCACCGGACAAGAAGAAGAGAATATTAGAGAAGATACATTATGAAGATCTAGAAGATAAGCCGGGTAATGAGGATGCACAGGAATTGAAATTGTCTAAGGTAAGATGGAAACCATGCTTGTATTATGGCTTTTAAGAATATTTACCGACTTCAAAAAAAGAAGAGGTACTATGTTCAGATGAAGGTTTTTTAAAAATGATTTTCAATTTATTCTGTGTTAGTCTAGTAGTGTTGTTCTATCCTACTTCCCTCTAGTGGTTTTGCAGTCCAAAGTGGATTGATTATATCTATTTGATTTTATAGTTAGTATTTTTGACATACACAGTCTTAAAGATTGTCGCGGAGAACCTAACGGGTTACCGGGGCTCCGGCTCGACGTGCAGGAGAAGGAACGGGGTGGTTTTTAGTCAGTAAGAGTCTGACACTCCCTCTCACCTCACCTAGGCGGGAGCAGTCATTCGATGATTTTCCCCCTTAAAAAAGTCTTAAAGATTCCATTATAAAACGGGTAATTCTGACAACTTCGAACCCTTTACCAGACGAAAATACCAACCAAAAAAGTACAAAGACCAGAGAATCGTTGCTAATTACTCGCGAATCACTTATGACGATTTTACATAATATTTATGGTTATTAAAATAATAAAAATATTTATATACTTACAGATAGAAAGATACCTCCTAGGACCGTCGAGTCAGTCGCAGCAAACACACACACATACACACAACGCACCTCCTTTATCGGCGCTCTCTTCGATATGTCAGGTATGTATTACTTCTATTAGTTCTACTAAAAAACTGTATTCAAATATTTGTTATTTTTTACTAATATTATTATGGTGATAAGCCTAATGCATCATCATCAACATAATAATTATCACCTACCGGGCGTCCATTGTTTTACATAGGCTGATTGTTATATCCTAATTGCTAATATTCTAATTATGTACGATTAATTAAGCTATGTTGTTAATCACTGACTGACTTTCATTTGACCCTTCTTTAATATATAGCTAATCTAGTCAGTATATGCCCATCTAGGAAAGATTTTCATGTGTTAAAATGTCAGACCGAATATTAACGTATGTATGTTAGACGTAACGGATATAAAGATGATTAGTTCCGTAAAATTAAATGCATAAACTAATAAACCTTTTTCGAAACGGAGGAACCCAATTTTTAGAGTTGAGAAATGTAAGTAGGTATTATGTTATGATACAGGCATGGTCAAGCGGCCAGCAATGTCAGCGTCCGGTGCGAGTGAGTGCGAGCGCGTGTGTGGGCGCGCTCGGGGAGCTCAGTCCCGGCGGGGCACTCATGAGGCATCATCAGGCCGCTTCTATGGCGCGTGAGTATTGCATGTAGTCTAATCAACCTGTTTTTTACCGAAGTAAAGTTGACCTACTGTAGCTACTAATAGGGGTTAAATTGAAACTCCGTAATTAGTGCTTGACCTGCTGGTTTATATTTATATTCTTTTTGGTGCGAACTTACATCTCGTTGTACATACAAAAAATGACCATCTTAAGCAAATCGATGTAACGAAACCATAGCTTGCATTTAATCGCGGCAACGCCATCTAGTTATAAAAATTGAACTAAATTAATGAACTTGCATTTTATGGTTTCGTTACTTTGGTCTTGAGTTTTGGTCATCAACATACCGCCCACCAAGGCCGTTTAGTGATGAAATGGCCTTCAAAAATTACACTGAAAACTAACAATTGGGCTTTAGGTGTAACTGACAATTGATCTTATTAAATTAACTCATTTTACACTATTAAAATTAACAGTTCTTAAGAGTAGTTAACAATATTTTTGTAACTAAAACATCTCAAACGAAGTTGATCTATAGGACTTAAATTTTACAAAACAAAAAAGCAATTCATTGATCTGAAATAGGTAGAATGCATATTTTTGATGTTGGCCTCTTTATCACAGAAGATTTTGTACGCAATGTGACTACACGGGTTACGTTATCAGCACCGGGATGTTTTTCAACAACACGACCCAATAACCAACGACTAGGCGGTAAATCGTCCTCTTTGATTAATACGACGTCACCTATATTAGGTTCTGGAACCTTTGAAGCCCATTTGTATCTATTCATGAGATTGGATAAATACTCATGTGACCATCTTTTCCAAAAAGACTGCAACATGCGTTGAACAAATTGCCACCGAGTCAAGCAATTCACATTTGAACCTTCATAATTTCTGTCTGGTACATTAATTAATGGTTCTCCTATGAGAAAATGTCCAGGGGTTAAAGGCAGTGGCTCACCAGGATCAGTAAAGTTGATAACACTAATGGGTCTCGAATTTAGGCAGGCTTCCACTTGATTGAGAAAAGTGGTAAGCTCCTCATAAGTCAGGGTGGAGTCCCCAATAACTCTCTTTAAGTGAAACTTGGTGGATTTCACCCCTGCCTCCCAAAGACCACCAAAATTGGGCGAGTGAGGCGGAATAAAATGCCATTCAGTGTTATTTGCCTCCAAGTATTCTGCTATTGCTGGCTGAATGGAAGCTAGCTCTTGTAGCTCTCGGGAGGCACCTATAAAATTAGTGCCGTTATCGCTCCATAATTTAGCACAGTGACCACGACGAGACACAAACCGTCGAAAAGCGGCCAGAAATGCCTGTGTACTCATATCACTAACTACTTCCAAGTGAATGGCGCGAGTGGACATACATATAAAAAGGCAAATGTAACCCTTGTAAGCGTGATGTCCGCGTCCTTTAGTTGTCCTAATACTGATGGGCCCCGCGTAATCCACGCCGCTGTGTAAGAAGGGTCTTGCTGGGGTGCAACGAACTGATGGGAGATCACCCATGAGTTGGTTCCTGACGCTAGCTCTCTGGCGGGCGCAAGTTACGCATTTGCGCACATACTGCTGAACCAGAGATCTAGCACCTATTATCCAATAGGCTGACCTCAAGAAGTTTGACATTAACTGCGGACCCCCATGGAGCGTTTTTTCGTGTGCGTCTGCAACGATGAGATGAGTGAGATGGCTTGAGTGCGGTAAGACTATTGGATGTTTTGCTTGTTCATCCATCTGAGACTTTTCGAGTCGACCCCGAACTCTCATAATGCCTATTTTGTCAAGAAAAGGACACAATGATTTTAATTTATTTGGACTAGAATTGAAATTTCCCGTTTCCTTTAATTGTGTGTACTCAGATTTAAATGTATTCATTTGTGTCACCCTTATACAGGCTTGTAGTGCTGCCTCTATTTCATACTTTTTTAAATATGTGCTATCATGGTTGTCCCTTCTCAAAAATCGTCGACAGTATGCCACAACTCTAAGTAATTTACCTAAGCTAGAATATTTATCAAAAATTGGATTTTCTGAAACTACTAAATTGGTATGTACCTTTATCGTTTCTTCCAAATTTATTTCCAGATCTTTTGGCCTATTGTACTCAATAACTTTATTCTTTAAAAAACATGGACCGGTAAACCATAACTCATTATAAACAAGTGAACTAGGTAATAACCCTCTTGAGGCGCAGTCGGCAGGATTATGCTTGGTAGAGACATGAAACCATTGAGTTGAACTCATATTGCCCAAGATTTCCGAGGTACGGTTCGCTACGAACGTTTTCCACCTGCTGGGATGGCTGCTAAGCCACGACAGCACTACAGTGGAATCCGTCCAAGCAAAGATTTTCGTCTCTGGAATATTTAAGACCTCAGCTGATTCCACCAACACCTTTGACAAAAGTACTGCGCCACATAGCTCTAACCGAGGAATGCTGATCTGTTTGATGGGAGCTACTCTTGTTTTAGCTACCAATAAAGACACCTTAACGTTTCCATTAGTGTCTATTGTTCTCAAATAAACAACGGCCGAGTACGCTGCTTTCGAGGCGTCACTAAAGCCGTGCAATTCGAGTTCATTATTTGAACTTATACTGAGCCAACGGTAAGTACTCCACTCCGTTTTTAAGTTGGTAGTTAGTTCCTCATCCCAACTCACCCCTGCAAGCCATAACTTTTGTATAAACATTTTTGCTACTACGACGCTAGGAGCTAACCATCCTAACGGGTCGAATAAACGAGCTATGTCTGATACAATAGACCTTTTTGTTACAGGTGCGGTGGTCAGCGGCGGAAGATTTACGGAGTATTGGAAGCAGTCTTCGCGACGGTTCCAGGTAAGTCCTAGAATTTTTATTGTACTATCCAGCTTAATTTCTATGTCCTTCTCTACTATTTTCCTATCCTTGCCTATGATATCTTGTTTGTCCTTATCCTTGTTTTCCTCATTCAATTGCGTTTGGTCTAATTGCTGTACTTCTTCGATTCTACATATTGAACTTAGTTTATCTAACAATTGCTGATTATTACTGTTCCATTTCTGTAAAGTAAATCCTCCCTTTCCCAATAATTCTATCATTTGTTTACAGATTTCCACGCCTTCTTCTATGCTATTACTTCCAGTCATTAAATCGTCCATATAAAAACTATTTAGGACTTTAGCAGCTGCAAGAGGGTACTGATCTCCTTCATCGTATGCGACTTGATGGAGTGTTCTAACTGCCTGATACGGTGCAGAGGCTGTCCCAAATGTGACCGTTACCAGCTCATAATCTCCAATTGGTTGTTTGGGATCATTTCGCCAGAGTATTCTCTGGTATACCGTATCCTCATCGGTTACTCTAACTTGACGGTACATTTTAATTATGTCCGCTACAATACCAATAGCATGAACTCGCCAACGCAGAATCGTATGCCTCAAGTCCGCTTGCAGTGTCGGTCCAACCATTAGAGTATCGTTGAGCGACACTCCCTTTTTATTTTTTTCAGATGCGTTGAACACAACTCGGACCTTCGTCGTAATCTTGTCTTCTCTAATAATCGCGTGATGGGGTAAGTAAACCGCTTCGTACTTTTTATTATCTTCTTTCTTTACAGCTCTTAAATGTCCTAAGTGTAAATACTCATTGATTACTTCTGTATATTTTTGTTTCAAATCTATGTTCTTATCTAATCTTTTTTCTAATGATTTAAACCTTATTTCTGCTATGTCACGAGAACCTGCGGCCTTACATGCAGGATCATCGTCACGGAAAGGTAAGTGCACTATATATCTGCCTGTGTCATCTCGTTTAGTGGTTTTAGTATATAGTTCTTCGCATTTTTGTTCTTCTGGACTTAAGATTTTCTTTGTACTGGTTTGCTCTTCTAGCTCCCAAAATTTCTTGAGGAGTTGATCTTCATTGAACTGTGCGCAATGTACGCTTATATTATTTGTTGGTAAGTTTGAACTCTCGTTGCTTGTACTAACTACACCAGAAAGGACCCACCCTAGAGTGGTGTTTTGTGCCATAAGATTGCAGGATGGACTCTTCACTATACCTTCCTTCATGATGCAGCAATAAGCATCTGCTCCCAATAAAATATCTATTTTATTGGGTGTACCAAAATAAGGATCCGCTAAACATAGATTGTTTATATTAATCCAATCTATTGAACTAGTACTCACACTTCGTTCCGGTAAGTATGACGTTATTTTATTCAAAACATAAGCATTAAAGTTAAGTTGAAACGCGTGATCTACGGTAGACTTAATAGTTAAATTAACCATATACTTGGAAATGGTCGGTCTCTCGTGTCCCAAGCCTGAAACGATGCCTCTGACGGGAATTTTCTTTAATCTAAGAAATTGAGTCGCGGCCTCGGTTATGAAACAAGCCTGCGAGCCTTGATCCAGCAAGGCTCGGATTGTTTGAAAATCACCCAACCTATTCTCGGCCTTTATTAGCGCGGTGGCTAATAAAACCTGTTTAGGCTTGGGGATTTGACTTGTAGATAAACATGCCACTATTTGGTCACTAGTCGAAGCGCTAGTGTTGTCAACAGTGGACTTTGCAGTCACATCATGACCATCACTGTCTGCAGGCGGTTCCCTATTAGGGTGCAGCAATGAATGATGACGCTTTTTGCACACTCTACAGAACGTCTGTTTTTTACAGTCGTATACTGTATGGTTGCCTCCTAAACAATTAAAACAAATTTTATTCTTTGCAACAAACTCGCGCCGTCTGTCTGTGGATTGTTTTGCAAATTGTTTACAGAAGCAGAGTTTGTGGGGTTCCGAACAGTATTCGCAACGTATGTTGGACGACTTCGTGGCTAACATCGCTTTGGAATTGTGAATGTGTGAACTATGATTGACCTGGTGAGCCATAACCTTCCTAGGCTCGATGCATTCAAGCGCGCGGAACCGACCTTCAATAAACATTTTAAACTGGTCAAATGTGGGCAATTCATTACTTGAGTCGTTGGAAATACTCAACTCCCACTGCTTACGAGTCTCATTATCCAACTTGAACGTTACTATATGAATGATGATAACGTCCCATGTACTCACATCGATGTTTAGATTTTTTAATGCACTTAAACAGTCACTAGTGGTGTCCAACAATTCTTTTAATGATGTTGCTGATTCAACCATTAAACGTTTTTGGCCGAACAATCTTTTCAAAATACAATTGGTTAGGTACTTCTTATTAGCATAACGCTTTTCTAAATGCGACCAACATTCGCTGTAGTTGGCGTCTGAAATTGGCGTGTGTCTAATCAACTGCTCAGCTTCACCCGTGAGGTGGCTTTTGAGATAATGCAGTTTTTGAACATTATCTAACGACTTGTTATTGTGGACTAAAGAAATAAACAAATCATGAAAAGTTGTCCATTCACTGTATTTCCCAGAAAAAGTAGGAATTGTAATTTTAGGTAGTTTTACAAATGAATGAGATGATTTTGAGCTATTAGTACTATTGTTACAACTATTACTTTGCATTTGAGGCTCATTAATATTAATCTTATTAAGTGTTAATTTCATTAGAGATTTGCAGGTAATATAAATATCTTCAGTTGAATCATAGATATCCGCAACCTTTTGACTTACTATATCTTCAATTTTATATTGACCATAAAGTTGAGTCTTTGTATTTTTAAATGACGACCAATCATTTTCCAGTAATTCAAGTCTAGTCTGAATATATTCCACAGAAAGTCTTTCTTTTGGACTCTTTTTAAAATTAGTCAAAGCCTTTTGAATGACAGTTTGAAGGTCTTTTAAAATATTAATTTTGCCTTCCATCTTAGATAAACAAACAATAAGTGTAAAGTAACAAGTGTTTAAGACAAATTGTTAAAGTTCTTGATAAATGAAAACAATAAAATGTAATAATTTCCAAAGCTATTACAACTCGAAATTTTTGTAAGTCTCAAAAAAATCCGAAAATTTTTACAAGTGTTTGGGAACTAACTCAGCTCTGGTAGAAATCGGGCATGGATTCCCCGTTCCCCCGTTTTTTATAAAACTATTCTAAGTCCTAACATGCACTCTTAAAACTAAGTTAATATTATCAATAAATCTTAAAGTTAAAATGTTCATAGAAATACAGTTGAAAATTGCTTAACACCAAAATAACTATCTAAAATGTCCAAGTTAAAATCTTCCTTAAAATAAAGTTCAGATTCGCTTGACCGATTGCTTGTTTATTAATTGTCACTGCTACTGTTAAATGAATCAAATATTGTACTCACGATTGCACTTCACTCACACAAACACGTTGGTCGGTTGAACTGGAATGTACTAGTGGCGCCCCCTGTGGCGTCACTTTGAACTTAAACTCCCGGCTGCTATCGTCCACCTTGTTGAACGAAGCTGCCTCTCTTCAACTCGAAGATTGTTCTTGAGATGTACTACTGGTGGCGCCCTCTGTGGCGTCCCGTTGAACTACCAATCCCACCGCGCAGGCTGAGCCGTCCAACAAGTTAGACGAAGCTGTGGCGGCCTCTGCGGGATCTCCAGTACTTTGCCGCAGCGATCCACTGCGAGTACTTGGGGTGTGTACCAAAAAGTCAGACTATTCCGGGTCTGATATCCGGGCTCGATGGACCAATGTTTTTTACCGAAGTAAAGTTGACCTACTGTAGCTACTAATAGGGGTTAAATTGAAACTCCGTAATTAGTGCTTGACCTGCTGGTTTATATTTATATTCTTTTTGGTGCGAACTTACATCTCGTTGTACATACAAAAAATGACCATCTTAAGCAAATCGATGTAACGAAACCATAGCTTGCATTTAATCGCGGCAACGCCATCTAGTTATAAAAATTGAACTAAATTAATGAACTTGCATTTTATGGTTTCGTTACTTTGGTCTTGAGTTTTGGTCATCAACACAACCTCTCTTATCATCATACATTTAATCGATAAATAACCAGCACTTTAAAAAAATAATGCTTCACATACAAAGCATATTATTGTATGTTTGTTAAAAAGAAATTGGAATGAACAATTACATTGTTCTTTTAAGGTGTTGGAACTCATAAATTGTTATAAGACAATAATAATCGTTATCACTTTTTCTTTCCTTCGATGAGGCAAATAGTGATGTACTTATACCCACTTGCGTAAGTTATGAGTCTCATGTTAGAAGTTTATTTAAAGCCTATCGCTCTAATCCGATTTTAAACTGAATCTCGCCTATCATACACCACACACACCCAACAACGGACTGCGAAACCAAAATCAATAATACCTGAACAAGATCTACAAAACAAAAAGATGCCATATTCAATAAAAATATCGAACATTTCCTTCCAGAATTAATACCTCCAGACGTGAAATCAGAGCTGCACCGTATATACCTGTCCGGTGGCGAGCTACTCAGGGAACTGTGGCGATGCTTCCCACAGCCCGGCGCCGCCACGGACACAGAGGACGCCACGGCAAAAGCAGAGAAGTTCTACGAAGCACTGCTCAGATTTAGGAATGTTAAATTGAGGCCTTTTGAGGTAAGGGAATTAGACAAACAACTTCTTTTAAGTAAGCATTACGAAGGCCATCTTCTTATAATAGAATATAATAATCTTTATTGTAAACCATTAATAATATAGTACACTAGCGGACCCAACAGACGTTGTCCTGCATATCCACTTGAATGTATAAACAAAAATTAATTCAAATTAGTTCAGCTGTAACCTAAACATCGACTGCAGCGCCATCTGCCGGGCTGATTTGTGAATCTAAACCATTCCCAGATCCCCTTGAACACAAACAAAAAAAATCATCAGAATCGGTCCAGTCGTTTGAGAGAAGTTCAGTGACATACACACTCACAGAAGAATTATATATATAAAGATACAGAAAAGGAAATAACAAACATAAATAAGAAATAATAATGGGCACAAAGGCGGTCTTATCACTTACAGTGATTTCTACCAGACAACCTTTGGGTGTATAATTGGTTATAATGCAAAAGAAATATTTAGACGGGTTGTGTTCATCTTCTTCTCACCTGAAAGCTTTCAAAAAATAAGCTGGCAACTAACTTGAAATACTAGGGATAAAGATGTCCAGGGTTGGCGCTGATTGCTTACCATTGGGTACTTCTTTGACATATTTATCTAAAAAAAACCTTTTTTAGAAGAACTCGCTGCTTTAGGATATACTCCTATTACTTCTATGTCATGTGTCCTTCAGTAGACGTCTCTTGTCTTCTTCTTTTGGCACACAGGAGAAGAAGTTTTATTTTGGAATGTGATTTTTAGTTAAGAGTTGAATTAGGTAGTTTTCTAAATTTTATTTCAATTTAGACCTGTATTTTTCATTTCTCACAAAATTCTATACTTTTGACGTTATATTTATTTGAAATATAGTATATGTACGTCCTCCCACTCTTAAACTTAACTCCATTTTATGTAAGTATTGTAACTTTATATGAGAAAATGAAAAAATACTTGTCTAATAGTTTTTCATTATCTAACTCACGGACTGATTACATTTTTAATGTTCATACCCTAGCATCTACACTATTGCTCGATCTAAGAATCAATCCTAAAAACAAGATACTTCATTATGATCATTGAAAGATGTTTTTTGAGAAGTCTTTATTGGACTTCTTCCGGCTGATTGTGATTGAATTTTTCTTCTCTTTTGTTCCCAGGAGAAAATGCTCCGCGAATTAACGCCGCTAGCAACAACGTTGACGCGGCATATGAATCAAATGATAGACACAGCTTGCGCAAAGTACGCGGTCTGGCAACAACGCCAAGCCAAACTGCGGTAGTAGTAAGTTATACTCGTGTACCGTCAGCAGAATCAGTTCAAAATTTAAATAAAAAATTGTTATCGATTTTTTTTAATGCCATGTTAAATAATTTGGAATCTTGGAATGAGGAATTAAATTGTATTTTTTTATTTTGGTCGTTTTCTTTTTTTCAAATTTTCTTTGTGGTTTAGGAATATGTAAACTATAAACTGAGTTTTCCTAGTTTTGACAATTTATAGTGTTCATATTTAGTCATGTGTCTCCTAATGACTAGTTTTGATGTTGCCTTATAGATTTAGAAATACCTACTATCCTGTTTTAGTGATTAATTATAATTATTTTGGTGTAGTATAACGAATAATGTAACATAACAAATAAATGTTAGAAATTAGTGTTGCTGTTGACACGCAATTTAATCTACTCGCTGATATCAAAGTTTAATTAAAGAAAAAGATGACTCCTTAGTTAACTTATCAAAAAGTCACTTGAAATATCAAAAAATAACTAAAGTCCAAATAACCAGCTAATGACGTAGTATTAGGGGTTCTACACTCGCTTCAAAACATACTCATTGCATTTTAAGAATAAAAAAGTACTAAAGACTCGAATACACGCTTTATTACATTTAAACAAAGCAATAGTTAGAAAATAAATCAATATTTACGCTTCTCAACAGTTTCTGTGATAAATAAATGAAAATATAAATAAAGTTTTTCTGCTGACGGTATATTTTTTTAATAAATAAATTAATACGCGACCAAATTGTGAAAATTTCGTTTTAGGAACGTTTAGTGATGTGACGAGAGACCGAACGCATAATAATCTTTTTTTATTACCCGACTGTAAAAGAAGAGATATTTTTTTCTGTAACACACCTTTAGAACTGAAATTCATTTTGAAAAACAGACAATATTATTAAAACGAATGTGATAAATTACCTGATATAGTTCGGATGAATTTAAATAAACTTTTATTGTGATTATTAGCGTCTTAGAGCTTATCCATTGGAATCTTATCTACATTTTTTATTGAAGCATATTTAAGGAAATATTTTAATTTCCCAATTGTTTTGTCCTTTGATAAATACAGATGTTATATTTACCCCTTACTTGCGATTAGATTAAATGTAAATATTAGTAAATTGCGCACAAAATTCAATATGATCTGTTGCTCTAAGAATCTCATGATGAAAGTCCGTAAATGTACAGAAAAATCAACGCGATGTATTAAAAAAATGCTTTATAAGTCCCGGTTACAGTTTGCGCTATTGCGCAAACCGTTGCGCAAAAATTCCAGCGTTGCGCAAACTATTAGGTTATTGCGCTAACTTCTTGGTGTGCAAAATTGTGCGAATTTCATTTTGCACAAGTAACCAATTATATCTAAACATATGAACGCTTGCAAATCAAAACTGCCCCTGTAAATAGTTACTCCGTATATAAGACTGAATTTTTACAATCACTGTCCTTTTAAATGTTTTATTTATAATTTCTCGTCACATCTTAACCGTATTTGGCAAACAAATTATGTACATATGCCTGTCTTATGTATAAATAATAATCTGTGAATACCTAAATCATTTAGATATGTAAATTGGGACTCTACGGACGTTTGGACTGTTGGAGAAGTGGTTTTGACTTCGTTCAACTAAATTGAATAACAGAAATTGGTGTTTAGTAGCAGTATTTAAATTAATTTTAAAGAGGATTTTTTGGGAATGAATCTTACCTGAATTAAAACTTGTTTTCAACAATAGATATGATGTAGGCAATTTATGTTTTGTCATTTATAAGTGATGTTTAAAACCTATGGTAGTTTAATAAATTGCACTTTTCGCAAAGCAATAATAAACGACTAGTACAAATAAATAAAAACTACATCACAATCGTCTGATCGTCCGTATGAGAACCGCTTTAGTGTACGTAATAAAATATAATTTAAAATGAAAATAAATGCATTTTGATGAACCAAATCTAACTGAATTAATTAAAAATCGCGGGTTACTCTCGTGAATATACTGAGAAAAAAAAGCTCAACTAGTTTCGTAACAATACCGATGCCAGCGCCAACGCTAGCCGGTGCGGTGCTCATAAGGAAGAACCCCTGTATGGTTCGAAACTAGTGGAGCTTTTCTCAGTATATTCACGTGACTAACCCGCGATTTTTACTTAATTTGGTATGTCTCACGATAGTTATTATAAAAACAAATCTAACTGAATGAATAGTACTAATTTATTGTGTTTTCTCAAAGTGCTTGGGCGCGTTGATTGAATATTGTAATAATTCACACGCATAGCTATAAAACTGCATTGAATTTGCACCATACTCACTTGTTCCACCTCCATATAAGTACCCGATAAACTTATGTGATAGATAGATCATACAAATTACATTCTTAAATCTGGTACATACAATCTGGCTATCTAGACGGTAAGAAACAGGCCCTTGAAACTCTAAACATATGTGCCAAGAGATCATTTTGTGAGCTAACATATCAATAATGCTTTTGACTATTTGTTTGTTAATTAATATATTTTGTCAATTTAGTGCAGTTTTATGCGACTCAAGTGTTCATGCAACGAAATTGTTAGCAGTGCGCTCTTCAATGTGATTGTTGTTAGGTAAATATATTGTATTTATGTATTTTTGTTCTTGATTCATATTGAGATAACTTTGCCATTAGTAAAAAAACGGACAATGTCAAAGTCAAAGCATTTATTTCAATTAACTATAATTTGGTATTTTTGAAACGTTAACAAATACAAAATAAATAATAGGCTGTGCATCAGTGAAGCTAGCGTTCCAAAATGTAATTTCGAATGGAGAAGAACGATGAAGAAACTCCATTCGTTACTCTTTTAAAAATATGTTTTACAATATCTCTAATACATTATCTAATATTGTAGGTACAAGAAATGAAGACAATAAAAGAAAGAGATCGTTTATGTAATTATGTATATCAAAATTGTTTTACTTAAGATTGGTTGATTGAGTTAACTCTTTATATCTAGTTGTTAATAATGGTAAAAATAATTATTAATTATTTCGGGATGGTCAACCATAGTACCAGTCCACAGCAACCCATCTATATCCCTGCCTTTTTTTTCCCATTATCCACAATAGTTCTACACTAACCGGGGACTGTCCTTGGGTGCATTTCTATAGTGCATACGGGGAAAGTCGCCGATTTGTGTGTCCATTACATTTAAAGTTGGCCTCGGCCCCTCGTACGCCTTCCAAATGACCGGGACCCTATAGTCCCGTGAATGGTAGACACATAATAGTAAAAATAATAATTATGGCATCTCCTAACCTCGTCTTTCCATCCCCCTTCGTTCAGCAGTACCTAGACGTATTCTAGCCCATGATGATAATGAAAAGTTATGAAGATTAAGACTGAGGCTCAGGTTAGTAGGCTGCGCGTGAGCCGCGACCGCGCGACCGAATACGGTAGTTTCCTAAATTTTATTTTAATGTCCGTCTGGTATATTATTATAAAACCATTAGACACGTATTTTTTCATTTCTCATAAACTTTAATACTTTCGATGATATATGCATTTGAAATATCGTGTAACGACCTCCCACTCCTAAACTTAACGCCATTTTATCTAAGTATTGTAGCTTTATACAAGAAAATAAAAAAGTACGTGTAATAATTCATAATCTAACTGACGGACTAATTAGTTTTTTAATTTTCTTGCCCTGGCAACCCAATTACTTATATAGAAATCTGCTAGAGAGACGAGTTTCAAAAAGATAATGTAAGTGTTGATTATAAAGTTGTATGGAGTCCATAAAAATAAAATGTTTGCTCCATAAACCTTTTTGGTGACTGTAGATTGGCATCGAGTGTTGACTGCTAACAATTTCTGTTTTAAAACTAAATAGCGACATTCTAATACTCTAATGTTCCACATTGAACGTAACTGATGTAATAATAATAATGTTTGGCGACAATAATCGCATTATTTTATTATAGTATAAGTTGGAAATATCCAAATTATCTCGTTACCATACTTATTTGGTCAATTTTTTGTTTATTAATTTTTATCTGATTTCAATGGCTTATTATTGGATCGCACTTTTTATTGCATCGAGCGTAGTAGGAGTTTAATTACAGTAGTTCAAATTATTCTGTGTCAAGAAATTGCTTGAATGGCAACCACGAATTGGAAGGCATAGCGTTGGCACTTGGTAGGCCTCTCGCTTGGTAATTGGCGACGACATTGTCAGAGTCGCAGGGAACCATTAGAGTCCTTTTTTTATTTAAGGCAAAATTGGCATATGACCTAAATATAACTTCAAAAATACGTATCTTCATCGAATCTTAAAAAGTACCGCATTTTACTACTTCTTCAGTCGTCTAATAAAGCCATTGTTATCATGAGTTCTTTAGGTTAAAAAAATATGAAATTTTTCGATATGTTTAAGCATTAATGTTAATAGGTGTTACATACACTATTATATTAAATTTGATTGTTTTATTCCTTGTTTTTAATTTGTTGCGACACAAAATAGAATGTGACTAGTAGTGTTGTGACGTCCATGTGCTGTATCGATATTTTTTATCGACTTCCTTATGTGTTGTAGTTTAATTATTTATATCGATAAATTTGTGTTTTAATCTTCCACTAGTATCTGTTTAGTGTAATATTTATTTTAGATGTACAATGTTAATTTTTAAATATGTATGTATGTTTTCGCAGAATATCCAGACCTTAGCATAGCTCTTAATATGTAAAAAATGTTTAAAAGATTTCAAACTATATAGTCTTTTGCAATAAGGTTGAAAATCATTTAAATGCATTGGGATATATTGTAATGCTGTTTTCCATACAAGTGTTGCTTCTATTTTGTGTCAAAATTTAAAATTACTTATTGAAATTATGTTAATTCAGTTTTGAAATTATGAAATATTTTTAGATCTCTTAGATATTTGCGCCCGTTTGTAATTGATATTGTTTTTCGTATGTTTTGGAATCAGGTTCGTTGGGCGAGTGAAAAGTTTTGAGACCTGTAAGACTAGCAGATTACACTATAAAGTGCATGTAACATAAGCTATGATTCATTCCATGTCATTAACAACATTACGTTTTTAGTAATTGAACCATCACTATGTCTGAGTTATATATAAACCTAATTCCATAAAGGAGGTACCCAGTTTTAATCAGTCCACGATTATCTAGCAATTGGTTTTAGCGATTTTGATACGATTTTCAGTGTTTAATACCGTGGGCTCAAAACTTTTCAGCCACCTTAGTAATTTTCATTGTTTTAATATTGGCAATGTCTTTAAAAATTAAAATTGTAATAAAACGGGTGTCTATATAAATAAAAATGTTCCTGAAGCAATATCTTCTTAAATGTCTAAGGGCTTAGTACGAAATTTGTTTTACGTATAAATTAATCGAGACGAGACCGCGTTAGGTGCTCTTATTGGTTGGTTCATTGAAGCCGGCCAATCAATGCGCCGAACGCGGTCTCTTTTCGATTACTTTAAACATAATAAAAGTCGTACCAATGCCTCGTTATCATTAAGTTTTATTTTTTAAAACTTATTCATTTGTGATAGTATACGTAAATGGATTATTGTTCTAGACCTAGTGCACAATATTCTTATTATTTCATACATTTCTATGCCCTTTAAAAATAACGTTGTTTTTCAATAGTTTTATTTAGCTTGCCCCGTTGTTTGGAATTTAATCCACTTCCTGACGACAGATCGATCTGATATTTAGTACACACAGCACAGTCTTGATGACCATACAATATTATCTAATTTTTACACAACTACCTCCATCATGGAAGTTTAACAGAATGGCTTGATTGCTAGATTAGAGCTCATTAAAACCGTTGAACAAGAAAAACATTTTATATGTACCATTTTCAATAGAAGCTTCGTGCTTGAATTATCAATTCTGAGATTACGTCGAGTAAATAGCAGTACTGTGTATAATATTGTGCACTAAATAAATAATTGTATAGTAAATAAAATGGCGTGCTGTTTCATGTACGTGCACCCAATAGATCGTTATTACTATTTTTCTTTTGTCTAGTTCTTCAGTTTAATTTAAATACAAAGATATGATTCGGTAACTCTGTTGTTTCATTTTAAACCTTTTTGTGAAGATATAAGAGTCCAATATCGTAAAGCAATACATTAATGACTAAAATTATTTAAATTAGACTTTATTAATTTGGTGATGAGTTTATTTTGCATATGAATGTGAAAGAAAACAGTTTCTGACAAAGATTTATTATAAATATGTTTTACAAATTTAACGAAATACAGGTTTAATGTGTTTTGTTAAAAGCATTTATCAGAAATATTATTGTCAGCATTATATAGGCCTAGACGGAAAAACAGAATCAATTTTAGGTGTACTGTACAGGTAGTATATGTCTCCGTTGTAGAAGCAAGGAATTATATACCAGTGAATTATGAACCCTATTAACAAAAACAAATGCTTTTAACAAAACATAGAAACAGTGAATACGATAAGTGCTATAATGAGTTAAAACAGCCTTCTTGCTTACTAAAATAATAAATATTACAAATAATTAATAATGCTATACATTTCTATACAAGACTTACAGTCTATGTTAGTTACAATGAATATGAGTTTCTTTATATGAGAAAATTATCAATACAGTCAAACATAAATAATTTTGAATTTCATTGCATTTTTTTATCAAATGCGTATCAAAAACAACCAATAATTTGAATATAGGAACAATTAAAAAGAAAGAAAAAGATGCATGATATGACGAGTGACGTCATCAACATTTCAGTGTATGAATATGAAAGAGATAGATACAGGGCACTGCTTCCAGTGTTCACGAGAAAATTATCTTTTTTAAGTAGATATATTGTGTTAAATAATGTGTAAGAAAATGCTATTGATGAAGAATAATAGTATGAATATGATGCTGCCTTGCAAAATTAGAACTATGCATCTAGTCATAAGTTTTTATTGAATAGAATATTTGTAAAATTACATACTTTTATTTGTTAATATGTATAAAGCCTGAATGAGGGTAAAACCTGTAAAGAATTTTTCGTTCGTTGAATCAATCTAATTTTTTTCTCCATTTTTTTAGTTTGCGCAAACTTCCATGCGCAAGTCCATCGATGCGCAAATTTTTGCGCAATTGCAATAAAGTCTGATTATGCAATACATAACTTTGGAATGTTAAAAAATTAAACATGTGATAAGTAAAATTGTTTAATAATACGCCTACAATAAAATTCTAGCTACGATTAATATAATAATAATAAAACTCAACTATAATTCAGTATAGTAATGCCAACAAAACGAAATAACTTCTACATCGCACAAAAATGTACCTCATCACTTCGACTAAACGTTAATTTTTCATTACATAGATTTTTTATATTGGTACGAGTGAAAATTATCTTTATTGCATGGTGTTAAAGTTTATATTGTCCCGTTTACTTTGTCTTATTGGCACTACTTTACGATACATAACGCTTTATATACAGCAGTTATTATATATTTTTTAAATTAACCCGTAGACTGACACTTCGTAAAGATCTTTGCTCAAAATGACGTTGATTCTCTTGAACGTATTAGTATTTTTTGTTAAGGGGGGAAAATTATCGAATGGCTGCTGCCGCTTGCGTGAGGCGGAAGGGAGTGTCAGACTCTTACTGACTAAAAACCACCCCGTTCCTTCTCCTGCACGTCGAGCCGGAGCCCCGGTAACCCGTTAGGTAGCTATCCCTTTTTAACATTAAGAAAAGGAAAGAGACAGAATACAGACTGGAATGCTATTATTAGTAATATTGATGATTTTGGAAATTTTGGTTAAATATTATTGCTAGCTGACTTCGAATCGCCTAAAACACTTTTTCACAAATATTTTGAGACCAAATCGGTTCAGCCATTTTTGAGTTTAACGAGACTAAAGAACAGCAATTAACTTTAATATCATATTATTATATGTGATTGAATATTTTTTTTACCAGTATTAAGAAATGTGTGTTTAACCCATCGTGTGTCTAAACGTGGATCCACGCGAGACACAATGTATTTTCTATTGTGTCAACATTTTTTTTAATGTAAACAAGAGAATCGTTGCCATAATATTTCTGTTCTTGCCAGTACAGGAATTATGACAATATTATTATGATTATCATATCAGTGTGAAAGAGACAGACGTATGTATATCATCACATATTTCCATCTTCTTCACAGTAGAACTAGCTCGCGTAGCTCTAACACGTCGTCAATTCTATCTTTTATCCCTGTCTAATAAAAATATTTCAAATAGAAAAAAGCAATTCAATGAATTGGGTATGCTTTAGGCAAGAATATTGACTCAATTATTATGAAATTCATATTTATTATAACATTAGACAAATGGGGTATTGGCAATTAGTTAGTAACTTGTCAATTAACAGCCTAGGCGGTTTATTGAATGATTTTCTTTGTAACTAGATAAAAATTAATCAATTAGGTTAAATTTTAACTATCAATATAGATTATTATGTCGACTATTGCTGTATGCACAAAATATTTAGGCTTATTAATCCATTTATCATCTTAAAATAGTCCATTAGGCATATTATTGCTGTTTATTTTGTAATATGAAACGCTTAAGGCAATTAAATTATCATTTCTGTGCACACTAGATAGCACCACTATCGAATAAGATCCTGCAATTGAATCACAGTTTGAGTCAACATTTTTTATTTACAGACCAAACTCGACACTAGCGCTCCTAGCGGTTGTAAATCGAAATTACTGCTAGCTTCAATTTGTCTAATGCTACATTTTAACATAGCGTGTATATTTAATAAATAAATACATTTAAAATATTCTCCTCCATGTCGGTTACTTACAAACAAATCGTTGCTTTCTCCACACATCGGATATATAGATATCTCATCAAGGGTAAGATTAGGTCTTACCATTTTGAAATTCATGGGTTAATACTGTGTTTTGGGGGGTAAGCAGTCTATCTGAACGCTTTGATGACCCATACGATTAATATGATTGCAACGATGACGCCGATGATGATAAGTATCATCATTTTTCTTCTGTATCTGCGTTGATATTCTGCTGCCTTTGCTAGTTCGTCGACGCCGGCTTCCACGTTCGCACCGGCTGATTCTATGTTACTTTCTACGTTATCTGTAATGGGATAAAGTTATTGTTATGTTTGTTAACTATTTTTTCTTTGAAGGTTTTTAGAGGTGTAATTAAAGTGCCAGTAAAATGCTGGGCAGGTCAAGATAATTTTCAACATTGTAATAAAATGTTGAATGTCGTTGGCCGAGTGGTCGCAAGTGCGACTGCCGGGCAAGGGGTCTCGGGTTCGATTCCCGGGTCGGGCAAAGTATTACTGGGTTTTTAAAAAATTCTCAGTAGTAGCACGGAGTCTGGAAATGTGCCCGGTATATGGCAAAAGGCTCACCCCCTATTACATGGGACTCATAACATAAATAGTGAAAAGTGGGTGTTACATTGTACAGTGGCATAATGTGCACCTCTGCCTACCCCTTCGGGGATAAAAGGCGTGATGTTATGTTATGTGTAATAAAATGTAGCGGAGTCGATTCCCGCACGGAGCAACTTGTTGTGTGATCCACTAATTGTTGTTTCGGGTCTGGGTGTCATGTGTATGTGAACTTGGGCAAAGTTGAAAAATAATTCTGAATTTGTATTGTAACTTTCGTGAGACATCCTTACTAATATTATACATCGGAAAGTGAGTTTGTTTGTTTGTTTGTTCCGCTTTCACGCCATAACTACTAAACCGATTGCTTTGAATTTTTGCAGACGTAAAGTTAGTCCGGATTAAATAATAACTCGGAAAAATTATTTTCTTTTTAACCCGGAAAAATTGATATTCCCGAGGAAAAACAAAAGTATTGGTATAGATGGCGCTGTATGTATTGGTATATGCCACATAAGCTACTTTTTATCCTTTTGTGACGCGAGCGAAGCCGCGGGTAAAAGCTAGTTTTCTATAACTTACCGACAGACTGTGCTTGCTGGTTAACCATATCAGCGAGTTCCTGTATGATTTGATTCACGTCGAGTACATCGGCTTCTATCTTGTTGATATACGCCTCTTTCTCAAGCAACATGCTCGTCTCGAACTGGACTAGACGAGCCTGAAATACGATACAAATGTAAGGTAATTAAGAAAAGTTTTACAGGACCAATTGTAAGCATCTTATGCCTTTTTGGGGGGGGGGGGGGGGGGAATCATCCAATGACTTCTCCCGCCTGGGTGAGGCGGGAGGGAGTGTCAGACTCTTACTGACTAAAACCACCCCGTTCCTACACCTGCACTTCGAATCGGAGCCCCGGCAACCCGTTAAGTCTTCCGCGGCTCCGTATCGGCATCAGCCTTGTTAGGCCCCATCTGTGGTGGTCTGAAGCATCTTATGCCTGAATACTAAAACATTACTCAATTTTAAGTCGTGCTTAAATATCATGCCATCTCTGTCATTTTACAAAGAATTTGTAGAGACAGAACTATTCTTAAGCGTAACTTAAAATTGAGTAGCGTTTGAGCATTCCGACATTGGATGAATGAATTCTAAGTGGAATCTGGAATTGTAATTATTTTGTTTGTAGTGAGTGTAACTAGACTGCCTCGTTGGCCGGCCGAGTAAAGGGTCTCGGGTTCGATTCCCGGGTCGGGCAAAGTATTACAAAAGCGGTTTAAAAAAAACTCAGTATAAAAAAGACTCAGCACGGAGTCTGGAAATGTACCCAGTATATGGCAATAGGCTCACCCCCTATTACATGGGGCTCATAACATTAATAGTGAAAAGTCAGTGTTGCCTCTGTGTGCACCTCTGCCTACCCCTTCGGGGATAAAAGGCGTGAAGTTATGTTATGTTATGTAACTAGTTCATTTAGGAATAGACTCGATCTAAGAATTTAAGTGTAAAAGAATTTTTTTAAATTCTATAATTTGTCTCTTAATGATATAATAATAAAGCTTATCCACATGGGAGAAAGGCGATATGAGTGACGATATGGAAATATATATCATAGTATAAACATATACTCTACTACTTACACTAATTTAGAAAACGCGTGAGTTTTGTCATAAAGTTATGTCTAAAATCATAGAAGATCATTTGAGACCTTAGTAAAAGTAATCGCAACGAGACCGCGTTGGGCACTCTGATTGGGTGGTACATTGGGGCTAGCCAATCAGAGAGCTGGACGTGGTCTAAGCCCTCAGATGATAATTTATTCACCTGTGCCTGTTGGTTAGCAATGAGCGTGGCCTCTTCATCATCAGCAATCGCTTGGTCTTCCATCGCTTGTGGGTCGTTGCGCACGCGCGGCGGTCTCGGCATATGTGCTGCCATCTTTTCAGATACTTGCTGTGAATGTAAATAATAATTAAAATATGAGTAAGGATTTCAAGGACAGTTTTTCCACATACGTTACATGTAGCATTTAAAAACAACTGTCAGAAAAATAATTTTCAGTGTGGGATAACCATGCCAACCTTCGGCATGAATGGGCCGGTTCGACCGGTATGATACCACGGCCTCACAGAAAACCGACGTGAAACAACGCTTGCATTGTGTTTCGTCGTGTGAGTGAGGTTACCGGGGCGAATTACACCCCCTCTCCAGTCTCCCCAATCCCCGAATCCCCCAGAATCCTCAAATTCCTAATTCCAAAAGGCCGGTAACGCACTTGTAACGCCTCTGGTGTTTAAGGGGTCCATGGGCGACGCTGATTGCTTACCACCAGGAGATCTGTCTGCTCGTTTACTGGCTCTTATCCCATAGAAAAATTTATCAAATAGATAGATTTTAATCCCCTTCTACATTTATGGGCAAAATTTTGCTCTCTTTCATTTGGTACTATAATACTACCAGAGAGTAAGAGAGTGATGAAACGAGATATCGATAAACGATAGCAGGCCATAGTGAATCGAATGACTGCTCCCGCCTGGGTGAGGCGGAAGGGAGTGTCAGACTCTTACTGACTAAAAACCACCCCGTTCCTTCTCCTGCACGACGAGCCGGAGCCCCGGTTACCCGTTAGGTTCTCCGCGACGAGGCCATTGTGACCTTAGCTCTTCAAAGGAAACTCATCCTAGTTTCCTAATCTGCGATAAAATTACTATTCCTATTACCCACCTTCTGCACAGAAGAGTACTTCGCAAGAGCCTCAGTGAAGGCCTGTGTGAGCCTTTCAACTTGAAGTTTCTGTGGCTTGTCTCCCCTTCTGACGACTACGCCTAGCCGCTGAATGTCGCGCGCGGTCGCCGACACTGATCCATTTACAGTCTGTTGTGTATCATGGCTGGAAGGTCGAGAATTATTGATTAATTAAAACAAGGTATTTGTACTGTTATCTGTTATTATTGTTAGGGTTACATCATAATGCCACGCTTTTTAATTCACTTGGGAATGTGGCTAATGGTACTCGGTTTTCGCCATTTATGTTGAAGTTCTATATAAATACTAGCGGATCCAACAGATGTTGTCCTGCATATCCACTTGAATGTATAAATAAAAATTCATTCAAATTAATTCAGCTGTTTAGGATAAATAAATAACCTAAACATTGACTGCAGCGCCATCTGCCGGGCTGATTTGTCATTGTGAATCTAAACCATTTCCAGATCCCCTTGAACACACACAAAAACTTTCATCAAAATCGGTCCAGTCGTTTGTGAGAAGTTCAGTGACATATTATACACTCACAGAAGAATTACATATATATAAAGATTGAGCCAGTCTGTCACCATAATGGGGATGATGACAGGGTATGAAAATTAAAAATATAATTAGTCCGTAAGTTAGGTAATGAAAAAATATTAGACACGTTTTTTTTTATTTTGTCGTATAATAAAACAATACTTAGATAAAACGAATCAAAGTTTAGGAGTGGGGGCTTTAGCCCGTCATTTCTTAGTATAAAATGTACTGAGAAGTGACGTCACGCGACATTTCAAATCAATATATCTTCGAAACTATTCGTTTCTGTGAGAAAAGAAAAAATACGTGTTTAATGTTTTTAAATAATCTATCAGACGGACATTAAAATAAAAATTAGTCGTCTACCCTATTCGATCAGAAATTCAGAGTATACATGAAACCACTCGACTTGACGAAAGGAGCAGTTATTGTTACTGATACTCAGATAATGAACTAAAAATATTTTCTTCTAACAACTTTAAACTCAGGATTCATATTCCTTGCTCTTGTAGAGAAAGTTCTTTCGTTTTAGGCTCATATGAACCTATTACATCATAAGGCAACATAGTAAAGCGATAGTAAGTGACTGCGGTCTACAGTTGTGTAAATTCCAAAAGATTGCATGAAATTGGTACTAAAACGCCCATATATAAATCTACTTACATTTTATCCCTCAACTGCACACTATCGTTGGGTCCACCAATCTGTTTCATCATCTTCTCCAGCGACTTAAGCCCACTGTTGATGCTGTTCACATTGTCCGCTATACCCTCGCTCAGGTTGTATAGCTCTGTGGGACTGAAGTCTGCAAAGCTGACGTTGGGGACTGCTGCCGTCGCCCCATAGTCCCGGCTTGAACCGCTGATTGGTTCTCGTTCTGCCATTTTTGTAGCTGTTAAAAATGAAGTATAGATTAATTACACTTTTTTAGTACTTGGAAAAACGTATCAAAATCGGTATATCCGTTTAAGAGCTACGATGACATAAACATGCTGACATTGGCGTTGAACTTTGAACTGGGATTAGGTTTTACTGTGACCAACTCTGTTATTTTTCGTAATCAAGGCAGGTTGAAAGTAAGGCGGATGTGTCTTAAAACAATGACTGTGGCTCCTGGCTGCTATAAAGTTACGCAGAATATACACACATTGACACTTGGGACATCAGTTAATTTTCTAATGTCCAGTTTCAATAACCGATTTAGATTGTAGATTTGCTTACTAGAGATAGAATTTTAACACTTTTTGTATGGAGCTCATGGTTCAAAATTCAAGTCAAAATTGGACGAAGTCTGGTAACGCACACAAATAAACCACTGACATTTTGGTGCTTAAATCATTTCTAAGTGACATTATGCCCGTCTTTTCTTCAATGTCCATGTCCGTAATAAACGGACAAACGGTCAACAAATTCTATAATAGTGAAATAGCACTTATTCAGTATCTAGAAGAGAAAATCTAATACAACCATTGCATGAGAAACTTAACTTAGTAACAAAAACATTATCGCAATAAAAAATATCTCAAGGACTTTTATAAACGAAAGTTTTCTTCGATATTTTTAAAGGTACCCTTATCAGTGTTATGACTGTGAATTAATTTTAATAGTAACCATATTTACATAATAAAATATACTAATGAAACCGCGATTGAATTAATGAATAACAGATATGAAGGACAACTGCTATAATATGATAATAATAATTACGTAAAACTTCTTCTGATAGCGTTTCAAATTAACCGAATTCCGATGTCAGTTTATTGGAATTTTATCTTTATTTAACTAGCGAAAAAGTTTAATATAGTATACCAGTTATGGTGACAGATGGCGATATTTTTTTTATGGCTTAAGCCGGTAAGCTAGCAGACGGATCACCTGCTGGTAAGCAATCGGCGCCGCCATGGACACCTGGAACACCAGAGGCGTTACAAGTGAATTGAATGGGAATTTGAGGATTGTGGGGGAGGATATGGGGATTGGGTATTGGGGATTGAGAAGACTGGGGCCCCTCCGGTAATTGGTCCTCCGAATATAGATAGACTAGGCTGGGCGACATCGCCGCGACTGCGCACGCGGCTTATGAGGAAGAATCCCTCTGTGGTTCGAAACTAGTAGAGCTATTCTCAGTATACTTATATTCACGTGAGTAACCCGCGATTCTTAGTCCGAATATAATTAATGTCGCCACGTGCTATTGGAGAGGCCTAGATTCGGTAATGGACAGGACGGATTGCTGATTATCTATAATGAGCTATTGCTAAGGAGTACAGGGTTATTACAGTGGCTCTTGGGCAACAAGTTGCGTGTTCAAAGAAAGATTTTCTGTGTCACACAAACCCTTGTTCCGGGTATCGGTGTAATGTGTTTGCGACTTTTTACGTTTCCATGACGCAGGAGTAAATTCTTGTGAGGGGCCATGTTTTTTATTAAAAAGGAGACCTTGCTCGGCAGTGACCTAGCCACACAAAATTTTTTATCGACATCTTTAAATAACTACACATTGACGCAAGTATAACATCTTAAAGTTAAATTAATTCAATCCTTACTAATATTATAAATCGGAAAGTGAGTTTGTTTGTTTGTTTCGACTTCACGCCGTAACTACTAAACCGATTGCATTGATTTTTTGCAGACGTAAAGTTAGTAGTCTGGATTAAATAATAGGGTTATCCCGAAAAAATTTGATATTCCCGAGGTAAATCAAAAGTATTGGTGTAGATGGCGCTGTATGTATTGGTATATGTCACATAGGCTACTTTTTATCCTTTTGTGACGCGAGCAAAGCCGCGGGTAAAAGCTAGTATTAAATATACGTCTCAATTTGGAATTCACATGAATAATATTAAAATGGCCTTATAACTTTTTTTTTATACCAACCAACCGGTGGCAAAAAAGCACACGGCCCACCTGATGGTAAGCGGTTACCGTGGCCTATGTACGCCTGCAACACTTGGGGCATTACATGCGTCTTGCCTACCCCTAAGAAACCTATTCACTGCCCTCTTGAAGAACCTCATGTTGTATTATCGTTATTTTTGGTTTGCATAAAAAGTATCCTATGTCCGTCTCCTAGTTCTAAGCTAACTTACCACTAATTATCATCCACATCGATTTAGCTGTTCTTGAGTTATAAATAGTGTACCTTAACAATTACTCTGTTTATTAAAAAACCGCATCAATATCCGTTGCGTAGTTTTAAAGATCTTCGCATACATAGGGACAGACAGACAGCGGGTACCGACTTTGTTTTATACTATGTAGTGATATATACAAATATAGATAGTTTATTTTAAAAATACTTTGTTTAATTAACATCTATTTACAAGTTCATTATCAATATTGAAAGGCAATTAATATCAATGGTTATAATTAATGTGTAAAGGAAGACATTATGTGTTAAGATAATAAAAAAGTGCAATGAAGTGAACTAAAGGAAAATAGTATTGTAAATAAATACATTTATGGCCATATAAAAATTTGAAGTCATTGTTTTCTTGTGGTAACTATTAAAATTGGTATAATTAATTTAAATTCCAGATCCATTGCCAATAGCGCTTCAAATAGTGTGTACCCAGATGGCACCGCACACGGAGGATCCGCTATACTTGTAAAAGAAAATATCAAGCACTATGTTAACAATTCTCACCGCAGCGAGGAAATCCAAGCCACCATCATCACCATAGAAAGCTCTAATGGCCCAATACAAATATCTGCTCTTTACACTCCCCCTAAGCATAAATTGAAATCTGATCAATATACATCATTCTTTGGCAAACTTGGCAGCAAATTCATTGCAGGAGGGGATTATAACGCCAAACATACCGACTGGGGCTCAAGACTTATCACCACAAAGGGTCGAGAACTCATGCAAACCATCCAAAAGTTAAATCTAGGCTACACATCTACTGGGTGCCCAACATACTGGCCTTCTGATCCAAAAAAGAAACCAGACCTGGTAGACTTTTTTATTACCAAAGGTCTTTCTAGTTTGGCTTTGCTTTGCCACCCTACTTATGACCTATCTTCGGACCACACAGCCATTATAGTGAAGCTCCAAAATGACCTCGTGGAAGTTGTCAGACCCTGCAAACTGCACTCAAGGAACACCAATTGGGAACTTTTTAGGGAAATTGTAGAAAATTCACTTAACGAACGCGTTCCTCTCAAATCGGACGAGGACATTACAGCAGCAGTAGAGATCTTTAACCAATGCGTTCAATCGGCTGCTTGGGATGCCACTCCGCTCAGACGAGCTGTGAATACGATTCCCTTGTATCCGCAAATCGTTACGGATATAATACAAAGAAAACGACGCGCAAGGAAACTATGGCAACAAACTCGACACTCTAGTGACAAGAAAATACTAAACCATCTAACCAAGCAAGTGAAAAATCCTCTTGACGATAAAAAACAAAAACCTGGAAGATCGTCTGTCTAAAATGGATGCAACATCTGCTACTGATTACTCGCTTTGGAAAGTGACCAAATCTCTGAAAGGACCAATTGAGTTCCAATCACCTTTACGACGGGATGACGGTTCTTGGGCTAAAAGTGACACAGACAAATCCACACTATTTGCAGAACACTTGTCTAGAGTGTTTACTCCAAATCCAAGTACGGGTTCAACAAAGGTGGGTGAAGTAATGGAGGCTCTTTCAGCACCGCACCAACTTGCACTCCCAATCAAAAAATTCACTAAAGAAGAGGTTACATCTGTAATCAGGAAACTCAACCTGAATAAAGCGCCTGGTTATGACCTTGTTACATCTAAGGTGATGAAAGAACTCCCTCACAAAGCAATAACCCTATTAACAGCTATTTATAACTCAATCTTAAGATATGAATACATCCCTGCTCAATGGAAAGTAGCAGAAATTATTGTCATTCCAAAACCCGGGAAGGATCCGGAAAATGTATCATCATATCGACCGATAAGTCTCCTGCCTGTTGCCTCAAAAATAATGGAAATTCTTATCTTAAAACGACTGACTCCAGAGCTTGCGAAAGCCAAATTAATCCCTACTCATCAGTTTGGCTTTCGCAAAGCTCATGGGACAATTGAACAGGTGCATCGGTTGGTTGAAAAGATAAACCATGCCTTTGAAAACCAGAAATACTGCTCAGCGGCATTCTTAGACATATCGCAAGCCTTCGATCGTGTGTGGCACGAGGGACTCTTATTTAAAATCCTACAAGCCTTACCAATCAACTTCTATCTCATCATCAAATCATACCTCCAACAACGACATTTCTATGTAAAACATGGAGAAGCCAGAAGTAATCTTTATAAAATCCAAGCAGGTGTTCCTCAGGGCAGCGTAATGGGTCCTATCTTATACCTAATATATACTTTTGACCTACCAACTTCCGACGACGTCCTCATAGGGACATTTGCTGATGATACTGCTCTTATTGCAGCACACGACTGTCCCGTGGCAGCGTCCGACATGCTGCAAAAAAGCCTTAATGACGTTTCGGCCTGGTTAAAGGATTGGAGAATAAAAGCTAATGAATCCAAATCTGTTCACGTAACTTTCACTCTCAGACATGCATCATGTCCCCCAGTTGTTTTCAATAGCATAACAATTCCTCAGTTGGACGACGTGCGATACTTGGGAATATACTTGGACAGACGATTAACTTGGAAGAAACATATATTCACCAAAAGGAAAGCCCTAAGTACACAACTTCGAAATCTCTACGGGCTCATGGCACGAAAGTCAAACCTGTCACTAAGCAACAAACTTCTCCTCTACAAAGCTATATTAAAACCAATATGGTCATATGGAGCAGAACTCTGGGGAACGGCAGCCAACTCAAACTTGGACATTTTACAACGCTTTCAATCAAAAATGCTTCGAATGATTGCAAATGCCCCATGGTACATAAGTAATACCCAATTACACCGAGACTTAAAAATAAGATCAGTGAAGGAGGAAGTCACAAGCAAACTGAAGTCGTATTCTCGCCGCATAAGGAGTCACCCCAACGAGCTTGCTAGTGAGCTTATGAAGTCTGCCAGCACCTTTAAACGCATCAAAAGGAGAGCTCCACAGGACCTACTCCTGTCTCAGCAAAAATATCCAACTCGAGGGATGCAATAATTGAAGACGGGTACACCACTGGGCGTTCTCCGTACATGTCACAATACATAACCTCTTGACCACCAGTTAAATGCCCAACTGGGCAGATTGCAGGGAAATAAGGAGAAAAAAAAAAAAAAAAAAAAAAAAATAGTATGTGCAAGATTTTCAAGTAAATATTGTTGTATCATAGGTATCATCTTTATTCCCGAAGGGTTAAGCCGAGGTGTACATTACGGCACATAATACCACTGACAATGACTTGACCTACTTTTCACTATTTATGTCCATGTAATAGGGGGTGAGCCTATTGCCATATGTTGGGCACAATTCCAGATTCCATGCTACTATTGAGAAATTTTAAAAAACCCAGTGAACTTTGCTCGACCCGGTCGAACCCAAAAACCCTTTTTTATACCAGGACAGTGGCAAAACAAGCACACAACCCAGGTGGTACCATCAGTGATGGTAAGCAGTATCGAAGATCATTGCCCAGCAGTTCCATTTGCAATCAGTCGGCCATTGAGGCAGTCACATTATTGTATCATACTAATTATGAATGAAGCTAATTGCTAATGATTCATTCTATAATTTGATTGCCTCAGGTTTCAGCGCAAATTGATGACTAATTTAACACAGATAGTGTTTACTAATACCTACAAACAAGATTAGTAAATACTTGTCTGAGTTCTCAATGAATGTCAGTTGTATAACGTTTCTATCAGAAATAGATATAGATCTAGAGTTTCCTCTTTCAACATAACATAACATCCCACCTTTTATCCCCTAAGGAATAGTTAGAGGTGCACATTATGGCACTTAATGCCACTGTACAATCCCACTTTCATTATTTATGTTATGAGCCCCATGTAATAGAATTGTAACCCATTTATTAAATGTTTTATCTATCATTTCAACGAGTATGCCAACAAGCTAAGATTCAGAGTTATTTTTTAATAATTATCTTACATATGAGCTATAGTAAATATTTATTAAGATAAGAAATAACAACAATGTGTTTTCAATATAACTTCAGCTAGATATTGCAATGACTAATACTATGACTATTTGTATACACTCCCACAACACAGGGCCTTTAGATGGCTAAAGGCCCTGTGTTGTGGGAGTGAACTTTGGAGACAAGCGCTAAAGTGGTGTATGGACACCACTTTAGCGCTTGTCTACAGAGAGAGTAGAAATCAAAATGTATGGGGATCCATATAATTTGGTTTTCTATTCTACATGTAGACAAGCGCTAAATGGCATTTGGCTACAGCTGCAAGAGTAGATAAAATAAATCCATGGGACAAAAGGGTATCTCTTTATATTATAAAAATAAGTGTTGAAGTAGTAAAATAACCAATCAAGGCATTATGAATTGTCAGATAGTAGCTAGTAGTACTCTTGCATGATATCACCTACTATGCTCAGCTCTATTGCTCATAGCATGTAGTTTTATAGCTTCTTAATTAATGACCAACCAATCCAACACAGAAAGGATTATTCAATCTGGACCCGTGGTTTCAGAGATTAGTGCACCCAAATAAATAAATTGTACAGTAAGTATAGATTTAATTGCTACACTGAATTCATTTGATAAAAATTGAGAAGTGGGGTTTCAAAACCATTTTTTTTTGAAATCCTACTATTTGCTGGTCTTTTAATCCAGAGGCTTATAGAAAGATTAGATCAGATTAAGTAATAAATTAGCTCATTACATCAAGTTGTTATTGCATAAGCCCTGTAATTTAGTTAACTAAGCCTATAATTAAGTTTAGAAATAATATTGGCTAAAGGAAAAAATGATTCTAGAAGGAAGGTAGTTAAATATATAATTACTACAGTGAGGCTATAAAACGAAATAATAATTGGCGATTGGCATGCGCATTTCGTTTTTCGCAAAAATATGTAACACTTTGAGCTAACACAAACAATGATTCATTGTTATCTATTATTATTTTTATACAGATAAAGGAAATACTTCGATTAATGTTTTCAATGAATCATAGATAAAATGCAATGTGCGCAAATGTTTGTATGTAGATACCTAACGTGGTTTCGTAATATTTTTATTGTAAATAAATAGAATACATACCCGAAAAAAAAATTAAAAAATTACTTCACTTATTTTATGTACAAGGAACTATATCACGTACTTCCACATGCAATGTAACAAATGAATGTTAAAAAAATATAAAGCTATTTACCACTTATTGCGATGCAGGAAGCGTACAAATAGATTCTTGTTGTGATTCACTACGTTTTTATCCACAGTAATTGACGAGAAGTGGTTGTCACTTCAATTCGGCACTAATTTGTACGAAAATACTGTCACAAAAATTAACCAAGACTATCAAACAACGTGATATTGCGCAAGCTGAAGAACGTAACCGGTTTACAACTAACTTTACCTTAAATAATGTAGATTAGACTACTTTATTTCAGGTTTTCCACGACAAAATTCTTTTGTTCAATTCCAATCGACGGTCGATGAACTGTCAATGTCATTTAACTGTCATGTCATGACTTTTAGAGTTGCCTTCATGATTTCTCAAAGCAAAAAATTAATGTTTTTTTTTGTAGAAATAACCTAAATAACTCACAAAATATTACAGTAATAAGAAGAATCGTAATTTTTGACATTAAAAAACAATATATTTCCAGTTAGACATTTATTTTGTGTACCTCGAGTTTAGTGACATCTATGTGTGTTGACTGTTCAACAAATAAGTAAGTTACTGTTTATACCAATAGATGGCATTAAACATACAAATTGTAACAGATTGAATTAAGAGAATCCAAATACACATTTTGTAAATGTGTATTTGGATTCTCTATGGGATGGGACACATGGGATTAACAAAAAGAAATAAAATTTTTGTACCTAAAATAAACTTAGTACAACCACTCTTATAATGGCTGCAGTATGCAGTCGTTCGCACCTAAATCTAGGTCCATACCTACATAAGTAAAGTCAAAAGATGCATTCATCTTTTCCCCTAACCTAAGTACAAACACCATAAAATTATTTTGACCATTAACTACTTACTTATGTACTAGGTACTTAAGCACATACACGCGCTACGATGCTATTTACCTACATATTACCCCCGCCATTTATTTACAAAAATCTCACTCAGTAGGACCTGCAAAATAATAAATTTTACGATAAAAATCAATGTACATAATCTTGCATATCTTTTTAATATTTATTCAAAGGACGTGGCCTTGCAAGAATTTTCTCATAACACCGTGTTGAGATCAGGATGCATAAACCACTCGACACCTGTTGCCTGCGCCTGTTAATGCGTACGCGATTAAAAAAAAACTACTTGGAAAAGTAGAATAATGGCCGGGATTCGCTTTGCATTATCTGTGATTTGAATACGGAATAAAAAAAATATAAATAAGATGGATAAAATATAGGATAAAATAAATCGTGCGATCATGATATAGTGATGGACTGTAGGTAGATATTAAAAATTATGTGTGAATGTGAATGCGAATAATATTTTTTTTTATTCAAATAACTTTATTAACTTGTAGGCTTTTTCTAGACGTAATGTTTACTAGGTAAGTCCATATTAATTAAGTTGAAGGTCTCCTTGATTCCCTTTTTTAACTTCCTTAAAGGATAAATTCCGATTAAATGAGAACCTCCTTTACATTGTTACTTCGAAGCTGATAGAAAAAAAAACCAATAGATCGGTGTATTTTTTTTTATCAAATCGTTTAAAAAAACCGATTTCAGCCCCCTCTTTTTTGGTTTATTCATGCTAAATGTTAGCTCTTAAGTGTAAAAACACTTTTCTGAAAACCGCATCAAAATACATACAGGTCAAAAAAATTAAGTTTAAATTCCTAGTTGACTGCCTCGTTGGCTGAGTGAGTGGTCGCAAGTGCGATTGCCGGGTAAGGGGTCTCGGGTTCGATTCCCGGGTCGGGCAAGGTACTACTGGGTTTTAAAAAAATCTGTGGTAGCACGGAGTCTGGAATTGTGCCCCGTATATGGCAATAAGTTCACCCCCTATTACATGGGACTCGTAACATAAATAGTGAAAAGTGGGTGTTACATTGTACAGTGGCAACTGCTTAGGGGATAAAAGGCGTTGTGTTATGTACCTATGTGTTTAAATTCCTAAAGACATTAGGCTAAAACTAAGTAATAATTGCGTACGACATAACTTATTCCTAAAGGATTGATAAATACACAAGACTCAATTATTTCATACTCTCAAACTGTCGCGGAGAACCTAACGGGTAACCGGGGCTCCGGCTCGACGTGCAGGAGAAGGAACGGGGTGGTTTTTAGTCAGTAAGAGTCTGACACTCCCTTCCACCTCACCCAGTCATTCGATGATTTTCCCCCCTTAAAAAAAAACTCTCAAACTCAAAAGCATTTCTTGCAATTAACCCATAATTTGGTACCTACTTTTGAAACGTCAACAAATATGAAATAAATAATAGTCTGTCAGTCTGTCCGTCAGTGAAGCTAGGCGCTCGTTCCAAATTGGCGATTCGAGTTGTGAAGAACGAGCAAGAAACTCCATTATTTTTGTCTGCAAGTCAAGTAGTTGTTAAATTCACCGCATTTCTTTCTGTTCATCCCTTTAATTGCTTGCTTTCGCATATTCGTAGCCAATTTACGCAAAAAACCAGGTTGGGGGTCATTTTGGCTTCACCCTGGACATGACAGTTGAGTGATGGGCTTCTGTGCACAATGGTCGATGTAGACTATACATCAATCGTGATAGCTTGCTGATTAATGGTGCAATTATCCACTTTAATACGGTACTATCCTGGTATTTTACTTGAGTAATTAATATTAAATGTTTTAAGGATAAATAAGTAGCAAGTGCAAAACCTGTGATGACGCCAGAACTGAATATCTACATTTTGTACCAGTCCTTTTTTTAATATAACATAATATCACGCCTTTCTATCCCTGAAGGCCAATCGCCATATACCGGGATTCATATAATTCTAGACTCCGTGCTACTACTGGGATTTTTTAAAACCCAGTAATACTTTGTACAACTCGGTAATCGAACTCGAGAACCTTTGCCCGGCAGTCGCACTTGCGACCACTCGGCCAACGAGGCAGTTTTTTTATATCCTCTTTTCCCTCCTTTTTTCTTCTTCTCTATCAATATCTTCTGATTTATTTCGTTGCGGGATTCAAGGCAGTTATTCATGTTCCTGCGTTGAGCTGGACCTCAGTGTTCCGGTGTTTTCATGTTTATATCTATTGTACTGCAGATCCTGGCTTACCGGAGTTGCATCGGTTTTGGGAGGATGTTGCGGACTTGCCCCATTAGAAAATAAAAAAATGGCATCAGTCTCCATGGTCTCCGACTCTACCCGCGGGTATCGTAACGGTTCTATCGACTAAGGGTTACTTAGTATGAAACACGGAAGGCAGTGTTCTCCGATAAACCACCCTTTAAGCTGCAATCTACAATTCACCTGCGAATCATGAAGTTTAAGTCTAACCCTCTTATGCAGAGGAAGCTATATTCCATCACACTGAGTGACTGGTACGGGCTGTTGATGATGATGTTGATTAGTTCATACTTTAACATTTCATTTTTATGGGATAAAACGGTAAACGGGAGACGGATCACAAGCAATCGGCGTCGCCCATGGACACCTGGAACATTAGAAGTGTTACTAGTGCGTTACCGGCCTTTTGGGGATTAGAAATTTGAGGATTGTTGGGGATTCGGGGATTGGGGAGACTGGATTGGGGGAGGGATAATTAGGCCTCCGATAACCTCACTCACACGACGACAAACAACGCTGCTGTTGTTTCTGTGAGGCCGTGGTATCACTCCTGTCCATCAGGCCAATTCGTTCCGAAGCATGGCTCTCCCACATTTGCTCCGTTAAACCATAATGAAACGAAAACCTCTTACTTAACTCGTTGAGTACCGTCATTATAGACACAATTAAAGAACAATAGGTCGCGGTCACCGGTGACCGCTTGGTGTTTGACAGTTTAATTGCTTAGGAGTTGAAAGTTCATAACAACAAACAATAACGGTTTTCTAACCTGTCTATCTTCCTTCTAAGATCAAAATCTAGGCTTAAACTTTAGCCTAAACTCTCAATTTAGTTCCTCGATTATCAACAAAGATAAGTAAGTCCTATGTATTTATCTTAAATCAAATTATATGTTAATTAACTTAGTAACTTCAGTAAGATCTTAACAACGATACGATGAAACTGTTAGGTTGTTGCTTCATAAATATTTGTAGTTAGAGTACTGTTGGCATAATCGTTAGTGCAGGGGTTCCAGGTCTTAAGCAGGAGTAGGCATGTATTATACATATAAACCACCCTTTTTTTAAGTGGGGAAAATCATCGAATGACTGCTCCTGCGCCTAGGCGAGGCAGGAGGGAGTGTCAGACTCTTACTGACTAAAAACCACTCCGTTCCTTCTCCTGCACGTCGAGCCGGAGCCCCGGTTACCCGTTAGGTTCTCCGCGACATATAAACCACCCTTAAGAATTACTCTATCTATTAGAAAAACCGCATCGAAATCCGTTGCGCAGTTTTAAAGATCTAAATATACATAGGGACAGAAAGACAGACGGTGGATAGCGACTTTGTTTTATACTAATAGCGAAGAGTCTGACACTCTTGCTTGACTCGCCTAAGGCGAAAGAGAGTGCAAGAGAATGTCACTGTATGATTATCGCCCTATACAGAAAAAGGTAGGTACTAAAACGAGAAGTAGTGGTTATTATAAGTTCGAAGAGAAGATGCGACATCTAATTATGTTCAATGCTACCTAATGCTGTGAATAATAAATAATTTTACCATTAAATTCTGTCGGTGACATCACATCACCCATTTAACCCGAATAAAATGTAAGTTGCGTGTGATTATAGACTAATCTATTTCAAACTTTTTCTACAGTTTTTATATTAAACAGTATCTAACACATAAACAAACATCAACAAATCCATACATACATACATATATATCTATATACATACATACATGCAAGCACACAAAAATAGCATTATAATCAGGATATGCATCGCAATAAAACTCACCTATACCTACATGGAACCTTAAGTGTGGGAGAGCCATGCTTCGGCACGAATGGGCCGGCTCGACCGAAGTTATACCACGGCCTCACAGAAAACCGACGTGAAGCAACGCTTGCGTTTTCTTTCGTCGTGTGAGCAAGGTTACCGGAGGCCCAATTACCCTCCTCTTCCCCAATCTCTCCAATTCCTGAATCCCCAAACGATCCTTAAACTCCTAATCCCCAAAAGGCCGGTAACGCACTTGTAACGTCCTCTGATGTTCCAGGTGTCCATGGGCGACGCCGATTGCTTACCATCAGGTGAACCGTCTGCTCGTTTACCGGCTTATGCCATAAAAAAACCGTCATCGAGAGACGTAACAAACAAATAAGTTCTGTGACATAAATAACTTTAGTCGATAGTACCTAGGTTCTAGATGGGTATAGGTACAAACTTAGTACCTAGCCGGGCTAAAACAATAAACGATTTAAACCAGGTGGTAATGGACCCGACGTAACAGGCGATAGACGATTGTTTTATCCTCAAATAGGTGACAATGACACTATCTTAGCCTGAGTTAATCGACTATTGATAGGTTATAGGCTAAACGTCCGTGACCCCTGAAGTGTGTGCTCAGTTACCCAAGTAGGACTTGATTGGATCGCAATAATTGGATAGAAGTGCATAAGTTTCAATTATCCGCTAGTTATGGGGTATTTTTGTATTGTAACTTTCGTGAGACATACTAAATAAATTATTATGTTTTCGGCTTACTCACGTAGTAACCGAAAACATAATAATTTATGGGGTATTTGTTATAGGACGTGTGTGGTAGTGGTCGAATAAATAATAATAAAAAATAAACTATTTCGATTGTTCAATACAATAGAATATTAATAAATAATCACAATTTCATTAATTGATTTTATGATCAACTTAATTTTAGTATTATCCAGCATTTTTTTTTTAAGAAATAGGCTTGTATTACCTTAGTCAATTCTCTGGAGTCAAGCGTTCAATCGATTTCAGAGGACACACCGCGCCGCGACTACGCGACGCCTGCATCTCGTAGTAGAGGCGATGTGCTGCGCATAAGTACATCGAACGCCTATGCTGGACGAACGATATTATGAAGGCGCTCTTACTACACAACACCCGCTGATATGGAGTCATATCATAACTGGCGAAAAGTCTATATTACATTATATTCACTACATCATCCCCTTTGTAAAAAAAATCATGACGTTGTTGTTACCTCGTTTAACCATCTCTGTCTAGGTATATTTAAGTAAAAACAGACATTAACTCGCGCGCAACGGTAAGGGCAGCTTCCAAAGGGATGTTGTTATAATACAAATAATAAAATTACTTAGTTGTAAGTACTTGGTATGGGTTGAAAGACGTGTGCCGACAAAGGTGGCCACGTGGCGCTGAATACAAAGCTTTTGTTTATAAAACCATTTTTATTCAACTTAAGGTTCTTCAAAGGGTTCTTTGGTAGAGAGTGTGCTATAGAATTATTATTTTAGGCCTGAAAATCCTACCACAGATGGGACCCAATAGGGCTGATACTGATACGGAGACGCAGAGACGGTTGCCGGGGCTCCGGCTCGAAGTGAAATAGTAGGAACGGGGTGGTTTTTAGTCAGTAAGAGTCTGACACTTCCTCTCGCCTCACCCGGGTGGGAGAAGTCATTGGATGATTTTCGTCCCTGAAAAAAAAACCTGAGAAAGCCCTACTTTTCTCAGTAATTAAGTTTGTTCGTCTTCTTCATTGGTACCTACCTATTGTCAGATGAAGTAATTAATAACATTTCAACTTGGGCGTACTTAGTAGGTAACAAACTCTCAGATAAGTATATCTAAGAGTTTTTGACTGGCAGTAGCACTTACTATATACATAATTATTCCTTTACAATGTAGTTTTCATAAAAATAAACAATCTCGACGACACAAAAGAAAATAAATAAAATCTTTAACAATAACAATAAAAACGTAATCACCAGCACTTCACATACATAATTTAGGCTACTTGCCAAACGACAAAAAAATCTAGGTAGCCTACATAGAATGCACAATTAAATGAAGCTTATATTACGTAAGAGAATAGTTGCACCGACCTTCGCGTTCCGACCTAGACGGAGAGATACCACACACGTACACCTGTTCCATCCTAAATAGAAACGTTTAAATTGTTCAACCATTCGTATTCGTTACTAATACCCACTGAGTTGTGGATTTGTGAATTTGTGTCAGTGGTTGTCAAAGTTTTTAGTGGGGAGCACGTGAACAAGAAACGGGAATTGCAAAATTCAAACTAAATCAAAAACATAAATTAGATTAAGTAAGTAAAAACGCGGGTTACTCACGTGAATATACTGAGAAAAGCTCTACTAGTTTCGAACCACAGAGGGGTTCTTCCTCATGAGCAGCGTGCGCGGTCGCGGCGACGTCGCGCAGCTCACTGGCTGGCGTCGGCGCTCGCCTCGGTATTGCCACCTGCGCTGCGAGCCCAACGCGCCCTCTGACGGACTGATTATAAAAACATAACATAAATTAGATTTTGATGAGACCCATGTTCGTTCAGTTTCAAATCTGGGAGAGCCATGCTTCGGCACTAATGAGCCGGCTTATGGCCTTAGAGAAAACCAATGTGAAACACCCACAGCGTTGTGTTTCGTCGTGTTAGTCAGGTTACTGGAAGCCCAATTACCCCCATCATATCATACCCCATCATCTTTTTAATTTCCAAAAGGCCGGTAACGCACTTGTAACGTTTCTGGTGTTTCAGGCGTCCATATGCGGCGCCGATTGCTTACCATCAGCTCATTTATCAGTTTAGCCTATGACAAATGTTTTCCACTTTTCACAGAATTCCATACGAACATAAAGAATGGTTGAAAAAATGTAGTAGTCGGATTTATAAATAAATAATTGTACTTCAACGCCATTTTTTTTGAAGATAAGTAGGTTTGGTAATCATACTGGAATCAAGAAAGTTAAGTTAAATAAACAGTTCTGCGGCCAGAATGGCCGCAGAACTGGTTATTATTTCGCTATTGCTGCTTTAATCAAGAAGTGCAAACAAAAACAACAAAATAACACCAATTATTATTAGACTATTTTTTTTAAACCCTAAACTTTGAGAGCCACTGTTCAAAATAATCTAAACACACTCTCGGAGATTACACGGTCGGGTTTTGTAAGAAAAATAATGCGAACTACGAATGTTTAGTCTGTACGAAGATTGTAGACGTATGGAGTTGAGGAGTTTCAGAAGTTATCAGTACTTCACACTTTCAGAGTAACTGCGTTGTTACGTAGTTAAACAATACGCAATGTTTCTTAGTTTTTTTGCAGTTATCGGCGTCTTACGTCTTTTCTTCAGTAGAATACTTTTTCAAAAACTTTTAGTTTGTGTTTCCTGAGAAATAGAACCTGGGTGCCTTTAAATTCCGAGTGAATCACTTAAGATGGTGACTATTAATGTATTCCATCCTAACGCATATTAAAAAAGGACATTCTGTATTAGGTAATCACTATGTTTTTTTTCTCTTAAATAAAACCGTTGCCCAACAATAGAATTATCTCCTGTGTCGTGGGTGCATTTACAAACATACAAATTCACATACACATGACACCCAGACCCGAAACAACAATTTGTGGATCACACAAAGTGTTGAACCCGTGACACGTTGTGCGGTAGCCGGTTGCCCAGCCACTGCACCAACCGTGCAGTCTTCAAGTGCAATTTAGTTAAAAATCAGGAAAATCTACCAACATTTCAAAAACAGCTTCCATTCATCTTCGTCAGAATTATTGTTACACTTCTCCAAAATTTACCTACCACTCCATTCACCATTCACCACCATAGCATAGCCATAAAGCGCAAAATTTCCCAATGAAGTTGCACTCATCCATCAAATAGCTACGACACACATAAATCAGAAATAGCGCGGCGACGTCCAGCGGGTTGCGCGCGCGCAGCAAAACATCCTGCGAACGAGGAAACTTGCGAGCGTGACTCGTAAACTTCCTGTGACGTGACAAGCATCGAGGAAGGGGGGGAGGAGGCACTGGACACTTTTGTTATATGATGAGCTACTGTTTTTTTTTACTATAGGTATTTTTGTTGTCATTGATAAAGTATTGAAGAAACTCTGGAAATCGGAGTAGCTTGACATGCTAAAAATAATAAATAAATAAATAATGTTTCTTTGATGTAAAAAGTCAGATTACAAAATAAATCTTATTACCTAAAGAAAGTCTAAGTTAATGTTTGTAAGCAGATAAAACGTTTGTATGCTTCAGTTATTTGTAGATTTTCTTATAATTCCTTACACTTTCTTCTGTCATAGAAAAGATTAAAGAGAGCCTTTCAGAGAATAAAAAACAACATTTAAATCAAGAAACATTAAATAAATTGATCTTAGAAAAAAAATATATCATTAAATTGTAAGTGCCACATCCAAAGCCCTTTCATTTCTTCGACACTCCATGCCGCAGTCCGTCGTTGCTAACTGCAGGCAGAATATAAATAAAATAGAAACTATCTAATTGACATGACGTCACTGTTCACAGTTAATTTCATTTTTATCGGGTGTAAATGATTATTTTATTAATTGCTGTGTTAATGCTGGTTCCCTGGATTTTGATTCTAGGTACGTTTGTTTTAAGCTAGCTTTTCCCTAAAATAGGTACAGTCCTATTTTCAATTTTGTATGGTCCATTCGACGTTGCGTAAGGTAGGTGATAACTTGTATATATACGTACGTAGTTTTGAAATGAATATGGACTGTCAATAGTTATGTAATAAATTCCATGTAATCGATCCAATTCTAGACCCTTTGCGATCCATTGACCATCAATACAACCATCAAGAATTTCCCGAAAACAAAAAATGCCCCGAAGACCGCAAGATCCGAAGGCAGTGCTTCGTTTTTTTTCGTGTTTGGTCCGGGATTCTTTATTCTGCCGACCAATAGGGATGATGACAGGGTATGAAAATAAAAATCTAATTAGTTCGTAAGTTAGGTAATGAAAAAATATTAGACACGTATTTTTTTTATTGTGTCGTATAATAAAACAATACTTAGATAAAACGAATCAGTTTAGGAGTGGGGGCTAAAACGTCATTTCTACGTATAAAATTTACATAGAAGTGACGTCACGCGACATTTCAAATCAATATATCGTCGAAAGTAATAGTTTCTGTAAGAAAATAAAAAATACGTGTCTAATGATTTAAAATAATCTACCAGACGGAGATTAGAATAAAAATTAGGCACCTACCCTATTGGTCGGTTCGGTCGGTCGATCTAGTCAATTGACTAATTAGGAAAATTCTGGTTTCTAAAACCAACTAATCAGCATGGTCAGGTTTCTAAAACCAAAATGGTGACGGCTATATTTTCTATGTCCCAAATACACGTATAAATCGTGATGATTTAGAGTTAACAGTTTGACTTACAGAGCGAGGGAAAATTATTTTATTAGTATATGAAGTCGGTTTATTATAATTTACGATGTTCAACGGCAAAAATGAAGAGATCTGAGATTAGAAGACGTGCTAATTATAAAGATGTTGGGATTTATAGTTTTTAACTGCTAATGAATTAGGCTGTTGATAGTTAATGAAGACTGCTGAAAGAGGGGTCTGGGATTTAATACCAGCGTTAGACATATTTATTATTATTATTAGCGACACGCCCCGGCTTCGCACGGGTGCAATATGCATGTTATCTAGTGTATTGTATCTATTAAAAAAACCGCATCAAAATCCGTTGCGTAGTTTTAAAGATCTAAGCATACATACGGACAGACCGACGGCGGATAGCGACTTTGTTTTGTACTATGTAGTGATGATGTGTATGACAAAGCGATACGATACGACCTTCAAACCTTCAAGAAAATAGCGTATTCCTTTTTAAAAAGCCGGCAACGCACCTGTGACTCCACTGGTGTTACGGGTGTCCATGGGCAGCGCTGATCGCTTACCATCAGGTGTACCGTCTGTTCGTTTGCCTCCATAAAAAAAAAACAAAGCTAGAGGCAGTTTTCACTTGGGGCTTGAGAAGCTAGGTAGAGATAGCTATCTAGTATATTATTTCACTGCGGTACTTATTTTTTTACTTCAGTGAGGTTTATGTCAGTGTGAAAGTTACTTTATTTACATTTATTTTCAGTACATTTTAATTTAGGGCTCGTATACAAAACTGCGATGCGATGCGAATTCGCAACGCAAAAAATTACGATGCGAATTGCTGCGATACGATTTCGTGCGACAAGGCGTCTCCCGGGTGATTATTCCTTCGTCGACCGTCAACCGTACTAAACGTATTTTATATTGAAAACTAGGTCGTGACATGGAATGTAAAAAGGAATGTGCACTTCTGTTATTGCTTAGGAGATACAGGAAAAAGAAAAAAAAAAGGTTTAAGGAAGATAAAATGTAACTAACAAATTAAATAGAAAAATAATAATCTATCAAGCGTTCTCAAACACTTTCGGGCGTCCTCGAAAACTATCTCGCTTCCTCGAAATCAATCGAGCGTCCTCGAACACTTTCGAGCAACCTCGAAAACTATCGAGAGTCCTCGTACACTTTCGAGCGTCCTCGAAAACTATCGAGCGTCCTCGAACACTTTCGAGCATCCTCGAAAACTATCGAGCTTCCTCGATCACTTTCGAGCATCCTCGAAAACTATCGAGCGTCCTCGAAATTAATCGAGCGTCCTCGAACACTTTCGAACAACCTCGAAAACTATCGAGAGTCCTCGAACACTTTCGAGCATCCTCGAAAATTATCGAGCGTCCTCGAAATCAATCGAGCGTCCTCGAACACTTTCGAGCAACCTCGAAAACTATCGAGAGTCCTCGTACACTTTCGAGCGTCCTCGAAATCTATCGAGCGTCCTCGAACACTTTCGGGCATCCTCGAAAACTATCGAGCGTTCTCGAAATCAATCGAGCTTCCTCGATCACTTTCGAGCATCCTCGAAAACTATCGAGCGTCCTCGAACACTTTCGAGCAACCTCGAAAACTATCGAGAGTCCTCGAACACTTTCGAGCGTCCTCGAAATCTATCGAGAGTCCTCGTACATTTTCGAGCGTCCTCGAAATCTATCGAGCGTCCTCGAACACTTTCGGCATCCTCGAAAACCATCGAGCGTCCTCGAAATCAATCAAGCTTCCTCGAACACTTTCGAGCATCCTCGAAAACTATCGAGCGTCCTCGAAATCAATCGAGCGTCCTCGAACACTTTCGAGCATCCTCGAAAACTATCGAGCCTCCTCGAACATTTTCGAGCATCCTCGAAAACTATCGAGCTTCCTCGATCACTTTCGAGCATCCTCGAAAACTATCGAGCTTCCTCGATCACTTTCGAGCATCCTCGAAAACTATCGAGCGTCCTCGAAATCAATCGAGCCTCCTCGAACACTTTCGAGCATCCTCGAAAACTATCGAGCGTCCTCGAACACTTTCGAGCAACCTCGAAAACTATCGAGAGTCCTCGTACACTTTCGAGCGTCCTCGAAATCTATCGAGCTTCCTCGAACACTTTCGATCATCCTCGAAAACTATCGAGCCTCCTCGAACACTTTCGAGCATCCTCGAAAATTATAGAGCGTCCTCGAAATCAATCGAGCTTCCTCGATCACTTTCGAGCATCCTCGAAAACTATCGAGCGTCCTCAAACACTTTCGAGCGTCCTCAAACACTTTCGAGCGTCCTCAAACACTTTCGAGCGTCCTCGAACACTTTCGAACATCCTTGAAAACTATAGAGCGTCCTCGAACACTTTCGAACATCCTTGAAAACTATAGAGCGTCCTCGAACACTTTCGAGAGTAACTCGAAATCTATCGTGTATCCTCTAACATTTTCCGGAGGTAACAGGAGACGCTTTGGGTGTAGTATCGCGTCGCGTAAGGATCTCCGGCCGCCGTAAGCGCAAGTACTAGACCCGAGCGTACGGCGCGTCGCGTAAGAGGCGGGCCTCAACCACATACCATAGACGAGGCCCACCAGGATTGTTGCCTTGTTGGAGGGTATGTAGCATACAGGTACTGAGGCCCTGGCTTTGAGCAAGTGTTGGGAGGAATGGTGTCGTTTTTAATTAGTAAGATTTGTATTAATCTTGATTTGTTCTAAACTGGGAATCGTACACGGAACAATCTCACAATTCTATTACCCAAAGCAGTCTATTACAGCAGTAAATTAGTGTAAAAGTATGGTTTTAAAAGATCATTACCTTGAATTCGAAATGTGTTAAACAGAAGCTAAACTTAATAACTAAAATCTACCTTAGCACTATAAAGAATAAAATTCAAAATCCCATGTTTTTAATATGGTTAAAAATAAAAATGAGCAAAGTGCTTTCCTTTTGTATATTTTCCCAATGCTCTTGATAGTGGGTTCGATTCTTGTAAACATTCGATCATGCAGTGAAGTTTAGGTACGTACTTACTTAAATAAACATCAATAAAAGTGATTTTTGATTGATTTCCATCATTTATTGTTTATATTATTTATTGTTTTATACTTTTTAGTTGATTGCTTCGAAAAGGCAATTGAAAATTGTTTGTGAATCTTTATTGAAGTGAAATTGCTTTTAAATATTTCAATGATTACATAACATCACGCCTTTTTATCCCCGAAGGGGTAGGCAGAGATGCACATTATGCCACTGTACAATGTACCACCCACTTTTCACTATTTATGTTATGAGTCCCATGTTAAAGGGGGTGGGGTGAGCCTATTGCCATATACCGGGCACACGGGCCTCTTGCCCGGCAATCGCACTTGCGACCACTCGGTCAACGAGGCAGTCTATGGTTATAGAAGTTATAAGGTTGATTGGAAACTAAAACACACACAGAATGTAAAGTCACAAACAACATATCTTATACAAAACACTAGATTTAAATCGAATTGAAAGCCTGTCGTTGAATCGAACTTGACTACCTCGTTGCCGAGTAGTCGCAAGTGCGACAAGGTGTCTCTATTTTCTTTATTTTTTTTGTTTCGTAATTATATTTTGACATAACAATTTGGACGAAAAATGTATTATTGTTTTTTTTTTAATGAATAAATTGTATCAAATGAAGATTATTGTAATGTCTAAAATTTGCATGGACTTAGCTTATTTAATATTTCTACACCAGAAATGGTAGTATATGTGTTTCTATATTTAATGTAAGATCTCAGTGTACCATGTACTTAGAAATAAATACATCTTTATCTTTATCTTTATCTTATCTTTATCTCGAGTTTAAATCCCGGGTCGGGCAAAGTATTACTAGGTTGTTTTAAAAAATCTCAGTAGTAGCACGGAGTCTGGAAATGTGCCCGGTATATGACAATAGGCTCACCCCCTATTACATGGGACTCATAACATAAATAGTGAAAAGTGGGTGTTACTTCTGTGTGTACCTCTGCCTACCCCTTCGGGAATAAAAGGCGTGATGTAATGTTATGTGTGTTACATAAGTTTTAACTAAAAATGGTCAAATGTCAATTTTATTCTACAGTTAAGAATTAACTGATGATGAAAAAATCGGCACTAAAAAGTGAACAACGAAATATCTTCGTCCATGGATATAGCACAGACAACTCCCGGAACTATAAACCAAAACATTTCTAAAATACCGCGAATACACGGTTCCTTATTAGAGCCCCACAATTGCACTAAACACGGTAACTTCTAAAGGTAATTACTTAGTACTAAAGCGGTCCATTCAACTAGGATTACAGGAAATAAGTAATTCACAAATACATTCCGAGATTCCCACCTAATGTTCATGTTCAAGTGGGTAATGCGCGCGCAATTTTGCCGCGTTTAATGACATCAAAAAATGGCGCGTAATAGTGAGGTTTTAAGATGGCCGACTGCATTTTTAGCGGGAATTTCTTGGTTTATTAAGTGTTTAGTTTTATGTTAGGTTATGACTAAATAATTGTTAGTAGTTGTAGTTTAGTACCTACCTAGGTAGTTGTTTTTGTTTTTTATTCGCGTGTCGCTACTGGCAACTTGTTTTATTTATTTTAATGTTAGATTAGATTTGAATAAATGTTTTTTTATGGAAGAAGTCGGTAACAGACGGATCACTTGATGGTAAGCAATCGGCGCCGCCCATGGACACCTGAAACTCCAGACGCGAGGGAATTTGAGGATTGTGGGGGATTTGGGGATTGGGGAGACTGGGGAGGGGAGTGTGTTCGACAAATATGCGCATAGTTATGACTGTTATATGCGTGTCATTCATTGTCAATATTTTCAATGTTTTTTGTAAATGTTCATTTTCACTGTCAATGTTCTTAAAATATCTCATTCAGAGCAATGTATATTCATTAGTCAGTGTGTCTACCAACTCAATTTATAATCATACCACCTTTCGTTAATAATATTATTTATTTGAACAAACCATAAACCCTCGATCGTTTTGCTCAAATGAGACTTGAAATTCTAAATTAAAATAGCTATCGTAACTCTCGCTCCTATACTTATCACAACCATCATAATCTGATCTGCGGCTGATTAAGGAACTGGAATGAAATTACTGGGTAATTTTCGACAGTGGCGCCACCCTGTAAGGCCATGCTATATTGGATGTCTTACAGTTTTGTGGTTTTCTTTGGTAATTACAAAGACTTCAGCTCATTAGATGTTTGTGCCGTAAATAAGTGAAATATTTTAATACTGTCGACACATCAAAATGTTACAAGACATATGCAGTAAATAACAAAGTGTCTTCTCAAATTATTGTAGGCATTAAATTAATTCTTAGTCACGCGGTTCAGTCGGTTTTAGTTAGTGTTTAGGGTAATTTGATTGTGTGGTTGGATGTGATTTGAAGCAATTATTTCTTGATTAGATACCTTGCTTAAGTACCTCGTTGGCCGAGTGGTCGCAAGTGCGATTGCCGGGCAAAGGGTCTCGGTTTGAATTCCCGAGTCTGTCTAAGTATTACTGGGTTTTAAAAAAATGTCAGTAGTAGCACGGAGTCTAGAATTGTACCCAGTAAATGGCAATAAGCTTACCTCCTATTTTAAGGGACTCATTACATACATAAATAGTGAAATGTGGGTGTTACATTGTGCCGTGGCATTTAGTGCCATAATATGCACCTCTGCCTATCCTTCGGGGGTAAAAGGCGTGATGGTATTGTCTTTCTTTCTTTAATTAAGTCTCGTGACTACTTTATTTTAATGAATGATATAACTTCTTGGAATGATTATACCTATTTCCATTTCAGGTTCGGCTGCTTGCGGCTCCTGCTCGAAGTGCAGGAGTAAGAACGGGGTGGTATTTAGTCAGTAAGAGTCTGACACTCCCTCTCGCCTCACCCAAGATGCCATGATGTAATACCACGGGAAATATCATTATGATTTTCTCCCCTTAAAAACGGTTTGGCTACACACCAAAGAGCAAAAAAACTTAAGGCCACACCCTATTTGCTTATTTTTACCGACTTCAAAAAAAGGTGGAGGTACTATGTTCGGCTGTTTGTTTTTTTTTGTTTGTTCGCGCAGTACTCCGCCATTTATAAACCGATTTCGAAAATTCTTATTTTGTTTGAAAGGGTATTCTCCCGAGATGGTCTCATTTCCACGAGGTCAGGATCTGATGATGGGATCCTAGGGAAACCGAGGGGAACTTTCGAAAATTCTATAGGCGAGTAATGTGTCTATTGTATTTTTAAAACTGTAAATTGGTCAAAAGAGCAACAGAACATTAGGAAACTTAAAATAATTTTGTCTGGCCCCGAGTACGAACTGAGGACCTCGTTACACAGTTTGATTTTGACTTATTAGTATTGATTAATTAAGTGAACATCCCCATATAAGAGTAATGGAACGAAATTGTTTCACATCCGTTTCATTTACTGACAACAAATGAGAGCAATAAGCGATTTATTATTATTTATTATTATTATTTATTATTTATTTATTATCACACTTACATCTATCATTACAGGTTTAACCTAATGTGACAGAGAAGCTACTTACATTCAACAAAACATGCAAACAAAGTTAATAACAGCAGTATCCTTAGACCAAACATACATACAAGGACATAAAATATATATAATTAAAACGAAACCACAATACTAAATTATCCTAATAACATTAATAACATATCACCGAATACGCTACCCTTGTGAAGTCACTCACCGAACAGTGAAACAAATCGATCTGCTCCGCTATTGCATTTAGTGTGCGTATCGCGCGTGTCACCGGAGCTTGCTTTAGAAGCTCGGTGCGGGCTGTTGGTACCACCAACAACTGCGGCCGTCGCCGACGCCACACATACCTATCCGGCACGCACAGCCTAAGCTCAGCCAATATCCTCGGATTGTGACATTTTCCACGTAAAAGATCATGTAAATAAGTAGCCAGCATTACTTCTCGCCGAGCTTCTAGCATATAATAACCTACTGTACCCAGCAAATACAATGTCGGATACAGCAGCGGATATCCCGGGTACACTCCATATGACTTTAAGTAAAGAAATCTCAAGAACTTGTTCTGAATTCGTTCCAACATGGTTGCGTATTTGGCTTCATTTGGACTCCATATAGCCGCGTTGCATTCCATATGACTTTTTACCAATGCTTCATACAAAGCCTTTAGTGCTTTGATATTGCTGAAGTCATTGGCCTGCCGCAGAACAAAACCTAAATTACGATAAGCTTTCTTACATACTTTTGTGATATGCTTCCTAAACGTTAGATCCGCAGTGAAAGTTATCCCCAAATCTCTAACCTCGGTTACACGCTGTATAGATTGCCCTTCCATGTGATATGAACAATGACTAGGGGTACGAGCCCGAGTGAATGATAAAATGGAACATTTTTCTATGTTAAAATACAATTTATTTTGCCTACTCCAATCCATAACCCTATTCAAGTCCCGCTGCAGCAAGCTATGATCTGTATTTTTATCTCTGATAACCATACTTAGTTTAAGATCATCGGCAAAGAGAAGACATTCGGAATCTTTAACTATTTTAGATAAGTCATTAATCATGAGAACAAATAGTAACGGACCCAGATTACTTCCTTGGCTGACACCAGATCTTGTGAAGTAAGGCTCGGAATGATATCCGACACAGTCGACAAATTGACGTCTATCGCTCAAGTAACTAGCGAAGAATTTTAGCGTGTGAGGAGTGAAACCTACATCAGCCAGCTTACAAAGCAAGACGTCGTTATCGACCGTGTCGAACGCTTTTCGGAAGTCTAGGTACGCAACGTCTACTTGTAGTCCAGCATCCACTGCCGGAATGACAGTCGCCATATGATGCAGTAGATTGGTTGTCGTACTCTTTCCCGGGCGGAAGCCGTGCTGCGCTTCGGATAAGTAACTACGAACCTGTGCGTATATATTGTTGTGTATAGCTGATTCGAATACTTTTGCAGGTGTTGAAAGAATAGCCACCGGTCTGTAATCACTAGCATCTCCACCCAATTTGCCCTTTGGTATTGGTACAACACGTGTCAGCTTCCAACGGTCGGGAAATTTCGCCTTTGCAATGCATATGTTAAATATATGCAACAACGGATCGACTAATGTCAGCCTACAATCTTTAAATATAAAGGGAGGGATGCCATCTGGCCCAACCGAGCGCTTAGCAGGAAGATGTGCGAGCGCGCGCCGCACCTCTAACCGGTCGAGACGGCCGAGATGCGTCCACGCACCGGCAGCGTTCGGCGTCCCCGAAGCACTCGCCTCCGCCACATCCAGAGCGGCCGGTGTCGTGCTGTACACTGACTGGAAGAATTGTGCGAACTCGTTTGCCCACTCGTGGTCTGCCAGTAACTGTCCTCCCTTAATTAATTTATATTGGCTAGTGTTGCTCCGTTTCGATCTCATAAAGCTCCAAAAAGTTTTAGGATCAGAAGCCAAGTTCTGCTGTACGCGGTCACGATAACAGTCATACGCCGCCCTAGTGTCGGCTTTAACTTTTGCCCTGCATCGCGAAAACGCCTCATAATCCACAGGTGACTTGGTCTTTTTATATTTTTTGTGAAGATGGTGTTTAGAAACAATGGTTTTAATGATCTCAGATGAATACCAAACTGGATAATTTCGTTTATTACGTTTAGAATTCGTATTTTTAAGAGGTATACATGTGTTAAAAGCGTCTGTGATTTTATCATAAAAAAAATTAAGCGCCAAATCAGGATCGTCAATACTGTAGATATCATTCCAATCTACAGTTGAAATTATGTAATACAAATAACTATAATCAGCTTTAGCAAAATTCCACTGTTCAAACAATACACGGCGGTCATGAGTGCTACTTAGAGAGGGCAGAGGCTGCGAAGATGACGAGACCGCAGCCGTGGAGACCGCAACGACTACCGCGAGTGGTGGATGATACGCATCTACTGGTTGTAAACCCTCTGGCTCTGCCTCGACCGATACATTACTGCGCCCGCTCAAAACCAAGTCTAACTGTCTATTATTACAATTTGGTACCCTGTTACACTGAATAACTCCACAATAGGCCGCAAAATACTCATAACAATTACTTATATTATTATTGCACGAACATAGATTAAAATCTCCTAATATATTATGTTATTATTATATTTGTTACAAATTGTTTCTAAAATTCTAAACATTAATAGGTACTCATCCTCATTCGTTTGTGGTGGAATATACACGACACAACAAGTAAACAGAAACCTGCTTTGTTTATAAACATTAGCACAAATTAATTCAAACTTATATTTACTAATGTCAATACTATCTGGTATTTGTACCTGTCGTATTTCAAACCTCGGTGTGGCCACGAGAAGCACGCCGCCGTGTTTGCGTCCGTCGGTACGGTCACATCTCAATATTTGATATCCTGGTAATATTAACTCAGCGTCGTAGATAGACTCATTACAACCAGTTTCTGTGATCGCAAATAAATCCGCATCTGAATCTTCTAGTAAAAATAAAAATTTAGAAATTTTTGTTCTGAGTCCTCGAACATTCTGGTAAAATATCTTCAAAGGTCTACTACATTTTTGTTTGTGCATAGGTTGAAACTGGAGTTTGGCGTCGAAAAAAGATCCATTCACTAAACTCTGTGTTTAGTGGCCATACGTCTGAATTACACAATTTATTGAAATTACTTTCTATTACACCTATTTTAAAGGAGGCATAGTCTCTTTCAGACTTTGGTTTTAGTTTCACAATAGATATTTCTGTGTCATTTCCCAGTAAATTCTTAATGTACTCTAATAAATTATCTTCCGTTGTAGATTTGTCTAATCTCCAGACGTGTAAATATTTCTTACGTTCAATTCCTTTTATTGACATAACTAAACTGTTTCCACCTCTCTTAATAGGATTTTTCCTTTTTACTTCTGTCCAACTATCATAAGTTTCCGCGTCCGCTGTATTCCTGGCCACAGAAGCATACGTAATATCGTATGGCGCGGGCGACGGCCGGAGCGGCGGCGTCGCGCGCGGAGGTGGCGCGGTGTGCGAGCCGCGCGAGGCCGTGGATGCGGCCGCGGTAGGCGCAAGCGGGCTAGCAGTGGCGCTTATGTTGTTGCGCGGTTCTGTCTCCCGTTGTTGTACAATATTTTTCCTTTCCACTTTAAGAGCTTTAATTGTCTCTTCCAAACCGACACATTTCCTACTAGCAATATCTAAATTTTGTCTTAGCTGAGTGTTTTCAAGCTCCAATTTTGATACTGTAGTTTTAAATTCACAAATAAGTTTAGTTTCCAAAGCCTTTACTTGTGCTGTAATAATATTTTCAACCATTTCTACGAAACCTGACATATTATTTTGGATTGCATTCTGTACAGCTAACGTGATACCCTCGATGCTGACATTGTTCTCCAAATATTTTTTGGATTTATACTTTGTATGACTTTGTAGTGGGTTTGAAGTTTGATTATAGAGATAGGCAAGTCGATTTTAGTAGTATGTACCTTCCTTCTTGCGATTTGAGTGTGGGAAAGCCAAGCTTTGGCACGAATGGGCCGGCTCGACCGGAGTGATACCACGACCTCACAGAAAACTGACGTGAGACCACGCTTGCGTTGTGTTTCGTCGTGTGAGTGAGGTTATCGGAAACCCAATTCCCCTCCTCCTCCTTTGCCAAACCCTGAATCCCCAACAATCCTTAAATTCCTAATCCCAAAAGGCCGGTAACGCACTAGCAACGCCTTTGGTGTTCCAGGTGTCCATGGGCGACGCCGATTGCTTACGACCAGGTGATCCGTTTGCTCGTTTACTAGCTTATCCCATAAAAAAGATTAGATAACTGGGGAGAGGTCAGGTGTCCACAGATTAAAGTTTTACCTACAAGTTGGCCTCGGTTTACCTACAAGTTGAACTTGGAATTTACAATAAGATATGGTTGTGTTGCAACCATTAAACCAAAATGACAGACAAGTTTAAACTAAGTCAGCTGTACACTCATATTATTATGTTCATACACAATAGAACTTGTAAGTCTGTCCATCATAACTGTTTTACTTTACATTGTGTAGAGAAACAACTAAAGGTTAAAAGTTCGAATCCGTTCATGTGCTTACAGATTCATTCATTGTTGTCCATTGTTTCGATTTTAAGCGACATGTTGTATAAGTTGTATTACGACTACAAGTGCAAGTCTGACATGTTGAACAGCTCGTTTTCGATGCCGATTTTTGAAGTTATCTATATCCAAATTTCTGTTCGTTAGTCTCGCCAAAACTCGAAAACGGCTAGACCGGTTTGACTAATTTTGTTTTTGAATTCAAAGTCAAAGTTAAAGCATTTATTTCAATTAAACCATAATTTGGTACTTTTGAAACGTCAACAAATACAAAATAAATAATAGTCTATCAGTCAGTCCGTCAGTGAAGCTAGGTGAAATTAGGTGCTCATTCCAAAATGTAGATTCGAATGGAGAAGAACATAACAAAGTTAAACACTAAATACAATCGACAAATGAACATGTATAATGCTAATGCATTAAATTAAACAAGATTCTCAAAATAGACTTGTAAAATAACGAAACAATTCAGATGTAGAGTTAATTGAAATGGCGATACAATAATAAATATGAACATAATTTATTCTCTATAAATCTTCGGCGCACAATCGTGTATGGCAATTAAATGTATTCCTTTATCAGTGTACTTGGTTTGTTCCACTTTGATCTCGTATAAGAAACTCCCTTTCTTGAAAATGTGTGAGCTAAAATTCTCAGCATCACTACGAATTTTAAAATAGGGCGTCGTAAGTAGGTATTACATATAGTACCCTCATAGGACATTTATTTATTTATTCGAAGGAGTACGGCCACATCACAAACATACAACATACAAAATACACAATAGTAACAAAATAAAGGTCTGATGCATGCGACAATAATGGCGTACATAGCATTGGCAATTCATAGGCTCAACAATGGCTTAAAATTAAAATCCAATTTGAGAATTAAAGAAAATAACAACAATAATCCACACCATACATACATTAAAATGAGAATTTAACAAGTTAAATTTTCAATATACTTAATTATAAAATATATTTTTTTTCAATAAATATCATAAATCTGTCTGATTAAAACAAAACACAAAACTTAATAACATAAATTTATTAGTATCTATTTCATATTATATAACATTTAGCATAACATTATATAAAATGTCGTGGTCGCCCGGAGGTTATGACGTCCGTTTCTCATGCATGAAGGTTCGAAACCTATCAACGGCAAGTATCAATGTGATTTTTTCCGAATTATATGTACTTTCCAAGATTATTTAGACACCACTGACAAACGGTGAAGGAAAACATCGTGTGGAAACCTGGACTTATAACGTCTAATTATAACTTTGAAATCGCCAACCCGCATTGAGCAAGCGTGGTGATAAATACTCAAACCTTCTCCGTGTGAGAAGAGGCTTTGCTCAGCAGTGGGCACTTATAGGCTGTTGGTGATGACGTATTATATAAGAACTTGGCGATAGGCATCTTGTTCTTGTGCTTACACGTACAGTGAATTTTACACTTCCCAAGTACCCTTTTGTCCCAAGAACCTCGGGTGCTTTTTTAAGGTTTTCACTTGAAAACCTTAAAAAACATTGTAATATTTGTTTCATGACACTTGTCATGAAACAAATATCACTTCTGTTATGAGGAAAACATAAGTAATTACCTATAATATGTTTATGCCTTTTTGTTCCTTCCAATTACTGTTCAATGAAATCGACACAATTAAAGAATTTGCGTTTTTGCAAAGGACAGTTTAAATAAAACTCTCAATACGTTGCATAAATTCGTATTCGATAGCATGTACCTTTCTGTGGTAAGATGCAGGTAAACTGAAACATTTCTTCAATGGTTTTTATAGAAACTTCTTATATTCAAAAACACCTCATTAAAAGATTTCCAAGTTATTTCTATAGCGAACTTTAATGCCATCGTAAAATCTATAAACGAGATGAAAAATTTTAGCTTCGTTTGACATAATTTATTATTAACATAAGAACATTAAGTGCCACACTTTTACGACGATTGACACACAGACATAAATGCCATAAAAACGTTTCATTCTGAAAACGGGGAAAAATTTAAACTTCCTCAATTTGTACACCTGTGGTTTGTTAATTTTTAACCGACTTCAAAAAAAGAAGGAAATTTAAACTGAGAACACTCAGTTTAACCTGTGTGTATCTTTGTGCCCGACTATCTCGCGATTAACTGAACGATTTCGATGCGGGTTTCAGTAAAGTATTTGTTACACGTAGGAGAATATTTTAGTAAATTAATTAACCGTGTTCAAAAAAGAGGGGATTGAAGTCGGTTTTTTAAACGTGGTTTATAATACAATAATTATCCTGTGGTGTATTTTTATGTATCTTTCATTCAAAATTAATATATTGCTTATCAAAAGTCATTAGAGTTGATATTTAAGTAGTAAGTCTACATTGGACTGGCTCTTTAGCTGTTTTTTTTAAAGAAATAAACTTCAAAAGTTAAAAATTACAGATGGACATTAAAGGGTCACGTAATAATCGACCAATTAGTGGGTGCTTATGACAGCAGATTTGTATTTGAGACTCTGAGTTTGCATTTCTGTTATTTTACACAAGTTTGTTTAACTGCACTATAATACAAAGTATTTGTATAATGCTCCGGGTAATTCAACCGCTAATCTATTATATAGGGAAGCATTAACGTAATCAACAAGATACCAATATTACCAAATAAAAATGTACTATAGTCAGGATCTCTATTGGCAAAAAATACTATACCATCTTCTTGAGTGGAGTTCATAATTATGTATGTAGCCCACTGTTATCCAAACGATGTTGTTTTGTATTCGACAACCACGCGAACGAAGTCGCGGGCCCAGCTAGTACAAAGTAAGAACAGACTCGGCTTACAAAGCTAACAAAAACCTTACAACAATGTTTTCCACGCGGCATTCGGCGCCGGCGCCGGTTTTCGATACTAATCTTTTTATCCTTATACCAGTAGCTAATTGGATGCATGGTGAGATTGTCACGGGTTCGTGCCGGTGTCGGTGAATTCGTGGTGAAGCTAATTAGCTGCCTATTCATTAGTTAGAGAATTTGTATTTTCGATTTTTAGGTTAAATTGTTCTTGTTTTGTGAAGCATTGTGGCGGTTCGGGAGAAGGTTACTGAAAACTATTTACAAATTAGATTTAGGAGAATTCAGTATTCCCTCCCTTACTGATGCCTTTAGGGTAGGCCTTAGATTTTTTCTTTTTACTGGTTACCTCTTTCCATTCCTCCTCTGCATTGCTAGAATTATTGATATCAATAATTGCATTAGACTTTTCATCGATTTCTTTAACCCGCTGTGGCCTATGCAGTATAGCCGCGTCCTTATTTTTCTTGGCCCGCTCCTCCGCACGCCGGGCGCGTTCCGTCACATTTGCTACTGTTGACATCGCATCATCAGGCACTATATTGATCTCGCTCCCTCGCACCAGTTTGGGCCAAGTTTCTGTTTCGCTCTTCGGGTTGCATTTTGACTCAAGAAATGCATTAATTTTTGTAGACAAATCTTCGATTACCTTATTTTGTTCATTTATTGTAATCGAACATTTTTCAATCAACCTTTGCTGGTCATCTATTTTCTTATTTTGTGCTTCTATGGTGGCAGATTGAGCACTAATTTTAGATGTCAATGTTGTTAGCTTCTTCGATAACTCAGTAAATGCCGTTTCCACGTTAAATTTGGACATTTTAACCAATAAAAATCAAAATTTATACAGACGTCGCTATTTCACGCAGACGAAGTCGCGGGTATGTGCATATATGAGCATGTATGCGTATGAGCATGTGCATATTGGTTTATTATCCATATATCCAATTATGGTATCAGTTTCGTTATGAGGTAGGTACACTAATGTTCGTGAAAAGTATTAATTTATTTCCTGTAAAATAACTCTTTGTTTCAGTGCTTTTTATTAGCGTTTCTTTATGGAATGTGAGCTTTTTCATAATCACTTGAACTGAAACTTTTTTTTTAAATAAACTGTTCGTTCTTTAACCCTACCATTAAAAATTCATACAAAAATAATCCGTAACTCCGAACAAATATAAAGCAAATGTACAAACAATCCCGTGGTTACAAAATGAATGGAGCAGGCTTTCACAGGGCGATACATAGCAATTAACTCCGCACTCCAATATGCAGCGAATAAATTCAACTTTGATAATATCGCCTGTATTCTAGTTCTGCGGGGATTGAACTACTAGTGTTGGGAGCGTTGGTAGGTTTTCCCGGGATTATAGGATGATATGTGGGATTTAGGTACATGTTTTAATATAATATTTTATTATATAGGTTAAGTTACGTAGAATAGGAAAAAATGTATCTCATTTCAATACACTGGCTTTTTGATACTTACGATATTTTTATTAAATACTAAGACATGAAGTCTGATCTCTCTTTTTTTTAAAAACGTTACCCCTCACTGGGTCTTTCTCCTGTGTAGTGGTGTGCGTTTACAAACATACAAGTACACAATCTGTGGATCACACAAAGAGTTGTTCCGTGCGGGAATCGAACCCGAAGAAGGTGTTGTGTCCGATGTCATCGTCAAACAATGAAGAGAAGCAATTGTATATCTTAACAGAACCGTATTCACGTTTTCTCGGCAAATTTATTATAAAGACACATCACTAGTAACCCCACACGTATTGAAATTGAGATGTTTGATTGTGATTATGGCTACGTGGGAGGAAATTAATTGGTTGTAGTGATATTACTAATTATTTTACAATCTAAGGCTATCGTACTTCGTGTTGACAGGCTGGGGGCATTTCTTATTGAATATTTATTTAAATGTTTTTCTTAAATATATGGTGTTTTTTCTTGGATAGGCCGGCCAAAGAGTAGACGGATCATCTGATCTTAAGCAATCGGCGCCGCTCACACCCGTACAACAGAGCAGTGACAAGTGCGTTGCCGACTTTTTGTAGGCTAGGGATTTAAGGATTGCGGATTGAGGTGATTTTTTTAAATCGTTGCTCTACACTAGAAATTTCTCCTGTGCCGTGGGTGCGTTAACTAACAAGTTCACATACACATGACACCTAGATCCGAAACAACAATTTATGGATTACACAATGATATATTCCGTACGACAATCAAACCCGCTACACGTTGCGCGGCAGCCGGTTCCTTAGCCGCGCACCAATCGTGCAGTCAAAATTGGGGTCCCGGAGTGCGAATGAAAGTGTTGTTTAATTTCCTGGATGGTACTGAAAGAATATGAGAGGTAACCTCTTTGGCACTTATTTTCAAACTGGTAATGCCTAAATATAATAAATAAAAAACTTGAAACGGCGCGCATTGTGAGGAGGTTTCTGTCTCTGGAGCCCTAACCACCGGTAGCTTGGACCGTGCTCCCACTACTGGTCGGCTCCTATTTTTATATTTTTAAATATTATTTTTTATTTTGTAGTATTTAAAAATGTAAGTTTAGAGGAATTTTAAATCAATATATGGATAAATAATTAGGTACCTATGTACTTCTTAAGACTTGAGGTGCAAAACATTACTATTCCAATGATAATATGATTAGTTGAATAATCACATGCATTATCATGTTGATGGAAGAGGCAATTCTCACATGGCATCTATTATTTTGAATTACTTTATACTATTCATGTTGATTACTCTTGTCTTTCTTGTACAACCTTTTTATGTATGTGGTGTTTACCTTTAAGTGATTGTAACACTAAAGTATGTATCTATTGCATGTAACCTAATATTTGATCCAGTGTGTACAATTGTTGGTGAAACAATAAATAATAAAAAAAAATTACCTAACTAAAATTATAAATGTGTAACTTATCTTGAACGGCTCAGAGAAATACGCTTCTAAATTAAATTAGAAATGCTCCTATCAAGCAGGTACTGCTTATGCATATTTCTGTCCAACATCACTTGTTGACAGCGACTGTCAACGAGTTATGAGATATAACTTACCTGCTGATACCTGCTTACTGTCTGACACCTGACAGGATAGCTGTAACTTGTAAGGTAAATTGATGGAGTTATTTACAACAAGACTGCATTTACGCAAGGATTTATTTCTTTAAGTAATGTTAGCGTGACATTTTTGCATTAATGCATTAATGTGATATGCAGGTTTTTTTATCCGGGAGATGAACTTGCGAAGTTGTGTTCTGTAAACGGATTAACTTGGTGATACAGCAGAATTTTAACCTTTACCTATGTGTTTGTGTGAGGTGTGCAAGTTGTTTACGATTTGATGACCAAAAACGATAGCAGCGCCATCAAGTTACTTTTGTGGTTTAGATATTAGAAACAAGTTAAGGTGAAGTTGAGTTGATTTTGCTGACATACGAAAAATATCAAATATTTTTCATTCAGACCAAACCATAATTAAAACCCCAAATTCTTCAACAAGAATTTTATCGCCATTTCAAAACCTATAAAAGTTCACAAAGGAGATCAAATACAAAACAAACATTTTGTTTATAGGAATGAACACAAAAGTCAAATCAAAGTCTACCCAATCAAAGGAAGAGAGAACAAAAGGATTTTCATCATTCTGCTCACCTTTATGTACCATTTACCACTCTGAAACCTAACGCATATGGTTGAAAATGCATCGTTAGCTTCGCATCAATCATCATCCATACAAGTTGACCGATCTTCTTTAGCACTTTCAGACAATTATCGCTCTTTGTGATCGGTGATATAGATGAGAATGGCGTGCTAGGTTTGAAGAGAAATGTCTAAGTTCTGTGATAGGGTGTACGATCAAACAGTAGCGCAGTAATTAAACAGATTTGTTCCCGTGTTACGTAAGTACTGAGTGCATTTCAAACCGCCATTTTTCTTTTTTACAAACATATTTTAAGAGAAGTTATGCAGTGAGTTTGTAATTATTAACTTAAAAGAACTTAATAGTAATTGAGAATTAATTTCTCAATGTAGGTACAGGTTGCAGGATTCGTTCTTGCTATTTTTATCATGTTGATCGAGTTGGAAATGTGACTTAGTACAAGGTTATAAGTTCAATATTGCGTTTGGTTATAAATGGGGTATTTCGGTTTTAATAAAAATATCTGTTTTGTTTTTTTATGGAATATGAGGCAAACGAGCAGACGGATTTGTGGCAGATTTCCTCTATTTTTTTTAAAGGCAGGTAATGCACTTGTAGCACCTCTGGTCTTTCAGGTGCCCATGGACGGTGACGATAGCTTAGTATCAGGTGATTCGTCTGCTCGTTTACCCGATTATTCCATTAAAAAAATATCCCTTCAATTAATTTTCCCAGTTTCCCACATCACAATAAACTTACCCATATCTATTCAAATCATAGTTTTATTGCGTTCACTACAAAAACACGCATTCACACCTTTCTCTCTAAAACAATACTAATTTGTTTGACTCCTAATTGGCGTGAAACGGTCGGCGCATTATTCTTAAGTAATTATAATTAAATTTGTTTGCAGTTCGTTAAGTATTTGTTTGTTTGTTCTTTTGTCTGTCTGTTCGGGTCTAGTTCTAATAGCTTTGTTTTATTTGTTTATTGTTTAGTTTTTGTGTGGACGGTTTTTTATATAAATTTAATAAACTAGATAGTAATATATAAAATCAGTGTTTTTTGGTAAAATAGGAAATGTAATGCTATTATTATTATTTCTACACCAGAGACGGTTGTGTATGTGAAACTGTTGTATTGTTAAGATCTGTGTGCACCATATACTGAGAAATAAACGATATTATTTATTTATTTAATAGTTTTCTCAGATTGTTAATATGTTTCGAGTGAGTTGCGGGTTCTTATTCACTCTCTTGTAAGCAGAGATTTTAGGCACTTTCTTTATAGTAATAGGTCTTGAATACCAACCTTCGATTTATAAACGAGTTTTTCAATATCTACTAATTTTCAGCAAAGTATTAGAAGTTAGTAGAAGGCTAAGACCTCACTCCCTATTACTTCGACCTCACACAAGTAACAAAAAGACTGCCTGTAACGCAAGTAAGCTAAAATAATGGCGTGATGACGTAACGTCTTATAAAAATTTTACGTACTAGCTTCTGCCCGCGACTTCATACGCGTAATCCCGTTTTTGCTCTTCCCCGTTCGTGATTTTCGGTAAAAAGTAAAAAAAAAATTGGTTAAAAGTATCCTATGTCGGTCTCCTGGCTCTAAGCTACCTCCCTACCAATTTTCAGCCAAATCTATTCTGCCATTCTTGAGTTATAAGTGGTGTAACTAACACGACTTTCTTTTATATATATATAGATTTTGATTACAGGTATATCGGAACACGAAACAAATTCTCGTTGACATTGTGGCGTAGTAGCAGTGTCGTCATTGGTGTACAATACAAGTGCTACAAATTGAATAACAATTTCAATGCGCACACGGCGAGTAGGGGTCCGAAACTATAGTGCTGTGGCTGGAACATGAGATTGTGATGTCGATACTATTTTCTTTTAATTATTTATACTTTACACACTCGATATTTAAAGAGAATTATAGCTCACGGCTTAACTCACATAGTAGTTTTTTGACGAGGGAATTCGACTACTTGCAAGCCAAGAACGAGTCCATCAGCCTGTTGCTTTACCGGACAAAATTCAGCCTTCTTGCGTGGATTGAAACATCTTTGACATGCCATCATTAAGTAGCACTTTGGCCGACTTTAGAATCAAATCTGTGGTGCCTTACTCGGCAAAGATGCGAAAAAATCTCAATATCTCAAAACTTATCGATATCGATACTGTTCATTGTTCAATCACTAATCTGTAGTGCACTCATCTTAGATACGGCTCATTGAGTGTATACGGGACTTGTTTGATGTAATCTCGCAATCTTCTCCTCAGCTATCTGCGCCGAAATATTGCTATAATCCGAACTTGAACCGTAATACTAACATGTTAGAGTATAAATTATCATGTTTTTCGACTTACTCATATAAATGTTTGACGAGGAACTCGATTAGTCTCAAGCCATCATATTCTTGAGCTGCGTTCTTCGACACATCTGTTGATGTGTTTTTTTAAGGGGGGAAAATCATCGAATGACTGCTCCCGCATTAGTGTCAGACTCTTACTGACTAAAAACCACCCCATTCCTACTCTTGCACGTAAGGTTCTCCTCGGCTCAACGTATGTATTATTGTTATTAGTTGTTTATTTTACTGTATATTACATTAAGCCTATTTTCGCTGATTCTCAACTTAAAAAACTTAAGGGTTGACTGGTAGAAAATACTGGAAAATACCATATGGCGTTAAATCCGCCTCATGTACCTTATTTTCGTGTTTATTATAGAATAAAGCTATATAAATAAAAATGAATTTTCGTTCGTTAGTCTCGATAAAACTCGAGAACGGTTGAACCGAGTTGGCTAATGGGGGGGGGGGGTTATAAGGAGATAGGGGGGGGGCAAAGGCTACTAGTATAATTAGCGAGGATGACGCTACCTACACAATTGAGGATCGGACTAGTCTTGTTTGCTACCATAATAACAATTGCGTTACAATAAGGATAGTCATATTCCTTGTACATGAATGAGTACGGTTTTACCATAAACCCACGACACAGGAGAAAACATTTGAAGAAATACCTACAGTTTTTTAACAAAAGCTCCAAATTCCCTTAACAACAGCAGATTTTAAATCATGCCTTCTGTTTTGACACTGCCATAATAACTTCCACCAGTTTACATAGCCATTATCGCTGTTTACACTACCATTTCATGTTAAACACGTCCATTGCTGGCTTTCTAAGAGCCATTCTAAACAATCTCCATACAAAAGCGTCAATGTACAACACCACAAACAAACCACAGACTAGAGTAATGTAGATCGTAAAGAAAAACGACCGCATTACTTTTTGAAAACAAAAAAAAGGTATTTTAATGATTTAAATTAAGTGAAATAAATACTAAAATGTTTGGCGCCGAACTGATTCTGTTTGAGAAAAAAATGTTTAGTAATAAAGTGTCTTGAATTAGCTATCGTCGAGTTTTGGTTCCGCAGAGGTGAAGTAGGGTGACTAGATAGTCTATGGCATGACTTGGACACGTGTTAGGTACTATAGGAATCGAAGGAAGAACATCTATCTTTATATAGGTTTATATACCTGTGAGTGTGTATGTCACTGAACTTCTCTCAAACGACTGGACCGATTTTGATGAAATTTTTTGTGTATTTTCAAGGGGATCTGGGAATGGTTTAGATTCACCGGCAGATGGCGCTGTAGTCGGTGTTTAGGTTATTTATCCTAAACAGCTGAACTAATTTGAATGAATTTTTGTTTATACATTCAAGTGGATATGCAGGACAACGTCTGTTGGGTCCGCTAGTATATATATAAAAATGAAACCCGTTTCCCATTGTCACGCCATAACTTGGGAACGGCTAGACCGATTTGGCTGTTTTTTTTGTTGTGTTTGTTATTATCAGGAAAAGGTACTTATGACAGAAAAGCGGGAAAAAACGGAATTACGCGTAAGAAGTCGCGAGCACAAGCTAGTATTACTATAAATGTGATTTTTGTTAGATATCTTAGTTTATGATGTTCAGTGATCATTTGGTCATTTTCATACCCGTGAGTGTTTTCTACTGTTTTACTATGGGCCACCTCTAAGGTGCCTATGTGGCAGGTTTGGTGAAACGCAATTTAAAAGTACAATAATTTTGGTATCTAAATTAATTTAATACCCAAAACATATGCTTTTCGTTTTTTTTTAAAGGGGGAAAAATCATCGAATGACTGCTCCCGCCTAGGTGAGGCGGGAGGGAGTGTCAGACTCTTACTGACTAAAAACCACCCCGTTCCCTCTCCTGCACGTCGAGCCGGACCCCGTGACCCGTTAGGTTCTCCTCCGTTATGTTTTTCGTTTAAGCTGCCATTTTCATGTAAAATCTCAGAAGTTTCTTTCTTTTTGCATGGTTATGCATCATGCAATGATATGGTAACGAATATAAATAGACACTTGTGTTGTACACCTTTAAGTAACTGAAATGCTAATCGGGACTTCCCAAAAATACGCGCCGTATGGCAACAGTAGCTTGTAGTTTTATGCGTCGATAGTGGTCTCGTTCGGATATAACGCCCCATTAGTTTTTATGTCCAGTGTTGCAAGCTGACAAATAATATTTTTCCTCAAAGCCGTTAGTGTCAACTGTACGATTTTATACGCAGTTTCTATTTAAGATAACTTGTGATACGTTATAGTTATGTTGAACTTGTTGGATGAGAAGTTGTTATTATTTATTTGTATTGTAATAAAATATTGGTTGCGTGTTGATCTCGCAAAAATATGGGTGTTGCCAGAAGCAATATTTGCAATCGGGAGTGGTAGATTCAGAATTGATTGTGGTGTTTTGACATGCAATTTTCTACAATATTTATGGGGGTAAACAGAAAAGTGCTTTAGCACTCTGTTATTGGTATCGAAATTGTTTATTGCAGGAAGCTGTGAATAGTTTATGGATATAATAATAATATTATATAGAAATACTTAGAATCAGGAAAATGAGTAAAGTAAGTATATATCGTGCCGTTGGTGCTCTCCAGGACGGGAGTCATCCCTAAAAACTTACATCACGGTATCCAACTACTAGACTTCCATAAAAACACATACACAACTATGCAGAAAGCCGCAATTCTGAACATTCGTATTGTTAGGAAGTTTTTGCAAGAAGAGACCACCGAATATGTTGATGTTGAACCCCATGAAGTTCACTTGGTGAACTGAACGTTGCCCGTGAACTTCAAATTATTACCGTAATTTGTATAATTTCGAGAAAAAGAGAATACCTTAAAATACCTATAATATGGTAGCGTAAAATGTATTAATATCTGCTTTGTAAGAGAAATAATAATTTCTTACATTTCTTACTTCTGTGTTCCATTACATAACACAAACTATTTGTTTATATATGGATAGGTCCAGTGAGTACACACTTACTATAAATCCCAATAACATGGTCGTATAAGTATGACGTGTCAATAAATTGGAATCCATATGCAGAGATATACCAATGCAGATGTTGCATGACAAAACTCCATGAATGTCCATTATCCCACGGGAGCTAACAATTTTTTTGACAACAAAGAATTTTGCCAGGATGTTCGAAAGACAAAAAAAACAAATGACGAAAGGAAATATTTAAAAATTTCGTGCGAATCGAATTTCGAATTTGCATATCCGTCAAAAAGAACAACATGAATTCATATTGATACTTTTTTTTCTTACATAATTTTGCGGCCAGCATTTTTTTTTATTCGGATAAAGATCTCCATAGCCGGTTGTGCGGCCATATTGATTGAATACTAAATGAAACGACAATAGTGGACAAGATTTTTATATTTTTGGAGAAGGGAACTGTTTTACAACCGGCCATTTTAATAAAATCACATTTATAGTGTATTGTTATTTGTAATTTATTATTGTTGCCATTGTCATCTACTGCAGGATGATTGAAAATGTCATTCAACGATATCGCTATCTCAAAGGACAAAGGGTCATAGTCTTTGTATTACATTGCATTTTTCGTATGAATGGGTGTTATAAATATGTAGGTGTTGTTGTCAATGGATATAGTATTTTTATCGATTAAGATAATCTTATGATAAAGGTGTTTTCCCTACAAATACGGTTTTCTTTTTTTAATAATAACTATACAGGGTGTTCCAATCATTACAAAATGATAAAATTAATGTTTATTGAAGGTCAGAATAATTAAGATATTGTTATGTATATTTCTAAAACATCGGATACTGTAATGCAACAGGATATAAAAAAAAAACATTGATAAAGTCATTATCGACTACAAGGTCAAATTGTAAGTTTTCACTGCGCTTGAAGTTGAACTAAGTGGGACTATCCATCTTCTTTTGTCGATTTCTTCTTTACCATTCTTCCATTCTTTAATTTTAAGAAACGTGCGGGTGCCTTTACTAACATACAATATCACATATACAATGACACCCAGACCCGGAACAACAATCTGTGGATCACACTAAAAGTTGTTCCGTGCGGGAATCGAACTCGCGACACGTTGCGCGGCAGCCAGTTGCCCAGCCACTTGATTACATAACGTTACGTAGGTACTGAATTTGTTATAAGATTTTCATTTCTTATCATCACATGTCTATATTAAGAGAATCGTCTGCCATAAAACACTTATTTATTTGTTTATCTATTTATTACACACTAAAGTTAACATAACAGGTTATTTAGGATCCAATGCGATAACGAGGTATTATAAAATCTAGCGACACTTTACACCATATTAACCTATATATTAACTAATCCAAGTTAAGTAATTTGAGTAATCCAAACTATTACAGAGATGACAAAAAAATAAACTAAATAAAACATAACTTAAATTACAATAACATCAAACTCCTAATCCCCAAAAGGCCGGTAACGCACTTTTAACGCCTCTGGTGTTCCAGGTGTCCATGGGCGACGCCGATTGCTTACCATTAGGTGATCCGTCTGCTCGTTTACCGGCTTATGCCATAAAAAAAGTATGTCTCACGAAAGTTACAATACAAAAACAACTATTCATTACTTAAATTACTATAACATAAATCTTTATACAACAAATCAAACATAGCCACGAACAATTACTAGTGTTCCTTAACAAATGGAAGATAGCGTGATCAGAATGTTATAGAAGACAGGGCATAGTTTATAGTCCTGTCTATTCAGTTTCAAACGACCGCTTGTTTCTAGTGCTCTAGGATTGTATTACTCGACCTGTGAGGTGTCCGTGTTGAGACTTGGAATTAGATTTGTTAGTTGTTTTTTTGTTTGTTTTAGATTAGGTTATTTTATAGGTATTGTGGTAAATGAATAGGGCCGTCGGTCGAGGGTGGCTTAGTAGGACATATATATACTGACCAGATTAGCGATATTTTAAGGCTCGAACGGCAGGAGTAGGAACGGGGTGGTTTTTAGTCAGTAAGAGTCTAACTCTCTCTCGCCTCACCCAGGCGGGAGAACACATTCGACGATTTTCCCCCCTGACATTTTTGCAGTAATACTTTACTCGACCCATGAATTGAACCCGAGACCCCTTGACCGGCAGTCGCACTTGCGAGCACTCGGCCAACGTGGTGGTTTATAAAAGACCTAACTATATATACACATCTACGCTGCGTTGAGGTTTGAAGGAAGGGCGCAAGGACGTAGTCACAAGAGAGCCAAAGCAAAACGTATTGGAAAAAGAATTATGCTTTTTTTTTTTAATGGGGGAAAATCATCGAATGACTGCTCCCGCCTGGGTGAGGCGGAAGGGAGTGTCAGACCCTTACTGACTAAAAACCACCCCGTTCCTTCTCCTGCACGTCGAGCCGGAGCCCCGGTTACCCGTTAGGTTCTCCGCGACTCCGAATCGGCATCGGTCCTATTGGGCCCCATCTGTGGTGGTCTGATGGCTCTTTGAGGCGCGCGCGGAACGCTACGCGCCGTACGGTCGGGAAAAAGAATTATGCTAGCAAGAACTACATGCTACATATTAAAAAAATATGTATTCAAATACGGTACAAAGACTACAATGAATGTAAAAGTTAGTCCAACTGAACTAATCAATCAATTGGCAAGTAATCAGCTTAATGGGATGCAATTGTCTTGGCCTTGCTTCTCAGAACTAAACAGCTTGTATTACTCTTGTTAATGGCGCTTTGCATTTTATTATTGCATTGCGGATGATGACTTAGAATTAGATGGCTGAGTAAAACAGGTTGATCAAATATATTACCTACTAGTTCTGCGTCAAAGTCAAAATCAAAATAATTTATTTCAATTAAACCAGGAAGGCACTTTTGAACGTCAACAAAAAATTTAAGTGAAGCTATTTGGACATTCCAAGGTGTAGATTCTTATGGAGAACGACGAGCAAGAAAGTCCAGTCCATGCTTCGGCACTAATGGGCCAGTTCGACCGGAGTAATACCACGGCCGAGCAGAATACCGACGTGAAACAACGCTTGCGTTGTGTTTGCGTGCGTATGAGCGAGGTTACCGAAGGACCAATTATCTCCCCTCATCTCCCCAATCTATTAATCCCTAACAATCCTAAAATTCCTAATCCTCAAACGGCCAGTAATACACTTGGCGCCTCCGATGATCCGGGTGTCCATGGGCGACGCCGATTGCTTACCATCAGATGACCTATCTGCTCGTTTACAAGCTTATTCCATAAAAAACCACATTGTTGCTAAACAAGCTCCATAAAACGAAAGGAAACGAAAAAACTCCAAAAACAAACAATTTGTATTTTCCCATCGCATATTTAATTATAAACCGTTAATATTGAATTATTTGCAACAAAAAGGGCGGTCCGGAGATGTGCACATCACTGACACAAATATGAAACAAGGTACAACCAGCCATTATTAAACATGTTGCCTTGTATTTAGGGTTCCGTAGACCACAAGGAAAAACCCTAAAGTTTGATGCCTAATTTTTGGCAGAAAATAACTTATTGTCTATCTTTTTTTTTGAGGGGGGAAAATCATCCAATGACTTCTCCCGCCCGGGTGAGGCGGGAGTGAGTGTCAGACTCTTACTGACTAAAAATCACCCCGTTCCTACTCCTGCACTTGGAGCCGGAGCCCCGGCAACCCGTTAAGTCTTCCGCGGCTCCGTATCGGCATCAGCCCTGTTAGGCCCCATCTGTGGTGGTCTGATGGCACTTATTGTCTTCCTACCTGTCTGTATTATCTGACCTATTTAGTCTCTTTGTGATTTTGAACTTATCTCATCTAACATCATTATCACCAGCTCGTTTATTGGACGTCCTCTTCGATTAGATAGAGACAATTCATAGGAATTTTAGAATTTCTGAGATTGCTTGTGTTGGAGATATTTAGACAAAAGATTCAGCTACCATTTCATAAATAAATACCAAAAAAAAACTACCCAAAAATAGGTCTTATGATTATATTTCAGTTCATCTCGTAGCGACTGAAAAGTTTAATTTAATTTATACAAGATTCGCAACGCAAATGTGACTCGTACTTAGCCATGTTTTTTGTCTCGAACCGTCTCGTTGTAAGAATTTATTGGAGTATTGAATGAATGGCTTGTTAAATTAAATTGGTATTTACAATGTGTATACAAACAAGGAAAAACCATTGACCCATGCGAAAAAGACTCTCACAACCTACTTCTTTACTTCATGACATTATCTCATAGCATTCGTCAGATCCGACTCCCGAGTCAGGCAAACTATTATTGGTTTTTTATATGTTGGTCGACATTTGACCACTATCTAGCCTGGTGGTAAGCGATGATGCAGCCTACAATGGGACACGTCTGCTCATAAGCAACCTATTCACTCGGGCCTTGAAGACACACTAGTTAGGTATAATACCGTTCAGAAAATACGGACTCTTGCAAAGAATTCCACTTCTTAGCAATTCCCCAATTTAAAGTGTTATCTGTTCTTCATAAGGGCAGTAAGCCATAGTATGGATTAGTCCAATTGTGCCCAACAGACGACAATATACTCAAACCTACTATATATGTATATGGGACTCATAATATATATGGTGAAAAGTGGGCTTTTTATTGTACCATATGTATACCCCTGCCCTCCCATTCGGGGATCAAAAGCTATGAAATTATGTTAGGCTATGTTAATTTCTGCTGTCCTTAAAATGACGTACGTAGTTAACGTTAAAACCTCGTTAAAATCTTTGTCACACCAGTTTAACATAACTCGGCTAAATGTTACATTAGTTGTGGTACTAGGGTTGTCGAAAATAATTGTTTTCAGAAATTGAATAAAGAAAAGGGTTGTCAGAATGGTGAACAAAATTGCAGTACCTAGTTATGAGCTCAAGTTTTAGTCTACAGCTGAACTTGAAATTTTCTTTTATAAAGAAGGGGTGTGTCATTAACTCCATGCTTGGTGAATGGGTTGTAGATCACAGTTATGAAAGGTTTAGATTTGTCAGAGAACGCTTCTAACCGATTTCTATTAAATATGTAACCCTTAGATAGTTTTTACGCCACCTGCGCTAAGAATAAGTGTGATGACAAATGTATCCAACCATTCATAACATGTAGGGTATTCTGTAACTGTCAATTCTATCTTTCGAATTGATGGTAATAGCATAGGCTAGTAGCTGTGATTTTTTGAAGCTAATCATCATAAAACTTGTTGAATATATAAATTTATTTAGCACTAGCAAACCCGGCGAACTCCGTTTCGCCACAGATGGCTTCGTTTTATGTAACATTCTTTGCTATAAACCTCACGGAGCCCCCGACCTTTCCAACGAATGCAAAACCGTGGAAATCGGTTCGTGCATACTTGAGTTATAGCGTCAGGAAGGAAAACCCGACTTATTTTTATATAGTAGAAGATATTAAAATAAGCTTAAAATTAGTGGTAGTTGGTAAATTGTTAATCTGTCAGAGCATAGCACTTACAAGTAATATTTTGTATTATCTGTATTTAGTTTAGTCCATATTCTATACTCATTTCTATTGTCTTTGTTAATTGCAACCTGGTGAAGTTTTTAGTTTTGTTTAACAGAAAATCTCAATTTCATTTAATATAGTAAGAATCCTACATAAAACCTACATAGTTAATAAAACCCAATTCATTTGCCATGCCAATCTTTCACCAAACACCTTTGCACCAGCCCTGTATCTGACCCGAATCGACGTCCGTACATCTTCCTTCCTCATACTGAACTAAAATAAGCCTCGCCTGATATTTTCATCGTTTACCTCATTGTTGACGGCTTTATATCACGACAATTAGTGCTCGGACATCAAGAGGGGCCTAGGATTGTCTATGTCTATATATGTGTGTGTGTTCGTAGTGTTTCGTAGAATGTTACTCAGTTTTCATGAATTTTCTCTTAATATGAGTGAGTAGATAGTAATTTTAGTTCAAGCTTATTTTATTTTTAATCCAAATTTTTTATGTAATAGAAACATAACATAACATCACGCTTCTTATCTCCGAAGGAATAGGCAGAGGTGCACATTACGGCACTTAATGCCACTGTACAATGTAACACCCACTTTTCACTATTTATGTTGAGTCCCATGTAATAGGGGTGAGTCATATACTGGACAAATTTCCAGACTCCGTGCTACACGGAGAATTGAAAAAACTCATTATTACTTTACTCGACCTAGGAATCGAACCCTCGAGGTCAACAAAATGCCATTCTAATCGGATTCAATTTACGAAGCCGCGGAGGATTTAACAGGTTGCTGCCTGCCGGGACTCCGGCTCGAAGTGCAGGAGTAGGAGCGGGATAGTTTTTAGTCAGTAAGAGTCTAACACTCCCCCCGCGTCACCCTGGCGGGAGTAGCCATTCGAGGATTTTTTGCCCTTAAAAAATCGGATTCTATTGATCTATCATAATAGTTCATAGGAAAAATGTTCATATGAGTTATATTTGTAAGAGGAACTCCCGCGATTACTTCGAAAAACTGAAACCAAGACTAACTACAATTTTAAAACTATTCAATCAAAATAACATAACATCACGTCTTTTGTCCCCGAAGGGGTAGGCAAATTATGCCACTGTACAATGTAACACGCACTTTTAACTATTTATGTGATGCTTCCCATGTAATAGAGGGTGAGCCTATTGCCATATACCGGGCATATTTCCAGACTCCGTGCTACTACTGAGATTTTTAAAAACCCAGTAATACTTTGCCCGACCCGGGAATCGAACCCCTTGCCGCCGTCGCACTTGCGCCCACTCGGCCAACGAGGCAGTCAAAATAAAACCCTATCAATAAATTCGATATAAATAAATTAAATACTTACAATAATACATTGCACTGCAATTGTTGTTTAAACAATGCATCGACCGACATATTTAACCAAGGTCGTGCCATATATTGATAATGATTGATAGTGAAATCATGGTATGAATGCAAACCTCTTTGCAGCATTGCGTTATGCAATTTTATTTTGGTCTATGAATGCTGTCATCATCCCTAATGGCAATGGGTCTTGGGTTAAGTATTACAGTCGGGCGAAGTATTACTGGATTTAAAAAAAAAATCTCAGTACTAGCACGGAGTCTGGAATTGTGCCCGGTATATGGCAATAGGCTCACCCCCTATTACATGGGACTCATAACATAAATAGTGAAAAGTGGGTGTTACATTGTACAGTGGCATAATATGCACCTCTGCTGCCTTCGGGGATAAAAGGCGTGAGGTTATGTTATGTTTATCACCCTAAAGCCATCATCTTTGGCTTTTACGAGTTACCGGGGCTCCGGCTCGAAGCGCAGGAGAAGGAACGGGGTGGTTTTTAGTCAGTAAGAGTCTGACACTCAATCCCGCCTCACCCAGGCGGGAGCAGTCATACGATGGTTTTTCCCCCTTAAAAAAAACTCTTTCTGCGGGCATCGTAAGAATTTCCTATTAAGGTACACACGGCCACACATCAATCTATACAAAACCAGTTTATCCTGGTGTCACGTCGCATCATCTTTCCGCACATTTAACGTTCAGTTTATACTGGTTATGTAAAGCTCGATGTGTAGCCGTGTGTACCTATGAATGTAAATCGTTAATTGATTGACACAGGACCATATAAAATGTACCTTCTATCGACGAGCATCATGCATATGAAGACAATTATGAATCATCACTACATAGTATAAAACTTCGTCGCTATCCGCTGTCTGTCTGTCCCTATGTATGCTTAGATCCTTAAAACTACGCAACGGATTTTGATGTGGTTTTTTTAAATAGATTGAGTGATTCTTAAGGAAGGTTTATATGTATAATACATGCATATTGCAGCCGTGCGATGTCGGGGCGGGTTGGTAGTATAATATAAATGACCAGTTGCTTTTCTGATTGCTACGGCTCGCGGTTTTAATTTCCGAGTCAAACAAGAATTTAATTTAATTAATTTAATTTCAAAGTCTGAGAAAATAGCTGATAGATTTCTTTTTTATATTTGACAATCATACTTGTTGAAACAATGTAGATAATTAATCCATATAGGTAAGGTAGACGGATGCTTGTTCACCATTTGATAAACCAGGCTTCTTGGAATTGTTGTTTCAAATAAAGGGGTGACAGAAGGAATGTAGTTTTCCTTATCTTTCACAATAGGTAACATTAAGTCATAGTGTTTGTTTATGAATTCGTATTTATAATGATTTATTACAATCTGTGTCGAATGATATACACAAATGGCTGCTTTGGTAGTCCACATTTGTGTGTTTTTTGAGAATCTTTGAGCTTTGCAAAACTGTGGAATAAACTGTCAAGAAAAAAGTACTCCTTTTTAAAAGCCCGGTTACACACTCGTTATCTCGTGTAGCGTTTGTCAAAAAGCGTCGCCTACTGCATACAGGCCATTCATAACTATCATCTCGTTTGCCATCTTCCTATGTAAAAAAATCTGCGTCCCAATATTTAAATAAAAAAAAACAACAACCATAAACCAGACAGGAGCCGCGCGAACATTTTTATACATCCACAAGGAATTAGACATTTCCTTTACATCTATTCTATATTTAAAATTATTTCCCTCCTCCGAGGAAGTGGTTGAGGAAACGATTAATTGTTAAAAAGCGATGTTTCGAGTTAGAGGAGCGACGCGTGCGCATCCTTAGTTTAACCGTTACACGGCGACGTTTTTTCAAAAGTGGCCACATTTAGAATTTGTGGCTTTGACTCTTTTTTTTCTGGAGTCGATGCTTAATGATGTCCTGCTTGGTTGGGTTAGTGTGGAGAGGGTTAGCATTAAAATAAGTATCTGAAAACGTTCAGTTGTAAAAAAAAACAGTCGAATGGAGAATCTCCTCCTTTTTTTTGAAGTTGGTTCAAAATAAGATTTTGTTACAAAAACCTAAAGATTATTTTCGATTTGTCGAGTGGCAAGAGGATTTAGAATTTTAGCCAAGAAAGATAATGAGTTTAGCTTTCGAAGTTTTCAGTAATATCACTGATTTTAAAATTGCTTATCTTGTGTGTGTTTGGTAAAAATCTTTTCCGTCATTACGATGGTGTAACTAACCCAATGAGCATGTTATTATTCTCTTATTAGTTTCATTATGTTATTAATTCTGTTATTATTGTATTGCACATATTTTGCTATAGGTACTTTGTTGTTTTTTCTTCTTTTCTTTACTATTTTAAGTTTATTATTGTTGTTATTTTGTGTTATACATAATATATAAGTAACTCTATTGTTTCTCTATTGTTAAGTAAAGTAAATAAACATATTTACATTATAATCTTTGTATTTGTTTGCCTATTTGTCAAATAAATGCTTTTTCTTTCATTTATTTTAATTATAAATAGGTGTACTACTTATATTCTCTAAAACGGAGGAAAATAACATCTCTTTGACAAAAAAAAACCTAAAAAAAATCACGCAGAAGCCGCCTCCACTCTTTAACCCTACACTACTACGTTGTGACAGACAGACAGACGCGCGATAGGAAGTCATTAGTTACCACGCAGTTATTTATAACAATTGATTATGTGCCGAAGATAATCACTGTTTAAACAAATTGAGGAGCGTACTGACTGACCAATTACTATGATTTAACTTGAGAAGTTAAAGTGGCTGGTGATTGGTTAAATATGATCATAACATAACATCACTCCTTTTATCCCCGAAGGAGTAGGCAGAGGTGCACATTAGGGAATTTAATGCCACTGCACAATGTAACACCCACTTTTTACTATTTATGTTATGAGTCCCATGTAATAGGGGGTGAGCATATTGCCATATACCGGACACAATTCCAGATTCAGTGCTAACATTGAGATTTTTTTAAAAACCCAGTAGTACTTTGCCCGAACCGGGAACCCGAGAGATCGAACGACACAGATAGTAGGTATTAAATTAACCAATTAATAGATAACTAAATGCCTTTTTTTTAAGGGGGGAAAATCATCGAATGACTTCTCCCGCTTGGGTGAGGCGGAAGGGAGTGTCAGACTCTTACTGACTAAAAACCACCCCGCTCCTTTTCCTGCACTTCGAGCCAGAGCCCTGGTAAAGCGGTAATCCATTAGGTTCTCCGCGACATAACTAAATACTCCTACTAAAAAGAGCCGATTTCGAATCGAATCGGTTCAGCCGTTCTCGAGTTTTAGCGAGACTAACAAACGGAAATACATTTTTATTTACACATATAGACTGCCTCGTTGGCCGAGTGGTCGTAAGTGCGACTGCCGGGCAAGGGGTCTCGGGTTCGATTCCCGGGTCGGGCAAAGTATTACTGGGTTTTTATAATTAATATTCTCAGTAGGAGCACGGAGTCTAGAATTGTGCCCGGTATATGGCAATAGGCTCACCCCCTATTACATGGGACTCATAACATAAATAGTGAAAAGTGGGTGTTACATTGTACAGTAGTATAATGTGCACCTCTGCCTACCCCTTCGGGGATAAAAAGCGTGATGTTATGTTATGTTACATATAGATTAATCATATAGCCAATATACATATTGTTTTCACATTTGTACCTACACTGTAGGCGGCAAATTATACTCGTTCAATAAAATATGACGTGGTACATAGTTGACGGATACATATGGAGCTATACATAACCAGTGTATCATGCCCTCGCTTCATATGAACTTTACGCACGGTCAGTTTATAATGGATTTGGTAACTTGATGTGTTACCGTGTATTGAGCAAATCCATACAAATAGGAATTGTGAATGAATAACAATGTGAGTACCGTTAACATTCATAATTCACTGTAACGGCTTGTACACGGGGTGTTTTGGTGGCTTTATAATTCTCGAGAAGAAATTATGCTTGGTATTTTTCTTAAGGCTTTGTTGGCCGAGGGGCCGCAAGGGCAAAGTATTACTGAGGTTTTTAAAAATTCTCAGTAGTAGCACGGAGTCTGGAATAGTGCTCAGTATAACGCAATAGGCTCACCCCCTATTCTTGGGACTCTAACATAAATAGTGAAAAGTTGGTGTTACATTACACAGTGGCAATAAGTGCCGTAATGTGCACCTCTGCTTACCCCTTCGTGCTACTACTGAGAATTTTATTTTAAAAACCAGTAATATTTTGCCCAACCCGGAAATCGAACCCGAGAGTCCTTGCGTGGCAGTCGCACTTGCGACCACTCGACCAACAAGGCAGTCACTCTATAATACATCAGATAAAATACAATAACACACTGTATATGTAAAAACAATCAAATTCGTACAAATAGTGTAGGTGTCATCATTATCTTGTGATGTGTTAAACATTGTTTTTTGTTTGACCCCATATCGATAATTGGGATGATGACAGGGTATGAAAATTAAAAATCTAATTAATCTGGAAGTTAGGTATTGAAAAAATATTAGACACGTATTTTTTTATTTTGTCTTATAATAAAACAATACTTAGATAAAACGAATTAAACTTTATGAGTGGGGCTAAAACGTCATTTCTACGTATAAAATGTACATTATAGAAGTGACGTCACGCGACATTTTAAATCAATATATCGTCGAAAGTATTCGTTTCTGTGAAAAAATAAAAAATACGTGTCTGATGATTTAAAATAATCTACCAGACGGACATTAAAATAAAAATTAGGCATCTACCCTATTGGGTTACCGGCTATTTCTTTGTTTTCTTTAGAATTATTTTCTCAAATACTCTTTCGCTGATTTACCTACAATTACAAAACAACTGTCATTCGAGTCTACAGAGTAAAGTCAGCACGCCCCGGTACGGTTTCAACCCGTGAACTTGTCATTTAAATATGAACTTTAAATCGTATGTCGTATGACATATTTCATGATGGCAATATAAAAAAGCTGTAAGCGCGCCGCCCGCGCGCCGTTGGCGTGCTTGCAACATTTATGTATTGTGTCCAAAGCAAAAAACGCCGTTCTGGAGCCGTGGTTATTAAGTGTGGCATCCCACACTTTATTATCTTAAGGGTCACCATCACGGACTGCCTCGTTGGCCGAGTGGTCGCAAGTGCGACTGCCGGGCAAGGGGTCTCGGGTTCGATTCCCGGGTCGGGCAAAGTATTACTTGGTTTTTAAAAATCTCAGTAGTAGCACGGTGTCTGGATATGTGCTCGGTATATGGCAATAGGCTCACCCCCTATTACATGGGACTCATAACATAACTAGTGAAAAGTGGGTGTTACATTGTATAGTGGCATTAAGTGCCGAAATGTGCACCTCTGCCTACCCCTTCGGGGATAAAAAGGCACGTGATGTTATGTTATGTTATGTGTCACCATCACAAGGTCATCACTTTAAAGAAGACGAAAGAAGTTAAGACCGACTAAGGGACTAGAAAAATAGAGATATCTGATAAACTGAACCAATTAAATTGCGATCTGCAATCCGCCTGTCAAGCAAAATTATGGTAAGCCATTTCCTTCAAAATGACTTCAAAAATAGCCTTTAACACGCAAACATTAAAGTCGTTGACAAGACGTTGCCATAACTGTGTGTACAAGTCAGATTTACAAATCAATCAATCAACACTGTAGCGATTCAGCCGCGAAAGTAACATGTTTGAACTCTCCCGACGTTCATCGAAAACTGTTTAGCAGTTTCTGCTAAAACAACAAACAGACGTACAAACAGACAGGTTAATATTTAGGGCCTGTTTAGACTCAAAATTTTTTGTTTCTTTCTAGGTTAATTAACAAGAAACATACGTGTGTTTTACTCCACGAAGGCCTAATTAGAATATCATGGTCCTTCTAAATTTCATTTCTCGTTTTTCATATACGTTTCTCTTATGTGTCGACCGGAGTGATACCACGACCTCACAGAAAACCGACGTGAAACAACGCTTGCGTTTATTCTATCGTGTGAGTGACGTTACTATGTAAAAAAAAATTACACTTTCATTTCATCCAATACCTTTTATTGAACATAATATATCAGTCAGCTCCTTAGGCATACTACCTCTATATTTGGGATGATAACAGGGTATGAAAATTAAAAATATAATTAGTCCGTAAGTTAGGTAAAATTATTAGACACGTATTTTTTTATTTCGTCCTAAAAGAAAACAATACTTAGATAAAACGAATCAAAGTTTAGCAGTGGAGGCTAAAACGTCATTTCTACGTATAAAATGTATATCGAAGTGACGTCACGCGACATTTGAAATCAATATATCGTCAAAAGTATTCGTTTCTGTAAGAAAATAAAAAATACGTGTCTAATGATTTAAAATAATCTACCAGACGGACATTAAAATAAAAATTAGGCATCTACCCTATTATACTAGTACGTAACCATATGAGCGGGAGTAGGCGTTAGCGTTGTGTTCCACACACGCCACTCGAGGAAGGAAATCGCAGCGTCCAAGGGCTGCTACGTACCGCAATATATCGGTAGGTCGAGGCCTGCCGGGTAAGGTGAATCTGCATGGGTATGTCGTGTCACGGCCACAGGCAGAAGAGGAAGGAACCATATCCCCGTCGTCCCCACGATGTGGGAAGTCCATCACGTTATAAAAAAAGTACCAAACCATTAAACTATTGCAATCAACCTGGCTCTAGTTTAATTCTTGTTAGTACTGATATTAAAATCAAATCTCAGGTTTATTTATAAACTAGCTTTTCCCCGCGGCTTTGCTCGCGTCACAAAAGGATAAAAAGTAGTCTATGTATATACCGATACACACTGCGCCATCTATAGGTACCAATACTTTTGTTTTCCCTCGGGAATATCACATTTTTCCGAGATAAAAAATACCCTATTATTTAATCCGGACTTCTTCTAACTTTACGTCTTTGAAAATTCAAAGCAATCGGTTTAGTAGTTATGGCGTGAAAGTGGAACAAACAAACTCACTTTTCCATTTATAATATTGGTAAGGAAGTAAGGATAATTCCTTGCCCTATTCTTGGCTATATAGTGAAGATGTCGCCTACCTATTATTTGTATAGACCTATAGAGAGAAAGTCAACGATGTTGTATTCAATGTTCATCAATCAAAATGCATGAGTTCGTGTATTTAAAGTTACTAGTCATGCTTTGCTAATGGCCCTTTGATTCCCGGCCCGCTAATAGGTTTTATTAAACATGTATAGATCAATGGTGTGTTTATTTTGAAAGTGTTGGTAAATTAGGTTTTTTTTTAAGTGGGGAAATCATTGAATGACTTTCCCGCCTGGGTGAGGCGGGAGTGAGTGTCAGACTCTTACTGACTAAAAACCACCCCGTTCCTTCTGCTGCACTTCGAGCCGGAGCCCCGGTTACTCGTTAGGTTCTCCGCGATTGGTTAGGGTTAATTCTCAGTAGTAGCATGGAGTCTGGAATTGTGCCCGGTATATGGCAATAGGCTCACCCCCTATTACTTGGGACTCATAACATAAATAGTGAAAAGTGAGTGTTACATTGTACAGTGGCCTTTTATCCCCAAAGGGATAGGCAGAGATGCACATTACGGTACTTAATGCCACTGTGATTTTTTTTAAAACCCATTGTTACTTTGCCCGACCCGGGAATCGAACCCGAGACCTCTGATAAAATATAACTGGCTTTGGAAATATCGTCCCGTAATCACCAATATTAACAGAATCTAAAGTATCAATTACTTTACAAAGCAGTCTATACATATAAACTAACCAAAGATGGATATTATAATATCCATTGCGTGTTTTGCTAACAGTATGTCAAGTTAGTACCGTTTTGAACACGCAAATTAATCTTAATCGTTGTAAGGTCGTGATCCTTTCTAAGTTCGGTGTAGATGAAGTGTCTTGTCTCCATATTACTATATCCAGCTTCTAATTTCATTTGGTATTAGACAGAGGTCCTATATAAGACCTGTTTTGAGTAATGAATGGGTATGCAGGTTTGAAGTACATGATTTTAGGAATTACGGAGGCTTTCTTGTTCGTATAGTTTATATGTATTTTCGTTTTGTCGTGTAATTATTGCATATAACTTCAAGCCTTATATCCCCCCGAAGCCGAAGGGGTAGGCAGAAGAGCACATTACAGCACTTAATGCCACTGTACAATGTAACACCCACTTTTCACTATTTATGTTATGAGTCCCAATCCCATGTAATAGGCGGTGAGCCTATTACCATATACCGGGTACATTTCCAGACTCCGTGTTACTACGGGGATTTTTGAAAAAACACAATAATACTTTGCCCGACCCGGGAATCAAATCCGAGACTCCTTGCCCGGCAGTCGCATTTGCGACCACTTGGCCAACGAGACAGTAATTATTGTGCACTGTAATCTAATAATATAGGTAAAAAAGATTTTCTTATTATAAATTATTATCATATGTGTATGTGATTAGTGTGCTGGGATTAATAGTGAAGAGTGTGTGTTTCATTGTACAGTAGCATTAAGTGCCGTAATTTACACCTCTGCCTACCCCTTCGGGGATAAAAGGCGTGATGTATCTTTATAGAATCATTTACACGCAATTTGACCGCTAACAAGCAACCTACGAACGAAATCCAGTTAATCCATCATAATTCCTACCAGTCTTATCTTCAGGACATTGTTATCAAAATGATGCATAGCCTAGAATGTCTTGATCACTCAGGTTTCAAACTAGACCTATCCAGTCAGCGAGTCGTAAATATATCAACGGCTGACTCTATAAAGTATGCCGACATAATCTTAGTTTCTATCGAAGTATTGTTTATGGGGTTTTCGTAAGGGCTTGACTGTATGGTGTACTGTTTCATCCCTCTGTTTTTTCTACAGTGAGTAATTATGAAAAATTATAGTAAAGACTCCTATGAAAAAAATAATACGTCGATGAATAAGGTATAGGAGGAACTGTTTTTTTTTATGGTATAAGCCGGTAACAGATGGGGCCCAATAGGGCCGATGCCGATTCGGAGTCGCGGAGAACCTAACGGGTAACCGGGGCTCCGGCTCGACGTGCAGGAGAAGGAACGGGGTGGTTTTTAGTCAGTAAGAGTCTGACACTCTCTCCCGCCTCACCCAGGCGGGAGAAGTCATTCGATGATTTTCCCCCCTTAAAAAAAGCCGGTAAACAAGCAGACGGATCACCTGATGGTAAGCACTCAGCGCCGCCCGTGGACACTTGCTGAAAATCATGACAATTAATTTATTATGTCTCACAAAAGTTACAATACAAATAAGCGAGGCACGTATTTTGTACCACAATTATCTCATAATAATGAAAGCCAAGAGGTTAGAATTTAGTCCTTGTGTAGGTACTGCTAAGGAGTGGAATTCTTTGGCAGAATCTGTATTTCCTAAAGGGCATAGACCTGGGTGTATTCAAAGCCCAAGTGAATAGGTTGCTTTTGGGACGACGTACTCTATCGTAGAGGTAGACTGCATCACCGCTTACCACCAAGCGAGATGGTCGCCAAACGTCGGCTCATCAAATATAAAAAAAAAATATAAAAAACCTCATAAAAAATCACGTGATCATCACAGTTGTGTACAAACCTTAAAGACATCGTCATAATCCAAACTTTCACCATTGGAACTATTGTGTTGGGCATAAATATTATAATGTTAGAGAATAATAATGCACCAGATTATTGCTACGGACAGACTGATGATTTATTTTCAATGTTAGCTCCGTGGGCGCAGAACAAAGAGTATTGTGGTTACAATAAACATTAGGATCTGATTTTGAAAAAGGTTTGTTTTGATGATGTAAAGTTTAGTAACTGAGGACTTATAGGAATTGTTTTTAAAACGAAATAAATTGAAAACTACTTTCTGAACAAACTGAAGCCAATAAGGTTTTTATAATAACTATCGTGAGACATACTGAATTAACTAAAAATCGCGGGTTACTTACGTGAACATACTGAGAAAAGCTCTACTAGTTACGAACCGCAGAGGAATTCTTCCTCATTAGCACCGTGCGTGGTCGCGGCAATATCACGCAGCCTACGTCAAGCTTACAAGACAGAACCCCTCTCTGGTTCGAAACCAGTAGAGCTTTTTACAGTATATTTATGTGAGTAACCCGCGATTTTTAACAATAAGGGTTATTAAATGCCTGCATAGATGGCGCTGTAAGTAACTCTGGCTGGCTGGGTAATTGGCTGCCGCGCAACGCGTCGCGGGTTCCATTCCCGCACGGAACAACTCTTTGTGTGACCGACAGAGGAGGAAGGAGTTGCATAGACTACTTTTATTTATGAAAATTTAAACAAAAAAAATCATATTCTAAGCGGACGACGTTGCGGGCGACAGCTAGTAGTTAATATGAAACGATGAAGCTTGTCTATGCATAAAGTAACAACTGCCCAATAAGTATTTAGTTATTTATAAGTTATAACGTGCCGAAGTAAACCCGTTAGGAAACGTATGTTTTGGTCTGGTCTATAATTATATCTAATGTATTGTTTTTGGAGTCGAGTTGTCTATATGTTTGTTTAATTGAATTTGCAGCTGTCGTCTATTCAACGCAAATGTGGAGTTTAGTAAGAAATTATGGATTTTTGATGTTATTTGGATTTAAAATTTTATTTCATAGAAAAATGGACAAAGTAGGCTAAAGTTTCTTCATATATAATCTAAATAAAACAATGCACAAAACCATTCGTCGTAAATTACTTATTCATTCTTTAAAATTGTATAAAAATCCATTCAGTAGTTTTTGAGATTATTACACAAATTGTAGGTACAAACAGAAAAATAGATATAAAGAATGAATAGACACAGGACTGAGCATAGTAGAATAGAGATCTATCATCTAACAATTATACTACATACGGGGACCGATTACAATCAATTACAATAAAGCGCATCTAACGTTTAAACGCAGACAAACCCGCGGGAGAAGTCTTTAATAGTTTAAACGGCAATTTGACACACAGAATTATAACAGAAAGTCAACTTCGATTTGTAGTAGAATTATAATAGTTATGGGACTTATAGATGGTAAAAATTTCATTACCAATACTAAATTAACATACATACACATAACATCACGCCTTTCATCCTCGAAGGGGTAGGCAGAGGTGCACATTTTACCACTGTACAATGTAACACCCACTTTTCACTGTTTATGTTATGAGTCCCATGTAATAGGGGGTGAGCCTATTGCCATATACCGGGCACAGTTCCAGACTCCGTGCTACTACTGAGAATTTTTTAAAACCCAGTAATACTTTGCCCGACCCGGGCAATTGCGACCACTCGGCCAACGAGGCAAATAGTAAATTAAATATTATGTTTTCGGCTTACTCACGTAACTGTTTGACGAGGAACTCGACTAGTTTCAAGCCATGCTAGAGGCTCATATTCATGAGTAGCAGCGCGACAATCTCCGCGTTGCGGAATGCGATTACGTGTGTTTCGTGAATTACGTGAGTAAGCCGAAAACACAATAATTACGTTACGGGGTTGGTACGAGCTCGATAATTTTTTTTTTTTAACTTATAATGAGGTTTTTTAGTCAAAAAGTATGTTTACGTTAGTAGCGTGTGAGTAGGTAACAAAATGTATCTTTGTTGTAACACTTTTACGATTTAAAAAAGCTATATTTTGGTACGTACTTTTATTTTCTACTTTAATAAAACAACTTAGATACCTGGAGCTAAAACTTTGCATGAAAAAGTTCATCATATGCAAGTTCAATTTAAAATGGACCATGTTATTCTGCTAGTGCTGCCCTCTGCACAAGTAATTCACGTTTCCTATGTAGCGCAACTGTTCCATTTCTAGTCTAAACATAGTACAGTCTATGTTGAATGCAGGTCTCGTAGTTTTCTTATTCTGTGGTTGCGCATGAGTTGATCTAACACATTATGCTCGATTTAGACGGTGAGTTTGTCGATTTAGATGTTCACTGTTTTGTCAAGTGTGGCGTTTAATGTTGTGATTCTTAAGATATGTTTTATATTATTTGTTACTCTATTAAGGAATAAATAGTGATGAATTTTACGTTAAGTTTCGATTGCAATGCTTTTATTTTAGTGCTGAGTGATATTCATTATATTTTCTTTATTATGCGCCATTGATTAAGTTAGATTAAGAATGTTAGAGAATTAACATTGTTAGTCAAATATAAATTTTATTATTGACACCTTTCTTGAACAATGTCCTGATAAATCAACACAATTTTATAGCAAAGCCTGGTCTAGTGTAGCTTAAAAAACAAATCTATCATCATCAATTATTATGTATCTGCTGAGCAGCAGTAGCAGCGTGACAGTCGCCGCAGTGTCGCAGAATGTTGCTTATGAATATGAACCTCTAGTATGGCTTGTGACTAGTCGAGTTCCTCGTCAAATAATTACGTGAGTAAGCCAAAAACATAATAATTAATTTAGTATGTCTCGAAAAATTTATAATCCTACTATCCTTCATACTAATATAAATGCGAAAGTTTGTGAGGATGTAGGTTTGTGTGTGTGTGTGTGTGTGTGAGGCCTTCACCTTCCAATGAGAGGGATACTTGCAAAAAAAACTCTCATATCTGTTTTTTGATATTATGCATACCTACTGTTTTCTTTTTTCTTTATTATAAGTGTAAATTTATTGTGCATAGCAAGAAGAATTAAAAGGCTTTTTATTTATTTATGTGTGTGTGTGTGTGTGTGTTTGTTGCTCTGTCACGTCAATACGGCTGAAGGGATCGCGATGAAATTTGGGACAGGGGTAGATGGTCTGGAATAACATGTAGGTTATTTTTTATACAACGGGAACGCGGGCGAAAGCCGCTGGCAGAAGCTAGTATAAATATGAATGTAACCTAAAGCTAGCTGAAGCTAGTATAAATGTTAAGTGTGGGAGAGCCATGCTTCGGCACGAATGGGCCGGCTCGACCGGAGTGATACCACGGCCTCACAGAAAACCGACGTGAAGCAACGCTTGCGTTGTGTTTCGTCGTGTGAGTGAGGTTACCGGAGGCCCAATTACCTTCCCGTTTCCCAATCTCCCCAATCCTTGAATCCCCAACGATCCTCAAACTCCTAATCCCCAAAAAGCCGGTGACGCACTTGTAACGCCTCTGGTGTTCCAGGTGTCCATGGGCGATGCCGATTGCTTACCATCATGTGATCCGTCTGCTCGTTTACTGGCTTATGCCATAAAAAAAAACCTCTTCAAAAATTACATGAAAAATTCTTCGCTTTAGACTTCTGACCGTTCCTTCCCAATGACTCAGTGGGCGGGATACCTTATGGATTTATGTTCGTGACCTCCACTACCATTCAATTACACGGTCAAGCACTTTATTATCAAAATGACGTTTTACACGAGTGTTTACAAACTTACATGTAAACTGAATAGATAGGTTTACAGATTTACATGTAAACTTGGATATAAATTAGACATCGTTGGCCTTATGCGAGATTGAAAGGATTTATGTGGTTAGGATTAAATTCCTATAGAAGTAATTAATGTTCGTTGGTTTTTCTGATGCTCGGATGTTTCATTTGCTTTGAAGGTCTGATGTGATGGACGTTGTAGGAAAATAATTCCTTATTACTTTTTTTAAATCTTTTCCCTTCACTGGAGTTAACTCTTGTGTCGTGGTAGCGTTTATAAATGTGGTTATTAAATATGTTTTTGAGTAACTGCTGGTGTAAACTATCTGTTTCTGAATACCACTACATACACACAGGAACACGACTACTTTCAAGAAATGCTAGAGGCTCATATTTATGAGAAGCCGCGACCCGCGAGGGATAACTGTCGCGGTGCTAGAGTCGCCGCGTCGTTGTCAAATATTAATCTAGTATTTTTCACGTAAGTTATACCTAACTAATATAGATTTACAAATTATTACAGACGTGAAAGGTGACTGTAAGATTTAGACAAAATAATAGAATAGAATAGAATAAAATAAGCTTTAGGGTACACCATTAATAATATTGTACATACAAAAAAGGAAATGACAATAATAAATAAAAATAATAATGGGCACAAAGGCGGTCTTATCACTTATAGTGATTTCTACCAGTGTGATTTCTACAATCTAATTTAACTTCTCTTAAATACCTAAATATAGTGATTACTGACCAAAAGTTTATTCTGATATGTATTTTATGATTTTTTTTCCGTTTAACGAAAACAGTTATACTTAAAAAAATCTTTTGTGATTAATTGGTTTTCCTCATGTAAAACTTTTAGTTTTATTTTCGATAATCTGTACAACACCTACTAAATGTTTTTTCCATAACTCATTTATAATTTTCTAGATAACTACATGAAGCATTGGGTCAAAAATAACAATCGTAATCCTTTCCAATCAATTGGGAAACCTGTCGAAATTAATCGGAAGTTCTAATGGGAATCGATGTATCGATACTATAAATCGGTTGTGAATCGAAATGAATGGGAGCTATTAAAAGAACTGTTTGTTTAGTGTATGAATGAAGAGTGAATGAATTGGAAAATGTATGCACTCTCGTATTGGTTTGCGCTATATTTAAACGCAGTAGTGATGTTATTTCTTGGCTTTCCTTCTTCTTGGTGACGTAAGTACTGTATAAAAGGCTACTCATTTCCATTGATTACAGTTTCAGATTGATAGACTGACATAAATGTAGATACGCCTTAGGCTGTTTGAGTAGGTACTCTAAAGAATTCTGCTTAGCTAAAGCTTTACTACTTCGCGCTAACTAGAAATTGGACTTGAGTCGGCTTCTATGACTGTCCAGCTAAGATGCACTTGACTAACAAGGGAATCTTACAAAATTATCAATAATTAGAAAATTACGAATTTTACTATGTACTAATAATTAAGTTTTGCGGAGAACCTAACGGGTGGTTTTTAGTCAGTAAGAGTCTGATACTCCCTCTCGCCTCACTCAGGCAGGAGCAGACATCCGATAATTTTCCCCCCTTAAAAAAAACTAATCATTAAGTTAGTACCAAAAAAATAAGCTCAGTCTAACATGCCCTCGTCACAAAGTTACAGTATACACTAATACTATCAATCTATCAATCAATAGTGAATCAATCGGCGCCCGCGCAGGGTCGAGACACGAATTTGTTCGTAATCTACGAGTATCCGTTTCCGGTCCCAATTCGTGGCACGTGCTCAAATAAGTAGATTGGGGAAGCAATTTGAAAGAAATGTTTGTTTTTTTTTGAGAACAAAATGACATTTTTGTTGAACAGATACTTCCGGATTTTTAGTGGTGCCTGTGTACGGTACACATTGAAGTAGGTATGAGTGTGTGTGTGAGTGTGCGTGTGTGTACTACAGTGATTGCATCAAATAAGATAGGTAAATAATTTATTTCTTGTTGTATTCGTCATTGTCTGGGACAATATGAATACATAAATTTTATCTTTGTGGTTATAAAAAATGTAAGTAAAATATCGGGGAAGGCAAAGCCAAGACTTTATAAATGTTCCACTAGATTTCGTATTTACCGAATCAAAATCAACGGATCATGAAAAAATACATTTCCTTCGAAATATTTATATGAGTATAGGTACCATATTTTTTAATATTTCATTCTGTTATTCGGGTCGGAGAAAAATACAACTAATCAAAATAATGTAATTCTGTTGATACGTTCGTGAGTTATAAATGGCGATGACATACTTTAATCTAAAAAAAACAACCTAAGTACCTATACATTATTTAACATGCAAAACTTACGATATTATTATTTTTTTTTAATTTTGCAAATAACATTTAAATAAAACCTACTTCAACCCCCTTGGTCTTGAAAGTCAGTTAATTAATACGTTAACCGCCGCGTACGTCGCCGGTGATCTACGTTAGCAGAGGATTTGCCTTCAGCAGTTGTCTGACGGCAGTCAAAGGTTTATATACTAAAACATTCTCTTCTCCTAAGTGTAAGAAAGGCTTTTCTGAAAACCGCATCTATATTGGTTCAACCAATCACGAGATTTGCACACAAAAATACACACATACACACAGATCAAACTGAAAATTTCCTTAGTTTGTGTGAAAAAACTGTATGTATATGTAAATAAACCAAAGTTCGTACTTTGGTTTATTGATTTCACAATGTAATCTTTCGTGTAAATTCTTAAGAAAAGATTAAGCTAGGTCCTTAATACAAGATAGTATGATATATTAATCTCTAATTAAAATTATAACACTGCCTCATTGGCCTTAGGTGTCTGCCACTGGGACACTTTCCCCTAAAAATGGAATTGCTCGCGTTATTAGTTATCTATATAGGGACTTCCCACTACTGGCTTTTTTAAAATCTCAGTAGTAGTACAAAGTCTGGAAATGAGCCCAGTATATGGCTATAGGTTCACTCCCTATTACATGGGACTCATAAGATAAATAGTGAAAAGTGGGTGTGGTGGCTACAGTGGCATTAAGTGCCGTAGTGTGTGCACCTGTGCCTTCGGAGATAAAAGGCATGATGTTATGTATTATGTCATGTTAAAATTAAATTTTTTAACGTCTCAAAAGAAGTATTGAATACAATACCAATGCCAACATATCGACTATGCCATTAAACTCATCACTGCCAATTCAGTCGTTCCCAAGTCACATTTCTGACTATTCTATTTAACATACTAATGTTAAACAGCTCATAACTTAGCCGGATGAGTAGCAGACATGCGCAGTCGCTTTCAGACATAATTTGGGACACAATCCCTCTATTATAACAAGGAAGCTAGGACAAAGTTTTCTTTGAACACATTATTATGTTCCTAGAACTTGGAAGTAATGGAGGAAATTCGTTTCCGTGTGTAACTATATGTATTTCTTACAATTTACATGTAAGTATGGAGTAATGGTAGAATGGAGTGCTAAGTTCGTTTGGTAGTTGGGTGTAACTTTGTCTATAATTAATTTGAATGGTTACAAAAAATTGTGTGTTTGATGACAATAATTTGAATATTTGTGCTCAAAGACCAAAAACAGTCATTAGAGTAAATTGTACAACAGTGATGTAGATTACTGGCTAAAGGTATTTGGACATTTTGATTTTGATGAAAACAGGAATCTGTGTCATTAAATGACCATAATTATCTAAAAGAAGAAAAGAGAATGGGATGACGATGATAGTCTATTTAGTGTAGATAATTTCATTAAATCTACTGATTATTATATTCGATGCACGTGTGGACGTCTGTGTCTTGAGAAATGCACTCGTGTAGATAGATGTAGAATGTAATAGGTAATTGTAATAAAACAATAATAAAAAGATGTAGATCTATCTATCTACACAAGTGCATTTTTTCGCAATATTATATCCGTTAGTGTGTCATGAACAATAATATACGTTGAAATATCGTAGATATGTTATCTTTAACAGAAAAATAAAACTGACTTTGAGTAATCTTGATTCTTGTTTGTTTGTATGTTGCAATGTTAAACGAAACAACAACTTTTCTTCGGAGAAAATAAAATAAGGACAATTATATTTTCTACAATTTGTACTTATTCAAATTGAAATTAAATGGTTCGAATTCCAAATCACATTACAAATGCGAAAGTTAGTTTGTGTATTACCTCTTTTCGCTTTACTTAACCAACCTTAATAGTCGGGAGCACGCACTTGGGCTAGGCCAGGGTAATAGCTAGTATTATACAAACTTTATAAACATATCTCTTTGAAATGATATTGCTACGGATACCATATTGTTTATTATTTTGTAATGAATATACTATATTTGTCTGAATGTTGGTTTAGTTATAGGACTCCATTTGCTCGCTTCTCCGTGTAAATCCCGTATGTTTACGATTGAAGCGTGTAATAGGAATTGCTACTTAACTAAGTTTATTTGTGGAAAGTGATTATTGTATATTATTTGTGCAAAATATTGTTCATTATATTCTTTGCCCGTATGTAAAAAATGAGGCTTGGCAAAAATAAAAATTAAATATAAAATAATAAGTTTATTTTACGAATGTATTTTGATACGTAATATATTTTATAATACTTAAGGCATAGGTAGATTGTGTTTTTATAATAACTATCGTGAGACATACTAAATTAAGTAAAAACGCGGGTTACTCACGTGAATACACTGAGAAAAGCTCTACTAGGTTAGCTCACTGAGCTGCGCGACATCGCCGCGACCGCGCACGCTGCTCATGAGGAAGAACCCCTCTGTGGTTCGAAACTAGTAGAGCTTTTCTCAGTATATTCACGTGAGTAACCCGTGTCTTTACTTAATTTAGGTAGATTGTATCTATTGCTAGTTATATTTTTTTTATTTTTTTAAGCCATTATCGTCCCTCCTTTTACTCCTCTCTATGTAAAGATTTGCTTTGTGATTTTTTTTGCTCGCGTACTTTACCGTGTCTGGAACAAAAATAGCAGACAACACCGCATGTAAAACTACGTCTCTATCTCGTATATCTAAGTGGTATATTTTATCTGTTTATTCCCTTACATAGATTGAATTCAAATCATAGATTATGCAGACAATATCAAAGATAGCAATAACATTATTATTTGCATAAAGTGACAGTTGGATATTCAGCCGCCATATTGGTTTGATTGGCATTGTAGACGAGCACGTCAAGCTACTCTCAACAATGAAGTTTTCTTAATAACTTTCAACCTTGTGGTATTGCAATAAAGTTGAAATATGTTTGAGATTTGCGTTGATGTGAGTGTATCTGTAATGGCAATGTAACTTGTAATGGCATTAGCAACAAACGAATCATAATTGAATAAAAATTTAAAACTAAAAATTTAAAAGTACGTAAATTGTTTTGACATACTATTAACGTTTTTCTACCAGACGGAGACCAGTGGGGACTTTCCAAATATCCCTTCAAGCCACGTCACCTACGTATCAGATGACCAGACGACACTCGCTAACAGCAAAAAGTAACCTTCATCACATTTCTACATTTTTACATTCAACATTTGCCAAGAAGACACTAGTGAAACAAAATATCCTACACATAAAACTGATTTAAGACAACCATTAATATTATTTATGAGTGTCTGCGATACTGATTCTCATTTTCTCTATGGAATCGGACATAATCACGATATCCGAACACATTTAGACGACCGATTTTCTCAATCAACACGATACGTTCTACTTTGAACCGTGTCGCCAACGTCCACATCATTGAAAATAAGCCAACATTAACAAAACGCAAAGAAAACAGTGAAAATACATTAATCACAAAACAAAATATATCATAAATGCACCTCTGGTTGCGTAATAAGACGCAAACGTGTTGTTTACTTGCGTTTTCCTCGATTTTCATACAGCAACATACAGTTAAACAAGGATGGAGATAAAACAACGCTAGTTTTCTTTAAAGGATAGAAAGAGATAGAAGTACGCGCTCACTTTCGCCTACGGTTCCAATTACAGCGCACGCGCACAGCTGAAAGCTCACTCGCGCGCTAGTCTTCAGTCATCTTGCAAAGCTCGATGCGCGCGGTCGTCTCCTGTGTGTCGAACATTTATCGAATTTTCACGTACGGAGCTAACTTTTGATGTGACTGTGTCAAAGTGCTTGTGTTTTTCAACTTCTGGTGACGTTTAGTGTTGTAAACTGGTACATTGGAGGCTGTACTGACTTTCAGTGAGGTTGCAGATCCTTGGTGCGGGATTTGTGTTCATTCCCAGAAGTTGGTAAGTCGATTTGTGTTATTTTAAGATATAATTAAATATAGACTCGGCTTTTATATGAAAATATAATTAGTTTCATATGTAGTGAGTCAGATTTCTTGGTATTGTTTTTTCGAGTGTGATTAGATAAAGTAATATTTTTCTTAGAATTTTCATAATTAATGGTGACATGAGATTTGGCGGGAATTCGTTGTAGATTAGTATTTTTATAATTTCGAGTGTGGTACTTTAAAACAATATGTTTTAAATTATTATTGTTTCAAGTGTCGTAAGTGGTCAGTGTGTATTCAAATTGTTTATTAGTCATACGGAATTATTTATTGAAAGTATCCACTTAGTAATGTTTATATTATAATTTTTATAGTTAATCGATATGCACTTGAAATGATGTATTGTATGATGTATGTATGTATAAAAATAACATATTTTTTATTTTATTATTTCTAAGTAATAAAATCCATTTTTTGTTAAATTTGAGGAAGGGTATGAATTAGGAATATGACATAAAATGTAATATTGACAACCCTGAATCCACCACATTTCGAAAAAATATTTTAGATCATAATTTTTTATGCATCCTCAAATATAAAATAAAGCCGCTGTAATAATCCCAAAAGGGGGGAAAATAAACAGTACACTAATTATCCGAATTTACGAGTAAACTAATCAGCAAGAATACATCAACCAACTAAAAATAAAAAAAGTACTCAAAATCAAAGAAATCCCCAACAATTAACTTGACATGACCTTTTTCGAAAAAGAAACAAAAAAAAGGAACATGTGGGCAATAAATAAATCTTTACAAAGACAGTGTATCGAGGATGATGTTCAAGCGGGAATCGAACCAGTGTCCCTTTTAGCATTCAGCCGGCGTCCTAACGCGTAACACGTGGCAAACAATGTGTTTTTGTTGCTTAACGAACAGTGACATGAATGGAGATGGCAATATCCTTACTGATATTATAAATCGGAGAGTGAGTTTGTTTGTTCCGCTTTCACGCCGTAACTACAAAACCGATTGCTTTGAATTTTTGCAGACGTAAAGTTTGAAGTCCGGATTAAATAATAGGGTACTTTTTATCCCGGAAAAATTGATATTCCCGATTGAAAACAAAAGTGTTGGTATAGATGGCGCTGTGTGTATTGGTATATGTCACATAGGCTACGTTTTATCCTTTTGTGACGCGAGCGAAGCCGCGGGTAAAAGCTAGTATAAATATAAATTACATTTCGTGTTTAAGTTTGTTCGTGTTACTTGTATTATTCTATGTAAGTACTGTTGTAGTGGGTAATGACTATTTGAGTATTAATATAATGGTTGTAAGTGTGTAACTGTGCGATAAGATGCGTCCACATCGAGTTAAACTGGAGAGAAATCAATAATGGTAATTATTTATGTTTGTATTTACATAAATCAAGTGTCTGCTATTAATAATGATGGAGGAGTATGAGTAATTATATGAAATAATACAATCATTACGGTAACATAAGACCTCTACTTCTTTAGAGACACAAAATAAAGAAAATATATTTTACTTTCAAAAGTCAAAGTCAAAGCATTTATTTTAATTAAACCATAATTTGTTACTTTTGAAACGTTAACAAATACAAAATAAATAATAGTCTGACAGTCAGTCCGTCAGTGAAGCTAGGTGAAGCTAGGTGCTCATTCCAAAATGTAGATTCGAATGGATAAGAACTTTAATTAAATTATTATAGTTTCCTATTTTTGGAGATGTGTTGCATATTTTAAACTTACACTATTAGCCAACCATACCACATTCCAACAAATGATTTCAAAATAATAAAAAAAAACTTCGAAAATTTTAACAAATAAATGTCCAGCGCCGTCTCCACACTTCGGATACGACCCTGTTCTTTCCGGTGAAGCTAACGTGTGCGTAACACGTGGTTCTGTAGTTCTGTAGGTAGTGACAAAAAAACGAACAGACATACAATGAAGACGTTACCCTTAATCTTGTCCCTTTGAAGACATGGCCTTAATTAAATATTTCGGACACGTTCGGTGATTAGGTTAGTATCCGTTCTGGTGATTCTTGGTGATTTTTGATGTAGTAAGTAGAATTTGTTAGGTATATAAATAAAATGGTTGTAAGCAGGATCGTAGAGTTCTTAGTTTTATATTTTATCTAAAACTATTTTTATATATTTTAATAATATATATTTTTATATATTTTACATAAAACTAAGAACATGTATTTTTACATGATTTTCGGCTCGAGCAAAGCATAACAAGGATTTTTTTAAATCTTAGAAGTAGCATTAAGTCTGGAAATGTGCCTGGTATATGGCAATAGCCTCATCCCCTATTAACTCATAACATAAATAGTAAAAGGTGGGTACTACATTGTAGAGGTATAGTCGCATTAAGTGCCGTAATGTGCACCTCTGCCAACCCCTTCTTTGATAAAAGGAATGTTGTTGTCTTTTGTAAGTAAAAGATTGTTATTTTGTTAGTCTGTTGAAAAATCTATTCAAAATGCTTTACCGACACAGCGTAATGATCTAAAATACATAACTTCTCTACTTTTCTACTAGTAGGTACATGTACTTTTCAATAATCCTCTATAATTAATCTTGTTACTACTACCTAATCGGATCATTAAAACAAATTAATATTTTTATGAATAATTCAAAATCTGCTGCCGTGCAACGTGTCGCGGGTTCGATTCCCGCACGGAACAACACTTTGAGCGATCCACAAATTGTTGTTTCGAGTCTGGATGTCATGTGTATGTGAACTTGTATGTTTGTAAACGTACCCACGACACAGGAGAAAATCCTAGTGTGGGGCAACGTTTTTTAAGAAAAGAAAAATAAATGTTTTAAGCAAAATTACAATTTTAAACTTAATTTCTTCATCATAGAAGTTAATTCAAAGGACTCATCAACTCATCGTGCTATCAAGAAAATATGTACAGTAAACGTTTACGCGTTCCACAGTTTATGTTGTACGAAAATAAACTTTATTCCCTCTACATAACACATTTCTGCGAAGTCATATTTTTTATTTCGATCATAACAATATGAAGTTTATTAAACGTAAACGCTAGATCTGTAAAATAATTCTCATCCGATTCTCTGTTTTAAAATGGTAGTTAAAATATACCATTCATAGATACAGATAAAGACATTTATTTATTTATTTAAAACCTTACCTAAAACTATCATTACAGTTTTCCCCATTGCGATAGCTTAAGTCTAAAACTAAATCTATGTACCTAATTACTAATTTAACTCGTCGAGTACCGTATTTACATAATAATAATAATAATAAGCCTCTTATCCTGAACTGCTTTTTCTTTTTGTAGTTGTCTTTAGTTGTCTTTAGTTATAGCATGTCTCTTAGTTCAGTGTGCCTTTTGGCAAAGGCCTCCTCTAACATTCTCCATTGAACTCTATCTCTAGCAACCCTTCTCCATTTTGGGCCTGCCGTCAATTTCAGTTCATCTTCCCATCTACCGTATTTATAGACACAATTAAAGAACAATAGGTTGCGGCCACCGGTGACCGCTTGGTGTTTGACAGTTTAAACAAGACAAATCAAAATGAAAAAGAGAGCATACACAAACTTAACTAAACTTAACATTTATTCATAAAAAAAAGAGATAATACTGACGACTTTATGGTCACGAGATCAGCGGTGAACTACTTACTAAATACAAAAAAAATTGTGTAAAAACATGGTGTACAGAGATGGAAACAAGGTATTATTGGACTAACAAAGTATTAAACTGTCAAACACCAAGCGGTCACCGGTGACCGCGACCTATTGTTCTTTAATTGTGTCTATAAAACCGGTACTCGACGAGTTAAATAAGACTTTGACTGCCAATAAAAAACTGTTGAAGGTAAATCCTCCGCTAACGCCGGTCACCGATTACCCCCTTAGCGTTTAACGTGATAATACTACTAATTGTTAATCATCACTTATTTCATAACTGTTGAATAAAATTGACGTTTGACAGTTTTTAGTATGGAAAAATTGACAAATATTCAATGTCATTCCTCAGTTAAAATTTATATGGCGTTTTTTTATGGCATAAGCCGGTAGCCGAGCAGACGGATCACCTGATGGTAAGCAATCGGTGTCGCCCATGGACACCAGGGGCGTTATCAGTGCCTTACCGGCGTTTTGGGAATTGGGAATCAGAGGATTGGGGAGACTGGGGAGGGGAGGTAATTGGGCCTCCGATAACCTAACTCACACGACGAAACACAACGCAAGCGTTGTTTCACGTCGGTTTTCTGTGAGACCGTGGTATCACTCCGGTCGAGCCAGCCCATTCGTGCCGAAGCTCGGCTCTCCCACATTTAAAAAGGCGTTGCAAAAGTCGGCCCTAAATATGAAACCTTCAAATTTTATGTAGTGTAAATATTACCGCCGAAAACTTATTCTGGTCAGCAATCTAAAGAAGTTTCGGGTAACCTATTTCAATATCCTGTTGTTTTTTTTCGGTTTGTCATCGAAACTTGCCGTCTATTGCAGCTATTGGACTAAAATCTTAAATACCTTATTAAACAATCTCTAACCGACGAGCATGCATGAAAGGATTGATGACTGTTAATGAAGCGAAACAGGTATGTAGGAATCTTAGCAATTGGCGTTCCATAGTCTCTGCCTGCCATGGAAGACAAGCGTGAAGTTATGTATGTATGTGCGTAAACAATCTCTAAAATTCATTACCTGCATTGTCGAAAGAAAGGAAGAAACAATAAATAAGTCAATAAGTGTATTGGTAACGACAATATTTAGCACTAAATGTGGAGAAAATCATCTGAAGAATGCTCTTATCCCTACAGATAATAAGACCACATAGCATTTGTGCAGTGAACACAATAAAAACACACTTATGTTTATTTAAAATAGCCTAACAAAGCATGTCAAATAAACTGATAAAAACATTTTGTTCTTCAAACTTTAGGTATTAACCTAATTATTTGTAGAATCACTATGTCTGTTCGTTTGCAATGGATCAACATTATATTTATAAGTGTGGGACAGCCATGCTTCGGCACGAATGGGCCGGCTCGACCGGAGTGATACCACGGCCTCACAGAAAACCGACGTGAAACAACGCTTGCGTTGTGTTTCGTCGTGTGAGTGAGGTTACCGGAGGTCCAATTACCCCCCTCCCTAGTCTCCCTTGTCTCCCGAAACCCCGTATTCTCTACAATCCTCAAATTCCCAATACCCAAAAGGCCAGTAAGCACTTGTAACGCCTTTGTGTTTCGGATGTTCATGGGCGGCGCCGATTGCGTACCATCAGGTGATCCGTCCGCTCATTTACCGGCTTATGCTATATAAAAAAAACAATTATGATTTGGAACATATTATTTACAACGAACAAAGCAATTTCAATTATTTATTGGCACTAAACGTAATATTTCGGTCATGCGATACTAATTTTTTCCACATTTCATTTGAAATAATTTACTAGAAGATGGATTTTTTATCAAATCATTTCGTGTCAAATGAGTCGCGTCTAATGGTGGCACAGAGGGCACTCAAAACGTTACAGGGCACATATCTGTCGAAAATATAAAAGTATGGTCACCCGCGCCGCCCACCGGCGCCGGAGTCGATTAGACATCAGAATTATTGAGAAAAACTCTATTCTAGGCCATGAGTCAAGTAATGGAACATTTTATTGTTGTTTAATTTTTATTAGCTAATCGAATCGAGTTGTGAGGCGAACAATATTGTAGGGATCACACACGAACTAAATTATTAAACAAAATACCACTTTGACACTTATTTAGGAATTACAGAAAATATTTTTACCACTTGCTTTCAAAATGGCCGCCGTAGTCGAAGTACTCTGCGAGTTAAAAACAATATTTTTACTGCCTGTCTGTCTGTAAAATTTTAAAATGATTGATGTGCTAGTAATAAAATTGACATGAAAAGTTTAATCTTGGAAATATAATGGAGTTTCACTGTAGCCATGGTTATAATAATTATGGAGGTGGCCATTCGCATGACGTCTTCAATACGTATGAATGAATGTTCTTTTGAGGTCCCATCCAGTGTTACAGATATTTTAGATGATTTTAGATTTAAAAGTTAAACAATTTAAATATAGAATACTTGCAAATAGCCAGAATGAGAAATATTTTGCACAACTGGTGTAATCACAGATGGGTGTAATATTGACGTGTGTTCATTGATTCGTTCATTGACAATATTTTACGGTTAGTCCTTTATTCACATTTTCGTTCCTTTCTTATTTAAAAAAAAATTACATGAAGGAAATTTATGTTTCTTTAATCACAATACAATAATATTCTAGATTTCTAAACATAATTCTCAAAATATTCTTTCAATAAACAACTCTAGAGTGAGCGAACTATTTTGAAAGTGACTTCCTATCACATTCAGACGTACTCCACAATAAATTACACTATATCTACAAGACTGGAGTCGAATTAGGATCGATGCCAATGTAATCGATTAATTCAATCGATACATTAGTGATGTGCGCATTCGTTATGGTTTGGTTAATACCGGAGTTATGTTCAATGATGTGATTTGAAATTTATTTATTTGTTTATTGCTAGGATAGTTTAACTAAGTTAATGCTTTTGGGTTTGATATATGAGTAGAATAACCTATCATCCTGTACATTTATTTAAAATTCTCTAAAATTATATTTTCATACACAACTTTAAAATATAATTAAAAAATAGGTGCCAGTAGATCAGTAGCGGGAGCATGGTCCAAGCTACCCGTGGTTAGGGATCCAGAGACAGAAACCTCCTTACGATACGTGCCGTTTCTAGGAGCCTAACGCCAGCTTCTTAAGAAGAGCCTCTTATGAAGTATCATTATTATTATTGAAAGGGGACCGACAGACTCCTATAGTAAATCAGGCTCCGACAGACAAAAATGAAATACTGTGGGGTTTTAAGGACTTACAAATAAACATATATTAGTATTTAAATAGCTCTGTGAAATTAATTAGATTTTGATATATCCCTGTAGATTCCAAATATTTCAGTTAGTTGTCTAGAAATCGTCCTAACCTTTGTTCCTTTAATAAGTTCAATAGGTAGGTAAGTTCAATAGGTATATAACGGATTTGGATTGATAGTACGGTATACTGTTGTCTTATTATCTTTCTTCTCTCTCTAATCGTTCGGCTAATCACATAAACACACATTTAGCCATCACATTTATGGAAAAACAAATGTTAATATTATACACAAATAACATTATTAACAAAATAACCCTCACTCATATCCACTCCAAAAGTTGCAACAACATCAATACAATAATTTTCAACATCAGCTCACACAGACAGACTTGCATTAAGTATCGATATACTCTGTTGCATTAAGGTCAGAGTATTTAGGTCAAGAGCGAGTTGTTCCAAAGAGGATACATATGTAAACAACAGTTGTCAGTATATCAATCATTATCACTATGAATATTGAATCTAAAAATAGGACCCATATTCTTGTCGCCTGACTAAAAGCTTCTATCAGTCAATCAAAGGAATTTCAATGTTATTCGCGTATGATATGCAAACTTTTTGGTTGAGTAGGCTGAATGCGGTTGGTACCTTTGCCTTGTATCAACTGTCACTTTGACAGCGCGGCTAATCGTTATATTTTTTTTATTGCGAAGAATGTTCTTAGAGTTTTGTTGCGGATTTAATACATTGAAAAATAGTACCTACGCTTTCGTAATGTTGCTAAAATTATCTTCAAGAAATTCGATTTATCCAGATCTAAAACATTCTAGAGTTAATCTCCGCAGTTTTCAAAGAAACCAACTATTATGATGGCTGCCAAACCACAGATTGTTGCGAATTATTTCTTAGCCGAATAACAATAAAGTCTATTTTTGAATAATGTGTTTATGATCGGGATTTCAGTTCCTAGATTTGAAATGGAGTAGATTTGATCCGAGGTTCCGCTTGTGCTAAGAATATTATGATTGAACTGTTGCATAAGTTTACAAGTTAGCTAGTGCACCATAACTCTCAATTCTCTTTGTTGATTTCACAGTATAAATCAAATTATTTTGTACTAAAACATGTTAAGAATATTTCAAAATCATAAATAAAATTACCAGACAGAAAAAAGTTTCTGCCTAAAATAGTTTTCAATATCCGTCTGACAACTACATACTTCACAAAATTACTTTCAGTACAAGGAAAAAGATAGTACAACTGTAATTCAACGCGACAAGGTTTAATTTAGAATAAATTCCAATTAACTAACGGTAAAACAAGGTTTGTACTACGCAAAGGGCGACGGAATCAGAACACTGGCCGTATAGAATACAGATCGAAAATAGAATGCGTGTGACAATGAAAAGAACTAAATACAAATTCAAAATTGGAATTCCGAGCGCGTTGTTATTTTTTATAGTCTGTATGTTTAGCGATTTGATTTGACTTTCTCAGGACCACCATGTAATAGAATTACGCATTCATTTTAATGGCAACACTATGCAATAAAATCTTTGTTGTTTTACCACGAACAAATATTATTATTCAATGCATTTAAATAAATGGGAATTTAACGTAAAATGTGTGAAAACATCGGTAGGTATACGTTACGAAACATATTCATGTTTCTACATTTACATAGAAAGTCATTTAAAATTTTCTGTGTTTTGGCAAGAATTTTATATACTGTTTAATGTATACCTATACTCCTATATCTTAGAAGTGTGAAGATTGTGGTCATTGCCCTATAAGAAATAAAAAATTCTAGTTAGGTATGTACATTAAAACTTTCTTAATATTCTGTGAGACTTTGCATAGATAAAATAAACACACAATAAGTACGAAGAAAAAAATTAAATTACATTTTTTTTAATAAAGTTCCTACTGTATTCGTATTTCATTGCTTTGTAAAAATACAAAATATTATTTTAATTTAATTAACCGCAAAATGTAAGTCATATTTATAAAATTGGGTCATTGCTCATGTCGTCATAATGTCTATAACACCTACTGTTATATGAGTGGTTTGTTATTTTGCAATTCATTTGAATTTGAAAAAGGATTTTATTGGTAATAGAAAATTTTCTTATTTATTTTAATGGTTCCTAAAGATGCTCCCTCTCCGGGAGCATTCGCGTGTTATGTAACGTTACAGATCTGAGCATTACATCAATGAAGGAGGAGAACCGAGCATTACAATGCGCACCTTGTAATGATACATGTGTAATATCTTGATACTATGACATGACATCGTGCTATGAAATGCTCAAAGTCAAATCTACATGTTACATTATACGCAAACGCTCGTTAGTCAGGGAGGTATTATTGTAATGTAATGCTCAAAGTCGAATCTATAATGTTACATTACACGTGAATGAGCACCTTTTAAACTTATATTACCTAGTAGACTTTAAATAGCTCTAAAATAAGAAGATAAAAAGTTCTATAGAGCATGTTTAAAAATGTTCAAAAATCGAACGCCTGTCGATTCGCGAACATGCCCGAAATGAGCATGGTAATGTTGAGCAACATTCCGACACACATGTTACTAAATGACAAGTGATCACAAGCATGCTTCAATTGTGAAGCATGCTTGTGTGCTTGAAATTAGAATGTGTAACAGAACCTTCTTTAGGCATATTTACAGAAGCATAATGAGACCTGAGTAAATAAAACAGATCTATCACATAACATCATATAACATCATGCCCCTTTATTTTCAAAGGGATAGGCAGAGGTGCACATCACGGCACTTAATACCACTGTAAGTACAATGAAACACGTGGGTGTTCTATCATAACATAATCCTCATGTAATAGGTCCCATGTAATAGGGGGTGAGTCTATTGCCATATACCGGGCACAATCCCAGACTCCGTGCTACTACTGAGATTTTTTTTAAGCCCAGTAATAGTTTGTCCAACCCGGCAATCGAACCCGCGACCCCTTGCTCGGCTATCACGCTTGCGACCACTTGGCCAACGCGGCAGTCTATAATAATACATTAGCACTGCATACTCTACTTTAATGTAGCTGACTATGATCAAAATCCACATTTTCAAGTACAAACATACTAAAAATAAGTTAATAATAATAATTGTATTTTTGTTCAGAAGATATTCACCTGCCGTTTTCCTGGACAACTGCCAGTAACCGATTGTCTATACTACGTCATATTTCTGTTATAATTTTTTCGATTATGTACCGGTTCCAACTGAATATTAGTAGATATAATTATAGCGCAAAATCTATACAGATAAAAGAAATTAGAGTGTCTATTTGTAATATTAAAATAACCGCTTTGTACTACATGCATATGAATATACGTACGATAAACGAAAACAATATTACAATTTACAAATTTAAGTGTGGGAGAGCCATGCTTCGGCACGAATGGGCCGGCTCGACCGGAGTGATACCACGGCCTCATAGAAAACCGACGTGAAGCAACGCTTGCATTGTGTTTCGTTGTGTAAGTGAGGTTACCGGAGGCCCAATTACCCTCCCCTTCCCCAATCTCCCCAATTCCTGAATCCCCAACGATCCTCAAACTCCTAATCCCCAAAAGGCCGGTAACGCACTTGTAACGCCTCTGGTGTTCCACGTGTCCATGGGCGACGCCGATTGCTTACTATCAGGTGATCCGACTGCTAGTTTACCGGCTTATGCCATAAAAAAAAATCTGTCTGTCTGTTTGTACTGGCTAATCTCTGGAATGGCTGGACCGATTTTGCAAGACTTTTTATTGGTAGGTGGCTGATATACCTACCTACTAACAAAAAAAGTTATGTTCTAAAATTCATATTCTATGCGAACGAAGACGCGGGCCACAACACTAGTGTTCAATAAGTTAGAAGTCTGTAAGTTCTTGTGAGTCTATGTTGTCTATGTGTAGAGCTAATTGCTTACTATCAGATGATCCAGCAGCGTAAGAACTCTATAACTTTTTCATCCTTTTTACTACAGTCTATCTCTCTACCAAAATTCAACAAAATTTTGTTCAGCCGTTTAGGAGAGAAAGTGACACAAACAAACTTCTATTCGCAATTATTGAGTTCTGATTATTCCAACGTCATATCCTTGTCTCACAAGGCAGGAAGAGATATGGTCCATTCTATTTTTAGTCTGTATAGTACACAAATTGTTCTACATCACATAAAGTATTGTAATTGATATAATAATTAATTAATTATGTTTTATTTATGAGAATAATATTTCAAACAATATGACTAATTATAGAGAGAAGGTGTATATACTGAATTTATCTTGTTTGGTTGTATAATTGTAATTGTACAAATATAATAATACATGAGTTTAAGATAGTAGTCGCAAGTGCGACTGCCGGGCAAGGAGTCTCGGGTTCGATTCCCGGGTCGGGAAAAATATTACTGGGTTTTAAAAAAAAGTCTCAGCAGTAGCACGGCGTCTGGAAATGTGCCCGGTATATGGCAATAGGCTCACCTCCTATTACATGGGACTCATAACATAAATAGTGTAAAGTGGATGTTACTTCTGTGTGCACCTCTACCTACCCCTTCGGGGATAAAGGCGTGATGTTATGTTATGTTACTATAATAATATATTCCTACTTATACCTCTTTAAATCAATAGAACTATTACGTATTTCCAAGATATACTATACGTTAGTTGAATTTGAAAATGGTCACCAAGTTCATGTAGCGATGTGATCTGCATAAGATTGACATTCCCCATGGTTGTCATCACCATGTTATGGTTACGTCAGCTGGCCGTGAACCCGGTAGTAAAGTTAGATAGAGATGGGACATTGTCTAAGAGAAGACTAGACGAGTCTTTGATAAATACCTAGGTAGATATATTATGTACTAGCTTTTACCCTCGTCTGCCTTGTTAGTCGATTGGTAGCAAGTGCGACTGCCGGGCAAGGGGTCTCGGGTTCGATTCACCGGGTCGGGCAATGTATTACTGGGTTTTAAAAAAAATTTTAGCCGTAGCAAGAATTCTGGAAATGTACCCGGTATATGGCAACAGGCTCACCCCCTATTACATGGGACTCATAACATAAATAGTGAAATGTGGGTGTTACATTGTACAGTGGCATTATGTGCCGTAATTTGCACTTCAAATATAATATACCTATGTATGTTTGCGCGACTATCTCGCAAATTGGCTGAACCGATTTTGATGCAGTATTCAGAAAAGTGTTAGTTACACTTAGGAAAAGGTAGTATAATAATTAACAGACTTCAAGAAAAAGTCACTTTAGTTAAACTTAGTTTATACAATAATAATATTATTAACAAATGTTTTTTTTTTAAGTTGATAAAGCTAATAAGATAAAGCTTAGGATATTTTTCGGTTCCATACAAAGTTATCACGTCTTCACGGTAGCTGGACATACAGTAGATTCTTCACATTTATTTCCAGTATTCCATCTGTATATCAATAATTATACAGCATAAAATTACTTCCAAGTTTATTATTAATTACTTTCCTATCAGCCAGTCAATCAGTCTCCACTCTATCCCGGAAGCCAATATAATAATAATATGAAATATCATTTGCATACAAGATTGTAACATACAAATTTGATATACTATATGCAAGGCATGTCCTATAGCCTATAGTCGGAATAAAAACTATCAAAGTACACAACTACACATACAAATTAGTATATTCCCATATTATATCAATTAAAATTCAAGGAAATTCAATGAACTCCTCTCCATAGATTTATATGGTTTCTATTAACAAACCTTATTACAGTGACGTATGTCAATTGTTGTAATTCGTAGGTGACATCCTGTATATTAAAAAAATATATCTTATTTTTATCTGTGAGTAGCTCAACGGATCTCTAACTGAAGGATTGAGTTTTGTTGTAAACATATTCTTGTTATCTATAACTTTATCTAAACAGAACATTTTTTGGGACAAGCCCGCCACAACCTCCCAAAACCGCTGCAACTCCTGTAAGCCAGGATCTACAGTAGATACAACCATGAAAACACCGGAACACTGAAGTCCGGCGCGTCCCAGGGACATGAGTGACTGTCTTGGTTCCCGCAAAGAAATGAATCAGAAGATATTATAAGAGGAGAAGAAAAAACTATAGTTTCCACTTCCCTCGGTGAATTACTGCAGGAGACAGAATGAATTAAGCCTAAACAGAACATTTAATGAAAATCGATAGAGCAGTTTCCGAGATAGGTACAGATTTTTATTTCTAAGTCAAGATAATAAAATAGCCATAGTAACCTGCACCAACAGGATACCTAGATCTAATTAATGTTCTAGGTATTCTAAGAGCAAACAGTTTGCATCATTTAGTTAAATATAGACATTACGTTCAATAAACATAATCAGTTTGCTTTGAGATTTACGGTACACATTGTAAGCAATGGAATCAAAACAAACTAGGGATATATTACGTCTTTAAACTAGATATATGTTACGTACAAGTAATGCTAGATTTTGTATGGAAACTAGGTATCATTTAGTTATCTTATACTTATTATATAAAGTGAAAGAGTTTGTTTTTTTTATTTTTGAACGCTAATCTCCGTAACAACAAGTCTGATTTGAATAATTATTTTTGTGTTGGATAGTGCATTTATCGAGGATAGCTATATGTTATAAAACATCACGCTACGACCAATAGGAGCTGAGCAGAGCATGTGAAACCGCGCGGGTGGCCCGGAGGTTTAAGACGCCCGCTTCTCATGCATAAGGGCCGAAACCTACCAACGGCAAGTATGTGAATTTTTCCGAGTTATATGTACTTTCGAAGATTATCTAGACACCCCTGATAAACGGTGAAAGAAAACATCGTGAAGAAACCTGGACATATTTATAATTTCTAATTATAAGTTTATAATTGCCAACCCGCATTGAGCAAGCGTGGTGATTAATGCTCAAACCTTCTCCGTGTGAGAAGAGGCTTTGCTCGTGTGAAAAAATGTTATAAAAAGTTACTAACCTATGAACAAAAACAAAATCAGAGAATATTTGATTCAAGTAGGCGAGTGTTTACATTAACCATAAGATTCTAAAAAAACAATTTAATTATGGGATAATTAACATACTTATATTTCCAAAGAATAAAGAACTAAACTTGATTTTAAACAGCCAAAATTAACACTGGATCGATCTCTGTTCTTGACCGAAACTTCATTATGTCAAAAATCTATCTTAAGCCACTGATTTTGGATTAAAATAGTTACAATTTACTCTTTCAAGTAACCAGAATAAGTATATGTTCATGTAAATTTAATAAGTATATAAATATTATAATTAATAATTGTTAATTATTATATTTTTCGGGTTACTCACGAAATTATTTGACGAGGAACTCGACTAGTTTCTCGATAGTAGCGCTGCTATTGTCATAGCGTCGCGGGTCGTGGAATACTGTTCATGAATATGAGCCTCTAGCATGGCTTGAAACTAGTCGAGTTCCTCGTCAAATAATTACGTGAGTAAGCCGAAAAACATAATAATTACTTAAGTATGTCCCATGAAACTTATAATATAAATACAATTATAGTTTAACCACAACATTAGTGTATGTTCTTACTGTATTCAAATGAGATATGTAGGACAAAATATTCAAAATACGTTCCAAAAATCAAAATGGCCGACGTCATCTCCTTCTATAAAAGGCGCTTCCGTTCAAAGTTTACAGTTTTCACACAAGCAGGTCATCAAAATATTTTCTTTAGTAGTCCAAAGTGTATGAATCATTTTGATTGGTTCAGGATATTATTACATTATTATGATTAATGTTTCCCATTAGACTTGTGGGAATGTGGTGACGGGTGTTGTGTGTGATTTTGTGTATGTATACTCCGAAGGGGGTAGGCAGATGTCTAAGATATCTTAGAAGTTGTAAAGATTTTTGTCTCGGACCATATTACGCCATCTTCCTCAATCTTCAGCTGAGTATTTGCCAGTAGTAGGCTACTTAAATTTTAGACACATTGCAATTTTACAATCAAGTCAGAAAAATCTACGTATGATTATTTTAATTAATGAAACACTCGTAGCAAACTGAATAGAAACATAATTAATGGTTTTATTTTCAACAGCCGACATTGCGAGTGCGCATGCGATCATAAATGAAAAATTGGAAACTTTGACGCAATGGGACGGTTTTGCGTCATATTATTAACAAGAAATGATGTAAAATCTTTATGTTCGTCGCCAATTATAGTGGTACAAGGAAGAGAGTACTAAATTAATAATTTGATGGTGTATCAGTTTTCATGATAATGGTAAAATCTAGAAGTAACAAAAATAAGAGTACCTGTATTTCCTGAAGGGTATAACCTGGGTGTCTTCAAGGCCCGAGTGAATAGGTTGCTTATGGGTCGACGTACTCCATCGTAGGCCACATCATCGCTTCCCACCAGGCGAGATAGTGGTCAAACGTCAGTCCCATCTAATATAAAATATAAATATACCTTTGGTTTTAGGGCGCTGCTGCGAACAAAAAGCCTAACGATTAATTTCTATCCATTGATAAAATATTATTGTATTAAAGCACGGTACTCAATTATAAGGTACGGTACGGAGTTCAATTATATTTTTTTGCAGAATTGTAAGTTGCATTGTAAACCTGAAAGAATCGTGTCCAGCATTTGGCAATAAAACTCGCTTCACAACAAGACTTTGAAAACTATCAAAACTGTTATCTGAATTATCAGACGTACTATAATAAACTCAATAACACTTCGCCTCATCTAGCTATTGAACCCGACACCTTGGACCATAGACTTGATCTAAAACATTCTTACTTATACAATTTCTTTTAACACGTCCCGGACACAGTCACAGTACTTAAACAACAGTAATTCAAATTCACATAAAACAACAAAGAATGCTGTAGAAACACATTTATGAGCTTTTTATGGGGTCGTGTCGTGACCACACATTAGGCCCTTGTTTGTGACGTCACAATTACCCTAAGCGCCATCAACAATATGGGGAGTGTGGAGGAATAGTTATAGTAAAACTCCTGTTTCAAAAGTCATAAGATAGAAATTAGTTTAGCCTATACCGATTTGACAAATTTTGATGTTTCCATTTTGGGCTGTTATTTTCAAAACAGAAAGATTAAATTTTGTAAAGCAAATAAAGAATCTTGGAGATTCCATTTAAGGGAAATCAAAGCCAGTAACCCTGTTTGGTAGTGTACTTGATCTATGACTAGATTTGCTCCCTATATGGTAACATTTCTAAAAAAAAATTACACTAACTACAAAGTTGGTTATCTATTTCATAGACATAATTATGCATTGTATTATAACTTTAATTTTTTTATGGGTATTCTTTCTTCCCAAACCGATTTCGTAATAAATGACGTACTTACTCTACTTACAATATAATAGGAATCATGAATATTATTTATACGTATGTTATTCCCCCCCCCCCCCCAATGATTTCCAGATCAGCTAGAAGAAGCGACCTGCAGCGACTGCAAAAGCTGTATGGATCTTAGGAATATACAGACAAAAAGATGAAGTGTTACTATAATCGAGGCCGAGCCTATTACCATCTTCATAAATATATTACGTATTTCAATATTCTAAGCCCATTCTTTGATAAATCACTGCAACAGTTACTCGCTGCTCGATGCCCACTCAATTATGCATGTCTTATAGCTTGATATGTCAATCATAAGCTCCTACACTATATTTGGGTGTGTCCTTTCTATAAGCGGCAGCGATTAGTATGATGATAATAATTAAATTGATTTCTTCAATTGATTTAAAACGTTTCAAATATATTTTTTTATTTTTCCATGGTGTAAGCCGGTAAACGATCAGACGGATTACCTGATGGCAAGCAATCGGCGTCGCCCATGGACACCTGGATTACCAAAGGCGTTACAAGTGTGTTATCGGCCTTTTGAGGATTCAGGGATTGGATTGGGGCTCCGGTATATTTAATAATCTTCATCAATTTTCATTGTGATTTAAGATTCTTTCAACAAAAAATATTTATTTAAATGACAATTTTTGCCAAAAGTGAGACTCTATGTGTGGTCTTTTCTAAAGGAAAGGTGATTTTGGTATAGGACCGGTAAACGAGTAGATTAATCATGTGTTTGTAAGTAAACGGTGCCGTCCATCAACACCTGCAACACCAAGGGAGTTACAATTATGTTGCCGGCCTTTTAAGCCTATTAAAAATCAGCCCATTTTAGCACGCTCTTCGCTCCCGCCTCTACTGAAACAGGAGCCAAACCCTTACTTACTAAGTACATAAAACAGTGCCACGTCCAATGAGCGTTATCATTCGCACATCGTATCCACAAGGAAGCGATGATGTATTGCCGGATATTGCAATACATTTGACCCATTACGTACCAACTTATCTCGGACCGTCTTGACAGGAGTAGGAATTCTTATGTATGGTCTGGATGAGGTATATTAATTAGGAATTGTTGTCCTGAGTTTCCTTCAAACTCCTATATGTGATTCATTATTTTGTATTGGTGTTTTTTGATTAAGATACGGGTACTGTGTCACGCGAAGCAAGAATCATAATTATGTCATACTAGGGGCTTACTCTTGAATAGTATTCTGATCGATCGTCAAATTTCGTACTCTTGTATTCCTACTAGCTAATACTACTATAAACTAGATAATAGTATTGAGTTAGGCTTTATATTCCATACTAGCTACTTCCGCGCGGTTTCACACGCTCTGCTCAGCACCTATTGGTCGTAGCGTGATGTTTTATATAGCCTATAGCCATCCTCGATAAATGCGCTATCCAACACAAAAATAATTATTCAAATCAGACTTGTAGTTACGGAGACTAGCGCGTTCAAACAAATAAACAAAAAAAACAAACTCTTCCGCTTTATATAATAGTATAAGATTCTGAATGCTATTTTAATAGCTACGATTGGGGTTGTGTAGTGGTTATCATTGAATAGATTTTGAGTTTTTTTGGATTGGAATTGTATTCACCTTGAGATTAGTTTCAAGAATAACCGCTCAGTTACATTTGTTTCCAGTGTGTCAATCTGAATCAAGAATTTTATGTTCCACCATGAGAATTAACCCAAGAACCTCTAGTTTGCTAATCATATTTCCGATCAAGCTACAAACAAGGTGGTTAGTTAGGGATCACTTATCTGTAATCATATTTTCATATCTCTGTTTTATGGTACATTTACCATAATATCTTAACTGTCAGATATCATCAGCTGTCGTTAGCCAATCAAATGTCTATTAATTGCTATGTAGCGGTTCAGCCAGTCTCACCGCTATCTTTTATCAATAAGCTGTAGATATTAAAGCGCTTGTTAGTTTAAGCGGGGTGGACAGAGATATTATTATATCTAGGTACTTTGTACATAACATAAAATCACGCCTTTTAACCTCAAAGGGGTAGGCAGAGTTGCACATTACGGCACTTAATGCCACTGTACAATGTGAATGTGACACACTTCTCACTGGTGGTAGTGGTGAGCCTATTGTCATATATCGGACACATTTCTTCATTCCGTGCTACTACGGAGTTTTTTTTAAAACTCAGTAATACTTTGCCCGACCCGCGACCCTTTGCCCGGCAGTCCACCAACGAAACAGTCTACAATTCTACATAGTTTGCAGGCAGGCAGGTACTTTGTACATATAATGGTCTAGATACTATATACTTTAGACATATACTGCGGTTCCGGCTTGCATAAGGCATAAGGCAGAAGTAAGCAGTCATTCGATGATTTTACCCCCTTAAAAAAACCCCTGTTCGTACCTATACCAAATTTCATCAATATCCGTCCAGTAGTTTCAGCGTCATTGACGGATAAACATCCAAACATTCAAACGAATAAACTTTCACATTAGTGTTATTTACAATTGTAAGGATTACCCCGTCCTCTAAAATTAGTTTTACAACGTCTAGGTCAAGTCAATAACCACAGATAAACGACTTAATCCAGACTACCAAGATGTACTTCAGTAATTCAATAAAACAAAACCGACGAACGATTGTCTCAAATCACATGAGTGCAAGCATTACATTCGATTGAACGTCTACAATAAAATATTTATACTCAACTAAAAATCAACCTTAACAACCATAACACATCTTTCAAATTTCAACTTTATACTGTAGGAGTTATAATTCAAATTTGAATAGGGAGATGACGGTTGTAAGTGTAATTTTGGTTTGATGTGCGCGTGAGATGTAATAAATTTCAATTAATGTTGTCAACAATGTATGACATTGTCTTACTGCTCGGATTTGGCTAGTCTGTGGCGTAGTGTTGCTAGGACGAAATAATAGAGATATATGTATTGCCATTTAAGAAAATTGATTTTAGTGATGACAATCAATTTGCACAAAGGAGTTTTGACATCTGTTTTCGTGTGTAAAATGTATTTATTTAATTAATTGTTTTATTGATTGATCAATCGGAAGTGTGATAGTTTGCTACATAACCTAATTTTGATGTCAGTATGGGCTAAATTATTTTTAGGCTTTTTGTTTGCAAGACTCTCGATTAGTGATGTACTAATTTGTCTAATTTTTACCCGTTTCATTATACAGGATGAGTTTTTTTAACCTAAAGTCGGTAGTCAGTCTTATAGGTATATAAGATTGTCTTGTCGTATCCATAATTCAATCCTTGTCTTCATTAGCAGCCATTTAAGTATATTATCACATGGGACCGGCAGGATACATTGTGTAAAATGTCATTAAACCCATAAACGTCATTAATTATGTATGTACAATGTAATACGTGTATTATTCTCAAATAAACCTCTAAGTGATGTCAAATGACGGACAGACGCCATTTTCGATCAATTTATATGTAAATAAAAGTGAATCGATTGTATAAAGTAATTTATTGCAATGGTTGCGCACGCGCATCTTCGTCGTTATGTCTTATGTACTATTGTTTGTGAGATTGTGAAGCTGATTTATTTACTTTGGAGGATATTGTTAAAATGATTGTTTTCTTATTATATTGTTTTGCTGGTGGAATATTTTTCTTTGTTACCGATAATTGGGAATAAAATCCAAAAAGCCTGAGTCGGTAATCCAACCGGACTCCCTTATGCTGCTGCCAACGTGCGACTACTTATGAGCCAGTTTTTGAATGATGTCCTTTTTTTTTTGATGTCGGGGGGAAACCTTCAAAAGGCGCCTAGCTTTTTTGGGAGAAACACTAGGGAGTGTCGGATTCTTACCTCACTAAAACCACCCCGGTGGCCACCCTCAGCACCTGTAAGGGGGGGGGGGGATTGAATGATGTCCTACGAAAATAAGCAAATATACTACATCCATCTATGAAGAAATATTGAAAAAAAATTTATAAAAGACTAAAATAATTTTTATATCAGAAAACTCAAAAGAGACGATGATTTATAAACTATTTTTATTGAATCGTTAAATCTTTGTGAACATTTTCATAAATTTGTATTTTTCAAGTGCATCACAAACTAAATGTGGTGTTGAGTCGTAAAAATAGGTATAATATTTTTGAAAAGCATGAAATTTCTAAAATGTAGGTCAGATTTGTAATATTCTTATTACAGTTTTTGTAGAGAAATGTAATAATGTATTTGAATAAAAATAAATGTGAAAGAGCAAATTGTTACGTTGCTTGTTTCTGGCTTATATGTATTATTTATTGGGTAACAGTGTAATTATTATTTTGTAATTTTTTTTTATAGAATTCATTTTTATCTTAGTTCTTCCTTACTGTTAATTGTCCTTCCTTACAAAGAATATAGGTATAATATTTTTGAAAAGCAGGAAAGTTTTGAAAATGTAGGTCAGATTTGTAATAATCTTATTACGTTTTTCTAGAGAAATGTTGTTATTATGTACTTGAACAAAAATGTGAAAGAGAAAATTGTTACGTTATTTGTTTCTGGCTAATATGTATTATCTTTTGGGTGTGTTTATTTATTAGCTATTTTTTTTCTACAATTAATATTTTTTTTAGGTCTTCCTTACCATTAATCGTTAACTTTATCATCTCAAGAATTACAATATCAATCTAACATTGAGGCAGTACCGGTAAATTATTATACAATACTTGTGTTGGGCCTGACTCGCTCTTTCCTTATTTATTTAACATTCTTAACACTAATAACTTCCAGATCTGTAAATAAGCTAATCTAAGAAAAACAACAAAAAGAAAAATTCATCAAAAACAAAAAAACACAAAGAGAAAAATAGTGAAAAGTGGGTGTTACATTGTACAATGGCATAATGTGCACCTCTGCCTACCCCTTTGGAGATAAAAGGGGAGATGTTATATTATGTAAGAATTAGACAAAAAGAAAATTAAAATTATGGTAGAACAGTATGACCTGCTAAAGATAATTGAATTTACATACATACAATTTAATGTGATCTATTCCCTTGCTCGAATATTAGATCAGTCTCGTGCATAGGATCTCCTAATCTATATAATTACTGCAACGTAAGTCCAGGGATTTACAATTAGTAAGAAAATCTTAGAGCGAAGAAAAAGGTTTTTTTTAAATATTGACTATTGAACGACCAACGATAGTACAACTGGAAAACTACTTCAATGACACAAAACACATTATCCTACCAACCAAAAATAAAATACATAAATCATATAACATCATCTTCTATTACATAATATAATATAACAAAAAAAAACAACCATTTGCATTCACTAGCCGCCCGATTAATATTACCGTGGCATCAGGAATCATTCCCAACTTCCTCGTACGTGAAGTGCATTATATTGGTTATCTACCATCCCTCTTACTCTTATAACAAAAGATAGTATGAGTGAGTAAGACAGAAGACCTTACGGCCAACGTCTTATTGCAGCCAATCATCTATATTCGTGGTAGCTAGTGGAATATTATCGTCACTTCCGGTTTGAGAGTCGTTGACTTATGAAAGGTTGGGTTTGACTTGACCATCAATTTTATTGATGAGCTGATGGTGATGTGAAGTGTGAAGTAGTGGTTGAAGAATTTTATGGACTTTAAAATCTGCAATAGTCAGGACTGAGATAATTTTGGCTATTTGCGAAGAAGATATCTTTAAACTTAGAAGTCCATTACAGTCCTTAGACAACATTATGAAAATACTCATAAAAACTAATTACAAGGCATCGATTTTACAATTTACACTAATATGTTACATTCATATATGTAAATGTTTAAGTATATAAAATATTAAAGACATATTATACATGATAATGATAGTATGCGACTTTGTTGCCCTTAAACCCATGCCAAATGATGAAATGAAATGATGAATTTATTTTCTGTAAATCGGCTACTAAACACCTTTACAAAATAACACGTCAAATGACATCGTGTAGGTACTTATTTTAAGAATATGATTATTACAAATATTATTTATGAAGCATGTATAATCGATATTTACGAGTATGTTTACAATCGAGTGCCAAATGTTCCCGGAGATCGATATAGTCCAGGAAATTATCGACATCACTTCCTAGAAGTATATTTTGTATCGATTTTGAGTAATTACATTGTTTTCTAGTTTCGTGGTTTATAGTGAAATTTATTTTTAGAGTTTTGTATCGATTGGTGAATCGAGTGGTCATTAGGGCGATGAGCAAGAGATTGAGCGACCGTTTTTGGGTTCGAATTTTTATTAGAGCGAAAGTATCATTTTAGTGTCTGCTGGTTTTGAAATCCTCTATGTAAACCAGTATCAGAGTCTTTTTTTTTTTTTTTTTTTTTTTTTTTTTTTTAAGGGGGGAAAATCATCGAATGACTGCTCCCGCCTGGGTGAGGCGGAAGGGAGTGTCAGACTCTTACTGACTAAAAACCACCCCGTTCTTTCTCCTGCACGTCGAGCCGGAGCCCCGGTTACCCGTTAGGTTCTCCGCGACTCCGAATCGGCATCGGCCCTATTGGGCCCCATCTGTGGTGGTCTGATGGCTCTTTGAGGCGCGCGCGGAACGCGACGCGCCGTACGCTCGGGTCTGTTTCTGGTCGGACGGGGAGCCACCCATGCTCGCCGTCCGCAGGCCCGCGCTTACGGTGGCCGGAGATCGTCCCGCGATCCCCGACGCCCGGTGTGTCCTTCGCGATGGCTGGGTTGCGAGGAGGCAGCGCTTCGCTGCCTCACGCGTCCCGCCTCCTCCTTAGCCAGCATGACTGCTTCGCAAAAGGAGGAGACGGCATCCCAGTCCCCCTCGCTCCGCATCATGGCCTGAACTAGGCCCGGACGCGAGAGGTCTCCATCGCCGATCACTTCCCTGAGGGCACGGCGGTGCTCAGCCCACGCAGGGCATTCCGCAACAGTGTGTTCCACCGTGTCCTCAGGGTGGTCCTCGCAGTGATGACACCCGGGCGTTTCCTCCCGCCCCATCAGACACAGGTACCTCCCGAAACTTCCATGTCCGGTGAGGACCTGCGTCAGGCGGTAGGTGAGGACGCCGTAGCGTCTCTCAAGCCACTCCTCAAAGAGGGGACTTACCGCTGCAATGGCAGCGAGCCCAAGTATCAGAGTCTAAAGTAGATTCTAATGTATGGTTACAAGTCGCGGAGAATCTTACGGGTAACCGGGGCTCCGGCTCGATGTGCAGGAGAAGGAACGGGGTGGTTTTTAGTCAGTAAGAGTCTGACACTCCCTCCCGCCTCACCCAGGCGGGAGCAGACATTCGATGATTTTCGCCCTTAAAAAAAAGTGTATGTTTAGAGGTACATACAGGGTGTCAACGGAACGGTCCCGAAAAATGCCGTGACGTGAAAACAGGTGATGGTAAAAATCCAGTTTCATTTTGATAAGATTAAGGATATATAGTTGTAATCAAAGGTTGCATGAATAACACGATTAAAATTGCAAAAAAAAAACAAATTTCTTTTTGTCAGCGTTTGGGAGCGTTCTGTTTACACGTATACACGTATTATGAGGTATCCCACTCTGTATATAGGGCCATATTGTATTCCATATTGCTGACCATTAATTACACGGGCCACGTTCTTTATCTTCACTGTCCCTATGCCACACGGCCGAAATGAAATCAATCTTTATTTATGTATTTTTTTTTATTATTTACACACTTTATTGTACATCATAAAAACATACAAATAAAAATAAACACAAAAATAATGTGTATAATAAAGTCGTCATGCAAAATAAATGTATGCAATCTTTATGCAAAATAAATGTCAATATAAGGAAAATAGCGAGATTTTTGTTTATCCGACATGATAGATGCATTTCATCTCAAGATATGAATATCCTTATACACTTTTGAGATAACCAAGATATTCATCTCTACAGGTACCCTTGTATCTGTACCAGATATGTTAGAACATTTATCTCATTACTATCTACATCCTGGAAAGAAATTGTTTGTTTTGATGTTTCTATTAAAAACATGATGCAATGCAAATTGTAAATTCGCAATGGGTTGGCAGAGTATTACTTACAAGTTTTACTTACAAGGGAATCGAACCCGCGAAACTGGCTACGTGTCATGGGTTCGATTCCCGCACGGAACAATTCTTTGTGTGATTCACAGATTGTTTTTCCGGGTCTGGGTGTCATGTGTATGTGAACTTGTATGTTTGTTAACGCACCTAAACGACACAGGAGACAGTCCTAGTGTGCGGCAACGTTTTTTTTTTAATTAAAGTTTACACAAAATTTTCTCAATAAGTTCTAAGTCGCAACCATGAGAACATTGATATTTTTGCAAAAGGAATTTGCTGCCAACTGCCAACATTATAATTTCATTGGACATATGCATGTTTGGTAGTTATATTTACATATTTACTATTTTAAACACTCATCACTTACATATGTATATGTAACTGTCAGAATATGAGTTTTGTTTATTTTTTAAGTAGAGTAAGTACTTTTGCGGTGCCAAAAATTGTAAACCACCCTGTACACACCAGCTATCAGACCACTACGGATGGGGCCCAATAGGGCTGATGCCGATACGGAGTCGCGGAGAAACTAACGGGTTACCGGGGCTCCGGCTCGAAGTGCAGAAGTAGGAACGGGGTGGTTTTTAGTCAGTAAGAGTCTGACACTCCCTCCCGCCTCACCTAGGCGGGAGCAGTCATTTGATGATTTCCCCCCTTAAATAAACCCTGTACACACTATAGTACAGGGATTTGATTTGATTTGAATGTTACCATTTCTTGAGGCGTGCCGAAGCTGTGCTTATACCTTGCTTATTAGATGTGCGATGGCCAATATTCTATATCTTTTCAAAACCTACTAAAAATATAGTCCAAAGGTCCAGTGCAGAATACTGTAAGGTGTAGCTAGTCGAGCCATAATTCCTTCAAACTAATATTTCAAGGATAACAAAAAACAAAAGAGGTTGCACTTAAAGCCGTCGAGTACAAAGACTACAATGTGCTCAGTGTATCCGTGGCTTAACATCAAGCCACACAGCCAGTATAAACTGACCGTAGAATATACAGACGGATCTTATAAAGCAAGACCATGATAAATTGGATTTGTATAGTTCAATCTGTGACGTGTGGACCACGATATCTTAACGTTTTGAAGTACTGGAGACTTATTGGTGCTCCTTTGTGATAGAGTGATGTGTGGAGAGGACTTTAGTATTATATTTTTTAAAGATTTAGTTGTAGATATGAGGTCTGTTGATTTTACTTGTGTTTTAGAAGTTTTCAATCATACTCTGTGTTCAAGCATGATGTTTGTGCTTTTTACGTGGAACTTTTTACATACAATATATGTATACTTAAAAACGTTTGATATTACAACACTCATTATATGCGTTTGTCAACCGTGAACCCCAAATTATTGCTCCGACCTTATATATATCTTTTACATAACATCACGCCTTTTATCCCCGAAGGGGTAGGCAGAGGTGTACATTACTTAATGTCACTGTACAATGTAACATCCACTTTTCACTATTTATCTTATGAGTCCCTTGTAATAGGAGGTGAGCCTATTGCCATTTACCGGGCACAATTCTAGACACCGTGCTACTACTGAGATTTTTTGAAAAAAAACCCAATAATACTTTACCCGACCCGGTAATCGAACCCGATACCCCTTGTCCGGCAGCCGCACTTGAGACCACTCGGCCGACGAGGCAGTTTCTCTCATCTCAATTTTTATAAACGAATTTTAAGACAACACTGAAATCAAAACAATCTCATAATCGTCTTCATCAACCTACCAATAGCAACAAAACTAATAACAAAAAAGATAGATTAAGTACTAAACAACCGCCTCCACAGTTTCCCTATCCCAAGACGGACTGTAGACTCCCCCTAATCAAAAAGTCCAGACGACTGGCGAGTGTTATGTCTCGTGTATACAAAGTAGGTACATCAAGCTTAACTTACGATCCTTTTCCTTTCAAGGGTTCTGGCCTGAATTATAAATTTTTATGTTAGAAAATTATCCCATTTTAGTCCTAGTTAATTAATATTAAAGTCTTAGGTATAAGAAGCTTGATAGTTTTATAGAGGCTGCATCTTCGTAAAGAGTATTTTCTTTCGTTAACATAGTTTTTTTAGTAAATTAATTAACTTAGCGTGGGAGCCCCAATTACTCTCCCTCCTCCCCAATCTCCCCAAGCTCCGAATACTCAACAATCCTCAAGATCCAATTCCCTAAAAGGCCGGTAACGCATTTGTAATAACTAGGGTGTTTCAGGTGTCCATGGGCGGCGCCAATTGCTTGCCATCAGGTGATCCGTTTACCGGCTTATACCATAAAAAAGTATAGTTTTTTAAAAACTATTCCTGCTAGCGATAATGTCATGACAAAGAGCGTAATAAATTAAGTAAATTATTCTTCTGTGTTTGCAACATCAGCCTGTCGTCGATCAATCAATCCATCAATAGTCCCATAGCTGAGCATAGACCTCTTCTCACACGGAGAAGTTTAGAGCAGATCTATTGCGCTTGCGACTATATACATGAGCTTGAGCTAGTCCATGTAGGTTTATTATTAACAACAAAGGAAATACAAAACAACGTTAATTAATTAATAGTATGCAATTGTTAATGAAAATCAACGGTATTCTGCATGCGTGTGCGCAACTATGCGGTAGTGGAAAACACGTGTGTTAGTAGCAGAGGTACAAACAGTAACATTTGCAATGTATGTATCTACCTTAGGTTGCTAGGTAAAGTAAATCTCATGCAGAAGGATCCCGGTCCTGAGGTCGTTACAAAAGATTACACAAAGTAAACTGATTAACTAAGTATGATACCCAATGATCCTTCTTATGTTACGAATAATAGACTTCATCAAGACCTCGGCATAAACACTGTTCAAGAGGAAATCATAGAGAGGGCTTAGACCTACAGAGGCAGAATCACTGCGCACTCAAACCTATTAACTGTAAACCTATTAAATGAAACTACTGACAGCGCCTTAAGAATAAACTACTACAAGACCTTATGAAACAATAGAATCACTCTTCTCGATCTCAAAATCAGATCTCTTGCTCAACAGACATATTCCCACGTACGAAAGCGACTAGACACAAACCTATAACATATTCAACTTTCGTCATAGATTGTCCGTATTCCGTAAATCAGTATGTTTACAAGAATCGCTATGCTACGGCTGACAAGTAGTAGGAATTTGTATGCTATGCAGGAAATGTTAATGTTTCAATAGTATTCGATGCCGCTTGAATTAGGGCTGCGAAAGTAGCGTGTTTGTGGTGTAATCGTTGGTGGTCGAACGTTGTTAGGAATTATTAATCGTTGGTGTACATCGATTCAGCAAAGGACTGTATAGTGTGTTTACTTTATTGACATGCCTCATTGGCCAAGTGGTCTCAAGTGCGACTGCCGTGCAAGGGGTCTCGGGTTCGATTCCCGGGTCGAGCAAAGTATTATTGGGTTTTTAAAAACCTCAGTAGTAGCACGGAGTCTGGAAATGTGCCCGGTATATGGCAATAGGCTCACCCCCTCCCCTATTACATGGGATGATGGGACGCACAACATAAATAGTGAAAAGTGGGTGTTACATTGTACAGTGGCATTAAGTATCGTAATGTGCACCTCTGCCTACCCCTTAGAGGATAAAAGGCATGATGTTATATTATGTGTTTATTGACATACATATTTTGGTGGATGGAAAACTATCATTACCGAATGTCCTTTTAAAATATGCTTAGTTAGATAGCACAAATTATCGTAACGTTTACGGTTAACTCATCTCTAGTTCAGTTACTAGGTGAAGAAAAACATAATTCGATTTTTCAAATTAAAAATTTCAAAGCGCCGCCGTGATTTCTTTTTTTTTATATTTCTGTGGTTACGGCCAGGTCACAGAAATATATTACATCTTTGAGCCAGGTAAAACTATGACGAAAACGACTCAAAATAGATAAAATTAGTCGTATTTGCACACCATTTGCATCACCCCTTTGGAATTAAAAAGTGTCATAGGTATCTCTCAAAAAATTAACACGTTACACGCCATGGGGGTCATCGGTGACCGGCGTTAGCGGAGGATTTGCCTTCAACAGTTTTTTATTGGCAGTCAAAGTCTTAAGTAATAACAAATTATAGAATTTCTTCTATAGCCCATTATGTACCTATGGTAAACACAAGAATTGCTGTGACCTATTTCCATCCGATCGATCGTGATGTCCAACTAGTTTGATTACATTAGAGACGGTTGATCAACGATCAATGTTTAGTTGCTGTTGCTGCAACAGATAATGGCTGCCATTTTTAAATAACGAACGTGACAGTTTTGAATGATGGTTGTGTATACACGTAAGTGAAAATTATAATGGTATGTGTGTGAATGGGTTTAGGTGTAAACCTTGGGCTGGATATTATGTAGTTGGTGTTTTGTGGTTATAATAGGGTAGATGATTAATTTTTATTTTAATGTCCGTCTGGTAGGTTATTTTAAAACATTACACACGTATTTTTTATTTTTTTTTTACAGAAACGAATACTTTCGACGATATATTGTTTTGAATTGTCGTGCGACGTCACTTCTATGTATATCTTATACGTAGAAATGACGTTTTAGCCCCCAACCCTACACTTTGATTCGTTTTATCTAAGTATATCTATTATCTAATTGCCGGACTAATTAGATTTTTAATTTTCATACCTGTCATCATCCCTAATGGTGTCCGAAAATGGAATTGATTCCAATTTTATCAGATCATAACATAACAGAAATGCCTAATAAACATTGTTCTTCATGTTTATTAAGATGTCTGTCTGTCATTTCTGTTGATATGAATAAATACTTAAATTGTAAAAAAATATGTTGGTTTAACAAAACAAACATTAAACGTTAAATACGCCACAGAAAAACCACCCCTAATTACAAACAATTAATTCCCTCATGAAACTAAATTAGCATAGCGAGATATCTTCATCCTGTTAGGTGTTAACCGGCTATTGTCCTATAGATTATCATCTCAAACTTGTCATGCGTCCCGAGTTGTGAAGTGGCGTGTCGAATTGAGAATACCCTGGGACAGTGGTTCTCAAGGATTGTTGTGACCCGGTAATATTTTTACACTGCCTCTTCATGATTAATTAAAGACTTTTAACACATATTGACTGCCTCGTTGGCCGAGTGGTTGCAAGTGCGACTGCCGGGCAAGAGGTATCGGGTTCGATTCCTGAGTCGGGCAAAGTATTACTAGGTTTTTAAAAATTCTCAATAGTAGCACGGAGTCTGCAATTGTGCCCGGTATATAGCAATAGGATCATTCCCTATTACATTGTACTCGTAACATGAATAGTGAAAAGTGAGTGTTACATTGTACTGTGGCATAATGTGCACCTCTGCCTTCGGGGATAAAAGGCGTGGTGTAATGTATGATGTTATGTTATGCTGGCTGTATTGGGTAAAATAATGATGAAAAGTTGTTATTGGTAGACACTACATCGCTATTTTTTAAATCTTATGAGAGGGCACGGCTCAATAATAGGCCTACATGATGATACATGATCTCTCTCTGCTGGGTTGAAGATATAGTAGCGTAAAAATGTTGCGAACTATTCAACTTAGCTGCGTTCCAACAGTTGGGAATCACTGTCCCGGGTATTTCTGTGAATTGTCGTTCAAAAATGTGTCGATACGCGTAAAGTATTCCTACATGGTGTTGGAGCATGGTATGAATTCCTGATGAGGTTTCCTGAGGTACGGAATATATGGAATTGTGTTTCAGTCGGTTTTTAGGACAATTGTGGATGTTTATTATGGAATAATGATAGGAAATAGATAATTGGTAACGCACTTGTAACGCCTCTGGTGTTCCAGGTGTCCATGGGCGACGCCGATTGCTTACCAACAGATGATCCGTCTGCTCGTTTACCGGCTTATGCCATAAAAAATACTTTTCCTGGATTTGAAGTGTTGACGTCTAGGTAATTTATAAATAAGTACATTTTTATTTAATTACGTAATTAACAGTGTAAAAATGTGTTTTTTAAACAGAATGTAATACAGACGGAATCTATTATTACGTGCAAAAAAGCAATAATAATTAACCTATATTATTTATTGCACTTTTTGCATGTCACGGCCACTATTTATTTTAATCAAAACCGAGATCAAAATTGACAACAATCATTTAAATGATACAAGAGAACATCAATCGTTATTAAAAAAAGCAACACAATTTGGTACTTGCCAACTAGTCAAATACAATCCTTTTTTCGAACTGTCAAAAACGACAATTTTCTATGAATTTTGTATGAGATTGTGTATTGTGACGTCACTTTATAATAAAACAACTTTGTTTATAGTAAGTAGTGCACCGCTCAAGGGAACGTTCGCCCACACACTTCCCTTTTATTAGCATCAAACAGCATCTTTATTTCTTAAAAAAATGCTATAAAAATACTAAAATTAAACTGTCAAACACCAAGTGGTCACCGGTGACCGCGACCTATTGTTCTTTAATTGTGTCTATAAAACCGGTACTCGACGAGTTAAGTTAGTCATAAAATAGGTTAATGAAAGTGTGATTATTTTTTAATATTTTACTGTATTGAACAGTCGAAATAATTTATTTTTGATTAAAGCAAGTACCCAGTTATAACAGTAAGCTTCAGAACACAAAAAATCCTTCAACAAATTAGATGAACTACATTCAATTCAACAACAGACCGTGATTCCACGTGTCAACCTCAAAATAGAGAACAATTTGAAGACTCTTAACCTACAAACAAGCAATTTGAAGACACCAGCATCAATCTAGACCCTCACTCGGCTTGTTATCCAATCCTGGCTTTAAACAATGCTACTATTGGACTAATAGACCTGTAGTGGCCTAGTTGGGGAATCAGGGACTATGTTGGTTCAAATGTTGGTACCATTTTGTTGGTGTCAAATATTGATGTTTGACTTTCGTTTTTCGAGTGATTTATGTATGTGTTAGACATACATAAATCAATAGGTGTTTGTTTATTGGGTTTTAAGGCAATAAATCTAGAAGTATTGTTAAGATGCTGAACATCCTGATTAAAGATATTTAGTTGTCGAAATAATATCGAGAAATATTTTGTAGCAAGAGAGCTGATGACAAGGCGTGTAAATTATAAAACATCAGCCATATTGATAACTGAGCCATAGCGATGCAGGAAAAAAATATTAGATATTACATCACGCCTTTTTATCCCTGAAGGGGTAGTCAGAGGTGCTTATTATGGCACTTAATGCCACTGTATAATGTAACACCCACTTTTCACTATTTATATTATGAGCCCCGTGTTATTACACGGGGCTCATAATTCTTCAGTTACACAGTTTTATCGGTTCGATTGTGCGAGAACAATGTAACACCAAAATCTAGCCAAAGAGATCGAATCTTTTAACTAGATGAAAGTCAAGTAATCAATGTATAACGACATGTTATCTATCTATGTATATAAAAAAGAAACCCGTTTTCCATTGTCACGAAATAGCCTGAAAACGGCTTGACCGATTTGGCTGATTCTTTCTTTGTTGTATTTGTTATTAATAACAGAAGGTTCTTAAGATAGAAAAAAATCTGAAAATCCTACGGGAACGGGAGAAAACGGGATTGCGCGTACGAAGTCGCGGGCAGAAGTTAGTTGTACATATTTTATTAAAAAAAGATCTCTTGCATCTTAGGTTTCCTCTTCATTCATTCTAACTACTTTTAGACACAAATATCATACCAAAACAAAACTCCATTGCGACTTAAAATACCGCCCATATAATACACTTTCGCATAATAATATTAAGTAATAATGCCTTTATTTATTTCATTTATTAACTCTTAAATGCACACAAAATAATTTACATACGTTGGACTTAATGCCATACAGCATTTTCTCCCAATCAACCTTTATTCATCTGTTAGGATATATAACTTCAGAACACATTCCTATACATAACAAAACACGGTACCCTACATAATAATATTAACTATTCTGACGTCAACAACTGTTTTATTAATACAGACACTAATACACGTACTTTCAAAGAAAATCTTCATCACATAAATAAAAAATTCAAAGGAACAGCGGATACGATACTCAATCGATATCTCTTGCTAAGAATTTTTGAAAATGTATATGTAGGTATACAGGGTGGAATTTTATAATGGCACCTGAAGAGGAAGTACTGGTTAATACTTAAGATAGAACATTTTACTCAATGAAAACTTTCCTTTATTTTTTTTTTTATAAAAAGACGTTGCCCCACACTAGGATTTTCTCCTGTGTCGTGGGTGCGTTTACAAACATACAAGTTCACATACACAAAGACACCCAGACCAGAAACAACAATTTGTGGATCACACAAAGTGTTGTCCCGTGCGGGAATCGAACCCGCGACACGTTGCACGGCAGCCGGTTGCCCAGCTTCGCACCAACCGTGCAGTCGTTTTGAAAGGAAACAGTACTGCATTCAAAGATTTTTATAAATTAGCTTGCCTTACACGGTAAACGAAATCGTTTAAGTGTGGGAGAGCTATGCTTAGGCACGAATGGGCCGGCTCGGCCGGAGTGATACCACGGCCTCACGGAAATCCGACGTGAAGTAACGCTTGCGTTGTGTTTCGTCGTGTGAGTACTTTTCCTTCAGGTGGCATTACAAAATTCCACCCTGTATAAAAGAAACGATCTTTTGCACTCGTCTCATTCAATTAGAACCAACTGAATTTATTCATGGCCCCCATTAAACATCATATCAAAGAGTTTTTTATTTTAATGTATGTGTTTTTCGATATTAAATCATTCGCAGTACAGACACAAGGCCAGGATATCCGTATCGATTCAAAATAGACTCGGATAGACTGAGTGCGTTGTTTAGGCGAGAATTTTTAGAATTTGTTTGTAAAAATATTGAATACTACCTTCTGCCCGCGACTTCATGTGCGCAATCTCATTTTCATCCGTTCTCGTAGGATTTTCAGGATTTTCTCTGTCTTGAGAACCTTTTCCTAAAAATAACAAATCTATCCTTACAAATATTATAAATCTGAGAGTGAGTTTGTTTGTTTGTTGGTTTGTTCCACCTTCACGCCATAACTACTCAACCGATTGCTTTGAATTTTTGCAGACGTAAAGTTAGAAGTCCGGATTAAATAATAGGGTACTTTTTATCCCGGAAAAAATTGATATTCCCGAGGAAAAACAAAAATATTGGTATAGATGGCGCTGTGTGTATTGGTATATGTCACATAGGCTATTTTTTATCCTTTTGTGACGCGAGCGAAGGCGCGGGTAAAAGCTAGTATATATATAAAACAAAGTCGTGTTAGTTACACCACTTATAACTCAAGAACAACAGAATAGATTTGGCTGAAAATTGGTAGGGAGGTAGCTTAGAGCCAGGAGACCGACATAGGATACTTTTTAACCAAATTTTTTTTTTTACTTTTTTCCGAAAATCACGAACGGGGACGGGAAAAAATGGGATTACGCGTACGAAGTCGCGGGCAGAAGCTATTACAATATAAAAGAATCAGTGAAATCGGTCCAGCTATTCGCGTGTGATGTCGTGGCTAAGGGAAAAAGGGATTAATTTTTTATAGTGAAGTAAACTTTTAAAACTCTTCATAACTCGGGTATGGGAATTAAAGACTTCAGAGTACCAAGCACGAATAACTATCGCATTCGTAACGTAATAGTATCGAGCGCGTTCGGCGCTCTGATTGGCCGGCTCAAGTGAACCAACCAATCAGAACGCTTAACGCGCTCGATACTGTTACGATACGAATGCGATAGTTATTCGTGCTTGGCCCTCTGTAGTCGAGCTTATGACTGACAGAGCCAAGAAACAGCTGTTGGTGACACAATCATCATGAACTAGCTACTCCCCCCTGCTTGGCTCCTATTCATCGCAGCGGCTATAGCCTTCCTCGATAAATGGACTATCCAACACTAAAGATTTCTCAAAGCGAAACATCAGTTCCTGAGATTAGCGCGTTTACATATAAACACTTCTTTTTATAAATAATTAAGAAAGATATACATAAACATCTATAATATACATAGTGGACAAGTATTCCAATAATATGAAGCAGAAAATTGTATTTAAAATCAAATGTGACATTGTGTGTCGCAATCACACATGTGAAGCAAAACTTATACACAAATCGTTGCTATAGCAACGAAGATCTGTCAAGAACACAAAATCGCCTTTAGATGTGAAAAACTACTCCAACACATCACTTTGAAGTATTTCCCATTTTATTGTTTTTCACACTTCAAAAATATACTTACGTTAAAACTTTTAAAAGCATTGTTGTCAAAAGGTCGATAAAATTTATCGATAAACTACACCTGAGACGTCCATTCGTATTGTTCGAACTCTGAGCTACAATATTAAACTCTACACCCTTACACATACGGTTTAAAATATGTTACTATGTAAATAAAATAGTGCTGTAATAGTACCAGAAATAACGTCCCATATAAATTATCGTATGCCGTGAAAACTTCAACAGATCGTTGCATAAATAACAATAACACGACCAATGCGAATAAAATAGACACCATTTGCATTTGACTTACAGTTTAAATAAGACTTGAATTTAAAACGGTCGCCATCTTGTATTCGAGATCACAGATAATCAAAAGGATAAATAGTTAATTATGGGTGTGAGGATTGCATTGTTATGGGAAAATTATTCTTTTAGTGTCTGAGTACTAAGTAGCAAGGTATTGAATGGTATTTTATTTATGATATTGCATTACAAATAAATAGGAGGTCTAAAATTAAGTTTTTTTTTGTATAAAAATGCAATAAAATGCGATGTGTAGCACATTTAGTACAATGTATTGATTATAAATACTCAATTTTTTTACGTGTTCTTCGAATTACTTGGTAATGGTTATTTTAGCGAAAGTTAATATGATAATGTTACTCAAATTAGGCTAATATTGAATTCTTAAGCATATTTTCATTACCTATAATGAAGTTAATCAATTGCAGTATGGCACAGGAAAAACCTACACAATATTTTTTTGTACAACACAGAATATATATCTCATAATACAGACTACGGTCGTCAGAACAGTAAATCCGCAAAATAGACTGTTTAACGAAACCTATTTGACACGTATTGTCGACTTCAACCCAGTTGGAAGGAGGCCAGATGATGTTCAACCTTTTTAAACTCTTGTAAAAGAAGATTCGTTCGAAGAAAGATGCAAAACATTTTGCTATAATACTGCTTTGTAATGTAGATATCGTGGGATAGTGTTGCACTGTTTCTTAATATAAAACGGTATCTTTGTCTGTGATTGTTTTCAGAATTCATTCCTTAAATTATTTAGAGATGTTCTTGATAGAAGATGTTTTGTTGGTTTCATCTGGATCAGATACTTATAACTTTATGATCGATCCTGATTTGGATTACGAAGTCACATGTGAGACAGGACACCGGGGTGGAGATTAATCAATAAGAGTCTGACAGTGTCTTTAGTCCTCTCCAGGCGAGGGGGCTCCATGAGGATTTCCCACCTTGGGGTTAAAAAATATAAAAATAGAATGGGAATCAAAAGCATGTACTTTCTTATGTCAGTGAAGGTCCAATTATCTCCTGATCCCTTCTCAATCTCCCCAATCTATGAATCCCCAACAGTCCTCAAATTCCTAAACTCCAAAAGGCCGGTAACGACCTTTTAACGCTTCTGGTGTAACGCCGGGTGTTCATGGGGGACGCCGATTGCTAACCATTAGGTGATCCGTCTGCACGTTTACCGGGTTATTCCATAAATAAGTGGATTTCTGATCAGTGCATACAGTTTTTACACTAGCATTGTATATATAGTCATATCATAGTTACAAGTCATAGCATAGCATTGTCATTAGTAACGTATCCAATTTAATGACAACAGACTCATTTCTTTCTGTATGGAGCTAACAATAATAAGTAAGTAGACTTATCAACGAATATCTCCTCCTCGATAATCCTATGTCATGTCATATCAAAACCAATAAATATTTTTATCGATTTTTCCCAACAAAATACCACCTACTTAAAACAAAAGCAACGCTTACAAAGCCCCTAAGCTGGTCACCCAACCCATAGAATAACAACACGTACTTGACTAGACTACTCATAAGCTAAACCAAACAGTTATTCGTACTACTAACTACAGTTAAATTTTAACAATAGGCCTACTTATAACCATCATACATACATATTTGCATACTGTAATATGATTAGTGATATGAATAACGGATATCCTTGAACATTAGGACTGTCAATATAACCTCATTTTCGTGATTTATAGCTTACAGCATGAAATAAAAAATCTTTCGTGGGTGGTCAAAGGCTATAGGTACCTATGATACGTGAAGTATTTACCAAATTATTATAAAGTCGATATTATTATAAATAGGGTAGATGCCTAATTTTTATTTTAATGTCCGTCTGGTAGATTATTTTAAATTATTAGACACGTATTTTTTATTTTCTTATAGAAACGATTACTTTCGACGATATATTGATTTGAAATGTCGCGTGACGCCACTTCTATGTACATTTTATACGTAGAAATGACGTTTTAGCCCCCACTCCTAAACTTTGATTCGTTTTATCTAAGTATTGTTTTATTATAAGACAAAATAAAAAATACGTGTATAATATTTTTTCATTACCTAACTTACGGATAATATAATTAGATTTTTAATTTTCATTCATACCCTGTCATCATCCCAATTCGAAGTTTCTGAGATAATCCTAGAGTTTGGGGTTAAGTATTTGTTTGCATTCCACTTCCTTTTTCAAAAAATCCTTAACAGTGCAAGCAGCTCGGTTGTGAAATGCTTTACCGATTATTATTAAAGTATATTAACTATGAGGTTATTTAGTCAAAGAAGTATATTCTAATTTTATTCAGCTGTACACAATATTTGTGTCATTTGATAAATCCATTATATAGAATTTAAAAAGTAAATAGACAAGTAACGTTCTTATTGAATTTAGGAATGAACTAATAACAGTTTGATACCTAGAACAATAGATTAAAAGTTACAATAAAACCATTATATAATTAAATATTGTATTGTTGTCTTTAACTTTCGATTCAATGAACCTATATATCTATGCTTACTCTAATATCAAACCAATGTAAAATATCAGACATTTTCTCTGTCCCTTCTATATATAGATAGGTAGTACCATATCTTTTTGTTTCTTGAGAGATGCATATTTTTATGTAATATCCATTCATCACTATAGGTACGTTATGATGTCCCATGCAATAATATCAACTTTAAAGAAAAACAATTCAAAAAATTTAGCACATCAATATAAAATATTTAACAACAAAGCTAAACAGTGATCAATGTCGAATTGATGTCCATCGTGTGATTCAAACCACGTATCTGATAGTAGCAACAGTTATGGCCTGTAGTAGGAGCTCGCCCAATTGAATAAAGATTTTCTGCGCTCGCGCAAGCTAGTGTTGCGACCGAATCGATTGTTATCGATAAATGGATTAAGTAATACGTGTCTCAAATATTAATTTTGAACACCATGTGTTCATTTCGTAACAATTAACGATTTGACAAATTAATGTTTTATAGTGTCGATTAGAAATACTGTTTTGTTTTATTGGTGTTTGTTTTGTAAATGTGTTGCCTAACTAGTTGTTAAGTTAGTCAACTATGAATATTATGTTGTGAAGTTTATAGTACTTTTCTACCTTATATTAAGTCAAATTATCTATACTTAGATAGGGTATAAATTATGTAATTCATTATCGATTTGGTGCAAAAAATATTTGTTAATTAAAACAAAACCTTATAAAAAAACTATACCAGATAATTGTGTTAATAATTTAGTCTGTACACTCTTTAATAACTATATTTACACCCATGATATCTAGTGTTTCACAATAAAGAAAAAAATATATAATCCTTAAATCCCAAAATAAAACTATCGACATTGTCCCCTCACTACACAATCTCAGTCCTTCTTATCGATGATTTACAAATTGTAGAGACGGACAATGGCCATAGGGGAGGCGAGCGGTCGCCAAGGTCGGGAGTTCGAACCCGGGAGATACACTTATTTAACGTAATGCGGAAGTTTTTTGATATTGAACGATTATTCAATAGAATATTTAGTGAGACGGTTTTTGTGTTGCAGTTTTTGTTGTGTGGGAATTACTTTATTTTAATGTCGATTGTCGATATAATATGGGCGTTGTGAATCATTTGTTTAGTTACATGTGGGCTAGGGAAGTTTTTTTTTGCTTTTTTTGTAAAATCAGTGGCTATTTGAAATTGGATACTGTAGGTATATTGTTATTGTAACGAGAACTTTGTGATGTTGAATTAATTTCTATTTAATAGTAATCGAGAGATATATGAGAACCTTTGGGGACTTATTATTACTCACACAAATGTGATTTGTTACGTTAATCGTTAATAAAGACTGAGCAGCAGTGCTCTTTGCTATAAGTACTTACCTGAACATTTAAGCCCACGCGCCAAGGTTGGAAGTTGGATACTGAGCCGCGGAGGATTTAACGGGTTGCCGGGGCTCCGGCTCGAAGTGCAGGTATAGGAACGGGGTGGTTTTTAGTCAGTAAGAGTAACACTCCCTCTCGCCTCACATGGGCGGGAGAAGTTATTCAATGATAGGTATAGCCCCTCAAAAAAAATGTGTGGAGGTTTAAAGGTAGAGGTTGGAGACGTATGGTAATGGTAAATGATAAGCCCTCTTATGTAGATAAAATCTAGTCCAGTTATGCATTGGTGTTGAACAGCTGGGGATGAACCTCTTATCTCGTATATGAGACACAATAGAAAACACATCTCAAACAAACAGAAAATCAGTGTTGTGACCAGATTTTTGCTAAATTGGCGACCCATTCGCATTGGGTATATCTGCCAACACCGCCTTGTTTATTATACCTGTTATTATTAGCTTGTTTTAGTTTTATTTTATTTAGCTTATTAAACCTTTTTATTATTATTTTGTTAATAATGTTTGTGTTTTTTGTTCCTAGCGTTCATGTCTTATGTTGAATAAAACACAGTCATTCATTCATTCACATTGTGTCTCGCGTAGATGTGCGTTCCGGCATAACACGGGTTAATAAACGCATATTGGGTTCTGTTCAGCCACAAATAAAGCCGAAGTCTACCACTGTTCACAGGTGTATATCCGAAACCCTTAAAGTACTCCCAGCAGTCCATTGTCAGCCAATAACTCTCGCAAACAACTTACACCGGCAACAATTTTGCAGAAAGCACAGACGGACATGAAACAGCACACGCTAACTATGACCTGTTTAGATTATCGGTCGAGTATATAAGCCAGTACACAATCCGAAAGAAAGATCCACTATCCTATTATTATTAATATGATTTATATTCAAGAAAATGGGTCGAGTTTATTAAATTTGCGGAAACAGATATTCTGTATGTTTTTGTGTTTAGATGATGTGTTATTAACGTTTAGCGATTATAAACTGGGCGTGTTTATTCCGGTGGGAAGTAGGTTTGAGATTTTTTAGCGATAGCGATACTAGTTCATTGAATTAAGTAAGTCAAAGGAAGCATTAATGTTTTTACAGTTGGTGCTAGACTATGACTCATAAATGTTCTACATTTTTCATTAAAAACATTTGAAAATATGAACGATGTTTAGGTACTTTATGATAATATGAAATAATGTTTAACATTAAACTCTAAATATGATTACTTAGTAACATTCTATTATTCTTTTTTACTAGCTAAATTATACGAACATCTAAAACACTTTTTTTATAATAAAACGAAATATTTTTATTACTATACACTTTTCAGGCCATCTTTGAACCGTTTCCAGTAACTGGCTCGCACTGAACGCGGCATAAGGTACACAAATTCCCGAAATAGCGATGATCGTATGAATTTGACTTAACGTGTGGACGTACCGTTTGATTACCCAGCCTGTACCGATCTGTTGTGATCACAACTTAATATAACAACTCGAAAGGGTAGCTTATTTAATATAGCAAAGAATTAACTGACCCCTTTGTTAGTACATACATAACTTCACGCCTGTGTCCCATGGGGGTAGGCAGAGACTAAGCAACGCCAATTACTACGATTCTTACATACCTCTTTCGCTTCATTAACAGTCATCAATCTTTTCATGAACTTTTAACTTTTAATTTGGCCTTTTTTTAATATATCGCCAATCTGGTCACTATATGTCCGTCTAGGGCGCCCTCTACCGACGGCCTCATTCATATCCGCTCTGTATACTTCTTTTGTCCATTTTTTCTACATGTGCCCTTTGTTAGTAGTTATGTTAAAACATTAAGGAGTAAATAGGTTTATTAAGGGTCGGCAAGGCGCATCTTATGCCCGATGTGTTGCAATGCAAGCCTTCATAGGCCATGGTAACCACTTACCATCAGGCGAGCCGTGTGCATTTTTTGCCAACATTGTGGTATTAAAAAGGTTGATTTTACAATCCAATAATATTGACAGTCGACAGGTTTTAGTATGGAAGTATTGTCACATATTGGAACTTATTCCTCTGATAAAATTTAACTGGCGTTGGAAAAATTTTCGCCAAGACAGTTCCTAATTCTTGGCTTCGTATTGTTTTTTTTTTTAAATTGGGACAGATTGGGTCCGCCACAACCTCCCAAAATCGCTGCAACTCCTGTAAGCCAGGATCTACAGTAGAGTACAACCATGGAAACACTGGAACATTGAAGTCCGGCACATCCCAGGGACTTGAGTAACTGTCTTGGTTCCCGCAACGAAGTGAATCAGAAGATATTATAAGAGGAGAAGAAGAAAAAAAACTCATCTAACTTCGTGACAAAGGCATTTGAGTAATAAAATACCAATAAATTATTAATTAATTTAATTCAGTCTCCGCATGAGTTTTAATCAGTCTTTTATGAGGAATATTAGCACAAATAATCAGATTTTTTTCTAGAAACCTAAGAGTTCTACCAAATTTACTAAACTGAATTATTAGGCGAGTCACAGAATTAGATGAGTTCACTATACTTCGTATTGGTTGAAAAACGTCATTGTTCTTATGACGTATGGGATAGGTCAAGGACATAGTAAAAGCAACTTTATTGTCTGTAGTTATGTTATGAGTCCCATGTAGACTGAAAGAGATTTTTGTGAACTTCAAAACCCATAAACCGATCTGTATGCTCAAAAATGGTGCACAATACTAGTGTCTCACTCAATAAAAAAAAACACGATTCGATCTGTTAAAAATTCCTTTGTGAAGTACGCACTTTGTCTTTGCATCTTGTCTCGAATTTGTACTTTAGTCTTCGATAATATTGACGAATACAACAGCGGAACGTCATAGATAACATTCCTATTACATTGCAAGTGTTTTAAGAAGTTTGTTATCTAAAACAAGTAGTAGATAGAAAGCCACTTCAAATTCAAGTGCAATCCTTTTATTTATATTTAGTTTCAACAGAAGAACATTGCTTAGGACAAGGTTAAGATCGAACGAAAATATAACTGTAGTTATTGTGTTGTAGTTTATACTCTATTTCTAATTGTGTATGGTCTTGAATTGTATGTGAGTAAGTGTTGTTTATTAAATGTTTTCGTTCTGTCAATTTTAATTGGTACTATTTTTGAATGGATTTGGAATAAAATCAAACATATTTCTTTTAATAAGTTTAAAATTAGAACGTTTACAGATTAAAAAATATTGGCTATTAAATTATGTATTCCATTTTCAAATAAAATAAAAGAAGAATGACATTATAATATTCAGGTACGTGCATTTAAGCTATATTACAGGTGATCTAAAATTCGTAAAATTATTCAATTTCATTTATTGTAAAACAAAACATTGAAAAATTAATGAATTTATTTTTCAAGTTCTCATATTTTAAAATGGTAGTTCATTTAATAGTTCAAGTCGTACGTGCTATGGTATTAGAGTGCTGGGGTTACCTGATGTTATAAAACTATTTTTAGCGTCCGACTTCACCCCATACAGCCCATGGTTAATGTACAGAGTATATTAACTGCAAGACCACCAGTTTTATGGTTCTTTTAAGATTTTAACTTGAAATTTTTTATGTTACAGTTCGACCGTTAATTTTGAAAGTTGAGGAGTTTTTGAAACTTGTACGGTAGGGTTACTAACATATTGAATTATTACACAAATCTTACATGGTTATATAAATATTTGAAACATTCAGTTTTGAGTAATTCCCTTGACGGAACTAGTTTTTTCCTTGTTGGAGACTTGCACCTAATAAAAATAGGTTGTTTCTAAGATTAATAAGGAAAATTGTAGTATTGTAAAAAGATATTATGAAAATAAACGAAGACGGTATCAAACGTTTACAGGCAATGTAAGACTTAGCACACAAGACCACAACGAAATTAAGACACGTGCACATTGACTCAATTTGATCACCAAACACAAAGACAATCAACAATTAACGTAGGTATTTAAACAACTGCAAGCCAAAATGGTCAAGTGCGATCGATTATAAAGATTTCTCCTTTATTCATGTCGCCGCGCACAAGGTGAGCGCAGGAAGTTTACGTAGCACGTGCGAGCTTCCTCACACAGGATGTTTTAAAATACGAACGCGAATTCGAATTAACAATGGCGGTTGGTAAGCGAATTTCGTGTGGTATGTGTTTCTGGATGTATTGATATAGAAGGGAAATTAAATAATTATGTAACATCGTGTTCCTATGAATATCTATATGTAAAATTGAAAACGACGAACGATTATGTATTTTATGTCCATTATGTCCATAAAATACATAATCGTTCGTCGTTTTCAAGTTTGGTCCTAGCAGTTCCATTAGGTAGGTATAGATTTTAATTGATAAACATGAAGAATTAAATGTACGTTAGTAACGTCAACTTATCTAAGTAACGTTATGTGGACCATAAGTACTTAAAATTCTATATTATAAATATAAAATTTCAGCCAAAACGTCACCATAAGTTTGTAGACATAAGGATATCAATAAGGATATAATATTTAGTAATATACACACATCTGCGGTTGCCATTATTGTTTATTTGGTTGATTATCTTGTTTTGCGGTTTGCGGTTAACTGTGACAAATAGTAGATATAAGTACAAAGACCAGTGTTTATGTATTAATTAAACAAAAATATTTATAATTGATTTGAATTCGAATTGTACGATTCATTACTCTTCTGCTTAGAAGTCAAGTAAAAAAAGTCTATAAAATATATTTCATGCAATATTTTATAATAAGATTCTGTCGTCCTGCCCAATTACTATTACTCTCAAATGGAGTAGGCACCGAGTCTTTCATTTCTATTATCATCCAAAAAAGGACAAAACGAAACTGCACAATAAATCATAACTTATGCGCTTTTCGCGCTAACGCAACTGTCAAACAAGTCACATTTCGTTTCGCGCCAAAACGAATAATCTATTCGAATTCTATTTTCAAATACTGCATTTATCTCTGTTAGCGGCCAGTTTCAAACTGTCAAATAATAGACGATTGTATGCGGTTTAGTGTGTGCAATGAGTACACAATTACCTATCTGTGTTTGTTTAGGACTAGTTAATGCGGCGCGGTGACTACTGCGGTCATTTGTAGACATAATTATGTATTGACTGGGTTAATTTGTAGTGTGGTGCTTAAAGACTAACTGTGCATTGTACATAGTGATTAGACTTATAAATAGTCAATAGCTGATTAGAAAGGAATTTAATGATGACACATATGTGGTTTTCCCTTGTTAACGGACTGTTGGGCAAAAAATGCAACAAGTAAATAGTTTTAGCACAAGTGAAGAGGACTTCTAATCGAATAATAAATATGAAATTAAACGAAACCTTTCTGTATGTAATATTAGAAAATAGTTTTGCATATATCGAGGATTCAAAAGTCTGAAGTTTGAAATGATTTACTTTGTATTAAGGAAAATAAAAATGAAATATTACAAGTACATATTAAATCAATTCATAAAAAAATCATTACTGAATTTCTCGTTGGAGAAGTACACACACCTCTTAAAACTCGTATTAAAAGCATCATCCTATACAAACTCGTTAAACTATGTTTACTAACATGAATTAAGAAAAAAAAACCGCCGCCCGCGACATCTGGTGCTGGCGTTATGTAATTATTTGTTTTATGAACGCACGTCTACGTTTATATTTTTTGTCCCTTTCCATTCTAAATATTGTAAATAAACTTTTGTTCTATTAACTACGTTGTAGTATTTTAACGTTGAAAGCAAAAACGTAATGGTGTTTTTTAGGTAACTCTGTTTTCTGGGCTTAAGGTCGGTGAGTTCTAAACAGTAAGTACCACGGAAGGGTCAGCTCGAGAGGCTTAACAGAAAATCGAAGTTTAAGGTTACCGGAGAAAACGGCTAACAACGTACTTGCTACAAACATTACATAATATAACATCACCTATTATCCTTGAACGCAGAGATGCACTCACTAATTTAACGCATAAAAAATTGAAATCTCATACTTATCTAAAAAGCGACTATTACACACCAATAAATCAATACTCAAACACCATCGTTCATTCACCCGTGACAAAAAAAAACAAAAGAAAAAACTAAAGAATTTACTCTATTCTATTTATAGTAAAACAATTATGTGCCCCAATCCTTTCACCCTTCGAAATAAATAAATCATACCAAAAAGGATTGTTGAAAACCGATTTAGAATTTAAAAAAAGTTCCGTATTAAAAAGTTGATGTATCCATATTTAAATATTGTTGAGTTTGCCCCTCGGGTTTTATAATCTATGGCGCATGCCACGTGTTATGTGATGCCGAGGATTTTAACATTAACCAGAGTTTATCAAAGGGTTATTGTGTTTTGGGTTTGTGGGGGGAAAATGTGTTGTGTATGTATGTGTAGTTAAAATGTAGTAGTTTGGGAAAGAAAGGGTTCTCCCCTTTGTCTCTTTCTGTCTTTGTCTCCCATCTGTTAAAAAAAATATATTTTTTTGTTTCTCATCTTAATTTGGAAACCAGCCAGTAATAGTCTGCTGCTGGAGTATATACCCTCCGGTTTGCCAAAATATCTGTAGTTAGCAGACAGCTTTTTAAAAAGTTATACCGAGCCATAATGTACCAACTTTATAAAAACACACTAAAAACTACTAGAATAAGCAATGATTAAGAAATGCATAAAGGCATTGTTAAAGAACAAAAATATTAGATTTTCTTAAACCACAACTAACAGTTTTTCTTCTTTATTAAAAACGTTAGAAAAACCATAGTCAAAATAACTACATTCCCGCCCTGTTTAATATCATAAACTGTAGACGTTCCAATTTTAGTTTAGTCTTTTGTATACCTGACCTACTCTCAACTATGTGTCGACATGAAAATTGATTGCAACACAAACCACCTCGGTTTTTCTTGAAAAAAAAAACAACAACCAAAATGCACTTTTGGCCTTTTTGCGCTGTCTTCACTGTATTAATTTTTTTTGTGTGTTATTGTACTTTGTGACGGTGTGCAAATAAACAATTTTTCTTTCTTTCTTTCACTTTGGGCAACAATTTCAATTCCCAGATTGGATATAGAGTCTTTGGGATGTTTTAGATTTTTGAACATTTGTCAGTAACAGCACGGCCTAACAAATATAATACCCTACCTTATACGATTAAAAGGTGTGACGTCATGTTCTTTTACATTATATTGGCAAAAATGAAACATCAGACTTTACATACCAAACTATCTTATACTATCACATATTATTACTCACGTAGTTCTTAATGCATTACCACCATTATATTAAAACGTACCTTCATAAAAATATAAGTAATTAACACAAAATAAAAACTTCAACCCCCTTTTTACGAAAGCGATGCAGGCAGTGAATCAAATGTGAGTTATTTTATATGTTTGTTTATTTTAATGTTTAAATTTATACCGTGGCAACGACCCGCGCTGCACTGCAAGACGTTATAATTATACGAAGCAACATTATATGTTATACTGTATGAATGCTGCTCTGGTTTGCATCTGACGTCAGAGTAGAATATATTTTGTACCTGTCACCACCGCTGCTCTTTCGACAGGGGTCGTAAGAGACCTCATTTGACAAAGACTCTGACTCTGGCTCTGTGGTAAACCTGAACCTTTCAAACAGCGATTTCCAATCAGTTTGCTGAAATATGTAGTTTTAATAATAAGTAAAACATTGAAAACTTTATTCTATTTTATTTTATTATACATTTTTATTTTATTTTATTATAAAGCAGTGTAGTGATCGTTCAAACTTCCAATCCGAATGGCCGTTACAACTCTGCGCGGGAAACTTTACTAATCTATCACATTTGACAGATGACAATGTCAACATGATGGCTAGTGCTGCCGGTAACACAGATTAAACTAGTGACGTTCATTTAGTTGATTTTAGTCGACTAATAGTAGTGTATTCAATTGCAGCACCGTCGTCCAATGTAGGCTATACCATGTTAAGCTCTCCCGTCTCCGAAAACGATGGTGTAATGAAACATGAATGAATTATGGCCTAGGATATTATTAATTATTTTATGTATTCTCACAAATAAAGACGTGTTCTAAGTGTTTTCTTCACGAAATAATAGAATTAGGTATAATGTTGTGTTTTATGTGAACAATAAGCTAGTTAATTTTATGTTCATCAATAATAATTTTAGTATGTCTTTAAATCTTGTTTCAGTATTAACAATGACTAATATTGTTCTCAGTAACTTGTAGGCAATGTCGCTTCATATTAAAGTTAACTATGAATAATCTTTTAAATTGTATGTAAAATCGGAAATTTTACGTCGATTTCGAAATACCCTTCCAAACAGTCGTGACCTTAATAAATGTTACGCAACACTACCTAATAACAATTAAAAACCAAATTAAAAGCAAAATATAATCTCCAACGCATCCCTTGGGGAAAATCAATGGCCATGTTATAGCATGTTTTCGTTCACGAAACTCAAAACATGTCAAAATACGTTGTAACATTTCCCAAACGTGCATTACCCTCGATCGGATACATTGACAACATAATATTTCAACTTCTTAATTAATTCACTGTGACCTCGTAAATTTCACGTTAAATATTTTGTTTTTTTGACTCATCCTCGTATTATACTGATATAGAAAATGTCCGGGAAATTTTTGTAAAGGTTATTTCTTTAATTTATCGTTTCTTAAACGCTTTCCGCCATCTTGATTCGGCTTATGAACGATAGAAACGTCTATTGTGGACTCACGGCGTTGATTGATTGATTCGAATTCTTTTTTCAAATATGTTTGTTTTTTAGTAATGACTCATTTATTGCCGGCCTGTTTTATTTTTGGCTCGATATTCAGATATTTGTAGAAATTTTATAAGCTGTGTAATATTTTGGACCAATTCACGATACGAAACCAAAATTGTGAAATATTTGTTCTGCGTTTGAAAATATGTAAAGCTCTAAGGGTAATGCTTTAAGAATAGATCACAATATTTATGTAACAATGTGAATTACGCGATTTTCTTACAAGACAGTCTGGCACCACTATCTAGTAGCAAATACGAGTATACGACTAAGAATGTACTCCATAATTATCCCAACATAACACCGTATATCTTAAGTTACATTAACTTCAAGTATTTCGGAATATACTGCACTTAAATGATCCTTAACTTACTGACGTTTATTACACACACCCTGTAGTTTAGAGGTTAGAGCCTCGCTACCAATGCCGTGCGCCTGCGCTTTATTGTCGATGAATGTTAGGAACACTATTTTTAGGTCTTACAGATGTTCCATTCCATTCAGCATGCTTTTGGTCTGATCTTGGGGAATAATATGGCTAGGTTTGCTGTGGGAATTGTGGAGCAAATGAAATACCAAGTCTTCTTCATGGGTTTTTTTAATATCAATTTTTAACTTTTATTTTTTTATTTATAATTTTGACATATGTACAGGTACACCTTCCATTTAAGATTTCAGTTGTATGTTTTTTTTGCATGATATTGAACCACATACACGTCAGTTATTAATTTTTGTTATGTTACTAAGTGTATTCCTTGTTGGAGACCTTAATTCTATAAATAAGTAAATGGCTTCTGACATAAAAAGGTTGCAATTTCTATCAAAAGTGTCTTTTGTTATTTATCATCGAGTATGATTCCCAGGATTCGAAATTCTTGGTAAAGACGCGGTGAAAAGGACTCTCTCAGATTGATAGAAAGGAGTATTTTGTCTATTTCTTTATGAAATTATGTTACGTACTTATGTATGTTTATTAATTTTCCTCTTTCCTTGTTCCAGAAACTAATGGATCCCAATAAGAGGAGTTGAGCTTGTCGGTGAAACATGAGTCTCGCCGCCATTGCGTTTTGGCGCGAAATGCCAATCGCGGTCATCTTCCTACTGACAACGGTGTGTCTCGCTGCAGCCAAAGATATTGTTTTGGGTAAGTTGTTTTTTTTTATATTAAATGGGACTGAAGTTTAACCTCTATCTCGCCTGGTGGTTGTTTTTTTTATTTATTATTCTGTTCTTAGATGAACATTTTACAGAATAATACCATTGAAAATATTATTCATTTTTGTGAGATTTTTATTTTTATTCTGGTAACAGAAATTTCTGAGATGATTTCATAAGGTGACAATCTGATGACCCTGATCTTAAAATGAAATAATTTACAAATTTAAAGTCAAATTTGATAAAGTCGGCCTTTGTTATTTATTTCTAATTTACAACAAAACACAATACAATAAATTAAAAAAGAAATGCATACAAATTCCTTGAATTAAACACAAGTACATCTTGTCTATCTTTACCTAGAAAAACTATCAAAGATAATAACAATTATAGAAATTTTTATTCAACAACCTGTTGAATTTTAAAGAGTAGTACAGAACCATTGTCTTCAGGATTCAATAAAGCTGTATAGTAATGAAGGATTAGCAAGAAACGTTTGTAAAGGATGTATTATTATATATAACTTCCTCTATACATCTTCAGGTATTATGATTCAAACTACTTCATCATTTAAATCCTCAATTGCCAAATAATCATAGGAAATACAAACGGCTAGTCTTGTAACAAATGTCTTAAACTTAAAACACCAACAATAGGACCAGAAAAACATGCGATGAATGCTTAAAGACTTCTTAGCGTTAAAACCAAAATTTCGTATTCAAAATCCATTCATATTAACAAAAATTTGGGATGGGATACAGAGAATTTAAAATTCTAATCGATTCGCTTTACGAATACGAATCGAATACCGAAATCAATTGTAAGGCCTATATGAACGTTATTTTTGGCAATCGGAAATGATTTCTTTTGTCCGATTTATTATTCAAACCGAGTTTAGGCGCCATGTCAAGAATTATATTGTTAAACTCATTGCTTCGTTTGATAGGCATCGAGTACATTAGCTGTGCCATCGATATTCAAATTTTAATTTATAATCGATATTGGTTTGGTAGGAAAGTCAAATTATGACTTGATTATGACACACTTAGTACCAGTTTTAACTGACTTCTCGATCTAAACCATACCTATTCTTGGTTAGGCAACGTTTATTAATGTCTCATTTGGAATGTTATTATTAGTTTACTCATGCAATATATTTTAACTAATATTCTTTCCAAATTATCTCTTTGACATAGTTCAACATCTTCATATCACAAATTACCACAGCAACGGAAGAAGTTATTACTTCACGGTCACAAATCGATTGTTCCCTCCCCAACCCTCTCATTTGGTTCTCATTAGAAGCACCGGATGCCTAATTACTTTAATAACCAGTTAATTTAGAGCCCTTTGCTCTCTTTTCGTATCTTCATGATTATGTCTCGTTGGACCAACGTCCGCTTGGTCGGAGGTTGGCTTAAGCTGGTCGTTCTGATCTATTTAATCTAACGTCCTGTGTAGTTATGGTGCCCTGGTACATCAAATTGATTGAGGGATGATAATTTGTTTAATTTGTTGTGATTTTTAGGGTCTTGAGAGGATGTTATGGATTATTTTTATGAGAGTTGATGAGGTCTTCATTAGGTCTGTCTGCAAGTATGTTTATTTGGGATTTTAATTATTTTTAGTGCTTTGTCACGTGGCTCTACTGATCATGTTTTATTCTGTGTGTTACCCAGTCGAAATACGAGACTGTTACTTATTTATTTAAAAGTTAAATATTTAAAGTAAACAAGTTTTATTTTCTTTGAGTAAACTTAACGCTGTTTGCTGTATCATTTTTCTAACCTCATTGCAATTTATCTTTAGTGTAATTTCACTTTAAAAAGCTTTTGCACGTATCTTCAATTCTGGTCCCCTCTATCCTGCTCCATCACTTTTATCTTCAACAAAAACACACAGGTATCTCCGTCTACCTTTATTTTTTATGCCACATCAAATACTTCCCCACCACTATCGGAATCCAAATAGATTTGTGTACATTGATGATATTCCGCGAATATCTTTTCCAACGTTAACCTAAATAAATATTTTGAGTTTTTATCTAGATCAATCATAATAATATTAGTTTTGGGATAGATTTAAAGCTTTTTATAAAATATACTTACTTATCGTCAGATGTTGCCTTGAGCGTCGCTTTTTTATCGATGTAGTATATTATTGAAAAATTATTGCATCCTCTTAACAATTTATTTGTTTTTCGCAATTTTAACAAAATTTTCCTTCAAATCATGTAAATGTGAATCTTAACAACCATTCCATGTTCCCATGAGAGGAATTTACAAGTTACAAGGATCTTTGTATTCTTTGAAGATGAAAAAGAATCCTTTGATCCCGCGTAAACGATGCTATGGCAAATCGATATGATTTCGTATTGCATACAAATTACGTGCGCCTGCGACGGATGTCGGCGCCTTTTGCGACAGTGCTGCCACCACGATGGACGACAACTGCGTGTACGCATCCTCTCGCACTTTTAATAGGGTTGGTCAAGTAATAGAATTTATTTTTCCTCAAAATCTGGAAATTAGAACAAAATACTCTAATAAATCTTCCAAATTAATTTTCCTGAATGTGTAGATATAATTTATGTTTTATGTATACAAACACAACACGTTGTTATAGCAATTTCTGGTGAACATCAATGTAATAAATTTTCTCAGAACATTATTGAACAGCTTTTTCCTCATCATTAAGTTTTCAGTCATTTATATGTTCTGTGTCATCCTCTACCAAACTTTTACCAATTGTCACAATGTCTCTTTTAAATTCAATACAAACGCCATTGTTTAGTACGATTGTTATCTCCTTTCCTTTACACAGCCAAGTTGGTACTTATGCAATACGCAAACCAGGTCTCAATTCTTTTCTAGTACTAAAGTTTTCCGCCCTACCAGCCCTTGTATGGTCATCGAACGCCCTTTGAATTTCTATCGCGTTGGGAAAATCGTGAGCCGACGCCATCTTGTCGTGACGTCCTTACCCAACCTTGGAGACGGTTGCCTCGCAATTAGTATTCAGCAAATGTTATGACAACCAAGAAAGCACTCTTCGTATACATTTCTACTCATTTCAAAGTTTCATATTAATTTTATTTATTAATCTTGGCAAGGATGGTGACTTTACTTTTAGTTTCGAGACAATAATTTGTAATGAGAAAATTTGTGCAGTTGTGGATAGTTTGATATTAAAGATTATTGTTATTATTATGTTTTCTGTGATGTATGAATGTTCTGACATTATTGTTATATAAAACTAACTAAAACTCTCGAGCTACTCATGTGAAAAATCTGAGAAAAGTTTCGAACCACAGAAGGGGTGGGTACGTAAGTAACCCGCGATTTTTAGTTAGTTTAGTATGTCTCACGATAGTTATTACAAAAACAGATGTAAAACTATTTCAATTATAATTATGCATTTTTAACGATTACATCAGCTGGCTTCGGTAGTAAGTCCCGTAAGTTTTTAGAATAATTAGATTAGTCTTCTGTTATGGTATTTTTTAACGATGTGGAAAAAAATAGTTTTGTTATTTCATTATAGAGGTATATCATTTTAGATCTCCAGTATTTTAAACTTTATCACCCCAAAGATTAGATCGAGTCTTCCTAAATAGACACTCAAAGTCACATATCTCTTCACCTCTCAAAACATTGCACTCATTAATTCCCGAGACAAATGCCCAAGTACTAATCAGTGGAGGCAATTTTCATGTCAATAAACAGATCTCAGACGTTAATGTCCAATTTTTACAGCCCGTATCTCTAACAGACAATTTCTCTACCACAGTTGATACTTTCTGAGAAACACGAGCAATTAAATGAGACATAATAGATGTGACATGCACTAAAATCCTTGCTGATCCGACAACAAAATAAAACTTAAAACTAAGAGACTAACGTTATGTAGTTCCAGAGTGGAGATGATGCTTAAAATGTCGTAAAGATTTTTATGTTTCCAATGAAAAATAAATAGTTTTCCACCGTGTTCCATTTGGATGGTCCATAATAAAAGTTTTTACAACAGCAAGAAAATAGACTAGTGGAACATATTGCGTAATAAATTATCTATGTGAAATGTATCTAAATAATCTGTTACTAAGGAGTTTTTTGTGTTCACCAAGTCAATCTCTGTTTCTTACATTCTACTGATGACTTTGATTAGTTCAGCCTTGCTTCTTGTTTAGTCAGCTCGGAATTACTAAACAGGTCTTTAATTTAAGTTCGTTTGTTACCTATACGATACTAAAAATAAGTATTTTGTGGAGTAGTATGCGTTGCACGTGGTTTTATTTTGTTTGAATGGGTACTATTGGCGCACTTCAATTGAAGGATTTGTTTTTATAAATTACTAGCTTCTGCCCGCGACTTCGTACGCGTAATCCCATTTTTTCCCGTCCCCGTTCGTGATTTTCGGTAAAAAGATAAAAAAAAATTTTGGTCATAAAGTATCCTATGTCGGTCTCCTGGCTCTAAGCTACCTCCCTACCAATTTTCAGCCTAATCTATTCTGCCGTTCTTGAGTTATAAGTGGTGTAACTAACACGACTTTCTTTTATATATATAGATTCTCGTTCGTTTGTTCGATTGCTATGTAGCGGATCTATAGGATGAAGTATTATTTCTATTATGTAATTGGAATGATACTTTGGTGTTGTGGATTTCTTCTAAAATACAAAGAAGTACATAACATAACATAACATCACACATTTTATCCTCGAAGGGGTAGGCAGAGGTGCACATTACCCCACTGTACAATGTAACACCCACTTTTCACTATTTATGTTATGAGTCCCATGTAATAGAGGTGAGCCTATTGCCTCAGAATTTTTAAAAAACCCAGTAGTACTTTGAAGTACAAAAAAGTACAATACCTACATTATAGGGCGAAGAATTATATTTTATATCGATTACAAAAAAAAGCTTACAAATCCATCCTAATGGTTATAAAAGACCTCTGCATTTATACCTTGGGTCCGTAAATAATGGCAATTATTCAACTTGATATACTCTCGCCAAATAAGTGAAACATAAGCGGCGTCTGTCTCCGGGAAATTTGTCAGGACCGCACATAATCTCGCGAATAACTCCAAACTCATAAATAACCGTTATTTTCTCTCCAAATGAGAGTGAATTAATTGGTGTTTTGCAGGAAAATTGGCTCTTTGATGTATACTCTAAAGATTGTAATCAGACAAGATGTCGAGAATTATAGTTACATTGCTTTTATCCTGCTTGAATTTATTGCGTCATCCTTCATTTTCTGATAATCAGTAATTGCACTTTTCGCATAATTCGCTTTGGAGTTTATTGATTTTGTATTCAATTTTATACCTTCAAAGCATTTTCAATGTAACACTAAATCATTATTGCATACAGTAATGAGCAAAAGTACCAGGAGCTCATAAATATGAAGAGGTCATTCGCTGTAGACCTTTATGAGCACCTGCTCTTTCAGCTGTCAATACACGACTAACTATAGGTCCATGCAATAAACGCCATTCATGAATTGATCAACATGTCATAAATAGGCAATATTTTTTCACTTGAATGCACTTCGGAATTTATTGTCACGATTCGCTTTGAATAAATTTATGTGTTAAATTGATATTCTATGTATTTGTATTATTGTGTTGTGAATGATTGAATGCGTGTGTGCGTAGTTTTATTATCTTACAAGTTGAAGTAATACAATGGATGCAGTTAAAAGCTACTCAGTGTCTTTACACATAAAGTTTCTTTCTTAATAGTTTTACCATAAGAATAATCCCATCGAGACATTTTCCAAAAACATCTTCCTCTCGCGTTACCACAGCACGTTGTTTTCACTCAAACATATCCTATCGCCCCAATTTACTGTCGTAGATAAATAGCTATGAACTTTACTTCCTTCCCATCTTTCCCACTTTTGCATCTGCATTTATTTGCCCAGTTAGTGTTGTCGGCACGTCCGTGACGGCAGCTGATAAATTCCATGTTTCTTCATTAAACTCTCCACCAGCACATAATAAATCTTCTGCATTTGACGTAGCGTCTTATTTGATCCGTATCTTCCCTCCTATTCCTGATTTATCTTCCCTCATATCATTATTTATATTTACATTATTAATGTCATCTTCCATTTTGATTTTTCTCTCGTGGTCAGTATTTTTGTCTGAATTAATTTTGTTATTGGTACATGTGTGTTTGTCAACATCGTTATTTCTGGTTGTAAATGTAAAATATTGGTTGTTTGTGTCTCTGTAGGTGTTTTAAGTTTTGTCATAGGTTCAAATAAACAAGCATATTATTTTATTGATGATATGCATATAATAAAACATGCAGATAAATATTTTGATGTACAAGGTTATCAACTTACTTGTTCCAAAGTTACCTATTGCACCCAAGACTTACACTAGCAACTACTCAATCCGTAGTAATACGCATACGCATACTTCAAATTACAATAACTTTATTAATACAAAATACAACTTTGCATACATTTTCATCCTTTACATTAACATTCATATTTACGTTCATGTAACATTATATGGAATTTCAAAATTAATTTTCATCATCCACGTCTCAAGCTTAATGTTTGTCATTGATGTATTTGCAGCGAGTTGCATGTCGTGGACTTGCTCTGTAAATATTTTGCTGAGCTACGGTATGATATGTGTCGTGTTTCAGTTCATTGAGCCCACACATCTATTTGTGACCAGTGGCCATTGCTGGACAGTTGTTACGTAGTTGTGATGTTGCTTGCCTATTTTATGTACCTAGGTGCAGTTTTGTTAATGGTGGATTTTGAACCTTTTTTTGCTGTTGATATAATTTTATTTGCATTGGATTGTAATGTAATATAATATTAACATGCCATTTGTCTTTACTAATTATGTTTGAATTGTATTCGGTTATATGTACAATAGTAAACAGTTCATGTAAAACTATCTCATGAAATATAGACCAACAAAGATCTAACGACTAATAAGGTAAATACAATCAAAAGATCCAGAACAAATCTTAATTTGAAACTTCAAAGATTCCAAAAGTGGTCTGTAGACTTTTTCCCCTGAAAGGCCTGCAGTGGAACTCCACCTCCCAAAATGAGCATTAGCAAAAGACCGAAACGTAACGTCAACGCTGTCCACATCGAATGACAAATCATCCCATTACCGACATCTGCTTTCCAGATCCATCCAATCATCTTTACCACTCAGGACAGAAAGCTCAAATTTCCTTGGCATCTATTTCTGCAATGTCTAAACCCGTTTGCGAGTGCAAGTTTTTGAATGCACATGGTGTCTCCATATTCATTTTACAGTCTGTTGCTATTCTAGGAATAATATTCCTCCATATATTTGCGTATTTTGGTACAGGTGCCCAGATGTGATGGTCGCTTTTCCTTTTGCCAAAGTTTTGGTAGGGGAGATATGTACCAGGCAATTTGTCTTCTTATTCGGTCGCATCTGTCTGGATTTATTAGCTGCTTTTTTAGCTTCATTATCTTTAAGTTAGTGAACTTGTTCCCAATTACTGTAGACTGACTAATTGCTGGTTAACTTAGTTTTGAATCTTTGTCTCGTAGTTAGAGACACATGATCATATTTGTTACGATTTCTATCTTTAGGCTGTGTTTCATCGTGATGAGAAAGCTTAGTTTTAATGTCAATATTCAAATGAAAAAAAAATTAAGTTGATCTTATACCGTAGCTTACTTACACATTTGTATAATGAATTATCAGATACTAGTTCTGATTTATTGTTACTATTAATAAACGAACGGCCACAACAGTAAATCAATTGAAATGTTAAAAAAATAGTATCGTAAAGGCAGCACAAAGGTGCACGTGCACCCTAACTCACGGTAACAGTTAATAAATGCCTATATGCATACACACGGCCTGTTTTCGAGAAAGCCCAGTTGTTTCCGCTATCCCTGCAAGCTAAGACTAGATAACAAAATTAATAGCCGATCCAATCTAAGCCCATAAATCTGATAAGAAATATAGGCCCGTTTATTCAATTGGACTGCGGAATCAGAGGCCAACACTATCAAGAGAATGGTCCAAGATATCTAGTGCCATTTTGATTATTTCAAAATCTTTATTATCTTCGATAAGTAATTCTGCGTCAGTTCGTTATCTTAAAGGATTAGTTTGTCTGTTATCCTCTTCGCTGGTATCTGTTTTATTAATGTTTCAAGTATCATAATGTCCTGTTGGTCTTGCTTGAGCATTTGAAGTTCCATGTTTGATCTCAGATCGAGCGAAGTCTTTATGAGAATCTTTGCTATCTGTTTAGATATCAGCGTTTGGATTATGTATCTGGTGTTTTAAGGTAATTCTTGGTATGTGGGCGGTGAAAATGGCGTCCTTTTGCTTGTTTTGAAACCAATTATTGATAATTATTGTGAGTTAAGATAAGGTATTGTTTGACCAACTTAGGCTTTGGAAATTTTAGAGAAATTCTCAAATCTTTTGTTACTTTCTTTTATTTGTTTAGGAACGAGTGAGAACACTTTTATGTGTAATAGAATTAAACTTAAACAATGTTTACCATCCAAAATCATCAATTTGAAAATTAAACCTACCATTCACAAGTGACACGCAACAAAATAGAGATCCCAACAACAAAAAGCAAAAAATAACCAATCAGCAAGCACCGTAGGAACTCAAAACATTTACTCAGTAGGATTTATTTGCTAAAAAACCTAGCGCATGGCTTACAGCCTAGCACAGCGGGTCTTCAAAGGAGGTTTGTGTACATTATTAAAATTTTTCTCACGAACACATGGGCCCTAAGGGTATGCAGTTGCATCTACTGGCGAAAGTTTATAATGTTTAATTTAACGTGTTTCTCTAGGGAAACTACATTAGTTTAAGGATGTGATGCTTCATTGTGTTTTTATTGATTTGATTGTCTTGAGATTGCGTATGAAATTCAATTCAATTATTTTATTTATTTATTTATTTATTAATTTTTGTACACACATTCAACACAGAGGACAATACATAATAAAAAACAGAGTACATAGGCCCCACATATTCCAACTGGAATTTTTTCCTGTGGGCCTGTGGCAGGAAAAGAAATAACAACACTGATATATCAAAATTAATTATTATGTTTTCGAATTACACGCGTAACTGTTACGCTGAGCTTCTAGCATAGCTTGAAACTAGTCGAGTTCCTCATCAAACAGTTATGTGTCATAACCCGAAAACATAATAATTAATTTAGTATGTCTCACGAAAGTTATAAATATCGTGTATCCATCGGATAATTAGTACATTCTTAAAGTATTTTTTTTGAATGAAGTCTGGCCATTCAGAACATAACAGTACTTCAACTAAATACGACTAAAACCTAAGTAACGAAAACTTATCATGCACTATTAATATGATCAAGCAAGGCTTTAAATAAATACCGTAAAACAGCCATAAACGTAGCCATAATATTATAACAGTTTTCATTCAATGAAAAGCCATGTCATAAACGTATTCACATTTACTTTTCAGTTAAGTCAATATTATACCTCTAACACCATGTCATTAAAGTCCCTCATAAATTAAAAATACAACAAATTGACCTTTCCTTTACAAATAGCCAGGAACAGCTACTAATAGACTTTACCTGACTCGTGAGGCTGGGTCAAAGGTGCCATACCTAGGAGTTAAAGCCTCCGTGGTTAATGCATAGCTTACAAGTGTCCATTTGAACTTACCTGACATCCCTTAAGTTACTCTTGGTTTTACTACCCATCAAAACAAATGTTGAAGAAAATCAATTATACCTACTATTTGTTAAAAATATATTTAGGTGGAGTTGAGAATGACCATTGGTAATTCAAGGCCCGTGTTAATGAGAATTTAATCAAAAATATAGCTAAAATCTCTTCGCTTTTGTTTTATTTCAATACATAAAACAAAAGCTAGTAACACGCCATGTTTCCCTCGTGAATATATGGTTATAACCAATTATATCATCCCAAGATGATGACAGGGTATGAAAATTAAAAATATAATTAGTCCGTCAGTTAGGGAATGAAAAAATATTAGACATATATTTTTTATTTTGTCATATAATAAAACAATACTTAGATAAAACGAATCAAAATTTAGGAGTGGGGGCTAAAACGTCATTTCTACGTATAAAATGTACATAGATGTGACGTCACGTGACATTTCAAATCAATATATCGTCGATAGTATTCGTTTCTGTAAGAAAATAAAAAATACGTGTCTAATGATTTAAAATAATCTACTAGACGGACATTAAAATAAAATTTAGGCATCTACCCTATTGTTAATTGTAATCGTTTTATCTTGTTTTAGATATTTTTTGCTAAAATGATGCCCAAAAATTACCTCATGAAATAATTATAACCAAAACATCTGTTAAAATAGCTCCAAAGTTTTCTGTGTTCTCATTTCGACCTGCAGATTTATGGCCGACCATTTTTTGCATGTTTATTTATTTTAAAAAAGACATCGTGTCAAGTTGCACAAAAACTGTGGAGCGGCGAAGTAATTTATTGTTTACGAACTGTGCGAATATTTTTTTACGGCATTCATATGTTAATACTTGAAATAATATTACGGTTATTTTATCCCGAGGGATAAGACAGAGAGTTAGCAAAATCTAATACCACTATTTCTTAATGTATTATAATTTATTTTTTATTGTTTTAGCAATCATTAATATTGTAAACTTTGACTGCCTCGTTGGCCGATTGGTCGTAAGTGCGACAGCCGGGCAAAGGGTTTCGGGTTCTATTCCCAGGTCGGTCAAAGTATAATAAGTATAAATGGTTTTTTTTTTAAATCTGAGTAGTAGCACAGAGTCTGGAATTGTGCCCTGGCAACAGGCTCACCCCCTATTACATAGGACTTACAACATAAATACTGAAAAGTGAGTGTTACATTGTTGTGGCATAAAGTGCCATAATGTGCACCTCTGCCTACCCCTTCGGGGATAAAAGTCGTGATGTTATGAAGATAAGAAACTAAAGATACAGAAGATTTTTAAAATTAGTCTCTGATAAACGGAAAAAAAAGTTTTTAATTCAGAGATCCAATCGATAGACAAACATAACATTTAATTAAATATTCACATGAGAAAACAAAAAAAAACACTTTTAAACATAGAACACAATTCGCAAAACTTCAAACACCATTCGTGGAACGTTAAATTTAAATTTAAATCTAACGAGTCTTTCTGGGTTGCCATATAACAAAATTTACGTGGAACGGTCGGAATTGTTTTTCTTATAAACATCTAGGTATCATGTTACTGGTCGTTTCGACTTACAACCACAACATTTGACTGTTACAATATTTCTGTGGAATTCCGTGTCCTTATGATTGGAACTTCCTAATTATTTAACTTCATGCTGGTAGTTCAATTGTGTTGTTGTTGGTTTTATTGATTTTTTGTGGTATAAGCCGGTAAACGAGCAGACGGATTACCTGATGGTAAGCGATCGGCGCTGTCCAGGCACACCTAAAATACCAAATACAAGAAATTGGGAATTTTAGGATTATGGAGAATTCGTTGATTATGGGTAATTGGGCCTCTGATTTAAGCACAGAATGAGATAGACTGTGACGATGTCAATTCTGCATATACTTAATGCTTTTTAATAGTGTGAAAATTGTTTGAAATTTATTTGAAAGGGTCTTCTGAAAAACATAGATTGATTAATGAAGATTTATTAGTCTGGAAAAGTGCGGCAGATATTACGATATTTCTATTTAGAGGTAAAGCGTCTGTGAGCTTTTTAAATTAACACGTTAAACGCTATGGCAGTTACCGGTAACCGACATTAGCGGAGGATTTACCTTAACAGTTTTTTATTGACAGCCAAAGCCTTAATAAAAACGTAGAACCAATAGCCTATTAGATGTCTATAGCGAAAATCAAGCGTGATTTATTTATTCTAAGGAAAAAATTACGAAATTTTTTTTAAGCTATCTTAACATTCCAAATATCGCACTCACACATACATTTGCCCAATTGTCAAAGTAAAACAACAAGTTCAAACCACAAAAACAAACTTCATGGACTAAAGTTTACAACTAAAATGATTTATTTAACACAAATACTCCTTTTGTTGTTTTATAAATAGCTTTCGACTACAGCGCCCGTTTTAGACTCCTCTGCCTACCCCAACTTCATGACTCCAAGGACAGCTCGTACTTCACTACAAATATTTATTTAGTGGCACGCTCATGGACTAATTTAGAATCTTGTTTGAAAATGTAGGTACAAGCGGGTATTAGGGTTTTGGAATATTTTGAAGATAGCAAATAGTTGAGAATCAATCGAATACTTGCACATAATCAAACAATTTATTTACGAAATTGTATGTTTAGAAAAACATTAATTATGTTTATTTTTATCGACTTCAAAAAAGGAGGTGCTATGTTCAATTGATTGTTCTTTTTTGTCAGTTTTGATTATATATACAGTTTATTTTCCTCTAATAAAAGGATTTATATTCTCTCTTCGCATAAAATAATTACTCAATATATCAAAAAATATGACGTTATAAAATTATCATAATTTACAACACTATTCAACATTATTACATCGTTATCCTAATAATAATGACACGGCACAGCACTAGCGCTGGGTAACGTTATATTATAATGTTATTAGCCTTAATTAGTAGCAGTTTTTTCAATAACCCGGTAGCACTTCCTGTAGTTACGACAATCATTTGTAGGTTTGATGATTATATTGTAGACTTTTTATATACGATCTCCGGCCACCGTAAGCGCAGGCCTGCGATGCCGATTCGGAGCCGCGGAGATCCTAACGGGTTACTGGGGCTCCGGCTCGATGCGCAGGAGTAGGAACGGGGTGGTTTTTAGTCAGTAAGAGTCTGACATTCCCTTCCGCTTCACCCAGGCGGGAGCAGTTCGACTCGATTCGATGATTTTCCCTCCTTAAAAAAAGACTTTTATGTACAGACTTCAAACTACTAGAATATGACATATTTAACTTATTTATGTTTTATAGGTTTCATTTAAACTTATTAATCTCAGATTAATTTTAGTTGTAATTTTGTTAATTTAAAGTTGTTTACTCTTGTCTTTCTTCGTACAACCTTTTTATGTATGTGGTGTTTACCTTTAAGTAATTGTAACACTAAAGTATGTATCTATTGCATGTAACCTAATATTTGATCTAGTGTGTACAATTGTTGGTGAACCCAGGTGAACCAATAATACAAAATATATAGAAAATAAAATAAAATTCGTTTTGTTTCATAATTATATTTTTGTAAATTTCGACCGATTTTGTTTTGTATTAAAAACGAAAATTTGTTGAAGGATTGTGACAGTTTTGGGACAGGTTATTGTGTTAAGTTTTATGATACGTGTTGAGTGTAGCGGGTTTATTCATTTGCATTCTCGTATTGTGTGTAATTGATCTTTCAGTGTAGAAATCCTCAGTAATATCGTTGAATTTAGAGATATTCCTGCTTACCCTTTCAAAGAAAGATAGAACAGAGATCATATAAATTTACATAACTATAGGTCATAATGAAACTCGCTACAATTGACCAAAAGATTCCCACACAACCAAAAAAACAGTCAGCAGACCAACTGCACAGCATGACTAATTACATCAATTCAACCACTGGTGACTGCATTTAATAAAAAACGTCTAGATTATGACCAGTACCTAGGTAACCTAGGCAGAATGCAAGCGATATAATTGCTGTAAAGTATTTCTTGCACGTCTGGAGTTTTTTGTCAGTCTGACTGTCGGTCTGCGACCAAAGGTCATTGGACATCTGCAGTTTTGGAGATTTATTACCAACAATGAAATCTGTGTTATTGACTTAAATGATTTTTGATTTGTAATTAAAAACATGATGTTCTATGTTATGTTGACTGCCTCGTTGGCCGAGTGGTCGCAAGTGCGACTGCCGGGCAAGGGGTGTCGGGTTCGATTCCCGGGTCTGGCAAAGTATTAATGGGTTTTTGAAAATCTCAGTAGTAGCACAGAGTCTGGTAATGTGCCCGGTATATGACAATAGGCTCACCCCCTATTACATGGGACTCATAACATAAATAGTGAAAAGTGGGTGTTACATTGTGTAGTGGCATTAAGTGTCGTAATGTACACCTTTGCCTACCCCTTCGGGAATAAATGATGATGTTACGTTATGTTCTATGTTATGATACATCGCTAGTAATGTGTGCCGATGATATACAAGGATAACATAATTCGAATATGTAAAGTAGATATTTTAATATAACATGTAATACATCTGTATAAATATATGTATGTATGTATAAGTTACCTAACTGTACTTAAAGTGGGTAATAACAACAATAATCCTACCAATAAAATATAATACCATAGTATTTCGTACCGGCAATCAATTTAAGACTATAATGAAAACATTTATTTCCATATAATTGCATGGGTTACATACAAAATGCTCCTTAGTGCAGTTTACAAAAGCTTATGGCTTCATAATTAATATGGAAACAACGCTTCATAGATATTTATTGTAATTTTATGCGAGTGAGTCGTAGTGATCAAGGTAAATGTGCAGAAGTATAAGTTATAAGAAGGTAGCTTTAATTTTTTTTTTACAAAAAAAAAGTATTTTTAAATGAGTATTATACGACATACGCGGTAAATGAGCGTCTAGCGCCTGGCTCGAAACGAGTCGGGCTACCTCGGCAAAACGTTATATGGCTAACGTGCGGTGGCTGGGCAACCGGCTGCCGCGCAACGTGTCGTGCGTTTGATTCCCGCACGGAGAAACTCTTTGTGTGATCCACAAATTGTTGTTTTGAGTCTGGATGTGATGTGTATGTGAACTTGTATGTTTGTAAACGCACCCACGACACAGGAGAAAATCCTAGTGTGGGGCAACGTTCTATAAAACAAAGAAAGGAAGGCATGAAACATAATTTAATGTGTTATAATACCAGAAAATAATGAAAAATAAACCTAATCTTCTGTTTTTACCTCCTTCGTGGCTTTTAACTGACCTCTACCGGTGACACTGACACTAAGCCAGCATGTTTGCAAAGCTCTTCAAAACGAGAATAACTTTACCCAGGACCCGACTGAACCCGGGACTAATTGTAATGTAAATATTGTATGAGAGGCGATAATTGTATGCTTTAACATATTCCTCATAATGTTAATGAAGCTTTGGGAAAGTATTGTTTTGAATAATATTAATAACTTGTTGAATATAGCTTCCGTGGGTTAAGGGCTGTGGTGTGACTTTGGAAGTTTCTTTTTAAATATTTTCGTCAAAAACTGACTTACTTTTGTTCAACGTCAATTGACTTTCGTTATGTGCATTTTACAAACAATATAACATAATATAATATCACGCCTTATATCTGCGGAGGGGTAGGCACAGGTGCACATTACGGCACTTAATGTCACTGTATAATGTAACACCTACTTTTCACATGGTAAGTACAGTGGCATAATGTGCACCTCTGCCTACCCCTTCGGGGACAAAAGGATGTTATGATGTTATATTCATCGCAAATAATGGGCTTACAATAAACGTCGATTATTAAAAGTTCTACGTCGAAGATCCATAATTTTATCATAATCCATTTCCTTTCAACAACAATAGGCTAGTTTCCTAAATTTTATTTTATTTTAATGTTCGTCTGGTAGATTATTTTAAAACATTCGACACGTATTTTTTCTTTTCTCATAAAATTAAATGCTTTCGACGATATATTGATTTGAAATGTCGTTTGACGTCACAGAGTGCTACAAAATGTAGCACGTTGTGACGTAACGACCTCCCACTCCTAAACTTAACTCCATTTTATCTAAGTAAGTATTGTGACTTTATACGAGAAAATAAAAAAACACGTGTTTAATATTTTTTTATTATCTAACTGACGGACTAATTAGATTTTTAATTTTCTTGTCCTGGAAACTACTCAATTATAAACAAATATTGCAATTACTAACTATCTCATAAACACATCACATACATTTCGCCACAAACTGAAGTGGCAATCGGATATGATGTATGCAGCGTTGAGTAGCCATTTCCTAAGTACACTTACAAGTAATCAATATTCGCTTTGTTAATATAATATTAGACTGCCTCGTTGGCCGAGTGGTCGTAAGTGCGACTGCCGGACAAGGGGTCTCGGGTTCGATTTTCGGGTCGGGCAAATATTACTGGGTTTATTTTAAATATTCTCAGTAGTAGCAAGGAGTCTGGAATTGTGCCCAGTACCTATATGGCAATAGGCTCACCTTTATTACATAACTATAAATAGTGAAAAGTGAGTGTTACATTGTACAGTTGTATAATGTGCACCTCTATCTACCCCTTCGGGGATAAAAGGCGTGAGAAGAAACCCAACGCGAGCGTTGCTTCACGTCAGTTTTCTGTGAGGCCGTGGTATTACTCCGGTCGAGCCTTCCCATTCGCGTCGAAGATCAGGTAGTAACGGTCTTTAATAAACCTAATACTAATAATGCAATCTTCAACTGTCAAGCTCGGAAATTACCTCAAACCTTCAGCAAAGGAGGTCCATGGCCCAGTGGACTCTCAGAAATACTTGGTTGACATTCACAGTTGTGACCACTTTGCCAATGAGGTTATTCCTTTGTCATACGTTGGTAACATTGGCACGTATTTCCATATTTACTTGAAAACAAGTGGCTGACACTTTCCAACACAAATATGTAATTTGAGAAGGCTGAGTAAAAGGTTTTATGTGATGCTAAAGTTTTTAAAGTGTGTAGTAAATATTTGTGGATGTTGTCTTTTGTTTTTGATGACTTGACATATTTATGAACAATTATTTATGATGCTTTATGATAAAGTTTATTTTAGAACCTTTATTCTAATCTCTTTACTGGCAATTAAAAATTGTAACCTGTAATAATGTGAGAATCGTAGCAATTGGCGTTTCATAGTCTCTGCCTACCTCCGTGGAATATAGTCGTGAGGTTATGTATGTACGATTGTATGTGAGTATAAACTATAAGACTGATTTTCAATTACAATACAATATAGAATTATAAACAACACATTTCCACAAAATAAATCAATCAACATTAGAACATAATTAGCATATTCGCAGCACAATAATCGTCAGAGACAACCCTGACTCACAGTCTATATAGAAAGTCTGTGCCTGAGTGGCAGCCCTACAAACCCCATCTTTGAGACATATGAGTAACGATACGTTTTGTTGTTCCCTCGTCTGGACAACGTCTCGGCGACAGAATCAAGGTCAGATGAGTCAGCTCATTTGTGACAGTCTGTAGGTTTGGTCAGAAGTTCTAGTTGGTTTTAAAGATTGATTGGTTAGTGATAGAAAGATGTACCTAAAGATTTAAAGGGTAGTTGTAGATTGTAGTGGTAGCTGTTAAATATTCATTTTAAACAAATTCTTGGTGTTTCGTTAGAGGACGAATTCTTAGTGAGGGAGTGCCATGCTTCGGCACGAATGGGCCGGCTCGACTGGAGTGATACCACGGCCTCACAGAAAACCGACGTGAAAATACCACAGCGTTGTCTTTTGTCGTGTGAGTGAGGTTTCTCGCCTTACAGGAGGCCCAAATACCTGTAATAAGTAATAAGTTGATTAATAAGTCCAAAATTAATTATTATAGTATCACTGCTAATAATTCTGCTTAATGTAATAAATTGAGGTCAAATACAAATTAAAAAATAAGAACATTCGAACATAGTACACCCTCCTTTTTTTGAAGTAGGTAAAAATGGAGCTTCTGGCCTTTTTTCCATAGTGGGGACCATGTTCAGTAGATTTTATGTTAAATGACAAAGAACTACAGTTACTAAGCCTTGTGGACAAGACAAGTGTGAAATCTCACGCAGACAGTGCGCAGGCGCAGCTTCTGAACAAGAGAATGATTTGAAAGGGTGCTATGAATATTGTCGTATATTTAGAAAAGAATAGAATATGTTTGGTTACATAATATCGTGGCTAGTTGACGCCAGTTATATAAAAGAATAATAAGATTAATAAGTCACTGTAATTTGAAAGGATTGAACAAAAAAAATTTAAGAGTAAAGAATAGTATAATATTGAACTTTTTAAATGTTGTTGCAACAGATTGAAGGGTTTTTTTTTTAAATAATATGGTTTCGAGTATGGTAAAGTTGTCTCGGATTAGATAAATCCTTTATCTGGTGGAAAGTGGGAGTTGTAGTTAGTAGGATGTGTACCATTCGATGCAAAAGACGTCACAGTGCTAAATTGTTTGTATCTTGTCACTTTATCAGGAATCAGAATAACCCTTAAAACTTCAATAAACTATTCGAAACAAATTACTAATGGATAAAATATTTCCAATCCGCCATCGGACATATGGCAAACAAAGCAGCCAGACACCTAAATAGCGATAAATAGACTTTCTCACACCAAATTCGGGATAAAATAATATGTGACGTCAACACCTTGTTTTATATACCCCCCACAAGATGTAACATTCTTTATTTAAGCTGGTAACACATTTGGCCGGAATTCGCCTATTTTTGGTCAAAGAACAAAACATTATGCGTACTATATTACCCGAGCGTACGGCGCGTCGCGTTCCGCGCGCGCCTCAAAGAGCCATCAGACCACCACAGATGGGGCCCAATAGGGCCGATGCCGATTCGGAGTCGCGGAGAACCTAACGGGTAACCGGGGCTCCGGCTCGACGTGCAGGAGAAGGAACGGGGTGGTTTTTAGTCAGTAAGAGTCTGACACTCCCTTCCGCCTCACCCAGGCGGGAGCAGTCATTCGATGATTTTCCCCCCTTAAAAAAAAAAAAAAAAAATGCGTACTATATTAACAAACTTGTAACATTAATGTAGATGAGTGAGTCTTCACTGTCACGTTGCACTTATGACTATTGTGCAGTAATCAAACTACCGATACCTGAATATTGAGTTCAACCAAAAGTTATTTTTTTATGAGATAAGCCGGTAAACGAGCGAACGGATCACCTGATGGTAAGCAATCGGCGTCGCTCATGGACATTTGAAACACCAGAGGCGTTACAAGTGCGTTACCGACCTTTTGGGATTAGGAATTTGAGGATTGTTGGGGATTCAGGGATTGGGTAAGGTGAGGGGGTAAGGGGGGTAATTAGGCATCCAGTAACCTCATTCACACGTCGAAACACAACGCAAGCGTTGTTTCACGTTGGTCTTCTGTGAGGCCGTGGTATCATTCCTGTCGAGCCGGCCCATTAGTCGGCCGAAGCATGGCTCTCCCACACTTAAAAAAATATCGCGTTAAGACAATTTTAACCTTCATAATCATAAGCATCATCTGATGATGACGTCTTACGGCTGATATGATTATCAGCCGTAAGACGTCCATTGCTGAACATAGGCCTCCCTCAATGACTGTCAGGTAGGTCAGTTTTAACCTTATAATTTTGCAATAAAACCAATAATACTTACTTTGAACCGTATAGGATAGCGTGATGCGCTGGTATCTAGTCTCAAATATTTTGTCAAAATACCAACCTATCATCAAGTGTGATACAACCATTAATATAATAATAAATATCTCAAGAAATTGCAAAGTGAGTCACAGATTAAACATCACAGATGCGCAGGAGTGCGCAGCGGAAATACCTAATCTTTGCATTAGACTATCGCGGTTTCGCACTTAACACGTGTGTGTTGCCAGGAATGTTTTTTGAAAATAATCACGTTCCGGCCCGTTATGTTAGTTTCGAACTTGGAATTGGTATTTTCAAATTCCTTTTTGGAATCTATTAAATTTTTTTTTTGTTTTCTTTAAGTAGTTTCTAATTCATAGTGATAGAATTGGTTATTATTTGTCAATTAAGTTCTACGGGTTAATCACGTAATCGTTCGAAAAGATCAGTTTAAAATTCAACAAAAGGAAAAATCGACATTAAATTTTTTCTAAAGGGATAAGTAGAAATATCAGTAATGAATGTGACACGTGGGTACTTTTCCCAGTCTTGAGTTATAGAGGGTGGGTACTGCGTATAAATACCACAATTTCACCTATATTTAAAATGAACCTAGTGTTCAAAATATAAGTATGCAGTCTACGTTAGACATCTTAGAATGAACTAATAGAGACTAATAGTCTAGCATTTGCTGGGTGTTACCTATTGAGAGGACCAGTAAGGTAATTGAGAAATTGTGTCATCAGGCTACAAGTAGGCGCAATTGCTATGTATTGTGCACATTCTGATCCGATAACATCATGACTTAAGTAAAGTGTTATTGGACTTTTTAAACATTATGTTTATTAATGTAGGCAGAGGTGCATATATACTATAATATAGTAGCGTCTCTAGCGTCTGCCTCGTTGGCCGAGAGGTCGCAAGTGTGGCTGCCGGGTAAGGGGACTCGGGTTCGAATCCCGGCGAAGAACTACTGGGTTTTAAAAAAATTCTCAGTTACCACTGCTACCGCACGGAGTCTGGAATTGTGCCCGGTATATGGGACTGTTACATGGGACTCATAACATAAATAGTGAAAAGTGGGTGTTACATTGTACAGTGGTATAATGTGCACGTCTGCCTACCCCATCAGGGATAAAAAGGGCGTGATGTTATGTTATGGTATATCAACAAAAATCAAAATATAAAACAACCACAGTATTATTTGTCAACACAATCACAAACATACGTACACAAACAGCTTAACATACCAAAAACGTAACAATAAACGTTACGTTACATTAACTGTACTGTGACGTATAGCATTGTTATGCAAACCGTGTCCTCGGTCGATACCAACTGGTGTCATAATTATATGACACGAAGATTTATTGAAAATTGTCTTTTATATAAGGGGTAGATATGTAAGGACCTCTTTGGATATCTAAGAAAATAATGTATAGGTTTTTGCATGTATTTTAAGTATATAAGTGTGGGAGAGCCATGCTTCGGCACGAATGGGCCGGCTCGACCGGAGTGACACCACGGCCTCACAGAAAACCGACGTGAAACAACGCTTGCGTTGTGTTTCGTCGTGTGAGTGAGGTTAACGGAGGCCCAATTACCCTCCCCTTCCCCAATCTCCCCAATCCCTGAATCCCCAACGATCATTAAACTCCTAATCCCCAAAAGGCCGGTAACGCACTTGTAATGCCTTGGTGTTTCGAGTGTATGAGCGGCGCCGATTGCTTACCATCAGATGATCCGTCTGTTCATTTACCGGATTATGCTATAAAAAAAATACAGCGTATCACGTAACGCTTCCGAATACACAGACAATGCAGACAAAGTTTTTGTTTTCTTGTCATTCATGAAACATCAGCTTTGAACAGTTGATTAAAACTATTATAACATAAAAGAAACATTTAATTCCTTACTGCCTCGTTGGCCGAGTGGTCGCAATTGCGACTGCCAGGTAAAGGGTCTCGGGTTCGATTCCCGGGTCGGGCAAAGATTTACTGGGTTTTATCAAAAAATCTCAGTAGTAGCACGGAGTCTGGAACTGTGCCCGGTATATGGCAATAGGCTCACCCCCTATTACATGGGACTCATGACATAAATAGTGAAAAGTTGGTGTAACATTGTACAGTGGTATAATGTGCACCTTTGCCTACCCCTTCGAGGATAAAAGGTGTGATGTTATGTTAATTCCTTATTGTTTTGAAAACTAACGTTGTTTTTGGAAGCGTTTCGTACACACTGAACCCGTTACACGTCGCGTGGCAGCCGGTCTACCAGCCATCGCACAAACCATGCAATCGAGATAACCCTTTGAGTACCGTTATTATAGACACAATTAAAGAACAATAGGTTGCAGTCACCGGTGACCTCGCGGTGTTTGACAGTTATTAAACCAATGTAGTTAAACGACATAAATATGTTACTCAGCAATCAATTACACAGCCACTGTGTCAACAGCGCAGCCCTTTTATCTAAAGTTATCCGACAGGTTACTATCCAAGCTTATCATCCATGTAATCTATTAGGTAGTATCTTGTTCATTGTCGCTATTATCTTTAGCCTTCTAAAACCCTTTTGTGTCTAAACCTGATTCCTATCTTGTGTCCTAAGTCTAGATTATTATACTCCGATATTGGCTAAGAAAGCTCTATATTTCATACAAAATTCCAATTTAGCGTCCATTTTGTAATACAATTTGGTAAGTAAATAAAGCTCAGTGGCTAACTTTAGTAATAGATTTTAATAGAAAGTTTTTGAACTATCCAACTATGCAATTTGGTAGAATTAGTTTTGAATTTAAGTTACAGTTAAATTTGACTTTTGTTATATTCAAGATGGTTTCTATACTTAGCTGCATTCGTCGCGGAGAACCTAACGGGTTATCGGGGCCCCGGCTCGAAGTGCAGGAGAAGGAACGGGGTGGTTTTTAGTCAGTAAGAGTCTGACACTCCCTTCCATCTCACCCAGGTGGGAGAAGTCATTCGATGATTTTCGCCCTTTAAAAAAAATACTTAGCTGCATTTAACGACTTATCATATATAAATCAACATAAGATGTCCTCTACAAGTTGCTAAAGATGAATATACCACAATCTTTAGATGCTTCCTCAGGTTTTTTTAAGTTCTGATCACATAATATGCTCTATCAATCAAGCTCTCTAAGACATATAGAAGGATCTTATAAGTCTGAAGAAATACTTTCAGCTTGGCACCCATCTAAAAATAAAACCTGACTACATTAGCTTAACGTATAGGTCTACAGATCTGTATGGCATTTCATCAACAGCCTATAAATGCCCACTGCTGAGCAAAGCCTCTTCTCACACGGAGAAGGTTAGAGCATTAATCACCACGCTTGCTCAATGCGGGTTGGCGATTTTAAAATTATAATTAGAAATTATAAGTTTAGGTTTCCTCACGATGTTTTCCTTCACCGTTTGTCAGTGGTGTCTAAATAATCTTAGAAAGTACATATAACTCGGAAAAAGTCACATCACATTGGTACTTGCCGTTGGTAGGTTTCGATCCCGCACCCTCATGCATGAGAAGTGGGAGTCTTAAACCTCCGGGCCACCACGACACCATGTATGGCATTTATCTAATCTCAAATAAGATACAAACACAGTTTCATTAACTCCCAGTACGGTCTCATTATTCATCTGGACACCTTGTGTGCACCTTGCTGTTGGTGTAAATAAACGCGGTCAGCGCCGGGACGCAAACATTTCTATTATATTTCGATAGATTGTTTTTAGTACAAGGCAAGTTTTTTGCAGAAGTACCAGCCGTTTTTTTTAATTCTTTTATTTTTAGGGACCTTTAAACGCAGTTGACGCCAGTTCCATTATAAGTTAAACATATTATACTCACATTATATGTAATATGCTATAGGTAGATATTAAAATGAGCACATTTATCGCATTGGGCATTAACCTGTAAAGATAAATGTAAGTGGAATAAATAAATAAATAAAAAAATATGTGTACAAATGGCAGAATATAAATAAGGACTAAAGACTAAAATTAGTGAAACATACAAAAATATTCTCTATATATGTATAGAAGATTAGAAACTAACAATTGCAACCTTTTTGTATTGTTTCTAAAACAAAAAACGCCGTGACGGAGCCATGCGTGAGCCGTACTGGAGGATTTGTTATTTCGTTTGTCGTTGATGACTGTTGAGTAAATACGAGTTATGAGTTATATTCAATAATTAAGTTACTATATCAGATGCTTGTTAAAACATTTATCCCTATTTTAAATAACTCGATTTCGCTCATCTACTTCGATCATTAAAAACATAACTATGACTATCATTAATTAGATCAAATTATTATGAAAGTCTTCGGTTTTATTGCGATACTTGCATTAACATAGATTTCTACCTATAAAGGTAAATTATCTTTACTAAAGCAACATTTCTATTAATGTCATATCAAAAATAACATTAAATCGCAAACATGACATCTCGTAGTAGGACTTCTGTGCAAATAACTGTCATGTACAATAAACCACGCTAAATAAGATCAGGTAAACTCGGAGTAGAAAGTTATTGTAAATTGATTATTGGGTAGGCAGGAGTAAACGGTAAATGGTAAAGCGCATGATATATTGCATTGAATCGTAAAATACATAGGTTTGTGGATCGCCATAAAATATTTAATGTCCAATTTTATTAGTTTCCATTATCGGATAGATAAATCAGTTCTCGTTATAAATATTTGTTTTATTGTGACAATCGATTTTGATGTGATAAAGCTTTTGATTAAATTGGAATAGGTAGTTGTAATTATACGCCTGATATATTTTTTCTATTTTTATTTTAAAATAGCCATTATTTAGAGTAAGCTTATTACCATACATCGGAGAAAATTTAAAGAAAGAAAAAGCTCCAATAATAAATCTGAAGCGGGAATCGAACCCATTATCATCTTCGCCACTCATCCAGTGACAAAACAAAACCATTCCCACAGATTCCCAAATATATTTCAAAAAAGGTTCGTATTTATTTTCCTAATCCGAGGTTTACCGACAATAGTAGCCAGGATCACAGTGTCACATCCCGGGTTAAGTAATCCGTGACTAATGGCTTCCTACCGAATCCTATTGGGCCAGTCGACAACGTTCAAATAGATTCCGGAAGTCATCTAAGAAAGGACGAAAGTGTCCTTAGAAGACTTTTAAAAATATTGTGGGTGATTTTGAAAAAGAAGACGATTATTTTCTGTTTAGTTCTAGTGATATATTGTTGTATGTTTTGATATTAAATATTAATATAACATTTATTATAGTGTGCGATTTTTTTATGGGACAAGCCCGCCACAGCCTCCCAAAACCGCTGCAACTCCTGTAAGCCAGAATCTACAGTACCTAGATACAACCATGAAAACACCGGAACACTGAAGTCCGGCGCGTCCCAGGGACATGAGTAACTGTCTTGGTTCCCGCAACGAAGTGAATAGTGTGAGAATTATATAATTTCATGGAGGTACTGACGTGAAATAACATGTCCATTGTGTTTCTTCGTGTAAGTGAGGTTACCGGAGGCCCAATTACCCCCTCCCGAATCTCCTCAATCCCTAAATCCCCAACAATCCTCAAATTACTAATCTTCAAAAGGCCGGTAACGCACTTGTAACGTCTCTGGTGTTTCGGGTGTCCATGGGCGGTGCCGATTGCTTACCATCAGATGATCCGTCCGTTTATCCATTTACCGGCTTATTCCATTAAAAAATGATATGGTAGAAGTGATAACCGGCTATCCTATCTATCTAATAATGAAAGAGTAAATATTGGAAAGCGTTTTAAATTATTTGATTTTGACAGTCAACGTCACATAAATAGCCAACACGACAATAATTTACTTCAGCAAATACACAAAACCAGATTTCATATAAGCAATAAATGCCATTGACTCTAGTAAAACTTTGGTAATAAAATAGTAGTAGATTTCATCATAGATATCATAATCAATTATTTAATAAATAAATGCAACTGAAACGATTACGAATATAAAAAGGATTTTCTCAATAAATATAGAAAATTATAGCCTACATCAGAATCTCAGTGAACGTGTTTTCTCTTCAAAATGAATTAAGTCTACGACTGCTTATAGACAGAATTTGTCCTCTAAATTGAACGACGTATTAGATCAACTCATGCGCAGATGGCACTATAAAACGTAAGTAGAGAAAACTAACTTTGAAAGTAAGCACAGTATTATAATTTGATGTAAAACTCAGTATTTGATGGGCCAACTTTCGACCACTATCGCGATGATGCGTCTACGATGGAGCACGTCGGCACATAAGCAACCTATTCACTCGGGCCTTGAAGACATCCAGGTTATACCCTTCAGGCAATACAGACTCTGGCAAAGAATTCCACTCCTTAGCAGTACGTACAAGAAAGCTTCATGCGAAGTGTTTGATAAAAACCTCCATAAGAATTGAAATACTGTGAGCCGAAATTGGTAAAAAATGTAAAGCTCTGTTGACAATGCCCATTAAAAATAATTTTATGAATTGTTCAGGTATTTAAAAATTTACTTGTTATTATCAAGTTCAGTAATTTTTTTACAAAAAATAATAATAAAGTGGGCTGCGCGACATCGTCGCGACCGAGCACGCTGCTCATGAGCAGGAACCCCTCTGTGGTTCGAAAATAGTAGAGCTTTTCTCAGTATAATCACGTGAGTAACCCGCGATTTTTAGTTAATTTAGTATGTCTCACGATAGTTATTATAAAAAAATTAAACTCACTTGATCCAGATTTCAATGCTATCCAAAAGCATTATAACAACCAAAAACAGGTAAAAGAAAAGATTTATCTATATTTCCTCAACATTGAACTTCTGCGCTCGTCTACTACATGATCCTATCAAATCATCCAGCGCCAACGCATGTGGGCGGGTCTTTACTTTCTTGACGGTACAGACGAGAATCGTGAAAGCGATGTTAATACAAACTGTAACGTTTATCCAATGAAACATTAGAAATTATGCTCCACTGCGATAGTTTGAGATATTCGAGGAAACGTGTTCCTAATTAAAATTGCCATGTAGTTTGTGAAGCTCTGATATAATCTAAGATCTTAATTTTAAGCTTAGTTATGTACAGAGTCTGTTGTAACTATGAAAACAGTTTTTGTTCAGGTTGATTATAATTATCAAACCATCTCTTACATCAACATTAATTTCATTTGTATTTTTTCTAAAAGAAAACTGGAATCAGTGAAATTAATCTCCCTAATTTTACTGATTCCAGTTTTCTTTAATTAACAAATCTTTCAATAACCTAATATTAACTTTGTAAATTAAAAATTGTCATTTAATTGAAAAATATTTAACAAATTTTACCACCATTACACCTTTAACACAGACAGACAAACAGATAGACAGACAGACTATTAAAAACAAAACGAGACAAAAGCTCATGACACTTAATAAACCAGATTAACTACATCACACGCTTCCGTTGGCAAAAGGTCAATAAATAAACTTTGTTAGCACTTGCCCACGCGCACGACTAATTACAGAACGTAACCACATTATAGTACTTTATAGACTTGTAGCTTCTTTGATATAATTTATGATGAGAGTTTTCTATCGATTCATCGATATCGATCGAGTGACGTCAGCTAAAACTCTCGACATTGTGATTGAATTTGATTGTGAGATCGAACTGAGCAAATTATACCACAGATCCTTAATTTTTTATGGGATAAACCGGTAAACGAGCAGACGGATCACTTGATGGTAAGCAATCGGCGCCGCCCATGGACACCCGGAACACCAAAAGCGTTACAAGTGCGTTACCGGCTTTTTGGGGATTGGGAATTTGAGTATTGTTAGGGATTCAGGAATTGGGGATATTGGGAAAGGGGGGGAGGTAATTGGGCCACCGGTAACCTCACTCACACGCCGAAACACAACGCAAACGTTGTTTCACGTCGGTTTTCTGTGAGGCCGTGGGTATTCCGATCGAGTCGGCTCATTCGTGCCGAAGCATGGCTCTCCCACACTTTAATTTTGCTCGATATTTGTAAAATATAGTATAATTCAATGTAATGCTTATTCATTTTTGTAGTGTTTTGCAATAGTCTCTCACTATTACATTAGACTCATAAACAATAACATAATTAGCAAAAAGTGGGAGTATTATAAGTATACCTCTTGTCTAATACTCAAAAAATATTACACGCAATGTTATATTACGTTTTTTCATCACAATAAATTTCAAATTCATTGGTGAATTATATTTCTAGTGGGATGTGGATAAAAGAGAAATGTCTTGTATCCGCTGTTTTAGTTCTTTTAATATCGTCTTTGAATGAATTGGCTGCCTCGTTTACATCGAGTGGGTGGGCGATATCATTCACCGATACTTTGACAGTTGCACCACTGCTCAGCCCGTTCACAGTCGACATTTGACCGGATTTTTCTAGTTCGGGTCTATTTTAGGCCTTATAGCAAAAATAGTATAAGTTAGACGTTGTCTGTGTTTATCGTCTTGCTTTTCTTGCTTATTTGTACTATTTAGTTCTTATTCTAACCAAATTTTATTTAAAAGTTTATAAGTAATATTTTCGTTTCCGTATTAAAAGAATATTTATAGCATTTTAACTAACTTCCTGCTACTTCCTTCCATGAAATTGATTTCTCACAAATCAAACTAATTGAACGCAACTAAAAGAAACGAACGCGTGCGTCTATAAATAATTTCAAGATGGCCGCGCTCACCCTTCGCGCCAAAATTGGAAGCGATAGAAAAAGTTCGAACGGTAGCAAAAAGGTTTTACTATTCGGAGCCTATTAGCAGAAATGCAAGTAATTATTGCTTTTGTAATTAAAATTTATGATGGTGACGTTTTTGTGAGATTGTAAATGTGATAATAATGTGCTGCAGCTGATGGGTTAATTATAGATAACCTTCCCTTAGAGAATTCGACAACAGTTATTCTGGAATTTGAAAACCGTGTGCAATTTGTTTCTTGGAATTTTTGCAATGTGCGAAAGTCATCAAGTTGTCTAATAAAGATTATAGTAAAGAGACCCAAAAAAGGCAAGTTCATTTGTCACTCGCAATGGGCAAGTCTAAATGGTCCCACAGGTATGTAGTACTATTAATCCTTGTATGTATTATTGCAAGTACATTTGTTCGTGGAGGAAGTACCATTAATAAAATGCATCCTATATGAGGATCGTAGCAAATGATTACGAACACCCAACTTTGTGTTTATGACGCATGTGTCATCTACTATTTAAGTTATTAGTAGTTTCATTCATTATAATGTATTTAATGAGATTATTTTTAGCCTATAATATAAAAATAGTAGCCACAAAAATATTGCTAACATTTCATATATATTAAATGAACGTAACTATAATATGTTCATTGTAATGTAATGTAATTATATTTATTGACACGTTTTGCGAAACGTATCAAAATTAACATTCTCAAACCCCACTGAAATACTTGACATTTCACACCAAATTAACACTCCTGTCAAATTACGTAACGTCAAGACGACCGTTAAAATTCAAATTTCGCAACTGTCATATCATAAGCGGAAATGACGTATCGGGTTACTATGAACGACGTACGACTTCCACCTTTAGCCGCCATTTTAATTGGGAAAAAGCGTGCGCACGCGCAATATACGAAATCCGAACAGGAAACGGATGTAGCGGTGTGTTTTTTTAATATTTTTATATTCCCGACGCGACAAGTCGTTGGAATTAAAAATATTTCTTTTCATCTTTTGAGGGAACTTTGGTTAATAGTTTTCTATATCTTAGTTTTAGCTTTGAAGTTGTCATAACAAACTACTACACTACACTACGACTAATTAGATGTTAAGTGATTAAATTAATTGTGTGTTGAAAAATGGGAGATTCAAAAGAAATGACTAGAACTTTGCTAAAAATATTCGGTGGATAGAAAACAACCTTTTTTTAAGGGACTTGGACGTTTTTGATCACTCATGTTATAAAATCATAGAAAAAATTATTCTTTCTGAATTCCAAACTAAAAAAACGTACCACCCACTAAAGTTTCAGCACTTGATAGCCCTCAAATACCTTCCCAAAGTAAATTTTAAAATATGTCAACCGCCTTTCGTACTTACATGTCACATTATTATGAACATACCGTAAAATCACAGGAAACTGAGCTATTTCTACATCGCGCCACGATATGACGTTTGTCACGTGATACACCTCAAAACACCACCAACACTAATGCCGTCATAACACACACTAACCACTTCTATTTCCAAAGCAATAAGTTCTAGTATTCATTGGCAGTTTGTGTCGTGGCTGCAGAATTAAGTATGTTTAGTTTCAAGTATCGGTTTTGGTCTGACATTGATACTTGACGCCTTATTTCGTTTGCAGTTTTATTTTTAGGGGATGGTTTAAGTGGTTTTTTGTTTTTTAATGAGTAAAGGTTACTGATTTTGACAGGGAGCCTAGTAAATCGTTTAGTTGAAGAGAAACAGACTACTGTTTTGTTTAGTGGGTCTTCTAGTGCCAATGCTGTTATTGAGTACCCTATATGTATATCTTCTTTTTCTTTATAAATATAAATGAATTTCTGTTCGTTAGTCTCATTAAAACTCGAGAACGGCTGAACTTATTTGGCTAATTTTGGTCTTGATAGGTTCATGGAAGTCCAGGAAAGATTTAAAATAATAATAATAATCTTTATAATCTTTATTGTCGCAAAGGTTATACAGTTCTTTGGGTGACTTATATCTAGACACAGGCTTAAAATGTAATGTGCTATAGGTACTGATGCTGTCTCCCAAACTAAGCGAAAGCTTGTATTTTGGGTGGCAGTGTTCAGTCATTTAATAAGGCTCAATGATTACTGTTTCAATATTTATGCATGCGGGTGAACGTTGTCGCTGGAGATTCAAGAGAAAAAAAATAATTAAAAAGATAATAATGCATATACATGTATATGTCGTAGGATAATTTGATATTTCGAATCTTCGCGGAAATCCTAGGGGTTTTGCGAAAACGCGGATAATTAGACATAGGCGAAAAATTATCAAATCTTACTGGACAAAGTCAGGATAATTGCGAAAATACTCATTACTATAGTAAGATTGCGAAACGAAACGCTGGCTGTTATGAAATAAGAACGCTGGTTGGTCGGTCAGCGCGTTCAATAAGAGATCGTCTCTGATTGGTTGACGTCTTAAATGTTTTTTCGTCGTCTTAAACGACCAGTTTCATCCAATTTATGGATTACACCCTAAAATTGGATCATTTTTTTTTTTACAACGATTGAGATCTCCTATTGTCTGTAGAAAACAACATACATACTAAAATTTTCAATAAAAGGTTTATAAAAATCAATTTTTCTTTCTCACCTAAACTAGGAACCAATTAGAAGCCAGCCACCAAAATTGTAGCCAATCAGTGTTGAGCACATCAAATCTTACTATAGTAACGAGTATTTTCGCAAAAATCCTGACTTTGTCCAGTAAGATTTGATAATTTTTCGCCTATGTCTAATTATCCGCGTTTTCGCAAAACCCCTAGGATTTCCGCGAAGATTCGAAATATCAAATTATCCTACGACATATATATTACTTATGAAAGGTGAGAAAACAAGTTTGCCAAGTCTGCTAGTAAAATATAAGTAAGGCGTTTTAGGAGTTTTAATATAGTTTTGTGTTCCTATGTACGAGGTTTAACTCCTGAAGTCTTCGCTTTTCTTTGGTAGGAAATGATATCATATTTCTCAGAACTACAGCTAGCAATATTTGTTTTTCAACAATTTTAATTCCAGGTGCTGGATTGAATATTAGTCATAAATGATTAAACAGATCATCTAAGTCATGTTTAATGCAGCTTTTCCATGTATAGAGCATGAAGCTTCATGTTAAAATTTCTGGTCTCTGGAAAACGTTGTAGACTTAGTTACGAGGTTTATCCTCTATTAGATTTTGTAGATTGACTGCCTCGTTGGCCGAGTGGTCGCAAACGCGACTGCCGGGTAAGGGGTGTTGGGTTCGGGATTACTGAGTATTTAAAAAAATCTCAAGTAGCACGGAGTCTGGAACTGTGCCCGTTATATGGCATTCACCCCCTAATACATGGGACTCATAACATAAATAGTGAAAAGTGGGTGTTACATTGTACAGTGGCATAATTTACATCTCTGCCTACCCCTTCGAGGATTAAAGGCGTGATGTTATGATATGTAGATATTGTAGATATAAGACAAACGAAGAAAAGTTAACAAACAATATTTGAAAGTCCTATTTCTATAAATTTTTTAATATGAAAACTCCTTTGATATCTGAGACAAAGGAAATGTAAAAAGAAACCAAAAACTGGTCAGCATTAATGTTTAATGGGTTAACTTCAGGAAATGAAAGCCAAGATGTGGTTTAGCGGTACACTTTAATGTTGCTTCATGGTTTTTTACAGTTTTCAGTTCAATGGTTACTAGTTAGATTTGATCGATTTCTCATGGGTTTTGGTTTTATGTAAAGGTAGAAATGTAGTGTATTTTGATAAACCTAAAGTTGACCAGTTAGGTACCTTACTTTCATACTGCCATTATCATTATTCCGTGGTAAGTAAGTACTTACTTTCTTTATTCTCTTATTAGATGTCACATCTTTATATGAAATCCTTTCTCTTTGTAGACCTATTTTTGTTCCTACCTTTACACAATTACCTAAACAATAACAAGTAAATTGCTTTTTGCGTAACACAATATACTTACATCCCCATCATATAGATGGTTGGCAGGCCACAACTGTGCTCTTCTCACGATGCTTTCTGCCTCGCACAGCAAAACTGTGGAATGACCTGTCGTCGGCGATATTTCCGAACCGATACGACCTTCAAACTTTCAAGAAAAGAGCGTATTCCCTTTTAAAAGGCCGGCAACGCACCTGTGACTCCTCTGGTGTTGCGGGTGTCCATGGGCGGCGCTGATCGCTTACCATCAGGTGATCCGTCTGCTCGTTTGCCTTTAGTTGCCTAATTTATAAGCCCACTAAAAACATAGAAGACATGATTTAGTCAAGTGGCACATTGTACTACATAATACGCCAAAATCCCTATAGAATCCCTAATAAAAGGGCACAATAACCCAACATCTGTTGACCCCAATACCATACACCTCCTTATTATGTATCACCATGTCTAGTCCCTTAAATCGAAGCACTATATTAGGGAGCTATGATGAACGGAATCTCCTATTGTTACTGGCATTAAATATACTGACCACGTGTCAGTTTTTGCCCTTAAGGAAGGGTACTATGGCTAGACATCTTGTAGATTAACTGTCCATTCTTTGCCGGGTTGATGTAGTGAATTTGAAACTTTTTAGTTTTAAACCTACTTGATATTGTATACAGGAGTGTACACATGGAGTTTTTTGCTCGTTCTTCTCCATTCGAATCTACATTTTGGAATGAGCACCTAGCTTCGCCTAGCTTCACTGACGGACTGACTGACAGACTATTATTTATTTTGTATTTGTTGACGTTTCAAAAGTACCAAATTATGGTTTAATTGAAATAAATGCTTTGACTTTGACTTTGACAGGCAAAAATTGTGATACGAGTTCCATGCCATACAATAAACATACTGCTAGAGTTAGAGATCGAGTTGAGAATACGAGAGAGAGAGTTAAGAATTAGAGTGATAGCCTCAGGTGACAGGTCAAAGTTGGTTTACTTATTCATGGGATATTTTTTTGCATTTCGGGAATCCCTTCATGCATTGAAGTTCATATTTCAAAAAAAAGAAATCTATATTTATAAGTCTATGAACAAAATTTTCTAAATGAATGGATGAATGACATCCATAATTCTTCATCATAAGTTCCTGTATGGAACAAGGAAAAGGAAGTGTTCTTCATTCAGGAATGCAACCTTCATACACAATGGATATGGCTTAGCACATTAATTAACAGATGATTAATTGATTAGGTATACTTTGTGACCGTTGTTGTTATTAGGAGGACCGTTATAGACCGGCGTAATACCAAATATGATGGTAGGCATCTACCTTTTTATATTTGATCGGCCGACGTTTGATCACTATCTCGCCTGGTGGTAAGCGATGATGCGGTCTACGAAGGACTACGTCATCCCACAAGCAACCTATTCACTCGGGCCTTGAAGATACCCAGGTTATACCTGGAGACTGGAGAGGTAATAGCAGGGTAAATTATACACATAAGTAATGTTATTGTAAACATTTGAACTGTTACCGTACACTAGAAACGGTTCCAGATTCTTAATTTTTATTAAGAATTTTGGAAGACTAACTTGTTGGTCAAACGATTCAAGCTGGAGATATTGTTAGATTTTCCACTATCGAAAATTCTCCGTAATAGCACTGTACGGTTGTATGACATCCCCTATTTCATGAGGTGTAAGATGAAACTTATAACCTGGATAAGTGGGTCTATAGACGTTTGTGTACTATTCTTCCCACCCCTTCGCAGAATACCTATCTACCTAAAAGACGTGATGCTAAGTATGCTATGGTAAAACCAAATATACTAAAACAAATTCAGGATCATCCCTATAGATGCGGATCATCCTACCTAACACGAATACGGGAATCAGTGATTCATGATAATTTAAAAGAATTAACATACATACAATTTTAGTAGTCCCCAATGACCCCAGATGACAAAGGACTTAAAATTACGTTTGATTGTTTGGGACCTTTGAGGTCCAATTTGACAATATTAGGGACCCTACGACTTTTGAAACAATGGAAGGCGATTGAACTTGAACGTTGGTGGTCTTAAAATATATTCGGGGATTAGTAAGCTTATGTTTCAAGTGTGTTAAGACAAATTATGCGACTTGTGTTTTCCTTGTTTATTCAAAAAGATTACGGTGCCATTTTTTTAGGGATCAACAGAAAAGTTATTCTTAATGACTCATTCTTCTTTAATTGAATCTTTGGTTTGTGGTAACAGTGATATAAAATGGAATATAATTAATTAATAGGGTAGTTGCCGGGGTATGAAAATTGAAAATGACTGCACGGTTGGCGCGGTGGCTGGGCCACTGGCTGCCGTGCAACGTGTCGCGGGTTCGATTCCCGCACGCAACATCTCTTTGTGTGATCCAAAAATTGTTGTTCTGGGTCTGGGTGTTATGTGTATGTGAACTTGTATGTTTGTAAACGTACCCACGACACAGGAGAAGATCCTAGTGTGGGGCAAGGTTTATTTTAAAAAAAATCTAATGACTCCGTCAGTTAGATAATGAAAAAATATTAGACTCGTATTTTTTTATTTTCTCGTATGAAGCTACAATACTTAGATAAAATGAAGTTAAGTTTAACAGTGGGAGGTCGTTACGTTATTAGACGAGGCCTAGGTCTGTTCTTTCAGCAATGAACGTCTATGTTATATCCAGTAATCAGCCACTATGACCATTATGATTACGTACTTTATGTAATTAAAATTGAATTTCAGTTCGTCAGTCTCGCTAAAACTCGGGAACGGCTGAACCGATTTGGCATAATGGTGAGAAATAGTTTTTGAGGCGGTACATAGTTTGCCGAGTCAGCTAGTATAACATAACATCACGGCTTTTATCCCCGAAGGGGTAGACAGAGGTGCACATTATGCCACTGTACAATGTAACACCCACTTTTCACTATTTATGTTATGAGTCCCATGTAATAGGGGGTGAGTCTATTGCCATATACCGGGCACAATTCCAGACTCCGTGCTACTACTAAGAATTTTTAAAAACCCAGTAATACATTGCCCGACCCGGGAATCGAACCCGAGACTCCTTGCCCGGCAGTCGTACTTGCGACCACTCGGCCAACGAGGCAGTCAGCTAGTATGTATATTATAATTAAAATAAGACCTCCACTTATTATATAAAATCGAGCATGTAATACGAATCTTTTGTACCGCTGTTACATATTACTTTTTAATTGTTTGGATCGGAGCCAAAAAGAATTTTACATGTACTTGTGTACGTTCTGTACGCAAATTGTATGTACACAGTATATTTTTATACATCAAACGATATATACATAGGTAATACATGTTTGTTTAGGAGTTCATTTACATTTGAAGTTGTTAAACGTAATTTGTTAACAGTGATTTATTGTACATGTTAAATTAAATAATGAATATTACATTTTTAAATTTCGAATCAAGGACTTTGAAAAGAGGTGGACATGATGTCAATTAGAAACGATTGGAGCACCAAAATGTCAGTGGGTAAGTATGTATATATGTGTGCGTGTGTAATGGGTTACCACGTTACCAGACGTAGGAGACCTATGGAGTTTCTTGCTCGTTCTTCTCCATAGGAATCTACACCTTGGAATGAGCAAATAGCTTCACTTTTAAATTTCTGTTGAAAAGTGCCTTCCTGGTCTAATTGAAATAAATGATTTTGTCTTTGACTTTGACTTAGTAAAATGACAGATGTCCTTCGTGTCAATGTGTGTATGTTCTGCGTGTAAGTGTATAGTAGCCAGGTGCCACAGTCGTTGGTTCAAGAGACTGTGTCCGACTTCTTTTCAACGTCTTTGTTGATAATGTGCAAATACTCAAACGTCACACTATTTTTAAGACGCGCTTAACTAAGTATAGTTCTGTCACTACAATTTCTTTGGAAAATGATAGAGATGCCACGATATTTAAGTACAATTTTAAATTTAGTAGTCTTTCAGTATTCGGGCTTGAGAATTTACTTAAATAGGTTAAATACGTACGACATTAAGTACTAGTAAAAAAGATAAGTATTATTAGTTTTATTCTAGACAAAACTCGCACCTAATACTGTCAAAATAAATATCAAATTACTCTCATACATGTATTCACACACACATTCTCGTCGAGTTTTAATATTTATAGCAAAAAAAAAAACAAATGGGACATGCTTCCAAAAACCTAAGCTGATTAATAGTTATTTAATTCACATCTAAACAGCTAAGTTCCGTTCCAAAACTTGGAACACCAACATTCTTATATTCTTCATATTATACTCTTACTAAAAAAAAACAGTTTTTTCTTTGTCCAAGTTATTTTATTTAAGAAATCCCCATCCTTCACTCACTGTGGTCATTTGCACGGACCATTCCCACGACCTCACGCTATTGTTTTTGAAAATACCAAAAAATTTTACAACTCGAAATTTGATTTTTCAATTTTTTGTGACCCATGGGTGCATGGGGCATCTGCTCAACATATGCAACCACTAAATCGATGGTTTAAGGGGCTTGCAAAAAGAAATAGTGATGTGAAAGTTAGTGTAGCGATATTATTTTAAGATACTTACCTATCTTGAATTTTTCCTCATGATGTTTAGTATGCTGTGAATTATGTTTTATGTCACTTAGATTATAATATTAAATGGTGATTACTTTAAATGTAAAAAAATTTAAAAAATATTTAATTTTAACCTTCTGTTTTTAGATGTTGTTTATCAAAACACCACAACAAATGTTGATATTAGGCGTTGATTATTAATCGTTGCGATTACAAAATTAATTTATCGATATCGATAAAAAATAACCCTCAAATTCCCCATCACTGGTCCAAGCAATAATTCACAGGCCACAAATCTGGTTGGCTGTTAAAATATCAGACCGTACCACTTGCGAAACAAAGCGACGTTACATTGTAAATGTAAAATTGTAGTATCCATATATTTGTATTAAACTTACAATCAGTGTTGTATTTTAAAAATAGAACGTCTCAGTAAGTCCTTATTTTATTCTTCAAGTAATAAAAGGTCATGGATTTATTTTAGTGTTCATTTTTAGACTACTCTGGCTTCATTGTCCCCCTATACTTATTATACTCTTTGTCATTGTCTCAGGGTGAGACTGTGTCATGAAACGTAAGTTTGGTTTTCGAATCGACATTTTTTTTTAGACTTTCTATTTAGTATTATGGAGGCAGATTGTATCCAGGATTAGATTTTTTTTTTAAATGGACGTTCCCTCACTCTAGGATTTTTTCCTGTGTCGTGGGTGCGTTTACAAACATACAAGTTCACATACATATGATACTTAGACCCGGAACCACAATCTATGAATTACACAAAGAGTTGTTGGGGTTGCGGGAATCGAAACCGCGACAAGTTGCGCGGCAGTCAATTGCCCAACCACGGCGCCAACCGTGCAGTTGATTTTGTGAGAGGTTAAAATAGCAGTTATGGGACAAAATAACGTAACCGGTCTATGGTAACTTAGATGTTATTCATAAAATACACACATAAAACAGTATGGGAGAGTCATGCTTCGGCACGAATGGGCCGGCTCGACCGGAGTGAGTGCTACCACGGCCTCATAGAAGACCAACGTGAAGCAACGCTTGCGTTGTGTTTCGTCGTCTAAGTGAGGTAACCGGAGGCCTAATTACCCTCCCCTTCCCCAATCTCCCCAATCCCTAAATCCCCAACGATCCTCAAACTCCTAATCCCCAAAAGGCCGGTAACGCACTTGTAACGCCTCTGGTGTTTCAGGTGTCTATGGGCGACGCCGATTGCTTACCATCAGGTGATCCGTCTGCATGTTTACCAGTTTATGCCATAAAAAATAAATAAATAAATATAATTTCAGGACTCTAAGGACCTCTCATTCTAATCCTATCTTTTCGATTATTAACACATTTGTATCCAAATGTAGGAAGGGTATTCTTTGTATAAATTTTGTACGTCCAAGTTCTATCTTTAATAACAGACACGCCATATCAAAATTATGAAAATATCTGTAATTTCATCACTATCTAGGTGTGACTATCATGTCCATATAAATATTCTGTTTTATTTACGTCCCGTACACGTAAAACTTGCCATTCTCAGTACACTAGTGATGCGTAACCCACTAAATCAAACTGTACTCGACAATGTGTAAATAAAAATTAAACAGTCGTTCTTTTGTGTCCCTGTTTTAGTGTATATACGTCAGTGTTGACTCACTACACTACAAAGTGACGTTAAGAATTGAGTCAGTGGTGTATAGATATAAGAAATGTTGTTTTTTTTTAGGTTACTGAAAGATAGCTGTAATGACTCGATAAAGGGTGCTATTGGGTATGAACATAAGGTTACTTTAATATGCTAATTTGTGCGTCTTTTATTCTAGTTATTTGCAAATTAATTTGCAGTGTTCCTAGCAAGATTCGGCTGAATTTCACACACGTTGAAAACGATTTTGGTTTTGGAAAAGATTTGTTTTATAATTCCTTTGTTTGAATTTGATGCCCGTACTTACAGAAAATTAAAATGTTGGTCATACAAGAAAAATTTCAATGTACGGAAACATATTTTTATTTCTTACAATTCTTTGAACATTGTAAAGTGATACATACACAACAATTATTTAGAGGATATGCGTCATAACTCAAAATGACCTTCGATTTCCTCTGGCGTTTACCCAAGTAGGTTATGATTATGATTGAATTGACACCTCGTATATTTTGCGAGAAGATTTGTATACATATATGTATTTTGTATAATACATTTCACAAAAACAATTAAAAACTGAATTAGGTGCTCGAATTTTAGCACCAAACATAAAATAATAAATCATGTTCAAAACCCTTACAAAATCTTAATGTAGCAACCCTATTTTATTAACCCTAAACTGCAGAGCGAAAGTTGAAGTCATTACAATAAAAGTGCTCAAAATAAAATCCGAACGCGTCAATGCTCATTAAAATCACGTTTGAGTTTAAAAATAGAACTCTGCACGCAGGACACCTGAACACAATAAATCCTACTTGCATATTATTTTAACGCGGCCAAGTGTTGCAAATGGATTTTCTGTATTTCGCTGTGAATATTGCTGGGGACTGGGGATATTATATTTTTTTAATCTGGCTACATTTTAATTATTTTGCAAACATTGTTGAGAAAGTAATACAATTTACAATAGAGAAAGTATTACAACCTATCAGTAATACAATTTACATGATGTTTTTGTAAATTGATTCTTTAGTTGTGTCACATAGAAAAAATAACGGTAAATAAGATTTTATAATACACTTCTCACTTGCAAAATCTGACTCAGATTTAATAAAACCTTTTCGCATTTCATCTATAGAAACATCTAAAAATAAAATAAAATTGATTGCTATCAATAAGAGCTTAAATATGGTAAATAATATGCTTTATAAAAAAATATGTTCGCAAGTACAAACAGCGGCGCCGCTTTACACTACAAATACATCACTGTCAAGCTTAATAAATTTCAAATAAGCCTTTAACATAAACAAACACAATAAATCAGCGTTTATTGTTAACAAAAGTCAATGATATTCATTTAATCGACATTTTAAGGGCAGTGTACATTTTTTAAAATAATAAATTTAAACACGATTTGTTTTTTAAATTTGCAACGGTCTTATTGACATTCAGCAGGCGTTGAAGGGTTTGGTTTATGATCTGAGAACAGTGCGCTAAAGGGTTACTTTATTCTCGTTATTTTATGGTGTTTGTTTGTTAAATGTAATCGTGAGCTGTTGTAGGGTTATGCGCAAAGTTTGAATTTGTATTATAGTTCGTTTTTAGTATCATGCAAATTATTAGTTGTGGGAGAGCCATGCTTCAGCCCGAATGGGCCGGCTCGACCGGAGTAATACCACGACCTCACAGAAAACAACGCTTGTGTTGTGTTTCGTCGTGTGAAGGAGGTTACCGGAGCCCTAAATATCCCCCTTGCCATTCCCTGAATCCCAAGAATCCACAAAAGGCCAGTAACGCACTTGTAACGTTTCTGGTATTCCAGGTGTCCATTGGCGACGCTGATTGCTTACTATGAGGCATTATACGTTTTCAGTATCTTACATTCATGGCGATCCATAAAGGCGATGCGAAAGGGCATACTTTGGAGGGTGAACAAGGGCACTTACCCTTTTTGCTATCTAATTTCTTTCTTAATCTTGTTACAGATAAAGACTACACACGCGTAGAAGTTGCAGTAAACGAGCGGTTACGACTGATGTGTGGCATGAAACCCAGCATTGAAAAGTCATCAGTGCTGTGGTACAAAGATGGCGTCCTCGTTGATAGCCAGAGGAGCAGATACGTGCAGCAGAAACAATGGTATGTTGTATATTCATTAATTTATTACACATGACATAATGTAACAGGACATTAATATGGTAATACTGAACGGAGAACCTAACGCAACATAACATCATGTGTCGAAGTGCACATTATGGCACTTAATGCCACTGTACAATGTAACACCCACTTTTCACTATTTATGTTATGAGTCCCATGCAATAGATGGTGAGTCTATTGCTGAACCTAACGCATTACCTATAATTAATTTATTGGATTAAGAGATAGAAGTTTTCAAAAAGAAAATGTGACTAACTTAGTTAACTGAGACCATCTCGTTGGCTGAACGGTTGCAAGCGTAACTGCAGAGCAAGAGGTATTGGATGACTTACCTATAGATTAGGACAAGGTCCATTTCTCCCTACCCAATCTCCTCAAATCCCGAATTCCCAACAATACTCAAATTCCTAATCCCTAAAAGGCCGGTAACGCACTTGTAACGCCTCTGGTGTTTCGGTGTCCATGGACGGCGTCGAATTACCATCAGGAGATCCGTCGGTTCGCTCGCTGCTTTTAATAATATAAATAAAATCAGCAAAATTAACATATAACATAATAAAACACAATGCAACAAACAAAATAACGTAACAATTAACAGACCAAGTTCGCCCCAACATAATCTGAAGTTCGAACTAAATCAATAAACATGGAATTTCACGAATCACACAGAAATAGACCCGATAGAAACGGACGATGTATCGTGTAACAATATTTACTGAAAACACCAACACAGCCAGTAATGCAGCTAGAGTTATGTGATGCTATTTGAATCGCCTCAAAACATAGCTTCGATCAAATCTTATGTTATACTAGGTATAAGTAACTATATTTCACCCGCAGCTATGCACGCATTAATTGTGCAAAAGTCTTTCTTCATACTCTTAACTATAATATACTAGCTTTTACCCGCGGCTTCGCTCGCGTCACAAAAAGATAAAAAGTAGCCTGTGACATACATACCAATACACACAGCGCCATCTGTATCAATACTTTTATTTTCCCTCGGGAATATCAAATTTTTTCGGGATAAAAAGTACCCTATTATTTAATCTGAACTTCTAACTTTACGTCTGCAAAAATTCAAAGCAATCGGTTTAGTAGTTACGGCGTGAAAGCGGAACAAACAAACAAACTCACTTTGAGATTTATAATATTTGTAAGGATACACTTGGTAGGTATAATAACTTTGAAACTATGTCAACTGAATCAAAAATGCGAAAGTAAAGCCAAGGATACAAATGGGACAAATGTCAAACGCCATGTATCCGCGACAAGTCAAGCGAAGATTGCCGATTTTGCCCGACATATTATAAGGCGAGAACGCGCGCATTATGTCCACAGCGACGTTGATATTGTCAGACATGTCGACCAAAATCTGGCAACGTTGCGCTACTCCACCCAACGTCGCTGGCGACACGTGTCGTACGACATTTGTTCCCGAGTGTATCCTTGGCTTAATGATTGGTGAAGTAGCGACATAGGGTACTTTATATGTCGTAAAATGGTAGGTAATATTCGGAAATCGCGGGTAAAATGGATTCATTAGAAAACCCCTACTTCCAAAGCCGCTTTGTCGTTTTTTATTTCTCTGCTTGTAGGTATATGAAACATAATTTTATTTAATGACGAGGAAATCCGCGTCTTATTTTCTGTTTCACCGGTCATTGACCTAAAATTTTTAAATCAGTGCAGACAAATGATGAAGTCTGGAATGTGCCAAAAAACAGTATAAATGCAAGTCGGAAATACATATCAAGGGTTACGTATTCATAAAAAATATACTCTTGTTGCAAATAAGGACAATACTCTTGTTGTGAATAAGGACTCCCATAAAAAATTGCTCTTAAATATATAAATAGTAGAAATACATCATTACTTTATGCAAATTTCAAAAAAATTCTAACTGTCACGGATAATGTGTTACAGCCTCGGGAAGCAAACACAGACGAATTGACAGAAAGGTCTTAGTTATAAGGTCTTGAGACCTTGAGAGTAATAACTCTTCAGATACGGGACCCTAAAAACGATATTAGCCAACAATTGAAAGAAAATTAAGCCAACATTTCTTCAGTAATTTGAACCAAATTTCGTTTCTTTACATTCTTTGCCAAAATTCGTTGTAAAAGTATTTTCGTCTTGATGCTTGCTGCGTATTTGGCGTGGCGCGAAACTCTCGTAAAATATATGACGTTAGTCAGTTATCTTCTGGTTAAATTATCGCATTGATGTCAGTGACTTAGCTTTAGGTTACAACTGTTTGAAGTAAGTCGTGTAATTTTCGGAGTTTCTTCTTCAGGGTCATTTTGTGTACCCACGATTATACGATTAACTATCGCACTGTCCGAATCATTGAATGATTACTTAAACTATTATTTAGTAATGATTTTTTTTTTCAAAAAGAGTTCAGTTAAGTAACCAATAAATAACTCTGATCTAACTCTTTGGCAGTAAGATATAAGAAAAACGCACTAATATCTGGAATTGATAGTGCATTTGTTAAACTTTTACTTTTTATTCTTAAGAGAAGTATTTTATAAATTTCACTTCATTTAGAGTTATCGTGGCGGCCCGGAGGTTTAACCCGTCGAGCATCCGCTTTCCTTATGATCCAACGGGTGCACACGTGACATTTGGAGAAAGAACGAAAGAAATAAAATGCATTTATTTGGCCATTGGCACACGAAAACAAGGATCATTACAATAGAAATAAAAATACAGTCAAAATAAAAACAAAACATTAATAATAGATTTTATAAAAGAGAAAGCAGCATGGAGCATTTTTTCTTATGATCCACCGGGTGCTCAAAAGGACGCTCGAGGGGTTAAGACTATCTTAAGCCCGCTTCTCATACATGAGAGTACGGGTTTGAAACCTACCAACGGCAGTATGCAGCCTACCAATGGCAGTGGAATAAAAGAAACCGGGTAGCAGAGTTCTCTGATAAAGCTGAACTTATAAACTGCTTTTATATTTGTTCACCCCCTATTACATGAAGTCAGAACATAAATAGTGAAAAGTGGGTGTTACATTGTACAGTGGTATAATGGACACCTCTGCCTACCCCTTCGGGGATAAAAGGCGTGATGTTATGTTATGTTAATTATTTGTTTTTGGTTTCAGGTTAAGAATAAAGTCATTCAGACCCAAAGATGTAGGCGTATATTCATGCAAGGTCGACAATGATGATGCCAAAGAATTATCTCTTATGATCAACCAAAAGCCGTCTCAAGATTTTGAAGGTAAGTTACAATTTTGTTGATAACAGACTGATGATGGAGAGATGATAGTTGTCGTGGTGGGCCGGAGATTTAAGACGCCCACTTCTCATGCATGAGGGTTCGAAACCTATCAACAGCACGTACCAATGGGACCTTTTCCAAGTTATATGTGCTTTCTAAGATTATTTAGACACCACTGACAGACGGTGAAGGAAAACGTCGTAAGGTAATCTGGGCTTATAATTTGTAATGATAAGTTTGAAATCGCCAACCCACATTGAGCGAGTGTGGTGATTAAGGGTTAAAACCTTATCCGTGTTAGAAGAGGCTTTTGGTCAGTAGAGGCCACTTATAGGGTGTTGCGATGATGATGATGGAGATGGTGATGTTGATAATAATTGTGATAAACAACAAAAAAGAACAAACGTGTAATGTTCTCGTATTTGTTTGCTTCATACTTTCATTTGATTCGTTTGTGTCCAAACACAAATCACAATTAAATTATCTGACTGAACAATTAAAATTAATTGCCTTTTCAATTAATCTTGTTACGGGTTATCTGGAAATTGTAAACTGGGTTAATTTAGATTTAAAATTCAGTACCTAATCATGGTAAATTGATACAACGATTGATTGATGCATCATCAACGAAATACAGAAAAGTAGAAGACATTATAGATGGTTTAGTAGATAGAAATAAAATGGAACAAGGAAACAGGATTCAAGAGAAACCATTTCATACCCACACAAATATAAAACTTACTAAGAAAATTTTCCACGAAATTTGCAATCTCATAGCGCAATCTGTAAGCCATAAACTGATTTGTGTAACAAAATCTTCAATGTTAAAAGCGCAACTTGGAACTGAAAACATCACAGTACCAATGTCTTTGGCCTGTTCGCTCGTGGTTATTTCAATATAATATTTTATTAGCTTCTTTATTGGTCGTGCAGATGTGTAAACAGTGAGAAACGGATTCCGGGGTTGCAATATCTTGCACTGAAATGTACACAGCATTCACATTTTAAAATACTTTCGTTTTTTCGACATGTTGCACTTAAATTTTGATCGAAATATGTGTGTGTACAGCGGTTTCCTGTCGTGTTTGGAATCTGTTTAAGAGTTTAATATTAGTCTTGATCTCGTTTTTTGAACAGACGTGTTTCAGAATTTTACATAACGTGACACTGATTTTCATTATGTCCTGTTCAAAGAAACTGATGTCAATTTGCATAGAAGTACAAGTAAATTATTATAAGGTTATACTAACGACAAAATTCCTATACCAGGTTTCCAAGCAGATATGGGACAAACATTACTTCCAGAAAGCCTATCACAAATCAGAACAGCAGCTTTAGTGGATAACAATACACTAGAAGAAAACACAACGGACAGCAAACGATATGGTAAAGACGATGATCCTGATGAAAAAGGGGAAAAAGATCATCCAAATTATGGTCATATAGATGAAAAACAGGAATATTTCCCTCCCCGGTTCAAGCATCCCACGAAATTATATTACATGGACATGAAACCTGCAGGGAACTCCATACGAATCCGATGCGCTGCAGAAGGTAGTAAATATTTTTATTAGTTTCTGGATATTTTAGGGATTATAACTTGCTTTACCTACACTGTTTTTATTTATAGTGATGTGTTTAGATTCATAATTTGGATACAGTGTATAGTTTATGTTATGATGTTTTTCTATGAAGCTCTTATTGTTTCTTTATTATTAGAAGTATCTGTTTTAAGACTTGAATAGTCCTTGACTAGAATGGACTGCTGAGCATAATAAACACTTAAGACAGCTTCCAAAATGTTTTCCTACTATCTTAACTTTGCGTATAGGATATAATAGTAGCAAAAATAGATTTGTATATAAAAACGATGTTATGCGAAACACATGATTATTTTAAAGTAGCAAAGTAAACAACGCTCGTCCCCAAACAGTCTGCATCTCTATTTAGCTCCACAGACTTAAATGCAGCCACACAGAAATAGTCAGAAGCATGTTTATTACATCGTAAAACATTTGCAGGGAACCCTACGCCGAACATAACTTGGTACAAGAACCGAAGTACACCGATATCTAGGATGTTCTTCCAGCCATCTTATGGAAAGTGGTCGATGAGTATGGAAGAATTAACGAAAGCTGATAATGGAAACTATACTTGCGTCGTTTGTAATATTCTCGGCTGCATCGAGCATACTCTTGCTCTGCACGTTCAAGGTAAGATCTTTTGCTACCTTAGCTTCAAATTATCCTTAATCAACTTCTATGAAAAGAAAACCAAAGAGATTTCCGATAAAACAATATCTGTTAGAGAGAGACGGTCGTGTAAGCTAGCTAGTTGTATCAACACGAAGTTAGCTGTAAAAGACAATAATCGCAATGATATGACCATTACTTTCCTTTACAAATCATATCAGAGACTTTGATTTCAACATTGTGATCGTATTCTATATTTATACTTCTATTTTGTTATCGTGTTTCTCTTTTCCAATACCTGGCTATCTCTTGTAGAGCGTTACCCATCAAAACCTTACATAAAGGAAAGGTATCCTGGTAACGTCACGGTGTTGGTGAACGAGACAGCGACCCTCTCCTGTCCACCGGTTTCTGATCTGGAACCGTATTTGTACTGGATCCGACCCACGAATTATACGGTACACGATGCCGAAGTTGGGCCAAGCGACATGCCGATACCATTCGGAGATGTTATAGAGGTCTTTAAATTACGTTTTTATCACGGTGCTGGTCCTATGGTCACATGGTTTTGGATCACTTTATGTGGATAAAGTTATATTTTTTGTATAAATCTATAGGATTTGACGAAGGTTATTTTATGTGGCTTTGTTGTTTCTTTCTTCATCTATCATTCTTGTAATTAAACTGTTTCTTTATTCTATCATAGACTAGGTTGAAAGTGCTGTAACTTTAATTGTTAAACTAAAGGTAATCGGTATTAATTTGGTTACTGGTGATGGTTATAAAATTGGTGATGGTAATTTTAAATTCTGTTTCATTGATTGGTGTTTAAACAATTTCATTTGGTTGGTACAGGATGCTTTTATTGTACTGAACATAATATTCTTTTTTGCAAAGGTCGCATTGCTAACATTAGTATAGTTAGTCTGGTTTAAAGAAGGACATTCGAAACGCTCCAACTATTTGATTCAATACAAATATAAACTTTAAAACGAATAAAATAAAGACTGAAATTCCATTCATAGCTGTTAGTTCGCTTCGAAGTGTTGCGATTCCAACTCTGTTATTTTAGTTCATTGTTTTTTAGAGAGAAAGAATGTTTATGGAATTTTGCTCCTAATATAGATTTCAGTAAAACCATTAACGGTTACTAAGTGAGTCTAAATGTTTTGGAAAGTAAATTTATAGATATAGAACCCTTTTAACAGTTACTTAAACATACAAAATTTTGTAAACAATGTAAAATGATCGTAATTTCTTTATTCACAAAAGCTAATTTACTTAAAAGACTCCAAAAGCTAGAAAAAGACCAAAAGAAAAAACAAAAGACGCTCCAAAGAAGAAGGAGTACGAACACAGGAATCTAACAGCAAATTTTTTTATAGAGCGTCTTTACGCGAAGCCAGTCCTGACGGCTGGGGCTGACAATCAAACGGTGGTGGTTGGGGAAACGGCTCGTTTCAGCTGTCAGTTCCTTACTGACATGCATCCATCAGTCTACTGGATGTACTTTACAAGAAATGAAACCTTCGAGAATGTTACTGTTAACCCAGCCGATGTAACAGTCCAGCAGTCCATGGTGTACTACGACAAAAGTAAAGTTGTCACGGTGAGGGAAATGTCACTAACGCATGGGTTTGCATGTTTGTTTAGATTTAAGTTTTGGTGATGGATTGGGTTTTAAAGTTAAAAATACTCGCGAATCAAGTTCTATCAAACTGGATGACCTTAATGCTCCAAAGATCGTAGTTTATCTGTTTTAGGAGGAGGAAGGTTTTATTGGAAGACCAAGATTTAAATAATAACTGCAGCATGACAAATGAAACTAAATCCTCAAGCGTTTTAATTCCTTATTAAACTGTCAAACACCGAGCGGTCACCGGTGACCGCAACCTATTGTTCTTTAATTGTGTCTATAAATATGGTACTCGACGAGTTAAAGCATGTTTTCTGAATACCTCAATAAAGTGATTGGCATCTAACCACTTACTAACCATTTATTTCAACTTTGCTGACCTTGACGAATATTTCAGAGTGAAAATCCAGAAGACAAGCCAGAACAGCTGACGATATACAATGTAACGAAAGAAGATGAAGGGTGGTACGTCTGTATAGCTCTCAACAGTTTAGGAAACACAACGGCTAAGGGATACTTGACTGTGTTGGAATGTAAGTTATATTAATATGAATATCAATTGCTGTGTGATGATGATATAATAAAATACATTCGTTACCTTAGTACTTGTAGCTTTGAGAAGGGATTAAGGGACTACGTAATGGAGATCAGGCAACAGTCCTCTCTGATAAGCCTGATCCTTCTAAACTCCGATTGCCAACTAGTTGTTGTATCACTGGCAAGGGTAGAAATTATGACAAACCCTTCTTTTGTTGAGGATGTATAGTCGAGTAATAAACTCTCACGAGTCTTTGATATAATTAATTCTTTTAATCAATTACAAGTGCAATGGATGGATACTTTATCTCAAATTTGCATCCCTAATTACACAGAGCAGGTTTTTCAATTTCGAAAATCTCAGTTTGAAGATAACTAGGAGCTTAATATATGCAATTAATTCTGTCTATTGATGCGTTAAATGGGACTCTATCTCAACGCTCGTAGATAGCAACGTCACTAAGATAAATTTTGATATTTGAATACTAATTATTGTCATCTAAATATGAAGATTAAGGACCAAATTCTGAAATAAATAAATTTAGCAATATTTTTATTACCATTTTAATAATTTTGAATTTCCATTTTAGCGCCCCCAGTTCTAGAAGCCCCGGACCATGGAAAGCACACATTACTGATAAACATACTGACAGTGGTGCTAGGAGCCATGTTCTTCGTGGCTGCTATAATAGTGGTAATGATTTGCAAGAAGCTAAAGCGAGAGAAGGAGCAAAAACAGTTAGCTATAGAGACTGCCAGAGCTGTGATAGTGACGCACTGGACGAAGAAGGTCACTGTTGAGAAACCACAGATGAATGGTTCGCCTACTGCTACTGGTGAAGCTTTGGTAAGGAAATTATTAATATTTTACAAAATATTTTTTGATGCATATTATGTCTTGGCCCTTATTATAATATTGACAAAAGGGTCAAAGGATTTTCATAAACATAATTTACAAAGATCGCCTGTGCCTCGTTGAAAATGTTGACGTCGGTCCCGGTTGTCGCGTAAACACTTGTGAGAGTCGTTATAATACCATCATTTTTGAGCTATTGACTACAGTCAAGAACTGACATCCACCACGTGTAGTGTACGCTTAACGAGTGGACAAAAATTAATTACAAATCTCTAATCCACAGCTAATGCCAGTCGTGAAAATCGAGAAGCAGAAGCTGCAACAGGTCCAGAACACGACCAGCGATTCTATGATGATGTCGGAGTACGAGCTACCGATGGACATCGACTGGGAAGTTCCTCGGGACTCCCTGTGTATCGGGAAGGTGCTCGGAGAAGGAGAGTTTGGCAAGGTGGTCAAGGCTGAATGCGTGGGGATATTGAAACCTGGCATGCAGTCTGTGGTAGCTGTTAAGATGTTGAAAGGTGAGATTGCTGGTTTTTGCATAGAAGTAGGATGATAATAAGCATTTTCTTTAAAAAAATCTTCGTTTAATGTACTGTAGGTATCACTTTTTTAGGATGAATTCCTAAATTACTGATAACAAAATGTCTGAATAGTATATGAAATACTGCCATACTCCATGGTGTACTTCAACTTTTTGTTGTAAAAAATTATGATTATTACTTTTCATCTTCGAGGAATAAAATGTCACATTACGTAATGTTATAACATATGATTAAACAAATGTATGGATTAAAAGTATACTTTAATATCGAAGGTACCGAAAAATACCAACGAATATAAATCAATCGTAACACCAATTCTATTCTATCTTCCAGAGGGCCACACAGATGCGGAGATGATGGCCCTAGTCTCAGAGATGGAGATGATGAAGATGATAGGTAAACACGTGAACATCATCAACTTGCTCGGTTGCTGCACACAAGACGGACCACTATACGTCATCGTTGAGTACGCCCCTAACGGAAACTTGAGGGAGTTCCTTCGAAACCATCGACCTGGAAATAGGTAAGAGTTTGGGATATTAGAAAAAAAATATGGCCTAATTAATGAATTGGTCGCAAGTGAGCATTGCCGAGGAAGAAGTAGTTGGTTATTGTTGATGATGATCTTCTATAGATATAAAAGAAAGTCATGTTAGTTACACTATTTATAACTCAAGAACGCCTCAATCGATTTAAATGAAAATTGGCAGGGAGGTAGCTTAGAACCAGGAGACGGACATAGGATTTACATTATACAATACTTTTTTTTACTTTTTATCGAAAATCACGAACGGGAACGGGGGGAAAATGGGATTGCGCGTACGAAGTCGCGGGCAGAAGCTAGTTGCTTGATATGCAGCATTGCAAAAGTCTCATCAGCTTCCATCTCCTACTGCATACAACGCTTGACATAGTTGGTAAAAGTTGATCGAAAATTACTCATAGTCTCTATTGTTAAAATTACAGATACGAGTCCCCAACAGAAGACTTGAAGGAAAAGAAAACGCTAACACAGAAGGATTTAGTTTCATTCTCATATCAAGTTGCGAGAGGAATGGAGTACTTGGCATCTAGACGGGTAAGATAAAGATAATAAATACATTTTAATAATTTTGTTATTATAGGTACCTCTATTTAGCATACCTTTAATAACCTTAACCATGATGTTAATAAAGACTGGCCTTAACCATTAAAACTCGTCTTTTTCTCTTTATCTCGAATCTAGTTTCAGAATTTTAATATCATATAAAACAAATAAACCATTCGTCTAACCCATTCGCTAACACCTTCGTTATTGTTCACGAAATCTTTTGACAATTCCAATTTTACCTTCCGCAGTGTATCCACCGTGACTTGGCAGCGCGTAACGTCCTCGTTTCCGACGACTGCATCCTCAAGATAGCTGACTTCGGTCTGGCTAAGGATGTCCACAGCAACGACTATTACAGGAAAAAGACGGAAGGCAGGCTCCCCGTGCGGTGGATGGCTCCAGAGTCACTTTATCATAAAGTGTTTACTACTCAGACTGATGTGTAAGTTAAACATATTTATTTAGGTATATTTAATACTACCATTGAAAGGCCAAAAGTGTAATTGCTGTTCAAGAGGTTTCGGGTATAATTTATTAGGGTTTTTGGATCCTTAAATTGTCTTTAATAGCACGGCGTCCAGCTTTGTGCCCAGTAGACCTACCCTATTCATTAGACAGTCATAATGTTTTAAACTGGTAAAACGTCCCTATGTCTTTCTCTGTATCCTACTAGGGTTAAAAGGCGTGATGTACCGTTACTTACTTGCTCCTAATATTCTAAAAGTTAGAGGTGTAATGTTCTAAATTTTAAGAAGTTTTCTATATCAATCTATTCTTTAAATTCCAGCTGGTCTTTCGGCGTGCTCCTATGGGAGATAATGACGCTGGGCGGCACGCCGTACCCCACCGTCCCGGGGCAGTACATGTACCAGCACCTCAGCGCAGGACATCGGATGGAGAAACCTCCGTGCTGTAGTCTTGAAATGTAAGTCATTAAGATGATCTTTTTTGTTTGTAATTATGATTCTTCCTCCAGAAAGCACTGTCTTATTTATTGACCACCTCTTTAATATGCATACCCAAAAAGGTTTGCCATAATCTTCAAAGCTTAATAATTAGTAGATCATTAAATTACATCCCTTATAAAAATATTTGGTTTCCTACCGAAAATAACCCTGGTAAATTTTTATGCCAGATTGTCTACTCACCTCAAGCTAATGAACCATCTCCTCGTTTATTCACAGATACATGCTGATGCGTGAATGCTGGTCCTTCTCTCCAGGAGACAGACCCTCGTTTACAGAACTCGTGGAAGACCTTGACAAGATCCTAACAGTCACCGCCAACCAAGAGTACCTGGACCTTGGTCTACCACAATTGGACACTCCACCATCGAGTTACGATGGCTCAGGAGATGAAAGTGATAGTGACTTCCCCTTCATCAAGTAGACTGTAGCAATGAACAGTATTATATATAAGTGTAGTATGATTTCAAATGGGATTTTTAAAAATCTGGACTCGTAAATTAGACTACTAGTCTTGTATATTATGGCTTATAATGGTTTGAACAGAACAGAATACATCGTTTTGGTTTCGTCTTGGGAAAAATAAATTTTAAAATATTGGACAGCGAAGTTGTATGATATATTCAGTGTTTTTTTAAGGCAAAACCAAAAGTTATTTTCTTAGTAATTTACCACTGACTAGAAAACATAAAGAGACCAGCAGCTGTAGCCAAATGCCATTTAGCTCTTGTCTACATGTGTAATAGAAAACCAAATCATATTGAATAGTAACGCCACTTTAGCGCTTGTCTACAGAGTGAGTAGAAATTAAAATGTATGGGGATGACACTGACAAGTGTCAAAATTTACGTCAATTCCATATGATTTGGTTTTCTATTCTACATGTAGACCAGCGCTAAATAGCATTTGACTACAGCTGCAGTTCTCCCTCTAGTAGATCGACAATATCATCAGAGTCATACGGAATCGACGATTCGATAAAACGCTATGAAAATTGAGGTCTTTATGTTCGAAATCTTAAACAGCTTGTCGAAACTGGTAGATTTTTTTTTACTTCTATACAGGACAAAGGCAGAAATCATTTCATCAGATACTGTTCGCTTGGCTTCGCTACTATCAATGATGAACTTAATATTGAACCCACCAATATGAATTGTATTGTATTTGATAATCTATAGGTAGAATATTACAATGAATTTGAGATTATTAGACAAGTCCACGGATCATATTATAAAGTGTTAAATGATATGAGAAATAGAGAAGGAAAGAAAGAAAGAAAATAATCACACGTTAAAAAACAAATGTCATGTACAGATGTGTCATTCTCTTAGTAGGTACTGATGGAGACATCTTTATGTCCCAAGTCTGCAGTAAAATGGGACCAGTTCAGAATATGCTAGACAGGGCCTTGCGCTGGTATTCTACTGGCCCCTTAAGTGACTCGCGGACGAACAAGACACCAATTAAACATCATATGCCGGAATACTGAAACGTTACTCAATTTTAAGTCGTGCTCAAATATCGTGCCATCTCTGTCATTTTACAAAGAATTTGTAGAGATAGAACTATACTTAAGCACGACTTAAAATTGAGTAGCGTTTCAATATTCCGACAATAGACATATCAGTAATACAATATAATAAATCTGTTATACAAACTTGGTCCTTGCTTTCAGTTCCTTCCTATAGGTTGATTTTGAATGGAACGTAATATTTTGGAAGAAGTTGTGTCATGTTGAAAATGAATCTGAAAGAACTAAAGTTATAATGTTTTGACTGAATTTTGGAGTATTTAAAATAACAAAAGGACTCTTTGAGAACAAGGATCCTTTTTTAGGATCATTGAATAGTACGTTTGACTCTCTCTATTTTTATAGATGTAAGAGAAAGATGGAAGTATTCTCAAAAGTATATTTTGAGTTCATTATGGAACTTAGGTTAGATGACCGAATTTGATCCATTGGATTAAATTTTAACCGAAGTCTAAAATTACACGACAATGCGCGATTGCGTGTCGTGACATATTGTATTAAGATATTTTACCTTATTTAGATTACGTATTTATTTAGACATAGGATTATATTTTTACACAAAATGCGAAACAAAGTATTGCATAATATTTGCGTGTAAATATATTTAGGAATACAATTACCTTTGGGGTTTAATGTAAATATTCTAGTACCAAAGTTTGTGTTTTTCTTTTAATGTATTATTATATAATTATTGTGAAGTTTTAAAGCATTTTATGAGGCGATGTTACGGAACACAATTATTGACTAAAAATAACATCTAGTCTATTTTTGAAGGACGGAGAAGAATTTTATGATAAGTATTGTAAGTTTAAAATATTTTTAGGATGTATTACAAAATATAATGGCTGTTACATTGACTTAGGTATTTTTCAAAACAAACATGCAGATAGTGACGTAGACGTAAGATCAAATGTTTAGGATCATTTTCCTACAAAGTCCAGTACTCAGTCATTTCGACTTTTTAGTTTTAAAACCACAGACTATATAGATTTCAAGTCTTTTTATAGGATGCATTTCACCACCAAATCTTTTTTGTACTTAATTATAATTACTATTTTAGTTATTAAACACGTGTACCCAATTAGCAAAAGAAATTATTACGAGATTATTTTTTGTAAATAGTAGATAGGGATTTGATTTAGTTATAGTATGTACGGAAGAATGAGTTTTGGGGTAGGTCAGTCAGTATGATACCCATGTTTTGGGAATTTTTGAAAGTTGTATTGAAGTATTAAAGTAATGGATATTATATTTATTAATTTTATGACATCACCGTTATTGGTATTTTAGATATTTTATATTCATTTATTTATGAACTTTGTATGACTATTTTTATCTGAGTATTGTGCCTTATTATATAATATTTGAATAATGTTCTAGTAAATACTTTGGCGGTCCTTTTATGTATATTTGATGGATGTGTGGGTCAAAATGGAGTTGTAAGAATATGTAATGAAATAAAGATTTATAGTGCGAATGTATTTTTGTATTTTTATTTAACTCGTCGAGTACCGGTTTTATAGACACAATTAAAGAACAATAGGTCGCGGTCACCGGTGACCGCTTGGTGTCTGACAGTTTAATTAAAATACCTAACCTGCTGGTATACCAAAAAATATTTTTTTTATTTTTCGGGTTGGTGTATTCCGCCATAATAATGTGGGTACGCCATACATCTGTATAGAGCCTTTTTAGTTCCATACCTTTGTAAATAGGGAGATGAGCAAATATTGGTGCCACCACTTAACAGGATTACATTTTAAAGGTGCTCCCTCGACGGGAGCATTCACGTGTAATGTAACATTAAAGATTCAACTTTTAACATTAGGTACATTACAATAATACCTCCCTGACTAACGAGCATTTGTGTGTAATGTAACATATTGATTCGACTTTTAACATTACATTACAATAATACCTCCCTGACTAACGAGCATTTGTGTGTAATGTAACATATTGATTCGACTTTGAGCATTTCATAGCAAGATGTCAGATGTCAAGATGTTACAAGTTGTATCAAGATATTACACATTGTATCATTACAAGGTGCGCATTGTAATGCTCGGTTCTCATTCTTCACTGATGTATAATGCTCAGATCTGTAACGTTACATTACACGCGAATGCTACCGGTGACGGTGAAGAAGCACAATTTTGTTACAGCGCCATCTATATTAAAACTCATGAACTTCTTAAATTAGTTCTCAAATGACAGTTACGGTTACCTACCAACCGATGGCTGTAGATTAGGGTTATGTTAAGTGTCAAGTATTTTTACTAGATGGCGTTCGATGGATCATAATTTAAAAAGACAAATTTTGAGATTTTGTCGAGTTTTGTAACACAAAGGACCTTTTAGTATAAGAAAAGTCTTGTACACTATTGTTTTTTCGTGATAGGGGTTGCAAGTGCGTATACTGGAACTGGAGGAAATCAGTCCCAGATCGCTTGAAAATAAAAATCTCGAAAACTAGCCTTTTTTTTTAGGGGGAAAATCATCGAATGACTGCTCCCGCCTGGGTGAGGCGGGAGGGAGTGCCAGACTCTTACTAACTAAAAACCACCCCGTTCCTTCTTCTGCACGTCGAGCCGGAGCCCCGGTTACCCGTTAGGTTCTCCGCGACCTGACTGGTGGATAGGGTGAGAATTTTACGTTTGGTGAACTAGGCCTATTGTCAAAATTTTATGCAATCTTGGGAATTTTTATTAAAGATATATTTGGACACATCTTCAGAAAAAATACAAAATATTCTAACATCTAGGTTCTGTCTAGAACACAAAATGAAATTGTCAAGGTATATAATATAATATTGAATTACTGATAAACTTATTTTCTTAATCAATAGATGGCGCGCTATATTTATTACTATTTGAGATTTTTTGAGTCTATTGACTAAAGTCAACCTTTAATTGTTTTAAGTTCATTCTGTTATTAATTTATTATATTCAGTTTGCATTCAAGTTTCTAAAGTGTGGGAGAGCCATGCTTCGAATGGGCCGTACAGGAGTGATACCACCACGGCCTTACAGAAAACCGACGTGAAACAACGCTTGCGTTGTGTTTCGTCATGTAAGTGAGGTTACCGGAGGCCCAATTACCCTCTCCCCAATCTCCTCAATACCAATCCTTAAATTCCTAATCCCCACAAGGCCGGTAACGCACACGTAACGCCTCTGGTGTTTTGGGTGCCCATGGGCGGCGCCGATTGCTTACCATCCGTCTGCTCATTTACCGGCTAATTCCATAAAACAAAATAGATTTTTCTATGCTCAAATAGATATTAGATAAATAAAAGAATAAGATATATTCATACATTTTTATTTTTGTCAGTACATTATGGCATCGCCTTAAGTTAACATACAAATGTTCATACAAAAATTATGCTAATTAAACGTACACAATTTTTGTTTGAATTACACTATTTATAATTAGTCCTACAATCCTTCATCACTGATCACAAGTCTTTAGGAATCTAGCGAAACTTATACATTTAAAAATAAACATTATAATATTTTGTATTCACATTTAAATAAATCAACAATACAGCGAAACATAATCATAGTCACATATTTTATACAAATAAAAACACAAATCATATTTTTAATAATAATTTTAATCACAAAAAATAAACTTAAATTAATCTAGATTCGTAGATAATACTTATTTATTACATAATTATTTGGTTTTGTTTGTTTGTGCGTTGTTTATGAAAGATAAGTCCTTAAAGATAAATAGTTATAACACATTATTATAATATACCTAATGAAAAATAAGACACAAAATAATAGATAAAATTTCACATATTTATGCTGCCAATTTTAAATTAATGAAAAATGATATTTATAAAATAATTTATGACATTTTATCAACTATAGAACATTTACGTGCATTTTATTATTTATAAGATTATAGTAGGTAATCAAATATACATTATAATATTTGTAGTTTTGTACAAGCAACTTATAAATTGCTTTGAAAATAATTTAATAGAAGTTTAAGGTCAAATTATTTAACATTTAGATTCGATTGTCATAATATTTATTCGATTTAATCAACACAACAGTATTTTCAATCACTATAACAATATTTTATTTAGTAAAGTCCAGCTTTACAAAAAATGACATTTGTTTTACAAATGATAAATAATTTATGATATTTTTTTGTCAAATTATTTCAAAACTTAGGTTTTGATAATAAGCAACGCTATTAGCGTTGTTAAATTAAATTCATTACATTTTTAAGCATTATATTAATAAAAACTGAATTTTATTGCATAGTCAAATAAAAACAAATTTTATTGCAATAAGAGTTTATGCAATAATTAATTACTTAAATGTCAAATTGATTTGGAAATAAAAACGAATTTTAAATGGTTTTCAACCATATTCATGTAACAAAATAAACTATTATATTAGTTTTACAAAAGCAATTCATTTATCACATGTAAAATGTCAATTTCATTACTACCTAGTACCCGATTTGGCTACATCAAGACAAATAGTGATGGCGATCTATGTCAAAAGCGTTAAGTCAAGCGTTTAAACTAATTTTTTGCAGCTGTTCTAAAATATTCATAGCAAAATTTCACTTAAGAGTATTATCATACATAGCGCAGTTAGGCCGATTTAATACGAAATTACGTCAAAAAATGTCAATACATTACAAAATAATGGTCATATCGCAACTATTTACCTCAGTCAACTTCACAACAACGACAATCTTCCTTACAAAGTTACAATTATCCAAATTGTCCATGGCGACTTATATTCATATCACATATTGACACAACGTAATTTCTTCTCTGGAATTCTGGACGCGAACTGGTAGCTGGGCACGACAGCTTTCACTTCTTGCTTCTCCTCCTGAGGTTCCTCACCCATTAGCGTTCTCAAACAGATCTTCATGTCAGAAGCGAACTTTCTGACCAACCTTTCTAAGGAAAAGAGGTGTTCGTCTAACGCTTCGGGGATTTCTTCCCTCATGAAGTCTGCTAGCCTTAAGAGATATTCTGCGTTTGGACCGGATTGTCCATGGCATTCTAGAATTTGTTTTGCTATATCAGGTAAGGGAGCTGCGCCTAACCAATGCTTGTTTTCGGGCACTGCGATGTACAAAAGAGCGTTTTTCTTATCTGTGATACTAAGGGAGGATGATGATGATCCGAATAGGTTGGGGCGAGGGTGGAAGTTGACTGTGTGAGTTCTATAGCCACCGAGTTTGCATTCCCTGGTGGACAGGTAAGGTAAGGCTGCGTTGTCGTCCGCTGATATCAGGAATGCTTTGCCCCAGGTGATGCCCTGGAAAGAAAGAGAAATAGAACGGTTAATATCAAAATTTGAATACGCTTTTTTATTATTGGTTGCAGGATTTACATAAGTAGATATGAGAGGGATTCTTGTTAATTCGTCTCCATATCGACTTCGCTTCGAATAGAGATTTTAATGCATCAAAAATGCCCATATGCATACAGACGAAATAAAATGTTTTAACTTTGTAGTTGCGGAGTATGGATACACAAAAATAAGTAGTTTGAATACAGACAATTATTCCTTTTGGGTCTTAAATATTACTTAGTTAGGATAGTACTCTTGTCATTGTTCGAAGTTGATGCAAAGAACTGCGCAGTAGATAAATAGGTACCAGGCCAGTCAATGAACGACATTAAAAGGCACTCTTTGGACTGGTATCACAGCTATTGTTTTATATGATAACTATTGCCCTTTATCTATCTACTACATATATGAGGGAAATGCATCATGTAACAGGTGTCTCAATTATTTCTATCTCTGCTCATATGAGACTAGTTCGAACCGGAATGTTAGAAAAGTTCAAATCAGTCAATAAAAAAACGAGTTCTGTATCATCGGTTGGTCAAGGACGTTGCGACGAAATATATTATGTGTTTGATGGAATTTTAACGTGATTAGTATTGATGTGCGAATAGTGTGATTAATGGAAAATCTACAAATTATTTAGTTATATGGTTACTGTTAGTGTTTCACAGCTATAATTAATTCATCATTGGCTTGAAGTCCAGTCAAAACCTGGATATTGAGCATCCTTAATTTCAGTTAGAGGATTGGACAATAACAACAAACAGGTTACATAAAACTGATCAGTTATTTTTAGACCAAACCTTTATGTTTATCAAAGCAAATATCAGTCCAGTTATAAATAAAGAATCCGCATTATTATCTTAACGTCTGGCAGAAAAAATATCAAAACAAATCTAGTCATAATCAGCTTAATTAGTCGATAAAGGATCGAACACGACCACTATTCACGCATCATTAGCATGGTCTCGATAACCTAAAGATCCCCGTGTTACGTCAGATATTGCTACCTTCATTTTTATATCAGCCTTATACCAATATTAGCGACCCGCCCCGTCTCCGCACGGGTGCAATATGCATGTATTATACATATAAAACTTACTTAAGAATCATTCTATGAATTAAAAAAACCGCATCAAAATCCGTTGCGTAGTTGATCTAAGCATACATAGGGACAGACAGACGGCGGATAGCTACTTTGCTTTATACTATGTAATGATATAAACCTGAAGAGTTTGTTTGTTTGAACGCGCAATCTCAGTAGCTTCACCTAGTTTCACTGACGGACTGACTGACAGACTATTATTTATTTTGTATTTGTTGACGTTTCAAAAGTACCAAATAATGGTTTAATTGAAATAAATGCTTGACTTTGAACAACTGGTCCGATTTGAATTTATTTGTGTTGAATCGTCGGTTTATCGAAGAAGGCTAGGCTATAAAAAATATCACGCTTTGATCAATAGACGCAGAGCAGAGCGGGTTAATCTGCTAAGTGAATCAAGTAGCTAGTGGAATGATAAAATAAGCACCTGTAGGTAACTACTGTTTGGCACAGATAGTACTTATCGTAACGGAATTTCGTTTCGGAAAATTAAAGTAGGCCTCCAGTTATCGTCACCTTTGCTTTCAACCTGATGTTATCAAGATATGCAGATGAATATGTCAAAATAGATTATTTTGTATGTATAATCTGTTAATCTTTGTTGTCTTTCAATTTGTTGACAGCGATTTTAGTAGCTTCAAGATTACGTGGATTACTATTGTCTGGGTTGCATTACAATGCTGCAGATTTTACTTTTATCTATCCTATATTTATTATTATTTGCCACAATATTTATATCTACTAAAGGTTTTGTGTGTTGCATAATAGCTGCAAAAAGTATAGCTTATGATCTATTTTAACTTTAATACGTAACTTTCTTGTGCCATTTCATTAGTCCTTCAGTAAGACACGTGCACTGATAATCGATTATGATCTAAATAGTAAAATAATGCACCGATAAATAATTCATTTTATCAACGCCATCTCTGTACAGCGTACACAAACACTGAAACAGCGAATATTTCAACAAACCCTGGTATTTGGCATTCATTTCCAAATCGGAACCTCAATTTTGAACGATAGCCAAAAGGAAAAACGTATTTTTAGTATCGAGAATTTTTACACACGATTAAAATTGTATTAGACCGGAATTTGTAGGTGAATAATGAATATAAATTGGTGTGATTCGACTAATCTATTTTCGTTTTGACTGCGTTTGATAACCCTGAAATAGGTCAAGGTTGAATAACTTCATCACACATACAAACACGTGGAAAAACATTGGCTAAAATAATTTGAATAACAAACAATGTGAGTAAGCCAAGAACTTTCGATATCTTTGAATGCTTCAGTATTTTGATCCTTATGACATTAGTGTCATAAAGATCAAAATATCGGACGTTAGCGTTGCTTGTGGTTTTGTTTGGATTCGCAAGGTAATTAAATAATAAAAAAGGAGTTAAAAATATCCAATTCACGTTAAATTTAGATGATAAATATACACAAAATCCTATATACTAAATTACTATGTGAAATTAATGCAGGGTTCAAGGTGAATATGGTTATAAAATTTCAAGTTTTAGACAAAATATTAATAATTTATTAATTACATTGCTGAAGTAATAGAATCAACTGTTATCCGAGTATGAATCAATCGGTCTGTGTAATGTAGGTATTCTTTGGAACTAGAATAAATGCTGAAACTGATATTGAATTTAAAACATATTTCGCTGAGATTTTGATAAAACAACAAGAACGTTAATATATAGAAAGTCATTTGCTTTTGATATACCTAGTTCTATTAAAGAATTTCGGTTATTCTTTCAACTGGACGAATCAGTCAGATTTTTGCATAGGTATATATACATATATCTTTAGCCTGCCTCTTTGGCCGAGTGGTCGCAAGTACGACTGCTGGGCAAGGAGTCTCGGGTTCGATTCCCAGGTCGGGCAAAGTATTACTGGGTTTTTAAAAAAATCTCAGTACCTAGTAGCACGGAGTCTGGAATTGTGCCCGGTGTATGGCAATAGGCTCAACCCTTAATACATGGGACTCATAACATAAATAGTGAAAAGTGGGTGTTACATTGTACAGTGGCATAATGTGCACCTCTGCCTACCCCTTCGGGGATAAAAGGCGTGATGTTATGTTATGTTTAAAAATCTTCTTGCTTAGATACCGTAACTACAGATAAAAAACTTTTTACGGTGTTATTAATACTGTCCTTACAAATATTAATCTCCAAAGCCAAGTTCCCAAGCTACATTAGATAAAAGTGTCCAAAACAGAGGATATTTTTATCAAATTTTGCCGATGTTTGAAGGCGAAATTACAAGGATTTAATACTAATGATAAAATTCGGTAGATAATATACATTGATAACCCTGACTGGACCCTGGTATTATGCCAACAATGAATTTTGTATACGCGCCTGTCTGGGTGATAAGAACAATTTGGAGATATGAAGTATTAATTGACTTATGTAATTTTTCTTTATCTAGTCTCTTAGTAGAAATTTAGATATAGATATGCTATTTTATGAGTTCGTAAATGTTGAATTATTGCTGTCGCGGAGAACCTAACGGGTTACCGGGGCTCCGGCTCGACGTGCAGGAGAAGGAACGGGGTGGTTTTAGTCAGTAAGAGTCAGACACTTAAAAAAAAGTGTTGAATTATTGCTAGGTATGGGAAATAATGTTACTATGAATATATTTGACGAGTTGACGGGTCTTTTAAATTAAACCTACTTAAGCTAGATTGAAGTTTTGTTCATGATGAAGAAGAATTGAGAATAACCCCACCTGGGGGCTTACTCTTGAAACCAATCTGAATGGCAATGCAAGATAACCAGTTTCAATGCACCCTGGTTTAAGAGTGACTTACCCGACATTATTGTTTGTCTTCAATCGACAACCACATTAAAAACTACATAACATCCATCACGCCTTTTATCACCAAAGGGGTAGGCAGATGTGTACATTATGCCACTATACAATGTAACACTTTTCACTATTTATGTTATGAGTTCCATGTAATAGGCGGTGAGCCTATTGCCATAATAATAATAAATGCCATATGTGCTGGGCACAATTCCAGACTCCGTGCTACTACTGAGAATTTATAAAAACCCAGTAATACTTTGCCCGACCCGGGAATCGAACCCGAGACCACTTGCCCGGCAGTCGCACTTGCGACCATTCGACCAACGAGGCAGTCTAAAAACTACTATTAACACAATTATATAGCAAATAGGTATTTTAAAATTAACCTATTTCCTTAATAGATAAAACAAAAGACTACGAGTACATTAAACAAGCAAATAATTAATGATCGCCCGATAAAGGCAAGTTACTTATGAAAGAAGGTATCTATTGTTCGACGATGAACTATGAACTCGTATCAAACAATTGTCGGTTCGTTTATCTCATAGACAGTTCGCAGTTCGGAACCAAAATACTATTGATATATAATATGGGAAATCCTTTGAATTGATATCTGATATAGTTTATAACAATTGCTGGTTTGTTATGGGATCTTGCTGGTTACCTATGTATCTCTTGTGGCATTATTTAGAATTTTGTTGATACATAATAGGTATTTTCATGAGTAATTAGTATTGTATGTTATCGTTATAATTATTAGTTACTGAATGATATTCTATGTATAGGAAAATCAAACTGTAGTGGATCGTAATTTGCCGCGGAGAACCTAACGGGTTGCCGGGGCTCCGGCTCGAAGTGCGAGTAGGAACGGGGTGGTTTTTAGTCAGTAAGAATCTGACACTCCCTCCCGCCTCACCCAGGCGGGAGAAGTAAATCAATGACTTTCCACCCTTAAAAAAAAAGTGTATCGTAATTTATTTGTTGATTTTAAAACTAATAAACTGGTAGTAGACAAAGAAATGATGAAATCGTGTGAACTTTCACACAATAGTAATATCTAGGTAGGAAGAAGTGATATGATCGAACTAAAGAAATATTTTTCTCAGTCTAAAAAAATATTTTATTTTAATGCAAAACAATTGAATTGTGTAGCTATCCTATTAATCTTCATTCATTAATGTAGGTACATAATCGAACTGTGTGCTGTAGGCAGACTCAAGTAATGAACTAACATTTGCCGTAGACCGGGTAAGGGCTCTCTGACAATCTTATCACCCTGAACGCCAAGGATGGGCCACGATAGCGGAGGATTTACCCTCAACAGTTTTCTGTCGGCAGTCAAAGGCTTATTAGGCTACGATCTCCAACCTGTTCGCCTAGAATGGAGATCATGGCAGATACTATGTTAAAGAGATTAAGAGATCTACAGTCCATTGTAAAGGGCTTTTGTTGATTGCAACACTCAACACAGTCTATAGAGAATATGGAAAAAGTTTGCCGGCACAATGAAAACACCAGTTCAAAAAACTACCAATAGAATATAAATATTTAATTACGAATTCAAGTAAATAATGACTTGTGTGTCACAATCACTTACGCGTGCCATTTCAGCGAAGTAAGCAATTTGATTTGTAACTCAGCTGATTATTTGCATAGCAATATTTATGATTTTATATTGCCAAGTTCACGGTAAATGGATTACTATTACGAAACTCGAACGAATTGCGGTTTATAAACATTTTGTTTTACGTAAATATTGTAATTAGTGGTTTGTACTTAGTTTATGTAAGCGTAGAAATTCATTTAATGAAACGAAATGCGCCGTTGCTGAGAAATAGTTTTGTACTTTGAATTTCAAAATCACAAAAACAAATTTTGTGTAAATAGACTGTGTACTGAAAGTTCAGCTTCAGCGCTTGTGTTTATTTCAAATTTTGTAACCTTTACAGAGTTTTATACGTTCCTTATCCGACTTTTTAAAAAACAATGACTGAACGAATTCTCGAAACAGTAAACCACAGTAAACAATGGAATTCGCGGCACGAGCTGCTGAATGAAGAAAATTTCTCGAAGTATGGAAAAATATGGAGAGCTCCGATTACTTGGGCGAACAAAAGAAACCATATTTATACACAATACTTATTAAAATGCGAATGTAACTACATTTATGTCCGTCTGTAATGCCTAAAGTTCTAATCCGATTTAGTTAAATACTTGATTTGTCACTATGGGGATTATTTTGGGGATGGCCCCGCGGGAACGACATAGAATTTTTTTTTAAGGGGGGAAAATCATCGAATGGCTCCCGCCTGGGTGAGGCGGGAGGGAGTGTCAGACTTACTGACTAAAAACCACCCCGTTCCTTCTCCTACACGTCGAACCGAAGCCCAGGTAACCCGTTAGGTTCTCGCAGTGGTATCTCGAATTAAGGTTCCTATAAGACCATTTACCGATTATACGCGGGCGAAGTAGCTGCAATTCCGCCACTCTAAAGTTACGTACCAAGATAAAGTTTGTTATCTAAGCAGGTTAATAATCCAGACAGGGCTGATGCCCTTATAACCTTCAATACAGAAACACTTCTTACGTATTGTTCCTAAGATAATACAATTACTGTAAGAGATAGATTAAATCCACATTCGCTATTGGTTGAGCTTCGTTAATACGTAGATCGTGTATTGTTTTTCCTTATGTCAACACTTATCAAGCTATGCATATCCAGTATAAACTGAGCGTTGTATGTGCGCAAAGATAATTTAAAGCGAGATCATGATATACCGGTTTTCTGTAACTCCATGTGTGCAGAATATAATAATATAATAATATCATATCGGGTAATTGGTCAATTTGTATTACCAAACTTGTCTTCATAGTTATGCAAAATTTTATGTTTTTAAAAATCCCATAGTATTCAGTAACAAAGTGACGAAAGAGTTTTATAAAGATTTTAGACCTGTACAGTGTCCTGAAACAACGACTGTGGCACCTGGCTCTATAGACTTACAGGTAGAATACACACACGAAGGACATCTGCCATGTGACAAGGCCCGTCATTACACTTCATACTTTACAGTGTTATAAGTACACGCAAACATAAATACAGATATTTTGGTGCTTCAACCTCAACCATTTCTAAGTGACATTACGTCCGCCTTTTTTCAGCCCTTGATACAAATTATGAATTCGCTCGCAAGGATAAAGAAAAAAGGTCTATATAGCTACATAGTTAAACTGTCAAACACCAAGCGGTCACCGGTGACCGCAACCTATTGTTATACTGTCTTTAATTGTGTCTATAAATACGGTACTCGACGAGTTAATTGCGGGGATTGAACGGCCCCAAGCTCCTTTTGTCCTTTACTCCCCTCTAAAGACATTTCACGCAGACAGACAGCAGACTGTTACAATGCAAACAAAAAGAGGGGAGTCATATCTGTCTAGACTTGAAATAATAACAGCTAAGTTGATGTGATGGCAATCTGCATAAAAATGAGAAAACTAAATAAAAGTATTACAGTAATAAGATATTCAAGAAACCTTCCTATTAGAACAGTTATTAAAGACAATATCGGGGCCTTCACAATGACACTCAATTCTAAGATCATGAACATTAGTGTATTGATATTGTTTCGTCTGCAATGAAAACAAAGCTTCGTTAACAAATTTTGATTGAACGCCAGCAACCAATTACCCGAAACTGCATCGTTGGCATCACAGTCAGGCACCAATCTGTCTACCATCTTTAACAGCCTATCACAAAACAGGCGGTGATCATCACATCACGTGGGTACCCTTCACACGTACGAGACTGCCAATTCGCAAATCGGCGGACGCAATTCACACTGAGCTCATCAGAACCCCTTTGTCCATTAAACAGGAGTACTATAGGATTTATTTCTGGATCACTGGGAAATTTTATTGAATTGGCATGACGCCAATTTGGATTTTAAAAGGCCTCCGTGAAAGAAACCGGTGGTCATATGGATGCAGTGTTTCTTTTTTGGCAAATGAGGTCATACCGAACAAAAGAGAAGAGATATAGATAGAGATAAGGAGTTAAATAGCCTTTTAGTGTTATAAACGCTTATGAATGTTCTATTTCAAATAGAGGAAAACACACTTTAAGAAGCTCTTTTCAAACAGTTTACCTTAGAATAATGTACAGCAATAAAACACAAAAGATAATGCAAATTTACAAAGCAAATCAATTCAACTGCTGTTAGAAGTCAAAGACGAAGCACAAAGGGATGCTCCCAACAGATTTACAAGTAAACTGAATAATAATATAAGTCGTAGTTAATCTAATAATAAAAACAGACACGTGTATGAACGCACGTGTCGATAGTAACATGAGGCATGTGCAAGCAGCGTGAATGTTTAGTTAGGCAATTATTGTTGGTAATGACAAAGAAGGATGGGAAAATATAATAGAAGAAAGGATGCATTCTGAAGTAGCATGGCATTACATAACTATGATTAATAAGGTACAGGATAGACAAAGCATCGTGGAAAGAAATATTCTTTATGTACAATCTATTCATCTTAGCTGTAGTCAAGGCTGTAACCAGAATAGTGGAAAGAGTTATAACTTTGTACCTATTACGTTTTTGGTGCTTTGAATTCCTGACTGACGATACCAAAATCGATATCATGATAATGCTGTGACCCGAATTAGAATACAAATTACAGACGAACAAGATAAGGAAGAGAGAAGAATTAGTTCAGCTTGTGGTTATCATGGATTTAGTTACGATGGTACATTTTATGCTCAGAAATTACTTCTAGTAAAATTAATACATGTTGAAATAATCTTAAAAACCCATTTAAAACTACATACCATCAGCATGCCATTCCAATAATATATGCAATGTTATTTTAATGTGTTGTAGGAATGTTTTAATTAGTAAAGTAGGTATTGCAGAAATATTTCTAAACTTTTTTATAACTAATACAGTTTGGCAAAATAAAATGCACGAGAAAAGTATTAGAATGATTCTTTATTAGCATTGAACAACGGTTTAATGTAATTGGTCGTGGTGTTTTCAATATTTTAATTAAAAAGCTCTGTTTAATCTCACCCGCTTGGGTGGTGGCTTTAAGGAAAATTATATCATTGCTTACATATCATGGTCAATTTACAATAATGAAAAATACGATACATGAGAAATTGTTGCAAATGTTGTTATTTATCGATATTGATTTTCCTGTTTGATGACAGTTCATTAAATATTATCGGTATACGTCATTTTCTTATTTATTCTGTTATAATAATGACTGTATAATGAAGAAAGTCGGAACTTAATGATAAGAGTGACAGCTCAAGTCAAGGTTATAGTCAATGAATTGAATTCACGCGTTAACAACTATGTTACAGAGATCAAACCGAACTTCATTGTAAATTCAACTGTCTAGAGAGAATCATCTCGACGAGATCTTTAAAGGAGTGTTAGCAGTAATTTTATTGTTGTATGTTCGTATGACTCAAAATACTAATGAAACATTCGAAAACGTCCCTTTTACAAAACTAACCTTTTCCATATGACGTCAGAATTGACTCAGAAATTGACTCCTAAATGGAATTACGTCATAAATCGGGTGTTGTGAAGCCAAAAACGTCAGAACTTACATACCTACATACATTATTACCTACATACTTCTGTTATTTAGGTACAGTGGAGTAATACCCACGCTTTAGGATTGATTGTTGTAGGATGCATCAGTTCTCCTTTGCGTTTTAATATGGTTGATTTCCGTTAAGGTAAGAAATTGTGCATAATAGGTCATAGTTACTTTGGAGTTTGGATTCATCATACAAAGCCCGTTATATACTTGGGAGCCAACAAATATTTTCTGATACAAATATTTTATTAATTGGTAATGTATGACGTATAAAAGGCAACTTAGTTACCTTTAAAATGAGATTATCTTGTTGTAAAAGAGGTTCGATAAAATGAAATTTTTTTCCCCTTTGTCAAATAAACGCTTTTTCTTTCTATCCAGTGTAGTTGATAATAGTCCATTGCTGGACTGTAGGTCTCCTCTATATTAATGGGAATCTCCACTTTTAGCTGGGGTTGGAGATTGCTTGAAAGCTGCTCAGTTTTTTGAAGTTGAAGGAGTAGAAGTAGTAGAGGTGGTATGATAAATGTATTCTACTCCTATCATCATCACTATAGCTTATGAATGGATGGTTCAAATAACAGAGGCCATGACTGAGTTTTAAAACCGAAATCGGTCATCTATTATTATCAATACTATCTTAATAGGCTTAGGATTGTCAGTACGATAATGATACAAATGTCATGTGTGTGATTGTGATAATAATTATTATCAAGTCATTATTATTCTAATCGCAAGCGACGGATGCGACTATCGCTCATTACAGTTAAATAGAACTTAGACCTTTAATCAAAGATGAACGGCAGAAAGATGTTCTGTTATTGATTCTAGAAGATTCGTTAAATACTAGGCTTCTAATGTGAAATGGAGTAGATCAATGGATTGTCAAGAATGGACAATAAAATTAAATTGTGCCAGATAATTGGTTCGCAACAAATAGGCTTTTAGACCAAAACTGTACATTTCAGACATTTGGTAGCTAGTGGGAAAAAATGCTGTTTTTAATTAACTCATTAAGTAAAAACGAGGTTGTCACTAATAAAAGAGCCGCTGTAACAGGAACTAATTGATCTCCGATCGTGTCCAACCGTGATAGGTAATTGAAGGTCCAAATGGACCAAAAGAAGCCGCGGAATTTCGAAACGAGGTCCAAAATTAATCTAATTAACGGAAGCATTGGCTATGGGGTATTGCAACAAAATTACCAATAAACAAAAAGATTAGCAATCAATTGACAGGTCCGTTTCACCATCTGGTCGGACATAATTCGGTTAAAACTGGAACGTTCGATTGTAATGAAAGATGTGATGAAAAAATAGCCAAGTTTACATAATATAAACTTATATTTTAAGTAAGTTATGAATGAAGTTGAATAAAATGAACTAACTATGTAACTGTAAACGTCCATTCAGTCGCGGAGAACCTAACGGGTAACCGGGGCTCCGGCTCGATGTGCAATAGAAGGAACGGGGTGTTTTTTAGTCATAGTAAGAGTCTGACACTCCCTCCCGCCTCACCCAGGCGGGAGCAGTTATTCGACGATTTTCTCCCCTTAAAAAAACGTCTATTCAGAAAACAGACGATGAAACATCAAAATGGGCCGTAGATAACTTTAAGATAAAACAGAGCTATCTATTGAATCTTGGTATGGCAATTTGGAGACACTATCTCAAAATGGAGACACGGAAATTAATCTATTTAGGGCAGAAATTGAAACAAAGAAACTAGACTACACGCATCAGATTTGCGACGCAATATAAAGAGAAAATAATAATAAAGAGACCTAAAATAAAAATTTTTCTTAAGAACCTATTTACTCATGTAATTATTGTAGAATGACTGGTGTTTAAAAGGCTAATAGTTGTAAAAAAATATTATTTTATTGTGACATTCTTTGTTTTTAACTTCTATCCTCTTGTTTTTAAGATACGGATATCAAACTTCAGACGATGATAATGATGAGTCTTGGATTTTAAATTATTACCCCAAAAGTTAACATTTTCAAATCTGTTAATAATTTTTGAAATCTTATAATAACTATCATATTTTATATTCTTATAATAACTATAATGAGCCATATTGAAGTAACCAAAATTATCGGTTTACTACTATTTTCGAGCCACAGAGGGACTCGTCCTCATGTTTTCGGTTTCGGCGTTTCTCAGAGTATTTACGGATGTACACCATTTTTTAAGCTAATTGTGTACATATGAGTCATTATAGAAACACGTACTTTCTTCCTTTCTTTTTCTTCTTTACTAAGAAAAACACTGATGATATGAAGTTACATATTCTATCGCCAGGTGATAGTCCATTGTCAACCTTTATGTCAACGACCGTGGAATGCGTTACCTGTCCAACGCATCTTTATTGCAGTATCATTCTTTGAATTATGGCACGTGGAATTCAAATGCAATATGTATAATTAGTATCTACGTATTGAAGTATGGTGCAGTTATGTATACTGCGCGATGCGTGATGGCTCCTTCAGAAATCAAACTGGATTTGGGTAGCCATCTTCGAGCTCATGCTAGATAATAGACAACTTATCATCGTTGGCGGATACGTTCAAAAGGTTTGAAGGGGTGGCAGTACACGTTGTAGATGTTGTGAACCTAACCAAGACTTTTTTTATCTAAATAATTGTCTTCTACGGTTCTTATGGACCATTTTTTTTAATGGGACAAGCCACAACCTCTCAAATCCGCTGCAACTCCTGTATGCCATAATCTACAATAGATACAACCATAAAACCACCGGAACACTGAAGTCCCAGTCCCAGGGACATGAGTAACTGTCTTGGTTCCCGCAACGAAGTGAATCAGAAGATATTATAAGAGGAGAAGAGAAAAAAACGGTAGTTGCCACTGCCCTCGGTAATTACTGCAGGAGACAGAATTAAACGGACACAAAAAAAGACTGGCCTAGTCGCCAAGCACCACGGAAACTGAACTAAAAACTAAGTGGGTCCTATGTGTGAGCTGTTTTACTTGCTTCCAATAATAGTTATTCTTATGGACCAGTGGATCAACTATCAGGGTGCTGCAAATGCTCTTTGGTGAATGTGAGATGATTTTAAATAACTACTATATTCCCTATATCTTTTCCTCTAGGTAAAACATTTACCTAGATGAAAAGAATTGGCCTACGATTAGTATGGTCACAATTCAATTTCCCATCGTGAACAATTGGTATGGGTATGCCAATTTGCCATATACTAAAACAAAGGACCATTTTATTTGATGTGAACTATGGGGGAATCATTATTAAAGTTCACATAATAATACAAAGCATTTATAAAACGACTCATTTCATTGTTCCCATTATTTAAAATGAACTAATTACGAGTACAGCATTTTTCTAAAATCTTCCTCAAAAGTCACGTATTTGTTGATTGCATTATTAGTTGTAATAGATCAGTACAGTTAGTCATATTTTGTGATTGCTTTGTTATTTTGATGGACACAAGTTCGACTGTCAAGCAAAGGTTTCTATTTGCGAGTATGTAGGTACAGATAGATTTATATCCGCCGCTCCGTGGAAAAAATTTTGTTTGTCTACGCAAAATGCAAGCATTTTTCTTACAATTGTCAGTTGACGAAAGCGTGCACAGTGTGAGGGGTAGCTTACTCGGATAACATAACAACTTTGAATCTGGTTTGTTTGAAACTTGTTTTTCAACTTTGAAATTGGGCCTGGCCATATGCTCACTCCCATAAGACTAAACACAAATGGGTAAAAAGTGGGTGTTACTAAATTCCTCCTCTGTTTACTGGTCAAGAAGTAATATAGAATATATGTAAGTAGGTATGTATGATGTATGGTTCCCCTAACAACTACTTTATCACAATTAATATGTAATAATACGTTGTTTTGACGTTCCGGGTTATCAATTGACCTGAACGTATAGATTCATGATAGTTACGAATTTATTTAATTAACTTTGCTCGTGTGTTACGATGTTTTCGCAATGTTGGTATCGTTGGATAATATTGTTTATTACATATTGTTTTTAATATTTTTTCATGGGTGATAAAGTTTTAAGATAAACTCTTTTGTTTAGTATTTGTAAATATGATAGAAGTTTAAATTATGGGTCTGATGTTCAGGATAAGACATGAAATCGAATTGCACGTTTATCATCAACATTATCAAGGAGTTCTTGACAAAACACCGCTGGACTAAGGACCTTCTTTAAATAAGAGGATGCCCAAACCGCATGACAAGCGTGGAGATTAAAGCTCCCCATAGAAGGAAGTTTTTGTTTAGCAGTGGACGTTTCAGTTGATGGTAGTTCCTAGTACACTTATCTAGTACTTAGTCAGATCTGGACTTTAATCTAAGCCGCAATAAGGACGTGAACAACGGTGCATTGTTAATATTTTTTGTTAGCAAAACTAACTGCTTCCTTTTAGCAGTAGTTACTGTTTAAAAGGAAGTTAATACTGATTACAATGAAACCGGTTTATAGATCAGTTTTAAACAAATTATTTTGTACTTATAAAAACAGTTATTTAAGGCTGCCTCGCTGGCTGAGTGGTCGCAAGTGCGACTGCTGGGCAGGGAGTCTCGGGTTTGATTCCCGTGTAGGGGAAAGTATTACTGGGTTTTAAAAAAATTCTCAGTTGTAGCACGGAGTCTGGAATTGTGCCCGGTATATGGGCTCACCCCCTATTATATGGGACTTATAACATAAATAGTGAAAAGTGGGTGCTACATTGTACAGTGGTATAATGTGCACCTCTGAACCCTCGCGGGGATAAAAGGCTTGATGTTATGTTATTTAAGGTTCTCTGGCAATTCGGAATTTAAGGGTTAATTTTCCCTTTTTGGGAACATTGTTAGACGCTTTTATGTATTTTGACTCCGACTTAATATATTTCTCAAGATCAGTGACATAAAACGGACACAAAAGTAGAAGTATGCAATTTGATACCTTATAAAATCAGAATGTAACCGCGAATTAAGTTACCTTAGGTTTTATGACTCTTCTATCGGTCACTCATCATAGCTACGTTTCAAAGATACCTACATTGTAAATAATATTTAATGACAAACTGGATCAGTGGTTTAACTGCTTAAAGAAATTGGGTCATTCATTTACGTCAATGAATTCACAACAATATACTGAATGATTTTTGTAATGATACAAAAAGTGGACTACTTACGATAAAAAAGTAAACGAGTAATCGCTTCCTTATTTACCATTGACCATCTGAATTGCGCTAATTTATTTATTGAAGGATTTTTAACAAGAAATCTAGGCAGAACCTATAACAGCTGTACCTATCTACATATCTAGATGGTTGAATGAATAAAGTATAGATAAAGGTGAACATTCCATTGAGAAATAACATGGAATAGGTATTGTACTCAACTTGTCGACACACAGAGTTATTACGATGTCGACCAGTTCATACATAATAGGAAAAAAATACACAGGGAATGCATGGAAATTGTATGAGAAAGGAACCTGTAGTCCGTAGAAATCTAACAATAAAATTACACACATATAATGTACTAGATAACAAACGTCAGAAGAATGTGTTGTATGGTTTATAGAACCCTACTAAGATGGTTAGCCCCAGCCCAGCCAATGGGTTGCTTACCAATCTTCTGCACGAAACAAATCATACCTTATTCTATTAGGTATATTTACTTAAAGATATTAAATAGTGAAAGAAGTACTTACTTCCTTATCCTCAATGAGCGTCGCGACTCGGCCAGGCTGCAAAAAAAGAAATTAGAAAATGTTAAGTCATTGTTTATGAAATTATTCTCGTGATAACACGATAATTTTATAGTCTATCATCAAAATAACATGTTTTTAACATTTTATTGTCTGTTTTGTTTTCAAATTTTAAAAACAATGTCTTGCTGATTTGTTTTGTTTTTGTTTTTGACCCCTACGTTACTGCATAGTTTTATGTTAATCGCACAGATAACAATATAGAGGTTGTGGTGGGCAATCTAAGATAACTATATCGTCGTGTTTAATAATATTTATTTACATCTTTCAACATGTGTCAAGTTGTTCAAATTCGCATTTAGTTGTTGACGATAATTCGCAAACATTAATAACAAAAACCCATACATATTACACTAAATAACACAATAAACAAATGTAATGCTATGCTTTTGGGATAGATATTTTACTATGTAAAATTTCCAAGCACCATGACAAAATATTCATAGGAATTCTACCAGTAAAAATTTCAGTAAAAGTATAGAAATTATCAATAAATAACAAACATTAGAACAAAATACTGAACAACACATACCAACGCGCTATCGTGGGTGTGTATTTGTGTATTTTGACGCGATTTTTTTTAAAAATAGGTGAGAGCGTGATATGCGCGTGATCGGGTATTACGCAGTTAATCTAACGTAAATAAACTAGCATGGTTCGTTGACGTGCAAAATTTTTGTATAGTTATAGAACGCAAACGAGCAGACGTACGTATCACCTATATTTTATATGCAAATATTTACTTAGACATGTTCTACTACTTTTCATTGTTATTTGCGAATCTTTTTATGCCTGGCCTTGATTTTATTTAGATGAAATTATTATTTTCTCGTATTATTATAAATGACAAGTTTGAAAACATCTCTCGTCAGTGTTTATTTGAAACAGATGTTTTTAGGTGGAATTATGTGTGTTATTGAATGCCATTTTCGCAGTGTACCTACATACATAATATTCACTGTTCCTTGCGCGTCGAGTACCGGTTTTATAGACACAATTAAAGAACAATAGGTCGCGGTCACCGGTGACCGCTTGGTGTTTGACAGATTAAATAGAGGTAAATATGTAGGTTAATATAAAGTTTTTGTTTGAACATTAGATAAATCTTTTCTCATAGTTAGCATAACTTTCAATATATGCTTAGAAAAGTATGTTGTCTATTAGGCACAAACAGGATATTCAGGTATTTTTGTTCAACACAGGAACAAAACTAAGTATCCCCGTGATCAATTACAATTAGCAATAGTTGCAGCTATTAATAAGGTTTAATGGGGTTACCCGATTAGTTTCAAGTCACGTCGGGGGCCCATACATTAAAGTACTAGGTTTCAGTTTCGATGTAAAATATGACAAAGTGAAAAATGAAGTTTATTTTCTGAATCATTTGGAGGTACAGATAAAATGAGGTGAAGCAGTAAATCGTCACGAAACTGGAATACAGTCAGTAGGTATCATCATACGATATGAGTTTAAAAGGTCATCGTTAATTACTACAGTCCAAGATAACATAATGATAACGAATTTGTACAAACAAAACGTTTTAGCATTAACATTCATTGTTGTAACTTTCAGTAGAATTATCAAATTAGGTAGATACTGTTATGAGTAGATACAATCAGATCGAAACTTCTGGATTAAATATAGAACTAGGTAACTAATCTAGGTAGCATCGGAATGACGTGGAGCCAGGTGAAGTGGGAAGCTCAAGACCGATCGAGATGTAGGACCTATGTGGACGCCCTCTGACCCATCTACGGGGGCATAGGACCTTAAATCAAGTAAGTCAAGAGTCTGTCACTCCCTCTTGTGCCTAAACCAAGTCGGGAGAAGTCATTTGATGATTTCCCCCCTCAAAAAACCATCTGAATGACATGGAGCGAGATGAAGCGGAAAGGTCAACCCCGATCGCGAGTAGGATCTGCCCTCTTATAATAGACTATATTTGTTGATTTAACGCGTTAATCAAACCAACTATGAAAACCTGCGAAAAATAGGTTACAACTACAAGAAAATCCTCAGAATTTGAGTAGCTAGTGATTGTAAAAATAAACAATGTTATCGTCTTAACAGATAGGACCTAACTAAATCCCTTTAGTCAGGCTACTTACAAAGATATTTTTAGGTCCGTCATATTTATGGAAGTAATCCTATGTTTATTATTATGGCTCGATAGCTATGTTATGTTGTTTTAACGTTAATTTATATACTACCTATAGTGTTGTTTGCCTTATCTTTGTTAGTAGACTGTCTGTCTACTAATCATTGTAGACTTTGTATTTTCACTATCTACTTAGTTATAACTAGGATATCTTTGAGCTGCATTGGATACGTTAAAGGGGTAGTTACGTTGTGAGTAAGTAGTTATTTATTATGCTAATATTATAAGTTCAAACGATCCACATAGCGGTTTAAATAGTTAACAATAACAAAGTTATTGTTTGACAGAGCCTTTAAAACATTAAAGGCACAAATTCACAAATTAAGATGGGACCATTTGGAACACCAGTTCGTCCTTAGGCACATCTTAATTTATACCCAGATATGCTAAAATCTATATGGAATGTTGGTAAAATAACCACAAAACTAACTAAGACTTGACGAAAGCACTTTATAGCTTTCTGTCTAAAAGCTGTTAGTGTTTCCATTCGATATCGATAAAATTTGCTTACAGAGCACTTTCATATCTGAAACTTTCGGTGTGCTTGATACCTATACCTTTGGGTCGTCCTTCACGGTGCAACTGTTCAGGGGTCATTTTATTTCGAGGCTTACAAGTTACAAGCCATTGACTTTTAAAGCCTTAGTGGTAGGTACTTAGTTCAAAGTCACCATGTTTGTTTGTATAGTTTAAAATTTTAATGCCACATGTGATATTTTTATTAAGTAGTTATCTTTTTAACAGAATATTGTCACCTACCTAGTTAGTTATTGAAAAATAATATTTTAGTGTGATGTAAATATAAATGTATTATTTACATTACAATCTATTAATCAAGATGAAGATATCTACCTAGTTATAAAACAAAAATATTGGGACCCGTTGGATGCAGGTCGTTACCAACTGGCCTATATGGAAGTCATTGAGTGAGGCCTATGTTCAGCAGTTGACGTCCACGGCTGATATGATGATGATTGTTTGTGCGAAAAATTTAACGCGTTTCAGAGATTTTGGTGATAGATAGTTAAGCAATTATAAAAACAGAAATATTATTGAAAACTTAATGCGTTTCAGAATTTTGTTGTGATGATTTCTTAACTTTACGAGTAGTGGCCTAGTTAAATAAAAAATGATGTAAACAATAACAGTTTATTAATCATCGGTGATGAAATGAGACTGGATATCGTCTCTTCTTATTTTTAAAGATTAAAAAGAGAACACTTATTTTATGTTTTGTTTTTCAAATCAGCTGAATATTTTAGTAAACTAACTAAAAAGAACCACGAATGAATACAACATTTTAAAGGAAGTCAGTAAAAGAAATCACGTCACTGATTCCTTCGTCAGTTTACTTACTGACAACTCAAACAATTGAACAATCAACATAAAACAAAATTTGCTTTAATGTTCCTCGTTCTTGTGAACGGAAGATTCGAGGGAACAATGCACCCCACATTCCTTGCTAAAGTAAACTCGACCTTGAGTGACGTGTTGAGGATGCAACGGAAACAAATGAACTACTCTAACGTCATTTAAGCAGAATTTGCTGTGACGTCAGATTTTGCTAAAAGAGGATAACTGAAGTCAGCTGTTATGTTGTCAGTAGCAGTTACAATAGGTATTTGTGACGTAACAGGAAAGTACATATATCGGTGATACTACGGATTATGCGTAATTATGTGCAAAATAAACCATTTCATTGTTAATGAATAAATTATCAGCATGAATGCGGAGTAGATTCTGTAGATCTTTAAAGAGGCTCGTTAATGTCTTGGGAACTACTTTGCTAATACTTATATGCGATAGAATAGACAGACTATCTATTGCCGGAATACTGAAACGTTACTCAATTTTAAGTCGTGCTTAAATATCATGCCATCTCTGTCATTTTACAAAGAATTTGTGGAGACAGAACTATAGGTACTTAAGCGTGACTTAAAATTGAGTAGCGTTCGAGTATTCCGACATATGACTATCTACCTACGAGACAGATTATTTTTTAATTACAGTTCGAACTTCAAATAACTAGTTTCGCGCGGAACTAGCTAGTCATACATAAGACCATTAGAATCTTTTTTTTTAATTTATTTAAAGAGCTTCTAGCCAGTTATTTATATATCTTTGGTCAAGTTTAAATAAAGAAATGTCTTTGTTTTCAACTAAAGCCTGGTCAACTGTGGTTCTCCTTCAATTTAAAGAGGGAAAATCAGTCTTATATTTGTCAAAAACAATCATGACCTCGTCTATATTTGAGTTTTAAAACAATGTCGGGTGATGCGTCAACGCAATTCGTGTGAAAGTGCATTAACCTTGAATCTTAGCCAGTTCGACGTGTACCATTAAAAACTTGAAGGTAACCTTTAGGGAATTTCACTGCAATTGGGGGTTACATTTACACCCAGAGCTTAATAATTAAGTAACTATAATAGTTACTTAATTATTAATTATTAAGCTTAATAATTAAGTAACTATAATAGTTACTTAAATATTAAGCTCTGGGTGTGTCTTTTACTCTTTTAACTTTTATTGCACTTAGCGGAAATAGTAGAAATAGTTATCACGTGAATAATGAGCGCTTAGTTATACAATTCCTCAATTCATAACATAACATAACATCACGCCGTTTATCCCCGAAGGGGTAGGCAGAGGTGCACACAGAAGTAACACCCACTTTTCACTGTTTTATGTTATGAGTCCCATGTAATAGGGGGTGAGCCTATTGCCATATACCGGGCACAATTCCAGACTCCGTGCTACTACTGAGATTTGTTTAAAAATCCAGTAATACTTTGCCCGACCCGGGAATCGAACTGGAGACTATTGCACTTGCGATCACTCGGCCAACGAGGCAGTCCAATTCCTCAATTCCTAACTAGTTTTTTGGTATCATAAAACAACTAATCCTAGTGTGGGGCAACGTTTTTAAAAAAATAAATAAAAAACAAACTACAGACTTTGCAATTAGGTTCTAATTGCATGTTTGGGAGTTACTTATCATATTTTTAAGTCTATAATGCTGCTAAATCTAGCACTTGGGAGGAATTTAACAGCATAATGACATTCTCCCACCTCGCTTAAAGATGATGTAATGCAAGCAGACATAATAGCAGACCAGTAAACACACCCATCATTCGTGTCCGTGGATCCAGCTTAAATGTGAAATATGAAAGGCGAAAAACGGAACTAGCATGTCGACTTGACATAGTTACTTGCAGCAATTTTTACTTTCGGCAAACGAGTATCGCGAGTGAATTTCGATTACCGACTTGTTACATTTGAGGGCATTTTCTAATCTTTATTTAGATAATTTGCATGCCCTTTGCGTAGCTCGCGAAAACTGGCAGAAAGTAGGTACATTCCGTTGATAATGTCTTCATTATCGAATCACAAGATATCGTGGTCGCGAGTCAATTGTCGGGTTACTGCGAATGAGTTGACAGACTAGGTACTTTTATGTCTATTAGGATTTAGCTAGATAGTTTAAAACTTCCGTGAGACATACTAAATTAATTATTATGTTTTTCGGCTTACTCACAGTGGCAGCGCGACAGTCGCTGCATCCCGGGTCGCGGAATGCTACTCATGAATATGAGCCTCTAGCATGGCTTGAAACTAGTCGAGATCCTCGTCAAATAATTACGTGAGTGAGCCGAAAAACATAATGACTTAGTAAGTTAGGTATCTATGAATAATAATGCTTTTGGGTTGATTTTCGCAAAGTATAGTACACAATACAGGAGAAATTTCTCGTGTGGAATACCTATAACATGATTAACTAGCACCTATAAAGGGAAAAACTGCCTCGTTGGCCAAGTGGTCGCATGTGCGACCGCCAGGCAAGGTGTCTCGGGTTCGATTCCCGGGTCGGGCAAAGTATTACTGGGTTTTTAAAAAAATCTCAGTAGTAGAACGGAGTCTGGAATTGTGCCCGGTGTATGGCAATAGGTTCACGTCCTATTACCTGGGACTCATAACATAAATAGTGAAAAGTGGGTGTTACATTGTGCAGTGGCATAATGTGTACCTCTGCCTTCTGGACTCTTCTGACTCCTTTGGGAATAAAAAGGTGTGATGTTATGTTATGTTATAAAGGGAAAAATTAAATTAACTACAAAATTACTGACATACCAATACTAGGTACTATAGTTGAACCATTCTATTCAACACTTCAAAGGTATTTTATCTTTAACAAGTGCAATTCTAATACATCACAATAATAGTTCTAAATGCACTTTCGATGTGATTATGATTACCTAGCCATAAATAATCTAGGCATAAACTAGGTATTTTATGTCTAGACCGGACTATAGATAATCCTATTTAACATTATAATTTAAGTAGGTACAATATTTACACTAGATAGACACACTAGGTAAATATATCTACTTATCTAGGTAGGTAATTATACTTATCGGACTATAAACTGTTACCTGCAGCTTCGTCTATGTGGTTAACGGAAAAATATTTCAAATTCAATTCAAATTACTTGTCTGTACATTTTTATGTATAGATATTATATTAGTGTATGTCTCCAGCTTCCTAATTGTCCACAGAAAAAAAAATTTAGAGTTCTGATCCGCTGGTTTTCCGCAGTTTAGCTGGATATGATATGTAATTGAGGATGGAGTCCATATCACTGTGGCCAATATGATATTGGCCAGGATTAATTTATAGGATATAACAAGATTTTTTTTCCCAATACTACTTAAATAGATGTAGGTAATTTAGTATTAATATTTTTATTATAGGTACCTACTTTAATTACTCAAACTTGGATTTTAAATGTTATTATAGAACTGTAAGCTAGTGGAATAAAACTGGACATACACTCGGGTCAGATTAGGTACAAATTGGAAAAAAATCTGTAAATTTTTTTCAATCACCTTGAATAATTTGTAATGTAGAAATAATTACGCACATACTTACTTGTCGAGGAAAAAATCATAAACACAAACATTATAGTTCAATGAACTTTGTCTAAAGTCAAAACAAAACAAATCTAATTGCTATGCATGTAATTACTCTATTATTTCTTTAAAATATAAGAAATGCTAGAAATAGTTGATTTGTTAGCTTTTTTTAATCTTCGAATTCAATTTTTAAAATACGAATTCATATCAAAAATGGATAATCTCGGTCTTTTGTCGAGATGACGCAAGGAGGTAGGAGGTCACGATCATAAACTTTTTTGTAAAATTACCTTCGATTCGGTCCCTCGGTGAGTTGTGTTGCCTTGCCAAAATCTTCTTGAGAATCCTTTAACGTAACCAGTGATTGATTGCTGGTATTGAAACCCTGGGTTCCAGCAAAGGGAACCATAACCAAACACCCAGAATGGTTCCTTCCTCGCTTCCATTCCATTACTCCTATCTTCTGACATATCCATTGTGATTTTCAATACAATTTTATGTTATAAATCTAATTTTAATTCAAAATTTTCTCGTACAACACTTCGCGATTTCAAATAAAGAATGGAAAATTAGAAAGCGCAAGACCGAGTCGCGTACTCGTATCACAGACTATTAAAACTCCACTTTTATTATTCTACTTGTGTCTCATTGTTGTTATTTAGTTTAGTCACAAACTAAAATATAATAAGCACTAAATATGTTGTTTAAAATTTATACGACCACCCATTGCGCTCTCATATTGCGGACTGTCAGTTGTCATTTTTCGTTTTGTACTTTACAGCAAAATAGGGCGCGCAATTACGTTTCATTCGACGCCGACTTCACATTGCGTCAAATGTTCGTCGTTCGACACATTTTGTTTAAAGTACTCGTATGTTTTAATTTTAATGAAGTTTATTGAAACAAATATTACTTGAAACATTTTTCTTAGCTAGATTTATCTAAGAACTGAACAAAAATTGTGTCAAGTTAAAGCAAAATCTGCTATTTTGTCTGCGTGAATGGAATGTCGGCGCAGATATTTTTATTATTGTTGTGGTAACTGGATTTTCCCCCGCCCAATCACCTTTCTCCGTGACGAGAGCTTGACATTGATTGGTGGTTACTGTCTGATGCAATTTTTTGAATGCCTTACAACAATATTGCGGATTGCGGTAATATTCTATGAATAATTAGTTAGGTACCATAATCGTATAACTAACATAGGAATACTATGCGGGATTTTTAACACTACATTATTATTTACATGAATGACCATTGTGAAAAAATAATTAATAGGTAGTAAATTTATGTTTTTTTTCAATGTTTTTATCTAAATACTCAACACGTTTTAGCCCTTATTTTAGATCATTCTTGTCTGACGACATTTAGACAGACGACCTGACAAAAATCGAGTAAACCACTGGATGCAGATCACAAAAAAGGTTAAACTGGAAGCTGGTGGGAATCTGGGAGTGATTAAAAAAGGACTATGTTCAGTAGTGGTTATCTTGTTATTTTGAGTTTGATATTACAATATTTGTTATTACTGCAGTTGCTGCATAACGTGTCGTCGGTCTTCCCGACAAATTGTTGTCCCGGGTTTAGGTGTGATGTCTTTTATTTTAAGTAAACGCATTCTACAATGCTATCTACGCTGTTTTTTGAGAAAAGATATTATTATGATTGCGCAAAACAAAAAATATATAGAAATTGGTAGGTACCTATTAGTAGTTTTTTATGCTAGACATATATTTCGATTACAATAATGTAAAGTCCCGTAAAATTAAACACACATGTGATAGCCATATTGGTATTGTGGTATTTCAAACTAAACAATTAACTATTGCTTAAACAATAGAAAAGTAATCTAAGGAAAACCAATAATAAAAATTACCATATAAGTAGGAACTATGTATTTCTATGACGAAGTAGCCTCACCACGACACAAGCGAAAATCCTAGTGTGGGGAAACGTTTTTTTTTTTTAATAAACAGTTATAAATCAGGCTGGATGGGTTAGTGGCCAAAGACTGACTTGTCATGTTCATAAAAATGCTTAAATATTTGGTTGGCTATTAAACCGTGGGACTAATCAATAGGCTTTTATTTATGCGGTTGCAAGTGTTTCTACCAAAAAAGAAATCGAAGGTTTTTCGGTTTTTGAAATCCAGACTTATGACAACAGTCTTAATGGGACTTCATTAAGACTGTTGTCGTAAGTTGTTATAAATTGGACTCGACTTACTGGTGAAAAGTGATGTCTATGGGCATCTATGCCTATCTGGGAAAGAAAAGCTTGATGTTCTGTTAAAATATGTTTATTATCAATATTCTATTATGCGTAACCTATTTCTACCTACAAATTAACTTTTATTGTACTTCATCTGTACCTATCAAATAATTGGATTCCACTATCTAGCATTGACACATCTAAGTGGTATTTATAAATATTTTGATAAATAAAACAATTTAGGTATGTTTGTTTTTATTAAAACCGCAAATATTCATCTATTGATTTAAATACACCACAGATAAAACAATAGCAAGATTAGCGCGCGAATTGCCTACCAACAAAAGAAAATTAAATAAAACTTCAAAAAGGTTCAATACAATGGTCCATATATTTTCATAAAGAATAAAATCACAATGCATTAGTTTATATTTTACATATTATAACAGACACGGAGTATTAAACGGTTACATATTTCATTATAATTGGCGAAACGTATTTATTTATTTTTTATCCACAATAATAATAATACGGATCGAACGTGCTATTACTCTAGACAGACAAAATACTGTGAACAATTCAACATCAATATTGGTAAAATTGAGAAACTAGATAAGTAACTTACTTATTTAATTTTATTTTTTATTGATAGGTAGTGTATTATATCAAATAAATGCTAGAAAAACCTGTCAACTAACTTTTTTTTAAACTTGTTAATTACTTTGCGGATAGATAAAAAATAATGTGCTACAAAAACATTTTTTTTCTTAACTTTTTTTAAAACATTTATTTGACATAATTCCATTTTCATAATATCATTATTTGGTTTAACTTTGTAATAAGATACATTATGGAATGACTGATTCTAATTACACTTCCATTCTATTTTTTTATTTAGAAATCGAATTTATGGGTCTTAAGTATGGATAACTTAATTGTCCATTTTTCTCTGTAACTGGAATTCCAGAATGGAAAAATTCTAACATGGAATGAATGTGCATTTTATCAGAAACTAATTGTATGATAAATACTTATTTATTTTATCTTTTTGGAATCGATATACTATGTGAGATTAACACGTGACTGGCCTTTATTTACAGTGTTTTTGATGATGTGATGCTTAGAGTGGAATTAAACCTAGTACATAGAATTCGCTCACCAAGAATAGAACTTCACAATCTTAGTTTTGAGCGAAACATTCTTTGAATGTGGAGAAAATTCTAGAAACAGAATGTCGAATTTAATTTGATTTATATAATCTTAGGTAATGAGCACTTAGTAATATGCCTGTACAATGCAATTACGTGAGAGTTTTACATTCTGACGAAATTGAAACCTGTAGACTCTCTCGTATGCATGAATTACGACTTATTTGAAGTAAATTCCGACATAAACCAAGTATTTTTCTTACCCTAAAACACTCTTAAAAGAAAATAACAATCTGTTTCTAGAATTGACATCACACTCTAAAATAATCAATACGATTAACTGCACCAACAATTTGTCAAATCATAGGTAACTAACAACACTATAATATTGAGATTACATATTAATTCATAATTAAAATATCATTAAATCTATTTTAAAAGCGATTTAATATCCTCATTTTGCGATATTTGGCTTCAAATTCATTTTCCATAATGGAAAATATTTTTACAAGGCAATGTTAGAATGTGTTTCATATATTGCTCTGTGGTTAAAGTTTGGATTGACAATATAAAGGGTAAACCCTATTCTACACCTTAATGTTAGTCATCTTACTTATACAAATACTGAATGACGTATAATATATAGGAAGATATTGGGTATTAACCCTTACACATTGTAGTACCACGTAATATTTTATGCAATCTCTAAAAATATTTTAATTCTAATGCTAAGTGAACTGCATTATATGAAACACACCTTGACATAGCAATTACGCTAAATATATTTAAAATTGTGATGGTCGTTTATCTATCAAAGCTAACAATGCAACTATTTACAATCAGACTTTTTACAATACACATACAACAATATTATTCAATATAACATTCATTTTGATACATCTCAACGTTCAAAAATTACATACATATAATTTTTCCATTATTGAATATATATTCATAATTATGTATACACATATGAATAATTAATGTCCCTAAATATTATTTAATACTATGTTCCTGAACACAGGACAGGTACGGTTAAAATGTGTTTTATATATTTGATTATTATTTTTATTTATTTATTTAATATGACTAGTGATATGTAACGATAACTTTACATAGGGTATGGTAAAACAGAATAATTTTATTTTTCAAACATCATTCAACGAGATTTCTTGACAACTACAATTATTCAATAACTATAATTTAATTATATTGAGTTTGATGACATTTAATATTTAATCTTATATTTACAATGCACCACAGGGTAAATCTATTTTAAAATCTAAGTTGTCAAACAAATCAGGCTTTTTGGTAGTTCCTTTTTCGGGACAAGGATTTAAAATAATGTGTAACATAGAGGTAGGTAGAGAATATCAAACAAAAATCCTAATAAACACTAATTTATTATGCGATAAATTTAATTATACCAGAAATTATTATGATGCCATTCAAATATTTACAATTTACTTTGCGATAATAATTTCAACGTTCATTAGACCTATAAGACCATATCAGATCCAAATTTTTATTGCCTATGTTATAATTTTGGTCACTTATTTAACATTCACAAGAAAAAATATATATTATACCACCAGTATACCTACGTATAATATAATTTATTTTAACATCTGTCAAAACTATGCGCTATGAATATAACTATTATTTTTTTATAATGAGAGATGTGAATATCTTTATATATTAATAGATACGTGTATAGAAAGAAGATTATCGTTCCATTCTGAAGTTGGAATCTTGAAAGATTCTAATAAATATAAGGAAATCTCCCGTATTCATTTATTATACTTGAAAATTCATCTCTCATAGTTCAATAACAGATAATAATATAATATCTACATAAATATATTAATATCCCATTTAATTATCGATTGAAATATTTTAAAGAGTTGACGATACACTAGTATTCAACCCAATTTTGGCAAAAAGCCATTATATTCCATTATATAATTCCAATTTTATTTACAATGACGTCTTAAACGTCAACTTAAGTCGGTTCCAATATGGCATCGACTTAAGTGGAATGCTTGGATCATACGTTCGACTCGGGGCCTTCCGTATTATGTTTGAACGAAGCTCGGATCCTGGCCAGATATAGGGCGCAGATGTGACCATAGCATTTGTTGTACCATTCTGGCGTTCGGCCCCTGGAAAAAATAAATATGTTCTCATTAATTTCACAGCACTTTCCTTCCGTCATCTTCTGGATTATCGGCCTCCGATACATAGAAAGAGTTTAAATTTTGCATTATTTCACTAACTTTGTAGATTTAACCACTTTTGTGCTAACGCATCTGCTAAACGTCGCAGCACGTGCTAAACTATCGGTTGAGGTTAACACCTCAACCGATGGTTTCATGAACTTTAAGCGTGGGAGAACCGTGCTTCGGCACGAATGGGCCCGTTGTGTTCCGTCGTGTGAGTGAAGTTACCGGAGGCCCAATGAAGCCATTATTTTTAGGCCAGAGTGATTATATTTAAGCCACGACCTTAACAGGTTTATTTTTTAATTTAATATAGGTATGTAATATAACAATATTCTTACATGGTATCAACTCTGGCTAGATGTACCAGTCTGCTTCGTCCCTTGCCAGCGGGTTGCGCGAGGTAACGCGAGGCTAGCACAACTCCTCGAGACGCGGAGGGAGCACCTCCCGGTCCACGTGAAGTGCTTGGTGGGGCCGACGCATGTGCTACAGACGTCTCGGCTACTGCGCACCAACCGCCACCTCCACCACCCTGCTGCCATGATCTGTAAAGAAGACACTAATTAAAATCTACCAATAAATAAAACCGAAACATAACGAAGTGGCTTTATTTGCTATTAAAATCTCGTAATAATGAAGGAGAGGAAATACATAGACCATCCCGAAATATTGTCATTTATTTTATACGACTGCCTCGTTAGCCGAGTGGTCACAAGTGCGACTGGGCGGCAAGGGGTCTCGGGTTCGATTCCCAGGTCGGGCAAAGTATTATTGAGTTTTTAAAAAATTCTCAGTAGTTAGCACGGAGTCTGGAATTGTGCCCGGTATATGGCAATAGGCTCACCCCTTATTACATGGGACTCATAACATAAATAGCGAAAAGTGGGTGTTACATTGTAAAATAAATGCCGTAGATAATATGCACCTCTGTCTACCCTTTCGGGGATAAAAGACGTAATGTTATGTGTGTGTGTATTTTATACGATGAAGTGTTGTTTTTGCTTGAAAGAATTTCGTAATATAAACAGGTATAGTTTATTAAGTACTTACCGTAACACACAATAATCTCGTGACGGTAGATTTATGCTTGAGGCCGTGACATATTGGAACACCTCAGCGTTGGTACCGAGCTTCTCAGCAACGCGCCATTTAACCAATGAATCGTCCCAAATGTGCCGCTCTCGGAGTATCCTGGAACGTTCATAATTATTTTATTTATTTATTTATGTACACACATTCAACACAGAGGACAATACATAATATAAAAACAGAGTACATAGGCCCCACATATTCCAACTGGAATTTCTTCCTGTGGCAGGAAAAGAAATAACAACACTGAGACACATAGTGTGTTACACAAACAAGATTACTAACAAGACACAAATTATATTAATGTAACAAGTACAATAAAGGTAAATTAAACAAAATTACATGTTTTCTTGTCAAACTATAGATATGTAACTCTCAGAATGGATTTTTATAGAAAAATCGAAATCGTACCTTTGCATAACCTCCTGTGGCGGCGCTTCTACGTCAGTAGTTGCTCTCCATAATCTTAACGGATGTCCATCACCAACTTTCTTACAACACAGTTCCACGTGAGGAGCGGCCCCTGATACCGACATCCACCCACGAGTTCTGCAATCATAGAGTCTGGGTAAGATTCCATTTTGAGAATGGATATGAAACAATAAGCCTGAAAATTCTAATTAAACACTGGAACATGCGAATCATCCACAAAAAATAGAAAACTTGGCAAATTATTCTTGTTATTAGTAAAATCCATTTGACAGACATACCTATTTGTCGTTGTCAAAACTAGTAATTCAATTCATTTTGCGTTTTTAAAACAAAGATATATTAGTATATATCAGCCATTTTTTTGTTTAGTAACTTCAGCCATGATGATTATAATTCATCACGTATTTTTTATAACCAGTCCTTAGTAATTTTAATTCATACTCATTATTTAAAGCTCTTTTATCTAAAAACTTTGTCTAAAACAAAATCCATCTATGAATAAAACAAGCAACATTTAGATTGAAAAAAGAATGAATATGCTACGTAAACACCTAGGTGGCCATGATAGGGCTGCAAATGTCAGTGATATGATTCTCAGTGTTTTAAATGACATATATTGGATATAAAATATCTGTTCTTTATTGGCATTGACTATCACAATGAATTATTGACTCTATTACCTACTGACCCTATTATATAATATAACTAGCTTCTGCCCACGTCTTCGTACGCGCAATCCCGTTTCTCCCGTACCCGTAAGATTTCCAGGACATTTTTTCTGTCATAAAATCCTTCTCCTGACAATATACACAACAAAAAAAAAAAAATCTGCCAAATCGGTCTAGCCGTTCTCAAGTTATCGCGTGACAACGGGAAACGAGTTTCATTTTTATATATATGTATAAATAAAATATTGTCAATTGTGAACTTGGGTATGAAATATTAAAAATTAGAACTAGTATACTTATGATAAAATATAGATAAATAGGTTTATAATAGTTACTATAGAAGTGTAGAAAATATTAAGGTACTTAATGAAACATCAGGAAGTAACCTTAATTTTCCGCATGTATGACTTGCATCGTATATATCACAATGCTAACCAAAGAAAGAGGAAATAGAATTACTTCAGTGACTTTCCCAATCCCCATGTTAGTCATTTAATTGATCAATAATAAGGAAAATACATATACGTAACTATTTAGGCATTACAAATTTTCATAAAATATCCCTAGAAAAATGGTTTTTGAAAGAAAAAAGTTTTTTTTTATAAACTACTTTAAAAAGACCGATTTCAGCCCCTTATTTTTTGAAACCGGTTAAATAATATATACTAAAACCTTCTCCTAAGTGTAACAAACACTTTTCTGAAAACCGCATGAAAATCGGTTCGGCCGATCCCGAGATAATTGCGCACAAATATACATACATACAGCTTAAAATAAGAACCTCATTTTTGAAGCCGTTTAAAGATGTCGCTATCAATAAAGAACAGACACTTTAAAATCAATGGTATGGTGGATATACGCTCTAACACCGATGTCTCACCTCTTTCCTGATCGGCCACAGACTCTAAAAAAGCATGAAAAAAGTTAGACTCTATAAGAGATAAGTTTACATAAAGAGATTTTGAAGAGAATTGTGATTTCAGAGTCTACTACAACTTTAAGGATATTGGAATTTATATCTTTTGAAAAAGAAAATTGAACTTACTTTTCTTTGGCTTCTTTTAGTAAAGCTTTTATGCAGGCTTGCTGGAAACCTTTCCAGTCTTGGTTGAAGTCCGCACCCAATTCTTCTAAAGCGACCTGGAATTACAGAATGGATTAGTTTTCTAATAGTTCACGCAGTTATTCCATGACAAATATTATTATTGAGGAAGTGAATGACATCAGGTCATTCATAATATTGACTAATTGTAGGAAATAGGTAAAGAGTATTATACAATGAATGAAGTATTATATATGGGAAATTTTATTCTACATTATAATATCTACATCCTTTGTGAAACCCAAGTCTTTTATTTCTTACACTTTATTGTATGGTGTGACGAGGTGACATCATGAAATGAATATGACAATATTGTATTATTCTCACCACAACAGAATAAAATGGAAAAACATGCGATAATACTTAATTACTAATCGTCATACGATGTCACATTACATACTATGAGGGTTCCGTATTTTTCTTTACCGGGTGGCGCTAGTGTTCTACCGCGTAGCCAGTGTAACACTATTGGAAGTTTAGTATTTAAAAGCGGTAGTGATTGGAAAAAACTTTTGCGCAATTTGGTTCCTAAAAATACGGTAACTTTAGGATTCTCACCACTTTCCACCAATTGTGTTGTATAATTTTACTTCAACCCGAAGGCAAAACTTGTTAGTTACTCTTTTTAGCAATATTATTTGACATCTTAAGGTCTTTGAACTCCCGATACGAGCCGCGGAAGGCCTAACTGGTTGCCGGGGCACCGGCTCGAAGAGCAGGAGTAGGAACAGTGTGGTGTTTAGTCAGCGAGAGTCTGATACTCCCTCTAGCCTAAAGCGGGAGAGGTCATTGGATAATTGTCCCCCTCAAAAAAGAACTGTTTACCTTCCGAGTTTATACATACATACATAACTTCACGCTAGTCTCCCATGGGGTAGGCAGAGACTAGGGAACGCCAATTACTACGATTCCTACATACCTCTTTCGCTTCATCAACAGTCATCAATCTTTTCATGCATGCTCGTCGGTTAAGGGTACTTTTAATTTGGCCCTTCTTTAATATATCGCCAATCTGGTCACTACATATCTGAGGATTGCCTTCTAAGTTGATTTTATATTATAAGTAAAACGAGTAAAACTATTGTAATAGTAACTCACAGGAACACTCTCTTCGAAGTAATTGAACTTGCACCTGGCCAGCATATCAGCTGGTGCTAAGAACAGCTGCTGGTGTTTCTGGATAAGGAGTAGGAGACACGCATGTGCTGCTCGGCTCTCGCTGATCTGTCGCTGGTCTGCTACACTCTCGATAACCATTCTGGAAATAGAATTTAATGTTTTATAATGGACTTTTTGGGAAAAAATCGTATTTATTAGCTGAGGTGGAAGCCCTTACACGCTGACAGAGCCTCCGCTTAATTATTTTTATTATATCTTGTTATTTATATACCTAATTAATTTCTGTTATTATTGTATTGCAGGTACATATTTTGTTATACTTTGTTGTTTATTGTTCTTTATTTACTTTTTTAAGTTTTTTATTATTATTTTGTATTATCTAAGTATTTTGTAATTCTATTTTCAATTTTTATAATCTTCGTTTTTGTGTGTGCCTACTTGCCAAATAAATGCTTTTTCTTGCTTTCTTATCTGTATCTAAGGAAAGAGTGAAAGAAAGAAAAGCCATTTATTATGCCATATACATAATTATACACCTACGGTTACGCTGTTTGGACCTCAGCATGATATAAATAATAAAAAAAAAATGAAAACAAAACAAAACTAGGACCATAGCCCAATAAGGACCATGATTATGATTTTGGTCCTTTAAAAAAATAGTGGGATGAACATTAAACTTGACAAACCTATTGGAATTTCCTTCTTTAGTGCTACCAGTTTGTGGTGGCGCATGATGCAGCCTCAGCAACGTAGGGGCTAAGCAGACAGCTAGGTTTGATGCTGTCATTTGATTTACTGCTGAATGTTCTGCCACCTGCAAAAATAATTATAAATGATAACTTTTTAAGGACTTTAATATAGGTAAGGAGCTGATTATATTAGCATAGCTACTATTAGAACATCTGTTAGTACTGAATATTGTTTTATAACATATTTTTAAATGTGGGAGAGCCATGCTTCGGCATGAATGGGCCGGCTCGACCGGAGGGATACTACGGCTTCACAGAAAACCGTCGTGAAATAACGCTTGCATTGTGTTTCGTCGTTTGAGTGAGGTTACCGGAGGCCCAATTACCTCCCTCCGTAGTTTCCCGTAGAATCCCCGAATCCTCCACAATCCTCAAATTCCCAATTCCCAAAGGCCAGTAACGCACTTGTAACGCCTTGGTCTTTCAGGTGTCCATGGGCGACGCCGATTGCTCACCATCAGGTGATCCGTCTGCTCGTTTACCATGAAAAAATATTAGTGTAAAGGTTGATATTTTACCTCTGCTAAGAATATCAACAATGAATGCAAAGCTTCTAAATGTTCTTCTGGTAGCAGAAGTAATGCACATTGCACCGCATCCGGCCTCAAGGGTTCAGGAACATCTGTAGTATGAAAAAAAATTTTTTTTTTAAACCTTCTCAAATATAATATTTACTTTAACACGTTAACCGCCGCGTAGGTTACCGGTGACCTACGTTAGCGGAGGATTTGCCTTCAACAGTTTTCTATCGGCAGTCAAAGACTTAATAATGAGAAAACGGGTTGTACAACAAACACAATTAGAAACATCAGCAAAATCAAATACCCTAGGGTACCTACACGTTGACATAGGTAATGATAACATCCAATTAAAATTGCTCAAGACTGATTTATAATATACAACCAAATAAATTCCTTAATTACGTATTTCCAGGAAATAATAAATTGCAAAACTAATCGGTATAATGACAATTTTTTTCCAAAGAGCGTCATACCATAGCATCATTATAGAAACATTATCGTGTATTGACACTGTAATTTGTTAAACGACTTAGGTACATTATTTATCAGAAAAATATTTATCTATTGATATTCAATGGATGGTCAAGTGGTCGTGAGCATGACTTTTTTTAGGAACAAGCCCGCCACAACCTCCCAAGACCGCTACAACTTCTGTAAGTCAGGATCTACAGTAGATACAACCATGAAAACACCGGAACACTAAAGTTGGCCCGTCCCAGGGATATGATTAACTGTCTTGGATGAATCAAAAATATATAGCAAAAGTATTAATGATGAACTAAAAATCGCGGGTTACTCACGTGAACCACATAGGGGTTCTTGCAGCGTGCGCAGTCGCGGCGATGATGCGAGTAAGCTGCGCGACATCGCCGCGACCGCGCACGCTGCTCATGAGGAAGAACCCCTGTGTGGTTCGAAACTAGTAGATCTTTTCTCAGTATATTCACGCGATTTTTAGTTAATTTAGTATGTCTCACGATAGTTATTATAAAAAGTATTAATGATATCACTTATATTGAACAAAAACTTACGTTGAAATATAGCAATGAACGTCTCGCTCAGTTTATTCGTGAGTAAGGCATCAGGGAGCTCCCTGAAGTACTGTTTCACCATGTCAGCAACATCGTGAGCTTGTGCCCCATCAAAATTCAGACTAGATTGGTTTGGGTCTATCGTATTTAGGTTTTCTATAGCAAAGCTCGCGTTTGAAGCCCCAGCCGCTTCTACCGTCGTCCGCAGTTTTGCAATTCTTGATTTCACTCCTGCTTTTCGGAATATACCCATCTGGAAATTGTAAGAAGGTTGATTAGTTTATTTAGTTACCTAATTGTAGTTGAAAACAGTTGACTAATGACTACATCTGACTGTGTGTCTGTACAACTGGGCAAATATCTTTAACGGCAAACGGATTTGGTCCACCCAGTTGCCTATTTCACATGAATTACATTTTTGACAGCCATAACGCACCTTTAAAGTAAAACGGCTATTAAACGAAAGTTCTCATTAACTCGTCGAGTACCGTATTTATAGACACAATTAAAGAACAATAGGTTGCGGTCACCGGTGACCGCTTGGTGTTTGACAGTTTAATTGAGTATTTACATAAATTGACTATTAAAAAAGCCTAAAATAATTTGATGGCATTATCTCAATTCATTAAAATTTTCGTTTCATAACGGTTTTACTTTAAAGATGCGATAATTTTTGTTTATAGGAAAATCTTAAAAATGAAAAGGACTAACCTGATCCAAAGCGTTATTTTTAAGCCAGTTCAAAGCACACTGTATCGGCTTAGGTAACGCGTGTCCTGTCCTCTGCAGTGACACAGTTAGGGGAACACCGAAAACTGTTTTATCTGCAAAGAAAAAACAAATAGTTTTAGCTTCAGTTTAATAAAAGTAGATCTCGTTTAGGTGCAATAAAGTCGGTAAATTATGTATCCCGGGTCCCGTGGGATAACAACTGCCAATTATACATAGCCTATATGTTATGCCAGACCAGGTAGATTATCTAGCCTTCTTCCAAATTTTATTCCGATCCTTTTAGCCGTTTTGGCGTGAAGGAGCGACAAACAAACAAACAAACAAACATACCTACATAAAAATTTTCGCATTTATAATATTAGTAGGACTAATGAAGTACTGATAGCTAATCTTATTAATACGATACAATAGACACTTCAACAATGTCATCATAATCCTATAAATGCCCACTGCTGAGCAAAACCTCTTCTCACACAGAGAAGGTTTGAGCATTAATCATCACACTTGTTCAATGTGGGTTGGCGATTTCAAACTTATAATTAGAAATTATAGGCTCAGGTTTCCTCACGATGTTTTCTTTCACGGGTTTGTCAGTGGTGTCTAGATAATCTTAGAAAGTATATTTAACTCGAAAAAAAAGTCATATTATGCCATTGGTAGATTTCGAACTCGGACTGTCACGCATGAGAAGTGGGCGTCTAAACCTCCGGGCTACCATGACAAAAATGTACAAACATCATTATCAAACTACCTATAACTACATAATATAAAGAGAAATACTCTCCAAAAGTACATATATCTCTTAACCAACTTCGTCTAACAAAGAACATATAAATGTAATTGACTTTTCCACCAATGAAAGAGATTACTACAATTCACCCAAAATGCCCCATTCACCCAGAAATATCATTCTACAAATGGACAAACTTTGATATTTGACATTTCAGGGATGAATAAACTTAATACATTTCTATTCATATTACGAGTTACGACGAATGTAAAAACCTTCTTGCTCTATTTAAATAAAAATGTAGCTTGTAATGTGAAGTTAGAGTCCAATTTTGAATGGAAAAGATCTTTGAGTAAGGATAATAAAGGTCTTTCATGATTTAGGGGTTTTAAATGTCAAATTGTAACATATTGGTTTTATTTGCTTTCCGATAACTTTTGTTGGAAATGTTGTTTTTCCTTAAGGCAAATAAATGTGCTAGGATTACGGGAAATATGATTTGTTAGAGTTTAAAAACGTTGGTCCTTTTCCATTTTGGACTTTTGGTACGTTTACTTATTATGTTTTGTTGTGCTTCGGAATTTTTATTGTTTCTTTACTGCTTTTATAAATAGTATTTTCATTACCTAGGTGCAATTTGTAAAAGTATTTAAAATAGATATCTAATCCGTCATTTCTCCGGCTTTCTTCTATTATCATTTAAATAATATCTTTCTTCAACTGCCTAAATCAATATGCCTATAGAATAAAGGATAGAAAACAATAAAAATAAAACTCACCCTTATAATCAGGAGTTTTGATCTTCCTAATAAGTTTGGGCAGTTCCCAATTCCAGCCAGATTTGTGTGAGGGGCAGTAGCGTTCCATGCAGGCTGTCAGACGAAGCAGAGCCAGCTTCCTCAGGATATGGAGCTGACCGCATGAGAGTGAGGACATCGGTCGAGATACTGAGAAGGAGTTATAAAATTACTTACAAAAGTTTTTCTATGTCAAAGTCAAAGTCAAAATCATTTATTTCAATTAGACCAGGAAGGCACTTTTGTACGTCAAAACAAAATATTTAAATATTAAATAATAAGAAAAATATTTAAATATTAAATAATATGTTTTTTATTAGTGACTAATAAACTGACGCAATACTTCTTCCTAGTCAAAAATTTTATCATAAATGAGAAATAGATAATTTAGTAGATGTGTGTGCAAGTTAGATAAATTAGTGACAATAATTATGACATTAATAAAGTTGACATTTGATAAGTTAATGATACAATGCGGCATCGACCATTATATATAATTTAGGCTAAGAAGGTGAATGACATCATTGGAAGATGGAGGAGTGGCGAAGGTGGAGAAGGATGGTATTGGAGAAGGTTATACTTACGATACGAATCCGGGTCCTTCTGGTTGGGAGTTGGTGTCAACGTATTGTTAGCTTTAGGTCCTCCATTGAGTGCATTCGTCCTGAATGAATACCATCGCTGAATGTTGTTTCTGAAAGAAAAATTAAACAAAAATTGTATTTTTTTTAAACAACTGCAATGTGAAGTGCTAGATGTGTAATACTGCGAGAGACTAAGTTGTAGCAATTAATTGCTATTTGTTTTACAAAATCAAATGTTAGTCAACAGGGGTTAAGCAGGCACAACTCCAGACTCCGACCGCAATAATCTTAGTAATAATTTGCCTGATTCGTTAATCGAATCCAATACCTCTTGATTGCTTAACTTAATGAGATTGTAGTAGTGTTGTAAGAAATCAAAGTTAAGGAGACTTACTTCTTGCTCTTTATATCCAGACTGTCATCGTCATCGTCCTGATCTCCATCATGAGACCTGGACCCTGCTGAGTTGGGGCTGCTGTCCAGTTCAGAACTTCTGGATGCCGACTTATCCCTCTTCAGACTTCTATCACGAAACCTAGAGAAGAAAGATTATTTAGATGGATAATGAACAAACAGTAGATTAAAATGTTAAAAGAAAGAACTGCTTTTAAGCGTTACATTAAGAAAAAAACATCCCTCAAAATGGTGGGCAAAGTAATTATTAATGATAGTACTATAGAGGTACATTATTTTGCTTTTACACACGCATATACATGTTCTTACACTATGAGTATTCCGAAACGGACATAGACCAATTTTATAATGAAAAACAATTGAGTGGTATTTTTTACCTCGGCTTTTTAATATACTTGTAACCAGTTAAAGTATACGTAAAGTAACAAACATCACAGAAATAAAAACAATCCATATTTTGAAACTAAAGATACAAAGATAGACACATAGAACCGGCCAAAAATCAATAAAACCATTATAATCATTAACAAATACTATCTTCACAAACACTGATACACAATTTGGTCCTTTAAGCACATATCAAGCAGTTTTGGTCCTGGTATCCGCACTCAATTGACAATCTTGGTCCTTTCATCCGCAAAAGAATATTTCAGCACCATTTTAACACTACTTTCTTCTACAAAATTTTGTATCTTACTGTGTCGTTTATGTCAATTAGCATGCCAATAATTTGTTTGACCATTGTCCATTACTTTAACAATCGTTTTAGACTAATTGCACTGGTTGGACTAATTAGTACTGACGCGGTAATGTCACTTTCAAATATGGCGGATAAGTGTCTGGGACAGTTTTTAGAATTTTTGTATTTTTTTTTACTGTTAGGTTTAGACTTGACTACATTAACAGTGAACTGAACTATGTAGAGACCTATCTCTACACCTATGTTCAGTAGAAAAATAAGGTTTTTTAGATTTGAAATCATTAACAATAACGTATCGAATATTTTATTGATACCTTTGTTAAATTTATGACAAACAACCTTGTCATTTCTCCTGTCCACCCTTTGAACATTTGTTAAAATGATTATTAAAACTTTTTTTTGAAAATATTAGGTAATTAATTTGTAGCTACCTACACTTTTCATTATCTGAACCGTGAAGACTGTTAAACACTTTAAGTAACGAATTAGTATCCCAGCCCAAACCAATCTAATATTATACTAAACCTACAAAGGCCTTTATTGAATTTTCCTATCAGTCCCCATGTAATTAAATACTCACTTCAAAGGAGAAAGTTGTTCGTAACATCTTTTGAACAAATTGTAGAACATTTGTTACTGAGTACCTATATTTTGACTAAATATGAATAAGACTTGAGCTAGTTTAATTGAAACTAGTTTCCCTATTAAACTGTCAAACACCAAGCGGTCACCGGTGACCGCGACCTATTGTTCTTTAATTGTGTCTATAAAACCGGTACTCGACGAGTTAAAATCGTTGGCCAAAATGAGACCTGACCTTTGATGTTTATTTATTTTTCCGTTATAATGAACAAAAGGACCAAAATCTAAATAACCGTAGCGTATTTAATGATGCTCTCCCAATATGAATATTGGTATTCACAAAATGACTGGTCCTGATCTCACGAATTGAATATCAAACTCAGAAGCGAGATGTCTTTGTCTAAAAGTGAACGCAAACTACTTATTGACCTTTCGGGTACAACCTGGATGTCTTCAATTAGTCTCGAGTTAATGACGTCATGGGTACAACTTGAGAGTCTTCAAATCCTAAATGAAAACGTTGCTTATAGAGCGGCGCGCTGCATACCACATTACTTTCCATCAGGCAATTTAGTGGTCTAATCTGTCAATAATATAAAAAAAATATAATGAACTCACTTTTTGCCATCGTTCCCTAAATTGAGCGAGCTGGTCCTTATAGCCTGCCGTCGGTGATGGGTGTGACCTGGTGACTTCTGGACTTCTCTGAGCACTTCAGGGTCTGGCTTCAGTTCCACTGGAGAAGGAGGCTCCACGTAAACCTAGAAGAAAATTAAATATTAATATTTTTCTACTGCATTCAATAACGCCTGCCGAAAATTTTATGCGGCAAGTTGAAAACACGTTGCTATAAACTTTTCAACAGGCGCTCAATTTGTTAAGAATATTAAATAACAAAACCTATTCAGTAACAATTTTTATGAAGTTGTAAGAAAAGTTTTATTTTGCTAAGTTATATACATTATCTACCGCTTCAGGCGGACATATATATAAGTGGACTCCTTTCTTGACATTACAATACACGAAGATATTGTTAGCCAACTTATATTGTTGTTTCATCAAGTTGCAAACTATTCATGGTAGTTAGGGCACACAAACTTGTACTAGAAGGAGTTACGGATAATCTTCAAGTCTAACAACAAAATATAATAAGAGAGAAGCTTATCATTTTAATACGTATATAATCGGGTTTAATTTTATGGATTCGTATCGGATTTCAGGATATTCAAGCTTTCATAGAAGCTAATATTAGTATGAAGTCTTTGAAGTTCATTATGAATAGTTCTATTTTTGTTTAGATTTTGGAAATTTAAGATTTAACGAGAACTTTATCACTGTCGCCTTTTATCGAAAATAACTTATGACAAAGATAATATGATATAAGTATGATAAGCGAGTTCTCAAACCAAATGTTTTTCAAATTAGATTAAAACTCATTTTACACTTACCTCAGTATTCTGATGAGTATTATGATCCTTATAATAGTTATGTCTCCAACTGGCTGGCTGGCACTCCGAATCACTAAGTGCACTGGAGTCATCATTCTTAATCCCTCTATGAAAGATCCTCTTCGCCCTTCCCAATTTAGACTTGGAACTCTTATTACTGGATCCCATACTGCCATCAGAGGCGTAACTGGAACTGTCATCACCAAAAGGAGCGTTCAGGACAAAGGATTGTTCTAAGGGAGCGATTGGTGATGGAGGCATGACTGTCATGGGAGATGGTGGTTGAGTTCTGATAGCTGGAGCGTGGACAGGAGAGCTATGGAAGTCAGGGAATGGAAAGGCAGTTGGAGTCGTAGGAGTCATATCTATGTAGCTCAGATCAGCATATTTATCCTGCTGCACGTCCAGAAAGTGCGGAGAAGATACGATGACTTCAGTCCGGTTCTGCCGTTTTCTTCTTCTAGTTTTGAGGGATTCCACTCTTCGGAGTAAAGCTTTGGCACCGTCTCTTAGCCTCTCGGAGCCAGTTCTTCGGAAACGAGTACCGGTTTCCTCTTCATCTTCTTTGTCACTTGGTAACTGTATCATTGTTTGGCCTGGTACTGTTAATCTGTAACAAAGAACAAAATATTAATTAGATATTGTTTTACTACATAAGTCACTCATAATTTCGACGAACGTCTTTACTTATCTAAGTCATTAGGATGAAACTTTATTTATAAGTACATAGTCTTACTTTTATTCACTGTAAATAATAATTTGGTATTGCGATTGATTTATGTCCAGAATTTCAATCAAGTAAAGGTTAAGAGATTTTATTTCTAATGGTTAAGATAAAAGTCAACATTGTATAAATGGTATTGGTGTCTATAATAAGAACTAAAGTATTCCATAGTTAAAACTAGACAATTAAATATCATAATCAATTGTCCCTATTCATTGTAGAAAATATACATGATATTCATAATTACGACATACAAAATTACACCTTATCAACACAAAACACATTATAAACTACGATAACACCTTACCCAAGTACATCAGGACTACAGAACACCATGAACCACTCGCTAACTCATCTCCATAAACCATCAGAAGGTCTATTATAGTCTCAAAGTTATCCCTAAAGTGTAAACTTTGAAGGTCGCTGACAAAGTGAGAAGTTCTATGAAACTCGTCAAACTTGGCTATAGAAAACACTTTATAGCGATTACAAGGGAAAATTTTGGCGTATATTAATTGGCGGTGTGGATCGGTTTCATATTTTTGTATACATTTCTTTTTTCAGCCATGATCGTCCCACTGCAGGGCAAAGGCCTCCCTACGCTCCTACCACTCCTCTCTATGTCAAGCTTTTTGCGGCCAATCCTTGTCATAGATGTCCAATTCATCTTCTTTCTCATTCGTTCTTCTCCATTCGAAACTACGCTTTGAACCGATTTTACTGCGGTTTTCAGATAAGTGTTTGTTACATTTTGGAGAAGGTTTTAGTATATCAATTAACCGACTTCAAAACAGAGAGGTGGAAGTCAGTTTTTTTTAAACGTGCGTTATAAAACAATTAATTATTCCCTATACTAATTCTAAATTTAGTGTTCAAAATCCCTGCACCTTATGACCTCGTTATCAATAATGTTGCAAAAACGACGATGATCAATGCTTTTCTGGCATCCGCACCAGAGTGTGATTTGTTCGCAGCGAGATGGAAGAATGTATGTCGTGAATGTATAAGATTTTGTGAGAAGATGGACGGCTGATGAATTAGTTTTAAGTAATTATAATTATTGTACTTTTTATATGAGATACCTATTGCATAAGTGTAAAATAGTAAATAAGTAAAATTTTTTTTTTAATCTTTATTGTATAATGTTTTGGTTTGTGCTGTAAAATTATACATGTGCTTATAAATAAATAAATAAATAAAACCCTCCTACGTTAAAATAGCATTGGAACAAAAACCCTGAACTCAAATGAGACCCAATTTTCACTTAAATGCAATACAATTTAATATTATTCCAAAATGTTTTCAGCCGACTGAAAGTTACATGGCCTTACGAACTATGTAATGGCTCCAATAAAAGTTTATGTAAAATTAGACCCTATTACAAAGTCAAAATGAAATTTACAACTTTTCTAATTTGATTCAATTTGTTGAAATTCATTTTCAAATGTGAATATAATATTACGTTTGAATTCCACGAAGAGGTATGCAGTGACATATTTTTTTAATATTTTTTATGTGACATGTGATTGAAATTAAATATAATAATAGAGCTGGGATTCTGGGATCATATTATATATTTTTTTTATTCGAATTCCCATTCTTTGTGGTTTAAGGAACAAGCGAGATCTCATGTCAATTAATTGTAGTTAAGTAAATAACAAAGAAATCGCATTAAAATTAATTTTGTCAAAAATAAGATTATCGTGAACAATAGGATTACGGCTGCCTCATTAGCCGAATGGTCGTAAGACTGCCGGGCAAGGGGTCTCGGGTTCGATTCCCGGGTCGTCAAAGTAAGTTTCACGGAGTCTGGAAATGTGTCCGGTATATGTCAATAAGTTCACCCGCTATTACATGTGTCTCATAACATAAACAGTGAAAAGTGGGTGTTACATTGTACAGTGGCATTAAGTGCCGTGATGTTATGTTATGTAATTAGGATTATATTACCTATTAATAATTATATATTATAATAGTTTTATAGATACGTTACAAATTATTATAGTCTATTATGTTCATAGTTTTAAGGATTTAAAAATGTTTGCATGCCAGATGGTAGAATGTACCAGGAACGGTATATCTTTCTAAGACCATATATACATAATTATGTACATTAGCTATTTTTTTTTATTTTTTTTTTAAGGGGGGAAAATCATCGAATGACTGCTCCCGCCTGGGTGAGGCGGAAGGGAGTGTCAGACTCTTACTGACTAAAAACCACCCCGTTCCTTCTCCTGCACGTCGAGCCGGAGCCCCGGTTACCCGTTAGGTTCTCCGCGACTCCGAATCGGCATCGGCCCTATTGGGCCCCATCTGTGGTGGTCTGATGGCTCTTTGAGGCGCGCGCGGAACGCGACGCGCCGTACGCTCGGGTCTGTTTCTGGTCGGACGGGGAGCCACCCATGCTCGCCGTCCGCAGGCCCGCGCTTACGGTGGCCGGAGATCGTCCCGCGATCATGTACATTAGCTATATACATTCAAAGCAAATAAATGATTTTATTCTATTCCAAATTTATTATTGATATGAGTAGCTTTTCAGTTACCTTTTTTTGGTTAAGGGAGGGGGATAGGTTGAAAGCCAGATGTTATTTGTGATAGTTACAAAAACCACGTCTAAAAGCTAGTTTCAGAACAAAATAGTTTTCCAAAGATGTATTCCAGCTGCCCTTTGAGTCTTTGTAATTAACTTCGGTTGCAGGATAATGACCTAGCATTAATTAGACAGAGCAATTACGACTTAAGTACTTTGAAGTTATAACCCTTTTTTGTTTACTTATTCTCGTACGTTTTGTGATCGAGACAGGTAAATACAGGTACAGTATTACATTAACAATTAGAGACAGTCGTCATTTGACGCATGCATATATCCTACAAATAACGATTGTAAATGACGCAACGTTGTCGCTTGGTATACACAATTTTGGTTGTTTCTACACAAGATCCAAGCATACGTCTTGGGATCGTCATGTAATCGTCAATTAACGTAAGCGTGCGTATGACGGGCGGTTACGTGGACACTGGGCGTGGACGTTCTCTCCTAGGGTATGGGACGATGTGCTCCATCGTAGACGGCAGCATCGCGTATCACCAGGTGAGATAGTGGTCAAATGTCGGCCTAACAAATATATATATCTTTATATATATAATTCTTCTGTGAGTGTGTATGTCACTGAACTTCTCTGAAACGACTGGACCGATTTTGATGAAATTTTTTGTGTGTGTTCAAGGGGATCTGGGAATGGTTTAGATTCACAAATCAGCCTGGCAGATGGCGCTGCCGTCGATGTTTAGGTTATTTATCCTAAACAGCTGAACTAATTTGAATGAATTTTTGTTTATACATTCAAGTGGATATGCAGGACAACGTCTGTTGGGTCCGCTAGTACCTATATAAAGAAATACATGTCTATGTAAAGATTAGGTAAGTTAATAAAATAATTTCCTTTTCAAAGAAGGATCATTTCTATTCAACATTAACTTTGAAGAACTTCTTAAATACTTCTTCGTCACTTCAAAGAAATCAAAGTTTTTGTCCAAGTCTTGTGATGTGAGTGATGGCTTAATCACTTCTTGAAGACTAGCAAACTTTTTCATATTAAGTACTTATACAAATCCTACAAAATTTCGCCTAAGTTGTATGTATTTGAACAAAAAGAGAAGTTCAAAGTTGACTTTAGCTTTTATGATCCAAATTCTTAACTTGACTTAGGGCCGATTTTTCTAACGCTATATAAATTGTAACTGAGGAATAATTTTGAATATTTGACAATTGTTCTGTACTAAAAGCTGTCAAATGTTATTGTTATTCTACAGTTAAGAATTAACTGATGATTGAAAAATCGTCCCTTAGTACTTAACATTAGAATTAGTTTTCAAATAAAAAAGGAGTAGATAAAACGAATTAAAGTGAAGTAGGTATTGTGGTCTGGTTATGTCCCTTGCACATTATATACAGTTTGTAACCCCATATGTGACATGATGAGAAATCGAACATTTTAAATCAGGGTATATCTTCGACAGTTATTCATATTAATATTAAGAGAGTGGCCAAACGGCCAAATGTTAGTTCATGGTATTTTTTTTATTGACCCATCAATAAAAAAAATACCATGAACAAACATTACATTTCTTGAACAATGACAACATATAAATATATTATTATGTAAAACGAGTCTGTACATAGTTATGTACACACTCGTTTTACAAAGTTACGAGGCTTACCCCCTATTACATGGGACTCAAACATAAATAGTGAAAAGTGGGTGTTACATTGAACAGTGGCATAATGTGCACCTCTGCCTACCCCTTTGGGGATAAAAGGCGTGATGTTATGTTATGTCGTTTTACAAAGTGAAGTTGTGAGGTTTCACAACCACAAAATCTACAGCCACCCATGATAAATTAGCAAAAGAGAAAAGATAAATGTTGAATATCATAAGATAAATGAAAATTAGATTCAGACTAATAGGGATTTGTGGCGAGTAATTTGCTGCGAATGGCCGGAGTTGGGAGAGTGCCTATGTACGTGGGCGTTGTAAAAGGTTATTAAGGGAATTATGGAAGGTGGGTGATTATTGATTACATTTGGTTGCGGAACTTATAGCGTTGGTTTCATTGCGGTATAAAGATAATTTGATATGAACTGGGTTTTAAGAGCAGAAATTAGTAGTTAGACTGTGTAATTTTAAGGTATTGCGGTATGTATAGGTTAAAGGATTAAAGGTCTGTTGATGGTGAAGTAATCGCATCTAAATAAGAGGATGGATTGTATCTGGCATTCGTTATTTGAGTTGTACAAACAATATTTACTTTACTAGATTTAGAAATATGTAATAAATATGTGGCATTTGGGATAAGTGTGGGAGAGCCAATGCTTCGGCACGAATGGACCGGCTCGTCCGGAGTGATACCACGGCTTCACAGAACACCGACGTGAAACAACGCTTGCGTTGTGTTTCGTCGTGTAAGTGAGGTTACCAGAGGCCAAATCCCTAGTCTCCCGAATCCTCGTATCTTCCACAATCCTCAAATTCCCAAAAGGCCTGTAACGCACTTGTAACGCCTTGGTGTTTCAGGTGTCCATAGGCGACGCCGATTGCTTACCATCAGGTGATCCGTCTGCTCGTTTACCGGCTTATGCAATAAAATTAAAATTTGGGTCTGAAGCTGTGTCTGTATTTACTTTCCGTCAAAAACGGACGAATAATTGTGAAAAATCTTGTTGTATCTTGGTACTATAAAATTGACTACGGATGCCCTTGCAGGTTACCGGGGCTCCGGTTTTGAAACAGGGTGGTATATAGTCAGTAAGAGTCTGATACTATCTCACCTCACCCAACGCGGGAGGAGTTTGTAATTTGATGATTCCCTCCTCAAAAACAAGATAATATAAAAGTACTCGTAACATAATATCACTCCTTTTATCCCCGAAGACGTAGGCAGAGGTGCACATTACGACACTTAATGCCACTGTACAATGTAACACTTTTCACTATTTATGAGTCCCATGTGATAAAGGGTAAGTCTGTTGCCATATACCGGGATTTTCAATACCAGACTCCGTGCTATTACTGAGAATCTTTAACTTACTCTCATGATTTACGCGATGGAATTATAGAATATACCTCTGTATAATTACATACATACATATTGCTGCACACACTTAAATGAGATACCTATAACTATTTTTTTTCCAATTTCCTTTAACATACATAGTTTTCCAATACACTGATTAGTTTATATTAATTACTTTCCATCGTTTATCAGGTTGTTCCATTTTCACTTGATTATCACGTCAATTTCACACGGCAACAATTAATCTTACATTAAGAAGTTTCCGCTCCGAATACGGCCCTTTTTGTAGGTTACGGGGCTCTAAATACGAGTACGTTAGGTTATGGTTCTAATGTGAGCGATTTTTAGTCTCTTTGCCACATAAATATTATTATTTATTGTATCTACGCTCTTTGTGAACGCGCATTAACTCGTCGAGTACCGGTTTTATAGACACAATTAAAGAACAATAGGTCGCGGTCACCGGTGACCGCTTGGTGTTTGACAGTTTAAGAATGCATATCTAAATAGTGAGTAGAATACTATAGGTAGGGTAGATGCCTAATTTTTATTTTAATGTCCGTCTGGTAGATTATTTTAAATCATTACGAATACTTTCGACTAGATATTAATTTGAAATGTCGCGTGACGTCACTTAAATGATGTTTAAGCCCCCACTCCTAAACTTTGATTCGGTGTATCTAAGTATTGTTTAATTATACGACAAAATAAAAAAAAAACGTGTCTAATATTTTTTCATTACCTTACTTACGGACTAATTACATTTTTAATTTTCATACCCTGTCATCATCCCAATTGTAAAAAAGTAGTTTAAGAAATTGTGAATTTTACAAAAACCGGGCAGCACTCTCTAATAAACTAGAACCGTTCAACTGTAGGCTCCAACTCTTTTCTTAAGCACGAATATCATCCAAATCCCTTTAAAATCGAGGAGGTTCGTAGTTCAACCGTGAGATAACATGGATTGTTGATGATGACAACATTCATCTAAAATAGATATTGTTATTTACACCCACAATTTAGGGGGAAGTCCCTTAACGCCGGACGGCACCTAACGCAGTGGCAGACACCTAAGATTTTTAGTAAAAATTGAATCGCTCATGTTATCAGTTATCGACATAATACAAGTGTTCGGCGTTAGGTACTGTTATCGGGTAAAGTCTTACTCACTTAAAAAAACACTTTTTAGAATGTCCAGAAATATAATAAGAAAATAGTAAAATTACAAAAGCCTTAGTGTGTCCGCCACGAGGTCTAAAGTAAGTGTGTCAATGAAAGTGTAGAGGTAATGTTAGGTAAACGTGACACATGAACGTGAGCAACGGGGATGCGGTGTCAGCGGTTTTATTTTAAATGTCGGGGTTATAATAACTTATAACAGTACCGTCTGGCGTTACGGGACTTCTCCCTACACTCGACCAAACTTCTAATCCGCTCTCGCTATCCGCTATCACACAAACCACCTCACCATTAAAGGTTTAGCAATCCAAAATAGAAACGTGATGGGTGAAGGGACTGCACTAGTAGAACAAATGGGTTGCCAGCTTAATTATAGTCATTGTTGCACAGAGCCCGTCATTATCTGTCAGTCCGTTTGTTTTCGGACTATTGTGAAGTAAGTCAATGAAGTTTCGGTTGCACTGAATAAATAGTATAAGGTACTTTTTTTAAGAGGGGAAAATCATCGATTTACTGTTCCCGCTTGGGTGAGGCGGGAAGGAGTGTCAGACTCTTACTGACTAAAAACCACCCCGTTCCTACTCCTGCCCTACGAGCCGGAGCCCCGGCAACCCGTTAAGACTTCCGCAGCAGTATAGGACTGGCTTTCTATGGAGTAAGGGATAAATAAGCAGACGGATAACCCGATGCTAGTAAGATGCCAGAACAGAGGAGTTACTAGTGGTTGGGCCAACCGACTCCTCGGATACGGAGTTCTAAAACGACTACCACGTACTAGCTTCTAGCAGCTGCTTTGTCTACATTACAGGGATAAAAAGCTTATATGTTATTCCAGACTGCAGGACCTGATACCATCTATCTTCTAGATAAGTTTTGTCTAAATAAGTTCTTTATCTAATAGTAACAAGTATTTTTTTAAGAGCGTAAAATCATCGATTTTCTTTCCCGCGCGGTCGAGCTGAGAAGAAGTGTCAGACTCTTACTGACTAAAAACCACCCCGTTCCTGCTCTTGCACTTCGAGCCGGAGTCCCGGTAACTTTTTACGTTGTCCGCGGCTCCGTATCAGCATCAGCCCTATTGGGTCTATGGGTCCTAGTAACAAGCATACCTTCTTGGGTAAGTACATCTATATATTCTTAGAAACTTTCGCATTTACAATAATAATATGATTATTATGATAGGTATCATAGTAAGAATATCATAGTACTATGTACTCTTATGTACAGGATAACAACGTTTAATAGAACCTTCTGCTTTTTTATGTCGGTAACAGAAATAGGTTACCATCTTAATTACAGTCATTGTTGTATACGACATGTCATTCTGACAGTCCATTTGTTTTCTTTTGTGGAGTAAGTCAATGGATTGTATTAGCACAGGCGATGGGGTGACAGTTTGTTAGGGGTTGTGGTTGTGATAAACATCACGACTTTAAGGAAATATACAAAGCAGACGTTTGTATTGTTAGTATTTGTTTGTGGGTAGCCTACATCAACATTCAAAGATGGTGCATCATTATTAAACGTTTCTGAATGATATAATAATATCACACATTAAAATAAAACTACTTTTTAGACTTAAAGTAGAGTTTGACTTCTGAGTGTTAATACACTCAATGAATTGCCTAATTTTAACATTTTGTAGCCACAAAATTTTGAATTTGGATTTTTTTATTGATTTGGATTGAAGATTGAATTTGAAAATGAATTTAGAATGTCCCTCGTTGGCCGAGTGGTCGCAGTGCGACTGCCGGGCAAGGGGTCTCGGGTTCGATTTCCGGGTCGGGAAAAGTATACTGGGGTTTAAAAAAAATCACAGTAGTAGCACGGAGTTTGGAATTGTGCCCGGTATAATAATATGGCAATAGGCTTACCACCTATTACATGGTACTCATAACATAGATAGTGAAAAGTGTGTGTTACTTCTGTGTGCACCTGTGACTACCCCTTCGGGGATAAAAGGCGTGTTATGTTATGTTAAATTTTTGACTTCCCACCAGAAACTATTTTGAAGAAAAATTCTCAAAAAACAATACTTAACTCATCTTAAAAACTCATTGCTAAAACAATTTGTCTCAACACAAAGCACTTATAAAACTTAAGCCCCTACAAATAACTTCAAACTACAATTAGTTTAACTGTCTCTGACCAGTAATTGCTTATTTTCATAATAGGTAGTATTTAGCATTTGACGGACAGTTTGACCTTTGACCTTCATTTGAGTAACTGTTAAGTCTTTGTGATGCCGACGCGATTAGTTAACTGATAGTGGTTGAACTTTTAAATTATTGTTTGGTTTGTTTTGCTGGTGAATGTCGTCGTGGCCCGGAGGTTTAAGACGCCCACTTCTCATGCATGAGGGTGCGGGTTCGAAACCTACCAACGGCAAGTACCAATGTGACTTTTTCCGAGCTATATGTACTTTCTAAGATTATTTAGACACCACTGACAAACGGTGAAGGAATAACATCGTGAGGAAACCTGGACTTATAATTTCTAATTATGAGTTTGAAATCGCCAACCCGCATTGAGCAAGCGTGGTGATTAATGCTCTAACCTTCTCCGTGTGAGAAGAGGCTTTGCTCAGCAGTGGGCATTTATAGGCTGTTGATGATGTTTTGCTGGAATAAACCGTAGCCAGGGCCTGCGGACGGCGAGCAAGGGTAGTTCGACCAGAGGCCTTAGAACGAGTTTCTTTTTTGTTTAAAGTAATCGAAACAAGACGGCGTTCTGTGCTCTGATTGGTTGGTTTATTAGAGCCGGCCAATCACAGCGCCGAACGCATACTCGTTTCGAATACTTAAACGTAAATCAAACTCGTACTTAAGGCCTCTGAACCAGAATCGAGCGCACGGCATGACGCGTTCCGCGCGCACCTCAAAGAGCCATCAGACCACCACAGATAGGGCCCAGTAGGGCTGATACCAATAGGAGCCGTGGAAGACTTAACGGGTTTCCGGGGCTCCGGCTCGAAGTGCAGGAGTAGGAACGGGGTGATTTTTAGTCAGTAAGAGTCTGACACTCCTTCTCACCTCACCAAGGCGTGAGAAGTCATTGGATGATATTCCCCCCTTAAAATAGCCTTTATCAGAGGCTAATAAGCAGAAGGCATTTGTTCCGCAATGAGCAACCGTGGTGATTATTGCTCAAACCTTCTCCGTGTGACAAGAGGCTTTGCTCAGCAGTGGGCATTTAATGGCTGTTGATGATGATGATAATGATGATGTCACAAACTCTACTTTTTTGGGGGTGTCGTATAAGGCCATAAAGAGGTGTTGTAGACACCGGATAACAGAACTCTCCAATCAACCTGAACCTTATCTGGGATCACCATAACAGCTATTAGACACGAATGGCATGTTACCAACGGCAGAGGTAACAGCAGCATTTCAACTTCTAAGAATGCTACAACTGCAAGTTATAGGTCGACTGCTGCTGTCGACGCGTAAGCGGTTGCCACCAACACGCGTCGAAGGCAGCAGTTGCCTCTGCCGTTGGCAACATGCCGCTCGTGTGTAAGAGTTCTTAATCTTCAACCTGAACCTTTTTAACTGTGATTTCCTTTAATCGTCAACCTTTACTCTGCCAAGCATGGAGATCATATCAAACGATGTACTGTAGAAGAGGATCATTGTCCAGCAATGAGCTATTGATATCTAGCACTCAATAATAATAAAGCATTCAAAAACTGAAACTCCCACTAAATGTTCTTGCAACACATCTAACAACTCAGTACTTTAAAGTCACCTACCTATCATAAACAAGCCTTATTTATCTATCACAATCTATAGGCACATTTTCACACATAAATCATCTATTAGGTACTCATACAATTTACAAAACCCATAAAACAATAGCCTAAGGCAAGAATCGAACCTTAACACCAGACGCTGTAAACGTTCATCGAAGAAATAAACAATAGATAAACAATATTTCGTAAGAGAATTGTTACTTAACTATGTTATGGAACATCACGCCTATTATTACCCGAAGGGGCATAAAGAGATATAACACTTAATTACGTTGAATTTTCGTGAGAATAGATCTAACAGTGAAACATATTTTACAGGCTGATTACGACGATGACCATCGTTAATTTTTAAAGAAAAAAAAACAGTTTATTTACACCGTTACAAAAACACACTAAAAATAGTTGAATAACAACAGAACAGTGTACCCGATGCAAAAAGGCAGGTGCTCAGCTAAAACGCCGTGACCCGAGCGCGATAGCTCGTCAGTGATTAGTCTCCTTGTCATAGGATATGAGCCTATTGCCAAACTCTGGACATAATAAAACAATTTTTCCTGTGTGCAAAAACATTACCTTACCTTGCATTGTATACGATCTGTGGTTCTGGGGACCTGCATGTGAACTTAAGACATCATGTCCATTTCCTTTGTTGTTGTTTTTTTTTGTATTAGGTACCTTTTGACAAAGATCTTCTGACCTTGCCTGACGGATATCGCTATTTAGCTAGATGATCCAGGTTATCCAAGAGTAATTTCCTCTCGCTAGTAATAGGAAACTTCTGACATCTTAGCAATAGCAAATCCGAATCCTATAAAACAACTCGAAGACTGAGTATATTCTAAAACTCATATAATATTATCTACTGAGTATATCAACTGTTGCACATGCAACCACCCATATGAAAAAAAAATAAAAAAAAATTTCAATATAACGCCGCACGGTCATCGACATTGTAGTGAATGATCCGACAATACTGTCAGTCAAAACTGATATCAATCCGTTCCGTTACGCGTCAGCGTCAGCATCAGTTCACTTAACATTCCTATCAATCAGTTGTAACAATCAAATTAATAAGCTCGTCTAATATATCTGTAATCATCTAAGTGTTAATGAGGATGTGTTTGGGGCTAGGAGAGTAGCGATTCATTACCAAAGCGGTAGCGAGTTCCATGTTATACCTAATAATTATAATGGAATCAATGATTGACTTTGTTTAGACGGCGGAGAAGATAACTAGATGTAAGTAATTAATCTATATATGATTCTAAAGGCAGTTTTTGTGAAGCAAGAAGAGCAATAAAATTCATATAAACCATCAAAAGTGCGAAATCTTTACCAGGGAATTACCTACAATAAGTAGGTATTTTGTGATCGCAAAATCCTTAGTCCTTCTACCTGTCCCTGAAGTCGACAATCAAATGGCACCAGGTGATCGGCAAGGTTCCAACAGTTATCAGAAAAGTATTAAAAAGTTCCAAGTCATGTAGTTTTTTAATTACGATAAGTAAGGCAAAAAATGTATTAAGGACACTTGGTTCGTGAAAACACTTCATTCTCAATCTAAACAATAATTGAAGAAGCGTCTCATCACGATCAGTTAATAAGACCTAAATGAAACATTTGAAACACGCTTTCAGAATGATTTCACTACTAACGTAGTTTTAAGGGCCCCAAACCTAACAGTACATCAGGGGCATCACACTAAAATAATTGGCCCTTGATTGCGCAAACGATGCTACAGAAGATACTATAGTCATCAACATACTGTTGTATAATTAAATTGATATTCCCGTATCGTTGTGTAAGTTGTTTGTGATAGCATTGTAAACAGGGATTTGTGTTCCTTTTGTAGCATTGAGAATACATTGGGAAGTGTCTTAACCTGTTTTGTTTTAGTAGGAAAAACTATAATGGTGAAATTCAGGATTGGAAGGTGCAGTTTTTAATGTTCTGTACAAGGTTTTGATTAAAATTAATTGCTATTAATAATATTCTCATTTGTATTATAACTTTTGTGAGATGTACGAAATTAATTATTATGGCAGAAGCAGCGCGATAGTCACCGCGATGCGGGTCGCGGAACGCTGCTCATGAATATGAGCCTCTATCATGGCTTGAAACTAGTCGAGTTCCTCGTCAAATAATTACGCGAGTAAGTTGAAAAACATAATAATAAATATTCTCATTCTCTAATTATCTAGTAGATAATGGGTATCTAATGATTAAAGCTGTAACCTTTTCGTATCACAGCACGTCTTCAGTTGCTTTTATCAATTAGAGAGTCCTAATTAAGATTATTGTCTCACATTATAAGATTATAGTCTCGTAGATATTTTAAATACATGAGATGTAGGTCTTTGTATTCGGGTTTTGTATTTGCTATCATTCCAAAAGACTGTCATACGCCTCTTGCTTTATCTCATCAAGGAAAAACAGACAATGACATAACAAAATGCTTTATGAAGACCATAATATTGACTTTCAAATCAATCTTCGTTCTCAATCTATATGCCAAAAACCTTCACAAATGTTTGTTCCGCATGATTGATTGCTTCTGAGAGCCGTAGCTTTGGTTTAGTCCTTTGAGACGCCAAAGCCAAAGACCAAATCCAGTTCAAACGCAAACAGAAGTCCTGGTTACCTAGAAACTACGGTTTGAGTGTGAAATTGAAATATTGATCGATGTGGTAAAATATGAATTCTGATCAAACGTAGGTATTGAGTATAAGACTTATAAGTAATAGTAGCTAAAGTCTAGATCCAAGATATGATAGTCTTTTCTGGATTATCTCCTAATTAGGCTATGAAAAAATAGAGAGACAAAGATCCAGCGAAAAATGAATTCTATGAAAACAAAAACAAACACTAAAATGACAAAGAAACTTAATATTGCTTTACAACCTTTTGTCGCCAAGAAATTCTTTGGCGTATAAAGACGTTCTCTAGAGCTCTTCGTTAAAGGATCACTGTATTGTTCTAAAGATTTGCAACACCAATTTGTGTGAGTGTCAACTCCCTTCGCTTTCTGGGCTCCTGGTACTTGGGCTGTCGCACTTGATATTTGTTGGGTAAATAATTTTGAATAACAATTTACTTAGTAGACGATTTTTGTCAAATTTCAGACAGGTAGGTACTATTTTCTATGTCTAGGATGAAATGGGTAGAAAGGTGACAAGGTTTTTGAAAAAGCTACCTCATCTCAAAGGACCAAATCAAACAATTTTCTTCGTTTACTTCATAACCCCTATCTGTGGACCTACTATGATAAAAGAGCGTATCTATTGTTAAAAACTGAAATTATCATAATATCCATTCATTTAATTATAGTAGGAGATGGAACTTAAGATCCCGCGATGAATAAACACAATTGTTCTATTAACGAAGTCAAAACACACGCAAATTAATACCATTATACAAAGGAATATGAACGCTAACAACCGAATAATTAGCACCATATTACACTACAACTAAGCTGGAAGCTCAACAAGCATAATAGCGCAACTTAAGTTGTGCATGACTACACATCAACTAAAGCAACACCAGTATAAACTGATCGTCCAATGTTCAGAAATATCAAGCGAAGTAAGACCAGGATAAACCGGTTGTGTAGCTTGTGTTGTATCTAACTAGACATGGTGAACTCAAAGTTGAATGCAAATTCTGTTCAGGAGTTTCGAACATAAGCGTTAATGCTTCACATAGTACAGAATATGGGAAAGTTGGAATTTGTACTAGAACTGGATTTTCCTCGAGTGTAATGCGTATGGATTGGGATGGTTAGATTTCATTTTGAAGTTGTTTTAATATTGTTCATGAGGATTTGTGATTTCAATTGTATTTATTTTAGATTTTATATAATTACGTCACAGCTTTGAAAGTAAATTACTTCATTTTTTTGCAGTGAAGAAGTAGCAAAGTTAAAGATATTTGTGGAAAATTATGTTTAATGGTAATTTAGATTGGACCAAAATTACTCAACAGATAATTGTATGATCATTTTGTACTATATTGTTAAGTTTCAGCTAGCTTACTCTTAGATATACATCTGTTCATAAAAAATATCCAGTACTTTAGTTATTTCTAACACACTTCATCAGTTTCAATCTATATCACTTAGAATTCAACAACTACTTACAGATCTGGTTCAACATCAGTATAGTTTCCCTCTGGATCAACAAGCCCCACTCTTATTGTGGGAAGAGTTTCATCTTCATCATCTTCTACTTCTCCCCTCGCTTCTCTAGCTTCTCTTTCTGCTAATGCTCGAGCTGCTATCACCTGTTGACAAGAGTAAATATATTTTAAGTTATGGGTGATAATGTGCGTTATACCGTGTGGACAAAAACAAACCTTATGTCTTGGTAGTTTGAGACCATTGTTAAATGAAATGCCTGCTAGATAAGACAGAATATTTTCAATACTGTAGTAAAATTCCTTGTTAGAATTTTCACCCGCAACTCTATTTTTAAGTGGTGACTTTTTTCTGCCTCTGCAACGACCACTCGGCCAACGAGTGACTACCTCGTTGACCGAGTGGTCGCAAGTGAGACTGCCGGGCAAAGGGGTCTCGGGTTCGATTCCCGGGTCGGGCAAAGTATTAACTGGATTTTTTTTAAAATCTCAGTAGTAGCACGGAGTCTGGAAATGTGCCCGGTATATGGCAATAGGCTCACCCCCTATCACATGGGACTCATAACATAAATAGTGAAAAGTGGGTGTTACTTCTGTGTGCACCTATGCCTACCCCTTCGGGGATAAAAAGGCGTGATGTTATGGTTATGATGTAATGATCTTTTAGCTAAATTACGTTTAAGTTCATTTTTCACAAGAAACCATAAGAATTAAGGATCCCTATTAAGCATACAAATAGCAATGTCCTTAACCCCGCACGTTACACCTAACTCGACGAAATTAATGCGCTGTCACTGCTCCCTCATAGAAACTACAACAGCAACTAATGCTCTTAAGCATACGTAATGCAAGACAGACGTTTGCAAACTCGAATTCTCACGTTTCACTAAAACTTGTGTTTTATTAAGAACGTTTTGTGAAAATGTATAGAGAGAGAGATGTCTCATGCTTTGTTTTGGATTTCGAGGACCTTCTTCATTTCCTTCAAAGTTCCTCTATTAAGAATTAAATTCGTGGAATGATAAGAGCCTAACTTAAAAATCTAAAGAGACCTATAATAACGAAAGCCTAAGTAGATCTCCATTTAAAAATTTACTATTATGACCGGCCTTTTTATATTTGATGGTTTGATAACGATTGACTATTATCTCACCGGGTGGTATACGATGATGATAGCCTATTGCCATTTCAGCTGGCTAATCCTTTAGGTTATGTTGATAACTTTGGTTTTTTATTGGATTTTTTACCCGATCTTTCAAATTATCTCTAAGCATATCCCTTTCTTATAACTCGTGGCACCGTCCACGTCTCTTCTCCACGTATGCCGCTGACAAAACATTTCTTTATTTCTATTTACTTTTACAGACAATATAATGTTCCAAGACTAATTTATTTAATTGCTGTAATACAAGCTGAAGTTATTATTTTAATGTAGAAATGTTTCTCATTAGGAGACTTAAAACCTAAATCTGTACATGTAATGACAAAGGTTCGTCCCCAATTAAAAAGGACTTGTAATATAATTGTAGAAACGTAAGTGTATTATACCTTTCGCCCTTCAGTCTCAGAAGGGTGTATACATGCTGTTTGCATTATTTATGAGGGAGATTCATTAACTCAAATGTTTTATGGAACAATTTGAGTTGACAGAAGATATAAATATTCTTCAGTGGATTAGTCTAGTAGTAACGTAGACTGCATGGCATAGTTAAGGATCGTATTTGCTGTCCTATAGGTACTAAAGATTTTCCAAAAACCGAAGTGCCAATCAGACTTTGTTGGCGCTCGAATCGATTTTAAGATCTAATCCTTTTTTTTTTTTTTTTTTTTTAAGGGGGAAAATCATCGAATGACTGCTCCCGCCTGGGTGAGGCGGAAGGGAGTGTCAGACTCTTACTGACTAAAAACCACCCCGTTCCTTCTCCTGCACGTCGAGCCGGAGCCCCGGTTATCCGTTAGGTTCTCCAGAGTTGTTTTTTTTTGTGATGAGACGATATCATAAAAGTAAAGTACACCCTATTATAAAGACAGTAGAAATATGTCATGATCAGGCCTATAACAACAGCCTACCTAATTTTATCTTTCTGTACTCTAATTTGATCTCTCATGGATCAGATAAGGTCTACCATAATATCTGCTTACCTGTAACCGCCTCTGTGCTTGCGGTGTGATCTCCACGACCCTGGACCATCGCCTTGACTTCCTCTCGTACTGCCATTTATCGCTCAGCGCGCATTGCTCATCGTCAGAGTCGTTCTGTTGACAAAATAGAATAATTGTTTAGTATTAGGCTTTTTTTTAAGTGGGGAAAATCATCGAATGACTGCTCCCGCCTGGGTGAGGCGGAAAGGAGTGTCAGACTCTTACTGACTAAAAACCACCGCGTTCTTTCTCCTGCACGTCGAGCCGGAGCCCCGGTTACCCGTTAGGTTCTCCGCGACTTTAGTATTAGGCTAAGAATGCACGGCGCGGTTTTCTCCCGCGCCTGCCACCGTGGCGGTATGGAGGCGGAATATTCAAAACTCACAAAACCGCAGTTTTCTGCGATCTTGCAGCCGCCGCGGTTGTGATTATCGCCCGCAAACTTGGCGGTTGATTATCGCAAGATGGGCGGGCGGTTAAACAATCAGTTGAGTTCCAGACCGGCCGTCCCATTGCGATCGCCTGCCAACCGCCCACGGACCGCGGCGGGTACGGCACGTTGGCACGGAATCTTCCACTATACTTGGCGTTGTTATAATTATGTAGTTTATTGAAGGCCTGGCGTTTAGTATGAAGGTTTGTAACATGTTCGGTGTTCGTAGTATTACACTGGATCTTGTTAAATATTTTCTACTAAATGCCTATCCCTATATCTTTGAAGATTAAGGAAAATTAGCAATTTGATATATTACTTAGTAAGGTAGTGATAACACTATAAAAACTCATGCGATGTTTATGAATTTAAATCATTGTATCTCGTGATCTTTCTGAAAGCTTGTTTAGAATTTATTATTGACGTTCAAAAGTGCCTTTCTGGTCTAATTGAAATAAATGATTTTGACTTTGACTTTTTTGAATTGTGTCGATCGGATTAAGAAGTAATTTAATTTATAGCATAATCGTTATTCAAACAGCAGAAGAGCGAAATAAAACCACAATTATAACCACCTCATGAACAGTAAGCAAATGAATGAAGAAACGTAAGAAGTAACAAGTATAATCAAATAACGATTGAGACCGTATAACAGGATTAACTTAAATTATTTTACGAGCTGGCTTACACTGAGTTTAGTTCATTTCATTTTAATTGAATCAATCTCTTTAAAACTGCGTACTAAGGCGTGTTGATTGGTTTCAATGAAGTTTTGTAGAGACTAACTTGTTGATGTCGATGGATTAAGTAATTTTGTTGGTATATTTTTAGTGTTAAATATTTTTTGTTATGTTTGTGGTAAATATTATTACTTTCGTGAGACATACTAAATTATTTATAGTTTTTAGGCTTGCACTCATAATTATTTGACGAGAAACTCGACTAGTTTTAAGCCATGCTAGAGGCTCATATTCATGAGTAGTAGATAACATTAGCGCTGATACTGACGCTCTCATCGCGGGTCCCGGAATGATAATGAATATGAGCCTGTAGCGTGGCTTGAAACTGGTCAAGTTCGTCGTCTAATGATTATGTAAATAATCTGACAAACATAATAATAAATTTTACATGAATAGAGATTATCGGAGTTTTTGTCCGTTGTATGAATACTATGCAACAGGGCCTTTTGCAATCTGCAATCTGCAATGAAGTAAAACATAGCGGTTAAGCGAAAAGTACCCAATCGTACCTACTATGAAGTAGGCTCGTCGCAATATGAATCCTAAGTCGAGTAGGTAAAGTAGGTATTTTAAATAAAAAACTAACAATCATTTAGGTCATGGAACATGAGACCGTATGTACATATACCAAAACATTCTTATTATGTCATCTTTATAATGACGATGCATTTAACAACTAGAGTCGAACCATTCAGTAAAATTATTACACAATTCACTTCATTTAATTCTATTTATCTGTCAACACGTTTAACAAGCTTTGTAGATAGCGTGAAGGTGACTAAATGGGTAAGCTGCAGTGTAACAGATTAACAGTTCCGATCAATTTGTTAGCGTGACGGGCATGCCCGTCAGTAGGTGGGTACAGTCATTCGAATAAATGGTTTGGTCATGTTTTTGTGTGAAACTAGTTACATGATTTGCGGTTTAGGGTGTTTCTTCGAAAAATTGTAGAGGTATAATAACTATCGTGAGACATATTAAATTAACTAAAATTTGCGGGTTACACACGTGAAAATACTGATAAAAGCTGTACTAGTTTCGAACCACAGAGGGGTTCTTCCTCATGAGCAGCGTGCACGGGCGCGGCGGTGTCAAAAAATATTAGTTACACTTGTAAGAAGGTTTTAGTATAATAACTAACCGACTTCAAAAAAGAGTGGGTTCCAGTTGGTTTTTTAAACGTAGTTTATATAAGTATTTTTAATTTGAATATTTATCTTATCATTGTGTTTATACCTCATCATCATCAACAGCCTGTTTTCGTCCACTGCTGGACATAAGCCTCTCCAATGGCACGCCACTGAGCTCGGTCTTCAGCTCCACGCATCCAACCACTACAAGCCACTTTACGTATATCGTCACTCCACCTAGCTGGAGAGCGCCCTACACTACGTTTGCCTACGTGTTTATACCTAGGTGACAAATAAAACAAAACTACTTAAAAAGAACCACAGCTAAGATTAAAAAAGGAAGGAGAGTAATGAGGCCTTTGCCCTGCAATGGGACGATCATGACTGAAAAGAAATAAATAAAGAAGAACCATACCATAGCTAAGATTATGCTACTATTAAATACATTCTAAGTACCTAATATAGCCGTGATATTATGTAGGACGAGATAACAATCTAAGATACAGTCTATAAATATCAGAACACGATCAGATGTGTTATAATTAGCACTATAATTACACTCGCCATAATTCAAGGACATGAAATTTAATAGTGCACTAATTAGCTTGAGGTAGCAAAGGTTAAATGGCAAAAGACCACGATGTAAGGCTGTGTGCACATCGCAGTGTGAACTAAGGTATGTTTTTTTAAGGTGGGAAAATCACCGAATGGCTGCTCCCGCCTTAGTGTCAGACTCTTACTGACTAAAACCCACCCCGTTCCTTCTCCTGCACGTCGAGCCGGAGCCCCGGTTACCCGTTAGGTTCTCCGCGACATGAACTAAGGTATAATTTAAACGCAGTTCTTTATATATATTGCAAAACAGTTTTAACCCTTAAATGCACAGTGATATTTCCATCTTAAGGAATTCCAGTCCATAAATAAAGTTCAGATCACAGACTAAAAACAATCACACAAATTCTTTACAATGGTACATCACTATGCATTTGAGGGATAAATCAGTATCAATTCTATGAATATTAATATTTTGGTAAACATAATATCTGTTACCGAAGGGGTAAGTTGATAGGTAGAATATATCTTATCCTAAGAGATCGCAATCTCGAATTGGATTCCCTTTCCTCTTTTTCAAAAAATACACAGGAATAATATGTATTACTAAATAAATAAGTATTACTGGGTTTTTAAAAAAAAATCTCAGTAGTAGCACGGAGTCTGGAAATGTGCCCGGTATATGGCAATACGCTCACCCCCTATTACATGGGACTCATAACATAAATAGTGAAAAGTGGGTGTTACTTCTGTGTGCACCTCTGTAGGCAGAGGTGCACACAGGAATAACATGAAGTCCCCTTCCATTCCCTTCAGGAATAAAAAGGCGTGATATTATGTTATGTTACACAGGAATAACATGAAGTCTAGAATAGAGTAATAGTCCCGGTACCTATATGGCAATAGGCTCACTCCCTATTATACGGGAATCATAATAACATACTTATTTCAAATAATGCAGTATGGCCGCTCCCTAAAGCTAAAAATGATGGAACTCTGTCTACGTGATTATGATCTCGGAAAGGTTAAAACAATTATGTTGTACCTGCCTACATGAGTAAACAGTACATTATGTTTGTCTATTACTTCATAGTCCTATTATAGCTGTGTAATAAACTAAATAATATTATGGTTTACATTTGGAAAGGCGTGAGCAGAGATGCATTTCCATCATTTATATAAAAGCCTGTTATAGAGCTTGACAAACTCTATAACATAAGGCCGTTAATATACAATGAGGCTTATAAATGTATAAAAGTTATTTCTTTTTTCGTTTATTCTCCGTCTAATTAGGAATGAATTCGAAAATCCAAAAAAGAACTCCCAATTATCAACTGCATCTCTGCCTACCCTTTCAGTGACGAAAAATGAGACGTTATTATCACGTTTATGCACCAATACTTCAATCGAAAGTACCAGGCACCCATAATCGGAAAGGAGATTCGCAATTCGAACATCATCGATTAACGTAAGCTCCATAATACGGGGTATTACGTTACAAAGCGGGGATTACATGGGCATTGTATTTGCACTCTGCTGATATTAGGGATTCGGGAATTGCCAATCATCGTATTATGGTAATACGTGTTGGTAAGTGTAATATGGCTATGTTTGGGTAACAATTAGGAATGATACAAATTAGTGACAATACCAACTGAATATTTAGAATTCGGAGAATTAAATGATATGAGATGGACGCCATCTCGCAATTCAGTTGTTTTTTTATATGTACTGGGTCCACGTTGGGCCACTATATAGGTAATTACGCCCTGCGATGGAGCCTGTCTACCCATAAGCAATCGATTCACTGTCACCTATTTCAATGAAGTATACATTACCAGTTCTTTTAATAAAGGATGAATCTTCGAAATCATAGCCTAATGTTGACTATACAAATACATGATTGGTAAAATGGCGAACCAGCTGCTGCATAATAACTTTACTTTTTGGGTGATCTCAAATTGTCACCGGCGAACGAGTCTAACGTGGCGGTCTCGCGCGCGCCGCGACAGATGAAGGAAAGTGCGCGGGAATCACGTCAGAGGGCGCGTTAGGCCAACACCGCAGCCGACTCCAGCAGCCGGTCGTGGAATACTGCTCATGAACATGAGCCTTTAGCATGGCTTGAAACTAGTCGAGTTCATAGTCAAACAGTAACGTGAGTTAGCCGATAACATAATAATTAATCTCAAATTGTTATCCCAGGTCCGACTGTGATGAGAATGTAATATTATGGTGTATTTGTAAACACACACTAACGTTTCTGTAAACGTACTTGTGTTGTGTCTAAGAGAAAATGCTGGTATAAAGATCTGTTGACTCGTGTTACGAAAGAAGAATAACTCACATTACAACTATGCAATAATAAGGAAAATTCAAACAACTGCAAGCACAATAAGTACAATTATATAAGAGTACCTATGACCCATCATTTATCTTACTAGAATCATTCATTCAGTAGCTAGTACCACCTACTCAGTGACACAACACTGCAATCTGATATTACGTAAAACGTAAAACAAAGACTTAATGTTAAACGTAAGCTAATAATGTTGTTTGAGTATGAATTTTATGTAGAGCGCTTAGTATTGAACATGGTAGATATGCAAAACCAGTCACCAGTCATAAATCAGTGTAAAAGTCATGGAGAGATGCTTATATGCAGCTGTAGACGTACAGTAACTGATATGATAATGAAGATGGTGATATGCCTGATGACTGAAAATCCCTCAATAACAAAAGGTTAAAGTTAAAGTAGTTAGAAGACTGGAGAGTGATTGAAGCTACTATTTTTTCTTGTGGAAAATTGAGTTAGTGTTTACAAGCACTCAACATATAATAGGTACTACACTTCAAACTATAAAAACCAGAGAACAGAATAAAAGACATCACAAGACCCTACGACTTATATTTTGTAAATCTTACTAATATTATAAATACGAAAATTTGTCTGTTTGTGTATTTGTTATGCCTTCATGTCAACACGGCTGAAAAGGTCGGAATGAAATTCCCAACAGAGGTAGATTATTGTCTAAAATCACTGGCTACTTTTTATACCTAGTGAAGTTTAAAAAACATCCATTCACTTTTCAAAAGATTTTAATGTAAAACATTATCTAATTCATACGCTAAGGCAGCGACATCAATAATGTCAATGTACCGCGGCTCGTTACAGACGACCTTTTAAAACAATCAATCTTATGTTGAAACTATTGAAGGAAAACATTGCAATCGTTTTACTTAGACATATCCAGTATAATGTAGGAGATTTATAAAATAATATATTGCTGTTAGTTAGATTAAAACTGCTTATCGAATGTTAAGTTCAAATGCTTTAAGCACAGAAATATTAAAAACTAAAATATATCTGTGGCCTTGAGTCAATATTAAAATATGTGGCTAACACTGTTGAAATATGGCCCACCATTGCATTAAAATATTTGCATGCAGCTCCACTCTTAGCAGACGGAGTTGGAGATTGCAGTTTAAATGATCTAATGGGTAGCCCTTTAGTCGATCCTTATGACAGTCGACACCCTCTGGAAAAGTGAGGGTTGTAATATATGGTAAATACGGCGAGCAAGGGTAGCTCGATGCCCGATCAGAACCAGACCCGTGTGGACGGCATGTCGCGCTCCGCGCTCGCCTCAAAGAGCCACTAGACCACCACAGATGGGGTGGGCCGATGCCCGATGTGGAGCCGCGGAAGGCTTAGCGAGTTGCCGGGGCCCCGGTTCGAAGAACAGGAGTAGGAATGTGGTGGTTTTTAGTCACTACGAATCCCTGATATTCCCTCTCGCCCAACCCAAGGCAGGAAAAATCATTGGGTAATTTTCCCGCCTCAAAAAGGGTGTTAAATGTACGAGTATTTTAATCTACCATTGCCACATGTTCTACTACAACTAATAATTTGCTCAGAATTTGTTTCCTATAACAATTAAAACTTAACTCTCCAATAAGCTAAACTTATTACTATCTCTATTAACCCGATCATAGAACAAAGAGCTCCATTATAAACTACATTATAACCAATAACCCCATAGTAAATACCCGTTAAATCCCGTACACCACTTTGTCCATTATCAGACTACTTCACACGCGGGTATCGACGGCCAATATTTCACATAATCGACCGCCAATTTCAAGCGCCACCGACCTTATTTTGTTAGTAAACGTAATAGGTTTAAGCCTCGCACACACTAGGTCCGTTGGGTTAAGACGCCCGCTTCTCATGCATGTAGGTGCAGGCTCGAAACCTACTAACAGCATGTACCAATGTGACTTTATACGAGTTACATGCCATTTCTAAGATTATTTAGACACCACCGATTGATGGTGAAGGAAAACATTGTGGGGAAACCTGAAATCGCCAACCCGCATTGAGCAAGCGTAGTGGTTAATGCTCAAAACTTCTCTGTGTGAGAAGAGACTTTGCTCAGCAGTGGGCACTTATAGGCCGTTGATGATGAGCATACATTAGGTGCTGCAGAATTGAATACATTATATCATCAGCCCTACTCTTTCCACGGTTGATGTAAAGATCATCATGTTTATCATCATCATTAGTTCCTTGCAGTTCACTATTACGACTATCTCTCTCTTTTATGAATATCCTCCTTCTCTGCTATACTATCTTTATAAAAAAGGTTGTGTTATAATCGTTACTCTTAGCTGGTGGGTTGAAGATCGCACTATAAAACAGATCAAGTATATCAGCGAGTGCTGGTGCCTAACGTTCTTTCCAAAGAGTAAGAGTAATGCTTTAGGCTTTTAAGACACCTGTAGTAAGAGCTTAGCTTAGCTTACCTAGCTTTGCCTGACTTCACTGACGGACTGACTGACAGACTATTATTTATTTTGTATTTGTTGACGTTTCAAAAGTACCAAATTATGGTTTAATTAAAATAAATGCTTTGACTTTGACTTTGAGCAGGGTTTCATCATCATCGCCATCACCAAGCGGCTAACAGAGATGGATCACCTAAATCACGTTTGGACACCCATAGCAGGTAAAGGAGTTATCAATTCTTAATTTTTAAATTACGAAACGATGATGTGTAGCGTCTCTGAACATGTTGACCATCAATTGTTGTCCAGTGGATATAGAGCTTTAATGTAATAGAATTATCGCGATGTCTGCGCTCCTGGTAAATTATTTTGATAGCGTTGGTAATATCGCCCTAACTTATATCAGTGAAGTTGTGTTGGCTTTTAACTGTATCGGCAAATTGATGGTTTATTACGAAGTGATTGTTTAGTTAAACGAAAGACCGCTTTGCAGATCGAGTGGCCGCCATCATCAGCGGTTTCCTTAGCTTAGCAGTCGTGTGGTTTGATTCCAAATGCTTATTAGACTTTTTTGATATTTCAGGATCTCAGCAAGGAGGTACAAAATTGTATTGTGTGTTAATATAATAGATCCAAGTGTATTAGCAATCATTCAAGTAAATAAAGTACAAAACAAACTTATATCACCTTCACTTAACATGAATTTGTAACATTAACACCCATATTTCCATCTTAAATCATAATAAACCTAACTTTTACTTATTTGACGACGTAATGTACGCTACGAGTGAGTTTCACACAAAATCTCAAAGGACAGAAAACCGACGCAATGTCAAATGAGTTACAAAATTTTGAACAATCGCGTCTGTAATGACTTCTCAGGAGTTTCTGCTTGAGTGAAACGAGTTTAGTGAATCTCAATTAATTTAGGGCTTAAGTCATTAACATGCATGTGTAATTTGTACACACGACAACACATCGAGCTGTACAAAACCAGCTTATCTTGGCCTCGCTCCGTATGATTTTTCCACACTTTCAATAGTTACTTTAAACTGGTTTTGCATGGCTTGACTTGTAATTGTTTGTACGTGATTTGTTTGTTTAAACGACATTTTGTTTTGGAATTTCTAATTGTTTGTGATTTGTGATTCAAATGTGGGAAAGTTCTTCATTAAGGTCGAATCAATTGTGATGTAGGTAATGTCACGTCGTTTAATTCACCAATTGGTAGGTAGACATATGTGTATAAAATGTAACATCTATTTTTCACCACTTAGGTATGTTTAGTCTCAGTTACGTTAAGACCTATTGAGAATTTACGAACAAACGCGAAAATCCAATACCTAATGCTACTTGCATCAGACCACCACGGATGGGGCCCAATAGGGCTGATGCCGATACGGAGCCGCGGAGGACTTAACGGGGCTCCGGCTCGAAGGGCAGGAGTAGGAACTGGGTGGTTTTTAGTCCGTAAGAGTCTGACATTCCCTCCCGTCTCACCCAGGCGGAAGAAGACATTCGATGATTGCTCTCGGGACTTGAATATGAAACCCCTGGCTATACAGTGGTGTTTATGGCTACTAAACTCAATCAACGACACAGTCTGAGTTCTATATATAAGTTGATTCTATTGTCTTTGCTCTAATTGGACTCGTTATATTGACAAAGGGTTTTCATAATAGATGTCCCTCAAACATAATTCGGCACAGAGCAACTATTTGCTAGACCCGCAATTGTTCCGGGTCTGAGTGTGATATGTACTTACCCGATCTTTACAAACCTATGACATAAGATACCTTCATAGTATGACAACGGCAATGTTTAAAAAAAAACACAATCCATCATTACATAGTATAAAACAAAGTCACTTTACGCTGTTTGTGTGTTTGTATTCTTAGATCTTTAAAATAGCGCAACAGATTTTGATGGGGTTGGATTAAACCATTTGAGTACCGTCATTATAGACACAATTAAAGAACAAAAGGTTGCGGTCACCGGTGTCCTCGCAGTGTTTGACAGTTTAAAAGATAAAGTTTCAAGAGGAAGGTTTATATAAATAATAACTGCAAATTTAACGCGTGCGTAGTTGCGGATTAAAGCATGTTTTTATAATAAAGTCAATCAGGTTGATTTTTTTTTCTAAACAAATAAACTTTTATCAAGTACATAATATGTATAAGATAAGGCTTAACAAGCTATAACAGGTTATTATAGGCTATAACTGCATGGCCTCTGAAGGCACAGCAACCGTAATCATAATAACCGACCATTTCATAAACGCACGACGGTAGATGACACATTATGTTAATCGGTCATTTTTAAACTACGGTTTACGTTTTTGAAAGATTAACGTAATCTTACTCTTAATAATATTATAAATGTGAAAGTCTGTGAGTTTGTGTGTATGTTTGTTTATCAAACTGTATAATGTAACATCCACTTTCCCTATTTATGTTATGAGTCCCATGTAATAGGGGGTGAGCCATTCCATTCTCCGTGCTACTATTGAGAATTTATAAAAAAAACAATAATACTTTGTTCGACCCGGGAATCGAACCCGAGACCCCTTACCTAGCAGTCGCACTTGCGACCACTCGGCCAACGAGGTAGTCGAATAATTCAGGCAAAGTTCAAAGTCAGGCAAATATAATCAATTGACTTTACAATGTCCAAGTTAAACTTCAATTAACACTCGGGTAATTTCGACTTTTTTTCTGAAGTATTAGATAAAAGAAATTAATTTATTTTCCAGATCAAAGTTTTAGTTCTATTCTTTTGCTTTAGAATAGCATATAATTCGTTGTAATTGTTAGTTTGCTAGGTAGACTGTCAAAACTTAATTAGTTGAGCTAACAAATTACGTTATGTCAACTGCAATGTTGAAAATTAGAACGATATTATCTATTATTAAAGTAGAGCTTCTTTTTTAATAGTAAGACAGACTAATGAGATATTTTAATTATAATTGGATGTTTTCTGTAAGATTACTTCAGTTTATGGAGTCATATAGTAATTTGAATTAATGGCATTATATTTTGTGAGACATGCGACTAAGATATAATGTATTGGTATTCAGGCTAATCTCTTAGAACCGGAGATCTACTGATTAGCAGTCTCAGTTTTAAATAACAAATTATGTGCATAAATGACAGTGTCAGCTTAACTACGTATTTGTCAACATTCGAACAATATGGTTTCAAAAAGTTATTTAACTGAGATAATTTACTATTGATAATCGTCGCTTAATCCCTTGAACTACGTTTAACCACAGTGCAACCAGCCACTTAGTAGATGAAAAATCAACCATTTTATTGCATTCGTTTTCTGATTTCTTAAAACCCATTTAATGTTTTACTAAGTCGTTTTTGCTATGATTATTTTTATTATATGTATTTTCTTAGAATTGTGTATAAGTATAGGCTTCATAACCACTTCACTCTAGGGTTATGTAAACGCCCGCAAAACTGTTATTTTAGGATAGAGAAAAAATAGTTGCTGAACTATTTTCATTCAAATCCTTTATGGAATAAAGATTATTATTGAACGGTGGCTACGAAAGATAAAGTTTTCTTTTGAAGGCGCTATTTATTTAGTAGATAGTTTCAGTGAATTTCAATGAACTTTGGGGATTTTTTAGTATTTGTACGACAGTGAACTAATATTTTAAGCATCTTTGGAAATTCATAAAACAAAATTGAAGTATTTCATTCATACACACTGAGGTTATTTCTATAACAAGAGCATAATACTTATTTTTTTAATTTAAAAAGTGCTAAAACAAGGGTGTTCTGTTTGTCGTTTGTTTTATATTATGTACATCATAACTTTAACAAAACCTACGAAGCAAACTATTATCTACTTCTTTTATGACTGTTATTTGTTTTTAGTACCTAACTACTGTTTTTACACAATGCATTCTAATTATGTTGTAGTTGATAGTTCTTACGATTACACTGCCAGCTGCTACCTGCGATATTGAGTTCATAACTTTTTAAGTTTTAATTTCCTTAACGAATTAAAATAAGCGATTGGTTTGACTTGCGTGAAAATGTGGACGCTTATGCAAGCCGCGTTCAAGTTCGGTTTTTCAGAACAAATTAAGGGATGGATTCGCTTTCTTGGATGAGATGTCCGTATTATACACTATATAATAGCACACTGACGCATTCAGAAGCGTGTAACCGATTTAAAAAATGCCAAGCGTGATTTGTGGGTGCTTCGTGCTTGTGAATGCTTGTTGAGCCTTGACAAGCATGGAAACGTACTTTTGTGAGTAACAATACCCACTAGACAGGGTTGGTGACAAATTATTTATTAATTTATTCTAATCTGCTCCTACACTTGGCAATTTAATAAAATCTATTTACAATCAAGTATGATTTTGAACCCTCTAAGAAGTACTTAGTACATGTTATCAAATGCACTGTTAACACGTTCAATAATCGTAAAAAGTAGCTGTTTGCTTCGCTAGGTCCAGTGGTTCTCAACACTTAAGTCATCGGCCCCTTTTTTTTTTTTTTTTTTTTTTAAGGGGGGAAAATCATCGAATGACTGCTCCCGCCTGGGTGAGGCGGAAGGGAGTGTCAGACTCTTACTGACTAAAAACCACCCCGTTCCTTCTCCTGCACGTCGAGCCGGAGCCCCGGTTACCCGTTAGGTTCTCCGCGACTCCGAATCGGCATCGGCCCTATTGGGCCCCATCTGTGGTGGTCTGATGGCTCTTTGAGGCGCGCGCGGAACGCGACGCGCCGTACGCTCGGGTCTGTTTCTGGTCGGACGGGGAGCCACCCATGCTCGCCGTCCGCAGGCCCGCGCTTACGGTGGCCGGAGATCGTCTCGCGATCCCCGACGCCCGGTGTGTCCTTCGCGATGGCTGGGTTGCGAGGAGGCAGCGCTTCGCTGCCTCACGCGTCCCGCCTCCTCCTTAGCTAGCATGAAAAGAGCGATTGGGGACGATTGTCCTTCTAAGAAATGGGAACTTTAGCTCAGTTGGTTGAAAATGCGATGTCTGGTATAATTTTAGAACAAAATATTGGTTTGGTTGATTGATATTTTATAGACGTACCTATTAATCAGAATCAGAATCAGAATAACATTTATTTGCCTACTTTGTGTCTTACAAAATGTCTCTGTGGCCGGTGGGCCATACAGGGGTGAGTCAGCTAACTTATGTCCTAATGGATCTGTGTTTGCTTTGTTCTATTAATTCGTAATATGCGACGCTAAGTAGGCATATTACGTGTTTTATTTACGCTGTGTAGTATATTAAATATGTATATTATAGGAACATAATATTTCTTGCTATAATTATTTTATTTTAAGGGGACGCGGGGCTTTTGTTTTGTCTGTAGGCCAACGCTTGTAACCTTTTTTATAAGAGTCGAACAGTATTTCTCCGATTCTGTGATTAACCCTGAGAGGGTTAAAATCCCCATGAGCATGATAGGCATCTTCAGTGGATTCAAGGTCTTCTATTTCTAATTTTGAGATATTTTCCAACATTTTGGAGTTAAGGTCCTGGGCGCGTAGGTGCCAAGCTTCTATGTCAGCCATCTCCCAGATCAGTTCCGTAGGTGTTCGTCTTGGAAGTTGTGCGGCATTTTTCAGTGCCATTCTGTATTGACGTTCGATTTTGGTGAGGTTGGATTCGCTGTATCTTGAGAGTAGTTGTACAACTCCGTAGTCCATAAGTGGTAGAAGGCAAGCCTGAATGATTGTCAGTTTTGTTTCCAGTTTTGTCTTCGCATTATATCCTATAATTGGACCGAGGGCTCCTCTGACTTGTTTTAATCTAGTAACAACCCTTTCAGTGTGCTGATTCATCTTCATGTGTTTGTCAAAGATGACACCGAGATATTTGATCTGCTTTTGGTAGTGTAATATCTGTTGTTTCAGTTTCACCGTTGGTCTATATTTTTTCTTCTTTGAGAACATGATGCATTCTGTTTTTTCAATATTACACTTTAACCCCCATCTCGTATAATAGTCAACGATGGCCTCAGCTGCCCATTCGGCACGGATTGTCGCGTGTTCTGGGTTCGGGGCTCTGTTAAGTATACAGAGATCATCAGCATACTGTGAGAGCTTGAGGCCTTTGATGTGATCTTGTATATTCCAAACATCATGAACGTACAGATTAAAGATTATCGGGCCGAGTATTGAGCCTTGGGGCACGCCGTGGGGAACCGGTTTATCTTTGGTCGTCGTAGTTCTGAATCTACCTCTCAAGTTTCTACCTTCGAGATAGTTTTCAATTTTTTAATGATATTGTTAGGAACGTCTTGACTCTGAAGTTTTTTGATCAGGCCCTTGTGGTTTATAGAGTCGAAGGCTTTCGATAGGTCCGTGGATATCATAGAGACACTGTCTCCTGTGGCCAGTGCGTCGGTGATTATTTTGCCTGTCCGTAGAATTTGGGTTGCTGTACCTCTTGCTCTTGTGAAGCCGTGCTGGAACGTTGGTTGCAGCTGGATGACCGTTGCCGTAAGTCTGCTCTGGATCAGTCGCTCGCACAGCTTGCCCATGATATTTAGCAATGTGATTGGGCGGTAAGATGACGCCTGGCGGTGATCTTTCCCAGCCTTGTGGATGAATATGCACACACCAATTTTCCATCGTTTTGGGAAGTAGCCAGTTGATAGAACAAAGTTCACAAGAGGTACAAATGCCTCAACGAATACTTCTCCCCCAAGTTTAAGGGCGTCCGCTTTTATTCCATCTGGGCCTGGAGCCTTTCTGTTTTTAAATCTCCGCAGGGCGAGTTGCACTTCTTTTTCTGATGCTAGGTCTAGTGGCTGAAAAGGTGTTGTTTTTTCGGTCCCTTCATCGTCTTTAGCTATTTTAGCCTCTTTGACTATGGCAGTGTCGGTGAGTTTGTCTATTATATCTATTTCTGCACTACAACCCATGATGTTTGGTAGTTTGGCTATAGGTTTCTTCAAGTTTCGTTGGATGCGCCACATTTGTGATCGATTGTCTCGAGGATCCTTGAGTTTGTCTTGCCACCCTTTTTCGATGTATTCTTTCAGATCGTTTTCAACTTCTCTCTTGACGCGGTTGTAAAGAGTGCGTGTTTCGCGTTGGATTTCAGGACTGCAGTATCTCGCTTGCCATGCAGTTTGTTTCAGTTTGTTTCTGATGTCAATCCTGTCGTTTATATATTTTGGAAGACGTTCCTGTCTTGTTGTATTTTTCAGGGGAGCATGAGTGTCAAGAGCAGTGACGATGGCATTTTCCATTGTTTCGACATACTTCTCGCAATCCTCCTCTGTTGTGATATCTCTGTTAAGGTGGCAGAAACCCACATTGTCTGCTGGTACGCTGCTGTGATCTTTTCGTCCACATAGATTTTCTTTGTATTACGGGATAGGTGTTCTTCTCTATTATGTTCTACTTTCACCGTTAACAACCAGGGGAGGTGATCTGAGCCAACGTTCTTTATGTGTTTGGCCTGAGCCTCTAACTGTTGGTGTGTTACTATTGCCAGATCCAGGATCGTGTTACCTGGGCTGAACGGTCTGGACGGTGCATTAGCATGTATAAGTGAGCAAAGCCCGCTTCTCACTGCCCTTTTTACAATGTTACCGAGGGTGGAATTCCTGCTATGACCCAGGGTTTTCATTTGTAAATTCATGTCACCGACGATAATAGACGGCTCATCGGCTAGTGTCTCTTCTAATTCTTCCTTGGCATGGTGTTGGTTTGGAATTTGTACATATATTCCTTTGATTTTGATATATTGTCCAGTAGCGTGGTTGGTGAAAAGTTTAATGCCGACGCCTTCTATCTTCTTGTTTTCGTCGTGCCAGCCTGGGGTAACTTCTGTTTCTGCCCACCTTAGTCCCCTTTGTACATACATGGCAGTGGCTAAGTGTTTTTCCAATGTATGGGTGAGTTTATCGTATCCTTTTATATTATATGGTTGCGTGTCAAAGTCGATCTTGCACTCATTCAATATAATTATAGCCGGTCTATATTTTTCGACAAGTGCTTTTATTTCTTTGAATTTATTTCGCAATCCTTGTGTATTCAGGTGCAAAATTTTGAGATTCTGTATTATTTTACTGTCGTGGTCAGACATTGATATTGATATGCGAGTGTATTTTATTTATAGTGTCCATTAACATTATCAATGTCTGTTGCATTTGTGTCTGCATTTTAAATAGACCCTCCATTGTAAGACTGCTAGTTGTAGGTGGTTCTTGTTCGGTTTGAGGTTGTGCTGATTCTTTTTGTTTCATAATTGGAAACTGCCGTGTATTTAAGACCTCTGCGTATTTTAAACCTTGCCTTACCACTGAGCGTTTAATTCTCTCCTCTTTCTTTGTTTGTTTAGCCTCTGCTTGTTCAATTTGCCTGGCTATAATTTTTTTGAATACAGGGCAGCTTGCGTTGTTCGCTCCGTGGTCTTCTTCTTTACAATTTCTGCAGACTTTCGTTGTAGTGCCCTCCGGAGTAGTAATAATGATCTGTGGTTCCTCTTGTTTGCCGTAGCATGATTGTTTCGAGTGATCAAAAGCATAGCACTTCTTACACTGTATAATGTGCTTCGGATTTTCTCTAAATGGTTCAACCTTGATGGAGGGGGCACAAAAGAATTTTCTTTCTGAGCGTTTAAAATTCTCCATGATATCTCTCGATTTGTGTGTACCATCAAAAGGAGGAGATGTATTTTCCCTGCTCTTCCAAGTGGTTTGATTGCTTTTGGTTTGATACCGATGCAATCTGCTATCTCATCAGCTATAGCGTCGGTGGATTCTCCGTAAGTTTCGTTTTTGAGCACAATCTTGGTAGCAGGTTGCCTGTCTGCTTTTGGTTTTGGTGCAATAACTCTGGTAAACCCGCCAGATTCAATCTCCGTTAGCAAGTTCACGCGTGCTGCCATATTATTCGGACTAATTTTTATTTGGCCTCTCATAACGTTCATCGTTGAGCTGTTCTTGGCTACTGTTTCTCTGATTTTCTTTAGTGTGTTTTGGTTCTTAATTGCGTTTTCATCCCTGATGATAATATTGGGAATATGGGCGTTTTTCTGTGTTGGTGTCAAGTAATTAGACGCGCCTGTACGTTGTCTTTTGGCTCCTCTAGTTACCAGTTGGTACGTTGATTGGTTACTTTGCTCGGTGCGGTCGTTGTCTGTGTCACTCGTTGGTTTTTGTGTTATAGACTGGTTTACGATAGGTGGTAGTGCGGTGGATCGCGGATTTTTCCAAGCGTCCAACGTACTCTGTACTTTACTTATGGTGTGGGAAGTATCTTTATTGACAGTACTCACGTACATGCGCTCACTAACTCGAGTAGGTGGAGGCTGTTGGATTGTGGCGGAGTCCAGCACGCCACCCTTCAATTCTGACCGTACTCCATGCACATACTGCGGTACCTGTGGGCCCTGATGGCCTACATTAGCGTTGATGTTCAGGTCGCGAGGCTTGTTAGACTCTTCGGTGTTTTTAATTAATTTACTTCCACGGTGATTCTTTTTTCTTGACCTTCTAACGGCCAATGGTTGTTCATTTTGTGAAACGAATTCAATGAATGCGCATTGGTTTTTATCGCATTTGCAGATGAACCACTCCTCAGATATGAAGGTCTCGATGGGTATGGTAGTTAATTCTTTCTTTATTTTACAGCTTATACATGGGCGAATATTTTTAATACCGGTCTCCAGGCCTGCCGTATATATTGAAACTGAAGACTCAATGTTAAGTGTGCCGTTATCATATTTTGGCTCTGTTTTAAGCGCAGCCTTGATAAGAAAAAAATTTGTACACAATTTGCATTGAATCTTTTTAGTGTTCATTTGATTTATGCCCCACGAAGGGCTATCCATTTGGAAGAAACTTTCACATTCCCAACACTGCACTATGTTTTTATTAAAGTCAGATAAATCTACCTTCACTAATGTTACTTTTTTCTTAACTGTTTCGATGTCTGATCTCGATTGAGGCGGGTTCGTGTCCATATCACTGTTGTTTACAGAAGATGAATTATTTTTTTCGGATATCATTTTTCAATGTTTTGATTCTATTTCACTACACTAATTTCACTTACACTAATTATTACACTATTTCTAACGTTTGCCGGGGGTTACGAGACCCCCGGGGCCTATACAGTCCGCAATTTACTATATAAAGTTTACTATAACTCGCGTCGATGTGCAATATTTTATTTCGCACATTTATTTATGACGGTGGCTTATCGGTCGTGCGCGTGAGTCACTCCGGTGAGCGGTCGCTCCGTACACGTCCGTTCGCTACCGCGGCGCGCGCGGGTTCCCTATTAATAGTATTTTGAATGTATCAAACTGGTTTGCTGTGGTTATTGAAAAGCAGTAATTATTATGTAATTTATACTTTTAGTAATAATTATAGATAGGGTTAATTGTAGTGTGTAACTAGGTAGGTACCTACTTAACTTTATAAAAATTGATTAGACGTATTGTAATACAACATTGTATGATAAGGTATATGTATGTAACATCATAAAAAAAAGAAAAGCAGTAACGATTTTTATTCCATTGCACCTTTTAGTTTTTAATAATGGAAAATATTAATTTAAAAGTTAATTAAACACATCAAAAATCTGTTTCAGAACTCCTATTTTGTGAAGATTTGAGAACCACTGGAACATATAACGTGCATGCTTTTATAATCACGGAAATGGAATTTTAAGTAAACCCAGAGAAAATGTCTAGTTACTAACCAGACTACATCATAATATTTTTATGAGATTTCGTTTAATCACTGCAATTTTATGTTGAAAGGCATTTTTATATCCAGGAAATACAGGAAAATGTATGTTAATTGCATTAACTTTTTGCTTTTAGCTAATGACTTAAGTTATTTAAAAGATTATTATTAATACTAGCGGACCCGACAGACGTTGTCCTGCATATCAACTTGAATGTATAGACAAAAATTCATTCAAATTAGTTCAGTCGTTTAGGATAATTAACCTAGACACCGACTGCAGTGCTATCTGCCGGCTAATCTGATTTGTGAATCTAAACCATTCCCAGATCCCCTTGAACACACACAAAAAATTTCATCAAAATCGGTCCAGTCGTTTGAGAGAAGTTCAGTGACATACACACTCACAGAAGAATTATATATACATATAAAGATTAATTTATTCTTTGATTTTTATATGTTAGACCATGAGCTCATTTAATTATTATGAAAATGAAATAGACTCAATCGAATAACACTATCTAAAAATATTGATTTATATTTATCTGTTTAGAGAATGCATGAAAGTATACTAAGAAAAGCTCGACTAGTTTCGAGTCACAGAGGGACTCTTCCTCATGGGCAATGTGGCTGTCGCGGCGATGTCGCTCAGCCTACTCAGTATATTTTCGTGAGTAACTCGTAATTTTTTTCGGCATGTCTCACGATGGTTATAAGCATTATAACTATGAAAACCTAATTTCAGTGACGTCTTTAGAAATTATTTAGGCTATGAACATCAATTATCCAACTTTTTAGACTCTTACATCTCATTTTAAAACATTTTAACATTTGTGATTATGTTAATCACAAAGTTGATAGATCAATTCGATTAAAATACTTAATTAACACAATCAATCGACTAAAATATGTAATTATCTACAAATTGATTCATAAATAATATTTAATACGCATTAATTATGGTGGCCTGTGGGAATTATTGTACACTGTTGATGCTCATAATTACGGCATTTTCATATTTTGACTTTATTTTATATTACTTATGGTTAATTTTTGATTGGTGTATATTTCATATTACTGTTTATGATTTGTTTTGATTGTGATTAGTTGTTTTCTTATTTTGTTTATTTTCTATACCAGAACTGTGCTAGAAATGTTTATGTGTGTGTGTGTGTGTGTGTGTGTGTCGAGGCTTTTTTTTATTTAAAGTCCTTAGGTTCCGAAAGAACAGCAATGCACTCCTAACATCTTTTTGTAATGCGAGTGTCCATGGGATACCACGATTGCTAACCATTAGGTGACTCGTCTGCTCATTTACCTCCTTATCCTATAGTTAAAATACGCCCCTTGCTCACTAATGGTATTTATTTATTGCATTATATCATCTATCGCTTGAAAGTATGTGATTTTTTATCCAAATAGATAACCTAAAGAAGTAGTAAAGAGAAAAGACTTACGGATCTCTTCTGATGATGATGATGTTCTAACTTCATGTTGGCGCATCTGTTCAGGGCTGTGAGACGTCTGAACAGTGACTGGAGGGAGTCCGCGTCCAAGAACGGATGGTCGTTCTGAACGCCTGATACATCTATTGGAAACTGGAGATCTGGAACAAAAAGAGATAATTGTTAATAATACTAGTATATTCAAAAAGATTTTTTTTTCCTATATCGTATATTTCGCCCAGGAATCTTTTTCAATTTACAATAAAGCCCATTTCACACGAACATTCGTATCAATTACAACATCCCGACAAACAATACATCACATCTTAATTATACTCAAAAACCTTCATCACATTGTGACGTCACAATCTAGTAAACAAAACACGTCGTTACGTCACTCCTAGTATTGTGACGTCATTATTGAAAACACTATTGTTTGATGAGAGACAAGATTAGATAGTTACGCTGACACAATTGTTGATTTGGGTACTGACGGCTTTCAAGTATATTGAGTTTATTTTGTTTATATGTATGTATGTAAATTGATAGCAAACGTCTGTCGTAAATTTAGGTACGTTTGGAATTTTGTAGGGCGCTTCATAGATATTAATATCATGTAAATTTTTATTTTTTGCGAAATTGTGTAAGTTTGTCAGTGACCTAAATTATCTCGATGTGTTTCCTCGTATGTAGTTTTAGGGCCATGATATTTAATGATTAAGTAAAGAATGGTAACTGTAATGTCAAAAATAAATTTTACAGTAAAACGGAAAAGTAAGAAAAACGTTCAATGCGAAGTTATACAGGTTGTTAAAGAAAAATGGCAACAGGTGATGGTAAAAAACAAGTTTTATTTTTATGTAAAAATAAGGAATTGAATGTTTATTTTATGTAATAAAAGTTGTAATCAACGGCTTTAGGCTTATGGTGAATGAAACTAAAAAGGAGATAATTTTTTAAAAACGATTTCTTTTTGTCAGCGATTTGGGGGTGTTCCGTTTACACCATTTTTAATTTTCAATAAGCCCCCATTACACTACACAAATACGCAAATCAAAACTTTATGTAATACTTAATTAATTGTCATTCATCGTCGACCATTGCCGTATTAAAAAACAACGGTTACACAAAATACGAGATATCGAAAACGCATCAATATAAAATTTTAGACACGTATTTTAAAAAGCGCGCCTCGTGTCGGTCGCATCGCTCGTGTCGCTCGTCAAGGAAATGAAACTGAGCGGGTACCGGTAATAGGAAACGCGGGAGACTCGAAACTAAATACAGTTTGTTTGAAGTTAACTGAAGTAAAGAATAAAGAAGTTAGAAAGAAAGGTAGGTTTTCTGTTGAGTGAGAAAAATAAGAATGAGAATATTTATTTTATAATTTCTTTTAGTTGTAAGGTTAAGACAAGATGTCTCCCTGTCAAGCTCTGGATGTACCGAAACTTAATAGTATTGAAGTCACACCAATAGCCTATAGTATATACCTACTGCTGAGCAAAGTCTGTTCTCACACGGAGAAAGTTTGAGCATTAATCACCATATTTGCTGAATGCGGGTTGGCGATTTCAAATTTATAATTAGAAATTATAAGCCCAGGTTTCCTCACGATGTTTTCCTTCACCGTTTGTCAGTAGTGTCTAAATAATCTTAGAAAGTCGAAACTTGGAAAAGTCATATTGGTTGGTAGGTTTCAAACCCGCATGCATTAGAAGCGGGCATCTTAAGCCTTCGGGCCACCACGACACGACGAATAGTATTGAAATGCATTTTATTATATCTAATCCGAATTGCGGTCCACTCTAATATAAAACAGCGAGAATGCTACAAAATCCATATTTAACAAATTTCTGTTACTATAAAATAAAAGTTTATAATCTAGTTAATATAAGTAACATATATAAGTCTTGCTATGTCAACCAATCATCACATCAGAAACAACAGCACTTTCTGCCAAAATACAGACACAAACAGCGTCTATTGCTACCCCATCCGAAGTGCAATTGCATTACATTATGCAAGCAACATCAACCCTTTGTGTACTGTCCAGTAACTACACCCGATATTAGGCGCAATGCACACTGTTTGTCTAACGTCCAGTTACTTAGTTAGATGGCGCTTTGGTGCGGTAATTCATTTAAAGCACCCTGTATGTGAAGCTGTTGTGTTTTTTATTCAAGTTTTAGTGATGTTCTGGTTGGTTAGTGTTTTAATTTAGGTGGTTGGTATCCATAGAGTATTATGTTATTATATTTTATTGAATCCACGTTTGTGTTCTAAAATTCAAATCAAAACATCTTGCAAACTGTACCACTGTACTGATAGAAACTACCGATAAAAAGTGTTAAAATTAAAAAAGAAATATCTCAAAAATTGCTACTTGACAATCACAATAACCGAACTAACAGAAAAGTTTCTTAAATGTGATGTAGAAATAAACTAAAACAAATATACTAATTACACGTTCTTATCTTCAGCACAACACTTTACAAAACCCACCCCACGTCCATGAAGCCTGCATCTGTCACAAATAGCACAGATAAAATATATCTGCAACTGTCACCACCATCGCAAGCCATTACAATGTTACATAAGTGTCCTATAAATACATAAAAAAGATACATTTAAACTTATCGTCGGTACAAAAGTAGGCCGGTTGTCACAAAGTGTTCCGTATCGTTGTGACGTCACCATCCGGTTAGGGGGACGGGGTAGCGGAAGTGGGGAAGCGCAGTCGCTCGTTGACTGTCGAGCATGTAGGTCGCGTTTGAATGTAATTGGTTTGTTTGAAATGTAGAATTTTATTGTGTTTTTTTTTTGTTTTATGCGGGTGGTTATTTATAGAATATGTCTATAAGAATAGTAGCATTTCTACGCTAAGAAAATATGATTTTTTATTTAATATCAATTATATTGTTATTTAGACACGTACAAAGGGCATTATAAATTTCAGATCTTACAATATTTTATGTTAGTGCACGTAAATAATATTAAAGTTAACACATCTTGATTATTTCGTATTTCATTTCAAAGAAACAGAAACGAACTCACTGCTAAAGCCAAATACCTATACGCTTGTCACAAATACAATAAGACTCTTTTGCGTCACAAGTCCAGTAAAAAAACAAACAAATAAAACAACATATTTTCTTTTATTTCTTATCTTAAAGAAACACTCCAATTCTCACTGGTTTGAGTATTTGTTATTAATAAAAAACAATAGTCCTGTCAATTGGCCGGATTGGCAGAATTCGTCTTACGATCGGGTCAGCCAAGTCAATTGGACTGAGATAAATATATCTACGAAATGGTAGGTATTTATTTTTTCAAGAGTAATATTAAATTAGTTGATAATAGTTATATATAGAAATGAGACATTTTATCTGTCATGAAACTCTTGAATCCAATTCCAACCGTCATTGGTATTGTGAAATTTCGTACTCTTGACTTGCAACACTAGTGCCCGTTGCATCCATATTACGTGGATATTTAATTAATTAAATGGTATTAAGTTTAGCTTTATATTCCGTACTCTGAATGCTACTTTAACAGCTTCGATAGAGGTTGTATAGTTTTGACATTGAACAATTGTTGACATTTTATTGCATTGAAATTGCATTGTTTTTGAGATTGGTTAGCACCCTAGTATTTGACAACCAAGTCAGAAAACACAACAAATTCATGTTTTTTTTTAGTTTTTTTTAGGTGCGGTAATGGAATTGGATTTTTGAATTATTATTTGAGATCGTCAGTAAGTAACTTGTCTTTTAATACAATGTACAATCTGTCTAACAAGAAAAACAAATGAAAAAATCTTCTATAAATACCTGTTTTCCCTTTTAGTAACTGACATAATATTTACATGTAATATCCATCTAAAAGTACACATTATAAAGTATGACTATATAAAATACAGCATGATACGACATGATACTCGTAAATGTGATATAAAACCCGGTTCATTATTGCCCTTGACCGTATTAGACATGTTTTCAAATAACCGGGTATTTTAGGTCAATAGCTGCCGATATTATGTGTGTATTGAAATATTCTTTCACCTGGCAATGTACCAAGTAGGTTTGTATTGATGGGCTTTTGAAAAGGAATTTGGGTTTGATAATAAAGTTGTAAAAGACTGATCAAAATTAGAAGTACCTATGATTTTTTAACAAAAAAATAGTAGTGAGATAAGTTGTCAGTGTAGTCTAATGTAAAGATGACATTTATATACAAGTTAATATTTTTTTTAAACACTGTAGGTAAATATCTGGGCTCTCGTATTCGATCAATATATTTTTTTTCTTGGAAATACCTGGCCCTAGGTAGGTAGGTTCAATTACAAGGTAGTAAAATTACAGTCGTCTTAAAAATGCTAATGTTACACACACAAACTATTAAACAAGCCCATTAGGTACACATTTAATTTTAATACTAACCATACCACATATAAATGTCATGTAAACACCAAACCAGGATTAAAATAAATAACAGATAGCAAAAACCATCCCACAACAATTTAGAAATTAATATTTACTTAGGCCCAATACACACAGAGCCTCAAAGACCCATAAACACGTTTTAAAATAATTGCCATCAATCAGAAAATAATGTAACGAGGCAGCTTTATTTCTGCTGGCAACACATGTCATACTTGACGAGGGTCTGTGACGTGACGTGGCGTGACGTAGGTACAGTTTTCAACAAAACTTGCTGTTGATTGTGACTGTCTATTGTTCTGTAAGGTGAATTTGATATCAGAACTGTTCATCTTTGAAGGGGTAGGTAGATAAGTGTGAAACCCGTTTTGTTATCTGCGACATGAACAGATTAAAGACACGGTTTTAGAATTAATTTGAAATTTAGAATTAAGAAACGTAAATTTGCATAATACTTTGTTTTAGCAGCAAACTTGAGACTTCATACTCGCCCATGAAACTTGACCTATGAACTCTAAACAATAAGAATTTTGATACTAAAATAAGACTAGTGAGACAGAGTGCTCTTGACTCAACGCATACTGTGATATCCTTCAAATGTTGTGCATTGGTAATAAGATTATCACTTCCTAATTTTAAGTTAATGTTAAATCTGTAGCAACAATAAATGTTCAAATAAATAAATAAACGAAGACACTAAATTTTAGAAGAGACTGCCTCATTGGCCGGGTGGTCGCAAGTGCAACTGTCGGTCAAGAGGTCTCGGGTTCGATTCTCGGGTATTACTGGGTTTTTAAAAAAAATCTCAGTAGTAGCACGGAGTCTGAAATTGTGCCCGGTATATGGCAATAGGCTCACCCCATATTACATGGGACTCATAACATAAATAGTGAAAAGTGGGTGTTACATTGAACATTGGCATAATGTACCTCTCTGCCTACCCCTTCGGGTATAAAAGGCGTGATGTTATGTTACACTCAATTTGTATAAAAAAATCGCATAATCATTATTACGCACCCAAAAGCACCCATTTTGTATTCTCTCTACACAACTCTAAGCAAAGTGTCAGTGGAAAGCGAAAAATACTAAGCACAAAGTCAATACGATAATTAACTGAACACGCTAAAGAAACAGAAAAAGGCTTTTCTACTTCATTAACGTGACAGACAGACAGACAGACAGACGTTCAGCCAATTTCCTTAATGTTTCAAACCGGAGTGAAACATTTTCAGTGAAGGAAAATGTTTTACTGCAGTTGCCAGAGTTGTTCAGAGTTTTTGATACTGTATTCGCTGTAAGAGTGATTGCAAAATAGGACTGTCTAAGCTTAGTGAGGTACAAAGTAATATTGAGTAATTTTTTTATTTTTTCTTAGTAAAACCTAAGGATTGACGTTCATCAATCCTGAGGTTTTATTATTTGTTGACGCTCATCTACCTCGATTGTCGCAAGTACGACTGCCGGGCAAGGGGTCTCGGGTTCGATTCCCGGGTCGGGCAAAGAATTATTGGGTTTTTAAAAATAAATCTCAGTAGTAGTACGGAGTCTGGAAATGTGCCCGGTCACAACACTTTAGAGTTCGGAACTACATATGTCCAGTATTATATTATTACGGCAAATTGAAATAGACTACTTTATAATTATTATACTTATATCTACGTTCTGAAAAATAGAAAACATAAGGGTATGTTCACGTAATACCTAAGTTCTGTATGCGATTAGTACAAGGATTGATTGCGCGCAGATTGCATGCGGCTCGCGTGCTGAGCATTCGCGGCGCATTCGCTAGATGTAGACGCCCCCTAACATAAGTAATATCACAACAAAACTCTACCATTTCAAACTTAAACAATCTAAATTGGTGAAAAGACAAAGGCGACCAAATATTACCAGTGGCGCCATCAACTGCTTAACCCTGTCTGACCTTTTGAATTTATTTTCATAATGACGAAGTATTATATATTTTATGAATTCCAAACTATTAGGGCTTAAAATAGGCATCATTAGGACACCCATTTTCGGTGAAACCCTATCTGTCTTGACAGGGAAGTGAACTAGGTTTGGCGTATTAAATTTACTTAGTAGGAAGTTGGGCGAACCTTTTTTGTTGATATTTGCGTCTGTTGAGTTCCACATTATATGGTTTTTATTGGTTTATGATGTTGCATTTAATTCGTAAAATAATAACTAGTTTTTATAAGACTCTCAATAGCTTGCACTAATATCTGCTTAAAATGTGAAATACTTTCTTTGACTACATTCTAAATGCCTTGTTTGCACTTAACGACTTTGCAAAAAACCTACGCAACCTGAAAAAGAAAAAAGCTAGTTTTTAATTTCCACCAAAACAAAAATTGCACGTTATTTTTTGCACTTCTGTGCATTATACACTGGCTGTATACTGATGTATACTTTATATTGCTCGACAGTGTACACAACCCTACAGTGGAGGCCATGTTTAAAATTAGCGCGCGATCGCCCGCCTGTGAAATGTACGCTTGAACGCTTTGCCTTTTATCCCAAATCAGAGTCTAAACCATTGAAGTTTTTCCATGATGTATATCGTTGCTTATTTAAGGGAAAATAAACCATCAATACGTCGCTTTTTCATACTTATAAAGATCACATTTCTATGTCTTTTGTATAGACGTATGTAAGAGATTGGCGGATTCTTCATTACATTTAATAATTCCACATTTTCGGAGGGTCTCGGTGCCTTTTATAAGCCCCTTCTTTGTAGCAATTCAGGGACTCGTCTTATATTAGACGTTTAAGAGCACAACGAGCAAATAAATATTTTTATGAGTATTATAACCTTGATGCCAATACGTCATGTATCATAGAGGCAATATCTGTACAAACCGGGCCAGAAATATATGGCCAGCATTTTTCTTAAGCTTTTTTGAATATTTTCCTTCTAAGGGACAAAGGTATTCAGAGACGAGTATGAGTAAATATATTCATGCATTATTCTGTCGGATATACAAGTGACTTTGAGACTGACAACATGACGTTTGGCATGTGAAGTAGGCGCCTTTTATCCGCTATTTGTATTCTTTAAGCACGCTTGCGAGTAAATATGACTTTTTAATGTGGGCTTCTGTTAAGCCTTTTAATGCTACAAAAATGTATTCGCTTTTTTATATCATCAAAATAATATGGAAAAAAATTTAACACGGTTAAAAATAACACCGCTTTGAAAGTAAGAACTTCCACGTAATTATTTTTAAATGTTGATAAATAAGAATTCTTTATCACTCTTAGAAGTGATGCCTAAATAAGGGCACAGTCTGACATTTATTTGAAGATTAAATAAAAACAAAATAGTTTCCTCATGATACAGGAAAGTTCATTACTTGACCTTTAATAGGTGCCTGCCTAGTTACTTAACAGTATACAAAATTCAGCAAAAAAATGAGCCCTCTCCTTCGAAAGCGGGTAAAATATTAAAAAGGGAAGATTATTTAATAACGCCTAAAAACGATCAACAGAAAAATACCTTAAGAGCCGACCCAATTTTTCATAAAGCTTATGAAACATCGTAAAGTTTCATTGAAAACTTTGCAAGCCAAATTGGTTTAAGTCCCTGTTTAATTCAATGTTTTCACTTGACGGCGATTTTTCAAGAACTTTTTGCTAAAGGGAAAAGAGAAAAAAATTGTTTAAAAGCTTTAATTAAATCGTTAACTGGCCCGCTTTGTCTGTCCTCAAGTGTACTGCGGGTGATTGTTCTGTGAACTGTGGAACAAAGGGTTTTTTTGCTATTCAAGTGCAAATTAGTAGTCTTCAGATGTTTTCATGGCATAGTGGGCTAAATAAAAGTATTGTAGGGATAAATAAACTATTGTTGATACGGTAGTTTAGGTATTGATGAAAATCTTGGATCAGTTGTAGTCGAATATATTGTTTTGAAAAGTGAAAGACATGTTTAATTTTTTTTCCAATTTCAGTTTTTCTTAGTCATATACAAAATTTAAGTGTCTAACCAGTTTTTTTAGGAAGAATGATTTGCTAAAACGGAACTGTAAGTACTTACATATTTACAAAATCTTGCTTCTATTTATTATTACAAGAATTTCATATTTACATTTGTTATTTGCACATAACCAACTATAATTAAACCAAATTAATCCCAAAATTGGTTGCAACCACAATCTAGAGCAAATCTCTTGTCAATATCCACTGGAGAGTTCAATACAATTACTTATCAGAATCCAATTAACGGACTCGGTCACCGGTGGCTCTACATAGAGTGTGTAGAGCTGTGGTTCTCAACTATTGGTCCGTAGACAGCAGACACCAACATATGGTCCACGAAAACAAAACACAAGACCTAATAAATATACCATGGTTATCTATATCTTTATAGTATATAATTCTTCTGTGAGTGTGTATGTCACTGAACTTTTTTCAAACGACTGGACCGATTTTGATAACATTTTTTGGGTGTGTTCAAGGGCATCTGGGAATGGTTTAAATTCACTAATCAGCCCGGCAGATGAAGCTGCAGCCGTTGTTTAGGTTATTTATCCTAAATAGCTGAACTAATTTGAATGAATTTTTGTTTATACATTCAAGTGGATATGCAGGACAACGTCTGTTGGGTCCGCTAGTAGGTATATATAAAAATGAAACCCGTTTCTCGTTGTCACGCCATAACTTGAGAATGGCTGGACTGATTTGTCTGATTTTTTTGTTATGTTTGTTATTGTCAGGAGAAGGTTCTTATGATAGAAAAAAATCCTGAAAATCTTATGGGAACATGAGAAAAAGGGGTTGCGCGTATGAAGTCGCGGGCAGAAGCTAGTACATCATAAGATGACTTTTGGCCACTATTACTAATGGTAAGCGATGATGTGGCCGATGATGGAGCGCGCCTAAATATGAGCAACCTGTTCACTCAGGACTTGAAGACACCCAAGTAGTATTTTTTAAGAAAACACAGATTTTGACAATGAATTTAATTCCTTATCAGTTTGCTTACGAGGAAACTCGAAGAGGAATCAACGCAGTTATGGAACTAATAAGAATTGTATTGCGAACCTGATTGAAAAAGAGTAACCATGGAGTTTCTAGCTCGTTGGTCTCCATAAAAATCTACACCTTAGAACGAGCAAATAGCTTCATTAACGGACCGACTAACAGAATGTCCCTTTTAAACTTTTTGTATAACGTTCAACGCCTTCCTAGTCTCATTGTAATGATTTTGACTTGACTCTGAGTTTTTTACAGAAATGAAGAAAACTTTGAGAACCCCTGGTGTTGAGTATGTAGAGTATGTAGGGTGTGTAGAGATAGGTGGCCTTTGTAAATATGGGCGGTGTTGAACTCTACATACCTAGAGGCAAGCAATAAAGATATTCTGTTGGCATGTAGGGGCTTAATATAGGCAATTTTGAACTATGTAGCCTTTGAGGACTAGTTTTCGGAGGAATTGAGGTAACACCTTTATTTGTTGGACTGTAGAGTAATTCATTTTATAATTGCAAATAAAATGTTTTGATTGAACCTAAGTTAGGATTTCGGGTATAGAAATAGGCATTTAAATAATATTCACACTATTAATAAAATTGTCTATTATAAAATGTGATTATAATACAAAGGAAAATAAGCCTTACTAGTCAGAGAATCCAATGAAATTCACAAAAAGTTTGCTCGAGTAAAATATTCCATGGAAATGCCTGTCACTTTCACTGTTTACCCACTGTGTACTGTCGTGGGCAAAAGTGTTTTTTCATTAATTTCTTTGTATTTATTTGGTGATGATATATTATTTTATTTATTTCTTTAATTTTAAAGATTGATCTTTAAGATTGATTTCTTATTTAGGTGTTATCTAAATTATACTATTAAACTACAGTATATAAGGGTTGCGTGCGATAAAGATTTTATTACATTTTATTAGTTAGACAAGTGGTAGCACAAAGTCTGGGACTCATAACATGAATAGTGAAAAGTGGGTGTAATATAGTACAGTGGCATTTAGTGCCGCAATATGCACCTCTGCCTACCTTTTTGGGGACAAAAGGCGTGATGTTATGTGATGTTATGTTATGTTAGTTAGACTAATAAAAGGGTCAAGCTGAAGAGAAGGTTTTGTATAGTAAAAGCTACTTTTATCCTTTTAGAAAATGACTAGAAAAATTTTTTCCTAAAGAAAAATACGTAGATGATATCATTTTTCTCCGTTTACACAGAGATATTCCAAATAGCATTATATGAGATTTTCTGTAGGTAATACTGCAACTCCACGTATTTCTATTTTATTTAGGTTCCTATCAAACGGCTTTATAACTGCATTTTACCCGAGCGAGTAAATATTGGAGTTACAATTGAATTGAATAAGAAATCCTTAGTCGAGTTTGTGTATCAAATATGTATGTGCTACGTCCTAAGTAGATTTAAGGATGAAGTATTGGATTTTCTATTGAAGGCTGAATTTTAATATTATTGTAAGATTATCTAAAGAAGAATAAATATGCTGTTTTGTTAGAAATAGGGTAGTTTCCTAAATTTTATTTTAATGTCCGTCTGGTACATTCATTTAAAAACTTTAGACATGTATTTTTTCTTTTCTCACAAAATGGCGATTTTTTATTTCAATGCGTTGTTTTTACTGGTCAATATAATAATAAATAGACAGTTTCTATTTATTGGTCAAACTACATAACATAACATCACGCCTTTCATCCTCGAAGGGGTAGGCAGAGGTGCAATCAGAAGTAACACCCACTTTTCACTATTTATGTTATGAGTCCCATGTAATAGGGTATGAGCCTATTGCCATATACCGGGCACAATTCCAGTCTCCGTGCTACTACTGAGATGTTTTTTAAAACCCAGTAATACTTTGCTCGACCCGGGAATCGAACCCGAGACCCTTTGCCCGGCAGTCACACTTGCGACCACTCGGCCAACTCGGCCAACGAAGATTGGTCAAACTATTAGAAAACGAAATAACAATACATTTGAAAATGACCAAATAGACTTATTCTTCCACCAAACAAAACATTTTCTTGACCTTTCCCGTAAATGTGAAGCGGAATATAGGTAAACAGTAAAAGATGGCCACCCGACCACAATCCGACCTTTGTAAGTGTAGCTTAACCTAAATAACCTAATCCTTTTGGCTGGTCCTTGGTCACGCTACCAAAATACAATACAATACATCACTGACTATCTCATTGTCAGAGTGGTCGCAAGTGCGACTACTTTGCAAAGGGTTTCGGGTTCAATTACTAGGTCGGGCAAGTATTACTGTGTTTTTAAAAATAATCTCAGTAGTCGCACGGAGTCTGGTAATGTGCCCGGTGTATGGCAATAGGCTCACCCTCTATTACATACTCTTATAACATGAAATAGTGTAAAGTGGGTGTTACATTGTACAGTGGCATTAAGTGCCGGAATGTGCATTTCTGCCTACCCCTTCGGAGATAAAGGCGTGAAGTTATGTTATGTTATTTTACAAAACAATACACCCATTTCTCAATTTATTCACGTTAATATAAAGAATTGCTTCGGAGATTATAGAGTATTTATCAGTTTTTAATGACACTCAATAGTAGAACAGAGTCCAAAATTACGCCTGACCCTTGACAATATTCGCCTGCGATTACATGGTGTGATGGTAATCATTGTTTAAAAAGGATATTTTTCAACAAAAATAATTTGAGTGTCGCAGGTGAGTTCGTTCATTCTAGTAGACAGTGACTCTCATTGTTTTTTGGTTTTAGTCTGTAAGAGTCTGGCATAACCTGATGTCTGACGCTCATTGTCTAGACAAAGGGTATCAATGAGGATTTCCACACGTTAATAAAAAAACGATATTAACGTAACAACACACTCATTTTAGTTTTCAAGACTCCGTGCTACAGATAATTTTAAAATGCTCATACAAAGAACAATGTACGTAGACCATAAAATTATCTGAAGTAGTTTCACGTACAAGTTGGACGTAACTACGCAACATCGCTGATGATACTAATAAATCAATCAAGCGTCAGTCATTATGAAGACAGATACTACATATATAAATAAGTTTGTTTATTACTATACTAACTGGTTAGTCGATTGGTGTAGTCGAATTTTTATGTTCTGGATACAGAGTAAAATGGTGAATGTATTGGTATTCGATACTGACACTTGGGACCAGTCAGCCAGCGAGGCAGTCAGCCAAAAATATGTCTTATAAAAAAATTACTGAAAGAAATAACCCAACCACTTGTCTTCCTAACAGTACGTCAAATAGGGTTGCCCCGTATATAAATTAAAAGCACTCCACAAAGCCCTGGCCAGTCGGCCGTGGATTCGATTAACTGACCATAAATGAATTCACTCAATACGTCTTTTTATACATTTTTTACCGACTTTTATTGCAACAGGTCGACTGTCATTGCCCTTTTTTCCTTTAGATGTTGATATAAAGTGATTGTTTTGTGTTTGTATTTGTTTGTGATGAGAATGGAATAGTAATTGTGTGTGTGTATGAAATTGGAGTGTTTGCGTGATGCATTTGTAGTGATAATGGTATTTTGATTTGCGAATGAGGTTTCTAGAGCTTGTTGAATTAGGTATGTTGGTTATTTAGTTTAAAGTTTTGTTAGGAAACCCTTTTAATGTACTCTTTTAAGATGTAGATATGTATGGAAGTAGAAGTAGAGATATTGCATTACAATTTCGAACGATGGTACCTATTGCTAAACTACGTTATTTTATGTTTTTATAATAACTATCGTGAGACGTACTAAATTAACTAAAGTCGCGGGTTACTCACGTGGATATACTGAGAAAAGCTCTACTAGTTTCGAATCACAGAGGGGTTCCGCGGTCGCTGTGATGACAGTGAGCTGTACGTTCTTTTAGGCGACATTTAGAAACTGCACCTGAAGCTATGAACGTCATTTAAACTATGCTTGTTCTGCCAACTAGTTGTATACTATCCCAATGACAATAAAGTCATAAACACAATTTTCTAGTATTTAGTCAATGTTTATAATATTTAGTTTTATTTAAGTAATACCTTTGGACATTTTTCGATTTCTTCACTGCATAGTATAAAACAAAGTCGCTATCCGCCGTCTGTCTGTCCCTATGTATGCTTAGATCTTTAAAACTAAGCAACGGATTTTGATACGGTTTTTTTTAAATATATAGACTGATTCTTAAAGAAAGTTTATAAGTATAATACATACGTAATATATATAGTAGAGAAACACTGAAAAATTTAGAGGTTTCTAATATGATATCATTATGTAGATAGATTTAGACGGAGCGGGTCGCTAGTTTTTAATAAACAACATAACACAACATTCCATTAACAAAATAAATTATCCCAAATCACAGTTATAATTCACTATTCAATAGTCCACGTGGACAAATAATTAAGGGCAACAATTGCATTTCTAAACGCCCTTATCATTAAGCTTAGCCAAAACTGATAACATTGTTCTCAGTAACAGAATTTAAAATAGAATTGAATACTTGTGTTCGCGATAACGTCAAGATTTCGGCGGCGACTGTACCTACAGCAGGTCAAGTTACCCCGGTCTATAGTGGATTATCAACTTAATGTTTATAGATATAAAGTCGATATATCAATGATAAAGTTTTTACAGTTTGGTATACATTGTCGTGCTGTTCTATTGTGATATTTATAGTGTATTATGAGTAATCTGGCTGTAAGTTAGTTGGTTTATGACGTAATGATTCATAGGCGCTTACGACTAGTAATTTCCTAATATGGGAACATTTTTCTGTAATTGCTAATGCTTCTATTTAGTTCGAAGGTTGATTTGTGATTGTAATGGTGAGATAGTTTGATTCGATTATCGGTTGTGACAAAGTCTTTCGTAGTAGGTATTATGGAATTTCGAAGTTGGGATGGCGATGTTACTTTTTTATTTATGAATAAATCTGAGCTTTTAGTGAATATATACATATATATTTTTTTTGTTACACATTGTGCCATATGATGTATTTATTTCTCATCTCGCAGGGCTGCAGGAAGAAATCCCATAAGGGATATGCAGTACCTATGTACCTCTGTTTTGTTTTATTTTTTTTTCTTCTGTGTATGTATTGTCTATGTGGTGTACATGAATAAATAAATAAATAAAAATTATGAATTTTTTTTTTGCTAAAAATTTGACAGTGATCTGTAGGTATCATTTTAATTATAAGGCAACAGATATAAGTAAAATTAATCCAGATTCGATTTTCACTAGCTCAATATGGTTCATAAACACAATATAAGCATTTACCTGGTTTCGTCACGTGAAGCTCACTTCGAATGTACACATTAGTGTTTAATAGATGCATTTTAATCTACGCATTATACACCATAGTGGGCATTATTAAACATACTTTTATTTACACACACTCATTTAACACATTTATAATGCAATGTTTTAAGATCAAATCTAGATCTATCGCAATTTTATCAAGAAATATTTTACATCTTCGTTCTATATTTACCTAAATATAAAAGTTTATTTTTTAATATTTTTAATCAAAAACACAGACACTAATTACAATGTTATTGTATTATCATTATAATATCTAATAACACACCAATTTATTGACACATTTTTCTTAGATACGATAATATTTCATATACTTTTCTACGAACATTTTCTCACTAAAAAAACAAATAATAAACACGTATGTCTTACATCGCCTCGCGATGTGAATGATAAAATTTTCAATCGTGAATACCAGTGGCGAGTTATATGTATACAAGTAAAACTACATAAATCCAGTCTAACATGGTCTCAATTTCTATGATCGTCCTGCACATTCGACAATCAGTTAATACTGGTTACGTATAGCTTGATTTGCAGCTATGCGTACTACATAGATAAACGAATGGAATCCGCAATGATAATAATATAGAAATATAGACACTGTCAATATGTTCGCAACGTGCGTCTAGTCACGCATGTTTATATTTACGACTTTAGTTTTAAAGAAGGTGAGCAGAACTCCTGGATATTTTCAAAAGGTTGATATTATAAAAATATCCTTTGAAAGGCGGATTTTAAGAGACTTAAAAAAGAAATAAAATGTTTTTTTTTATAATCACTTTCGAGTGTCTTTCAAGATTGAGAAGGTGTGCCTTCTCAAGGTTCTTGTGTAGGTTAAATTCCCGGGTCAAGCAAACAGATTTAAATTCAAAGTTAGATAAAAAATTCGGATATATGTGAAATACATGACCTTATAACAAACAATGTCGTGGTGGCCCGGAGGTTTAAGACGCCCACTTCTCATGCATGAGGGTACGGGTTCGAAACCTACCAACTAAGATTATTCTTCTAAGATTATTTAGACACCACTGACAAACGGTGAAGGAAAAACATCGTGAGGAAACCTGGACTTATAATTTCTAATTAAGTATATAAGTTTGAAATCGCCAACCCGCATTGAGCAAGCGTGGTGATTAATGCTCTAACCTTCTCCGTGTGAGAAGAGGCTTTGCCCAGCAGTGGGCATTTATAGGCTGTTGATGATGATGATAACAAACATTTGAAATTGCACTACAGAAAGACTGTCTATAAAAATTTAAACGTCATCACTGAATCTAGAACTGTGTCTGAAGTTAGCTCAATTCTTATCATAATATCAGATAGGTAGCCTAGGCCTAAGTACTCTTTAGCCTATTCTTATCAATCGATTCAAACATGGTTAGATTGCTAGCTACTGAAAGACGAAATCTCATTATCTGCCTTCGTGAGTTATCAAAATGTTTCCTGAGAGATGAGATAATTTAGTATGCCTCACGATAGTTATTATAAAAACAATACTTTGACCCGACCTATACATAAATTATTGCACAACAAATAATGATCCTTATTCTACTTAAATCACTACATAGTATAAAACAACGTCGCTATCCGCCGTCTGTCTATCCCTATGTATGCTTACATCTTTAAAACTACGCGATTCTTAAGGAAGGTTTATATGTATAACTAGCTACTTCCGCGCGGTTTTACACGCTCTGCTAGCTCCTATGGTCGTAGAGTGATGTTTTATAGCCTATAGCCATCCTTGATAAATGTGCTATCCAACACAAAAAGAATGATTGAAATCAGACTTGTAGTTACGGAGATTAGCGCGTTCAAACAAACTAACTAACAAACAAACAAAAAAACAAACTCTTCCGCTTTATATAATAGTATAAGATAAATGCATATTGCATCCGTGCGAAGCCGGGGTGGGTCGCAATCTTTCTATACTAAACTACACATAATCCTCAATTGATAGGGGATCAATACCAAGACGCCACACTGTCTCATGGTTTATGCAAATTAGCACGAATCAACTAATTAGTCCGCAGCTGACGTCAATTAGTGTTTGCTGAGCATAAATCATGAATGGTCATCAATGTTTGATAGTCAGTCATGTGGGAATTAGGTTGGACAATGATCTCTGTACCTACTTGGAATTATTGTGTCATCGACGACCTCGTTGGCCGAGTGGTCGTAAGTGCGACGGCCGAGCAACCGGTGTCGGGTTCGATTCCCGGGTTGGGAAAAGTATTACTGTTCTGTTTTTAATAATTCTTAGTAGTAGCACGGAGTCTGGAATTGTGCCCGGTATATGACAATAGGCTTACCCCCTATTACATGGGACGCATAACATAAATAGTGAAAAGTGGGTGTTACATTGTACAGTCGCATTAAGTGCCGTAAAGTGCACCTTTACCTACCATAAATAAAAGGCGTGATGTTATGTTGTGTAAAATAATTCTTGATTTAGATGTCACGTTAGGCTCTTGACCTTAATCGCGGCAGCTTAGTCTAATTCCAGATGTGTAAAGTGTTATTATTGTTTAGGTACGAAAAATGTACGTGGTATCTAAATTAAAATAGGGCCTCAGACGAAACACAACGCAAGCGTTGCTTCACGTCGGTTTCCTGTGAGGCCTTGGTATCACTCCGATCGAGCAGGCCCATTCATGCCGAAGCATGGCTCTCCTACAATTTCGAATTTCATGCTATAGCTAAGAAATCGAAGTATCAAATACTTATTTACACTTATTCCGTCGCTGAAGATCAGTGACAAGACAAAATAAAACAATCAAAAAATTTAATAACATAACATCACGCCTTTTATCCCCGAGAAGGGGTAGGCAGAGGTGCACACAGAAGTAACACTCGCTTTTCACTGTTTATGTTATGAGTCCCATGTAAAAAGGGGTTAGACTATTGCCATATACCGGGCACATTTCCAGACTCCGTGCTAGTACTGAGATTTTTTTTAAAACCCAGTAATACTTTGTCTGACCCAGGAATCGAACCCAAAACCCCTTGCCCGGTAGTCGCACTTGCGACCACTCGGCACACAAAAGTTAATATTAAAAATAAATTAAGACATTCAAATAAATTATAATAAGTATACAAGGAGTATCATAAACTAAAAAGCAATCGTAAATTAATGTCATTAAGATATCGATTGTATTGTACGCTTATCTCTATAGATAATGGAGTTTATTGGTTAAATTCTTGGTAGGACCTATTTTATATTAACTTGATATTATTTCTTTATCAATACCTAAGTTAAATTTTGGTATTTCTATATAAATATTTAATATTCCTGACTGTACAGTAATCTTGTCTGGTCTTTTCTTATGGGATAAGCCGGTAAACGAGCAGACGGATCACCTGATGGTTTCAATTGGCGTCGCCCATGGACACCTGGAACACCAGAGGCGTTATATGTGCGTTACCGTTCTTTTGGGATTAGGAATTTGAGGATTGTTGGGTATTTAGGGATTGGGGAAGGATGGTGGGGGGTAATTGGGCCTTCGAAGAAGAAGAAGAAGAAGCATGGCTCTCCAACACATAACTGTTTATTTGTTTCAATTTTCCAAAATAAAGTCTATGTTACTTCTTAGTATAGCTACCTGCCAATAAAAGCCCCGTCAAAATCGGTCTCGCAATCCTAGAAATTAGCCAGTCCAAACAGACAGGCAGACTAATATTATAAAAAATATTTTGGTATGTGTATCGTATGTGTATTTATATGCATGTAGTATTTTTTTTAAGAGAGGAAAATTATTGAATGACTGCTCCCGCCTGAGCGACGCGGTAGGGAGTGTCAGACCCTTACTGACTAAAAACCACCCCGTTCCTTCTCCTGCACGTCGAGCTGGAGCCCCGGTAACCCGTTAGGTTCTCCGCGACATATGCATGTAGTATAAGGCGGTTATTTTAATATTACAATTTTGTTTATCTGTTTAGATGCTGTTGTCTCAAAGAACAATATGCCACCAAAAATTATAAACAAACTATCGATTAGGATACCAATTATTATATTAACTAACATTATTCTACTAACCCTTTCATAATACAGACACAAACATAAACCAACTGAGAATTATTTACGACTGGAAGAGTTCAAAAAACAAATTGTATTGCGGTGCAGTATCGTTCGGAGTCCAAGTGCATCATTGTACAATTCAATTGGACTCACATGCGGGGCCTAAGGTCAGGCTGTACTGTGAATAAAATACTTTATGAATGGACTGAGGTGTAAGCGAATAGCGAAATGTAAGACTGAAAGTATATTTATCTAAGTTCATAACGTGACGCTCGCCATTTCGTTTTATTTTTATTTTTAATGGGATGACGTTTGACCATTATCTCGACTGGTGGTAAGCGATGATGCGGTATACGATGGAGCACGTCGTGCCATAAGCAACCTATTCACTCGGGCCTTGAAGACACTCTATTCACTCGTTTGAACTAAAACCCCTGGCGTAGCTTGAAATTAATCGGGTTGCATTTGTAAATTGTGATGAATTAGGTTAGTGTGAGTGAGATAGCTATCGCAAGCCATTTCAAAGTGCAATGAAAAGAAGAAAACTTGTAGTATGCAATGTAATACCTAAATATTCAAAATATTTTATAATAACTATCGTGAGACAGTTACAGTATAATAGTTATCGAGTAGGCTGCGCGACATCGCCGCGACCGCGCACGCTGCTCATGAGGAAGAACCCCTCTGTAGTTCGAAACAAGTAGAGCTTTTCTCAGTATTTTCACGTGATGAGTGACTCATGATTTTTAGTTATAATAAAAATGATTTAATAAATTGATTAATATTAAAGAAATACAAAACCTAGCCATTTGATCTGATAAAATCATCAAAAATCTTTTTATTTTGTAAAACTTTAGCTTAAACTGTCAAATACCAAGCGGTCACCGGTGACCGCAACCTATTGTTCTTTAATTGTGTCTATAATGATGGTACTCAACGAGTTAATAAGATACTGAATACTTTATTTATTTAGTAATACAGAGAATTTTAAAGTTTATATTTGTACCACACAACATACGATTTCAAGCGAATCGGACAAGGTTAATCTGCACATGTGTAGTAGACTGTGCATTGTATAAACATAATATATCTGTATGAATGTATGTTTGTATGTCTAAAGTGTTGATTGTTGATGTTGATTGCAAGTCAACCATACTACCTACTGGCCTTCTGCCATTGATTTTGTTATTTTGTAAAGTTCATTTAATTTGTTACTTATCCTTATCCTTATCCTTACTAATATTATAAATCGGAAAGTGAGTTTGTTTGTTTGTTCCACTTTCACGCCGTAACTACTAAACCGATTGCTTTGAATTTTTGCAGACTTAAAGTTAGAAGTCCGGATTAAATAATAGAGTACTTTTAAACCCAGAAAAATTTGATATTCCCAAGGGAAAACAAAAGTATTGGTATAGATGGCGCTGTGTGTATTGGTATATGTCACATAGGCTACTTTTTATCCTTTTGTGACGCGAGCGAAGCCGCGGGTAAAAGCTAGTTTAAAATAATTCCATAATTTTAACAGTATACCTATTATGTTGCCTTAAATTAGACTTGATTAGACTTAAAAACAAAACTTATTTTTAATACCAATGTCGAATATTTCTAGTATATTACTCTTATTTATTTTTTTCAGTACCCAGTACTCAGTAGACATATTAAGCACCTTAAAAGTTCAAAGTCATTACCAAAAATATCTTTACCATATTATTTTGTCTCCACTTATCTCCGGCTTATCTTCAATACGACCAATGTTCGAACTGGTTGTATTGTTACGATGGTGTTATCAAATCCTATGCTCTCTTTGACACGTATGTCATAATACTTTTGGTGTGGACGTGACAGTATTCAGGTAGGGGTATTTGTAGATGCAATTTTTTAGAAGACTGGTACTTAATGCGTTTGTTATTCTTTTGGTGTTATTTTTTTTTTAAGGGGCGAAAATCATCGAATGTCTTCTCCCGCCTGGGTGAGGCGGAAGGGAGTGTCAGACTCTTACTGACTAAAAACCATTTTTCCGTTCCTTCTCCTGCACGTCGAGCCGGAGCCCCGGTTACCCCTTTTGGTGTTATAGATGTCTTTGGAATCATTTACCATGAGGTGATTTGTAAGCTAGTTTGCGTCCTTTTAAATGAAAAACTCATTAACTGCATATAAGTGCCCACTGCTGAGCAAAGCCTCTTCTCACACGCATTAATCACTACGCTTGCTCATTGCGGGTTGGCGATTACAAACTTATAATCAGAAATTATAAGTCCAGGTTTCCTCACGATGTTTTCCTTCACCGTTTGTCTGTGATGTCTAACTAATCCTAGACAGTACATATAGCTTGAAAAAAGTCACATTGGTACTTGCCGTTGGTAGGTTTTGAGTCGGAACTCTCATGCATGAGCAGCGGCCGTCTTAGCCTCCAGAATAAAAAACTCATCGGTATTAAGCCCTTCCTGCTGTATTTTTCGTTCATAAATCAATACAGAATAAGCTTGCATGATTTTTTATTGTTTTTAATGATACGTTGACTTTAAAATAGCCTTTTGGTTGGTCTGTTTATGAGCAAAGGTCTGGGTTTTCCACATAGGAAAAAGTACTGGGTAATTTGATTTGGGGATTTCGAATTTTAGAATGTATTCTGTAAAACCCCAGTGTCTTACTTTAGGTAATTGGTGTCCATATTTATATAATTTACTGCCTCGTTCGTCGAGTGGTGCAAATGCAACTGCCGTTGCAACTTGCATTGGGTTCGATTCCCGGGTCGGGCAAACTATACTGGGTTTTACCCCTATTACATGGGCACATTTCCAGACTCCGTGCAATAAAAACTGTGATTTTTTTATAAAAACCCAGTAATACTTTGCCCGACCCGGGAATCGAATTCGAGACCCCTTGCCCGACATTCGCACTTGTAACCACTCGGCCAATGAGGTCTTATAGATAGTGAAAAGTTAGTGTTAACATTGTACAGTGGCATTAAAAGCCGTAATTTTCACCTCTGTCTATCTCTTCGGGGATAAAAGGCGTGATACTATGTTATGTTTATTTATATAATTTGCAAGTAAATTAGAATCAAGAAAAAGTAAAACATAACTCAAAACTTCATAACACAGAATTATAATTCCTTCACAAATCCCCAAAGAAAACTATTGCCATATTGCCACAGCCTGCTACAGTTCAACTTCTAAAGATCAGAAGCAACATGGGCGCATTTCCCCTCGGTTTGCTATGAAAGACATTCATTAGTAAGAAGGGTAGAGGCGGGTAAATTGGCTATGTAGATGAATACGTGGAGTATTCAAATATATTCTGTTCTGTAATTCTATAGGGGATAACGGGCGTTTAGCAGCCACAGGGAATGTGTGTTTGACTTTGATGTAGGTATTTGAATTTGACTTTTGATTTTTATGCTGAAGGGGGTAACGAGGTGTTGTGTATTATATTGGTAAAAATGTATTGATATGTTTTATTTGTTGAATTGAGGGCAGAAATGCATGTAGTACCTATATGTATTAAGAAATTAGTGGTCATCCTTATTCTAGTTATAATATTTTAAATTTGATTGAATGTAAATATGGCAAATCAAATTCCGAATTCTAGAAGTCCCATAAACATGATTTCCGTACTTCATAGTCGTGTTAGTCGGGAATCAAACCCACGATTAACTGTATCACTTTAAACACAACAGTCCAACAGCATTATGTCTATTTAAGAAATATAGTTTATGTCAACAATTAACAGTACTTTTAACGACTCCACCATTAAGAAATCAACCGTCCACCGGCGACTTTGATCATCATCATCATGGTCCATGAGACCGTGATGAGTGTGATGATCACAATTGACTGGTTAATGAAATATTTAACCTAAGTGTTAAGTGGTTTAAAGTGTTGTTTTTAAAACGATTAGTTTATTAGTAGGAACTCTAGCGGTCCGCCTACAGATTGTACTTATTGTGTGTATTGTAAGTTTCTTTTGCTCATTTTGAGGGTAGGACTAGGCAGAGATGTAGGTCCCAATTAAATCTAGGTTACACCCAGTTTTGATAATTTTGCTAAAGATTGATTAAGATTCAGAAGAAACTAAGATGCATTAGTGCTTCTTAGGTAATTATTTTTACTCCTACTGCATTCAAAATAATCTCTTGTGCCTACTTATCGTTTAAATATTAAGGATTAAATTGCAGAGTCGGCAAAAGTTACTATTTTTCTTCTTCTTAGTCGTTCTCTTCATTACTGAAGGTCGTGTCTAGTCTGGTGCACGCGTCACTTGATGCACGACCCTCCTCCAAGCTGTCACCTATCCTCTGCTGTCTTTATGGCTTGTAGAACTGTCAGCCCGGTGAGGTTTCTAGCCAACGGGTAGGTGAATGACCACTAGGTCTTTTTCCGTTAACCTGACCAACAAACCCAAGCTTCTCCAGATTGTTGGGGTCTTTACGCGCTTTACTGTTTTTACGTAGGCACAGTACAGAAGATTGTTCATCCAATAATTGCAATTTAAATTTTATGATATTACTCAATAATTACAAAATTTTTCAACACTATTCAGATCTAGTAATTTATTTTCATACAAAACTGGGTCATAAAACCTTAAAGTTAAGTATCGAAATTAATTCAACGTAATTCAGAAGCCATTTTATTTAGACACTGAAGCAATATTTTCAATGGCCCTTATATAGGGTGTTTAAAATATGGCTCGTCCTACATTTTATTTTAGAATTTTGTGTTAGAACACATGTGTCCTACAAAATTTATGTTTGCGGTCAAATTATTGTAAAGTAAGGCTTATGTGTATTTTTAGCAGCTGTAAAGTTGCTATCATGTGGGATTTTATATGATAAATGTGAAAGTTAAGCTTTTTAAATGGAAAAAATCATAGGTTTTGGCTAAAATTAAATGCCTAGGCAGAACATCAAATACCTTTTCAAGATGCTATTGCGTGAATAAAAAAATATGACACAATACAAATACTTATTTTCGTGTGTCGTGTGTCACGGAATACTGCTCATGAATATAAGCCTTTAGTATGGTTTGAAACTAGTCGAGTTCCACGTCAAACAGTTACGTATGTAAGCCGAAAACATAATAATTAATTTAGTATGTCTCACGAAAGTGATAATATGAACATCAAAAACTATTACTTATTTGTTAGTTGAGAGACTAATCATGTTTCAAAAAGATCACTCACTATTACATTATACGTCGATTATGTCCAAGGCAATATTATAATTATAACGCCAGACTACTACCATACACTAGGTACCCAATTATCCACATTTTTGACGCCATACTGTCTTCGAAATCCTCAATAACCAACGAAACATTTTTAACCTATTAGTCAAAATAAAAAAAAAGAAACTGTCAAGCAAGAGCTGTGTCTAGAGGTACAAGAAGCAGTCCATTCGCAAATGACGTAAAGTTTCCTTGTACCAGCCATTATTCAGTAATAGTGTTAATTGATGGGCTCAGCCTGTACTTTGGTACGGACCACTGTGCAATGGTATTTGCAGAAGTACAATACATATTGCGGTACCATTTTTAAGTGTGGGACAGCCATGCTTCGCAATGAGCTGGCTCGACCGGAGTGATACCACGGCCTCACAGAAGACCGACGTGAAACAACGTTGTGTTGTGTTTCGTTGTGTGAGTGAGGTTACCGGATGCCAAATTACCCCCCCCCCCCTTTCCCCAATCCCAGAATCCCAACAATCCTAAAATTCCTAATCCAGAAGGCCGGTAAAACACTTGGAACGCGTCTGGTGTTCCAGGTGTCCATGGGCGACGCCGACTGCTTCTCGTTTGCTCGTTTACCGGCTTATCCCATAAAAAAGTAGTTATGGCGTGGTTTACTTAAAATTGACTATGTTATAGGTGTATTTTAGGTTTACAGTCAAAACGTGAATTATTTTTTGTATTTGATTTAGATTTGGGACTTATAGTTATTGTGACTATCATACAACCTGTTTTTTATACCAAGACGTTGGTAAAAAAAGCACACGGCCCACCTGATGGTAAGAGGTTACCGTGGCCTATAAACGCTTGCTATACATGGGGTATTACACGCGCCTTGACCACCCTTAATACACCTATTTACTCTTTTCTTACATATTGTATAATACTAAATATTGTGGCTAATAATTATTTTATTTATAGTAGTCTGTTACACAAACCAAGTGATAAACTATTTAAGAATGTATTTACAGCTTCATGCGAACGGTAAAATGCATGTGTGAACTTCATTTAGTCCCGTTCCGTTGCAGACTTCATTTTGTCTACTTTAGAGCGGTTCGGACATAATAAAACAGGCTTTATATTAGATTATAGTGGGCCTTCTCAAAAGTATTTACCTAGGTGGGCTCCTACGCCCGACCGGTCATTCCTACTTAGTCAGCTGTGCTTTATAAAGTCATAACTGAATATGGGATATATGCAGTTTGAAGGTCATGTGGCCAGCGACTGCTTGGGCATATTATTTTGAAGTTTCATATTTATTTGCTTATCATTTTTCGTGATACATTACCTAGTAGTATTGTAATTTAATAATTTAAATTATATTTTTTTTTCCTTAGAATCTAAGATCATCTCAAATAAATAAATATCATAAATCAGTATTAAAAATTAGTAACAAATTAACATAAATACGTTGAAATAAATTAGAATTTACAACAGTGTAAGCACTCACCCAAATTTTTTTTTGAACAAACAAATTCCACAAACTGCACACTGGGCAAAAATATCACGAGCACAATTTAACGGTCAAAAATCACAGCACAACACAACAAAAAGGGCGTCCGTCCGATGCAACATGCAGTCACCCACTGGTCCCTACCTGAATAAATTGGACAAAAAATGACGAATAAGTTTGCCTTGTCAAGGATACCGACCCCCTATCGCTGCACTATTGTCTAGCACAAAATTCCATAAACGTCAACCCATAAGACAATAACTTAGTATTTATTAAAATGTAAATTAGCCCTTATGCAATGGCATAAGGGCTAATTTTGAACAAAAACAATGAGAACAAACGGCAAAATATGTTAGGTATTATGTCAAAACGTGTCAAACAGATATTCCGATTGTGAAGGCCACTTTGATTCCGGAATTTAGTCATTTTCCAAAAAATATTTTACCTGTGTCACAGATAAGACTAATCAGTTATGTTTTGTTTGACTTTAGGATGACGTAAACGATCATTTATTGTGTACCATAACATTATGTTAGTGGGCATCGAATGGGTGGGCAGGCACTTTCACTAAAATAAGTTTTTTTCTATATAGTTTTTTAGCAAAACCTCTTGGATTATGTCATTGGTACGGGCCGTACGGCTCGTTTATTTATTGTTGTGTTTTTGTGGGTCATTTTAAATCGTTTCAAAACTAGTTCGATGGCCAAATAGGAGAATGATGAAGGTCCAGAACTTTTATAGAGTCAATAAAGTTTTACAATCCGTAACGGAACAAATAACCACTTTTTTGTGATACGGCGTCTGTTTTTATGTTTAAAAAATGCCGTTTTACTGTAAATTTTTACGGTATTTGTTATTTGTTAGTCACTATAACCTTTTTTAAAGGGATGGACTGACAAGGTAAGTAATGTAGATAAATAAATTGAAGTGTAGACTCGATATAAGATACTAATGAGTGGTGTTATTCCCATATTAAAGTAGAAAACAGTATTGAAGTTTTCATAGCCTTAAAAATTCTAATGTAGGTTAATCCATAATCAGAACTGTGACTTAGAAAGATATTGTATTCAAAGACTGCAACAATACAGCAGTCATTAGATACTACCATAATATTGTATTCAATTTGTACTTTAAGATAAAAATCTCACTTAAAAATTGATATTACCGCAAAAGTAACTTCAGAGAGGTTACATTTAAGCCTTTTATTTACAACCTACGAATTAATTTCAAAGTAATTAAGTGAAATTTTTGCTTTTCTTTGTGAGTTCTCTTTACCGCCAGGTGTTACAGATTTTATAAGAGAAATGACAAATATAATGCAATAAAATAAAAATAAAGTGGCTTGTAATTTGAGGTTTCATTGTAGCGATAAATTTTCTTTAATACCTTCCTTAAAATCTATAAAGCATTTAAATAAGGTTTTATACAAATTGTCACGGCGTTCCAGTATTGACTTTTTTCCAAGAATTTAATGTTTTTGCCCACTGTGTTGCAGTTGATTTGTCAATAGGGAAAATATAATATTTGATATTAAGTGTTTACTTGTTGTTTATTAAAAACTTTATCTAAGTAATTATGTTAAACAATTCTAGAATGTATGATTGTCTCATTGATTAGGGAATGATAACTGGACGAACATACACTGTTGAGTGTAATGACAAATTTTATGTATGGAAATCCAATCCAATCTATCTTTAGTTAATGGTTGGTTCGTTCGTATCATAACATTTGGAATCCAAAATTTTAGTTATCTTGTATTATAAAATATTATAGATAAAAGTATTAATTTTTTATGCAATAATGATAACAAAAAACAGACTAATCACTTTCACCGCACCACCTATTATTATGTACTGCATTTAATTATGTGCTAGAAAACCATCGAAACCTAGGTACAAGACTTTAGACACTAAACTAAATCCCTATCTATTAACCACGATTAACTACTATCAAATATATATCACGTGGCGTCCTCTAGCTACTAAAACTACACGATATCAGACTATACAATACCAACACCACAACTACTTACATTTCAATAATTTAATCATTTTATCACCTAATTACAAGCACTTCACTGACACATAGTCTTTCAACATGTACACAGATCACTAATCAAATTATGGCCACTTCTCATCACTATAGATTCACAACAACTGATTCATCACAATTGTACGAAATTGTTCAATTTTTCGCAGTAAATGACGCGATCCTTTGATAATGGATTACGTCATATCGTAGAAGGAAAACGTCTACACCAGCGCCACTAAAGAAGTGTAAACAAAAGTCTCCGATTCATATTTTTATGTAAGCCTTATCTCAGATTATGATAAAGACCTTGGAAATGGCTTGTATGTCATAAAAACGAAAAAAAGGTTATACATGCGAAAATTATCTTTAAGTGTATGGTGTTAGAGTAGGAATTGTTTTGAGTTGTGTAAGCTGTAAATTGTATATGAAGTAATTATCTATTTAAAAAAATATTGACACAGTAATGGATTTGGGCGATTAGTAGAAAGTGTTTGTTTTAAAAGGTTTTTACATTTTATTGATACTCTTAAACTATAGTATTGTTAAGACGACATTTTTATCCATAGAAGATTAACTATTTTATGGAATAGGAGGCAAACGAGCAGACGGATCACCTGATGGTAAGCGATCACCGCCGCCCATGGACACCCGTAACTCCAGAGGAGTCACAGGAGCGTTGCCAGCCTTTTAAAAAGGTATACGCTCTTTTCTTGAAGGTTTGAAGGTCGTATCGTTTGAACTTAGAACATTATGTGGTCACATAAAATACAAATCCCGACTCTAAACTACTTTAATAATAAAAATCACCACTCCGTATTACATATGTTTTTTTCTAAACATAAAACACATTTCAACCACTAGGCGACGCGACGCACCAATGACCTTAAATAAAAAAAAACACCACGGAAAAAATCTAATAAAAAATGAACGTAATCAAAGTCCTTTTAAGGTTTAATTTAATTATTCATAACCTGCGGGTCATGTTGGAAAAAAGGATCAATCTCTAGGTTCCATATTTGGTGAATGGATTCCATTCTGAGGCTCCATAATGGAATATTTAAGCCACAAATAGGAGAGTAAGCGTTTGGTCCTTTTGCTCCTATTAAAGGATAATTTACTTGATATTGTCAGCGTAAATGTAATATAGAGAGATAGTTAAATGTGGATATGACTTGTATTTTGTTTAACAATAAAGATGGTTATTTTTTGTCATAGTCTTGTAGTTGTTTTTTTTTTTCATTATTAAATATATAATTAACTACATATGAAACAGAATATGGAAACAGGCTCACCTCCTATTACATGGGACTCATAACATAAATAGTGATAAGTAGGTGTACACTTTAAGCGGCGTAAAATGCACCTCTGTCTACCCGTTCGGGGATAAAAGGCGTGTTATGTTATGAGACTTATGAGACCGAATGCCAATACCAGTTGAAATCATTTTCGAAAGGTAACTATTAGTTATGAGAATAAATGTGTTCAAACTTTTCTCGCATAAAAGGTATTGTGTAATTAAATGCCTATTGTAATAATACGATATTTAGCCAATAGCTGATTCATTTTCGGTGCTTCATTTTTGCATAAGCGATGACGCCAAGAAGATGGCGCCGGTATTCGCTTTTTACTTTTAAACCCCAAAGATTAAGAACAATACAAAGATAAGAGGATTTAGTGCGCAAAAATCCACTTTATTTAAAAGTTTTAAGATAGGAATCGGCTAAAATATTCAAAAAAGTGTATAGATTATCTAAAAATGTATAGCAAAAATCGCTTCAAATTACAATTTAGTTTTTTCGATTTTAAGGACAAAAGTGTGACGTAGAAACTTTTGGTCGTTTTAATTCAAACATGAATAGAATTTCTAAGCATGAGACAAATTGAGTGTGGACTAAGTTAAAGGGCCCAGAGGGACAGGGCCAGCCAACGGACCTATCACGTCGCTGGAGTACGCCCTCAGAATTCAAAATTAGAATGCTCTTGAATTGAAAGAATGGAATCACGCTTTTCATTTTAATTTTTCGAATGCGTCCCTGTGTTAACTAAGCCGCCAGTAATTTTGAATTAATTTGCGTTTTTTAGTTTTATAAAATTTATATTTTTGTGGCTTTTTGGTATTTTACTAAATTTTGGAGCAGTACTTTTTATCCACAGTTACGTTTACTTATATTTAATTGACAACGAAAAGTGACAAAGTACTTGTTTTAACAATACTCCTACAATAATATCTCCTACGATTCAAACAGGTAAATATTAACTTAACATCAAACATTAATCAAGGAAATTGAAAAAAAAAATGTCAGTGGATTATTAATGTGTGCGTGTGTAACGGGTTACCACGTTACCAGACTTAGGAAAATGACAGATGTCCCACGTGTCAATGTGTGTATCTTCTGCGTGTAAGTCTATAGTAGCCAGGTGCCACAGTGGTTGTTTAAGAGACTGTGTCTGCCATTTTTCAACGACCTTAGCATTGCCCGTACATACAGATAAAACTGATAACCTCATTTTTAAGTCGATTATAAACAAAATTTCTTTTACAGAATACAACGAATATAAAACTCCCATACACAATATCTGCGTACTTATTTCACTAAAAAAATACTAAAACTTATCGCCTCGGATATTAGTTACACTACTAAGTTGGAGTTAGGGGTATATCCACGTAATGCCTTCATTAATAAACGTAAGAATAGCGATCAATTGAGTGGGATTTGGCTTCATCTGACCAGCTGAGCTTCGTTACCGGCTCATTGGTACAGGACGTTTCAAATATGTCACTGTAGTTCTTTGTAAAAAGGTGGTTTATGTAGAAAAATGGAATACTTATTTGTAGTTAAATTGCGAATGTGAAGCATTAGGCATGGTGTCGAATTAGAGGTGAGCTTGAATTATCATTGTTTTTAATTATTAATTACAGTCGTCGGCCGAATTTATTCTATTCAGAATAGAAGAGGTATCAGTATAATATTTTAAGAGGTTTTGAGGCAACAGCAAGGAATAGAAATCTATCTAATCTATGTATACTTACTACTAGTAATCGGCTAGTAAATTTAAAAATCCTTAAAAAAACGAATACCCATTCTTATTTTATGAATTACTTGGAAAAATTAGAAACCTGAATAGATTAGTTACAATCACTTAGATGTAAATACGAAATAGAAATTCCATACATACGCTGATTTACATAAACCAGAATTTTAACAACCTGTACATCAATAAACAAAATGTAGGACAAACAGCGCATTGACTGGTAAGTATGATTAATAGATTCGTTGGGACAGGTCGGGACTGTATTATTGGGACTGTCCTTAATAGGATAGCACTTCGTGGAAATCCTAGCTTTATATCCTATTGTGAATTTGTTGAAAGGAAAGTTTCGTGTTTATTGCTGGTATTATTAGTACTTGAACTTACATTATTATGTTGTTGCATCGTTGTTGTAGTTATAAGGACGTTAGCAATGTACATTTATAATGTTTGATCGTTCTGTACCAACATGCACCCGCCTGTACGGTATGGCAATAGTTCATTTCGTAACATGGAATAATGTATGTAATTAAAAATTAGCAAAAACTGAAAATGATTTTCCCTAACTAGTCATGTGTCACAAAGAAAATATCTATATGCATCAATGTATATTGTTATTTAGTTCTCTGCATAGATAGAGAGGTGCGAAGACAGTATCTCTGTGAATTCCAACAAATAATGTTAACCTAATTCGGTATTCCAAGCCACTCATCATCAACAGCCTATAAATGCCCACTGCTGAGCAAAGCCTCTTCTCACACGGAGGAGGTTTGAGCATTAATCACCACGCTTGCTTAATGCGGGTTGGCGATTTCAAACTTATAATTAGAAATTATAAGCCCAGGTTTCCTCACGATGTTTTCCTTCACCGTATGTCAGTGGTGTCTAAATAATCTTAGAAAGTACATATGACTCGGAAAACGTCACATTGGTACTTGCCGTTGGTAGGTTTCGAACCGGCACCCTCAGCCACTATTTGATACTAATTCGTGTCCAATCGCTAGTCCTGTAAGTCCTTTTATTTTTATTGATTAAATAAAATTAGGAACTGCTTACCTTCGTACATCTGCGCATACTGCGGGAAGCCGGCAGCCCTTAGCCATTTGCATGCTTCTGCCGCTTCGATCTCTGTAACAAACATACAAAACAAAATTAAGATACTGCACTAAATTCATGACAGAACATAATCACACGTGTTTTAAGTGTGGGAGAGCCATGCTTCGGCACGAATGGGCCGGCTCGACTGGAGTGATACCACACTAACAGTAGCACAACACTTGCATTGGTTTCTTGCGTGAGTGCTCTTGCGTTGTGTTTCGTCGTGTGAGTGAGGTTACCGGAGGCCCAAATACCCTCCCCTTCCTCAATCTCCCCAATTCCTGAATCCCCAACGATCTTTAAACTCCTAATTCCCCAAAAGGTCGGTAACGCACTTGTAACGCCTTTGGTGTTCCAGGTGTCCATGGGCGACGCCGATTACTTACCATTAGGTGATCCGTCTGCTCTTACCGGCTTAGGCCATAAAAAAGCATTAGTTTAAGAAGATACCTGTCATGGGTTATTACACTTTCTTTCTTTCTTTCTTTATATTCTTCAGTATGATTAGGTACAGACTATTTAACATCATATAGCGATGTTCAACAAGACATTACATGGGTACCTACCGCGGAAAATTGTTACCAGTTTATAGGCACGCTTCAATATTGGAAACAAATAAATTCATTAAACCCAGGTACCTCATATAATTAAGCCGTATAGAAAGTTTATCGCTGAGAAAGCTTATAGAGTTTTACGTTCGCCATGTTTTATAGAGTTTTTATGGCGAAACAATGGGAAAACAGTCATTGGACCCACGCTTCAAAAGTCGTAACTGTCAGTAGAATCGCAGTCTATTTAATTTTGTAGTTAATTTATTGGTGTGTTTTGGATAAATACCGAGTTATTGTTGTTTTTAAGGTCTGTATGGTCGTAAAAGAAAACTCCTTTGTTGATCATTTGCCAACTAGGTTTGGGTCAGTACTGATTCTCAGGCTATTGTCAGACAACCTCGATATAAGTATTCAATTGCACGTAGTCGAATATAATCAACAACATACAGTTATTTGCAGTTGGAACTGTCTTGCCGCAGTTGTCAACCAACCACATGGCCAAAAAGTGATAATGGCATTTTCTGAGCAAAATGATAATTATTGGCCCGGAGTCAGGAAGTTCGGCAAAGCCGTTAGTCCTGTGGCTAACCTCTCTCAAGTCGTGTCGCTCTGCCATCTCATCGGGTTTCACCGGCACTCCGACTGAGATTTTTAAAAACCAGTAATATTGCCCGACCCGGGTATCGAACCCGAGCCCCTGGACCGCAATCGCACTTGCGACCCTTCGGCCAATGAGGCAGTCAAAGGCAGTCATGAATTAACCAGGTACCTAGTAAATGTACTTGCAACCACTTGATGAACGAGACAGGCAAATTGAGTAATGGACACCTATCTACTAATACAAAGATTAGATAAAACGCTGTTTATACGGAAATAAGAATTTTCCGGTGTTTGCTATCAATATAATTATCTATACACAGGATACTATCGTTTTCACTTGAAATCAATTTCCTAATATCATTGCACTTTGGTTACGTAAAGAGATTAGGTACTAGAAAAGTAATCTTGTTTTATTATCATTAGAGAGACTAAAGCGGGTTAAAAATATCTTTAGTTCATTTATTGTTATCTTCACCAAAAAAGGTGAAATAGTATTAAAAAATAATGCCATTTCTAATCCCGGATAAAGACAACAAATAGCGTAACTGGCACATAAAACACATTAAAATTCAACTTGAAGTCATTCCAAATTTTCAAAAATAGAATTATTCAAAAATATCATTAAAATAAACAATTTTCATAATTATACTCATTAACTCAGTAGCTTTACAACACTAATTGGCCTCAAGAACGCCAATAGTTAAAGTTCCGAAGAAAAACAAAATAAAAACGACTATGCTTTCACTAATACATTATTAATGTGTCAAAACCAGTCCACTTGGCCTCGGGACCTACAACAAATGTAGAGATATCAATCAAGATGTAACTGGGCGTCAAGGGTCAGGTTAAGTTGGCCGTGTTTCTTCTACGGGTACAATCAACCGCTTTGTGGCTGTGACGGTTACAAATGCCTAAATAATGGAGAGGAAAGCGTGTGAGGGTTGAGATGAAAGAATTGTGTGGATGTGGTAGGTATTGCAGTGCAACAGTTGTACCTTTTTTAATGTATGCAAGTATGCTTATCGAATTTGTGTTTAGTCAAGGATAAGTAGGTCTTTTCGTTAGACAAATTATGATAAACTGTGTTGGAAATATTTGAGAATGAAAGAGGAAAAGTTTACTTAAAATTGAATATTTTGAAGCTAAGATTTCTAAAGACAATTTACATTCTTGCATTGGAATATTCATTTTATTTTGAAAATTAAAATTAGTTAAAATATGTTTCTAGACATATTATCAACTTTAGAACTACTAATCTTGAAAATATTTTAATAATAAGATACTGAATACTGTATAAGTTTACTATCTATATCTACAAAAATATACCTAACTTTTTTATTGGATTAGGAGGCAAATGAGCAGACGGATCATCTGATGGTAAGCGATCAGTGCCGCCCATGGACACCTGCAACACCAGAGGAGTCACAAGTATTACAGTATATAATTAATAACTTTTATTTCTAACCAATTTATTTTCAAACCACTCAAGCGAAAATAACCCTTCCATCTTTAATAAATATTTAAAATAAATCCCAGAATACCGTATCAATTCATTACGATCTCCTCTTCCATTACCTTAGCGGATAGTGGCAAAGTGGGGATCAATTTTTCATGGGCTCTTTTAAATGTATGTATGTATGTATGACTTGTATTGCATCTCTTGGTACTTGGTAGTGGTAACATAGCAGTTTGGTGACTGGGGATTGGCAAGGGATTTGGTAAGCGTAGAATAATGTCTTATCGTCATAAGTAAGTGTAAAAATTGTACAATTTTAAGAATACAGCAATAATTTTTGTGTTTATTTTTATATTAGAAATTATAGTATCTTTTGGGGGATATTTTAGAAGCAGTAGTATGTTACGTTTAGAAAAATATAATACCCATTTAGTTTCATAATTATGTTGAATCCTATATACGAAATAGATATAAGTCTTGTCACACGCCGTCATTTTACCCTTTCTGGGAGTCCAGTAATCTGAAACCCTTGGCTCGGCAATGGCGCTTGCGATTATTCGACCAATAAGGCTGTCTCTGTCCCTATTTAACCCCTCGAGCGTCCTTATGAGCACCCGGTGGATCATAAGAAAAAATGATCCATGCTCCTTTCTCTTTTATAAAATCTATTATTAATGTTTTGTTTTTATTTTGACTGTATTTGTTTTATTTCTATTGTGATGATCCTTGTTTTCGTGTGCCAATGGCCAAATAAATGCATTTTCTTGCATGCATAAGGATAAGGAAATGCATAAGGAACGCGGATGCTCGACGGGTTAATTAATAACTATTCAAGACCAATACAACTAAAAGAAAAAATAATTTTATCAAATATTTATAGAACTTAATAAAACGCACATAAAAGACAAATGTACGCAATTTCGATTAAACGCACAATCAATTAGCCTTTAGCTTATTAAGTTTGCTGTCAGTACAAATGTATCGGCTATAGGCTATCGGGCTATCGGCCACCGGCGTGGAGCCGACAGCAAGATGTATAGTCGTTAACAGCCTAATAGTAGCCGCATGTCAAGCTACCCTTGTGTGTCAAAATTATTCAATTGAATTTCAAGTCTATTTCTAATGTGTTAAGGCGGAATATAGATTGATTGAATTTGGTATAGTTTGATGTGCAGTTGTCAGTACATTTGGGAGCCCTTTTGTCTATTAGCTGCTTTATACATACTTATTGTATTATAATATTACATTTTAATTTGGTTGTTTGTTTGTTTGTATTCAATAGGTAATGAAATCACCGGACCGATTTGATTTTTTGTTACTTTGCTAAGCTCACTTTTCAGGGAATAACATACGATCATTTTTATATCGGTATTCCTGCAACCAACCTGAAAGAAATCGTGTTATTTTTAGAAGCATATTATGCTTTTTTTTGTAACGTGATGGAAATCTTCATGGACTTCCCACGTTGTATCGTCTAAAAACAATTTATTTCTCATCTTTCAAACCTTCCCTGGATGTCTACAAACATTTCAAGTTCAAAATTAGCTAATTCGGTTAACCCGTTTTCGAGATTTAGCGAGACTAACGAACGGAAATTCATTTTTATGTAAATAGTTCATATGTATTTTTTACAATTTTTGTATTTGTCAAATGCTTGTCTTGTCAAGTAAAATGCTTTTTCTTGATTACTTGATTGCTAGACCCGAGAAAAATCTTCTAAATTTAAAAAAAAGTTTATTTTTCAGCGAGTAGGTAATATAGGCTACTTTTTTATTCTGATATTCCCATACAGGTTCGAGACGTAAGGCAGCTACTCATTTAAACGCGGGCAAAACCGCGGGCGTAAGGGTAGTGTTAATTTGTTACAAGATACTTCAGATGTGGTTATCTTTATATTGTTATTGTATGATGATGTATTATAGTATTTAATCATTTTTACCGACTTCAAAAAAGGAGGAGGTTCTATGTTCAGCTGATTGTATTGATTGCGATAAAAGGCTGTTATTATTTGGAGAAAGGTTTGATTGAAAGTAGTAGTAATTGACTGACTATCTCGTCAGACAAGTCGTTGCAATCACAACTGTTGAGGACTGTCTCGGGTTCAATTCCTGCCAAGACCTTTTGGGCTTAGATTTCTTCAATCTAATTTACTTTTCAATTTAAAAATAAGATATTTAGATTTGAACTGGAATCTTAATCTACGCTAGACGAACACCATAATTGCAAAGCTTACTGTATAAATCATAAAGTATGTACCTGAAAACAGAATCGAACCCAAAACATCTTGCAACAAAACTAACGTAAATAATACACATGTTATTCAGTTACCTAACACTCGATAACAGACAGTTATGTTGTCTAAGTATTGTGCATTGATTCAAGTTGAGTGTTTACTAGAAAATGACGTCATAACAACGATTATCCACTCATTCCGTAATCGTAAACATCAAGTTATACAATACCATTTTATCATGGTCCCGCTTTGTATAATCTTTTCGTATATTTAAAGGTCAGTTTATACTGGTTATTCATAGCTTGATGTGTTACCGTGTATTAGACCACACACAGATAACTAGTTTATGTAAATAACCTAGACCTAGCCCTTTTTCCATGGAAAAATATCGGCTGGAATTGTAGTACTATTCCTAGAATTGTGTGGTTTAGCAGAGTGTATACCAATTGGGTACTTGCCATAATAAAAAATTAATTATTTTGACTGTTCGATACAATAAAATATAAAAAAATAATCACACTTGCATTCATTGATTTTATGACCAACTTAATTTTAATATTTTTCCAGCAAATTTTTAAGAAATAAGTATGCTGTTTGACTCTTAAAAAACGTGACGTCACAATACACAATCTCGTACAAAATTCATAGAAAACTGTCGTTTTTGCCAGTTCGAAAAAAGTATTGAATTTGACTAGTTGGCAAGTACCTACCCAATTTTTTACCACATCTACGCTTCTCGTAGAATGTGTCGTAAGATTCGACGAAGAGACTACATATTTGACAGAGACCAGCCAATAGGTTCCACCCATCTGCCAGGGGTGCAATTATGACTATGGTATGGAGCGAGGGGGACTGGGATGCCGTCTCCTTTTCTTCTAAGCAGTCATGCTAACTAAGGAGGAGGCTGGGTGCGTGAGGGAACGAACCTCCACTCGCTCCGGCCGTCGCGAGAGACACTCCGAGGTGGGTGGTCGCGAGACGATCTTCGGCTAGTGAGTACGGGTGACTCGCCGCTCGACCAGAACCAGACCCGAGGGTATGGCACATCGCGTGCCCCGCGCACTTTAACTCGCTGAGTACCGTTATTATAGACACAATGGGGATGATGACAGGGTATGAAAATTAAAAATATAATTAGTCCGTAAGTTAGGTAATGAAAAAATATTAGACACGTATTTTTTTATTTTGTCGTATAATAAAACAATACTTAGATAAAACGAATCAAAGTTTAGGAGTGGGGGCTAAAACGTCATTCCTTAGTATAAAATGTACTGAGAAGTGACGTCACGCGACATTTCAAATCAATATATCTTCGAAACTATTCGTTTCTGTGAGAAAATAAAAAATACGTGTCTAATGTTTTTAAATAATCTATCAGACGGACATTAAAATAAAAATTAGTCGTCTACCCCATTAAAGAACAATCGGTTGCGGTCACCGGTGACCGCTCGGTGTTTAACAGTTTAAAGAGCCATTAGACCACCACGGATCAGGTTCAATAGGGCTGATGCCGATATGGAGCCGCGAAGGACTTAACGGGTTGCCGCTCGAAGTGCAGGCAGTAGCATCTGAGTGGTTTTAGTCAGTAAAAGTCTTACACTCCCTCTCGCCTCACCAGAGCGGGAGAAGTCATTGCATAATTTTCCCCCTCAAAAAAGGGTGCGAATCTCGCCCCCCTTTTTTAGCAAACCCTCATTCATGATTCACAGTGGACTATAACCGGGATGTTAATTATTATTATGATAAACATAATATAACATAATCGAGCAGTGTTTTTAACAAGAAGAATAAACATCTGAAATTACCATATAACTAGGCTTCACTGATTCCAATCGTTTTGATTGCATTAGATATCGTCATAATTTTCAAAGATCCGCAGCATCCTTAAAATCATCATACAGAAAAGTATGATAACATTTTTTTTTACAATCTATCTTCATTATCTCGAAAAATGACCACTGTCACAAAAGCAAACATGACCCCAAATTTATAGCCTTTTTTGCAAAGCTGGACATGGACACACCTTTTAATTTGACGCAGCTGGTCAATAAGACCACAATAGTGTAGTTCCAGTCAATGTATTTCATCGATGAGTTGAGGGCAGCTGGTACCTAAGGTTTGATCATATGGTCCCGTGCGCGCGGGGCCCTTTGTACAATAGTAGCACCCGGTGGTTGAATGTAAGTGGGTTTATTGATGTCGTTACCTATTTGGTCAGTGGGTTTGTGTTATTTTAGTGATCACTATTAGGTCTATTGTGTTTATTTTTTAATATGTAGTTCTATAAGATCAAAATCATTTATTTCAATTAGACCAGAAAGGCACTTTTGAATGTCAGCAAAAATACGGATATGTTTCGGGCACTAGTTCGCATTTTGTACTTACTTATGTAGGTATAATTTGTATTTCTCAGTCAAGTCAATGTAAATTACATACATACATACATAACTTCACGCCTGTCTCCCATGGGGGTAGGCAGAGACTAAGGAACGCCAATTACTACGATTCTTACATACCTCTTTCGCTTCATTAACAGTCATCAATCTTTTCATGCATGCTCGTCGGTTAAGGGTACTTTTAATTTGGCCCTTCTTTAATATATCGCCAATCTGGTCACTATATGTCCGTCTAGGGCGCCCTCTACCGACGGCTCCATTCATATCCGCTCTGTATACTTCTTTCGTTACTCTACTTTCATCCATCCTTTCTACATGTCCAAACCAGCGTAACATTCCCTTTTCAATCCTTGTCACTACATCGTCTTTCAATCCACACCTCTCTCTAATAACCCTATTTTTCACTCGATCACTCAATTTTAGTCCACACATACTTCTCAGGGCTCTCATTTCCACCGCATTAATCCTGCTTTCATGCTTCTTCTGCCACACCCATGATTCACTACCATACATAAGCGTTGGTGTCAATACACACTGCATTACAGCAAGTCGAGCTTTGCTGGATATTATTTTACTCGACATTACAGAGTGTAAAGCACCATTTACACTATTTCCCGCTTTCACTCTCCTTTCAATATCCCCGTCACACTTTCCATCTCTCGTAAATAGTGATCCCAGATACACAAATTCATTCACTTGTTCCAATTTTTCATCACCTATCATTACCTGACATTCTGTTATCACCTCATTTCTTTCTATCACCAACACTTTCGTCTTATTCACATTTATTTTCATACCTTTCCTTTCAAATGCATCACTCATAGCAGTGACCATTTGTTGTAATTCTTGGGCCGACGAGGCAACAAGCACCTGGTCGTCGGCATACAACAATGTTTTAATCACTGTGTCATTCATCCTTAATCCAGGCTCTCCTACTTTCAGGTCGTTCAAACAACTGTCCATAAATAGGTTGAACAGCCAAGGAGATGCTACACAGCCTTGCCTAACACCTCGATTAATGTCAAACCACTCCGTGTAGTCCCCATTTATTCTGACACAGGCACTCGAGTCCTTATATAAGGATTTAAGTGCCCGAATCAGGTGGCTATCCACCCCATACATGGACAGAGTTGACCACAATTCATCCCTCACCACTCTGTCATAAGCCTTTTCTAGGTCTATAAAGGCACAAAATACCTTTTGGTGCTTTGATAACACTTTCTCTGAAATGCACCGTAACGAAAAGACTTGATCCGTACACCCCATTCCCTTTCGAAATCCCGCTTGCACATCCCAGATTTTACGCTCAGTTACATCCATCACTCTTTCGATCAATACCTTGGCATACAACTTTCCTACTACGCTTAGGAGGCTTATACCGCGATAATTTTTGCACTCCTGCTGTGATCCTTTTCCTTTATATAGTGGCACAATTACGGCCTTGGCCCAGTCTCCCGGGACACGACCGCACCGCCAACGCTTATTAAAAAGTAGATACAGCAGGCTTGCAATTACACCTCCACCCTCTGTTAGCATTTCAGAAGTTATCCTATCACATCCCGCTGCTTTACCTACTTTCAAACTCTTAATGGCACTCACAATTTCATCCATATTTATTTCTCCCACATTAGCACTTTCATTCTCATCGTTTACTTCCTCTTCTTTCAAATCACTCCTTTCAAATAAATTCTCGAAGTATTCCTTCCACTGCTTTAAAACATCCTTACTTTCTCCAATGACACTCCCATTTATATCCCTTATCGTACTTACTTTCGAGTCCCCCACTTTGCCTCTGGCCCTTCTAACTAAATGCCAGAATAGTTTAGCGTTGGCTCGAAAGTAAATTGTTTTTGAGAAATAAATGTAAACCGTAAACAGTAAAATTAAAAGTGAAACTATTTGCTCATTCCAAGGTGTAGATACTTATGGAGAAGAACGAGCAAGAAACTCAAAAAACAATTAACCATAACAATGTCGAAGTCCTAATAAAAATATCGATTCGGAGTAAATAGGCAGATTAATAATTGATTTGTGTATTGTCATAACATTCGCAAGATATAAGGGCTTAATTTTAATCAATCTTTAAAATCCAAGGGTGAAGAAATTAAGTCAGGACGCGATTTTAAATACATTCTTTCGCTTATAATGTCATTAGTCGCATAGAAGGCGAGTCTATTATCAATACATATTCACAACTTGATTAAATCTGTTTGTATTATGTAAAACGGCTACACAATGCTTCTATCGGCCGTTGACCTACATAATTACCTCAAAAACATTAGAAAAAGTCCACAATGGATTGCAGAAACACCGATCTGGTTAAAAACAAAAATAATAATGTTTTCTCATTTCAATGAATGGATTTATTTGTAGGAACAACTGGGCTGTTCGGTTCATAAAACAATATTGATTTGGCTGTCAAAAAGTCGGGTGTAATGAACGAATTTAATTAACAAGTGTTGTTGTTGTTGACGGCAGTTGACAGAACTTGTATTGGTGAATGAAGAATGGGTTTGTTGTGAACTTAACGGTTGTTGATGAAATGGTAGGGCTATTTTTGTGGCGAGGGGAATGAAGTGTTTTTGGAATTATTGAGTTTGTTTTATTGATAAGCGAAAAAGTGTGTAAACTTATGAGTGAAGTTTAAAAAAGTGACTTTGATTTAGTAAAAATGTGTTCGGACTTCAATGTTCCGGTGTTTTCTTGGTTGTATCTACTGTAGATCCTGGCTTACAGAAGTTGCAGCGGTTTTGGGAGGTTGTGGCGGGCTTGTCCAAATAAAAAGAAAAAAAACAAAAAATGTGTGCAATCTGAAGGTGAAATTCCTCCTTTGAAAGGAATGCTGCTGCAGCAAATGCTAACTATGATGATATTCGCAGAAAAAAAAGCAATAGCAGCAAATTTAATAGGAAAATCGCCAGTAAGTACAGATGAACTGCCTGGGAAATATTACTCGAAAGATTTAAAACTGTAGTATCAAAATAAGCACCCTACGATTCAGTAAAAATGTAGACTGCATCTACAATTCTGCATCCAGCTATGGTAAGCAACTTATGTTCTTACAAAAAGACTAGCAACATAAAACTTGCAAACTAAGAACTTAACCTCTTCGAAAAAAATAACATAATGTTATGAATGATTCACCCACGTCATACCCTCACAAATCATAACAAACATATTTTTAGCTTTACGCAATATCTTGTAGAATGTTGAAAAATCTTCGTCTGTATGTATGTACTACGTTAGAAACATCAAAAGATTGGCAATGTTCAGCATTAACATCGTAAGTTCGTAGTAGTTTGTAAAGTACTTCATACGTTTTAAGCAACAGCTGTTCTTATGGGCTCTCGTTTCTATGAATAGTTGTCGTATAAACTTCTGACAGGGAAATTTCCCGTTTGAGGTTTTTTTTCAAGAAATCTTCATTTTATTTGGAATTATAACCTCTTTTTTATGTCGGAGGGAACCCTTCAAAAGACGCCTAGTTTTTTGCGGAGAAAGACTAGGGAGTGTGGGATTCGTACCTTATTAAAACAACTCGGTGACCAACTTCAGCAACTGTAAGGGGCACAGGGTCCTCTGAAGAGACCGGGGGGCTTACTCTTGAATCCAATTCCGATCCATCGACATTGGTATTGTAAAATCTCGTACTCGAGTTACAACACTAGTGCCCATTGCGTCTGTATTGTGTGGATATTGAATGAGCTAAATGGTATTGATTTCGCCTATTATGTACTCTGAATGCTATTCTAACAGCTACAACAGGGATTGTATAGTTTTGACGTTGAATAATTATTGAGATTTAAATAGATTGAAATTGCATTGAGATTGAGATTTGTTTCAATAGTAAGCACCCTGCTCCGGACGTGACCACGTGACCACTGTGCTACCGTCTTCCCTGAAGCCACTGGATGGTCTTCCCTGAAGACTGGCATCTAGAGTACCACACTCTATGCACCCGTGGTCCCATTGGAATTTTAGCCTAGGAAAATATTTCTTATTGGCTTGAGGAAAGGCCACGATCAGTGGTCGTTTTGTTTCCAATATATGATGATAGGCTTTATTTTTTGGTGATTTGAAAAAGAAATACCTATTACACAAACTTACAAAAACTATATTTATAATTGATTCGGTAACTTTTGTGCAGCAGACATAATCATAGGAGGATTAGCATTAGCACCAGACAGAAATAACTTTTCTACGGAAATTATTCGTTTATATTTAGGCAGATTACCTCATTTATCTAATTGACTTATAGAATCTATGGATGTGGACATTTTCATTCATAAAATCGACTTCTCCGAATGGTCACACAAGGATAAATCTATTGATTCGGTATGTTTGGTGTTTATTTTTTATAAAGATCAAAGAACTACGTCACCTCTACCTACACATTTTAGTAAAAAAGCATAATTGTAGTGATATATTGGACTTAAAATATCAATACATATAAATATCCACTTACAAGTGGCGCTAGTGTCGTTTAAAAGGACCTTTAACAGGCAATTTGTTCGAGTTTTTATTAGTTACAATTTTGTCCACCTGAACGGATAATTTGGTTATATTTTAACATTTAAGTTGTAATGAGTCTGGGTAATTAGACGTGAAGATAACTGACGCCATATTACTTTAGACATTAAAGTAAATGTTTTGTTATCTGTGACAGTCGCCATGTTTTTTTTTGTTTTTTTTTCTATTGTTGTCTGTATGTATTTTATTAGGGGAAAGGTTTTAAAGGAATTTATCATTTTCATTGTCTTTACTTGTTCTTTCTTACAATGGTTAAATATGAGGAGACATATCAGTATGGAATAGACAAGAGCTTTGACTTAGATAGGTACCAATATCCCCAAAAAAACATGTTAGATACAAAAAGTAATGTTTATTAATCCTATGAAGTGTATTGAAATCTAAAAAAACTAGCATATGCTATACGCGAAAGATGGGTTAAGAACGGAATTAAAATAACACTCGTCTCAAACATAATCAGCTAAACAAACATAACATATTACATCATACTAAAATCAACATACAAATTCCACCACAGAATTATCACTACACGTAAACATCAAAGGAAAAAATGAACACGAAATTACCTGTAATTTGATCAACACTTAAATTAGGAACACTCATTATGCACAACACCGCGCACAGGCACAACACTACGCGATCTCAGAAACATGCAAACTCCTGCGCATCTTTGCCGACACTGAATCACTCATTCATACGAAAATTTCGATCTATTAACTGCTATTTGTAAAGTATTAACACAAACTGTTATGCAACTAAGTAGCCGCTTTTAGTAAAACCGTAAAAACAATTTTATGCATACATATTAATACTTAAAATCTGATAACGGGACTATAAAGATGTTAAATTATTGACGTGTCTCATTAAAAAAACACTGGCCGCCACGTAATTTTGTCACAAATTGAAACCGACACGCATTCTTTATTTGATAATTTGAATTTTTAGGGTTTAAATCTCGAATGTGTTTGAATTATGAATAATATTACGCGCCATAAATAAATAAATGATTTGACTTTGAATTTAGAATGGAATTTGTTTATTATTGTTTTTCAACGGTTTTTTTAGTTAGGCAGTCGGTTATTTTTGAGATTTAACTGGCGTTGATTTGAGTGTACTGTCCACGGATGTAAGAAACAAACGAGTGAGCCAGTCAGTTAACTAAGAATGAGATTAGTTATCAGTTTTTATCGCAAACGGTCGTTACTTGCGTCCTTTAATCGCTGGACGCGTCACCGATAGTGGGCCGGTTATGAACTATTTATTAAATCTCCATATGGATGTGGTAATAACACTATTTACCTACTTATATAACTACATATTAATAGTAATATACGGAGGGTTAACAGTTGATGAATATTATAAAAATAAGCTTTGGTTACTGAGTGACAGACTGACTGACAGTGTACATAGTTCAGTGTACATTCTTTTCTTTGTCCTACATGTGAAAGACACAGAAAGGTATAGATAGATTCTTATACTCCGTCTGTTTAGGTAGTTAACTATTTGTAAACAAACCATAAAAAGAGTTCTTTATAGTTGACATTTCCATGATTCAAAATACTTCATAAGAAAATAAAATTGTTTCCCTTTTTACGACAGTTTAGTTTTCTCTATTAAATGTTATGTTTCTGTTCCTTTTCACTTATTTCTTAATAAATATATCTGCTTGAGGATATTAATTTAATAACATTTATTAAATAATATAATATTTCATTACAATAGACACCATAAAGAGCCTAAAATCCCAGGTATCCACAACGTTTCTTTAAGAACGAAGCAAAATAATGTTGTCAAATTAAAGAGTACAACGAAGATGTAGCGCGACAATGAAAGTAGCGTGTATTACGTTTAGTCGGTTAATCAGGCGCCATTGACAGCTCTCTCGTCGTTTGCGCTCGCGTTCCTATTTTGTTGAATTTAACTTGTTTCTTTGTTTTGTTTTTGTTATTAAGTTATTTAAGTTTAGGTTAATCATCGTTTGTAATTAATGTGTTTAAATATATTGAAGAAACTTGGCCCAAAGACAGATATCCGTACAAGAAAGAAATCCGTACATCAGATTCAGAATAGTTTCTATTTAAACATGATAATGAAATAGATCCATAGGCTAGGCTCTTGTACGATTTAGGCATTTGTACTAGTATGTGTGTGTATGACAAATGAACGATTTTAAAGTGAATTTAGTTAAAATTAAAACACGAGAAATATTTGAAGTAATAGTAGGTTAAGTATCTCTGTGTCACGTAGTTTTCTTTGTTTACCTTTAGTTAATTACCTAAACAGATGGACTATAGATGAGTACAGGGAATTACCGAAAATTTTTAAGGGAACGGATAAAACAACATTTATATACGACCTATGGAAGTCGTGGTCTAACCTGTTATAGTATAAAATTATAATGTTATAACTTTCATGAGACATACTAATTAATTATTATGTTTTCGGCTTACTCACGTAACTGTTTGACGAGAAACTCAAGTAGTTTCAAGTCATGCTAGAGGCTCATATTCATGAACAGCATTCTGCGTGTTGCTACTGACTGCTTGAGTCTGCCGGCCCATGAGCCTCTAGCAAGGCTTGAAACTAGTCGAGTTCCTCGTCAAATAGTTACAAGAGTAAAATGGAAACATAATAATTAATATTGTATAAAATTATATATATAAAAATTCAATCTGTACCAACATAGGTACTTGTGACTTATGAATAGATAATATTGTAGATTGTAGTTATATACAATTAGCGCCTTAAAAGTACTAAGAATGTGGTATCTTAAAGATTTTCCTGTATTTATAGGTGTGATTATGATAGCATGACATTCATTATATAAACAAGCAATTATATTTATTCTATAAATAGCTTTGATGTATTATTTTGATTGCAATTTATTATGGAGTGAATTATTTTGTTTTTGAAAAACACGTTACATAAATTGGTATTATTGTTGTCTCTTTTACTGTGTTTTTAACACAATAACTTCACTTGTAACACCGTTTGTGTTCCAGGTGTCCATGGGCGACACCGATTGCTTATCATCAGGTGATACGTCTGCTAGTAAAATCCCGTAAGCAATGTAATGATAGAGTTTCTTGCTCGTTCTTCTTCATTCAAATCTAGATCTTGGAACGAGCACTTAGCTTTTCTGTCGAACAGACTGATAGACTATTCGTTTTAAAAGTACATGTGTATAGATTAGTTAAAGTAAATACTTTGAATTTGGGCACATTCTAATCATCCACACCATTACCACAGCTGCAAGACCACTGAACATTTTTTTGTCTCCTCTTACCAGATAAAACCTACGCATAGTCCTTCCTTTGCCTGTACCCGTGACCCTGGACGACCTTGCTGAATCACCGCACCCAACAGGCCTCGACCTACCACTATATTGCAGCAGATCCCACCACGAAGCAGCACTTTCAGGCTAATGTCCTTCCTCGAGTGGACCACTGAACATAGGTCATCCTCATTACTTAGGTACCGACTCCTTTACTATTTTTAACTTCGTGTTCCATAATGATTTAAATAATTAACAAACAAAAATATTTAGAACTTCATTATCTGTTATGTCATTCATTCTTACAAATATACTGTTCAGTGTAGAAATAATCTGTTTAAAAGATGCACTCGGCCAACGCCATACTACTATTTATTGTGTTGTCCCATAGCTCGATAGATGGCGTTGGCCGATTTAAATTCAAGCTATGGTTTCGTTACCGGCAAAACATTAGGTTGTCTGCTTTGACGTAAATAAATTGTCTTGCTCTGAGGTACTTCGTATTATTTCAAGTAATAGGCTCCAAAGGACTTTCGGCCGATACTGTTCATATACAGTATAGACTAAATTGTATGATAATTGTGAACTCGTATATATTTGTATGTGTTTTACTTTTTTATGGAATAAGAGGCAAACGAGCTGAGATTACCTGATGGTAAGCGATCAGCGCTGCTCATAGACACCCGCAACACCAGAAGGGTCATTGCCGGCTCATTTCTTGAAGGTTTGAAGGTCGTATCGGTTTGGAAATACCGCCGAAGATAGATCACTCTGTCTCTGCTTCCCCCTTCGGGGATAAAAGGCCTGATATGTAACAACAGAGTCACAGTCTTCTATGTACGAGTATATATTATACCTCTACATATACACACATTATAATAATATTAGATACTTAAAAGACTGTCTTATTGACCAAGTGGTCGCAAGTGCGACTGCCGGGCAAAGGATCTCGGGTTCGATTCCCGGGTAGGGCAAAGTATTACTGGGGTTTAAAAAAAATCTCAGTAGTAGCACGGAGTCTGGAATTGTGCCCGGTATATGGCAATAGACTTACCCCCTATTACATGGGACTCATAACATAAATAGTGAAAAGTGGGTGTTACATTGTACAGTGGCATAATGTGCACCTCTGCCTACTTCTTCGGGGATAAAAGGCGTAATGTTATGATGATGTTGTGATAGATACATAAAAGACTTAAAAATAATGTTTTATTTATATACAGATGACGTGATAGTAAGTATACCTCTAGAAATCGGGCAATGATCTCATTGTGTGGGGTTATGCCGTAGGTGGTAGGCAGTGAGCCTTCTTTGATGCAACATTGCAATAATATTGATATTTACTTGACTTTCAAGGCTGTTTTGTTAGTCTTAAACTTAGTCGATTACGTGAGTTTAGTCTTATTAATAAAATGGAGGACTTTTGTGTTAGGTAAAAATTATATTGGTAAAATTTTACTGATTACTGACTGACTGACTGACTAACCAGCAATGATTTGCAAGTTATTATTCTGAGTTTGGATGCCGTGTTGAGTTCGTACTTGATTCTATCCTATATATATGTATGATACGTACAGTACGTACGTAAACGTATACGTTAGATACACAGTATATTACACAGTAGGGTAGTTTCCTAAATTTTATTTTAATGTCCGTCTGGTACCTTCCATAATTTAAAACTTTTAACACTATTTTCTTTTCATTCAAAATAAATACTTTCGACGGTATATTAATTTAAAATATCCTGTGACGTCACAGCGTGCCACATTTTGTAGCACGTTATGACGTAACGACCTCCCACTCTTAAACTTAGCGCCATTTTATCTAGAGGTAAGTATTGCAACTTTATACGACAAAATAAAAAAATACGTGTCTAATATTTTTTCATTATCTAACTGACGGACTAATTAGATTTTTAATTTTCATACCCTGGTAACTACCTAATTGCCGTACACAAGGTCGTAACCCAGTTTAAGTCCAAAAAAAATTTAAGTATTTTCTAGACACTATAGAAGGGACACAAAGTAAGGACCTATCTAGATACGAAAACGACTGAAATACGTCGTGAAAATTTTACAACCTCAGTGAAAGTATATAGAATATTACTAAGTTAGGTATTCAGCAGAGATAGAGCTCTTCAATTTTTATAGCACTATAATAATTTAACGCTGTTTTAAAGTCCGTACTTACGATGTGATGTGGCCATGTTCGTGTGAGAATTGGGATAAATATTTTAGGTTAGGTATGTGAAATGTATTTTTATTTTGTTTGTTATCAATTTGTGGACGTTGAAGATATATATATTCGCAATAATAAACGACGTGCTCCATCGTAGACCGCATGATCGCTTACCACCAGGCGAGATAGTGGTGGTGAAGCGTGGATACTTACGCTTTTTGTAATGACAAAAATAGATACATAATATCTCTATTTCGTTAGATAATATTTATAAACATACTTTGATTTACATAATACGGCTTAAAAACAATCCAAGGGAAAATAAACCTTGACTCCATAATTTTTTATCAGGAAAACAAAAGAACGTCTATTCTTACCATCAAGAAATTTAGAAATAGCGAGCGAATGTTATCAGAACATAAATATACCATCATAAGTCATAACATCGCTTGAAATAATCCAGTTCCGATAGTGAATGCAGTAAAATTGATCGATATCGATTCCAGTAATTCTGAATCATCAAAATCAGTGTTTACTCATGAATCTGCAGTTTCTGTGAACGAAGAGTATTTTATGTACCTGTGTTTAGTGTTTTGATTTCGATTTCTAGTGCATGTGTTTATGAGAGTATTGATTATTGCAGATGGCGAAAGTTTCCTTAGCACTACAAAAATGTGAATAGAACTGTCGCTTATGGTATTTTCGAACCGATAGGACCTTCAAGAAAATACTGGCAATATACTTCTAAATACAGTAGACACCTGCAGCAATTAAGGAGGGTGGAACGAATTTACCGGTTCACATAAAGTAACAAAAATTCGGAACCTCATTTGTCATTTTGAAGAAATTACCTAATTTATTATACTATGCTAAAGATGTCAATTAAAATCTAATTTCAAACCCCAATTTTGTCACATTATCTACAATTATACATCCAAAATTTATTTTCATAAATACCACCAAAATTAAGTCCCCAAACCACACATCACCTGGTCACACTAGTCCATAAAGCTACCAGTGTGCACAGCAATAATAAACTCGAGACCGATATTCCCGAAACTGGCGTGTGGTCACCCTGCACCCAGATGTGCTTCCCCGTATATTTGAAATGAAAATAGAACTAGGTTAGACTGAAGTTATTCTGCTGTCAGGCTGTCTCTATGCGAATTTGTAAGTTTATTGCAAGACGTTTGGTATGTGCGAAGGTTGCTGTAAGGTAAATGTAATAAACATAGTGAAGTTGATCGATTTCAGTTTCGTCCCGGAGCAAAACAACATACCATAAGGAATACCTCCGATGTATAAATAAAAACAAAAAAAATAATTCTTTATCATCATCATCAACAACTGCTTATAAATGCCCACTGCTGAGCAAAGCCTCTTCTCACATGGAGAAGGTTAGAGCATTAATCACCACGCTTGCTCAATGCGGGTTGGCGATTTCAAACTTATAATTAGAAATTATAAGAACAGTTTTCCTGACGATGTTTTCCTTCACCGTTTGTCAGTGGTGTCTAAATAATCTTAGAAAGTACATATAACTCGGAAAAAGTCACATTGGTACTTGCCGTTGGTAGGTTTCGAACCCGCACCCTCATGCATGAGAAGCGGGCATCTTAAACCTCCGGGCCACCACGACTATTATTGATGTAAAATGAATAGGTCAAAACATTACTTGAACTATCGTTATTAAGAATTTAGCATATCTGTCTGCAAACGTAATGTAATCTTCTTTGATTTCAAACGTTTATTTACAAATTGAAGTATATTAAAGAAATTTAGATTTCTATATAATTTTTTGACAAGGGAATTTTCTAAGGTATTATTTAAGGTATGCAAAAGAGGTTAAGGGCAGTCTAAATTATTCCGTCATAAAAGCGGCAACAAAATGTTCTATATACAACAACATACCTAAATGATGAAATTAGAAGTTGCATTTAACTCGTCGAGTACCGGTTTTATAGACACAATTAAAGAACAATAGGCCGCGGTCACCGGTGACCGCTTGGTGTTTGACAGTTTAATATATGACTATACATTGAATCCCAACAAATAAGGATATGGTGGGACTGTAAAAGTGGCTATCATATTTAATAAGTTTAACTTTTCTGCCCTCGATTGGACTCTCTAGACAACCGAAGATGTCAATATAAAATAATTTGATTCGATTCAAGATGAGGGACGGTTGTCAGGAAAAATAACCGACAAACATTTGTATCGATAACATTGTAATAAATATTCATAAATTGGAAACGGATAGAGTTTCATAAATATTTATAATTACAGAATGTCTTTGATTACATTATCGACACGAACAATAACACAAATTAGTTAGATAACTATATTATCTTAATGTTTGTACTGACATTTTTATTTTAAGTAGAACACATGAGTAATATAGTTGCAGAGACTACATTCTTGATAAGGTTTTATTAAGACAATCATTGCAAGTGTCACGGATAAGAGATAGAATGGATTTCATATTATATTATAGATAGAATAAAAGGACATCGGTTAACCACTATTTTACCTATTGATTTTATCAATTAAGTTACCTGCAATACTATAATACCTACTACTGTTAGGTATTGGAATTTTCCCAAATATTCAATTAAATACCTAATATCAGCGATGATGTTAATATTATTATGAATACGTAGGTATAGGGATCATGTTACCTAAAACAAATGTCGTACATACATAGGTACCCTAAATACAAATGGCAAACTTAAGTCTCTGCACAAAACATTACTCGACGCCAGAAATCCAAGATGGCGGCATGATTATAATATTGCGAAACATCAATCATCGGCATCAGGTCAAGTGTCCAACTGATGTGTGCTAGACAGCAATTCATGATTATAAATTGAAGATATTTTGTGGACTATTCAACCATACTATAGCTTGTATTTGGTAGCCTCTAGGCATAATTTTATAACACTTGATAAAGTTTTGATTTTATTTTAGTTTAGTTTATCCCCGACTTCGTCCGCGTAGAACATGAATTTTCCGAGTTATATGTACTTTCTAAGATTATTTACACACCACTGACAAACGGTGAAGGAAAACATCGTGAGGAAACCTGGGCTTATAATTTCTAAATTATAAGTTTGTAATCGCCAATCCGCATTGAGCAAGCGTGGTGATTAATGCACAAACCTTCTCCGTGTGAGAAGAGGCCTTTGCTCAGCAGTGGGCAGTTATAGGCTGTTGATGATGATGATGATGATGAATCCAAAATAAAAGTATGTTACTCCTTAATACATCAGCTACCGGTCATTAAAAGTCTTGCATAATCAGTCTAGCCATTCTAAAAATTAGCCAGTACAAACAGACAGACAAAAAAATGTTATTTTGGTATGTGCACCGTAAGTAAGTATATTATAATATACTAGTACATATGCATGTAGTAAAAAGCAGCGTCTTAGTCTGAAATATAAACCATTTATTGCGAAAAAAATTATTTCGTAGGCAGTTCATAGAACATGGTTTAATTTGAAAATCTTGACACCTTTTCCTCTGCTGTGGTAGGTGGACCACCCAAATCACGATTTAAATAGTATACATCAAATCAACATAATTAGAAATTAGTTTACTGACCCATACTCACATCATATCTAGTCAAATGTAATCGCATAAAAGTTAAATCTATAATTGACCTAAAAAACTAATTTCGTCAACTACAGATTAGCCATAATACACAAATCCGATCTGAACTCAAAATGACAGTAATGATTATCACATTAACATGTTGCAGGCAACCTGTTAGCCGACTTACAACAAGAGGTATTAAGTGTTTACGCTGTAATCCTCAATTTGAAAGCAAAACTGACGTAATCTGGAGATCATAATCAGTGTGGTTTGAATTGTAAGTGGAAGCGAATTGGAACCGATTCTGTTAAAATTAAAAAATTATAGTAAAAAGACAGGACGATTATAATTTACGCTCATTTTCTAGGCCGAGGTATCTTTTCACCCTATTACCTGCAACATTTTGATGAAATATTTTCAAGCACCAGCACTTTTCGTCACTTTCATTAACATATGGAGTTGGCAAACTTGGCATACACCAACAACCAAAGCTTTTGTCCTATGACTAATAGATAAGTATAGAATTCGAAAATCCCGAGAATCCTTAAGGCTTTTTTATGGGATATGCCGATACGTAAACGAGCAGACGAATCACCTGATGGTAAGCAATCGGCGTCGCCCAATGGACACGTAGAACATTAGAGGGTTACCTGCCTTTTGGAGATCAGGTATTTGAGTATTGGAGATTTAGGGATTTGGGGAATCGTACTACGAAACACAACGCAAGCGTTGTTTCACATCAGTTTTCTGGGAGGCCATGGTGTCACTCCGTTCGAGGCGGCCCATTCGTGTTACTTTACCTCCTACCATCACTCACTAATTTATCTAGATTAAAACTAGAAAAACCACCGAACACATTTAACTACCTACTACCAAAATGAGTCACCATCAAAACAACACTATCCATTAAATCGCTAACACTTCTAACATATACCAAACCTCAACATAAAGTCGTGTACCACCATGCTACACATGAAGCTTCCGGGTGGCCCGGACGCAGTTTAAAAAAAAATTACCACAGTTTAAACCTGACCCTAAGTACCCAGTAGTTACTTATTCACAGACGCATATACACAACTCAAAAAATTGATTTCCAACTTTACAGCAAGAGAATAAAGTTAAAAATTCATTAATGTAAGCACACAAGTACCTTCGTACAGACGCTCATCAACCTATGCTAAATAACCAAATTAATTTTCAACCTTATTTCGAAACGATAAGGTTGATTACCAGCTGAAAGGAATTCAAAGATTGGGGTGGCTCCAAGCACATGGAACTTTACAGACGCATATCAATCTATACTTAAGAACCAAATTGATTCGTAACTTTATTTTGGAAACGACAAGGTTGATAATGGGTTGAATGAAATTGATGAAAAGGTATAGATTGACCTGCATCTGTTCATCGTACGTGGTCAAATAATGCAAGACTTATTATGCCATTGTTTTGTGCAGAAACATTTTCGGTGGCGAATAATTATGTAAATTTAAGATTGTATTGTTTGTTTGTTTGATTTGTAATTGCGACTGTTTTTTGGTAAATATTAACGTATTTTGTTTTTGGTTTTCGTTGGTGATTTAATTTCTGAATCACGTGTGGTAATATGGGAATGGGACTTCTATTATAAGCAGATTGACTGCACGGTCGGTGTCGTGGCTGGGCAACCGGCTGCTGTGCAACGTGTAGCGGGTTCGATTCCCGCACGGAACAACACTTTGTGTCATCCACAAATTGTTGCTTCTGGGCTGGGTGTCATTGTGTATGTGATGTGTATATTTGTAAACGCACCCACGACACAGGAGAAAATCCTAATGTGGGGCAACGTTTTTAAAAAAAAAGAAAAGAAAAAATCTGTATATAATCAAATGTGCGTCACTTTATCAAATAAATCTCTTTAAACTAAGTGAGAAAAGTACCAATAAATATCAAACATAGCGGTGAAAGCTAATGAATAAATACAGATGAAAAGCTAATAATTATGCACTGGACGTTGACATAAACCATTCTATAAACTATATTTACAATACAGATTTGAATAAATAATTTACAATACAGAATTGAATAAATTATTCATTAATTTATTTTCGATACGTTCCATATATTTGATCTCCAACACCATCGAGTGTTAATAGTTTAATAACCATTAAATTTATACGAAATTAAATTTCAATTATCGTTTTTGCAGCCATAATGCTGCGTTCAAACTGGTTTAGTCACTTGAGCAAGTTACTAGGACCAACAAGAGTGCTGTTCATACCATTTCATGGGTCCCACAGGGTGGTTGCAACATAAACCATGGTGCTTCGACATTTTTACGACGTCCCATGTCAAGTTAAATAGTGTTTAACTACATTATTTAATGTTCAATTTAAATACTTTGGTAAGAGATGAAATGTTTAGTGTGGAAAGTTAGGCTCTGTTTATGCTGCGTTTAGATAACTTTTGTCTGTTTGTTGATGTGAATTTATTTAATGCGGTCAATCGTTTAAGAAACATTAACGTATGCAAAATATAACGATTATTTCTCTGATATTCGACAGTAATTTTATTTTATGAGACTAGGCAATGTGTATAGCAAAATTTTTTTCGTGTCATTTCTCGAAAGGAAAATAACAAAATAGGCTGTTTGGCAAATTAGGCTGAAGGAAATTCCAGAACTGCATAAATAAAAATATTTACTTCATTTCTTTAGATTGCGAGATGTTTTTCCACGAAGAGAATTATTGAGATATAAAGCAAATCAAACGTTTTACCCGTAGGTAATCTGACTAACCAAGCAAAAATTATTCATAATAATAAAAAGATCGCGGTTTTCTTAGAATTTCCTCTCACCGTTACATCAATGAATAATTTATTTCTATACCAAATGATTCACAAACAAAAGTTACTGAGAAACGAATGATTTTCGATAACACTCGGAAATGCCACAAATCTGAATTCTGAGCTTGCGCAGACTAGGGACTTGTGTCCTACTGATTTGAATCAATTGATGCCTCACGGAGTATTCCTTTTCCTCTTTTTGAATATTTCATAACTATAATAAATACTAGGTACTTCTGACCTGAAATGAAACTATCCTATACAAAATGAATTTTCATAAATCGAACAAATAAAATGTTTAGCTTTTTAATTTCGGTTATACATAAGGGACTTATCGGGTGGATTCCGTTCACAATACTGGCTGCATTTTTGTCGTTAGTCAATAAGTCTGACATAGAACCTTTCTTCAAACCTTCAAGAAAAGAGCGTACTCCTTTTTAAAAGGCCGGCAACGCGCCTTTGACACCTCTGGTGTTGCTGATCGCTTACCAACAGGTGATCCGTCTGCTCGTTTGCCTCCTATTCCATAAAAAAAATATGTCAGATTTTTATGAAACATAGATTGAAGAATTTTAGTTTTTATAATGCCTTTCGATTTTTCCAAGAAATGAAAGTACGTTGACACATCATTGGCACGTTGGCCTACATAGGGCCAATGGCCAATTATGGTGCACACCAAATATGGCCAACGTTTGGTTCAACAATCAACGCAATTATGTGCAATTTTACTGTTAATTTGTATTAATTGTTATTTCGGAATGTAAATTAATTGTGTTTGTTTTTGTGTGGTCGGATTTTTACACGAGACAGTTTTGTAAATGGAAGGTCCGAATCAAGGACGATGTTACATAAAATCAATTACGATCTACGACAAAAAAAAATACTACAAATTTGAGAGAGGCCGAGCAGCAACGCCGTCTCATAAACCTGACACCTGGCCGCAAAGAGTGGAAGATTATGGCAAACCCTTTAAATTGGGGGAGGCCCACAATTTACACAACAATGGACTATCAGATTATCATAGGCTGTTGATGATGATGCAGACCTCTGCGTGGTACCAACACTAATTGCTTCCGAGTAGCACAACGATAATCGCCGCGTCGCGGGTCGCGGTATGCTGCTCATTGATATGAGCTTGAAACTAGTCGAGTTCCTCGTCAAAAAGTTACGTGCGTAAGCCGAAAAATATATTCAAAAACTAGCTACTTCCGCGCGGTTTCACACGCTCTGCTCAGCTCCTATTGGTCGTAGCGTGATATTTTATAGCTTATAGCCATCCTCGATAAATGCGTAATCCAACACAAAAATAATTATTCAAATCAGACTTGTAGTTACGGAGATTAGCGCGTTCAAACGAACAAACAAAAAAAAAACAAACTCATCCGCTTTATATAATAGTGTAAGATTAAGTATGTCTGACGAAAGTTATAATATCTTTATAAACTAATTACTTCGATCAATACTCTTTTCTGTCGTTTCGCTATTGGCAGAGCGGTCGTGGTTACGTTGAGGCGACCGTACTTGTGTTGGTGGCCGATACAGCTTTCCTCACGATCTCCCGCCATCTCTCCCTGTTTGTGGACTGTCTAGCGCAGTCTGATCCTGCGTTTCCCGTTGCCGATTTGACTTGACTTACAATACCTACATAACATAACATCACGCCTATTATCCCCGAAGGGGTAGGCTGAAGGTGTACATTATGCCACAGTACAATACCCACTTTTCACTATTTATGTTATGAGTCCCATATAATAGGGGGTGAGCCTATTGCCATATACCGGGCACAATTCCAGACTCCGTGTTACTACTGAGAATTGTTTAAAAAACCCAGTAATAATTTGCCTGACCCGGGAATCAAACCCAAGACCCCTTACCCGGCAGTCGCACTTGCGACCACTCGGCCAACGAGGCAACTTACAATACAGTGACTCAAAAATGGCAAAACTCCTTCTTTCGATGAATCAGGACCTTACACTTAAAATATTACCTCTACATCTACCGTGCAATAAAAATAGCACCTACCATTACTCATAACCAACACACAAACATTGCAGCCAATAATTTTCTCAGTAGGTCAATGGTCAATGTTTGGTGAAAACATTTGTTACATAAACGCCAACATGCTGTGACCACAGCTGGCCAAATGGCCGTTAAAATTCACTATAAACAGATGACCAGTACTAGGCGTCAATTGGCTATAAATTTTCTATCGTAAGGTTAGGTTTGTGGTGTACAGAATGCTATTAGATAGGTGTAGCTGTAAACAATCTGTACGTTGGAGTAGAATGCTGGGTGATGCTATAAAAAGTATTTGCCTTTTTTGGCTTTTTACATAACGTGTTTTGTATAAATTTGTAGATTTGCTTTTGTTTGTAATTCAATTCAAATAGTTTAGAATAATAATATGACTACAAATGCAATCAAATGCTTGTAAATATCAATTATCGTAAAATGAAAGAAAATGTTTAAAAATGCTCAACTATTACCCAGATTCTAGAGAGACTGAGCCATGCTACTAAACGGGGGAAACAACATAATAAAATGTAAGTACATACAATCAGACATTATTTTTCGTTATCATGCATTAGTTTCAATACAAAATCTCGATTCTCATTCTCTTTTGAAAATTCTCCCAGTTCTTCTATTTTTGTTTTTGTAACTTTATCCTCACACGTGTAAGGGATGCGCCCTAACACGTAAGGATTATGTTCACCATATTAGAAAAAGATCACACGCCCGTTTCGTTCTCAATTCCCATTCGAGTAATTAAACAATTGTCTACTTGGTCAGTGATTGCGCTTACACTTCCTCTTATCTATTTTTAACCCACTTCAAAATTAAGGGTCAGACTTGAAAATTTAGTTTTATGTTTCATCTTTATAAAAATGTCTCGCGGCGATGTTGCGCAGCCTACTCACTTACTAGTTAGTAGGCTGCGCGACATCGCCGCAACCGCGCACGCTGCTCATGAGAAAGAACCCCTCTGTGGTTCGAAACTAGTAGAGCTTTTCTCAATACATTCACGTGAGTAACCTGCGATTTTTAGTTAATTTAGTATGTCTCACGATAGTTATTATAAAAATGGACTAATTGTTGCCCGCGATTTCGTCCCCGTAGAATATGAATATTAGAACAAACTTCTTTTTTTTTCAATTTTCTAAAATGAAAGTATATGGTGCACCTTAGTAGATCAGTTACTTGTTAGTAAAAGTCTTGCAAATTCTATCCAGCCATTGCATAGATTTGCCAGTACAAACAGACAGACAGACAAAAATGGTAAAAAAGTGTATTTTTTGGTATGTGAATTATACGCTTGTAGTAAAAAGGTGGTTATTTTAATATTACAAACAGACACTCTGATTTTATTTATCTGTATAGATAGACTATAATGAAATGTAGCATGAGGTGGATAACAAACCCTATCATCTTCACTTTCCTTAGGAATTTGTCGTCTTATTTATGACGGTCATATTATTATTTGTTTTTATGCATTTCCATGTTGCCATGATTCTCTGTATAATATTAAGTGTCCATTTTAGCACATTTTCTCATATGGCAATAAAATTTATTTTATTCATGGAATATTTTATGCTGTTTGACTCTTTTGCTTAACGAACACTTCGTTTGTAATATTTTTATTGCATGCTTTCCTAACTTTGAACATTTTTATGTTGTTTTTATGGGTATAACATGAGTATTTATGTTACTATAAGGTTTTCTTGTTTGTCTATTTATTTATATGTGATATACAACATAGAATATATGATGATGGCGGATAATCTCATACATTTGATAGCAAAATGCATATGGAATATCTTATATTAATTCTACTTTATGATTTGGTGGCTTTCTCTGGTATATAAATTGGTATGAGACATTGATTGGGAATGTCAACGCCTTTTTATACAATAAAAAAGATTTATGTATTTACTAGTGTATTCAATGGTACTATCAAGTTGTCCATACATGATAACATCCGCTCCAGATGCAATCCTGATGCTGACCACGATCCTTAGACATGAAGGAACGAGTGAAGAGAGAGACATGAAAACTAACCTCCTTTTGAAAGTTGGTTAAAAAAGCCCACACAAAATACTCCATCTTTTAGCAGACCCATTCACAAAATTATTCTATCGACACCATTGATTTATGTAAGTAACACACTACATCCTCCCATTGCTTACAAATTCAATACCCATTGTCTAATACATTTAAATAGTACCTACACAAGTACACAGTGTTGCAAAATAATTGACTGTGGGCAAAGTTGAGCTGGGTGGTATACCTACTTATGTCTAAACACGTTGTTTTTAACGATGTTGAATACAGCGCTTTCTGAATAGATCCATTACTAAAAATACTGGACTTAATGATAAAACAACGTACTTACTTGCCTAAATTTCAAACTTATTAAGATAGAAAACTTAAACTTTAAGATCGTAATAGTAAGTTCTTAATCACAACGACATAAAAGCCCTTTGTAATCTCGACTCACCAACTCACCGACCGGGCCCCGGGAATGGTTGCTAGATATAGCAACAGTGGGACAACGAGAATGTCAGTGGCTGAAGGGTTAAGAAACTACCACCGCTTTCTACTCAGATCATCTGCTCCAGCCGAAGCCTGCATTCCTAACCCACTCGCGACTTACGAACAGTTTCTTACTCTCCGAGTAGGGTCACTGCTCTCGCGACTCTACTCTGGACGCCCAATGAAGGCAAGCCAGAGGTGGGAAACCTGTTCATTGTCATAGTTCACTTCAGCCAGCCCATTAAGGCAAGCCGCAGAATAAGGAACTGTGACTTCTCCCTGGAGATGATGGTAGCCCGCGGGGTCGCTAATGCCCGTCACCTCGCCTCAAGGTGCCCTGCGGATGTAAGTTCTTCTTACCCACGACATAAAAGCCTTTTGTAATCCTAAACACCCATATTTTCCTACACATATATCCCCCCATCATCTAGGTACTCACTACACAATTACTCATTCCCTATGTGCTATAATTTCTCACTCATCAATTAGCATAATTTCAAATCATGTTCATGTTTTATGAATTTCGCCTTTGCGTCTAAACCGCATGCGTGGGCTGCTACAAGTGTGCCTTAAGCTTTGTCTTAACAGGGGTTCCCAACCGGTGGTTAGCAGAAGATAAAATATAGTTTGTGAAACAAAAAAAAACAAAAGACCGCTGTCTGTCCAATAATACGATTACAGCTCAGATTAAATTTATATCCAAGGAGACAATTGAGAGAAGCAACTGATTCTAATAATTTCAAAAACCTGGGTGTCTTCAAGGCTCGTGTAAGGTTGCTTATGGGCAGACGTGCTCCATTGTAAGTTGCATCATCGCTTACCACCAGGCAAGATAGTGGCTAAACGTCGACCCACCAACACGCGAGATAGTGACCAAAAGTCGACCCATCACATATTATAAAAAAAAATCCAAAAGCCACTACTTTTATGAGAACGATCTCCAATACTCTAGAGAAAATCTTAGTGCGAGATTACATGAAAAAAGTACCAGTGGTACCGCATCTAACAAGACTGATATAAAAATAGTCCCTTTTTAAGGGGTAAAAATCATCCAATGTTTTCCTTAGATGTGGTGAGAGAGTGTCAGACTTACTGACTAAAAACCACCTCGTTTTATCCACTCCTGCTTCGTGTCGAAGCCCCGGTAACCGATTGCCGGCAGCACCGGAGGTTGGGAACATCTGTGTTAAAATTACTATCTGCCTACAACAACCTACGTGTGACGAACCTATAATGTTATTAACTTAGTTAAGTTATTAGGTTTAAAGTTTTACTTGAACCTATTTTGTGGGGAACAGTTATATTTTGAGGTTATTTCAGTAAATTATTGGGTAATTTATGTTTGTTTTGTGTTGTGGGTGGCGATTCTCTATTGGGTTTTTTGTGGTGTAAGAATAGATGGAAGTGTGTATTAAGTATATGAGCGGGAATACCAACATATTTCATAAAATATAACTTATCTACACTATAACTATAAACAGTCTGCCGGCAGACATAAGGAGTGAAACAAATTCAAATAGGTTTAAATGAAAATTGAAGTCATATTATTTAGAAATGTCCTAATAATAAGTAAGTATAAGTTTCAACGCCTGTATAACATTTAAATATAAGGTCCTACATTTATTTGTAATGTCTAGCGACTCGACCCCGCAGTCAAACCATTGCAACGTTTTTGTGGGGCTTAGATTATAAAATACTTACCTGTGTGATATAAAGATAAATAAATAAAAAAAAATATCTGGTAGTCTCCAAATCCCAAATCAACACGTTGAAATGGTTGTGGAGTGCCGTGGCACTCACATTGATGATGAGGATGAGTTTGATTCTGCTAAATTCTTGACTAAAAAGTATCAACCGTTTTGCGGGTATTGTCATTCCTTCAATTGACTAGGGGACACACACACACACAAAACAGATTTACGAATTTACTAAAATCGTACCGAACACTTCAATACCCTCAATCTAGGCACCAAATAAAGACCAAAACATAAGACCTAACAATGAAAAGCCCACACTACAAATAATTCCCCAGATTGCTTCTAGATGACTAACAGTAACTATAGATTTACATGTCAAGGAAAACTTGCAAATTAGATTTTGTAACGTTTATAGGATTTAAAGAGACAGTCAATATATTTGGAAATACGGATTTATGACCTAAGGACTTAGAGCCCTGTTACATTAGGGCGTTATGAACGTACGACCAAATCGTGCAAATATTAGATGTAAGCAGTTGTATAGATGGTGTCAAATGAGTTGTGCAACAAAGTTGTTATTGACTACCGAATCTAATAATACAACCATCAATTTGTAGGTATTAAGTTTTTTGACAACTCCCCCAACCTGCAAACATTTGCGTGAAAAGAAATAGGCGTTGTCGGTTTAGTAAAACTTGCACTTGTTAAGGATTCTTTCCTTCATTCCTTCTACATAAGGATTGACATTGACAATCGACAAACTATGTAAAAAGTTACCAAGTCTATTCACTTTTCTGTTTACTACATTAGACCAGGAGCTGTTGGCATTTTGCACTACACTGGTGTTTGTTTTTTTTTATGGGATAAGCCGGTAAACGAGCAGACGGATCACCTGGTAAGCAATCGGCGTCGCCCATGGACACCTGGAACTCTAGAGGCGTTTCAAGTGCGTTACCGGTCTTCTGGATTAGGAATTTGAGGATTGTTGGGGATTCAGGGATTGGAGACGGGGGAGGGCGGTAATTGGGCCTCCGGTAACCTCACTTACACGATGAAACACAACACAACGTTGTTTTACGTCGGTCTTCTGTGCGGCCGTAGTACCACTCCGGTCGAGCCGGCCCATTCATGCCGAAGCATGGCTCTCCCACACTTCTCGCACTTAGTTCCCCTAGACCCCAAAGGCGCGCGACCAAACGCACGACCAAGTTGTCTTAATGAAACAGGGCTCTTATAAATAGAATAGCCATAATTGGAAATGTCATTATTGCAAGTCGTGATGTGGTCTGTGGTGTGAATGGATTAGGTGATTGGCAATAGATTTCGGTAGTCAACTGTTATTGTTTTGTCTATGTGTAAGTAAGTGATTGAAATTGGGTGTAAAACTTGCTTTGCTGTTATTAGTCTTTTGATTAATGGTTAAGCTATAGGTGTAAGGGATTTTAGAACTTATTAGTGTATGATTAGAAGTGGTATTAATAAAAACTAATTTCTTATTCATTAAAAATTTGGTCTTTTATTCCTTCTCGCCCTTTTTATGGGATAAACCGGTATACGAGTAGAAGGACCATCTGATGGTAAGCAATCAGCGTCGCTTATGGACACCTGGAACACCAGAGTCGTTACAAGTGCGTTACCGGCCTTTTGGGGATTATAAATTTGAGGATTGTTGGCGATTTAGGGATTAGGGTGTTTGGAGAAGGGGGGTAATTAGGCTTCCAGTAACCAACGCAAGTATTGTTTCACGTAGGTTTTTGTGAGGCTGTGGTATCACGCCCATCGAGCCGGTCAATTCGTGCAGAAGCATAGCTTTCCCACACATAAAATTTAACATCATCATTTTTATTTCCCGGTGTACAACAGTTTTATCCTAGGTTATTTCTATATCTTAACCTTCATAGGTACCAATTTACTACATGTATTAAGATGTAGACTATTCACTTTTATGACCGCCATTATTCTTATAAATACTATTAATATAATATTTGCTAATTCCAACCGCAAATATGTAAACCTTCACACTTTTCAATTAAACACGGAATTTATAATTTCGTAACAGCCACTCCTGCGCATGTGGGTTTTAATTCCCCTCAGCAAACGTTAAATCTTAAACAAACATTTGTACTGAGATGAGTGACATCATGTTGCGTATGCGCCCGTTTAAGTTATGAGCGTTGAGACCCAGATCAAACTTTCATTGCAGAACTGTGAGATCAAAAATGTTTTAAAGAAAATTGACTGATTGGACGAGCTTGATGCGCTTGAGAACATTACTTTCCATTGTGGTATTCACTGGTCAATATATGTAGACCTCAGAAATCAATTTTAAGACATACTCAGCAGTCATACTGTCTAACATTCAAAGAACAATTAATTTCTTCTAAAATCTAATATGTAGGTTTCAGAGACATTGTAGAACATACATAAAATTACCATTCGAAACTACATTTTGGAATGAGCACCTAGCTTCACTGACGGACTGTAGCTTCACTGACGGTCTGACTGACAGATTATTATTTATTTTGTATTTGTTGACGTTTCAGAAGTACCAAATTATGGTTTAATTGAAATAAATGCTTTGACTTTGACTTCTCAGAGTAGTCAGTTAGGAAATTTCGTCCTCATCATGCGCTTGATAAAATTGACGTGTAGTTTACTTGCAGAAATAAATTCACTTGATTTACAGTGACTGTGGTCGTCAGACTTACCGCTTTACTGCTTTCTGAGGTACCGAGTTCGGCACTCTGGTCAACTCCAATGAATCAACCAATCAGAGCGTCCAGAACGGTCTCGTTTCGATTACTATAAATGTAAAACAAATTAGTACTAAGACCTCAGCAGTTCCATTGTTCACCAGTCGTATTTATGTCTACTAGATAAGCATATACCACTTTTTACGCTACCCGCTTATCACTTGCACCAAAAAATTCACATTGCATCAGTACAGTTGCCATACTTACGAAATGTTTAGCGAATTTTGTTGTTAGTATAGTACATATTTTTATAGTGTGCTAAGTCCGGACATTATTGTTTCATACTGTTTTATTTTTAGATACAATCTTATAATTATCAAAAACATAACATCATGCCTTTTATCTCCGAAGGTGCACATTATGACACTGTACAATGTAACACCCACTCTTCACTACTTATGTTATGAGTCCCATGTAATAGGAAGTAAGCCTATTGCCATTTACCGGACACGATTCCAGACACCGTGCTATTACGGACAATTTTAAAAAAAAAGTAATACTTTGCTCTACCCGGAAATGGAACCCGAGACCCCTTGCCCGGCAGTCGCACTTGTGACCTTTTTGCCAACGAAGCAGTCATATCTTTAACTATATTTTAGAAAAGTGGTTGCATATACGTCTATCTGATATACACGTAGTTCTAAATTCCTCAAGTCAAAAAGTTTTACTTGGTTCTGGAAAAGAGATTCATTAAAAATCATTTATTTTGTTGTCACACTTATACCGTCTATTTTATTTTTTAACGGCTTCAAAAAAAGAGGGATTTGAAGTCGGTTTTTTAAACGCAATCTATGTATATAAAAATGAAACCCTTTTCCCGTTGTTACCCCATAACTTTAGGACGCCTAGACCGATTTTGCTGATATTTTTGTCGTATATTTGATGATATTTGTGTCTTAATATAGAAAAAAAAAAACGGGATTGCGCGTACGAAGTCGCGGGCAGAGTAGTTTATAAAAGATTTTTAGGAGACACATAAATATTGAAGTGAACCTAGGAGTTTGAAATCTAAACTAACGTAGATTAAAACTCCTAATCCTAATCTACTAACGTTTAGGTAATAAATTCGGCTGATGCGTGCTTATGCCTTCTACAACATAAGGTTATGTTCTACTATATTTTTTGTGTGAGTAGGCTTGGTCATCATTGTAAAATGGATACAGATTGACATATGTCAACGCCCATCTGTTGTATGTGTGTGTGTGTGTTCAAAATCTGTTGATCACCTACTTATGTACTTGAAGTAGGAATTTCCGAAGTAGAGAGTCGGGAATTCCATTATACAAAATTATGACTAAGTCTTATACTTGATAATATAGTATTAAAAGTTAAATGACTGGTTGCGGGAGCTCAGGTAAAGATTTAAAGAGATTTATCCATCGATTTCGACTGCCTCGTTGGCCGAGTAGTTGCAAGTGCAAGGGGTCTCGGGTTCAATTACCGGGTTGGGCAAAGAAATAAAAAAAAATCTCAGTCTGGAATTATGCCCGATATAAAGCAATAGGCTCACCCCCTATTATATGAGATTCATAACATAAATAGTGAAAAGTGGGTGTTACATTATATAGTGATATTAAGTCCACCGTTATGTAAGCTGTTATGTACAATGGCGTGATGTATGGAATAGTGCATACTGCTCCATTCTGGACAAATACGTTTATATTGTAATCATGCTAATAATAAGCTACTGAAAATAATATACTAAGTATAAGATAAGAGCATACTCTATGTATCGCTTCAGGGTGCAAAATATCATTCTATTAACTGTTTTACCGAATGAACGAACTCAAACTAAATAAAAGTTTAATTATGTAAAACAGTTTAACTACCTTCCAATAAGCGAGTCCATTTAATTAGAAGAAAGAAAGTCTAAACAAAATTAGCTCCTATTAAAACAAAGGGCCGTTTATTTTGACTGGCAACACTTTTAGCTTGAAGTTAAGTTTAGAATACACGTGCGGGCGAATAATTTTATTACTTGACTGTTCAAGGGTGGGTTATGTGTGGTCGAAGACTTGTGATCACACGTTTGTAGACGTTATCGCACATGATATAAGTATTAGGTATTTATAAATGGGGCTGTCAGTAGAGGGCGCCTTAGACGGATATACACTAAGCAGATCGGCGATATATTAAAGGGTCAAATTAAAAGTACCCTTAACTGACGAGCATACATGAAAACATTGATGACTGTTGATGAAGTAAAAGAGGTATGTTGGAATCGTAGCAATTGGCGATCCATAGTCTCTGCCTACCTCTATGAGAGACAGGCGTGAAGTTATAAGTTAGAATTAAGAAGAGGTATTTTCCAAGCAGTGGGATAGGTTCAGGTTGGTGGTGAAAACATAGCATGTTTCACGGAGTTATTATTAAATGCAATACCCAATTAGCATCATAATTAGGGACTATATGTAGGGAAAAATCTATGCCTGTACCGGGCAAATTCAATTTGTATATGTGTAATGTCCGTTTACCTTCGCTTTTTATTATATTTTATTTTTTGTAGTTGTAAAGTTTGTGTGTGCTGCGCAAAAATAAATGCTTTTCTTTCTTTCTCTCTTCTTTCTAATTTTACTGAGAAATCTTGCTAGGCGCTAACTTAACATGACCCATCTAACTAAGACTTCGATCCAAGTGTGTTCTGAAGCTGCGATCAGCCATCACAGGATAGACAGCATTTTCCTCTAAATTGTCAACGTACTTATTGTATGTTTTTATAATAATTATCGTGAGATATACTAAATTAACTAAAAGTCAAGTAAGTCCTTATTGTAATTTCAAAGTCTACTGGGAGATTCGAATCGTTGGGATAACCAAACTGCTCTAGAAAGGAAGATTTTTGTTCAGCAGTGGATGCTGATGATGATGATGATGAAATAAGACTTAAAGAATAAACATAACACGTATTTTTGTAGGCAGAGCACATTGATGCCACTATACAATGTAACACCCACTTTTCACTATTTATGTAATGACTCCCATGTAATAGGGGGTGAGCCTATTGCCATATATATAATCAAAGAATAAAGTCCCTAGTTACTTTACATTACAGAAAATTTAAAACATTATAACCTACAAATGCAAGGTAACACAAATCGGAATACAAAATCGATACTGCCAATTAAGTGTCCATGCAATCAATACATCAGATCGGCGCCATTTTGCAGTCAGGTGATTAATCAAGCAACTGAGGTGTCAGTCTGTCTGTCACAGCAATATTAGATTACTACACGAACACTGAAACTTGATAGTTTGTGCCTAGGTTTTTTGGTGACTGGCCAATTTATTTGTTGACAAGATCAATGATCTTTAGTTTTGAGTCTGATTTTGAAGTTTTTTACCGCAAATCGCAGGTTACTCACTTGAAAATACTGAGAAAAGCTCTACTAGTTTCGAGCCATAGAGGGGGGCTCTTCCTCTTACTGCCTACTGATTAGCTGCTCACGGTCAGCATGATTTTTGTAAATTTCACGTGAGTATCCCGCGATTTTTAGTTAATTTAGTATGTCTTACGATAGTTATTATAAAAACATGTTTTCCATAAATATAGGATGGGGGTCTAATGGTGGTCCAGTGTAGGTTAATGAAATCGCCTGCTTTTGAAGTGGATCCATTAACACAATTGAGTAAAAACAAGCAGATATAATTTAACATCATTTTGAGTAGGTACATACTTTACAATCAACATAATTAATGCAGCACATATCAGAAAAGGTATAATAAGAAAGGAATCAAAAATTGCCTACAAAAATCCTCGCTTTTACTGAGATTAGTTTCTAAAGAAAATAAACTCAAATATCTAAGTACGTCCAATTTGAATATAGACCGGAGAAAGACTGAGTGAGATAATTTTATCGATATTACATTATTTTTTGAACATGGCAGGAACGTGCCATTAATTTTAAATATCGAAAATTACGAACTCAACGCTTCCAAATTCAAATCGTTAAAAATAAATGAGCGTTGATTTTGTGAATAAATTTGAAGCGTATTTTTAGTATATTTGCATAATATTTCGTAAATCTTAAGACAGCACTTAAGTTTATTTAGATTTATTTATTTTATTTACTCAACCATCCCTAATGGAATGTAAATTCAAGATAAATGTAATTCAGAAAGAGACGTAATTTCAAATAAAATATCATATTTATAAAAAAAAAATTAACATAGCCAAAAGTCTAACACGATAAAATTTCAATTCAAGCAATAAGGATGTCACTCAAAATATCGATATAATTAATATTATATTTATCGACATGATTATAAAAATAAACCAGTTACTTTTACAATAGGCGATTAAATGATCGAAAGTAGATATCGATTGAAATGAATGATCGATCGATCAAATGAAAGTATTAATCGGTATTTGTGGGCAAATAAATTTGAATATAAATTATAACAATGTGATATCATTATTTATAATGTCTGTAAGAGAGATTTATACAAGTTTATTGATATGGCTTTGTTTGGAAATTAGCTATAGGTATGTATTTACATCGAGCTCATGAATACAAATTATAAAAAGTAGCTCATGTCATGACAGTTTATAGCTGTTCTATGAGCCTGCTCTATATCTCATAATCAACAGCCTATAGGTGGCCAAACTGCCAATCAATGGCTTCCTCTCACACGGAGAAGATTTGACCATTAATCACCACGCATGATCAATGCGGGTTGGCAGTATCAAACATATAATTAGAAATTAAAATTCCAGGTTTTCTCACGATGTTTTCTTTTGCCGTTTGTCAGTGATGTCTAAATAATCTTACAAAGTACATATAGCTCGGATTAGTACACACCTGTACCCTCATGCATAGAAAGAAGAATGATAAGATGCATAGAAGCGGGCCCCTTAGACCTCCGAGCCACCACGACATTATCTAGTATCCCACAATCTCCGCGTTTGGTGGAGGCCTGAAGATAGCAGTTTAACAGTTTAGGCTTAACAGAGAGTGTTACTGCTCTGGTCATCACATATACAGTGTTAGAAAATATCACCAACAAAGCCCACAAAAGGCTTCAAACAGACTGAGTTTTATGTGAGAATCTACCTACCTAACTGATGTAAATTTTAAAATAATAACTGTAAGTAAAACTTTGCATCGATAAGCACGTCAGCCATTATGCTTCACAAAGTCCATAACTTCATCAATATTCCAACAGCCCACCCAGGTTTTCAAGAAAGCCGTTCTTAAAGTGCTAAACCGTTAAACAATAAAGTAAACAGTTTACGAGTAATTAATCTAATAATGACTTTTGGGTTCCTGAAATAAATTGCATTTTATAATAGAAAAAATAATACATTACTATTGGAATCTCCGTAAAAGAGTTCCTTTACTACCATAGCTAAGTGTTAAAGTTATTCATAGTAAGTAACAACTTTCAACTCTAAAATCAAATATATAGCTAGCAAATTTGTACAATCTAACAACTGAATCCGGAACATCAACCTCAACAGCTATGCAAACCATTAGATCGACAATGCAATCAGCATAATACTAACAATTGAAAACACAACAATATGAGAAAGTGCGCAAAATTCGCACGGCAAACAGGAGTTCATGAGAACCAAGTCACAAATGTAGACACCAGTGCATCAAGCTACCCAAAACATTAAAATCTCTTCAATATAATTTCGACTTTAATACTAAGTAATAACGTTGAAAATATACTCAAGATATGTGAGGCTAGCTTAAACTGTGTCTATGCCTAAGTAAATAAATACCAGTGACTGACCTAAAGATTAAGGCAGCTCAAGATTGCGTACCATACCCTCTTTTCCACGGTGATGAATGGACACAACATACGGTCCTGTTCCCACAATTGTACCATGATTTCTCACGGAAGTGCATTAGGCCAACTATCGATATGTCGATGACATACGAGTGGCATGGTACAACCCTACTATCGCCCACTGCTACCAATCGTGACTTTACTTACAAATTTCGGATTTTATAAAATATGTATGATTTCGTCGACGTTCTATTTATTTAGGAACAATGTTGAATTTGTGTTATGTAGTATCAATATTTGGTTTTGTGATTTGTTTTATGTATTATTATTAATAGTATATTATAACTATTGCGGCTTGTTGTTGTTTTATTAAAGGTTATAAGTCAAGCCTAAAATAAATTTTATTGATATCAAAAGGGTCTTTTTTTTCAAAAAAATCTTATAGATTATTTTAAAACATTAGACACGTATTTTTTATTTTCTTACAAAATTAAATATTATCGACGATATATTGATTTGAAATATCGTGTGACGTCACGATTTACTACATTTTATAGGGTAGCGTGACGTAACGACCGGACGGAACTATCTAAGTATTGTTTTCTTATACCTACAACAAAAAAATATGTGTGTAATATTTTTTCATTATCTAACTGACGGACTAATTACATTTTTAATTTTCATACACTGTCTACTAATCTATTCTGCGCGTTAGAATACTTAATTACTATTAGGACTTGTAATAATAGGTTTATATTTTCTCGCAAGAATTCTAAACTTACCAAGAATTTTGCGTAAAATTACCTATCAGTCAGCCAACCCAGCTCTTACCATTTAAATAAATTCTTATTTGCCAAAAACACTACTCACAATTTGTAATCATAATTTTATTTATTGCTACACCAACACCCATAAATTGTCCAGACAACTTAATACAATAGAAATATAATACCCAACCAAAAATATAGCAAATACATTTTATCCACGACTACAGACATATTTTATACCCGTCAAAACATAGACACAGACGTTTTTATCAAACAAAATGAAGTCTATGACCATCACTAGTAGCCTGATTAAACAATAGCCTTTTGTAAAGGTGGTCTGGTGTTTGTCAATTTTGTCTATATATAATTTGTCAAACATAGCCTGTCATTTGTCAACAGCAGTTGTGATTTGTCAAATTTGTCAGATAACTGGCGACTGTGGTGGTCTTCGTTGATGGTGTCCAACTGTTGAATGCGTAATGTGATTGGTTTTAGATAATTTTTGCTCGATTTTAAGTGGTCGTGATTTCGGTATTAAAATTGTGTATTGTTTTATGATTGGTTAGTTTATTGTTTGACCCACTGTGTTGTCCGTTTATCATTTACCGCATTGGGTTGCTTTGTAGGAGGGCTTGGATTAAATTCACAGTTTGAGTTTTCATATTTAGTTTTCTATATTAAATAATATAGAAATTTAAATTTTTTATCAGCTAGGCTATTTGGTTAATGTTAATTTGAAGTTTCGGAGTAAAGTCGGTCGCATTTTCACCCGTCATTAATTTGTCGAGATTATGCTCACAACCAATGACATATCGAACCGCAATCGAGTTCACTTCGATAGCCTAGCAGAACAGCATAGAAGAATTTGAAATTAGAATCGTATTTATCTATAAGTGTGGGAGAGCCATGCTTCGGCACAAATGGGCCGGCTCGACCGGAGTGATACCACGGTCTCACAGAAAATCGACGTGAACCAACGCTTGCGTTGTGTTTCGTTGTGTGAGTGAGGTTACCGGAGGCCCAATTACCCTCCCCTTCCCCAATCTCCCTCAATTCCTGAATCCCCAACGATCTTCAAACTCCTAATTCCCCAAAAGGCCGGTAACGCACTTGTAACGCCTCTGGTGTTCCAGGTGTCCATGGGCGACGCCGATTGCTTACCGTCGGGTGATCCGTCTGCTCATTTACTGGCTTACGCCATAAAGAAAAAGTTTCCTCAAAATTCTGTTTTCCTCATCAATCGTCTTATGATCAATACTACCTATCCATTGTAAAAGCGAATCCAAAATTATGACCTCAACGTATCCCACTCAAAAGTTATAATCCGAATCACAACTTCAAGTAAATCACTCAATAAATAAATTTCTTAGAACACCAACATGATACACCCACTCGCAACAAATGAGTATCATTACACTGTGTTGCATAAAAACGCATTGAAACTTCAAGCTCTGATGTTTTATTCATGGCAGACACTGTATTGTATTCAAATATAGACTTTCGCCGATTGTAATGACTAGTGCTTTCGCGAGTGAAGCCAGGGAACTATACTAGTGGGTGTGCTTTAGAAACTATGAATTAAATGCGTCAGTTTAAAGTTATGTTCCATTTCGTAAGTTTCAAAGGAAAGCGTAAGCTTTGTTATTGTAAAATTATGAAATAGTATTCCTGTCGTTTTTCAGTGTATCATTTCTAAAATAATAATAATAATAAAGACTGGCTCGTTGGCCAAGTGGTCGCAAGTGCGACTTCCGGGCAAGGGGTCTATCGGGCAAAGAATTATTGGGTTTTTTAAAAAAAATCTCAGTAGCAGCACGGAGTCTGGAATGGACCCGGTATAAGGCAATAGGCTCACCCCCTATTACATGGGACTCATAACATAAATATTGAAAAGTGGGAATTACATTGTACCTACAGTGGTATAATGTACACCTCTGCTTACCCCTTCGGGGATAAAAGGCGTGATGTTATGTTATGAGTAAAAATCTTAATGGCCTAGTCTAATTTACAAAAAATCCTGTACATAATTGACAAAAAGTGTGTAAGTTTAATGCTCAAAACCTTCTCCGTGTGAGAAGAGGCCTTTGGTCAGATGTGGCCACTTATAACCTATTGATGTGATACGTGAGTACCTTATAATATAACGTTCTACCTTAAAAGAATGAAAGATCTCTAATATTAATTACAATAATAAAAAGAAATTTCGAAGAGGTTACGGTTTTTGAACGGAATGTACCTACCTATGTGTGAAATAAGTAATTTTTTTTTTGGTAAACTTTGCCCCACACTAGGATTTTCTTCTGTGTCGTGGGTGCGTTTACAAACATACAATATCACATGCACATGACATCCAGATCCAAAACAAACAAAACAATTTGTCGATCACACAAAGTGTTATTCCGTGCGGGAATCGAACCCGCGACATGTTACACGGCAGCCGGTTGCCCAGCCACCGCACCACAAGTCGTGCTTTTTATTTTTATTTTAGCTTTTTTTGCGAATAAATGCTAACATTCTAAGGCTTATAAAATTTTAAGACAATAGTTTTTCCTAAAACAATTCAGGTATAGTTGTTAAACTATAAGAGTTCAAATTTAACTACTCACAGTAAGTTAAATAGCAATCTGGTTCAAGTTAAAATTGAACTGAATAGGGACTGTCGAGAAAAGTTTAACTTTCTTACAAGTACAGTAAGCGAATAAGTTTGAAATTGCGACGACAGTTATTTTCATTTTATTGTCTAAGTTCTGGCTGTTAAGAGTTAATTTTGTTACAAAAGTTCAGCATATTTTGGCTTTTATGTGTATGGTACAGAATCAGGTTACTGACTCTCCTTGGTAGATTGTTTTAATAAATTAATTAAGAAAGTTGTTATGAAGGTCAAAGTTGAAATGTCGTTAAGATTGTCTTCTGGTTTCTTTTGTATGTATGTTTTAGGTTGTGAGTAAGTATACATGAACTGGTAGGAGGACTAGGTGGAGAGGACCTTGCGGCAACCTTAATTATCCTCGTCTTTTCGTATTCCGAATATCCAGGCTAAAGTGTACAGAAAAAGTACAAAGAAATATGTATTCCAAAGTGTATATAATATACATATATTACAATATGTTCCTGAAATGTAATTCTTTTTGTGATATATTTCTATGTCTATTCAGAGATTTGGTGCATAGAAACTGCCCCACTAATAGATTCAACAATAGAAACATTCTTCCTCGATTTTACCAAAACTCAAAGTCTAAATAAATATCATTGATTTCTATTAGACCACAAAGGCACTTTTGAACGTCGAAATAAATTATTGAAATATTAAAAAAATATTCTGCTACTTGCTTATCCCAAAGTGTAGATTCCTATGGAGAAGAATGAGCAAGAAACTCCATAGGTTACTCTTTTTAAACAGGTTCAGAAAAAAATAATAACAAGGAAATTTTATAACAACTATCGTGAGACATACTAAATTAACTAAAAATCCCGGGATACTGAGAAAAGCTCTACTAGTTTCGAACCACAGAGGGGTTCTTCCTCATGAGCAGCGTGCGCCGTCGCAGCGATGTCGCGCAGCCAGGCTGCTCATCGAAACTAGTAGAGCTTGTCTCAGTATATTCACGTGAGTAACCCGCGATTTTAGTTAAATTTTATAACCTTGTAACGGTATCTTCAATTCTGACCTTTAATTTGATTAGAATTGGATATTTAACACTTCACAACTAATAAATGAAGTCAGGCCAATAAATTGAAATTGTTTCAAATTACTTGCAAATATCTTTACCATCCAATAAGCTGTAGCTTCAGGGGAAATTCTTCATCTAATAATATTTGTTTTCGATTATAATCTTGGGTTGCGGTTTGCGGAAGATACCCTCAAGTTATAGGGAATTGTGAAGTTATTTTTAATTTGATTTAGGGTAACAGAAAAAAGAGGGTGACGGCATAAATAAAGGAACGTTATTTCTATCAAGTCAATGCAGATTTGTCATCCTACACTGAAAAGTGTCATTAGATTTTAAATACTTAGGTATTCCCTATTTTACACATAATTCTTTAAAAGCATACATTTTAAAGGGTAGAGATTAATTTCTTAAAACCAAACCTCGAAAAGATTTATATTATATTATGATATTTTAAAAAGTCACTGCAAGAGGACGGTATCTATATAAAATTTTACAAAAGAAAAAGTGGGCGTATATGTACACTGTTGTGATTATAAATAAATAAATAAATAAAAATAAATGTTCCTACTGTATGTATAAAATCCTAAGAAAAAATATTAATTTAAATCGGCTAATTATAAGATACTAATTTATATTTCATGGTTTTAACACCAACTTCTTTGACCCCTATAAATACAGGTAAGCACAACTTCTTAGTACTTTCCCAAGCTGAACTTGCAAACCATACAAAGAGGTTTCTTTCCAAAAACGCATTGAATTGAATGCAGGCTTTGCGGACGTAATGCCTTATAAGGGTTGTCATGACTTAAAAAAGTCCCCACTGACTATACATGTTTTAAAGGAACAGGATTTTTGATGCTGGGTTCTGGTAGGAAGGTTTTTGAAAATAATCATTTACTTGGCTGATACTGATAAGATGGATAAAAATTTATGATTTGTAAATGACGACAAATAATTATGAGAGAAAAACTACTACTTACTAAGTGTGGGAGAGCCAGGCTTATACACAAATGGGCCGGCTCGACTGGAGTGATACCACGGCCTCACAGAAGACTGACGTGAAACAACCGGTGAGTAAGGTTACCGGAGGTTCAATTACCCACAATCCCTGAATCCCCAACGATCCTCAATTCCTAATCCCAAAACCTACCTGTAACACCTCCGGTGTTCCGAGTGTCCTTGGGAGAGGCCAATTGCTTGCACTCAAGCGTCCGTCTGGCGTTTACCAGCTTATCCCATCAAAAAACTAAATCGACAGAAATGCTATCCACTTGTCACTAATTAAATATATTATAATTTGGAATAGACACCCGTATTTGCGACCACTAAACCAACGAAAATTAATTCCTAACTTAGTTTAAGAGATGAATCAATTAAGACACTTCTCAAAGCCCTTGCCTAACTTTCACCAAGTTATTTTCAAAGACTTTGAAGACACAATCGTGTTACATTGTGGAAGAATTCATACCGTTGGTTAGAAATACTTAGGTAGTATAGATAGGTATATACCTCTATAGACACAGTAATTTCTAACTAACTAAATTAGATTTTTTTCGAAGAGTAGCTAAAGTATTGTCGTAAAACTAGATCTCAAATCTGTTAATGACAGCGTCATTACTTTTAAATAGAAAGAAAGAAAAAACATTTATTTAGCACCAGGCACGATGCAGCATAAATAAAAAATAAAAAAAGACAATCAAGATGTGACAGTGGAAGTAATAAAAATATAAGAGTTGAAAAATTGAAACAGAAGAATTAGAAAAGAGACGCTGACAACATGCCTATGCTAAAATAAGTATCTTAATACATTTTTGACTGAAAATAAAACCTTTTCGGATCGATTTTCAAAATTGTTCTAAGGAACCCTAAAACCCAGCACGACTGTTGAATGACTGACCAAGTAGGCTCATCCATTTCCCATCTCCATTTTTAAACTTAAACGTCTGAATGAAAAATACATTATACATTTTTCCTTTAGGCAACATTGTAAGAAAAAAATTGCCAGGCGAAATAAATTTTCTTTTTTTGTTTTTAATTGTCGTCTTTCGTGATCGATTGGATTGGCACTCGGGTTTTTTGGGTAGCCATTGGGCCAATGTTGAATGTCAAGTGCTGGTTTTTTTTTGTGAATTGTTTAAAGTACAGTTATCGGTTCATTCAATTGTAATTTCTGTTGGCGACATTTTTTTTTGTTTCGGAATTGGTAAGGCATAATGGTTGGTGTCGTTTTATTGGGTAACTTGAGATATACTGTGAAGTTGGTAGGGCTTGTGTTTTAACTCGTCGAGTACCGGTTTTATAGACACAATTAAAGAACAATAGGTCGCGGTCACCGGTGACCGCTTGGTGTTTGACAGTTTAAAGTTATTATCGTCCCGTAAGACGAGGAAAATAATAAAAAATAAGTAGAAAATGTAATAATTATATACAGAATTTTGACTTCTAGATGCTATTGTTTAATGATTTATCACGGCGGATATTTTACTTAAAAAAAATACAAAATGGCTAATTACATAATGTTATATGACACAAATATAACAATATTTAAAATACCTGTTAGAAAAGATAACTAATATTTTAATGTTACTGATTCTGTTATTACATTATTCTGATTCTGCCACAGACGCACAGTTAAGTATACTAAAAAATTAATGTAACGGGTTAAAAAATTGGAGTTACAGTGTGTTGTTACCCTTTTAAAAAAGAGGTGCGCTTTTTCTAGGCTGGTTAATTCATGTTTTTAAATTAAACAATTATTTAAGACCCTATCTTCACATCTTTCAATTACTATTTCTATATTTCTGTACAGACCTATTGAATTTAATCGATTCAATGATTCAATAGTCCATGTAGGTAGTAGGTAGACAAAAAAACAAAATCGATTCGACACCGGTTTTACAAAAAATCGATAAATAGCCAATGAAAATTTAACAAGACAAGCCTTATCGATTAATTAATAAATTAACGAGGCGATACATCGATTAAATAAGAATCGATGGTATAACGAATCGATTTTTTGTATCGATTATTGTTTTTTTTTTATCAATGAATGGAGCATGTTAGTAGCCAGTTTTTGCTGTGTTATACTGAGTTTCATACATAAAAAATATACTAGTATTTTTGTGATTTGATCCAAAACATTACTGGACTCGAAATCGATTTCAAAAAAATTATGGTACTGCATTTTTACAAATCGATTTTATATAGGAAAACTTAGGTTAATGACTGCAGTTTTGTTATTTTGCTTAGGACCTTATATTTATCTTTCTATTTACTGGGTTTGTACTCAAAGAATAAATAATATATTTAAATTAGTATCACTTTTCATCAATATAGCAAATATCGTATACTATGTTAGACAAAGAATTAAAAAAAACTTTATACTCAACTATTGCATTGATGACCAAGTAAATAGAACAGCAAGGCGATAAAATAACCGCAAAATATATTATTAGGCCACAAAACTAACTCATTATACTCGGTACTAATGGAGCCTAGACCTATAAGGATGTCGCGGAGAACCTAACGGGTAACCGGGGCTCCGGCTCGACGTTCAGGAGAAGGAACGGGGTGGTTTTTAGTCAGTAAGAGTCTGACACTCCCTCCCGCCCCACCCAGGCGGGAGCAGTGATTCGATGATTTTCCCCCCCTTAACAAAAAAAAAATACCCATAAGAATAAGATACAAGCATGAGCATCCCTGCACAGGTAATAATTAAAAAAGTAATTCCCACAAAATAGGGTTGCCAATTCAAAGGAAAAAAAATTCGAAAACCGGTACGAAACCAACTGTACTGAATTCAACATTACATTTATACAATTGACGAGAAAATATTTCCTTTTAACCATTTTTTGCTGATCAAGAATTTCTGAGTTGCGCGCGCACTGAATTATGTATTGTGCGCAAGAGTTGACGAGAGCGCGTTCGATATTTGAAACGTGGGTTCTGTTCGTTTTTTAAATTTACTACCTTATCTTTGTTGATGATCAGGCATTTGAAAGTGTGATGGGCTTTCCTTCATCATTTATTGATTCATGTAATTTCTGTGTCTACTTTATGTCTGCCATGAAGCTTGTTATTATATTTTATGGTAGTTCTGTACTGTTTTACTGGTTTAGACTTTGACGTGGACATCGATTTCCTGTTGCTGTTTTGATTTATCTTTGAAGATTATGTTTTAGAAACTACTTGTTTCGAACGGACAATATTGTACTAATTGCTTTACAAGAAGGTAATTTAAACACAAAGCACTTGATTTGCTTTCCTGTTTTTATATTGGCTTCTTGATTAACATTGATATCATATTCCAATATGAATCACTTTTAATTTTTTTTTGTAGACGTAGAAAAAAGATTTTCTGGTCTAATTGAAATAAATGATTTTGGCTTTTGACTTTAAATGATAAAACTTGCATAAAATACGTTTAGCATGTTTTGCCTTGAATCTATCAAAGGAATACATAGTATAAGCTAAGTTATTATAACTTAAAATTTATTTGTCTTTTTACAGGTTTCTTAAAGCGTGACATTTAGCCATAAATACATAGCTGCACTATCATTCAGCTAACAATATTGTTAGTAAACAGATTTGATTCATAGCTCTGGCATTTCAGTTCAATTCAATCGCTGTTGTATGAACTCGTCTATTTATAGATCCGACCTCTTACAAAGTTAGAAATAACTGCGGTATTAATTGATGAGCAGAGTTGTTGTCTATTCTGTTTTGTTTGCATTGGATGCTTGATGCTATTTCTGGGTTTTATAAAGGGGCTTTTCAGAAGAGAGACTCTTATAGGGCAGTCCTATTTCTATTTTTAAGGATTTTTCCCGCCCGCCTGGGTGAGGCGGAAGGGAGTGTCAGACTCTTACTGACTAAAAACCACCCCGTTCCTTCTCCTGTGCTTCCTTCCAGCCGGGGCCCCGGTAACCCGTTAGGTTCTCCGCGACTATATTTTTAAGGATAAGTATACATTAGTGTATACGTTTTTATATTATTAAAAAGATTCAAGCAATCTACGATAAGGACAAGGTTTGCTATAACTGTGAATGACAATATGAAAAAAAAATAGTCTAAATATTTTTTTCTTTTCCCAACACGGCTTTCAGATGTGCCGTAGACAATAACATTTCATTTTGATTAATAGGCTCATATAATAACATGGGACTTATAACATACATAGTGAAAATTGGGTGTTACATTGTGCAGTGGCATTAAGTGCCGTAATGTGCACCTCTGCCTAATGCTTCGGGGATAAAAGATGTGATGTTATGTTATGTATGTATAATCTTCAAAGATTTAAAATAATTTAGTTCGTTTGATCATCTCAATACTTACCTTAAAGAACCCTCAAAACGAACAGAAGCATTGGTACTTTCGTTTATTTACAATAATTAATTCGTTTTTACTGCGCAATGCGAATTAAATTTCAACATACGTAATTATACTTTTCAACAGGCTGCAAAATTTTTTGTTGGTACCTTTTGAAACAGTTTTGGTCCTGCATTTTATGTGGACTGGTCTTAGGGTAGCTTTTTCTAGGACCATTTTGTCAGCCCAGAATGGTATTGAGGATAAAAAGACTAAATATTATGTCTTATAGCTACGAACTGTATTATGATATGAGTCAGACATATTGTAGGGTAAAAATTAAAATATTTTTTTAAGAAATATTTATTCATCTGTTAAATAAATTAGGATCGTTCTTTACCTTAGCTTATAGAGCAAAAGGAAAACACAACACCGAGAAGGTTTGAGCATTAATCACCACGATCAATGATGGTTGGCGATTTCAAACTTATAGTAAGTTTGAAAATTAACTTATAATTAGAAATTAAGTATAAGCCCAGATTTCACCGTTTGTCAGTGGTGCCTAAATAATCTTAAAAAGTACATATTATAACTCCGAAAAAGTCACATTGGTACTTGCCGTTGGTAGGTTTCGAACACTCTCATGCATGAGAAGCAGGCGTCTTAAACCTCATCACCACGACCACAACACGTTCACATCACCTATTTTTACACCTAAAACAAAATGTCTAGCGAATTCCCCTATACCTTAAAACCTTCTATTTTCTTTTTATGTACCAAAAGTCTAAAAATAGGTAACCTAAACCCATGTTTATCCATTTATATCGTTAGAAGCAAACCGGCGGAACTGTCCATCAAATGTCTTTATGATTGATGGTTGCTACCCTTTCTGGTATGCAGTCTGAGTTCTAGACTGGTATTTAGAACAATGTAGGTTACCTAAAATGTCTAGAATCTATCCATGGTCTGGACTGGGGATTAAGAAACCATTTGTTTGTGCGAGGATTTACTGGGTTCGTTTTCCAAATATGACAGTTTTTTTTTTGTTCACAACTGTTTTTATAGCAACATTTATTAATTTTTTCTTTGTATTGTTCAGTTAATGTATATGTTTGCTGTTTTCCCAATTAACAAATATACATTTGTGCCTATTGCTAGTACGGACCGGTATATGGCAATCGGCTCACCCCCTACTATATGGGACTCATAACATAAATAGTGAAAAGTGGGTGTTACATTATACAATATCATAATGTGCACTCTCTGCCTACTCTTTCGGGGATAAAAGGCATGATGTTATGCTAGTAAGTTTTGTACAAAGTCAGTCTGTCTATAAGTCCGATGCAAAAAATAATGCATTTGGGTTAGGAAAGATTTATTATTAAAAAATATTGCAGTTGGGTTAGGCAAGACTTATTATTAAAAAATAATGCAGTTGAGTTAGGCAAGACAATTTTTTTTCTTAGATTTTTGATTCTAGAATTATCAGTAACAGCACATTATTGTGCTCAAAGCTTAACTAGGTTCAACTTTAACGCTATTCAAATTATTTAAACCTCAAAAATCGTCATAAAAATCCACACACCTTCCAATTTATTCATCTCACTTAACATTTAAAATATACATAAGCCACAGTCCCGATAAATCAGAGTTACATGGTCACAAATTAATTTATACAACAATGAAGCCACTTTATAGAGGTAGGCTAGGCAGCAGCGTCGGAAGGATTTGAATACATTTTATATTTATTAGTATAATCCTCTTATGGTAGGTAAATATGGGATACAGTGAATTTTGTGATTTGATGTGTGGTTTGTCAAGAAGTGATTTAAAATGCTATTTGGTTAATTTTTAGCTTTGTTTATTTTACAATTGCCTACCATTTTTTTTATGGCATAAGCCGGTAAACGTGCAGACGGATCACCTGATGGTAAGCAATCGGCGTCGCCCATGGACACCTGGAACACCAGAGGCATTACAAGTGCGTTACCGGCTTTTTGGGAATTAGGTGAGATAGTGGTCAAACGTCGCCCCATCAATTATAAAAAAAAAAAAAAAAAAAAAATTAGGAGTTTGAGGATCGTTGGGGATTCAGGGAGAGTAAGAATTTTGATATTTTAGTCTTAGTTTTTGCCAAAATTATTACTCTTCTTATCTACCAATCTTTTGAAAGATTAGAAAATCTTGCATGACAGTGGATGGACGGGCTGATGATGAACAAGAGGAGTTTAATTAAAAAAAGGAGCAGAAACTTATGTACATGCTAACACCTTATAACGGGGGCTTATTGTCAGTTTACTGAATTATAATTTTGGTCAAGGACTGATCCCGATTCTAAACGGTGCCAATAGTGTTATCGGGAATTCTTAAATGGGATGATGACAGGGTTTGAAAATGAAAAATATTATAATAATTAGTCGGTAATTTTTTTATTTTGTCGTATAATAAAACAATATTTAGATAAAACGAATCAAAGTTTAGGAGTGGGGCTACATCGTCATTTCTACGTATAAAATGCAAGTACATAGAAGGTCACTTCTATGTACTTGCATTTTATACGTCACGCGACATTTCAAATCAATATATCGTCGAAAGTATTAGTTTCTGGAAGTAAATAAAAAATTCGTGTCTAATGATTTAAAATCATCTACCAGACGGACATTAAAACAAAAATTAGGCATCTACCCTATTGTAAAAACTATAATTTTTATAGTAGCCGTTATGTATGATGTTACAACAAATTAGAAAATAAATGAAACGTTGAGAACCTCAGTAAAAATCAGTAGCCAGTATATGAAAGGCTATTTGTCGGCAATCACATAATCCATAGCCCATTGTCGTTGTGAACGTTTGAAGAAATATTTTAATCTTATTACCAAATCTTGATATAACTGAACAAGCCCATAAAATAGTGTTCAAACTATTTTAAACTTTATTTTTAATGGTACAAAGATGAAATTTAATAAATAAGGTACATACAGAATATTCTTATTTGATTAAAATTAAATATCGAACTCCATTGCTATGTAATTATTAATTATTCAGACTTTTAAAAATGTTTAAATTTGATTTCGAATAACACATAACATAACATTATATAACATCACGCCTTTTATACCCGAAGTGGTAGGAAGAGGCTCACATTACGGCACTTAATGCCACTGTACAACACCCACTTTTCACTATTTATGTTACCTATACATATAAATGCTACCTCAAGCATTTTCTTGCTTAACAGGTTTTTTCCTAATATTTTGTTGGTATGTACATAATAGTTGATGAAATAAATTATTTTTATACCGGGCACATTTCCAGACTCCGTGCTACTTATGAGATTTTTTTAAAAACCCAATAACACTTTGCCCAATCCGGGAATCGAACCTGAGACCCCATGAAATATTTAGAACATGTTCTAATATTTATTCACCCCATTCCTTTATCTATTCACCTCTAGAATTCTATTCTCCCGTTTTACGGTACTATATTTTAGGCTCAATTTTTATACTGTAACTGAAAATTTCAACAGAGTTACCCTGGTTGACAAAACCTTATTTATTCAGCAGGTTCTGGTTGGTAGTTTCAGGCTAAAAGCCTTCGCTGCACGTAAATTGGTTGAAAGGTTTTCATACCTGGAACAAAAAATAACACAGCATTAGTGACTTTTACATTTTTTGTAAACTGTAATATTGTGGTTAGTTTTTTTTAGAGATAAAGACTTACATTTGTATTTAGGTAGAAAAGTTTATGGTGTACCTCTATAGCTGAAGTAAAAATATATAGGTACTGCATACAAAAAGACTAATACTGGTACCAAAATAATGTTTGTATTTGATCGAATTTTCAGTAATAAAACACAGATAAGTATAATAGTTACTGAAGATTTCGGAAATCGATAATACAAACGTTTCCTTGTTTAAGTTCAGAATTGAACCCGCGAACCGTTGTTCGACCGTCCTCCTTATTGATAAGACACCTATAATAGTTACTGAACATTGCGAAAATCTATACAAAAACGTTTCCTTATTTAAGTTCCGAATTGAACCAGCGAACGCTTGTTCGGCAGTTCGACTTATAATTAAAAACTACTTATAATAAAAATTATACTCGACCAACGATATCAATCAATCAATCAAAAAAGAAAACAAATCTAATTCAATTACCGGATCAATTAATAGTACTAAAACGATAAAAATGTTTATTTTTCTCTTCAAATACGTCTAATAAATAATTATTTCAAATAATTGCCTACTATAAACTGATTCCGGTCTTAAAGGAAATACAAATACGGATATTGCATAATACTATCCTAAATTAATTGTTATGTATTTGGCTTACACGTAACTGTACAACGCGGGCCCAACGCGCCCTCATGAATATGCCTCTAGCATGGTTTAAAACTAGTCAAGTTCCTCGTAAAAGTGTTACCTACGTGAGTAAACCGAAAACATAATAATTAATTTGTTAGTAATCTATGAAAGTAGTAATATAATCAATACTATCTTAATTCATCACAAATCATTGATACAATTTATCAACCTTATCATTATTGGAATACAATTCACAATCTCTATGCCATACATCCAGAACCATCGACGTATCTGTATATTCACCAATCTTTTTCGCTTATAATATTTAAAATAAACTTTCTTTCAAAACCAACAAGGTTCAAAATCGAACAAAACGTTAAACACAATCGGATACTTTGATAAGCTGCTATACCAAAGCTCAAAAGTAGGGGGTATCAAAGGTAAAGGGGATAGGCACCTGATCTCTCATTGCCGTTGATAACTATCGTATAAATCAACGGTCGCATCGTAAATCCATCACAGGGACGCCCATAAAACTGGACATAGATTTTTTAGAGGTCCGTTCATTGCGGTATGAATGCTAGGTTTTATATTTGTTTAGTAAGTACGAGATATACGAAATTAACCGCAAAGATAAGTATCTTTAAAATTACGAAACGAATTGCTGCGATGCGATTTCGTGCGACAAATTCGTCTCCCAGGGTGACCATTGCTTCGACGACCGTCAACCGTACTAAACGTATTTTAAATTGAAATCTAGGTCGTGACATGGATCGTAAGAAGAAGTTTGCACTTTTGTTATTACTTAGGAGATACAGGAAAAAGAAACAATGAAGATTATAAGAACTTAAGATGTTGATGCGCGATGCGAATCGCAATTAAGTTCTTGCGATGCGTAGAGGGAGCTCGCACATGTTTACGATGCGACGTAGCATAGCAGTTGTGTGTACGAGCCCTGAAGACAGTTTTTAGTCACTTGTGCAATAACATAACATAACATCACGCCTTTTTATCCCCGCAGGGGTAGGCAGAGGTGCACATTTCGGCACTTAATGCCACTGTACAATGTAACACCCACTTTTCACTATTTATGTTATATCACTTGACCAATACCACGGTAATATTATCAAAAACACGTAGGTATCTAAGTGCCAAAACCATTCATTCAATACTAATAAAACATCGACGGAACCCAAACCAGTTATAAAAAGTCAAAAGGATTTATTTCCCAAACTTTTAAAGTAACATCAAAGCTGTTACCAAGTTTAATCAGCTTAACAATTAAGTCGATATCACGTTACACTGATATTATCATTTTGGATACATCACGCAGCGCTTTTTTTGTTTATTGTTGAGTTAAAATAGTCCCTATTGACATTGGTATGTTAAAGGGTGAATCGAATTCTATTACTTAACATTTATGATATAAATTGGTAGTTATGCATATTTTTGCTTCTCTATGCAGAATGAAAACTTTCTTGTGCAATCTGATGAAGAGTGCATTTTTCGCCAGAATCTGTGTTTGCTGAAGGGAAACCTGGGTGTCGTCAAGGTCCGAGTGAGTGCTCGTACACAAAACCTCGATACGATACGATGCGAATTCGTTACGCAAAAAAATTACGATGCGGTTTGCTGCGATGCGATTCCGTGCGACAAGGCGTCTCACTTAAAAATCGAATTCGCATCGCATCGCATCGCATCGCATCGCAATTTTGTATACGAACCCTGAATAGATTGCTTATGGGGGCAGCTGTACTCCATCGTATGCCGCATCATTGCCTACCACCGGACAAGATAGTGGCCAAATACCCTTCTTACAGTTGGGTAAAAAGGGAATTATGGAAGTAAGAAACTCGTGGGAACATATGGCAGTTCCAAAAAAAAATATTATAACTAAATCAGTTCAAAAATTAGGAATTGTTTTTGTACATTGGTCTCACGCTCAACTAGGATTAAATAGTCGTGGGTTATCAATGCAGTTCTTACTTACACCCTTGCAGCATGTATCTAGTTTTGTAATTGATTTTAAAGACAAACAAACAAATCTTATATAATAAATGACACGGCATAGGAAATGCGAGAACCATTAAAACCTTCACCAAGCAGTAGTCAAATTTAAAAAAATATTTCAATCCTTTCTAATTCAAATAAATGATCCAACCCGCATATGATTTTAAAAACCGAATAAACTAACATCCTGTTACACCGTACAAAAACTAACTCAGTAATAGCATATTGTGTTCTATCAGGATGAGCTATTGTCTGTCATCTAACAACGTTTTGATGGTAACTTCATTCACGCAACCCCTTATTTAATTTACTCGGTATTGTATAAATATTAGGCCTTTTTTTCGTCCGGTGTAATAGGAGGAATGATTGGCGTTTTTTTTATTTTTTTAATAATGTGTAATTTATTTAAATAGTTTTTTTGGTGCATATTTTTTTAAATGTGTTTGGATACTAGAATAGACAATTTTGTTTGTGGAAATGACTCATCTTGTTTGTTTAGTAGTATTATTATTGGGCTTTGTATTATTTTGACTTGTTCCTAATGAAACTTTGAACTAAGTATTTACTCCTTTGCTTGGAGGATACAACATCATAATTCATTTTCTAAAACATAACGTGAGAAAAATGGTTACTCCGGCCATGTTCTAAATCTACCACTTCAAATAATAACAACTTACACACCTGCCCACCCTCTTTACCGCCCATCTATCATAACATAACAAATCGATACGAAATATAGAAGAGCATTTGTATCATAAAACACGTACAAAATATCTTAACCTGCGTCAAAAGTGTTTACCAAATTGATCCCGGCAGGTCTTCAGTTAAAACGTCAATGGTACTTACATAAACTGCCAATAGAGGGCGCCTCTAACAAATTTAATTTACTTCCCCTTTACTAGAGTTACTTTTATAGTATCATTTACACAACGTTTTAGATACTGCAGGGTTTTATTTGTGGGTAAAATTTTGCTATGGAAATGTGAGTTCCCGTGCTGAACAATTATAGTGCTTTTTGGCAAGTGCGACTCCCGATCATGTGTCGTGGTGGCCCGGTTAAGAGAGCATGAGAGCACGGGCTCTAAACCTACCAACGGCAAGTACCAATGTGACTTTTCCGAGTTATATGTAGGTACTTTCTAAGATTATTTAGACATCACTGACAAACGGTGAAGGAAACATTGTGAGGAAACCTGGACTTATAATTTCAAATTATAAGTTTGAAATCGCCAACTCGCAATGAGCAAGCGTAGTGATTAATGCTCAAATCTTCTCTGTGTGAGAAGAGGCTGAGCTAAGTTATCAGAAATCAAGGATCTTGAACTTGATACTCAAGCTAAGGTTGGACTATATAAGGTTCAATCGGGCTGATGCTGATATGGAGCTGCAGAGAACTTATCGGGTTGCCGGGGCTCCGGTTCGAAGTGCAGGAGTAGGAACGGGGTGGTTTTTAGTTAGTAAAAGTCTGATACTCCCTCTCGCCTCACCCAGGTGGAACAAGTCATTCAACGGTGTTTCCCCTAAACAAAGGTTGGACTAAGTGATGTGGGGGTATTTCTACAATCTTCTATTTAATAGCACGGATCTTATATTGTGCCCATAGTATGACGATTGAATAGGCGCATCCCTATTCAATGTAACACCCTTGTCACACGGAATTCATAACATAACCAAAAGTAGTGAATATCTTACTAATATTATAAATCAGAAAGTGAGTTTGTTTGTTTTTTTGTTTGTTCCACCTTCACGTCGTAACTACTCAACCGATTGCTTTGAATTTTTGCAGACGTAAAGTTAGAAGTCCGGATTAAATAATAGGGTTTTTAACCCGGAACAAATTGATATTTCCGAGGAAAAACAAAAGTATTGGTATAGATGGCGCTGTGTGTATTGGTATATGTCACATAGGCTACTTTTTATTCTTTTGTGACGCGAGCGAATCCGCGGGTAAAAGCTAGTACTTAATAATGTTATGTTACTTCCTCATAATAATCATTCATTATAAGAATTAAAACTATAAAACTTAATGGTCCGACATACAGCACTTCTGTATCACCCATATCACCGGTCGTGACTGTAAGATCATTATTACACTCTTTAAAGATAACAGTTTAAAAAGGTTCACCGCCTTCCAAAATTTAACGGATACCGTGGGATGTACGGGAAGATGTTGTGTGCAATCATCTCACGGAACTGTTATTTAGGCCACTAAATAACAGTAACATCTTGAAACCATTCAAGATTAGCGATGTTAATCGATCTTTCTTTTTAATTTTCGAGTTAAAAATAGGCGTGGTGGCTTACTGTTTCGTATTTTATACTTCATACGAGATGTTTTGGTTATTATTTAACCTAGAAATCTTTGTTTCGATTTCTTTCCTGTGATCTCCCCTCCATTTCATGCGAATGGGAGACGAAGCATATTTGGCAAATAGATAACATAACATAACCTCTTCTAGTAGGTAGAGGTGCACATTACGGCACTTAATGCCACTCCCACTTTTCACAGTTTATGTGGTAAATTTCATACAATAGGGGGTGAGCCTACTGCCTGGTATTTCTAATCGCCTACTAAGTTTGGAAATTATGGTATACCTTTTTATTTAGCGGATGCTCACAGCAGTCAAACAATACTTTTCCACGGACGATTGTAGATAAAAAACACTGGTGAGACAATATTCAAATCAATTAAATCGAAAACAAAACAATAGAATAGGAGCTCTAACTGAAAATCTACATTTTAATGAAACCACAAGACATTTCGGGGACTTTACAAATAGATTCACAATCAAAATACTAAGTATACGTCTTAGTTAGGCTTAGAGCCGAAGTTGTGAGCAAATTTTCCATTTAACATGCAAAATGGTTACGTTGTAATTTTGTTGAGAGTTCGTCGTGACACGAAATTTAAGTCAGCTGTGACAATTTGAGTATTTTAGAGGCTATACTTGAAGAAGTCGCGGAGAACCTAACGGGTAACCGGGGCTCCGGCTCGACGTGCAGGAGAAGGAACGGGGTGGTTTTTAGTCAGTAAGAGTCTGACACTCCCTCCCGCCTCACCCAGGCGGGAGCAGTCATTCGATGATTTTCCCCCCTTCACAAAAAAAAGACCCATAAGGATAAGATACAAGCATGAGCATCCTCCCCCTTAAAAAAAATACTTGAATAAACCTTGTTAGTCTAGTTAGTGATTTTTTATCACACTAATGTTATAAAAGTGAAAGTTTCTTTGTTTGGATGTTTGTCCGTCAATCACGCTGAAACTAACATAACATAACATCACGCCTTTTATCCCCGAAGGGGTAGGCAGAGGTGCACATTATGCCACTGTACAATGTAACACCTACTTTTCACTATTTAAGTTATAAGTCCCATGCAATAGGGAAGCTATTGCCATATACCCGGCACAATTCCAGACTCCGTGTTACTACTGAGAATTTTTTAAAGACCCAGTAATACTTTGCCCGACCCTGGAATCGAACCCGAGACCCCTTGCGACCACTCGGCCAATGATCAATCTGAAAGTACTGAACGGATTTTGATGAACGTTGGTATATAGATAGGATATGGGCAGCCAAAGATTAAAGGATACTTTTTATTCCAAGTAAATGTTCCCGAGGGATAAATTGAAATAAGATTCATGTTCTAGTTTGCATTTAAAGGTTAACAAAGTTTTTAAATTAAATTTGTTTCGACGTAACTAGGTACAGGATTCGTAGACAAACTGACATTTGCTTCAGAGCATTGCAGATTGCATTTCATAATCAATCAATCAGTGTTTGAATTTCGTCACGCTTCATCACATGACATTTCAGAAGCTAATGTCAATATTAGACATTTTAAGTAGCGATATCCAGCGATCACGAATAATGAAATTACCTAGACCACCAAGCGTTTGTACCTTTTGATTCTATTTAATCTGTGCCACCAAAGTTACGCAATAAATTACTAGATAACATCTAGATTATAACGTTTAAAAAGAATAAATGTCAAATTCTATTTGTCAAAATATTATCTGTGTGTCACGAAATTACTGTCTGCGAACTGTCATAGAATATATTTTGTCAATTTTTTTTTATTATCTATGCTTTTACGTAGGCGGAAAGAATTCTATGAATGAACGTTGCTACATAAATTCTATTCGATATTCAATTTGAAATAGATTATCTGTATTGAAGAATGTCGTTTAAAATATTTTATGGTTTTTTTAGAATTGGAATTATGTAACTTATTAGAGGTTATGTTCATTCTTTAAGAATTATTTCTGATGGACAAGACAGTATTTATAATACTTGACCCCACGGTTCGCGGTGGCTTCGATTCCCGCACGGAACAACTCTTTGTGTGATCCACAAATTGTTGTTTCGGGTCTAGGTGTCGAGTATATGTGATATTGTATGTTAGTAAACGCACCCACGACACGGGAGAAAATGCTAGTGTACGTTGCCCCACGTATTTAAAAAAATCTTGCATCTGTGGTTGAAATTGACTAAGAATTTTAAATTAGAAGGACCTATCTAAGGTATATATATAAAAATAAAACCCGTTTCCCGTTGTTACGCCATAACTTGGGAACGGCAGGACCGATTTGACTGATTTTTTTCTTCGTTATGTTTGTTATTTTGACAGAAAAAAATCCTGAAAATCCTACAGGAAGGTCAGAAAACGGGATTGTGCGTACGAAGTCGCGGGCAAAAGCTATATACATATATAATATAAAACACAAATTAATATCCTGTTCAATTCCCGAAATTATGTAATCAAACAATCCTTGACTGATTGAATGGCTTTCATTAATTATACAAATTATTTCAATAGCCGTCAAAAGTTTCTTTGACATCACACGTCAAGTAGAATCCCTATACAATTAACTTAAACTGTTAGTCGTCCACACCATAAATTAAAGAGCTCTGTACATAGAGAAGAGAGTAACTGAGTTTAACTTTGATGTTGGAAACTCTTTGATCGCAACTGGTACAGGTAAAGGTTAACTAGTTTCCGCTTAAAGGTCGTATTAATTGTTTTCGAAGTATTTTTGAACTATAAATAGTCTGTGGAGAGGCGGTTTGAAATAGGGTTTTAAGTTTTTGTAGCATTTGAAACGATAGCTAAAATAATGATTATGTTTTAGGCTTACTCACTTAACTGTTTAAGAGTAGGTCGCGGAATACTGCTTATGAATCTCTAGCATGGCTTCATGTATGTACATGAGCCTCTAGCATGGTTTGAAACTAGTCGAGTTCCTCGTCAAATAATTATGTGAGTAAGATTAGAAGTACATAATAATTAATTTAGGTTGTCTCACGGAAGTTTTAATATAAACGATAGCTAAAGTTACAGTCAATGTTTTTTTGCATTGGACGGACGTTTATAGGCTGATGATCGTTTAGGGAACAGAGAGTATAGTTCCCTAAGATCGGAAAAGGAGGATCCTCCGACCAGGCGAGGTGATCGTGCCTGGCGGGCTTTCTGCCCAACAGTTGTTCGTTGGGATTTTCTATCCGTGTTTATTCTCTTGTAAACTTTGCATGTGCGATGTAGGATTCTTGTGACGTCATCCGTTGACATGTGGCATGCGTCGCCACAATCGTAACGAATATGATCCAAAAAAATACATTTGGAAAGTCACGCAAAAAGAAAAAAAAAGCTAAATGAATATAAATATTTTAAAGCCGTCTGCATTTTTAACTAGAAAGCAGTTAGTCTTTTCGATATTATACGTAGTAATTACAAAGTCTGAAACATTTAGTACATACATATTACATACATACATAACCTCACGCCTATCTCCTAGTCTTCTATGGCGATAGGCAGAGACTAAGGAACGCCAATTGCTACGATTCTTACTTACCCCTTTCGTTTTTAGTATGCAATGCCTATTACGGTTCATACCAAGGCAGCCTTCTTAAGTTTAGCTATGACTCTGAACATGGCGGCATATGACCAAAAGATTCAACGTAGGTAGGTACCTACCTACTTAATTTTTTTTATTCAACATTTTGTTGTTAGACCCATTTAACTATATTTTTAGATAAAACTACAATATTTACATTAAAATTACTAGCAATCCATCATGGCGGTGTTTTCTAACAAATACTATCTGTAGAGATACCAAGATCGATGGGTACCGGGTTCGATTCCATGTAGGTCAACTTGTTTATTAGAATTTTAATTGTTGTTAATGACGTTTTCTAATCAATGTTTTTAATTATGTTTGGAATTTATGATGTGTTTTTGGTGCTTAAGTTGTTTATTTATTGGTTGAAATTCTCGTTTTATTTGTGCTTGAGCATATTAGACTACTGAGCTTACGGTACGAATTCCGGGTCAGGCAAGATAAGTAGGTACCTATTCATTTAATTTTTATTTATTATAGTGTTAATAGGCTCACAAGCTAATCTATGACAAAACTTTTACTTATGTATGTAGCCACCGGTAAACCAGATGTACTTACAAAAAAGAGTTTTTAACATTTTATTTTCTAGCGTTCCTAACAAAGCTTCAAACAAAAAAGATAGAATAAACGACCAGATAAATAAATATTACAGCATAAACAAACCTTAAGTATAAATAATTATAATAATTTATAACCATTCCCTAATTACAATACAACGTTTATCTAGTTTTAGTTATCGCACCATGCCGCTCTTGATTATAAGCCCCAAGCGCGGCTTGAAACTGGTCGAGTTACCTCGTTGAACAGTTACGCAAATAAGCCATAGGATAAAGTATAATTAATTGAATATTTACCAGAACTATTATACAATAATATTCTGTTAAAACTACATTTACCCACTTTTTGGAAGTCCATGAATTAATATTATACTAAAACCTGCACGGTTGGTGCGGTGGCTGGGTAACCGGCTGCCGCGCGACGTGTCGCGGATTCGATTCCCGCACGGAACAACACTTTGTGTGATCCACAAATGGTTGTTTCGGGTCTGGGTGTCATTGTGTATGTGAACTTGTATGTTTGTAAACGCACCCACGACATAGGAGAAAATCCTAATGTTATTCAACGTTGCAACGGGGCAACGTTAAAAAAAAAACACTGGAAACCGCATCAAAATTGGTTCAGCTGATTACGAGATAATCGTGCACAAACAAATATACACACATGCAGGTAAAACTGAGAACCACCGTCTTTCGTTGAAGTCGGTAAAAACATCATTTATTATTATTAAGTAGCATAATTTCTAGCCTCAATTAGTAAGATTCCGTGTGATGTACGGTAAATTACAGATCTTCATGGCATTTCTCACACCATAGCATAAAAAACAATGGGATAGAAACAGTACAGTTATGTTATTATTACCATAAAGATCCCATAATTATAATTGTGTAACACGGAGCGGCAACTCTTACGCAATTGTCAAGATAAACATTGTTCAGAAGGTTTAATTGAAAGTATGTAAGTGGTAAGTGGCCATCTTTTACCGTTTACAATATAAGGCTTCGAAATTTACGGGAAAGGTCAAGAAAATGTTTTATTTGGTGAAAGAATAACTTTATTTGGTCAGTTTTAAATGTATCGTAATTTTGTTTTCTAATACTTTGACCAATCTTCGTTGGCCTCGTTGGCCGAGTGGTCGTTTGGCCGAGTTGTGGTTTCGGGTTCGATTCCCTGGTCGGGCAAACTAATACTGTGTTTTTAACAAAATCTCAGTAGTAAATGAAAAAAGAAATGTGCCCGGTATATGGCAATACGCACACCCCCTTTTACATGGGACTCATAACATAAATATTGAAAAGTGGGAGTTACATGGTACAGTGACATTAAGTATCATAATGTACGCCTTTGCCTACCCCTTCGGGGATAAAAGGCGTGATGTTTACTTAAAAGTTATTTGTGATAGTATGGTAGTAAAAAGGTTTTAAGGCACTTATAGATTAGTTCTTACTATACTTGCAGTGCAAGAGTTATCCAACGAGACTTTTTTTCTTATTATTTCAATTTAACCAGATTGTCACCGGTTGGGAATTGTAAGAGAACAGACGTCAAATACTCGTGTGAAATGCAAAATGAGGCCAAAATGATAAAGAAAATGAGGAATTCTAAATTATAATTAGGAATTTAATTCATTGTTCCTAAAAAAATGAATAAAATTAATTTTGGTACTAAAATTTGAATGGCGTGGTCCTTCTGTTACAACCTGTTACATGCCATCAGCAATAGGCGCACGCGCATCATATCTAAGCGATCTGTATGCGCGGGAGTGAAGCCGTTATGCCCAGGGTTGGTAAGTTTTTTATCAATTTCCGATGTGAAGTGTTTTGTTTCTTTATTTATAGTAAGGAAGTCTAAATTGTTATGGCATAGTTGTGTGGCTTAGTTATGGCTTATTTTTTCATTCAAAATGTTAAATGAACTGTGTGTGGTGTATTTGTTTTAGAAGTATGTCAATACATAGTTAGGTTTTTTAATTACTGGGTTATTGGTATCTCAGACTAATAAAGCAGATGAACAGCTATGCATAGGATTTGCTATACATAGTAAAAGTAGTAGAATTAATTATTATATTATATAGTGTAAATGTGTATTTCTGGTTTTTATATTTTGATTATTATTGTTATTTTAATATTTGCTACAACATCGTATTCGGTCTAGCGTGTAAGAATTTTTTTGTGTATCTGTATTCTTGGTGTGTCGTGGCGTAATAAATGGTTTTTCTTCCTTTATTTCTTTTAAAAGATAAACCTAGATACCTTTTGATAGTAAAATTAATAGGCCGAATGTGCGACAAAGTGACTTTTATAAAATATGAATGTTTACTTTAAACGGTAGCACCATTCACCATTGTGTGATTTAAGATATTTGCAATAAAAAACATGACAGCCCTACATTGAACTGTAGGTACCATTTTTGTTGCACAGCAAAAGATGAGAGATTTCTATCTTGTTACATATTTCATTTTAGTGTTAAGTTTTTATGAATACCGCATTATGTATGAAATATTGAGAAAGAAAGGGAATTATTGTTCCATATGAAATAAACGAGCTTATTGTTTGGCATAGAAAATATATCTACTTGACATTTTACGTCATACACATAAATTTTACTTGATAAATGTTAAAACTAACCACCTACGTCTTTGCTAAGGTTTTTTATGGATTTGGAGGCAAACAAGAAGACGGATATCCAGGTTTTAAGCGGTCAGTGCTGACCATGAAGCTCTTAATGGGGATCTCGTCGACATGGGGCTCATAACCTCAAGCAAGGAGAGGTATATTTAGGAAGATTAGCCGCTCTCTTAGGACCAAAATGTGTCGTGGTGGCTCGTAGGTTTAAGGCGCCTGCTTCTCATGCATGAGGGTGCGGGTTCGAAACCTACTAACGGCAAGTACCAATGTGACTTTTTCCGAGTTATAATATATGTACTTTCTAAGATTATTTAGACACCACTGACAAACGGTGAAGGAAAAACGTCGTGAGGAAACCTAGGCTTATAATTTTTAATTATAAGTTTGAAATCGCCAATCCGCATTGAGCAAGCGTGGTGGTTAATGCTCTAACCTTCTCCGTATGAGAAGAGGCTTTGCTCAGCAGTGGGCATATTTTATAGGCTGTTGATGATGATGATGATGATGATTAGGACCAAGCTTCCTACATAGAACTCCACCATAGTGACATCCAGCAATGGACTAATACGAGTTATTTTAATGCAAAAATTCTTTAACTTGAATTTTGATAAATATTATGTCGTCATGAGTTGACCTACAATGCATGCACCGTCGTCCCGATCAAGACAGATGACGTACTCTTCCTCAAAATTCAACCGTAATGCATTGTTATCAACACATATTCACGCCTATTCATAACTTAGATTAGAAGACAAATAATTCAATGTCAAGCGATGCAACCAGGCCAAAGGTCGTAACGGTGAATAAATGACAAGTTGCTGAGCTGTAGACAACTGTACGTGAACCTATCCATAATCTATCAAGCATCTACAATGGAATTTCAACCGTAACTCTTTTGCTATGAAGGCGAATATTGTTTGAGGGTATTTGATAGTAGGTGTATGTTGATGTGATGTCTACTCGTCGTGTGGTGCCAATCATTAATGATATACAACAATGGCGTAGCACGGTGACAATAGAGGAATGGGTTGTTTGATAGGCTTGTAGTTTGGGATAGGCAACTCATTGTGCATGCGTTTTTGTTAGGCAGTTAAACGAACAGACGGATCACCTGATGGTAAGCGATCCAAGCCGCTCATGGACATATTGGGTGTTTCCTATGTTCCGTTTGGTACAGTTATTGTTGCGTTAGTGGATTGTGCTGTTGAGTTTGTAGGTTTATTTTCAATTCCAGAGTATGGCATAACATGAGGGAGTTTCTCAGTAATGATAAGCTGAAACTCATAACATACCCATCTGGCGATATGAGTGTAGTTTTACTGTAAGATTTCCCATGCATACTTAGGTATATTAATTAAAAAACAAATGTCACCAAATACTTTTAAATCCCCGAGCGTACACTGGTGTCCTCTGTCCATTCACTTTTACTATCAACCTTTTTTTTTAAATGTTGCCCCATACTAGTATATTCTCCTGTGTTGTGGGTGCGTTTACAAACATACAAGCTCACATACACATGACAACTAGACCCGAAACAACAATCTGTGGATCACACAAAGAGTTGCGCGGCACTGCGGCAGTCAGTTGCCCAGCCACCGCGCTTGTTATCATACCTATGATAATACTAATTTCACTTCGTCATCATCATGATTAGCCTGTTTCCGTTAACAACTAGATGAATAAAATCAAAAGCACAAGTTAAATTGAAATACAATCATTTGTTTCTATTACATCAAAACTTTTTGAAAGTTAAACAAGAAAATTAAATACGTCTGTCTATCCATCACTCCTCTTACTAAAGCTATTAGATACATTCGAACACATTGCTGCTCACCCCAAAAGCAGATCAGGCGTGAATCCAATCCCACCTGTGCATTGTACGGAAGTATAATGATGAGTAATAGGGTAGACGACTAATTTTTATTTTAATGTCCGTCTGATAGATTATTTAAAAACATTAGACACGTATTTTTTATTTTCTCACAGAAACGAATAGTTTCGAAGATATATTGATTTGAAATGTCGCGTGACGTCACTTCTCAGTACATTTTATACTAAGAAATGACGTTTTAGCCCCCACTCCTAAACTTTGATTCGTTTTATCTAAGTATTGTTTTATTATACGACAAAATAAAAAAATACGTGTCTAATATTTTTTCATTACCTAACTTACGGACTAATTATATTTTTAATTTTCATACCCTGTCATCATCCCCATTACGTGTGAGCGGAAATTGCTACGGAAATCAATCATTGTTGGCCATTTACATTCATTGCTGACTCAGGGACTAGGGTGTTGTGGCCTGGCTCAAGGACTGGCTTGAGGCTAGTGGAGAATTTGAGGCGTTGAAGGTTATTGGGAGGAAATTCAAAAATTTTGGGTTTTTAAATAGCAATTTAAGGAACTTTGGTTTAAATTTTTTTTTGTAGTAACGTTTCATGTAATTTAATCTATATTCTACAGTTTGGTAATCCTTTTAACCAATACACCAATCCAAATCTTATTTTGACAGTTACTACTAGTTTTTTAAAACATTTAGCTAATATTTGCAGAGCTCATTTTGTTTAGAGCATATTAAAAATGACTGAAAGAGGTTTTTGTTATTACTTTTCTTACTACTACTTACATTTCACTCCAACTATTTATCTTAGAAAGAGCTACTATTTTTTGTTTCTTACCAACTAATTTGAAGGTTGTTTATAACTTCACTAAGTACAATTAAGTACAATTGTACTGGACAGAGAACCAACTCCACAAACACTAACTTCAGTAAAACATTCAACCTACAACCAATAATTTCAACAGCAACATCTTATTCAAATGTACTATCGACAAAATATCTCATGGTTAACCCACGGAATGAACGTACAAACCTATGAAATAAAGAAAAGACTTAAAACTGTCATAGGTTTTCAGGGATTAACAGGGCGGAGTCACTTGGTATTTCTTTTTCAAATTAAGTCAAAAATATAATTTTGATTTTTAAATTGTTACAAGTAATGATACCATTGAAAATGGTATGTCTAAGCTGGAGCCTTCCTTCACAATAATCCTGAGTTCTTCAGGAAATGTTCTCTCGAATCAAAACACTTATCTCCCTACTAAAGTACTTCCCTTAATCAAAAATAAATTACTTCGACTATTCAATACAATAAAATATTAATAAAAAATAATCACACTTTCATAAATTGCTTTTTTATAACCAACGTGATTTTAGTAATTTTTCAGAATTTTTTTAATAAATAATTATGCTGTGTGTCGCTAAAAAAACATGACGTCACAATACACAATCTCGTAAAAAATCGTTTTTGACAGGTCGAAAAGAGTATTGAATTTGTCTAGTTGGTAAGTACCCAATTCGTCGATTGTACCAAAAGTATCTAAAACACAACATTTCGTTCCGACACAGGAGGTTACATTATTTATGAGTTAATTCGACAACCGAATATTGTTTAGCAACAGTTGGTCGACACAATACAACGTAGGCGTCCCATTCAAACCGTCACGATAAAGCAGACAACAGCAAATCAGGCTACAACTACCATTTAAGACGAACCCCCCAATATAAGAGCCTATCGAATTAACCTAGCTCAAGTTATATTGGAAAATAATGTACTGAGTATTTTATGGTAATAAGTTTTGAAACAAATATTGAACGGTGTTTCCTAAATGTGAATGGGAATTAGTACTGAGTGATTCTAAATGAATGGATTTGGCATGTCCATGTGACTGCCTCGTTAGTACTGTTTGTGTGTATATTTCATAGCTGAATGAAGTGTGATTTGGATATTTCATTTAGAAATTGTCACTGAGATACAGATTTGGTTGTGTAAATGCACTTTGCTTTGGTGCTACAGTGATGTAGGACCAAAGAGCATTTATATTATAATAGCTTTTACCCGCGCCTTCGCTCGCGTCACAAAAGGAAAAGAGTTGCCTGTGACATAATAACATACCAATACACACAGCGCCATCTATACCAATACTTTTGTTTTCCCTCGGGAAAATCAATTTTTTTCCGGGATAAAAAGTATCCTATTATTTAATCCGAACTTCTAACTTTACGTCTGCAAAAATTCAAAGCAATCGGTTTAGTAGTTACGGCGTGAAAGCGGAACAAACAAACAAACAAACTTACTTTCCGATTTATAATATTAGTAAGGATAACACTGTCATTGGTAATTGACGCATGTCTGGATTGAGACTTTTAGGGAATTAGTGTTGTGTGTATTAGTTAAAGTTTTAATAATAAAACCTTCTTTTTCGAAGGCAGATAAAAACTAGGCACAATCACAATAATAATTTAATGCATTCTTTGTTGAAAATCTGCCAAACAAACGAAGTTTGTGATCACTACTTATTAGCTAACGTCTATTCATAGCTTAAGTGGCGTTGGACAGGACATATGCTTAGGGAAAATAGAGACAAATGGACTAAGCTAGTGACGGAATGGTATCCAAGGGACAGTAAAAGAAAAAGAGGTAGACAAACGAAAAGATGGGAAGATGATATCAGGAAAATAGCTGGTCCAGTATGGACCCGTTTAGCTAGAGACAGGGATACATGGAAATCTTTAGAGGAGGCCTTTGTCGACAGACAAGCTGTTCCACAAAAACGCCTAGTTGCCGATAGTTAAAAGCAAGTAATAAAAGTATATTAGGAAGTAGGCATGTTAAAGAAAAATATGTAATATTTGATAAGAAACAGCAATAAAGGCTATTTTATTTATTATTTATTTTATTATTCATAGACAAATCAATTATTAACAACTAGACCGGCAACATTAGCAAATCACTTTGAACCTTATCATTACAATCATAGGCATGAATAATGGTCAACCGCTACCAATTCTGATTGTACCCACAACCCTTTACCTCATGCATAATGAAGGTACAATCAACATTATTTGTATCATGAAAAGGGATTGTACTATCTAATCTATGCATATTTCATTTAACTATCTCATCATTGGTTGTGTAGTCGTAATACCAAATAAGAATTGCCAGTTTCAGGTTCTAGGTTAAACAAGGGGTTTCAGGATCATTGAATTTCTCCGTTCTGAATCGAGTGTTAGTAAGGTTACCGGAGGCCCATGAATTACCCCCTCTCCAATCTCCATAATCCCCGAATCCCAACGATCCTCAAATTCCCAATCCCCAAAAGGTTGATAATGCTCTAGTAACATCTCTGGTCTTTCGGTTGTCCATGGGCGACGCCGATTGCTTACTGTCAGGTGCTCCGTCTGCTCGTTTACCGGCTTATTCCATAAAAATGCCGTTGAGAAAAATACGTGAACTATAAGTAATGTTTATGAATATGTGCCTGTGTATATTTTGGCTCCTGTTTCAATTATTATGTTATAATGTTTATTTTATTCTTCTGTGTTCTGTCTTAATCATAATTTAGTTGCTTAGGGGTGGTGTAAATTATTTGTTGTTCTATTTTTCCATACTAAAATCGTGTTACAATATTACTTCAACCATTTTCTTTAGAATCACATCTTTCTTAGATTTCCCGTTTTTTCTTTGGCTTTGCATTTTTTATTCTGTTGCTATATTTCTATATCTATCTAAGCATATTTTAAAACAAAAAACGTTTGTGAACAAAAAATTCATTATTGCGTTTGGATAGCAACGTAGCCGAGGGTATGTTTTTGTGACGTCAGCGTGGGTAAAATGCCTGAGGCTATACAAGCTTTCGGGTCGGCGACAAAATATATTCAAATGTACCGAAAGGTTGAATAAATGTTTAATATTCACACAAAACTGACAGAAAAACGTATGATCTTTTTTGAATAGGTTTCTAGTGAAGTTATAATTAAATCTTCAGTGAAAACTATGTATGTACTTTGTAATTTACTTTAGTATGTAATAAGTCATTATTAACCTCTGTTTAAGTAACACATATCTAACTCCACATTTAACAAACACCTAACACATTTTGAACATATTTTCCTAGTCCTGCTATATTAGAGTAGTTGCCTAAATTTATTTTAATGGCCGTCTGGTAGATTAATTTAAAACTTTAGACACGTATTTTTTCTTTTCACACAATATTAAATACTTTCGACGATATAATAATCTGAAATATCGTGTGACATCACAATACGCTACATTTTGTAGCACGTTGTGACGTAACGACCTCCCACTCCTAAACTTAACTCCATTTTATCTAAGTATTGTAACTTTATACGAGAAAATAAAAAGGTGCATGTCCAATATGTCATTATCTGACGGACTAATTAGATTTTTAATTTTCATTCCCTCGCAACAACCCTATTGAACATGTCCAATGATATTTTGTCATACTCGGAGACAAGACGATTAGAGTTGAGAACTACCCGACATTTAAAGCTGTCAAGTCATTTTTTTCAAATTAAAGTAATTAATTTACACTGGAACACCTTAGAAGGTAGAACTATCTAATAGTAATGCCAGTACAGCTAAGTACCTCTTTTATAAAAAACTAGCTGACCCGACAGACGTTGTCCTGCATATTCACTTGAATGTATAAACAAAAATTCATTCAAATTAGTTCAGCTGTTTAGGATAACTAACCTATATACCGCCTGCAGCGCCATCTGCCGGGCTGGTTTGTGAATCTAAACCATTCCCAGATCCCCTTGAACACACACAAAAAAATTCATCAAAATCGGTCCAGTCGTTTGAGAGAAGTTCAGTGACATACACACTCACAGAAGAATTATATATATAAAGATAATTAACAGTTCAACACGCCTTTAACCAACTAGACACCAAACTCCAAACCCGATACTCAGGAACTAACATAGAGTGCATTCATGCATAGCATACATGGCATGCATTACACATGAACTCAGGAAACGGATGGACAGACAGACGTACGATGTGTGTAATTGTGTATGTACGAACACAGATAGACGGACAAGTTGTACGGAAGTGATGGAGTAGAGGAAGATTATGTGGATTTTTAATGTCGAATAACTCTGTTGGGTTAGTGATTAGAAGTTGGATGTTCAACATGAGAGTTGGAGTTTGATCGTGGTAAGCATAAAACATCAACTTATACTAGTTTATACCTCTAAAGCGGAAGAGTTTCGTTTTTAGTTTGTTTGTTTGAACGCGCTAATCTCCGTAACCACAAGTCTGATTTGAATAATTATTTTTGTGTTGGATAGTGCATTTATCGAGGATGGTTATAGGCTATAAAACATCACTCTATGACCAATAGAAGCTGAGCAGTGCGTGTAAAACCGCGCGGAAGTAGCTAGTCAACAATATATAGCCATAAAACGTCAATATCTTAACATAGGCCTTTCCCAATGGTTACTGAGTCTCAGATATGCCATTTTTTATGGGACAAGCCCGCCACAACCTCCCAAAACTGCTGCAACTCCTGTAGGCCAGGATCTACAGTAGATACAACCATGAAAACACCGGAACACTGAACTCCGGCGTATCTCAGGGACATAAAAAACTGTCTTGGATCCTGAAACGAAATAAATCTGACGATATTATTGGGGGAGAAGAAAAAAACGATAGGTTTCACTGTTTTACTGTCCTCGGTGAATTTTAATGCAGGAGACAGAATGATACATGGCCAGAGAGGCCAGTTGGAAGTGAAGTTACTGATGACGGACCCAGATTGTGGATGGATGTTCTGCACTGTGCTTAGCGATGCAGATTACCCTTAGAAGCCCATGATTATCCACTGCTGGATTCCACAACACAGGATTTTCCTATACACTTGGCAAGTTATCAAGGAGGCCCAATTACCCTCCCCTTCCCCAATCTCCCCAATCCCTGAATTCCTAACGATCCTCAAACTCCTAATCCCCAAAAAGCCGGTAACGCACTTGTAACACCTCTGGTGTTCCAGGTGTCCATGGGTGACGCCGATTGCTTTACCATCAGGTGATCCGTCTGCTCGTTTACCGGCTTATGCCATAAAAAAAGATAAAAAAAGTGGGTTAGACATCCCACTTACAAAGGTTTAGGGTTGTCGGAGATTGCTGCTGCCTGATCCTTGTCAAAATGTGTAGTTAACAACTTGGTGTAATTCTAACATTATTCTACGCCACGTTCAATGATTCGAATAGCCATGTGAAGTAATAATTTTATTCTATCACAATACAACACAGTTATTCGCTATTATTGAAATCCCAGACACATTAAACATCAAATATTTCCAGTTATTACACCATAAAATGTTGTGTAGAAGACAAAAGAATCTATAATGCGTACGTGGTCAGAATTTCAATGAATCGCATAAGTTTGGGATTGTTTTTAAGACGATTTTAAAGATGACGAGAGACGACTAGTAAGATAGCATCTTAAGTTTTTTATGGCATAGAGGTACACTCAGAAACTAACCGACATTGTTTTTATTAAAAGAAAACTAAAAAATGTAGCTACACAATAGACAATGACCTTAAAAAACGCACCAAGAAGACGCCATAAATAATTACTATTCACCCTTTTTATCCAATCACTACCTTCAACCTCACTGACATCACAAGTCCCAAAACAAAACGTCACCCGCACGTCGCCTGCGCACGATTTGAATTGCAATGAGCATGCGTGAGCGCATAACGGTACACACGGTAACACATCAAGCTAAACAAAACCAGTGTAAACTGAGCGTCAAATGTGGGTAAAGATCAAACAAAGCGAGATCACGATATACTGGTTTTGTATAGCTCCATGTGTTGGGTACATTATTGATTCGTTGACATTTCGTAGATAGGACTATATCAAGGGTATTCGCGTGGGAAGAATTTGTTAAAGTTATGGGGCAATCATGCGTTTACATAGGCCTCGAGGTCGAAGGGCGATTGTTGCAATAGTAATTGTTGTACCTACATAGTTGTTACCTTGTTAGGTGTTAGAGTCATTTGTGATTAAGTGTTTTAAGGATAATGTGGGTTATTTATTTATATATTTAATCGAGTTTTTAGACCTGATACTTATGAAACTGTTCAAGACGGTAACGACTGCCTAATTAAGAAAAGAGGCAGTAGCTATAGTATCATTAAATATCGCATGGTTTAGACGAAACCAAATCTGTTCACCAATTTTTTTAAATGATATTCCACACTAAGATTTTTTCTTGTATCGTGGGTACGTTTACAAACATACAAGTTCACATACACATGACACCCAGATCCGGAACAAAAATTTGTGGAGTGAAATTTGACAGATTGGAGTTAGCTGGTCTGTATTATGTATTCCCAAACCAACGAAGCTAATAGATATGTCTCCAAATTAAGTTATTATCATACAACCACTAAAATTAGGCACAATTAGACAACAAACGAAATTTGGCTTCGCTTATAATCGTTGAGACAAAGCGTATAAGGCTGGGGGCACACAAGGTACAATTACTGGCTATTGTTCATGTGCAGCGATTGGGTCCGTTTGTAACTTTGTAATTATACGCTTAACCGACATTTGAGGTTATGCTTGGACAATTTGCTGCGTAGAGCTGTATGTGTGTTAAAGGGTTTATTATTTTTAAGTGCTTTTGATGTATTTTAGTTTAATTCTGAAGTAAGTGAAAGAACAAAACTAATATTTTTGCTATGTTTCGGTTCGATTTAGTTTCGATTTGGTTCAATACAATATTTTGGAATCATGGCAAAATTTTGTAAATCGAATTATTTTTCATTGCTATGGAGAGAATGAGACAAAAGAGGTTCATACAATTTTTGGCGAAGGCATCTTTAAATCAAACCTAATGGGGCTTACTCAATCTCTTCTCGTAATGTTCCTCTTCTAAACAATCCCTCAATAAGAAAATGATCCATACCTGCAACAAAAGAAAACATAAAGTCAGTAAAGAAAAAATATAATAGGGTAGATGCCTAATTTTTATTTTAATGTCTGTCTGGTAGATTATTTTAAATTATTAGACACGTATTTTTTATTTTTTTACAGAAACGAATACTTTCGACGATATATTGATTTGGAATGTCGCGTGACGTCACTTCTATGTACATTTTATACGTAGAAATGACGTTTTAGCCCCTACTCCTAACCTTTGAATCGTTTTATCTAAGTATTGTTTTATTATACGACAAATAAAAAATACGTGTCTAATATTTTTTTATTACATAACTTACGAACTATGTAATTAGATTTTTAATTTTCATACCCTGTGATCATCCCAATTACAATGAGTAAAAAATACCTATACATACGCGGGATTAATACAAAGAAGATATTCTATAGGTTCTAATTCAAAGCACAAATATGTGAAGCATATAACCTTATTTTGAAGACTGACACCAATAACATGACTGTTGAAAGGGAGAAAATAATTTTAAATACATTTTCAACTTTAATACAAAACCGTAAGCCTTAAAATCTATTTCATCAGCTTGGAGTATCTTGGTACCATCTGTAATTTGAAGTACACCTCTGTCTATATTACTTCTGGGAATACCAATCGAAGCTTTCCATGTACCAAAAGAAACAATGGGTATATAACATTAAAATGAAGTAGTTTTCTCAGAAGATGTTTTCTATCAAGTGAATTAATAGTTCTGTGCCAAAGTAATAGAACAGTCGGCAGGAAATGATCCATTGTACGTAACTGATATATGCAAATATTTTTACGGTTTAAGATATAAGTGACGAGCGATTTTAAAAGTAGTGAAACAAAAATTGAAAGGTAAATCGACATGCATGCAATAATTACTAAAAAAAAATTAAAAAAATGTAACCCAACATAGCATCACGCCTTTTATCCCCGAAGGGGTAGGCAGAGAGGTGCACACAGAAGTAACATTACATACTTTTTATGTTATGAGTCCCATGTAATAGGTGTTGAGCCTTTATTCAGCACACATATATTTGATAGAAACCGTGCAACAGCGGTCTCTGATAAACCTGAAATTTTCAGACTACGATTACCAAGCCATCTCTTAATTATGGATATTGTGGCAAACACTATTATGTACAGGAGATTCTAGTCTAGCAGTGGACTGTTACTATTTATCGATAATATTAATGATATCAGCTAAAAGTAGAAAAGTGTAAAGAGAAAATGGCGTCATCACTAACTATGTCATTCAAAATTGATACCAATCACAATCTATTCACGAATTTAAATCGCATAAGTTTATAACTTAAATCACAACCAATAATGATATTTTGATTGATTCATTATTCATATTGATGTATAAGAAAATCAATTACGTTGATGACTTAAATACATTCTGCTTAAAAACGTATTAAGCAATGTTTGTATTGCGTGTATAATATTATGTTTATAAAATATACTTATCGAATTGATCGTTTTGTATCATCGTTAGTTTGAAGTTTAATTCGTTTTAAATTACACTTTAGAGTATTATTTTAGTAGAAGCTTCATGGTCATGCTGGTCTAGTTAGAGGACCCGGTACTGATTGGGTACATTCTATGAATTAAAAAAATCATCTGGTAGACATCTCGAACCAGTAGGTGCATTTTGAACGATTTTCCCTAATCAAAATTATGTAAGTGTGGGAGAGCCATGCTTCGGCACGAATGTGCCGGCTCAACCGGAGTGATACCACGTCCCACAGAAAACAAACGTGAAGCAACGCTTCCGTTGTGTTTCGTCATATGAGTGAGGTTACCGGAGCCCTGCCCCCTCCCTCCCCCAATCTCTCCAATATATGAATCCCCAACAATCCTTAAACTCCTAATCCCTAAAAGGCCGGTAACGCACATGTAAAGCCTCTGGCGTTCCAGGTGTCCATGGGCGCCGCCGATTGCTTACCATCAGTCTAAGTCTAGTTGCTTACAATCTAAGTCGTGAGTAAAAAGCAATGTGTTTCGTTTAATGGATTGGACTATCGTTTCGACATAATTATTTTATTAGGTTTCTTATGGTTCCTAGGAATTCATAGCAATACAATAATATGACTAACACAAACAACTTTAAATTTCAAAACGCAAAATTTCTCATTTTTTACAAAGAAAGTTATGTACTCGATAACTTTCACACAATCAGATATATCTGCCGTCTACCACAGAACAATGCTTGAACATATAAGACAATAGTATCGGTTTAATCATCTCATTTATTCGATAAGAGGGTAAGCAGTAACATAGGTGTTATCGTTAGAATTATCATAATATTAATTTGATTCAATCTTTAAGTTCACACGTGGGCTTTTGTTTTGGTCTTTCGTAATCATATGGTTCGTTTAGTTAGAGAGAGTAAACAGAACTTTAAGAATATAAATTTTATGATTAAAAAGTATTCAAGTAAGGTTTACTATCAAAAAAGTAGAATAAAGTTTATAGATCTTTATTTTTCTGAATACGAAGACTGTTACAATTAGTAAAATTGAAAAAGTAAATGATATATCTCGCGCACATTGCTCGTAATTATTTATGAGCTCCCGTAGTAGCCTGAAACTAATCGAGTAAAATCCTCATTTACGTTAACAACCTATTTGTATTACTTGCCTAGGTATACATATAATATTCGACTGTATGGTTGGCGTGGTGGCTGGACAACCGACTGCCGCGCAACGTGCAACGGATTCGATTCCTGCACGGAGTGATTTGTGTGATTAACAAGTTGTTGTTTCGGGTCTGGGTGTCATGTGTATGTGAACTTGTATGTTTGTTAACCCACGGAGAAAATCCTAGTGTGGGACCGAACAAAAAAGAAATAATCACAATCCTGAAGAACTAAGAAGTTGAAACAGAGCTCAACGATTCTTTTACAAAAAAAGCAAGTATGGCTGCCAGAGGCAAGATGGACGAGTTATCTCATACAGATCTTAATCTCAATACAGATGAACAGGAAAGTTCTGAGCACTTTTACTTTCATATAGATGTAGTGCAAACATCCATTAGATATGATACATTTATAATTGATGATACAATCATTTTATTGTTTAGTATCTCTTTGGCCTCGTTGGTCGAGTGGTCGCAAGTGCGACGGTGGGTCGGGCAAAGTATTACTCGGTTTTTGAAAAATTCTCAGTGGTAACACAGTATGGAATTGTGCCCGGTGTATGGCAACAGGCTCAACCCCTATTACATGGAACTCAAAAGATAAAATAGTGAAAAGTGAGTGTTACATTGTACAGTGGCATTAAGTGCCGTAATGTGCACCTCTGCCACTCGTTCGGGGATAAAATATAAGGCGTGAAATTATTATTATTTATGTTACGACCAACAATATTATTACCAATGACATAGACAGACATAGCAACTGACTAAACAAATAGTAGCATAAGACCTAGTCTATTAGTTAGTAAAGGGATAGACAGAGATGATGATGAAAGTCTCTTGTTAAGAATCATTGCTTCATGACAATTTCCAAAATTGCAATTGTTTTTGCATGAAAATGATTTTTATTAACAGTCGCACTTCGGATGACTCGACCAACGAAACAGTCCTATTTATAATAACAATAACAATTACAAAATAAAAGTACAATTCTTCCTAATTCCATCTTATATCCTTCATTCTAATAGACACACAAAAACATTTATAATAAGTCCGCCTTTTGTTAATAGGAGATTACAGCTTAACGCTTTTAAATTAAGGACTTAATTCGCGTGTCGTCCTTTTGTTGTTACGCTGTTATTAATCTTCGCTGACGGATATCACTTTAATAGACTGGATTATGCTTTGTGTTCCCTATTGTAATTGAAAGACATTCTTAATTCTAATTAATTAAGGTTTATATTACTTTCTCAGGACAACACTATATTATTTTATATCATGTTTTTAGGGTTAGGTAGTAATCGTTATGGCATTATGAACGATATTATGTAAATCTAGGTTCAATGACATTTGCCTAACTCACTGTGCTTCATATTCCACCCAAATATACATAAGTAACTGCACTTCGCAAGATTTTGTATGCAATCTCCTCATGGTGCTTCACCCCAACAGACATATAGTTACAGTGTATATCGTGAGAGTTTTTTTTATATATATTTCATGGGCCGACGTTTGACCACTATCTCGCCTGGTGGTAAGCGATGATCCGGTGCGACGATGGAGTACGTCGACCCACAAGCAACCTATTCACTAGGGCCTTGAAGACACCCAGGTTATACCATTCAGGAAATACACCCTGGCGAAGAATTCCATTGCTAAGCAGAACGCACAAGCTTGATGCGAAGCGCTTCGTGAGCGTGGATAGGACATCTACTTCTTGTTCGATTATCAAAACCAAAAAATTGAAGGAGTATCAATTTCCATAATTCTCTGCAATATATTTTAAAAGGACTTTACATAACTCCTACCTAGAAAAGCTCATGTTATGGTTTTGTTTTATCTGAGCTTCGATTATTTTATTTATAGAGAGGGCACTAGCCGTTCCCACTGTGCGGTTCAGGAGGGCTCTTCTTTATAGTGATGGGGTAGATAGAGTTAAAAATTATCGATAATTCATGTATGTATGTTGCTAACGTACATTTATAGTTTTTTTATGGCATAAGCCGGTAAACGAGCAGACGGATCACCTGATGGTAAGCAATCGGCGTTGCCCATGGACACCTAGAACACCAGAGGCGTTACAAGTGCGTTACCGGCCTTTTGGGGATAGGGAGTTTGAGGATCGTTAGGGATTCAGGAATTGGGGAGATTGGGGAAGGGGAGGGTAATTGGGCCTCCGGTAACGTCACTCACACGACGAAACACAACGCAAGCGATGCTTTACGTCGGTTTTCTGTGAGGCCGTAGTATCACTCCAGTCGAGCCGGCCCATTCGTGTTAAAACATGGCTCTCCCACACTTAAAGAATGTTAAAAGTGACGAAGAGGAGATAATACACTTATTCATATTAGTCAGGTGATGGAGACAGTGATCACAATCAACTAGTATCAACTAAATAACTAAATTATTTTATTCCTATCCTTTTGTGTCTTACGAAAGACAATCAAAAAGTTCAAAACCGAGTCGTACTAAAAGTAGAAGATCCGAAAATAATTTAACAACTTTCCTCAATCTTTTCCTCAATTTCAGACTTCATGCTTCTACAGTTACTGTAAATCACAAAAACCGAAATACCAAATAATATTCCGAACCGAAATTTTGTTCGCCAGTCACACTTAACAGTAAACAACAAAACAATATACCTAAGTACTATCTCATAAATCTTGTTTATTCCACCCTCCTGTCAAGTCATTCATCACATTTTACGTCCACATTGACTTGGGGATAAATTATGTTTTATCGACATAATCCCATCCCTAGCTCGCGTGTAAGTAGTGATATGAAACTATTTATAACTCGATGGACTCGGCCACACATCACAAATGAATGAGCGCTTTTGTTAATACACTGGATTACTACATGTTGCTTTGAACTTTTACAGAGCTTCAGTTTAGTTGTGTGGTCTTTTTATAGTTACTTACCCCTTTTTATGTTTCTCTTGACTCTTTCTAATTAGGTTGGAGTTAATAGTACCAATGGCCCGTGATAGTCCAATGATGGCTTATAAGTCTTCTCTTATACGAGGGTTTGTTTTATCTACATGCTTGGTTGTTGGGTTGGAGATTGTGATAGGTATCAGAGACCTGCTGCTCGGTCTCTGTCATATGTCGTAATATTCAACTAACCGACTGTAAATTCAGTTATAACGATACCCGCAGAAAGATTATGGTTTTGTTTTTATAATAACTATCGTGAGACATCTTAAACTGTCAAATACCAAGCGGTCACCGGTGACCGCGACCTATTGTTCTTTAATTGTGTCTATAAAACCGGTACTAGACGAGTTAAAACGCGGGTTACTCACGTGAATATACTGAGAAAAGCTCTACTAGTTTCGAGTCACAGAGGGGCTCTTCCTAATGAGCAGCATGCACGGTCGCGGTGATGTCGCGCAGTCTACTGGCTAGCGTCGGCGATTACGTTGGTGATGTTACTTGCGTTGCAGGTCTCGCGTCTTCTGCGATCATGAGAAAAGAGCCCCTGTAGCTCGAAAGTAGTAGACCTTTCTCAGTATATTTACGTGAGTAACCCGCGATTTTTAGTAAGGTTACGATTCAGACAAATATCAAAATGGTGCCTATAGGCTTCCAGGGTACAGACAAATATATTCAAACCAGTCATCATTACACGACGCATCAGAAACAAACAAATAACAAAATGCAAGTAATGAACAATTAAAATTCAACTAACAAAATCGCTTTCACTTACATGCCCCTTATACGAATGAATTAGAGTCGTAAATGCCAATTAAAATTGATGAACAGAACCCATATAATAATAACGAACTTCCTACTAAACTGCTACACCCTTTCCAATTGTTAGCGAAATGATAGAATAGCTTATGTCATTTAATTATGAGGGCGTTGACCTAATTCGTCACGTTGACAGTTTACACATTCATATTTAGACTTCGTTGAATATGAATTGAGTTTTAAATGCACCCAAAATGCTTTGTGATTTGTTGAAAATCTTTTTTCTTACTATTTATATGGAAATAATATTCTTGTACAAAGTACATTTAACCCTTTGGGGACGTAAAGGGGTGACGTCCTATAATGTTTTATTTATCTATTATCAGGATTACCGGTACCACCAACGGTAAACAACAGACGTTTTATTTAGTGTATTGTTTCTTTGAGTAAAAAAAAACCGACTTGAACTCCCTCTTTTTGGAAAATCCGTTAATTCATGTAGGTACTACCTTTTCCCAAGTGTCAACACTTTTCTGGAAACCGCATCAAAATCGATTCAGCTAATTGCGAGATATATTGCAAGATAGAAACATATATACAGGTCAACCTGCAAACCTTCTTATTTTGAAGTCGATTAATTAGCTTGACCACGGACCCTTTGTTGACGGTAGCGTAGGCAGATAACATTTGTCACCATACCTATCTAGTACCTACCCTTCCCATAAGAAGGTTATTGGCGATAGAAGTAATAATAATTACCGGCAAAAACAAAGCTTACGGTCCATCTGATAGTAACGGACATCGTAGTTTGGGCACACTGGCAACACCAAACGATTTACTCTACTATCAAGATGGTTGTCTCACCATTAATAACAATAAAAACTGTCAAAATATTACAAAAACATTAGCATAATACCACAAGCCGGCATCATTAACACTATCAGCGATTCGCATCAATTTTTAATTTCTAATTTCCATCCAAACACCATTTTTAATACGAAAACAAAAGCGTAATCACATCCAATTTCCATGAGTGTCGATTACACGTAATAGGTCCAACCAATAAAAACCGTTACGTACAAGTATTTGAAATTCGAACATACTCGTAACTACTTGCCCCTATTACGTAAACGCGATATTCTTAGCCATTGACAAGTAAATTTCTATTACTTCTTAAATGGTTTGCTATTCATGACACGCGCATTTACATACGAACGATTTGAATTCAATGAAGGAGATTCAAGTATCAATATTAGAAATGCTACCGTTTGACTGACTTTGAGTAGCATTGCTTAAAGGCGCGTTCACTTGAGCAAGTTACCAGCGTGAAAGATTTAAAAATAATATGTAATTTTCTCTATGTGTCACATTTGTTTAAATTGATTTGTTTAAACAGTTTGATAGACTGTCGATTTAAGTCACATTTTTAACAAATCAGCCTTGACTGCCGCCTCGTTGGCCGAGTGGTCGCAAGTGCAACTGCCAGGCAAGAGGTCTCGGGATTGATTCCCAGGTCGGGCAAAATATCACCGAGTAAAAAAAAAACTCAGTAGTATCACGGAATTTGCCCGGTATATGGCAATAGGATCAAATTAAATATTAAATAAAAATAAAATGAACATAAAAGAGCAATATTTTGGAAATAGGAAAGTATTTTGATATTTTTGAAGTTTTTCTGTTTCACATGGTATAAATATACAACAGACTTGATTGAATTACTGTTAAGTAATTAAGTACTTTTCTCCAGTAAATCAATCAAATCAATAGCTTTAGCGCTTTGCTTGTTTGAACTAATACGTTTTAACTAGTACTAGCTTATAAACTTCACCATCCATTACTAGCCTAAACATGCATGTAAACGCAGCTTCAGTGACAACTAAATAGTCGCAGTGATCGGTAATCGGCAAGTATTGCGTGAAACTACTGGAAAATTGGGTACAACGAAGCTTCAAATGGTGTATAGTAAACACTACACATTTTAAAGGGGGTCTGTCTTTCTGTTTGTTTAAATAAGGAAACAAAAAATAATGTCGTGGTGGCCCGGAGGTTTAAAACGCCCACTTCTCATGCATGAGGATTCGAAACCTACCAACGGCAAGTACCAATGTGACTTTTTCCGAGTTATATGTACTTTCTAAGATTATCTAGACACCACTGACAAACGGTGAAGGAAAACATCGTGAGAAAACCTAGGTTTATAATTTATTATTATAAGTTTGTAATCGCTAATTCGCGTTGAGCAAGCGTGGTGATTAATGCTGAAACCTTCTCCGTATAAGAAGAGGTTTTGCTCAGCAGTGGGCATTTAAAGGCTGTTAATGATGATGATGTTTGTATGTATGTATTGTTTCCACAAAAAATAATATTCCGATATCGCACAGTTTTTAAAATTTTAACAACAAAATGTCTGTTTGACTCAATTTGATTCAATTTTTCAATTTGAAAATCTTCAAAACTCCTAAACTATTTTTTATACGGCTTTCACCAAAGTATAATAATATGATAAATTAATGATTTGTCAAAATAAGACCTCATTATTTCTAATTTATAATACTTTTGTGTGACTTTAGCAAAATGGGGCAAAGTTGGATCGCTAGTATATTTACACGGTTACCATAGCAACAGGCAGTGGTTCGGAAAATTGATTGGATGAAGCTGTTCAACGTTACAAAATGAATAAAAAGTTGTCCTTTGAACAAAATAAAACAACTAGCGGCTGTAGTATAAAAGTAATTTTATTTTTACTAGAGAATTGGATCGCATTTTCTCTTATTTTCTTCTAGAGCGAGGAGTTTTATAGTTGACAAATCGCATTACTTTTCTTTTGTTATCGTTGGAATTGTTTGATACTGCTGGTGATGTCTTTTATGCTGTTTCAATAACAGTTTGCAGTTCGGTAATTAATAATCCCAATTTTCTGGTCCTATATTGTAATATGTATGGACATGAATAAGTAGGATCTTCTATTTTGATAAGGAAAAATAAGTATTTTGGAAAATAAAGCGGAAAAGAAAACAGAAAGACCCCTGTTATATGGAACTTATAGATATAAGAAATAAGGGTGTTATTTAGGTGTACCCCTACCCACTCCTTAGGAGATCAAAACTCATGACGTCATGTTACTATTTTACACACATCTATAAACATATATATATATAACTGCCAAAGACAAACATTAAAACACACACAAGTACCTAAGTATGGCTTGCCAAACCTATAAAGTCGTTCTAGGAAGTTGCTCATGCGCACGTTAAAAGCGAGATCCATGGTAAAACCACAGATTATACAAACGGTGAAATACAAGTTCTAATCTTCACATCGGATATCCATGTTAGTATTTCCCGTAATAAAATCGATACTAGCCAATCGTATTCCGAATTGAGTAGTGTTGTAGAATGTTGCGTCGTTAGAGTATTAATTAGACAAGCTATACTTGGACAGTCATAAGCAACGTGGTGCGACAGAAGAGTAGAAAACATACGCCTCTTGCTCTCTTTCTGGGTGTCATTACAGTCGACTGAAAAACTGTATATTTTAAAGAGATCAGACAACAGAACTTTTTAAATTGTGATCTTTTCATCATGAAGTTATAGCCAACTTCAATTGTGTGGAGAAGGTCCATAATCCAACAGTAGGCTTTCACAGACTATTGCTGATGATGTTAAATAAATAAAACTCTCATTTTACCGAAATTAAAATTTGAAAAGCCTTTCATCCACATCAACCTATATATAAGTGGCTACTGCTGACTAAAGAAAGAAAGAAAGAAAGAAAAGAAAGACCATTTATTTTGCTACGACACACAACAAATTTAGAAACACAAAAAAGCCTATGGTGTGTCGCAGCGCAAAAGGCCTCTTCTCACACGGAGAAGGTTTGAGCACTGTTCAATCAGTCAGCGGTGAACGCTCTCCACTAACTCCATTATAAGCCTTATTTATCGCCACGCTTCCTCAATGCGATTTGGCATTGATGGATCAGAAAATCCTGTAAACTTTTAGGTGTTCGTGTTATAAGTAAATGAAAACACAGTAAAATTAATAATTCATCGATTCCTGCGAACACCGGTTTAAAAGCCATGCTCTGTTCTACATTGTCTAATACATACTCTATAGGTACTAAAACCGTAGATATCACTTTCATACCGTGGATGGTAGTAAAGGCTCGCTATCAATTGTCAACACACCTTTCTCAATCAGTTTCACTACAAACATTTATGTTCTGTCCAAGTGTTCGTCACACGGTTCAGTAAGTGAAGTGACTGTAAGATATACTATGAGTGTTTTTTATTGGTATTTGTAGGCTTTTACTTTCTTTATATTTTTTTTTAAAGGGGTGAAAATCAGCCAGTGACGTCTCCTGCGTTAAGTTCGGCAAGAGGAAGCGTCAGACAGCGCTCTTAATACTGACTAAAAACTGTATTTGTAGGCTATAATGATAAGTAAAAATCATTTTAAACAGTGATTTTTCCCTATAATTTAAGAATGGACAGAAAAAATTACTTGGACTTCTAAGTCGTTTTTTCTGTCCATTTCTTCATAATACTGACCTATGTTTGATTTATGATAGTTTTATTTATCGTTTGTATGTGCTTAGAGTATCATTCTATAATATAAGTGTTAAAATTTATTTGTTTATTATTCTTTCACTTTATAACTGCTTAAGGAATCGAAATGTAGAACATAGATAGTGTATGGTCTGGCGTAGACCACTTTTTATCATACGTAAACGCGGGCAGAACCGCTGGCAAAAGATAGTTTTAAATAGTCATAACTTTTTGCTGATATACATTACTTTTTCATCTACCATGACCTTATCGAGTTAGGAAATGGATATAGAAAGTAAAGGGCACCATAAAACAAACAAAAATACATCCCACAGAGAAAGTGAACAACTTAGAGAAAAAAAAACGCAAAACATCGGAAATTTAAGAAACTTCTTTTGCTGTAGAACAACGACAATTATCACACATTTGCATTGACAGAACAAATTGCACTCACTGTCAGTTTAAATAAAATAAAAAATCGAATAGTGAAGAAAAATGCCAAAGAATTTTCTAAAGAAAATGTGACCGATCAGCAATTTCATTTTTAAGTGGACATGTGAACATAACATAACATAACAACATCACGCCTTTTATCCCCGAAGGGGTTGGCAGAGGTGTACATTATGCCACTGTACAATGTAACACCCACTTTTCAATATTTATGTTATGAGTCCCATGTAATAGGGGGTGAGCCTGTTGCCATATACCGGGCACAATTCCAGACTCCGTGCTACTACTGAGAATTTATAAAAACCCAGTAGTACTTCGCCCGACCCGGGAATCGAACCCGAGACCCCTTGACCGGCAGTCGCACTTGCAACCACACGGCCAACGAGGCAGTGGACATGTGAACATTTCCTTACCACGCGAGTATTTTATTAAATTAGCAGATGTAGCAGGACCTCGAAGATCTCGAAGCAGTAGTAGGAATGGGGTGGTTTTTAGTCAGTAAGAGTCTAACACTCAGTCTCGCCTCACTCAAGGGGGGAGAAGTCATTGGATGATTATACATTGTTAAAAAAAGCTCTCTTTTCTAAATAAAATTGGTTCGCTATAATCTCTACAATTGACGAGCGGGTTAGAGATTGCAATATTAAAGATACATGTTTATCAAAGAGCGCTGCTGAAAAGATAAAGGATTTCTATTAATTGTGTAGTGGTAGTCCACTATACAGCTTTTACGACACCCACGGATAGAACAGGGATGGTGTTAAATATAATCTACTTAGTAGTGATACGAATTACTCTACCGTCACCACTTTACCGCCTGAAGCAAATCGATTGTAGATGTCAAACGATTCCTTACTCGCTAACTCGCTACCGTTGCTTATCGATAATTTTTTCGCATCACTACGTTTGTAGGCACGACCGCGTTTTGATCGCTATCATAACGATTATGAGGTTTAATGATATTTGTTATAGATAACTGTCACTTTTACTTTTAAAGTCTGCGTTGAGGATTCCTATGGAAAGGGAGAGTTTTGTTTTTTTTTGTAACATACCTTTATTTGGTCTGCATTTAATGAACTATGTAATCTGTGTCGCGCTGTGCATGCATCCACGTGAACCCTGACATATCTTGAAACCAATTAAGTTCTCGCCAAGCAGTTAAGTTAGCAAGCTAATAAATATAATAGAGGTAGTTAATTCTTGTTTCATCTTTGTGTCTGTTGAAACTTAGGCTACCTGCTGGTAATCATCGATCGATATCGATATCGAGTGTGGGTTCATTAAATGTGTCTATTTCGCCTAAAGATGAATAAGTAAATATGATATTTCTGAGATCAAAGATTTGATAGTCAATTTCTAATAGACTATCAGCTCAAAATCGTACACAGGACACAAGCCAATATAACTGCTCATTAAAAATAAGATAACTTAAATAGCATTTTAAGTTTTAACTAATAGCTCGTTTACCAAGTGGCTTCAACTTAAATTTTAACAGCAATAGTTAATTTAATCTTAAACTTTTAACGTAATAAACGTTCTCTAAGTCAGGGTTGTCCAAACAAAGGCCCGCGGGCGGCATGCGGCCCGTGGCTTGCTTTCATGTGGCCCGTCACACACATTTTAACCTCAACATCTTCATCTTATGTGCAACGACAATAATTAAATTCACACAACATAACACAACATCATGCCTTTTATCCCCAAAGGGGTAGGCAGAGGTGCACATTACGGTACTTAATGCCACTGTACAATGTAACACCCACTTTTCACTATTTATGTTATGAGTCCCATGTAGGTAATAGGGGGTGAGCCTATTGCCATATACCGGGCATATTTCCAAAATCCGTGCTACTACTGAGGTTTTTACAAACCCAGTAATACTTTGCCCGACCCGGGAATCGAGCCCAAGACCCTTTGCCCGGCAGTCGCACTTGTGACCACTCGGTCAATGAGGCAGTCACAATATAATAGTCAGTAATATGTGGGGTATATTCAAAAATTCAGTGTATGATTTATATATAAGTTTAGTCTGTGATTGAACAATACAATGTTAAATGTCATTTTACAACTGCAAAATATTTTCTGGCCCTCCAGCTTTTGTAAGGAATTTAAATTAGCCCGCGACCCTCGCTTCGATATATAGTTTGAACAGCCCTGCTCTAGGTTATCGGGTTTATGCAAACTTGGACCTTTAAGATAATATATTTTTTATAGATTAAATATAAGGTAGTAGTTATAATGAGGAAATCTACTGATGCAGGTATAAAATTGGTTCCTACTGTGTTGGTGTTATCACCAAAATTTTATACCGTGAATATATCTATCTAATGGTTTAAACTAATTAAAGATGTGTTATAATCTACCGGATGCTATTTCCTCATTAGATTACAGATAACTATTATTTTAATTAATTGTTACAGGTTTTATAGCGTTACGCCCATTTATATTATCATTTTTTAAAACCTATTACGATTTAAGATTCTCGTGTAGGTACGTATACATAACAATTACTTAAAACTTTATATTACAATGTCTAGGTAATTAAAGACAATCTTTTTCGTCGATAATAGAGTTCAAATTGAAAGTACCTATTGAATGAATCCTAAATTAAGTACTATTCAAACGAAAAATTGAATTGTCCGTCATTATATCGGTCAGTGAAGTTAGATGCCCGCTTCAGAGCACAATTAAGCCTTCTCCTACGTTTATCCTCAAAACGTAGAACTTCTTCATCAAAACAAGGCAAATCTATATAGATACATCATTTGAACACCATAAATACAGACATGATGCACTTTATGTAATAGAAAGAACGAACATCCATTGTCGACTTGACTTTCAAGCCTACCCATGCCGGAAACTTTAAACAATGAAAAAGAAAAATAAGAAACACAATATCACGATTCCTCAACTGACAATTGACATGTTCGCACGAAAATACCGATTGCGATCTCGATTCGGAAGCCGATTGTATCGATAACTGGCATTCGAATAAGTGACACGACAGTGAAACTCCGTCGCATCGATTCTTATCGATACCTTTGTTGGTTTACTATGATCGATATAGTTGTAATAGTGAGTTTGACAATGAGTAAAAAATAGTTGTAGAAATTTTTTAATTCGATTTGCGTTTACTTTTGAAAGTTAGGTAATTCAGTCTAAGGTCGTAACATCTGTTTATCCATGTGTTCAATAGGAAAACATAGTCTAATGGTTTTTAAGGATGGCGTTTCGCCACCATCTTGCTTGGTGGTGAGCGATGATGTGGCGTACAATGGATCACGCCTAGCTGTGTCACTCTTATCAAACCTGTGTCAAAAATCATACCATAAACTCACTGTTGTAATGTAACACAGACAAACTAATAATAATTACGCTTTGTGTATGTGAACTTGTATGTTTGTAAACGCACCCACGACACGGGAGAAAATTCTAGTGTGGGGCAACGTTTATTAAAAAAAGAAAAAAAAAAGAATTACGCTTTGTACATATTATTATTATGGACGAGAATGGAAATGAGGAGAATGCCAAGTGTTTAAATGCGCACCTTTGCTCCTATTTCCTCTAGTTGGGTTTCAGACCAACTCCAATTTACTTCTGGTTAGCGAAAAAGCATGGAGGAGGAATATTATTTATTTAAAAAGTAAAATGTTTCTAGCAGCTGCATAATTTAGGTCACGATTCAGGATAACTAGAAACTGTTGAAGGTAATTGGCTCCGGACCTTTTACAGACTCATAATTTTACACTTCGAGTTGTCTTGGTGTATTTTCCTTGTTGTGGTTCAAGTTGTAGGAGAATAGGTGGATTTTCATTTAATATCTGTGTCCTGTATTTTTTTTATTTCTCAGATTGTTTTAAGACATTCATTAATGAGGCCTATATCGATACTAGATACAAACAGAAACAGATTGATACATACATAAAAAACATCACGCCTTTTATCCCACTTGTACAATGTAACACCGACTTTTCACTATTTGTGTTATTAGTTCCATGTAATAGCGGGTGAGCCTATTGCCATATACCGTGCACATTTCTAGACTCCTTGCTACTACTGAGATTTTTTAAAAACCAGTAATACTTTGCCTGACCCGGGAATCGCACCCGAGACCCCTTGCCCGGCAGTCGCACTTGCGACCACTCGGCCAATGACTGAAAAAACAGACTGATAATGATAAAATATAATAAAATATGAATTTTTAGCACTAGCTCAAAACAGTCATTTTCTAATAAAAATACGCTTTAAAATTACCAATCACCATAGACAACAATACCCTTCCTAAAATCGGGTAAAGACAACAAATACAATCTATCTTCCTTATACCTCAGGCCTGACCTTTCACTTACCATAGAATATAAAAAAAAATAAAGAATACTATAACATCCAGTCTACATTTTGACAAGGCCGAGTATCAGTCAAGATTTGTTTTATCTTAGTTATCCGTATCGACAGCAAGTAAAAGTTGATCGCAATCGCGTCACGATGATTTGTGGCCACGTATGAACACACCATTAGTTTTTAACTTGGTAATATTATGTTGTAAATGTTTTTATTTTTACTTTTGTTTCATGTTAAAGTTCAGATTCACTTTCGTTAGTGAACTCGTGCTTATAAAAATAGAAATTAGTTCTTATCAGATCTAGTAATCTTCTTCGTTGATTGAGTAGTGGCAATGCAACAATCGATCCATATTTCTTAGATCTGTAACAGTATTATTTCGTGTTTAGCTTTTCTGGTTTGTCGTCTGTATGTCGTGGTGGCCCGGAGGTTTAAGACCGCTTCTCATGTATGAGGATGCGGGTTCGAAACCTACCAACGGCAAGTACCAATGTGACTTTTTCCGAGTTATATGTACTTTCTAAAATGATCTAGACACCACTGACAAACGGTGAATTGACAAAACATTGGGAGGAAACCTGGGCTTATAATTTCTGATTATAAGTTTGACATCGCCAACCCGCATTGAGCAAGCTTAGTGATTAATGCTCAACCCTTCTCTGTGTGAGAAGAAGCTTTGCTCAGCAGTGGGCATGTTGATGAATAGCTTTTCTGGTTCTGGTAACAGAGTCTCATCCACTATTTGTATTGTTGAAAAGCGGATGGTTAGAATAACCTATCATACTTTTTTTGGATGGAAATAAAAGACAATATTATCAGATAAATTTCTTGTCTGTAATGAGATGTGAACTTTGGAAAATCCACTAGATACTTCAGCCTAATCTCGTAGTCTCCTACATTTTACACCACAAAACAACAATAGCTGTGTCGCGTTATCTATGTTGGTACACCACGCAGCCATCAGCCGGATCTCACGGATACTTATCTATGGTATCTCAACATCGTTAGTGGTAAGAGTTGATCGCAATCGCTTGCGTGTGGATGATTTGTGGCTGACTCTGAACACGGCTTTATGTGTGACATTGTTGCTAAATAACTTGATTGGTGGTGAAATTGTCTTCAGACAATAGTTTGTTCACTTAATTGAGACTTTTCGGAATATATATTCATATATCCTTAAGGGATATGCAGTACCTATATACCTCATGCTAGTAATGTATTGTCCTTTGTAATTTTGTCTACTGTATGGTGTACATGAAATGATAAATTAATAAATATATATGCCTATAAATAAAAATGGATTCCCGTTCGATAGTATATTAATAATGGTTGAACCGATTTGGCTTAGTTTGGTCTTGAAATGTTCGCGAAAGTCCAGGATAGGTATAAAAGGTGAGAAAAAAATTTTTAGGCGGTACGAAGTTAGAGTCAGATAATTATTTAATATTTTTCGCGCCTCTTTTACCTAGATAATGAGAAGTCTGCTTAGCTACTAGCTAAATGGAACAGCTAGAAGTTATCTAGGCCACTAGATTATTTTAAATTAAACTGTTAAACACCGCGAGGACACCGGTGACCGCAACCTATTGTTCTTTAATGGGGATGATGACAGGGTATGAAAATTAAAAATCTAATTAGTCCGTAAGTTAGGTAATTAAAAAATATAGGACACGTATTTTTTTATTTTGTCGTATAATAAAACAATACTTAGATAAAACGAATCAAAGTTTAGGAGTGGGGGCTAAAACGTCATTTCTCAGTATAAAATGTACTGAGAAGTGACGTCACGCGACATTTCAAATCAATATATCTTCGAAACTATTCTTTACCGTAAGAAAATAAAAAATACGTGTCTAATGTTTTTAAATAATCTACCAGACGGACATTAAAATAAAAATTAGTCGTCTACCCTATTGTGTCTATAATGACGGTACTCAAAGGGTTAAAGTTATTAAGTTCAGCTTCATCAAATAGTGGCCTAGATCTATGAGAAGAGTGATCAAGTAATGTTAGAATTTTGATTTCTGTTTTGAAGTTTATAGAACCATAGAAGTGAACTCTATACCTCTCCTATGGGTAACCGGGGCCCCGGCTCGACGTGCAGGAGAAGGAACAGGGTGGTTTTTAGTCAGTAAGAGTCTGACACTCCCTCCCGCCTCACCCAGGCGGGAGCAATCATTCGATGATTTTCCCCCCTTAAAAAAAATGCCTCTCCTATGGAAAACAATCACTCATTGGTTTAAAAGAGAGATTCCATTTAGCTTCTCTATCACATTCCAATGGTAATTAATTAGAAATCAAGTTATTGACACGTCTTTGTTTGTTTATTTGTTCAAACTATCAAATACATTAAACTAGCTTTTACCCGCGGCTTCGCTCGCGTCACAAAAGGATAAAAGTAGCCTATGTGACATGTACCAATACATACAGCGCCATCTATACCAATTCTTTTGTTTTCCCTAGGGAATATCAAAATTTTCAGGGATACAAAGTACCCTATTATTTAATCCGGACTTCTAACTTTACGTCTGCAAAAATTCAAACCAATCGATTGAGTAGTTACGGCATGAAGGTGGAACAAACAAACAATCAAACAAACTCACTTTCAGATTTATAATATTAGTAAGGATATATAATATAATATAGTAAGGATGAACCCATATTCCGAGTAAAGATGATAAATTAATTCAATCAAACAACTTATATCCTCAACCTTCTAACCACTACGCTACTACTATCTATTGGCAAACTTAAACCTACTTTAATATCCCACACCAATCAATTATAGAATTAACAACTCTATAAACACGATAAAACTGATCAATATCGCTTAACACCACACAGTGACAAAGCTTATAGTGATGTAAATTACACAATAATTTATCGATAACTGAATTAAATCGTAATGGGAGTTGTTAAGGAAAATCGATTGATATGGCGATCGATTCAAGATAAAACCTTGTATCGAATAGTTTTTGCTGTTAACATATACTCAAGGATCCGTTCTAGATTTTGTCGAGAAACGTTTAGAATGTTGTTTTTTGATGTATTTATTTATGTAATTGTAGATTTTATTTAATATTAGTAAAGTTATTAGTATTTTTGTTTCATATCTAATATCTTATGACTGTCTCTATGGCCGAGTGGTCGCAAGTGCGACTGCTGGGCAAGAGGTCTCGGGTTCGATTTCCAGGTCGGGCAAAGTACTACCGGTTTTTTATAAGAAAATCTCAGTAGGAGCAGGGAGTCTGGAATTATGCCCGGTATATGACAATAGGCTCACCCTTTATTAGATGGGACTCATAACATAAATAGTGAAAAGTGGGTGTTACATTGTACAGTGGCATTAAGAGCCGTAATATGCAGAGGTGCAACTCTGCCTAAACCTTTCGGGGATAAAACGCGTGATGTTATGTTATGTCTAATATCTTCTAATACATTTCTGATAGATAATTATGATAATTATTGAAAGATAATAATATAGTCAGATATCTTATTTGAAATCTTTCAATTTCATAATTTGAAGACCTAATCAAAGTACCTATTTATTTTCAGTTTATTAATGAAAGCATTAACGAACATCGAGTTTTAAAATTAATGTAACCTGCTTTAAAAATAAGATCAAAATGTTCATCAAAGCGTATTTTTGTACTTAATTATATATTTTTTTGCAAAAACGGCTCACAAAGACGAATTGATTTATCATTCAATAATAAATAATTAACTTCTTTCGCTTGAGTTTAATTAAGTGTAGTTAATTGATTTTTCTTTAGTACCAATTTAGTTAATTTTGGTGATTAACATTATTCTTTGAAATAATTTGTAAAAGTAATTATACTTGTCGAATTTGTAGTTTGTAACTAGGTACAAACTTGAATCGACAATTGAAATTATTGATTACTTTGTACTGAATTAGTATTTCTATACAATGCACTTAGTCAAGGACTTCATTCAATCACTGGTTTATAAATATTATGTAGGGTCTATGTCCCTTTTCTTTACTATACAATTTATTTTATTAGTTATCTAAGTTCAATATTTTCGCTTAATTGACATTCAAATGGCTATTTGTCTATTAAATTTCTAACATATTGAATTTTCTATTAATCATTTGAGAATCGAATGATACCATTTCTTTTTTATAAAACGTTGCCCCACACTAGGATTTTCTCCTGTGTCGTGGGTGCGTTTACAAACATACAAGTTCACATACACATGACACCCAGACCCGGAACAACAATCTGTGGATCACACAAAGAGTTGTTTCGTGCGGGAATCGAACCCGCGACACGTTGCGCGCTTTATCTGGTTCTTTAACATCTCATTTACTAACTACACAGCTACAAGATTGCTTATTGATTAAAATGTCTTAAATTATGTTATAAATAAATGTTTTAAGTAGCTTTATATCGATTCAAATCATTTCATAAATGAGTAGTTCACCTTTATCTAAATCCACAACCAACTCGATTACTAAACGCAGTGCATTAATTCACAACCAACAAAGTTTGACTTCAAAATGTCAGCGTTATACAAATAAATATCGACATTACAAAATATTCACAAGTAAATAAACACTTGTGTGAAGTATTTTAGCAAATTTTATGTCTACAATTTGTTCTACAAAATAGAGAGACAGGATAGCCGGTGTTTTCATTGTTGAGGAACTAACGATGTTCATAAATAATACAATGTAGAATATTCTAATGTAGACACAGCACGATCTCTCTGCGAAGTGTATTTTGATATTTGTTTTGGCACGATATCGATACTGGGAAGTGGGAACTATGTTATCGTGCGAATGTTTTGTTTGGCGTTGCATAGATTTGAATATCGATATTTTTTCGGCACTTCCGCATCACTAAATTATTAGTTGTAAGATATTATTGTTTTTTTTTATGATGAGTAGTCTAAATGTAGGCATGTATTTAGTGTGCTATGTGACTAAAGATTTGCACAGACAGTTCATAATACAAGAAGGTAACCAAAACAAAAAAAAATTTGATGGACGACAGACAATAATTTATTTTATCGAAAAAATATTACACTTCAAATAAATTATAGTCTCAGTTCCCAATCGGGAAACTTCATCTAGTTATATCGATATTATAACTTATTAGCAGCGAGAAAACATAATACAAAGTCGAAGAGCTAGAAACGATAAATACTTAACTATCAAACAAACTTCACATTTACACCAAGAGACCTACATTGCTAACAACTGAACATCGATAAATCGATTCCCATCTCGATTCAAACTCCAATCGAGTAGCTGTCATCGGATCGCGATACCGTCGCGTGTTTACCGATATTCTCTGTTGATACAACACTAGAATGTAGTGTGGGGAAACTGATGAATCGATACATTGTTTGAAATCCTTAGGGGAATATTAATAATTAATAACATAAATTAACAAGTATATAGACATTATTTTTCAAAAAATTGAGGAGGTCCTACCAAGGTATTTTAGAAATAGACCTTTAGAAGTTCACGAGAGAAATGAGAGTGAATTACTTCGTTATTTCAATTTAAATTGCACTTTTTGCTCTAATAAACTTTTCATAAAACAAAAAGTTAATCCCTCGTATGCCTAAACGCGGATCCGCGTGAAATTTATTTTCTATTATGTCTTACATACGTCAAGTGATTTAGCTTCAAATTAACAAATGATCCAGATACAAATCACATAACATAACTTCACGCCTTTTAGGCACTTATGCAGAGGTGCACATTATGGAACTTAATGCCACTGTATAGGTAATATAGCACCCGCTTTTCACTATTTATGTTACGAGTCCCATGTAATAGGGTGTGAACCTATTGCCGTATACCAGGCACATTTCCAGACTCCATGCTACTACTGAGATTTTTTTAAACCCTGTTACAAATGAATAAAGAGAAAATCTAACAAAAACAGTAACTACATAGAATTCCATTATAACTTTTATATTAAGTTCTAAGTGAAAATCGAGTTCTCCATCACGTACTATGAAATTGGCTGAAATTCATTCATTTGAGTTTCGATTTCAATATTCTACGTGACCGTTGGCTGAGAAAATAATTGTTTTGTGACTTAATCTGTGTTACTGGATTGGTTTAGTGGTTGATAACTGTATACTAACGATAGAATATTATATTTCACCTCCTTTAAACTGTCAAACACCGCGAGGACACCGGTGACCGCAACCTATTGTTCTTTAATTGTGTCTATAATGACAGTACTCAAAGAGTTAAACCTCTTGCAAGTATCATAAGATTAAGGCACTACATACATTTGACAGGAATGGGGACAGCTTCAGGTTTTTACTCAATCAGAACGTTTCAAATGTAAGTGTGGGAGAGCCGTGCTTCGGCACGAATGGGCCGGCTCGACCGGAGTGATACCACGGCCTCACAGAAGAGCGACGTGAAACAACGCTTGGGTTGTGTTTCGTCGTGTGAGAGAGGTTAGCAGAGGCCCAATGTGCTCCCTCTCCTTTCCCAAACCCTCAACAATCCTCAAATTCCTAATCCTAAAAGGCCGGTAACGCACTTGTAATGCTTCTGGAGTTCCTGGTGTACATGGGCTGCGTCGATTGCTTACCATCAAGAGATCCGTCAGTGCGTTTACCGGCTTATGCCATAAATAAAAAAAAATTGACCCGTCTTCTTTTCTTATGTGATGGAGGCTCAGAGATCAATGGATGTTATAAGCTCTAAATGTATTTTGATGATTTTTTGAGTATTTTAAAACTAATTTTATAATTTCTCTGAGATCTCAAAGAAGCCTTGCTGAATGGTAAACCAGTAATGCTCATAGTTACATTCCTATAATCATGTAAGTACCTATATACCTACATATATATAGGTACTAAACATGGCCACCATAAAGCTAATAGCACATAAACTCGCACAAAATAAATTTAATTTAAATGAATCTCGCAAATGGCTTATGGGAGTCGACTAGGCTCATAAAACCTATATAGGTAATTACTTTGGAGTCCCGTACGTTTCTGTAAGTAGTATTCGTATGTGTTAGTTAAGTCTCATAGCTACTTACCAAGGTTAAAAAGTCTTGTTCATTCGTTTTACGTTGTTAGATTTTTAACCTTTTTTTGACAAAAGTAAGGTTGAAAATTTATTACATCAATTCATGGTTTATACGACAGATTTTTGTCGTTAGGTTATTAACCTAAAACTTGGACTGGATTCTAAAATAATAATAATGAAAGTAAATTATTTTTAAAAGAAATGAGTACAGTATAACTAAGTACGGTATAGGTACCAAAGTCTAAAAGATAAGTAAAGGTATTGTAGGCCCATTAAAGATGCGACGTCCCATGCGCCTACGCAGAAAATGTACACATCATAAACTTTACAATAAATTGTCATTAAAAACTATTACATTTTTTATTATAATAATGTAATATGATACGTTTGATATTATACAACACTAAATGGCAATGAAATATATAAGTACCTACGTCTTAGAATTTGTATATTTTTTTCTTTTAAACTCCCTCGTAAGACTTGTAATGATATTATGGTCGTAATATTTTGAAAGGTTGATGAACCCATAGCCATGTACTTATAAATTTTTTGTCGTCGTAAATTATTAAGATTTTTCAATATTCAGACACAAAAAAAGACAAAACGAAACGTAGTCATAACCTTAAAATGATTTATTCAGAGCTCTTATAACTATAAAATAGTTGCAGAATAAGTTTAAATCCAAATAAATTACAGATCCTCTCTTTTTCTACACCCTATATAAAGGAAAAATTATGAACACAACCTTAAATAAATAATGAAAAGCCTTCACAAAGACTTTGACAGTCAAACGGACGGTTGACTAATGGCGCGAATAGGTAAGTACTTATTTGAAAAAAGAATAATTAACGCCTAAACAAATTAACATAGCACCAATTAATTAGCTTTGACAGCTGACGTCAACGGTTTTTTTTTTGAAAAATGGAACGAGAAATTACAAATGGCCGGTATTTTATACAGGACGGTTAATATTAAGGTCGGGCGGGAGTGAGAGTAGGTACTTATTTGAAAATGGAACGAATTTTTATGCCAGTCATTATTTCGGCATAGCGACCTGTCCAAGGCTTTTTATGTAATATCTTTCTTTATTATTTTATTTATTAGTACATTTTAGAATATTAGGATATTCATTTTCTGTAGAATTTACCTACTACATTTCCTAAACGATGTCTATTTAATTTATTATTGTTCTTATATTTTTATAATATTTAATTTAGTCCACTGTTTTGCATTAAGACCGTTCTTTACAATTTTTTACTATTAACTAGAGGTACTACAGAAACAGTATTTGTTTTCTTATAACATATATTATTTTTACACAGCATAGGTATTATAAAAACCAAAATGTTTATCGATCATCGATTATATCGATTTTATCGATAACACTTAAAAATTACATTCCCACCCTTAAATGTTAAAAGAAAAATTTTCTGCCATTATTTGACATGCTAAGGCCTAGTCCTTTAATCCTCAAACAAACGTAATAAAGAAACACGTGTTAGGCTTTTAACCCTAAAACAAATAACTTCGCCATTGAACGGATGTGGAAAAACTTTAAAAGCCTTGACTTTACCGTTTTATTTGCCCTACACGTTGGTATTTATGTGTTTAGTGATGGCCCTTTTCCTGTCGATAATATCCGCAACGAATGCGGTGGTATGTGATTTTTTATCGATAAGAATTTTGAAGTTAATTATGGTGTGGTAGTACGTGAGTGATTGTGAAAAATTTTAGGGAGAGTTCAATTTTAATGATGGTACCAATATTTGGCAATGCAATAAGTGTGTATAGTATATAGCATAATATAGTAGGTACTCGTTAGTTGAGTACACATTATTTGATGGATAGAAGATATAAACGTGTACACTACCTAATATATATTTTTTCAATTTTGAAATTAAATATCCCGTATACAATATATATACGGTATCATTACATATCACCGATCACTAAACTATAGTTCAACTTTAAACTCGAACTTTTTTTTTAAAACACGTTGCCCCACACTACGATTTTCTCCTGTGTCGTGGGTGCGTTTACAAACATACAAGTTCACATACACATGACACCCAGACCAGAAACAACGATCTGTGGATCACACAAACAGTTGTTCCGTGCGATAATCGAACCCGCAGCACGTTGCCCGGCAGACAGTTGCCCAACCACCGCGCCAACCGTGCAGTCTTTAATATTTTGTCTTTGCAAGCAACAATCCGTTTACTTTTTACGACTGGCAGTAGAATACAGACCTCTTTCTCATCATAGGTTCTTATGACCATTAACTTTTCTATGTCAATAAACGGTTCTTAGAAATTAAAAACGAAACTTAATAAGCAACATTATAATAATAGCGCTAACACTATTAACTCTAACCATACAAGGAGAAATGAAATTCCAAAAAAGGACACCCTTATTAACGAATGCAAATAAATAAACAAACTCAATTAAATCGAGTTAAACGATTTTAAATCGTTTTTATAGTTACATAATGATCGTTTTTAAATAATTTATTGATCACTACAGGGGTATTAGAAAGTTTTTGCAAATTAATATACACTTAAATTAATTAAAAATCAATGACTTGCTGTTTTAATGGCCGATGGTTTTACGATTCATTTCAGTCAATGGTAAAAGTTTGGATACAGTCTACTAAGGCGATTATGGACTACTCAACAGATGAAGATTTTGAAGATGTAGGGTGTGGCTTGGCTAAAGGAAAGGTTCCGTATGTTAATGCAGTATAACATACTCAATTTATTAGTCAAATACACAATTCTATTCCTAATGTCACTTTTCTAGTTTTTATAGTCAGACATAGTTCGACTGAAGTTTTCATTTTGAAATACTTATTGTAAGTATATATACGATATTTTAAATTGTAAATTTTTAATTGTTAACCGATATTTGCCGCGTGACAAAAATATTGTAGGTATATATTTGCCGCGTGACAAAAATTATGCAGGTATATATTTGCCGCGTGACAAAAATACTGTAGGTATAATTGCAACGTGACAAAAATACTGTGGGTACATTTGCAGCGTGACAAAAATACGGTAATTTTTGTCAAATTTCTATAGTGGCAGGTTATTTTTTATTTTGTGCGAGAACTAAAAATACAAAACACGTATTTGTGTCTGAATGAACTTCAAAATAAAACCAATAGGGTTCGACTTGCTTGCGGTACCCTACAAAATAGTATACATTTTTAAATGTGATTGAAACATTATAGATTTTACTGACAGCTCGGATTGAGCGATCAAGATATTAGTGGTTGATATGCTTTTAATTTTATTGCGATTTCTGTTATCTATATACTAATGGTTGAATAGTTTAATCTGTCTGTTTGTTTAGATTTTGTAGTACTTTACTCTCTCTCCGGTTTATGGCTGATAGGTTCATTCTCAAATGCCTTCTTTAATTAAATTAATAAAGTTTTTTTTATGGCATAAGCCGGTAAACGAGCAGTCGGATCACCTGATACCTGGTAAGCAATCGGCGCCGTCGATGGACACCTGAAACACCAGAGGCGTTACAAGTGCGTTACCGGTCATTTGGGGATTGGAGATTTGAGGATTGTGGAGGATTCGAGGATTGGGGAGACTGGGGACACTGGGGGGGGGGGCTTATTAGGCCACGACGAAAGACAACGCAAGCGTTTTTCACGTCGGTTTTCTGTGAGGCCGTGGTATCACTCCGGTTGAACCGGCCCATTCGTGCCAAAGCATTCATGGCTGTCCCGCACTTAAAATTATTGTCATAAGTAGACTAAAAATAATGATTATTTTTATCTAAGTGGTATATAATAAGGATAGAAAACAAGGTTCATTTAATATAATCTTCGTCTATGTCGTTGGCATTAAACTACAAAACATGAATCATAGAAAAATATTCCATTCAACTAAAACCTGAACTAATTCAATCATTTACAATACACACAGAAACAAACTTACATTTGCACTTACAATACTCTAAATATCAAACAAAAAGTTCTACAAAACAACGTTCTGAACCGCAAATTGTATCTTTGTCGTTTATTCGAAGAATTCATTAATTCATTTCATTCATGATCTCATTCTCACAATTGGCATCTTTTATAAAAAACAAATGAGTAACGTTCATTGATTGGTGCGAGTGAGACATACATCAGTACGTAGTTACTTGTATCATTGGGTGTGTTGAGTTTCATATTAATATAGTATAATATTATTATGGCATTTTCTTCATAACAGGCCAAGCAGAGAAAGCATTTATAATTATATTTTATATTGATTAACATCGATTATTAATTTATAATTCAGAAAACACTATTCTCTATATTATTTTGACAGTCTCATCCTAAATTATAATCCCGAATAACTTTTTTAACCGTCATAGTCATTGTCAGTTACATAATAATGCTCCTGAAATATTTTGAAAAGAATCCGTGTTAGAATTATATTATAAAAATGTATAAAATTGTTTCTCAGTTACACGGTAAAATTGGTTGACTGCACGATTGGTGAGATGCCTAGGCAATGTCGCGGGTTTAATTCCCACACGGAACAACTCATTGTGTGATCCACAAATTGTTGTTTCGGGTCTGGGTGTCAAGTGTATGTGAACATGTATGTTGGTAAACGCACCAACGACATAGGAGAAGATCCTAGTGTGGGGTAAACGTTAGTTTTTTAAATAGTCCTAAGATTTCTCTGTTCTTTGGTCCTACATACTTACCTTAACCCATATATCCCCAAGCGGTCAACGGTGACCGCTCTCCATTAACTACATTATAGATCTTATTTCCAATGTTTAGAGACTACTTTTGTATGAATAAATTTAGGGGATGATAGTTCCCATAACCGTTCGAAGTATATAAAATTTCCTATATATAACCCATGTTAATATTCCAAAGAATTTCTCGAGTATATGCATTGAATGATTCAAATCAAATTGTAGATACGATTCATTGACACAGTTCTACCAAACCCGATAAACTTTGACATTGGACATCATTACAACTGTTGCTAATGATATTTACAATTTATTATCTATACAGCCTATTAATATCTAATCACTAACTTAGTTCAATCATACAACTAAAGGACTGAGATCAAATTGGTTGAATACATATCGATTTCGTGTGTATAGGTCTCTTTTTTTAATAACATTTATTGACAATGAGGGATCATTGGCCGAGTGGTCGCAAGTGCGACTGCCGGGCATGGGGTGTCGGAGCAAAGTATTACTGGGTTTTAAAAAAAATCTCAGTAGAAGCACGATGTCTGGAAATATGCCCGATATATGGCAATAGGCTCACCCCCTATTACATGGGACTTATGACATAAACAGGGAAAATTGGGTGTAACATTGTACAGTGGCATTAAGTGCCGTAATGTGCACCTCTGCCTATCCCTTAATAACCTACATTGATAGTCTAAGGTATTTAATGCAACATTTCATATTTTTAACTTTATACATCAATAAAATAAATCAATAGTGACTTTTGTGCTTAAACTGACGTAAGTTATACTCGAGAAGAAACTATGTAATAATAAAACAAAGGTACTTAATAAAATAACATGTTAGTTATTCGAAAAGTAAGTACTAGGAGTACATAATAATTGAAGATGTTTAAATCACATAATAGACATGCTACATTACCTACAATCCATATAAAACACTTTGTTCCAAATTTAAATTTAATTAAAAAAAAATTAAATACCCTACCTCTGGAGGTTTCAAAGTAATTAACAGGCGGAGTTCTGCGACCTTTCTTGACGAGATTACAACGAGATTGCTGCGATGTTACCGTGATTTTGTTAAGATCGTCGCTCACTTAACCGGCACGGCTCCGACACGGTTCCAACCCAGCAATTAACTTGTCATTTAAATATAAACTTTAGGTCTTATGTTCTATGATACACATAACGTCAATACAAAAAGCGCGCTTACAACCTTTTGTATTGTTTCTTAAACAAAAAGTCATCGCTTACCATCGGACGAGACAACAGGCGATCGACGTCGACGTTTGGTCGGGGTTCACACACGCGAAGTGCATGCATTTGCGTTATCTATGTAGATGTAGATCTATGGACGAGACGGAGATGGTGGAGCCGTACTTTTTTATGGCATAAGCCGGTAAACGAGCTGACGGATTACCTGATGGTAAGCAATCGGCGTCACCTATGGACACCTGGAACACCAGAGGCGTTATAAGTGCGTAACCGGCCTTTTGGGGATTAGGAATTTGAGGATCGTTGGGGATTCAGGAGGAGGGTAATTGGGCCTTTACCCAGAATAAGTGAATTCTTCTTCTTATAGAATTTTGATATTGAAATAAATTAACCACAAACACGACTGCACGACTGGCGTGGTGGCTCGGCAAACAGCTGTGGCGCAACGTGTAGCGGGTTCGATTCCCGCACGGAGCAACTCTTTGTGTCATCCACAAATTGTTGTTGGTTGTCTGGGTGTCATGTATAATGTGACATTGTATATTTCTAAACGCACCCACGACACAGAAGAAAATCTTAGTGTGGGGCGTTTTATTTAAAGAAGAAAAAGAAAAATGTACTCCACTATCTAAAGTTTTATGGAAAAAACTACAGTCTCACGACCCTTTTTTTCACCCTCGCCCGCCATGGTGGCTTTACTTCTTTTCGCTTCGTGAGTCTTCAGCCTAATAGGGATCCTATTGCCATACTCCGAGCAGCTTCCCAAACTCTGCATAAACAAATGAGCATCCAATTCAACCTCTCTATAAACAAAATTGTAACCATTTCAAAGCCAACACAACACCATTGTTGCAATTACCTACCTTAAAACTCTTTAACAATACAAAGCAATATAAACTTTATTACTATAAGCTTAAGCCTTATTTTACCAACCAATGAATGGAACAATTTAGGTCAATTACACAGTATGGACTAAATATTTCAACCTTGTCAATATAATTATAGAAATTGTTATAACTGATTTATAATTTGACAAATGAGAAATTAATTGATTGGTGATTATAAATTCAATTGTTATTTGTATAGATTAATTGACATCTGTATAGCGTCAAATTTGATTTCTTTTTTAACCGACTTCAATAAAAGAATGATGGTCTCAGTATGTATGTATATATGTTTGTTTGTTTGTGCGCGATTATCTCGCGATTGGCTGAACCGATTTCGATGTGGTTTTCAGAAAAGTGTTTGTTACACTTAGGAAAAAATTTTAGTATATTAATAAACCAATTTAAAAAATAAGAATTTTTTAAAACGTTGTTTATGTAAGAATTTTTATTTTGGAAGTATATTGCTGTTCTATCAACTTATTATTATACGACAGCGTCAAACTGAAAGAGAGAAGTGTACCTTTAATATTTAAAAATTGAGAAACATTACAAAGAAATGGTAGAACCTAGTTCCTTGAATTAACACTCGCCATTTTGTAGGTACAGACGAGTTAAGAAACCATTTACAGCTTCACGAACTCACAATTTGACATTATTTTTATTTAGACATGTTCTTTTCTCATTTTATTAAGCGTCTACAGAAGACTGTTAAAGGCAAATCCTTTATTAATATCCGTCCAAACTTCTCCAAACACAAATCCTACTCTAATACGGTAGTTGACAATTAGTCAAATTCAATACTTTTATCGAAACGTCAAAAACGATACTGTTCTATGAATTTTGTACGAAATACCATCTTATGACGTCATCATATTTCCGCGTCAAATAGCAAACTTATACAAAAAAAAAACTCTAGAATAAAAGCAAGCAGCAAGCTAAGTATATCGGCAAATCAATGAATGAAAGTGTAACTATTTTTCAATATTAAATTGGACTGAAAAATCAAAATAATTTATTTTTGATATAGGAAACTACCTAATTCACATAATATTAGCCTAAAACCACAAGATTGATTAGGTAGGTAATTATTGATCCATATAATATCAACATAAACAAGGAAAACATACAACATCCGACTAGTTTGACCCTAGTATTGTCTTAGAAATATCAGTACAAGTCCAAATCAACCTTAGAGCTTTTGTCATTAGGTTGAAGATCCGTTAAAATGTATTGATGATGCGGGGTATCTTGATGTGCTGCCGTCTAAGTATAATCTTCACAATATCTCAAGTTAAAGGTTAATTAGATTTATAGCTAATGATTAATGTTGTTGTGGCAATAATCATTAGAGAAAAATGTAAACATGTTCATAAATTACATACTTGTCGGTATATTGTTTAGTTACATTGAAAGGTCAAGGGTAAATATTTCAAAGCCAACGATTTTTTGACAATTGGTATGATGACAAGGTATGAAAATTAAAAATAATTAGTCTGTAAGTTAGGTAATGAAAAAATATTAGACACGTATTTTTTTATTTTGTCGTATAACAAAACAATACTTAGATAAAACGAATCGAAGTTTAGGAGTGGGGGCTAAAACGTCATTTCTACGCATAAAATGTACATAGAAGAGACGTCACGCGACATTTCAAATCAATATATCGTCGAAAGTATTATATGTTATGAGTCCCATGTAATAGGGGGTGAGCCTATTACCATATACCGGTTACAATTCCAGACTCCTTGCTACTTGAATACTTTTTACCGACGAAAATTAATATCTTATTGTATTGTACCTATTTAAGGATGGTTTATGTCTGCCCTTAGATAAAAAAACGTCTTTTTATGAAGGGAGCTTTTTCCGACGAATTAAATACTTTGTTTATGAAAAATAGTGTTTTATTTAATCTTCTTTAGAATCTCATCCAAATCGGAACGGTTAACTCAAACTATTAAAAAATCTCACTTACACAACTGACACATGCCTTTACTCACAATGAAATTATTTATCTTATTTTTATCGATAAAATCTTATCGATAACCACATCAATAGAGCGAGTTACATCACTAAATTATTTACCGTCTGCCGTTTGCAAAAACCACAAGAACTACGCGTCATACAGTCTACAGAGAGCTTGCATAAAAAACAAATAACCACATTACTAAAACATACCACACAAGCAATTCTAACTCCTATCTCAAAGTCATAAGATTTAAAGCAACTGCAAAATACAACATGGTAGCCACGTTCCGAGACAAAGTGACGCCGATTGTGTTTAAAGGAAATTAGACTTTAAGTTTAATGACATAAATTCTTATGAATCGTAAATTAAGATTGGTAATAGTGAAAAATAAGGCAATAGATTACACTTAGCATTAATCATTAAGGCAACGCCAATGGAATGTTAGCAAAAGTTAAATAACATGTAATGTTTATTAACAAGTACGTATTATTTCATTATTATGATAAAACCTTATGGTTTTAAGTGTGGAAGAGCCATGCTTTGGCACGAATGGGCCGGCTTGAACACTTGCACTGTGTTTCGCCGTGTGAGTGAGGTTACCGGAGGCCCAATTACCCCTCCCCCTTCCCCAAACTCCCCAATCCCTGAATATTCAACAATCCTCAAATTCCTAATCTCCAAAGAGCCGGGATGCACATGTAGCGCCTCTGGTGTTCCAGGTGTTCACGGGAGACGCCGATTGCTTACCATCAGGTGAAACATTATTATTATTATTTCCATTATCCGGTATTTCCAAGGACTACATAGGAATATATTCTACGAATTTTAGCCGAATTTTAGCAAAAACAACTAAATGAATTTTAGTAAAGTATGGCATAGAGATAGCTGATAGTCCAGAATCGCATACACGATTCTTTCTATCTATATACCTAAGAGTAACTCGGGCTTAAACCACTGGCCGTTTTAAATAAGTAATCAGTTGCCTTTAGCCAAACGCCACTTTAGCGCTTATCTACACAGAGAGTAGAAAACTAAATGTATGGGGATGAAACTGACAAGTGTCAAAATTTACGTCAATTTCATATAATTTGGTTTTCTATTCTACATGTATACAAGCGCTAAATGGCATTTGGCTACAGCTGCAGGTCTCATTAGCTATTAATACAAGAACAGGTGTAAAGTTTATACTCCGGTGCCTCGCAGTCTATCGAAACCAGTTCACTAACTTTATTATATCATGAACTTACAATCTAGATTCTAGATTATCATACCACAATACCTCATTCCAGCCTAAGGGAGTCATTTAAATTCTATTGCTAAATTGGAATTCCTGGCAGGCAAGTGATATGCTGTGTGTTTGAGATCAGAAATCTGGATATATAGAGCAAGCATAATAAATAGTTTTAATGGTTTGGTTGCGTCTATGTTATATTTAGAATATTTGATTTTGTTAATAAGTAACATTAATAATAATATATCTTAAACGTTAGTAAAGTTTGGTAAGATTTTGTAACTTAAAAAATGGTTCTGATTTTTACGAATTAAAGACAATTTTCGAAAATTCGATAGATCACACACAACTGCGACCAATTTCCAGGCGTCATTGTTCGTGTAAAGTTTTTTTTGTTTCTTATTTTTACAGAGAATGTTTCTAGTGAATAGGTTGCTTGTGGGTCGACGTGCTCCATCGTAGGCCGCATCATCGCTTACCAACCACCAGGCAAACGTCGACACTTCAAATATATATAAAAAAACTCTAGTTTTGAACCTAAAGTCTCACGCTCAGTAGTCTGTCTCCAAGACTAACGAGGTTCTCATCATCATCAAGTACACTAAGTAATTTTCCAGTTCAAGTGCTGTTTCTAACAACTTAATGACGGGAAGAGACCGTATTTTTTCTTGTGTAATTCCAAAACGGATGTTTTTTAGAGTCCCGTAGGTACTTCAAAAGGAAAAACTGAACTTTAATTTCTTTCTTTGTCTCTCTACTTGTCAAAAATCTTCGTTTTAAATTTGTAAACAAGAAGCAATTAAAAAGCGCCTACCTATCAAGTTAAATTTTACTTTTCTTTTCTTTCTAAGTTTAAATCTCTAATGGAGTACTTTCCTTAATCAATAATAATTTGTTTCGACTGTTCTATACAATAAAATATAAAAAAATAATCACATTTTCATTAATTGATTTTATGACCAGCTTAATTTTAGTATTTTTTCAGCAAATTTTTAATAAATAAGTATGCTGTTTAACGCTAAAATATTGTATCGTATTGTACTTGTAGTAAATGCTCTCTACCTGGAATTACTATCTAACGAAGGAAACTGTATCAAAGCTGTTTAGCAGTTTTCGAAGTTAACAAAATGACGTGTCAAGGAATTTATAGAGTATCACAGCTTATAAAACACTGTTTTTTATTTCATTATTAACTTCTTTGAACCTTACAATTTTCCAAGAAATAACGCCTAAAAGTAGACAGTTCATTTTCATATACAGAACATCTGATTCCCCTCTTTGATTTGCACTTGTCCGTTTTTTTATGATTGTAAACTTGTAAGTACCATGTAATGCCGTCTTCACTTGATAATGTAATGATGTAATTTACTGGCTTTTACATTGTGGGTATAGTTTTACCAGTTTCTGGTAATTACACACAATTTTGAAGGTAGATGGACTTAAGTAGAAAGTATGCGATGGAATTATTAGCTTGGGGTTCGTGAACATGGCTTCTCCATATTGATATGAAATCTTCATCTTGTATGTAGGTTGTGGGAGATTGAATTTATGGGAGGTCTCCGTTTTGAATGTTTTTTTCTTTGAACGTCATATCGTGTTTTGTTTCTTGCTTTACGTATGGTACAGTAGTGTTAAGATTATTGTTCCTATTTGTCATCATTTTGATATATAGTTCTGTTACAGAGAATTTTGCCATGACCAAAATCTCATAACATTTTGTCTTAAAATATTTTCTTTTATTTTAATGTGAAAACGGATCAAATGTACTTACAAGATCCATTCTTATAGTGTTATCTTTACACACGGCCATATTATCGCAAGCCCTAACGATCCTAAACGAGTAACAAACAGCAATTCCAAAATCCATGTCAGGATAAATATCATCAATACATCTCCATATATTGGAACGCCTGCTAACAAGGCACCCACTATCATCATTTGCCAATATGTCGAACACAACACGATTTCATTATAATTAACCCCGCAAGCTATAATTAAATATCACTTAGCCTCTCAACAGAGATCATATCGAATATTAATGGCGTCTCATTAAACTGAAATACTTATACTGTAACATCACGCCTCTTATTCCTTGAAGGGGGATACAGAGGTTAAAGTATAACTTACGATCCTTAATATACTTTATCAGTAAATCCAAGTTCAATTCCTGGTGGTTGAAGAAATAGATGATTAACCAACTCAGATCCTCCTATCAGAAAGTCTAAAATAAAGCCAAGGTTTGGGCCATCAAACTCCTCCTCTTTAATAGCAGGGTTGAAATTATAATTCGATTTACCCCATTCAAGAGATAAACAAAGTAAATATGCTGAATGAAACACCACATAAAAACGAACACAAAATAATTAACACATCTGTTACTATATACCTTCTAATGTAACCAAAATCCATTTACCATAATTAAAAAAGTATACTTAATAAAGATAAGTATTTACTAAAGTGAACAAAACTAATATTACATTTCATTCAAGATAAATTAGGTCAAGATCCAACTGACTGGGAAGTATAGACCAACGACCTAATTTAGCCAATTAATTATTTTCTATGACACAATTCCTTTTGTAATTTAATTAAAGTCGGCGGGAGGATTAATATGTTCAGTGACTTGAAATCTTAAGACGATTTTGAACAGAAAGGAAATGTTCATTTAGGACGGTGTTGAAATATTTTAGAAGTTATTCGAAGTTACGATTTTCTTGATACATTATGTTTGAGCAATTTAATTTGAATGAAATCAATAGCGACGATGATATTATACATATCATTAATATGCTTATTTTTCGCTGAAAGTATTGTTTTTTTACCGGTAAAAATTTATAACCGGTGAAAAAACACATGATTGGTATGTTGCATTACTCGATTCCGGAGATCAAATTGAGAAATTCGTGTTATTAAGTGACATTACTGACCACGCAACTAACGAAGCTTTACTTACACAAAAAACTTTTAATAATAAATTACATCACTAGCCTCTTATTTTTTATCTCATTCATCGTCAGTAGCTTCACCAGAAACTGTCCATCTCGCAAGTTAATGTGCCTACTAAACAGACCTCATGAATTATAAGCCCATCGTCACTATCATTATTTATAGCATCCATTACGCCATCATTGACTTAATGTCTTATATCTTTGGAGTAAACCCATCAATGAATATGAGACAATGAGATATCGTGCATTTGACGGACCAATCAATTTCCTACAGCACGGGCCATAATTGTTATGGTTTCCTTCGCGACTGCACTATTATCTTCACGCATTTACACTAAATTATTTTAAAGGCAAGCAGAGGCAATAACGTTGTCGAATCCGGTTCCTTTATAGGCCTCATGATATTTCCTTAAGTGATTGTGAAATTGTGTGAACATTTCATTTGGTAAGTGAATATAATGGGAAATAACTGTTCGAACATGATAATGCGTTTGATAAAGTTTATCTCGAGGAACGGTCAGTAAGGCTATAAAGTTTCTAACTGACTATTGTATGAAACGTTGATAAATTCGTTGTATTGCTTGTATTTCGTTAAATATCTATTTACGTATCATAATAACAGTAAACAAATGTGAATATAGAGAGTAATAAAGGGGCGTATCGCAGGGCACTATCCTGGGGCCACTGCAATTCAATGTCAAATTGCTCTTTGTTTCCAAATTACTAAAGTTACCCTTTTATTCTGCAAATCCCTAGAACGAAGTAAGCGAAGTTCAATTACCTGTAACAAAAGTAAAATATTTGATTAGTTATATGAATCTTTTAATATAGTTTTCAGCGTCGCTTTTCTTGATTAAAATAAAACTAGTTGGCGTTTGTTCGTGAACAAAGTTCTGTAATACGTGTTTGGATATAACATACAAAACTTTCCATAGTTTTAATTAAACAAACATTTTACTGAAACTTGTTGTTTTCAGGAAATTAGTTTTACTTTATAACATGAGAGTTTAAGTATTTTGTGGCTGTAATTTTGTAAAAGAGATCTCTGTCTAGATAATGTAATTAAGTGCTTTATACTTCGTTTGTTCTTGTATTACTTTGAGAAAACTTCTTACATTGGATAAAATATAAATGTAGTAAGATGTTTATTTTAGCGGGTTCTGAATAGTTGTAGCCATGAAATCTTTTTCATCTATACAGATAAATAAAATCGGAGTGTCTGTTTGTAATATTGAAATAACCGCTTTTTACTACATGCATGTGAATATTATACATACGATATATGTATCAAAGTAACACTTTAAAAAAATATCTGTCTGTTTGTACTGGATAATCTTTGAAATGACAGGATCGATTTTGACGGGACTTTCATTGGCCGGTAGCTAATAAGTATCTATGGAGTAATATAGGCTATTGTTATTTTCGGAAAACGCAGACGAAGTTGCGGATTCAGCTAGTCACCAATATAAGCGCAGTAATTGAAAAAGAAATTATACTATCTTATAAAACTAATGTCTGGCCTCTATCAACTCTTATTAAAAAAACAAACATTTCCATAATCAATAATTATGAATCAAACACTAATTCAATTCTAGTTTACATTTACAATTAGGTCTATTAAAATAAGCTCTAATTATTACATCGGAGTTTCTTATCTTAACGACTGCGATAACACGGGTGACGGCAGTTAAGTAAATATGTATAATAATAATAATATTATTGGTTATTATTACTTGTTCTATTATTAATGTTATCGCCGTTCATTCATTGGTATAGTACATGTATTTATTAATGTAAACTGTCGTAGCAAGCTGTTTTGAAAGCAATTTTTGGTATATAAATATTAAAAAGCTGTTTGAGTCTGTGTTTGATTCTGGTTTGATTCATATAATGGTATGAATATGGATTCTTTCTACGATAATTACCCTTTGAATCTTTATCCTAGATATATTTGGTCCAGTTTCGGAAACAGTTGTGATATACCATTGACCTTCAGTTGGATTATTGAATTGATACGATTATGATTGACTTAACAACATCACTACATAGTATAAGACAAAGTCGCTATCCGCCGTCTGTCTGTCCCTATGTATGCTTCGATCTTTAAAAGTACGCAACGGATTTTGATGCGGTTTTTTTTACAGAAAATAAAGAAAAAAAGATAGAGTGATTCTTAATGAAGGTTTATATGCATAACTCATGCATTATAACACCAGTGCGAAGCCGGGGCGTGTCGCTAATGCATAATAAAGTAGAAAAGATTCTAATATTTATTAATTAACACAGTCCTTCACTAATAGACCTTCATACATATTCCAATCTCAGAATACTCCACTGTTAAACATAAACCACACTGTAAAACCAAATACTGTTACAAATAAATCATAAACAAAAATAGCAGACACGTCCCAATAAAAAATTGGTTGCCTGTAAAGTCGGTATACGGGCGAAAGTTTTACGTGACAACGACTTTGAGTGGTAAAATAATTTTAATGTGAATATTCATTCGTATAGTAGGAAGAAGGATGAAATATCTCTCTCACTCTCTCTCTCGCTCTGTCTCTCTCACTCTTAGGCGGGCTAACTGCTCGAGTGGAAGGGACGCGTGCCTTTCACTTTTTATGTCTGTCTCTCTCGCTCTTAGGCGGGCTAACCATGCCCGAGTGGAAGGGACGCGTGCCTCTCACTCGCTCTCATTGTGAGCGCATAACGTGAGCGGAGCGTAACGCAGTTTCTTGAAGTGTCACCCGGCAAACCAATTTATAAGACGTTGTCACGTCAAAATAAGCCAGAATACCAACCAAATTCCCTTTCATCATACCAATCATGCACAAAGCTTATTGAATTAAAATTATTAATTACACTCGTACGCCTTCAAAGGAGGTGAGCAGAGTAAATCCTCTTAGCTACAACGCGGCTGCAGTATGGAGGATACGTGACTACATTCTAGATTGTATACGTAATGACCGACATGATTTAGGTTAGGCTTTAGATGGAGTAAGGTAGTGTAAAGGTGCGTCCACATCTAGCGAATGCACCGCGAATGTACCACTACTGGATAAGTAAGCAATGTGGTTGCAGTTATATTAAAAAATCATTCTTCATTATTTCAAATTCAATGAATTTATTTGCATCAAACTAAACCTAGATTTGCTATGATCCTTGAATAATTCTGCAGTTGCCTCATTGATGCATCTGATCACATAAATCTAGTTATGCGATTCAATATTCTTTACTAGCTTTCACCCGCGGCTTCGCTCGCGTCACAAAAGGATAAAAAGTAGTCTATGTGACATATACCAATACACACAGCGCCATCTATACCAATACTTTTGTTTTCCCTCGGGAATATAAATTTTCCCGGTTAAAAAGTACCCTATTATTTAATCCGGACTTCTAACTTTACGTCTGCAAAAATTCGAAGCAATCGGTTTAGTAGTTACGGCGTGAAAGTGGAACAAACAAACTCACTTTCCGATTTATAATATTAGTAAGGATAGACTTCATCTCATGTAACGTAATGTATGTATATAAAAATAGTGATATCTTGCCTTTTAAATCCGCGTAATATAGGCCAAGGACAGAGCGCAATCTGTGTTGAGATTAAATAATTATAAAGGCTGGTGAAGCGAGATTGCTCAGAGATTTGTGTGTTATTTAAATTAAAATATCTTAAAGGTTTCATTGTTGTATTTTCTATAAGATGAGCTTTGTAGGCTTAGTCAGTTATAGCTTATATTTCAACTTTTATAAACATAAAACAAATTGTGTTTTTTTTTCTAATTAATGTTACCCCACACTAAGATTTTCTCCTGTATCGTGGGTGTGTTTACAAACATACAAGTTCACATACACATCACAGCCAGAGCCGGAACAACAATCTGTGGATCACACAAAGAATGATTCCGTGTGGGAATCGAATCTGCGCGGCAGTCAGTTGCCCAGCCACCGCGACAACCGTGCAGTCAAAGTCAAAGTCAAAAATTTGTCTTGCAAATACACTTAAAATTATAACACAAAAAGGCTTTGCCTAACTAAGAATCAAACAATGTCTCACGCTCAACGGTCAGTCAACATGGCAGTCATTTACCACCCATTGGAAGGAATAAAAAACTAATTTAAATGTAATAAAGTTCAAATTGTCATTGAATTTTTATATTAAAACTTTCATAGGACGTGTTAAAGTAATTAATTATTATTATTTTTCGGCCTACTCAGGTAACTGTAGCCAGTAGCTACGTGACAGTCACCCGGTCGCAGGTCGCGGAATGCTGCTCATGAATGTGATCCTCTAGCTTGGCTTGAAACTAGTCGAGGTTCTCGTCAAACAGTTACGTGAGTAAGCCGAAAACATAATAATTAATGACATTATATCCTAAACAAACAAATTCACATTTTCTCAAAATTCTCATTCACAAAATCAAAACTTAATACAAATTTCGATTTTAGAACAAACAACAAACAATAATGAGATATATCAAAATAGCTAAATAAACTAAACTGTATTCAGTTGCAATATGCTACGCAGTAATATTCTCATAAATTCTAGGCAAGGATGGAAAGATATGATGCGTCAAGACTAGACTCTAGAATATTACTTGGAACTCTAATATAATTTAGTAGAAAACACAATATCATGACTTGCTTGGTTATCTTAGAAAAATAAAAATGAAAAGTATACTCATTTAATTTTGTAAAAGAAGCTCCAAAGAAAGAATATTAAACGTCACAAGGATGCTGATGGTTTAGATATTGGAAAATAAATACCTACATATGTAAAAATTAAGAACGATTGTTAATATTATCGATTTTAACATCACATAACATCACGCTTTTTATCCCCACAAAGGTGCACATTACGGCACCTAATGACACTGTACCATGTAACAGCCACTTTTCACTATTTTATGTTATGAGTTCTATGTAATAGGGGGTGAGCCTATTGCCATATTCCGGACACAATTTCAAACTCCATGTTACAACTGAGAATTTTTTTAAAACCCAGTACTACTTTGCCCGACCCGATTTTTTATAATAAAATACTGGAAGAATTTTTTTATCTCTCTTACACTAGACATTATGCATCAATTTACAAGCACATAGACATCACACAGAGAGTAAAATGATGATATAAAGTCCAAAATAATTGCAATACATAACTCCAAGTCCACTAAGCACTTAATTCGCAATTCACTCATAAAATCTCTATACAAATAAGGAAGAAAATTACAAGTAAATAATACATAATTTACACGCAAAATAAACATTAATTTACAACCACTCAAAACCTATGCACAAGTGGGGGGTGTGTGCGCTAGTGTAAAACTCTCTCGACCAATCACATGCCATTTCGATATTCGAACGTTGTCAGTAAAAACAACATTGTTAGCAAATATCGAAATGAAGATGCCAGTCAGCATTATCAACCTCTTGAAACTGCTTTATTGATTTTAAACTCTAACTTGAAAAAGATAAAGTACAAATGTTATTAAACAGATGGGTATACATTGATCTGCGTGTGTCTGTACAATGTTCTACGTTATTATGTGTTGCCATGGTTACGAGTATGATCAATATTAGCAAAGTATTACGACATATCAGCTTTAGGACCCAGTTTATGTGCTTACATTGTGTAAACGTCATTTTCAGGGTACGTAGGAAATGTTTATTGTACACAAGATTGTGTTTATGTGTTCTAATAGATAGCGATATGCTTCTGGTTTTGTGTGGGAATTGCTATTAAAGATTCTGTTATTACAACAGTTAGCACTGATATTGTATCGTTTCATGCTGTAGGGGTAAAAGCACTAACGAAGAAGATTTTAAAACTTCAAACTTAGTATTGACTGCCTCGTTGGCCGAGTGGTCGCAAGTGCGACTGCCGGGCAAGGTGTGTCGGGTTCGATTCCCGGGTCGGGTAACGTATTACTGGGTTTTAAAAAAAATTCAGTAGTAGCACGGTGTCTGGAATTGTGCCCGGTATATGGCAACAGGCTCACTACCTATTACATGGAACTCAAAACATAAATATTGAAAAGTGGGTGTTACATTGTACAGTGGTATAATGTGCACCTCTGCCTACACCTTCGGGAATAAAAGGCGTGATGTTATATTATGCTTAAAGATATGCACAAATAAACTTTCGAACTCAACAAGGAACTTCATTTGAACAACTTATTATGCTGCAGATATTACAGGTTTATTCAACTTGAAATTGTGTGAAACACCTCCAACTATGAACTACGAACTAATGTTCAGGAACGCAACTAAACTTTGATAGCTGAGTGACGTCAAGAGATACTGAAGCGAAAACTATAACAACATCTTCTATTCTGTATAATAGTGAGGAGCAGAATAAGCAAGGTAAGTTATGCTTTTATTATATTTTTAATGCTATGTGAATAAAACTAGAACAGAATATAAAGGAAGCTGCATTGCAAGACGAGTCTTTTTAACGTAGGCCCACAGTAGCAATTTCTCCTGTGTCGTGGGTGCGTTTACAAACATACAAGGTAGCGCTGTGGGCTGGGTCGTTCCGTTCCCTACGAAATGGTTGATCGGACCGATTGCTGGCCTGCATGTCATACCTGTGAACGGGTGCCTTCTGCTGGAACAGGTCGGCTCGCTCATCGTGCTGGTGGGCTGATTCGGTAAGGTTAGTCTAAGATAATAAGACTATAATAATTAGGTAACAACATAAAGTATTGTGTGTAGTGATATTGGTAGGCGTAGCATGTAAGATCTTTATAAAAAAAAAAAACATTTGACCATGAAAATTATATACTTATAATATGACAAGGGCACGAACACGAGCCCGTGGAGAAATTCAATTTATTACTTATTAAAAAAAAACATACAAGCTCACATACACATGACATCCAGACCTGAAACAGCAATCTGTGGATCACACAAAGACTTGTTCCGTGGGGGAATCAATCCGCGATACGTTGCGCGGCTGTCTTTAACACTCATTAGAATCTACTTGACGTCTTTTGTTTTTTAAACGTATTCACTTCAGTTACAAGTCTGTCTGTCCCAAGGGGGGTCGTGCTTTAGTAGACATTTGTTTACACTGGATTCTGAACCGTAATTGTTATAGTGAGAACTGCCTAAGGCGGGACCCTTGCTTGAACTATGATTTCTAGGGTCATCGTCTTATAACTGATGGATATTAGAGATCTTATAGTTTAGATTTCACGCTTGTTTTGCCCCTGGAGGGTGAGAAGTGTTTCTATAGCATACATTGTACACTTTTGTCTATTGAAAAGAACATAGAGATTTCTAAGTTTTTCTATAAAGTTCGGTAAAAAAAGAGAATGTAATAATCATACAAGATTTTAAATAAATCCATGCGGTACTTTTTTTAAATTATCCCGGACATACATACAGACAAACAGCCAAAAATTCTAGAAACCAAATTTTCAGCTTTAGTATCGACTGTAGATCACGCCCCAAGAATTCTTTAAAAAAAATTCAATGTCAAATATTCAGTTTTCACTTTTCAACGATTTTATTATATTTATAGATCAATCCAACAGTCTGTCGGTCAATCCTCGAATGAAGCTATTTGCTCGTTCACAAGTGTAGACTCCTAGGAAGGAGAACGATCAAATACTTCTTGTAATTCTCCTCTGGAAATAATACTAATGAATCACACAAACATTATAAATATGAAAGTTTCTTTGTTTGGATGTTTATCCGTCAATCATGCTGAAACTACGCAACTGATTTTGAAGAAATCTGGTATACAGGCAGGGTATGAGCTGACTTAGGTGATAGGATAATGTTATCCCAATTAAATGCTGCACAGGATAATAGTTTTTTTTATTTGTTTGTTTATTTGTTTTTATTCGGATAACCAACAGTTATTTTACAAAGAATAAAACATCAGGATATCTAATAAAAAGCCAATTATAGGTTTCCACAGCTAGCCACAGTATATCTTTACAGAGAACATGGATAATTATTAAAAAAAATTACGGTTTGTGGTAAATGAATCGACTCCTAAATTATTAATGCTTTATAATTATTATAATCATGCGAAAACATAACCCGAATGAATTAAATTTCCACACACAAGCCGCTATCACAACCGAAACGATACTTAATACACATCAACCATAAGATAAAGATTTGAATCATACAAAATAAATGAGTTTAATAACAAAACAAATTTGTAACCTTGGCTTGGTGTCAACATATGGTCATTGTCCCATTCCTTTCACTTTTCATTGCCCAATACTAATTATCTAATCTCAATCATTAATCTGGAGCTGGCCCCTACTACTGGAACTGTTTGAGTTATGAGATGTGTTTTAAATAGAGTAATAACCATAAAGTCGAATGAGTTTGTATAGATTGTTGTAGGAATAATCTTTTCGTCCGTTATGTTGTTAGATTATAATATTATAGAAAGCGATGGATTAAATAAGGGCCACATTAAAATTACCTACCCTTATCCGAGCATGCATGAAAAGAATGATGAGGAAGCGAAAGAGGTATGTATGTAAGAATTGTAGCAATTAGAGTTCCATAGTCTCTGCGTACCCTCGTGGGAGAGGGGCATGAGGTTATGTATGTATGTATGTATGTATCATGGATTTTGTGCGAAACTACCAAATTAAGGCATATTTTTTTAAGAAGGAAAGCTAATTGTTACAACAGATTTAAAACTGAAAAGTAAGAAATCGAAACGCAAGTTATTTAGCTGACTTGAATTGTTTGAGATAAAGTGAGATTTTTTTTTCTAAAAGACACAAAGATGACATCATTAAAGTTCTTGTTAAATTCAAAGTGAAGATTCTCGAAATTGTGACTAACAATCGAAAACAAACAGTAATACTAAAGCAGTAGTAACTATAATTGTCTGCTGTTCGCAAATAAGTAGATAATTTTCTAGTCAATGCACTATTGTGTCTGTATGACTGTATGTTATATGTTACCAACTGATATGATTAATCTCACTTATCTAACTCTGATTAATTCTGTCTGTCTACAGATTAGGAGATAGGTTTTTGTTATCTTACGAATGTTATGCAAGACTTTAAAATTAGGTTTTTAGAATTTTGTCGATAAAAATTTCGCTTACTATTTAAGTTGTGGTACGGGAGCTTAAATAAATAATTCGTAAACTCTGTTATATATTATTATCTCCACTGAAATCTAAAAATTATGGATTACTTTGTAATTTAGTAGGTATTTATTTGTGGTTTATGTATGTGGTTTGGTATAGAAATCAGAATTATATTGCAATGGATATTATATCATACAATAAATATTACATTTAAATATTATTTTAGGTACTTTTCCCAATAGATGGATAAATAAACTAATTTTCTGTCTAAATTAGATATGTTTCTTTAAAACCTCAAGCAATGGCAGCCACTGCCTCGTTGGCCGAGTGGTCGCAAATGTCACTGCTGGGCAAGGAGTCTCGGGTTCGGCACGGCTCCGGCTTAGCGTTTTTTGTTTTGAAAACAAAATACAAAAAGGTTGGAACTTATAACGTTGTTGGTACGCGGGCTACGCGCTTACAGCTTCCTTATATTGTGGTTATGAAATATGTCAAACGTTATACGATTTAAAGTTCACATTTAAATGACAAGTTAATTGCTGGGTTGGAGCCGTGAAGAAGTCGTGCTTGCGATGACTTTAAAGGTGGTGACATAAATGTATTCAACTCCGCATTCACCACATAGCTTAATTTATTATAATAAACTTTATTATCCACCTAATAAACCTGACTTTCATCAGGTCAGCGAGCAGGTGTTTGAAACTAATTAAATTAATAGTTTATATATGAAGTTTATCATCGTTTCCCATCGTTAAATTATTAATGATGTTCTTAATGAATCCATAAAATCATCGGTAGTAGGTTATGAGATCGATGACAACTTATAGTCATCAAATTAGCTTTGAAATCGAAGTGTAGAGCCGATGGTGATGATTGATTTGTTTGGAGAAATTCTCTATATGGCTCTAAGGTCTATATGTAATGGAATAAAATAAAATCAAATAGTGAATTGACTTATATAGTAGATGTAGTGAAATTGTTTTAGAATAGAGCAAGATAGTACTTGATTTATTAATTTAAGGTTCTACTTATAATAAAAAGTCAAGACAAGACACCTGATTATGCTCGGCAAAGAACCATCAATATGAACAGTCTATAAGTGTCCATTGCTGACCAAAGACTTATTCTCATACGGAGAAGGTTTGAGCATTAATCACCACGCTTGTTCAATCCAGGTTTGCAATTTCAAACTTATAAATTACAAATTATAAGCTTACGTTTCCCTTCCGATGTTTTCCTACACCGTTTGTTAGTGGTGTCTAAATAATCTTAGATAGTCCTTACTTACATTATAAATCGGAAAGTGAGTTTGTTTGTTCCACTTTAATGCCGTAACTACTAAACCGATTGCTTTGAAATTTTGCAGACGTAAAGTCAAAAGTCCGGATTAAGTAATAGGGTACTTTTTATCCCTGAAAAATTTGATATTCTCGAGGGAAAACAAAAGTATTGGTATAGATGGCGCTGTGTGTATATGTCACATTGGCCTTTTTTTCTTTTGTGACGCGAGCGAAGCCGCGGGAAAAGCTAGTATCATATAACTCGGAAAATGGCACATGAAAGTACCATACATAGGTTTAATTGTCTTACGACGATTTTTTCTTGTATATAACAGTTTTAGGAACAGTGTATGGAAAAGAAAGAAAAAGAGATATTTAGAATATTATGAAGTCATACTTACGTGTATTTGAACGTAAGTCATTAACCCTATTCAAACTATCTGTATGTCAACCTTACTTTTACCTCTATCATATTTTATTTATGTAATTTTATATCCTTTTGTAACACATTACTGTCCATTTTTCGTTGTCTCTTAAATTGAATCAGCAACCGTACCAGCCAATAACAGGGTTGTCACTCATTTTTCCGACACAAAACCTTTATGAAATTACATACATTGAATGACCAACCCTAGTATGTTACAATTCGTGTTACACGAAAATCCACTTTACTTCTATAGTTGTACTGATGCCTTTGCAGTGTATGTGGTTTTGTTCGAACATGTAACAGATTTTATTCAAAATCCACTTTATTTCTTCAGCTATAAAGTTGCTTTTGTAGTACTTTGTAAATATATAGATGAAGATATTTGTATGGCGGGTACGTTCCGTTCACACGTGTTCCCGATTTTAGTTTTTAGTTCACCAAAGTGTTTCATGAGAAAAATGTAACCGACTTTAATTTGTGGCGGGTAAAAAAACAATGGTGTTACAACTGTTGTTTGATTGCTTCTCCTATTATGTTATGGGTTTTGAGATTTCGCAGAAAGATTCTAGTGTTCATACATAGCATTATGTTGTTAATTCACCAATTATACTACTATCGTTTTTTACCATACAGTTACGGACCGTGAGCATCAGTTCCTCATGGCATTCAATTCCTTCCAAAATTTATACCAACATCGTGATTTAGCCTAGCTTCACCTAGGACGTAGACCGCCCTTTTTCCTGCCTTATTTCTCGCCTTAGCGCATCCTCTTATTAAGTTGTTTCTTGAGATTTTAGTCACTCCATGCCCTTATGCGAAATCTTCTCATCGAAAATCCCTCAGTGCCTAAAGACCAGGATGTTCAACCAGTGTGTGTTGCCGGTGATGACGTATGCTACAGAGACGTGGTCCCTGACCTCTGGCCTTCTGGAGAAGCTCAAAGTCGCTCAGCGTGCGATGGAGAGAGCTATGCTCGGGGTTTCTTTGCGCGACAAAGTACGAAATATGGAGATTCGCCAAAGAACAAGAGTTACCGACATAGCTCGCAAAATCTGCAGACTGAAGTGGCAATGGGCAGGCCACGTCGCTCGAAGGACTGACGGCAGATGGGCCAGGAAAGTCCTTGAGTGGAGACCACGGACCGGAAGACGAAGCGTGGGCAGACCTCCCGCTAGGTGGACCGACGACATCGCCAGAGTTGCGGGGAGCCAGTGGATGCGGGTGGCGAGTTGTCGTTCGACGTGGAGGGCTAAGGGGGAGGCCTTTGTCCAGCAGTGGACGTCTTCCGGCTGTTGATGATGATGATGATGCCCTTATGAATTACTTCTATTTTGGTTAATTCTAACAAAGGCGCCTATGAAAACAAGACTAACGAAGTCATCCACAAAATCAACATTAACCCATTAATTAATAAAACAGCCCGACATATGCCAACTGCTGGTACAGACAAACCGTTAGAAATAATTGAAAGAATCAGGTCACTTTGTTTTGATTAGCTCTATCCCTGTTCGTGAATTATTTGCTTAAATTGCGTATTCCTTATAAATGAATAAATAAAAAAAAATCTTATATTTCGTGGAAAAAAAGAAAACCTAAATAACAATTGTTTTTTTTACTAAATTTAACCTATAATATTTTTTGTTTGATTGATTGATTCTAAATGTATTTGAAGATTTAAATTCGTATTCCTTAAGACATTGTAAATTAGAACTATTAAACTTTCAGTGAGAAAATCTCTCAACCGACCAATAAGCGATTTGATTATAATATCGCTATGGTCTGATAGTCTATTGTTAGACATAGGAGACGTTCGCTAGACATAAGATCTCGTCTGCATATGAGGATTTGTCATACCTCCGCGCTTGGGAGGCACGTTGTATTTCACAAATTAAGATCTCAGATTAAAAAGTTAATGTTAATTAGAGAGAGCTACAGCACTTGAGTAATCCCTTAGTCGACTCTTCTTCTGCGAGAAGCGTAAGAGTAGTGACAAACGCTCTATTCTACACAACTTATATAGCGTATATTTTGTTAATGTACTAAATAAAAACGTTGTCCCATACTATGATTTTCTCATGTGTCGTGGGTTTTTTTTATGAAATAAGCCGTTAAACGAGCAGACGGATCACCTGATCGCACCTGATCGCGGAGTAAGCAATCGGCGTCGCCCATAGACACCAGGAACACCAGAGACGTTACAAGTGCGTTACCGGCTTTTTGGGGATTAGGAGTTTGAGGATCGTTGGGGATTCAGGGATTGGGGACATTGGGGAAGGGGAGGGTAATTGGGCCTCCGGTAACCTCACTCACATGACGAAACACAACGCAAGCGTTGCTTCACGTCGGTTTTCTGTAAGGCCGTGGTATCACTCCGATCGAGCCGGCCCATTCGTGCCGAAGCATGGCTCTCCCACACTTAAATGTGCGTCTACAAGCATACAATTTCACATGCACAACACTCTTAGCCCCGAAACAACAATTTGTGGACCACACAAAGACTTGCTCCGTATGGGAATCGAACACGTTACACATTGCACCCAGGCGTAGTCATTATAATTATGCTGTCTGCACGTGGGTAGGAGTGCTCCATCGTCGCTTACCACCAGGCGCGATGGCGGTCAAATATCAACCTATGAAGAAAAAAAATAGATACCATAACAGTAACTAACATAGCCATTAATACCAAATTCCTAAGGCATCCACTCAGTTGGCAAATAGGGCAGACACAAACACTCTTAACCTTTGCCTCTTGTATCTGGCACGAATGCCGACCGAGTTCCCAAATGATACAAATTATAGGTCACTTCTTGAGACAGCTTTCCTAGAAAATCTAGACAAATTGAAGACATTTCGTCCTAGATGTTTGTTGCTATGTAGAATCAATTAATTTGTATTGTGTCTAGTGTTTGCTGCCTGGTATTGTGTTACTTGGAAATAGTAATGTAAGTGGCGAAAAGTTTGTGTTAATTTTGTGTATTATGTGTGTAATTGTTTGGTTAATAAAAGTGGCGTATTATTGAATGTCGATTTTTTGTTTATCCTTATGTTCCTATGAAATACGAAATGTCGTGGTGGCCCGGAGGTTTAAGACGCCCGCTTCTCATGCATGAGGGTGCGGGTTCGAAACCTACCAACGGCAAGTACCAATGTGACTTTTTCCGAGTTATATGTACTTTCTCAGATTATTCAGACACCACTGACAAACGGTGAAGGAAACCATCGTGAGGAAACCTGGGCTTATAATTTCTAATTATAAGTTTGTAATCGCCAACCCGCATTGAGCAAGCGTGGTGATTAATGCTCAAACCTTCTACGTGTGAGAAGAGGCTTTGCTTAGCAGTGGGCATTTATAGGCTGTTGATGATGAAGATGTTCCTATGTCCTTTGTTTATCGATTAGTCGTTAATGCAACTGCCGAATACGAGTTTTTAAGATGGAGTTGAGTGAGTTCTTTGACAACATTATTACTGTTTCGATTCCCAGACAAGATTATTTTCAACTGTTGGTCTAGTGGTTGCATGTGCGCCTGCCGGTTAAGGGATCCTCGGTTCGATACCCAAGTCGGGCAAAGTACGACTGGGTTTTATAAAATAATCTCATTGGAAGCACGGAGTCTGGAATGGTGCCCGGTATATGGCTTTACATAAATAGTGATAAGTGGGTGTTACATTGTACAGTGCCATTAGTGCCGTAATATGCTCCTCTGCTTACCCCGTAGAGGATAAAAGGCGTGATGGTATGTTGATTATTTTCAACGTTGTAACGTTGTCAGAGATCTTGTAAAAACAGTAAAAAACTAGTTGGTTTACCACCTTTTGACACAAGAATCAAAAGAACGAACAAGGCAATGAACTCCATAATCTATTTAACATAAATATAAATTCATTTCTACATCAAATCATAGCAGGACCCATCAAAATAATAAGATGATCATAGAAACGTTAAATCGAAAATCATTATGTATCATCATCATAATTTAGTACAGTTACATTATTTACATATAAAAAACTCATATACAGTGGCAACACTTTATTATAATAAACTAGGTTTTCGTATACAGCTTCGCCTTAGCAGTTTAGAACATTTATGTCGATAAAATCGTGTTTATATAGTAATATCAGAATAAAATAATGTCAATATCACAAATGCATATTTTAATTAAAGAATACACCCCCTATTACATGGGACTAATAACATAAATAGTGAAAAGTGGGTGTTACATTGTACAGTGACATAATTTGCACCTCTGACTACCTCTTCGAGGATAAAAGGCGTGATTTTATGTTGATCCAGTAGTTTCGGAGCCTATTCAATACAAACAAACAAAGAAACAAATCTCCTCATTGAAATACATATTATAGTAATGCCTTCATAGGTTATGTCAACCATTTATCAAATTGGCAATACCGTTACACATAATTTGATACCCAGTATGAATACTATTAAGCAGTTTTGGTCGACATAACTAAATAAGGTATGTGTTGATAGAAAAATATCAAGAAGCCCACGCGTTATTCTAATAATTCATATTGATTTATAGAGCTATAGATATAATCGATATTGTGTAATTGATTTTAGGTTTTTGTTGTAAGGTCTAGCGAACCCGATTATGATAATAGAAGTTTTGGATTTAGTTTAGCAATTGTGAAAATTCTATTTTATTTATAAAAGGCTGTCATAGGAGAGTCAGGCTTCGGTAAGAATGGGCCGTCTCGACCGGCCTCAAAGAAAACCACGCTTGCGTTGTGTATCGTCGTTTGAATAAGGTTACCGGAGGCCCAATCTCCCTTCCTCTCCCATCTCTCCGACAATCCTTAAATTCCTAATCGCCAAAAGGCCGATAACGGCCTTGTAACGCCTCTGAAGTTTCAGGGGCGTCAGTCAGTTAGCCCCATGGGCGTCAGTCCATGGGGGACGCCGATTGCTTACTATCAGGTGATCCGTCTGCTCGTTTTCCGGCTAAACCCAAATATATCCATAAGATAGTTATAAATTGCCAACAAAATATGAATACAATACCCTTCCTACAGCTAGGGAAAAATAGAAAACATGACCCTCATGAATTTATTAATGGGAAAATTATGAAAGGGAGAGAAATCAATTCATGCGAAATAGAACACCACTCATAATATCATCTTTCAAACACAATCAAGTGCCATTATTTAAAAACATCGACCACTCACAACACCAGAGAAGCCCCACGCAATTGATTGATAGATAAACAAATTTTTATTATGGCAACATTACTGTTTGACGTCTCAGTAGCAACAAGTGAGTGGACGTCTTTTGTTAATTGACATTTGTGATCGAGGTTTGATGATGGCCACTTTGGAGTATAATGTTGGAGATGTATTTGTGATTTGTGTGTATCACCAGTTTGAAAGCACGGATGGTACGGTGGCTGAGCTGGTTATCCAGCCGCGCAACGTGTTGCAAGTTCGATTCCCGCACGGAGCAACTCTTTGTGTGATCCACAAATTGTTGTTTTGGGTCTGGGTGCCATGTGTATATGAACTAGTATGTTTGTAAACGCACCAATTAAAAAAAACAGTAGGTAAACAGTAAGAACAATTTTGTTAATATATTTTACTGAACAAATATTGCCATACTGTTATAGGATCATGTGTGTTACGATGTTATTGTTAGAAAATCTTGAATTCTCCATTTTTTTTTTATATTTGATGGACCGACGTTTGGCCACTATGTCGCCTGGTGGTAAGCGATGATGCGGTCTCACGATCCATTGCAGTATAGCTTGCAAACATTGGTTAAAAAATCAGTTATGTTCAGAAAAATACTATTATTTTTGCCAGATTTGTAATGTTAAAAGCATTGGGCTCCTACTTCTAAATTGATAAGTAAGAAAATGTTCCTTTCTTAGAATGAAATCCGACGTCTCATGATGCAATTCTAATAATTCAGCTAATCAACATAATATTTCGATTTTTACTTAAAAACTATTCTAGTTGCATATAACAACTTACTATTCGTCATATTACCTACTTGCGTTCCACATAGTCCCAAGCATTAATGGGATTTTGATATAGAAATTCTTCGTAGGTCGGTGTTTGGGTTTACGCTCGGTTAATGGCAGTAGGCTCATCCCCTATTATGTGGGATTTATATTGGGGGAAACGAGGATTTACTTAACACGACTTCGAGGACCTTCGAGGAAAAGTCTGTAATAAAATATTATTTGTGGTTTGCTGGTTTTCTTTGGAATCGTGACTTATAAGTCCGAAAGTGAATTTGTCTATTTTTAGACGCAAACTGGTGGTGAATTGATTTTGGTATATTTTAGTTTTACAAGTTACTTGGTCCTTTAATCTCCGTGTTAGTAAACATAACAAATTCAGAAACGTATCAATGTAAGACCTTTGGTATTTCCATTTGGTTATTAAACTCTAAGACAATGCCTGACAATTTATGCTAGCGACCTATTTACTTATTATTTACCAAAATTTTGCTTTTACATAAATACATAAATCACCAACACCTTCTAAACTACAACAATATTTTGATTCAGAAAACAATCAAGAAATAAATCAACCAATAAATCACTCGACTAAACAAACAACGGGATGCACTATAAAAATCGATTTTAAATCGATTATCGGATCAAAGCCCCGAATCGATTAGACACAATTTATGTAGCATTTTCATTGCCTTTTTATTATTAGATCAAAAGCTTTTACGGGACTATAATCGATATTATTCGGTAGCCATATTTGATTTTAGGATTGTAAACCATGAATAGCATAAGGGTTGGTTATTTCTAGAAAAGATTCAGGTCAGTGACCGATAATGTGATCGTTCAGTGTGATTAAGGAACGAATGAATGAATGAATGAATTAAACCGAGCCGTTGACATGAATAGGTGTTCAAGAACGGAATGATTTTGATTGATGACATTTTAATCTGGATTTTGAAAAAGATTTGAGAGCCTTGTAAAGCTTTCTTTCAATTTTAGATGGAATAGTGTTTTTAATGTAAAACGTATGTTTTTTGTGATGGGTAGTGTTGCTGTAAAGGAATTTGGAACTTAACTATTGGAAAACATCACATGGCGAGCAAAGAGATGAAACATAATATTTTATTAAAAAGTTATTCTGTATTTGTGGATTGTGGTTTAAGCACAGAATTAGTTTGAAATTTGTTCTCAAAAGCATGATCAAAGATCAGATCGCACTTTCAAATTAAAAAAAAAACTCCATTCACAAAATTCTAATAATCGAACCAAATCGTACAAAAATACATACGTATTTTTTTTCTCGACAAAAACCTCCTTAGAACCTCTCCGTAGCCTATTTATGTATTTTCCATCACTGAGAGGATCCAAATCAGATTTATTTAGATCATTAACGTCAGAACAAGATGTATGGACAGACATACCGACATTAGTATAGATATTTCTCTTTTGAAATATGAGAAAAGGGGATCCCCTTTCTTAATTCGATATTCGGAACCCAATTTTCAGTATTTTAGTAGCAATCTTATATAGATTTATTTTCTACACGTTTTTAAGTAATTAGGTGTTGATTTCGGAACTCGTGTTTCTTATTAATTGGTTGCATTTATTGTTTTGGATATTTTAGGCTTTTTTTAAGGGGGGAAAATCATCGAATGACTGCTCCCGCCTGGGTGAGGCGGGAGGGAGTGTCAGACTCTTACTGACTAAAAACCACCCCGTTCCTTCTCCTGCACGTCGAGCCGGAGCCCCTGTTACCCGTTAGGTTCTCCGCGATCGACTGTTTCGTTGGATGAAATGGATTCCCGATTTTGTTCTGTATTATCTCGGAATTTTAGGTTCTAGTGTAGAATTTAGACAATTTAGAATTGTTTCTAGTCCGTGTTTGGAAGTAGACATTAGTCTAAGCAGACTACTGTCTCTTTCAGATACGTTTATAGTGTAAAAAAAAACATTCATATTAATAAACGTTAATAAGTGCATTTATTATGTGTAGGTATTTTTTTGAGGGGGTTAATCATCAAATGACCTCCCGCCTAGGTGAGGCAAGTCGGAATGTCAGACTCATACTGACTAAAAACCGCCCCGTTCCTACTCCTGTACTTCGAGCCTGAGCCCCGGCAACCCGTTAAGTCCTCCGAGGCGCATTATGTGTAGGTATAGTAGAATTTCCAAGGTTCAAAGCTTTGCAAGTAATAACAAAAATTCTTTATAAGTTTCCTTCTAAATTGAACTATATTGCAACGTAACAAACTATATTGCAGATGTTGCTAGATATATTGCCCTCATTGCTTTCCATCGTGCTCAGTGTACCGTCTCTAATGCATCCTGGATTTTATCCTGCCTTTTCTAAAGTTGATATTTTAGTCTAGCTAGATCTGATGGGTAAATTGAATGGACTAGGATCTGTACTGAAAAGTTTAAATTGAAGACTGAAGAAGTTAGTATAAATTTTTGATACTTTTTGTTTTAAAAATGTAGTTCGTGCTTTATGACTTCAAATCTGACAAGATTGAGTTATTCCTTAAGTAGATGTTAATAGGTTCTAAAGCTATAAATTATAATATTGTGTTTTTTAATAAACTTATTTTTTATGGGATTAACCGGTACAAGAGCAGGCGGATCACCCGCTGGTAAGCAAATGCAATAGGCACCTGGAATACAAGAGACGTTACAAGTGCGTTACCGGCCTTTTAGGATCAGAAATTTGAGGGTTGTTGGGTATTTGGAACGGGGGGGGGGGTAAAGGGTAATTGGGCCGCCGAAAACCTCATTCCCACGATGAAACACAACACAAGCGTTGTTTCACGTCTTCTGAGAGACTACACCGAAAACTAGTGAGAATAGATGGACACAACTGTTGCGAATTTTGAAAACTGAGAACCTTAAAATTTAGTTACTTATTCTAAAAACAGATTTTGTAACAACTTGTTATAAATGAATGATGTAACAGTAATATTCCTTAGTTTCAAATCGATAATGAATAAACACTCTCAATCTCAGTTTAGAATCAATAACTTATTCCATTAAAATTAGTAATGAAACGTTCATAAAGCAATATTTAATTAAATTACAGACAAACGCCCATTCAAGAATTAAAGGTTGAGACATTCAAATAACAAAGTACCAACTGCACACGAAATAATCGATATATCAAATCGATTTAATTTAACTTTTAAATCGATAACTTTCCACAGTTTCTCTAGTAAATCTTTTTTATAATTTACGATGGCAGCATCCGCTACTTTATTGGTAGTTGTTATTGAGTAAATAAAATCGATTTCGAGATTCTAATCGATATTTCGACGTTTTAGGTAATCGGTATTCGTTTTTACGACTTTATTATAGCTGTACCTTGATTTAGTTATTTTCGCTTCTTTGTATGGAGTTGGTGTAACATTAATACGTTTCTTTTTTAGCGATAATTTGATTATGAATTGGAGTTAATTTACTTAAGCAAACCTTAAAAAAATTAACCGAATATCGCAGAAAGATTCGTCCAGTATTTCTTTTGTTAGTGTAATAGTTCATAGAAAATTGTTTTTGAGAGGAAAAATTAGGCTAGTAATAATTTTTTTATCCCAAATAAGTACCTAAGGACTGCACGATTCTATAGAATATGTCAACAAAGCCACAGTAACTTACAAACAAATAGAAAAACTTATCTAAAGTTACAAACAGATTCAGATGTAACACAGATAAAGTAGAAAATACTAACTTCAAACGATTAAAAGTATCAAATACAGCCTTGGTAATGTAATCGAGGAGGTAAATAATCTTACCGATGAAGATGATCAAGTAAATGTATGTGTTGATGATAGAAATGATTGTGAAATGGGAAGTGCTGAAGGTAACACTAGGCGTGTTATCGATACCCGTGAGCTAGCTTGGAGTGGTAAAAGGCATGACAGAAAGGCGAATAAAGAGAACATGTAGGATTTCCTTAAACATCTTAATGTACTATTTTGAGATAGATTCATAGTGGAAAGTGATAGAATTTAACCATATCCCAACCCTAAATTGTATAAATTCGAAGATTCTAAAAGACAAACAGAGAAGCTTTGTGGATTAATTGTAATTGTCAACGAATTCATATTCTATTGTTATTCAAAGTATGTATCATAGTTTTTTAATTTAGTATCTTCGAAAAATGTTCCAAAAATATCATTTTTTATCATTCATACTTATTAGCTATCTACAAACATATTTATATTCAACCAACCAATACATAAAAATTATAGCAATTCAATAGCTTATAAGGTATCCATCATGATCTTCAGAATCTTATTGTGGGACTAAGACAGATTTATACGTAGCCTCTCTGGTTGCTAAGTTAATAAAAATAGATAAATAAATAAATCCCAACCAGCATCATAGATTTATACCCATTTGCCTTCATAACCTAACAATGGCAGTATTCGTTATATTTTTCAAAGTCGTTCCCAACTAGATGATTTAATACCTGAGCAATCCAATGATATAAATCATGACTTGTTTAGTACAGAAATACTCCACAGAATAGAAATTGAAGATTAAGATAGACTTGTTAAGGAAATGAAAGATGTTTATCTGTTTGTGTGAAATTTTGTAGCTCGGTTTTCGGTGATGAGAATTTCGTATTTTGATCTTTGAATTTTGAGGTCTTGTTTTTTGTGTTGATGCATTTTGATCTTAGTCGTGCTTGCTGTTTTGTTAATAGGGGTTATAAATGTATTGTACCATCGTCATTGTGTTGAAGTTTTTTAAAGACATTATTTTTTTCGGTCGCAAAGATTAGGTACTATAGATATCGTAATGATGACAACATTGTGATCACACTAACATTATAAATGTGATGAGTTTGGATATTTGGATGTTTGTCCGTCAATCACGTTGAAACTACTGCACGGATTTTGATGAAATTTGTTATACCAACCCGTAGACTGGCTTAGGATACTTTTTATTTCGATTAAACGCTTCCATGGGATATAACAGGAACACACTGGCAAAGCTGTGGGTAAAAGCTAGTTATAAATACTATTATAGCTACGAACGAAAGCCAACTTACCAATATTTCATATCTGAAATTGCCAGCGAAACTTGGCCAAAAATTTACTTAACCCAAGAATGCAACCCAAACACTGAAAAGTATCTAGTATCTACGTCTAACTATAGTTAAGGTATACCTTATACAAACAAATGTAATGACAAAACAGTTCCCAAAACATCTTCTTTATCAGATAATTCTGTATTACTGTCCTTATGTAACTCAGTACCATCTCAGGCGAGTCATGTCTTTCCATCAGCCAATCCTATACTATCAGCTGGTTGATCTCTGACAGCAATATCTGTAATTGAATTGCATCCTTATCCTTTTGTGTTAACGTTGAAATTGTTTTGAAGGTGTTTGATATTTTGGGGTAACTGGATGTGCTGGTGAAATTATATCTGTTGGATCTTCAACACTGTTGATATTGTGTGCAGTGTCAATGTCTCTGATGTAATAAAGGTCAAGTTTAACATTTTGAAGTTCAATAACTTCGTTTGGTTTGTTTTGATTGAGTAATATTATTTGACGCCTTTTAAGGAAGGCAGAAGTGCTTATAATTTAATATAACGTTGTCTTTTTAGGGTAATGCGACTGAAAGAATCTTGATGGAAGTGATTTTAGTAATACATTGGGGCGGACATCATTTAAGTCTCTATGTATTTTTTACGTATCACTTAATCATTTTCTCTAGTATAATTCTTATGGCCATTTTCTCAAACGTTGGCTGATTGTAATATAGGCACTAACATAACATCACGCCTTTTTTTCCCCGAAGGGATAGGCAGAGGTGCACATTACGGCACTTAATGCCACTGTATAATGTAATGTAATAAGGGGTGAGGCTAAAGCCATATACCGGGCACATTTCCAGACTCCGTGCTACTACTGAGATTTTTAAAACCCAGTAATACTTTGCCCGACCCAGGAATCGAACCCGAGACCCCTTGCCCGGCAGTCGCACTTGCGACCACCGGACGAGACCAATAGGCACTATAAATCTAAAAAAATAATATTTCAATCGAAATATTAGATCTAAGACCCCGTATCCTTTAGAACCACTACTCACTTACCGAAGCAGTTTGACAGTAATGAAGAAATATTTCACATAAAAGGACATTTGATAGAATTTCACATCTTAATAAACTAGCAAGCAACATTAACGAGTAAGTTATGAAACACACCAGTTAGTATATTACATGCCCTTTGAGAATCTAGCTCAGCAAGTCAACAGTTCAACAAACTACACTTGCGTTAAAACTAAAGGTGAGATATATCAGTACACTCGCACTTTACACATGTCAGGTAATCGGGGAGGTCTAATTGCTCCGCTCCCCAATATCCCTAAACATTTTTTTATACCACAACGGTGGCAAGAAAAGCACACGGCCCACCTGGGTTTTTTTTTTTAAGGCGGGAAAATCATCGAATGTCTGCTCCCGCCTGGGTGAGGCGGAAGGGAGTGTCAGACTCTTACTGACTAAAAACCACCCCGTTCCTTCTCCTGCACGTCGAGCCGGAGCCCCGGTTACCCGTTAGGTTCTCCGCGACTTCGGCCCACCTGGGTACTTACTCTTGAATCCAATTCCGATCGGTCGACATTGACATTGTGAAATTTCGTACTTTTGAGTTGTAACACTAGCTTTGCATCCGTATTGCGTGGATATTTCATGAACTAAATGGTATTGAGTTTGGTTTTATATTATAAATGCTACTTTAGCAGCTAACGGTAGGGGTTGTATAGTTTTGACATTGGATAATTATTGAGAAATTATTGGATTGAAATTGCATTGACATTGAGATTGATTTCAAGAGTAAGCACCCTGATGGTAAGTGGTTACCGTGGCTTATGAACGCTTGCAATAGATGGGGCATTACATACTATTTGCCGACCCTTAATAAACCTATTTACTCCTTTATTGAAGAACCTCAAATTCCTAACTTCTTAGAGGCCGGCATTGCACTTTTAACTTTTATGGTGATGCGGATGGATATTCATGGACAGCCCTGATTGCTTACCATCACGTGTTCTTCTTCTTGTTTGCTAACCATGTTGAACCATCCGATGGCTCAATGCAAAAACTTCACGAGACAAAAACATGATCATCATCATTACCAGCTCCTGATACTTCAGTTCTGTCTTATGAGCCTCCTCTACAAAAGAATTGGGTAGTTCCCGTCATCAAAAATAAATTATTTCGACTATTCAAAACAATAAAATATATAAAATATGTCGGAATACTCAAACGCTACTCAATTTTAAGTCTTGCTTAAGTATAGTTCTATCTCTACAAATTCATTGTAAAATGACAGAGACGGCACGACATTTAAGCACGACTTCAAATTGAGTAACGTTTCAGTATTCCGGCATCAATCACACTTTCATTAATTGATTTTATGACCAGCTTAATTTTAGTATTTTTCCAGTAAATTTTTAAGCAATAAGTATGCTGTTAGACGCTCAAAAAACGTGACGTCACTATACACAATCTCGTACAAAATTCCTAGAAAGTTGTCGTTTTTGACAGTTCAAAAAATGTATTAAATTTGACTAGTTGGCAAGTACCCAATTATGACAAAATAACAAACACTGATTTAATCGATTAAATAAAAAATTTCCACAATGCATTATAATTATTCTATGAGGTCGCAGATTTTTATGATGCGTTTTGTAATGTTGTGTTGTGATCTCGCCCTAAAAGACCTCCGCAAACTAGACGTAAACTTGCGTGCAAAATAACTAACCCAACGCTCGACAATTATCCACTTTAATCGATTACGAGTGACATGAAAGCGTTCGGATAGAATCGATCGTAATCGGCATTATTAGTCGGGAATCCACTGAGATAGGGAATGTAAATATCGATGTTAATCGATACCGATTAATCGGTAAAAATGTACTGCATTTATGTGATTGCATTAGTGCATTTCTTACTACATTCTGACAGGAACATTTTAATTTAATCTTTTTATATTAATGGGAGCTTGGTTGGTCATAACATAAACACGTAAACAGCGATATAGTAAGATGTTTTAGGATTCGCAGTAGGAACAAGGGCTTTTCGGTATTCCATATTCACGTTCTTCTGGTATATTATACTATGTGTGATAATAACCAGTTCTCACAAATATTATATTTTAAACATGTGTTACGTTTTAGCAAGATGGCGGGCAGAATTTTGATGCGGGGATCTAAAGAATAAGCTTAGTGGTGTGCTGCTGAAAAAGGTAACAGTGAACGGCAATTAGTAAATGATGATGAATGAAAGAATGACAATGATAATGTTTATTTATAGTAAGTGCCTTACATAGTGGTTATTTTTAAAAGTAATGGAAAATCTTTTTCTTTTCGGCAAGTTTTTAATTTTGCCTGAAACTTTTGGAGACGATACAGCTGTGTACAAAAGTAATTAGAATTAAATTGATTACTCAGTAAACAAGAGCTTAATAAATAAAAACTTCAGATTATTTTGACAAAAACCTCTTAAGAATGGATAAAAATAATCTATAAACTTTACTACGTTGAAATAGCTGATTCATCTTTTTATATGGGTCAAACCTCTCAAAACCGCTGCAACTCCTGTAAGTCAGGATCTACAGTAGATACAACCATGAAAACACCGGAACACTGAAGTCACAGGACATTAATAACTGTCTTGGTTCCAGCAACGAAGTGAATCAGAAGATATTATCAAAGGAGAAGAATGATCTTCAGCCTGAGGCTGATTCATCTACTGCAAACGAGCTAAGGATAATAATAAGGATAACGAATTATTTTTGTTATAATTTTATTATATTCCGGTCATTTTTGTTTTATGTTCTTTCAGTTATTTTATTTTGGTTTGTATCTGTTGCATGTATCATTTACACTGCGTCTTATATTTAATTTCCCTTTCCTGTCGCAGGTCTGCAGGAAGAAATCCCTTAAGGGATATGCAGTACCTATGTACCTGTATGTACCTCATGCTTGTAATGTGTCATCCTTTGTAATATTGTCTGTGTGGTGTAGATACATGAAATTATAAATAAATAAATAAAAATAAAAAAGACTGCCTCGTTGGCCGAGTGGTCGCAAGTGCGACTTACGGGCAAGGGGTCTCGGGTTCGATTCCCGGGTCGGGCAAAGTATTACTGGGGGTTTTAAAAAATTCTCAGTAGTAGCACGGAGTCTGGAATTGAGCCCGTAATATGGCTATAGGCTCACCCCCTATTACATGGGACTCATAACATAAATAGTGAAAAGTGGGTGTTACATTGTATAGTGGCATAATGTGCACCTCTGCCTACCCCTTCGGGGATAAAAGGCGTGATGTTATGTTATGTTATGTTAAAAAAGGCTAAAGCTGTCAGTTTCAATGCAGTTAAAAGCATATAATGAGATAGAAAAATTCTTTCATTTCAAATCCTTTCACAGTTTTATTCGTTCTTATTCTATAGAAACGAAAACAAAATAATCATCCTAGATTTTCGAAATGAAACAATTTTGTGAGATGTTTGCTATTGTACCAAAAATTGGCTCAAACATTTGCACGACAGTATAGTGAAGTTTTTTTAATCAACGCTTGTTTCTGTGTACGTACATACTGGATTTTTATTAAAACGTTCGCTCGCATATTGGGTGGCATTCTGTCCGTGTGACTTACAGTAGCTTGATTGTTTAACACTTGATTGCTATAATTTGTATGCATATCTGTGATATAATCATTTGCTTATATAACATAACGCGTTTTATTCCCGAAGGCGTAGGCAGTAGTGCACATTAAGGCATTTAATGCCACTGTACAATGTAACACTTACTTTTCACTATATTATGAGTTCCATGTAATAGGTGGTGAGCCTATGCCATATACCGAGCACATTTCCAGACTCCGTGCTACTACTGAGATTTTTAAAACCCAGTAATACTTTGCCCGACCAGGAATCGAACCAAACGAAACCGAACGAAAAAAAAAAAAAAATGCCATATACCGGGCACAATTCCAAAGTCCGTGCTACATCTGAAAATTTTTGTTTAAACCCATTAGTTTTTGCCCGACCCGGGAATCGAACCCGAAACCCCTTACCCGGCGATTGCACTTGCGACCACTTGCTACAGTATTTGCTTGTACATACATAAGAAAACTGGAAAAGCCTTATACAATATAGCATAACCGCACTGTTTGATCCACGAAAGGAATGTAGCAAGAAACGCATACAGAGGTATGTAACACTCAAAATACCTACAATGTAACATTAAAAAACCTAGACAAAATCAGGAATAAAAAAATATAAAATATTTTACTTTTTTTTTATAAAGTGTAGCCAATCTCATACCAACATAACCTAGCACTTAAACATTCAAAAATAGAATTAACCGAAATGCGGCCACGAAACCAACAGATTGAGTCTCCTCTGATAACGTGTTCCAAAACCAAATTTGATACAGGTAAAATACATTAAACTCCGTCCATAATACGTTATGTATGTAAATAGGTTGCTTTACCGAACAAAACCTTCGTACATTAAATTCAATTTTGTTCGTAATGTTAAATCGATTGGACTGGTTACGATACTTCATTTGCATTTTCTTAATAACTTAATTCGTATGTTTAAGGGCCACACACGCTTTTACGTTGGCGCGCTTAAGATCGCTTCATTTACTTTTAAATTAAATTACTTATTCCAAATTTAAATTGAAAATGGAATATAGAACAGCGTGTTTCTTTTTTTTATGGATCAACTAAAATGCTCTTGACTACGTCGCGAGTAGCAAGACTGCCGAGCAGGATATTTCAGGTTCGATTCTGACATTGACAATAAATGAAAAGATTTGCCATAACCTACACATCTGATAGGTAGGTTGGAAATCAAAGTTTAAATAGTTTAAGTTTTACGGAAAGGCTGTTTTTGTCAAATGTGTTGTCCCTTTCGACATAACACCCGTGGTTATCACACGGTTCTACCTCTCCAACACTTCATGTAAAAAATTATATATAAAGCGGAAGAGTTTGTTTTTTTGTTTGTTTGTTTGAACTCTCTAATCTCCGTAACTACAAGTCTGATTTTTGTGTTAGATAGTGTATTTATCGAGGATGAGTATTTATAGGCTATAAAACATCACGCTACGACCAATAGGAGCTGAGCAGAGCGTGTGAAACCGCGCAGAAGTAGTGTAAATATAACTGGCGTACAAGCATAACATAACATCACGCCTTTTATCCCATCATCATCATCATCATCATCTCCATCATCGGCCACAACATCGCTTACTACCAGGTGAGATGGCCACACGACCGATCAAGAACAAAAAAAAAATCCCGAATAGGTAGACAAAGGTAAACATTACGGCGCTTAATGCCACTGTACAATGTAACACTCACTTTTCACTATTCATGTTATGAGTCCCATGTAATAGGGTGTGAGGCTATTGCCATATACCGGGCACAATTCAAGACTCTATGCTACTACTGGTGTATAAAATTATTTAAAAACTTAAAACGCTTAAAGTCTTAAAGCATTTATTGTTAATACTTTAATGACTTCATTTGTATTACTAAATAACTTAATTTGTAAGTAAACGACCACACACGGTGGCTGGTATTAAGACGTTCAGTGATGGGAAACTGAGTACCAGACAATTATTGGTCTCAGGTTCGATTTTCGACTTAACATAATATTATTTGGCACTTAAACATGTATGACAACTAACTGAAAAGTCAAAGTCAAAATCAAAATCAATTATGCCAATTAGACCAGGAAGGCAATTTTGAAAAGAGTGTTCATGGAGTTTCTTGCTTGTTGTTTTCTATAAGAACGACCAAATTGCGCAGTGAGCGAAGTGACTGATCGACAGACTCAATTATGTTTCCATTATTTGACTTTAAAACCTGTCGTAATTTTTAAGGAATCCCTAAGCTTAGGTAGGTGACGTGTAACGTCATTTTGGTTTCCATCAACCTTTTTTAAAAACATTGCCCCACACTAGGTTTTTCTCCTGTGTCGTGGGTGCGTTTACAAACATACAATTTCACATACACATGACACCCAGACCCGAAACAACAATTTGAGGATTACACAAAGAGTTGTTCCGTGCGGGAATCGAACCCGATGCACGTTGCGCACCAGCATGTTGCTTAGCCACCGATATATTCGATATGTCTCGTACTTAACCCTTTGAGTACCGTCATTATAGACACAATTAAAGAACAATAGGTTGCGATCACCGGTATCCTCGCGGTGTTTGACAGTTTAATGTTTGCAATATGTACTCTATTACTTGGTATAAGTAAAAAATTCTCATCAACATTTTAATACACACACTTCTGCCTACCCTTTCGTGGAACAAGACACGTTATGTAACATTATTTAATAACTTAATTTGTAAGTAACGACCACACACACGGGGCCAGTATCGAGTCCTTTAGTGATGGGATGGTATTAAAGGCCAGTCTCAATATCGGATTTGGTACTTTGGCCTTAACGTGGACTTGTCATGGGATTTGAGGATTATGGGGAAGGTGTAAGGTATAGCACTATGGTCTTGAGCGTAATTTTGATTAGAATACCTTTTGAATAATCCCTGTACTAGTTATAGGTATATTTTATCAGTAAAGGTACAACAGTTTTGTACCTTTCAAGACTCTTGACGGTTTATCACTATCATTTTACTTTATGAATACTATTACGTAGATACTTTTAAGTTTTCTTAAGTTTAATCGTTGACTTATCAGATAAGTAAGTTAGAAATCACAGTTTAAATTATTATTTATTTTATTTATTTTCAGCCATGATCGTCCTACTGCAGGACAAAGGCCTCCCTACCCTCCTTCCACTCCTCTCTATGTAAAGCTTTTTGCGGCCAATCCTTGTCATAGATGTCTTATTCGTTTAAATAGTTAAAATGGTTCAAGTTTTATGGAACGGCTGTCTTTGTCAAACGTGTTGTCCCTTCCGACACAACACCCGTGGTTATCACACGGTTCTACTTCTCCAATACCTCATGTGCCCAATACGCGATCTCCAGTCTGAATAGGAGGCTAATAGTAATTTTTTTTATTTTTTTTATTTATTTATTTATATCAGGCAACGAAGGCCCATATTAAAATACAATAATACTATAATATCTACTACAATTTTAACTTAAAATACTATAAATACATAATGTAAATAATAAATTAAAACACTAATTATCACGACTATTGTGCTGTGTCGGCGTCATGTGCTGCGCGGTGTCAGGTATCCGGCCGCGGAATCGCCGGAAAACAACACCTTTCGGCCAAAACTCTGGTGTCATGAATTTCGGTAAATCCACGGAAGGCACTCTCACCACAAATGAATTGAAATTCACGCTGTGGTGGGATTCTAATTTTAAAACCCTTAGAGTGTAATTCGTTTTGATCTGAATATACTCTACAATCTCCTCGACCTTTGTAGAGTAATGCAGCCTGGACACGTACAGCAGCGTCACTGGTACAGCTGGACGCAGCAAATGTTTCGGCCCGGTCGGTGCAGTGCCGCTCTTGTTTTGGGATGACTTCTTTTTCTTCCTCTGAACAGTGATAAAGCCATCTCTATCGACTTGCTGCTTTTGGCGGGCGGGCTGACAGCTCTTCTGCTTAATCCCCTTTTCAGTAGGTCGCTTAGTCTGCAACGCAGTTGTTTTCTTGGCGACAATATCTGCGTAAGCACGTGTAGGGGTCGTCGTACCTACGTGTGACGTTACCGCAGCCGGTGTAATAGACTGCCATAGGCCGTTGTATTTAATGTGGTGATATTTTGTCTTCTCAGCACAAAAACTTTTTGTGTGTTTTGAGGTCTAGGTATAAGACACAATTGAATCATCATAACCATAACATCACAGCTTTTATCCCCAAAGGGGTAGGCAGAGGTACACATTACAGCCCTTAGTGTCACTGTACAGTGTAACACTTTTTCACTGTTTATGTTATGAGGCCCATGTAATAGGGGTGAGCTTATTGCCATATACCGGGCACAATTCCAGACTCCGTGCTACTACTGGGAATTATTTTAAAAACATAGTAATACTTTGCACGGCTCGGGAATCAAACCTGAGATCCCTTGCCCGACAGTCGCAGTTGCGACCACTCGGCCAACGAGGCAGTACACACAATTGACAATATCAAAATATTCATGAACACGATTCACATCACTACTCATACAACAGCGAGTCTTTTTGTTTCGCTCCCCATATTTGGACGTATATAGCGTACCGATATTAAAATTTAATACAACATTTATAATTATGGGGAAAGTCTGTATGCATTGTAGTGGAAAATTATGTCATATGCATTTGGGGTAAGCAGAAACATATGGAGTTGTTGTCTAGAGGTCATCAAGCATTGCGATCAATATAACTTATACACAATATTCTAAATTGATATAATTTTGTAGTCAAATATTCAATTAAGTATTCAATAGTAAACCACCAAGCATTTTTGGACAAGACCGAGAAGCAAAAATTGGTTAGACCTTTATACCCAGCAGTGAATGAACTTTTTTTTTATTTTATTTTTTTGGTGACGGGGTTTAAGGTTTACCTTCAAAAGGCACCTAGCTGTTTGGGGATAAAAGACTGGGGAGTGTGAGATTTTTACCTCACTAAAACCACCCCGGTGGCCACCCTCAACACCTGTATAAAGGCACCGGGTCTTCTAAAAGAAACCTGCTTCGGAGCCTCCACGGTGCAATGCCTGTTATGACACATACCTAGAGAGACCGATATCTCCTCCTCCTTGTTGTGTACGGCGGTACGCGACCACTGTGCCAACGTCTTCCCTGAGACCACAGGGATGAAAAGAGTCTCTATACGTCCCCGATCCTAAGGAAAACTAAAAAGTATTTTAGACTCAATACAAAAGAAGCCTAAAAATATGAATTAAAAAAACAACAAAAAAAAACAAAGTACAATCATAAAAATTACAATGCCATAAACAAACAATTACACATCGCAATCAATATGACATTAAAAACAAATTATATATGAGATGAACGAATCTCATCTGATGTATGAAATGCGTGTAATTATTATAGTATGAATTACATGACAGAAATTATTAATGTCATACATGATATCACGATTGGATGGTTTGTGAATGAATAAAGAAACTTTATAGGTATGCATAATTTGTTTATGTGATGGACTTGTATGGCCTGATGATCCCTTTAGGGGACTAAAGACTGTTGGATTCGGCAGTTATATTTTGAAAAGCCAACTAAATGTGGGAGAGCCATGCTTCGGTATGAATAGGCCGGCTCGACAGGAGTGATACCATGGCTTTACAGAATACCGCAAAAACAACGCAAGCGTTGTTTCACTTCGTATATGAGTGAGGTTACTGGAGGCCCAATTAAAATCTCCCCAATCCTTACATCCCTAACAACAACAACATCATAACGATGTCTTCCTTCACCGTTTGTCCGTGGTATCTAAATTACCTTAGAAACTACCTCTACATATAACTCGGAAAAAATCACATTGGTACTGGCTGTTGGTAGGTTTCAAATCCGCGCCTCTCGAACCCGGAGAATGATTAGTAGCGCTATTTGAGAATCCTTTTATATTGTGAACTCCAATCTGCCTTTTTTGAGGCTGAAATCATCCAATGACTTCTCCCGCCCGGGTGAGGCGAGAGGGAGTGTCAGACTGACTAAAACCTCTCCGTTCCAACTCTTGCTTTTTGAGCCGGAGTCCCGGTAACCTGTGAAGTAATCTGCTTGCCTTAGCAGCCAAATACTTCTCTTCTTCTGTAGAGGAGAGATGGCAAACCCTCTTATGAAGATAAGGTTCATTATTCAACAGTCTCCACACGTCTATCAACCAACCAATCAACAGTTGCAATTACAACTCAGTTAAAGCGTGTTTGTACACGCAAATATTGATTAACACCTCATTTCGGTCGTGAACATTGTAGACTGTGGATTCATTAATATAAATTAACTCGACTGTCATACGAAATTCCAATACTTCAATAAACCCACATAATGGGGATCTTCATTCACGGCTTTGTGTTCGAATATCATTGTAAATGTATTATTAATATGGATGTAATTCAATTAATATATTAAAGAGGTATAATATTAATATTATGATTCTGTAGTAGTATGTAATATTTATTTTAATGGCTGAAGCTTGAAAGATTGAAGGATTTCAATGTGATTCCATGACTATATTCGAAGTTGATTCCTGATTCTAGTCTTTAGGCAGTACTTTTAGTATGAGACCATTTAAAAACGTTCTGTCTTATTTAGACATGAAGACTTTTGGGTCAATAGTGAGCCTTCAGTGTAAATATTAAGTCTATAGGTATATTATCTTGAATGTGTAAAAAAAGACTTAGTTCCAGTTATCTTATTAGAAACTAATAAAGTCACCGCCTATTTAACAAATACTTAAGCTCTGTTCCAAACTCCGTGTTGATAATTTGAAAACAAAATATCCGTCTCTTTGCTCAACACATAAAAAAACCACTTGTTACCACTTGACCTACGGCAAAATATTCAAAACGTTTGTCTTAAAATCGACATGGAATATAATTAGGGGTATCTGCACCAATAATTACATCGCATTGCAAGTTATGTCGGGTGTATTCGGGTGCCGTCGGATATCCTCGGGCGATATACTTACTTTCACCTTTCGTCTGGACCTGCGTGATTTAGAGTGCACGGTATTTAGGTTGACTTCCAAAAAAAACTTTAATTTCGAATGTCGGAAATAGTTTTGCTTGTTGATAATGTTGTCTCGCATTTTTGTCGTGTTGCACCGAGTCTGGCAATACGAAGTCTGACGATTATTAACTGTTTTGAGAAGAGTTTAATAGTAGTCTAGTATTACGTCTGGTATTTTGTAAATAGGCTAATACTCCGTTACTATTGGTTTAAAAAGTATTTTTAATCAAAATGGTTTGCTAAGAAAAGGAAGACTAAACTGGTTGAACCGGCTCGAACAACAGAAGTAGGAACGGAATAGATTTTAGTCAGTAAGACCTCTTCTCCCATGTCAGTTATTGAAGCAACCACCTAGTTAACAGAAGCATAGAGATAAATTACTTCGTCTTTAACTTAAGTTGATTCTAAAACACCTCATCGTTAAATAGGTACTATGTACTAACACTTGATATCGATATACCTAGCAACATTATTAAACATAGAAGACTTCAAAGGAAGATATAAAATAAAAAAACATATTTCCTCTTAAAATCGCACTTTCACCCTCTTCGATTTGATAAAAGAAAAATTCTTTATAGGATATTTTCTCACAATTTCCTGGTACAAAAATGTATTAAATTTCTACTGAGAAGCTTCCTATGTATGTATCGTGGAACGTGTCTCGAAAGTGAGCAATATATTGTAACTTAAGAAGATGATATCGATTTTAAAAGGTTCTATAGAAGGATACTATGTGGTAAAATACGTAGAGGTACTCTTATATTATAATTTTAGTTCTTTCCCCTATAAACTTTAGCAAGGATTTGGAACTGGTGGATGGAAAACGTCTTCATCATGTCATTATACTCCTGACTAGTCGCGGAGAACCTAACGGGTTACCGTAGCTCCGGCTCGACGTGCAGGAGAACGAACGGGGTGATTTTTAGTCAGTAAGAGTCTGACACTCCCTCCCGTCTTACCCAGGCGGGAGCAGTCATTCGATGATTTTCCCCCCTTAAAAAATAAACCTGACTAAATCATATACAACAGGAATTATGTAAAACTATGATCTCCAATCCAACCCGCTTGCTTAGCATGGAGACTAGTTCTCTTTAGTAGCTGAAGCCCATACTCCAGCTTTAGACTTCCACTGGCTGTTGATAATAATGGTGATTTTATAGGTAGACAAAAGTATTTCAGAGTTCAATGACAAAGTCTGATACTGATATTTTTATCATAATCATCATCAGCCCATAAGTGGGTCATTGCTGAGCAAAAGCCTCTTCTACACGGAGAAGGTTTGAGCATTAATCACCACGCTTCCTCAATGCGTGTTGGTAGACTTCATGGTGATCTTAAAATAATTCTTTACAAGTTTACTTAGATAGGAAACTCAAGACCTCTTCGTTCAGCAACCGTAAGTGCTTATTTGCAATCAACGTCTGTGTAAAAATAACATAAACCGACATTTTAGCAACATGACAACATAAAATACTTGTAAATAGGTTTACTCTCATATAAAAAAGACTAGGCATCCGAAAAACAAAATAGGGACTACAAAATAATCCAGACAATTCCTTAGGCACTTTACTAAGCATTAACCAAAAAAAATAAAGAAAATAATATGAAAAGAAGGACAGGTTCAGACATAAAAAGTTCTGTACACAGTAAGGCACGTGATACCTACGAAATGAGAGATACGACAAAAGCTAATAAAGAAAGGGTCTCACAGATGTATTAGGTTTTTACTAGATAGTGTAGGTTTTGTAAATAAGAACAAACTCTAGCTACTTACTGCATGAAAGTGACACAAAAAATAACTTTAACTTACTCTACTAAAAATCGCGGGTTACTCACGTGAATATACTGAGAAAAGCTCTACTAGTTTCGAACCACAGAGACCCCTCTGTGGTTCGAAACTAGTTCTTCCTCATGAGCAGCGCGCGCGGTCGCGGCGACGTCTCACTCGACTCACGATAGTTGTTATGAAAACAACTTTAACTTATGTTGATGAGTTAGAGTATGTTTTCGGAAAAAAAATTAACCTATTTTAGTTTTTGATATTTTTCGTAGACTTGTAAAAAAGCAGTCAAAATTGAAAAGCACATTCTGAAGTTATGAATAATGAAATTTTTACTTAAATAGTTAACTTTTCTTTCATATAAATTAAGTAGTCTAAAAGGTCATGTACCATTTTGTTAGTATGCTTATTGTAGATACTATAATTAGGTACAACAACATAAAAAAATTCCCCCATCATTAGATTGAACATAAGCTAAACTTACTAAATACTATTTTAAACAGGTTGTACACAAAAATACACCATCTAGTAAGTTGTATATCTCTGTACGCTACTATTATCCTAGTTATTCCTACGTTTTATTACATTTCCCCAGTTTTATGGGACTTGAATGATATGTTCGAGGCTGTAGGATAAGTGCGTACCTATGGAACAACAGTGGAAGCCTTGTAACTGGTATAGATGATAAGGAATCACAGACGATTAAAGCTTAAACTCCACTGTACCATCGACAAATTACCAAAAAGAAATCAAGAAAATCACATCAGTACTGACATTTCCCTATTACCAGGAACAAGCTTCGATTACCAATATAATCGTTAACATACCGACGGACACATTAAGATATTTTATAACTATAATAACGAACACTTTACGTCCATTAAATAATGTTTAAATGCAAAAAATTATATACGAAGTAAAAGTACTGGGTTTTATGTGAAAGCAAAAGGTTTAAAGTTTAATTCTCTCCTGGATACCATACTACAGGTGTCATGGGCGTCAATTTTGCAATTCTAATTTTCTCAAAGTGTGACAATTCCATTTTGATGAAATAATGTAACATCTTCAGTTATGAACAAAATATAATTAAATAATTAAGGAACTCTATCAAAACTCCATAATTATCTTGTATAAAGATCCATTTTAAGATACCTACACTACATTTTAAGATAGATGTATTTTGTTAAAATCGTAATTTTGAATATTCGTATGAGATTCAATTCCAATATCATCATCATCATCATCAGCCTGTGTTCGTCCACTACTGGACATAAGCCTCTCCACTGGCATCCCACTGAACTCGGTCTTCAGCTCTTCTCATCCGACCACTGCCAGCCACCTTGCGAATATCGTCACTCCGCCTAGTTGGAGGGCGCCCTACACTACACAACTGCCTAGACGCGGTCTCCACTCTAGAACACGTTTACCCCGACGGTTATCGGTTCTTCGACAAATGTGACCGGCCCACTGCCACTTCAGCTTACTAATCCTTTGAGTTATGTCGATAACTTTGGTTCTCTGTCGAATCACTTTGTTTCGGATTCGATCCTTCAAAAAGACTTCGAGCATAGCCCTCTCCATAGCTCACTGTGTGTAAATTTCCTTTAATTCTGAATTCTCTCCAACTGTTATTAATAGATTCCCCAGAAATGTATTTCTACCTACGATCCTACATCTCTACCTATCCCCTAAGGAACGGAGGTGTGATGTAATGTTTCTCAATTGTGGGGCGTTGTGTACCTATTAAATTATTTGGGGAATTGTTATTGATATGTTTACCAACACTTCTGCCTCGTCCCTGGAGAAATAAATATAGATACGCAATAATATCTGTTCAAATTTGAATAAATATTACCTACAGCGGTATTTATATTTTGGAGATGGCTTATGAAAAAGTGCAAATAAATACCTAAATTATTAACGATTCAGTTAATATTTCACAATTTAAATTAACTAAAAATCGCAGGTTACCAACGTGTATATACTGAGAAAAGCTCTACTTGTTTACTACTAGAGTAGGCTGCGCGATATCGCCGCGACCGTACACGTTGCTCATGAGGAAGACCCTTCTGTGGTTCGAAACTACTAGCGCTTTCCTCAGTATATTCACGTGAGTAACCCGCGATTGTTAGTTAATTGAGTATGTCTCACGATAGTTATAATGAAAACATTACACAATTTACTTACCCTCATCATCAACTGCCTGTAATAATGCTGCTGATCTATGAGCCTCTTCTAGATGACATTGTTTACCATAATGTTTATGCCTGGTAGTTGGTTTAAGCCTCATGGTTCGCTTGATAACATTGAAGTGTAAAAGTGCTGCCTTGTAGCCTATTTGGAGAAATAAATTCACTTGTTTCACTTGTTTAACAAGATTTTTTATGGGATAAGCCGGTAAACGAGCATGCGGATCACCTGATGGTAAGCAATCATCGTCGCCCATGGACACCTGGATCACCAGAGGCGTTACAAGTGCGTTACCGGCCTTTTAAGGATTAGGAATTAGGATTGTTAGGGATTCAGGGATTAACTAAAATCGCGGGTTACCCACGTGAATATACTGAGAAAAGCTAAAGCTAGATTCAGGGATTGGGCCTCCGATAATCTCACTCACGCGACGAAACACAACATAAACGTTGTTTCACGTCAGTTTTCTGCTCAGCTGTGGTATCACTCCGGTCGAGCCGGCCCATTTGTGCCAAAGCAAGGCTCTCCCACACTTACATTGTACTTTAAAGGTTTTGGCTTATCAGACAGTACTACTGCTAGTCTCTTTCTAATGGGTCTTCTTCTGTCAGTACTCATAGCACCCCCGGGAATAGTAGGAATAGATTATTGGCGATATTATGTGTTCTACACCGCCATCATTAAACCGCACTACCAAAAGTTAATTATATCAACATTATTAATTGATTACACACAATAAATCAAGTCCAAATCATAACAAACATTACGATAAGATAAATCTAGCAACTAAGTCGAAACATCAGTAAGATCTAGTTCTTGAAATGGTCAAAACAAGTTCGTTCTTGTCATGTGCTGTCTTGCATAAGACCAATGACCTGATTCTCCGTACACATAGCATATCAAGCTATCCTGATTATCATTTTCAACTTTTTCTCCTTTGTGATAGAGTGGAAAATTGATTGGAGGAATTAGATTGTTTGGGGTATCTTGATGTGTTGTGTGGTATACTTATGCCATATAAATGTCATTTATTTTGATAGATTGTATGACCAGGTGTGTGATTAAATAAATCAATGAATTATTATCTCTGATATAAGGTGTTAGAGTTCATAATTTATGTGGATTTTGTAACTTGTGCGCGTGTAGTAGTGACTACTGGGCAAGGGGTCTTGGGTTGGACAAAGTATTACTGAGTTTTTAAAAACAAACTCAGAAGTAGCACGGAGTCTGGAATTGTGCCCGGTATAAGGCAATAGGCTCACCCCTCATTACATGGGACTCATAACATATATTGTAAAAAGTAGGTGCTACATTGTACAGTGGCATTAAGTGCCATGGTGTGCACCTCTGCCTATCCCTTCGGGGATAAAAGGCGTGATGTTATGATTTTGTAACTTCTGTGAGTATATTATGTCTGGTGAGAAGCGATAGACTCATAAACAACAAAAAACATTAGTTGTTTTTCCTTTGAGGATCCTATAGGATACCATCTTGATGCAGAACCCCAAAATTTTAAATAATTTCTTGTCATAAATATTAATAGAAACTTATACAGGAGTCCGGTAAAAAGAAAAACTATGCGTTTCAATTTTATATTCGAATATTATGCTTTATGAAAACCTTTTCGCAGATTTTCATAAATATTATTTACAATTTTTTTATTGCATAAGCCGGTAAACGAGCAGACGGATCACCTGATGGTAAGCAATCGGCGCCGCCTATGGACACCGGAAATAACAAGGCGTTACAAGTGCGTTACCGGCCTTTTGGGAATTTGGAATTTGAGGATTCGGGAGACTAGGGAGGGGGTAATTAGGCCTCCGGTAACCTCACTCACACGACGAAACACAACGCAAGCGTTGCTTCACGTCGATTTTCTGTGAGGCCGTGGTATCACTCCGGTCGAGCCGGCCCATTGGTGGCGAAACATGGCTCTTCCATACTTAAAAAATACGTTACAATTATCATGTTCTTAAAAAAAATACATGTTCAAGGCTTCGATTTAAAAAGGTTACGGTACGATCATGAAGTATTTATTTACTTCGATGAATGCAATGTCACTGACATAATCTAATAAAATATAAAACCTATAACTACAACATAAATAATCCTACTACATAAAAGTATATAACATGTGGGTACCTAAGTCATAAAATAGCACTTTGATGAATGAAAGCGATCTCCAGCTGTGACCCATTTCACCCAGCTGTTCGCAGCTCACAAGAAACGGGAATTTATCGAAAAATGCCAATAAGACCTGCATTTTATATGCTAGATTATTTCCTTTGAAGGTTGTAAAATTGAAGAAAAATTAATTTGAAAGTTTTATCTCGTTTTGTGATTTCGAGTGTAGTACCTACTAGTATGTGTCTACACAAACTCAGATTGCTGTCATTATTAAACCTTTAACATTAGCTCTATAATATTTTTCAATTATACTATGATACCGGAGGCCCAATTATCTGAATCCCCAACAAACCTCAAATTCCTAATCCCCAAAAGGCCGGTAACCGCACTTATAACGCCTCTAGTGTTTCATGTTTCCATGGGCGACGCCAATTGCTTACCATCAGGTGATCCGTCTGCTTGTTTACCGGCTTATCCCATAAAAAAAGATATATATAATTTATAATAATATTTAAAAAACAGTTATGAATTAGAGGAAATATTGTTTCTAATGCTGAGTTTTTAAATGTATTTAGGTTTTGTATAATAATATGTATACTCAGAACCTATGATTTATTAATAATGTACCTTCGATAATATTATTATGCCTGATAGATTTCCTCGCTTCGTTATATAACACACTGCCGACTATATTTACTATACATACAATATATCGTGTATAAAGTGTCGTGGTGGCCCGGACGTTGAAGACGCCTGCTTCTCATGCACGAGGGTGCGGGTTCGAAACCTACCAACGGCAAGTACCAATGTGACTTTTTCCGAGTTATATATGCTTTCTAAGATTATTCAGACACCACTGACAAACGGTGAAGGAAAAAATCGTGAGGAAACCTGGGCTTATAGTTTCTGATTATAAGTTTGAAATCTCCAACCCGCATTGTGCAAGTGTGGTGATTAATGCTCAAACCCTCTCCATGTGAGAAGAGGCTTTGCTCAGCAGTGGTCATTTATAAGCTGTTGATGATGATATAATATATGACATGTAGATATATGTATCCACTTACCTACATCGAAGTAATGTAGCAATTTTATGATAACTTTCGTCACATATTCGTCACGATATATCGTGAGTTGTGGACCGCAACTTATTAGACATATGCGATAAACATCTCGCGTTTTATCAAATTTGGTTCAGTAATTTAGGAGTTGAGCAATGTGTTTTATGTGATTTAATGGAATTTTGTACCATATCTTAATGCATACAATAACTGCCTCGTTGGCCGAGTGGTCGCAAGTGCGACTGCCGGGCAAGGGGACTCGGGTTCGATTCCCGGGTCGGGCAAAGTATTACTGGGTTTTTAAAAATCTCAGTAGTAGCACGGAGTCTGGAAATGTGCCCGGTATGTGGCAATAGGCTCACCCCCTATTACATTGGACTCATAACATAAATAGTGAAAAGTGGGTGTTACATTGTACAGTGGCATTAAGTGCCGTAATGTACACCTATGCCTACCCCTTTGGGGATAAAAGGCGTGATGTTATGTTTTGTTTTAGCTAGCTACAAATTACACCTTCAAAGACACAATTTCAAAACTAAGTCCCCAAACATTCAAATTAAACTAGAATCAAATGCCACAGATAATGTTACGTACCAATGTACCAATAAATAATGCAATACAGCTGATACCGATACAGAATACATCCCACACACTCTTAATCATTGATTACCGTTCATTATTAGTTATTACGTTTCATTATATCATGTCAAGGTGAACTGGATCGTCTTTCACTATATTTTGGACGGATTTGGGCCAATATTGGCAAATAATAAATATTTGTTGCGTTGTGTTTTGTCATGTGAGTGAGGTTACCGGAGGAGGCCCAATATCCCCCCCCCCCCCACCTTACTCAATCTCTTCAATTCCCGAGTCCCCAACAATCCTCAAATTCCTAATCCCCAAAAGGCCGGTAATGCACTTGTAACGCCTCAGGCGGTCCAGCTGTCAATGAGCGACGCTGATTGCTTACCATCAGGTGATCCGTCTGCTTGTTTACCGGCTTATCCCATAAAAAAATTGTAATAGATGCTATGTAGTGGTGATAATTTTTGGGGAGATCGTATAAAGGTTTTTAATGTCTTCGTGTTTTTTTTGTAGAAAGAAGGGAATTTGCTTGTTGAAACACATTGGGATAGTAATATGAAAATAAGAGAAGAATAAGTAGTGTAAGAAAGTGCCAAAACAAATTTTGATCACCTTGTAGATGATAAACAGTCACAGATTGATGAAACCAAAAGCATTTCTAACAAGACACTGATGACTGAATCTCACATAATTCACACACCTTCACACTTTCCTTTTCATAAAAAACCTTACTCACATGAAGAGCAAACACCATTTAATCAAAGTTCAAACAAATCCAGACACAAATAAATTAGAAAGAAAAACTACGAACTATGGTCAATACTATGGGACTTGTGTGCTAATGATTGATCCACGAATGGAGAAAATGCTCATATTCTGATCCCAGAAGTTAGAACATCATTTTAAACTTTATCGCAATGGGGTAAGATTGGAAATCACTTAACATGATGTAAAATGTCTGTATGACATATGCGATGTTTTTATGCTGATGGAAAGTGTGGTAACGATAAGGATGCCACCGTTTCTAATGGCAGTTATGACATTTTAGAGTTCCGTGTTCTCTAGGAAGAATGTAATAACCTCCTCTTAAGATCATCCTTTCTTTCTAGAGTTGGTGTTTGGAGAATTGATGGTGTCATATTTTCTTGGAACAGTGTTTCTTGGGCTGCCTCGTTGACTGAGGGGTCTCGGGTTCGATTTCCGGGTCCGGCAAAGTATTACTGGGTTTTTAAAATAAAATTAGCAGTAGTAGCACGGAGTCTGGAAGTGTGACCGGTATATGGCAATAGGCTCACCCTCTATTACATGGGACTCATAACATAAATAGTGAAAGTAGGTTTTACATTGGACAGTAACATTAAGTGCCGTAATGTGCACCTATGCCTACCGCTGTGGGGATAAACGGCGTGATGTTATATTTTTTGGTCGATACAGATCTGTTTATAGATAGAAATCTGAACTTTGTACTTAATAACGCATTTCTGGATTTTCCTTAGGGATATGAAATTCCCTTAAAATGAAAACAGAATAGTGTAAAGAACCTTAATAAGACAAATGTAACAACCACAGACCATCACGTCGTCCCCATTTTCTTCATTTTCAATCAACCGCGTGAGGAGGTCCTTACAGTTCATTTATTTATTACTATGATGCTTATGTATCATGAACAGATGGGTTTCAATCAATCATTGATGGTTCATTGGGTTTAAGATGAACCCCATTGAAGTTATCAATGAAAGAGACTTGAGGTATGGGATCCTATATTTGGGTGTCACCTTCCAAAGTGCCAGGAATTTGTAACGAAATATATTTATATATCGAGTGTATTGAGTCAAAGAAATCTTACGTTTCGATTTTTTAACTGACCGACTTCCAGAAGAAAAAAGGTATTCTCTGTTTGACCTGTTTGTGTTTGTTTGTGCACAATTATCTCCTTTTTGATTGGCTGAACCAGTTTTGAGATAAGTGTTTGTTACACTTATGAGACGGTTTTAATACATATATTAATTAACCGACTTCAAAGACGGGGTTGAAGTTGGCTTTTTGAGACGTAGTTTTTTTAATGAGAAGAAGACGACAGTTAGGAGTTTAAAACTAACTATTTGTTGAAGTAATTAGAGGTACATAAAAAATATGAGCATCGATTGCCCACTTCTGAGCAAGTATCTTCTCATACCAAATGTATATAGGTATGAGTATTATTCACCACGCTTGCTCAAGGCGAATTTGCCACCAATGATACCTCCAAAAACGCATCCTCAATTACGAACATTTCTGTCTATTATGTACTTCAAAAAAGAGAAGCATTATAATATTTTTTGTTCATATCTCCTAAATACCTATTGATTGGTTGACAGAAATTATTAAAAGACAGTAAGAGAAATCGACAAGAGATTGGCTTCATAACGAGATTCACATTTCGAGAACAAAGCTCTTATTTTTTCTTTATTAGCTAATCTGACAGACGTCACACTGGTAATGGTAACTGGATTGGGACAGTACATTGGATTCGTTAATGTATTATTTTTCGAGTCTTTTATATTTTATTTTTTCTCATTAAGAACGTTTTTCGTCCGTTTCATCGACATAGGTATAGAAAAAATAATACCTAAGTAATTCAATAATTCTAACATAACTTATCATATTTGTTTTTCTACTAGCACTACTTCATTAGCTTTTATTAGCTTTTCCTGCTGCTTGAATCCTATGGATCGTAGTATGATGTTTTATAGATTGTAGTCTTTATACAATACAAAAATAATTGCTCAATTCCAACCAGTAGTTTTAGAGGTTAGCGCGCTCAAACAAACTTATCAGCTTTATGTATACTAGTATAGATTCTTTGTTAACGTCTACGCCTAGAATCTTGTCAAACCGATTTTCTCTTCCGACCTTTAAAAAAGAGCATCCTTAATAAATTTTCTCTTCAATGGAATTGTCTGAATCACCTCAACATCTTACAAATCCTTCATTAACTCCTAATTAACGTAGTTTCACTCTTTATACGCGTTAAAAATAAACATGTTAACGACTTTGTTGAATTTTAATGTTCCTTCGTTTATTTCAATGACCTGTACATCCTTATTCATGACAAAGCAACGTTCTACTTGGACGACGACAACGAAGCCTTGGTCTACTCATGTCTTTAAGTCCTAACTCATTGAAATCCTCTATTTAATTATTTATATCTTTGTCTTCAATTTGACCATTAGATTGTCCTTTTAAATTGTCATTCATAGCATGCGCATTGTGGCTATTAATGTTTAAATGTGATTTTGATACTACTTCTTTGATATCACCAAATTTGGCTTTGAAGGTCACATCTTTTATAGCCAGTTTTGTATTCTGCTTTTGTGTCTTATTAGCATTGTGATAGGGTTCATTATGTATGTTTTCCTTATGTGCGTCTCTTGAGTTTCCTTAATTACGAAATGAAGCTTTACGATTAGAATAAGGCTCTTAGATGCTTTGTGAGTCATATATGGAACTGAACATATTTAATTAGGTGTGCTTATTCCAACTGATTAGAATTTGAATCCCAATAAATATTCTATATAAATCGTTTTACGTTTTGAAGGCTTTTGTTCATAAATAATGATCACTTTTAGGAGTGTATGTGGCTACATTATCAATAAGTTTGTTACACTAATCAGTAAGAAAACAGTACATTACGAAACCACAATTCATAACACTAACAAACAAAAATCCTAAACCTTTTATTCACTTCATCAACAACATTCATTAATTACTTACCAAACTCATTATAAACAGCATCATCGCTCAAGTCCACAACTTGTGACAATTGCAACCACAACATGGCGGCTGTGGTTTTACTAATGGACTTCGTGTAATTACTTCCTCGTTTACACTGCGTTTTCATGTGAATCGTTTTAGTTCGCCGAACCCAAAATCATCATTAATGTCATTGTGATTTTGATTGACTCTTCATCGTATGTATGTAACATCATCATTTAGTTGGTTAGGTTGGGCAGCTGTTATTTTAACAGTAATTTGTTGGTGTACTGTTATGTCATGTGTTCATTGGTTATATTATTAATTTAGCTCGATGGAGGCGTGTGATCTTATTGCACATATTAGCTTAACCTGATTTTTAAATGAGTTTGATCAAATGATCCTGGTCTACCTAAATATGAAAAATTGAATTTACTAGTCTGTCACCTGCCACCACTTCGTTCTAGAATGAAATTCTGATATCGAATACCTTTTTAACAACTTATCTTAGTTCAATTTTAAAACTAAGTTCTTAAGCATCAAATAATTTTAACCACAAAAAACTGGACAACACAGCCTTTACTTGACAAAATATTTCTTCACTAACCAACCAGCCCAACTTTGAACAAGCGAAACCAACAAAGAACTTTAGACCTTAAGAAACAAACTTCAAAACTCAGGGACCTTATACGATAGGTCTGTTTTCAACAGCTTATTGACAGCCATTGAACGAGTTGCTGCGTCTGACGTTATTGTTCGACACACGAGGAGGGAACACAATGGATGGGAGACAATAATATGAACACATTATTATACGAACTATTTCAATCTACGCTTGCTTTTATTTAATAACTAGGTTTTGCGTCATTTTCTGAACCATTGTGAGACATACTAAATTAACTAAAAATCGCGGGTTACTCACGTGAATATACTGAGAAAAGCTCTACTAGTTTCGAACCACAGAGGGATTCTTTCTCATGAGCAGCGTGCGGGGTCGCGGCGATGTCGCGTATCCTACTCCTGCTGTACACAGGAAGAACCCCTCTGTAAATTTTCTGAACCATTTTTCTTCTATTGCGAACTGGTGACTGTTTCCAAGATGTCGTTCAATGACTATGTATCCAAAATGTATCGAAGTAGGTTTAACTATTGTTAGAAAATATGTTTTTTAAACATCATAGCAGCTGTGACCACTTTTGCTTTGATGTTTGAAAATGTTATAATTTGTATCAGAGTTTAGAATTAGACCAGGTTTCTTACAAGAAGTTTGTTTTTTATTCAGACCTATTACACACACCTTTTCCTATTTATTCCTGTTAAAGAAATTAAATAGCGAAATGATGTTCATCATAAATAATTCCTCTTTAGACTACAATGTTGTATTCTAGTAGCGGAAAATACCAAGAGATCTAATATCTAAATGACAGGGTACCACGTTTAGGCGGGACACAGACGGTAGTTAAACGGTATGGGTCCTAACTTAGCGTTTATTGGACAATAAACTATCGTGTGTCGACGCCTTTAGGACGAGGCTAGGGATCGTAACCTTTTTTATTAATTTCGGTAGTGAGGTCAGTTTAAGATTTTCTTAATGTAAGCTATGTAAGCCTGCTTTTAAAAACAGTGCCGGGTTACTATACGGAAAAATCATGACAATACTAAAATCCTACTGGATTTTATCTGGTTGCGTTAGGCACGTCACAAGCAATCACGAATGTGCCTCGAATGAACTCGATGGCTGGTCTATTCAGAAGACCAGATGCTCCTTACAGATTCTGATAGTAACAATCAGGGTGAGTTTAGTGGCAGTTTTAGAGGCAGATTCAATTTCTCAAGCTCACTAGTTTATCTCCCGAACCCGAGCGTACGGCGCGTAGCGTTCCGCGCGCGCCTCAAAGAGCCATCAGACCACCACAGATGGGGCCCAATAGGGCCGATGCCGATTCGGAGTCGCGGAGAACCTAACGGGTAACCGGGGCTCCGGGTCGACGTGCAGGAGAAGGAACGGGGTGGTTTTTAGTCAGTAAGAGTCTGACACTCCCTTCCGCCTCACCCAGGCGGGAGTAGTCATTCGATGATTTTCCCCCCTTAAAAAAAAAAAAAGTTTATCTCCCGAAAGGCCAGGCGACTTACCTACTTTGTGCAGGATGAATCTATTACCAAACACTGAGCAACAATTAATACAAGCTTTATACATAAACTGCTTACAAACATTATCAACTTAATCACAAAATCAACCTATAAAACTCCAAGCAATACTTCACACACTAATAACATTTTCCCATCAAACGAAAGGACATCAGTACCACCAATGAACACCCACACAATATTAAAACAATGGAACCTACATGACACATGTTCATATTATGTCCATTATGACTGTAACATGGTTCACAGCATGATGGACTCGCCCAAATCATTTCATTGATCAACCTTAACACTTGTATGAATTAAATTATATTAGTTTTTATTCTCTTTTCATTTCGTTACTTGAGAATGAAAGAAAGTAAGTAAAAAGTATATATTTAGTACCAGACACGATGAGGTATAAATAAAATAAAGAAAAATTACAATAATCAAGTGTGGGAGAGCCATTCTTCAGCACAAATCGGCCAGCTCAACCGGGGCAATACCACGGCCTCACAGAAAACCGACGTGAAACAACGCTTGCGTTGTGTTTCGTCATGTGAGTAAGCGAACTGGAGGCTCAATTTCTTGTTGTTTTATTTGTGCTCATAATAAAAAGGGGAGCCAATCGCCACAAACCGTTGCCAATTTAAACTGTCAAACACCAAGCGGTCACCGGTGACCGCGACCTATTGTTCTTTAATTGTGTCTATAAAACCGGTACTCGACGAGTTAAAACCCCATGTAGCTACTAGATAATACTTGTAATTATAAAAAGACAGATGTTTTGAACAGCTGACGCATTTGCAAAATATTACATCTGCTATGTTACCGCAAATAACATTCATAATAAAAGGTATATTGTTGAATAGAACAAGTTTTAAAGGTGTATTGAAACTTTTTCTTAACCCTTTTTAACCCTACTAATGTTATAAAATCAAGTATAAGTTTTTAGTTTTTGTATTATTGAATAACATACATCCCAATTATTGTATTAGTTTTATCAGTCTTGAGATATATTGAATTAATTATGTTTACCCGTGGACGAGAACATTGACGAGGCTGTTGATGATGATGATGAGGAATAAAATCATTTTACGAGGTGACGCGACTAGTTTCAAGTCACACTAGGGGCTTATAATCTTGAGTAGTCTTGCAACAGCTGACTACCCAGTCACTGCACCAATAGTACAGTTATCAAAACGACCAACTGTCGTTCCGTAGATCATTATCATTAAGAGATATACTTTGCAAACCAACGGTTTTCGAGTGATGGCAATCAGTAAACACATTCGTTCGCCCTATTCAGTGTATTATAAAGTAAAATAAACAAAAAAAAAAATCGCACGTCAATGCTGTAATACAGCTGGCGTTTTATATGACATACGGGAGAGAATTCAGAAGTTCAACTGTGAATTGAAAGCTAAAAAACTTCTCGTTAAAGCAGGCATATGGTAGAAGACAGAAGGCCCATATTCTGTAGACGTTGTTTCTTTAACACGGATTTTACTAAACTATCATTTTTAATAATAGAAAGATATCGTTATAATAATGTCACTTTAGTGAGAATTTATTTGTGTATTTAGTTCATTTAATACTTTAATAGATATATGTAATTGCCTAAAAAATTTCGTTCTATAATAATCTTGAATCTTTAAACTGTCAAACACCGCGAGGACACCGGTGGCTGCAACCTATTGTTCTTTAATTGTGTCTATAATGACGGTACTCAAAGGGTTAAATACAATTTTTTTATAATTCGTTGAACGTTTTTGTTGAAACCAAACCTTCTGTTACACATTCCTACACAACATGTACCCACGTGCTATGGCGCTTTCATTCACAAACCACACAACCACCTGGCATCCACACCAACTTTACCTAACAACCTAAACCCAACCCTAACACCCTGCCATAAAGGTCCAAACTCCCAAAAACCAGGACCTTTTATACAAAAACTGGACGGATTCGGGACTCGAACTATTTTTTTTTTTTTGTTTTTGTCCAAGGTCATTTTACCGCTAAAGGTGGGCCGTGCCGGGTGTAATTTGTAGGTCAATCTGTACGCCGGCTTTGTTGAAGTTTTTCAAAAAAATGCGGCTTTTGATGACGTACCTGCAACAAAGAAATACTCTTTAGTTGATGATTTTTTCGAATTGTTGGTAATGTTTTGTTTATTTAAAAGATGGTTGATGAAAACTTGATGAATTATTGATTTTTTTAAAGGGATAAGCCCGCCACAATCTCCCAAAACCGCTGCAACTCCTGTAAGCCAGAATCTGTAGTAGATACAACCATGAAAACACCGGAACACTGAAGTCCGGCGCGTCCCAGGAACATGAGTAACTGTCTTGGTTTCCGCAACGAAGTGAATCAGAAGATATTATAAAAGAAGAAGAAGAAAAAACTATAGTTTCCACTTCCCTCGGTGAATTACTGCAGGAGACAGAATGAATTAAGCCTAAAGGCACAAAAAAGAGACTGTACAACTGGGTGAAGCCCAGTCGCCAAGCACCACGGAAATTTGACTAAAAATTAAGTTAACTGGATTATTGATTTCTAGAACAAGGGAAGTTACGTATACACACAACTTGTTAGTGTGACCAGACCATTAACAACCAAATCAAATGTAATACCTTATCAACCCAAACCTAATCGCTATGTAATGGAACCCTACAGGACACAAGGTCAATCCTATAAGGGTTTATATTACACCCATGTTCAGACCTTAAGGTCATGCCCTCTAAGTACACTTCCCTGGTCAACAGAGACGGACGACCTTTATCTTGAAGGATCAAGTAACTTGTGTCTTAGAGATCAGATTTACTTTGGAGTATTCGACCACGGTTTGTTTCTTTTGATAACCATGGTAGTCCGGTTAAGAACGCTTCTTAAACTGTCAAACACCAAGCGGTCACCGGTGACCGCAACCTATTGTTCTTTAATTGTGTCTATAAATACGGTACTCGACGAGTTAAATGAGGGTTCGAAGCTTGATAAACTAATTATATCTTCAACTGCTATGGTATAAATGTTCACGTTTCTATTTATATTTGATGGGCCGACGTTTGACCACTATCTCGTCTGGTGGTAAGCGATGATGCGGTCTACGATGGAGCACGTCGTCCCATAAGCAACCTATTCACTCTGGCCTTGAAGACACCCAAGTTATATGTGCAAAGAAATTTTAAAGTAACATCACGCCTTTTATCCCCGAAGGGGTAGGCAGAGGTGTACATTATGCTACTGTACAATGTAACACTCACTTTTCTATATTTATGTTATAAGTCCCATGTAATAGGGGGTGAGCCTATTGCCATATACCGGGCACACCCAGTCATACTTTGCCCGACCCGGGAATCGAACCCGAGACCCCTTGCCCGGCAGTCGCACTTGCAACCACTCGACCAATGAGGCAGTAAATTTTAAAGTAATAAAACGTTTATAACATTACATAAAGAAAAGAAACAAACATAGGTTGGTACCATTTTGGAAACAAGTTTTTAAGAAAACACGATTTCCGTCGCGCTACGATTAACCAAAAACTTTAATTAACCCGTTACCGGTTCGTCTTAATTATGAAGTGCGATTAGAAAATAATAAACTTTTACTTTTTTTTATATGTTACTTACTTCTAACAATTATTGTATTCGGAAAACCGAGGGAAAGTGTGTTCGTTATTAAATGGTAGTTGTGTGGGTATGTCTGGGCTTTTTCCTCGGCTATTTTTACTGCTTTGTGTGTAGAAAGTGGTGGTTAAAAGTAGAATAAGAATAGTATATTTATATCTATATATGCAAATGAAAGTCGTATTACACTATTTATAACTTAAGAACGGCTTATTAGTGGGTAAGGTAACTTAGAATCAGAAGACGGACAAAGGATACTTTTTATTAACAAATTTTTACCAAAAATCACGAACGGGGACGGGAAAATGGGATTGCGTGTACGAAGAAGGTAGAAGCTATGTTTATATATTATTTTCTTCGGGTCGGTGATTCCAGAGTCTATCTACTAGTATAAAAATTTACGTCAACTCTACACCACCTACATAACACCTACATATAATGTAGGTTTCTACTCTACAAGTAGACAAGCGTTAACCTAAATGGTGGTCAGCTATAGGCCCTGGTCAGGGATCGGGCAGCAGTGTTCTCATATAAATCAGAAGTTTTTAAACTGCGCTTTGCAACCCAAGCATGGGGATGATAGAAAACTCAGCTAAGTCTTTGTCGCGGAGAACGTAACGGGTAACCGGGGCTCCGGCTCGACGTGCAGTAGAAGGAACGGGGTGGTTTTTAGTCAGTAAGAGTCTGACACTCCCTTCCGCCTCACCCATGTGGGAGGAGTCATTCGATGATTTTCCCCCTTAAAAAAATAAAAAAAGTCTCTAGATTTGTACTATGTATTGCCAAATTCATCCCTGATTTAGAATTAATAACATTATTGGAAAAAAATGGGTAGTGTTCTGGGTACTTCGAAACATCCCTTCAGGCTACGTGAAGCGTATTTTTTGATGTTCATAAAACATCAAGAGTAAAACTCACAAAAATCGTCCTTTCCAATACCTTTGTATATTAAGAAAACATCGTTGATATTGCTTTTTGCTTACAAATTGATCAGTCGGTCGTATTACTAATTTCTTGTCCCTTTCACTCTGGCTTTTATTTCGTATGTCCTTCTCATTTCCTCTTTGAACGGATACAGACTTCCTATATGAACGTATGGGAGCGATTCTTGGAGCTTTTTGACTATTTCTACTTTTTGTGCGTTGAAGAAGTTTTATTTTTGTCACATAACGTTAGAAGTATTATTTTCTTAAAGAAATAGGCTGAATACAAATGAACCTATATGTATATTGTATGTATTATTTACTTCAACCATTATACATAGGTATATTTTATATAGGTAGCTAATGAGACTTATGTACATACTTAATGAAACTAATGAGAAGGTTTTAGTAAATTAAATATCCGACTTAAAAAAGAGGGTGTTTAAAGCCGATTTATTGAAACGCAATTTAAAAAATATATAGTTTTCTTATTTAACTATATTATTAGTCATAAGTACTGCACTTGTTGAACAAAAATAAACAGAAACAATAACTTTTAAGTTTCTCTGATGCCTTTTAAGTTTCTCTAATTTCTAATTTATTTATCATAAGTGAGTAAAAATTTCGGAGCTCAAAAGCACAAAATTACATCTACTGAATAATGAACTGAAGACTTCAAACTCAGAGGTCAAACATTTCACAGAAATTAAAATACAATAATACAAAGCTGAACCGTTTAATCATAGGCTCATTAAACATCGTCATTTAAAAAAAAAACAACTCATAATTTCCATTTAACGAACCCACGTATTTTCCGTTCCCACATAAAATTATGTCGTACATAATTTTCCGGCACATCGATCGTTTAAAAAAAGATTAACTACAATGCGACGGTTATTATAAAATAATTACTTACAATTACTCTTTACTAGTAAAAGTCAGATTTATTAACTCCCTAAAAATCAATTTATCAATGCTCATTAGAAAGAAATTGATTGCGCATCTAAAATGTCATATTAAAATGGTAAACAGAAGTTTCAATTTGTATCATTTTTGAAAATATTCGTAACTTATGAATTTTAGTAGTTTAATATGAAAAATTGTACCGAGTATAGCCATGTACAGGAATCTATTGCCAGCTAAAATCCAAACCTTTTATTTTTTAAGAGGGGAAAATCATCGACATCAATGATTTCTCCCGCATGGATGAGGCGGGAGGGAGAGTCAGACTCTTATTGACTAAAAACCACCCCGTTCCTGTTTCTGCCCTTTGAGCCGTTCAGTTCTCCGCGACTCCGTATCTTCTAATCTAAACTTGACCACGCCATTTCCAATTATTCGAAATTAGAATAATCATACAAATTTTCTGACTTGGCAAACAACGAAGTTCATAAGATTAGATCGAAAGAAAACTTTTTGCGATTATTTTCATTTATTTTTTACTATTATTTCGAACGAGTTTTATTATTATTCTCATTAAATTTAGTTTTTATAGCTAAAATTAACAATGACAACATAGTAGTAGTAGTAAAATTCTCAGTAGTAGCACGGAGTCTGGAATTCTGCCCGGCATATGGCAATACGCTCACCCCCTATTACATGGGACTCATAAGTACATAAGTACCTAAATAGCATACCTATTACATAAGTACCTAAATAGTGAAAAGTGTGTGTTACTTCTATGAGCACCTCTGCCTACACGTAAATAAAAGGCGTGATGTTATGTTACGTATATTAAGACAACATAGTACCACTCACAACACCAATGTTAACCTTCTGTCCCAACCATTTCAAAGTAAATACTTAGCAACATTATTTATTGTCAAAATAATCCATTTGGATGGTCGATACATCGTTCAGTTACGCCGTGTTATGTTCATAAAACATACATTAATCATTGGAAACTTCAACTTGGTAATTTATTGCGAACATGTCAAGAAGATTTTCGTTTGTACTTTTGAAACTCTCGTGTGAGGTCCCAATTTCATTAAACAACAATCGTTTAAATTAAGAAGTCATTATTTATGTTGTGGGTGCTTTTGTTTGAGAGAAAAAAATGAGATTATTCTATGTTTATTTTGATTTTACTGTGAGCTTTACAGACCTCACAAGGGTCATCTTTGTCTTTTCTGTCAGTTATTCAGGCCAATGTATTTTAAGTGTTGTTTAGATTAATAAATATTCATTACTTATTACACGTAATCATATTTATGTAAATCATAAATTTAATTAAAAAATAATAAAACGATGAAGAGTTAAAATTTAAAAATAGAGTGAAATGTAAATTATTACGTAATCGATGCAAGTTTAATTTTAAAGTAGTTTGTATGTATAAATTGTATCGATTGAATAAAATGTATGACATTATAATTAAAATGAAAGTGTTAAAATTAGTATCAAAATATCACTTATATATACATTTTTAGTAAATAATGAACAATGAAACAAGTCGCAATATCTTTAAATTTAAAGTCCGTGAGCAACTATTTAAGCATTGGCAGACTCAAAATAATTAAGGAAACTATTCGAACAACGTTTTCTTTTTTTTATTTTTATATAATATATTGTAGTATTTATGCAGTATAAGTATTTGTTTAGTAGTATATATTATATGGTATGTATATGTCTATTTATAAAATATTGTATTAATATATTTATTCTATAGGTATTTATGTGTGTAGTATACATATTACATAACTTTTTTTTTTTTGATTGTGTTCTGGCTTCGCGACCACTTCATTTCTCTGCACTTCCCTATGGTTGACTGTAAGAGAATGCCTTAAGGCATTAAGTCCGCCATTCACGGTATTTTGTGAAGAAGAAATAAATAAATAAATAAAATAAATATTTTACCACATACGTTAAAAAAACCATTGTACTAAGGTTTCAATAAAAACTAATAAAAAAAAACAACACCACAGAAATAATTCTAATACTTATCCAATTCTACTATAAAAACCTTGAGACAAAAATAAATCGTAAAATCCGGAAACCTCCAAAAAAACCATTAAAATAACCATAATTAATTAGAATCATAATAAAATAATGACACAATCACAAAGTTGTATCCTAAAACAAATAAGGCAACATAACTTCTAAACTATTATAATAATTAATTAATTGTTACTATCAAATTAATTAACAAGTTTTATGAAAGTTTAACATCCTTGGTGTCCCGCTGTGCGCCACCCGTCTTCCGAAATAATAATTATTATTATGATAACAATTAATTTGTATTATTAAATGCATTAAAAACTTGTAATGTCTGTAATAATACAGGTAATCTTTTGGCTACTTCCCATTTGGTAAACTTCCCATTTCGTAAACCTCAAACTGTACCTACTAAAAAGTTGCGTTTGGTAAACATTTCGTTACTTCATACATTTAATCCCATTTGGTAAACTTTGTTAGTATTGTTATTTTTGTACGGTACAGTCAGTGTCAAATTAGTATTAAATTAGAGATGTATATATTTTTAAATGCTTCAGTCTTGAGATAGTATCTCGACCATCAAAAAGAATGGCTGATCAAGAAGAAGTAAAAAAAACGTATTACGACGCAATAATTTATTGTGACTGGTATTATTAGCTTAATTAAAATAATAAGAACTTGTTAGTTAAAAATGATTATTGGGTTTAAAGAGTATTATTATAATTTTATTGACCGGAGCAGGATTATATTTTGACGACGAGGTTCTAAGTTTGAACGATGTGTAAAAAAACATTAAAATTTTAGATTAGGTACCTATTAAATTAAAACTTAATAAAAATAACTTTCATTGTAGATAAATAAATAGGTTTAGTTAATTTATATATAGGACTGCAGAGCAAAGGGTCTGTGGTTTCAATACCTGAATGAGACAAAGTGATGACGAATATTATAGCAGATCTTATCTATTATTAAAACTTTATCTAAGTAATTCATTACACATTCTTCGTGTACTTAGCGAAAAAAATGTTCTTCAAACATCAATTCGCGTGGATTCACATTTGAATAATATTTTGGATAATTCTTCAAGCACTTAAATCTTAAAGGAAAGTTATGGATGAAATTCCAAGTAGATGTTTACCTACTTAGTTAAGTAATGTTTTTGAGGAAAATTGATAGGTATTATCGTGAACTGGAGGCGTTGTTGGAATACCTTTAATATTAAATTTTGTGTATGAAACACGATTATCTTGATCTGAATATTTTTATTGATATTTTTATGAGGTTTGAAGGCTGCTTTTAGTGATAATTAGTTCCTTATTTTTAAGTCTTTTTTTGAGGGGGAAAAATCATCCAATGACCTGTCCCGCCTTGGGTTGTGCAAGAGGAAGTATCAGACTCTTACTGACTAAAAACCACCCCGTTCCTTCTCCTGCTCTTTGAGCCGGAGCCCCGGCAACCCGTTAAGCCTTCCGCTTATTTTTAAGTCTAACAGTTTAATGAGTTAAGACTAAGAACTAACAAGGTTTTTGTTTAAATTAAAACTTTCGGTTTCCTCACGCCGGTACCACGGAATGAGGAAAGTCCACGTGAATCACAGCAGAAGGCGCATTGGGTCCGCACTGCCGCAAAGTCGAGCAGCCAGTAGCAGTGAGTCAATCGCCGCGTCGCTGGTGACAGAATCCTGCTCATGAATATGAGCCTCTAGCATGGCTTGAAACCAGTCGAATTCCTAGTCAAACAGTTACGTGAGTAAAGGAGTATGGAATTGTATCTAACAAATTAATAAGTAATTCAAACATAAATAAAGTTGTGACTGGCTAAATATTGTTATTCTGTAATCTCTGCCTGTTCCGTAGAAATACGCTAGACTTTGTAATATTCAAAACAAAAACTAAACGTGCAACTTTGTACTTTATATTACAAAATTTAAAGTTTATTTTACAATTCCCAGTGGTAAAATTCAAAAGGTGATATATCGCCTGTTGCGATAGTTTCACACTTTCCATAATATTTACACCGCATTATAATAATGAGTAATTTATAATGAAGTTTAATTATTCTGTAAAATGTGGAAGTTGCTTCTGTGTATTGAGAGGTCAAGTCCTTTATCAATGGGTTTACGATATTAACAAACTAATATTAATAATATAATTTTACGTGTTACATTCAACGACCAATAAGGTCAAAGATATATACGTTATTTATTATTATTATTTATAACGCCTATTTACAGATTGATTAATAAAATATTAATACTTCTACTTTAGAACAAACAAGGTGCCTGCGTGCCAAAGTGATTGCTTCGTTGGCCGATTGGTCGCAAAGTGCGACTGCCGGACAAGGGGTCTCAGGTTCGAATCACAGGTCGGGCAAAGAATTACTGGTTTTTTTTTATTCTCAGTAGTAGCATGGTGTCTGAAGTTGTGCAATACGCTATCGCCCTATTACTTGGGACCCATAACATAACTAGTGAAAAGTGGGTGTTACATTGTACAGTGGCATAATGTGCACTTTAGCCTACCCTTTGGGGATTAAAGGCGTGATGTTACATATGTTATTCTACTTTAGTTGAATTTCTGGACATTTTCTACCAGACTAACAATAAATACCTTCATTAAAAATAAATCATTCGATTTTATGGAATGATATTTTTTTATACCTATATATTATAATATATGAATTTATCTCATCAACCATAACTAGACATTAAAACCAAAATTACAACCTCATTAATTCAATTAAACGAGCTATTCAAAAACAACACATTATTATAGCTAAAACAAAAAATACATAACTGAACGTAACTACATATATCTAATCCTGTAGATACCACACGCATCGAAATAAGATGGTTGTCGCGTCGTATACCATCAAGTGGAGAGTTTTATTTTTATACCATAACGAGAAAACTTCGACCAGTAATTAAATAAACAGTTTGCTTTGAGTGGTAACTTGGTAGAATGTTTTTATTTATAAAAAGGGATAGTAAGTGATCTGTGGGGTTGTGTATATGAAAGTAAAGGAAAATTGTAACATAACATATACACATAACATCATTCCTTTTAGCCCCGAAGGTAGACAAAGGTGCTAATTACAGCGCTTAATGCCACTGTATAATGCAACACCCACTCTTCACTAGTTATGTTATGACTCCCATGTATTAGGGGGTGAGCTTATTACCATATACGGGACAAAGTTTCAGACGCCGTGCTACTACTGAGATTTTAAAAAACACATAACATAACATAACATCACGCCTTTTATCCCCGAAGGGGTAGGCAGAGGTGCACATAGAAGTAACACCCACTTTTCACTATTTATGTTATGAGTCCCATGTAATAGGGGGTGAGCCTATTGCCATATACCGGGCACATTTCCAGACTCCGTGCTACTACTGAGATTTTTAAAAAACCTCAGTAATACTTTGCCCGACCCGGGAATCGAACCCGAGACCCCTTGCCCGGCAGTCGTACTTGCGACCACTCGGCCAATGAGGCAGATTTTAAAAAAATCCTAGTAAAACTTTGCCCGACCCAGGAATCGAAATCGAGTCGGGCAAAGTATTCTGTAGGCTGTAGGCTTCAGATTTGTATAATAATGTAAATCGAAATTTATTTATTTACTAGCTTCTGCCTTCTTCTACTAGTTTTTTCTTTTTCTCCTCTTATAATATCTTCTATTAAAATTCGTTGCGGGAACCAAGACAGTCCCTGGGACGCGCCGGACTTCAGTGTTCCGGTGTTTTTATGGTTGTATCTACTGTAGATCCTGGGTTACAGGAATTGCAGCGGTTTTGGGAGGTTGTGGCGGGCTTGTAGCTTCTGCCCGCGACTTCGTACGCGCAATCCCGTTTCCTTCCGTTCCCATAAGATTTTAATGATTTCTTTTCTATCATAAGAACCTTCTCCTGACAATATAACAAACACAACAGAAAATCAGCCAGATCGAATTAATATATAACAATAACATTACATAAAGACCAGCCACACTCAACTCATATCGATTATCTTAATTGTTAACGTTTATACTGATTGCTGCGTATAAATATTTATAAAGATTGATATCTACTTTCATTTGCGAATTAAATATTAATTAAGTATTCAAGTTTATTGAAAAACATACATTTTGCAATATTTTGCGCTTTGATTGTTATTTGGCAAATTGGTTTTGTTTATGTAACCTAGGTTTATTATATATGCAGGTATTCTTATTGTAGTATGTACTATGGGACACCATAATAAGAATACAGAATACAGTATAAGAAATTATAAAACTTAGGTAAGCAGGCATGCTTACCTAAGTTTTGAGACTAAAAATTGATAATTACCTAATACTTGAATTAAAATAGACAGACAACAGGACAGCTGAAACTAAATCAGAGCTTGTTGATTTATATTACTAAAACCAAACTAAAAGCATAACAACATCACAAAGCATACAAAAATATTCAAACTATTTGTCTATAATATTACGACAATGTACCAATAAATAAAGTGAACATAATATATAAGCTCAATAATAGTTTAGTCATAGCTTCTACCAATAATGAAAATAAACATTTTATAACTACAAAAACAGGTATTTATGAGACAAAAACAAAACACTTGATTATGTTAATACGAGACATGCGCCTCGCGTCTAATTTTTAATCTTTATTGGCCATTAAGCTTAGCATGATATCGGATTATAGACAATTTATTTACTTTCTGCTTACCCTGTAATGACGTAGGTACTTCTGTTTATATTATTAGAAATTGTTTTAATGTGAATTGATTAGGTTTTGGATTTCATTAATGTAACTAGAGGTACGAGTAGGTGTAGATTATTGTTGGTTGAATTTCGATATATTTTCTTGTTTAAACTGTCAAATACCAAGCGCTCACCGGTGACCGCAACCTATTGTTCTTTAATTGTGTCTATAAATACGGTACTCGACGAGTTAAGGTAAAACTATTGAGTTATTTCTAAACTAGATTCTTATAAGAAATAGCGTAATATTTGTTCAAACTTCCAACACGAATGGACGTTATGACTCCTTGCGCGGGAAACTTTACTATCTGTCACATTTGACAGATGACAGCGTCACTGTGACAGCTAGTGCTGCCGATAACACAGATTAAATTAGTGACGTTCATTTAGTTGAGTCATCTAACACTAGATATAATATAGTTTAGATTCAGCTTTTATTTTAAGTAATTGTCTTACAAGTACTTACAATTCGGGCAGTGTCTAATTTTAGCAACCAATGTAGATTTTTGTAAAGATTTATCTTACCTGAAACAAGAAACAAAAAAATGTTAATATCCATATTTCAGTATAAGTAACTAAGCTTTTTATAAAGAAAAGCAAAGATTTGTTTAGTTAGTGTATTAAAACAGCATGAACACATACACAGACAACCTCTGCATATCCCACAGACAACAAACTCCGTGATATTATCCCACACAAAGCCACATACATTACGCCCACAATATGTCATAGCTCTTAATGTAATTGTATAAGTAGCCAGATGTAATTATTTAGCGCTGTATCCCCCCTGGAGATCTGTTTTAGTTATCCATGGGATATCTTGTACGGTTGCCTGGGCGACGGTAGTTACTACACATAAACATAAATACATACAAGCGAACATATATTTTTTTTATTAAAGGACTTGTACTCAGAGTCAAATAAATGCCAATATGCCAGAGGATATTAAATGAATTACAAAAAAATAAATAAATAGAATTTCTAGAAATCTTGTGAATATTTATTGTAACTTATCCGTTTGGTTAGGTTATGTTGGTTCCGATTTGGTTAAATGTTAATATTTATCTAATGAGGGAGTGCAATCTTAGGACTTTATTCAAAAATGGTAATAGTTGGATTTATTAGCATTTTATCCTCAAATAAAATAAGACAGTCAAAAACAAATAGACGAACAATTTTCCTGTAATAAAACACACATTTTATTTTATACCTATCTAAGTTTCTGACAAATCAAAACATCTATTTCAGTGAGGTATTCCCTCAAGACAAAAGAAAATAAGAGAAATATTTTCAATATCCATTGTAACGACGGAAAACTCAGATATAAATATTGCTAGGGAAGCATTATTATTGATTTTTTAGTAATGTTCAACTCTGTTTTTCTTTATTACCTGCTTGGTTAAAATTGTACTCTTTGAATTGAAACTTTCTTTACTTTTGTTTTACTTTCATACCGATTGACAACTAAATCATAATTATCAGCATTAACAAGAGCAGCCTGTGATAGGCCACGAGTGAACCTCCTATCCTGCATAGAATCTCAGGGTTTCTCAAAATCTCTGTACTTGGCTGGTGGGGTTGCAAATTGTTTTTACAAGGCTCGTCGACTAGTACAACACCTTTTATTTAATTTTTGGACGGACCTTTTATTTAATCATCCAATTCCTGAAGGGGAAAATCATCGAATGACTTCTCCCACCTTGAGTGAGGCGAGAGGGAGTGTCAGACTCTTACTGACTGAAAACCACGACGTTTCTACTCCTATTCTTCGAGCTGGAACCCACGATACCTGTATTGAGAGTAGGGTGCCGATACTCGATCGATTAAAGACGTAGTATCGATACGATTATCGATAAGCACAACCATTTAAAAGTAAACAAAAGTTACCTAACAACGAAAATTTAAAAACAATAACTTTTTAAGTAATACCACTATAAAAGATACATTGTATTTTATCGAACTATATCTTTTGAATCCATGATATAATCGTAACGTAGGAGTTCAAAACGTTTGATAGGCCGCGTTGCGCGTACGCAAACAAAGCGACGTTGTTCAAAGTACCGATAGCAAAAAATGTTGCGTAATGCGATGAAAAAATGTACCGTTGGTTCGTTACAGTGGATTGTGCGAGTCAATGCTATTGTGTTTAAGGTCTGTGCAGACGAGCTGCGCGAAAACGCGCGTTTATTTTGTGTAAATGTCATATCATGCCGCATATGAATCCGGAAAGGGTAACAACCACATTTCAGTTATGTTATGAGTCCAAAAAAAATATGTATACAAAATTTTCAGAAAGATTATTGCACAATATTTTCAGAAAGATGAACATTTCTAATATTTTACTTTAAAAACTTGACCAAATGAGGCAGTATTGTTTAAAAAAAAACAGAGACAAAGACTGAACCACAATAACTTACATCATAATAATTAGGTATTATTATGACTAATGTATTGTTATATTTGGATTATATAACATCAACAAATTACTGTAAATATTCTCACAGTCAATATAATGTTTTCATAATATTATTAGATTCTGTGTGGGAACCTAAAGTGGTTAATTGTCATCAAGTCGTCACTAAACATATAATACTAAACATTGTGTATTCATACGATCATTATATTGTATACTAACTGTTGCCTGCGACTTCGCCCGCGTAGAATATAAATTTTAGGACAAAACTTTTATGTTTTAAAATAAATATAGCCTATGTTTTTCCTTAGTACATACATCAGTTACCTGACTGTAAAAGTCCTGTCTACATCGGTCTGGCCATACAAATAGAGAGACAGACAAAAATTTCTAAATCATGTTATTTTGGAATAGGTATCATATATGTTTTTGCAAACTTAGCGATATCTAAAAACAAACCTAATCAAGTACATGATATCCTGTGTATCAAAGACAATATCCGGACTGTCAGAGACAATATTTATACTTTTTTGCAATCGACTTGACAGACGGAAATTGTTGCTTTTCTAAAAATAATGATGGCGCACGGCATTTTATATCGCTTTTATTTAGATTGTGTGTTTCAGAAGCTATGGTTAAGGAATCATAACTTGTTAAAATATTTTTTTAACTTGATGATAAGTGATTAAACGAAGACAATCAACAGCTTATGACGCTAGTGGAAATAAAAAAAAATTCATACTTATTGTTCAAGCGACATCTAAATCCCTCTGCGTCAAAAGTCTCTCGTCTGACCAGCTCTTTACAAAACCTCGCCCATTGGTCGACAAAACGGCACAAAGCATTGACGTTCAGAAAAATAGATGTCAAAATGACCTCGGCAAAAAGTCGTCTCTTAATGATATCACTGCCTTAATCTGCTGCATAAATAGACTAATATTACTGCAACATATTATAACTATAAATGATATTTGGTTATTGGTTTGTTTGTGTTGAAAAGTCTTATGACACTCAAGGAGTGAGCATTAATTAAAGGAGGACACAATTGGCACGGCCGGCCTGGTATAGCAACGATCTTTGGTGAACATAAAGCCAAATTAATGCAGAGAATTTGGCAAATAATTTTAGGGAAAAGAGGCCTTCAATCCAGCAGTAAATTATCCCAAGCTAAATCATAATTAAATAGAGTCTGAAGCTACTGGACCTAGGACGGACCGCTTTAAAAAAATTAGGTATTACTTCGTAAAAAAAAAATATGTCAATACTTTTAAAGGACCAGGAAGAACTACTTGAATGTACTGGCAAAATCACAGGCGGAAACCTAGTAAAACATATTATATTATGTTAATGGAAAGAACGTCTTCGCTACACTGCGTGCAAGAATAACGGGACACATCTGTTCATGTTTTGAATTCAGTTCTTTGTTGAGTTACTTTTTTTTGGTCGTATGTGTAAATAAGATGGGATTAGGGCTAAATCGGGAGTATTTTCAAACATAGCATAACATTTATTTTGGAGAGAATTTATTGAATCTTTTTTTTGTTATATTTATTATCATTAGCTTTTGGCTACGACACACGATTAATGGCAGTTTGTGAAGCAGCGTTATTAATGAGGATCACATAATTATAGTAAATTGATGTTTATAATATTTTGTAAATGACATCAGTTAATACTGAAACTCCTGACGATGGACGTAAGGGCATTTAGTGGCAACCACTCTTATCACTACTACTAATAAACAAACAGAGATTTAAGTCAAATTAGAGAATTTTGTAAAAAGAAAATGCTCCAAAAATGTTTACATCTGTGTATGCAACCAGTTTTTTGAATCAAATGCAACTGTACCACTCATTATTTATTTCGGTACCAAACAGTACTCGTTTACTCTTCCGTGACATGACAAAGTAAGTGGTCGTTGCAATAGATGACCAGAGAGGTCGACTCGCCTATTTTTTGGTCATAGAACTGGCATTGTTATTAAGTATGGCAACATTATTTTGTTGCGGTAGTGTTGTGATGCATACTTTTTGGGATACAACTAGTTTAAACAGTTTGTTTCTGTATGATTGAAGTCAACTTGGATTCGATGTCTGTATTGAATTAAGTATTTTTTGATAATAGAGATAGACAATATTAAAATCATTTAATACTCTACCGTAGTATAATTTGGAATATCATAATTATAGTTAAGAACGATTTACACAATTTAGCAATAGATCTTCAGGTATTCCAAAAAATCTTATCACAATCTAATAAAAAAAGATTATGGCCAATAAACCACGATGAAAAATCTTTACTTCAGGGATTTGTGGTTGGGTTAAATCCCTAATTTGAGTTCTGCCTCTTCTGGATATACTTCGCGTAAAAATCTACAGGGTATCGTTCAACCGCGCATAGTAACTGTCCGTCCCTTGCATGTCTCACGCTCTCATACGTTTTTGCTTACCTTGCACTCTGCTATATACTTACATGTGTCCCTACAGTACAAATAGCATAAATAGGAAATATAGAAATCATAACACTATCTCAGACGCTGTCATATAATTAGAAAACTATTTGTACGTCCTTTCAACCCAATCAACTCATGTCACGGATCACAAACACTTAGACTATAATTGAATAAATAAATAAATATCTACAGAAGACAAATCAGGCCTACTGTCATTAGTAAAAGTGTCAATAAGGTCAAGTGATCTCAAAATATAATGGTCATTGAACTGCCAAGTGGCAAGTGTCATGGCTACTTGTTTTCACCAAGATATGGCCAACAGTCAAAATTGATAGCCGACTGAAATCTAAAATGCTTGGATAGACCTTGATTTGCGATATCAGTTGTGTAAAATGTTCGTCAAAAATCTGGTGAGATTTAGATTGGTATGATTTGTACCAGATCAGTTACGGTTGATTACGGACTTTAGAGGCGTTCTGGAAGTTTCATTCATTCTAGCTCATCGCCTTGGTGAAAATTTTCTTCATCTTCATTCTGAGGGCAACTTTTCTTCTTTCTGCTACTATCTTGAGTAGTTTGGAGTCGGTACGATATTATAAAAAATGTCGTGGTGGCCCGGAGGTTTAAGACGCCCACTTCTCATGCATGAGGGTGCTTGCCGTTGGTAGGTTTCGAACCCGCAGGTTCGAAACCTACCAACGGCAAGTACCAATGTGACTTTTTCCTAGTTATATGTACTTTCTAAGATTATTTAGACACCACTGACAAACGGTGAAGGAAAAACATTGTGAGGAAACCTGGACTTATAATTTCTAATTATAAGTTTCAAATCGCCAACCCACATTGAGCAAGCGTGGTGATTAATGCTCTAACCTTCTCCGTGTAAGAAGAGGCTTTGCTCAGCAGTGGGCATTTATAGGCTGTTGATGATGACGATATTCTATTCTTCTCCATTCTCACCTATTGAATATTCTTCCATAAACCTCTTTCATATCATTCGTCAAATACCTAATCTACATATGTTGAACTTTTAAATCCACCACTCGCTTTGTAATAGTTATGATTTTCGTTAATATTAAAACTTTCAGCGTGTCAACTATTATTGGATTTTTCATGGTTAGATTAGTGTCAATAATGGATCCAAAAACCTTTAATAGATTTATTAGTGGCCCTAATTTCTGTCTAGACTATCTAGACAGACTTGTCTATAATTGTGATCGTTTCATTTCGGTAATACAAATGTAAAGGGATTAGCTAAGTTGATATTAGCTTCTGAAATTTCACTTGACTATACCATGATCACTCATCACGATGATGATCGTAATGAAGAAGATCGTTATCTAGGCCTAAGCATTGACGCTTGAACTTTTTATTTGACAAATTTTTAGTGCAATTTTTATCGCCATTCAAACTCCAAATTCCTTGATATTACTAATTTTACTTAAGTTTTTATATTAACTATCGTGAGACATACTTAATTAACTAAAACCGTGGGTTACTCACGTGACCGCGCACGCTGCTCATTAGGAAGAACCTCTCTGTGGTTCGAAACTAGTAGAGCTTTTTTCAGTATATTCATGTGAGTAACCCGCGATTTTAGTTAATTTTACTTAAGTGTTCAACATACGATTACTATTTCTTTTCAATATTTAACTCGTCGAGTACCGGTTTTATAGACACAATTAAAGAACAATAGGTCGCGGTCACCGGTGACCGCTCGGTGTTTGACAGATTAAAAAAGTAACAACTTAAATCTTTTAAACTTCACAACACTGGCTAGTCTAGTAGGTGCACATTTTTAAACAAAAACGAAACGTATGTGTGTCATAACAATGTAAATAATATCAGTCACCACACTATAATAAACAAAACACTGCCATAATACAGTGGGGGCCACAAAAAATGAGTCACGAATGCACCATAACGTACATACGGCTACAAATAAACCAATATAAATTGACTGTCGAGTGTGCGGAATCATCATATACAGCGAGGTCATGGTAATCTGGTATATACGGGTACACAACTGGCCACTAAAACTGGTACAAATGCGTGCAACTGTCATCTTGGAATGTCAACGCGGGTGGTGATTGACAATTGACCTTTGAAGGAGACGCTTCGACATCAATGTAAATATGACCCGTTTGTTTGCCTTGAAGGATTTAAGAAAGTATGAGCTTTGTAAACAGTGTGAGCGTTCTGTAAATATAGGCTTATGCCTTGCTATTTGTTAATGTTTTAGCTTAGATGTATCGTGAAATGTTATGGTAATTCAGATTCAGTGTTGTGTTTGGACATATTTTGTAATACAAAATTTGAAAAGGGAAGTTGTATGTATCTACTCAATAAAATTATATCAAAGAGTAAATAAATAATACAGGTAATTTTTACTGTCGTTTTCTACCTTATGATTGTGTATAAATATTTCTATTACATCCAAACTTATGAACGACAAGTAGCTTCACTTTTTAAAAGCAATTAAATGTGAATCACGTGCTACAAAAGCCTACCATCCCGGACAAGACAACAAAACCGTTATAACTTAGCCCTAAAACACCCATTCAGCTAAACACACAAAGAAACAATAAAAAACCAATAAAATATGTTACATACAAACTATTTAAGTCTAATATTTATGCGGAACCCGTCGCCATTTTATGACCACTTTACTGGGAACACAAGAGGCCGGCTTGACATTAGAAACGTCAGATTGTCAGTCAAAACTCGTGCGCAATCCTTTAAAAGAAAAAGTAATAGCGCATGCGCTAACTTTGAATCAGAAAACCTGGATATGAATCATAGGATTCCTGAATTGAAATTACTGCTGTACTCAGACGATTGACGATTACCTAATTCCTGTATTCGACGATTTTGTTCTAAAACATTTGCTAATTGATTGCCTCGCTAGCCGAGTGGTCGCAAGTGCGGCTGCCGGATAAGGGGTCTCGGGATCGATTCCTGACTCCAGCAAAGTACTAATGGGTTTAAAAAAAAAATCTCAGTAGTAGCACCGTATAGAATTGTGCGCGTTATATTGCTATAGGCTCACCCCGTGTAACATGGGACTCATACCATACATTAATAGTTAAAAGTGGGTATTATATTGTACAGTGGCATTAATCGCCGTAATGTGCACCTCTGCTTACCCCTTCGGGGATAAAAGGCATCTATGTCACCCAGGCAGCGTTTGTTTCTAAAACCAAATACAATAAAACAGACAATCGTCATTTGAATCCGGTATTTAAGTACCACGTTAACCACGTGTGTTAGTAACATTGTGACGTCAGCAACGGCCATCTTTCTTTGCGTGCACATACGTCACGCTTAACCCTGCCACACATAGCGGTAAGTCAAGATTTTTAGTGTGACGCAGGTCCGTCTTAGAATGTTGTATTACCTTGTCTTTTGTGGGTTGTTGAGCTAGTTTGGAATGCCAGTAAAGACTTAGTTGCTGTTTATTTTGAGTGAAAAGTAAAGACTTGCGTTTTGCAATGTACATATCAGCCAGAAGATATACTTAACATAACATCACGCCTTTAATCCCCGGAGGGTAGGTAGATATGCACATTACCCACTTTTCACTATTTATGTCAGAGCCCCATGTAATAGTGGGTGAGCCTATTGCCATATACTGGGCACATTACCAGACCCCGTGCTTCAAAAACCTAGTAAAACTTTGCCCAACCCGATTTTTTCGAAGTGCAGGGTGGTTTTTATAGCCTCCCGAATAGTTAATAAGTTTAAAGCCAAATAGGATTACGAATATCGTTGCATACACACCCATAATGCTAACTTACACCACTAATAGAATGTCAAATACTCATTACAGAACGCTCATTTCAAACATATTAATTTTATAATTGCTCTGTACATTTAGAAGATAATCTTGACCCTACAATGTCATGTACAGAATTGATCAGAGATAGACTGACAAACGACCGTGAACTGCAGGTCACGGCTCCTCCACTATACCGACGAAGCGAGAAAATTTCGTAAGAAAGGTACGTTGGCTAGCCCGTGAACCTATCCTATTCTGTCAAATTTTTCTATTACATGTTCAACTTTATTGTATTGGAACAAAGTTGAAAATGCAATGAATAAATTTGACAGATTGGGGTAGCTTAATCTGCTAGCTATTGGCAACTGTACCTAAGTATTCAGTGCACGTTTAAATTACTTCTTGTCTGTGCCTGTGAGCCAAATAGAAGAACTTAAACGCTAGTTGAATGGATGAATAGAAAAGTAAATGATATAGTTAAGTTCTGATATAATTTGTTGATTGTCAATGACAATCGTGAATATTGTCAAATAGCTTCTGCCAGTGGCTTAGCTCGCGTTTTCGTGCGGTAAAAATAGCCTATGTGTTAGAAAAACAAATAATATAAAATTCATCTTGCCAGCAATACTTTTGGATTAGGCCCATCCTCCGTAATCCCCCCAATCCTTGAATGCCTAACAATCCTCAAATTCCCAATTCCCAAAAGTAACGTACTTGTAACGCGTCTGGTGCTCCAGGTGTCCATGGCCGGCGCCGATTGCTTACCATAAGGTGATCCGTCTGCTCGTTTACCGGCTTATATGGCATTAAAAACTGAAACGCGTTTCTAATACAACATTTTCTAAGTAAACTCAACGAATCAAGACTTAGAACAACTAATAACACAAGTTATACATACAACAAGAAAACCACCAACCAAAGAAGTCCAATAAAATTATTATCTTTGCCTAAGGAAGAAGTAATTACGATAAAAATCTTTTAAGTCAACGAAGCGTTACAATAATACAGCGTCATTCCGTCTGAAGGTAACTTTACATTGAATGTATGAGCACACGGCAGCACATCAGCATATACCAATCTGACAAAATTTTCAATAGATTTTCTGCTTTATCGCTTAAAAATTAAGTTCAAAATTGCACATACCGTGTACAAGGTCAGAATGTTATTCAAATATTTAAAGTAATCACAGTTTTGTTTAAATGTCGCTTTTAGCGTATTTATTTATAACTAGCTTTTACCCGCGGCTTCGCTCGCGTCACAAAAGGATAAAAAGTAGCTTATGTGACATATACCAATACACACAGCGCCATCTATACCAATACTTTAGTTTTTCCTCGGGAATATCTAATTTTTCCGGGCTTCTAACTTTACGTCTGCAAAAATTCAAAGCAATCGGTTTAATAGTTACGGCGTGAAAGTGGAACAAACAAACAAGCAAACTCACTTTCCGATTTATAATATTAGTAAGGATGAATGTGTGTGTGTGTGTGTGTGTAGGGATGTGCGTGCGCAATAAATCCTATTGTTGTCGTTACGTAAATTCGTTTTATGTAGGTAATTTTGTTTTGTTTTAAATAGGTAAGTAAGTAGTATTGTTTTTGTTGAATGAAATTATTTTAATTCTGTCTGTAAAGTTAGTTTTACATTGTATTGTGAAATGTATTTATACTACGTTCTATTTTTGTATGTTAATTTGTTGGTGGATTTAATTGTAAACTTTTCAAAATATTTGTATACTTATACGATTTAATTTTAATTAACTAAAACTAAAACTTTCGTGAGGCATACTAATTAATTATTATGTTTTCGGCTTACTGATTTTTGTTGACTGTTTGACGCCGCAGCTGACTCGAGTAGCCAGTAGCAGCGCGACAGGCGCCGCGTTGCGGGTCGCGAAATGCTGCTCATGAATATGAGCCTCTAGCATGGCTTAAAACTAGTCAAGTTACTCGTCTACACAGTAACGTGAGTAAGCCGAAAATATAATAATTACTTATAAAACTGTAAACATTTTCTATGAACAAAATGTGACATTTAATCCAAAATCAGCCATGTAGCTGTTTTCTAAAGCACCAAACCAGACTACATGTATTCTACCAATCGATACCAATAACGGTGAATACCCTCATTTACACTTAGAACTTAAATTACTCGACATAATAACGTCTAAGACTATTCAAATAAAAATATCTGTCTAGACTCCAGACAAAAAATATATTCCTAAACGATCTGAAAGTGAAAGTTTTCAATATCCGATGTCAATTATTTTCTTCATTCTACTAATCTAAGACCCCAAATATGGCAACACTAGGCAAAATTAAAAATAGAAATTTAAATTAAAATTCGTTCCAAATTGAAATTTGAAATTTGGTAACCAATTAACGTATTCAATTGTAGCATTAATGAAGTCCATTTTCGTATCAACATTATAGATGAAAATAATAATTGTTCATTTTAATATTATTTCGAAGTGTTCATAAATTGCCAGGTTTGGATTTTAGAATGAAACCATGGATATGGAATATGGCTATGAATAGAAAAATGAAACGAATAGAACAGTCTTCTTCTCTCTCAGAATAACGTCTTTTTACCTATTCCACATTCAATTTCTTATTTTAGCTACGACATTAGAATATATCTCATAAAGACATTATTATTAGATTAAAAGATTATATTAAGAGTTAAAAGTCTAATCAATATCATTTATTTCAATTAGACCAGCAAAGCATTATTGAACATCATCATCATCAACAGCCTATAAATGCCCACTGCTGAGCAAAGCCTCTTCTCACACGGAGAAGGTTAGAGCATTGATCACCACGCTTGCTCAATGCGGATTGGCGATTTCAAACTTATAATTAGAAATTATAAGTCCAGGTTTCCTCACGATGTTTTTCCTTCACCGTTTGTCAGTGGTGTCTAAATAATCTTAGAAAGTACATATAACTCGGAAAAAGTCACATTGGTACTTGCCGTTGGTAGGTTTCGAACCCGCACCCTCATGCATGAGAAGGGCGTCTTAAACCTCCGGGCCACCACGACATTTTCATTGAACATTAAACCAAAAATGTTTTGCTTCAAATACTATACAAAAAGTTATCGCAATTATTATTTCCATACACATTAGAATATCAATATCCGAACAATACAATTTGAACTGCCAATCATGACACTTACCTAACCAATTTTACAAAAAGCCTACTCAAATGAAATCTAAGACAATACATCAATCACTTTCCGAAACACCATTTACAAAATCTACGCATAATCAAAAACAACCGAAAAGAAACACAAAACAAATTAAGTAATGGCCTCCTGTTAAGTAGATACACAATCATTAACTAACTTAATAGCAACTGTACAGACTTACGACAGTAAAAATAAGGTCCGCCACACGGTTGCGACATATCGTGGGCGGTACGTTTGGTCACCAGATGGCATAATGACGAAATCACTGTGTATTTGTCTTAGAGCGTGCATTTTTCAAATGCACTTCGCTTCGGTCATTCGGTGACACGAAGATTGCCGAAGTTTGACAAGTTTGACAGCTGTCAACGGTGTCAGTTTTGAATGCTGAGTTGAAATGTCATGTTGTGTTGTGTAATGAATGATAGAGTTTGATGATAATGTTTTGTCAAAAAATTATTAAATGACAACTTTAAATGGCGTTAAATTCTATCCTAGCTCTCATATTATAGGAACCTTTAATCTAAGTGCTCTAAGTGGTTTGAAAAATTTCTGATTGAGTTTTAAGGATAAGTCCTAAGTGGATATAAAAATTAGATCATAAGTTCTAAAAATAAATTAGGAGACTCTTATCAAATTCAAAGAACTAGATCCCAAATATTTTGACACTATATTTTATCTTCCATGATTACGAAACAATAGACAATATTTTTTTTAAACATATACGTACATTTATTCCAAATCAAAATCGATAGTGTTTTCACATATAATAGTAATCGATTTCAGTTTATCGGTTCCATTAAATAGCTTAACTAACTGGCTAGACTGTAGACTTTCACAATAGAAAAGGATATAAAATCGATATTAATTCCACTTTCTGACACTATCGCCATTTTAATTAAACAACAAAGAAATGAAAACAACGATCGCTTCACACCAATTAAAATTGCAGCAAAACATTGTTTTAAAAAACAGGTGAAGTATGAATCGTGTTTGCTAATTGTGTTTAGTATTTTATTTTTTAATATTTGATCTCTAAAGTTGAGTAAAGAGTTTTGGCTACTGAGAACGAGATACAAGGGTAGATCTCTGGGTAAGACAATGAGAAAATAATAATCAAATGTTGGGTGTAGTCTATTCCTGTGTGAGGTGTACCTCCCACAAAATAAGGAATTAGTAAGGTATGCTTACAAGCAAAAAGCAAGTATACTAAAAATACACATCTGACCTCACATAATTTTAGGTCTAGTGCCTACGACAGGTTCTAAAAATTTCAATGAAGTCAATGTCAAAATCAAAATAATTTATTTCAATTAGACCTCAAAGGCACTCTTGAGTCGCGGAGAACCTAACGGGTAACCGGGGCTCCGGCTCGACGTGCAGGAGAAGGAACGGGGTGGTTTTTAGTCAGTAAGAGTCTGACACTCCCTCCCGCCTCACCCAGGCGGGAGCAGTCATTCGATGATTTTCCCCCCTTAAAAAAAGGCCCTCATGAACGTTATCCATACGAACGAATAAAACCATTCATCAACAGATCCCTAAAAGTTTCACCGAACAACCAGTAGTTGGTTTAACAAATATATGCAACAACACGAAACAGACCATTTTTCACTTGTTTAAATAAAAATAAAAACCTTTTAAAAACTTATAACAACGTTGTCGGATGCACGGACGGTATTTTTCGACTTTAAAAAATTACCTCTGACCGAAAACAAAATTGGACTGAGAGCAGTTTTGAGTTATTTTAATCTGTTTCCGAGTTTGTTACGAGAAGTTGAGTTTTATGCAGGTCCATTTGTAGTTATTTATGGTGCTTCTTTAATTAGTAGGCAGTAAATCATATTTTTCTGGTTTAAACTTACTTTACGAATGAATATAATTTATCTTTGCACGTTTTATTAAAGTCTTTAACGGCTTGAACTATATTTAACCTAACCTAACCCAACCAGACCCTTTTTAGGTTTATTTCGACTTAGAGGCAAGATAAAATTTGTTGTACAACTAAAAACCCATCTTTGACTTATAAAATCAAAACACTTTAGCATTGTCTTTTGCAATGCAAAAGTATGGAATGTGAAAACCATAAAATCGAACTAAACCACATGCTCTCATAAATCACAATTGCCAACGACTATAACAGACAGAGACAGCGCGTCAACTTATGCCAATGTGATTATTTTCGCGTATGACCTACCGTTAGGGTTGCCCACAATAAAATCCGAAAATAAACGGAGCGATAAATCACATGGCAATACCAAGAGCGGTGTTACCAGTTGCAAGCCATAAAACGTAATTGAATAATACCAAGCGTTTGTTAGCCAATATGGTTGAGGCTATAAAAATTAAAAAAGTCATAAGTTCGACCTTCGATTTGAGAATTCCGTATAAGGATATGGCAATCGATGGCGTTATTAAAGGTGCTAATTGTTTCATCGAATTCGGATCATGTGTTTACCCTTCGAGTCGGGATATGTAGTGATTTTATGGAAAATAAAAGTCGTTATACCATTTTTCAAATTACGAAGTCTAATAGTAAAGAGATAGTTCTGTATTTACGAGTTTCCACCTGTTTCTCACTTTCCTCCAAATATTAATCTGTAAGTCTATATATGAAAATAATCTACTTTCCGCAATATAATTTTACTACAGTTTCATGATTTTCTTTTAGAAATATCACAAAGACTTTTATTCCACAAACAATCTCATTACTCTTCTCCACCAAATCTCTCCAAAAAATCTTCAAAACAAATCATTCGTCATCACAAACAGCCTGTCTTGAGCACGGGTCCCCAAAATGCCCCTAATAAAAGCCATAAGGATCTCTTACATAATAAAACGAAGAATTCGCACCGAGGTATGCGATGCCGACAAGGTGTTTTATCGAGTCGATTTCTCGGGTCGTTGGGTTGCCTTGTAGCGGTAGGACCTTTACACTGTATTGTTAGCAATGGGAAACTGGAATACGTTACTATGGTTACAAACAGTCATGGTCAAACGTTTTCTTTGACTTTTTCTACGAGATCGCTTTCAAAAAAGAGTCTTTAAGAGTTCGGGGAGTTTGGTAGAGGAAAATTCATTTGTGACAAAAGCTTTTTCTTGAACCATTCAGATATTGGAACATAAATAAAAAACTCAATCCATAATCCCTTACTCAAATTCTCACGAAATACCTATAAACAAACACAATGAAAAATTCAATTAAACAGAAGCTCACAAAATTACTGAACTGTATGATTACAATTCCCATAACATAATAATTGTCAATTATCTTCAAATTAGCCACGACCACTACGCCTAATCTAATCTCTTAATGTTCTACAGTCGTTCCATTTCGCGGTCTGCTGCTCTTACGTTGCACTAACGGCCTTAAACTGGGTCCCGAGAGGCCATTTGGAGGCCTAAAACTGGGCCCTCTAACAATCTTGTGTGACTACGATCACATAAAAATCAAATTTATTTTAATTTATAGCGGAAGCAACAGCAACCTGCTTTGTATATTTTTATGATTCTATAGAACGTCTCTTATCACTTGTTGCATAGATATTTTGTATTATTTGAAGCTGGAGATGGCAACATTAGGGGCAATTCATTATATTCTGAATGAGATTATTTACATAGTTGTCTGGTCTGGAGATGATTTTCAATTGCCTAAGGGATTTCGATGTACATTGTTGCTGAGTTCATCTTATTCAAGTTATTTTGTTCTTCAAAGACGTATTATAATTCTATGTCCAATCTTCATTTTGGTAGCTCTATTTAAATATGTGTCTGTTACAGATGTATACTATTTGACTGATCTATTTTCATTATTACTTTGAGGATTGGATTTGTAAAATGAGGTTTCTGTTTATAAGACAATGTTATTGAATAAAATTATCTTCGTCGAGCCTATTGTTTATAAATTAGTTTTCAGAAGAAACGTAACTCAAACAATAAATTGACAAGATGACCCAATATCGCAATAGGCTGTTACAAGTCAGATGCAACGAAAAATATTTTAAAAAGATTATTATAAATATCTTCAATAACTTGGCCCGCCTTTTATAACCGAAATGACAGGTTGATATAATAATAGCAGTCAATTTGGGCTCCCAAGAATAATTTGTTTGCTTTTGAGAAACCTCAAAGATACCGGCAGCCATTTTGAGGTGCAAGCAAGTTTTTTGTCACGTAAAAAAGTGTTTAACGTAAGTGGGTTAAGTTAAAACACTATTTGTGGCTTTCTTACCTACTTTATTAATTTGGATTCTTGTGACGAAATTTTAGCAGAAGTTTTTAATGTTGCTGCGTACGTGCATTTGGTTCTAGATTTGTATTTAGCGTGTGAAATATATGTTTGGTGTTTGTACAATATTTTATACTGTTTGTGTTAGCGTTTAGCAATGGAAAAATTCAATACGTTCTCATATTTTGAACATCAAACTTAAAAAGCAAGTTTGAATTCTCAACATTAATGTTTGCACTATTACCTTACTTCATAATACCTATATCTTCATTGTCATTAACTAAGCCTTCAAGTTATTCCATTTCTTAACTCTAAACCAACAAGATCTTAAACTAAATATTCAAGTTTCCACGTGTCCAAACATGAGTCTCCCACACGTTAGGAATCCCATAAGCTCTCAGAATTTGTATATACAAAGTCGGCGTTTCCTTACAAAGACTATAAAGGCCAAGATCGCATGATACCTACTCACCTGTAATGCAAGGAATTTAGGAATATGCACGCGAGGACTTGTGAAGGAAACGAAATCATACGCTCTTGCAAAAGGATTATAGTTTGTGTACTTACGTAGTGAGATCTTTAGACGTGGGATTTTGGTCTTTATGTGATATTTGTGGACGTTTTGCTAGGTTCGGGACAGATACGTTTTAAAAGTGTATTTTTCTTAATACATTATTGCATCTGAGTGCAAGATTAAGCATTATTATAATCTGAAATGGAGGAAAGGATTCATTGTCAAGTCTATGCTACAAAAAATCTTTTAAAAATTTTGACTATATCGTCAAAAGTAACATAAAAAATGTTAAACAACGATATAACACAAAAACTATATTTTTATAACCACTATAATTATTTTTATTACCAATAAAATTTCTATCAAAAATATCGACATGTTCATAAATTTAATAGCGTACAACACTATATTAAAATGCATTCTACACAAAACACCATAAAGCAAGCGTAAAGGCTCTAAATACATCACTAGTGCGTTAAAATACCAATAATAGAGTACAGATGACTTTACAATGCACAAAAACGTTTTATCGACGTCAAATTCGACACTTATCGATGACAGGTCAAGTTTCGACATCGAACGTTCACATCTCTATTATGTTGGAGTATGACTCTATTTGCGACCATGTGTTAAGTAGTGATGTAATGTTTCGATTTAAACCGTCAAACACCAAGCGGTCACCGGTGACCGCGACCCATTGTTCTTTAATTGTGTCTATAAAACCGGTACTCGACGAGTTAAGATTCAAAAGGTTAGGAATTGAGTTTAGTATGTCTGTGGTCTATGTACTAAAGAAATTTTTGTAGTACAAATCCACAGTAGATGATTATTTAAATAAACATCATCTTTAACACTTACACGGTTGGCGCGGTGACTGGGCAACCGGCTGCCGCGTAACGTGTCGCGGCTTCGATTCCTGCACGGATCAACTCAACCAATCTAAAAATAGTTTGACTTTTAATTTTTTTTTGTTGTCGTTCAAATGTGCCTTTCTGGTCTTACTAAAATAAATGATTTTGACTTTGACTTTATGTCTGTCAAATGACTATAGTCGGGTCTTATGACCCGCGGGAAGAGCAGTGGTAGACACAAAAATGTATTCTACGCAAACACATGACAAAGTGCTTCTTGGATAGCTAAGCAGAATTATTATATTGTATTATTATAATAATCTGAATATCTGAGTTATTAATATTCAATGCACAGTTTAACACGCCCGCCTAACTAGCTCCAGGCGATTCCAAAGTAAGTGTTAAAATGTTCAATATAATAAGCTTTGTAATTCGCGAATACGCAAGCTTTAGTTAGTAGGTACAGTTAAAGGGAAAAGTGTAACAGTTAATAATTTAATAATAATTTAAAATGCCTCATTGGTCGATTGGTCGCAAGTGCGTCTGTCGGGCAAGGGGTCTCGGGTAACATAACATCACGCCTGTTATCCCCGAAGGGGTAGGCAGAGGTGTACATTACGGCACTTAATGCCATTGTACTATGTAACACCGACTTTTCATTATTTATGTTATGAGTCCCATGTAATAGGAGCCTATTGCCATATACCGGGCACAATTCCAGACTCCGTGCTACTACTGAGATTTTTTGAGAAAGCCCACTAATACTTTGCCCGACCCGGGAATCGAACTCGACCCCTTGCCTGGCGGTCGCAATTGCGACTGCTTGGCCAACGAGGCAGTCAAACAGTCAAACAAAAATTAATATACATCTAAAATCACGCAATGATCGACATATTTAGGTTCTTATACAACATTGATAACATTAGACTAATCACAACTAAGGGGTCAAAACCCGATAACTATCGCCAATATTATCGACTATTTTATAACAAATAATGACCCCATCCCATTATGTTATAATCTTCATAATCGGTATGTTACAACTTCGCGAATTTAACTGACGTAATCTATACAGCCGTAGGCAATAAAAATATTACGTATAATTGCTGACTATGAGGTCATTAAATATATTTTATTGGTAACTAAATAGCTGTATTGGAATTATTATGTCAGATGTAGTAACTTTATATGAGAATCTGATAGCGTGTTATAGTAATACTAGCTGCTTCCGCGCGGTTTCACACGCTCTGCTCAGCTCCTATTGGTCGTAGCGCGATGTTTTATAGCCTATAGCCATCCTCGATAAATGCGCTATCCAACACAAAAAGAAATATTCAAATCAGACTTGTAGTTACGGAGATTAGCGCGTTCAAACAAAAAAACAAACTCTTACGCTTTATATAATAGTAAAAGTAAGTTTCTGTTTCTGGGAAGGTAAGGTAAGGAAAATTGTATAATCAAAAAAGTATTGAAAATCATTAGTAGGTAACCTTGTAGGTATCCTTATTTTATGTACTTCAAAGCTTTTTTAATAATATATACATTGCATCAAGAAAAGTATTGTAACTAAAACATTTTTTTAGGGGTGATAATCATCAAATTACTTCTCCTGCCTGAGTGAGGCGCGACGGAGTCTCAGACTCTTACTGACTAAAAACCACCCCGTTCCTACTCCTGCACGTCGAGCCGGGAGCTCGGTAACCTGTTTAGTTCTCCGCGGCTTATAATTAAGACTATTGTGTTTATATCACAATAATATTACACAAACCGATGACAAAACCGAAAACCAAACAAACAAATGTAACCTTACCATAAAATTTTATTATTATCTTTTCGATACATTTTTAACGTTTTAAAAAGAAAAGCATTTTACATAACCATCCTTTGCTTACAAATACACTTCAGTAAAAACTTGAAGAAGGAAAACCGACTTTATACCAACGAGATAAAGGTTATGTTATTGTCAATTGTTAATAGGGATGTGCATATCATTTAACGTTTCGTCTGTCGACAAAAAATCTGTAATGTCAGTGACCTGAATAATGCAAGTTACAGCACAAAACAGTAGTCCGATTGTGAATCAACGAGGAAGTGTTTTTGAACGATATGGGTCAGTTCTGGGGGTAGGGCGGGGAACGTGTCGATAGATGAGAGACATGCATGTCGATAAATAACGTTGGCTCGGTAAAATGATTTCCTTGTTCGGTTTAGTGGCGTTGTATGTTCGAAGGAATTGAGGATTTATGGGATTTATTTGTTAGTCTGTAACGTAAGTAGCTGATTGTATCTACATTTTATTATTTACCGACTTTCGTATCAAATGTCTTCGTATTGGAATGTGGTTTCATTAATATTGTCGAGAAGTAACTTACTTGTCTACGTAATTAAATAATGTTTTTCTATCACTATGAGTCTAGCTTCACTTTCTTGAATTGTAGTAAAATTTCCGTCCGTTGATATTTACCTGTGAACAATAAAAAGAGAAACGTTAGCAACAGAGGCAAATTCAAATAACTTACTTAACATAGATAAATTAAACAATTGCAAAACTACGGTCATAAATCACACAACTCTACTGTAAGAACCACGCCTTACTAATTAAGAAATATTTGACAAATTAACATTAACAAAAGCCAACTTTGAAATGCAATATATCATAGACTACGATTTATCATAGACCAATATATCGACATTGGACGTCCCTAACTGTAACGAATTGCATCACACTAGCCATCGACAGAGATTTAGAGCGGTGTTACGTTGGTTTACCTAATTTTTCTTTGTGGTAACACTGCTTGAAGCGATCTCTCATTGTTTAGCCGAACAATGACGGCTTTGACTCCGTTCTGTGCCGGAAAATTATTAATTGGGGACGCGAGGTCATTGCGTTCGGCGTTTTTTGAGAGCAGTCGCCGTTGTCGACCACTGGCATCCCATCACTAGCTGTCAGTGTTGTTTTTTGAATTTTTAATGTTTGTAGCAGAGAATTTTCTTTTGAATTCTGTGTCGGTGCTCGATTATTTATGGTTGGCTTCGGATTGGCTGTTTGAAGTTAGTAGCTTTTGCTATATTAAAGCTTTAAAGGTCAAAATAATAGAGTGAGCCTTATTTTGCTCAGTATTTTGGTTATGAAAGAATGAAAGATTATTTTTTAAATAGTAACGAAGAAATGTTATAGTAATATATCTACATTTAGACGATCTTGGCTTTATCTTCATCATCAACCGCGTGTACGTGCCCACTCTTGGGAGAAGGCTTCTTCTCACACAGAGAAGAACTTGGATTAAATTTAGTTTGTTTTAATTTTAATTTATCTCAAATAAGAAACGTTTATAAAATACGCTTTAAAATTTTCGAGAGCATTCGCTTGTGATGATGGTTTAGCATAAATGAATGATTTTCACGCCCCAATTATTTTAAAATGCAAATTGCTAACTGTATGAAGGGAAACACATTTCGTTGATGCTTTTATGATGGTTTTTTCCGGTGTCATCATTATTATGTACATTTTTATGCAATTTTTTATTTGTACCGCATAAAATTAAATAATAATGATACTTATATATTTTAATGTCAAACATTAATAAGTTAGGATAGTTAAGAAAAAATGAAATAAATAAGGGGTTTTAATAAACACGGCATAAAACCAATATCTAGACGTCAAAGCTAGCAATGAGATGGCTGTAGAGGTAAATAGTACAACCTCATTTCATTTTGTCGGAGGAAATTTACCAATCCAATAAACCTAGGAGATGATAATGATGTAAGCAGGAAGTCTACAGGTAACCAATTTACCATCAAATTAGAACATTAAATACTTATTCCCACACACATTTAACTTAAAATGAGTTTTACTATCGAATTTATTAATGTCATCCGCTTAGTCAACTGCCCTTTTATATCCGTTAATGAATTACTGATTTTAGATTAAATAATCGTTAGAAGATATTTTATTAATTAGGTTATCTGTGTACTGATTAATGTTTGACTGCACGGTTGGCGCGGTGGTTGGGCAACTGACTGTCGCGCAACGTGTCGCGTGTTCGATTCCCACACGGAACAACTCTTTGTGTGATCCAAACTTAATAATTAGAAAATTGCAATTACAAACTTAATAATTAGAAAATTTAAGTCCAAATTTCCTTACGGTATTCACACATTCACCTTCATATTCTCTATCAAAGTGGCTAAAGTAAAAAAAAAACACATAACACTAACGAACGATTTTTTTTATAGTTATCCCACTCTAAGAGATTCTCTTGTGTTGTGGGTTCGCTTATAAATACAAGTTCACACACACATGACACCCAGACTCGGAACAATAATTTGTGGATCATACAAAGAATTATTACGTGCGAAAATCGAATCCGCGACACGTTACACGGCAGCCAGTTGCCCAGCCACTGCACCAACCGTGCATTCATCTGTACCATAACCTAAGCGTGATATGAATAACAAAAGATGCATTGGGCAAATACTTTTAAACTATAGAAATCTCTCTAGAGCGTTAACAGTCAACATATTTATATGTTAATTTTATTTATACCTTTCTAATTAGAATTTTTTATCTTCACCTGGCCATTGGTGACTTATGGTGTTTCTCTTAGAGGCCATAATTTAAGTTGTCAACAGTCATTTTCTTTGTGTTTAGTTATTGATAGTAAATTAAATACTTCCACCTACTCAATCTATTAAACGATTTATTGGTTCCCTTTCTTATACTGACGAAAAGAGGTTTTGTATCATATTTCTTTCATTTATTCTAATTCTATCGTTGGTTTTCTTGATAATTTTCTGATTGAATGCAGCTCAAAAATGGATGGAAAGTAAACAGACACATATAATTATGTTGATTTTTTAATAGTTTTAATTATCAATCAAATTATGCAGCTAAAGCCGTCATTATTAGGTTACTTATCTGCTTTATTTGGGACTTGAAAATAGGTTAAAATATCTTCAGGAAACACAGACTGGTATTCTCCCTAAGTTAGTTAGAAAAGATAGCTTTGGTCATCCTTACTCCTTACTAATATTATAAATCGGAAAGTGAGTTTGTTTGTTTGTTTGTTTGTTCCACTTTCACGCCGTAAGTAGGTACTAAACCGATTGCTTTGCATTTTTGCAGACGTGAAGTTAGAAGTCTGGATTTAATAATAGAAAGAAAGAAAGAAAAAAAGAAAGAAAAACCATTTATTTTTGCGCAAAACACACATAACATAACCAAAAATAAAATTAAATAAAATAAAAGCTAAAAATATAAAATGAAGTGAAGTCTTGTCCATGGTCCACAGACTTATTCTTATTTATAATAGGGTACTTTTTATCCTGGAAAAATTTGATATTATCGAGAAAAACCAAAATTATTGGAATAGGTGGCGCTGTGTGTACCTATTGGTATATGTCACATAGGCTACTTTTTACGCGAGCGAAGCCGCGGGTAAAAGCTAGTAATATAATATGAAATGAAAACACAGTTGCAGAAAACTCGTTGCTTATAATGAATTCCAATAACTTTTAATAGCGTCTAGCGATTGAGCAACAAATTCACCAGCGACTTAAACATTCCAAAATCGTCAACGTGTTCCTACTAAGAATTTCCAAATCGAAATACCAAATCTAATAACACAATACCGAACCAGGAAACCATTAAATTACTGTACTCAACAATCGCATTACTACAAAACCAACAAGGCATTCCGATTCAACAATAAAATGATTACAAAATACCAAAGCCGAAACTGCCTGTCAACAGAACAAAGTCTCAATTAACGATGCATTTGTCGTTCCATTGACTTATCCATTTTGGCTAAATGGAATTCATCTTTCTCTAATGCATTTCAATTCGAAATAATCTCGTACTAATGCATTATTGCTACATATAGTTTCAACACTTACTATAATTTCTTGATCGATGCTTAAGTGCGCAGTTCATGGTCAAAAATGGGCTACATGCCCTTGGTCGGTCAAAATTATAGTTTTGACCTCAATGCCACTCTTTGTGACTCAGCTGGCGATTTTTTGACAATGTTCTTTTATTTGAAGTCTCGGTCGAACTCTATTGTTGGTTGTAGAGCTGTGTGTGCTTGTTAGGACATCGATGACTATTATTTCTTGTTCTTTACATACGTACTTATTAGATTTTGAGATTTTAGTTCAATTAACATGTAGTAAGTGACATTTACATTGTTGCATAACATCACGCCTTTTATCCCCTCAAGGAGTAGGCAGAGGTGCACATTACAGCAATTAATGCCACTTTACAATGTACCACCCTCTTTTCACTATTCATTTTATGAGTCCCATGTTATAGGGGGTGAGCCTATTGCCATGTACTGGGCACAATTCCAAACTCCGGGCTACTACTGAGATTTTTTTAAAACCCGAGGCCCCTCACCCGGCAGTCGCACTAGCAACCACTCGGCCAACGAGGCAGATTTGCATTGTTATCCCCTTTATTTATTTCATGGGCTAGACAAAAATAAGTAAACTCTTTGTTTTCGTTCTATGTATCTCCTAAAGTAGCTATTCTTCTGTTAAATATACCAAACTTATCAGAAGACATCCTTATAATAGTTACATCTAAACAATCCACATACCTAGAAGTATAATTTAAACTCGTTCTTTCAAATTAAAAAGTTCAATTAGAAAACATAAAACACCTCTAAAGAACAAGTCATCGGTAAATTATAAATTACAACTATATAATGTCTTGACTCATGATTATTCAATAGGATAGACCTTCGAACACAACTGTGCCAACATAAGTTCATTCTGTAACGACTTGTTTTAATATTATCCAAAAAGAATTGATATAAAGGGAATTAGAAGTTGTTCAAGTGTTTCGTGTTAGATATTTATATTGTACGGAATTTTTGATGTGACTTCTGTGTGAAGTAAAGGGAATTTTTTATTTAGAATCGTGTTGTTTGTAATTCTATTTGCTTGAGATGGATTTTACTATGTGCCCTTTTTGGAAGACTTTTCGTAAGCTAGTCATGGTACAGTACAAATTGGCAGGATTGCTGGCATGACGACGCGGCTTTATAGAAAATCGGTGTGAATGAATGCTTGGTAAGAAGACCCTAATACCTACCGAATTTTGGACACAATATTGGTTCCGTGTCATAGTTATATGCACATATGTATTTATGAATAAAAAATAAATAACATTAACACGCAATATGGAATGAAAATTAAAGTAACTTATTCACTTTTATTTGTCGTTTATGCGATCCGTTCTTAGTAATTTAGCAGTTAATAAATAAACAGTTTCAAAGAAACATTATTCAAATACATTCGTTACATTGTCCATGAAGATTCAACCAAACACAAAAACTTCCCTCTTTTTGTAGTCGATCAAAAAAGGATACTTAATTCATAACCAAAATAAAGAAACGCCTTCATAAAGGATATAATAAAACCGTTGCAAAGTAATATTACAGAGAGGACGATAATAAGGCGGCCATGTTCTTTTTTCATTATTTCCAACATTAATCTTAACTTGCTTAGAAATAAGTCTTGGTTTTGTTTAAATTCGTAATGTATTAGTCTTTAAATTAATTACGTTACGACGTTGAAGCAACGCCATTGTAATTATAGGGGATTATTTTTGGACGAGTAACAACAGGCTCGGTGCAATTTAATTTTCGTATAATGTATTAATGCTTTTCTCTTGAGGTAGCTATACATTTTATCAATCATGGTCTGGGTATCGACGACAGTTTTATTGTAAACGTTGCCCCACACTAGGACTTTGTCCTGTGTCGTGGGTGCGTTTAAAAACATACAAGTTCACATACACATCACACCCAGACTCGGAACAACAATCTGTGGATCACACAAAGAATTGTTCCGTGCGGGAATTAAACCCACGAGACGTTGCGCGACACCCGTGCAGCCAGTTTATCCATCTACTAGACTTTTGTACATACATTTTTGAGTTGCAACTGAGTACTTTTCAGATTCAGCTGATATGAGTGTTTTGTCGCGGAGCGACTGCTATGTCAGTTGCTAAGGTTGGCAAAGCGATATCATTCTATTCTGTATGCGTGTATTAGATAGTGACACAACAATACATTCAGATTGATGCACTAATTAAAAAATATAACCTCAAACGGTCACCGGTGACCGCTCTCCACTAACTACATTACAGATCTTATTTCCAAGGTTTAGAGACTACTTTTGTATGAACAAATTTAGGGGATGATTTTCAATAGGTTAAAAAATCCAAAACGTTTCCATCGACTAAAAATCTTAGGGAGACGGCGACTTTCCACCGAAATATTTTGTTATCATAATACTCTTAGAAACTGTATTTAGAGTATCATTTAGATATGAAAATAACATCGAATCAATATCTTTACTGCCAGTTTCCTACGCCCACGTAAATAGGTGCTAGTTTACTATGAAAAAGAATGAATAAAACAATACCTATATCTGGTATTGTTATTTATGCATTATATTCAATACATTTGAATACATTGTTGTCCTTGAAACAGTATTACGTATTCGATATTGACCGGTAAAGGAGTTTTTATATCGTTTTGTTTTTTAAGTTAGAAGTTCGGATTAAATAATAGGGTACTTTTTAACCCGGAAAATTGAAAAACAAAAGTATTATTATAGATGGCGCTGTGTGTATTGGTATATGTAACATAGGCTACTTTTTTTCTTTTGTGACGCGAGCGAAGCTTTTACCCGCGTAAAAGCTAGTACCAAATAAAAAATATAATGAATCTATTCAAACTATTTTATGACATCCAATTTGAGATCTCAACATAGTTCTCAGAATTGGTTATAATTTTCAACCTTTTGTTAGATCTAGAGTTCCAACATTTATTTTGAGCAGACATCTTTGATTATGATATTTGTGACTGTAACTTTCAGGTTACGATGCCTTCTGAAATGGAAACGAACAAAAGAATAATTCGTTATTGAAGAAAATGTCTTTTTTGTCAACAGATTTTTCTAGATTGTTCTGATTTTTTCGTTTGGCTAAGGTTGTAGAATTATTAATATTGTGCCTGGTAGATATAAGAACGTATTGTAAAGAAAATGTAATAGTATTACAATAGGTACTGATAGGATTTTTTAAGGGCGGAAAATCATCGAATGACTGCTCCCGCCTGGGTGAGGCGGGAAGGAGTGTCAGACTCTTACTGACTAAAAACCACCCCGTTTCGTCTCCTGCGCGTCGAGCCGGAGGTTACCCGTTAGGTTCTCCGCGACAAGGTACTGATGGGATAGCCTTGTTAGTCGATTAAGTGCATTCGGAAACCAGCATCTTATTTGTTAATAATTTTAAACAATCATTTAGAATTCATTAGTATCGTCTTTCATACGATCGTTCTATTAAATATTTTTTTAATTCAAATATTTTTCTTAAATTAAAGTAATGTAGAAAATAACAATTCAAACTTCATAAATAGAATTTTATTTCACTGCGTTCGATTGCAATGAACAAATTGAATTTCGAATTCGATTCATACCAGTTGCCCACTTAATAAAATCGATGCAACTATGATTAAGTTGATTGCCACCAATCAATTACAAATTGTATTTTCTTTTCACTAAAGTCCACATTGTGAGAGATAAAAATCTCCCTTTAAAATGTTTAATTAATGACAATAATTATGAATAGTGGCGCGGCATTGAGTCGCGTTTGAATAAACTTTATGAGCTCAAGTGTCAATTGACGTAAGTATTTAGGCCATGTGACTACATTTGTTATAATTTATGAGCTAATAAAAACTAAATTTCATATTATTAATGCTGACTATACTTTGATGTTTATCATGCTTCCGATGAGTCGCAACGTCCGGTGTTAAAATCGACTAATTTTATCTTTTCAAAGTGCTGATGTGTTTAATCGATTATAACTTGTTTAAGATTTAGGTTGAGCTTTGTGCATAATGAAGCAGTTTCTTTTATGGAACGACAAACGATTTGACGATCCGTAACGTCTAAACTGTCGATCTAATAGTAAAAATAATAAAATCGTTGATTTTATCTTGTAAGGTATCGATTTCACAAAATCGATATAAAAAAATATCAATTGATTCCCGTTACCACCCTAGTCGTCATTCCTGCATGCGCCACGCGTTTCAAATTTCGAATTTAGAATCCTTTATAATAACTTTACGCGCGTGTTACCATAGTATAAAGAACAAAGTAGGTTATCTTCATACAAATGCTCCGCGCGCGGCTTATATGTGTGCGCCATAGTATCTATGCGTCGACGCACGCACACTTTAACAAAATCTCGACCCGTTTCTCAGTGCGCCAGGCAGGGCTAACACTGCACGAGGTTCGCGCGCGCTTCACGGCTTTTCGGCACTGTTCAATGAAATAAAAAATGTCTGATAATCGTAGAAGAACGTATTGCTGTGTGTTTGGGTGTCTTAATAATTAATCGATTCCAGAATTGTCTCTGTTCAGATTAGGTACCTATTGAACAGGAAAGGTAAGCTAGTCACTTTTTCTAGCATAATATAATTTGTAGGTATTTGATGATGAGATACCTACTTACTTATTCTTACTCTTATCATTCTTCATAGTTCCTAATCAACCAGAAATCTAATTACCTACTATACTTAAATATTATAAGAAAATGTGGTATTGTATTGTTTATTTCACAGTTTATCTGATTTGTTAAGAGCGTAGCAGAGTCGCATTTTTCCATATAAATGTGTTCCCAAATTTACTTTCTGAATACTATGTATAGAGCTAAAGTTTATTTTAAGAAGTTAATAATCTTTTTATAAGATTTATATTTTTACTAAATTTATAAATTGATAAAATATTCAATCATAATATGCTTTTCATTTCATAAATTAGATCAAGTGCTGCTTGTTCGAAAATATTTACTAAAAGTAAAAGTGACAACCCTGGGGATCAACGCAGGAGTAGGCTAATAACTCGGCGGGCGGCCTTAGATAACCTACTGTGTTCTTTATACTATGGTGTTACTGGCCATTTACAATCAGTATATCTACGTTACAAAGATATAAATATCTTTAAACATAAATACATGCATACTTATCATAATGGCGTAAAGTTGAGAATCGATTGTTTTTGTGGTACACAAATGTAAGTTATGTTTTGTAAGTAGTAAAAACAGAATTTTACTTGCAAATGTACTAAGGTAGGTAGACAGGCCCCGTTAATAGTCGCGTATTGAATAAAAACATCCAGACGTGTTGGTAACCTTCGCATAATATTGTATCGATGTTTAAATCAATTTGAATTTAAGAATCGATTTTTAAAAAGCCGTTTGATTTCAATGTTCGAAATTTATAATATTTTGATAATAACAAAATTTCTTTGGATTTTCTCACATACCACAATCTAGGTTTTATTTATAATTCAATGTAATCCTTTAGAAAAATTAAGATATTTGAACAACATTATAAGAAATCCTGACCTACTGCGCAATAGTATAATATTTTTATTATATAATTAACTACAACGTAAAGTCATCCTAACAATAGACTGGGTAATTTTACTGTCATAATTAAAATATCAATTCTGAGAAAATAATTAATTATTATTATATCGTAGTTGACTTTGCTCCTTGCTTTACGATGTCATTGAATATTAATAATTATTAAAGCCATTAATAACACATTGACATTAAAATGCTTAACAATTGGTAACCTATTTATTTTTCGAAGGGTTAATAGACTTTTTTTTTAAGGGGGGAATATCATCGAATGACTGCTCCCGCCTGGGTGAGGCGGAAGGGAGTGTCAGACTCTTACTGACTAAAAACCGCCCCGTTCCTTCTCCTGCACGTCGAGCCGGAGCCCCGGTTAAAGGGTTAATAGACTAAGATGCTGTTAGACAGTTTAAAAATGTACAGGTTGGTAAACGGGACGCTCCCCAAAAAGCGGACAGGTGATGGTAAAAAAAAATATATTTATATTTAAGAAGGAAAAACGTTGTAAATAATAGAAATACTTACTAAAAAAACCTGATACAATTTACTAATCTATCTATATTTATAAAATTGAAACCGTTTTCCCGTTGTCACACCATAACTTTAGAACGGCTAGACCGAATTTGCTGACTTTTTTATTGTTAGGAGAAGATTAACAGAAAAAATCCTGATAATCCTACGGAAACGGGAGAAAACGGGATTGCGAATACGAAGTCGCGGGCAGAAGCACTAGCTTCTATTTATTACTAAATAAATAATATCCTCAATCATACGAACCACATTATAATTATCTCTGTAATAACAGCTTAATACTAACAAAACCCACGCGAAGAAATAGGACATCAACAATTAGAGGTTTACTGAGAATCGACCATTATTTCACTCCTGTCAATAATTTGCGCTGCATTTCAATTCGATCTCACGTCGCTTGCGCAGCGTACAGGCACGGATTAAACGCGTGCGCATACGATTTGAACTGATTATTGCTTATTGGTAAGTTACCTCATAATCCGTTAGTATCTGATCCAGGGATTGTGAACATTTCAATGTAATAATAATAATAAAGCTTTTTTGGTGTGAAAAGCCAGATTACAAAATAAATCTTATTACATAAAGAAAGTCTTAGTGTATGGAATGGAATGATTATTCAAACTCATTAGTGCCTACCTATGTGTGTCTATATGCAACCTCGCCTAAACTAGTAAAATGAAAGGTATGGGAATACTTTAGGATTCCAAGAAGACCATAAAATATGAGGTTTCCGTGTGATAATATACCATTTTAAACGAGCGAAGCTGCTAGTTAAAGTTAGTATTTTTATTTTAGCAAAACAGAGGATAAGTATACCTATTATTTAACACAATGTCGTATTGAATACATAGAAATCACAATTGCAAGGTAGACCAAAAAATACAAAGTTTATAATGCATACATACAAGTTAACATAAGCAATGGCATTTTTGTAAATTAAATGAACTTTTTTAGTAACTGACAGTTTAAAAATCAGGGACATAAAATTCTCCAGTACTGGATAAGCTACTGCGAAATAGCTTACAAATGAATACCGACCTCAACCCAGTTGGCAAGAGACTACTTCGAAAGGCTTTTGGCATCACGGTATGCAACTGTCATCAATAAATCATTAATATACCATGATACATCGTCATTGACCCTTACGAATGTATAATGTGGTAAATCGTGGATATATTACCAATCTGATCATTAGTCATCATTGATGTATATGTTCTTTTTTTTAAGGAGGGATAATCATCGAATGACTGCTCCCGTCTAGGTGAGGCGGGAGGGAGTGTCAGACTCTTATTGACTAAAAACCACCCTGTTCCTTCTCCCGCACGTCGAGCCGGAGCCCCGGTAACCCGTTTGATTCTCCGCGACTCCGAATCGGCATCAGCCCTGTTGGGCCCCATCCGTGGTGGTCAGATGGCTCTTTGAGGCGCGCGCGGAACGCGATTTTTTAAGGTCAGCTTAGTTAGTTATAAGTGCAACGAGTAAACAATTTGCGTAAAGTCCAAAAATACCAATAACACTTTGCCCGAGACCCCATACCCTTTTTTTATGGAATAAGCGTGTAAATGAGCAGACGGATCATCTGTGATGGTAAGCAATCGGCGTCGCCCATGGACACATGACACACCAGAGGCGTTACAACTGCGTTACCGGCCTTTTAAGGATTAAGGTAATTGGACCTCCGATTACCTCTCTCACACGGTGAAACACAACGCTTCAATTGTTTCACGCTGATTTCCAGCGAGGCAGTAGTATCACTCCGGCCGAGCCGGCCCATTCGTGCCGAAATATGGCTCTCCGGCATTTCAATATACCTTTAAGTATAGCCTATAAATACAATGATGGCCATTGAGTTCAGTTCAAAGCGTGGGAGGATGTATAATGGTTCTTATAATACTAGGTTTGTTAATATTAACCTTATGGAGGTGAAAGGAGTAGTTAAAGGATGTATTGAGTTGTTTCAAGTTGATTAGGTTGATTTTATTAGTGTTTCGGTAAAGGAAATGAGATGGTTGATTCTGAACTAGTTGTATAAATGTCGATATTTTCATTTTTAGTTACATTTTTTATGTAATAAAAGTTTAAATACCATTTAAGTTAAGTACTCAAACCAAACAAAAGATTACTTACCATTATTTTTTGTGACGCATATTAGGCTAATTGTATATTATGAAGGACTTCCTATTGCATGTTAGAGTTTTGCTAGACTAAGCATAGAATTCAAAAAAAGATTGACTAAATCATCATCATCATCAACAGCCTATAAATGCAAACTGCTGAGCAAAGCCTCTTCTCACATGGAGAAGGTTTGAGCATTACTCACCATGCTTGCTCAATGCGGGTTGAATTGCGGCGATGTCAAACTTATAATTAGAAATTATAAGCCCAGGTTCCCTCACGATGTTTTCCTTCACCGTTTGTCAGTGGTGTCTAGATAATCTTAGAAAGTACATATAACCCGGAAAAAAGTCACATTGGTACTTGCCGGTGGTAGGTTTCGAACCCACATCCTCCGGGACACCACGATTAAATCAACTGCCAATAAAAAGTAGTTCAACCCAAGAACTCAACCCGGAAATCCACCTCAGCGTCTAACACTAAAAATAAATACTAATATCTATTTAGTTGGCGGTTAGGTAAATGACTACTATACTAATTTGAACACGTACCATATATTTGTATGACCTACAGTCATTTCCGGTATGGATCACACATACAGACATACATATACTCAGCTACACATTAAACTATTAGTAACCAACATAAGCTGACCGTTGAATGTATGAAAAGATCATATAAAACAAGACCATAGTAAGCTGGTTATATAGAGTTTGCTGAGAAGTCGTGTGGTACATATTATTATTTACTTATATATTTGCATATATGTAAATATAGTGACGACACAAAAAGGTTTTAGTTGAGTATTGTATCTTTATATTTTGACTGAAATTATTGATTACACAGTTGGTGCAGTGGCTGGGCAACTGGCTGCCGAGCAACGTGTCGCGGGTTCGATTTCCGCTCGGAAAAACGCTCGCCTAAATATTTTGTCACCTTTTAAACCTTCCCTGCATTTCGACGAACATTTCAAGACCAAAATTAGCCAAATCGATTCAACCGTTCTCGAGTCTTAGCGAGACTAACGAACGGAATTCATTTTTATTTATATAGAGGTAGATAGATAGAAGATTAACGACAAATTCGACTATAGTCAAACTAACAATAAGTCATCTTTTAAAAAAAATATTAGCTATAGACTATTCGTAATCATATATTAATAATTTTATTATATAGGTATATAGACAACAACATTAATTGTAACACATCAATGTCTGTATAATTCTGACATTCTTTTGTTCAGAATATGAAAAAATAAATGTGTTATCTATGAAAATGACCCAAATTAACATACCTACAGTCTTCTAGTTAAACGGTTTGCAAATATTATGATATATGACTAATAACTAGTCTTACTACAACACACACAACATCACGCCTTTTATCCCCAAAGGGGTAGGCAGAGGTGCACATTATGCAACTGTACAATGTAACACCCACTTTTCACTATTTATGTTATGAGTCCCATGTAATAGGAGGTGAGCCTATTGCCATATACCGGGCACAATTCCAGACTCCATGCTACTACTGAGATTTTTTTAAAAACCCGGTAATACTTTGCCCGACCCGGGAATCGAACCCGAGACCCCTTGCTCGGCAGTCGCAATTGCGACCACTCGGCCAACGAGGCAGTCGTTGTAATCATATAATAATAATTTATTATATGAATACACAATAACATTACTTGTAATACATCAATGTCCGCATAATTCTGACATTCTTTTGTTCAAAATATGAAAAAAAATATCTATGAAAATGACCCAAATTAACATACAGTCTTCTAGTTAAACGCTTTGCAAATATTATGATATATGACTAATAACTAGTCTTACTACAAGTACTAAACATTTACATTACGGTGACTAAGACCTATTTATGTAGTAGAATAACAAATGTCGTCACTACACCTGCATCGTGAAATACTAACGTGGGTAGACAGAGGAGTACAACTCTACCTACCTATCCTTACTAATATTATAAATCTGAAAGTGAGTTTGTTTGCTTGTTTGTTTGTTCCACCATCACGCCGTAGCTACTCAACCGATTGCTTTGAATTTTTGCAGACGAAAAGTTAGAAGTCCGGATTAAATAATAGGGTACTTTATAACCCGGAAAAAATTTATATTCCCGAGGAAAAAACAAAAGTATTGGTATAGATGGCGCTGTGTGTATGTCACATAGGCTACTTTTTATTCTTTTGTGACGCGAGCGAAGCCGCAGGTAGCTAGTATATATATATGTGTGTAATACGTATAGGGTAGATATACAGAAACTATTCGATTATCATAGTGGCCTGAAGATTCAAGACGCCGAGGACGCGGCGAGGGTTCGAAACCTACCAACGACAAAGTATCAATGTGACATTTTCCGAGTTATATGTACTTTCTACAATTATTAAGACACCACTCACAAACGGTGAAGATAAACATCGTAAGGAAACCTGGGTTTTTATAATTTCTAATTATAAGTTTCCTAGCATCAACCCGCAATCTGCATTGAGCAAGTGTGGTAATGTTTAAACCTTCTCCGTGTGAGAAGAGGCTTTGCTCAGCAGTAGCCACTGGCTATGAATGATAATACAGAAACTTGCAGGGCTCAAGAGAGGATCTATATTTTGAAACGAGCATCTAACTTCACTAACGCACAGACCGATGGAAAATTCCATTTATTTATTTCATTTCAAAAGCATATACTATGTTTTAGTTAGGTAAATAAATGCTGTGACTTTAAGGGACAAGTCTTTCCAAGCATGTTCTGCACAGACATCGCACAACGAGGTCGTATGCTGAAGGAAAAAACAGACTTCACTGTATCCTCGTATTTAAGACCTCGAAAACACATTATCCCACCAATAAATCGAAGCTCCGATGAAATCCACACAGTCATGGGATCTGACTCGTTGTTGATCACCACGACAAAGTAATTTCATTCGTCATCGCTTATGATATATTATTATAAGGGTTATTATCCCAAAAACCCTTTTGAATTCAGGGAATTTAAAAAATACATTGAGTCATCTTACGTTTGCGTATAATTGTAATTTAAGTAGCTTTAGCACGCGACTTCACCCTACCAATATCGTCACAATACGCGATAATCGGTTGAAATATACAACACAATCAATTTGCATGGTTAACCTTTAGGCAAATAAATAAAAGGCTTACGAAAGCAAAGGTTAAAAATTAATCTAATGGACAAAAGACAAATGGCAAATGAAGATAAAAACATTCAACCAAGAATAAAGAACTTATACCTATGTATATCGAAGTGTTTCTAAATGTTCTGTAATCTTCTTCAGATAGCATTGTTTAAGAGTAAAGTTTTCAATAATTTTCCAACGAATAACTAAAACCCAAAGCGAATAGACAATTAATACCACGGAGTCTGGAATTGTGCCCGGTATATGGCATAAAGTTTACCCCCTATTACATGGGACTCATAATATAATAGTGACAAGTGGGTGTTACATTGTAGTGCAGACTATCCCTTCGGGGGTAAAACTTAGGTACTCGAAATTGTAGTGGTATCTTAGTTATTGGGGGTATAGAACAAAGGACTGCCTCGTTGGCCGAGTGGTCGCAAGTGCGACTGGCGGGCAAGGGGTCTCGGGTTCGATTCCCGGGTCGGGCAAAGTATTACTGGGTTTTTAAAAATTCTCAGTAGTAGCAAAGAGTCTGAAATGGGGATGATGACAGGGTATGAAAATTAAAAATCTAATTAGTCCGTAAGTTAGGTAATTAAAAAATATTAGACACGTATTTTTTTATTTTGTCGTATAATAAAACAATACTTAGATAAAACGAATCAAAGTTTAGGAGTGGGGGCTAAAACGTCATTTCTCAGTATAAAATGTACTGAGAAGTGACGTCACGCGACATTTCAAATCAATATATCTTCGAAACTATTCGTTTCCGTAAGAAAATAAAAAATACGTGTCTAATGTTTTTAAATAATCTACCAGACGGACATTAAAATAAAAATTAGTCGTCTACCCCATTGTGCCCGGTATATGGCAATAGGCTCACCCCCTATTACATGGGACTCATAACAAATAGTGAAAAGTGGGTGTTAAATTGTACAGTGGCATAATGTGCACCTCTGCCTACCCCTTTGGGGATAAACGACGTGTATGTATTATTAAAACACTTTAAAACATTTATTATATTATCAAATCTTTGAACATTTGCCTTTTGAAATCTTCCTCTTTGTTTGTACTTTGTGGCGAAGAGTCAATGACATGGACGCAAAACGTATCATTATATCTTTTTTCAATGAACGCAAAAAATATATAATTGAGAAATTCTTTTTATCAATGGCTCGATGTAATTTTGAACGAAAGTTTGCTCGACAATTGTGGTTTCAATTTGATCTGACATAATAATTATCGGAATATCTGTAGTGAATTTGGCGGCACTGTGATTTAATTAGTAGCATAGTAGATTCTTGAGCATAATTAAATTGAATCACAGATAACAAACAAGCTTATACTACGGTCTTACTTGTGGCAAGAAGAAGCACAATTTAATTTTTTTTTTTAAAACGTTGCCCTACACTAGGATTATCTCCTGTGTCGTGGGTGCGTTTACAAACATACAAGTTCACATACACATGACACCCAGACCCGAAACAACAATTTGTGGATCACACAAAGTGTTGTTCCGTGCGGGAATCGAACCCGCGACACGTTGCACGGCAGCCGGTTGCCCAGCCACCGCACCAACCGTGCAGTCATGCAAAGTCAGTCAGGCAAATGTTTAGAAGTAAAGTATGATTTATCATGATCATCAGCATATAATAGAGTTTATCTCTAAGATGCCTATGGAATCTAGTACGCATATATTGGAGAGGCGTATGTCCAGCAGTGGACGAATACAGGCTAATGATCATCATCAATGATGATCTCTGATGATGATGACGATCTCTAAGACGTCCAGTGGTGATCAAAGATCTTCCCAATGACTTCCAGATCAGGTGGTTGGTGGGTGCAGCTGTATGAACCTCAGATGATACTTGATTCCTAAACTGAAACTCTAGATTATTCTCTTAGTAATACAATGGTATTTTGTTAGTACCATCAATTTGGAAGTTCTACAGATTTGTTAGATACACAACGTACTGTATAATCGAAGTTAAAGTTACAAACTAATAATAACCAACGAAATAAGAGATAAAAGTAATAACCGAAATGTATCAAGTATCTAATAACGAGTTCCAAATAATATTCTCGATACATAATAACATTATTAGTTAGATATAACCATATAACATTTGTATCCACTTCATCTTTACCGTCGAGTAGAATACAAATATAGGAATTCTTTTATAGATACTTATTCCATTAAATAAAAGAAAAGAATTTAATAATCAAGGGAGATAATACTCATAGAATTACTGGGTTTTAGAAAAATCTCAGTAGTAGCAAGGAGTCTGGAATTGTACCCGATATATGGTAATACGCTCACCCCCTATTACATGGGAATCATAACATAAATAGTAAAAAGTAGGTTTCACATTGTAGACCGGAATCAAGTGCCGTAATGTGCACCTCTGCCTACAGCTTCGGGGATAAAAGGCAGGATGTTATGTCTTATTATAATAATTATAGTATAATAATATCATTTACTGATATATTATATTTGGAACAAAATTAATTATGGCTTGCTAACTAGCCTACATAGGGAAGATGACCGTTGACCTCCTTTACATAATCACAATCACACACACACCCGTCTTTCACCTGTTATGTCTGAGTCCCACTGGACACAATTAATTCTATGACTGTGCTACTACTTTTCGAAATACTGATTAAGCCCTAGGTAATACATAATACATACTTTGAACGATATAGAACTTTAACTCAGGACCCCTTGGCAAACAAAGCAAAGTCTTTATAAGACACTGGAATAACATAACATACATATCATCACGCCTTTTATCCCCGAAGGGGTAGGCAGATGTGCACACAGAAATAACATCCACTTTTCACTATTTGTGTTATGAGTCCCATGTAATAAGGGGTGAGCCTATTGCCGTATACCGGGCACATTACCAGACTCCGTGCTAGTACTGAGATTTTTTTTTTAATCCTTTGCCCGACCCGGGAATCGAACCCGAGACCCCTTGCCCGGCAGTCGCACTTGCGACCACTCGGCCAACGAGGCAGTCGCTGGAGTCAGAGATCAGGAGGAGTCAGAACACTGGAATAAATAAACATTAACAATGTTCTAGCAAATAAAGATATAATTTACATTGTTTTAGTACAGACGCTACAGCAGCAGAACAAACTACTCCATATAAATTTTTTCTTTAATACATTTTCAACTCTAGTATTTAACGACAAAGTCTAATGTCTAATGAAGATTTGTACACCTTTAGGGTAGCTTGTTATGCTTCATGTTAGTACTATGCTCGGGAATGTTAGCACTGCATGGAATGCTGACGTTTGGCAATCTCCTAAGGTTCGGCTGTGGCTTGAGAATTATCTTCTTGCGTCGTTATATCCTTATTGGTAAAGGTTGCATTTCTTAGATTCTTAAGCCTTTTGGAATCTGTTTCTAGTTTCGATTGTCTTATTTTACAATATGACGGCTTAGTAACGAGTCTCAAGTTTGATTCTTGGTTCAAACGAAGTGTTTTAATTTTCCTATAATGAAATGCACGGCGACCACGAAAGTAGATTTAAGTGCATAACATACTAATGTGAACCCTTCGAAAATTGCTCAATTAGTTTCGTAAAGCTTATGGGTCCCAGTGCGGCTTGAAACTAGTCGAGCTTTATGTTAACATTTATTGTAAAGGTAAACTGTATTATATGTGATTCATAACATTATTATGTAAATAAATATACATCATAACAGTTACACATAGACGAATTGCACAAAACAACCAATAAATACCTAACATAGGAATTAAATATTATAATTTAAACAATACATTAATACTACAACTGACTATGACTCAATTCCTACCTACTTAAACCACATACCTTCTTAGAAATCATTGAGGAAAAATATACATTGGTTAAAAATGTATCGTTCTTCAATGGAAAATATCCCTTTTCAATAGAAATACACAAGGAATTCCCAACTATTTTATCAAAGGAAAGATTTATATAAGACGGTGAAGATTATATCTATGCTAATATTATAAAGAGGAAATATTTGTATAATATTTGTTAGCATGTTCCCGATCAGTAAGTCATCGGGAGAGGCCAGCAGAAGACGTCTTGTGGCTGCTAAGAAAATGATGATGATGATGATGATAGCTTCAAAACTACTAGAGCGATATCTAAAAGTCTTTCACCATTTTAAGGAATAAATATTGATGTCTCTTTAACTTACTTCAAAGAAAGGAGATTCGCAATTTGACATACATATGTATATGTATGTTTATGCGCGATTATCTCGTGATAGGCTAAACCGATTTTCATGCGGTTTTCAGAAAAGTGTTCGGCACGCTTGGGAAAAAGTTTTAAGTAGCATGAAAAAAGGGGAGTTGAATTGACTAAAATCGCGGGTTACTCACGTGAATATACTGAGAAAAGCTCTACTAGTTTCGAACCACAGACAGAACCACAGAGAGCTGCGCGACGGAACCACTGAATAAAAATCTTATATTAAGATGAATATAAAAATATTATCTCATACAAAGAAAACAGTTCAGGTTCAGTCCATTCATCCAATTGAGGAAGCTAACATACCATTTCAAATAATATTAAGCATTCGATATTTGGATGGTTATATTTATATAATCTTTCTTCTATTTTTGGTAGATTTCTAACAGTACACAATAAGATATCCTTAGTTCTAATTTCTATTTCCCAAAGTCACATTTCTTTCGAATCAGCTTAATTTAGTTTAGCACTTACGTCAGTTTGTTCGTCCGCCTTCGCAATGACTTTCAATTCAAGATCCTTGTATGCACGTAAGTGGCTTGTATGTCTATATGTACTGTATCTTGTTATTAGATTTTTGTATTACTTTGGTTACCAAGAGGATGAAATGCTTGAGAGTACTTAACGCGTGGGTTTTGGGTAGAAATTACTTTAAAATAGAAATCCGTATTTGTGGCAATTTCGCCCGTTTCTGACTAGTTTGTGGTCCGCAGTTAATGTATAGGTAGATATAATTTACTTCTTATTTTTGTTTCTATTCGTAAATTTTTGTATTTCGGAAGAATTCCGATCTTCAGCCACACTTGGCAAAAAGATTGGAGACCACAGCTTAAAAGGATCAGTATTGTCAGAGAGCGCTTCGTTGCTGTCCAGGCTCTGTTAAATATTTTGTAGGTATTGCCTTAGTCGGCTCCAAACGATGAACTACATACATACAAACATAACCTCACGCCTGTCTTCCATGAGACCAGGGATTCTCAACCTTTTAATAATCAAGGACCACTTATAAGAACATTAATAATGTTCTTCGGTGTTAGATCTTTCATATGGTCCAGACCAAGATTTTCTCCTGAGTCGTGAGACATAAAAATAGTGACTTTTTGATTACTTATTGAAATTAGTTGATCGTAATAGTTATCTACTTCGACATAAGTTTTATTCGAGCTTTAACCGTCATATATATTAAAAACAACATCACTGTCTTGTATTTTTTTTTAATTTCGCGTACCATATTTCATCTTCTGCGGTCCACCGGTTGGAAACCACTGGGGTAGGCAGTAACTAAGGATCCCCAATTACTAAGATTCTTACATACCTCTTTCGCTTAACTGACTTTCATTTATTTATTCTACGTTTCAATATTATATCTACATAAAACTTAGAATTTTTATCAAAACACCAGAAAATTAAATAAAACGTAGCAATTCTAACATAATATGTTGTAACAAAAACAGTTTTTTTATGTGTCACTATTTCATTATCATTAAGTCGATATACATAATCGTTTCATTCACCTTTGACTTCAACGTTGATACCATAGTCTATTTGTCCCGGATTCGAAACAGAAATACCGAAGCGTCATTATTTTTTATTTTTATTACAATATCGATAAAACGATTTGCAATAATGGCTATCGATTATTTTGCGTGAACGACGTCGATTTTTATATCACCCGTGTCGCACTCATTGTCTTTTATGTCACGACTTTTGATGTTAGCAACTCTATTTTGTATACTCTGAATATTTTTTTCTGCTAAGATAATGTTGAATAGTACTTACAAATTTTTTGGGGTTATTGACCTCTTAGACGAGTCTTACTGGTTCTATGATCAACACTGCAGTATATTCAACAAACCTTGTAGTTTTTTATTCCATATTTTCTCCTTGTTTTTTGATAATGCTCATTTTCAAACCACAAACAATACAATACTGTAAACTCAAATTCTTATAAACCCTCCCAAACAATAATATGCTCTAGTCAAGTGACCACAGAGTTTTAAATCAAAAACATGATAAGCATGTCTAGTTTCAACCTTCAATATCCATTACAACGGACCAAAAATAACGTCTGACCTTAATCACCATCGCATTATTTCGAATGATCCTAATGAATCGCATGCGCAGATGACCATATTAGTAAGTTTCTAATCCGTCTGTATGTCCGTAAGCTTATTGTTTCGTACCAAACATTTTTTGTTCCTACAATTATACGCTTCGTTAAGTCAAGAAGACAAAAGGACTTTTTTATAAGTCTTAAAGGATTTGCGAATAACCAGAGAGTCATCAAAACAACTTCTGTGGTCGTATTCCCAAGTCAATCATTCAAGAATTGTACTTTAAGACGAAGGGACAAAGTTGAAAATCGAAGATAAAGATCGTCGAATCAAGATATCAGCAAACAATTGAGTGTATCATGATTGACTTTATAGTCAGTCACGCCCAATTTTTTTGTAAGTCAGCAAATTCTTTTATGGACCTTGTTACATGGGTGTTACGGATCACAATCAGGTTAGTCAGCAGTAAAATTAAGTTTGTGTATTAAAACATGAAAGCATTAATACAGTGGATGGTTAATAACGTCTCGATTGACATTAATTCTTCCTTGTTGCGCTTCTGATTTGCATAATCTTTGACATGTACTTGTTCTTTAAGAAAAAACTGGCTTTTTATGAATCAGAATCGTTGATACATTTCGGGTTCTGTACAACAACATGTTAAAATATTATGTATTCATTCTACTACAAATTATTTTGTAATCTTATCTTTTAGATGATCAATTAATTTCTGGTTTTGTAGTGTTTATCTTACCTAAATGGCATATCATTTTAAGATATTGATTTCTCACAGTTCCAATTGGTTTTCAGTCTAGATAAATAAATACCTATCAAATGTCTAGATCGCCAATCAAAACATCTGTTATTGACATTAGCTTCACAAATTTTACGTGATAGAGCGTAATGAAAGTCAAAAGTTAAAATAGAAATGGAGGCTTCGGAGCTAATAGTAATTTAAAATTAAGATATTCTGTATAGAGCCTTTAAAATCAATATTTATCTTTGTAAGCGGGTTATTTGGAAAGTACAAACAATTGTTATTGCGAAACAGGGCTTACAGAGCAGTCCTTAAAATGTCGTTGATATCAAATTGAAAATCACAGTGTCATCATTAACAAAAGCCTGTGACAATGCTGGACTCTGTGCCTTCATGGATTTCCATGCTTGACAGCCTGGTGAGTGATTTTAAAGACTTAGAATTAGCAGAAAGTGTTGTTTTCTAATTTCTTTATTTAATGGAATAAGCCGGTTAACGAGCAGACGGATCACCTGATGGTAAGCAATCGGCGTCGCCCATGGACAAATGGAACATTAGAGGCGTTACAAGTGCGTACCGGCTTTTGGGGAATAGAAATTTGAGGATTGTTGTGGATTAAGCGTTGTTTCATGTCGGTTTTCTGTAAGGTCGTGGTATCACTCTGGTTGAGCCGAGCCATTCGTGCCGAAGCACGGCTCTTGCACATTTTTATCAAATGTATATTTGTATAGGTTACACCTTACAACAATCACGGGAAGAAACAACAAAGGTTTTTTTTGCTGTGTCGTCAGAATACGATCTAGAAGTATAAAAACGTATGCCAAAAAGGTTTCTTGTAACTTTTCGAGGTCCCCTAAAAGGTCTTGAATGAGTCATAGCATGATAATTGAGGTAGAATCAGCAGTTAGTATTGTAAGATGAATGGACTTCACCGTCGTAAGCAGAGACGTTTCTTGGAACATTTTCTGCTAGTCAGTGCATTTCTATATTGTTTATGTTGTGATCTGATTAAAGAGGTATTTCGTGATGTGATGTATTATTGGCAGAGTCGCGAAGAACCTAACGGGTTACCGGGGCTCCCGCTCGAACTGCAAGAGAAGGAACGGGATGGTTTTTAGTCAGTAAGAGTCTGACACTCCCTCCCGCCTCACCCAGGCGGGAGCATGCAGTCATTCGATAATTTTCTCCCTTAAAAAAGGTAGGTATTGGCAGAGGTTTTTATGCTCAAGTTCATATGATCAGTGAAAAGGGTACCTGATACCAATTAATATTAGACGAAATTGGTTTGTGTTATTATTTCAGATCAAAGCCTATTGAGTACAATATAAACCTAATATCAAAGCAGACGCAAAGCTAGATAATAGCATGAGTAAATTTTACGCGTTCTCCAAAAAACATTGCATGGAAAGTCTGATGACTAATGATGAAGCAATAGAGTAGACTACTAAATAATAGTCTCTGCCTACCCCCATGGGACACAGGCGTGAGTGAATGTATGTATGTATGTTTACTTCAAAGGAACCTACTCTTTAGAACAAGCAAATAGTTTCACTGACGGACTGACTGACAGTCAAGACTCATTATTGGTATACCTCTATATTTTACTTTGACTTAATGACATTTAACAGGCCATGAGACGAACACTAGTAGATATTTAATATCCAAAATCCTGTTATAATCCCGTCTAAATATTCATCTAATACTATTGTCATCATACTCAATGTCAAATGTAGGTATCACAATAACAATAGTTAGGTACCTTAAGTATTTGGTCGTGATGTGATAATCAGATGTCAATGTATTGACAGTGATGCTGTATGTATAGTATATAGATTGTATTCGCGAGTCACGACCAAATTCCTCTCTAATGTAATTTAGGTAATACGTTATTATGACTATTGTTCATTGAATTTTGTTTTAAGGGGGGAAAATCATCGAATGACTTCTCCCGCCTGGATGAGGCGGTAGGGAGTGTCAGACTCTTACTGACTAAAAACCACCCCGTTCCTACTCCTGCACTTCGAGCCAGAGCCCCGGTAACCCGTTAATTTCTCCGCGACGTTGTTCATTGAATAGGTAGAAGTGTGCATGAATATCTTATTTTGATGTAGGAATATAATTATATGCTGTTTTCAACTCGTCTAGTCGAGGTGCACACAGAAGTAACACCCACTTTTCACTATTTATGTTATGAGTCCCATGTAATAGGTGGTGAGCCTATTGCCATATACCGGGCACATTTCCAGACTCCCTGCTACTACTGAGATTTTTTTGGAAACCCAAAAATACTAGTCTTAGTCCAACCCGGAAATCGACTCAAGACCCCTTGCCCGACAGTCGCACTTGCGATCACTCGGCCAATGAGGCAGAGTTTATTGAGCCCTTATTGAGCATTGAAAATTTGAAGCGGGACTTAAAATTGAATGGTGTCTGAGTATTTGGACATAAACCACATATGTAGTTATATATAGTATGTACCTACTCTAAAACCGATTACGCAACACATCACGATTATAAAACAATTCAACACGAACTACTCAAATTACAATTCAATAAAAGCTTATTTACAATACTGGGATAACTTAAAATAATACAAACAAGAGTGTGGGACGCGAAATTGTCACTTTCTAATGTTCGCACATAAACATAATCAAATTATGTGCAGTCAACATCGGTGACCGTACTTTCGGTGAGCAAATATACCGTAAAGGTACGGTCTTAGTGTTAGCGAGGGAAACTGGACATTGGGTATTAAAATTGGTATGTCGGTAAAGCGGTTGGTTGGTAGAATATGATAATGGAACGTTTGTTTGGGATTGAATGTGATGTTTGGAGTGTGTTAGGTGAAATATTGTTCTTAATAGGAACTCTTCAAGGCCCGAGTGAATAGGTTGCTTATGGGTCGATGTGCTCCATCGTAGGCCACATCATTGCTTACCAGGCGAGATAGTGGTCAAACTTCAGTCCCATTTAATAAAACTATATTGCTGTGTCCAGCTGGTTTACAATTTCGAGTATAAAGTATTAATTTTAAAATACACAAAAGTGTGGTTTCAAAATGTATACTATCAGGATAATCCGTTTTGGTGAATAATTTCAAACTAAACAAAATCGTTCAGTCAATCTCTATGGAGGTAGGAATAAAACCACAAAATACCAATTGATGTAACTTGCACGAGATGTTTTTTTTTTTGGAATGGAAGAACAAACACAATACAAAAGTCAAAATAACACTCACTATACAGTTCCCAATTACATCACCAACCACCACAAACGTGAAACACAAATAAGTACCTAATTACGCAACTAGTAGGAATCGCTCATCGATCACTGTGACCCACTCCTTCGGGCACAGTTCAAACATACTAGAGAGAACAAAAACGGTGAAATTCTCGAACGACGTGTGAAAAATGGTTTTCATTTTACGTTTGTTTGACACCTACATTCTTGACTTTTCTGTTTTGTTTTAACCAGTTGGTTAAATGGTTGAATAACCTACGAAGTTGGTTAAATAACCTACGAAGTTGGTTGCATGTCCAGGTTAAGAGTAGTATCATTTAGTGTTTGTATTGTTTAGTAATTAACCTTTTTTATGGCATAAGCCGATAAACGAGCAGACGGAACACTTGATGGTAAGCAATCAGCGTCGCCCATGGACACCTGGAACACCAGAGGCATTACAAGTGCGTTACTGGCCTTTTGGGGATTAGGAGTTTGAGGATCGTTGAGGATTCAGGAATTGGGGAGATTGGGGAAGGGGAGGGTAATTGGGCCTCCAGCAACCTCACTCACACGACGAAACACAACGCAAGCGTTGCTTCACGTCGGTTTTCTGTGAGGCCGTGGTATCACTCCGGTCGCACCGGCCCATTTGTTTGTATTGTTTAGTAATTAAATTCTTGGAAAACAATCCACCATTATTGCATAATCATAATAAGATTGAAAAAAATATAAAACTTAGAGGTAGTCTGATGTGCTAGCTGTTTGTGTCATACAAATAACGCATGCCAATATGATGTTATGTTTGAACGACGCCGAATATGCAATAAAATAAAGAATGCAACTATGTTTACTCATATAATGCAAACACTGGCCTCTTTAAACTGCTATGTCAGCACAAATTATGTTTTATGAGCTTGAATATAAAGTTGTTTTTGTATAATCATTTTGCTATTCTTGCGAATTCAACAATAAAATGTAATTACTTACATTTTAATTATGATTTTAATAGCAATTCTATTCGACAGCGAAAACTACTTGAAAATCTGTTTAGCAGTTTCGTAGACGTGTTCTACAAAACAAAATAACAATCATTATTAATATTTTATTTGATTGCACGTATTTATTTTATTACTATCTATATTTATACAAAGCTGTAAAACGAATATAAATATTGTAAATGTATTACCTACTATTGGTATATGATTGTGCAACGAACTCCCGAATCAAAACGCACAATATTAGTGTTGTTCCACATACAGGAACATTACCCGTTCTAATATTAGATATTAGTAACTGTTACACATTACACAATCCTACCTACTTTTACGATTATCCGGTTTTTATGTACAATTGATTACTGATGAGTATTGACCTGGATTGATTTGTAGTTTTGTTTGTTATAGACAGCTATAGAGCAAGTTTTATGTGGGAATCATAACACCACCATTATCATCGTCATTATACCCGAGCGTACGGCGCATACCCGAGCGTACGGCGCGTCGCGTTCCGCGCGCGCCTCAAAGAGCCATCAGACCACCACAGATGGGGCCCAATAGGGCCGATGCCGATTCGGAGTCGCGGAAAACCTAACGGGTAACCGGGGCTCCGGCTCGACGTGCAGGAGAAGGAACGGGGTGGTTTTTAGTCAGTAAGAGTCTGACACGCCCTCCAACCTCACCCAGGCGGAAGCAGTCATTCGATGATTTCCCCCCCTTAAAAAAAATCATCGTCATTATTTTCTACCTACCCGTTCAGGGATTAATATACATCAGTAAGTACGTACTTAAGTAAGTAAGTTTGTAACATATGTATGTTACCTAACATAACTAGACAAACAAAACAGTCAATATAAAATACTAACATTGCAATAAAACCTCTTTCTATCGACTACCTAACCAAAACTTCTCTATAATAACATGTAAATCCCAGATTAAAAACACACAATGTAAAATTTTCTCATAAAAAATTTACAACTAACAAATCCGAAACCTATTCCATAAGCTAACATATCTTACGTCATTACATTTAAAGATTTATCTCCGTCATTTGTCAATATTTACAATTTTCTTAGTAAATCAATAAAATAGACGGTGTTTTACGACTGGAGACGACACTGGGACCTTTGGCCAGCAATCTGAAACTGCTTGTAATAAACCTTTGTGATATAACCTTTTATCTTGTTAGTATGTTACCACACAAGTTCTTGAATTATGCTTTTGCGATTCAGTTTATTTGTTTGCTGTTATCTTTAATAACAGTTTATAAACGGTAATTGGTTATAGTGATTGGAAACTTTGAATTAGTACATTTAGAATTCGTTAAATAACGTAACATAACATCACGCCTTTTATCTTCAAAGGGGTCCAGATTACGGCACTTATGTATGTGTAATGTAACATCCACTTTTCACTTTTTATGTTATGAGTGATGTTATTTATTTGTTTATAATTCATATCGTATTAGGTCTGAAAGAGTGTAGACAGGAGATTGGACAAGTAAAAAGGACTATTTTCTTCTCCTGGACATGGCTAAAACCGCGGGTAACAACTAGCTGGCTTGCAAAAGTCTAAAACATTTCAATCATACTTTAGAAGTATCAGGGACACATAGTTTCTGCTTACAACCTGTAGAATACCAGAAAACCGGTAACATAGTAATTTAATGACGACATTGTCAAAGGTCATACACACAGCACATCAAAGTACAAAACACTATCCAATTTTTGCAATGAAATATCAACTCTATAACTATACGATAAAGTTGAAAATTTATTTAAAAAACTCACAGAATAGTATAGGCCGATGCGCGGTCACATGCGAGTAATTCTGCTATCAATCTGAGGTGTGGTTCTGGAAGATAAATTAGCATACAGACGTAATATTATGTTTTTTTTTAATCCGTGAATTGATAGCTGCTATGTAAGTAGGTACGTATTATGTAATAATTACCCACTTTATGGTATCTACTGCCTAGTTCAGAAATCCCTTGGAGGCAAACAGTTTCCCATATAGGCACTGAACGGTATACGATGAGTCATTTACAGATATGACCAACCAAATACAAAATTATTTAAATATGAATTAATTGTTGTGGTTTTACAGATAAAATGTTTAACGATGTAAGCTTTTCAATTAATTATATAATATTGTCATCTTTATAACTCATTGATTTGTTGACCAAGTAATTTACTTAAAATAACTTCAATAAACATCAATCCATTCAATAAATTTGTTAATGTATCTAGTAATAGATCGAGTACGTCATCATTCTTAGTTTTTTTTATGGCATGAGCCGGTAAACGAGCAGACGGATCACCTGATGGTAAGCAATCGGCGTCGCCCATGGATATCTGGAACACCAAAGGCAATACAAGTACGTTACCGGCCTTTTGGGGAATAGGAGTTTGAGGGTCGTTGGGGATTCAGGAATTGGAGAGATTGGGGAAGGGGAGGGTAATTGGGCCTGCGGTAACCTCACTCACACGACGAAACATAACGCAATCGTTGCTTCACGTCGGTTTTCTACGAGGCCGTGGTATCAACCTGGTCGAGCCAGCCCATTCGTGCCGAAGCATGGATCTCACAAACTTTTTTTTGTGTTGTTAAAGACATCTACTGATGCCCAAATACCTTAAATGGAATCATAACGTCTACATTTAACTTGAGACTTGGTCTGGTGGTCACAGAATATTTTGAGGATACAGCAGTACTGTCTTTCTTTGACACCCAGACGGGAAGAGAAAACCATCAGACCACCACAGATGGGGCCCAACAGGGCTGATGCCAATACGGAGCCGCGGAAGACTTAATGGGTTGCTGGGGCTCCGGCTCAAAGTGCAGAAGTAGAAACGGGGTGATATTTAGTCAGTAAGAGTCTAACACTCCCTCTCGCCTCACCCGGGCGGGAGAAGTAATTGGATTATTTTCCCCTTAGAAAAAAAAGACGGAAAGAGAAAGACGGTGGTGACTAAGCTAATCCTTTTCTACCGTCATCACACAGCTTTGGTGGCAGTTTTTAGACATACGGGGACTCAATCGAAAATAATGACTAATCAATTGATGTTTTGTTATTACCTACTATATCTGCAAAACCCAATGTTTGGCATACAAGTCGAATTTAAAACCACATCACTTGCGCTTGCAAACACTAAATCAACGTATAAAACTATTTAGACTAGATTCGCAAATGTTTAAGCAAAACTAGTCTCAGTTTGAAGGTCATAAAAGTCAAATATTGCTTAACACTAAATTAGCATATACCTACAGACATTTTAATGTTCATTGCAGACATTACAAGCACTCATAAATTATTTAATAGCTATATATTTTTGTTATGTCGTAATACAAGAGGATTTTTTTGCGTATCATTGTGTTAGCCAATGGTTGGTAATTATGTATTGGCTTATGCTTTATTATGTATAAGTTAAATAACTTTATATTACTTCGTTCTAATATTGACAGGCTTATTAGTGTTTAGTTTAACACTGATTTGCACAAAATTGTATACAAAACGATCAGAAAGTTTTGATTATAATGTTGCCACTAGTATTTTTATTTTTTATTTATTTAACTTTATGCAATAAGAGTACATAGACAGGCTTAATGCCATGGGCATTCTTACTAGCCAACCTTTCGGTGACGCAGTGAGAGCGTGGTCGGTTCAATAAGTTGACAACTTAAGAGTATCTAATATAGTTTATAATATGACAGAATACATATAGCTATATCAATATCTTAAACACAGATAAACATGAATAAATACAACGAATTAATAGCAGTAGTTTTTTTTAAGGGGCGAAAATCATCAATCACTTCTACCGCCCGGGTGAGGCGAAAGGGAGTGTCAGACTCTTACTGACTAAAAACCACCCCGTTCCTTCTCCTGCACGTCAAGCCGGAGCCCCGGTTACCCGTTAGGTTCTCCGCGACTAATAACAGTAGTATGTTGTCTGGAATTGTACCAGGCATAAAAACTTGTAACATATTTTGCAATAATAATTTGATCGCTTTTGGGTGTGTCTTTCATGTGGGACGAGGCCCTTTTTCAGCAGTGGAATAGTTACAGGCCATTGATGATGATAATAATGTCTGCCTTCTTTCTAGTCTCAGCAATTTTATTTTGCATATTTATACATATTAATTGCAAAATCACTAAAATTACAGACTTAATTAACAAACAACATTATTGCATTGCTTGCATTCAAATATTCTCTAATTACATACATTTGAGTTGCATAAAACTATGCAGCTATTGCTAAAAATGTGGGTTACCTGTGCATTAGCCAAGAAATAGCAATTTTAGTGATTTCATCATTTCTCAAATATTATACTCATCATGTATTTTTTTTTGTGAAAGTACGGTGAACACTTGATAGCTCGTTTACTTTTTATTTGTAGGCTAAACAGATTGAACACAAACAGCTGATGACAGTCCACTTCTGGTGGCCTCCTCAACATAAGAAAATTTACCAAAATCTCTATGGATGGAGAATGGATTGGAGATTGCAGTGTAAATGGTTTGAATTTATCAAAGAGTTGCTGTCGGGTTTCTGTCGGTTTTAAAGACACCCAAACGGGAAGAGAAAGACGGTGGTGACTAAGGTAATCCTTTTCTACCGTCACCACACAGCTTACACATAAAACTGAATGAATTTATACCAGCCTAATTTCAAGATGCGGCGAAAAAGGCAACAGAAAGCAGAATCAGATGTAATCGACTCTCAATGTGGGCAGTATCTACTCGATAAGGCAAAATCATCCTAAATAAGAAGTCACAAAACGGAATACAGATAAACTAAACTATCAAACGCTTGAGACAAATCCAAAAATAACAAATATCGGATTAAATTTAACAAAAATAGCCATGTTTATGGCTGAATCGTGACCTAAGCTGCAACCGTCCAGGTCTTATAGAAAATATATTCAACCTAGAGACCAAAGGGGCTGGCATAACTGTTGCTGCTTATAAGGTATAAGTATTGTTTACATTTCCAAAGCAGAATATGGATAAAATCTATGGATTTATCGATGGATCCCGTTTAGTCACGGTGGTGGTTTAACCTCTAAATCTTGTGACTTTAAAGGGATTTATGTGTTTGCAAATGGTATACTAATGTTTATAGTTAGGTGGGGAAGATGAATGCAGTAACTGTTTAGTACAGAATTTTATGTAGGTTACGATTTATCATTACCATGGGAGAGCCATGCTTTAGCACAGATGGGCCGGCTTAACCGAAGTGATAACATGGCCTCACGGAAAACTGACGTGAAACAACGCTTGCGTTGAACTTCGTCGTGTAAGTGAGGTTACCAAAGCCCGAATTACCCCCTCCCCAATCTGTCCAATACCGGAATTCCCAATGTTTAATTTAATTCCTAATCCCCAAAAAGTTGGTAACGCACTTGTAACACGTCTGGTGCTTTGGGTGTCCACAGGCGGTGCTAATTGCTTACCAAGGTGATCAGTCTACTCGTTTACCAGCTTATTTAAAAGAAAAACTATATCAGCCACAGCTGAACATGGCCCTCTTTAAAGACTTCCAAACAGACTGGGTGGAAGCAATCTACATCCAGCGACTCTCTGTGATAAGGTCAGATACTTGAATTGAAACAGCCATGAGGGTTGCTCCATTCCAAAGAGATTTCTCGATGTCTCTTTAAATTATGAGAGTAAAGAAAATAGTTTACTGGTACACAACTTCCTAGTTTTAATGAGATCATAAGGAATCGATACATTGTCACAAGAAATTCTAATAATGTATGAATAATTAACACAAACACCAACACCAGCCAACCACGACAGTAACGAGAGAATATAATTGTAACATCTCAAGTTCCTAGTCGTAAAGAACAATAAAAACATCTTATCAGGCTCTTGTAATTATTTACGACCAATCAGGAGCCAGTGCCATCATTCATACGATATTGTCGTCTTCTTCAACGTTGTGAAGTTTATGGGAGCCGTAAAAATGATAGCCTGGTATAACTTTTTGGTACTTTGTCTTGTATAGTCCACTGTAAGTTTTATCTCGTTGTGGTAAGATCGAGTTTTGTCTATCAAAGTTTTTGTGTGAAGTGCTGTAATGTTTGGTATTGATTTTTTAGTTTTCAATTTGAGTGTTTTGTTGTTTGAGTGGACACAAGAGCAGGTGTCAAGAAAGAGGTAGCAAAGTTTCTTATAGAATCTCGCAAAATTTTGTAGGATCATACTTTTTTCTTTCTGCGGAATATAGAATTTTCCGTAATGGTTGCAAAATTAAATGCCAGTTTCAATATAATTTAATTATTTTAGAGAATTAATCTAAGGATGATAAAGTAGACTTATTTCAACAAACTACTAGGCTAGGCTAAACAAGCCTCACCAATAACAAAACAAAAGACATCGCATCCCATTGCGCCTGGTGCCATTATGACGTCATTTTTAATCAATCATGAACACAGTATTTTACAAGGCTCTTTTTTCAAAGAATCAGCAATCAATAAAGAGTTCTTAATGTTTTTGTTGTCCTCCTTGATTCAGGTTTTTACGCAATGAATCAGAATATCTAATCGATATCTGGTTAAGGAATTCCCGGAATCAGTCAGTTTGACATAACCAACAGCAACAACAATTAAAAATATCATTGAAATGCAAATCAAATTTTCTATAACCCAAACCCCATTAGCTGAGTCCCGTGACGGAAAATTATCAAATTATGTAAATAATAGAGAAAACACAAAAAATTTGAGATGAGTAACACATAGTAGTGTTGGCTCTCAAAGTCAGTGGTTTCCAACCTGTCGGTGCTCCAACCGAACATATTATAGACAGCGAAATAAAAAAAACAATACACAAGACAACACCTCGGTATAATAATTATCTACCACGGATAAAGCTTAAAGTCAAAGTCAAGTCAAACAAGGCACTTTTGAACGTTAGCAATATAAATTGAAGTGAAGCTATTTGCTCATTCCAAGGTGTAAATTAAACTTATGTCAAAGGAGACAACTGAAAGGAGCAAGAACAATTGATTTCAATAATGCAAAGGTCGTTATATATTATAATATTAAGAGTTACCTAATGACAAAGTCTTGGTATAGAATCGCATTTAAAATAAAAGTGATTTTAGTTCCTAACCCAGCAATCTAAAAAAAAATGAATTTCCGTACGTTAGTCTGGTTAAAACTCGAGAACAGTCAGTTTGGCTAATTTTGTCTTGTTAAAATGTTCGTGGAAGTCCAGGAAAGGTTTAAAAAGTGAGAAGCTGACATATCTGTGATAAAACCACTAAAAAGTTTTTTTTAGCTTAAAAAAAAGGTGAGTAAAAATTTTTTCAGCAGTACGAAGTTTGTTTAATGTGTTGTCCTTTGTAATATTGTCTGTGTGGTGTAGGTACATGAAATGATAAATAAATAAGTTTGCTGGGTCAGCTAGTTTGATGTAAAAGTGGTCTTTGACCAGGAAGAGGTTGGGAACCCCTGCTCAAAGTAGTGCCTGTCCACACGTAGTAATGTGTTTGCCCCACATTCCGAAACGCGTTGAAATCTTGAATGAAACCAGTTTAACAAGATACTAAGAATATTCCAGCTGATAATCTTTGTCAAAATACACGATTTGTAAGGTCAGTAAACGTTCTAGTTTGTGTTTGTTATGGGAGACGGTTTTTTTCTTTTAATATTATATCATCACGCTCTATAATCAATGAAGAGATAGACATAAAAATATATTATAAGGTAAGAATCAAATTTTCGCGGGTTACACAATACAATATTATGTGTACACAAGTCTATAATTACAATAAACTTCAATAATACTTTACCCGATAACACATTCAAACTAAAAACCACTTCCCAATAAATGCTTTATCATCTACTCCACTAACAACTAACAGGGCAGATTAAAAACAAAATAAAAAAGAAACATGAAATGTCTTCATCAAAACCCAGTGCATCGAATTACTGGAACAGTTAAACAGCTCGCATTTCTTACTCAAAACAAGAGTTACAACTTTATCTAATTAAACGGGGTCAATGAACCGTTCATAAATAAACCCACTAAGTATACATTGTTACAGAAGATAAAAGTAAATAAAGAGAAAAGATAAGAATGTAACACGCAAACCGTTTAAAAGGAATTTGGAAATGTTGCCTTTACGACTACCACAAGGAATTTTGGATTATAGATGATCTTTGCAAGAGATCATGGCGTCTGACAACCTTACAATGCTTATGATCAGTAATAGTAATCAAAATATATATAATTGTCAAATAAATATCTCTCTAAATATCGATATAATATCGATGGTCATTTGTCTAGGAACCCCAATAATATCAAACACAATTAAGATTTTTATTACAGCTTTAATTTTAACGGTCTATCTCTAAAAATTCTGAACCGATTATGATGAAAATCGACACAAAGATAGGTTAATTACAACATGTCTTTTTTGTCTGCCTCGTTGGCCGAGTGGTCGCAAGTGCGACTACCGGGCAAGGGGTCTCGGGTTCGATTCCCGGGTCGGGCAAAGTATTACTGGGTTTTAAAAAGTCTCAGTAATAGCACGGAGTCTGGAATTGTGCTCGGTATATGGCAATAGGCTCACTCCCTATTACGAGGGACTTATAACATAAATAGTGGAAAGTGGGTGTTACTTCTGTGTGCACCTCTGCCTACCCCTTCGGGGATAAAAGGCGTGATGTTATGTTATGTCTTTAGACTACATAAATAAGAAATGGGAATAATGACAGACAATACTTTCATTGACACGACCAAGAACCAACAAAAACTAATTAAAACAATTAGCACATCAACTGTGACTTACTTCCCAACTAACCTAAAAAGGTCACAATTAACACCTAATTTACCGAGCAAATTAGAACTTTCTCACCACTTAAAACAAAGGGTTTGTAGAAAAAATCGTCTGAACTCCGGAAGGACTGGACCGGCTTGATTGCATAAGTTGTTATCAATCAAGCTTCTCAAGTCACATTGGAATGCGACCTGCGATAAGAAAGCATCTGCTTGTCCTAGTTTTGTAGGTACCTACTTAGAATATAAGCATTGTTTTGATAGCAGATTCGATAAGGGTATGTGTTGTGTTAATTAAAATCGTACGATGGCCTGTCTTATGCTACTTTGTTACGTTATGAAGAGGATTGATAGGACTCTTTAGTCATCACATTTAACCCCTCGAGCGTCCCTATGAGCACCCGGTGGATCAAGAAAAAATGCTCCATGCTGCTTTCTCTTTTATAAAATCTATTATTAATGTTTTGTTTTTATTTTGACTGTATTTTTTATTTCTATTGTAATGATCCTTGTTTTCGTGTGCCAATGGCCAAATAAATGCATTTTCTTTCTTTCTCTCTCCAAATGTCACGTGTGCACCCGTTGGATCGTAAGGAACGCGGACGCTCGACGGGTTAATGATTATATTATTATAGTTCTAAATTACTATTTTTGAGTGTGGTTTTCAATTTTAGAAGTAATCTACAATTCTGTCATCAGTATTAAGGCTTGGACTGTCAATAAAAACTGTTGAAGGTAATTCATCCGCTAACGTCGGTTACTGGTCACCTCCATGGCGTATAATGTATTAATAACCCGTAGCAGACCAATGAAGGACTAGAGGACCAACGGGCCCCTTACTTTAAAAGAGTTTGTACCTCTGCGCTTCGTAGATTTCTTCGTTTAACGCTTTAGAGATTCCCAGTTTAAAAGGATTTATCACAGAAAGAGTGCTGTTATCCAGTCTCCAGTTCAAATATATTATCCCATAGTCGGTCGGGCATGGTATCTAGGGTTATCGACAAGGGCGAGTACATAGAGTGAGGACTGTAGGTGCCCATCCAGTGGCCTCAGGGAAGACGGTAGTACAGTGGTCATGTGCTGCTGTGCAAAGAGATGATCAAGAGACACACACGTCTTCCTAGGGATGTGCTATAACAGGCGTTGCACCATGAGGGCTCCGGAGCAGATCTCTTCAGATGACAAGGTGCCCCTTATAGGTGCTGACGGTGGCTACCGGGGTGGTTTTAGTTAGGTACGAATCCCACACTCCATAGTCTTTCTCCCTAATAAAGCTAGGCGCGTTCTGAAGGTTTCCCCTGATATAAAAAAGGGTTGACGACAAAGTATATTGTAATCACAGTGTAGAATACTGCCTTTACAATACAACTTCGGCTATATTTCCATAAGACCATACTATTACTATTCAAATCACACTATCGACTGCTAAACTAACTATAGCCTTCTAATAATATTCAGTACTATAATATACATACAAAGATTGCTCACACGTCTGTCTGTCTTGACAGCATGATATCATAGTTTGTAACTTCCTGCACGTCAGTTAAAACTAGCAATTATCATGTTCTACTAATTACTAATATTGCTTTAGCAAATGTCTTAGGAAGTATATAGAGGTAGTGAAGCAGTTTCATTTATTTTATGTAATTTGTTGTATGCTATTTGCAAGTGTGGTTATATGTGAAGACAAATGAATGTATGGTATTTTGATTTTATATAATTTGATATTGCTTTGTTGGTCGAGAGGTAGCTAATGTGAGTGCCGAGCTTAGGATTAGAGTTCGATTTCCTTGTCGAGTAGTTTTGGGGTATTTTCATCATTCGACGGCATGGCAAATCCCCTGGATATAGTTTCAAAGATCCTGCTCTAAGAAAAAAATTAAAATATAAAAGTAAAATATGGCGTTTATTTTCTTAACCTACGTGATTTAGAATCACAATTTTTATATTATGACCACAGATCTACGACGTAGTCTACCAACTGACAATCTAGTCAAATTACTTTTCAAGTGCCATATATCTAAAGTCAAGATCCTTGGTCGTATTCATACATACATATGTGATGTTTACTCACGAAACGGCGTGGCGTGATTCTTATTTAATAAAAATTGACCATGAACCGACCTTCAAACGAGCAATAAAAACAATAATAATTACAGTTATTTTAAAATTATTGTTTTATTTTGTTTAATTACTTCAATGCCGAGATTATTTCCTGATTGGTGAGTTGCTATATATTTTTTCTTTAAAGTAAATTCTGGTGTGATCTTAAAAATGGCATTTCAATATGATAAAGAACATATGAAGATTGATCCGTAAATATAATGACTTGATTGGTTGTCCCTCTTGTGGTTTGCCACTACTGACTAATGACTGTTGATGAAGCGAAAGAGGTATGAAAGAATCGTAGCAATTAGCGTTCCATGGTCTCTCTCTACCCCCATGGAAGACAGGCGTGAAGTTATGTATGTATGTATATTACTATAAGATAATTTTGTCAACAATTTCGAAGACTACATAGGTCTGTCATTATACGGATCAAATAGCATTACCTTTTTGTACCCCTCAGTCCATCCCTTCCGATGTTTTAATACTTCATTACGTAGACGATGTTCTCTTCCGGATGCGAGCAAAAAAGCAACAATTTACAAGGATGATTAAAAACTACAGCAGCTCGTAAACGTTGCTATACATTTTTAAACCCTATTTTAACGATGAATAAAAACTAAAATTGCTTGCGTTGTGAAGTATTCGCAAACAATTCGCCATGCAATATTACCTAGTTATATTGGAATTTGTTACAATAATAAAATGGCGATTTGTTTTTTTGTATTCTTTTTTTTTGTTTTATCGTGGATAAAGTGTAGCCATTTTATGATTAAATAAATTGCATATTTTAAGTGGTTTTCTTGAATGCTTCAAATATATACTCTAGTTTTTTTTTAATTCCAAAGGGATTTTTTTTAGGCGGGGCGAGAGGCGGGAGGGAGTGTCAGACTCTTACTGACTAAAAACCACCCCGTTCCTTCTCCTGCACGTCGAGCAGGAGCCCCGGTTACCCGTTAGGTTCTCCGCGACATCCCAAAGGAATAAAGATGCGCGTACGTTTATTAAATAAAGCATTCACCTTTTCTGAACTCATCCCCACAATTCCCAGACAACTCCAGCTTCAGTATCATTACTGAGAATTTCCGAAGAACCGTAAAATACTCCAGGCTGCCCATTTACCCATCTCGTATCACTTGACCAAAGACCAGGAATGAGATCCAGGTAAATCTAAACATCCTGTTACCTAAACGGTGTGTGAGCTAGGCAAAATGCTAATGAACTAAAATTACAATAAATATTCTAGTAAGCTAACCATTACTACCGCTAATGGGTCTCTTAATGTTCTGATCTTGTATTGGTATGTTACACTTGGATAATGTAGTTTAGTAATTAATTTTCAAATGCATATAGCTTGGGTATTTAACCGACTCCAAAAAAGAAGGGGGTTCTCAAAGAAGAGTGCATTTATGTATGTGATGTATATGTCTATATGTATGTTTTATTTGTTTATTTTCATAGTAGGTATATAACCCGTCTAAATATTTCATTTGCAATATATCCACTCAAAGGTTGTCTGGTAGAAATCACTATAAGTGATAAGACCGCCATTGTGCCCATTATTATTTTTTATTAAGATATGTTTGTCATTTCTTAGTAGGTACTTCCAAGTATGTATGTATGCAAAATTTCATGAAGATCGGTAGAGCAGATAAAGCGAAATGGGGTAACATATAAACTTACTTTCGCATTTCTAATATTAGTTGGGGCTTTAAGTTGTAGTCTATTATTATTGAACCGCAGTGTACTTGGTTGAGTACTTATGATTGACAGATTGACAGACAGGATGTTACAAAACAGATGGAATATTTTTTTACTGGGCAGTAATTAAAAGGAATTCTTTTTTGCGGTATAAAAATAATTAAACAAGTACGTAAAATTTTATGTAGACACGTTCTTTTACAGAGGAATTCAATTGATACTTTTTGTTAATTTAATCGTTAGCTTTATGATTTCATCATCATATCCACACTTACTGAACACAATCTCGTTGGCCGAGTGGTCCCAAGTGCGACTGCCGGGCAAGGTTTCAGGTAAAATATTACTAAGTTTAAAAAAAAATCTCAGTAGTAGCACGGAGTCTGGAATTGTGTTCGGTATATGGCAATAAGCTCACCCTTTATTACAATGGGACTTATAACATAACTAGTGAAAAGTGGGTGTTACATATTACAGTAGCATTAAGTGCCGTAATGTGCGCTGGCTCCGGGGATAAAAGGCGTGGTGTTATGTTACATTGCTAGTACGCTATCGGATATTTTTAAATAAGGTACGTGCATACTACTAATAAAATGATATCTTAATCAGCCCAAGAACTACGATGCCACAACGAATGAACTTATAGCACCCCTCTACATAAGTAATGTGTTTAATAAAAAAGAATATATCGACTACAAAATAATAGAACATGGATATAATCCCTATAATAAATGCACACCCAGCTCCTAGTAGCCACGAGACCTAACCAGATGACTGACTAATAAAGATTAGCTCAGCCGTTCTGATGTACTGTAGTTATGACGTCATCTCTGCTTCATGCTAAGTTTGCCGCCAAGCTTTGCCCGTCAGATTAGCAATCCAACTTCCTGGAGTTAGCAACGTCTGTTATAAGATAATTGGGTCGATCATACATTAACGTGCTTGGGAATATTGCTTGAATCATTTAATGGCCTTAGCGAATATTGGGCAAATTGTTATCGTGCCAAAATTATGGGCATTTATTAAGTTTGTTTGAGAGAGCAAATTGTAAAAAACGTGCCATGTTTTGGTCAGTTTCAAAAACATTTCATTGTAACTTTGCCCTACCTTAGAATCAATATTACATCCCAAGAATTATTATTAAGCGTGAGAGAGCCAAGCTTCGGCATGAAGGGGTCAGCTCGACCGGAGTGATACCACATCTTTCCAGAAGACCGATGTGAAACAACGATTGTGTTGTGTTTCATCGAGTGAGTGAGGTTGCCGGTAGCCCAATTCCTGAATCCCTAACAATCCACAAACTTCTAATCCCTAAAAGGCCGGTAACGCACTTGTAACATCTCTAGTGTTCCGGGAGTCCATGGGCGACGCCGATTGCTTACCATGCTTGATTACCAGCTCATTCCATAAAAAAAATCGACATGCGAATAACTAATTATTGCCACGTATTTCTAAACTCCTAATAAGATGGTCGTAATTTTGCTTAAATAGTCAATCAAAAAATCTAACTCTTGAACTACTGATTGCAAATATTTACAGTACCACTACTAGCAATAGTTCCCAAGACAGTCATTAGTAACTAGAAATAACAGTTAGCACTCATAGGTAACCTATCTTTAATTACCTAGACCTAAGTAATGGGTACTCGTTAAACACTTAAGTTTAAATGTTCCAAGTTATGATGCTAGAAATATATTTGTAAGGCTATGAAGATTAGGGAGCATTAGTGTTTTACCTTGGCCAGCCTGAATACGGATTTTTAATGCACATGTTGTTTACCTCATTGTGTGCTTGTTCTTAGATGAGATTAATGTTTGAACCGCTCTTTTTATTTATTATGGAAGCGTGACTGTCAAGGATGAAATTCGAGCTCCATTTTCTAGTAGGACAAATTAGTATGGCGTCTGATATTGTGTTCATACTTTTTCACAAAATTGATTCATGCCTAGCTTGAAAAAATCATCCATCCATATTTCCCATCCTTTTTTTGACCTCAATAACAAAAACATCTTTCAAAAAACATTTAAAACCCCAACATGTGCAACACAGTTTGTCGATTGTCTTCACTTCAAGCTACACAGATCCAATTTATCATGGTCCCGCTTTGTACAATCTTGCCATGAATTCAAAGGTCAGTTTATACTGGGTGTGTAGTTTGATGTATAGCTGTGCTTCAAATCGGTCCAACATTCCGTCGGCCACTTGTGAGTGGTTTAAAACTGCCTGCACGTGTTACAAAGTCGCTATTTACTATTCATACGCCGCCTCGACCTACGCGGGTATGAATGACATCATCGTTAGACCATCATTTGGATAAAGGCGTGTCTAAATGACGGTGTTTCTTTTTTGTTTAAGGCGAAAAAGGGTTTTTTTTTTGTAGTTATGCCTGCAAGTCTTTTTTTAGTGCGTGGCTGATCTGGAAGTCATTGTGAGAGGTCTATGTTCAGATGTGGACGTCTTGTGGGTGATATGATAACCCACACTAAAAATTTTATTTTATTTATGGGATAATGGGAAATGAGCAGACGAATCACCTGATGGTAAGCAATCGGCGTCGCCCATGGACACCACCTGGAACACCGGTGTTCCAGGTGGCGTTACAAGAGCGTTACCAGCCATTAGATTCAGGGATTGGAGAGATTGGGAAATGGGAGCGGGAGGGTAATTGGGCCTCCGGTAACCTCAGGCACACAACAAAATATAACGCCAGCGTTGTTTTACGTCGGTTTTCTGTGAAACCGTGGTATCACTCCGGTCAAGCCGACCCATTCGTGCCAAAGCATGGCTCTCCCACACTTTCTTCCGTATCAACTGTTGGGTCTTCATGTGCAGTAGCCTACTTACTGGCCGCATATTTGCGTAACTCGTAATTTTCAGTTAATTCTACATGTCTAACTTTGGGATTTGACCTAAACATTATAAGTTTAGAATCGTCAATCCACCTTCAGCAAGCATAGTGATTAATGCTCATTCCGTCTCCATGTGAGCAAGAAGCATTTGTCCAGCAGTGATACAAGTTGATGTTGTATTTCACAACAAATATAAACATACTATTTCAAAAGACTGTATCAAACATTATTTATGTTTACAATACCACAATAATAACGCCAGCATCTTAGTATAGTGCTCTTAATCAATCAGTGTTTGCAAACTAAATGTCATGGTTATTCCAAACGGGTTTTAAAAAATATTAGTAATCATTCAATCTGTGTAATAATAACGTTATCGATTGGTATTTTGTGTATAGATTTGTTGGCGATTTTTTTTTGGGTTTCGTCTTTTGCAGTTATAGTTTTGAAGGATTTTCAGTTGATAATGTTTGAGGAAAGGAGGTTAGCATTGCTTAACCTCTATAATCATCAAAGGGAATCCCTCCATGTAATTAGAGGTTAATTACGTTTATGTTCCCTTGCCTCATTGGTCGAGTGGTTGCAAGTGTGACTGCCGGGCAAAGGGTCTCGAGTTCGATTCCCAGGTCGGACAAAGTATTACTGGCTTTTTTTAATCTCACTAGGTCTGGAATCGTGCCTGATATATGGCAATAGGCTCACCTATTACATGGGACTCATAACATAAATATTTAAAAGTGGGTGTTACATTGTGCAGTGGCATTAAGTGCCGCAATGTGCACCTCTACTTACTCCTGCGGGGATAAAAGGCGTGACGTCATGTTTTGTTTCATTTAGTAAACATTTTCAATAAGATGCAGCGTCTAACAAAATAGACACAAAGTTTATACGAACGACTGCCAAGGTTGTTAGCAAAGAAGTTAGTTATCTAGATATTTTTCCTTAAAAGTAACACTTCTAAAGGTCTTAGAATATTTATAATTTGAATAGAAAGGTACGAGTATTATAAAATAAAAATTGTCTGGGTAAACATGTTCATAATCATATTAAATAGGCACCTACCACATACATTTAAAACATATATGAAAAGACTGATGACTGTTGATGATGCGAAAGAGGTATGCAAGAATCCTAGCAATTGGCTTTCCATAGTCTCTGCCTATCCCGGTGGGAGACAGGCGTGAAGTTGTGTATATATTTATATATACACAACTGAGCCTGACAGGTTATGTATTTATATATTTAAACATAATTTTAATAATACGTTTTTTGTGGTCTAGTCTTTTTGTTAACCGTTTTTGTGCATAGTCGGGCCATTTCATAAACAAACTATATGACGTATTTAGATACGTCTAATTGTACTACAGATTTGGTATTCTGATGAACACATGCATGCCATATACAGACTGTAAGCATAACAATACGGTCTTATTAAGTTACCTACGTCTATTACCAAAAAAAACCTTAAAAAAATATTGAAGCTAAGTTTTTTAGCTACCTTATCTGTTTTTATTGTTGTTTTTTTTATTTTATAAAAGATTTTGATTTCTATTTATTATCTGTCCCATCTAGATAAATAAAGGATAACTCCATACAATAGGTATGTTCAATATTTTAGGGTATGTTACCCCTATTATGATTAGAAGCCCCTTTTATAAATAATGTTTTTATCGAACGATATTGATTTGAATAGATAAGGGGTCACCTATTCTAGTTATAGATACAGAAGTATTAAATTACATTAAAAAACAAAACAATCTCGTTTTGTTTGTTTCAATAGGATTTTTGTTTCCATTCTTTTTGTTTATTAATTAACTTCTGCAGTAATAGGACATTGCATAATGTATGTTTGTGCACATTATTACGTTATGTGTATAAGTAATATTTATAAAATGGTTTTGCAATATTTTTACAAACACATAAATTTGGCCTACAAAAAATAAAAAAAAATCCACCTTGAGATATAACGTAATGTTTATTAACATACATAACACACCTTTTATCCTCGAAAGGGTAGAGGAGACGAGGTGCACATTACGGCATTTATGCCACTGTACAATGTAACACCTACTTTTCACTATTTATGTTATGAGTCCCATATAATAGGGGGTGAGCCTATTGCCATATACCGAGCACAATTCCAGACTCTCTGCTACTACTGAGAATTGTTTTTTAAAATCCCAATAATAAATTGTTCGTCCCGGCAGTCTCAATGTGGACCACTCGGCCAACGGAGGCATTTTCGAAAATAAAGACAAACAAAATTATAAACATCCAATGTTTGTTAACAAATAAGCAGACATCAGTAAAATACCAGTCAACAATTGCATCGAAAATAAAAAAAAATTAACTACCGCTAAAAACAAGCAGTTTAACCTTCGACGTAACCACCCAAGTTTATTAAAAATATCTTAACACCTCATTTAACAGTGAGGCATACAATCAAACTTCGCATCGTATAATGAAGTTCTTTAACTCGGCTCAGCAGCTTGCAAGAATCCTGCTCGCCTTGGTTATTTCCTACTTGTCCACTACTTTTGCTCGCCTCGCCTCGGTACCAAAGTTATCGATAAAATTATGATCGCAACACTTTTGTTTGTATTTACAGCCATCGTCAGATTATAAGTGCGCTCTGCTGAGCAATGGCTGGCATGGAGAAGGTTTGAGTATTAATCACTACGTTTCCTCAACACTGGTTAGCGATTTCAAACCAATATATAATATACTTTTATAAAACTTCAGGTTTCCTCACGTTGTTTTTCTTTGCCGTGCCTGCCTATGTTTAGATCATTAGTACTACATTACGGATTTTGGTGCGATTTTTTAATAGATATAGTGAATTAAGAAAAAGGTGTATATAGTAGAGAAATATTAATAACCGTGAGAGACCAGGGCGGGTCGCTAGTTTTATCGATAACATCATGATCGCTTTTATTTGTAGCTACGGTAGCGATACGGTAATATCATGTCGATGCTACCTCTTGGTACAGGGATTTCGGAATTGTGTCCAGAAATTCCTTTCGTCTTTTATTTTTTGCTATTTAATGTATTGAGAGTTCGTAATGTTTGTTGTAGTTTTATATAACGAAGTTGGTATTCAGTTTTAGTCTTTATTTTGTGAAGAAACAGGTACCATGGTATTAAATTGAATCGCAATGTAGGTATGTATTAACTGTGTTTTGTAATTTTGAGCTATTGTTTGGATGTTATTTCTTGTTTGTGTAAAATAATAAACAGACAATGAGCTCTTTATCACACGAAATTAGGTATTTTCTCACGTTGGTAAAGACATATGTGAATTTTACGCCTCAAATTCTGTTCAAACATTAAATAAATGCGTTTTTTTATACGTCACAAAATTTAAATCTTATCTTTTAAAAAAAGATTTCTTCCGGATTCGGAAATGACAAAAAATATCGATAACAACGAAGGAAGTCCCTATTAGCGGAGAAGTGTTAATTTTCATTCAAACGTTCGTAATCATTTTGGCTAACACAAACACACAAATTGTGGAATTTCATATCCTTATGCAATATGAATAGTTACTGCGCAGCTTCTTAGTAGGTTAATAGTACTTTGGAATAGTATTTGCGAAATAAATACAAATAACTTGTCTTGTGTTGGTACCTGGTTTTACGTATCGGTTTTACGTTTCTGATTGAGATGTTATGATGTAAAATAAACATGTTATTGATAGACTTTTGAGTAAGGCAGTTTTTCTTTAAATTACCACAAGCATATATTAACGGATCTTCCAAATAAAAGTATTATTTCTTCACCATACAGGGTGTGTACACCATACGAAAGGCCCCCAAAACCCTGACAAATAGAAATTGTATTTTTTTATAGTCTTCGTGTTGTTCATGCTAAATTAGTATTGAGATAGATTACAACTATTATCACATAAAAGAAACATTTAATTCCTTACTTTTATGAAAATAAAACTAGTTTTTTACCATGAACTGTCGCCGTTATTCGAGGGCCTTCCGTCTTACACACTGTATATAGTATATATTAACATCCACAGTCTGTCCGGGACAGATCACTGCTAGACTTTAAACTTAGTCTATGTATGTACTTTTTTTTAAGGGGGGAGAATCATCGAATGACTGCTCCTGCCTGGGTGAGGCGGGAGGGAGTGTCAGACTCTTACTGACTGAAAACCACCCCGTTCCTTCTTCTGCACGTCGAACCGGAGCCCCGGTAACCCGTTAGGTTCTCCGCGACTATGTATGTACTTAGGGTAAGAATTTAATAACAGTAAAGGAGTTCAGGATATCATAATTAAAATATTGTTTTTCAAACTTAGCTGATATTGACGTACATTGTGATAACTGCTGGTAGTCAAACTCAAGGTACTCAATCGATAGCTATAAAGTTCAATATTAAATAATAAATAAACTTCAAAGAAAAAAAACGGTACTCAAGCAAAAATCCTTCAAGATTTATACACGAACATTAATTCTTCGATAATTTTAGGACCTGTTTATCTATAAAGGCTATCAGGTAACAACATAATATTTTATGCATGTTTAATAAAGATAATGTCGACAAAAAGAAATATACAGATTCTGTACTGTACTTGTTTCCTAGAACCAGTGTTATGGCCATGGATTATGGAGTTGAGGAGTTACCACCTTACGGGAACGGGAATCATAAATAACTATTGAAGAAACGTTCATCGGAATTCGTAGTATTTTTCTTCAATAGCTGCCAAAGTTACTGTACTTTTATAGTAACTTATTAAAGTATTTACTATCAGTTATTGTTATCCTGACAACTTTTTAAAATTATACCAAATGACCCACCAATTTTCGCAATGGTTAGATGTTATCTGATGCAAAAAATTTGCTTTGATTTTTTTTTAAGTTTTCGTACATCTTCATTTTGTTGTACTTATTTTAACTGACACTTTTAATACATACAGACGGGTACTCCTCATTCCATACTCCATGATTATGTTGATTATATTCTATACATGTTACAACTTGTTCGTAACTTCGAACAGCTGATGGGCAACTTTGTTTTTATAACACTACGTACATTAAACACTTAATAAATATTTTTAATTCAATTATCGATACTTTAATGTCCTTTATACAAGGTATCGATATTATAAATAATTATCTACACCTTTATTAAAAAAGAACTTTAAGAACTAGTTTTTATCGATATATTTTATTGAAATGTTGAGGACATGCCTATTAAAAATGACAGATAATGTTTCAATCTTAAATGTTAATTAGTTACTACTTTTTGACATTTGACCAATGTCACTTTGAGATATGATTGTATCAAAAGTTAGAGATATTGTTTTTTAAATCATTCATTGGCATTCGTTTGTACCTGTTCATAAATTACGTCTCGATACGTTTTCAAACACATCGAGTTGATCGCAGGAGTAAAGCTAAGTGCTTATTGCAAAACATAAAATCCCTTTTAAACTAACTTGTAATACTTAGGTCTAGATTCTAGGTAATAACATAAGACCTTAATTAATCAAGTCAGTCAAACAGCCGTTGAGTTGTTACAAAATTATTTACATAAATCAAGTAAGTCGTGTTTTCGTCAACTTAGTTGCGAATAACAGATAAACTGAGACAAATCAGTTCAATGTCAAATATTTTTAAAAATAATTGATGTCTTAACGAGTTTTTTTTTCATGCTTATCTATTTTATTGCAGTAATTTTTAGCCTCTTTTCACTAAGTTATGATTTCAAATTACATTTTTAATGTATCACTTTACTTTTTTCTAGAATGTATTGTGTACACATCATGAGCTTGTTTTGTTTGTAAATATCGAATGTCAAACAACACAGAACGTGATTACGTCTAACTGTAGAAACGAAACTTGCATCGTGTCAGCTGTTCCAATGACCTTGGCTTACGATTCAAACTGTCGACTCGATTAACTACTGATCCAAGACAACTCTATACAGCCAACAGATGTCTATTTACTCAATAAAGCCCTACACAAATATGTTGTACACAAACAATGACACACACATTAGCGCTCATCACTTAGTAAGCAAGACCTTACCGTTTTGCCACACTAGTGCAAAGGGAGTGCAATCCTCGTCGCGAAGCCATTGTAGTTCGCTAATTATAGTAGACATATCAGCAACGAACGACATTAAAACATGACAGCATAACTCCACAACACATCAAAATCACATCACTAGCACAAAAAAACCCGCGAACGAATCAAACGTTCCATCAGACCACAACACTATTACAAACATCCACAAAAATACTGACAATCTTTACAAAAACACTGAAAAACTTTCGCTGACAACTAAAAATCACCGATATCACGTTACAATTGATGTTACGAAACGTCAGCTTGACAGATCGTAACTCGGGGTGAACGAACGGCGTGCGCAAACGCAGCATACGTGCGGCGCGCGCGATCGATGCCAACCGACTGGCTCGACAACTCGAGTAAACACTAGCGCAGCGGGGGGCTATCGATAACCTTCCGAATATCGACAAACAACATCACTAGTGGTAGTCCGCTACCTCGTGTGAAACTGAAGGCCGAATTTTTACGGTTTAACATAAGGTTAATGTAACTTGTTCGGTATTTTATTGATGATCTGAACGTAATGTGAAGTGAGACTCTGAGATTTTGTAACTGCCTGGCCTTTCGTCGGGTTAATTATTATTGCGGTTATTTTGTCGTTGTTTTTATTATTATTGTTTTATTATGAACAGTTTTGTCATTGTGTGCGCTATAGATTGGTTGTTATATGCGTGCGTGTGGAATGTTGGTTGCGTGTTTGATGCCTGTTCGACATTTTTTATTGTGTGACCTACAATTTCCGTTCAGGTTGTAAACTGTAACCGAACTACGTTACAAATCACAATAGTTAGTAGCAACTCTTGCGCATGTGGGTAATTTTGACCATTTAAACTAGAATTTGATATATTTTTAGGAATCAGAATTATTGGAATAGTTATCTCGAATTGTACTGTATATGATACATAATAAAGTAATACAAATTAAATTAATAAAAATCACTCCAACAGGAGTAAGGATCAAACTCAGGATCGACTGCTCGACAGTCAAAATTCTGACTCCTCAACTTTATTTTTGTTGCTAACCCCGACTGGCAACAAAAAATACTAAAACAACAATCAAAAGAAAATAAATTTGTTAAAATAAAGTAAAGATCGCTAATTAACCTTTGACCTTTCCCATTAATTAGCTTTATAATTGATCATCTAAATTTTAAGCAGATTTAATCTAAAAATAGATTTTTTTTGCTACAACGCCAACTTTGCTTTTTAATATTTTATTATTAACAACTTGGCATTTTTAGACACGTCTTTATCTCGTTAAGTTACAGGTCTGAATATAGCTCAATTATAAAACAGAATATTTTCATAGGACATTATCTATGATACTCACGTGAATATACTGATAAAAACTCTACTAGTTTCGAACCACAGAGGGGTTCTTCCTCATGAGCAGCGTGCGCGAAACTAGTAGAGCTTTTCTCAGTATATTCACGTGAATAACCCGCGATTTTAGTTAATTTAGTATGTCTCACGATAGTTATTATAACAACACAGTAAATAAATATAAATGGCACTCGTCCTGTCCTGTAAGTATTGCGTAATTTATCCCATGCCTATGACTCTCATGGGGCAAAACTTATCTACATCTCTGTATGTAGGTATTTCAATTTCCCAAACTCCGTAATTAGGTCTAGATGATTATTTTGTTGATTAGAACCTGATAACGGATACGAGTTGTGCACGCACGTCAGCGCACGCTGCTCATGAGGAAGAACCTCTCTGTGGTTCGAAATTAGTAGAGCATTGCTCAGTATGACCCCTGATTTTTAGTTAATTTAGTATATCTCACGATAGTATTACAAAAACTCCAACCTTTATATGAATAGTTATCGTTTATGATGTTAATCCTATAAAACAAGAGTCTATTTTTAACAATTATTTTCTGTAACCATTTCAACCTCTTTAAACGTTTATCTTAATTTTAATATATACAAACTGAGTCAAACAATATAACTGACACAATCTAAATATAAACATTACTATCTATGTCTTACTGATAACAAATTGTAAGGCAAACAAATCTCGAATTTGGGGTGCACGGGAGCATGTCAGAGCAGTGTCATCATTTTGGTAGTGATAATAGTAGTAATTCTGATGTAAGCGAAGTATTTTTAAATGTTATATTTTTACTATGTAGGTTACTGCATCTGCTATGACTGCCTCGTTGGCTGATTGGTCGCTAGTGTGACTGCCGGGCCCTTGCCCGGGAATCGAACCCGTAACGAGCAGGGAATTTATTATTGGGTTTTTCAAAAAAAATCTCAGTCACGGAGTGTGGAACTGTCCCTGTATATGGCAATAGGCTCACCCCTTATTCCATGGAACTTAACATAAATAGTGAAAAGTGGGTGTTACATTGTACAGTGGCATAATGTGTACCTCTGCCTACGAGGATAAAAGGTGTGATGTTATGTTATGTATATAGGTCAATATGGTACTTACTATTGAATTGATTGTATAGTGATTTATTCCTATCCAAGATCTCCTAAAAGAGAGTTGTTTTTTTTTAAAATGGAAATCACAATAACAAAGGATTTGTAGTGTGGTAGAGCCACGCTTCGGCACGGCTTCGGGCCGGCCAGAAAACCGACGTGAAATAACGATTGCCTGCCTTGTGTTTCGTCGTGTGAGTGAGGTTACCGGAGTCCCAATTATCGCCTTCCCCAATCTCCCCAATCCCTAAATTCCCAACTTTCCTCAAATTCCTAATCCGCAAAAGGCCGGTAACGCACCTGTAACGCCTCTGGTGTTCCAGGTCCATGGGTGACGCCGAATGTTTACCATTAGGTGATCGGGCTGCTCGATTACCGGCTTATCTCATAAAAAAAATGTAATTGTGACCTCATTCAATAGACTTCGAACTTTTTGTTCATGTAATTCTTTTCTACAAATGTAATGCATAATTATTAATCTTTAACTTACGTAAACATTATATTACTACTTAACAATATTTGTGTTTGTATTGTTGATGTGTCTATGAAAAACAAACAAGCAAATAGTCAATACCTTTATAACATTAAGGGCCGATTTTTAAATGCTCATTTAAATATCAAAGGAATAACTTTAAATATTTGACAATTCTTCTATACTAATAACTGTCAAATGTCAATTTTATTCTACAGTTCAGATTTAATTGATGATTGAAAAATCGGCCTTAAGCATAGACTAAATTCTAAGTCCACCGCGCGGGCCTGCGGACGGTGACCATGTGTAGCACGTCGTTGGACCAGAACCAGACCTGAGCTTAGGGCGCGTCGCGTTAAGCGCGTGCCTCAAGTGCCATCAGACCACCACGGATGGGGCCCAATAGCGCTGATGCCGATACTTAGCCACGGAGTACTTTACGGGTTGCCGGGGCTCCGGCTCGAAGGGCAGGAGTAGGAACGGGGTGGTTTTTGTTAGTAAGAGTCTGACACTCCCTCCCGCCTCACCTAGGCGAGAGAAGTCATTCGATGATTTCCCCCCTTAAAAAAAGTATCTAGACTAAATAGACTGGTATAGACAATGATGCAACCTCTAATCAAACCCGGCCTCTAGTACCATTACAGTTATTACTTCTTTTTTTGAAAAACTCCGCCGTATTATTAAAGTACGCTAGCTTCCATAATAATTCGCGTGAAGTTACATATTATAATGGCGTGTAACGACCAATTATTTTGCACGGAAGTGTATAATTGATGTGCTGGATGCTCGCCAATGTACGGACGGCTGCAGATTAAGTTATACTTTATTTTATAATGTTGTAAGTACTTCTTTAACTGGTGCTGATGGTAAATGGTGATCATCGGATGGTGTGGGAAGTGTGGGTGAGCCATGCTTCGCCACGAATGGGCCGGCTCGACCGGAGTGATACCACGGCCTCACAGAAAACCGACGTGAAGCAACGCTTGCGTTGTGTTTCGTCGTGTAAGTGAGGTTACCGGAGGCCCAATTACCCTCCACTTCTCCAATCTCCCCAATTCCTGAATCCCCAACGATCCTAAAACTCCTAATCCCTAAATGGCCGGTAACGCACTTGTAACGCCTCTGGTGTTCCAGGTGTCCATGGGCGACGCCGATTGCTTACCATCAGGTGATCCTTCTGCTCGTTTCTCGGCTTATGCCATAAAAAAATCGGAGTAGTTCTAGTTTAGTGATAATCTTACATCGTCTTATAGTCATGGTAATCCGGAGGTTCAAGATGACCGCTTCTCATACAGAGGGGTTCGAAACTTACCAACGCAACGGCAAGTAGCAATGTGACTTTTTTCGAGTTATATGTACCTATTTAATAAGAATTCTTTTTAAAAAAAAAACGTTGCCCCTCACTAGGATTATCTCCTGTGTCGTGAGTTTACAAATATACAAGTTCATATACACATGACACCCAGACCCATAACAACAATTTGTGGATCACACAAAGTGTTGTTTCGTGTGGGAATCGAACCCGCGACACGTTGCACGGCAGCCGGTTGCCTAGCCACCGCACCAACCGTGCAGTCATACTTCATAGAGTCAGAATACTTAGACACCACGGACAAACGGTGAAGGAAAACATCGTGAGGAAATCTGGGCTTATAATCCATCCAACCCTATGGTAGTCTGGAAGAAATCACCATTGTATGGTAAGACCGCCCATTGTACACACATTTACTTAAATTGGTTATAACCTAGGCTACTTAAATGTATACAAACATAACATCACGCCTTTTATCCCTGAAGGCGTAGGCAGAGGTGCACATTCTGGCACTGATGCCACTGTACATGTAACACCATCTTCTCACTATTTATGTTATCAGTCCCATGTAATAGGGGGTGAGCATAAGCTCACCAATATTCGCCATAGCAATAGTGTTATATACAGTGCTTCTATCGAGTTTTTTTTTAAACTCAGTAATAATTTGCCCGACTTGGGAATCGAACCCGAGACCCCTTGCCTGACCGAGACCATTCGGCCAACAAGGCAGCCCTTTTGAAGACGTTCCTCATTATCAAAAAATAGAACAACCTATACTGATCCGACAAGTTCCTTTAACAAACTTTCAACTCTAGCATTTTGAAATAGAGTTTAAAATGTATTGTTATAGCTGTAACTAAGTGGCTAAGCTGAAAATTATTAATAGATCCATTTGTAAGCACTCTTTGTTTCTTATTTGATGTCTTTGTTATCTTTAATTAAATTAAGGAAAGAGTTGTTTGTTCTTCTTAATTCGTTGATTTGTTTATTTGGAAATTTTAAATGGATAGCTAGATTTAGAAGTCCGAAAATAAAAGATGTGATGGTATGTATAAAAATACATAATAATATAATTAAAAAAATATAGCTTGTAGTACGTTTCAAGTGTGGGAGAGCCATGCTTTGGCACGAATGAGCCGGTTCGACCGGAGTAATACCATGGTCTCATAGAAAACCGACGTGAAACAACGCTTGCGTTGTGTTTCTTCGCATCAGTGAGGCATTACCTCAATTATCCCCTTCCTCCTCTCCAGTTCCCCAATCTCCGAATCCTAAACAATCCTCAAATTCCCAAAAGGCCAGAAACGCACTTGTAACGCCTCTGGTGTTCCATAGGTGTCCATGGGCGTCGATTGCTTACCATCAGGTGATCCGTCTACTCGTTTACCGGCTTGTCCCATTAAAACGTCTTATTGGTATTTACTTATCTCATCATAGAGGCAGTCGGCACTCTTCAAAAGTATATCTCTAATTCACTATACCAGTTTTATGCAAAAACTCACGCTAATTATACGAATAATTTATACTATTTTAGTTATATATTAATTAATTAAAATTCACAACTTTCTAAGTTAATTAATTAAAATGTTAACGGCAGTTACAGCTAGATGTGTATCGCATTGTTTTACTATGCGGGTTGTTAACAAGTTTATTCATTAACGGGGTAAAACTAAGCCAATTTTAACTACTGGAGTTATGTGAATGAAATGTTAGGGGAATGTAATAACATTATTGAATGAAATCTAAACAACTTTGGCATAATATTTATCCCGAAAATAATACAATCGAACGTCAATATTTTACGAGGAAAGTGTGTGAGTTTGTGTGTATGTAGGTATGTTACGTATAAACGACTAATGCGATCGGGATGAAATTTATAAAAAGGCAAAGAGGATGTTTCTTATCGTCTTGAATAACACATAGGCTACTTGTATTATTGTAACTTTCGTGAGACATACTAAATACATTATTATCTTTTCGGCTTACTCACGTAATAAATTGACGAGGAACTCGACTAGTTTCAAGCCATGCTAGAGGTAGAGTGCATTTCGCAACCCGCGACGCGACGGTCGCCGCGTCGCGGGTCGCGAAATGCTGCTCATGGATATGAGCCTCTAGCATGGCTTGAAACTAGTCGAGTTCCTAGTCAATTTATTACGTGAGTAAGCCGAAAACATAATAATTTACATAGGCTACTGTTTATGCCACGGGTACGCAAGCGAAGCTAGTATCTATTAAATTTTAAAAAATGGTTTTCTATGGAATAGGAGGCAAACGAGCAGACGCATTACCTGATGATAAGCGACACCAGCGACACCAGAGGAGTCACAGGTGCGTTACGGGGCTTTTAAAAAAGAATAAGCTCTTTTCTTAAAGGTTTGGATGTCAAACTGCGACCGTCCTTTTTTGAAGTCGGTTAAAAACGAGATTCTGAGTTTCAACCAGGCTTAATTATTTTTAATCATAGTCATCACTTATAGAAGTGACTCAACAAACTGAAATTCTTTAACATTAATTTGGACAAGAGGCTAGCTCAACTGCTTAACCTTAAGCAATAGATGATCTACCTAACATCATCCTCGTCGTACAAGAGGATCAAAATCCATACAATTCTTGTTTTTTCCTTTTAAGTGTTTTTATATAAAATAAAGTGGATTTACATACAACTCGGGTCGGTCACAATCTCATTAGATATGTATGTCACAAACATGCCGTGGTGAAGCCGCCTCCCCGCTCAAATCACAAAATCTATTTACCCATGCTTTTCACTAGTAATATTCGTGTGGTCCAAGTTATAAGCGGCTGGATTTTTTGAGTAAGATACACCTAATAGTATGATATTTTTTTTGTTTTATTGATTAATATTAACTGTTCTAACTACCTCGCTGGCCGAGTGGTTGTAAGAGCAACGGCAAGTGGTCTCGGGTTCAATTCCCTGGTCGGGCAAAGTAGTTTTCTTTGCTCGACCAGGGAATCGAATCCGAGACCACTCGGCCAAGAGGCAGTCTTATATATTTAATTATTTTATTATAAGTAATTTATATACTACCAACCTTATTTTACGCAGAAGTGGGAGATATTTACCTGAAACAAAGAAGAGATTATATTAAAAGTTTCGTAAATAAATTATTATGTTTTCGGCTTACTCGCCTAATTATTTGACGAGGAACTCGACTAATTTAAAGCCATGCTACAGGTTCATATTTATGAGCAGCATTCCGCTAGGGCAGAGGGTGTGTTGGGCCCGCACTGCAGCAGACTCGAGTAACCAGTAGCAGCGCGACTGTTGCCGCGTCTCGTCGAATGCTGCTCATGATTATGAGTTACGTGAGTATGCCAACATAACAAGGAAGAAATTGTCAATAACTATAAGTATAAAATAAAATTGTAATGAAAGGTACTTAGGTAATGCCTAGGTTTAGTCAAATCTCTACTTTCCAGGATGTACATGAATATCCTTCTATCAATTTCTTTTACAACCTACTACAGAGATAACAATAAATACATAAATTCTATGGTAGCAAATAAAGTAATTACTTAATCGATTTCTAAAGAAACGTAACGTAACAGAAACAGCGTAAATCGCTTACCACTATTCACTTGACCCACAATGAAACGGTACAATGAATTTACGCCTCAACATTACGCAACTCGTTAACTCATTTACTACGGCAGCCAGCCTTCAATTGTTTTCACGATACGCGACACAAAGTATCACATAACCATAATAATCATTACACAAAGACAGTTTCGGCTAAATTGTTGGAAAAAAGAATTGGAAACTTCCTTCTTTTTCGAAGTCGGTCAGAATTTTCATAATTTGAATTTTCTGGTTATCTCTAACTTGCTCGTTAGGTAAGTATTCCTTTTTAGTTATGGAATTTTTAGATTGATTTTGAAAAAAATTAACAATTAACCAATTCTAATTCTAATCTAATTCTAAAAGCAAGTTAGATTTTTTATGGCATAAGCCGGTAAACGAGCAGATGGATCACCTGATGGTAAGCAATCGGCGTCGCCCATGGACACCCGAAAAACCAGAGGCGTTACAACTGCGTTATCGGCCTTTTGGGTATTACGAGTTTGAGGATCTTTGGGGATTCAGGGATTGGGGAGATTGGCGAAGGGAGGGTAATTGGGCATCCGGTAACCTCACTCACACAATGAAACGCTACGCAAGCGTTGATTTACGTCGGTTTTCTGTGAGGCCGTGGTATCACTCCGGTTGAGCCGGCCCATTCGTGCCGAAGTATAGCTTTCCAACTTTTAAATTTTAATTAGTAACTTATAAGTAATGTCAGACTTTATACAATCACTAAACATTTCAAGTTGGAAGACGACAAACTATTACATTTTCCAAGGATTAAATCAAGTACTTCACAAGAATCGTGACTAATAAATCGCATTCTATTGTGACTAGAAAAAAACAAGTCATTAAATCAAAATCGCTATCTGCTCACAACTTGTCCCGTAGACTAAAAGAAGGCATAATCTGAATACGTCTCAGCGTTTCTTTTGTGCCTTATTTGAGTTGATTGCGAACGAAAGAGGCTGTCGCCTGCTCTCTGAAATTAGCACTATGTGGGTGTTGATGTAACATAAAGCTAAAATAGAATATTCTGTTTGTGTTATTCCCAATTGGACTAGACCTTACATAAAAAGAACTTTGACCCTTATATTCTTTAAAGGAGTCATGGCTGTTAATATGTTGTTGATGTAAGAATTGTCGTGGCTGCTCACAAACCAGTTCCATATATTTAGCTATACATAGGTACGTCAAGTCGATGGTTAAAACAGTATTTTTATGTAACATTTTTTAGTCGCTAATACACTTGCATGTGGACAACACGCATTTCATTTTTCCACTCCCCTGCTCGTCGAGTGAACCTTATTACAAACACCATATGGTCGAAATTCGAGCCGGATACAACAGTCAAGTCGTCGAGCCAGGAGAACAAAAGGCCGCATTCCTAAGCAGCGATAAGCGAACCTTTTTTTTTTGCACCTATTCAATTCCACGAATTAGCAAGTTGTTTACTACAATTTATTAGAAGACGTCATTACGACATTACACATCGGGAATCAGCTGCATTAGAGGTTCGTTATCAAGAAAAATGTGTTCGACCGAAGAACAACAACAACTTCTCTCCGTGTTGGAAGATACTGCTAACCTGTTACAGAAGACTCAAAGTAACCTGAGAAAATGTCCTAAACAACGGTTAACTAAAGGTTATATCGAAGCGCGAATGAAGATTATAGATGAATATTGGCATACATTTAAGTGTGCTCATCAAGATTTAGTGAAGATAACACCAAAAGCTCATAAAGGGACTTTGCCTTATTTCATGAATGATGAATTTTTTATCTATGAAGAATTATACAATGTGCTACAAGGTGACTTGAAAGATATGGTTACTGCATTATCGGGATCTTATGAATCAGGGTCAGCGAATTCTAGTTGTACCCTTCCAAATCAACAAAATAAATTCATACACTTACCGAAGATTCAACTACCGAAATTTTCTGGAACTTATGAGTCATGGCAAACATTTCAAGATTTATTTACATCATTAGTGCATAATAATTCTTCATTAAGTGATGTGCAAAAACTTCATTTCCTGAAAACAAGTGTTACGCACGAAGCTCAGACATTACTGAACAACATACAGGTCACAGATAACAATTATGCTCACGCATGGGATATCTTGAGGACAAGGTACGGGAATAAACGCTTAATATTGAATCATTCTATGAGAAGATTTATTCAATCAAAAGAAGATGACTTCTCAATCAGCTTCTCAGCTAAAAGGATTGTTGGATACAACAACCGAATGTTTACATAGCTTAACCACTTTAAACATTGACACAAGCTCTTGGGATCCAGTTCTTTATATCTTCTCGTGCAGAAGATGGACCCAGAGACTCAAAAAACTGGGAAGAGTACGCGTATAAGGAAGATTCGGACTGTGTACCTACCTGGAGTGATCTTAAGAAGTTTTTAGAGACAAAGTTCCGTACATTAGAATTAACCAATCAAAATATTACCATCAAGGATTATAAAACAACTAAAGAACGTTCATTTTACGCTGCTACGCCAGTAACGGAGAAAGTTTGTGTTATGTGCAAGGATAACCACAGTTTAAGTCATTGCAAGGATTTCTGCAAATTGGAACCTAATAACAGGAGTGAATTTGTGAAGGAGAAACACTTATGTTACAATTGCTTGGTGCCAGGACATTCGGCATTTAAGTGCAAGGTGCCAGTGTCTTGTCGTCTATGCCACAGACGCCATCATTCCCTTTTACATGTTAAGAAGAACACAAAGCCAGAGGATTCCTCGGTCTCATCATCCCCAGCTGTAACACATGTAGAAGACGAGCAAGCAATACAAGTCAACACAATGATGACGTCACAATACAGCGCTAAGCAACGAGTAGCTCTTTTAGCAACAGCAGTAGTGGAAGCTACAAACGAACAAGGACACACCATCTTACTGCGAGCGCTAGTCGATCAAGGTTCTGAAGCAGCTTTCATTAGCGAGAAAGCGACTCAATTATTAAAGTTAGAACGACAACCGACTAAGGGAAGCATCATAGGAGTGGGATCCAATAGGACCGAATTGAAACATGTGGTACAGCTACAGATAAGATCACGATGGGACCGAAACTATTGTTTACCTATCAAGGCATACGTAATGCCCAAGCAACTGACCACAAGGATTCCCATGAAAACAATCAGCACACCAGAATGGTCACACATCCAAGGGCTCAACCTGGCTGATCCAACGTACTTCATGCCAGGGTCTATAGATCTGCTCCTAGGTGTAAAGGAATATGCTGACATTTTACAAAACAATATAATCAAAGGTCCACCAGGCACACCAAGCGCTCAGAAAACAAACCTAGGTTGGATTCTTTTTGGGGAAGTTTATACAACACAACATAACAATTATGTAGTCATGCATCACTCAGTCGACATCGAAGACATGTTAAAATCAATTTGGGAAATCGACTCAGATACTAAGAGACACTTAACAAAGGAAGAGCAACTGTGTGAAGAATTATACGAAAGAACAACTATTAGAACGAAAGAAGGAAGGTACATAGTTAGATTACCATTTAAAACAAACAGTCCACAATCACCTGATGGAAACACTAAATTGATAGCCATGAAGAGATTTGTTCTACTGGAAAAGAAATTCAATAAATCGCCAGACCTGAAAATAGATTATGCAAAAGTAATTAGTAATTATATAGAACAAGGACATTTAGAAAAGGTACCTGAAAAGGAAATAGATAAAAGATCTCTATACTTACCTCACCATGCGGTCATCCGTGATGATAAAGAGTCTTCTCGAACACGCGTTGTATTTGATGCATCGTGTAAAGGATCAAACAACCTTTCTTTAAATGATGAATTGCTCGTCGGTCCGCAGCTGCAAGAAGACTTAAGAAACATTCTAATGAGATGGAGAATGAAACGTATTTGTTTAGTAGCTGATATAACACAAATGTATCGGCAAATATTAGTGCATCCAGATGACACGGACTATCAGCGAATCTTATGGAGGCAGCATGAATCTGATATCCTAGAAGAATACCGATTGCTCAGAGTTACCTTTGGCACAGCTTCTGCACCTTATTTGGCTGTTAAAACACTTCAACAGGTAGCCAAAGATGAAGCGAATACAAACACCTTAGTTGCTCGAACTATTAACGAAGATTTTTATATGGATGATCTTTTGTCGGGTACAGACACAGTAGACGAAGCTATAACTCTATCACTCGAATTAACTCATACACTCAAAAGAGGAGGATTCATACTTACTAAATGGGCATCCAATAGTATTGAAGTCATGAAATCCATTGAAGAAGACAAACGATCAGTCAATGCAAGTATTGATTTGAATCTAAACGGAACCATAAAAGCACTTGGAATCACTTGGAATTTAAAATCAGATCGGTTTCAATACAATTGTAATTTTCCAACCAATGCCAAACCAATAACCAAACGCAAAATACTGTCGGATATACAAAAACTGTTCGATCCTCTGGGTTGGATTGCACCTACTACTGTTATGGCTAAAATACTTATACAAAAGCTTTGGCTTGAGAGATTGCAATGGGATGATGAAGTTAGTGATACCTTACAAGAAGAATGGCAGCAAATCAGATCTGATCTCAATAATATAAACGAAATAAAAATCGAAAGATGGCTTGGCACACTATCTTTTAGCAATAATAAAGCACAAATACATGGTTTCTCTGACGCATCAATGCGTGCATATGCAGCAGTAGTCTATATTAGGATTGAAAACTCTGATGGAAATATAGAAACAAAACTTATAGCTGCTAGGACGAGAGTGGCACCATTGAAAATAATTTCATTACCTCGCCTTGAGCTCAGTGGAGCCCTATTGCTTTCAAAACTAATGAAGCAAGTTGGAACATCAATGCGAATACCAACATCAAACATGATTGCATGGACCGACTCTTCGATCGTCATCGCATGGCTTTGTGGCGAACCCAATAGATGGAAGCCCTTTGTAGCAAACCGTGTGGTAGAAATAATCGAGAACCTCAATAATAAGCAATGGTACCACGTTCAGTCACACGAAAATCCCGCTGATTTGGCGTCACGAGGTATGTTGTTATCCGATCTGAAAGAAAGTAACTTGTGGTGGCACGGACCAAGCTGGCTATCTGAAAAAGAAATCAAGATTAAACATAAGAAAACAGAAACAGATTTAGAAATGAAGACAACTAAAATAAATACTTACCTTAATACAGAAGAAATCAGAGCCCGGGAAACATCATTACTATCACAATTCGAAAACTTTGAAACTTTAACAGAATTGATTAAAACTATTACTTATTGCAGAAGATTTTTAAACTGTAAGAAAAATAATTATTACGAAAATAATCAAATTTTAACAACACAAGAATTAGAAGATTCTTTAAACATCTGCATTAAAAAGGCACAAGAAGAAGAATTTAGAGAAGAAATAGATTGTTTAAAGGTCAAGAAACAAGTAAGAAAAAGAAGTCAGCTACGATCTCTAAATCCATATTTAGATGAGAAAAATATCCTCAGGGTGGGCGGTCGTTTGAGACATGCCAATTTACCAAACGACGCGAAGAATCCTATAATATTAGGCAAGACAAACCCTCTAACTAAGTTAATTGTTGCTAATGCACATCATAAAACACTGCATGGCGGAGTCCAGTTGATGCTTTGTTACCTACGTCTCAAATACTGGATTGTACGAGCTAAATCACTGGTCAAACAACATGTGCACAAATGCATGAAGTGTGCTCGTTTCAATGCAACAACCAAAGCACAAATAATGGGTGACTTACCTATAGAAAGAGTTACGCCTACGAGACCGTTTCTGCACAGTGGTGTGGATTTCGCAGGACCATTTCAAACACTAGTGTCTAAAGGCAGAGGAAACAAAACAACTAAAACATATATTGCAATATTTATATGCATGTCCACAAAGGCAATCCACATAGAATTAGTGGGAGGTCTTACCTCAGAAGCCGTACCCCCAGTGGAAAAAAGGCATAAGACGAAAATGGTGATTTTTCAGTATGGCGAAAAAATTGAATTTATGGGCATATTTACTTTATTTTCAAACGAAGAAGAATTATTCTTGTATCAAAAAAAGGAGAAAAAAAAGTTGCACTGCGTGTTGTATTTAAGTTAGTACTAATGTTTATAGTTTATTAGGAATTGTAAAAAAAAAATATTATGCTATTTTTCAAAATGTAATGAAATACAGGATTCTGAGTATCAAAATGTATGCCAGACTTTGCCAGAAAAGAAAAAATATTTCAAAAAGTATGTTGTATTAAAGCAGTAATGAACTTGTAAATACAAACATTTATGCTAGTATAAGTAAGATTACTACATTATTTCCTTTATTACAATTATGTTTGAAATGTATTAGCAATACTTACCCCATTTTTCAATTTAGGGGCTTGCTAAGGTAACTTAAATAAACAAAGATAATTACTTATTCCATTATTATGTTAAAGAAAAGTTAGCTGCATATTAACACATATTACTTAGAGTTAATATTTATGACTAAAGGGAAAAAAAGGAAATGCATTTTTTGTGTTCATTATTTTTTTATTTCAGGCAAATTATAATTATAGTTTTGGCTACAATTAAAGTTCGTACTATCAACAATAAAATTTGACAGTAATAATTCAGCAATGTGGAGTTTCGGTGAAGATTACTACCACTAATGACTTTTTTTAAAATGATTAACTAATCAGTAGATCATTTGTTAAGATTTGTAACAATTAACGAAATAACTTCTTTCTTGGCTCCGTACAACAAAATATTATGTTCTCTCAATAAAAATCTAAGATAACAAGCAAAAATTATTAACAAATCAAGGTACTTTACACATGCCAGTACCTTTTGTTTTAAAATAATCAACAAATAAAAATACAAAAAAAACCTTCTTTAAGCAATAAATCAAAAAATTCTTGTTCCCTTCTACGTTATCTTCGTTCTACGAATTCCTTCATTACCAAACATTCTAGGCTATAGAATGTTTGGTAATGAAGGGATATAAATGTAACAAAATATTATTATTTTCTCGATACAAATCTATGGTAACATGACATGCATAATTTGTTAACAAAATAAGACCTTTGATACTTTCACAGTACCTTTTGTTTTAAAATTATTAATAATCAATATGTTTATACGTATGAATATAAAAATTCATCAAAATTCAAATTAAAATAATAATGAGATCAAAAATACGGGAACTAGTAAAGTTATTCTTCTTCAGATGAATCAAATACCTCCAAATTTGGAGATTCAGTCGCTGGTAACAAATTTCTATAGAATGTTTGGTAATGTAGAGGTATAGCATTTGTATTACACAGGCTAATTAAGTCTTTGAACAACGCGTCAGAAATAGGTAACAATTGAGCATATGCAAGTGGAAGTTCATTAACATCTACAGCATTGGCATTATTTGATTTGCGTGTGCGCGTCGTCGTCGTACGATTTGTAGTGTCTAGTACCAAATATTCACTTTCGAAATCATATTTAAATAATAATTTATTTGGTGCATCGGGACTTGTTTTGATTTCTTTAATTTTTGAGAAAAATACTTTATGCCCGTTTGTGTCTTGTGACCAATTCTTGCTTGTCGTGACTTGACTTTTTAGGTTGTAAAAGTCATTTTGATTCATTTCTTTAATTACAAACTTATTTTGTACTTTTGAATTCATGATTACTTCGTACAGTTGGTCAGGCGAGTACAATGTCTTATTTTTCATATTTTTCTCGATGCAGGCATGCATTGAGTCGCCTTCGTTCTGAGTGTGGCCAGTTTGTAAAAACCTGTGTGTAACTTCTACGTTCAATACACGTGATACATAAATATACATCGCGAATATGAACCGATTTCTGTTCTGGCCCGAACAATTATCTGAATACAGTGAAATTGACTTTATACCCCTGTTAACTTCAGATTTAATGAAGTGTAATAAGCAACTAGCGATTTCATTCGCCCCTTTTTGCAATTTGTGCATGCCATAGATAACAAAACCCTTGACGGGATATTAAATTGTACACAGTGAAATTGTATGCGGGGTATTTCCTTTTATAATGGAAAATATTCACATTAGATTGCGGTAAACTAAGAACCTTTTCCAAGTCAAAAACAGCTACAGTTTTCACATTAGGATCTGCTGATTCTTTTTCACTATCCTTCATATTTCGTATGATGTTTTTATTTTTTATATGACTGTCATAATCCTTTTTCAGTTGTAATTTACCTTCTTCAGTTGAATTGTCGTATTTGCTACATAAATTGCACAAATCCTTCTTCGGCCGGAAAAAAGAAAGGTTAAAATGTGTATTAAATATTTGATTATATTGATATTCGCTTGCCACTTTAGTATTACGAAAGTTTTCATTTTCTGATATCCAATCTTTGTACAAACGATGCATTTTTGAGATATTTAAGTCTTGTGACAAATATTGACGGCTGGAATTTTGTCTAAGATAGTGAGATTCGATACAAGGAAAGGACTGAATATGTTGAATTGCACTCTGTTCTGTTTCGCTGGCTGTTCTATGAGGTCTATTGGTATGTTTTCCTCGAAGGTCTGTTATTTGGTCCCCATTAGCATATTTATCAATGGCAGTGTAAACTGTTCTTTCTTTAATACCTAGCGTATTAAGAAACATAGTTTTGCACACTTTCAAATTAGTCACAAGGCATACATCGTTTTTTGACGGCAAATAATAAACCAGTGTACGATTTCGTTCACGCTTACGCTGAATTTTCATAACTTTAGGTTCTATAATCTCAGTGTTTTTCAAAATGAATTGCCATTGAGTTTCATGGTTACCACAAGCCCAAAATTGCTTAAATATTACCAACCTCCTGTCGCTGGGTATTTTTTCAAAGCATTTAAGCTTACACTTGCAAGGCTCTTGCATCTGTTTTTGAGGCTGTTGACCTGTATTTAATTTGATTTTTTTTGTGTTTGAGACCATTTTTCGGGATTACGCTTTCTTTTTCTAAGATTTGTATTAGCTTCAGTTACTAACACTGGACGAGAATTCGTTGCTTCAGGTTCTGTGGTGGAATTATATCCAGCTGGTAGAGTTTCAACGTGGCAGGCTATGATTGGAGGAACTATAGCTGTGGCAATTGAAGAGACCGGTGGAGTTCTATCAGGGCTTGTAGATATAGGTTCTGTTTCAGGTTCTGTGAGAGTATTATGTCCAACTGGAAGAGTTTCGTCGTTATAACATGTTATGGATGTAGGTTCTGCTTCAGGTAATATAGCTAGGGTATTTTCAAGAGTCTGTGGAGTTTTTGCAAGACTTGTAGATGTAAGTTCTTTTTCAGGTTCTGCGGCAGTATTATGTTCAACTAACGGAAATTCGTCGCGACATGCTATGGATGTAGGCTCTGTTTCACGAAGCATGACCGTAGTACTTTCAAGAGTCAGCAGAGTTCTTGTAGGGCTAGTAAATGTAGGTTCTGTTTCAGCTTCTGCGGCAGTTATGCTCTTTTCAGGAAGTGGTGCATTATACCAGAACTTGGATACGGGTTCAAGATCGGCATCATTCGGCAAAGGATTAACTCCTTCTATGTAATTTCCTGATGATACCGCTAAATTTTCATAAACCTACCGCTAAATTGATTAGATATAAAAACGACAGTAGGTGACGCTATAAAAATTAAATTATTATGAGTGGTGGAAATTGGAGAAGAGAAAAGTGTAGAATTACCTAAGCAATCTCTCAAACTAAAATCGAAGTCATTCAATATTGAAGATGGTAAAGTATTGCCTAAGTCTGCTATCGGACTAGGACTCGAACTTGGTAAATATTCAGATACCGGTGGTGAAAATGGCTCTTCATTCGAAGACTCACTAATTCTGTAATTTACTGTAGATTGTCGTCTGCTACTTCGACTTGTTGACGGCGCGGTGTACATAATATCACCACGACTGACTTCATAATTTCCAGATGTTTGTTCTGCTTCTGTGTCGTCGTCTGTAAATAAATTATTTTATTATAAAATGTAATATAAATAATATCATATTAAGTTGTTACTAAAGACGTCTTGCTCACAAAATAAGGTAAGTTAAGGTAAGACATTATTCTTTGTCTGACATCCTCGATGCCACAATTATTAGTGTCTATAGGACGAAAGGCTCCGGGTTCGATTCCCGGTCGGACAAACAAACAAACTTTACTAAACTGACTTGGGTCTGAGTGTACGTACCCCTTGCCAAATCCTTTACAGAATCCTTAGTTTAAGACCAGGTAATTAAAGTGATATGGCTGAGATTTTTAGATGTAAGTATATAAATATAACGCCTCGTTAGTTTAGTGGTATAAGTCCTGGGTTCAATTCCCGGGTTGAACAAACTTTGTGTCGGTTTTTTCGGACACAGATCGATTACTTTTATATAAATATACTAGCTTCCGCCCGCGGCTCCGCCCGCGTGGTACCTACTTACGGGGATAAAAAGTAGCTTATGTTACTCGTGGATAACGTAGCTTTCGAATGGTGAAAGAACTTTTAAAATCGGTCCTGTAGTTTCGGAGCCTATTTATTACAAACAAACAAACAAAAAAATATTACCTCTCTATAATATTAGTATAGATTAAACAATAATACCTAGTTAACGATTTTGAAAGTATCATGTACCTAATATAAATATTTACAAATACACATTTTGTTATAACATCTATGGTATGTCTTTACAAATTAGAAATAAAAATACACGTTAGTAACAGAAATTAATTTTATAATAATAGACAGCGAATCATTCATATAGGTTCCCCTAGTTTGAGACCAGACGATTGCTGTAATTGTCTAGCGCACTTACATACTACTTGAACCACTAGCTGGCGGTAAGATAAAACATCGTGAGGAAACTGCACCTTCATTCATTCAGAATGTGTAACCACGATATTGTTTTGGTTCCGGTTACAAAGGTCGGACGACAGTCGCTCAATGTTATTGATTATACAGTAAACACGTCATTGTGGAATAATTTATTTTTAGCTTTTATAAGAATTAAATCTAAATGTACTTACCTATTAACTTCAAAATTCTTCTCGCCCTACTGTGCTGTGTCCGGTTATACATTTTCAGGTCACTTTACTTTAAATAAGAAGAAAAACCACTCAATTGTTGTTGTTTTGTTTTCGCAAATGCGTAAACGCAGCTATTACCTTGACCTAGAAACGGGCACTGACTGTCAAGCGCGTGGATACGCACCGCCCCCTCCCCCCTGCATCGACGTATTCACGCTTATGTTCCCGCTGTCTACTCCCGCGCCACTGTATCAAATCTTACGTCCCGGTGCAATGAAAATATTGTAGTGGAAGAAAGAAGTAATAATTCTTATGTTACAGCCGTGCTGCAGTTTGTAGTCTTATGTTTCGACGTAAAGGAAAGTTTTTAGTGGAAAAAAGCAGTAATTGTTATTATTGTAATTTATTTTAAGTTCATAAGAAGTAAACAGTCATACTGCTGTTTTTATTTTTTAAGTTTATATTTTTGGTTAAGTAAGTGCATTTAAGATAATTTCCTTACCTAGTTAATATAACGAATAAAAAGATAATCGTGTATACAAGACTAGCGATGTAAAAAAGCAAACGCATTTAAATCATAATATTTGTTACTATTTATTTTCTACATTAAATTTTAGGTATAAACATATTATTAATTAATATGTCATATTTTTTAATTTATTATTTGCGTTATATCACATAATCTACTAATCCTTAAGAAAAAAAGTGATGGAATATAAATTCTCAAAACTATTTTCTTGAATTAATTCGTCAAATTAAACAAGAAAAATATGAAAAAAAAATTGCGTATGTATCTTTAAACGTACTTTTCAAATATGATAAAATCGATGATTCAATGTAAATTCACTTATGCCTATTTTCCACTGAGGGTACGAAGCGTTTATCGCAGCATTTAGACGTTTTGTTGCCAGGAGAGGTAAATGCAGTCATCTGTGGAGTGACCGAGGTAAAAACTTCGTGGGAGCAGGTAGAGAACTTTATGAGTTATGGAATGAAGCACAGATGACAACAGAAATAGCAAATACACTAACTGCCGATGGCACTCAATTCCACTTTATTCCACCATACAGCCCGAATTTCGGAGGATTGTGGGAAGCAGGCGTTAAATCAATAAAATACCATCTGAAACGCATAATAACTACTAACTTCACGTTTGAGGAATTGACGACGATATTGTGCCAGATAGAAGCCTGCCTTAACTCACGACCCTTATGTCCTATAGATGATACTGACTCAGAAAACGTAAATCCATTAACTCCTGGACATTTTTTGATAGGGGAACCACCTATAGTGGTACCCTCGCCTGATTTTCAAGCTGTGAAAATGCATAATTTGACACGTTGGCAACACGCACAGAAGCTCCTGAACGATTTTTGGCGTCGATGGCAAGAAGAATATCTGACTAGACTTCAGCAGCGTCCTAAATGGATGAAGAAGGAGAAAGAATTTTCAATAGGCGATATTGTGTTGATAAAGACTGATAATCTGCCACCCGGAAAATGGTCTTTAGGGCGAATTATAGAAAAACATCCAGGCGCAGATGGTCATACCAGAGTATATAGTGTGAAAAATGGAAATTCTATTACGAAGAGAACAATTACTAAGTTATGTGCACTGCCTGTTGATTCCACTTAGACATGAACGATTTTTATTGAATCATTAATTGTTAGATTTTATAATTCCTAAGAAATTTAAGTCAATTGATTTTTCTTGAACTTATATTGTAGATTGCATTTTTGTACGTTTTGAACCTTGCTTTATATAACTTCACATATGTACGTACTTAGATTACTAAATGATCTTATTTTATTTTTAAAAGAACTTAAAGTCCTTTTGGTGGGCGGTATGTTGATGTAAGAATTGTCGTGGCTGCTCACAAACCAGTTCCATATATTTAGCTATACATAGGTACGTCAAGTCGATGGTTAAAACAGTATTTTTATGTAACATTTTTTAGTCGCTAATACACTTGCATGTGGACAACACGCATTTAATTTTTCCACTCCCCTGCTCGTCGAGTGAACCTTATTACAAACACCATATGTAATTCGTTCTTTTTGCCAGTCAGGTTTTAAGGTTCAATTTTAATTGACGAGTGTTGTCTCTATTTTGGCCACAACTCCTAACAACAAGCGATTACTAACAAATTTTAAGTATTGAATATCAACAACCTTAAATAATTATATTACTTTACATTAATTTTTGAGTAGGAATATGTAGGAAGATCATAATCTATATATATAAAAGAAAGTCGTGTTAGTTACACCACTTAGAACTCAAGAACGGCAGAATAGATTTGGCTGAAAATTGGTAGGGAGGTAGCTTAGAGCCAGGAGACCGATTTTTTTTTTACTTTTTGCCGAAAATCACGAACGATTATGCGTACGTAGTCGCGGGCAGAAGCTAGTCAGGAATAAAAGTCCCGTCAAAATTGGTTCAGCCACTACAGAGATTAGCCAATACAGACAGACATACAGACAAAAATTGTAATAAATGTGTTTTTGGTATGTGTATCGTTTAAATAACAAATAGTTTTAGACACTTTCTAACATTACGTTTTCATGGCATTTGCCACAAGCACGCAAGGAATCTGCTAACAACAACACAAATGACATTTTATTTAATTACAACCTTATGTACCTGAACAAAATGAAACAGTTTTGTTCGTACTACGTTAAACAACACAGGGAATGTGTACAATTTTTCTCATTGTTTACAAGGTTCAGATTAAATTGAAATAGCTTCAGTTGTTTGTGAACTATTGTTTATGTGTGTTTAAGTGGAATGTTTGTAATTGGAAAATGCGATTGAAAAAATATTGTTGTGTAAATAATACATATAATGGTAAAATCTTATTTCAAATGTTTTTTCTTTAATTGTTGTGTTATGTTTGTCATACTTTTTGTTCATACATAAACATAATATCACGCCTCTTATCCCCAAAGGGGTAGGCAGAGGTGCACATTATGCCACTGTATAATGTAACACCCACTTTTCACTATTTATGTACACACATGTAATAGGGGGTGAGCCTATTGCCATATACCGTACAATTCCAGACACCGTGCTACTGCTGAGATGTTTTTAAAAACGCAGTAATACTTTGCCCGACCCAGGAATCGAACCCGAGACCCCTTGCCCGGCAGTCGCACTTGCGACCACTCGGCCAACGAGGCAGTCAGTTATTTTGTTCATACATATTTATGAACATTATACAATATTGTACATAGATACAGTAAACAAATAAACTTGATACTTTAAGACTTAATGATTGGGCCACAAGGACCAATGGAAGGAAGACATGTTTATGTAGACCGCAGGTAAAACAGGCTTTTAGGATTTACACGAAGTCCCTAGGTTTGATCCCTGGATTAACTAAAGTGATTTTATATTCCTTTTTATTTGAGACGGTTTATTTTACCTTTTATTTTGGAAATATATACCTTATATTGAAAAACATACTACCATAGGGAACATTATCAATCATTATCATATGCAACCCGAAATAGTCTACAGATGGACATTAGGCTCCCATGTAGAAAGGTTTTCCACAATTTCCATACTATTGGCAACCAAAATTGAACTTTAGCACCACTAAAATTTTACTACATATTTCAACTGTTATCTATTTCATAATGCTAAAAGATACAGTAAAAAGTTATATCCGCTAATTCTTATAACTTGCACCACACACAAAAGTATGACGTATCAAGTTCTTAGATTTGACGCACGAGTGTCGTTGAAAACACGTACATACGTAAGGAACTACATCGCGTTGCCAACTTACCAGTCGCTGAAATGTACTGAAGTGGCTTTTCAGGTACAAATACCATTTTGTAACTTAACACATACGTATTAAGTTAGATATATGCCTGTAGTTGTATGTACATACAGGAATAACTGAAGCTATGTGGTAATAACAGACACTCTTCTCGTGGGTATCACAAGAGCTGATGACTTATAGACTACACATTTGATTCACCTGACTTGCCTGCGGTACTCGGAAATTATTAAAAAGCATCTTAATGTACAAATAAATAGGATGGCCTAAATCCAAATAGTGGACTATCAAACTTTAATTTATAAAAAGGAAAATAACACATATTACATAAACCTTACAAATCATATCCAGTATCTCAACCTCCATTCATATTATGTAGATCAGAGCTATCTAATTATTGTTTTTCGGCGTACTCATGCAGCATTCCGCTACTCCAGTCAGACTCGAGTAGCCAGTAGCACGACAGACCCCGCATCGCGGGTCGCGGAATGCTGCTCATGAATATGAGCCTCTAGCATGGCTTAAAACTAGTCAAGTTCCACGTCAAACAATTGCGTGAGTAAGCCGAAAAATATCATAATTAATTTAGTATGTCTCACGAAAGTTAATATAAATATAGATCAGAACATCAAACTCGCGATACCAACTAGTACAAAAACGTCTTTCAACCACATTTCTATCAACTCGACACATGAAAAAAAAAAGGTCAAAGGTGAAATTGTGCGTAACAATCGACCTTTAACAGGTTCATAAACAATCAGGGAACATTTTTATGGCACACGTGGGAATTATAATAAAGTACGTGTTTTTGATGAGTTGCCAAGTAAAAAAATGTTGTATGTTGTAAAATCCCTCGTCGACCCGAAATAGGCGTAAAGGATTTCAGGATAAAATAAATTATAAACATAAAAACTCTTTGAATTACAAATTATGTGCTACATTTCGGGAATCCATGATTTTACACAAAAAGTATTACTAATAAAATTAATTTCAAAAATGACGGACTGTCAAGATTGAAATTATTGATATGGAGTATTCTTTGCAAAAATAAAGCTAATGTCAGTTGTATACAAAGTTAGTAGGTACGTACAAAGAGTATAATAAGTATAGAGCTACACACTTGATAAGATTTCAAGAAAAAGAAACAAAATTTACATTTGTTTTATTCTAATGACTGCAAAAAAGAATAAACAAACAAGAAAACCACCACCGAATTATAATTCCAGAGAGGTTGTAAACTAATATTCTAAATTATATTATCAGTTCCACGTCTTCACAATAAAATGGCAATGTCTGAAAAGGGAGAAAAAATTAAAAGAAATACATTTTCGGAACGTGTTCCGCATTCTAATGTCATTATGTCACAACCTTCTTATAACAATGCAATATGAGGAGTAGGTACCTAACCCCAGCTTCAAACGTTGGCCCCAACATGATTGGACCCAACGTGCCAATGTCAAAGTCAAAGCATTTATTTTAACAAACCATAATGTGGTAATTTTGTAACGTCAACAAATACAAAATAAATAATAGACAATCTGTCCGTCAGTGAAGCTAGGTGCTTGTTCCAAAATGTAGATTCGAATAGAGAAGAACGAGTAAGAAACTCCAATCTTTGCTCAAAGAAAACCGACGTGAAACAACGCTTGCGTTATGTTTCGTCGTGTGAGTGAGGTTACCGGAGGCCCTATTACCCTGCCCTTCCCCAATCTCCCCAAGTCCTGAATCCGCAACGATCCTCAAATTCTTAATCCCCAAAAGGCCGATAACGCATTTGTAACGCCTGGTGTTCCAGGTGTCCATGAGCGACGCCGATTGCTTACCATCAGGTGATCCGTCTACTAGTTTAACGGCTTATGCCATAAAAAAATGAAGATTGAAAACGTAGCATTGGCGAGTTACGTTGGTGCCAACGGGTGAAGAGGAAAAAATAAAACAAAAACAACAAAGCTTTTGAAGAGTCTTAAGGAGTTTTGCTTAAGGCTATGTTTTTGGCATTGTATGCCTCGTTAGCGGAGCGATTGACATGACTGTCATGACTGATCTTGATGAGTAAATGCATAAGAAGTTAATGAGATTTTCTAGTAAAATAAATTTAAATTAATAAATGTGTTTATTTATTGTTTTCTTTTGTAAAAACTAATAAAGGCCTAAAACAAAACTGACTGCCTCGTTGGCCGAGTGTTCGCAAGTGTGACTGCCGGGCAAGGGGTCTCAGGTTCGATTCTCGGGCCGGGCAAGGCATTACTGGGTTTTAAAAAAAAATCTCAGTAGTAGCACGGAGTCTGGAATTGTGCCCGGTATATGGCAAAGGGCTCACCCCCTATTACATGGCACTCATAACATAAATAATGAAAAGTGGGTGTTACTTCTGTGTGCACCTCTGCCTACTCCTTCGGGGATAAAAGGGGTGATGATATGGTTTAAACAATAATTACTAGTAGTCCAAAGTCTCTCCTACACCTGTTTTTCATCCTGTTCAGCAAGACAGTCGGTATAATACATTTCATTCATCGCACATCATACCGCCAAATATAAGTCACATTATTTTTGATTTAAATACTAAACTCTCCCTTTTTAAAATATATTGGCACGACCAATGAGCGGAAGTTAAAACACAAGCTATCAAATTACAGCAGGAAATTGACATGGCGGCGGCGCGTGCGCGAAAGTAAACCAAACTTGACTCACACGGGGGTGTGGGACGAAGTATAAGCGATAGCGGGTAGCGGTATTATATCGAGGCAGATTTTTTTATGAAAATCTTAATGGATAATGTTAATGGGGAGCTTTACATGTGTTGTAAAAAGATTGAAAATGACAAATATCGAAACTACAATAAACTGTTTAACACAGTTTTGTTGCAAGGAGTAAGCTCTTAGCACTTCCCTTGTCGTGTTTCTAAATTTCATATTATTGTATTTTAAAATTCGTATCCTATTATCCTTATAATTACTAGATAAAAACCACGACCTTTTAACGATACAATCACTATCACACTTTAAAACCTAGCTTCTGTTTAATCGCTCTCAGCTTACAACATAGACCCATTTCTCATTAAGGATTTATATTACATGTTACAGTGGCTAGTGTTACTGAGAATTTAAAAAAAACATACCGAATAACTTCCTTATTCTGGGTGAACGAGTCACTATTTCATTATAGACTAGTTCTGTCTCTTTCTAAGTCTCACTGAAAGTGAAGGACACATGATATGTTGGTGTAAATTACGGTTTCAGAATAGGACTGTTTGTTGTATTTTTTATACTGATGTCCTTGTCTTGATATTTGATAGACGAGGGTTGGAGTAAGGAAACGCATTGAGTTAGCTATTGTGTATTTTTTGTATCGAAAAGTTAGCAATACAATTTCGTGACTGAGTGAGTAATTATTGACTGTTATAAGACGCGGAAATGAGATAATAGATAAGTTTTAGATATAATTTGTCTGACATTAGAATGTCAACTATTATTATTGAATTTTAATTTAACCTTAGGTGTTTTTTTAAGGGGGAAAATCATCGAATTACTTCTCCCGTCTGGGTGAGGCGGGAGTGTCAGACTCTTACTGAATGAAAACCACCCCGTTCCTACTCCCGCACTTCGAGCCGGAGCCCCGGTAACCCGTTAGGTTCAACCCTATGTGTTAGCTGTAAAATAAAGCGCCTATGACGGCTTTTAAAACTATTGTGGTCAACTCTAATAGTTGTAACTACTTCAATTTGATTCTTTTTCATTTAAACCTTAGAGTGAAATTCTGAGTGATATACATAATTATTATGACAAATTCAAAAATTAAAAGTCATTGTCAATATTGTAGTATATAATTATAATACAGTATAATTTAATGCATAACGCAGAAGACAGTTAACCTATAATACCGAATGCAGATCTCTGCAAGACAACGATGCGAGTGCGAGCAGACAACAGATAGTGACAGCTTTCAGACTTCGGTTCAAGACACATTCCTTTGAACAGCTTTGCATTTCTGATGGGCAAAGTTTTATCCTCAAATTGTAGTGAGTGCAGTGACATTGAAGATGTGTATCATATCGTAGCACGATGTGTCAGGAATGAGCCTGAAAGAGTCGCACTGAATATAGAACACAATGTCAGACTTAGTGAGTTCGGTAAATGTAACATAATCCTTAATAACCCATCATCAAAAAAGGCTAAAAAAAGTGTATAGAATAGTTAACTTAGCTATTAAGCGTAGATTATAAGTTAGTAAGTCTATACTCATGAGGGTGACATTGTCAATTTTGATAAAACCCTTCATAATTAAAATGTTAATGTTAATGTTAATTAAAAATCGCGGGTTACTCACGTGAATATACTAAGAAAAGCTCTACTAATTTCGAACCACAGACGGGTTGTTCCTTATGAGCAGCGTGCGCGTAGTTAATGTAGTAGGTACATATGTCTCACTCACTATCAATACATAGTATAAAACGAAGTCGCTTTCGCTGTATGTCCGTATGTATGCTTAGATCTTTAAAACTACGCAACGGATTTTGACGCGGTTTTTTTTAATAGATAGAGTGATTCTTAAGGAAGGTTTGTATGTATAATAAATGCATATTGCACCCGTGCGAAGCCGGGGCGGGTCGCTAGTATTATTATAAAGAGAGACATAATGCGTTTTCTATTGTGTATTATATACCGGTTTTCAAACGATTAAGAATTGTTATCGGCTCTAGCATAATTAGGAAATATCAGGAAGAGGAAAATAACATCCTATTATGGAAATTTTGTCTCTAAACATTAATACAAATCTTTTTTTGGACATTGAATTAATTCATCACACAAAATTGAATCACTATTGACCCTTTCCAGGTTGTTGATTTTAATCACAGCTACAAATGATATTTTTCCTCCATTTATTATGTAAATATCCACCCTTTAGTCAAAAATTATACAGAAACATTAATCCTAAAAACAACAGAAAAAGAGATTGTATTTGTTAAAAAACCCACTCATTTTGAAGTGTATTTTCCAGAATAATTTATACCTACTTTTAAATCAAATACAACGTCAAAAAAGTTTCACTGATAAAAATGTTATTGAACTTAACCCTTAACCGACGAGCATGCATGAAAAAATTGATAACTGTTGATGAAGCGAAGCGAAAGAGTATGTAGGCATCGTAGTAATTGGCGTTTCATAGTCTCTGCCTACCCCCATGGGAGACAGGCGTGGAGTTATGTATGTATGTATGTATTATTGAGCTTACAGTTCAATAAGTTTAATTAAAATAATCATGGAACTTAAAATGACAAAAATAATTAATTTGACTAAAATTTTCCATTACATTATTTTTTATTAGGTATATGATTGAGTTTTGGCCAGTAACTCGTCTCCTGGTAAGCAAAAATGTGACCAATGACACATGCCTAGCTATAAGCAATCTAACTCTAAACCTGAACAAGAACATCGTATGTAAATATATAACACAACATCACGCCTTTTGTCCCTGAAGAAGTACCCTCTGTGTACACTACGGCACTTAATGCCACTGTACAATGTAACAATCACTTTTCACTATTTATGTTATAAGTCCCATGTAATAAGGAGTGACTCTAGTACCATATTCCGGGCAGATTTCCAGACTCCGTACTACTACTGAGAATTGTTTTAAACCCAGTAATACTTTGCCAGACCCGAGATTCGAACCCGAGACCCTACTTGCGACCACTCGGTCAACGAGGCATTCATCGTACAAAATATATTCCACACAAAAGCCCTTAATATTTTGCTCACAAAGTTATGACTTTGCCATCCATCTTTTTTTACTCATGGTGTCTACTTAAAACAAACAGTACAAGTCCTTGAATATCTCGGGTTAAACGGCTCGCATCTGTGTCGGATATTGCAACTCAAACAAGACCTCTTTGTGTCTAATTACAGAGGAAAATAAAAGAGATGCCCTTCAACTTGCTGCCTGACTCACGATGGCGTGTTCTGCATGTTTTAAAGTGTTACTGCAGTTATTTGTTCATTTATTACGTATTGGCTTTTACCCGCGGCTTTTTTCGCGTATTCCTGTTTTATACTATTTTTTTTTAAGTGGGGAAAATCATCGAATGACTCTTACTGACTAAAAACCACCCCGTTCCTTCTCCTGCACGTCGAGCCGGAGCCCCGGTTACCCGTTAGGTTCTCCGCGACTGTTTTATACCATAGGACCATTTAATCAGGATAAAAAGTATCCTATCACTTAAGTCAGTCTATATCCCGCCTGTGTATCATCAAAATCCTTTCAGTTCGATTGTCGGACAAACATCCAAACATCCAAACATCCAAACACCCAAACATCCAAACATCCAAACATCCAAACATCCAAACATCCAAACATCCAATCATCTAAACATCTAAACATCCAATCATCTAAACATCTAAACATCCAAACATCCAAACAAAGAATCTTTCACATTTATAATATTAATGTGATTTTTTTCCGCGTCGTGTTAACATAAGGATGCATTGGAACAAGGATTCGTGAATCATTGGTACAACTAGCGTATGTAAGTACATTAAGTATTGTAGATCATTATAGATCAGATAATATAATTTTTCACACAACTAGGTGTCCAGAGTGAAAATCTGACTCATAGCAATACATGACTTTTGACAAGTTGTGGTATCACATGTCAAATCACAGCATGACAGTTCACGCACATAGACTCTCGATGAAACAAACAAATTAACAGATTACGTCACAAAAATCCTACATCGCACATGTGAAGTTTACATTCGATTTAACACGGATAGAAAATCCCAACGAACAACTGTTGGGCAGAAAGCCCGCCAGGCATGATCACCTCGCCTGGTCGGAGGATCCTCCTTTACCGGTCTTAGGGAACTGTACTCTCTGTTTCCTAAAATGTAATAGGTCTGCTCTACTTTACATTAAATGGTGTGCCAAAATCTTTACCCTTGGCAGCCGGCTTGGAGATCCTAGTTTAAACTTACTATACATTAATATTATACAAACCCAAATACAATGTAGCTACTGTTAACCGTTGAGGAGTTCCCTCAACTATGGTACTACTTCATCATCAGACCCTTATTGGCAATCACATACCACCTAGGTACTTGGCATTCATAGTCTATGTTACCAAGCAGCGAAATTATTACCATATATAAAACTTAAGTTCAGTGTTAGTACTATTTTAATTTTATTAATATTTAAAGGCATTTAAGGGAGAGCCATGCTTTGGCACGAATGGGACGGCTCGACCGGAGTGATACCGCGGACTCACAGAAAACCGACGTGAAAAAACGCTTGCGTCGTTTTCCGTCGTGTGAGTGAAATTACTGGAGGCCCAGCTCCCTCTCCCCTTCCCCAATGTCCCGAATTCCCAACAATCTTCAAACTCCTAATCCCCAAAAGGCCGGTTACGCACTCGTAACACCTCTGGTGTTCCGAGTGTATATGTGCGACGCCGATTGCTTACCATCAGGTGATCCATCTGCTCGTTTACCGGCTTATCCAATAAAAAACCTACTAAGCATATTTTTTTTTATAATAACTATCGCGAGACATACTGAATTAACTGAAAATCGTGGGTTATTCACGTGAATATACTGAGTAAAGCTCTACTAGTTTCGAACCACAGAGGGGTTCTTCCTCATGAGCAGCGTGCGCAGTCGCGGCGATGTCGCGCAGCCTACTACTAGTAGAGCTTTTCTAAGTATATTCACGATAATTGGCTATTATACAATCATTAGACCCATTATATGAAGGGTATTGTCTTAATAACTGTCTGCAAAATTTCCTAGAGGACAGCCCAACCTATTCATGCTCTGATAAGGACAATAAAATTATCTTTATGTGAGATTGTTCTCACATACTACTTAGGTACTCGGAATTGTAGTGGTATCTTAATTATTGGGAATATAGAACAAAGGACTGCCTCATTGGCCGAGTAGTCACAAGTGGGATTGCCGGCAAGGTGTCTCGGGTTCGTTGATTCCTGGGTCAGGGAAAGTATTATTGGGTATTTATAAAAATATTCTCAGTAGTAGCACGGAGTCTGCAAATGAGCCCAGTATAATATGGCAAAAGGCTCTTATTACGTGGGACTCATTACATAAATAGTGAAAAGTGGATGTAACATTGTGCAGTGGTATTAAGTGCCGTAATGTGCACCTACCGCTTCAGGGATAAAAAAACTGAGATGTTAATGTTATGTTATAGAACAAAGGACTATTGATTCTTTTTATTTCAATTTGAAGACTAATTTAGATTGCCTATACAATAGATACAAATATTGTAAAATACAAACAACAATATTAATTGTAATATTAACTCGAAAAATTTTTCTACGAAATAGGGATAGCCGCTGAGCACCCCTTAGATTAAATTCACCGGTACTACCAATTTTGTTGATTATAATACAAAAAGACATTCACATAGCATAATAATTTCAGGTTGAATTTGTTACTAAGATTTCGCATCAAGCTTCCTTGTGGGTACTGATATGGTTTGGAATTCTTTGCCAGAGTCTGTGTTTCCTGAAGGGTAAAACCTGGGTGTCTTCAAGGCCCGAGTGAATAGGTTGCTTATTGGTCCACGTGCTCTATCGTAGCCCGCATCACCGTTTACCTCTAGGCGAGATAGTGGTCAAACGTCGGCCCAACAAATATAAAGAAAAAAAAACACAAATATAAAAACCTTTATAATGAAACATAATGATTCTGCGCACAAATACATTCACCTTACAAATTCAATATTCAATCAAGCATACAAAAGTATCTTATACCTTTTTTCTTTTTGGTTTTATCTTTTAGCAAAGATATTTCCACGTACAAAAAGATGGGACTGCTAATTGGATGCTGAGTTGTACACTGTTCGTTTCTTTTAGCTAAATGGGCAAATATGAGTCCTTTGAATCTTTTCGTGGGGTATATTATGTACCTATATATATTTCTTGGAAGCAAATTTTTGTGTAATTTCGTTAAGATGAAAAAGGATGCCTGGATTCTGTACTAAGTAAATGGATGCTGTATGGCAATTCTAGCTAAAGTTCTAGTAGAAAGGTACAAATAAGCATAGTGATATAATAAGCATAGGTATATAGTTCGTTTTTATGATAATCTCCTTACTTGGCTAATGGATTGGAGATCAAAGTTCAAAACGTTCAGGCTAACCCATCAGACGCTGCTAACCAATTTTCCTCAATAACCAATATCGATTAATTAAAAGATTTTGAAATGAAAATTTTTGGTTTGAAATATTTGGTTTTAATTTCAGCTGTTATTAGATTTTTATTACACCCAAAGATGAGTAAGGGTAGTAAGCAGGGCCGTCTCAGACTGCGCTGGGGCTCTTGCACACTCAATAATGCGGGGCACTTTCGGATTTGTTCTTTTTTTTTTAACGATACACCACACTAAAAGTTTTCCTGTATAGTGAGTCGTAAGTGTGTTAACAAACATACAAGTTCGCATACACATGACACCCAAACCCGAAACAACAATTTGTAGATCACACAAAGATTTTATCCGTGCGGGAATCCAACCCGCTATTGCCGGGTGCCGCGCTACGTTAGCGTGTCGTGTGTGTGTCCGTCGTAAAAATTGTCAGTCCTTCAGAGCCCTCTAAGGATAGGGACCCTGGGCATGGCCCCCTATGGTAAAGACGGCACTGGTAGTAAGAAATTATTTTCTTAAATTAAGTACTCTATCGTCACCACTGGTCTGAATTTCAAAAGTATCGATCTTCATTTATTTCTATTCTTTACAGCTACTATCATTACCTTCCCATTGATTTATCGATCCGGTTACCTTGAATTGTGCAATCTAATAGCTAATCAATATTTCACAGTTAATAAACTACGAGGAATTACCTTCTGCAATAAGCTGTGGTGTTGTAAAGATAGAACCTATAACTTCTTTAATCATCATAGGTCTACTTTGTAGTTCAAAATTTTGCAGTAGGCACAAACCTATTGCAGAATCTAAAATTGGATCTGATGTCTTAAGGCATGATGTCATGAGTTTCTCAGTAAAATAATTTGGGTACCCAAATTGGGATCCAATAGTTGAGAGACACAAAAGTATTTTTTTAAAGCATAAGCCGGTAAACGAGCAGACGGATCTCCTGATGGTAAACAATCGGCGTCGCCCATGGACACCTGGAACACCAGAGGCGTTACAAGTGCGTTACCGGCCTTTTGGGGATTAGGAGTTTGAGGATCGTTGGGAATTCAGGAATTGGGGAGATTAGGGAAGGGTAGGGTAATTGGGCCTCCGGTAACCTCACTCACACGACGAAACACAACGCAAGCGTTGCTTCACGCCGGTTTTCTATGAGGCCGTGGTATCACTCCGGTCGAAACGGCCCATTCGTGCCGAAGCATGGCTCACCCACACTTAACTTATTATGGATGTAGTTATTACTCATTAATCGCATATAATCTAGAATTGTGGCGGGTAATATGAGTTCAGATTCACCTTCTCCCTCTTCACATGGTACTCAAACCGTTGCTGGTAAAAATTGTCTTTCGCATGTAAACGAGTGCACATACCTACCTACCTCTTTGAAACTAATAAGAATGACGTCACCAAACATCTATAAAACACACTCCTATAAATTTCTAACAAAGTCGTGCCCAGCCAATTATACAGAAACATATTTGCCATCCACTTTCATTCACGTCATATTAATTTATTTATTCACCCGCCGCTTGTCAAACAAGACTTTTAATTATGAACATTAAAACCTTTAATTAGAAATTGATAGAGACAAATCGTGTTGCGAATTAATCAAAATAATTATTACAACGGAATAATAGGTTGTCTTTGGTCGGATTAGCATAAAGTTGTTAAGGAGAATACTATGTTGTCGCGAAAACGATACGAAATTAAATTAGACTTGATTAACTTTTTAGTTTATGAGCTACTAGCTTTTACCCGCGGCTTCTCTCGCGTCACTAAAGGATAAAAAGCCAATGTGACATATACCAATACACACAGCGCCATCTATATCAATACTTTTGTTTTCCCTCGGGAATATGAAAATTTTCCGAGATAAAAAGTACCCTATTATTTAATCCGGACTTCTAACTATACATCTGCAAAAATTCAAAGCAATCGGTTTAGTAGTTATGGCGTGAAAGTGGAACAAATAAACAAACAAACAAACTCACATTCCGATTTATAATATTAGTAAGAATAGTAAGAATTGAGCTAGGGAGAGGGCTATGCTCGGAGTCTCTTTGAAAGATCGAATCCGAAATGAAGTGATCCGATAGAGAATCAAAATTATCGACATAGCCCAAAAGATCAGTAAGCTGAAGTGGCAGTGGGCCAAAATAACTTTTATACAAGTATCATTTAAACTTGGATAAATCAATACATCTGGTACTTATTGTGTTTAATAGAGACACATACCGATGGGGCGGGATAAATACTTTAAGGTGCTCCCACACCGGGAGTATTCGCGTGTAATATAACGTTACAGATCTGAGCATTACATCAGTGAAGGAGGAGAACCGAGCATTACAATGCGCACCTTCAAATGATACAGTGTGTAATATCTTGACACAACTTGTAACATCAATGTCCCCCGCCCCCCGCCCGCCCGCTTCGCGTCTGACATCTTGCTATGAAATACTCAAAGTTGTTAGATTACACGCAAATGATCGTTAGTCAGGGAGGTATTATTGTAAAGTCGTATCTAAAATTTTACATTACACGTAACGGTGAGGGAGCATCTTTATGATTGTTCAGTTTGAAAAACAAGCTTCAAATGTTAACTTAGAAGAAAGAAAGAAAGAAAAAAAAACATTTATTCAGCACCAGCCACGATGTAGCATAAATCCTTACTAATATTATAAATCTGAAAGTGCGTTTGTTTGTTTGTTCCACCTTCACGCCGTAACTACTCAACCGATTGCTTTGAATTTTTGCAGACGTAAAGTTAAAAGTCCGGATTAAATAATAGGGTACTTTTTAACCCGGAAAAATTGATATTCCCGAGGAAAAACAAAAGTATTGGTATAGATGGCGCTGTGTGTATTGGTATATGTCACATAGGCTACTTTTTATTCTTTTGTGACGAGAGCGAAGCCGCGGGTAAAAGCTAGTAAAATATAAAAAAGACAATAAAGGTGTGACAGTGGAAGTAATAAAAACATTGAGTTGTAAAATTAAAACAGAAGAATTAGAAGAGGGACGCTGACAACATGCCTATGCTAAAAGGGTCACCCACTCAGTGTAAGCCAGGCATACAAGTCACCCAGCACTGATTTTCAGTGGGCACCCAATCAGTGACGTACGCATATATGCAATGTTGTATGGTTAACTTCGATCTTTCCTTTAATTTAAAAAGAAACATGGCCTTAACCAGACCTCCTTGTGTATAAAAAAATCGTTCCACTCCATCTGTCGGTCTTTGAACACTAATTTACATATCCACATCCTTTCATTTCTAGTTTTGTAGAAAATATATTATCAACCATACATCAGGCAACAATTAATTTCGACTTATTATGTTATTTATTAAATATCTAATCGTGTAACATATAACATAGTGTCGAGTTACATAGTTAGTATGCTGTGTAATTTGTAAAAGTCTTGTAATAAATTGGCTGTGTGTAAATTTGCGAAATCTTTATCGTTTCTAGGAATATTTAGAAATTTGGGTTTTTGGTGATTGTATATGATCTGCCTACGTGGAATAGAAGTGGTTGCAAATTACGAACGCTGATATTTTTTATGTACCTCTTAGAGAAATTAATGGAAGTTTATTAGTATGATTGTTTTATTGGCTTTAGTAATTAGGAGTCGAGTAATAATGTAATAGAAAAGTGGTCAAAGGCGGGCGTTAATTCTATAACCATGTACACAAAGCACCGCTAATTAGTTAGCGGCGCTACACATCGACACAACTATCATTTACACAATATACATGTGTGGGTAATTTCATATCAATAGATATGTATAGAAACATTCGTCTATCACACACATCTTGGTATTTAAAAATCATTTTTGTGTCGGTATACGCAATAATTTAGTAAATAAGTTTAAATAAAAACGAGGGTAAAGATAAAATTACTCATAACAAACTTTGAATAAATCGAAATCAAAAATAATGAACGATCGAGCTATACAATACCCATATAAATATAGTGCTTTCTCATTGTAATTTTATGTTACTGAATGATATAAAATATTTCGATGATCTCATCTACAGCGCGCTTGGCGCAATGGTTATCGCCTCCAATTGTCAAGTAAAGTGCCGCCGGATCGATTCCAACATTCACATGTTGTTTTAGAATTAATTTATCAAATATTTGAAATTTGAAATTAGAAACAATTAAATCTTTTCTTTTTTTTCCTTTCCTATTGTTCTAAATCTTATGTTAATTTTAATAGTAAATACTTTAGATTTATTTATACCTATAATATCTTTTATTTATATTTTAGTTCTAGTTATTTATTATTTAGAATAATCTCATTTGCTTCATGCATTTCAACCAACTTAAATAAGATAAAAACAGTAAAAAAGTAATTAACTGTGATTTCTTAATGGTTCGATACCTGAGTATATTTGCAATGTTTGTGGCGACCATAGAAATCTCGAGTCATTTTATTTTACACGCTTATGAAGTAACTACCGACTATTTAAAACATGTTTTTCAAATCACCCGACTTACAAAATAATTGCGTTCTTAGTTGTCAATTTATGAGGATTTCATAGTTTATTGCTACACTACTTATATTCGTGTGCAAAGTTATTTTTATTTTTACAAGATGTTCCAACACCTATCAACATTTAAAAAGGCTGAAACCATTGTTTTGCATGAGCAAAACATAACTAACAATAACTGAAATAGCAAGGCGTTTAATGATATCGGTGAGTAAATAAGATACTACGTTGATATTCTAAATAATATTTATTTCATTTTGTAACTCGACACACCTATCAATTTTTGCACTAGAATAAAATAATTATTGCAACTTATTATGAAGTTCAATATTATAAAGATATATTAATAATTTATTATTAATTGTATTGTAACTTGACTTGTTTTTGTTAGGAGTGTTTCTTTAAAACATATCTGGTTAGGGATTTTTATTCCTTACGCCACTACTTAATTATAAATTATTATTCTAACATTGTGTTTACTTATATTTATTATTATTTTTAAGTAACTTTAATTCCTGTAAAGTATTTCCTGGTATTTTAAATACTTATTTGTTTGGTATCAACAGAGGAGATCCATGCAGTTATGGGTGCACAGATATGCGGAGACCGGTGACGTTAAACATCGTCGACGTGGGCCTAAACCAAAGGCAAATTCATCGGCTCGGCACTACGACATCGTAGCCAGGCACATGGCTGATCCGTTCCTGCCAACCCGCACTACAGCGACAGCACTGAATGTTTTAATACAAACTGTACGGAGACACCTGCATTCTGGTTTAAGGTGCAGGAAGCCAGAGAAGAAAATATTGTTATCTGTGGTTCACCAGCAAAAGCGCTAAGAATTTGCTAAGGACTTTATTAATTTTGATTGGGCGAACAGTGTAATCATATTGAGCGACGAAAAGACTTTCAAGTCGGATAAGGATGGGCGTAAAATATTGTGAAGAAAAGATGGAGAAAGGTATACGAATTGCAACCTTCTGCCTTGTAGGATCAGTGATTGTATTGATTTCGGAATCAATTATTGAGCCTGTCAAACTCTGCCTTTATTAAAATTAACATAAAATAATGTTTAATTTTTTTAAGAATATTAAAATGCTGTCTAGAACATACGGTGAAGTGATGTTATTGTTTTGTGGTTAGAAATTGTCATAATTTCTTTCTATTCAACATGTTTATTCACTTCACTTTAATTTTTCATTAACAAATTTATTTAACTGCTTTCGAACTTGATTGACATATTATATTTACGCCCATCTTCAATTAATTTAAAGTTTCCCTGATTCTAAAGGTCATGAAAGTTAAAATCGTTCCATAGCATTCGTCACATTCTTTTTACTATCATACAGCCCACTGAATATTGAACCTTATAACAACCGTCGTAAAATAGATAATTAATGGAAGTTCAAACGACAAAAAGTCGCCCATTTCAAGAAATATTATGTTGACAGTGTAATTTTTTACATGTTTTACTTGTTTATTACTGTAAAACTGTAATTTAATAATACATTATATTATTAAATTACAAAACAAGAATGTTGTATATTTGTTTATTACCTACTTAATAAAAAATGTTGCTGCCATCGTATTACCGCTGTACCGCATGATATTTCCCGATTCGACTATGAGGTTTATTGTCATATCTATTAATTATGATTTAAAGAACTTTAAACTTAACATGTGGTATATAATTAATTATTAGATATAAATATTGAATATAAAACAACATATTTGTATAATAAATAAATTAATTGTAATAAAAAATAGTATTGTTTTATTTACCAACTCATTGCTTCTTTTATAGCCTGATATTTATATTTTATGACAAAAAACAAAAAAAAATAAGAAAAATAACAAGGTAAAATAAAATTAACTTTTAGCTGGAATAGAACCCACATTCATTGAGACGATAAAAGCGTGCTCATTAACCAATCGACCACGAGCACTACGATAATGACAGTGAAAATGTCGGGTCATATCAATGATTGTAAATAGTTTTAACCTTACCTATGCATTAAATTATAAAAATACGTATACCGACACAAGAATGAAAATACCAATGTGAACGTGGTGGACGAATATTTTTATATACAGTTATATGAAATTACGCACACATGTACACTGTGTAAATGACAGTTGTGTCGATGTGTAGCGCTGCAACTAATTAGCGGTGCTTTGTGTACTTTGCTAAACTTCTTCTAGTAGTAAAAGATATGATGATTATACATAATACAACATCACGCCTTTTATCCCCGAGGCAGAGATGCATATTAGGTACTGTACTTAATGCCACTGTACAATGTAACACCCACTTTTCACTATTAATGTATGAGTCCCATGTAATAGGGGGTGAGCCTATTGCCATATACTGGGCACAATTCTAGACTCGGTGCTACTACTGAGATTTTTTGTAAAAATCCCAGTAATACTTTGCACGATCCGAGAATCGAACCCGAGACCGGCATTCACATTTGCGACCACTCGGCCAACGAGGCAGTCATAATATGTTATATCAAGATATAAATAGTGTTTCATCACTAAATCAGCTAAGGCAATAAAAAACTAAATAATAATTAACATAACTCGGAATCAAACTAGAACCTACAAATCTACTCTTAAACACACCCACTAGACCACCAGGACATAACAATATACATACATATATAAATCTACTATTATATCAATGCGTCTATTCAATAGAAATTCGATATAACATATGGACATAGCCTTAGGGATTGCCAATCTTGTGTTTGTATAGAAAACCGCTAATGAAGCTAAACCAAAACCATCAAAAGTTTAAGTACATAGGGTTGAAAATCGATTGACTAAATCTTCTGTTTATAGACAACACGCATATGAAACTACCTCACTACTAAAAAGTAATATTCAACTTTATCACAAGCACGGTATAAGGTTGAAAATCTATTGACTAATCTTTAATTTGTCTAGACAACCGCACATAAACCTACCCCAATACAACCGAAATACGTCAATCAATTTTCGTCTTTGCTATCAATAACATTAAGGTTGAAAATGTATTAATAAAATTGGACAGTTTAGTCTAACAAGTCGTAAATCGATGACACTATTAATTATAACAAAATTCGCCTGATTAATTTGATAAATTATATTAATTGGTTATGGCAGAATACTAGAAAGTAAGTCGCAGAAATTATTGCTCACAAGAGCCAAACAACATGTTTGTAGGTAAGTTAGGAGTTCAACTAAATTGAGATTTATTTTTGTTGTTTTATACTTAGGTTACATTACGATATGTCCTTTTGGTGTTTAGTGTCAGGTTATGGCATGCGAAACTTTTTTTCAACAGTGTGTACATAATATAATGTGACTGCTTCGTTGGCCGAGTGGTCGCAAGTGCGACTGCGGCAAGGTCTCGGGTTCGATTCCCGGGTCGGGCAAAGTATTACTGGGTTTTTTAAAATCTCAGTTGTAGCACGGAGTCTGGAAATGTGCCCGGTATATGGCAATAGGCTCACCCCCTATTACATGGGACTCATAACATAAATAGTGAAAAGTGGGTGTTACATTGTACAGTGGCATTAAGTGCTGTAATGTGCACGTCTGCCTATCCCTTCGGGAATAAAAAGGCGTGATGTTATTATGTTATGTACATAATCTTATGTGCTTGTTTTTTTAAGGGTGGAATATTATCGAATGATTTCTCCTGCCCGGGTGAGGCGGGAGGGAGTGTCAGACTCTTACTGACTAAAAACCAACCCGTTCTTACTCCTGCACTTCGAGCCGGAGCCCCGGTAACCCATTAGGTTTTCCGCGGCACCGAGGCTTCACCCACAGAGTCTTCAGAAAATCACTTTTTTACAAGTACCTATCATTTAAACTTGGATAAATCAATATAGCGCGTACTTATTGAGTTTAATAGAGGGACACACCGATGGGGCGAGATAATTACTTTAAGGTACTCCCTCACCAGGACCATCGCGTGTAATATAACGTTACAGATCTGAGCATTAGCATCAGTGAAGGAGAAAAACCGAGCATTACAATGCGCACCTTGTAATGATACAAACTATGTATCATACATGTATCGACAACTATTTTAAAATAAACAAGTATAAACTTATACATCTATCAATAAAATAAACAATAAGAGAGCATTGCGTATACGTACTTAAATAACACACTCAAGTTACGCTATCAGAATATGAAACAACAATTTCTTCGTATTATTTAATAAATTTTCATACCAGGAAGAATAGATTCGCTGAGGTAGGTTATTGCAATACGGTCCTAGCATAACGTAAGCTAAACATATCTTAGGACAGCCTTTTGCTTTACAATATATTAAATAATTTATTTATTATTATCTCTTTCAACATTCCGTCGGCCATTTTTGATCTTCGAAACCGAAAAAAACTCCTATTGTTTTCTCCGAAGTTATAGGAAACATTGACATGCCATGGCCAGTTATTTTGAGTTCCATGTATTAGGAAGCGAGCCTATTGCTTAATTTCTTGCTATTTCTGAGAATTTAGAAAAATAAACCCTTACAGATCTTTATCCAATCTAGAAGTGTTACCGCGGTCTTATTCGTCAGCCACGCATGATGTACCACTTAGCCAACAAAACAATTGGGCACTTTCCTAAATAAAAAATAATATTTCGACTGTTCAATACAATAAAATATTAAAAAATAATCATACTTTCATTAATTGATTTTATGGCCATATTAATTTTAGTATTTTTCCAGCAAATTTTTAAGAAATAAGTACGTTGTTTGACGCTAAAAAAAAACGTGACATCACAATCACGTACAAAATTCATAGAAAACTGTCGTTTTTGACAGTTCTAAAAAAGTGTTGAATTTAACTAGTTGTCAAATACCGTATCAACTGTATGAACGGCGTAGTGGCTGGGTGTGTTTAGAAATTAAGGAACATGTGAATAACATGTGAATAAAATGTAATAAGTTAATGTGGTCCCGGCTCGGAGCAATAGTTGGAACGAGGTGGTTTTTAATACGGCAACAGTCTGACATTCACTCAAAAAGAGTATAAGAATGTTAAGATTTTGACTGCCGATAGAAAACTATTGAAGGTAAATCTTCTATCACCAGTCAGGATCAGTCACAGGTGACTCCCATGGCGTTTAATGTGTCAAAAAAACTGTCAAAAGTCATTATAATTTCGCACATAAAACTTGTAAGAGCGTCACCTAAGTCTGTTTTCTTATGTCCAACGAAAGTCTTTTCACTGTCTCAATATTTAATTATACTAATTTATTTGTGTTAGATCTTTAATTATTAGTTTCTGTACAAGGAAGTGAAGTAACAAACAAGAAATAAAAAAAAACTTTCATTAAAATACTTTTCGACTTGTTAATTAGTTGTTTTTATTGCCTCGTCTTGTATCTTGTCCTGTGTCATGTAATTACATATGTAAAGTTTGTGTTTATTGCAATAACAAACTTAATCGTGTGTGTTTTGACACAGTTTCGATTGTATGTACATGTTGTCATTATTTACATAATTATGTATATCTAATCGACGGGTAAATTATTATTATCACTTTTGTTTTTAGCGTCAACTTTAAAATTATAAGCTAGATAGCATTTTGTATGCAGCTTTAATTATATCCACGTATTTAGAAAATATTTTATTTTTATTCATAATCAAATTTAAAATCGTTTATTTCAATTAGACCAGGAAGGCAGTTTCCAACGTCAAACAAATATAAAAGTATTAAAAATGTCATTCTGTCGGTTAGTGAAGCTATGTAATCGTTCCAAAGTATAAATTCCTATGGAGAAGAACGAGCGAGAAACTCAGTTCACAATACAATTCTTTGTTACATTATTTTGGGTTCCGAGACTAGGAATATTTCGAACCAGAAGCCTTAAAGCATAGCTTAAATTGAGTAGTCAATGCAAACAGGTAATCAATCAAACTACAGTGAAACCTGGTTAAGTGAGACATCAAGGGACCTGCAATGTCGTTTCACTTATAGAGGTATTCCACTTACCCAGTGTCTCAGATATACAGGTATAAATAAATATCTGTCTCATTTACAGAGGTTCCATTAATAGAGGTGGACTTGGAATTACGTGTGGAATTTGTGGGTAGAATAAGAATGAGTAAACAAACAATTTTATCTCAGTTACAGAGGTTTATGCATATAAAATTTACTCGCTGTCTCAGTTATAGGGGTAACTATGATGATAAATCGAAAGAACAAATCCCAGATATAGAGGTTTATCTCGTCCCATTAACATAGGTAATTCAGTGCCAAAGTGTTGGGACGACAGCATGAGTTCCAGTTATGGAGGTTTCTCACTTATCCAGGTCCCACTTAACCAAGTTTCACTGTATTATATTCAATAATATTTAGTATAGATAGATAATACTTGAGAAATGAAACAAGACCAAATAGAGCAAAAAAAAACAAACAGAACTTATAGCTCTGTGAATATCCGAGGCATCCTTGCAATGTGCAATAGAATGCAATGTTAAGGTGAACTGTGAGATGGATAAACAGGGGGCAGGGTGAGCGACCGATGCGCATCGCTGTCTACGATCCAGTGGCCATATTGGTTTCATTTGTGGGACAATTTCTGGTGGAAAAGGATTTTCGTCCTGGAAAGTTAAGGATTTTATATATACACGAGCGGACCCAACAGACGTTGTCCTGCATATCCACTTGTATGTATAAATAAAAATTCATTCAAATTAGTTCAACTGTTTAGGATAAATAACCTAAACATCCATTGCAGCGCCATCTGCCGGGCTGATTTGTGAATCTAAACCATTCCCAGATCCCCTTGAACACACACAAAAAGTTTCATCAAAATCGGTCCAGTCGTTTGATAGAAATTCAGTGACATACACACTCACAGAAGAATTATATATATAAAGATTCATAATATCAAGCCCGTCTCACGGGGTGCAACACCAATTGCTACGATTCTTACATACTTCTTTCGCTTCAGCAACTTCATCAGTCTTTTCATGCATGTTCGGTCGGTTAAGGGTACTTTTAATTTAATACATCGCTACTCTGGTCGAGATATGTCCGTTTAGGGCGCCCTCTACAGATATTATAATAATATTTATTGAAAGGTTAATTTTAAGCAGGATCGTCATGAATGTGAAAAGATGAATAAGATGTTATTATGATAGGATGTCATTGGTAATAATCCAATGAATAGGATATCTCAAGTAGCAGACATAAAGAACATTTAAGCAAAATGTATGTAGTTTTATTGTCCACTTGAATGAAGATATGCATTTTTAATTTGACACACAAGCCACATCACAGCTATTCATTCATAATTTGAAAATACCACAAACGTTTAAGTAATATATAATTAAATACACGACAAAAACACACCTGCATTCTTAAAAACTTGATTATAATTAAAACCGACACTCAGTTTATGAGGAAGGGAAGATAAAATCTAAACTTTTCTTGTACGTTTTTCCAATTAAATTCTTTTTGCTTTCTTAAGCACCCACGTCGTTTTCTATCCTGTGCCGTGGGCACGTTAAAAACACACCCTGTAGAAGAATAACCACAAAGAGATTAATGTTTTTACTTTTAGATCCAGAATATCATATTTATATTTTAATTGAATCGTGAAAGCGAAACCTTTACTTTGTTTGAGCGGTAAAAGAATAATCTGTGTAAGTATTGGTGGAGTTAGCGTCCTTAGAAACTGTTTTTTTCAGACCTGCAGGGTAAAACACCTCGACAATGTTACCCGATTAGTTTCAAACCTTACATAGAGGCCATACACTAATATTGTTTGTATAAAAACTAAATCTATATATATAAAAATGAAACCCGTTTCCCGTTGTCACACCATAACCTGAGAACGGCTAGACCGATTTGGCTGTTTTTTTTTTGTGTTTGTTATCGTCAGGAGAAGATTCTTATGAGAGAAAAAGTCCTGAAAATCCTACGAGAATGGAAGAAACGGGATTGCACGTACGGTGTCGCGGGCAGAAGCTAGTAATAAAATATAAAAACCAAAAGTCCCAAACAACATAACAAATAATATGGTGACATCATAATCCTGCGCCATTGATGCGTCTACGCACGCACACATTGTATGGTAATTGTTGCGCATGCGTCGTGTCGTTAGCGCGGAAGGGATACAATTGTTTTCGTTTTACAAGGAAGCGTGTTAGCGACATTCGTATGATGGGCTCTGAAGCGGGCGGACGTGTTGGTATTTGGCTTAAGTGAGACTAGCTTTTAGCGCGATTACTCTTTAATGGCTATTTGACTGCCTCGTTGGCCGAGTGGTCGCAAGTGCGACTGCCGGGCAAGGGGTCTCGGGTTCGATTCCCGGGTCGGGCAAAATATTACTGGGACTTTCTCAAAAATTTCAGTAGTAGCACGGAGTCTGGCATTGTGCCCGGTATATGGCAATAGGCTCACCCCCTATTACATGGGACTCATAACATAAATAGTGAAAAGTGGGTGTTACATTGTACAGTGGCATTCAGTGCCGTAATGTACACCTCTGCCTACCCCTTCGGGGATAAAAAGGCGTGATGTTATGATGTTACATGATTAATTTTACTAAGATGGGTGCATGATAGCCAACTATATGTATGAGTATCGTTGATAGAATGTTTGCAAGAATGAGGGCCTTGGGTTTTTATTATAGCCTGGTGGTTTGGTGATCATAGGTTGAAAGGTACAGGATTATCAGAGAGTGCTGCGACCTGATTGCCTCGTTAGCCGAGCGGTCACAAGTGCAACTGCCGGTCAAGGGGCATCGGGTTCGATTCCAGGGTTTTTTTTTAAAAAAAACCTCATTAGTAGCACAGAGTTTCGAATTGTTTCCGGTATATGACAATAGGCTCACCCACTATTAAATGGGATGCAAACATAAATAGTGAAAAGTTGGTGTTACATTGTACAGTGACATTAAGTGCCATAATTTGCACCCTGAAGGAGTAGGCCCTTGGGGGATAAAAGGCGTGATGTTATTTTATGCTGCTACCTGGCCTAAGACAGTTCAAGTCACCCACGGGAAGAGCAGGGATGGTGGGTAACAAATGTACTCTTTGATATTAAAAGATGTTAAATAACGAAGTGTTTATTTTTAAACACGATGTGATATTTCTTAATAATGTCAGACGGAAATCGATGTATATTTTTAGTTTATTAATTGCAGTGACATTTGTGACTTGCGTCTTTTACCTTTATTTCTTGTTAACTTCCTGTGTTGAGGGATTTCTTTTAAAATAGAAAGATTCTGTAGACAGGATGGATGTTAGGTTGACTGGCACGTCACTATCTTACTAATATTATAAATCTGAAAGTGAGTTTGTTTGTTTGTTTGTTTGTTCCACCTTCACGCCGTAACTACTAAACCGATTGCTTTGAAATTTTGCAGACGTAAACTTAAAAGTCCAGATTAAATAATAGGGTACTTTTTATCCCGGAAAAATGTGATATTCCCGAGGGAAAACAAAAATATTAGTATAGATGGCGCTGTGTGTATTCCTGTAGATGGCGCCTTGTGCCATCTAAAACAATTCAACCAATTACCTATTAATTGGAAATTTCACGCTTTAATCTATAGCGCTTATTTGGTGTTAATCTACACTTATTCAGTGCGCTTTTCGACTCATTTATTTGCTATTTTTTATGTAAAAATACTTAAAAAACACAACGTGGTAACGTTGTGTAGTAGTTACGCTACTTGGCGATAGATGGCGCTGAGTGTTTATAAAACGGGGTAGCGTTGTGCTTTTAAAGTACTTATATCGCTTTTAAATTTTGGTTCCTACCATTTTACATTGAATTGTGTATTTTATAGATTTTAGGTTGTTAAAGGTACATGAAATTGGTGTCTATGTAGTAGTTACGCTATTTTTTAAGTATTTTTCGCTTTTAAATTTTGGTTCTAACCATTTTACATTAAATTGCGTATTTTATAGATTTTAGGTTGTTAAAGGTACACAAAATTGGTGACTATGTAGTAGTTACGCTACTTGGCGATAGATGGCGCTGAGTGTTTATTATTATATGTATATTCAACGGGGTAACGTTGTTTTTTAAGTATTTTTATCGGTTTTAAATTTTGATTCCTACCATTTTACATTGAATTGGGTATTTTATAGATTTTAGGTTGTTAAAGGTACACGAAATTGGTGTCTATGTGGTAGTTACGCTACTTGGCGATAGATGGCGCTGAGTGTTTATAAAACGGAATAGCGTTGTGTTTTTTAAGTATTCTTCGCTTTTAAATTTTGGTTCCAACCATTTTACATTAAGTTGCGTATTTTATAGATTTTAGATTGTTAAAGGTACACGAAACCATAGTGGCAACAATACTCAACAATTAGCAAATATATTGTACGCTGTTGTTTCAACGCTCGATAGATGGCGTTAGGATCGAGTTAGATGGCGCTATGGTTTCGTTACCGGCGAAAGTATAGGTTCCGAGCTTCCGAATCAACTATATTTTAGGGTACGCATCTAGCACTTATATTGATTATTATTTGTTCGATTTGTAGGTTTGATTAGTCAAGTGTTATTTTTTCTAGGTAGATATTTAAAGTACTATAGTAATTTTTTTCGTCGTTCTAAGACGCTTTGTTCATTGTTTACGTTGATTGACACAGTAGCTATATTAGTTAGGTTAGATTAGTGAAGTGGTTTATTTCTAAGTAGATGTCTAAAGTAGTTAGGTTTTCGATAATAAAACGTATAATATAGTTTACCACTCAGTTTTGGTTTAGCATTGCAAATATAACCCTTATAGGAAATAGAAGACTTTTAAATTAAAATGGGAGGAGGTATTTGTGGTAATGCGAAAATAACTTCTGTCCTTAACGCGGCTGAATCGATTTTGGTATAAAGGTAGTTTGAGTCCTTTAAAAGCAAGGCTTTACCGCGGCAGAACTTCTCATTCCCACGGAAAAATCTAAAACGCGCGTTATAACCGAATTCCACGCATGCGAACAGCTGTTTGTTTGTTTGCCTGTCTTAAACGGCAAAACGGAGGTACTTAACGTGATTTTTCAAGGTTTCTTCTTTTTTTGGAGGATTTTTCTTGAAGGTAGTTGAAGGGATGGGTAGTCACATAGGCTACGTTTTATCTTTTTGTGACGCGAGCGAAGCCGCGGGTAAAAGCTAGTAATTAATACATTTAGGCCCGAATACTGAAAAACGACTAAATATTAAGTTGTACTTAAATATCGTGCCATCTTTGTCGATATACAAAGAATTTGTAGTGACGGAATTACATGTACTTGCGTCTTAAAATTGACGTTTGAGTATTTAGACATTAGATATTTCTACCTAATTCTATAAGTATAAACTAGCTGTTGCCCGCGACTTCGTCCGCGTAGATTAATGACTTCTGACAGAATTAACCAGAATCAATTCAGTGCCCAAGTAAGATTTACCTATTTTGAAATGATTTATCGTAGTTTCAATAAATAAATAATCCCGCAGGGATCTTACCAGTACAGTGCCCGATCACGTAAGGTTTGAGTAATAAAAACTATTCTATCGACTATTGTTGTACCGAATCTCTCTAGAATAAGTTCAGTGGTTAAGAGTTAGAGTCCTGGGGCATTGACGCATAGTTCCCGTTCTCGTGAGACATCTGTGAAAAAACTATCATACGTTACTTCAATGATTCTAAATTCAACGGCTAAGAAGATTTATACAAACTCTCATTCCCTATTTTATCCCCTTAGGGGTGGAATTTATCAAAATCCTTTCTAAAGAGATACCTATGTCATAGTAACTTTATGCATGCAAAGTCTCAGCCCGATCAATTTAAAACTGGCAAAGTATCATACAAACTTTCACCCCCTATTTTACCCACTTTGGGGTGAGAATGTTCAAAAACCTTTCTAAAGGGACGTTTACGTCATAATATCCATCTGCACGCCGAATTTCAACCCGATCGATGTAAAACTGACAAAGCTTCATACAAACGTTCATCCCCTATTTTACTCCCTTGGGGGTGGAAATTATCAAAATCCTTTCACAGCGGATGCCTACATCATAACATCTATCTGCATGCCAAATTTCAACCCGATCGATTTAAAACTGACAATGTCTCATACAAACTTTCATCCCCTATTTTACCCCCATTGGGGGTGGAAATTATCAAAATCCTTTCACATCGGATGCTTACGTCATAACATCTATCTGGACGCCAAATTACAACCCGATCGGTTTAAAACTGACAAAGTCTCATACAAACTTTCATCCCCTATTTTACTCCCTTGGGGGTGGAAATTATCAAAATCCTTTCAAAGCGGATGCTTACGTCAAACATCTATCTGCATGCCAAATTTCAACCTGATCGGTTTAAAACTGACAAAGGCTCATATAAACTTTCATCCCCTATTTTACCCACTCGGGGGTGGAAATTATCAAAATCCTTTCACAGCGGATGCCTACGTCATAACATCTATCTGCATGCCAAATTTCAACCCGATCAGTTAAAAACTGACAAAGTTTCATACAAACTTTCATCCCCTTTTTTACCCCCTTGGGGGTGGAAATTATCAAAATCCTTTCTTAGCGGATGCCTACGTCATAACATCTATCTGTATGCCAAATTTTAGCCCAATCTGTTCAGCGGTTTGGGCTGTGCGTTGATAGATCACTATGTCAGTCAGTCAGTCAGTCAATCACCTTTGAATTTTATATATATAGATTAATAGATTAATAGGAAATTTATACTAAGGGTATCCCCTTAGTAGTGTCGTGGTGGTGGCCCGGAGGTTTAAGACGCCCGCGCTTCTTATGCATGAGGGTGCGGGTTCGAAGCATAGGTATAGTAATATTATCTAACCACTTCTGACAAACGGTAAAGGAAAACGTCGTGAGGAAACCTGGGCTTATAATTTCTAATTAAATGTTTGTAATCACACACCCGCATTGAGCAAGCGTGGCGATTAATGCTCAAACCTTTTCCGTGTGAGAAGAGGCTTTGCTCAGCAGTAGGCATTTATAGGCTGTTGATAAAGATGATCCCCTTAGTATGTATATTGTATAGGTATTATTCTTATGGGTTCATAACAAAACTTCATGCCTTTTAATCTCCGGAGGGATAGGCAGAGATGACGATGAAAAGTGATCATTATATAAGTTAGCTTTAAATACGATTTTGTCGTTGGTCGAGACAATCTAATTTAAACCCATTAAGATACATAGTACCTACCACGTATTTACGCAATTTGTAAAAAAATATCAAAATCTAAACAAACACTTCAATAAAACCTATCATCCATTGCACCATTAACTTGAGAAACGCACTCAGCATACCACCATACTACGTTCATAGCTCACCCCGTCATTTATACTCACTGACCACCTATGTGGAAATTCTATAGAAATCCTACGGAAACAGACATCTGTGGTCGACATCGGAATCCAAATGTATTGGCTGTGGTGCTAATGGATATTCTAGACTAGCATCGTGTGCAAAGCTATGAGTGGGTTTGCTTATGGGTTCTTGAAGTGGTTTAATTGAATTAACTCTAGGTTTATTTATTTAGTTTAGTTGAATGTATTGCTTGTTGTAGGTTTGGTATTTGGTCTCTTATTTTATTGGGATAATGTCTCCCCTAATCTATCTATACATATAATAATACGTATAAAAAAATCCTAGAAATGTCAAAACTGTAATATTTTTTTTAAAAGAATACTTGTAGCGTGATCTACGATTGATACTGAAGCCAAAAATATGTTTTTTTAAATTTTTGTCTGTTTGTCTGTATGTATGTCCGGAATGATCTCAAAAAGTGGTGCACGGATTTACTTCAAATTTTGCATGAATATTACTGACAAGTCGGGTCAACATATAGGCTGCACATTATCACGCGTGATAGCGTTATCATCTACAGGGGAGGTATCCCTATCCTAGGTATTGAATCAATTCTGACGACATTCGTTACCGGAGAATGTCCCTTGATAAAGACTAATTTAAAAGCCTAAATTGTGCCAGAAGTCATTATTCTACGTGGACGAAGTCGCGGGCAACAGCTAGTCACAAATATATTAGGTATTTACACTTATGCAAGTTTCTTTTTAAATCTTTCATTATCATCATCATTATCACGTTCATTGAGGTCTTCTCATCAAATCACTGCCAGCCACCTTGCGGATGTCGCTGCGCTACACCTAGCTAGAGTCATAGACGCTAGGGTCTTCGAAAATGTGACCGGCCCACTGCCACTTCAGCTTACTAATCTTTTGGGCGTTTTTAAGGGGGGGAAATCATTGAATGTTTTCTCCCGCCTGGGTGAGGCGGAAGGGAGTGTCAGTCTCTTACTGACTAAAAACCACCACGTTCCTTCTCCTGTACTTCGAGCTGAAGCCCCGGTTACCCGTTAGGTTCTCCGCGACTATCTTTTGGGCTATGCCAATAACTTTGGTTCTCTCTCGGATTACTTCATTTCGAATTAGGAGAAGAGAGGCGAAACTTTGAGGATGATTGGTTCCGGAAGGACATGTTCCTTGAACAGTATTTTTGTTTTGTCCAAGTTCATCCGGAGTCCGATGCGTGCAGAAAATCAGGCAAGTTGGTAAGTACCTAACCTATTGTAAGTCCTTACGAGAACGTCTACGTACGTACGTCGTACAATCTTTAAGAGTTTACAAATGTTCACATTAGTTGATTTGATTATAAACACAGTTTACATAAACACTATTGCAGCTAATTTCACATCGTTATTTTAATCGTTTCACATGGAACTTTTGAAATAGGTGAAGTATAGTTTAAAGGTGGTTGCGGTGGAACGCTATATTACGCCATGACTATGATTTTATATAATAATTTTACCCCTAAAGAACATACACACTGAATCTACAACCAATATACATACATATGCCTACAAAAGGCACAGACCGACCGTTCTAACCACGAAATGCAATTACTAACTATTGAGGTTTAGTGATTGACACAGGTAACTAAGTCAATTATTTAGATTCACTTCATACCGGTAGCTGGTAGGTAATGCTAAATGCCTGCTTTTGATTGAATCCTTATCTTTACTTAATATTATAAATCGGAAAGTGAGTTTGTTTGTTTGTTCCACTTTCACGCCGTAACTAGGTACTAAACTGATTGCTTTGAATTTTTGCAGACGTAAATTTTGAAGTCCGGATTAAATAATAGGGTACCTACTTTTTAACCCGGAAAAATTTGATATTCCCGAGGGAAAACAAAAGTATTGGTATAGATGGCGCTGTGTGTATTGGTATATGTCACACAGGCTACTTTTTATCCTTTTGTGACGCGAGCGAAGCCGCGGGTAAAAGCTAGTAACATATAAACCGTGAAATCTATTTTATCTTCGTCCCGCAACAAAACAACTTATCATAGGGAGTACTTCCGATGTATAAAGTTAAACAAAAAAAAAAGATGTTGTGTGTTTTTTTGTTTAAAAATGTTTCATGGAAATACGCACATGAAACACTGACGTTAATTTGTAGGCTCTATCCGCATTGCACGTGTCACCCGTCGTATAAGTTTGTAATCGCCAGCCCGCATTGAGCAAGCGTGGTGATTAATGTTCAAACCTTCTCCGTGTGAGAAGAGGCTTTGCTCAGCCAGTGGACATTAATTGGCTGTTGATGTTGATGATGATGATGATGAATAGATGCGATACTTAATTTATAGAGCTCATAAGTCTCACGTTAACAATTCGTTCATATTCTTACATTATATTTAATGCATTTGTCAGTGCCTACTCCTATAGAGAGTAAAAAGTGTCATGTTTATATTATTACGTGATGAAGTAAATCTGTAGTTATCTCTATCGTTCAAATGAAGATGTTACTTTTATAGGCGATAATATTAAAGTAATAACATTCCTGTCTCTAAAACCCACATTAAAATAGAAGTAGAAAGGCCATACCATAAGTGTCACTTAAAATTAAGTAGAATAGTGGATCAGTACCTATTTACGCAAGGCTGCAGATCAAGTTATATAAATCCAGTATAAACTGAACGTCGAATATGTAGAAAGACCTTACAAAGCAAGATCATGATACACTGGATTGCGTAGTTCGATGTTTACCCATTTAAACTTACATAGGCTTCAGAAAATGCAAACTGAAGTTAATAACAGTTTCAGCGCTGTCGTCCATAATGACTGGCGTTTTATAAAAGCCTTTTATGAGAGTCCATTTTCAGTTTTCAGGGGGAAAATACGGTGGGAGTATCACTGAAAGGTAGCAGTATTGTTAGCAGTTACTTAGTTCGATATTAGTGCTGAAAACGAATATAATTAAGAAAGCATAAGATAAGCATAACATCACGCCTTTTATCCCCGAAGGGGTAGGCAGAGGTGCACATTATGCCACTGTACAATGTAACACCCACTTTTCACTATTTATGTTATGAGTTCCATGTAATAAGGGGTGAGCCCATTGCCATATACCGGGCACAATTCCAAACTCCGCGCTACTACTGAGAATTTTTAAAAACCCAAAGTAATACACTTTGCCCGACCCAGGAATCGAACCCGAGACCCCTTGCCCGACAGTCACACTTGCGACCACTTGGCCAACGAGGCAGATTAAAAAAGTTTGTTATAAAACTTCGAAAAATGTGTTGACCCATATACAAGTTAATTATTTTATTGCTTTAATAGTAAAATAATTGTTTAAAATATATACAGATAAATAAAATTGGAGTGTTAGTTTGTAATATTAAAATAACCGCTTACTACACGCATATGAATAATATGAATATACATACGATACACATACCAAAATAACATATTTTACATTTATTTCTGTCTATGTGTCTGTTTATACAAGCTAATAACAAATATGAATTTATATTTAATAACACGAAAGTGCCTACTGTAATTTTTAAGGCAATCAGTTTTAGCCATATACATAGCTATAATGATTTAGTAAGGCGCTAAATTAATGTAGAATTTTAATTAAAGCGTATGTGCTTAAAATACAAAAATGCATCAATAAATATCCTTTTTAATTATTTACAACTTAATCTTCCTAAACAAAGTCTAATTCAATGATAAATGACATTACATTTAAGAAAATATCTTCAATCTAATCTTATATCAATTTTGTTTACAAAACGGAGATGGAAAGCGTACAATTCGATTATTCCAAAGTTATGAGTTAGTTTTAGTTGAATTCGATACTAATTAAAGTGGTTGTTAACAACTTCTGAACAACTAGGTTAGCGCCGAAGTTCCACCCGTGTAATTGTACTCTTGTTTTGATCGAAACAAACTATTGTAATTAATTATTATTCTTGGTCCTACATTTAATGTAATATTGTACCTCTATAATTTATATTGTATTTATGGTTAGGTGTACAGAGTTCTCATAGGTATTTTTTTAAGGGGGATAATCATCGAATGACTGCTCCCGCCTGGGTGAGGCGGGAGGGAGTGTCAGACTCTTATACACTGACTAAAAACCACCCCGTTCCTTCTCCTGCACATCGAGCCGGAGCCCCGGTTACCCGTTAGGTTCTCCGCGACTTCTCTTAGGTATACATAGTGTAAACGTAACACTCGCTAAAAATGCCGACAGGTGATGGTAAAAAACAAGTTTAATTTTCATAAAAGTAAGGAATAAATGTTTCTTTTATGTAACAGTGGTAATCAACTGCTTAAGGCTGGTGTTGCAATAATAACACGATTAAAATAAAAACAAAACTAAAACGATTATAATTTGAAAAACGATTTATTTTTGTCACCGTTTTGGAAGAGTTCCATATACACCCTAATGATTAACAGTGCTTCTCATTAATTTAAACTCGAATAATAATATTAGTGGCATATATATTTAGTAAAGGAGGACTTATACGGAAGACATCTTGATGATAACGTTGATTCCATGTTGGTGGAATTCACTGCTGGATTTTTTTTATGGAATAACCCGCTAAACAAGCTGATTTATTACCTGATGGTAAGCAATCCTCGCTTCCAATGGACACCCGAAACACCAGAGGTGTTATAAGTTTAATGCATTACCGGCTTTTTGGGTATTAGGAATTTGACGATTATTGGGGATTCGGGGATTGGGGAGGGGTATAATTGGGCCTCTGGTAACCTCACTCACACGATGAAATACAACGCAAGCGTTATTTCGCGTCAATTTCTGTGAGGCGTGGTATCACTCCGGTCGAGCCGGCCCATTCGTTCCGAAACATGGCTCTCCTAAACTGAGTCCATATAATTTTAGAATAGACCTACGGCTGTCTATTCAAACATAATATAAATACCATGTATCTTAAACTCAGTCTACGCAGCCGTCATAACACCACACAAATTTAGCATATACACACATAATATCCTAAAATTCCTGAGGAAATCGGATATAAAACCAATAATATAGCCAATGAACCATTAAAAAGCCGAACTTGATCGCAATCGGTACACTGGAGTGGTCTTGGATCGTTGCCAACACAGTTTTAAAGTTTACAACTGATTTTATTTTGCTAGGAGCCTCAAGGTCGTATTGGTTTATGATGTTAGACCACACGCAATCCGTAATGGTGGCTCGTATTTGCATTTCTGCAAGTTATGGATTTAGTGGTTGCTTGTCATGTTAAAATATTTTGATCGGGACTGTAGATGATGAAAATGAGATGTTATTCAGTATTTGGTGTCGCAGAGAACCTAACGGGTAACCGGGGCTCCGGCTCGACGTGCAGGAGAAGGAACGGGGTGGTTTTTAGTCAGTAAGAGTCTGACACTCCCTTCCGCCTCACCCAGGCGGGAGCAGCCATTCGATGATTTTCCTTAAAAAAAATCAGTATTTGGTATTGGAAGAAAGTTAGCAATTTGGTCATAAACATGAGGACTAACTATAAGAGGTTAAAGCTTCTCATGCATGAGGGTGCGTGTTGTAAAGGCTAGTCCTAATGTATCTCTTTCCGAGTTATATCTACTTTCTAAGATTATTAAGATACCACTGACAAGGAAAACATCGTGAGGAAACCTAGATTTATAATGTCTAATTATAGTTTAAACTCGCAATGAGCAAGCGTGGTGATTAATGGTCATAATTTCTCCGTGTGAGAAGAGGCTTTGCTCAGCAGTGGGTACTTATAGGCTGGTGATGATGAGTAACTTGTAATTACTTGTAATCATACCATAAGGCGTGTTGCTACCCCTACTTTTATTGTAGGTGTCATGAGTGTTCAGGTGGGGCCTAATAGGACTGATGTCGATACGGAGCCGTGAAAGACTTAACGGGTTGCCGGGGCTCCGGCTCGAAGTGCAGGAGTAAGAACGTGGTGGGTTTTAGTCAGTAAGAGTCTGACACTCATTGGAGAATTCATTGAATGAATTTCCCCCCTCAAAAAAAAAGTGTCGTGGGTGCTGGTTATGGGACTTCATATTTGATAAAAATTAGGCAGTGGCACTCTGTGATGAACCTAAGCCTTCTAAACTTAGACAAGACAAAGAAAACCTTACAAATAGGAAACCTCTCTTAGGCTAAGGACTCACAGCGTGATTTTCTCCCGCACCGGCCGCGGTGATGGAATGGAGACGGAATTTTCAAAACTGACGAGACCACAGTCTTCTGCGTTCCCGCAACCGCCGCAGTTGCGATTATCGCCCGCAAACTTGGCAGTTGATTATCGCAAGACGAGCGGTTAAACTATCGGTTGAGTTCCAGATCAGTCCCATTGCGATCGCCCGCCAACCGATCGCAGAGCGCGCGGGTACAACCCGCTGCGGTCGTAAAACGTATTGTGAAATGTACTTTAGTTTTTTACATACATGTCTGTATTCTACAAACGCTGCAAGCCTGCAACCATGATAGGCGCGGAAGAAAATCGTTCCGCGACAGCGTACGGCGCGTTGCGTTCCGCGCGCGCCTCAAAGAGCCATCAGACCACCACAGATGGGGCCTAATAGGGCCGATGCCAATTCGGAGTCGCGGAGAACCTAACGGGTAACCGGGGCTCCGGCTCGATGTGCAGGAGAAGGAACGGGGTGGTTTTTAGTCAGTAAGAGTCTGACACTCCCTCCCGCGTCACCCAGGCGGGAGCAATCATTCGATGATTTTCCCCACTTAAAAAAAAGTCTTATGAAGAAGAGACTGTATAAACAATGGATTACGTTACGGGCCGTTGATGAAATCGACGAAAGAATGTAGTATGTCGGACTGTCGGTGTTCCAATAACATAAACCTAATTATCGCTTAGCTAGCTTTAAGAAATCAGTCAATCAATTAAATTAAACACGCTTTTAATCCAGACTTTCCAAAGAAATCTTAATAGAAATGTATTGGAACACACTCGAACGTCGTATTAACATTTAACTAAAGTAAATACAAGTTAACGAACTGTGTAAATACTTCGATAAAGGTCAATTGGTAAGTGTTTGAAGTAAATCTGTAATCCTGTGAATTGAACGCCTCCTAATCGAATCCGATTTGTACGTGTTTATTTATTTTATTTACTTGTACACGTAGATAATCTTCGTTTAAATGGTGTAATTATAGATTTTCAGGACTAACTCGATCGAGTGGTCGCAAATGTGGCTGCCGAGGTTGTGCCATCGGTCTAGATTCCCAAGTTCCCCCATTAAAAAAAAAGATTGGGCTAAGATGGTATCAGTGCTTTCTCAATTTCGAATAGCACTTTACGGGGAATGGTGTTTGGAACACAACCGGTAAAAGTTTTAACATAGCTTTTCATCTCTGCCTGTTCCATAGAGAATAAAAAGAAGTGACATCATAATATAACACCGTACCTACACAAAATGTACTTACAGCGTAATTACGCCACAAACAGACCCACACAGAAATGAGATTTCATAGTAGATACGAGATAATATCAAAAAGCGGGCGTAGGTACTCGGAAACCTTTGAAGAGGTCCTCTTTGGCTTACTTACAGATATTCAGAGGGATTTTAATGGTACAAAATTCTTTGAACCTCAGAGAAAAAAAATTCAAATGTCACGATAATTAAAAAAAATTGAGGAAGTGTATGTTTAAAAATGATTGATGAAAGATTAAAGGACTGTGATTGAAGATGGTGATCACAAAAAAATGAAGTGATTATCTGGCTAGGAACATGTTATTGAGTTCCAACTTCAAAATTGTTTCATGGTAGTAAGTAGTATTTCTTTGTTTGAGGACAGAAAGAAAAAAGAAGGAAGAAAGAAAATTGGTTTATTTGCACACCATCACAAAGTACAATAAGATAGATGGATACTGGCAACAGTAATGGATTTTTTTTATGGAATAGGAGGCAAACGAGCAAATGGATCACCTGATGGTAAGCGATCAGATGGACACCCGCAACACCAGAGGAGTCACAGGTGCGTTGCCGGCCTTTCAAAAAGGAATACGCTCTTTTCTTGAAGGTTTGAAGGTCGTATCGGTTCGGAAATACCGCCGACGACAAGTCATTCCACAGTTCCACAGTGAGAAGCGCACAGTTGTGGCCTGCCAACTATCTATATGGTGGAGATGCATATTCTGTCGTGAGGGATAATGGATAAAATTTTGTTGCATGAATTTGCATGCAAATTTTCGGTTACTTACTTATTTGTGATCTCTAAGCCGCCTGTAGGTAAGCGTGTTGTGTCCCACACTCCGTAGTCTTTCTACCCAAAAAGCTAGGCGCCTTTTTTGAAGATTTCCTCCCGTCATCAAAAAAAAGGTAAGCGTGTTAAGAGCGAAGGGAGCCTTATCATCATCATTCAGTTGCTAAATCAATACTACAAAGTCAAAATCATTTATTTCAATTAGACCAGGAAGGCGCTTTCGAACGTCAACAAAAAAATTTAAAAGAGAAGCTATTGGCTCATTCCAAGGTATAGATTCCTATATAGAAGAACGAGCAAGAAACTCCATAGATTACTCTTTTTCAATCAGGTTCACAATACAATTATCTAGTTACATATATTATTTAGTTACTAAAAATGTTTTTAGTAAAGGCAATACTTTATAGACAGAAAATTTTGTTTTAAAACCATAGGTGCTTCTGCCCAACCTTATACCTAAGAGCAGGTGATAAATAAAAGACTTAAGAGCTATACAACATGTTCTCAAAACCAGTACCTTCCTTAAAAACCTGAATAAACATCTACCTACCCTTTTTTCTTCACGGTAAATGGCTAAAGGATTATGCCAAATGGATGAGCAGCAGATTTTTTCTCGTTTTTCCAGCCAATCCTTTTAACTAGTCTTCTGCTTCGTGAGCCATTTTCTGTATACACTAAGGTTTCACTAACAAGCTAATGTGTGAATATTTTTCACTATACTAATATAATACGTATTAGTAGGATATATATTGTGAAGGTCTTAGTGGCTAGATTTAAAAAACTTTGTTGTTAGGTAAAAGAAAATGGAAATAATAGTATGCTTGTTTACAATGTCTGCCTAATGAAAATTTGGTTACTTTTACACACAAAGGGGTTTATATCAATGAGAGTGAAATCATTGTCAGACAAAAATATAAACTCAAGGTTTCACTAGATACTGACAGATATATTTATACAAATTATACAATTTTATTAGATACTTTGTTTAACCCCAAGATGTAACTCAAAACAGTTACACATCAAACAAAGGTGGAAAGGTATAAAAAACATATTTTTAGAACTTTACAAAACTTTGAACATAAAGGGACCTCAAAGAACGCTCGCACGCTATCCCTACAAACTCTTATAACGCAAAAACCAGAAATTTTAAAACGACTAAACTTGGCACTTCAGGCCATAACAATCTTGTCAATTTCACAAAGCGTGACTTTAAGTACAGACATTGAAACGTTGAAACCATTTTATCTATACCACTATAATAGATTTTATGACCTTTTTTATAGCAGACCCTCCAATCTAATCTAGTAGAACGTTTGATAAACAAAAAAGGGCGTAAAACTGCCACGCGGAAAGGGCGTGTCCTTGGGCTTGACCTTCGCGGTTTAGGGCTTGGATAAATTGACCTTTAAAAGGTCATGGGTGTTTAAAAATTTGCATGAAGTATCGTTTCGGATTCATCGCGTGATTATGAGGTGGGGATCCCTCAAGGACGCGCGCTAGGACCGACGTAGTATAACTTAAATTACCAGCCACGATTTATGAGTATCCAGTAAAGAACGTCGGATTTTCAACAATGTTTTGTAATATAAATATTTTACTTTTAACTTTGTGACCTTGATGTGCCATGGTCTGTACAATGACCGGGAAAAGTTTATTAAATTAGAATACTTTGTTATCTAGAATATTTCTGCAGATAATTAGATTACACTACAAAGAGCGAACTATTTTAGAGTCTAATAACGTAATATTATAAAACTGATATTTATTAATATTCGTTCCTTATATTCATAATACGGCTTGACAGGGTAGGGCTGTAGTCCAGATCTTGATGATTGAGAATCTGGAAACACCAGAGTTATTAAGGTTGGTAGTTACACATAAGCCGACACTTGGTATACATACTCGTAAGTATAGGTTGTATAGGTATCTAAAACTTCTTACTATTATAACCCAGGCACTAAGCTATATTCTGAAATAATCAATATCATAAGCTTCGTTGAAAGTTCACTTTATATTCTCCGTCCTAGCTGCCTCGTGCAAGCTAAGAAAATTCCTTTTTTTATATTGTATCCATAGGATATCTAACTTTAGTGCCCGATGAATTCGTCAAACTTTTCCTGTTGGTATAGAACTATCAAAAAGTTGATACAATTTGAATTTGGGTGTGAAATTATGAGGAATCGAATTCCATTTGATCCTACTGTAGCTTGGGCATAAAGAGGCTCTCGTCCCTCACGCGCTGCGCCTTCTCTTAAGCTAACATGACTAATTCGAAGAAAGAGGTGTTGTCTTCCCAGTTTCCCTTGCTTTGCAGCGTGGCTTGAACCAAAGCCAGGGCTGATCGCAACCAAACATCCTATGTTTTTTATGTTTATATTTCTAACTAGCTGTTGCCCGCGACCTCGTCCACGTGGAATATGAATTATAGAACGTAACTTTTTTGTTTTAAGTTTTCAAAATAAAAGTACATCAGCTACCTGCCAGTAAGAGTCCATTCAGAGATTAGCCAATACAAACACACAGACGGACAAAAACTGAAAATAAAATTTTTGTATGTGTATGTATTGTATGGATATTCATATTATGCGTGAAGTAAAAAGCGGTAAAATTTATCTGTACAGATGTATAAATTCCGTAAAAGCCGTACGATATCAAATATTTTTCCATTATTTGTTTACGTCAAAAGCTTCCCACGAATTTTGATTAATTTACTAGTACAAGTTTTCAAGAAACATTCGCCATTTTTATGACGCCCACAAGGAACCCACATGGTGTTCAAATTCTGATAATTCGTAATCAATTTATCACAATATTATATAACATAACATTACGCCTTTTACCCCGGAAGGGGTAGGCAGAGGTGCAAATTACGGCACTTAATGCCACTGCACAATGTAACACCCACTTTTCATTTTCCACTTGTAATAGGGGGTGAGCCTATTGCCATATACCGCGCACAATTTCGGACTCCGTGCTACTATTGAGAATTTTTTAAAAACCCAGTATACATTATAGTTATCAATATAACAATATACATCTACAAGGTAGACAGAGCACTTGAAAATGGTAGCAGGAAGCCACTGGATATAGGTCACTTTCAATGGACCGATATGAAAATCACTAGGCATTGAGGGAGGCCTACGTTCAGCAATAAACATCCTGTGTGTATATAAATCATGCTTGATATCTACTTAACAACAACAAGGCAGTCATTAATAAGAACTTTATAGAGAAAGAAAGAGAATACAATTTTCTAAGAATTTTCTTCAAACCTGCAGAACGTGTGCTGTTTTCACGTAACACTCAATTTCGTATAATGAGTAAATAAAATGTTATGCGAACGCTTGGCTCCTTACACACTTTCGATTTTGCGATTATGTGTGTAACTGTAGTCTTATTATGATAATTTTCTTACAACAACAGTTCTGGATTTTTATATTGGCTGTAAAAGAAAAAAATCTGGTCACCGTAAGTATTGTGGTGATACACGATCGATCTTTGGATAATTAGAGCTTCTGTAATAAGCTGCATTTCGAAGTCGAAACCTAACCCAGGTTCCGAATCCTCATCAATTTTCAATTGACCTCATCGTCATACCTATTTGTAGCTATAATTTGTAAACAAAGTAAGTTAACTCTAAAAATAGAATACCTTTACACGTCATTGAGTGAAATAATAATAATATACCTCAAAATATGATTAAACGCTAAAAGCATAAACGCCACACTTCCATAGCAATTTACGAAACCGTAGGCAGGTACTTTAGGCCCGTTCAGCACTTCGTTATCTCAATTTACAAACACCTACCTTGTTACAAAACCATTAAGCGTTTTAATTACATTTTCATCACCTGCTTCACTCTCAGACATCTCATAAATAATTCAAATAACTAAATTGTCGTAAAATCGTATTTTCATATGGAAGAGCCTTGGTTCGGTACGAATGAGCCATCTCGACCGGAGTGATACAGTGATACCACGGCCTCGTAGAATATCGACGTGAAACAGCGCTGTTTTTCGCCGTGTGAGTGAGGTTACTGAAGGCCTCGTCCTTCCATTACTTTAATCCCCAAAAGGCCAGCAACGCAATTGTCATACCACTGGTGTTGCAGTCCATGGCAGCGTCGATAGCCTACCATTAGGTGATACGTCTGCTCGTTTGTTACGCTATGCTACAAATAACAAAGTTGTCGCAAAATCGCAATCGTGGGTATGTAGACAGCCTTAGTCGAAGTTCTTCGTTTCACACAAGCTCATAACACCACGTAAGAGTTTAGGTGTTTCTTGATTGGAATTGAAAACGTTTAGATTGTGTCTGTGTGTGTATTTGTTCGTCTTTTGTTTTCGTTTTGTTCAGCTTTCCAAACAGTGTTTTGTTTATTTTGGTATTGTTTTTCTTTTGTTTCGTTTTGTTTTGTGTTTATTTTTGTTTTCTTAATGGAATGTCGTTATGTAAATAGATTTAAAGAGTTTAGCTATTTTAGATTTCTTTAATTTGCATTAAGTTTTTTTTGTTATTAAATACCCAGTAATACTTTCCCAAGTCCAGCAAAGTATAACTGGGTTTTAAAAAAAATCTCAGTAGTAGCACGTAGTCTAAAATTATGCCTGGTATATGGCAATAGGCTAACCTCCTATTACATGGGACTCATTACATAAATAGTGAAAAGTAGGTGTAACATTGTACAGTGGTATAATGTGCACCTCTGCCTACCCCTTCGGGGGTAAAAGGAGTGATGTTATGTTATGTGTATAACACACACGAAAAAAATATTTGACAATATGGTAAAACCTCTTTTGTGGAGGTGGTCTGTGTACCACTAGCAGTGGTTGCTCAAGGGTTGCTGATGATTTCGAAGCCGTCAGTTATATCACAAAGGTATAAGATTAACAGGCGCTATAGTCAAAGTATTACTGGGATTTTTCAAAATTCTCAGTAGTAGCACGGAGTCTGGAATTGTGCCCGGTATATGGCAATAGGCTCACCCCCTATTACATGGGACTCATAACATAAATAGTGAAAAGTGGGTGTTACATTGTACAGTGGCATTAAGTGCCTTAATGTGCACCTCTGCCAACCCCTTCGGGGATAAAAGGCGTGATGTTATGTTATGTAGGCGCTATAGTCACAAGTAAACATTAATAGTGTATGTCATACATTAGGCCCATACAATAAAACCAATTATATTAACAACTGTTTCACGTATACGGATGGATAAGTCAATAGTCCCTTTGTTATCTATTAATAATGATAGGTATAGGTACAGCTACTTTTTATTTTATAATATTAGTGAATAATTTGTTTGTTTGTTTGCATATATGTGTAAAACTACTAATGTTGAATGTTCAAAAATGGCAGTTTTCGAAATTAAATTTTAATCTTACGCATTCTTGTATTAGGGGCTTAATATGTTGCCATGTATCGGACTTTATATATATCTTATTCCTATAACTTTAGAGTTCAAAAACCCTTTTAGTATTTAAAACTCACGGTAAGCACCACTCAACAAACTAGGCAGTCAGAACAATCCAATGCAGCAATGGGGTAAAAAATACTATTTAAATTAAAAAAGTAAAGAAATTGTAAATATCTATATCAATAGCACTGCTGCCTGTATTCGAGAGACAAAAGAGTAACTCGTGGGCTGTTATATATATATATTTTTTTTAATGTAGCAAACGGTAATCTTCCCAAAGTAAAGCTTAGGACATACTGATCTACATGTTATTGGAAATACACCGTAAAGTCTATTTCTTTTTCGTCCCGCGGCAACATAATTTACCATAAAGTACTTTCGATGTATTAAAAAAAAAAAACAAAAAAAAGATGACAATATTTTTAGATTACATTTTTTTTGTGGACGCACATGAAACACTAGTCGTTAATTTTTAAGCATTATTCGCATCGCATGTGCCACCCGACGCGAAATACCTCTTCAAGAATAACATGGCGTGATGTTTTGATAATATACTATGAGTTTGTATGCGCTTTCGAAGTTTGCTTTTTGCAATGGCTTACCAGATATTTTTTGTTTTAAAACTAAATACAATTTTTTTCGAAAAAGTATTGTACCTATGACTCAAATAACCATTTTACTTCGGGTTTTAGTTATCTTTAACGTGAGCGAAGTCACAAACTTTAAGCTAGTTTTAAATAAATCTATAATTAAACTATTGGCCCGTCTTACCTCATTACGGTCGTGAGCTAAACATAAGCAAAATGGCGTATTGTTTAACTAATATATTTAATGGCGCCTGTGTGTCATACAGTCGTGATTTGAAATAACAATAATATAGTTATTGTCTTGGTCAGTGTGTTTGTGTTATTGTTTTTGTGATAGACTTGTTTTTAATTGATTAGTCAGCGCGATTGTTTAGATACTATCAGGTTTGGTTCTCAGAATGGGTACAGTAATAATAATTTTGGAGTTCACATTGTTCTATTATAGAAAATGTACCTACTAAGAATTGATATTATTACGTAACTCATGGAATAATTTTGAGGTTAATTTAATAGTTATTTATTTATTAATTTATCAAACTAAAGGTATGTGGAAAAGTAAAAAAGGAATTAAAATCAATTTATTTACTAAATCAAACAGTGTTTTCTATAATAATAAACTTAATCGAACATCAAAGCGAGAAATATTCGATTTGAATACTAATTAGAATTATCCAAGGCCAATAAAAACGTAAGTGTGCAGACGGCCTATTATTACGCAGTGGAATGACGTCATTATTGTAAATAATGTTGCTCACGAAGATACCGGTTAGTAATTTCGACATCATTTCCACAGCCCGGCTAGCTCAGTCGGTAGAGCATGAGACTCTTAATCTCAGGGTCGTGGGTTCGAGCCCCACGTTGGGCGCAACTTTTTGTTGTTAATTAATTATGCAAAACTATATTTTGGATATTTTCTGTACATTTTTCAAACAATTTCTGAAAGAAAACATGAAAATACCATTTTTCATACAAGTCTTACCTGCAATTTTTCGTTCTCGCATTTTCCTCCATAGTTGTTCAGCTTTCCTCATGGGCCAGTTCTCGACTTTTGCGCTGAAACTCCTGAAGAACTTGTACTCCTTGAAATGTGACATTCTTCGCTCCATCTTGCTAGGCGTATGTCCCGGAGGAGGCGGTGAAGGCGCCTTAGGCGTAGTCGACGGCGAAGGCTCGTTATTTTTCTCCATTTTTAATTATAAATTCAACTTCCCAATTCTAATTTCAAAATTAAATTCGAATTTTTTATATTTGGTCCCGAATTTAACACTTAAACTTCCATTTAACCATCAACTTATCTTTTGTTTTACGCGATTCCATTTTCAAATTTAAATTTACTTATCGAAATACGTTTTTTTTTTAATTTCACTTTTTAACCTTATAGCGATTCACATTTCTAATTTATAATGTGACTTATATAAACTCACTTAAACTCGATTTAACTTTAACTAATTATAAAACACTTAGCTGGACTAGTTTCCAATTTCGCCGAGTGTTTTGTTAATTAACCTGTAACAAATAAAGAACAAAGTTTATTCATTAACTACTTCATTGTTGGACTATGTTTCAATTGGCTGAATAGAATACAGTGACATGAATATTTATTGACTAGGTTCGACGACTGAGAAAAGAGAATACAGTTATTTTAATTAGTTGAGAGTAATCAAGTATTGTTTTTAAATAGAACTATGGTTGGGTGAAGTAACGAATGGTTGCTGATTATGTGTGTCATCAATTCGATTTTTAGGTTGGACAAATTGTGCCCCATTGACGTTTTTATGTTTACATGCTGATTATACTGTAACTTATCTGCCTATCCTCTCGGAGATAACTGGTATGAAGTTGTAATATTGTAGATTTCAGGAGAAAATTAAAACGTTCCAATTTCCAATCAAGTCGGCTATTGTAGTGTAAATTTAAATTCCTTTTTTTCATAGCCTCGAGCTATCGAATTGATTCTGCCTATAAAGGATTTTTTAGCAACTCATTTTTTTCTAAAAATAAAATATTGAACTGAAATTGGTATTTCGATTTGTCTATTGACCTTTATAAGGGCGAATCTGACTGCACGGTTAAAGGAGCTGCCGGCTGCCGTGCAACGTGTCGCGGGTTCGATTCCCGCACGGAACAACACTTTGTATGATACACACAAATTGTTGTTTCTGGTCTGGGTGTCATTGTGTACGTGAACTTGTATGTTTGTAAACGCACCCACGACACACGAGAAAATCCTAGCGTGGGACACCATTTAAAAAAAATAAAATAAATAAATAAATGTCTATTCGACGGACCTGGTGGCGAAGGAGGAGTCCTACCAGTGCCGCATACACACGCTTATCACTGACGTCATTGTACTCATACTCATACACTCCAAGCTCATGGAGATAAGGGTCAAGTAAGTTACTATGTTATGTTCTATGCTACTCTTAAGTCGTATAAGAGGGGGCTTCGACAGCTCAGGAGATCCAAGCTCCGTTGTATCATCCAGACTGCGCCGAACACTATTTGCCGCGCTACGCTGTTTCTTCGGTTGCGTATTGATACCGAAAATAAGTTCAGATCCCATTCTACTGACATTTTCGAAAACCGATGTTTCAGTTAACAGCCTAACCAGAGATATAATCATTTGTAAGAAGTCTTCCTCTCTCATTCATAACATTCTAATCTAATGCTTGCTTTAATAAAGAGAAAAGAAAAATACAATAGGTGTTTTGGAACTAGTCAACTTCAAATAAAATAAAAAAAAACGATGCGTTTCTGTTTCATTTTATATATAACACTAGCGAGCCGCCCTGGCTTTGCACGAGTGCAATATGCATGTATTATACATATAAAGCTTCCTTAAAATTACTCTATCTATTAAATAAAAGCGTAGTATTAAAGATCTAAGCATACATAGGGACAGACAGACTGCGGAGAGCAACTTTAATTTATACCATATAGTGAATAGTGAATCTCAACAAGTAACATAATTATTTCTTAGGTTGGTATTTATGACATGTGGTTAAGAAAAGTCAATGAAAAATGATTTCTCCACAAAAAAAAACTACAGAATTTACGACAAAATTATCACGGGCAAAATCCTTCGACACTTTAACCGCTACGTGTTCTATCTATCTTACCAAATCATTCGCCAAATAAACAATCCCATCTTTTGTTTAACCTCTCTAAATTCAAAAAAATCTGCTAACAAAATCAAAATTATAATTCAAACAGCTATAACAAGCAAAACCAAATTCATTTCAATCGGGGTTTAAAGTGATTTCTGATTTAATACGTTTTGAATCCCTCGCAAATATATTTCGGGGTCCCAATTACCGTAAAGGTAGCGATTTAGGGTTTCTATTGAAGCGTTTCGAATTACGTATGTATTCTGTGTGTCAATCAGTCAATTCAAATTCAAGGTATTTTTAATTCATTCTGTATAAGGATTTCGTATTCAGAATTTGACCTACTTTGGGAAAATCATGGTTAGGTTGTGTTTCGCTCTAAAAGTACTTCTGTGTGTACGGGTTTTTTACTTATTTAATAAACATAACATAACATCGTGCCTTTTATCCTCGAAGAGGTAGGCAGAATCGCACATTACGATACTTAATGCTACTGTACAATGTAATACCCCCTTTTCACTATTTATGTTGAGTCCCATGTAATGGGGGGTGAGCCTATTGCCATATACCGGGGACAATGCCAAACTATGTTGCTACTAGTCACTGAGTTTTTTTTAAACTAATTAATTCTTTGCCCGACTCGGAAATCGAGCCCAAGACCCCTCGGCGAGTCGCGACTTGCGACAACTCGGACAACAAGGCAGACTTATATATTGTTTTCATGAAAATATCTTAATTTTTTTCATTAGTTCCATACATCATTATTTCCAAATAGCTTTGGCCGAAAGGTTACATATACAATGCTCACATAACATGTGGTGTTGTACCTACAACATATTATTACAGAAATCTTCGTAATAACACTAAGTTTGGATTAGTACCTAGTCGTTAGAAAAAGTTCCATATTACATGAAAACTAATGCCACCTCTATAAAACTGTTCAGAGAATTTAACATCAAAAAAACGCTCTAACAAAACATGAATAAAAGTTTAATATCGCCTAGATTAATAGCAAAACTTCGGTTGAAATCTAAACAATACGAAACATTTTTATAGACTTTTTTTTGTCCGGTCCGGTTCGGTCCGCTGGCCCGTGCCGGTCACACACGGTCCGGTCTGACACCCAGGGGTCTATCGCGACGGCTGGGGCATGAGGAGGTTCGTTCCCTCGCGCCCCGCTTCCTCCTTAGCTAGCATAACACTGCAGAAGGAGGACACGACATCCTAGTCTCCCTCGCTAAGTACTATAGTCTGAAACAGAGCCGGACGTGAGAGATCTTTCTTTTTATATTTGATGGGGCGACGTTTGACCACTATCTCGTCTGGAGCATCATGCATCATGGAGCACGTCGTCTCATAAGCAACCTATTCACTGGGGCCCTGAAGACTGCCAGAGATCGCCGTCCTCGACCACATCCCTGAGGCTATTTCGATTCAAATCCATACGAATCCACATACCTTTGTAGCATTTAGGTAAGACCACAAAAACAGTAAAAAGGGGTCAGTGAAAAGAAATATTGCTGACAGAAGCTCATTCAGTAATTATATGACCTTTGACCTTTAGGCCTCCGCTGAATTTACCTTTTGCATAGTAATGAGGCCTAAGCACACAACACGAGTTCAGTGGTATGTTATATATTCAACATACAACACTGGATTATCATAACCCTACATTATGTGAGATTTATAACTGATATAACTGACTGGCTTGTAGAAGGAATGGTGTTAAATATCTGGTCTTATTAATGGATATTTTGATTAAAATACAAAACTTTTGCACTAAAGTGTAAGACAAAGTGGCAAGACAGCCACGTATTTCAATTATATATTTGAACATCAATAAGTGAAACGTTTAGATGATAGTATTCTGGTGGGTGTCGTGGTGGCCCAAGCAACAAGCATTGTGAATAATTCTTAAACCTTCTCCGTGTGAGAAGAGGTTGTCCTCAGCCGTGACTGTTTGCGTATTCTGTAGTACCTACATAGTACAATAAGTTCTTGAACTGCGCATTTTAGTAAGACACATATTTTCAATGAATATTCTAGTATTCATTAATCTCAAAAATAAATGACAATCAGTTATAAAACAAAATAAAACCAACGAAAAAACAAGGACCAGCAAAATAAACAAAGGAAAATGAAGAAAAAACACAATTCCTATCAAAATCCACCTCAGAACATTAACAATGTAGAATTAATTAAAAAAGTAAAAGCCTCCCCTTGGGGTTTTTTACGAAGATCGATGAAGGACTAAAGAATTACGGTAATCCAATATTCTCAAGTTTGATTGACTCCTCGCGTTTGTGATGTAAAACCTTTATGTGTGAGTTTATTCCAAAGAGACCATTAAAGTGAGCGTGAGTGTATAAATGAGTGAATGTGAGTGAACGTGAGTCTGTGTTGGACCGACGTGAGTTTGTGTGTGAGTGAAAATTCTTTTCCCGAAGATGTTTGGTTTCCGCGAGGATTTATTTTTATATCTGAAGTTCTTGTATGTAATTGAGTTATTGATTTAACAAGACGAAGTGTGTCTTGAGTGAGCATTGAAAGAAAGGTCAGCATTTTTAAGAGAATTGCTTTTTATTTTCTCTTAATTTAACGTGTTTTTCTTTGACATGGTAGATTGAAGTGTATTTTTAGTGGTACGTGTCGAAACACACATTTTGCTAGTTACGATATTTATTCGATAGCGGAGACATTTTAACCTATCGTTTGTTTAAAACGTGGATCCCCGCGAGACTCAATGCATTTGCTATTGTGTCTTATATTGGCTATGTACGCGACTGTGGCGACGGCGTTTACAACATTTGCGGAAGCTGTCAAATAATAACAATGTAAACATTATAATTTTCTTTGCAAAAATAAATAAAACCAAAGATTAAAATAGTATTGTTGACATTATTTAAGTGCAATTTAATTAATAGTTTTACTGTAAAATTAATATAATAATAAAAATCGGGTTTGCATCATCCGCATTTGTTTCCAATTTCTGCCGTGTTGAGCGCTGCGGTCGTTATCTGTCCACCACTACTCGCTTCACACATAGCCAATACGCATTCAAGCGATTAATCAACTAAGCACCAAGTATAACAATGAATGGACTATGCGATTTTAAAAAGAATTCCTATTTTAAAATCGACTTTTATTTGACCTGAACATTTCATACTAAGACCCCAACGATTGCACTTAAAATAATTTAAAATGAAGGACCCAAGAATAAAAATAAACAGCACTTTTAATAACCCTTACAGCGCCAAAATATTTATCCATGTAAATTAAATAAGTGGCTGGGTCGAAGGGACGCAAGGGATGACCTATATTTAAAGCGCCTAACTTCGGATTATAACACGGTGCCTCGGGCCCAAGATTTTATTTATGCAGATTTACTTTTCTTGGGTTTGTGTGATCGAATCAGGGTGAAGATTTTAAGAAGTGGTGTTGGTCGAGTGGTTATAAATGTGACTCCTGAGTAAATAATTTGGAGTCAATTCTCGTGGGTACTATGGTCGTCTTGGAATAGAAATTCTAAGCATTTAAATAGTTGGGTATTTCGGTTTATAACTGCCTCGATAAAAATAATACGAAGGAGGTTCGAGATTAAAATTCCAAGTAAGAAAATATATTATTGCACTTTTTTCATGGTCATATTTTTTTCTTTTATTTTGAACGTTACCACACTTTTAAAATATTTTTCCTGTATCGTGGGTGCGTTTACAAATATAGAAGTTCACATACACATGACACCCAGACCCGAAACAACAATCTGTGAATCACACAATGAGTTGTCGAGTTGTCCCGAGCGGGAATCGAACCCGCGACACGTTGCACGGCAGCCAGTTGCCCAGCCACCGCGCCAACCGTGGAATCAGTCTACTAGTATATTCAATACTAGTAGACTAGGTATTACATTTTTAGATAATAACATACGTACTTAACGACCAAAATAGGTGCATGTCTAGCATTTTTTTTTAAGGGGGGAAAATCATCGAATGACTTCTCCCGCCTGGGTGAGGCGGGAGGGATTGTCAGACTCTTACTGACTAAAAACTACCCCGTTCCTTCTCCTGCACGTCAAGCCGGAACCCCGGTTACCCGTTAGGTTCTCCGCGACTCCGAATCGGCATCGGCCCTATTGGGCCCCATCTGTGGTGGCCCGACGCCCGGTGTGTCCTTCACGATGGCTGGGTTATGTCTAGCGTTATTCCTACATCGAATAAAAGGTATAATGTTTTATTATGTTAGTTAACTGCGAAAAAGAATTGCTAATGTTAAGTGGGGTTGCTTTTAGTCGTTGGAGTCCTAATGCTAATTGCGGTGTCTAACATAAATATTAAAGGTAAAAATGCACTTTAACTAAGATAGTATAACATAGACCTGCCCTTGAATTACATTCATAAACGTAATGTAAATAACAATATGCCTCACAACGACTGCGTTGTTGGCCAAGTGGTCGCAAGGGCGACTTCCCGAGTCGGGCAAAGTATTACAGGGTTAAAAAAAAAATGCAGTAGTAGCATGGAGTCTGGAATTATACTCGGTATATAGCAATGGCCCACCCCCTATTACACAGGACTCATAGTATAAATTGTATAAGTGAAACAAGTGAATTTATTTCTGCAAATAGGCTACAAGGCAGCACTTTTACACACTACACGTCAATTATATCAAGCGAACGATGAGGTCGACATTTCCTAACTGACTACTCTGAGAAGAAATGCTGAAACAAACTATAGTCGCATTAACTGCCATAATACCTATGCACCTCTGTCTACCTCTTCGGGGATAAAAGTATGGTATGTATATAAATAACAAATAGTGGGTCAATATCATCATTTTGTCGCCTCACATCCAAGGCCAGAGAAGTCATTGGATGACTTTCCACCATTAAAAAAGCAAGCCAATAGACATCTACTGCTGAACGCAGGTCACCGCCAATAGCTTCCACATTTGCCTATTAAAAGCAATCTGTATCCAGTGAAAACTGTGTGGTATATTTTAATAATGTAAACCCCTCTTTTATCTTGCAGTTACTTAAAAATTACGCCTCCCAAAGAGTGAATTTGATGCATGTCCATCTAAACGACCTTTACCTACAATTAATAAGCTAATCTCATAATAACCAAAAAGCTATCAGTATCATCATCATCATCAACAGCCTTTAAGTGGCCACTGCTGAACAAAGGCCTCTTCTCGCACGGAGGAGGTTTGAACATTAATCACCACGCTTGCTTAACTCGTTGAGTACCGTCATTATAGACACAATTAAAGAACAATAGGTTGCGGTCACCGGTGACCGCTCGGTGTTTGACAGTTTAATGCGGATTGGCGATTCCAAATGTGTAATTAGAAACTATAATGTCCAGGTTTCCTCACGATGTTTTCCTTCACCGTTTGTCAATGACGTCTTAAAAATCTTAGACAGTACCTACTTACAATTCGGAAAAAGTTCAGTTCTTGGTAGGTTTTAAACCCGCACCCTCATACATGCGAAGCGGGCGTCTTAGACATCCGAGCCACCATATCATTTATGACGGCTATAAGTATACCCATAATAAAAATACTAAAAGAAAGTCACTAACACACTCATTGGCAGCGGATAAAAGGAAAACCTCAAGCAAGAAGGGCTTAACACAACACAAAATATCAAAAGATGACAGCCAGCCCTCGTAATTCTATAGGAATCGTGAAATATGACGTCACAACAAAGGCTCTGCCAATTCCCCCTTATATTATTATGTAAAACACTTCTAAAAGCACATCGAGCTACACTACCATTATAGCTTGATACCTCTATAAATGTCAAATGCATGTGTAAGTAGTTCAAGTTGAGATGGATTCTTAGTAATACCTATTCAACGATGGAGTTTTTAATAAAGATCTTTATAAAGGACGAAAGCTTCTTTGAATGGCTGTGAAGGTATGTAGAATATGAGGTTTAAAATAACCGTATCCTATTATTTTGAGAGATAAGGGAATTGTATCTCATCGTATGTAAAAAAATTCAATATTATATGTATAATTGAATGACTGCACTCCTTGTGTAATCCACAAATTGTTGTTTCGTGTCTGGGTGTGATGTGTATGCGAACTTGTATGTCTGTAAACGCACCCACGACATAGGTGAAAATCCTAGTGTGTGGCAATGTTTAAAAAAAATTAACACCCTTCTTTTTGCTCTCCTTATGATGTATTGAGTAGAAAAGCAATCTAGACCTCATTTTATTACTGAAACTGAAAACGTTGTAGAGATAAATCAATCAATATTATTTTTCCTAATCTAATGATTTGTGTTTACAATAATAATTTCCCGATATATATAACCGGGGTGTCTTCAAGGCCCGAGTGAATAGGTTGCTTATGGGACGACGTGCTCCATCGTAGACCGCATCATCGCGTACCACCAGGCGAGATAGTGGTCAAACGTCGCGCTATCAAATATAAAAAATAGCCTACACATTGGTATAGTAAAATATGGATATATAATATCACTACATAGTATAAAACAAAGACGCTATCTGCCGTCTGTCTGTCCCTATGTATGCTTAGATTTTTAAAACTACGCAACGGATTTTGATGCGTTTTTTTTTAAAGATAGAGTGATTCTTAAAGAATGTTTATATATATAATGCACGAATATTGAACCCGTTCGAAGCCAGGGCGGGTCGCTAGTATCTTATATTATGTACAACAATAATTATAGGCATTATCTAAATATCACAATTTCTTAGAAGCCAATCATGGCGTCCTACGCGCTTTCAGTTTCAATTGTATTTACATAGCGTATCAAAATACAAAGGAATATTAATTAAATGATTTATACAAACTATGTTAATAGAGAGATACATAGTTATTGTCTCTATTGATAGGTTAGACATCAAACTATACAAATCTAGTTTATCATGGTCCCTCATTTTAATTTTCTTTCCTTATATTCAGCGGTCAGTTTATATTGGATCCTTTTTTATGAAATGAAGGCAAACTAGCAGACGGATCACCTGATGGTCAGCGATCTATGCCGCCCATGGACACCCGCAACACCAGAGGAGACACAGGGGCGTTGCCGGCTTTTTAAAACTAAATACGGTCTTTTCTTGGAGGTTTGAAGGCCGTATCGGTTCGGAAATGGGTACCACCGGAGACATCAATTCACAGTTATGCTGTGCAAGGCAGAAAGCTGCGGGAGAAGCGTCGTGAACTATTGCGAAGGGAACAGACAGACGCATCACGTACTTATTTATCATTTTGGCAATTGTATTTAATAAATGTGTATATGTAGTTTTATCCCCAATTTATTTATTGACTTTTATAGCATTGTTATTTAGTAATATTGACAATGTATCTTATGTAATTTATATTTTACCTATAGAGGTATATACCGATATATACATATATGTATTCACAGTTATGCATAATCATGAATTTATTTATATAGATTGTCACATAAATTGGACCATAATACCTATTACACCTACTGTTGCACATCTCTGCATCAACCCATGGTTGACTGTTAGAGAATGCCCTGTCGCGGAGAACCTAAGGGGTAACCGGGGCTCCGGCTCGACGTGCAGGAGAAGGAACGGGGTGGTTTTTAGTCAGTAAGAGTCTGACACTCCCTCCCACCTCACCCAGGCGGGAGCAGTCATTCGATGATTTTCCCCCTTAAAAAAAATGCCACCCGGCATTAAGTCCGTCATCGTATGTTATAAGTTATAATATACAGAACTGTAAATTAAATAAATAAAGAAGCGCACAGTGTAGTCTGCCTACCATCTATATGAGCCCTTGTGTGCCATTAGAAAAATGTTGAATCCTCCGCTAACGTTGGTCACCTGTGACCTCCATAGTGTTTAACGTGTTAAGAGATGGTATACCTAGGGATGGTTTGTGAAAACTGACAAAGAGTGCTTGGCATCATATCCAAGCTAGCTTGACAGGTAGGTTAGAGATAAAGATTAAAACTTCAATTTTATCAGGATTTTAAAAGATTTCAGTATTATCTCGAACCTTGAATATATGTCCAATGTATGGTAATAGGTTCACCCCATATTACTGTTTACCATATTTAATGAAATCTGGTTTTAGGTAGATATATGTTAATATCTGCCTACACCTTTGGAGAAATTACCATGATATTGTTTCAGTTTAGTGATTTTTGTGTACCAATTTACAATGTCGTGGTAGCCCGGAGGTTAAATACTTATTATGCATGAGCGTTTGATACCTACCAACGGCAAGTACCAATGTTATTTTTTCCGAGTTAGGTATATGTACTTTCTAAGTTTATCTACATACCACTGATAGACAGTGAAGGAAAACATCGTGAGGAAACCATCGTGAAACAAACTTATAATTTCTAATTAGAAAGTTTGAAATCGCCAACCCGCATTGAGCAAGCATATATGGCAATAGGCTCACCCCCTGTTACATGGGACTCGTTACATAAATAGTGAAAAGTGGGTGTTACATTATACAGTGGCATTAAGTGCCATAATATGCACCTTTGCCTACCAAAGGACAAACGGCGTGATGATGTTATATTTTAATTTACATGTATTTTCAAATAGTCCAAACGTTAAGATAGTTTTTGTTATTTATATTTAACCAACTACACATTCAGAAGTTAAACAAAACAGGTTTGTTTGGTATGCGTCTGAAATATTTCAGAGGCACAGATTACAATGCTGAAATTGGTAATTTTCATAAACAACGCTTACTTTGAAAGTCAATGTCAAAGTATATTTTGGTTCTTCAAACCATAGCAATCGAGGTTTACTCTACTCAGTTTAATTTACAAATCATTACACTTAAGCACCGTAAGAGTAGCCAGAAGAGCAGAAATGAAATGGATCTAAATAAAAAGAATTGTAACACTTCAAGAATCTACATTATGTAATGAGCACCTAGCTTCACCTATCTTCACTGACGGACTGATTGACAGACAGATTTTGTATTTGTTGACGTTTCAAAAGTACCAAATTATGGTTTAATTGAAATGATTGCTTTGACTTTGACTTTGACTTCAAGCAAACTAGAAAAGAAATCGATTTTCAGACGTTTTACTCTTTGTACATGATATGGATGTTATGCTGAGAGAAATCTTGTTTGATAAAAATGTTTTATCGTTATTTTTATAGTTAAGAATATAAACCTACATAAATTCTCTTTAAATAGAAGAATGATAAATACTTTTGAAAGACTTAGACCATAAAACTACATCTATCTAACATGGCTCTCTTTCAGTCATATTACGAAGCATATCTTTAATGAATAATGGTGAAATTTTCCATGATAACTGTATTTCATTGTGTTGTACAATTTCTTTTGTCGTTTAATATTGTGATGTGAAAACATTATGGCTGTAAACGATTACAATGGATATCAATTGTAGGTGCAGTTAAAAATAGGTTAAAAGCCTCATTTTTATTGCAATGTCCGTCTGGTAGATTATTTTAAATCATTACACACGTATTTTTTATTTTTTTACAGAAATGAATACTTTCGACGATATATTGATTGGAAAGGTCGCGTGACGTCACTTCTATGTACATTTCATACGTAGAAATGACGTTTTAGCGCCCACTCCTAAACTTTGATTCGTTTTTATCTAAGTGTAGTTTTATTATACCTACGACGAAAAAAAATACGTGTCTAATATTTTTTTATTACCTAACTTACGGACTAATTAGATTTTTAATTTCCATACCCTGTCATCATCCCAATTGTAATGATTTAGATTAAAAATTTATTTCACTATAACTGAATAAGAACTTTAACTGACATATCTTAAATCTTTTTTCCCAATTCAATATTAGAAACTTAAATAGCCTTATAAAAATAGGAAAGAGGATTTTCATTCGGACATTTTCAGATCTTGATTAGAAAATATTCAGTACTAAAGCTAGTATTCATAAAGAGACTAGGTACTATAAAATTGGAATGTTAGTTATTTATGTTGTGTTTCTAGAAAAAAATCATTTCAGGTGTATTATGTGTCATATATAAAATTATATTTCGGCCACGAAATGCTTTAGATAATGTAGTTGAAAAGTCTAGTTTGTAAATTCTTCAAAAATTATGAGTAAATATTATATTATGCATCGTGCATATGAATAAAAACAGAATATATCTCTGAATCTAAAATCATTATGATTCCACAAATATTTCTGGAAAAAAATCTTGCAAGAACATTTTTCTCTTATTTAAACAAATAACTACTTTATCTATTATTTTCTCAATTTTTGCAAACCACAAAAGTCTCAATAAAAGCCCACGCAGCAACCATCGAAAACCATTCAATAAAATTTTATTATTCACCCAAAAAAATATTGTATCATCAAAACACTATTCACAAGGTCAAAACTATAATTGCAGTGAATCTTTTAATAAATATCCGTTAACGATTGCACGAGAAAAAGAAAAACACTTCATAAATCATTTATATTTACTCACCTCACTGTATGTCTTTCATTTATTCACACTAACACTAAAACACATCACAACACAGAAAAAATAACACGCATTTATTTACAAAAAGCACTTATCATAGTCGATAAAAAGTTGAAACTGGCGCGAGTTGATACTCGTCCGTAACCGTCCTAGCTCGCCACGGGAATCTACAGGTCTGACCACAGTACCATAGAATTTCCCGCTCCAACGTACGAAAGAGACGACCGAATAAAATTACTTCAAGCAAGAAAGAGTAAGATATATTTCCCGCGTTTCGCGTCTGCGGAAAATCAGGCAAAACAGAAGTGCGTTAGAAAATGCGACGCTTACTACAGGAATTCGACGGCTTATGTTAAATTAATAACTCATTCGTAATGTTTGTTCTAGTTTTTCCCATAGTTTACTCGATTTTTTTATACTTATATTTTTAGGTTATTTTAAAAAACCAGGTGCTCTCTTTTTAAACATTTTTAAACATTACAGCGTTCGGTTATATGTGTATCGGTGTGCAGTTGGCGGGTTGAATTTTTTAAATTGTTGCCTTTTAACCGGATACCTGTGCGAAACGAATGCGAAGTGTTTTGGCCACAAAATACTTGCATTTTTATATTTTTGTCTTTAATTAAATATGGATATTTGTCATATTTACATTAATAAAGCTTTTATCATTGTTTTGGTAACGTAATGGGTGGAGTATGAGGTGTTATGTGAGGGAAGAGTGTTTTTATTTTTTTTCTATATTCCAGTCTTAAACAAGGATATTTTGTACCTATTAAACTATTGATATCATTATGTTTTCCAGCTTACTCGCGTAATTATTTGATGAGGATCTCGACTAGTTTCATGCCATGCTTTTTTTTATTTTTTAGGGGGGGAATATCATCGAATGACTTCTCCCGCCTGGGTGAGGCGGGAGGGAGTGGCAGACTCTTACAGATTAAAAACCACCCCGTTCCTACTCCTGCACTTCGAGACATGCTAGAGGCTTATATTCATGAGCAGCATTTCACATCAGTAGAAGCGGTTCAGTCGCCGCGTCGTGGGTCCGGAATGTTGACGCTGAAACTAGTCGAGTTCCTCGTTAAATCATTACGTAAATAAGCTGAAAAACATGCTTAAAAATTAATTTATTATTTCTTACGAAAGTTATGATATAAATATTCATATCATACTCATCCAATCTTAAAAATAATTTCAAGGTTTCATTTTCGAACATAACGAAGTAATTATTGAAAATAATAATTATACGAAATATTAAATACCTACGTACATACCCATAAAAGTACCTACGCATATAATGTAGAGACGGATCTCTATTTTAACCCTGTAAATGTCTAGCTAATCAAAATGGCGTCAAATATTATTTTATTCTCCTTCATTCATAATTTCAACAATAACCTATTCTGTAACCTGTAAACTATATTCAGAATTATTCAAACTCTATTCAAATTATTTTCATTCAATTTGAATGTTCAGTGTTCAATGAAAATAAATGAATAGGTATTGGCATCAGTTCAAAATAATAGCGATTACGGTGTGTCATTTATTTTTCCACCATCGCATCGTATTTATGAATGACTTTATTTATTTGACGGTAAATTGAAAGTTTTCACGGAAATTTTCACGATAGCACTGAAACGGCCGATGTAAAAATCGATATAGTTGTCGCGAAATTAACGTTAAGGAAAAGATTTAGAAAAAATAACATGATTTATTTCGTGTACACATAGCGAAGTTTAAAATCTGTATTTTTTAATTCTTTATTTTCCGCATCTTCTATTTGGAGCAATGAAATGGAGCCACTGGCATTGCTCAGGGGTCCATGACAGCGGTAGCGTGCGCGGTCGCGACGATATTGCGCAGCTTACCTACTCATGAGGAAGAGTCCCTTTGTGACTCGAAACTAGTAGAGCTGTTGCCAGTACATTCACGTTAGTTAATATGGTACCTAATTATGCACTAATTTGTGAAATGTTTAGTGGTAAAGATATTATAAGACTACTTTGTTGGCCGAATGGTTGCAAGTGCGACTTTTGGGCAAGGGGTATCGGGTTCGATTCCCGAATCAGGAAAGTATTACTGGGTTTTAAAAAAAATCTCAGTATTACCGGCAATAGGCTCACGCTTATTACATGAGACTAACATAAACAGTGAAAACTGGGTGTTACGAAATGCCGTAATGAGCACCTCTGCTTACCCGGGTGGGGATAAAAGGCGTGCTGTTATGTTATGCTATATTTATTATTTGTTATCTGTCCACACTTCATAACCTTTAGGAATTTTTCCTAAAGGTTTAAAGCCTCGGTGTTACATTGTAGCGTAACTAGGTCACCTGTATATGATCTAAGTTGTTGAGAGCATAACTATGTATAGTATGTTGATACTACCAATGCCAATACATTTGTTGCAACATGTGCTTACTAAGTTGCTATTCAAATTGAAGTTGTTTATGTACCTAAGCTGATATTATTCCATATTGCTAGGTATCTTTGTAAAGGTGGAAACTTATGATATTTTCTATTTAGGGTTCTGTTTTCATGTAGCAAATGCTCTTGCGATAGATTCCTGGGTCAGGCTGTGTTGTTTTTTGACGGCAAATGAGAAAACGTATAACTATAGTAACTATCGTGTTAGTTTTTATAGTAACTATCGTGAGGTGAGACATACTGAATAGGGATGATGACAGTGTATGAAAATCAAAATTCTAATTAGTCCTTAAGTTAGGTAATGAAAAAATATTAGACACGTATTTTTATTTTGTCGTAGGTATAATAAAAATGATACTTAGATAAAACGAATCAAAGTTTAGGAGTTAGAGCTAAAACGTCATTTCTTCATATAAAATGTAAATAGAAGTGGCGTCACGTGACATTTCAAATCAATATATCGTCGAAAGTATTCGTTTCCGGAAGAAAATAAAAAATACGCGTCTAATGATTTAAAATAATCTACTAGACGGACATTAAAATAAAAATTTGTCATCTACCCTATTAACTACAAATTACCGACTCACGTTAATATGCTGAGAACAGCTCTACTAATTTCGAGGTCGTCTAGTCACAAAGGGAGTCTTCCTCATGAGCAGCGTGCGCGATCATAGCGATGGCGCGCAGCCTACTGGCTAGTACCTGCGTTGGTGTTTTTGTTGTAGGCACTAACGTGAGCAACTCGTCATTTTTAGGTTACCTGATGGTAAGCAATCGGTGCCACAGATGAAAACCCACTACAGCAGAGAAGTTAGAAGTCCGTTTCCAACCTTTGGGGGGTTAGCCTGAACATGATGTGGCTATTAGGGACAGGAGGCTGAATTCAGCCTGCAGTTATTGTGGTATTTTGCATTTCAGTCTTGAAGTCTGAAATAGTATTCAGTACCTATATGATAGTATATGACGATAGTTTCATCAATATTACAAGGCATAAATTAAGATAACTGTTGAAAAATATATCTCTACTTACACCTCTGGCCTTAGAAGGCGTAACGTTGTGTTTTGTTTGTATATCTATAGTTACCTCATATCAATTATAGACAAAGAGCTCTGTTTTGCATGAAACCATTGTCCTTGTTCGTTTAAACAATAGTTTTGGCAAAACCCCAAACAGATTGCATTTATCACTATCGACAGCTTGCTTATTGATTATGTGCTTTACAGTCGAGCTGGTAAGGAATATTTTTGAGAATTATGTAATATTTAGGAAACGGTAAATGAAATTAAACTGTACGTAAGTATTAAGCACTAATGTAGCTACCCAATATAAATCAAACCTCATCCTAAGTGAAAGTGAAGTGTGGGAGAGCCATGTTTCGGCACGAATGGGCCGGCTCAACCGGAGTGATACCACGGCCTCACTGAAAACCGACGTGTAACAACGCTTGCGTTGTATTCCGTCGTGTGAGCAAGGTTACCAGAGGCCCAATTACCCCCCCTCCTTCCCCAATCTTCCCAATCTCTGAATTCCCAATAATCCTAATTTCTAATCCCCAAAAGGCCGGTTACACACTTGTAAGGCCTCTGGTGTTTCGGGTGTCAATGGGCGGCGCCGATTGCTTACCATCAGGTGATCCGTCTACTAAACCAGTATGGTTTATTCCATAAAAAATCCTAGCTTGTGCTTAGCAATCACACTAAACCACTCAACGAGTAAACAAAAGCATGTAAAAGAAAAACAAACAAGAACCATGTTTGGTCTTAATTAAAACACTCTTGTTACAAAGAAAAGGAAAATCTTATTATTCCGTATAATTAAAAGTAAACAAAGATCTTACCTGTATACAACGTTTTTTATACATCCTGTGTAAAGGGAAGAATATTCACTAAGTTTGTTTAAAGGATTTTCTTTACCTCTCTGAGGATATTGCGGTAGATATACCCACCCACACATACACAACTAAGCACCTATCTACTATGTCGAGTTGATTCGGATACATTCGATAGTAATAAACTATAGGTTAGACTTTAGGCTTCTTCTAGAAAGGGATAAGAAGGGGTTTGTCATCATCTCCATACTTGGCAGCCAGTGTCTTTATAATAACTTTTTTTATGGAATAGCGAGCTGACGGTTCCCGATCAGCGCCGCCCATGGACACCCGCATCACAAAAGGAGTCACAGGTGCGTTGACGGCCTTTAAAAAGGAATACGCTCTTTTCTTGAAGGTCGTATCGTTTCGGAAATACCGCTGACGACAGGTCATTCCACAGTTGTGCTGTGCGAGGCAGAAAGCTACGGGAGAAGCGCACAGTTGTGACCTGCCAACCATCTATATAATGGGGATGCATATGCTGTGGTGAGGGTCGATGGCGAAAAGATGCGGCAGGTATCAGGTCAAACAAATCCTTAGAGCACTCCCCGTGGTGTAAGCGATAGAAAATGCACAACGAAGTTACATGACTATCGTGAGACATATTAAATTAATTAAAAATCGCGGGCGCGAGAAAAACTCTACAAGTTTCGAGCCACAGAGGGGTTTGATGAACAAGACTTGATTATATGACGTTTTAACAGTTTACCACAGACTATGTACATACATTAAAATTACTGAAAGTTTAACGTTTCTGGAGTTTTAATACTAAACTGTAGTTCGCTCCCTCTGGTACAAAGGCAGGCAGATTAACCTGCACCTTTTTGTCTATCTTTATTCAACTTTGAACTTTATTGTTTTAAAAACAAAGTCGATTATCCAATGACAAAATTGACAGAATGGAATAGCTTGACATGCAGCTGGCGTCTGTATATAAATTATGTTCCGTGGAGGGTGGCGGTCACTTTTATAACATTGTTAATTACTAAGTTAGTTGTTTTGGAGTTTTACGAACTTTTGTGTACTGGTTACATGAGTCCCTGAACATGGAATCTTTTTTTATATTGTAAGCCAGTAAACGAGCAGATGGATCACCTGATGGTAAGCAACCGGTCTCGCCCATGGACACCCGGAACATCGAAGGCGTTACAAGTGCGTTACCGGCCTTTTGGGGATTAGGAATTTGAGGATTGTTGGGCATTGAGGGACATTGGGGAGAGGGGTGATTGGGCCTCTGGTAACCTTACTGACGAAACACAACGCAAGCGTTGTTTCACGTCAGTTTTCTGTGAGGCCGTGGTATCGCTCCGCTCAAGCCGGCCCATTCGTGTCGAAGCATGGCTCTCCCGCACTGGAATCGTTAATTAATCTATACCTATTAGCTATTATCAGGATTGTAGGAAATAGGTGGTGTATATGTCGTAGGATAATTTGATACTTCGAATCTTCGCGGAAATCCTAGGGGTTTTGCGAAAACGCGGATAATTAGACATAAGCGAAAAGTTATCAAATCTTACTGGACAAAGTCAGGATTTTTGCGAAAATACTCGTTACTATAGTAAGATTTGATGTGCTCAACACTGATTGGCTACAATTTTGCTGGCTGACTTCTAATTGGTTCCTAGTTTGCCGATGATTAACTTCAAGTATTGTATCATAGAGTTATGATGGTTTTGAATAGGTGAGAACGAAAAATCACTAAATTGATTTTTATAAACCTTTTATTGAAAATTTTAGTATGTATGTTGTTTTCTAACGACAATAGAAGATCTCAGTTGTAGTAAAAAAAATTATCCAATTTTAGGGAGTAATCCATAAATTGGATGAAACTGGTCGTTTAAGACGACGAAAAAACATTTAAGACGTCAACCAATCAGAGACGATCTCTTATTGAACGCGCTGACCGACCAATCAGCGTCCTTATTTTATAACAGCCAGCGTTTCGTTTCGCAATCTTACTATAGTAACGAGTATTTTCGCAAAAATCCTGACTTTGTCCAGTAAGATTTGATAACTTTTCGCTTATGTCTAATTATCCGCGTTTTCGCAAAACCCCTAGGATTTCCGCGAAGATTCGAAGTATCAAATTATCCTACGACATATACATTTTTATCCAATCAAGTGTAGTGTTTTATTCTATGTTGGATTTCATATTATTTCAAGGACAAAAAGGCGCAGCCAGACGGTCTGAGGAATATCTGATAAGCGAATGATCAATACCATCCATGAAGACCTGCAACACTGGAGTTGATACTAGTACATTGCCGGTCTTTTGGGAAGAGAAACAAATTAGTAGGATTTACAATGTAGGTAATCACTTTTTTTTAGTAACTTATTTATTCGTATTAGGTTTATTAGTTAAGTATTTATAATATAGGGAATAGGAAAAAAGAAAAAAATATGTACAATTTAACAGACACTAAAATTAATGGAAAAATTAAATAAAAGAAAACTAAAAATGACTATTTATAATGAGCATCAAAAACTTGGTCCGAACCGACGTCGATTGGGAAAGTACCCATAAGGCTGGCAGTATTGCCACGTTGCATGGCGTTGCAATGTAATCACTACATTCATAACACTGACTGCTACATTGATTATATTGACTACACTTCTGAGTGTGTATGCCCGACACTGAATCAACTCCGAGACCCCTTGCTCAAGAGTTGGTAGTCCGAAACCAGTTAACTAATAGATCCAGTCTACGTATGTCGCACAATTTTTTGATTTGATTGACTGCACGGTTGGCGCGGTGACTGGGCAACCGGCTGCCGCGCAATGTGTAGCGGGTTCGATTACCGCACGGAGCAACTGTTTGTGTGATTCACAAATTGTTGTTTCGGGTCTGGGTGTCATGTGTATGTGAACTTGTATGTTTGTAAACACACCTGTGTCGTGCGCAGGAAAAAATCCTAGTGTGGGCAACGTTTTTTTTTAAATAACATGGTCACTTTTACCCATTTCAACCCCACACATAAAAACATAACCTCTCTCACTACAACAGTCGAGTAAACAGCTATAACCCTCACAGGGCCCATAAACTGAAAGTACCAAGTTTTATAACAAAACTAATTACATTCCTCTGTAGTTCAGACAATACTATAAATAATAGAGATTTATAGTTTTAAAATGGAAGGTTTTTGGTTTCAGACACACTTATTTAATCTCTGAGGTCATTGCTGTTTTGGAAATGGTTCACCTTGGGTGTGAATATGGTACAGCTTTTTAATTAGGCCATGTAATAATTATACATACATACATACATAACTTCACGCCTGTCTCCCATGGGGGTAGGCAGAGACTAGGGAACGCCGATTACTTTACCGGTGTAATAATTATACTTAAGCCTACGTAGGTAACGTTAGGTAACGTAGGTGACCTACGCGGCAGTTAATGTGTTAATATGTTAAATGGGCTTTTATTTTGTGAGGGGGGAAAATCATCCAATGACTTCTTCCGCACGGGTGAGGCGAGAGGAATTGTCAGGCTTGTGCTGACTAAAAACCACCCTGTTCCTACTCCTGCAATTCAAGTCGGAGCCCCGGCAACCCGTTAAGTTCTCCGCGGTTCTATATCGGCATCAGCTGGGCCCCAATAGGCCCCAGGTGACTACACATTTAACATATAACAGCGCTGTACTCTCTGATAAACCTGAGTCATCAACAATCAGACTGCCTCTTTGGCAGAGTGGTCGTAAGTGCGACTGCCGGGCAAGAGGTCTCGGGTTCGATTCCCGTGTCGGGCAAAGTATTACTGGGTTTTTAGATATTCTCAGTAGTAGCACGGAGTCTGGAATTGTGCCCGGTATATATGGCAATAGGCTCACCCCCTATTACATGGGACTCATAACATAAATAGTGAAAAGTGGGTGTTACATTGTACAGTGGTATAATGTGCACCTCTGCCTACCTTTTCGGGGATAAAATGCGTGATGTTATGTTATCAACAACCAATGACAGTTGACACTATTGGGCCTAATTTATAGAGCAATTTTTGTATAATAACAACACTGCGCACTGGGGTACGCAGATTGGAAATAACAGTTTAAACTCTAAATGGTCTAATTTTATAAGCGATCACTGCTTTTTTATATTTGATAGGTCGACGTTTGACTACTATCTCGCCTGGTGGTAAGCGATGATATGGTCTACGATGGAGCACGTCGACCCATAAGCAACCTATTCACTCGGGCTTTGAACACACCCAGGTATACCCTTCAGCAAACACAGTCTCTGGCAAAGAATTCCACTCCACTGCTGCTCGTTATAGCTTATATTTTTTGTTTCCTGATATTATATTGTGTAATACATATCTTCCGATAATACCACAGGGAACAAAGCCATAATATTATGTTATTGTTTACTAATGCCGGAATACTGAAGCGTTACTCAATTTTAAGTCGTGCTCAAATATCTCTGTCATTTTACAAAAAAAATGTAGAGATAGAACTATACTTAAGCACGACTTAAAATTGAGTAGCGTTTCAGTATTCCGACATAAGTAATTCAAAATAATGGCGGAAAAGGTAACCTCCCCACACATGTCCTTGAAGCAGAATTTTTCATAAAAAGTATAACGCAACATGTGCCCACAAGATGGATGGCTGGCCCACGAGACCTGAATGCAAACAACGGTAATGTTATTGTGTACCCTGTTATTCTAGGATAAGGGTAGGTAGCAGTATATATGATTATAGTTACCTTCGGTTAGTTTTGTTTCTTATTCTGGCTAGATGAAAACCACATCTAATACCCTTAAAAGAGTAATTTTTATATCAACGATCTCGGAAACGGTTCTATCAATTTTCTTAAAACGTGGTATTTGGAGGGGTGGTGTAGGTTTCGGGGGCGATAGGGTCAGAAAATGTCGTTTCGTCCGTCTTTTCACTGTATACAAAACCTTATTATTAGAATACGAAGTTAAATTTACTTTTGTATATATTTCATTTTAACTCTTTCAGTCACACTTTTAACTGGTTATGAATATATTTTATTTAATTATACTGAAATGCTTAAAAACCAATGCGAAGTAATTTGAAGGATACTTAATAAATTGAATTTTTAAGAAAAGGTGGTTAGCTACATTGACCACCAAGACTGAAAGAGATAAATGGTCTTCTAAATAAATACCAAGCAAAGCTCGGTCATCCTCCATATATCATCACATAATTTTGAAGAAATAAGTATTTATAACATTCTAAAATCATAACTCTACTTTAGAAGTTTCGAGTTTTAACTGTACTATTAAAAAATCCCTTGGATCTAATCAGAAATATCATCACGACAACAACGGGATAGTTTTTCAATATATTGCAAGTTCTCATATGCACAATTTATTCAAACATTCATAGAGTCAATCTAAATATTGAACTGGGTACCCAGCCAGAGCCTACTCTTGATATGACGTATGTATTTTATTTATTTATTTACACTTTATTGTAGTTTCCCCCATAGGGAGGGCAGAGCACAACGATGTGTGTCCAAAGACAGCATTAACACTGCACTTATCGCGGATACTAGTACGCAAACGGCACATAGTGTATTAAAAACATAAAGAAAGAAATAAAAAAAATTATACAATGGGCGGTCTTATTGCAGATTATGTTTTCTCACAGATAACCTTTGGATGGATCCAGTAATCAGGAATTGGGAAATAAAAAGGGGGTCGTCCAGTGTAAGTCCAATAATAAACAAATCTAATACATGTTAATATTATTATACTACGTACAAATATCTAATAAACAATACATACACGAAAATATTAGCCGAGTCGTCGCAAGTGCGACTCAATGCTCAGTCTCGGGTTCGATTCCTGGGTCGGGTAAAATATTAAGTACTGTTTTTTTTAAAAGTATCTCAGTAGTAGTATGGAATCTAATATATGGCAATAGGCTTACCCCATATTTCATGGGACTAATAACATAGATAGTGACAAGTGGTTGTTACGTGGTACAGTGGCATTAAGTGCCGTAATGTGCACCTCTATCTACCCCTTCGGGAATAAAAGGCGTGATGTTATGTTATATTACTCTAAAATATATATACTATACAAGAGTGTGCGTGTGTGTGTACCGACCTACCTATGTATGAATATTATGTACAGTTAGTTACAGTGTATTAGCGGCATGCCAGTAGGTGGTAGCTCTGTGGTTTGGCTCAGAGTGGCAACCCCATCGATTCCATTTCCGTCCACACGTGGGGTAGGCAGTATTATGCAATCTTAGAATAGATTCAGTGGGTAGTTGCTAAGCTTAGTTCGGGGCGAATTTATGTGGAAATTCATACTATTTCTGCCATGAAATGGTTTAGTAGAGGCTTGTTTATTTATCGTTTTCTGTACAGTATCCAATGAAAATTAACCCATAATTTGGTACTTTTGAAACGTCAACAAATACAAAATAAATAATAGTCTGTCAGTCAGTCCGTCAGTGACGCTAGGCGTCCCATAACATAATCTCTGCCTGGGATGGAAGACAGGCGTGAGTCTATGTAGGTTTGTATGTACACATGTATGTATTCGCATTATAGTAAGAAATCATATACTTAAATTCAAGCGGGTTGATGGGGCTCCGGCTCGAAGTACAGGAGAAGGAACGGGGTGGTTTTTAGTCAGTAAGAGTCTGACACTCCCTCCCGCCTCACCCAGGCGGTATAAGCCATTCGATGATGTTCCGCTATTAATTTTTTTATGGCATTGGCCAGTAAACAAGCAGACGGATCACCTGATGGTAAGCAGTCGGCGTCGCTCATGGACACCTGGAACACCAGAGGCGTTACAAGAGCGTTACCGGCCTTTTGGGGATTAGGAATTTGAGGATCGTTGGGGATTCAGGGATTGGTGAGATTGGGGAAGGGGAGGGTAATTGGGCCTCCGGTAACCTCACTCATACGACGAAACACAAAGCAAGCGTTGCTTCACATCTGTTTTTTATGAGGCCGTGGTATCACTCCGGTCGAGCCGGCCCATTCGTGCCGAAGCATGGCTCTCCCACATTTACTAAATACTTAAATTCAAGCATACATTCACTACAACATTGTAACAAAATATATTTCACATCTATTTGCACGATTAAGCTTTCATCATGAACTATTAACACAGAACGGCAAGATCAATCGATGGCTAAACCACTAAAATTAGAACCAGGCAGTTACTGTTGATCTTAAAACGATCATAGTTATTCATGAATACAATGATCGTATGATTTCTATAAATAATATTTAGGTATGTCTGTGCTATCAAAATATTTTTGGATTTCCGTTGTGTGGTATCCGCACTCGAGTGCTTCTTTGGTGAAGTGGTTGCAATGCAAATTGTTGTGTTCGGACTTCTCAGTTCAGTATGAGTAGTATAAAGCAGAGGAGTTTGTTTGTTTGTTTGAACGCACTAATCTCTGTAACTACAAGTCTGATTTGTATAATTCTTTTTGTGTTGGATAGCGCATTTATCGAGGATGACTATAGGCTTTAAAGCATCACGCTACGACTAATAGGAGCTGAGCTGAGCGTGTGAAACCGCGCGGAAGTAGCTAGTATTATCTAAAATTTTTAGTATTGTTACTGGGTGGAGTGAACTGTGAATTGAATAATTTTGTTTAGCATTAGAGTTTTGGGCCCTTATTCCCTTAATATTCTGTTTTGTCTCGATTGCGTATTAAAAATGAATATTACACAAAATTAATAACATTAATAGATATTTATTGCGATCAAAAACTGTCTTCAGTTTAACGAGTAGGACTTTTGAAATACTTACGCCAATCGAACGCCTTTACTTCAATCTCCTTTAGATTTAAAATACTACACCACACACTAACTTTATTACTGTAATAATAATTAGGTCAAGATCGGCACGAAACGATTGTAAATAAACTACAAAGATAAAGACTACATCTGGCCGCCCTAAATAGCACTTTTCTGTGCTTTCTATCTTTTACTACGCTACACTTAAAACTGTAAGTAAAAAAGTATTATATTATCTTTTAATTATTTTTTTGAATGTTTCCCCACCTAGGATTTTCTCCTATATCGTGAGTGCGTTTACAAACATACAGGTTCACATACACATCACATAAAGAGCGTGCGGGAGTCGAACCCACGACACGTTGTACGGCAGCCAGTTGCCCAGACATCGTCCCAACCGTCTAGTTAAAAAATAAAAAAGATGGTAGGAATATGGTGGATGGTAGGATGCGTCCACATTTGGTGAATGTGCTGCAAATGAGCAGATCGCGAGTCGAGAGTTTGTTAACAAATATTTTTGAACAATTAATTAATGATCGTATACCAAACTTTGTTAATAATAATCAAATCCCTAATTTGAAATCTGGATAATCATTTAGATACAGAACAGAGTTGGGGGTTTGAAATCGTAACTATTGTCCCATTATATATTTATTTTTGATTATTTTCTACACTACGCAATGCTAATGGCTGTATTTCATACAGGGAAGTTCTGACCTGATCCTAGACTCCATTAAATATTTTCATTTCAATGAAAAAATCCTTATACAAATAATTGCAACAACTGTAGTGCAAAATAAATGAACAATCCATCTGTAACTATTACGCAAGCTATAATGCCTCTTATATAAACACAGTTAATGTCTAAAATCGAATAAATGTTTCTAACAGTTTTTATACAGCCGTTAGCCAAATTGTGTGTTATGTTTAAAGTCGTATTGGAATGTAATTATAATTAGAATTTGCGTAAGAAACTTTAAATAAAGTAAAGAAACTAAATATGTTCTTGTTCTTATTTATATTTGAATAACTTCCTCGTGGTGGGTCTCGAGTTCGATTCCCGGGTCGGGCAAAGTATTACCGGGTTTATTTAATTTAATAATTTTTTTAAATAATATATATTTCGATCACCACTCTTACTCTTGCTGCGGGTGTCATAAACCCGACTTCACATTTGATAAAGTAGTAGTGATATCTGATAAATGCGAGCCTTCGATTTGGTAGCTATGATCTTCAGCCCGCTTGACAAGTAAGGGCATTGGTACATCCTCTTACTGGCGGAGGTGCACATTACCGAGTGTACCTACGATGTACCTACGATGTAGATGTACGATGTACCTACATTTCACTATTTATGTTATGAGTGAGGGGTGAGCCTATTGCCATATAGGTACCGGTCACAATTACAAATTCCGTGCTACTACTAAGATTTTAATAAAACCTAGTAATAGTTTACCCGACCCGAGAATCGAACCCCATACCCCTTGCCTGGCAGTCGCACTTGCGACCATTCGGGCAACGAGGCAGTCATCTCTTTCATAATATTGTGTAAGAAATCAAATCAAATCAAATCAAATCAAATCAAATCATTTATTTGCATAAAATGTAGGTGTTTACAAATAAGTTGTTACAGATATAATATAGTAGCCGTATACATTTTGCCCGTTTATTGGCATGCAAAATATGGTGAAAAAGCTGTCAGATTTAATATAATAGCAAGCAATAATTAAGGTTTACAAATTCAATACAAACAATAATAACAATGTCAAGAAATACATAATATTAAAATAATGTCAAGAAATACGTAATGTTAAAATTTATCAATTAGAAAGTCTGTTGTTGAATAATAACATTTGTCAATGAGAATTTTCCGTACAGTCCTTTTAAATTGATTTAAATTGAGTGATTTTACATTGTCTGGTAGCTTATTATATAACAGTTGTGCCATGCAAAGAAAACTTTTATTCATGAGGGCTGTTTTGCCATAACGAACCTCGAGTTTTAATCTGTTTTTATCCCGTAATTTCCTATAGTCACTTTTGAAAGCAACTGTGTATAAATCTTTGTTGGTTCTGACGTAAGTTAATGTTTCATATATATAGAGTGATGGAAGTGTCATTAGTTTGAGGCTCTTAAAATACGGTTTACAGCTTGTTGTGCAATCTATACTACATATTGCTCGAATACACTGTTTCTGTGCTCTAAACACAGTATCTTTATTAACAGAGTTACCCCAGTATATTATTGCGTATCTCAATTTTGAAACAACGTATCCATGATAAGCATTCAATACGGCTTCACGATTGACTACTTTTGTTAATTTGCTCAGAGCATAGGCAGAGGTATTTATTTTCCTGCAAATTTCGTCGCAATGGGTCTTCCACGAAAAATTGTGGTCAATATTCAAACCTAAAAATTTGGTAGTATCAGTTGAGGTAATTGGTTCACCTTGGTAATTAACGTCGATGTCTTTAATTTGTGCTCTTTGTCGAAAGTGTATAATTTTAGTTTTTTGTATGTTAATTTTTAAATTATTATATGTCAACCATTCAATTATTAATGTCAGAGTATTATTAATGTCAGCTTCATAATTGTCAAAGTTTTCACATTTAATTGTGACGGTACTATCGTCAGCAAATAATACAAAAGGATGTTCAACATGTTTAGGCATATCATTAATGTAGAGTAAGAAGAGTAGTGGGCCTAAAACACTCCCTTGTGGAATCCCGAATTTAACTATTGCTGTATCTGATGTGTATTTTATTTCTTTCTTTAGTTTAGGACAAATTTGTGTAAGTTCAGTAAATTGTTTTCTATTAGTAAGGTATGACTGAATTAGATTTGAGATATTACCCCGTATTCCATATGAATTTAGTTTTTTGAGCAAGTTTTTGTGATCGACGCAGTCGAAGGCTTTGCTCATATCCATGAAGATGGCACATATAGGATAGTTTCTATCCATACTAGAAATAATTGGTTCGATAAATTTATGTATGGCCAAATTAATGCCTTTTCCTTTGCGAAATCCATATATTGTTCATCAGTTAATATTCTATTTTTTTCTAAATATATATAATGCTTTGTATTATTTTCTCGAATATTTTTGATATGATTGGGATTAATGCAATTGGCCTATAGTTTGTCATTACAGTTTTATCGCCCTTTTTGTGTAATGGTGTTATAATCGTAGTTTTGAGCTTATCTGGATAGATGCCTTGTATTATAGAAAGGTTTAATATGTAACTAAGGTGAGGTGAAATAGATTGGGCTACAGCCTTTATCACTTTAGTAGATATTTCATCATACCCCATACTATGCGTGTTTCTTAAACATTTGATTTCCTTTGCAATGTCTTGTGGTATTGTAGGGTTCATAAACATAGACGTAGTGCTTGTTTCCTGTATGCGGAATTTGTTATTGGCTAAGTTCATTTGGTCAATTGAATTACGGGTTGGCAGTGCGGGATTAATAAAGTATTCATTGAAATTGTTTGCTATTAAGATTGGATCCGATATTTTTTTATTATCTAAGTAAATGTCAGTTATTGGTTCATTTGGGTAGTCAAATTTTTGATTATTAATAACAGTCCACGTGGCCTTAGATTTGTTATCCGAAAGTATCAATAAACTTATTCATACTAAAATATGTTTCATAAAATTTGTTATTGAAGCTGAAATTATTGATGGCCTTGATATTGAAAATGTTACAATACGAACACTCAGTATTTGCTGGGGATTTGTTTGGCAAAATATATCATGAAAATATTATTAAAACAGATAGGTATTTTGCCAAATTGAAAACCACATTTCTTTAGATTTTTTCTAACGACGTCACTGAAAGATAAGTAAGTACTTACCCACTTAAATAAAAGTAAATTCAAGGCCCGAGTGAATAGGTTGCTTATGGGACGACGTGCTCCATCGTAGACCGCATCATCGCTTACCACCAGGCGAGATAGTGGTCAAACGTCGACCCATCAAATATAAAACAAAAATAGATAACTGGTGTTACCCTAAGTAGTCTTTTTTTAAGGGGGGAACATCATTGAATGACTGTTCCCGCCTGGGTGAGGCTGGAGGGAGTGACAGACTCTTACTGACTAAAAACCACCCCGTTCCTACACCTGCAGTTCGAGCCGGAGCTCCGGCAACCCGTTAAGTCCTCCACGACTCCGCATCGGCATCAGCCCTATTGGGCCCTCAGATCAGCAGGGTAGTACCTTTTAATTACACGTTGTTCTGTTATACTAACTCAGAAATCTTAATGTTATTCGCTAAAACATAATACTTACCTCAACCTTTAAATCTGAACACAAGGAATTTAGTTGTGGAATACCTGAAACAAAACCTATTAAGGAAGGAATTTTCATAATTTCTACAAGAATTCCAGGCGAGGATGTCGTAAAGTAAAATGTTTGTTTGCTACAGTATTTTATGTAGTTATTTTGTTTGTAAAAGTCATGAAATATAGGACTATTGTCTAATTATTATAATATATATATTTGATTAGCTCTAAAGTCAAATAGTCAAAATTATTTATTTCAATTAAGTAGACCAGGAAGGAACTTTTGAACGTCAACTAAAAAATTAAAAGTGAAGCTATGACCTCATTTCAAGGTATAGATTCCTATGTAGAAAAACGAGCAAGAAACTCCATAGGTTACTAGAAAAAAGGATAAGTGAAATATATGTATTAAATACCTATCAGGCACAATAATTAGTATGTCGTGGTGGCCCGGAGGTTTAAGACGCCCACTTCTCATGCATGAGGGTGCGGGTTCGAAACCTACCATCAGCAAGTACCAATGTGACTTTTTCCGAGTTATATGTACTTTCTAAGATTATTTAGACACCACTGACAAACGATGAAGGAAAACATCGTGAGGAAACCTGGACTTATAATTTCTAATTATAAGTTTGAAATCGCCAACCCGCATTGAGCAAGCGTGGCGATTAATGCTCTAACCTTCTCTGTGTGAGAAGAGGCTTTGCTCAGCAGTGGGCATTTATAGGCTGTTGATGATGATGATGATGACAATTTATTTTTAACATAACTGGCTTAAAAGCCAATTTCTTAACACTATTTTTTTGTTACTGAACATTCCATTGATACTTTACCCCTTTGCCGGGTCGCGGAGAACCTAACGGGTTACCGGGGCTCCGGCTCGACGTGCAGGAGAAGGAACGGGGTGGTTTTTAGTTCAGTAAGAGTCTGACACTCCCTCCTGCCTCACCCAGGCGGGAGCAGCCATTCGATGATTATCACCGCTTAAAAAAAATTAAAAAAAACCTTTTTGCTGAAGATCGACTTATTAACGACACAGTGAAATTAATCGAGTTAAATAAATAGATACCTAGTATCATACTCATATTTATACACAGACAGACAGAACGTCTAACATATTTACGTATCCGAATGAATGATACAACTATTTCGTTTATATAACAAAAATAGTTTATTTATTTTAGGAACCAATGATTGTTTTATGTATCTCCAAACGATTGTAGTTTTATATTTTCTTTTATGTGTTTAAATAATCGCAGTTAAGGTCGTCGTGTAGTTAAATCACTGTTGGAACTATGTAAATAAATGTAATTTAAATTTATTGTTGCTCGGTTTGATCATTACTATTCTATAATTGAAGATTTTGAAGCAATTCCAGCTGCAATATGTTACATCGGGTGCTGTAATAGTGTTAGAAGAGGTTTAGAATTGTGTCATGATATGGTAGTATAGTATGATACTGTATTAATTGTTAGGGAAATGGTGGTTAAGGATGTCGACGCGTGAGGGGAAGATTCGACTTTCAATTTACTGAATGTATTTTTCGATTATCGTAATTGTCATACTTACATATTTTTATAATTGATCAATCTTTGTTGTCATAATATTAAGTATTTCTTCTGTTTGTTCCAATTATGAGTACGCCTTAAATTTTTTTTAATTTAGTGACACGGAATGAGAATTTAAGTGTGGGAGAGCCATGCTTCGGCACGAATGGACCGGCTCGATTGGAGTGATACCACGGCCTCACAGAAAACAGACGTGAAACAACGCTTGCGTTGTGTTTCGTCGTGTGAGTGAGGTTACCGGCGGCCCAATTACCCCCTTCCCCAGTCTCCTCAATCCCCGAATCCCTACAATCCTCAAACTCCTAATTTCCAAAAGGCTGGTAACGCACTTGTAACGCCTCTGGTGTTTCGGGTGTCCATGGGCTACGCCGATTGCTTACCATCAGGTGATCCGTCTGCCCGTTTATCGGCTTATGTTCTATTGTTTCTTTACTCGGTTTATTCTGAAATGAACATTAAACAATTAATATAACTTATAAGGCATTGTTTAAGAACTTCTATAACAATAGGATTAATGCTACAATTGACGTAATATGGGTTAGCTTAATGTCGTGGTGGCCCGGAGGTTTAAGACACCCACTTCTCATGCATGAGGGTGCGGGTTCGAAACTTACCAACGGCAAGTACCAATGTGACTTTTTCCGAGTTATATGTACTTTCTAAGATTATTTAGACACCACTGACAAACGGTGAAGGAAAAACATCGTGAGGAAACCTGGACTTATAATTTCTAATTATAAGTTTGAAATCGCCAACCCGCATTGAGCAAGCGTGGTGATCAATGCTCTAACCTTCTCCGTGTGAGAAGAGGCTTTGCTCAGCAGTGGGCATTTATAGGCTGTTGATGATGATGATGATGGGTTAGCTTCGAAAGGTCTTTGCAAACCTCATTTTGATGGAACCGTTATATCAAATGAATGATTCCATAAACCACTGTGATGTTATTGTGTAATTTGTATGTATGTAAACCCTTTAAATTAACCATTATTTCTGAAATAAGCTGTGCGTTTGAGGGTTGGGAACTGATAATCGAAATATAGACAATGCTTAGTTCGACTACAGAAGAATCATATACCTATGAAAAAATTATAGCCACGATTTATTGCTGATATATTGTATTAAGTTCTTAAGTACAAATAAAATAATCCTTACTATATATATTATAATTATTATATAGTATATATCCTTACTTAATATTATAAATCGGAAAGTGAGTTTGTTTGTTTGTTTGTTCCGCTTTAGCACCTTAACTACTGAACCGATTGCTTTGATTTTTTTCAGACGTAAAGTTAGAAGTCTGGATTAAATAATAGGGTTAATAACTTTTTATCCCGGAAATATTTGGTATTCTCGAGGGAAAACGAAATTATTGGTGTAGATGGCGCTGTGTGTATTAGCATATGTCACATAGGCTTTTTATCTTTTAGTGAAGCGTGCGAAGCCGCGGGTAAAAGCTAGAATTGAATATAATATTATGACTTAGTAACGCAACTACTTACCGCGTTGAGTGTACCACTGCAAAATGTTTCTTGAGGCCATCTATTTCGGTACAATATCAAAACACATTTTGTAATAAATTCTATAATTAATGTTCTGTTATATTTTAGAGTTTGCTGAGCAAAAGATAAGCTAATGAAACCGTATGAAAATACTTTATTGTAAGGGGTTTTTGATTACTTACTGGAATTTTATTTTTGGGTTTCTTGTTTTTCAAAAGTGGGTTGTTTGAGGTCAAGGTTTCTTTGGTTACTTTTATTGTTAGGTTCGTACACTTATTACTGAAGTTTGTTTTAGTAACTGAGTTTGCATTCCCGTCTGAATTTCTAAGAATATTACCAGTATTCGTAGTAAATGTAATGACACGAAGTCCCCTTTTACATTTGTTAATACTTAAATATTCTGTATTCCATAATTTAAAAAGCGAATAAAAAATAATTTCCAGCCAGGTAAACTAAAATAAATAGTAACTCTTTAAATTACGACAGATAATTTTGAACTATAAATCGTTAGTGATAAGTCTTACATTTCCCGAAAGTGTAGACAGACTTAGCCTTGATGACACTCACACATTGATCGAGTTCCAAATTCAATAACCATAGCATGTCAATTTAAAAATACTTAATATCGACATTTAAAAAAAAATTAACAATAAAGCTTGTGAAAATTAGGAATTAATTTTGATAAATACACGAGAAATTAAGCTGTATTTGCTTTGCACTGTGTTGCTTACTCAAAAAATAGATACGGAATAGTGTCTTCGTACACGTGTTCAACATTTTATATCATTCTGCTTTAAACAATGTTTACTAGACCAAGAAATACGTACATGCAATCTTATTATTGTGGACCAGAAGAATTCTCCAGAGGAGATCGGGGAGAAGCGGAAGATGTAGTTATCTTATTTTATTTTACCGTTATAGGCGGTAGTACATAGTATAAAACAAAGTCGCTATCCTATGTCTGTCTCTCCCTATGTATGCTTAGATCTTTAAAACTACGCAACGGATTTTGATGCGGGTGCAATATGCAATACATGCATATTGCACCCGTGCGAAGCCGGGCCGTGTCGCTAGTAATTATTAAACTAATGCAATATTATTTATATTCCATAGAAGTATTAAGGGTTTTTTGTAATATTTGGATTGATAAAGGTTTCCTCAATTATTATTTTTTACTGTATCATTACTATGTTCATCCACAACTATTTCTTTTCTTTAATTATTTACAGCACTTTTATCTGACAACATGTCAGTCCTATTGATACAAATCAGGAAACCCTTAAATTCGTTAACTTAAAAATAATAATATCAATAAAAAGAAAAAAAGTGCTACATTAGTGCTCTAAGACAAACTCCATTAATACATAATAATGGAATTAAAACTATACCATTTAAAATTGACAACTATTAATGCTTGTTGAATCTTATATTAGACATCTATACAAGATTTATAAGAATCATTAATTTTCTCTGTATTATGATTTTTTTTATTAATAAATCAGTTCATTGTTATATAAAAAAATATTGAATAGGCCTTGGAATCAGCAGTATCTAAAATGAATTTCACTATAAACCAACTGAAGTTTTGTTTCTAAAACTGGTACCTCTTTATGTATCCTATATTTCCCATCTCTCCTCGAGCAGCTGCTCTCAGGCGATGTAATCAAGGCAGCAAGACAAACATGTTCTGACCACTGAGGGTAAAGGAAGGGTATTTTTAAGAGGAAGCCTTCGCTGTCGTAATAAATCTTTTTTAATTATTTTGTAGAGAGTAAAACATACTGCACTTGAGAATGGGATGTTAGAAAATTGTTATCTTCTTTTTCAGAGAATTGAATGACATTTGTCATATTAATTCGTGATTGACTCGTTGGCCGAATAGTCGGAAGTGTAATTGTCGGGCAAAGTATTTTAGCTGAGTTTTTAAAAAATTCTCAGTAGTAGCACTGAGTCTAGAATTGTGCCCAGTATATGGCAATAGGCTCACTCCTATTACACGAGACTCATAACATAAATAGTGAAAAGTGGGTGTTATTTGTATAGTGGTATTAAGTGCCGTAATGAGCACCTCTGCCTACCCCTTCGAGGATAAATAGGTGTGATGAATGAAATTGATATGACAAATTACCTACAGAATATTAGCATCTAATAATATCACATCCAATTTGTTTATCCAATAGATAGTTTGCTTTGATTTCAGCAGTGCCTTTGACCATGAAAATTATGCATGAACTTGACTTTGTACACAAATCTGAAGGTCCAAATATCATGCATAATAAGTCATCGCATATTATTTTATACTGAAAGTGTCAAGGTCAATAAATATATGAAAAACAAAAAGATATTGAATATCCCTATAGTAATTCAAAATTATCTATTCATTGAATATTTTCTGTACAGGATTTGCTATTGAGAATATGTTGGAAAATGACTTAGGGTTGACTATACTCATGGGTTGTTAAAAAAAGGCTTTAATAGTATCTATTAAAATTAATATTGAAGTAAGAGTTGCTAGTCCATTACATTTTTTTATGGAATAAGAGCTAAACGAGCAGGCGGATCACCTGATGGTAAGCGATTAAAGTTATTGATAGAAAACCAAATACTTTTTATAGAATGAACGGATTTTTACATAATGCTTCAAAAGCTGGATCCAAAAATAGGCGATTTTTGGTAGATAGTTATTTGTCCTTAACTCAGAAAGCGTCAAAATTTCCCCTCTAAGAAAATCACTTAGCTTGTGATCATCTACGATTCCTGTACTAGAAATATATAAAAAACACTAAACAAGAAACCTCCCCTTAAATCTGACCTCTTAACAGAAGTCCAGAGCAATACGCAACTAGCATTGTTTTAATTTAATAACCGTCACACACTCCCTTTAGAATTGAAGGGGACAAACGAAAAAATTACTTGTGACACCCCTGGAGACCTCGCCTACTCGCCTTTCCTTTATAAAAGCAGACCAAAGCTTGGAAGCTTCAGAAACGAGGTAGCAACCCTGAAGTCACTACGGTCCTTCATAGTTGGGCTGTGGAAACATGGTCTTAGGATTAACCGGAAAATTCATGTAAGTATTCAACATTTATTGTTAAAAATTCTTCATGAAAGACCCAGAAATGTAGTGGAATTAGACATTTCGTAATTTCTTTAAAGTTCTTTTTATATTTTATGTTTTTTTTCAAAGTTTTAATGATAAGTTGGTGTCTTGTTATCCTTTTATTCGGGGTAGAATCGTATTAAATGTGTTTATAATTGATTCTCAAGTGTTCCATTTCCCATAGTAACACATTAAAACTGGAGTTTAACGTAATATTAGAATAGTAGGTTTTTAAATATTGCCGTAAGTACAGAATTTTTGTCCTTTTCCATTTATCCTCTTGTTTAGTCATGTTTTATAATTTGGAACACAGGTCTCATTAAAATATAGACCGTATTTGTGTTTTCTTCTTGTAGGTCACTATGAGTTATTGATAATCTACTTCTTACACATGTGTACAACTCACAGTAATACTTACTTTAAACCTCACCTTCCACAAGTGAATAAGGTATTTTCTTAGACATTTATTAATTCTTTGTCCACAGAATTTAACAAAATGCGCAGAAAAGTACAAACGTTTCTCCTGTTCATCCTGATAATAACTACCGACGTCGTCCTTGGCAAAGCAAACAAAACTAAAACTTATAAAAACCACAACAAGAAACAAAATTCTTTGAAAGACAAGTCAGAGAATGAACGTGTTAAGAGATCTCTGAACGATGACGATGACAGACCATTTTGGCCTAATAGAGGGAAAAAACTTATAGGTAATGACCCTAACTATAACAATAAATATGATAACGATTTTGCAGGTAATCAAAAGTTTGCTAAATCTAATGACCAAGTTATGAAGGAAGAACCTTTTTGGGGAAATAGAGGACGTCGAGACAGCTCAATGGAGAATTTATACGGCTACACTGTCGACTTTCCTGATTACTTTGTCAAACACTGCGAACATTGCACAGAGTTTGCTCAAAAGCCAAACGATTACTACGGAAACACAAAAGACAGGAGGGAAGATTTCGTATCTCCATTCTGGGGAAGTCGTGGTCGCCGTAATTCTTTAGAATCTGAAGGATCTGAAGAAGATCTATTTTGGGGCAGCAGAGGCAGACGGCAAGACCAAGAGCCATTTTGGGGTAACAGAGGTAGGAGGACAGAGAATGAACCATTTTGGGGAAATAGGGGAAGACGTGAAGAAGAACCATTTTGGGGAAATCGTGGTAGACGTGATGAAATTGAACCTTTTTGGGGAAACCGTGGTAGGAGAGAGATCGATGAACCATTTTGGGGAAATCGAGGTAGAAGAGAGACAGACGATCCATTTTGGGGCAACAGAGGCAGGAGAGAAACAGACGACCCTTTTTGGGGAAATCGAGGCAGAAGAGATGAGGAGCCATTTTGGGGTAACCGTGGAAGGCGGAAGACTTCGGAACCAAATTGGGTTCGCAAACAAGATCTAAAAGAATCAATCTTGAATGCAATTAATGACGTAGAAGAGGATATAGAAAATCTCTCGCGACTCAAGAAGAGTAACGCTGATCCGAATTCATTTTGGACAGGTAGGGGAAGAGAAAATAAGCTTTCAATGTTGTTTAGTGGACCTCACAAAAATAGAGCTAATATACCTAAAGCTGCTAGACTGCATGGCCAAACTACGGAACCAGGTACAGTGTTAGACAATCGAATGTATGTTGATGAGCCAAATTATATTTTAGTTGAAAGGACTGGACGTTCTTCAGCCGAAGCTGATGACCCTTACTACATATCAAGAGGTAAAAAATATTATATTAATTATAATTTGGAGCAAGCTGCAAGAGACAGGCGCGGTGCTATTGAAGAAATTGTGAAATCTGTTCGTAACGACCCATATTACATTGCTAGAGGCAAGAAAGATATTAATCTCGCTAAAAATGGAACTACACTCCACAAAGAGGAATATACAAAAGCCAAAGAACTAATTTGCGCAGCGATTGACTTGATAATGATTAAAAACGATAAGGGCAAAGTTAAAAGGGAAATTGACGATAATGATCGAGATAGGCGTACTATATTGAAGAAACTGGCAGCTCAATTACAAATGGATCCGTATTTCGTAAGTAGGGGCAAGAAAAATCAAATATCCGGTGACAAAGATAATCTCCAAGATTTCATTAGTAATGTAGCTGATAAATGTAACTAAAATTAGCAATATAATTTGTCATTTCATATCGTCAAAGATATATTTATGGAACTTGGTGTATCTTTAGTCTATAAGTACTTAATAAATTATTATTATTAGTAGCCCAATTATTAAAACATGTCTGTGACCTGATCAAATAAAATATAGATTGTTTATCACGTCTTAATTCATTTGCCTTTTTCTTCCAAACATTTCCTTAAAATAAATAAAAACTTCAAAAGATCTGTTATAAATTATAACCTTTTTAAATTATATTTCTGTTCTGAATAACATTTGGAACAGCTTTTATTCAACATTTATTTCATGATGAGCCTTGATATTTTTAATGACGCTAATAAATTCTCAGTAGTTACAAATCTTAGTTAAATAAAACACAGGCATGTTAGTGCGACTTTTTTATTATTCTGCAATATTATAAATATAGGATACATCATCCAAACATCCTATTTTAAAAATTTGTTGCTCGCATATGTCAAATCAGGTAACATTTCAAAACTTTTTTGAGCAATCATGAAATTATAATTTTTTCGACCAGATTTTGATGACGTGGCAAGGTACATTCGGAATATAACAGTTGTATGTATACCTACTACTACGCTAAACGAGAAAATATAAATTACAGACTGATTTTGGTTTCCGAAACACATTCCTGATGTTACCCTTGATTACTTTCTCAACTTTCTAGAAGAAACTGTGAAACATGAATTAGAAAGATTCAATCTAAAAGATAGATCTAAAGATTACACCTAAATAGACGAAGAGATCAGTCTAGATTTTAATTAATATTTTAGACATCAACATCGAAAATCTTGTTGCACATGAGTATGTATATTATTATATCAAGCCAAGATCTCTAGTAGATTAAAGTCTAGTGAAAATCAAATTGAGCTAGTAAGCACGAGTAACGAAAAATCTGAAAGCTATGACGATGAAAGTAATGAACAATTTAGAAGACCTAAAACCCTTAGGTACACAAATTTATCATTATTTCAATAGCCTACAACAGTTGTAACTGTTCACTACTACTCAGACAACGATAATATTATTATAAAGACACATACTATGCCTTGATATGGGTAGGATACATGTAAATAGTTCTAAAACACTGATAGAAACGTCTTTAAGGTACGCAACAGGCCATTATACAGATGGTCCAATTTATTTAATAATACTGCACGTTTAAATTAATTTTGATACATTTGGGACAAATTGATAAAATTCGACATTTCATGTCCTAACGTTAATAATCTCATATCACGCTCACAAGCGCAAAACACAAAAAGATTTATTATACTTTTTAACATACATCAACGTTTCCAAATGAAAGCTGGAATAACACTAACATTCATTGACGAAAACATTTAAAAAATAAAACCTTTAGGCTTCCACTGACGTGTGAAATGTACGAAGAATATTCAAAACGTCAATTCTCAAAATCCGTGGCGCAGTGTGCGCCGGAAAGTTCTAGAACCCTGTAGGCCGCAAAATTCGTTCAGACCCTCCACAGAAGGAGATGATTGGTCGAATCTTCTCTGCCTGCGTCTTCTGTCATGGTGGAACTCCTGAAGTCTTCGTATCCGTCTCCACCAGATATGATGAGGGTTTCCTTGTTATTCTGAGCTGGCTCAGTTTGTTTCTGTAGTTTCTCGGCGTTTGTCGACCTGCGACTTATTGCCTTTGTCTTCAATGACGTCTGTGTCTGTTTCGCTGGCTGCTTTTGAGCGGCGGGGTTCTCTACGATCGTTAGGAACCTCACGTGGCCAGTATGTCCATAGGTAATACCTGAAAGAGATAGATTTTTATTACAGATCTTAACTATGCTACCACATATTGTAACTAAATAATTTTCTAGTTTGTCCACGAACTGCAAAGTGTTAAACTAGATACAATTTAGAACCTTGTAGAGTAGTAATACGAGATTTTGTGTTTTTAAAATTTTAGATATCTTTATTCGGTTCTTTTTAATGGTCCTTACCAGTCAGATGAGGAACAGTGAAAGCTCCAGTCCTAGGGTTGGGTGAGTTGTGTAGCGGTGCCGTGAGGAGCACGCCAGCACTGGTGCCCACCCAAAGTGTATCACGGTGAGCCAGTAGGGCTGTCACGCGAAGACACGCCGCTTTGTGCTGACGAATTATATCGTCGCAACCTGAGAATGAAATTACAAGATGAGAAAATATATCTTAGGACAGATTTCAATAGACTAATTTCATACTATTTTCTAGTTCCTTTTCTCTTGGTTTTACATTAACTATGATTAGAAGCACATCCTGATTATTTTGTCACTTATATGTTGATAATTTCTATCTAACATCAATCATACTTCAGAGTAAACTAGACAAAATATAAGGTGAAGATTTGAGTCAGTTTGAAGCGTTAAATACAACAAGATTAAAATAATGGTGTACTGCTTACCATGCAACATCTTAGTAACTTGCGGCGTGATATTGATCTCGGCCAATTGCTCACGACTGCTGGAGTTGTAGCAGCGGAGCTGGGCAGCATTGTGCAGAGACAGCCATATTGTACCACCTGCCACCGCCATGTGGCTGATCGGCTTCGTCTCTGAACTTATTTGGAATGTTTCGTCCACCTGGAACACAAAGATACTCAATGTGTGATTCGATGTAGAATAGTGACTACGAATTTCAAAGATTATCAAAATGTCACTGTTTGAGAGGAACATATTATAATTAGATGACTTGTGCAACGAATAGAAATTCCACCAAATAAGACGTTATGACTGTGAAAGTCACCGATGATCGAAGTGTAAGCGGAGAATTTAATTATTATTTAATTTTGATTGTTTGAGATTTAAAGAATAACTTGAATCCTAAATACTACAATTACAATTATACCTTTATCTTATATTCCATTTGATATTAATTCTATTGTATGTTAATTATATTTTTTTAAATTCTCCGAATGACATGTCAAGTGTGCTCTCTCCAAAACTTATGTTGTTGTGCCCGACAGGGTTCACATTGTGTCCTAATTATGTTTACCACCTAAGTAATACATGTGAAAAGCAATAAAGTATTGAGTATTGAGAATTTGCCTTCAATAGATTTCTAAGGGAAGCGAAAGCTTAACAGAAAACGATTAGACGGAACTTAAGACAAACGAAACTAAAATCTATAAGCAAAGTAACAGGGAATATATTTTGATTACACAAAGATTGGTAAGTGATTTTAGTTACCTGCAGTGTATGCGGGTTGATGATCTTGATGGAGGCGTGCGTGGCGCACCACAGCTTGCCGCTGGACAGCAGCATGCTGCTCACCGGGCTGCTGCCCGTGCCCACCGGGATCGTTGACCGCTCCGTCCACGAACCATCTGGTGACATCATCAGAATCATCAATATCATCATAAACGAACGTGAAATTATTTAAGCGTATAAGATGTTAAAGATGTAGTACAACATCTTGCTAGTCAGCGGCACCAGCACCAGCGTTCAGATGATAAAATTGAATAACTTTTGCGTCAGAACTTTTTGGAAACTAAAAGATTTCGTAGTCAATTTATGTGAAAATCTTTGATAGTTTTCTTTTATTGGGAGGTAAAATCAATGATGAGAACCGTTGAATAGCGGATGAGAAAGGAAACCCGAAAATAATGGATTATTTTATTAGTAAAAGTTTGTGATTTTTGGCAGCCTTTCTTATTGTATTGGTATATTTTTGAGTACTCACCAATATCCCGGCAGTATACGACTAGATCGCCGTTGCCAAGTGCAACAAATACTTTTCCCTCCACGTAACTGAAACAACAAACACACCAATTATTCCAGTGATCAATTTTCAAACTTATTTGTTTATGATTCGTAACTACATACATCATCTGCTAAATGACCTACATTGTTAAATAAGGCTCATTTCCTCGAGCGGAGTAATGTAATGTAGTAACACTGTGGATTTTAACATGCTGTTTCCAACAATACACAGACGAAAGCAGTAGATACTTTTTAGTTATTTGGAATATTTATTATGAAATATCACATAACATCACGCCTTTTATACCTCAAGAGGTAGACAGAGGTGGAGATTACGGCATCTAATGCCATTGTACAATGTAACACTCACTTTTCAATATTAATGTGAGGCGACCCATGTAATAGGGGGTGAGCCTATTGAAATATCATTATCGTTTATGGCCACTGTTAAATACAGGCCTCCCTTAATGACATTCAGATTAGCCAGTTGGAAGTGAATTTAAAATGAAAATCTGATGGATGACTATTCCCATTTACTAAAACCTGTTTCCATTTACTTACACAATGGAATGCACCCCCGAATTGTGCTGCAGCTTCACTTTATTCTTCTTTATCCTAATGTTGTCCAGGCAGTTGTACACATGTATACAACCATCCTCAGTTCCTAGCCACATGGTAGGCTGGTTGGCAGTAGTGCCACTATCCTCTGAAGACTGACGACTTGCTGGAGATGACAGTGTACCTGGAATTTTGATACCGTCAGTTTAAAAAATTGCACCATCTACCAACACATTGATATTTTGTGTTAAGCGTGCTTTCTGTACGGTGGGTTTATTGTTATAGTCTTTTGGGTAAGCTATTTTGTTTAATGCAAGCTGTATTGGAAGAAGTGAGTTCGTTTTGTGTGTAGTGTTCAATATTATGCGTGATTTTATAAATGTTTTCAAATTTTAGCATATCTTGCTTATCTGGTCCCTGATTTTTGTTTATAAAGCAATTCAATTATAATATTGTAAGCTTATTGAAGTTAAATTACGGGATATTTTAGTAAGCGACAGTTAAAGCGTAAGTAAAAAGCACTTGACACCATGCAGAAATAAATACAACGATTTTCAGTATTACCCAACATGGCACGTCCAGTTACTAAGTAGCATTGGAATAGGAAACATTGAATTTAAATAACTTAAAGTAAAACATTGATACATAGATTGTGTATACAGAAAACTACCAACAGTTAATATTTGTGATAACAGAGAGATTAGAGATCAAGAAACAAGTAGAAACTATTATACCATTTGAGAAATAAACCACACTGAAGAGAAATCCTCAAATCTACGATTAACAGAGTGTGAACTCTAGAACAATAATGGTGATCAAGAACACAGCTATAAAAGATCTTTAGTCTACTAAACGATAAGATAGACTATAATAACATTAAATCAGATATAGATAATCAAAGAGAGACATTGATTCACAAGGAGATTTAGATTCTAAACAGATAGATATAATGGAAAATAGAGTCCAAAATTGCTTACCAGAATTAATCCCCATAGCTTGCTTGTCTACAGCTGGGTTGGAGCTGGACTTCATGACAGGGTGGACTTGGATGCTCTGTCCAGTATGAGGAGTGCTCAGACTCTTGCTGTGGTTTGGAGTCAGCGTGGTGCGATGATTACCCAAGCTGGCCGTCAGGCTGCTGTGCAAGCGGATAGTGGCTGACTCCTGGCTCCGTTCTGATTGAGCGTCCTGGTTCTCACTGGTTGAAGAGCCATCGTCTTCTTCATCGCTGGAGGATGAACTGTGAAGAATGAAAGAAGGGTCATATTAACAATTATATTGTCTTTCTTTTCTTTGTCTTCTGTTCCGTATTTAGCTGTTTTTGTTAAAGTGTGAGTATTTTTGAACATAATCTTTAACGCAGATTGAATTGTAACGTCTCTCTAATACTATTTTTGGCGTTGTTATTCAATACAATCAAAATTAATATCAATCAATCGACTGAACTATTTATTCAAGCATCAAAATCACCAGCGTGTTTGACCTATGCAAGCAGACTATCATATCTACAAAGTCAATAACCTACAGAGTATACAATCTAATCTATATCGTATCAAGGACAAACAAACGCTTCTATGGCCGAATAGTCCCAAATATCGCGACACGGATGCCCTTGTCCAAACAAATCGCGGTGGTGGACAAACATACGGACTTGCAACAAATATTTGTAGGGCACACAAATATTTGGCGTGCGACTGACACGCTATTAAGCTGACGATTTCCTACCGTGTGAAGCGTCCATTTGTCGTCAAGGGTTTATTAAATGAGAAACTATTAGAAACTAAAGTCAGTTTGACTTTTAATGGTTTTTGGGATGAAATGGATTTTTTGTAGTATAGTAAAAAGTAGGTAATAGGATTATGGATAGGATCCCAGTATTATGGATTTCAATTTCGAATTCTTTGACTTGATAGTACACATTAAATTATAGGCAGTTAAACAAGACTTTTTTTAAAGGTTATTTGTAAAACTTTGTTTCGCTTACCTATCCAGCCGAATATTCTTGCAGCTGTCATCAGGATCAGATATGCTGATACCAGGCTTTACTGAACTGGTGCTGTTCAGCGAGCTCGTACTTCTGAAACGTAGCAGTAGACACAATTAATGTCATGTCAGTTACAAAATTATTGTTTCAAACGCTGCTGCTATAATTTTAGGTATAAAAACTTAATTAGGTAAAGAATATTTTATACGAGAATCACTGAATCAACAAAGATTATTTTTTTAGATTTCAAACTTACGGTATATCGACAGTCTGCTGGCGAGTGAGTGCAGGTGCAGGTGGAACGCACGCGACGCAGAGGATCCGTGCGTTACAGACGCCATTGCATGACGTCACCTGCGGCTTGGGTGACAGAGTCAGCACGCACACCTGACCGACGTAGCCATCACTGTTGCAAACCTGGAAAATATTACAATGATCTTGTTATTACTAATGGTACATAATCGTATTAAATAATGGGAAATTTTGAGTTTAGTTGTTCAATAAAAATTCAATTCATTAAACAATAACTATTTCGACAGAACACTATACTAAATATTAATACGTGCATAACGCGTACGTATGTATATTGATCGTTGGCGCATATACTATGATTCCTTGAGTCATAGAGACCAGTTTCTTTGGCCGAACTTCATAACAATACAAAGCGATAATTAACAACATAATATCATTATTGTGATCATCGTATCAGCTATAAAAGCTGTCCAGCTGCCTCCTGCTGAACATAATATACCTCCCCTATTGACTTATAGACTAATTTACAGATAGTCATGTTAAAATAATAGAGAGCAAGATAGTGATGATCATTCATACCCAGACATCAGGAGACTGTCCCTTGGGTGGCAGAGTAGGAGCGGCGCAAGTGAACTGCAGACCAGCACGAGTCTTACGGATGGGAACAGGTGACAGAAACTCTGGGGCTGGACGCTCTTGACCGTACACACCTGGAAACATGAATATTTTAATGTCCAAAATGAAAATATTACTTTCAATTAGAAATCATCATTCTATAATGGTGTCTAAACGCCAGTTGAAATAATAAATAGAAAAGTCAACCCCATGTTGTGTAGCCTGAACAGGTTTCAGAGTAATAAGAAGTTATTTAAAGAACAACGGTTAAGCTGATCAATGGTGAGTCGGAACTGACTAAAAAATGATTGTGTACAAACTTACATAATTTCTGTTTAGTCTCATTTATCAATTCCTCCCAGCTGCTCCTTTTCTCTGCTTTAGGATAAATTATTGTGATGTTCTCGGGACCATTTCTAGAAATTAACAGGAAATGTGTCATGTCTGTGATTTTAATGATTAAATCTACAATTTTTAGGGAACCGTCTGTCTTATTAGGCTTAAACATCAAAAAAAAAATAGTTACTTTATTCATTATCTTCACGTATATCTTCATTCGTTGTGACAAAACTAAAGACAAATTATATCTTCAAAACTACAATAAGCAGAAATTTTTATATAAGTTATCATTGTATACTCACGAAGTGTTCAAACTGATCTCCATATAACACAGCTGTGTATCACTATTCTGTCGTTCAGATAGCTGCCTGTTCAGCGAATGCAGCATCTCCCTGACTATCTCCTCCAGTTGCAAATGCTGTGTGTGCAACGCCGCCACACTCTCCGATATCTGAGTCAGTGTGTTCACGTCCTCCGTCAGTGTTTCCACCTCATGCATAATCCGCCTTAGATTTTCGTCTTTAGCTGTTGGAAAGAAATTGATTGATTTGTTAGTTAATAGTTTTGGTTAACTTTTTGGTATATGATTGATGTGAAATCAATCTTGTATATTTAGAGATATGTATCGGTTTGTTGTATCGATGTTACGGGTAACAGGTAGATATTAATTACTTTTACTAGAAACAGGGATCTGCACCTTTTTTGATCGAAACTTCACGACCAAGTATCGTTTGTCTTGAGTTTTATTTATTTATTTAAAAAGCTTTATGCAAGCACATGGGTGGACTTAATGCCGCAGGCATTTTCTACCAGTCTGACCCTTGGGTGATGCAGAGAAAGTAATCAGCGGTTGCAAGTTTTAGCAGTCTATGTGATCAAGATCCTGTTTTACTACGGTTTTTAAGTATACAATAAATCGCCTTGTGCCACAGCCATTACGTAGTTTTTTCTTATATCAGTTTTGATTGATAGTAGTATAATTTTCTCGCTCTAAAATCTCGCTATTTTCAGACGTATTCATACCGTGGCCGATAATCAAATTAAAACAGGACATCCGGCATTATTATAGGGTTTTATAGCATTAAGAGTTTCAGTACCAGTGTTGTAATAAAAGCTTTAGTAAATCGAATTATTTCTCCAAATTTTAATACAATGGAATTTGCACAGCATAGTAAAGTTGTATTTTTTTTTGACACGAATGCACGTTATACATTCTTTTCAAAAAGGTCGTATTTTTCAAAAAGAAGTAATATATACGGTAACTAACGCACTTATCATAAAGTTAAGCTAAAGTTTCGTGAACAATGAATCGACGTTACATCCTCTTAACCCTTGATTGCAGTACACAACTTCCAAACTAACCCACAAGTTAAAACTTTATATACGATACTTTGCCTCATTCAGTGCCTTTGAAACTTTATTATTGATATCAAATCAATATTTCACCACTTACAATTTGACCTAGTTCCCGCAGTTACAAAGCAATCGCTACAATTTCCTCGCTTTCCGTTCATTCGTTCCCAGAATGGAAACTGACCTTTCAATGGCTGCTTCAACAATTTTCTATAAAACATTTTTGTCAACAACCTTTGTAGATGTTGCTTTCATGTTTTATTCGTTGATAGTCTCTTTGTATTGGCTTTGTGGTACGATTTTTGTTTTTGTTTTTGGAATATATTTTTATTTGGTTTTTGTTCTTGTTTGGTTTTATGTTTTATGAGCTGTTATTGTTTTTGAGCATATTTGGCTTTAGATAAAGGCTCCAATTATTCTTTATTAGTCTCCTCAAAATCGTCGTAAACCTCAGCTTAATATAATTTTTGCCGTCTCTGCTCCAAAACCAACCTCGAAAACTGTTCATAAGTTTTACAAAAAACTATAATATGATTTCTTTACTGAAACCATATTATTTAAATCCCACAAAAGTTAGTGCCAAAAGTTTATCATAATCATTTCTTCCATCACGTCTTTTAGGCAGGTATCTTAAGCATAGGTACAGATTCTTTAAAAACAAATTAAAAATATAATTTATTTTTTTTACCTTTAACAATCTCGAGATCGGCCAGCGATATCCTCATAAGGAGTTTGTACTTGTTGCCCTCCATCTGACTTGCTATATTACTTTGGTATGTTCTGTAACATAAACAAATAACTCAATCTTGCTTTGTTTCACATTCATAACGCAATTTATATCATACCAACATTAATAAGACCAATTTATTGTATATTTGTACGTATAGAATCCCAATTTATTGATGACAATTTAATGTTTGTTGATAAATAATTTCTACACTAAAATGTTAATTTAGTAAATGGATTTATTTTTGGATGCAGGGCTATTTTGCTAAGCTTTTACTAGCTATTTATAACTTACGGTGTAGGCTTCTTAATAGTTCCCGTCCTCCTCTTAACACTGGTAATCAGCAGAGTATCATTGAAGAGAAACAAGGCTCTATCCTTTATCGTCCCCTGAGCTGATGGCATGGTCACTGTCTCATGTCTTAGGAACATTCGGTCCAAGGACACCAAGTTGGATAGTCCTTCTATCATCTGCTCCAGTTCCCGTAGCGTTTGCTGCTGCTGCTCCAACTCTAGACTCTCCCTCTCGGTACAATTTATCAGTTCTAGCAGATCGTGGATCTCTTTTTGAGCTTCTAGCAGAAGTTTGTGGTCTGGATGTGACTGGTCTAGAAAAAAATATAGTGTAAGAAAAATGATATAAAGACAAATAATGTGTCATGTGTATGTGAACTTGTATGTTTGTAAACGCACCCACGACACAGGAGAAAATCCTAGTGTGGGGCAACGTTTTTAAAAAAAAAAAAAAAAAAGTTAGGTGCAATGTTAGTTTATAACAAACAAAGTGTACTTCATTATAAATTAAATGATGCGGAGAAATCTAAAAAGACCCCTATTCTTTAAATAGAAGATTTAAAAGGGACTTTGACAAAGATGAAAATGAATTTATAGCAAGTTTCATAATATAACTAAGTCGTGTACTTAGAGAAAATTAATTTTGCACCTGCCTTTTGTATAAAACATTGTTTCAAAGCGTCTTCAGGGGAGTGCCATCAATAACGAGGAACAAATTACTTGATACTGTCAAGGCTTTTGTTATTCAAGGAGAGAGCTTACGGAAAAAGCCTTCTTTTAACAAATATTGAAGAAATTTTGCCATTGAAATCCGTAATTTAGATTTTATTTATGATAATGTTTATGGTTTTGAAAACTTCCATAATACTTAAAAGATTTAATTCAAGATGAGTTTACTGTACTCTGTTATGTTATGCCTATTTGGTATAAGGCATTGCTATATTACATTTTGAACACAAAGATACAGAGCATAATTATAAAATATAGCATGAACTTATAATTCATGTTCATTTTTATAATAACTATCGTGATACATGCTCAATTAACTAAACATTTTGAGTTACTCACGTTAATATACTGAGAAAAGTTCTATTAGTTACGAGTCACGGAAGAACTTTTCCTCATGATCGGCGTGCGCGGTCGTGGCGATGGGGCGCAGCCTGACTTTGTGCAAACCCGAAAATCAAATCCACTACCAATGCATAGGTAAACGTGTCGTGCGTCACTATCACCAACGCGGGCACCAACCACAGCAGTAGGCTGCGCGATATCGCGGCGACCGCGCACGCTACTCAAAATGAAGAGTCCCTCTGTGGCTCAAAACTAGTAGGGCTTTTCTCAGTATATTTACGTGAGTAACTCGTAATTTTTAGTTAATACTCTGTATTTCATCATTATTCTCCAAATTAAAACTAATAATATACAAAACAACTTCATCCACAAACCTGTATGCTTAATCAGCCTCTGTATCAACAGCTTATAATATGGGAACTTCTGCACAGGTTTTATGAGCAAATTGTCCAACGATAGCTTCCCCTTATGGTCTCTCGCCATAGCATCCAGGAACTTGGCGAAGGCTGGTCGTGATGCTGCTGCTGTCTTGATAGTTTCCTTGGCCTTCTTCAGGTTGTTGATGAAGGTCATATAGGTGTCCATTACCGTTGGTTTTGTGAACTGCAACAAAATAGTCTTGTTATAGATGTAGCTTCTGAGTATTTTAAGGGTAGAAAATCATCGAATGAATGCTCCCGCTTGGGTGAGGCAGAAGAGAGTGTCAGACTCTTACTGACTAAAAACCACCCCGTTCCTTCTCCTGCACGTCGAACCGGAGACCCGGTAACCTGTTACGTCCCCCGCGAATCCGAATCGGCATCGGCCCTGTTGGGCTCTCTGTGGTGGTCTGATCGCTCTTTGAGGCGCGCGCGGAACGCGACGCGCCGTACGCTCGGGTCTGCATCTGGTCGGACGGGGAACCACCCATGCTCGCCGTCCGCAGGCCCGCTCTGAGTATAGTCTACTTACGTGGGAATCACGTTGGAAACGGTTTTGGTAGTTCTAGAAATAATACCTACAGGTGTATCTATCGTCGACAAGGATTGGAAATTCGTAAAAGATTTCTCTAGGAAGCATTTTATTGTTTTTTATTATCCTGCCTCGTTGGTCTCGGTTTCGATTCCCGGGTCAGGCTGTGCCCAGTATATGGCAATAAGCTCACCCCCTATTATATGGGACTCGTAACATAAATAGTGAGAAGTGGGTGTTACATTGTACAGTGGCATTAAGTGCCGTAATGTGCTCCTCTACCTACAAAAGGCGTGATGTTATGTTATGTAAATTTTCCTGCTCCACAAAAAACCATACATTCGGTCCCCTCCCCAGTTAGGAAAAAACGTTATTATCAAGCAGCTTTAAATCTCGATCAACATGAGAATGTTCAATTACTATACTTGTGTCCGGTACACCAACAAGGCAGTCTAGGTTTCTAACACTATTATACGAATACATAATGCCTATGCAATCATTACTTTCTCTGTTACAGTTGAGCACTAGTTACATAGCCTGTGATACATAATATTCTCACATCCGCTCAGTAATTCTATCTCCTTAATTTATAAGAAGTCAGGTACGTCAGGTGGATGTAAATGTGACTGACTACTGAGTACACTAATAGTATAAAGAGGAAACATTTGATTTTTTTTTTTGTTTGTTTGAATGGTATCTCCTCCAAAACTACTGGACCGATTTGAAAAATTCTTTTACCGTTAGAATCCTATATCTTATACTATTATATAAAGCGTTTTTTGTTTTGTTTATTTGAACGCACTAACCTCCGTAACTACAGGTCTGATTTGAATAATTCTTTTTGTGAGTTGGATAGCGCATTTATCGAGGATGGCTCTATAGCCATCCTCGATAAATGCGCTAAATGCGATAGCTCCTATTGGTCGTAGCGTGATGTTTTATAGCATAGGCTATAAAACACATAGGCTATAAAACATCACGCTACGACCAGCAGCAGAGCGTGTGATACCGCGCGGAAGTACCTAGTTATGGATGAGTTTTCAATAGTTATCAACCGCTATACCTATTTAATTGGAATTCAAATAGAGTTTAAATCACTGAAACCTCATGGGAATGGATACTATTCGGGAAAAATCAATATGTATATTTTTTGAAATTACGAAAATGAACAACATTTTATGTCATTAGGGGAGGCCTATGTTCAGCAGTGGACGTCCTGTGGCTGATATGATGATGATGATGATGAACAACATTTTACAATCAATATAACTAAATTGATTCTGATCATATTTGCAATTAACCTTGGAGAAGACTAATTAAACAATCCATAATTTGCCAGCAGACATTATTATACGCGGACGAACTCGCGGGGAATAGCTAGTACTTAATAATGAGTTGAAATCCATATTAAATAAAACAGTATCTGCAACTTTTTCATAAGAATTAAAGTCATTGCACACCTAACAAGCACGTCTCCAACCCGGCATTTAACTTGTCATTTAAATATGATCTTTTGAGGGTAGATTTTAGGGTAGATTTTTCCAAAGCCAGATAAATTTTAACTGAGGTATAACTTTGAATACTTGACAATTCTTCCATACTAAGAACTGAAATTACAATTTTATTCTACGGATCAGAATTAACTGCTTATTGAAAATCGGCCCTAAATCGTATGTCGTGTGACATATTTCATAATGCCAATATAAAAAAGCTGTAAGCAGGCAGCCCGCGATGACCTTCGGTCTGGAATTTTGTTCTGACTCTTTAAACAGCTAATGTAGATAATACTACTATGTATACAGGTGGCGCAAAAAGAAGAGACAAATGCCATACACTCTGTGAAACAAAATGTTGACAAAGATGTTTAATTATATTTTGACGGCACGGTTGGTGCGGTGGCTGAGCAACCGGCTGCTCCGCAACGTGTCACGTGTTCGATTCCCGCACGGAGCAACTCTTTGTGTGAACCACAAATTGTGGTTTCGGGTCTGGGTGTCATCTGTATGTGAACTCATATGTTTATAAACCCACGACACAGGAGAAAATCTTAGTGCGCAAAGTTTTCTTAAAAAATTCTTAAAACCAGAGATTGAACTTCAAGATTCTTCAATTATTTTAACAACCATTAAAATTTAAATCACATATTGACGACTATAAGACTATTTGTAAATAATTATGTGATTTACAAACAACCTTTTAGACACCTTTTACTCACACGACGTGCTAATATTACATGAGGTGCCTAATGTAATTTCTCAATTCCCTTAAGTAAATACAATCAGCTGAATGCCGCCGTTCCATCTCCATCAATCACTATTGAACGCCAGCGTGATTCTGACGCTGCATATAAAGTAATTCTTCATGCGGAGCGAATGTAGCAGGAAAACGTATGGTAGTTATGAAAAATATTGGGAGAATTTGATCGCAATAAATTGGAAATTCATTGGTGGAAAATGTTATACATTATTGAGTTGGTTTTGTGATGCATATAGTAATATATTTAGATGTATGTTTCAACCTAAATATAGATCAGTAAAGAGTCTTTGATTTATCTATATTTCACTACTTAAGTAAAATCGAAGAAGGTAAATTATTCTGTTAAAGAATATCTTTAGGGTCGTTTGCAAGACTTTTTATGAAACTTCATGCGACCATTAATTCAGACTTAACCAACTTTTATCGTAGCTTTCATAAGGTAAAGGTAAAATACTCTTTCTAGCTAGTCCTTTTAAGTATTTATTATATTACCTAAATACGTGAATTTCTGAATTATCTAGATCACTACATAGTATAAAACAAAGTCGCTATCCGCCGTTTGTCTGTCCCTATGTATGCTTAGATCTTTAAAACTACGCAACAAATTTTGATGCGCTTTTCTATAATAGATGAGTGATTCTTAAGGAAGGTTTATATGTATAATACATGCATATTGCACCCGTGCGGAGCCGGGGCGGGTCGCTAGTTCTACACACAATACTGTATTTTGGAACTTACCACATCTAAGAACACGTCTCCGACTTTCTGCTGCAGATCCCATTGTTCAAGTCTCCGCCTCAGCTGTTCCAAAAAGACCTGGTGCACGTTCAGGATCCCCGGCACTTGGTAGAAGATCTCGTCCACTAGGAATGCGTCGAGAAGACCAGCGTTCTCCGGACTTTTTAGAGGTTGGAGATATTTCTGTTGAAAAAAGAGATGATTTTGTTAATGACGCGACTTAGGTAGGTACACATTGTAGTTTAAATGTCGATCGATCCGAAAATTAAAGGTTTACGCTCGAATACGGAAAATTTTAAGTCGTGCTTGAATTTAGTTTTGTCACTGAATTCTTTGTAAAATGTCATAGATGGCACGATATCTAAGTTTTGACTACCCACTTGGTTAATTAAATTTTCAGTAACTTTATAAATACCCTGGATGCCTTACACACACAGGGTTTCCATAATAGAGTTTCCTAAATTTTATATTAATGTTCGTCTGGTAGATTAATTTAAGACATTAGATACGTTTTTCAATTATCACAAAATTAAATACTTTCAACAATATATTTATTTGAAATATCATGTGACGTCACAACGTGCTGCAAGTTGTAGCACTTTGTGACGTAACGACCTCTCACTCCTAAACTAAACTCCATTCTATTTAAATTTTATAGGAGAAAAAAAATACGTGTCCAATATGTTTTCATTATCTAACTGACGGACTAATTAGATTTTTAACATTCATACCCTGGCAACTATACCCTATCGTCAAAAGGATGTATTTCTGTTACAAGCCGTATTTACTCATCTTTATCAATGTTGAGATGGATTTGTTCGTGATGGGAACAAATGCGGGTGCTCAAAGTACTGATCTAATCATTATAAATGGGAGCTTCTTTTGCTAACTTATATCTTATGTTTTTTTCCAACTCCTCATTACTGGCTCCATCCAAAGATTGTCTGTAAGAAATCGCATTCTAAGTCAAAATCATTTATTTCAATTAGACCAGGAAGGCACTTTTGAACGTCTACAATAAAAACTTAAAAGTGAAGTCAGGTGTAGATTCTTATGGAGAAGAACGAGCAAGAAACTTCATAGATAACATACTCCATATATTCTGCCATAAGACATGATTTTTCTCTCTATGTTTCTATGGTGTACAATAAAGTGTAAATAAGTAAATAAATAAATATTGCGGTCTTTTTCGGTTAGGATACTGCTATTTTTGGATTATAGCCGATAATGATGACTAAAATACGTCATTAATAATTATAAACAGAAAAAGTATGGCAGAAACAAAACCTATTTTTTATTTTGGTATTCTTTTGTCTGCCTCGATGGCCGAGTAAGGGGTCTCGGGTTCGATTCCCGGGTCGGGCAAAGTATTACTGGGTGTTAAAAAAAAATCTCAGTGGTAGCACGGACTCTGGAAATGTGCCCGGAATATGGCAAGGCCCACCCCCTATTACATAACACTACGCGTTTTTATCCCCGAAGGAGTAGGCAGAGGAGCACATTTCGGCACTTAATGCCACTGTGCAATGTACAACTCACTTTTAACTATTTATGTTATGAGTCCCATGTAAATCATGTAACTCATAGAACTCATAACATAGAAAGTGGGTGTTACTTCTGTGTGCACCTCTGCCTACCCTTTCTAGGATAAAAGGCGTGACATTATTTATGTACTCTTTTGTCTCAAGAAGTAAGAAGTAAGATGATACATATGCAAAACCTACTGATAATAATAGATATGAATATACTATTAAATAAAATACACAATATCTTTTCTGTAGACATTACACAATTATACACAGTTACAAATTGGAGGACCCACTCAGGATAGGAGCCGTCTGACGAGGACACTTGAGGACAGCCCTTTCGACAAGAGCGTGATAATGGGCAACTCTTACAAAATAAACCTCCAAGGTTGTTATAATATCACTCATACGTATTTTTCTAGTAGGAAAGGTGCGGAGAATATTATTTGTTTCTGAATATCGTTCGTTAAACAAATGTATTTAGTATCAATTTATTTTTTCATACATCTATATATAAATATACAGATACATAAAGTTGGAGTGCCTGCTTGTAATATTGAAATAAGAATATACCTCTATATACGATACATACCTATACCAAATTAACACTTTTTACAATTTTTGTCTGTTTGTGGCTGGCTGGCTAATCTCTGAAATGATTGGACAGAATTTGACGGAACGGGAAGGAGTAATATAGGCTATTTTTATTTTAGCAAAACGCAACCAACGTTGAGGAATCAGTTAGCAAGTTATAAAAATGTATGACATGTATACTTCTTACACCAGAAATAAACAAAATAGCGTGTTAATATATCAAACATAACATAAAACACACAAAAAGTTTCGTTGACAGCTACATCACCGAAAAAAAAAGAAATCGGTGAAACATAAGGAAACCATAATCACCAACTGGGACGAGACTCGATTAGATAAAAACAAGAACGATCAACAACTTTCGCCTGTAAAACTCACAATACCTTTTTTATATATTTTTTATGAATTTTACAACGGCAATAAAACCCCACGGCGATGCCCTACAAGGCTATAAACATTTTTCTACCGCAGAAACCGTCGCCCATAAAAATATAGGCAAAAATTCTTATCATCCTTACTCGGGAAGTTTTGGAGTGAACGTGGAATTACTTTGATGTTTGCCGTTGAACTTTGACAGTTTGGTAACCCTAATCAAAGTGAAGGAAGGTGTTCCTAAGAGAGAGAAACGTACAAAGATATGGCAACAGAAGTTCTTAATGGTGGAGATGGAAATTTATTTGAAGACGCTGAATTTGCTTATGAAGCGCAAAGCGAAATCTTTGAGGAAATCTCGTTACGTGAATGTGAAGTTGTGGCTGAGTTGGGTAATGAGGGAAATTTGGATTAGATAAAGGTGAGGGGAATAAATATGAGTTACTGCAAGGGATTGTGGGTAATTCGGTAGTTTGTCTAGTAGGAAGACAAAAATGTGATTATAGTATTTGTAAGAAAGTATGATTGGAATACAACTTAAGTAGAAACGAAGAAAGTAGTACTACTTGCAAAATTAAAATCAGTTTTATTAAGCGACTTCAAAAATGGAGATTCACAGTTTGAATTAGCTTCAGCGATTATCTTGCTATTGGCTCAACTGATTTATGCGGCATTCAGAAAAGTGTTTTTACACTTAGGAGAAGGTTTTAGTGTATAAATTAACCGACTTCAAAAAAAAAGACGGGTTGAAATTGTTTTTTTTAAACGTAGGTTATGAAATAATTATATTTCATTATAATTATAATGTAATGTTATCTTTTGTCTTTCAGGTAACGTTACGTTAAGATAATGTAGACAGATATTGGTATGATTTGTGTTTATTATATTGCCATGATGATTATTTTAAAAATTATTATTTTTCATTTCCTAAAGTTGAACTTTTCACAAGTCAAAAATGGAGATTACCACAAAATTGTAAAAGAGCCATAATTCATAAGTAAAAACAAAATTCCATTCCTGACAAGCATCTTACAAGATAAACCGCAAACAAAAGAGAATCTACCAAACATTGGAACAAACGTTGGTTCAAATGTCAGTAGCAGACATGAAACTGGTCTAGAAAATAATTAAAAGTACGTACCCGACACATTTCTATGACCCTCTGTTAAAACTGTCCTTTATACTCACAAGGTTGAGACGTTAGAAGAGGAAGAACAAAAGGACCACTTAAAATGACATGCGATATTTTATGTTTTGACTTAGAGCTTAATGTTGGATTTTGGTGGTTTTATTTAACAGGCATTTCGGACATAATATCTCGCCTTTTATCTTCGAAGGGGTAGTCAGAGGTGCGTATTATTATGGCACTTAATGCACTGTACAATGTAACACTGACTTTTCTCTATTTATTTTATGAGTCACATGTAATAGGGGGTGAACTTATTGCTATATACTGGACACAGTTTCAGGCTCTGGGCTACTACTGAGACTTTTTAAAAAACTCAGTAGTACTTTGCTCGACTCGTAAATTGAACCCGAGACCCCTTACAGTTAAACTACCCCTGGCAGTCACACTTATGACCACTCGGCCAACGAGGCAGTCAAGGCAAGCATTTTAGAATCAATTTATTTTTAAACTACTTTTAAATAAAACCGATTTCCAATACCTCTATTTTAAGTCAAATAATTAATATAATATACTACTAAACCCTTATAACAAATACTTTTTTGAAAATGACATCATAATCGGGTCAGCTAATCGCGAAATAATCGAGCACAAATACAGATACAGGTTAAACTTAAACTTTTGTTAAACTTAAACTTACTTTGTTTGAAATCGGTTATAAAGATAAATTTACTGCTTATATTCCTATGATACCTATACTCGTAAATAATTTCTAAACTGGAACAAATTGGCGTTTAGAAATTAAGAATATGCGCCAAGAAAGCAAGCTATTTAAACAATAATGGCTCACTAAATCAAGCTATGTCCAACTATTTATGCAGGTAGGTACGATAAACTTCAGATGGGGCCCAATAGGGCTGATGCCGATACGGAGCTGCGAAAGACTTAACGGGTTGCCGGGGCTTCGGATTGAAGTGCAGGAGTGGTTTTTAGTCAGTAAGAGTCTGACACTCCCTCTCGCCTCGCTTGGGCGGGAGAAGACACTAGATGATTTTCCCCACTCAAAAAAAAGGTACACTTAATATCTAGAAAGAAAGAAAGTAGAAAGAAAAGTCATTTATTTGGCAATTACACGCACAGAAAACAAAGAATATAAAAAAAAATAAAAATACATATATATAAACAAAATACTAATAATAAACTTACAAGAAAAGAGATCAGAACAGACAATATATCAAAACATCACAATATAACAAAATAATAATACGATAATAACAGAATTTTGAATAGACAATAAAAAAAAAATCTAATAAACAAAATAATAATATTAATTTTAATTTGCGCGTGCTAATGCCAAAAGGGCCTCCACCTCAGCATATAGTTGGACGTTTGTGCCCAACGCTGGTTTTCAGGTGGCACCCTGCAGTGACTCACGGACGGCGGTGCCGCCCCTCAATGAAGACAGAAAATAAACATGAAATTGTATAAATAATATAAATTTAGCTGAATATGTGTGTGTGTGTGTGTGTGTGTGTGTGTGTAAAAATTGAGAATAGAATAATATATATATCCGATAGTACATGTATATACATACAAACAAAATGTAAAAATGCAATTATTATAAGAGTTAGTCACTTTTGACGTTTACTCTTTTTTTTTAATTAATTGGGGGTTATTTCACATTTTTGATTGTCAAACAAAGACAGTTTTAGTGACAACTCTGCTGAGCTCTGATTCATTCCGACGCGTACCCACAAAGAAACAGCCGCCGGCCACAGGACACCAAACTCCAGCATAGTTTACGAGTGGCGAAATGATCACAATTAAAACACTCAACTTAATTACGAGAATTAAAATAATGGCGAGGTACATTAAAACAATGCTCACACGTTGAGCACCCAACCAACACGCAAGGACTTCCAAGTTGGCATATAAAAGTAAGTGTAATTTGAATAAATTGGAACAATAAACTGAAATTAGATAAAGGAATTGTCAATATTAATGTCGTTAAATTTAATTTGGGATGTCCAAATAAAAGTTTTTAATTTTAACCTAAACGTGTTTTTATTTTTCAGATTTCTAATTGGTGGTGGAATATTATTCCAGCACTTGGAAGCCGCATAACGGAAGCTGCCTCGAAAAGCTGCAGTTCTATGCCGAGGAATAGCGAGCTGCTGAGCACACCGCCTACCCTCACGCTCCCGGTGACTGTTAACCCATTCAAACCTAGAGTACAGGTATGGAGGACACTTGTGTTTTATCACGTCGAACATTAGACAGGCGAGGTGGAGTTTCCGGCGTGATTTCATTTTTAATGCGTTATGTTTATTCAAAAATGGTGTTACATGACTCCTTGGTGGAACACTGTAGCAAAATCGTGCGCAGGCATTCTGTACTCTTTGTATTAATCTACAAAACGTATTGCCAAAAAAGTCACATGAAAAATTCACAAGAACATGACATTTTGACCTTCTGTCTCCTTTATACACTGTCACAGAGAGGGGGGATGACGCGAGGGGGGTACCGGTGACAATAAATAGCCCGACCCATATGATGGAAAGGTAGAGCGGAAAATTTGAGTAGGAAAACCACTGTAGATATAGGGTTGGTCAATTTCGTGTTGCCATTTTAATCCATTGGACGAAAAAGTATCAAGGTTTTTATATTTTTTGTAGCCCTAGTATTAAGTTCGTTTAACATGGATTATGATGATGGAAAGATATTAATTATTATATATATAATAGTACTTGATTATACTTTTAATTATGAGAAGCTATAGCTATAGCTACCTTTTAATGAATAGCAAATGTGGTCGCGTAGAGGTGAGTTTATGTTGTATAAGGAACTTTATTGCCATATACAGACATTTAATATCACAAATAAACTCCTTCGTTTTCTAAAATAATCTCAAAAATGTAAGTTTTAGGTATCAAATCAGTATATATTACAGTATATATACGTTTATATATATATCCTAAAACGAATTCAATTCACAAAAATCCAAAAATCAAGTTGCATCAAATCGTGAGAAATAAAAGCAAATTAAAATAGTGTTATACTAATTACAAGAAAGTCCACAAATACCAAACAAAGAAATATAATACTATACTGACAGCAATATTTTCAAAATCTCCAGTTAAAAGCACCTGGCAAAAATTCTACCACGAAAAATGATTCCGACATTGACATTACGATCACCAAGCCCTTGTTAAGTAGGGACGCAAAAATTCTCAAATTTAACGACCGCTCGACAGCTCATTAGTTGCAGACAAAGAGGACCAAAGAGGACCAAAGAAAGACATTCAAGATTGATCAGAGAAGTCAACGATGATAGCCCTGGAATTTCGTCAGGTTCATAAATATCACAAATTTGTCATTCATCAGTTCATTTCGGCCGGATTAAGACGCCGAGGTATTCAGTTTAATATTAATTTTACGAGTTATAATTAATTTTGTATGGTAACTTTAGTGTTAAAGGTGGCAAATCAAAGGATTTCTTAGTGTGAATGATGTTATGTGAATCTTAGATAAAAGTCGTCATTGGATAGGCAGACGTCCAGACAATTTGTAGATAGGTATATGTATAACGCGCATTTTTACCAGTTCTGTTTCGAGTTCCTTACCTTACAGAAGGTAATTGTAAACTCAATGCTACCAAGAATTTCATCATACATAACATCACGCCTTTTATCCCCGAAGTGATAGGCAGAGGTGTATAGGTATTATGGCACTTAGTGCCACTGAACCATGATACACCCACTTTTCACTATTTATGTTATGAGTCCCATGTAATGTGGCGTGAGTCTATAGCCATATACCGGACACAATTACAGGCTCCATGCTACTACAGAGCTTTTTGAAAAAAAAACAGTAATACTTTGCTCGATCCGGGAATCGAACCCGCGACCCCTTGCCCGGCAGTCGCACTTGCGACCACTCGGCCAACGAGCCAGTCCACCAAGAATTTAAGAAAACCGTTAATGAATTATTAACGTCTGAATGTGCAATATACTTATCATATATCATCATAAACCTACTTAGCTAAAACTTGCTACATTATTATTACAGATGGGTGACAAAATAATATTCCATTCTCTAATAATATTTCCACAGATTTTCTTTGTTTCCAAGCCACCAACAGTCTCATGTCACCGTTCAAGGATAACATAGACGTCAGCTGTCACGTTAGTCCCTTAAGCAAGGAGTTACTGACAAAATATGTCACTGAAGCTACAGCGGGCGGCTAACATTATGTTACTTAAATAAAATGTGTTAGGAATTAGGATGTCTTTGGGAACGGGATTGAAATTTTTCCTGTAGACACAAGTTTTATATTATAGAAAAGATGAGTTTGAGAATGAGTTTCTTTTTAATTTCTGTGACGTCATTATTGTCATGATGTTTTTTATGTTATGTTATTAAATCTGATAGTTATGAACTTTGTGTATAGGCTTTCTGTAAAACTTTACCCTATCTAATAACACTTTTAATCACTGCTTTTTTTTTCTTCTTTGGCTCACCGAGTCTCCAATACGATGTTGTCGACTATACTGCCAGTGTCGGGTGCTTTAATCTGCTATTGGTAGTCCAATTAAGACAGATAAGTCATGACAAAATCAATGTCTCAGTTAAGATACTAAGTTAGTATTTTGAGCAAATTTTCATAAATAAAAATTTTACGACCTAAAATACTTCCCAACGCCACTCTACTTGCAACTATAACACTAACAAAACAGAATTTATTATCCAATGTCCAACAAAACGTGAGAATCGGTTTAAGTCCTAAACGGAATTATGTACTAAAAGAGACATTTTCTCTCCTTTAAAAACACTTTATCCTGGCTTGACCTAGATAAAGTAAGAATATGGAAGTCCAAGCTTCAATATAAAGTTTGAAACATCTTTGAAAGGAGAAATCCAAGGAAATATGACACAATACTCTTTGATTGTAGTTGTGAACTTGTTACGAATGTCTTGGACATATTACAAGTGGTCGGAAAATATTTTGTATCGACGATTCTGGAATGTTCTCTGATTTTCAGCTTTAATGGGTGCACTTGTGTTGCGTTCTTGATTAAGTTATTGAATTTCATATTTGACGACATTTACCTATTGAACTGTTGATTGAGATTGAGTTTAGAACTTGACGAGGATTCTAATCTTTGTCGAGTTATGTCTCTGTGTTGTGTGTTGCAGTGTCTAACACTGCACAGAAAACTAGACACAAAAACAAAACGATAAATCTGCTACCCGTATTTAAGTTTAAAGATGGATTTGGGTAGCTCAATCATGGTCCTTTTTTCTAATGGGAGAATCCAATAACTTTTCCTGTCCGGATAAAGTGAGAAGGAGAAGCCATTGGATGATTTTCCCCCTTAAAAACGTAAAGCATAGCTTAATATAGCTTCTTCATTATCTTACCTTGACTAATATCTCCAATGCCTCCACGTACGACTTCTCAGTCTCATACAATTCCACCACCACATGCGTTCGTGTGTCCTGTAACAAACATACACAATCAATTAGTATCATCGTTTAAACAAAGTAAAAATATATACAAAAGGTTATAAAACAAATAAATGTAAGAGTAAAGACACACAATCTTACAGGTGCTAATTCATACAATTTTTATTCGATAAATATAAGACAATTCAAAAAAAGAACTTCTGTGGAAATTGCACCGACTACTGAATCAATTGACTTTGTCGTATGTGCATGTTATTATACAATAGTGGTATCATCAAGTTTTATCGATAGCCTCAGGCCAAAAGAGACATTAAACTATGTTACATATAAGTAAATCGATCCAACAATAAATGAAAATACAACAACAGCCCACAAATAACCCCTTTCCTTTCGACCGAATACCTCAAAAAAATAAACATAATAATTTTGAATATTCCGCAAAAAAGGTTGAGCTATTACTGAAAGTGGTTCGCTAAAAGAAATTTATTTAAATGAAGCCATAAGGTTTGCATAAATGTATAGAGGGTTAAAGTATCGGTATGTACGGTTGAGTACAGTTGACAACATAAATATTCATACGCTCTAAATGCGGTTGTGAAGGTAACAGAAGGGACGGGAACGTTTTACTCTTAGTACGTATATTTTCTGTGGACATTTATTTTTCGGTTTTATTTTAGAGTATTTTTCTTGTTGATTGTACTTTTTGTGGTTTATTTGTTTTTAATATCTGATGGAGAGTGTTTATACAATTGATTGGTCAACACTTTTAAAAGGAAGAAAGGTCTATAAAATAATGTTTTTTTTTCTGTGGAACGTCTATTACGTAGATCTGGATGTTTCAATTTATGATCTGGAATGAAATTTCAAATTATACTCCATGTCTTTAGTTGGTCATGAAAATAGCGATAATCCATTTTTCTTATAAAAATAAATAACATGTGTTTCTTCTGTCATACATAACGCATATAAAAAAAATCATTTTTTCTGAGGACCTTAGCAACCAAAATGTATGATAAAAATACTTTTTAATTAGACAAAGACCTACTTAGAGCAACATACTTAGCAATGAGTTCTTTCTGTTGAGTTCCTAAAGTTTGTTACAAGCCGAACCTTTCCGCGATTCTCTTTTTAATTTTAAGGTAAAATTCAAGGCTTTAGCAACAATTTTCTCGAGAAAATCTTTGCTATAAGCACAAAATTCTTAAGTACTTTGTGTGACTAAATAGAAAGTTTGTTCGGACTTGGAATTTAGTTTGAAAGGAGAATGGAAATATAAATGAAATATTTCTAAGTACGTAAAGTATCGTGGTTATTCCGAAATGTGTTGAAAACGTTCTTATATTTTTACTACCTATCAAAACAAACATACGGAACATAAAATCGTGGTGGTAATGGCTTTTTAAAGGATAAAATTATATACGCACTTTTAGGTAATCGAGCATTTCTTGTATAGAATAGGTCTTACTGCATTACGGTATCAAAAACAAAAATTTTGTGTCTAAGGGGTTTCGGGGGCGATAAATGTATTTAACTAGGTTTCATTTTCAGAAAGAATAAAATCTCAATAAGTAGGAGGAGATACCACTTACAATGTAACACCCACTTTTTGCTATTTATGTTTTTGAGTCCCATGTAATAGGGGGTGAGCCTATTGCCATTAACGGGCACAATAAAAATTCTAGACTCCGTGATACTACTGAGATTTTTTTGTTAAACCTATTGTACTTAAGAATACTCGACCAACGAGGCAGTCACCTAACCTAACCTAACCAAAATGTAACAGAATGCCTCAATATCAATACAAACCAACCTATGTTACCTGACCTCTACGATTTGTCCGCATTACACACAAACTATGATACAGAATTCGAACGCTATCGTTATCTAAATAACAAATGGTATTAGCCCCGTCAGATCAGACATTCGAACCTATATTTATTGCTAGACTGAACCATTTAGTCTAGGTTTTATCACTATGACCTTTATTACTAAAGCAATAAGCACGCGTTTCCTGGAAAAATAGAAAAAAACGCACCCACGCATGCTAGTCTAAAAATATGACCATTAGGGACGATTAGATCTGGTTTCTGATTGTTGGAAACTTATTCTTTGATTTGTTTCGATGATATTGATAGCTGAAAGTCTTTGTAGTTCTGTTTGATAATGAATTTTTGGAAATTTGTGTCCATCTTGGAATAGCATCGTGGTTTTTATAAGCAAAATTCCTAATAGCAGATTTGCTTTTGCTATTTTTGTAGCTGTTCGTTCATCTATTTAATTTATACTTCGGTGAAATGTTACTTTAATTTAATCATATGTAGAATACATTATCTGTTTTGTAAATAAAATATAACGTCACGCCTATCTCCTATGGAGTAGGCAATGACTATAGAACGCTAATTGCTACGATTCTTATATACCTCTTTCGGTTAGCTCTTCAGGACCTTGTTAAAGCTAAAATGACCACCTCACAATTTTCACAAACTAATAATAACTGGTTACTAAAATTAATGATAGTACTAATAAAAAAGTCTACTTCATAAAAATATTCCTATCTGTAATTCTAAACCTAGCCTCGTGCGACCCCGTGTCTGCCTACCCACTTAAAGGGTAACTCTACCCCATCGCACCATTACCTTTGACTTTCCTTCTAAACATACAAAAGCGTAATAAAAGTGTTATTGACAACCCTAGGGAGCCGCGAACTACTAAGTAAGTGTCATTCAGAGTTCCTTTGATTAGGGTTGGCGCGTCCATTAATTTTGGTGTCCACAAAATGATATGTTTTTTTTTATGTCTCGTTGAGTTGCCTGAAAACATTGTTACTGCTGTATAGGGGAATGCTTAAATCGAGTTTGGTAAGTTTTAGTTGGTCATTTATTGATCTATCCCCAAGTGGTCACTGGTAACCGCTCTCTACTCACTTCATTGTAGCCCTTATTTCTGATATTTAGAGACAACTTTTGTATTATAAAATTTATCACGTGTCAGTTGTGCTGCCCTTCGTGACTTACAATTTATCACAAGGTATTCGCTAAAATAATTATCTAATATTCTTTACTCATAGTTTGGAGTAAGGTAGAACATCACATTTATGAATATCTATAGTCCATCTGTTTAGATAATTAACTAAAGGTAAACAAAGAAAACCACGTGACACAGAGATACTTAACCTACTATTACTTCAAATATTTCTCGTGTTTTAATTTTAACTAAATTCACTTTAAACTCGTTCATTTGTCATACACACATATACAACTATAAATGCCTAAATCGTACAAGAGCCTTGCCTATGGGTCTATTTCATTATCATGTTTAAATAGAAACTATTCTGAATCTGATGTACGGATTTCTTTTTTGTACGGATATGTGTCTTTGGGCCAAGTTTCTTCAATATATTTGAACACATTAATTACAAACGATGAATAACCTAAACTTGAATAACTTAATAACAAAAACAAACAAAGAAACAAGATAAATTCAACAAAATAGGAACGCGAGGCAAACGAGAGAGAGCTGTCAATGGCGCTGATTAACGATAAAGTAATACACGCTACTTTCGTTTGTCGCGCTAATCTTAGTTGTATCTTTAATTTGAAATTTTTGCTTCGTTCTTAAAGAAAAGTTTTGGATAGCTGGGATTTTAGGCTCTTTATGGTGTCTATTGTAATGAAATGTTATACTATTTAATAAATGTTATTAAATTAATATCCTCAAGCAGATATATATAATATTAACTAAGAAATAAGTGAAAAGGAACAGAAACATAACATTTAATAGAGAAAACTGTCGTAAAAAGGGAAACAATTTTATTTTCTTATGAAGTATTTTGAATCATGGAAATGTCAACTATAAAGAACTCTTTTTATGGTTTGTTTACAAATAGTTAACTACCTAAACAGACGGAGTATAACTATATTACATAAAAATGAATCCCTTTTTCCCTTGGTCACGGCATCACGCGTGAATGGCTGGACGGATTTCACTAATTCTTTTTTTGTCGTATCTGTTCTTATTAAGAGAAGGTTTCTAACCAAAAAAAAAATCCTGAGAACCCTACTTGAACGTTTGAAAACGGGATTGCGCGTACGAGGTTGTGGGCTAGTAATTCTATAGTTTTCTACATATGTATTTCTATAGAGTCATTACACCAGATTTTAACACAGACCCAAGCATAACTTAAACATTAGACACCCCTAAAGAAAACGCACATTGCTACAATTATAACACCTACACATACATTATACAGTATGTAGTAAAACGCGAATGACAAGTACAGTCATTCACAACACGTTTAGCTCACGATTGCGACACTCGCTTTGTGCGAACGTAATTAAGTTCAGATGTGACGTAAAACAGGTTGAATACTGTATTGTGACGTCATAAAGTGTGTATACGTCATGGTGCGTGGGTTTAAGATTATGTTTGTTTGTTAGTTATGATTTAAATTTAGATTAATTGTAATTACATAGATGAATGATAGTGGCAACTGTTAAGTTGAATGCGACTGGTGAATAAGGCGATTCCGATTACTTAATTGGCTTAAGTAAAGTATAATATATTATGTGTATTTAATAAGAAATTCTTCTCCGTGAGAGAAATGCCTTAGGTCAGCAGTGGCAGCTTATAGGCTATGGATGAAGATGAATTAACAGTTTTCATAAAGGAGTCTGTCGAAAAACAGATGAACGAAACTTCGAATAAATACAACGCGATGTTAATGATTACGCAAAATTGAATGGAAATAAACCAAACACGAATTGTGCCAATATCTATAACAACAATTATAATATTAATTATCATAATGGTGACCGAGTTTCCTGTGTCTAAAATAACGTTATACGAAATAAGGGAATTCCAAATTAGCTCATCGTTCTCTCGCAGTTCAAACTATCTACATCGTATCACATATTATTGGTGGGCTTTGACGATGTATTTAAGATTAGGAATTTACGCTTACTAGTTTTTGCAAGATAGGGAAACTTTGACTTTAACCCTTTGAGTACCGTCATTATAGACACAATTAAAGAACAATAGGTTGTGGTCACCGGTGTCCTCGCGGTGTTTACAGTTTAATACCCACTGGTTTTCACTGAAATTCATCCTCAGATTTTTTTATGGAATAAACCGATAAACGAGCTGACCTGATTGTAAGCAATCGGCGCCGCCCGTGGACACCCAAAACACCAGAGGGGGTACAAGTGTGTTACAGGCCTGTAGTAGATTAAAAATTTGAGGATTGTTGGGGATTCAGGGATTGGGAAAATTAGGGAGAGGGTAATTGAGCTTTCGGTAACCTCAGTTATACGAAGCATGGCTCTCCGACAGTTGAAACACAGATTGTTCGAATATTAGAAACGGAAGAACAGAAAGGCGTGAATATTAAAATTCTTAAAGGGGTATGTATTATTTAATACCTAAAAAGTGCATTAATAATGGTATGATTACCATAGCCATAGGAGATGAAGATTAATTGTCTAACATGTGAAAATTTCAAAAATTCTGAAATTATTTTGTTTGCGTCCCGAATCATTAAGACCTCATTTGTAACAGTATCACTATTTTTTTTAAGCGGGGAATGACTGCTCTCGCCTAGGTGAGGCGGGAGGGAGTGTCAGACTCTTACTGACTAAAAACCACCCCGTTCCTTCTCCTGCACGTTGAGCCGGAGCCCCAGTATCCCGTTACGTTCTCCGCGACAACGGTATCACTTAAAACCACTACACGACGCATTTTTTAAAGGGAACAAAAGTTATTTACATCCCACCTACGAAGCCAAAAAAATTAGCAGCACAAGACAATTCTAGAATTTCCAACCTCAGAGTCTTTCCCGATGTCCTATTTGTCCCCAGTACATAATTTTCAATAAAAATAAATGAGATAGCAAACTAGAGGGAAGATTCAATAAATTGAAATTCCAATACGCGATAGAGGTTTTTGCATTGAAACGACTACATTCTGTCACGGACGACCTCGCCCCGTGAATTGGAAATTATATGTAGTTTATTGAAATCGGATGGATATTCGCTATGTGAAAGACCTAATAATTCTCTTAGAACCTATGTAGCATATATAAAATATAAAGAAATTCCAAAGACGTATGCCAATTCAGTCGTTGGAGAAAAGCTATGTTAGGTATATAATATAATTTACTTTAAACAATAATTTTATTATAGTTTATTAATGCACTGAAACTTTCTCCTCAGTGTAACAAACACATTTCTGAAAACCGCATCAAAACGGTTAAGCCATAACATAACATCACGCCTTTTTAGCCCCGAAGGGGTAGGCAGAGATGCACATTTCGGCACTCAATGCCACTGTACAATATAACACCCACTTTTCACTATTTATGTTATGAGTCCCATGTAATAGGGGCTGAGCCTATTGCCATACACCGGGCACATTTCCAGACTCCGTGCTACTACTGAGATTTTTAAAAACCCAGTAATACTTTGCCCGACCCGGGAATCGAACCCGAGACCCTTGCCCTGTAGTCGCACTTGCGATCACTCGGCCAACGAGGCAGTCAATCAGAGGCAGATTGGTTTAGCCAATTGCGAGATAATTGCGCACAAACATACATACATTACATATAGGTCAAACTATATGTTTGTATGTATGTGAACCTTAAAGTTAAAAATCTAGAAGAACCATAAAACAATTCAATATTGCATTCGCGTAACAGAAACGCCTCTGACTCATCACAGTGTGAATGTGACCGCAGTAAATTTACGAGGCGTACACCAAGTCATCAAAGAGGCCACTAAAACACAAGCACGTGTCGATAACGATAGCCCGAAACGCGTGCATGATCAAAACATCAACATTAATGTACCAATGATTACCGAAGTGCATACCAATAGTGACTCTCCCGAGAATGACTCAGCATCCCATCAAGCGATTGTGATACAAATTCTTGAAACAGCTAATTTTATAACATGTTTACATCTAAATATAAATTTGCAAAAAAATCAACATGACTCAATTTTTAGAACTAGGCAAACGACTGGCGAATCTGAATTTAAAAATGTTTTAAATATAAAATCTGTTAGGAATCCAGTTTGTTTTAGCAAATGATTCAGTTTTAAGGGTGTGATCGATGGCATGGAGACGGTTGATACTGATGCAGTTATTGTCAATTGTGTGAATATATTTATTTGTTTCAACAGTGCAAATATTCGAGACTTTATTAATAGATTTCCTGTTGATACCCAAATGAAATAAGGTGATGCAAATCTAGGTATGGATGAATTATGGATGAGGAAAATGGGCACCTATCGGAGTTGGAAATAGATTTGGTTGAGTGAAATGCTTGAATGGTCGAAACTGAATGATTTGACGACATAGCAACTGTGTGTTGTAAGATAGATGAATTTGTTGCACACGACAGATTGCATGAATTGCATTAGGGATTATTTTCAAACGATAAATGATATCTAAATTTTTATCGCTTTGTAAACGTTGCTACAGTATTTCACAACAATTGTTAGATAAGTATAATTCTGACTGACTCAGTATATACTGACGGTTTCTATTTTCCTTCCGAAAGAGGTAAGACGGGTTTTACTTTATTTTAAAGAGTTATTATGCCATTCAATTATTTTATGGTATAAACCGGTATACGAGCATCGCCACCGCCCATGGACATTTGAAACACTAGAGGTGTTACGTTAGAGTACGTTACCGGCCTTTTGGGGAATAGGAATTTGAGGATTGTTGGGGATTTAGGAACTGGGGAGACTAAGGAGGAGGGTAACTGGAACATACAACGAAACACAACGTAAGTGTTGTTTCACGTCAGTTTGTGAGGCCGTTTAATATTTTTAGTCCGTTCATTTAAGTACTTTTATCTTCTTTATAATTTTTATTTAACTATTTCTGTTGTATCCATTACTGATAGTTTCATCAACCAAACTATTACATGACTTGCTACGGTTACTCCAAGGTTCTATTTTAGTATCAGTAAATAGTTAATGCGTTATCGTAGCAGGTGAAATGGCTGGCCCTAGTTCTCAGGCTATTACGAAAACGTTCGATACTGTTTTATTTTTATCGAGAACCTCCGACAGTAGTCTGTGGTATGGTAGTTTTACTTGTTCTAGTAATATTATTGAATTTTCTTAAGTTGCTTAAATACGAATGATCATTTTGTAATCTTGGCTTAGCTTACTTCATTTTTTTATGGCTTAAGCTGGTAATCGAGCAGACGAATCACCTGATGGTAAGCAATCGGCGTCGCCCACGGACACCTGGAACACCAGAGGCGTTACAAATGCGTTACCGGCTTTTTGGGGATTAGGAGTTTGAGAAACGTTGGGGTTTCAGGGATTGGGGGTAATTGGGCCTCCGGTAACCTCACTCACACGACGAAACACAACGATTTGCTTCACGTCGGTTTTCTGTGGGGCCGTGGTATCACTCCGGTCGAGCCGGCCCATTCGTGCAGAAGCATGACTCTCCCACACTTAACACTTCATGGTTATTTTGCTACGACTATCAATCTAATTCGTATTTATCCTAAATATTCAACTTTTGAAGTGTTCAGTAATCTTACTAAGGAACGATTTTTCCAACGTCAGATAAATTTTAAATGAAGAATAACTTTGAATATTTGACAATTCTTTCATACTTAAAACTGTCAAATTAAAATCAATTTTATTCTACAGTTAAGAATTAACTGATGTTTGAAAAATTGACCCTTAGTACAGACTAAAGTAGCATTCCAAACTTACAGAAGTTTGGAATGCTACTGTCTAGTTTCTGTGTAATCTCTTAGTCAGCACTTAAAACACCTGAGATAAGACTACCAGTGACAATTATATTTTACACTACCATGACCACCTCGCTCATCAGACTTATCTTTCATTAATATTTCACAATGAAAACTTTTACAGTCATTGTAAAAGTATGCCTCTATCTCCATTATTTCGACCTTCTTCACCGCTCCAGTTTGAGAAATCCTTTAGAGATTTACGTGTCCTCAAACATATTCCCAGAAGCATGATCTGGTGTTATCGCATAGCTGGTATTAACACGTTATCAGGACAGTCGGTGACCTCGGTCCACTCGAGCCGGATCGATATGCCATTAATTATGGCTCACTGTATGCTACTAAAGTACACTTTGTTGCTCGTTGTGTTACAGGATTCCTGAATGTGGATTGGAATCTGAAAGGGTTTGTTTGGTGGTACTTTTGCTAAGGGAAGGAATTGTTTGTAGTTTTACAGGTGATGGACGTTAGGACAAACCATTTTCCAATCTATAGTCGTATAAATAATGTCATGTTGTATCATACTCGATTGTGGTTAAAGGCTCAGTTTTCCTTGCATAATGACGTCACACGTTGTAATCTCCGAAAAAATATTTGTACTGTTGTCTTTCTGACAAAATTAAATATGTTTAGTGTCCTACAAAATAAGTTAGGTACCTAACAACGGCTGGTAAAATAATAATTTGGATAGGTTTATCATTTATTTATATAAAACAAAAAACCTTAAAGATAACAAATTGGAAAATCCTATCTGCAATCGAAATCAAAATCAACGCCTCAATTCTGTCCTCAACATTTATCTAGGGGTGAGAAAATCCCCAACATCTAATACCACAGAATAACTTAGAAACAGATAGAAAACTTGAAAGCTCTAGAGACAAGCTGGTCATTTCCGACCCGGTCATCGAATTCGAAGTAATCGATTATTGGGACCCGCCAAATTCGATTCCTTCTCGTTTAATAAATCATAAAGTTCTAAACGAAATTATCTGAGGTAATCTTATTTTGAACTGTTTATTGGAAGCTAGAAAAATGTTACTGAATCCAATCCAAGAATATCGTATAAAAAAATATACGAAAACAATTTGACTGAATTGGACAATGTTCAATGTGCTAACTACATGAATTTTTTTTTATAATTATGCAACGCTTAGGTAATATTATTGCCATTAAATTATGTGGTACCATCCAGTCCTGTCGACAGTTAACTATTGTTACACCTATTGATCTATTTTAATAATTTCCTACATATCTAACTAACCAAATCATAGCAAAATCTAGGATCCACAATAAAATTCCAGACTAAAGTCTATTCTATTCTCTTCCAATTAATTTTTCATGTTCCACTTCCATAGCAGGAATCGATCTGCTGACGTACTGTCATGTAGATACGTATCTATCATTCAGCCATTACGCTAGTTCAGCTGTCTAAAATTAATGCAAAATCCAGCTTTGCTTATATGCTGTTGTTTGATCGAATCTGTATAGGCAACATACAGATTTTCTGATATATTATTGTCATTTTTAGTATATTACTAGCTTCTGCCCGCGATTTCGTACGCGTAATCCCATTTTTTCCCGTCCCCGTTCATGATTTTCGGTAAAAAGTATAAAAAAATTTGGTTAAAAAGTATTCTATGTCGGTTTCCTGGCTCTAAGCTACCTCCCTACCAATTTTCAGCCAAATCTATTCTGCCGTTCTTGAGTTATAAGTGGTGTAACTAACACGACTTTCTTTTATATATATAGATTTTGAAAAGGGTTTACGAAAAAAAGCGATGATCAAATCAATATAATGAACCCAATGTCGTATGTAAGCAGTAGCCAAGTTTAAACCTTAGATGTCATAGTGGCCCGGAGGTTTAAGACGCCCGCTGCTCATGCATGAGAGTATGGGCTCGAAACCTACCAACGGCAAGTACTAATGTAACTTTTTCCGAGTTATGTGTAATTTCTAAGATTATCTAGATACCACTGACAAACGGTCAAGGAAACCCGGACTTGTAATTTCTAATTTTAAGTTTCAAATCGCCAACCCACATTGAACAAGCGTGGTGATTAATGCTCAAACCTTCTCCGTTCGAGACTTTTGGTCAGCAGTGGCCACTTATAGGCTATAAATTATGATGATGATGAAGTTTAAACCATAGATTTAGCGATAGAATCAAAATTTTCATCAACAAGAATACCTACCAACGTAAGTTCCGACACTCGCCATGAATATTTTTATATCATTAAAATTATTCAAATTATTTCACCACAATTTTAATTCAATGTTTAATTAACTCACGCATAACTGAAACACCAATTAACATCATTCCCACAAAGCATATTACATAACGAAGGTAACTCCACTCCGAGTATTCACCAAAAAGTTCTTTAATCAAACAAGTAGAGTACCTTTGTTTACAATTTTAAATCCACAAAGCGTTTTCTGAATTTCGTACTGTTGGTAGCATTTACGAGGTTAGATTTGGGTAAAGAGGCCGAACCAAAAGCCTTCGAGCCGTAAATTATGTTGTTATGACATACTTCGTGAATGTACCTTGTGTAAAAGATTTACCTAACGTTACCGTTGAGGTTCGTTTATTTGATATTTTTTATGGGATTTGAGGCAATTTTCTTAATGAAGATCATTTTTTTAATTTCTTAAATTCAATGGTTATTGGAAAATTTAGTGGTAATTATTATGTATAGGTACAAAGCGACAATAATTTGGCCAAATGACCACTGACCAATATATTAATTAAAACTGGATCCGTACTGAATCATTCTTCATTTTCTTATATGCATATTTCTGTTTAATACATTAAAACCTTAAACTAATTTCCCAATACCCAAAAACCTATCCTTGTATTTCCTCTTTTTACGCCAATTTTAGTCTTCAATTTTCTCTCCATATCACCAAAAAACCATTTCGTAATAAACATGAACTTTCCTACTGAATAGTCATAACGATACATATAAATAACTGGCTGGGGTAAGATAGCCGGAGTTTATGGTCAGCCAAGCCTTTCCCTATTATCGACATCATGCCTAATAACGTATTTTGTCAATCGAATTTTGTTCTATAAATAGGGAATTGTCCATGTGTTGTACGAAGACAGAAGAGGTCAAAATTAGTTGAAGGTGGTTTGATAGAAGATGAAAATTCAATATCTAGAGCACTAAGTTATTACACCGTTGGCGCGGTGGCTCGGTAACCGGCTGCAGCGCAACGTGTTACGGGTTTCCGCGGGTTCGATTCCCGCACGGAACAACTCTTTGTGTAATCCACAGATTATTGTTCCGGGACTGGGTGTGAAGTGTATGTAAATTTGTATGTTTGTAAATGCACCCACGATACAGGAGAAAATCCTAGGCAACGCTTTTATTTTTTTTTAATAAAAAACAAAATCAAATACTGTTACAAAGTTTAATCTGAATTTCATCTATAGTAATGTCTATTCTTTTGTTTTATTAAACGCGATTATAACTGGCAGCAGGTGAAACTATACAGGACTAGCTAGCTATTGGGCATGGTCGCTACAACCTCACCAAACGCAGCAACAATAGATATAACCATAGAAACACTAAAACACTGCCCCAGGGACACGTACAGTTTCACGACCCGGCCGTCGCGAGAGACACTCCGGGCGTCGGGGATCGCGAGACGATCTCCGGCCACCGTAAGCACGGGCCTGCGGACGGCGAGCATGGGTGACTCGCCGCCCGACCAGTACCAGGCCCGAGCGTACGGCACGTCGCGTACCGCGCGCGCCTCAAGGAGCCATCAGACCACCACAGATGGGGCCTAACAAGGCGGATGCCGATACGGAGCCGCGGAAGACTTAACGGGTTGCCGGGGCTCCGGTTCGAAGTGCAGGTATAGGAACAGGGTGGTTTTTAGTCAGTAAGAGTCTGACACTCCCTCCCGCCTCACCCAGGCGGGAGCAGTCATTGGATGATTTTCCCACCTCAAAAAAAAAAAAGAGGCACGTACAGTTTGACTTAGATCCACAACGAAATAAATCAGAAGATATCATTAAAAGAAAAGAAAATTAAAAGGGAAGTAATAGCTGGAATAGTAAATAATACACTGATAGATAGACTGAATGCCAAGGACCAAATCAGACTTACGTCAGATAGTCATAACTCATGCACCAAACTACCAATTTAAAAACTACATGTCGAACATTAGCACAACTGCCAAGATAGCAATAATATATTGACCGATAAAAATAGTTTAAGCCAATAAAATTAAAATTCCTATAACCTTGACCTACCCTTGAGTTGTGTATGAAAACGTATCTAACATAACAAAACACCACGCCTTTTATTCCCGAAGGTAGGCATAGGTGAACATTATGGCACTTAATGCCACTGTACAATGTAACACCCACTTTTCGCTATTTAAGTTATAAGTCCCATGTAATAGGGGTGAGTCTATTGGCATATACCGGGCACAATTCCAGACTCCGTACAACTAATGAGAATTTTATTTAAAAAATCCTAATAATACTTACTTTGCCCGATCCGGGAATCGAACCAGTATCTACCACCATCGCAAGACATACAAATCATGTCTTAATTACGTGATTGTTCAAGGAAGGTTTTAGTATAATTTTAAAATCTTTAAATGAATAGAAGATATCAAAAATATTAAGATACATTCTTCTAAAATAAAACTAACAGACATTGTTTGTTTAGTAATTTATCCAATAAAACTGTTGTTGATTTCCAACAAAATCAAAATCCATTGTGTAGAAATTTACCAAGTATTCAAAGCCGTGTTATTAACAGGAGTTCACAATTAATTATGAAAGGTCCAACCTACATTACATTCAACATAAATATACATATACACACATATATATACAGACACATGCTTCAGTTCCGAACCTTCGTGTATTATGTACAAAGTTTCCAAACAATTTTCAGTAGCCAACGTTATCCTGAAAGGGATTATTATTTTATTTCAGTTTATTTTTGTATTGTTTCCGTTGCTTCATTAGTACTATGTACTTGTGTTATTAAAATTCTTTATAACGGTATATTTGTTATAGAATAGACTGCCTCGTTGGCCGAGTGGTCGCAGGTACGACTGCCGGGCTAGGGGTCTCGGGTTCAATTCCCGGGTCGGGCAAAGTTCTACTGGGTTTAAAAAAAATAAAACTCAGTAGTAGCACGGCGTCTGAAATTGTGCCCGGTATATGGCAATAGGCTCACCCCCTATTACATGGGACTCGTAACATAAAGGTAGTGGAAATATTGTACAGTGGCATTAAGTGCTGTAATGTGCACCTCTGCCTACCCCTTCGGGGGTAAAAGGCGTGATGTTATGTTGTTGTTGTTGTTGTTATAGAACTGGTTTTGACACGTTTTTACCTAAAAATTATCTTGACGATAACTTTAGAAAAGGGATATTATAAATTGCATATCAAATAAATAATCGCCTATCAATACATACTCATCATTTATATTCTTTTTTACATCAAATAACTTACTTCATTACAAACAAATGAAATGTTCTACAAAACTCAAACTGCAGATAATTCGAAATTATACATCAATACGACAATCCTTTTTTCCTTATAATGCAATACGGTTATATTTGTTTTTGTACAAAAATACTACATACATAGCATAAATACTGACTGCACAGCAATTTTGGGTACCCCGAAACATTTGGTTAGGTTAGGTTAGAACTGCGACCCTCACAAGGCGCGAGGCGAGCGAGCGTAGCGAGCGGTGCCGCGGTAGCGGCCGCCGAGCGTTATATCACTAACTGCTTTTCAAATCTTTTCATACCATTTAGCCGTTTATATTAAAAATATTAGTTTAAATAAAATAAGTGAATTTAAAATGCTGCTTTATTTAGAAAAACTGTTGTAAATAATTTAAAAATAGAAGCTATATTTAAAAGAAAAAGAGTTTACCTATATAATGTGCATTAAGATTATTAGCTGTGCATTAATGAAAGCTTTTGCTTTAGGCAAAATCGTTGTACGCTGCGAAAATAAATTGTAGTGTGTTTAGTAATATTTTGAGTTAAATATTTTGCTGTGCAATCAGTAATTTTGATGGGAATTCGGAATCTTATTGCAAAGAAAAAGGATATTTTTTGATATTCGTTTAAATACTACCCTTTAGAAAAGCAGTTGAAAGTTCCTAATACAAGCCATACTTTTATATACTCCTTTTGAATTATTTAAAGCACTTACTCTGATTTCTAAATAATAAGAATAACGTATTATTTCTTATAGACTAGCAAAGAAGGAAAGACATTGCAAATCATGTTTAGTGCTGACCTCAACCCAATTGAAAGAGCAAGTAACAATTACATATAAATCAAAACAATATAAGTGGCTCTAAATTCAATCAGCCAGTCTGAACTTGTCAGTCAGTCAGAATTATTACACTGTATAAGAATACGTTTTAAGTGTGGGAGAGCCATGGTTCCGCACGAGTGAGCCGGCTCGACCGGAGTGATACCACCGCCTCACAGAAATCCGACGTAACGTTACCGAAGACTCAATTACCCCCCCCTTCTCCAATCCCTGAATCCCAAATATTCTCAAATTCCTAATCCGCAAAGGCCGGTAACGCACTTGTAACGATTCTGGTGTTCCAGATGTCAATGTGCGACGCCGATTGCTTATCATCAGGGTGATCTGTATGCTCGCATATGCCACTGCTTTTCCAAGTTCCACTGGTATAGCAATACGACTTAAGAGAAGTCAAACACAATGCAAATAACTCTCTGTGATTTCCAAATTCGAAGACGTTGAGAGGAAGCAATAGAGAGGATCAAACCACGTCATGACCCCATGATTAAATACAGAACCAAATATAATTAACAATTAATGCAGTCATAATGATATCATACACCAAGTTCAACACTACCAAAAGTACGAGTAGTACAATGAATAATGAGTAGACTAAACAAAAGGCTAGTTCGAACATTTGTATCTAGTCCCCTTGTGAACTAAATTTGACAGAATATTCTAGCATTTTAGTTACTGTACCTCTTGAACGAACCACCATGGTTGTAAGTTATAATACAATAGTTAAAAATACGGATATACTAAATCGTTTAAGTTTGACAGTGTTTCAGAATAAGCGACAGCAATGGTTCTTATATTATTCGTAATAATATCAATTACGTGTTTGAGTTTGTGTGTGTTAAGCGGCGTTATAAAACTAGTTACAAGACGGCGGCGTGTAGTTCGCTCTTACGGATTTCCGTAATTTACAGAAAAATGAAAAATATTTACCTACAAATTTTTTTATTGATTCGGATTCAGAATCAATAGCCGAGTTACCTCCTAGAAAATGACGCGGTTTTAAAACAACACCTTGTATAGACAATTGAAAGTATTGTCTACGGCAAAATTAATCTAGAATTTGTCATCTTTCACATGATAACTCCTGAAGCTATGACGTCACAGTAAAAATGCTAAGTAAGGGCCGGGGGTTAAATGAAGCGTGAAATGTGTCAAGTCAGAGCCTTCGGAGAGGTTATCAATTATCTTGATCAAGGTTAAGTGGTTTTACATTATCGGGTTAAAATGTTTGATGGTTGGTAACCTGCTGCTTTGAAGGGTTAACACCCACTTTTCACTATTCATGTTTTGAGTCCCATGTAATCGGGGAACAGCCTATTGCCCATATACAGGGTACAATTCCAGACTTCGTACTACTACTGAGATTTTTTTAAAACCCAGTTATACTTTGCCCGACCCAGAAATCAAACCCAACCAAGGCAGTCAAAGAACGAAGTTATAACATAGAATTTAAAATTTATTACATACTAGCTTCTGCCTGCGACTTCGTACGCATAATCCCATTTTTTCCCGTCCCCGTTCGTGATTTTCGGAAAAAAGTAAAAAAAAAAATTTTGATTAAAAAGTATCCTATGTCGGTCTCCTGGCTCTAAGCTACCTTCCTACCAATTTTCAGCCAAATCTATTCTGCCGTTCTTGAGTTATAAGTAGTGTAACTAACACGACTTTCTTTTATAGAGGTATATTTATATAGATGAAGTTCAATCATTTACAAGTCGACCTAATTAAAACACGTTAAAAATGAACTATCTTCTTGACCTCTGAATATTATACTTCTTGTTACTAAAAGTATATCTCGCAGTTATACCGTTGACATTAAAAGCTATTAAAACTTCAACTTTTCAGTGGGACTGTACTGAAAAGTTACTTATTTATTTATTTATTTATTTATTTATTACACCCTGGAGGACTTACAGCTAAAACTACATAAAAATAGAAGTGAACATAAACTACTGAAAGCCAATTACAAGTCCTCACGTATAGTGACAGACTTAAATTTGTTAGGTGAGCATATCACAATTTTCGCAGTGGTTACAGCTTATTAAAATTGTACAGTTTATTATACCAGTTAATTGCAAGGATCAACTAGAAACTAGTATTAAATAGAAACTTTTAGTTACAAGAATAAGTGAAAGATAAAAATAATATAAACATTTCCGAAAACTAGGGATACAATTGAGATGCTACTTAAAAAACCTGAGGCTCATGCGCCTTCTGGCCGACGCCACGCTAGTCGCAAAGGGATCAAAGTCATACTGCTTACATATATTATTGAACTGTCTACCCGCTCGTATAATAAAACTATTCTGTCTGTAATTTGTTGATGCTAGAGGCACACGTAAGGGTGGGTTATTGCGGAATATTTTTTGTGGTACATTAAAGTGAAATTTAGATAGAAGTTCGGGGCTGTCAATATTGTTATTTAAGATTTTTAATACGTACAAAAAGTCGGCAATCTCACGTCGATCTTTGAGAGGTAATAAATGATATTTCTTACAGAGTCGAAGATAATCGACAGGGTGATATGGAATTTTTTGATGAAAACAGAGATATTTAATGAAACGTCTTTGGATGTTTTCTATGCGGTCGATGTACTTATGGTAACGTGGGTTCCATATCTGAGACGCATACTCAAGCTGACTTCTAACAAAGGTGCAATACAAAATTTTTAGTGTTTTGGCGTTATTAAAGCACTTAGAGAGACGCATAATAAACCCAAGCAATTTAGTGGCTTTTTTGATAATAGTGTCAACGTGGGTGTCAAAAACTAATTTGCTATCTTGATGAACACCTAAGTCACGGATGGTATCACACCTTGGCAAAGTCTGGCCCGATAAGATGTAGGTGTTGACTAGAGCGGCACGTTTCCTAGTGTAAGTAATTACTGAGCACTTAGATGGATTCAGATCGAGAGTTTATTAGCCCTACAGTAGACTTCAAGACGATGTAGATCAGCCTGAAGTGCCAATTCATCTTCGACCGATGATATTTTGGCAAAGATTTTCATGTCATCGGCGAAACACAGTAATTTGGATGATCGAAGGCACAGATCGATGTCGTTCACATAGATCACAAATAAGAAGGGCCCAAGTAACGAACCTTGAGGCACTCCGCTAGGCACTGAGACCCAACTAGATATATAATTATTGATCACTACAGCCTGCGATCTATTATTGATATATGAGGAGAACCACCTCAAGAGGTCCCATGAATACCTATAGAGTTTAGCTTCTTGATCAAAGTGTCGTGATCAATACGATCGAATGCTTTGCTATAATCAGTGTAAACCACATCGACCTGGCTACCATCATCCATAGCTTTAGTAATAAAATCATTAAACAAAATCAGATTAGAAGTTGTAGACCGTCCCCTCAAAAAACCATGCTGGAAGGAGCCAAGCGAAGGTGCAAGAGCAGGGTATAACTGATTATAAATAATACGCTCAAATAATTTAGCAATAATGCACAATTTAGATATGGGCCTATAGTTAGTAACTTCAGTTTTAGACCCCTTCTTATAGACCGGTGTAATAAACGCAGATTTCCACACTCTGGGGACAACACCTTGAGACAAGGATTTGGAAAACAGAATAGAGATAGGTAATGCAATAGAAGTAGCACATTTAATAAGGAATTTAGAAGATATTTTATCAGGACCAGCTCCTTTGGATGGGTCTAAACTGCGGAGTAGGTTGGTCACAACATCAATTTTGATTTCAATGTTGGAAATATTAGAGGGAGATACAGTAGTATTTGAGGAGGAAACAGGGGCTGTATAGGGCATAGGCGTTGAGCTGGGCTCGAGAAAAGTGGAATGGAAATAAGAGGAAAAAGCCTCACAAATAGAATCACCAGTGAGTAATAATTCATTATTGTATTTTAGTGTACTAGGCATAGCGTTCGAGTTGCAACGATTTTTAACAAATGTCACAGGGTAACATTAAGTGTCCTCAACTCATTTTGACTCTGAGCTTTATTTATATTCATTTAAAGTTGGGTTTTGAACATCTACTTTGGATTCATTAAGAGTGCATTAGGTGACAGTCTAACATAAAGGTGAGGAATGTTTGTATTAATGTAGAAAACTTTTAGATTCATATTTTCTGCTTTTTATTCGAAGAGAAATTTGTCGCATGTTGTTCATACAGAAAATAAGGTATCTACAGTACCATTGATCTAGATTTCTACTCAATGACTTCTACTTATATATTTAAGTTGTAACATATAAGATGACTTAGATAACTAAACAACATACTCTGTTGCCTCTGGTGCTACATTTTTATTAAGGAGAGATAATAATCGAATGACTTCTCCCGCTCGGGTGAGGCGGGAGGGATTGTCAGACTCTTACTGACTAAAAACCACCCCGTTCCTACTCCTACCCTTCGAGCCGGAGCCCCGGCAACCCGTTAAGTCCTCTGCAGCTCTGGTGCTACATGGTACGTTTACTACCGTAAGTTATTAATAGCAACATAAAACAAAAAATAATAGTGTGTCACCGGCTAATAAGCTTCTAAGGAGTACACCTGTTTTCCAAACCCCAGAAGGGAGTTGAATCAATACACAGAACCTGTGTTAAGAATAGATCATGTATGTAGAAGTAACATTAATATTGTATCGTCAGCTTACATCACATTCACTAGAATGATAGCAAACCTACACACATAAAGACATACATATACATATTAGATAGCCTCAACCCCCTTAAGGACCATTACGTTGGCATTTACAGTCACAATCTAAACTAAATTGGTTGTCATCTATTAGTAATGTATTCTCGACTGTGTGACAGCATGACAGTGTGACAGTTGACAGCATAATAGACTGTACAATGCTCAACGTATGCCCGCTTAGACAGACAAGGACTGGTTAACATAATTTTCATGATTGTTTAGGTTTAAATCTAAAATAGGAATTGTTTTGTAGTGCATTCGAATTTATCTAATATCTGTAGATTTAGCGACAAGTTAAAATGTCAAAATATTGTCTGTTCACTCGTATTTGACTAGTATTTAAAGCTATTTGTCTAAGAGGGCAGATCAATAATCTTAGCCAAGTCGATTAGTCGTTTATGCTATAGAAAATAAAATAAATGTATGGAGATTTTTATTATTATCGTCACGTGGTTAACATAAAGAAACCCACCCAGGTTTGTTAAATGACTCCTGAATTCCTATGACGACAACTGTAAAATCAAACAACTAATAAAACTATTTCTTGCTTCTTGCATCTACCATTTATTTTTCTCTGCATCACCCTAAAGTCAGGCTCGGAGAAAATGCCTACGGCATTAAGGCCACTTATTGTACATCAAGTGCATGAAGCATATCAAATATAAAATAAATAAATAAAGCAATGCATAATAAACATGACAAGAAATAATCAAGAAAGAGTATTAAAGAAACAATCTTTACATGACATTCCTTCTTTGAAACCTGCATTCGCTAGAATCTGGCTTATTCCATCGCAATAGCAAATCACGCAAAATAGTACTAATGCAACTCAAGAATTTAATCATAACATTTCAATAAGATTTATAGGAAAAAAACTAAGTCTTCCCCTTTAACTCAAAGCAAGAAATACGCAGAAAAATTTTCCATCTAACTTTGAAATGCAGACTTTTTTGCATTCACTCTGAGTAACGTAATTTCAAAGATTTCTCCAATGATTTTATAAATGGAAATTGATTTTATCAGAATGGAAATTCTGCGGCGCATTGCGGTAATATTTTTTTACAAAATGTGGGGGAAAAAGGAAAAGGAGTGTTTGCGTCTAATGAAATGCAAAGACTGCTCTGTTAATTAATTAAAAAATTCTCTCTGTTTACTTTGAGGAAATGTTGAAGGTGAATTTTACAGTAATGCTTGAGTATTTTGCTTGTGTTCCATAATATGTATAGCGGTGGAATATTATAAAATGGTAGGGGTGATGTGGTTATCCCCATCACCAATCGATCATCAATATTTATTTCCATAAGGATATAGATTAAAGTTAGGGGATTCCTTAGTCCAATACGTGATAAGGGTATTATAATATTATAGGTTTAATTTAAATGTGGGAGAGACATGCTTCGGCACGAATGGGCCGGCTTGACCGGAGTGATACCACGGTATCACAGAAAACCGACGTGAAACAACGCTTGCGTTCTTTCACGGCATGTGCATGTGGCAACGGAGGCCCAATTACCCCCCTCCCCTCCGCAATCTACCCAATCTCTAATTCCCCTCTGACTGCCTCATTGGCCGAGTGGTCGCAAGTGCGACTGCCGGGCAAGGGGTCTCGGGTTCGATTCCCGGGTCGGGCAAAGTATTACTGGGGTTTTTTAAAAAATCTCAGTAGTAGCACGGAGTCTGGAAATGTGCCCGGTATATGGCAATAGGCTCACCCCCTATTACATGGGACTCATAACATAAATAGTGAAAAGTGGGTGTTACTTCTATGTGCACCTCTGCCTACCCCTTCAGGGATAAAAGGCGTGATGTTATGATGTTATCTAATTCCCCAAAACTCCAAAAGGCCGGTATTGCACTTGTAACGCCTCTGGTATTCCGGATGTCAATTTGCGACGCCGATTGCTTACCATCAGGTGATCCATCAACTCGTTTACCGGCTTATCCCATAAAAAAAAGGAATTTTCAATAAAACAAGTATGGAAATAAATACACCCTAACTTCACACCTATTGAAATTACAAGCGTACAACTACATTAGGTAAATAATTACCGTAAATTACTGCCACTACGATACTAGTCAAAGTCAAAGCATTTATTTCAATCAAACCATACCTAATTCGGTACTTTTGAAACGTCAACAAATACAAAATAAATAATAATCTGTCAGTCAGTCCGTCAGTAAAGCTAGGTGAAGCTAAGTGCTCATTCCAAAATGTAGATTCGAATGGAGAAGAACGAGCAAGAAACTCCACAGTCATAATATTAATCTAATAAATTATAAAGCCTTTTAGGGCTTCTTTCTGTGTGACTAAACCATATCGATCAATACATATTTGGATAAAAAATTATACTTATTACGAATGATCGATGGCTGAAGGCGGGACATGTGGATAGATATTTATGGGACACATAAAAACAACACTTTGAATGATGGAAACGTATTTTATATGGGAAAATATGTTTAGACGGTTTTATTAATTGTTTTAATCAAAACTGTGACTTAATTTTGGCATGGAAACAGTTGATAAAAAACAATTCGGTAAATAATGAAATGACATCTTGAGTAAGATTCTAAAAATCTTCGTGTTTTACGAACGTTTTATAAAGGAACTTGCTATGCCGTTAAAGCTTTTTTATTTGTCATAGATCAAGTTAAATACTTTAAACAAGGTTATTACATGATACACAGATCCGGACCTCTATAATAAGTATCCCTTTCAACTATCGATCATCCAACTATCAAAGCGTATTAATTCTTCCTACCTATAAAATTCAAACCTCACTGTGTCCAAAAAACAACCGTACCATTTCATCGGAACATTTTCTTTCTCTTTCCGCCATGTTCCGTTTTCCCCACGATTACAGGTAGCTGTGTATAAATCACGCAATTCCGTTACCGCCCACCTTCCTACTACCTTGATAAACCTTTCCTCGACCAATTTGTACAAAAGGAAACCGTTATATTTTTGTTTTTTTATTAATTGTGGGGAATGTGGGGTTATTTTTTGATAATTTGGTTTATTATTATAGTTAAATTAGTGGGTAGAGGCGATTCTGTAGTTTTTCAAGTAATCAAAAGGTATAATCAGATGATACATTATTCCAATGCTGTCAATAAGTGTGTGAAGCATACGAATTAAATAAATTAAATGACGTACATTTAATTAGGTACTATAATATTTTTGAACAGCTAACACATATTTTTTAAAACAAGGAACAATTTGGTACTAGTAACTTGATTGTATCTACTAATTATGCAATTCATTTCATTACTTGTCACGTCAGGGGGGCTAAAAAGGTAACATTGTATGTTTCATATCTGAATCATAATATGTGACATATGTCATGTCCTAAAAAGACAACATTTTGATGAATCATAATATGAACTGAAAGTGTTTCATATTTGCAATTCATCTAATATGACACTTTTCAATGGAAATTCGTAAAATGGTTTGCAAAGAGTGAATTCCTATACGTCAAATAAGCAGATTTGTCAGATGTTACTCAAAGGCAACATTTCTCAGTTCATCTAATTTATATTATTAATAAATTAAAGAAAAATGGGAGATTTAGGCCTTTCTGAAAACTTTTTGGAGCATGCACGTGGTTTAGAAAGGTTTTCATATCGTCGGCGAAGTGAGACTCTCCAGGAAATGCAAGTTTTTTTTGAAATACCTGAGCCTGAATATGTTGGATTGTTTCGCGTAAATAATAGTGTGTGTCGCAAAATAATCCCAAGAGTTGGAAGAGTATTTAGCCTCTCCACGTGGTGGAATAAGTACTGTGTGCAAGATAAGTAGCCACCAAACTATTCATTACTTAAAGTAGTTATACAACTAAGTTGCAATTATCCCTTAAGATTCTTTCAAGAAAATAATAGAGATGTATATCTCATGCATTTATTTCTGTTGAAGGTATTAAGTGCACTAATACTTAAGGCTTCTGGATCGTATAATACTAATAGGCATGATTGAAGTTGTATCTTCATATACCTTGGGTTATTTCATTGTCAGTATGTCTTTTCAACAAGTTTTACACTGAAGTTATAAAATAAAACTATAAATTGTGATCCTGTACATATAGTAAATATTAAAGATTAAAATTGTGTTTCAGGATACGCCTATACAGAGTGCAAGAACTAATATACTAATTCTCTAGTACGAAACGGGTTTACAAATAAATAGATTTTGGTCAGCACGTATCTGACGATTTGAAAATGTTGTTTTTTTTGCCTTATTTTTTTAGGTCTATAGCCATAGTACAACCTTTTGGAACACGAAGAGAGAGAGAGAGAGGAGAGATATTTCAACTGATAGAGATATCATTCACAGCAATAAAATAAAGTCACTAATTTTAAAACATTTATTTCATAATCACTAACTAAAAATAACCGAGGGAAGTGCAAACTATTGTTTTTTTCTTTTCCTCTTATATCTTAATATCTTCTGATAAATCAGAATCTGATTTCGTAGCGGGATCCAAGACAGTTAATTATGTCCCAGGGACGCGCTGGACTTCAGTGTTCTGGTGTCATCTACTGTAGATCCTGGCTGACAGGAGTCGCAGCGGTTTAGGAAGCTTGTGGCAGGCTTGTCCAAAAAAATATCGAACATCTGAAATTGAAACATGATAAATGAAATAAATTTTTTCTAAGTTGCAAATTTTACCTTACTTACCATATTAAAGCTACTACCATTGCCTGGTTTCTGGTAAGCTACAATAAAACAACATGTCATTGTTTCAGTTAACACAAATACATGCAAATGCACTTGTCCTGCTGTAGTGTATCTTGCGATGAACCAATACTTAAACATCGCCAGCGAGATTTGAGTACTTCGATACACTTTTCCACGGTATTTCGAGGCCGACAATGTTTTTGGGCGTAGTGCCGTTGTTGAGTGTCTGGCTCGGTATTAATGACTAGTATTAGTACACAAATAAGCTAGTAATAAATAATTATATTTACCTTTTGACGTGTATTATTTCTTAATAGATAAAATCCATAGCGTTCAATCTTCGCCTTGGTAAGGGAAGAGCCCTTTTCTGTATCAATTTACTTCTCGAATTCCATTCACATCTCGAACTCTATTTACTGTTACTTACTTCCCAATAAAATAATGTCTAAGTTAAAGAGTTTAATATTTTTTAACAAATTTGTTTGTTTTTAAATGAAGTTTAAATTTACTGTTATTCTGACAGCGACTGACTGACGTGACGTATGAGCACGAGTCATTGCCAGCAAAAAGGAAATAAGAAAAACAAAATCAAATACTGTATGTAGTTTTTACACTGTATTTTAATGGATTTTCTAGTTTCTTGATAGATATGAGAATATCTTATAATTAAAAAACATTCAGGATCGAAATTTTTAATTAAAGTTATAATAAAACACAAGATAAACAAAACCGGTAAAGTTACGGTTCGGTTTCTCTCTATATATTTCTTATGTAGCAACATCGGCATCTAATATGATTCAGTTATGAAATGAATTGAAGGTGGTTCATATTTTAATGTTACCATTTTATGGTGATTTAGGTGATTCTCTAACAATTCATCAAATCTGTCATATTAGAAATGATTCACCCAATGTTACCTTTTTAGGCCCCCAGGGGGCCTAAAAAGGTAACGAAGTTATTTCATAGAATTTAAAATTTATTACATACTAGCTTCTGCCCGCGACTTCGTACGCGTAATCCCATTTTTTCCCGTCCCCGTTCGTGATTTTCGGAAAAAAGTAAAAACAAAAAAATTGATTAAAAAGTATCCTATGTCGGTCTCCTGGCTCTAAGCTACCTCCCTACCAATTTTCAGCCAAATCTGTTCTGCCGTTCTTGAGTTATAAGTGGTGTAACTAACACGACATTCTTTTATATATTTATATAGATGTAGTTCAATCATTTACAAGTCGACCTAATTAAAACACGTTAATAATGAACTATCTTCTTGACCTCTGAACATTATACTTCTTGTTACTAAAAGTATATCTCTCAGTACCGTTGACATTAAAAGCTATTAAAACTTCAACTTTTCAGTGGGACTGTACTGAGAAGTTACAGGGTAACATTAAGTGTCTCCAACCCATTTTGACTCTGAGCTTTATTTATATTCATTTAAAGTTGGGTTTTGAACATCTACTTTGGATTCATTAAGAGTGCATTAGGTGACGGTCTAACATAAAGGTAAGGAATGTTTGTATGTTAATATAGAAAACTTTTAGATTCATATGTTCTGCATTCTATTCGTAGAGAAATTTGTCGCATGTTGTTCATACAGAAAATAATATACACTTCATCATATATACTTAAATAAATAAATATTAACTATTACTAAATATATACAACTTAAGAATTTAAGATACAAAAAGATAAAAATTAAATAAAAGAAAACTAAAATAACTATTGAAATAAATAATTAAAACTAAAATATTACAGAAAACTAGGTATCTACAGTATTCGATTGTTCGATATTTCTAATCAACGACTTCTACTTATTTATTTAAGTTGTAACATATAAGATGACTTAGATAACTAAACAACATACTCTGTTGCCTCTGGTGCTACATTTTTATTAAGGAGAGATAATAATCGAATGACTTCTCCCGCTCGGGTGAGGCGGGAGGGATTGTCAGACTCTTACTGACTAAAAACCACCCCGTTCCTACTCCTACCCTTCGAGCCGGAGCCCCGGCAACCCGTTAAGTCCTCTGCAGCTCTGGTGCTACATGGTACGTTTACTACCGTAAGTTATTAATAGCAACATAAAACAAAAAATAATAGTGTGTCACCGGCTAATAAGCTTCTAAGGAGTACACCTGTTTTCCAAACCCCAGAAGGGAGTTGAATCAATACACAGAACCTGTGTTAAGAATAGATCATGAATGTAGAAGTAACATGAATATTGTATCGTCAGCTTACATCACATTCACTAGAATGATAGCAAACCTACACACATAAAGACATACATACATATTAGATAGCCTCAACCCCCTTAAGGACCATTACGTTGGCATTTACAGTAACAATCTAAACTAAATTGGTTGTCATCTATTAGTAATGTATTCTCGACTGTGTGACAGCATGACAGTGTGACAGTTGACAGCATAATAGACTGTACAATGCTCAACGTATGCCCGCTTAGACAGACGACAAGGACTGGTTAACATAATTTTCGTGATTGTTTAGGATTAAATCTAAAATAGGAATTGTTTTGTAGTGCATAATGCAAAATATTGTCTGTTAACTCCTATTTGACTAGTATTTAAAGCTATTTGTCTAAGAGGGCAGATCAATAATCTTAGCCAAGTCGATAAGTCGTTAACGCTATAGAAAATATAATAAATGTATGGAGATTTTTATTATTATCGTCACGTGGTTAACATAATGAAACCCTCCCAGGTTTGTTAAATGACTCCTGAATTCCTATGACGACAACTGTAAAATCAAACAACTAATAAAACTATTTCTTGCTTCTTGCATCTACCATTTATTTTTCTCTGCATCACCCTAAGGTCAGGCTCGGAGAAAATGCCTACGGCATTAAGGCCACTTATTGTACGGCAAGTGCATGAAGCATATCAAATAAAAAAATAAAGCAATGCATAATAAACATGACAAGAAATAATCAAGAAAGAGTAATAAAGAAACAATTTTTACATGAAATTCCTTCTCTGAAACCTGCATTCGCTAGAATCTCGCTTATTCCGTGGCAATAGCAAATCACGCAAAATAGTACTAATGCAACTAAAGAATTTAATCATAACATTTCAATAAGATTTATAGGAGAAAAACCAAAGTCTTCCCCTTTAACTCAAAGCAAGAAATACGAAGAAATATTTTCCATCTAACTTTGAAATGCAGACTTTTTTGCATTCACTCTGAGTAACGTAATTTCAAAGATTTCTCCAATGATTTTATAAATGGAAATTGATTTTATCAGAATGGGAATTCTGCGGCGCATTGCGGTAATATTTTTTTACAAAATGTGGGGGAAAAAGGAAAAGGAGTGTTTGCGTCTAATGAAATGCAAAGACTGCTCTGTTAATTAATTAAAAAATGCTCTCTGTTTACTTTGAGGAAATGTTGAAGGTGAATTTTACCGTGATGCTTGAGTATTTTGCTCGTGTTTCATAATATGTATAGCGGTGGAATATTATAAAATGGTAGTGGTATTGGTGATGTGGTTATCCCCATCACCAATCGATCATCAATATTTATTATCATAAGGATATAAATTAAAGTTAGGGGCTTCCTTAGTTCAATACATGATAAGGGTATTATTACATTATAGGTTTAATTTAAATGTGGGAGAGACATGCTTCGGCATGAATGGGCCGGCTTGACCGGACTGATACAACGGTATCACAGAAAACCGACGTGAAACAACGCTTGCGTTCTTTCGTGTGCATGTGGTTAACGGAGGCCCATTTATCCCCCTCCCCTCCGCAATCTACCCAATCTCTGATTCCCCAAAATCCAAAAGGCCGGTATTGCACTTGTAACGCCTCTGGTATTCCGGATGTCAATTTGCGACGCCGATTGCTTACCATCAGGTGATCCATCAACTCGTTTACCGGCTTATCCCATAAAAAGAGAAATTTTCAATTAAACAAGTATGGAAATAAATACACCCTAACTTCACACCTATTGAAATTACAAGCGTAAAACTACTTTAGGTAAATAATTACCGTAAATTACTGCCACTACGATACTAGTCAAAGTCAAAGCATTTATTTCAATTAAACCATAATTCGGTACTTTTGAAACGTCAACAAATACAAAATAAATAATAGTCCGTCAGTGAAGCTAGGTGAAGCTAGGTACTCATTCTAAAATGAAGATTCGAATGGAGAAGAACGAGCAAGAAACTCCACAGTCATAATATTAATCTAATAAATTATAAAGCCTTAGGGCTTCTTTCTGTATGACTAAACCACATCGATCAATACATATTTGGATAAAAAATTATACTTATTACGAATGATCGATGGCTGAAGGCGGGACATGTGGATGGATATTTATGGGACACATAAAAACAACACTTTGAATGATGGAAACGTATTTTATATGGGAAAATATGTTTAGCCGGTTTTATTAATTGTTTTAATGAAAATTGTGACTTAATTTTGGCATGGAAACAGTTGGTTTAATAATAATTTGGTAAAGAATGAGATGACATCTTTAGTAAGATTCTAAAAATATTCGTATTTTGCACTACGCTGTAAAAGATTTTTTATTTGTCATAGATTAACACATTGGATGCCGTGTCAGATAATGATGACCGACACTAGCAGAGGATTAGCCTTTAACAGTTTTTGTTGGCAGTTAAAGGCTTAAGTTAAATACTACAAGATAATTTACATGACACACAGATCTGGACCTCTATAGTAAGTATCCCTTTGAACTATCGATTACCCAACTATCAAAGCGTATTAATTCATACCTACCTATAAAATTCAAACCTCACTGTGTCCAAAAAACAACCAAACCATTTCATCGGAACATTTTCTTTCTCTTTCCACCATTTTCCGTTTTCCCCACGATTACAGGTAGCTGTGTATAAATCACGCAATTCCGTTACCGCCCACCTTCCTACTACCTTGATAAACCTTTCCTCGACCAATTTGTACAAAAGGAAACCGTTATATTTTTGTTTTTTTATTAATTGTGGGGAATGTGGGGTTATTTTTTGATAATTTGGTTTATTGTTATAGTTAAATTAGTGGGTAGAGGCGATTCTGTAGTTTTTCAAGTAATGAAAAGGTATAATCAGATGATACATTATTCCAATGCTGTCAATAAGTGTGTGAAGCATACGAATAGGGTAGACGACTAATTTTTATTTTAATGTCCGTCTGATAGATTATTTAAAAACATTAGACACGTATTTTTTATTTTCTCACAGAAACGAATAGTTTCGAAGATATATTGATTTGAAATGTCGCGTGACGTCACTTCTCAGTACATTTTATACTAAGAAATGACGTTTTAGCCCCCACTCCTAAACTTTGATTCGTTTTATCTAAGTATTGTTTTATTATACGACAAAATAAAAAAATACGTGTCTAATATTTTTTCATTACCTAACTTACGGACTAATTATATTTTTAATTTTCAAACCCTGTCATCATCCCCATTAAATAAATTAAATAACGTACATTTAATTAGGTACTATAATATTTTTGAACAGCTAACACATATTTTTTAAACAAAGAACAATTTGGTACTGTTACCTTGATTGTATCTACTAATTATGCAATTCATTTCATTACTTGTCACGTCAGGTCTCGCAATCGTGTTAATGTTGTCGCAGGTCTTGTTAATCAGGACTAGGTACACTAGTACACTCATGTACCTACAATAACTGAAAGAAACTGTGAACACCCTCAAAAACGCTTCGCATATGAAACCCAATTTCAAGCTTGTATTCACAAGGCCAATGAAGCAGTTCATATTAATATTGTGAAGGCAGGAAGGAAAACGGAGTTAGCGCACAAGTAATGGTGTTTGTTTATAACGGAACCCCATGAAGGTAAAAGTATAATATTTTGTTTGGTAATTTGCCTCGTGGAAGCTTAATTGCTTCCTCACTGATTACGGACCAAAGAAAATATCGTTTACTGAAATAAAAAGGTTAATATTGTACCAGTAAATGAGGGAGCTAACTGCCGTAACGTTAAACCGTGGATGGTTGAGAAGTTGGAAAAAGAAATAGACTTGAGTGGATGGAAAAAAAAACAAAGAAAAATGGGGTTTAAAGATCAATTATGTGCTAGATGAAATTAAGGACTGCCTCATTGGCCGAGTGGTCGCAAGTGCTACTGCCGGGCAAGGGGTCTCGGGTTCGATTCCCCGGTCGGGCAAAGTATTACTGGGTTTTTTAAAAATTTCAGTAGTAGCATGAAGTCTGGAAATGTACCCGGTATATGGCAATAGGCTCACCCCCTAGTACATGGGACTCATAACATAAATAGTGAAATGTGGGTGTTACTTCTGTGTGCACCTCTGCCTACCCCTTCGGGGATAAAAGGCGTGATGTTATGTTATGAAACTAAGGATCTTCATAAGAATATCATTTTCACACAACACGTAAATGTAGACAAAATAACTAAAAGTAAATGAGAACAAAGATTTTAGAAAAAGATCTTAAAATATTCTCCCATGTCGTAGGTGCATTTTGCAAATACTAACACGTACACATCATATCCAGGCCCGAACAAACTACAAATATTTGTTTCGTATCGAAATATACTACAAGATTGCAACCAAAATCTATAAGATTTCCACAAGTTTAAAACTAGAAACGTATCAGAAATAATATCCCAACTAATATTATAATAGCTTAAGTAAGTTTGGATATTAGTGACATCTTTACGCTTTTCCAAATCAACGAATCATCATCTTTTGCGCATAATAGTTGGGAGTATTAAACGACAAATTCAAATGGCCTAAAGCCGTAGCTAAGCTCAAAGTCAAGGTCAAGGCATTTATTTCAATTAAACCAAAGTTTGGTAAGTACTTTTGAAACGTCAACAAATACAAAATAAATAATAGTCTGTCAGTCAGTCCGTCAGTGAAACTAGGTGAAGCTAGGTACTCTGCAACTACATTTACCTGTGCAGCTGTCACAGTAATAGGCAATACATGTGGCTCCTCCATCCCACTTCTTGAACTCCTGCTGCCTCGATCTGAGCTCTCCTCTTCCGAGTCTGAGGCGTGGAACGACAGAGACCCTGGACTTGGATCGCTGAGTCTCAATTTGAGGCAGTCTCGACGCATTTTGAGTCGGTACAGTATTTTTTTAATTTAGCACTTTATTTGCAACATGTCTTTGGTTTTATCTTTGGGAATGTTTCGTTTTCTTTGGTAAAAGACTTTTTTAATTAAGTTTTAAATTGTTTCTTGTTCATCTTTTGTGCTGCGGAAGATTTATTATTGTTTTAATTTAATTTTTTATCACAATGCGTGGTGCAGAACGGTTTGGCGATCGCTTTAAACTAAAACTTACGAGTAAGGTGTTTCTTGTAATACGAAAATAGTTTTACAATAATTTTCGAGAGTTGTATAATTAATTGTTCCATTTGGAACACCTAAACAAAATAGTATAAACACATTTTCTGCTCCATTCACTAATGACCCGAAAACATGTAGGTGTCTATTATTATTTCCTTCATTCATATATCATGAAGTTCGTCAATACCCCGCCCGTGTGTCCCAACCTTAGACCCACGTAATGCGACACCTTGCCACGTAAGGACTCTGTTACGTCCTTCTATTGTCGCACTTGTATAACCGGCTTTATTGCGACTCTCATTCCTAGCACACGTTTCCTCTGCACGATTTTTCCTTCAACAAACAAAATACAATGCTTTGCTTTAAAAAATATTTGATTTATAAAACCAGAAAGATGAAGCGAATTTATTTCATATATTATTTTGTTACATATCTATGTTTTTATATTTACGTTTCGTGAACATTTGGTATTTGGAAACATTTAGTTTTGTCATGTTTACTTTGTGAAGTATTCCTGATATTTGGAGCATTTGTAACGTATAGAAACTGTTTGGTCTCGGAGTATAAACACCGATTTGCTAAGTACTATGCTGATTTCAGCCATTGTAATTTAAATTCTTGGATGCATTTAGTTAGTGCGTGTTTACAGTTCGATTATTCACGGCGCAATGTTTCGTCGTGACACATCTACCTCGTACTATGCAAAGTTTTGGAAACTACTAACAAGAATGAAGTATAAAGATAATTGGATAACAGCATAATAACATGCCATTTTCTAAAACACCCTCAATTTCTTTTCTCCAAATAATTTCTGCATACAAATCAACAAAACCCAAATACAAATTGAGTTTAATCAAAAACATGAAACACCTAACCGTTAATTTTACACCGCCATTAACCTGTTAGTAAAGGGGTCAAGGCTAAAACGCAGACCAGGTGCTGGTGGCTCAAATCAAAAACTTCATAACAAATCAAGTTTAACAATCCACAACAAAAAAGTCCAGATAACACTAGTTTACTTCAATAATATACTTCGACTTCAATTAAGGAGTCGTAAACACAGAAATTGAAATGTAAACTACTCCGATTGATTAGCAAATGTTTCTGCATATTCCTTTTGTATACAATGTTCGAATGAAATAAACCAGGATTGGTGAATGTCTAGAAATAATCAATTGTTTTGGTTTAGAGTACCTTTGGGAACTGGAGAGCTAGTTGACTCATTGCATTGTACGAGCACAGAGTACGTTTGTCACAATCCGTACTCTTCCCATAGGTGGTCTAACAACCGATTGAGGGACTACAGACTTAGCAGAGCCCGAACAGCAGCGCTTTGTGAAACATCTGATCCTCTTCAACAACAAAAGTCAAAGTTAAAGTCAAAATCATTCATTTCAAGGACTTACTTTTGAACGTCAAAACAAAATATTTAAATATGGCACTACCCAAAGCACTACCCACAGGATGACTGGCAGAGAATGCTGTTAGCATTAAGTCTTCCTTATGCAATTGTATAAAACTTAAATAAATAAAATAAATATTTTAAAAATGTTAGTCTGTCGGTCAGTTCTCCAATGAAGCTATTTGCTCGTTCCAAAGTATAAATTCCTATGGAGAAGGACGAGCAAGAAACTCCTTTTCAATCAGGTACCTCATGCGTGCCTATCAACCACGGAACGAGGGTTCATACTCTAGCAGTCACTCTCATGGACTATGAATGCTGATGACTGTAAGACTTAGAAATAACATGTCCTTAATCAGGAGAAACTGGACTCTAAATGATGTGTCATTAAAATTGAATATCAGATTTTATATTGAGTGATTGATCTCTGACCTGATCAATTTGTGCAAATTGATACAAAACTCTTGGTAAGGCTCATTGTCAGACTTTGCAAGCTACTGATTGCATGTAATTACTTACGAACATTATTACAAGATAAGTGCTGTTTGAATCATGACAAAATATCAAACTCAGTAAGAGTTTTCTAGTAAGAGAGTCCTAAAGCCGATCCACAAACAGACCCATTGCGAAAAACATCCTAGCCTAGTTATAGCCTCATTTGATAATAAAATCAATGCAGTTTAACATTAAGTTCAAAATAGAACATAACTTCGTAGCAACAAAGTTTAATCTTAAATATCATTAACTCAGAAACTACGAACAAATTTCCCACTCGCAATTTGCTAAGGACTGGTGGCTCGTCCTCGTCGTGGCTTCTATTTTTCTTGTCATTTGCAAATTGAACCACTTTTTACCCTGGTACAAGTTAATCTAAGTTGGAAGTGCAATTTCCAAGCACTTTCCGCTATCATGAACATAAAATTAGTTTAGAAGTAGATGCTACGTCACCAGATATTAAAATCTATTCGCTGGAAAATGCTTTGCAAAATATTTGATGCTTACACGTTGAAATTGCATGCAGTGTGTGGTAATAAAGAAATAGTTTGTTGTTTGTTTTGGTTCACACAGATGAGAATGTTTCTAGAAAATATTTGTCCTATATTTTTATAAAAATTATTAAACTGAAACATAATATTATTTTAACCACCATTATTGGAATAACGGTTATTATTACAAATCCAGTCACCCTTTAATAACTTTAGATAACTAATGAAAACGGCTCGACCGGAGGGATACCATGACGTTCACAGAAAACCGACGTGAAACAACGCTTGCGTTATGTTTCATCGTGTGAGTGAAGATACCGGAGGCCCAATTACCCCCAATATCAGCAAATTCCCGAATCCCCAACAAATTTTAGATGAGTGATCCCCAAAAAGCCGGTATCGCACTTGTAACGCCTTTGGTGTTTCAGGTCTTGACGAGTGGCACCAATTGCTTACTATCAAGTGATCCATCTGCTCGTTTATCGGCTTACCCCATAAAAAGAACTGAAACGATAATAATACACAAACCTCTCTATTTCTAGTCTCACTCTACCCCTTATAAAACTAAACAAACAAACAAAACAAAGGACCATAATGAAATAATTGGATGAAATGTACACAATAATACACCATTCTGAACAACGCAATCCGCTTTCCGACTATTGATATTGGAAAATCTACAGGCAATCAGCAAAGTCCATTATAAAACGAAGGATTAAAGGCAGACATGTGATTCCTTTTATTGCCGGATCAAATGAGGGAATATAATAGGAACATTGGAATTCTTTGTTTGTGGTGAGATAGAAAAGTGCAAGGTACTTGATAATTAGGTATAATATGAGCTTTATCGAGTTGAGTTAGAGTTTTTAGTTTGTTACTTCTGTAGGTACTCAAATAACTAAATGTTTCTTTACACATTTTCATACAAAGATAGATAGCATCTTGAACTAAATCGCACAAACTGGGGAAGAGCCTTTTACATATTATAAGCAAGAGAAACTAATTAGTGAAACAAGTTTCGGGTAGGTACTGATCTGATATTAGGTAATACTGACAACTATGAAGACCATCATATTGGTTACACAAGATCGTAAACGTTATGACGAATATCGTACCACCCCTAGCAGACTGAAGACGGCAGATGGCACTCACTTCAAATGAAATATCATTTACTGTTGACATCCAGCCGAATCTGGTTAAGACTTATGCCACCAACATAGTTGGAAAAAGGCCAAAAACTAGAAGATAATTATCAACAACAATCCTACTAAGTAGGGGGAAATGCATCAAGAAATTATTTCGTTTCTGCTGTCCATTCCATTTTGGCATCCATTGCATTGTAAATATTAATGGACGTTTTATATGAAGATTTATTACTTTTGCACTAAATACTGTCAGTAGTTATAAATTATATTGAATGTTCTCTTGTGTAGGGAAAAACCGAGAATCCATATGGTACGAAAATTCCGGACAAATTGCATAACAACCTGATATAATTTCAATGTAAAGTAATAACATTTTGAAGAAAACAATAGTGATTCAACACAGTAATAACAGCTGCGAGTAATCGTAGCAAGATAATGGACTGGATCTTAAGCTGATGTAAACGCTATTTCTTTTTATTTTTCTTTTAAGTTAAAGACTACCCGACAAGACAGGTACACTTTGAAGTCTTCCATCAATACGAAATATAAGTGCTAGTTTTGTCATACAAGGTGATTCAAATCATGCTTTTGATCACCAATTTGCTAAAAGCCACAATAAAAAAAAACCACTGCTTCTCGGCAAACCAGCAAAAATCTCAAAGACAAAAACCGATCTTTTAATCTCAATAAAACACAAATAAATGATGACTGAACTTGTGAGACAGCTAATTAAAATTTTGGAATGCAGAATGTAAATACTAGTATCAGAATTGAGGAAGCTGAAACTATAAAACCCACCAGAAAAGATACTTTAGCGTGGCATAACAATGATGCTACAAGGACTTTCTAAATATAATGGTGTATCGTAAAATTATACGGTGTACTGTGTTATTGGGTTGAAACACACTCATCAAGTGGTCTTGGTGAATTACTAAGCAATATATCACGGACTAGATTAGATTTGGACCAGGTGGATGGGGACGCCAATGCGAAAGTAATGGCTGCATTACAGTTTACCTTGAAGAAAAGATTTGTGGTAAATTTAACTGTAGCTCTATAGGATTGCAAGTGCAGCGAAGCAGATGGTTGGAAAATTAGGCAAATTGCAATTGCTGAAATCAAAATGATGTATGTTATATAAGGCTTTTTGGAATTCGACAAAACTATCACAATTTTTCTATTAGGTACACAATGTGACAACTGTCAGATCTTCCATGATACTCAAAGGAAAAATAGTCAACAAAAGGAAACATTGGTACCACAGAAGGACTGTCAACCCTGCTTAGAAAAGGATTCCAACTTAGAAGTCAGTTTCAAATTCAGCGACACACATTGACAGCTTGTCATCCAAGATAAGATGGGCTCCTATTTTCAATTTCCTTTGCCGTCCGCCCCGATCTTCACATCATTTTGACTACTAAAGATGAACATGCAAAACTCTTCGGAGTTTCGTCTCACGGATTATAATTTAATGTAGCTACTCAGCTCATAATGAAATACAAATCTTTAATTCATTTATTCGCAGCGCTCATTTTAATCTTAGAATGTTTTAATTCGCTTAGGAATCAATTGAATAATGAAGTAAGGCTACTGAGTGTGATTCTTCTAATGTTATTGTTTAGCAGAATTGAGTATCAATTTCTCATATTTGTGTATAATTATATTGAAATTTGAATTCTTTTTCTAAAGGCATTAAGGCTAATGACCCATAAGCCTTTGAATATGTAGCATGTAGACTATTTGTTGTATAAACGCGTTCAGAATCGGATTATGAGGATAACCTTCGCAAGCACGGGGCTTCCTATCAACAAGGGCCCAAACATTTTCCTAAAGGATTCATCTATATTTAAAAGAGTTCCCTGTTGAAAAGGTACTGAATACTTTATACGGATTCCTGTTTTGAATTTCAGAGTAAAAATGATGCTGGAATTGAAGAAAATTGGTAGCATTGTATAGGTAGCGTTTAGATTGAAATTTTCAATAAATCATAACTGTTTGAGGTATTACTCACGTAAAGATTGATTACAAATGTTGCGAAGACAGCTTCAATCATCTTTAACCCCAATTTTTATTACAGCGAAATTTTTCTCCGTATTTCAATCTACGACTTTGTAAAACCTATGTTTTTGCAATTTTGTTAATTTTGCCAACGCAGACATTTTGGAAAATCAACCTTATACCAATTACGACAAGATTTATATGTAATTATTGTGATGTTTCCAGAATAACATTGCTTGTAACCTTTGACATTTTATCATTGGACGAGGGTAGTATTTAGTTAATAGCAGCCTACGGGTCTACTCTCTCTTTCTGTTGATGGAAACCAAATAAAAGTTCGTATGGACCAAAATGCCGCCGGCTATGTACCTAAAGACCCAATCGTTTATTTCGAACCTGCAAAGGTTCATGATTTTCCTTTATTTCTGTTCAAACGGGTTCCTCTAGGTAGACCAAATTGCTATTAATGACTCACTTATCTGATAAAGGTCAATTTATAGAAAACCTATAATAACAATATGCGTCTGATAAAAATTCAAGGCTAGTCTGGATTCGATTGTGAATAGTACCTATGAGTAAATTTCAACAGATTTCACAGAAGCCTTTGAACAGATGTAGCATGTCCCGCTAATGAATATATTTAGAGCATTGTAATCATAATATTATTTCAATGTGGGTCAATAAATTCTATACATAGGATTCCCGGTAAATTTTCAGCAAAACAATTCGAAAATGGTACATAAATTCCAGCCTATTACATTATCAGTACCGTTACCACGATAACACTGTTTACGATATATTATTGTCGCTCATGATTCCACATTTAAAATTTTCCTTATATTCCAGAGTAAGAGCAAACAACATTTAAAAATACTACCATCATACATATGTAAATTCAATAATGTTTACATCAAATGCGTCGGAGGAAAACGTATTTCGCATCAAATTAGGTTTATTTATTCATCCTGACAACCAATTATGGGAAAATTCCTCGGGAAACGTATAGGAACGCATTACGCACTTGTCCGATGTAGCGAAATAATCGTCTATTCGGTGAAAATACACCCAATATTTAGTACGCGACCGCCATGCCGATCTGCACCGTAAAACGCTTATAAACACTATTTTTGTATCGTTATTTTGTAAACGTAATCGATTACGAACGTAACACAGATAATAATCACCGATCGTTTTGATCACTCGAGATTTTTTATTCAGAATATCGATATTTTACCGTTGCGTTTTATATTTTTAATATATTTTTTTCGGATGGCTAGAGAAAAAAGCGCGGGCTTGTATTTGGGAGCGCGTAACGACGCCCACCGTCGACAGTGGCGCCGCGCGCGGCACTGGCTGGAAATCAACTGGCTTCGGGCAACAGGAACGTTCCATTTCACCAGCAAAATTACGAATACGTTGTCGTTGAGCCTTAGTGGCATTGTTTTAGAGTTTAGAATTGTTTATTTTGTTGTTGAATAGTAATATTATGTGTGTCTATATAGGCATCAGGATGTCCCTTTTGTTCAAAGCGTTCTTGTTCCGCTCATTTGAGTAGATTCCGTTTTATTTGGGCAGTATATAATCGTTACATTAATTTCTGTCTCCATTGTCTCGAACTGTTTGTAATATATGTAATTTTGATCTCCTTATGAATTGTATACAAGTTCCTATTAATAAACACAGTTGGAATATCTGTTTATTCTATATGAAATAGTTTGTTTTGTATATCGAAGATTGTTTTCCGTAAATACAGAGGTGAATGGAATTTTGAATGCTGAAAGATTTGAAAGGAAAATTGTTTTTGTATTATAATTGAATTGCATTGTTATAATCGTGTCGATATTTTTCAATTGTAAATTATAAATGTTTGCTCTAAAAACACATTAAACTATACTTCTAAGAATACAAATAAATAGCTAACGTTTTGATACATTATATTTAAATTAAGTACTTTCTTAACTGTATGAGATTAATGATACAAGTAGGATTATTTCAACCAAAAATTATAAAGATTTAATTATGCAATTGATTAAATTTTTAGTTCAGTTTTAATATGTTTTAGTCTAATTTATAATCAGTAAAAACATTGTATGTAACATTTCAAAAAAATAATTAGGTAATTCATTTTGTAAGCCAGAATATTCGAACGTTGCATTCTAAAATTCAAACATTTAAAAATAATAAGCAACATTTTCTTACAAGCCAGTCTTAATACGAGTGAGTGCTTTCAAAGACCTCTCGCTCTAACACCTTTGTTGCGGCAAGGGGAGCAAAACCGCTTAATTATATAATTAGAGCATTAATTAAGTAATACTAAGAGGAAAGAATTAATATCATTAGAGAAGCTGTAAAGTACATAATAATATTATCCCTAATTCTTATTTTCTAAAAAGGAATAGCTAGATTGGAACTTGGTTATCTATGGTATGTTTATTTTTTTATTTGTATCAGGCAACAGGTACAGTATCAAAGTTCCAGTATTAAAAAACTACATTATTGCTTACAAGTGTTTAGATTTTCAGTTATTTTTGGAAAATCACAAAACAATTTAAACTAGTTTTGTTATGAGTCATATATTTTTAATAATGGAAGGGATATAGGTATAATTGTATACTGTGTGATATTGGTGGGTTTTACTTCGAAAAGCTGAATCTTGTTATAATTGTTTCCTGACCCGGGAATCGGTCTACCACCTCTTACTCAACAGTCGCTCTTGAACCACGAATAGTTTGTTTCTAATTATAAAGGGTAATTTTATTATAAAATTATTACTATTTACTTTTCAAAAAGCTTACCTACACGACGTTTCATAGAATCAATGAATCACTACAAAGACTAATAACATCAATAAACCGTTATTACGACTTTTAATAACAGTTACTAATGTAATAAATAACAGTTATTATTATTTGTATGACCACCCACAGGTGGTTATGATCTTAATGGTCGGCGTTAAAAAGAAAATGGCGTCCGTACCAAAACAATAATATTTTTCGTCCTACATTTTTTGTTTTTAATAGCACTTGTTTCATGTTTTGGCCTCGTCATCATCGATAGTCTGTGTTAGACCAATGTTGAACTGTAGATCTCCTCAACATAACAAGGAGTTTGCTATAATCTCCACATTTGTGCAAGCGTATTGGAGTTGGAGATCGCAGTCAAAAGCTTCAGGTTTTACAGAAATCACTGCAGCCTACATATATAATAATACTATTTAAAAACTATACTAACACCAACTATAAAAAAAAACAAAAAAAAAATACCTCCCATAGGACACAATTCCATATTCAAAAATATTTACTAAACATTAACCCTACAACTGCCGACTGCCGGCACAAAAGACCAAGCTACATTATTATTTGGTTTATTTATAACCGACCCACTTCGTTCACCCACCTGTCATATCGTATTATTAATCTATCGATGTCTGCGACGAATATTCATTATAAAATGTACATTCTATTTACAGTCTATTTGACGCTAATGTGTTTGGAATATTTTGAAAGGAATTCATTAAAGGTAAATATATCTTTGTGGGTACAATGTATTGTGTAATAAACAGCTTTTATATTTGAATTTGCGTAATTCAAAGCGTATTATGGTTACGGATTGGATATGGTATTGATTGTATGTTCTTTGTGGAAAATTTCTTCAAGAAGTTATCAGATTTTTTACTGTATTCCTTTTGTATTATTAGGCAATTTCTATTTCCAACCAAAAGGTAGAGAAAAAGTATTTTAAGTACTTAGCTTGACTCCAGATATTTGGACTAATGTTTTGTCATAATTATGTAATTACTAAAAACTCTGATGATGATGAATACATAGAATCACTCTTTTTGAGTAAGTCTGTACCAATATTACATCACCACTTAATAAAAAGCGAGTCATCTTCAAACACAATACAATTTCAACACACTACCACCATTGAAAAATTACGAAAAACTTACAGCGAATAATACAAAAACCCTTTTTAAAATAGAACCTAGGGTCTCGTAACAACAAGGCAAATTACGTAACATCACGTTCAAAACACGACGGTCGTCTCCAAACCCCTTTACAACGATTCAAAAGAAAAAAAATAAAATAGTGATACTATTTCAGTACTTATTTTGCAATTCTAATTTTACCCGAGAAACCTTATATACAATTTTAGTCCCCTAAGCTGTTAAGGGTTCTTGTTAAGCAACCCTGTTCTGTTGAAACCGTTGTCATTTCATATGAATTAATTTTTTTAGATATTGATGAAATACTTCTGACATTACTTGTCGTATCTATGCCGTGACTGCTTTTTAGTTAAGTAATACGTTGAATTAGTACTCATACACGATGTATTTAGTAGCTGGATTCTGTACTTAGGATACGCAATGAAAAACGCGATTAGTAGACTTTTACTGACTGCCTCATTGTGACTGCTGGGCAAGGCGTCTCGGGTTCGATTCCCAAGTCGGGCAAAGTATGACTGGGTTTTTCAAAAAAATTCTCAGTAGTAGCACGGAGTCTGGAATTGTGACCGGTATATAGCAATAGGCTCACACCCTATAACATGAGACTCATAACATAAATAGTGAAAAGTGGATGTTACATTGTACAGTGGCATTATGTACACCTCTGCCTTCGAAGATAAAAGGCGTGATGTTATGTTATGTTAGACTTTTACTTTTTTATTTTTTCAGCAACTTTAATGTGTTTATAACAATGTGTAGACAGGCAAGAAGTTCTTAATAGATTTTATTTTTCTACATGAGTGTTATAATATGAAGCAAACATTAAATGTATCTGTAATTTACCCATTCTTCTCAGTGTATGTGCAAACTATAAAATTGTATAAAAATAAATAAAACCTAATTTAAAAAGATTCAGTTAAACAAATTTATTCAAAGAAATAATTATTGACTTTACCTTGTAATTAATATTTAAAATGGCTCTTCCTTTGGTCAGGCCTGCGTTGAATTTTAAATGAATTAATTAAAAGTAGGGACTTTTCATTACTTATACATCTTTCAATTTATTCGAACCTTTGAGATACATGGAATTTATTACCCTTTATAATAATTAACAGACAAATTCTTCTTTTGATTTCACATGAAGTGTTAATTAAGAAGATTTTGATTGAACCAAATTTTTTAGGCAGTGAAAGCTAAATACTTAAGTACTTGTTAATATTTACTTAGTATTCAAGCAATATTTAAACCTAAATTCATAATAAATTTGATCAATTTGTTTAAACTATTATTATGTCCAAGACCCATTGCCCAGTACTCGCACAATGGTCCATACAAACGATCACTATATTAATTCGGCAGCCATGTTTTACTAAAAAATGAGGAAGAAGAGCAGTTTAGTCAATGTTATTTATATTTAACGACAAAGATCTTTATAACATTGTCATAATAAGAACTTCAGACGATACAAAATGAAGTGTTAAATACGATTTAATAAACCGATGAAAACCCTCATTAAAAAATTCAAGGCGAACATAAATCTAAATAAAATATCTTCACATAATAAACTAACTGTGAGTTGTGAGTTTCTCATGCCTTATAATTTATAACGTCCACAAACTTAGTTACCTTGAAACCCCTTCACACTCAGACGTTAATGTCAAAAAGTTTTGACAGATACAAATCGTCAAAGTAATTAATAATAAAGTGAAAATATACCCCGGGTCGCTTCATCATAACTCGAGAATTTGGCGCAGCGGCAAAAGGGTTAAGTGAGATTCAATTATTGTGCGAAAGAAAAGGGTTCGTAGTTATAGTGAAATAATGAAAAGAAATAGTTTTAGTCGGTTTTAGTGTGGGGGAAAGAATTTACCGGTGCATGTAAAGGCTCGTTGTAGAATTTTAGTACATGTTTGAGATCAGAATTTATTTTGTTTATTTTTTGTTTGTTTTGGATTTGTCAGTCGTATTGTATAAGTAGCATTTATATATCAATTAGGGTGAACTCATCTAACTTCGTGACAAAGGCCTTTGAGTAATAAAATACCAATAAATTATTAATTAATTTAATTCAGTCTCCGCATGAGTTTTAATCAGTCTTTTATGAGGAATATTAGCACAAATAATCAGATTTTTCTAGAAACCTAAGAGTTCTGCCAAATTTACTAAACCGAATTATTAGGCGAGTCACAGGATTAGATGAGTTCACTATAAATGATGATCGAGGAACCCATGATCCAGTCTGTCTTTTTTATGAAACAAAAATTTCATCATGGTTTCCGAAACATATTAAAAATGTATGTAAAATGTATTCAATTTTGTGAGAAAAGAAACAATACGTGTCTAAAGTTTTAAATTAATGTACCAGACGGACATTAAAATTAAATTTAGGAAACTACCCTATTTAATAGCATTGCTTTACATTTCTAAGCAATTTCAGCAATTAACAAAAAAGAAGTAAACAGATACGAACGGATATGAATGGGGCCATCGCTAGAGTGCGCCTTAGACGGACATATACTGACCAGATTGGCGATATATATTAAAAAAGGCCAAATTTGAAATAACCTTAACCGACGAGCATGCATGAAAAGACTACCTATTGATGAAGTGAAAGAGGTATGTAAGAATCGTAGCTATTGGCGTTCTATAGTCTCTGCCTACCCCCATGGGAGACATATAATGTGTAGACGAGAAGTTATGTATGTAGTATTCATCAATTACATAGTAACAACTAACATAGTAAATCTGTTCCTGCTTCTAAATCAAACACAACTTCCTTATTTCTAAGCGTCAAAAGACCATACAATTTGCAAGTTAAATAGTACATAAGGACCACTGCACATCAAGGCGTTATGTAGCGTGCTTTATAGAAAATTTTGAATTGATTGACTTGAAGAAAGTCGTAGATATTTTATGCACAAATTAGTGACTATAATAATCCTTACTTCCTATATTATATATTACTTATATTATAAAAATCGGAAAGTGAGTTTGTTTGTTTGTTTGTTTGTTTGTTCAGACTTCACGCCGTAACTACTAAACCGATTGCATTGAATTTTTGCACACGTAAAGTTAGTAGTCTGGATTAAATAATAGGGTACTTTTTATTCCGAAAAAATTTGATATTCCCGAGGGAAAACAAAAGTATTGGTTATAGATAGCGCTGTATGTATTGGTATATGTCACATCTAGGCTACTTTTTATCCTTTTGTGACGCGAGCAAAGCCACGGGTAAAAGCTAGTATAACATAAACACCTAATTCACTCTTTAAACCCATAGGAAATCACAAACTGAATCCAATAAAAAGTAAACATCCATTTGACATTCAATATATTTAACCAAAATCAAGTATGAGCCTTCCTGAAAGGGGTTTTGGTACATTAAAAATGATACTGCCTACCTACAAAAAAAAGGTGGATAGGCTTTAGGTTACATAGATTTTAATTTTGTTAACTAAGCTCTATATTATTATTATACGGAAACAATACTTTTAAGTTAATTTGTAAACTGGAAATATAAGGCTTTTATTATTTTTATAATCAAATTGAGTGTAAAAGTTGACGCTATAATTCAGAAGCTTAAAATTAATAAGCAATCTGAATTCGATTTTCTTTTTCTTATTACGTCCGTAACCAACTAGCATTATATTAAAATTAATTTAATTCAATGGACTTAATTTTATTATATAACTAGCTTCTGCCAGCGGCTTCGCCCGCGATCCCAGGGATAAAATGCCTATGTATCACTTCAGACCATAATCTACCTCTATTCCGAATTTCATTCCGGTCCCTTTAGTCGTTTTAATATGACTGAGTAACAAACATACGCATAAACTCACATATTTTCATTTATAATATCGAGTCAAGCTAATTTCAACCATTTGCCTTTCAGTTACAGCGTAAAGTCTATGAATGAGTACCTATTGTAAACGTTAGAGTAGACAAATACAATCAGAAATCACCCAATTGCTAAGCTATCGGGAGTTTCACGTGTTATTGTGAGTCAACCATAAAAGATAGACATATGCTGTCGAGAAATATTTTTAATATAATTTTAAGGAGAATATTTCCGTCATACATGATTTCTATGTAGCTTTAACCTATAAGCCTGCACACGCGACGGAAGCTTAAAAAATGGAGTAACTTCTCCCGTTTTCCCAACATTTTCCTTCACTGATCTGCTCCTATTGATCGTAGCGTAATGAAAAGTATACTATAACCTACCCAAGAGTATGAAGAATAATTATGCCAAATTTCGTTAAAATCCGTTGAGTAGTTTTTGTTTCCATAACGAACATACAGACAGACAGACAGACAGACAAAAATTTTATTGATTGCATTTTTGGCATCAGTAGCGATCCCTAACCACCCCTTGATAGTTATTTTTTAAATATATTTTATGTACAGAATTTACCTCTCTACAGATTTATTATAAGTATAGATTACTTTTTATAACATATCTATGCATGCCGTTACATTGGACATTAAAATAAAAAATAGTCATCTACCGTATTATAAGTTTGAAATCGCCAATCCGCATTGAGCAAGCGTAGTGATTATTGCTCAAACCTTCTTATGTGAAAAGAGGCTTTGCTCAGCAGTGGGCATTTATAGGCTGTTGATTTGAAATCACACGCACGTCACCTTCCTTTGTATTGCAAACTGAAATTTATATTTACGTGCAGATGCAAGCTGTTACACATCAATGAAACATACCCTTTACCATTAACAGCAATCAGACAACGGACATATGACGGGATATTGATGCAAACCTCCTACGTATGGACGTGTAAACACGATGATGCAAGTAAGTGGGTGTGAGACACCCCTCCCTCCCCTCATCCCAGCCATAGAGGGGGATCATGAATAGAATCACGTGTCTCTATACGTATTATCTGATCGATTTTGAAATTGCGATTATGTTTGTGTTAGTTTGATGTTGTTACAGAAAAAGTGTTGAGTGAAAATTTTATGTAGGATAAAGATTAGTTGATTTTGTATAAATACTGATAGAAGAGCCTTTGTTTAGTAATGAGTTTCTTATGGTTGATAACGGTGGTGAGAAAATCATATTGTATTCGGATCTTGTACAAAGTCTACTCAAAATTTAGATGATAAAAAAGATAAAAAAACGCTTATAAAAGTGGAAGTTTCGAATTTACAGCACATATTCAACCTCGTCTTCCTTTAGTTAAAATTCATTAATGTGCACTATAGCAAACAATATTTTGAAGAAATGCTTTCTTAAAAGTAAACCTTCCAAACACCCTTGCCTACAAACTTGTCACAACAACATCATATCATGTAACGGTTCCCATCACCAAGGCCATTGGTTATTTCCACTGGCCGTAAAGGCACAAACAACAGATGTGAACTACAGTTAATGCTATCACCTTCAAAAGATTCCGTGGACAGTAGGTATCGTTAAACTTTCGGTTATACTTAATTGTTAGCGATCATGACCCCAAAACAGTTGGCAGTTAGTCAAATGGTCTGTATAAACATTATGTTGATATCGAAGATCTGACAGGTTTGATGAAATAATGGATGGAAGATGATTAGGGGGATAGACATGGTTCTAGTAGGTGTAAGATCTGATCTGTTTAGATGACCCAGTAACTCCATAGGTGCTGATGGTGACTCCTGAAGTAGTTTTAGTTAGATATGAATCCCATATTTGGTAGCTTTAAAAACTCTGAGCTGCGGTGTCAATATAACTAAGAACAAAATATAACAGATAAAGATAGAAGCATATTACTACAAAGGATAAACCTTTAATCATAAATCGAGACCTAATACCAAACACCGTACTAGAACAAGTTCTTTGAGTGTAGGAGAGCCATGTTTCGGCACGAATGGGCCGGCTTGACCGGAGTGATACGACGACCTCACAGAAGACCGACGTGAGACAATGCTTGCATTGTGTTTCGTTGTGTGAGTGAGGTTATCGGAGGCCCAATTACCCCCCCCCCCCTTCCCCAATCCTTGAATCCCAACATTCCTTAAATTCCTAATCCCAAAAGGCCGGAACGCACTTGTAACGCCTCTGGAGTTCCAGATGTCCATGGGCGACGCCGATTGCTTAAATACCATCAGGTGATGCGTCTGCTCGTTTACCGGCTTATCCGATAAAAAAAACAAATCAAAACAACAGTACACATGTGCATATTTTATACAAAAACCAATTACTGTATAATATATGAGTTTGTACCATCTAGCCGCATCAGGACTTTACAACTCGGCAGTGGGTTAACAACTTTTCTTGGAATGTAAGGAAAACAAACAGACCACCTAACATCAACCTATTTAACATGATGTGGAACTTTTTGTATTATTATTACCATGTACTGAATATAATAGCAATATATTTTTGTGAGGATTATCATACTTTTTTAAATTATGCTTAAATGCAATGTAGCGTTTTCATTTTTTATGAAATCTTCATTGTAATCGTATTATTCAATCGATTAATTAAAATATCATACAAGAAAATTAAAAGATATTTGATAAGATCAATAATTGCAAATAAATCCGCGTGTCAAAGACACGGAGATTTAGAATTATCAGTCGTATGACAAAAATAAAAACCATTTATGGAAATGATTAAATAGAGGTCGCCCTAGACGGACATAAATCGACCAGATTGGCGATATTATTAATAAAGGGTACTAATTTTTATTTATCTAATCAGTTAAAAATGAGATAACTCTGTTCCATTTATTGAGGTATTAAAGTTTTAGACAAAAATAAAGAAATACATAGACTTTTCCCAATAACAGTGAAGTTTTTCATCAAAATTTCCATACCTAACCTATAATTTAATAAAGCTGTGTACCTACACAGTGGCATCGTTAACCAATATTACAGTACATTATTAGATTAGGAGGCTATAAATATTTTAGGGCGGTGTGTAACCGGCTTTACGACCTAGTCGCCACAATGAAATCACCGTGGTATTGTAAATCATTTGATCATCGTATCGTCATCTATATATTTTCGTTGACTCTTTTTTATTCATGAAGAATTTAAATCACGTGTTATATTAAGTATGAATGTTTTTCTTCAATGGGGTATTTCTTTATTTTAAGTACCTACAAGTGTTATCTAAAGGTACCTATTCGGAGATAAGTGACCAAAGATAAAAATAGGAAAACATCGTAAGGAACGCTTGCGTTGTGTTTCGTCGTGTGAGTGAGGTTACTGTATTTATTTCGGCGTCATCGTTCGCTTGATAAAATTGACATGTAAAAGTTCTGTCTTGTAGCCTATTTGCAGAAATAAATTCACTTGTTTCACTTGTAGGCCCAACTTCCCCCTTTCCCTTCCCCAATTCCCAAATACCTGAGTCCCCAACAATCAAACTAAAAGGCCGGTAATGCACTTGTAACGCCTATGGTGTTCCAGGTGTCCATGAGCGACGGCGATTGCTTACCATCAGGTGATACGTTTGCCTATATAGCGGCTTATGGCATAAAAAAAAGGAAACTTGTACTTGAAATAACTAATTATAAGTTTAAAATCGCCAATCATGTTTCGGCAAGCGTGGTCATTAATGCTCATTCCTTCTCAGTGTTAGAAGAGGCCAATATGTCCAAAGGCCAGTTTGTTAATGTATTAGGACTCAGTTTTTAGTTTTTTTTTAGTCTGCATGAAAAACTTCCTCGATCTTCATCTTCATTATTTCAATTTATTTATACACTCTCCATTCATTACGCGGCTTATTACATAAAATTAAAAAAAACAAAACGCGTCATGACTCATACCGACCAGTTGATAATATATTGGAAAATATTTTTACCACATATTAAACCGTTCAGTGTTACTTGCGTAATATTTAGCTGAATACCTTGGCAATGGCATTCAACTGAAATAGATAGTGCATACTCAGATGCCATCTTCAATAATTTACGATAGAAATTTTTGTTGAGTCATAAAAGGATGTTTCTAGTTACATGTCGACAGTTTTGTATGAATTTTCTTTATGAAATTGCATGCATTGACATCATAATTTTTGTGTCTATTAATCGAAAGTAGGTAGAACTTTTTCTCATTAGCCTATCAAAATTTTTATCATTCTATTTATTTTGTGAGATCGAAACTATTTTGTTTTAATTAAGAATACATCGTGATACCGTTCTAAATTCAAACAGTCATCGAAGCATTTGGGTAAAACCTTTTTTTCTTACATTCTATTTTCAAACTTGATTTTCATAATTTGAAAATGGAATAAAATAGTTTTTAAGGACCAGGTTTTTGTTTTGTTGTTTTTTTACCACAGTTTGCAAATTACACTTTGTTAATATATTTTTTTTAAATTAATTATGCATGATGACTATAAAAGGTCCCTGACAATTATTTCGTTCAGCTCTAGGCAAATAATTCAGAATTATGACTACTAATTAGACAACTTACAGCATCATAACTCTTAAGTACTTCTTTAAGAAAGCAGAAAATGATTACACATTGCACAAAAATGCGCATAACGAAAGAAAATATCATCTAATCAAATCCAGACATAAAAGTCCCACTCCAAACTCTCTTCAAACGACACGTGAACTCTCAAAGCTAAACGTAGTTCACAAGAAACGTTACAAAAATAGATACAAGAAATAAATACGTAGACACTCCATCTATTTTTGTTCCCAGTTATATTTTCGAAGTATTTCAAAACACACTACCGTCAGCTGATTTTGACAATTCGCTGACACATAGACCAATTTAGAGGTTGGGGAAAAGAAGGATGGATGAAAGTGAATAGTTTTGTTTTTAATATATTTTTTTTTTTTGTTGGGTTTTCGGATTTTTTTTTTTTTTTGAAGGATTGGATACTGATCGTGGTCATCTGGCACGCTTTACGTGTCCTTTGCCTATCTTTTGTCAGTCACAGTTTTATAGCATTGTGAATATAATAATGTGGCATAATGTGTACTTCTGCCTACCCCTTAAAGGATAAAAGGTGTGATGTTATGTTATGTGAATATAATATGAATAGCATTGTGTGTGTGTGTTTAAAAATACGTTTTGGTTTCTAGTCGAGGTCCATACTGGTCGTTTTTCCGTTTTATTATTAAAATTTATCAACTTGCAGATATTGATGCATGGCCGTATAATTAGGCCTCCGGTACTAGTAGTATAGGCTACTACTACTATTAGTAATATAAGCTTTTTTTAAGGGGGGAAAATCATCGAATGACTGCTCCCGCCTGGGTGAGGCGGGAGGAAGTGTCAGACTCTTACTGACTAAAAACCACCCCGTTCCTTCTCCTGCACGTCGAGCCGGAGCCCCGGTTACTCGTTAGGTTCTCCGCGACTAGTAATATAAGCTACTTTACTATTTACAAGATCGGGACCTATTCAAAAGAAAATTTTTAAAATTCCACGTAAACGAAGCCACAGATACATAGAATGTTATAGTCATTTATATTTAAACTTATTATTGATAGTTTCAGTGGGAGACAGTTTTGTCAAGACAAATTGGTAGTGAAAGGTTTTAGAAAAAATGGAATGAGGAAACTTTTTTCTTTATTTTTTCTTCGTTTGATGGTGGAACAAAAATGTAAAATTGCTGGTCGTTTAGAAGGAATGTATACGTTGTGGAATTTTAGTAGTACATACGTACGTATAGTACATAGTTCAGTTTTATTTATTCTGTATTGGAGTCAGTTTCATTTTATATATATATATATTTTTAAGGGGGGATAATCATCGAATGACTGCTCCCGCCTGAGTGAGGCGGGAGAGAGTGTCAGACTCTTACTGACTAAAAACCACCCCGTTCCTTCTCCTGCCCGTCGAGCCGGAGCCCCGGTAACCCGTTAGGTTCTCCGCGACATTTTCGGGGATAGAAATCTTAACCTTACGTTACACAATAAATTAAGTGACCCTATAAACAGCAACACACTGACATAATTGACGTATGCAATGTCTTTAATTACTTCATTACGGATTAAGAAAACAGGTTTTAATTAAATGTAAAAAGTGTTAAAAGCCCACGACTTGAACAAGAAGGTGACAGTCGATAAATTTATGGTTTTAACAAGTCATTATCAGTCGAGTTTTACGTAATTTGTCATTCTGACACCGTTCAAACTGGCGTCTTGTCTCTGTGAGAGAAAGAGACGATATTTATTTACAGTACAATAATGATTGTTGCAGATTTTGTTTTTTAATTATTTTTGTTAATAAATTTATTTCTAAGGAAAAAATTATACTGATCTATATATAGATACAAACTATATAACAACAATAATAAATAACTAGGAATGAAAACTAAAGTATTTACAACTAAAATTAACATAAATATAGAAAATAGGATAGGAAAAAATTTACTAAACGCATTAAAAAAATTATCTTATTATTGCCAAAAGACTGGCAGCATTGCCACGTTGGATGGCAATGCTAATTTGACCAAGATTATACCTTTCGATCACTTTCTTGTGTTACCTAATTAGTTTTATAATGGATATGAATTGTTTTTCTTTTGTACAGTTATTATTTTTCAATCAGCCATATGTGACTTTAGCCTATTAAAGACAAATTAGATAGATATGATAAAACTTTATGTAAGTATGGGCATTAAAGAAAGAAAAAAATTCGGTTCCTATTTAGTTAAATATGCTAAGGTTTATTTTTATTTAGATCGACTATATAATTTAAGTCAAGACCTCAAAACCAATAGACACGCTCATTACCACTCAATCAGCCAATAAATTACTACACGGATGGCACGTGGCTGGGCAACTGGCTGCCGCGCAACGTGTTGCGGGTTCGATTCCCGCACGGAACAACTCTTTGTCGACGCACCCACGACACAGGCGAAAATGCGAGTGTGAGACAATGTCTTAAAAAAAGAAATGATTTCACAATGATAATTTTTCTACCATTATTTGCATAAATCTCTCAACGCCACGTGATCAAATGTACTTAAGACCTTGTTTAAGAGACAGAGCTGACATCTATGGTAATGACACATTTGATAATACATAACAACAATTTCACACGAACAGCAACCTTATTTCTTTTTAATAAGGGTGGTATTAGCGGTTAAAAAGGTCATACTGAAATGACACATATACAGTCCAGTCCTCAATTCCATTGCAAAAAATTGACAGGAACAGCAATCTTATTTCTCTGTAATAAGGGCGATTTTTCCAGTTGAAGTGGTAATATTGAAATGTGGTATTGTACTGGGACAGCATACTATGGACAAGTCACGCGGACCGCGCCTTGTACCACCCGCTGATTGGGCCGGTAAAATGACGCTATAAACAAATTGGTGGATTTTTTAGTTTTCTTTGTTCAGTGTTTTCTTCAATTACCTGGGTACTTTTTTTTAAGGGGGGAAAATCATCGAATGACTGTTTCCACCTGGATGAGGCGGGAGGGAGTGTCGGACTCTTACTGTCTAAAAACCACCCCGTTCCCCAGCCTGAGCCCCGGTAACCCGTTAGGTTCTCCGTGACTCGTGGGGTACTTTAAGCTGAATATTTCGTTACTTCATAAAGCTGGTTAATATGAAGATGAAGGTAAAGGATACTTGGTTCATATAATTCTTGAGTGATTACCTGAATGTCATGTTCTGGCAATCCCTATGAAATAGGGAACATTTGAATTCGGTTCGGCAGTGGTGACATAGCAAAACTTATTGAATAATACTTTCGGTTTTCGAGCTACAAATCCACTCATGCAAAAAAGTAGATCATAGCAGTTTAACCTACAAATCTATCTCTATAATAAAATTGAACGTCTTGTAGCTGCCTACCCCTTACACTATTTACGTATGATGTAACATTCATTTTATAATAGCTATATTATGAGTCCATCCTATATTATGAGTACATATTATCATTAAAAATTTAGACAAACATAAAAAAATGTTGACATAAAAATAAACACATTTTAGCGCCTCTACGATGTATCGAACAATAACGATAGGAGTCGAACCGGTATATTAAATAATTATGCTATTATTACAATCAAAATTAACGCTTACTAATCATGTTTAAAAGGTCCATTATTGAACTAATTAAATCGATGGAAACGTTTTGATTGTCTTTTGTTGCGCGTTTAAGAAGAATGTAAATAGAATGAAAGTAGTTTAATTAATGAATTCGTTGCCTGGTGTAGTAAAACTGGTCAGTTATTGAGTGTCCAAAGGTTAATAAGGTTAAAAATTATGCAATAGATGGCACTGAGATGATGGTAATGATGAAGAGAACATGCTGACTGAAGAAGAAAAGAAAAAGGAACAATAATTGACGTTTTAATTTTTTTTTAATTTTCAGTTGTATTATAAGTCAATTAAATCCAAAACTGAATGTCGTGGTGGCCCGGAGGTTTGAAAGGCCTGCTTCTCATACCTGAAGGTGCGGGTTCAAAATCTACCAACAGCAAGTACCAATGTAGCTTTTTCGGAGTTATATGTACTTTCTAAGATTATTTATACACCACTGATAAACGGTAAAGGAAATCATTGTATCAATCATTTCTAATTATGAGTTTGAAATCGCCAACCCGCATTGAGCAAGCGTAGCAATGAATGCTCAAACCTTCTCTTCTCCGTGTGAGAAGAGGCCTTTGGTCAGCAGTGGCCACTTATAGGCTGTTGACGTTGATGATGTTGACATTTTCTAATTGTTGTATTAATAACATAGCATAACATTACGCCTATTATTCCCTATTAGGCAGAGGTGTACATTATGCCACTGTTTATGTAACACCCACTTTTCACTATTTATGTTATGAGTCCCATGTAATAGGGGTGAGCCTATTGCCATATACCGGGCACAATTGACTCCGTGCTACTACTGTGAATTTTTTAAAAACCCAGTAATAGGTACTTTACCCGACCCGGGAATCGAACCCGAGACCTCTTACCGTCGCATTTGTGACCACTCAGCCAATGAGGCAGTCCTGTATCTTGTATTAATCAGTAGGTAGTATAAGTGATGTCAATTATATTTAGACAAATAACATAAACCGCCAATTACATTAATAACTTTTTAGTAATACAAAAGAGCCAATATATACCAAGTTTAAAAAAATATTATCACTAAAACAAAAATCTCCTTTTAATACACACACCCACACACACACACACACACAGTCTATTCAAAATAAGCAACAAAAAAGCCTTTAAGCTCAACTGAGTTCTATTTCACATGTTCTGCTCTTGAGATCACAATGCTTTCACATACAATAGGTGCCAAGTCCCTACAATGTGTGTGTAGCATAAACAACCTTATTGTTTAGACCATAACATTGAAACTGTTGAGTACAAAATAAATAGGACATTTTCATACGATTTTTTATGTTTCTATATAAACTACTATATAAACGTGAGGTGTCTGTTGTTATCACAAATATAAATATGAAAGTTTCTTTGTGTAGTTGTTAGTCCGTCATTCACGCGGAAATGACTGTACGGATTTTGAAGAAATTTTATATACAGGCAGGGTATGGACTGACTTAGGTAATAGGGTATTTTATTCCGATTAAATGCCCCCATGGGATAAAACAGGAGTACGCGGGCAACAGGAGTAAGCTAGTAGGGACTAAAATTAGGTTAATGTTTTTTGTAATAACTATCGTGAGATATACTAAATTAATTAAAAAAACTTCGGTTTATTCACGTCAAATAATGAGAATAGCTAGCTCTATTAGTTTCGAGTCACATAGGGACTCTCTTCTTGATGAGCAGCTTACACGAACGCGGCGATGATGCTCTATGACTTGAAACTAGTCTAGTAGCCTTGTAGCTTCTATTTCATGATTATTCCCCTTACTTATATACACCCACGCGAAGAGTGAGAGTGGTAGATTTCATTCTACCGTCACAACATCGTTCTTAATTGCCTTTCAAATTTTAATTTATCTTCAACCCACTTCACAACAAATAAATATTACACAACAACAATCAATATATAACGAAAAACACCACATCAGATTTGTGACGTCATTTAGGTACTGACGTCATTGCAGTTATAAGCTTAATATATTTACAATATTGGTATTGTGACGGTCAACCATCTTTGTGTTTGACATTCAGATGTCCATTTTGTCTGAAAAGTCTGTTTTTGTCCTCTATTTTCAGTATTTATTCATAACATCATCATGCTTTTACCCCTAAATGGATGGGCAGAGATGCACATTATGCCACTGTACAATGTAAAATCCACTTTGCACTATTTATGGTATGAACCTATTGCCATATACCGGGCACTATTCTAGACTCCGTGCTACTACTGAGAATTTTTAAAAAACCCAGGAGTACTTTGCCTGATCCGGGAATCGAACCCGAGACCCTTATCTCGGCAGTCACATTTGCGACCACTCGGCCAACGAGGCAGTCTATATATATAGTATATATATAGAGGCAGTCTATATGCTGTATAAGTTTGACAATAATTATTATGATCTGTGTAAAAGGGATTATTATTGTTTAGATAAAGGTGTATATACTCAAATATCACGCCTTTATTCTTCTTTATGCCTGAGCAGAGAAGAACATCAATTAATGTTGCCAAGGCGTGAGTCATCTACATCCTATCCTCGTTCATTGTCGCGGAGAACCTAACGGGTAACCGGGGTTCCGGCTCGACGTGCAGGAGAAGGAACGGGGTGGTGTTTAGTCAGTAAGAGTCTGACACTCCCTTCCGCCTCACCCAGGCGGGAGCAGTCATACGATGATTTTCCCCCCTTAAAAAAAAAATCCTCGTTCATTGCTAGACAGAGACTTCTGTAATGGCACGCCATTGAGCTCGATCTTCGGTTCTTCTCATCCAACCACTATCAACCACTTTATGGATATCGTCACTTCACCTAGCTGGTCCCTACACTACGTTTGCCTAGACGCGGTCGTCACTCTAGAACACGTCACACCCACTATTAATTTTGGCTTGCTAATGCTGTGGGTTACGTCAGTAACTTTAGCTTTCTGTCGGATTACACGTATCCTATCCTTCAGAGAAACTCCGAGCATAGGCCGCTCCAGAATTTGCTGCGCCACCTTAACGCCACTTACGATACGATATAGTACAAAAGAACATCTTAGTATGGGACATGTTTTTCTTTAAAAAGAGAATAAAAGGAAGATAAAAAATTATATAAACTTTTATCTGCCTTTTAACTAAAATATGTATGTACGATATTATCTATTCAACAAGTAGGTTGGTACTTTAAAAAACAGCTGAACAGGCTCATCTGTCAAATCTTCAGAAGAATAACATTTTTCAACTGACCTCTAGTTCACATTAAAAATGGACCTAACCAACTAATAAATTAACGAAGAAATTCCACATAACCTCCAAATAAACTAAAGTTCAAAATCCACTAGCAAGATGTCCTTGCATTCTTTAGATCCTCGTAAACTTTTCTATTAATACTGAAGCTTTAATTGATTTAGTTCCAAAATGTCACAAACACAAATATATCAACAGGTACTTAAAATCGTTATATATAAAAAGAAAACGTTTGACTGTTTGTAAATACGCTATAAATAAACACGTTTCCTCTTTGAAATTGACTGTTTTTTGGATATTTTGTTCTGAATATAGCCACGTAAATTTAGATTTTATTGATCTCTAATAAAGAAATAAAAAAATGTTCTGTGTAATGCTATAGGTACATTATCTCTCTATGATAGCACTTCTGGGACAAAAAAGTCTTATCATAATATTTCTCGGTTTAAAGCTTCATCAGTGGATGATGCCCGTGAAAAAAAAAATTGGATTGTGGACGCCATTTACTCCGGCAGGTGGGCTAGAGATCACAGTATAAAAGGTTCAAGTTTATCGGAGATGACTCTTCATCACTGAATAGGTGTTAATCGAAGAAAATTCTAGGCTATTTGATTTGCATATTAAATTCGTTCCCATTTCTATCTGATACTCCTATAAAGAGAACCCATTCTTGATAGGGGGGAAAGTCATCCAAGGAGTTCAAGCCTTGGGTGAGGAGAGAAAGAATGTCACACTCTTACTAACTAAAAACCACCCCTTTCCTACTCCGGCCTCAAGCCGAAGCCCCCCCCGGTAACCAATGAGTTTCTATATCGTTCGCAGCTCTTAAAGTTCTCTTTAGTAGGATTCTTCCTACATCATATCTAATCGTTGAAGATCCTAACCTCATACCACAAGCGTGATAACCCAAGTATTTTGTATTAGTCTAGCTAAGATTAAAACATTATTCTCGAGAAATATTTACGTATGTACTCATACATACGTTTTTAGACGGCACTGGCTAAGATTAATTGTTTTCTAAATATAAATGTTCTAAACAGTGAAGACGTATTGTTTTTAGTTGTATTTTGCTTTTAAAAATGCTGCTTGTTGATGTATTATTATTTGTTGTGTGTTTAATTATATAGTAGACTTCCATTTAGGATTTAGACTTCGAGCTTAGATCTTTTAAGAATATATTCTTTACTTGATTTTATGAAAATGATAGACTTTTAAGTGAAGACTAATATTATTCATATCATATGATGTACATATTGTACATTACCAATTTCTTTAGCAATAGTATTCAAAACTAATGACATAAACACTTAAAATAGAATTACATCACTACGAAATGATAATAAATTCTAAATTCTTCATTTTTTTCCAAACACTAAAACACAACCAACAAGAATTTACAAACAAAACACTGCAAGGACATAAAAACCGGCATTCTTTGACAGAAACCGCGGGCAGCACTAGTTTAGATATGAGGCAGAATGTAGTGCGTGTGATTCCGCACTTGGACACCGGCCAACACCTCTTCCGTTGCGATTGACGAATAAAAACCGATAACGACCGACTGCAAGGGATACGATCTTGATATCACACTAGAATACAAATTGAAGTTTCGTTGATTAATTTACCATTACTATACGAAGACATATTCTCCAGAAAAAAGTAATGTTCCTATATTTGACCATAATAAAAACTGCAAGAAAAGACACCTGCGTAAATACCTGTCTTTCTTTTTGAGGAAAACATTGCCTGGCTATAATACACTCCTTGCCTTATTATATTGCAGGGAACCTTACAGATTAACGTTCTTGAATTCAGTATCCATTATCAAGTCCCTTTGGCCATTTGTAGGTGGTCAAAGATGTCATGGTGGCCCACCCACTTCTCATGCACGATGACGCTCAAAACCTACTAACGGCAAGTACCAAGACTTTTTTCGAGTCACATGTATTTTCTAAGATCATTTAGACACCACTGACAAACGGTGAAGGAAAATATTGAGAGGAAACTTCGGCTTATAATTTTTTATTATAAGTTTGAAATCGCCAACCTGCATTGAGCAAGCGCAGTGATTAATGCTCAAACCTTCTCGAAAAGAGGCCGTTGGTCAGTAGTGGGGCCACATATAGGCTGTTGCTGATGATGATGATGATGATGATGATGATGATGATGATGATGATGATGATGATACCCTTTGGGGCGGGGAGGAATCATCCAATGAATTCACCTGTCCTACGTGATCTATCACACCCTCACATTAAGATCTTTAAAAATATTCCAATTTCTTGAATTAATTCTATCCTACTCATCAACTACATTTTCATGAATCATTTAAGACAAAAAGCTTAAAAGCATGTTAGAAACTCATTAAACATTTCCTCGTAATTCTTTGCTAACACTGAAAGAGACAGGAGGAACTATAACGCATAACATCACGCCTTTTATCCCCTAAGGGGTAGGTGCACATTACGGCACTTAATGCCACAGTACAATGTAACACCTACTTTTCATTATTTTTATAATAAGTCCCATGTACTAGGGAGTGAGCCTATTGCCATATATCGGGCACAATTCCAATCTCCGTGCTACTACTGAGAATTTTATTAAAAATCCAGTAATACTTTGTCCATCCCGGGAATCACACAAACACAACGTATAAAGCTTCTTCCTACATCTAATCTACCAACTAAACTTGATAACATTTCACCTTGAGATGTGAAAGGTTGAACACTATTTAACACGCCTAAAATTCTTTAGTTTTACACCCTGATTACCATGAATCACGAACCAATTCCCAATCACCTTTTGATTGCCTATAAAACTACCATGAAGGTCTAAAGTTAGCAAATACAATATTTTAGGTGTCGTTATCAGCGATTTTAGCATATCTGCTGGTTTGCATGAGGTCTTACATGACCAAGGTCAAGTATGAATGAAGTTTTTGGATTTTGAAATTGACTGAATAGACCTTATATATTCTAATCGATTTTGGTTTGACGAACTTTATATAAAACCACCAGGGTTCCGGCTAAAGAACAGAGTGATTCATTAAGAGTCTGACACTCCTTTTCGCCTCACCCAAGGCCTGAGCAGTCGTGTAAGATGATAATGACAAAAAGGAGCTGCTGAATGTAGGTAACTGGCTAACTGGCTTATCTGGGAAGGCCTATGTTGTGTGGTGGACGTTGTGTCTGATATGATGATACATGATGAGTTTTTGCAAAGCATGCATGCATTAGGTGCTTATGGATTATGGAATTTCTTGCTCGTATTTGTCCATTCAAAACTACACTTTAGAACGAGCACCTAGATTCACTGACAGACAGAGAGATGGACAATTCAATTTTTGACGTTTCAAAAGTGCCTAGTTAAGGATTAATTGAAATAAATGCTTTGACTTTGACTTTGACATTGCCTCTAATCTGAGGCTTAGTATAAGTTTATTCTGATTGGTTGGTTGATAAGAGCCAGCCAATCAGAGAGCCAAACGAGAATTCCAAGTAGCATTTAACCTGAACCAATTATCCACTTAACTGTGTTTGGTTATAATCTATGCATGTTATGACAGGTTTTTAACTAATAACTCGAAAGTTGCCAATATAGAAAAGACAAATTACCCTATAAATTGTGCGGGTACATTGAAGGTGTTGCTAGTTTACCCATATGGGGGAAATTACAACATGAACATTATGAAGCAAGAATTGCTTGGACATGGACGTTCTTGTTTGATAGCTTCATGAGATTCGGTAGCATGATCAAAGTCTTGTGTACTCAAGTATTATTTTCTTTTAATAGCCGGTCTTGATGCTTATGTCAAGTTTAGACAATAGACGTAAGTTTGTGATAATGGAGTGCATATTTGTTGCTGTTCATGCACCAACTACTGAACTGAATTGTTAATGCTTGGCACGGAGATAGATCGTCATAGCCTGGAATATATGGGCTACTTTTTATCCAAGTATAACGGACGCGTCTGTTGGTAGAAACTAAAAAGCATGGAACAATAAGCTCACCGTGGTATAAGGTTCATAACTGTTGAAATGTAGGCGTTGTAGAGAAATATGCTACACTTTTTATGAAATTTACAAACCGTATAAAATGTAATCCTATTATAAAATTGCTGTTTATTTTAACAGCCATGTTTATAGTATTAAAAAATGGGTCACCATTTTAAACACCTACATAAAACTACTTACGAAATAACGCTTCAGTACTACGCTAGGTAAGAAAACCGCAATAAAAAAATAAGAAATCCACCAAATCATAATATTATAACTCATAAATAATAACTTCAAAAAAACGTTAAACTATTTCAGACGTCCCCATTAGAGTGTTACGAAAGCGCAATAACTGGGACCGTGATCGTGCGAATTTGTACGAAATTGTACCAAACTCGAATAATTTACGTACGCACAGTGGCGTAGTGAGTGAGCGTTGGCGGGGTATATAGTATAAAAAAAAATGCGGGGCCCCAAACATTTTTTTAGTTTGGGAGCCCTCAATTGTTTATAGAAAAAGTTTTTCTCATTAAATGCACAGAGAAAATATATTGTAACAGGCCTGTTGCCGCCAATTTTCCAAGATAAATTTAGAAAGATTACATCAAAATCTATAAAATTACCAATTTTCAACACTCCCTGAAATCTTTCCAGGCAACCCCTTTATTTCTGCTCAAATTATTACCGGATTATGATGACTTTAGACCTTTAATTTTTTATGTTCTGTAAAGTTTTTAATGCACGCTTTACGCAGAAAAAAATTATTACTTATTATGATGACTGTGATCACTAAAATAAATTAAAAAGTTTTTATTAATTTTTGCTTACGCATGTTGGGGGTCCTGTGACACAGGGAGCCCCGTATAATTGATACAGTAGATACGGCGCTAGCTAGCCGTAATTAATTTATAAAAAAAATATTGAACATTGTAAAACAGGCATTTAATACTACCTATATCAATAAGTTTAACAATACTTTAAATACAACAAAGTATCTAAGAGACAGTTATATGTTTTAAATAATCGAAACCAGACCACGTCCGGCGCTCTGATTGGCCAGGTCTAATGAACCAACCAATCACAGCGCCCAAAGCAGTCTCGTTTCGACATCGCCTGTTCTAATGTGTAAAACGGTGCTCAAGGACACACCAATTTATAATGACGTATGTCCCCATACCTCTTCCTGAAATTTCAACGAAAATATAAATCCTGAAATACTTGAAAATAATTATTATTATCAATATATGAAATGACACGTGCAATCAACAAACGTTTTCCGTGATTTCTTACTTTTATTGAAGATTTGAAGATCAAAAGAATTTTTGTACATCAAGGAAAACTATCGCGTTTCCTGCGAAAACAATTATTCACTTCATACATTTGATAATTTATTTATTCTTTAATAATATTGTGAATGCGATAGTGTGTGTGTTTGTACTTTTCTTTCTTTCTTATATCGGAGTGGAGCGGTTTCATGGTATGGTTTTTGTGTTTGGTGATAATTCAGAGGCTCGAGTAACAAATGGCTATTGTGTATGTAAAACAAATTTCGACTTATTAAATATTATGTCGTTGCCCGTGTGGTCGTAAGTGCCACTGCAGAGCAACTGGGTTTTTTAAGAAAAACTCAGTAGCAGCACGGAGTCTGGAATTGTGCCCGGTATATGGCAATAGGCTCACCCCCTATTACATAGGACTCATAACCTAAATAGTGAAAAGTGGGTGTTACATTGTACAGTTGCATTAAGTGCCGTAATGAGCACCTCTGCTTACCCCTTCGAGGATAAAAGACGTGATGTTTGTGTATGTGTTTCATTACATATTAACCTTTAGCCTTAAGGCTAATATTTTTAATGTAACATTGCTTGCCTCTTGCACCTACCATTTACTCTTCTCTGCATCACCCAAAGGTAAGACTGGTAGAAAATGCCTGCGGCATTATGTCCACCTATTTAAAAAAATACCTAAATAAAAAATAAATGTTCGTGAAATATACATTATTTTAGAGACAAAATACGATGAGAATCCAATTCTAAAATGAGTCCGTGCAATTTCACAGAAATATACCAATTATTTTACAGAAATATAGAAACTATTTCCTCTCTCATGTTAATTACAAAACTACATAAAACCACAAACAGAACAAATCTCCAACTAAAATCTCTACGAATTCACGAACGAATTGCAACATTTTCACACACAAATCCTTTGCACAATATTGTTTGAATATACCTCTAACACTAGAACATTTCAGTGTAAATTGGAACACGCCCTATATTCCTAGCACAATCCCTAAAATTCCTAGTATACTTGCAGCTCAGTACAAATCAATACCGTTGCTAGGTACCCTGAGTACTTGCATACACGTATATACCTATAGCATATACATATATGCACCCTTTGATGGACTTTATGCGTATAAAACAAGCCGCAATAGATTTTGAATCGTATCCCCTGAATTCAGAGTTGATTTTGCGTTGCAGAAATGAGATGCAATTATTTGTATGTCATCATTTGCTCCTGTTCTGTTTATGGTTGGTTAGAAAGGGATGGGTGTATCAGTAATTACGTTGGCATCTTCAGGTAATGATATTAATTTGTTGTGTTTGTGTGACATACTGTTATAGAATGTGGCGCATATTTTAAATGGTGTAGTTGTTATGAATTGTTGATTTTCTAAATTGAATCTTATTAAGTACGTCATTTGTTTTTGTTTTGGTTTTCAAGAAGTACCAAATATCTTGCTAGTTTCTTCCACACACTGATATGATAAAGTTCTGGAAAAGTGAATGCTAATCTTTAATCAATTACTCCTCCCCTTATAAGTATTCAATGATTATTGACTACTGATATTGTAAACTTTAGCAAATCTTTGCAACTAATACACTGTTAATAAACCTCTTTGAATTTCGCGTGATATTAAAAATATTAGTTCAGTAAAATAAAAAAATACAGAAATTAAGTGTGGGAGGGCCATGCTTCAGCACGGCCGGTTCGACCGGAGTCACACCACGGCCTGATAGAAAACCGACGTGAAACAACTTCAATTCAATCCCCAAAAAGCCGGTATCGCACTTGTAACCCTTCTGGTGTAGGGCCGATGCCGATTCGGGGGCGCGGAGAACCTAACGGGTTACCGGGGCTCCGGCTCGACGTGCAGAAGAAGGAACGGGGTGGTTTTTAGTCAGTAAGAGTCTGACACTCCATCCCTAGTGCAGCAGTCATTCGATGATTTTCCCCCCTTAAAAAAAACCCATCTGGTGTTCCGGGTGTCCATGGGCGACGCCAATTTCTTACCATCGGGTAATCCATCTACTCGTTTACCGTCTTGTCACATAAATAAAATATAGACAAAACAAAACAAACTCAGTAAACATTTACAAAGAATCTAAAATACCACGAAGGACTACTAATTCTTTCCAATAAATACGTTCACCCCTGTAAGAAGTTTATTTCAGTAACAAGAAAATCTGATCGATACAGTTCTAGGGACGTTTGGTGCAACGGTAGGTTCAAATATTCTAGTACGTTCGAGTCGACTTGTCAAGCAAATTGTTTGATTTAGTTCTTATAGAAGTTGTGTAGCTTTACTGCCGGGAGAAGTCATTGGATGATTTTCCAACCTCAAAAAAAAAAAAAAGTTTTTTTACATTATTGTGTTGATGGGATATGTTTTATAGTTTAATTAGAGGTCTCCGGCTCAGTTGGTGAAGTATTATTGTGTTTTGGATTTATTGTTGGACTAGTACTGTTGACTGACTGACTGTAGCCTTCATTATTGTTGAAAGTAAATAATAAAGAAAGTTCATTGCAATTTCTATATAAACATAACATCATAACATAACATTACGCCTTTTATCCCCGAAGGGGTGGCAGATGTGTACATTATGCCAACAATGTAACACCCACTTTTCACTATTTATTTTATGAGTCCCATGTAATAGGGGGTGAGCCAATTGCCATATACCAGCCACAATTCCAGAATCCGTGCTACTACTGAGAATTTGTAAAAACCCAGTAATACTTTGCCCGACCCGGGAATCGAACCCGGGACCCCTTGCCCTGCAGTCGCACTTGCGGCCACTCGGCCTATAGTCTATAGTTCTATATAAACTAATGTATATAAAAATATTACCGTAAAAATGTCAAAAAATCTAAACGTTCGATTTTTATTCACGCTATTCCAAATGACTTGTAAACTTTAGTGGAACGCAACCTACATTGAACTTAAATCAAAAGACACATCACGAAAACAGTTCCAAATCTGTAACCAATGACTTCCAAGAATACCCGATATCTGGAATAGATAGAATTGGTATTTACAAAACGACATCCAATCAGCTTGCACCAATTTCCAGAAATGCATTGAAGTTTACCTATCTAACCAGTAGACTGCCAGAGCGATCACACTTTGCCGCTGACCTGATTCCACAATGAATCATGTGTTTAGGCTATGTGTAGACTTGAGGGAGGAATTGGTTTACAAAAAGATGGTTTATTTGTTTATAGAATTAATGTAGTCATCGTTTCATATTTAGGTTATTTTTTAAAATGTGTTTGTAGAGAAAACTATACTTTAACATAATATAACATCACGCGTTTTTATCCCTGAAGGGGTACGCAGAGGTGCACATTTCGGCACTTAATGCCACTGTACAATGTAACACCCACTTTTCACTATTTATGTTATGAGTCCCATGTAATAGGGGGTGAACCTATTGTAATATACAGGACACATTTCCAGACTCCGTGCTACCACTGAGATTTTTAAAAACCCAGTACCTAATACTTTGCCCGACCTGGGAATCGAACCCGAGATCCCTTGCCAGGCAGTCGCACTTACGACCACTCGGCCAACGAAGCAGTCTATCTATCTTATTTTTGCCAATTATGAAATCTAGGGCTTTTTTCTACATATAAATCAGGCCCATAGCACAGAATGCCTATGGTGATATGGCCCAAATAAGTTGTTTTGATTTTTTTAATACAATTACATTATGTTTTTGGTCCCATATTATTCGAAGAATGTTGAAAAATCCAATAATATTTAAGAAAAACGATGAAAAAGATAAAGTTGTGTTTTTATAATAACTATCGTGAGACATACTAAATTAAGTAGAGTACAGTTACAGGTCGCGGCGACCGCGCACGCTGCTCATGAGGAAGAACCCCTCTGTGGTTCGAAACTAGTAGAGCTTTTCTCAGTATATTCACGTGAGTAACCCGCGATTTTAGTTAATAAAGATAAAATTATGTCAAAACTCTAACCACTATTTATTTCTTAAAACTCAACCATTCAAAGTACACTAGTGTGCAACTATCCTAAACTGAGTTTAGATTGCTGAACTAGTGTCGTGTAACTACGGTAGTTTGACAACAGAAAACTTTATCGCTGGATTCGTGAGAGTACTCGTAACTGTATGTTAGGTTCCTGGACAGAAGTTTTTAAATACTAGATGAGATAGCACTATTTTGTCTATTGTTTCACTTTACTGTTTTTGTATTGTGCAAATGTAGGTATATCAAAAATTGTTAGTATGTAGTATGGCTTTTTTTTAATCTGTCAAATACCAAGCGGTCACCGGTGACCGCGACCCATTGTTCTTTAATTGTGTCTATAAAACCGGTACTCGACGAGTTAAGGGGGGAAATCATCGAATGACTGCTCCCGCCTGGGTGAGGCGGGAGGGAGTGTCAGACTCTTACTGACTAAAAACCACCCCGTTCCTTCTCCTGCACGTCCAGCCGGAGCCCCGGTTGTTTGCTATGTACCTCTATTGATGGTAAAAGAGAATATATTAATTTGTCAATTTGTCACTACTCTTTCTATTACTAACTCTCCTGTGTTTTTATGGGATAAGCCGGAAAACGAGCTGACAGATGACCTGATGGACTGGAACACCAGAGGCGTTAAAAGTGCGTTATCAGTCTTTTGGGGATTAGAAATTTGAAGATTGTTGGGATTCAGGGATTGGGGAGTTTAGGGATGGGGGACCCGGGGTAATTGTGCCTCCGGCAACCTCACATACACACTAAACGGAGGCGTTGTTTCATTTCAGTTTTCTGCTCAGCCGTGGTATCGTGCCGAAGCATGGCTCTCCCACACTTCACTGTGTACGAGAACTGACAATTGACAAAAACCTCTTTGGTACTAGAAGCATATAGTCTAGCAATGGACTGTCACAGGCCGTTGATGGGATGTAGTTTTGATGTAATACTGGCTGGTTACACATACAAAATAATATTTAAATTACGAACTATTTATCGACCAAACAGTTTGCACGTGTATTTTGAGTGGGTACATAAGTCATGTAGGAAATGCTCTCTTGGAAGCCAATGGAGCTATTTCCCCAGTAACTAATTTTGTTTGTGTGGAACTACAAATTCTGCCAAGATCATTACCAAATGCCTTATATACAAGCAACAGCATAGTTTCACGTGCTGCGTTTCGATACTCGTGTAGGACAAATTGGTAAGGTTGTCTTGACTCTGTATATGGTTGTACGAAAGAGAAGTCCTGGTTTGATTACATTTAAAATTATTAACTATTGAAGGGAATCGTTTTAGGCCTATTTTCAAGGATTTAATATGACTGGCGAAGAATGTGCTTTAATTTGCTTTTGATATATGAACAGATGTGAGGTATGTTGTATGTGTTGCGGGTGCGAGTTCAAAACCTATCAACGGCAAGTACCAATGTGACTTTTTCCGAGTTATATGTAATTTCTAAGATTATTTAGACACTACTGATAAACGGTGAAGGAAAATATCGTAAGGAAACCTGGACTTATAATTGCTAATTATAAGTTCGAAATCGCCAACCCGCATTGAAGAAGCGTGGTGATTAATGCTCAAACCTTATCCGTGTGAGAAGTGGCTTTGCTCAGCAGTGGGCATTATAGGCTGTCGATGTTAATATGAACAGATGAGTTGATAAATTAACTCATCTGTTCATCATCAGTTGGGCCTACAGGCTCTGCTCATCTGCTGCACTGCACGCACCAGATGCGCAATATTATGAGTTTGGAACTTCGCTTAGGTACTACCTAGGTAGTAAGCTACTGCTTAAGATTAATCAAAAAATAACTACTGAAATCTCCAGAAAGGAATACAAACTACATGTAAACATGTTAACATTCGATCGAACATGTCGCGTCTGCTCCCGTCTGACTTCGGACATGTCTGACAATCGGAGAGCTCTTGAAGTCAGACTTCGAAGTGCACTTAGGACTTTATTTGAAAACTTTGTCTGATTAACGTTCAGATGTAGAACATCTTGATTCTGAAGGCATTTGTGATCTATGTTTGTTGTTTTGTGTAGTCTAAGGTAGTGGTGGAAACTACAGTGTAAACAATTATAAGATTTTGGAGCGAAGGTGGCTAAATTATACAATTTATTTTATTTTCTCAAATGCAGTTTAAATGTAGATGAGAGAGTCATAATAATTATGTTTCTATATGAAAAGGAATGCTTTGTCATAGTACACGAAGTTGCTGAACCCGTAGTACAATTTCAACCTCATTTGTACAAAGACTTCAAATCGTAGAAAACAAAGATGGTTGAATAACATAACATAACATCACCTCTTTTATCCCCGAAGGGGTAGGCAGAGGTGTACATTACGGCACTTAATGCCACTGTAAAATATAATACCCACGTTTCACTATTTATGTTATGAATCCCATGTAATAGGGGGTGAGCCTATTGCCATATACCGGCCACAATCCAGACTCCGCGCTACTACTGAGATTTTTAAAAACCCAATAATAGTTTGCCCGACCCGGGAACCGAACACGAGGCCCCTTGCCCGGCAGTCGCACTTGCGATAGCTCGGCCAACAAGGCAGTCAGAAGTCAGAAGGCTAAATCAAAACCCTCATTTGTACCATGAGTTCTCCTCTCCCTCTAATGCATATCTCACGTCATCCAAACAATAATAAGTAGCTAAATACTTATGTATAGGTACAGTGGGCAGCAGCTCAATCTACACCTATCTGTCTAACTTCATTATTAGATTTTCAACTCTATCTTTTAGATGTAAAGTTGAAAATGTAATGATAGAATTTGACATATTGGAGTAGATCTATGTGCTGGCCACTGTACACGATATGATTAATTATTCCCATTTAGTATGAATAGGTAAACAATAGCATACAGTTGAAATTTCAAATTGAAAGACATTGAAAGATGGATATTGGACGAACTATAAATAAGTATTAATGCGTGGGATTCTATCTGTATATTTGTAGTTTACTCTAACTATAGAGCCAACTATAGCTTTTTGTGGATTTTCTTTTTCGAAATAATGCTCGGAATTTTCCAAAGTTTGAGTGGTTGCAAGTGTTACGTAGATTTTGCCTCGTTGGCCGAGTGGTCGTAAGTGCGACTGCCGGACAAGCGGTCTCGGGTTCGATTCCCGGGTAGGGCAAAGTATTACTGGGTTTTTAAATATTCTCAGTAGTAGCACGGAGTCTGGAATTGTGCCCGGTATATGGCAATAGGCTCACCCCTATTACATGGGACTCATAACATAAATAGTTAAAAATGGGTGTTACATTGTACAGTGGTATAATGTGAACCTCTGCCTACCCCTTGGGGGGTAAAAGGCGTGATGTTATGTTATGTTATGTAGATTTTGAAAATTGTTTTTCATTATGGAATAGGAGGCAAACGAGCTGACGGATCACCTGATGGTAAGCGATTAGTGCCGCCCATGGACACCCGCAACACCAGAGGAGACACAGATGCATTGCCAGCCTTTTAAAAAGGAATACGCTCTTTTCTTGAAGGTTTGAAGATCGTATCGATATGAAGAATGAATGTACTTATGTCTGACGAATCTAAAGATTTAGCTGAATGGCAAAATCTTCTTTCAAATTAAATTCTACTGTGGGGAAACGTTAGATTAAAATCCAAAAAGAATGGCGTGTTATTTGAGAGGCTTGAGTTTAGAGATAGAAACGGACCAATGATGATGAAGTTCATGACGATACTCTAATAGGGAAAGTAAAGACATAAAGTTGTCTTAAATAAACAATTAAAATATGTAGGGGCAAGTCCCTTAACGTCGGATGGCACCTAACGCCGGATAGTTGTATTATCTCGATAACTAATAACGCGAGCGATTTAATTTTTAGGGGGAAGTCTCCCAGTGGCAGACTCCTAAGATTTTTAGTAAAAATTTAAGCGCTCGTGTTATAAGTTATCGAGATAATACATGCCGTCCGTCGTTACGAGACTTTCCCCTACCTATGTATGAGAAATGCATTTGAAAAGACGAGTCTGAAATTATCACGCACCAATTTTTCAGTAAACAAAACCAACAAACACGACAATTTGGAAAATCCAACTTTTCATATATATCGTTTCTAATATCAATATTTGAAATATATTTTATTATCTGTTTACGATTTAAAAAGTGGGAAAAGCCGATGCGTAAAATTTTATAGGTGTTTTAAAGTATCACTACCGACACTAACCCTAAAGTATAAGCAGCAGTGTTTTGGCGTTCCTAAGTCCTTATTTCATTTTCTTCATCTCCCAAACTCCAACCACACTACAAACAGACTATTCATCTTTGTTATCACCAACCTTTGACTATAGTCCACTGCTGTACTGTCAACCTACTCTACATTCATAGGAGGGTTTACTGTAATCTCCATGCTTGTCAGATTAGTTGAAGATAGTAGTTTAAAAGCGTCAGGTTTATCAGAGACCGCTGCTGCTACCCGGTCTCTATCTGTGTAATCCATAATGCGCTTCTTATGACACCGCGGAGAACCTAACGGGTTACCGGGGCTCCGGCTTGAAGCGCAGGTGTAGGAACGGGGTGGTTTTTAGTCAGTAAGAGTCTGACACTCCCTCCCGCCTCACCCAGGCGGGAGAAGCCATTCGATGATTTTCCCTCCTTAAAAAAAATGACTATTTATCTATTATGGGTATTTTACTCTGCTATTACACAGCTGACAAACGAATCAATCACATTACAATATTAATAATTATGTACTAAAACTAAAACATAACAATAATTACACACGCGATCAATGTAAGAACATTCGCAGTTCGTTAGTATCTATATTTATAAAGGAGCCAGTCTCTTGACCTGATGATTCATGCGTATCTGCACCGGTTTAGAATATTGTAAGAAACTGATTGTTCCAAAAATTCTAGTTTATTTGTTAGAACGCGTGTACTTAGACTAACCAGTTTACTCTAGTTATGTCTAGTATTTTGTATAATTTATTATCTGATTCGTTGATTGAGTTGTTACATACGTCTGTCGAGTATGATGTTTAGGTCGGCTCCTATTAGTCATAGCGTGATGTTTTATAGCTTTTGTCAATAAATGCACTATCCAACACAAAAATATTATTGGGTATCAAATCGAAAGTCAAAGTCAAAGCATTTATTTCAATTAAACCATAATTTGGTACTTTTAAAACGTCAACAAATACAAAATAAATAATAGTCTGTCAGTCAGTCCGTCTATTGAATCTTTGAACTGGTATAACTTCTTCATCTTGGATCCAACAACTTTTATGCCATATTAACTATTGCTCCAACTGGCTAGATCTAACGATACGTGCCATTTTGTTCGTTCAGTTAGGACCCATAAAAATGATCTCCTTTCAACATTATTAAAAAAATACAATACCAACTGAAAATCGTTTTATAAAAGGTATATTACTGGTTCAATTCCAGAAGAAGTTCAAATAACATTTTTATGCAATAGAACAGAGTATTTCAAAAAGAATAAATCTTAGAATTTCGTCCACCGTCCTTGATCTAAAGTAAATATTTCAACAGGAACAAACTTCAAACAATATAATTAATCAAAACATAGCAACACCTAACGGAATACTAATAAAACCTATTTTCACTACTCACGAACAAAATTTCAAAATGGAATACCTAAGTTGTGACGTCACTATCATAAATTCTAGATTCTTGTGTACGTAGATCCACGAAGCATTTAGAAACTGAATGACGTCACAGACACCATGATGTACAAGAACTTAGATGCAAATAATAAATACATTTTGTATTAAACTAACTTCTTGCTGCGGGTACGCTTGCGTACACCCGCATGAAAAATTCATAATAATCTTCATCATCATGCTAGCTAGCAACAAGACGTTAACTGCTGATCATGGCCTATGTTCAGTAGAGGACGGTCTTATGGTCCCCCAACAACTCTGAGATTAGTCGGGTGAAGAATTCACATAACATCACAGCTTTTACCCCCGAAGGGGTTGCCAGAGGTGCACATTACGGCACTTAATGCCACTGTACAATGTAATACCCACATTTCACTATTTATTTTATTAGTCCCATGCAATAGGGGGTGAGCCTATTGCCATATACCGGGCACAATTCCAGGCTCCGTGCCACTACTGAGAATTTTTTTTTAAATCCCAGTAATACATTGCCCGGTTTGGTAATCAAACCCGAGACCGTTGACCGAGTGGTCGCAAGTGTGACTGCCGGGCAGTTCTATGAATTACAACATATTTCAATTTATGGTATATCAGTCTAGATAGGAAATCCATTATTTAATGAGAGTATAAACTACTATAGATTGTAAGAACATCAGTATTCATTCATCAGCTGACCAATGTTAGGTTTTTCCCAACAGAAAATAGCAAGTTCACTATTTTTTCCTGGAAGTTGAAATTCAGTTCTCAGTTAACTGTATCTTTGCTTAAATGGTTTCTCAAATTTAGCTTATAGAGAAATGGTGATACATACCTTCTCGTTCCATTGAATTTACTTTATCATGAAGATTTTATATCCAGGTAAATATAAAGATGAATACATTTTAGTATGAAACGTTTTCAGACGATTATGAAGTTCTTTTTCTTCTAACAACGTTAATGTTTTAATGTTATTGTCGTAGTGGTCCGGAGGTTTAAGACATCCACTTCTCATGCCTCATAATCTACCAACGGCAAGTACCAATGTGACTTTTCTGAGTTATATGTACTTTCTAAGATTATTTAGACACCACTGACAAACGGTGAAGGAAAACATCGTGAGGAAACCTGGGCTTATAATTTCTGAATATAAGTTTGCAATCGCCAACCCGCATTGAGCAAGAGTGGTGATTAATGCTCAATTTTTTTCCGTGGGAGAAGAAGCTTTACTCAGCAGTGAGCATTTATAGGTTGTTGATGAAGTTCTTGAAACAGTGAAGTTGGATTAACCCAAAGGAAGTATTTGTATGGTTTTTTGCTTGTTTCTAGAATCTCATTTAAACGCAAAAGTCTTAGGTATACTCATTCATAGGCAATCCACAGCTAAAGCTATTTACATATAATATATTTAAGACTCTATCGAAGTGATACCACGGCTACACAGAAAACCGATCGAGTCAGTGAGGTTACCGGAGGCCCAATTACCCCTTGCCTAATCCCCGAATCCCCAATAATCCTTAAATTCCTAACCCCGCTGGTATTTCAGGTGTCCATGGGCGGTGACGGTTGCTTACCATCAAGTGATCCGTCTGCTCGTTTACCAACTTATTTTCCATAGAAGAAGTGTAACAGTACTTTTATCGATCCAAAAAATAACTCTTGATAGTTGCTCTTTTACTCTCTCGACCAACGAGCCGGTATAACTACGACTTTTAAAAAGTCACACATACCACTACACTACCTACTCACTACCTACTCCCTTCATAGAAAAACAGCCACCTCATACACGTCACGTGCAAAATTAAACCTTATAACAAAACAACAAGCTTTTTAATGCCTCATCACTAATATAGTTAGGTGCTTCGATCACAGTGTTGCATGGAAATTCAATTTCTCGCTAGTCTTACACTGTTATAGGAACCAAGCTTGGAATTTCAGTAGAAAATTATATTTCCTTTAAAACTTCGTTAATAGGGAATTAACGAGGAAGGTATGTGCTAGTGTTTATGTATCGTCTTGGTAAATAAGGACCTAGTTACTTTAGATGATGCTTACTGCTTGGTGCAAATGGCTTTAAGTTCTATCCCTGACTCAGAAATTAGATTGCAGTTACACAATTCCAAATCCTATACTATTACAATTATTGACAAATTATAAATCATTGAAAAACCTAAAACTTGACTGCCTCCTTGGCTTAAGGTCTCGGGTTCGATTCCCGGGTCGTTCAAATATTACTGGGTTTTTAAAAGAAACTCAGTAGTAGCACGGAGTCTGAAAATATGCCCGGTATATGGCAATAGGCTTACCGCCTGTTACATGGGACTAATTACATAAATAGTGAAAAGTGGGTGTTACATTGTACAGTGGCATTAAGTACTATAATGTGCAGGTCTGGCTACCCTTTCTAGGATAAAATGCCATATCATTTTCGGAGACCCCTTATCCCTCCTTGATTCAACCAACGAGGGATGAATAAGATTACTCCGTACAATAAGACATTTAGAACATAACCAATCAAAATAATAATTTTATCTTCAGCACTCATTTAGGCGAAAAAAGTTTAATATTATTAATACTTGCATGTTAACGGCCATGTTACGTGTTTAAAAGCAATAATATCGCTATATTTTATATGTTTTCAAGTGTTTATTGCATCGAAATCGTAAATCCGTTCTGATTGGGTGATAGCAACAAAAATAACAGTTACAGTTAAAGTGTTAAAATTTCGAAAATAAATATATTAAACACTTTCGATTGTAAAACGCCTTTTTAAGCTTTTATGTTTAAAAGCTGACAATTTTGAAGACCTTGTCGACGAATGTCGTGGTGGCCCGGAGGTTTAAGACGCCCGCTTCTCATGCATGAGGGTGCGGGTTCGAAACCTACCAACGGCAAGTACCAATGTGACTTTTTCCGAGTTATATGTACTTTCTAAGATTATTCAGACACCACTGACAAACGGTGAAGGAAAACATCGTGAGGAAACCTGGGCTTATAATTTCTAATTATAAGTTTGTAATCGCCAACCCGCATTGAGCAAGCGTGGTGATTAATGCTCAAACCTTCTCCGTATGAGAAGAGGCTTTGCTCAGCAGTGGGCAATTATAGGCTGTTGATGATGATGAATTGTGAAGACCAATTCGCAAAATCTCGTTGTAAATGAAAGGAACAATACGACAATTTTAGTCTCTATGTTTCTCTATCATTTATTCTTTCTTTAGCAGCTATAATAGCTAGTTACTCTCACACATCAAAACCACCTTCTAAACCCATTTCGACATGACATGTTTAAGCATCAACTGATTCACTCATTGCAAATACATTCAATGCATTCCTTGTCAAAATTCCTTTCCAAATTACTCTTGTTTTCAAATACATCTTTGACTTCTCTTATAAACATTTCAGCATCACGAGGTAGAAGATGCGAATGTTTTTACGTAGTGAATTGATGTTCAATATCTACGTCACCATTTGCTAGCTAGATGTTACCAGGCATTGATTTGAAAGTTAAATCGACCATTTCATCATTCTGTTTATGATTATTATCGGTTGATTGCTGAGAAAATTTTTGAAGGAAAGACATTTCCGCTGTTAACGCCCGAATATTGAAAAGCTACTAAATTTTAAGTCGCGCTTAAGTGTTGTTTTGTCAGTACAAATTCTATGTAAAATGACAGAGATAGCAAGATATTTCAGTACAACTTCAAATTGAGTAGCCTTTCAGTATTCGGGTGAAAGTGACTACTACTTTTGTAGTTAAAACAACTTTTCAGATTGGATATATCAATAATATGAATTCGTTAGGAGTGTCTATGACCAACAGTGTGTTTTAAAGTATTTTAAGGAAATGAACTAACATCACTTCGTTGAATAATTTGTCACAAATTCATTTCTCGGAAGTTCAGATGAAAATAGCTTCTTTGTAATTTTCGATTCAATAAATTGTAATCAAACTGATTTCGAGGAACCCTTGATCTGAACCCAAAGACCATCACGAATCACGACAATTAAGGAGAAACACAAACAAGATATGTAGTCGTTTCAAATTGGAACTGGCCAATATTCTGAGCGCACATTTGTGCACCCGTCCTTTACGATTAATCTCGAGTTTAGTGACAGTGCTTTAAAATAAACACGATTGCCCTTACGATTTTTAATGCCCCTGGAACAGCTGTTGCATGATTCACGCGACATTGGCCCGAGGAACGCCGGGGAACACGAATACTATATTTATATACAACACGACCATGAATATGATCGCGGATTAACAAAAACTGCGACCGAAATTGTATATTCCACTAGCATTCGTTCGCACAACTGACAAAAATCTCAGTGTATAAACTCAAATAAACTTTGGCAATAACACAAGATCGTTTGTTCTTAAGCTATTTTCTGCTGAGATAAACATCATAACAGAATTTGCAGCGTTTCACTTTGTTGCTCTTTTTGCGGATGTAATCGGGGTCAATAGCAACTACAAAGAATGTTTTAAAAGTACTCACATTGTGTTGATGTAGCGTCAATACCACGTTGTCGAATGTGGACGAGTTCGAGAGAGCTTCAGAGCTGCCTCGGAGCAGCTCGGCCAGCAAGTCAGCTCCAGGCTTCACTCCCACCAACTTTGAAGGCGATGAGGTTGCTCTGACGTGAGTCGGACCCCGACCAGTGGGCCGTGTTGAAGTCATGGCCCCAACACTAGTTTTGCGACAAGGCACTGTTGCATCAGACAAACTCCTCCTGCCCACTTCAACTGACCGAGTGCATGGAGCCTCCAAGGTTTGACCATATGGCCCTCTAGTAAATTGCTGTCGCCTTGCTTCTACATCTGAAGTATCAGATGGACTAAAAGGAGACGGCGACGCAGTCCTGTCTCTAGAGCACGTGTCACTGTCCGCTTCAGAAGGTGAGTCGCCATATTTCCGTCTCGTTCGGAATGAGTCGTCATCTCTTTCATCCGAACTTTGTTGGTAAAACCTTGCTCGCCTCGCTTTTAACTCTTCGGACCTCGGCCACATCGGGGCTGCTCCCTCACACGGACTTGGAGGTCCGTTAGTACATGAGTCATCTGATTTATCACCGAGTAGCGATGAAGTTCGCGTTTCTGCTGAAAGACGCATATCTTGTAGCGAAGCCTCACTGCTTTCGCGTTTGCAACCGTTCACTGAAGGTGGGCCTTCTTCTTCCCCACCATCGTCACTCGGCGTTGTGATATATATTCCTTTCCTTCTTTTTGTTTTATCTAGAGGTCTGCGTCTTTCTCTGGCACCGATAGGTGCGGGCGTGCAAGGATTCTGCACTGCAGCCAGTAAGTGGGCAACCTGTTCACTTGTTATGGTTTCATCTTCCTTATCTCGATCCAACGAACCATCAGACGCGGCGTCTGATCGCTGTGGCTCCTCCTGCGGTAACTCCTTTGACCACTGTTTCACTATACACTCATACACAGGCACAGGTATAAGATTTTCTTCCGGACACTCTTCTATCGTATTAGGAAAATTCGTACAATCACAGTCCACATTAGCACAGGCGTTCGTAGGAGGTTCAGGGAGAGGAGGGAAAGCAAAAGGTTGGGGTTCTAGCGGTGAAGTACCTTCACTATGCGCTTGTGCACTGTCGGCTTGCGAGCCATCACTTTCTTCACGGAGTTCATGTAAGACACGCGGTGGTGTCAGTGCTGGCAAACTACCACCAGCTTCGACCGCGCCCTCCTCCCGCACTGGAGGGATTCGTCGCGGCAGCGGGTGCGTCAACGACCGACCACTCAGCTGCTTGTGAGGAGCATCTGGCGGCGGGGACCTCGGCGCAGGAGACGCATGCGCGAGTAACCCCTCGTCAGACCCTACCGCGGAGTCAACTGACGCTACTGACCCACCTTCAGTAGTATTTTCATCGGTAGTGAGACTTACGGTCTCGGCATCGCGACGTTTTGCACTCGCGCACTCAGACACAGATTTTGCAGGTCGTTTACCGAAATCAAAAATTGATTGATTCCTATTGGGCCTATAATATTTATCTTGTGCAAAATCACCTTGAGAGAAAGAAGCACTACGATACGGTATAGTTTTTTGCGCATAGGATCCCACGATAGAGCGAGGCTCTACGCGAACAAGTGTGATTTTATCCGTGTCGAAATCATCACACCGATCAACAGAGACACCGCGCGGTGGGCTGTGTCGGTGTCGGGAGCGTGGCGGTGGCACCGGTGGCAGCACTGGAGCTGAGTGTGGCGGTGGCGGTGGTGGCGGCGGGGGCGGTGTGGGGTGCGGGCGCGGCAGGAGCCGCTCGGTGAGGGCCTGCAGGCGCTGCTGGCGCGAGGGCCGCTCGTCGCGCGAGCCGCGGCCCAGCCGCCGTTGGATACGATCCAGCGTGCGTCGATCGGGCTTGGCGCGGCCGAGGCACGCCGCCACCGCCTCCTCAGAGCAGCAGCGGCAGGGGCAAGCCCGCGGCGGCGGTGCACGGCGGACAGCGTACCGCACCGCACCCAGCGTCACGTACGGGGACCTGCGCACACGACGCCGATATATTTAGATGCGAGAACGACAGCGCGCGCGGCTCGCCGAAAAGCTTGGCGGCAAGTGCGACCGATTTAGAGTGCGCGAGCTTCCCCGCAACTCGCCGCTGAATTCCGGGAGGATTCCCCGCGACCCACTCCGCCACGGTTCAACAGTTATATCGGAGCAGATGACTGTCGTCTGAAATACTGCTTTGAAGCAAATAACACCCGATATAATTGACAGTTGCACGTTAAAAGATCTACATACTAACGATGTAGTGCAAACATTAGTAAGCGTCTGGGTAAGAGCAGGTGTCGGACAGACAGACGGAAGACGCGTCGCCTATAAATAGTCGAACGTTGGCGATTTGGCGACACAGCGACCTCGTAGCAATGTTTACAATTTTCGTGGTCGGTTGCTGTGGGTGATGTTTGAAAATATTCCAGACTATAAATATTTCCCAATAAAAATCCATTTACTACATTATCATTTTACTCCTTGATTCTTTGTTACTTACTGTATATGAGAAGAGTATTCAGTATGTTTGTCACCTGGAGTATTCTCGTCGTCTCCTGGCGCCATCTGCGGGCTCGCTGGGGCGCGCGTCTGACGCCATGGGTCGTCACGTGACCCCGCGCATAATGCGCCCGCGTCACTCGTGCTGCAACAATAACAACATGTACCTCAGTATCGTCCCCCTGGACTTTGATCGGGTGATAAAATACTGTATATACTGTGCTGACAGTGTGGGAACGTTACTACTTAATCATCACACTACTGTGTCATTTCATTTTAAGCGTTACGTGTTAGGTATTGCAAGAAATGTTTTGTTTCGTCATCTTAAATCGTAGTATAGTTGTTGAAAGTTGCAAAAGTTCATTTATCAGATAGTGCTAGCTGGACTATCCTCGGTAATTTGTTTTCTGGCTTACATAAAATGATAATCGATGTACCTATATTACATAGTCTTGCAATACCTTCACGGGCCAATCAATATTTACAGATATATATTTTCAAATTTTTCTAAAATATTATTGATATAATATTTTCATCTAATAATTCAGATTTGCAGAAGAAACCAATAATAACACCAAACCTTTATCAAATAAATGCTAAGATACTGCAGTCGACATCTGGTGGATGTTCTCTGAACCAATTTAGTGGGCGGGCGGCAAGCGAACGGTTAGCTTATGGTGGTAACTGGGCGGGCGGTTTATAACTGTTTAAATGGTTCGATAGATGTCGCTACATTCGAATAGTTATTTGTTTCTTTTCTATTGATTAGTATTAGATAACTGGATTAGGATGTTAAACATTAAAAAGTTTTTAATTTGTATTCCTGGAAACGTATTTAAATGATTGATTATTTTGTTTGGAATGCATAACGGTCTTCAGTAGAACATTAAGTATTTTCATTACGATTCTTATAACTTTTAGATCCTTAGAAAATAATAGGGATTATAAAATATTATTTATTTATTATGATAAATGAAACCAGATAGAATCAAATAATTATATAACGTTCATTAAATTAAGGCTTAATAAGTAAATATTCAGCGTATCGCAGAATGCTACTCACTAATATGAGGCTCTAGCATGGTTTGAAACTAGTCGAATTCCTCGTCAAATAATTACGTGAGTACCTAAGCCGAAAAACATAATTATTCTTAAATTACAAATTTCTTTGTTCACTACAAAAAACATTGAAAATCTTTCATTATAAATACAATGACCATTACTTGTTCATATACAGCTCAAATCCCATTTATTTCTTTGCTAATTAGCTATAAATTGCACCCATATTTCCGTGTATCAAAATATAATATTCATCTAAATTATTTGGCCAATAAAATAAACAGCGTGGTGACATTAAGTAAATTAAAATTTATTGTAATATCGTTTTGTCATACAGATTAATAATCGTTTTGAACTGATTTGAAGGACATTACGATAAACTTGTAAGATAAATTGAGGATTAACTAAACATCGCGGGTTACTCACGTGAATATACTAAGAAAAGCTCTACTAGATTCAAACCGCAGAGAGGTTATTAACATAACATCACGCCTTTTTATCCCCGAAGGGGTAGGCAGAGGTGAACATTATGCCACTGTACAATGTAACACCCACTTTTCACTATTATGTTATGAGTCCCATGTAATAGGGGGTGAGCCTATTGCCATATACCGGGCACAATTCCAGACTCCGTGCTACTACTGAGATTTTTTTAAAAACCCCAGTAATACTTTGCCCGACCCGGGAACCGAACCCGAGATCCCTTGCCCGGCAGTCGCACTTGCGACCACTCGGCCAACGAGGCAGGTTGTTAATAATACTAAAACCTTTTCCTAAGTGTAACAAACAGTTTTCTGAAAACCGCAATTTATTTAGTATTTACTATCTTAGCATTTTTTATTACAGAAAAAAACGCCTGTCAGAAAATAATAGCAATCTATTTGAAACTCTACAACTTAGTTCGTTTACGGTCGGTAAACCTAAGTCTTTTTGCTATTGATTTTTAATACCTACAGTCGTCTAATGTATGTCTAGGTTTTACAACATTAAACTGTCAAACACCAAGCGGTCACCGGTGACCGCGACCTATTGTTCTTTAATTGTGTCTATAAAACCGGTACTCGACGAGTTAATTGGCGAATAGGTTATAGCTTAGCTAGCTATGTGTGGCAAAAGTTTCACTGCCCTTTACAATTGGGTAGTTTTCTAAGTTTAAAATAAATTATTTCGATTTTTCATTGCAGTAATAATTAAAAAATAATGATACTCTCATCTATTGATATGATGATTTACCTACTTCTGGATTTTTTCTCGCTAATTTTAAGGAAATGAGTATGCTATTTGACGCAGAAATATAATGACGTCACAGGTTTCGATCCAATACAAAATTCATAGAAAAGTATCGTTTTTGACATTGCAATAAAAGTATTGAATTTGACTAACTGTAAATTACCGTATTAGTCAAACCCATTTTTTTTTTAAAACGTTGCCCCATACTATGACTGTCTCCTGTGTCGTGGGTGCGTTTACAAACATACAAGTTCATATACACAATGACACCCAGACCCGAAACAACAATTTGTGGATCACACAAAGTGTTGTTCCGCGCGGGAATCGAACCCGCGACACGTTGCACGGCAGCCGGTTGCCCAGCCACCGCACCAACCGTGCAGTCACCATTTAACACAATACAACTGAAATAACAGCACAATTAAACAATAATGAAGATGCAGACTAAATACTTGTTCTGACTAACCATCAGAGGAATTACAGGAATAGAAAAAACAAACTTAGCATTTGCTAGATCAGTTTGGTGATAGCAACATTTTAATCATGGCGTCTGGTTACTGTCTGTAGTCTAGTAATCGATCGACATCTGGTAGTAGGTACACTGAAATCTAATAATGTTACTCATTCCTCTAATACTATAGGTACACAAGCATTGAGGAGTATTATTCTTAGTATTTTAGTGTTTCCTTTAAGTGTGGGAGAGGCATGCTTCGGCACGAATGGCCCGGTTCGACCGGAGTGATACCACGACCTCACAGAAAACCGACGTGAAACAACACCTGTGTTGTGTTCCTCGTGTGAGTGAGGTTACTGAAAGCTCAATTACTTCCCTCCCCAATATCCTCAAAAATCCTCAAACTCCTAATCCCCAAAAGGCCGGTAACGCACTTGTAACACCTCTGGTGTTTCGGGTGTTAGTGAGCAGCGCCGATTGCTTATCATACGACTGCTCATTTACCGGCTTATTCCTTAAAAATAATCTTTCTGCCTTACTCTGTAAAACTGGAATATATTGTTCCAAAAAAGAGCATAAGTATTATAATTATGTCTATTTAATCATGACGAACAAAAACCACCCAACATCTCTAGCTGAACCTCATTTTGATCCGATGCAACTTGCTCCCCAAAATACTTAGATATCTGCCTACCCTATTTTCTCGTAGAACCGTAATAATACACCTGTCTTATGTCACATGTAAGCTAACACTGTACGTTGAACTATAGGCCTTGTACTGCGGCTGAGCAAACCGCACATTATATAAACCTAGGTCTATAGCCTAGACTAGACAATTATGCAAGAATGGTTTTAATAGTTTTTAAATTATTATCTAACGGTATTTTCAAAACCATCATTACACTAGTAAAGTGTACACCTATAGGAAACGCTTTTCATGCATGAGAGTGCGGGTTTAAAACCTACCAACAGCAAGTACCAATGTGACTTTTTCCGAGTTATATTGTACTTCCTAAGATTATCTAGACACCATGGACAAACGATAAAGGAAAACATCGTGAGGAAACCTGGGCTTATAATTTCTAATTATAAGTTTGATATCGCCAACACGCATTGAGCAAGCGTGGTGTTTAATACACAAACCTTCTCCGTGTTATATGCTAAGATTTTGATTATGACATCACGGAATATTTCGAAACCTCTTCAACAGAACACTGAACCTCGAAAATAAGACACAATTTCTAATACCTAGTAGCCTCTTTAACAGACTTATTTTAGAGCACACAGGAATATCACCAACATTCCTATTGTTCTCCATTCCATTAAATGCCATTTTACAATGGACTCGCTGATCATTAATAAACTTTTCAAAGGGCAAACATAATGGATCACAGAAGAGTATCTGATCTTATTACATTAAAATATCTGTTGAAAAATAAGATTGATTGATATTGGCTGGTGTGTTCATATAGCCAATGTTATTCTTTGATCTTTCGTTTCATTGAAGTAGCAATTTAGAACAGTGTTTTAAAATGAGTAACAGTTTTGAAATGTTGTTATAAATTGCAAATTATGAGGTAGTGAAGTCATTGTGAATTAGATATATTTTATGTAGTAGGTATGTAGGATGGCCAACGAAAAGCAAAATGGAGTTAAGGAGCTAAACTGTACTGTAGATTCATCTTTTCGTCGTCATCAATTTAAAGATATCCACTGTTGATCAATGTGGAATCTTTAGGACCTGGTTTTCATACCATCAGCTAACACTCGGTTACATGCAAATGTTTACACCGTGAAATCTATTTCGTTTTCGTCCCGTAAGTTAAATTGTTCTGTCTTGGTAATACAATAGTTTTACAAAGAAATAAAATGTTTCAAACAAAAAATAACTGGTAAACTGTTGCAAAATGCAAACTTCGAAAGCGCATACGAACTTATAGTACCTACATTATCAAAAACATCACGCCATATAATTTTCGAATAGGTATTGCTCGTCGGGTGCACGTGTGATGGGAATAGTGCTTACAATTTTTAAGTCTAATGTTTCTTAGGATATTTTAAATTAAAAAAAAAATACTTTTTTATTTCTTTGCATTTACTTTACAAATCGAAAGTACTCCTTATGGCAAGATGTTTTGTCGCGGACAAATACGAAATACATTTCACGGTGTGACCAAAAAAATTAAACTGCTTATGAGGTACGTACGTAGATACCTACGTAGCGCGCTTATTCAGGCTTTTTTGTAAGTGGAACAATCATCTAATGACTTTTCCCGCGTTGGGTGAGGCGCGAGGGAGTGTCAAACTCATACTGACTTAAAACTCTTGCTTTGAACCGGTACCATAGAAACTCCTTGTGTTCCTCTGCAGTCCCGGTCAGGCTGACCTAGGTTTCGAACTAGAAATCTCAATATTTAGAAGTTGCTATTGCAACTCGGCCAACGAGGCAGTTTTAAATGAGGAGTTCTAAGAAATTCACATATAAATATGTATACTAAGTACATATATAAACGTCTAGTTTGTAAACAGTATGTCGGATGTGGAAAACTTACGGTTTGTATGTAAAATATATCAGTTTTTAGGAGCGTAGTGATTGGATGATGGGTTTGTTATCTTGCTGCCACTTTCAATAAGAATATTGAAAATGGCTGATAGAAATCTGTCGGATGATTTTGTCGCTAAAGGTAAAATAAGAGCCCCAATTACCAACTTAATCAAGTGATATATCTTACTAAATATTCACAAAATTTGTTCATACAAAAGTAGTCTCTAAACATTAGAAATAAAGTCTATAATGGAGTGAGTGGGAAGCGGTCACCGGTGAAAAACGTTTATATCTTCAGTTTCAGATTTCAGACCTTTGATACAGTAATAGATGTTGTAACTTCATCTGGTAATAAATAAAAAAATGTTATTTTCATTAGAGCGAGCAGACGGATCACCTGATGGCAAGCAATCGGCGTCGCTCATGGACACCTGGAACACCAGAGGCGTTACAAGTGCGTTACCAGCTTGCTGGCGATTAGCAATTTGAAGATTATTGGGGATTCCGGGATTAGGGAGATTGGGGAAGGGGAGGGGGAAAATTAGGCTTCTGATAACCATACTTACACGACTCACTCGGTTTGTGTCTGTGTTAGTTAGGGTTAGTTAAAACTAAACTAAAATAAAATGGTCCTAACCCCTCTAAGATCATCCATTCCAAGTTTATTTATAAAAAAACAACTATTAATTTAGATAACTCTACATCATCATCATCATATCGGCCTCAAGTCGTCTACTACTGAACCTCGACTACCAGAGACTCTCAGATAAACCCGTTGAAAGTGACCAAACCAACCAATCATCATCATCATCATCAACAGTATATAAATGCCGACTGCTGACCAAAGGGCTCTTCTCACACGGAGTAGGTTTGAGCATTAATCACCACGCTTGCTCAATGAGGGTGCTAACCAATCTACTACTTCACTATAGCCTAAGGCTGCGCGACATCGCCGCGACCGCGCAGGCTGCTCATGAGGATCTGTGATTCGAAACTAGTAGAGCTTTTTACAGTACATTCACGTTAGTAACCCGCGATTTTTAGTTAATTTAGTATGTCTCACGATAGTTATTAAAAAAAACATATACATAATATTGTTGTAAAAAAAACTATGACACCACTACTTTTATATCACTAACAGAGATGCAATCACAAACTCACAACCCAGTTCCCACTTAAAACATTATTTTTACATCACAAGGACGATTCACTGAGTATCGTGCAAATCAAATCGCTTGTAAAACAAAGTTTATTTATATTTTATACCTAACATTTAGACAACTCTCTAGTGTGTAGTTAAAACGAATTGTCGCTTGCGCAAGTTTTATTGCATTTTATTTTAGTGTCTAACACTAGTTTTGCATGTGTCTGTAATAAAAAAATTGTGTCTTATGTCGTGTACTTCTTCTACAATAGTGGCCGAGTGATATTGGTGAAATTTGAAAGCCGATCGAGGATTCTTGGGTTTTTTTTTATTAGGAAAATCTTTGAATGGCTTCACTCGCCTTCGGTTAAGCGAGAGGGAGTGTCAGACTCTTACTGACTAAAAACCACCCCGTTCCTACTCCTGCTCTTCGAGCCGGAGCCCCGGTAACCTGTTACGGCTTCTACAGCTCCGTATCATCAGCCCTACTGGGCCCTATCTGTGGTGGTCTGATGGCTCTTTAACGCAAGCGCGGAACGCGACGCGGAAACCTATTGAAACTCCCGTGTCCAATAAGCACCTGCGTTAGGCGGTAGGTGAGGATGCCGTAGCGTCTCTCAAGCCACATCTGAAAGAGGGGACTTACCGCTGGAATGACAGCGAGACCAAGGAATCTTGGGTTAGATGTTGGAATACGTACAATATTTTCTTTACAACTGATATACTATTTTGTACTACAGGGTGTAGTTGTATTTTTTGCACAAATTAGGTAAATGTTACATTTAATACATGAACCTCTGTGTACACCTTCAACAAATAGGGTGACGTGTGTCGTCAGAATGATGTAAATTACCCCATCGACCTATCTCAGAAACATTAATAATTTAAAAGTGCTACAATCTATGAAGATATTTTAATTGCCATACTTTTCGTAACAATACAACAGCAACCAAATAATTCCATCAAAATCAACCGATTCCATTAAGAAACTAAAACAAACGTCTTTTATAAAGGAAAATAAAAACAATAATTTAAATAGCGTACTAAAAAAAGCATGCATTCAACCAATAAAATAGATGTTCGCGGAAACTGAGAAGTTGGCAACAGTCCATAGTATCGCATCGTGTGACAGACAGACCGGCTGAATTTATATGTGTTAACAGGTAAAACTTCCGACTTAATGTACTAAACTATTGGATGGATGAGATCAAAATATACTTACTGATCTTCTGAGAGACTGAGATTCTGAGAATTACGCTTCTTCGAATTGGTTTAGGAAAAGTATGTTTTGGAATTATTGGTTTACTAGCTTTAACCAGCGGCTTCGCTCGCGTCACAAAAGAATAAAAAGTAGCCTATGTGACATATACCAATACACATAGCGCCATCTATACCAATACTTTTGTTTTTCCTCGGGAATAAAATTTTTTTCGGGTTAATAAGTACCCTATTATTTAATCCGGACTTCTAACTTTACGTCTGCAAAAATTCAAAGCAATCGGTTGCGTAGTTACGGCGTGAAGGTGGAACAAACAAACAAACAAACTCACTTTCAGATTTATAATATTAGTAAGGATTATAATTATCAGCTACATTAGACCCTCCCAATGACTTCCAGATAGGCCTGTTACAAATGACCTGATCCAGTGTCTCCGTGACCTTAAAAAGGTTGTTAATGGTCTACGTCTCACGTCTATTGCTTTCATGTTTGAAGTTTGAGAAGAAGTTGTAGCTGATTTCTTTAAGAAAACTAACTCTCTTTGGAACATATTTTATGTGTAATGGGTGGACGTTTCTATTTCATGTAGGTAGCTAAGTACCTAACTCTTCACTCAATCCTTTCTATTGACATTCAAGTTCACAGAGATAATTTACATACATACTTATCTGGACTGGGCTTCTCCCAGTTGTAGTCTTTTTTTGTGCCTTTAGGCTTAAGTCATTCTGTCTCATGCATTAACTCACCGACGGAAGTAGAAACTGCTGTTATTGTTCTCTCTTTTAATTATTTTTTATTTATTTATTTAGTCTTTTATGTACACAATTTGATTATGGCACATAAGGCGAACTAAATGCCATATGACATTCCCTACCAGTCAACCTTAAGTTTAAGTAGAAAATCTGCGAAAAATAAGGTACGGAGAATAAACTAACAATTCTCTTCTGATTCATTTCGTTGCGGGAACCAAAACAGTTATTAATGTTCCTGGGACGTGTCGGCTTCAGTGTTCCGGTGTTTTCATGGTTAAATCTATTGTAGATCCTGGCTTACAGGAGTTGCAGCGGTTAAGGGAGGTTGTGGCGGGTTTGTCCCATTCAAAAATACCTACATAATAATATCCACCTACTGGTATCTAACAAAAGAAATTGGTTCCTAATTTGGAAATTACCAACAGATAAAAAACCAAAGAATCAAAGAATGGACCCGGTTCATTAATGGTAATAAATTCTAATTTACGATGTGAGTAAGTAGTTATGTGATGTATAATTTGCATAATCTTTAATATGTATGTATGTTTTATATCTACCTCTATATAAAATATAACTGTGTATGTGTATGCTTGCAATTTTTTTTAATAATTTCTTTCACAATTTGAAATTAAATTGTGACAAATAAGTAGATGCATGCTGATTCTTTGGGCCATTATAATAATACATATAATATTGCGATCAGTCTTTAATATATTTCCTAAATTTATGTTAGAAATCCTTTTCCATGTGTAGAGGTATATGTAGGTATACATTTTGAAATCAATAAGATCATCCCATGGGTAATACTAAATATTTTGATACTTATTAATTTTATTGCAACCGAGGTTTGCATCTCAATATTATGATCTAATAACAGTTTTAGTGTGCACCTACGACGTTCACAATAATATCTCGAATCTTAGTCATAACTGTCTCTTTGAAACTTCGTGGGACGAATCCTACATACCAATATTTTGATTATAAGGTTACAAAAATAAAATTTATATTTATTACCAATATTCATTTTAATACCGATTGCTTCGTTGGCCGACTAGTCGCAAGCGCGACTGCTAGGTAAGGCTTGTCGGGTTCGATTCCCGGGTCGGCCAAAGTATTACTGGGTTTTTTATAGAAATTCTCAGTAGTAGCACGGAGTCCGGAAAGGTGCCCGGTATATGGCATTAGGCTCGCCCACTATTACATGGGACTCATAACATAAAATAATGAATAGTGGGTGTTATATTGTACAGTGGCATTAAGTGCCGTAATGTACTTACACCTCTGTCTACCCCTTCGGGGATAAAACTCGTGAAGTTATGTTATGTTAGAAATAAAGTTTATATTTATCAAAAATATAAATAAATTATGATACCTAAAAAAATCTTACTCCTTATGCACACTGCGCAATTTCATCTCGGTCGTGGACAAAAAAAAGTGACGTAAAATTTTCGGTGAAAACGACGCATTCTGAATTTAAACTTTGTTCTTGTTTATTTCTGTACGTAGTAAAGCGTGTTCACCGTCTAATATTGGCCCTGTAAGACGTGGGTGAGAATGCATTGCTTTTCTTTTTAAACACGATTATAAAAAGATTTTTAGTCTACACTCTCTGTCAAACAAAATTCAATCTTAAGTCCTCGGTTATAGAAAGGAATTTGGTTTTTTTACATGCGATGACGACCCACAAACTCTGTGGGATACATTTAATATTTTATTTAGTATTTAATAAACTGAAATATCTGACTATCTAATGCGTTTCATGGATACTTGGAATATATTATAATTTCAAATGTGAAGCTTTGAATCTTATTTTAAAACGAAGCTGTATTTCGATTCATACGTCATTCAGTTACTATGACAAAACCATGTTACTCTAATATAATATATCCCAAAACCTAATCCAAACGACAATAAATTCAGCACAAAAGAAATAAACTAAAAAAACTAGACTCCCAATTTCAAAATAATTCACAACCGCACACAAATAAATTACACGTAAAATACAAAACAATTTGTCATAATAAATCTTCTAGTCTTAAATCTAGCCAAACTAATAAACTAGGCTATTTCTAGTTCAGCCCATTACTTTTATTACTTGAAAGTCATTAATAACGCTAACATGTAATTGTTCTCTATTTTAGTCGCATGCGCATAACGAGCCGAGGTAAATGAGTTACGCCTGAGTTTGTAGACAGAGTGGCAACCTATTGATGTCTTGTTTAAGTGGCTACACGTGGTTGAGTACACTTGTGTGCTGCGCTGGTTTAAAATGCTTTATTTTTTATTCATTTTTCTTAGAAAATGCTTAGTGTAGTTGGTTTATTGATTTAAAACGTATTTGTCAATTTTAAAGACAATGTTTAGACACAATAATACTCAATGTTTGTTGTCATAAACATAATTAAACTGTCAAACACCAAGCGGTCACCGGTGACCGCGACCTATTGTTCTTTAATTGTGTCTATAAAACCGGTACTCGACGAGTTAATTAGGTATAATCATGACGTCACAGCTTTTTTTCTTTTTTTATTAATAAACGTTGCCCCACACTAGGATTATCTCCTGTGTCGTGGGTGCGTTTACAAAAATACAAGTCCACATACACAAGACACCCAGACCCGAAACAACAATTTGTGGATCACACAAAGTGTTGTTCCGTACGGGTATCGAACCCGCGATACGTTGCACGGCAGCCGGTTGCCCAGCCACCGCACCAACCGTGCATTTATATATTATATCTAGTGAATTACGATATCGTCAAACAAGTTTTCATAAATCACATTTTTTGGAAAACTGTTCACATTATTATCAACATACATATTTGATTTCTAATTTGTAAATTAGAAGTCGTAAACAATGCGTATATTAAAAAAGCTTCACTCAATAGCTAATAAATAACAGATTTATAACCTTTTTGACAAAGACACCGCCAATCATTGCTACTCATCGATATTGGCGCCTCACCTTAAAAATCCAATCAAATAATTTTCAACCAATTATATCTTGGTATATACAAGGTGTAGTTTTGAAACCATGGCATTTCTCGGGGGCTTGTCACAGAAGTCATAAAGGTTCAATGTAAGAAAAATTTTTGGGTGAATAGTTAAAAATACGGCTATAATAAATAGTTTAAGTTCGACAGTATATTCTGTCAAACACCAAGCGGTCACCGGTGACCGCGACCTATTGTTCTTTAATTGTGTCTATAAAACCGGTACTCGACGAGATATCAGAATAAGTGACAGCAATGTTTCTTATTGGAGTTTTATGGAATTAGGAATAATGTCAATTACGTATTTGAGTTTGTGTGTGTTAAGCCGCGTTATAAAACTAGGTACAAGACGGCAGTGTGTAGTTCGCACTTATGGATTTCCGTAATTTACAGAAAAATGAAAAATATTTACCTACAATTTTTTTTTATTGATTCGGACTCAAAATCGATAGTCGAGTTACCTCCTAGAGGTAGAAAATGACGCGGCTTTAAAACAACACCTTGTATAAACAGTTATCCTACCCATAATAATACAACGACCGTTTTATTGTTTTACGATAGTTTGAAAGATTAATGATATTTTCGGCCAGACATCCCACATTCCACCCACTGGGCTCATTGTCACTTGGGTTCGAAGTAAAACTTGTGAGGTATTTACTTGAAATGCAATATAACTGACATGGATTTTGGTTTGTAGACGATTTTCAATAAAGTTTTGAAGTATTGGCTATGTGCAAAGCGCGTAGTGGCGGACAGATAACGACCGCAGCGTACAACACGGCAGAAATTGGAAACAAATGCGGATTGTGCAAACCCGGTTTTTTATTATTATATTAATTTTAAAGTAAAACTATTGAATAAATTGCACTTAAATAATGTCAACAATACTATTTTAATCTTTGGTTTTATTTATATTTGCAAAGAAAATTATAATGTTTACGTTGTTATTATTTGACAGCGTTACGCGTCGCCACCGTCGCGCACATAGCCAATAGTGAGCACAATTATTAATGTAAATCATATGTAAATTAAAAAAATAAGTTGGGCATTCATTTGTCTCATGACATAAGGATACGTTTCATAGGGTTCATCTATTTACTACCTCTATTATCAGAAATAATTTAAGTCTGGCATTCAGATGTTTATGAGCGAAACGTAACTAAAAAACTCCCTTATTAATTAAACATTATTCAGATTTTTTTCAATCTCAACGCTTAAGTTCATGTATGTCTTTAAAGGTTAACCCTCTTATTTTGTTAAAACCTAGCATACGTAATATAACATCACGCCTTTTATCTCCAAATGGGTAGGCAGAGGTTTACATTACGACACTTGATGCCTCTGTACAATGTAACACCCACTTTTCTTTATTTATGTTACAATTCCCATGTAATAGGGGTAAGCCTATTGCCATATACCGGGCACAATTCCAAACTCCGTGGTACTACAAAACCTTGTTATACTTTTCTCGACCCGGGAATCGAACCCGAGATCCCTTGCCCGGCAGTCGCATTTGCGAACACTTGGCCAACGAGGTAGTGATATTTCTACTTATCCCGATGCACTGGTGTAAATTGTAAATTAATATACGTTACATGACTTAAGTGTGTTTATATTTATGCCATACAAGTATTTGAGTAGGTAGTTAATCGTTTTCGCGAATTTTACTTAGTACACACGGCCACACATCAATCTGTGCAAAACCAGTTTATCCTGGTATCGCGTCGCATCATCTTTCCGCACATTTAACGTTCAGTTTATACTGGTTATGTAAAGTTCGATGTGTAGTCGTGTACATATTTCACCCACAGTTATTTTACTCTAAACAAAACAGCAGCTGTAGCCAAATGCCATTTAGCGCTTGTCTACATGTAGAGTAGAAAACCAAATTATATGGAATTGACGTAAATTTTGACACTTGTCAGTGTCATCCCCATACATTTTGATTTCTACTCTCACTGTAGACAAGCGCTAAAGTGGCGTTTGGCTAAGGGCCCTGGGCCTCTAGCCAAACGCCACTTTAGCGCTTGTCTACAGTGAGAGTAGAAATCAAAATGTATGGGAATGACACTGACAAGTGTCAAAATTTACGTCAATTCCATATAATTTGGTTTTCTATTCTACATGTAGACAAGCGCTAAATGGCATTTGGCTAGAGCTGCAGGTTAGCTACAGATTAGCTAGAAATTTGTATTCACAAAACATTTTGTCTAAATTATTACACACTAGCTTTTACCCGCGGCTTCGCTCGCGTCACAAAAGAATAAAAGTAGCCTATATGACATATACCAATACACACAGCGCCATCTATACCAATACTTTTGTTTTCGCTCGGGAATATCAAATTTTTCCGGGATAAAAAGTACCCTATTATTTAATCCGGTCTTCTAACTTTACGTCTGCAAAAATTCAAAGCAATCGGTTGAGTAGTTACGGCGTGAAGGTGGAACAAACAAACAAACAAACTCACTTTCAGATTTATAATATTAGTAAGGATTAAGGTGAACCAGATACAATATTATTGGCATGTTTATTACACTCAACGATGGTTTAGCGGTTAAGCAGTATTGAATGAGGCCGGTGAATGGATGGGTTGTCCAGCGAATCGATTATTCGCATTGTTATGATAATTTAGAGATAAAAGAGTAGCCGTTATTATGAGAAAATTTATTGTGTTATTAAATTGAGGTCAGTTTGAATCATGTTTTGTATGAAATGTAGTTTAGGGCGATGACTGTACTTTGACTTAGTGATGATAGCCTATTTGGTCAACGTATTACGTACCTACGAGATGTTGGAAGTAAATCAATGGTGACTTGGAATCGTGCTAAGTAATATTTAGGAAATATTGAATTATATACTTAGATTTTTTTAAAAGTATTAGCTTTCCAGCCACAGGTTCTCCTATATTTTGCTCAAATCTTCAAGAATTGTCAATTGAGAGGCCCAATTACCCTTCCCTTCCCCAATCTCCCCCAATCCCTGAATCCCCAACGATCCTCAAACTCCCAATCCCCAAAAGGCCGGTAATGCGCTTTTAACGCCTCTGGTGTTCCAGGTGTCCATGGGCGACGCCGATTGCTTACCATCAGGTGATCCGTCTACTCGTTTACCAGCTTATGCCATAAAAATTTGAACATTGTCGTATCAAATGTTGAAAACTGTATAATTAACTAAAAAGATGAAATGAAATGAAATGACAAGGAAATATACATATTAGGCGGACCTAAACATTTAAGACACATGCATCATTTCATAATAATCACCGCAATAACCTGATTTTCCCGAAAAATAATTACTAAAGATTAAAATCTCACTCTTAGTTGATAAATATATCTCATTTCTGACACTTGGGTCCAAGCCAAGACAATACACGGACCGACCACAGAATACAAATAGACATAATAAAAATGTCTTCGGCATAAAAAATCACTTGAAATTATCGTGTCATTGACAAAATGTAAACGTTTATTCGAAAAATGAAAATAAATAAATAAATGATTTACATTTAAAATTTGAATTGCTGAATGCTGATCAGTGTTGGTTTACGTGAACATAAATCATTTTCTTATTTATTATTTTTATAAATTAAATGTAACTAGTGGGTGTTTGTAAATGTAAATGAATAAATATAAATGTAAGTGGGTAGTTAGTGTTGAGACGAGTGTAATTCTATGTCGACAATAATTTTGAAATGTGTATTTTTGTCTTTAGTTTACAAGTGACCTGGCTCATTAGTCATCGGGTTGAAATGGTGTATTTTTATTTGGCCTTCACCTTATTTCGAGTTCATTGAGAATTAGCGACATGGAAAGAAAGGACCAGACACTTAACAATTTATGTCATACATTACATGTCATACACTACATAGTGTAGATGTGGCGGATACACGTTTTTATTCCTTGAATAGATATTCGTTCATGATTCAATTGAATGCAGGGTCGTGACGGTGGCTAGCCAACTGGCTGCTGTACAACGTATCGTGGGTTCGATTCCCGCACAGAACAACTCTAGTGCAATCCACAGATTGTTGTTCCTGGTCTGGGTGTCATGTGTATGTGGACTTGTATGTTTGTAAACGCACCCACGACATAAGAAACAATCCCAGTGCTGCAGCGTTTTTTTTAAATATTGTGGTGTGGGTCGTGTTAAAACTCAATGCTATGTAATATCAGTATTTATAGGGAGTGGTGCAGACATTGTTCGAGTAAAATAGTGGGCGATTCTGTGCCATGCTCGGATAAAAAAATATCATAAATATGCCTAGCGTAGTAGGTAACCTTTTAATCAAAAGTTGCGTAATATCAAACAATGTAGCTTTATCTGACTAAAAAAATAAATGCTTTTATGATTTGTAGATGGCTTCATGACATAACAAAAAAATACTTTTAAAAATAACTGAATACTGTAAACATTAACTCGACGATTTCTAATAAATAAATATATCCCTTACAAAATCAACAAACACTGGAGGAAAATCAACCATAACACGCTCAAAATAGAACTCTTTTAAGCTTTTTATTATCTTATTCGTTACATGCACTTATATTCTAAATTTAAACACTCAACGCTTCGATCATGTCTAGCGTTTCAGTAAGTACCATGTTTAAATGTACAGATTTAGAAGTCAATAATCTTGGTACTTTATGAGCGTGTCTAATGTCAATCGTCAATAGATTCTCACTGCCTAGTTTATTATGTATTTATTTTGTACTTGCAATATTTATTTATTAATGTTATAAATGCGAAAGCGTGTTTGTCTGTCTTTTACATCGCAATGAAGTGTTTTTATGATATGACATAACATCACGCCTTTTATCTCCGAAGGGGTATGCATATAACGGTTTTTAATGCCACTGTACCATGTAACACCCACTTTTCACTATTTTATGTCATGTGTCCCATGTAATAGGGGGTGAGCCTATTGCTATATACCGGGCACAATACCAGACCCCGTGCTACCACTGAGATTTTTTTATGATATAATTTGTTTAAGTCTAGTTAGAAAAAAATCCTTAAATCATACGACAAAACTGTTCCAAAACTCGTAGTACTAATGATTCTCAACGAAAAATAATCTCAAAATCAAATTATTTATTGCATTCATGTGTACAATTCAATAACTTTTTGCCTGAAAATCGAATCGAACTAGTAAGCCTTTGCCAACTAATACTCAACTATCGCGCTTATGTCTCGGCAGTCTACTAGGACTAAAGGTATATAATCTAAAGAATTCATATTTATATTTTTATTCATATTCATTTATTCTTATAAAACATGAGTGAGTACACACTATAAGTCGCGTACAAAATATAAGCATTACGGAAGCAACACATAAAGTAATTACAAAATCGAAATAGGGATGTTAAAAAATATAATTATAAGAAAAATAAATCACAAAGAATCAAGATTATGTGAGAAAAAAACATTAAATTATTGAATTAAACATAATGAATGGTTCCTTAAAATAATAAAAACACGATAAAATTATAAAAATAAATACATAAAAGTATTTCAAACTATTATGCTAATTTCCATTAACATACAAAACCTAAACTTATGACAACATGATATAGTGGTGTGAAAAATTAACAAAAGTCGATTATACATTAACAAAAACTAACGATATATTAATTTAGAAAATTCGATTTAACATACAAATATCGATATTATGCTAACTAACCTCTCGATTATATGTAAAGCGGATTAAAATTATGGGGGGTCTAACCAATTAATTATTATTTTTTACTATTCGCATATTTTTTCTGATGATCGTGATTAATTCGATATTTCTGTATCGATTATGGAGCGGAAATGTATCGAATTGATATAGTTGTCAATTAATATAGATACTTTGTACGGTAATTAGATGTTCATCTTTGAATAGTGGCAATTAGCACTATAATTATGAAGTGTGAATGACCTCTTCATGGGATTAATGTAACTGGATAACTGCATAATTATTCTGTAGGCAGAAGACTGTTGAATTATAATACTTATAGGTATCGATTAATTGTTTTTTTTTAATGTTGCCACACACTAAGGTTTTTTCCTGTGTCGTGGGTGCGTTTTACAAACATACAAGTTCACATACACATGACACTCAGCCCCTGAACAACAATATCTGAATCACACAAAGAGTTGCTCCGTGCGAGAATCGAACGCGTATACGTATTGCGTGGCAGCCGGCTGCCCAGTCACCGCAGAAACCGTGGTGATTGATTCGTAGAAAATAAATTACTAGTGAATATTTTCTTGTACGATATCCTGCCTTCTTTTGTTCTCCTCTTTCGTATGTCATTTCATCTTCTTATTTTCATCAGTACGAATAATTTGAGCCCAAACATTGGGTCAACCTTAAATCCGCGACGAGTGGATCACCTCTTTTTCGGTTTCATCATCAGATCTCACTTCAGAACTTCAGTCCTACATTTATACAACATAGTCTATAAACTATGTGGAGTTCCGAAGTCGATCTGATGACTCAATTGAGACTCCATTCAGTCTATCCATATTTCCTTAACATCATGTCATGAGACTAATTTATTAGGATTAAAAAACCAGAAATAAGAAAGAAGTGTGGGAGAGCCAAGCTCCGGCTCAACCGGAGTGATATCACGGCCTCACAGAAGACCGACGTGAAACAACTCTTCCGTTGTGTTTCGTGTGTGTGAGTAAGGTTACCGGAGGCCCAATAACCCCCCTCCCTAGTCTCCCGAATCCCCGATCCTCTGCAATCCTCAAATTCCCAATTCCCAAAAGGCCGGTAACGCACTTCTAACGCCTTGGTGTTTCGGGTGTCCATGAGCGGCGCCGATTGCTTACAATCAGGTGATCCGTCTGCTCGTTTACCGGCTTATGCTATAAAAAAACCAATTCTAATTTTTTTTTAAAAGAAAATTGTCCAGTCAAGAAAATTTAGTCTAAAAAACTCAGTATCACAAGACAAAAAAATTTAAATAGGTATGCTGAAATAAAATCTGTTAATTTAGACTGACTTGATTGTTCTATCTGACTGACATTTTGCACCCGGCCTGTTAAATATACAAACACATATATTTTCTTTTGTCTTTTTTAATTTAGACTCTAGGTATGTCAGTTGTTCTAGTATTTAGAGCTTTTGACGCAAGGAGATTTGGTATTTCGAACGTTTTTAATGGAATTAGGATTTTTGAGAACGATATAGGTAAAAGTATTATAATATATACTACATAGTTGATAAAGTGCAAATGTGGGCAAGAAATCATGAGTTCGATTTCTTTGTTCATGAGCGCGAAAAATTTCTAACACTACCCTACCCTATACCAACTCTTGCTGTGACCCAGGGCCACGGTGAATTATGGTGCTTTATCGGTAATCGTGCAACTATAGCTAAATGCCATTTAGCGCTTGTCTATATGTAGAATAGAAAACCAAATTATATGGAATTGACGTAAATTTTGACACTTGTCAGTGTCATCCCCATATAATTAGTTTTCTACTCTCTCGGTAGACAACCGCTAAAGTGGCGTTTGCTAAAGGCACTGGTCATTTTTCAATATTTATTGTATTGTATTGAACAGTCGAAATTATTAATTATTTGATTAAGGAGAATAGGTACCCAATTAAAAAACTAAAACACGATTTCACTGAACAAGTGAACATTATCAAAGTCAAATGTCATAAAACGAACTGTCATTCATCATTTAAAACATGTCAATTTCGACACTAGTTCGACACAGAGCAGATTAACACAGATGTTCAATGTGTTTGCGGTTTTATTTTACGGCGTACTGTGTGTAACTGGCTTTAGAGAAAAAAAAAAGTGACAAAAAATATTCTAGTAGTTTTTACGTGATTACGTGATTACGTGATTACGTGAGGAGAGTTAGTATTGATTTAGTTGCTTAATGTAATATTATAACATAACATCTCGCCTTTTATCTCCGTAGAGCATGCCACTGTACAATGTAACATCCACTTTTCAATATTTATATTATAAGTCTCATGTAATAGGGGGTGAGCCTATTGCCATATACCGGCAACAATTCCAAACTCCGTGCTAATACGTACTGAGATTTTTGTACAAACCCATTTATTGTTTGCCTGACCCACAAAACGGACCCGGATTCCTTGCCCGGCAGTCGCATTTGCGATCACTTAGCCAATGAGGCAGTCAATAAAACAAGTCGGCAAACTACAAGTCATAATAAAACAAGTATATTTCCATAATTCACTCAGAGAGAAGAAAGAATTCAAGTACAATTCTTTATCAAACCCAAGAATCAAATCCGGTACTTCTTACTCAGCAACTACTCTTACAACCACATGACCAATGAGTCTAAAGTCTATAAAAGATTTCGGACTTAAAATTACTATTTCCATGTCCCAAAGAAAAACAAAATAAAAAAAAACAAAATAAAAAAAAACAAAATAAAAAAAACAAAATAAAAAAAATTAAAAGAAAATCCGGTAGCCGTACTGTCAACCGTAACATTATCGATGACGATCAAAACAAAATGATTTATGACGGGTTTATTTTTTCACAACCCATACTATAATTAATGTTTTCATAACTACCTACTAACTTACATTACCGTTATCACACCTATTTCTTGAATAATAAAGATCAAATTCGATTACCGATTGACACGTTTGAGAGTACACAACAGAGTGTTAGTATAATCAGTTAATTGAAATTAAACCTTATTTGAAAGTGTATACGTTTGTAAATTGATTGGTTTATACTAGGGTTAGCAAGAACAAGTTTGAAGCAAATATAAGTTTGGTTGTAGAGTTAATGAACTTGCGGTGTGACCTTTTATGTTGGCTGTACAAATTGTTTTTACACATTTATTGATTGTAGCGGTGACGGTCCAAGGAGGTTGTAAGGAAACCTTTCGAACATCGAACAGTTATTTTTTTTTCGTAGCTGCGATTATTTTGACAGCTTCTGTGGTTATGCGTACGTCAGTTTATTTATTTTATTATTTGATTTGAAAATAGAATGGATTCCAGTTTGATAGAAGAAAATTTTAAACTGTCAAGTTTGTGTTGCTAAACGCAAGAGGTTCTGGATTGAATTGATGATTGTATTTTTAAAGTTTTTTTTATCAGACTGCCTCGTTGGCCGATTGGTCGTAAGTGCAAGGGGTCTTGGGTTGGATTTCCGGATCGGGCAAAGTATTACTGGGTTTTTAAATATTCTCAGTAGTAGCACGGAGTCTGGAATTGTGCCCGGTATATTGCAAAAGGCTCACCCCCTATTACATGGGACTCATAACATAAATAGTGAAAAGTGGGTGTTACATTGTACAGTGGTATAATTGCACCTCCGCCTACCCCTTCGGGGATAAAAGGCGTGATGTTATGTTATGTTTTTTTATCAGAACAAGAAATAAAATTTTCTACTCCATGTATGAGACTGCTACAGTAAGTAACGGCGGTATAGAATACCTAATATTTAATTAGCAGCAGCAGCACCTTTACACAGCCATTATTCCAACGTCAGATAAACTCAGGAATGACTTTAAATATTTGACAATTATTCCATACTAAAAACTGTCAAACGTCAATTTTATTCTATAGTTAAGAATTAACTGATGATTGAAAAATTGGCCCTAAGGAAACTATCTACAGTTCTACACATATAACAGAGACTGTGTAGGAACGCTTTCATACACATCTGACATATTTTTATTATTTATGGACACCTAATCTACAACCATTCGAAGATAGGGAGATATGGCTATCCCTCTAATGTGAGCCGCGGAGAACTAAACGGGTTGCCGGGGCTCCGGCTCGAAGTGCAGGAGTAGGGACAGGGTGGTTTTTAGTCAGTAAGAGTCTGACACTCCCTCCCGCCTCACCCAGACGGGAGCAGTCATTCGATTATTTTCTCCCCTTAAAAAAAATATCCCTCTATCTAATGTATAGACTGTCAACATAACTTAATGAACTGGGGAAAGCGATACGACCTTCAAACCTTCAAGAAAAGAGCGTATTCCTTTTTAAAAGGCCGGCATCGCACCTGTGACTCCTCTGGTGTTGCGGGTGACCATGGGCGGCGCTGACCGCTTACCATCAGGTGATCCGTAGTGCCTCCTATGCCATAAAAAAGTAAAAAAGAACTCATTAACAATTTTGCTCAACCCAGGAAAGAAACCCATAAGCTCTTAGCTTTCTCTACAACTTATTTTACAAAAAGGATGTCAAATAGTATTATAATATTTAATGAAGACACATACTTTCTATCTATTTTATCGACTATCTAATTGATAATGTCCAGCACTAATGGCTACCGGATAATCTTGTTTGTAATACTTTTATAGTCACTAAATTTTATTTACGGACAACAAATTGCTAACAAAATTAGTTTACGACTAGAAAAACTATTAAAAATATTTATATAAATGAGATTTTTCCATATTAACACGTATTGCTAAATTTAATTTATGTCTTTACTAGCGGACCCGACAAACGTTGTCTTACATATCCAGCTGAATGTATAAACAAAAATTCTTTCAAATTAGTTCAGCCGTTTAGGATAACTAACCTAAACACCGTCTGCAGCGCCATCTGCTAGGCTGATGAACAATTCCCAGATCGCCTTGAACACACACAAAAAATTCATCAAAATCGGTCCAGTCGTTTGAGAGAAGTTCAGTGACATACACACTCACAGAAGAATTATATATATAAATATTTTATATCAAATTAATTCTTCAAAAAAGGAAAAAAAATATTGTTGTTACATTGTTTTACGATTGGCCCACGGAAAGGATTGTTGAATTTTATTATTTTATAGCATAATCTTGTTAATTTTATTTATTATTTAATTTATATTTTAAATGGTTTTTATAATTGGCTCGTTAGGCCAGTTTTATAGTTTATAGTAGAATAGAAATTGTAATTTCAATAACCGGCGATTCTGTTACAGGAAAAGAGACCAATAAAGATAAAAATAAAATATATAACTAGGTGACGTAAAGAGGGATACTTCAATCTATCTAAGGTAGGTATATATATTTTTTAAAGATTTTTACAACTTACAGTTCAATATCGATTATTATGATTATAAATATAAACTTTTTTTAAATTCTCAGTAGTAGTACGGAGTTTGGAATTGTGCTCGGTATATGGCAATAGGCTCACTCACTATTACATGGGAATCATAACATAAATAATGAAAAGTGGGTGTTACATTGTAGTGGCATAATGTGCACCTCTGCCTACTCCTTCGGGGATAAAAGGAGTGATGTTATGTTATGTTAAAAAAACGTAAATATAGAAACACATACTTGTGCTTCTTGAGTTTTTTTTTTCTGTTAATATCATCGCCGAATTCCTTAAAGCATTCACCAATCACTGACCCATGTCGACTGATTTGACTGTACATTTTTTGGTTAGTAAGTCCCGTTTATCATTTAATTTATTATTAATAACACCTATACTCTAATTTCCAACATCACACACAATAAAAAATAATGATACGCCTCCGACCCTAATCTCTAACTGACCCTACCGAATCACAAAAGAAAACCCAACCGAAACGCCATAAATACCTCATTTAAAAATAATTTAGAACAAACAACCATAAAAATCGATTACACAAAATCGATTCTCGATTACCATAATGGTAACACTAATGTATGCTAATAACGTTATTATAACCTCTAATACTATAATAAAATAACAATATTTGAAAAAAAATAATCTTAATTTCTTTATTAGAAAAGTACCGCGCGCTCACGGAACAAACAGGTTCTCGATTCGAATCGATTCAACCGAATACATTAACATCGAATGATGAATCGATTTCTACGATCGAATCTTGTCGATGATTCTGTATTTTATTTCTCATTGAGTTTTTTATGAAGTCATGTTCTTCAATGATTAATTTAGGCTTTTAAGTTGATATTTTTTAACGTTTGTTTTAAAGGAAGGTGACAGATTCTTATCGGGTTTCGCTTAAAAACTGCTTATGAGAGGTCAGGGTGCCTTGCTAAGTATAATTTGATAAATAAGGAGTCACATTACTACTTTGCTGCGTCGTTTAAACTCGATAAACGAGGAATATCAATAATGTAGATGTGACTTTATGGTGTTTTTTTCATATTATAAAAAAATATTGTTATCCCAAAGGTGAAGGTTTTTTAATAATAATAAATTTATTTATTTTCTCTCTATACAAAGGACCCCAGTAATAAGATACAGTTATAATCAGATGCAAGTATTACACTCCTTTGTGAGAGACTGGAGTACATACCATATTCCATTCCCTGTGTGAGAGATTTGTTTTTAGGTAGGTAAAAGCGCGATAGTCGCCGATATACGCGTCGCAGAATGGTGCTCATGAATATGAGCCTCTACCATGGCTTGAAACTAGTCGAGTTCCTCGTCAAACAGTTACGTGAGTAAGCCGAAAACATAATAATTCAGATCTGATTCTTATTTTCCACATCAGGTAAGCACTTGATTGAACATCTGAAACTTTAATGTTATAAGCTCAAGGTAACTAAAGAATTAAATATTTCTCAAAATGTACTTCTTTTCCGAACAAAATACACGAGACAATGTCACAACTTCACAAAGAAACTTATGTTACAGCATAAAACCCAGTTCACCTCGAAAATGACTCAGAAAAATTTGCATCAAAAGAATGGTCGGGTCACATGTGAACAATGTAATAATCCGCGCAAAACCTACAAAAGAACCAACCATATTTGGTAATGTCATCACAAGTACAAATTAATTTAACCAACAATACTGAGTATGCGAACAAAATCTTCAAAAAAAGCCTGCCTGAAGCACCTCTGGTGTCCTTAGACGGCGCCAATTGCTTTTTTTTATGACATAAGCCGGTAAACGAGCAGACGGATCCCCTGATGATAAGCAATGCGCGTCGCCCATGGACAACTGGAACACCAGAGGCGTTACAAGTGCGTTACCGGTCTTTTGGGATTAGAAATTTGAATATGGTTGACGATATAGGGATTAGGGAAGGGGAGGAAGGGTGTAATTAAGCCTCCGGTGAATGAATTCACTCACTCGACGAAACACAACGCAAGCGTTGTTTCACGTCTATCTTATATGAGGCCGTGGTATTACTACGATCGAGCCGGCCCATTCGTGGCGAAGTATGGCTCTCCCACACTTACCATCAGGTGATTCGTGTGCTCATTTATCGACTTATCTATACTATAAAAATAGTGTTACCACAAAAATACTACTTAACATTACCAGATAACCAGAAACAAATTAAATAAAACGTTCGACATTAAGCTTTTATGTAAAACATGGACATTTGTGAGCAAAGCCGGTTCGTTTAGACATATTGATTAATGTGTTAACGATAATAGTGATTTAGGACTTAATCTAATTACAAACAGCGGTGAATTTCGCTTGAAGGGACCTTGTTGGATAATATTTATTGGCTTTTAATGCGTGAACTCTTCACCTTTGACTTGGTTTAAGTGTCGCTTTTGTGTAAACGATTAATTGTAACTAAGAGAGAGAGAGCGAATAACTATTGGGGGTCATGCTGAATTAAATAAAAATCGCTTAAGTATGAGAAATGCTCTATTAGTTTGAAGTCACAGAGCAGCGTGGGCGGTCGCGGCGATGTCAGCCCAGCTCACATGAGGAAGAGTCCCTCTGTGACTCAAAACTAGTAGAGCTTTTCTCGTGAGTAACTCGTAATCGTGCTCATTAGTTAAACGATTAAGTTATCAATAAACTAAAAGTGTTTACTTTAACATAATAACATTATATTTTTCCGGGACTCTATTTTCAGTTTATAATTAAAATTAGTCAAATCAGTGCATTCGTTTTCAACTTTAAGTCGAACTAACGAACATCAACAGAGTTCTTTATTGGAATACATATTGCAGATTCAGCGTAACCGAGTTCCTTCTTGGAAACGACTCAGTCAGCGTCCTAATTACGTTGGTCCTTTGATCTTCAATCCTGACTGAAGGAGTTGCGACGAGCTGTCTACAGTCATATTAAGACACTTCGGAATAGATGCACGCTTACGCAAATACGAGGAAATAATTTTTGATCTATTTAAGCACACATTTCGCCTTCTTTAAAAGTACTCTTAACCGACGAGCACGCATGAAAAGACTGTTGATGAAGCGAAAGAGGTATGTAGGAATCGTAGTAATTGGCGTTCCATAGTCTCTGCCTACCCCCATGGGAGACAGGTGTGAAGTAATATATGTATGTTATGCACATATTTGGCATTCCAAAGAAACTTTCTATTCTTACTTCTTTTTTTTTTAAAGTTGCCCACTTTAGGATTATCTCCTGTGTCGTGGGTGCGTTTACAAACATACAACTTCACATACACATGACACTCAGACTCGAAACAACAATCTGTGGATCATACAAAGAGTTATTCCGTGCGGGAATTGAATCCGCACGCCAACCGAAATCGTTCACTTATTCTTGTTTTAGAAATGATTTACTACATAATACTTAGAACCTGCGCTGATTCTCTTCGTACCCAGAATAGAGAAAATAAGAGAAAATAAAGAACCTGTCATACTTATACTGGCTGGCCTGGCTCATTGCTAACCATCCACTTCAATAGAGACTTCAAAACATCGTATGATTATTTATTTACGATTATAGTATCTTATCACTTTTTATACCTTTACCTACGTTTTTTCATTCGATTAGGCTAGGTGTCGACTGGATAATCTTGAAAATAGACTAACACCTATTGTTAATATTATCTAGATGTCAACAACCGATAAATTAAATAAAAGTCGTTATGGTTTATCTAGTCTAGTGATTACCTAATACTACGTACTAGCCAAACCCGAGCGTACGGTGCGTCGCGTTCCACGCGCGCATCAAAGAGCCATCGGACCACCACGGGCCCAATAGGGCTGATGCCGAAACGGAGCCGCGAAGAACTTAACGAGTTACCGGGGCTCCGGCTCGAAGTGCAGGAGTAGGAACGGGGTGGTTTTTAGTCAGTAGCAGTCTGACACTCCCTCCCGCCTCACCCAGGCGGGAGAAGCCATTCTATTATTTTCGCCCCTTAAAAACAAAAGAACTCCGGGTATCGGTGATCGCGTGACGATCTCCAGCGGGTCTGCAGACGGCGAGCAACGGTAGCTCGCCGCCCGACCAGAACTAGGCCCTCAAAGAGCCATCAGGCCACCACAGATGGGGCCCAGTAGGCCCGATGCCCGACACGTTACCGCGGAAGGCCTAACTTACTGTAGCTCCGGCTCAAAGAGCAGGGGTAGGAACAGCGTGGCTTTCAGTGGGATTGGATGATTTTCCCCCTTAAAAAAAAGGTACTAGAAAGTTATGACATTTGATTCGTTTAAAAAAATCATTAAATGCATTTTTATCAGACCTACTTTCGTATTAATAGGTTGATTGGTGTATAATCTAATCATTGATATTGTGATAGTATTACTTACGTCATTATTTTTGTAAGATTAAATAATAATATGTGTAAGAGAAGGTCATTAGGACAAATTTACAGCAAATCTAAATCGGTCATATTGTTATGGTACGCAATACTTACTTTCATTTATTTTGATTATAATTTGGAGTACTTATAAAGTTGACTATATATTTCTGAACATAAGTACCTACTTTGATTAACGTACCTAATTATCCATGGAAAGCAAGCACCAATCATAGACGACCAAAAATATACCTTAAGTAGGTCGTCTAGGGTTCGTTGTATTATAGGTGTATCAGTGTATCAGAAAAGTCTATTTCGCTAAGTTCTTTGGTCTTTGTCAAAGAGTTTAATGCTAAGTTGTTGATTAATAAAATAATTTAATGAGAGCTAGAATAAATACGATGAAAGCAACATAGACAACACTACAAATATAGAACAGTCTTAAAAATTATGAAATAATAAAATATTAAAACCAAACAAGGAAATGGCAATCACCGTAAAATTCTTAATGAGTACTAAAAACAATTTATGTCAGAACAAAAAAAAAATTATGCCAAATGTCTCGTCACAGACATAAAAACCGTATCAATGCTAATAGAGTTCTTTTCAATAAAAATGTCCATAAATTAGTTGAAGCAAACTAATTTTTAGAAACGAGATAGATTAAAGTATAGGAATTTATATAAAAAGTCGTATTGATTCACATTTGACATGATTTATTACAGACATAAAATATGCTTGCTATAATGTTATTTATGGGACTTTTTTCGCGTCGTATTTTAATTTTTAAGTGTGGCGACAAGCGACAAATTTTCTTGTCGTAGACCATGGGAAAGAATATTGTGGATCAACATCAACATCAACAGCGTATAAGTGGTCATTGCTGACCAAAGGCCTCTTCTCACACAGAGTAGGTTTGAGAATTAATCGCCACGATTGCTCAATATGGGTTGGCAATTCAAACTTATGATTAGAAATTACCTATAAGCTTAGGTTCCCTCACGAAGTTTTCCTTCACTGTTTGTCGGTGGTGTATAAATAATCTTAGATAGTATGTATAACTCGGAAAACATGACATTGGTACTTGCTGTTGGTAGGTTTCGAAGCCACACCCTCATGCATGAGAAGCGGGCGTCTTAGACCTCCAGGCCGTCGCGGAGAACCTAACGGGTAACCGGGGCTCCGGCTCGACGTGCAGGAGAAGGAACGGGGTGGTTTTTAGTCAGTAAGAGTCTGACACTCCCTTCCGCCTCACCCAGGCGGGAGCAGTCATTCGATGATTTTCCCCCCTTAAAAAAAAAAAATACCTCCAGGCCACCAAGAGACCAAGACCGTTGGATCTGTGGAACGATCTTTGGAATAAATGGAATGATATTATAATATCTTGGTTTTTCTTTTCCTTTCAGTGTAAAAAGTGTATTAACGTTTATTCTTGTATTGATCGTGATTTATTTGGAAAAACAACGGAAAAATACACGTTAATGCAAGTTTGTTTACAACTACGGGAGACTTATTTAATTTCTAATTCTATTCGAAAACCTTAATAAATAATACCTTTAATGGAGACCTAAAAGAGATGTCGCGTCCAGAACCTAGTATATTTCTAACTGCTAAATAGACAAGTTACACTGAAACACAAATAAAAAAAATATAATTCATTGAAAACCCGAAACCATGCGACACGCGAGATACGCGACCAGAGGCCTTAGTATGCGTACGAGGCCTTTTTAAGTTTAAAGTATTCGAAACGAGTACGCGTTCGGTACTGTGATTGGCCGGCTGTAATGAACCAACCAATCAGACCGCCGAATGCAGTATCGTTTCGATGACTTTTAACGTAAAACAAACTGGTACTAAGCTCTCAGTACTAATCAACGTGAAACGACAAAAACTATGTCACAACAGTAAAAAGTGTGACACTACAGAATTTCACGCTTTAGTTTTACTACGAAGATAATCTCAGATATAAATAGAGACGTAAATATTTATCCTCGTGCTGTCTCGTTTAGATCACTTTACACTAATCGTAATATTGGATTCCGATTATTGAATTGCAAGTAGTGATGAAGCATCAAATTAATCGATTTGATTCGGTACAATTTTCACAAAGGACCGAGAGAATCTGAAGTCTAAATCTCTGGTGAACTGAACACCCAATTTGTTGTACTAGCTTTTACCCGCAACTTTGCTCGCGTATTCCTGTTTTATTGCGCTTTACTCTGGGAGCAGTTGATCAGGATAAAATATCCTATCACCTAAGTAAGCCCATACCCCGCCAGATTAAAAAAGTCATCAAAATCCGCTCAGTAGTTTCAGCATAATTGATGGACAAACATCCAAACATCCCAACATCAAAACAAAGAAACTTTCACATTTATAATAATAATGTGATTATGAAGAGGTTTTTTGAAAATTTACAGGCAAAAACTCATATAACACTGGACAATTCAGAAATTACAGCTTGGAATCTTACTTGCACAACTTAAGTATGCAAGTTATCCATTCTCCATATTATAATAACTATATTGTGTAATATATTACAATGGGACAAGTAGTAATTGTACACCGAACAGAATAAAAGAATGTGATACGACTGATTGATGGAAGAAGACAATATTAAAAAGAATAAAGAAATAAATACCTAAAATGGAAAAAATACCACATACATCAAGACAGGCCGTGATTTATGGTAATTTTTAAAGTAACTAACATTCATATAATTCTTCTTTCACATAATATATTTTAATTTCTTGTCACATAATTCCAATTTGTCATTCTTAATCACCTATTTCCTTTCATTTAACTTTAAGGGCGCCCCACTGTGTCGTCGCTCCATATAATTAGACAAATTAAATTAATGTTCTCTTTTGGTAATAAAAAAATACAATAAAATGACAAGTCTCATACACAATAGTTGTAAATTTAATTTTTTATGTAAATATACAATTAATTATTCTTGTATCGGTTTGTAAAATTTATGTAAATGTATTTAAATATTGTAGATAATTAATTAAGACTTTTCTGTTTTATGGGCTATGAATATTAATTTATTTATGTACGATACAATAGACGATTTGTTTTATTTACTGTTCATATATAAATATTTAAATAGCTACAATAAAATTGTTTAAAATATTTGCATCTGTGATAAAACGAACCACGTAAAATTAAGTTGCAACAATCTAGCAAACACCGAAAATTAATTAGTATTGAATTTAGGAATGTCCATATTATTATCAACTGTGTCTCGTCGAAATTCAAATTCAAATCACTCATTTGAATTAGACCAATACCAAGAAGACACGTTTAAAAGAATATGAAGAATTACTTACTATTTATAAACACAATTTATTTTAATCTTACTACCTTACTTTACATCATACTGTATATTAGCGCCTGTATAGATAAGAAAACGTTTATTGATAAAACGTATCACTAATACAGGATGCGTGTAAAATGGTTCTGTAATATCCACCTACGTAAATATTTATTACATTTGAGCTTTTATGGGATATATCGGTAAACGAGGTGACGGATAACCTGATAGTAAGCAATCGGCGTCGCCCATGCACACCTGGAACACCAGAGACATAACAAGTGCGTTACCACTTTGCCAGCCTTTTAGGGATTAGGAATTTGAGATTCAGGGATTGGGGAGATTGGGGAGATTGATTCAGGGATTGGGGAGATTAGGATAATTGGGCATCTGGTAACATCACTCACACGACAAAACACAACGCAAGCGTTGTTTCACGTCAATTTTCTGTGAGGCCGTGGTATCACTCGGTAGAGCCGTTTCAAGCCGAATGGAGATCCGTTCCGAAGCATAGCTCTCACACGCTTATTAATGTGTTAATAAATAATCTAAAACTGTCTTTGAATTGCTAGTTAGATAGATATTACTTTGAAATGAAACATTTTACCATTAGTAAATGATACATCCACATCCAGACTCACTTTATAGAAGTTAATCTTCCCTAAGCAACTTCAAAGTTTACTAATTGGGTCCTGCAAACCCTACCTATCTATTAAAGAAAATATCAAGTACCTATTCATTTATATGTATTAAACTATTTATCTAATAGTAGGTAACAGAAAGGGCCGATGCCGATTCGGAGTCGCGGAGAACCTAACGGGTAACCGGGGCTCCGGCTCGACGTGCAGGAGAAGGAATAAGTGGTTTTTAGTCAGTAAGAGTCTGACACTCCCTTCCGCCTCACCCAGGCGGAAGCAGTCATATGATGATTTTCCCCCCTTAAAAAAAATAAAAAAAATAGTAGGTAACAGAAAGCACACAAGAGCCAAATTCGACGAATGAAATAGGTTCGGTAAATCGGATTTTTCGGATCTAGAAATGCTCATAGCATTACACAACAGAAACCAAAAAATACATTGTCCAATCCAGACATCGAACAGCCTCCCTCGGCAGCTAAACTTGTAACCAATGAGGCATACACTTCAATATTCTAGCAGTCAATATTAATGATAACAATTTGTCAAAGTTTTTACAAGTCTGTTCAGTTTTTGTTATATAAATACCAGAAGTAGGTATTTAAAATGGCTAATTAGTAAAATGTGATGTAAATGTTAATGAGATGTGGTTGATAGATAGGAAGCTCTTTACGTGTCTCGAAGGTGCTGATGACTTTAATAGATAGTTGCGAGTTCAGTGTTATTTTTAAACTGATATTTTGAGATATTATTGACTGCCTCATTGGCCGAGTGGTCGCAAGTGCGACTGCCGGCCGGGGTCTCGGGTTTTACTGGGTTTTTAAAAATCTCAATAGTAGCACGGAGTCTGGAAATATGCCCGGTATATGGCAATAGGCTCTCCCTATTACATGGGACTCATAACATAAATAGTGAAAAGTGCCGAAATGTGCACTCCTGCCTACCCCTTCGAGGATAGAAAAGGCATGATGCTATGTTATGTTATTTTGAGATCGATAAATCATATTATATTATTAGGTATGTCTTTAGGTAACATATTATTATGCTCTGAACTACATAGTTCTATTTAAATCTGATGTAGAAGAAATTAACAATCCCTGGCTAGCGAAAGAAACGCTTGAAAAATCAGAAATCTAGATGTTTGCGAAATGCAAAGTAGGTGGTATCAAAATCTCTTGCTCTGGGCCCTCTGATGAGATGTCTTAATCTTAATATTTTATATTAAGTAATGGCTACTTATCCCTGCTGAACTCCTAGGTTTATTTACACCTATTTTTGGTTAAACTAGTTGTAAGCCTTCTAACAATATTTCATGTGTGTATGTTTCATGTTTTCGGTTTACTCACGTAATTATTTGACGAGGAACTCGACTGCTGCTCATGAATATGAGCCTCTAGTATGGCTTGAAACTAGTCGAGTTCCTCGTCAAATAATTACGTGAGTTAGCCGTTAACATAATAATATAGGTATTTAGTATGTCCCACGAAAGTTATAAATACTTCATGTGTGTCTAAGTTGTCCGTATTAAAACAGGCAAACAAAACAAGGTTATTGTACGATAAATAATACTGCAAATCTATTCTACCTCTAATAGCTACTATAAATCTTCCAGAGTTTGTTTTCTTGGTTGCTTTAGTGAGCTAAAAATCTAGCTTGGTTTTCAAATTTGCAGCGACAAAAATCAGAAATGAATTTGTATTTCAAATTCTAAAACAATTTTCAATATCAATTCAAGCTTCGGACTTCATATATATCTTTTACTTCAGAAAACAATGTTGTCATCAATCATCTTTTAGGTTTGTTGAGACAAAATCGTCATCAAACAACTTTGACTACGATTTTGTCTCAAAAGACCTAAAATGATATTTCTACGAACTACTCAAAAGACCAATTTCTATTTTCATCCTATATTTTTAACCAAGCCGATCCGCCGAGGTATATTAACCCAATAATAATATTAAAACGCTTCGAACTTCATCTAGAATTATGACGTCAGATTACAATAAATGTTCGAGAAGGACCAAAACTCTTTCTAGAAGCGCCTCAAAAGACCAAATTCCCTTTTCATCTTCACTCCATTCTACATTTTCCAAGCAGATCCGCCTATATTTATCCAATAATAATTTTGTCCTGTCTTCCTTAGAATGCGAGTGGACTTGCCAAGTCGTTGTAACGTCTCATTTTCTACATTACCTACATATTGTAATACACTATAAATGAATGAAATTGACAGATTGTGGCTGTGCCAAATTAGTTCTTAGGACTAGCCAAACTATTTGGTTCTTATTTGGACTTCAATGTTAGGGTCATTTTGGATGTCAGATTAACTTATTTTGTCTAAATATCATCTAATTATCATTCGGAAGATGTTCACAATTGAAAAAGGTCTTAACTTTTCAATCCCCAAACAGTCTTCGGTGACCGCTCTTCACTAAATCCATTATAGACCTTATTTCTGATGTTTAGAGACTACTTTTGTATGAACTAATTTTAGGGATTTTCGATATATCACCCATGGGCAAGATCACAGTTGAGTCACAATTTGACCATGGAATCGATTATCGGTTTAGACTCTAATCAATGCTTTCAGATTTTTCGGAATACCATAAAGGACTATAAACATTTTGATTGCTTTCTGTACAAGTAACATTTTGCAATTCACCATATGGTACCTACCGTAAAATTTCCTATCATCTAACTTCATACATACCCTATTCTATGTAGATATATCTACTTTCTCCCACACAAACAGCTATGAACATAACTGTCGTATTTATACAAAACATCAAAAGGTACAATTAAGCGCTATTGACTGCGCACACGCCGCTTACGTTGCAAATATCTGAGTAATTAAACAACATTCATTCACGTAGGTACTATTGTTATTTTATCTTTTTCTTTAAGTGAAAGATTATCTTTTGTTATTTAATTTCGTTTGTCATTAGATATTATTATTTCATTATGATGTTTTTTTTTGTGTATGTTAGCGGTAATTGATTTGATTGGGTTTTGTTAATAATGATTTATGTTTCTTCAGTTTCTTGGTCATTTATTAGTTGAGAAACTGCTGTTTGTGGATGGGTAATGCAGTTTTCAATCTGTGTTTGGATTTTCCTTAACCTTCATGTTTGGGAGTTGAAGGTTGGTACAATAATATTTGTATTATAACTTTCGTGAGACATACTAAATAAATTGCAATAATTTGAGTAAGCCAAAAACATAATAATTTATTTGGTATAATACTGATTAAAAATAACACATAATATAATATTACGCCTTTTTATCCCAGAAAGGGTAGGCAGAGGTGCACTTAATGCCACTGTACAATGTAACACCCACTTTTCACTATTTATGTTATGAGTCCCATGTAATAAGGGGTGAGCCTATTGGCATATACCGGGCATGATTTCAGAGTCCGTGCTTATGCTGAGATTTTTTTAAAACCCGGTAATACTTTGCCCCGACCCGGGAATCGAACCGTAGACCCCTTGCCTGGCAGTCGCACTTGCGACCACTCGGCCAACGAGGCAATCAGTAAAAAAAAATAGTTTATTTCAATTACAATAGGCAATATTTATTGGAGATCACCTTTTTTAACCCGTTGAAAATCATCCACTAAATTTGTTCATACAAAAGTAGTCTCTAAACATTGGAAATAAGGTCTATAATGTAGTTAGTGGGGAGCGGTCACCGGTGACCGCTTGGGGATATATGGGTGCAACATAGCTTTTGCTAAGAGACTCCGCACTTCCACATGTAATTTTAAGTAACTGAATTTACATTGTAGACAATAACAACAACATTATGAAAATAATGACTTCAGGTTTATCAGAGAGCGAAGTTCTCCAGTGTTTATCAAAATGTTCAGTCCCTTACCCGGCTTTTGGGACCAAGACGGGAAGAGCAGCGATGGCGAAATGTACTCTATTCTTTTTTTTATGACATAGGCCGGTAAACGAGCAGACGGATCACCTGATGGTAAGCAATCAGCGTCACCCATGGACACCTGGAACACCAGAGGCGTTACAAGTGCGTCACCGGCTTTTTGGAGGTTACGAGTTTGAGGATCGTTGGGGCTTCAGGGATTGGGGAGATTGGGGAAGGGGAAGGTAATTGGGCCTCCGGTAACCTCACTCACACGATGAAACACAACGCAAGCGTTGCTCCACGTCGGTTTTTTGTGAGGCCGTGGTATCACTCCGTTCGAGCTGGCCCATTCGTGCCGAAACATGGCTCTCCCACACTTGAATATTCTGATATAGGAATCTTCATCAAAACATTACACAATATAAAACAACAATAAAGACATAAACCCCGCAGCCATGACACTTGTAAACTTGTAAACAATAAGTGTTTGCTTTAGTTATCAGTTAACAGTTTTATCTGACAAAGGCGTTTCGTTACCTAACAATATTCAGACATATTGCGAATATTTTCTCTGTTAAATCATTTTCTGTTCTTTGTTTAACCGCATTCTTAATGAAGAACGATGTCGTAGTGGCCCTGAGGTTAAAACGCCCGCAAGAAAAGCAAAACTCTAATCTACTTCATTTATTCCAAAGATTGATCAACAGATCCAGAGTCATGGTGGCCTGGAGGTCTTTTTTTAAGGGGGGGAAATCATCGAATTACTTCTCCCGCCTGGGTGAGGCGGGAGGGAGTGTCAGACTAAGTAAAAACCACCCCGTTACTTCTCCTGCACGTCGAGCCAGAGCCCCGGTAAACCGTTAGGTTCTCCGCGACGGCCTGGAGGTCTAAGACGCCCGCTTCTTATGATGAGAGTGCGGGTTCGAAACCTACCAACGGCAAGTGCAAATGTGACTTTTCCCGAGTTCTATGTACTTTCTAAGATTACACACACCACTGATAAACGGTGAAAAAAACATCGTAAGGAAACCTGGACTTATCATTTCTAACTATATGTATAAATATATAGTTAGAGACGATTACAAAATCGGCAACCCGCAATGAACAAGCGTGGTGATTAATGGTCAAACCTTCTCCGTGTGAGAACAGGCGTTGCTCAGAAGTGGGCATTTATAGGCTGTTGATGATGATGAACCAAGAACGATTAAGGAAAATCCTTTTTTGAATGCAAGTAAAATTTTTGCAAACATCTTATTGTTTACTAGCTTTGACCCGCGGCTTCGCTCGCGTCACAAAAGGATAAAAAGTAGCCTATGTGACATATACCAATACACACAGCGCCATCTATACCAATACATTAGTTTTCCCTTGAGAATGTCACATTTTTCCGGGATAAAAAGTAACCTATTATTTAATCCGGACTTCTAACTTTACGTCTGTAAAAATTCAAAGCAATCGGTTTAGTAGTTACGGCGTGAAAGCGGAACAAACAAACAAACAAATAAACTCACTGTCCGATTTATAATATTAGTAAGGATTTTAAAAAAAAGAAGAAAAAAAATATGAATTTTAATGTCTGTCAAGTGTAAGTTTGACTTCCAGGTTCAATGTGATGACAGCATGATATGAAGTTAATCTATAAAACCTATATCGCAATAATACTAAGCACGAAATATTAATTCAATACTTCTCTACCAACCCCTTTGACGTTGAAATGCATGGCATTATAGTACTAAAAGTGTCTGACCTCAAGATAACATTCGTGTTTAATTTAACTAAAACATTACCCACACTTAAAGGCAGGTATTGACCAAACAAATAAGGTAAAAGATCCTGTTATCGACCATTCATAAACGAACACAAGTTATTGGGCTATTAAATTCAATAATTAAGTACTTTCCGAAGCGTAATTTATGATAATTAATTTAATTAATTAAATAGCGGTTGAGAAGGTGGTAGCTGTTTTAATTTTGTTTTCTTATGGTAACTTGATTTATTGATTTTTAATTAATCGGTATTACATTATATTATTAATGGTACGTTTCTTTAAAGCACTTTTTTATTGAAGCGGCTTAACATCACGCCTTCACTTAATTCTTCACGACGACAGTGAAAACCTCATAGTGAACCTTTCCAATTTGGTTTGTAAGTACATACCTACATCTATTTTGGAGTTAAGTACCTACGTAATTAGAGAAAGGGAATTTTAGTATGATATTTCTCAAAAAGAACCTTTACCTACGTACCTCAAAAAGAACCTATTCCATGAAATAAAAAAACTTATCAAGTAAAAAATTTTTTTTTCATCTGACAATGTAATGTGACTTCCACCTCGAGCTCTGTGCAAAATACCGCGAACTCTTAATAAGGCAAATGGCGACACACAGTGCAAATGTTTGTCTTGGTGTACAATTTGTTATTTTCTCATATCTTACTGCATCGTGGGTGTCTCTCAATAATCGATAAATTTGTACTTATTGGTAAAATATTGACTTGTGTTACAAATTAGTTATTTAACACACCTTTGTGGATAAAATCTATTTGATATTTTGTGTTGGAATGCCTTGAATATCAACTGCGTGGGTTATGTCATTAGACCTATAACAATAGTGGCTACAGGCCAATTGGAAACTCCTTATAACCTAGAGGTAGGGTAAATACAGTGTGTCGTGGTGGCCCGGAGGTTAAGACGTCCGCTTCTCATGCATAAGGGTGCGTGTTCGAAGCCCACCGGCAAGTACAAATGTGACTTTTTCTGAGTTATTATATACTTTCTAAGATTATTTAGACATCACAGACAAACGCTGAAGGAAAACATCGTAAGGAAGCATAGACTTATAATTTCTAATTATAAGTTTGAAATCGCCAACCCACAATGAGCAAGCGTGGCGATTAATGCTCAAACCTTCTCCGTGTGAGAAGAGGCTTTGCTCAGCAGTTGGCACTTATAGGCTGTTGATAATGATGTTTAATTCATTATTAATACTTGTTTTTGTTTTTAAAAAAACGTTGCCCCACACTAGAATTTTCTCCTGTGTCGTGGGTGCGTTTACAAACATACAAGGTCACATACACATGACACCCAGACCAGGAACGATCTGTGGATCACACAAAGAGTTGTTCCGTGCGGGAATCGAACCTGCGACACGTTGCGCGGCAGCCAGTTGGGCAACTGGCAACCACGGCGCCAAACGTATATGTAACTACTAACTACTATTAAATCCATTATAATATCTATCTCTCTATATGAACACCTATGAATGTAACGTATAGCTTATAAGTGTATGCTTTGTATCCATAAAACAAAGAATGCAATGAATGTGGTGTTATCATATTATGATCTGTCTACATAGAACTGATAACAATATTGTGGCTACATAGGTACATAATATTTAACATCATATCGAAATAAACTGCAATTCTAGTGAATTGTATTGTTTATTAAGATAAAGGTGCTGCCTCACTGCGAGCATTCACGCGTAATGTAACATTTTAGATTCGACTTTGAGCATTGCATTACAATAATACCTCCCTGACTAACGAGCGTTTGCGTGTAATGTAACATTGATTCGACTTTGAGCATTTAATAGCAAGATGGCGAAGCGGGCGGGCGGGGGTTGGGGGCATCGATGTTACAAGTTGTATCAAGATGTTACACATTGTATCATTACAAGGTGCGCATTGTAATGCTCGGTTCTCCTCCTTCACTATTGTAATGCTCAGATCTGTAACGTTACATTACACGCAAATGGTCCCGGTGAGAGAGCACCTTTACAGAAACACGTTTTTCATTTTTCTTGGAGGCAATCTGAGAAATGTGAATCTGTGCCTTTTTGATTTGATTTTATACTTTTTGCAAATAAAGATTGCCTCGTTAGCCCAGGTCGCAAGCGCGACTACCAGGCAAGGGGTAGTAGGGTTCAATTCCCGGGTTGGGCTAAGTATTACTAGGTTTTCTAAAAAAAATCTCAGTGGTAGCACGGAATCTGGAACTGTGCCCGGTATATGGCAATAGGCTCACCCCCTACATGAGACTATAACATAAATGGTGAAAGGTGGGTGTTACATTGTACAGTAGCATTAAGTGCCATATAATGTGCACCTCTGCCTACCCCTTCGGGGATAAAAAGGCGTGATGTTATGTTATAATCAGGAATCGTACTATAGTTTTACTGAGAATTTTGAAAAACAAAATAAAAAAGATGTAAGTTCCAAGATAATATTATCATCATAAACAAAAACCAAGCAGGTCACGTTAATTATTTAAACGCAGTTTTAAATTCACATCAACGACTAAATATATTTTCATTTTCTTAGACTAGCATAGACAAATTTTACCACAGATAATCAATATTAAAGTTACATACTATGACTACCAATGACTAAAACTAAAAACTAATTAGTATTATATATATTATAATACTAATTAATATATTATAATACTAAGTAGTTTATTTGCTATAATTAACATTGATAGCTGTCAAAGTACTTCATTTGTTGTTTGGTAGTTACTGTACCCCTAGATAAAATAATAGCTAGCCGATCGAGTGAATATTTATAGCTTTCTTTTCAGACTGAAAAGCAGTCATGTCTCAAAACCCAAATAATTACATACATACATACAAAACTTCACGCCTCCATGGGGGTAGACAGAGACTATGAAACGCCAATTGCTACGATTCCTACATACCTACCTCTTTCGCTTCATCAACAGTCATCAATCTTTTCATACTATGTTTGTCGGTTAAGGGTATTCTTAATTTGGCCCTTCTTTAATATATCGCCAATCTGCTCACTATATGTCCGTCTAGGGCGCCCTCTACCGACGGCCCCATTCATATCCGCTCTGTATACTTCTTGCGTTACTCTACTTTCATCCACCCTTTCTACATATCCAAACCAGCGTAACATTCCCTTTTAAATATTTTGTAATTTTAAAAACAACCTACTGAATCAGTATGGAACTGATACCTTCTTTTTTTATTTATCTAAAGAGTCTCCAGTTCCACCACTTATGTATATGTGTGTCTGTGTATATATGTTCAAATCTATTGTATCATAATTAATAGGTTTGACATAACATTCGTCTATTTTTTAAAGCCATTATCAATAATCAAGATGGCTATCTTAAATGATTGTAATGGCTCATAATATATTCCATGTAGGTACAGTTGGCAAAAAAGTGCCCGCGTTACGTCGAGCGAGTGTTGGAATTTTTTATTGACCGTACCCTATATAACAAGAGCTGTGCGCTAATCTGCATATTTGTTGTAACTTAGCTAGCATTAAGAATGTTATAGAGTTGGTCAATTGTTTTTATAATAACTATCGTAAGACATACTAAATTAACTAAAATCGCGGGTTACTCGCGTGAATATACTTAGAAAAGCTCTACTAGTTTCGAACCACAGAGGGGTTCTTCCTCATGAGTATATTATATTCACGTGAGTACCTAACCCGTCAATTATTACGTGATTTAGTGTCAGTCGATTTTGAGCTTTATTTTGTTTGAGTGGTATGTTCTGTATCCTGTACTCGATGTGCCTCTTGTTTCTGCTAGTCATAACTAAGGACTTTTTTTAAGGGGGGAAAATCATCTAATGACTGCTCCCGCCTGGGTGAGGCGGGAGGAAGTGTCAGAATCTTACTGATTAAAAACCACCCCGTTCCTTCTCCTGCACGTCGAGCCGGAGCCCCGGTAACCCGTTAGGTTCTCCGCGGCATGACTACGGACTAATTTTTCATGAGAAAGGGTCTTTTACGACATTCCGTATATATTATTAAAATAAGACAGAAAAATCAATTTCCACAACAAGGGTTTTATTTTTAATCCTAAAAAAATATTTGTTATGTTTTCGGCTTACTCACGTAACTGTTTGATGAGGAACTCGACTAGTTTCAAACCATGCTAGAGGCTCATATTCATGAGCAGCATTCCGCGATCCGCGCGACAACTACAATTTATTATTGTTCTCTCAAAAAATTGACTAAACGGTCTTATAAATAACATTTATTTCTCCCAAAATAAAATTATCAAGAAGACTAAAATGCATGAAAATAAACTTTAGCATGTATTATTATGCCTATACCAACCCGAAAAAAGAAACTTACATGTTCATATATAAACTTCTTCCCTTCACAACACCGGTGTTGTCAACTCTATTGTTGTAACAAAAATAACGTTATGACGTCACGATACTGTCACTGTCAACATTAATTTTAGCGACACGACAATCACGTCTTATTTATAAACATAACGAGTGTTGTTAGTTTAAATTGTAAACCATAACAATAATAATCTTATCATTATAATCATCCACAGCTAAAAGACGTCTACTGATGGACAAAGATCTCCCCCTTAGTCCTCCACGTCCCACGTCGAACGACAACTCGCCACCTGCTTCCACTAGCTATCCATAACTCTGGCTAAAATAATCTTATATTGTGTGATAGTGACCGAAATTCGAATAGGTACTAAATATCTACGTGTGATTTTCCTAGAAATCACGATTAGATTCTTTGATATTTTATTGTGATTCTGCTTATTTATAGATAGGATATTAAATACCTAAACACCACATATGTATATGATGTGATTTTCTTCGGAAACGCAATCAGATTCTTCGGTTTTTGTATCGATTCTGAATATTTAAATATAATGAATATACCTCTATAAAAGGTAAGACAGAAAATCATATTACATGATATCATAGGTACATTATTACCTATTCTTAACATTGTTAAGCATGACCTGGGATAGTCCACTTCTTGTTTTTATGGGATTAGCCGGTAAACGAGCAGACGTATTACCTGATGGTAAGCAATCGGTGTCGCTCATAGACACTTGGAACAGTAGAGGCGTTAAATCCTTACTAATATTATAAATCGGAAAATGAGTTTGTTTGTTTGTTCCGCTTTCACGCCGTAACAACTAAACCTTTGAATTGCTTTGAATTTTTGCAGACGTAAAGTTAGAAATCCGGATTAAATAATAGGGTACCTTTTATCCCGAAAAAATTGATACTCCCGATTGAAAACAAAAGTGTTGGTATAGATGGCGCTGTGTGTATTGGTATATGTCACATGGGCTACTTTTTATCCTTTTGTGATGCGAGCGAAGCCGCGGGTAAAAGCTAGTTATATTATAAGCCCAGGTTTCCCCTCACGCTGTTTTTCTTCACCGTTTGTCAGTGGTGTGCAGATAATCTTAGCAAGTTCATTTAACTCGGAAAAGTCACATCACATTGGTACTTGTCGATGGTAGGTTTCCAACCGGCACTCTCATGCATGAGAAGCTGGCGTCATAAACCTCAGGGCCACCAAGATACAGGTGTAATAAACTCAAATTATCAATTGTCCTCAAAGTAACATCAGCAAATCAAATCGGTTCAGCCATTTAGACATAAAATACTACACACAGAAAAAAAATTATAATATCATTCAAAACTAGATTATTTTCTACCAAATAACCTTGGCATCAATCAGTGCTAGCCTAAATTGATTGATAACACACCAATTCAGGTATAAATACAAACTTCCATTAATCTGTGTTTATCGAATGTCGTTACAAGTTCTTAGAATTCTTACATGACAGTGTATTCTCCCAATACCTACATCCAAACTCAGTGCAAACATACGTAGTATCTCTAAGTAGTCTGTGGTGCAAACCAAGCTGTCATTCCCCTCGCTACATTTACCAATTAGAAATGGTAGTAATTTTTAACAACCTAAATATCTAGAACGAAAAGATAATGACTCAATCAGATATCAACATTAATATTAACACAACGTCACGTCTTTTAATCTACAAATGTAGACTGATCAGCAGCAGGAGCCTTTTGCCTGAAAATCTCAGAGTACTCTTTAAATCTTTACTCGACTCTAGAATCGAATCCCATACTCCTCAGTAGTCACATTTTGTGACCACTCCCTCGACAAAAACAAGCAATATTTTATTAAGATCAAAAATGCCAATAAGAAGCCATAGCACCTCTATGAGATACAAAGATCTACATTCCAACATGTCTATTTGTCCATATCGCTGTCAATATAACATTATTTGTGGTAATTATTGTGACAGCGTCAACCGCTCCCACTGTCATGGCCGCTGTGACGTCACAGATGTTCTTTTTTTTTTGTAAAAGTCTAGCCGTGTAGACAGAGTATGCAGACACATTCCATAGATGAAAAAATATTTTTTAGTCTACAGTAGGTAAGTACATGGAATATTTTTGTTTAACACATTAAGAAATTTAATTTTTTTTTTCATGGGACTTAAAAATTACATTACAAAACAAAACAATAATATTTGCAGAAAACTTGGCAAAAAATGCGGTCGTTTTTATTTACCTACTCTATTTTCTGCGGGATGCTTATTTAAAAAATCATTCAGGTAATAATGACGTCTTAATATTTACTTTGTAACAGTGATTTAAATGTATGTATAATTTAGTTCATACAATATAAATATAATTTTTATGACATTTTCATTGAATTTACAAAATGCAACCATCAAAATAATTATAGCCTACAACTAGTAATTTAAAAATAATTTTTCGCGCTTAATTTTATGACAGTACGATCTGTCAAAGAAATGTCAGGCGGCCATTACTTGAGAAATGTCATCGCAACTCGCTACTGGCATTTAATTGTGATTTACATGTCCCGTTTTCATTTAACTTTCACTTAATTGTAAATTTTATTATTCAGTCATCAATCTTTTGGTTAAAACTGGGCATTAAAATTATTAAGTTATGGTTGAGGAAAATGATGCACATCTCTGTAAGATTTGGTACAAAATGGCCGCTGGGTTTTGGGTTAACACCAAGTGCAGGGATGATGGGCATCGTTAATTTGATGTTAATCAATCACACATCAGACAAACTCCTGTTATTTTATCTGTTCAGTTTTGACTTGACTCGGACTGATCTCAATTTTGACTGTACTTTTTAACCGACTTCAAAAAATAAGGAGGTTCACAGTTTGTATGTATGTTTGTGCGTGATTATCTCGCTATTGGCTAAAGCGATTCCGATTCGGTTTTCAGAAAACTGTTTGTTACATTTAGGACTAGGTTTTAATATATATTAATTATAGTTAGAATTAAAAAAGATGGTATTAAAGTCGGTTTATTAAATGAAGTTTGTAAAAGAATTATTCATAATGATAATAATCATCGCCTTTTCTCTCAAGTAGTTCGTGATCTATTCTGAATATTGGAATGTCCAAATCCGTTCAGTAGTTTTAGAGCTTAAGCATTCAATACAAACAAACAACTAATTTTTTCCTTTTCATAATGACTATTAGTATAAAGACTATTGTATGAACAGTTAATCTTTCTTAGAACTCTTAAGATTACTAGTATAGGCACAGATTTCAGTACATCAACCTTCCTCTTCAATAGATAGTCGACTTTATTACAAAAGACTTATAGTTCAAAGTCTACTAAATTGCTAGTTTGTCTAGGTGTAATACTAAGAAGTGGCAAGCAATTCAGCATACGATATGTTTTGATATCATTATAATATTTCCTTCCTCAATTAAATCTAGTTTGCGTGTGTCTGTGTATTTGTTTTTTGGACTATTCACACGCTATACTGTTATTATTAGTATCTATTATTTAATAAGTATGTATGATATCACGTTACTTCTAGAATAGGTAGAGGATTCATCATCAAGAATCCACCACCAGAGAAAGCAGCATGCTTTATCGTTGTACGGGCCTGCGGACGGCAAGTACGGGTTCCTCGCGCGCCTCAAAGAGCCATCAGACCACCACAGCTGGACAGCTGGAGCCCAATAGGGCTGATGCCGATACGAAGCTGCGGAGGTCATTGTATGATTTTCCCCCCTTATAAAAACCTTTACACATAGTGTCGACCATCAAACGGTGACCAAATCCTACTAAGTGTGGGGATTACAGCAAACACTCTCAGTGGAAATATTCACGCTGATGACAATGATAATGGTGATGAAGAAGAAAGAGTATTGCAGAAATTTCAATAAAAAAAAGTATACATATTTTTGAAGTCCAAAACTTAACTAGTCCTATGACTAGTGTGATAAGTGCGATCGCACTGGTGACTAGTTCTACCTTATCGACCTTTTTTTAAGGGGGAAAATCATCGAATGACTGCTCCCGTCTGGGTGAGGCGGGAGGGAGTGTCAGACTCTTACTGACTAAAAACCACCCCGTTCCTTCTCCTGCACGTCGAGCCGGAGTCTTGATTACCCGTTAGGTTCTCCGACCATAAGATACTATTTTGGTAAAATCAATTAAAGTATAATTAATCGTCTATGCCTTTAATTCTAATTACATTTCCTCATAAACTATCAGATTTCATTATGCCTTCATAAAAGTATAATGAGGTAAAGTCTCCAATTTCTTTCTTTGTAATCAAACACCGAACTATTAAACTAACTTGTTATTAGATAAACTAATAGTTGCAGTGGGTAGACAAAAGTGCGACAGTTCAGCAAAGGGGTTTTTTTTAAGGGGAGAAAATCATCGAATGACTGCTCCCGCCTGGTTGAGGCGGGAGGGAGTGTCAGACTCTTACTGACTAAAAACTACCCCGTTCCTTCTCCTGCACGTCGAGCCGGAGCCCCGGTTACCCGTTAGGTTCTCCGCGACTCAGCAAAAGGGTAGCTGATAATATAGGAGATCGATGTCTACAATTTAATGATGACTGTTATCAGGTCGATTTACTATGTATAAATTGTACCTACTTAATACCATCAGGTAAAGTGAGAGTCGTGGTGGCCAGGAGGTTTAAGACGCCCGCTTCTCATGCATGAGGGTGCGGGTTCGAAACCTACCAACGGCAAGTACCAATGTGACTTTTTCCGAGTTATATGTACTTTCTTAGATTATTAAGACACCACTGACAAACGGTGAAGGAAAACATCGTGAGGAAACCTGGGCTTATAATTTCTAATTATAAGTTTGTAATCGCCAACCCGCATTGAGCAAGCGTGATGGTTAATGCTCAAACCTTCTCCGTATGAGAAGAGGCTTTGCTCAGCAGTGGGCATTTATAGGCTGTTGATGAAAGTGAGAGTATCTACTCTGAGAAGAAACGTCGAAACAAACTCAAAGGTCATTGTCAAAGACTTTAAAGTCCAGACAGATTATAACAATAATGAGTGAGAACCGTGCAAGTTGGTTCTGTAGAGGTCTTTTGAAGAAAAATCCACAACAGTACCTCTAATAAACAACATCTTAAACAAAGATTAGAAACTAAAACGATTATTAAACCATCTCGATCAACATCTCGATTTTATCCATCTCGTAATAATATTCTCAAAACGTCACAAATTTTGACATGATGATATCTTATGGGTCTCCTAATGACGTCTGCTATATCGTATATCATTGGCTATATTTAATTTAGATTATTCGGTCTCAATATATTCTTATTTTAGTCTAATCTTAACTAATAAGAAAGTGAGTCTGTTTGTTACGGGTCTGGGTGTCATAGACAAATCCTAGTGTGGGGAAAAGTTTAAAAAAAATAGAAAAAAAAAATTGCATTTTCTCCTGTGTCGTGGGTGCGCTTACAAACATACATGTTCACATACACAATGACACCCAGACCCGGAACAACAATTTGTGGATCACACAAAAAGTTGCTCCGTGCGGGGATCAAACCCGCTACACGTTGCATGGCAGCCAGTTGCCCAGCCACCGCACTAACCGTTTTGCTCAACATTCGTACTCATGACCTCTAAACTAACGAAAGCGTCATTGCTTGACCTCACAATCACACCTAACTGAATTTTAACAGCGAGTAAAGAAGCGGAATTAAGTCAGTATATTATAAAATACTGTTTCTATATGTAAAACTAATTGGTCGTTACGGTTCTCTATATCAATTAAGTTTGTCAGTGGTCATTCGTACACAATCCAGTTTATTGTTTCTCACGCTTTGTGGATTGAGAAAAGGCCAATTTGATCGTTGTTAGAATTGATATTGTAATAACTTGATTGTGTTTTATCATCACTCATTAACAGCTCATAACAGTCCACAGCTGGACCATCCTTACTAGTCCTTACTAATATTATAAATCTGAAAGTGAGTTTGTTTGTTTGTTCCACCTTCACGCCGTAACTACTCAACCGATTGCTTTGATTTTTTGCAGACGTACAGTTAGAAGTCAGGATTGAATAATAGGGTACTTTTTAACTCGGAAAAAAATTATATTCCCGAGGAAAAACAAAAGTATTGGTATAGATGGCGCTGTGTGTATTGGTATATGTCACATAGGCTACTTTATATACGCGAGCGAAGCCGCGGGTAAAAGCTAGTTCCTTATAAACGAGGGTTTGCCAAAATCTCTGGCTTGGTAGTCAGGTAGGACATTGTGGTATCAATGGCCCAGATTTATCAGAAAGTGCTGATGTCCCAGCTATGCGAATATAGTCCCTTAATGCACTGTCACGAGTCCTGCAACAAAAGCTGGCATGGTAACAAATGTCATTTATCTGACGTCATCAAAAGGCTTTGAACAGCATTGTATTGCAACCACTTAATCTTTATCCTTACATAATCCCTTTTTTAGTCTTATTTTCCTTTCGATGCAACGACATTTAAATTCAGCACACATTAATGTACCAAAAATGTCCTCCCTTCTCATCACCACCAAGAAAGACAATCTTTACTACAAGTATAAAGAGACATTGTATAATTTTTTTCTCATAAATAATAATGAATCATGGATGATCTCAAGTACAAGCCTTTAATCTCCTGTCATGTATATAATTCACTCGCTGATAATCATCTGGCCTTAAGAAGGTGCATGACCTCATCGGTGAAGTAGTACGATGGCAGTGCTTGTGTAGTGCAATGGACTGTAGTCTTCTAGAAGGAATTCGGAGAGGATAAAGGGAATAAGGAGAGGCAGCATTTGTTAGAAGACTGGTTAGAATTGGCACTAGGTATTTAAAAATGCCCAAAGCATATCTACCTATACATGTGGTTTTTGTACTAAGTCTACATTAAATTACATTACATTTAAGTATATATTTATTACATAGTATTGTCTAGTTTTCATAACATTTTAGTGTATATTATATGTAGTCTGTAAGTTTTATTAATTGTTTAATTTGATTTGTTCCTCTTCTATTTTGGTTTTCTTTTATTGTCCATCTACCACCCATTCCCAGATTCTTTTCAAAAATTCCATCCAAAGGTTGTCTGGAAGAAATCGCAGCGTATGATAAGACCGCACATTGTACTCTAATTTCTATTAGGTACATGTATACATTTTTTTTCTATGTGTGCAATAAAGTGTAAATAAATAAAATTGGTTAAACCAAAATAGACATTTACCAGTTTATTCATATACTTACATTACCTTAACATGGATTACCATTAAACTGAAAAATACAACTAAAATTGTGGTTCTGTCAACATCAATTTGAGTTCGATGGAGGCGTTTCTATATCCCACCAGAACGTTTAGTAGTCTTAGGAGCTTACCTTGAACCTAGGTTTGAATGTTTTTAAACATTCTTCGATTTCTTGTCCAAGATATTTCTTTAATTGGGACTAACCAGGGATTCAAAGACCATGTAATCAATGAGTACTGAATCCTTTTATACCCGAAGGGGTAGCCAGAAGGGCACACTACCACTTAATGCCACTGTACAATGTAACACTTACTTTTCACTATTTATGTTATGAGTCCCATGTAACAGGGGGTGAGCCTATTGCCATATACCGGGCACAATTCCAGACTCCGTGCTACTACTGAGACTTTTGAAAAACCCCGGCCAATGAGGCAGTCAGAAAGTCAATGCCTAGTGAATTTGGAGGAAATATTTTTTCACTTACTCCATTGAGAAATAACAATTATAAATTAACCTTGTTATCCTATTAAACTCTAATTACAAAACAAATCGTAAACAAACCAAAATAATAGACCTTCAAATCTTCAATTTTTATAAACATCCATACATATACACGACTAACATTTATTTCATAACCAACTTCCATATAGTTACAGCTCAACTTATACTGTTCCATCAACATCCCTTAATCGATTATCAACCCTACCGCTTTCGTCTTAAAGTTTATTATTCTACTGGAAGGTTGTGACATATTGGAGTACATTGATCTACTGGTTGTACAGTTATCAACAAAACGATTGCATGTCTATATGCACTTTGTTTCTTAGAACGTGACTGTACTTCGCATGCGTGGTAGTGATGACTTCGTATTTTTCATTATTATTATTATTGTTGTTGATCAATTCTTTAGAGTTATATTATAGACGATCTCTTAAATGATTGTCGTCATGTGGATGTTCTTTAGAAAATACGACGATTGTTTTGTATTGTGTTCATACAAAAGTAGTCTCTAAACATCGGAAATAAGGTCTATAATGTAGTTTGTGGAGAGCGGTCACCGGTGACCGCTTGGGGATATACTTATGTGACATTTTGTTTCGATACAAAAATCATTTTCTTAACCAAAATTTAGTAATTATCTTTCTATAAAACTGGACTGCCTCGTTGGCCGACTGGTCGCTAGTGCGACTGCCGGGTAATGGATCTCGGGTTCGATTCCCGGGTCGGGCAAAGTATTACTGTTTGTATATTTGGTTTGTATATGGCAATAGGCTCACCCCCTATTACATGGGGCTCATAAAATAAATAGTGAACAGTAAGTACTACATTGTACAGTGCGGTATTAAGTAGCGTAATGTGCACCTCTGGCTTCCCCTTCGGAGATAAAAAGCATAATGTTAAAACAGGAGCTAGCTATAGGCATTGCGCAGTTTATTAACTTTCAAGTGAACTATCTTTTCGCTACTTGTACTTACTAAGGATCAATACCAGACCCTATGCTATTGTTAAATACTAACTTCATTTTAAATACTACCCATTCTAGTCATTAAAAAAAGCAATACAAAAAAACCAATGAAAAACAAGAATAAAACCTAGAATTTCTATCCTACCAAACTGACTTCTAACATCTTCATCATCAAGCCAGTTAAATCCTAAACGATTACTAATAAACCTAGGAACGATAATCCTAAACATTTGGCGTCAGATTAGCCCATCAATGAACTGCGTAGTTAAAGGGTCAATGACCTTATAATCTGGAGGAGATACTTTGCAGATCATACTAGTACTTATCTCCTTGGTACATATGATATTCATGATCCGTATAGTCTTTGGAATAAGGTTGACAATTCACGTTAAAAATTGCAAATTATAGTACCTAAGAAGGCAATCGATCCCAAGGTTGTTAATCTATCCTTGATTGATTGAGATTAATTATTGCTTAAACTGTTCCTATATAATGTTAGGCTTGCAAAAAGGATTTGAATTCATAAATCCTAATTTTTATTAGTCCTTGAGTAGTAATCTAATACTCAAATGTAAGTGGTACAAAAATATTTAAACTAAATCCAAAATTATTTAGGACCTAGCAAACAGGGTCGCAAACCGTGATAAAGGATTCGCGAATCGCACTTCAAAAACCAAACAGAACGTGAAGTCAAAAAAACACTCCAAACATCACCTCGTCAAATTCATATGCGAATACTAAATTCCTTTTGTGCAGTTTCGCACTATAACGTGAACGGTTCAAAAGCTACTTAAACGATATGATCACTACACGGTTTTTTGGTCCTTCCAGTCGAAAGCTTAACACAAGTCCGAGAAATTTTGCAGTACCATAATTATTTACAACACAACGCCATGCAAAAACATTCGTTTCCCTAAACTACATATAGTTATATATACTAAAGAGCCTCATTCAAGAAACAAAAACAAGGACCCTAAAGATCCCCATTCAACCGTCGTGTCCAAAAGAAAATAAGCTCACAATAAGTGCAAATAGAGCTCTTGGCTTCACCAACGCTTATATTTTAGTACGTATACATATCCGAACTCGACTGACAAAGCAGGACTAAAAAGACAATAAAGAAAGCGCACATGAGAATAAATCGACTTACCAGTTTTTGTTGAATCAAGATAAATCGTTGTACTAATCGACACAAGATGCTGGGACCCGTACCGATACCAATTTCACCGTACCAAAACTTTAACACAACACTGTGAAGTAAAGTTGCAATGCAAAAAGTCACTTTTAAAAAACACTGTTTGAAAATATTTGTAGCGATAGTTTTTAGAGGTTAGAAACACTGGTGCACTGTTTTATTTATAAGAGGAATGTTTTTGTGATTAAAAAACGATGATTCGATGATGCGTGGAAGGCGTGCGGTCGCCGTGCGCCAGCGCAGGCCGATCTAAAACTGACCGAACCGGTCGTTGTCGTGAAGTCTCCGAATGAAAGATCGTGACCGCCGCCATTGGGCCCAATACCCGCGCACTTCACTGTATACGAGTGAGTTTTTGTTAACTCAACTCTTACTTTAATTATTTGTTATGTATTACTTTTTTGAAATATTTCCTCTAAAGACAATTGGGATATTCTTGGAGTTGTGACGTCACTACTGCTATCTCTTTTAATAATGTTTATCTGTCTGCGTTTCTGTCTTACTCTTGTGTCGTTTACTTTAAGATTCTAATTAGATGAAATTGCACCTTCTGGCTGATAAAACTGTTCTTTATGATATTACGTTTTCTATGTACAAGATAATATTGGTATTTGCATTTTAATATCTTGTTTTATTTTTCATATTGTTTTGTTATTTCCTATTAGTTGATTGTTCGGCTGAATGGTTGATTTACGCTGTATTGTATTGTGTGTCCATTTCTATTGATGAAAACAATACGTTTTGCTGTTTTGGTATGTTTAAACAAGCTTTACTCAAGAACGGATTTACGGTTTTGTGTAAAACTTTTACTGTTGTAATTAAAACTATCGGATTGTGTAATTTGGTTGGGATTTACCGGGGTAATTGTTGTCTTCAATTGTAAAGTGTGTCGATGTCGAAATATGTTTTTATGCAAATACCAATTTCATTTAAGCATCTTATCATTCATTATTTTTATCGAAGGAAAGGATGGAAGATAAACACTACTTTAGTCTTTAAATAATACCCAATTATAAGCACTTAAAATTACCTCATAACTTTAATATTTGCTATTTCTAATTTTGCCAAGAAAAAAAATTGAGGTCTATCGATTTCGCCATAAACAGAGCTGACCGATAAATAAATATCGATATCTTTTGTTATCAATAACAATCGGTACAGGTATCGATAAGAGTGCTAGAATGTCTAGGTTTGTATGTAGGTAGGTAGGTAGCCAATGCAATGTCAACATTTTGATAAAATATAATAATAAAAATGTGTTATATTTATTTATTTTTCGTTTTATTGATATCTTCTACTGAAGTGTCTAGGTTGTCCAATGGTTGCATGTTACTACTGTTCAAAGTAGGGGTTTCAGTTCAATGCCTGGATTGTTAAATGATGAAAGTAAGTACATCTATTTAATTTATATCACTATTCACCGATAAATTATTATGTTTTCGGCTTACTCACGATAATTATTTGACGAGGAACTCGACAAGTTTCAAGCCATGCTAGAGGCTCATATTCATCAGCATTTCGCAACCTGCGACGCGGCGCGCGAACTCCAGTCGCCGCCTAGTCGCCTACTATTAAACTGTCAAACACCAAGCGGTCACCGGTGACCGCGACCTATTGTTCTTTAATTGTGTCTATAAAACCGGTACTCGACGAGTTAATTTCATTTGTTAATGGGGTCAAACGATGCCCTACCCCCTGTAGGGCATTTTTACAGTAATGAGATAACGCTTACGTTATCTAATCCATTTTAACTTTTTTGCAGATTATTTATCACTGGCTGTAGACATGTTTACATGTTTCGATGGAAATGGGTCACGAAATTGCAATAACTTGTTTACTTACGGTTATTTACTTGTTTACTGAATGCACGGTCGGTGTGGCAGCTGGGCAACTGGCTGCTGTGTAAGGTGGCACGGGTTCGATTCAAGCACCGAACAACTCTTTGTGTGATCCACAAATTGTTGTTCCGGGTCTGAATGTTATGTGTATGTGAAATTGTATGTTTTTAAACACACCCCCGACACAGGAAAAAATGAAAAAGTTACCAATTTTTGTACGCCCATGGACACCTGGAACACCAGAGGCGTTAAAAGTGCGTTATCGGCCTTTTGGGGATTAGGAGTCTAAGGATCGTTGGGGATTCAGGGATTGGGGAGATTGGGGGAAGACGAGGGTAATTGGGCCTCCGGTAACCTCACTCACACGACGAAACACAACGCAAGCTGTGCTTCACGTCGGTTTTCTATGAGGCCGTGGTATCACTCCGGTCCGCGTAAATAACATTTTGATTATTTTTATAATAACTATCGTGAGATATACTGAATTAACTAAAATAAAGATTTACTCACGTAAATATACTGAGAAAAAGCTCTAATAGTTTTGAGTCTTGGGGGGACTCTTCCTCGTGAGCAGCGTTTGCAGTCGCGACGTCGCCGTCACGACAAAACTAATACCTAAAACTTTTCGCGGTAAGTATATTAATGTCAGTGAACCGATATTTTTAGTTAACATTTATATATGTTCATATAATCAATTAATTTTGTAAGTCGATTGAGTTTATTAGCAATCACATCTATAAACTGCTTATTTTACTGCAATATACGCAATAGGCAATAAAGGCTCACCCCCTATTACATGGGACTCAAAACATTAATAGTGAAAAATGGGTGCCAAAATCGCCACGCTTGGCAGGCGGGCAGGAGATCCTACTTCAAAAGAAAAACTATAAAAGGATACCTATTTAAGATCTTGAGATGACTTAAGAGTTCAATTCTTGGGGCGGGGCTAAAGTATTTTAAAGATTTTATAAAAAAACAGCACGTAATTATAATTACAATAACGCTACCAAATGTGGAATTGCGTTCGATGCATGGCAATGGCAACTTCAGCCCGTATTTCAAAGTTATGGGGTTCATAAACACTCGAAGTGGTTAGTACGATTTAAGATTGCACCTCTTGTGGTCCTTGAGGGTTGGAGATTACAAACTTATCATTAGAAATTATAAGCCCAGGTTTCCTCACGATGTTTTCCTTCACCGTTTGTCAATGGTGTCTATATAATCTTAGAAAGTACATATAACTCGGAAAAAGTTACATTGGTACTTGTCGTTGGTAGGTTTCGAACCTACGGGTTCACATGCATGAGAAGTGGGCGTTTTAAACCTACGAGCCACCACGACGTACATAATTATACAAATACATGCATCAAAAAAAAACACAAAATTATTTATTACGATATATTGAAACTGATGTGTAAAATCGCAACCTGATTTCAAAATCCAGCCACGATTCAAAAATTACTTTAACAGCAACATTTTTCCCAAATTCTCGTAGATATAAATAAACCGATAGTAATTAACGGCACGGAGTGTAGATCCAACATGTTGTAACATTTGTCTATTCTTAGACGTTTCCGCTATCAAACACTGCATTAACCTATTTGGTGTTCATAGTGTTCAACCTCATTCTATTTTCGTTTTAACCAACTTCATAAAAGGAGGTTCTCAGTTTAACCATTTTGTGGAATAGGAGGCAAACGAGCAGACGGATCACCTGATACCACAAATACTTACCAAACTACTGGATCGCTCGATTCCCTACAAAATGGCTGAGTTGGGCGGTGCTAGGGTACGCGTTATTTTCGTGAACGGGCGCCGTAAATTGGGACTGGTCAGCTCCAGTCTGTATGATTTTATGGTCCACAAGGTTATTTTCTTTTTCAATCTCTTTGACTGCATTTAGGTGTTGCATTATTCTCACACAATCGAACCAACAAAACTATGTATGACGTAACTAGATAATTGTATTGTAAACCCGATTCAAAAAGAGTAACCTATGGAGTTTTTTGCATGTTCTTCTCCATAGGAATCTACACCTTGGAATGAGCAACTAGCTTCACTTCTAAATTTTTTTGTTGTTGACGTTCAAAAGTGCCTTCCTACTGTAATTGAAATAAATGATTTTGACTTTGACTTTGACCAGAGGAGTCACAGTCATACCTGCATGTATGTATGTATGTACGTTTGTGCACGGCTATGTCGCAATTGAAGGAACTGATTACGATGTGGCTTTCAGAAATGTGTTTACATTTAGGGAAAGGTTTTAGTACGTTAATTAACTGACTTGAAAAAAGATGCTTTTTTAAATGTAGATTATAAAAGATTTCTTTTTTTTTTGGATTTGAGGGTTAGTGAATTTAATATTTTACTAATCACCGGTCGTCTTCCTTGCCAGACACAGTTACCTCCCGAAGTTCCCATGTCCGGTGAGAACTTGCGTCACCCTGTAGGTGAGGACGCCGTAGCGTCTCTCAACTCCACGAAGAGGGGACTTACCTCTGCAATGGCAGCGAGCGCACGTTCTTACGTGCTATTTACATATTATTTGACTGAGAGAGGTGTCTGATAAGCCAGAATCCTTTCAATCCTCTATAAAGACCTTCCTTCCCTTGAGGTCCATTCTCAGGTCCTTAAAAAGGTCCACTCTTAAGTAGTAGCAACTACTATTCGTAGGTTTATGAGCTCCATGACGGGGGAAGCTATTGCTAAACATCGAGCGCATTTCTACACTCGATAGCTGTGCTTATAATTACGTAGCAATCATACTTATAATTACGTAGCAATCATACCCCGCCTCAGGATAGATGGGCCCAATAGGGCTGATGCCGACACGGAGTCGCGGAGGGTTTATCGGGTTATCAGGGCTCCGGTTCGAAGTGCAAGAGTAAGAACGCGGTTTTTTTTCAGTCCGTAAGAATCTGACACTCCCTCTTGCTCCACCCGGGTGGGAAAAGTCACTGGATAATTTTCCGCCATCAAAACAAAAATAAAAAGCCCCGCGTCATAAACTGAACCCAACACCTCTTCCTCGGCTGTTGCTCTTGCAACCACTCACCATCGATGCGTTACAAACTGAACCATAACTCTTAATCGTATATTAATAAACTACTCCATTGAATTAAACCTTTGTTGTAAACCCGTCCCATTATTACAGTTACCTTTATCTACAGTTACGTCACAAGAGCTTTAACATAACTGTTACAGCGCAATATCAGAGAGGAAAAATTGCAAGTTTTAATTGAACCACGAACCGGATTGTTATCCTAACTGCTTTTAGTTATACTTTCAAATTAAAAGCTTAGATACTGTGATTGCAATGCTGCCTCGTTGGGCGAGTGGCTGTTATTGCGACTTCGGAGCTAGAGGTCTCAATTTCTTGGTTGAAAAAAGTATTATTGAAGATATTTTAGTGTTTCATTTCTCAATGATATCACAAACCAGCTACTTCCACGTGATTTCACACGCTCTGCTTGGCTCCTATTGGTCGCAGCGTGATATTTTAATGTTGTTGATAAATGGACTATCCTCGATAAAAAGAATTATTCAAATCGGAACAGTAGTTTCGGAGATTATATAATATATCAATAACATAACATACATAATATCACGCCTTTTATCCGCGAAGGGGTACTTAGGCAGAGGTGCACATTACGGCACTTAATGCCATTGTTCATTGTAACACCCACTTTTCACTATTTGTGTTATGAGTCCCATGTAATCCTTACTATAATATTATAAATCTGAAAGTGAGTTTGTTTGTTTGTTCCACCTTCACGCCGTGACTACTAAACCGATTGCTTTGAATTTTTGCAGACGTAAAGTTAGAAGTCCGGATTAAATAATAGGGTACTTTTTAACCCGGAAAAATTGATATTCCCGAGGAAAAACAAAAGTTTTGGTATAGATGGCGCTGTGTGTATTGGTATATGTCACATAGGCTACTTTGTATTCTTTTGTGACGCGAGCGAAGCCGCGGGTAAAAGCTAGTAGGTTAAATAATAGTAAAAAATAATAATATAAGATAAGTTCTTAGAACAAGGAATTTTGACAGTTTATGGTAAAATGTTCGCCGCCGAATTAACCACCCAAGTCACCACGCTTTGGAATCATGTTTATATTAGGTATCCTTTTAAGAATTTTAATAAAGTTTTTTTTGGTACATATCAATAATAAGTTCTATTCTTTACTATACTGATCGACGAAAACAAACCTTGGATAGTTGCAGCAGTTGAATATGTTTACTGCACTCGTGCGCTTTATGAAATGAAATCTGAAGTAGAAATATCATTCGGTTGTATTTTTGTTTGTGGTTCCTTTGCGAAGGGACTTTTTGAATCATGAATAGCAGGCAGATCGCCGATAGCGATCACTTGTGTAGAAAGAGTATATAAAAATATTTATCCTCTCTTGTCCTTGCTCCGGTTGATGAACAGCACTCTCTTATCTGCTGGGCAACTGGGGATTGCAAATTAAATCATCTTGATTTAATTTAACTTATCACGTTAAACGCCATGGGGGTCACCGGTGACCGGCGTTAGCGGAGGACTTACCTTCAACAGTTTTTTATTGCCAGTCAAAGTCTTAATTTAGGTGTCAGGTGTCGTTCCATTCAATTCCATTTCATTTGTTTTTTTTACTTGTTTGTGCGCGATTATCTCGCGATTGGCTGAACAAATTTTGATGCGGCTTCCATAAATGTGTTTGTTACACTTAAGAGAAGGTTTTAGTATATCAATATACCGACCTCAAAAAAGAGGGAGTTGAAGTCGATTTTTTAAACATAGGTAGTTTAATAAAATAATTACTTATCATAGTATATAAATCGCTTATCGCTAGCACTTACACCTTACCTTTACCGGAGCATCGTAACGGCTCTTCGTTTCTGAGAACCAGCCGAGATGTTGCGTGGTCATTGTTTTTGTAACAACATGTTTGTTTTATTTTTACAGATTACAGAACATGGACGCAGTTGATCAATGTGAATGTGATCGACGGATTGGTGTGAGGTGACGGCGAAATAATGTCTTTCTACTGGATTATTTTATGAATTAAGTTTTTGAGATTTAAATACAAATACCTACCGATCAACAAACTAGCTACTTCCATCTAGGTATTAATTGTCATTTCATAAATCGATGAACATCATTTTTATTTTAATGTCCGTCTTGTAGATTATTTTTTTAAATCATTAGAAACGTATTTTTTGTTTTCAGAAACGAATACTTTCGCCGATATATTGATTTGAAATGTCGCGTGACGTCACTTCTATGTATATTTCATACGTAAAAATGACGTTTTAGCCCCCACTCCTAAACTTTGATTGATTTTATCTAAGTATTGTTTAATTATACGACAAAATAAAAAAATACGACGTGTCTAATATTTTTTCATTACCTAACTTACGGACTAATTAGATTTTTAATTTTCATACCCTGTCATCATCCCAACTGTCCCGCTGCTTGTGAAAACTTTAGGGGCTTGTGACAGCCGACAGGAGGTTCAATTTCAAGAGAATCTCAAAGTTTGTCGCATGATGAGAGCTTTGAAGCTCGACCTCAAGAGGACCACAGAGTGATCTGTACCAGAACCAGTCATCCTACCAAAAAACTCATGAACCTCGAAGAGTATGAATGGATGAGTTCTCCGTAATATTAATTATGCTGAGGTATAGGTACGGTGGACAACAGGTCAAAATTCACCATTACATCTTTAACTTTATTGCATTGTTATAAACCAACGCCAAGTACCAATATGACTTGTTCCGAGTTATAATTGACTAGTTTCCTAGGTTTAAAATAAATTGTTTTAGCTTTTCAATGCAATAAATAATTAAAAAAATAATCATCCTCTCATCCATTGATTTGACAATTTACCTACTTTTGGGTTTTTTCTCGCTAATTTTAAGGAAATATACAAATATATATATAAAATACAAATATATAAAATATAAATATATAAAATACAAAATTCATAGAAAACTATCATTTTTGACATATCAATAAAAGTATTGAATTTGACTACCTACCTGTCAACTACCGTATTATGTACTTACCTACCTTCTAAGATTATTTAGACTGATTTAGACACCACTGACAAACGGTTAAGGAAAATATCATGAGGACTTATAATTTCTAATTAGGTATAAGTTTGAAATCACCAACCAGCAATGAGCAAGCGTGGTAATTAATGCTCAATCCTTCTCCGTGTGAGAGGAGGCTTTGTTCCGCAGTGGGCATTTATAGACTGTTGATGTAGGTAGGTAAGTAGGTAGATGCTTTGTTCAAAACACAAAAGTTTGCGAAATGATCTAACCATATCGGTACGGGTGTAGCTTATGAATGGATCTACTTTTACTATCGTAATGAAAGTCAATGAACTCTATGTAATGACACCTAACTAGTCTTATAAGACAGATCCTTTGTAAACTTTCTATCAATTGATAATAAGTCACGATTATGGCTATTGAATGCAAATTAATAGATTAATAATAAGCTGCTAAGTGCACTGGTATTCCCTGAAGAATTTGTTGTATCATTTCGATTATAGTTAAATCTACGCACCTAACGTATTTGTTTGTTTTGAATAAAATGTGAAATTAGTAAAGTTCGGTTGGATTAACTATATCTCCACGTTACGAACCAAAAATCGCGGAAATTAAAAAAAAAACAAGCCCAATACTGAATTAATGTATTCTTGTAATATATTGCTTAAGCGCCATCTCTAAATCATTTTTGTAAACATCCGTTGAAAGCAGTTTATTACTGACTCAATAGATGACGCTACCTACATTTTACTAAAATAAAAATTAATTTGCTAACTATGAGGTTGTTAAAATTAATGACTTATTGTAAAGCAATTTCATATACGTTTTACGACAAAAATATAATTTGGTTCCACTGATAAATTACGGTCAAGAGATTCTGCGTTTAATGAATCTATTTCTAATGTCAAACCAAACAACAAGGCTTGGGAAACGTTCCAGCATCCAGCATTGTCTTGATCTCTGACATTAGTTGAAAGTTTCAAATGGCTATCACTGTCTTTATTAGCTACTTTGCAATGAGTTAAAGTGAGATAGAATGATACAAATGCTAAGATTTAAAGCATTAACTTTCTAAAGTTTGTTTGACAGAAACAACAAATCCAACAAATTGTTCCATTTGAATCGGTGTTCATTCTAAAGGTGCGAAACTAATTTTTAACAACTATTCTAACAAGAAACTAGAGCAAAAACAACATTTATTAAAAATCGAATCAAAATAATCAAACAAACATTAAAATTAATACAATTTTAACTTAGAAATACGATTACAAAATAACTGTTATTTTTAGGTGTGGCTGTTAATCACGGGAGATTTTCTAGTGAAATTAACTGAAATATCAAGACATTGTGAGCTTTACGGAGAGTTTTTAGACTAAAAACATGGCTCCTTTACTAGAATCGTGCTGGTCACCATGTATCTGGTCATCAACAGTGAAGAGTGGAAGTCGGGCGGTTGCTGTGTACACTATTGCTATGAGTATAGTGTTGATCACGTTCATTGGGTATCAAATGGACGGTGGGGACTCCACGCAGCTCTGGAACCCTTTGTTCGAAGCTGATGTGAGAGGATGTAAGTACTTACCTATCAGTTGTCATGTTCAGAGTACTTGGTTAGTGTTTCTTGTGTGTATAGTGGATAGAAGTTTCTTATGAGAATTTTGTTTAAGTAGAATGCTCTGGGAAATAACTAGTATGATATTTGGTTTTTATTTTGCTGATGTTGAATGTGTTCATTATTATAACTGACTAGCTACTTCCTCGCGGTTTCACACGCTCTGCTCAGCTCCTATTGGTCGTAGCGTGATGTTTTATAGCCTATAGCCATCCTCGATAAATGCGCTATCCAAAACAAAAAGAATTATTCAAATCAAACTTGTAGTTACAGAGATTAATTCGTTCAAACAAACAAACAAAAAACTAACTCTCCCGCTTTATTTAATAGTATATAAGACTAGACTGCACGGTTAATGTGGTGGCTGGCTCGGTTCAAAGTGTTAAGTGTAACTAATTGTTGAATTCTGTGTTTCAGCTCTACAAGTATTTGGAAGTATATTTATTGTTATATTTATACTTCTCATTATTTTCTCTGTTCTTATGGTAAGTTGAAAACATTTTCTATATAGTTTTCTAATATAACATCACACCTTTTATCCCCAAAGTGGTAGGCAGAGGTACACTTAAGGCACTTAATGCCACTGTATAATGTAACACCTATTTAACTATTTATGTTATGAGTCCCATGTAATAGGGGGTGAGCCTATTGCCATATACCAGGTATATGCCGTATTCCAGACTCCGTTGTGTTACTTCTAAACTAAAAACTCAGTAAATAATAGTTTGCTAGACCCGTGGAACAAGTCCGAGCCCAGCAGCCGCACTTAAGACCAGTGGGCCAAGACTAAGGCCAGTAACGAAAAATCATGTAATACAGTATCTATTCAATATGTACTGTGTCATATGATTTTTTTAATATCAACCCAACATTTAACTTCATTTACTCAAAAGTAATAAAATGTGGGCTGGATCTTTTCTGCTTAACAGGATCAAATTATAAATATCTGCTCATAATAGAGGTATTAATCGTTATTAGAATATGATAACCTAATTTAATTATCTATTTTTAGTGCTAAAGTCAATTCTTATTTTTCCAGATCATTGGTATTGACATCTGGATGCGAGGTTTCATTCTGCCGTGGTTGGGGTTGATGGCATTCATCATCCTATTCCAGCTGCTATTTGGACTCTGGCTTATTGGAGGATATTATATTTATGTGAGTACAGTTGTGTTTTTTTTTTATAAAAAATATGTTGTGTTCTGTCGTATGCGGATGTTCTCCTGTGTCGTGGGTGCGTTTACAAACATACAAGTTTACATACACATGACACCCAGACCCGGAACAACAATCTGTGGACCACAGAAAGAGTTGCTCCGTGTGGGCATCGAGCCCGGTATATGTTGCGGCCTGTGGGGCAGCCGGTTGCCCTGTTAAAACAATGTGCTCAAATTGAAATCTATTTTTATAATGTTTCAGTTGGACGCGACATTTGCTGCATTTATCGATTTTATCTGGATGGCGTACAACGTAAGTAGACTCATCTTTAAAATTAAATTATCTATATAAATGAAGGGGTGGCAGACATATCTAACAGTCTGTACAAGCACTAAGTTTACCAGTTTCCAAAAGTTTTAGCCTTTTATCCCCGAAGGGCAGGCAGACATGCACTTTACGGCACTCAGTGCAAGTGTACAATGTAACAACCACTTTTAACTATTAATATTATGAGTCCCATGTAATAAGGGGTGAGCTTATTGCCATATACCGGGCACAATTCTAGACTCCGTGCTAGTACTGAGATTTTTTTTAAAACCCAGTAATACTTTGCCCGGCCCGGGAATCGAACCCTTGCCCGGCAGTCGCACTTGCAACTGCTCAGCCAACGTGGCAGTCTCAGTTATTATTGATCATCATTAGTTATTGCAATAAGTTTTAATCTAGACAATCTCAGTACATCCTGATCTGGTCTAGAGTACCTAACCCCTCTGCTAGTCGCGGAAAGCCTTACGTGCGAAAATTATCATTGAGGCAGTCTTTAACAAACTTACATCATAACATCGCGCCTTTTATCCCTGAAGGGGTACGCAGAGGTGTACATTATGCCACAACAATGTTTAACACTACAACACCCACTTTTCACTATTTATGTTATGAGTCCCATGTAATAGGGGGTGAGCCTATTGCCATATACCGGGCACAATTCCAGACTGAGGATTTATAAAAACCGAGTAGTACTTTGCCCGACCCGGGAATCGAACCCGAGACTCCTTGCCCGGCAGTCGCACTTGCGACCACTCGGCCAACCAGGCAGTCGCTGCCATAAGTACGACAAAGCCCCATATTCCGTGCTATAACCATAATAATCTTTATTTATTAATTTGTATATTTTTTCAGATCTACTGCTGGCTCTGCGTGTTCTCACAATACCAAATTATATTGGAGATGCAATCTCCAAACATAGAGATATTAGTGGAATACTAACACCAATGTTGGCACAAACATTTGTTATAAGATAACAATTATTTTTATAAAGCTAAATGAAATGAAATCGTCATAGAATCCGGCACAAATCAAATCATGTTACTGACTTATTTTATTATTATTTTATTTTGAAAATCTAATTGTATGGAAAAATCATTCCACACATTTATTGTAGACTAGCTACTTCCGCGCGGTTTTACACGCTCTGCGCAGCTCCTATTGGTCGTAGCGTGATGTTTTATAGCCTATAGCCATCCTCGATAAATGCGCTATCCAACACAAAAAGAATTATTCAAATCAGACTTGTAGTTACGGAGATTAGCGCGTTCAAACAAAAAAACAAACTCTTCCGCTTTATATAATAGTATCCTTACTAATATTATAAATTCGAAAGTGAGTTTGTTTGTTTGTTCCGATTTCACGCCGTAACTACTAAACCGATTGCTTTGAATTTTTGCAGACGTAGTTAGAAGTCTGGATTAAATAATAGGGTACTTTTAATCATGTAAAAATTTGATATTCCCGAGGGAAAACAAAAGTATTGGTATAGATGGCGCTGTATGTATTGGTATATGTCACATAGGCTACTTTTTATCCTATTGTGACGCGAGCGAAGCCGCGGGTAAAAGCTAGTAAGATATAAGATAAGATGTAATAAAATAATTAATAATTTGTATGGATTATAGAATATATTATTTGTTAACAATGTAAGTATGAAATGAAGTGCCTAAACTAGTTATTTGCTGTAATTGAGCTTCGTATAAACCGCATATTTAATTATTTTTTGTAACTCATAAGTGTGACATGTACATTTTATGAGTATAAATTGACACTAAAGATGAATTTAGAAACAAATAACACTTAATTATTTTGTAACAAATGGTTTATTGAGGTCTCATGATTGATGTAACAAAAAATATTAGAACGATTAGCCCATCTTATAATAACTATCATGAGACATACTAAATTAAGTAAAATCGCGGGTTACTCACGTGAATATACTGGGAAAAGCTCTACTAGTTTCTGAGAAACTGAGTAACTGAGAAAAGCACTGAGCTCACTGAGCTGCGCGACGTCGCCGCGACCGCGCACGCTGCTCATAAGGAAGAACCCCTCTGTGGTTCGAAACTAGTAGAGCTTTTCTCAGTATATTCACGTGAGTAACCCGCGATTTTACTTAAATTTGCCCTTCTTATGTAATTGTTACTGCATTACATTTTATAGTGTATCTTTATTTTAGGACCACACAAATTACACAGTGAAAACTATTTCGTTTTCGTTCCGAAGTAAATTGTTCTGTCTCAGTAATACAATAGTTTTACAAAGAAATAAAATGTTTAAAACAATAAATAACAATGGTCACCCCATTGCAAAAAGCAAACTTCGAAAGTGCATACGAACTCATAGTACATTATCAAAACATTAAGCCATGTAATTGTCGAAGAGGTATTTCTCGTGGAGTGACACAAATAGTGCCTAGTTTACGTCTAGTGTTTCATGTGCGTATTTCCATGAATGATTGTGAAACTTAAAAAAAAAAAACATGTCGTGGGTGCGTTTACAAACATACAAGTTCACATATACAATGACACCCAGACTCGAAACAACAATTTGTGGATCACTCAAAGTGTTGATCCGTGCGGAAATCGAACCCGCGATACGTTGCACGGCAGCCGGTTGCCCAGCTACCGCACTAACCGTGCAGTCATCATCGAAGGTACTCCTTATGGCGATTTGTTTTGCCACAGGACGAAAATGAAATAAATATCACTGTGTATAATATCGTGGAGGACAAATTCTTAAAAGAATTTCTGTCATTATGAACCATTAGAGAGTAGAGTAGTAGTGTAATTAGAGTAGTAAACAGCTATTAAAACTCGAATATTTTAAGTAAAAATCCGTCCATATATTCATTCCGTAGAATAATTTAAAGATTCAAAGCATTTATTTGATGTATTGAGTGCCCTAATTGTATTTAGCTTTAATTGTAATTACTTTAAAACATGATTGTTTTTGCAGTACTTTTTGTTTTGTAAGACTTGAAATAGTCCGTCCATTTGAAGTATTTATTTTATTTAAAAATACTAAGTATTAAAATGAAATCAGTTTTAAAAAGAGAGGAACGAGATTAATAATCGGAAATTTAAAATGTAACATACTTTTTTTGATTTGATATTGAGTACATCAACTTTTAATAAAAGAGGTTTCAATATTGTCTTTTTTTGTTGGAGATCAAAAGGAAACTATTGACATATTTTATTTCATTGAACATGACAATTATGAATCTCGTAAACTCACAGCTAAGTATTAATCATTTTACTTTTGTACTGGTTTATTTACAAAATATTTTGAATCATTTTATTAATTTACTGTATACTAGGTATTAGTATGAAGTGTTCAGTAATGTAGTAAATCTGAAGATTAGTATTGTATTAATATTTTGACAGCATCGTAGCGTTCGTGAGACTGTTTTTAATGAATGTAATGTTTTATAATGAATAAATGAAGTTAGAACTTTGATTGTTGATTTTTTTTTAAAGTCCTGATAGTATTTAAATATAACATAATCAATAATATATTTGATTAAAGCACATTATTATAAAAAGTAGCATTAAATACACACAAATAATTTTAAATTATACAGACGGTGTAGTAAGTGATCTTTAAAGAATAATTAGAAATAAGCGCCATCTAGTTCAAAAATTAAACACTAACTAGTCTAATCAGTTAAGTCCTGTTAAACAGAAATAATTGATATACTAATAGTTTTTATTTAAGATTTGAAAATAAGCTTCAAAATCGCAAAAAAATGGAAAATAACTAAAGATAAACAGAAAAACTAGTCAATTGTTTTTATTATTAAAGTACATATCTGGAACTACGTGCTACTAGATGGCGCTAGGTACATTTGTTCACATAAATTCATGATTCGACACTAAGAATAGTTAGTAGTAAACATCTTTCTATGCACTTTATGTTACGTTACGCTTCCTACCAAATTATGTACCTCGGACTAAATATGACGTATTTTTGGTACATTTTCATAGAGACTGTAAAGCATAGGTACTTTTTTTAAAAGAGTAGGTAGGTAGGTAACGAATGGAATTTCTTGCTCGTTCTTCTCCACTCGAATCTACATTTTGGAACGAACATATCTTCTTTGTCGGAGAGACTGACAGACTATTATCTATTTTATATAAATTGACATTTTAAAAGTACCAAATTTTGGTTTAATTAAAATATATAGGTTTATGCATTTGAATTGAAATAGAAATTCAAATGTCTATAATGTTTTAAAATTTTGTTTAATGAAAGTTAGTCAACACTTTCAGAGAGGGTCAAAGGCCAACTAAGTATCTCATACCTACAGTTATAAAATATCTCAAGAGACTTATTGTAATTTAGGCTTCTAGTCCAGCCTTAACTTTTGTAGACGTCATTCATAGTTCGTCGATGATCAGAGGTTTCAAAAATGGGTCCACTTCACCCAAGGTCATTCCCACCCTGTACCTATATCAGTAAATATATCTATACTTTTTTTAAGGGGGGAAAATCATCGAATGACTGCTCCCACCTGGGTGAGGCGGGAGGGAATGTCAGACTCTTATACTGACTAAAACTATCCCGTTCCTTCTCCTGCACGTCGAACCGGAGCCCCGGTTACCCGTTAGGTTCTCCGCGACAAATATATCCATACTGGAGGTGTGGGCACCTAGGAGGGTTCGAACATTTAGTTTATGCTTTGTTTTATTTTAGGTCCTACCTAGTGTTTAAAATATTATTGATTTTGATAGTCAAAGGAGTTTTTTAAAACGTGTTTTATTTTTACTTTCTATCATTTTTTTCTCGCTTGGGTGACAGGGTGTGTAATAACTTAATAGGTATAATCATGGAGATAATAAAAAAATCATTGAAAATTCTTAATTATTTATTTATTCGGACAAATAAACTTCTTTTTAAATTCATGATTCAAATTAAAATACATGACATTCATTCAAGTACTTACTGAATTTTCAGAAGAAAATATAAAAAAAACAATAACAGATAATTGCATGACAAGCCTATCCCAAATTTTATTATAATAATTACAACTTTATTACAATTTTATTAATAATTATTACCTTATATTAAGATACATTAAGGAAGCCTTAATAGAATTGAAATTAACTTTTACCACTCGTATTGCACAGTTAAAAATAGCATAAATATTACCAATTATATCAATATTGTAATAACATCTAATCGAATTAATATAAAAATTACAATTTTCTATAAAAAAAAAATAATAAAAAATGTATTTGGCTTGAATATAATAAAAAAAACTGGAATGTTTGAGTATTTTGGCTACAAAAAACGATTTTGTCATGTTCCATACAATGACAATTAAATATATGTTTTATTTTTCTAATCATAAAAAATAAAATAATTTTAATGAAATATTAATGTTTTAAAATATTTTGTAATGGCGCTTGGTTCCTAGTGACGGAGAAACGAAGGATATCGATAAAAGTATCGATACGTTGAAATTCGATTAAAATCTAATAGATGACCATTAAGTAATTATGTACAATGAAACCTTATACTGATTAATAAAAATAATAATAATATACAATACTTAAATGCTAGAATTTACAATATTAAATGATTATTTATCATTATCGCCTAAATACAGTCATGTCGATAAACTATTGTACAATAATTTACAAAAAGCTTAACTATAAATGATATGCAAAAAGCTATTATTATAGCTCATGATTTCACTGGATTATTTAAATAAAACTATTTATTTTAAGTACGCAATAATGTCGATAGGGCTGTACTCTATCGATAAAATTTTGAAATTGGAAGTCGATCAATCCATGAATATTTTGTGTTGTTAAATCGATATATTTTAACGTTTTTATAATCATTGTGACGCTGATTCTCTTGTGTACTAAAATGTCTTTAATTTCAAACTTCCTTTACCTTTAAGAATAGGATCCACAATTAAAAAAAAGAAAAAGTTCAATTTTTGTTTTAAAGTTCGTCTTCTGTTAGTAAATGAAAGTTACCTATTTAGTGCACAAGATAATTGGCGCAGTTGCCTTTAAAAATATATGAGAGTATACGACTGATATAAATGCAAGGTCCATGCCTAAAGCACAATTTTTGGCACATCCCCAAAGAGTATTAAAAAATAAACTCCAAAAAAATAGAGAACACCCTTTAAACTGTCGTTGACTGAGTATTTTAGTATTTGAAGTCTTGTTTAGTTTAACCGTATACATTTTCCGATAATAATGCATCAGGGATAGTCCCATTAATCTAATTGAGCCCCGAAACAACAAAAAATGGGAAAACTTAACAACAATCGGTTCAACAGAAGCTTGCTAATAATAAGATGGCCGAAGATTCGGCTATGAGCCTGCCGAGTACCAGTTCGTATTTGGTGGCGCGGACTTATCAGGCTGGTGAGGGTGAGACGCATGGGCAGAATGCGCCTGAGGATGATACAGGTGGAACGATGAAGGAGGATGGAAGAACTGCGACTGGTCCAACGATGAAGCATAGTCTAAAGCACCAGGAACAGCTGAATACGCTTGAGGCTTCAACGGTAAAGGCGCTTCACCTAAATACGAGTGTCTTAACGCTTCAGAATAAGCACTATTGTCGTATGGCAACGCGTATTGCTGCTTATCTCTAGGTGATACTGAACCTGGAGGAGTCATAGCCGAATGGTAGTCAGCGTATCCTCCGTAAGCTAAAGATCCTATGTCGGTACCCTTATGTCCTAATTGTTCTCCGTAGCCGGAGCCTTCACTACCTGGTGGGGTGGGTAATGGTCCAGACTGGCCATCACCTGAATAATAACCACCAGTTCTACCATCACCTAAGAAGTTGCTTCGGATAACACTTTCTCTATTCGCATAAAGCTGTCTTAACAAAGCTGACGCGGGTGTAGAAGTGTGGTTCGCTGGTATCTGTCTATTCAGAGGATTCAAGTGGTGATTTTGCGTCCCTATCCATTGTATTGTTGATTTCTGTTGCTGCTGTTTCAGAAGAGCATCAGTGGAGAAGTCGGTTGGTCTATGGGATATTTCTTTGCCATCTAAAGCTACTGACGGTAAGTGCTTCGACATAGCATTTTCTAAGTCTCTAACTGATGTGGCGTCCGACCCACCTTCAGGTATAGCTAAATTGGTTTTGGAAATGTCTCGCTCTGCTGGTGAGATTGCAGCTCCAGGATTGGAAGAAGTCTTTCGCCTTTCTTCGTCTCTTTCTGCTTCGTCTTCGCAGTCAGTTGTATGCTTTCGTTTCTTCAGTCTTCTAGCTGGCATGGGTGAAGTTCTTTCTGTGTTTGTGTGAAGAGGTAGTGGTTGTGCGTCGCTAAGTCTGGTCAAATGTGTGACCTCAGATGTTGGGACTGGTGCTGATGATGCGGAGTCAGTGTTCGTTGGAGGTTCAGTTCTTTCTGCTTGATGGCGTGGTGGAGGAGGTGGAGCACCAGAGTTGTCGGTATCTGGTGGACCGTTCTCTGGGTCTCCAGTTGTTTCTTCCCTTTTCACTCCTTGTACACTCTCTTCTAGTTGACAGCAGTCCATTACTGTGTTTGGGTACTCGCGTCCACTGAAAGAAACAAAGAATAAGTCAAAATATGAGCTAAGCGATTTTGGAACTAAAGTAATGTTATTGCAATTTCGAATGTCTTAAAAAAGCATGTTTCGATATGACTTACCTGATAACATAGTTGACGCAAATAATATTCTGTTCTTCGGCGTTCTTAGAGGAGCAGACGACTGTGGCACAGGTTTGCATCCAGGTGTAGCCACCGAGCTTGTTCATTATCCTATAGTAGTGTGTCAGAACTTGGCCTTTGTTCATTACTGAAACAAAAAGAGATTCCAAGTTTAGGATATTTTAAAAATGTTACGCTACAATTCGATTGCTAAATCGGTATATTTAAGATTTGGGTAATGATGACAATGAGACTGTTGAAAGAACTTTAAGAGATCTTGAATGTTACTTAAGTGATTAATTTCAAGACTTCCATCATTGTTCCTGTAACTAAGTTACCGCTACCAGAATTGGATATACCTAATATAATTTTGTCCTAATCAAGATCTAATGAAGTGTGACCGTCCTAACTGTAACCGCGAACACCTTCCAGGAGCTTAGCTGAGCTGAGCTAAGACAAACCGATTGACCTTCATCATGATCACAAACAATAGCTTCAACAAAAGTAAACGCACCTATATTAGCTTGATAATATTCAATAGATTTGTTACACAAAGGACATAGTGAACACGTGTTCATTGTACGTGAGTCATTAGGACTAACACGGTTTTTGGCATTGTTGATGTATTGTATTGGCAACGGATTTTTTAATTATGATGCATTCGGTCTTGGTAGAGAGCCAATAAGTGAAACTGATGGAACATTTGTTGTCTAGTCTTCATAATGATGTTCGGATTCAAATTTGACCTAGGTAGGTGTAGTAACACTTTTTTTTATTTAAGGGGGGAAAATCATCGAATGACTGTTCCCGCCTTGGGTGAGGTCTCGCCTCAGTCAGTGGAGTGTCAGACTCTTACTGACTAAAAACCACCCCGTTCCTTCTCCTGCACGTTTAGCCGGAGCCCCGGTTACCCATTAGGTTCTCCGCGACTGTAGTAACACCTTAACGCTGATATTCAGCCATACATTGTTTCCAAATTAAATTCAGTAAAAATATCGAAATATTGAGCCTAGTAAAAACATAGATAAAGATAGGGTTACCATAACTGGTTTATTACAAATCTCAGTTGCTTTTATAAGTGTTTGAATCTACTCAAATCTTACACTCGATTACATCTTAAGATAAACAGCTAGTCGATAATAGCCAGCTTACAACATGAGCTACAATATGAGAATCCATCAGTATGATTAGGTACTGTCAAAGACTAAGTGGTGGTGGAAGGTAGAATTTATAATGGAGTTAAACTTTGTAATGGTATTATTATCACCTGGTAATGTACTTTGGCACACGGAAAACATATTATCGTACACAATAAAAACATAAATCAACTTGTTTTCAGGCAATGACAAACGAATAAATGCCAAAGCGTCATACTTGTCGGAAGTCCCAAACATAATCATTTAATTTTATTGGACGTATGCACAAAATTTGAATATCATATGCCTCGCGATCGTCAATAAAGTCGTCTGGTAACCAAACCGCGTATACAGTTGTAACCAAATTACCCGCTTTCTAACAAACACCCGGACTTTTATGCTAATTTGTACAATTGATATTCCAGACCAGGATTGTCCACATTTGACCGGCATCTACATAGATGTACATTTTAAATTTAAATTGATGGTCTCGTAAAGCTATCAAATGGTAAGGTGCTAGAACCACATGACGTTAACGCTTCACCGTGATTGGCATTCAAAATGTCAGCCATCTTGTTATGTACGATGATTGGTTGGGTGATTACGTCAGTATTATGAGTTCTTCCATTCATGTCATCTTTGTTCTTGAAGTCGTGAATTTTTGTGGTGGAGCAATCACATTAGATCGGTTTGAGTTCAGATGAGTAAGATACATTAAGGTCGTCACGAATTTTCCTCATCGGTGAATTAACATAGGTGTTTGAACGGTAAAGTACAGACTAACGTCAATCCTAAGGTTGTCATAGAAGAAGCGATGCAAAACAATGCAGAACATGTACACAATACAAATGAAAATAATAAAGCAATAAAATTCAATAAGGAAACTGATAGTTTAAAAGATACAAGAAAAACTTTAAATACCGAGGAAGTTGAAAATAACAAAAACTATGAATCACACAATAATTCAGAAGGGAACAGTCATAAAACAGAAAAAACGTAATCTCATAGGACATTAAGGCATGACATTTCCCACGTCTTCATACAGGGAGAGGAAACCAAAATGGTGGTATAAAAATTATTATTCAAATCACAACGTGAGTAGAGACGGGCCGGCATGGCGCTAGGCCTAAATTGTATTCCACTGACGGATGTGCAGGAAAGTAATAATATCATATATACGAAAAGATTACATTGCTTGAATAAGAATTTCTCGGAATATTTTTTAGCGATATTACACGAAAAAATGGAATATCTGAGATATGAAAATATACAGTCTTAAAATGTACATTTCTAGTGAATTTGGAATTACCATGCAGATAGTTAAACAAAAGAATATTAAACTGTAACATCGAAAATCATTGCAGAAGAAATGTTCCCACCAAACGTCGGTCTCATAAATTTTCCTCGAAACGATTTGCGCCTTGAGCTGCCTGTCTTCTTGACATGGATTTCTATAGACCACAAACTGAATACAAATCGGTAGTTACGACATTAACCTACGAAGGATTTCACCACATATATTGGGTCATGGGTGAACATCGCGTCGTTTATAGACAATTGATGATACTCGCAAGGCTAATTAGAAATAGAGGCGACAATTAACGTTGCCTAACTAGATTGATTTATAGAAAGAAATGTTGAAAGCTGTCTTTCATTGGAGGAAGTAATAAATAAAATTCATTACACGCCTGATAACTAAGTGAAAACAGAATCCTACGATGTCTAAGGCAATAAAACTATTCCAAATAATCAAAGATGTGTATATGAGAATAATACACAATAAAAGGTGAATCATAAAAATGCAGCACGTCTTTACGACTGTAATCAAAATCTCATATCTGATTTAGCAATTGAATATAATGGCACAATGAGGAAATGAGATAAACAAAGATATAATAATAAAGTAATACGTACAATCTACGTGACATTTCCTAAGTTTGTTGGCGTCTTCACCATGGCAGAGGGCGTAGAGATTCTTCCCCGTTAATTCTTCCGCGGTGTAGCCCAAAAGTTCTGATACTCGGCTGGAAGTAAAAGAGAGACTTTATTAATTAAAATACGAATGAAGAAAACGAGAAGAATTTAACATTTCTTCAAATATCAGACTTGTAAAGACAGTATACAATATTTACCTGGGTTCACAGTGCGCTATTCGGAAGTCAAAGTTGATTCTTGTGACGAACATATCAGATTCTAATCTGATCTCATGGACTGATGGCGGTGGTAATGCTATGGCGAGGGCCACCATGCCCAAGAGTACTGTTGGAGACTTTCGGCTATGGGAAAAGGAATACTGCGGTCGAAGGCGGCATAACATCAGAACCACCTGGAAAGAAAGAGAAAGACATTAAAGAAATGTTATAAAACCATTTGCTGATTAATCTGCGTAGAGGAATTTGGACTGCATATAAAATATTGATCATTATTCTGATGAAAATAATTATGTTCATCAGTACCGTTGTTTTCTGTAACGATTTTAACAAGAAAACAGACCTAAATAACCTATCTTCCTTTCTCTGTACCTCAACATGTTTAATAAAACTCGAAAACAAAGAAGAAACACAACAAAAACAAAATAAAAAACATCATCAAAACTTTCACAGTTACTTCGTTTTCTTAAAATAGAAAACGCGGGACGTGTCTCATGTAAGAACATTAAACTTTCAAACATAACGAGAAACTGAAAAGCTATTTGTTACACACCGTAATGTTACTGAGGCACGTATAAAACATATTACCAGGTAATCGAATTCTAAGATCAAATGTAAGGAGGATCAACTAATTTGCAATTTTCCCAATAAAACCCTAGCCGTCGGCGTAACATGCACTTGAAATCGTTCCAGTATTAATTGTTCAACTGTTTCCAAAACGGAGTTATATCACCCATTAAGATGAAGATAAAACAAAATTATGGTTGTAACTTTTACTCTAATACCTAACAACCCTTTAAAATGGAAATAAAAGAGCAATCGACAAGCAATAAAGAAATGAACGAGTCCCTAAGTCTAAAAGGAAGTGACCAAGAAACAGCTTATAAAATTAAAGGAGAATTTACACCCCGAAAACAATCTACCGGCAATTTCGCTCAGCTATTGCGGTATTCGCAAGTCGCTTCTGATATAATCACGTTTTATGACCTAGCACCGAGTTAAGGCAAAAATTATGGGGCCATATAATGCTGCCTTGAGGCACCCCAAGCTAACAATAATTCTAACCAATAATATTTGTGATCTAAGACGGATAAGGAGGTCGTTCGAATCCATTTGTTACTCGCTGTGTAGATTATGAAGCTGTGAGATACAGTTTCATGGATGTACGTGGAGAAAATTGTGATTTACGCGTCTAAGGGTGAAGTTAGAACGATTATTTTGCTTTACAACTCACTCTGATTAAAGAATAAGACATATAATTTACAAAAACACTGATAATGTTGTCAATAATCTCTTTGCTACAAGATACCCACCCGCCAGTTACCACTCTCAGCGGACCTCGTTGGTTCACCCTCCTTGTTTCTTCCAACCTAGATCGAAAATGAAAATTCAGCGTCCATATATTTCTCTCTATTAAACATTAGATAAGAAAAATGTCCACAAACTTTCATAGTCTTCTTGGTCATTACATTTTTTAAACAGTTACAAGGATGATTTTCTGAGTATATGTCAAAATGAATGCCTTCGTATTCTATTATAGAAAAGCAAAGATTCAGTTGAATTAGACGCATAATTTTACATGACAAAAAATTATTAGCAATCGATTTCCCATCCACAGCTTAACTGTCATCATTAAAACTGTCATCTTCTACCAAATCTTTACTTTTTATGTAAGCTATGCTGGTTTCCTTACCCTGTATCCTGAAGACTTGAAATGGCATCCTCTTTTGGTCAGCGTACTCTTCATTCTCACGCAAAATGCTCGATCCATTCCTCGGTACAGCGACCCACTTGCCGCTAGACTCATTTGGGATGATACTGTTAACAATGAAATTAAAATTAAGTTCTATAGTTACATGTTCAAGGATCAAAATTAGTGTTACTATTATTTGAAGTTTAGTACGCTGTTTTTAATTCAAACTAGTGTCATCATAGGGTATTAATAAATAGTACGTCTACAATGACAACATTGTTATGTCTTCATCTTTGAATAATTTGTAATTGTAATGTATGGTAATCAAATACAGTTTAAAGATAGATAAATTCCAATAGATTGCGTTCTATAGCTATCACGCAATACTTATTTTTACGCAGTTCATTAACGTACTGAAAGTTTCCATCTACGTACTGAATTGGTTAAAACTTTTAGAGTAAAATTCTAAAAAGTAAGAACCGTTAGTCGACTCTAAATTGATTTCCTTACTAATAAAGATATATTTGCTAAAAAAATCAAAGTAAAAAACCAAGAAATGGACCAAATCTTAACACAAATAGATTCAATTTTTGGTTAAAAAGTGGACCAATCAGTGTGAGAGTTGATTGATTGGGTGGACGTGTAGCTAATCATAAGGTTTGTGATGCAACTGGGATCGGGATGATCGACACTACGGTGTAATTGATTTCACTGGACCAGCCGGTTCTAAAAGTTTTTAAGATGCTAACATAAAAATAATTGCATAAGGAAAGGTATTTTCAAAATTGTGACTGATTACAACAAGTAATCGAATGGCAATGTTCTCAAAATGTCACTCTTAATCCAATCTTATGAAGGTTTTTATTGAACACACTATTACTTCATAGTACATAGTAACAGATCGTTTTTATCATATTTTTTAGTGTTCCCATTTCAGTAGCTAGTTTTTGCTAACATTAGTCATAGATCGATAGGTACATTAATTCCTTTATTTCCTTGGAATAGTCTATAAAAAGTACTGTGCTCATCTTTCTTTTATTTTTGTCTTTGAACAAATTGATCTGAGATTTGATTTTGCCCTCGTTGCCACATGCAGTGAGAATAAAATGCTACATATTGGTTTTATTAAAGACACTTAATGACAAAATCGTTGGTACAGTTTAGTTTGAATTTAATAATAAATACAAAATACTTGTAAGTGGTTTTCATTTAACCAATGCAGACCAGAGAATTCCCTTTAGTGTTATATTATTTTAAGTAATACAATAGAAGCATTTGAAACACTTATAGAAGATAATACAGACATAACTGAACAACATACAAAGGACAATAAAAATGATATATCAGAGACCAATATTGTCCTTATTGCAAATGGACGTAACAAATATAACGACAAAGAAGCAACAGCTGTCAACGAAGTTAAAATTCAACTCGCATGTGTTTCTGTTCCAAGTTTAATCTTTGGCAATAGGTACAATGACCATTATGGTGGACAAAAGGTATGTCGATTTGTATCAAGTTGTGTTACATTAAACTAGATTGAGTCAGCGTGCAAATATTTGTATAACCTTGGTGTATTTGCCAGCTTTTTATGAGGAATTAAAGTGTGTATGTATAGTAGTTTTTGCTTCATTTTTATAAAATTAGTAGAGGTATACACAATTGTTGAAATCAAAGCAATCCTAAAATTATATTTTGGTCAATGCTGTAACAACTTATCATAAACGTAAGGATAACTAGAGCTTCTAGTTCAGCTTGAAAAAATATGCTTGCCATATTCATACTGAGCTATGTCGTTTTTAAATTTGTCCTATCCTGGAATACGGTGGACTCGTCTAACGAAATGAGTGTATTTTCCTTAACTTATTCTCAAAGGCGAAAAAGGTATGATTTAAAATTTTAATGTTTTGGCAGCCGATGATAATGTAAAATTGTTTGCAAAAGATAAGATCTAAAATACTAGTGACTTTGCAGCTACCGACAATGTTGTGAGAGCTAAACGACAGAATATGGCATATTCCCAAGATGTCTGAATGTGGGAGAGCCGCATACTGAACGTTTACGGGTTGATATTATCTAAATGGCAACGACATTTCTATTATTTCTTTAAAGTTCAAGCTTTATATAGGCAGCTGGTGTTTCTGATTCTAAATATTGTCTGTAAAATTTTCTGGTTCAGTATTGTATCTTCCTGTTTTCTTTCAAACATGTGTTTTCTTTAATTGTGTATTTTTAAGATTTTTTTGAGAATTCGTATACATTGCATTTAACTTATTCAAACTTAGATAATTTGATAACCATTTTATTTAATCTGGCTGGCTGGAAAATGCTTGACGTGGATTTTAACATTTTCTCTTCTTATCCTAGTAGTTTTGCAATCCTTAAACTTTTAGAGCCACTGTTCCATCAGTCCAGAAAACATCACGCCATGGTCATCACGGTGACAATGTGATGATTTCAACATGGATCACTGTTCTGTGACTCATTTTACCACGGCCGTCAACATACAATAGTCGACTGTCAATCCAACTCGATCCTGATTGATTTTTTTATCGAGTTTCTTTACCAGCGTAGAGTAAATTGAAATCGATTCTAGCCCTTCGATGATACGTCTGAGGTGGCTGGGTTTAAAAATGATGTGTTAACAATTTTTTTCTAGCCTTAATTGGTGTAGCGAAAAATGGGGATGTTCATTTGGAAATTAATGGGCAACAAAAAATGGATTCCTAAAATTTTACTGTAACTTAAAAATATTCATTGATTCATTATTTTGTTTTTCTTGCTTGCTTCTTTTTCTCTTAATTTAACCTTATGTAAACGTTTGTATTGTGTGTTTAGATTGACCTCCTATCACCTGTTTTTATCAAATGTTTTATACGATTCCAGCAATCATTCATTTCGTTCCATTTCATTGCATTCGTGGAATCCAAAAAATTACACAAAACAATCAAAAGAAAATATTGAATTGGAATTGCTAGCATTTAAAGCAAGTTTTTCAACTGCCAGGCCGAAGCCACAACAATAAATAAAAACTCAGAATTCATTCGACCGCATAACATTGCCGGTGAAAATTATTATACGAATGAATTTTTTGCCTATCGTCGTGTTTAATTGAAGCCAGCAGTCGGCACCCACATCTCTTTAGAAAATTAAACAGATGACTGACTTAATAGCACAGATGACGGCGGCGCCTTGATTTGATGCGCAGTTGTCATCATCAGCATCCAACCACATTCCCATAGTACTTGAAATGAAATAATAATTCGATGTATACAGGTTCCTACTGACACCCCATTGACTATTTCATAAACTCCCAACGCAGCGTGAACGTCTATAATCTAATTTCAATTTGATACACAACTTATTAGTATCAGCATTGGGCGATTCGATATACTGAGTGAAATTTTTAGATCGGTATTGTCGCCGTTTGTGGTTGGAGCAACGACCTCGGAAATAAGTCGTTGTTTAATTGAATTCCGAACAGATTTTTTTGTTAGAAACGAAGATTCGATAATTCTTGTTGCTTCTCGTTTTCTATGTGACACCTGTTTACAATGAGTAACGGTAAAAACTGTCCGGTTTACTGTTTTCAGTAGGTTTTTTGAAGACTTTTTACTATATCGCATCGTCTCGAATTAAATGACGTTAAACGGTATCAGAAGTAATCTAAAGTAGAACTGCTAATGGACAATTAGAAAAATGGAGGAAGAAAATTGCATTCAATTATTTAAAGGACTGGAACGAAAGCAAGTCCAGTAAATAAGATCTCTAAGTGAATTTGCGATCCTAATTAATTCGGCTTTGCATTAACCTCGTTCAATATTCTCTCCCAAAACATTGTTTGAATATATGCTATCATCCAACTTACCATCAGGGTTATTAGTTCCGTGCTGACTTCCCTCTTCACTGCCTGAAGCTGGACTGTTCAGGCCAGCTTGTCCAGGTCTTCCAGTGAGGGATAGTCCTAGCTGCTCTGCTATTTCTGCATGATCAGCTTGATGCACGTAGTCAAATATACTGCTACCCGTCATCTCTACCTAGGGATAAATAATACGGATTAGGTTTAACTTGTCTATTAATAATAAATTAAATCTAAAATATATTGAATGACTATTCTTATATTAAAGGACTAACAATAAGCTAAAAGGCGAAACATGAATATGCTAATCCTATCTCTTTAGGGAAAAACTTTATGTTGAGATAAAGTAGCAATAAAAATATTTATTTTTGTCATGAGCACCGGAAAGACCCCTACTTTTTGGGAGTTTTCATTCAACCTTTCCAAGCTTATGTTCATAAAGTTATTGGCCATTAAAAACCAGTCGTCAAAACCAAAGGAAGGACTGAATGGCCCGTCACGTACTGATGTTATGAATGAAAGAGTTATCTCGAATCTCATGGCAGGTGGCTTTCATAGAAATGGCTAACAAGACAATGTTTATACTAGGATTGATGAGAATGAAGGTAAACGGGACTTAGATGTGATTATCTTAAACGAAGACGCTGCTGACGTGTGTGATGACAAAAGGTTGTAAAGTGTATGATAAAGTCTTGCTTATCATTTCAATTTATTGCTGTCTCGGAGTATGGTAGCACTAGGGAAGTTATTATAGAAGGAGCCAGTGTCTGAAGATAATGATGATGATAGCTACGTTATACACAAAAACATTATTTGATCGTCAAGATGATGAATCATGAAATTGAAAATAAAATAAATGGTAAACTTTATAACATGCCAACTGACACACATCATCAACAAATCAAAATGCGACATCAACTTCAATAACCATAAATAAAATGGTTGAAAACAATAAAAATCCATCCAAAATCTGAACGATGCCAAGACTTTCACGATGACCCTTTCACGAGTCATTCAAATGCATCTTTAAATAAATTTATCAAATATAATTGTGGGACCATATTATAGATTCAGTAGGCGTGTATCCGCAGTCCAGGCTTGCATGTAAATGTCCTAAGACAATGGTGACGTTATGGTGGTCGGTTCTCAGAACGATGGTAAGGATTTTATGGTGTTTACCGATTCGCCGATTGATGGAACACAAATTTTTCGTTGTTGGAATTTTATTGTGGAAATTTTCTTGACGATGGGAATAATAGAATTGTAGGGTATTTGGTCGTTAGATGTGATGACTGACTAGTGTTTATGTGTGAATTTAAAGAAATGTTTTATAGATGAACATTATTTGAACGATATGACACCTAGTTTCTTACATACTATCACATACCTAAGCCGATCTAAAATCCAAAATCAACGCCACCTCAAAATCTTAATAAGCATGAATCTAACCCATGACTACGGTACATATACCACCACCGTCTGATGCTGGTAACTAGAAAATGATATAACTGAAAATGTTCTCGTTTATACGACATGCAAAGTTATTTCATATCAACATTCCCGAAATCAGTTTCCTTTATTTCCAAGCTAAAAGGTAAATGAGAACGTGTACGAAGATGATAAATATGGCTTCCCATAGCTTAAACCATCAGAAGCAAAACAGAAGACAGAATTTAATATAGACGAAACGTCTAACACGAGCTTTACTTATAAGAAAGTTGTATCTACTCTTATTTACCAGGAAGTTTATGTATTTTATGTTACTTACACACACACGTGTGCCTATCCATACACGCGTATGTGAAGTGTTTCGATGTTTTCGGGGCTCTGTGTGCGTGAGTTTAGGGGTGTGTGTGTTCAGGCATTAGAATGAAGAGCACGCGCGCGCCTTGCCCGCGACGTGACCGGCATATCGTATCGTCCCTTTCCCCCCATCTGCCCTCTCACTCACACCACCCCCTGCAGCCATTTTGGAAACGAATTTCCCAGTTTTCGGCTCTTTCCGTAGCGCCTTTTAATTTTGTAATGTTATTTAATTTTGCTTATGTTTTTGTTTTGATGTCAGGCTTTTGTGAATTTGTTTTATCTTTTTAGTTGTGCACACTCATTTTCTTTACAAAAATTATTCTGCGTTACATAAGCTTCTGGATTTGAAATATAGAAATGTGGAGAGTATTTTGGCTGTTCAGCGATTTTCCTATGAAAATTCCTCAATCAGAGATCTACTTTATTCTCTATCAGTCACTTATAATGAAACCTAAATTCACTAAAACCTATCCCTAAGCAACATTATCATAACCAATTCAACATCACATCCCAAAATTTTTTTTAAATTTTTTTTTCTGCCATGATCTGTCCCACTGCAGGGCAAAGGCCAAAGAATAATATCTGCAGAAAAACACAAAGTTTGACCGACTAAACTTGAAAGTAAAAACCCTTTTTGGAAAAAAGTTTCGTTGAAACTTAACCCTTTAGATTGTCGGTACACAGATAGTGGACTTGCCCACGTGTGGGACATTATACGACACTTGTGTATGGACTTATCTATCATCTAAGGAACAACGTCTTTCTAGCGCCGAATTTATCCAACTGATTAAATCGTATGCAGGTACTGTCTACTTATTTGTGTTTTCGTGTGAATGAGTCTGTTTGTTCGTATGTATGTATGTATGTTTGTGTTAGTAGTGTAGCTTTGTGCAGTGGACAGAATATCAAGAAGGTTTATATGAGGTGTGATGGTGTTTAGTCTTTTGTTTTTAATTTTTTGAGATTTTGAGTTTTTGTGCAATTTGTAAGTGATTACTGCGAAGGAAGATTTTTTAAAAGAAAATATTTGTATTGAGTTAAGTGGCAAAAGAGCATACAGATCACCTGATGGTAAGAAATCAGCGCTGCCCATTGACAATCGCAACATTTTTTTTTAAGGGGGAATATCATCGAACTGCTGCTGCTATCGTGAGGCGGGAGGGAGTGTCAGACTCTTACTGACTAAAAACCACCCCGTTCCTTCTCCTGCACGTCGAGCCGGAGCCCCGGTAACACGTTAGGTTCTCCGCGACAACTCTAAGGAATACAGGGGCGTTGCCAGCCTTTTCGGCAGCAAACTTAGTTTATTCTATGTTATTCTAAAATGATTTACCTCTATATTACGCGTGTATATACTTACTTGTGATAATCCTAAATATATAGAAACAGTTTCAGATATGTACAGGAACCTGCCGTCTGCTGCCACTGAAAGCGCGAACCCATCCAAGGACTGTAAACAAGAAAATAATTACAATTTAATTGCCTCATATTGTAAAAAAAACTACTTTTTGTATATAATATTTAATCACACAGTAAATCTACTATCTACTTCGAAAAGGCGATTAAATTTGATGTGATTTTTTTAAGGGGGAAAATCATCAAAAGACTTCTCCTGCCTGGGCGAAGCAGGAAGCCTCGCCCAGGCAGGAGTGTCTGACTTACTGACTAAAAACCACCCCGTTCCTACTCCTGCCCTTCGAGCCGGAGCCCCGTTAACCCATTAGGTTCTTACACGATAAATTATTATTAGCTTTTTCTTTTTCAATAGGCTCTCAAACTCCGAAGTCAAATTCAGTCAAAATATAAATAACATAATGGATTAGATGAAAATAAATAAATTATGTGTATAGTTCACAATGTCATACAATAATAACAACCTCTGTAAAATATAATTTTTGGCGTTTCATAAAGTTTTAAATTAAATTGACTTAGACAATTTCAAAAGGCCTATATTGGCAATAAAATATATAAAACTAATAAATATTACAGTCATATTACTTAATTTTAACAAATAGTGTGTAATGTATTGAAAAACCACGTTTCATTATAGCTAAACAAAGGTTTTGTATTAAGAACGGTCACGGTGTGTGCGCAGGCGCAGGCGTGAAACAACTTGACAAGTACGGTTAGTTAAAAAATAATATATTATATTGTAAGTAGGTTATAAAATTATCTTTTGTGACGATGTTTGATTAAGTCATGATAATCATGGCTTTCATTAAGATTTAAAAAAATGTAAAAGAAAATATGGATGAAACTCGATTTAATAAAATATACGTAGATAAATATATATAAAAAACAAAAGTACGTAAACAACAGTATTGAGTTCAGAATATCCATCATTTAATTTTGGAATCATTAATAACAAAATTAAACAGGACTTTTATTACGATATGAATAAGGAATAAATTCGAAAATAGAAGAATTCAGTAAAATGGACAACAGTTTTGCACACCATACGTTTAAAAGTAATAGTTCTACATCAAGTTTGTGACGGTCGGCAAAAACAGTAAACAAGCAAAAGTTCGTATAGATGAAAAACATCACGAGCCAAAATAAATGAACTCGATTTGTTGTGCATTTGTTTACTAGAAGTGACAACTACCTGATCCTCTCTAAAAATTAGATAACTGAATGTTAGACAAGAACAAAATTTAAAAGAAATAAATTACTTGATTCGGGATGAGGCGAAAAAGAAATGTAAGACATCAAAATTCTTCAAAATTGGTCGAGAAAAATATAAAATGATTTTATTTATGAATGCCTAAGTACATTTAATGGTGTTTATAGTAATTTCATAAGGTTTAAGCTGTTTAATCCTAACACCTAATTGTGCTCTAGTTAAAAAAACACACTATATTGTAATAGGTACCCTATTTGAAACCAGCCTAGTTGTCTATTAAAATACCCCAAAAAATCCAAAACACGATTTCATTCCTATATTTCATTAACGTCTGTTTTTCCATAGCATTTTCATCAATGGCGTCGCTTCCATCCACTTTAAATCCAAACTAGATTTAAAATTAAAAATTATAATGAGATGCACGGTTGACAAAATACACAGATCAAAATGATTTAATTTTTTATCACAAATCCGCGGTTAAACGGTACTGGCCAGTAAAAAATGAGGATTATAGACGTAATAGACCATTGTATGGTCTCAAGTCGATTTAAAAACGTCTATGGACGTGGTTCTAGTTATTTTAAAGGCTACTACACAAATTATGTTTTTGTTCGACAGCTTCTGATCGAAAATTTGAATCAAGGGCCTCAAATTACAAAAGAGCAAAAAGGGTATCTCTTATAGATTACCAAAATATACTTTTTGTTGTTAAAAGTTAAGCTGAGATTAAGTAATCACTTTTTAAGTTAACATTGTTTGTTTAAACAAAAACAAAGTTTCACCAAAATGCAATGGCGGATGATGAAGACGTTATCCACTTTTCTTTATTTGTCACTTGAACGATGACAATAATCCAATAGAAATAGTGCAATAAAAACAATGGGTGATCTAAGTCATAGTTGTCTTGAGATAAGCAAAAATAGAAAAGTTTATGATGTGAATTAACATCCAAACTTAGAATGACAAGGGCAACTGACATACGTTATTAATATGTCATAAAGTATACAGCAAATATTGATGAAGTGTATCATCATCATGAGCCAGTAAACATCTAATGCTTAACAAACGCTTTCTGAAGTGGTGTTCCTCTCGGCACATGTCTTGTAGATCGCAGTTAGGTTACTGATACATTAGTTGATGCTTCTGTCTGTTCCTTGGAAACTGGTCGAAGATAATTCTAATCTATCTTAAATACCGATTTCAGGTTGACAGGTGCCACTAATAGTAAAATTTGACTAACAGTAACCTAATCAAACGCTTATGACAAAACAGAGAAACCGTTGTAATGCAAAGAACAAGAACCAATCACGTAAATTTCGCAATAAAACATGTATAAACTTAGAAACTCGCGTTCCTTCGTGTCCGTCCTTAATATTTTTCACAAAAACCTTACAAATAGTCCCGCAAAATAGTTGATTTTCTACATTATGTAGAAAAAAATAGACAAAGCATCACGTACTGAGATATTTTACAGCTGGCAGTGTAAACCGCAGCCCACAATATTATAATGACGTAGAATCGATTGCAAAATGATAATTTACGTGATAGAATAGGTGTTATTGCAGTTTTAGAGATCAGTAGGACAATAATGAAACTCGATGTTAAGGACGTAAAGGTAATCTGAATTGTCTTGATTTCGTATTTGAGGTATATATAAGGTATTGAAATTGATTTCGCGACTTCCTTCAACTTCTAAATGTAGAATATAGGGTTCAATACAATTTGTTAAAGATATTTTTCCTTGTGACAAATTGTCATGATACATGTACATATATAACATAAGTAGTATGACTGACAAAAACCTTGATCATTTTGATTCTACGTTAAATTCTCTGTCTGCGTTTTCTTCGATAATCTTTCTATAGTATGCCACTCCACATCCTGCGTAGGTAGAGAAACTATTTTATTAAATTCCCCAAAACTGTCTAAATTCATCAACAGATTTCAAACCACCGAAGGGACTAAAATCACCAAGGTTTTCCCTTCCACAAATATCAACAATAACTTTAGAAATTGACAATTTAACGCAATCATTAACCACAACGGTAACATTATGATCATTGTCCACTTCGATATTGTGTACGGAACGTGTTTTATTGTAATCTATTCGCTCTTGGCCGAGTTTTTTACTTAACCCTATCAACTTGCAACAAAGTATACATGTACAATTAAGACCGTTATGAAATTTTTGAGAAATCTGTGAAATATTAAATTGAATTTTTTTTCACTTTTATTATGCCGTGTGTCGCAGTCTTTTGTGTGTTTTCGATTGTATGTTTTGTTCGTAAAAAAGCGTTAAGTCGGCCAAGTTATTGCTCAATGGAAAGTCAAGTTTGAATATGTTAGGCGCAGCACATTTTAGTTTTTTTATCTGTGGCGCAAGAATTAGTTTTGTGCGCTCTTTTTTATTGGACGTCTCTTTGGCTAGTGGTGACTTGGTTATTAGTAATTGCGATCGATTATGATGGTTAGGAAGGTATTTAATATTGTTTTTTTCGGTATTAACTGTTTCCCTAATACATAGCTTGATTTCCTCTTCTGTTGAACAAAACTATAAGTCCTTACCAACACTTTAGTCTATCCTTTTATGTTCCATGACTATCATTACTCCATAAAACAGAATTTACGTAACTATCGCACAGGTTAGAATTTGTACACAAGTTAAAACCTTCTTTATCACTATCTGTGTAAGGTGCATTTTAATTTAACCAAATTATTAGCTAGTTCCGTTACTATTGATAGTATATCTTCTCTTACCTGTAATATATGCGTTCCTTGGTGCTGCTCGAACAATTCCATAGCCAGACCTATCGCCGTCCGTCTGTTTTGGGCGCCTGAAACAATTGAAAAAATATTATGAGTCCACTGCTTTAAGGTCTTCATTGGCTTGTTCATTTGCGACATTTAGTATTTGTAATACAGGGAGTAAAGTTTTAGAAAGAAAAGATAATCATAAAACGGATTTACAGCAGATAATTTACACTTTTTAAGTCGTATATGAGCCTATTATCAGAAACACTGAACATATTTCATGTTGTAATCATTTTCACTACCAAAATATCAAACCTCGCGCTTTGTAGGACTTACGTTGACTCAACCATAATATCTTTAGCTATCATTACAAGAAGTAGTTAATACTAACATAACACTCATAAAAAAATTAATCCCAAACACACTTCAGATGATTAAAAAACAAAAGTAAGACAACCATTGTTCAGTAGACATGAGCTACCATTCAATGACAGGGCAATTTAGCTCTTTTTGTGAACAAATTAAATACTTGTATCGCGTGGCTGTTTTTATTAGTACCTACTATTTATAAAGTTTCATCAAGTTGGTCCTGTCGTGGTGGAGCGGCGGTTTAAGACCTAAACCTACCAACGACAAGTACCAATGTGACTTTTTCCGAGTTATATGTACTTTCTAAGATTATTCAGACACTACTGACAAACGGTGAAGGAAAACATTGTGAGGAAACCTTATAATTTCATATTATAAGTTTGAAATCGATAAACCGCATTAAGCAAGCGTGGTGATTAATGCTCAAACCTTCTCGTGTAAGAAGAGGCTTGACTCAGCAGTGGGCATTTATAGGCTGTTGATGATGTGTGATTAGGTTTCTATACCAACGCTAATACTTGAGGTGACTGCATTTTTAGAAACCAATCCGTGTGATTACGTCTCGTTGAAAGTATTTTTGTTCATACGACTACTAACTTACAACTCGTTAAACAAAACATAGGCATTTTTTATATTCACTGTCCGAAGTGCCATATGCCAGTTAAATTGAAATTTTATTAAGGCCTCATTTTCGATTCTCGGATTGGGAAACGCTTTTCAGTTTTCTGTAATTTGTTCTTTTATTCGACAGTTCTCTACCCCATACACCACAATAATATAATCTCTCTTTTGATGACTTCAACCATTTCATTTTTATTTAAGCCAAAATAAAGTGATCGCAAATCATTGTGATCAGTGCCAAATAAATGTATGTTTTTTCTTGCTTTGATCTCAACCATTTCTATAATTCTATCTATAACCATAATCCATTCAAAAACCAGAACTAAATCAGACTACTTCATACAATTCCAAGCTTATTTAACTTTCATAGTATCCGTAGCTACTGTTGTATGGGTACCCGCGATAGGATCACCGGTGTCGGGTTGCGTATGCGCACGCTACTTTACGATGACGTAGACACGTGTTTTATTATCTTATCCGCTTTTAACTTAAACTGGATGAAATGAAGATGTTGAATTTATATTTTTTAAATCATTTGTGGTATTGTTTGAGTCATCGGCTGATGTAGTGTCCGTTGTGGTATGGCTTAACTGATATACTGATAAAGATGGTTGAGGAAAATTGCGTGAGAAATTTTGGATTTGTTATTTTTGAAACTGATGCTTTGAACCATCAAAACTCATCACCAGATGAATAACGTGTAGGTATGGGAAGAGATTTGCTATTTGCTAAAGCCTATAGTCTAAAGAATCTTTAGGATAAGCCATGTTTGATGGTCTATGAGTGAGTCGTATGGAAAAAGATTTGTTTGCTAAGTAGCTTAGGAATCTATGGGATAAGTCAAAAGGATCTAATAGACATATTTTGCACCGTCTCGAAAGAATGCGTAAAGACGTAGGAATTCATAATCTTCAGCTCAGCAAAACCATTTTATGACTAGAATATAGAATTCTCCAACTTCCGCTGAATTATTCATTCTAGTTAATTGCAATCCAAAATGAATCTTAACCTCTGATAATAGAGGACCAAAATTTCCTAACCTCTGTCCACTATTACTCTTTGATACAAGCCAAAATAATCTAAACTTCTAAAACAACAGTGAAAGCGGTAGTTTTCCAAAATATCTTCACATCGTCCACAAGGACACGAGTGGCGGACCAATCGTGACTCTAGTTCGTGACGTCGGCTGCCACAGACAGACGGACAGACACGACCATTCGGTCCAAAAGTGCGAAGGAAATCGTCACATGTTTCTATTGCGTAAGGCCTGTTCAAAAATTTGGTAATTACCGCTTCGTGAGTCGCGAATTAAGTAATTTCATGTCGATGAGCTTTTGATAGCTTGTTGCCCTGCCCTTGTATATTGTTCAGACCGATTAATCCGAGAATCAAATACCTTCAGACGAAGTATGGTTTTTGTTTCATCATCATAAATATCAATAAGATTTTTTTAAGGGGGCAAAATCATCTTATGACTTCTCTGCTTGTGCTAGTGTTAGGCTCTTACTGACTAAAAACCACTTCATTCCTGCTCCTACTTCTAGCTGGTGGCCTGGTAATAGGTTTAGAAGCCTGTGAAAGTCCTCGTTAGACTATGGATCATACCTTCTCTATATAAGGGGTTTGCCATAATCTTCACGTTTCGCAGGCGGTTTTTTTTCGAGATAAACCGTAGTCATGCCCAATGCGGCACTTAAAACACAATGTAACACCAACTTTTCACTATTTATGTTATGAGTCCCATGTAATAGGCGGTGAGCCTATTGCCATATACCGGGCAGATTTCAAGGGTACTACTGAGTTTAATTTGAAAATCCCAGTAATAGGTACTTTGCCCAACCCGGAAATCGAATATAAATTTCCTAAATATTGAGCTAGGGCCCGGCAGTCGCACTTGTGACCACTCGGCCAATGAGGCAGTTATGTTAATATATCCTTTGAAGAATGTCTAAGTCTGACATAACTATATACATTATTATAATTTGTCAGTTTGATGTACAAGTAATGCGTTCTCACTGTATTAGCGCCGGATATGTACTTCGTGACTGTACACATTATCTGTCGGCGACTGTACATTTTATTGCCCACGCACGATTCTTAGTGCAAATTGTAAATTAATAGATTTTTCTTGTGATTACTATATTATTGATAGGATTAGTTGCTAGTAGTGTTGTTCATGGTATTGCTCAAGAAGACGTTAAATATTGTTACGCCTCTGGTGTTCCAGGTGTCCATGGGCGACGCCGATTGCTTACCATCAGGTGATCCGTCTGCTTGTTTACCGGCTTTTGCCATAAAAAAAATCGAGCTTGAGGTCTCATTAAATCTTATCTTATAGTATTTTATACTATTATATAAAGCGGAAGAGTTTGTTTTGTTTGTTTGTTTGTTTGAACGCGCTAATCTCCGAAACTACTTGTCCGATTTGAAAAATTCTTTATGTGTTTGATAGCGCATTTATCGAGGATGGCTATAGGCTTTAAAAAATCACGCTACGACCAATAAGAGCTGAGCAGAGTGTGAAACCGCGCGGAAGTAGCTAGTCATGAATAATTTTGATTAAAACAAATCTTAGTACGTGTTTCCTTTATGGTACATTTTAAACACATGATTTCGTTTGTCTTGGTAATCATAATGAAACATAACTCTTTGAAGGCTAAACAGTTACCTAACATCCAGAATCAAATTTAAGTATATCAAAGAAATCGCTCTTCGATAAACTAACAAAACAAATCTATTAATAGAATAAACTTATAAACAAAACACAATATAACATCATATTCTACGATCGTAACTTTTATAAAAGAAAAACAAGAAAAAAACTATTTCGCTACAACTTTATACGAAACTGTAGGGCAACCATAATTCACTGCTTTCATCGGACTGTCCCGTTTTATGTTACAAAGCTACCGTAAGATAGAGGGCCTTATTTTGACATTTGTAGGTAGGTACATCTGTCTGTATGTGTGTATGTGTTAGTTCAGATAGTCTTTCTTTTGTAATATGAAATGAAATGTGATATTAAATAAAATGTAAGGAGGTACAGTGTATCGTTTCCGTTTATCTGTTTCAGATTAAAATGTTTCTTTATTTATGTTTGTGTGTTTTGATTTGCAAATTAAGTGTATATACTTTAATATTTTTTTAATTTAAAATCTAAAGAATTTTGTCTCAGAAGTACTACATTGCCCCTTTTCGTCCAGTTTTTATTAGTGTTCCATAGAATCTTTAGTGTCTTTCAAAGACAAATAACAAACAAACACACAAAATCATGTGGACACAATGAACTGTTTAAAAATACAGTTTAGTATCAGTGATCAAAATAAAATACTAAACATTTTTTTCAGATTATAACTATCATTTTTAAACACAAACTCAAAAACACTTATTTCAATTGAACCATAATTTGGCACTTTTGAAACATCATCGTTAACAAATATCAAAATTAATTCCCAACAATAATAACCCTACAAAAACATCCATAGTCACCCTACTAAAGACACAGGTCGGCATCTCAAAGCGGGTTGTACTCAGTTTTGTTGAATTAAACCGTAATAAAGAACACGCGAGGTTATCTCGGCATCGCCAGGGTTAAATATGTCCCACTGGCTAAATCCGACCATGTGAATATACTAGTATTTTTGTCGAATACTTATACCTACTTATAAAACTATTTTCGCTAAGTAACTGCTTTGTTAGATCATGCTACTGTTTGATGTAAAACGCCAGGCACTGTTGTTGAGTCTACCTTATGTATTTCGAATGTCTTTTTTTTTGAGGGGGAAAATCATCCAATGTCTTCTCCAGTGTCAGGCTCTTACAAACTAACTACTCCTGGACTTCGAGCCGGAGCCCTAGCAACCCGTTAAGTCTTCCGCGGCTCCGTATCGGCATCAGCCCTGTTAGGCCCCATCTGTTGTGGTCTGATGGCTCCTTGAGGCGCGCGCGCGGAACGCGACGCGCTGTACGCTCTGGATGTATTTTGAATGTCTCAGATTGATTACGGTCATGACATTTTTGAAGGTACTTATAATTTATATACCCAGAGATCGTTAGGTATGGAGCCGCGGAGGACTTAAGAGGTTGCCGGGGCTCCGGCTCGAATTGCAGGAGTAGGAACGGGGTGGTTTTTAGTCAGTAAGAGTCTGACACTCCCTCTCACCTCACCCGGGCGGGAGTAGTCATTGGATGATTTACCCCCTTAAAAAACAAAAGATTTCATATAAGTTGGTATCTGCCTCTAACTACTCTAAATAATGGGAAGATGTGTTGGAATCAGGAGACTTTCATGTAAAAGTGCTTTTGGAGAAGAATTCTTTTACTACTAAAAACTAAAACCGAAATCTATTACGTGCCTGCGTTTAATATAAACTTTTTGGGCAACTGTACCCAGGTACATATTCTTGGAAATGTTACTATGTTTATTATAACAAAATACAAGTCCAGAAAATGAGAGAATAAATCATATTTGACACGTAAACCCTGCTCAAACCGTGGCCGTCTACCTTATGTATTTCGAATGTCTTTTTTTTTTGAGGGGGAAAATCATCCAATGTCTTCTCCAGTGTCAGGCTCTTACAAACTAACTACTCCTGGACTTCGAGCCGGAGCCCTAGCAACCCGTTAAGTCTTCCGCGGCTCCGTATCGGCATCAGCCCTGTTAGGCCCCATCTGTTGTGGTCTGATGGCTCCTTGAGGCGCGCGCGCGGAACGCGACGCGCTGTACGCTCTGGATGTATTTTGAATGTCTCAGATTGATTACGGTCATGACATTTTTGAAGATACTTATAATTTATATACCCAGAGATCGTTAGGTATGGAGCCGCGGAGGACTTAAGAGGTTGCCGGAGCATCGGCTCAAATTGCAGGAGTAGGAACGGGGTGGTTTTTAGTCAGTAAGAGTCTGACACTCCCTCTCGCCTCACCCAGGTGGAAGTAGTGATTGGATGAATAAGCCCCTCAAAAAAAAAAAGATTTAATATGAGTCGGTATTTGCCTCTAACTACTCTAAATAATGGGATGATGTGTTGGGATCAGGAGACCTTCATGTAAAAATGCTTTTCGAGAAGAATTTTTATACTAGATACTAAAAACTAAAACCGAAATCTATTACGTGCCTGCGTTTAATATAAACTTTTTGGGCAACTGTACCCAGGTACATATTCTTGGAAATGTTACTATGTTTATTATAACAAAATACAAGTCCAGAAAATGAGAAAATAAATCATATTTGACACGTAAACCTTGCTCAAACCGTGGCCATTTATTCAGCGTGATCAACCCTCATGAACAAATTTTTATTAACGTTAGTAAGTCTTTGTATAATTTTCTCATTATACCGCCTCGCCTTAAGTCAGATATTGTCGCCTTCACGACCGTAATTTGTAAGGGCATTAGCAGTTAATAAAGTTAGGTTATGTGCTTTTAATGTTGGAAAAATATGTATTAAATGGTTGTTAAAAGTGTGAACTCTTGTTTCGGTTTTTGGGTCGTGAATTTTGTAAATCAGTTTACCTTATATCTGATCAATCAAGCGATCACCGGTGATAGCTCGCGACTAACTCCATTATAGACCTTATTTCCGATGTTTAGAGACTATTTTTTTGGAACAAATTTTGAGATTTATATCAAGTTATTGTATACGAGTGTTAATCATGTTTTACATGTGTTAATTTTAGAAAAGTTACGTCAGAAATGCTCAATTTAGTAATCGAAATTGCGGTTATAGCTTAATAAATTACAACTAACCATTATTATTAGTGTCAAAAATACTAGATTAACAAAGAATTACCACCCTTAACTTCTAGTAAATATCTAACAAATTGACAAACCTAAAAAAAAACAATCATATAACTGACTGCCTCGTTGGCCGAGTGGTCACAAGTGCGACTACCGGGCAAGGGGTCTCGGGTTCGACTCCCGGGTCGGGCAAAGTATTACTGGGTTTTTAAAAAATCTCAATTGTAGCACGGAGTCTGGAAATGTGCCCGGAATATGGCAATAGGCTCACCCCCTGTTACATGGGACTCATAACATATATAGTGAAAAGTGGGTGTTGCATTGTACAGTGGCATAATGTGCACCTTTGCCTACGCCTTCGGGGATAAAAGACGTGATGTTATGTATGTCAATCATACAAAATTGCACACAACTTTGAACAAAACCAAAAAGATGTTCTTTCGAAATAGCCCCCTAGTGAATTCAGTAAAACGCATCGTCCAGTGCTGAGATAAATTTAATAAGCGCCCTAAAGACGGACCGCACTTACAAACGATCGATTTGACACGAAATAAAGACATGGGCGTTCTCACACCGAAATGTAATGATATCACATTGTTTAGGAATAGTGCGGATGTTATATGGGTAGTTAGGTGAGCAAAATGTTATATTTTTGGGTAAAATGATAAAAGATGAGAGAGAACAGCTTGATTTGTTTTGTTTTATATATATGGCATAAACGAGCTGACGGATCACCTGATCGTAAGAAATCGGCGTCGCCCATGGACACCTGGAACACCAGAGGCGTTACAAGTGCGTTACCGGCCTTTTGGGGATTAGAAGTTTGAGGATCCTTGGGGATTCAGGAATTGGGGAGACTAGGAAAAGGAAAGGTAATTGGGACACATATAAATACAATACATAGACCACATATTACCACTATTTTGAATTTGCCACTTTCTATGAATGTATTCTCGAACCTTGAATTTAAATGAACAGTGATTCATAAGTTTTGTTACCATCAATGAGTACCTAATAAACAGTTGGGTGAAAAGAAACTGCATTATATTCGATACCCATCAGAATTTGCCAGCACCATCTATAAAAATCACCATCAAATTGGCCCTAACAAATTCGCAACAGTGCAACAACCAATCCTTAAACGCTCATGGCTATATTTATCGATGGCGAAAGCAATAATTTGGTCGTATTTGCCCATTTGGACATGTGCGGCCGACCACTAACATTGACACTGTAGTGTTAGCATAGAGCCAAAATTAAATAAAACTCGCCACTAATATAAGGAGGGGTCGTGAGGACTTGAAAAATTGGCTTTTTTTCTTGGGGATCATCTTGTGTTCAATGTTTTATTTATTTATTTAATTTCAAAATAAAAACAGGATATGCTAACTGACGTTTGAAAAAACTATTTTTAATTAGTATTATCTATAAATAAAGCTTCTTTGGTGTCAATTCCATGATATTTATTAAGTTATTGAGCTCTGCTGCTTCAAAGTAGACACTCATTTTATTTCTTGACATAACATCATGCGTTTTATCCCCAGAGGGCTAGGCAGAGGTGCTCATTACGGTCATTGTAACTCCCACTTTTCACTATTTATGTTATGAGTCCCATGAACTAGGGCGCCTATTGCTATATACCGGGCACAATTCCAGACTCCGTGCTACAACTGAATTTTTTTTAAAAACCTTGTTATAGGTACTTTACACAAAGCCCAGCAGTCGCATGGTCGCATTTGCAACCATTCGGCCAACGAGGCAGTCAATTTTATTTCTTATCCATAGAAAACCTATAACTATTACCTAAACGCCCCGCAGCCACCCTCAAAAATAATACAAGTTGGAAGCGTTGATTACCAACCCCTAGGGGGCGCCACTTGACCGGAACTTGGGACCTCTAATGAAGAATTACCGCCCTTTGTGATTCAACCTCTTATTTGACAGGGATAGAGTGATTTTGACTACAAACTTTGGACTTGGAAAATTGAAGAAAAATAGAAAATAAAAGTTTTTAATAATTGTTTTATAAACGTTGTTTAAAAAAACACTTCATTGTTTAAGTCGGTTAATTAATATATAAATAAAACCTCCTAAGAGTAACAATATAATATCAAACAGAGAGAAATGGCGGGAGATCGTGAGGAAAGCTGTATCGGCCTCCAACACAAATACTGCCTCAACATAACCACGACCGCTCTGCCAAGAGCGAAACGACAGAGAAGAAGAAGTGTAACAAACTTCATTCTGAAAACCACATCGAAATCTGGATAGCCCATCGCGAGATTATCACGCACAAATATACATACATACAGGTCCACATGAGAACTTCATTTTGTTTTTATTTATGAAGTTATAAATCAGTGAATAAATCTATTGTCCCTTTTTCTCATACACACCTATCTTTATCACTTTCACGAAAATCGAAATACAAAATCTATCCAATCTACCGCAACTTCACAAAAATATCTAAAAAAAAATCACAATTCCGAAACAATAATGAATTGTAACTAGCCAATTACACGGGCGGCCAACCCTTTATCGGCGACGGGGGTCCAAAACGCCCGACAGTCCGAAAACGGTCGATACCAAATAAAAATGGCTACAAAATCCCGGAAAACGATCCGACATTCGGAACACGTACTGTCAATATAGAATAGTACAGGGTGATGATTGTGATGCACCGGCTGAGGGACGGACAAAAATGGCGATGGTGACTATTATAGATTGAAAGTAATGGCGGATTCGTTTACTGTATGGTTTTTTGTTATGGTATAAAAACTTATGATTATTATTTCAGTTCTTTTGTGCTGCCGGAACTGCTTTCCCAAAAATTTAAAGTCTATTTCAATTTAACGGTTATTACCTAATTATAGATATTTGTAAAAAGCGTAACGAATTGAGTTTCTTGCTTGTTCTTCTCCATTCAAATCCATATTTAATCCACATTTTGGAACACGCATCTAGCTTCACTGACGGACAGACTGACAGACTATTAATTATTTTGTACGTTTCACAAGTACCAAATTACCAAATTCTTTTATATACAAAGTCAAAGCATTTATTTCAATTAAAACAAGTTATTTCAAATTGACTCTGTGATTTTAAAAGGTGACTTAAGATAGCAGGACAGAAATTTTCATTTCGATCAGTGATTGTATCTTCTGAACGAAGGATTCGTACTATGGATTATTCAAAAAAAATCCCAGACACACAACAACCTTTAAAACCATACAGACAAAACAGGAAAAGTAATGACCTTCTAATAACTCCTATTTCCTTTAATAAATAACACTTCACTCACATCCTATGCATCGTCAAACATATCACGATTTCAATACAAAAGTCTTTAACATATTAATAAGCCGGCACCTATTTAATTATACCCGCTCATCGGGGATCGTCGGGCATGCTCGTGTGTGCCCGGGTATTGTCGGACGTCTTCGGGAAAGCACGCAGTTCATTATTGCCCGGATTAGCGGAAGGGTTAGCTTATTGAACGGGCAAAGATCCGAGTGCCCGAGAACCGATATTAAGGGATACGTTTCAAGATCAAAGTTTCCTTATTTACTTTTGTTTAACATGTTGTGGGATGTTCAAGTTCACTGTATTAATTTAGTTCATTAAATAAATAATCTTACGGCCTTCTTGTTGAGTTTTATCGTTTTCTTCAAAACTGAAATTATTTAAACAATTCTATAATTTGACGTTATCACAAAAATTTACCATTACTTGAGAAAAACTCCGGACTTCATCACGACAATTATCAAAAATAATGCCATTTTTGTTGTTAAACTTTCTTATTTTTTCTCGTAAGCAAAAGAATTTGTTAGTAACAAAAATCCTTTCATTTTTCTCTAAATAGACAAACACATACAACAAAGTCTATAAGACCAAAATATCTGTTGGAACTAACCCGTATGTCGCCGCGGTACGGTACTATTGCCCCTTATTTATTGTTATTTTTCTATTTCGCCGGCAGATGTGCCGCGCTATGATTTACCGACGTCTTGTATTAAGGAACGAACGTGAATTACAACGCCAACTCGGCACTGGTCAGGGAAAACTTATTTCCTATATTTTACAGTGAAGGAAAACTGTATTTTTCACAAGATTTATTACTTTAGTTTTGAGTTTTATTCGATGTTTTTAGGTGTTGTTTTTATAATTTTATTTGAGAATTGAATTTACAGTTTTTATACTAAACGCTTATCAGATTAAAATACTTACCTAATTAACTATTTACTGTAATATGTAATACTTGTCTTTCTACTACATTCAGTAAAGTCTCAATTTAAAGGACGGAATCGTCATCCACTTGATTTATTTCTTATCATTTTATGCATTATTAAATGACTAGCCCTATAATCATATATATTCATTCTCAACATGAAAGCAATACCACCTCATAAAACATTAACATTGAACAGAAACCAGTTAAAATCACACGTCTATTCACCACGAGATCCGACGCCCTTGTGCCCATAAATCAACTGTGCTGCCACCTAACGGCAATATGGGGAAAGAAACATGTGTTTACACCGAAGTTAATTTGTCGAATTTATCTGCCTTGTCTTGTATACGTATTGAGAAATATTGCTTTCTGTTGTGTTTTGTTCCTTATGCTTGTGATTAGAAATGTAATGTATGTGGATATGTACTAAGATTTTTGCGAGTAAGGGTAATTTTGGTACATTTTGGCAGTTGAAGGGTTGTCAAGAAACATTTATTTTTAAATCAATTTTACAATATAAAACAATACTTTGCTATGAGGAACACCGAGCTTTTTGTCAAACTAATTTTAATTCAATTTGTTTAAGTCAGTCTCATCTAACTGTAGGTTTCAAACAATACGTGCTTCAGTCCACCAATCCGAAGAATTTCCAATATGAAAATATATTCGGTTACTATACCAAATAGCTATAAATAATTATGTCGGTTTACCTAATAAATCTGAGTCCAATCTGTCGAGTCTATCCGGTCGTCAATAAATACCTATCACTCAATTACTTTGCCATCAAATGCACGTAATTGCCATAAAATTGACATCGTTGACATTTTGTGGCAATTGAATAAATTAGAATGTCACAGTGGTAATTATTATTATTGGAATCGTTGGTATTTCTGTCTGTATTTACGACACTTGGCGATATAAGATCAAGTACTTCGGTAACCTTACTTCCACGACGAAACACAACGGAAGCGTTGTTTCACATCGGTCTTCTGTGGGGCCGTGGTTTCACTCCGGTCGAGCCGACCCACTCGTGTCGAAGCATGGCTCTTACACATAAATATGTAGCATTATCCTGCCTATGTCCAGCATTGGACAGATACGGGCAAATTATAATGATAACCCATTAAAATTCTCAAGAAAAATTATGCACGAAATGAAAGAAGATACTGTCAACAGATGCATTGTTAACACACATCACACTGACACATTTAACATGCCCTAAATATAACAATGAACAAAAGAACCTACCCGAAATACCCGAATTCAAACCACAAGACACAGTGGTTACACCAATTAAACGGGCCAGACAAAATCGTCAAACGTACCCTAGTACGAATTTTAAATAACCCAGTCACGTTGGCTAAATAAGCAGCAGTAACAAGCGGTATATCGCTTGCACTGATTGTTAATTGATTAGATTAAAAATTTTGTCCCAATTCGGCGCGTATTGTTACAGTGGGGGACATCCCTACAGAATTAATTAGTTATTTTTAAAGGTGTATTTTACAATTTGGATGTTGACAGATGTATTATTAGATTATTAGATAAGCCTCTTGGTTTCTTTGTGGTTTAAAACTTGATCTTGTTACTTGATTGTGGGGTTCAAATTTTAAATGCTATTGAAACTGAAGTGTGACATTTTAAAAACTGACTAAGTTCTAAGTTTTTTAAATGTGTAGTCCAATACTGCATGGTTGGCGTGATGGCTGGGCAACGGTAGTGGGTTCGATTCCCTCACGAAGCAACTCTTTGTGTTACCCACTATGTATGTATTGTTGTTTCGGGTCTGGGACTCTGGGACTCATATGTATGTGATATTGAATGTTTGTAAACGCACCCACGACACAGGATAAAATCCAAAATAGCGGCATAGTTCCTTTTTTTTAAAAGAAATGAGAATTTTTATACAAAATTAATTATTATATAGAACTTAACTTAAATCATATTATGTCTCTATGTAGGTACAGATGCTACTAAATCTTCATTAGATATTAAAAGGATTCTTCACATTAATACACCCGAAGCAGCCCCATTAGTTAATACACCCTTGACTAATACTAACATACCTCACTCTATTACTTTTAAAGCTACTACCTCTAAACAAAACACAAAACTGATGTATGTACCCAATAAATCCAACAATTCTAAAGGCGACATATGAGACGCACAATTTTTTACGACACCGACTGTATTTTCGTAAATTACCTTCCTAAACCTTTATTGCATACAAGTATATTCAAACTACAAAATTTTCCCCACAATAACATTTTGTAAGAATAACTTGACACCCTAAACACTCGTGTTTTATTGTCTTGAATATTTTTATTTGAATACGTAGTACCCACCTTCAAAATTGAGTTAAAATGACAGTGGCATACGTAGTGATTCGCCCCGTGGTCGCATTAAGCGCATTAGGGGCCAAAATTGGATTTGTCGAGGGCGTTTTATTGGTACACTTGTTACGAATTTAGGAGCACTGTGTGTTAAAAAAGCTCTTTGTCAATGTACCCGTGTGTGATTTGGTTTTATATTGGCAATTTTTTAAATTCCAATAAGATCTGTTTTGTACCGCTTGTGTTTTATTCTTCAATATCTGTGGATCTTAGAGAGACAATCAAAACCATCTGTGACTGTATTAATTTTAAAGAGTCATTGTATTTTCACGCAGTTATTTTTGTCACAGTTAAGCGAAGTTAGTCGGGTAACAAATATATTTAAATTTAAACTTTAAACTGTCAAATACCAAGCGGTCACCGGTGACCGCGACCCATTGTTCTTTAATTGTGTCTATAAAACCGGTACTAGACGAGTTAAGAGCTAATGTTCGTTAAAAACATTGTGTAATAAATGATAGATTCAATGAACACACAGATCATTGCTCATAACTATTTCTAAGAAGATATTGAAATGTACTCATTCCATATTTTAATCTGTCTAGTAATTAACTTGGTAATTAGTTAGTTGATATATCAATAGACTACCTTAGGATTTGCACAATACTTGGTTAATGAATAAACATTGCTTTTAGATCTGAAGATTACTTAGTGAGTCTAAGTGAAGAAGGAAACATTACCGAATGTATATTTCTATTCATACAGGATCAGTTCATACAAATCACAATTTTCGCTTATTATGATAGCTAAATAAGGGCTGTATAGACATTCCCTCCTAAAATAAGTTGAATAAATACTATAAAAATCTAGTCTATGATAGAGAATAGCTATTTTATAAATTAAATGACCTAAACTTTCCTGAGTTACAGATTGAACCATTTTGATATCAAATACATTCACATTTCGTCAGACGTATTAAATTAATTATTATTTTTTCGGTTTGCTCACGTAACTATTTGACTTTTTTTTAAGGGGGGAAATCATCGAATGACTGCTCCCGCCTGGGTGAGGCGGGAGGTAGTGTCAGACTCTTACTGACTAAAAACCACCCCGTTCCTTCTCCTGCACGTCGAGCCGGAGCCCCGGTTACCCGTTATGACTAGAAAGTCGACTAGTAACGACACACACCGTAAAAGCACAGCGACAATCGCCGCGTCGCGTTTCTTCTCATGAATATGAGCCTTTAGCATGGCTTGAAACTAGTCGAGTTCTTCGTCAAACAGTTACGTCAGTAAGCCGAAAACATAATAATTAAAAAACATTCTCTTTTTTAGTATTCAAAATTGAAAGAAAAAATTTAAGTGTTTATTTCTACTGTAAGACAAAAAAAATCAATATTGAAAGTAGAAAACACAAAACAAATAACACATTTGCAATCAAATACACATGTGTTTATGTATATCAATAAAACAAATGTTTACTGTATTCTTTACCCGACTGTGCGAAGAAAGTATTTATTTGACAGATTGCGGTGAATCAGCGTCCCTTTGCGCATTTTATTTGTGAATACGCCTCGGTTCACATTGTTTTGATTTACGCGTGGTTTTATTTTTTGTCCACAACGATTTGATTTTAACGCACTGTGCGAACTTTTGTACAAATATAGATAATAATTGTGGCATGTCTCTAGTAGATCATGGAATATATTATATATCAGAGACATTATAGAACATACTTTTTAAAAAGAGTAACGAATGGAGTTCCTTCCTCGTTCTTCTCCATTCGAATCTACGTTTTGAAATGAACACCTAGCTTCACCTAGCTTCACTGACAGACTGACTGACAGACTATTATTTATTTTGTATTTACTGACGTTTTAAATGCACCAAATTATGGTTTAAACTGTCAAACACCGAGCGGTCACCGGTGACCGCAACCTATTGTTCTTTAATTGTGTCTATAAATACGGTACTCGACGAGTTAATTGAAAGAAATGCTTTGACTTTGACTTTAATCATACTTTTTTATGTACCCTTATTAGGTAAATGCTACCGCAATTAATTATTTAATTAACCGACTTCAAAAAAGTCTTTGTACATGTCTTTTATAAATTATGTCTCTTATAATTCCACAAAAACCTTTAAACCATTCGAAAACAAACCTAAGTACAATACGAATAACTAACAATCACCTTACCTATTCTGCTGACGGTACATACCACCACTTGTTTTGCTGTCGCTACAAAGGGTGCGCTAACGTAGTTAGTTAGACAATGACTTGACGAAGGCAAATCTGATTTGCTAACCCTCCAACGTTATTTTAAAGCTAGTCTGTCATTTTGCATAGCGAGAGGGAGGGAGTTCGATTATGGTGTAGTGTAGACATGTACCAACTTACTCAGTGTGGGACAAGTTTTGTGGCTTTTGTGTAGTGGGAACTGGGAAATTTAAAGGGTTGTGTTTTTGGCTAAAAGCCACAGCAAACTAGCGGGCAAGGGGTCTCGGGTTCGATTCCCGAGTCGGGCAAAGTATTACTGTGTCTTTAAAAACCTCAGTAGTAGCACGGAGTTCGGAAATGTACCCGGTATATGGCAATAGGCTCACCCACTATTACATGGGACTCATAACATAAATACTGAAAATTAGGTGTACTCAGCTCTGCCTACTCTTTCAGGGATAAAAGACTTCTCTAATTAGAAAGTAAAGAAATCTTGTAAAAAGGTATCCAGAAGTAAAGACCGTATCCGAGTATACGGCCATATTATTCAGTTGGTCTTATTTTTGCTTGTGAGGTCTAAAATTATCAAATGGTTATCATAGTAACATTCATCAACAGCCTATAAGCGGCCACTGCTGACCATTTTTTTTTTTTTAAGGGGGGAAAGTCATCGAATGACTGCTCCCGCCTGGGTGAGGCGGAAGGGAGTGTCAGACTCTTACTGACTAAAAACCACCCCGTTCCTTCTCCTGCACGTCGAGCCGGAGCCCCGGTTACCCGTTAGGTTCTCCGCGACACTGCTGACCATAGGAGGACCCGGTGTACCCAGGTTCTATAAGTGTACCTCTAACCGGATAAAAGTATGACTAAGAAGGAATACTTACAAAACAAAGCGAGACCGGATGTTATTCATTGACTAGTTTCCAATTCGCATACATATTGATTTATTCATACTAGAAAGTACCTTCTTACTAGAATATTTTGTTTAGAGGCAAAGGATCTTTCTATTAGGTAAGTAAATTGCCTAATTTTTTTTTATGGCATAAGCCGGTAAACGAGCAGACGGATCACCTGATGGTAAGCAATCGGCGTCGCCCGTGGACACCTGGAACACCAGCGGCGTGGATTACGAGTTTGAGGATCGTTGGGGATTCATAGGGGGATTGGGGAGATTGGGGACGGGGAGGGAGTTATAGGGCCTCCGGTAACCTCACTCACATGATGAAACAACGCAAGCGTTGCTTCACGTCGGTTTTCTGTGAGGCCGTGGTATCACTCCGGTCGGGCCGGCCCATTCGTGCCGAAGCATGGCTCTCCCACACTAAAAACCTCCCACCTATTCTTCATACGATAGTGTTTTTCAATTCCCAATTGTATATGAAGGTAAGCTCCATGATTTGTAAAATATCTACAGAATTAAGTTATCTAATCCAAAAGATATTAATATTCAAAGATTCGGTTTTGCGGAGGTAGCTACCTAAGTGCCTACACACAAATAATATTTAAATTATAACAAAACAAGCCCACGTCCTCTGAATAAAAAAGTTTAAAGAATGAAATTACTATCTTGGATCTCATCACATTGTATGCTAAAAAATCACGTAAGCCACATACCTTTCAAAGCCTTACTGGACGGCGGAGGATCCCGACTCCACGGAGGATCACCATGACCAGAGAAGTCCCGTAACTTGAGGTAGCTAATTGTCAGCCTTATAATTGAAGCCTTGTCCAACTGGCTGGTGATTGCAGCTGGTAGTGGCAGCATCTTCGCCAGTTCATAGAACTCGTAGTTCTCCTTTCCTCTTCTAGAACGCGCTGCATCTCTACTCTTCTCTTTTCGAAGCTCGAGTATGCTGTAAAGAGAAGAAGATGTTAGACTTCTGTGATCTTGATTTTGAAGTCATAGTAAGTTTTTGGGTGTTAAAGTTAATAAAACATTGTTAAATTAATATTTGGGAGGTCATCTGTTATGCAAACGAAATGTCCGTTCATTGATACGATTGCTAATTCATTTCATATTCCAAAGTAGGTTTAACAAATACAGATCGTCAGCTGTTCATTGCGAACTGCTGAACCTAACATCTTTGTAGCCTATTACGATCTGCTGTAAAGATACTAAAGCATCAATATTTATCTCGCTTCATAGATTAGAAAATGAAAAATGTAATTTGTCATTTTCAAATTGTAATTTACACCATTATGTAGTATCTCATACATAATGAAATTCTATATTGATGTCACTTCTCATCAACATAAATCGAGCTATACCTAACTATAATTCTCAATTTTAAACACACAATGTCGACAGATATATCACAAAGATCCTTAATAATACATCGGAAAATACAACTTGATATTTAAAGAAAAAATACCGCCCAAAATTGTTGCTTCGATGGGAGTGTCCCTAACACTCCCACTGCCCGCCCAAAGGCGGAGTTTCTAATGAACTCTGTATTTATACATTTAAAACTCACATTTGCATTTTAGAAAGAAAATGAAATGTATTTCTGTATTTAAATTTAATTTTTAATTTACATTTTTTTATTTAGGTAACTCTAGTGAGCTGGATTTTTATGGTAATATAAAAAGTAAGGTAAAAAAATTGGATTAAATCTTTTAATGTAATATAATGTTTTAATATGATTAAGTAGAATTTAAAGAGATTAAAAAGGCAGTCCAAGTTGTTTTACAGTGTGATTGATCAATAAAGTAGATAGATACCTACTTATTTAGCATATCCACGTTTAATAGGGTCCTAATTACTCCGTCCTAAACTACATACTACGTCCTTATTAGTCCGTACTTAGAAAAAAAAAGAAACTTAAAAAACTTCTGATTGAGATCTTAGATCTGTGTTGACAATTTAGTATTTGAAAGAATCTTTCACAAATACCTTCTTTAAAAACCCACCTAAAAACAAACACATCACCGAAACTCCAACCTATAATGAAACATTAAGGTGTGTCTACATCAGCGGGAACTTTACAACCGGGTCTAAACCGAAAGGTGCGAACTAAGCGAAGACTCCATTTTACGAGCCAGCCCGATTACTAACCGTCCCATGGGTCCTCAGCTTTATTGTCACCTGAGTAAGGCTATTTGAAAATTGCTGCTTTTTTACGATTTTTTTAAAGGCTTTTCCATTCTTTGTTTGTGAAGACAGTCTGGATTCTGGATTCGAAGTAAATGTTCTAGAACGACGTTCGAGGAGGTCGTTTACCTTGTGTGTTTTAAAAATGGAACGGATTTAAAAGAAAATTGTTCGAATGTGTTCTTTTTTTAGAATGTAACGGTTTTCTTTGACTCGGTCTGCTATACAGAGAAAAAGAAAAAAATGCAAGTTTTAAGCATTGAGTAACGTAGTGTCTTTATGATATATTTTAGATTAATTAGATTTAAGAATTAGACGACAGAGGGATTTAAGTAAGATCTAGATCAGGCAGCCATTTACATTAGATATTACTTAAATATTCTTATTGGTCAACTCACAAAAACAGAACAGAAAAAGACCTCAATGAAAATCATAGGCTCTTTTTCCATTTGAAAATAATCTTAATCAAATCACGATAAGCCAAAACTACAGGCTACCTATTTTAAAACGTAACTCTTAACCCTTATCTTAAATAACTACGCCTAAGGGACTAATAACGTTTAAAAATATAAAGAAATACTAAACAAACCCCTTCGTAAATCTGATTTTCCGATAAACGATAGTAAACTGTTAGGAGTAAAGGGGAGCTTACATGGGTATATTTTGAAGGAACAATTTTATTTAAATGGACGCTGTTGTTTATATTTCACTAATGTATTCTGGTCCTTAGTTCTATATGATACCTAGTTATGTATATTTATTAGATTTTTTATGGAATGAGCTGGTAAACGAGCAGACGGATCCCCTGATGGTAAGCAATCGGCGTCGCCCATAGACACCTGGAACACCAGTGGCGTTACAAGTGCGTTGTCGGCCTTTTGGGATTAGGAATTTGAGGATTATTGGGATTTGAGGATTGAGCAAGGGGAACCTCACTCACACGACGAAACACAACGCAAGCGTTGGTTTACGTCGGTTTTCTGTAAGGCCGTGGTATCACTCCGGTCGAGCCGGCCCATTCGTGCCGAAGCATGGTTTTAATAACGAAGGTTTCTTTGAAACTGCAGTTTTTAAGTTCAAGCTAATTTAACCTGGACAAGATTTTGTTTTTAGTTTCTTATCGTTCGTATATACTACTTTTTAGTTTAAGTTATATTTATTTGTTTTCTTTTATATTTGCTGTCTTTTAAGCAGTATTTATTCATATTCGTTTTATTTAATTTCTACATTTTTAATTCGAATAAAAATACTAAGTGGATAATAAATTATTACTAAGGCCTTTACATTTATATGATACTAGGTCTGACTAAGTCACTGAGTGAGTTATCCAAGTTAGTGGTTAGGTTGAGTACCAAAAATTCCTCACCACGTTAACGATTAATTGTTTTATATGTTGTCTACCCATTGTGAGTCCCTACCTAGTTATTTTCAGACAACCCGCCATTGTGATTTTAAAAACAATAAGTTGATATGGTAATCGGTACTTTAGCACAGTGACCAATTGACGCCATTAATTGACGTATTACAAGTTTTATTACAACACGGAGTACGATGAATAAATAATTTAGTTTGGGTTTTGGGTAGAATAAAAAAAAGTATTTTGCTATATTCTTTTTCTTAATTGGGTTTGTATTATTTTGTCTAGTAAACCTCATAAAGTTTTATAGAAGTTTTTCTATTGGTAAATATTCTGCACTTAAAACTAAAACCCAAACAATAGGAATGATGACAGGGTATGAAAAAATATTAGACACGTATTTTTTTATTTTGTTGTACAATAAAATGATACTTAGATATAACGAATCAAAGTTTAGGAGTGGGGGTTAAAACGTCATTTCTACGTATAAAATGCACATTGAAGTGACGTCACGCGACATTTCAAATCAATATATCTTGGAAATTATTCGTTTCCGTAAAAAAATTAAATATACGTGTTCAATGTTAAATAATCTACCAGACAGACAATAAAATAAAAATTATCATCTACCATATTATTAAATTTTTATAAAAATGCACCTTTAATTGAATCAGTCAATTAAATAAAAATACATTCTTAATTATAATTTATAATCCTCTTTTTGCAATTTCGTTTCACCCCCATGTAAACCAATCTTTACTAAGGTCCGAATTAAATCGAGGGCTTGCATGGTCAGTTAGGGGCATAACATTGTTTAAAATAACTTTACAGTTAGGGGTTGAACGGCCCCATATCTTGACCGTAAGATTAGGGTGACTTTTATTCGGTAAAATTTACTTTAGTTCTGTAATTGATTGGATAATTATATGTTAATCTCATTTTTGATAATATTATATTAGTATAGAAGAAGTACCTAGATAAATTGATTATTAAAAAATGGTTATTTTTTTTATTATTCAATGCTAGATTCGCCTAGCTCCAAGACATTCAGTTTTTTTTCTCCATGACTCATTTGAAAATGGAATAGATTCTGAAAATTAATTAGGTAAGTAATGTCGTGGTGGCCCAGAGGTTTAAGACGCCCGCTTCTCATGCATGAGGGTGCGGGTTCGAAACCTACTAATGGCAAGTACCAATGTGACGTTTTCTGAGTTATATGTACTTTCTAAGATTATCTAGACACCAATGACGAACGGTGAAGGAAAACATCGTGAGGAAACCTGGACTTATAATTTCATATTATAAGTTTGTAATGGCCCGCATTGAGCAAGCGTGGTGATTAATGCTCAAGCCTTCTCCGTGTGAGAAGAGGCTTTACTCAGCAGCGGGTATTTATAGGCTGTTGATGATGAAATAGGTAAGCGCTCATACATTAAAAAAAACATTGCTCCTCACTAAGATTTATATAAATTAAACAGTTTACATTATTATTCCGCCTTCTTACACACATTTTTGAAAAAGAGACCGTTAAAAACAGTACCTACTTAAAATATTTATCTTTATCAAAATGGCTTTAATACCATATTAAGAGATGATGTTCTTATCATGATCATAACAGTACATACTTATAACTTACTTAGGTCTCACATTGAAGAAACGAAACACTATAGTACGGTTCACGAGTTATGACGGGTGTGAAGTTCGCGCAGAAAACTGTGCTACAACGTATTTTAGATGCCAAAACGACGACGTGACGACAAATTGACTCAAAGTAAACAATCGTTTTATTGATTGCCTGCCTCGTTGGCCGAGTAGTCACAAGTGCGACTGCCGGGCTCGGGTTCAATTCCCGGGTCGGGCAAAGAATAGCTGGGTTTTAAAAAAAACATCTTAATAGTAGCACGGAGTCTGGAATTGTGCCCGGTATATGGCAATGGGCTCACACCCTATTACATGGGACTCATAACATATACATATAGTGAAAAGTAGGTGTTACATTGTACAGTGGCATAATGTGCACCTCTGCTTACCCCTTCGGGGATAAAAGGCGTGATGTTATGTATGTTACGTTTTATTGATTAATCAATTTATTTGCGAGTATACATGCGCGAAAGTTACTTGCGACTAACTTCACACCCGTCATAACTCGTGAACCGTACTATAGGTACTTTGTTAAATAATATGCGTATAAAATAAGTATTTCAACTGTTTCGAAATTACTTAGACTTGTACTTAGCCACAAATATTGCTTAGAGAATCTGTGACAGCCTCGTTGGCCGAGTGGTCGCAAGTGCGACTGCCAAACAAGTGGTCTCGGGTTCAATTCCCGGGTCGAGCAAAGTAATACTATTTCATAATGAGTCTGGAATGTGCCAGGTATATGGCAATAGGCATCACCCCCTATTACATGGGCCGTATAACATAAATAGTGAAAAGTGGGTGTTACATTGTACAGTGGCATTAAGTGCCGCAATGTGCACCTCTGCCTACCCCTTCGGAGATAAAAAGTTGTGTTGTTATATTATGTTAGAATTTGTTAAGTAGTATATGTATCGTGGTAACACTAGCTGATTGACAGTTTAATCAAAGTATGACATGGCTGGAAAGAGATCTTTATGAACTAAATATTCGAGAAAACATAACACATAAACATAACATAACATAACATCACGCCTTTTATCCCCGAAGGGGTAGGCAGAGATGCACATTATACCACTGTACAATGTAACACCCACTTTTCACTATTTATGTTATGAGTCCCATGTAATAGGGGGTGAGCCTATTGCCATATACCGGGCACAATTCCAGACTCCGTGCTACTACTGAGAATTTTTAAAACCCATTAATACTTTGCCCGACCCGGGAATTGAACCCGAGACCCCTTGCCCGGCAGTCGCACTTGCGACCACTCGGCCAACGAGGTATTCGAGAAAAATACTTATAATATGAAACAGGCGTAATATTGTTTACATTATATGAAATAGATATCCGTCTAATAAAAATATTACATAAAATATATTACTAAGACATTGCAATGCTTTTGCTCCTGTCCAATTTTTATGACGGACCTCCCTTCATCTTAGAAGTGGCCGTCTTTAAGTGTCCTCGTACGTGTCTCAACACCCTGCACACCTGGGAATCGAACCCACAATACGCCACTAACGCCTTGACCCTCTACAAACACACCCTCTATCCTTATAAATAAAAATCAACCGTATCTTTATCAGAATAAAGCTCAAAATCAGAAGACAATTCGATACGTTCCAATGGTCAGTGATGATTAGTGCGATATTCCAGAAACGACGCATCTCACAATCCCTTCAAACAAAACAGAGCTTTAAGTCAGAGAGGATAGAACTGAAAATCAAACTTCAAGAAGAAAAACAAAAAGTATTCTCTTGCAAATTGAAATAGGAGAAATTCGAAGGAAAAAATTCCGGGATTCGATGCCGGGAAGAGGTCGTAAAAAGCGTAGTACGCAACCGTGTCGCAGTAGTTACGGTTAATGTGTCCCGGACAAATTGAGTTGTGCCCTGCTAGGAAAATTAGCTGTCCCCCGGGATTCGACACTAGTTCCCGGCGTCCGGGATAAGTGACGAATATGACGTCACTATTTATGAGTCGCATTTTATTGTCTTCGATTTGGTATCACGTTACTGTCTATTTTGTTCTGGTAAGCAGATTGCCTCGATGACTTTGTGAATTAACGTTGATAAGATTTCTTTTTTAGACGTGGCTTTGCCTAAGTGCAATGCTAATGACAGGAATCAAATTTTTTTCTAGTAAGTTTTGTAATGTGTCAAGCGTGTCTTTGCATTGTTCTAACATACCTCTATATGCGTAGCGTACAGTATTGGAATATGTATCAGAGACATTGTAGAACATACTTTTTTAAAAAGAGTAACGAATGGTGTTTCTTGCTCGTTCTTCTCTATTCGAATCTACATTTTGGAATGAGCACCTAGCTTCACTGACGGACTGACTGACAGACTATTATTTATTTTATATTTGTTGACGTTTCAAAAGTACCAAATTATGGTTTAATTGAAATAAATGCTTTGACTTTAAAATCACGCAAAACATGTTCTATTTTAATTAATCCTTTGACTAACGAGAGCCAAAACCATGAGACAGAACTTTTATAGACAACAAATTATTCTAACATATCCATTCAAATCTATAAAGGCAAGTCAACCAATGAAGCCGTAATTATTATTAGCACTCAACCACTTAATTGAGACGCAAAATCTTCGCCTCTAAATTCCCAATCAATAAAACCGATAACCCTCAAACCACCGCATACAAAAAAAGTACCACAAAGAAAAAGATTAACTAAAATGTACCACTATATCAATAGACTGCTTGTTGTCACCATCACTGTCACTATTAAGGGTTAACACCTTCACGATTAACCCCTGAACAGAGTATTTAATACCCCTTTGAGAAACCATGGGAACTTCTGTCGATTTTCTCCATGAATGGGTAAGAGTCTAAACATTGTTTCTTTGTTGTGGTCTATTTATAACCATTAAGTTTATTATTTGATGATAAAGTTAACGGTTTGTGAATAATGGTGGTTTTATTATTTCTATGGTTATATTCATTATAATGATGTTGTGTTGGTGTGTTCTTGGAGGTTCCTGTGGTTGATTGATTGTATTTTGTATCATCATCATCATCGACAGCCTGTAAAAAGGTATCCAGAAGTAAAGACCGATTACGAGTTCCTATACGACCAGTCGCTCTTATGTTTGTTTGCGAGAGTCTTAAATTCTCAAATACTTATCATAGCAACATTTATCAACAGCTTATAAACGGCCACTGCTGATCAAAGGTCTCTTCTCACATGGAGAAGGTTTAAGTATTAAGCATTAAACACCACGCTTGCTCAATGCGGGTTGGTGATTTCAAACTTATAATTAGAAATTGTATGCCTATGTTTCCTCACGATGTTTTCCTTCACCGTTTGTCAGCGGTGTCTAGATAATCTTAGAAAGTACATATAACTCAGGAAAAGTCACATTGGTACTTACTTAAATTAGTAGATAAGGTTTAAAATCAACGAACTGATGAAGATAATACGTATGAAGATAGTTAATGAAATCCGTCCGTAGTAATACTATTTTATCAATTCATAACCTTAAATCAGACCACTTAAAACTCAAAGAAAAGTCTCTACTCCCCAAAGACTATAATACAACACCATAACAATAAAAAATATGACATCTCAAGTAGTTAATATGAAGTGGCATTACCACCGTTTACCACTTCATATTAAATATAATACACAATATCATTTTTGATATTACTCTGAACGCTTTACGGTTATAAGTGGGCATTGAATATTGCTACCTTGGGAAGATAGGAGCAGAATTCAACCCTCTTTTCAAAGCTTAATCTTTTTTCTTTTGGTTAATAAAAGTAGTGCAGCCGTTTAAGGTGACAGAAATGTAAAGATTTGAGTTGCAAAGGGATGTTAAATTTTAACACCTTTTATACTTGTATTGACTGTCTTGTTAGTAGCAAATGTGATTGATAAAGATGTGGTTGGATTTTTAAGCAGAGGGTCGGGTAAAAAGTACTATGGATTTTATTTCTATCGTAAAACCATCTATAGCAGCGATAGTGCGGACTGGTAAGGAGTGAAATTCTTTACCTGTATCTGTGTTTGACCTGAAAAATATAACCTTATTGTTTCAAGGCAACGTTCTTCATACGTGATTCATCGTAGGTCGCAACATCTCTTGCCACCAGGTGAGATAGTGGTCAAACGTCGATCCATCAAATATAAAAAAAATGTAACACAGAACATGGAATAGTCCCGATTGCTGAATATACGACGTGCTTTCCTATAATCTAATTAGGATTGCTGATTCATTAAGTACATTATGAATATGGATAGAAAGTAAGTCCAAAATAAGAGTAGGCTATTTTAGGTAGCTTAGTATTTTAGACCATTCTACTTCATTTGTATTATGACTTTCGTGAGACATACTAAATTAATTATTAGGTGTGTTTATCAATTATTATACAGTAGCAGCGCGGCAGTCGCCGGGTCGCTGTCGCGGAATGCTATTCATGAATATGAGCCTCTAGAATGGCTTGAAACAAGTAGATTTCCTCTTCAAACAGTGTCGTAAGTAAGCCGACAAACACAATAATGAATTTAGCCATTTTACTCATCCTAAGTAAATAAAAATGACTGATGACACATCAGCTTTCTTATCAAGTGTAACTATTTACTTAAAATACATTATCCACAATGATATTTAAATATCCCAAATCTCCATCTTGCAAGTCATTTAACTCTATCAACGGACTTTTAGAAATTCCTCCGACTTTCTTTAGGAAACTTTTACAAAGAGATTCACACCCTCTGTTAAGGGTCGGCTAGCTTTCTTTAAAAGCATGGACATTTGAACCCTTGGAATTTAGTCAGGCGTTAGTCCCTTGGGTCTTGGAGACCCCCACGGTCAGTTGAAAGGTATTCAAATAAATTGACTGTAGATATTTGTATGAGTGACTGGATGAACTGGTGTCATTGGTTACGGATGCAATTTTACTTGAACTGGCAAGAGTGAAGTTTTTTGTTCAATTTCTCAGTCAAGCAAAGAAGACTAAAATACTTTTTGATTTGAACGTTGTTTATTTCATACATGTTGTGTCTACTAAATAGACCTTTCTTATATTAAGTGAGACTAACAAAATAATATTGGTCAAACAATAAATGATGTTCTTAGATTCCTTTACTAAGCCTTTGGCAATATTAAGAGCCGATTTTTCAATTCATCATCTAATTCTAAACTGTACAATAAAATTGGCATTTGATAGTTTTTACATAACAGACATAGGGTAGGCAGAGGTGCACACAGAAGTAACACCCACTTTTCACTATTTATGTTATGAGTCCCATGTAATAGGGGGTGAGCCTATTGTCATATACCGGGCACATTTCCAGACTCCGTGCAACTGAGATTTTTTTTAAAACCCAGTAATACTTTGCCCGACCCGGGAATCGAACCCGAAACCCCTTGCCCGGCAGACGCACTTGCGACCACTAGACCAACGAGGCAGTCATAGTGCAGTAGAGCCAGTGATAGTTTTTAATATGGAAGAATTGTCAAATATTCAAAGTTGTTCCTCAGTTTTTACCTGGCGTTGGAAAAATCGGCTCTAAAAGTGCATAATATAATCAAACCTTTTGTTTCAAGCTTGGCAACTATATTTTTTATGGGGAAAATCAACCAATGTCTTCTCCTGCCTTAGGTTAGGCGGGAGGGAGTTTCAGACTCTTACTGACTAAAAACCTTGTTCCTACTACACTACCTCTGGCTCCGTACGGGGTATCATCCCTATTGGGTCTGTAGTGGTCTGATGGCTCTTCGAGGCGCGCGCGAAACGCGATGCGCCGTTGACAACCACCCTAACCATGTTATTTTTCACCAAAAAGTAATTGTAATTTGCGTTTCATTTACGAGAACATTCTTAAATGTATGTGGACATATCAGTATATCGCCAGTAACTGCTAACGTAGCGCAGTAGTTGTGTTTAGTGCCAACTAAAGCTAAAGGATATCACGTTTGGCATAAAGACGGCTCATTTGATAGCCAATATATTTGCATTTACACATTACACGACTATTCTTTCTAAACATTTTTGTTGAACCTTTCTTAGCTTTAGCATTCTTTTGTAAGTTCGTTTCACCTTCGATTTCAAATTATTTGCCACTTGAATTACACATTAGAAATAATAACATATTATGTATGTCAACTGTGACCTTATTGACATTCAAAATTAGTGTAACACGTGTGCACTAAATAGAAAATATAATGGCGATGGTAGAACCAAAAACATTAACATCAGATCATGAAACGTCATGATCTGATGTTAATGTTTTTGGTTCTCATCTCATTCATCAATCATTCGATGAAAGGCCGTTGCCTTTCATCGACAGTTTTCCGAATGATTTTGTTCAGCAAAACAACAAAAAAATAAAACGAAACACAAACGTAAACTAATGGTAAACGCACAAACTATGTGGGAAAGGAAACAAGCAAAGATATGCAATGACGACACAATGACAAAGCAAGCAAGGAGACCCCTTTACAAAGACTAAAAGACGCGAGCTGAATTAAAAGAAAAATAGCGAATAAAAATACAGACGCTAATCAGACATCAGGCTTAGTCACATGGTTATTCCTGGCATTTGAAACATCCACTTGTTTTCTACTCCATTAATATTCTAATTAGTTTGTAGTAATCGCGGTTTAAAACGGCAATGCTAATAGAACTTCACCGTAACTGACTTTCGTGAAAGGATCATCTTTGGTTGTGTCTCTTTCTGACAACACCGTTTTGAGTTGTGTGAACAGCTTAATCTATGCCAATTGGTAATGAAGTAAACGGATTTTCTACTGATGGATATCTTAAAGACTTGGCTAATTTGTAAAGTATCAATGAAAAAAGGCTTTCTTTTCATTGACATATAGTTAGATACTGTCTACCACCACCACATGTCATTCCTATTGGTCATTGGTTCCACAAAGGTCTTTGACAGTTGCGTCGTTATGGTTAATTTTAACAAAATAGATCGAACAACATACAAAGTAGATAGAATGTTGAGAAAAACAATGTAATATTAAAGTTAAGGTACTGAATTAATTTCATCCTTACCCTAACTAGATAGGACAACACAATACACTAACATATGAACATCGATGAAAATAATAAAGCTACAATGAAAGAAAGAGCAAAAAATGCCAATTATAATCCAACAGATCTGACTTTTGTATTCAAACTCACCCTAGCAGAGAAATCAAACAATGCAGACGAAATTAATAGAAGTCCACACGTAATGATACATCTTATTTATACGAACAAATACGAAGGGGGCGACAGTTGACACCATATTTGATATAGGAAATGAAAATGTCATCGGCTTATTACGCCAAGGATTATTGATATTGCACGGTTTATGAAAGTTGATATTGTAGAAGATGATAATCTAACTATTAATGGAGATATGGAAAATATAGATGGTAGATTTGCAGTTGATGATAGAACGGTTAAAGAAAATGGTGTTAATTTGGTTGGTGATCGTAATTTGCAGATGGGAGTGTTCATGAATGTGATTGTAAAAGAAGTGATTTAGGTAGATACATTTAAAGGTATGATTGATATGATAGTAAATTATGACTGCTTTTAGTAATAATATCTGTAGATAACAAAAGATGAATCAGTTATGGTAGACCAAATTAAGGGACTGAAATCAAGAAGCTTCAAGTAAGATGAGGACGTAAATAACTAGTTGATAAGAATCGAATAAAGGAATAGTAGATTTAGGTACTGAAGTTATTGACCGTATGTTGACGTACTCAATAAAAGCTAAATAAATATGAAAATTATAGTCAAACTACCCTGAAAGCAAGACAAGGGTGTAAGCAGATTACCAAGAATCGAATAACTAAATATTTGATTCGTTCGTATAAAGACATTACATTCTTTTGCACAAAAGCCCCGTTTAATCGATTGTTAAAAATGCATTAGTTACTGCGGACACGATCGGTTTAGCGAATCGTTGAGCAATCAATAATCGTGGCGGCTCAGCTTTTAATTGGTAATTTATTGTGATGCTTTGCCAACATTTTGAACTGGCCATGTTGGTTTATCTTGGTATCGATTTGAAGGGATGTTAGTCATTGGTTATACCTCTAGAAGCCAATTCATTTATGGTTCGATGGTTAGATAGATTTTAAAAACAAATTGTTATAAGAAACTTAAATTTTAATGATTTCTGTTAATCTACAATCGTACATCTAAATCAATTGTATCTGTAACACTTCTTCAGTGAATTTAAATAAACCTTTACATATATTTTGATTTATCATCTTTATGAATTGTTCGTCACCGATTCTATAAACAAATAATCCAAGATGATAAAGGTAGATAGTTTTTCTCTTAACATTTTTTGCAAAAAAATGTCAAGAAATCGTGCTCCATAATTTTGGGGGCAAGCGTGTCAAAGGTAAGATCACGAGAAACGGTAAAAGGTGACTGGCAGTATACACTATACGTTTTGATCATTTACATTTTTTAACAACACGAATTAAAGTCAAAATATCAGAAATTTTAGATAGAATTGATAATATTGACTTTCTTCTCTAACCACTATGGTTCACTAACCACTCTTTTCCAGATTTGACTGGATTCAATTGTTTTTAAGTTTCTTTACCATTTACATGGAATAACTTACTTATCGCATTTTGGTTATACTTGTAGCCGTTTTAATCAACCATCCCTATATATCTCTTAACGGACAGTTACTTAGAGTGACTTAACATCTAAAGTGACCCCTAACTTGTACCGTTAGAAGTCATTTACAGGTTGGTATTAAGTAAAAATTGTGTTTGTTTATTGACTTATTTGGCCACCTCTTTGGCCGAGTGGTCGCATATATATGTGAATTCCGGGCAAGAGGTCTTGGGTTCGATTCCGAGTCACACATAGCATTACTGTATTTTACAAAAAAATCTCAGTAGTAGCACGGAGTCTCTATTACAAGGGACCCATAACATAAATAGTGAAAAGTGGGTGTTATATTGTACAGTGGCTTTAAGTGCCGTAATGTGCACCTCTGCCTACCTTTTCAACGACCTAAAAGACGTGATCTTATTGACTTAGGTACTTCGATTAATTTGTACTATATACCTAAAGCGTCTCATAAAAAATCCGATTAACTTTAACTAAAGTATCAAGACCTCTCGCCCTATGAATAGGCTTCGGCAATATAATGACAGCCGGCAGTCGGTCCCGGCACCGTTTACTATAGCACCCCTGATGAGGTCACTGTGACTCGACGGATTCACGACAGATCTCACTAGGATAGGAAGATGTTATTTCATTTTAAAAAGATTTATGTTTTATAAAAATTCATTCGGTTTTAGGCAACGCAAATAGTTCCGGTGTCGAAAGGTCTTATGAAAATAAAACCTACTTGTATGTACTAAGAATATCTGAATATTATTATTAGAAGATACTTGCGTCTCTCATTCATAGTAGTTAAGAGAAAAAATAGTAATTCCACAGTAGTTTCCGTTAAAAAACTATTTACTAAGGATCTTGACTATTAGTATAGTATAGAAGTTACAGATACAACAGATATTTATTTTTTAAATATTTTTGCTACCAATACAAAATTCACTTAGGTACTTTATCCATAGACTTCATGAAACAGCCCTGCACAGTGTTGCATCGCACAACCATTTTCGGACAAAAATAAATAGACGCTGTCCCGTCCCAGTGGGACGAGCGATTTGTACGCTGGCCAAATTGCCGCTCTTTAGGCTGACTTTAATAATCACGTCATATACAATTTTCGTTTGTAACGCCCTGCGAATACAAATTGGGCACTACGTTGATTCAATATGTCACTTGTTTATTAGTGGATTGACACTCGGAATTAATGATTGGTTTATGCAAAGCGGGATCTTTTGATTTGATTGTTTAAGTAAAATTATGGGGTTGTGAAGAAGCAAATGTATGACTATGAATAATTATTGTGACTGTTTACTCAGCTATTAAAACATAAATGTAACAAAAAATGGAATTCAGTATGCATTAGTAGTAAAACATACTCAAGTTTAAAGAAATTATCACAGCAAAAATCTCTTTCGTCTATAAAAATGTAAAATTTAGATAAATTGCATCCCACTATGACAACGCAATGTTGTCGCAGGGAAAATAAACGTACAATAGATGATATCGCATGCCCACACACCCCAGTGGGCGACATCTCGCTTTTTACGGACAAAAAATGACCAATCTGCTAGGCGCGTCGATACGGGTATGACTAATGGTAGTCGCCCGCTTAGCAAATTGCCTGCCAAAATCGTAACGAAACTGGAAAATTGTTTCATTCATAAATGCAATAGTTGGGATTTGCGTGGATGGCTTTCTGATGAATAAAATAGTGAGGATTACCGGACCCCATATGATGGCGGTTTCAAAACGTCAGATGGACAAATGTTCGTGATAATCGCATATTTGATTGGATTTTTTGGGTTTTTCTTTAGAAAAACTGTGTCTGTAATGTGTTGTATTGATCGTGTTGTAAGTAAATAAAACTAGCTAGCTGAATTAGCAATACAAAGAGAGGTCGGGGCCGCATTCGCAGCCAATTGAAAGGAGAAGGAAATAATAGTTATTTGCAATAATCGACTGAAGGGACGGCTGATTGCGCCCGGGGCACGGCGAGGAAATTTTTCCCGTCTGCCAACTTACTGCAGAGTATTCGTTAGTGCTTCCTATAAATTTCACAATTTATTCGCTTTACTACTGTTTGGAATAGTAGAATAATGTTAATAAAGGAAGTAAGAATTTGAATTAGATAAAAGTCGTATCCTACATTATTTTCTTTCTCTTTAGTTACATAAATGATAGACTTTAGATAATGTTATTTCGCAAAAATTGTAAAAAAAATATATCCCGATATTGACATTAATCCATAGATAGTTAGATACAGCATAATATTATACTGCATCGCTAGTAAGTAGATGCAATTACTTAATTAAATATTCTTGCTCGTTCTTCTCCATTCGAATCTACATTTTGAAATGAGCACCTAGCTTCACCTAGCTTCACTGACGGACAGACTATTATTTATTTTGTATTTGTTGACGTTTCAAAAGTACCAAATTATGGTTTAATTGAAATAAATGCTTTAAATTTGACTTTGAAAGAATCAGTCTCAAATACATGATAGAACCACATTTTCGGAAAAAAATATTCATCCACATCCACCATTGAAACCCGAACCCTTACTAAATGCTACCAATTCAACCCTAAAAGAAAGAATTAAAACAACAGGGGTCAGCACAAAAGTACGTTGATGAGGTAAAGGGGGATATAATAGATCATTTTCGGGACACTTGTCCCGCAGTTAATCCCGACTGGTCCAGCTAGTGATCGATTGTATTCACCCTAGTGTAGGAATGCCCATTAAAATTGGTATTTTATTTGGCTAAACGTTGAAGTAAGATGGTGTTGACAAACTCAACGTATAACATACATATGGTTTGAATGTATTCTTTACAAATATCTTTCAGTATTTTCGGTAAGTTCTCGGCTTGCAAATAATTAATTTGATTGTCTAAAATATATTGTTGCTAGTAATATTCTTGCTGAAACCGAAGGAATGTTTTCAACGAAAGCTAATATTACATTAATGGTTATTGTTGGAGAAATATTAAAGTTTGTATTTGATCGTAAAATATTTTTTTACGTTACATTGTTAACGAATCGGCTTTCAAAACGGTTATTGTAAATACGTTTACATATAATACAAAAAAAATAGATCCCGTCAATAATCAAAGTTTCACAAATATATATAATAGATAATATTTCATTTTAATTCACAAAAGCACTGAAATTCAATCAAAATGATATTGAACAAAATGTCTTTTATATCGACAGTTCCATTATTCTGACAAATTATTAAAAAAAATGTGTCAATACATCATTCGATACGTCTCACAACTCGCAATTTTGTGAAATTTAATATCGTATTTTTTATACTTTTTAACATTTACATCATAAAATTACAAAAACACCTGCAATGAGAGGATTCGAGTCCAAACCGCAGACATAAATCGATCGTTGTTTTTGAAAAATCGATTTTTTTACTTTTATTCGATTCTCCAATGACGGATAATAGTTCGGTTGTTATATCGATACGTTTTTGGTGAGGAACTCATTGGGGTTAATGTGTTTAATCGGTTCGAATGTGTAATTTCTCCACACTAAATCCTATTGTGTTTCCTGTTTGAATCGTACGTCATTAGATTACGTTTTAGATAATTTGAAATCTCCAACCGATGTTGTTGTTTTTCCCGTGAACATTACAGTATATTATCTGTGGAGTTAAAGAATTTTAAATTCAAACTTCTCTTCTCTATTAAATTACCAATGGCATGCAAAAACTGAATAATATAGGCCAGTCTTGTAAGAAAGGAATCATAGTTAACCATCATTTTAATTAATAAAATTAACTTTAACTCTTCATTTTTTTAAATGTTTTTTTTCATTTTTTGCCAACTAACTGTACACATTCACCACTGTGTAGTGTGTATTGTTTGACACACTTATAAAAATGTGTTGCCAGATATATTTTTGAATCTTTGTATCAGAGTCTGTTTGTCGGTAGTAAAAACTCGAATGGATAGAGGGCGTGACGAATTGCAGTGAATCAGCACTTGGTAGCCGATTGAGGTTGACTACTGTGATACTGATACAGGCTGTTGTTAATACAAATATTAAATTTCTTGTAAAGTTTATGACTAGAGTTTTGAAAGTTTGTCCCACTGGGTGAAATTTTGTGAATATGTTGAATGGACTGGAAAATGTTGGGTTATTTTAAGTTGCTGTTTAAAAGTGATATAAAGACATATGTGTTTTCCATTGCAGTAATAAATAAATTAAATTATGAAACCTGATGTTTAAATGAATAAATATTGTGTTAAAAGCATTTTGGTTCGTTCAAATTCAAGTCGATTACAATTTTGTTTCAATAAAATGTGTTGGGTAATAAAACATCAACCTATGTAAAATTAAAAAGAAAAAGCGACGACCTATGGTAGATCCATATATTCAAAGGGCCAACAGAATCACCAAACCTATTTGCCGATATAAAACATAACAACAAGCCTTATCACATGTCGCTAAAGATTAGAATCGTTTGACAAGAACTTTTTTGGTCGCAAAAAAACATCAGCTCATCTAAAATGAGGAGCTAGGAGATAATACTTTATAATATCAACCCGGATATTTGATATTGTTAAGTTTTTTGTCCGCCATCTTTTATTTTTTAAAGACATTGTTAATTTCGTTTTGAAATGAGTCCACTCTATATTTCTAGTAAACGTTGTATCGTCTGTGGTGTTTAAACGAAAAAAAACCGCGATTTAAAATTAAATTTAGAACGATTTTGAGTTTCTTTTGCGAGATTATACTTTTTTATTACAAAAATGTTGAAATCGGCTCAAGAATGTAAAATAGACTTCTGATATTTGAAATGATTATGCTGTTTACAAAAACAAATATTATTTTTATAAAATTAACAAAGACAATTATAATAATCAATGTTTTTTCTTTCTTTTTTTAAACAACCGTTGTGTTATTTTTTTAAGCTCCCAATCGATATATAGGTAATCGATTTTAATGTGATTGCGGTCTCATCTCCAGAGCGAAACAACAAGATGTTTTTTATCCTTTTCAAATTGAAATGGTCTGTGGTTTGGGCACCGTTTTATACGTTCAGCTGCTTTGGTATAAAAATAAAGAAAAAGTATACTTTTACTGTATTTATGTGTCGGTTACTTTGTTACTGAGATTGGTTTAGTCTGCTATTGTTTTTGGGGCCTACTTTTTTAAAACAATGAACCTAAAATGGTTAAACAAGTAGCTATCTGTGTATATCACAATATCTTTGTTATGCTTATCACAAGCTAATAGAAGCAATAATGAAAAGATGTTTTCTGTGTGATATTTCAGTCAAAAAAATATAGATACCTACGTAAAAATGGGCAAGCCCTACTTCATCAGTTTGACTTGTTTCTCTCAAAGGATAAAGCCTAAGTAATCTATGTTAAATTGAATACAGCCTAATTCTTATTTTAAAATCAATAAATAATACGCTATTAAAAATAAATACCTACCAATTTCACTGAACTTTACATCTCAAAAGAACTATGCCCAACTAATCTTGATCCTTTCCAATTTTTTATTTATTTTAACACATTAAAAACATGTAACATACGAGTGCTGTAACAAAACCCCGTGTTACATGCATTTAGCAACGCTCTTTATTTTTCAATCAAAATATTTTTGAGTACGGATGTGATTTTTTTTATTTTTTCCCCTTCAACACTATTTTTTGTTATTCTTTAGAAATTTTGATGAAGTGTGAAAGGGTTCTTGTCTTGTGATTGAGTCAAAGGAGGCGTTTTTGTTTAGTAAGGAGAAAAAGTAAAAATTCCTACCATAAAAGAACTTTTTAACCACTTTTGTGTTATAGTTTATGGTATTTTTCACGTCAATTTATATAAGCAGTGTGATTGAAGATTTTAAATATAAATTCGCCTTGACTGAGGAGGAATGTGTGTGAGGACACGGAGTATGTGTGAGTACCGCGCACTTTCCATTCTTTGTGTTACAATTTACCTATTACAAAATACTGGGTGCAAATACATAATTCCCTGTAAAAATTCATTAATACTTTGGTTGACCCACGAATTCTAACATTAGAACGTGACAATTAAAATATTTCAACGCCGATCATGTCAAGTAAAAATGTACCATTGACATTACTTTCTCATTTTTTACAAGAATTACTTTGAAACATAATATTAGCTAGAATGTCTTAACAACATCAAATATGGCATTGTTTACCTAGTTTTTTTTGCAATTACATCAACGAAAGTATAATAATTTCGGCCAGTCACCGTTCAAGGTTCAAGTAACCAAGTTGTCATTCAAGTTTATGGTTACTTGGTTGTTGTGGAATAACCACACTGCTTATTAATGTAACCAGGTGCTCAATTATTATTGCTTTGTGCGTAATAAGCTACAAAGTTGGTCCTTAGTATTTTTTATTTTAATAAAAGAACTGTAGTTAAAGAAAAGACCATTGTCAATTAATCGTAATCATATCACAGAATGCACAAAATGCCAAAAAAATTTATTTAAAAAAAAATGACAATAAATGTTTGTCTATCTTCAAACTCCTTATTAAAAAACCTAATAGGATTTAACCAACATTTCACCGTGAGAACTAACTAAATTATATAACAAATGTTCAACAAACAAATACCAATTAACTTTTGACTCGAAAACTTAAGCATTTATTTGTATTATTATTAATACAAGTACCTCATTACTGCAATATATCATGTTTCTGGGAAAACGACAAATTACTAAGGTGATCTTGATGTTATGATATGCTGTAATATTGTTCAAACTGTAGAGTTATGCGATAAACAGATCTCTCGCTATTTAAAATTGTGTTAAGTTAAGATGTGATTGCGATTGCGATTTTTTGTCTTGGTGTCTTTATTTAATTTTGGTATCTTTTGTGAAGTGAATTTTCGACTGGCTACCGCGGAACGTTTTCGGGTTCGATTCTCGTACGGAACAACTCTTTGTGTCATCCACTGATTGTTATTCCGGATCTAGGATCTGGTCATGTGTATGTGAACTTGTATGTTTGTAAATGCACCCAAGACACAGGAGACAATCGTAGGGTAAAGCAACGTTTTTTTTTTAATAAAGAAAAAAATAAATGATGGGATAAAGTTATTTTTGTAATGAGTTGTTTAATTAAAATTAGAATAATGGTTTGATTAAACATGATAATAATTATCTTTGTCAGATGATTTTTCCAAGTCTGCTTTTCTTAACCGCTTGAATGCATCGATATGAGACATAATAGAAAATATATTATGTCTCGCGTGGATTTGCGTTACAGACACACGAAAGGTTAATAGATACTATTAAGTTACCATTGAGTTCTTACTATCAATACGATTTTTATACTACACACTTTTTTGTTCTTTGCCAGTTAATTCATACTGTTCAAAAATGAACCTTCTACAATTTGTCATAATAAGTTCGCAAGTAAATTACCAAATTCTTTATGTTCTTAGGCACAAGCGAGTATGGCGTACGTCACGACTTGATAAAATCTTAATTTGTTGCCTGTTCTGTCCGCACCGGCTAATGTATGTACTGTTGTTTAACTTGGCAAACATTTTAGAGGCTATAGGTTTTTATATGATTTTGTTAAACTTTGAACTGACGAAAAAGTTTTATCTAATTGGAGCAGAAAAAAAAATGAAGAAAAAAGGTTTTGTAAAAAAAGTAAACATCGAATTTTTTTATGCCCGACTAGGTGTTTTGTTTTTTATACTTTTTTTAAGGCCTATTAAATTTTTTTGTCTTGAAAAGTACCAAATCTTATTGGAAATACTACAACAATACGTTTACACCCAATTCTAATTGAGAGACGACAATAGCTTTATTAAGTAAAGCTATTAAAATGAAAGCTATTTATCAAGTTTATCACAAGCTAGTCACGCCAAACAAACCGTGAAATCGTTAATAATTAGCAGATTGCCATAATTTTATAGTTTCTTAACTAATTTAGTTCTGCGTCGTTATTTGGGAAATCTTTACTGCAATATTTTAATTAATTCTTGCATTACATAAGGTGCGCTTGGGTGGCTTAATTGACCTCTTTTGAGATCATCGATTAAGTGAAATTTTTTATTGACTTTGGTGATCAATTTCACAACTTTTCCCATCAATTTTTTGCGGCAAGAAAATCGTAATAGGTGCTATTTCTTTTGCAATTTTTATGCAATTTGGAATATGTTTTTGTTCTTTGGAGTCTGTTAGGATCTACAGATCATCATTGAAATTAAAATTCAGGGTTAAAGAGTCCGGTTTTCTCAACACATTAAGTATAAAACCTTAATATTTTTCTATGAAGTACTCTAGGACAAAAATTGCTAAAATAATGGTGAAATTACTTCCTGTCCCGAATGACGTAAGAGGGCTCAAAATAATATAATCGTGCTAGAAACCAGTACACAACAATGCCGTGTAGATGTAATCAGGTAATATTCGACGGACATTTCGCCGTCGCGTGGACATTTAAAACATTTTATTATCTTGTTTTATTTCGTTACTTAACTCATTCCACGCTATAAAACTGACGAGATTATTTTAAAATGCACACATCTGTTGTTCATATTAAAATTCGTAAAAATAATGTACACAAACATTTAGACAACATATTAGAATATCTATAAGCACAATTTATGAAGCACATTAATTAAAGTAATAGCAAAATAATAATTAAGGCATTCAAATTGGTATTTTGATTTCAATAGCTCATTGATGGACTTAATTAAATTATTTTCAATAATTTATGAGCAAATAAATAATGGATCAATGAGATATCAAACATCGGTACGTAACAACTAACTAAAAAATAAAAAATATAAAGAAAAAAGAAACGTGCCCAGGTTCGAGATGCGATTGGTTGGATGCTTGTTGCTGCCGACAGATATCCGGGCTTGTCTGTACGAACCAGGAATGGGTGAAGGCCGGGTTTAGGCCAGGATTGAGGCCAGGCCCGGGCCCTGGCAGGCCCATCACGCCGGGTAACCCGCCAGGCCTCTGGTGGTGAAAACCAGCTGAAGCCACCGCGTAGTCCATAGCTACCGCTTGATATGGCAACATTGTCACTAAACACTGTTACTAATCTAAAACAAGTCCGATACAGTTCCACTAAAATGTTCCCGCGCTTTGTCACACTTCATTTTGAATCAATGAACAAATGATCAAAATTGTTTGCGCGCAGTCTATTCTGTTCTCAAACAACTATCATCGTAACACACACTCGCGTCCACCAAACTATTGTTAATGTCTCTTATTTTTTGGTAACATCCATGTCAAAGTCTGCGAAACATTGTTTACAGAGTCTCTGCAGCTGAATTATTCACAAATGATGTACCCGCTATTTCAGTGAAGACGTTTCAGTTATAAAACAAACGTTCTATTTTCGGGCGATCATTTACGGGGCGAGCTATTCACAGGGGAAAAGTCACGCACAGCCACCCACTTAATAAATATTCTGGGCATATATCCGTTTTTACGTGGACGTGACTGACGGAGTACTGTCCGATTTTCACGTACGGAACGCGCGGCCGATTATCGAAAACAGTTGCACGCGACCCCCTCCTACGACCTCGAACGTGCAACTGAGACGAGACACGCGCGGTAAACGCGACTCTATCGCACTCGGGACACCAGCCGAGCCGGCGCCCATCGGTCCTTAGAGCGAGACGGAGCGATACGATGGACGGGTATAGCCATCGATCGGATGTCATCGCCGAGTTAAAAGCCTGCGTCGTTACACGGCTCGTAATAGGCGGTTACGTGATTGGGCGTGGCCTAAGCTATTAAGTTGAATTGTCGCGCGCTGATTGGTTGGAATTGCTAGTAGTAGTGAACGTGATATGTTCAGAAATACGTTTATAGCGGGTGTTCATAGAATATAATAAGTGTGTTGTCGGTTGGATGCCGGCCAGTTGACGCTGTTGGGCTCTGTTGCGGTTTCGTTCCCGATTCGCGTAATGCTTTTTAATTATAATGTCTGGGACCGTTAATAGATGAACATAGCGTGTTTAGCAGTAGAATGAGACATGTGTTGAATACTGTAGGCGTGGCTACACGTGCGATTGATTACCGCCACTATAAGTTGAAGCTAGTACAACTTGTAATTGAAAGATTGAGCATGTCTAGACAGGGTTGTAAATAGGTTTACACTAATATCGAACATAGGTTTTCAATCAGCTGCTAATACGCAAAGGAACTGATAAAACATTAGCAAAGATCTTCATAGAAACAAAGGACCAAAAATGGTCCTTTGATCCAGAGATTCTCATTTGCCAAAAGTGACAAACATAATTAACACAACACACAACTAATCTAACATGAATTACCTACGTCATAATCAAACAATTTTGAACTTAAAGTCTTTCACATCTATAAATAGAGTTAGTATGGAATTAATCAATAACTGTTAGGGTTCAAGATCGTTTGCGCGCAGTTTATATGCTGGCCACGAGCTTCACAGCTGAGTTTTGTTCGAAGCCACGTTTCAAAATGGGTTGGTCACATACAAGCTTTTAGCGTCATTTTACTTACGTTTTTTGAGATAAAACTGAGGAAATAGGCTTTAGTTGGTGTAGCTGCAATGGAAATAAAAGGCTTTGACTTTAAACATTTTAACAATGCTGTGGTTATTTTAGCAATTAACCCTTTGAGTACTGTCATTATAGACACTAAAGAACAATAGGTTGCAGTCACCGGTGTCCTCGCGGTGTTTAACAGTTTAAGGAAAATATAGTACTTACCTAGGTATAGGTAGGTATCTGTAGTACCAATGAGGTCCGATGGCTTATAGAAAGAAACACAACATAAACTTCACTATACCTAAGTAGATACTTAGGAAGGTATCAACTTAACCAGTGGTAGATGAAAAAGATAGAAGAAACAAAGATTTACCAGTACCTCAATCTCTTCAAAGAGACAGTACTGAAATTAGATCTTATGTGTCGAGATCATTAGCCTGCCCATGTTATTCTAAATTGTTTTATGGGCAATGTGACATAATCTAAAAACACTTTTTTCTAAACCTCGTTAGTGAAAAAAAAAGAAAAAAGACATAACATAACATCACGCCATTTTATCCCCGAAGGGGTAGGCAGAGGTGCACATTTCGTCACTAAATGCCACTATACAATATTACACCCACTTTTAACTATTTATGTTATGAGTCCTATATTAGGAGGTGAGCCTATTGCCATATATCGGGCACAATTCCAGACTCCGTACTACTACTGAGATTTTTAAAAACCCAGTAATAAGACGCCTCGCCCGGCAGTCGCACTTGCGACCACTCGGCCAACAAGGCAGTTCAGTTAGAAAAAAAAGAAAAACGAACCTAAAAAAAATAAAAATAAACTGTATCATGATCTACTTAGCGTCGTTATTAGCATAGAAAGGGTCCGAAACGTAAACAGAATCTCGGCACGTGTTATTTCATCACTGAAGTTCTTATTTTTATTCTTCACTCGTTTTGCGTACAAAATAAACCATCAAAATGTTACCATTAAATTTGGACCAGATATGGGCGTGATGGGTCAACAGATCTTTGTAGTAAAAGGTAGTAAGAAAATAGTGGAATGGTTTGTTTGGACTAACGGTTGGAGAGCCTTGAATGATTTCCCAGGCTGGATAATTATGTAACCTTCATCTTCGTCATTATTTCACTCACAGCATTACCACAAGAAGAATAAGTGTGGGAGAGCCATGCTTCGGCACGAATGGGCCGGCTCGACCGGAGTGATACCACGGCCTCACAGAAAACCGACGTGAAGCGACGTTTGTGTTGTGTTTCGTCGTGTAAGTGAGGTTACCGGAGGCCCAATTGCCCTCCCCTTCCCCAATCTCCCCTATCCCTGAATCCCCAACGATCCTCAAAATCCTAATTCCCAAAAAGCCGGTAACGCACTTGTAACGCCTCTCGTGTCCATGGGCGACGCCGATTGCTTACCATCAGGTGATCCATTTGCTCGTTTACCGGCTTATCTTATAAAAAAATAACGGAATCCTATAGACCGTTTTATAAGTTTGATATTAATCCCTATAATGGTGTCCTACTTCAGTAACTGAAAGATTCCTATAAATTCCCTCCTACCATAGACCAGACAGTTCAAAAGGCCTGCTGTCATTTGTAAAGGCCAATTTCATATTCAGTTTTACGCTTAAAAATATTGTGCATAACTTGTAAGTACGTTTAAATCCTTATAGATTATACTATAGTTAAAGGCATCCTTTGGTCGACAGTCATTAAATACAATAATCAAATCTATACTAATATTATAAAGCGTTTGTTTTTTTGTTTGAACGCGCTAATCTCCGAAACTACTGGTCCGATTTGAAAAATTATTTCTGTGTTGGATAGCCCATTTATCGAGGAAGGTTATAGGCTATAAAATACCACGCTACGATTAATAGGCGCCGAGCAGATAGAGTGAAACCACGCGGAAGTAGCTAGTCATCCATAAAATGCTAAAATATCAACTTTATACCTAACTAAGCAAAAACAGCCGTACCTAACATTAACAAACACTTAACCGTAAATCGAAATCAAACAGTCAATTCGATCAGTTTAGATAATCTAACCGAACTTAAATTGTAGTGTCCAGTTAGCCGCGGACCGGAGGTGAATTGTTGCGGCTTCCGGTCTCCCATCCGTCTATTTATGTGCTAATATCCTCCATGGTGTGACTCCATCGGCTATGGGATTTAGATGGTGTTTGTCATATAAGTATGGGATCTGTTTTGGTAAACCTGGTTTGATGTGCTGACGGGGGCTGTGGTATTAAGAATTGAATGAAGTATTAAGTACGATGTTTTTATTTGTATAGTTTATTATATTTTTTGAAGATATTGGGTGTACTTAACTGAAATATTTTTGTTTTGTTTTTATAATAACTATCATGAGACATACTAAATAAACTAAAATCGCGGGTTACTCACGTGATTATACTGAGAAAAGCTCTACTAGTTTCGAACCACAGAGGGGCGACATCGCGCAGCTCACTTTTGTTTTACTAACTGAAGATTGTAAATTGATAAGGTAGAAAGAAAGCAAGTTCTGAAGAGATAGAGAGAAGCAAGCTCTTCTCACATTGATTCATTCATGCTTTAAACCTTAAACTCCAGTTATTTTAATACGGTTCCTAATTAAAAAAATATTTAAAAAAAATCCTATTTAAAAAAATATTCCATGATTCGAATGGCTACAAATGTTTAAAGCAGACCTATACTTTTGAAGACATGATACGCCTCTTTTCCTAGGCATATTTATCTAGAGTTAACTTATAAATATTTCCTTGATGACGAGGAATTTATTGGGCTACTTAAGAAAACTTCAGTAGAAGCCATCAATATTGAAGATGTTCAGATTACTTGAGAGTACCTATTACGGTATTGGAGTTCGGACATAATCAATAAAGTGGTCGTTCTGACACGGTCACGAGGCTGAAGCGCGGACGCGGAGTTACGCAGGGTGTGAGTACGGTGATAGGCGGTAGCGGGTAGCGAGTAACGGAGCGGATTTATTCATGTAGAAAGTAACAATTTTCTTTTTTTTTATCGAGGTCGTTTAGTCCTGAATTTTTAAATTGAAGTAAATTAATAAATTGTATTATTACAAGAATATTAAAGCAAATATTTACAAACAAATTAAGATAATGAGAAAAGAAGAAAAGCTTCAAAATTATATTTGGAGATGGTAGGATTTAAACCCAGGAGTTTCAGCATGCCAAGCAAACACTACCACTGAGATATATCCTCATTTATCTAGAATCTAGACTATATAATTTAGTGTTCAAACCAAAACCTAGCCTACATTACATACACTAAACCTACTAAATAGTTTTACATTAATCTCTATCATCAATTCTATGGTTCTCCTACATTCAACAGGGGACGTCTTAAATTGTATGATAAATCTAAGGGATCTCAATAAAATCGCTATCGCTTAAGACACTTCGATTTTACCGAATTCCATACGAACTCGAAGGCACTCAGAAAACTCCCTACTTCTTATTGGATAATTCGTGATTTTCATTTTTTTCCTCCAAGTCCCCGTGACAGGTGTTTGAACCTGTCCAAAGACTTGACATTGGGAGACCAGTCGCACCAATCGCCTGCCAGTTCGACGAACTCGATTTATACACTCGATATTACAGTTACATTGGTAATCGATTATCGGTTCCAAATAATCGACAGTTGTATCTCTATTTCGGGAATTTGCCATAAAATGTTCACGCGCCGATCAATTTAAACTTCTTTTTTGTTTTCGTTTCGTTTTTGTTTTTAGATCGATGGTAGTAATTGAGGTAGCAGATTGTACCTAAATCTATATACCTATAAGATCGAATTTCTATTTGTTCTTCATCCAGCATAGAACAGCATGTAACAAATAATTATCGAATTAATAAAAGTGGACCAGTTATTATCAGAATTACAGCAGGTCATTGGATGCACGTGGCAAATGGTAGCTGTCCGTGGAAGACTACCTGGAGACGTTTGTTCAGCAGTGGCAGTTCTTCTGGCTACTAACTGCCTTCTAGCTGATAATAATAATGATGAATGATGAACGAAGTAGAACGTACCTAAAGACCAGCTCCCACTATAGTTTCTAGCCACACGGAACAAAGGCGTACCTCAGGGCACAAACAACCCTAGTTGACCAGACATCAAGATTGAAAAACGAATGATGATGAATGTTAATGACTTCTCCAAGATCTTCCCACTTCGCACGGCCCCAAGTGCCCCCGTACAGAGTGAGCGATCTATACTGAATTTTAAACATTATCGATTGAGTCGCAGTCGCCCCACATTCCGGCTAGAACGTACGTGCAATGACCCTTCGTCTGAGTTTATTGGTAGCGTACCAGGCATAAATCTTCAATCATATGATTCTGGACCCGATCGAAACTGTCATGGCGGAGGTGGGCAGTTGTGATTGGTTGATGATGTTTCTCTTTTTGCTATCGGGTTTTTCGCGCGCGAATACGGTCCAAAAGCAAATGATATCATTTTTTTGAATGATGTCTTGCCCCACGCCCCACTTAGTGTGGCCTAGGCATTTCACATGACTCTAACCTTCGTTCCAAACTGAAAATAAACCACATTGCGAAACAGCCGGTTCTTAAGCCTCTGTAAAGTCTAGAAACTGGGTCCTTAGAGTTTTAAAAAGTAACGTAAAGACGTTTTAAGTAACAAGCATTTGTCTGTTACAGCTCAAAATGCCCATATTGCACCCTCTTGATAATAAGTGTTTTGATCTTAGAAAAACTCTTCTTAGATAGATGTTCAAAACATGTATCGAGTTTAGTAGGATACAAACGTTTGATGACGCTTGTCTTAGTAAACAGAGAATCAATCGAATCTATTTACTTTAAGACTTAATGTTAGCCTAGTTGGGAAAATGCCAGAACTTGGTAAGTCCCTCTTTTACTAATTCAGCACTTCTCAGATCGAATAACGGATATTGGACTTAATTTATAACGAAATAAATTAGATATTGGAAAATATAACAATATATTTTTAAATACATTACATTTTTTATGGGACAAGGCCGATAGGTTAACACTTGCAACTCTTGTAAGCCAGGATCTACAATAGATGCAACCATAAAAGCATCGATACAGTAAAGTCCACCACGTCCCAAGGATATCCCTTGAACAAGTTTACAAATTAATTAACTAAACATGAACAGGTAAACAAACGCATTATTTACCTGTCAGAATCAATTAGCAAATACAAATTAACCACTTACATATTTATTAAAGAGATACAATCCAACACAAACATACAAGTACATTCACTTAAGGCGTATAAACATGTCCAAGTTTGTAGGTTTATCTCAACTTACCCCAGAATTAGGGTAACACACATTAAGATGGCAACCCTGATACTTCGATATGAATTAAGATATTCTAATTTTAATTGGTCGCCGGGTTATGTGTGTTGCCAGTTTTGTGAGATCCGTTTGTTTTAGGGAATTGTTGCTTTTATAAATGTAATGTATTCTTTTTCTTTTGACCTTATTTCGACTAGGTCTATCCTACCCAACTTGAGATTTGTAAGTGCCAGTTTCTACCACTTATCTATCTTTTATCTAGATTATCTAGATTTGATATTCATCTAGATTTGTTAACTAGAGATAGAATGTTGTCATTTTTTGATGCCCGGGGAACCTTCAAAAGGCGCCTAACTTTTTGGGGTAAAAAAGGTGTAGTGCGGGATTTTTACACGCGGGAAAAGAAGGGGTAATGATAAATGTATTCTACTCTGCTGTCACCGTCGCTACACTACTACTTTTTTATGGGCTAATCCGGTAAACGACCGGACGGATCACCTGATGATAATCAATCGGTACCGCCCATGGACACCCTAAACACTAAAGGCGTTACAAGTGCATTACCGGCTTTTGGGAACTAAAAATTTAAGGTTTGTTGGGGATTCGGGGATTGGGGAGATTGGGAAGGGGGGTAATTGGGCCTCATGTAACCTCACTCACACGACGAAACACAACGCAAGCTATGTTTCATGACGGTTTTCTGTGTGGTCGTATCATTCCGGTCAAGCCAGCTCATTCGTGAAGCATGGCTCTCCCACACTAATAATTCCTGAATTGCTATAGAATCATTTCTAAAAAGTTAAATTTCAACACAACCAAAAATACTTAATACCATACAATTTCTCCTAAAACATCACTGAAGGGTTAAAAGATCATATCAGTACCGTTCAAATCTTAACCCTTTACCAAGGGGTGATTTTATTAATTTATTTTCACGTGTATCTTGTATTATGACACAAACACGGCCATAATTGGCCCCATATGCAAAGTTTAATGTCGCCATTTTGATTTTATCTATGTTTAATACATTTTAAGGGTTAGTCTTGGGGTAGTTAGCTTTTGGGCTTTGTTGTATTCATCCGTTTGTGCTGTGATGAGTGTTTCTCTAATTTTGTTTGGTTTTGAAGTTAGAGTGGGTTCTGTTCTGTTGTTTTTCCTTAGCTTTTCATTTTTCCACGTCTTGTGGTTACCGATTCCAACAGAGCAATATCTTTATATTTGTAGTACGGCCCTTACATGCACAATTCTTTCTAACATATTTCTTTTCTCTATTCACATTTTTTATATGTGCGTCTTGCTTTTCTACTTCAAGTTTCTCACTTATTACTACTTATTCTGTTTCCTTTTATTCTCAATTTTTTTCCACTTCTACCTACCTGACACCAACTTCTTCTTTAACTTACCCGTCTTTGCTTATTCTTTAGCATTACATACATCCAGAACACTACAAAGCATTTAAAGACTGATATACATTAATTTTTCGATCTCATACTAAATAATTAAGCTTTAAATATTGCTTTTAGTTTCTCGTCTATTATTTCATACACCATCTCGCTTTCGGCTTAGCTTGTAAGAATTAATGGTCGTAGGACGCCTACTAATAAATTCCAATTACCAAGAATAACAGAAAATTATCACATTATCACAATATTAAATCGTAATTCAAGTAAAAATAATACCGAATAAAGGATATGAGTTAGAAGTTTCTTCTTTTGTGTCGATCAGTATTCAAGACGCGTTCTTCCCCTAAGTCTTATAGCTTTAATATCTACGTATCTATAGGTAGGTGCCTATTGCTTGTTATGGGGATTTTGTAAGGCGGGTAAGAATTAATACAATGTGTAGTAAGTTTCCTTTGTTTTAGGAAAACACGTGTATTTCTTTGTAGTCGGTATGTGTCATCATTACCAGGCCAATGTGTTCTTAGGCAATTCCGACATCCAAAAGAATAAAATAATAAAAAAATATTGTTTATTATCACAGAAATTTCACAATATTACATTCATAGTGCGGTGATTACATGGACGAGTGTGAATACCGAACGATACTGATACTGCTTTCCAAACTAAGCTATAAGCTTGTATTTTGGAAAACAGTCTTTACCTAACGATGAAGAAATAAATATAGATATGAATCTACCAATTTTTTTTAAGGGGGGATAATCATCGAATGACTGCTCCCGCCTGGGTGAGGCGGAAGGGAGTGTCAGACTCTTACTGACTAAAAACCACCCCGTTCCTTCTCCTGCACGTCGAGCCGGAGCCCCGGTAACCCGTTAGGTTCTCCGCAACATGAATCTACCAGATTGGCCATGTACCAGGGCCAAATTAAAAGTACCCTTAACCGACGAGTATGAATAAAATGGTGACTGTTGATTAAGCGAAAGAGGTATGTAAGAATCGTAGCCATTGGCGTTCCATAGCCTCTGCCTACCCCCATGGGAGCCAGGCGTGACGTTATGTATGTATGTATGTATGTATGTATGTATGTATGTATCAGTTCACGGGTTAATAAAAACAAAGTTTGTAATAAAAACATCAATTAACAATACAACACACACAATATTTCGTAGGTATGTATGGATGTTCTACCATGCTCTTTAAGTTCAGCTGAATATCAGCCAAACTGCCGGAGCTCCGGGTCGGAAAGCAGAAGTAGGAACGGGGTGGTTTTTAGTCAGTAAGAGTCTGACACTCTCTCTGGCCTCACCCAATGACGGGAGCAGTCATTCGATGATTTTCCCCCTTCAAAAAAGAAAAAGGAACGGGGTGGTTCTCCCTCTCGCCTCACGCCAGGTCATTGGATGATTTTCACCTCGCAATAAAAAAACAAAAGCAAAATAAAATGTTCAGTACCTACGTAGGTATATACCTAGTAACGATGATAACATCTGAATTAAATTTAAAAACTGTCAACGAGAGTCTCATAAACGTAAAAAAAAACAAAAAAAAAACATATTCTTAACAATGTATGTAAATGTGTATTTATTTATGTTGATATGTATTTTATCAAGATTAGCATGGAAATGAATCAATAAAGTTCTCTATATAATTGTTTAGTTAGTTAATTTTATACCTACATGCGCTTGCGCACATGCTTGCGTCTTTTAAGTTGACGTCAATCTTATTGTTGTTCTATTGTTAGTGTATATTTTATCCTTTTTATTGGAAGTTTTTATATGTTTTCCCTTTATTTTTCCGAAGACACAGCGTCTATTTAAAAGTATTATAGAAAAAATACTCAAGCCTAAAAAAATATTTCTATGAAAAGTAAAAATTCCATTTCTGTAATGAAAGGGTGAAGTCACTAGCTTTCAATCTTGTAATGAAACTGTAATTTTAACTAGCCAATCAGGAACATCATGAAAGAAAGAAAGAAAGAAAGGTAGATGGTTTATTTACACACCGTCACAAAGTACAATAACACACAATAAATTTAATACTGGAGACGGCGCAAAAAGGCCAGAGCTTGAAAGAATGTATTCATTGCGCAAGATTGTTTAATAAAGATATGTATAAACAAATAACGAACGAATAATTAATATTAATGTAACATTCCACTATAAAGTTAATTAAGTAATTACAAGTCTCTATTTTGTACTTTATATTCTGTATATGAACCTACTAACAATTATTGTACACCATCACTATAAAATTACACATAAACACACGCATACTTAGGTATTACATTGCATAAGTACTTCATTTTTTTTAAAGAACTTTCTTAGTCATCGATTTGACGGATCTTGGGGTACCTACAATTTCTTATCTTATTGGAGGTACCTTATTGGGAACATCGTTTAAGTATGCTTCTTCGTAAATTTTCAGAAGTCAAAACGCATAATGATGGTTTTAGAACTGTAATTTAGTTGACATTATCATATTAATTGAACAACGTTTAACCAATTACGCAACTCGCACCCGTACATAATAAAACCTCCTTTTTCCAACCATTTAAAAAAAGAAACTGGCCCCTTCTAACTTTTTTAACGGATTACTTAAAGCAATTTTAAAATAAGAACTATTAGCAGTTCCCTTTCTTTTTTTTTGGCGCGTAGACACATTTTTTCCCGCCTGTTACAAGGGCGAGGCGGGGTGAATTGAAGGAAACCCAATAACGCGAAGTAATTTTTCAATTGGTCGTGTTAAGTTATTTGAAGGCATACACCTTGTTTTTGGATGGGTTTATGCTATATTTTAGTAGTAGGTTACTTAGGTTAGGTTTTAGTAGGTACTAATGTCCAAATACTAACTGCTTCGTAGGCCGAATGGTCGCAAGTGCGATTGCTAGGCAAGAGGTCTCGGGTTCGATTCCCGGGTCGGGCAAAGTAGGTAATATTGGATTTAAAAAAAAACTTAGCACGGAGTCTGGAATTGTGCCCTGAGGGCCAAGCACGAATAACTATCGCATTCGTATCGAAATAGTATCGAGCGAGTTAAGCTGATTGGTTGGTTTACTTGAGCCGGCCAATCAAAGCGCCGAACGCGCTCGATACTATTACGTTACGAATGCGATAGTTATTCGTGCTTGGCACTCAGTATATGGCAATATGCTCACACCCTATTACATGGGACTTATAAAATAAAATAGTTAAAAATGGGTGTTATATTGTACAGTGGCACTAAGTGCCGACGTTTAAGATGCTCGGTTTTCATGCACGAGGGTGCATGAAAGAAAGAAACCTACCAACGGCAAGTACCAATGTGGCTTTATCCGAGTTATATGTACTTTCTAACATTATTTAGACACCACTGATACGGTGATGGAAAACATCGAGAGGAAACCTGAACTTATAATTTCTAATTATAAGTTTTATTTCACCAACCCGCATTGCAAGCAAGCGTAATGATTAATGCTCAAACCTTTTCCGTGTGAGAGAGGCTCTTAGTCAGCAGTGGTCGATAAAATACTAAAATCGGTACTAATATGCAACTACAACTTAATTACAGTAATTATTTATTGGTTTATTTATTAGTTGACAAGTTTACATCGTTTTCCTTCCCTTCTAGTTTGTTACTTTCCTCAAAATGTACCTCGCGCATACCACCATCCATTTCGTAGCTACCTACTGCAATTTGCATACAATTTTTTCTCCAGTGCAATACAGTTCTTTTGTCTGACATTTGCTAAACTTTTACAAAGCGTTTTTCTTTTTTAATTCCTTTCTTTTCATTTTTCATTCCAAGTCGATGGTTTTTCATTTCAAAGTCTTGCTTTATTCAGTACCTATTAAATTATATTATTTTGTTAACTGACTGCCTCGCTGGCCGAGTGGTCGCAAGTGCGACTGCCGGGCAAGGGGTCTCGGGTTCGATTCCTGGGTCGGGCAAAGTATTACCTACTGGGTTTTTAAAAAATCTCAGTAGTAGCACGGACATGGGACATGGGACATGTTACATGGGACTCATAACATAAATAGTGAAAAGTGGGTGTTACATTGTATAGTGGCATTAAGTGCCATAATGTGCACCTCTGCCTCTGGGGTCTCTGAAGGGGTCTTCGAGGATAAAAAGGCGTGATGTTATGTTGTTAATTGGGAAGCTGAATAACAATTGGTGTTATCTATACATAAATACACGTAAATAAAAAGGAACTTCTGTTTGTTAGTCTCGCTAATCTCGAGAACGGCTGAACCGATTTGGCAAATGGTCTTGACATGTTTGTGCAAGTCCAGGGAAGGTTTAAAAGGTGAGAAAATGTCTTAGGTGGTACGAAGTTTGCCGGGTCCTCTAGTTTGGTATCATTATCATCATCATCAGCCTGTATTAGTCCACTGCTGGACATAGGCCTTTCCAACGGCACGCCACTGAGCTCGGTCTTCAGCTGAATAAGTTTGATTTTGTTTAACTATTTCATTGAGTACTGTTTCGCTGGCTGTAAAACTATTTAAACAGCCGTATTTATAATAAACTGCCCGTAGCAATCCATTGCTGAACTATGGGACTACTCAGCATAAGATTCAAATTCAAATTCATTTAATTAATTGTGAACATAGGTAACATTAGGGTCTTAAATAATGCTTTTTCAGCATACAAAATTAGAAAATATTTGGAAACAATGATTTGGATTGATTATTATTACTGAATGTCATTAGAATTATTAATTATTAGGTCACATAGGATTATAAATTTAAATTTTACAATATTAAACAAACAGAATGTCAATAGTTAAATATTCAAATAAGATTATCTTGCTTCGCTTAGTAAGTGCATTAAAGTTAGAAGTTTATTAAAAAGCACTGCACACAGTCTCCTTCACACAAGTTATAAAAACACAATTAACATCTATTTCACTGAAGATTTTCTTACACTAATCTGATCACAAATAAAATAAAAATATTTCATGTGAGATTATTTAAACATACATACATAACTTCATGCCTGTCTACCATGGGGCAGAGACAATGGAACGCAAATTGCTACGATTCTTACATACCTCTTTCGCTTCATCAACCAACAGTCATCAGTCTTTACATGCATGCTCGTCGGTTAAGGGTACTTTTAATTTGGCCCTTCTTTATATGACAGTAAATAATATTATTAATAGTGGTATATTTTAACTTATATTCGCTAAGTTAAAAACTACATGTCTTTGACGTGTTGACAGACGCAGAAATGTAACAGACCCACAATTGCACGCGTCAATGATTCGGGGACCACAGCCCTTAGAGGGTAATAGACATGTCGTTGAGAGAGGGCTCTGTGTACGACGGTGTATGTATAATTTCTTTTTGTTAGAAATAGATTGGGTATTTTGAAATAATGAGTATTGATTGATTTCTAGTTTCGGTATAGAATACAAAAATGTTTAAAGCGTTGGTCTTTTGGATACTCACGGTAGGTAATAATATTTTGTTTTTGCATAACACGTTCGGTTTGTGTCAACTTAAAAATGAACTGTTTTATTTATGAATCTTTGATATCTCTCGTCCAACATTTAATTAGAAAAAAACTTACCGCCCTTTGTAAAGGTTATTTTGTCAGCGCCTAGCTAAAACCAAAGAATCACCCATTTTACATAGCTCAAAATTACATCAACTTAAAAATATCTTTCTAGTCATTTAAAGCCAAGGGATACATTAGGGCACAAAATGGCCCACGACCTGTATCGGCGAGGCGACATGTCAAAGTCAAAGCATTTATTTCAATTAAACCATAAATTGGTACTTTTGAAACGTCAACAAATACAAAATAAATAATAGTCTGTCAGTCAGTCCGTCATTGAAGCTAGGTGAACCTAGGTGCTCATTTCAAAATGTAGATTCGAATGGAGGCGAACGAGCAAGAAACTTCATTCGTGACTCTTTTAAAACAAGTATGTTCTACAATGTCTCAGATACATATTCCAATACTGTATGTCTACATGTAAAACAATGCCCGTCAATTTCACCCGACATATTATAAGGCGACAACGCGAGCCTTATGTCCACAGCGTCGTTGATGTTGCCAGACATGTCGACCAAAGTCCGGCAACGTCGCGCTACTTCACCCAACGTCGCTGGCGACCCAAGTTGCAAGACAGTGTATCCTTGACTTAAAACAAACTACAGGGCCCTAATTTTTTCCCACCTATAACAGTCTATCTATACCATTCCTAACTCTACAGCCACCCCTCACAGAGCAACAAGGGCAATCTTGTGGGTGACTTGTAAATGAAAACGAAAAAAAAAGTTATAAAAAAATGGCCGCGTTTTTAAACATGACTTTTGCATTACGACGTCCACCACCGAGACTATTGAACACGATACTTAATAGAATTATTGAAATGAAAATATTTTTTTATTTTTGTGACAAACTCGTTGAACGGTTCGTGACGTCATTTTATTCCGTTTCAAACATTTTGACAGTATGCAATAAAAAATAATTCCTAACATTTTCATTTAGTCGTAAGTGCGACTGCCAATAACAAGTATCTTGATACCAATAGTTTGACTGCACGGTTGGTGCGATGGCTAGGCAACCGGCTGCCGTGCAACGTGTCGCGGGTTCGATTCCCGCACGGGACAACACTTTGTGTGATCCACAAATTGTTGTTTCGGGTCTGGGTGTCATTGTGTATGTGAACTTGTATGTTTGTAAACGCGCCCACGACATAGGAGAAAATCTTAGTGTGGGGCAACGTTTTAAAAAAAAAACAAAAAAGAAGTGCATTGTTTAATTTAAAAAAAAAACTTCGTAGGTAATTACACAAAGTCTGTTACTGGCAATACGCAATGAGACAGTCTTAAAAATTTATCTCAATTTTAAAAGAGAGAAGAGGTCTAGACTACACCTAACCTCTTATACTGTTAAGTGTCACATAAGTTCGTGAAAACCAAAATATCATTTGGCTATCTTACGTTAGGAGTTCCTTATAATGCAGCTGAGGTTAACGGGCATTAGAGGCTTCTCAGTAGACTAAGGTTTAACTATAAATAAACGTAATATCAATTTACTATAAATTAAACAACAAAAGCTACATCATTGGTCAGATTTGGTGTCGATCACCATGATTCCATGGTGGATCCAATCCTCAAACTCACCATAAAATGTGTCCCAAAGGAACCGGTGCACTTTCTAGGTGCGTATAACTTGTTTAATCGAGCAGAACTGTGTCTTTGACGACTTCATTATTTATTTAAATCCTTACTTATATTATAAATCGGAAAGTGAGTTTGTTTGTTTGTTTGTTCCAGTTTAACGCCGTAACTACTAAACCGATTGCTTTGAAATTTTGCAGACGTAAAGTTACAAGTCCGGATTAAATAATAGGGTACATTTTATCCCTGAAAATTTAGATATTCCCGAGGGAAAACAAAAGTATTGGTATAGATGGCGCTGTGTGTATTGGTATATGTCACATTGGCTTTTTATCCTTTTATGACGCGAGCGAAGCCTCGGGTAAAAGCTAGTAAATACATAAATCTTACTTGGAGTACTGGAAGCACTTGACTAGCGTTAGATTAGTTAGCATTTGTTTTTTCTTATAAGTACTGTTTGTTAAATGGTTGCATGGAGAAGTCATTGTATGAGTTTCACCGCGCTAGGTTCTCGGATATCGGGCTGGAAAATGACCATAGGATCTGCCTCCAGCTCCACGTAGGACTCAAGACATAATTGGTATTACATTTTTTTATCTCTTTAACCAAATAAGTACTTTCCATTTCCTTAGCCACACCTCAAAAACAGACTTAACTTAATATCCTGTGTCCCCTAAATGGGGAAGAGGGCGTCCATTGAAGTTCTGCATCGCGATCTGTCTCAAAAACAGAACAATACCACAATAAAATATATCCATTAGCTACGTGACAAAACTCATGCGCATTAATTATTTAATAATTAAAATGACTATAAACGGGATGTATGAGTGTGCAGCTGACCTAATGAAATACATCGTTAGCTTAATTTAGGTATTAATTAATTAATTAATTCATAATATTATGTCAACGTGCAGATTCTCACGAGTACAGATTATCCCTATGTAACACATACATCCGGGACGGCATGGATGATGTTTTTATCTACCGCTGCTAAATTCGCGGTTGTCGGTATGATGAATAAGAGTCAACTTAATTATGTAATATAAATACAGGTACCTAGAGTCCTAAGCTACTACAGTAATCTTGATATTAGCATACCAATATAGCTCGTAAACTATGAATCAATATCGAAGCGTCTCAGGAAACAGACAGTAGGCAAAATACCTCCTTTATTGACGCCTTCACTTGATACTTGTTCTAACTAATTTTGATACTTGATTCACTATACCGTTAGTAAAACAATGAATGAATATTCTACACTCCGATACAGAAGCAAGATTTGGTATTGATGGATTTGTTACTCGGTGTTAATGGTCTTGATACTTTTATAACGATTTCTTGAAAATACTGATACATATTTTGATCGACTAAGCATTTAAGTTCCACGAGATATTATAGTTAGTGGTTGCAAGTAAAAGATTATTATCTATTATTATCTATTTGTTTGAATAATATTTTTAACATTCCGATCTTAAAATGTTCATTTTCTCTTGAAGCTCAACCTGTTAACGTTGTTTGTCCAACAAGTACGCATTAAAAAATACAGATGTCGCTTCCATGACTTATCAAAACAAAAAAAAATATCCATCAAATTAACAGTTATTGCACAGCAACGTCTTTCAACACCTTGCAAAAATTAACCACACACAAACGAACCACAACACAATAGCCACATCAATCAAGTATCAAAACATGGTACACTACGTCCATCTTAGACATTTCTAGGAGTCACGTAGCATGGCGGTCGAGGCAGCACGTTCACCAATCATCGAAACCAAACCCGTGACCGTATATCTACCTCTTTCACTCATATACTATTTGCTATTACCATCTCATTCACACGCGACGATTCCACCGGGAAATCTGAATAGTATGAAGTAGAATTAGGTGCTTTGACATTACTTGGTATGGCGTTCATAGATTTTCTTTGAACCTCCTTTGGTAAGGAAAAGTTGAATTGTAAAACTATGTATAAAATGATAGTTTTTTCGTATGTAGATGGTGGTGGATGGTGGAGGAATTCTATTAATAGCTGTGATCACAGTTATGTGTCTTGGAAATATATTTTGAGAAAGATTGGAATGATACCAAAGATAGAGGTTCAAAAATAGACGGAACTCATTCTGTTTTTAGAAAACTCTGATGTATTACCTAGAGTATCTGATCGCTCTAAAATTTTATTTATGCCTTGAAAAGAATTCTTAACCCGAAAATAGGCTCCAGCTCGACGTGCAGGAGAAGGAACGGGGTGGTTTTTAGTCAGTAAGAGTCTGACACTCCCTCCTGCCTCACTCAGGCGGGAGCAGTAATTCGATGATTTTCCCCCCTTAAAAAAAACCCGAAAATAAAGCATTTAAACACTAGTAAAATGAGTAAACATCATAGTCCAAGCATGAGCTGAACGTAAGGTTTGACATGATAAGTCGAATGGTCCATTCCATGCACTGATTTTTCTATTTACTTACACTTAAAAACCTCTATATTGAGTTGTCTTAAACAGATCAATATCTTCACCATGCTAAACTCCATCGAGCCCTTCGTAAACAGTCAATACTGTTTCAAATTCTGCTCACACATCAACAGGAAAATCAGCTTCGTTATAAACATCCAAAGCATCTTAAGGGCCATCAGTACCATCAGCATCTTTGTGCAATACAGTCAATTCCATACCGTTAGCCATACGCACGAGTGCTTCCAAACCATCGTCTCTGCCTCCCTTTCTTTCATGGTATTTAAAGATTAGAGTGAAAGAGAAAGCTAGTCTTCGATTTCTGAAATATTTTGAATGTTTCATTTTTGTTTTATTGATTTTTAGTTGATATGCTTTATTATGCTTCTTTGATTGAGTTACATTGTCTTGCATAGGTTCTTTTCTTCAAACCAGAGCTATGAGCTAAATTTCATAGGCACTAGCTAAATAATAAATCCATATAAGAATTTGACATTCGATTCATTATGTCAAAGTTTATGTTAAGCATAACATCATGCCTTTTGGTCCCCGAAGGGGTAGACAGAGGTGTATATTATGCCACTGTACATCTGTAACACCCACTTTTCACTATTTATGTTATGAGCTCCATATAATAGGGGCCTATTGTCATACACCTGGCACAATTTAAGACTCCGTGCTAGTACTGAGAATTAAAAAAAAACCCAGTAATACTTTGCCCGACCCGGGAATCGAACCCGAGATCCCATGCCCGGCAGTCGCACTTGCGACCACTCGGCCAACGAGGTAGTCATTATGTTAAGCCTTCTCTGATAAACCTGAATATTTTAAGCTGTCGTCTTCCATCTACCATTTAGGTGTGGATATTGTGAAAAACCCTAGTAGAGGAAGCCCGTAGACCTGCAATGGATTGTCAATACTGTTGATATTGTTATGTCAAGCCCAACCGTTGTCGCGGAGAACATTCGGAGTCGCGGAGAACCTCGGAGTCGCGGAGAACCTAACGGGTAACCGGGGCTCCGGCTTGACGTGCAGGAGAAGAAACGGGGTGGTTTTTAGTCAGAAAGAGTCTGACACTCCCCCCCGCTTCACCCAGGCGGCAGCAGTCATTCGATGATTTTCCCCCCTTAAAAAAAAGGCCAACCGTTACCTTTTTATTCATTTGATTCAATTAATATTTGAGGTAATTTTGATATTCAAATTCTAGTCACAATGAGTTTGGATACAAAATTATAGGTATTCAATTTGCCCATGATTTGATTAATTCAGAAACCTAACTTAAGTAATAAAACATGCATTATACTTTATTCTTAAGAAATTTCCAAAATAAAATCTTTACTTATTAGTTTTTGACAGAATAGTTACAATGAATTCACCAATCTCAAGATGCAAATAAGCATAAGAAACAATTACCATATTTCTAATTTGCATCCTTACAATCAAAGATATAAGAGTTACAATAGCATAAACATCGTTAGTTACGACCCCGTAACATTAGTTTTTACGATGTTCACATATTTGTTTATTTCATCTAATAAACTGCTTGACTGATTCTGAACATTGATTGTGAATTATATAAGTATATTTTTTCTCAAAAACAATGTTTTTTTTTACTGGCTAGATAGAGTATCCTATGCATGATGATCTTTAGTTTTATCTTGAGATACTGATTTCCATATTAACTCTAAAATTAGCAGATATGGATAATAAGGATACAAAAATTAAATACCTATTTGAAATATTAAAAACAAACTTTTATTGGAGTTTGTTGTATTTGTCTACAGAAATAAATATCTTGCACACAATCGGATAATATTGTCACATCCTGTAAACTCCTATATACCTCAAACTATTCAAATAAATGGCTCCAACAAAAGCGATATTCTAAGAAAAATAGCGTCCACTCTAACCCTCTGATACTACCGGTCTAAGAGACCACGTATTCCGATTTTTCTGGTCAAATGCACCCCGAACGAAACGCAACGGGCCGCAGTAGCCATCACCGATCTATCAACGCAATTCGCGTATAGAATGCGAAATGCGAAATTCGAAATCACCAATAGCGTTCCACGATTTCAAACGGACTTAAAATCGAACATTCGCATATTTAAAATTCGAACGAATGACTTTTGTTTTAGAGACACGATTTGTGTCTTCTAAATTTTTCGTAATGCCTCCTTTAGGTATTGGAATTTAGACTTAGTGGTATGTTGTTAGGGTTGAATTTTGTTTGTTTGTGTGTTTTAGAACGTTAACATTTTACTGCAATTGTTTTAAGAATATAAACTATTTCCTGTTAAAGCTCTCTTTCGCCCATTGTTTCGGTTTCTCTCTAAACTGTCGATGATGTCATGTTGTATTTTCAAGGGAAACAAATGTATTTAATATTTAAAACGATAAAAATATTGTGTGTATTGGAATGATTTATAAGGAAACGTTTGATGATCAATTTATTTCGATATTGTTATAATGCTTTTTTGAAAAAGATGTCTTAATACTTTAAAAACCATAAAACAGTTATTTTTTATTAAATATTAATTACAATTAGACTGCACAGTTGGTGCGATGGCTGAGCAACTGGCTGCCGCACAACGTGTCGCGGGTTCGATTTCCGCACGGAGCAACTCTTTGCGTGATCCACAGATTGTTGTTCCGGGTCTGGGTGTCATGTGTATGTGAACTTGAATGTTTGTAAACGCACCCACGACACGGGAGGAAATCCTAGAGTGGGGCAACGTTTTTATAAAGAAAACAAGAAAAGTTATACTTCAATCATTCATTACGTCCCGATTCGTTGATTTAGCCTGAAACCGCAAACTTCTCAATCTCGCTCATTCTTCAACACAACTTAAACAACTTCAAATATCTAATTTATGAAAAAAAAAATTACCAAAAATATACACTTTATTAGCCAACAATCTGAAGCACCATCTACCATTTTGTAGTCGAGATGTAAAACCATAAATTCTCTTAACAACCCTTCATTGCAGGTGGGTGAAAAATAATTTATTCAAATAAATCTCTTGAATTTTCGCAACATCGGGGTCTAGCAGGCCCCCGGGCGTCGTTTCGCAATTCTTTTAACTGCACCAAGGAGGTGACTTTTTTGTCGCTATTTTAATGAAAATGCTAATAAAAAAACGGCGATGATGTTTTTAACAAGTCCTGAGTATTTTTTGTAATGCGGTAATAAGATACGATGCCAGTTTGAAGACTTTTTTGTAAAAAAGAGAAGTTTTATGGCTATTAGAAGTTTTTATGAGAATCAAATTAATGTTTGAAGACTACTTTAAGGTAAATTTAAAGATGGATGCTTCTATCACGACTGTCCCTGTCGCCATTTTATAATAACCAATACAATATTATAAAATGAAGATACATAAGTACTTAATTTATAAGAAAACTACAGCATAATGCATAAAATTACGCCTTTTTAGCCCCGAAGGGGTACGCAGAGGTGCACATTTCGGCACTTAATGCTACTGTAGGTACAATATAACACCCACTTTTCACTATTTATGTTACGAGTCCGATGTAACAAGGGTTGAGCCTATTACCATTACCGGGCACATTTCCAGACTCCGTGCTACTACTGAGATTTTTAAAAACTTAGTAATACTTTGCCCGACCCGAGAACCCGAGACCCCTTGCCCGGCAGTCACACTTGCGACCACTCGGCCAAAGAGGCAGTCACCTGGATAATAAAACGAATATTTTAGTGTAAGAAAAACACCATTAACAAACAAAAACTCAACGGCAAGTAAATCGCAGGAAGTATGGCTTCGCGACGCAAAAGTCGTAAATAAAAAACGTGAGATAAAAATTTACATTATCGCACTTATTTTAATTTCATTCGGCATTAATCATAGCGGGCTGTGAAGTGTCGCGCTCCCATTTATTTGGAGCTCGGGTACTTTTTAATTTGCTGCTGCGTTCTAAGGGTTGAATGTAGATTTTGTGATACTGCATGACAGGCCTATTAGTGTTTTGGTGCTATCATATTTTATAAAAGTAATGAGTATAAGTAACTCGTAGGTATGCTTTATTTTTTATATGAACAAATAATGAATCTGAAATACACGTTGATGAAAATAATATATTGCCCCATCTTAAAAAGAGATTTATATCAATTAACAGTCAGTCAGCCAGCCTTTACAGTCAGTCAGCCCTTAACACGTAGGATTTGCTTTCAAAAATTTTGTGTAATACTTCTAGTTGGTATAAACGTCAGAAAAGGTTTATAACCAACATCATAATACTTTTAACCCTTTGAGTACCGTCATTATAGACACAATTAAAGAACAATAGGTTGGGGTCACCGGTGTCCTCGCGGTGTTTGACAGTTTAAAACACATAACATAAAATCACGCACATTACAGTTAACTGCACGGTTGGTGCGGTGGCTGGGCAACCGGCTGCCGCGCAACGTGTCGCGGTTTCAATTCCCACACGGAACAACTCTTTGTGTGATCCACAAATTGTTGTTTCGGGTCTGGGTGTCAGGTGTATGTGAACTTGTATGTTTGTAAACGCACCCACTTTTTTTTGAAATTGCTACGATGTAACACTCACTTTTCTCTATTTTTTTGTTGAGTCCCATGTAACAGGGGGTGAGCCTATTGCCATATACCAAGCACAATTTCAGACTCCATACCACTACTGAGATCTTTTAAAAAGTAATACTTTGCCGACCTGTAAATCGAACCCGACACCCCTTACCCAGCAGCCGCACTTGCGACCACTCGGCCAACAAGGCAACAGTTTCAAAAATTGCCTGAAAGGAACTAATAGCTAGAGGTCCCTATACTTATACTATATTTTTTCAATAAACACGATGATGTGGGCTCCTCACCGAAGGTTGAAGGGACTGTACCTACAAGGGATATTTGGCCCCTAAACAAATTGTGTGTTGTGATATTCTAGGCACGGACAAGACGTGACCTCTCCACGGACCAGAGGGAAAATGGTGTAAGTGTAAAATATAGTTTTATGTCACACACACCTCACAGAAAGCCAACGTGAAGCAACGCTTGCGTTGTGTTTCGTCGTGTTAGTGTGGTTACCAGAGGCCCAATTACCCTCCCCTTCCCCAATCTCCCCAATTCCTGAATCCCCAACGATCCTCAAACTCCTAATCCCCAAAAGGCCAGTAACGCACTTGTAACACCTCTGGTGTTCCAAGTGTTCATGGGCGACGCCGATTGCTTACCATCTGCTCGCTGATGATGCGTGAGGTGATCTGTCTGCTCGTTAACCGGCTTATGCCATAAAAAATGTAGGTAGGATGGTTATTGGTTGTTTATTTGAGATTCATAATTATGTAAACACTTTCTTCTGCCCACGACTTTGTATGCGCAATTCCATTTTTTTCCGGTTAAAAGTATTGGATAAAAAGTATCCTATGTCCCTCTCCTAGTTCTAAGCTACCTCCCCACCAATTTTCATCCAAATCGATTCAGCCGTTATTGAGTTATAAATTGTGTAACTAGCACGATTTTCTTTTATCTATATAAATAAATTTACCTACATTCTAATTATTTTTGAAGCGGCATCTTTCCTATTATTCTTAAAAAAATGTGATACACCTTATTTTAAGTCAAATTCAAGTTTTGAATAAGAATCTGTCAACCATCATACATCTATAGAAACATGTCTTAACTTCCATTTGTTTAGAATTTCGACATACTCCGCTTTCCCAAAAGGCTCAAGGCTAGGGTTGGATGAAAAACGACATCGTAGAAATTAAGTCTCGCCTTTGAAAAATGGTTCAGAACGTGGACACTGTTTAAAGGGACTTTTTACAGTAAACATAGGGGTCCCTTAACTATTATCGAGAGTCAACAGTTTATCAAACGATTAGCTAGGTTTTTTGGAGAAAGTGAGTGAGAAAGTGGTTTTTCGGAGTGATACCACGGCCTCACAATAAACCGACGTGAAACAACGCTTGCGTTGTGTTTCATCGTGTGAGTGAGATTACCGGAAGCATAATTACCTCCTCCCTTCGGTCTTCAATCTCTCCAATCCCTGAATCCCTAACAATCTTAATTCCTAATCCCCAAAAGGCCAGTAATGCACTTTTTTTTTATGGGACAAGCCCGCCACAACCTCCCAAAACCGCTGCAACTCCTGTAAGCCAGGATCTACAGTAGATACAACCATGAAAACACCGGAACACTGAAGTCCGGCGCGTCCCAGGGACATGAGTAACTGTCTTGGTTCCCGCAACGAAATGAATCAGAAGATATTATAAGAGGAGAAGAAAAAACTATAGTTTCCACTTCCCTCGGTGAATTTCTGCAGGAGACAGAATGAATGACAGTAATGAACTTGTAACGCCTATGGTGTTTCAGGAGTCCATGGGCGATGCCGATTGCTTACCATCAGGTGATCCGTATGCTCGTTTACCGGCTTATCCCATAAAAAACTTCTATTTCCTTCTTAAGTTCTATTCTTAAAGGTCGGTTGTTTTTGATTAACTAATACATTATTAGTTTTTTATTATGACACTGTAGTTTCTACAAATGTATAACTTACGATGGGCCTATTTGAAATTCAATAGAGGGAACCTATGTTCAGCAGTGGACCTGGCTGATGTGATCATGATGATCATGATAGCTTTATACTATCAATATTCAAAATGAATTAGTGTTCAAACCTCTTTCTATCAAATAAATCTTTAACAATAAATTGAAACAATATAGGTACGACAATCCATATTTTCGCACGATATAAAATATCAACGACAAAAAAATACACAAAAAAACAATGCTTGACAATAATACAAAAGCCTTGATGTTATCTTAAAGCAATTTGCAATAATATATGACTTAATCTGAACAAATTAACGGACACACTCAGGTTTTATTACTATAGAAAAAAATAATAAATCATAGCAAGGTTACTATTAATATTATCAGTAATTTGTATCAATTTTGTTGTTTTGTGATTAATTTTACACCTGTGTGTTTTATGGCGCATTTGGAACAAAGGAAGAGTGGATTTAGCCTCTCAACTGTCAAAGTCCAGCTCTTGGACTCGACAAAATATCCGTCAACTGCTAACGTCCAGCTCTTGGACTTTTTTTTCCCGCTTTTTGAATGAAGAAATAAACCATTAAGGACTATTTCTATCTCATTCAATCATATATCGATGCGTTCAGGATAGAAAAAGCTAGCATATAAACCCCAAAGCACAGATTCGTTAGAATAAATATTATGATTTATCGTCTGTTGATTTTGTTGGCCACTTCAGTGAGCCAACAAGTGTCATTGACGCGCGTTCCGAGTTTTTGCAGCTCAAAGTTATAAATTAAAAAGTGAAGTTTTTGTGAGTGTATTGTGTTTAAACAATGCCTGGGTAAGTAACCTTTGTTTTTGTATCCTCATTTTGTCTTTCATTTCATTTATTACGAGTGAAATGAATTTTTAAAGTGCATGAAGCAAACCGCCATTTTAGAATTAAATTTTTTGTTGCCGAATGTTTACATAAAAAGTATATTAAATTTTAGTGTTTGCTGTCAGTTCTAGGTTAAAATATGTTTAAATATTCATCATCTACAGTTTAAATACATTCAAATGTGGATATAGCGCATTAATTTCAAATAATCAATGTAAATACGCAATAAGTCCTATCGAGTCAAAGTTTTGACCTTGACAATAGCGAATTCCAATTTTTTCTTTTACCGGTGGCGAAAAAAGGAACTAAAAGTCTGCCATACTGCATAAAGTTCATATTCGGATGAATTGTTAGATTTGCAAAGAAACTAGCGCCGCCACGGAGACTACGGGGCTTTGTCCGACTCCATGTTGATTCGCTGATTTAGGAAAAACTAGATGTGGCATTTGGATACCTTAGTGTGAATGTTTTTAATAATATATTTTTTTTAATTGTATTTAAATATTTTGTATTTTGATATACCTATCTAAAATGTTGTTGGGGTGGGTTAAACAACCGTTTTTTTTTACTTTTTTTTCTTGTGAAGTTTGTTTTTTTTTTAATTTTATTTTTTGTTGTGGTGTTTGTTTTTCGCATTTGGTTTTTTTTTTTTGTTGTGGTGATTGTTTTTCGCACATGCTTTTACTTTTGCACATTTCACTTTGCTTTAGCGGTGTGCGTACACGCGGTGGTAGAGGAGGACGCAGGGGAAGAGGAATGCGCGTTCGTGGTGGTGCATAATCGGCCTCATATATCAGCAGAAGAGTAATTGCTTTATTTTTATTTAATTGTTAGGCTTTTTAAATTTTCAATGATTTTCTATATTCACTATTTTTCTAAAGGAGTCATAATTGCTTGAATATTAATCCTAATAAATATTATAAATCCGAAAGTAAATCTGTATGTCTGTCCGTCCATCATTCACGCCCTAACCATTGAACCGATTTTGATGAAATTTGGCATAGAGGTAGTTTGGGATCCGATAACGGACATAGGCTAGGACTTTTATCCCGATATTTGCAGTAATATTATTAACGACATTTATCCGACATTTATGACCCGTTTTTAGCAAATAGTAAATATGCATACGAATCGTGTAAACCTGAAAAAACTGTTTTCTTTTAAGTATTAACGTCGGCATGATAGAGGAGCTGCCAGCCGGTAGCCCTCTTGAGGTGCCTTTGCACCCGCCTAAGCGACGCAGATATGTACCGGAAGCTGCTGTTCCCAGTACATCAGGGTAAGAAAAAATATTTTACCTGTTTCAAGTTGCTGTTAATCGTGTAACTTTAAACTTATTTTATTGTTATAATAGTATCTGGTCATCAACGCCTACCGACGACGCAGGCGTCGTCATGAACAGTGACGTCGCGGAAAGTAGCGTGGCGGGAGGCAACCTAATACAGGAGCAGAGCGTGGCTCAGTAAGTAATAAAATAACCTGTTATACTGTGTTATGAAGTGGGCGTGTCCGCAAATAATATATATGTTTGTTTGTTAATAATATTTTTTTTTGGTTTCAGTACATGTGATGACCCTCCTTCACCGAGCGTGTAAGTATCATCGCACAAGGTTTTATTAAAATTCAACACAAAAGTATTCTTCAAATAATATATTTATTTTATATTTCAGGTTTGTGGAATGTAGTACATCAATTACGCCACGTGCGCGGGGAATGTATGGTCCTCATCGTCGGCTACAGGATAATGAGATTGAGGACTTCCTCAACTATGGTTGGTATTTTTTTATAATACACCAGCAATTCATATTATTTAATGTATAGGTTGGTCAATTATTTCTTTCTCCATAGGAAGTGAAGAGGAGGAGGATGGCGCCGACAATGAGGTCATGATTCCCCGCACACTGCAAATGTTCTTTGAACCCGAAGAAGATACTAACGAAGAGGCTGAAGCGGCCGGGCGCATTGATGTGGAGCAGTTGTCCACCTTGGTCCCTGGGGTAGCAAATGGACCTTCTTCACTGTACGATTTTACTTGGAGGAGCTACCCCACGGAACCTATTTCACCTGCCGAGCGCCGCGAAAAGTTTGTTGGTGACAGTGGCCCCACGATTGAACGGACCACAGATCCTTATGAGATATTCACAAGGATTTGGGACCATTCAATCATGGGGCACATTGTCACCCAAACTAATTTATACGCACAGGAGTATGCCTCCCATTTACTTGATACGGGGTTGATGGGCCCCCATAGTCGCATCACTAGGTGGAAAGACGTCACGTTAGACGAGCTTTACGTCTATTTTGCCATAGTGTTGGCTATGGGGGTCCTTGTCAAATCAAAAATGGAAGAATACTGGTGCCGCGATGGCAATATTTTCAGCACACCACATTTTGCCGCATATATGCCTCTTTTTAGGTTCCAGCTTATTAATAGATGTTTACACTTTAATGATAATAGACTTCTTATGCCAGATTTATTACCTAAAGAGGCTAAACTATTTAAAATCAAACCAATAGTTACCCATTTAAATTCAGCATTTTCTAAATTGTTTAATCTTTACCAAAACGTTGCACTCGACGAGTCACTGACGCAGTGGAAGGGCTGGTTAAACATAAAACAGTACATACCAAACAAAAAGTCCGCAGTTGGAATCAAAACATACGAAGTATGTGACTCCCGCACAGGATATCTGTGGCGGTTTGAAGTCCATACGGGTGCTGAAAGTCCATCCACGGAGAACGATAGAATAATTGTGGGGAGTATACCAAATTTAGTTCTTCGACTGTTGGACGGCCTTGAACACAGTGGTCGTACCATATGGATGGACAACTATTATAACTCCCCTTCTTTAGCCCGCGTCTTAAAAACGCTTGGTCTCGACTGCGTCGGGACTTTGCGGACCAACCGACAATTTGTCCCAAATGAAATTGTCGCTTTAAAGCAGGGGAACATGAGAGTAGGACAGGTGTGCGGCTGCACATCCGGAGACGTCGACCTGATGGTGTGGCGAGATCAGAACAAGGTTGCTATGATTTCGACATACCATGGGGTCGCAGTCTCTGATGGTAAGCCCACAATTGTCAAAGATTATAATATCTGTATGGGGGGCGTAGATCGTAAAGACCAGATGTTATCTACGTATCCTGTAGAGAGAAAACGTACTATGGTATGGTACAAAAAATTCTTCAAAAGGCTTCTGAATGTGAGCGTTCTAAACGCTTACATTATCAGCAAGTGTTTTGATGAATCAGTCGATCACAGAGACTTCAGAACCGATTTAATTAAGGCTATATTACAAAAACATAGCCAGCCTTTGCAGTCCGTCAGTGTCGCTCCGCTGCTATCTCTCGCTGGGCCAAAACTATCGCCTGAGGTGATAGCGCACTTTCCAACATGGCTCCCAACTCTGCCGAATGGATTTGGTAGACAAAAGCGTCAGTGTGCTGTTTGCAAAAAGCGTACTTACCAGTTTTGCAAACAGTGCAACGTTGCTTTATGTTTTGACCCAGAGCGAGATTGCTGCTACATACAGTACCATTCTTAAACGAACAGACTGACTGACTGACACAGCCTCCCCAAGTTAGAATCGAGACAGACTGACTGACAAATCGTAACATACCGTATAGTTTTTATTTGACGTTTCTGTGTGCTTTTTGTAAAAACCAAAAGAAATAAATGACTTTGAGTTTGAGTTATAGTTTGGCAGAAAAGTGACTGTGATATACGGGTGGACAACTGTATCCGTAAGTACAATACACTACCAAGTAATGTGCCTGAATTATCAGCAAAAATTGTGCCATGAGGCTTACTATAGCATTAAAGAGTTTTTCAATGACAAGGCTGCTTGGCAGTGAATGAATTGCTCATCGTCTTAAGCATAAAAAAACTATGTAATAGATGTTGAAAAAAGCCGGACTGAGTTTCTTGGGGTACTTCTCAGTCTCGTTGCATTTTGGAACCCTCGATAGAGTCATCACATCACAGACAGACTGACAAATTCTTAGGTTAGTTTTTTTACTGACGTTTCTTAATGTTTTTTGTAAATTTTGTGTTTTGACAGACAGACATGATGAATTTGTAAGGGTTGCGTTTTTTGCCATTTAGCTACGGATCCCCTACTAAACGGAAAAATACTACGAAATACGGAAACTGGGCAGTTCTGGAAAACCATACACCTCCTTTTTATTAAGTTGGTTAAAAAAATACCGACTCACGCTTGACCATTGAACAAAAGTTGTTTTCAAAACAATTTTTGTTTCTGGACGTCAAGTCATTGATAATAATTGTATTGATTAATCCGGTAATGCCGCATCCAGTTACAACTTCATTCTAGATCCGTGTCAGAATATGGTGGGTGATTTACGGGTGTTTGTAAATGCGTTTTATGATAAAAAAATGTATTAAAGCCTATGATTTAACACATCAAATATTGTAAATATTAGATTTAAGTTTAAAATAAAACATAACTGAACTATAAGAAATCCATGTTTTATTGATAAATACCACAATTAAAACTTTATTCAACTTTTACTAACAGTATTTACTCAAGGAGTGTATGAAGTTTGTATATTCATTTATAGGAAATTTCATACAGAATTCAGAAATGCATACATGTTATAGTATTTGATATACAAAAATAAAGAAATTTACGTAAAATCTGACGGTCCCCCTTCCGGTGTCTATTTTTCCGCCATTTTTTTTTGCAAGTTAGCAGTCAACGGAGATGGCGCGTAAGAGCCGTAGCAGTTGAGAGGATAAGAATTTCTGTTCTATTTTTACCTTAGTTGCCAGGGTATCCAAATTAAAATTCTAATTAGTCCGTCAGTTAGATAATGAAAAAATATTAGATACGTTTTATTTTATTTTCTCGTATTAAGTTACAATACTTAGACAAAATGCGATAAGTTTAGGAGTAGGAGGTAGTTACGTCATAACGTGCTACAAAATGTGGCACGCTGTGACGTCACATGATATTTCAAATCAATATATCGTCGAAAGTATTTAATTTTATGAGAACAGAAAAAATACGTGTCTATAGTTTTAAATTAATATACCAGACGGACATTAAAATAAAATTTAGGAAACTACACTATTAACTCGTATTTCAAGTTAGGCAAACAAAAATATTCTTGAACAAATAAAGTAATCTGCCAACTAACTATTATACAGTTTGGCGATTTTTATGTATATTTTCAGTGACAAAAAAATCCATATTTTTCGTCAATTTATCGTTATAAATTCTAAAATTCTTATTCGTTATCTTCGCATCAAACATTTCTAAGCTATTTAGAAAACATCTCATCAGACTCATAAACAGGTATTGTTTAAAACCTCAACATAGGCAATAAAATAAATTATATAAAACAAACACACGCGATTAAGCAATAAAAATGGCTACTGTTTTTTGACACCAGCCCCTTTCCGGGAACATATAAAATCTACAACGATTTGTTTATATCACATTAACAAGAAGGCACTTTAATAAAGTAATAAAAATCCGAGAAAGGACGGCTAAGAGTATAATTTTGCTATTAATATTCAATTTTACCCCCAAAACTTTGTTGCCACTTCAAAGAAAAATCTAAGATGACGATCTAAAGCGGAGTATCTACTTACGTAATTTCCGAGTAGGCGTTTGAAGGGTTAGGTCGAAATTGCGCACGTGTGCGTGTACCCGTGTAGTGTGCGTGTCGTAATTACATGAATGTTAACACTTAGCGCACGTGTTGCCTGGTTTTATTTGAATGCTTCTGTGTCAAAGTTCTTTTTTTGTTTTTCTTGAATTAAACGAAGCTAATTTTGAACTAGGCTGAAAAAGTATAGTATTTTGTACGGTGAACATAAAATTAAATTATATCATTAAGTCGTCCAAATTTGAAGTTTTTTTACGTTATTATAAACCGGGTCCTTGCTCTCTAGGTCGTTTTGTGTAGGTTTCAAAATGTCGTCAGATCTAGGGCTGATAACTTTGTCTCATTCAAATAAGAGCAGTGTAGGTGTCATCTTTATTACGGTTAAGTATCGCGTAGGCTAAGTAATGGACAAATAAAAATATATGTTTCATTGTTTTAAGAAAAATTCCAGAAGCCAAAAAGCTGAGTCACTGTACTACGACTGTGTTAAGGTAACTCAATATTATTATGATTCATAAATACCTACAGATATTACATATAAGGAATCATAAAGATAGAAATCAAGACACATTGCTACAATTTTTTAAAATTAAAAAAGCAATGCTGTTTTAATTAGGTACTTAACTGGTTTATATTTTATCCATGACTATTTAAAGACCATGAAATCACGCTAAAATCCTTATAATGAAACCACCCACCATCACATATTCATTCATATTCCACCCTTAACAATACTAAACAAAGAAAGAAAGCATTTCTTTTAAAAAAATAAACATCAAATACAAAAACCACACAAATCCAAAAAACCACGATTCATAGAACTCTCCTTATGACATCAAAGATATTTTTTTCTTTACGTTATTATATTTTCTACTGAAACCACAAAAAAAGCCCTTACTGTACACCTGAGAGTTTTGACAGTTGATTATCGAGCGATCATAATGCGCGGGCGCAGATTTACGACGTCATAAAGCACGGCGCTTGCGCACCACAATGGGTTGTTGACAAAACGCACTAGCGCCCTTGTGGACCCTTAAGTTTATGATCTGTAAGAATATGGAGGATATTCTTATGTTAGTAAAATAGGAGAAGAATAAAAACGTTATTATTAATGTTTTTAGTATTCTTTTTTTCCGAATAATGTTAAATATTAGAATAGTATTAGTCAGCTTTTACAGTCAAAGTCTTCTGTATAAACTGTAATATCTTATAACTTGTCTTACAAATATCTCCATCAATTTGTATTTTATTAAAATCAGAATCAAAAACTCATTATTTTTTTAAAAAAAAACGTTGCCCCACACTAGGATTTTCTCCTGTGTCGTGGGTGCATTTACAAACATACAATTTCACATACACAATGACACCCAGACCCGAAACAACAATTTGTGGATCACACAAAGTGTTGTCCCGATTAAAAAAAATATATATATTCTCACACAACAAATATAAGTACAAATTTAATTTTTTAAAATGTTTCTATAGGAATTAGAAGTCGCATCCACACTCACCTAACGACAACCTTCGTCCTACCACAACTTATGACATTTTATATCAAAATAGTTTTGTCTATAAGTTCATAAATGTTCTAAAAACCATATCGATACCCTCAGAGGGTCCCATAATTTGGACACTTTATGGGATACACAACAATGAGAACGGTAGCATGGTCCCATCATAATGACTTCTCGAAGATATTTTGTGGAATTTTGAACTATTTGTTTTTAATTTTGTGAATAGAATTTTCGACAGGATGAAGTCATAAAAATGATTTATGATTTTTTTCTTCTTTGCTTGTGATAAAATTGTACTGTTTTGTTCAGAAATCGTGTGTGATATTTGTGCAAAGATTATAAATGTATTTTGTATTATTAAATGAAATGTGGATAGTAAAATAATTAAAAAGTTATAATAATTGATTATTGACTGCTTCAATGGTCTAGTGGTCGCAAGTGCGATTGCCGGCCACGGGGTCTCGCGTTCGATACCCGGGTCGGGCAAAGTATTATTGGAATCTTTAAAAAATCTCAGTATATGGCAATAGGCTCACCCCCTATTACATGTAACTTATAACATAAATAGTGAAAAGTGGGTGTTACGTTGTACAGTGGCATTAAGTGCCGTATTGTGCAACCTCTGCCTACCCCTTCCGTGATAAAGATATGTTAATAATTGATTAAATAGCTCATATAAGTAATTTTTTTTGCCAAAAAATATGCTACTGTCTTTAATCAGGTTTTTTTTATTTTTTTAAGTTACCAGTTGATAAAAACAAAATAATTCAATAAAAACGTCAATAACCTTTTTCCCTATAAAATTAATGCTATGTGAATATTGCGATTCGCGACAAATTGTCGATTAGTGGTCATTACGCGCGATTCAATTCACAATCGCTCTCATTACCATAGTAATACCCCACCCTGGCTTTTTGCCATGGAGAAAAAATTTCATGTAGTGTGGAGTGGTGCACCTTTTTTTATTTTTTGCCCTTTTTGGAATCAGGCATAAAAATATCTAAATATTCTAATACACTTTAATATGGCTCGTCTCAATTACGAATGTTTGACTTTTATTAATATTTCAGATTTTTTTATTTTAATTGTTTTTTATAATAAAAATTGCATTCTTTTGTGTTTCTCTCAAATGTTATAACCATTATTTTCAAAATACTTTATAAAAAAATCGAAATACAATTATTAACAAACTTAATTTAGTTCCTGGTTCTGCCGCTTAGAGGTACGTAGATGTCGCCACCATTGAATATTTCTTTTGTTTACAAAATATACGATAAAAATCGATGTTCCTAGTAAAATAAAGAATTAGATAATATCATTGAATTAAATAAAGTCGAAATAAATATAAACTAACAGTACCTACTCTACGCTATTCTATTTAACCCGTTGTACGGCTACGCAATTATTTATTGATCGCAATGACCAAACATTTAATTTTCGAGTGCACTGAATACAGAATATATTTTTAACATACAATTTACTTTTAAGGTAACGTGACAATACAATTTATTCCTGTTTTATTTTTGAGACACGATCAAAGAAACACCTAACCCACATTTCTATGAAGCTAAATTAGGATTTCTAGGAATTCTTAGGCCAATTACGGCCATTCAAAAATTGCCATAGCGGACGGTATTTCACGTCCACACGGCGGGGTATTGGTAAAGTTTTCAACTAGCAATAATCGCACCTCGGATTAACCTCATTGGTTACGATATTGCCTCTGCGCAAAGTTAACTTTCCGAAAATTTCGGTCCGACCTAACCAAATCGATGTAACGAAACCATAGCGCGATCTATCTCGATCCCAACGCCATCTAGTTAGGAATTTGGAAACTTTTGCATTTCATACAAGGATGTTTTGTACGAATCGTCGGCACGCGAAATTGCATCAAAAACTTATACATTTAAATAAATAAAAAGAGAAACGATGCAAATTTAGATTTCCGTGATTCCTATTGGTCGAGTTAGTTTGGCCGAATTTCTCCGAACGTCAAAATTCGAATTGTAACGCGATCACGCACGCGAGGACCGTTACTGCACATTTCAAAAATAGAACACGCCGGCCATACTGAGTAGGAGGACAGTTGACAGTAGCGAATCATGATACGCTTATTAATCAGTCTATTTATTTTATATTGCATATAAAATATTCAGAAGACGAAGTCAAGGCGCATACATTCCTCAATAAAATGACCATAAAAAACTAATGCAGCACTTGGTGGTTTTATTGCGGTTCTTGGTAACCGTAAATATAATTGTTAAATTTCTATTTTAGGTGTTGATGGAATTGTGCAACTGAATCACTTGTTCTAGGAAGAAAATGATTCAGGATATCATGCCTATGAGAAATTAAGAAATTCCTAGATTGTAGTGCCATTTATTTTTTAAAGCAGTCATTATAAATACTTTCAATTTTATAAAAAAGAAATTCAATAATTAAAATTAATCCTTCAATAGAGTAGCTGTTTGAAGGAATTTTGTCTGTACACTAGCGCCATTTCACTAGTGTGGATTTTTTTGGAACTAATACTTAACCCTCTTAATGCGAATGGTCATACATTCACGATTTGTAAGGGGTCTGTACGACCAAGGACAACTATTTTATTTCTACTTATTATTAATTATTTGACTTATTTTAATAAATTAACACTTATTACAATAGTTATAAAATACCATAATAATTCGGTAAAAAAAATAGATTAAAACCGTTTTGTCCAATGTTTTTTTTAAACTCTATTAAAAAAACTGTTATCTTTTTCCGCAAATACATAAAGTGCTGTGAACTAAAATAAAAGCAATGCAATGAATGAGTTTGCATGTAATTCACGCTGAAGAAGAGAACATTGTGTTGTCATAAAAATGCAAGGAGCGTGTACCCGACGCATTCTCAAGTCTCAACAATACTGAATGACAAACGTATTAGAAACCTGATCATATACGCATATTATTTTTAAATACTTCCAATGTACATTTAGGTCGACTCGTAAACTTTACATAAAAGACGATTACACGGAATATTTATGTAGACTTTTCTGCTTGTCATACTAATGTAAATAAAAAATAAATAAAAGATATGGCCGAATGTTTTACCAAAGTATCATCTTTTTTTGTAACGCCATTTCTCTAATTTCATGTGCCTGATAACCATGCAAATAGTATTTTATTTTGATATTGTAATAAGCAATAAAGTGTGAAAAGCTTACATTATTTACTTGATAATAACGAAAATTTCAAAAAATCAAGTTATTTCCAAAAACACGCTTTCATAACCTTCAGATCGAGTGCTTAAGTCACAAGCATTTATCAACGTCCTGTACTTTAAGACGGATATCGCACGACCAGTGTATCATGACCCCTTGCGATAATCTCTTCCCTCTCGGCTTTTTTCCTGTCACAGGAAGGAAAAGGGAGAGGGGAAGGTCTTGGATATATGGTGGTGGGATAAAACAATCATTTGTCATGTTAGATGTAGGAGATATGATGTCAGCCGTCTGATGGACACAGATTTGTGTAATGCAGACTATGAATATTTTTGACGTTAGTCCATACGAGAATGTTTTGTTTTTACAGGAAGTTTTCGATTTTCCTGTTAAGTATGAAAGTGTATTGAACAAAACCAACTTTGAAATAGTGTTTGCAAATAATCCAATTTGATAAATAGGGCATCATGATTTTTTGTTCTTTCTTTATTTCTTTTACCTTATGATTTTTATAATCTCATGGAGTTTTAGTGTAAGGGATAATCTATTAGAAGATTAATAATACACCAACTTTGTTTCTGGACCACTCAACAATAATAACTTCAAAGGAAAAATAGTCATAAACAAGAATAAAAAGAAAAATCTACACCTCCCTAGAGAATGAAATCACACAAACGAATTTCCATACTCGTAATCTTCTCAATAGCTAAATAAATTCACAGATAAAAAATGTTAATTTTATTCCGAAAAGCAAAAAGAAAAAGCCACGACTCCTTGACTCAAAAAGGCTGAAGGTGCGAAGTGGTTTAAAAAAATTGCCGAACGAAATGAATATTTTAAACAGATCTCTTTGCGGTTGTGTTTTTTAATGTTTATTTATGTACCAATAGGGTTGATACGGGTTAATATTAATGATTTTGTTACTGAGGGGTACAGGCGCAAGATTTTTTTGATAGGGAGACTATCGGAAGAACATTTGTTTGTGTTAATTTTGACGGGGATTTGACTTTATTTGTTTTTGAAGTAGAGAACTTTATAAAGTAGATGATAGTAAGTTAAGTAAAGTAAGTTAGATATTTTTTACAGTTACAGGCGATTACAGGTAAATCTATGAAATTTGAAATTTAATATTTGTATTACCGATTATTATATCAATCGCACTGAGATGAAAAATCTTTAGCAACCTATTAGGGAGTAGGAAAACCTGTGATAATAGAGAATTTAATTGTTATTATTATTAGTTGAAATTTACCAAACTACACTTAGCCTTTTACTTTACTCGCCAATCACACAATCTACCCCATCTACGTCACTATCATTGTTCTGTCCAACCCTTTGTCTGCCGCGTGTATTATTAAAACGATGTTTACTCAAAAGCCTTTTCCATTACTCATCCTGTACCTGACCTCAATAAAAAATATCTTTATTCGTAAGTACATAGCAACAGAAGGTACCTATTGCCCAACCGACGGATCGGCAGGAAGCGGTAGTGGATTCGATCCTGAGTTGAATATATTATTTGATTGATGTCATGGCTGTCGTCATACATTACTATTAAATATGGTGCGGAATAGTAAATCCCTTGTTCATTCGGAGCTAAATATATCTTTCGGTAGTTTTACCTGGAAAATTAATTGAGATTCGTTTAGCGTTAAATGTTGTATGGAAATTATTGTTGAAGGTTTTTCCAGGTCATGGACACTATGGGCCTTGGTATAGGGATATACCTACGTTAAATTAACAGTGATATAACCCAGAAGTATGAAAAAAAGGGATTCAGATTTTGACAAACTCGCTGACTCGATAACTCTTCTACAGACCAAAAATTTTCGAAAAGTTAAAATATAGAACATAACCATAATATTTAAACAGGAAAAAGAAGACCCCATACTATATCCGTCCCAACAAAATACCCTAAATCCTTTAGAACATCATCAGAACGAAAAAACATCTGTAAGACAAGAAAATCAAACATTCCTCGAACACAACCCCTTGATATAAGGAAAAGTTACAGCACTTAAGGGGCCTCACTTTAAAACGCCCCCACAGATAATAAAAACGCTTGTCTATGTCTTAGACAATAAGGGACAATCGTAAACCAACCGACCAACGTTAGATGAACTGTTGATTCTCTATAAGCTTTAGGAAAAATATTATTTTTAGAATAATTTTCAACAAATATCAATTGTAAAGGATCAACTATAAAAACCAGATGAATTAATTATATTAATCTATACTTAATTATGATTTAAATGGAAATGTTTGAAGCATTTTACAGATTTGAACGTTGGACACATTTAAAGTTAGGGTTCAATGTAAATTGGTGAACAATTTGAGACTATACAAAAAGCCAAATGGCTCAGAACGGCTCGGGGAATTTAAAATTGTCATTACACGGGTTACAGAGTTTTTATACCGTTGGTAGCAACAGTAGCAAGGTGCTTAGATGAACATATTTCGCTGTTTTGCAAGGGAGAATAAAGGGTGTGTCTAGCTCTTTTATTTGGAGTATTGTTGGAAGCTAAAGTCAAAGTATTTACCAAGTTCAAATCTAGTTTCTTTTGAATAGTTCAAATAGAACTCTTTTATAATGATTGTGACGCTAGTTACTCTCGTCTAGCCATGAAAATTATTACATATGTGTAATAGTCTATGGACTATGGACAGTTCGGATCACATTACTTAATTTAAGTATTATTTTTATCAATCCTGTTGATCATGATTTCATTATTTACCTATAGCAATGTTACAGTATTCTAATTGAAATGTTTACGATACCACATAAATATAAAAGGAGATGACAAAAAATCTGCAACACCTTGTACCTAAAACATTAGTCCATTAACCAAAGAGATTTCTGAGCTAATAAAAAAAATAAAACTGGTAATCCTTTTTTCTTTATGTCGCTAAGGGTGGGTACATATTGTCCCTGGAGTGTTGCTTCCCACCTGCCTGCACTGGCCTTTATTTATTGCGATCGTTCACAACGCTTCAATGGTAGCGAAATTGTCAATTTTAAACTTATTTTTTTTTAGTTTAAATGGGGGATGATGCAGAAAATAGGGTAATAATTTAAAGCAATAATAGATTTCTTAAAAAACGTGCATTAGGCAACAAACTAAATATCCGTCGGTGTAAATAGGTACAGAATTTTTGCTAGATATTCTAGTCCAATAGGTTTGTATAAACAAATTAATATTCGATTTAGATATACAATATACACAACAATTAAGCCAGAAAAAATGTGAATGTCAATGTATCAACCAGATAGAAACTTTATCAATATGAATTTATATCCCAGTACAAGCAAATCAGCCAATAAAATAGTAGCGACATTCAAAAAATCTCTTTTTATCCACCTAATAGTCGTTAAAATATTGCAAGTTAAAGACCTGTCATAGGAAAATTTAAACTAATGGTGTTTCACCCTCTTATAAAATGTTGTATAAATAGCTGATAAAAATGGACTTATTAAGTCTCCATCAGTTCCTGTTTGGTATTTTATGTCCCCTTGAAGAAGTAGTAGGTTATTTGTTTAACACGCGCGCAGTTGTAGGGTTAATTTTGTTTTTTATAATAAGATTCCATATTTAAATTTAAAATGTGTCATTTGTTATGTACCTATCTATTATTAAGTTTATTTTTTAAATATTTGTATTTTCTTTTTTTACTAATTTAGATTGTCATAGTTTTAGTTTTAATTCTATTACTTTTTGTTTTTATGTCTATGGCGAGGTAGGCGGAGTAGTATTCGTATTAACGTATACGTATACTACTAAGTATTAATTTAAAATCTAATTAGTATAAATTAGTCTAGCCTTATACAACTATTTTATAAGAAAATAAAATTAACACTTAACAAGGTTTCGTCAAAATAATTCAGAAACAGGTACATTTTAACATAAGCCACGATGTTCTAATTTACATATAAATTGTTTGACGTCTTGTCGTCTGTCGATTGAGGCGGATCTCTAGTTGCTACCTTCAAAATGAAGATATTTAGGTATGTGTACAAGTAGGCACCTATTTCATAGAATCAGACATTACCTAGTTAATAGGTATAGTGAATTGAGAGGTTGACATTGTATAAATTAGAAGAGGATTGTTGCCTTTTTGGTCGAATGTTGCTATGGGTATCAAAGTGACCCTAGCGTACGGCGCGTCGCGTTCCGCGTGCGCCTCAAAGACCCATCAGACCACCACAGATGGGGCCCAATAGGGCCGATGCCGATTCGGAGTCGCGGAGAACCTAACGGGTAACCGGGGCTCCGACTCGACATGCAGGAGAAGGAACGGGGTGGTTTTTAGTCAGTAAGAGTCTGACGCTCCCTCCCGCCTCACCCAGGCGAGAGCAGTCATTCGATGATTTTCGCCCCTTAAAAAAAAAAAATGGGTATCAAAGTGCATGGCGGCCCATGTATGAAACTTTTTAGTTGTGCCATCGTTTCTGGGGTAAAGGGCTCCCTTTCAAAAGCAGTTTGGGTGTTCGGAACTCTTTGTTACTAGATGATTCACAGCAATATTACGGCGCCACTTGATGCGTTATATTCTTTGACTGTTGCATAAGCAATATTTCAAAATTAATGTCAAATTCAAAATTATTCCGTTTTTTATCTCCGAAGGGGTAGGCAGAGGTGTACATTACGGCACTTAATGCCACTGTACAATGTAACACCCACTTTTGTATATTTATGTTATGAGTTCCATGTAATAGGGAGTGAGCCTATTGCCATATACCGGGCACAATTCCAGACTCCGTGCTACTACTAAGATTTTTTGAAAAAGCCCAATAATACTTTGCCCGACCCGGGAATCGAACACGAGACCCCTTGCTCGGTAGTCGCAATTGCGACCACTCGTCCAACGAGGCAGACTTTTTTTATTTCTTTTAATTACATCAGGAAGGCATTTTTGAATTTCAACAAAAATTGAAAAGTTCAGCTATTTGCTTATTCCAATCCAAGGTGTAGATTCCTAAGAAGAACGAGCAAGAAACTCCATAGGTAACATATCTTTGAGAAAAGTTCTAACTATGCTTTGTTGATTCAAACTCAAGGCTTCATTGTTAGAAGTCCTAAACTAAGTCTAAGAGGCAGATCATCTTTCATATTTAATCCTAGACCATAAATCAGAGTTCTTCCATAAAAAACTGGCCAATATTAAACAAGGCACAACACAGAATTTTCTCAAGATGAAAAAGATTAAAAAAAAAAATATGAACTTCAAAATTTGACTAGCTTCATAATCTTGATGTTGAAACTCCACAAACATGAAGTGTTAAAATTCACACGGCGCGCGGCAGCCCTCGCGCGCTTTGAAGTTTCGCCGCCGCTAGGTAATCCGTCTACGCGAAGTGGATTAGGGTTGGCAACGTATAGGTATATCAAAATATTGAGTCACGTTGTTTGAGAGTAGAGATTATCTAGTGTTGTGTACACGACATTAGTTTAGGAAGTGGATTCTTATGAGATTTAACTTTGTGATGTTAAATTTTATGGTTGATTCTATTTTTACTTGAGTTCAGAATAAATAAGGTCGTATTCAAGGAAATAGTTTTGCCGGTCTAGTGGTCGCCAGCACTTTTTTTAAGGGGGGATATTCATCGATTGTCTTGTCTCGCCTAGGTGAAGCAGGAAGGAGTATCAGGCTCTTACTGACTAAAAACCACCCCGTTCCTTAAGTACCTGATTACCTGAAAAGTCTCGAGTCCTGAGTTGGTTACTGCATCTCAAATATTTTAGAAACTTATATGTATACTCGTACATAGGTGTTTTTTTTTCGAATTTAGGCGCATACCTAAGTACTAAAAGAAAAATCTTAACATCTTGCCAATAATTTTGACGCTCAAGTAATTAGAAACGAATACCTACCTACTTATTACAACTATCTATCTTAGCCAATAGGAAAACACTATTGTCATATTATTTTGAGTCAGAAATAATTGGAGACAATTATCTGCATGTACTTAAATACCTGAGGAAATTCATGACACTGAACTTAATTAAACTATCGAATTCAAAATTTTACTCAATACACATTCACATGACCTTTTACTCAACGATCCCACAACCAACCAATTCTCTTTCCTCACAAAATCTTATAGCTCAACGAAAAAACAAATAAGGAAGCATTATCAATAATGGCAGACATAGACAAATCGACATCTAGTCTTATCTACTCTATAAATCAACCCTAGCGTCTGTACGTCTGCTCTAACTAATATGAGCGACGTCAGAGGGCGGCACTGTGCGAATAATAAATACTACGCGCGCGGTTCGAGGGTTAGAATTGACTGCTTGTCTATTGCTTGTAGTTCTTGGTGATTTCTTAGTGACTATAGATACCTTTGTCTATCATAATCGATTTACGAGTTTATTTTAAGGATTAGGATCAAATAGGCACACCCCCTATGGCATAGGACTCATAAGATAAATAGTAAAAAGTGGGTGTTACATTGTACAGTGGCATTAAGTGCCTCTCTGCTTATCCCTTCGAGGATAAAAGATTCGTGATGTTATGTTATGTTGATCAAATAATATTCAGACGTTTTATAAAGTTGCAAATGCGTTGAGTTAGCTTCGATATCGTCTGCGCCAAACTTATTATTAAATTAATAGGTATATTCAGTAATGTCGTGGTGGCCCGGAGGGCGCGGTTTCGAAACCTACCAACGGCAAGTACCTACCAATATGACTTTTTCCGGGTTACATGTACTTTCTAAGATTATCTAGACACCAATGACAAACGGTGAAGGAAAACATCCTGAGGAAACCTGGGCTTATAATTTCTCTAATTATAAGTTTGAAATCGCCAACCCGTATTGAGCAAGCGTGGTGATTAATGCTCAAACCTTCTCCGTGTGAGAAGAGGCTTTCCTTAACAGTGGGCATTATAGGCATATTATAACCGTTTCCAAATCGCCCAACATAAAAATTACACTTCTTAATCCAAGTACACCTGTAAAATCCAACCCTAAAACACAATAAAAATAATTACACGGTCAATTTGTACCCGAGCATTACATAAAATGTTTAACCCTCCAATACCTACTGGTGGTAGTTTTAATTCCGTAAGTATTGCGCTCATTAGCAACGCAAGGGTTAACAGTTAACGAGCCCTGAAATAAAATTTCTTGGCCTTCTTTAAGATAATAAAAGAAATTAGACTTTTGTCTCTCGTTTTGGTGTAATTGTGTTGTGAATTCGATTTAAATAAGTATTTAAAAATTGTTTCATGCTTAACCGACTTCGAAAAAGAAGGAGCTACTCAATTTGACTTATATGTATGTATGTACTATGTATGTGCGCAAATATCTAGCAATTGGCTGATCCTATTTTAACGTGGTTTTCAGAAAAGTCTTTGTTACACTTAGGGGAAGGTTTTAGTATGTTTATTAACCGACTAACATCAAAAAAGACGGTTATCAATTCGACCCGTATGTACATACATAGGTAATATTTTTGAAAACGTAACTTATAAGTACCTAAAATAAATATTAGGAATCTTTATTAAATTATTTTTTTCCCACGCCAAATTAATTTACTGGAATATACCGAAATAAGTTAATTAGAAAATTAAATACCTTACGGCGTCGAAAAAATTATCCTCATTGCAGTCGTAAATATTAGTCTAAATTAGGTTTATTAATTTTGAAAATTAAAGAAAGTTAAAATGCAGATATTTTTTTATATTAGGTACTGTCTATCTTCGGTAAATCATGATTAACTTGCTTAATAACGTTACCTACTAAATTAAGGAAAATATTCTCTAAACACTTGTATTTAGTATAGAAATAGGTATGATTATGTGTTCCTAAAAAGTAACACAAAAATATCAAATAGGCATGGTCTAATATGATTTTGATCAGTATGAAACTAAACATGTATGTATGTAGTAAAAATAGAAAAAAGTTACCAGTTCTCTTGTGCATAGTATCTGAAACAATTTATTAAAATAATTAATATTGTTATTAAATTCACTTATTAATAAAAACAAACTGTTCTTACTTTAGAATTATTAAAACAAAACACACGAGTAAAACTACGACTACCGCCATCTGCACATGAACATTGGAACTTCTTGAAATTAGCTTGTAGTGGCTCATTTTGTCAAGAGATGGCGCTAGTTTGAAATGCGTATAATTAGCCGAGTAATGCTTACATTTTAAACATTGTGGAAAATAATTATAACACAATACAATTTTAATTTGTTAATAAAGAGTTTCTGCTGTCATAAAATGTTTGGTTTAATATAGCCTCGTAACATATTTAATACGACGGGTTGTTAAGAACTTCGAAGTTACGTATCACTTTCATAACATTTTTTTTCATATAAAATAAGAGCAACCATGTGATAGTAAAAAGAAAAAAAATATTTGATTGGACTCAGAATTAAATTAGGATACATTTTTTCCAAAAAGATATTAGTTACCTTTACCTACCTAAACCTAGGTAACCTAGATACCTGCCTATTAAAAGTTTTACCTAATACTTAGGGTTAACACGAGAACAAAATCATTAAATCTGTGATTACCATTATTTACTAACATTCCCACGATTTCTCAAACATAATGAACGGTGACCTTCGCACCCTCGGTCACATTGAATGAAATTATGGAAATTATCCGAATCATGCAAAGATACAAACTAATGAGTATTGACGAAATGAAATATGAATCATTATTGATTTGTGTCAAAGGAATTTATGATACGGTATGAGAACTTGTATAGGATTCCAAAACTTGTTGATTCACGGTTTATGAAATATTTTTTATGGCATAAGCCGGTAAACGAGCAGACGGATCACCTGATGGTAAGCGATCGGTGTCGTCCATGGACACCTGGAACACCAGAGACGTTATAAGTAGGTACGTTATCGGCCTTTTGGGGATTACGAGTTTGAGGATCGTTGGGGATTCAGGGATTTGAGAGATTGGGGAAGGGAAGGGTAATTGGGCCTCCGGTAGCTTCAATCACACGACGAACCACAACGCAAGTGCTTCACGTCAGTTTTCTATGAGGCCGTGTCTATCACTCCGGTCGAGCCGGCCCATTCGTGCCGAAGCATGGCTCTCCTACACTTGAATATGAAGAGTGTAATGGGTGCATTTAGAACCCTAATGACATCGAATCTTAACTAGTTAAACTTAATTTTTGATGAATTATTATGTTTAGAATTATAACCATGAAGATTACATCTTTATGTTACTACCTACCTAAAGTTGTAATCTTCATGGTTATACTACCTACTGGTAGTTACTCGGATATGGATACCTGCCTAATTATAGTTAATTAAATCAACCCAGGTAGGTAATACCTAACCACAACGCAAGAAAATAACATCATTGTCAAATGAAATAAAATACATTGTACGTCATCCAAAATCGAAAAAATCTCCCCATAAATCAATGCACCGCCACCAAGAAAATTAATTTCCGCGCATCATTTTCCAATCACGTGAAAAACACAAAAAAATACCGAATCCCCCACATCAAATAGACATTAAGAAATAATAACGCGAACACCTTAATCTTATTACATTATAATAAGCCCTGAATATCTTACAGATGTTTTTCTAATCGGATACCAGTGAACCCCAAATTTTTCATCACGGAAAATTAGATTATCGAAAATTTGCATTGCCTACAGCGCCATCTATGAATGGGAACCGTTATTAAAAACCACGTTTTGTTTTACCTTTCGCGTTTCGTAATTACTTCGTGTTTGAAACTTAGTGATGTAATTATAAGGTTGGGTTTTGTATAGCTGGTGTGTTGGTGAGATGGGTAAGTAATATTGTAAATACAGATTCGAGATTAGGGGGTTCGATCCGATTGGGGGCCCTCTACAAAAACAGTATGAATAATAATGTGATTAGCATAATATTGGGAGCTCTTCTAACAAGGTTGTTTGCTTTGATAAGTCAGAAGATAATAGTTATACATACATGAACGAATTTTTGAGATGATGTTATTTTAAGGTTTCATTCAAGAAGACACGTTCGTTTGCCGATTCGACTAAAATACAGTTTGTTAAGATTTTCCCGCTTTATACAGCAACATACTGTGCCAAGTCAGGGTGAACATGGTAGTCATGCCAAAGCTTAATGTAATGGCTCTTATAACAACATACAAAAGATGGATTTAACTACGCATTTAATCTTTCGTGTTCCTATATAAAACGCGGATATACGCGAGACTCAATATATTTTCTATTATGTCTTATATCAGTGCATTCAAGCAGTTACGTACAACAGATCTTTGCCCGGTCTTTCAGGAAACCGATATTGTTTTAAGGGACACGTCCGCCATAACCTACCAAAACCGCTGCAACTCCTGTAAGCCAGGATCTACAGTAGATACAACCATGAAAACACCGGAACACTGAAGTCCAACGCGTCCCAGGGACATGAATAACTGTCTTGAATCCCGCAACGAAGTGAATCAGAAGATATGATTAGAAGAGAAAAAAGCACGATAGTTTCAAACTACTGATATATTTAAATATAAAGGCTATTTTCTAGCTTTCAGCTGCTTCGGTGGCCGAGTAATTGCAAGTGCGACTGCCAGGCAAGAGGTCTCGGGTTCGATTACCGAGTCGAGCAAAGTACCATAGGATTTTTTTAAAAAAAGGCTCTGTAGTAGCACGGAGTCTGGAATTGTGCCCGGTAAATGGCAATAGGGCCACTATTACATGGGACCCATAACATGATTAGTAAAAGGTGGGTGTAACATTGTACAGTAGCATTAAGTGCCGTAATGTGCACCTCAGCCTTAGCCTACCCCTTCAGGGATAAAAAGACGTATGACTACTTAAGTCCCAAAACTGAATCACCGAAACTTATATCGAACCAAAATTAAGATCACCACTTCAATCCATATGCCAGCCATTCAATAACTATTCATCGTGACCCTTGCATTACCATACAGACGGGGGGTAGGCAGGAGTAGTGGGCAGTGTAAATAAATAATTGTAATTCTTAATAAAACTGCCCTCAACGTCCAATGGCCGTAAATTGCACACGGTGGATGAAACTGATAGTTGTATGTGGAGCGCTGCTTTTGATAATTTTTAAAGTTGGGACTGAGAAGTAATTTTTTGAATGTTTAGGAATAGAGTGACAAATCAAATCTCTTTTGATTTGTTTTTAGAGAAACAAATCAAAAGAGCAGTGGTTTTATGTTTCTTTTAACGTTGTCCCACACTAGGTCTTTCTTCTGTGTCGTGGGTGTGTTTACAAACATACAAGGTCACATATATCATCACATACATCTAGACCCGGAGAACCTAACGGGTAACCGGGGCTCCGGCTCGACGTGCAGGAGAAGGAACGGGGTGGTTTTTAGTCAATAAGTCTGACACTCCCTCCCGCCTCACCCAGATGGGAGCAGTCATTCGATGATTTTCCCCCCTTAAAAAAGACCCGAAACAACAATTTGTAGATCACACAAAGAGTTACTCCGTGCGGGAATCGAACCCGCTACACGTAGCGCACCAGCTGCCCAACCACCGCACCAACCAACACTCAATTTGTATTAGGCTTATAGATATTATTCTTGCTTTCGTATATTTTTAAACTACATCTGTAGAAACAGTAGATGCATATATACTAAGTTTTATTTAACAAATAAAAAAGACGTAATTGGAAACTTAAATTAAGGACAATGAATAAAAGAGAAGAAAAAAGTATGTAACAAGGAATCTTAACTAAAACACGAAACTGCATAAAAAAATCCAATCAAATAATTTGATCAAAAAATAAATTTCAATCAAGTATCAACTCCTACAGTAGCAGTACAATAAGATAGAGCCGTCAGTGGGTCGTGTAATGACCGGACACTTTACATAATTCGGTGATCGACTGACCCCTGCTTACCCACGAGTGATGGTTCGACCAGAGGTTACCCACAACCAATAAGAGATACTGGCGTTGTGAATTGGTGATATTGATTGGTCGATACTGGAAATGAAACTATAGTTTTGACGGTTTGTTGAGAAATGTGAATGATTGATGATTTTTTAACAGCCGGATTAACCTGTTGAAATACCTATCTGAAATATCATCCCCTAAATTAGTTCATACAAAAGTAGTCTCGAAACATCGGAAATCCTTACTAATATTATATTTGGGAAAGTGAGTTTGTTTGTTTGTTCCGCTTTGACGCCGTAACTACTAAACCGATTGCTTTGAATTTTTGCAGACGTAAAGTTAGAAGTCAGGATTAAATAATAGGGTACTTTTTATCCCGGAAAAATTTGATATTCCCGAGGGAAAACAAAAGTATTGATATAGATGGCGCTGGGTGTATTGATATATGTCACATAGGCTACTTTTTATCCTTTTGTGACACGAGCGAAGCCGCGGGTGAAAGCTAGTAAGGTCTATAATGTAGTTAGTGGAGAGCGATCACTGGTGACCGTGTGGGGATATATGGGCACTAAACAAAAGAAAAACATACAAGCTGAGTTGGAAACCTCCACCTTTTTGAGAAGTCATTTAAAAACAAAGTATTTAAACATCACTATAATGATATTTAATCGACTTCAAAAACATCTAAGTTTGACCTGTAGTTATGTATGTTTGTGCGAGATTATCTCGTGATTGGCTCAACCGATTTTGATGCGATTTTCATAAAAAAATGTTTGATACACTTAGAAGAAGGTTTTAATTAACGACTTTTAAACAAAAATATGGTTGTAGTAACTTATTTTACAAAGACATATTTACAAACAGCGGTTTGCAAATATTTCTTTCAAATACTAAGATGATATTAAAATTATGCTATTAATAAGATGCTATTAAAATTTTCTTTTATAATTCCATCGTTATGTAAAAGTTCCCGTATCTTGCTTATTTCAGAAAGAAATATTTACAAACAGCAGTTTGCATCCCAAATAAGCGTATCTGGGGTGATAGTAAAATATAATAGATGCTAGTAAAAAATTCTATTATAATTCCATTGTTACGTAAAAGTTCCCGTATCTTGCTCCTTAAACTGTCAAACACCAAGCGGTCACCGGTGACCGCAACCTATTGTTCTTTAATTGTGTCTTTATATACGGTACTCGACGAGTTAAAATAAGTAACCGGCCTAACTAGTAGCAAGTACAGGAATGTGCCGACATTACTTTCAAAACTGCCTACAAACGATGTAATTGAAACAAATATCTCGGTTGACTTAAAACACTGTTGAAGACCGCACCAATCTTTTTATTATCGCCAAAACATCTCATCTTGAAACGCATACCACGAATCGGGATCTGTCAAAGCCATCCCATTTTTGACACTATCCCAAAAACTCACCTCTGTGAGAGATGGGAAAAACGTAGTGTTGCTACTGATGTATCATTTCGGATCTGGATACGAGTACGGTATATCCGTGACATTTACGGACATGTTTTATCGGGGTCGGCTACGGATTCCAATTTATTTTATTATGTATCTATATAATTTTTTCACATAATTCATGTAAAATGTAAAAAACAGTCTGACAGTCAAAACTCATTAAAACGGCTCTAGTCTTCACACTATCAAAAATTATGCGAATCTTTTATACAAAGTAACTATTTCTGAATTCGGTAACAGTTATGGTAGCTCTTGTATAGATAACCGATACATTTCGGTTACAGTTACGGATCTCGGTGACATCCCTAAAACTTCATACTCACAAGGAATCACCCAGGTGGGTCCACAATAACGCTTTCGCAGTATGAGGGGCATATAAAAATTAATTAAATGCTAAAACGCTTGGTAAGTAGGTAAAAAGTGTTGATCGAGGGCCCGGCGCAGCGGGGGCCGTCAATCAACGTCCTCGATGTATTGAAATTGCAGTTTTTATGCGCTTGCAATGGCAGTGAGCGGTTTCATGATGGTAGAAACGCGATTTTGAAGTGAAAGGAACGTTTTGAGGAAAAAATTGGGTATCGTACCTCTTTTCCTCTGGTAGGTAAATACACGCCTGACTCTGTATTCAATTCAATCAAAGATTTCATGTAAGTAATTTGAGGCAAATCAAGCCGTAAACGTGGTAAAATGTTTGCTATTTACTCCAAACACAAGCAACATAGAAAAGCCTTCAAGAAAGATAGTATTTTCTCTTTCAATTTTAGCACAATGAATACGATAGAGTCAAACTATCAACTTCTTTATTTTAAAACTTTCGTGATACATATTAAATTTATTATTATGTTTTTCGGCTTACTTAACCTGTCGTGTGCCGGAACATAGATCTACGCGAGACACAATGCATTTTCTATTGTCTCTTATATACCCGCCCGAGTCAAGAGGTTAATGCTGCTCATGAATATGAGCCTCTAGCATGATTTGAAACTAGTCGAGTTTCTCGTCAGATAATTACGTGTGTGAGCCGAAAAACATATCAACTTCCTTTCGACAAAGCTATAAATTATCATCATCATCATCATCATCAACAGCCTATAAATGCCCACTGCTGAGCAAAGCCTCTTCTCACACGGAGAAGGTTAAAGCATTAATCACCACGCTTGCTCAATGCGGGTTGGCGATTTCAAACTTATAATTAGAAATTATAAGTCCAGGTTTCCTCACGATGTTTTTCCTTCACCGTTTGTCAGTAGTGTCTAAATAATCTTAGAAAGTACATATAACTCGGAAAAAGTCAGATTGGTACTTGCCGTTGGTAGGTTTCGAACCCGCACCCTCATACATGAGAAGTGGGCGTCTTAAACCTCCGGGCCACCACGACACTTTAAATTATTAGCTCGCAATTATCAGACAAAAATCGCTCCGCTCATGAACACACTCGCAGCCGCCCATGAGTATTATAACGTATTATCAAATGGCCATCGACTGGCAATGAGAGAAAAAACCAAACCAACATATAATTGTCACAGGAATTCGCCAAATGAGGGTTTTTACAACAATACGGACAGTTGGTACCTACATTTGTAAATTTTGATACACCACAAAAGGCATTGTAGAATTTTATGGAATGTGTATAAATTTTAATGTGATCGCGTCTTTATGTTTCCAGATAAAAGTACCGGTAGCTAAATATAGAGGGCGATATACAGACTGTTGAATTTTAATGGGACCTATGACAAATAAATTATGACCTTAGTAATAGTTTATTGAATTATGTGCTCGATATATGGCAATAGATAGGCTCACATACATAGAACTCATAACATAAATAGTGAAAAGTGGGTGTTGCATAGTGGCATTTAGTGCCGTAATGTGCACCCCTGCCTACTCCTTCGGGGATAAAAGGCGTGATGTTAAGTTATATGTGAATTAGGGTCCCATGTTTTTTCAAGGTGTTTTCCTTCCTTACATGAATCTTCTTTAAGAAGATTAAATGTACGAAAGTGAATGTAATACGTAATTTTCTTTTTGCATCTCAAGTGTTCTGCATAGAGCAGAAAGTGCCCTGCAGAGTGCACTAATTGCATAAAGCACTTTATACAAGTACAATACTATTATTTTACTAGTTAATATCATATGCCCCTAATATGGCAACAATCAGTGAAAATTAATAACAAGGTATGCGCTACTTCTAAGAATATAAACATTAAAAAAGGAACAAACTTAGCATTGCCTAGAAATCGTATCCACGCACCACACACGACTAATAAAACGGCCACAAAAACCGACCACAAACACATAACTTACCATTTTCTTATACCAACGCACTCGACTTCTTTATCTACCCGCAAAAACTAGGCCTACACCATAATAGTCCAAGAGACAGACAACGACCCATCTACATAATCCAACAACTTTACAAAACCCAGTAAGTAGACTGCAACAATCGAAACCATTTTCTATTGACATGATATTACCATTTAATAGCCTCCGATAGCCCGTGGCCACGCAAACGGCTATCGGAATTACCCGGGGACAGTTTATGAGACATAACAGTCGGGCTCTCCGACTATCTGATGCATTTTTAGATGACTCGATTTTGGGTTAAGACAATCGCGGATAAGGTTTGGTGCAAGTGATGAACTTAGAAGTAAGTTAGTGTATTCAGGATCAAGGACTTTCAATGTCCTTGTTCAGGATTATCAAAGTTGGCGTGTGAGTGAGGTTACCGGGGGCCAAATTAAACCCGACCTTCCCTAATCCATGAATCCTCAAAATCCTAATCCCAAAACGCAGGTAACGCACTTGCAACGCCTCTGGTCTTCCAGGTGTCCATGGGCGACGCCGATTGCTTACCTTCAGGTGATCCGTCTGCTCGTTTATTGGCTTTTAGGTAGTATTCTGTGTGTATATATGTCACGATAAACAGATTAGTTTTGATGACCTTTTTGTCTACTACCAAAAGATACTATAATAAATTAATAAAGTCAAAGCATTTTTTTTCAATGACGTCAACAAAATATACAAAATAAATAATAGTCTATCAGTCAGTCCTTCAGTGAAGCTAGGTAATTAACTAAAATAGTTTCAGTCATCATTTAAATTCATTTTTTGGTGGGGATAAGTGATTGTGCGACTTCTTTGGCTTTGTACTTCTTTTTTAAAATTATTTTTATATTTCTGGTATTTTCGAATTTTGAAGTAAAATGAGTTGTTTTCCCATTTTTTTTATAAACCCCGAATTGCCCAGGACGTGTTTCTTGTTTTACGTATGAAATGTTTCCGTGGTTTTTACGTAAATCGCTACAAGCTTAAACCTTGCACAGAACATTGGAAAGCAATTGACTAGGAATTTACTGTAATAAGGATTAGGAAGCATGTCGGCCAATCCTAAGGGGCAGTCAGACCATACACCGGCGGTTTTATTCAATTCTTGTACAAACTGCAAGGAAAAACTCTGTCTATAGTGGAAATGTTACACAGAGGCTTGATGTAACATCATGGTGGATTGGATGGTGATGTGCTCAGTTCTCAAGAATAATGATTTTTTATGGTACAAGCCGATAAACGTACAGACGGGTCATCTTATGGTAAGCAGTCGGCGTCGCCCATGGACATTTGAAACACCAGAAGCGTTACATGTGCTTTACCAGCCTTTGCGGATTAGGAATTTGTTGAGGATTTTTGGGATTGGGAATTTAAGATTGGGAAGATAGACGAAGCAGGGGGTATTGGGCCTCAGGTAACCTCACTCACGTGACCAAACACAATGTAAGCGTTGTTTCACGTCAGTTATCTGTGGCTGTGGTATCACTCCGGTCGAGCTGGCCTATTCTTGCCGAAGCATGGCTCTCCTACACTTAAAATGATGCGGATCCTAAACCTTAATAATTTTAAGTATGTAATAATGTTAATATTTTTTCTATAAAATAATATATAGCACATGTATTGTCTTCTCGGTTCATGAATATCACTGGCATAACATAAAACACTGCAATACTTACGTACATCAGCTTTATTTTCAAAACGGATCTTCAAGATTCTTACTTATCATTTATTAAATTCTCGAAACTAGCCACTAGCCACTATGATGTTACCATCTACCATAAAACTTCAGCCCACCATAAAATGCCATAACATGGGCCGACCTCGTAAAACTGACCCTCATTGTAGGGGCCAAAGGCAAAGGATGATCATTCAATAATTTATACAATTGATAAATAATAAATAAGTAGGGACAGCCCTAGTTTTTGTTTTTATTTCGCGGTGGGTAGTTGAATTTTTTGCGTAACATTTGGGAGAAACAGTTGGGAGCTGAGCGTGGTTGATTGAAGACGTCTTTTGGGCGGAGCCAGAAAAATATAAATTTACAATTGCATATATTATATATTACTATGAAGTTTGTATTATTGGATTTTATGACGATTTTATTATTGCAAAGTTTTTTCACGACCTTTTCCTTCACTGTCATACATTGGTATATTCATAATCTTAGAAAGAACATATAACTTGGAAATAATAGAATTAATGCATGGATACTATTTATTATTAATTTTAATTCCTAAATCTTTTTCAATTTAACTTAATTTTGTCTCATATTGCATTTGTCATGTCAAAGTGTGTTCTCTCCAAAATTGTAGTGCCCAGCAGGATCCACATTGTGTCCAAATTATGTTTAGTTAGGGTAGAAGACCCTCAGTTACCGCATGTCTAAGTCATTCACGTCGAAAGCAATAAAGAATTGACTATTGAATACCACTTAGGTTTCAAATGACCCCCTCAAGCTTGAGAATCAAGATCCTTAACCTTAGAGCCACCACGACAATGACAATTTAATACATCAACAACACTTCATATTTTTCCAATTAAAACCCAGTTTTCTTACAAACACTACATACATAACAAAACACATTCAGGGCTCATCAAAAATAAATCAGACACAACAAAAACTGTTAAAAAGGTATTGCAAATAAAATATATCATCGTCAAAGATTTACGATTATTTCATACTACATAAAGTATAACTACGTATTCTGCTTACCTCTTTAAGCTTTATAAGTGTAATATTTCAGTAGTGATACAGTTGAAGTGTCCATATACAATCGTTATGTGATATAAAACAATATGTGTTAAGTCCACTAACTCTTTAACAGGGCGTTAAGGGGCTAATGATGGGCGCTCGATGGCCGGTAGGGTTGTACCATCGACGGTGGATATGGTATGACGTCAATGAGATGCGCCGAGTTAGATCTTTTTTAAGATCCTGTGTGTAAATGATGTTGTTTTATTTATGTTTTTCTATTTAATGATATGGGTTGTTCGTCACTTATTATATAGGTAATAGGGTAGATGCCTAATTTTTATTTTAACTCGTCGGGTACCGTATTTATAGACACAATTAAAGAACAATAGGTTGCGGTCACCGGTGACCGCTTGGTGTTTGACAGTTTAATGTTCGTCTGGTAGATTATTTTAAATCATTAGAAATGTGTTTTTTATTTTCTTACAGAAACGAATACTTTCGACGATATATTAACTTGAAATGTCACGTGACGTCACTTCTATGTACATTTTAAACGTAGAAGTAACGTTTTAGCCCCCACTCCTAAACTTTGATTGGTTTTATCTAAGTATTGTTTTTTTATAAGACAAAATAAAAAAATACGTGTCTAATATTTTTTCATTACCTAATTTACGGACTAATTAAATTTTTAATTTTCATACCCCGTCATCATCCCAATTGGTTGTTAATAGAAAAGGAGTGTTTTAGCACAATAAGAAGCATAGAGTTCATTAAATAATTTTGTAATTAAATCGATTTCAGTTTCATTAATCACAAATTTTTACTAGAGCAACTTTTAATTGAAAGATGTCATCATTTTTTTTCTCTTTTATTAAAAAGTATCGCAATAATGCCTATTTCAAAAGAAGCTTAGCTTAGTTAAGGATCTGTATCACCAAACTCCTCCATATTTATAACACAGTATTCCCACGACCACCAACCCTACAGGAATCGATGCAAAAATCCGCCGACTCGAATGCGACATCTCGATTCTATAATCGATCAATTAAATCGAATTTCTTACGATAAAGCGACGGGGCTAACGCGAAATTTTTTCGCACGGAATCGCGCGAACAATCGCGCCCCGGTATAATATCGGATAATACGACCTTTTTGCTATATCCGTTTTCTATACGAATGCACATTTTGCTAAACAACATCTCACACCGACTCTTCAAGGCATTCCTTTAGCTACAAACAAAAATCGACTGAATTTTTACATACAAAAAGTTCAATCTCGTTTACTATAGATTTGACACACATGTTTATTAATTTGTGAACTTTATATGGAGGGGATAAAGGTGATTGTTGAGTGTGTAATCGTGGGTTAAAAGGAGATATCTCATATTAAGGAATCAGTTCTTCATAATGCAATCGGCATTGTCATGAGGACTATTGAAGGGATAGGAAAATACTTACAAGGAAGCTTTTCCATTATTTTGTATGTCTTTGTTGTATTGTGTGCATTCATTGCGCCCTTCTAAAAGAAGTGGGTAGGCAGTATACTACGTGTTACACGGTCATATCTATGTGTGAATCTTGATTGAGTTTTTCCGAAGCGAATGACACCCTCGATCCCGTTTTAATAAATGTCAAAAACGAAATGAGTTTTTGTCAACGTTTTTGGAAATGACGCGGTTGTTTTTCTCTTGTAGCTTCCAAATTCAGAAAAGATTGTTTAAACAGACAAAAGAAAAAGTTTAGCATCTTGAACATTTTTTCTTTGATGACAATTTGAACCGGGTTTTCTTTAGCAATTGTTTACAGTAAGATATGTCAAAAACACTTAAAAATAACAGAAATTTTACTTAAATAACCTTCTGAATTTGACCAACGTAACATAACATAACATCACGATTTTTATCCCCGAAGGGGTAGGCAAATGTGCACATTATGCCACCGTACAATGTAACACCCACTTTTCACTATTTATGTTATGAGTCCCATGTAACAGGGGATGAGCCTATTGTCATATACCGGGCACAATTTCAGACTACTACTGCGATTTTTTTTAAAAACCCATGCAGTAATACTTTGCTCGACATACGAATCAAACTCGAGACCCTATGTCCGGCAGTCGCATTTGCGACCAATCGGCCAACGAGGCTAAATTATTGATAACATAATATTGAAACTTTATTTAGAGGTATACCTATTGACTCTTCGAGTAATGAATTGAATATCAGTAATTATTCTTTTATTCGAAATCGATTAAAACTTAAGACCTTGAAGTTGACCCTTTCATTTAAATTTTTATATCAGTCACTGAACAGCTATATAAAACAAAACAATCCTTGCACTCCACGACAACACAAAACAAACCTTCAAACAATAACTCACAACTCAAGAAAGTACAGTCAGGTTAAGAAACATCTAGCTAAATCCTAAAACGACTTAAGTATAGTAACATCGCGAAAAATCCCTAGCGAGTGACTTCGGTAACCCCTGCAGCGGTTTATGAGCGACTTAATGACGGTACTCCAGCGTTTTAATGACGTTAAATGAGCGTCAACGAGGTACGCGTTAACAACTTTTCCCTTTCTTAAGTTTTCGACCCATTTCCTTGTTGTTGCTAACTTAAAAGTTAATTGTCTTGGGAATAAGTTTAAGTAAGATGATGCGGTGTGTAGTTTAGTGTGTATTTATGTGTTCGGGTTGTTATTTTGTAGGTTTTGTCATGCATTTTTAGGTTTTAGATAGTAGAAATAATTTATAACTTGAGACTTGATAATATTATTATTTTTATTATGTATGTCTTTATATTTCGTGGTCGCAAGTGCGACTGCCAAATAAGGGGTCTCGGGTTCGATTCCCGGGTCGGGCAAAGTATTACTGGGTTTTTAAAAAAAAATCTCAGTAGTAGCATGGAGTCTGGAATTGTGCCCAGTATATGGCAATAGGCTCACCCCCTATATAATGGGATTCATAACATAAATAGTGAAAAATGGGTCTTACATTACAGTGGCATAATGTGCACCTCTGCCTACCCCTTCGGGAATAAAAGGCGTGGCTTGTTATGTTTTATGTTTGTTTGTTTTAATTTCATATTGATTTCACAGTTTTTATGGCAATGACCTGATGCTAGTGTTAGCTATTATCTGTCAATTAACATAATTTATAGACAGATCAGCAAAAAAACCGTAAATAATCAAAGACGTCACATTCTGACAAGTAAGTAACGAACATCAAATAAGTTGGACCACATAAACTTCGCATTACACTTTACTAAGGGACAGGCAGTAAAAGCAAATTGGATTTTTTCGAGCGCCCTCTACCGGTGGGATTTAATTATTGTTTTATTGCGTGTCAGAGGGGATCTATGTTAATGCTGATGGTCTCACAATTTTGTTTAAGTCTACTTGTTCGAAATTAAGTTCGCGAAGTTTTGTCGCTGACTGTACTTTTTTTGATCGATGAAAGTGACTATATAAAAGTCTATTTTAGTCATGAATTTATGATTTTCTTCTCTGGACAGTATCACTACATAGTATAAAACAAAGTCGCTTTCTCTGTCCCTATGTCCCTTTGTATGATTAAAACTTTGAAACTACGCTACGGATTTTGATGCGATTTTTTTTTAATACATAGAGTTATTCTTAAGGAAGGTTTATATGTATAATACATGTACATTGCACCCGTGCGAAGCCGGGTCGGGTCGCTAGTCAAATATAATTCATCAATCATCAAGCTTCTTATTCCTTATAGAAGTTGACACAGGCTAACTTATAACCTAAAACCAAAATAATTAAAGAATTATTCATTGTTATTTATTATTATAAGTGTACCAACAGCTTTTGTATAAAAAAAAACTATTAACAATAAGTATTGGGCTTATACAGTCGCCAATTTATAGGTTAACCAACTTTACAGTTAAATGATAAAATACTATAGAAACGATAATGTAAAAATAATCACTATAGGTAGGTACTTGTTCTAAATCGTCGTGGTCACTCACCTACCTGATGGTTAGATGCTGTAAAAAACCTCACCGGCCTGACAGTTCCACAAGCCATTAAGACCGCAGAGGACAGGGGCGCTTGGAGGATCGTGCATCAAGTGACGTGTGCATCAGACTAGACACGACCTTCAGTAATGAAGAGACCGACCAAGAAGAAGACTTGTTCTAAAAATGTTAATCAAAGTTATTTATGTTGCAATAAATAACTTTGACTTTGACTATGCCTTTGACTTTCTGTACAAATACACCTTAACCCTGAAATCAAACCCAAACTAAATATTTAACAGACGCATATTGTGCTATTAATCATACAGTCAGCTTTTTATTTCCAAAATCTATAGGTCAGTATCTAATCTAGACGTCTTAAGCCAAGTCACACAAAATTACACTACACTCTCAATACTAGACTTCCCTGCCTACCCCACAACCGTTAGTACCACCTGCTCAATAGAATGAACTCTGACACAAATAGTATCAGTTTGAGGTTCCCATTGCGTTCGTGTTCACATGCTGACCTTACACCCATTGAGTTAAGGGGGAGATCTATGAAATAAGTTCGTTTTAAAAGCATTTTTATAATTTTAAAATATACAGGGTGGAATTTTGTAATGCTACCTGATGGGAAAGCACTCTTAATACTTAAGATAGAAAATTAGACTCAAATAAATCATTCCTTTACTTTTGAAAAGAACCAAACCTGCTTTCGAAGATTATTTAAAATTACCTTGCCTCACACGGTAATCTTCAAATCGACAGGAGTGATACCACGGCCTCAGAGAAAACTGACGTGAAACAACGCTTGCGTTGTTTTTTGTCGTGTGAGTGAGGTTACCAGAGGCCCAATTACCCCACCCCCCCTCGCTCATCTTCCCAATTTCTGAATCCCCAAAAATCCTCAAATTCCTAATCCCCAAAAGGGCGGTAACGCACTTGTAATGTCTTTGGTGAAGCGGGTGTCCATAGCTTACCATCAGGTGATTCGTCTGCTCGTTTACCGGCTTATCCCATAAAAATTAATTATATAATTTCAATTAACCACTAAATACTTGTTTGCTTTTATGTAGTTAGATACTAAATATAAGTTAGTTAGTAACCACTCAGATTTAATACGTTGGATATAAAAATAATTTTATAATTATTAAGCAATTTGAAAAACCGGTTAGTAATTTAATCGTTGAACTTATCTGAATAACTGAATGGTCATCCAGTCACAGACAGGTTAAATACAATTTTTATTCATAAACAAGAAAATTCCTTATTTTATGTCCTGAAGGCAGTTTCTTTAATTAACCACAATTTTAATGTGTTTGTAGGGGTTATAGTGTATAACCACACAAACACATATGTAAGCGTTAGTAGTAAGTGTAACCTGTAAACTGATATTTATGTATGCGCAGTAGCGGGACGTGGGTCACTCGTTGCTCGATCCTGGTGATACACTACATGAGTTAATAGTACAAGTGCTTTATTTCATCATCAGTCCTTACATAACACATAGATAACCTAAAGTGGTGACCTCCCGACGATGGCAACTCCATCCCAACCAAGACCGCAACCTGAAGTACTGGAATTAGCAACAGTCACAGTATCATCGCGCATACCCGAATTTTGGTGCGACCAGCCGAGGTTATGGTTTGTGCAATGCGAGGCAGTATTAGGACCACAGAAACTGAGCGACGAGGCCAAATTTAACCTTGTCGTCACGAAGCTCGGAAAGGATGTATTAAACCAAGTAAGTGACATCCTACTAAAACCACCTGAGACCAAGAAGTTTGACGCTCTCAAAACGCGTTTATTGATCGTATACGAAGAGTCAGAGATACGCCAATTCCAAAAGTTACTCAGTGAAATGGAATTGGGCGAACAAAAACCATCGCAGCTTTTACGGCGGATGAAAGAATTAGCACGAGACAAGATACCAGATGACACTCTACGTTTACTGTGGCAAGGACACTTACCATCATCAGTACGAGCCGTACTTGTCGTCACAGACGTTAAAGACCTTGAAAGTTTGTCCAAGATCGCAGACAAGGTCATGGAGACAACAAAATCTATGCAAGTCGCAGAAGTCACGCAGCAGCAACCCACAACACCCACCGATATCGAGCGAATCATGGCTGAGATTTCAAAACTCAGTTGCGAAGTCGCTGACATGAGAAGATCAAGGTCACGTTATCAACAGTGGAGGAGAGGAAATCGTTCGCGATCCACTTCGCGAAATAGAAGCCGCAACTCGTCACAAAGGCATCCCAGGCGTACTCCAGAGAGTCCAGACTGGCTGTGTTTCTACCACCACCGCTTCCGGGAAAGAGCAAAGAAATGCAGTGAACCATGCACGTGGAAGTCAAGGCAGGGAAACTAAGTGAGGCGCAGAGACAGGCGGACATCTGTGCCATTTCTCCGTGTCGCCGCCTACGCATCATGGACACAAACTCAGGTTACAATTTTTTAGTTGATACAGGTGCTAACGTTTCCGTATTACCAAAATTAAAATCATTTAAAAATCGCGAGTGCAAGGACTATAAATTATTTGCAGCAAATGGTACTCAAATTAAAACGTATGGGATTAAATCATTAGTTTTAAACTTTAGATTAAGGAGACCATATCGATGGGATTTTGTCGTCGCTGACGTAAAACAACCTATTTTGGGAGCAGATTTCTTGAATCATCACAAACTTTTGGTTGACGTCAACGCTCGAAAACTCATCGATCAGGTCACAGATCTAAATATCGTAACATCAACGGTAAAAACAAACGAACCTTCTGTACTTTCTGTCAGCCTCGACCACCCGTATCATAATATCTTATCTAAATTTCCAGTCATAACAAAACCTATGTCATTTATAAACAACGTATTACCAAGTACTGTACAACACTATATAGAAACTACGGGACCGCCAGTATTCGCTAGAGCCAGACCGCTTCCACCTGCTAGGTATAAACGTGTTAAAACCGAATTCCAAAAAATGGTAGAATTAGGGATTTGCCGTCCGTCAAAAAGCGCTTGGGCGAGCCCATTGCATATAGTAGAAAAGAAAAATGGGGAAATTAGACCTTGCGGAGACTACCGACGACTTAACCATATAACGAAACCAGATAGGTATCCAATTCCGCGTCTACAAGACTTCACGTACATACTGACAGAAAAGAAAATATTTTCAAAAATTGATATCAATAGGGCTTATCATTTTATCGAAACCGCGCCATGTGATGTTGAAAAAACGGCAATAATTACACCTTTCGGACTTTTTGAATTTCCTAGAATGACTTTTGGCTTACGCAACGCAGCTCAGTCATTTCAACGTTTTATGGATAACGTATTCCAAGGTCTAGATTTTGTCTTTAATTATATCGACGATGCTCTGATAGCTAGCAGCGACGAAGCTCAGCATATAGAACATCTCAGTACCATATTTCAACGCTTAAGTAAGTATGGAATAACAGTAAATTTGTCAAAATGTGTTTTTGGTCAGACATCTCTAGAATATCTAGGTTATCACGTATCAGCAGAAGGCATACGTCCAACAGAAGAAAAGGTTAAGGCCATCACCGACTTCCCGAAACCAGAAACGGTAGAGGAGTTACGACGTTTTACAGGTATGGTTAATTTTTACCGTTCCCACTTACCAAAAGCAGCATCGTATATGTCTTTGTTAAACAAGTATCTCGGCAGCTCTAAGAAAAAGGACAAATCGAAGATTAATTGGTCAGATGAGGCAAGTAACGCTTTCGAGCAATGTAAACTAGGTCTTAAAACGGCCGCTACATTGTCACACCCAAAGTCGGATACGACTCTCTCTTTGATGACCGACGCATCTGATACTTGTGTGGGCGCAGTGCTACAGCAGCAAGTTAATGGGAAATGGGAACCTTTAGGCTATTTCTCCAAAAAGTTAACGGCAGCACAACAAAAATATTCAGCTTACGATCGTGAATTATTGGCCATATACATGTCAATAAAACACTTTCGTAAACTATGTGAAGGATGCCAGATCACCGTGTACACCGATCATAAGCCGCTAACATTCGCATTTTCGAAACTAGGTAGAGAATCTAACGAAACACCTCGCAGAATCAGAAATTTGTTATACGTTAGCGAATTCACTACGGACATACGACACATAACTGGGCATAGCAACACAGTAGCAGACACATTATCGCGTGTCGAGACAGTCTATTGTCCCACGACTCTCGACTTCAACAGAATCGCTGAGTTGCAAGATAGTGACGCCTACGTGCAACAGGCACTAGCTAATGCAAATTGTAACACACTTAAGAAATTATATTTACCTACTTCGAATAAACCGATTTATTGTGATATAACTACGGAAAACGCGCGACCTTACATACCAAAAGAATTTCGACGTATTGCTTTTGAAAGCGTACATAATCTTAGCCATCCCGGTATACGTACTAGTCGTAAACTAATTTGCAAAAAGTTTTATTGGCCTAACATGAACACCGATATAAATAAATGGTCTAAATCATGCTTAAACTGCCAAAAAGCCAAGGTTGCTCGTCACACTTTTTCAAATCTAAGTCCATTTACACAGACAAACCGTTTCGAGCATATCCATATTGACATAATTGGTCCTTTACCATTGTCTCAAGATGGATATAAGTATTGCTTAACGCTCATTGATCGTTGCACTCGTTGGCCTGAAGCATTCCCACTGAAAGATATTAATGCAGAAACAGTAGCAAAGGAATTATACACTAACTGGATATGTCGCTATGGATGTCCATACAAATTGACAACCGATCAAGGTCGCCAATTTGAAAGTTCACTCTTCCAACAACTTATGAAGGAATTAGGAATCAATAGGATACGTACCACAGCTTACCATCCGCAAGCAAACGGCGCAGTCGAGCGCTGGCATAGATCGCTAAAGGCAGCATTAATGAGTCGTTTAAACGGTAAGTCATGGGTAAAGGAATTACCTACTGTTCTTTTAGGATTACGAGCAGCATGTCGCAGTGATAGTGGAGTATCGGCCGCAGAGTTAACCTTCGGCCGCACACTCCGTCTCCCAGGCGATTTTTATGACAATACCAATGTAACTAATGTAGAACCGCACACATTAGTACAACAAATTAAGGAAAATATTAAGAAACTGAAGCCCATCCCAAAACCACACGGTAATTCTCGTTCTTATTTCGTTCATCCAGATTTGTCAAAAACAGACTACGTGTTTGTCAGGGACGATAGTGTTCGTAAATCTTTGAAACCCCCTTATGACGGTCCATATCGTATTCTAAATAGGGAATCTAAGTTTTATAATATTCAATTGCCCAACAGACGAGTCAATATATCCATAGATAGGTTAAAACCAGCCTATTTATTGAATGAAAATACCATAGATGTTGACGCAAGTACAGAATGTTCAAATGTTCCAATTATTCAATCGAAAATCGAACCTGCTAGTGAAGCAATCCGTACCTCACGCAGTGGCCGCGTGATAAAACCACCAGTAAGATTTCTGTAATTAGGTACTTAGTAGCGTACAAGCAAATGTAATGCTATGCTATACGATAAAACTACAGCGAACAATACATTTTAGTAGCAAGATTTCGTTTCGCTTTAACTGTGATTTTACCGTACAGCATTAGTAATAAGTAGGTTAAAACGTAAACATAAATTTCTTTTATATACACTTTACACTATATTATTTACACAGTTATACAGTTTTCTAAGCATAACTATATGTTAAATTTTACATTATCTCTAAAATGGGAAAGTCGTATAGTAAGCAGGAAGAAATAATTATCGCTCAGAATGGTGCAAATAGCGCGAGCACCAGCTCTATAGAACAAAAACTGGAACATTATTCAATAATTTTCGGTATTGTAACTGCAATTGTGATTATTATTGGCATATGGTTGCTCATTGGCAAAAACGAAAAACGAGGCATTGGGATCGAAAATAAGTATCTAAATCACCTTCGTTTCGCCGACGACCTAGTCCTGATTTCAGAAAATGGTACAGAGCTACAGTACATGGTCGAGTCTCTAGATAATGCTAGTAAGTGTGCAGGATTAGAGATGAACCTTTCAAAAACCATGCTAATGACCAACAATATCAAGATACCAATACTTGTAGACTGCGAGCCACTTAAATACACGGACCAGTACATCTATCTTGGCAAACAAATAAGCTTTGATGGTTCAAATAACTACCAAGAAGTGGAGCGCAGGGCACAGATAACGTGGAACAAATACTGGAGCTTAAGAGAAATATTTAAGAGCAAAATGCCTATTAAACTCAAAACCAAAACGATGAACTCCTGTCTTATCCCTTGCCTGATTTATGCTTGCCAGACATGGAAATTTACTACAAAGGTTAAAAACAAAATTATAACATGCCAACGCGGGATGGAGAGAAGTATGTTAAATATCAAAAAAATACAAAAAATACGACATACGGAAATTAGAAATACCACTAAAGCAAAAGACGGTTTAACACAGGCTCTATCACTGAAATGGAAATGGGCTGGACACGTAGCACGCCTCCAAGATCAAAGATGGACTAAAAGCATCACAACGTGGAAAGGCCCGGTTGGAAAAAGAAAAAGAGGTAGACCTCACAAAAGATGGGACGACGAAATTAAACAAATAGCTGGATCAAACTGGATACAAACTGCGAAGTCAAGAGACGATTGGCAAAACTTGGAGGAGGCCTTTACCTGCAAAAGGGTTCTCGCTGACTAAATACAACAATTTACCTAACACAATAAGAAACAAGCAAATTAGTTAATAATTACTATGAAACAAATGTTGTATATTGTCTTAAGAGAAATACAGGCTTTTTTATTTTTTATTTTATTTATTTATGGTTGCTCATAACAAAATGTCTAAGAGGAGTAAAAAAATGGACTAGGAGAGAAATGATATCCGCCATTTCCTCACAACAGATTGACAACGCACGCCAACAACAACCAACAAATCAATATGTGTGATTCCAATGTATGTATTCTTAGATTCATTTAATTTAGTTGTAAATGTGTTGTAAATGTAAACAATCTGTAATTTAATGTGCTATTTGTTCTCAACTCTTTCTAGGTAACACTTAAACGTTCTCATCACTATCGCAGTTGTTCATCGTAGTCAGTGGAAGTTGATATGCGTTGTTAGCAATAAATGTAATCGTGTTAAGTTACCACATCCTTTGTAATGTAAACGTAATTCTGCATAAGCATAACGATAATGTAACGATTGTACCTAAGGTTTGTTTTATGTCATTTAAATAAATAAATATATTTTTTTTAAAAAAGGGGAGGAATGTTGTAGGGGTTATAGTGTATAACCACACAAACACATCTGTAAGCGTTAGTAGTAAGTGTAACCTGTAAACTGATATTTATGTATGCGCAGTAGCGGGACGTGGGTCACTCGTTGCTCGATCCTTATGGTGAATACACTACATGAGTTTAATAGTACAAGTGCTTTATTTCATCATCAGTCCTTACATAACACATAGATAACCTAAATGTTTAATATTATGTTTCATTGGTCATTCATAAGCCATTCTAATAATATCCGATTAATTATTTATTTTATGCAGTTAAATAAACAGTAATTATTTAATAATTACATTTATTTATTTGTTTAATTTTATATTGTTTATCACCGTGGTTGAACGGTAGTAAAACGATTTTATTATAATGTAATTTATTTATTATGAACTAGCGACCCGCCCCTGCTTCGCACGGGTGCAATATGCATGTATTATACATAAAAACCTTCCTTAAGAATCACTCTATCTATTAAAAAAGACAGACGGCGGATAGCGACTTTGTAGTGATAATTCTAATAGAGGAAATTTAATATTCATAAATATTTTTTTAAAAGAAAAATAGTACCTACATTAACGTCGGAATACTCAAACGCTACTCAATTTTAAGTCGCGCTTAAGTATAGTTCTGTCTCCACTAATTCTTTGTAAAATGAGAGAGATGGCACGATATTTAACCACAACTTAAAATTGAGTAACGTTTTAGTATTCCGGCATAAGAAAAATAAAATATTAGCTATTAATATAGAAATGAAAAAACACTTGTTACTCCCGTTCGCAAGTCCGACCGCGAAACAAGACGTCTCTTTATACAAGCACTAACTATTACCCGCGACTTCGTTCGCGTGAAATTATTCATATGTCTTGTTAATTTATACATTTTTGACGCGACAACGTGTTGATTGGCGAGGCGTATTTGAGAGCTAGTATGAAACGGAACGTTTATTGTCTACTCAAGATGGCGACTGCGGTTTGTCTGTCAGTGTCATTAAAATGAATTAATAAAACGAAATAATCTCCGTAATCCGAATTTTGCGGATATATGTTGTCGACTCGAAATCACATGTTTTTACAATATCTAAACATTGAAAATATTGGATAGTCCAGCCTTCTCCAAACTTAGTTCATTATTTATAATTTCATTAATATAAAAAACTAACATATCAGACGGTGAATCTTCCCCTTAAACAGAGCGCCATGAATCATAGTCGGTACGGAGCGCCTATGAATAAATGTCGTAACCCTTAGCTCATAGCCATTACTACAATTCACTCGGCTGATATTATCTAAATACTAAATAACTATATTATTATTAATGTACAGTATATTGTGTAAGAAAACTAGTTTCGTTGGGACATCTCTGTCTGTTTCGTTAGAGAATAAAACGTTAGATCATCATCATCATCATCAACAGCCTATAAATGCTCACTGCTGAACAAAGTCTCTTCTCACACGGAGAAGGTTTGAGCATTAATCACTACGCTTGCTCAATGCGGGTTGGCGATTACAAACTTATAATTAGAAATAATAAGCCCAGGTTTCCTCACGATGTTTTCCTTCACCGTTTGTCAGTGGTGTCTAGATAATCTTAGAAAGTACATATAACTCGGAAAAAGTCACATTGGTTCTTGCCGTTGGTAGGTTTCGAACCTGTCCCCTCATGCTACTCATGAAACGTTAGATGATGACATAATATTTGTTTTTTTCGCGTCACTTTACAGTTTGTTTGGAAATTATATATACCTAGACCAGTGGTAACTAAAGGTACCTGGACTACGACCTACATAAATCAAAGTTTCCTAACTTAGGACCCACCTTTAGAACATTAAATGGTTGCTAATAATATAAAAATAATACAGAATAGTTGGTTAGTGCGCTCTGTTAACAGAGGGCACTAAAATTCAACTAATTTTTATAACCAACCGGGTGAAGCCGTGGCCGAAAAGCTTGTATATTACAATGTAAAATCTAAGTTTTACTTTGCTAGTGGCTTATTAAACCACACAAAAATACCAACAGTTATACAACAAAAATAACAATACCTCCAAAACATCTTAAATCTACAAATCCCCATAACTTAGATCCGGTAAAATTTAAAGTAACTACTTACAGTTAAATGTTACGGAAAAAGTTATCGCTATGCAAATTCGGCAGTTATGTTGGCACTGATTAAAACTGCTCGTCATAACAGTAATGGGGCAATAGTTAACGGAACGTTAAACTTCAGTTAGCTTCATTTTTGACTTATGAAGTTTAGTTATGGTGTAATCTGGCGTTTGTAGGATCAAGTATGGGTACTTAGGTAGGTAACTACTTATAATGAAATTGTGTTATTTAAAGTTGCGTCATCGACCGAGTGGTCGCAAGTGCGACTGCCGGGCAAGGGGTCTCGGGTTTGATTCTTGGGTCGGGCAAAGTATTACTGGTCTTTTTTAATTCTCAGTAGTAGTACGGAGTCTAGAATTGTGCCTTGTATATGGCAATCGGCTCACCCCCTATTACATAGGACTCATAACATAAATAGTGAAAAATTAGTGTTACATTGCAGTATGACATTAAGTGTCATAATGTGTACCTTTGCCTGTGTGTGTGAAAAATTACGCAAAAATAGAACTTAGTTGAAAAAGTATAGAATGCATATAAAGATGTCGATTTTCACCATTGTGTATCAAACAAGGGATCAAAATTATGATGAAATAAAAGAAAATAAAAGGAAAAGGAATTGCACAAGCAACGGAAAATAACTTGTTTAAATGGTGATCATGAACCCTGCCAAGAGTAAAAGTTATGGCAAACCCAGGACAGAGTAGGGGAAGCCCTTAGGTCAACAGAGCCACTGGGCTGTTCCAACCTGCCTATATGCATGTTCATGACCCAAGTCTGCGGTGAAATGGGAGCAGTTCAAGACAGGGCCTTGGATTCGGCACAAAGGGGCTGGCTCGACCGGAGTGATACCACGGCCTCACAGAAAACTAACGTGAAACAACACTTGCTTGTGTTTCGTCATGTAAGGTTACAGGAGGCCCAATTACCCCCTCCCCCCCTCCCCAATCTTTCCTATACCTGAATCCCGAATAATCTTTAAATTCTTAATTCCCAAAATGCCGGTAACGCATTTGTAACGCCTCTGGTGTTCCAGGTGTCAATGGACGGCGCCGATTGCTTACCATCAGGTGATTCGTCTGCTCCTTTACCGGCTTATCCCATAAAAAAGTTATTGTAGGACGCCCATGTGAGGCAGTAGATTTCTTATGGCTAATATAATGAGCAGAAGATCGACACCTTCTCCAATAATACAAAGGTAACCTTTCCTTTTTATAAAACTTATTGTAAAACTATATCCCACGTGTTGTTGACAAATTATACCAATAAAAGTGGCTAGTATTGGCTTCAAGGCTATTTGTCACTAGCGACGGGTAACTTATGCTAGCATGCTGGTATTGCAAGGGTGGGAGGAACACGCGAATTTTATATAAAACTTCTTTTGTTTTTATTTTGCAAACTGGTTAAGTATTCGGACGAGGATCACGTAATGGTAGCAAAATTTCATTTTTGTTTGTTGTAGAATTTAATTTTAATTTGCCATGTAAATATTGTACATCTTAGTGTTCTTTGCATTACAATATTAGTTTAGAATTTGATACTATTACTGACCGAATCTGACTCAGATTTAGCATCTAATTATCGTCAATCTTTTCAATACTTTAATGAAAATAAATTTATGCTTAATCAATACTTTGTTAGCATCCTAAGCATAGTACGTACATAGACCCTAACAAATAAATACCATACACTACCAAAATTTTAAAACAAACCCAATCTAAAATTATACCAGATACCAGTAAAGAAAAGCCTTACAAAGATCGAACCCACACTCACCCCGTACTCGATAAGGTTGCCCCTCAATAAATAATTTGGCAATATTAGCATATGTCGATTTATCTCGCGAGTAGGGCCTAGAATTATTATTTATGGCCAGGCGGACCCCTCGCACTACATGTGTTAACTAAATCCAAAGATGCAAGATTTTGTCATAGAGTAGGTATGTAGTGGGAGATGTGACAATGTTATGCTATAATAGGTTTAGTACAGCAACTTTAATACCTATTTTTTGCAGAAGCAGCGACAAAATTTGGGCTATTTTTGTATTCAATTTTATAGACAGTCGAGTATGCTTACGAACCCTTGACATGGGTTGAAACTGTTCGAGAAACATCGTAAAATAATAGATGGAGTAAGCCATACCTACAACTAAATTATTTTACTTGGGCTAATGTTCCGTTGTTAACATTTTTAATTTCCAATTATTGTTATCTGCTTGATTTTAGAAAAAATATTTTTATAACACTCAAGATGCAATCTGGATTATCCATAAATTAGAGATCCACAATAACAAGCAACTCCTCATCAAGGATCATTTTAAAATTCGTCACTTTCACCTTTGATAAAGCACTAATATGCAAAATCGATCTCAATCCAAAGGTTTCATTTTTTTGTGCGCTCTGTAAATATGGTAGCATCTTCGATTTATTTTTCGTTTATTTAATAATACACTCACATAACAGGGTTTTTCACCAACTCGACACGAGGAACTGATCACACGTGTGTCCAGTTGGTGAAACTTTAAATTAGCACTAATTATTCTTTCGTCATTTGGACACGCCAAGGTTTTTATGTATGTCCACATAGTGAAAATCAAATTAAGTTACTTTTGTGTTTTCGTCAACTGGACACACGTTCACATTTTACCCGAATGTATAACAAAGTACAGTCACGCAGATAATATTTTTGAATCACAATCATCGTTGTCCTCTAAACGTCCCACCTAGTAATTTCACCGGGTAATTTTGTAATTATTCACCATTTGTGAATTTGTAAAAAATATATTTTTGACACCGAAAAAGATGCTTGTCAAATCTTCAACATGGAACCTGTTTTATTACAGTCTTTGAGTCTAACTCGAATATAAATATTTGATTGTTACTCATTTGTTTTATTTCAAAATTTGTCTTAAAAACGAAACAATTTTTAACTTAACTGTACCTTTTTTAGAAAAAAAAAATAGGTGTGTCCAGTTGACGATAACATAAAAGTAATTAATTTTAATTTTCACTATGTGGACATACATAAAAACCTTGGCGTGTCCAAATGACGAAAGAATAATTAGTGCTAATTTAAAGTTTCACCAACTGGACACACGTGTGATCAGTTCCTCGTGTCGAGTTGGTGAAAAACCCACATAACATAATATTATGAATAAGCACATACAACTTAAAATTAACTAAGACTAAAACAGCGAATAGAAATAAACAAAAAGATAAAAGAAAAAACTAAATCTTCAATTTACTTTTCTACCTACACAAATGACGTGGCACATCTGTTCAACTATTATCTACTCTATGTCAGCAGTACTGTTAAAGATTTCCCGTACCAGTACCAACGCAGCCAGGGAGTTGCTTTGATTATCCAAGTTTGATGTCTTACTCCAATCTCTAGTTTGTATTAGCATTTTCCAATTTGAATAACAAATTGTAAGGAAAACTTAGTTATTTTTGGCAATAATAATGTTATTTTGGGTTCAGTTAGAGTTGATTGACCTTAGAGATAGGATATTTTTTATGACTGAACATTAATATTATGGAAAAATTCTTCTTACCTTTAATAAAGGTTAATTACGTGGTTGGAAGAATACCTTACAAGTTTTATATATTAGATCTTTTTTTAATAAACTTACGTCAATCACCTCTTTTTTTGAATTCGTTTAATTGATATATCAATTTTAGGTATCAACGGTTTTAGTATACTAAAACCTTCTTTTAAGTGTTTGTTTTTCAAGGGGGGAAGATCATCGAATTACTTCTCCCGCCTGGGTGAGGCGGGAGGGAGTGTCAGACTCTTACTGACTAAAAACCACCCCGTTCCTACTCCTGCACTTCGAGCCGGAGCCCCGGCAACCCGTTAGATTCTTCTAAGTGTAAGAAAGACTTTTTTGAAAACCGCATTATAATCGGTTGAAATACATACATATACAAACATACAGGTTAAACTCAGAACCTCCTTTTTTGAAGTCGGTTAAAAATTAATTCGAACGAAACACCTTAAAAGGATTGTTCATAGACAAAAATAATACCAACCTAATTAATCAAATTAATTTTATAACAAGCAACACTGAAGGTGCGAATAAGGGGAGCTATACACGGCAAGACAAAGCGACTGCGATTACAGTTGACGTGCGACATGATGGATACAAGCGACCTATTAATAAGCCGTATCTGCGATCGAGTTAATTAAAATCAAACATTTCGTTTATCGCACCCCCTTTTGGGGGAGTTTTATTTGTTTGATGAATGCCATTTAGTAAAACGAGCCTCTCTGATGAATTTGATGTTTTGTTTAATCGTGTGGATAAGATTTGAATAAAGCTATTTGTTAGATTAATTGTAAGGTGCATTTGTTTGTAGGTACTTGTGTTTTTTTAAGAAAATCTATTTAATTTATAATTTTGTGTTCTGTTTAGTATTATATATTTGTTTAGTTTTGTGCAATAATGTAGTTAACTACAGAATTCTATTAAATGTTTCGTTCACAGTGTATTGATACTTAAAAATCTTACGAAGTGTCTTAAAATGCCAAGATAATTTTACCAAAATCTCATTCTGCCCCCATCAACAAAAGAAAAACATCAATAAACCTTCACAACAATACAAAACCTAACACTAAGCTATATTCAAAAGAACATAACCTCAAAAATGGACAAAAAAACAAACAGTAGCATCTTTTAACACGTCAAGGGTTAAAAGTCGTAAAAAAGGAATCGAATAGACGAGACGACTTCCATTTATCAAAGTGGGGTTGAAGACACTTAATCAAAGTATCACAATATACCGTCTATAATAGGAACATGAATATTTATAAGTGAATTAGGCGCGGTCGCGACGACAAGTCGCATGATTGGAACGCGGTGCGACTTGTCTTGAAGTGTGTCGGGAGCCTTATTGTTGTTCTTTTTTTGAAATCGTGTTATTGTTTGCAAGACAAGGGGATTTTTTATGATTAATTTTAGACGAAATTCATTGTTTTTTTTTTAATAATTAGATTGACAAAAAGTTAATTAAGCGATAATGATGTTTTAGTTCCAAATTACTTATATTGTAAAATTGTTTACTTATTAGTACCTACTTACAATTCTTATAACTCAAACTCCTTATTTGCATGTTAAGGTCATACATACAGGTCTTATGAAATAACAGGCACTGCTTAACGGCTTTTTTCAGGTGTTGTAAATTTTAGGGCTGTCTCTAGCTTATTATAAATTACATTTGCTTAACATTTATTTTTTAACATATTTATTGATTTGTTCTTAAGCATTTAATATTAGATGGTGGTAGGTATAGTCTGTTTTTATGTAATAACTCTGATTAAATGCTTTTACTAATAAGGTACAAACACGTCTAAACAAACAAATTACAACACAAAATTGAATTAACAAAACAACATAACCAAATCCAATTAAAACCGGCTTTTCTAACATCCGTAGGTTTAAAATGGAAAAATTCTAAACACAAAACAATCCATTTCAAAAATCGCTACAACACAAATAGAAATATGAAATTGTCCGAGTGTCCAAATCCCGGTTTAATATGACGTTGGTCATCTGATCCTGGATCTGTGCTAATCCCCGAACTAATAGCCGGGGTTACCCTTCAAACATTTAGAAAAAACAAAAACATTCACAGGATTTTCAACCTTATCTCCTATATTCAACAGTCCAATTTCCTCTGACACAAAATTTAGCACCACTTCATTTAGCAAAAAGCAGTTGTAAACAAAGCAATATCAGTCTTGTTCGGTTTGATAGAGGGTGCAATTTTGTTTGTAAGCAAAGTTGTTTAGTCGAACAATTTTTAGGGCGCAAAAGTCCTTCTGTTGAAATGTGAAAGCATTTCTGTGTAAGATTATGATATTAGGGAATGTGGTGTAAGCAGTGGTCGTGGTGTTAGAGACATTATATTTTATAGTTTTGGACGATTTATTAAAAAAATCCCCCTTGTGACATCCATAGGATGGTGGTAGCACTTTCTTATATCCGATGAGCTATGAACTACTTACTTCTAATTTGACAAGAGTAATGTGACATAAATGTAGGTAACTAAATATTTATATCAGTTCCTAAGCGAATAATAAATAAAAAGTATATTGACTGAATCATTCATTACCTACTTTCCATAGAAGTTTATAATAATATTTCAATTTTTCTATTAAGTTTTGAACATAAAAACCGAGAAAGTACAAAATTTTTTTATTTATAGACTTCAACATACACAATCAAACAATAAAAAACACATCCCAAAAAACAAAAAAATTTCAAACAAAAAAATACAAACAATAATTGCCACGCTATTTAAAAACAAAAATACCTCTAGCCTTAAATATACAGGGCGCTCCTCCATTGACCAACTCAGTCGAACACTTCTTAAGACCAAATAAATTAAGGCCCCCAACTAATTGGATCCTTAAACCAATTTTTTTATACAAAGAATTTATGCAAAACACTTGGCGTGGACAAATTAAAAGTGCTGAAGAAAAAAAAGTATAAATTAATGCACCCAGACGCATCTGTTTTAATTATGTCACTGGCTGACGGTATGTTGTGGATACGACTTTGTTGAAATAAGAATTTTTAAGATGACGGTTGACAGTTTTGATTTTGATTTTCATTCGTTCAAAAGTGCCATTCTGGCCTAATTGCAATAAATGATTTTGATTGACTTTGACTTTGACATGTATAATTTGAGTGTGGCAGAGCCATGCTTCGGCACGAATGGGCCGGCTCAACCGGAGTGATACCACGGCCTCACAGAAAACCGACGTGAAACAACGCTTGCGTTGTGTTTCGTCGTGTGAGTGAGGTTACCGGAGGCCCAATTACCCCCTTCCCCAGTTTCCCCAATCCCCGAATCCCCCAAAATCATCAAATTCCTAATTCCCAAAAGACCGGTAACGCACTTGTAACGCCTTTGTTTTTTCGGGTGTCCATGGGCGACGCCGATTGCTTACCATCAGGTAATCTGTCTGCCCGTTTACCGGCTAACTAACGCTAACCTCAAAGTAAAATATCACTCACTACAAACACTAATTTTTTTAAAAAAATTGACGAAAGACTGAACAAAACGCGCTACAAACTTTAACATTCACAAATAACTTCAAAACAAGCAACATCCCATCCATACTATTCTCAACAGTTCAGCGGGGCGTCTTGAAATTAAAAATGAACAGAAGTGGAGGGTCAAACGGCTTTATAATCGGTGCAATAAATCTAAACTTTCACTAATTGCTACCTACTGTATCAATAATATGTTAATTCTTGTATTCTTCAAGATATGGCCGTGTTTTAATTGACACGTTTAGAGTGGAGATAAGGATTAATTGAATTTTTTTGTGAACTAAGTTTAATAATAATTTGAGAAGATGAATTCTAGGAAGATTTGTAACCCCTTGGTGGTGGAAATGATCAAAATCCTTTCTTAGCGGTTGCCTAAGTTGGATGACCTGATGGTAAGCAAGCAGTGCCGCTCATGAACACACGACACACCAGTGAAGTTACAAATGCGTAACCTTTTAGGAATAGAGGGATTAGGCCTCTGACTCCTGTAACCAACACTTTTTTTTATTAGCCATTGTCGTTTCACTGCAGGGCAAAGGCCTCACTACCATCCTTCCACTCGTCTCTCCGTAGAGCCTTCTGTGGCCAATCTTTTTGATAGGTGTCAAGATCATCCCGCCATCTCCTTCTGGGCCTGCCGCGAAGTCTATTGACCTTGAGCGACAACACTCACATCACTCACACGACCAAATTATCGACTGGCATTATTTTAGGGGACTCTGTTTAATATAGGAAACGAATTCTAGTAAGATCATTAAAGAAAGTACAGTCATTCTTACTAATATTATAAATACGAAATATGTATAATAATATTCGTTTATTGGTCTTTCTTTTAGCTGCAAAAAGGCGTTTTTGCGCCTACAGACCTCAAGAGAGACTCAACTAAAACTATCACCAACATTAACTAACAACCTTCCCACAAAACACAAAAATGACATCACACTAAAACAAAATGGTGGCGATCAGTCACACTACAAAGAATAGATTCAAATAATATTTGGCTCCTAGCCTTTCAAAGCGACTCTAAAGAAAGTGAAAAATACATTCTAAAGGACAATAGACATCTTTTCGTATGTAAATCTTTTAAAGAAAGGGGACCAATGGCATTTTTCAAAACCTTCGCGCAGACATTTTTTGATTTTCGAATGGGATTTCTCGATGGCCAGTAAACGTTCTATTCTAAAACGGTTGAACGCGTTTAAATAAGGAATTCACTGCATTTTGAATTGATAGAACATTCTTTGTTGGCGATATTTGAAAATTTGAAATTGGAATGTTATATTTGTTCTTTGCTGTTATGAGATTTGATAGGATATTGGTTAAGATTTTGTGACAAAACAGCTGTTGAGTGAATTGAGTTTTGATGAAATTTTACGTTCATGAATGATATTTAAACATATTATTAACATACATACAAACATAACATCACGCCTTTTATCCTCGAAGGGGTAGGCAGAGGTGCACATTATACCACTGTACAATGTAACACCCACTTTTCACTATTTATGTTATGAGTCCCATGTAATAGGGGGTGAGCCTATTGCCATATACCGGGCACAGTTCCAGACTCCGTGCTACTACTGATAATTTTTTAAAAACCCAGTAATACTTTGCCCGACCCGGGAATCGAACCCGAGACCCCTTACCCGGCAGTCGCAATTGCGACCACTCGGCCAACGAGGCAGATTATTAAGTATCGACTGAAATACATAATAGTATTGTCTTAAGTGCTCCTAATTAACTTGAAATAAATTTTTAGTACTTTAATTAAGTAACTTGACAATAATTTTAACTTCAACTTTCAATGACAATAGAAATCCTATAAATCAAATCATCTACCAAGATTTATCTAACAATTGAAATTTACTATGATAAACTAAATAATATCACGCCTTTTATGCCCGTGGGGTAGGCAGAGGTGTACATTATGCCACTGTACAATGTAACACCTACTTTTCACGATTTATGTTATGAGCCTATTGCCATATACCGGGCACAATTCCAGACTCCGTGCTACCACTGAGATTTTTTTTAAAAACACAAGACTTCTTTGCCCGACTCGGGAATTGAACTCCAGACCCCTTGCCCGGCAGTCACACTTGCGACCACTCGTACCACACCTTCATAAACCTAGTTTAGTATAACAGTCCACCACACAGACATAATAAAAACAAAACTAGATACCTACTACCGAAATCAGACGGGCTAAGTAATAAATAGAAAGGTTATCCATCTTAGCCTTGCGAGAAATATCGCATACACCCCTCTCTTTCACCCTCATAAGAACCCCCATATTTTCCATCTCACTCGCTCTTTGTGGCACGTGACTGGCGTACTAGTTGCATGAAGTTTTCCTCCTTCATGGCAATTTTCCGTGAAAAATCACCTGGATAGCAACGAACGGCGTGCCAAATTAGCTCGCAGTCCAGTCATGATATGAAATTGTTTTTAGTTTTAAGATGTAGGTGGTATTTCGTACCGGATTGGTGAAGTTCGGTTTTGTATTGTAAAATAGTAGTATTTTCTGGGCTATTTTTTTTCATGAAATCATCTACCAAGATTAATCTGGCAACTGAAACTTACGATGATAAACTAAATAACATCACGCCTTTTATCCCCGAAGGGGTAGGAAGAGGTGTAAGTACATTATGCCACTGTCAATGTAACATTCACTTTCAACTATTTATGTTATGAGTCCAATGTAATAGGGGGTGGCAATATGTTGCCATATACCGGGCGCATTTCAGACTCTGTGCTACTACTGGGATTTTTTAAAAACAACCGAGTAATAGTTTGCCCGACCCGGGAATCGAACCCGAGACCTCTTGCCCGGGAGTCGCACGTAAAGAAGTTAATTTGCAGCGATAGCACGAAGCTTTAGAGTCAAAGTCGACGTTATCAGAGCCGTGGAGGACTTAACGGGTCGCGGGCAGGAGAAGAAACGGGGTGGTTTTTAGTCAGTAAGAGTTTGACACTCCCTCCCGCCTCACCCAGGCGGGGAAAGCCATTCGATGATTTTCCCCCTTAAAAAGTCAATTATTGGTGGTTGTTTCTGTCTTGTCGTTTATCATGCCATGTCCAGTTATTTGGTTGGGATGATAAATCTCATCAAATTCTAGAGAAAACTATCAAAAATTACTATCAAGAAATATATGAAATCGTAAATAATACAATTGTCCCAAGGCCAAGGTCTCATAACAACGATATGCAAATACAAATTGATTAAAACAATAACAATAAACCAGAGAAATCGAATAAGGCATCGATTCGAGATGTATCGATACGATTCGATCTCCGTAACGATTATTGTTCCTTACTAGGTAAGCCGTAATTACTCGATACTATTGTCTTACCGATTTATCGATTGTCGGTGAAACGATTTATAAATAAATTGTACTTTTAATTGCGAATTAATGATCGATAGTATGAGAATAAGGAATGAGTTTAGATATACATTCTGATACTAACTTCCGCCGGTTTCTTAGACTTTATAATTTTCTAGCTACAACTAATAAATTCTAATATGAAAAAAAATCCTATAAGTTTTATTTGTCCCACGATTGTCATAGCAGTATACATAGGTAGAATATATACTACTACCTAAAACTCTAAGTGTGGGAGAGCCATGCTTCGGCACGAATGGGTCGGCTCGACCGCTGATATCGAGTGATACCGCGGCCTCACAGAAAACCGACGTGAAGCAACGCTTGCGTTGTGTTTCGTCGTGTGAGTGAGGTTACCGGAGGCCTAATTACCCTCCCCTTCCTTATTCTCCCCAATTCCTGAATCCCCAACGATCCTCAATCTCCTAATCCCTAAAAGGCCGGTAACGCACTTGTAACGCCTCTGGTATTCCAGGTGCCCATGGGCGACGCCGATTGCTTACCATCAGGTGATCCTGGTCGTTTACCGGCTTATGCCAAAAAAAAACTCAAAATTTTGTTTGCTTTCCATAATAGATGCGCTGTTTACAATTACAACCAATTTTTCATTACAATCAACTACAACAGCTGATGTCAGACTTAAATAATGACCTTACTTAACAAGAAGGTCTAAGGTCTAAAGTCTTTGATATACCGAGTTATATACATACTAGCTTTTACCCGCGGCTTCGCTCGCGTCACAAAAGGATAAAAAGTAGCCTATGTGACATATACCAATACGTACAGCGTCATCTATACCAATACTTTTGTTTTCCCTTGGGAATACCAATTTTTTGGGATAAAAAGTACCCTATTATTTAATCCAGACTACTAACTTTACGTCTGCAAAAATTCAATGCAATCGGTTTAGTAGTTACGGCGTGAAGTCGGAACAAATAAACAAACAAACTCACTTTCCGATTTATAATATTAGTAAGGATATTTGAGTTACCGGTCTTTGGATCCTTCCAAACTCAACTTAAATTACTTACAAGTTCAAACTGCAGTTACAAAGTTGCATACCATAATTATGAACTGATCCAAATATAGTTCACATGTCCATAAGTTAAGCAAAAATAAATCTCCACAGAAGATAATGAGGATTAAACCAATATGGTTGGAGGACCAGGAATATATGGCTATCAAACTGTTTACAGTGCACATCGTTAATAATAAACTGATGTTTTATCATATGACTTTAGTCTATAACATTTATTTTGAAGCTAAGACGGAAGGTACAGAAAGCGAGATTACTAAAAGTGTTATTGATAAAGTCAAAATAAAAGTCAAGGCATTATTTCAATTAATCCTTCTTAGGGCACTATTGAAACGTCAAATTCAATTGTTAATCGTTCCAAAGTGTAGTTTCGAATGGAGAAAAAAGAGCAAGAAACTCCAACATTGCTCTTTTAAAAAATATATATATATTTTTCCACACATGGAAACAAATAAGGAAACAAAATGTAGATAAGGGAGCTAAGCCAAAAAGTCAATGACTATTTATCTAAAGGTAAGGACCTCATTGGCAAAGAAGTTATGGGAAAAATTAAAATAAGACAAAGTTTCTATATTCAATTATCATAAAAAATCATTACTAAGAATTGACGACATTATGAAAGCATCTCAAAATGAAGGTATCCACAGTACCTATAATTATTGACATACATCAATCAAACTTTCAAGTCGCAATAACCGAAACACCTCCAGGACCAATATTCCATCAAAACAAATAAGGAAACCAAAACAAAATCAACTCTAAATTCAAAAGCAATAAGGCACATTTCATTCAAGGCAAACAACGATAAGTTTACTTAGTTTCCAATCCATTGCTGGCTGGACACACGCAGCGACATCACACCGATCTAATTTGTCCAGGATTAGTGAGAGCACCACTTTTTCATTATTTCTGTAAGTGTCTTAAGCCATGGCTTAGAACGTGGCATGAATACTAAGCGACCAGTATTTGCTTAGGATTTCTTATTTTTGGTTGTGTCCTGTTTTGGGATATCTGGTGTGTTTCTGATTGGCGTTGTGTTTACGTTTGGTGGTAGATTTATTTAATGTAACCTCTACTATTCATTTTTTAGTATGACTATACTTACTACTATTTAAACATCGATTTAATCTATTGCTGAACATCAGTCTTGTGCTTCTATATCAATTTCAAAAATGATGACACTTTAAAAACCTTTTTTATGAAAGTTTGAACTATTTTTTGATTTTACGTTGGCCGAGTGCTCCCAATTGCGACTGTTGGGCACCCGGGTTTGATTTCTGGGTTGGGAAAAACATTTGTGTAGCACAAAGTCTGGAATTGTGCCCGGTATATGCCAATAGGCTCACCCCTATAACATGGGATTTATAACATAAATAGTGAAAAGTGAGTGTTACATTGTGCAGTGGAAATATGTATCTATGTCTACTCCTTCGGGGATAAAAGGCGAGATGTTCTGTTTGTTATGTTATGACGCTGAATGCGCCAGTTAAAGTTGGTTTTCAAAACATCAACAAAACATGTCAATTGTCAATCACAACCTTCCCAAAATGACTAGTACAACAAAACAAAAATCATCATAAACCAAACGAATCAAATCTCCGATTCCTTCAAACCTTCTTGTCATTGAACAACGAATTATTGTTTTATCCTTTTCTGTCATTATAATAGATTATTCTTCAATAGCAGTTAATATTGAGTTTGGTCAAATCAAATGTGTTGGTCGTCTTACAACGCAACGTAGGTAAGTGGCGAGCGCGCGCCATGTCAAAATTACATGTTTCCCGACGTAATTGTGATTGGATTTTGTGTCTTTTTTACCATTTTTTAGGGTTCTATCGTGTTTTTAGACTTGGTTTTTAATGAACAGATATGTATTACGGTCAATGAGAAAGATATTGTCACTGATATGAAATAATATAACTTTCGTGAGACATACAAAATAAATTATTATGTTTTCGGCTAACTCATGTCATTATTTGACGAGAAACTCGACTAGTTTCAAGTCATGCTAGAGGCTCATATTTATGAGCAGCATTTGGCGATTTGCAACGCGGCGACTGTCGCGCTGCCAGTAGCAGACACAGCTGACGCTGACAGTCGCCGCGTGTGAATATGAGCCTCTAGCACGGCTTGAAACTAGTCGAGTTCCTCGTCAAATAATTACGTGAGTAAGCCGAAAACATAATAATTTATGATATGAACTTGAAATCTGTAGCTGTAGATGATTGAGAATGCGATTTGATTTTAGAAGTCCGTTTTTTAACTCGTCGAGTACCGGTTTTATAGACACAATTAAAGAACAATAGGTCGCGGTCACCGGTGACCGCTTGGTGTTTGACAGTTTAAACATTGCCCCACACTAGAATTTTTTCCTGTGTCGTGGGTGCGATTACAAACATACAAGTTCACATACACATGACACCTAGACTCAAAACAACAAATTGTGGATCACACAAATAGTTTTTATTTGGATTTCTGGAATGTCTTTAATATGTATAGTAACATCAGGCCCTTCTTCTTCTGAAAGCTTCTGCTTCTTCGAAAGAGAATTCTCCTAAAAATTCTGCAGAACCAACCCGATTTCATTCGATTCAAAGCTACCAGTTAATGTTACCTGACTTTTTTCACATCTAAACCCTTTGTTTCGTCCGTGAGAACACTCGATCGGAAATTACCATTTTTAGATATTGGATTATCGACATCCACACTGGATTTGAGGTTATTTTTAAAAACTCGATCGGTAAAATCGATTCAGTAACGAATAACACGATTTGGGCGGTGTCGTACGGTGTACCGATCAGCGTTATTTTGGAATAATTTTTGCAAACTCACCGGCTGTTGACTGAAGCTGCGTTTGAGACGCCATCTACTGACGGCTTTCTGGAACAATAAGACATTATGTAAATTGTGTAATTAATTATGAGACTATGATCAAAGATTTTAAGAAATAACTGGATTTGGAATGACTTATGTTTTGTGGAAAATCTCATCAAAAGTCTAATATTGTATCATTATTATTGCTGTTCGTGATCATAAATACTTCTGTCTGATACTTGACCTACACCTCCTAATACTCGTAGTACAGTCCTTAGTAATTGTTTTCGAAACAAAATTGTGAGTAAAGCATAGATTAAGTAATAGGGTAGATTACCATATTTAAATGCCCGTCTGGTAGATTATTTTAAAACATCGTTTTTTTTATTTTCATAGAGAAACAAATACTTTCGTTTTAAAAATCGCGTGACGGCACTTCTATGTACGTTTTATACATAGAAGTGACGTTTTCGCTCCCACTCCTAAACTTTGATTCGTTTTGTCAAAGTATTTTGTCTTTTGTACGACAAAATAAAAAATTACGTGTGTAACATTATTTCATTATCTAACGGACGAATTAATTAGTTTTTTAATTATCATTCGTCGCCATCCATATTATTAAATATCCCTGACTACGGCATCGAGAAATATAAATATTTAATACTTAAATCATCTAATATAAAACTGCAACCTGTGTACTGAAAAACCAAGAAACACCATTTCCTATAGATACTTACATCCAGTAAGGGTCTGTAAGACTGGAACCAGCTCCATAATGAGGAGCAAGATGGTACGGACTCATGTAGTTTACCATCGGAACCGCGTACATTTTATTTTGATCACTTTTTTACTCTATCGCCATAGAAAAAGTGCTATATTTTTAGATATGTGTACTGTAATGTTTATCCATATTTAGACTGAAAATCGGATTGGAATTGTTAAAATCGGTATAATTTTTAATCGATATTAAAATGTAAAGTGACATCAACGGATCGCAACACTAACGGTCTTTAAAAATGAGTTAGCAAAAAACATGTTTAAATATCGAACATGCGTTAGCAACTAAGTGAAAAGTCACATAAATAAGTACCTAACTTATAAGTGGTACGAACGATTACAAAACTTCTTATGTAAATAGGCTGAATGGCTGACAATATTGAACGGCTTCAACTCTTTGATGACAAAAACCTTCGCATTCCACAGCTTTTGAAAAAGCCGCAACCGTCACTAAATACACTCTAGTTGACAGAAAGCCGACGGGTCCCGATCTTAACCGAATCGAATTGAACAATAGTTCCACTTAGCGGCCCACAGATGTCGTTAGCGCCCGCTGCGCTTGCGTCCCGCAACATGCAGAGATTAGAAATTAGTATTCGTATAACTGTTCGTGATGGCTAGTTTGGAAAATGTGGTTTGGTTTTTTTGGCAAATAGTTTATTATTTTTCTTCATAAAGTGGGGTTTTGACGGAACTTATCCAATTAATGTTTCCATGAACTGGATGTGTTAATTGTTAACTTGCTTCTTTTCTAGTTTAATGAATAATTTCAATGAAAAAATTCGTATCTTTAACCAATTTTGTATTTGAATACCATTTAACCTATTATAAGATAAATGTTGTCTTATATATAACACCGAAAAATCCTAAATACGTTACAAATACTTCGTTTCAGTAAGTAAATACTGAAAAGAAAAATAAACAAATTAATAAATAGATATTATTTAGTTCAAAGTATGTAGTTATCGAGTAACCCACTTAAATATAATGGAACCAAATTACTATTAAACACTAAGTACAATCTCCTTAACGTAAGTACGCTCATAGTGGCAACTCCAAGGGGGGTAGGCAGAGTGATTGGTGAAAAAACATCAAAGTCTCACAAATCGGAAACGAATAACATCGAATGTTTTTTTTTATTTTTTCTCTGTATTGCCTATTTAAGATGATTATTTACGCAGCGTAAACATTAAAGTGTGTTTGACTGCACCTGGTGTAGGAGGATTTATGTTTTTGATACTTGAACATGTTTGTAGACTCTCTACCATAGTCTCTACCATAGCCTCTACTATAGTCTCTACTATAGTCTCTACTATAGTCTCTACCATAGTCACTACTAGAGACGTTCCAGTACTTAAGCTTAGGTAATATGTTTTAAATTGCATGGTACCTATGAAACGTGATTTAAAAAAACAATTATAAAACTGTGTGTCAAAGTCATAGTCAAAATATTTTGTTTCAATTAGACCAGAAAAGCACTTTTGAACGTCAACAAAACATTAAAAGTAAAGCTAGTAAATACGGATAATATAAAAATATACCTATATTCTTCGAATATCACCGCAGTGTATTTATTAGATTGAAATAAATTATATTATTATTGAATTCATTTAGAAAATTAACGGTATTTTCAAATAATGTTGCCCATTTAAAAAACTTTTTTAAATTACTTACAAACTAGTATCAAAACTTATCACACCACAAACAAATTGACCAATCACAATCCAATGCTGGTAATCGGATCGATCGATTTATTTTTACACGATTCGATTACCACTCGGTTACCGATTGTTTCCGAAAAGCGGTAACTTCAAAAAGACGCGAGCTACATTCGTCATGGAAACCTTTGAGCGGAATTACAAACCTTTTTGTTGAATCTATTTAAAATAAGTAGTTCCTTTTTTGAAGTGGCAAATCAGGATAGTTTTAAAAAAAGAAATAATTTAATGATGTATTTAAATACTGTCAACTGAGATTAAAAAAAAAGGAGTTTAATTTCATAATTAAGAAAATAAAGTATGCAATAAAGAGGAAAGCATTACTGTTAAGTGTAATGTTAATGAAACATAATAATATTATTGGCCATATTCGTTTTTTTCTTACATTCATACTAAACTGTTTACAGAAAATTAAGAAAGTCGCTTTCGAGCTCGTCCATAATATTATAAAGTTGCCAAATAAGTATTTACTAAAGTAATCCAATTAGGAACCTAACAGTGTCCAATTAGGAGAACTCAGAATTGTTTTTCTTATCCCTAATTAAGTTTACACACATTACAAACATACAGAAACTTGGAAAAATTATTTACGCATTCAACACGTCAATACAAATGTCTTCATTAACTTAATGTCGAACAGAAACTCCAAATAAAGACAATGAGAACTCCCACATCGCGAGTTTCCGAGAAAACTTTACGAAAACGACAAATTCCACTACTAATCGAATAAGGAGATGACAATCGAAACGTTACGAATAAGCAATCGATCACCGTATGTCACTTTACATTTATAATACTCGAAAAACAAACCTTTCCAAACATTTTAAAGTAAAAGTTAAATCGATAAAAAAGTTACAACAAATCGACTAAACGTACGCACTACTTTAAATCGATTACGAGTTGTAAAAAGTTCGGTTTACGAAAAAAAAAGTTGCGGTCGCGGATGGAAGAAAGTTTTCGAATTTCGAACGCATAGGCTTGCGCTCTCCGCGGCGCTTCACGTGCTAGTGAGGTGACATGCACGCACCCCGGGAAAATTCGCAAGTCCCCCTTGTAAGTTTATACGCATTGATGTGTGCGGGAGACTCCCTAATCGAATAACAATCGTAATTGGGGGTGCTATTAATGAATCATTAATTCGTGTTGAGGAATCCGGTTATGACTTTTGCCTTGTGGTTTGCAAAGTTTCTTGTCACTTTGTGATGGGGATTAATCGTGTGGCTAAGCGATGATTTGATCATAATTTGTATACCTATAATTATTTAAAAAAATATATTTTTATTTACACTGTGAAAGTCTTCGTTGTTTCAAAAGCAGATCACGCACAAACGCAATCATATTTAATAAATATCGAAAACAAAATAATCCAAACAAAACGACGGTCTACATCAAAGTTGATAGCCAAATAGCAAGAAAATCTTTCACTAGGATGACAGTCACGGAGCTACTAACTCGCATTTACTGACTAAACAAAGAAGCAAACTGACAAAAATTCCCCTCACAACCAGGGAATAATTTTCCAATATGGCAATAATATGACACAACAGTGGCAACACCGCGTGAATAATAAATAAGGCGGGGACACGCGCGGCGCGTACGCTCAATTATTTACACGCAAATTATGGAAGTAACATGCGTGTAGTTTTGTTTTTCAGAAAATGTAAGAAATGTCTTAGAAGGATTGGTTAGATGGTACACTAAGGGTAGTCTAGACCTCGGGCTCCCAGCTTTCTCTCAAGGCATTAAAATCCAAGGGCTTATTTATTACCTCTAAGTCTTAACTGACTTTTTTTAAGGGGGGATAATCATCGAATGACTGCTCCCGCCTGGGTGAGGCGGGAGGGAGTGTCAGACTCTTACTGACTAAAAACCCCGTTTCTACTCCTGCACTTCGAGCCGGAGCCCCGGTAACCCGTTAGGTTCTCCGCGACTCGGTATCGGTATCAGCCCTATTGGGTCCGTGGTGGTCTGATGGCTCTTTGAGGTGCGCGCAACTAGGTAAGTAGAGATGTTTTTTCTGTGACATTTATGTACTAATAGGGACAAACGTGCTGACGGCTCACCTGATAGTAAACAATCAGTGTCGCTTATAGACACCCTGCAACACGAGGAGTAACAAATGCATGGCTGGTCTATAGAGGAATTGATGAGAAATTTCAATAAAAACTTGCAAATAATTTGTCTTTTAAAACTTTTAATCTCACTACACAAAACACACCTAAAAATATACCTTATTCACTTAACCTGACATATTATATTTTGAAAAATCACACTTAGCCCATCGTGTGTCTAAACATGAATCCACGCGAGACACAATATATTTTCTATTGTGTCTTATATACGGGCATTCAAGCGATTAATTAACATTGACGAAAATAATCTTGTAAATTACCTACTACCGAGTACTAACAACAGCTAATCGCCTATGTTACCGGATAGTATGCAAATTAATATGGTTGTTGCCAATGAAATTATATTTTTTGCCATTAAGTAATATATTTATCAGAGCAAACATCTCGGTGCCGAAGGCAGCGCGTGATTGGTATCGATGTGCCAATGATGTAAGAGGACGAGTGTACTCACTTGGTTTTGGATTTAGGAAAAGGAAAGGAAAAAATATAGCACATTTTTGTTATAGCATAAGCCGGTAAACGAGCAGACTGATCACCTGATGGTAAGCATTAGGCGCCGCCCATGGACACCCGAAACACCAAGGCATTACAAGTGCGTTACCGGCCTTTTGGGAATTGGGAATTTGAGGATTGTGGAGGATTCGGGAATTCGGGAGACGGGGACTAGGGACGGGGACTAGGGTATTTGGGCCTCCAGTAACCTCACTCACACGACGGAACACAACGCAAGTGTTGTTTCACGTCGGTTTTTTGTGAGGTCCTGGTATCACTCCGGTCGAGCCGGCCCATTCGTGCCGAAGCATGGCTCTCCCACACTTTAATTTCCTCCCATCAATCCTATGTGTACTATTTGTGTGAGTATCATAGATTATTGTCCTATAATTGTAGGCGCCGTTATTTAATTGGTCGAATTATAGTAGTCCTCATAGATAACTAGTATAGTGGTATACCATACTGGATGTAAGTTTGAAATAAGTTTTGACAGAACATGTATATTGATTTTTCTATTCATTTGAACACACTTGTGCCGATTCCATCAGTCGGAACCATCAGACGCAGAATCAGTCATCAACCATCGATTTGTTTGGTATCGATATATTTATTCTTAGCAATTAAACTTATTATTTTCTATTCGAAGTTGTTAAATCCATCTTCACACCATTTAATCGCTAAATATAAAAATAATTAAGGTTTAAAAAACAGTCGGTGTTATTTAAGTACCCATTTAAACATTAATATTCTGTCAAATCTCACACGAAATCTTATGAAGCTGCACCTCATAGGAGCATCCTACATCATTGGCTCCATAATGCAATGCGTACATTCAGCGATGTTAGATAGCGAAAGGATAGTCGGTTCGATTACTGGAACCGTTCCGAGGTACTTTTTGTGCGAACATTTAATATTGATGCCTTTTATTACTCGATGTAAGTTTACTCATCAATTAGAAGCTAATGAGAAGTTTTTGTTGAACATTTCTGAAATGATCTAGATGATTGTATGGCGTTATTTGTTTTTATTTGGTATCCGTAAGATTTGATCTAATTGTGGACTCGGTTGATGATTTCAAATGACGAAACGTAAGGTTATCATTTATGATTGAATTGGATTTATTTATTTAATTACATAAGATCTCCAAGTGAAGATGTGCACAACATATGCCATAAAAGTTATAAAAATATTAGGTTAAGTAAGTTTAGGGTCACCATCTCTAAAATTTGGGAAGACGCGTGAAAACCCCGGCTTTTAGAATACGGAACGAGTACATATCAACAAGATCTTTTAAACATATTCAATGTAATAATATATATAAAAGATATAAAACAGTTGAAAATGTCATGCATCACCTTTTTTTATTTAATATTTTAACAAAACAGAATCGTATTATAATGTGTTGCAAATTGTTTATACAAATTCGCTTTTTATAATAGGGTAGATGCCTAATTTTTATTTTAATGTCCGTCTGGTAGATTATTTTAAATCATTAGACACGTATTTTTTGTTTTCTTACAGAAACGAATACGAAAGTATAAGAAACGAAGACGATATACTGATTTGAAATGTCGCGTGACGTCACTTCTACACATTTTATATGTAGAAATGACGTTTTAGCCCCCACTCCTAAACTTTTTATCTAAGTATTGTTTTATTATACGACAAAATAAAAAAATACGTGTATAATATTTATTTATTACCTAACTTACGGACTAATTAGATTTTTAATTTTCATACCCTGTCATCATCCCAATTTGGTCATTCAAAACTTCTCATCCCATACACAAAACACACTCAAAAATAGACCTTATGAACTCAATCTTTAGTCACACACATCACCAAGGCAAATCCAGGAGCTGCCAATCACTTTGTGGGCATACACTAATATCAAGAAGTCAGGGGTAATGCAATCGTAATATCTGAGGCCCGCTTTACTAGCGCCCTGGGATCTCGTAAAATGAGGGTACTAATGAAGATATATGGGTACAGTGAGACGGATGCTAGCCAGGGCCGCGCAATTGTACTGGGTTTTGTATGTAAGATGGTTTTTAGGAAAGGTAAAATTTGTGGTGATAATTTAAGTAATAATCGCAGGTTACTCACGTACACTGAGAAAATTTCTACTAGTTTCGAACTACAGAGGGGTTCTTCCTCATGACCAGTGTTCGTGGTGAGTATCAGATAATTAAGTAGGTATGTCTCACGATAGTTATTATAGAAACATGGTGATTTTTATTATAAATTAAAAAAAAACATATTTTTTGAAATTGGTTAATTAATATACGTACTAAAACCTTTTGCTGTAACAAACACATTTCAAAAAAACGCATCAAAATCGCGCACAAACATACATACATACATACAAACATACAGGTGTAACTTAAAACCTCCTTATCCTCCTTAGAAGATTACATATAGAGGTAAAGAAAATCTTCTAATTTTTCAGCAGTAAATAATGTTTTTATTGTGGTAGTCATTTTATTTAGGTAGTCAAATTTTAATGTTTTTTTTGCGTGTCAACATCTTCAACATCATCACACAAAGTATCCGAGTAAACACAAAAAAACATTACAACTTATTTTTGCAAGAAATCAATGGCAAAAAATCCCAAACACAATACGAACCGAACTTGACGATCCCTGACAAGGTACAATGGGTAAAGCACTCGTTGATGTAACTGACATTGGACCCTTAAAACATTTTATATCTCTGCCTACCTCCTTTATTGAGCAGGGGTGACTAATATCCTTTGTTTTAAACAACAATACTAAGGAAAAACATGTATACATTTTTTGAAAGAAAAGATATTTTCAGAAAAAATGAACGACAAGTACTTGTTTTGTAAACTTTGCATAAAAACAATGAAAATTAAGGATATACTGATTTTCTCTTTTTTGGTTTCCAAAAGGACCAAAAGGGTCTGATTTTTATGACAAATCTACCTACCAGACATGAAGTTTCGAAACATTCTGTAGTGCATCAGCTGAGCTGTTAACTGTGTATATTTTTATATAATCCCCGCTTATAAATCGGTATAGTCGACTAGATTTAATACTTTACATAAAAGCTCTCTTAAACTTCAACTAATTCTTATTATGTTTTCCTTTTGAACTTTTACTCACAACTGGCCCTAATAAATTAACATAATTTCAATCTTATTGGTTGAGTGTTGAGTAGACAAAGAGCAAAGAAAGATAAAACAAACTAACAACCGCGTTTACTTTTTATCTTATTTTTATAATAACTATCGTGAGACATACTACATTAACTAAAAATCACTGGCTGCGCGATATCGCCACGATCGCGCACGCTGCTCATGAGGAAGAACCCCTCTGTGTTTCGAAACTAGTAGAGCTTTTCTCAGTATTTTCACGTGAATAACCCCGCGATTTCTAGTTATTTTTTTAGTTATTAACACAAATGGCAATACAATTCATAAAAATAAAAAATAATGTCCCATTCATAAAAAAACGAAAAACGAATATTCCATAAATACAGGTCTATATACCTTTTCAAAGAAATAAAAGTCATAATACAATGTAACTCCACTATATTCCGTCCTGCGGTTTCATTCACCATTGAGCGGTAATTTTATAACAGTTACGGTGTACATTTACATGGGGGTATACCCCATAATGGCACTTAAAAGATTTAAAAAGATGTTTTGTAGGATTTTTGGGGAAAATTTTGGAATTTTATGACCTCTTGTGGTGGTATTTAAGTGTTATGGTAAGTGGGGAGGGATAAGTTTAAGTGTAGGGGGGAGTTTTGGTTTAATTGAGTGGTGAAGGCACCTAATTGTATCTATTGTTGTTGCGGAGAACCTAACGGGTTACCGGGGCTCCGGCTCGACGTGCAGGAGAAGGAACGGGGTGGTTTTTAGTCAGTAAGAGTCTGACACTCCCTCCCGCCTCACCCAGGCGGGAGAAGACATTTGATGATTTTCCCCCCTTAAAAAAAATTGTATCTATTATTACTTGTTTATACGCTATTTTCACTATCGATTTATCTACTGTAGATCCTGGCTTACTGGAGTTGCAGCGGTTTTGGGAGGTTGTGGCGGGCTTGTCGCATACATGGCAGTTCTTTGAGATGGTCGCAAGTAAGACCGCTTGACTGAGTAATTGGATCTTTGCATTGATCATTATAAATATAAAGGTAATAGTTTGTTAGTATTGGTATTCAAGAATGTCTGAAATTTTATTCAATGTTTAGTTACAGGGTGAGATTTCTAACCTAATTTGTGTAACTGTAATGGAATGGTATTTTACTCGAGCCAGTGGTCGACCAAGGACCAAATACAGAGATCGTTCTTGACCTAAGTATAGATTTCAAAATGAAACAAATCATCATCATGTATATGTTTTTAGGCTTACTCACGTAATTATTTAACGTGGAACTCGACTATTTTTAAGCCATGCTAGAGGCTCATATTCATGAGCAGCATTTCGCGACCCGCGACGTATGTCTCACGAGTTTGGGAGTAGTGTAAGCGTAAGTGTGGGAGAGCCATGCTTTGGCACGAATGCGCCGGCTCGACCGGAGTGATACCACGCCTTCACAGAAAACCGACGTGAAGCAACGCTTGCGTTGTATTTCGTCGTGTGAGTGAGGTTACCGGAGTCCCAATTACCCTCCCCTTCCCCAATCTCCCCAATCCCTGAATCCCCAACGAACCTCAAACTCCTAATCCTCAAAAGGCCGGTAACGCACTTTTAATGCCTCTGGTGTTCCAGGTGTCCATGGGCGACGCCGATTGCTTACCATCGGGTGATCCGTCTGCTCGTTTACCGGCTTATGCCATAAAAAAAAGTTATAACATAAATATCAAAAAATTTACCTCAAAATTGAACTCTGAACCTAACACTTTAGAATTAGTCAAAGCATTACTTAGTAAGAGTAGCACAATAAATAAAATTACCATACTTAGTTAAAGTTGAACTCAAGTTATTCAAGTTAAGTGGCAAGTTCTCGCAGTTACTCTTTCGGTTAACTTAAATAACTTGGTAACTTAAGTTGCAGTTTAGTAACTCTTAATTGCGGTACCGTATCTTCATTACTGAATGTCATGAGAATAATTTTAATATCTTGTTAGTTTATTTTTGAAGTTTTTTGAGTATTAAGTTGTATAAGTTATTTTTGGTCCTTTGGTACGAAAATAACGTAAGAAAGGGAAACATCTTAGAGAGTAGAGACACATTTTTGCTAGAATCTAATCTATATACCTATATGTAAAAATGAAACCCGTTTCCCGTTGTCACGCCATAACTTGAGAATGGCTTAACCCATTTGGCTAATTATTATATTTTTTTTGTTGTGTTTGTTATCGTCAGGAGGTTCTTACGACAGAAAAAAGTCCTGAAAATCCTACGGGAATGGGAGAAACGGGATTGCGCGTACGAAGTCGCGGGCAGAAGCTAGTTTATTATAAAAAATACTTCTTATGCTCAGTTGGTGGTGGCTGGGCAACCGGCTGCCGCGCACCGTGTAGCGTGCTCGATTCCTGCACGAAGCAACTGTTTATATGATCCACAAATTGTTGTTCCGGGTCTGGGTGTCATGTGTATGTGAAATTTTATGTTTGTAAACGCACCCACGACACAGAAGAAAACCCTAGTGTGGGGCAACGTTTTTTAAAAAGAAAAAAATTGAATGCTACTATTGCAACTGCTAAACCCAAAATCTGGGTTCGATAACCGGAGCCAAAAATTTTATCAAACATTAGTGACGAGTATAACGAACCTGTGTCGTAGTGGCCCGGAGGTTTAAGACGCTCGCTTCTCATACCTACATGAGGATGCGGGTTCGAAACCTACCAACGGCACTTGCCGTTGGTAGGTTTCGGACCCGCATCGGTACTTACCAATGTGACTTTTTCCGAGTTATATGTACCTACTTTCTAAGATTATTCAGACACCACTGACAAATAGTGAAGGAAATCATCATGAGGAAACCTGGGCTTATAATTTCTAATTTTAAGTTTGTAATCGCCAACCCGCATTGAGCAAGCGTGGTGATTAATACTCAAACCTTCTCCGTGTGAGAAGAGGCTTTGCTCAGCAATGGGCATTTATAGGCTGTTGATGATAACGAACCTATCGTCTTTAAAGAAAGAAGAAAGAACAAGTAAGAAGTTGCAACACATACATAATTTAATCTGATCAGCATTATACCAACCCAAAAACCTTTTCACATAATATTTTAGAAAACATCACAAATATTTTGCAGTACACACAATACAATAAGCTAGGTCTAGAATTATTCAGACAGGCCCTTAACCTAGGCCATGTCGAAGCGTGGACTAACGGGGTCTATCAGTCACAATTTAAACAAAATACGCACCGGGACGATTTGATCCCGGCCGTACGACTTCGTTACGGGTTGGTAACGTTAGCAAATACGGTCAAAGGGTTGTGTGAAATATAATTCTGATATTGTTTGTGTTTAATTAAAGAAGGACGAAGATTGTCAAGTTTTTGCAAGTAGACTGTCCAGCAAAGGATCTCTGGCTTCAAATATTTATTTGTGTTTCGGAAATTTTATACTGAAGCGTACGGTTCAAACCGTACGGTTTGAAATTGTGTTCGGTACTGATAAGGCAAAAATTTCACTCTCTATATCATGGGATTAATACATAAGTATATACATAACTTCACGCCTGTCTCCCATGGAGGTAGGAAGAGACTATGGGACGCCAATTGCTTCGATTCCTACATAACTCTTTCGCTTCATTAACGTTCATCAATCTTTTCATGCATGCTCGTCGGGTAAGGTTATAATTTATATATCCGCAATCTGGTAATTATATGTCCGTCTAGGGCGCCTTCTACCGATGGCCCCATTAATATACGCTCTGTATACTTCTTTCGTTATCGTGGTCAATAAAGTAAGCAAAAATCAAATACACCGGATCAAAAAGCGTACCGATATGTTTTGATCATATTTAGGACTTGAAAGTCAAAGTCAATTAAGTCGGCATTCTCATAGACCTTCTCATAATGTATACTTAAATACCTTGAACAATAATACTTAATCAATATTTTTTACATATTTTCCTTAAAAATAATTTGCGAACCATATACACCCAGATAGAAAGTAATAAGTCGGTAAAAATGTGCATACAATGGGTGCATTTGAAATGCAAAATGCATGCGCATTCAGGGGTCGAGTCTGCACGTCACTCAGTCAGCATTATGTATCGCACTTGCTGGCTCCGTGGAGGAGATTATAGCTATATTAAAGCGTTTGTTATAGGCAGAGAAGTGCTATTATATCGTTTTAATTAGTATGTACTTGTTTTGGTATATTATTTCTTAAACCAAATTACTAAGTATTGTAACTTACGTGAGACATAACTAAATAAATTATTATGTTTTCAGCTTACTCACGTAATTATTTGACGAGGAACTCGACTAGTTTCAAGCCATGCTAGAGGCTCATATTTATAAGCAGCATTCAATTTATTAGCGTCAAATTATTACGTGAGTCAGCCGAAAACATAATAACAAATTACTAAGATCAAAAAAGACACTACAACAAATGAAGTGGGGTTCCTATTGTTACAAGTAGCTAAACAATATCTTAACAATGACAGGGTTAACTTTAAATATGTCCTCGAACGGGTGTGACAGCCTACAACCTGTCAATCACAATCATACCACACAGTTTTAAAGAAAACAAATGAATCGACCACCAAGACCCGCAAAAACAAAGGATCGAGAAATTCACAAAAACTGAATATTCATAAAATCTTATAATCTTTTAAGCGCCATCGCGAACCACGGAAGGAGATATATAAAAATTGCAACGGCAAAAAGAATATTCATACATACATATTGAAATACAAAACAAAACTTGTATGACAAGCAGGTTAACAAAAGAAAAAGAAGTAATCGACATTAATAATACTTTTTGAGTTATTGTACAATAGTTTGAAAGTTTGTTACGTTCTCAATCTGCATTTAAAGTGAGACATAATGGTGATTTACATTTGTACAGAGAACGTCTTTGTGAGACGGCTGAGTCAGACGGACAGTGTGAAAACGTCGGTCGACGGCCTAAACAAAGATGGTGGCACGGTAATGTTGGGGGATTAGATGCTTTCGAAAACAAAAATAAGAAAAAACCGACAAAGGGGTTAATGTTATATGAGACAAAGATTTGAGGCACGTTTTAATATTTTTACTGTATTTGAGGAAGATATCAATTACTACTGCCTTACTACCTAGACTGCCTCGTTGGCCAAGCGGTCGCAAGTGCGACTGCCGGGCAAGTGGTCTCGGGTTCAATTCCCGGGTCTGGCAAAGTATTACTGGTTTTTTTTTTAATTCTCAGTTGTAGCACGGAGTCTGGAATTGTGCCCGGTATATGGCAATAGGGTCACCCTCTATTACATGGGACTCATAACATAGTGAAAAGTGGGTGTTACATTGTACAGTGGTATAATGTGCACCTCTGCCTACTTCTTCGGAGATAAAAGGCGTGGTGTTATGTTAAAATACATTAATAATTATTATACAACCTAATTTTTGACACAAAGACTAAGACGATCAAGACTACCAGTTGACGTTATGTTTTAAAGATTTAACTTCATAAGTCTATAAAAAAATGCAATTCTTATAAAACTTGCAGTTAAGGAAAAAAAAAGACAAGAGCTAATTTGTTAACATAAAAATGTAAAGAATGCTTATAAAAACTAACTCATTAAAGTATCAACTACTTAAACATTACCGAGAGTTTGAGTCGACTGCGGAACTAAACGACTTCTTTCAGCGGCCAGCTAACGACTCATACCACACAATGACAAATATTGCGAGAAAACTCACACACACCGCCATTCTAACAGACAACTGACTGTTAAAAATAACAATCACTATTTACATATCACTGTTAGAATATAGAAATGGTGAAATTGGGAGAAAATTAACACTTAAGTATAAGAACAAAATATATGTTTTTATGGGATAAGCTGGTAAATGAGCAAACGGATCACTTGATGGTAAGTAATCGGCGCCACCCATGGACACCTGGAACACTAGAGGTTAGAGAGTATTACAAGTGCGTTACCGGCAGTTTGGGGATTAAGAATTTGAGGATTCAGGGATTGGGGAAGGGGATAATTAAGCCTCCGGTAACCTCACTCCCGCGACGAAATACAACGCAAGCAACGTTGTTTCACGTTGTTTTTCTGTGAGGCCGTGGTATCACTTCGGTCGAGCCGGCCGATTCGTGACAAAGCGTGGCTCTCCGACACTATGGTTGGTTGATTTGGCGTTTTCTATTGTGCATTTTTCATTGTAATCAGTGATATATTAAGTGTAATAGCGTGATGTCACGATTAACAAAAATAAATGCAGATTAAGATACACACTTAATTGTAAAGTACAATTTAATTGGGATGCTGTTACATAACGAGCTTTCAAAAATGATTACAGTCTTGAGTAACGTGACAAATAATAAAACCAGGGTTAGAAGAAAGAAAAATAATCTACACATCACAAGTGAACGCAGATGACTTTCAAACGGCCGATCTAGATGTCACTGGACTGGAACAGACCTATGTTCAGCAGAGGATATCAAGCTGCAGACATACGATGATAATGAATTGAACACAGTACCAAAAGACCAAAAACCTAACGACCCAACTAATCATACGGAAGTGGCAGTAACAACTGACAACAAGAACAGAAACAGGTTAAAAACAAAAGTAACACCTCCATTAAAATATATTTACACATTTTTATACGTTTACATTGTAAAACTTCACAGTTAAGAAAAAAAAGCTGTTGACAAAGAAATACTATTCGTGGCGACATCGACAATACTTGGAATCGACGTATTTATAGAAAACACCTTTTGGAATATTATTTTTGTAAGTAAATATATTCTTATTATCACATGTTTTCAACAAAATACTGATGATATCGTTGTCCTAGTGGTCGTAACGCACCGGCCCATAGTGCTGCTCGACGAGGTGGGGAAAGTCTTCGAAAGAATCATTTCGAACCGCCTCGTCGCGCACCTGACGGACATTGGGCCGGACTTGTCGGACGGCCAGTTCGGCTTCCGCAGAGGGCGCTCCACGGTGGACGCCATCATGCGCGTTAGAGACCTCACGACGGGGACTGCAGTGTCCAGGGGTAAGGTCGTAGTGGCGGTGTCTCTGGACATCGCCAACGCCTTCAACTCCCTGCCCTGGAGCTGCATCTTGGAGGCACTCCGATATCATCGGGTGCCTACCTACCTCCGTCGTGTAATCGAGGCTTACCTGACGGACAGGTCCGTCAGCTACCCCGGTCACCGGGGCGAGTGGAACCGGCGAGAGATGTCACGCGGTGTTCCACAGGGTTCGGTTCTGGGGCCGCTCCTGTGGAACATCGGCTATGACTGGGTGCTGCGCACCGACCTCCCGAACGGCGTTAGCACAATATGCTACGCCGACGACACGCTGGTGCTAGCGCACGGGAGGTCGCACCAGGCGGCGGCCGACTTAATGGCGACAGCGGTTGCGACAGTCGTTGAAAGAATCCGGCAGTTGGGACTCGAGGTGGCGCTCCACAAGTCCGAGGCCATGTGTTTTCATGGCCGCGGGAACGCGCCACCTCCGGGTGGGTCCCAAATAACGGCGGGAGGGGTTACCATCGGCGTCGAGACGGCGATGAAGTACCTAGGACTCGTCCTCGACAGTCGGTGGAACTTCATAGAGCATTTCCGACGTTTGGCTCCAAAGTTGGAGAGGACGGGGGCTGCGTTCAAACGCATCCTCCCCAACCTCGGGGGGCCAAACGCCTCCTGCCGGAGGTTATACGCCGGGGTCGTGCGGTCCATGGCCCTCTACGGCGCCCCTGTTTGGGCGCCGAACTTGTTGCGGCGTCCTGCTCGGACGCTGCTCAAGTCACAGAGGGTCATGGCGATCCGAATGATCCGCGGATACCGCACGATCGCTGGGGAGTCGGCGAACCTCCTTGCCGGATTACCGCCGTGGGATCTGGAGGCGAAGGTGCTCGCGCGCGTGTATAACATGCGCGCGGAGGCACGTCGCCGGGGCGAAACTCCGCTGCCGCGCCAGATAAGTGCGTGGCGGGATGAGCTCCGGCGCGATCTCATGGCGGAATGGCAGCAACGACTGTCGCAACCGAGGGCTGGGCTCGCTGCCATTGCAGCGGTAAGTCCCCTCTTTGAGGAGTGGCTTGAGAGACGCTACGGCGTCCTCACCTACCGCCTGACGCAGGTCCTCACCGGACATGGAAGTTTCGGGAGGTACCTGTGTCTGATGGGGCGGGAGGAAACGCCCGGGTGTCATCACTGCGAGGACCGCCCTGAGGACACGGTGGAACACACCGTAGCGGAATGCCCTGCGTGGGCTGAGCACCGCCGTGCCCTCAGGGAAGTGATCGGCGATGGCGACCTCTCGCGTCCGGGCCTAGTGCAGGCCATGATGCGGAGCGAGGGGGACTGGGATGCCGTCTCTCCTTTTGCGAAGCAGTCATGCTAGCTAAGGAGGAGGCGGGACGCGTGAGGCAGCGAAGCGCTGCCTCCTCGCGACCCAGCCATCGCGAAGGACACACCGGGCGTCGGGGATCGCGGGACGATCTCCGGCCACCGTAAGCGCGGGCCTGCGGACGGCGAGCATGGGTGGCTCCCCGTCCGACCAGAAACAGACCCGAGCGTACGGCGCGTCGCGTTCCGCGCGCGCCTCAAAGAGCCATCAGACCACCACAGATGGGGCCCAATAGGGCCGATGCCGGTTCGGAGTCGCGGAGAACCTAACGGGTAACCGGGGCTCCGGCTCGACGTGCAGGAGAAGGAACGGGGTGGTTTTTAGTCAGTAAGAGTCTGACACTCCCTTCCGCCTCACCCAGGCGGGAGCAGTCATTCGATGATTTTCCCCCCTTAAAAAAAAAAAAAAAAGTGGTCGTAACGCAAGCGCAACTTTTTTACAACGAGATCCTTAGTTCGTATTTTTGTTATGGGAAATATTTAGTTTATTAATACCTCTTACATTTTGGTACTTGGGCAAATCTCTAGGATGGTTTTTTTATTGGGACAAGCCCGCCACAACCTCCCAAAACCGCTGCAACTCCTGTAAGCCCGGATCTACAGTAGATACAACCATGAAAACACCGGAACACTGAAGTCCTGCGCGTACCAGGGACATGAATAACTGTTTTGGTTCCCGCAACGAAGTGAATCAGAAGATATTATAAGAGGAGAAGAAAAAAAACGATAGTTACTCAAGGACGGTTATCAACCATGGCATCGATAATATCATCATCATACCTCCTTTTTTAAAGATTGTATGTGTTCCATTTGACCAGCTCGGGACGGACAACTTGAATTCACAATTCGGTCACCAAAACTTTCGAAGATGGGATCCACATATTAGTGACAAATTCGAGTACCTAAAATTTCATAGTTTATTTCTAGCAATCTCTAAGGCTAAATAACAGTCGCTATGTAAAATTAAACTATTACAATGAATACAATATAAATTAGAGCATGTTGATATAAGATGCACAGATGTCTGTCCGTCCGAAGACATTGTCTATCTTCGACTGACGATATTTTAACAAACTAAGCGATCTTTTCAATAAATTATATTGTATGCGCACGCGCATCAGTAGGAGGATCTATATAGAGTTGTTAATATTTGTTGAAGTTATCATTATGAAGTCTATATTAGACGGATATTGTTGTACCAAAATAGTTATTCAATTATATTGCAATCTATAAAATAAACTAAAAATTACACATTATATTGTGAAAGATGTTTAAGTAATTGTTTAGCGGGTACGAGGATGCTAGACTCATTCAACCATGCACTCAATAAACATTACTTTCAAATGTTAATAACGTTTGATGTCTTGATGTGAATCCATCAACTACCATATAATTTGCACTTGCTTATAAAAACAAACAGACATTTAGTTAATGTAAAATTACCTAGTACTGTCATTATAATTATATTACAGTTACCGTGTCGAGTCTTTATAATTAATGAGAGAATAGTTGAAGACGAAACAAACATTGAAAATGACTTCATTAAATTTTCCATTAAACAAAGTGTATAATATTACTAGGGTTAATAAGGAGCGTATATTTCAGTATTGTTTAGTCATTCTAACAGGGGTCACATTTTGGATTGAATTCAAAAAAATAATAATTGTTTTATCGCTAAACTAGGTAGTGGTAACCAGTGACCGCTTGACTTTTAAGAAAATCTGCGTATACATAGATGTAACTTAAATTCAAATAAAACTTAAAATTTTTATCCATATACATTATATTGATATGGATTAAAATTTGTATTGATATGCATCACAAACATCTAATCATTATTAAAATAATGATTAGCACTTAAACCTAATTACAAAAAGCCACGCAAACTTAAAAATAAAAAGAAACTGTACTATCAACTCTATACACATCCACCTGTCTTCGCCGGTCAATCGCGCGGTGGAGTCGATGCAAATGGGTGCGCAGGCGCATTGTTACCGCCGATCACTAACGACGATGTCCGAACCCGGTCATTACGGTTGACATGACCGGATCACGGCCGTGAGAATATATATGCAGGTTGTTGCGTAATTTATTGTGCCCTTCTGAGTTCAAGAAGTATGTCCCTTTTATTCGCACCTGTTCCTGGTCCTTTGTTCCTTGGAATTAACGATTTGTTGTATTGGATATTGTAATGAAGTTGCTTACTAATATGGTATGGAGGTTTGAGGCTTCGATTAATGTTGTAAGTAAGGCCAGGTGTGGAGTGTTGGTGAAAGGTGTGTTTCTGGGCTCTGACGAAGCCCAAAAATTTTGGCTCTTTTTGCCCTATTGATGTCAAGATATGGAATCATTTTCAGTATGTAAATCACCCCTGGAGGCTTCATTCCAAACAGAAAACTGGCAGCCGACTGTAGACTCTATGACTGATGGTAATTTTGACATTATTTGCAGGGCTTGGTCGTTTATAAACGGTGGTCGGTTATAAAGTTTCATAGAAATCTTATGAAAACTATAAGCAAGATAGATCTTAACATAAGCAAATCATAGAAAACACCCTTCGAACCAAAAAACCTAAAGTGTCACACCAATACATTCTAGTACAAACCCTTTAAATATATTGCAAAAGACGGATCGCGTACAAAAACTGTCATCCTAACAAAAATCAGCGGCCGAGCATCGCAGCGTCGCGAAGAATCTGACGGACGGCCAAAAACTCAGAATGCAACAATGGATGGATACTATCAGACCATTTCGTTATTTGTATGTTCGATGAGAGGCTTCCGAACAGTGTTAGTCATTGTAAAAACAGTTTAATTGTCGATTTGTTAAGATTGGGTGTCTGATTCGAAAGCTTCGTTGTGAGTCGTATAAGTGCTAATGTCAGTATTTAATATTGGTTCATTGTTGGGTTCGAGTTCGTAATTACCATCAATAATATCGCCTTCTGTTTCATTCATTGTGTTTAAAATATTATTTTGTTCTGTGTTTTTATTACATAACAATAAATTTTTCCTTCGACAGTTTTTATTGTTTGCTCATTAATAACACAGTAATAAGCATAATGAATCTAAACTTGATCTATTATATGCCTTTGAACTGCAACAACTACAATAACAAAAAACACCTTTTTAATCATATAATCGTACTCTAAAATCTTGCTTATATCTAGAATAAGGTTGTTCAAAGAGTCAGAGTTAACCGTAACATAAGATTATTCATCCATCAAAAAACTCTTAAAGCACATAAATTATTACTATTTTTACCTCGCCTTTGTTCACCCACTTCAATGTCGCCATTAAAAACAATTACATCAACAACATGAATCAACTCTTTACCACTATTATCTTCAAAACAGAAAACTTTAAATCAACCTGCAAATAGATTGACAGCTATAAGTTCCTTTTTTAAACCAAGCTCTGTAACCGATCATTGCTATATTCTTTCAAACGAATCAAAGATCCCATTTTTTGCCATCACAATCGTTAACCTGAGAAACGATGTCCAGAGCAACATAAAGGAAATTTCTGTAAAGGGGAAAACGGGAAAAAATAAACAAACAAGCATCTAGATGAAATTAAAATCTTTGCAGTAAAAGATATGACCATTCTAGAAGTAACAAAAAAGGTTCTAGTACTGCTGATACCTAATGTCCTATTCCCAATGCATTTCCAAGTATAATTGCGGCTACAAAAAAAAGTTACGTAGAAACCAATCAATTCGACGACATTGGAATAGGGCTTATTATTTTTTTCTTTACAATAATAGGCACACCGTCATGAAGGAGTAAATTAACCACTTTATCCTGCAGTCGAACCCGATCTTAAGTCTTGAAAGCTAAGATTGATTTTATGAGTTTTAGTTGTATTTATATCGTTGTAATAATGGGGACTTAAAGTATTTTATCCGGTAATTATCCAAGGGATAATTCCTCTGGTTACGGTGACAATTTTCTTCGATCGTTTGTTTGGAACTGGTTGTGTTATTATTAGCGCTTATTGATTTTATATTGCAACAAATGTATGGTCTTGATTAAGATCAGTGATAGCAATTGATTTCATATTTATTTTATGCTTTAGATCTGCGTTTTGATCTGCAATGGTTCTGATATGAAGGTTTAGTTTTTGTCTTCGACTTGTCTGTTTGTATTAGATTGCTCTGCAATATAAGAATCTTTACTTCTTTCAAATTTTCGAATTCTTGTCTAGTATTTGTGTATGTAGTTTGTTTTAGTGGTTTAAGGTTGTAATAAATTGTTGGTTGTCTTTGTTATCTTCACCTCAGATTATGATCATATTTTAAGTGTACCACGTAGCATCTATATCTATTATTTCTTACATAATGCCTACGTTAATCGAGCTATTAATATCACAACTATTGTTGGCCCTAAGCTCAGTAGCTCCAACAAGAAAAATACAAGATTACACGCAGTACAGTCACCAAAAAAACTATAAAAAAAAATATACATACAACTTGCTGATATACAATCAAGTCATAATAACCATATCGTGAGAAATGAATATAATTATTGGTCCTTATGGTCCTCGGCCACATAAGGGAGATCAATGGATGTGTGAGCGAAAAGACCGATATTTTTATTCATGAAAGAAAGAGATGGAACTATCAACGTGTTATTACGGTCAGCAAATTGGCTCGTTTATGTAAAATTCGTCCGCTGCACATCTGCTGAATATGTTTCGGAATTATTGTTTTGTATTATGACAAATAAGTACTAATAATAGAACCATAATATTGAACCTAATTATCTGACAAGAGATGAATACGTCGCATCGCTGCAGCCGTAGTGGATTGGAAGCAAACACGACTATAGAATAATTCCTTTATAAAGTGCGTTTAAAAAGACCGACTTCAACCGCCTCTTCTTTTAAGTCGGTAAATTAATATACTAAAACCTTCTCCTAACAGTCATGTTTCTGACCAACCGCATCAAAATCGGTTCAGCCAATCACGAGAATATCGCGCACAAATATATATAAATATACGATATTCATTCAGCCAAAAATCAGACTTCAGTTTAAACTCCACCAAAGTGTTTGTGACCAGAACATAAAGTTATTATAAATATAAAATTATAAGACTGTTAACATTATATCTCTGTAGCTTGTAGTAAGTGTAACTTATAATAGAACATTTGCTCTTTATATATCCATTAATGGCCTGCCCATATATATTTATATCTCAGTCGATATTATTACGTTACCTGAACTTATACAGGCATTATAAACAAACTTGTTATTTCAAATAAATTCCTAGTATGAAGTCAATTTTAATTGCTCTATTTGATGTATGGCCATGGGTATTACCAAGCCTTTTATTTTTCGACGGTATTAATAGAGGTATCCATTTTATTGTTAAACATTTACTCTGATTCCAAACTTTGCGTTATAGGTACTGAGTATTATAGAATTCGGAAATACCAAAAATATAATTCAAGCTAAAGTTGTTTTTCTTGTATTTACGTTTTTTTTTGCGATGAGACGGTAAACGAGTAAACGGGTCACCTAATGGCAAGCACTAGGCGTCGCGTCGCTCATGGACACCCGAAACACCAGGAGGTGTTACAAGTGCGTTACGCCATGGGGAGTAGGAATTTGAGGATATTTCGGGAGCCTTACTTTTTTTTACTTAATGTTTAGTGTAATCCTCGAAAGTCCGTTTAGATAGCCTCTTAAATGAAACCTGGCAATAGAAACATTATTTAATTTATTTAATTATCAGTCATGAAAAATTATTAGTCATGTCATGTCATAGCTCATGAGGTGAAAGTTTTAGACACAATTTCAACCTACGATCTACTAGTGAAGAGAATTTCATCTCAGAACACTTCAGAATGGTTTATTCCACTTTGTTCACCTGGGTGATTTCACCTAGGTGAACAAAGTAGACTTTTTGGAGTCCTCAATTCACCTGGGAATTATTTCACCCAGGTGACATCACCTAGGTGAATTGAGTTGACTCAAGTAGTCTCCTTTGTTCACTTGTCAATTTAATTCACCCAGGTGCACAAAGGCGACTTTTTACTTTTACGTTGTGGACTTATATCACCTACCTACCTTACATCAAGTTAAATAAAAACTTTCAATTTAACATACATTTTAATATGTTCAAATATCAGATTAATGTTGGTCTATTACACATACAAAAACAAATCACGACTTCTAACACTACGCTAGGAGTTCCAGCTTATAGCTGTAGACTGGGTATAATTACGAACGAAATTTTATTTCCACATGTGGTCTGAAAATCCGCCTAAATGTTCTTTGAAGTGTACCTACTTTGCGGTCCCGCCAAAACTATTTATCTATACTTGTAATAAATCTGTAGAGAGGTCAATTCTGTACACGGAATATATTTCCAAAATAATCAGGGTCAGGTCAATCAGGGGGTGATTGCTACTAAGTAATGCCAAAAATGCATACAGTAAAATTTTTGTCTGTCTGCCTGTATGTCTTATAGAAAAGACTACTCGACGGATTTTAACGAAACTTGGTTCAATCATTCTTCATACTCATGGGAACTACGAAGTGGTTGGCAAAATGATAATCGGAAAGATCACATCAAAATCTACAAAATAGCCAATTTTTAAAACTCCGAGAAAACATTAGAAGCAACAACTACGTAATTACTGAATGTATAGGTAGTTAAGGTGCATTAAACACTATGAAGTTTGGAATTATACCCAGTGTACAGCAATCAGATCACCCCTATTACATGGAACTCCTAGCGTAGTGTTAGAAGTTGTGATATGTTTTTGTATGTGTAATAGACCAACATTAATCTGATATTTGAGCATATTAAAATGTACGTTAAATTGAAAGTTTTTATTTAACTTGATGAAAGGTAGGTAGGTGATATAAGTCCACAACGTAAAAGTAAAAAGTCGCCTTTGTGCACCTGGGTGAATTAAATTGACAAGTGAACAAAGGAGACTACTTGAGTCAACTCAATTCACCTAGGTGATATCACCTGGGTGAAATAATTCCCAGGTGAATTGAGGACTCCAAAAAGTCTACTTTGTTCACCTAGGTGAAATCACCCAGGTGAACAAAGTGGAATAAACCTTCAGAATCCTTATGCTTGTCAAATATATTAGAACCGAATTTCAAATACCTAATTAAAATTTATTAGAAGTGATTGTACTAAATTTAGAACAACATAAAATTAAGAAGAATTTTTTCATTATTATTATTTTTTAAGGTGTAAATATTTTAGTATTAATTAGTATTATATATAAATAAAATGCATTATTGTTTGCAACAACGAAAAAAAAAAAAAAAAATTGAGTAGCCTCTAGTTTTCGGGAGTAAATAACAAAAGTAGGTAAATTAAGAAGTGTGTGTACTAAATGTAGCACATCTTACAGTAAAGCAGTGATTGTGCTAAATTTAGCACAACTCAAAATTAAGAAGGTATTGTGCGTAGTACAACTTATAGCGAAGAAGTGATTGCACTACATTTAGCAGAACTGACAACAAAGAAGCGATTGTGCTAAATTTAGCACAACTACTTCTAACCAATCCATAGCTCACACAATAACACACCAAAACATATATTTTCAGCTAACATTACCATTTAATTACAGCTCATTATAGAGGCAATTATTTTGCTAACAAAGGCTCAAGGTTCAATATGGCGTAGCGACGGACTGGACGAAACCAGTCCCATAACAACGATGGTGTAAAAGAACGGTTCATAATATTTTATGGGCCAATATTATGGCACTACATAAGTATTGGTGGAACAAACGATATACCAACTAATATTATTAATGCGAAAGTTTGCTTTTTGTTACCTCTTGAAGGTTTATCTTTTAGTTAATTGTAATTTTGCATGCCTACTGCATAATTTGGGAGTATAGATAAGGATATACTTAGGTTATTCAGACGGGTACAGTCGCAGTGGATGGCTAAGATTTTTATACTGCAAAATAATTTAATAGGTACAGTGTTTTAATAAAAATGTGTCGCAAAAGCGACTGCCGGGCAAGGGCCCTCGGGTTCCATTAGAGATTAAAGTATAAAAAATAAAAAAATTAATAATAATAGGGTTTATAAAAAAATCTCACTAGCAGCTCGGAATATGGAATTGTACCCGGTATATGTCAATAGGCTCACCCCGTATTACGTGGAACTCATAACATAAATAGTGAAAAGTGGGTGTTACTTCTGTGTGCACCTCTGCCTACCCCTATGGGGATAAAAGGCGTGATGTTATGTTATGTGTCTTATTACCTAAGACAATTTAACTAAGACGGTTTGCATCCAAACCGTTTCCAACCGGCTGATCTAGAAGCCATATTCCTGTTTTGTCTGTTTGTTTGTTCTTATTGACACAAAACATTATCTATATTTGCAGTTTTCCAGACCTACATGAGCGCCAGGCCGTAATATAAAACAAAACGGACAAATTGCAATCGCATGCAATACAACAATAATAACATAACTTCATAGACTTCAAAGTAGACAGCTGACACAAAACATGTTTTAACCTACTACATAGAAGTAATGATTCATTTGTATTTTATACATATGTCAGAAGCTATTAAGTATTGTAATGAAAACTGCGCCTGCGCACCCGACGACCGCTCCGCAACAAGAACGAACCATTATAAATTCTAATGACACGAAGTTATTCAAAAATTTAAGATTAACTTTGCAATTAAAGGCCAGGAACAATTGAAGGTAGCAATTCTATTGAAAAAATTTGCACCACCTGTCAACTTTAAAACCAGTTTATTTAGAACTCTATTCGTCAACGGCAACTTTGTATTCGGAGACCATCTCAGAATTGTAATACAATTAACACTAACAATCAAAAAACAGTAGTCGTTACCCCCCGATTATAAGATATCGATACTCGAATCGATTATTTCGCTTTTAAAGGTTACGTAGCAAAAAGGATCAATACTACATCCGAGTTATTAATTATTAAAAATAATTAATGCGCACATTATAAATGTGCCGCTTCATTTTTTCTTCATTGGTAATTTGTAATTTTTGTACCTAATTACAGGCTGCTATCAAAAGGTCGTTTATTATAAAAACTTAAGGATTCAATTATATTAAATACAATTTTAGATACGCTCCTCAAAATTAAACGAAAACAGGTAGTAAGTAAGTGTTGGAATAACCCTACTGCATCGGTAAGTCGCGGAGAACCTAACGGGTAACCGGGGCTCCGGCTCGACGTGCAGGAGAAGGAACGGGGTGGTTTTTAGTCAGTAAGAGTCTGACACTCCCTCCCGCCTCACCCAGGCGGGAGCAGTCATTCGATGATTTTCACCCCTTAAAAAAAAAACTGCATCGGTAAGAACCGACTTTAAAACCAATTCATTTGTTTTATAGCACATCGCTACCGTGTTCCAAATTCAACTAAAGTGATTGTCAGTACGACTGAACAGAAGCATATAATTCATTGACTTAGTGGACGTGATCATGATGCCGGTTATTTATTACTAGCTTTTACCCGCGGCTTCACTCGCGTCACAAAAGGATAAAAAGTAGCCATTACACACAGCGCCATCTATACCAACACTTTTGTTTTCAATCGGGAATATCAAATTTTTCCGGGATAAAAAGTACCCTATTATTTAATTCAGACTTCTAACTTTACGTATGCAAAAATTCAAAGCAATCAGTTGAGTAGTTACGGCGTGAAGGTGGAACAAACAAACAAACAAACTCCCTTTCAGATTTATAATATTAGTAAGCATAGGTATCACAGTTCAAGTGTTACTCTTGCATGTTTAGCAAAGTGAATGAGTGAACAACGGCTAATATCTACTGGTCTGGGATACTTTCTTTATGATGGTGATATATCACTACAAGTTCTCAGAGACGAAAAAAGAAACCAATATCACATAGTTACAATGCCAACTTGAGCATCGAACCCAACACTTCATAGCACTTGCAAAATATTATTTAATAAAATTAACTACATCATTAAAAATTCTCTCACAATATATTCAAACATGTCATACACTTGCAACTCTATAATAACGCATGATGCGTACGCGCAGCGCTGCTATGGCCGGCGGTCAGCTAATTTCTTACCATCTGATAACAGGCCGTGATCTCCACGTAATAAGATATTCATGAAGACTTACGATTTTGTAGACAGGACATAATCTTTTTACATATTTATTAATTATTGTGGCGATTCATTATTCCAGTCTTCTAAAAGACACGGTATGACTAAAATTGTGTCCTGTATTTGCCTATAAGCTCAACCATATTACACAAAAAGCATAAAGAAATTGTATAAAGGAAAAAAAAGAAAAAATGAGCAATGATCCAAAATGGCATCTGTCATAAAAACATATAATTGGATGCCAAGTTTATTGTTTTCATGGTGTAATAACACAACGCTATTTAAGGAAACCTACACATTTTTTATCTTTGTCATTAATAAATTGGATATTTAACACCTGTGTTTCTTTCATATTTATCCTATTTCAAAAGAAAAAATGTATACGATTGTTTTTGCATTGCACATTAATATGCTAGCATGATTTCCTTTTCTTTGTCAATATTGACATGCTATTTTATCTAAGCAAATCTATAATAATAAAACTTCACTATTATAAAGGAAGAAGCATTTAAACTAAATATGTTTAAATGCAAATTATGTACAGACACACGAACGCATTTTCCCTCAATCAAAAATAACCAACGGGTCCTCCACTAATAGATTACAAACTCTACATAAAAAGTAAAGAGTAATGAAAAAATAATTTTACATGATTTATAGCTTACTCAGGGATCCGCAAATTGCAGTCAGTTTGGGACATTTAACTTAAGTGGTGCGTACGCGCATCATACGTTAATTTTCGAAAAAAGAACGGGGAAATTATTTGCCGGTAAAATGGCGCGATGTATTCCCAGGTAACTGATAATGATTGACTTTAATGAATACAGGGCGGTCGGGGCGCCATCTTACGGATCCTGGGCGAGATATAAATTATATTTTCCCTTGTTAAATCGAGTGGCAATAATGTCAAACTGTCAGTTTGTCTCCACCTCAAACAGAACTGGATTTAAAAGACCTACAGCAAAATTGTTATTGAATTTTAATGTGATGCTTGGGTCAGTGGTTTTCAAGTAGCGTGTACTTAAATAATATTTCTTTACTAAAAGATGAATAATGGTGCTGGTATGCCTGTAGCTATCGAGCTATAAATAGTTTTGTTAATCAAGATCTTGAATTTTATTGAACACAAAATGCTTATTTTACTGTGATTTTCTATAAATAAAACAAGTGTGTAGTTAATTAATAATTATCAATTTTCTGAAGTCTCCAAAAAGTATGTAATAAAACATTCAGATTGTGATAATTCGATTCGACCACGATTTGAACGATGCGCAATATTGATTTTTGATGACTGCTTTTTATCTTTTATTTGACAGGTTTCTATTCAAAAATTGGCGATATCTGATGTAATATAAAAAAACACTGTCATATTAAATACCATATCCACATGACAACGTAACAAATACTTCATTATAGGACATATAATTAAACTCCAATATATCGCATTAAAACCATCAAAGGTGCTCATTTTTTAAATAATGTCCAAAGAAGCATGATATCAGGTAATTCAAAATTTAATTAAATTGCGATAAGACTGAACAAGTGTACACTTGCAACATTTTGAAAATATTTTAATACTTATTTAACGTGTCAAATTTATCTTTAATCTATACTTAATAAGGTGGTCCTTAGCACCTTTGCCCGTGTGGTGACGGCAAAGTTGAAGACATTTCTCACCATCCCTGCTCTTCCCGTGGTTTCAACATGACCAGATGTCCCAATTTTAACGGGACAGACCCTTTTCATAACTGAAATGAACTCTAGAACACAAAATTGCCTCGTTTTTGGATACCACGCGAAAATTTGAATAGTCGAACCTATGCAAAGACCATTCTGACGGATCGAGTGGACAAAGATATGGTGGACCGCGATCGAGTTCACTTCGAATTTTTGGCAATTAGGATTTTGTGGGATTCTTAGAATGGGGAGACTGAGGAAGGGGGGGAGGGTTATTGGGCCTCCGATAACCTCACTTACACGACGAAACACTGACAACGCAAGCGTTGTTTCACGTCGGTTTTCCGTGAGGCCGTGGTATCACTCCGGTCGAGCCGGCCCATTCGTGCCGAAGCATGGCTCTCCCACACTTGAAATTGATCTCCCACACCTGATTTTGTAAAGGAGGCCTCTAGGCCAACAGTGATCTCTAAAGAGCTGTTGAATGCTGATGTTATCGCCTTTTTCAGTCCTTTTTAACCGACTTCAAAAAAAAGGAGGAGGTTCTCAATTCGACCGTATATATGCTTTTTTTTATGTTTGTTCGCCGATATCTCCGTTGTTTATAAACCGATTTTGAAAATTCTTTTTTTGTTAGAAAGGAGATAGTTCCAGAATGGTCCCATGATAAGGAAATCAGGATCTGATGATGGAAGACCAGGGAAACCGAGGGGAACTTTTAAAAATTATAGGGGTGACTAGGGCATTTGTTAATTTTTTCATTAAGTATTAAAAACCACTACAATCTGATAAAGGTCTGGAGCCGATCTGATGATGGAGCCGAGAGCCAGTTGAGGGAACTCCTCAACGGTTAACAGTAGCTACCTTGTGTTTGGGTTTGATTAATTTGTATTGATGAGGACTTTACACATGTGTGGGATGTAATTGTCAATAAGGGTCTGATGATGAAGTAGTACGATAGTCGAAGGAACTCCTCAACGGTTAACAGTAGCTACCTTGTGTTTGAATTTGATTAATTTGTATTGATGAGGACTTTACACCTGAGTAGGGTGTAATTGTCAATAAGGGTCTGATGATGAAGTAGTACGATAGTTGAGGGAACTCCTTGAACGGTTAACAGTAGCTACCTTGTGTTTGGGTTTGATTAATTTGTATTGATGAGGACTTTACACCTGAGTGGGGTGTAATTGTCAATAAGGGTCTGATGATAAAGTAGTACGATAGTTGAGGGAACTCCTCAAAGGTTAACAGTAGCTACCTTGTGTTTGGGTTTGATTAATTTATATTAATGAGGACTTTACACCTGAGTGGGGTGTAATTGACAATAAGGGTCTGATGATGAAGTAGTACGATAGTTGAGGGAACTCCTCAACGGTTAACAGTAGCTACCTTGTGTTTGGGTTTGATTAATTTGTATTGATGAGGACTTTACACCTGTGTGAGATGTAATTGTCAATAAGGGTCTGATGATGAAGTAGTATGATAGTCGAAGGAACTCCTCAACGGTTAACAGTAGCTACCTTGTGTTTGAATTTGATTAATTTGTATTGATGAGGACTTTACACTTGAGTGGGGTGTAATTGACAATAAGGGTCTGATGATGAAGTAGTACGATAGTTGAGGGAACTCCTCAAAGGTTAACAGTAGCTACCTTGTGTTTGGGTTTGATTAATTTGTATTGATGAGGACTTTACACATGAGTGGGGTGTAATTGTCAATAAGGGTCTGATGATGAAGTAGTCTAATAGTTGAGGGAACTCCTTAACGGTTAACAGTAGGTATTTTGTGTTTGGGTTTGATTAATTTGTATTGATGAGGACTTTACACCTGAGTGCGGTGTAATTGTCAATAAGGGTCTGATGATGAAGTAGTACGATAGTTGAGGGAACTTCTTAACGGTTAACAGTAGCTATTTTGTGTTTAGGTTTGATTAATTTGTATTGATGAGGACTTTACACCTAGATGGAGGGGGGGGGGGTGATGGTCATTAAAGGTCCAATGACGAAGTAGTATGATAGCTAAGGGACTCCTCAATGGTTAAGAGTACCCACCCGGTGTTTGAACTTGCATAATTTGTATTGGTAAAAACTTTGCATCCATGTGGGTTTTGTATAATATAATATATCAAAGTACTAAACTAAAAAGTATAAAATAAAATTAAAAAACTGCGTTTAAAAAAACCGACTTCAAAAACAAATGACAAACAAAAAGTACTAAAAAAAAAGGAAAAAACTATTAGTGGTCATACGTACTTATAGCTTACACACCCACTGATAGGTTAGAAGTCGGTGCCACAAACCCACAATAAAATATAAAGTAGAAAAAAGTCACAGCTGGTATAATCCATAATAAAATTGTAAACAGCTCAATAATGTTAGGTATCTATTAAGGTTTTAATGAATATATAATAATTAGGTTTAAAACTTGTGGCACCGACTTCTAACCTATCAGTGGGTGTGTAAGCTATAAGTACGTATGACCACTAATAGTTTTTTTTTTTCCTTTTTAGTTTTTATGAGGCTTACTTAACGACAACTTACAAAGTACCAAGTAAATAATTAAGTTATAAAAGTTTATATACAGTTAATACATTATTCAGGAGTCCGGACTAAAACTAGATGTTGAATTAATTTTAGCACGTAATCAACATTGGAAGTAGGTTCAGTAAATTTTGTGTTGTAAAATGTATTATGGTCTTAAAATATCTGCTTATGTATATGTACGATTGGTTCTTATAGGGGTAAACAGAGATATAGGTAGGTAAATCTAAAAAGATTTATCTATTTTAACAAACTATAATCAAACACAATTTCTAGTAGCGACCGTGTCGCCGCGTCGCAATTTCGAAATGTTGCTCATGGTGGCTTGATACTAGTCGAGATCCTCGTCAAACACTTACGTGAGTAAGCCGAAAACATAATAATTAACAATTTTTAGATTAACTAAAAATTGCAGTTTACTGACGTGAAATTACTGAAAAAAGCTCTACTAGTTTCGGACCACAGAGGGCTCTTCCTCATAAGCAGCGTGCGCGGTCGCGGCGGTGTCGCGCAGCCTACACAATTTCTAGATCACTCACATAATTTATTATGTGGGGAATCAAACCTTTGACGTAACAACCGGTTACTCAAAGTCAAATGTAATGCAAACTTTGTTGTCCTTTTTTTTATGAGATAAGCCAGTAAACGGGCAGACTGGTCACCTGATGGTAAGCAATCGGCGTCGCCCATGGACACCCGAAACACCAGAGGCGTTACAAGTGCGTTACCGGCCTTTTGGAAATTAGGAGTTTGAGGATTATGGGGGATTCGGGGATTGGGGAGATTGTTGAAGGGGGTAATTGGGCCTCCGGTAACCTCACTCACACGACGTTTATAGATACGACGACGCACACCGTTATAGATATCCGACTTTATTGCAAAGTTAATTTTAATAAAAGTCAGTGGTACTTTTTTTATAAGCACATTTCTTTATACCCCTTTGAATTAAAAGAACAAACAGCGGGTCGTTAAATGAAATATCCGAAACATTTTTGTTTTAATTTGTAATTTGTTATTTATTAAGTAAGACATAAATTCCTTTGCAAATTATATTTGATTAGTACCTGGTGTACACACACAGGGCCTTACATCAAAATACCAACCAGTATAAACTGAACGTCGAATGTGCGGGAAGATCATACAATGCGAGATCACGATAAAATGGATTCGTTTAGCTTGATGTGTGCGTACATTAACTTTACTGACTTATTACGTATGGCATTTGTCCCCGTCTCAATGACAGCTGCAATGTCTATCAGTAATTGCTACTCTTGTTTAATTTTTTAATGCAAAATAATTATGAATTTATACCTTTATTTCATGGTATTTAATGTTATAAAAAATACGATAATTTATTTTAATTTAAATTATGCTTGTTTTAAAGTAAAAGGTATGTTTTTTTTTGTTTTTTTACATGACAACTTTATTTTTGTTTATTTTAATAACTGACTTGACTTATAGTCTTTTGTCCCCTAGATGGGACAGAGGGCGACCGCAGAGGTCCTGCATTTCGTTTTATTAGGCCTCAACAAACATATTGTATATTATTTTCTGAAGTCTATATTAGCTTAGTTAATGATACATTTATATTGAGCAACGAAAGACTTTTATTTAGATAAAATATAATATATAACATTATAACCCGACTGCAAAAAACACTCTAAAAAATATTAAACAAGAAAATTTTCTTAGAGAATAGCCGTGGTCGTTTACCTTTATAAATACTATACACATATATGTACTATAGTATGTGGCTCCCTCCTTTTGGCTTCGCCGTAGTCGGGTAAAAATCTATGTTAAACTTGAAGTACCTACGAATGAAAAAATATGTACTATGGTTTGGCTGAAAAAGGACTAAAATAGACGGGCCAGCTTGTCAAATGTACCTTAGCGTTGATTGCCGGGGCTCCGGCTTGAAGTGCAGGAGTAGGAACGGGGTGGTTTTTAGTCAGTAAGAGTCTGACACTCCCTCCCGCCTCACCCAGGCGAGAGAAGTCATTCGATGATTTTCCCCCATTTAAAAAAAAGCTTGTCAAATGTATATATACACTCTAGCTGACCCAGCAAAGTTCGTACTGCCTAAAAGTCTATTTTTCTCACCTTGAAAGGTTAAAACCTTCCCTAGACTTCCACGAACATATCAATACAAATACAAATTAGCCTAATCAGTTCAGCCGTTCTCGAGTTTTAGCGAGACTAACGAACAGAAACTATTTTTTTTATATAAGTATAAATGAATCATACAAAACTAGTAACATGTCATGACCTAACTAAACTGAATTTTAATTCAAAATTCATCAATGTTTACATTAAAAACCAGCAAAATGGCGGGCGGCGCCACGTACGACGTATATGGTGCATATTATGCGCATACGCCATAAACGTATGGTAATGGAACAGACGTGTGAACATCAAACGGTAGGCTTTTGTACCTGGAGGCAAAATGAGAATATAGACAAATTAGTTAGAGATTCTTGGGCTAAGTTATTTATTTGTACTATAACTTTCGTGAGACATACTAAATAAATTATTATGTTTTCGGCTTACTCACGTAATTATTTGACGAGGAACTCGACTAGTAAGCCGAAAACATAATGATTTAATTAAGTTATTTATTTTTCTCTTCCATTTAAAATGGGTTGAATAGACAATATATTATAGTACAGCTATCGGTTGGTGGCTTCCAGCTTCTGAAAAGCATTTGTAGCTTTTGTTCCTACTACAAAACATAGGTATTTTATGTGAACCACAAATTATTCTATCCGGTTCTCGTGTGACGTGTATGAAATATGTAAGTATTACCAAATGCACTTTTTACGCAGGAAAACCCTTAGTTGACTTATTCAAAAATTTAAAATTATAATTCAAAATTCTTTTATTCACATTTAAATAGAGTTATTACATTTGATGGTTTTTATGTTCTTATAGTCTATTTAGCCTGCTTAGGGCATGTGAAGTTAAGTACATTGTTATGTTTACTTGCCTATACTAATTTCCGATAACAACTTATAAAAATTTTATGAATAAAACTATACTAACTAAATAAAAAAATACTTTCCGAACTGCCATAGTTCCCATATGTCCGTCTATTGAATTGAAACCCTCACTCCCAGGGTCTGCGGTATAAAGACAATATTTGCAGTGACGACACAGCGGCCACACATAATTCCATGTGGCAACCCTAACCCACACTTAACCGGATCCAATGACCATTTTGACCGCCTGCTATTAGGGTTGTACGGTTTATAAAATTGTAATCTTGTCTTTCAATATTTTTACATCTTTATTTATTTATTTATATATGCTTAAATGTGTACAATAGTACACATTTAAGTAGCTTAAAAACGAACAATTCAAGTAAATATGCGTACAATGGGCGGTCTTATCACGTAATGGTGATTTCTTCCAAATAACCTTTAGATGAAAATATTTATAAGAAACCAGAACATGGAGTAGTTAAGTGTACAACAAAAAAAAAATGCAAAATAAAAATACCTACAATACATATAATATACTAGCAATATAAAAAAAACATAAATAATATATAAAAATACAATAAACTATGTGTGAGGGTGCGTGTGTGTGTGTGTGTGTGTTTGTGTGCTTTACATCTTTGGTTAAGTGCAAGAGTTAATTTGAGATAATATCAAAATTACTGATTGATGGCACTACTAGCAATTTCAAAACAAAAATACCAGTGTCACAATATGATTTACTTTACTATGAAGTCTTTGAATTTTTAAACTATATGTAGTTAGAAGCAGATGAAACTGACGTTGAACCATTGTGAGTAATAGATACAACTGTAGCCAATATGTAGCCTAACGGGTTACCGGGGCTCCGTCTCGAAGTGTAGAAGTAGGAACGGGGTTGTTTTTAGTCAGTAAGAGTCTGACACTCCCTCTCGCCTCACCCAGGTGGGAATAAACATTTGATGATTTTCTCCCCTTAAAAGAAGCCAATAAGTCATGACAAGTATGAATAAATTAGCCATTAAAAGCTATAGTACCCAAATAATCAGAAAACACGTATTTGCTGTCACTTATACGCCATAAATTTAATATTTGTAGTTAAATTAATTTAACTCTTCTGGTGTTGCGGGTGTCCATGGGCGGCGCTGATCGCTTACCATCAGGTGATCCGTCTGCTCGTTTGCCTCCAATTCCATAAAAAAAAAAAAATTGTCAGCTAGCTTTGTAAGTGGCAGCCCTACACCATGATCCCATTGTTATCTACGCCACAAAATAAGCCATCCCGTGACCGAGGGCTGCCCCCGAGCAATTGAATCTGAATCACCATTACAATAATATATCACTTTTTTATTCTTTACCAATATCTTATTTTTAAGCATATGTTCTTTTTTCAAATAGAAAATTTTAGGAAAATATAGATGGATGATGGACATTTTCATTTTATAGTAGACTTCAACTGACCGAGATAGCAATGGCAATAAAAAAAGCAATTTATCGATTGTCAATGGTCATGCAATTGCTATCAACAGACGTCATAACAATTATCCTAGAAATAAGTAAATGAAGTCGCTGAAATCAAGTACAAGATAAATAAAAACTAAAAGATTTACAACTAAAATCAACATAAGAAATATGGAAAAATAGGATATTGAAATAATCAAGTAAAAGTAATAACGATGTCACTAAATTATATCGCTGATGACTGATCATCATCAACAGCCTATAAATGCCCACTGCTGAGCAAAGCCTCTTCTCACACGGAGAAGGTTTAAGCATTAATCACCACGCTTGCTTAATGCGTGTTGGCGATTTCAAACTTATAATTAGAAATTATAAGTCCAGGTTTCCTCACGATGTTATTCCTTCACCGTTTGTCAGTGGTGTCTAAATAATCTTAGAAAGTACATATAACTCGGAAAAAGTCACATTGGTACTTGCCGTTGGTAGGTTTCGAACCTGCACCCTCATACGTGAGAAGCGGGCGTCTTAAACCTCCGACTATGACTGATACATAAATTTAAATTTTGAATATGTAATTAGGTAACAATTTATATTTTATAAACTGTGATTTATAGTCTTCTGGTAGATTGTGATTGACTGTTAATGATGATGAAAAGGTTTTATTACACGGAAAGTAGAATCTCAGTAACACCTTCACGGCTGAACTACGATCCTCCTCTACATAAACTAATCTCTAAATCATAACTAGTCTCTAAGTCATCTTTTGTTTATGGGATAAGCCGGTAAACGAGCAGACGGAACACCTGGGTGCTTACTCTTGAATCCAATTCCGATCGATCGACATTGACATTGTGAAATTTCGTACTCTTGAGTTGTAACACTAGCGCCTATTGCATCCGTATTGCGTGGATATTGAATGAACTAAATGGTATTGAGTTTGGTTTTATATTCCGTACTCTAAATGCTACTTTAGCAGCTACGATAGGGGTGGTATAGTTTTGACATTGGAATATTATTGAGATTTTATTGTATTGAAATTACATTGACATTGAGATTGGTTTCAAGAGTAAGCACCCTGATGGTTAACTAAACAATCGGCGTCGCGCATGGACACCTGGAACACCAGAAGCGTTACGAATGCGTTGCTGGCCTTTTAGGATTAGGAATTTGAGTTTTGTTTTACACCTAGTAGTTGGCTTTATAAGAAACGAGCAAATCTGAAGTCCATTACTTCATTTATGAGCAAAGAAACTGAGCCACTAGCATTTTTTAAAATTTGTCTAACCCCCTAACTTTAAAAAAGAATATTCTAACAAATTGCTCTTATTTATTTTAAAAGTAACTAACCCATTAAGTTACTTTTATACCAATTAATTATAACATAACATAACATTACGCCTTTTATCAAGGGGTAGGCAGAGGTGCACACAGAAGTAACACCCACTTCACTATTTATGTTATGACTCCCATGTAATAGGGGGTGAGCCTATTGCCATATACCGGGCACATTTCTGGACTCCGTGCTACTACTGAGATTTTTTTAAAACCCAATACTACTTTGCCTGACCCGGGAATCGAACCCGAGACCCCTTTTCGCACTTGCGACCACTCGGCCATCGAGGCAAACCAATTAATTACTTGTGTCAGAAAGTATGATCAAGAAATGTATAGCTATACTTCTTTTTTAAGGCGGGAAAATCATCTAATGTCTACTTCCTGAGTGAGGCGGGAGGGAGTGTCAGACTCTTACTGACTAAAAACCACTCCGTTCCTTCTCCTGCACTTCGAGCCCGGAGCCCCGGTAACCCGTTAGGTTCTCCGCGACGTATATCTATACTTAGAGCAGCAAAAACAAAGGCTAGCTATATGTACAGTGGACCCGTAATCTTATACCAATTTTAATAGTAAAGTGGTCAGAACACTTAAAGGATTATTAAAGGGTCAGTCCCTTTAATATTTGCATGCTGACGTCCAGATTATAATATTATAATGTCGGTCAGTTTATAAGCGTTGTCCAACATCCCCTGTAGATATTTTGTATTGGATTAATTTATGTATATTGATCGTCTTGTTAGAAGTGAAGGGCGATTGCTGAGCTCGAGGTCTTAAGTTTGTTCGATTCGAGTTTTAATCGATTTTGAATAAATGTAGTAATTACTGATAAATACTCAAATCAATATGTACTCGAAAAGTTAATAGTTATTTAATTAAAGTTTCCGTATTGATGTTAATAATTTGGTGAAACAAAAGTTTGAACAAATAGGTATAGGTAAAAAAAGAAGAAAGTCGTTTTCGAAGCACCAAAAAATATGGTAATTTGGATCGCGGAGAACCTAACGGGTAACCGGGGCTCCGGCTCGACGTGCAGGAGAAGGAACGGGATGGTTTTTAGTCAGTAAGAGTCTGACACTCCCTCCCGCCTCACCCAGGCGGGCGCATTCATTCGATGAATATCCGCCCTTAAAAAAAATGTTTAATCAAAAATAAATTATTTCGATTGTTCAATACGATAAAATATTAAAAAATAATCACACTTTCATTAATTTTTTTTTCTATACATATTAAAATCTAATATAATTATACAGATTTATGACTAACATAATACTACTTTGCAACTATTAATATATACAACATAAAATATAAAAAATAATAATCCCTGATGATCTGGGCTACCTGGGTAAAATACACCCGGATTTTACCTATCATGGGACATCAGCGGTGGACATGTCTGCCGGTGTGCTCAAAGGAAGACCTTATGGTGGGGTAGCAATTCTATGGCGGACTTCAGTGTTTAATCGGGTTATTCCCATTGACACTGGTTCGACGCGCGTGGCGGCTGTGTGTGTGCAGGTCAGCGACGGGCGCAGTTTCATCGTTGTGTCGGTGTACATGCCGACGCAGGATCCGGATAATTTACCCTTGTTTACGGAATGCCTAGGTGTTATTAGTGCAGTGATTGAAAGTAGTGATGTGGAAAGTGCATTAGTGCTTGGAGACTTTAATGCTGACGTTTCGCGTCCTAATACATTATTTGGAACTGAGCTGCTTGAATACTGTAATGATCAGGAGTGGGTGTGTGCGGACGTTGAGTTGATCGGTACGTTGTCAAACACCTACACATACTTGAGTGACTCACATGGTACCACGAGTTGGATTGACCACTGCGTTACCACTTCCGCGGGACTTAGTATGATCGACAATGTTTGTGTACTAAATGATGTATTTTATTCGGATCATTTCCCATTGTTGATCGAATGTAATGTTAATTGTGTGTTACCGAAAACTAATACAAACTGTAGACAATTAGTCAATAAGATAATCTGGGGACAAAGAACTTATGAACAAAACCGTAATTATTCAAAACTTTGTAATGAATTTGAAAAAATGTGTAACTGGTCAAATTATTCTTGTGGGGGGGGAACCTCTTGCAAAGACTCTGGTCATTGTAATCTAATTGATGAATATTATAATCAAATTATAAACTTGATGTCTAGAGCTGCCAAATTGTCGTATCGGGGAAAAATGTATTCGAGAAAGAGAACAGTCACTGGTTGGAACCATCATGTAAGGGAAAGTCATTTGGAGGCTCGACAGAGCTATAAATTGTGGATCTTTCATGGACGCCCTTGTCAAGGTAAAATATATGATGATATGGTTCGTAGCAAAAAAGTGTTTAAAAATAAAATCAAATGGTGTCAGTCAAATGAAAATAAAATAAGAATGGATATTATAGCCACTCACAGATGCAATAAACAGTTCGGAAAATTTTGGAGGGAAACAAATAAATTAAACTATAAAGCTAGTATACCGGTTAATGTAAATGGCTGTAATGACCCGAGTATGATTGCCAATATGTTTGTCAAACAGTTTAATCCAGCACCCCTGCTGCAGACAACACCTGCAAGTAAGAGTGTGGCCCATGAGGCCCGTGGTGGGCCGGAGACGCAGTCGCCGCCTTCATGTGATACCAGTGTGTTGCACGTCACCACGCAACAGCTGTTTGACTGTGTGAAAAGTATGAAACGCGGTAAGTCGCCGGGCCACGACGGACTCAGTGTCGAGCACTTACTATATGCTCCAGAATCGGTGTATATTAGAATCTCAGAATTGTTTAATGCATGTGTTGACCACGGCTATTTACCTGATAATTTCTTAAGGACTATAGTTGTACCCATTGTAAAGAATAGGACTGGTGATGTATCTAACATGTCTAATTACAGGCCCATATCTTTAGCAACCATTTTTTCTAAGGTTTTCGAGCGCTTAATAATACCACATTTAAACGAAATGAGGTTTCCAATAAACGACGCACAGTTTGGTTTCCGAAAGGGTCTGTCCACTGACATGGCTATATTTACACTAAAGAACACCGTATATAAATACATACAAAGAAATACTAGCGTTTATGCCTGCTTTCTAGACCTAAGCCGCGCATTTGATTGTATTAACTATAAGTTGTTGTGGGCTAAGTTGAGGGATCCCAGCTCTAAAGTACCGCCAGGAGTTGTTGACCTGCTGGAGTACTGGTATGCCAATCAATGTAACCAAGTAAAGTGGAATGATTCCTTGTCTGTCTCATACAAATTAACATGTGGCGTAAGGCAGGGTGGGCTCACGTCACCAATATTGTTTAATATGTACACCAATCAGTTGATTGAGGAGCTCAGCAGCGCCCGTGCCGGTTGTCATATTGGTGATGTTGCTGTAAACAATCTCAGTTATGCGGACGACATGGTGTTGCTCAGTCCCTCGGCCAACGGTTTAAGGAGACTTGTTGGCATCTGTGAAAAATATGCTACGGAACATTATCTTACATATAATGTTAAGAAATCTGAGATAATGATATTTAGGAGTGGTAAAGGTCCCGACAATATTTTACCGATCAATTTATGTGGATCCACGCTAAATGTTGTAAGGAAATTTAAATATCTTGGTCACATTATTAGGGATGATCTATTGGATGACGCTGATCTGGAACGCCAAAGGCGTAGTATAGCATGTCGTGCCAACATGTTGGCTCGGCGTTTCTCACATTGCACGGACCAAGTTAAGATAACTTTGTTTGGTGCGTATTGTCAGTCTTTCTACACCAGTCAGCTGTGGTACAGATACACAAGGAGTGCTTACAACACTCTTCGTGTACAATACAATAATGCTTTTAGAGCAATCCTAAAGCTTCCCTGGCGGTGTAGTGCGACTGGCATGTTTGTGGAGAATAGGGTTACAGATTTCTATGGGCTTATGAGGAGGCTCAGGGCGTCTTTCCAGGCTCGTCTATGTGCTTGTGGGAGTGAATTGGTTTCGGCAGTGTTCCATCACGTGTACTTGTTGAGGTTGGAACTGAAGTACGTTATGACGAAACATTTATAAATAAAAATTTTTTAATATCTTAATTAATGATTTAAGTTGTTTAATTTTAATTTTATCTTATTGTAATTTTAATTTTGTTTGATTGTAATTTTAATTTTAATTTTATTTTATTGTGATTTTCATTTGATTTTATTATAATTCTGATTTTGATTTCGTTTATTGTAATTTTCATGTAATTTTGTGACTTTTTACTATGGGTTCCTATGCCTGAAATAAATGATTTATTATTTTCGGAAAGTAAACTTTCTTCTTAGCTATAAAGCTAGTTTCATCCATATTTACGGGCCGAAGCCAAGTAAATACAGGGTGTGGTGAGTAGTCTTATGTGTTTGTGGGTGTAGTCTGGTGGTTGATCTCATTGTCTTCTATTTGCATGAACTTTCTGACGATTCTACAGGTATTTAGGATTGCAGCTTTTTGGAGAGTTATGTATAATGTTTCTTTTAAATCTAACAATTTGAGACTATGGAGAAGATGGTTTGGTATTACACCTGTGGTGGACAGAACTATAGGGACCACATAAACTTTATTTTGCTTCCATATTCTAGCCACTTCATCTTTGAGTTCTGCATATTTCGTAATTTTTTCGGTAATTGTTTTTTGTATGTTGTGGGTATTTGGCACAGCGATGTCTATTAAGTAGGTTATATTATTTACTTTGTCCTGTAATGTTATGTCCGGTCTATTATAATGAATTGTCCTGTCGGTGAGTATGGCGCGATCGTAGTAAAGCTTATGTGTGGTGTTTTCTAGAACAGTTTCTGGCGTGTATTTGTAATATGGTGTGTTTGTGTTTTGTATGAGTGTGTATTTGAGTGCAAGTTTTTGATGGATGACGTTTACTATCTGGTTGTGTCTGTGGGTGTAATCGGTTTGTGTGAGTGTTGTGCAGGCTCCTGTGATATGTTGTATGGTTTCAGGTTGTATGTGACATTTGCGACATTTATCATCGGTTACTGTAGGGTCTTTAATAATATATTTTCTATAGTTTTTGGTATTAATAATTTGATCCTGAATAGCGATAATGAATCCTTCAGTTTCTGGAAATAAGTTCCCTATTTTCAGCCACTTATTTGATGCTATTGTGTTTACGTGGGCTTGTTCTAAGTCATGTGGATGTCGGCCATGAAGGACCTTTCTTTTCCAGTTTTCTAGCTTTTCTTTTTGTGGGTCAGTTTCATTAGAGTTTTCTACATCTATTGGTTCATTTAGGTTTAGTGGCGTATAATTGATGTCGTTTGAGACTATGGCTTTATGAATGTCGCTTGTTTGAGATTTCGAGTGGAAGAATGATTTTAGTTTACAGATTTGTTTTTGGCAGAGATGAGGGATGTCTATGAGGCCTCTTCCCCCATTTTGTCTTTTAATGGTGAGCCTTTCTATTGCTGATTTAGGGTGTAAATTATTGTGTTTAGTCAGTGTAGTGCGTGTTGTGCGTTCTAGTTGTTCTGTGTCTGTTTTAGTCCATTTTATTACACCGAATGAGTAGGTTAGTATAGGAACAGCGAAAGTGTTGATAGCTTTAATAAGATGTTTGCCAGATAATTGTGTTTTACAGACAGCGTTTAATCTTCTTTTGTATTCAGTGGTGAGTGAATTTTTTATTTTTACATGATCTAATCCTTTTAGCTGTGTGTAGCCTAAATACTTGTATATGATTTATTATTATGTATGTCTTTACCATTCACGGGACCACAGGGTCCCGGTCATTTGGGAGGCGTACGAGGGGCCGAAGCCAACTGCGCAGAGGCCCTTTAGACAACTATAATATAAATGTAATGGACACACAAACCGGCGACTATCCCTGTATGCACTATGGAAATGCACCCAAGGACAGTCCCCGGTTAGTGTAGGACTATTGTGAATAATGGAAAAAAAAGGTAGGGCTATGGATGGGTTGTTGTGGACTGGTAAATTGGGAACTATGGATGACTATGACACCTGCCGAAACAATGTAATTTTTACACGTAAAAATGGCAGGCGGAGACTCGCCAACTCACCGACCGGGCCCCGGGAATGGTTGCTAGATATAGCAACAGAGGGGCAACGAGAATGTGAGTGGCTGAAGGGTTAAGAAACTACCACCGCTTTCTACTCAGATCATCTGCTCCAGCCGAAGCCTCCTGCATCCCTGGCCCACTCGCGACTTACGAATAGTTTCTTACCCTCCGAGCAGGTTCACTGCTCTCGCGACTCCACTCTGGACGGCCAATGAAGGCAAGCCAGAGGTGGGAGACATGTTCCTTGTCATCTTTCACTCCAGCCAGCCAATTAAGGCAAGCCGGAGAAGAAGGAACGGTGACTTCTCCCTGGAGCACTCGGGATGATGGTAGCCCGCGGGATCGCTAATGCCCGTCACCTCGCCTCAAGGTGCCCTGCGGGCTTATTATTATTATTATTATAATTTAAAACTAAAATATTTACACCTTAAAAAAATAATAATAAAAATAAATCATAAGGCATCAAAGAAAACATTTTCCTCATCGCTACCGTGAGGTATGGTGCCCAAAAGACTTAACTTTCATTAATTGATTTTATAATCAACTTAATTTTAATATTGTTCCAGCAATTTTTTAAGAAATAAGTATAAAAAATAATATTTTTAGTAATATTATTTAACGCTAAAAATATTTGACGCTAAAAAACCTGACGTCGCAATACACAATCTCGTACAAAAATCATAGAAAACTGTCGTTTTTGACAATTCGAAAAAAGTATTGAATTTTACCAGTTGGCAAGTACCCTACTATTACATTGTAAATCGTATCTAAGCATTAAAAATGTAGAAAAATATGTTATGTTTGGAACTGATCCCAATTAAACAAATTAATGATATTAAAAATATTAGTTTACCTGTCAGACCAACACAGAGCTTCATCACGATACCTGAAAAAAGGAAAAAGGCATTATTGATCACTCACTCTTCACACAATCTTTAATTTAGGGTTATTCAGCATTCCTTAATTCCGTACACAATGTTATCTAGAAATGAATCGTCGATACCCACGCTACGATATTTCATTGAATTTTCTTGAATGATATTACTTCATATTAATGTTTTCTTCTTTTAAAAAAAATGTCGTTCCTCATTAGCAGTACGTGGCAGGCTCCTCGACCTCCCTCTCTTAACTTAACTCTGTTTCATCTAAGTATTGTGTTCTTTAGGGCTGATGCCGATTCGGAGTCGCGGAGAACCTAACGGGTTACCGGGGCTCCGACTCGAAGTGCAGGAGAAGGAACGGGGTAGTTATTAGTCAGTAAGCACCCTCCCGCCTCACCTAGGCAGGAGCAGTCATTCGATGATGTTCCCTCCTTAAAAAAAATAAAATAAAATACGATAAAATAAAAAATAGGTACGTGTCTAATATTTTTTCATTATCTAACCGATGGAATAATTTCATTTTTAATTTCCATACATTGTCTACTACCCTAATGTAAGAGGGTGTTTTATATAGGAAAGCTAGTAAGATGTTTACAATGTAAAAAGCTAGTTATATTTACACACATAATATTATTCAATAATCATTCTTATTTTGCTTAACAAAAAGCTCATGTCACATTGATATTTTAAACGAATGTATGTAAAAACTGAGAAGACGAGCTGATGCTCAGATGCTCATTATTGATCTAGAACCGACAATACCTAGTGTACCGAGACATCGTCTCACACCTTACTTTACATAGACGTTGAGGATATGGAAACGGTAAAGTTCTTATGCGCTCAAAAGAAAAACGATCGAATTTATTATTAAAAAAAAACATTCGTTTACAAATTGCTGTCATTGTACTACTTAACACTAACAATATACTATGGACTAGCATGGCTTGAAACTAGTCGAGTTCCTCGTCAAATTATTACGTGAGTAAGCCGAAAACATAATAATTTATTCGCTACTTGACTAAAATACTAGCATCGTGCGAAGCCTTGTTCGCCATAGAATAGTAATATACTAAACTGTTGCACATCTCTGCATCACCCCATGGTTGACTGTTAGAGAATGCCACCCGGCATTAAGTCCGCCATCGTATGTTTGCTATACAGAAGTGTTAATAAATAAATAAATAAATAAATTAAGTAACAACGTTAATTACGTTAATTACCTACTTACAAAGTAATTACAAACATATGACTTACTTATCTATCCAAAGCACAATCCTTTACAAAACATTGTATTTCGACCCTATAATGTCGTGCCCTATAATACCTGTTCAAAATTCACAAAGCCACTTCTATTTTTTATACATCAATGTACTAGAGTATTTACCAGTCTGCCGACCTCCCAGACTATAAATGAATAATGCAAGACGGCTCGTTTAACTGCCGCCTCCATTATTAATAACTGACAGTTAGTCTCTGAACACTAGCAACGGGTTCATTTCTGTCTATTGATATTTTGTATTTTGGTCTGAAAATGGTCTCAGGTTGGTTTGATAAGGCACTATTGAAGGGAATAATTACATCAGAGATCTTAGTCTAAAATTACTGGATTAATCTAGATTTTTAACAGAAACTATATGAAAGTGATGTCGAAATCGGTTTTAGATATGAACATATTTATTTATTTTATCTGTATATGGAGTACAATAACAAAGCGGTCCCCAATGTATTTATAACATTTTTCATGGTTTCCCATAAACCGAATGCAGAAGCGTTATTGAACAAAGTGAACAATACCCTTCCTACATGCGGGTAAAAAACACTAAATATACATAAAAGAAGATCTGAATCAGACCCTTACCCGGCATTGACACTACCAAAACTAAGAACAATTAAAATTAGATTATAAACAGTCTCGATTAAGGTTCATAGCGGCTAAACAGATCGTTTCAGCCACTGCATTCAGCATCCTGAAACCAAGAAATTAAATCCACGACCTCGTCGAAGTCATTAACTAGAAACTCCTTCAAACTATGCCAAGAATAAAGGGGTAAGCAGAGAAATTGCCTGTACCGGTTAAATCGTTAGAAACTTGCAACTGCACATTGAGTGCGCTTACGCACAAAAGTGAATAGAATATTGTCTATGGCACATTATGGTACATTAGATTGTTATGGTAATTATTGTAGATGGAGCTTATTGTAGCTAATTATTTGCAGTGAAATTCTTAACAAAGTGAAGTGTAGTTTAGTGATCATTTTTTAACCAGAACTACTAAGTATAAAACCATTTAATAATTATTAAAAACAGTATTTTAATAATACACCACAAAATCTATTCGTAATATCTTTAACCCCTGCGCCCTCCGGGGAAGAAAAATATCTTGTTGGCCGTTTGTTCATAGTTAACTTACTTTAATCAATACCCCACACGATTCTCATCGCATATTACACAAAAATTCAACGCAAATAACAACAAACATCCCATATATTCCGTTGAAAATTCTTCATAACTTTGTCTATTGCCAATATGGCGTCGTTCCGTCCCGCGCTTTTTTAATAAAACACCGCGAAACACGCGCGAAGTCTGACAATAATGTCTGACATCTGATCGCGCCGCGCAGGCTTATTAAATCGTGATCGTGATACACTTTTATTAAACAAAAATATATTCATATTAGCTCTGTTAAAAATTTTCTTATTTTGTTTGTAATAAATAAGTGATAAGTAGCTCTGAATATTTACTTTTTTTATAAGTTCTGTGTACTACTATTGGTAGCAACAATGCTAATAGCCCGCCTGATGGTAAGCGAGGACTGTCGTCTCAATATAACTACTTACATATTATTCAAATAATAATCAGTGATCTTGTATACTGTGTTTAATACGTTGTTGGCGTAACTTAATCCCTTAGACGTACCTACTTAATGCTTATGAGTACCAAGGTATCTACTAATTAATCGTCATCTAAATAAGCACCTTTAATGGCCGCCATTAAATCACACACATCACATCTCCATTTAAAACAAATTCCAAAAACAAATTAAGTATTCGAACATAAATTACTTAAAACGCGGGCAAGGATATCGCAATTCTCAAATTGAATTTAGAACGAAGTCTCATTCTGCAACAGTTTGGAATCGCATTCAAACTCACAAGGTGTTATTCTACAACGTGTTCCTAAGTCGAAAGAACATAAAAAGTAATAGAATTCGGTTTAGGAACGTCGTATTCTGCCAGGGCTGTCAAAAAGACGATTATCCCACAAAAAATAGAGCCTTACAATGCATCGATTAAAAACAATGGATGGATAAAAAACAAGTCCCAATCAGACATATTTTTGCTGTAATTAAGACTTAAGTATTCCAATTGTTTGGTTGACGGTAAAAATGTGATTTATGTGAACAACTTCTCAGTACAAATCTTGTTGGTTGAACGTATTATGGACAACTTATCGAATTAGGTTAATATGTCCGGTATATGTTTATGCTTCGCGAACAGGTTGCTGTTAACCTGTTTTTCTCCAGGGTACTTGACGGAAATTTAACGTGAACTTGGCTGCATCATATTTGCACGGGTGTAATAAAATATTATAAACTACAGATTTATTATATGTATAGATAAATCTGCTAAATACCTACTCGTATCGTACATAGTCAATCAATAAAAAAAACAAACAAAATTTTAAATTTCGAATGTTCTGTCGCAAGATGGCGTCCCTAAGTACTGCAATTGTCAACACCCGTTGAACATTTTGCATTTTATAACACGCTACTGAACGTTTGTCGACTCGGTAATGATGACCCATCAATTTTTACTAAACCCTATCAATTGTCGTTTAACAATGTTCAAGCTACCGATTTCCGATTTTAGTAGGAGTTTGGCTATGTGTTTTTTTTTGCAAATACGAACATGTGTCTTAAATGGTTTCGTCTTCGATCACAGTAGTATACGAGGGATGAGGTTCTTCTGAATATGGGCATTCAAAAATATGGTTTCTGAATTGGTAGCCTATGTTTACATTTTCTTAATTGCTCTTTCGAATCTAAATGAATAATTAAAAATCTATGACGATCGAGAGCAAAGATGTGATATTTTTTTCTATTCTGCGAAAACTGCAAAGTCCTTTATTTCTATTGGACTGTACAGTATTCGCAGTGACTGGACAATTGAAAAACTTTCATTAAAAAAACTTCTTTTAAAAGTCATAAGAATAAGAACGTTTATTTGCACGAAGTATGGTAATTACAGGTAGTAATAATTATAAAAAATAGTCCCACATACATCGCCTACTGTTTTCGGCATGCAAATTTAAGTTTTACAATAGTTATATTAAAGTTAAAATCTTACATTCAATAAAACCTATTACAAAAATGCTTACAACTAGGATAACATAATTATTTCTCCTAACATATTATCATACAACATCATACAATCATATCTATCAAAAAGCTAAACAGATTTGCCAACAACGGTAAACGGTAACCGACATACCCGTACTAAAACGGTTAATTACCATTAACCCCTGAACCGAACCGTCCCGAACTTCCCCGAAGTTTGCCGAAAGTTTGTGGCTATAGAACGCACGTGACGTCACTAATTCTAAACCCATGAAAATGGATTGTGTGACATCACTTTTGTTTGTTGTGTGTGTGTTTTGATATTATGAGAATGTGGCAGTAAGAATAATTTAATATTATCACGTTAAACGCCATGGGGGTCACCGGTGACCGGCGTTAGCGGAGGATTTACCTTCAACAGTTTTTTATTGGCAGTCAAAGTCTTATTTATTGTACATGTACATACATTAGTATAATAAATAAGACCTATAGGTAGTTACCATTGAATTCAAGTTTTCAGAAAGGTTTTCTGGTATCTGAGTTATTATCCCGAGTTATTATATTATCAGACACTGGATACTGATAGAGCCTATTGCAAAATTGCAAAACACTGAACTAATTTACCCCGAAGACATAGGCCGAGGTGCACATTACGGCACTTAACGCCACTGTACAATGTAACACACACTTTTCACTATTTATTATATGAGTCCCATGTAATAGGGGGTGATCCTATTGTCATATACCGCGCACATTTCCAGACGCCGTGCTACTACTAAGATTTTTAAAAACCCAGTAATACTTTGCCCAACCGAACCCAAGACCCCTTGCCCAGCAGTCGCACTTACAGTTGTTGAGTCGAACACTCGACCAATGAGGCAACCTGGACTAATTTCATCAGTTTAAACATAAACAAACACTCTTATCACAACCTATGCCAAATTAAAAACACTGCACATCTGTTACTGTGTTGAGCAAAGCACGAATGTGCCGGCTCGACCGGAGTGATACCACGGCCTCATAGAAGACCGACGTGAAACAACGCTTGCGTTGTTGTATGTGAGCGAGGTTACCGGATGAATAACTACTATTCTGAAACCTGATTTTCAAAAGCTTCCAAAAACATCACAAAATATATTAGCCGTTTAGCCTAGACACCTAGAACGCCATATTGTCTCGATGTTACGAATTTAAATTTTCAAATTCGGAACACGTTTGTCTCGTTGACGACACTCGCGCTGGTTTATTGCATAAAATTACAATTTTCGCCGGCAGAGGGCGGACACATACCGGCGGCCATTATTGTATTACACGTCATTTTAATAGGAGAAATTGTGTGTTTAATTGATATACGGTGCATTTGTGTAATTGGAGCTACAGGAAGGGGTTAAGGAATAGATTTATTAGTTGCGTCAAAAGTTTACCGTCAATCATTAAAATAAACTGTATCGTGCGTTTTTTTGAAAAGCAACTAATTGCCATATAAATATTATAATGTATTAAGTAAACAGTCGCTATACAGTCCAGTAAGTCTAGTACGCAACAAAAATTATTTAAACTTATTTTCAAGTACTATTAAAGCTTTCAATGATCTAAAAAACACAATTATCAAATATATCACAACTACAACAATAACAGTAAAATCTCGAATCGTAACTAAATCCCAAATAATGATGAAACACAAACAAGTAAACTGACACATGTAAAACAAAACAAACATACATTTGCGTTGACCAACAACTCCTGCGCAGCTAAGTGTTACACTCTGTGATTACAACGAAACGCAATTAGTCGCCAATTACTGCGCGCGCGCCGATAAGATAAAGATAAATATTCTAAAAGATACCTGACACCTACTTAGGGAACTATTCTTGATTTAACAAAGGGTCGGTACAAAGTTGCAGTAGCTCTAGGAAACTTTATTGTCTATGAAAATATTTTTGTTTATCTGTAGAATAGACAACGTAGAAAACATGTATACACCTGTGCTAATCTTGCCAGGGGTGACTAGCGCTCGAATACGAAAAGTTTATTCAATTTGAAGTTGTAGGTACTTATATATGTCGTCGTCTCTGTCTGTCATTTTACAAATAATAGGGTAGTTTCCTAAAATTTATTTTAATGTCCGTCTGGTACATTCATTTAAAACGTTAGGCACGTATTTTTTCTTTTCTCACAAAATTAAATACTTTCGACGATATATTAATTTAAAATGTCGTGTGAAGTTACAGCGTGCCACATTTTGTAGCACGTTATGACGTAACGACTTCTAAACGTAGCGCCATTTTATCTAAGTATTGCAACTTTATACGAGAAAATAAAAGAATACGTGTTTAATATTTTTTCATTATCTAACTGACGGACTAATTCGATTTTTAATTTTGATACCATGGAAACTACTCAATTTGTAGTGACAGAAAGAACTATACTTAAGCGCGAATTAAAATTGAGTAGCACTGGCTGGAGTATATTTGACTGAGACCTGACTGTTGTCAAGTTCATCATACCTGTTGATATGATGAACTTTTAAACAACGATTTCCAAACTGAATGTCAAACAAATGTCAAATCCTATTGAAAAGCCCTTGATCCGTCAGTAGACAGTCATGTAGATTTTTAACCAGTATCACCTCAAAGTAGAAGACAAGTAATAAGTTCACAATGACCATAGTAGAAATACCACAGCCTAAAATATACAACAATATAGTATGGAAAGCAAATTATATCTACACTAAGAATTTGTTACACTGTGGTCAATAGTAGTCGTAGTTATTATACATGTACAGTTAATGACAGAAGAAATCGCAAATATTAAGACAGAATAATTTGCCATTTACCATATGCCAACTTACAACTTATGCAATTAGATAATATCTATGTATTTTTAGGAGCTGAAAATTGTGAGAGTGCCGATGAATATTGGGTTTAAGTGTCATCATATTAAGACCTACACTGCATTGACTAGTAGATTATTTTTAGCAGCTACTTACAGCTCGGTAGCGGTAAGTGCTTAAGCTATGGGCCAAATGGCATTAAAAAAATAGAGAATAAGAAATGAATGGCATTTAAAAAGTATAGAACCATAGACTATACTTTTTAGTGTAGAACTTAGACTGATGACATTATGTCATTTACGGCGAGTCTTTCGTTTTTGACTAATGCTATAATGCTATTTTACTCCATACCAAACATTGGAAACAATTTGCAGAACAACACACACACACATGAGTTTTATTATTGATTTGAATTACCTTTACAAGTATGTCTGTTTATTTTTTTCGTTTATTTTTTAAATTTAGTATTATTTTTTATATTTGTATGCGTGCCTACTGTCGAATACATGCTTTTCTTTCTGTCTTTCTTACACACACAAACGAAATATCCAATCAATTTTGACCCAAACTGTACACTGGCTACATTGTTGTAATTTGGTCAGTGGTTCAAAAACCACAGGTTCATGTTGCCGTCAATTGTATTGTGGGCTGCCCGAGCAACAGAACTGAGTGTGGTATTGGCACCTGTACCTACTTTAAAGATCGCGTGCAGTGCATCGTATAATGCCCGGCACGTAACTCAACAACATTTTGTCATAGACATAATTAAAACTATTTTTTTTTATGGCTTAAGCCGGTAAACGAGCAGACGGATTACCTGATGGTAAGCAATCGGCGTCGCGCATGGACACCTGGAACACCAGAGGCGTTACAAGTGCGTTACCGGCCTTTTGGGGATTAGGAGTTTGAGGATCGTTGGGATTCAGGGATTGGGGAAGGGGAGGGTAATTGGGCCTCCGGTAACCTCACTTACACAACGAAACACAACGCAAGCGTTACTTCACATCGTTTTTCTGTGAGGCAATAACCATAAAATAATGAGAAAGAATTGACCCCCACTACGACGTCGGTTGTCTAATAGATTTTTTGATGGTAGTGTTGCATGATTTTTATTAGTCTTATTGTCACTTAGACTAATCGCGAAGGACACACCGGGCGTCGAGGATCGCGGGACGATCTCCGGCCACCGTAAGCGCGGGCCTGCGGACGGCGAGCATGAGTGGCTCCCCGTCCGACCAGAAACAGACCCAAGCGTACGGCGCGTCGCGCGCCTCAAAGAGCCATCAGACCACCACAGATGGGGCCCAATAGGGCCGATGCCGATAACCGGGGCTCCGGCTCGACGTGCAGGAGAAGGAACGGGGTGGTTTTTAGTCAGTAAGAGTCTGACACGCCCTTCCGCCTCACCCAGGCGGGAGCAGTCATTCGACGATTTTCCCCCCTTAAAAAAAAAGAAAAAAAATTTCACTTAGACTAAGCATGTTAACTAAACTTCAAAGCTAAAGATGAGATGAGAAGTCTAAATTTAGAATTTATTAGTGCGTTTTAGCCTGTGAGAATCCATTCGAATGAAATCAAGCCTTTCATTACAATAGACCCACAAAAAATGACCACTGACTAACAATAATTCACGCGAAGACTTGCCTCAATATACAATACCGTTGACAAAACCACAAAGAACCAGATGTTAAGAACCTTCCAAACACCGCCCTAACATCAGTAGGTGTTACAGATAAAAAAAAATCACACCTCAATATAGTCAACCATCCATCGTAGCAATCTACTAGCTTATTACACACTAGTACTTCAAAACTAATGCAATCATAGCTTTTCTCACATCCGCCCTGTATAACAGTTGTAAGGTAAAATAATTCTACCAGGGATTATCGCTGGCTGTGCAATCAATAATTTTATATCAATGGCTGGCCGACCGCTTATTAGCCGAGGAAAAAACAATAACTGTACTTGTATGATTATATGCTCGATGCATGTTATAAATGTATGGATATGGTTTAGTTTTTTTTTTTTTATAGTTGCTCTGATTTTGGTGGCTTTAACGTGCCTAACTTTAGAGTAAAGCTTGGGCTTTATGTAGTTAAATGTGTTTAAATATGTATTTTAACAATTATTATAATAAATACTAATTTAAAACAAATGTAAAAAATGCAACAGTCAAACTATTTATGTATAGTTTTGTTGAACATTACGTTAAACCGCTTGGATTTTAAACAAGGATATAGGTATTTCACGCAAAATCAAAGTTTCATGTGTACAATGTTTATTATTGTTATTTATATTTATTATTAATTTTTGACAAAAGATATCTGCCTGACCCTTCAACTAAAAAAATACTACGGAACACAAGCAACATCCACACTACAACCAACATCAAAACTTTACGCGTTTGCGCCGTAAAATCACAGTCTACGATATAATTCTCATAATCCGGCGCGCGCGCATTCAACATAACCTTTCACACCTCGAGTCGTGCGCGCGCGCCATTGTGAGCGACTGTAACCTACGTATCACTTGAGAACACGATTGTACATCAAAGTATACAAAACCAGTATAAATTGACCCTTGAACGTTCGGAAAGTTCAAACAAAGCTAGACCATGATAAATTGGTTTTGTATAGCTTGATGTGTAACTGTGTAGGAATTAAACATAGACACTCCCGTGGTGCACCCTGGGTGCGGGCGACAGTCTCCCTAGCGGGGGTGATAGGGTTGGAGTGACTGTCGCCCGCAGCAGACTTCTGGACTGGGCGGGCGAACCCGATAGGGTTCTGGAGGCGGCGGGCTGTGTGCGGAGGCTCATAGCCCGCGCTTCCGAGGGGCGTTTCTCCGCCCGTCTCTCTGGACATAGCAGAGAGCGTGGCGTAGAGGCAAGGGCGGTGCTCGTTGTGCACTCACCCTGCCAGCGAGCAGCATCGGGACACAAGCTGTCCCCGATTGCAGCCGTCGATATCGTAACCCGTAAGGAGGTCACGGTCATGTTTTGTGACTCTGAACGGGACGAGGGTCTTGGCTTGGTCGCCCGGACCGCGAGGAAGATAACCTCTATAAAAAATTCCTCCAATACTAAGTTCTGGTGCGCGGCGAGAGTATGCATGGCTGAGGAGTAGTGTCAGTCGCGAGCGCACCCCCAGCTAGGGGACCAGTGGAACCTCTAGTTGGGAAACAAATGAACACTTACCCAGGTACAGGGGGCACTGCCTGGGTGGACCGAATATTTCCCCCATACTCGTGGGAACTGTATGGAGAAAGTAAAATCTAAAAAAACAAAACCACAACTGTCGGAGGAGGAGAGTGCGGGTGAGCTTGGCTCACCTGCAGACGTAGTAGAGGGGACCTAAGGGGCTCTGGCGCCCGTGGGGAGACGCTGGACACATCTAGCGTGCCCCACACACGGGCATCAATTACGATGGTGTCGGACCCTGAGTCCGACACATCACTGGCGGATCGGCTGAGCGTGAGCTCGAAGGGCTCACGCCGTCGCGTGACGGGGACGTTTAAGCGTCCCAGGCTGGAGGAGGACGCTTCGTCCCCGTCCTCCGGCGCGCAGGCGCCTCCCCCTAAAGTCCCAACGGCGGCGCGGGGTAGGGGCGGCAAGGGCGGCGGTCGCCGGAAACCGGCACCAGTTGCCTGCGTGGAGTCAGCCGAGCGACTGGCTGCGGAGGGCAGGGCTCTCTCGAGCGCTGCCCGTTCAGAGTCCTCCGCAGCCGAGATGTCCGGCGTGGAGGTTTCGGAGGGCGAGTCGGGCTCCGAGAGCGCGAGCGGCTCCGGGCACCTCCGACAGGCCATCACGGAGGTGCTCCATAAACTGGCTATGGGGAAATCCCAGCCGGTTAGGCTCTCCCTCCTTAGGGCGGCGGTGGCCACTATTACGGAGGCAGCCTTGGAGCAGTGCGCGGTGCCCACTGCAGAAAAGGTGCGCTCCGAGCTGGGCGAGATGCGGCGGGAGCTGGCGCGCTTGGCGGCCTCCAATGCGGCCCTGGAGGCCGAGCTGCGGACGGCCAGGGCCGAGCTCGCCGCTGCTCGCGGCAGTCACCCCCAGCCCCCGGCGGAGTCCGACGTAGTCGGACTGCTGCGAGCGGAGATGGCTGCCTTCCAGCGACGTTTTGACGTGCTGGAGGGCAGGCTTTTGCGCCCCCCGCTCGCATCGAGCCGGGCCTCCCCGCCCGCGGCATCGGGCTCATACGCGGCTGCTGTGGCCAAGCCTCCGACCTCCACTGGTCAGGCTGGCCGCGGCCCCCAACCGCCGGCAAAGGCGCGGGCGCCTCCTCCCGCGAGGCCCTCGGCGCCCCCGCCGGCGCAGACCCCAGCTGCGCCGATGGCGCCTGCGCCCATGAGGCGCAAAAAGAGGAGGGACACTCCAGCCCGGCAAGCTGGAGTTGCAGCAGCGGCGGCGGAACCCGCCCCGCGAGTGGAGGACGGCGGCGGTTGGCAAATCGCCGGCGAGGCGAGGAGAGTCGCCAGGGAGGGCCGAAAGCGCCGCAAAAAGGCGCAGCGGCAGCGACGGCAGCAGCAGCGCAGGGAGAAACGCGCTGCTGCCTTGCTCCTCGCCCCTAAGACCGCGGCTGTAGTTATTACACTGCAGCCCGAGGCGGTCAATAGGGGCGTTACCTATGGTGACGTCCTCGCCAAGCTCAAGGGGGCGGTAACACCTGCGGAGTTCGGGGCCCCGGACGGGTTTGCGGTCAAGGTGACCGCTACCGGAGCCCGTCTACTGGAGGTCCCCGGCGCGGCCAGTGGCCCGTCGGCCGACGCCCTGGCTGAGAGGCTTAGGGCGTGCCTCGGGGCAGACGAGGCCCGCGTGTCCAGGCCCACCAAATGTGTGGATGTCCGGATATTGGGCCTGGACGACTCCGTCACGGAAAGTGAGTGGTGGCCGCTGTGGCCAGGACGGGAGGGTGCCCTACTGACCAGATCAAGGCGGGCACCATCCGTCCGGACAACTCGGGGCTGCGCACGGTGGTGGTGAGCTGCCCCGTCACAGCGGCCAAGAAGCTGAAGGAGGGCAAAAGGCTCTTGGTGGGATGGGTCTCGGCGCAGGTAAAGCTGCTCGAGACCCGGCCTCTGAGGTGCTACCGTTGTCACGTGGGGGAGCACGTGAGCGCCAAATGCACCTCAGAGGTGGACCGCAGCGACTGTTGCTTCCGCTGCGGTCGGCCCGGTCACAGGGCCGGCTCCTGCACTGCCCCGCTGCACTGCAACGCATGTGCGGCGGCTGGCAAGCCGGCCAATCACCGGGTCGGGAGCAAGGGCTGCTCCCCTCCTGCCAAACCCAAGGGCAAAGGTAGGCCCTCCGCCACCCCTGCCGTTTCCGCCGCCGCCGCCGCCACTGCTGCCGCAGTCGCCGCTGCCGCTACTGAGGAGATCGGAATGGACTGTCAATAATGGCTCCATTCCGCCTCCTCCAGGCGAATATTAACCACTGCGCCGCTGCTCAGGATCTCCTGCTCCAGAGCATGGCGCAGTGGTCGATCAATGTCGCCGTGGTCTCCGAGCCGTACTTTGTCCCGCCCAGGGATCACTGGGTGGCGGACCTGGACGGCTCGGTGACCATCATCTCATCGGCCGCCGCCGGTACCCCGACTCTTGAGGCAGCTCAAAGAGGCCGGGGTTGTGTCGCAGCACGGTTCGGAGAGCTCGCTGTGGTGGGCGTGTACTTCTCTCCGAACCGAACTCTCGCCGAGTTCCACAACTCCTTGATGGAGTTGGTCACAGTCGTCGTCGGGTTCCGTTCCCTCCCCGTGCTCGTCCTCGGGGACTTCAATGCCAAGAATTTGGCTTGGGGTTCCCGGTTCACCGACGTCCGGGGTAGGATGGTGGAAGACTGGGCCCTTGAGGCAGGCCTAGTCGTCTTGAACCGGGGTTCTGTCCCTACGTGCGTGCGGATGCAGGGCGAGTCGGTGGTGGACATTTCGTTCGCCAGCCCTGCTCTGTCACCACGTATCGTTGACTGGCGTGTCATGGAGGAGGTGGAGACGTACTCCGACCACCGGTATATCCGGTTCAACGTCTCCGCCGAGTCCGCGGATCCGCCGGTCAGACAGGCCCCATGTGGCCCGCGTTGGGCGCTGAAACAGCTGGACCGGGAGCTGCTCCTGGAAGCCGCCATCGTGCAGGCCTGGGTGATACCACCGGTCAGGCCTGCCGACATTGACGATGAGGCCAAGTGGCTCCAGGACGCCATGTCCAGGATCTGTGACGTGGCGATGCCCCGGATCCGGTCGAGGCAACAAAAGCGCCAGGTGTACTGGTGGTCGCAAGAGCTGGCAGCTCTACGCAAGGCGTGCACTGCTGCGCGACGCCAGTACACTAGGCACCGCAGGCGCCGTCTCCGTCCTCCAAATGCGGAGGCGAGAGAGGCGGAGTTGTATGAGGGATACAGGGCGGCGAAAGCCGTCCTCAAGGCGGAGATATTGCGGGCCAAGGAGGAGGCCCGCCGGGAGATGCTGGGGACTCTGAATAGAGACCGTGGGGACGCCCGTACCGCATGGTACGCGACAAGCTTCGCGCTTGGGCTCCCCCGCTCACTCAGAGTCTCCGGCCAGAGGTCGTTGAGGAGGTAATTGGCGCCCTGTTCCCCCGGCTGTGGAGGGGCTTCACCCCTCCGTATATGACTCCGCCCCCTGCGGTGCCCGACGCGGGCTATAGCGACGACGACGACGACATCGTCCCAGAGGTGACCGAGGCAGAACTGAGAGCGGCGGTGCGCCGGATGGGCGCCAAGAACACCGCCCCAGGACCCGACGGCTTGCATGGCAAAGCATGGGTCCTGGCCTCAGAGGCTCTCAGGCCTCGATTAATCGGTCTCTACAGCGCATGCTTGGAGAGAGGCCAGTTCCCGCTGCTCTGGAAAGCGGGAAAACTGGTCCTCGTGCGGAAGACGGGGCGCCCTGCGGACTCTCCGTCCGCGTACCGGCCCATAGTGCTGCTCGACGAGGTGGGGAAAGTCTTCGAAAGAATCATTTCGAACCGCCTCGTCGCGCACCTGACGGATATTGGGCCGGACCTATCGGACGGCCAGTTCGGCTTCCGCAGAGGGCGCTCCACGGTGGACGCCATCATGCGCGTTAGGGACCGGACGACGGGGACTGCAGTGTCCAGGGGTAAGGTCGTAGTGGCGGTGTCTCTGGACATCGCCAACGCCTTCAACTCCCTGCCCTGGAGCTGCATCTTGGAGGCACTCCGATATCATCGGGTGCCTACCTACCTCCGTCGTGTAATCGAGGCATACCTGACGGACAGGTCCGTCATCTACCCCGGTCACCGGGGCGAGTGGAACCGGCGAGAGATGTCACGCGGTGTTCCACAGGGTTCGGTTCTGGGGCCGCTCCTGTGGAACATCGGTTATGACTGGGTGCTGCGCACCGACCTCCCGAACGGCGTTAGCATGATATGCTACGCCGACGACACGCTGGTGCTAGCGCACGGGAGGTCGCACCAGGCGGCGGCCGATTTAATGGCGACAGCGGTTGCGACAGTCGTTGAGAGAATCCGGCAGTTGGGACTCGAGGTGGCGCTCCACAAGTCCGAGGCCATGTGTTTTCATGGCCGCGGGAATGCGCCACCTCCTGGTGGGTCTCAAATAATGGCGGGAGGGGTTACCATCGGCGTCGAGACGGCGATGAAGTACCTGGGACTCGTCCTCGACAGTCGATGGAACTTCGTGGAGCACTTCCGACGTTTGGCTCCAAAGTTGGCGAGGGTGGGGGCTGCGTTTAAGCGCATCCTCCCCAACCTCGGGGGGCCAAACGCCTCCTGCCGGAGGTTATACGCCGGGGTCGTGCGGTCCATGGCCCTCTACGGCGCCCCTGTTTGGGCGCCGAACCTGCTGCAGCGGCCCGCTCGGGCGCTGCTTATGGCACAGAGGGTCATGGCGATCCGAATGATCCGCGGATACCGCACGATCTCTGGGGAGTCGGCGAACCTCCTTGCCGGATTACCGCCGTGGGATCTGGAGGCGAAGGTGCTCGCGCGCGTGTATCGCATGCGCGCGGAGGCACGTCGCCGGGGCGAAACTCCGCTGCCGCGCCAGATAAGTGCGTGGCGGGATGAGCTCCGGCGCGATCTCATGCGGAATGGCAGCAACGACTGTCGCAACCGAGGGCTGGGCTCGCTGCCATTGCAGCGGTAAGTCCCCTCTTTGAGGAGTGGCTTGAGAGACGCTACGGCGTCCTCACCTACCGCCTGACGCAGGTCCTCACCGGACATGGAAGTTTCGGGAGGTACCTGTGTCTGATGGGGCGGGAGGAAACGCCCGGGTGTCATCACTGCGAGGACCACCCTGAGGACACGGTGGAACACACTGTTGCGGAATGCCCTGCGTGGGCTGAGCACCGCCGTGCCCTCAGGGAAGTGATCGGCGATGGAGACCTCTCGCGTCCGGGCCTAGTTCAGGCCATGATGCGGAGCGAGGGGGACTGGGATGCCGTCTCCTCCTTTTGCGAAGCAGTCATGCTGGCTAAGGAGGAGGCGGGACGCGTGAGGCAGCGAAGCGCTGCCTCCTCGCAACCCAGCCATCGCGAAGGACACACCGGGCGTCGGGGATCGCGGGACGATCTCCGGCCACCGTAAGCGCGGGCCTGCGGACGGCGAGCATGGGTGGCTCCCCGTCCGACCAGAAACAGACCCGAGCGTACGGCGCGTCGCGTTCCGCGCGCGCCTCAAAGAGCCATCAGACCACCACAGATGGGGCCCAATAGGGCCGATGCCGATTCGGAGTCGCGGAGAACCTAACGGGTAACCGGGGCTCCGGCTCGACGTGCAGGAGAAGGAACGGGGTGGTTTTTAGTCAGTAAGAGTCTGACACTCCCTTCCGCCTCACCCAGGCGGGAGCAGTCATTCGATGATTTTCCCCCCTTAAAAAAAAAAAAAAAAAAAAAAAATCGTGTGAAAAATTTGTTAACCTGTGTGATTGTACCGATAGTGAAATTATTGGGGATTGGGATTATGAAATTGGTTATAGTCTACTATTATCAATATGAGTATAGTATGAGTCATAGATATCGATACATCGAACTTGTTTATGGTCTTTTGACTTTATTACAAACGAATAGAGTTCGAAGTCTGTTAAAATGGTCGGGTTAGGTTGATTTGCTCTCGTTGATATGTAGTACCTTCTATGACAATCTTTTGGTAAAATATTTGGCTACACATAATTCAGTGCACTTTTGGTGCCAGTTGGATTATTTCTCCAACTACTCTTGGTCGAAAATTTCTTGTATATAGAAATATTTATTTATAGTATATAAAAATACATTTTTTATTGAAAATCAAGTATTTTAGTTTTTAGATATTTATATAGATAATGTTAATTTTAGTTTAAATTTAATGTAATCATATAAGTACCTATATTTATATTGTAAATATTTAAATTATGTAGCTTATTAATTGAATGCATGAATAAAACCAAAATAATTAACATATTTTATTGATATTTCCAAAACATCATATACATAGTCACATGCATATTGGCTTCTACATTTCGCTATCAAAAACCCAATAATATGAAATAAATTACCCGACCCGGAAATCGAGATATTAGTGTATTAACCGCAACTTGATTCGCGGAAACTTGTATTATTCCCGTGGGAATCTTATGAAACTCGACCTGTTGAGTTTGTATTTGTTAACCTGATGAGTTTGAACTCTTAAGGTTGATTTTGAATTAGTTTGGGTGGTATTGGTTTTTTGCGGCTATGAATAAGTACAAAAATTACATAACATAACATAGCGCCTTTTATCTCCGGAGGGGTAGGCAGACTTGTACATTACGGCTCTTAATGCCACCGTACAATGTAATAGAGGGTGAGCCTATTGCCATATACCGGGCACAATTTCAGACTCCGTGCTACATTTGAGATTTAAAAAAAACCATTAATACTTTGCTCGACCCGGGAATCAAACCCGAGACCCCTTGCCCGGCAGTCGACCTTGCGACCACTCGGCCAACGAGCAGAGTATAAATACAAATATTCGACTGCACGGTTGGTGCGGTGGCTGGGCAACCGGCTGCCGTGCAACGTGTCGCGGGTTCGATTCCCGCACGGGACAACACTTTGTGTGATCCACAAATTGTTGTTTCGGGTCTGGGTGTCTTTGTGTATGTGAACTTGTATGTTTGTACCCGCACCCACGACACAGGAGAAAATCCTAAAGTGGGGCAACGTTTTTAAAAACTAAAGAAAAAGAAATAAAAGAAATTCTGCGAAATTCAATCACGCTGAAACTATTGAACGGATTTTGATTAAATTTGGTATAAAGAGTATGGGTGAACTTAGGTTATAGGATTTTTATCTATTATCCCGATTAAATGCTCCTATGGGATAAAAAAAGAATACACAGGCAAAACCGCGGGTAAAAGCTAGTTTACTATATTTACAAATAAACTAATACTACGATCAAAACCTAAATAAGTACATTCACAAACAAAATTGTAGTAATGATAGCGAACCTAACTAGTGTTTCGTAACACGCTGTATTAAGACACCTGCGCCGGCGCAGGTTTATAATGTTGTTTGTGCGCGATTATACCATTAACATGGCTTGTGAACATGAGTGTACTGTTAGAAGTAAAGAAATTATAGGTAACTTATCCGAGCTGTGGTTTCTAAGAAATTATTCTTTACATACAAATGTACAATAATTTCTGAATAGAAGTGGGTGTTACATTGTACAGTGTCATAATGTACACCACCGCCTACCCCTTCGGGTATAAAAGGCGTGAATGTTATGTAATTTCTAAATAATTTTGAACAGGTGCTGGTTGAGTGAACAAGAAATGGGTAAAAGATCACATTTCATCATCACTTTTACTTCGTAATGGGGTAAAGAGGTATGTATGTACAGAATATTCACTTTACACTATATTATCTCATTGTAAATAGAATGTGCTTGCTACATTTATAAAGGAATATTTTTTTTTTAGAAATGGGAACATGATCTAATCTTAACTTACAAAATACAAAATCCCCTATAATAGAACAAATTTTTTTTTCAACCGCAAAAGTAAGATTTTTTAATCGACTTCAATAAAAGGTGATTCTCAGTTTGACCTATTGTATGTATGTATATTTGTGCGCAATTTTCTCGCAATTGGCTGAATATATTTTGATGCGGTTTTCAGAAAAGTATTTGTTACAAATATGAGACGGATTTAGTATAAGTATTAATTAAGCGACTTCAAAAAAGAGGGGAATGAAGTCGGTTTCTTTAAATGTAGTTTACAAAATTATTTATTGTGTCTGTGTTACCTACAGTGTAGATACCAAACACAATAAATATTTTAATGGTCGAATGATGCACCACGACGACTGGCAAGCAAACGGTCTTTTATTTAATTCCTGAATCAGACATAATAACCTTGAATTTCAATTACGATTTAATAAATGTAATGTTTCCTAATGACAAATCAGAAGAGCTGCGCATACGCCTAGCAACAGAAACTAGACTATAAAAAATAACCGAAAAGCTAGGTCGAATAGTTGAGTAAACTTTGAACTTAGACTGTATTACTGAGAATTTTATGTGAACTTATGTGTTAAATGTTTTATACCGTTATTTATGGCTCAAATGACATGTGTCACTTACAGCAAATGTACTTAGAATGGATCTTGTGACGTAGGTTCATACTTCGGTATGGTAAAAGAGGATTTGGTTGACAGGTTTGATGTCTGGTGATTCATAAACAATCGGTTTGTTAACTTCTACCAGTTTTAAATTATAATACCCAATAAATATTTTCATAAAAAAATGTTTGTTTTTTTATGTTTTTGAGTCGTTTTAGAGTACCAATGGTTGTTTGTTGTCTTCCATAAAATACAGCAAAAAACTATAAAAAGTAGTTTTCCAATAAAAAATTGCACAATATTTAGCAATCCACATCGACTAGACCACATCACTAGTTTCAGAAGCGAGACACTCCCAAAATAACTCTATACACAACCAGAACAAAATTCAACAAATAAAATTAGTGACGCGCATAATTTCTGCCGACTATTATACCGATATCGATATCCATAAAGGTGGTTACATGGTGTCGGTATTTTTAGCTGCGCACAAAACGGCTATAACGCGTCGAGGCAGCCATAAAATAATATTCCTTAATACATTATAATAGTGCTATCCCTGGATAATGTTCGTAAGTATTGGAATTACAGGGCGGCGTGTTTCTGGCTACATATTGAGTGGGGGGTGGTGCAAGGAAAAAGTTGATGCGTTTGGGCTTCAGAATTGATTAGAGATCTAAGAGCCTGTGGCTCGAATTTACTAATTTACCACTTGTTCGTTTGCGTAATTCCAATCTCATTGGATAGCTAGTGAAGTGAGTCGACAATTTTTTTAATTTTTTTTGCTTAGACCATTCGGACTGTATTTTTGCTTCATTTTATTTTATAAGAATCAGAACATTTATTTGTATAACATACGTATAAGTACATATACAAATAATAGTGTTACAAAAGAATTGCCGGTAGCTGTGTTTTAGAAACTTTAAATAAAATTAATAAAGTAACTAAGTTCATGCAGTAGATATGCATAACAAAGTTTCAAAGGATAAACTAAGTAAATCGCTCTAGCTCACACCTTGCACCACCTCCTTACATTGGATCTCATCGGTGCGTCTGATTGGCTGCGTGTGGCGAAATCGTTCGATTATGTTTCGATTCATTCGATGACAGATTACGTTCGAAATTATCGATACAGCGCAACACTATCGTACAATTTGTTTTGATCTGTACCTATATGTAATTATGGTTTACATATCATCTGTGAACTAAAAAGTTTCATTGTTTAAATTTGTTAAAATTAAAAAAAAATATAATTTGAATTTCGCGCTTTTAGACGCCAACTCACGCTTGGCCACTTGTAACTTTTTTCTATCTCCCGCCTTTTTCTAATGTCAATGTCTGTAAAACATCGTGACAAGTACCGGTATAATAAAGATTTATTGTAATTAAACCAGTGAATACGCCTTTAATTTAACAAAATTAAACCTTCTTCTCGTTTAATTATACTTTTAACGGTCTTTAGTAGGTTTTTCTATTTCTTAACAACATTTTTTATGGAATAGGCAAATAAGCAGACGGATCACCTGATGGTAAGCGATCAGAGCCCCCCATGGACACCCGCAACACCAGATAAGTCACAGGTGCGTTGACGGCCATTTAAAAAGGAATACGCTCTTTTCTTGAAATAAAGGTTGTTCTCGTATGTCTAACATGAAACTATTAGTTTAACCATCCCAGATTTGTAGGCTCTATTTAAGAATGGAAAGCAATAATTTCTAATAAAAAAAAAATGAGAAAAGGTCACGACTAGTCGCCAGTACCCACTGAACTAATAAAGAAAACGTATCTAACTTATTTTCATTACTTTTCTTTATTAGTTAACTAACCAGTAATTCGTAATTGACTGCTTCGTTGGCCAAGTGGTCGCAAGTGTGACTACCGGGCAAGGGGTCTCGGGTTTAATTCCCGGGCCGGCTAAAATATTTCTGGGTTTTTAATAAAATCTTAGTGGTAGCACGGTGTCTAAAATTGTGCCCGGTATATGTCAATGGGCTCACCCCCTATTACATGGGACTCAGAACATAAAATAGTGAAAAGTGGGTGTTACATGGTACAGTGACATTAAGTTCCATAATGTGCACCTCTGCCTACTCCTTCGGGGAAGAAAGGCGTGATATTATGTTGTTGTAATTCGTAATTGAAAACCTTTAGTGTAACCTTTCATATTTTCAGTTATATCACACAGCCTCTATAAACAAATAGAAATTACAATAATAAAATATTATCACCTTTGCACACACATCGTAAATAAAACCTAACCCTATCTCCGTCCTTAGAGATGAAATCTGAACATAAAATTAATTATACGTACTAAAATCACTCGGTTATTGCAGTACTAGTATTTATTTTACACTTTCCAAGCGTTTAATATTCAGATAAATGCAATACAAATGGTTAAGTGTTAATAAAAACCTCAGTTAGCGTCTTGTAAGGTTAATAAAAGTTGTTAAATAACTATAAAGAGCAGTTAAAGATAATAACTAACTTGCAATTAATAGTTAATTGTCGAAAATAAATTAATATTAATACCTGAGACGTTCGTAATGGTTGTTTTATTTATAAAATGGACTTAAAACTCTAGGTTGCAAATTAAAAATGTCTTGACAGTTAATTTCTAGAAAAGGAGTGGTATAAAATATGGGATAGGCAGAACATATGAAAACTATAACTTCTTATTATTATAAGTTTCATATTCCTATCTAAGTGTGGTAGAGCCGTCGACACGAATGAGCTGGTTCAAACGCAGTGATACCACGGCCTCCCAGAAAACCGACGTGAAACAACGCTTGCGTTGTGTGAGTAAGGTTACCAGAAGCCCAATAACCTCCCCAATCTCCTCAATTTCATAATCCCCAAATAGCCCGCAACGCATTTGTAACGCTTCTGGTGTTTTGGGTGTCCATGGATGGCACCGATTGCTTACCATCTGGTGGTCCGTCTGCTCGTTTACCGGCTTATCCAATAAAACAAATATAATTTTTTTTTCCTTTGATCGGCAATTGCAAGTCTTGACCAAATTCAAAAAATCATCCATTCTCTTACTTGTCCTAATAATAATCTTCTTAACTTCCACACCAAGTCTGTAAGTACGTCGTCTATTAATGAATGAACATAAATATTTAAATGTATGCTAATATAATCAAAAGGAAAAATGTTGTCAAATCAACAAACTAAACTTATTCTCATTTCATTCATCTCTGTATAATATTTTATACAAATATTTGTATGCTACTACGTCATAACACAGAAATAAATTAATAAATCATAGATATTGCAATTCATTTTTTTTTATTTGCACATTGCAAGGCGTCGTTGAAAACTAAACATGATTGACGTCACAAATGTCAAAAATGACGTTTCCTTGACACCTGAACGGTATTAAAGAATTTGTTACCAGTTATGCAAATGTTGATTTGTCTAATTGATGAATTAGATATACATACGTCATAAGACTGCATACAGTGTCAATTTTATGTTTAAAGTTAGGAATGGTTAGAAAGTGTATTTTTTACTGAATACATCATAGGAGATAAAGATTTATTCGGGTGAATACTCAAAATGAAGACACTCAAATCTGAGTATTTATCTGTTTTTTTTACTTGAGTATTAATATCTCAATGCATCTCTAATGATGAATTAGTTTCTAAAATTCTTTTTGAACCATGATTATTAATTTTATAACCAGACATTGTTCTCGCACAATCGAACCAATAAAACTATGTAACTAGAGAATTGTATTGTGAACCTGATTGAAAAAGAGTAAATATGGAGTTTCTTACTCGTTCTTATTCATAGGAATCTACACTTTGGAATGAATTAGGTGATCATCATCATCATCATCATCAACAGCCTATAAATGTTCACTGCTTAGCAAAGCCTCTTCTCGCACGAAAAAGGTTTAAGCATTAATCACCACGCTTGCTCAATGCGGGTTGGCGATTTCAAACTAATAATTAGAAATTATAAGCCCAATTTTCTCACGATGTTTTCCTCCGCCGGTTGTAAGTGGTGTCTAAATAATCTTAGAAAGTACATATAACTCGGGAAAAGTCACATTGGTACTTGCCGTTGGTAGGTTTCGAACCCTCATGCATGAGAAGCTGGCGTCTTAAACCTCCGGGCCACGACGACACTTAGGTGATAGGATACTTTTAATTTAAGGAATACGCGGGCAAAGCCGCAAGTAAAAGCTAGTCTGTACTAAAGCTAACCTAAGCACATAGAAACTGCATAACCCGTCACGAAAACAAAAAACAATACCTCTACGTCACAAGATGACGTTCTCAAAACATGTTAAAAACACCTATCAATATTCATGTATACAGAGTAAATATTAATTTATCTAATCGACTAACAAATCGAGAGGACGCCACTTACGCCGGCGGCTACTAAGTACGTATTACCATAGTAATCTGGAACGCATAAACTTAAGATTGTACTAATTAAATGTACACCATACTGAACGTTCGGTTTTATCCCAAAGATACCAACGATATAAATAAATTAAGCCAATACCTGATACTTGGTTTGGTTATTTTTATTTTTTTTTTTTTTGGGGAACATAATATCTCTGTTATTCTTTGAAAGAGAGAGGTAGAGAGATTTTTGAAACAGATGTTTCGATTTTGATGTATCACTAAAGTATGGAAACTCTCACTCAGCATCAAGTCTGCCAACATGACATAACATAACATCACGCCTTTTATCCCCGGAGAGGTAGGCAGAAGTGCACTTTTCATTTTTTTAATAGAGTAACGATGGAGTTTCTTCCTCGTTCTTCTCCATTCGAAACTACACTTTGGAATGAAGCACCTAGCTTCACTGACAGAGCAGACGGACGGACAATTCAATTTTTGACGTTTCAAAAGTGCGTAATTACGGATTAGTTGAAATAAATGCTTTGACTTATTTATGTTAGGAGTCCCATATAATAGGGAGTGATCCTTTTGCCATATCTATTGGATATAAGTCTGCCAATCCACTGCAAATTGTAGCTCCTACAATACCTTCAAAGTTTTTAACCTTATTTAAAGAAACTTGAATTTCTTATGATCTACATACATAGGTAACTAATTTACAAACCAACATAATTTGTTAAGCTATCTAATAAAACAATGAAAAAAATAAATAATAATCCACTTAAATTAAGATGAACAACTACCGACTAAAAGAGACATCAAAATAATTATTAACAAATAAAGCCTTCTCAGAGACAAGGATAAACAAATAAACAACAGCACAGCCGTCGCAGCGTGAATCCGAACGTAATCTATGTGCGTCGTTTTCTGCCGGCGGGCGGCGCGCGCTTATATCTCAAACTTTTGACACATAACCTCAAAATTGAAAACCCCAATTAAAATCAACCCTACCGACATTGATTTTAAGCCTAATTTGCAATAACCAACCCAATAAAATTAAACCCTTTCTCATCTGCAACTGATTTCACACTTACATTTACTACGAATTTGTTTCTCGAATTACAAATTAAGTTATTCGTTTTTTAAATTCGTTATGCTGTAAATATAAGGTTTATTATCCAGTGAATGTTGTTTATTTGACGGTAAAATTAAGTTTGTCGATTTGAAAGGAGTTCGGAAAGCAATGGCGTCGATTAATCAAAGGGTTTGGTTTTGTTTTTCGAATAATTTTGAATAATTTGTGAATGGAAGCGCTATCGATAGGGACAAGGCGAAAGTAATTTATAACCTGTGTATTCAGTTAATTAATGACTCTCGATTGTTTTATTTTTTCGTATTTCTCTTTATTAAGGAACAGTTTGAGAGTCGCTACCATTTTTGTAGAATTAAAGAAACATCATCGCTCCTTTTATCCCCGGAGGGGTAGGCACATTACGGCACCTAATGCCACTGTACAATGTTACTTGTAACACTCACTTTTCACTATTTATGTTATGAGTCCCATGTAATAGGGGGTGAGCCTATTGCCATATACCGAGCACAATTCCAGACTCCGTGCTACTACTGAGATTTTTTAAAACGCAATAATACTTTGCCAGACCCGGGAATCGAAGCCGAGACCCCTTGCCCAGCAGTGGCACTTGCAATCTCTCGGCTATTTTACTTACAGAAAGAATTTTCCAAAATGGTCCATCTACCTAGTATCTTAGGATATCCTTATTTTTGAAGATTTAATTTTGTAAAGTTGTAGTTGTAAGTAATAGCTCAATCATGTAAGGTATTGGACGACTCAATTAATAACTATTAATTTTATTCTTCAGAACGACATATAAAGAAACACTAATAAAACTACAATTGGGTACTTGGCATCTAGTCAAATTCAATACTTTTTTCGAACTGTCAAAAACGACAGTTTTATATGACTTTTGTATGAGATTGTGTATAGTGATCACTTTTTTTTAGTGACAAACAGCGTACTTATTTCTTAAAAATTTACTGGAAAAATACTAAAATTAAGTTGGTCATAAAATCAATTAATGAAAGTGTGATTATTTTTTAATATTTTATTGTATTGAATAGACGAAATAGTTTATTTTTGATTAAGGCAAGTACCAAATTGGGACAATGATCTTTAGGTATTTCTACAAACCTAATTAGGTAATTTTTGGTCTGACTCAATGCGTTAATGAGTAGGAAATTCTTAAATGTATGGGATTTCCCAAACAATTCATAAATTCAATCATATTCTTCTAAGAAAAAGCAATTGTCTTTGTGCTAATTTATAGAACAAAAGAGGTTCTATAGTCTATATTCACAAATGAGTTACACACACACTTACAAACACATGTAAAACATTGTGGTTTCGCCTTTTAAATTTAGAACTTTATTACTTCGCAATATTAAGAACTATTTTCGCAATATAATGTCAATAGAATTGTAAATAAAACATTAACTTTTAAAAATCGATCGTATTCCATGAAGCGTGTTCTATATTAGAAAAACAAATTAAAATCACATTTGTTTCAAACACAATAAGATTAAAATTTATTCCTCACCATATCGATCATACTTCTTCGCATATCCAGAACTATATTCCATAGGTGAATACAAAGTAAAATGCAACTTTATTCCTTTAGAGCGAAGGTATAAATTGCTTTAAAATAAGGCTGAGTGTAGAAGATGGGTATAATTTATGAGGAACATTAGTTGTAACACGGCAACGTGACAAAAGTCACACTTTATTAAAGCCAATTTGTTTTATGAAATAAATAAATGTTATTGTGTACACGCGACTTAACGTGCGTGTTATATTTATGTATGGAGGTGGGACTATGATACTTTATAGTTCCTACTTTGGTATCTATTTAGTAATACCGGATATTTAAAACAAATCTAAGTATCCCAGTATAGTCATTACTCATGAATTGAGAACTATTCAAGAATAGCTCAATTAGTTTCAAGGCTTATGATTAAGAGTCCCTGTGTGACTTGAAAATAGTAGAGTTTTTTCGAACAGTTCTCGCGAGTAAACAGCATTTTTTATTTTTCTATCTTCTCTGTTTCCCATTAGGACTAAGTAGAGGTCACTTCATATTTATCTTATTGTTATAAGGGGCTAATAAAAGTTGAACAAAAATAATTTCAAATTTTATAGTTTTTACGTTAATGTATTGTGAACAAGACTGCGTATTTGAGCACTCTCTACACTCTTAGGGTTTACTTATGTACTACCTACCTATGTGCTACTTAGTTAATTTTCTTCTTTAAGAACATAACATACATATTCACTTTCAACCGTCTAAGACTCCATTTTTTTCTTTTTTTTCTATCGCGATAGAAATCCTCAAGGACTTCCTACGTCGTCTTCACGCTCTTAGTCTCTAAGGAAGTCGCGGAGAACCTAACGGGTAACCGGGGCTCCGGCTCGAAGTGCAGGAGAAGGAACGGGGTGGTTTTTAGTCAGTAAGAGTCTGACACTCCCTCCCGCCTCACCTAGGCGGGAGCAGTCATTCGATGATTTGCCCCCTTAAAAAAAAGTCTCTAAGGAATAAGTATAAGAGTACAAATTAATCTTACTATCATACACAATTATAATCCCCTAAAACACATTAACACATTAATACCAACGCAATACATTCTGCAAATTTTAGAACAACATTTTAGTAAAAATTTGCCTAATTTAGCGTTTAAAAGTCGAGTATAATCTGCGTGTGCTAATAAAGTCGGGGCGGGGCAGACGGGCGACACTGCGAGGCGACTAGGCGCTGAGCAGCTTTTAATTTCTTACACCCCATTTGCTAGCCCATTGCAGTCTCTGCAAATAGGACGTATGAGTGGTGTGGAGAAGTTTTGTGATGTTATTTCGTGTGGTGCAAGTTTTTTGTTGTTTGAGGAATGCGAATGTTTGTTATGATTGTAGTTGACAATAAGGGGTAGTAAAGAAAATGTTTTTTACAACTGCTTGATTTAAATCTTTGATTTTTTTTATGTTCGCACTCCAATGACTTCTCCCGCCTAGATGAGGCGAGAGGGAGTGTCAAACTCTTACAGACTAAAAACCACCTCGTTCCTACTCCTGCACTTCGAGCCGGAGCCTCGGCATCCCGTTAAGCATCAGCCCTGTTGAGCCCAATCTGTGGTGGTCTGATGGCTCATTGAGGCGCGCGCGGAACGCGATGCGCCGTACGCTCGGAATGTTCGCACTCTCGACATATTGTATGGATTTGTTAACTTCCATTTTCACATAAAATAATAAGTTTGGTAAGACATTTTGACTTTCCAAAACAGCTCACAATTTAATTTTAATCGGTACAAAAAACGCCCGCATTAACTATAACTATTGCTAGACTTTTAAATAAGTCAAGTAACATAGGTATCTACTAATCCATACAACGTGGCTACTTCCAAAAACAAATCACACCACAACCACTCCACAGCACCACTAGTCCCAATGTTTTCCTAATTCCGTGCTCAGTCCGATGCCCTTTCATTTGTACTCAATTGCCCTGCATCCCTTTTGGCACATTTCTTTTATTCGCACTTTTTATTCCCTCCCCCAAGGAATGTCGCAAAGTCGACCGAACTTCGTTCACCCAGTAATTATAGCAAAAGAAATTTATTTTTTAAATTGGCTAAAGGGTAGGTGGCGCAATTCACTTTTCGTTTATGGCACCGTTAAGGTACAATAGTTAATTGTTTTAAAAAAATGTTGCTGTTTTTGTCATTGATGTGACAATTGGGCTGTATATGGAGTTCTCATTATTGTCGTATTAGTAGACGGGCGATTTGTCGTACACGCGTGCGATTATCATTTCATAATTGATCGCAGAAAATTATATGTCGCGTTGTTATACTATGTCTTTGTTCCATTTTATTAGACAGCAACAAGTTCATTTCGCTTATGGAACTTTCCACTACCTACCCCTAGACCATCTCTTAGTCTTAACTATAAGTTACTTAGCGTGACGTAGCACCTAAGATATCCCCTTACTTATTACGTACTGTTAGGTGTCACTTATAGGTGAATGAAAACCAAAATCACATTAAATATCACATAATCTTTAGCTTAGGAATTCCTTTAAGAAATTGATGAACAAGGACACTACTTAATAAACAAACAGTTTCTAAGGGCTCCTTAGAAAGTACATTTTCTAATTGCAAATGACAAAAGTTCCCATCGTTCCTAACTCTATACAAAATAATTAGACTTTCTAGTGAATGATGACGGTTAACTAGGAAACGTAGGGTTAAGAGTTAAGTACAACCATACTGTCAACATCTCAGCAGTTATTTGCTAAACTGTCGGTGACCGCATAATTGTTAGTCTGTGGTTTACTAAATAACCTCGGTATAAATGTATAAGGTTTTCTGTTTTCCATGACAGTACATATCCTACAATTGCTTGGGAGGTTGATTTGTCGTAAATGCTATTGCTGAACTGGGGATTTAGATTTAATCTCTCGTTTTTCAAAATTGGTTTAGAGTCTTCATTATTTTAACATGGGCGTAATTAGGAATGAAATATTACAATACAATAAATCATACTACCCACTTAATTTTTAGTCAAATTTCCGTGGTGCTTGGCGACTGGGTTTCACCCAGTTGTACAGCCTCTTTTTTGTGCCTTTATGTGCCTCTTTTTTGTAATTCACCGATGGAAGTGGAAACTATCGTTTTTTTTTTCGTCTCCTCTTATAATATCTTCTGATTCACTTCTTTGCGGGAACCAAGACAGTTATTCATGTCCCTTGGACGCGCCGGACTTCGGTGTTCAAGTGTCATGGTTGAATCTACTGTAGATCCTGGCTTACAGGAGTTGCAGCGGTTTTGGGAGGTTGTGGCGGGCTTGTCCCAGAAAAAAAATCATTTGTAAAATAAGTTTCAAGCTGATACATTTTTTTATTTCCAAACGAACATTGAATCCCAATAAATTAGCCAGTTTGTAGGTCTTTTCAGTATAGTATTTTGGTACGGTGGTTGGTATGTAGGCAAAAAATTATACCAGCCTTTAAATTCACATTTTCACATTGAAACCCCTTTAAAAACCTTATTAGAAAAGAAATCTCCATAATGAAGTGTAGGTCCCTAATGCCGATCTCCGGCTCACGCTATGAATGGGGTACGGAGCTTATTATCAGTATCTTAACACTAATCGGGACTATTCACTGACAATCTCATGGACAAGCCTTCTTCTATAATAACATTAATTTCTATGGGGCAATTAAGCCATGAACCGGGAGTTTCAAGACCATTATCTGGTGCAAATATTGAACATTTTTTTTTTGTTTAAATGGAAGATGATTTTGATTATAGAGTTATCTTTTTTTTTATCTTTTAAAAATCGTTGCCCCACTAGGATTTTCTCCTGTGTCGTGGGTGCGTTTACAAACATACAAGTTCACATACACATGACACCCAGACCCGGATCAACAATCTGTGGATCACACAAAGAGTTGTTCCGTGCGGGAATCGAACCCGCGACACGTTGCGCGGCAGCCAGTTGCCCAGTCACCGCGCCAACCGTGCAGTCGATCTGATTAGTAAGATGCCTTCGAGACAAGACTGAATTTGGACAATCACTGAAATTATGTGGCTCTTCATTTGTGTGAGAACAAATTTTATTTTCTTATATTCTTCTATTATGTTATTAGGTAGTAGTAATTTTGTGTCTGATCATCATACAATGGATCGAAAGAAACTAAACTAGATTAAATAAAGTCACCAATAATTGCCTGCTCGAAACTAGATTTCTGGCAGGCTATTTTTAGCTACTAACTAAATCCAACTAGTCGAAAAACTTAATTATATTTGCCAATCAACGCAAAATATATTAATCACCCATAAAGTAAACCAGGTATTATCTATAGCGTGTAGCCTATCTATTTTTTATCAAACCTCATTACGAAATATCCTAACCGATAATTAGGCTGAACGCAATCAATTCCTTCGGCAAATTGGATTTAAAAAGTAAAAATGAACAGCGCTCCACCTTTATCTACACGTATAAAACCTCATTTGGAAATAAAATCGGTCCATATATTAGAGTTGAGATACTTTTTTTACAAATAAATACTTTTTTATATGAGTGAGTCCAGTCTTTAGCGACTAATTGTGACGTATTTTACGATCAGTGCACAGTAAGAGGAATTAAGGAGGCAATTGAAGATAGTACAGTTTTTCGTATCGGCCATCGATTTATGACGCTTCTGACTCTTTTGAAGCCCATTTATGGTGAATGTCAGCCAGCCCTTATGAAGTTAAATGCCTGATGGAATTGCCGCAAATGTGTGGTTACAGGAACCTGATAAAAAGTGAAACTGTAGGTTTTCATCGGGAGGAGAATGTCATTGTTAGCGGCAGATAGTTTAATACCCACGCAATTTGTATTATTATAGTCATGGCGCACATATTTCTTCTATAAAATGACAGATATTCTAGGAAAGATTGAAAAGTTGACGCTTAGTCCTATAAAGGCAAAATAAAAGAATAGTGGTGAATTCATTGCACGTAGTTTCATAAAATCTAATTAAAAATCTCACCTGGTGTTCCCATATTAACAAAGGATCGAAACTGCACATTAAGGTTCCCTGATCTATATTCTTTTAACGCATTTTCAACCTTACCATATCGCAATAAAGTTGCTTGAAATGAAATCAAAAACTTTAATTAAGTGCACATGATGAGATTGTTTTTTCGCCAATCTGAGAAATTTGTTCAAATACAGAATATCTAAATATAAAAATGGTGGAATCTGTTTGTTTGCCTGAAAAGGAGGGAAGGTTTCATCATTAATTATTGATGATTAGGGGAAAGCCTTGGTTGGCCAATCGACGACAGGCGCTAATGATGTAGTCTCAAAAGGTACAAGCCAAATACAGCTGTCATTTGAAATGAGACCTTTTGAAATTTTTAGCTGGGAGTGGCTGGTTTGTGTCAATTTTTTTTTTTTGTTAAACTTGTAAGAAAATCGTAAAAATCTTTTCAAACAAAGATCTGTAAGGACAAGTAGTCTAAAGTCTGACTTTACAAAAAATGTTTATTTTTTGCTCCTCGATACCGACCAGGTTATCAAGACTGGGCACTACTCATACTCATTCGTTTCTATAGTTATCATCCAGAATATAAAATTAACCCCATAGACACCTTGAAGCTGTTTGTCATAAAAAGGTATATCAATATTATCCAGGTAAAATAAAACCAAATACCACTCACTCTATACCTAAAGACCGTCAGATCAATGACCAGGATCAAACTTTAACTTCACCGATTGAATGAATCAAATCCCAAGAAATACATTAGTAATAACAAAAAACACTCCAATTTGCAACCATCCGATATCAACAGACAAACGGAACTACTTTTTTATAGTATAGACCAAAAAAATAATTCGATTCATCCGAAAAAAGGCAAAGGAAGTAAAGATCGGAACAGCATTTTACTATAACTTGAGTGTATAATTAGGATTGACTACAACTCCGGCGCGCCAAATGACAACCTTGCCGCCATTTTGGTCCGTAATTTCGGACTGCGTACGCGCAGATTATAGTGCGAACGGGCATTAGTGGCGACCGACGACACGTGATCACTGTCATTGGAACCGCATTCGATTGGGGATCGATATTAAGATGAAATCGATTTTTGCTGAGCCGCGGTTTAGATGGGAATTTTCGCCTCATATGAAACGATGAGATTTTTATTGAAAAAAAAATGGTCTTCGAAGATCGAATAGATTTTTAGTATTTTTATTGAGGCATCAAGAAATTCATAGTCTTGCTACGAAAGAGTGTAAATACACATAATGTAAATTTAATGTTTTTGAATAAATAAACCAATTGTGTTTTTACTTACTTAAATCTAGAAAACATAACGAAGACAGCTATACCTTATAATTCGTCCCTTTATCATCCATCGCTTTCAAACTTCATATTGTGTATACCCATTAAGTGGTATACAAAATCCGGGATTCTGACATATTCTGAGATTTGTGTGTCATCACAAAAATCGTCTAAACTAAAAAAGTGAAATTATAACTAAAAATTTCTCTCACACTTAAAAAGCAGCACTCATACGCATTGGGAACTGCATAATAGGAACCAACAAAAATGGCAACGGAACAAAAACTTAAACTGGCTGGACATGCAAATTGCATCCATCCAAATATGAAGACAAAACGTGATGACATAATAAACGTACAGACAGACTAATTAGCTCATCAGCGACTTGATGAATTCTTAGAACTTGAAGACAAGGTTTGAAAGTGTATGATGAAATTGAAAGGTGATGGGATTTCCAAAACTAAACAGATGAAAAAGTTTTCAGAGATGTTCAATTACATTGATAGTTCTGATATGCATGCTATGTCATTTAATACTAGACATAGACATTAAAAGCTCTTATGTATATTTGTGCCTTCTGCTTTATGCAAACTGTACCTAACATCCAGTTGCATTAGAAAATCAACATTAACAGCCCTTTTTTATGGGATAAGCTGAACAATGAGTAGACGGATCACCTGATAGTAAGCAATCGGCGTCGCCTATGGACATCCGAAACACAAGAGGCGTTACAAATGCGTTAAAAGACCGGCTTTTGGGGATTATGAATTTGGTATTGGGATTCGTGGATTGGATAGATTGAGGAATGGGGGGGGGAGTAATTGGGCCTCCAGTAAACTCACTCACACGCCGAAACACAACGCAAGCGTTGTTTCACGTCGGTTTTCTGTGAAGTCGTGGTATCACTCCGGTCGAGCCGGCACATTCGTGCCGAAGCATGGCTCTCCCACACTTAAATATGATGCCCATGAGACAGCAGTGTCTATGGGCCACTGTCATATGTGTAGAGTTTTAATTGACTTTCGAGACACACGAGAAGATTAAAGATCAGTACCTAGGTATAAATGGAACAAATGTAATTATTCTACTCTGCTATCAATAAATGGTTTTGCATTGTAATAAGAGCTAAGACAGTTGCAATCGTCGTTTTCTTCTATTATCTTTAAGGCCTTGAAAACCCAAATCCAAAAGTTGTCTTGACAGTTAACTCCTTGCTTAAGCTAATAGGGTGTTTTAGAAGGATTCTGAACTACGGTTGAGACAATGCTGTTTTTTAACTTGATGAAATGGAAAATTACTTCAAACCACTCATTTTCACTAATAAACAGTGTGGTTGTTTATCTTTTTTTCACGTCCAGTGGAGACATTTTATGATTTAAGTTTTGTTTCTGTAGATACCTAGTGACTGACCTGTATGTGAGTGATATTAGCTGCGTGCTTTCTTTGGCAAAGCCGCGGGGACCAACTAGTTAAGATTAAAAATCTATATATATATATATATAAGAAAGTCGTGTTAGTTACACCACTTATAACCCAAGAACGGCAGAACAGATTTGGCTGAAAATTGGTAGGGAGGTAGCTTAGAGCCAGGAGACCGACATAGGATACTTTTTAATTAATACTTTTTTTTTACTTTTTACCGAAAATCACGAACGGGGACGGGAAAAAATGGGATTACGCGTACGAAGTCGCGGGCAGAAGCTAGTTGTAAATAAAATACAGTTCTGTTAATGGAATTGTTATTTCTTCAAAAACTATTACAATATCGATATTCCTAACTCTTTGACGAACATCTGAACGTTTGTAAAAAAAATACATTAAAGCCTGCATGTTATAGGGCCGTTTATGACATGTTCCTACCCAAAAAGGTATTATGGTGGCCCACTGCCCATAATAACCTCATAACCTGCTTTCAACTAGGGAATTAGCAATTTTATCCCATAGGAAATATTATTATTCTTATGGAATACTATGTTGTTATTTTATGCTGTTACGGTAGGTTTTGTTTGTAAATAGTTTACCTTTTTTATTTAGATTGTTTTGCCTTTTCTATTTGGAGAATACAGTTAATATTTTTTTTAATCTATTGGTTGTTGTCGATTTACAAGATGATTTTTTTTTTTAATTCCCGTTCGTTTGTATTGGAAAACCGTTCTTGTTTTGTAGGTTTTTAGTTTCAAAATTATCTAATATAAAACGCATGAATTATACACATTTTATTTGAGTATATTTGTGATTTTTTTCTCTGATAATATAAGGATATAATAAGGATACGTTCGACACAATTTTAGTAAATATTTTGCTTCCTTTGTCAAACTTAGTATCCTTTCAAAGTTTAGGTTCCTACACAGAACTAAGACAATGTACAATGTAACTCGATAGAATCATCTCTAGACCTGTCACACACAACAAAACTCCCACAAGCACACACACACACAATACTCCAATAATTTCCACAAGCGTGCGCTATGCCGCGTAACTTATGCGCGCGCGCAAAAACCTGCGCCTGCGCAGCCGACGGCATCCAGCCCTAATAACTAACCATATCTGACTCACCACTTTTTAACCACACATATTTTTTTCAAACGAATCTCGACCTTATTAACATGTAAATTCCCTATGCTTATTGGATAGTGTTATAATTGTTAATTAAGCTTTAATTGCCGTGTGCCTCAAAAAACTACCAATCCTTGAGCGGAAACGGCTTGTTAAGCAGAAGGTATGTGGAGGTGGGATTTAAATCGAGTTCCCTTTTTGTCTATGATTTAAATGGTGACGTGACTTCCCATAGCTGGGCAAAAAGGCTGGGTTTCAGTCCAGTTGGAATTTTCTATTCCGTAAGCTAAAGGGAATTGATTCCACTGACTGCCAGTATAAAACATGGCTATACCTAGGTATTTCTATTCTAGTATAGTGAACCTAAAGGTATATAATGTAAAAATTTCATGCAGAGTCCTTTCATATATTTTAATGTTTGTGATCAACACAGTATATAGAATAATGCATCCATCATAGTCAAAATCTTTAATCTTTAAAAATCAAAAGCACTCACCGGTAATAAGGAAACGGCTGCGGCACATGAAGATCCATCGGCATCGATGCATGCGCATGCGCATGGGAGTACTCATGTTGCATCATGCCATGCATACCATGGCCCAGCATGGCGGCCCATGGTGAAGACGCGAAACCTCCAGGGTGCTCCATCATTACTTATAGTTCCATATTCAAAATCACTTTGAGTTCCACATTCAAATTCATTAACTGACTTCTCTTTACACACTGTTCCATTTTTTAAATCACATTTTAACTGTCAAACTACGCCACGTTTGGTGTTCCATGTTTAAAATTGTTTTTCTTTTTTTCCTTCCAAATAAGTTTCGCTGTAAAAAGGTTTTGATATATTAATACCTAAGCTATGTGTCAGCAATTAAAATGTATACGGAAAATATTTTTAGTATTTCAAATTGGTGTTAATATTTATGGTCAGTTGCCTAATAAGTTCAAAATATGTAGTAACTTCATTAATATGATAATAATGTTCACACCTATGCAGGGTAAAAGAACTAAAAATTTTACAGATATGCTAGCTATTCTAGAATATACTTAATAAACACTTTGTTGTTTTTTTTTTCTCTTAAAGACAGATGCGTACCATATTTAGCTAGACAAAATATTTTATAGAAATACATAGCATAACATCACTCCTTTTTTCTGAAGGGCTAGACAGAAGGGTGTCATTGAAATGTGATACCACTTTTCGACGGTTCTTAATTCCATGTATAAAGGCATAGAGTAATCAATGGTTAATGGTTACAGCATAGCTATAGACAAAATATCTACACTACCTATTAAGAAAACTTAATATTTGTATTTTAACTTTCGTGAGACATACTAAATAAATTATTATGTTTTCGGCTTACTCACGTAATAATTTGACGAGAAACTCGACTAGTTTCAAGCCATGCTAGAGGCTCATATTCATGAGCAGCATTTTGCGACCCGCGACGCGGCGACTGTCGCGCTTTTACTGTAGTAATTGTTTCCTATCGAACGCCTTATCACTATCAGTGTTTCCTAATACTATTAGTATTTCAGATCATCAAATTGTTTGTCTATAAGAACAAAAGATTACGAGTTCATAAATAAAATTGTCTTTAGAACACTTTTTTATCCCAAATCTAATTATTTGAATAGAAAATTGAGTCTTTCTAGCTTCGAGTTTCCAAACCATGACTGTGACTAACTTCGTTACTTTGGTCACTTGAACGCTTACTTATCTAATACTTTACTCAATCTTTTCTAATATAATAAAGTTGGCAGTTTATTTATTGTATCGAGCATAAATTATTGTAATAGGATAGGTGCCTAATTTTTATTTTAATGTCCGTCTGGTAGATTATTTTAAATCATTAGACACGTATTTTTATTTTCTTACAGAAACAAATACTTTCGACGCTATATTGATTTGAAATGTCGCGTGACGTCACTTCTATGTACATTTTATACGTAGAAATGACGTTTTAGCACCCACTCCTAAACTTTGATTCGTTTTATCTAAGTATTGTTTTATTATACGACAAAAAATACGTGTCTAATATTTTTTTCTTACCTAACTTACGGACTAATTAGATTTTTAATTTTCATACACTGTCATCATTCCAATTGTGATTTGTTTGAAATTATTCTTTATCAATAGCCCGTAGCTGATGGTCCAGCAGTGGACCAATTACTGCTTGACTATGAACCTCATCTACAAAGATGAGTTTGCCGTAATATTCACGTTTGACAAACAGGTTGGAGATAGTCATTTAAAAGGTTAGAGTAAAGTTTTCTCTTTTGATATCCCTAATCTTTATATCCTATAGAAGTCTTCAACAAGGTGTCGGCCAAAACTCAACTCGATCCAGAGCAGTAGTATGAAAGCCTACCACCTGATCATTATATCGTTGAGTCTATCCTTCCTTACTAATATTATAAATCGGAAAGTGAGTTTGTTTGTTTGTTTGTTTGTTCCGCTTTTACGAACGTTTTTACGCTTTTAAAATTTTGCAGACGTAAAGTTAGAAGTCCGGATTAAATAATAGGGTACTTATTATATATCCAGGAATAATTTGATATCTCCGAGGGAAAACAAAATTATTGGTATAGATGGCGCTGTGTGTATTGGCATATGTCACATAGGCTACTTTTTATCCTTTTGTGACACGAGCGAAGCTGCGGGTAAAAGCTAGTATATATATAAAATTACAAATAGGTGTAATCGGCAGAATAAACACCTATGTCTACCGCGTCTACCACTTCTTGAAACAACAGTCATGATATTCTTCTATGTTTTTATTAGAATGTACACCTGACGGTGTATTATGCTTCCACCACAAAACAAATACATCCAAAACTTGCTGAGTCTAATCAACTGATCAAAAACTTAAAGTCTCATAGAACAAATAAAATACGATATTTCCAGTCGATCGGCATCGAGATCAAACTATAAATGCAATCAATTTGTGTGCAAATAAAATATTATTATAACGGTTACTATTTGTTCTGCCGAGTGCCCGTGTGTGATAGCGCAACGAACTTTGAAGTTCGGCTAACATCGTAAATCATCGGTAAATATGATGACGAGGTGTGTGCTCAAACATGGCGTGACGTGCGTTTGTCTTGAAAGAAATATTAGTATTTAATTACATAAGATCTGAAGAACTATTTATACTAATCGGTACATACGTCAGGCATTCACCTTCTTTTATGTTATATCAGGTCTTGTCTGCCTCGCAGTTGTAAGCAATATGAATGCCTCATTTTTAAGTAAAGAAAGAAATAAATTATTAAGTATTTGGCTTACTCACGTAATAATTTGACGAGGAACTCGACTAGTTTCAAGCCATGCTAGAGGCTCATAGTCATGAGCAGCATTTCGCGACCCGCGACGAAGCCGAAAACATAATAATTTATTTAGTATGTCGCACGAAAGTTACAATACAGAGAAAGGATACTTGGGATTTTCAGGTTTACGGAAATTGTCAATTGAAGGTCGGAGTCTAAAAAGATGTTCAGTATAGTCCTATAAGCTCAACCCCTTTAGGGATTATAGTCACAGATTACATAGAAGTAGGTGTTTCATTTGAAATACCTACCTATGTGCTCTATTGATACAATTTTCTCAGAGAATTAAGAAGTCTAAAATATTAAAGAAATCAAAATACACTGACTATTACAATGAGTTTTAAAGATTTTGATAAAAGCATCATAATTATATCCAAATATCAAGCCTAAGTATTTTGAACATGTTACCTCCAAATAAGAAACAGTATCACAATTCACAAAGATTTTAAAATAACAATTACTTCAGCACGGAATTGAACTTTGAACTTCACAGTAGTATTCGGTACGTGCGTTTGATTGATGCCGACGAATGGCGTGTATGTTACACCGAAATAAATATATACATGATATGATAGACTGTCTCGTTGGCTGAGTGGTAACAAGTGCGATTCCCGGGTCGGACAAAGTATTACTGGGATTTTTATATGGCAATAGGCTCACCCCCTATTACATGGGACTCATAATATAAATAATGAAAAGTGGGTGTTTCATTGTACAGAGGCATTAAGTGCCGTAATGACCCTTGCCTACCCCTTCGGGGATAAAAGTCGTGATGTTATGTTATGATATGATAGACAGTGGAGTAAGTAAAATACAGTTAAAATACTTCCCACCGCTGCTCTTCTCGGTGTCGTAAGAGGTATATAGGGTCTGTACATTTGGTAGAGTCCGTGCAGCCGTTCTCTCTTGTAAACCAGAACCAGGCTGGAAGGTGATAAAGGCTGCCTTATTTTTTATAATAACTATAATGAGACATACTAAATTAACTAAAATCGCGGGTTACTCACGTGAATGTACTAAAAAAGCTCTTTTATTAGTTTCGAACCACAGAGGTTTGAACCTCTTTTCTCAGTATATTCACTATCTTATTCTTTAACAATATGGGTTAAGCTGTGGATGGAAGCTTAGGTTCAACTACATTTTAACTTATTTTATAAATGATTTTAAACAAATGCGAGCTAAACCATTTTTATCTCACTCAAACTGCAGCCCGTAACTTCGCTCACGTTCCCGTGGGAGAATAATCCTATCTGTTATCTACTCCAAACTATAATCTATCCCTGTGCCAAATTTCATGCCGATCCCTTCAGTCATTTTGACATGACAAACATGCACACGAACACAAAAAACTCGCAAACTATCGCATTGTAAGTATAATATTACTGTAATTGGATTTTCTGCCGCTGTGACAGTTTAAGGATAAATAAATATTACATAACATAACATCACGCCTTTTTTCCCCGAAGGGGTAGGCAGAGGTTCACATAGAAGTAACACCCACTTTTCACTATTTATGTTATGAGTCCCATGTAATAGGTGGTGAGCCTATTGCCATATACCGGGCACATTTCCAGACTCCGTGCTACTACTGAGATTTTTAAAAAACCCCAGTAATACTTTGCCCGACCCGGGAATCGAACCCGAGACCCCTTGCCCGGCAGTCGCACTTGCGACCACTCGGCCAATGAGGCAGTCAAGTAAATAAATATTAGTAAGATTTAATTTTACTCCTTTTCCATCACAAAATCTCTAACAAACTAGATCTTGAACAACACTTAACACATTCTGAACCTATTTTTAATTCTACAATTTGTAACTAACGAAGTAAAAACCATAGAAGTAATGCCTTGATCTAGAGGCCCCCTAGGGCTTCACTACGGGGTACTCCAGCCCTGCTAGATGTCGTGAGAGCTAATGGTCTAGATAACAAAATAATCAAGTTACATTTACATTGTAAGGCGTATAGTAAAGGTATGATAATGGTAGTTGGTAGATGGTACAGAGTGTAGAATACAATTGTCATTACCGCTACTCTTCGCGTGGGTGATTAAGGATTTATCCTTAGATGGCTCATACGATACCGACACAGTTGTTGTTCGGTCTCTGTTTTAACAGAGTTGTGGCCCGGAGGTGAGACGCCCGCTTCTCATGCATGAGGGTGCGGTTTGAAGACCTACCAGCAAGTACCAAAGTGACTTTTTCCGAGTTACATGTACTTTCTAAGATTATTTAGACACCACTGACCAACGGTGAATTAATACGTCGTGAGGAAACGGACTTATAATTTCTAATTTTATGTTTGAAATCGCCAACCCGCAATTAGCAAGCGTGGTGATTAATGTTCAGACCTTCTCTGTGAGTGAAGAGGCTTTGCTCAGTGGGCACTTATAGGCTGTTGATGTATGTATGTGAAGAACAACACTCTCTGATAAACCGTAACATTTTGATATTGTGATATCTCTCGCACCACTGAGCGTGGAGATGGCAAACCGCTTTATGTAGAGCTGGCTCATAATCGAATTATGTTTTTAAAGGATACCATTTTAATGGGAAAATCATCCAATGACTTCTCCCGCTCGGATGAGGCGAGAGGGAGTGTCAGACCCTTACTGACTAAAAACCACCCCGTTCCTACTCTTACACTCCAAGTCGGAGCCCCGGCAACCAGTTAAGTGTTCCGAGGCTCCGTATCAATATCAGCCCTATTGGGCCCCATCTGTGATAGTCTGATGGCTCTTTGAGGCGCGCGGGAGGAGTTTGCTGGCCTTTCAGGGGTTAGAAAATTGAAATATAAATAACCAAAAGTTATAATTGAAGACCGCCAAATTATTTTTATCCTCCATACATAATACATTTGTTTTCGCAGCATATGTAGTCTACCTTTACAAAGACTATTTTGGTTATTTTAACATTACTAAAATAATATTCATGCGAGATTTTAATGAGTTCTTAGTTTAGAGAGATTACTAAATCTGGTCCCATCTCATCATTGTATCTATCGTTAACTACCTCGTTGGCCGAGTGGTCGCAACTGATACTGCCGTGAAAGGGGTCTCGGGTTCAATTTCCGGGTCAGGCAAAGTATTACTGGGTTTTTAAAAAATCTTAGTGGTAGCACGGACTCTGGAATTGTGCCCGGTATATGGCAATAAGCTCAAGCCCTATTACATGGGACTCATAACAGAAAATAGTGAAAATTAGGTGTAACATTGTACAGTGGCATTAAGTGCCGTAATGGCTCTGCGTATCCCTTCGGGGATAAAAGGCGTGATGTTATGTTATCTATCTGTACCATACAAATAAACTTACAATCTATACTTGACTCTTGTTTTTTAGCGTGTGAAATAAATATTTTTCTTTCTTTCTTTTGTTTCATATTTTGTAAAGAATATAACCAAATTTATTTTAAAACATATAGAAAAGAAGGGCCTTATGTAAATACATCTAGAATCTAAATTAAAGTTACCTACTCTCAACAATCTCAACCTTAAAATTATCGATTAATAAGCATTCAAAAACGTATTTTCTTAAATAGAATTACTTAATATGGTGTAACATCAAACTCATACATTTGTCTATTAATATTGAGATATTCAAATAACTAATTAAGTCTTATTTGAACGAATAAATAATTATGTAATATGAGGAACACACAGACCTACCGTAACAGAACAAATATTTATTATATAATAAAAATAAATAATCTTAAGAAACCTTTTCCTTGATTAGAAACCAAAGATACCAAAAGTCTTTAGAAATGTCTTTTCTACGTATTAAATAAACAATATAATAGTGTATGGAAGATTTCCAAAGAAATGCCCTAAGTACACAGTCGATAGAAAGAACATAGAATTTATTGACATAAAGTGTGCGTATGCGCACTCCAGTGATTGTCTCCGGCTGTCAATTCGGCACTTATTAGTGGCACGGCGATTATATTTGTACAGCGCCTAAATATTGCGTTAATGTTTTGTTAACCTCAAGGGATTTAAAATTAACAGGTTTTTTTGTTTGTTAAGTAATAACAGATGTTTGTACTGAGCATGCGCAAGAGACGGTTCTATTGAGTTTTATGATGTTTAGAATTGTTTGGTAAAATACTTATTTGAGTTGTGAGACGTAAATGTTATATCTCACTTGGTGACCACCTATATTTTATATTTTAAATGTAGAGTATGTCAACATTTTTCCTAATTACACCTCAATACTCTACAACAAGAATTTAAAAGAGAATATTTACCGATATTAATTAAAATATCCAAATTGCAATAAACACAGATACACAAAAATCATTCAACAAACACGTACACCAGAATCAAGTAATATTTTCTTCACTTTTCACTTTTCAGTACAGGCACAGTCACACAAACGGCCTACCGCAGCCGCACACGCGTTAGAAAAAAAAATAAAAAGGGTAAAGCGCGCGAATGTCAACTGCCAAACTTTTCCCGCGCGCTACAACACGATCGGATACACGCGCGAGTGCATGCGTCACTATTTACATGCATTTTGGTAATACGTCGCCGGAGGTAAAAACACGTGTGGCGGGTCTGTCGGTCCAGCGGTCATTGAGGATCTGGTATCAAAACTATACGGCGTGCGGGTAGATGTGTGCGCCGAACCGGCCCGGCCATACGGCGGGCATACGAAACAAGCCCGACTACGCTGCACGGAGCGTGCTGTCGAATATCTGAACATCACGTCGAAGTAATTGGGTTAGGCTTACGTGACGCGGGAGCACGGCACGTTCCTAGTACGTCCCGCTGTTATGGGGTGTGCCCTAATTACGGACGCCGAAATGTTAGATGTGCGAAAGAATGCGGTTTTTCTGAAACGAATGTGGGGCAAGGGGTTCGAGGATTTTTAATTGGGTGTCTGTTAATTGTATTTACAAAGTAACGAATTATTTAAAAATTCAATACAAGTTATTTATTTTTTGCGGAAATATAGGACACTGTTATTCATTCAAAATTTTCAGTAAAAGAACCTTTTACTGGACACAAAAAAGTTACTCAAAAAATTGGGCTATTCTAAAAAAAAATACGAAACATCTTTTTTAAGAACGCAACAGACATTCTAAAAATAAATTTGAACGACCAGAAATAACATTGATGACTAAGTGTCAACTTTATTACGCACAGTAAGTACATTAAAAGCGGCCGACAAAATAAGTTTCAAGTACCGTAACAGAAAAAAAGTAAAAAAAAAAATATTCTCACGCTTTACATTCTAACCTACGACCTAACACTAAAATGTTTTGACATTTCTAACTGTCATAGCAATGAGATAGCGGCCATTATAAATTGAGCTACCTCTCCCCTCTATGTTTAAGTACTTTAGAGATTATAGGGGGTTATGTATGTGTATGAAGGGGTCATAATTAGTTGGTTATGTGGATAATAATTGCAGTTAGCAATGGCAGAGGTGTGAGTAAGCTGTAACGGTGTTTTCACTTTGTTTCAATGTTGTATGTAATTGAGACGGTGTTGGCTTTTATGTTATTTTTTCACATAATTGAAGAATGACTGGTTTTTAAATGTACTGCAATTTATTGGAAAATTTTATCGTTATTGTTTTAATGTAAATTGTAATTGCAGATATAATTACGTGTGTAATTTGGTTTTTAATCTCATTGAAATAAATACTGATTTTGACGATTTTAAATGTATGAAAATATGCTTTTGCTTTTCTTAATCAATAATAGATACATAAAAAGGATAAACAAATCACGCAAATTGGATGTGTTTTTGCTAAAAATCTGTCGAAATATTACCAGCATATTTTTCCTCAAAAAAAGTTTATAAAACACATAACTTAGTTCCACCCTTTCATCCCTGACAATGCATCCAACCCACTACTTAACACTTTTTTTTATAAAATTCATACTCACAACTGGGGGGGCAACCACCAATATTACTAGACCTCTCGACTCAAACAAAATGGTCTCTACAAAGAGTCATCGTAAACTGGTGGTATTACAATGTCCGTCACCTTAAAAAGGTTGTAATTCTGATTTAGTACTTTAAGAAGATGTCAAGTGACACCCCTAAAGTGAGTAGGATATATTGAGAGAGACAACCCTAACGCGTGCATATATTTCTGCATTAAAAATATTAATAAAGCTATAAATAACTTGTGACTCAGTTAAAGTGACATCAATATGATTTATTGACTTCATAAACAATTTTTGAAGTATATTAATGTAAGTAAAGTGGTTTAAGTACATTTTTTTCGCTAAATTCTTATCCTACATTTATGCTAACGGGCCCAAGCCAATTACTCGACCGTGACGAAATTATAAATATACTCTTAATTTATTTTTTAAACGAACCTAAATTGGAACTTACTAATAACCGCCAATTATGAAACTTATACTAATTCCCTATAACGATTCTTTGATCAAATAATAAAAATAAAACATTTTAATACAAGGTAAAAAACAAATTACATTTTCATACATACGAAACATTATCGAAGAAAAAAAACGTCCGAACTGAGGTGCGAACGGATCAAGAGTGACAGAAACGGGTATACGTCTACTATGACGTTTTAAATTTCGAACAGCGGTCTCTGATTGGTCGGTTGAGGGGCTCGCGAGGCGTGGGGCGCGGCGATTGGCGGGAAGGCGTGGTACTAACGGAGCATTCTGGGTCACTGATGCTAATAAATTAGTTTTGAACGTTATAGAATATGCCTGTTTTATGAGCGTAGCGCTGCTACGGCGTAGCGCTACGAGCTACGTAGATAGATAATGTTTTCAAGTCTTATTGATGGACTTATCCTATTCTATTATTATTATTACGGATTACGCTCGCTTACGGACTAAAGATTTTGTGAGAGACTAACTAAATGTTTGCCTATAAATTATCTAAGAAATCATCACAGTAGATAACCAAGTTACGACAAATTCTTATAAATGAGAAAACTGCAACATTAGCACGACACTAAACATCTAGTGAAAACTAAATATAATGAAACTCTTCTTTGTCTATACTTACACATCATAAAGCAATATTACCTTATAGCTTTTACCCGCGGCTTCGCTCGCGTCACAAAAGGATAAAAAGTAGCCTATGTGACATATACCAATACACACAGCGCCATCTATACCAATATTTTAGTTTTCTCTCGGGAATATCTAATTATTCCGGGATAAAAAGTACTCTATTATTTAATCCAGACTTCTAACTTTACTTCTGCAAAAATTCAAACCAATCGGTTCAGTAGTTACGGCGTTAAAGTGGAACAAACAAACAAACTCACTTTCCGATTTATAATATAGTAAAGTAAGGATGTCCAAAATTAATAATGAAATGTATGACGTAAGGACCCAACGTCGAACCCACTGCAATAGCCTCACGGGCACGTTCACCTACGTGACTATTCTTACGTGTCATTGCAGCCTTCGTCATCTAAGAGACGAATCACTGAAGTTTCACATTCCTGAAATTCAGGGCCTTGTCCTTCAAAGTGGGGAAAATATTTGGAGATTGTCTGTAGACTGTAATGTGAATGGAAAATTGATTTATATTAAGTACTGTGTTTCCTGAAGGGTTCTTTTTTTAAGGCGGGAAAATCATCGAATGACTGCTCCCGCCTGGGTGAGGCGAAGGGAGTGTCAGACTCTTACTGACTAAAAACCACCCCGTTCCTTCTCCTGCACGTCGAGCCGGAGCCCCGGTTACTCGTTAGGTTCTCCGCTGGTGTGTCCAAGGCTCGATTGAATAGGTTATGGGTCAACGTACTCCATCATAGACCGCATCATCGCTTACCACTAGGCACGGTAGTGGTCAAACGTCGGCCCATCAAATATTAAAAAGTACGTTTGCCTCCACCGCTATTCTTTCCGTGGGTATGGTAATAGCTAAGGGACTACATTTTAACATACACCGACCAGTAATGCTTTCTGAAAAACCTGAACGTTGTGGTCTGCGTTGGATGGATATTATGACAAATAGCAAACCCTTCTTATGGGAATATAAATAGTTTTTATTCCAGAGGATGTGACGTAAACAGAAATCGTTACGTTCAGTGGTATTACTATAGAAGTAGAGACGTATTAACTGTGAAAAATAATACAAAAAAAACAATTTACTATATATCACACTTCATAAATCTTCCGTTTATACTCAATTAACAAGACTATCCAATATACAAAGAACATAGACAACAATATAGTACCACTTCTGCCTATCCCGTCAGGAAGAAACTCTTCAATATTACATTGGCAACAAAGCCTGAAGTTTTCAGCATAACATGAAGCCTCCAAAGTCTCCATTTCCTCGTTTCATCGATCCACCAATACGCGTCCAGCATACATAATGCCAAATCTTCACATATCAACCTACAGAATGAAATAGAACCTTACGTATATAATTTTAAGGTTGAATTTAGGTTGTGTACTTAATTTCAGGATTTAGACCTTCAAGGATCAGTCAAGGACGGGTTTTCTGTTCGTTAATATGTTGATTAGTTATATGTATGTTAATTGTTTACAGATTAATCTTTGTCTAGAAGAAGTTTAGATAACACCGTCATAAAATCACTGATTTGGTCATTGGGTAAAATACATATAATCCTTACTATAGTATGAGTTTGTTTGTTTGTTCCACCTTCACGCCGTAACTACTCAACCGATTGCTTTGAATTTTTGCAGGCGTAAAGTTAGAAGTCCGGATTAAATAATAGGGAAAAAATTGATATTCCCGAGGAAAAACAAAAGTATTGGTATAGATGGCGCTGTGTGTATTGGTATATGTTACATAGGCTACTTTTTATTCTTTTGTGACGCGAGCGAAGCCGCGGGTAAAAGCTAGTTATATATATAAATACATACCTTACGGCATGCAAAATTATTGAGTTAATTAAATACATTGTAAGTTGATACGTTTACATCTAGTTAACATTTCTATAATTATATGAAATTGAGACACAAAGTATAAAAAAATAGGTATTGCGAGTAAAAACAAAACAAAATTAATTAACAACAATCAAATTAATTCAGAATTAGGCAAAACACAAGTGATACAAAAATACTTATAATAGAACATCAGAAATTAAAAAAAAATCGGTGCAACTCCTGTAAGCCAGGATCTACAGTAGATACAACCATGAAAACACCGGAACACTGAAGTCCGTCCCAGAGACATGAATAATTGTCTTGGTTCCCGCAACGAAGTGAATCAGAATATATAATAAGAGGATAAGAAAAAAAAGCATGTGTATAGTAACCAAAATCTATTTTAAACCTATCTCACCAATTAGGTAAGAATTAAACCTAACTTTTTTCTAATTTCAGCTCATCACGCCAAGTCTTGGCCCTTCCCAGGAAAACTATAGTCCAACACGTTTCACGGCACCTCATAGTGGATCGATAGAGGATCGTGACCCGCCTACAAAGCCACCGGGCCTCCGACCTGAGCCTTATATTATAATTCCTTGCGTCTTCTGCCACCCTGGTACACGTTCATTTAAAATCGAGTAACTTCTAAAGATTCTTATAATTAACATTTTTTAACTATTAATATAAATTTTGTTTTTTAACTATGCATACAGGGTTATCTATATATATAAAAACTAGCAGCCCGTCCCTGCTTCGCACGGGATAGACAATTATTTATTTTTGGAAATTTGGATTGCTGTAGTGACATAACTACAATAGTTGGACATATGCTACCGCGGAGTTTTTTGTAGACATTATGATGTTGTTCAATATTGTTGTACATTATTTTGTTCTATCGCTAATAGTTTCGGCAGCGCATTCGACGAAAGACATTTTAAGACTCATTTTTCTACACCTTCGGTTACATTGTCCAAATTTTACCAAGGTTCCCTATTTTTTTTTTCAAAATGAAATGTAGCCTCTGTCAAATTGGAAGAATGTAGCATTATATTGGTGAAAGCATTTTTAAATCGGCCCAGTACTTTTTGAGCCTATTCATTACAAATATACAAAAATAGATACAAATCTTTCCTCTTTATAATATTAGTATAGATGAAAGCCGTTTCCCGTTGTCACGCCATAACTTGAGAATGGCTGGACCGATTTGGCTGATTTTTTGTTGTTATGTTTGTTAATTTTAGGAGAAAAATCCTTAAAATCTTATGAAAACGGGAGAAAACGGGATTGCGCGTACGAAGTCGCGGGCAGAAGCTAGTTTTAAATAGATACATGAACCAGTTATAAAACGTATCTGACACAAACTAGGATATCTGAGTTTAAACAAAAAAAGAGTAATTTTGGAGATGCCGGGGATCGAACCCGGGGCCTTTCACATGCAAAGCGAACGCTCTACCACTGAGCTACATCCCCGTGTGATATCATTAGCTATACTACCAACCACTTTACGAAAAGAAACGTATAATACTGTATGTTATTACACCTGGATAAATAGAATAGACGTACGGTGGCACAGATTTTTTATGAGGATAAGTCAGTAAACTAGTGACTGAACACCTGATGGTTAGCAATCGGCGCCGCCCATGGACACCTGGAACACCAGAGGCGTTACAAGTACGTTGCCGACTTTCTGAGATTTAGGGATTTGAAGATTTTAGAGGATTCTGGGATTGGGAAGGGGAGTAATTGGGCCTATCAGACAATTACTTATGGTGAGGTCATGGTATAACTACAGTTGAGCCAGCCTATTTGTGAAGAAGCATGACTCTTCCTCGTGAAAAAATATGGCACATATCAACTAGTGTAGTTACAGTCCGAATAGAATCAGTACTTACAGAAAGAAAATAGATTTGGAAAACAAATTAAAGTACCTTTAAGATAAAAATGTGGAATAAGATGTAACAAAATCTCATTATTAAAACTTATAAAAAGTTGGAGATGCCGGGGATCGAACCCGGGGCCTTTCACATGCAAAGCGAACGCTCTACCACTGAGCTACATCCCCAGTTATTAAATACAGCTATTAAACCTATCTGTACCAAAATAAAAATTAAAAATTCTAAGTCTAAACAAAAAAAATAATATTGGAGATGCCGGGGATCGAACCCGGGGCCTTTCACATGCAAAGCGAACGCTCTACCACTGAGCTACATCCCCATGTAATTCATAACCCATACAACACACTACTTCACTGAATAGTCTATTTAAAACAATTGAATAAATAAATTAAACTCCATTTCATAGACCAATGGCCTTCAGACAAATACACATATGATGTAGCAGAGCTATGCTTCGGCAGGAATTGGCTCTATTACCACGGCCTCACAGAAGACTGACATGAAAAGCTGAAGTTGTGTATCACCATCACTGTCTGCGTGAGGTTACTGGTTAAGGCCCAGCTTCTACACCATCCATAAGTCCCCAAATAATAATAGGATGTGTAGATGTCCATCACCTGGCAACGCACTTGTTATTCTTCTGGTATAGGTAGGTGTCCATGGGCGGCTCCGATAGCTTACCAACGGAACGTATGAAAACTTGAGAAAGCATGTAGTCTTGGGTCAGATATGGGTTTGATTGCGAAAACGAATTAGTCGATAGTTAATTCGATACCACTGTACAACCAACTTAAAGAAGTTGGAGGCTAAATATTATTCCATGTAAAGTAACCACATCATCATCAGGATCATCAACAGTCCGTGAGAGACCCCTTTTGGACTATGGCCCTCCTTTACAAAGGAATGGCGTGCCGGCAAGCGAGTTCGGATATCCGAATCCAAAAACTAACAAAAAGGCCAAGTCTTAGCCCTTTTTTGAGGAAGGAAAATCATCAAATGAGTTCTCCTGTCTGGGTGAGGCGGGAGGCACTCCCTCCCGGACTCTTACTGACTAAAAACTACCCCGTTCCTACTCCTGCACTTCGAGCCGGAGCCCCGGTAACCCGTTAAGTCTTCTGCGGCTCCTTAAAGTTTTAGCCCTATGACTTAAAGTTAAAAATTATGATTTAATAGCAACAGCTAGTTACAATAAATTTTCATATTAGAATATTCTAAAAGTAATTTACTTAATTGTAATTAGCTTTTGAAGAACAATAGCTTCTGATTGTCTTCTATGAATGTATTGTTTGCACAGCTTTTACTGTCAAAATGTACTATGGACTTACCGTAATTTACTACATGGCAAGTACCATTTACTAATAGTAATTGCAAGGGGATGTAGCTCAGTGGTAGAGCGTTCGCTTTGCATGTGAAAGGCCCCGGGTTCGATCCCCGGCATCTCCAAACTTTTTATGATGATAAGATTTTTTTGGAATTTGGACTGCCTCGTTGGCCAAGTGGTCGCAAGTATTACTGGTTTTTTTTTAAATCCCTGTAGTAGCACGGAGTATGAAATTGTGCCCGGTATATGGCAATTGTCTATCCCCTATGACATGGTACTCATAACATAAATAGTGAAAAGTGGTTGTTACATTACAGTGGCATTAAGTGCCGTAATGTGCACCTCTGCGTACCCCTACGGGGGTAAAAGGTTTGATGTTATTTTTTACTTAAATGTACCTTTTTAAAGACAGCCTTATTTATGTAAATTCGCTTTTTGTCACTACCCCTTCCCATTCTCCGGCCGTCATAAGCGCTGACTAAGGCACTGCACATAACTGAGACCTGACAGTAGCACTTTTTGATAAAGTTGAACCTTTTATACTGTGATCTTGTAACGGGGGGCTGGCCGTTAGACTTAAAAATCATGGAAAAACTCTCACATGTACAAAAGGCCTGTCACTATCTCTTCATGATGAATTTTTTTTAAGGGGGAAATTCATCGTATTTCTGCTCCCGTCTGGGTGAGGCGGGAGGGAGTGTCAGACTCTTACTGACTAAAAACTACCCCGTCCCTTCTCCTGCACATCGAGCCGGAGCCCCGGTAACCCGTTAGGTTCTCCGCGACATGAATCGCCAAATGTCTCATAATATTTTGTCGAATGCACATTGCACAATCACCAGCAGATCAAACCAACCTATTCTTTTCTGTCTATCTTTATTAGATATTCAACGTTATATTGTTGATGGAGAGTCGAGAATCCAATAAAAAATACAGATTGTGTTTTAGCTTGACCTGCTGGCGACTGGACCTGTTTTTAATTTACATAGGTGCTTTTTAATAGGATTAGATGTGTTGGTAAAATTGAATATTATACTTACACGGGGATGTAGCTCAGTGGTAGAGCGTTCGCTTTGCATGTGAAAGGCCCCGGGTTCGATCCCCGGCATCTCCAAATTCATTTTAGAGTATATTCATTTTAATTAGCTTTTAATGTAATTAATCATTTTAATTGTAGAATGAGAAGTTCTTTATGACCAGCAGCTTTCGTTGCTTGAAGAAGTCAACGTCAAAGTTTGGATAATCAAGAATTTATTTAAATTAGTTCACTTATGGTTGGACACTTTTGATGCGTTATTTAAAATACAAGTTTCCACCTGTCTGTTCTTCAATGAAGCTGGTATCTCCTATGTATGCGAATGGTTGATAACAACTTATAGATTTTGAATCAGAGACTTTTTATGGGATAAGCTGGTAAACAAGCAGACGGATCACCTGATGGTAAGCAATCGGCGTCACCCTTAGACACTAGAAGTACCAAAGGCGGTCACTAGTGCGTTACTGGCCTTTTGGGGATTAGGAATTTGAGGATTGTTGGGTCTTTGGTCATTTAAAAGTAATTTTTATTTTAATAATCCATTTATTATAGGCTTCATACGCCCATATCGAATACTATAAACTATTATATACATTACAAACAATACCAATTATACAAATACTACTTAAATAACTAGGTCACACGAAGGCGTTGTGTGGCGCGCAGTGTCCGGTATCTGACCTCGGAACCGTCGGTAGACTACCCCTCGCGTCAAAGACTCCTCTTTCATTAAGGTTGTCAGGTTGACAGATCTTTAGTCCGCACCCTGACTGCAAAGGACTTGAAGTCCACTCTGTGTTGAGAGCGCAGCTGCTTAGTAATCAAATGAAGCCTTGCCTTGATGAACTCCACAATCTCCTCAACCTTTGTGGACTCATGCAGGCGGGACACGTAGAGAAGGGTCAGGCACCCTTCTCTACGTACTACGTACAGCAGGTCGCAGATAATATTTTGTGTTTATTATATATTTTTATACAGTATGTTATACAGTATTTATTATTACTATTAGTTATTTATTTTGTTTTTTTTTTTGCTTATTACACATATCTATTTTCGCTGACCTTACATTTAACCCAAAGGTTGACTGGGAGAAAATGCCATATGGCATTAAGTCCGCATTATGTACCTTATTTTGTGTGCATTAAAGTGTAAATAAATAAATAAATAATTGTGTCCTGTCAATGCGGTACCGCACTGATTGCGGCAAGTAGGCTTCCTCTTCTTCTTTCTTTCGACTAGGAGAAAGTCTTCCTTGTTGTTCTGGTTCTTTTTAGAAACCTCCTGATGCACATAATACAAGCAAAATATTAGTAACTAGCTTCTGGCCGCGACTTCGTGCGCGCAATCCCGTTTTCTCCCGTTCCTGTAAGATTTTCAGGACTTTATCTGTCCTTTTCCTGACAATAATAAATGCAACAAAAAATATCAACCAAATCGGTCCAGCCGTTTTCAACTTATGGCGTGACAACGGTAAACTGGTTTCATTTTTATATATAGGTAGATGGAATAATTAGCGCAACTTTAAAAATTATAAAATCTTGTATCTCACTCGGAATTTCTTCACCCAAAATCACCTTAACAATCCATTAGTAGTGAGGAATCAAAATCAATATTCCTAAGCTAATTAATATCAAAATCTAACAAATAATTTGGAGATGCCGGGGATCGAACCCGGGGCCTTTCACATGCAAAGCGAACGCTCTACCACTGAGCTACATCCCCATATATAAGAAAGTTGAATTTAACATACTATTTCATTTATATCAACACAATCTGTTCAAACAGTAATTAATTTTACATACAACTACACATGGAGGTAATAGACCAGTATAAACTGACCTTTGAAAATGCAAAAACGTCATACAAAACGAGACCATGACTTAAAGTGGTCTTTCATGTATGTAATGCAAAAGTCATTAACCCTACCTACATAATGGAATCAGTTTTTGCCACCCTCATTCTTGACCATGGTTCACCATAGGTGTCGTAGGAGACGATTGATGAACTGCACATTTGACAGGAATCGAGCAGCAGGGCTCTCAAATAAACCTGAAACCTTTTAATGCTGAAAACCTTAAAAAACTTTTAAAATGGCTTCTCCTTATAATGTTGTGGTGGCTCGAAGGTCTAAGACGCCCACATCTCATGCATAAGGATGCTGGTTCGAAACCTACCAACATCAAGTACCAATGTGACTTTTTCCGAGTTATATGTACTTTCTAAGATCATTTAGACACCACTGACAAACGGTGAAGGAAAACATCGTGAGGAAACATGGACTTTCTAATTTATAATTCTAAATTTGAAATCGCCAACCCGCATTGAGCAGAGGTGGTGATGAATGCTCAAGCCTTCTCCGTGTGAGAAGAGGCTTTGCTCAGCAGTGGCCACTTATAGGCTGTTGATGTGATGTGATCTCCTACCTGTTTTTTTTTTGAGATAAAAATCTAGGAAGTCTGGGATTTTCACCTCACTAAAACCACCCCGATGGTCTCCCTCAACACCTGTATGGAGGCACCGCGTCTTCTAAAAGAGACCTGCTCCGAAGCCCCCACGGTACAGCGCCAGTTATGACACATCCCTAGGGAAGATCTACTACCTATCTGCTAAGCTTTAAACCTTAAATATGTATACGAGGCCCTTAATCCAGGAGTGGACGGTTAAGAGCTGTTGATAATGATATTTACCATAATAGATAGTAAGAGGGTTTAATTACCTCGTAGATTTGGTAATTAAAAGCTAAAACAATAATCTGGATAAACTACCACCTGAACCTAGGTGTCTTTAAGGCCCGAGTGAATAGGTTGCTTATGGGACGACGTGCTCCATCGTAGACCGCATCATCGCTTACCACCATGGGAGATAGTGGCCAAACGTCGGCCCATCAAATATATAAAAAAACCTGTATTTCCAAATCAATATGACCTTCGAACCTTCAAACAAAGGCATTTTAAAAGGCTAGTAACGCACTTGTGACTCCTCTTGTAATCCATGGACATCACTGATCGCCTGTCATCAGAAGATCCGTAGGCTCGTTTGCCCCGATTCCATAAAAATCTTGATATCCCTGGATACAAACTTGGGAACTGGCTGATGATGATGAGATAGTCATATGAAGATGTCAGTTGTGTAAAGATATTTAAGAAATTAATGTATAATTTACAATAACCACCTAAACTTAAGAGGCAACAGACAGTTAAGATAAGGAGAAATTTATGGCGCAAAAGTTTGAGTAAATAGAACAAGTGCTGTATGGCGCAATAGATTCCATTTAAACAATAAATAGGTACAAGCAAACTACGAACACATTTACGGAAAATTAAAAAGTTTGGAGATGCCGGGGATCGAACCCGGGGCCTTTCACATGCAAAGCGAACGCTCTACCACTGAGCTACATCCCCAGTTATTAATAAGACCTATAAAACTTAACTGAATCGAAATAAAAAAATACAAAACAAAAAAGGTTGATACAAAAAGTAGTTTTGGAGATGCCGGGGATCGAACCCGGGGCCTTTCACATGCAAAGCGAACGCTCTACCACTGAGCTACATCCCCAGTTGCATAGAGCGTTAAAATTACTATTTACGTGCAATGACAAACTAAGTACTATGAAAAACAATTGAACTAACACAATATCTTAATTAAGATCTTAACAATAGTAAATTAATTACTATTTGTTTTATCTATAAACCCGTACACTGTACAAAGACCGCTACCAATTTCATCACCAGATGGCGCCAATGTAGTTTAACGACAATTCGTCCAATAGAGAATTAGACAGTATACATAAATATACAGTAAGTGTGGGAGAGCCATGCTTCGGCACGAATAGGCCGGCTCGACCGGAGTGATACCACGGCCTCACAGAAAACCGACGTGAAGCAACGCTTGCGTTGTGTTTCGTCGTGTGAGTGAGGTTACCGGAGGCCCCATTACCTTCCCCTTCCCCAATCTCCCCAATCCCTGAATCCCCAACAATCCTCAAACTCCTAATCCCCAAAAAGCCGGTGACGCACTTGTAACGCCTCTGGTGTTCCAGGTATCCATGGGCGACGCCGATTGCTTACCATCAGGTGAGCCGTCTGCTCGTTTACCGGCTTATACCATAAAAAAAAGTATATGGATTAAACAAATAGGATCTCACGATACATTAGCACCTTTGGAAGAATACAATGAGGTCAGCTCGCGTTGTTCTTAGTAATATTAAAATATTATCCATATTGATCAATGTTCATCATCATAGGCTTCGAAAAGCCTTACCTTCAGTTAGGAAAGGACCTTATGGAATAATCAAAACACATGGTTAAAACAACGTCACTCTTCTGGTTAATAGAAAACACATTAAATATCGTGTTAACGAAATAGTATATTCTGTACAGTATAAACTGACTGCCAGAAACCACCATCATAATAAAAATAATATTAAATACTAGCTTTTACCCGCGGCTTCGCTCGCGTCACAAAAGGATAAAAAGTAGCCTATGTGACATATATCAATATATACAGCGCCATCTATACCAATACTTTTGTTTTCCCTCGGGAATATCAAATTTTTTCGGGATAAAAAGTACCCTATTATTTAATCCAGACTACTAACTTTACGTCTGCAAAAATTCAATGCAATCGGTTTAGTAGTTAGGGCGTGAAGTCGGAACAAACAAACAAACTCACTTTCCGATTTATAATATAAGTAAGGAAGTAAGGATTGTAATGTTAGTTTTGATAATCATATTAGTATCGCATGCACGCAATGTATAACGAATCCAACTGTTTATGCGCGTGAGTTGAATTTTAAACAATGTTGTACAAATATTACGTGACCACACTTATTCTGGCCAATCTGGTAATTATTGGGGGGAGGTCGCAGGTCGCAGGTCTTGTGGCTGATACAATGATGATGAGACTTTTCTCCCGAATGGATCATAACATCACGCCTTTTATCCCCGAAGGGGTAGGCAGAGCACATTACGACATAGTGCCATTGTACAATGTAACACCCAGTTTTCACTATTTATGTTAGGAGTCTCATGTAATAGGGGGTGAGCCTGTTGCCATATACCGGACACAATTCCAGACTCCATGCTACTATTGAGATTTTTTTAAAACCCAGTAATACTTTGCCCGACCCGGGAATCGAACCCGAGACGCCTTGCCTGACAGTCGCACCTGCAACCACTCGGCCAACGAGGCAGTCAGTTCTTCAGTAACTTCACTCAAAAAATACATACTTACCCATAATATATACGCATATTTGAAAGTGCGTGAGAAATGTGAAAGAAATTAAGTCTACTGGTTAGCTTTTCAGGGGATAAAACTGGTGATATAGTCAACTAAGAAGTTCTGTATACCGACCGACCTCCAATTAATGACTTACTAAACGTTCATCTATCACAGTTATGCATGGAACGTAATGAGAACAGGAGAAACCGTTAGACGCCAATTACCAAATAGCCCTAAAACCTCGTCAGATACAGAATCAGAATTACCTTCACAATCAGATATTCAATAATCTCACTCCCTCAGACGAAACCACGGGAGCCCGCAAGTTTATTGCAATGCCCTCAAATCGATTCACCTCTCCTGATCTACTTAAGCATAACTGAACTTTTTAACCGTCACAATTTACGTAAATCGACTATAAATCTTTGGAGCAAAGTTGCGTAAAATCAAAATTCAAAATGTTCGATAAAAACGGTTGGAATATATGAAGCGGGGCGCACAGACGGACGGACGGCGGCCGGACAGTCGGGCGGACGCAAGAAATCATTATTGCAGCGGAATCCATACAAATAATTGGCCCGTAAACATGTCATGGCGGCGTCTCTGCCATGTATATTATATTAGGGCTGACTCACTTAGAGAAAGACACCTTGGAACAAGCAAATAGTTTCACTTTTAAATTTCTATTGCTGATGTTCAAAAGAGCCTTCCTGGTCTAATTGAAATAAATGATTTTGACTTTGAAAGTTTTATTCCCAAATCAAAATCTTTGGTTTCGCCCTTTTGCAAAATGTACGGGTTTTAAATATAGCCGGTGCTAAGGGGATACATACATATTTAACAGACCAACCAACAGCGCTTTCTAATAATTATTATATTTTCGGCTTACTCACGTAACTGGAAAGGAACTCGACTAGTTTCAATCCATGCTAGATTCATTCTGTAGCAGCGCGACAGTTGCCGCGTCGCGGGTCACGGAATTCAGCTCATAAATATGAGCCTCTAGTATGGCTTGAAACTAATCGAGTTCCTCTTCCAACAGTTACGTGAGTAAGCCGAAAACATGATAATTAATTAGTATGTCTCACGAAAGTTTTAATATAAGCCCCTTTTTTGCAGTGGAGGTCCATTCACAGTCAAGCAGTTGAGATTTACGGGCTGCTGTTAGTGTTGGTAATTGGATGTGCAATTTTACTGTACTGTGTAACATAATTATGTAAGTCTAAAAAAACGTGCAAAAAGTTTTAGATCACAATCAAATACTTATATTGAGAGAATAGGGTAGTTTCCAGGGTAAGAAAATTAAAAATCTAATTAGTCCGTCAGTTGATAATGAAAAAATATCAAACACGTATTTTTTTATTTTCTAAAGTTACATTACTTAAATAAAATGGAGTTAAGTTTAGGAGTGGGAGATAGTTACGTCACAACGTGCTACATTTTGTAGCACTCGTAACGTCATACGACATTTCAAATCATTGTATCGTCGAAAGCATTTAATATTGTGAGAAAAGATAAAATACGTGTCTAATGTTTTAAAATAATCTACCAGACGAACAATAAAATAAAATTAACGAAACTACCCTATTATTTTAACAGATTTATTGAGAGAAAATTTAATTTAATTCAATTAACTCGCAAAAAAATATTCTATTACGTCTACCGCTAAATCAGAGAAAGCACCAGTCTTCCCAAAATCCGAATACCAAGACCAAAATTTTAGCAATACCAAGGTGCCAACCCTACCCGAGATCCCCCGAATCCGTCAATGTCGTATCAATAGAGCTCGGCGACGCGATTTTTTCGTCGCGCGGCCCATGATCGACGCGCGCCCGCGCCGGCAGATGGCGTTGTTTGCTATTGTGCGCTCGCGCACCCGCCGCAGCAATATTTAACTTTCAAACGCCAATATTTATTTACTGTTGTTTTGATTCTTCTGTCATATAATATAAAGGCTACTTTCCTTTAACTTCCAATCGTTTTACAAGAAATTAGAAGATTTTAATACAATATTTTATTTGCGGTTAGTAAAGTCCTTGAGTTGAGTTGCGTAAGAGTTAATTTCGTTTGTGTTTTATACTGTTAAATAGATGTGTCGAACTGATCGATTGGAGTGTTAATTTTAGAAGATAAAATTCTGATTTAGAGGTGTAGGTTTTATAGCTCTAGTGTTGATTGTGGGATCTGAGGTAAACCTAACCATAGATAGCAAGTTAAAATAAATCTATTTCAACTTAAATAGAGGTTTGAGTTTCTATTGATACTTAGATACGTTTTTATAAGGTAGGCTCTACGATTTCTCGATTTATTCCTAAAAGTGTAGAAGGTATCGTTAACGAATCAACCATGATACTCTTTTTCCTTTTTGTAGGAAACAACTGTTTTCATAGAATTACAGTAGTGAGCCACACAGCACTCTGGTCGATACAATCCTCAAAAAGCCCTACTGTTGAACCTAATTAAACAAGATGAATGGAAAAGACTTAGAGACTAAATAGCTACATTTAACATAGCTACCTGGATAATAAACAAAAACATTTCATAATAAAAATGTCCTCATAAATTAAATTCGCGAAATTATTATAAACATCCAGACACTTTAATCGTAGCAACTGACGTATTTCACTCGGTGCGCCGGCGCACGTTTTATAGGTACCGATCGATCGATCGATGTATCGATCGTTAGTTTGGCATTCCACCGACAGGTGGCGTCATTGTCCGAACCGTAATTATAATGTAATTAATGTAGGGTTTAATTAAAGCCATCAGATAACTACCCACATCTTATTAATGCGCCAATTAAAAACCAATGTACTGAGTCCCAGTGGCTATGGTTGAATTGATAGACAACTTTGTAGTTAGGTTCAGTCTGTTTTATAAAATATATAATTCAAAAATTTAACCCTGAGAGCGCCTCAGACACTTTCTTTAGCGGCCTGCCGCTAGTGGTAGTTTGACTTTCACCATTTTAAACTTGGCGGTTAAAGTGTTAAGGTACTATACATTTTTATGGCCCGAAATCTCCTACGTCACACACACGTCTATGCACATATAGCCAGTGTTGGATCTAGTGGGTGACAATGGTTGGAGGTGAGGAGCTGAAGATCGAGTTCAAAGATGTGCTATTAGAGTGGCGAATGTCTAACAGCGGATGGAAACGAGCTGATTATGATGAAGAGGCTTCAAGAACTCCTACACTGAAAATAACACTGTACAAGAATCTTGCAATTACGTAAGTAATAAACATAGGTTTGTTGTTGCATTCAACAATTATGAAAAGTGAATATATGATATATGATACTTTTCATCTTCTTAAACCTATTTCAAAGAGATAAGAAGGTAACTGACTGACTGTCTCGTTGGCCGAGTGGTCGCAAGTACGTCTGCCGAGCAAGGAGTCTTGTATTCGATTCCCGGATCGGGCAAAGTACTACTGGGTTTTAAAAAAAAAATCTCAGTAATAGCACGGAGCCTGGAATTGTACCCGATACATGGCAAATAGGCTCACCCCCTATTATATGGGACTTATAACATAAATAGTGAAAAGTGCGTGTTACATTGCACAGTGGCATTAACTACCGTAATTTGCACCCCTGCCTACAACTTCGGGAATAAAAGGCGTGATGTTATGTTTTTATACAAACGTGAAATCAATTTAAAGCATGTTTAAGTAATTATAGAGGCAGATTTAGATAGATCCGTAAATGCATACCTACTATGTACCTACACTTTGTTGGTAACAAGTAAATTACAATTCTAGGAAGGAACACATTGTCTAGAATAACTGAATATTCCAAAAAATAGGGCATAAAATTAGACCTCTACTGTGAAAACAAGAAGCATACCTACACCCTCCAAAAATAACAGGACAATCAATTCAAGTATCAAATAAATACTTTAAGGAACTCTAAAAACTAAATACGGAGCGTCGGCTTCAACAGAACTACCAACAAATAAAATCTAAAGCAAGTACCCGACTTCCATTGCGTTTATCTCCACAATCTCCAAGATAAGAGTATTAAATCAAACCGCATTACTTTTTCATTGTAATTGTTATTCATTAATACTTCAAATAAAATGGAAATCTTTTTAGAATGAGGTTTGACATATACCGCTGGGCGACAAAAACTAAATTCCATAAAGCAAGTCCGTACAGAGTGCTGAGATCGAGTTATTTTACGTTATCGACGACACGTTATGACGTTCAGCACCCCGATTGGGTGTCTAACTTGGAGTGGACCAATCAGAGCGCCGAACGTCATAAACGTGTCGATCACGTAAACTAGACTGACACTAGACAGTCTGTGTGCTACTGTTTCAAGAAAACTGCAAAGAGATTCGAAGATAGGTGTTAATCTAAGATCTTCAACCATGATTCTGATGAGGAAGTCATTACAGAAGCTCTCTGGTGTGAAGATATTGCTACGGTAATCGATTTAAGACGGGAAAGGAATGATTGTTTTTGTGATGAAGAAGATTGTAAGTTGTGTTGGTAGAGAATTTGAATTATCATGCTGTTTACAATTTTATAATGTTAGGTCTTTGACTGCCGACAGAAAGCTACTGAAGTCAAATCCTCCGCTAACGTAGGTCAACGGTGACCTACGCGGCGGTTAACGTGTTAATAGAGGACATGGAAAATGAAAATTTAGATATCCTATTGGTATCGGAAAGGTAAAGGATTATGACGATTATGAAGGCGGTTTCGAAAGTATATATCTCCAAGTTAACACGTTTGTTAAGGTGTTGCTTGGGGATTTGCGAAAAATCTTCGTTAATGTTGGTTAACAATCACCACTTGCATATGCTGAACTGGTCCCATTTCACCGCAGACTTGGGACATTAGTAGATGTATATAAACTTATGTGTAAAATCTGTATGTGTCACCTATTTTAGCGTGTGAAATAAAGTTTTTCTGTCTTTTTCTTTCTTTCTTTCACTTTGGCACTTAGACAATGAATGTATTCACAAAACTTAAACAAGATACTGCCCAACCATCCATAAGACATAAATAGACAATCAAAATGAATAAAATATACAAAAACTGTCAAGATGGCGTTTCATAAACAGCTGATGGTATCAACTACTCGACATGTAAGTACAAAATTTGTTCTCAAAAGCTTACTAATTCACCACTTTCGCCGAAGAATTACGAATTAAAAACAAGTCGAAACAAAACCGAACGATGCTATCAGATCAAAATTATCACTTTACACGAGAATTCACACACGACTTTTTGTGAACACCTCGAAATAACCATCGGTACCGTGTTCACTGACATTTCATACATCGATACAAAATAATCGATTCACGATCGCAAAACAATCGGCGTTTATCAAAGCGGAGTTTGCAATGAACTTGAGAAAAAAAAATAAACGCAATTATTTCAGTCAAGGAGTAATTTGGCATCATTGTTCTTAAGAAATACCAATTATATACAATTACAATGTATATGACAATGTGTTTTCATTCCATTGGGCCGATGTGGGATCGATGCAGGATCCTTTGGATGCTCTAAAGTCCGATTAATCGGTGCCTTTGTGCGGATAAAAAGTGGAACAATGAAGAGAAATGTCGCTAGGGTAGTGTATGGGTGCCCGCAGGGATAGGTGTCAAAAATCTCGTGTTATTCCGATATTTGTGCACCGTTTCTGTTAAATATTTTGACACTAAAACGTTAATAGTGTTGTGAAATCTTTCATTTGTATTTTTGTGGTTTAGGAATTTTGTCACGCTGTGTCTGATAATTAAGTTTAGGATGAGAATTAGATTTAATGAGGTGTTTGAAAAGGTATACTAAGAAATAGATAATCAAGATTAGAAATTTAATTAAGTAATCCTTTAGAGTAATGAAATTGGAATAGTCAAGTAATGTAAAAAGGGTACTATGGGATGACATATCTTTGATATAACCCTATAAGCCCCTATAAAGTTTTTAGTTTAAAAAAAATAAAAATGAGGTTTAATTATTTTTAAAACCTCACTTACCCGTCATACAGAAATTCCAAACAATAAAGGGCAGACAGTTTCTATGATAGATAAATTACCGAAAAACATAACAATACATAAGATCACGCTTTTTATCCCCGAAGGGGTATGCAGAGGTGCACATTATACCATTGTACAATGTAACACCAACTTTTCACTATTTATGTTATGAGGCCCATGTAATAGGGGGTGAGCCTATTGCCATATACCACAATTCCAGACTCCGTGCTACTACTGAGAATTTTTAAAAACCCAGTAATACTTTGCCCGACCCGGGAATCGAACCCGTGACCCCTTGCCCGGCAGTCGCACTTACGACCACTCGGCCAACGAAGCAGTACCGCAAAACTATTATTTCTAATATAACCTCTTTATCATGACACAATCTAGATTTTATATTTTCGCCCTTTCTACTATCGTATAGACACCAGCGAATGAAACACCTCCAATCTGTCGTCATAACTTTAATAGATTTCCGACCTTATAACTTTGGCGTAAAGCTGAAAATCTATAAAAGTATTTTAAAACTTGGGGTATCTTGTTCTGCATCCGTGCTTATACCATATACGACCGACTAACGACAAGGCGTAAGACAAAAAGTAACATTTTGTCGCCCGATTTATTTCAATCACTTTGCAAATGGACATGTAATAAAAGTTTATTGTATGTCCGTACTAATTAGATGTGAATTATGTATGGAATAATCGTAAACAGCGTATATTTTTACGTAAATATAGTGTAGTTGTAGTATTTTAGATAGTGAATAGTTCTTTTTTAACAACAATTTTTCAGTGAAAATAAAAATGATTTGTACTTTCGTGAGAAAAGATCCATTAGGTACATACCTATCTTTATATATATAATTCTTCTGTGTGTGTATGTCACTGAACTTCCCTCAAACGACTTGACCGATTTTGATGACATTTTTTGTGTGTGTTCAAGGGGATCTGGGAATGGTTTACATTCACAAATCAGCCCAGCAGATGGCGCTGCAGTCGATGTTTAGGTTACTAATTTAAATGAATTTTTGTTTATACATTCAAGTGGATATGCAGGACAACGTCGGTTGGGTCCGCTAGTGTATAAATAAAAATGAATTTCCGTTCATTAGTCTCGCTAAAACTCAAGAATGGCTGGACCGATTCGACTAATATTGGGCTTGAAATATTCGTGAAAGTAGTTTAAAATGTGAGAATAAAAAACTTTTAGTCCGTACGAAGTTTGCCGGGTCAGCTAGTACTAGAATATTTTTTGTTTAACGTATGATATTTATTCGGTATGTATAGTTAAAGATTCCTCACGTTTATTTCCATGTTTTCTCAATGAAACTTTTAACATAACATAATAATCTAAGTCGTCGTAACTGTTCTTAACAATCAATTTTGTACGATACATTGTCATACACTACACATATAATGATGTATATCTAAAAAATAATCGAACTGTAATTACCGCCACTTGACATTCATATAAAAATGTGTTGGAAAATGTCCTTAGCGTTTATTCCTTAAGTTTAACATAACATTATTTTTATAAACTGTCAATTACTTTTGTTTGAACCACCCGTCTGCTCATCGTTGTACCATAAAAGGCGTTATACCGTGAAAATATACAAAAACAGAATGTTCAATTAAAATATTTATCATTTTCTCACTTACGCCGCTTTGCGTTCCCGCGTACGAGTTATGTGGCGGGAAATATTATGGAACATTCTGACGTTCTTAGTTTGAATTTTCAAATAATGTGATGTGAATATTCATAGCTAATTGGGTACCTACTCGCCAACTAGTCAAATTCAATACTTTATTCGAACTGTCATAAACGACAGTTTTCTATGATTTTGTACAAGATTATCTATGTATTGTGACGTCACGTTTTTTTATCGTCAAACAGCATACTTATTTCTTAAAAATTTGCTGGAAAACTACTTTTTTTATGCCATAAGCCGTTAAACGAGCAGACGGATCAACTGATGGTAAGCAATCGGTGTCGCCCATGGACACCTGGAACACCAGAGGCGTTACAAGTACGTTACCAGCCTTTTGGGGATTAGAAGTTTGAGGATTGTTAGGGATTTAGGGATTGGGGAGATTGGAGAAGAGGAGGGTAATTGGGCTTCCGGTAACCTCACTCACACGACGAAACACAAAACAAGCGTTGCTTCACGTCGGTTTTCCGTGAGGCCGTGGTATCACTCCCTAAGCACTTCAAAATTACTCCTTTTGTCAATAAATCAATAATTTACGCATAAAATAAATCCTATAGCTAATGAAAAATGAGTCTAGACTAGTCTAAGTGTGGGAGAGCCATGCTTCGGCATGAATGGGTCGGCTCAACCGAAGTGATACCACAGCCTCAAAGAAAACCGACGTGAAACAACGCTTGCGTTTTGTTTCGTCGTGTGAGTGAGGTTACCGGAGGCCCAAATACCCCCCCCCCCCCTTCCTAATCTCCCGAATCCCCGAATCCTCCACAATCTTCAAATTCACAATTCCAAAAAGGCCGGTAACGCACTTGTAACGCCTTGGTGTTTCGGGTGTCCATGGGCAGCGCCGATTGCTTACCATCAGGTGATCCGTCTGCTCGTTTACCGGCTTATGCTATAAAAAAAGGCTACAAAATCTTCTGCCGACCTCTTTGAAGAAACATTCTAAGTCTAACGTCCCAGACCCCAGTGTTTAATAGGATATTTGCCAGAGTATGAAAATTACAAATCGAATTAAGTAGTCCGTCACTTAGATAATAAAAAACGATTATACACGTATTTTTTTATTTTCTCCTATTAACTTACAGTATTCAGATAAAATAGAGTTAAGTTTAGGAGTAATATGTCGTCGAAAGTATTTAACATTATGAAATAACAAAAAATACGTGTCTAATGTTTTAAATTAATCTACCAGACGGGCATTAAAATAAAATAGTAGTAGGAAACTATGCTATTATTGGCGCTATAAGGCTGTGTGTACAATAGATCACCACAGCTAGTGAAGTTATGTCCGACACATGATGGATTCACTCAGTTCACTCACACAATGCAATGACAGGCGGTATGCAGTATAGGGCTGACACTATCCTCATTTATATTATACATGTGTAAGTTCTTGTGCATGTATGTTTGTTACTCTTAGATAGTGAATTGACCTGATTGAAATTAAATGTCTGACTCATAGTCTGAAATAACTCATGATATAAGAATCAGTTACATCTAAAACAAAATAATGCAATAGCTATATAGACATTATTTTACGTAAAGGTGAACTAGAGATTAAATAAGAAGTAGGTATAGGTTGTATATCGAGAATATAAAAATGTGATATAGACTCCATTGAAAGTGTTCGACATAGATATATGTGATGTTAAACGGAAATCAGTCAATCGATTCAGTTTAATTCAATTTCTTCAATTCATAGAAGTTCGGGAATTCTAACAGAGACATTTGAAAAAGGAAAGGCAACAAAGAAGATAAGAACTAGGCTTGCTAAGACTTTATAATATAACCAAAATCAAACTAAAAGGTCCCTTGCCAGCCCTACATCGCGACGTAACTTTTTACCGCTGAACCGCGAATTCACCGCATACATTGGCTTAGTATGGACAAAATAAGTGAGTCGGAACTACACGTAAGAAGCCGTCTCTCCACTCGTCAGCCCTTTGATCTGCACCCCACACAAATGAAAATCAACCATCGTATTATTAAAACAGAATTCATTCTACCTTGCTTCATTTTGAAGTTTTCCGTTCTTGATGTTTAAGAGAAATTGGACTTTTGCGGAGTTAAGATATGGTTGGTTCTTGACTGGGGTAACGTTATGTCTAAGTTATAAAAAATGTTGTGATGATGAACAAGTAAGTAGAAACTTATTAAGCCCGTTTGACGAACATGCCAATTGTCGAACGATCTCATTGTAGCCATTTTTATTTATAGCCGATTTTCGCGATTGGATTTCGTTCGGTTTAGGGAATTTGATCGGAGTTTTTGTACCGGAGACATTTTTAAGGATTATCCGTTCTCGGAATAATGGCGAGACTTGATTTGTTTTTATTGTTCGTTCGATTTTTGTTTGATGCAGTACCTACCTACTACTAAAAGTCTAGCTGGTTGGTTCTAATGCAAGTTCCCTACATTCCTGTTAATATGTAGTAAAAAATTAGGAAGATGAAATCGATGGCCCTCACACTATTCAGTTACTACCGAAAAAAGACATTTCCATTATATTATTGTTAATTGGAATAATGACAGGGTATGAAAATGAATCAAAGTTTAGGCTTAAACGTCATTTCTACGTAACGTATAAAATGTAGGTACATAGAAGTGACGTCACGCGACATTTCAAATCAATATATCGTCGAAAGTATTCGTTTTTGTAAGAAAATAAAAAATACGTGTGTAATGATTTAAAATAATCTACCAGACGGACATTAAACCAAAAATTAGGCATCTATCTACCCTATTGCATCGTGGCATCACAACTAAGACCTCATTGTATAGAATATTGATTGTGATCAAACCAATGGGCCGACAAGGGCTATAATCATTAACATACAACACTTAGAAAGCTGGTTGGAGTTCGCAGTTTTAAAGGATAATGTTTATCAGTTGTATGAAACATACAGGCTGGTACTGAAAATCAGTGCTGTAGACTCGAGTCTTCATGCCCAAGTCACAACATTAAGACGAGCACCAGCGCTGCGATGCACCATCTACACTAATAAAGATTATATTATAATGGTCTAAACAGGAAAGATTAGATTTTTTGTTTGTTTGTTTGAATGGAATCTCCTCTAAAACTACCAACGGTAAAAGAATATTTTAAATCGGTCCGATCGATCCATCCAATGTAGGATTCCAACGAATCCTACATTCGATGATGAACATAGGCTATATTTTATAATGTAACCCGATGTGGAATCGATTATTTATAGCACTTTGAAAATCTAAACTTGGAAAACTATCGCTTAAAATGTGATTTGAACAAAAGCTTGCAAACAACTCAAGCTTACAAGAATCTTGCACTATCAGATGGTCTCTGCATGACCCCATTATCATCGCGTGCTAATAAAAGAAAGGGACGCTGCTCTACACCAGCTCAAACACTTTCTAAACCGAGCACAAGTCATAATGACCAGGAAATTACCAACAGCAGACCTCCTTCAGAGCAGGGCTCTGAAAATCAAGTATTGCAACCCACCCTCGATGCCTCCTCTCAACCCTTCGAGCCTGACGACGAGAAAGTACGGGGTAAAGATTCCTCTGTCAACAACTCCAGCACCACCCAAGTTAGTCAACCCAAGCTGAATATAAATAAAAACCTAAATAAAACAAATAACTTGGCATCAAAAAAGAAGAACAGTACGAGATCAAGAGTTCACGAGGATATCAAACAAAGGAAACTGTGCGTATTAAGTAATAGCACACATAGAGGCATATTACAAGCGATTGAAGAATATTTTTCTTATGACTTTAAGTATTGTAGCTATTTAATGCCTAACTCAAAAATAAGACATCTCTTAACTAATATTAAAACAAAACTAGACGATTTCACTATAAATGACTATTGTATAATTTTATTAGGCGATTCAGATATTAAAACTGACAATAATTTTGACCTTGTGAAAGTAATTAATGAAAGCTTGAGACATATAACCCACACAAATATCATAATATGTACACCTACGTATGTACGCGGATCCCCTATATATAACTATAAAGTTGATATATTTAATAACCTACTTTACATGGACCTAGAATATCATAAATACGCATACTTTTTTGACTCGAATAAGGACTTAGAATTTGAATTTAACATGTTTTCAGACAGATCAGGGAAACTAAATAAAACTGGAACTAGCTTCATATTTAAAAATATTATGGAGAGGATAAAAATTGACTTAAGGTTATTTCCTTATGTAGATACTGGGGAAAACAAGCAAAACTCACGGTTTTTTCATCTATAATAATATAAACATTTTACACCAGAATATTGCTGGCCTGTTAACTAAAGCTGACATTCTCACAGTACATTTAGAAGAATTAGAACAGAAGGATATACCCATCGACATAATATGTATAACTGAGCATTTTATGACACCAGAACAAGAGGCTACAATTAATTTGCCCAAATTTCGCTTGGCAGCAAGTTTTTCACGAGATGTAAATAGGGGAGGTGCCTGTATATTAACTAGATTAGGACACCCATATGCTGTACTTAATAATACATTTTCAAGTAAAGGTATCATAGAATATAGTGCAATAGAACTAACTGAACATAGGTTGATAATAGTTTGTGTGTACAGAGTACCCAACTCATGTATGTCTACTTTTTTTAAAAATTTAGAAAAGTTACTGCACCAAATGTGTGATAACACTAGTAAGAAAGTTATTGTATGCGGGGATTTTAATATCAATACATTGAAAAGAAACCGACAAACTTTAGATTTTGAACAAATTCTAGAAAGTCATAACTTAAAACTAGAAATTACGGTTCCCACTCGACTCATTAGTAGCACGTGCATTGACAACTTTGCCCACAACACTCATAAATGCAAAAGCCAAATAATTGAATTAGGATTATCAGATCATACTGCCCAATTATTGCACTTTCCAGTAAAAAAATCCTGTGTACTAAAGTCTTGGCGCATTAAAGTACGCGATTACAGTGAGGAAAATTTGACGAAATTTAAAAATTGTATAAATACCTTGACATTCACTGACATTTACCTGACGAATGATTTAAACGAAGCCTACAATCGTTTCTTGGATCTTTTCCTATGTTTCTATAACTTGTGTTTTCCTTACAAATTAATTACAAAATCATTATACAAAAAAACAAAATGGGTTTCAAAAGGTATCAAAATTTGCAGCAAAGTGAAACGAAAATTATTATGGCATTATAGAACACACCGGACGGAAACAAACAAACATAAATTCAAGCACTATGCTACGAAATTTAAAAAAATTATTTGTCTTACGCAGAAGGCACAAAACAATCATCGCATCAACACAGCTCAAAATAAATCAAAAGCCACTTGGTCACTAATAAACAATTCAAAATTTAAATTTCCCAGGGAACCAATTAGAGAAATATTAACAGATAACGTAAGCATTACAGATCCAACATCGATTGCGAATAATTTTAATGACTATTTCATTGACCAAGCTGCAAAATTGATGCGTACCAATAATTACAAAAATAAAGAAACTTCAAATCAAAACATGCACACTAACTTAAGTTCGATTTTCCTTACCCCCACAACCCCAATAGAGGTGGACAGAGAAATCAAGCAACTTAAAAATACATCAAGTGAGGGTTACGATGGCATCTGTACTAAAGTAACAAAACAAGTATCGCAATCAATCGCAGTTCATTTAAGTCACATCATAAATCTATGCATTTCTACTGGAACTTATCCAGAAAAACTTAAAACATCGGTCATTATTCCTCTCCACAAAAAAGACGACAAAGGCAATATGAGTAATTATAGACCTATAGCTCTGATACCCATCTTCTCTAAGATATTTGAAAAAGTAATTTATAGTCGTCTCTACAATTTTTTTGAAAAATATAATATTTTGATTAGCGAACAAAAAGGATTTCGCAAAGGTAAGTCCATTAACGCTGCAATATATGAACTCACTAACATGGTTTTGACTAATGTGGACAAAAGAAATCCAATATGTACTATTTTCATGGATATGAGTAAAGCTTTTGACAGTGTTGACCATAACATACTCCTTCAGAAATTAGATTCATACGGCATAAGGGGGAAGGCACTAGACCTCATCCACTCTTATCTACATGATAGAAAGCAGATAACAGAAATAACTAGGATATGCCTTCAAACGCGGGATGAGAAGACATATAGATCACAAATTAGAACCATAAAACTAGGAGTTCCACAGGGTAGTGTCTTAGGTCCCTTGCTTTTCCTAATTTATATTAATGATCTCCCTAGACACATAAAACATCCAATGGTACTTTTTGCAGATGACAGCAATGTAGTGATAAAATGTGACAGTCAAAAGGACTATGAAAATGAAATTAATGAAACATTAAGAACTATAATTAAATGGTTAATTGACAACAATTTGAAAATAAATTTAGATAAAACACACATAATGCACTTTCACCAAAGAACTCAACCAAATAGTATTAATGTAAATTATAATGGACAGGCAGTAGAATCTGTAACAAATACAAAATTTCTGGGTATAAATATTGACTATAGACTTTCATGGACAACTCATATAGATAATCTCTGCAAAAAAATTAACAAATCCTCATTCGCTCTTTATAAGCTCTCCAAAATAGTTAACAAGGAAGCAATTTTAACGGCTTATCACGGACTGGTGGCACCATTACTCAGATACGGTATTATATTTTGGGGAAATTCGGTAGACAAGGAACTTGTATTTAAAGCTCAAAAGAAGTGCATTAGAGCAATGTGCCAAATAAATAACACAATTAGCTGTCAACCTTACTTTGAAAATCTAAAAATTCTCACATTGCCTTCCCTATACATTTACGAATCAAGTATTTTTGTGAAATCAAATCTAAATTACTATAAAACTGCTGACAAAAGCTATTATCGAAAATTAAGGGATAAAAAAAGGTAGAGGTACAGGTACCTTAATGTAAAACACACTATTAAATAAAGCTCTTTATGCATGACATCATTAATATATAACAAATTGCCTGATGACATTAAACAATTACCAATCCACCAGTTTAAAAAGAAATTACATTCATTCCTAATAGTGAGATGTTATTATGATGTTAAAGATTACTTGTGTGACAAAAATATTGTCTTCCAATGACAAGAAAAGTGAATATGTATGTGTATAATAATATATTGAACTGTAGTTGACATTTAATTTGCTTGTCTTTCCACTTTTTAACATTTATGTAAGAATGTGATTTGAAATTTTGTAATAATGAATTATAATATATTTTACCTTTCATGACTCTATATTGAATTTGTATGTATTTGAAGTATTTTAAAATTGTATTGAGACTAAACATTATGACTAATTGTGTTTTAAATTCTGTTTTGTATATTATTATTGTATGCCTCAACGGCGGGACATAGCTGTACTTTTTTATTATTTAAGACCTGTATTTCTGATGCATACCTATAGTCCACAATAAAGACGATTTGATTTGATTTGATTTGATTATATTTTGTTGTGTTACCCGTATTCTTGTCGACATGTATGGTGTGGCGTAATAAATGGTTTTAATTTCAATCTCTGTTAAATGTATAGTTCCTTTGTCGGCTTTTACGATACCCACGGGAAGAACAGGGATGGTGACAAATATATTGTATGTATGTCACGGACCATAATACCACTAATAGTCGTTATCCCTCACAATCGATGCGGTTATTCATCTCACATTGCAGATTAGTGATGATTTACGATGCGAGCTCCTTGTGTACGACTGTGCAGACGCCTCCCGGTCGCCGGACATTAGGGAGGGCCACAAAACCAGCGGCTTTTGTACGACAGATAGATTTAAGTGTGATAAATAAAAGAGATTAAAAAAACATTAGAAATATCTTTATTCATTATAACAATTGAGGGATTCCACTTCTTACAATAAAAGCAATAGGTTGTTTTAATACTTACAATGGATTTTAAGGACCAATCAACTCATTAAATGGATTGAATTAAACCAAAGAAAGTTACTTGTAAAGTAAGGATACTTTTAAATTACACATTGTGCGGTATGAGCTATTTCTGACAATTTAGAAACCGCAAAATATTGATTAGAGATTCAAGCAGCATTTTGCCAGTAACCGCACCCGTGTAGTCCAACAATCTAAACTTTAACTCGTTGAGTACCGTCATTATATTCACAATTAAAGAACAATAGGTTGCGGTCACCGGTGTCCTCGCGGTGTTTGACAGTTTAAAATCCTAAAGTGCGTTACCGGTCTTTTGGGTACTAGGAATTTGAGGATTGGTAGGGATTCAGGGATTCGCAAATTGGGGGAAGGGGAGGGGGATAATTATGCCTCCGGTAACCTCACTCCCACAACAAAACACACCTCAAGCGTTGTTTCACGTCAGTTTTCTGTTAGGCCATGGTGGTGTTACTCCGGTGGAGCCGACCCGTTCGTGCTGAAGCATGGCTCTTCAACACTTAAAAATAAATGAACAAAGATACCAGACACTACAATATCATTTCATAAATCTGGTACCAGAGACTGTGTCGAAAATTATCGACCAATCTCAGTTTTGCCTGCGCTTTCCAAAATTCTGGAAAAAATAATGAATAAAAGCCTAATCTCATATTTGGAAAAGCAAAAAATTTTATCAAGTAACCAGTATGGCTTTAGGGCGGGAAGGTCGACGGCTCATGCAGTTTCTGAATTATCAAATTTTGTGGGTACTCACATTGACCATAGAGACAAATGTGTAGGTGTTTTTCTAGACCTAGCAAAGGCATTCGACACAGTATCTATTCCTATATTGCTTAACAAAATGGAAAAAATTGGTGTTAGAGGGGTAACCTTACATCTATTTAAGGATTACCTGAGTAATCGCACCCAAAGGGTAAAAATAAACCAGTTTTGCAGTAAAGACACACCTATAACAATTGGCGTGCCCCAAGGAAGTGTACTCGGACCGACCTTATTCCTTATATATATAAATAACCTTTGTAATATACAACTACAAAATTGTCAAATATTTGCTTTTGCTGATGACACAGCTCTAATTTTCTACGGTAAAAGTTGGGAAGACGTTCAGAACCATGTAGAAGTAGGACTACAGACTGTATTGGCTTATCTTAATCAAAATCGCCTTTCCCTGAACGTGGCTAAAACAAAATTTATGATTTTTGCCAATTCCAAAAGAGTGTTAACTTCTGTTAAAAACTTTACAATACAATTACATTCATGTGACAAGCATGATAAAAAATGTAAATGTACTAATTTAGAGCGTACTGAAACCATAAAAATATCTTGGCATACTTCTTGATGAAACACTCACATGGCGTCCATACATAGAATTATTAGAACAAAGAACCAGAAAACTCATGTATGTTTTTAAAATTCTAAGACACGTGGCGGATCATGCGCTATTGAAAACGGTATATTTTGCTCTGGCAATCTATTTTAACATACTGTATTACTTCTTGGGGAGGTGCACGTAAAACCCACCTTATTAAAGTAGAACGTGCACAACGGTCCTTACTTAAAGTCATAACCTCTAAACCTTTCAGATATCCCACATTTGATTTGTACACTGAATGCGATGTTTTAACTGTCCGGCAGTTGTTTGTTAGGCAAAGCATATTGTCACAACATCAGAACCTTACCTTTAAAGGAACAATAACGTCAAGGCGAAACCATAAAGTATGTATAACCGAATCATACAACACTTACTTTATTAGGAAATTTCAGTGCTATATTGGCCCCATGCTTTACAATAAATTAAATAAAAAACTTAACCTATATCCATTAACATGTTATTGCTGCAAAAAAGTTGTAACAGTCTGGTTAAAAAAACAAACTATGAAGATATTGAAAACTTGTTTGTGTTTTACAGTAACCATGTTAAAAATACATATATAACAGTAATAATAACTGGATACACTAGTTGTGAAGGATAAAAGGAATCTGGTGTGTTGTTGTTTCCAATTTTGGTCTACTGTGCATGTTTGTATTACTAGTTATAATAAAGTATGTAGATTAATACTAAATAAATAATATAATAATTCCCGCAATATCCAATTTGCGGGAAAAGAAACAATCTTCAATAATCACTATTTATAATATGTATATAAATAAAACTTAATATCTTATCAACATTAATCACACTAATGCATACACCACCTTACACTACACTTTACACATAAATAAATAAAACAATAAAGTTATAAAAATATATACTTAATATTATTATTTTTATCTAAGTTCATTGTCTTAGTGGTTTAACTATACTTAAGTGAATTCATTCTGTGCGGGTAATTCATAAAAAGTTTGATATTGTGTACAGTACCTATGTTTTTATTAGGTACCCTCCTGTCTCTCAAGGTTGTTTTATTGTATTGTCATACTCGTGCATTGGATATCAATGTAATTATAAAACATTTACAAACTTTAAATTGTAAATAATATACTGTATCAATTGGAAGGAACTAACATCTAAGGTACAGGCTCGGCCTAGTTTAGATGTTAGTATTCATAAACTGTGTGTCTAATGTTTTTGTTGCAATAAACACTTTTTTATTTTTATTTTTTTTTTTTATTTGGGGGAAAATCATCGTATGACTGCTCCCGCCCGGGTGAGGCGGGAGGGAGTGTCAGACTCTTATAGAAAAAAAAACCACCCCGTTCCTTCTCCTACACGTCGAGCCAAAGCCCCGGTAACCCGTTAGGTTCTCCGCGACACTACAATATCATTAACCAATCATTAAAATAGCTATCACTCGCAATCCTAACCCGCTGACTTCCTAGCCCCCACGCATTGTCCACACACATGTCACCTCAATCTTATAACACTTACAGAGTCGCCTTTTTAATATCAATCCCAAAAAACTGCCCAGTTTTGGGCAAAAACAATTTGTGGGCAGACTTAGTTACGCTGTTTTATGTCTTATATTGTATGGTAAATGTTCAGTTGCAAGTTACGATGGAATTTCTGCTTTTGTGGTAAGATGGATTCTTATAGACTTGCAATGATTGTGAGATGCTTTGTTCCTCTAAGGAGGCAAGTAGAGATGTACCCTTATAGTGTATTTCATTTTATGTAGTTGTTTTATTAATACCTACCATATTATGATACACTAGCTGTGAATGGGAGTGGGAATAGTGATTCACTGCTCCTACCCCGTGGGTGATAGCGTGATAATATGTAGCCCAAATGTTGACCTGACAAGTAACAATTATGAAAAATTATGAAAAAAAGGAAATCCATGCAAGTGCTTTTTGAGTTTAGCCCGGACATACACATACAGACAAACTGACAAAAATTTAACTAATCAATATCAAACAAGCTCACATTAAACTGTCAAACACCAAGCGGTCACCGGTGACCGCGACCTATTGTTCTTTAATTGTGTCTATAAATACGGTACTCGACGAGTTAAATTAAAATATAATATATTATGAACGAATTTTTAAACACAAATATGAAACAGAACAAACTATAAATTGCATTTCCACGTAACCATTCCAAAATACAGTTTAAGATTAAATAAAATCTTCGACATCAAAAACAGGATACTATCAGCACCTACTTTGCAAAGGGTGGTAATGAAATAAAAAGTGGACCCCAGGCACCCCCTGATCACCCCCGAGGTAGACCCCATCGCCCCACGGTACCTGAGCACGTGGGTCGCATAGTAACACCTTTATTATGGGACTTCCAACGTTCCTACCAAAGCCTTAGATTTTTGAAATTACTTTTAAAATATTGAGCGTGTATGCTTATTTTGTATTTAATGAGAAGTTGAAAAAATCTATATACATAAATAAAAATAAATTTCCGTTTGTTAGCTCATTTCTCGCTAAAACTCGAGAACGGCTGAACCGATTTGGATAATATTGGTCTTGAAATGTTCGTGGAAGTGCAGGGAAGGTTTAAAAGGTGAGAAAAATTTTTTTAGGCGGTACGAAGTCACCGGGTCAGCTAATTCAAATAAATGGTAATTCTCAAATAAATAATAATAATAAAATTATTTATTCTACACAAAGTATCATTTCACAGAAATAAGATACAATAATCAGATGCAAACATTATACTCCTTTGTGAGAGACTGGACTCCATACTAGTATGATAGTATGATAGTCAAGTAAATTATATTATAAGTTATATTAGATACTTCGATATATATCAAAAGTTGGTCGTCGTTGGTCTAGCTAGTAGTCTACTGATGGTTAGTGTGACTATCTAGCAAAAGTTCTGGGCTACGATTCCCTTCATGATAAAACTAAACCGTTATATCAGACAAAAATACAACATCGCGCCTCTTTTCTTGTAGCCATAGGCAGAGGTGTGGAACATGCAGGTTCCACCATAATTGTGGTGCTAACATTTTGATGAAATAAACCATAATGGCACAAAACCTCGCCTTTACAGGCTTTATGACTGACAGGTGTGGTTTCTGACCGTCTAAGAGGTAAGCAGATATGTTCAAGACCTCTCAATACGTAATCCTGACTCCTTAAAACCACAGACCTACCACAGAGAAAAAGTAACCAACTTTTTGGACATCAAACTTGCATTACCATGACCAAAAATATACGTTTTACAAAGAAATGGAGTTAGATTGTTGCCGTCCGCGTCAGCCACGTCTCGGGTCCGTCACGTAGTCGGATCGATGCCGGGACGTGACGGCGTCGGACGTCGGTTTACGTCCCTTTAAGTATCGCGTAGACCCCATAAAGTTGTTTAACTGCTACTGTGTACTTGTTTATACTAAATATAGTATAGTTTATGGTGAAATAATGGTTTTCTGAATTTCTGTTAGCTAGTGAGTGTTTACAAATCCCAAATGTGGATATTCGCCAAAGAACTAGATTTACCCGGCCGGCATTGCTCGCAAAAGGTTGAAGTGGCAATAGCCAGGCCACATATGGCTTGAAGGACTGACGGTAGATGGGCCAGAGAACTGCTCAAGTGGAGACCATGGACTGGAAGACAAATCATAGGCAGGCCTCCCGCTAGGTGGACTGACAATATCGTCAGAATCGTATGGAGCCAATGCATGCATGTGGCAAGCTGATGATATTGATAACGAGTGATTTCAGTCACTGCTCAGCTCCCATTGGGTGTTTTATGGCCACTAATAGAAGCTAGTTATCACATAATAAATATAATCGCCATGTCAAACGTCCTACTTCTGGATAAAGACCTCTTTTGATATTGAATGAGCTAAAGAGATGTGCCCTGATTGACGATTTCCGACTTATAATTCTTTGGATTCTTTACGCTTTGATCCAGTTTGTGATAATGGAATTTAAATAAACTTAGCAAGGATAGGCATAAAGAAAAACTATTTGAAGTCGTTATTTATGAAGTCGGCCAAAAGGTACATTAGAACTAGTCAGGTTTGGAACTCACACGCGATGCAGTCACCGTAAAGGTGTTACCACACCTATCGATCGATCGTCTATGAATACCATCCATCGACATTGACCGTTTGGTGTAGTTAGCTTTAATTAATAGATCGAGGGATACCAATCGACTAGCCATTGGTGAGTGGTTGGTCTGATAACTAGTAGAATCTGTCGATTGACTTAGACTGATCCGTTCTACCATCGATCGATTGACAATCGATCAACTGATCTGGTAACACTCTCCTAACCTCTGAACCACTGGGACGCTTTATCTATTCAATACAATAACGACAATTACTATGTATTATGTACATAGGTAAATGTGTAGGTAGGTAGCTAAAGTAGTCTTGGTATTAACATAAAATTGAGACTATTATTAGACAAAGAGGTAAAGAGAAATTAATCTTCAAGTACCCTCACATATTTATCGTCGCTTTGCATGTGTGTGTATGTCACAATACTTACAACAAATTGTACTCAATCTCAATATCGAACTCGGGGCCTTTTGTTCGGTTGTGTCCTTAACCGCTGGCCACCCCTATTACGAAATGAGGTCAACAAATCCAATAGCAGTTGCATGATTCGACGTCAAAGGATATGTCGAGGTGGCCCGTTGTTAATGGGATCGTATCCTGTGACGCAGGACGCGAGTTCGTACCCAGCGAGTACCAATGTGACCTCCTGAGGTCATACGTACTCTCCCGAGTTTACCAGGACTTGGACACCTTTGACTGACGGTGAAGGAAAACATCGTGAGGAAACCTGGATCCTTGTGATCTGCAATCACCAACCCGCATTGAGCAAGCGTGGTGATTAACGCTCAGAAAATCTTCTCAAATTGAGGAGATGCCCTCGATATTTGAGGTTTGAACTTTTATTTTCTATTTGAGAAAGGAAAAAAAAGGGGCAAATTGCTAGAAAAGTGTATGAGAGGTCTCTATTTCGACATTAGCGGGGTTTTGGTGATCTTTAAGATAGAAAAGACAGTCAAAAAAATGTTCGCAACAAATATTACATATTACAAAAAGTAGCCATCATACTAACACGGCTACACATCGAGCTTTATATAACCAGTATAAACTGAACGTTAAATGTGCGGAAAGATGATGCGACGCGACACCAGGATAAACTGGTTTTGTATAGATTGATGTGTGGCCGTGTGTACCAAAGCAACATTCATTCACTTAAAAAAAAACTTTAAAACTATAAATATTTTTGTCACAATATCCAACATCAATTGGATTCAAATAAGGTTGCCGAGCGAAGAAACTCGGGTACGATTACCGGGCTGGACAAAAAAACATTAGACTTTTTGAAAATTTCTCAGTGATTGCACAAATTCTGGTTTTATTTATGTACGGTGTATAGCAGTAGCCAATGGATCATCATCATCATCATCATCAGCCGGAAGTCGAAGTCCTCCACGTCGAATGACAACTGCTCACTTGCATCCATTGGTTCTCCGTGAGTCATTTGCACTCGCACTTGCAACAGCCAACATTAGCCATGGCCCCATGGCACCTATTATAGCAATAGATAGCGTGCCCTATTACATGGGCACCATAACCATCACACGGGTATGGTGATGAAAAGTGGATGTTACATTGTTTAAATACATCCTACCGATTATAAGAAAGGTTTCATATAACCTGTATACCTAATATAATATGTATGTTTGTTTTTTTTACAACATAAGCCGGTAAACGAGCAGACGGATCACCTGATGATAAGCAATCAGCGCCGCCCATGGACACCCGAAACACCAAGGCGTTACAAGTGCTTTACCGGCCTTTTGGGAATCGGGAATTTGAGGATTGTGGAGGATTCGGGAATCGGGAGACGGGGACTAGGGAGGGGGGCAATAGGGTCTCCGGTAACCTCACTCACACGACGAAAGACAACGCAAGCGTTGTTTCACGTCGGTTTTCTGTGAGGCCGTGGTATCAGTCCGGTCGAGCCGGCCCATTCGTGCCGAAGGATGGCTCTCTCACACTTAATTGTTTGTCGTTTGTACGTCAATACGGCTAAAGAGGTCGGAATAAAATTTGGAACAATACATGGGCTAGATTATAATCTAGAATAATACATAGGCTACTTTTTGTCATACAGAAACTCCTCAAAGAAACTAGTAATATCATAATTTTAGGAATAAAATGGCTTACGTTACGTATCAGCAGCATGACGGTAAATATTAAAATTTGTTTTAAAACAAGATATTAAAGGCAGCTACGTTACAAACAGGCGTCTGAAAGTTTTTCATTACTAATCACCGAGCACCACCGCGCCTACTGCGGCCATCATTCCAGTCACGTCTCAGCTACGTGGCGCCATCTATACATCCCTCGCGTCGAGTTTACACGAAAATAATACGTTTTTCCTGCCTATTTCCGAGTTTTTCGTGTTTCATTTTTTTGTTTTTTGTAGAGGTAGTCGGTATAGGATCGTTGTAAAATTATTTTAAAACAACTGTGCCAATATCCAATACTAGGTAGTATAAAATAATTATAAATAATATTTTTTTTCTGTTTCTATACTTTACTTACTTTTATTTACAAATAATATACTTAAATTACGTAATTATTAGATACTAAATATATACCGATGAAACTATACGTACTGTAAAATTTAAAAAAGATAAAAAATAATCATTAATTTTGGTATATACCTATAATATCATAACATCGTTTTTATTATACCTACCATGACAATTTAAATAAAAATGATTGGATTTAATTAGGTAGTTAAGAAAGGAACGCGAATCTTTTAAACGCAACGCATGGCAACACACTTGCCATTCTTCTGGTAGGTTTGGTGATGCGAGTGTCTTCTTAGTTCTTACAAGTAATTCTTTACCAGGAAGGTAGCTAATATTTCTGTCCAATATTACAATGAAATTTATTATATCTATAGGTAAGTTAGACATAACTTCACGTCTTTTATCCTTGAAGGGGTAGGAGTAGGCAGAGGTGCACATTACGGCACTTAATGCCACTGTACAATGTAACACTATTTTATGTCATGAGTTCCATGTAATAAGGTGGTAAGCCTATTGCCATATACCGGGCACAATTCCAGACTCCCTGCTACTGATTTTTTTTTTAAAAGCCCAGTATTTTTTTATCCGTCCGTTAGTAGTCGCAAGTGCGACTACTCGGCCAATGAGGAAGCAGATTAGGTACAACTCTAAATAAATGTAAGTCTTAATCGTATTTTCCCAAACACAACCAAATTATTCCTTCAGATCGCAATATTAAGATCAGCTCCAACGAAAATTTCGTTCGCTTCCGTTCAATATGTGCGGGGTACAGTGATCAACGCAAGTTGCCTAGTATGCTGGTCACGCGCGCCTACGTGCGGGTCTCGCACTGAATTACTGACTGTACACATACATACATCTGTATAGACGGCACAAGATTTAGGCGAATCTTTGCTGTTATTTCGTAAATCGGGAAATATTTAGTTCGTAATGAATTTATGGAGTTATTCTAAGTTGTTATGTGGACCTCCGAGTTTGTTTCGGCATTTCTTCTCAGAGTAATCAGTTAGGAAATGTCGACTACATCATTCGCTTAAAAAATTGACGTGTAAAAGTGCTGCCTTGTAGCCTATTTGCAGAAATAAATTCACTTGTTTCACTTGTATGCTGAGATTTTTATCTAGGTTACATACGAATATGATATTACTGTTAGGTATAATTATCCTGAAAATGCTGAAGGAATGTTTAGCTGATTGCCTTGTAAAGTGTCGTGAGTTCGGTTCCCGCCCGGAAAAACCCTATCTGTGATCGAAAATTGTTGACACGTCTTTTTTTTGAGGAGGAAAATAATCTAATATCTTCCGCATTGGGTTAGGCGAAAGGGAGTGTCAGACTTATTGACTAAAAAACTAGTTCCTACTCCTGCTGTTCGAGCCGGAGTCCCGGCTCTGTATTGGGCATCAGCCCTACTGGGCCCCTTTTGCGGTGGTCTGATGGCTCTTTGAGGCGCGACGTCGCCGCGACACGTTAATCCAGTATGTCTCACGATAATTATTACAAAAACAAATGAAAATCGTAGTGACTGGTTCTTTTTTCTATTCCAGAAGAGGGCAAGTGTATGTAATTAATACCATTTATAAATAAAATACTTAACTACCAATTTCCTTAGAGACTTACTACGAACAATTCTACTTTACTAGGATTATCTCTTGACATTACCAAAATTTTATCTAAGGATTGAATCGAGCATTCTTCACTTGATCTTATTCTGAACCACTGGACTACTTGCAATATCATCGACCAACCAAACACCAGATATTAAGAGAAATAATTATAAGAAAGAACGCCACTAAATCATTACCACGTCGTCAGGGGGTTAACTCATGGCATTCTTGTGGCGCCATAAAAATATCTTCACGCTTCAATGAGGGATTTAACCCTGGATATAGCTTTATGGTAATTTCCTATATTAAATATGTTCTCTGCGTATTAAATAGACGATTTCAGTCGGTCATTGAACTTTTATTTCAAGATGGTTGGTCATTTACGTCTGAAATTGATAGCCCCGATCTTAGTCAAAGTCTTTGAATCAAGATCGAGTTTTGACATTAGTTGTATCGAGATTCAGTCAAAACTGAGATTGATCCGGAGATCGATTGTAATTAATTTCAATTTTTTCTAGTCTACTATATAAAAATAAGTCTGGTTTTCCTTCCTGACGCTATAACTCCAGAACGCACGAACCGATTTCCACGGTTTTGCATTCGTTGGAAAGGTCTCGGGCTCCGTGAGGTTTATAGTAAAGAAAATTCAGGAAAAACTATTTTCTTAATCTTTTAATCACTAAACGAAATGTTACATAAAACGAAGCCATCTGGTGGCGAAACGGAGTTCGCTGGGTTTGCTAGTTTATTATAGTTTTTAGTAGTCGATGGACGTCTTCCTGCTGTTGTTGATGCTGATGATGATGATTAATTTCCGTTGCTACTGATTTTGCTAAGGGTGGCCGTGGTAATCTTAAACACCAAAGTTAATCTAGCTAGGCTCTCTGTACCTTTCAATTCGAAAGATCATAGTGAACTCGATCGCGGTTCGCATTGTTTTTCATTGTACTTATAAACAATCTGGACCAATAACGGGCGAGAATGCGATGGAGCTCATTTTGAAAGGTCAAATCTGACAGCAGATTAGCTGAACGCTGTACAGACCTATTACTAAATCTATGGAACGCTGCAATTTTTGTAAAAAAAAAACAATCTTTCCAATTTTAAACACTAGGCTTTTCTCCTGTGACATGGGTGCGTTTACAAACGCACAATTTCACATACACATATTATGACACTATGACACAAAATATGTATAAATGTATATTATTTTAGCTTTTTCTTATTACATAGATACTGCCTATTGATCTTAATAATGAGTTTCAGGTGTTTTAATACATTTACTTATGACAGTACAATGACTTCATTAGTTGTTTAAACAAAACGAACTATGGTTTTGTTTTTACACTAAAAATAATAGTAGAAATCGGATGATTAGTCCGAAGTCATATTAATAGATTTTGAATTGTATTACAAAAGTTTAAGGTTAAAATTGCGACATAGCGATTGCGTTTTGTTTTTATAAAGCTGTGCACTTGTAGAACTATTTGATAAACTAAGTATATGGGGATGTAGCTCAGTGGTAGAGCGTTCGCTTTGCATGTGAAAGGCCCCGGGTTCGATCCCCGGCATCTCCAAATATATTTATGGTTTTGTATTAAAGTTAATTAGCTGGAGTATTATTTAACGCATAAAGCATAAACTGATTTTGGTGTTTAAAGACTTAAGAGGCAATGAATCGATTAATCCTATATTTCCTACTTGTAATTGAATACCTAATTGTTTTTATTTCATGTACCATTGTCAATAAAACAATATCAATCACTCGTATTGGTCTTTCTTAAAGACGCAAGGATACAACTTAATAGTTTTTGGCAATCTTAGTTCATTTTGTTATATTGCATTGACGCAATACTTGCTTGCGTTGTGTTTCGCCATGTGACTAAAGTTACCGGAGGTGCCGGTAAGTATGGGAGAGCCATGCTTCGGCATGAATGGGCCAGCTCGACCGGAGTGAAAACTGACGTGAAGCAATGCTTGCGTTGTGTTTTGTCGTGTGAGTGAGGTTACCGGAGGCCCAATTACCCTCCCCTTCCCCAATCTCCCCAATTCCTGAATCCCCAACGATCCTCAAACTCCAAAACAAAAGGCCGGTAACGCACTTGTAACGCCTCTGGTGTTCCAGGTGTCCATGGGCGACGCCGATTGCTTACCATCAGGTGATCCGTCTGCTCGTTTACCGGCTTATGCCATAAAAAAGGTACAGAATAAGAAATAGGACAGCTAGAGGCTGCTCAACTCTCTCCCGCCGATCCTAAAGGCCGGTAACGCACCTGTATCTTCTCCTGCTACCGTCTGTGATCCGTCTACTTATTTGCTCCCCGAAAACAAAAAAAAATCTTATGCAAATCGGTCCAGCCGTTCTCAATGTATCGGTCTCTAGATAGTGTAAGTAATTAGGTAGTTTATTTTACAGTGATATAGATCTGTAGACATACATAGATAATATCTATATGGAATATTATATTACTTATATGGACAGAGTATATTCTTTATCTACATATAACTGTTATTGGAAGGCTATATTTGGAACTTCGTTCTCATGGGGATGTAGCTCAGTGGTAGAGCGTTCGCTTTGCATGTGAAAGGCCCCGGGTTCGATCCCCGGCATCTCCAAACTTTTTGCAGTTGTCAATTGTTTTTTTATATGTAAAAGATTAACGTTAAATCTAAATTGTTATTTTGTAGTAAGTGTTTTTAGTAGTATTTTTATATTTTGGTTTATTATTTCGCGATAACATAATTATTTAAAGGAAAACGCGTTATGCAATGAATGGTTAAAATGGTTTGCTCAAAGTAAGTAGGTACTGACTTATCCTACTATGAATCAGAAACCTACTAAAATATAGATAATAATGTAAAATAATATTTAACTCACAATTTGCCCAGTCGGTATCTCTTTCGGTTCAAAAACACAGACTTATTTTTTTCTTTTTGTTTCTGCGCAATGTATTAGGTACAACATAATATTTATTCTACATATTACAATTACATACAACTTACCTATCAGGCATAGATTTTTAATGTCAGAACCATTTTCTAAAGCTATTCTACCGGCCCCTCAGGACGTCCTGTGCCAGAATTAACTTTAAAAACAAATCTTGTAAGCAAATATAAAGCTAATCAAAAGCCATAAACAGTTTGACAGTAAAACAAAGATGGCTGCTTGATGGCTGTTCATTTGCGGATAGATTGACAATGTCTGTGCGTGGCCGTAAAGTGTAGAATTAGTGTTGGAGCAACCCGAATTAGCTGTAAAAACTTTTTTACAATCGACACCGGGGGTTTAATTTAGTGATGTTGGGAAAACATATCGACTTTTATTTACCTGTGTCATAGAAAACGATATTTGTTCATAAATGAATGAAAAATTTTATGAGTTTAACCGTCACAGATGAATGTAGAACGTGTAAATTGGGATTCATGTTGAATAGAATTTGATTTTAAAATTAATATTACTAAAAAAATATACTAGATATCTACTCAATTCGACAAACAATTTTACCTTTACATTTTTAGCACAATAAGTAATGTTGTAATTGCCAGCATATTGTCGGGCATATGTTTAATTAAACCTACTTTATTCACTAAAATTAATCTCCATACTCGATATCAAATCACCCCTGAATCAGCTATACTTGACAGACAGCAAAAAACAGACTATCGACATAAACGTTATCGAGCGGCCCCATCACTACAAAGTAATAACTCTTGGCCGCACCTAATTTGCATTTCTTTATTGGATCGCGGCGGAATTGAGAAAAATTCTCTGGCGCTCTGTTTTAATTACAAATTGTATATTATTTACATTTAATTTAAGGACCCTCGACTCGACAATTTCGAATTTAAGAAATACCTTTTACAATTTACGTGTTTCTTTACTATTTAACTGTTGGCAATTAAACAAATAATAGGTTGTACTTAGGTAGATATATGTTTGTAGCTACCTTAAAATATAGAAAGAAGTGCTATCTGGCGTAACATAAGTTTTAAAAAGATTAAAAGTTTTGTGATTTTTAAGTGTCAAAATAGTATATTTACTTGCGTTACATATTCACTAATTTTGTTCAAAAAGATGCTTAGGTACCTACTTATGTAAAAAAAAGGTTTCTTTATCTTTTAACTTGTTTAATTTAATGAAAGTAAGAAACAACAAGTACACACTCAAAGTACCATTAGTCAAGAACCATTCAGCTTCCCTCTAATGTTTGTAACAATTAACATGCGAAACATTTTCTATAATATCCTTATATCCGCACTTACATTGGCCGGCAATTTTCTGATTACACTATACATCAGTGGGACCATGCTATACATCCCACTAACTGCGCCATGCTTTGCGAAGCCACATTAAGCTGAATGTTTTATACAAACGCCGCGACTTGAAATAAAGTCTGCCTGCAACGATCTATCGCTGTCAATCCGTTGAGAGATTGAGCCCATTTGAACAAAATAGGGTGATAGATTTTTTATTTACACGGTGTAAAGGAATTAATAGCATTTTGGGTTGAAGATATTAGAGCGTTTCATTTTGCATCACAATCATAATTACGTAAGTCCTTTGAAGGCGACATTCGTGACATTAATTTTCGTATCTTATTTAAAAAAGTGTGAATGAGAATGGATATTGTGCAGGCAGTAAAAATACCTTACTGAAAATATAGTTAGGTACGGAAACAAAACAAAAAACATTTCTCACTTCAGAAACTAAAATCCCAACCAATGCAACATTTTTCAAAGCAACAATATTTATGGGCGTCCAATTGAATTTCACACTTGATTTGATTTTGGAGCCGCTTGAAAAATCCTTTACGGTTACCAACCGAACGAAACACATCTGTCAAATAATGGCGGGAAAACAGACCACGGTATTGCCAACCTAAACGAAGGGTCGCCGTGTGTCAAATAGAAAATAGTTATTTATGGCCACCATTCACAAATTGCATTTCGAGGCCGAATTGATATATTGGAATGTTTTATATGTAAATGTGGTCCTAAGACGAATGGCTTGGCCCAGAAACGGATATCGCATGATTTAGTTTCTACATTTAATGCACGTTTAAATTGTTTTTCCTAGGCTCCTAGCTTCATAAATAGATAAACATAGGCAGTATTTAAGGACGGACTATCTATCTAGATAAGATATTAACATAGTGGTCAACAGATTTGGATTGCTGAATTTAAAATTTAAATACGTACTTTATAGATACATATTTGCTTTACTCGCAAATAGATTTAAAAGATAATAACAAAACTTACAATAAATCAGAATTTTATTAAAACATTGATATGATTGTGATCTTACGAACAAAGTATATATTATCACTACAAACAGACAATACTAAACTATGAAATAAAAAATACTCTCAACGTCAGCACTGTATAGCTACAGCTTGTTCCAAATTCAAATACAAAAACCGGAACAATGAATTTAAAATAAAAAAAGGCATAAACAATAGAACAACATTTAATTTTGCATACTGCCGCGGTCACGTTTGTAGCCGATAGTTTAGTTTCTGTAAATCATTATGTCAACTGAGGTCAACCTCGTGGGGGCAAGCACACGAGCCAATCCGTTATTCACGATAAATGACAACATGAATTTATGTATCAATAGGAACCTGGATTAGTTGGGGAAATATCCTTCGTGGAGGTCCTACGAGTACTGTAAGGGGAATTGTAAGTGTAGCCTTGTATAGTAGACAGATAATAAAATAATAAAGACCAAATATTACCTAGGTTGGCCGAGTGGTCGCAAGTGCGACTGCCGGGCAAGGAATTTCGGTTCAATTCCCGAGCCGGGCAAAGTATTACTAGGCTTTTTAAAAAATCCTCAGTGGTAGCACGGAGGCTAGAATTGTGGCCGGTATATGGCAATAGGCTCACACCCTATTACATGGGACTCATAACATAAATAGTGAAAAGGCGAGTTTTACATTGTACAGTGGCATTAAGTGTCGTAATGTGCCACTCTGTCTACCCCTTCGGGGTTAAAAATATGACGGCGTGATGTTATGTACGTTTTTACCGTCGTATACTTACGTATTTTTGGTAAAAATTATTAAAATAGCATACCTAGCAAACCCGACGAACTAGGTTTCGCCACCAGGTAGCTTCTTTTTATGTTATTCTTTTAATCAATTAAATTTTAATCAAACGATTGAATGTTCTTTGCTATAAACCTCACGGAGCCCGAGATCTTTCCAACGAATGCAAAACCGTGGAAATCGGTTCGTGCGTTCTGGAGTTATAGCGTCAGGAAGGAAAACCCGACTTATTTTTATATAGTATATGTACAACAGTATTAGGTGTAACGATAATAAGGCTTTCTCTCACAAACAACCTGCGTATAAACGCACACGACACATAATAAATAAAGCGCCTTATAAAAATGTAATGAAATATTTACCGTTTAAAAGACTCAGTGCGTTTCTCTTTAAAAGCCCTACCTTTTCCTCCTATTATGATCTAATTAACTATTAGATAATAATAATTAAACTTCCTTTCCATTTTTATGTAGACTGCTTTGTGCCCACTTTTTAACTGTCCGTTACGCTCCCCGCAATGTAGATACCTACCTATATAATTTTGTCTTATTTTGTACCTAGTTACTTCTTGAAATGTAATTAAGTAGATACCTGTAAGGATTAAACATCTGCTATTTGTGTGGAGAACGTTAATAAAATTATAAAGAATAAAACCTTAATAAAATAGTACCTAGTTCTAACTAAAACTAAAAAAACAGGGAAGAATTAAAATTACAGTATCTATACTGTAATTTTAATTCTGCCCTGTTTTTTTTATTGTAGTCCAATTAATAAAATACTTAAAATGCTAATAACCAAATAATTATCAATAGTAACCAAAATATCAACGTCGTCATTCATATTGAATAGAGGTGCACAAACATGGAGAGGACAAAACCGCGATTTATTTACATCAGAATCACGTGATCACGTGGTGTCGGCGGTGTTCAATCTGCGCTTGCGCGGTTGGCTGTCAGTTTACATTAGTGTTGCCTGCTTATGGATAATTCTACTATTTCGGTATTCTCATAATAATTTATTGTATCAAGAGGTTAAGAATCTTCAATCCTTCTTAAAGTTCCTTAAATAAGTAGCCTTAAGTATGGCCTGTAAAATAGAGGATGTGTATTTTATCCATAACTTTAAAATGGTGAAGAAAAGGCACATTATGTAGAAAAGACGTGATCATATCAGCCACTAATTTTCTTTTTGACCAACTAAATATACCTACTAATAAGCCAATTAACGTTCAATCTTTTTTGAACCCAAATTTTACTGGGTAGGTTGTGCTTTTACCTATCTGTTGTAGGTATCTACATGTAGATATACCGTCTTACGTGTATTAAATAAAATACCACAGTTATTATACTAAAATAAAATCAACAGGATCCATATTTTCCGCTAGGTACAAATGTATTAATTCCTAGTCAGCAGGCACCCACACTGCACCAGATTCCTCACACCTACCTGCATAAACATCTTTATGTTAAAATAGTCATTACATCGGTTCAGAAATTATTACTAACGACAAAATTATGTGAACCTCTGAATACTTCCATAAGTAGTAGGTATTCATAAAATACCTACTAGCAACATTCCATATCAGTTTGGTTTACGCAAGCGCGTCAACTCGACGCTTGTCCGCGTAAAACAGCTGTTCGGCCTTGAGTTAATAAACACAATCCAAACAAATTGAACAATATGGACTTTAGCGACAAAGTGTTCCTAATTACGGGGGCCAGTTCCGGCCTTGGAGCAGCGACAGCCATTTATTTATCAAAACTATCAGCGAAACTCGCCCTAGTCGGCCGCAAAGAAACAAACCTCAGAAGAATAGCCCTATACTGCGAGAAAACTAAAGGTATAAAACCTCTTGCTATCATCGCCGACGTCACTGAAGAACTTGACGCTGAAAGAATAATAAATGAAACAATAGAACACTATGGAAAACTAGACGTTTTAGTGAACAACGCCGGTGTTATCGGAATGGGAGGCATTAAGAACTCATCTATGGAAACTTACGACAAAGTTATGAACACAAACATGAGGTCTGTGTACCATTTGACGATGCTCGCGACACCGCATCTCATTCAGAGCAAGGGTTGTATTGTAAACACTTCCTGCATTTCAAGTTCAAAGCCCAGTACGATGGCCTTAGCGTACAACATATCGAAGGCCGCATTAGATCACTTCACGAAATGTGTTGCGTTAGAGTTAGCACCAGATGGCGTTCGGGTCAACTCAGTGAACCCAGGATTTGTGAAAACTAACCTGCTGAAAGACATTGGATTGAGTGAGGAACAACTGGCTTTGTTTGTTGCCAATGTGGTTGGTAACATGCCTCTGAAGAAAGCAGTGGAAGGCGATGAAGTTGCCGCTTTGATTGCGTTTTTGGCCAGTGACAAAGCAAAGAGTATTACTGGCTCGTCCTACATTATAGATGGCGGTAGCATATTACGCTAGAAATTAATCAATTAATACTGAAAACTTGTAATTTGTAATAATTATATTTATTTGAATATGGTTATTGGTAAATGCCGCATTTAACTGTTATTGAATCAATCATGTGTTGTGCTTAAACGTATTTCCGTATTTGTTACTAGGTTTATTTTACTACTTATCGTTTCTTGTTGCCATAAGGAATTTCCAATTCATCATTTAAATAATGAACTACAATGTAATCTCTGAGATTATTGCTTATGTTTTAATGCCTAGTCAATGTATGTCGTTATACAAATCTATTTTAAGTATAACTTAACATTAAATATGAATATATTCTTGTTATGATTTATTAATCAAAAAAGTATTTTAGAAATGTTTAATAAAGTATTAATTTTAATCTACGATTGTATATTATTTACCTGTAACAACAACCTAAGGAATCGTATGAATTAAAAAAAAGTACTTGCCTACCTTTGCGTTTACCTATCTCAATTTACAATCAGAACCTTTTTGTTATACACAATGTAAATATTCAGTATGTCGTAAACCAGTTGATTTTCCCGTCAATCTGATCGGTAAATAGAGATTAAGTGAGATGACTAAAATGGCACGTGCTATTACCTAGTTGAAACCCTGGATCTTGGGAGATTTTAGATAAAGACCCTAGAATAGCGAGGCTGCAAAACATTACGTTTATAAAACCACTACCACGAGTTTCTCATTTACAATACTAGAATCATATTATATACTTGCATGGTTAAGCTAAAGAGATCCGATTGCTTTGTTTAAAAAATATGGACTCACTGAGATAGTTTGCTATTGATTACTATAGCAAAATTATAATCACGTAGGTAACGCCAGAGCAAGCGATAAAAGATCTCAGTATTTGAACTTTCGGTAGATCAATAATTGTACTGATATTCACCTGTCATTAATAAAAAAGTTTGAAAAGCAAATTCGTATCAAAGTCACCCTGAGATTACACTACCACTCGAACCAATGAGAACCACTAGTAGCTCACTCCTACCTGACCGCCCATCGGTTCCTGTATTATGAAAAAGCCCAAACAAGGCTTATTGTTTTTCTTATTCAACAATTGCCTATCTTTATTGGTCTAGTCTGCTAATTCCACGAGCCTACCGCATAAATGTATATTGAAATGGCTACTATTTACGACGCGTCATTTGACGAAGGCATGCAACCTACAAATGCCCATACGCAGTGTACAAATGACTAATGTGAAAAAACTTTCCATAAAGGGTAATTTCTTTGCTGTTATGATTCTTGAAGTAGGCCACACTCAAAATGAAGGCGATTCCATACACGCCACTATTGAAAGAGCTTCAAAATGTAAAAATACTAGCTTTTGCCCGCGACTTCATCCGCGTGGAATAGTGACTTCCGGCAGACATTCTTAACACTGAATTACCAGAATCCAGGACGACGCGCAAAAAAGCCTAAACTCAATCCTAAGTGATTGAAAAAATCTTAAACCTGTTACTATGGAGCTGGTCACGCAGCCACTACGACAATGTTCAAACCTTCTCGCGTGAGAAGAGGTGTTATTGTACAGTGGCATAATGTACAACTTTGCCTACCCCTTCGGAGATAAAAAGGCGTGATGTTATGTTAAAAAAAATTTTAAAGCTGTTAACGAAGCGGCTACGTTGCGTCGCTCCTCATACAAAACTGCCTACCGTAATTTGTAGGTTGCATGCATTCGTCAAATATCGCGTCGTGGACAGCAAACCTAATTTAATTCTGCACGTAAGTAGACAGCTCATGTCGGAATTTACGACAGAGGACATTTGTTAGTAAATGGTTATGTTATTTGCAAGTCTGATTATAACTTTACCTTATAACATGATCACTTAAGATTCCGAAGCATAGTTGAACGTTTTTTTACTAAAGTCTTACATACTTACCACATATTTCGTAATCGCATTCGCTGACAAAAACTATGGAAGTATATTCAAGATAGACTACATTGTTTTTACTGTGTGTTAGCACATAAATATGTATTTTTACGTTTGTTGCTTGTTACTGTCCAGAATAGGTAGGTAGTAGATTTAATGCTTATCATTTGCACAAAAAGCTTGGATCAATGACAACCACTTCCGATATAGCAAATCTCATTTCGTTGATTTTGTATAGCTGGACATTTTATGTACGTTTAGCGATTGTGATTAAAAAAATTAAAAACCAATCGTAGATCACCGGAGACCTACGTTGGCGGAGGATTTGCCTTTAACAGTTTTCCGTCGGCAGTCAAAGGCTTAAATTGGTTTTCTTATCAAATATAGGTAACTCTTAAATAAAATTTAATTCCCTACCTTTTCATGAGTCATCTTCTCATATACATTATATAAGGGTACACAGGTACACAGCGTATGCTTCGTCAAAAAACATACATCAGTTTATTACGAATCGGTAAAAAAAATGTAATATATATATATAGGTAGTGAATATAGTACAACACACATGGTGCCGTATTTGGACATAGTAATCACACGGGGATGTAGCTCAGTGGTAGAGCGTTCGCTTTGCATGTGAAAGGCCCCGGGTTCGATCCCCGGCATCTCCAAAACTACTTTTTGCAATATTTAGCTTGTATTTAAGAAATATTTTTGACCGTATATGGTTAGTAAACCAAGTAATTAGTCTGTAAGACTATATTTTTTTTTACTTTCAATTAAATTTCATTATACGTAGGAGTGTATTGTAAAAACTAGTTTTTACGTATTGGTACTATACATAGAATATTTTCTCGTTAACCATTCTGGAATAATTTAGATTCTGTTCTGAAAAAATTATAATTAGGTATGATAAAATTACTTGTTAATTTGAAATAAGAAAACAAAATTAAAAAAACAATGTCACATTCTGTTGTATTTTGTTCGAGTAGAGTACAAATTAAAGTAAAAAAATTAAATACAGATTTAAAAAAAGAACTGCCATCAATCGTATAATAAAATAATATAAAAGACAACAGTCGACGCAGGGAATCGCAATCAAATAATCTGACGTGTCAACCGATTTATTGTTACACTGAAAATAATTTAATCATTACAATTAAAATCGTATGCATCTTCAAGATAATAAACAACTATTTTAATATTTCCAAAAAATACACTGGAAAATGAATAATTCATAATCGAGATTATTGTTAATGTTTTTCTTATAAAGGAATGGAAACATCATCGATACTAATCAAAATCGATTACATTTACTAAGATTATATACATCGAATTTTATCGATTCTTTACTTTGAACACGACTCGAAGACATGACGAGCTTATACGCGCTAATCTAGCAAACTCTAGGTATACAATGAACACATTGTAATTTGGGAATTACATACATCATACTTTTAGAATCTCATTTACTTTTTTTTCTTTTCACCAGCTTTAGGGAAACGTTCCTAAAAGGTCGCATATATACACGCAGGTCAAACTGTAGCAAACCATTGAAGCTAACCACAATTCATAATGTATTTAATTAATTTCAAAACAAATATTTATTTCGATTTTAAAGTCTACCTGGGTGTACACAGCGCAAAGACTGATAGAACGCACATATGTAAAAGGAATTAAAACAAAATTAAAAGTAATAAATTAATGCTAAAAATTCTATCAGTCTCCGAATACTGACTAAAATATAGTTTCTGAATGCTTTGGTTACAATGAAATGAAATTTTATTACGTCCTTCGGTACGAATAAATGTTATTCGTTATTTTGTTGCAAAGTTAACATTGAACTAAGCATGTCAGAAATCTTATTTCAGTCATCCTAAAACAAATAGGTAGTTAAGGCTAAATTTCACTTAAAAATTTCTTCGCTTTCAAATACCCTCTAATGTTGACATTCGCGATGAGCTCGTTGAGCGCAGACTTCAACATACCTTAAAACTACAATTACGTAAATAAAATAGCCAGTTATACGCGCCTACACTCAACGGGCAACAAATGTTGAACACTAATACAGTTATCACTCCTGTTCAAACTTCAAAGATTTACAAATTTTGCTATATTTTTGAGATTTTAAAACTTACAATTTTTGTTACATTAGGTATATCTTAAGACGTGCAAAGGTCATGAGCAGGAATGTGATTAAAGTAATATCGAGTCAAGAAACGACGACAAAGACTGGAGAACTAACACATATCAGTCGACAACTCTGAATGGACCGTCGGCTGCGCGGCCAGCTCCTACTGCCTAGCGGTGGTCTATCACATGTTCATCGAACGTAAATCTTCACTACGACAAACGGTTGAGCACCAACACCATCTACACAAACGATAGCATCAAAGTTGTCGAAACACATCGGATACACGCTAAAACGGCAACTATTACGACGAGAATCCGTTAGGAAATAAGCTCGGAAAGCTTTCACTCGAGTTCAACGGCGCTTAGAGGTCCAGAACGATCAGCAAGGGGCCTCGTCCGACGCGGGCGCGCAGCAGTTCTCGTTGAGGTCGGTGGCGGGCTTGCGGCGGGGGCTAGGCGCGCGGCTCGAGCGCCGGCAGCGCGAGCGGCCCGAGGGGCCCGAGCCCCGCCAGCGGCCCGCACGCGCGCCCCACGCCCGCGCCTGCGCCGTCCGCCGCGCCGCCGCCTCCGTGCTCCAGCGACGTGAGGGACGGCACGGATGGCCGCTCCGACGGGGCCGGGGACGGCGCGTCCACATCATTCTGCAACCATCCAACGCGCTCAGCGGGGGCGCCGGCTACAACACGCGGGGCGGGACGGGACCAGGGAGGGGGAGGGGACGGGGCGGGGGGCACCGTTACTCACTCGCATACCGTGACACCTCGCAGGTGACGGTCCACTGTCTTTGCCAGAACACCTCATCACCATACACCACGGAAAAGTAAACAAACTAGAGCCAAATACGCTCTATTTATCTTACGAGTAATCGAGTAATTTGATCCTGCATGATGCAACAATTAATGTAACAACTAGCATATTAACTCTTATTTGCTTACTATCCCGAGGCTAAGACGCGGAGACAGTCGACAGACATCTGAGAAGCATCACGCGGTCACTAAAATACTGTGCTGTTGATGTACTGATGAACTACAATAATGATACTATGGAAACAAAAAGTCGTGTCAACAAATATATTTTCAAATAAACTGCTTTACATTATTATCAAGATTTGTTTACTTCTAAATCTTACAGTACTTCGATCGTTTTAGTTGCAAAAGCCTGTGATATGATTTTATTGTTATTTTTATACCAGACTTTCTGTATGGGTCAAAGTTATGGACAAAGAAGCAGCGTATTAAAGCCCTTAATTAATGACGTTAGGTGATCGATTATATTCTAAATCCATGAAAAAACACTCAAAACGAATTACTAATACATTATTCTGCGATTTTCAGCAGATTTACTGGTAAACTAGTAAAACTATAGTTTTTCTACAGAAGAAAATGTAGAATGAAATATTTTTATGGACATTTTCTTTATAAAATAATCAACAGAGCAGGATGGATTTAAAATACGTGAGTAAATGGAAAGAGACAGCACATTTAGCGAGCGATTGGTGCGTACAAGTGATTCCCACCGTAAACAAAAAAAAAACAAAAGAAAGCGTGCCAAAGAGGATTAAAGCAAGGAGGATTTATCTAACAGCAGTTTTTTAGAACATCATGATTTTTTATGAAAATTGTGTAAAAAAATCATACGAACTATTTTGGATGTAAAACACGACTTGTAGGAACAAAAAAGTGACTAATTATGTTTAAATTAGGTCTATGACTTAAAACTACAATGTGTTACCTTGTTAGCTCATTGTGTTAGTAAGAAGAAAGCGATATGGATATATAATAAAAGATTGAAAAGTTAATCATGCGTTAAAAATGATGTTAAGAGCATAGCGTAAATAAATACATAAATCTATTATAAATAATACATAAATATGTAACTAAACATACTTTTAAGTTATAACATAGTATAACTTATTCCTATAAAAAACGATTAGTCTAAAAACATTTCTAGCAAATGTAACATAGACAATAAAACATGATTAATGATAATACTAACAATTTCCTAGCAACATTTACTTGTAAAGATGTCACCAACAATAATAATTCAACAAAGATGAAAACTAAATGACACATTATTGTAAACAATTACTTTATGAGAAGTCTAAAATAGTCTAAACATACCTATTGTATCAACTTTAAACGTATTCATGAACAAATGTTTAACAAACTCATGATATATTTATTATTTATCTATAATCTATAGAATGTTTCGTCAATTTGTTTTGACTAAAGAACCGAAAAATTTCTTGACTTAACAAACATAAACATAACATCACGCCTTTTATTCCCGAAGGGGAAGGCAGAGATGCACATCATGCCACTGTACAATGTAACACCAACTTTTCACTGTTTATGTTATGAGTCCCATGTAGTAGGGGGTGAGACTTAAGTTTTTTTTATTAGTTTAATGTGAGACAACTGTCCAGAGTCACCTACGAATCACAGTGGACTTTTAGAATAAGTTCATGAGTCACATGTATTTGGTACATTTTTGGGGTGTATTTTTGATATGACCGTAGCACCAAATTCTAATAAAAGCTATATGGACGTGTTGTAAAAAACCTGAGCTATAAAAAAGTAAAGAACTGAGTGTTTCTCAATATTGTATGGGGACAGTTAAGTTGTTAATGCTTTAACTTTAAAATTCAAGACAAAACATTCTACAAGTTGAACTAAAATAGATTTTTAATATGTTTAATGAATTACCTTTACAAAAGTAAGATCTACAGTTATAATAATAACATGTTTTTTACAATGATTATCAGCTAAGTAGCTCAACAAAATATTGTATACTTCCAATTTAACAATACTTCTACTTAACGATAATTTTCTAAGTACTTACATAGTAAATCGTAGGTATATATAAAACTGAGAAATACCTTTGGCTTTGTGGACCATACCTAGAACTTTACACCATTAGAATTACGCTATTATTCTTATACACATCCATTGTAAAATAAACTCTACCTACTTACAAATAACAACGTTTATTCATAAAATTGTGTAACAAACATTAGCAATAGGTATATCAATATAAAAAATACTCTTTATAAAAAATCTAACATCGGTTTCATGCGATTTTGTTCGTATTTACATTACTTTTAGATTCATTTTAGTTTAGCTACTCTATTATATATAAATATTGTATTTTTAACAAGTACATAACTCTATTACCGTATATCCGTCCCAGTACAAAAATCTAGCACTATCACATTGCACATACCTACATACATTTAGCACATATAAAACCTTCTAGCTCGTAAACTTTTTAAAAAACCGCTATTGTTTTATCTATATTGTCTATAGCATCCTGGAGTTTGGAACACTATGACCAACGAGGTTTGTACTCTATGTCGGGACAGTCGGTCGTAGCCACACTATTTGGTACATTGTCTGTCTCTTTGTCTCTACGCACTTACTGTGAGCGACGCTCTTACAACCCAAGTATGCTCTCCTGAGCGCACTTGTCACTTTGCCCTGACAATCAGTCACAATCCGAACGTTTAATAATACATAACACCTATTTTGAAACAAATAAATGCTTTTAAATTGCTTCCTTTCAACTGTAGTACACAAATGCCGATATAGATATAAATTGTATAGAATTAAATCGAAAAATATGTATGTAGAAGCCACTCAAATCGATTTAAAAAAAATCAGTATCGATTAACAGCATTTAAAACCAGTAATAAAATTACAGAAGCTCAAAAGATTATTACATAATATGGGAAAAATTGTAAAATGAGTATCAATTAGGTTGTAAATGATAATCCTTAGTGACTAGAGATAGTAAAATTCATGCTTATCACAAAATGGTCTCACCACGCTTATCCCAGGCCTTGCCTGCAATTATAACACGTGTTGACTAACGACCTATAAACCTATTCACATTATGGCAGTGGATATCCAACTTATAGTTAACTTACACCTAATTATTATTATAAGAATGTTTATATAAAATATACATAAAACAAAACAATATATACATAGATATATAATGCGTAATGGTGTGATGTCCACTTGTTGAATTTGTTTTCTTAGTAGTGTTTTTGTTCTACAATCTAAACCCTGTTTTGCTTGGAAAATAGTATTATGATGACCCATGTAATGATTTTATTTCGCAAAGAGATGAAGTATTGATTGCCTACAATCCTTTATGATAGTTTTGGTATTTTACAACACTATTATTAGAGCTTTACTTTTATAATAACTATCGTGTGATATACTAGATTAACTTAAAGTAACGGTTTACTCACGTAAATATATTGAGAAAAGCTCTATTAGTTTCGAGTCACACAGGGACTCTTCCTCAAGAGCAGCGTGCGCGGACGCGTCGACGCGACGTTGCGTAGCCAACTCTATGTTACAGCGCCCGCGCGTCAGTTTTAGTTAAGTCAAAGAACTATAATTATAAAAAGTCGGAACCCAAAACCAAAAAACTAAAGCAACATGTGGACATCACAGAACAGAACAGAGGCAGCAGATCACCAGAAGGTGAAGAGAGTGAGTATGAGTGATGTGAAAGCGAGTATGTAGTGCAGGATGCGCGCGACAGTTACCTTCAGGGGCACCGGCGGCACTTCCAGGTGGTAGCCGATGTCACACAGGTTGCGGAGCAGTTCCAAGCCTGGAACATGCGACATAACATTTAATTTATATAATACTCATTTACAAACCTGCTTTATTAACCCAAATGTATATGATGTAGTCAATCCTCGATGCTCCAACGCTTCTAAGTTTTATTAGTCAATTCTTAGGTCTGACTTTGCCTCAGTCAAATCCCAAACAGATGAAGCTTTTCGACCGCTGATTAAAGAACTTTGATCAAACCTTGGCGAAACTAATTTAGTTAGGTCAAATGACAAACCTCAATAAATTAAATCATACCAGTCATACTTCAATCAAATAAAACAATTGTATCATCATCACCAACAACAAAATGTGGGAGTCCATTGTTGAGCTATGGGTCGCCTCTTCAGCAGAGGGAAATCGCAAATTAGTAGGATTAGGTTTACAGTGAACACTGGAGCTCAACTTTAAATATGTAGTCTTTACTCAACTCTCGATGGAGTGACAAAATGTCAAAATGAAATGAAAACTTTATTTGTGATACATAGGTACATTTGGTTGGTCATGTTTAGATTAAAGTGCGCTATGATCAGCCTGTTATTAGGCATACAAATACTCGTATAAGAGTTTAAATCAGTAAGTCCATTAATTAGTTGGATCAGTAAATATGAATTTGTCGTGTTTTAATAAATTACATGTCAATAGTTTTCGTCAAAAAGTCAGATGAGGAAGACTACTTAATGCTTAGTAAATTATAATAAATTGATGTCAATAAGTAGGTAATTAATGGATTATTGTACTTTACAGTAATAACAAAAATATACAAATGTCACTCACCCGGTTCCCTATTCCGACCGTATCTAGTCTCCCAGGCGTCAAACAGTCGGTTGTAATACCTGGGTCCAGCCAGGAATCCCAAGTACTTGTGTGTCTCGTATGTTGGGAATATTCTCTCCATGTCACCTGACTGAGTTAACTCGTCTTCCGATTGTATGAGGTGACGCACGTCGTCCGGTGTCAATGTTGATAGTATGTCCCGTAGATACTGGAATTGTTTTATGAAAATTTTAGTTTTATAACTTAAATGCCGCGTTGCCCTAATGGTCGCAATTGCGACTGCCGGGCAAGGGGTCTCGGGTTCGATTCCCGGATCGGGCAAAGTATTACTGGGTTTTAAAAAAATCTCAGTAGTAGCACGGAGTCTGGAATTGTGCCCGGTATATGGCAATAGGCTCACCCCCTATTACATGGGACTCATAACATAAATAGTGAAAAGTGGGTGTTACACTGTACAGTGGCATAATGTGCAGAGGTGCACCTCTGCCTACCCCTTCGGGGATAAAAGGCGGGATATTATGTTGTTTGTAACTAAAATGCTGGGCAGGTAGAGTGAGACAGCTGTTTTATGTAAGAGTCTTCTTAATGCAATTGTAAGGTTTAATTTTCAAACTACAGTCATCATCATCATATCAACCACAGGATGTCAGCTGCTGAACATAGGCCTCCCTCAATGACATCCTGATGGGGCGGTTGGAAACGACCCGCATCCAACGGCTCCCTACTCAGCGCGCTATGCAAAGGGCTATGCTCAGAGTTTCTTAGCGAGATCCAATAAAAATCTCAGAAACCCGCACACAAACAAAGGTCGCCGACATAGCCCAGCGGATTAGCAAACTACAGTACCGGGCGTTAAATATTGTACGTCAAAGATTTGAAGGGCACAATCGGCCAAATCGCCACGTATACCGCTCTTGATTAAGAACAGCTAAAGCTAATCGATCACTCTCCTCGATTCATAAACAGATTGAAAGTAGAACCACCACCGGATTACTCTTTCCAAAAGTCGACGTGAGGTTTATCGCCGAGTAAAATGTACTTTAAAATAGATAAAAATGTCTCACCATATCCCGATCCTCCATATTAGTGTATATTATATGCTTATCTCGTTCTTCTTTAGACAGGTACACTGTATACAACCGACTGTCGTATGGCAACCCCGACTGAAACGAACGAGGGAGACAAACATTAAAATATTCTTTATACACATTGAAGTATTCGTCGCTACATGTGTGGACTTGCGATGTCACTTGACCTAGGGTGAAAAGTATTTCAAAATTTGGATAATTTATGACACAATTGCCATAGAAGTTTAAGAGTTAATTATTGTTTCTGGAACCGTATAAACGCGTGATTAAAAAACTAAATTTTGATCGTCAAACGGGCGTTTTATTTTCTATGAGCTTACAAAGGGACGAAACATAAAAGATCATTAACTGTATTCACAAAAAAACAAGGCATTATTTTACTCCATAGTAATAGCGTCGCATGCATACCGCGTGACATCGCATGTCCATACAATAAGTTACGCAGGCTATCATAATGCTGGCGCCAGACATGTGCCCCCTTGTTTATTCACATAAGTGTTCACATCGTGTGGCACAGACAATCTAGCATCAAATGTCCGCGCTACACAATGTGCGCACATAAGTAAACAAACAAGTGCGCACATGTCTGGCACCAGCATAATAATATCACAGTAAAATCACCAGTTGTTTAGGATTCTGCTTGGGAACCGTGTCCATATTGGTGTGGCCTGGCACCTGGAACTGTGAGCTACGTTGAACGACGTACCTAGCTTGAATTCTATCTACATTTTTTATACTTGATAAGTCAGTGTTAAGAAAATACTTCGCCAGGCGGTAAACTATGATGTGAGATGGAGAACATGGACACACCGACCATGGAGCCCTATCTTCTATGGCTTCCTATAAGTAACCTATTCCCCGAGACTTGAAGACATCCAGGTTGTACCTTTCAGGTAACACTCTGGGAAGGAGTTCCACTCCTCGATTAACTTGCAGTTGCTACTATACAAACTTATGTGAGATATTAAGTTTACGTATAGCTTGATAAATATCAAGTTTCTAGATATAACAATTTAATAATACGAAATTCTTTAAGTAAGAATTCAACGACATAACATGTTGTACCGTGTCTGGGGATTTCGAGCGATTTCACGCACTATTTATGCCTTAAAACTGTTGCGAACTCAAAGCCAAATCAGACATGCTGAATATTTCATGCACTGTGACAAAACAACTGTATTTTTAACATTCAGTTGTATGTTTCAGGAAAAATATAGTTTCCAGTCAATTTAAGGGTAGCAATCAGTTGTTCAGCCACAGTATAGGAGATATGTAAAAATCACCAGTTTGTGTGGTTTATCCTTGGAGAGCATCTCCAGGTTGGTCTTTACAGGAACTTGGAACTGCGCTATGTTGAGGACGGTGGTGACCAGCGGACCCTTCACGTGAATGTCCAGGGGAGATGCGCTGTGCAAGCTCGGAGATATGTTCACCTGGAATGGTACGGCAGAAATTTTAAAGAAGGAGAGCCATTACTTCTCTTCAAAGTGATACCACGATATTCACTTTACAGAATACCGTGTAACAATGTGTGCATTGTATTTCGCCGTGTGAGTGTGTTTAACGGAGGCCCAATCCTCATGATCCCAACCCCCAAATTCCCTATACCTCCTCTAGCGTTGTGCATGTCCGGAGGCGACGCCGATTGACTACCATAAGACAATTCGTCTACTTGTTTGTTGTAGGGTTTAAAAAAGCAATTAATAACTGTACCTCCAATAACCAAGGTTTAAGATCTTCGTCCAGCAATACGTCAATTCCAAAGAGTTCGTAGCAATTGTACCTCGACGTGATATTGGCTTTGGTCAGTGAACTAATACTTGCTTCTCCAGATATTATTGTTTTTATTACAAGATCCTTCATGGCATTCCATAAACTTTCTGTATCTACACGTTTCTCAGCTTTCAAGTATTGTAGTAGCGTTTGTAGTGTCCTGAAAAATATTGTTATAAAAATTAGAAAACAATGTTTCGAAATTCTATGTCTAACATAAAGTTTCTAGTTTTTTAAGACGTCATGCTTCAGTATAAAGCCGTAAAAAGTGATGCCGTTGTCCCCTCTCTACAGGGCCGGCAACGAACTTGTAAAAAAAATAATAAAAAAAACTCCTCTAGTGTTGCGGAAGTCCTCCCATGGCCGGCGCTGATTGCTTACCATCAAGAGAAATGCCTGCTAGTTTGCCCACCAGCTGTTAAAAAAATGTCGGTTAATTTAAAAGACTAATACTAACCATTTATGTCCTTCACAGGCCGCAAAATCCTCATTCGGCGTGTAGTTCTTAGACAATCTATTGATAGAGTAGTTCGTCAGATGCATATACCTATCGTTCAACGATGCCAGCTCGTCGTTATACTTTACTGTAATCAAAGAAATGTGTAAATTAGGACGAACGGTATTTACTCTCTTGCTAAAGCAATACACGAATGTCACTTACGGCCGAAATTACTGGCCATCTATAATATAAAATGTGTGGATAAAGTACGATCGATTTTGACAGAAAATCCATAAAAGAAGATTGAAATTAGTTCCGGCGGTTAGTCAACTTAATTTCTACTTTATTGGACACCTTACAAAATTACAAGAGAACAAAATTAGTGTATACAATGGGCGGCCTTATCGCGATAGATGATTTTTCCGACACCCACAAAAGCGGTTTATTCATACACAAATGTATTTAACTCCGACGTTATCAAATGGTTAGTCCCAGATAACATTAAATTACATTTAAGAAAAAGTAAATTTAATAAAAACGGATATTTTTCAAAACTGATCATTAATTTGAATCTTCATACTAGTAAAATACATAACATAACATCACGCCTTTTATTCCCGAAGGGGTAGGCAGAGGTGCACATTACGGCACTTAATGCCACTGAACAATGTAACACCCACTTTTCACTATTTATGTTATTAGTCCCATGTAATAGGGGGTGAGTCTATTGCCATATACTGGGCACATTTCCAGGCTTCGTGATACTATTGAGGTTTTTACAAACCCAGTAACATTAAATATTATAGTAGATAACTACAAAATGTAAACATACCTGAAGCAAATCTAGCCAGTCCATCCTTATATAGATATATCCGAAGAGGGTGTACTGACGTCACGAGTACATACAGCCGGAGGTCGAACTTGTTGCCGTTGATAAGGTAGGGCTTCGACACGTATCGCTGAACCACTACGGGGCGCTTCTTGGGGATCTGCGTCCATTTGGATACTACTTTGATGCCAGTACCGCGGGCTGAAGCCGGCTGGAAATTAAGAAAGCTTTTTATATAATTTGTAAAGAATGACACCCTGAGTTAAAATTAATATTATCAAATTGCGCGCAAAGCAGAAAGTAATATTTTAATCCTCTCGTTTTGTATTTTTTGTATTTTATTGTAAACCTATGCCTATTTAAATTAGCAAATAACTTGATTGTCTTTTAATTATTAAAATATCACAACATTAACACAATAAAATACAGATAATAGATAATAACATCAACAACACGTATTGAATAATGAAACGAATTGTCCTTGAAACTCAAGAAGTACTTCATTCAAATACAATCAATGTATATTTATGCACCCCGTTTTTATTTTGTCTAGACGTGGGTAAAAAAGTTTACGTTACTGTCGTAAATATTGACGTAAGTACTCATAAATATTATACTTTTAGATTGATCAATGTCAATGACGACTGCGAACATGGAAGTATAAGATACATTATTTTACTTCGCACTACACTACATTAGCTACACGATAATACATATAATGTATTTTTTCCTTTAAATATAAAATTAGAATGCAATCATCAATTAGTTAAGAATAAAAATAACGATTTAGCGATCAGTGGAACCACACAGCTCCAAATTGTAAACTCCGGTGTGGCTTGAAACTAGACGAGCATCCTCGAATACTTTAATTATTTCACAATTATTATTATTCACAAATGTCTTCGTAGTTTTAAACTTTTTGGTTTATTTCGAAACCGCAAAGCGTAAGCATCACATTCACATACGTAAATTACATACCGGTTTGATGATCCATCGTTCGTTGTTAGCAGCATATTTCTCCCAATCGTGCTTCAACAGCTTCATATCATGGGGCAACACGTAAGTCTTCGGCATTATACCAAACTCACTGATCCCATACTTGCAGACCAGTTTTTGTAAGTTCCTCCACAACCGATCTTTACGACCGATTTGAAAGGTGCCAGGGAAATGATTCATCTTCTGCCCATCTTTGATAGCTCTGAACATTATCGACTTCATATGCTTGCCCCAAATACCAATCCATTCTATTGTCTCTGTAATAATATCATCTATTTTAGAAATTTAGACGAATCGTCCGCTCTGCTGATTTCGATTATATTGTAAAATTATTATAATTACTATAATACACTAAAATTTTTTATTACATCTAGTAGCAAAATTAGCAATATAGTTTATGGAGCTTTTATATTTCGAAATTCTTAGTAATATTTTATGGAACCCAAACAAATGTAGGTAATGTGCCCAAATAACTTGGGTTTATTTAGACAGGATAAGATTCATTACTCGCATTATTTAATTAGCTTTATTTATATTTTAGAGGTTACTACATCAACTACAACTACTGCTAATACTAGTAAGTAAATAGAATAATTAGAAGATAAAATAATACACATCCCTTAAGTCAAAACTGGTAATAATAAAAAGTATAACATTACCTTCTTGCGGGCACTCTGCAGTATCACATTCGCTCTTTACCAACCGAAAACCAGAATTTGTTAACGTCTTCTTCACAACTATTGGCGTGATCGTAGTCAGCTTCCATTTCAGATGTTTTTGTATCGGCAGAGGTACCTTGAGGCAGGGGCTCTCTTCGTGACCTATGAATTTGAGGTAGGGTGGCACGCGAGGGAACAGGGAGGGCCGAAGACAATTCGCCACCGACTCCGGTAAGAATACTGGTGATTCTGAAATTGAAAATTGTTCATTGAACTCAGATAACCAAGTGATGTTAAAATAGCTATTAAATATTACTAGGAATTGTACTTAATTGTATGGAAAAATTACAGTAACTTCTACACAAAATACTAATGTAATATAAATGGATTTAAAATAATAATAATAAGAGAACATTGAGTTAAATGACCAATAAAAAATGTTAGTCTATATGCCATACATATCTTACAAGATAAAACATGATCAATATGATACACTATTCTAATAGCGATAAGGTCAAAAATGCAAATACCAAAAATAATAAAATGAAGGAAAGCATTCTGCATGTAACACATTAAACAAAGAAAAGTAGACAATAACAGATCTAATGACGATTGAAAAGAATTGAACAAGAGCCAAAGATAATGACAAAAAATATCCGCATACAACTAAATCTACGCGACACAACAATGAATATAACGTGTCATTACGAACAACAGACATAATACAGGTACAAAACGCAACATAGACATTAAATAAAAAAGTAAGTAAAACTCGACTTAAAGTTACGTTACTTTAATTGAAATTATTACTGAATAGCGTGTAATGTTGGGAAGCTATTGAACTAGTGGCGCTATGTAAGTGGGGGGGATTATCTTGCCTTTGCGTGACGGCATTGATTTGAACGGATTTGTTGTGTGCAAAGCTGTCAGAAACATTTGATCCTTTGATACTTTGTCTGCAAACAACGAAATGTATTGTAATGAATTGTAATGACTTGAATACTACAGGTAGTAAAATTGTTTTACAAATTGATTGTTTTCAGTTATTCATTGTGAAGATTGTTGAATTGATTTTGTAAATCGTGAACCGTAGCGGTGTAGCATGGTATGAATGACAACTTTAGAGTTCTAAATAATTTTTTGCCTATGTGAAACTCTTTACTTTTATTAGGACTAAGAATCGTAAGATGTTTTATGTTCTATTGTATTGTAAATAATCACTCAACAACTTTAAACAAATTATAAGTTGCATGAAACATACTAAATCACTGTTTACTGGCTTAATCACGCTAGGATTTCATATTCATGAGGAGCATTGCATAGCGTGGCTTGAAAGTAATCTAATTCCTCAACAAACTGTTACGTCACTAATGTCCAAATACTCAAACGCCACTAAATTTTTTAAAGGCGCTTTAGTAGATATATTTCTGTCATTACGAATTCTTAGTAAAATAACAGAGATGGTACTATATTTAATTACAAGTTAAAATTGAGTAGACTTTCAATATTCGGACGTAAGTCGATAAATATAATAGTTAACTTTGCTGTATAACACCTTTACGCATTTACATCAAAGGAGTCTTAATCACCAAACACAACAAAATGGGGATGATGACAGGGTATGAAAATTAAAAATATAATTAGTCCGTAAGTTAGGTAATGAAAAAATATTAGACACGTATTTTTTTATTTTGTCGTATAATAAAACAATACTTAGATAAAACGAATCAAAGTTTAGGAGTGGGGGCTAAAACGTCATTTCTTAGTATAAAATGTACTGAGAAGTGACGTCACGCGACATTTCAAATCAATATATCTTCGAAACTATTCGTTTCTGTGAGAAAAGAAAAAATACGTGTCTAATGTTTTTAAATAATCTACCAGACGGACATTAAAATAAAAATTAGTCGTCTACCCTATTGATCACAACGAACCACAAACAAGAACACGATTCACAAACTCTATGAACCTAAATTCATGGCGATAGAACACCATAGTTCGCGTGTCTGAAACTGAAATAAACACCGTACCATGGGTAACTAGCTAACAATAAATTACCCCTCACATTTATACCGTTACTTATTCAACTTACATAATTTAGCCGAGCCTAACTTACTTCTTGTACTATCATTAGTATAATCTATAACCTAATTGTATTTCATGAATATTTACTTAAGTACAGGACATTGACAAAATGCTAATTAAATTGAATTGCGCCGTTTCATCCACAATATGGTAGATGACTTATTTTAATTTTAATGTCCGTCTGGTAGATTATTTAAAAAACGAATAGTTTCGACGATATATTAATTTGAAATATCGTATAACGTCAATTTTGAGTACGATTTATACTCTAAAATGACGTAGCTATCTCCCACTCCTAAACTTTGATTCATTTTATCTAAGTATTGTTTTATTATACGACAAAATAAAAAATACGTGTCTAATATTTTTTCATTAGCTAACTGACGGACTTTTGGATTCGATTTTTAATTTTCATACCTGTCATCATCACTATTCTGTTATGAAAATAGGTTATTTCTTATATTGTTATATTACTATATACGCATAGTTTCTCTATTGTATTATTATCTTCAAAATAGAACTGGACTCCTCAACTTTGCGAAACTTTGCTGTTGAGACAACTACTAACTCGCTTAGAAACTGTCAGGTAACTTTAGACTAACTACAAATCTAACTTTAAAGTGTAGACTACTATTAATTGTATCTGTCTGCTCCGATCTAAGCTCTAAGTAGGTCCTAGTACTCTTTCTAAACATAGCAGAGTTTGTGATTCAAGTTAAACCAACTGATTTTTAAGTCACAGCGAAGTGAAATCACAAAATCTGACAGACGAGAAACTAGATAGGCTTAAAGATTTATTTGAATTTTACGATATGTCGTGGTGGCCCCGAGAGTTTAAGAGTTCCCGCTTCTCATGCATGAGGGTGCGGGTTCGAAACCTGTCAACGGCAAATACCAATATGACTTTTCTGAGTTATATGTACTTTCTAAGATTATCTAGACACCACTGACAAACTGTGAAAGAAAACATCGTGAGGAAACCTGGGCTTATAATTTCTAATCATAAGTTTGTAATCGCCAACCCGCATTGAGCAAGCGTGGTGATTAATGCTCAAACCTTCTTCGTGTGAGAAAAGGCTTTGCTCAGCAGTGGGCATTTATAGGCTGTTGATGATGATGATACGATAAGTAACCGAAAACGTCTGTTTGTCAATCGAGTGGCTAGACATGGGGAGTCTTTGTATAGCCTGGGTGCACCAAATACCCTGACCTGCTTTCTTGTGTGCCACTACTATTAAAAAAGATCTTTTACGCGATCTCTCTACACCTAGTATTCTGGCACCCGCGCTAAAGGTGCAGATGTAGTTTAGAAATATCTCTAGTAAAATTAGTAGTAGCAATTACATTATGACTTTTACCTTTTGAGTGTGCTTTCTTCGGAGTAACAACAGTTCCATTGAGCTTGCTAGATAGTTTGGTGACTAGCGTGAGATTCTCCTCGTCTTTTTTGGCTGTTGAAGGCAAACCCGGTTCTTCCATGATCTCCAGCTCCGCTAAAGCCGCGTCAGTGTCCATCTGCCAGTGGTCCATTAACGGATCTGGTGATGGGGACCTGCTGAGCGCACTGGAAACAAAGTTTAATTTGGTTAATTAATATGATGTTATTGTGAAATTCTTTTTCCTGTTACTTTTTATGCATTTTTTTATGAAAAAATGCTTAATCTTCGAAGGTCAAGTGGCCTTCGTTCACAAATTAGTTTGACCAATAATTTTTAAGTTGTTACTTTGTACTTTATCACATATTTATTTCAGTTTGTTGTTATGGTGAAAATATTTCATAGTCGAAACGGTTAAATTAACATTAGAACTATAAAAGCTGCAATAAACTTTCATAACAAAAAAAGGTTAAATTGGCATTTTGTTGGAAAACGAATAAAAGTAATTTTCCCAGGCTGTTAACCCAAAGGATGTCGCAGACCGCATTGCGGGAATAAGGTTACCAAAATACGTTGCAAATAGTGGTAAAGAATTACTTACATTTAGACATAATAATTTACTATGGGCAGTAAGTATGCTATGAACTTTTCAATTCATAGTTAAAACCTAGGAAAAGCCATGATACGTAAGATAGATGCTTTTTCTCTCTTAACTTTTGATTTACAATTCAGGGTCAACAAATTCGATTTGAAAATCAAACTTCCGAGTTACTCTTGATATTTCATTCAAAACCTATCTAAGAGTGGGAGTTCTATTACGAATCCAGGATATAAAATGCATCTTCTTTGTTATTACTATTCGTATAACAGCTGGCGTACGTACAGTGGTACAGTATATGGGATTACCTAAACATCGTGTGGACGTCATACGTGATTTATCGCATTCGACGAATCGTTTGTTTATTTGCTTATATTTCATTGCTTCATTGGCGCAAAAACGATTCCAATAAAACGCTAGAGAGCTCGTAGAAGATGTCTGTTTGACGTGTAAAATATTATCAACAAATTGAAAATTTTCTAAACAATTTTGTCTCTCTTTTGGAAAAAATCCACTACAACGTTTTTATTTTTCCCCTGTCCCGTCTATTTAGAAACAAAATATACAAATGTTCTTATGTCAGATAAAATTATTGAAAAACGTTGCACACACACGGAAACAGGACCATCCTTGATATAAAAAAAACTTATCTATCTAAAGTACCTACTACTTTACATAACATTATCCGTAGAAACACGTGCCGTTTTTGTGCGCAATATAATTTTAAATAGCACGTTTGAGTACGCCACGTGGTCGGTGGTAGCTAGAGGGCCCCCATGTTAGATATTTGTATACAATTGCTTGTATTAAAGTTTTTTTTAGAGTGTAGATGATTGACCTACTTTATTTAACCCTAGTTAATCACGTTTATTTATTAAAATGATAGTTGATAGTAACGGTAGTTTGATATTAAACGTGTATTTATATATTTTACTTTCCTGACTTTAAAATTGTAGATCTTAAATCTTACATAGTTTTAATTAATTAATAATAACCTAAAATCTTTGTATTAAGGTCTATTTTTGGCATCGTTCTATAGAATTAATATTTTACTATTTTATAAATTTGATGTCATTTATTTCCGTCATTAATATAGTCTAGAGTATCTAATCTCCAGATTAGTCTACTTTTCTTTAAAAAAAACCTTCTGTGAAACCACATTACAAAAGCAGTTTCCTTACCAAGATCCAGTACGAACTAAGCATTGAAAGTTAAAAATGAATCTTGCTACTGCGTACTTAGGATTTATATTAGCTAAGTTAGAAGGAACTTACTCTTCAGTTTCCAAATCGAGTCCGCAGCAGTCGGTGTTATTTCCAGTCTTCATCTTGGTACCTTTGGACTTGGCAGACTTCACTTTTTTCTTGATTTTGACGGCTTTCTTACCGACTGGAATCGTGGTCACTGAACTTACAGGTAGGGCTGGGCTCACCGCTGGGCACGTGGGCGTGGGCGTGTCTTGGCGTGGCTACAGGGAAGTACGAGAATTTAGTATACTGTTGAAGAGTAAATGACTTGTTTGGGTTTTGCGATCTCGTTTCCACTGATTCGTAAACCATTTTCTATTTAATTCATTTATTTGCATTCCATAAAGTGAATAATGGTGTTACAGGGTTGTTACATAGGCTTAAAGCTATGACACACATGTGCTTTTTAAAGAATTTACGTAAGTATTGCAAAAACTTCAAGTGGCTATTATTACACAAAATAACAGTAGTATTTATTCAGATAATTGTGTAGGAAATGAGCCAAACGAACACATGCTTTACATACCAAACACGCGCGACTTCCAATCATTCGAAACCTCTCTTAAATACTTTATCTAACAACATATCACTCAGTACATTTCAGTACACATTTGTTATTCAACTGTTTAAAGAATAAAGAACCTTTACTAAAGTTATCAATTCAAAATGTATTTGTTTGTTTTTCTAAACATAATGCTAACGTAACTCTTGTACGGAGCCGCGGTGAACTGAACGGGTTACCGGGGCTCCGGTTCGAAGTGCAGGAGTAGGAACGGGGTGGTTTTTAGTCAGTAAGACTCTGACACTCCCTTCCGCCTCACCCTAATGGCGGGAGAAGTCATTCGATGATTTTCCCCCCTTTTAAAAAAAATACGTAACTGTGCGCTTCATCACGACGTGTTAGAATCGACGATACCGCCACAAAATTGAGGCTATAAAAGCATCATTTTTATTTTAGAATATGGGCAGAAATATTAAAAACCGCTTCAAACAAAACTTTTTTATTAGGTATATCTATGAGACTGATATAAAGGTATAACTCCTTCAGCCACAATATGAGTTGAAGTTTAAGTTTTCGAAAAGCAACATAGATTCTTTTTAACCGTAAAAAATCTTCTAAACTCAAGGTAAAACCGCAGGCGGAAAGCTAGGTTCTTATAAAATACTTTTTACGGTATTTTTAGCATTTTATAAACATTGTATTGGTGATTTTCTTTCAAATTGGCCCAGTAGATTCCATTTCAATTTATAGACAACAAGGAAACAAGAATGAATATTTCAGTATTCTGTGTACATAGATATGTAGCGTAGACAATACCTTTACATCGACAAAGCGGTACACTAGGTCAAGGATGCAATGTTTTAGATTTAGAGCACATTGTGGCCTAGCGAATAACTAAGTGGATTTAAGAATAGCTAGGTTTTCTATTGTGTTGGTTCGCCTTTGAAACTCATGTTTTTTTGCCCTTTACTCAGATTTTCCCCTATGTCGTCGTCACATAAATATCACAACCAGACACGAAACAAGAATTTGTGGAATATGTTTTTTTATAGAGACTTATCCCTAGACACTTAAGACACTATACAAGCAGATGGATCATCTGATGGTAAGCAATCGACGCCGCCAATCGACACTCAAACATTAGAGGCGTTACAAGCGCGTTGCCGGCCTTTTGGGGGTTAGAAATTTGACGACTGTTGGGGAATCGGGGATTAGGGAAATTCGGGGGTAATTGGGCCTCCGGTAATATCACTCACACGACGAAACACAAAGCAAGCGTTATCACGTCGGATATCTGTGAGGTGTATGTAACTTTTATAAAATGGAGTTTCGAGAGAACCGTACAGTCAACAGTTTCTAATAATTTATGCAGTAACGAAATACTATGTTCGAACTTAATGTCACAGGATCTTCTATTTTAAACTGAAGCAGAAATAGATCCTAATAGCATGCTAGTAAAAAGCTTTCTGTTAATTTTAAGTTCATTCTAATAAACGTGAAAATGACGAAGAGTTTGTTCATCACGCCTTCAACTATCAACGATATAATATAGAAATATGTGTATAAGATTCTGATGATAATAATATGTTCTTTTTGGAAAATGGAACTGTGTATTCACAAAATTGCTGTTAAAAAAGGTACAGGCTGAAATGGACCATATTGTTATTGCAATAAGGGTCGAAGGGCCAGCGTGTTCATATTCTAAAACACGCTTCTAGATTCCTTGCTAGAAGATCAAATTGAATACGAAATACAGTCAGATTTAGTTGAGTACCTCTTTAACAAAATAGGTCAACAAAAATAAGTTAAGATATTCAGAGATTTACCAACAACATACTCCATTACTTTCGCAAATAATTTTGGCAAGCAACACCGGTATCTTGACAGATGAACACTTAACTAAACTTCTTCATTTCAATCAGCAGATCAAATATAACCACACAAAACATGTCAAGGTTCACGAACCAAAGATCTAAATATCAAAATTTTGAACGACCCTAAAAGGGTGCATTTACACAACAATTTTCTTTAACACTTTCTGTCACAAATTTCGAGTAATTAACTAATTAATATGTACGAATTGACAGGAGATGGAAACGGCACGGTAGTAACAGTGATAATGCATCGTATTGACATTTTGTAAACTTTTGGCGGGGAGCCAGGTCGCGTGAACCGATGCCACAATAAAATTTAAAGTGTACAGAATTAAACAGGCAAGACAAGACAATAAAACAAGACTGGACGAGATGTAACCAGTAACAATAAACCGATCCACACCTACACAACCACACATAAATTAACACGGTTGATTAAACAAAAAAAAGCCGTCACAAAACTTGTCACACGTGAAAGTAATAGGATTTCATTTAATTAATCACAGACACTTTAAAACTTGAAAATGAAATGTTATCAGGCAACCAATTATTATTATTGACGCTACGTAATATTGCTGAAAGTATTTACTTTTTTAATTTTGAAGTTCCTGTAATATCTCAAGTGTATACTTGTAATCAACATTTTTCGTCGAGCGCTCGCCAAGTTATGCTGAAAATCGCGCCAAAAGCTAGAGACAGGCGGGCGCCGCCGCCTCCTTGGGATCGATAACCAATTGAAAACTTTTTTCACAACATTTTTAATATTTTCCGAGTGAAAAAGTCTTTTGCATCCTTTTCCCTTTGTTCAAAGATATTGAGTTAATTAATATTGTGCGTATTTAATGAATATTATTAGATGATGTAAAATAATAAGATGGGACTTTTTGATACAACTTAGGGAATGAAAGGACCAATGTTATTCATATCGAGTACAGAGATACAAAAAAATTGGTCCAATAAAAACAAGTTTCAATTAAATATTTCATTGGCAAAACACTTAAAGTTTAATTGAATCACTTACATTCTGAGAAAACTTCTTCCAAACTTTATTCAGGAAACCCATACCTCCCAAAATACGAGTTCCTACAGCGAAACTACGTCACAGACTAGCCGATAGCCACTGCGATGCCGTCACAAAGTTTGTTGCATGACACACGGCTTGGCTGCGTCTTGCATAATACGAACCGCGAACACGTCACATTCATAAAAGAAAATTAACTTGGTCATATCATCGAAAATAACCACGGTGAGTAGAAAAATTCCACAACTTCCGCGAAAATCTGTGATAAAAATGAGACTTGTGTAAACAGACGTTTTTTGTTAATAAATTTTCTTTTGAGTGCGATTCTTCGGTCGTAAAGTAATTTTATTGTCGTCAGATTATAATTAAGATATCCGAATTATTTTCATTGTTTTACATGAAAGTTATGGTAAAGGATGACAGCGTTATGGTTTCTGTATGGTTTATTAGTGAGCGTGCTGGTAATGTTTGGTTTATTTTACGATGATGTTATAAATTGTGAGTCAAGTTTAACGAATATTTTAGGAGTTTGTGTAACCGAAGTATCGTACGTACTGGAATTTGAACCGTGTCCAAATATCGTTTGAAAATATCCTGTACTCCACCTGTTACGTTGTAATTTCCATGCAATTAGGGGCGAGAATTTTGACAAGACCGGCACGAATACATCACAACCACACTATGATTAAATAAGTTCTAAGAACACACCACTATACCCACACAAACTGTTTCATAAAATCTCTCAGTGGTTCACGATTAAATTCACAAATTATCACCTGGCGATTATACAACAAAAACATTCTATTTCCGCAATGAACCGCGGAAAATTTAAGAACACGCCTTTGACACAATTCCAACAGAAATTCAAAATTAATACGGGATTAAAAACACGTGCTAATGCTAAAATCAACTCTGCTATACTAACATTAACGTTGAAATGTATGTTTGTTTGGAACACGATTAACTATGTAAAATATGACTATGTTCAATGTTCATACATCCCATGCATCGCAAGTTTTACCAACCAGCCAACAAAACTACCTTAAAAATTACTCATCGATTTATAACTAGGCTAAAGTAGTTGCACAAATCCACGCAAGTAAATCCACAGGGCAAGTACTAGTACATTTATAACACGAAGGAATTTGAAACATGACTCATGAATGAGAAATAAACAATCCTGAGACTTGAATAATCGCTTTAAGACGAATATGAATAGATTTTGAATAGTGATGACGGATACGTGAGCAAGGAAATAGTTTCTTTTACGTATCACGTATATCGTTGACGTAAAATACTACACACGACCAGACGCACGGAATGGTACGAAATAAAAAAAACACATCCTTACTAATATTATAAATCGGAAAGTGAGTTTGTTTGTTCCACTTTCGCGCCGTAACTACTAAACCGATTGCTTTGAATTTTTGCAGACGTGAAGTTAGAAGTCTGGATTAAATAATAGGGTACTTTTTATATTATTGAGGGAAAACGAAATGATGTATAGATGGCGCGTTCGCGATATGTCACATAGGCTACTTTTTATCCTTATGGGACGCGAGCGAAGCCGCAGGTAAAAGCTAGTACTCTATATACTGATTAGCAATTGGTTCCGCCCATGGATGGACATAGAGGAGTTATAAGAGTGTTGCCAGTATTTTAGGGATTGGGTATTTAGCGATTTCTTGATAGGACCTGGGGTATGAGGGTTTTTTTTTTTTAAGGGCGGAAAATCATCGAGTTACTTCTCCCGCCTAGGTAAGGCGCTCTTACTGACTAAAAACCACCCCGTTCCTACTCCTGCACTTTGAGCCGGAGCCCCGGTAACCCGTTAGGTTCTCCGCGACTCCGAAGGGGTTTGAAGGATAGGGGATGGGGGAGAGCATTGGGTACTTCTTTTCTCTCTACTACTTGCAATACATCACTATTTGTGAATCGAGGAGGGTGTATTTTAATTACATACACTCTCTGAAAGGGTAGGCAGGTGTGTGCAACAGCTGCATTGCAATCCCATGTTATAATAGAGGGTGACCAGGTAGGTACAATAATTGTAGCTTCTATAAATTGACAAAAAAGTCCCCAATAACATAAATGACGCAAAGAGCATGCATTTATAATTACTGGAGCATAGTAACGATTAGATTCTAATCCTGAATGCAATAAGTTACCGACCTACTCATTGGAAAATGATTTGTTGCTTGACGTACGCAAAACTGAAAACAACAGCCAATATACCCGTTTCAGTAAATTCTAATTAACGATTTCATGTTTAATTTATTACATTTTCGCGTTTACGTCTAAAATAACATCATAACTACATGCGATAATAGCATGTTATTTGCAACGATTAAATTTTGTCTCAAAAGGTAAAATGGGTAAAAAAATAACACTTTTAAGAAAGAAAACTGCGCATACGCAACCACGCCTACGATGCGCAGACGTCATAGATACGATAAGACCTATAAGTAGACGCACTGCGCTAACGAAGCGCATCGCGTACAACGTCAATACATATCACATGACAAGACAACATATTTATTTTTTAATACAAAATTATGGTTTACAACGAAATTGCCTAATAGAGAATAACATAACGAGGTATAAGTTCGCCTTGTTAAAATAGTTCATTTATAAAATACGTTTAAAAAAATGCGATAACATACCCCTCTTTTTTTTAAGGCTGTTAATTATTATTATACTAAAACCTTCTCCTAAGTGTAACAAACACTTTTCTGAAAACCGCATCAAAATCGGTGCAGTCAATTGCGAGATAATCGCGCACAAACATACATACATACAGGTCAATGCGCGGACCTCTGGCTTTTTTCTTTTTGAAGTCGGTTAAATAAAATGTTGTAAGATGTTAGTACCTACCTAGTCAACCTATATCGATAACAAAAATGTTCCACTAATTTCATTTTCATCCAGTAACGCATTGAAACTTTCGTTAGCCCATAGATAATTCCCCATTATAAGCAACCTGCTTTTCCCTACACACCTTGCCCTTGACCTAAGTTACTTGGGATTGGTGCAACATGACTTTCATTTCTATTCTCTCCAACCAGACCTCATTCCATCATTCACACCTACTTTTCATCTATTACCATCGCTAAATTCCTTGCCTGACTTGCCTGCCAGTTGCAAGTACCACATGCAAAAGCTTTAATATTTTTCTGAATTGATGAAATTAATTGAAAATTTTAAGTTTAATAAGTTCATAGCTTATTACAGTATCATTACCATGTAATATGGGTTCACCCAGATCAACGCCATCATCCTGCTTTAACAGATGAATACTAAATATAAATCCCCAAAAGGGCGGTAACGCACTTGTAACGCCTCTGGTGTTTCCGATGTCATTGGGTGGTGCCGATTCCCATACCATAAGATTATCCGTCTGTTAGGTTACCGGCTTATCCCATAAAAATATTAATTAATTCTACTTACCATATCCATTCTAGAATCAAGACGAACAGTTTCGTTGATAGCCGTGGTTCTCAATAAATGCATATCATGGTCGTCCTTCATCACCATTTGATCTTTACGTACACGGGGTTGTTTCGACCCACTAGAGCTCCTGGTAGGACTTTTGACTGTTGTCCCACTACCGAGACTAGCGATCGCTGATCCATAAGAATAACCGATACCCGAATTGTCTTTGGCACGTTTCGTGTTCGTCGAGAGGTATGATAAACGGCTAGAAACAAAAAAAAGACGTTTTAGTAACACAAATAATACAAATCAGAATGGGAATTAAAATTCTGTTATGAAATATTAATCTGTGGGTGTTTGACTGGAGAGATAGGACCGGTAGAGCTTTTCAAGCTAAAGAGCACAATGCTTATTTGGGATTGAGACCATAATGATTATTTTCCGTTTCCTAAACCATCCCTATACTAAATACTTCAAAGTATTCAAACTTCTAGTAGATACCAACTAATGAAAACAAAAAAAAAAATATGATACTATCACGTGCTGCACGTGTCATATCGGCATACAATACAAACTTGTCTCGTGCGTTTATCAAGATGTCAAGGTCATAGACAAAATATCAGACTCACTATCTGGGAGGTATAATTTGTAGTGATATAGATTGCTATCTATGTACGAAACAACTATGTATATGATTGATTAACTCAGTTTCCACCTTTAAATAACTCTATGTAATGGTGAAGTTGTCAAGAAATTGTAAATAGAGCTGTAAGATGAACCAACTTCTGGACTTAACTTTTTAAAGCATTATTATTATTAACTCAATTCGAAATACAAAATTAATTAATAATAAAAATTGAAATATTCTAGTGGGGCTCTGTACGTAATTAAAGTACATAACAATACCCATCCTAGTCAGGTAAAAAGGGAGTATATCAGCTCATGGTCTGACATTTTGCCATCAGCTCATGATCTGATGATGACAGTAAGTTGAAGAAGCAAATTGACACAATTTAAATGAGTTATTCATTCAACAAATATTATCATAATTATATCAGGTCTCTAAATATAACTATTATATTCTATTATAAGTAACATTCCACAATATTTGAAGGGTTTAATACCTACTATTTCATTTACAGCCTACATGATAATATTATATCTTATTTATATCATAAATAAGTTTCATTTTTCAATGTGTGCGTCACTAGTCCATATAACGCGCGTCATTGCCGAACACTGGCAATTCTACTAATTTTATAATTCAATATATAATTATATAATTTAATATAATTATATTTTTTTAAAATAAAAATTATATTAATTTAAAATATATAATTTAATATATAATTCAATTCTATGGCAATAAATAACAAATGAATTTCACAATTCTAAACAACTATAATTTTAGAATAACTTTTCTTGTAGTTACTATGAATATTTAATTACTTACTAAATATAACAATCATATTAATTGGATATATTATAAAAAAATATAGGTATTAAGTGAAATCTCTGTCTCACACAAGAAAACCGAATGTTTAAGTTGAATATTTGTATGAAAGAATTCATAAGTTTTGACTATCAAAAGTGCCTTCCTGGTCTAATTGAAATAAATGATTTTGACTTTGACTAAGTATTTATTAAACTGTCAAACACCGAGCGGTCACCGGTGACCGCAACCTATTGTTCTTTAATTGTGTCTATAACGATGGTACTCAACAACTTAAATCAATACTATATCAAATAACATTTCTGCATACAAGGTAGTATTAAAATGCTATATGTCTTTAGTATATAGCTTGCATAAAGGTATACAACACAATAATCCCTTTAACATACTGACCTAGTTATCCACCTGAGCATGAGTGGGTGTTAATATCTAAAAATATACCTCCCCTCCCCTACCCAGAGTGAGAAGTAATGAACTTATCAATACAAGGTTGTTACCCCATAATAGGCCGATATAGAAATCATTCATGTAGCTAATAAAGTGATTATCAATAAAGTAATGATTCCTGTAAATAAACAAGTTGGTTTTATTTTTGATAACCTACAGAATACAGAGAGGTCACTTACATACTAAATACAAGAAATTATCGAGATAATTTTAAAGTGTCAACTTCCTAGTAAGATAAAAGTAGAAAGATTTTAACAAATATTTGCCCAAAATGTCATATTATTTTAAGCCTGGCCTTAGCCAGGCTTAAAATAATCAAAAATACACTTAAATTATTACAGGTACCAACATATTTCATGTAATCACACCTACACAGTCGCATTACCTTTACTTGCCTAAATTCTAACTACACCCAGAACACATTGAAGGAAAACTATGAAGCCTATTTAATTCAATACTTTTTGCATGTTATCGCTACTCATTGTAAGCTTCTGTCATTGAATGCATACACAAAAATAAAACCATGTGTATAACCTAAAAAAACAACACATCTGCCTAAAATGTACACAAACTTCCTCATTGTACAATTACAATAAATTGGAATTATATTACCAGAAACGGTTATTAATATTACCTAATAATCCCAGTAATAACACAACTAGTATTACTCTTAACACATTTATCACTAATAAATGGCATTTCAACATGCACAAAGGGAACTAATAATATTGTGTAATACAAATCTATTCACTAAATTGAACTTTCAAGTATTCCATTACATGCAAAATGATGTTATTAAATTAATCAATTGCTATTTCCCAACTGATAAGTTTGGTTCCCACAGCGCTGATAACAGATAAAAATAACAACTTACTTATCATAGCCTGGTATTGGAGATCCAATACTATTAAAACTGCTGAACAAATTGTCTGATTCGCTAGCCGCTCTTTGTCTTCTGCGTCCTTCTAAGGTACATTTAGAATCTGGCTGTGGCCTGTTTTTAGGTTTCTTCAGAATACCATGAAGTGGTGAATTAGGTAAGGGGTTATTGAGTATTGATTTTAAAGGCTGCTTTGTCGCCTGCACTTCCATCATGTCTTGATCAACTTTTTCTAATAGTTCTTCAACTTTTGGTAAACGATCATCAACTTTAGTATTGGATAGTGTTGTTACTAATAATGGTCTGGTAGGACTTTTTCGGTATAATTTTGATCTTCCTGGCTGGTAACTATAAAGAAAAACCTAGTGTTACTGATATACAATAGTTTCTAAATAGTTATATGAGCATTATCACACTAAGAATAAATAATTTAGGAGGAAAACATTAAGGACATCAAGCATAGCCCGTGTGGTTCAGAACACATCTGTGTTGACATAAGGTTAGATAACCAAGCAGTGTCAAAGCACTACAAGTGTTTAGGTTATGTTTATATGAGCTCACCCATGGAACCTGTCCCGCTCGTGGGCCATGACGTAGTCGCCGTTCTCGGCAGCTGGCAGCGAGCACTCGTGACGAAACCGTGCAGCCGCGTATTGTGGCTCGCTGTTATTCAGCGTGAAATGGCTCTTGTTGGGCTGGGCTCGATGATATCGACAGTTACCATCCGCGGAGCGGTTCACCTCGCGACTTACATCCTCGTAAGGCGAACGGTCTATACCCTCACTGCGGCACCGACGCCGTAGTATGCGGGCTGGTTCCCGACCAGACCAATCCAGGACTGATCCTAAGGGATCGCACACGTCTAACCCGGCTTCGTAGCTTGGGCACGCTCGCCTACTATCCATATCCGACCCGCCTAATCGCGACGCATCGTCGAATGTCCACATGGATTGCACACCAGGAATTTCACTATTGCACTGCTAATTTTACTGAGAACCACTGAAACATGAACTTATATCTGCGTCGATGAAGCCAGGAGGCGACAGGTGACAGATCGCCATTCGACAACCACGATACAACGTGCCAGGACTCCCGCCAAAATTGAAAGAAAATTATGTTCTTTTTACAAATAAATAAGCAAACCTTCAAGAATGGATACTCCTACACGAATTACGCATTGACACAGTCACACACTTTGCACCGTTAATTTAATAATGCCTATAGTAATGGCGATCGAAGTACACTCAAATCATCTAGTTTTTTCGGCTGTTGTTTACCTATTTTGATAAACAAATACTTTACAATGCAGTTAGAGCTAACTGTATTGATTTGCTGTTGTATAAAATATAGTAAAACTGCGTCACATAAAATATCGATCTGTTAAAAGATATATTGAAAAGAAATTTTAAAACACTTGATAATTTATTTCTTTCTCTACACACATAATAATAGCTTGACTAGTAAATAACGTCACTGGCTGATTTCTTACTGTCTCTTTTTAGTCACATGCTTTCATAGTTTGTTAGAAAGAGAGATCGTATTAGTTCACCATACTGCCGCTATTATATTTAAATTTGTTTGGTTGGCAAATACGAGGTTTCATTGAAGATTTTGGTGATTGGAAGCTCATGGTTACAATATTTATTTGATAACAAACCTGTCAACGGGAATTAAATAATAGGGAGAGATTGTAAAAAATTAAAAAATATTTAAAAACATATTTTACAATGAAAAGTAATCATAAAGGAGAATGGCAGGTTTGTATGGAAGTTTTGTACCGCTATAAAATTTTGTATTAGTCATTGTTTTAACCAAGTGAATAGTCTGAACGATAGATATTTTTATTATGAAGTTTAGAAAAAAATTACATATTTTTAGAACTTGGGGTTCAAAAGTTATTTCACTTTGAAAATGTGCAAAAGGTATGTTAAGGTGGTACCACACTTGACATTGCGTAGTCGCTTCATTTGTCCAAATATTTGTAGACTACGTACAAATGGCGTTCAAATAGTATCTCTATATGTAATGGCGTGCAAATATATAGCAAACAAAGAAGAATAAATCCTCTAAACATGTTCTTTTTTGGCCGAACACAACAAATACGCAACGTCAAGTGTAGAGCCACCGTAAGCAAAATATCTATTACAAATGACAGATGACAGTTAACTGAAAAATGTCAATGTGCTCTCATGTGGTTGTTTATTTACAAAAAACAAAAATCTAAAAATACTGCTCGCTACTCAAGTGACTATTACACTTTGTATTATTAGAAAGAAAGAAAGAAAGAAAAACCATTTATTTTGCTACGACACACAACAAGAATTTAGAAACCCAAAAAATAACCTATGGTGCGTCGCAGCGCAAAAGGCAATTAGGAATGATCCTGTTAATTCAGCAAGCATGATGCACCTATAGAGTTTTAAAGAGTATGCCTCACAATCTTTTTCATTTCTTAGGTGCCTACGAAAATGCAAATTCATAATGTAAGCGACTGTCATTGGGTAGAAGGCCTACATTTAGCAGTGGAAGTCTTGTGGCGGATATGATAAAACTAATGTCTCACTTCACCTTGAATCTTGCAGGTAGATAGTCTCAAGGGTCTCAAGTTAATTCGATTTAAACTTAGCTTAGCTCTTTGAGAAAGTATTTCTTCTGAAAACTGGTTGCTTAGCACGCATGTAAGGATTAATTTCTAATAAGTAAGTCAAATTAGTAGAATCATCAACATTTTCATCATTAAGTCTATAAGTGGCCACTGCTGACCGAAGCCTCTTCTCGCATGGAGGTTTGAGCATTAATCTGTCAAACACCAAGCGGTCACCGGTGACCGCGACGTATTGTTCTTTAATTGTGTCTATAAAACCGGTACTCGACGAGTTAATCACCATACTAGCTCAATGTGGGTTGGTAATTCAAACTTATAATAAGAAATTATAAGCCCATGTTTCCTCACAATGTTTTCCTTCACCATTCGTCAGCGGTGTCTTTGTACTTTCTTAGATTTTTGAATATACCAATAACTCGGAAAAAAGACACATTGGACAAAAGGTACTTTGCCGTTGGTAGGTTTCGAACCCGCACTCTCATGCATGAGAAGCGGGCTTCTTAAACCTCTGGGCCACCACATTACAACTAAAGAAAATGTAAAATGAAAATGAACATTTTTGGTATAAAACTAAAGCTATCTAAATTAAATATGGCATTTATTTTATAGATTGATTCTTAAAATCACTTTTATCAAGATGGAATATATAGTTACTTACTAGGTTAAAATAAAACAAATGTATTATTTTGAAATACTTTTATTTCATTGTATTCAGGTTGTTTCTAGGAGTACTTCATCTAAAAAGAGAACAGGCCGTGTCATAGGTACAGCAGACATCAATTGCTCATATCTGTAAACAAGTAAGATAACTGTAAATAAAGTAAACAAAAGTACATTTTTTTCCTTTAGTTTTATATGTTATAATAATAAGTCTGATTCCCTATCTTAAAATGGAAAAGATAAAAGTAAATATTTGATTACATTACTTCATTTTATAACATTTATTATAGTTATTCGTATAACACAGATCATAGGAGCTCAAACAGCATGCTAATTAATAAATTATAATTATAACATGAGTATAAACCTATTAGAAACCGCTTATATACTCCACATAGATACATAATTATGTAGGTACATTATATTAAGAATGCATACCTGTTGAAGCTTTGAGAGCCGAACAACATCATCCGGCCTCATCTGTTCTACAAATGGCAATGTTAAAGTGAGGCTTAGTCCATGTTTACATAATACATTACTTCCTGATAGTGAACACTGTGAGGTGGTATGTCAGGTTGTGGTTTTATAGTTTCGACTCTTGTACGGTCTCTCAGTCAGTATGGAACATGATCTTCATCATGGGAAGTAAGCTAAAATAAGTAATATTATTAGAATATGATATTGACTTTAGATTACACTGTATATAGATAATAGTATGGTTAAATTATGCTTTATTACCTCTTGTGGCTGAATCCAATCAAATACTATATGAGCCAGTCTTTACTCCTGTTTGTTGGCGCCTTCAATTAAAACCCTGCGTCACCTTATCATTGCAATGAATCACCCATATACGACACAAACATGCCAGTGACCAATTTGTTTGCTGGATATACTTTCAGCAACATCCCGATACATTGCTAATTGCCAGCAAGCATTGCAAATATGGTCGGTAGGAGAGATCTAGAATAAAAAGAATAAAATGATACATTATGGGTAGATAACACTATGCGCCTTCTTTTATTCAGGCAACATGGTGACTTTCGATATGTTATGGGTAAACTAGGTACTTACATCTCTAGGATAAGTCCACATTGGGATATTGTTGACCACGTCTAATCTTCACTCTCATTTTCTAGAGCATGCCGTCTCATGTGCGACAAACTCTGAATGCAATTAATACACTGTAAATTCATCATCGCGACAAATAACAACACACTGCACAAAATAATGTAAATAAGTGTCTTTTCGCAATTGTCACAACAATGATGCCAATAATACCAATTTGGGCTACGGAGGAACGGTTGCCAAACTTAACGTATCACCAGATGAATAAAATAACTTCAAATTCAACAAACACATCATAACATCGCATTTGAAACAAACAGCAATGCGCCAGTATTGACAAATTAATTGTCAATGTCATCAAGACAAATGCCAGTTCAACATTGCCACAATATTCAAGTTTGTTAAAATGTTAATTATCATTAATAATCCCTGTAAACGTAGATTTAGATTGGATGTAGTGTAGATTTTTATATTTACTTATAAAAATGTTTGAAATGGAAAGGAAAATATTTCATTGATAGATATTAAAATAAATGAGTTTATGAAATAGCGAAATTCAATATGCTCTGATTTCATCTTTACGCATGGCAACTTTGTAAACGTCAATCGCGGTTCGTTTTACGTATAGTGGATTGCTTTTTATTATTATTGAATATCAGTTTTTCTAGGGTTTCCCAAGTTTTAAAAATCTATTAAATATGCTAACATAACGTACTTAGGAGGTTCTATAATGACCCAATTTTTTAATGACAAATCTTTTTTTAGCGAAGCGGTACAAAATCTGCCGTTCTCCTTTTACTTTTGGTTATAAAAAGATTTCATTAGTACTGTACAGGCTTTGATGTGAATGAGAATGATACAGCCAGCATTTCGCAGACAGAGTACTTTTTTTGTACAGAGTACTTTTTTTGTATAGACTGTGACTTTGTGAGTTCGCAGTTTACTTATCTTATTACGATAAAAAAAAAGAATCGAGGGGAAGAGAATGGTAGAAAATTATTAACATCCAGCAACAATTTTATTATAATACTTACTAGTTTCCTACTAGCCCGCAAATCCGTCCGTGTAGAATATTAACTTCAGGTGGATTTTTTTCTGCGGACAACCTAACGGACCGTTTTCCGGGGCTCCGACTCAAAGTACGAGTAGGAACTACGAACGGGGCGGTTTTTAGTCAATAAAAAATCCACTCAAACACTCGCTTTACTTATACAAGGCGGGAGAGTATTGAATGATATTTCCACTCAAAAAAATAACACAGGTAGATTTTTTCCAAACCAAATTATACCCTCTATTTATTATGTTAGACCTAGGCCTATTAGCATTATAGCTATACAAGCTTCATTCATACTCAATCCGTTCGTTAGCTCCGGAGATTAGTGTGTGCTAATAATCCTACAGATTTTTTTAAAAGAATGATAATGTACTTATTTCTCTATTAGTTTCTCTATCACCATGATATATAAGTATTAGTTTTATAAAAATGGTATTGTACACGTTTAATGATCGTCTAGCTTCTAACAGGTTCCCGGCTTTTACATAAATTCATAGACCTATTTTGATGTTTTCTGCTTTTTTATATACCACGTAGCAAAAAACATCCGGCCCACCCGGTGGAAAGCGGTTACCCTTGGAACTAATACCTGTTACGCGAAATAGATGTGGCAAATGGCAATGATAATTTTCAAGCTTTTAGATATTATTATTGTGCATTGGTGGTATGGTGGTTGCCTACATATCGGTCAAAATGGACATAAGTAATAACAGCTATCTACCTTACGTTGCTAAAATAAGTCCAATAGAGCAGAACTGAATTTTGATGGCGACCTCCGATACTTATAATACTCTTTGCCTCCGGTTAACCAGTAGCTATAATAGGTAGAAATAATTAGCCACCATTTCCCTTAAATAGCAAGTGTGCTAAAAAAAGTGAAAAATATACCCAGCCCAGGTATGTTATCATAGTTTCCGTTTTTTTTAAGGGGGCAAATCATTGAATGACTGTTCCCGCCTAGGTAAGGCGGGAGGGAGTGTCAGACTCTTACCGACTAAAAACCACCCCGTTCCTTCTCCTGCATATCGAGCCGGAGCCCCGGTAACCCGTTAGGTTCTCCGCGACATGGTGTCAGACCTGGCAGCGCTCGACTACACTCCACACACCGCGCCGTCAGCGCCACGCATCTTCCTTGGAGGTTTTATGGTATGATTTTTGTGTCTGGAGATAGGAAGCTGGGACCACTTTTTTACTACTGCGCAGGTGGAAATGTAGTAGGTAATATAAAAAAATCCCTTGGAAGAAAGGACAAAAAACGGACAGATATAGTGTCGAAAAGTAAAACTGGAAAAACATAGCATCTTCTCAGTTCTTACTACACAACTTCATGGGTATTTTTTTAAATGGGACAAGCCCGCCACAACCTCCCAAAACCGACAACTCCTATAAGCCAGGATCTACCGTAGATAACCATGAAAACACCGGAACACTGAAGTTCGGCGCGTCTCAGGGACATGAATAACTGTCTTGGTTCCCGCAACGAAGTGAATCAGAAGATATTCTAAGGAGAGAAGAAAAAAACGATAGTTTCCACTTCCATCGGTGAATTACTGCAGGAGACAGAGTGAATTAAGCCTAAAGGGGGTAGGGGGGGGGGTAGTATTTAAGAAATAAAACACTCAGTGGGAGAGAAGTATCAGTATTATTTTTTACACAGTGTTAAAAGCTAAACTTTCGCCAACATACATAGCCGCTGGTGGGATACTAATAACGCGTAAAATATAATACGAATCATAACTCTATAATTATTTTCAACAAAAATGTATTGGTACAAAAGGTATTGTTCTGAGATCTAGTTCAAATGATAATCATTGACATATTACGATATTATTATAATTCTCTCAATTTATAAAATTGAATAGGTATTATTATTACATAGCAGTGTATATTGCCACTAATAAAACCTTAGAATTGTTTACAACTTATTTCTATCTTATATTATTAATTATTAATATTCAAATTTTACAAACATAACATAACATCACGCCTTTTATCCCTGAAGGGGTAGGCAGAGGTGCATATTATGCCACTGTACAAATTTATGTTATGAGTCCCATGTAATAGGGAGTAAGCCTATTGCCATATACCGGGCACAATTCCAGATTCCGTACTACTGAGAATTTTTAAAACCCAGTAATACTTTGCCCGACCCGGGAATCGAACCCGAGACCCCTTGCCCGGCAGTCGAACTTGCGATAACAAACATAAAATTCTTATATCCTGGTACTTAGGAACATAACACCCAAGTTACCAATAATTATTTTAATGAGAATGTATAACACAATTCCGAAATATAACCGATTTCATAAGCGATCGGTTGAAGTCCGAGATACGTTGCAAGAGCCACCTGTAGCCCACGCGCGCGGTACTCCGGTGAACGTAGTCTGTAGGAGTGTGCCAGTAACTTGTACCGCATCGCTGCATTAGTTTCCAAGCCGTGTGCAGACTGGCGATGTAATCTGCAACAATATTTCAGTGCTTAGACAAAATGCATAGACTCTCACTCGGCAGTAGCGCAGCTTACTCGCTACAACGCTTACCTTAGCTCGTGAGTAACGCAATGTTTATCTCCTTAACCATCTTGACGCGATGCAGCATCTTCGCCAGCGCTTGTCTGCTCAACGCTTGCGTAGAGTACCACACTGGGGAGTCTGGTACACAGGATCTCTCCGGTTGTAAGTAAAACACGTCGTTGCGCGTGCGCACCGACTCGGGACTGTTGGAAAATATACCTTTATTAATAATATCTATCATACTATACATATACTTATACTTATATATACTTTCAAAAACGTGATTAAAGTAAAAATACAACATACCATTTAGAAATATAGAATTCAAAAAGTTTGATTGGGCACCTAAACGGATTTGCTTCATTTGCACGTTGTTCATACACCTTTCTCTTTTTCTTTTTTAAATTTGGTTCTGTAACAGACAAATGTAATGAGAAATTAATACTGATAGTTCTCTGTACGTATTTAAAATATTATTAAGAAAATTTCTTATATCACGTCACATAAATATACTTGAATCAAAAGTATACTGGCAATGTAGTAATGAAAGTGAAGACGTGTGTTTTATTTAAAAAAAGATAAGTAGAATTTCGCTTGGTTCTGTAGTCTAGCTAGTGACACAGTACAGACCCAGCCTTGAATTTGCTTCTACAACAGATAAAAGCCATTGTTCAAAATTGAACTATTATTTCCGGATAAGAAAAAGTAAATTTAATAAAAACGGATAGTTTTCAAAACTGATCATTAATTTGAATCTTCATACTAGTGAAACTAAAGACTTATTAAAAAAAAATTTACAATGTAGACAAGCTACAATTAACTAGTTTAGATTGTAAATAAAAAAGATTGGCATGGACTTAACTTGTTTAAAATTTCTACACCAGAAATGGTAGTATATGTGATTCCATATTTAGTTTAAGATCTCAGTGTACCATATACTTAGAAATAAACTTATCTTTATCTTTAAACACAGTAAAAAAATGTGTTTGTATCATTAGCTAGATGCTTCTAGCTAGTGATATGACACACACAGATATGAGTCGCGTGCTAAGCTAGTAATGTAGTAACAAAATATTTGTGGTACTGACCTAAATCGAATTGTGGAGGATAATATCTTAGTATATCATTCCTTGAGTCGGGTGTCATGGCGTCTTCCCTTCTCAGCTTCCTATGCTTCAACACGTAAGCGAGAGACAACTGCAAATGATCCTCTACTGTCTGTAACAAAATAATAGATACCATCCTTCATCTTGTCTGCAAGCTGTATTATTTTTGGGGTACCCAATTCTAATAATCATGAAAATCACACAATATATGATGCCTATTACAAAAATAGATAATTATTGTTACTGTGACGTAACAGTACAGCGTTAATTTTGTGTCAAAAGTACAAGTCATCACAACTTTAGATGCATAAATAATGAATTATATCAAAACTGGTTTCAGTTTTGATTCTACTGCAAAACTAAGTACCTATACAGTCCTATCAATTCGTAATATCGAGGGCTTCATAGTTACACATATTTCTAAAAACGTGAAATTAATAATGTCACATAATCGAATGCTGTGATTGAGAATGTCTTTGTACAATTATGTATATGAAACATACCACCAAATTGAAATATTTTGTGTTGTAAAACATGAGCGTGGTGAGCAGGACGTGCGGGGAGTGAGCGCCCAGTTGCTTGCTCTCCCATAAATGCTCCTCTTCTACTCGGGTGACTACGTAATCTGGAATTATATCAAAGTTATCAGCATGATAATACACAAGCAACGGCTATTTGACATTATAATTATGAGGTGATAATGCCAATATATTTCCTGCACAACATTCTGGAAGAGAAGTTTTGGCTATAGGGAGTTGTGTACCTTCGATGCAGTAGACAAGTGCCAGACAGGCGCACAATGACTTCGTTCAAAGTGAAGTGGAACTAAGGGTTCGTACACAAAACTGCGATGCGATGAAATGCGAATTGCTGCGATGCGATTTCGTGCGACAAGGCGTCTCCCAGGGTGACCATTCCTTCGACGACCGTCAACCGTACTAAACGTTTTTTTTTAATTGTAATCTAGGTCCTGACATGGATCATAAAAAGAGGTGTGCACTTCTGTTATTGCGTAGGAGATACAGGGAATAGAAACAAAGAAGATTTTGATGCGCGATGCGTATCTATTCCCAAGTTCTTGCGATGGTGTAGAGGGAGGTCGCACATTTTTGCGATGCGACGTCGCACCGCAGTTTTGTGTGCGAGCCTTTATATGTTTGTATTGGTTCCCCAACACACTACGCGGTTAACAACAACACAAAACTGTTTTAAGGTTACCGACTAGTTAAGACTCAGTTCGTCGCGCACGTTGCCCATGATTTAGGGCCCCGCATATGGCTTGCAAATATTCGAGTACCCTTGTCAATAATACTTACTTGAGACATCGTATAGAATTGCGAACTGCCTCGCGACTTCGTCCAGGCAATCGGTGAATTCCTCGTAATATGGATCCGAAAATATATTGTCTATCCTACCGTTTTCAAACAAATATTGTTGTATACCTGAAAATGTAATATTAAAGATTCACTTATTGGTATTATCAACACCAACAGAATTTAAATAATTAACATATAAATAGGTATGTTTAAACAATTGCAAGCGATCGAATTAATCGAAAATATTTAAATCGTTTAACTAATTATTGCATTTTATGTGTGTTTTTCAATCTGAAAATGTAATCTAGGTATGTCTGTCGTTAACGTTAACCTAGAAACAGTAAAAGCAGCTCACCTAAAACTAAATAATAAATAGTGTCGGGGGCGTATTCGCTGCCGTTCGGTTTCCGCACTTCCTTCACAAACAGACACAGCGAGTAGTTTAGTTCATCCGCTGTGAGCTGCAATATCTCGGACTTGAACGGCTTCCGTCGTATCGAGCTCGTCTCGATCTCCGCGTTCTTCGTCATCACCCATTGCTTCCACGCGTTGACGCCGAACATGTACTGAAGCAATAAGACACAATGAGTCGCCGCAGACAGACGGCATCATACAACGGCCACGTTGGACCTTCGAGTCACCTTGAGGCACATGTTGGCGTCCGGTTTCTCGGCCGGCTCCCGCGGCGGGTCAGGCAGCGGCGCGGGCGGAGGTTCGGCGCGGCGCCGCTTGGTCGTAGTACAAGCGGAGCGCGCCGCTTTCGGGGCCCCGGGGGCGCGCTTGCGGGGCCCCACCGACGCACGCAGGTCTGGTGTGATAGTATTTGTTAACATCTCAGATTCAAGGTCTACACCTTTGTCTTCGTAGTTCGTCGCCATTTTGAACGCCACCTGCAGCATGTCTTCGCCAAAGGCATTGTTATCGCCCATATCCGCCACAGGATTCAAGGTTTCCGCTGCAAATGCAAATGTGTTCAATTGGTAATCTTACAAAACGGTGTTGGTGTTACATTGTTCTCGCATAATCCAACCAATAAAACTGTATAACTGTACAATTTGTATTGAGAACCTGATTGGAAAAGAGTAACCTATGGAGTTTTTTGCTCGTTCTTCTCCATGGGAATGAGCAAATAGCTTTACTTTTTTTTGTTATTGACGTTCAAAAGTGCCTTCCTGGTCTAATTGAAATAAATGATTTTGACTTTGACTTTGAACTTTATATAATTGCAAAACAAAAGGCAGTTACAAAATTTATTAATTACTAATAATATACAATGTTGTTATAACGTACCATTGTCCTCGTCAGAATCAGAATCACTTTGTTCATTTTTCATGTCACAGGCCACCATCTCCGCCATCGTTAGCAGTTCTGCTTCAAATGGATTTGGCGGCTTCTTATCCTGGATCTTTTCTATCTCCTTCTTGATACCTTTGGCTGAATTTCTAGTTGTAGGAATAAAGACTGGTGTTGGGATAGGTATGGGAATAGGGACTGGAACTGGGAAGGGAAGGGACCACATAGCACAAGGTACAGGGACGTAGATAGGGACGGGAACGGGAATAAGTACACGTCGTTCTAAACTAGGGTCTGTCTGACACTCCTTGGTGCACATCTCAGGTCCACACGAAACGCTTTTAGACTCCATTATAGGTTTAGTTACCTTATTGGTTATTACTGATACTGATGAAGGTATGATTTTTATTATTTTAAATTTGCGGGGTCGTCGTGCGGGGGGTGGTGTTGGTATTACTGGGGTAGTTGTTTTTGTGGATTGAGGTGATGATGGTGGTGTAGAGGTTTTTGTGGACGGGGTTGTGGATGGTGGTGGGGTAGGGGATTGTGGTGGAGGTGGTGGGGTAGGGGATTGTGGTGGTGGTGGTGGGGTAGGGGATTTTGGGGGTGGAGGTATTTCGGGTGACACGGGGGGCTCGGGTTCTGGTACGGGTTGTTGTACACATGTAGAATTCTGTTCTGTAATGACCGGCTTGAGCAGAGAATGAGCTGCTAAGGATTGGACGTTTGGTGCTAAGGATTGGGTTGAACGCTGCTGGACTTGGAGAGCTATGAACAAGAGAGAACCGTTAAAAATAGACATTTTCGCAAGCTTAGCAACGCACGAGCGACGCCACTGGTATTGCATACGTTTACAAACTATTTTCTAGTAACTATTTGGTACGAGTTTGTTTTATGTTAAACGAAATCGAAACGTTACTGCGTTCGACGCTCTGATTGGCCGGCTCCAATGGATCAATCAATAAGAGAGCCGAACGCGATCTAGAAAGAAACTCGTACTAAAGGTACTCTGCACACAGCGGGCGCGGCGCTGCGGGAAGGGGGCGACACTGAGCAGTTGTAATGACAGAGCCGTCCTGCTGGACGCGACGGTAACCGACGGCTCTGTGCGGCGTCGTCCGTAATATCTAGTAGTGTAGTGTCGCGTCGGCGTCCCGTCCCGCCGCGCCACGCCCGCAGAGAGACCTTTAGCCCTCTCATCATCATATCAGCTATAAGACGTCCACTGCTGAACATAGGCCTCCCCCAATGCCTTCCATACAGGCCGGTTACAAAGCCCTCTATGGTCACAAACATTGTTTCGTACGGAAGTCAACACCCAGTCAGTCGCCCCGATATAGCGTTAGGTAACCTTAACTTGTGATTGAATCTCGTTATAACATCAATTATAAAACAAACTTACACATAATATAAAACTTACTTTTTTTAGCAGCTGGGTACATCCGTCTGGGCGATCCCGTGGGTACAGCTTTCTGTTCATCGATGGCCTCGCTTGGTATTAACGAAGGCGTATACTTTGAATAATTACCCTAAAACAATAGACAAATATGTACATAGGTTTGTTGCCATTATGATTAATATATTGAGTGTGTAAGTATCATTATAGTTCATGTTATGGGAACAGAAATATCTATACATTCTAAAATTCCTGGTCAAGGAATTAAGATTTCGATTTTATGTTTATTGACCATTTTTAATCTGTATTTCTGGTGATTTGAAACACTGTCTGCTGTCAAGTATTACGTCGCTTTCGGTAAAACCGGACCCGGGTGTAAGTATGACATGTATATCCCAAAACACTAACTAACGCATCATCGGTAGAACGTGAAAGGTTCAATGTTTATTGCACAGTTGCCAGCAGATCAAACTACTCCAATCTGTCAAATTTAATTATTGGATTTTCGAATTTATGTCAATGCAATAAATTTGAAGATAAAATAGAGAAATTTTACAAAAAAGGATAGGTTAACCTGTTGGCCATTGTACACACGGCTACACCAGGATGAACTGATTTTGTATAGATTAATGTGTGACCGTGTGTACGTATGTCTTGGCATTACACAGCCGATAGTAAGCCACGTATATTCCTTTAGTTAAGGACCTAAGGACTTTTAATAGGACTAACCTGAAATTTCAAGACGCACTGGTACGAACAGAAATTCCTTAATGAGGCATCAGACATCGTTAAGTGGTATAGAACTTGCGACTTTTTCTTGCACAAATCACATTGCGTACTGAAAAAAGAAAACAGAATAAAACTGACTTAATAACCAGAAAAACGGTGAAATATCCGGTGCTATAAACACAATCGGTCAAAATACCCACCGGGGCTCCGGTTCAAAGCAGAAATATTAACGCGGTTGATTTTAGTCACTAACACTCGAATACTGAAAGGCTACTCGAATTTAAGTTGTACTTAAATATCGTGCCATCGCTGTCATTTTACAAATAATTTTTGTGTCATAGTGACAAACTATACTTAAGCGCGACTAAAATTGAGTCGTACATACATAAGAGTCTGACACTCCCCTCGTCACCCAATAGAGACCAGAAAAGTAATTGGATGATTTTATACCCTCAAAAAAATGCTTATGACGTATCATCAAGATAATTTTCAATTATTATTTATAGCTTTTTGATGTTTAGGTACAATTTATACTTTATACTTTAACCCGCTTTTAGTCATACGTCCTCGTCATCAGGAGCCAAAACTAGATATAGACTAGCAGGCAGTCCAATGTTCCATCAACCACCTTCCAATTATATCAACAGCTCAAGGGTACCATAATAATACTGTATAGTTACCAAATCCTTACTAATATTATAAATCGGAAAGTTAGTTTGTTTGTTCCACTTTCGCGCCGTAACTACTAAACCGATTGCCTTGAATTTTTGCAGACGTGAAGTTAGAAGTCTGGATTAAATAATAGGGTACTTTTTATCCCGGAAAAATTTGATATTCTCGAGGGAAAACGAAATTATTGGTATAGATGGCGCTATGTGTATTAGTATATGTCACATAGGCTACTTTTTAACCTTTTGTGACGCGAGCGAAGCCGCGGGTAAAAGCTAGTATACATATAATTGCAAAGTTACAACAATTAGAAGTATGAAATTCCGATTCTTACATTTTATTTAAAACGTCAAAAAGTCAATCCATGAGGTCAATTTATAATAAAGCATGTTAATGATTAATTATTGTTTTTCGGCTTACTCTCGTAATTATTTGACGAGGAACTCGACTAGTTTCAAGTCATACTAGAGGCTCATATTTATGAGCAAATTCCACAACCCACGACGCGTGAGTAGGCCGAAAAACATAATAATAATTTTATTATGTCTCACGAAAGTTATAATACAAACATGTTAATAATAATAATTAGTTTAGTATTCTTACCGTATAGACGACACAGCACTAACAGAAACTTGGTAGAGATTCAAACAGTTGAGTGAGCACACCATAATGGCCTGACCATTTGCCTGGACCCGCCTTATCATGTCGAAATTGTATTTCTTCACCTGACACCAGTTACAGGGCACCACATGCCTAGATTTATTTATATAAACATTCATACATAAATTTGAGCAAAAACAGTGGGCTGTTGCACCTTCGTAGATAGTAAAAAAATTACTATACTTCCTTTCAAAGTATTTATTGCACAAACGACACTGGTCTGTGAACAAAAAGAAACATAGAATTAGTTTTTTTTTAGTTAAGACAGGACTTTGTCGCTTTGCGAGTATATCGCCCCATCCAATTAACTCGTCGAGTATCGGTTTTATAGACACAATTAAAGAACAATAGGTCGCGGTCACCGGTGACCGCTTGATGTTTGACAGTTTAAATAACAAAATGACAGATAAATATAACTAAATTAGGCTTAAGTAGGTTTATTTTGCTAAATATTTTACTGCATAGCATGTCATTTAAATGGCCAACACCTGATGTAATGCTATCAATGTATGTTCTTCTGAGAGGATTATTCCGGACACATTTAAGAAAAAAAATTGGCGGTACATCTTCGATCGTTCCACAGTCAACACAGTTTGATGACTCGACCGTAAAAGGGTAAAAATTAACATACCTACTTCTGAAGGAACCTTTTATTGGAACAGTTTGCTTTTTGTTGGCGATAAAGGCAAGCCTAAGTTAATGAATGAGCAATAGGGTAGATTACTAATTTTTATTTTATGTCCGTCTGGTAGATTATTTAAAATTATTAGACACGTTTTTTTATTTTCTTACGTACACAGAGACTTTCGACGCTATATATTGCTTTGAAATATCGCGTGACGTCACTTTTGTGTACGTTTTATACTTGAAAGTTACGTAATTAGCTCCCACTCCTAAACTTTGACTCGTTTCATTTAAGTATTGTTTTCTTATACGACAAAATAAAAAAATGCGTGTCTAATATTTTTTCATTACCTAAGTAACTGACAGACTAATCAGATTTTTAATTTTCATACCCTGTCATCATCCCTATTAAGGATGAATTCATAGAATTAGTTAATTAAGACATGGTTTCTAGTTCGTAAATATAACTCACCTGGGACGATATTGTTAACGAATTTGAACGCTGTAAAACAGGTATCCGAACACAACCTTTGTGACGAGTCCTCACGCACATCCACTTCAATCGAAGTTTCTTTTTCTAAGGAACACACAGCGCACTTCGCCCACACTGGCTGAAGCATCTGGTTTTTGCTCATCAGGTCAAACTTCTTTATACAATCTTGTGAACAAAAGTCTTTAAACTGTCCTTTATCACCGACGGGTGCCCGAAAACTTTGGTGACTGACTGATGTATCTTGTTGACAATAATGACATATCTTCAAACCTTTCTTAAACTCTTCTAAACATGAACAGGTACAAAACTGCCGGATATCGAAACCAAATCGAACGCAATATTTCCCTAAACTAGTTTTTTGCACATTGTTCTTACAGTTCGCGCACCGAGCTCCAATTTTGTTCTGATAACGTTCTAAACACAATTCACTACAGAAGTCCATATTTTCCCAAGTCAATAATTTTTCGCCAATGTTAAGAATAAGTTGGCATCGGTAACACATCCGAATAAAAGTACGGTCTCTCTCTTCTCTCGCGGCTTGCAAAGTCCGTTCTCTCTCTTCCCGCGCCCTTTCCACCATCGCAGGTGTCTTCGCTTGTATCTTATATGCTTCGTCTAAATATTTGTCGGTTGCATTACAAATAACTTTTAACGTAAGCAAAGACGGATTCTGTGACTGGGTAGGTTGTTTTCTTGGAGTTATCTTCTTTTTAATCATATATTTGCCGTTTTCCTCAGCGACATTGCGTGGCACAATAGTTTGTTTCCTTGTTGCCTTCCTTACAATCAAATATCTATCATTTTCTTCAGGGACATTCCGTGGAGAAAATGTCCGTGGAGAAGTCCGTGGATTGTACCATGGAATGTTTCCTTGTTTTTCTATTTGCTTCCCTGTAATTACATATCTACCATTTTCTCTACCATTTAAGGTTTTCATGCACGAATTGGCACAGATAAACAGAGTTTCACCGTCGCTATTCAGAGAGTATGAACATTTTTTGTGAACATTGCAAACGCAGCATTTGGCTCCTGTGGGCGCAATTTCTTCGACTTCGATAAAACTTCGTTTCTTGAACATGTATTTGTCTGCGTCATCGGCCATCATACTGTTGAGACAGGTCTTGGAGCAGTAATAAGTGTGCTCACCGTCGTAATTGCAATAGAAGTAACAACTTTTTATTTCTTCACATTCTGAACATGTTAAGATTTTAGGTACAATTTCTTCAATTAAGTACTTCTTGTGTGTGGAATACTGGATGACACATTGTCTCTGGAAGCTGTTGGCGCATGTCTGAGAGCACAAGTAGACGGTCTCACTCTCTTTGGTAGTATATCTGTAGGTACAAGGCTGTTCAACCTTACATTGCATACAAGTGCTGTCAACCGGGATGATCTGGATAATGTGTGGGATTTCACTAGCATCAATTTCTATAGATTTATTGTGTTCATATTCTGTATTTTTCCCTGTAAAATTAATACAAAGCTTCAATATTCACCAACTTGGATAACTATTTTTAAAATGTGTGCTAATTATACGGACAGTTGGTTTTTTTGACCTTATTGTTTTCTAATTAAAACTTTGCTTTTACACATTATCTTGACCATTACTAACTGACGTTTCAGTGCAGTGGGAATTAAATTAAATGTATATCCTTACTCTCTGCCTGCTTTCTCTTTTCAGGTACAGCCTTGCTGGTGTCCGATATTTCTCCTTCAATGTCTGACAGGAGACACACTTCCTCATTAGCTCCAGGCTGATCTGCCAGCTCAGATACTCCACCCTCATCAGGGTGATCTAGAATAAAAATTTTGTTTCACTTGTTTTATTTCAAATAATTATTGGAAATTAACTTTAGTGAAATTTTGGATACTATAAGAAATAAAATATCAAATAAACAGTTTCCAACAAGAATACAAAAATGTACACTACCTGAAATTCCTAGTATTTTCTTCACTGGCTTCTCCTGTTCTTCACGCCAAACTTGCAAACGGCTGAAATATAAGAATGAAATATTTAATAATAGAAAACAGAACATTTTGGAGAGCAGGTAGTAATCAATAATCATCATCATGATCATCATCACTTTTACTCATCAATCTCTAAATTAAGTACTAGACGAGGGCCAGTTTCTTGACTACTGTGAGAAGAATCGCCGTAACAAACTCAGAGGTCTTTTTAAAAGACAAATAATGTGTGAGAACCGTGCAAGTTGATTCAGTAGTGGTTTTTTGAGGAAAGATTCACAACAGTTTGAGAAGAAGTTTGAAGTTTAACCCTCCTGCCGTGGACATGTTCGTGTTTGCTTGGAAGCCGGCAGAATTTGTTGTTATGAGCAAATAGGTAATTATACATTGACTTACCTTATATCCAGTTTGTAGTGCCCTCGAAATACTCCCCGACCTCTTTGTAGAGAATTTCGTTTCGCTGAATATGTCGCATGTCTTTTATACGACGCTTTACTTGTTGTTACATTCATTGTGGAAATCTAAATAACAAAATAAAACTTCAGTTTGTAACAACCGCACATAAGTCCACTGTAATTTATTTATTATCAGCCATGATCAAAGGATCAAAGGCCTCCCTATCCTACTAATAATTACTTTTATTTTACAAAACTCGACCAACAATATTGATAAACTTCAGCAGTACAATAAAGAGAAGATTGTTTTCTGTTTTCCGCATCTCAGCGAATTGATATTCTATCTAATCTGACAGTGAGACTGACACTGACAGTCAATGACAATCATTCATCTCATGATCATGACATAATGGGTCACGGTTTTTGTTTTTATCGGGGACTTAGGATCATATTGAAAATAAATCCTTTTTTCAACATCGTTGTTTTTTGTATTCCGTGTATTGGAGACTCGCATCGATATAATAGAGACGTAGACCAACGCTAGACCACCAATTTGTACTTGACATAAAGAGTTGCTCAGTGCGGGAATCGAAACCGCTACACATTGAATGGCAGTCCGTTACAGGTTTAGTCTATTTCATTGAATAGGACAAAAGATTTGATGGTAAATTAATTAATTTATTGTGATAATACGGTTTATACCACAAGAAAAATTCAAACAGTTACAATACTGCACTGGAACAAAAAGCAAAACCACAAATGGCATTACACCATACATGGACATTGGACACCTGTAACACCAGAGTAAAGTACGTTGTTGAAAGCCTTTGGCGGAGGGGAATAGATTGGGCCTCTGGTAACCTCAGTTATTTTGTAGCGGAATGCTCGCGTGGGCTGAGCACCGCCGTGCCCTCAGGGAAGTGATCGGCGATGGCGACCTCTCGCGTCCGGGCCTAGTGCAGGTAACGATGCGGAGCGAGGGGGGCTGGGATGCCGTCTCCTCCTTCTGCGAAACAGTTATGCTAGCTAAGGAGGAGGCGGGACGCGTGAGGCAGCGAAGCGCTGCCTTCTCGCAACCCAGCCATCGTGAAGGACACACCAGGCGTCGGGGATCGCGGGACTATCTCCGGCCACCGTAACCGCGGGCCTGCGGACGGCGAGCATGGGTGGCTACCCGTCGGACCAGAAACAGACTCAAACAGCCATCAGGCCACCACGGATGGGGCCCACGCCCAACAGAGTCGATGCCGATTCGGAGTCGGAGAGAACCTAACGGGTTCCCGGGGCTCGACGTGCAGGAGAAGGAAGGGGGTGGTTTTTAGTCAGTAAGAGTCTGACACCTCCCTCCCGCCTCACCCAGGCGGGAGCAGTCATTCGATGATTTTCCGTTCTTTAAAAGAAAAGAAAAGAAAAACCTCAGTCATTTCACACGTCAAAATCATAACACAACGCAAGCATTGCTTCACTTTGACTTTTTATGAAGTTTTGAGACCGTGGTATCACTCAGTTGAGCTGACCCATTCATACCGAAGCTTTACACTTTCAGATGTCAAAGAGCACGGAAATCTACATCATCATATTTCCTAAACTGCTTTAGGATCTTTCTTCGTTCTCCAAGTCTTCGTATATATCCAAGTCATGTTTATATTAGAGACCTCAGTCTTACTGACACCAAATATTTTGCTCAGTTCAAAATCTGTAATGTTTCTCCTAAGTTTAATTAATAACATGAGAACTTGGTCCTCTACCGATAAACAAACCAACTCCAACGGTATTCTTAAATGATAAGTTATAGGTAAAAGAGTGCTTAGAACTAAAGAAAACTTTGCAGAAGTTTCTAATCCAGTATAATAATGCACTGTCTCATGATCTGCAAGTAACAGGTCAGTTGAGAATAGTCTTAATATGTTTGATGTCTGAGTGCCACAAGTGTTTTGATTTACAACATAAGATAATGGTGATGTGTCACATTCATTTTCAATGACAAGCTCTTGAGATGCATTGCAATCAGTCATGTGCACATCGTCATCTTCTTTAAGTGGCACTATGTCCTCACAGTATTGAGAAGTAGAAGGCATTTCAAAAAGCTGTTTTTTTTTAAAGTTACGGGTTTTTAATCTATCTTGTCTTGCCTTTGGCTTCTCCGAAAGTGGTGGTGTGTTCCATGCAAAGACAGATGGTACAGCACTTTTCTTAAGATATTTGTGCTGGTGTTCAACTCCTGTAACAAAAAGTTAGGAATGTTATTAACGTCTTAATACAGTACTAATTAAACTAACTATCTTATTGTTATCGTAAGATGTTTATATTAATAGTTAGTACAAGAAATTGTTGGCAAGCAGGTTACCTGTGTATTTGCTGATTTTTTCGTAATCACTTTCCACAAAATGTTTCCGACATAACCTCGAATTATTTGTTGGAACTAAATCTTCACGATGAATGGCTTTTAACCAAAGCCGACGAATTTCCTTATCTTTTGGGATATGATGGACTCCTATTTCCGAGCATTTCAATACGATACAACGAGTCATTTTAATAGAACAAATATTTTTCTTATTTTTAACGACGAGAAACGCAATGTTTTGGGCACTAGCTATAACAGCGCCACTTTGACAGATGCCAACAATCAGTGTTGCCAACGGTGCTGGCTCTAATGTCGCCGTTTCTCATGCATGAAGAAGCCTAATATCGCCGAATTTCAGTTTGTAGTAGCCTAAAGTAGCCCAAACACCAAAATATCATTAAGTACCTATATGAATAAAATGAAATGTAGTTCTTAAGGAGTGTGAATTTGTTACCTATGAAACAAAGTTTTTATTCATTAAAAAAATCACACAAACTTTATTTTTAATACGATAATCTAACGATACTAGATAGATAAAACAAATCAATGAAATTAGGTAGTTAACATTTAACATAAAACTAAACAAAATCAAAATAGAATTATTCAGATTTGTCTTCTCCTAGTAATACTAAGGCATCAACAAGACTTTCACCCTCTTTGGTACCTAGTAGTAGTTGATGTGCTAGTACTGGCCTGGCGCAAAATCTAGAGGTGACGTACATTTTTCTACCAGCGTGCAAACTCACCATGCGTGATTGCTTAGTTGAAAATTATTGCTATATATACTCTTACATTCATATGGTTATGAATTCTAAGAATGGCGATCAACAACAGCAAATTGTACCAACATTACATACACGCATGGCCGCATGCCCCTTGGCCTAGGTACTATTATATGAAAAAAAACTTAAAACATTTAAAAAGCCCTAGAGTTGAGTAGCCTAATTGGCGACCAGTCGCTCTTTAGATTTTTTCGTCGACGATTCTCCTTCTGAGTAGCCTAAATGGCGAAAAATCGCCTACGTTGGCAACACTGATGCCAACCATATTGTGACTTGTGAAGTAGGTATTAGACTAGGCATAGGTACAGGATACTTTTTTTTAACGTGATGGAAATCCTCATAGACTTCCCACGCCCGACGGGGGAGTTGTTCGGCAGGCAGAAGAGGAACACCGCGGTATTGCTCTTCTGCTTGTGGCCGTGCTTATCACTCAAGTGACGACCGTGGAACACAATGCTAACTCCCACCCATGCAGTGGACGACTGAGTCGCCTAATCAGTCGCCCACCAGGCCTCTCCTATAGAGGTCGCACGCAGATCCAGGCATACAGGATACTAGAATATTAATTTCAGCAAGTTGAAAAATCTTATAAATGATGTGACTTATAGATGGTGTCAAATATAATTGTATAATATATTATTAGTGTATAATTTGTACTTGCTTAGAAAAAGCGTGCTAGATCTTGCGGGATTCATATTTTCATATCGGGCAACACAACAATCGATCAAAGCGACACTGTTGTTAAAGAGTTTTGGATCAAGTTGGTAGATTTTCTCTTTATGTAGTCTGTGGATTTTCTACATTTCCGAAAGTTCCTGTAGCGAAAACTGTTTAAATGTATGGTATGTAATTATGTTTACTCTTGAAGCTTTTCTGATATGCTTATTATTTTACATAGCTTTTGTCTTCTTATATGAAACTTCACCATGTATCATTCTGTCTAATAAAAACCGCTCCAAAATCCGTTACGTAGATAGTAGTTTTGAAGATCTAAATCTTTGAAGATGTTCAACTATTCAAATGCCAATTAATTTTAGGTGTGCGTTACCCAGGCCCGATGTTGTCGAAAATTGTCATTTTAATCTTATAGATGTAGTTGTACGGCTTCTGTAATTGTTGCGCACATTTTTAAATTTGTTGCGCTTATAGTTTTGTAACTATTTCACAAAAACATTTCCTGCTGGGGTAACGTTACCCCAGCCAGACCTTTTTCTTTCTAACGGGAATATTTAAATAATACTACTAGCTATAAAATTAGTTGTCTAGATGAAGTAAATGTTGTGCCTTGTTTTGTATTTATTCTTTCATCAGTTGCGAAGTTATTCGATATTTTGCTAGGGTAACGTTTTTGATTTTCCTAGATCTTTGAAATAGTTAAGCGGATTTTTATCATATTTTGTACATGGCTTCTTGGGAATTAGTTTAAATTTGTTGTGCAATAAAAACCTATTTTTGTTATTTGGCCACTGGCTTGGATATAATATGAACTGAATGTTATGTCAATAATTAGTTGTTTAGTTTATATTTTTTTTTTTAAAAACGTTGCCCCACACTAGTATTTTCTCCTGTATCTTGGGTGCGTTTACAAACATACAATATCACATACACATGACACCCAGACCCGGAACAACAATCTGTGGATCACACAAAGAGTTGTTCCGTGCGGGAATCGAACCCGCGACACGTTGCGCGGTAGCCAGTTGCCCAGCCACCGCGCCAACCGTGCAGTCAAAATCATTAAATATTTCCATTAGAAAGTAAACGGTCTGGCTGGGGTAACGTTACCCCAGCAGGAAATGTTTTTGTGAAATAAATAAAAAACTATACATAAGCGCAACAAATTTAAAAATGTGCGCAACAATTACAGAAGCCACACAACTAATATATCTACAAGATTCAAATGACCATTTTCGACATCTGGCTTGGGTAACGCACACCAATTTTAGACGTTCCCAAGAATAGATTTATCTCGAATTCTTTTTTGTAAAATGACAGACAGTATGATATTATTCTAGTACAACTTGAGTAGCCATAGTAGCATTTCAGTATTCGGGCGTAAACCTATGTAGCCAATATATTCGGGCGTAAACATAGCTGAAGCGTTCGTTTCCGCTATGGACAGACAGCGGAAAGCGCTTTGTTTCACAGGAATTTGATTAGAAGGTGTTTCATGCTACGGAATTGTCGCATCACATCATTACATCTCGGGAGACGTATGGCATGGGGGGCATGGATCCAATTGTTTCGAGGAATAATTAATTATTGCTAAGCTGGTTACTGGTTGATATACTGGTTAAGTTCACTTGTGTAGCGGTCATTTCGGTTAATCTTGCTTGTAGATAAACCGAGGAAATCCTAGGGACTTCCTTATCCACACCATAGTGTCTAGGATATAAAATAAAACACTTAGTTTTAGAGAATCAGTATTCTTTTTTACACAGCGTTAATCCTAAACCTTATATCTGACGCCATTATACTTAAAATATAATACGAATCTGACTCTTTTGCTAAGCTATAATTATTTTCAATAAAAATTTCTATCTGAGATATTATATACTTTTCTCAATTTATAAAATGAATAGGTACTACTATTACACAGGAGTGGATTTGCCACTAAAACTTGGAATTTTATAACTTATGTCTATCTTACATTATTAATATTCAAATTTTACACATGGGAAAACATAAAATCTTTATATCCTGGCACTGAGGAACCTAAACCCAAGTCGCCAATAATTATTTTAATGAGAATGTATCACACAATTCTGAAACAAAATATTCTTGTTTCGCTTGGTGTATTTACAAAATTTCTAATGATTCGAAACAATCACATGTTTTATAAATGATAGACCAAGGAATTAGATAATAATGATAAATAATATGTGAATTGAATGGTACAATTAGTACCATTATCTGTACATACGTAAACAGTCCCGCACAGAACTTACGACTAAAACATTGTAACATTATAAAAACGTAATCTTATATAAACTAATTAATGTTCGTCGTCCGTTACGCAGACTGATATACAAAGTAGAAAAAATATACATGTACATGTACACCACAACAACAGATTTCATAAGCGATCGGTTGACGTCCGAGATACGTTGCAAGAGCCACCTGTAGCCCACGCGCGCGGTACTCCGGTGAACGTAGTCTGTAGGAGTGTGCCAGTAACTTGTACCGCATCGCTGCATTAGTTTCCAAGCCGTGTGCAGACTGGCGATATAATCTGCAACAATATTTCAGTGCTTAGACAAAATGCATAGACTCTCACTCGGCTGTAGCGCAGCTTACTCGCTACAACGCTTACCTTAGCTCGTGAGTAACGCGATGTTTATCTCCTTAACCATCTTGACGCGATGCAGCATCTTCGCCAGCGCTTGTCTGCTCAACGCTTGCGTAGAGTACCACACTGGGGAGTCTGGTACACAGGATCTCTCCGGTTGTAAGTAAAACACGTCGTTGCGCGTGCGCACCGACTCGGGACTGTTGGAAAATATACTGTGATGTCATTGGCAGAAGAGTGGTAAACGGGATTGACCAAATAAACGCAAACCCGTCATTTAAGTTATCATTAATTGTGTTTGTCCTGTTACGATTAAGGTTATCCAACGTAAGTGTTAAAGGAAATCGGAATTTGGAGATCTATGTACTTAAAAAAAATATACAAAGTATGATGAAAATACAGTCTGTCATAAATATGAAATAATATGTTCAGTATTATTATGATGTTACTTATTTTTAGTGTGCGTTACCCAGGCCAGATGTTGTTGAAAATAGTCATTTGAATCTTATAGATAATAAGTTGTGCAACTTCTGTAATTGTTGCGCATATTTTTAAATTTGTTGCACTTATAGTTTTGTAATTATTTCACAAAAACATTTGCTGCTGGGGTAATGTTACCCCAGACCTTTTTCGTTATAATGGGAATATTTAAATAATTAGTAGCTATAAAATTAGTTGTCTAGATGAAGTAAATGTTGCGTCTTATTTTGTATTTGTTCTTTCATCGGTTGCGAGGTTATTCGAGATTTTACTGGGGTAACGTTTTTGGTTTTGCTAGATCTTTGAAATGGTTGAGCGAATTTTTATCATATTTTGTACATGCTTTTGTAGGGGTTAGGTATCACATAGAACACACACTGTAATAGCGTAAGCGTATAAACATGTAGCCGCATTGTGCGCGTCGCTCACTCGTCGCCTGTACATTATAGAGGCAATACATATTCAGTTCAGTTCCGTAACATCTGTTTTATTTATGTCCTATAAAGAGAGTAACCTAAAAGCAGAACCTAAAGTGGTGACCCCGCGTTAAAGTGAACAAGTTAGCAATCTCAACAAATCCACATCCTTCAGCCGCATCGGAACTGGCAGCAATCACCTTGACTTCCAAAGTTCCCGAGTTTTGGACAGATCAACCCAGAGTATGGTTCATTTGCACCGAAGCAATGCTGGCACCACAAAAACTTTCCGACGACGCCAGGTACGATATTGTTGTATCTAAATTTTATTTTTATTTTTTATTACGAATATACGAGGAGTCGAAAAACAGGTAGCTTTAAAAACTAATAAGCGAAATGGTAATTAATAAAACTAATAATAATTATTCTGGTTTTAGAATATATTATAATTATGTATTATTCTGGTATAGAAGCCATGTACAAAATATAATAAGAATCCGCTTAACCATTTCAAAGATCTAGCAAAATCAAAAACGTTACCCCAGCAAAATCTCGAATAACATCGCAACCGATGAAAGAACAAATACAACACAATGCACAACATTTACTTCATCTAGGCAACTAATTTTATAGCTAGTAATTATTTAAATATTCCCATTAGAAAGAAAAAGGTCTGGTTGGGGTAACATTACCCCAGCAGGAAATGTTTTTGTGAAATAATTAAAAAACTATAAGCGCAACAAATTTAAAAATGTGCGCAACAATTACAGAAGCCGCACAACTAATTATCTATAAGATTCAAATGACCATTTTCGACAACATCTGGCCTGGGTATCGCACATTTATTTTTATGTTAAGCTTATTATTACCTATTTAATCATGATTTTATAATCACGACCATAAAATAATTATAAGTCTTCGAAAATGTGACTGAAGGAAAAATTTAACATACCATTTAGAAATATAGAACTCGTAAAGTTTGACTGGACACCTCAAAGGATTCTCTTCATTTTCTTGTTGTTCGTACACCTTTTTCTTTCTTGAATTTGCTTCTACAAACAGATAAAAGCCATTGTTCAAAATTGAATTATTATTTCCGGATAAGAAAAAGTAAATTTAATAAAAACGGATAGTTTTCAAAACTGATCATTAATTTGAATCTTCATACTAGTGAAATACATAATATAGCATTACGCCTTTTATCCCCGAGGGGTAGGGAAAGGCACTTAATGCCACTGTACAATGTAACACCCACTTTTCACTATTTATGTTATGAGTCGACAATTCCAGACTCCGTGCTACAAATGAGAATTTTTTAAAAACCCTGTATTACTTTGCCTGACCCGGGAATCGAACCCGAGACCCCTTGTCCGGCAGTCACACTTGCGACCACTTGGCAATGAGGCAGTGAAACTAAAAACTTATTCAAAAATTTGTAAATTTGTTTTTATAGTAAACATAACAAAAAATTGTGTTTGTATCACTAGCTAGATGTTTCTAACTAGTGACACACAGATATGAGTCGCGTGACAAGTTAGTAACGTAGTAACAAATGTTTGTGGTACTGACCTAAGGCGGATTGTGGAGGATAAAATCTTAGTAAAACATTCCTTGAGCCAGGTATCTTGGCCTGCCCTGGCTGGTTAGGATTCCTCTTCCAATGCTTCATTATGTGAGAGAAAGATAATTGCATATGTTCCTCTACGGTCTGTAATAAAAGAGTAGATGCCATATTTCATCTGCACTGTATTAAAAAACCCCTGAATCCTAATTTTATTAAAACAGCATAAAAATCCATTCAGAATTCAAAAGATCCATTCAGACATCCCATTGTAGTAGAGTAAAAAACATGTAATGCAAGTAGGTGTTTCTATTATTCATTCATCAAATGATAAGAATATTAAAATGTGAATGAGAATGTTGATCTATGTGAAACATACCACTAAATTGAAATGTTTTGTGTTGAAGAACATGAGTGTGGAGAGCAGGACGTGCGGGGAATGAGCACCTAGTTGTTTACTCTCCCATAAATGCTCCTCTTCCACTCGAGTGACTATGTATTCTGGAAATATATCAAAGTATGTATTAGTATGAGGAGACATAATCGAAGAACTAATGGAGATTTCTTCACTAGAACTGTGAATTGTTGTGAATATCAATAGCATGCAAATAATAAAAATATTATTAATACTTACGGGAGTCATTGTATAAAACTGAGAACTTCCTCGCGACTTCGTCTAAACAATCGGTGAATTTCTCGTAATATGGATCCGTAAATATATTGTCTATCCTACCGTTTTCGAACAAATATTGTTGTATACCTGAAAATTTATTAAATAACTATGTTTAAAGATTAGCAAGCAAACGAATTTATGGAAAATATACAATATGCTTACTTTTAGGTAGTCAGGTAAAAAGGTATTAATTAATATGTTAAAATCAATATTTTATTTTGTGTTAAGGTAAAGGTTATTTTGATCTGAAAATAGAATCCAGGTCATCATGTTTAGCATTCATAACTTTTGAAACGACATGTTAAAGAAACAATAAAAGTAGCTCACCTAAAACTAAATAATAAATAGTGTCGGGGGCGTATTCGCTGCCGTTCGGTTTCCGCACTTCCTTCACAAACAGACACAGTGAGTAGTTTAGTTCATCCGCTGTGAGCTGCAATATCTCGGACTTGAACGGCTTCCGTCGTATCGAGCTCTTCTCGATCTCCGCGTTCTTCGTCATCACCCACTGCTTCCACGCGTTGACGCCAAACGTGTACTGGAGCAATAAGACACAATGAGTCGCTGCAGACTGACGGCATTAAGCATACAGGGTCACGTCGGACCCTCGAGTCACCTTGAGACACATGTTGGCGTCGGGTTTCTCGGCCGGCTCCCGCGGCGGGTCGGGCAACGGCGCGGGTGGCGGCTCGGCGCGGCGCCGCTTGGACGTGCGAGCGGGGCGCGCCGCGGGCGGGGGCGCGGGCGCCCGCTTGCGTGGCGCGGCCGACGCGCGGAGTGCGGCCACCGCGCGCTGCTGCTCCAGTACCATCATGTGGTGATGGTGCATGCTCTCACCCTCCAAACCTAACAAAGTATGCAAAATATACACTTAGTGGCACAATCAACACATTTATATCTTTTAATTAAACTATTATTTACCGTTTTTTATGTTATTAGAAACAATATAGGAATACTAAAACTGTAAGTAAATAAACATATTCGACCACTACGGCATAAGAAAGTAAAAATTAGAAAGACCGTAATATAACGGTAACAATGTCATCCTTAAATTGTCCAGCAGACATAATAAAAGGAAACACACCTAGATAATTTACTGCTAAAATAGCTACCTTATAATAAACAGTAACATTAACAAAACAATGTTTATAAATACATGTGTGCGATACCCAGGCCAGATGTTAATTAGTTGTGCGGCTTCTGTAATTGTTGCGCAGATTGATCCCAGAGAAATTGGTCCCAGCACTCTCAATAAGAGCTCTAAAGGCTTACTTTAAACGTTATTTAAAAGCTTGTGATAACATTCAGTTCAAATATCCAATCCAGTGGCCAAGGCCGTGCTCGTGAAGAACTCAATATCATCATAACTAGTTGAATACTTACAATATACTAATGAAACTTCACATAAATTTGGTCTTGTTGGGGTAACGTTATCCCAGCAGGAAATGTTTTTGTGAAATAATTAAAAAACTATAAGCGCAACAAATTTAAAAATGTGCGCAACAATTACAGAAGCCGCACAACTTATTATCTATAAGAGTCAAATTACCATTTTCGACAACATCTGGCCTGGGTAATGCACATTAAATACATTGTGATCAATATTGTGAAATGTGAGTGTTTTTGTGAAGGTTACAGTACTGAATGAAGCTGACCATTCTACTCCAAGCTGGATCATAAAATTTTAATTAAGTTCATATAATATTCCGGTATGACATCACTTCCATATTAGTAAAGTACTAAAATACTCGAATAAACAAACTTTATTAAATCTTAAAATCGAATTTACAGTGCAATACTCACCAGGCATGCCAGGATGAGAGCTGGGCGTGATAGTATTTGCTGTCATAGCAGATTCAAGGTCTACAGGTTGGTCTTCGTACTCCGTCGCCATTTTCAATGCCATCTGCAGCATGTCTTCGCCAAAGGCATTGTTACCGTCCATACCCGCCACAGGACTAAAGGTTTCCTCTGCAAATATAAATTTGTTAATTAAGTGCCGTTACAATCATGGTTTTTTATATTTTTTATAACAACTATCGTGAGACATACTAAATTAACTAAAAATCGCGGGTTACTCACGTGATTATACTGAGAAAAGCTCTACTAGTTTCGAACCACGGAGGGGTTCTTCCTCATGAGCAGTGTGCGCGATCGCAGCAATGTCGCGCAGCCTACTGTAGGCTAGGCTAGAAACTAGTAGAGCTTTTCTCAATATATTCACGTGAGTAACCCGCGATTTTTAGTTAGTTTTTTATATTGTTATACTATGTTTAATCAGATAATTTTATCACTGATGCTCATCCCATACATGACAATCTCATCATGTCATTTGATACTACTTATTTTTTATATTTTTCTTGTTTGCTTATTTGGAGTACATTATAATGTGGATATCAACGTCACTCCACAAAACCTCATTGTCTGTGTTCAATGAAATTTTTTCAGGCCTTAACGACTAAATACCGGTAGCCATGCTAGTGTTTTAAAACTTTTGAACTTACTTTCTATAAGATAGCATATAAAGTGGTTAGCAGTAATACTATATCAATCAACCAATGAGGATATACCAACAAATGAGGTTCTTGATTAGCAGATTACTTATTATCTTGTGTGTTTAACATTTAGGACGTATAGAAAAATGGACATTTCACATTGTCTGGATAGCCACTATGTAAGTACCAGATACATTTGAATTAAGAACACAATTTGTATAAATAATCTGTCTCATAAGTTTATCGGGTACTAGGCCATGGTGAACCAGGCGCTAAGTCTTTGTGTTAAACTCATCAAATTAAAATGAAATATTATCACCACAACATACCATTATCATCATCAGTATCAGAGTCACTTTGATCTTTTTTCTTGTCACCGGCCACCATTTCCGCCATCATCAGCAATTCGGCTTCGAACGGATCTGTCGGCATCTTATCGTGGATCTTATTTATCTCCTTCATGATACCTTTAGCTGAATTTCTAGTTGTAGGAATAAAGACTGGTGTTGGGATAGGTATAGGAATAGGGACTGGAACTGGGAAGGGTAGGGACCACATAGCACAAGGTACAGGGACGTAGATAGGGACGGGAACAGGAATAAGTACACGTCGTTCTAAACTAGGGTCCGTCTGACACTCCTTTGTGCACGGATGAGGTCTACATGACACGCCTTTTGATACCATCATAGGCTTTGTCATGGTTGCCTTATTGGCTATTTCTCGTGGGGGTAAAGTTTTAACTATTACATGGTTGTAAATTTTGGGGGGTGGGGGTGGTGGTGGGGTAGGGGGTTTGGGAGGGGGAGGGGGTGTAATGGGCGCTGCGGGGGGCTCGGGCTCTGGTACGGGTTGTTGTAAGCGTTTGGATTTCTGTCGCGTCATAGACGGCATCAGCGGAGGTGGAGCTGCTAAGGATTGGACGTTTGAGATCACTGGCATACCGCCTGCCCGCTGCTGGCCTTTGACAGCTGTAAAGAGAAATATATAATTATGTCGTGAAAAAGATTTTTGAGTTTCTGGTAACATGCGTCTCTCGTATTATAATGGCCACAATTACGGTTGATGCAGATAATAACCAATAATCTGGTTTCAGTAACTTATTCCCGTCATGCAAGCTGTAAGGTTATTTACTAACTGTGTAAATCACACGTACGGCTGCCAGTCATTCCGCTACAGCGGTACGACAGTATAGTCGGTGATTGTAATTCGATAGTTAGAATTTAAAGTTACAAATAATACAGTAAATCCTCACTTTTATTAGCAGCTGGGTACGTCCGCCTGGGCGCTCCCGTGGGCACCGCTTTCTGTTGGTCGATGGCCTCGCCTGGTATTAACGGAGGCGCATGCTTTGAGTATTGACCCTATACAGTGTGAAAATACATGTTAAATATCTGAGATGTATAAACATTAGATATGGTTGACATAAAAGTCCCTTCGTTGACTGCCTGCCTCGTTGGCCGAGTGGTCGTAAGTGCGACTGCCGGGCAAGGGGTCTCGGGTTCGATTCCCGGGTCGGGCAAAGTATTACTGGGTTTTTAAATATTCTCAGTAGTAGCACGGAGTCTGGAATTGTGCCCGGTATATGGCAATAGGCTCACCCCCTATTACATGGGACTCATAACATAAATAGTGAAAAGTGGGTGTTACATTGTACAGTGGTATAATGTGCACCTCTGCCTACCCCTTCGGGGATAAAAGGCGTGATGTTATGTTATGTTATGTTATGTAAAAGTCCCTTCATATAAGAAAGTTAAGAAACATACCATGATAATATGAACTAAGAAAGATGATAAAAGAGGATTTATCATTATAATGTATCTAAAGTCGTTATTAATGTAAGTTTTGATCATAGGACTAACCTGGAATGTCATGACGCACTGGTATGAACAGAAATTCCTCACTGTGGCATCGGACATTGTTAAGTGGTACTGCGCTAACGATGTTCTCTTGCACATATCACATTTTGTTCTGTAAATAAAAAAAAAACATTATTTTAGTAATATCATCATGGTATTGGAACAATGTGTATATTACTGATTGGAATGATAGTTTTCTTTATATAGATATTCAGTATTTGAATCAGTACGACAAGGGCCCTTCTTGCCTCATGAGATTAGTAACATAAGTAGTAAAAACTATGCCTTATACGAAATATTTGTTAAATACATTTGAGTGTGATATAAAGATACAGTGGCGCTAATCGATGAGCACTTAATTAAAACTACAGAGGAAAGAGGTTAACTACTAAGACGGAACTACATCCTACTTTAACCTGGACAGATATAGTTCAAAAAAATATAATTCTTACCTTCTGGAAGACACAGCATTAACGGAAACTTGGTAGAGATTCAAACAGTTGAGTGAGCACATCATAATGGCCTGACCATTTGTTTGGACCCGCCTTATCATGTCGAAATTGTATTTCTTCACCTTACACCAGTTACAGGGCACTATATGCCTAGAATTACTGATATAAACATTCATACATGACTTTGAGCAGAAACAGTGGGCGTTTACACCTTCGTAGATAGTAAAACATTTACTCTGCTTCCTTTCAAAGTATTTTTTGCACCAACGACATTGATCTGTAAACAAAACGAAACAAAATCAGTTTAGGTAGGTTACCTATGTTTCTGTCAATAAAATGAAAGGGTTTTTACGCGTGTCGAAAAAGAATATTCTAAAATGTGATGTTAAATATAAAACTCACCTGGGAAGATATTGTTTACGAATTTAAATGCTGCGAAACAGGGATCTGAACACAACCTTTGTGATAATTCTTCACTCACTTCCACTTCAATTGAAGTTGCTTTTTCTAAGGAACACACTGCACACTTCGCCCACACTGGTTGAGGTATCGGGTTTTTGCTCATCAGGTCAAATTTCTCCATACAAGCTTGTGAACAAAAGTCTTTAAACTGTCCTTTATCACCGACGGGTGCCAGAAAACCTTGATGACCCACTGATATATCTCTTTGACAGTAACAACATATCTTTAACCCTTTCTTAAACTCTTCTAAACATGACCAGTTACAAAACTGCCGGATGTCGAAACCAAATCGGACGCAATATTTCCCTAAACTAGTGTGTTGCACATTGTTCTTACAATTCGCGCACCGAGCTCCAATTTTGTTCTGATACCGTCCTAAACACAATTCACCACAAAAGTCCATAGTTTCCCAAGTCAATAATTTTTCGTCAATGTTAAGAATAAGTTGGCATTGGTTACACTTCCGAATAAAAGACCGTTCTCTCTCTTCCCGCGCGGCTTGCACCATCGCGGGCGTCTTCGCTTGTATCTTATACGCTTCGTCTAAATATTTATCTGTTGCATTACTAATAACTTTTAATTTAAGCAAAGGAGGATTCTGTGGCTGCGTAGATGGTTGTTTTCTTGGAGTTCTCTTCTTTTTAATCATATATCTACCGTTTTCTTTGCCGTTTAGGGTTTTTATGCACGCATTTTCACACACTAGAAGATTTTCACCATACCTATTCAAGGAGTATGAGCAGCTTTTGTGAACATTGCAAACATAGCACTCGGCGTCTTTGGGCGCTATTTCTTCTGCAACTATCCTTCGTCTCTTGAATACGTATTTGTCTGCTTCGTCAGACATCATACTGTTGAGACAGGTCATTGAGCAGTAGTTAGTGTCCTCGCCGTCGTAATTGTAATAGAAGTAACAAGTTTTTTTTTCTTCACATTCTGAGCATGTTAAGATTTTGGGTACAATTTCTTCAATTAAGTACTTCTTGTGTGTGATGGAATACTGCCCTGCATGTTCGCTTTGGAAGTCTTTGACGCATGCCTCTGAGCATAAATATGCAGTTTCATTCTCCTTGGTAGTATATCGGTAGGTGCAAGGCTGGTCAGCCTTACACTGGGTACAGGTGCTGTCAAACGGGCTGATCTCCTGGATAATGTGTGGGATTTCAGTCTCACTATCGTCAATTTCCACAGATTCATCATGTTCATTTTCATTTTCTTTCTCTGTAAAATTAATAATAAGTAATGTCAGCTCACATACTACTTATTAAAAATGTGTGTTAATGGAAAATATTGGAACTTTTTCTTGAAGTCATAATAATATTATTATATTTTCATAAATTGTCACTTCAACTGACCTCCGCCATTTTCCTGCGATGCCTCGTCATTGGCTGCGTCTGCTTCAGCGTGTTCTTCAACGGCCTCGCTGTTCAGATGGTCATCTCTACTTCCTTCAGCATCTACTTCAGTTTCTTTCTTGGGTACAGCCGCTATCGCTGCCGCCTCCGCTGCAGCTTCTGTAAACAAGATACTATATCTTGATTAAAAGGTACCAAACATTTTGGTGATAAATTTTGCTACCATGTACTATGTTAATATGTTCCTGTACCATTATTATTGTGACAAATACATTAAAATAACATTTTTACCCTCTGCCTGCTTTCTTTTTTCAGCCAAAGCCTTCTCTGCTTCAGCCTTGTCGGCTTCAGATATTTCCCGTTCAATATCTGGCAGAAGACACACTTCTTCATCAGCCCCGGGCTCATCTGCCAGCTCCGACACTCCTCCCTCATCAGGATGATCTAGAATTAAAAACATTATTTTTATTTGACGATTTCTTCAGCTGCTTATTACTAAAAATTGAAACAAAAATAAATGGAACCTTTAAATTAAATATAAGCTACTTTAATTTTATACCTTATCTTTACTTTTATTCTTATACTATAAAGCTGAAGAGTTTATTTGTTTAAATGTGTTTATCTCTGGATCTACTGGTCTTATTTGACTAATTCTTTTTGGGTTGGATAGTGCATTTATCGATAGTGGTAGGCTATATCGTATATGACTGCACGGTTGGTACGGTGGCTGGGCAACCGGCTGCCGTGCAACGTGTTGCGGGTTCGATTCCCGCACGGGACAACACTTTGTGTGATCCACAAATTGTTGTTTCGGGTCTGGGTGTCATTGTGTATGTGAACTTGTATGTTTGTAAACGCACCCACGACACAGGAGAAAATCCTAATGTGGGGCAACGTTTAATTTAAAAAAATAAAAAATAAAAAAATAAAAAAAATATAGGCTATAAAACATCACGCTACGACCAACAGGATCCGAGCAGAGCGGATGAAACCGCGCGGGAGTATCTGTAGAAAAATAAGGAATATTTTCCATATTACCGGTATGATGGTCCTCGTCTTCTTCATGAACGTCGCCATGGTGATCATCAGCATTATGATCATCATCATTATCATCTATATTAACTGTGACAGCAATATCTGACTTTTCCCTTGTTTCATTTGCTTGACTAGAGTCAGTTGTGTCTTTGAGCAAAGCATCGAAGGGGTCCAGTGCCTGTAAAATCAGTAAAATTCTCGTAAATTCATGTGGAAAAGCTATGCTTTGGAACGGCGCTTGCGTTGTGTTTTACATTGTGAGATCAGATCCTCTCCACAGTTCCCCACCTCCCTATCCCTTTAAGGGAAGAAAATCATCGAATGACTTCTCCCGCCTTGGGCTAGGCGAGAGGGAGTGTCAGACTGTTACCGACTAAAAACTACCCTGTTCCTACTCCTGCTCTTCTCTTCGAGCCGGAGCCTATGGAGCTCCCTATTTCTTAAAGCCCAACACCGCACCTGTAATTGCTCTGGTGTTGCGCGTGTCCATGGGCAATGCCGATTGTTTACCATTAAACACGCTTAGTTATTAAAAAATTAAGAGTTATTTATTTATACTTTATTGCACACACAGAAAAAAATTGTAAACATTGCAATAGTAATTTGAGTACAATGGGCGGTCTTATCACACGCGGCGATTTCTTAGTTAACTAGGTATTCATTGATGAATATTACTACTATGAAGAAAATCGTGTGTCAATGTAGAATGTTGCATTTTTCCGTGGTTTTTGAAAGACCATTTTCTCACAGAATAAAGTATTTATTATTGTTTTTATATATAGACTAGCTTCTGTACGCCATTTGGTACGCACAATCCCGTTTTATACCGTTCCCAGAAGACCCACAAAGTTTTGCCTGTCAATTAACAAAATAGCATAATCTTATTTACCTGTGTGTGGTCCTCCTGTGATTCATCAACAGTAACGTTGGGTGCAGTCTCAAACTCAGGCTTGCCAACCTCATCATTGTCTTTCTTGTCATCATTATCTAATACATCTTCTTTTGTCTCCTCACATTTCTCCTCCTTTTCAACAGTCTCTCTTTCACTGCTTTCTTCAACACTTGTTGAACTTTCATTTTTCTCCGCTTCTTCATCAGGTTTTATAGGTATATCTTCTATAGCTGCCTCTGTGCTTTCCTGACTTGTTTCAGTAGGTTCAAGATTTACTTGACTATTAGTCTCACTATTGTCTTGACTGGTTGACTCTTGACTTGGCTCATCTTGTGATGTTGATTCTTGTGGTAATTCATCTTTTACTTTTCCACCTATGTCTGCATTCAATTCACTGTCTTGTGATTCTTCTAATACTTTGTCAGCTAAGTCCACTGTAACAGAAATATTTCGTACATGAGTATATTTGGTACTAGTAGACTGCCTCGCTGGCCGAGTGGTCGCAAGTATTACTGGGTTTTTAAAAAGATCTTAGTAGTAGCATGGAGTCTGGAATTGTGCCTGGTACATGGCAATAGGGGGAGCCTATTGCCATGTACCAGGCACAATTCTCTATTACATGGGACTCATAAGATAAATAGTGAAAAAATGGGTGTTACATTGTACAGTTGCAATAAGTGCCGTAATGTGCACCTCTGGCTACCCCTTCGGGGATAAAAAGGCGTGATGTTATGTTTGTGGATTTGGTCTATATTTAAAATATTTATTATAAATCTTGCAATAAATCAAAATAAAAGTATTTTTTTCGCAAATGTAACATTACACCAAACCAATTTCTTTCATTTTGTTATTATTATAGTATTACAGGTAAAGTAGGTGTTAATTTATAACATTTGACACAACAAATAACAACAAGTGTACATCGATGTTGTAGTGTTGTGGTACTAACAGATCTAACAGGTCTTTATAACAGGTGAAGGTCACACAGTTAAAACTGCAACTTGTTGCCACAATTTCCACAAGTCAAATTCAATACTTTCATTAAAATGTCAATAAGAATGCTTTTCTATGAATTTTGTACGAATTTCACAAAAAAATGTTTCGAAAAATATGAATATTAAAAACTGATAACGGAAAAAAATATTAATGTGTGATTATATTAAAAGTCTAAGTAAATAATTTATTAATACAGTTACATTAGCCAAAAAATCAAGTATAATAATGTATGTTTTTCAATGATACATATTATTAGATTTTTGTTTTATTACAACATCTCGTTTTACATGGTCAATCATGTGGTTCAACTGTCGTAATGATTTTGTCTTTGCAATACTTTAAGATGTATAACATGCTAATAATGTCTCATAGTGATTAAGTAATAAGAAAACAGATAATAAATAGCTTAATAGCACATTAAATTATTATATAATTCTTTTTGAGTTGGATAGTCCATTTATCAAGTAGGGTTATAGGCCAGGGACTAAATAACTGAAAACTTAAGGAACCTCTAAATTGCATTATGACGTCATACCCATAAATAAAGGGCACCGCTTATTTCGGTACTGAAATGTTTCTGTACCATTATTTTTGTATATCAAAATATGAAAACCAGTATATTTCGGTATTGGTACCTTTACCTAAATAATAAAGGTATAAACAAGATTTTAAGAGATATTGACCACATTCGTACATCTATCCTAATTGTATCCCCTCACAGGGTCACAGGTGCACGATTACCGGTTGCCCTTGTTTCGCACCAACACAAATATTAAAAACAGATGTGATTATCCATGTTCGCATCACGCTTCTCACATCTCTTGCTTTACGTCCCACTATGGTCAAATCTAAATTTTCGGTGCCAATCCTTACTAATATTATAAATCGGAAAGTGAGTTTGTTTGTTTGTTCCGCTTTCACGCCGTAACTACTAAACCGATAGCTTTGAATTTTTGCAGACGTAAAGTTAGAAGTCCAGATTAAATAATAGGGTACTTTTTATCCCGGAAAAATTTGATATTACCGAGGGAAAACAAAAGTATTGGTATAGATGGCGCTGTGTATATCGTTATATGTCACATAGGCTGCTTTTTATCCTTTTGTGACGCGAGCGAAGCCACAGGTAAAATATTGAATAAACTTAAGGTTTATTCAATATTTTACCTGCGGCTTCAGGAGGATAAGGAGGCTACAGCCTTGATTTCAATATTCTTGTTCTATACCAGTACTGTAACGTTATATCTTAATCCCTGTTACAGACTATCAAACATCACTCTACGATCATAAGGAGCTGACAGGAGTAGCTAGTGACTATTATTTCTATGATAATCAGATTTGTAGTATAGTATTATAAAAAAAAAAAACACTTTAAATGTGCACTCAATACTGACCAATACTTTAGATTCAATGCCAAAGAGTTTAACATACAGACAGCGTTTCCAATTCTAGCTGTATTACATAGTTTTATTGACAGATCAATGGACAAGTCTATTTAAATGTTTCTAAAGTATGTGGAATAAATTTATTAAGCCGTTGATCCATCCCCTAAATTTGGTCATACAAAAGTAGTCTCTAAACATTGGAAATAAGGTCTATAATGTAATGTAATATTAGTGGAGAGCAGTCACCGGTGACCGCTTGGGGATCTATGGGTTAAGATAAATAGCTTAACTGTTCCTATGCATGATATAGGTATGTTGACATGATTTCAAAATCTGTAAATGATGCTAATTATATATAAAAATGAAAACTGTTTCCCGTTGTCATGACATAACTTGAGAACAGCTAGACCGATTTGGCTGATCTTTTTTTGTTGTGTTTGTAATTATCAGAAGGTCCTTATGACAGAAAAAATCATGAAAATCCTACAGGAACGGGAGAAAACGGGATTGCGCATACGAAGTCACCAGCAGAAGCTAGTATACTATAATTATGTACTTAATTTATTTGTGTATTACTTAACGGTGTGAAATTGTGTGTAGCCAATTAAGTACTCAGACATGGAATTTTTAATAAAAAATTAAGATAAACAATGTATTCAATTTTTTCTGTGTGTGCAATAAAGTATAAATAAATATTTTTATCGAAAAAGAATAAAAAAATAATCAAAAATTTAATACTGGGTGCTTGTACAGTATCATGTTCTAATCAATTTATTAATTCATAATACATCTTAAATTTATAGATATTATTAAATAATTTCAATGGCATTGATGAATATACTGGCTTCAAAATTTAAAATATAGTATTAGGAAATTATTTGATTTGATGGTTAACTTAATAATTTGTGTAACAAAAACATACCTTCATCCTTAGTATCCTGACTGTCAGCACCAGTTGTGTCTGTTACTATGTTACTGTCACCAATATCACTTTTAACACTACTGCTGTTCTCAGTGGCCGCGTCATTGTCAACATGATTTTGTAACTCACTCTCCCCATCACCATCACCAGGGTCAGTTGCACTTTTTGTTACATCACTATCCGTTTTCACGTCACTACTGGAGTCTGTGGCGTCAGCAACTGCTTCCGCAGCGGCGTCACCACTTTCTGAAGCTCCATTATCTCCCGCAGCAGCCTCCTTAGCTGCTGCAGTATCTCCAGAGGCTTGAGTGACATCTTCGCTCGGTTTGTCAGGCAAACTCACTTTTTCATCCATAATTCCAATCCAATTGGAAATTTCTTGTTAATTCAACAGGCAAAGGTCATCTGAAATCATCGTAATGATATATTAGAGTACTAAACAAGAATTCTCTTTCATAATAGTCGCCGCACCCGGCGGAATAGTTTTTAGGTTATGATGCTAAGGGGTAAGATCGCTCCATTTGACACTAAATAAACATACTCATTTATTTTAAGCTACTATTGTACGTGAATGGCACTGCATTGACAATAAACTGTGTTATGAAGAAATTGCTTAACTCTAATTCATCTTATAAGACGCCAATCACTTACAAAGCCACACGTCCCGCGCTTATTTCGATTTTGATTACAGAACACTGGAAAGTATATAACACAAATTATTTAGGAATTAAATAAAGCAACTATATAAATATCAACTAATGTTACAGCATTTGAAACATAAAACGAGTATTTTTAGGAGATATTGCTACAACAAGGCTGTCAGTCGAGTTCCTTTGTAATGAAAATCGAAAGGTCATCCGAAGCCGATTTTATGGAAATATTAATTGAAGTAACAAATAAAACTAATTTAATCTCTGAAAATAAAAAAAAAATGGTAAAGGCAAATCCATAATAACACTTACTTATTATAAAAATTGTTCACAAATCATATAAAGCACAACAAACGGCCACCATTTTGGAATCAACTTGCCCCTGCCAAATTGTTGCGGATGTTCATTAACTGTCAAATTAACCTTCATCAGTTATTCAACCCCAACATTTATTTCTCTAGCTCAAAAGATCTTATTAAATATATAAATTTATTTTGATTCCTATTTGTATAAAATTTACTTTTAATATAAAAAAATATCAATTAAAAGATAGGAAACGATTCATGCAATTCGTTGGTTATGTTGGTATAGGGTGACGCTAACTTTAGTGATGGGGTTTAAGGACAAAGGTATAGTTATCGATAGATAGAATATTATAATTATTATTCTATTCCATGATATATTTGTGATTACTACTACTTATCAAAATTCTAGTTACGACTGATATGTACAATATGATATATTGATATGACAGATCAGTTTAATTCCGTCCGATAGAAGGATTTGAAGGGATTGTATTCAGCAGTAAGATAATTACGGTTAAAATTAAAGTTAAAACATTTCTTTATATTATCCTATAAATTGCGTATTAGTCAATATTATTAATGATCCAACGCATGCGCGTAAATGAAAGAGTAAAAATAGAGAAGCAAAACAAATAAATAAAATTACAAACATATGTCTCACTCACTCAAAGAGCATAATAAGTATAAGGGAAGTCTCACTGGCATCTTGCTTGAGTATGAGGTGTGTCATTTGTATTGTAGTAACTATAAATAATAGACAGCTTTAAAATGAAGTAAAGTTTAAAAAATACGAGAGAATATTAAAAAAGGTGTAAAACTAAATTCACAATCATTTTATTTTCTCTTAATGATATGGTACTTATATTTCTGTCTTCTTCGACGCTAATCCATAGTTTGTATAACTACGTACAAATAACTTTATATGTAATAGTAGTTGTAGTTGGCTTTGTAGCTCGGCCACCCAACTTTCTTCATCCAATAGATTTTTACATCGGTTGATTTTAAAATTGTCTTATCTGTAGGGAAGAAAACGGTTCCAGGACATGTTCAATCTAAACTGAGTGCTCGTGATCGTGCACGACACAACTAACGGGTCTGTATTACTTGATTTTGTAATAATATCATACCATTGCTTATAAAGTTGGGTAGTCGGGTTAGCTAACAATGTGTAGTTTTAACCTTTCAACTTTTAAACGCCATTTAAATCTAAATTCACACAATCATTTTCTATTTAACTTTCGTCCGAGTTGTCTATTTGTTTAGTCTAATGGTTTATTAGTTCATTCCCTAATAACACTTAAAAAGTTTTTTTGGGTTCGATTCCCGGGTCGGGCAAAATTTTACTGGTTTTTTTTTAATTATCAGTAGTAGCACGGAGTCTAGATTTGTGCCCGGTATATTGAATAGGCTCACCCCTATTACATGGGATTGATAACATGAAAAGTGGGTGTTATATTATACAGTGCTGTAATGTGCACCTCTGCCTACCTCTTTGCGGATAAAAAGCTAATCTAACCGTGCTATCTAAAAAGGATTATTTTTCATAAATAGATTAAAGAACTGAGAATAAACTATAGCTTTCTATTTACTTTGAACCCAAAATAAAATTATAAAACTTTGTTTACGAACGCAACTAAACTTGACAGTCGTATTCTAAAGGCGTTTGTTTTCAATTACAAATTGCAACGAACACTAAAATGTGACTATGCTATTGGGTGTACTACAATGTTTGGTATTTTTCATTGGCTAAAATCTAACACGTCACATTTTTAACCAATAGCATGTCACGAAAGTAGTTCAGTAAGTTGTTCAACTTCCTCAATTATGGCGGGTTCGTGTTTTTTCAAGCTCAAATACGAAATGAGTAGTTATTTGCGCCGCTCGGGCGGCGACATTGACAGCGATTTGTCGAATATTCTCGTGCGCCATTTTGTGAATGCTATGGAATTTTGTGTTAAGTAATCAACGCAAGGAAATTAAAATTCGTGTAAGTACAACTTCGGCCCGAGTGCCCTTCGAGTATGAAATGTTATTCGATATATTCGCGATTCGTGTGTGATAGCCGCAGTGTGGTTGCGTTTATCGTTTATTCGTTGCTGTTTTGTTTCTTTTTGCCAGCGAAAAATGCGATATGTTTTATTTATGTGCGCTTACTCATCACACGATTTGGTACATAGATTCGGGATTTATTTTCAGGATTCGTAACAATGTCTGAGAAGTTGGTGGGGAAAACTGTTTTGAAACGACATGAGGTTGCCAGGCCTGTTCACATTCAGAGGCTGGAGGCCGCCTTGGATGTGCGCCCATTCGTGGGTCAAGTGGAGAGCATCCTCAACTCTGATGTGGCCTCTGACAGCGACGACGATTCCGATGCCAAATCCTTTGGAAATGAGATGTCAAAGGGCGACCGTATGATCCATGGGGTGGTGACAACTAAGCAGGGTGAGCCATCAATACCATCTGATATCATTATGTACTTATATAGCCTTTTGTTTAGTTTAGTATACTATAGAAATACCAATGTAGTTCAATATGAATTAGCCAGCAAGCATTGCCAAGCTGGTTTCACACATTCTTATCTCATAACTTTTGATTAACATTTATACATGCCTTTGAAATGTATAACTCAACAACACAACTTCATCAAGTGTTCAACTTCTTATATAAATTTTCTTAAGTTATACTACTTCAGTTTAAAGTATTAGAATACTACTGATACTCATTTCAAATGTTTTCTATCATGACAATCTTGTTTACATTTACCTTGATACACCATAACTGTGGAAATATATTAAATGCACTGATATTCTAGAAACTAGATGCTACTATGCTAAATAAGGACTTATACACTAAATTACAAGACTACTACTAAACTAACTACTTTTACGCTAAATAACCTCTTGTCTGTGGAAACACCGGCTCCCGGTATAAACACATTATGGCTGCAACTGTAAATAGACAAGAGGCTAAGGACTTATACACTAGAGTACGTTCTTTAGCTTACATAACTGCCTGAAGATGTACACAACTAGTATCAAGCTTATTTAGTAAGATCATGAAAGTTAATACAATTAAATTACACTCTTTCAGAACGCCAAAGTGACAGGCTCAGACTATACAACTTCAGTTCAGTTGGAGAGGAGAGAGAATGGCTCAGAGATGTCCTACTATCATCAGGTTCAGAGACTAGCAGTGATGATGACTCGCCAAACAGTAAAGAGATGAGAATTCGGAGGTTATTGAAAGAGAGGAAGTATCATAATAGATATGCAAAGAGATATTATAAGGATCAAGGGGTGAGTTTAAAATTACTAACTACATAAAATCTAATGTTTTTTTAAATTGACAATATGTATATTAGTAGTAAAAACTGGGCAGTTTTGGAAATAAATACATACAGGTCGAATTGATAACCTCCTTTTTTTGAAGTCGGTTAAAAATAGTATTGTTTTATTACCTCTTTGCCTACACCACTTGAGTAATCCATCATTTTCATTGTATCATAATGTATCTATGGGTGGGTAACCAGAATATAAATATGCACAGGGTGATTTTAACTAATCTTAATCTTATGCTAAGTTTAAACTATGTTTAAACAGACCTACTATTGTTAAAATTTAGTTTATTCAATATCCACCCAATACGGATGCAATATGGCATGTTGTATATGGCATACCAATGTTGATTGATCAGAATAGGGTAGATTTCTAAATTTTAGTTTAATGTCCGCCTGGTACATTAATTTAAAACTTTACACACGTATTTTTTCTTTTCTAACAAAATAAATACTTTCTACGATATATTAATTTAAAACATCGTGTCACGTCACAGAGTGCCACATTTTGTAGCACGTTATGACGTAACGACCTCCCACTTCTAAACTTACCGCCATTTTATCTAAGTATTGTAATTTAATACGAGAAAATAAAAAAATACGTGTCTAATATTTTTTCATTATCTAACTGATGGACTAATTAGATTTTTAATTTTGATATCCTGGAAACTACCCAATTGGATTCAAGAATAAGCTCCCTGTTATGACTTCACCTATTGAACTAAAATAAGATGTTAGTAGTATTATTCCTTGCTGCCCACATTCCAGTCATTCTGGATTCATGGATGGATGAAACATACATTAATTTTTTATTTCCCTCAGTATTGTAACATTATGATGTGTTGAGGTGACTCATTGTGTACCAGACTGTTGATTTTGTACATATTGATGTATAAATCTATATTATCATCCTCAGAATTCACGCTACATGTACTATGGCGCCGGTCTGCTATCCACCGTGGATCGCTATCCAGAGCGTCGTATCAGTCGACCAGTACCGCCTCCCCCTTCCACGAGAGGGCGTAGGGGTAGGCCCGCGGAGCGAGGATCCTCAACTAGGGGACTACACAAAGCTAGACGAGGAAGGGTCAGAGATGCACGGATGAATGAGAGCGGAGATATGGTGTGTAGGAATAGCATTCATATACAAAAAAAGAAAAAATTAATTCAGTACCTTAACTTTACTGTTCATGGTTAATATTCAATTTTAGAGATATTGTAACATAAAAATTTATTTTGTATCACCCAATTCGTGAATTAAAAGTTCTTTGTACAAATAAGTGTATATTGACTTTCTTTTTTTTAGCCTGACGGTGTTGATTGGGAAGAGCAACTGCGTAGTCTGAAGGAAGAACCTGACAATGACGAGTACACAATGTCCACAGAAAAGCCTGGAGTCAGGTTAGTGACTGTTGTGTTAAGTAAAATATGTTATAGTTTTATACAAAAAGTAAACGGTTCGCATTGCGCAAACACACATAGTTTGCGCTATGCGTTTAAACGTTTTGCGCAACATCATCTACTTTACAATATATTTTTCGTTTACAGAGGTCGCAAAAAACTGTCAACTTTAAAGAGTCCAGAAGCCCTAACGGCTCGCAGACGACGTCACTGGCTGTTACTAGTCAAGAAAGAACTCGGAAAGGTTCAGAGAGCTCGCACAGCCACACACAGAGAAGTTATGTTGCAAAGAAAGCGACTTGCGACCTTATGTTGCAAGCATTGGCGACATATTGCCATGCAGGTAATGTGTTAAGTTAGTATGTGACTATACGTTCGAGAATAGACTTTAGAACCAGGTAGAATAAGACTCAAAATCCACTTTTAATATTTATTTTTGTTTTACAGTCTCAAAAGAATATGAAGGAAACAGTTTGGCGATGCAAGCGGTTAAGTAGAGAAATGCAAGCATACTGGAGGCGATATGATCGTGCGGAGAGGGAGACGAGACGCCGCATGGAGAGAGAGGCAGAGGAACAGAGAAAGGTAATTTATATACAATATGTAACATAATTAACGCACACCCTCAAACACCCCAATTACAATATTGTTATAATCATAATACATACACTAAATTTTTAATTTAACATGGATATGCATCCTTACTGGTCTTGTCATAAGGTTTATTTTTCTTTATTTTATATTGAATGATAGAATTTGTATGAATACAAATAAAACTAAGTCTTATTGCTTTGACTTACGGTCCATTTCAATTTGTTTTAACAAAACAGGGTTAATATGACAGTAATTTCCGTAGTTTTCATTATTTTTGGGATAAAAAATTACCTATACTAAAAATTATATAAATCGATTCAGTTAACGATTCTGAACAAACTATTTTTAGGATGTGCGTTATTTAAGTTACATGTTGTATAAATAAAATTGAATTTCCGTTCGTTTGTCTCGTTAAAACTCGAGGACGGCTGAACCGATTTGGCTAATTTTGGTTAATTGGTCTTAAAATTAAAATGTGGCAATGGGTTATATACTCCAAAATTATAAAGAGGGTTGGATTTGTTTTTGTATTTATTTCGAATGTCTTCATTATCCTTTTCTCATTGATGGAAAACTACGTAATCAAAGGCTATAATTCGTCTGACCGACGCCAGGACAGGCAGACCTTAATATTTATGGTTAAGTTTGTGGAAGTGGGTACCTCGCAGTATCAGTGTATGATTGATTAACTGAAGTTTCACCACTTTCACCCCAGATGGATGTAGAACTAATGGAAGCGAAGCGGCAACGACGTAAGCTGAACTTCTTGATCACACAAACGGAGTTGTACGCGCATTTTATGCAAAAGAAGATGAACTCGGGTGATGATGGAGACTGTGGAGCTGACAGGATACTACGGCAGCTCGATGAAGACAGAGACCCAAGACTCGCTGCTATAGATCATTATGATAGGTGAGACTCTAATTTATTGCCTTCAACGTAAAAAAGATAATGGAAGATAAACTTACACTAAATATTACTCTCTTCAGCGGTGAATCCCATTTCAGTCCCCTAATATCATCATGTTCTCTTACACCTTATATCAGTAATGAGTTCTATGTTATGGAGGGTGCACTTATTACCTTACACCAGGGTATTTCTGGACTAAATACTAATACTTAATGAGTTCGAAAGTTGAAGACACATCTGACCGTACTTATTCGGTAGTGGCGGCCACTCCACCAATGAGTTATAGAAAAAAAGATATTATTCTAGAAACTACTAATACATTCTAATATTTTTTCGACAGTGAAGCAATGAAAGCTCGAGCTTCACGGAACGCTCGCGAAGCTTTCCGTGCGGAGCGCGCTCGTACGCAACTGTTCGACTCTGCGGCCGGCGCCGGCGACGCGACCGACACCGACGGCGGCGCCGACGGCACTGACGCACAGGGCCGACGTAGTGGCGACCATGAACAACCCTCTATATTCAGGGGGACGCTCAAGGGATACCAACTTAAGGGCATGAACTGGCTCGCTAATTTATATGATCAGGTATGTGTGTTGATGATATCTACATGAGTAGTCTAATGGGGGCAACCGCTGTTGTCCAATAATGAACTTTCAATAGTGTAACGCCATCTAATTTTCTATTGGACGAAAAACGAGAGGTTCACACTAGACCAGAGCCCCCATTATTGAGTGCCTATAAAAATCATAGAACGTTAAAGCAATCGAATCGGTGAAAAACTAGGCACTAAACACTACTTTTATCCCTGAACGGGTAGGCAAAGGTGCACATTTCGGCACTTAATGTACAATGTAACACCCACTTTTCACTATTTATGTTTTGAGTCCCATGTAATACCCTATTGCCATATCACAATTCCAGACTCCACATTTGCACTGAGTTTTTTTTTAAAACCCAGTACTACTTTGCCTGGCCTGGGCATCGAACCCGAGACCCGATAGTCGCACTTGCGGCCAAGTGGCTATTGAGGCACTTCTATTCAACTATAAATGTTTGGTTAATTTAAGTTATTCAATTGTAATACCGTCTTATTTTTAGGGCATAAGTGGAATTTTAGCGGATGAAATGGGTCTAGGAAAGACAGTGCAGTGTATAGCATTCCTCTGCCACGTGGCTGAGAGGTTGGGAGTATGGGGTCCATTCCTCGTCGTGTCTCCAGCATCAACCCTTCACAACTGGCAACAAGAGATGCAGAGATTTGTACCAGATTTCAAAGTGGTAAGTGTTCTGTTTTGATTGTGCGAATTTGAACCCTGAGGTCAGTGAATTAAGATATATTTTACACTTTGATCAAATATAAATGGTCATACTTGATCGAAGATTTTGCAAGTAAATTATTCTGTAATGAACTTGGATGGCATATACTTCATTGTGCATTCAATTCAAATACATAACATAACTACATAACATCACGCCTTTTATCCTCGAAGGGGTAGGCAGAGGTGCACATTATACCACTGTACAATGTAACACCCACTTTTCACTATTTATGTTATGAGTCCCATGTAATAGGGGGTGAGCCTATTGCCATATACCGGGCACAGTTCCAGACTCCGTGCTACTACTGAGAATTTTTTTAAAAACCCAGTAATACTTTGCCCGACCCGGGAACCGAACTCGAGACCCCTTACCCGGCAGTCGCAATTGCGACCACTCGGCCAACGAGGCATGCAATTCAAATAGTTCATGTATTATAGAAGATCACTCTATTAAACAAAGAAATGATAATAATACACATCATCTTTCAAACTGACCACAGAATCACCCACAATCTATTTCTAGGTACCATACTGGGGCAGTCCAAGCGAACGTAAGATCCTTCGTCAGTTTTGGGAACGCAAAGATCTTCACACTCGTCAAGCGGCTTTCCACGTAGTGGTGACGTCATACCAAATCGTAGTCTCTGACCTGAAGTACTTGAATCGAGTCTCCTGGCAGTACATGATACTAGACGAGGCCCAGGCCATCAAGAGCTCGGCCAGTATGCGCTGGAAATTGCTACTTGGGTTTAGCTGTAGAAATCGGTTGTTACTTTCCGGTAAGTGCTATTTTTTGTGGTCTAAATGAAATATCCGCCCCCTCACATTGCTAATCTCTAATTCTCAAATCCTAAACCCTGGCTATGCAATGGCAACCTAAAACATATCGATTGCTTACCATCAGGTGATCCGACCGCTCGTTAGGTTAGCCAAATTGTTCCATAAAAATATTGTTCATATTATATTGTCAATAATATTGGGTCTGTAAGTCAAAGTCAAAACCAAGTCAAAAGTGAAAATCATTTATTTCAATCCGACCAGACAGGCACTTTTAAACTGTAAGGTATGCAGATGCTGATAGTTAATATAAATATTAAATAATGGTTATTTAATTTTGTTATTTGAAGCTATTTTTTAAGAATACTTCATTAGTTTTTTTTTAACTTAAGTTGCCTTCTAATATATTCTAATTTATCTCGTTTTAAAGTTTTCGTTTTCTACAGGAACACCCATCCAAAATAGTATGGCGGAATTGTGGGCTCTGTTGCACTTCATAATGCCGACACTGTTCGATTCGCATGAAGAGTTTAATGAATGGTTCTCTAAGGATATTGAAAGTCATGCTGAGAACAAGAGCACGATTGACGAGAGTAAGTTATTCATAATAATGTTTTTAGTATATTGTCTGTAGTCTGTTACATCTACTTATACATAATCTATCGACTTCATCTAAAGAATAATATTAGTGTTTGCGCAACTTGCGCAAAGTTGCGCTACCACTTGCGCTTACTCTCCGATATGTTCAAAGCGTAAATTGTTTTATGTTGTACTTTTTTAAGCAAGCTATAACATAATTTTTTTATTTTTCAGAGCATTTATCGCGACTACACATGATCCTAAAGCCGTTTATGTTGAGAAGAATAAAGAAAGATGTTGAAAATGAGCTGTCAGATAAAATTGAGATTATGGTGCATTGCCCGTTAACTATTAGACAGAAATTATTGTATATAGGTAAGTTTGTAAGACGTTAATACTAGCCGTCGTACTCAGTCATTTATCAGAACAACATCGTTACTAAAGAATAGCTTTAGTAATCAGTATCCACCGACATCCAAGTACCAGATAAACCTATGTCAGATAGTTCAAACAATTTTGTTTTTATTTCTGTATATGGTACAGACCGGCTATCAAGACATCAAGAAACATGTTCTAAATGTCGTTTTTGTTTCAGCTTTAAAAAAGAAAATAAAAATAGAAGAACTGCTCCATTATTCAGTAGGAGCGGAGTCAGGTCACAATGTAGATAAGAATTTTACATCTAATCTAATGAATTTAGTTATGCAGTTTAGAAAGGTAAGTTCAACAACAATCTATATAAAAATGAATTGCTGTTTGTTAGTCTTGCTAAAACTTGTGAACGACTGCAGTGAAATCTTGCACTGAATTTTAAAGCAGATATCTTCAACCGATGGTCCTACATTTTGTATACACGTTTAGTTTGCTTGACCATAAATGCTTAGCTGTATAAAAGCTTGCTTTTTATGTTTAGTTTTTAATTATAATTTATTTTACGCGCAGGTATGCAATCACCCCGAGCTATTTGAGCGTCGTGACGTCAGATCTCCTTTCTCAATGCAAGTCGACGACTATCATATACCGAAATTAGTAGCCGAGGATTGTATTTTAATTCGGTCTACCCCTTCCAATCGCCATCTTATATACAACAAGTTGTCAATACTTGTACCGGAGTATATTCAAAGGAGTAATAATGGGGAATTTGGGAGTAAAGAGGAGTATGATGATGGGTGCTTCGCATTCATGAGGTTTATTGATCTATCTCCTATGGAGTTGTACAGGATTATGCTCTGCGGATGGCTGTTTGCGTGAGTATTGTAATGTAACTAATAATTTGGATTTGTGTAATTTTTAAACATTATATGCTTACGTCATTATTTCATGATTTATGGACAGGTAGTCCCATCATCCCCAGTCCTAACTGTTGTTCAGAGAAATAAAGGGTTCCTTTATGAATCGTGAACGTATATACCCTTTTGTCTGTTCTTTATTTCCGAACCGATAAGACCTTCAAACCTTCAAGAAAAGAACGTATTCCTTTGTAAAAGGCCGGCAACGCACCTGTGACTCTTCTGGGTGTCCATGGGCGGCGCTGGTCGCTTAATATCTGGTGTTCCGTCTGCTCGTTTGCCTCCTATTCCATAAAAAAAAGATCTTGTCACTGTAATTTGTTAGCTTTAGAGAAAATCGGTGTATTGATTGTTAACTTATTATTCTAGGATGCAGCATATCGAAAATTGTTTAGAGAGATACGAGAAATTACGTCATCGTCACGCTTGGTGGAGTTCTTCGCTTGTGTCAGATTTTAAGCAGGAAGAGAGTGAGACAGACCTATGTAATGACTACTGGGATAGAGTGAATAAAAAACATTTGCTTCTTATATGTCCAGACGGCGACGTTTTGAGAAAGAGAAAGGAAGATAGTTTGTTATGGAATGATTTACTGTTTACTGATCCTTTGTGGATACAAGGTGAGTTTATTTTTTATTTCTATATCCACTTTATTTCTTTCTTTTCACAGCTCTTTTTGCTGCTTTACACGGAAGCGACAATAAGTCATACCACAGCCTTTTGGTTAGACCCACTGCTTGATATTTTAGACTTCTGAATAGTTATTATTACGTTGTAGATGTTCGTAGATAATCCTACACATTGTTGCAATTGGCTTTAGAAGCTATTAATACTCACAAGTATCCGTGGTATTATGTACTTCGATCCGGCCCGTTTATGTTGAAGCGATTCAGCCTCTGTTCTCCTACGACCGATTCGCCACTGGACTGTTCGTCGACAGGACGATTCATTTATTTCCGTTTCCCCAACAGGATCTTTCACCTATGGACATTTCACCGACAGAACATTTCATATGCATCACTTTCGACGACAGCTCTTTTCACCTACTTAGTGTCGTAGGACAATGGTTTCTGAATCTGTTGAAGCTTGTTTTAATCACCGTTAAATAAGGGTAGTTTTCTTACCTAGTGGACATTTTCCGGTTGATGATGTCAGTTTTTGTTTCCAGGTGGTCCATTCTACACGCACACGGAACATGTAATTCATTATGTGCCTGAAACTATAGAGCACAAAGCAATGAGGATAAGGAATTTAAGAGACAGTCGACAGGTAAGCGCTTTTGTTGTCTTTGTTCTTTGCAAGCCTTTTTTTTCTATTAATTGCTGTATAGTATCTAAAAAAACTTGTATTAAATTCGATAGCATGTATCAAATTGTTTGCGCAACAACTTGCGCTAAGATAACAAACATTTGCGCAAATATTTCAGGATTTTTTAACAAAACTTAAAATAATAGTATTCAAATTAAAATAATAGGTAACGCGCAACCGTTATTTTTAATTCATTGATGACCGCTATCAGAGTATTTCTTCAAAAAACTTTAACTTTTATTTAACAAATCATTATCCTCCCGCGTTGTTAAGAATCGCAGTAACTTATTAGCATCTGTATTTTATTGGATTGGGTGAGAGCAGTGACACGGCTCCATTTTTTGAAACTAAACTTTGTATTTTAATCAGCAGAATTGTTAACTTTGGCTTAAGGATAATGAAGCCGTTAATTTTTTTTGTAGTGTCACCTATCACCAACCTCTTTCATCTCTTAACTAAAAGTTACCTAAACTAACACCCGAATAGTACTTGTACCTAAGCTAAGTCACGACAAGCTACCTTTTTTGGGCATCCCGACACACGGTCGCCGAGCACTACATCATTTAGCCGTTTATCAAAGCTTTTTAATATAAACAGCTAAATGGTATGAAAAGATTTGAAAAACGGCTAGTGGTATCGGGTAAAGTCGGGGTGCCCACCAAGGTATAGGTTGGTGACTGCAACATGACGTTAAATATCATCCTATCTTATCTTAGGGGTTTCTTCTAAATTTAAGAGAGGTAAATTATAATAGGCATTAGTCTTACAATAATTATTATACATAAAAAAAATTAATTGCCTTACAGACGGATATGTTAAGTGAAATTAAGACTGAAGAGGGCGGTGTGATGGCGGTGCCCCAGCTAGAAGTACCGGACGTGCAGTTTGTAGAGCGCTCGCCTGTATCGTACGTAGACATGCCTACACCACTACCCGGCTTCCTCTACTTTGCTCAACAAAAGGTGAGATTGTGATAAGTAGCTTACTATCTTACTAATATAATAAATTCGACAGTTTTATTTTTATGGCATAAGCCGGTAAACGAGCAGACGGATCACCTGATGGTAAGTAATCGGCGTCGCCCAAGGACACCTGGAACACCAGAGGCGTTACAAGTGCGTTACCGGCTTTTTGGGGATTAGGAGTTTGAGGATCGTTTGGGATTCAGGGATTGGGGAGATTGGGGAAGGGGAGGGTAATTGGGCCTTCGGTAACCTCACTCACACGACGAAACACAACTCAAGCGGTGTTTCACGTCGGTTTTCTATGAGGCCGTGGTATCAGTCCGGTCGAGCCGGCCCATTCGTGCCGAAGCATGGCTCTCTCACACTTTGTGTGTATGTTTGTTAAATCACGGCAAAATGGTTGAAGGGATCGGGACTAAAATTGGAATAGGGGTAGATTATGATGGGGGCTTACTGTTGAATCCAATTCTGATCGATAGACATTGATATTGTAAAATTCCGTACTCTCGAGTTGCAACACTAGAGCCCATTGCATCCATGTTGCGTGGATATTTAATGAACTATTAGGTATTGAGTTTGGCTTTATATTCTGTACTTTGAATGCTATATTTTAAAAGCTATTAGATAGACTAGATTGGAGTTGACAGTGTTGATATTGAATTAAATAATTATTGAGATTTTATTGGATTGAAATTGCCTTTTATCCCCAAAGGGGTAGGCAGAGCTGCACATTACGGCCCTTAATGCCACTGTACAATGTAACACCCACTTTTCACTATTTATGTTATGAGTCCCATGTAATAGGGGGGAGCCTATTTGGCGTATACCGAGCACAATTCCAGACTCCGTGCTACTACTGAGTTTTCTTATAAACCCAGTTATAATGTGTTTGTGTTAGCAAGTTCAAAAACTATTTGAAGTTAAAAATGTGTATTTTAACATTGTCTATTATGTCCAGGTTTGCACGTGTACGCGGCAATCGTTCGCAGTGTCGCGTAGTTTCGCGTACCACTCCACTCGCCACGCGCAGTGCGAGAGCGGCGCGGGCTGGGACACCGTCTGGACTCTGCTGGGCCGGGCCAGGCCGCCGCAGGGCTGGGCAGACTTACAGGTGCCTGGTATGTACAAACTGTGTCTATACTTATATTATTAACTGCCAATTACAAAAAAATGTATAGAAATAGTTTTAGACATTATTCTATAAAATTAATATCTAAAATCTAAAATCGATCTAGAGATTTTGGATAATACAAAAAACCTAAACACATTTTTGTTTTGCGCGTATTAGCAGCGCGTTCAACCAAACAGGTTAATCTTCGGATCTACTGGGACAAACTGAAAAAATAAAAATAGTTTTGTGTTAGATAAGTCCATTTATTGAGGAAGGATTTATATGTAGGGCTATAAAACATCATGCTATCATCATCATTATATCATCACAATCAATAGGAGCCGACCAACGAGTGAAAATAGAATAAAAGTGTCTTCTCTATATCAATTCTGCATTAATTCGAATTAATTAATACAATATCACAACACACCTTTGTGTACCACCATTCATTTTTATTACATTTTCATATTTATTTGTTTATAGATAAAAACCAGCTAGTGAGTGACGCAGGGAAACTGACAGCTTTAGACTCTTTGCTGAAGAGGCTGAAGGAGCGAGGACACAGAGTGCTCATATACAGTCAGATGACCAAGATGATCGACTTGTTAGAGGTATGTATTGCTTCAATTATATCGTGTTTCTTTGCGAGATCGAATCAGAAAGAGGATATCCAGTAACGAACAAAAGTCGTCGACTACATCATCATATATGGCCGAGATAGTCCTCTGGTGGACTATGGGTCTCTTACGTAAGGGTTTTGGCCATAATCCTTACGCTTGACAAGCAAATTGAATGGAGTCTATTACGGATATGTATTGCTTTTGTCGGATTAATAATGCCAGTTTGTAGTTACATAAATTTTGGAAATATAACGGAAATAAAAAAAGGAATAAATAAGAGGTTTTTTTTAAACGTATTCCCACACTTAGATTTTCTTCTGTGTCGTGGGTGCGTTTATAAACATCTAAGTTCACATACACATCACACCCAGATCCAGAACAACAATTTGTGGATCACACAAAAAATTGTTCCGTGCGGGTCGAACCCGCGATACGTTGCGCGGCAGCCAGTTGCCCGACAACCGCGCTAACCATGCAGTCAGTGCAGGTTGAATGTATTATAATATGTAAGCTACAGCTTGATGTTAATACTGTTATTTATTTTAGGAATACATGTGGCACAGGAAACACAAATACATGAGGTTAGATGGATCTAGCAAGATTTCAGCTCGGCGGGACATGGTTGCAGATTTTCAGGTAAGTCTACTAAGAACGAGAGCTTACTCTTGAATCTAATTCCGATTGATCGACATCTACACCCGGTAGAACATAAATGTACATATTCAACCCTGAAAGTCATAAAAATAATTATAAAGAAGCACAAAAATCTATCCTCTGAGCCTTACAATTAAGTTCAATTTATTTTTTCTCTCAGGCTCGCACAGACATATTCGTGTTTCTCCTATCAACGCGCGCAGGTGGCTTGGGCATTAATCTGACGGCGGCAGACACTGTCATCTTCTACGACTCCGACTGGAATCCCACTGTAGACCAACAGGCCATGGACAGGGCACACAGGCTGGGACAGACCAAGCAGGTCACTGTCTACAGACTTATATGTAAGGGGACTATTGAAGAAAGGATCATGCAACGGGCTAGGGAAAAGAGTGAGGTAAATACTTTTTTCTATTGGCTATGTGCAAAGCGAGTAGTGGCGGACAGATAACGACCGCAGCGCACAACACGGCAGAAATTGGAAACAAATGCGGATGATCAGCTGTCAAATGTGTTGATTGCAGTACAAAGTCAAAGCAAAGAAATGGACCATTACTGTTGTTGCGTTGCTCTGGCCGTTATGTCGCAGTTCTTTCACATTTCTTACATGCTCGGTTAATACTAACTTATTGCCTTTTGTCTCAGTTTGTGGTTGGAAACTAATATTATGCGTAATAGTCTCAAACCGGGTTTATATTATTATATTTACTTTACAGTAAAACTATTGAATAAATTGGACTTAAATAATGTCAACAATACTATTTTAATCTTTGGTTTTATTTATATTTGCAAAGAAAATTATAATGTTTACATTGTTATTATTTAACAATTTCCGCAAATGTTGTAAACGCTACGCGTCGCCACCGTCGCGCACATAGCCAATACCCTAGATTGGGAATATTCTGCACTTGACACTATTGCTGTAAATACAGTATGTTTCGTATAGGAAAAAATTGTGTTTAACATTTGTAAATTGCTAATTGTTTTTTATAGATCCAAAGAATGGTAATCAGCGGAGGAAACTTCAAACCCGATACGTTGAAACCTAAAGAAGTCGTGTCTCTGCTTCTAGACGATGAAGAAATTGAGCTCAAATGTAAGTATAAAACTAGACCTGCAAAACCTTGGCATGCGCAAAGTGTATAAAATTTTGCGCAAAACTTTTCCGCAAGTGCAATTTTTTGCGCAAGTTAAAAAGCGGTCACCTTTGACCGCTCTCCACCAACTACATTATAGACCTTATTTCCGATGGTCAGAGACTACTTTTGTATGAACAAATTTAGGGGATGACATTTCAGATATTTCAACAGTTTAATCTAGGTATATTATTATAATAAATTAATTGGAAATGACGTTCTTGACAGATCGCCAAAAATCAGAAGAGAAGAAAATGATGGAGGAGAGAGAACGTAAAAGAAAATTGGGATTATTGCCGCAAGTTGTAAGTATTTATAAGCCGATATAAATTCTGTATTTTACTATGACATTATGTACGTAAACAAGCAAATAGACCACCTGATGGAAAGCAATCAGCTCTGCACGCGACACTAGAGGAGTTGCCGGCTTTTGGGTGATTTGAGGATTGGGTCTGGTGTTTGGGGATAGGCTCTGGGGTTTTAGGGTTTGGATTTGGGTGTTTGGGTTTGGGGATTTAATGATCAGGGAGGTAGACTATGTCTCTGGGTAAAATATCAATTAGTGTAATAATATATAATTGTTTTACTAGCAGCAACAACCGTCGGTGTCTGTAGAAGCGAAGCGTGCCCGCGACTCAGCGTCGGAGCCCGGCAGTCCGCTGCAAGTGGACGACGATGGTGACAAACTCATCGTTGACGTACCATCACCTGCACCTATACGTGAGTGACATACTTGTTTTTATAATAACTATCGTGAAACATACAAAACTAACTGAAAATCGCGGGTTACTCATGTGAAAATACTGAGTAAAGCTTTACTAGTTTCGAGCCACAGAGGGGTTCTTTTTCATGAGCAGCGTGCGCGGTCGCGATGTTGCGTAGCCTACTGTCTCTTTATCAGTATTTTCACGTGAGGAATTCGCGATTTTTAGTTAATATAGGTTATTTTGTTTTATTAGACTAGCTGATTATGTCAGACATCCTAAAGACCCACTTAATTTTAAATTGAATATCACGGTCACGAAAATGAAGTTTTCGTAAATATCTAGTAAATTATCGCTCGGAGGTCAATACAAGACCATCCTTTTGTGTTTTACTCTAGCATTAACTGTTTTCTATGTGACTATCTAAATTTAAGATGAAAGAAAAAATATTTGTCTCTTAGAAAGGAATGTGCCAGGAATTGTTTCATAATATTTTTAATAATGTATTTTCATCTATCGAGCACTAATGTACTTGAAAATGACGTTTTCTTTTCAACGATGTTCCAGTTTTTGTTTGTTGTTTATAACCGATCGTGGAGTTTAAAAGCTTGAAGGTTTATTTTTATCGATCTTTCACGGCTGTTGAAGAAGATGATGAGTGAAATTATATCGTGTATGTATTCCAGCATCGTACCCGGGCGCGGTCCGCGCGGGCGCGTGGGGCGTGGCGCGCGGGGCGCGGGGCGCGCGGCGTGGCCGCCCGCGGGGCTCCCGCCAGGCACTGCCGCGCCGCCTCGACCCGCCCGCAGACACCGCCAGCGCCATCGCCGCCGGTATGTACTGTCATATACCACCTGATGGGGACCAATCGACATCGCCCATATACAACGGCAACACTAAACGAGTTCCAAATGCGATTGATTTAAGGCGGAACGGCTGATACGGTGGCTGGGCAACCAACTGCTGCGCAACATGTCGTGGGTTCGATTCCCGCAGGAAGCAACTAACTCAGTGTGATCCACTAATTGTTGTTCCGGGTCTGGGTGTCATGTGTATGTGGACTTGTAAACTCATCCACGACATAGGGGAACATCATAGTGTGGAGCAACGTTAAACAAAATTTAAGCATTGGGAATTGTGAGAAAGATTGTACCTCTAGTACCTTCACTCACGTATACACAACACAAATTGATATTGGTTTCATTTTGGTTTATAGATATCTGAAAATTAAAAAAAACTTTGAAATTTATCTTAGTGTTATTTCTCAGACTACTTTGAAACCTGAACCAAGTTATAGTATACAATATATTTATTAGTACAACTTTGTCATTTAAACAAACTTTACTTACAGGCGCAGCTCTTCTGGAATCAGACGCGCCATTGGAGACTATAGAGTCGGTAGTGCCGGGCGAGGCGGGGGCGGCGGCCCCCCGCGGGCGGCGCGGGCCGGGCCGGCCCAGGCTGCGTGCGGCCGGCGGCCCGCGCGCCAGCACGCGCCGCCCGCGCCGCGCCAGGGAGCCACTCCTTGTGCCGCTCGCGCCGCCGCCATAGCGCCACCGCACCACGTAGCCTGCTGCCTGCAAGCATTCACTCTACATGCCCTGTTTGTGTTACCAGGTTAGTCAATACCACAGTCAATAACAAAGAAAACACATGTTTTTGTAATGTAACATTTGAAAATAATTTTTAGCGCGGCAAACGTGCAGATGTGTCACTTAGTTGTGAATGTGAACATTTCGCATCGGCCGACCCACGATACCAGAGGAATAACAAATGTGTTGCTGGCTTCTTCCAGCGAGAGCGTGGGAGGGCTTGAGCCTCGGGTAACATCACTCAAACAGTCAAACAACGCAATTGTTGTTTCATGTCGGTTTCCTATGTATACGTCGGTTTTACCCCGGTCGAGCCAATCCATTCCTGCCGAAGCGTGGCTCTTCCTCGATGAAAAAATATTTGCGAATTAGTCAGCTTTTAAGTTTCTGCTATGTAAATTAATGATATTTTACTTGTCTTTGTTTCAGAAGCCATAGAAACCGCGTATCAACGCACACAGCTCACAACAATGTACCCACCTCTAGTGCAATTATTATAATGATCAAACGACTGGTACATCTTGAAACTACTATTGTAGTCAAACGCACGTGTATAGCAATATAGTCCCTACCCTGTACATAGTAAGGTCGTTTTTCTATCAACATGTACAAGCCACTTGATCATTGCCAAACTAATTAACAGTTAATGTACAAAATAACGCTTTTTAGTTAAAGTATTATTGCAAAGTTTAACTTTGACCACTATGTTATTTAGTAAAGATGTAAATAGTCCATTTTAACGTAAATAATTATTGAATATTATATATTTAAAGCTGAGTTTTAATTACAGAGATGAATATGCATTGTTTATAATATTCTCATTTCTGTCTATTATATACAGATGTCTTTTGCAAGACAGAGATGGGACTTAGTTAAAAATATAACAATGTTCATTTATCTCGACTCTTGCGCATATACTGAAACGTTACTCTATTTCAAATATTCTGTATCTTTCATACATCAGAAATTGTTTAGAATTATCTTGAAGTTGAGTGACGTTTCGGTATTTGGCCACATAAGTCCGTTTCAATAGAAGTTTTAATCTCGAAAATAATTTTAATTTCTTAAATCAAGACACCGTTGTTCTCTCTCATCCACTCTATAACAGACCTTATGTCCGATGTATACAGATAACTTTTGTATGAACAAGTCTGGTTATCGTAATGCATTTTAAACTACTCGTGTATTTTTAATTAGTATGCAGTTATAAGTATTTTATCTAAATCTATATATATATAAATGAATTGCTGTTCGTTAGTCTCGCTAAAACTCGGAAACGGCTGGACCGATTTGGCTAATTTTGTTCTTGAATTATCTGTAGAAGTCCAGGTATGATTTGACACATGTTTGAGGCGGTACGAAGAGTTTGGAACTGTGCCCGGTACATGGCATTAGGCTCACTCCCTATTACATGGGACTCATAACATAAATAGTGGAAAGGGGGTGTTACATTGTACAGCGGCATTAAATGCCGTAATGCGTTTATTTTCTTGTTAATAAACTTGTATTGAAACGGACAATTAGTATTTAAATCGAATGGTTGTTGTTAGTTCCGATAGTTTTACAAAATCGGGGAATGTGTAATGTATTTAAAATGAAATAATTAAGTTAGTTACGTTGTTAATGATGTGCAGTTTCAAAACATGGATTGATTATACCTAAATTGTTTGTGTGAAAGTTTTAGACGCCTACACATGAATTGGTGGATTCCTATGAACAAAATGTCCAGTGTTCAACGAAATAGGCTAGCATCCTAACAAAATGACTGTAACAAATTGACAAAGAGAAAACAGAATAAATGATTTAAAATTATTTTTATGTTTTACTACCTACCATGTGTGTGTTTTCCCTGCTGTCAACTCCTATACTTCTTAGTGTGATCTTTTATAGCCTATAAGCCTCTTTCTATCCATCCAATACTAAAATAATTATTTTAAACGAACCAGTAGTTGCATAGATTGCCGCGTTCAAACAAACAAATTCTTCAATTTTATACTTTGTGTTATACCGATTTTGATGTCTTTTTTTTATTGGGACAAGCCCGCCACAACCTCTCAAAACCGCTGCAACTCCTGTAAGCCAAGATCTACAGTAGATACAACCATGAAAACACCGGAACATTGAAGTCTGGCGCGTCTCAGGGACATGAATAACTGTCTTGGTTCTCGCAACGAAGTGAATCAGAAGGTATTATAAGAGAAGAAAAAAAACTATAGTTTCCACTTCCCTCGGTGAATTACTGCATAAGACAGAATGAATTAAGTCTAAAGGCACAAAAAGAGACTACAACTGTGTATGGTTTAGGTGTAGCCAAGTAGTAATAGTAGTTGAATTGTTGTATATGAGTTGACGAAAACCACAGATGTCCCAATAATCAGTTTATTCGTAAAGTTACACGAAAATTTAATTGGATGCTTATCCGCGGTTGTAGTTCGATCCGAAAAGTTAATGGTCAACTGAATTATTATAATTATAAGGTGAATAAAGTAAATGATGAAAAGTAGGTCGTGGCGTAAGCAATTTGCTTGTACGTGAACCGTAGGCGACATTGAATTAATTTCGCGATAAAAAAAAATACCCTTAATAAATAATTGTGCGAGGATGACAAGTTAGACAAATAGCAGCGACTATTCCCATTTTGATTAGTTCAAGTGTCAAGTGTATTAGTTACTGATTAAATCAAAGATATAGTTAACTTAAATCGCGGGTTACTCACGTGAATATACTGAGAAAAGAAAAGCTCAGTGAGCTGCGCTACGTCGCCGCGACCGCGCACGCTGCTCATGAGGAAGAACCCCTCTGTGGATCAAAACTAGTAGAGATTTTCTCAGTATATTCACGTGAGCAACCCGCTATTTAGGTGAATTTAGTATGTCTCACGATAGTTAATATAAAAACAAAGATATAGGTAGTTGTTGCGAAAGTACTTAGATAAGATGATGTAGTACATAAAAGCGGGGGTTTAATAGTACATAAAACAAAACTACTAAATCATTAACTTGATAGTTTTTTTTTTAAAACGTTGCCCCACACTAGGATTTTCTCCTGTGTCGTGAGTGCGTTTACAAACATACAAGTTCACATACACAATGACACCCAGACCCGAAACAATAATTGGTGGATCACACAAAGTGTTGTCCCGTGCGGGAATCGAACCCGCGACACGTTGCACGGCAGCAGGTTGCCCAGCCACCGCACCAACCGTGCAGTCTGTAGTAGTTTTAAGTAATAAACGACAATCTGACCTAAGTTCTCATGAAGTTCTCAATGTTTATGGAACTAGGCCATTAGATAATTGAAAAGTAACAAGGCTAGTCACATAGTCGCAATTTAGCCTGGATTCAGGTTATACGTGTGCTCTTCGAAAGTGTAAGAACATTACTTATTTGAAAATTGAAGTGAACGGCTTGGAAATTGACGCGACATCGACACCTGAATCACGTCGCTTTGCTAAAATTATGGAGTGATCCAGTATCCATTTAGACTATGTATATTATTATTTATTGATTATGAATGACCTATACACATTATTCAAAGTATTTCAAAGTTCCCTGTACCTATTGTACACAGAAAAACTTTAGGGTAAAATACTGTCTTCTGCGATATTTCCGAACCTTCAAACCTTCAAGAAAAGAGTGTAACTACTAAAATGTACCTAAGTATTTAAAAAGGCCGGCAACGCACTTTTGATTTTTGTTTTGGCGGGTGCAGTTGTTCTATGGCCTTTAGGCCGGCAAACGAGGATTCGGATCATCCGATAGAAAGCAATCGGCGACGCTCCTTCTTTGTTACTATTCTACTCCTGTTTACAAACAAAGCTTAAGTTAAATAGTTTTATTTGAAAACATTAAAGCTCAAGATAGATACCAACAATGTAGTCTTAAAACCCTAACACAAGTCACATACGCTTATGGGAACGTCCTCGACCTTTATATTTCCGTAACTGGTCCCATAAAACGGTATAATAGGACGATATAATGCAAAGTGAGACAGTGTCAATTGCGTCCCGTGCTGCGCATATGAATGTGCCATCATGATGCGTACACGCAGACCGTCGGCCAATGTTTATTTTACGCCATTATTGCGCATTTTTATGAGGTGCCGGGGTAAAAATACTTACGTGTTTTAAAAATCGTAGGCTTTGGTTGGCGTTTATTTATTTAAATAGATACTTATTATGTAAGTTTAATGGTCCATTGAGAGGTCGACGTCGATGATGAAAATAAATAAAAATCTACAATTTTGAATTGTATTACGCTTTTTGGTCTATTAGCGTAAGGAGCACGGATGTTTACAGGTAGGTATTTATCTATTTGTATAATTTTTGGAAATTGCGAGTTTCTATAACATTCTGAAGATCACATCATTCGAGAGTTAGTTATATTTCCCCTAATTTAAAAGCAAAGCGTGCCAAACCTTTTACTCAAGGCAAGATAATTTAAATTCCACTTCATAGTCCTTATGAACCTTCATAGAGGACAATACTCTATTTTAGAGTAATACTTAGGTAGGTATTACTGTCCTCTATATCATGTAGGCGTACTCTATAATATAATCTATAACACTAATAGAATACCTACGCTAAAATACCAGCCATAACCAGTATGTAATAATATGCAATATACCATGATCAGAATAAAAAGTTACTTTGGCCCGTTTACTGTGGTATAAAGACTTTTTCAGCGAAATATGATAGCATTTTTTATTTAACTAATCTGATATTTTAATTTTTGACACAATACCACTCCGTTATGTAAAGAACCGAATGAAATTTCGTATAGACATCGTGCAATAACCTGCCTATCGAGCTATAGGCTAACCTAGTATAATAATAAACAGATATATTTTTAATTCAAATGAAAGGTTGTTTTATAAGTCCGTACTCGTTATTTATTTGGCTTTAAAATCAAATATACCTTTTTTTTTTTTTTTTTTTTTTTTTTAACCCCAAGGTGGGAAATCCTCATGGAGCCCCCTCGCCTGGGGAGGACGAAAGGGACTGTCAAACTCTTACTGACTAAAACCCACCCCGGCGTCCCGTCTCACACGTGGGTACGAGGGTGCGGGAGTCACATTCATCCGCAGCCCCCGAACTCAAAATCAAATATACCTACTCTATTTCTTCTTAAAAAGTTGGCAACAGTATGTTTTTTATACTGTGATACAGATATTAACATGGTAGTATACATACCTAAATTCACAAAACACCAAAGTAAATGCAAAAACCTCATAATTTAAATACGATTTCAATAAAAATACTCAAAACCAAGTAAATGCGATGCGATACTGTCAATGTAGTGAATTATAAGGATCCTTTTTAAATGTTAATATTCCAGTAAGTCTGACCGCAGTTCTGCATTACGGATTTATTATCAGAACGTTCACATTATATTAATGTCTGACTTCGAAGTGCACGATTGAATTGTCGAGATCTTAATTTTATGTGACAAAGATTTATTTAGTATTTTGGGGTTATTAGAAAAATTCGATTTTCGGGTCGGGCAACGTATTACTGGGTTTTTAAAAAAATCTCAGTAGTAGCACGGAGTCTGGAACTGTGCCCGGTATACCTATGGCAATAGGCTCACCCCCTATTACATGGGACTCATAACATAAATAGTGAAAAGTGGGTGTTACATTGTACAGTGGTATAATGTGCACCTCTGCCTACCCCTTCGAGGACTAAAGGCGTGATGTTACGTTATGTTAGAAAAATTGATTATTTTTTAAAGGTATGCTATTTTAGCGTTTAGAGTACAGAAATATAAATCATCATATCTATGCATGAGAGTCCGGAAATGTGCCCGGTATATGGCAATAGGCTCACCCCCTATTACATGGGACTCATAACATAAATAGTGAAAAGGGGACAGTACATCTTGTAAGATGATACGATGTATCGTACAGTGACATCGAGTGCCGTAATATACACCTATACCTACCTCTTCGGGGATAAAAGTAGTGATGTTATGTTATGTGGTTGAAAGTGTCCATGGGCAGCGTCGATTGCTTACCATCAGGTGATCTGACTGCTTGTTCGCCTCCCTATCTTATATCAAGGTACCTGAACATCAAAGGTTTATCATTTATTTTAGTTTTGTAAGTTTAAGTTTGAAAAGGAACAATACGCTACCAACCGCTCTATTTTAATGTTTACCTACTTAATCCAGTCCTTAGCAATTGTTTTCAGAACAAAATTGTTAATAAATGGTTTTTCTTTCTTTCTTCTTTTCTTTATAAAGAGGAGAGATTAGATTTTTTGTTTGTTTGAATTGAATGGGCTCGGGAACTACCGGGCCGATTGGAAAAATTCTTTTACCTTTGAAATGTTACATTATCCCTGATGACGCATTCGATGATTTTGCCCCTTAAAAAAAAAAAAATCCCTGATGATGCGACAAACACGACCGACGCGACAAACACGACAGCTACGACCGACACGACTGACACAACAGACACGACAGACACGTCCGACACGACCGACGCGACAAACACGACAGCTACGACCGACACGACTGACACAACAGACACGACAGACACGTCCGACACGACCGACGCGACAAACACGACAGCTACGACCGACACGACTGACACAACAGACACGACAGACACGTCCGACACGACCGACGCGACAAACACGACAGCTACGACCGACACGACTGACACAACAGACACGACAGACACGTCCGACACGACCGACGCGACAAACACGACAGCTACGACCGACACGACTGACACAACAGACACGACAGACACGTCCGACACGACCGACGCGACAAACACGACAGCTACGACCGACACGACTGACACAACAGACACGACAGACACGTCCGACACGACAGAAACGACCGACATGACAGATGCGACAGGTACGACAGACGCGACAAACACGACAGCTGCGACCGACACGACAGCTATGGCCGACACGACCAACACGACAGATACGACCGACACGCCAGACGCGACAACCACGACAGCTGCGACCGACACGACAAATACGACCGACACGACAAATACGACCGACACGACAAATACGACCGACACGACAAATACGACCGACACGACAAATACGACCGACACGACAAATACGACCGACACGACAGATGCGACCGACACGACAAATACGACCGACACGACAAATACGACCGACACGACAAATACGACCGACACGACAAATACGACCGACACGACAGATGCGACCGACACGACAGATGCGACCGACACGACAGATGCGACCGACACGACAGATGCGACCGACACGACAAATACGACCGACACGACAAAGACGACCGACACAACCGACACGACAGACACGACCGACACGACAGATACGACCGACACGACCGACACGACAGACACGACCGATACGACAAATACGACCTTATTATTTAGATAATTTATTTCGACTGTTCACTACAATTAAATATTAAAAAATAATCACACTTTCATTAATTGATTTTATGACTAACTTAATTTTAGTATTTTTCCATCAAATTTTTAAGAATTAAGTGCGCTGTGACGTCAGCGTGACGTCATATCTCACAATATCTCATCTCGTACAATCACAATCTCGTACAAAATTCATAAGAAACTGTCGTTTTTTATAGTTGGAATAAAGTATTGAATTTACTAGTTGTCAAATACCGTATTATTAAATGTCAATACGACAATAAGCTACTATTACTAATTATACCAGTAAAATATCTAATCTGTTTACATCGAAAGAAAGTTTATTTGTTATTGTTTCCTCATTAATAATACAGCTAACATTTATTTTAATAATAATGGGAATCTAAACACTGAATTATTCATTAGTTTAACAAAAGTTCACACGCACGATTTGAATATGAATACAATTTAACGCCTCCTTAGTAAGTGGGTAAGCAGAAGTATTTAATCGAGCCTTCATCTTTGTATAAGCTTGCTCACTCGATGCGCTTGCGCACCGGTAATAGTTACGTGCCTTACATGAAAGGTAGTGGCGTTACATATTTTCTCTTATTCCCACGGTACGTACGTATTATACTCCTTTTGTATTACGTTATTATGATCTGCAATAAAACTTTCTACAAACTATAATATTCATAAATATGTAACTGTAGAATGATACCTAAGTGCCTAGTTCTTGTCGCGGAGAACCTAACGGGTAACCGGGGCTCCGGCTCGACGTGCAGGAGAAGGAACGGAGTGGTTTTTAGTCAGTAAGAGTTTGACACTCCCTCCCGCCTCACCCAGGCGGGAGCAGTCAATGGATGATTTTCCCCCTTTAAAAAAGGGCCTAGTTCTCCGCAAACTATATTTAACACATAACATCACGCCTTTTATCCCCGAAGGGATAGACAGAGGTACACACAGAAGTAACACCCACTTTTCACTATTTATGTTGTGAGTCCCATGTAATAGGGCTGAGCCTATTGCCATACCGGGCACATTACCAGACTCCGTGCTACTACTGAGGTTTTTTTTAAAACCCAGTTTACCCATACTTTGCTTGGCCGATTTAAATAAAACAATTTATAGACTAGGGTATGTTGACTTGCTGATCGATGTACCTATAGATATGTATAAATACTATATCTATGTATAACTACGTGGCAGGGTGGAGCAGCCATTTTCTTCATGTTGAAGTAAAAAAGGTGAAGTTATGGGTACTTTCAAATTGAAAGCGCTAGGCACGCGAATTGCAATTACTTAACCAGTTCAATGGAACTTAGTAATCAAATCCTAAGTGTTAAACACTTGGTTTTGTGCCTAATTTTTTAGTTTGCGAGTAAGGTACGGCCGGCAACTCTCGTGTAACTTCTCTGGTATAGCGGGTATCTTTCGATCCTAATCTCCTGTACCTATCGTTGATGCGTCAACAAACAAACACATTTACATGCCTACATGTGACATCTCGAGCCCAAAACAACAACGGGACTATCGTAAGGTAAGAAATAATTAAGAATTGGGTACTTTACTTAACCAAAAATAAATTATTTCGACTCTAAAGTACAATAAAATAATAACACTTTCATTAATAGATTTTATGACCAATTTAGTTTTAATATTATTTAGTAATATTTAACGCTAAAAAAACGCAACGTCACGATACAATTTCATACAAAAATCATAGAAAACTGTCTTTTTTGACAGTTCGAAAAAAGTATTGAATTTGACTAATTGGCAAGTACCCAATTGGGTAGTTGCTTGGGTCAAAAATAAATTATTTTGATTTTTCAATCCAATTAAATATTGAAAATAGTTACACTTTCATTCATTGATTTGCCGATATACTTAATTTTCGACTTATTCTTGCATTTTCTTCAGATATAAGTGTGCTATTTGACGCGAAAATATGATGACGTCATAAGCTAGTATTTCGTACAAAATTCATAGAACAGTATCGTTTTTGACGTTTCGATAAAAGTATTGAATTTGACTAGTTGTCAACTACCGTATTGTTCCTTGCGCGAATCGGATACGAAACTCGTTGCGCTGCAGCCAGTTGCCCATCTCCCGCGCAGTCAAAAATACTTTTTTTTTACAAAATAACGGCACTTACAAACGTTCATATGACATAGTTGTCAGTCACATGACGCTAGCAGGGAGGTCCGTTTCGGATGGTCGCTAAACTATCTAATTAGTGAGGTTGCTCGCTGATGCGTACGCGCAGGTTTGTCACTCTACTGTTAATATTGCATTGTATGGTCTTATGGACTTGTGAACATTTTACTCGTGTTATTTGTATGAAATGTATGTCGTGTCTAATTCTTATTTGGTTTTCTAAGTGATTTTCATTCAGTTTTGGTTTTTTAAACTGATAAGTTTGTTTACCGAGTCGAAAGTCTACATTTCGATGCTAACCTCTAAATAATTAGATAATTAGGGTTAATAACAACTGTGATAGAATAAAATGTCCAAATTTGTTTATTTTTTATTTATTTTTTACGTTGCACTACACTAGGATTTTCTCCCGTGTCGTGGGTGCGTTTATAAACATACAAGTACATATACACATTACACCCAGACCCTAAACAACAATTTGTGGATCACATAAAGAGTTGCTCCGTGCAGGAATCGAACCTGCGACATGTTGCGCGGAAGCCGATGGCCCAGCCACAGCACCAACCATGTCGTCGTACATGTTATATTCTATGTACCTAATTGATATTTCTTCAGTCTAAATGAAGTTAGTGATTGCGGAGAAGTCGAGTGCCAAGTAAATGGTCTCTCTCAGATTTGATGCCCGGAAGTTTTAACGGTTTTTAGATCGCACGGAGCTCGGAGTCTGGAATTGAGCTCGATATAGTATAATAGACCCTTTATTACATGGGACTAATAAAAATAACTGGTGACCAGTGGGTAGGGTGAACTCATCTAACTTCGTGACAAAGGCATTTGGGTAATAAAATACCAATAAATTATTAATTTATTTAATTCAGTCTCCGCATGAGTTTTAATCAGTCTTTTATGAGGAATATTAGCACAAATAATCAGATTTTTTTCTAGAAACCTAAGAGTTCTACCAAATTTACTAAACCGAATTATTAGGCGAGTCACAGAATTAGATGAGTTCACTATACTCCAACTAGACCGCGTCATTCAGGGCTGGAGGAGTCAATTGATGATTTTCCATTGTAATAAAGAAGAGGACATTATTAAAAAGCCTGCCATTACTAATAGTTCCCATATATTTTTCAACAAAAGAGGACCATGTACTCGCTGGTGGAATGCGACTATTTCCTTACAAAGACAGTCATGGCGAACAGCTCGGAATATAAAGTAGAAGTAACAAAATCTAAGATCGTATCCTCGACTGACCTCAATGACTTAGTTTACTTCAAAACGGATTTCTGTGACAAACAGACAATAACTGGCTTGTCAATGAGTTAATGTAACTTCACTTTTTTGATGGCATAAGCCGGTATACGAGCAGACGGATCGGCGTCGCCCATAGACACCTGGAAAACCAGAGGCGTTATCGGCCTTTTGGGGATTAGGAGTTTGAGGATCGTTGGGGATTCAGGAATTGGAGAGATTGGGGAAGGGGAGGGTAATTGGGCCTTCGGTAACCTCAGTCACACGACAAAACACAACGCAAGCGTTGCTTCACGCCGGTTTTCTGTGAGGCCGTGGTATCACTCCGGTTGAGCCGGCCCATTCGTGCCGAAGCATGGCTTTCCCACATTTAAAGTTATTGTTAAAATGTTATTAAAACTTATTTTACATTAGTTAGTTGATTAAGTGGCATTAAGTGCCTCTGTCTACCTCTTAGAGGTTAAAAGGCGTGATGTTATGTGTTGTCTATTAGCTTCATATTAGATTTCATGATATTTATTTATTGAAGATTTTCGAAAGTAAACAATTTCTTGTTTTTGTCCATAAGAGGAATCAAATCAGAACCTTACAACTTAGATTTAACCAACGATTCAGTCTCAATCAAGATTCAATCAGTTCCATTTACAATGCTACAAAGTCTTTTGCAAGACCAGGTAATCGAACCAAAGATCTCTGATTAGACGAGGCACTCTCAGTAACAAAGTATCAAATCAACCACAAATATTACAGTGACCAGAAAAACAGATCAAGCATCGAAATGACACGAAATAAGTCGATCTTTCACGAACATTACCGATTAGAATTTCACTCACACACACGACACACACACGACACACACACAGTTCCCATTATACGTGAGTCATCGTGTGAATCGTAACTTTTCCTCTAATACAACGAACGTGGAGTAATTTAGCAGTTCCTCTCAACATGTGAACGTGAGAGAGTAATACGGTACGAATGGCTCGGTTCAATCGGAGTGATACCACGGCTTTACAGGGAATCGACGTGACACAACGCTAGCGTTTGGTTTCGATGTGTAAGTTAGCTTATACGAGGTCCAATGGTCGATATTCTATCCGAGTGGCTGGACAAATTGTTGTTCTGTGTCTGGGTGTCATGTGTATGTGAACTTGTTTGTTTGTAAATGCACCCACGATACAGGAGATAATCCTAGTGTTTTTTTTAAGGGGGGAAAATCATCGAATGACTTCTCCCGCCTGGGTGAGGTGGGAGGGAGTGTCAGACTCTTATTGACTAAAACCCGTTCCTTTTTCTTCTTATTGACTAAAACTCTTATTGACTAAAACACAATATTGATATTTGTCCATGTTTTTATTGTAATTATGAAACAATCTGTGATTTTTTATGTTAAAGTAGAGTATTTTTATTGTTCACTAAACATGTAGCTATAAGAAAACTTCAACAGATCTTTATGTAAACCATATTTACAATGTTTTTTCATATTTGTCCATGTTTTTATTGTAATTATGAAACAATCTGTGATTTTAAATAGTAAGATTACAAAATCAAAATGACAAGTATTGCGTCACATTATTATAATGAAACTGACAGATGTTAGGTATTTAAGTTAGTCTTTTAAATAATAAATATGTTCTTATATCGATATTTTTATTTCTTAGTCTCCGCACTATGCGAGTGATATTCGTAGGTGCGCTTCGTGGAATAGAAAAACTATTTATTTGAATTTTTCATTTTAAGCGCACCTACAGGTGCGCAAAGTGGAATACTTTAGGTGCGCTTCGTCTGGGTGCGCTTCATTTAGGTGCGCAAAGTGGAATGCCCCGTCATCGGGTTATTCGGTATAGATAACGGAATAGTTATTAAAAAAATTAAAACATTTTATGATTTGATTTCTCACCCCCTACTACATGGGACTCATAACATAAATAGTTAAAAGTGGGTGGTACATTATACAGTGGCATTAAGTGCTGTAATGTGCACCTTTGCCTCAGAAATTATAAGCCAGGATTTCCTCACGATGTTTTCTTTCACCGTTTGTTAGTGGTGTCTAAATAATCTTAGAAAGTACATATAATTCGGAAAAGTCATATGGTACTTGCTGTTGGTAGGTTTCGAACGCGCACTATCATGCATGGGAAGCAGGCGTCTTAAACCTCCGGGTCACTACGAGATGACAAATTCCCTGAATATGACCTAATTTATACTAATATAGACTGACATAAGGCTAATTCTACACCATTAGCTTTGGCTCTCATGTGACGAGTAATTTCAGTGAGCTGAGAACACACGGGTGAGCGGACTAATCTGCTGACCCTGTTATAGCGATGACGACATGAATACCTAAGTAATCATATGATTATGGTTATGGTTCATCTACCTTACATACTTCACAGAGCATCTATGATTGGGTAGTTTCCTGGGTTAGAAATAAATTATTTTGATTTTTCAGTCCAATTAAATACCTATTGAAAAATAGTTACACTTTCATGCATTGATTTGCCGATATACTTAAATTTAGATTTATTCTAGCATTTTTTTTTAGATATAAGTGTACTATTTGACGCGAAAATATGATGATGTCATAAGATAGTATTTCGTACAAAATTCCAGTATCGTTTTTGATGTTTCGATAAAAGTATTGAATTTGACTAGTTGGCAATACGGTAGTTGACAACTAGTCAAGTCAAAAGCGTCAAAGAGCATACTTATTTCTTAAAAAATTCTGGAGAATTACTGAAATAAAGTTATTCATAAAATCAATTAATGAAAGTGTGATTATTTTTTTAATATTTTATTGTATTGAACAGTCGAAAGAATTTATTCCTGATTAAGACAAGTACCCAATCTGTTAACTTTAAATAAAATAGTTTTAATAGGGATTATGTCTCTTTTTCTAGCATTAAAAAAAAAAGATGCAGACATTAACAGTATATGTATCTTAAGTCTTCTCTATATGAGAAGGTTACTATAATTAATCTATACATGAGATATCAGTTTAAGTGTCGGGTTTATCAGGGAGCGCTGTATCCCGATTTCTGTTGAATGTACCTTGTTCCTTAGTAGGCGGATAGGTTCTAATGATACCCGTGGGAAGAAAAGGGGTAAGGTGCCCCCCATTCCTCCAATAAGTTATCTCTACTACCAGTACCAGGCATCAAGATTAACAGATGCAATTCAATTCTATTCAATCCTTTATTGCTTGTATATGAAATGGAATCGTATATCTATGTATATACGATTCCATTTTACAGCATTCTACAATTTATTTTACCAAACACATCTGCAACTTTAAAACTGCATAATCGTGCCCAAGGACATTAAACAATCCCTACAGGGTTTACTTGTATAGTGACATCTCGTGACATTTCAGTGATAAAAACTATTATATGTCCTTTTTTGGGTTGCAAATCATTATTGTACCGAATTTTAATCAAACCAATAATGAGAAAACCAAGTCTACGACACGTTCGGAGTCGCGGAGAACCTAACGGGTTACCGGGGCTCCGGCTCGAAGTGCAGGAGAAGGAACGGGGTGGTTTTTAGTCAGTAAGAGTCTGACATACCCTCCCGCCTCTCCCAGGCGGGAGCAATCATTCGATGATTTTCCCCCATTAAAAAAAAAGTCTACGACACGTATTAAATCATATCCAAAGGGTCCTGTCTACCCCATTAGAGTAAATCAAATGGTGTGATGTCTTACCTTCGTACTTCCAGCTATCTATCACAGTGATGACAGTTTGAAATGTGTGATGTGAGTTTTTGTGACCATTCATCATCACACACCGCCCTTACACGCCCCGGAATCGAACTTGGTATTTCCGAGAGTTTTTGCAATAGCTACGTAACATTCCTCAGGCGTGTAAGCAATTAGTGCGTTATTTCGTGAGTCGTGAAATACTGGAACAGGCAAGCATCATGCTTCGTTGCGGGAACCAAGACAGTTACTCATGTCCCTGGGACGCGCCGGACTTCAGTGTTCCGGTGTTTTCATGGTTGTATCTACTGTAGATCCTGGCTTACAGGAGTTGCAGCGGTTTTGGGAGGTTGTGGCGGGCTTGTCCCATAAAAAAAGCATCATTGTTCAAAGTAGAAGTTTCGGGAGATTCGTTAAATGTTATTTTTACTTAACTATATAGTTACAGCTGACTGCCTCGTTGGCCGAGTGGTCATAAGTGCGAGTGTCGGGCAAGGGGTCTCGGGTTCGATTCCCGGGTCGTGCAAAGTATTACTGGGTTCTTTAAAAATTCTCAGTAGTAGCACGGAGTCTGGAATTGGTATATGGCAATTAGGCTCACCCCCTATTATATGGGACTCATAACGTAAATAGTGAAAACTGGGTGTTACACTGTACAGTGGCATTAAGGGCCGTAAGCCGTAATGTGCACATCTGCCTACTCCTTCGGGGATATAAGGCGTGTTATGCTATGTTTATTGAGTAAGGGATTTTATACACACCTTTGTTATTTTATCAACCAATTTCTAAATTTAAATTATTATTATTATACACACCATTGTTATTTTATCAACCAATTTCCAAGAATACAGAGTACCTTTTTAACCTACAAATACTTACCTACGTATGTAACCTCTTGAAAAATAAGAGATTCTGTGCTATTGTTTGTAAAATAAGTAATTTTTGTGCTCTATACTTTTCCAAAAACTTTTTAGTTAAGAATATTATGTTTTTATAATAACTATCGTGAGACATACTAAATTAACTAAAACTGCTGCTCATTAGGAATAACCCCTCTGTGGTTCGAAACTAGTAGAGCTTTTCTCAGTATATTCACGTCAGTAACCCGCAATTTTTAGTTAATAAAGATTATTATATTGTATTCCAATTTTTCAGTTAATTAATGTTAAATGTATGTTCAATCCTTACTTATATTATAAATCGAAAAGTGAGTTTGTTTGTTCTGCTTTCATGCCGTAACTACTAAACCGATTGCTTTGAATTATTGTAGACGTAAAGTTAGAAGTCCGGATTAAATAATAGGGTACTTTTTATTCCGCAAAAATATGATATTCCCGAGGGAAAACAAAAGTATTGGTATAGATGGCGCTGTGTGTATTGGTATATGTCACATAGGCTACTTTTTATCCTTTTTTGACGCGAGCGAAGCCGCGGGTAAAAGCTAGTGTGTAATAATTAATGTTATTTTGTATGTCATCAACCGGATAGGTACATTACGTAATCTATTCATCCCACCACCAGAAATGTGAAGGAGTCACCTAAAAATTAAAACCGACACTAACGACACCACTAAACAAAAATCACATTGGTAAAAATATTTATCGGAAATGGCACATTACACCCCTATGAGATAGGCCAATTTAAATTGAACTTCAGATTCAATACGAGTCTCGATGAAATACATTGGGAGAAGAGGTCTTATGTTTTTGGTCGTTTATAAGTAGCAATGTTGAAATATAGGGATGGTAAATTGTCGGTCGGTGTGGAATGACGGATGTCTTTACAAGCTAGACGACTTGTCAGTAGGGACTGACTGACTGAGGATCTCAAACTTTGTAAGAATATTAACCAGATTAGGCTGAATTTTAAGTGAGTCATAGAAACAATACCAATTACTTGGAACGGCCTTAAGTGACTGCTCCGTTGGTCCAGTGGTCGTAAGTGCGACTGCCGGGCAAGGGTCTCGGATTCGATCCCGGGCCAGGCAAAATATTACTGGGTTTTAAAAAAAATCTCAGTAGTTGCACGGAGTCTGGAATTGTGTTTCTCATCAATGTATCAAAATCAGAAATTAGCATTTCCTACATAATTTTAAAAGTAATAGGATATTTACTACCTAAATGGACAACGAAAATAAATTAATTTAGGTAGGTACAAATAAAACCTTCATATGTTACTTGTGGTCAAGGTACTATTGTGTTCACGCAAAACTACAAATAATAAAACCGTGAACAAAAAATTATTTTAGTTAAAATAAAAACATTTCACATAACAAATAGGTTTTTCCTACATAAAACGCGTTTTCACCACGGCTGACATGAAGTAGTAATTAGAATATAAAATATTACATTTTTATGTAAACTAAGTTTAGCGAAATGGTTGAAATTCTGCAGAAATTCATGGTCAAGAAATAATTCTGGAACTTTCTTTCTTAAAAGTTATCGAAATGGTGTCATCATATACGCTTAGTTTGATTATCGTACGTACTTTTTTACAGACTGGAAAACGAGAAGACGCATCATCGGTTAGCAATCGGCGCCGCCCATAGACTTTGAGGATTGGGGAGATTGAATTAGTCACCATATAGAGGTACATGATGCAACCATACTTAAAGTGCTTTAGATTTAGCATATTATTTTTGTCACTATATTTTTACTTATAAAGTTTCATGTAAACGTATTCGAAGAGGAACAAGACTTGTTGAAATTCTCTGGAATCCTGTATAAAGCAGCTTGGAAGGCTGCGTTCAACATTCGCGGTTTTTTTTTTATAGCATAAGCCGGTAAACGAGCAAACTGATCACCTGATGGTAAGCAGTCGGCGTCGCTCATGGACACTTGGAACACCATAGGCGTTACAAGTGCGTTACCGGCCAATTTTACAAATTATCTTTGAGCATTCCAGACTATATCATCATCATCATCAACAGCTTATAAATGTCCACTGCTGAGCAAAGCAGTGGGCATTTATATTATTATTTTTCGGACTATATAATTCAGCTCAATGATGACGAATGATGAATCACAATGATCAATTGCCTTTTCTACTTTAAAAGACTTTTTGTTTCAAGATTGAGAACCACTTCCCCAAAAACATATCGTACGCGCGAAAGATAACTGTATCCTCATCCGATTTTTTACGGTGAAATCAAAACGTTAGGGGTGTCCCAATAAGTGGTACGCGACAAAAAGTGTCATGACACAAAAAATATAGTGTCAAATGTCAGTACCACGTGCCGTTTTACTAAAAATAACGTGAAACGTGTGTTTAATTTACGTGATGATTTTGTTATGATGAACATTAGTATTTTTAAATGTTTTTCAGGAAGATTTTTTGGGAAATCAAGTGTGGTTACGTATTTTTGGGACGGAATACTACATCTGTATAATGTTTAGCATCATGTTTTAAGTACATAGGTCTTTACTAAATAAAACAATAAATGTTTTAAATTCCAAATTCCCTTGTAACGCCTCTGGTGTTTCGAGTGTCCATGGGCGGCGCCGATTCCTTATGATCAGGTGATCCGTCTGCTCGTTTACAGGTTTATCTTGTAAAAAAATGAACATCAAAACCATAAGTAGGTCTCTTTTTCAACAAGATAATCCAACACAGTGGGGGAGAGTTATGCTTCGGCACGAATGGGCCGGCTCGACCGGAGTGATACCACGGCCTCACAGAAAACCGACGTGAAATAACGCTTGCGTCGTGTTTCGTCGTGTAATTAAGGTTACCGGGGACCCAATTACCCCCCCTCTCTAGTCTCCGTCTCCCTAATCCCCGAATCCTCCACAATCTTCAAATTCCCAATTCCTAAAAGGCCGATTACGCACTTGTACACACTTAGTGTTTCGAGTGTCCATGGGCGGCGCCGATTGCTTACCATCTGGTGATCCGTCAGCTCGTTTACCAGCTTATGCTATAAAAAAAACACATACTCCTATAAGGCTAGAATGCTGTGTTTTCAATGATGATTGTGACATAGAAACCAACAAAAGCTGTCTACAGACGCCGTTATAAGAGAACTGGGTCAGCAGGACGACTTGAAAGACTTCTAAATGAAATTGCCGAAGCCATACCAATTTTCCAGATTAATCTCTGTCTTCTGTGTATTTGTTTTATAGGTCTCTTGAGACATACAAATTTTATGTTTAATGGCTTACTCATGTAGCTGTTTGAGGTAACTTGACTGGTTTCAAGCCATGACAGGGGCTCATATGCATAATAACGAACATGACACGCGACGCAGCAAATTTCGGTCTGTGGTTTACTGTTTGGTAGGTTATATATTTTTTTCATGTAGCATAACCTACATATATGATGCTGTATAAAACATACATATTTGGCAATTTGCATATTTTTTTCTTTTTTTTTCTTAAAAAAACGTTTCCCCACATTAGGATTTTCTCCTGTGTCGTGGTTGCGTTTACAAACATACAATTTCACATACACAATGACACCGGTTGCCCAGCCACCGCACCAACCGTGCAGTGAAAAGTATAGATATTATCTACAGTTACTTCAGAATACCCCGTCTTATAGTGTAGACATTATTTGTGGTAACATTTAGCTTTAGATAATATTATGATCCATGTAATCAGGCGACTTTATTCGTTATCGTTAATAATCACCAGGCACTCAACAATATTTATTTGACTTGATATTAAAACAAATATAGTTGAATTTTCAATACAAAACAATAATATATTGAAATACAAATCAACAGCTAGTTAGAGTCCACGGCTAGACGATCAGACGGTCCCCTCTACAGAACTACAAAATATACATACGTCGTTTAACACAATCCCATGAAACACAGCTCCGAAACTCTATTGTCCACTTCACCCGGGTAATAGCCGGATAAAGTGCCATAACTCACGGTTATTATCCGAGCTGTCCGGTTATTAATTCGATTGCTTTTGCTAATTAAAGTGCGGAGCGCCAGACACCCGGGTACCTGAATTATCGTTTTGAATCGGTACAGTTATATGCAAAATGTAATTGTTATTATATTTTAATTATTAACTGCCTCGTTGGCCGATTGGTCGCAAGGGGCAAAGTACTTAATACTAAGTTAAAAAAAAAATTCTCAGTAGCACGGAGTCTGGAATTGTGCCCGATATATGGCAATAGGCTCACGCCCTATTACATGGGACTGATAACATTAACAAAAAAAAAACCAGTAATACTTTGCCCGACTCGGGAATCGAATCCGAGACCCCTTGCCCGGCAGTCGCACTTACGACCACTCGGCCATCGAGGCAGTCGTCAATTTTATTCTACAAGTAAAAATTAACTGGTGATTAAAAAATCGGCCATTAGTTATATAATTAGCAACCCTGACACCTTCTATAAATAGGCATCACTACGCAAATACAACATGGCAATGCGTTTTAGCCGCTAAAACTTAAAAGTTAGTGTTAATAAATAATTCAGATTGCCTTTAGGTAGTCTGGGCGTGATGTTACACTGTCCATTAGCGAGACCAGACCTGGGTATCGATCCCGCTATATTTATCCCTCCTATTGTGAATGAGCATTGCATTCTATCTATGGGGATGTCATGGCATTACGGGTTTCATAGTTTATGATAATTTGTGTGCGTCATCATGGGTTTTCTGTTTAAGAACGTATGGTGCAAATTGGTTATAAACTAATTGTTTGTTATGGTTAAATATTAAAAAAGAACAACTTTCATTCATTCATTTCACATGTAAATAAAGAAAGAAAGAAAATTAATTTATTTGCCATCATGCACCAAGTACACAAATAAAAAGAGAAGTAAAATGAACATAACATAACATCACGCCTTTTATCCCCGAAGGGGTAGGCAGAGGTGCACAATACGGCACTTAATGCCACTGTACAATGTAACACCCACTTTTCACTATTTATGTTATGAGTCCGTTGTAATAGGAGGTGAACCTATTGCCATATATCGGGCACAATGCCAGACTCCGTGCTGCTACTGAGAATTTATGAAAAATCCAGTAATACTTTGCCCGACCCGGGAATCGAACCCGAGACCCCTTGCCTGGCAGGCGCACTTGCGACCACTCGGCCAACGAGGCAGTCAGGCAGGCAGTAAAATGAACAACAATAATAAATATAAAAAAGCAACAACAAAGTGCCCATGCCAAAAGGACTTGCCAACTCAGTATGAGCTGGGTACAATAAGTATCCAATATACGTTAATAACAAGGTAAAATCACATAATATTTCTAATACATACATAAGTTCACGCCTGTCTCCCATGGAGGTAGGCAGAGACTATGGAACACCAATAAACAATAACATACAATATTTTAACTGATTATGGCTAAACCACACCATAACAGTACCCATATGGTGCCTATATGGAGTAGTTAGTCTGTCTGATAGCCGTTGATATTATGGGGTAGACTATGGTAGTAATTTGGCAACTGATGGTAACCACTAATGTTAGACTATGTTTGGAATCGATGATACATTTTGACCATTTTCCTACGTCGTAGAGTCAAAGTCAAGGTCAAAGTCAAAGTCAAAGTCAAAGTCAAAGTCAAAATCATTTATTTCAATTAGACCAGGAAGGCACTTTTAAACGTATACGTTCGTAATTTTGGAATACTTAATGTGTTGAATATTCCCTTTTATAGATAATTTTAAATGGCCACATTGAATATTTTTGTTTACCAGAATCTCACAGATCACAGTCTTTATTCTCTTAGTAATATGAGTAAAGACTTTTATGGTCTTTTACGTCTTTGAAGTAAAGGTCTTTTGGTCTCATGCAATGATGGGCCCTTTTATCTTATTATTCTGATAATAGACTTGCTGTTTTATAGTATCTACGTCCATTGGTGTACATTCCCGTCTTCGCCCTACCGATATAAAAACACTAATTTCTAAATACTTCCTCGATTTTTTGCCCTTTCCGTTAAAACAACGAAGACACACGGTATCGTTAAACGTGTGAAATAATCCCATCTTTCGTCATAAGACAATTTATCTTTTAAAAAATTTCGCACCCCACATACGAAGGTTAAAAATAAATATAGGTAATCATCGGATGTGTCTGTCGTAGGGTACTGAATGAGATGGGAGCGATGGAGATTTTGAGTTCGAAAAAAACATAATCTATGTGTTCAAATTGCATAGCAAAATAATTAGGTAAGAGTACTAGAGGTATATTATAGTTGTTAGTCAAAATCTAATGTGATTGCTGAAGCAAGCCATCTCAGGATAAACGTGGCGACGCGACGTGACGTCAGAACTTTTTAAGCGTCATAACGTTTTTAGAATCTCCAAAAGTAGATCAAAGTTTGCAGTGATGTCTGATATTTTTTTTAATTTTAGATCTGCGTCAGGCGGTAGGTGAGGACGCCGTAGCGTCTCTCAAGCCACTCCTCAAAGAAGGGACTTACCGCTGCAATGGCAGCGAGCCCAATGTTTAGATAGTTAAGATTCCTAACTAATATTAAGTATCTTAGAAAAAATATTAACTACAATAACGGGTTACTCTCGTGAATATACTGAGAAAAGCTCTACTAGTTTCGACCCGCTGAGGAGTTCTTCCTCATGAGCACCTCACTGTGAGTAACCCGCGATTTTAGTTAATTTAGTATGTGTCACGATAGTTATTTTAAAAAAAATATTAGCAAAAGAAGTAAATTAGTGGAAGTATTTACAAATATGTTAGTATATCTAACTTCTACAATACAACCATGCAGCTCTTACACAATACACACTCGCTTGATAACACGTGTAGGACTTGGTTTTATCAACCGACATCCCACAAAAGACGGAGGTTCTTAATTTGCCTGTTTGTTTTTTTTGTAATTTAATTGGTGACACTTGCACACAGCTATCTAAATCAACCTATTGCAAACGACCTAGTATTACATAACCCCATCGATGCAATAAGCTGCATAGAAAATATTGTGCCAAGGAGAATGTCATGAAAAGTTGTTTTTATTCGCATAAGCCATGCAGAGCCGAACGTTAAATTCAATGCTGAAAACTACGACTGAAAACTTTATGCCTGATATTGTCAACTCTGTTTATTGGTATTTGATCGATATGAATTTTCATTTATAGGTAAGGTACCTACTTTTTTATTGTAATGTAGTGGATTGATTTGGAAGTCTTCGAGTGCGTCGTTGGCCGAGTGGTCGCAAGTGTGACTGCCGGGCAAGAGCAAAGGGTTCAATTCCCGGGCTGGGTAAAGTATTACTGGGTTTTTTAAAAATTCTCAGTAGTAGCACAGAGTCTGGAATTGTGGCTGGTATTTGGCAATAGGCTCATTCCCTGTTACATTGTGCAGTGGTATTAAATGCCGTAATATACACCTCTGCCTATGACTTCGGGGATAAAAGGTGTGATGTTATGTTATGTTCATTTTACTTCTCTTTTTATTTGTGTACTTGGTGCATCATGCTAAATGGCAAATATAAATATAGTGATCAATATGAATTTTAATTTATAGGTACTTTTTATTGTACTGTAGTGAATTGATTTTGAAGTTATTGAGGGGTCTATTTTTTATAATCTGTGTGTTGAGGAACATGTCAGCCCCGTAGGGCTCTATTTGCAGCAGTAGACGTCGTGGGATAGTCGCGGAGAACCTAACGGGTAACCGGGGCTCCGGCTCGACGTGCAGTAGAAGGAACGGGGTGGTTTTTAGTCAGTAAGAGTCTGTGACTCCCTCCCGCCTCACCCAGGCAGAAGCATTCATTCGATGATTATCCCCCCTTAAAATAAAATAAAAAAAAACACGTCGTGGGATGTGATGGATTGTTTGTAGGATGTCGGTTGATAAAACCAAGTCCTACACGTGTGTGATATGAAGATGATAGTGATCGAGTTGTATGTTGTATTATATTGGTCATAAAAGAGGTTGACTAGATAATTAGAGTTAGGTCTACATTTCAGATAAAAATATTGGATCCATCGAAAATAACAACTAGTTTCACGTCTTTTATTCTTGAAAACGCATCTAGCTACACGCTGCTGTCTGTCTGTGTATTTTTACTCGCATCTAATATTCTTTAAAACTATTTAGGGCCAGATAAATTTTAACTGCGGAATAACTTCTTTCTTCCATACTAAGGGCCGATTTTTCAATGCTCAGTTAAATTTAATCAAAGGTATGACTTTGAACATTTGACAATTCTTCCATACTAACAACTGTCAAATGTCAATTTTATTCTACAGTCAAGAATTAACTGATGATTGAAAAATAGGCCCTTATTGTGCAATTAACATTATTAAAATTGTAAAAACTACTTTTTTCGCATCGAAAATTGAACTTGAGACCACATGAATCCATGAGTCTAGTAAGCCAGTTTATCATTCTCAAACAACCCATTACAATATCATTGAACATTACGACTGTAACGTCGTGGTACAAGGTTCAATGCCCGATTTATGCTCACTCAGCAGTTTCGTGAATACGACTTATTGCAAGCAGCCTCCGTTTGTTTTGATTTATTACTTTTTTTATTTACTTTTTTTTTAATTAACTGTCTTTGTTAAAGGGAGTAATGGATCGTTGGTTCTTTCTTTATTTTTTTTTTAATAATGTGAGGACGTTGTTTGCTTTTAAGGGCTGAAATTGAGATATTGTTGAGATAGAAATACTAATTGCTTTAACATGTAAAATTTGAAAGTTTCCATTGTTGTTGCTGTTTATTCTGTTTATAAATAAGAAATGGTATATATTTATTTCATAGAGCTATCTAAGCTTCTGATTACTTAATAGACACATCTCTTAATTAGGAATTTTGCCTCCTACCTTAAACTTTAGTTAAAAATTAGATCTAAAAGCGCTCACTGTAGCCCCAGTATTTACTCCTGTGTCGTGGGTGCGTTTATAAACATAGAAGTTCACATACACATAACACCCAGACCCGGAATAACAAGGAGTTGCTCCGTGCGGGACTCGAACACGCTACACGTTACGCGGCAGCCAGTTGCCCAGCCACCACACCAACCGTGCCGACAATTCGAACTTAAATCCAAACTTGCAATAATAATGACTAATCTAAAACCTATTAAAGAAACTTTAAGGGCAATAAACTCTACCTACTTCAGTTTGAACTTAATAAAACCCAAACAAATCCTTACTAGTAATATTATAAATCTGAAAGTGAGTTTGTTTGTTTGTTCCACCTTCACGCCGTAACTACTCAACCGATTGCTTGATTCTATTTTTGCAGACGTAAAGTTAGAAGTCCGGATTAAATAATAGGGTACTTTTTATCCCGAAAAAAAATTATATTCCCGAGAAAAAACAAAAGTATTGGTATAGATGGCGCTGTGTGTATTGGTATATGTCACATAGGCTACTTTTTATTCTTTTTTGACGCGAGCAAAGCCGCGGGTAAAAGCTAGTAGACGATAAAGCTAGAAAACTAAAAATATAATGGAGACGCAAAAACTTTTCAAAAGTTTTCAGACAATATTTCGAAGGAATCGCGACTCGAGTTGCGTGACTTTATTTACTCCGCTCTTGTAAAGCGTGGGCTATACTGGTAGCTATAGCTATTTGAATTGTATAGCGCACGAGAGATTTAGGCAAACGAGGTTTATTCTGTGGAATTACCACCTGACGCAGGTCCTCACCGGACATGGAAGTTTCGGGAGGTAACTGTGTCTGATGGGGCGGGAGGAAACGTCTGGGTGTCATCACTGCGAGGACCGCCCTGAGGACACGGTGGAACACACTGTAGCGGAATGCCCTGCGTGGGCTGAGCACCGCCGTGCCCTCAGGGAAGTGATCGGCGATGGCGACCTCTCGCGTCCGGCCCTAGTGTGGGTTATGATGCTGGGCGCGGGGGACTGGGATGCCGTCTCCTCCTTTTGCGAAGCAGTTATGCTAGCTAAGAAAAAGACGGGACGAGTGAGGCAGCGAAGCGCTGCCTCCTCGCAACCCAGCCATCGCGAAGGACACTCCTGGCGTCGGGGATGCAGAAGGCGAACATGGGTCGCCGCCCTATCAGAACCAGACCCGACCGTAAGACCCGCTTCAAAGAGCCATCAGATCACCACGGATGGAGCCCATTAGGGTTAATGCCGATACGGAGCCGCGGAGAACCGAACGGGTTACCGGGGCTCCGGCTCGAAGTGCAGGAATGGGAACGGGGTGGTTTTTTGTCAGTAAGAGTCTGACACTGAGTCGGGAACAGTCATTCAATGATTTTCCCTCCTTAAAAAAATGTCTATGACCTACTATTTAAATAGGGCGTTACAAGAACAGCCGAAGAGCAGGAGTAGGAACGGGGTGGTTTTAGTCAGTAAGAGTCTGACACTCTCTCTCGCCTAACCCAAGGCGGGAGAAGACATTGGATGATTTTTCTCCCTCAAAAAAAGCACAATGTGCCATATTTTATTCGTGTTTATAGTATGTCCTATAAAGCTATGATGAACATTAAGAATTTGATCGTTTCCTAAAACTGCTACCAGCCACGCAGGGACGGGCAGTAGCATCCTTTAACGACTAACCATGATTTTAAACTGCCAATCAAGCACGGGGGATGTTTACAAACCTCTTTTAAGATCCCTCTTAAACTGGCTTTGATGGTTACGCTTGGTTATCTAGTCGCTTTCATTAGCTCGCTAGCAGTATGTTATACCCCTTAAACAGATGACAGAAACAAATTGCTTTGTTCAACGTTGCCTCAACAAATAAACTATTTTTGATGACATTTCAAATGGGAAATTAGATTTGTGCGGCGAATCAACCATTTTATAGCAACTTTTGTATTTTATCCATTTAAAAATTGTCTGTAATAGCTTGGGATTTGGAATTGTGCCCGGTGTATGAATAGGCTTTCATATCACAACCTCATGTAGGTTTTACATAGTATGTGGACGCATTGTACACATCTCAATCATTTGTTTTTTTTATATTTGATGGGGTGACGTTTGACGATGTTTGAATCTTCTTGTAACAGGATCACTCTTTTCTTCCTGTATCAAGCAAATTGACTGCCTCGTTGGCCGAGTGGTATTGCTATTAAGTGCCGTAATGTGCTAACTTCTTCTGGGATAAAAGGCGTGATGTCATCTTCTTGTATTGCTGTTGCTGAGATAGTCATCATTGTAAATAAATACTTTGTTATCAGGACGAGTAGAAAAATTGTATGATTGCCTAATTTTAGAGATGTTACCTGTCCAGCCTGCATAGAATGTATCGAAAATGTAAGTAAAACACACATTAAAAAACTACAATTCACACTCGTATCCAACGAAATTGAAACTTCACAACCAAAGATTACAAAACACAAAACCAATTTAGGCGATAGGAAACGCCGTTTAGTTAGCTTATAAATCCATAACAATTTCAAATAATTCACAATAGCTACAGGCAAATTGATCCCAATTGTGCGCGGGCGGTGCATTGCTTTCATAATGCGCAAAAGTCGATGCGCGGAGAAAGTGCGCATGCGCCGTGGGTGGACTATGATAGGAACAGGACTGTGATGACGAGAGCTTGTAGTCAGCTGATTGTGGGAAACTGTAATTGGGTCAGTTTTGTTACTTACTTTATTTATATGTATATGTTACATGTTTACGTATATGGTCTAAGTATTTGTATTGTGCATTCCTTTTGTCATTGTCTTGGGTATTTTCTTGGCTAAAGAGGTATAGGAGTGATAACTATGCAAGGATAGGGATATTACTTTTTACGGAATAGTGAGTAGAGTTCCCTAAGATTGGAAATGGAGGATCTTTCGAGCAGGCGACGCGATCGTGCCTGACGGACTTTCTGCCCAAGTTGTTCGTTGGGATTTTCTATCCGTGTTAATTCGCATGTAGGTATGTCTTTTGATTTCTGGTATTTGTTATGTGTCACGTGTCGCCAGTTTGATTTTTCATTTCTGTAATGTAATACCTACAGAGCCTGCCTATTTATTGCATTTTTGACATGACTTCGATTTAGTAATTTGATTTGCTAGGTGCTACTTAAGATTCGCAATTTTTTTAAGAGATAGGTAACGCACTTCTCGTGTGGTGTCGTGGTGGCCCGGAGGTCGAAGACGTCTGCTTCTCATGCACGAGGGTGCAGGTTCAAAATCTACCAACGACAAGTACCAATGTGACTTTTTCATTGAGCAAGCGTGGTGATTAATGCTCTAACCTTCTCCATGTGAGAAGAGGCTTTGCTCAGCAGTGGGCATTTATAAGCTATTGATGATGATGAACGCACTTCTCTGGTTTTGTGGGTGTATAATTATAAGCGACGTCGGTCATATTTCATATACAAGCAGGTGACCCATAATTGCTTACTTTCCATAATAAAAAGGAAGTTTTCTGCAAAAGTCCCTTCATTTAGCTATCTATACTGTCATTGAATTAATGTTATTATATTGTGTCAAACATCAGTGGATCCAAATAAAAAAAGTATGTCAACATCGTGAGAATTAGTGGCTAAATTAAAAATAAATGGTTTTAAATATAGCTACACTTCATTGGGCAATTAATTTCAAATGCAAACGAACCTGAGTCATCTGTGCCTATCGTTGTATCGTTGGATACAATCTGCATAATCTGTGCTGGGACGTAATATCCCAACCGGGGTGGATCACTTACGCAAGAGTTTAGCCGCGCGCGCAATGAAATTGACTTCGAGACATACAACACTAGCTTTTACCCGCGGCTTCGCTCGTTTAACAAAAGGATAAAACCAGGACATATACCAATACACACAGCGCCATCTATACCAATTCTTTTGTTTTCCCTCGGGAACATTAAATTTTTCCGGGATAAAAAGTACCCTATTATTTAATCCGGACTTCTAACTTTACGTCTACAAAAATTCAAAGCAATCGGTTTAGTAGTTACGGCGTGAAAGCAGAACAAACAAACAGACTCACTTTCCGATTTATAATATTAGTAAGGATATGTTAATACTAACATTTTATTATGGTTTTTAAAGGATAATCGGATAATCGTATTGCCACACTTGTATGTGAATTGAAAAAGGATTTTCATAAACACAAATAAATATGTAAATTAAAAAGGTTTATTTACTTTATTATGTACAAATTACAATTCAATATGTGAATTTAAAATTAAATTATATTAATTACTTCGGAAATATTACACAGTACTTATAATGCGTATGAAACACATTGTAAGAATTGAAATTCACTGGTTGTTATTTTTCATTCTATAAAATACATTTGCATTGAATTGTTAGTTTATGGTGAAAAAAAATACTTTAATCCTTAAATATATTACTCTAAAGCTACTTATCAATTAAACAGTCCAAAAATCCTAGTTATTGTTCATAGTCTTTCTAAAATTTTACTTTCGTCCAAGAGCGACTGTTTTCTTATATTCTCAGTTTGGATATCATACGAAAATGTACAGACAGGTAAGACATAGGTACAGTACAGATATAGGTACAGGTAAGACATAGGTAAGACATAGTTACAGGCAGTTAGTAGTCAGAAAATCTGGCTGTTGTTTGGGGTCATTGTATTGTTTCAAATAGGTTGCTTTCCCCTAAAAAAGGGTATTTAAATCCTAGTTCAATAGGATAGATGACTATAATTTTAATTTTAATGATCGTCTTTTAAATAACTTTAAAACATTAGACACGTATTTTTAAAAATGTTACTGAAACAAATACTTTCGACGATATATTGATTTAAAATATCGCGTGGTGACGTCACTTCTAGGTATGTTTTATACGTAGAAATGACGTTTTCACTTCCACTTCTAAACTTTGATTCGTATTATCTAAGTACGTATTGTTTTCTAGTATGACAAAATTTAAAAAATATGTGCCTAATATTTTTTCATTATCTACATTTTATTATATACATTTTTAAAGGAAATTTGTAATCTACCCTAATTCAAAATCTTTGAATCGACCTGTTTTAGACAGAAACTCCATGCAATGTCATCAACCGATCTTAAACAACAAATTTTGAATTAAGTATCGGTTATAATTTCACCCACAAGTGAATAGATAAGTCTAAGCCTGGATTGATGCAAGTATTGACATAATTTGACCTTGAATTCAAATTCGAATACAGGTCAAATGTAGATGTTACAGTAGTTATTATAAAATCATTTGATAAGCAAAAATTACAATTACTATTGTTATTAATTACATTGTTAAAATTAGACATAATTTGAGTTTTGATTCGTTGAACTGGCGATTAAATGCCATTTTGATTTTGGGAAGAAAAGCATGGCATGTCATGGATATTGCTGCGTTTAAAAAAAATTGAATACCGAACATAATCCAGTCAAGTCTCTTAATAATTTAGAGCCACCTCTAAAAGAGCTGGGAAAACCAAGAAAAAGCCGTTACTTAGAAGCTAATTTACATATAACTAATTTAAATTTAAACTTAATTAAAATTAAAGTACTATCACAATACAATCATGTCCTGCATTATTTTTAATTTGAACATGTGTAAAAAATTTACGAATGAAAATTGTATATATAAGCTGACCTCTGGCCTTTTTGCGCCGTCTTCACTGGTTTTAAATTTCTTTGTGTTACTGTATTTTTGTGACGGCATGAAAATAAACCATTTTTCTTTCTTTCTTTCTTCTATATTTATGTAAAGCACGACTATAGGTAATTCATAATGCAAAAAATACGTCCGATCACCTCTATATCTCTCTCTAAGCTAATGGCATTATTGAATAGTAAATATATAGAAACTTTTTTTTATATTTGATGGGCCGACGTTTGACCACTATCTCAAATTCAAATTCAAATTCTTTTATTGCATATCATGTGTACAATTGGTGTTACATGAGGTACAGTATCAACATGAAACCCGGCTAGGGCACGGCAACATACGGAGCAAAATATAATCTAATTGAACTACTTAATCAATACTTATTACATAAGAAATGTTGTTTTCAACATTAAAATCTTTTCATTAAACACATTAAACATTACCATTAAACATTATCATTATATCTCGCCTGGTGGTAAGCGACATTTATCATAATTAATCGAATGTCAATCAATCACATAACATTACCTTGTACTTCCAATCTTTGAATGCTATTTATCTAAGAGGCTGGAAAAAATATTTTCAGTTCACACGCACTAAGCGCATCGCATTCCTTGTCCATCTAAGGAGTGGACTTCTTTGCCAGAGTCTGTGTTTCCTGAACGGTATAACGTGGGTGTCATCAATGCCCGAGTAAATAGGTTGGTTATGGGACGACGTGCTCCATCGTAGACCGCATCATCGCTAACCACCAGGCGAGATAGTGGTCAAACGTCGGCCAATCAAATACCTATATATAAAAAAAAGTTACAAATCGGTTTGATAAAAGCGGAACAAATATTATGAATCAGATAGGTGAACGTCAAGTTCTTACTAAAATGGTATATTATTGAACTTCACTAAATTGAGGAGCTATGTGGATGGTTTCAACAAGTATTGTTGTATTAACACATACATTCTCCTACCGTCAATATATATATTATCATCATAGTATCTGATATGGAGCTGTAAATTGCAGAACATTTATAAAAAATTAAATTTCGTATGATGCTATGGAGCATTCAGCTTAAAATGAGACAACTATTAAAGAACGTCTCTAAAACTGATATACACATTTTAGCCACAAAAAAAAACGTTTTTAACTTCTTAAAAAACGATAAAATTAAATCTTCTCTTCTCTCTTATTCTTGTTCCTTCTCGAAGAAGTCTTCTGTCAGAGGCACATAAGATATTTGGTCATACGTGTAAGCATCGAAGAATTTCTGTGTGACATTCATAGCGTAGTCTATGGCGTAGTCTAGGATGGGACCACCGAAGTCTTTGGCTAACGTCTGCGAATCAGCGTTCAGGACTTGAAGTACTTGCGCACCTGTTGGTAGAAGACGAAATTAATAAATTAGAGCATAAATCATTACTTGAAATTATTGATTTTTTTTTGATACTAAAAATGTTATACATTTTTATACGTAGTTATTTACTAGTCTTTTTGTTAGAGATTAAATTAAAAAGACCTCCAGATGCATAGAATTCATACCCAGATCATATATATATATATTTTTAATATTACATTTCTTATTCTCCACGGACTCTTGTCCGTGCCCTTGTCATTCCATTACATTTTCTTTTAATTTACAGTCAAAATTAATTGTTACAAAAATCTTACGTGCTACATTAAACACATTTTTTTCACAAAGAAGGTTGTGTCTAATATCTATATATAAGCAATACATGTTTTATTACATTTACATTAACCTTACTGGATCGGCCAAACCGCGCGATGAGCGAGCCGACCTGCTCCAGCAGAAGGCGCCCGTTCACGAGCATGACGTGAGGGGATCATATATATTTATATATATGAGTATAACAACAGCAGCCTATAAGTGCCAACTGCTAAGACCTCTTCTCACACCGAGAAGGTTTGAGCATTAGTCACCACGCTTGCTCAAGGTAGGTTGGTACAATATACAAATATTTAATCATAAAATTTAACGTTGACTGCGTTGGCCGTGTGGTCGCAAGTGTCTCTGCCGCGAAAGGGGTCTCGGGTTTGATTCCCGGGTCGGGCAAAGTATTACTGGGTGTAAAAAAATCCCCAGTAGTAGCATGGAGTTTGAAATCGTGCCCGGTATATGGCAATAGGCTCACCTCCGATTACATGGAACTCATAACATAAAAAGTGAAAAGTTGGTGTTACATTGTACAGTGGGATTAAGTGCCGTAATGTGCTCGGCCTATCGTGTCAGAGATAAAAGGCGCAATGTTATGTTGTGTTAAAATGTAACATTAATCTTTTTTGATTTCATAGTTACTAGCAGCTTGTAATTGTTCCACATACTTACCTAAGAGAGAAAAGTACATACATGAGGTTTTTACGGATGACCTTTTCGGACAAATATAACATAGCAAGACCTTGTCTTAAACAGAATAGAATCAGGTGTTACTTTACGGAAATCCATACCAAACAGATACTTGATTCTTAGGAATTAACAATAGACATTTTTCCTGAACCAAACATGGCCACAAATCAAGCTATACACAACTAGTATATCATGGTCCAGCTTTGTATGATCTTAAGCAACATTCAATGCTCAGTTTATACTGGTTTTCATAACACGATGTGGCCTTATTACCTTGTCCTACGCTACGTTTGGTCGTAAGTGACTCCCCAGTCTAATTACCAGTCTCCTTGTGATGAGATACCTCTAGAGGCTCCGTGATCGAAATGCGGATAGAATAAAGCATAAAAAATTTCCTCAAACTTCGGCAAAAACATCTTTACACAATTTGCTTTAAGTTCTAACATTGACATTGTATGTACCACAGCAGGTCAAGTTATTCCATTCTGTCATAGGAATTTCGAATCTATATTAAAACTATAAGGTTGAAAATCGAATAAATGAGTTTGACAGAACATAGTAGAGTAATCTACAGGCGTTTGTACGTCAATATTTGTCAGTATGTTCATTGAAAAACGTCAGGTCAAGGGTAGGTGTTGCTTCGAAGAAACTGCTCCGACCTGACTAATAGATTTTCAACTCTATTGCCTTGTAATAAAGTAGAATTTTTTTAACAGTTTTAGGGTAGGTTGATCTGCAAGGATGCTCTCTAGGATGATTTTTTTTCGTGTGTAACCGTTTTTATTGTTTGACTTTGATCTTTATTGTTTACTTGTTAAGTATTGATTTGGTTTAAATATTACATAACTTTATGTTTGTTTTGTTCTAGTATATTATTAAATAAGTATAATATATTATTTTTGCCCACAGTTTTGTGTACCTACATGTAAATATAAGAAAATTATTTATTGACTTATTGTTAAGTCAATGTCACAAATTATATTTTAAACTAGCTTCTGCCCGCGACTTCGTACGCGCAATCCCATTTTCCCAGTTCCCGTTCGTGATTTTCGGTAAAAGTAAAAAAAAAATTTTAGATAAAAAGTATCCTATATCCGTCTCCTGGTTCTAAGCTAACACCCCGCCAATTTTCATCCAAATCGATTTAGTCGTTCTTGAGTTATAAATAGTGTAACTAACACGACTTTCTTTTATATATATAGATAGCTTCTGCCCGCGACTTCGTACGCGTAATCCCATTTTTTCCCGTCCCCGTTCGTGGTTTTCGGTAAAAAGTAAAAAAAAAAATTTGGTTAAAAAGTATCCTATGTCAGTTTCCTGGCTCTAAGCTACCTCCCTACCAATTTTCAGCCAAATCTATTCTGCTTTTCTTGAGTTATAAGTGGTGTAACTAACACGACTTTCTTTTATATAATAGATTACTGGCTACGTAGACATATTAAATGAATAAAGCTGTCCAAGTTGTCTAGTGATTCCAAAATAATTATAAAAACATTATCGGTATTTATTTTTAATTTATGATTCGACTCTATTTCGTTTCAACGTTTGAAAGTTAAAGTTCGAAGGAAACATCTATTATGCCTATTTATTGATCACGCGTATTTCGTAATTATCTATGCTGTTTTATTATCTATAATTAACTATAAACTCTAAATATAACTGCAATAAACTTCTCAATATCTTATTTAGGTTATTTATTGTTATTTTCTCAATTTACCTATTCATTTTTATGTGATTGTTTAATTTTGTTTGATTTGCGTATTATCAAAACCGTGTTCGGCACAAATGTAAATTTGTTTATGAATAAATAAATAAATAATTAGGTTTTACTTTTATGACCATATAAACCTTCTTGAATTACTCTATCTATAAAAAAACGCATCAAAATCCGTCGTGTAGTATTAAAGATAGGCTCTATTATATTTATGATAGGGACCACAGAACATATAATTTATATGTTCTGTGATAGGGAACAGACATAGATAGCGGAAAGCTAAGGTGTGGCGAAGGTTTACTGAAATATTTTTTGGTTTTAGGTGATCTATTTGTGATCCCCGAACCTGACCAGTTTGGGGATTTTTGATTCAAGTTACAGCGGGACTCTTATTCATGATAAACCGATAAACCGTTATTTTCAAGTAATTTACTATGTCTCATAATAGTTATTTTAGTTACTAGATGTATGTGGAAAATAGTCTAAAGTTAGGAAAGTAATCTAAAGTTACTGCATAGCACATCAGCTGCCTGCCAATAAAAGACTCGTCAAAATCGGTCCAGCCGTTCCAGAGATTAGCTAGTACAAACAACAGACAGACATACAGACAGACAAACGGACAGATTTTTTTTAAAACATGTTATTTTGGTATGTGTTTCGAATAAATGTTCATATGCATGTGGTAAGCGATTATTTTAATATTACAAACAGACACTACAATTTTATTTATCTATATAAATGTTCTTTTTTTAAAATCATTGCCCCACACTCGGATTTTCTCCTGTGTCGTGGGTGCGTTTACTAACATACAAGTTCATATATACATGACACCCAGACCCGGAACAACAATCTGTGGATCACACAAAGAGTTGCTCCGTGCAGAAATCAAACTCGCGACACGTTGCGTGGCAGCCAGTTGCCCAGATGCCGCACCAACCGTCCAGTCAAGATCAGTTTAGATTATATAAAAAGGGCCTGATACTTACTGATCTGTGGGTTTCCTCTGATGAGGTTGGTGAGGTTTAGCTTCAGGTCTGTTCCGTAGTCAGCCTTGTACTTGTATGAGTTGATCTTGTAGTGACCCTCGCCATTCTTTTTCAGTATCACTCGTTCTATCACCTCTAAGCGAATACGCTGGTTGTCTGGGAGAACAGATAACGTTAATGTTTACTTTAGTTTTCGTGGTTGCTACATTATACGACTTCCCATTTGACGAGGAACTCGATTAGTTTCAAGCTATGCTATGCTAGAGGCTCATATTCATGAGCAGCATTCCGCGTCAAGAGAAGCGGCTACTGCCTAGTAGCAGTGCGACAGTCCCCGCGTCGCGTGTGACTGAGTTCCTCGTCAAACAACGTGAGTAAGCCGAAAACATAATAATTAATTTAGTATGTCTCACGAAACTTTTAATTTAAATATACGACTTGTCTTTGTGATTAGTAAATCGGTTCACAATCACAACATAATCCTAAAATTGGGTAATTGGGCCTTCGGTAACCTCACTCACACGACGTTTCACGTCGGTTTTCTGTGGGGCCGTGGTATCGCTCCTTTCGAGCCGGCCTATTCGTGCCGAAGCGTGGCTCTTCCACACTTTAGCAGTTAATGGCTGGTTATTGATACGATGACGATGAGGAAGAAACTTAAGAAGGTATACATACAGATCTTGATCTTGGCCTGTCCATCAGTATCCAGGTTGAAGAGCAGCAGCCTGCCCAGTAGACTGTACTGTCCACTCACGGTGAAGTTGCAGTGCATGTCGAACACAAACGTGCGCTTCTTACGACGAGATCTGTACAAAATGAGAAGAAGATTAATTAAATCGAGAAGCTTATAGTGATAGGTTAAAGAATATAAAGGTGTTTTAAGATGATGCCAGGCCCAGATCATACCCTGAGCGTACGGTGGGATAATGCCAATACGGAGCCGCGGAAGACTTAACGGGTTGCCGGGGATCCGGCTCGAAGTGCAGGAGTAGGAACGGGGTGGTTTTTAGTCAGTATAAGTCTGACATTCCCTCTCGCCTCACCCGGGCGGGAGAAGTCATTGGATGATTTTCACCCCTCAAAAAAAAGGCCCAGACCACAAAAGACTTCTGTACCCACTCACCCAGATGACAGATTAATACCATAGGTACGCTTTGAATGATTTCAAAATAATTATATATATTTTAACAAATTGTTATTACTGGGACCGAGTATGCAGTCTAGCTCCCACTTATCATGACTGGTTAGTTGGTTGGGTTAAAATATCTATCTAGCTATACAGTTTATCATGTTTATGTTTATACCACAATATCTCATAAACTCAGCGTCAGTCAATACCAACAAACATTTAGACCGCACACTTACGCATATAATCGGACGTAATTACGCAAATACGCGCTGCGCACGCGCATCAAACAACTGATTGTGAGATAATGGCGCATAATGATGAAGATTTGCGTGTTTTTTGAACGTACACTATGACATGATATGCAGGTAATGATTTAGGTACAAATACTGTCATGATTTTTAGCCGTTGAAGGGTGAAATAAACAGAAGTGTAGATACTAGTAAAAATTACTTTGATTTTAGACCGATTTCAAAGAAACACGATTGTCTCGCTATTGGTTGAACCGATTTTGAAGTGATTTTCAGAAAACGTGGTTGTTACACTTGGAACAGGTTTTTGTTTATTAATCTAATATATGTTAACCGCTTTCAAAAAAAGGTGTGAAATCAGTTTTTATAAACTTAGTTTATTGATCTACATAACTTAACATTTCCCGAAGGGGTGGGCAGAGGTGTACATAATGTCACTGCACAATGTAACACACACTTTTTACTATTTATGTTATGAGTCCCATGTAATAGAGGGTGAGCTTACTGCCATATACCGGGCACAATTTCAGACTCCGTGCTACAATTGAGAATTTTTTTAAAACCCAGTATTACTTTGCCCGACCCGGGAATCGAACCCGAGACCCCTTGCCCAGCAGTCGCACTTGCAACCACTCGGCCAACGAGGCAGTCAACTTAGTTTATTGATCTACATAAAGGATGAAATTGTATATTAAATTAAACTTAAACATATATTCAGTATACCAGTAATAAGTAGGTATTGCAACAATATTTTATATGTACCGGTTTTAGTTTTGAATTTTGATATTCACAAGGTCAAGTTTGTTATTTTTTGGGTGTCTTTCGAATGCAAGTGACATTTACAGTGTTGCCATACCTACGTAAAAGAGCAATTTATTAATATTCATGAATTAGGTAATGAAGGCACTTTTAAAAATAAAATTATGTGTCTTCTAATAATAACAAATAACACTATTTTAATGAATTTAAACTGGTTTTTGTTTTTTTTTTAATTAGAACTTTAGTCTAGATGATTAGTTTTATGTCTGTTTTTTTAATCTTTAATACTTTTGACCTTAACGATTATGACTAAAACATGAATAATTAGATTGTACAAAAAATCCCAGACATAACAATAAAAAAATGTTAGAAAACATCTATACTTAATATTATATATAAATTTGTGTGTGTGTGTGTGTGTGTGAGGGTGTGTGTGTGTGTGTGTGTATGTGTATGTGTGTATGTGTGTATGTGTGTTTTTTTGTTCGTCTTTCACGACAGAACGGCGCTAAAAATTGACCTATTTTTTTTAGGCTATAACATAGGCTACTTTTTGTCTCTTTCTAATCCACCACTTCCCTAAAACAGGAGGTGGAAGTTTATATGAAGCATTTCGTAATTTTCAAGGTAGAATATTAATAATGGGCATGGCAAAAATGCGTTCTTTTTTATCTTTTGTAAACCTGCCCCAAGACTTTATATTAGTGCGAGCGAAGCCGTGGGCAGAAGCTAGTTAGGTATAACTTAAATAACCATGATCATTATGTGACGTCAATTCAACATTAGCAGTTTTTGTGAAACTAAATAAGTACTATTTTAAGTTCAAAGTGCCTTTAAGTCCTTTCAAAATGGCGTAGAACAAGACGCAGGGAAACAAAAAAATCTATACATTACCATTCATACAATACCATTTTATATTTATTTAAAAAAAGAAAAATGGCACAGGATTCAGTTTTAGAAGCTAGAATTATACAAAACTTTGTAATTTACTCTAAGTGTATTTTTTTCCAATCACACCTAGGACCGCATCACCTAAGAGTTGATAACTAAGAGTGCCTATGGAATATGGTAGATGCCTAATTTTTTATTTTAATGTCCCTCTAGTAGATTATTTTAATCATTAGACACGTATTTTTTATTTTCTCACAGAAACGAATACATACTTTCAACGATATATTAATTTGAAATGTCGCGTCACGTCACTTCTATGTACATTTTATACGTAGAAATGACGTTTTAGTCCCCACTCCTAAACTTTGATTCGTTTTATCTAAGTATTGTTTTATTATACGACAAATTAAAAATATATTTGTCTAATATTTTTTCATTACCTAACGTACGGACTAATTATACCTATTTTTAATTTTCGTACCCCGTCATCATCCCAATTATGTCCGCCTCGGTACAATTTTAAATTCATGTAAAGTTTAAATAAATTATTATTACCGTTCTAGGGCTTGTCACCAAAAATACATAGAATTAGGTTTAGTACGAATTCGGTAATACATTCTAAAATATCTGTTTTTGCGTGCTAAGTAATGGTTAGTTTGGACGACCTCCAGTCTCCTACTGATGTCGCAATAGGTGAAGAAACTATGTGTATGTTGTTTATGAAACGCTGGGCGACGGTTAGCTAGATATTTTGTGGTTTGTGGGATAATGTGTAGACATAGATGTTTGAAGAATCGTCTATTGAGAGGAATATGCCGAAATAGTCCCATATAGTTTCACTGTATTAGAATCTACAAGGTGTTCCTGAACGATTTGTACTATATTAATAAATAATAAATACTGCTTAAAAAAGTACGTAAATAAAATAATAATTATTGCTCATTTCTTCCTTTTGCCAAAGAAATTTCATTTATATACATAAACTTCTCGAAAAAATGAATGAATTCAACGCTTATTTGACCTTGCCAGTGTAGAAAAAGGAAATTAATTCTAAATAATGCAATAAATTCTACATCCACTGAATATTCATTGCATTTCGAATTTCATTTTAATAATTATGAGAAAAATGTTCTAGGTTAAAAGTTTACCAATCGATATAGCTATTTGGCTAATTAACTTGGCTTTACCAACAGTCCATTTGTAGACTAAGTAAAGATCAGCAGCATCTTCGAAATTTCGGTGACCTAACTACGATCCCTGAGCCACCTGTCAGGTGGGGGGATTATGCCAAACCCTTACTACTGCGTGGAAGACCGTTTGTTCGTCAACCCTTTGAGTACCGTCATTACAGACACAATTAAATAACAATAGGTTGCGGTCACCGGTGTCCTCGCGGTGTTTGACAGTTTAAAAGACATCTTCTGGCTGACAAATGACTGCACGGTTGTCGCGGTGGCTCTTGTGTATGTGAATTTGTGTGTTTGTACCCGCACCCATGACACAGGAGACAATCCTAGAGTGGGGCAACGTTTTAAAAAAAGGAATCTATAAACAGATCTAACGTTTGCAACAAGTAGACAGCTATGTTATTCTTCTCTGATAATATCTCCTGTTTTATTTCGTTGTGGGAACCTATACAGTTATTCAACGCCGTAAGTTAGTATTAAGGTGTTTTCATGGTTGTATCGATTGTAGATTGTGGCTTACAGAAGTTGTAGCGGTTTTGGGAGGTTGTGGTGGGCTGGTCCCAATGAAAAAGCAGACAACGTTTTTGTTTTTTTTGAGTCTGTTATGATTTGGACTGATTCTGATGTTTAGAGATCATAGATATATTATTTAATAGAATTGTCAGGGTTTCTCGTTCTGACTACCCATAATATAATGTCAGTCATTGATAGAAAAACATGAGATTTTCTTTGTTTGTCTAGCAATTGCTGTAATAAATCCATTTAATCAGTTCCGTGATGGCACTGGTTTTTATTTATATGGTTAAGCAAGACAGGGTTTTTTTCTTATCTACATGGTGCTTATAAGGTATGGGCAATTCGATTATATGTTCCGGTTTTGTTAGTAAACAATGTAATAGATACTTAACGTTTTGACCCTGAAAGTGGTAGGAAAAGGTCCTTTTTTAATTCTATATCAAAATATCGATTCATAAACAGCAGAGAGAGGATTTTTAAATCAGAGAAATATGACGAAATTTGGATCAAGGACCTAAATCGCGACTAGCGCCCTCTACTCTGGCAAAAATTAGTAGTTTAGTTTTAAATTCTAAAATATTTTCAAGAAAAATAATTTTGGATATGTCGATGAGCTGGTTTTGATACAATAGTCCTTATTGCGGAAGCATATATTATATGATAATCTTAGGTATCCCCATTGACCACAATGATTACCTATTGTAAGAGCTAAATAATTTATTGTCATGCAAATTTTATTGTTTTAGATTAGAAGGTTATCGATGTCTGTGTCGAGAGACATTCATATTGAAACTTGATCATAACATTACATCTATTTTTTGAATATTAAAGTGCACCTATTTAAAGAGGGATAATTTTTAAATATTATATATATATGTATTATATAATTCTTGTATAAACTGCGTTTAAAAAAACCGACTTCAACCCCCTCTTTTGTTATCGGTTAATATATTAAAACCTTCTCCGAAGTGTAATAAGCACTTTTCTGAATCGCATCAAAGTTGGTTCAGCTAATCGCAATATAGTCGCGCACAAACATACATAAATACAGATCACTTCTTCTTTTTTTTAATTCTATTAAATATAAGGGGTGGTTCTACTGTAACCACTATTCCAAAATTTATAACCAAATGTCGTTAAAATAAGTAGATGATAACTGCCTCGTTGGTCGAGTGGTCGCAAGTGCGACTGCCAGGCAAGGAGTCTCGCGTTCGATTCCCGAGTCGGGCAAAGTATTACTGGGTTTTTCTCAGTGGTAGCACGGAGTCTGCAACTGTGCCCGGTATATGGCAATAGGCTCACCCCCTATTACATGGGACTTGTAACATAAATAGTGAAAAGTGGGTGTTACATTGTACAATGGCATAATGTGCACCTCTGCCTACCCCGACGGGGATAAAAGGCGTTATGTTATGTTATGTTAAGTAGATGATAAACAAATTAGGGTAGGATTTGAACGTGTTTATCTCTAGTACTATCGGCTAGATTTCAAAACCAAACAGATTCAATTCATTAACAATCAATTATAAACTTAAATGCTTTCTACTTACGACACTTTATCCGGTATGCAGGTACTCAATCCCACCAGCTTAGCATTATGGAAGGTCATCTTCAAGTTCCCGGGAAGCGTCATGCTGATGTTCTTCTCCAAATAGAGTGGGTCTAAGGACGGGATCCCGGCCTCCGGGATTCCCTTCACTATTCCTGGGATAGCATCCATTGTGGCTTTTGTGAAACATTCGTCACTTAGTTCTGAACATGGATGGATGTAGTCAGCTGTAAATAAACATCATTTTATTTTAAAATACTATATTGTTTACTATTATAAGCTGTTCAAGTCATGTAGTGAGGGCACTAAGGCTAGAATAGAACTCTTCCAGCAGGTATCATGTCGTTAGAGCTGACTAAGAAAATATACATTTGACAGCGACCGGGCAGCAGCGCTCTCTGATAAACCTGAATCTTTTAAACTAAACTCAGTCGCTCAATACAATTCTAGAATTTTATAAAAAAAAACACAATAACTCTTTGCTTCAGCTAGAGATCGCACCTATGGTTTGTTAGAATCGGTAGTCGTAGTTGGGTTAATCTAAAACTCATAAATGATTGAGAGCTCATCCATAGAATATTTTATCTTATATGACACACTAGGTATTTGATTATAGTAAAAGAAAACAAGAGACGTTAGATAAGACTCCAGAAAATTAAAAAGAACAAACGGTTACATTCAAAATCCGAACGTCATGTCATTTAAAAAGAGAACTTACGCAAAGGTATCAATTGCAAACTGCCATAAACGCACACACTGAACACAACCAACACAAAATGTTTGCGAATCGACATTTTCTAAGTCTTTCACAATATTTTCTTTAGCAATGCACACTTGCGTTGCATACGACGCCAGTAACGCGAATGTTCTTTGCTTGTCTAAATGATCTTTAATTTCGTAGTGATTAAACAACACTTCAAGGATTTAAGGTGTGTTTTCATTGTGACGACCGCGTCTTAGAAGGCCGCGACCGATCGCACGTGGTCGTCTGCGACACGTAGAAATGTCGTAACTGCGATTCTCTTGTGCCATAATTATGTAAATCGCTTCATTGTACTCCCAATAAAAGTGTAGACAATTATTTTGTTGTTGAAATTTTATGGGTCATAAAGTTGTTCATGAGGTTTTTGATTTATTGATTGGTGACTTCATAGTGATATGTATTGAAACTGATACATTAATACACTAGTAAAAACTATGTTTAATTGATCATTCAAGTACTTAATGTTTTGTTGTGGTTATAGAAAATACAAATATCTATTACCTTTTATGCTCCAATGGGAGATTGAATTTGATAATTTATATTAACAGTCACATACCTAATATTAAAACTACTTTTTTAATTGACAGTATGATTGGGGTGGTGGCTGCGCAATCGGCTGCCGCGCTACGTATCGCGGGTTTGATTCCCGCACGGAACAACTCTTTGTGTGATCCACAAATAGTTGTTTCGGGTCTGAGTGTTATGTGTATGTGAAAGTTTATGTTTGTGAACGCACCCATGACACAGGAGAAAATCCTAACGTGGGAGAAAATCATGCGCTTTGTTTTTTTTTAAATCTTTAAAAAACTCGTTTAACTATTGTCAACATAATAAGAAAAAAAAATTATACAACTATTCCATGAATAAATACGAAGACTTCAACAACAGCTTTTAGTCGTGCGATTAAAAATCGCAAGTCATAAGGAAACGCTTTAGGCCGTTCACAATCGACCTTTACTTCATCTTCTGTGTATGTCATAAGCTTGGGTTAAGTAACACATCATGTTAAACTACTCTACCAATAACCATAGACGTCAAAAGACTCTTATTTCCTAAGTTATAAAGCTTATTTTAGTTTGTATGGTAAGGTTCGTTGTTTGATTGTTTCTTTGGTCTAGAAGTTTCAAACTCGACTGTTAAATACCCTAGACTTATTTTGCATAGTTGATATATATAATTATACATACATACAAATGTATTTATAGTTGTCATAATAGGGTAGATGACTTATTTTTATTTTAATGTCCGTCTAGTAGATTATTTAAAAACATTAGACACGTATTTTTTATTTTTTTATGGAAATGAATAGTTTCGAAGATATATTGATTCGAAATGTCACGTGACGTCACTTCTATGTATATTTTATACGTAGAAATGATGTTTTAGCCCCCACTCCAGGCTCCGTGCTATTACTGAGATTTTTGAAAACGTCCAATACTTTGCCCGACACGGTAATCGAAGCCGAGACCCCTTGCCGAGTCGCACTTGACCACTCGGCCAACGAGGCAGTCATTGAAATCGACATTAAATCGATAGACCAGCAGTAAAGTCCCGGGCAGTTGATGTGTATAAACCAATTGACGTTAGCCATGAGCTCATTTCCATACACAATTATAATTTGAAATCTAGTATTTAAAGTGTCTAGAAGATTACCGGACGAATGCGGCTATTTAAGTCTAGATTGTCACTGGAAAATACGTTACAAGTCACCAGTAATGGATTGCAAATGTATTATTAACTAGCAAACCCGGCGAACTCCGTTTCGCCACCAGATGGCTTCGTTTTATGTAACATTTCGTTTAGTGATTAGTGAATTTTCTTTACTATAAACCTCACGGAGCCCGAGACCTTTCCAACGAATGCAAAACCGTGGAAATCGGTTCGTGCGTTCTGGAGTTATAGCGTCAGAAAGGAAAACCCGACTTATTTTTATATAGTAGATTACTTGACATGAAATAAAATGTCTAATTAAATGAGTTATCACTTATATAATATGATATCAACCTTGTTGTGGGTCAGTTAAGCAGGAATGCAACACAACATCACGTCTTTTTTATCCCCGAAAGTGTAGGCAGAGGGGCACATTACGACACTTAATGCCACTGTACAATGTAACACTCGCTTTTCACTATTTATGTTATGAGTCCCTTGAAATAGGGGGTGAGCTTATTCCAGACTCCGTGCTACTACTGAGAAATATTAAAAAACCAAGTAATACTTTGCCCGACCAGGCAATCGAACCCGAGACCCCTTGCACGGCAGTCACACTTGCGACCACTCGGTTAATGAGGCAGTCAAGTAGGAATGTATGATGATCGTACTTAAGTTGGTTTTCGGAATCAGGAAGTTTACAAACGTTACTTCAATTGGGATGATGACAGGGTATGAAAATTAAAAAAAAAATAGTCCGTAAGTTAGGTAATGAAAAAATATTAGACACGTATTTTTTTATTTTGTCGTATAATAAAACAATACTTAGATAAAACAAATCAAAGTTTAGCAGTGGGAGGTAGCTACGTCATTTCAACGTATAAAATGTATGTACATAGAAGTGACGTCACGCGACATTTCAAATCAATATCGTCGAAAGTATTCGTTTCTGTAAGAAAATAAAAAATACGTGTCTAATGGTTTAAAATAATCTACCAGACGGACCTAGACGGACATTAAAATAAAAATTAGGCATCTACCTTATTCGGATAAAGAGTGTAAAAATATACTTAACTCGTCGAGTACCGGTTTTATAGACACAATTAAAGAACAATAGGTCGCGGTCACCGGTGACCGCTTGGTGTTTGACAGTTTAAAGACCAATGTGTCCCAAGGTCATAAAGAAAAGTGTTAGATTTCTATTAAAACGTTCGTGAGACATACTAAATTAATTATTATGTTTCAGCAGCGCGACAGTCACCGGGTGGTGAGTCGCGGAATGCTGCTTATGAACATGAACCTCTAGCATGGCTTGAAACTAGTCGAGTTCCTCGTCAAACAATTACATGAGTAAGCCGAAAACATTAAAAAATGGGGAAAATGAAATACTGTTTCCATTGTACTCTCGCTTAGCAGGAGACGGGCATCTACATGCTACCATATCGCCACCTAGCGACTCTGGTGAGCACCAAAAATGTTATCTCTTTAGGTACCTATTCTGTGCTTAAATAAAGAAAATCGAAGAACGAATAATTCAGTTGTTTTATTTTGCATCTACCGGTATTTCCATATCTATGTTTATATTTATAAATAATTTCGTAACATTAAATGTAGTTTTTGCAACAATCTTTTCAAGGATTTCTATACGTCGGAAACATTGTGAGTATTAATATTTTTTGTGGTATTAAATACCTAATTTTGTAGTTTGTACGTAATGCTTGTTATTTGTCTCAAATGACATGCGGACAAAAACTTATGTCTACAAGTAATAAATTAAGGAATACGAAAATCTATATTGACTTTAAGTATAAGCAAGTGTGGGAGAGCCATGCTTCGGCACGAATGGTCCGGCTCGACCGGAGTGATACCACGGCCTCACAAAGAACCGACGAGAAACACGCTTGCGCTGGGTTTCGTCGAGTGACGAGTTTGATTGAGGTTATCGGAGGCCCAGTTACTCCCCCCCCCTCAATCTTCCCAATACCTGAATCGCCAACAATCCTCAAAAAGCTGGTTGTAACGCCTCTGATGTTTCAGGTGTCTACGGCCGACGTCGATTGCTTACCATCAGGTGATCTGACCGATCGTTTCACGACTTGTCCCATAAAAAAATTACAATAATTTTATAGGAGATCTTTTTATAGCAGTGTGTAAACGAGCAAATGGATCACCTATGGGCACCCGTACCGCTAAAGATGATCAGGACAAGAGGGAAGAGGTTATGATGGAAGTGTTTTACATCATCACCTGAGATTTCTGCTGAGATATCAATTCATCATAATTACCAATCCTCAATTACTTTTTTTTCCAAAATTGCCGGAACTCTTGTAAGCCAGGATCTACAGCAGATACAACCATGAAAACATCGCAACACTGCAATCCAGCACCCACCAGGGTCATGAATAACTGAACTGACTTGGGTCTTACAACGAAATAAATCAGAAGATATCTTACAAATACATTTAGCAAATAACTTTTCTCTGCCTATCCCACTATCGCTCAATGACCACATACATACGTAAACAAACTGGTTTCCCTGTAACTGTTGCGACTCGCGATCAGTAGTTACCTAACTTGCTGCACTAATAACTCTAAGTACTAGACTAGATGTAGTGACGAAACCTGTACCTATACCTGTACGTAATATTATTGCTTGAAGGTATGACAATTCATGACCTTGTTTGTCATTGGGCCAGTTTAATTATTTTTACCGACTTCAAAAAAAGGAGGAGGTACTATGTTCGGCTGATTGTTTTTTTTCCTTTTTTGTTCGCGCAGTACTCCAACATTTGTGAACCGATTCCCAAAATTCTTGTTTTGTTTGAAAGGGTATACTTCCGAGATGGTCCTATTTCCATGAGGTCAGGATCTGATGATGGGATTCTAAGGAAACCGAGGGGAACTTTCGAAAATTCTAGGTGAGAGAAGGGAAGAGAGGCGTCTATTATGTTTTCAATTAGGATTTTTAAACACTACAAATTGATAAGGGTCTGGAGTCGATCTGATGATGGAGCCTTGGGATTATAAGTGACAAAACGGATCTATCTACATAGATCCGATTTTTTTCTTTTTAATTTAGACTTTTTGGTTTTTTACACTGAAAATGATAAAATAATAAAATAAAAACTGCGTTTAAAAAACCGACTTCAAAAAACCAAAAAGTCTAAATTAAAAAGAAAAAAATAACTATCATTAGTAGGTACTGATAGGGTACCCACCCACTGAAGTTAGAAGTCGGTGCCATAAGCTCATTTTATAATGATATAAGTTATTACTTTTTGGTTTTTTGAAGTCGGTTTTTTAATTATAATAATGACATCGTGAGACATACTGAATTAACTAAAAATATCGGTTCAGATTCAGACACATAAATATACTGTATACTGAGAAAAGCGATGACGACGCGGTGGTACTTACTCGTAGGCTGCGCGTCGCCATGACGTCGCCGCGACAGCGCACGCTGCTAATGAGGAAGAGTCCCAAAAAAAAAAAAGATTTCTCAAAACCAAACTACTTCTTTTTGTATATTTGATGGGCCGACGTTTGACCACTATCTCGCCCGATGGTAAGCGATGATACGGTCTACGATGGAGCATGTCGACACATAAGCAACCTATTACATTTTAATTTTGTAGTAAATAACATTTGCATAACATCACGCCTTTTATCCCCGAAGCGGTAGGCAGAGGTGCACATTATGCCACTGTAAGTACAATGTAACACCCAACTTTTCACTATTTATGTTATGAGTCCCATGTAGTAGTGAGCCTATTGCCATATACCGGGCACAATTCCAGACTCCGTGCTACTACTGAGATTTTTTTTAAACCCAGTAGTAATTCCTTGCCTGACACCCCTTGCCCGGCAGTCGCACTCGTTGACCACTCGGCCAACGAGGCAGTCATATATAAAATAACATTTACTTACTGATATATCAACATTTTCCATTTTCGCATTTTCGTCCAAACAGTGGTTGAATGTTACCAAAAATAAATAACTGTGTGGTAATAATAAAACATATCATAGTGTTTATTTTTAAATATATTATATTCAGTATTGCAATAATAATAATATGCATCTGATTTGCATTTATATATCGTTTGCGAAAGTGACCTTGGTATTAATAAATAGTTTTATGAACTTTAACGAAAGGTTTACTGTTGGTATACAAGTTAGTATCCTACATTTTATTTTAATGTCCGTCTGGTAGATTGTTTTAAAACATTAGATATGTATTTTTTCTTTCCTTACAAAATTAAATACTTTCGACGTTATATTGATTTGAAATATGCGTGACGGAACGACGTCCCACTCCTAAACTTAACTCCGTATCTATCCGTTATCTAAGTATTGTTTTCTTATACGACAAAATAAAACAAATACGTGTCTAATATTTTTTCATGATCTAACTGACGGACTAATTACATTTTTAATTTTCATACACTGTCTACTACCCTATTGGTTAGGGATCAAATTGCATACATATCGCTGCTTCGTTAGTAAATTCTTCGAAATAATCTATCTATACACACCTACATATAAAACAGTTTTGTGTACGAGCCCTAACAGCTACAGCTGATTTTTGATGATTCGTTTATTTTTGTTTTGATTAGTCTTTCAAAACCCGGCTGTAAATTATGTTATACTATGTTCAGAAATAGACTAAATCCTAACTAATAAACTGTAAAAATCTGAGACTGCACAGTGAGTCGTTATTTCTAAACGTGGACAAAATATGTAGTAGGTTGGACGGCGTGAGAAAGTAGTTTCACGGTCGATTACGCGAACGATATGGCTGTCCCGCCCACTGTGCACTCCATACATACACTCTCATAATTAGTAATAACTTGTTCTCGTTTCTATTTGTTTATTGAAACGGAGAGAGTGTTCAGTAAGATGTGTAATTTAATTGTTTAATTTGATATGATAATTATACAGAAATGTTTTTTCGTTTTTCACCTAATTACTTTTGATTATCTAATTATCATCACTATAATTTGAGTCCTGAACTTTGAAGATAAGTAAGCCTTACTCTGTAAAAAATTTGGGAATCAAAAAACCTTTGTCCGCGTGCTCCTTTAGGAAATTTAAGACGTGTTAACGATCTTATGTTAGACAACGTATTATGTTAGACTCAAATAATTGTCGCGGAGAACCTAACGGGTTACCGCGGCTCTGGCTCGATGTGCATGAGTAGGAACGGGGTGGTTTTTAGTCAGTAAGAATCTGACACTCCCTCCTCCCTCCCGCCTCGCCCAGGCGGGAGACGTCAATCGATGATTTTCACCACTTACAAAAAAAGACACATATATTACACAATTTGCCCTCAGATTCAGTGAATAAAAGCTGTTGTCAACTTGTCATATTATGCTAACTATGACATATATACAACATTTTTTCATATAAAAATGTTCTCATGCGTATCCCATTAAAAACCAAATCACATTATACCTAAATGGAGATCACACAAAACAGGCGACCAGACTTATTTATCAGACCACTGGTCACCGACAAATAAATAAAGGCACAGTGGACACAAACGGCTTAATTCGTCAACACTGACAACAATCATCGATTTACATTTTGTCCACATTTTTCGCATAGTTGAACACCGTGCGAAAATCAATTCACTATTGTTGGGTCAATCAGCGATTTTAATGGCAATTTTATTTGAGTTACTTCGTTGGTTTTGGAGTAATGAATGGAGTACAACAAGTGGGGTATAAAATTAGTTGTAATAAACCTATTATATATAAGTACTTAGATAAAATATGTATGACATCGCACGCATCTTTTTCGAAGGTGATAGTATAGGAAATAACTAATTTAGATTTGAATTAGTAGCAGTTTAGCAGTGTATTATTTATCTACCTGATTTTCAATATTACCAGAGTCACTTCTTGATGTTGGGCATTATTTAAAATGTAATTGCAAATGTACAAAAAAGTAAGACTTAAGTTTTGGTTCTAAGGAAAATATTCTAAAGATTTTTTGTGTTTAATACTTTCTGGTCTTGACTATGACGACGTCATGTCGTCAATCCACCTAGCTTATCTCCCTCTATTTTCATTTTCAATACAAAATGATTGCGAACATTAAAAAGTGAAAGGCAATTTTCCCACTACTTTAGGTTCCAATTCAAAATGGTATGATTTACTTAATAAGGCAATTTAGAGTGAACATAACATGAATCCAATTTGGAAATTCTCATACATTTTTAATTCAATTACTTACAGAACATTGATTTCATTCATGTATCTTTTATTCCTTCAAAAATAAGTGAATGTGAACTAATAATTATAATTTGATGAGAAAATCTTTAGAACCATGTCTAGAGGTATATAAATAAATAAGAAGGCCCAATTACCCTCCCCTTCCCCAATCACCCCAATCCCTGAATCCCCAACGATCCTCAAACTCCAAAGGCCAAAAGGCCTTTAACGCTTCTGGTGTTCCAGGCGGCCATGGGCGACGCCGATTGCTTACCGTCAGGCGACCCGTCTACTCGTTTACCGGCTTACCTATGCCATAAAAAAGTAGCTTGTTTTCACCCCATGTTCAATGTTTCATTGTTAATCATCCTCTACTTAGCAATAAAGGGTCTTATTACCACTTTCAAAACCATCTCTTATCTAAGAGTAACTTTTAAACGTAATGGACCACCTAAACTAACCCCTCACCTGTACTGTTAAGTGTTAATTTTATAGTCACTTTTGCCCACTCCGGACCATATTAGTACCCAATTGACGGTACAGTCACGGTTCGGTTCGATCGTCTATTTGTGCTACATAGACACAACTTGGTGAAACCCAAAATGTTATGAAATGTGTCCTACATTAACTTTAGGGTTCCTTAAAATTTAATAGAGGTTGATGAATATAGGCATTAGCTTGAACGTGTTTGATGATTCAGTTATTGGGTACACATGCATTTTTTTTCAGTTTTAGATTCGCTCACCGGTTTTGGTATTATGTCTTGTGTTTTTCCTATTAATAAGTATAATAAAATAACTAGCAAAAACATGGACAATTTCTGTCATTACCTTTTCGAGAACAAGCATAATGTTATGTAATATTTTAAGAAATGGCAGGACTAGTCTTTACATTGACCATATTGTATCACTACAAAGTACAATGTATGATTATATTAACAGTGAGTCAGTGTGAGAACTGGGCTTCGATAGTTCCCATACGGTGACCAAGCTTGATAGAAAGAAGAAAGAAAGAAGAAAGAAAAATTGTTTATTTGCACACCGTCAACACAAATAAATAATAAAGGTACAATAACACAAAGAAATAAGATAAAAAAACAATACAGTAAAGACGTGCGCCGTCTTTACTGTATTGAGTATTGTAAAAGGCAAGAGCTCAGCTTAAATGCCGTGACACGAGTGTGCTCGAGTCGCGGCGCTGATTTTCAGCACTTGATAAATTGTCATATGGTAAAAAATATCATATTAAAATTCAGTGTTATTAGAGAAAAGAGTTGAATGATTGAAAGATGATGTAATTGAATGATAAGGATTGAAAAGGGAATGTTATGCTGGTTTGGACTTGTAGAAAGGATGGATGAAAGTAGAGTAACGAAAGAAGTATACAGAGCGGATATGAATGGGGTCGTCAGTAGAGGGCGCCCTAGATGGACATACAGTGACTATCTAGTCATATATTATTGGCGATATATTAAAGAAGGGCCAAATTAAAAGTACCCTTAACCGACGAGCATACATGAAAAGATTCATGACTGTTGATGAAGCGAGAGAGGTATGTAGGAATCGTAGTAATTGGCGTTCCATATTCTTTGCCTACCCCCATGGGAGACAGGCGTGAAGTTATGTATGTATGTATGTAAAATTCAGTTGATTGTTCTTTCATTGGTTGAGTTAAATCTGGGGTCATTTCTTTTAATAACAACAACCAATTATTTCTTTAAGATTCTTTAAAACATTCACCTATTAGGCTATTATGCCGTAGTGGCCCGGACCGGTTAAGACGTCCGATTCTCATGATATGTACTTTCTAAGGTTACTTTGACACCACTGACAAACGGTGAAGGAAAACATCGTGAGGAAACCTGGGCTTGACAATTTTCATTTACTAACGAATAGTGAATGAGTATCTTATGTTTTTATCTTATCATCTATCAATAGAATAAATAATGTTATTCGTAGCTTCTGTTTATCCCATCTCTAGACATGGTTACCCTACTACTCATGAGCAAATAACTCTGTCAGTCACAAACGCTTCAATTGAGCTTGCTATGTAACTACCACGCTCAATTTGTCCTCTTTCATTATGGTAAAATTTTGGCGAAACTAAATTACTATTACCATTCAAATGATGAAAGATATTTCCTATGTATGTATGTATACATTATGTATGAAAATTGGCAGTGTTTTAGGCTTCATTATGTCTAATTTTCTTTAAAATTGTTAGATTGATGGTAGAATGTATGACATACATAGGTAATGTTAGGAAAACTACCTTCTTTTGTACGTATTCCATGAGATTCTTGACTAAAACATTGTTGTGTAAGCTTGTAATAGCTTGTAATTGTAAAGTGGATGGCCGGTTATTGAATTGTACTTGTTTTTGTTATGGTGGTCAACTAAAAGAAAACTAATCACCTAGTCATAGTTTTCTTAAAATTTTTGTACCGTAAAATGGGGTGAATAGGGATCCAGATGTGAATAGAGACAAAAGAGGGTGAATAGATATTGGTAAATTCTTCATAGTATCGATTCACTCCTCTTTTGGCTCTATTCACCTCTCGATCCCTATTCACCCCATTTTCATTTGATGAAAAGTGATTTTGTATCGTCGGTTACATCATAGTCTTATTGGTAGTATGCACCTAAGTTATGTAAAAAGGACAAAGCTTTCGATATTACTCATTATTATTATCCTTATTTTCACAGTAATCCCAAAAATTTGAAAATGCCTTCAACGCACTTTGTAACTCGTCTGCTGTTGCGAGTTTCCATCAACGGACTGATCGATTCGTCTGCTCGATTGCCATCTAAGGGCTCGTACACAAAACTGCGATGCAACGTCGCATCTCAAAAATGTGCGAGCTCCCTCTACGCATCGCAAAAATTTGCGAATTGATTCGCATCTGGACCAAATTCTTATCTTCCCAAAATCTTCGTTGTTTCTTTTTCCTGTGTATCCTATGCAATAACAAAAGTGCACACTTCTTTTTACGATCCTTGTATTCATGTCACGACCTAGTTTTCAATTCATAATACGTTTAGTATGGTTGACGGTCGTCGAAGGAATTGTCACCATGGAAGATGCCTTGTCGCACAAAATCGCATCGCAGCAATTCGCATCGTATTATTCGGCGTTGCGAATTCGCATCGCATCGCAGTTTTGTGTACGAGTTTTTATACTGTAGAAAAAATAACAGTAGAAAGTTGATTATTTTGAAAAAATAAATCTATCATCATAAAGCTAAGACTATGGAAGTGGTAGAGTGTTACTCGTCCGTTGTGAGATGCACGGCGTCGTAACAGTAAATCTCGGTCGTGCGTCTGCGCCTGCGCCGCTAGCATACAAATGCAGATTGTGAGTGGTCTCATTGTCATACGATATATCATCATCTACCGCTTGGTCTGACCAGCTAGGCATTTACATTACATAACATAACATCATGCCTTTTATGCCCGAAGGGGTAGGCAGAGGTGCATATTACAGCACTTTATGCCACTGTACAATGTAACACCCACTTTCCGCTATTTATCTTATGAGGCCCTTGTAATAGGGGGTGAGTCTATTTCCATATACTGGCCACAATTTCAGACTCCATGCTACTGACTGAAATTTATCCCATTAGTAGTTTACCCGACCCGGGAATCGAACCCGAAACCCCTTGTCCGGCAGTCGCACTTGCTACCACTCGGCCAACGAGACAGTCGGTAACTTTCAATTCGAAAGATAACTTTGTTACAATGGAAACGCACAAATCTCGACAAAGTCGAAACATACGAGTTTGTGTATTAATAAAAATGATTGTAAGAGTGGAATCCTTATACCATAACTTGGAGTTGCAAAACACTGAACATTGAGCAGGTCTACGTACGAAAGTACCCACAACAAGCCGTCATGCATGATTTAGTTAAGAATATGCAATTTTTGTACAAGCCCCAACGCTAATGTAAGCGGTGATTCATAGATATCATATTCTTTTTTTAAAACTTATGCCTAAGGTATTTCAAGAGGCGTGCGACCTTTTTTGTTTTTGCACTACATCTATGGTTGCCTGGTTGCCATGTTGTTGAAGTTTTTATTTTTTAAATAATGACTTCTTTTGGTACGGTGTGTTGTTTTTAGTTGTGGTCTAATTTATTTACTTATTTATACTTTTAGTAGCGACCCGCCCCGACTTCACACGGACGCAATATGTATGTATAATAGATATAAACCTTTCTTAAAATTCACTCTATCTATTAAAAGAAACCGCTTCAAAACCCGTTGAGTAGTTGTAAAGATTTAAGCATACATAGGGACAGACAGACGGAGGATAGCGACTTTGTTTTATACTATGTAGTGATGAAGTATAATTATACTTTAAAGTCTTTTACCTCGTTTTTAAAAACTACCACAACCTGTGTTTAATAAACTTAGGGTCGATTTTTGAATGATCAGTTAAATCTTAACTGTAGAATAAAATTTACATTAGACAGTTTTTAATATGGAAGAATTGTAAAATATTCAAAGTTATTCCTCAGTTAAAATTTATCTGGCGTTAGAAAAATCGGCGCTTATACTATTGTAATCTGATTCTTACCTCTTCGACAAACGCCGAGACAGGTCGCTTACAATTTTTGAAAGTCCAAAGGACATTTTTTTGTAATAAATAAATGCTTTCAAAATTTTCCTATCTCACAGTTTGATTGAAATAAAAGTTCAAGGAGTCGTTATTATGGATTTGTCAACTAAACAGTATAAATGCAATTAAACAATACTGCTTTTTATCTAATCTAGTATTAAAGGCGTGCTGATGTACACAGAACACGCGGAAAGACTCCAACATCTTAGCCTGTCACAGTATTTTATTATCAAAAGAGTATAAGTGTGGGAGAGCCTTGCTTCGGCACGGATGTGCCGGCTCGACCGGAGTGAAACCACGGCCTTACAGAAAATCGACGTGAAGCAACACTTGCGTAGTGTTTCGTCGTGTGAGTGAGGTTACCGGAGACGCAATTACCCTCCCCTTCCCCAATCTTCCCAATTCCTGAATCCCCAACGATCCTGAAACTCCTAATCCCCAAAAGTCCGGTAACGCACTTGTAACGCCTCTGGTGTTCCATATGTCCATGGGCGACGCCGATTGCTTACCATCAGGTGATTCGTCTGCTCGTTTACCGGCTTATGTCATAAAAAAAGACCATTTACATATACAAATAGCAATATTTTGCAGACACAAATAATTGCTTGGAGTTTTCTAGTTACAGAGAAATAATTTAAAAGCAATTTATATACATATGTAAGTACTTATAATGGTTTACATAATGCAGTACTTATGTTTAGTGATGCAATGCGATCGGCCTTCAAATCGGCTACCGTATGGTAACTGCGATGCATCACTTAATACTATATGGTCTATGGATAGGAGATTCATGCAGAAGGTATAATTTTATATTAATTGCATAAGCTTAAGGTGCAATTATGTATAAGGATATTTAATTTTAGCATAGTAATGGCAACTGTCCTATGGTGTAGAACTTAAGACTTCGTGCGCATAAATTGATCGATACCATTTTTTTTATATTTGATGGGCCGACGTTTGACCACTATCTCGCTTGGTGGTAATCGATGGTGTGACCTGGGTGTCTTCAAGGCCCGAGTGAATGGGTTATGGACAGACGTACTCCATCTTAGGCCACAACATCGCTTACCACCAGGCGAGATAGTGGTCAAAACGTCGGCCCATCAAATATAAAAAATAAATAATCAACTAGGTCCAGTAGATACCTACTTAGTATGTATAGGTAGAATCAATATTTTCATTCATTATGAATGCTCCTATGACCAGCTTTCACTTCTTAAGAGTCTTAGTCAACATAGTTACGACTTTGTTTAAAAAAAAAAATGACAAAAAAGGTTTTGGAATAGGTCTTTTATTTAATAAAAAATGGTAGACAAATATATTTCAATGAACAAGAACAAATTAATATTCCTTTAGTTTAATATTTAATCACCAATGAAGCAATACTAGACCGCTACTATTATTTATACTTAGCAAATCAAATAAAAAAACAATTGAGCATAGACGAAAAAAAAACAGGCGCCATACTTGCATCGCCACCAGTCTAACATGACCTCCGACGAGACATAGAACTAACATTGCTCTTATAGTTTTAAGGAGAGATGAGAACGCAGCGCCGCGGCAATGGGTCAGGTTATGTTGGACATGTAATATGGAGTTATTTTACAGGCAGAAGCAAACATGTCCTATTCCTTGGGTTATTTTTGGGTACAAGAATGACTCTTAGCTTATAAATAGTTTAAGTGATCATATAAATGCTTTCGATTGTGTATCTTATTTAAACGGCTGATGAAATTCTATAGGTACCGTATTTTATGACGGTTGTAGCACTGAACAGTATTAATTTAGAAGAATTTTTGTTTTTATGACTGTAGGTAATTGCTTGGTAAAGTTTAGTAATTATTATTGTTTGTGTTTCTTTAGTTTTATTTCCAAATAGGATAATTTCATAAACAGTATTTTTTAAAAGTAGAAACAACAAAATATTTATTTAATCACACAATTAATATTTTGAAAGGAACATTCAGAACTAAATATTAAAAAAACAATTAGCCTGTTCTAGAATAATCTTTAATTTATTCTATTTTCAAATACTCTCGAACAAAAACCGTCCATATTAGGAATGCGAGAGCTAAATTTAAACTCAAACTTCATCTACTCGGTACTAGATGGCGCCACCTACACGGTTCATTCACATTCTTATTGCAGAGATTACCCAACTCGGACTTTGTTATTCTTGGATTACTTCAAGAATAAATCATAATATCTTTGGAAATCTTAGCGTTGAATAATATTTAGACAACGAATTGTTAGAATAAACATACAGTCCAAAGAACTTTCCTAGTATTTGTATCATAGGACGAATTTTGATCGATAGTCCCTTCCTTATTTCATAGTCTAAGAATTCTGAGTATTATAACATAGACCTAGTTGGATTATTTAGAGTTATAAAGCTGAATGAGTTAGATTTATTAGTACAACTATTAGTTAGCTGTTTGCATGTACACATTTCCTGCATTAGGCGTTACTATCCCATAGAAATGAATTGATTCCGTCTTTCAAATGGTATTTGGTACATTCTAGAATGGATTTTGGTTTGTTAGAGAAGTGAGTATGGATAGATTGACTTAGAGATTTTAGATTTCATAGAGGTGGACTCATAATACGACGCCGACACAGCACAATAGTCATGATAATTAGTGTTTAAATGTATTACTTTCATTTTGTAGGTATTTATAGTATTTTAAGTTAAAATTGTATATTATAGCATTATTGTACCTGAAAATCAGCGTTGGGCTGAAACGTCCAACTATATGCTGAGGTGGAGGCCCTTTTGGCATAAGCACGCGCAAATTGTTATTATTATTTTGTTCTTTGATTTTTTTTTTGTATATTCAAAATTCTGTTTTATCGTATTTTTATTTTGTTACTACACTGTGATATTTTTTTTGTTCTGATGTCTATTCTTTTAAGTTTATTCTTAGTATTTTGTTTATATATCTGTATTTTTATTTTTTATAATCGTGTGTGTTAATTGTCATATAAATGTTTTTTCTTTCTTTTTTTCTTGTATTTTAATATGGGCCTTTGTTGCCTGATACAAATAAATAAATAAATAAATAATACTGTGTATATTTTTATTTCGTTTCCTTTAGGGATCATTAGTGTGATTAGGTTCTTACTGTATGTCTTTGGAGTGGTTACCGTTCTCGAGTTGGGCATTAGTACTTTTATTTAATTTTTTTATTTAAAAATTATTTGTGGTTAGCTTTTAGGGAGTTGGAAATTGTTAAAGGTGAAGATTAAGGTTTGTAGCTTATGACTGTATAATAAAGTAAGTATGTATTTTTGTGCTTATAATAATGTGAATAATAAGATAATCGACGAATATTGGGTGTTATGTCTTTCTATCCGAAGACTAACAGTCTAATGATATTATAATAGGGTTAATAACATTTTTAATCAGGATATGCATAGTGGCATTTATAAAATACTAATTTTCATTCCTATTTTTACATTTTCTCCAATAATGTTAGGTCAAAAACATAAGAGTTTCTTAGAAAATTAAGAAGTTGACGCCAAATAATTATAATGAGGTAAAGTTCGCCGACCCGCATAAACATTTTTGATGCGATAACCGATAATGTCGCCGTTACAGCTGTTTGTAGGGTTGCTAACTGTACAAGTGTTGGCAGAATAGACAAATATAGAAGTACAAGTCAATTGTCGTAAGGTACGTAGACATATGTTGTGTTCAGAGTATCTTTTTGGTTTGAATGGTGTGACCAAAATGTAATTAAGTGAAAATGTGGACACCCTCAACACCAGAGGAGTTACCTCTGGTGTTGCGGGTGTCCGTCTCCGTGATCCGTCTGCTCGTTTGCCTCCTATTCCATAAAAAATAGCAATAAATTTGTTATAAAAAGTTTAATCCTCGCTCGATAGATGGCGTTGATATCAAAATAGATCGCGTTATGGTTTCGTTACATGAGTTTGATAGGGTAATTGACCAACTACAAAATCAATGAGCATTTCTCATATTAATAGTCTAGGGCACAACAGTTGTGCTATTGTGAACCTTAATAGTGTTCGCATTAGACCACTTATTGGCAAGCCTGGCAATAATGAAATGGTCTGATCATGTGTGATTTTGAAAAAAGTAGGTTATATAACACAGTAAGTAAGTAGCTATTTAAAATTAGAATATTTACTAATTGCCTACTAAAAATCGGTGCTGTGTGACTCCTGTACCTAGTAGACTTAGGTTATAACTGCCCAGCTTAGCAAGTAACCCATTTAGCATAGGCAAGTTGACCATGTTGATATTCCCCCGTTAAAAAAAATGACAATTGAGTATTGCGGACTGTACTGTACTATAGATAATTAAAATAAAAAAAATATTAAAGGCTTCATTAATCGCCACTGCCAGTGCCAACCCTAATACTTAGTGTATAAACCTTTAACTACATGGTTCATACACTATATGTAGTTGTAGGTATAATAAGCTTATTTCTAGAAAAACTTTTGTTATAAATAAATCAACTTTTCTAGTGTGGGAGAGCCATGCTTCGGCACGAATGGGCCGGCTCGGCCGGAGTGATACCACGGCCTCACAGAAAACCGACGTGAAGCAACGCTTGCGTTGTGTTTCGTCGTTTGAGTGATGTTACCGGAGGCCCAATTTCCCCCCCTCCCCTTTCCCAATCTCCCCAATTCCTGAATCCCCAACGATCCTCAAACTCCTAATTCCCCAAAAGGCCGGTAACGCACTTGTAACGCCTCTGGTGGTCCAGGTGTCCATGGGCGACGCCGATTGCTTACCATCAGGTGATCCGTATGCTCGTTAACCGGCTTATGCCATAAAAAGCAATATATTCACTTTTCTTGAACATTATAACTTACTTATTATTGTGTTTCAAAAGTCTTGGATTATTTGTTGGTCCGTAACAAAAGTTTTTTATTTGGAATAACTTATTGGTAACATGGATGGGATTGGTGGAACAAACCTAGGACTTCTTTCAGCAGGCTTGCACATGTTTCATGGCAACAATCATATTTTTTTTTGATAATTATACCAATTAATAATATTGACTGCCTCGTTAGCCAAGTGGTCGCAAGTGCGACTGCCAGGCAAGGGGTCTCGAGTTCGATTCCCGGGTCGGGCAAAGTTATACTGGGTTTAAAAAAAAAATCTCAGTAGTAGCACGGAGTCTGGAATTGTGGCCGGTATACGGCAATAGGCTCACCCCCTATTACGTGGGACTCATAACATAAATAGTGAAAAGTGGGTGTTACATTGTACAGTGGCATAATGTGCACCTCTGCCTACCTACGGGATAAAAGGCGTGATGTTATGTAATAATATTGTAGGAATGGGTATCATCCCACGGGTATGTGTCCCATATGTGTTATTGTATCTTTCTTTTAAATTTGCATGCCTTTAAGGTAGAATATGGTTAATGGACACTATTTTGTATAAGACCTTTTTCTTTTGTACCTATGTTCGCAAATGAATAAATGATTTGATTTGATTTGGTAATGGACGGCAGTTAATGATAATCAACCGTTTAAGGTTGAAAAATACTTTAAATACCGGTACAGTTCGAAAATAGGTAACAGAAAGAACATCATTAAATAGATGTCAACACAAATGACTAATAGAGTCTCCTCTCACACCAACACCTAACGTCACACCTCATAATTAATACGCAATTAAAAAATTAAAAAACAAACATGTTTGTTTTTCAAAAAATCAGTGGAGGTCTTATTAAATTTGTAAAAAAATGGCGGTGACCTGTGATTGGTCGGTGCGCCCCCCGCGGACCGTGGGAGCGAGACCACGTGCCGCGACCACCGCGGACCTGCGCCGGCGCATGTAGCGACACGTCTGATGCTGTTCCACATAGATCAGGGCTGGGCTGAGGAAATGGGGATATAAATAGATCGGATAAAGTGGTTCTTTGTGATTGTTAATAGTAAGTAGTTGGGTTTTAATAGTTTGACGATAGTAAAATAATTGGGGCTTCACTGTGTATTTATTTTTGTTTATGAAATTATAGGTTTTGCTAATATAGTCTTTGTGCCTAGCTTTGGTACGTGTTTGAGTATATTTATTAACTCGTCGAGTACCGGTTTTATAGACACAATTAAAGAACAATGGGTCGCGGTCACCGGTGACCGCTTGGTGTTTGACAGTTTAATTACCATAGTTAGTGTTCAAAGGAGTCCGATAAGGAATCAGTTATAGCAACCCTAGATTAGAATCCTAGGCGTCCTATTTAGTAGTGACATGTTTTTATTTTATTATGAGTTATTGACCTGATATTGTTGATGAAAAACTGGATAGATATATTGGTTAGTTCTGTTATGTTATACTGTTGAGTACGTAATCAAATTCAGTTTAAGATAATTGAAGAAATGTTCAAGAAAAAGTAAAAATGTAATACTTTTGGGCATTTAGACCATCTGGGTACATTTTCTTAGTGTATGAAGTAATAAATGTATATGACATTGAAAAAACTGTACCTACTTATCCTTTCTACAGTCAGGCAAATACTTTATGTTTCCATGGATATATAACCTCACAATAACTATATATATACTATAACCCGCCTGTGTTCCATGTGGGTAAGCAGAGACTATGGAACGCCAATGGCGACGATTTCTACATACCTCTTTCGCTTCATCAACAACCAGCTTTTCATGCATGCATGCTAGTTGGTTAAGGGTACTTTTGATTTGGCTCTCCTTTAATGTATTGCTAATCTGGTCGATATATGTCCGTTTAGGCCACCCTACCGACGAGAGTCCCATTATATCCGCTCTGTATTTTTGTTTAGTAATTTCTATTTTATGTTAGCAATAACAGAATTTTTAGTGATAATATAATAACAAACAAGCCATAAAGCTATGATAGTATATAAAGATCAAAAGAGTTCTTCGATACCAACATACATCACATCACGCCTTTTATCCTCGAAGTGGTAAGTAGAGGTGCACATTACGACACTTAATGCCACTGTAAGTACAATGTAACAACCACTTTTCACTATTTATGTGATGAGTCCCATGTAATAGGAGGTGAGTCTATTGCCATAAACCGGGCATAATTCCAGACTCCGTACTACTACTGAGAATTTTTTAAAAACCCAGTTATACTTTCGCCGACCCGGGAATCGAACCCGAGATGTACTTGCGACCACTTGGCCAACGAGGCAGTTTTTCGATATCTCTTGTCTATTAATGTCCCATGGCATGGCGTAATGGAAAAATCAGATAGGAGGAAGCCAATTCATAAATCTGTCGCATCTTTAAAATTAGGACTTGTGTCATAGCTTTGTTCTCTCGCCACATCTGGGGAAAAGTATTCCACATTCATGACCAGGAATTTACTGCTACACATTAAGCTATGTAAACCAGTATAACCTGACCCTCGAACGTGCGGAAAAATCAAACAAAGTGAGACCATAATATACTGGTTATGTATAGTTTGAAGTGCTACTGTGTGTACATACATGTTACTTGTATAAACTGGAACACAGTTACGGCGCCGACGAGACGCATTTTACAGTTCATCAAGTTCTACTAAACTGTGCAATTTCTTCAACAGATTCTCGACTCTATTGTGGAATGTTATGGTTGGAAGTTGAATAAACATATTTGATAATTCAGGGTTGAATCATAACATATAGTAGATATCATATCTTCCCTTTCTTTGAGGACTAATTCTATTTACACCTTTTGCAGACACTTCACTAGTAATTTTTTTTTTTTATGAAATAAACTAGCAGACGGATCCCCCGATGGTAAGCAATCGGCACTACACATGGACACCCGAAACACTAGAGGTGTTATTAGTGAGCTTGGGGATTAGGAATTTGAGGATAATTGGGAATTCGGGCATAGATAGATTGGGAACGATGGTAATTGGGCCCTGGGCCCCACACGAAACACAACACAAGTGTTGTTTCACGTCGGTTTTCTATGAGGCCGTGGTATCACTCCAGTCGAGCCTTATTTAATAAAACATGACATAATACTACCTTTTATAGTCGTTTTGTTTATACAAAAGTTCCCTAACAATTTAACTGAAAATTTTTTAACTTACCTATTTCATGATATGTACGAAAACAAAACACAAACATAAACATTTTAATTTAAAAAGTTAAATTGAATTAGTGTTCTGTGTATTCCCCGTAGAACTATTTATTCCAGACTTGGGCGTGGGGTATTGACAGTTTCACTTGACTGCTCGACATTTTTACCACTATGTCTGAATTTTCAGTTATTAGATTCCAAAATTATATATATTTCATGCTAGAATATTTTTTGGTTCAAAAATTATTCTGTTTTTCAAGTGCGAGGGAGCCATGCCATCCACGAATGGGTCGCCTCGACCGTAGTGACCAACCGACGTGAAACAACGTTTGCGTTGTGTTTCGTTGTGTGATTGAGGTTACAGGAGGTCTCATCACCGCCCCTTCCTAATCTCCCCAATCCCTGAGTCCAATAATCCTCAAATTCTTAATACCCAAAGTAGCCGGTAACGCACTTGTAACCATGAGCGACGCCGATTGCGTACCATCTGATGATCCGTTTGATCGTTTACCGGCTTATCCCATAAAAAATAATGAAATCTAAATCATTAAAATTCATCCAGCCATTCTTATGTTATAAATATAAAGCACTGACAAGATTGTTCTAGACTATTATCTATCGATCTTAACACCAAAAACAACCAAACAAACCCAAGATCAAAATCCCCATCCATCAAAACATCACCACAATTCAATAATCACCATAGAATTACACTTTAATCAAGTAATCACCAGTTTGCCACGAGGAGGTAAAGAGGCCACGAAGCGGTCAAGGTTGACTATTTCAGGCGGGGGTCAATGACCCGCCATGGCAAAATGGCGGCTCTATTTGTTTTTGTCACGCAAACCGCTGAACATGTGGTGGGTTTTATGAACAAAATACCTACGTAACGTAAGTAATTAATTAATGTTCTGTATTGAATTTATTTAGCCTGTTTATAAGGTTGGTATTTGAAAATTTTCTTTTATTGTTAATTCATAATTAATTAATGAATAAAAGTGTGGGGGGACAACATTTCGTAAAGCTAAGGTGTTGGTAACGTATTCAGGTGTGTTTAATACGTAAGTATCCATAATCATGTAGCTTTATTAAAAAATGGTTTTAAAAAGGTATTTCTGAACCGATACGACCTTCTAACATTTCCCTAAAGATCGTACTCTTAAAAAAGGCTGGCTACATATAACTCCTCCTGAGGTTTCGAGTGTCCATGGGTGGCTTAATTCAGTCACTATCATTATCATCAGTAATCCATTTGCTTGTTTGCCACCTAAGCCATAAAAACATACATATATACATAACTTCATGCCTGTTTTCATGGGGGTAGGCAAAGACTATGGAACGCCAATTACTACGATTCGCACATACCTCTTTCGCTTCATCAATAGTCATCAATCTTTTCATGCTTGCTCGTCGGTTAAGGGTACTTTCATAAAAAGTCAAAGTCAAAGTCAAAATCATTTATTTCAATTACACCAGGAAGGCACTTTTGAACGTCAAAACAAAATATTGAAATATTAAAAAACGCCCGTCTGTCGGTTAGTCCTCTAATTAAGCTATTTACTCGTTCCAAAGTGTAGATTCCTATGGAGAAGAACGAGCAAGAAACTCCAGGTTACTCTTTTTTATAGGCCTACAAGCTTATCGAATCTATTTAAGTAAAGCTTCGTGTGCCGAGGTTGCCTTGCGGATTGGTTTCCATTCTTAACACATCAACACTACTATGTCTCGGATAACGGATTAAGCTGTCTGTCATTGCTGTCGTACGAAAATCTGGACTGACAGTTTGTTCCGAGTCAGTAACTCAAAAATCTACAACATGGGTATTAAGAATGTGGTATACTATTATTGACCCATTTGGCTGATTTTTTTTTGTTGTGTTTGTTATCGTCAGGAAAAGGTTCTTATAACAGAAAAAGTCCTGAAAATCCTACATCAATCCTGCGCGTACAAAGTCGCGGGCAGAAGCTAGTCTTCAATAAATACGATCTATTTTAGCAAAGAACATGACTAACTTAACTTACATAAGGGTTAAATCATCAATCAAAAAGGTTAAAAAGGTTTACTCAGATATTTCTAACTAGACTGACCTGAATGATAACATCACTACTAGTCATCAGGACTAATATAGATCGTCAACGCAAACAGACGTGCGCTTTGATGCAATAATTTTAAAATAAATTGACAATTTTTATTCAGTGACCTACTTGTCTTTCGCTACGTGTTTTATAACACTAAGCAAACTGTAAGAAATGTATAAGTAAACGCTTGAACTTTAAAAACTATGGAAAGCAGCCCCTTCAATAGAAGCGGACTAACGCGCCGCTCACCACCGCCGACACCAACCCAAACTCAGAGCCATAGCCAAGACGAGAGGATGGAAGTGATCTCAACATCAGACCTACAGCACTGGATGGGATGCATTGAGACCCAACTAAACGAGGTATGTCATATAACTGGCGAAGGCAAGCTAAACTCGGATCAAAAGTTAAAGGTGAGCTCCCTATGTCGCAAAATTGGGCATAATGTTGGCCAACTAGCCTGCAAATATCAATCGCTCAAACAAAAAGCCACTCAGACGCACTATTCCCTCCAAGTCCTTAAAGAACATCAAGCCCAGGAAGAAAGTCTGACTGCAGAAATTAAGCGGACCATACAAGAATCTTGTGGGAAAACCACCATGGAAACCACTACTTTTGCAGACATGGTGAAAAAAGGAGCCAATGATTTTGTGCGCCCAATAAATGTCAATTCCGTAGCGATTTATCCCAAGGATAACTCGAAATCAAGTGATGACACCAAAAGCTTGGTTCAAAAAATCGTGTGCCCCGAGGAAATGAAAATAAAAGTTCGTGGAGTACGAAGGGTTCGGAATGGAGGTGTTATCATCAGCACGAATTCTAAGGACGACGTCGAAAAACTGATGAAAACTGTGCAGTCATCAAACTCAGACCTAACAATCAACGAACCGCAAAAAAGAAAACCCCGCATAATCATTATAGGAGTACCGACATCTATGCCAGAATCCGAAGTCTACAACTGCATATTTGAGCAGAACGTGGCCGACAAAATTCCATCCATGACCAGGGAGTCATTTATGTCTTCAATAAAAACAAGCCATAAATCCGGCAGAAAAGATACTGATCATCATAACCTGATTATCAAAGTCTCAGCTGCTATACGGAAAGCACTCATCACCCAAGACCGAGTTTTCATAAACTGGACCTCCTGCCCGGTAAGAGACTTCACATTGGTGACTAGATGTTTCAATTGCCATCAATACGGCCACGCAGCTAAATTCTGCAGAAATCCAGTTGTAACCTGTGGGCATTGCGCTACTGAGGGCCATTCAATCAAGGATTGCCCGAAAAAATTAGACCCACCGAAATGTGCTTCGTGCCTGCGATTCAACAAACCATCTAATCACAAGACAGGAGAACAAGATTGCCCAGCAAAGAAGGCGGCCGAATTCAGGTATATAAATTCGATCGATTTTGAAGGCGCCTAAGAGCGCCATTGCAACATTATTATTAGCACTAAATTAAAATTTTAAAATCGATACTAGATGAATCAAAATCTAATTAATGAAGTAGAACATAGTTTTGCAACAATCACGAAAGCATGCGATGTGGAGGACTGTGAACAGTATCTTTCGGATTTTAAAAACCCTTTTAAAATAGTTACTCAAAACATTCGAAGCATCTACAAAAATATTGATAGTTTTCACACTTTTTTGCACAGAGCTAACCTAAATTTTGACGCTATAGTTTTAACAGAGTGTTGGTTGTCAAATAGAAACGAAAATATACCTCAAATACCGGGATATCAGACTTTCTGTAGTAAATCAACATATAATCAAAATGATGGCGTCGTAGTATATATCAAAGAAACACTCGAAGCCACAGTTGAAGAAACAACCGTAGACGACTGCAACTGTGTCACGGTAAAAATAGGAAAGAATGTTGCACTATTAGCTATGTATAGATCCCCTTCCTTTAGAAACACTGATAGGTTTCTGCTTTCCCTAAATCAGACGCTTACAGCCCTAACACCCTTCCCGAACATAATATTAACTGGTGACATAAATCTAAACATTGGTTCTGACATTCTTGACACAGGGACCAACAACTATTTAGATCTCTGCTCCTTTCATGGGCTCCAGCCTGCACATACCCTGCCCACACATCAAAGTGGTTCTTGTCTGGATCATGTGATGATTAAGTCTAAATTAGCATATATAACCTTTGTCACTAACTCAACAATTACCGATCATCATGCTGTAATACTAACAATAAATTTAACGTCTCATAAGCAAAAAAGAATTCAGACAAAGTCCAAATTGAATATGAACCGTCTTGAAAATGATTTACGCAACACAGATTTTAACCCAGTTTATAGTACCGCTGATGCAACTCTGTCTTTATCCTACTTAATAAATATTGTACAGCAAGCTATTTTACGAAATACCACCACATCGAGAAATAGCAAAAATAATCACAATTTAAAACCGTGGATTACACCCGGCCTCCTTCGCTGTATAAGACACAGAGACAAACTTCATAAAAAAACTAGACAATTTCCAGATAACGCCATACTCCAACTAACATATAAGAGATACAGAAACTTCTGCAATAATCTCTTAAAAAAGATTAAAACCGAATACGATAGAAGCGAGTTGCAAAAAGCCGGAAACAATACCAAATCACTGTGGAATCACATAAAGTCTGTAACTTACTTAGCCAAACAGCGTGAATCAAATTCAGGCCTTTTGTGTAGTGATAACACACCACTGATATCAGCTAACAATGTAAACAACTACTTTGTTAACGTAGGTAAAAATCTTGCAGACCAGATAGTGAGTAATTCGCCAATCACACAGTCGCCTGTGCAATTTACAATTACAAACCAGAAAAAATCCTTTGTGTTGCTTGATACAGATGAAAATGAAGTAGCTAGAATAATCTCTGGACTAAAAGATGACTGTGCGGTCGGCTGTGATAATATAAGTAACAGAATAATAAAACGTTGTAAGAGTATACTAGTGCCCCTCTAACCTACATATTCCGCTTATGTCTATCCCAAGGAACCTTTCCTACATCCCTAAAAAAAGCTTTAGTAATACCTATCTTTAAATCAGGAAACAAAAAGCTTGTAAGCAACTACAGACCAATATCCATTCTGCCCTCGTTATCCAAAATATTAGAAAAAATTATAAACACCCGTTTAGTAAATTATCTAGAGAAAAATGGCCTGGTTTCACCCAGGCAATTCGGCTTCAGATCAAAAATGTCTACAGCGGACGCTGTTCATAGCCTAACTAATTTCGTATCTGAAGAACTTGGTAAAGGCAATCACTGCTTAGCAATTTTTATAGACCTAGCCAAAGCATTTGATACTGTTTCTATTCCTCTTCTTTTACATAAATTGGAAGCAATAGGCATAAGGGGCACACAACTAACACTACTAACAAACTATCTAAATGATCGCTCTCAATGTGTTCGAATTGATACGACCACAAGTGAAGACCGAGGGAACCATGGTTTTGGATTACCACAAGGTAGTATTCTCGCCCCGACCCTTTTCCTTATCTATATTAATGATCTCTGTAATATAAACATACAAAACGGAAAAATAATATCATATGCAGACGACACAGCGCTTATTTTTACCGCAAAAACAATCACAGAACTCTATGAGAACGCTCAGAGGGAATTTAATTCTGTAAATAACTGGCTAAACTACAATTTACTAACACTAAATGTTGACAAAACAAAGTACTTGCTCTTTTCCATGCGTAATAATCAAACTAACGCTACTAACACTGAACTTACAGTGCATAAATGTAATGCCCTCTCGACATACTCCTGTGAATGTCCTAAAATCCTCAAAACTCGTCACATAAAATATCTAGGCATCATTATTGATGACACACTCTCTTTCCGGCCACACATTGAGAGTTTGGTATCCAGAGTACGCAAACTGATGTTTGTATTTAAAATATTGCGAAAAATTGCCGATACTAAATTAATAACTCAAGTGTACATGGCACTATGTCAGTCCATTATCACTTATTGTATTACCTCATGGGGTGGTGTACCTAAAACCTCTATGCTGTCTTTGGAACGAGCACAGAGAGCAATATTAAAAGTAGCACACTCCTATCCTTTCCTGTTCCCCACAGAACAACTATACAAATCCTGTAAGGTACTAACTGTAAGGCAACTATACATAACGCAAGTAATATTGAAGCAACACACGCAGATCCCTTATGATACCAACACTGTAAAGAAGAGACGAAATGATATAGTTTGCAGTTCGCACTCGACCTCAAAATTTATGTACAGTAATAAATTCTATAGTTTTCTAGGACCCTACTTATATAATAGGCTAAATAAGCAACTTAGTATTTACAACTTGAATTGCTATCAATGCAAAAAACGTGTCAGCACATATTTGCAACAACTGACTTATGACCAGACCGAATTTTTGCTGACTGTATGTAAATAAAATTGGAAACAAATTAATTTATTAAGTGATTAGGTATACATTTCTATATATAGGTATAATTTGAGTAATCAAATAATTTAATATAAGAATGATTATATAATTATTGTTAATTAGACCTTAAGTTCTCTATGCTAAGCGGTTTTTATTGCCTGAGGTACAGGTTTCAAACCTAGTTCAGGCACATGGCATAACATAGCAATAAGAATATAGAATTAAGACATATGAAATTTCTGTTTATATTTTTTGAATAAATGATTTATTATTATTATTATTATTATTTATCTAAATTATACTCGGCGAAACACACCCTCCTTCTATCGATCGTTCGCCCTTTTATCGAGTTTCCTTAAACCCTAAATCAATTTGAAACATGAATATCAATGTATGGAATTAGAGCAAGTCTTTAGAGATCCGTAGTTAAAGTTAAAAGAAACCGTATACATTTTGTAGTAAGTAACAAATTGGCTGTTTAAATGGTCTGTAAGTATGTATAAAGTGTGTGAGATTCAAGTGTGGGAGAGCCATGCTTCGGAACGAATGGGCCGGCTCGACCGGAGTGATAACACGGCCTCACAGAAAACCGACGTGAAGCAACACTTGCGTTGTGTTTCGTCGTGTGAGTGAGGTTACCGGAGGCTGTATTACCCTCCCCTTCCCCAATTTTCTAATTTCCTGAATCCCTAACGATCCTCAAACACCTAATCCCCAAAAGGCCGATAACGCACTTGTAACGCCTCTGGTGTTCCAGGTGTCATGGGCGATGCCGATTGCTTACCATCTGGTGATCCGTCTGCTCGTTAACCGGCTCATGCCATAAAAAAACAGAGTAGATACAAGGCACTCCTAGGTTCTTCAAGTATGTTAACAGTTCAATTAGATATAATATAAAAAGCAAACGATTATATACATCGAGTAAAAGTTCAATAATAGGTTGTTAATGGGCAGACGTGCTCCAATGTAGGCCGCATCATCACTTACCACCAGGCGAGATACGACCGACCGATATTAAAACCAATCTGTAATAAATGGACAAAATCTGTAATCTATGCACAAAAAATTAACTTATTCCTAAAATGAAGTCTGATTTTATCGTCCTTTTTTATAAATCTAAATTAATCGACACTTCATAATGAGCTACGGAACCGTCTGTCAAAGTCTGACTCATACTTGAACATTTTTTATCCTACAGTAATAAAATAGTTGCGAGTTTGGCGTGTGTTACAGTAATACTCATAAACTGGAAGAGGTATACGTAGCAACCTAAAACCGTAAAATTTCGACATGCAATTTGTATAGTTGAATGAATGGAAATTTAAAGGAATACCGTCTCTTAGCATAGTTTTGATTACTCGTTTTTAAATTATAGACTGCCTCGTTGACCGAGTGGTCGCAAGTGCGACTGCCGGGCAAGGGGTCTTGGGTTCGATTCAAGGGTCGGGCAAAGTATTGCTGGGTTTTTAAAAATTTCAGTAGTAGCACGGAATCTGGAAATGTGCCCGGTATATGGCAATAGGCTCACCCCCTATTACATGGGACTCATAACATAAATAGTGAAAAGTGGGTGTTACATTGTATAGTGGCATTAAGTGCCGTAATGTGCACCTCTGCCTACCACTTCGGGGATAAAAAGGCGTGATGTTATGTTATGTACGTTTTTAAATTAAAGTTAACTTCTCATCATCGTTTACACAATAGAGGTAAATGTTTAGGTAAAACCTGTATCATACATCACCAGGTTCAACCACTGACGCGATACATTTATGAATTAGAGTACAATCATATAACAAATACCTATGTTGTCTTTACAAAAACGATATTATAAAATTGTACCTAATCATGTTCATTTATCCAATAAAGTGTTCAAAATAATTGCTAGGTGGTGAAATATTGTTAAGTTTAGAGATGACTAAATAATTGGTAGTTAATAGCATGTAGTCTAGATTGCAGCGTCTGGATTGAATCATAATAACACTAAAAATATAATTCACGCAGGAATGTAAACAATCATCCATTTTCATTCTGGTGTTGCGGGTGTCCATGGGCGGCGCTGATCGCTTACCATCAGGTAAAAACCTCATAATAACATATAATAAATAAAAGCTTTTCATGCATGAGGGTGTAGTTGCAAGCCTACCATCGGCAAGTTCTTTAGACACCACTGACAAACGGCGAAGGAAAACATCGTGAGGAAACCTGGGCTTATAATGTCGCCAACCCGCATTGAGCAAGGGTAGCGATTAACGCTCAAACCTTCTCCATGTGAGAAGAGGCCTTTGGTCAACAGTGACCACTTATAGGCTGTAGATGTTATTTTATTTTGAGGAGGAAAGTCATCCAGTTACTTCTCCCGCCCGGGTGAGGCGAGAGGGAGTGTCATACTCTTACTGACTAAAAACCACCCCGTTCCTACTCCTGCACTTCGAGCCGGAGCCCCCGTAAACCGTTAAGTCCTCGACAGATAACCTCCTACATTACACTCTTGCATAAACAAACGTACATGTAAAAATATCTCATCATACTCAAAAAGTTTCTCTTAAGGTACACCATAAAGAGTGGCATATTTCATCACAATAACAAATCATATAAGTATTATGTCCTACATAGTATTGTCGTGTTTCCTGAATACAAATGTCTCTATTTTTTAATAACTGTTTCGGAGATCTCTGCAAGACGTGGCGCATGTGGACCTATTCTTTATTTAACATAACATAACATCACGTCTTTCTTCCCCGAAGGGGTACGCAGACGTGCACATTACGCCACTTCATGCCACTATATAATGTAACACCTACTTTTCACTATTTATGTTATGAGTCCCATGTAATAGGGGGTGAGCCTATTGTCATATACCGGGCACTATTCCAGACTGTGTATTACTACTAGGATTTTTAAAAAAAACCCAGTTATACTTTGCCCGACCTGGGAATCGAACCCGAGACCCCTTGCCCGGCAGTCGCACTTGCGACCACTTGGCCAATGAGGCAGTCTATTCTTTATTTGTAGGTAGATATTGAGAATATGTAGTTAGTCATAATGATAGTAAAGAGGAGAGCTAGCTACTTTAATTTAAAAGATAGTCATAATTTACGAATATTTATTTAAACTGTCAAACACCGCGTTTTTTAATTGTGTCTATAATGACGGTACTCAAAGGGTTAAGTCCAGTAACGCATTTGTAACTCCTTTGATGAGCTGGTGCTGGGTGTCCGTGGGCGGCATTGGTAGCTTATTGTTATGGGTTGTTTCTCTTTTCCCCCTATCTTATAGAAAATAATGCAAATTATGAAATCTGAAATCCCAAGTCCCACGTCCCAGTCTCAGATTAGACAAAGTTTAAATTGGTTTTACTTTTTCTATAAGTTTAGTTATAAAGTTTTATGTTTGGTACGAACATGGCATTTGAAAAATTGGAAATTAAATAGAAATTATATGTAATCATAAATAAAATATTCGTAATAATTATTAAATGTACTTGAATTTGAATTCGTTGTCCAAATTAAACTATGGTACGGAACCTTCCCACATGAATCTAAGCACTCCGCCATATTTTTATTTCCCAACATCTGTCCATATATGGTGTTTTCTAAACGATCATACGTTGCGCAGACGCAGCCGAGAGGGTCTGATAACGTGTTGACTGAGGGATTATTGTGCAAATAGTAAAGCGTTGAGTCCCATTGTCGAATCACGTGCGATCACTTTATTAGCAAATTGACAGGCGATTATTTAGTTGGAGGGAATTTTGAGTATCTTATTTTAGGGGATGGTACTAGGAATATGATAGAACTCTGGTGTAGTTGTTGTTATTGGCGTTTAGTTTAACTATTCATCGATTAAATAGAAAAATGGCGTATATTTTTTTATGGAAAACTAAAAGATTATATTATTTTATATTAATATATTTTCTTTATTTTGATGGGCCGACGTGTGACCACTATCTCGTTTGATGGTAAGCGATGATGCGGTCAACGATGGCGTACGGACATTATTTCGATTGTTATTACTATGGAGTCATTTCGTTTAAAACGAATTTTAATGAAAATATAATAAAAACTTCAAACGACTGGCGTTTGCGTTATAATTTTTACTTTCTGAATTTTATTTTTAGACGTTCAGACGGATCATCTGGCTGACTATTATTTATTTCATATTTGTTGACGTTTCAAAAGTACCAAAGTATGGTTTAATTGAAATTTGAAATAAATGCTATTGAGTTTGAGTTTGACTTTGCATTCAGCAAGCTTGGCGAATAATATTCAAACCACTGTGTGAGAAGAGGCCTTTGGTCAGCAGTGGCCACTTATACGGCTATTATATAGGCTGTTGATGATGTGTGTGATATGTGTACATACCCATACATACACATAGGTGATAAATTTGACGTAACTCACAGTACACCTTTCGCTAGTGATAGAAAAGACAATTTGTTCATTAAATAGAAACATGACATAATTCAGAAACTTTTTACCACGGCCTTACAGAAAACAGACGTGAAACAACGCTTGCGTTTGTTTCGTCGTGTGAGTGAGGTTACCGGAGGCCCAATTACCCCCTTTCCCAGTCTCCCCAATCCTCGAATCTCCCACAATCCTCTACTCCTAACTCCCTCCTAATCCCCAAAAGGCCAGTAACGCCTCTGGTGTTCTAGGTGTCCATGGACGACGTCGATTGCTTACCATCAGGTGATCCGTCTACTCGTTTACCGGCTTATGCCATAAAAAAACAGAGTAGATACAAGGCACTCCTAGGTTCTTCAAGTATGTTAACAGTTCAATTAGATATAATATTAGGTGATCCGTCTGAACGTCTAAAAAAAAATTCAGTGTATTGCCTCCTTTTAGATAACCGAGGCACCACAACACCCTCTACTCTAGGAAGAAAAATATTGCAGTTTAGTCTAAAAACTGTAGTAACTTTGTGTGGAGTAGTCAAGTAGAGGTTGTCACTGCATATTCAACTCTGGGTTTATTAAGTTAAGGCTTAAAATAATATAACGATTTTAATTTTTAACCTCTTAAAAGTACTGATGACAGTTTTGAGAGATATTCTTAAAAATGTCACATCAAAAGATTATCAAAACCATAAAATAAATAATTCATACAAAAAATCTATGTTTAAAATAATTTACGCTCTTCATTGTATGAATAACAATATAATATCTAAATTCGGATCTGTCACCGTTTGCGCACGCGCATTGCGCATAAGGCGTTAATCCTTGCGTTTGCGCAACGGTCACGATCGTGGCTCCCTCTCGCGTTACTTTTATTGATAGTTAAAATTAATTTTATGCCTCATTTTTATGTATGGTTTTGTGTTAGTAACTAGTTAATGGATATTTTCGCCTAAGTAAGTATCCGTAAAATATTTTCAATTGTTTGTTAACGGTTATTCTTGGGATTTTATTGTCCTGCATATATTTATAATGGATTATTTATAGAGACAGCCATTTTCTTTGTAGTCTTTTCATCATAGCTAGAATTTATTTGATTTTTTCTAGACGATCGGAATTTTGTTTCATCTTTTACATTCTTTCTGTTCACATTCATGCAATTAAGTAAGTACACTTACAGCGGCAACGCCTGTTAACACCAATCTCCTCTAAATTTTAAAGAACCCCTAAGTTAAGATAGGTGACATTTAACGACATTTCGGTTTTCACCAAGCTATAAGTGACACCTAACAGTACATTAAGGGGTTATTTAAATACTTCATCACGACAAGTAACTTTTATTTAAGAAGAGGTTTCGGAGTGATTGTTGAAAATGGGTATAAGAAGATCAAATCAGTGGGCTTACTTTTGAATTCAATTCCGATCGATCGACATTGGTATTGTGAAATTTCGTACTCTTGAGTTGCAACACTAGCGCCCATTGCATCCTTATTGCGTCGATATTGAAGGAAATAAATGGTATTGAGTTTGGCTGTATATTCCGTACTTTGAATGCTAATTTGACAGCTACGATAGGTTGTAAAGTTTTGACATTGGATAATTATTGAGATTTTATTAGATTGAAATTGCATTGAAATTGAGATTGGTTTCAAGAGTAAGCACCCAGAGACCTCACATTTGTCAAATCATACTTAAAAACCATTCATCCAATCAAATTAAAACCTTCAAAAACATATATATTATACTAAAATTTTAATTTACTTCATACTACGAGAATGATTAAAGAATTTTTGTTCATATAACCGCCTAAATTATTTTATAATGACATCGATCGCGTGTATACAACCAATTGCAGTCCAAATTAACCATATATAGAGACTATATTTAAGTATATTTATCTTTAAATATACGTACGATTAGAATGAATAACATTAAATTAAAGTACATACAGTTATCAGTTTTTCAATTATGAACTCTAAAGATATTTAATTAACTATCAAAATGATAAATATTATAATTACTGAAGCTATTTACATAATAAACACCTTATTTATTGGTAACTGGTAATGATGACATTAGTTTTTTAAGTATGTGAACTGTTTGGAGTGGTTTTTCTCTGTATGCGTATGAATTTCAAAATGTGCAATAGGGTAGATGCCTAATTTTTAATTTAATGGCCGTCTGGTAGATTATTTTAAATCATTAGACACGTATTTTTTATTTTCTAACAGAAACGAATACTTTCGACGATATATTGATTTGTAATGTCGTGTGACGTCACTTCTATGTACATTTTGTACGTAGAAATGATGTTTTAGACCCCACTCCTAAACTTTGATTAGTTTTATCTAAGTACTGTTTTATTATACGACAAAATAAAAAAATGCGCGTCTAATATTTTTTCATTACCTAACTTATGGACTAATTATATTTTTTATTTTCATACCCAGTCATCGTCCCAATTTTTGAATTCCGAGTACTCACAGATTTTGATTGTTCAATGCAACACCCACTTTTCACTATTTATGTTATGAGTCCCATGTAATAGGGGGTGAGCCTATTGCCATATACCGGACACAATTCCAGACTCCAACTACTGAGATTTTTTATTTAAAATCCCAGTTATACTTTGCCTGACCCGGGAATCGAACCCGACACCACTTGCCCGGCAGTCGCCCTTGCGACCACTTAACCAGCGAGGCAGTTTTAAGAGTATAGAGGTACCTACATAGCCTGTTGCTATTTAACTTTAGTATCCCAGAAACCTAACTTATTATGCAATCGGCTTACAGATACGGAAACCACAAGTTTATAGTTTATTAATTCATTTGTCAACGGCGCAGGCGCAGGCGTTTTGTATAACACGACTTAGGTACTCCTCTTTATTTATTTAATGTTAATTTATTATGCGCTAGCTTTCTATCTGCGGGTTTGTTTGGAAAAATAATGAAATATGTCACTATCCTACTAATATTCATCATCAACAGCCTATAAATGCCCACTGCTGAGCAAAGCCTCTTCTCACACGGAAAAGGTTAGAGCATTAATCACCACGCTTGCTCAATGCGGGTTGGCGATTTCAAACTTATAATTAGAAATTATAAGTCCAAGTTTCCTCACGATGTTTTTCCTTCACCGTGTGTCAGTGTCTAAATAATCTTAGAAAGTACATATAACTCGGAAAAAGTCACATTGGTACTTGCTGTTGGTAGGTTTCGAACCCGCACCCTCATGCATGAGAAGTGGGCGTCTTAAACCTCCGGGCCACCACGACATTACGTCCTACTAATATTACGAATGCGAAAATTTGTGAGAATGTATGTGTGTGTATGTTTGTTTGTTTGTTTGTTTGTTTGTTTGTTACTCTTTCACAACAAAACAGCTGAAGGGATCGAGATGGCATTTGGAACAGTGGTATATAATGGTGTGGAATAACATATAGGCTACTTTTTATCCCATGGTAAAGCGGGCAAAATCACTGGCTGAAGCTAGTTAAGGGTTTCTTAAGGGTCGACAAGACGCATGTAATGCCCCAAGTATTGCAAGCGTACATGGGCCACGGTAACCGCTTACCATCAGGTGGGCCGTGTGCTTTTTTGCCACCGAAGTGGTATAAAAAAAAAGTTAAGATTATTTCGCAGGAAAAGTCGGGATGTTGTCGAGTTCAATATTTATTACAATATGTTTTTAAACTAGCAACTATTACTAGATACTTATAGTGCCCAGACTGTCTTTTTGCACGAGCTACTATAAATTTTCAGACATGGTCTGTGTCCAGCAAAAATGTTGTTTTGGATGTAATAGGTAATATGCCTCGTTGGCCGAGTGGTCGCAAGTGCGTCTGTCGGGCAAGATGTCTCGGGTTTGGCATTCCCGGGTAGGGCAAAGTATTACTGGGTTTTAAAAAAAATCTTGGTAGCAGCACGGAATCTGGAATTGTGCCCGGTTATATGGCAATAGACTCACCCCCTATTACATGGGACTCATAACATAAATAGTAAAAAATTGGGTGTTACATTGTTCAGTGTCATAATGTGCACCTCTGCCTACCCCTTCGGGGATAAAAGGCGTGATGTTATGTTATGTATGTAATAATATTTCAAGAAATTCGTATATTTTTCATATTGTAAAATGTCCTAATTTCCTATCTGAAAAGTATGCTATCTCAAGTTGAAAGAGTTTTTCAAATCGGTCCACTAGTTTAAAGTGTCATCGGTACAGACACACAGACACAAATTATATCCTTTCTATAATATAAGTATAGATTACACAAAATACTGTATATTAAACAATAAATTAAACGGTAACACTTAAACTGTGAGTCTATGGTATTTATTTATGGGGCACAGACAATAATTAATCGATATTCCTTAGCGCACCTCTAGTGCATGCTGCGATGAAATGAGACGTTTTTGTAAGTAAGTAGGTAATTATTTTTCGATGATACTATAATTATGAATAAATAAAATATTCTTTTCTTTAATTTTTTATGATTTATTAATGTACTAGATCATGTTTGTTTGTTTTTTAAAATGTTTAAATTGACATGTATAATAATGTTTTTTGCATTTTTATATTGTGTTAATAATTTTTGCAATGACAAATTATTTATTAGTGAAATGTGGTAACTTAGGTACTCAAAGCTTGCATTAACCGTTTTGTTTTTTTTTTTAAGTGGGGAGAATCATCGAATTGCTGCTCCCGCCCGGGTGAGGCGGGAGGGAGTGTCAGAATCTTATTGACTAAAAATCACCCCGTGCCTTCTCCCGCACGTCGAGCCGGAGCCCCGGTAGCCTTGCATTAACTAATGCAAGTCGAGGAGAACCTAACGGTTGTTAACAGTTCAAATTACTCTGTTCTTCGACCTATGAATGGTACCCTATCGGTGTTTGGTTCAACCTTTATTGTAACTGTCGTGGTGGTCCGGTGGTTCAAGACGGCCGCTTCTGATGCATGAGGGAGCGCGTTCGAAACCTACCAACAGCAACTACCAATAAGACTTTTTCCGAGTTATAACTATGTACTTTCTAGAATTATCTACTAGACACCACTGACAGTCGCGGAGAACCTAACGGGTAACCGGGGCTCCGGCTCGACGTGCAGGAGAAGGAACGGGGTGGTTTTTAGTCAGTAAGAGTCTGACACTCTCTCCCGCCTCACCCAGGCGGGAGCAGTCATTCAATGATTTTTCCCCGTTAAAAAAACGGTAAAGGAAAATATCGTGAGGAAACCTGGGCATAGCCCAAAGCCCTGTCTGATTCTGATCCAATTGGAAAAATAATAATATATTTTTGGTTCTAGCATTATTTGACATAATCAACTTGCTACCTTGTGCCATAAAAAAAACAAAAACTGTAACAAAAAACTGGCAGCAGAAAAACATTTGGCATAGCAATTACTCTGTGGTACAGTGGTACCATAGCCTGGTACGGTGTGCAATGTAAAGAGAGCTCGTGTCGCATCGAGACGCCGCTGTCGATGCTATCTCTACCGCTAAGGATTACACTCTAGTTGCTTTGATGTAGATTGGCCGATGGCACGTATTTTTTAATAATTGATTTGAACTTGCTCGTTGACCGAGTGGTCACAAGTGCGACTACTGGGCAAGGGGTCTCGGGTTCGAATCCCGGGTCTGGCAAAAGTATTACTGGGTTTTCCAAAAAAATTCTCAGTCGTAGCACGGTGTCTGGAATTGTGCCTGGTAGACTTATTACATGTATAGTGGTATTAAGTGCCGTATTGTGCACCTCTGCACAGGAACGTTACAGTAACGTTAGTCTTTAGTTAAAATTCTTATTTGTTTCTAAAATACTTATTTGCTTTATGGAAATAGTAGGTACCCCTCAAGAAATGGATACACGGTGATTATCAATTAAATCCTCTATATCGATTAAGATAATTTCATTTTTTTCTTCTGGCAAAATAAGGGAAATTATAAAAACTTAAAAAACCTTTACTACTACTACTAAAAGTTTAATTTAAGTTGCCACTCTACATAAAACGGAGTACATTTCCCATGAGACCGCGGGATTTATTTCACGAAATTGTTTATAGGGCTCGCGCTCAGCGTTATAGCGAATCGCTTAACATTACTTCGAAGCCACAATGGTGATACACCCGCTCCCATGAAGAGTCACGACTAGTCTCTTCCTAGTTGAAAATCTGCATAAATACTACCTGCATTATAATAGCTTGATAAGGACGCCTTTTAAAATTAACAATTTAATAGAAATACGTTTTTATTTTTTTATGGTATAAGCCGGTAAACGAGCAGGCGGATCACCTGATGGTAAGCAATCGGTGTCACTCATGGACACCCAGAACACTTGGAACTTTTGGAGATTAGGAATTTGAGGATGTATGGGGAGGAGTAGGTAAGTAAGTTTTATGCTATACTATTTATTTAATAGGTAATGTTAGGATAGGAATTTTTATTGAAAACGAATGGCAATGGCACAGGTTCAGTTCATTATATTTGTAATTTATTTTCATTTGTTTTTCCTTATGTTACTTCAGACTTCGGGGCTCCTGTCCTGGGTAGCACGCGTCTATAGTAAAAATATTAATAAAATTATAATTGATGAAAATATATTGAGAAATGTTTTTTCATCTTTATTTTTAAACTAGACATAATCGGAGCAATTAGAAAACACGTTCGAATTTCAAAAGAAACGCTCTGTCACCCGATCACCTTTCACGTTCGGATACGTTTCCGAAATACCACAAATAGAACACTAATATGAATTAATAGCTGTTCACAGTCATTGTCAAAAAATAACAGATTTTGTACGCCCCAAATATTTGTTTTTGGAGTGTGAAAAATCGCGTTTTTCGACGGTCTGTGGTTGGTTTTTAAGTAATATGAATGTTTTGGCATTACGCGTGAGTAATTTCTTGTCTCTGGCTAATATGCAGCTGCGGTGACACACGTGATTTTATTTAGTTTAGTAATTTGCTTCTTGAACGAATTGTTTTTTATTTTTTGTTGTTGGGTTGGATTATGGAAGCGGCTTTTGGACTCGCTTGTGTTTATTTGACATGGTTTTTGTACTTGTAACTTTTGTTGTTTCGTTGCGACATCAAGGAAAAACTGTTATTCTGTTTTGATATCAGCTATTTTAGGAGATTACCTATTAGGCTATTATATATGTACATACTTTAGGTACTTATGTACCGCCACAAATTCTAATAGGATATATATAATTCGAAATTTCATACCTTTCTGCTTTCCCACTAATGTCACATACAGATGGATCCATAAATATTAATCAACGAAAGTATCGAGCGCATCTCTTGCCGCCATATTGGAGTATAGATAACCCCATTGTTCAATTTGAACTTTTGCCTCCATAACTGTGCCACAGATTCACAATGTGAAAGCGATTTGCCACAGACTGCATCCCATATTTTTGCGTGTTTGTAACTTAATTGCTTCCTGACACAATAAATACGACGTGTGAACTGTTTATTGGTTGAAAACTCATAAATATTGTCAAAACATGGTGAACGTTATAAGATTTAGTAGTTGTTTAGTGTATAATGTTGTTCCTTTTGATATTTATGTAGCTGTGGACGTAATTAGTCCTGTATAAATTCATTAATTTTTCGTTTTGAGATTTATGTTGACCAGGCTGTCTGTTTAATTGCGTGTCCAGCTTATTAGCGTGACTTGGACCTAGTTTTTTGGGTCGATTCTCGTGTTGGTGGTTTAAGTTTCTTATTGCGTAACTTTTAGAAGAAATCTAAGATTGACTAGACTCATTAAATGAAATCTAAATCTTTACCTTCCGCTTCAGTGAAATCAGACGTCACACGTCGTGTCCTATTGCGCTTATCTACGTAATACGCTTGTTTCATTAAATTTAATTGTTCTCAGAAAATAGGGAGTGACATTTAGCAACTTTTTTTTTCAAATTCAACAAACTCCCCCTCAGTACATGCGTCACATCAGTAGCGTTGACGTCTAACACATGTTGTGTCCTCCTGATTGATGCCACACCTAATTATCTTTGAAATCTTACATCTATTTAACAAACTTATTCAACACCATACCACCACATTGAAAAAGCAACCTTATCATTATACTCTTGATGTTTATTATGAACTGTAGGTTTGTTATGAAGGGTAGCAAAGTTAAATTTGTAAAAACTTCATCGCATTTTAAGGGATGAAGAGATTTATGACGATTTCCGCATGCGTGAAAATAGTTGGTTCTGGATTTATGGAGTTTAATGTTTGACCTTAGAACTTACTTTCGGATGAATTCTGTCTCCTTTTCTTTTTTGCAATCGGTTGAACGATGTCGTCATTGTGTAGAATGCGTATATTAAGCGTCACAATACGCTTGATTGTCATTCTTGTGAATAAAATAGTGGTATTTTATGCAGAAGGATCCCTTTAGCACTAAAGGTGCCTTAATTTTATGGAAAGATAATAAACAAGTTGGGATGAATTCCTATCAGCAAGCCTATCAGCGGGGCAATGGTAATCTAATCACCTAAGGCAGGAGAAGTTGTTGGATGATTTTTCCTCCTCAAAACACTAGCCTGAGTTTTGTATGTTTTTTATGGAATAATCGGGCCTCCGGTAACTTCACTCACACGACGAAACTGAAACACAACGTATGAGTTGTTTGACGTCGGTTTTCTGTGTGGCCGTGGTATCAGTCCGTTCGAGCCGACTCATGGCTCTATAAAACTTATATAGTTAATAATCCCATCAATTGGAGTTTTATAAACCTGTGCAAATAACTAGAACAACTAAATGCAAGTTTCAACTACCAGTATTGGACTTAGAGAATCTGCTAACCTTATGTGTAAATAGTTTAATATTTTATTTATTATGGTGTTGGAATCTGCTAATGCCTCCATTACATATTCCACGCATTGACCATAAATAAGATATGTAACGACCATAATGGGGAACTAGGTGACGATTTAGTATTAGTTTTCTGACCCAGTATGAGGTTTTGTGTGGAAATTAGCACCATAGAGGTAATAACCTATACTTAACCAATATATCGCACCTTTAAAGTAAAACCGTTATTAAACGAAAGTTTTCATTAATTGAGTATTTACATAAATTGACTATTTAAAAAGCCTAAAATAATTTGATGGCATTAAGTCAATTCATTAATAATAACGGTTTTACTTCAAAGATACGACGCTCCGACTCGAAGTTCAGGAGTAGGTGTTCCCAAAACCGCTGCAACGTCTGTAAGTCAGGATCTTCAGTGGATACAACCATGGAAACACCAGAACACTGAAGTCCGGCGCGTGGTAGGGACATGAATAACTGTCTTAGTTCCCGCGGAGGACTTAACAGGTTTCCGGGACCCAGGCTCAAACTGCAGGAGTAGTTTTTAGTCAGTAAGAGTCTGATTCTCCCCCCCGCTTCACCCAGGAGTGGTGTCAGACTCTTTAAAAAAAAAACCAATATGTGTTTACATGATGTTTGTTTACATAATGTCGAATATTCTGAACCTAATATATTTAGCTATAAGGAAAGTAATTAGGCGTCAAAGTATTCGTCCACATCATTATCACAGGATCAACGTTTCCAAAAGACTGGCAGCATTGCCACGTTGAATGGCAATGCTTATTTTCTGTCCGAAGAAATAGCCAGCCCTCTGGTCACGTGTATAGATAAAGAGGAGAGGTTAAAACCATAGAGGTTATAAATAGAGGATCGTAGAGGCTAGTTAGTAATTATATGTAGCAAAGTCATTATGTTACTTAGAAATGATTGAAGCACAATAATGTCAGTGGTTTTTTACGTGTGCGTGTGTAAATTGGCTAGGTTTAAAATAAATAGTTTCAACTTTTCAATGCAATAAATAATTAAAAATAATCATACTCTCAACCATTGATTTGACAATTTACCTACTTTTGGATTTTTTCTAGCTAATTTTAAGGAAATAAGTATGCTATATGATGCAGAAATATGATGACGTCATAAGTTGCGATTCAATAAAAAATCATAGAAAAGTATCGTTTTTGACATTTGAATAAAAGTATTGTATTTGACTACCCGTCAACTACCGTATTACCACGTTATTTTTAGAAAACGACAGATATACTTTATGTTTATTTACACATTGGTGTTTATGTTCTGCGTACTCTAGAGGTATAGTTACTATGTAGGTATTAGTTGACTAAAATTTTCTTCTCAAAATAGACATTCAAAAATCGACCAAACTACTAAAAAGTTCTCAACTCAAAAGAGGGACGTTCAGCATTCACCACGTATTAGTTGGAATCTTACTTTAAAAGAAAATAAAATCCGAAAAAAAGGGCGGCAAAATAGAAACGTCAAATCCGCCATCTTGTTTCATCCTAATCATTATAACACGCAATAAAATAATAAGAAACAATAATACATTAATAGTTGATAGTATCACGCGCCACACGACATAAGGGCACGAGCACACTGGTCGTGATTTCTGTGGTGGCTCGTTTGTCGCGTGCCTTATGCGAGCCGTGACTTACCCGCTCTTTGCCTGACCCGACTTATCAAAATGCAAATGGCCGCTGTTTGATTTAAATAAAAAATGTATTGGTTTTCGGTGGTGTGTGGTGCGGTTGGTTTATATGGAGTTGTTTTTAATTGAGATGGATAAAAAAAAATTAATAAATATTTACAGGTACAAAATTGTAAGTAATTTTTATACACTATTGACAAGGTATATTGTGCTTTATTTTGGTATAGTTAAAACCATATCTTAAAGTTAAAAGTATTAAACGATATATTTAACTATATTAGTTCTGTCATTATTAACAAGTTTCAGTACGTATCATTTTTCTTCTTACCATTTCATGCCACAATAAAATTAATATCATAGGTAAAGCAAAATTAATAAAAACTATAAATTTTAAACACCAGTAAAGAGTAAATACACTATTCCCAAAAATATAAAATAAGCAGCGCCAGAACACAAAGAAATTAACATAAAAATAATATCATTTTCTTAATAAAAAATTCATAACGCTGCGTTTCCATGTGTCTTGCGCACGCGCTCGTCCCGCCCACATGTGTCGGCGCACGCGCATCGAACCGACCACACTCGCATTCTAATCACCTCTGTTAATCACCAGATCACCACTGATTGAGTTGTTTTAAAAGTTATTAGTATCTATGGTGATATGTCGAGATTTTATGTAATTTTACTAGCTCTGGCTGTGACTTTGACCGCGTTGTTATTGAATACAATTTCAGTCTTGATTTTTGTTGCCTAATTTATTTTAAACATGTCATCATGCTCTTGATTCGTTTGAAATGCCTACATCCACCACAATTGAAGATTTTAAGCGAAATTAAAGTTACTGACCATGTAACGGGATGATGGTAAATCTTCTGCATGACAATGGTTAGAGGTATAAGTTAAAAATTGGCCCTAAATTAATAAGAAAGTGATCGAAAAGTTAAACAAATTTTTTCAGATTTACAAAAGTCAATTAGCAAGTTTATGTGAAACCTTATACAGACAAACAGACTTTTATATATAGAAAAATATTTTGTAATATGTTACCAATGACGTAATCGTAATGTCTTCTGATTTGATCTGCTCTTGCGCATCAAATAATGCATTTATTCATGAGTTTTAAGATAGTTAAGTGTATAATTGATTTGACTTGAGTTTTGAACTCTAAACATTTTTTCGAAGTTTTCCTTGATAACGTAGTGTTTTAGATATTTACTTAGATATGGTAAAGTAAGTGTTAGATTTCGTTTGTTACTTATTAGTGTAATGAAGAAGAGAAGTTTATTGTCCTGATAAAGGTTTGATTTTAGTTGTATTAAGTAAATTGTATAAATATTCAAATTGTCGTAGAATTTAATTACCTCAAAAGTTTTTTAAGCCTTTTAAGTGTTTGCTGAATGTATGTAAATTCGTGGTTACGTCAAATCATCAAGGTGAAAGACGGGGTTTATTATTATAATTATTTTGGTTTACTATTGTATGGTATGACCGCCACCCAGGCCAAAATGACTCTTGAATAGTAGGTGTCGGTACGGTAAGCTTATGATCATCTTCATCAACCAAAATACACTACTGCACAAAGGCACCTTCTCAAAGAGAGGTTTGCCAGAGTCCTCATGCTTTGACAATCTTGTTTCCTTATGGCATCGAGCATTTTTTTTTTATTGGAACAAAGAGTTTCGTTTTTCTTATATAGAAGCATTATTTTTATAGATTGTCAGTATGCATATGTGAGCACCATGTTAGACTATGAAATTTTTTTATGATTTCATTTGTTTTGTTATTTTATTTTAGTAAGTTTTGTAATTTGTATAATGCGTCAAGCGTGTCTTTGCATTCTTCTCACACACATGTACGTACAGTATTGGAATATGTATCAGAGACATTGTAGAACAGATTTTTTTTAAGAAGAGTAGCGAATGGAGATTTTTTCTTGTTCTTCTCCATTCAAATCTACATTTTGGAATGAGCCGAATGAGCACCTAGCTTCACCTAGCTTCACTGACGGACTGACTGACAGACTATTATTTATTTTGTATTTTTTGACGTTTTAAAAGTACCAAATTATGGTTTAATTGAAATAAATGCTTTGACTTTGGAAAGCAATTTCAGAATCGCATTTAGTTCTCTGATAATAATTTAAATAAAGGATGCTGTTGATCACCTGGTCGTAGCTGATCTCAGTTTTAGGACTTACTTAATCGTTCACAATAAGCACGCCTTTACCTTACATTTTGGGGAATTATATCCGTGATGTTAGGTTACGTAATTATTACATTCATTTCCATAGTTTAAGTAGTAAATTATAATCGAGATGCATCAATACTTTGTTATGCACCCATTAAAGTATTTATTTGACTTTTATTACGATATCACTCGAATAAATATGTATTTGATTCAACGTTCTTATAATTATTCATAGATTTTGTATGTTGATATGATTTTAGGAATACTTGTGATTATTATGTTTGGTATGCACACTTGTGTTTAGGGCTTTTTCGTATAGGAAATCTAAGTTTAAATTAGTGACATTACGGGTTAGTTTTTAAGAAATTGGTATGATTTTCAAAATCAATATTTTCAGTATCCTCATCCTCAGCCTCATACTGATACTAACTACCTACTGGTTTAGTTTGGTCACGAGCATGGTAGTATCTCTGATCAGCTCAAAAGTATTTAATTTACTCAGCTAATCTTTTTATATAAATATTGCTTGCAAACTTTTCTTATATTTGATAGACCGACGTTTGACCATTATCTCGCCTGTTATCTAGTAGTTGGGAGCACAGTGAAGGACATAGCAGAGTAGAGTATTTTTTATCTATAGTACCTCTATATCCGACAGTGTAGCCTCACCTTTATAATTAAAGCCCAGTAATGAGCCCATTACGTGTTGTGTTCTCAGCCTAAAGTTCATTACCTGATGTGTATAATCGCCTTTATATCTTACCACATGAACTATATGGGAATCGAACGAAAATTATGAATTTTTGATTTTGAAAATTATGGTTTTAATGTTTGTTGATGATGTTTCTGGTTGATGTTGTAATTTTGTGCGTGATTTTGTTGATTTTAAAATTGTGTTATGAAATATTTATTTTACTCGTAGAATAGACAATTAGATATGTTTATTGTTTCAGTCTAAAACTAGAGATTTAAAAAAAAAAAACACGAATTGTTTTCCATTAAACTGTCAAACACCGCGAGGACACCGGTGACCTCAACCTATTGTTCTTTAATTGTGTCTGTAATGATGGTACTCAAAGGGTTAAAACATTTTATTATTAGTTCCTTTCTGTTTGACGTCGCACAATGTTGCTAATTAATTATCTAGCACATATTAACACACTCTGTCTAAATGTTAAATTATCCAGAACCGAAGTAAATAACAGAAATAACGAATTCAATAAAATCATAAACACATTGATGAAAAGTAACATTACAGTTCGTTTCATTGTAAAATCAGATGTTCGAAGATTTAAACCGCAAAGGATCACTTTAAACACATTGCAACATTGCACAGACCAACTTTTCTTTGTATGTATGCATGCATATTGCATATTTGACGTCACGTTGCCTACAAAATGAAAACTAAACACTTACCTACTACCGCAAAAAAAAACATATGGCTACCAATAATCAATCAATCCTTTTAAACCACTTCCTGGAGTAACCATAAGTCGGTCATACAATACAATTGTACTAAAATGTGCATTTGCGCAGATTTTGTTGCGCACGCGTGCACGTCATTTGCGCATTTAGGTCATTTGACGAGCACCTTTTGTCGGAGAATGACGTGCACCGTTGTGTGTGTGCGGTGATTTGTTTGTAGTTTTTATAGATTTCTGGAATGATAAAAATGAAGAATGTTATAGTAGTACCTATTTTACTGATAGTTGGTTACTTAAAATTATCACTCAGTTTAATTTATAGTCTTTTGTAGGATACTATATTATTAGGTATGACAATATCGATTTATTTTAGACGGTGAATTATCTCATTGATTTTAATCTAATTTTAATTTTATTGTAGAAGTTTACCTACAGATTTTATTTAAATAAGCACACTATCGGTGATATTTTCATACATACGCAACATAAACGATAAAAAACATCTTTAAACTTAACCGTGTATGTTTTTGCATGAACGACAAATAATTCCTTTATAATTACAACTTCCGATTACACTTATTGTCGTCGTGGAAGCACCATATGTCGGCCACCGGCTAGATAAAGGGTTGCATCTTTAACACCTTCGAGTTCCGTCCTATTGTGTTCTATAATTTGTGGAAAAAATAATGCCGCCCGCTGCTCGCCCGTTGGTCTGTGAGTAGGGGACGGATTTGGAATAGCTTTTAAAGAGTTTGATGTTACATAATGCTGATAAAATTAGATAGATTTGTATTGTAACTTATCCCCAAAAGTTGGTAGATATTAGATCCTTTATCTGGATACCTAGTCATACTTAAACTATACTAAAAGGTAAACTTTGTACCTAATACTTAATCAATCAACACACGGAGGAGTGACTTGACTGACACTCTTGACGTGTCGTGTAAACCTACGTTCCAGTAAACAATGGCTAAAATGTACACCAAGCTAAATTTTTATTTTACTGAATTATGTCTGATGTGTAAGGAAACGAAACATTCTGTTAAACACCAACAAAATGCCACCCCAACTCCATCCCTGTACAGATCGGGCGCGTTGCTCAAGCGCATACGTTATTATTTTATTAGCCGCACGTTACGTCACGGCGCATGGTAATACGCAGCCGCGGCCGACCGAGCTGTGCGTGCGCACGTGCCCATACATTGCATATTGACGCCGTGTCACACCTTACCACTTTCCAGAAATTGTAGGGATGTTTACATTATGTGGACTATCTAGAAGCAAACTTGTATTTTTATGTTCTATCTGCTATGTTTGGAATAGTAGCTGAACGAAATTTAGTCAAAAATATTTCTTATGCCTGAACATAATTTGAATATTTGTAGTTTGTCCCTTAAACCGTGATGTGTGAGAACGCAGATCATTTTCTATTGTGTCTTATATACTGGCAACCAAGTGGTTAATTATCTTCTGATAACCCTGCTTAAAGTTGCGACAGAAGATATCAAACGTTTCTTCAAAGAATCCAAAGACGCCATATGTTTGACAAAAAATAAGTGAGGTGTGTCAAATTATTATGCCACTGGACATGTCCGTTACAAGTGACAAAAACATAAGATTTCCATCAACCTGTTGAATATGAACAATGTTATGCAATAACGCACCATTTACAAAACCGCCTGTGACTGCCTAAAGCGACTGCCGGGCAAGGGGTCTCGGGTTCGATTCCCGAGGCGGGCAAACTATTACTGGGTTTCTTTTTAAATTCTCAGTAGTAGCACGGAGTCTGGAATTGTGCCCGGTATATGGCAATAGGCTCACCCCCTATTACCTACATGGGACTCATAACATAAATTCTGAAAAGTGGGTGTTACATTGTACAGTGGCATAATGTGCACCTCTGCCTACCCCTTCGGGGATAAAAGGCGTGATGTTATGTTATGTTACAAAAACGCAAAATTAGTTTGTGTTTGAACGATTTAATAAAAATACAATTCGGTTAAGAACTTTATATTGTCGAAGGTTAGGTAAACCAAAAAACAATAAGTTTTAAAATATAGAAATATAAGAAATACAAAATAACTTAGTTTTTCTGGGTGATGCTACAAAAATTTCTAAGTAAAAATTAAAGCATTTTATTTATTTCTAACCGAGCTTTTAACTGAAGGACCAGACTACTTGTAAGTACAGACGACTACAGATGTATTTTGAATTGCAGTTTTTAATACCTCTCCATTTTACAACGACCTTAAGATCATAAAAGTATGAAACATTCCAGTATAAAAAAATACAATACTTAAAGAAGTCAAAACCAAAAATATAGTAAATGTCTATAAAGTCATAACCTTAGTAATAAAATAAAATATTAAAATACTACACATTTTCTGACTTGCACCTTTTCGTATTATTCAGTCCATACTGCCGAATTCTTATTCAAAGGGTGTGTGTAATTTGGTCAGTGGTACCCCTACCATTACCCCTTTCGAGGGGTAACAGTCGAGTTTTACAACATAACGACGAAATAAACAATTTGTCGTAAAAAGACCGTTGGTAATGGTCAGATGAGTTTATGATTTTGTATTTTTTCTTTTTTTTTCTTTTTATGAGCGGGGTAAGGTGTTATCGCAAGATGTTATTCTTTTTTATTTTTCACAAATAAAGGGGAGTTTTATGATCGTTTTGTTTTATATAATTATTTTGTGTATGAAGTATGTGTAGTGTGCTGTTCATAGTACCTAAGTACATATCTGTACTTACTGTATCGTAAATTTTGTTTATTTATCTATCTGTTTAACACTTAAGGACTCGCGCCTTATTTTGTAACACCCATACTCGCTACCGGGTACGCTGGACCCAGTACAATATTTAATTTTTTTTCCAAAAATACTAAATAAAAGTGAAAAATACTTTATTACTAGGGATAATATGTTAATTAACAAAGAAAATAATGAATCAAACAGTAATATTTATTTCGTTTTCTTAATCAACAAGTTTTTACAAAAATTTACGGTTATTTGGCATGTTTTTATGACAAGATTAAGTATAATTCTAAAAACTTCTCTAATTAGTGGTTTTATCAATACCTTTCTATATTTTAGGTTTCTTAAAAGTCGCGGGCAGAAGCTAGTTAATTATATTATTGCTAATGATTAAATCACGATGAACACTCTTCATAAAACAACTGAATGTGAATAAAAGATAATATTAATATTTTACAGACATATAAAATTAAATACAATGAAAATAAATCCGCCATTGCTATCCGACATGCCATTCAACTCCCTAGTCACAAATACTGAACATCTTTGTCAAGCAATTTGTTACAATATGCAACCGGCTTCAATACATCACACGACATGCAACTTCCTCTAGAAATTCACAGACACAACTAAAGATTTACATCTATTAAATTATTCTGATACAACCCTTTGATGCACGCAGCGACTCTTTAATATATGTGTGCATTTATGCCCCAAAATCAACCATGCAAGCGTTCACCTGGTCAGATTGGTCGCAGGTGTGTACTACACATGCAATTCACGCATGCAACTCTAACGTAATAAGGAATGTAATCGTATAAAATGTGACGTGGGTAGGTAATATTCAATTTGGAACGTAAATATTTATCTTACGTACTGTATCTTTAGGTTTAACGAGCGTTTGAGTAATTGTAGGTAAGTATGTAATTGTTTAAAACTGTTCTCATTTCGTTTTTTTATTAGCAACAAATGCTCTTTCGATTCCATTTTAAAGCATGTCAAAACAATAGGGTAGTACCCTAAATTTTAATGTCCGTCTGGTAGATTATTTTAAAATATTTGACACGTATTTTTTCTTCTCTAACAAAATTAAATATTTTCGACGATATATTGATTTGAAATATCGTTTGACGTGACGATTTACTAAATTTTATAGGGTAGCTTGACGTAACGACCTCCCACTTCTAAACTTAATTTTATCTAAGTATTGTTTTCTTATACGACTAAATAAAAAAATATATCTCTAATTAATATGTTTTCATTATCTAACAGACAGGCTGATTACATTTTTAATTTTCATACACTGTCTAATAACCTATTGTAACATAACCTAACACTGAAGTTTTTCTTTATTAATTTACGTCAAGTAATCCTAACAAAAATATCAGCCTGTAGTTGCCTAGTAACGATTTCTTCTTATTTAAATAGCGAATGAGCATTGGTCAGAGTGGTCTAGTGTTTCAAGCATTGTGAATTCTGGAGTGGAGACCGCGTCTAGGTCAGCGTAGTGTACTAGGGCGCCGTCCAGCTTGGTGGAGTGACGATATACGTAAAGTGGCTGGTAGTGGTTGGATGCGTAGAGCTGAAGACCGAGCTCAGTAGCGTGTCATTGAAGAGGCTTATATAAGTTCGGCAGTGGACAAGAACAAGTTGATGATGATAATGAAGTTACCTACTTGTAGCTTTATGTAGGTGTTACTCCTGTTCCGTACGGCGCGTCGCGTTCCGCTCGCGACTCAAAGAGCCATCAAACCACCACGGATGAGGCCCAATAGGGCCGATGCCGATACTGAGCCGCGGAGAACCTAACGGATTACCAGGGCTTTGGCTCGAAGTGCAGGAGTAGCAACGGGTTGGTTTTTAGTCAGTAAGAGTCTGACACTCCCTCCCTCCTCATCCAGGCGGGAGAAGTAATTCGATTGTTTTCCCTCCTTAAAAAAATTTAGGTCCTATTGTAGTTAGTTTTTACTGCTGAAATTCTACAGTGACTTACTGGTTTTAAAAAGAACTGAGAATGATTTTAAAATGTTCCAGATGTAAACCCAGTATTGCATGGTATAAGTACATGGGATTTTACGCATTCTGACAAGGTTTGTTTGCGATCACGACCTTTATAAGCAAACGTCCGTCGATCCATTTAAAACTATTGACATTCATTCAATTTATAAGACTCAGTAGATTCCAGTGTAGTTGGGAAGTTGCCAGAAGAACTATATAAAACTATGATTAAACTATCAGCAATGTAATGGAAGATTTGAAAGTTTTGATATAGCGATTTCCTGTGCCCTTCCGTTTTGAAAGAAATTGTGTGACTTGACTCCTTTTGTAGTTTATACTTAAGCTATATTTTATAATAAAAAAAAATAATAATCAATTCAAGACCAATTTAAGCTCAATTTAATTTAGCATTCACAAAAAAAAACATTAAAAAGTATGTTTCGTGTGGCATTTAGTTACGGCTACTCACCGCTAGATGGCAGCACGTGTACAATATGTGATGAAAGTTTATTGAAAGTTCGTACTGAGTTTTTATAGCTGTATTATGTTTTTATGCTATAGTAAACTACTAGAATGAATAGTAACTGAGAGGATGTATAATATTAAAATGTAGGTAATTCAGTAATTACCGGTTATCACATTATTTTGTTGTCTTTTAACTTTTAGGAATGAATTTGTCTTTAACTTCGTATACTGAGTGGCATGATGTAATGTTTCCATTGTATTTCATTGAAAGAGTAATATAATATCACCCAAAAGTGTAACGAAATTCCTTATTCATTGTTTTCATTAGAAAACCGGTTTTAATTCAAAGTTTTGAATTTCTATTTTGTTAATTTAGATATGTGAGGTACTTTGTATTTGCAGACAGCTTTGTCTGTTTATGGTTTAGTATTCTGTGTCGTTTAGGTAACGATAGGTACTATTTTTAGTGTTTTTAACCGTAGGATTTTGATATAAAGTAATAGGTTTCAATACTATGAAAGTTTATATTTGTGTTTAGAATTTCCACTCTATTGTATTGTTATAAAGTTGAATGCAATTTATTAAAATAACTTTGTTGTATTTATTGATAATAGTCTCACACCCTATTACCTACTTGATGAGATTTACAAAATAACTTGTGAAAAGTGGGCGTTACTTTGTATTGCACCTTTTTTGAGGGAGAAAACCATCCAATGTTTTGTCTCGCCCGGGTAAGGCGCGAGGGACTGACTAAAAACCACCCCGTTCCTACTCCTGCACTGGGGCCGATCGACCCGGGGCCACAGTAACCTGTTAAGTCGTTCGCAGGAACCAAGACAGTTATTCATGTCCCTGGGACTCGCCGGACTTCAGTGTTCCGGTGTTTTCAAGGTTGTATCTACTGTAGATCCTGGCTTACAGGAAATGCAGCTGATTTGGGAGGTTGTGGCGGGCTTGTACCATAAGAAAAAAGCTGATCTTTTTTATTAAATAAACCGGTAAACGAGATACCTGATGGTAAGCATTCGGTGCTGCTCATGTACACCCGAAACACCAGAAGTGTTACGAATGCATTACCGACCTTTTGGAGATTAGAAATTTGAGAATTATTAGGAATTCAGAGACAGGAGGAGAGACGTTGTTTCACGTCGGTTTTCTGTAAGGCCGTGGTATCACTCCGGTCCAGCCGGCCCATATAGCTCTCCCACACTTGAAATTGCCTCTCCCGGGCCTTGTATTGCCCCTACACTTCTGCCTACACAATAGGGCGTGATGTTATATCGACATTTATGTCAAACGTGACTGCAATCATGATACGTTAGTAAGTATATCAAAAAAATTATAAACAATACATACAAACAACAAAAAATAACTAAAGATACGCCGAAGTTCAAGGTCTCAGTTAAACATTACATAAAGTAGTTCTAAAAAACTGTTTTTTTATATAATATATTCGTCGATATCTTATCGCAGATCTAAATTTATTCTAAGTATGACTTATACTTACTATGTCGGCGCTGATTTAAAATTAACATCCGCATTGATTTTGAGTAAACAATGAACCTGGTTAATCATCTAAATGATTAATTTTAATTACTATTTTCGTCTTTTTTGAGATAGAACGCGCAGACAGATCACCTAATGGTAAGCAGTTGGCACCGTCCATGGAATAAAGAAAAACCATTTATTGTGCTACGACACACAACAAGAATTTAGAAACACATAAAAAGCCTATGGTGCGTCGACATGGACACTAGAGATGTGATAAGTACCTACGTTGCTGCCTGCCGGACTATTGATGATTTTAATTTTGGCAAGGTGAAGACCCAATTCCTCGGGTGTCCGGTAACCTCATTCATGGTCGTGATTGTATCATCATTCCGGTCTAGCCGTCCCATTTGTGCCGCAGAAGCTTGATTCTCCCAGTAGACTCAAGACACATAGAAACAATCAATATAGATGGCTCAATAAATATAATTTTTATAATCTTAATAAATATCTTCAATGTAAGTTTTTCAATGTGTCCGCGAACTTTTTTAATGGGACAAGCCCGCCACAACCTCCCAAAACCGCTGCAACTCCTGTAAGCCAGGATCTGCAGTAGATACAACCATGAAAACACCAGAACACTGAAGTCCGGCGTGTCCCAGGGACATGAATAACTGTCTTGGTTCCCGCAACGAAGTGAATCAGGAGATATTATAAGAGGAGAAGAAAAAAAAGATAGTTTCCACTTCAATTGGTGAATTACTGCAGGAGACAGAATGAATTAAGCCTAACGGCACAAAGAAAAGAGACTGTCCGCAGCGAGCTATGGAGAGAGCTATGGTCAGAGTCTCTCTGAAGGATAGGATCCGTAACGAGATGATCCGACAGAGAACTAAAATTACCGATAGGTATAGCCCAAAGGATTAGCAAGCTGAAATGGCAGTGGGCCGGTCACATTTGTCGAAGAACCAATGATCGTTGTGGTAGACGTGTACTGGAGTGGAGACCGCGTCTATGCAAACGTAGTATAGTGCGCCCTCCAGCTAGGTGGATTGACGATATACGTAAAGTGGCTGGCAGTGGTTGGATGCGTAGAGCTGAAGAACGAGCTCAGTGGCGTGCCATTGGAGAGGCTTATGTCCAGCAGTGGACGAAAACAGGATGTTGAGATGATGATGTAAGTTTTAAATTTTTAACTAGTCAGTAGCTTGTAATTGAGATAGGAACTCACAATTTTAAACTCACATGCTAATTTTTAAGCAAAACATGTAAACTATAATAAAATTTTAAAACCTTTCTATACCATGTTTTAATCAAATTCAGTATTATATTTGTAATACAGAACCACACCTGTCTCCACCCAAACTACAACAGGCGTTATATCACTATAAACAGCAGACGAACAAACAAACAACATTACAACAGATTAAATTCTCAATATCAAGGAACATAAGTACAAAATGGTATCACGTCTCCCCAAACTTTCTTTCTTAAAACCAACAGATAAAAAATTAAAAAAAAAATCTTATCAGTCTTCAAATGTAGTTGGTAATTAAACAGTGCTTGCTACCAACCGGAAGTGATAACGCCGGATGTCGCCACGCCCCCTATCCGTAGACAACTCAAACTTAGGGAGCCGAAGACTTCTTTTTTAAATTTTTAATTCTTTAATACAATCTTATTTTGACGAAGGAGATCGTTATCGTTATAGTTATAACCTTTAATTAATGTAATGTTATGAGGGATAATTGACTTATTAAACTGTGGACTAACTTGTTCGGGATTGGTGCAGTCACGAGTAATTATCGTGACTTCGATTCTGGAGTTGGACATTTTTTTATAACACACGCGCTTCCGTTCGTGCTTTTGTAATTTGAAGCTGTTAACATGTAATGAAGTACATTTGCATGACACGGGGATGGAAATCAGGACTTTGTTTGTTTGTATGAGTTTTTACTGATTTCTTTTTATAGCATGCATGATATGTAGGAAGCTATGCATGAGGTAAATCAATCAAAATGCCTTGCCGCAAAATTACTGCATTTTACACTATCCTATACTTATTTATAGATTATAAATAGCATTTACCTTGAATTTAGCGTTGTTAGTCAACCATTATGTTTTAAAATAACTTAATAACTGTTGAATAACCACTTTTTATTTGTTGTTAAATAAAGTCATGTAGGGAACTAAATTAATTTCTTTTATAAACATTAAAACTTTTTTATTGCTACACTATTTCGTATTAAAAACATTGAGATCCAGAGTGAATTGGGATAACGGCTAAAAGAAAAGATTGTGCTTTGCGGGATTTCTAGAAGATTTGCAGGCTACTTTGGAGAAGACAAGAACCACACTCGGATAAATATCCGCAGATTAGGCAGATTCTTTAGATCCATTTCAACTTTAGGATGAGTGTATCTTGATGCCACCGTCATCGTTATCAACATCAGCTCGTTTTCGTCCACAACAAAACATAGGCTTCTCCTATCACACGCCATTATCTCCTTATCGCCTAATTCTGAATGTTGTCCAATTCTAAGTACTGTCGAGCAGGCCTAAACTTGACTTGCTCTAAAATTATCATCTAAGTGCTATCGTGCTATCGTGAATTTTATAATCGAACTCCTGTCTTCACAATTAACTATTACGTCCATATTTTTGTCTGATATTTTCAATTTTACAGTTAATATTTTATACTTTCATATTATTTTAGTCGCGTCCTCAAATTAAATAAACTTCATCTTTCTTTCATCGTGTATTAATTTATAGTTCCAATTTTGCACACTAGGTGGCTCTGTCAATTGCGCTGTCGGCGCCTCTATTGAAGTCATGGTTGTTCAGCAGGTGTATGATCTACTGCGCGTGCGCCACCGTGGAAAGCATTTGACTTGAAGATGTGTTAATGGGACATGAAACGACACAGAAGGTCGAATGTACCGTTACTTTTCCTGTGTTGTTAGTTTTTTATATTAATTGGCAATTTTAAGGAAATAAAATAAAGAATGGGTGCTTTTTCACTATATTACTTGTCAGCGTATTTTTACCCTGTTTTTGCAATTAAGTTTTAGCGACTTGTGTCAAGAGAGGAATTTATTTCAAAATGAATTCTTGAGCAATAGCCATTTCCACAATTATATTTTCATACCTTTTGAAGACTATTCCGGGAGATATGTATTTTATTAAGAGAATACCGATATGTTCTAAAATTTTGGAAGTCATATTTCCTCCTTTACTTCAATGCAGTTTAGAGTATTATACCTCTATACGGTAACATTATCCTGCCCCTGCCCCACTCGTGCAAAAAATATTTAAAGCCGATCGGTCAGCAACCTGTCATAGCTAAATAACCAATAATCTAGCCCAGGTGATACCATACATTTCATCGCATATTTATAATAATATAACCAAATTCCCAAATAAATAATAATTGTCAAAACACGTACAAGTAGCATGTTCGCAAATAATCGATGTTTGTATATTGATAATCGTATCGATGGTCTTCTAGATAGCTGTCAGTTATGTATTAACATTAAGTCACCGACAACCAACTTGATAATCGTTCCCAACTTTAATTTCGTCGTGTAGGTTAAATTTTGCATATTTCGTGTTGCTCGGAGGCATTCTGGCTTTTTCTGGTTATAACTGATACAGATTTATCAGACTGCATTGAGCCTGAGTTGAGTAAAGTATTACCATATAACATAATATGACATCACGCCATTTTATCTTCTAAGGGGTACACACAGGTACACATTACGGCACTTAATGACCTAATGCAACAGTAAGTACAGTGTAACACCCACTTTTCACTATTTATGTTTTGAGTCCCATGTAATAGGGGGTGAGACTATTGCCATATGCCGGGCACGATTCCAGACTCCGTACTACTAAGAATTCTTTTAAAAAACCCAGTAATACAAAATAAAGAGTGGTTGACTGCGTCGTTTGCCGAGTGGACTGCCGGGCAAGGGGTCTCGGGTTGGATTGCCGGATCGGGCAAAGTGTTACAGGTTTTTTTTTAATTCTCACTTTTAGCACGGAGTCTGAAACTGTGCCCGGTATACGGCAATAGGCTCACCACCTATTACATGGGACTTATAACATAAATAGTGAAAAGTGGGTGTTGCATTGTACAGTGGCATAATGTGAACCTCTGCCTACCCCTTCGAGGATAAAAGGCGTGATGTTATGTTATGTCATGTTTATTAAATAAAGTATTATCATCATGTTATAATTGTCATGAAATTTAAACTGAAGTATGACCAACTCATTCATACAAATACATCGCCAATGGGCTGAGATAACCGATCGAGGTTAGCCAGGACAATCTATGAACATTGACCCAAAACCTCTGATGAAGCTGCTATGATTTATAGAGGTATATTAGTTTCTAATATATAAAGAATATTTTTGTTTGTCTCACTAATTTTAGGGTTTAGTTTTACAGATAATATTTTTATTTATATTAATAATTTTAGTCATTACTTTTTTGGCATTTTTTAAATAGGTTTAAGTTATGATGGAACTGGCGTGAACTGTGTTCAAAGGTTCCTAAAAAAAAAGAATAAAAAAAACATTGACCCAACCCCGATTGGAGTCCTTTACCAACAACTTACAAAGTTCTACTGACAGAACTCCAACCAAAACTAAGTTAAATGTTACAGTGATTCAAGATAGAAATAAGTTGCCAGAATTAGTTTATGACTATTTAAGTAATTTTAAGAAGTTATAAATAAACCTTCTTGCTTAATAGTACCGTATGAAAGTGGAACAAGTCAATAGAAACACTTTCGCAGAGATAAGGAAGTAGATAAGAACAGATGTTCATTGACCATTCAATTTACGAAGTTCCAACTAAAATTCTGCGCACGCTAGATGGCGACACAAGCGAGTTATGTTTTATTTTTAATGTGTAAATGTGGTACGTTTTGATAGTTGCTTTTGTTTGGATTATATTAGTATCTTGAGTCTTCAATACATTTTATTTAGTTTAGCTATCGGTTTTAATTTCCTAATAATATTTATTGGAAAAATAATTGTAACTATGCATGTGTTGTCTGTTTTCTTTTCTTTTAAATCTAAAGCTACCAGGATTTAATACAAATAGAGCTATGAAACTCTTTTTACTATGAAGGTCTACGTTGTAAAGAGTATAGGAAGTTTTATTACCAACAGATTATGTCTAAGTAACAATTTTAAACGAACGGTCTTTTTTCTAGAAAATTACTATAAACAATCTTTATTCGCTAATCTATATTCTAAGCCGTTTCTCCCGTATCATTGTACCTAAATCGACCCAGATAAGTTAACTTTTTAACTTTCACTGTTGACCTTAAGGCCCTGGGAACCTAATTAGGAGCGAGCCTAATTATGCACGCGAACGAAAGAGTATAAGCGGAGTAAAAGGCAATTGTATGATGTGTTTACAATAATTAATTACTCACTTGTATGGTAATCTTAGTAAATTATGAGCATCCGTATAAGATAACTGAAGAAACCAGATAAGCATTTTGGTTTGTATTGATGTATAGGATGGCCCTACCCTTACTTATGGGATAAACGAGCTGACGGATCACCTGATGGTAAGCAATCGGCGTCGCCCATGGACACCTGAAACACCAAAGGCGTTACTAGTGCGTTGCCTCTTGGGGATTAGGAATTTGAGGATTATTTGGGATTCAGGGATTGGGGAGATTGGGAAGGGGGGAGGTAATTGGGTCTCCGGTAACCTCAATCACACGACGAAACACAATGCAAGCATTTTTTCACATTGGTTTTCTTCACACTTAGAAACTGATGTGTACGATGGAACCACGCTTGGTTCAGCAATGAATGTCCTTTGGCTGGTGGTGATGATGATGATGGTGAATTCTGAGATCTGTATGCATATTGTTAGATTGTTTGTATTGAGTTATTAAGCAAGCATGTCAAAAACCGCCAAGTTCTCAAGTAAAGTTAAATTAAAAAGCCCAACTACGGCCTTAAACACCAGCTGGTATTTAAGGTTAGAGACAGTGACAGTTTTCAAGGAAATTAAAAACAATTCATAACAATCAAAGTATACCTCGCGTGCTGCCCGTCACTCTGCACAGTACGGGGTAATTATATCAAGCGTTGTGTGAAACCTCTTGTTCCCAGCAGATGTCGCGATAATCGCCACGCCAGGCATCGCGTGCGCGCGCGCAGCGTGCCGCAATGATCTACACCTAGCGGGACAATTAGTCGCTTTGGATGGATTTTGTGATTTCATGATTTTATTTTTATTTTTGATTTATATCTCTTGGATGCTACGCTATTGGATGTAAAAGTTGGTATAAAGTTTTATAAAGAAGAAAATTAAAAGGATAGTTCAATGCGATAATTATACCTCTAGTTTACTAGTGATTTATAAGTCTTTTTGATTCGAAAATGAAATAAAAATTCTATGTAATATACTCTTAGAAATAGCACTATACAATTTTTTATCTCGTTTTATGGACTAAATGCATTTTTCATTGTTATAGGTGTAACAATATATAATCTTCGGAATGTTTTACATAGAGAAAAATATATTAAGTAAGTGTACACTTAGTACGTAGACAAATAATAATTTTCCATTCTGTTAGGTACTTCAAAAGGCAAAAAAAGGTTAATTATGGAAAATTACAAATAATTAACTGATAACATCAAGTCGTAATCATTAAGGAGTTAGGGGTCTGTTTAATTAAAACTGGCACTTATTATTTTTACATGGATACATGGATATACTCCACACTGAACCCCCTAACTGAGTATCTTTCGAAACAGAAGCTATTTAATGAGTAACTGAGTGAGTGAGTGAGAACTTGTAGGTAAAAAACTACTGGCAATATACATACGTATAGAATTTTATTTGACGAGAGTATGGGGCGGACGTGGATACTAATCGAGACCATTTAAGGAATTCATACGTCAACAGGAACTATCGAGATTTTTAGAAGGCAAGAAAAAAGCTGCTTTAGACGTATTTATTTAGATGGGCATTTTTTTCCACGAAACAGATTATGGTATTAGTTTAGTATACCCCTCTTATAATTAATAAATCTGCCATCAACGGGCACTATGAGGAATAGGCTTCGAAACAGATTGGTATCTGAGTAGAGAGAGAGAATATACTATAGTATCTGAGCGGCTGAGTAGTGGAATCAAAACTATTGTTTGTAAAAAGCTGGAATTTGTCGTGGAAGTGCTGGGGATAGCGTTTAATTAACTTCCCGCCTGCGACTTTATCCGCGTAGAATTTGATTCCTGTTTTATCCCATGGTAGCATTGAATCGGGATAAAAAGTCTGTATACCAATTGTGATTTCATCAAAATCCGTTCAGTAGTTTCAGCGTGATTGACGAACATACATCGAAACAAATAAACTGTCACATTTATAATATTAGTGTGATATGACTGCACAGTTGGTGCGGTGGCTGGGCAACCGGCTGCCGTGCAACGTGTCGCGGGTTCGATTCCCGCACGGAACAACACTTTGTGTGATCCACAGATTGTTGCTCAGGGTCTGGGTGTCATGTGTATGTGAACTTGTATGTTTGTAAACGCACCCACGACACAGGAGATAAACCTAGTGTGGGGCAACGTTTTATAAAAAATATATATATATTCACCATAAACGAATACTACGAGGAATAGATTTCACATAAAGAGGAACCAAGCACACGGCACCTAGTGGAACAAACCATTTCACCAACTGGATCTAATATGTCAGTAATAAAACAACCCTTGGATCTTGGATTCCAAATTTCCATCTATCAGCTCTGGATAATCTGGCTATAATGGTCTCAGTCTGGTAAGTATCAAACGAACCTTGAATTTGCAATGTGCATACTTATTTAATTAGTCACATCCTTTGTATTTGCAAAAATTACTTTTTTAATGTTATCCGCCATCTTTATATGTCAAATTAAGCCGTTGACGTGTGTGAAGTGTTCGGAAATTGCTGGGTCGATGGTGATAAAGTTTACAATGTATTATAGTTGGTAGAAAATTTATTGGAGTAATATTTGAATACATTCGTTACTTGACTGCAGCTTTTCTGATATATGACGTGTATTGTATTTTGCGTTTAAGAATCGTTGAGCAGTTTTGAGTTTGCGGTCCACTTGAAATTGTTATTTTTTCGAAAGAATCAAAACTTATTTAAAAAAAGACTTTTCCCCACACTAGGGTTTTCTCCTGTGTCGTGGTGGGTGCACTTACATACACACAAGTTCACATACACTTGACACCCAGACCCAGAACAACAATCTGTGGATGACGCAAAGATTTGTTCCGTGCGAGAATCGAACCCGCGACACGTTGCGTGGTAGTCAGTTGCCCAGCCACCGCGCCATCCGTGCAGAAAAAAAATGTCTTTTACATTTTACATTGTATGTTTACATACTATTATCTTCTCATTTACTTTATTTCATTTGTTTTTCAACTATTCTCTCTATTTGAATGGATGGTCTATGTGCCTTTATGACTTCTTAATTTATAAGAAGTCAAGTTCTACTTCTCAAGTTGTCTAAAAGTTTTCTATACAAATGTGATACTGATACAATATAATGATTATAAAAACATGTAAGTTGTAATTATTACGTTTTCGGCTTTCTCACGTAACTGTTGACGAGGCACTCGACTAGTTTCTAGCTACGCTACAGGCTCATATTTAGTAGCAACGCGACAGTCGCTGCGTCACGTGTCGCGAAATGCTGCTCATGAATATGAGCCTCCAGCATGGCTTGAAACTAGTCGAGTTCCTCGTCAAACAGTTACGTGAGTAAGAAGAAAATAACATAACATAACATCACGCCTTTTATTCCCGAAGGGGTAGGTAGAGGTGCAAACAGAAGCAACACCAACCTTTCACTATTTATGTTATGAGTCCCACTTAATGGGGGGTGAGCCTATTGCCATATACCTACCGGCCATTGTGCCCGAAAATATAATAATTAATTTAGTATGTCTCACGAAAGTTATAATATAAACATATAAATTTTATTATATTACATAATAATTTGCAGGTAAACTGCAAATAGGACGCAGACGTCTTTGAAATATAGTGCGTTATGTAGATGGATATCGTTAAGTACACCTTGTTAAATGTACTCGTATTATCATTGACGTCACTTCCGATGTCCGTAAATTACAATGTTTGCAGTCGGTACAACATAATTGGGCCAATACACGTCAAAGATTGGCGCCAAATATTATCGATACAGTTAACATGAAAAGTTTTTAGTAAACATATTCATGACATGCATGTTATAAAAGTTATACCTAGTTTTATTTGACTGCACAGTTGGTGCGGTGGCTGGGCGACCGGCTGCCGTGCAACGTGTCGCGGGTTCGATTCCCGCATGGAACAACACTTTGTGTGATCCACAAATTGTTGTTTCGGGTCTGGGTGTCATTGTGTATGTGAACTTGTATGTTTGTAAACGCACCCACGACACAGGAGAAAATCCTAATGTGGGGCAACGTTTTAAAAAAAAAAAAAAAAATACACGTCAAAGATTGGCGCCAAATATTATCGATACAGTTAACATAAAAAGTTTTTAGTAAACATATTGATGACATGCATGTTATAAAAGTTATACCTAGTTTTTTTTTTCTTAAACATTGCTGTTATTGTCATTACCATAATTTACGATTTCCTTTGAGCTTTAATATTATTTGGCGTAAAAAAATTAATGACTTAATATTCTCAATTCTTATATTCTCATAAACCTTTTTAGTCTGAACTACTAAAATGGTTCAGTATTTTGTAACAAACTTTAAATTTCACTTCACTAAAATCATTAGCTTAATATATACCTCGGCCATATGGTTACCGAGGATTTAAAAGACGATAGGGACATAGAAAGGGAGAGGAGGGCGATGGCGGTCCGCTGTAATATGTTGGCACGCCGATTTGCGGGGTGTAGTCTTGGGGTAAAGATCACATTGTTTAAAGCATTCTGCCAAACTCTCTACACCTGCAATCTATGGGTCAGCTACACGCAGCGGGCCATCAACGCTCTCCGTGTACAATATAATAACGCGTTCAGGGTGCTGGTGGGGCTCCCGCGCTGCTGTAGTGCGTCTGCGATGTTTGCGCACGCGCACACTGACGGCTTTCACGCGGTGCTACGGCGCCGCATCGCCTCGCTGATGTTCCGTACGCGTGGGAGCGCCAACACCATCTTGAGCGAGCTCAGCCAAAAACTGGATAGCCCCCTTATGAGGCACTGGGTTCAAACTCAAGTGTGCGTGACCGGTGCCTCAAACGGAGGCAAATACTTAAGTTAATTCTATTGTTAAAAAAAAAAATTAAATAATTTGGCCTTTTTTCATTTCTTCTTTATATTTGTTGATGTAATGATATTTTTTACCTAAATTGACATTAATTAAATTGACAATATACTAATTTGAATGATTGATAATGCGGTGTTATAATGTAATAAATTAAATTAATTAAGAATATATATATTGAATAATAATAATCTAATCGTAAATGTATGGACCCAATATGTCTGAAATAAATTTATTTTATTTTATTTTTTATTTTATTTATATCTTACTGTATGTATGTACGCGCATTACTCTGAGATGCGTGAAGCGATTTGCAAAATTTTTGTTTTGTTGGAAAGGGTATACTCCCAAGTTGGTCCCATTTCCATGAAGTCAGGATCTGATGATGGGATCCTAGGGAAACCGAGGGGAACTTTCGAAAATTATATGGGCGAATGATGCGTCTATTATGTTTTTCAATTAGGATTTTTAATCACTACAATTTGATAAGGGTCTGGAGTCGACCTGATGATGGAACCGATAGACAGTCGAGGGAACTCCTCAACGGTATACAGTAACTACCTTGTGTTTGGGCTTGATTAATTTGTATTGATGAGGACTTTACACCTAGATAGAGTAGGGCTGTCATTAAGGGTCTGATGATGAAGAAGTGTAATTGTTAAGGGAACTCCTCAACGGTATACTGTAACTACCTTGTGTTTAGGCTTGTATAATTTGTATTGATTAGAACTTTGCACCTATGTAGATTATAAGTAACAAAACGGGTATAATTATGTAGCTTTACACTGAAAATGATAAAATAATAAAATAAAAACTGCGTTTAAAAAACCGACTTCAAAAAACCAAAAACTAATAACAAACAAAAAGTCTAAACTAAAAAGCAAAAAATAACTATTATTAGTACTGATAGGTTACCCACCCACTGATAGGTTAGAAGTCGGTGCCATAAGCTCATATCATAATGATATATCTGTCCACAAAATTGTGAATTAGGTACCTATTAAGGTTTTAATGAATAATTTTGTATGGAACTTATGGCACCGACTTCTTACCTATCAGTGGGTGGGTAACCTATCAGTACTAATAATAGTTATTTTTTGCTTTTTAGTTTAGACTTTTTGTTTGTTATTAGTTTTTGGTTTTTTGAAGTCGGTTTTTTAAACGCAGTTTTTATTTTATTCGTCTTTAGCCTTTTTCTACCCTTAGGGTATAGGTCTCTTTTAGTTTCTGCCATCTCTGTCGGTTTTAAGAAATTTCTATCCATTTCGTGCGAGCTGTTTGATTGATGTCATAGTACCAACGCATCTGGGTCTTCCTTGTAAGCGTTTTTCGCCCTACAGTCTCCACTCTATCACAGCTTTGCACCACGAACCTTGTTTGCGTGCGACGTGACCAGCTCACTCCCACTTTAGTTTCACAATATGCTGTATGACGTCCTTGACTTTACTCTGCTGTCTTAGCCACTGATTTCTTTTACGGTCTCTCTGCCTAACGCTTACTAGCTTCCTCTCTACTGCTCTTTGGGCCCTTTCCGCCAGTAAGAAAACATCAAGTACTTAAATGTAAACTTGTTAAGTTTTGATCAACCTTGTTACCTGATTTTTTTCTATCAACTGTACTATTTACAAGAGATAACTGATAGTAATTCATGAAAGTAGTTGTAAAATGTAGCGAATGTTATTCATGAAATAAGTTTGTAGTAAAATATCATAAATATATTTCGGTTGTAAAGATAAAAATTCCCCATCGTGCCTTCTAACGTAGGTACATATTATGTTGACTACTGTATTTCATAATAATATATGTATGTATATCTATCGGGTTCTTCAAAAGATAATTTTGCGGAATCTTTCTATCTTTACTTGGAATGTCATTGACGTAAAAAAACTGTATTTTGGCGACACGGAGACTAAACATAACCTAAAAAAATATTTCAATGTTGACGCAAGTTAGGCGTATTTTGTAAAGTGATGTCTCATGCTTTGCTTAGAAGAAAAATTAATAACTGTTTCAGAACTATCTTTCATGTTTTTCCCTTTTAGCATAAGTTCGGTCTATATCAGTGTTTAAGATGAAACTCTGTTTTATTGCCATCTGTTCTTTACAATTTCATTGCGTTGACAATTTGGACCAAATTCTTACTATTATCATTTTAATAGTTACCTAGGATAGCTTACGTATGCTTGTTGGACTCAAAACCAACAAGTAAATCTGCAAAACTCTTCATTTAAACGACCCCAAGAGCGATATTTTGTTGTCCTCAAAAATATGTAGAAATGATAAGTGATTGTCACTTTTCAGAGTAAAAAGACACCTTTTTTTTTTGATGTCGGGGGGAAACTTTCAAAAGGCGCCTACCCTTTTTGGGGATAAAAGACTAGGGAGTGTGGGATTTTTACCTCACTAAAACCACCCCGGTGGCCACCCTCAACACCATGGAGGCACAGGGTCCTCTAAAAGAGACGTGCTCCGGTGCCTCCACGGTGCAACGCCTGTTACGACACAGGGAGACGGGTGTCTCCTTTAAGCCTTGCTGTCTACGGCGGCACGTGACCACTGTGCCACCGTCTTCCCTGAGACCACAGGGTGGGCACCTAGAGACCCCACTCTTCGCACCCGTGGCCCCAAATAAAAAGATACCTAGAATTACTTATATTTACTAGACTCAAAGGCTCAAGGATAAATTAGCAAAAAGCATTCCATTCAAAAGTCCGGAAGAGAAAAACTTGTCGTGAACCTGAAGAGCTCAAAACGCGTCGCAGCGTCGCAGTGGAGCGGATCCTAAATGTTAACAACGTCTCATATTCGCATCAATTTATTGAATGGAACTGGTTTCAGTATTATGCAGTTTTACTTGAATCGTAATGTTTGTATACTTCGGCTGTTTCCCACGGATTTTTAAGGCATAATATGTAAGTCCTATTGGGTGTTTTGCGGAGAACCTAACGGGTTACCGGGGCTCCGGCTCGACGTGCAGGAGAAGGAACGGGGTGGTTTTTAGTCAGTAAGACTCTGACACTCCCTCCCGCCTCTACCAGGCGGGAGCAGTAATTCGATGTATGCCCCCTTAAAAAAAAAATGGGTGTTTTGCCCTTTAATGTATATCGGTCACACCATAGTAAAGGTTTACTTTGTCAATTATTCGAAACCAATCTACATATATCTTGAAGTGTCTTCCACATCTTCGTCTATGTCTGACCAAGTGTCTGTCTATGTTTACACATTTTTGTCTATGTGTGACTTAAGTCGTACCTAAGCAAGAGTAAATATTGTTTGCATTTGGTTTAATAATGAGAGGTTTTCGATTGTAAATCTCTTAATAATTAGAACTTAGTAGTTACAAAGTTTAATAATTGTGTGTCAGATAATAGTGAATTATGATTCTCATACTTAGAATATAGTACAATAAGCAACGTACCTAACAAAAAACTTAAGTTAAGTTGACTATCGTGAATCAATAATATTAACACTGTGACAGTTTCTTTATTTAGATGATTGTCCGTCAATCAAGCTGAAAATACTAAACTAATGATGAAATTCAGTATACAGGCAGGGTATGGACAGACTTAGGTAATAGGATACTTTTTATTCCAATTAAATATTCTCGAGGTACAAATTAAAATAAAATTCATATTCTACGTGGACGAAGTCGCGAGCAGCAGCTAGTTTTTTATAAAATTAAGTGAAAATAAATTGTAATTTCCGAGTTGGTGACAACATAGTCAATAAATAATAGGACGCAAACGACTCGACGGATCACCTGATGGTAAGCGATCATCGCCGCCCATGGACACCCGCAACACCAGGGGAGTCACAGATGCGTTGCCGGCCTTTTAAAAAGGAAGACGCTTTTTTCTTGAAGGTTTGAAGGTTGTATCGGTTCGGAAATAAGGCTGACGACTGATCATTCCTGTGTTTGATTAAAAATGTCGTGATGGCCTAGAGGTTTAAGACGCCCGCTTCTTATACATGAGGACGCGGTTTCGAAACCTACCAACGACAAGTACCAATGTGACATTTTCCGAGTTATATGTACTTTCTATGATTATTTAGACACCACTGACAAACGGTGAAGGAAACCATCATGAGGAAATCTGGGCTTATAATTTCTAAATATAAGTTTGAAATCGCCAACTCGCATTGAGCAAGCGTTGTAATGCTCAAACCTTCTCCGTATGAGAAGAGGCCTTTGGTCAGCAGTGGACACTTAAAGGCTGTGGATAATGATAGTGACGATGATTATTGTAAATTTATTTATTGTAATTTCAGAGTTGGTGTCAACATAGTCGATAAAAATGTTTAAAAGGTGGTGTTATCGTTCTACCTCTGATGTAAGACACCAACGGACTTGAGAACAGGTGCTATGTATTCAAAACCCGTGTTGACACAAATGACATTCCGCTTTATTCATAATATACACTAGATCTAGAAAAATTACACTTCTTGCTTTTTTTGTACACCCTGTACAATGTACATGGGTTATTATAACTCATCCTGTAGGTCAATGGTTACGGTGTTGCCATTGTACAAATATTGTTCTTTTTTTTAATTGTCTGACTTCTTTTTTAAATGACAGCGTATTCTATTTAGGGATTACTCGTATCATGGTCTTTTGGTATTTAAAATTTTATTAAAAATAGTTTAGTCGTTTTGCATAAAGGAATGCTAAGTCCTTTTTCACAAATGTTCGTGGTTATAGGCACATAAAAGTTTGAACGATTGTTTTTTTTTCGGAATTTTATTAATGCTATGTACGTTTAATCGACTTTATTGTCCTTCTTCGATTTTTATTGTCATTACCGTCCTATTAATTATAGATACCATAACAAAAAAGCATTATCAATAAAATATTTTAATTTTAATATAATAATTACAAACCGTTAATTATAATTCTTTGGGCTACTATTTTAATAATGATTTAATATTAATACGTTTTGGGAGTGGCAACACAGGCTCGTCATTTGGATGCGGTATGCGTACGCGCATCGCACGATTCTCATATTAACGACCGAACTAAAATACTCGTGTTCGGAGTAAATTAAAATATGCAACACATTCGATGAAAAAAACTGTATCGAGTGACTGTTGTTTCATAATGGCTAAGCGTGAGTTGTATTGTTATGTCATGGTACCTATTTGACGTCTATTTTTGACGTTCATGGGGTTTGTTCTTCTGGAGCGTATGAAGTTATCTATAGAGATCGTGGTGGCAGTGATGTATGTAGATATAGTAATTAAAAGAATCTGGAGAGACTGCCTCGTTGGCCGAGTGGTCGCAAGCGTAGCAAGGGGTGTCGGGCAAGGTACTAAGTGGGTTTTTAAAAAATATCTCAGTAGTAGCACGGAGTCTGGAATTGGTATTGGAATAGGTTAACCCCGTATTCGGACACATAGGACCCATAACATAACAGTGAAAAGTAGGAACTACATATTACAGTGGCATTAAAGTGCTGTAATGTGCATCTCTACCTACCCCTTCAGGGATAAAAGGCGTGATGTTATCTAATGTCTGGAGAGACCTATCTGGCTTGTATTCAGTAGTGGATGAAAGCAGGCTGATGATGGTTAAAGTAATAGATTTCTCATCTGACTAAATTGAGAATATATGGAATGGAAATACAAATGGCTATTAAGAAGTGTAAGACCGTAAAGTAGTATTAAAGTTAAAAGTTGGATAAAATGGTGGTAATAGACTTATAGATGAAAATAATAATGATGTTTGATAATTATCAAACATCATTATTATAAATAGGCTTGTGTAACTACACAAGCCTATTTTCGCTGATTATCTACTTAACCCAAAGGTTGTCTGGATGAAAATGCCATATGGTATTAAGTCCGTTTTAATGTACCTTAATTTTGTGTGCATTAAATAGTAAATAAATAAATAATTATTCCTTTATTCCTATTTTTACCCGACTAAAGAAATAGTATAAGACTAGTGCTTGCGACTAACAAACAGTGCGTAATATAATCATTAACCATTTTTCCTATAGATATGACAAAAAAAGTTCTTGAATTCAAAGACCCCAGCAACCATTAGACGGCTATTAGTTTCGACATTGATCCTAAGTGCCCCTAAAACATTAAGCATCGATAACAACAATCAATAAAAATATAAATAGATAACATTCGTTCCTATCCACGACAGCACATCTCTTATAAACAATTACAGCTCACATTCTACCACAATTAATCAATCGTTGTGTAATACAATAAAGCGGCTGCATCGCTTTCTCGATACTTATCGTCTAGAGGACGGAATAATTAGGCTAGTTGTGCAGCGTAAAGCGCATTCGTCAAGTGTTGAGATGCGCGAAGAGTGTTTTAGTGATGGTTATTTGTCGATTGGAATTTATCGATGAAAATATGTTTTATGTTTTGGGCATCTATTAATCGAATACATTTATTTCTTTTAAGGAAATATATGTGACAATTATTTGGTCATAAATTTAAAGAAGGCAAACGATGATGTCTATTCTGCACTTGTTTTAAAACGATGATGTTTTCGGAATTGAATCTTGTAAGAGAATAATAAAATAAGACCTTTAAGTTTCCAAGTATGTGAAAAATGCAAATCTGTAGACTTATTTATTGAACGTTGTTTTATAAAACTACTAAAATAACATACTGGATATCTATGCAAATCACAGCTGATGTAAATCAGACGCAAACAAAATATTTCTTTGAATTAACAATTTAAAGTAAACTCACGTCCTACCGTACTCCGTTTACATACAAAAATACTTCCCTTACTAAGTATTTTGTATCAACACGGTGTTTATAACCATTTATGTCAGTATTTATTTTATATGAGCTTTTATTAATATAGGTACCAAGAATTTTACGTGGGCAGAGACTTAAGCAACATCAGTTTTATTCAGAGACTGTAAGAAGACGTCAATGTATGAGAAACCAATCCCAATATTGTAATGTTCAAATCTAATATCGATACTAATAAACGTTGATTAATCTAATTTTTAATTTCTATCGACATGACGACTGTTCCGTCACTACTCTGCATCTGTGTCAGATGTGCGGCAGGTGGCGCACGCGCAGGTGAACGCCATACTAGGCGCGCAGCCTTGCACGCTCCCGCCAAAATCTTGCGGTGGCCTTACAAGTCCCTATTGTTTACTAGACAGACATCATGCAATATTAAGAGTATGATCTTTTATTTTTTAAGAACTTGCTCAACTAGTCTTTGGTATAGGAAACTGGCAGTATCTTGCACTTTTACTGAAGGATCTGTCATTCGATTTTAGGCCTATTTTCAAGATGTTTTTAGGAGTTAGATTGCCTTATATTGCCTTGGAACCCTTTTCCAATCCTAAGTAGTAGCGTGGTATCTGGATGTTTAAACTACACATGTAAGTATATTGTTGACCTTTTGTTGAAGGGGGAAACCTTCCAAAGGCACCTAGCTTTTTAGGGAAAAAGACTAGGGAGTGTGGGATTTTTACCTCACTAAAACCTCCCCACCATCCGCACTTGAAGGGGGCACCGGGTCCTCTTAGTAGACCAACTCCGGAGCAAGTATATTGTTGACCCAGAATATACTTTACTAATCTTATTGAAAGCTGGGAGCATGGAGAAGGACATAACGACCGTAAGGGTCGTAGACAAAGCGGCGTGTAAAATCTAATATAGTCTAACTAAAATGTCGTTCTTTGAAGAGCGTGTTTATAATATTGTAACTTTATGATATTAGCCACGTGTTTAAAACTCCACGTGGTTTCAAACAGTTTACAGGAGCCATGTTTCTGTATGAACTTTATATAACCAGGTTAGACAGACAGATTCATAATAATGACACTAATGAATTGATCTGATCACTGCCTCGTTGGGTGAGCAAGGGGTCTCGTTCGATTCCCGGGTCGGGCAAAGTATTACTGGTTAATATTTAAAAAAAAACCTCAGTAGTAGCACGGAGTCTGGAATTTAGCCTGATATATGGCAATAGGTTCACCCCCTATTACATGGGACTCATACCGTAAATAGTGAAAAGTAGGTGTTACATTGTAAGTACAGTGCCATTAAGTGCCGTAATGTGCACCTCTGCCTATCCCTTCGGAGATAAATGCGTTATGTTATGTGAATTGATCTTTAAAATTAATCTATTTTGAAATGAAGTCGGTACTTATTAAACTGTCTCAAGTATTGATATAGTTGGTCTAAAACTTTATTAACTATTTTGAACCAAGTGGTAGTTTTTCTGGCCGAAGTATTAGACTTTTCTACTTTTCATTATTACTTTAAGCATTACACAGTATGGTATAAATCACAGAACATATACCTCTAATATGTTCTGTGGTATAAATATAAAATAACAGAACCATTGAAGGGTAGAAGCGAGAGTGCTGCATAGTACTTTAGTACTACAAGCATACTTCTACAAAAAACACATTTGCAAACAAATGACGACTAAAGGAATAAAATTAGGTAGTTACCTATTGAATAACTAGTTTTCAATATGTAAATAGAATTCTGTAAGGCAATAGTACTGCAATAACTTTAGTGGTTGGAACCTGTGTGTGTCTAGCTAAAAATAGCTCATAGCACCCTCTCGTTGGGCTCTTGGGGATTACATCAGGTGCTTAGGAAACGGAATGCACCTGTGTCATAAATACATTTATTGCCATATCTTTGGGAGTACGTAGGTACTTGATTTCCATAATTTTATGTTTTGAGACAAGCTATGTTAGACCTAGAAAAACTAGTGCTTGAATCAAATCATTGTAAATCATAAGGCCGGTTTAAATAAGTTAAGCGTACCTATGTTTAGCATTTTCGTTTGTGGACAGGCCTTTTATTAGTACCACATTGAAATAGGGTAGATACCTAATTTTTATTTTAATGTCCGTCTGGTAGATTATGTTATATATTATCATTCGACACGTATTTTTTATTTTCTTACAGAAACGAATACTTTCGACACTTCTATGTACATTTTATACGTAGAAATGACGTTTTAGCCCCCACTCCTAAACTTTGATTCGTTTTATCTAAGTATTGTTTTATTAAACGACAAAAAATACGTGTCTAATATTATTAAGATAATCATATCACATTAAGTTGGTTATGGAGCGCAGATGACGCTCTGTCGCTCTTTGGAAAATACGAAATACCAGCATTTAGAATTGGGCTAAGCTTTAGTACCAATTTCAGTCCATTAGAAAGGAAGAAACTGGGTAAAGAAGAATCTGTATACTCATCACGTGGCCCACCTGTCATTGAAATTTGAAACCAATCGAACATTGATACATTAACGAGCAATATAAAAGCAATAGTCGAGAGGAAGTAATAACATTCATTAGGTTCAATTTCCTTTAACTTTATGGGTATTGGCAAAACGTCATCATTATCATGTAGGCAGGATGTGATATTGATTTTTATAGTGTGTAATGACGAATAGATCGTGGACTTAAGATGTTTCGACACTTCCCCTCAAATGATGATTAAGGTCGCCGACTTTAGGTACTTATTGTGTTTGGACAGAATGTTACAAATTACTTTGATGACGAAAATACGTATCTGTGTGTAAAGTTTGCAATAGTAATAAAATTGAGCTCGAATTGCTTTTACATGCTCAACTTTACCGATTTCTAATAAAGCATTTGTGACGTTCTTCATTCATATCATATAACATCACGCCTGTTATCCCCGAAGGGGTAGGCAGAGGTGCGGTATGCCACTGTATAATGTTACTTTTCACTATTTATGTTACGAGTCCCATGTAATAGAGGGTGAGCCTATTGCCATATACCGGGCACAATTCCAGACTCCGTGCTACTACTGAGAATTTTTTTTAAACCCAGTAATACTTTGCCCGACCCGGGAATCGAACTCGAGACCCCTTGCCCGGCAGTCACACTTGCGACCACTCGGCCAACGAGGCAGTGTGATGTTCTTGTTATAAAAATGGTTCTTTAATAAATAAAACAATTCTTAGGTAACCATTCTGCATCAGTTTGGTTATTGTCAACACTCTATAGTCCAAAAACCAAGGAGTTTAGAACTCTGACTGACTACTGAAGTCAGACTAAACTTGTGACTTGCGATCACTGAACCAACAACAAACGGTACATTAACTACATTCAATTAAATAAAACAGCACATACTCATTCGAATAGAAAAACTTACTTTAAGAGTCGGTCAAGAAATTAATTTTAATTGTTGTCATATCCATAATTCGGTGTTGCGTGTTCATAATACAATGGCGTTTCCTGTGTCCTTTTAGCTTTATTTTATAGGTCAAGGTAACATAATGGCGTCCCTTCTGAACCTACTGACTTCATTTGCCACTAACTAACCGGACATACTTAGGACTCCATAAAAACTTGAATTTTAATTAAACTGTACTTTTAAAACATTTAATTCTATAATGAAATCGTGTAAGATACATGGTTTATATTTAACCGACTTCAAAAATAAAAAAGGAGGTTCTGAGTTTGATCTGTGTGTAAGTATGTTTGTGCGAGATTATCTCGCGATTTTGATGTATTTTTCAAAAAAGTGTTTGTTCAAAAAAGAGGGTCTTGGAGTCGGTTTATTAAAGGTAGTTTATTAATTGATTATTTGTCATTAACTACGAGAGAGAATAGCTACATAATGACTTTGTGCAGTACCTATCATTTGAAATTAGGGTGATGAAAAGATATCTTTGAATGCATTTTACGTGGAAAATCTACAAATTATTTTTTATCTAATGAAGACAAACTTCGTATTATTATAGTAGGATAATGTCATGTTATATTAATTTCCATAATTTGATTATCGAAAAATCCAATAACATACAATAATTAGACAAAAAATTCTGAATTTCTGATATAAATTACCAAATAGAAAACTTTAATAAGTAAAAGGTCTATCCTAGGGTTCCAACCTAGGTCCAACACAAAAATGAGGTACAAATTACTAAGGCATAAGTAAAAACTGAACATAATGAAAGTATTCATCGTCTGTTTTCACTCTGCGCACGCGCGTCCCTGAGAGTAACGGTACCCGCCGGCAGATGGCGCGACCATCGAAGGAAGTTTGTAAACAACGTGTCTTTAACAACTAAATTATTAACACTGTATATTGGTGTACAAGTATGTGCATTTTTGACCACTATGGTGCATGTAATTTCATTGTGGAATAAAAGTTCAGAAGGATAAAATACTATGGTTTTTGATCTTTAATGTTTTTACTTGATGAATGGAAAAGTTTGGCAAATCTATCTATATAAATAAAAATGAATTTCCGTTCGTTAGTCTCGCTAAAACTCGAAAATGGCTAAACCGATTTGGCTAGTTTTTATCTTGAATTATTTGTGGAAGTCCAGGAAAGGTTTGAAAGGTGTGAAAAAATTATTTAAGGCGGAATGAAGTTGGTCAGGTCAGCTAGTAATTAATATAACTTTTAGCTAGAGCTAATTTACTAGTATGCCTGCTATTTAACCTTTGATATATTTAACTTCGTGCAGAAGATCGGGATGTATATCCTCGTCATTGTCAAGAGCCTGTGGTCCTGGTATTTTATTATGCATAATTTTATATTAAACCTTCCCAAATACGAGACGCACTTGTTGGCTTCTTACAATGACAGTGTCTTTGTAAATTAGTGCCTCAATCACACGTTTGATAAAATGATTGAATATAATACTTTATGCTTTACTGTCACTCATAATTCTTGTATAAACTATGTTTAAAAAAACCGAATTAGTTCCTTCTTTTTTGAAGTCGGTTAAGTAATATAATAAAACCTTCTCCTAAGTGTAACAACAAACTTTTGAACTGACTGAATACCGCATCATAATCGGTTCTGGCAATCGCGAGATAATTGTGCACAAACATCCATACATACATACACACATACATACATACATACAGACATACATACAGACATACATACATGCATACATACGGACATACATACATACAGACATACATACATACATACATACATACATATATACATACATACATACATACATACATACATAGATACATACAGACAGGTTGAACTGAGAACCTCCTACTTTTTCTTTTTAAAGTTGGTTAAAAACCAAGGTTGATTAATGTATTCCCATTTACGCTATAGCTTTAGTGAGTGGTTCTTCTGTGTTTATTTACGTGGTACGTGAGTGAACTGTGGTAATTTTTAATGAATATAACTTTTTATTATTTTGTACTGAAATTATACTTTGCTGTAGGGAACAATTTAGTCATAACAATATGTTGTAGTGATAACTATACCTCTATATATCTTGGACTGAAACTTATTGATTGATAGTGCACCCAACTAAGTATAGGGCGTTCTTTGCGAATAAATTTCAACTTAATTGCAGTGTAGATGTGGTTATTTTTATCTTGTCAGGTTGTTTTAGACTATTTTTTGATAATTTAGTGTAAGTTATAGTAAGTAAAAGTGGGTCCCTTCAAGAAGAAGATCTTACTTTGGTACTTGAAGGATCCTATATTGTATGTGTCGCTACATGTCACAAACGACAGATGACAGAAGTCATACTGTAAAGCAATGGTTGAGGATACACATCCTACACCGCACATGTGAAGTTTATATACGAACTAGCTTTTACCCGCGGCTTCGCTCGCGTCACAAAAGGATAAAAAGTAGCCTATGTGACATATACCAATACACACAGCGCCATCTATACCAATAATTTCGTTTTCCCTCGAGAATATCGAATCCTTCCGGTACAAAAAGTACCTTATTATTTAATCCAGACTTCTAACTTCACGTATGCAAAAATTCAAAGCAATCGATTTAGTAGTTACGGCGTGAAAGTGGAAAAAACAAACAAACAAACTGACTTTCCGATTTATAATATTAGTAAGGATTAACATGGATACAAAATCCTGACGAATAACCATTAGGCAGAAAGCCCACCAGAGACGAACACCTCGCCTGCTCTGAGGATCCACCTTTACTGTCTCTTGACAGTAACAAGACCTAAAGGTCCTAATTTTTCCCTAAAACTAAAAATGATTAGACATCATCAGGATTACAATAAGTACTCCGATATTTAAAAGTGAGCCAAAGCCAAGACTCGTATTAAAATTTCATAACTTGATACAGATCCATAACAAAGACTCATAAATTCGAGGCCTATTAAGAAAACCACCATTGTTCATAGTTTACGACTGGCCTTTCTTTTTAGCCATAAATTAACATTTAAATGTTCCCAGTCTAGTCATTGAGTAATAGTTTATAGGACCTGATGGTGGAAAGGTGTCAGCAGATCCGAGACCTTAAGTATTGCATAATGACTGAGTTCTGGAACTAACTAACAGTAAGCTGGTGAAGATGGGCTGGAGTCCTTCACTATAACAATTGGGATGATGACAGGGTATGAAAATTAAAAATATAATTATTAGTCCGTAAGTAAGGTAATGATAAAATATTAGACCCGTATTTTTCAATTTTGTCGTATAATAAAATAAAAATAATACTTGGATAAAACGTAATCAAAGTTTAGGAGTGGGGGCTAAAACGTCATTTCTACATATAAAATTTACATAGAAGTGACGTCACGCGAGGTTTTAAATCAATATATCGTCGAAAGTATTCGTTTCTGTAAGAAAATAAAAAATAAGTGTCTAATGATTTAAAATAATCTACCAGGCGGACATTAGAATAAAAATTAGGCATCTACCCTTTTCATTCGAGATTTAAAGCAGTGTCAGAATTCTTGACAGATTGCACACATAGGTGAGAACGGATAACTATGCTTACATCAAGCTACATTATCATTGCAAGCAATGGTAGATTTTCCGTTTATTTTCATGGTCTATAAATCTCATCATCTGTCCTTTGACAAAGACACACCGTCGTGAATAAATGCAAAAAGAATATCTGTTTTTGAGACTTTAATTTTATATCAAACTACATTTTTTTTTATGGAATAGGACTCAAACGAGCATACGGATCACCTGATGGTAAGCGATCAGCGCCGCCCATGGACACCCGCAACACCGGAGGAGTAACAGGTGCGTTGCCGGCCTTTTAAAAAGGAATACGCTCTTTTCTTGAAGGTTTGAAATGCTGCTGGTAGAAGCTCATAGTCTCTTAATAACAACGTGCATAATCGCCTATATTACAGATCGCCATACGTAATATACTTTAGTTAAGTACCATTAGTTAACCCGTAAAAGCGATAATTGAAACAATGAGCTGTGTGCTTACTCTTGAAACCAATCTCAATGTCAATGCAATTTTAATCCAATAAAATCTCAATAATTATTCAATGTCAACACTATACAACCATAATCGTAGCTGTTAAAATAGCATTTAGAGTACGGAATATAAAGCCAAACTCAATACCATTTAGTTCGTTCAATATCCACGCAATACGAACGCAATGGGCGCCAGTGTTGTAACTCAAGAGTACGACATTTCACAATACCAATGTCGATTGATCGGAATTGGATTCAAGAGTAAGCCCCCTGGCATAACGGTGAAATGCGATAGAGCACCGGGCTGCGGGCCACTGCGGTTTTTGCGTCGCAAGCCAAATGTCACGGCCTCGTCATACTCAAGATGTCGCTTAAGACGAATCGCTTACTGTTACACCGTACTGTAAATTTATATTATAATTATGATCAATTACTGCCTCGTTGGCAGAGTGGTCGTTGGCCGAGTGCCGGGTAAGGGGTCTCGGGTTCGATTCCCGGGTCGGGCAAAGTATTACTGGGTTTTTAATAAATTCTCAGTAGTAGCACGGAATCTGGAATTATGCCCGGTGTATGGCTATAGGTTCACCCCCTATTACATGGGATTCTTAACATAAATAGTGAAAAGTGGATGTTACATTGTACAATGGCATAATGTGCACCTCTGCCTAACCCTTCGGGGATAAAAGGCGTGATATTATGTTATGATCGACTACTACTAAATCAATTGGAATACAGATTTCAAGATACAATTATCATATGCTATAGTAATTTTTTTATGCTTTTAATTATTCTGTTTATAATATTTGTATGGTATATCACAAATTATGTTACTGTTTTCTTACTTGAATATGTTTTTTTTTATTTTCGGTCTATCAATATCGCATGTGTCCGTTGACATATTATTTTTACACTTATTTAATACACGACGGTGTAACAGACGGCACAATATTACCGATCACTTTACGAATTCACATTGGAATGTAAACACCAACTGTTTCACTGTTGTACGTGCAAATGACATTTTTATTTAACAATATTTGTTTACTCCACAATATATGGCAACCCTGATGGCGAAATAACGGAATTTTCACAACACTGGCAACATTGACAATTTGTTCGGTTTTACAACACGTTATAAAAATTGCCGTAAAAATTTGTTTGTAAAATAATCGATGTATTATTTGAAGTCTGAATTATTTTGAGATCGGGATAGGTTGGCTTTTTATTATTATTGTGTAGATAGCTTATCTTTAGGCATGCCTAAATGCCTAATTAGTGCCCATCCCTTAATTGGGATGAAACAGATGTACTTATTAACGATCTATTTATTCATTAATTGAATTTGTAGACAATGCCATAAACTTTTACCTTTATCTGGTTGCATATTTTACCATGTTTCTCTATTTCAAGAACGTAAATAGATAATAAGTACTAATTTCGTGGCCATATTTAATAAGATATTATTAAAGCGATTATGAAAGATATACCAGAATACCGATAACTATATTAATGAAAAATATATTATCATATTATAATTGAAGAAAACAAAAATGCATAGCCATTTTATTTGAATAAACCCATGTGTTGCAATAAGCAGAATGCGTATCTTCATATCATTCATTTTAAAAATCGATCATATTTTAAAGCGAATCCAGAATTTAAATAAGTAGCACTGCATTCGAAATTTAAAAACATCGATAGGGGCGTGGGAAAAAGGCCTTCTGTTCCAAACTCTTTTTTTCAAATCTTCATTGTGGATTACACCTGCTAGCCGTTCGCAGCTTTCGAAAAAAAAATCACAGCGTTCTTTTTTCGAATGGACCTATCGTTCGTCCGATATTCTTATGAGTTGAGCTGATTGGGTCTTTGATGGGCTCTTCATAAAATAGCGGTAATAAATCGAGTTAGGGACACTTTTATAGCGATTTTGCGATAAAATAAAACGCAAACATGACTTTAAGGTGTTTCATACGGTTCTCAATTTGTTAGTGATTAAAAACACTCGTTAGTTTTAGTCACAGTTTTCAAAGACACAGTCTATTTGACCAGCCGTAACTTAATAATGATGATAACATTTAATGATGCCTCGCAACCGGTTATTTCACCCTATATATTTTTATTTTTAAAGTAGTCGTGAGATACTGTGTATACTACGATTATTTAGTGGTAGAATCACGACGCAGTAATTTGTTTTTTTTTACTCTGTTGCATCACGATCGATGAAGGGTTATTGATCATTATAGACATCATAACGCGATGCCCCATTTTTTTCTCAACAAAGAATTCTTCTTACATTTATGTCTCGAATTAAATTGAACGTGTAATTTGTATCGTATCCTAGAGCCTCATTTGAATAGAAAAACAACCTACCGCGTGCATAAAATCTTATAATGTCCACAAAAACATTTGATTTGTATTATAGAAAAAAGGAGGAAAAAATCACGCAACGTAATTTAGTCAAATTAAGCATAACGCTGTCACGTACGTGCTATGCGATTGAGTTCAATGTAAAAAAACAGTTCACAGACCTGTTATTTTGAATATTCCGGACATTTTGGTTTATTTTGTCGCTTTTCAATTTATAGTCGTGTAATGGCCGACCACCGATGAATCTGTTCTACGTGTAACTTGATTTGAGAAAAAAAAACAATCACCTGTACTTCCGTTGGTTCGTTTTTCAAATCGGCGGCGATGACAGCAATTTAAATATTTAATTTTGGAACTATATTTATAAAGTGGAGGATGTCACGACCGTGTTTTGTCGAAAATAGGTTTTATGCTTCATTGTTTTGCTTATTTTTTTTGTCTGTGATGTTAACCGAAATCTATGGTCTATAAAAAGTGTCGGCTTTATTTGAATTCTCGTATTAATATGTCAGATGGGACGGAGCTGTACAGGTAATAAGAGCTCTTTTTGTAAAAGATTGTAATGCGTCAATAACTTTATGTCTTATTCAAATTATGTACTCCACAATGACCCTTCATTATCTCAGCATATTAATTAAACGGCAGCTGAAGATTCAATTCTCAAGAAACATGCAAATTATAATTACCATAACAAAAATTCAAGCCAACTCTGTTGCGTTCATAATTCGGTAAAGGCCTAAGAATTAGGTGTCGATCATTTGCGAAGGCTTGTTGAGCCACCTTCGGTTTTACCGCCATATATGGAAGCGGCGCGTGCGCACCGGCCATCATTACCGCGAGACGATCACATTCCATTTTTAAGAGGTCCGTAGTTGCATGGAAAAACCATGAACTTTTAGTTATGGGTAGCTGTCAATCATGCGTGCTTTAAAATGGAGTAAGGTCATGTGTATGAAGATGTGAGATAAGAATCGGAAGGTTATGTAGATCAGATAATAAATAGGCTTAAACAAAATAATATTTCTGTTAAGTCTGTAAAGTAGTATGAGAAATTCCTCCAACTCTACCCAATCTGCATATGCATCCCCATCATATAGATGGTTGACAAGCCACAACTGTGCGTTTCTCACGTAGCTTTCTGCCTCGCACACCAAAACTGGAATGATCTGTCGTCGGCGGTATTTCCGAACCGATATAACCTTCAAACCTTCAATAAAAGAGCGTATTCCTTTTTAAAAGGGCCGGCCACACTTGTGACTCCTCTGGTGTTGCGGGTGTCCATGGGCGGCGCTGATCGCTTACAATCAGGTGATCCGTGCGCTCGTTTGCCTCATATTCCATAAAACAATCTCTCATCCACGTTTAGAGAGATGTTGGGCAGACTTGGATGAAAAAAGGAAATAAAGAGACAGGAGTCCATTCAATACAGTCCATCAAAGGCCTTATTGGGCAGAACTGAAATTATTTTATTTTAACATAAAACAAATTAACCCTTTCAAGCTTCAGTTGACTCAAATACAACACAACAACAATATGGTAAATAAAAATTATATTATGATCAATAATATCTTGTCTTGTACGATAAATGCAACCGCATTGAATGGGTACTTCCCCATTTCAATTATTATACAAAGAGTTAATAGTTTTTATTATAGAAGTTCATTAGCCTCTTAGCTAGCTTTAACGTCACTGATTGAGACTAGCGATACCAGTTAAGATTTGCGTCGGAACATTAAACCTCGTGAAGACAACATGTTTACTGAAGATGCTTTGGTCAAGGACGAAGATGAAGTGCCATTTGTTTATAGCTCAAAAGATTATTAATAAAATTATACAGTTGTTTGTTGTATATCGTTGTGGTCTGGAGGTTTAAGACGCTTATCACGCATGAGGGTGCGGGCTCGAAACCTAACCAACGGCAAGTACCAATGTGGCTTTTTCCGAGTTATATGTACTTTTTAAGATGATTTAGAGACCACTGACAAACGGTGAAGGAAAACATCGTGAGGAAACATAAGCTTATGGTTTCTAATTATAAGTTTGAAATCGCCAACCCGCATTGAACAAGCGTGGTGGTTAATGCTCAAAACTTCTTCGGGTAAGAAGAGGCTTTTGGTCAGCATTGGCCACTTATAGGCTGGTGATGTTGATGTTGCAATTGCTTACCGTCCTAATGTTACGTGATACTTTTACTTTTATGATATACAGATAAAATTTTGATCTGATCAATTGATTGGTATTTGTTGGCAACAACAAAGCTAAACATTCACATCGCACTCTATTTGAGTGCGATGTGAATATTTAGTTTCAGTCTTTGGCTATGATTAAGGCTGTAAAATTTAGCTATGTATGGTCAAGAAACAAATCGTTACTGAGCAACGTAAGTATTAAGACCTTTTAGTTTTCTAGAAATTACTTACGTTTCAAACTGAATTCGTCATTCTTTGTCAAAAAACAACTTCAAAAAGTATAGACTGAACCACGACAACGACGTACCATCTCACATCCAGCTGTAATTTATAAAATTGCAACTAAATGTAAATGACCGTTGTTTTTAGTTGTGGCGACATTGTGGTCCATTTATAACTTGGTAATGTTTTTGACATTTCGCTCCGTCAAGTTGGTACCACTATATTTTTCGTATACCGAACTAGTGTTGTGCACGTACGAATATTTGTTTTTAATTAATCGATATTAATTGTTGGTTTTATCGAGTAATTACATGGTTATGCTGTCGACGGCAAAGTTGATATTTTTAAGTTTATTACTCATTTATTAGCTGGTCGTTTGAAGTGTAATTAATAGTTTTGCTGTGTTGTCGATGTTCTACAAATAAGAGGTTATTGTGTTGATAATTTTCGTAACTACATGATTATGAAGTTCGCGGGTTCAATAATTATATAAGTGCATTTTTGAAACTTCTTTGCTGTCGAAAAAAGGTGGTTTAATAGTATAGTGGTTTTAAAAATGCTTTCCAGCAATAATGTAATGTTATGATGTTATTGGAAGCATTCCCTTTTTCCTGTGAAATGTTCCCTTTAACCCGTGGTATGATCGCACCCCTACGTGAGGCACAATGTGTTTTCTATTGTGTCTCATATACCGGCTGATAAGAGATTGAGTCTAAAGTGCAGATATGACAATTCATTTTACAGATTATCGATTATGTTTATCCATTCGAGGAATGCAGGTGCGATATTATATTTACAATCATTATTCACACAGCTTACGAATAAAAGTTGTTAATAACTTAAATTTTCTAAATTTTACGCTCAGTCTCCAAAATTAACATAAAACTATAAAATAATTTAACCAAACAAACATCACATCACCTGCAAACACACTCAAATGTACTCCACATTCAAACAGACCATAAACAAAGAGTCTCAGAACAACCTGCGCCTGCGCAGCTAAGTTTTTGCGCGCTTCCTGGCGCTCGCAGGCGGTTCCGTATCCGGCGGAAGTGAGCAGATGAGATTCGGAGGGTTTTTGCGCAATGCTTTGTGTCACTTCCTGTTCCTTCAGGTACTGAAGGTGCATTATGACCTTGGGTTCAAATTTCATGAGAGACCGGGGCTCGGGGATGGGATTTCCGCTAAATGTAGCTTAAGTGTGGTACTTCCTGTACGAAAGGTTTTGTTTGGCTAGTGGCTAGTGGAGTTTTCATTGGACGGTATACATGTTAGGTAGTTTGGATTTCATGTTTTGATGAAGTGATCATCGGTTTGAAGATGTCTTATAACAATGTTCTATGTTTAGGATATCTATTTAATTTTACATTACGAGCGTTGTACAGAGTTAAACATTCAGAACATTTAGAGGAGTACAGTAACACCGTTAATTACGATATTCAACAAGACAAAACTTTACTTATAACCTTCATGTTTTTTATTCGCACCGAAAACTCATTTGCCTGTTTCAATTTATCCTTTACAATACACATAATACTTTTTATTTTTTTCTAAACGCGGTAAAAATCGAAAGGCGATCTAAGCACAAAAGACTGAATAGCTAAAAGGCTTTTGTCCTGTATTACTTCACAGTTCACATACAACGCTCTTGAAAGGTCAAATTGCACTAAAAAAGCAAGTACCTTGCACCTTGAAGTTTTTTAACAAGTAATCTTAGTCCCTCACTTTATTCCTTTACCTGTCTTCAGATTTGTGTCCGATTACTTGATCTGCCTTTCTAAGGAATAAATGTTTATCAGAGAGCTCCACAATAAGGTGCAGGCAGATGGCAAACGAACTAACAAAGCACTTGTGCCGAACGATTTATTTTTTTCAAACACCATGTGCTCCTTACACGAATTAAATCCGACGTGTTTTTTCCCCAAAAACGTCATATTTGCATCCCAGCTTCAACGACACATGCCACTAGGAAAATCACAAAAAATCCCAAGATCAAGAAAAAAAGGTCGGAGAAACGACAGATGTACGAAAAGAAACATAGAGGAGCACGTGCCATCTGCCAAATCTTAGAGACCTTCACACAAAGGGATAGTTTCGTGCTCACACACAAAAAACACAGTATAAGGAGCACGCACACTAAGGAAAAGTGCGCGATCGATCAAAGATCGGCGCACGCGCCGTTCGCGGCAGATGGTCCGACGTGATTGGTCGATGGTGTTTGAATTCCGAACTTCCGCACAATAGCGTGATAAGGAATATGACTTATGTTCGTTGTAAGACGGACAGTTTGATTTATTTTCTTTGAGTGGCCATTTGCAATTGTCGCGTTGATTGTATGGCAACAATTGGACCGTTTAAAGCAATTTCTTTTGTCGCTGACTGATGATCTGACATAGAAAGTCTTGGATTGATCTCCGATGATTTCTACTTTCGCGATATCAATCATTTATTGTAATTATTCGTTTTATACAAGTGCATGTTCTCATGGTCTAATTTGTGAGCCATTATCATAAGTGATATTGTTTTATTCCTTAATGGTTTTTAATTTGTATTGACTTGTATCGATTTGTAATAATAGATGGAAGAAAGTTTTCATATAAACAGTGTCGACGTTCGTTTAGTCATCCTTATTTACGTCTAATGCATTGGGTACTAAGAAATCAATTGCGCGTTTAATATTTCCTAGATTTTGATGATATGGACAAAAATATTTACCCGTTTTTTGCTTAGTTTCTTTGGACTGTGATTAGATTAAAGTTGTTTTGTTACATTGTCAACGATGGCATTATCATTAACATAATTTAGTTCAATTTACTATGAAGTATATTGTTTGTCTTTTTAGACTTTATAGAGAAAAGTTTTACTGTCTAGTCGTAAGGTAATACAAAATATTTTGGTTTCTATATGCAGGAATTCCTACAGGACTTCTGAGATGTGGAGATAAATGGCCGTCTTTTTGTCATTTAGCTATTTAAATTATGAAGGTCTTTAACACAATTAGATCTTTATTTACATCTAGATAAGATATCATATAGCTATCTACTAAGATATCGACAGCTATTAATCTTCCATCTGCCCGTACCATTCCTCAATCCCTTACCTTTTTCCCAGCATTACCATAAGTATTCCAAATTTCATTAATCTAAAAACCTCCTCAAAAAACCATTGCCTATGCATCTTCAAGAAATGCTACCTGGCAAATAGCAGCTGCATCACTTAAATCGATCTTAGCTGCATCTCTTTCTAATCCTATTCAAAATAGACGTCTATCTCTGTCTGGTGTTGAAAAAATAAAGAAGCCATGATAGTTGTGTGAGATGGTCTGTTGAAGGAGTCATTGTGTTCCGTGTTTATTCAGTTTCTGAAGATTTATAGATGAATAAGTATGTTATTAACGGCTCCTAGATTCGCCTGGGATTGTTTTTCTAAAACAAGATGAAGGAAGGATAGAAAAAACAACATAGTGTCACCTCTGTTATCCTCTGAAGGGTTAGGCAGAAGTGCCCTTACTAAACACCCACTTTTTGCCAGTTGATTGCGTCTATTGTTATCCCCATAATAGTATTGAGACATTTTTAAATACGAGTTCAATTTAAGATTCAATACAATGTTTTAGAACTTGTCAATTATTGAGAAACCGTCTAAACGTTCTGGCCAGTCAGTGTGTGAGCTAAAACCGAGAGATGTTACTCGTCAATCGAATTTATATTAATTTTTGTTGACTGAAAAACGACAACTGAAACTACTGATATTAGGCTTGACTTTCTTCTCTTAAAACCTAGCACAGAGTGTTTAAAAGCTTTACGGAGAAGATAGAAAATATCCTGAAAATCCTTAGGTACAAAACCTTGTATGTGATAAATCTTTATATATATATAGTTCTGCTGTACGTGTGTATGTCATTGAAGTCCTCCTAAACGGCTTGACCGATTTAAATGATTTTTTCTGTACGCGTTTGAGCGGCGCCCTGGATGGTTTTTTTTTTAAGGGGGGAAAGTCATCGAATGACTGCTCCCGCCTGGGTGAGGCGGAAGGGAGTGTCAGACTCTTACTAACTAAATACCACCCCGTTCCTTCTCCTGCACGTCGAGCCGGAGCCCCGGTTACCCGTTAGGTTCTCCGCGACAACCCTGGATGGTTTAGATTCATAAATCAGCCCGGCAGATGGCGGTAGTCGGTGTCTAGGTTAATTATCCTAAGCGGCTGAACTAATTTTAAAGAATTTTTGTTTATAAATTCAAATGGATGGACAACGTCTATCGGGTCCGCTAGTATATTATAAACTTTCATGAGACTACGAAAGACATAGAAGCAGCGCGACATTCGCCGTGTCACAGTTTGCGAAATGCTGCTCATGAATATGAGACTCTAGCGTGGCTTGAAACTAGTCGAGTTCCTTGTCAAATAATTACGTGAGTAAGCCGAAAAACATATACCATAAAGTTAAAGATCTATTATTTTCTTTATATCTGCACAGTTTGGTCTCCAAATACTCGTTATTTTAACTACCTTCCTAAGAGTAAGCTCTCAGGTGCTTGCTTTAACTTCTAAAGTAGTTTTGGTACTTATAATAATAAAGTCTTACTTTGCATAGTTACTTCAGTTGCTTTGGGACTTTTAACTTAAAGTTTAATGCGTTAAGATGCAAACTTTGGCACCAAGTTGAAGTTTAAGTTTATTCTTATGGGGGTTTTAGAGTTATGGACTGAGAAAGCAATGCAGTAAATTAATTTAATTATTATTATTTTTTTATGGCATAAGCCGTTAAACGAGCAGACGGATCACCTGATGGTAAGCAATCGGCGTTGCCCATGGACACCTGGAACACCGGAGGCGTTACTAGTGCGTCACCGGCTTTTTGGGGATTAGAAGTTTGAGGATCGTTGGGGATTCAGGGATTGGGAAAATTGGTGAAGGGGAAGGTAATTGGGCCTCCGGTAACCTCACTCACACGACGAAACACAACGCAAGCGTTTCTTTACGTCGGTTTTCTGTGAGGCCGTGGTATCACTCCGGTCGAGCCGGCCCATTCGTGCCGAAACATGGCTCTCCCACACTTTTATATTATGCACGGTTACTTGAAGTATCTAAAATAGGACTACGTTGCTTATTACCATACTCAGTGTCCTTTAATGAATACTGAACCCAGTCCTCAACAATTGTTTTTAGAACAACATAGTCACTACGCAATAGTTTAAGTAATTTTAAATATCTCTATATATTAGTATATTTATTTCTTAGCTGTTTAATTCTGGTATAGAAAAAAAGTTAAATATTAAAAAAAAAGACAAATTTCATTACTTTCTTAATTTTTTTAAATCTATACTTCTTTAGTCTGTTTTGTCTTTTCATCTGTAATCTTTATAGATTATGTCGATTTTCTATATCAGCTGTACTTTGCGGTTTCTTAGTTGAGTGCATCTATATCGAAATAATGCATTTGCACGTGCATTTTACTTTCATAGGATGTAGCTAAGGTAGAAAAAGTATTTTTCTATGGTATTACGCACTGAAACAACATATAAGAACTTTAAAAAATCGATCATATGCCCTTAGAAATATAGTCTAGTTTTAAAAGCATAAGAAACTGCAAACAATCAGCTGATTCCCATGCATTGACACACGTGTAGACATTCTATCATTACAATATCGACCATAACACTCAAATAGTAGAGTTAGTTTTAGATTAAACATTGAAATGGATCAGATCAGCTGATTCTCAAGGCTTCGCACACGTGTAAAGGTTGTATTTGCGATTTTTTGAAGGATTATCTTTGAAAAAAATCTTTTATGCGCTTGCGCAAGGGCCGTGGGAGCGAGATCTTGGTAACACGTGCTAACTTACCTGGGTTACGTAAAAAAACCTTTCGAAAGACATTTTTGAAGGCTTTGAGAATAGTACTAAAATACGTATACAGAGCTGACAATGAGACTTTTTGACAGTTTCATAAATGCTCGTTCGATTGGCGATCGATTGACAAAGAATTTTATATCAAATTGAGGCGACAAAGACTTATATTGTGAAAATATGAATAGGTATTGTAATAAACATTGTAGAGAAGTACAAAGGTCTAATTTATTTTATTTGAGGAGTGAGCGAAGAAGGAAATTTTAGGAGTATTCTTATAACTTTTTGCTTGACCCGGGGATCCATCGGAGTGGTATGCATTTAATTTTATCTCCACCCATAATAACACCTATTTTTATCGCAAGAATTACTAAAGTTTTTAAAAATTTGCACGGAGTCCGGAATTGTGCCCGGTATATGGCAACAGGCTCACCCCCCTATTAATTGGGACTCACAACATAAATCGTGAAAAGTGGTTCTGGAGCGTAAGAAGTTATCTATAGAGGTCGAGGTGGCAGTGATTGAGGTAGATGTAGTAATTTAAAGACTCTGGAGAGACTGCCTCGTTGGCTGAGTCGCAAGCGTAGCAAGGGGTCTCGGGCAAAGTACTAAGTGGGTTTTAAAAAAATATCTCAGTAGTAGCACGGAGTCTGGAATTGTGCCCGGTATATGGCAATAGGCACATGAGAATCATAACATAAATAGTGAAAAGTGGGTGTTACATTGTACAGTGGCATTAAATGCCGTAATGTGCACCTCTAACCTACCCCTTTGGGGATAAAAGGCGTGATGTTATGTTTATGTTATGATTTCTGACAAGTGTCTTAAAAGCCGATCAAAGACCGGGTAGTAGCTTTCTGAACCTGAACGTTCTAAAGTCAAAGTCGTCAAAGTCAAAAATCATTCATTTCAATTACGTTTCAGGCGAGATAGTGGTCAAACGTCAGTCCCAACTATTACAAAAAAAAACTCAATGGGTTACACTTTTTTCAATCAACGCAATACAAGTCTTGGTTACATTGTTACTATGATCTTAACACTGCCTGCTACGCCTGAGTTTGTATGTCCCTCCTCCTATAAAACCTTCTTATGTTAATTAAGCTTATTGAAGCTGTTGTTTCTTGAGATTAGTTAGACAGTCAGAATCTTTTACTCAACTCAGATATGTCACTTTCTACTACCATACTGTTACTAACAAGATAGCCAACAACTCCGAATTCATTTCACAAAACCAAACTCAAACATAAATCAAATATAACGATCTGAAGAACCAATTATATAATTATCATTTCACAAACATTTATGACACAACGTAAATCATAGTCTATCTGTAACATATTATTGTACAACGTGTTATATGGAATTTATCAATTTATTACACCAAGCACTATAACAGCAATAAATAAGAAAAATACTTGACTATTTAGAAATAGCGTTAGATGGCAGACCGTTAAAAAAATGACTATAAAAAACTGTAACAATTTGTGTGACGAATCTGTAACGAAGTTTAGGTAAAGATTGAAAGAAATCTGTTGGGATATTGGTTCTGTATGTTTTTTTCAACAGTAGGTATACAAAAGGATTTTCTTGAATCATTATTATCATCATCAACAGCCTATAAATGCCCACTGCTGAGCAAAGCCTCTTCTCGGACGGAGAAGGTTTAAGCATTAATTACCACGCTTGCTCAATGCGGGTTGGCGAATTCAAACTTATAATTAGAAATTATAAGTCCAGGTTTCCTCACGATGTTTTCCTGAAGGAAAACACTTAATCTTAGAAAGTATAGATAACTCGGAAAAAGTCACATTGGTCCTTCCCGTTGGTAGGTTTCGAACCCGCACCCTCATACATGAGAAGCGGGCGTCTTAAACCTTCGGGCCACCACGACATTTTCTTGAATGCTAAAGACTAGTTCACAGTTAGTTTATATAGATTTGTTTATTTAACAGACGTGTTTTTAGTCTTTTTTTTTAACTACAATAGCTTCAAAAAAGTTACAAAAAATATGCAAAAAAGACCCGAGAGAGAAAAAGTATCTCATGATCGGAAAATCCTTCGATATTCTGACTGACTAATAAATAGGTACTCAAATAAACTTAAAATAAACGAACTTAAAAACTGATTGTATCTTAAATTAGATTATCTTTAACATTTCAGGACGAAAACACAATTTAAAACAACCACAGCCTTTTCTCAGTACATTAAACTCAGATAAGAAAAAAAACCAAACAAAAGAAAACTGTCATTGTGTAGCCTTAATTAATTAAATCCTCCATTTTATTATATCACCGGAGATTAGGCAATATCCTGCTCGGTTTAATCCTTATAAATTGTGGGAAAAAATGGCTCTTTTGCAATTCTCAGCGGTGGGAAGTGATTGTCCAGCAGTAGTATAATACAATCGGAAATAAGAGCCATCGTTAATTGAGCGGTTTATTTCTTGCATTAATTGTAATTGGAGTATTTTATGGTGCAAGTTTTGCAGTTTAACAGCTTCGTTATGTAATTTAGCTGCTGTATTATTTTTGATGCTGGTTTGGTTGTGAATTGCAGTTTGTAACTAGGTACTTACTTACGTTTTTTTTTTTCGAAAATACCGTGTGAGTGATCCGTGAACCGAGGGAGTAATCTATTACTCGTTTAAATAGGATACTATTATTATGTAATTATTTTTATATTTCTGGGATAAGAATATAATTTCATTATGACTGGCATCGACCTTTTTAGACAGAGGCATTAGAAATTTTATCAGCAGTAGAAACGGGGTGGTTTTTAGTCAGTAAGAGTCTGACACTACCTCTCGCCTCACCAGGGCGGGAGAAGTCATTGGATGATTTTCCCCACTAAAAAAAAGTATATGAATGGACTAATCTCTGCAACACCCTTAGTCTAATATCAAAGTAATCCGGAACTAAACTTAATAGTGGGGTGGCGACATTAGGCAGAAAGCCCGTCAGGCACGAACACCTTCACCTCGCCTGGTCGGAAGACCCTCCTTTTCCGATCTTAGGGAACTCTACTTACTATTTCATAGAGACTACTTGCGAATAAATATGCGCAAATAGATGACTCCTGCTTTTCCTGTTCTCGTATAAATATTAGAAAATTATATCTTAAGTGAGACTCCTCACTTGACAAATGCTCCTACCGAAAAATAGATTTTTAACTTTTCAGTGCACTCTTCTCTGCCTACCCCTTTACCACGGATCTCTAAACTAGAGTACAGTCGCGTGCCATATTAATGAATGACATGGTGTTGTGTGTAACATTGTTAAATAGCGTTTAGCGATACAGACAGTTGAAGTAATGCTCATAGTCACGATATGTTCCGGTATTTATTGATAAACCATTATCACCCTTATTGTCTGTAGTAATAAAGGTAATTAGAGAATATTCTAGGTGATGTATTTTGAGAATAGCTGCTTTGAGTAAGTGCTTGTTAGTGCGACTGTCGAGTGGGGGGCAGAAGGTATTTAATATCTTAAATGACTGAAAAATTTAGGTGTACGTATTACAAAACCATGTCTGTTTACCTCTCAACCGAATATCTTCATCACTGGTTCGTCAAACAAAATAAAATAAATAAAAAACATTTATTTCTCACATCTAAGAGATCCATAAAATATGGTTGTATGGTATAATAATATTTCTACCATACAATAACTTTTTCAAATAAATACAATAAAAAAAACATTATAATCGCAGTCATACATAATTTAGTCAAATTATCATAATTACATTACAATCAGACATACTTATAATTAAAGAGAAAATATCAACGCTCTTGCGCTTCACCACGTTTGCTCAATGCGGGTTGGCGATTACAAAACCTATATAAAGAAATTATCAGCCCAAGTTTCCTCACGATGTTTTCCTTTACCGTTTGTCAGTGGTGTCTAAATAGTCTTAGAAAGTACACATAACTCGGAAAATGTCACATTGGTACTTGCCGTTGGTAGGTTTCGAAACCCGTCCTCTCATGCATGAGAAGCGGGAGTCTTAAACCTCCGGGCCACCACGACTATTCATTTTTGCTCATGTTAGGTATATGTGTTGTAAATGCATTTCATTCTTCAGTACATACATTTTCTACACAACATAACATAACATCACGCCTCTTATCCCCGAATAGGTAGGCAGAGGTGCACATTATTCCACTGTACCTCTATAATGTAACACCCACTTTTCACTATTTATGTTATGAGTCCCATGTATGTCCCATAGGGGGTGAGCCTATTGCCATATACCGGGCACAATTCCAGACTCCGTGCTACTACTGAGAATTTTTAAAAACCCAGTAATCCTGAGACCTGGGAATCGAACCCGAGACCCCATGCCCGGCAGTCGCACTTGCGACCACTCGGCCAACGAGCAGATAAATTATCTAATGAGTAAGTTACTTAGCTACTGGTGTTAATCACAATAATTTACGAGTTCATTTAGCTTAATAATTATATTGAAGCAGATTGTAAAGTATAAAAGTTCCCTCTATATGATATCATAATGATATTTTGCAATAGTAGATAATAATTCATATTATCTTATTACTGGTTCAGTGTACTAATAAATAATAAGTCATTATAGTTTATTTTTTAGTAATTATTTTTTAAATGCCATATTGAATGATAAGATTAAATCTTATTTTTGCATCAGGACTTTAATAAGAAATAATATTAATTATATGAATGATTTAAGAAGCGTATTAACCTAAATATTATCATTATAAATTTTCCAAGTTTTCCAAAATCATAGGCTTATAAACCTTATGTAAAAGGTACTAAATTCAAAATCTAACGATTTTTTTATAAAACCAAATCATATAATATTGAATACCATATCAAACAGCTGCTCGTACACTAAAAATTTCAACCAAAGACAGGACAAGATCTTTAAGAAGTATAACGTAATCTTTTGTGCGACTATCATCGCAGACAATAGAACAAACACAAGGACGCATTTACCTCACTCTATTAAAATGCTATTACATATAAAAACCACTATTTAAATTGCATCCACCAAAAACCTTAATAACCCTTCTTACAATTACCATAAAGTCGAAATTTGAGCACACTCAGCTTTGACAGCTGTCAAATTTAGTAAACGTCAAATGCATTGTGTATTTATATTGTTTGTTTTGGGTGCCTTTTGTTGAATTTTAATTTATTCATGTTGGTAAATATAGTGCTGACGGAGAATGTTATGACAATAACTTAAGAAATAGGGTTGGAATTTTACTAAATATTTAGATTTAGACAGACTTGAGACTGTATAAAAACTAATTTAGATAAAGATAATTACTTTTATAACTTAACACTGCCTCGTTGGCCAAGTGGTTCGATTCGCGGATCGGGAAAAGTATTACTGAGTTTAATAAAATCTCAGTAGTAGCACGGAATAACGTCTGCAGTTGTGTCCGGTATATAGCAATAGGCTCACCCCCTATTACATCGGTCGCAAAACACAAATAGTGAAAAGTGGGTGTTACATTATGTCGTGGCACTAAGTGCCGTGATGAGCACCTCTACCTACCCCTTCGGCGATAAAAGGTTGATGTAAATGTTATGTTTAACACTTTATTATAGAAATAGTAAAAAATATCGTTAAGTAAATAGTTTGACTGTGTAACTAACATAAATCTTCTAACACTTTTCTCAGTTTCCATAAATGTACTTACTTATTAATTCTTTATACGGTTTCAATTGCTCTAACATGAATCATAGAATCAATAATAGATGGGCTCCGGCTCGAAGTGCAGAAGTAGGAACGGGGTTTAGTTGTTTAGTCAGTAAGAGTTTAACACTCCCTCTCGCCTCACCCGGGCGGGAAAAGACATTGGATGATTTTCCACAAAGAAAAGAATCAACAGTGGATAGCATAGTAAGATACAACCAATTAATAGGAGGTCCCTTTACTTTGTAACTGAAACGTAGTACCGTTGTCAAAATCACTATTGAAGTCCTAATCTTTTAAGTCGTTATGGTATGGATGGACTCCAAATTATTACTAAGGTTTTCGAATATGAATGTACTTACATAATAGAAGTTTCAATTATACTAAGTGTAGGGGAAGAATAAACTCGTCCTTTTTATGTGGGAAACATACTCATCTACATATTTTTAAAAATGAGGTGATTGTACTGTGTTATCGGTTCATTATAGCCAATGGGAATTTTTTTAAGGGGGGAAAAATCATCGAATGACTTCTCCCGCCTTGGTGAGGCGAGAGGGAGTGTCAGACTCTTACTGACTAAAAACCACCCCGTTCCTACTCCTGCACTTCGAGCCGGAGTCTCGGTAACCCGTTAATTTGTCCGTGGCTCCGTATCGGCATCTTTCAAGCGCGCGTGGATCGCGACGCGTCGTAAGCCAATGGGTATATTATTATGATAGAAATTACTTAGAGAATCGAAATACTTACCAGTTACCACATCCAACATTTCTATCTTGGCGACATCATCAGTAATCTCACCATTATTCTCAACAAGGTAAAAACTAATCAAATATGGCATTACAATCGATTATACTCATCGAGTTTCAACTCGATATGTCGCTGAATCGATTTGTTTTTTGTACTCGATATAGCATCGATATATATCTCGGTTTGACAATGGCGACCACAAGCATTTGAAGATCATATCGTTTTCATGTGATCTTTATGGGGTATTGTGCATCAGGATGCTTCGTGAAAAAATTGTATGGGATGCGTAACGGTTCCTTAGTTATTATTTATGGTATTGTTATGGTAGTCGCTAGGAAGTTTTGTGATGGTAATTCAAAGTTAGGGGGTTACATTTAGGGACGCTTCATACAAATTTCTTTGTCGGCTACTACATATTTGCATTAAGCCTTTTGATTCTGGTCATTAACCATCGGTTTTTTTTATGATAGACTTCGAAGTCATTTACGAGTCTTACGACACTGAAAACTGTTAAATTATATATATTTTTTTACATAAGATGCAGCATTTTCGATTGGTAGCTTAGAATAGGAAATAAAGAACTAAGATTTTTTTTAAATAAATGTATTCTGAAATCTTCTATACTTCATACAATTTAATTGAAATTCTTAGAAGTCATTTAATTCTAAAATTCTCCCTAACCATTTATTTTACACCATACACGTTTCCCCTAATTATTTCCAATTCACACGTATCCACATATCCGTAGCATCGCCATCAATTACCCAAAGTCTTGTATGAAGTGGCATCAAACCACCATCTGAAGTGGCATTCAACAGTCAGATTGATGGATAGACGTGAATAATACTCATTTATACAAGATCATTACGATTGTGTTCGAGAAAACGGTAAAAATCATCTCCAATCTCCATATTAGTTTTGTGATTTGATGCATCTAATATGGGCATTCTTTCTTGATTTGGAGAAAAGTAATGATCATGTTCAGATGACCCTTCAATAACTATTCAAAGAGAGGTTTTGATTGACTTCTTGTATTTATTATGCATAGATATTTTTATTAGTTATTCTTTTCTTTGTTATTCTGTTTGTATGGTTGACAGGTGGAGTTTCTAATTGGGTGTTTATTTTTTTGTGTCTTTCTTTGGTTCGTCGTTTGGTGTGATTGAGTTTTGATCAGATTCGATGGAAAATCTCCATTACTTTAGTAAGTTTAAAAAATACATTAAATTTGTCTTCGTCATTAGACTTATATTAAACGTTCGGGTTTCTCAATATTCTACGGACGACATCCATTTTTTTATTATAGTACTATGGATTAACGATTAAACATTTTCGTATGGATTTAAGTACTTGTTGACAGAATATACTTTCCATCTTTGTTTAGTGCCTCAAGACAGCAAGAACGTAATTAGACATCCTTCTAATAATGGGATAGCTGTAGGTAGCTCTAACGATTTATAAAATTGATGGCCCAAATTCGCCGGATGCAAATCTGGTCCACGGAAGTAACAGTTGGCGGAAATCGAAACGTGCCAAACTAACACACAAAATATTCACCGGCTGCGAATATTTAAACTTAAATGTTCTATTTTTGATGCACCAAAAACCACCAGATGCATAGCAGGTACAAGAAACAGCATCATGTTGCAAATTACACTAACCGACCAAATTGAGAAGCAAGACTTTAAAGTAAAGCTATGGTAATTTGAGGGTCTTTTAAATTTGGCCAGGTTACACCCAAAACCACAGCTTGCCACGACAGATGTAAGACACCGACAAAAACAAGCACGTGCGGTCTTGGAAAAAAATCGCAAGCGCGCACAAGTAGACATGCGACACCTTTTTTTGAAAAAAATCCTGCGTAGGCGCACGTGATTTCTGAGAAACAGCGTGAAATGAATATTTTCGATGATAGCGGTGTTTTGAGCAGCTGTTCCTAGACTAGGATTATGTTCCTGTGGTCTGAAAGCTGGTTTACTATGTTTTTGTAGTTTTTCCTTGTGTAGAACACAAGTAATTTTTATGTTTTCCTTTTATCAAAAGTACACAAGTATTCATAAAAATGACACTGTTATGATATTTAGTAATAAATATGAAGGAGCGTCGAGATGAATAACTCAATCACAAGGTACCTTTTAAAAAAACACATTTTATATTTCCCCTATATCCTTTTTTTTAACTACCAACAAATCCTAAAAACAGGATTAACCCACTCATCTTTATCGATCAAAACAGCCCGTATACCAAACATTGGTGCATTGTTTGCCAACATCGTAAAGATATGGCCAATGTTTGTGGGTGGTCCCAGCCTAAGCACGTGTATTGACAACCCCTTGCTTCCGTGTGTCAGTTTGTTATTGTTGATGCTTCATCAAAGTTTGAGAAGTGAATTAAATTTTAACACTTGAAACAATGGCTCTTATTGTGCTTCAGCGTCTGTTTCAACACCTTCATACAAGTAGCCATGGCTTATGACATACAAAATATGTTCTTAATTCAAATTGATCTGATACATAGCTTACCCAGACATTGCGAAACAGGGCATCAAAGTTACATAATTCCCAATTGACTGTACGGTTGGTGCGGTGGCTGGGCAAACGCCTGCCGCGTAACGTTTTGTGGGTTCAATTCCCGCACAGATTAACTATTTGTGTGATCCACAAATTGTGTGATCCACAAATTGTTGTTTCATATAAAATTCGATGCTTTGTATAAAAATGTTTGCACGTCTCTCTGTGTAATACTAGGGGTGATGTGGGTGATACCATAGATAAAATAAAGATATAAATTTTAATATTTCTGCGGGTGAGCCGAACGTTTGAGATAGATTATATTAAGATCTTTAATGTAGATAGTTGGTTTCGGTCTTGTATAAAAATTTAAATTAATATGTTCTGTGGTTTGGATTTTAAATTAAAAACATAATTATGTTAACCGCTACTGTTTTAAATGAAATTGGTTTCAAATTAGGGGTTTCAAACATTTTCAATTTTTAATTTCCTAATAGGTCTGTTGTGTACAAAATATATTAAATTGGACGTATGTAACTGAATAAACATGACTGTCAAAGAATATCTACACAATTTGATGTCTTTACATGTCATTTAAATATTTAAAAACACAATAGATTTCAATACTTTACAGCTTCTAAATTTAAAAGTATCCACGTTAAAAATATATTTTTAAGAACGAAAAGGTTAAACGTGTTTGTGAGCTTCTTTATTTAAAAAGCTACAAGTTAATAAAACTCTTTCATCACCTTTGTGCTTACTTAAAAATAATTGTTTTTTTTACACAACCGCAACACCGGTACAATTGTCCATACAGCCTTCGATGTACAATGTATAAAAAAAATATTATGTAGGTACTTATTTCAAATTAAGAACGCGGTTAATGTTCACGAAAATTTTGTGAAATTATTTGTTCTTAACCGACGAGCTTGTATAACCAGATATATGAATGTGATGGAAGCTAAGGAAGTATATGTAAGGAACTTATTTGGTGGCGCTCTGTGGGTTTTGCAAGCATGAGTGATGCTTTTGACCCATAGGGGTATGCATGTTATTTGGAACAATAAAGACTCATTAAGTATTAAAAGGTTGTAGATTCTATGATTAAACAAAAACATAAAAATATTTGGTATACTGCCTCGTTGGCCTAGTGGTCGCAAGTGCGACTGCCTGGTATGGGGTCTCGGGTTCGATTCCCGGGTCAGGCCAAGTATTTACTGAGTTTTTTAAAAATTGTCAGTAGTAGCATGGAGTCTGGAATTGTGCCCGGTATATGGCAATAGGCTCACACCCTATTACATGGGACTTATAACAAGAACAGTGAAAAGTGGGTGTTAAATTGTGCAGTGGCATAAAGTGCTGTAATGTGTACCTCTACCTACCTCTCTGGGGTTAATAAGACGTGATGTTATGTTGTTTTATAATATAATAATTTTTCAAAACAATTTAAAATTTCACAAAATCCACACACACATCTAAATACACTTCTCTTCACATACCTATTGCAAGTTCAAATTTAAAAATAGAACAGAATAAAAATGATGGCCGCTAACTTATTTCAAACCTCCTTACTATAAGCTATCAATGATCTTTTTAATTTTACAATCCTTCGTATGTAGGCTATATTTCTTTTTCATTAGATAGGGTATTCCATTTTGAGCACTATTTAGTACCTAGATGCAAGATAAGGTGTAATTAAATGTCATTATAATTTAGGTCAAGATGGCTTATATTTAATGGTACGGCGCTATTTTTAGAAAAATATAATAATATAGTATCTTGCTGTGTGATAATTCTTCTTTTATGACTCATTACATGGGTGTTGGAGTATAAATAAATGTGCGTAATATAATCTGTGGTGGGAAGGTGAGTTTGAAGATAGTTTTTCTCTAGTTTTATTTACCTACTAATCCATTTGGGAGCCAAACCTGGGAGCTATTCCCAATCGTAGTACCATTACTAAAACGTTTCAAAAAACCTAAACAGCTAATCGGTATCAAACTTGAAACCTTAATGGGTACTGGTAATACTCCATTAAAACATTGTATAAGAAACCTTAACATTCAATTTGAATGTTATGAGGTGAGATCTTTACTAGATGTGTTCATTTCTAATGAAATAAGAACATCTCTATTAGACTGAATCAGTTCATTATTAGTGAGCAAATACTGCATTTTATATCAGTAGTCATATCACTTAATTCTTGATTAATTTAACAAGAATGTCTTATTGTTTTTTTGCACATTTAATTACTGAATGTACCGTCAACAACATCAGGTACCGTTACATTCCGTACAGGTGCTCCGCGCACGCGCACAAATATCGCGCATGCGCGGTATTAACGCACGATTATTATGGGTTTTGACACCGCATTCCTGGTGGCTCACGATAAATTTTTCAAAGTGATAATTTATTTAAATCCGTTCTTTATTGGTGTTTGATAATCGGAATGCTTATAAAAGGAGACATTCTTTTCACATTTCTCCATTAAATATAACCTCTTATTGTTTCATTAATTATTCGATTGGTTTTATTTTTGTGCGACTACAAACTAGTTCAAATTGATCAAAATGTTCAATGCAAAATGACTAATAGAACTTACTAAGAAAAATCATTCAAAACACTTAATTTTTAACACGTGTTTTGAAGGACCATGTGGTCTTTGGCTAAAAATAGGTTTTAGTGCATACCTTGCGTGTAACGTAATAGATGAGTAAAGGACCAGGTGGCTAGACTACATCTCTAATTAATAGGCCTTAAGGTTGTGAAGGACCAGCTGATAGAACCAACCCCTTTTTAGCACAAGACGAGAATTGATATTTGATTTTTGCCTAGTATTGGTAAAGGTAAAGTCTAAGCATTAATTTCAATTAGACAAATAGGAGTAGATATACTTTTTTTTAAAGGGGAAAATCATCGAATGACTGCTCCCGCCCGGGTGAGGCGGGAGGGAGTGTTAGACTCTTACAGACTAAAAACCACCCTGTTCCTTCTCCTGCACGCCGAGCCGGAGCCCCAGTTACCCGTTACGTTCTCCGCGACAGTAGATATACTTTAAGGTAAAAATTACAATCAAAATATGTATTATATGTTATGCAGTTCATTATTTTTATAATACCAAAATGTTTATATAGCTCAACGCGAATGGAAGAGAATTTGATTACCTGAAGAAGGCAATTCAAATTAGCTTCTTTTATGACAAAAGGCGACAAGCGAGCAGACGGTTCTCCTGATGCCAACATCACATGGTACCAATCATTGACAAAATTGAATGAAACTCACAACACCACCAGAGTAATTACAAATGCGTTGTCGGTTGTCTGTTTGGGGAAGGGTCATGCTATGTTAAAATATATCTACTCAGGAAGTACGAAGAATGTAGATACTTTTTTTTTGAGGGGGGAAAATCATTCAATGGCTTCTCCCGCCCGTGTGAGGCGGGAGGGAGTGTCAGACTCTTACTCCTGCACTTCGAGCCGGAGCCCCGGCAACCCGTTAAGTCTTCCGCGGCTCCTTAGAATGTAGATACTAAGGTAGACATTAAACTTTTCTCAGTAATTTTTATATCAATAATTCAATTATGATTTATGATCGATAAAACAACGGCTTTACTTTGTATTGTCTATAAAAGGTATTGTATTTTATAGCGTCACATATTTCTTGTGACAAGCTTTAGAAACTTGGAAGTTAACTGCCGCGTATTGATCAAATTATTGACATATAATTACATACTGCATTGCTAGGTTATTAATGCCACTTAGCTCCTGATTCCAGGAAAGAATTCTTGATTAATTAAACCCATAGTTACAGAGCCAAAATGAAATAATATAACGACAGTCGTGAAGTTTTTTTTAAATAATTAATATTTACCATACAACGTGGCAATGCTGCCAGCCTTCTTGGTACTTTCCCCACTGACGTCGATGCGGACGAATTTTTCAATGGTTTATGTAAGTATGTAGCTGTTTATAATTTTATTTTAAGTATTTATTTTTCTTAAGTTGTATATATTTAATTTAAGTTAGCATTAATTTTATTTACGTTTATATTTTTTCCATTTTCACATTTATTAATTTGTCATGACTATCGTGATACATACTGAATTAACTAAAAATCACAACCGCGACGATTAGGAAGAGTCCCTCTGTGACTCGAAACTAGTAGAGCTTTTCTCAAAATATTTACGCGAGTAACTCGTAATTTTAATATAATTGAAATGAGGAATAATTTCGAATATTTGTCAATTCTTCCATATTCAGACTAAGTAAGAACCGTCAAATATGAATTTTATTGTATAGTTAAGAATTATTTGTTGATTGAAAAATCAGTCCTCAAAGACTTTGTATCAATGATTTTAATCTTATGAATCTTATAATCCCCAAACTTGTTTACCTATACTTAACTAGAACATTTCTGTCAAGCCCTTTAAGGTAAGTATCTACAAAAGATATTATAACATTCCCTGATCTCAAAATCTACGTGCTTCCTTGAAATACCAATGGTATTAAGACATTACATAACATAACATCATGCCTTTTATCCTCGAAGGGGTAGGCAGAGGTGCACATTATACCACTGTACAATGTAACACCCACTTTTCACTATTTATGTTATGAGTCCCATGTAATAGGGGGTGAGCCTATTGCCATATACCGGGCACAGTTTCAGACAGATTAAGACATTAATAATACAAAATAATAACACTTTACCTACATTCACTAGGCACAGTAGCAAAATCATTAATCGTGTTTCTTAACATCTGCGCCTACGCATCTGCCATAACCCTTCCGTAAAAAGGATTGGTTGAAAAAAATGGTTCTTTTTGTATGTTTGTAACGATTTTCTTGAGAACAGTTACTTACAATTTTTGACATTAGAAACCACTGGACCTTGCGATTCCGATGTTTTACGAACTGTGAAATACATTTGTTTTGTGTTACAAGTTTTTTTTTTGACTGTACTCGAGTGTCCAATCCTCAAATGCGGTGGAGAACCTAACGGGTAACCGGGGCTCCGGCTCGACGTGCTGGAGAAGGAACAGGATGGTTTTTAGTCAGTAAGAGTCTGACACTCCCTCCCGCCTCACACAAGCGGGAGCAGTAATTAGATGATTTTCGCCTCTTAAAAAAATGCGAATAAATGGTGTTTTATTTTTCAATTACAAACATTATTATAGTAACAAGATGCTTACGGTAATCGGGGATAAAGGATAAATATCTTGAAAAAAAAACAAAAAGTTTTTTAACGGATTCCATTTAACAATATCCATTCACCGAAATAAACGGAAATTGTCACTATAATATGTACACTCCCACTTTTATCTGTCCTCAGTATAAAATTAATTCTTTAACGATGTCCCCGAAGATTCACATGGGATTTACAGCTTAAATTACACATAAATGGTAAAAACTCATTTCGGACCCTGGAATCCGTCGCCATTTTGTATTTTATTCTTTCAAACTCAATAACTAGCTGTTAAATTAATTAAATTATGATTCCTCACGGTACATGACTTACCAATTAAGTATTTACGATGTCCATTCTCTCAGTTGATTGTAAAAAGTAATAGAAAATTAAATTCAACAATAAAGAACCATTAATCACATCGACTAACAAGGGAATCGATTAATCATTGAACTCGAGTTCTCGAGTACGCATTCTCACTCGGTACGAGTTTACGGAAATACCTAAGAACTATTTAAAAATAGTTGTGAACGAACAGATTTTTAAGAATTTCCGGGAAAATTCTTTGATAATATAAACTTTCAAGGTTTTTTTATTAGATTTAAGAGGAATGGTTGAATGTGTCAGCAAAATTACTCGTAAAATTATATATTACTATTTTTAAACAACTATGAATGAGTTAACTGTTTGAAATGTACGCCGTAGTTGAAATTTATTTTTAAAAATCTATACAGATAAATAAAATTGGATAAAAATAACCGCTTTTTACTACATGCATATAAACATACATTCTATACACAAACCAAAATATTTTTTTACAATATGTGTCTGTCTGTCTGTCTGTTTGTACTGGCTAATCTCTGGAATGGCTGGACCGATTTTGCAAGACTTTTATTGGCATATACCTGATGTAGGTACTAAGGAGTAACATAGGCTTCTTTTATTTTGGAACATTGACAAAAAGGCTAGTTTTCTTAAATACATATTCTACGCGAATGAAGTCGCGGGCAACAGTTAATATTATATATAATATCAATTATCATCTACCGAACAATATGAGTCATATAGTTAAATTAAATACCAAATATGCAAGTGCAAAAAGGTGTTTTAGGCTCAATTCCTAGGTGGGACAATATCAAAATTGTACTGTTTATTGTCAAATATAATTTTAATGTTATGCATAATCTATATATATAATAGAAAGTCGTGTTAGTTACACTATTTATAACTCAAGAACGCCTCAATCGATTTAGATGAAAATTGGCGGGGAGGTAGCTTAGAATCAGGAGATGGACATAGGATACTTTTTATACAATACTTTTTTTTTACTTTTTACCGAAAATCATGAACGGGAACGGGGGGAAAATGGGATTGCGCGTACGAAGTCGCGAGCTAGTATTCTATAATATTAGATTAGATGTTTATTCAATTACAGTGATAAAAACATGAAGACGTCTTTTCGTCTGAACTCAATCATTCAACGTGTATAGAACCTACTTTTAAATAACATTTAGTGCCAACAAGTACTTCTTCCAGACTTACAGTTCTAAACCTAATTAGCTAATTACCTAGACGAGCTAAGAGCCTCTCAGTCTTATAAGTACTCAACTTAATTAGGAGAGCTCTTTAGCAGAGTAAGGGTGTTCAAAACTTTAATTTTAGTATGAGTTTGTAAGTAGTGAGACAAGAGGCTTTTTGCAAAGAAAGAGTAAATATTAAATGTAATTAGGGGAAGCCCCGTAACGCCGGACGGCACCTAATGCCGGACTCTTGTATTATCTCCATGTAATAACACAAGTGATTCAATTTTTACTATAAATCTTAGATGTCTGCCACTGGGAGACATCCCCCTAAAAATTGAATCGCTTGCATTATTAGTTATCGAGATAATTCAAGTTAGGAGCCGTCTGGCGTTAAGGGATTGCCCCATACATGCCTTTTAGTTTCTGAATGGGTAAGAAGAGAATGTTCCTACATATGATGGCATGTTTAATTCGTTTACTCCAGTTACGTAGGGTAAGTTCTCCATCCACCAGTTCGTGATCATGTTACGGAACGCCCATTAAAAATCCCGAAAATAAGAAAACTGTCGTCATATAGGTAGTATTTAGTACATTTCTGTTTTTTTTTTAAATATTGCCCCACACTAGGATTTTCTCCTGTGTCGTGGGTGCGTTTACAAACATACAAATTCACATACACATGACACCCAGACCTGAAACAACAATTTGTGGATCACACAAAGTGTTGCCCCGTGCGGGAATCGAACCCGCGACACGTTGCACGGCAGCCGGTTGCCCAGCCACCGCACCAACCGTGCAGTCAGTTTGACTTCTTCATGTTTTAAGTATCTTACATTCATGGCGGTATGTAAAATGGACACTAATTGGTAGGTGGACGTGTACAGGCGAAGTTATCATATAAAAGGAATTAGATATTTAAGAAAGACTGGTCTGCAGCAGTTCTCTGATAAAGTTGATCCCCAACCCGCCAGACTTGGTGGATACAACGGCAGACCCTTCTTTGTTGTATATGTTCATATACTACAACTCTGAACTCTAAAGGGATGTTGTTGTACCTGAACATTTTACAATGAAGAATGTTCACGTTTTCAGAAATATGTGTGTGTTGTGTGTGTAACTATGATGCCCTCGATGTTATGAATGGATCTGTATACTTAGTTTTGTCGTATACAACCAAAACTGTTCAAATTATTATATTACTATGCATCTAAAGTTTGAATGACTTGCACTTTTCATATACAAATAACGTTGTACTAATACGTCATAGTACGAAGGTAGTAAATAGGTAATAGGTATTTAAAGATACAAATGAGTAGTGACTTTCTTAACGTACATCGCAGTTACATTCTTCATTATTTGTTCTTACTGCTTCGACTTACAGATTGTATCAGAAACCTTGATCTTCACAGTCGCACTTCCGACTACTTATCCGAAGATATTTTCGTGATATATTTAAAACTAGCGATCCACCCCGGCTTCGCACGGGTGCTATACGCATGTATTATACGTATAAACCTTCATTAAGATTCACTCTATCTATTAAAAAAAACTGCATCGAAATCCGTTGCGTAGTTTTAAAGATCTAAGCATATATAGGGACAGACAGACGGTAGATAGCGACTTTGTTTTATACTATGTATGTTTCGCGTATATTTAAGAACTTCCGTCAAATTAAAATAGCTGAATTCAATGATGAATAGATCTGTTTTATACGATTTCAATATATCTACAGATTTATGATTGATCTCGTAAAAAAGTTGTAAACTTTATATCTATGTTATGTCAATTTTATTTAGATTTGAATACTCAAATACAAGGAGTATTTGAATTCAGAATTTTGGTATGGTTTGCGTGGGATAATTTGGTGTAAGTTGGGATAGTATGAATCTTTTAAACTAATGAAACATGTAATAATCCTATTGGTTTTTGCTCACAATATGGACCATGAACTTTGTACTTGCTTTACGGTACATACAGGATGGAATTTTGTAATGCCACCTGAAGGGGAAGTACTTCTTAATACTTTAGATAGCAAATTTTACTCAAAGAAAACATTTCTTTATTTTTGAAAAGAAAGAAAACGGCATTCGAAGACTTTTTAAAATTACCTTACCGCACACGGTAATCGAACCGACTAAAATCTGTAAAAGTCGTCGTCGTCAGGGTCAATAACGATTTTTTGTGGGAATATGTATAAAATCAAATTTTCATTAAATCTTATGAGAATGTAAACGAGTTGAGAGTTGAGGTTCACTACGAGACAACTAATAATCGATGCAATAAAAGTACAGGGTGCAACTTCAGATTTTACTCGGTTCGATTACCGTGTGTGACAAGCGAATTTAAAAAAATATTTGAATGCAGTTTTCTTTCTTTTCAAAAATAAAGGAATGTTTTCTTTGTGTAAATTTTTCTATCTTAAGTATTAAGACTACTTCCCCTTCAGGTGGCATTGCAAAATTCCACCCTGTATATGTTCATGTTTGAAAACACTTTCTCAATAACGGTAAGTTATTTTGCAATGGGTTAAAAAGGGCCTAACATTTCCCCATAAAAATTTAACTTTTGCATTTTATAATTAGAATATAATTATATAAAAAAAATTTAGCCCCAGTACTAATAAACGTTTCTTACATTTGAAAATAATTTAAAATATCTGGAATTTTAATATCGTCATATACTTAGCAATAGGCTTACTTATCTTTGTAAAATATTCTAGTAATAACTAGTATCTAAAGTTTTTCGATGCGACTTTTATTACACAATATTGCCTAAAACTGGTTGGTCTAAAATCTTTGATGTTATATCATCCCATTCGAGTGTGATGATAGCGATGTTATCAGTAAAATCTATCACAATGACGTCATTTATGTTTAATTTATACAAAATTGTATTAACATGAATATATAACAATATTATAGTTATGACAGTTTGTTTGCTTTGAATAAGCTCCGGAACTGCTGGACTGATTTTGAAAAAATCTTTTATTATTTGAAAGTTTACTTATCTAGACGTAACATAGGCTACTTTTATTCCTAGTATTTATTTTACCTATTGAATTGCCTTTTACCCCCGAAGGGGTAGGCTGACGTGCAAATTACGGCCCTTAATGCCCCTGTATAATATAACACCCACTTTTCATTATTTATATTATGAGTCCCATGTAATAGGGGGTGAACCTATTGCTATAAACCGGGCTCCGTGCTACAACTGAGATTTTTTTTAAAAACCTATAATACTTTGCCGGCTCGGGAATCGAACTCGAGACCCCTTGCCCGGCAGTCGCATTTATGACCCACACATAAATATAAAGAATTAATTGAGTACGTGCGTGGTACGATCCATATCTAGTATTTATTTTGTAGAATTGAGGCTACTAGAAACGTTTTAATTTTTACGTGGGTGAATACAAGTCAAAAGCTAATACTTTAACAATATGTAATACAATCCTAGGAAATGTGTTTATCATCGTAACGTTTTTTTAATAGGCCTTTTAGGAGTATTTTGACCTTTACAGCCTTTTGTGGGTTTATTTATTTCTAATTTCGTTCCGGGGTATAATTCATCCTATACCTACAGATAAATAAAATTGGATTGTCTGTTTGTAATATTGAAATAACCGCTTTTTACTACATGCATTTGAATATACATACGATACATGAACTGAACGATAGGTGATCTGCTAAATGCATAATTTTAAGAGGTGTTATGTTTGATTTTGTTGCCTTTGTATTTTTATTACATATAATTTTAGATGTAATAAAAATTATTACATCTCAGAATTTAAAGATAACACGGTGCATCAGCATATCATTGATGACAAAATATGTTATTTTTTGTTAAATTCGCGTACTTAATCAATATTTTTGTGAACAGAAACTTAGTAGTAAGATAATAGAACACATTATCTAATATACTTACAATTACGCTACTTATGTACACATTCGACTTCATAAATACAAATGGCAGTTTAATAAATATCAATAATTAACAAAACCACAAATAATCAGAGTAAATGCTTATTTTTATTCTTAATCTTAAAACTTAATTCGACTGTCTGAATCGTGGCCAGTTTTAAAAGTTATTAACTTGCAACACCTGTCTTTTGCATTAGCTCTGTTTTTTGTCGCTGGCAAGGTGTTTCTTGCATTCAATTTGAATTTGGAACATTAGATTTTTGACATTGGCACTTGATGCTCGATATTCTTTTTTGTTAATGCTTTTAAACAAATGTGTTTTTTTTTTTGTTTTGTTTTAATTCTGTCACATTTTACTAATTGTTTTGATTTAAAATGTAATTGATTTGTTTAATTATAATATAGATAATAACACAAAGTCGTTATCTGGTGCATTTACATTTAATTTATTAAAAAATTAGGTGTCTTTTTTAAAAAACGAGTAGTGTTGTGACAAAACATAGATTAAAAAAATAAGATTTAACACTAATGGTAATACTAATTTTGTCGCAGTAATTTAATACATTTGCACATTCGAATTTTAATAAATAACTGGTGGACATTTGATACTTAATAAAATTGATAAAAATGCTAAGTGAATCTTGTCTAAGGAATTTGAATTAAGTTTAGAATAATATGTATACATATGTTATCTTTGAAGTAGTTTAGTTGTGACAATTTTTAAATAAAATGCCAAATAAGGAAAAAAAATAAACGACAAGTAGTTTTTAATACTAAAATAAATAACAAATTAATGTTTGTTAATAACAAATTAACAAACAAATTAATAATTAAATAATAAATTATTCCAAAAAAAAAAATTAAGAATAAATGTCAAAAAATGAACTTTAAACATTAAATTTTCGACATTTTTATTATTAATACAAAAAAGATGTGAATGTTTTGCGTCGTGTGTACTTGTTTGCTTGGTAGAAGCCAATATGGCGGCGGGAGGCAGGTGATCATTGAGCAGCTGCGCGTGCACATCCAAGGTTACCCCTCTCCGCTTGTTTACCCTATCCCCCCAGCGTATCGATAAGTGATAGTGATGTGCAACGTATTTATATTATGGATTTTATTAATTAGTTTATGTTTTAGTGGTGTCTTTAATAGTTAGGAAATATTTTAAAATTTTCATTGCAAATGGTTGAGTTATTCGCAGCTTTGGCATTTCTGTTTATGATATGAAAGTTGTGTATAAGAAATAAGTTTTGTTATGTAAACTCCCATCATATTTTTTCTTAGTTTTCATTCTACCTATACGTTTTCAAATGCAAATGCTTTTATTCAACTAACCAGCAAGGAATGTAATACTTGAATTGCTGTATAAGAAATCTAGAAGTTTAATTACTCACACCAAAAATAGTATTGTTTTGACTGTTACCAACTATAAAAACACTACAGTCTATAATACCAAACTCCAACATAAAAAAACCAACACTAAAATCCTCGATAAAACCACCCTGTAACGTCACTACTCATAGGTCGAATGTCCACGTGGTGTGCGCACGCGCCAAGTCTCGCCTCGTGTCAGATAACAGTGGCACCCTACGCACAAGCCCGCACGAGCCCGCCCGAGGTCATCCGAACACCCAATGCTGTTAATTACTTAAAAAAAATGGCTGACATTTATGTGTTTATGACATATTTATGTCGTGTTTTCGACTTAAGTTACAGTTAGTGTAAATAGACCTTTCTATGGTTTTTAGCCAATTCATGAAAAAGGTGTTTTTATTAATAAGATTTTAGATAATAATATAAAACATATTTAGTAACGTAAAAACCACAGAACATATAAAAACCGTGTATAAATACCTAAGTAAATGCACCTCTCTTCTAAAGAGGAATTAAATATCATAAACGGTGTATGAACTAATAAAAGTCCTTCACCCGCATACCTACACGTGTTTTCGATAAAATTCCTTTTTATTTACTTTTTTAAAAATTAAGTATAATATTGAATTTGAATTAAATCGTTATATCTACTATCGTATTATAAAAAGAGGAAAGTTCTGTTTGTTTGTACTGAATAGACTTAGAAACTTCTCGACCGATCTTAAAAATTCTTTCACCATTACAAGGGCTACTTTTTATCCTAATTTTCCTACAAAACCCGCAATTATACCACAGATAACATCTAATTAAATTCCACGTAAGCAAAGTCGTAAACTGTAAGCTACTTCAATATAATAATATGCATTGTTTAATATAAATACTTCTAATACTAGTATTATATAAAGCGGAAGAGTTTTTTTTTGTTTGCTTGTTTGTACGCGCTAATCTCCGTACCTACAAGTCTGATTTGAATAATTCTTTTTGTGTTGGATAGCGCATTTATCGAGAAGGGCTATAAAACATCACGCTACGACCAAAAGGAGCTGAGCAGAGCGTGTGAAACCGCGCGGAAGTAGCTAGTTTCTTATAAAAATTCGATCAAAATCGTTCGATTCTCACGACGGACAATTACCTCTAACATTTGCAACAGTAAGTTCAACCCACACTGGCACCGGATTAGATAGTATACAGAGATTCAAGATGACATCATTCTCTTAAGAGTTAAACTTATCTGAAACCTTATATGTACTTAAAAAGTCTATTTATTTCTAGTAACAATACCTTCTGCAAGTTTCCATAATAAATTCGTCATCATTTTCTTATATTTTATTAAGCGTCCATTCAACAACATTAAGAAACATCTTCAAGATTGTCAGTACTGCTTATTATCACTTATACATAAAAATAACAATTTGTGTTATTTCTTGATGAACATGATCGGAATAATAATAATAATTAGATGACAAATGCCTCGTTGGTCGAGTAGTCGCAAGTGCGACTGCTGGGCAAGGGGTCTCGGGTTCGATGGTCGGCCAAAGTATTACTGAGTTTTTAAAAAATAATCTCAGTAGCAGCACAGAGTATGGAATTGAGCCCGGTATATGGCAATAGGCTCACCCCCTATTACTTGAGACTCATAACATAAATAGTGAAAAGTGGGTGTTACATTATAGTGGCACAATGTACACTGCCTACCCCTTCGGGGATAAAAGGCATGATATTTGTATTGGAACTTCCGTGAGACATACTAAATAAATTACTATGTTTTCAGCTTACTCACGTAATAATTTGACGATGAACTCGACTAGTTCCAAGCCATGCTAGAGGCTCATACTCTGTACTGTCGCGGGTCGCGAAATGCTGCTGATGAATTACGTGGGTAAGCCGAAAACATAATAATTTAAAAGGCGTGATGTTATGTTATGTATGACAAATCATCCTCATTTGCAATAAGTCGATCGATATGATTTTAGGAACTTTAGTCTCCATTACTAAACTACTCATGTTTTTGTATAACTTAATGTAAAAAAAAACCAAGATTGTGACTATTGATGCGGTATACATACATACACACATCGTTTTATAATTTAATTGATACATTTAACGATTAACAGCCGATAAGGTGTCCTGTTAACAGAATAATCAAGAGCTGCGGTCAAGGTGACAAATGCATAATTATCATCAAAATATTAAACTCAATTTGAAGAATTTCTGTTTAAAAACCATTTAATTTTCAATCTGCCTCGTTACTGATATGGTTTTAGATAAAAAAGTCTGTGAATATTATTATATTGGTGTGTTTTGTACTAAGATTAGTGTTGGGTCAATGGTAACGGCCTATAAGTAGCCAGTTCAAGGCGATACAAGTTGACTTTTTGCACGATTTCGTTCCTGATTGTGTTTTAAAATTGATATAAGTTGAATTGATCGTGTTTGTTGTTATGTTATGAAATCAATTAGGTGTAGCATAACATAGTTAGCCTTTTTTTTAAGGGGGGAAAATCATCGAATGACTGCTCCCGCCTGGGTGAGGCGGAAGGGAGTGTCAGACTCTTACTGACTAAAAACCACCCCGTTCCTTCTCCTGCACGTCGAGCCGGAGCCTCGGTTACCCGTTAGGTATCAATTAGGTATAGCATAGTATAGTTAGGCTAACATTTATTTTTATTAGTGACATTCAATAAATACGAATTATTCTAAATATTGTTTTTTTTTTAAATAAAACGTTGCCACTGACACTAGGATTATCTCCTGTGTCGTTGGTGCGTTTACAAACATACAAGTTCACATACACATGACACCCAGACCCGAAACAACAATTTGTGGATCACACAAAGTGTTGTTCCGTGCGGGAATCGAACCCGCGACACGTTGCACGGCAGCCGGTTGCCCATCCACCGCACCAACCGTGCAGTCAGTTTTGAGATGATTACTTATGTTTGTAGTAAAAATTTCGTGAGACATAATTAATTATTATGTTTCAGTAGCAGCGCGACAGTCACCGCGTCGCAGAATGCTACTCATGAATATGAGCCCCTAGCATGGCTTGAAACTGGTCGAGTTCCTCGTCAAATAATTACGTGAGTAAGCCGAGAACATAATAATTATCGATTACTTATGTTCATGACACTGTTTGCTCATTTACACTTAAATTTGATTAATAAAATTGTTGAAGAATTAGAAGAACAAAGATACGGCTGTGTTAATGTGTTAGTTTTTAATCCTATTAGCTGATTGGAGCAGCGAATTTAACGTTAAGTACTCTCAATATCTTGGAGGCTGAAGATGTAGGCAAAGTATTGCAATAACCTCATCCCTTATTACATAAAAGTTGGTCTAATAATTACATAACTGACAATAAGAATGTCATAACATCACACCTTTCAACCCCGAAGGGGTAGGCAGAGGTGCACATTATGCCACCGTACAATGTACCACCCACTTTTCACTGTTTATGTTATGAGTCCCATGTAATAGGGGGTGAGCCTATTACCATATACCGGGCACAATTCCAAGATCCGTGCTACTACTGAGATTTTTTTTAAAAACCCTCTAATACGTTGCCGACTCGGGAATCGGACCCGAGAGACCCCTTGCCCGGCATAATAAAGAATGTGTTACATTTAACACCCACTCAACATCTGATGAGGTTTTACGTTTAATTAGCAGATTATCGAATAAGTTCCATGGTATAGGTACCTTATGACTGAGAATGAACCTAGATCATCTTTTATTATATCTATGACCTAGACGAATTTTTGTCCTTGTAATAAGTTATTGGGTGTTGTAACAAGTGCAATGTTATACAGACAGTGGGTAGTAACCGACGGTCGCCAGCATCGAGGTTCTTGAAGCGTGTATCAGGAGAGCGCCGGCCGTGACCGATTGTGCTGGCGAGTGGAGAGGACATGACCCGATGTCTTGAGATGTAATTCACAAATGGAACTGTTGAGTTTGATGGAATTGATTCAGGTATAGAATCGAAAGGCAGTGCCATATTTTATCATCATTATCTTCAACATAAGCCGCGGAGGACTTAACGGGTTAACGGGGCTCCGGCTCGAATTGCAGCAGTAGGTACGGGGTGGTTTTCAGTAAGAGTCTGACACTCCCTCCTTCCTCACCCAGGCGGAAGCAGTCATTCGATGATTTTCCCCCCTTAAAAAAAGTGCCATATTTTCTAATAGTCTAGCAGGGATATAAAGTTATATGGTTAGTTTCAAAAGCTAGTACAACGTCGTTAATTTTAATGATAATTCAGCTAGAATATCTTCAATTCTTTTCAGTTCACATGTCTTGTACTTTTGAATACATACGTCGAAGTGAAGTCAACTTACAAAGGCCTGTTCTATCATTTTATCTAATAATCTAAATAAAATATGCAATTGCAGTCTCATAATTGTTGTAGACTGCAAATAAGCCAACGTTGACATGATATTAAAGACAATATTTACAAAACGTCTTCTATTCTTCATATTATTTTTAAAATACCAACCGAACACACCGTATCTATCGTCACGACCGTTAATTTTCGCATGACAGACGTCCATTTCACTCGTCAGCAGCGGACCGCGGCTAAGCGTTGACTTCCTACATCGCGTTCTGGCGGGTGGCCGTACTAATGACGTGCTTTATGGGAACCATAACCCCCCCTCCCCCTCCCACGTCACCCCCTGGCAATAGAAGAAAAATACTTGTCTTAACTTAATCTAGAACATTCCTGGACGATTGTGTTAACGGATATAAGAGAGTATCTGTCTTCAAGTGGTTATTCTGTTTAGGTCTGGTCTTGAGTTCGGCCGGTTAGGTATAACATCACGCCTTTTATCCCCTGAGGTTTTGGCAGAGGTGCACATTACGGCACTTAATGCCACTACACAATGTAACACTCACTTTTCACTATTCATGTTATAAGTCCCATGTAATAAGGGGTGAGTCTATTGCCATATTTGTATATGGCACAGAATCCGGAATTGTGCCTTGTGGCACAATTCCGGATTCTGTGCTACTATTGAGATTTTTTTAAACTCAGTAATACTTTGCCATATCCGGGTATCTACGACTCTGCTGACATCTGCTGGGTAAGGGGTCTTACCCAGCAGTCTCACTTGCGACCACTCGGCCAACGATTCAGTCGGTTGAGGTAAGGTAAGGTAGGTAGGTTAAAGTTTCAGTAATATGTATCTCACGTCTGGACATAAAGATTGGTGGGTAATACCTATTTATGTTTAAACGATTCAAATATACTGTTATAACTACTTAGAGTTATTTTTCTCTTAAATATTTGTCACGTTGCAAAACACACAATTTCCTAAATTTTTCTTAATATTCCCGTGAAAGGGATCAATCCTCCACATTATTTCAAGTAATGAACTTTAGGTAGTGCTCATAATCATAATTCTGCCTACCCCCATGGGAGATAGGCGTGAAGTTACGAATGTATGTATGAACTTTTAACTAAACATGATTTGTCTTTGATGTTGAATAAATATGATGACCTCTATAGTTTATATCTTACATTATTATTCAATTCATCCGACTCATACCTAATGCTGTGAACAAAATAACATAAAAAAGAGTATTTTTCACATAGTTTTAGAGATGATCTCGTTAAATAATTAAACTATTTAGCTTCATTATAATAGCAGATTAAAATTAATAGAGTAGGTAGAGATTAAATGAGATAAGTGACATTATAAAATTAAGTATTTAAGGTAATCTTGTTAAATTAAATGATCGAGTTTATCTCTTAGATTATGTGTGAACACTGTAAAGTTTAAAAAGGTCATTCAACCTGTTGCTAAGTGAATAAACGTTTGAAATTACATTCAAGAAGTATTTAATAATATAATGTATGTTTTTGTCGCAACACTTTGATTTAGAATGTTGAAGTCTGATTTAAAAGCTTTTCAGATTAACAGTCGCTATGTTATAGGGAACCATTCAATGTATTTGGTTTTTATAGGGCTTTTTTTTAAGTGGGGCAAATCAACGAATTACTTCTCCCGCCTGGGTGAGGCGGGAGGAAGTGTCAGACTCTTACTGACTAAAAACCACCCCGTTCCTACTCCTGCACTTCGAGCCGGAGCCCCGGCAACCCGTCAAATCCTCCGCGGCTCTGTGGTTTTTATACGATAAAACCTTTTTATGAACGCATATATTTTTCTATCCTTAATACATACCTAATATAGATTTTATAACCGCAGTTGTACCTACTTATATTAATTTTATTGCCATTTTTACACGTCGCAATCATCATAATTTTGTGTCTAGAGATAAAAGTCGTCCGACAAAAGCTAGGACGCTAAAGAGTAACATGAGTTTATTTTTAATCAACTTGAATACCTGCTTCTATATAAGGTGTAGTTTTGAAGCCGTGTCATTTCTCGGGGGCATGTCACAGAAGTCATAAAGGTTCAATGTAAGAGAAAATTTCGGGCTAATAGTAAAATACGACTATAATAAATCGTTTAAGTTGGACAGTATTTCAGAAAAAGCGACAGCAATGCTTCTTATTGGAGTTTCATGGAATTAGGAATAATATCAATTACGTGATTGAGTTTGTGTGTCTGCCGCGTAGTTACAAGACGGCAGCGTGTAGTTCGCGATTACGGATTTCCGTAAATTACAGAAAAATGAAAAATATTTACGTACAATTTTTTTATTGATTCGGGCTCAGAATCAGTAGCAAAGTTACCTCCTAGAAATGACGCGGCTTTAAAACAACACCTTGTATAAGGCGTAGGTTGGGCCCTACATGGAATACTGTTCTCTTCTTGGGCGGGGGTACCCCAGTACCAGCTTCTTCCTCTGGACCATAACGTCTGACCTTTGGCAATGCGTAGAGATGTAGCCTGTCTGAGAAATTGTTCCATAAAAGGAGGTAGTCTTCAACTTGAGAACTCTATAGCTATGTTTTTATAATAACTATCTCGAGACGTACTGAATGAAAAAAATTACGAGTGACTTAAGTAAATATACTAAGAAAAGTTCTACTACCTCATTGGCCGAGTGGTCGCAAGTGCGACTGCCGGGCAAGGGGTCTCGGGTTCGATTCCCGAATCGGGCAAAGTATTACTGGGTTTTTAAAAATACTCAGTAGTAGCACGGAGTCCGGAATTGTGCCCGGTATATGACAATAGGCTCACCCCCTATTACATGGGACTCATAATATAAATAGTGGAAAGTGGGTGTTACTTTTAACAGTGGCCTTAAATGCCGTAATGTGCACCTCTGCCTATCCCTTCGGGGGTAAAAAGCCTGATGTTAGGTATGTAAAAACTCTACTAGTTTGGAGTCACAGAGGGACTCCTCCTCATGGTCAGGCGTGCACCCTGCTCATGGGGAAGAGTCCTCTGTGACTCGAAACTAGTACCTACCTTTTAATTAACTTATAATTTTTAATAATTCAATAGCTAGGTATACATTTTAGGATATCGACCAGGCAACGTTAAGACCTCGACAGTACATCACAAATATTAGACGAACTACTATCTAGGAATTTCATTACATCTTTATATAATATATAATTATTCTGTGAGTGTGTATGTCACTGAACTTCTCTCAAACGACTGGACCGATTTTGATGAAATTTTTTGTGTGTTCAAAGGGATTTGGGAATGGTTTAGATTTACAAATCAGCCCGGCAGATGGCGCTGCAGTCGATTTCTAGGTTATTTATACCTATTATTACAGGACAACGTCTGTCGGGCCCGCTAGTACTCATATCATTTAGTTCCTACCCATGATAAAACACAAGGTGCTCATTACAATATCTACTCAATAATAAACATAATATATTTTCAATAACATCTGTTCACAATTTAACTTACCTATAATAAAATTGTTATCAGTTACATAAGATCTTGTTAACTTTTAATATAATAATTATTGCCTTATTAATTCGTTAAATTAAGTTATTATTTCGTTATAAAAAGTTTTTTAATGGCTTTATTATTGACATATCTATTATGTAGCCGTTGCTTGATACAGAGTGTTGCAAATCATGTAAGATTTATTTATAATGGAAAATATTTTGCTGGTACAGTCATGATCAAAATGTTCTGTAATTTACTTCTTAATAATCTTTAAAAAAACATATTGTTTTGTATCGTTGTTCAAATAGACTGGCTGTAGTCAATTAGGATGTTATTGTTAAGCGATAGTTTTTAGGTTCGATTGAAAGATTACGTTTACAAATTAAACTTAGAACGACATTTTTTTCAAGATCATGTAACCACCCCCATTCCCTATTACATGGGACCTCATAACATAAATAGTGAAAAATGGGTGTTACACTGTACAGTGGCATTAAGTGCCATACTCTGCACCTATGCCCACCCCTTCGGAGATAAAAGGCGTGATGTTATATATCATGTAGTCAAATCTGAGATCAAATTCGATTGATTTAAACACCAGTTTCTCAGTTACGTCTTGTTTTGATGTAAATAATATAAATAAACATGAAAAACAATTATTCTAATATTACCATTAATATCTGATAACTATAAAAGATAAGATATGGTTTAAAATATCCTGGATTGCACAACTTTTTAAATTAAATGTCAAAATCTAAATTGCCAAACTAATGTTTGTATATATTTTGGTTAAAGTTCATTGTGAAACTAGTGAAACTAGTGACAAGTGAAACAATTGAATTTATTTCTGCTAATACGCTACAAGGGAGCACTTGATATTCGCTTGATAAAATTGACGTGTAAAAACACGTCGATTTTATCAAGCGAACGATGAGGTCGACATTTCCTAACTAACTACTCTGAGAAAAAATGCCTAAACAAACCCGGACTCAACATTATTGTTAGAAGATGTTAAATAGAGAAGATGGCGGTAAAGCTAAAGTTAAACAACCAACACAGAAATGTGTGACATTTGGTATTCTATTGTCTCTGTCTACCCCAAATGAAGATAAGTGTGACGAACTGAAATCACAGAAATTACGGAAAGACGCTTCAGGGGCCAAGGGATCCGAAATATCTGCTGAAGACTTACTCTGAAATCTAAACTTCTTTATATAACCAAGGTCTTCAAGATATGAAGCCTAATACTCTGATAGCATTTAACTACATTTAAAGTTAAGAGAGCTATTTTCGCTAACAAACTGTTGAACAGTTTGGCGATGCTTAGAAATAAGTTACATGCATGTATCTATAGCTGAATAAATGATTTTAAAAAAATTCTAAATTCAAAACCAAATATATGTATATTCAGACTCCACAGTTCTAACCAAGCCACCGAAACAAACCAAAAAATTCTAACACTTCTTCACTCGCCGATACTCAACAATAACCTCAAAGTTTAGTACAATTCGTTAACAAAACGGATAAAAAGATGATACAGTTTGATATGACCACAAAACTTTTGTCTGTAAACACCTTTAGACAGAACAAAAGTGTTATGACACCCAGCTGCCGAGTGGTGATAGCATTATTTGGGCGATACCAATCTTCGGACGGGCATTTGTATAGATAGGGGATATTTTAATGGGGATTTCCTAATACGATATTGACAGCTTGTCTTTATTAAGAGGTGTTGATTAAGCAATGGGTTTGTGTAGATAGAGTTAGCTGTTCTTTTGTAAAATGGATTATGATGTTTTGACTTTCTAACGTCCAGTTTCTATAACCTATCTATCTGTAGGTTTACTTACTAGAGATAGAATTTTGACACGATCTCCATACAAAATATGTAAAATTCTATCTGTAGTAAGCAAATCTACAGATAGATAGGTTATAGAAACTGGACGTTAGGGAGCCAAATGAGCATACAGATCAGCTGATGGTAAGTTGCCATTCATGGGGATGTCCATGAGTGGCGCAGATGACTTACCTTAACCATAATGCAAGACCAGAGGAGTTGGTAGTGAGTTGTCGGTTTTTTGGAGGAAGCGGGAAAGGGGGGGATATTATAGTCACAGTTGAAGTGAGTTCCGAGAAGTATATTTTTTATTCTTTTGGTTTAATACTACATAATGTGTAAAACAGAACCCCATATTAATCAACGAAGTTTCATTATGAATGACATGATTTACAATTCATACCAATGTCAAACGTCACTGAAAAATGTTCAAACAAAAATAAATCATTCAGGAAAACACTTAAAAATAAACTACAAAAATCCATCGCGTTCATATTTAATTCTTAGACTTGACATTAGTCACAGTTTCTGATAATGAATCAATTTACAGTCGCAGTATTTTTTCAAAACTAAATATAGAGTACATTTATCTTTCAGTTGCGCACGCGCCACTTTCAAAACACGTAAGCGTTCGGGGAATGTGACGTCACGGGGTTACGTCACTCGCGGCCATCTTGGCACGCCATGTTTTGTAAACAAGAAGAAACAATAGTATTTCGTTAAGACAAACATCGTGACAAATGTTTGAACGTCATCACATACTGTGGATCGTCAAGATGATTGTCTGGTAATAGAATAATGGTAGAATTCTTTGAAAAAAATACAAGATTGTTCTCTTGTTGCGGTACAGAAGAAATTACTTGGAAACTATGTATCCTCATTCTTTGTAACTGTTAAAGATTTACGCTCGGATTCTTGTGATTCTTTTCTCCAGAATCCATTGAGGAGCACATTGTCTTCTTTCGTACGTCATGATACTACAGAATCTTACAGTTCTCGTAATAGAAATCTATTGCTATATACCAGGCTTCAATTTGAAACTTTGTATTATTTAATACTGTGAATTTTCGAAAAAAGCGGAAAAACCCCATTTTTTGCCTTAACTAACTTCAGTCTTTTTGCATTTGCAAATAACCCCAAAGTTTTAGTTCTGTTTACCAGTATTCTTATTTAATAAAAATATGGCTACACATCACATAATACAAAACTAATTTATCCTGATCTCCGCTTTGTATGATCGTTCAAGACGTTCAACGGTCAGTTTATACTGGTTCGCATAGCCTGACGTGGAGCCGTGTATTCAAGTATGTGGTCAGGAAATCACGATCATCCTTATTTATTGGATCGTGGATCAGATAAATGATATTCTAAGTGCCGATGATTGTGGTGATGCAAAAACAAACGCTTTGTATTTCGTCCTTGACTGTACTTTATTTAAAAAAAAACTGTTGTTAACGTCTGTTGAAAGAAAAAAGTGATATGTTAAATTGATTTTGGTATATATTTTAATTGCCTGGTATTTGAGACCTATACTGTCTTTTTGAAGGGGGGAAAATCATCGAATGACTGCTCCCACCTGGGTGAGGCGGGAGGGAGTGTCAGACTCTTACTGACTAAACACCACCCCGTTCCTTCTTCTGCACGTCGAGCCGAAGCCCCGGTAACCCGTTAGGTTCTCCGCGACACATATACTGTCTAAGACTTAAATATAATACACTATTAAATATAATGCTGTAATATATTATACCTATTGGTAATCGCACAAGGCATGGACTATGTAGCGTTGGTCACTCTAAATAAACTAAGAACAGAATGAACTGACAAAAAGTGAGTTCAAAGTACTTACACGTCCTACATTTAATATTCTATCACGTCTCTTTTATCATCGGTATATCTCGCTAATAATATAACATACATAACATCACGCCTTTTATCTCCCAGTTAGGCAGAGATGCACATAACGGCACTTAGTGCCACTGTACTTGTAACACCCACTTTTCACTAGTTATGTTATGAGTCCCATGTAATAGGGGGTGAGCCTATTGCCATAAACCGGGCACCAATCCAGATTTCGTGAGATTTTTTTAAAACCCAGTAGTATTTTGCCAATTGCGGAACCGAATCCGAAACCCCTTGCCAGACAGTCTTATTTACAACCACTCGACCAACAAGGATGTCAGCCTAATCTCGCTAGTATTGCGATTAAAAAACAGCTTAAAGTTTAAAAGTTTAAAACTCGAAAATATCCTGTATGATAACAATAATTGCAAAGATTAAAAAATGTTCCTGCATATTCTACATTTTTATAAAAATATCTTAAAATACTACTTCTAGACAAGATAAAGTGTCTAATAGAGGAAAATAGTTAAACATTTAATTAATCTATTTTATTTTTATAGCCGTCGTATTTGCATTCTAATGACTGCGCAAAGATTAAGATTAAACAATGAATATGTATATAATCCTATATTGCTCTTTAATGATCGTGATTAATAATTATGGATAATTCTACTGTGAAAAAATAATTAATTACTTACCTATCTACTTTATTTAGCTCTAATATCTAAGTCTATCGGCCACAAAACGTCCATTGCTTAACACAAGTCTCCTCTAATGGCGTCCAGATAGGAATACAACCGACCTGCGTTCTTCGTATAGACGAAACAATAAATAATAGTGTTTCTAACCTTATTAGGCACTTCTACAAAAGCGTAGAAGATCTGTACCAGGTCCAAATAAACAAAATCCTGCATAGGCAACTTGAATACGGTAGTTGACAAATTCAAATTCAATCGCAATGTCAAAAACGATAGGTTCTATGAATTTTGTTTGTAATACAAACTTGTGATGTCACCATTTTTTTGCTTCAAATACTTAGCACACTTGTTTCTTGAAATTTAACAAGAAAAATTAAAAAAAATAAGTAAATCGTCGAATCAATGAATGAAAGTAAGTACCATTATTTTTGAATATTTTATTGCTTTCAAAAGTCAAAATTTTATTCCAGAAACCAATAAAAGTAACATATGTTTTAATAAAGGGGTTCCGAGTGCTAAACGAAGGTTCACTTACAGACAACGAGAGCTTAGTCATTATCTAAATCCTGCGATCAACAAAACGAAATACCGAAACAAAAAGACGAAATTAAGAGGAATTTAATCCAATCTCCTATTAATAATCTCCGGATCAAACCCGCCCACAGTGACGTCACAACATGGTATTTTAAAATGTCACCTCAATATTTTAACATTTGTATAATCAATGTTATCTCATAATTATATGGTTTAAGAAGCCGACCATATATTATGTCGAATAGGAATTAGGTAGGTACACTAATTCTTGTATTAATCCTTACAAATATCAAAATATTTGGTTTATTTTTGTATTTCGTAAACGCTACGGTAGTACTGTCTGGGTCACCGTGGTTGTGGATGACTTTGTGACTTACCGGGCTTACAGCTTGAAGCCGGAGTAGGAACGGGTGGTTTTTAGTCAGTAAGACTCTGTCTCCGTCCCCTATCACCCAAGGGAGAAGCCATTTGATGATTAGCCCCCTCAAAAAATACAGTCTGGGGAATGTCCCTCCCCTGTATATCAAAATATCCCTTGAGGTTTTCGGTTAGCCCAGTACCCTGATTTGAAGCAGCTACAGATGACCAATAGGGATTTTAAACTAGCAGATGGTGTGATAGTTATCTCTCTATGTCAATCAAATTAAACCAAAAGGGGTTTGTTTTGTTTTGGATTAAACTTGTTTAATTTTGCAATATATATAATTATGTACATTCATACAAATAAAACATTAATATTAGGAGATAAGAATATTGTAATTACAAGTAAAGGTGTTATCTAATATTCTTTACAACTTAATTTACATATATTTCATTTTTTTTAAAACAATTTGAATACATTTTGAACATTGAATATTGTTTTAATATCATGGCTTATCAGCTAATTCACTTTCAGTTAGATAATATTTTTGGACATCCGGATCTCCAATGATAAGTCATTGCAGTTCTTATTTTGTTTTTATAGTATAAGTCAGGAAACGAGTAGACGGATCACCTGATGGTAAGCAATCGGCGCCGCCCATGGACACTCGAAACACCAAGGCGTTACAAGTGCGTTACCGGCCTTTTGGGAATTTGGGGATTGAGGAGGATTCGGGGATTCGGGAGGGGGGACTAGGGAGGGGGGGGGATAATTGGGCTTCCGGTAACCTCACTAACACGACGAAACACAACGCAAGCGTTGTTTCACGTCGGTTTTCTGTGAAGCCCTGGTATCACTCCGGCCCATTCGTGCCGAAGCATGGATCTCCCACACTTAATGACGAACATCTTAAAAATATTCTCTAAACATCACACAGTACACCTCAGTCGTTCACTCTCTTAGTAATATCAGAATCATTTAATAAGTCAATGTTTTTTGTTGTGTCAATCTGTCACTGTTGTCTTTATGTGTTTAATTATACGTTGTGCCGTCTAGCCGTATGGTACACTGTACCAATGACTCGTGTAGGTCAGGGCCAGGGCTGCCAGTTACGAGGAGCAAGTTTTAACATGTTTGTGTTAAATAAAGTTAAAGGTTAGAATCATAGTTAAGTCTTAACGCTTTGAGTACCGTCATTATAGACACAAATAAAGAACTTTCGGTTGCTTAAATATAGAACCCTTAGTTCCTATGACATTTTTTTAAGGGAGGAAATTCATCAAATTACATCGCCCGCCTGGGTGAGGCCGGAGGGAGTGTCAGACTCTTACTGACTAAAAACCACCCCGTTCCTACTCCTGCACTTCGAGCCGGAGCCCCGGTAACCCGTTGAGTTCTCCACGGCTCCAGTTCCTATGATTTAGGATAATGATTTTGTTTCTTTACTATATGTTACAAGATCATTTGCCAATGCGTAGGAACTTTTAGAGACAACCATCTCCTAAACAGGTCATTTGCCACATTGACAGAGATCAGGGGCTCTCTGACATACTTGAACATTTGGAATTGTGATCTTCAACACTCTTTAACTAAAAATAACAGTTTACTCATGTAAATATACTGAGAAAAGCTCTACTAGTTTCGAGTCACAGAGGGGTTCTGCCTCATAAGAAGCGTGCGTGGACGCAGCAACACCGTGCCATCGTGTCAAGATTTGGTATAAACATTCAATACGCCTGTTAAACATGGTGATATGGTTAGTCTTTTTATGTATCCCCATAGTCCATCAAAGGACTGCCACGCCCTCTTATTTGTGTTGCTGATTTTGATTAACTTAGTATCAAAATTTTATTCTCTTACCAACCCTACCCAATACAACACAATAAAACTCTTCATAACAGTTTTTATATGTATCAAAAGATTTAAGATCAGAGTCAAAGTTATAATAATATTTACGGTCGAAGGAATACTAAAAACTTTATTGTTGCAATTAATATAGAATTCCAGTAGAAATAAATATTTTATTTGCTACTTAAGAACTTCTTAACTCGTAAATGGCTGTGTAAATTGCGAAAAAATACCAAATAAGGCACTCTAGAGTGATTAAACTTGTTTAATGTAAACGTCTGGGTGTTATAGCCTAAAGCCTATGCGTAATAATATCAGTCCTTTATCTATAAAAGTAGGATTGTTGACAAGTGGATGTAACTGTTCATTTTAAGCCTTTTTTTAAGGGGGAAAATCATCGAATGACTTCTCCCGCCTGGGTGAGGCGGGAGGGAGTGTCAGACTCTTACTGACTAATAACCACCCCGTTACTACTCCTGCACTTGGAGCCGGAGCCCCGGTAACCCGTTAGGTTCTCCGCGGCTCCGATTTTAAGCCTTTGGAGTGAACATAGGTGCGACGGAAAAGCCAACAGCGTTTGTTAGAATTCAAAGTTATGTACAGAACTACCTATCGAATAGACATACGATGTTTTTATGTTTTTTTTTTATTTAATATTAAGTCTCCACGGACTCTTGTTCCGTGCCCTTGTCATTCAATATTTAACACACTCGATGTTTCGAATTACATACTTATAGCATGGAGCCTGAAATTGAGCCCACTTTATGGCAATAGTCTTACCCTCCTTACATGGGACTAAGAATATAAATGGTGAAATGTTGATGTTTCATCAAATATGTGTACCTCTGCCTTCCCATTCGAGGAATACAAACCGTGATGTTGGACCTATGCCCTTTTTATACAAACTTTTCTTTTAACAGTAGGCAGGTAGGTAAGTACTTATGAAATACTTTTCTAGACGAAATCAAATATTATCTATACCATTTTTAGGCCCAATATTACTGTTTTTATTACACAAAACCATAAAATAAATACCATAAAGCATTCAATACGTTTAGCGTTGACACAGAATATACATACGTTACCATAGACTAACCACATTTTGACAGCTATAATTTTTATTACAGTTATTGAACAAACAGGGCGCAGGTAACAAGCCCGCATCTGTCCGAGTCTGACATTGAACCCGCTACCCCTAGCTTGGCTCCCCCTTTCGGCCACAGACACCTGTCGCATTTGTATTCAGATTTTATTTGCGAACTGATATAAAGGTTTAATTTTTTAAATTTATTATGAGGCTATCTGTGTTGTAATTATTTGGGCTTTTATGTTGAACTAGCTTTTACCCGCGGCTTCGCTCGCGTCACAAAAGGATACAAAGTAGCCTATGTGACATAATTATACCAATGCACACAGCGCCATCTATACCAATACTTTTGTTTTCCCTCGGAAATATCAAATTTTTCTGGGATAAAAAGTACCCTATTATTTAATCCGGACTTCTAACTTTACGTCTGCAAAAATTCAAAGCAATCGGTTTAGTAGTTACGGCGTGAAAGCGGAACAAACAAACGAACAAACTCACTTTCCGATTTATAATATTAGTAAGGATAATTTTTGGTCGAATATTTTTATGAAATGTTTAATTAGTGCTCTGTAAACTGAATTGCAAAAGTCATTTAGGAATCAAGTTACGTTTTAGTAAAACAATGATTGCATTGACTCATCTATTTAATTTTTTAACAATACATAGTTGTGTTTTAATATTAAAGAAGATGTATACAAGTAGAGTAAGTTTGACTACTCCGTTCAGTACCTAGAACCATCTTAGATTAGATTATTGTAATAGATATATGACTATATAGATATTCCTTTAGACTATATGATCATATTACTGTCTAAGATAATAAATTAAAACCAGGAGAGTCCTCGAGTGGAGACCACGGATCGGAAGACGAAGCGTGGACAGGCCTTCCGCTAGGTGGACCGACGACATCGCCAGAGTTGCGGGGAGCCAGTGGATGCCAGTGGCGAGTTGTCGTTCGACGTGGAGGACCAAGGGGGAGGCTTTTATCCAGCAATGGACGTCTTTTGACTATTGATGAGATAATGAGTCTAAGATAATTATGAACATCATAAACAGCTACAAAAACATCTTTAACCCTTAGATCTTTTGTCTCTTTTTCTCCAAAAAGGCTAAGTTTCCTCATCCATTCCCAGAATGCATTTATTTTACTTCAATTAAATCACGATGTATTTGCATTCACTACTCACACAAAAGGACATGATCCCGTCTTATAGCTACCCTTGTTAATCACCAAACTCCCCTTTTTAATCACCCTTTTGATTAAATACCTGAACTATAGAAAACCGATTTATGCTAAACACAATGCTCCCGTGCAAAATGCGATTTCTACCGAAATTTCTATTGTCTATTAATTCAAGACGAACTTCGACCCTTTGACAAATTTATAGGAACAATTCTGGAAATTAAAAATCACCCCTAAGTCTTTGGAATAAGATTGGATGCTTTGAATTGTAACTATAAATAAAAAATTAAGTTTGTCGAACAGAATTCCTATTGTGTTATGATACATACACATCAAGCTATGCTAACCAGTATACATTGACCCTTGAATGTATGGAAATTTCATACAAAGCTAGACCATGAGAAACTGGTTTTAGTATAGTTCGATGTGTTGTCGTGTCTGTCTGCAATTGAAAGAGATTTAGTTCGAGTCATGACAAATGAATAAAAAGATTCCTATAAAAGGGGGATTTAAGATGCTCCTATGACGTATTAAGTCACGCTGGGGTAGGACAAAAGGGATTCGTTTAGTCAGTTAAATAATGTATTATGTTAATATTCTAAAGCTATAAACTATTTGATAGATTTTTAACGTTCTTTTAACAATCAACTCTCAGTTTTGCTCTCATTATAGGGCTGGATAATGGATATATTATATTTTACTCCTAATTTTCACAATTGTCGTCAAAGTCAAAGTCAACGCATTTATTTCAATTAATCCTTAATTAGACACTGTCTGTCAGTGAAGCTAGATTTCTCATTAGTACCTATGACTTTTCCTGATTTTCAAAAAAAGTTAAAATGTGCTAAAGATTTGCAAAATTTGGCATCCAATCAATTTAAGGATCTTATGAACATTACAGTTCCATTTCATTACGTCATCATTGACAAAACAACTTTATACTAAGTATAAGTTCTCGTGACAACAGGATAAGGTTCAAAATCCCTCAAATTACCATAATTCATATGAATTTCCATGCACAGAAATAGATTTTCATTTTCCCAGCCCGGGAATTCGATAATTCTCGATAGCGTGATGAGAGTGCACGTCGATATGTCCCGTGTATGCGAGTCCGGAATCGTGCTCCCAACAATGGGTGAACCCGGGATTTATTGCGAATACGGGGTTCATGCCGGGATGATAGTGATGGGAATAGAGTGGCGCTGACTGGGACTTTTTTAGAATAATGACTGTAGTTTATTTATATCTTTTTTAGGAATTTCACTGTTGATGACGGGAGTAAACAGTTCTGAGTTCGAATCTCAGGTAATTTTTTTTAATAATATCGACTCAGCCCCTATTACATAGGACTCATAAAATAAATTAGAAAAGTAGTTAGGTACATTGTATGATAGGTTATACCTATAATATGTTGTGGTGGCCCGGAGGTTTAAGATGCCCGCTTCTCATGCATGACAGCGCGGGTTTGAAATCTACCAACGGCGAGTACCAATGTGACTTTATCCGAGTTATACGTACTTTCTAAGATTATTTAGACACCAGTGACAAACGGTGACGGAAAACATCGTGAGGAAACCTAGGCTTATAAATTCTAAATAAAATTTGAAATCGCCAACCCGTATTGAGCAAGTGTGGTGATTAATGCTAAACCCAGTCGTGTGAGAAGAGGCTTTGCTCAGCAGTGGGCATTTATAGGCTGTTGATGATTATACGCATACCTTTCATAATCGCTTTAAGGACAAATGTGTTTAAGTATAACTTCTGGTAATTTTCTTCAGTATTACTTATCCTTACTATTATAAATGGGAAAGTGAGTTTGTTTGTTTGTTCTGCTTTCACGCCGTAACTTCTAAACCGATTGCTTTGAATTTTTGCAGACGTAAAATTAGAAGTCCGGATTAAATAATAGGGTACTTTTTATCCCGGAACATTTTGGTATTCCCGAGGGAAAACAAAAGAATTGGTATAGATGGCGCTGTGTGTTTTGGTATAGACTACTTTTATCCTTTTGTGACGCGAGCGAAGCCGCGGTTAAAAGCTAGTCTTCAATAAGTTAACAGACTAAAAACATAAACACCATACACCTTTAATGACGTCAAACTGTTAAGACTGACGTCACAGCGTCATATTAGCAATAAGCCGTTACACGTCACATCCACAGTAATCTTTAGTTTCTGAAAAATGAAGCCACCGTCACTATGGCGGGCACAATGGTTGCCAAAGTTCATTGTACACACGAAGCTATGCAGAACCAATATAAACTGAGCTTTGGAGGTGTGGAAAGACCGTACAAAGCTGGACCATGATAAGCTGGTTTTGTATAGCTTGTGTAGTCGTTTGTAGGTTTTGTTTGTTGCTGCTATCATTTCATACTGATGATAGGAATATCATCCATTCCATATGAGTACCTTTTGGTTTAATCGATGAGTGATCGATTAGCGTGCTACTGCGATTTTGGGCGTTTCGATGGTGTTGTAAACACGTCTATACACATAACCTAACATCACGCCTTTTATCCCCGAAGTGGTAGGCAAAGGTGGACATTACGGCACTTAATGCCACTGTGCAATGTAACATCCACTTTTCACTATTTATGTTATGAGTCCCATGTAATGAGAGCCTATTGCCATATACCAGGCACATTTCCAGACTCCGTGGTACTACTGAGATTTTTTTTAAAGACCCAGTAATACGTTGCCCGACCCGGGAATTGAACCCGAGACCCCTTGCCTGGCACAGCGCTTGCGACCACTCGGCCAACGAGGCAGTCTAGGCACTTTTATAAAACATGTTTTTTCATAATATGTAACTTTGGTACTTGTACTTGGGGGTAATTGAATATTAGTTGTCGGTAAGTTTAGTTTGTCGCAGTGCCTGATATTTGTTTAGGGCCATTAATTTTCGGTAACTAAAACGAAACACTCAAAAAGTGTAAGTAATTACATACACCCCCGCGATATCTGAAAGAGCACAATGTCATATTATGTTCTGTTAAAAAAGTATACATATAATCTTTTCAATGACACCTCATCATCAACAGCCTATAAATGCCCACTGCTGAGCAAAGCCTCTTCTCACACGGAGAAGGTTAGAGCATTAATCACCACGCTGGCTCAATGCGGGTTGGCGATTTCAAACTTATAATTAGAAATTATAAGTCCAGGTTTCCTCACGATGTTTTTCCTTCACCGTTTGTCGGTGGTGTCTAAATAATCTTAGAAAGTACATATAACTCGGAAAAAGTCACATTGGTACTTGCCGATGGTAGGTTTCGAACTCGCACCCTCATGGATGAGGAGTGGGCGTCTTAAACCTCCGGGCCACCACGACGTTGTAACGTGACAATGACACCTACTCAATGAATAAACAAAACCTTAGCTAAGTTTCATTCATCAAAGAGAGTAATTCATAAAATAGATTCGCTACCGTGGTTTCTAAATTTCGAAACGATAACGGCCCATTAGATTGAACTGTACGGAGATTAAGACAAACAGTTTTGTTAAACGACATTTGATCTTTTGATATGGCAACTAATATTTATTTTTAACATAAAAAAATAACAATAGAGAAAGCGTTATTGAATTTCTCTCCAAAACAATACGACATTAGTTAAATCGTTACATTTTTGGAAACCAAACCAAATACGATTAGTTATAGTTAGTTATAACTGTTTGCAGTTAGTTAATAACTGTTCTCAACATTTGTTTTTATTATACACTGAAAGAAAGTACGTATGTATGTGGGTTAGTAAGTGTATGAAGAAGTCAGTTTTCTTTTTTTATGATATAAAATAGAGCTGTTACATTTTTCGGTTTTAATACGCTATTTTGTGTATATTGTAGTGTGAATGAGAATGGTAAAAAGCAACTATATGAATGGAGCCATCGATAGAGGACGCCTTAGACGGACATATATATCGACCAGATTGGCGATATATTAAAGAAGATCCGTATTAAAAGTACCCTTAACCGACGAGCATGCATGAAAAGACTGATGACTGTTGACGAAACGAAAGAGGTATGTAAGAATCGTAGCAATTGGTGTTCCATAGTCTCTGCCTACCCCCATGAGATATAGCCGTGAGGTTATGTATGTATCACTACATAGTATATATTATATATAGTATATAAAACAAAGTAGCTATCCGCCGTCTGTCTGTCCCTATGTATGCTTCTATCTTTAAAACTACGCAACGAATTTTGATGCGGTTTATTTAATAGATAGAGTGATTCTTATGGAAGGTTTATATGTATAATACATACATATTGCACCCGTGCGAAGCTGGGGCAGGTCGCTAGTATATGTATATTAAACTAAATAGTTACTACTGACATACAAATACAGCTACACTTATGTATTCAGAATACATTTCTGACTTCTAAATAAGCTCAGAATATTACAAAATTATCTGGAACGATCCAACTGGAGTAATCGTGAGAAACAATTCGTGGTAATAAAAATGTCACATGTTCATCTGACCAACGGAATAATGTAGGAATGTACACAGCTTCATTATGTGTTACTAGAGAGACTTTATTACTGGGTGGTACGGTTGATTTTGGTGTGGCGTGTGTGATTGATTGTGCAGTGATTTTAGAGTGACCATCTTGCCTTGTAGACAATGTTGAAAAATATTTTTTGCTGTTAAAAATGATTGCTACAATTTGCGGTGAAATGCGTCTTAATGGCTATAGATTTTTTTTTAAAGAAATCTATAGAAATCTATGTAAGAAGTCTTTATTACATTTGATAGGCTCTTTGGGAAAAATAAACCGACTTCGTGCTACTAAGATTTTTTTTAAATCCCGCAGTCGGCAATCGCATTTGTCACAAATGCGATTGCCGACTTATATGCGATTGAATTATAAGCCCAGGATAAGCTGGGCTTATAATTTCTTAATGAGGATAACCTCACGAAGTTTTTCTTCACCGTTTGTCAGAGATGTCTAGATATCTTAGAAAGAACATATAACTCGGAAAAAGTCACATAGGTACTTGCCGTTGGTAGGTTTAGAACCCACACCCTCATGCATGAGAGGTGGTTCTTTAACCTCCGAGCCAGCGCGACTAAACAAAAAAATATCCGCACGAAACCACAACTCATAGTCTCCTTAGCGGGCACTAGTGAGGGATTGCAGATTTAATATGGTCCGTCATTATCGATAAGTAACGCGCTAATTTACTCGTCGGTGCCTTGTCGGCTCGTCCACATTCCTAGGGATGGGATTTGTCGATAAAATTACTTTGACCTTTATATACAAATCTAATTTTGGTTGTTCAAGACAAGGATGGTCGATCAATCCGTTGTAATTTGTAATTGTAATGTCTATAACGATAATTTGTCTACCTTTGAGGTAATATGTTTAGATTATAGTTGTTAGCCAATGAGGAGACGTTATTTATCTAGGCTAGGCTTGTTAGTGATGTACTATGTAAGACAAAGGATCTTTGACTTGGAAACGATTTTGATATTAAAATGATTTATTTATTTATTTATCATTTCATGTACCTACACCACACAATATTACAAAGGACAACACATTACAAGCATGAGGTACATAGGTGATGTATGAATTAAACTAAGAAGTCTTTAAATAATATAACATCACGCCTTTTATCCCCGAAGGGGTAGGCAGAGGTGCATCATTATGCCACTGTACTACTGTAGAATGTAACACCCACTTTTTATTTGAGTTATGAGTCCCATGTAATAGGAGGTGAGGCTATTGCCATATACCGGGCACAATTTCAGACTCCGTGCTACTACTAAAATTAAAAACCCAGTAATACTTTGCCCGACTCGGGAATTGAAACCAAGGCCCCTTGCTCGGCAGTCGCACTTGCGACCACTCTGCCAACGAGGCAGTATATCTTCGGCTATATTTACTTTGAGCTTAGTTTTAACTTAGACAGGTAATTAGCATAGAAAAACGACCTTCATCTTAGCTACTACTTCTCTTTCATGATTTATTTTCAGCCATGATCGTCCCACTGCAAGACAAAGGCATTCCCTCCTTCCACTCCTTTCTATGTAACGGTTTTTACGACCAATCCTTGTCATTGTCCCTCTTCTCCAGCCCTTAATCTTTCCACAAATAGAACTTTCTCTAAACTACATTCAACGTATCTAGCAACAGACTAACAATATTACTAATCCTAGTAATCGAACGCGAGATCTTACACTAGACAGTAGGACGCTCACAACCAACACAATCCAACAAAACTAAAAATAAAATAAAAAATGACAATCGCAAAATGTTCATCTCCTGTTAAGAAATTGTCTCTCATTATTGTCACCTGGCTTACCACTTCATTTGTCCGCCATGATTGTTTTATAATGCATATTTTTATTACATGCGCTTGCGCATTATATTGTAACGACAAATGGCCGCCGGGCATGCGTGTTAAATGGTGGAAGATGGGCCATTATGCCCACGGTGGCACAGATTGAGTCGTTGTTTTTTTCGTCTAGAATGGTGGGAGGATGTGGTTTGGATGGCAATTATTTGATTAAAGGCTTGTGTTATGCTAATTTTATAGTTTTATAGAAGTAAAGAATTGAAAACCCATCGTACTTGGATGTAGTATGTCAAAATACATGAATCATTCCTTTGTTATGATACCTATAATTTTCCCGTAAACTAAACTATTTTGTCCCGTCTAAATTTTGCGATTCGCTTTTTGTGGCTTAGTTGCAATTATACCTATGCGTCTCTATTGCTGTTAATTAAGCATAATTCTAGGCGTCGCAAAACTAAAGAATTTAATTCGCAATTTCCTAAAAAACACTGTTCAATAGGCGATCACTAGACCAAAAAGAGCTATACCCAAATTACAGTCCTAATATCTTATTGTGCCAACCTCATTGATTTCCTGTCAAATGTCACATTTTTTCTTGACATCCCAATCACATTGTGATTTATTACCGACAAAGTCCTTGAAAACCGTCAAATTGACCAATTTGAGACGAAAATTGGCCAATTTAGGACAATTTTGTTGGCTGAAGATAGGGATTCATTTAAATAGTGATGGTATTTATACTACTCAGTAGGTTATATAAGGTCATTCGGTAATCGTCAGGTAATTTAAGATTTTTATCAAGACTAAATTCTAACATTATGTTTGTAATAGTGGTAATTTACTTTATATTTACGAAATCTTTGACCTTTTACCCTTGTGCTGTGTGCAATTTCAAGGGTAAGATGTTCGTTTTGCGTGTAAAGTTGCATACATTTTTAAGTTTCCTGGACTTATTCTCTGTAAACCGTACTATTTATTACATAAACATAACATCACGCCTTTTATCCCCGAAGGGATAGGCAGAGGTGTACATTATACCACTGTACAATGTAACACCCACTTTTCACTATTTATGTTATGAGTCCCATGTAAGGGTGAGCCTATTGCCATATATCGGGCGCAATTCCAGACTCCGTGCAGCTACTACTGAGAATTTTTAAAAACCCAGTAATACTTTGCCCGACCCGGGAATCGAACCCGAGACCTCTTGCCGAGTCGCACTTGCGATCACTCGGCCAACGAGGCAGTCAACTATTCATTAACAATATTAATATTCCAATTAAGTTAGTATTCCCAAAAAATCATGCCTATATAAAGTATATCACCGAAATAAGTCAACATCGTAATTGAATACTAGGTAGATCAAAATTAAGATTACCACAAACCTGAATACTTCTAGTTACGCATAACGAGTCCAAAATTAATATATTCATTCAAGAATGAGTATTGATATAATTAATTTTGATGATTAAATACGTTCCCTCAAACAAATTCAACACAACTAGTCGCCTCAAACCATTATAACTGTAATTATTAATTACTTGTTCCCACAATAATTTCAAAATATAACAAAGCTATAATAAAAAATACAGTTATTTTTATTACATTAACGCCTTCAGCGAGAACGCGCCAATAAAATAATAAAATAATTTTTGTAATTAAAATCTGTTCAACGTAGCCATCTTTAATCAGATGACAGTTGAGTTTTTTTTAAAATAATGAATGCCTGAAGCAACGGCAGATGTAACATGATTTATGAATGCACTTTTTAATGGTTTTTCGAAAAATGTTCGACAAAAATATTTCATTAAAAAAATCAAAACATGTGGGATTCTGTCGTACTGTCACTGTCGGCGTGTGTTAGGGATGAGGGGTTTTGATACGTGTGGCGAGGTAATGTTTTTTTTTAAAACAATTAAGTAGAAAAGTGCGATCATTTTTTGGTTGTAAACAAATATGTAGGTACTAGTTTTGGTTTGGTAGGTGAGTGTGTCTTAGGAGCCTAGAATTATACTCTAACATAAGTTCCAGGTATTGAATTACTTATTACACTTGAATTACTTTTACTGTTATTATTTAAAACGTGCATTATAAAAGCAGAACTATGTACGTCATTAAATTTTCATGCAAGATACTAATACATTTTCATTAATTAATTAATCCATCAACACATTAATAACAAACTCAACAAATCACATTAAAACGTACTACATTTTGTAACTTAATACACAATAACTATACTTTGTTTCGGCGTTTCTTCTCAGAGTAGTCAGTTAGGAAATGCTGGCCATCAGCTAGTAATTTAACGAATGACGTATAAAGGTATTACTTTGCAACCTATTTGCAGAAATAAATATCATTTCATTTACACAAAAAACCAACACAAACGAAAGTATCAACATCACTGCCTCCTTCTACACCCACCTATATCACACTGTAAAGGTATCCAGTGTCCATATGTTCAGTTTTTTGATGCAGCGATAGGTTTTCATGCATTTTTTACAAACAAAAAATGGTATCGCGTGTTTTATTTATTGCGAAAAATGGAATTGGTATCACGGCCCGCATAAATGTGCAGATTGAATTGAAATAGAATATAGATGGCTCGCTAGCTCTGTTTCAAAACTAATGGCTGCGTTTTTTTTAAAGTTTGACAAAGGCTATCGTGTGAAGCTGTTTTATTTTATTTGCTTTCAGAATGAGTTTTGTTCAGTTTAGATCTGTGTACATTCATGTGTTTAGTTCGAACCTTGTGGTTTCTAGTAATATATCATCATTATCCTCGTCATCAGCCGCGGAAGACTTAACGGGTTGTCGTTCCGGCTCGACGTGCAGAAGTAGGAACGTGGTGGTTTTTAGTCAGTAAGAGTCTGACACTCCCTCCCGCATCACCCAGGCGGGAGAAGTCATTCGGTGATTTTCACCACCTTTAAAAAAAAGACTAGATCTTTTTTCGATTCCCGGGTCGTGCAAAGTATTAAAGGGTTTTTAAAAAAAAATCACATGAAGTCTGGAATTGCGCCCGGTATATGGCAATAGACTCACCCCCTATTACATGGGACTCATAACATAAATAGTGAAAAGTGGGTGTTACATTGTACAGTGGCATAATGTCGATAGCGGCGCTGAGTGCTTACCATCAGGTGATCCGTGTGTTCGTTTGCCTCCTATTCCATAAAAATAAAAAAAATATAGTCCCTTAAGCAGCTCTTACATTATCCACCTAAAGTGTTAGAGCCTACATAAATGTACATATACATATAAGTACCTTCATCTAGGTTCCTTATAAATAAACCTCTCGATATAATTTAATACTATTAATATTGCAACGGTACATACCAACACGTCCACAATTAATTTATCAAGCTCTTCTCATGTACAGAACTTTCTTCGAACGAATTTAAGCTGTACACTTCACTAACTAAGTCGAAAATACGGTAAAGATGTTGGACATTTAAGTATATTTTGATGTGCTGTGTCATATATTATTAATCTTCCGAAGTTCCGAACATATCTGGTTTCTCAGTAGCGATCATTTTCGTTTCGTTATGACATATTTCATATTAATTATTGAATCGACACGAATAACTATATCTTTCATCACTAAACTTATAATTATTGTTAAATGGTATCGTAGTTAGACGTTGCGTTAGTATAGACTTGTCTTTTTATCGATATTTATTTATTAAAACTTAATCATAATTGCTGTATGTACTATACCAATAATATTTATGACTAAATTAATAATAAAAATTAAGATTAAATGTTTACAACCTAAAAATTAATTACTACTTATTAAGTATATATAAGAACATGTATACAAGTATGTGACACCCACTTTTCACTATTTATGTTATGAGTCCCATGAAATATGGGGATGAGATAATTATCATACCTTAGCCCGACTCGGGAATCGAACCCGAGACCTCTTGCTCAGAAATCGCACTTGCGACCACTCGGCCAACGAGGCAATCGATAATACATTGGTTTCCTCTGGAACTATAGTAGAATATAGGTAGGAATGGATCTGGTTACGATTCCGCTTCGGTATTTAATAGTTTAGGATAGAAGTTTTTAGTATAAAATACATACTACCTAAACAGCATGGTTCCATAACTTCCATATAGTAAAATAGTCGACTTCCTCGTCCAATAATTACGTGAGTAAATTGAAAAACATACAATAATTATCTTCCATTTTATTAGTTTGTATATTGTAAGTACCACGTATCGGCAAGCGCAGCATAGGACTTCCACCCGCAAGGTGGACAGACGACCTATTTAAGGGCTCGTACACACGGCCACACATCAATCTATACAAAACCAGTTTATCCTGGTGTCGCGTTGCATCATCTTTCCGCACATTTAACGTTCAGTTTATACTGGTTACGTAAAGCTTGATGTGTAGCCGTGTGTACACTAAACTGCGATGCGACGTCGCATCTCAAAAATGTGCGAGCTCCCTCTATGCATCGCAAGAACTTGCGAATTGCGAATCCGGATTGCGCATCAAAATCTTATGTTTCTAAAATCTTATTTGTTTCTCAGTCTGTATCTTATAAGCAATAACAGAAGTGCACACTTCTTTTTACGATCCATGTCACGACCTAGTTTTTAATTTAAAATACGTTTAGTACGGTTGACGCTCGTCGAAGGAATGGTCACCCTGGGAGACGCCTTGTTGTGTCGTAATATTCTGCGTTTCGAATTCGCATCACATCGCAGTTTTGTGTACGAGCCCTAAGATCGCAGGGAGTCTCTGGATGCACCACTAACCGGCCTATCTAGAAGTCATTGGGGAAGGTCTATGTTCAGCAGTGGACGTCCTATGGCTGATATGATGATGATATTGTAGGTTTTTTTTTAAAAAAAAACGTTGCCCCTCACTAGGATTTTCTTCTGTGTCGTGGGTGCGTTTACAAACATACAATATCACATACACATGACACCCAGACCCGGAACAACAATCTGTGGATCACACAAAGAGTTGTTTCGTGCGGGAATCGAACCCGCGACACGTTGCGCGGCAGCCAGTTGCCCAGTCACCGCGCCAACCGTGCAGTCAAAGATAAATAGATACCTCTGCTTACCCAATTCTATTGCTTAAAACGATTAACCCTAATTTAATTATGATTAAACTAACCACGTAGCTAATTGAAATACCTTATTACTGAATTAATTAACAACACAAATTACTTCAGTAACTGTAAGAATTAGAAAAATTAACTTTAAAGTTCATAAGATAGGGTCTAATTTTTAACGGCAATAGAAATTTTAAGACCTTCTTTAAATATATAGGCATTGGAAAATCAACTTAAAGAGTCAAGAAATAAAGAAACTTTTAAGTAATTGTTCTACGTTGATGAGTACAAACTATATTGTATGAAATTAACATGACACACTTTATTAGATTAGTAATTAGCTTACATAACATTATACCTGTCTTTAAAGAAGGGGTAAGCACGATTGCTACTAGGCTTTTGTTCAATTAGAGTCGATTAATGAACACCATATTGTTCTTAAAATATTATGTATTATAATCGAGAATTCTAACAATTTTTCTCAACTCATGAATTGAACTCCAGACTTCATGCTCCATATGGCAAATAAGACACAAAAATTGAAAAATAAAAAAAATACTGTAGACCGAGTAATCGCAAGTGTGACTGCCGGGCAAGGGGTCTCGGGTTCAATTCCCGGTTCGAGCAAAGTGTTACTAGGTTTTTAAGAAAATCTCAGTAGTAGCACGAAGTCTAGAATTGTGCCCGGTATATGGCAATAGGGTCACCCCCTATTACATGGGACGCATAACATAAATAGTGAAAAGTGGGTGTTACATTGTACAGTGGCACAATGTGCAGCTCTGCCTACCCCTTCGAGGACAAAAGGCGTGATGATATGTTATGTTAAAAACGAATATTTACACAAAACCACACGTAAATACGCATTAACTATAAAATATTTACTAAACTCCAATTGGACAACTTAATTAATAATTTAAGTTAAACACAGCTATAAACTTCAAATAAGTTGTTGCTAAGTTTAAGTACAAGTTAAGTTTACTCAACATCGTTCCACTTATAAAGTTACAAGACTATTAAATTCATATAGGTAGGTAACCATGTGTTGAAATTATTCTAGTTATTAATCTTTATGTAGGTATAATAATTCTTCTGTGAGGGTGTATGTCACTGAACTTCTCTCAAACGACTGGACCGATTTTGGTGAAATTTTGTGTGTGTGTTCAAGGGGATCTGGGAATGGTTTAGATTCACAAAGCAGCTCGGCAGATGGCGCTGCAGTCGTGTCTAGGTTTTTTTATCCTAAACGGCTGAACTAATTTGAATGAATTTTTGTTTATACATTCAAGTGGATATGCAGGACAACGTCTGTCGGGTCCGCTAGTATATTTATACGATCATACTCTAAGCCTGATTGTATGATCGGGCTGTCCGTCATACATTTTATTGTCAGCAACATAAATGTCCCTTTATCATCAACTCAAACTACTTAACAAAGGATGTCTTTACAAATGCATCGTTATCAGCGCCGCTTGCACTGTCAGCCCCCTAATATTTCTAAGGTGACCCTGAATAACACCCGCGTCTCGTGTCGTTATCTATCAGATATCACTCAGACTTCAACAGTTGCTACAAGCTTATCATTGTTCGTGTGCGGGTATGAAAAGTTAGTGTAGAGCGCGTAGGGTTATATGGTAGAATGCTTCAGCTCTGTACTGGAAAAGACAGAAATGACGTTTGAGAAAGTAGCAACAGTATTGTTGACTTTGTAGGTACAATGTGAAGTTTTAGAACAGAAGATTAAAATAATACCAACTAGTTCTAAAGACGTAATAAATTTCACCTATCTGTTATGTTTCATTTTACAGAGACACCTATTTATATTGTACGTATATAAACTTATATGGAAGAAGTATAGTAACATTATAAAAAATAATAACATTATTAAACAGTAAAACATTTCAATACAAATTCAAAACTCAAAGATTTTTTGTACAACTAAAATGTAATCTTTGTCAACAGGTTATCCATCATCTTCATCACATAACCGAATACCTACCCATTATAAGAGAAGACGAGACGAAACTCGAAGCATTGCTGCAATAAATACTCACACATCCTTACTAATATTATAAATCGGAAAGTGAGTTTGTTTGTTTGTTCCGCCTTCACGCCGTAACTACTAAACCGATTGCTTTGTAATTTTGCAGACGTAAAGTTAGAAGTCCGGATTAAATAATAGGGTACTTTTATCCCGGAAAAATTTGATATTCTCGAGGGAAAATGAAATTATTGGTATAGATGGCGCTGTGTGTATTAGTATATGTCACATAGGCTACTTTTTATCCTTTTGTGACGCGAGCGAAGCCGCGGGTAAAAGCTAGTTTACATACATATAAGTACCACAAAATGCGCAGATAGAACTACGATCCTTGTCTAATTAATACTCCATGTAGACGGCTGTCCCCGTGTCCTGTGTGGTCTACCCGTATTCCTCAGCACGTGCTGCTCCAGCTGCTTCCACAAAAACAAGGAAGTGCACGTATTTTGTATTTCGTTCGGTTTTTGTAAACCAACTACCATACATCGTCAAGTTGGTTTTTATTAAGTAACTATCAAGTGCACAGTTACTCGTGGTTTTGTACGGTAAACCAAATTGTACAGTTTTGGTAAAGTTGAAGTATTTGGTCTGTAATTAGAGGTTGTAGAATTAAATGAAAGAAAGGACCAATTGGGTACATCATTCGGTCTTCAAAAAAAATAAATTATTTGAACTGTTCAATATAATACAATATTAAAAAATAATCACACTTTCATTAATTGATTTTATGACCAACTCAGTTTTAATATTTTTCTAGCAAATGTTTAAGTAATAAGTAGTTATGTTGTTTGACGCTATAAAAAAGTGACATTACAATACACAATCTCGTAAAAAATTCATAGAAAACTGTCATTTTTGACAGTTCGACAAAAAAAGTATTGAATTTGACTAGTTAGCAAGGACACAATTAGGTGATAATATGTATATTGGTAAATATAAAAACTCTCTCAATCGACGAGCATGCATGAAGACATTGATAAATGTAGATGAAGTGAAAGAAACTTTCCGTATAAGTAAAGAACTACTTACGCAGTTTAAATGGTCACTTTTTCGTTTCGTTGATTGGACCAAATGCAGACGACCCATACCTATGCTGGTAGTCATAGTCGCGGAGAACCTAACGGGTAACCGGGGCTCCGGCTCGACGTGCAGGAGAAGGAACAGGGTGGTTTTTAGTCAGTAAGAATCTGACACTCCCTCCCGCCTCACCCAGGCGGGAGCAGTCATTCGATGATTTTCCCCCCTTAAAAAAATGCTGGTAGTCATAATCTTTAAGCTTGCATACTAAAACAAATTTTTAACGTTTCCTTTCTATTATTTACTTAATTTCTCCACAAAAAATACGACACTCTCACCTCTTACACAGACATTAATAAAAATCACCATAATCAAGACTTAGAAAAAAAAACACACAATCGTACGTTCCGCACGTGTTCAAAGCACATGTGCATTTCAAAAGACCATTTTTCAAATCAAAAGGACGAATCGGAAGTACCTACATCCTAATACATCTAAAAAAACCACGCCTCTTTCAAAAACCAGATCATCTAGATCCTTCATCAATTAAACCGTATGAGAACAGACAGGTCTATTAAAGCTGGTTGGTAATCCATGATTTTTGAATGAACTGGTGAATGAAAAAGGAGTTTCCGGTGCGTTTGATATCAAGTTATTAGATCTAAAGATCTGTTCATTGAATGGGACAATAGGAACTATGAAGAATCTGTGGTAATCGTTCATCTTGGGCGGTGCTGGTATCAGTTTCTTGGCTATAATTTGAAACTTGTCCTTGACAAGGCTTTCTGGAACTATTCAGTCTGTGATGGATTAAAATTATCTTGTAGGATTGTATCCGGAATGAAAGTAATTGTGTTTCCAAAATTTAGAACCTTAGCCCATCTGGCTACAGATTTAACCAGGAATATATCTCTTCACCCTTATTAAATCTGTATAATGCTGAATAACGTTTGTTTCTCCAAATTTTGTTTAATCCCCAAACGATCACCGGTGACCGGCTTCCACTAACTCCATTATAGATAGCTTTTCTCAGTATATTCACGTAAGTAACCCGCGATTTTACTTATTTCCGATGTTTAGAGACTACTTTTACATGAAAAAATGTTGGGGATTTTCGGTACGATATATCAACGGATTTTTTTTGAGGTGGGAAAATCATCCAATGACTTCTCCCGCCCGGGTGAGGCGAAAGGGAGTGTCAGAGTGTCCTGCACTTCAAGCCGGAGCCCCGGCAACCCGTTTAGTCTTCCGCGGCTAGGAGGAATTGGCTAGGACTCGACTAATAAACTCCAAAATTTTTATAATTCATGATAGGTTGATGTTTGGTCACCATCTCACCTGCCTGCAGACTGCAATCGATGATGAAATCACACCACAAAATCGCCTATCCGAAAACTCTTTGCCTATATTAAATAGATATTACAAAATTTCGACCATTTACATGACGAAAGTATTAATCAAATACCAATAGGTACGGACATAGCATTAATAAAACAAAATGATCTTCATACATCTATTTATTAAGAGTCGTGTTTAACTTATCAAAACAAACACAGAACCTCTCACTTACCAACCAATTGCCATCAAATCAAATAAAAAACCTTATACAGCCAATCTAAATGAGTGGAAAACTAACACTCTGCATCATACACAGTTGAATTTCCACCCTATACCGCTGAAAAGAAAGTTACATTTGCAATGACAAAATTGTGTAAAAAAGGTCGTAAGTGAAAATTGGTGACAATGCAAAATGAACTGTAGTTTTGTTGTGTTAAAGTTGATCATTGGAAATGTGAGTAAATTTCTAATGTTATAGAAACTACTTTATAATAAAGAATCATCTATTAATCATTTGTATAGTAAAATAAATGCGCGTTTAATAATATTGACAGATGTAGTATCTTCACGCCGTAAGGGCAAGAGGTCAGGCAGAGAGCGAGCATTAATCTGCAATAACTGTACATCGTCTTACGATCGGCGCTTGCGCATCCGAGATGGAATTTTGGACGCATCTCATTGGAAGAAGTTTTTTGTTTGCGTTAATTGGTATTCTTGTTTTTTATTATCTATGTAATAAGACGATTATTTCAAAGAAGTGAAATCACTCTCTGACAAATCTGAACTTTTTAAACTGTGGTCTCAAAGCTCCAAGCCGTTTGCCAGGTGTGGTGATTCGGAGCCGCGGTTAATTTAACACAGGAGTAGGAAACTAGGACGTCGCGTAACGTCGTGGTGGCCCGGAGGTTTAAGACACCCACTTCTCATGCATGAGGGTTCGAAACCTACCAACGGCAAGTACCAATGTGACTTTTTCCGAGTTATATGTACTTTCTGAGATTATCTAGACACCACTGACAAACGGTGAAGGAAAAACATCGTGAGAAAACCTGAACTTATAATTTCTAATTATAAGTTTGAAATCGCCAACCCGCATTGAGCAAGCGTGGTGATTATTGCTCTAACCTTCTCCGTGTGAGAAGAGGCTTTGCTCAGCAGTGGGCATTTATAGGCTGTTGATGATGATGAAACTAGGACCAGGGTGATTTTGGCGTTCTCAACCACGATCGAGTCGAGAGAGATCTAGTCGCTCTCAAGGAAGGAGGAGTCATTAGATGATTCGCCTCCTCAGAAAGACCATAAAACCTCGTTCTTTTTCAAAATTGGTTAAAAAGCTATTTTAAAATTAAGAGCATAAAAATGTAACAAGCGAATCTAAAAGTATTTAAATAGCTATATCTAATACAAACACATAAAATATGTAGGTATGTGTGTTTATTGAGTTTCACTATATAAAAATGATTGAATGTCAGTACTTTTATTTATTGTTATTAGGTGAAAAGTGTACTAACAGACACTTTAAACGGAATTGTATTCGGTGTGGGTTCGATTTTATTTATGAGTGTTAGTGCAATTAAAGTTATTATTGGTAGTTAAATTGTTTAGGATTTTATGTATGTACCTAACTATTTTGTTCGTCTGTTAAAGAAGTGATTTTGACCGATGAAAAGTACGTCAGTCAATCAAAATTACTTCTATTTGTTATTTACTGAAATATTACGAGTAATTTTACCCCACTGGGAAAGTGTGAGGACGAATATGAGTATTTTATTTTATTTATTTATTTTATTTTGTATGTTTATAAGTCTACTATTAATGTGCGGGAGTGCCATGCTTCGGCACAAATATGCTTTGAGGAGCTGCTTGAGAGACACTACGGCGTCATCACCTACCGCCTGACGCAGGTCCTCACATGGGCACATGGGAGCATCGGGAGGTATGTGTGTCTGATAGGACGCGAGGAAACACCCGGGTGTCATCACTGCGAGGACCGCCCTGAGGACACGGTGGAACACACTATAGGGGCATGCCCTGCGTGGGCTGAGCACCGCCGTGCCCTCAGGGATGTGATCGGCGACGGCAATCTCTCGCGTCCGGTCCTAGTGCAGGCCATGATGCGGAGCGAAGAAGCCTGGGATGCCGTCTCCTCCTTTTGCGAGTCAGTAAGTGTCTGACACTCCCTCCCGCCTCACCCAGGCGGGAGAAGTCATTCGATGATTGATTGATGATTTTTATCCTGGAATCGCGAACGAAGCCTGTAACACAAGGTAGTATTTGAATACCATTAAGTACGTACCTAGGTACTGAAACAAAAATTAGATTATACTAATGGCTAAGTTAGTTTTTTGTTAGTTGATTGATTTCATGAAGCGTTCGTTGGTTGTTATATCCAATAGTTTAATGTTTAACATAATTGCACTTTACATCCGCGTGAAATCCACAAGATCATTTCGTGAAGTATCCTTATTCTGATTGTTAGGGATATCGAATTAAGAATTGGGATGATGACAAAATTAAAAATCTAATTAGTCCGTAAGTTAGGTAATTAAAAATTATTTGACGCGTATTTTTTTATTTTGGCGAATAATAGAACAATACTTAGATAAAACAAATCAAAGTTTTGGAGTGGAGGCTCAAACGTCATTTCTACGTATAAAATGTACACAGAAGTGACGTCACGCGACATTTCAAATCAATATATCGTCGAAAGTATTCGTTTCTGTAAGAAAATAAAAAATACGTGTCTAATGATTTAAAATAATCTACAAGACGGACATTAAAATAAAAATTAGGCATCTATTATCTTATATTGACCGTAAATATTAGTTACAAAATGTGTTTCCTTTAGTTAGTCTGACATATAAATATGTTGGACTTAATTAGATAAACACCCAACTTTGAAACATCAGATAAAAAAAACTAAGAAAAAGGCAAACTTACTTGAAATTAACAATTCAAAATCAAAACAAAAAGTGTGCGATGGCCGGGAATCGAACCCGGATCAACTGCTTGGAAGGCAACTCTGTTGACCATTACACCACCATCGCACTTGTAAACATATCTTAAATAATAACCCACAAGAATTAAAATTCTCACAATAGTATAAAAATCACCATTATCATCATTCGTAAGAGTCCACTACTAGACTAAGGGCCTGCTATATATCAGAGGGGTTTGCTATAATCTCCAAGCTTAGAAGACATTTGGAGATCACAGTTTAAAAGGATCAAGATTATCGAAGCTACTGTCTGTTTTTGTCAAATGCTCTTACGTCTCCTCTGGGAAGAGTTCGAGTATTGACAAAATATATTTATACCCTGTGGTCACAAAAAAAGAATAAATACAAAATTTAAATTCAGAATACGGCGTTAAGACTGGGTCAGGTCGGAGTGCAAAATACAGCGTTACTTTCACCGGAGGTCCATTAGATAGACAACCACATCTGTCTCAGTCAAATTAGCTATAAACACGATTCTTTAACTTTTAAAAAAGTGGGCAACTGCGAGTTATTCTTCTGAGAGAAAGGTTCTGTACCATTACCGATAAATTGATCTTTATTGTAGCTACAAAATAATAATAGTTACACGTACCAAAAAGACACTTTTATTGTGATGAGCCAACATTTTAAATTTTTTTTGGATTTCTTATTTTTATATTACAGCGGCAAATGAAATTTATAATCTGTGAATATTTTAACTGTTTAACTATTATGTTAGAGACATACAGATGTACAGTAGAGTCTTGGTAATAGGGTTTTCGCCTTTGGGCACTGATCCCTAAAAATAACATTTAAATGCAATATCTCAATGTTTCTTTTATCGAAACAACGTTTGACGGCAAAAAGATTTCTCTGAAATTGTTTTAATGAAAAAACTAAATTCATTTTTCGATTAGGTATAGACAGTAGAGCTAAGTCATCGTGATTCATAATTGGAAGCGTTATTTATAGTACCTATTCTAAATTTAAATTTTGTTTGTTACTGGCCAGTGTTAGTATTTTGCAATTTACTGAGGCCATTGTTTGACATCGTTCATTATTTTTACAAAAGCTCTAGTTGTGTTCGGGAGTTTGGATTTTATCACGAGATCGGTAAAATTTTCCAAATTAGGTATCTGTTTTTATTAACACTGGCACTGCTCCGTTTTGATGTGAACTAATTCGTGCCGTGTCCAATACATGAAGACAAAAAATAGGTACTTAAACTAAAAAATAGCTAGCCATACACCACACAAACCACCACAGATGGGGCCCAATAGGGCTGATAACGATACGGAGCCGCGGAGGACTTAACGGGTTACCGGGGCTCCGGCTGGAAGTGCAGGAGTAGGAACGGGGTGGTTTTAGTCAGTAAGAGTCTGACACTGGCACTCCCTCTCGCCTCATCCGAGCGGGAGAAGCCATTGGATGATTTTACTCCCTCAAAAAAAGACTAAAGAATAGCTAAAAATTCAGGGGATAAGGATGTTTTATTACTAGCTTATAACTATCAATCTTATTATCGTCCTAGACTAACCTTTATCCATTATATATTTATTTCCGTGTAATATTTACACACAGTAAATACAAAACTCAATCAAGGAAATCAATATCCAAATAATATTAATCGATATGCAAATCTTTTGCATATTTGTTTTTGTCTAAAATGCGGTGTCAAAGTGCATGTGAACGTCATTCAAGGATAATATAAGTACTTACCTACTTTCTAATGGTTTTATCTTTACTACACTTTTCTATAAAGTACCTAACTGTTATAATTTAATTATTTTTATTGTTTATGAATACATATGCTCATTAGGTATGTTTTCTTTTAATCATTGGCTGATAAGAAAATTATTAAGATATTCGAACTGCCAGAAGTTGATAGAGAAAAAATTCGAAAGTCAGCAGCAACAACATCTAACTTAGATATATTTTGACTCAAAAAACAATTAAAATGAACAATGACCCAGTTTCAATTGCAAACCCGTTCATAAATCAATGCACATATACAAACACTACAAGGTTCTCTCATTAATAACACCAAGACTGAGATGACACACAAAATATTTCACGAAAACTTAATCATGAACACATTGCATTAGCAAAAACATAACCCTTTAACGCTCAAAATAACCAGAAATAACCGTGTGACATCACCGTCTGTCGCGAATGGCAGTAGCACATGCCAACCCGAAAATAACACCAATCCGCCATATGCAGAATTAAACAAAAAATACACTAAAAAGGTAACAAACATACGTAACCTTATTTCTAATTCTAAGATCGCATCGAAGTGTTGCGATATTTAAAAATAGAGCGACTGTTTTAAATATGGAATGTAACTGTCTGGGTTTTTTAAAGGGGTGCATGACTAGTGCATGAGTGTGGTTTTGGTTATGAATTTAAATATTCTTTCCTTTGTAATAAATACCACATAAAAATGTTACGGCATGGACATGGACAACTTAAACATTTACTATACATTTATCACATTTAAAAGTTGGGCTACTAACGATGCCTGACGACATTTCAGTCCCTACATTATCTACTTTTGAATAATAACAATTTGTGAACTAAAGAAAATATCAAAACTTTTAGATTTTAAAACTAACAGACATGCACTACACATTCAAACGGACAGTCAAACTAAATTCACTTTAAACAAAACAGATATTGAAGAAAGGGGTAAAAGATTTTTCCCTTATATTTTGAAGGGGTTTTTAATGCCCCACAAAAACTTTGGGGTCTTTAAGTTGTGGCCAGGTGCCATCTTTACCGGAAATCTGTGAAGCAACCCGTTCGCGGCGGAAACAGCGGTGCATCCCTCACCTACACGACGTTGCGTTCTTATTTCAAAAAACATCCCTTCTACTCAACTTGGGTTATTTTATTACCATTTTCTTCGAGAGTTCCCAAAATAATTATCCATAGGCTGAGATAGGGTTAAGTTAGGTTTTTTTTTTGGAAACAATAACGTTTTTTAACCCTCTTGATAATTTAAACAGAGACGTGGCTATAATACACATATTTTAATTTTAAGTTAAATCGCGGGTTACTCACGTGAATACACTGAGAAAAGCTCGACTAGTTTCGAACCAAATAGGGGTTCTTCCCCATGAGCAGCGTGCGCGGTAATGAGGCAGAACGCCGTGAGTAACCCGCGATTTAACTTAATTTAGTATGTCTCACGATAGTTATTATATTTTAATTTTGTTCTATTCTTACATTCATCTTAAATTGGTTATCTCAATATCGTCCAAAAGTTTAATTGGAGGCAAATGTCCTTGATATTAAGTACCTGTGAAGTCCAGCCGAAGATCGAATTTCAAATTTGATACGGAGCAATCATTCTAGTTATTTTCCCAATTTCTGATATTGTAAGTCTTGTTACACCAACTCACCCAGCAAACCCATCAATTTTAATTCCCTTACGAACAGACTATGTAACCACTGAAGTACTGCGATAATAAATCTGTGTAAAGCGACCCATACACCTGCCAATCTATCCGACAAACGGGATAGATTGTAAGCAAATCTGACAGCACCACTTGCATACAATTAGTCGGATGATGATCGCGAAATATCTGACTGACGATTAACTAACCAAGTTGGAAGATGTATGTGATTCTTTAAATGCACGGCAGCACGACTGTTCAGCACGAAGACTTCAGTTTGGAGCTAATTAGAACAAATTATTGGTGAGATGTTGATTTCAAAATTCTTGTATGGTGATGTTTATAGAAGTAATGGTGGAATAGGGTATAGAGACGTATAATTTTTAGTTCAATATTATTTATATCCTATTCAAAGTCAAAGTCAAGCATTTATTTCAATTAAACCATAATTTGGTACTTTTGAAACGTCAATAAATACAAAATAAATAATAGTCTGTCAGTCAGTCCGTCAGTGAAATTAGGTGAAGCTAGGTATGTCAAAGGAAGTCTATAAAGGACGCTTATGTTTAGCATCTTGTAATAACAGCTTTCACCTTAATCACAATCCATTATGTTTAGAGATTAAAGGATAACTAACAACCATATCTGATAATGAACCTGTATCAATGTTTGCATGTCAAAATGGTAGAATGTACAAGGATACATCATTACTATTTTAATATCACCTTATTGTAAGTACCTGTATTCTGAGCAAATAAATAATTATTCTATTCTGGTCTGGTCTGCAGCTGTATCCAAATGCTACTTAGCGCTTGTCTACATGTAGAATAGAAAACCAAATTATATGGAATTGACGTAAATTTTGACACCTGTCAGTGTCATCCCCATACATGTAGTTTTCTACTCTCTCTCTGTATACAAGCGCTAAGTGGCATTTGGCTACAGCTGCTGGTCTGGTCTGGGTTGTCCTCTTCTGTTCTCTTTTAATATATTCATGTTTTCTTTTTCATAATAATCAAAAATGTAACTCAAAAATCAGCAAAAACACAACACTATTCAGTTCTAGAAACATGGTCAAATCGGCATCGTATAACCCACCACCTGTACGCTAACACAACCAACCCGAAAGATACACATTTAAAAATAAAACCATACAAAGTGAATAAAAATATGGCCAACGTCCATTTTCAACCACCATCAGGACCATCGGTTCCCATAAAATCTGATTTAATTTTGCCAACAGGTGATGTTCAAGTAGGGTTGGAACGGTAACATGGTGTAATACATTATTGCATAGAACTTGACTTTGCACTGTAAAGTTGTCTTTATTTTTATATGTTTTAAGTTGCGAATCAGTTTCGTATTTGTGATTCGAATTGGATCTGTGTGATCAATATGTAGTTTTATGAACATCATGGTATTTAAAACACAAATACGTGTTACCTATAGTATTGTCTTCTAGAACAATTTAGATTTTGTCAATATTTTCATCTTGTCCCTCACTCCTATATTTTTTTTATTCTCGGTTTAGTTTCGGAAGTAGTATCATATTATGAGCTTCTTGCTTTTAATGTATCATCATCATAATTATTAGCTACAAGACATCTACTACTGATATTAAGCCTAACTTAACGAGTAACCGGGGCTCCGGCTCGACGTGCAGGAGAAGGAACGGGGTAGTTTTTAGTCAGTAAGAGTGTGACACTCTCTCCCGCCTCACCAAGGCGGGAGCAGTCATTCGATGGTTTTCACCCCTTAAAAAATCCCTATGTCTACCAGAACATTATAAAGCTGATGAAACTATGACATATCGAACAACGGGTTCAGTTTTTTTATGTGATAAGCCGGTAAACGAGCAGACGGATCACCTAACGGTAAGCAATCGATGTCGCCCTTGAACACTCGGAACACAAGAGGTGTTACAAGTGCGTTACCGGCCGTTTGGGGATTAGGAATTTAAGGATTCTTGCGGATTCAGGCATTGGGGAAGGGGAGGAGGTGGTAATTGGGTCTCCGGTAAACTAACTCACACGACGAAACAAAACGCAAGCGTTGTTTCACGTTGGTTTTCTGTGAGGTCGTGATATCGCTCCGGTCGAGCCGTTACGATACTTACGACAACTATATATATCTCTGCCCACACCCTTGGTGATTATGACACATGGTTATATTACAATCTACCTTCTTAAAAACTACGTCATCTGCTTCCAAAACCCTAATAATACCACCTTTACGTTTGATTTGTTTAAAAACAAATAAATCATAATAATGTTACCCTTTTTTAAATATGATTTATACGAAAGGGTTGCCAGTGCTACGTTTATTTTAGGAACGAGATATCACATGGTATTAATTTTGATAATTAACAGTATTATTTTGAAACGTGTGCCTCTTTTTACTTCTACAAGGATTATATGTGTTAACTTTTTTAATGTATTGAGGTATTTTTGATTAAATTTCTTTCGCTTAATGTGAAATAGTCTGTTATTTATCATTAACAGCCTATTCTCGTCCTTAGCTGGACATAGGCCTCTCCAATGGCACGCCATTGAGCTCGATCTTTAGCTCTACGCATACAACCACTGCCAGCCACTTTGCGGATATCGTCACTCCACCTAGCTGGAGGACGCCCTACACTACTTTGGCCTAGACGCGGTCTCCACTCCAGAACATGCCTGCCTCAACGGTCCAATGACCGTTGAGGCAGGCCGGTCACATTTGTCGAAGAACCGATGTTCTTCGACAAATGTGACCGGCCCACTGCCATTTCAGCTTGCCAATCCTTTGGGCTACGTCGGTAACTGTAAGTTCTAGTAGAAATAGTCTGTAATCGAATGTTTGTCCAAGATCAGCACTGACCTTTGCCCTCTATTTCTTTATGGAGTAGATGAGGAATTTTTTTTATGGAGTAGGTGTCATGTCGTGGTGACCTGGACGTTAAACACGTTAAAAAGTTTATGCATGAGGGTGCGGGTTCGAAACCTACCAACGGCAAGTACCAATGTGACTTTTTCCGGGTTATATGTAAGTACTTTCTAAGATTATTCAGACACCACTGACAAACGGTGAAGGAAAACATCGTGAGGAAACCTGGGCTTATAATTTCTAATTATAAGTTTGAAATCACCAACCCGCATTGAGCAAGCGTTGTGATTAATGCTCAAACCTTCTCCGTGTGAAAAGAGGTTTGCTTAGCAGTGGGCATTTATAGGCTGTTGATGATGATGAGGAGAAGAAACAAGCAGACATATCATTTGATGGCATGTAATATTTACATATCCTCTCAAAAATTCCTTCTGTTAAATTGTCTATGGAACAAGAGCTTACCTATCAACAATTATAACATTATGACTAAAAATCAAGGTTCACCCACGGTTAGGTGATCAATCTAAAGGTCATTGACACGAGTGATCTATCACTATGATACGCTGAGACAACACACTGATCGCTGTTTACTCTGCTCGCTCTCACGAGATTGTGAGCCGACGTGATAGTAAGTCAGGATTATGAATTAGCTGAAGTTAAGGTAAAATGTGATGGATTTGTATTTTTTTTTTTTATTATGTGTCATCATACTCTTTCTTTTCAGGGACAGTATATTATTATGTTATCCTATTGATTGGTAGTTAACTAATACGTACTTATTTTTAGCGTTCGTTAATATTTTTGCCGTAGTTGTATTGTAACAGGTAATATTTAACTTCTTCCCAAACTATAACTACAATTTGTGAAATGACGAAACACAACGCAAGCCTTGTTTCACTTCGGTTTTCTGTGAGGCCATGGTATCACTTCGAGCATGGCTCTCCCACACTTACATTATTAGAGTTCGGAAATTGAACACGAAAAAGTAACAGGCCGATGAAGACCATGCAATATAAACCATAATAAGGAGATAATAAAGCCTCAAAAGCCTCAGAAACCTATTCATTATATTAGGTACATGAAAAAGTTTAAAGGAAAGAAAGAAATGTAATTTATTCAGTACCATTTAAAAGCTTGGCTTATTATGAAAATCTAATAAATTACTACAAAACGAACTTAGACTACATAGCACATTCCATACACATTCTTCACAAGATTCCATTACACATACAAACATCGTTCACCAAATAGATCTATAGGTCACACAAATATTTGTTCCGACACGGGAATCGAACCTATGACCAGACAGCGTGCATAATGGCGCCATTGAGGTCAGACATTATTTTCTTTTAATTATAAATAAACAATAGACTTTTAAATGACTGTTTAAATACATAATTAATATGTTGTTTTAAAAATATAATTTTGGAAAATATCGTGAGAATGCAAATATTGTATAATGACATTAGTTTTGTATAGCTAATTATGTTTTACATTTGTGTGCTGAGTATCTAAATGTTGAAGCTTGATGTTATATATGACAACGATCTTACTCAATTAGGAGCTATAAAATCAGATGAAAACTTTATCAAGTACTACAAACACCTTTTTAAGTTAAAGCAAAATAGTTCAAGAGATGAAAAAGGAGGTAAGAATTATTAATTCAACAGATGTCTATTTAAATATAGAAATATCAGTAAAAATTTAGTGATTCTTTAAGCAAAGAGCTAATTATTTAATGAAAATATTATCCAGTACCAATCATTGTTTTACAGCATTAATTGACCAATAAAATTTATGCAGGCTTCACCACCATCTCATTGAAAACCCACTCTTACTTCATAGGACATAAGGGCTATAATCCCGATCAATAATTTACCGCTTCCATCAAACATCCTGTATAGATTGACAGACAGGTGATATACTTTTTCTTACGTCTTGATAATCGTGGGAAACATACAGAAGTAAGTTTTGCTTCGAGCCCTTCCGCATAACGGAGATACTGAGATTTTTTTCGGATTAACAGTAGACTGTCTTTTTGGGGGTATTATAGACTATGTGATATGAAAGGATTTTTAAACTTCAGATGCATATGTGATGAAATTAAAAAAAAATGTTGATTGCTGTCTAATTAACTATAATTAACTAAAGATTCTGAGAGAGATCCTGGCTGATGATGATGGCGATTGGGTAGGGATTTTGTTTTATTATTGTTACATATATGTTGAACTTTGTTTTAATTCCATATGACTGACAAAGATAGGCACACACAAATATAGAAAGAAAGAAAGAATAATAATGTATTCGCCACCAGGCATGGACCACCAAATATACACACATAATATTATAACATTGAAAAACAGAAATAAAAAAAAACATAAAATAATATTTAAAAAAACAGCAGTAAAAAACAATAAAAAAAACATTATAAAATAGGAAAATAAAAGAGCAACAGGGTGGCAGCATGCCCACGACGAAAGGGTTAGCCAACTCAGTTTAAGCTGGACACAGTAAGTACCCAACACTGGTTTTCAGTTGCCACCCCTGCAGTGACGCACGGATAGAAGCAACGAAAAATAATTTGAAGGAAAATAATACGATATGTTGTGTCATTATTTCTTTTCCTGCCACATAGCTGCCACAGGCCCACAGGAAGAAATTCCAGTTGGAATATGTAGGACCTATGCACCTTGTTTTTATGTATGTGTTGTTCTTTGTGTTGTATGTGTGTACATAAACAATAAAAAATATAGGTACAGAAATAAGTAAACCTATACTAGAGGTACAATCACCTGCTTTTCGTTTCAAGCTCAATTCGTAATCTACATTATCCAGAAAAGCAAGTTTTTTAATTATATCAATACTTTTGTACATTCATTCTCAGGCTACATTTCTACAGCAGCCTACCTCTAGAAAAACGTACCTGTCAGTTCTTAACAAAGCACGTACACCAATCTGTTCTTTGGTTACCCGAAAAAGGATCCGAACTCAACTTCTTTAGCAACATGTGATAGTCAGTTGTTTTTCAAAACCGAAACAGGTGGTCGGTAAAGTTAGCAATCTGTGCCAGAAAAACCGAAAACGAATATACACAATAATTTATAATACCTCAAAAAACATAGGAAGATGCAGAAAGAGATGGCTAGATGTTAGAAGGAGATAGAGCGTGTGTCTTTCCGCTTCCGTTTTATTGTAAAAAGTGGAACATCTGCGCAGGCGCTGACAGATTTGTTCTCTGGGAAGGTTGTGAGTGGATGAGCGAGCAGAAATTTTAGACGATCACATGTTGTGGCCTCTTGTAATTATTTAAATCTTTAGGAAGTTGTTGTTTACCTTATGGTGTGTTCCATCCTTTGGGAAATAAGATTTGGTTCTTTAAAATTGCAACAGATTTGTTGCTGATAGTGATTCTGTTTACCTTCCATTTACCATCATCATCATGATTCAAGGTCATATCATTAAATTTAGAGTTTTAAACTGCTGTAGAGGGAAATAAATCATTTAGTCGAAAATTTCATGATCTATTCAGTGATTATTATATGCGACAATTAAGAACGAATATTAACAATTCAAAATTAAATTCAATAATGCATAGCAATAATTTTCGATCAATTTAAAATATAAATAAATATTCAGAACCTAAAAAAATTAATTATATTTAGTATAATGACACTATACCTACTAAAGAACCCAACTGATAAATTAAAACATTCTTCACAATAACTATAACCCCTTTCTAACCATCTTCCGCTTTTTGGACAGCCTTCATAAATAAAACAAAACAATATCGTTTAAAGATCACTTTAAATATAGGGAATAGTGACAAAAATAGCCTGAGACACACTGAAGCCATTCATCATATCAACTACTTACTTTAAATGAGAGCCTTATTCTGAACGGTGATTGAAAAACTAATACAATTATTAGAAAAGGATTGAGGTTGGATCGACACCTTTAAAAATTAGCATTTTTGCATGTAATGTTCCAAACTACCAATATTATTCAATTTGATTGAGAATTGATAAGATATCGATAAAATATTTCTCGATTTAATAAAAAGAAAAAGAATTAAAACAAAAATAGATAGATAAATTAAATAAATAGACCGAATAGATCTCGATAATTAAACCATGAGGAAATCCAACTTCAAATATCATTTTTAGATGCTGAGAAATAAACATGAATTTCATTTAATTATCTACATTATTTTATTAATTAATTCATTTATGTTAGCAAAAAACCTTATTTAAATTACAAATTGTAGCTGTAGTATATTACAGGATAAATAATTCCAATAAGTAATGTCGATACTAACCCGTTCACCAGAATACGCCCGCGTTCCGAAGTATTTTAAGTAACCCTTTTGTACGGGAATTATGTTCATTAAAGTATGTTTTTTATTATGTATCTATTTTTAAATTAAACATATGGTTGTAGACATACCTTTATTGTAGAATAGTTCCAACCCTTCAGGAAGTAAAAAAAGTAAGTTAACTGAAAAGTATTGTTTGAAAAGTTGTTAATTTATTTTTGGAAATACATCCCACAGTGTTTTTTTGGTAGTGACGTCATTCACTACTTAACCTCGATGATTTGATTATAGAATTGGATAAAGTACGTACATTCAGCATTTTTTAATTGCTTGTAATAAAACAGATGGCTGATAAATCTCTGCCTACCCTTTTGAGATTTATTTTGTGTTAAGTGTTAGCATTGAACATATCTAGAAATACTTTTGCAATTTCATTTTCTCTCAACTACTAAAATAAAAGCAAAAACTATACCATCTTTATGGTCATAAATATTTCACATTCTCACACGCCCTACCATTACAAGTAATCTGAAACTTTTTCAAAAAGTAAAATCTGTGTCAATATCCACCGTCTACTTCCGATCTTTATATCCGCTGCCATATCCGCAGGTATCCGATAATTGTACAAATATTCGCATCCGCGGATATCCTTTTTTGATCCCCTTACACTTTCTGTAACATCCTGTGTTTAGCTTTATACTATTTGAAATACATTGCTGGTTTTGACCTTGTATTACTTTCTTAGTTCCATATTTAAACTGCAGTGTATTGATAAATAATTTCAATTATGGTGTTTCAAAATTGTATGTATGCACAAGTGTGACACTTAATGTAAAGTGAATGGTTTTTTCTTGAAATTGTGATATTGATATTTGATACAGGGATGACAAATTGTTGTAAGGGTACGTGTGGGAATTGGGACACATCCTTCCGAATGTCCTAAACAAATAGAACAATGAATGTAGGTAAGCTACCCATAGCTTATTATGTAATAAGCTAGTTACTGGCTGACTATGAAAATATTAACTGATCTTATTCAAAATTTCTGTTTTTTTTTATTTAAGTTTTATACAACTGGGTACTTGCCAAATAGACAAATACAATACTTTTTTTCGACCTTTCACAAACGACAGTTTTCTATGAATTTTGTACGACATTGTGTATATTATGTCAATTATTTTTAAAGATATAATAGAATACTGACTGGCTCGTTGGCCGAGCGGTCGCAAGTGCGACTGCCGGGTAAGGGGTCTCTGGTTTGATTCCTAAGTATTGCTGGGCTTTAAAAAAACTCAGTGGTAGCACGGAATCTAGAAACGGGCCCAGTATATAGCAAAAGGCTCACCCCCTATTACATGGGACTCTTCATATAAATAAAAAGAGCGTGTTAGATTGTAGCATTAAGTGCCGTAATGTGCACCTCTATCTACCCCTTCGGAGATAAAAGGGGTGATGTTATGTTATATGTAATAGAATAAATTTCAAAAAGCATACCCTGCTGCAGATTAACTCGCAATAAACGAAAAATACTTCCTCCAACCGCGGATCGAACTCCCAATACCATTCTCATTTAGCAACATTCCCAAAATATTTCCCTAAGTACACAGATTAAGCAATATTGTTCTTGCATCTTCCCATAATTAAGGTAGGGTCAACGCACAAATAATTAGTTACAATTAGTTCACAACGATACGAGCTCACGAAATGTAACGAACTCACAACCATTCTTTAAGATATTGTATCAACAACTTCGGAATTTATTACTCTCGACCCTTCACCAAAGATCAGGTGAAAAGAGATAGTGTAGAAGAAAGTTCCGACTGTTTCTTGCCTACTGTTTTCTTCTTAAAACATAACATAACATCATCATTTTTATCCCCGAAGAGGTAGGCATAGGTGCACACAGAGGTAACACCCACTTTTCACTATTAATGTTATGAGTCCCATCTAATAGGGGGTGAGCCTATTGCCATATACCGGGCACAATTCCAGACTCCGTGCTACTACTGACATTTTTTTTTACATAACCCAATAATACTTTGCCCGACCCGGGAATCGAACCCGAGACCCCTTGCCCGGGAGTCGCACTTGCTACTCAGCCAATGAGGCAGTTTTTTGTTGTTTTTTTGTTGTTTTCTTCTTCTAGCTCAATAAAACTAGGTCGGTATGAGTTCTAGACCACGCTTATAGTGTACGTAACTCTTCAACTTAGTTCAGAGCACGTCACAGCAGAAGTGCAGACAAAACTGGCAAAAAAGCTTAGTTAAATAGTTCATACTACCATCATCTAGCCAGCGTCTAATATCAGCGTTATATTACATCATCTAGACATCTAACTCCAAGATAAGTAACCAAGATATCTCCATCAAATAATCACGACAAAATCTTACACGGACATCAAACCACAGTCACAATCACCTAGCAACAGATTGTGGTCGTCATAACAAACATAACTATGTCAAATTTTTATGTCAATAAAAACAAATGAGGTCAACATAGTTGAACTTCGGAACAGGTTCCTACAAATTCCGGATTAAACAAAATGTAAGCTCGACTTAACTCAGAGAGTAAAAAAGATGAAATAAATAAACTTATAACAAGGTAAAGAATGTTCATATCGAATACTATTTTAATATAATGTTCGATTCCATTCACAATAATTTAGTTTGGCAACCGATAGGTATAAAATTTACATAATAATGTATCACCTGTTTATATTTAGTAATTTGTTTAATCTTTGCCTATTCGACGAATTTTATTATTGGAAACATACTTAGTATACGCTATGGAATAAGCATTGAACTCCATATAATAGACAAAAATGATGAATTGATAAAATCAAAGACAAGAAATTTGATTCTATTTGAAAGTTAAATAGTGTGTATAACACTTTATTTAACTTTGAAGTTGGTGCTGCATGTTCACCCGTGTGAAACTCCTATGTAACTGAAAATCTATTAATTTGCAAACTTGGTAATCAATGACGACAGCATCTTCTTGCACTTAGAAGTGTAACAGAATAACTGCCATTCCAACTAACTCAAATCCTTTGTCATTCGATGACAAATCTACTTAGTTTTATTCGTTCTATGTAAGCTAGTATTATCTTATAGGTTATAAAGTAGTAAATTAATAATTTCGCTTTAAACAATTTAATCATCATCATCATCATAATTATTAACAGCCGAAAGACATCCAATGCTGGACAAAAGCCTCCCCTTGGTCTTCCACGTCGAACGACAACTCGCCACCTGCAATTCAAACAATTTACTGACATGATTCTCTAATAACCCAACATAGGTACCTCACAACACACCACATCAACCTATAAGTAGCCACAGCTGACCATAAGCCTCTTTCTCATATATTTCACTACATAGTATAAAACAAAGTCGCTATCCACCGTCTGTCTGTCCCTATGTATGCTTAGATCTTTAAAACTACGCAACGGATTTTGATGCGGTTTTTTTAATAGATAGAGTGATTCTTAAGGAAGGTTTATATGTATAATACATGCATATTGCACCCGTGCGAAGCAGGGGCTGGTCGCTGTGACGTAATATTCTAAAAATCTCAAAACCTCATGTTAAACTTCTTATAACTTAACGTAAGCTAAGTATGTTTAAGTTACGGTGCTAAATGCCTGCTTATTGATGAACACTCAGATTCCTTAAACACGGAAGTCAGTAAGTTCTTCTGCTAATCATGTTAAACATTTGATAGACACACGTTTGCATTGTGTAAGTAATCTGTTTGATTTTGATACGGATTTACGGTTTTTCGTACTTTCATATTAATTGAACGTAATTACGGTCTAAGTGGGTAGTCAATTGTTTTGTTTTCATATCTAGGTAACAATCACGGTTCTTGATAAATGGCGAAAAGGGTAAAGGTGAAGATAAAGTGTATTGTACATTTTTTTCGTCCTATGGGTAGATGTTCACACAACAAATCAATTAAATAAACACTTTAGTTGGTAAAAAATATGAATGTGGTACATAATTGCAATAAAATAATAGAAGTCAAAATAGATTTCATTTTCACTTTCATAAATGAAAACAGTTATGTGTACAAAACACATTTTTACACATTAAAAAACATCTTTTCATGTAAAAAGCACCGCGCATGACCGTGAAAAGACAAATTACACAAATTTACCTTACAGGTGCGCATGCGCATGTGACGCAACACGCGCCAAATATTACGCTAACAATCGATTATAAGTATAAAAATCGTAATTAATCAACAAGTATTATGAATCGAGTTCGTAATAGTTCAGGAGACTATATGTAATAGTTGTAACGAGTTTCTTACAATTATTTTGTAATATTGTTGTTAAGAAGAAGTAAGTAAGCACGGTTGACGCGGTGGCTGGGCAACTGGCTGCCGTGCAACCTGTCGCGGGTTCGATTCCCGCACGGAACAACACTTTGTGTGATCCAAAGGTTGTTGTTTCTGGTCTAGGTGTCATGTGTATGTGAACTTGTATGTTTGTAAACGCACCCACGACACAGGAGAAAATACTAGTGTGCGGCATAGTTTAAAAAAAGTTAACCCTTTGAGTACCTACCTAGTCATTATAGACACAATTAAAGAACAATAGGTTGCGGTCACCGGTGTCCTCGTGGTGTTTGACAGTTTAAATAAAACCAATCATTACTACTGCCTGAAAGACACACCAAATGCTATTTTATTTACAGTCCATGATACATTTTGGAATGTAATACGTATTTCTTCACAACCCAGAACCTAAACCTTTTTGCTTAATTTTTTTTGTTATTCATTTACATTATAATTTTTTTTTCATTCAAACTTTGACATTTGATTTTGTGTTTATTGATTGTAGATTGGTATTATCTGCCTAAAGTAATTGATTTATTACGCCATATATGGCAAAACATGTAGACTCTGTACTAACCAAAAAAACACCTTCATTGTAATTACTCATGTTTTACTAAATAAATATATCTTTATCTTTAAAAATATAACTCAGAACCTAATAATACACTACACCCTTAAAATCTAAATAAACCACTAATTTTCAATTACCAAGTAATGTGCCATTACGTAAATGAATTCTAGCGATAGTCTCGACGTGGATGTGGCAAGTTGAGTTGCCATCCACCATCCACTGGCTGTAACCCGAGAGAAAGTAGATATGATAATTGGATGAGCACCGATGTGCGACCGGACCGGCTTGCGACTCTACGATGGTAGTAGTGTGGATGTGCTAAAGAACTAGATTAATGCTATTAAAGTTAAAATAACATGATAGAAGAAAACATAAAATAAATACATAGGTAACATAACATACATAACATCACGCCTTTCATCCCCAAAGGGGTAGGCAGAGGTGCACATTTCGGCACTTGATGCCACTGTACAATGTAACACTCACTTTGCACTATTTATATTATGAGTCCCATATAATAGGGAGTGAGCCTATTGCCATATACCGGGCATATTTCCAGGCTCCGTGCTACTACTGAGATTTTTAAAAAGCCAGTAATACTTTGCCCGACCCGGGAATCGAACCCGAGATAAAGATAAAGATAAAGATACTTTTATTTTGCAAATATGGGTAACAATTACAGGTGACATAAAAATACAGGTTCAGCCATATTTTACCATTTAAGCATGCAAATGATATACATAGTAAAATGCATTGGATAATATGTTACAATTGAAGACAAACAACCCAATAAAAAGAAAAAACATAAACAAAAAAAGAAGACCATAAATTAGGAACACAGTTTTCAATTCAAGCACTTACAAAAAAAAATCCTTCTCATTCAGATACTCAGGCAAACTATAATGCTTTAGCCACTAAAAAGCTTCGGAATCTTTTTTTAAATAAATGTAGCAGAAGCTCCTTCCAACCCTTAGGTATCCTATTATAAATAACTGAAGCCGAGACTACTGTACGGTAGTCGCACTTGCGACCACTCGGCCAACGAGGCCAATAAAACAAATAATGAGAGAAAAGTATCATTACTTTTCTCTTGTTTGCCTTATCGGCTGAGTGGTCGCAAGTACAACTGGCCGGGCAAGGGGTCTCGAGTTCAATTCCCGGGTCGAGTAATGTATTACTAGGATTATTAATAAAATTTCAGTAGTAGCACGGAGTTTGGGATCTGTACCCGGTATATGGCAATAGACCCACCTCTTATTACATGGGACTCATAACATAAATAATTAAAAGTGGGTGTTACATTGTACAGTGGCATTAAATGCCGTAATGTGCACCTCTGCCTGCCTACCTCATAAAACGCGTGATGTTATGTTATATGTATTAATTTTCCAAGGGTTGCTTTGCAAGTACTGCTGAAGATTAACTCGCAATAAACGAAACATATTTTCCTCCAACCGCGGATCGAACTCTCAATACCAATCTCAATACCAATCGCCTCTGCCTAAAAGGTGTTATGTTATAACTACCAAGGCACATCCATATCACACCAACGCGACCATCCTCCGGCGCACGCGACGTTCCCTCTACCGCGTTATCAATCATGTACCTACTTTACTATTTGAATAGCTCGCGGCCAATTTTATGCAACGTTTACTTGCCGCCATTTTATATATTAATACATATATACTGCGCTTTATAAATTGATACTGCTACGCCTAGTTAATATGGTGAGAGGTTATATAGAAGTTGAACTAAGGATTTAGCTACCAGTTTTAAAATGAACTTGTATATGGCAATAGGCTTACCCCTATTACATGGGACTAATAACATAAATAGTGAAAAGTGGGTGTTACGTTACACAGTGGCATTAAGTGCGTCTCTGCCTACCTCTTCGGGGATAAAAGGCGTGATGTTATGATGTTTCAAAAGAGATGGTTACTGTTTTGATTATTTTGTTTATGAATTTTACAAAAAAAAAATCAATTATAAAGGCCGGTGATAGAGAAACTGATAGTTTCTGGTTTTCATAGACGACGTAGGCAGAGGTGTATATTATGCCACGGTATTGTACAGTGGCATAATATACACCTCTGCCTACCTCTTCGGGGATAAAAGGCGTGATGTTATGTTATTATGTGAGGAATGCATCGGTGCTGGCGAATATTTTAATAAAGCAGGTAGAATTTTCTTATCAATTTTTTCACACAATGTCTAGACCCGGCTATCTATTACAAGAATAGATACATTCGAGAAAATTAAAAATACATTGTTCCGAAATGTCATGACACTGATAAAGTAATTAAAACATTTAATATTTAATTCAGTAGCCAGATAAACGATAATAAAGTAATTAAATGATAACCACAATACCTAACTATTAAAGTGCTAAACGTGTGAATTTGAAATATTTGTTAATAATAGATATATAAGCTAAATTATATTTGACTATTGATAACCACAATGGAAGAAGATTTAGAAGGTCAGTTTTGATTATATTCATGAAAGATAAAGTTGATAGTACAGTGTCACAGCTTTTGGTGCGCGCATGCGCATACACTAGGAAGAATTCCACTCTGACTTTTTATGGGATAAGCCGGTAAACGAGCAGACGGATCACCTGATGGTAATCAATCGACGCCGCCCATAGACATCTCAAACACCAAGGCGTTACAAGTGCGTTACCGGCCTTTTGGGAATCTGGCGGATTGTGGGGGATTCGGGGATTGGGGAAACTGGGGAGGAAAATACTCGTATATCTCACGATAATTATTATACAAAGATACGTTTTGGTCTCGAAGGAGTTTCATTATTGACACATTTGTCCTAAATCAGCGGCGAAAACATAAGAACGATTCTCAAAAATATCTTTAACCGAACCATGATCTCGAATTCCAAGCGTGGAGATTACAATAAAACAACCTCGTAATTAGCAGGAGGTCACATTTGTCGAAGAACCGACAACCGTTGGGGTAAACGTTTTCTAGAGTGTAGACCGCGTCTAAGCAAACGCAGTGTAGGGCGCCCTCCAGCTAGGTGGAATGACGATATCCGCAAGGTAGCTGACAGTGGTTGGTTGAGAAGAGCTGAAGACCGAGCTCAGTGGCGTGCCATTATATATATGTCCAGCAGTGGACGAAGACGGGCTGATGATGATGATGATGAATTAGAAGGAGGCCTATGTATTTAACAGTGGGCGTCCTACTATGGCTATTAATAACGGTGGACTTCTGTAAGGAATAAAAATGCATAATATTGTATCAAAATTAAATATTCTGCATAAATATATTACCTACGAAGATTCCGAAGAAGTCAAAAAAATCTGCAGCAAAAAACGGCTTTTTTTACAAAAGAGCGCTTTGACATTTACATTGCATCCCAGATTTTGCAATGTTATCTAACAGATAGTCGGTTCGATGCCGTCCTCGTCAATTTACCGTGGGAAACGAATCCGTAACGAAATGTTATTCTAGTAAAAATATTATATAAAATGCAATCGGAACTGAACATGATTTATTCTATAATTTGCAGTGTTTATGTAAATTAGGTTCGACTGACTGTTAGAACGGCAATTTGATGGTATTTTGGTAGAAGTAAAAGTAGATATAAATAAATATCGTTTTACACTTTGTTTATCCATAAATGCTTAACTCGATATTCAAGTATTTCTATATTTACCGATTTCGTTCCAAAAGAACTAAGTATTGATTTGAGATGGTTCTATGATATAATTTATGTTTTATTTTGCTTGTCCTGTCCTTGAGAATTTCAATGTCGATGCATACATAACATATAACATAACATCACGCCTTTTAGCCCCGAAGGAGTAGGCAGAAGTGCGAATTACGGCACTTAATGCCACTGAACAATGTAATACCCACTTTTCGCTATGTATGTTATAAGTCCCATGTAATAGGGAGTGCTACTACTGAGGTGTTTACAAACCCAGCTATAGTTTGCCGGACCCGGGAACCGAACCCAAGCCTGGCAATCGCTCTTGCGACCACACGGCCAATAAAGCAGTTTACAATGTCGATGCATTGTAAAAATTTGTTATTTAGTTAGTAAGATTTCAAAAATATTTTTTTAACAGTCATCATTTCATTCACAACAACTCATTGTCTGAAACAATTTTAGATTTTATTTAAACACCGATCTAGCTTAGCTTAATTTCAATTTTTAGTTTTAGCATCATTCCTACAATCAATCTATTCCTACAATCAATAAAACTATGGGAGAGCCATGCTTCGGCACGAATGGGCCGGCTCGACCGGATTGATACCAAGGCCTCATAGAAAACCGACGTGAAGCAACGCTTGCGTTGTGTTTCGTCGTGGGAGTGAGATTACCCGAGTCCCAATTACCCTCCCCTTCCCCAATCTACCCAATCCCTGAAATCCCAACGATCGTCAAACTCCTTATCCCCAAAAGGCCGGTAACGCACTTGTAACGCCTCTGGTGTTCCGGGTGTCCATGGGTGACGCCGATTGCTTACCATCAGGTAATCCGTCTGCTCGTTTACCGGCTTATGCCATAAAAAAATCTTAAACCCTCGTAGCAGAACTTAAAATCATTTACTACTTTAATTAAATGGAATGTTAGTCTATAAATAAAAATAGCTGCTATATAGCCTAAAAGGCTCCTCACATTCCTAATCACAATAAACCATTAGAAACTGGTTTGTTAAGCCACGCCCCCTTTGGCTAAACTTGCCTCACAAAATATATTGCAGTTATGATAAAATAACATCACTCGTCTTTTAGGTATTTACAAAATGTGTGTTATGCTGTAAAACCGTATTATTATGCTATTAAAAACATAACTTTACGTACAGAAATCGAACCTACTGCCATCGTAATCATGGACACAATTTTACTTCAGATTCTTGTATCATTACTAAAAGATTTGTTACATAAAAATTATAACTTTCGTGAGACATAATAATATAATTAGTATGTTTTTCGGCTTACTCACACGTCGTGGGTCGCGAAATGCTGCTCATGAATATGAGCCTCTAGCATGGCTTGAAACTAGTCGAGTTTCTCGTCGAATAATTACGTGAGTAAGCCGAAAATCACAATAATTATCATTTGTTAATCGCAGCAATAATTTCATTGACATAGAAATCAAACATGAGATCTTGTTTTTAACCAGTTATCAGACAAGATACAAAAATAATTTCATACAAAAATAGTTTAGTCATAAAAATAAGTTTTTGATCCGTCGAAACTCAGATTAATGTATCTACTTTAGCAATTTGATTTTATTATATAATTTATGTACATAACTGTACTCTTGTAGTCATTAAGAATTAAGGTGCGTACACACTACTGGTAAGTATTATTCGAGTTATTCGATTGTAATTTATGCGAGTTATAATAATTGGATCTGGTTTTTTTTTTGTTACGTTCATTGTTTGATGATACTAATTCAGGTTAGTCTGTTACTATGATAATAGTTGATGCTTACTGTATTCTTTCAAATGAACTTTTCAGGTATTTGCATAATCATAAATATTATCTACTCTTAAGGGGTCCAGCATAACAACTTTTCGATGTCACTCTTAAAAATTAAGATTTATCATTAACTCTGACACGCAAACTCCAGCTCTATATTTTGTATGCAATCAATCACTAAGTCAATAAAATAGTTTCGAAATTCTTAATTTTTTATTTGATTTCTCAAAACAAAATATGCATTAACGTTACACACGTTTTCAATCAATCAAAAGCAACTTTACACCACTATTATACAATATAATACGAATTGCATAAAACAGTTCAAAACGTAAACGATTCGCGCACACGCATCATAGAATAATTTACAAAGCGTCACGATTTCGTGACGGTTACATACGAAAAAATCGAAAAGTGTGCATCAGTCTTTATGTAACGTATTATAAATATTAAGAATCACCGACAAATTCATACTAATTATTATTTCTTTATACCCTAACGTCACGTCCGAGTTTACAGTTTAAAAAACACTAACTAACGGTGAACGGAAATAGTTTTTTTTACAATTTAGAGGCTCCTAAGAAATATAAAGCTATAAGGAATGATCTCATTATTTACGCAACATTGATTGTATAAAAACTGGTCGTGTGGACTACGCTTAATGAGGCGGAGTGTGGTGCAAGGTTTAGGGGAGTTTTAGGGGGAATAAAGTTATAGAATAAAGTGTCATTTGTCTATATGAATACATCGTATTCGTAACAATTAATTAAGATAGTAATTTCAATAATGAAATAAAATGATATTTATATACGCAAATAGGTTACAAAGTAAAACTTTCACACGTCAATTTTGAAGTTACTAGAAGATGGCCGGCATTTCTTAACTGACTAGTTAGTCTGTGAATTTTTTGAGAGATTAAAAAATGGATTACCTATGTGAAAGACCGTAGAAATTAACCTTATTTGGTGGCATATAGGTCTATTGGTCATGACAGTGCAAACCAACTGCAACTAGACTATACGCAAGTAGAAACGTTTTTATATTTGGTCTCCAGACTGGTTCAATATATAAGAACCACCATAATAACAACCTGTGAGAAAAAAATACAATACGAGTAATATTAAATCATTGCAAAAAAATACAATTGTAAACTCTAATTGCTGGGATCAGACTAACCTTGTGCCACTTGCTTTTGAGATTTTAATCTTATCTACTATTGAACAAAATATAAAATGATACGTTACAGATTCGTCCCAAAATCTTTACACTAGTTTGTTGTACTTCTCACTTAGACTTGGCATTCCTTTTTTGACTAGCGTTTAAATATCTTTTATTAGTGAGTAAGATTAGTGGTCAGACATCAACCAATCAAATATAAAAAAAATAAATATCGTGAAATACACTAAATTAACTAAAAATTGCGAGATACTCACGTGACAATACGCGCTGTCGCGGCAACGTCAGCCAGTAGGCTGCGCGACATCGCCGCGATCGTGCACGCTGCTCATGGGGAAGAACCCCTCTGTGGTTCGAAACTTGTAGAGCTTTTCTCAGTATTTTTACGTGAGTAGCCCGCGATGTTTCGTTTAAATATTTTTTCTTTGTTGTTTATCAATTGTTTCTTCCCACTAACAAAAACATGCCACTAGTATAAAGTAAATCTACTTCTTTGCAACCCTCTGTGGACTATTCTCTGCATTACCTCCACCAACGTAGTCTTTTAACTGCAAGAAGATTTAAAAAATAATAAATATCTGTGATAAACAATATATTAACAGTATATCTAGAACCGCTAATACCTCATAACATGGACCTCAAACACAACAAAGGGGGCATGGGGTACATTAGAATATTTCACGCATTTAGTTGGCAGCGCGTGGCAGTGGCAGGAAGCAGCTATCCTTTATTTAAATCGATGCAACCATCGCATCGGTCGGTCAAGGTTCTGACTCCAAGGGATTTATGGACGCCTGGTAACTACTGGTGTAAAGTACGAAATTGTTTTTTATGGTATTAGTTGATAATAATAGAAGTAGTTATTTTTTTATGGCATAAGCCGGTAAACTAGCAGACGGATCACCTGATGGTAAGCAATCGGCGTCGCCCATGGACACCTGGAACACCAAAGGCGTTACAAGTGCGTTACCGGCTTTTGCCGTGTGCCGAAGCATGGCTCTCCCACACTTAACTATTATTGAACCACACTTTTATTGATAGTAATACTTTTGTACAAATGTATATCATGGTTCATTTTGTTTTAAAAGGTATTTCAGAACTCATAAGTCTCATTTCCACCAAGAAAAGTTGCTTCTGTGTAGTGAGACGATCTCACCTAAACTTAGGGAATGAGGTTATTAACTAAAGAAGTCGATTAAAAACGAATTCTAGGTATGCATACTTAGGTACCTCGGTGAGCAAGGGTAGCTCACCGCCCAACCAGAACCAGACCCGTGCGTACGGCGCGTCGCGTTTTCTCGCGCGCGTCAAACAGCCATCAGACCACCATAGATGAGGCCCAATAGGGCCCGATACGGAGCCGCGGAAGGCCTAACAGGTTGCTGGGACTCCGGCTCAAAGAGCAGGAGTTGGAATGGTTTTTAGTCAGTGTCAGTATGAGTCTGACACTACCTCTCGCCAAACCAAGGCGGGGAGAAGGCATTGGATGATTTTCCCCCCTCAAAAAAGGTACCTACAGTAAAACTTGGGCCAAATTACGAGACTACATGACCTAAATAAAACCGTCCTAAATTCATTCGAACATTATTTAAAACAAAATATAATTAAAGCAACACCTACAAGACTAACCACTTATTTAACCCTGAAAAGCTTCTCATCATGATGACTACCAACCGTATTCTAACAGTCATCATGAATCGTGACCGATTTACCCCAAAAAACACGCCTAACCCTGTCAAACGTCAAGCCCGTAAAATTACTAATGGGGGTATAAATTACCCCTTGATCAGGACACGCCGAAACTAGCACCTGCCACCGAATAATACAATAATTAGAAGTGACTGCCTCAGTTCGATGTTTCCATTATTTCTGTGCTGTAAATTTTATTTTTTTATAGCTAGCATTTGTTTTATTGCTTAAGTTATCGCAGCGGGGTAATTATTTACGCAGGTATGTGCATTGCATATGGCGGGCGGTTATGTCATTGTGGACTGTCTTCTTGCATATGCTTGGCTGTTTGACCTAATTTAGGAATAATATAAGGCGGTGGTTATTGAAATGCATTCCCTGATAATTATGAAATATAAGTTCCCGGTAACATAATTATTAACTTATTATACCTTAACGAACTTTTCATTCTTATAAACGAACAATATGTATTACTTGAAAATTATTTGATTTTGTAAGTACCCTTTTGAAATGTATTTAAATAAATCATGGGTTACCTACTACACTAAGGTAGGTACTAAGGTCTACTAAACTAAGTATGCGTAGTTTAATTGGTACCATTAGAAGTTGGAAAAAGTAAAAGTAAGTTTTCATAACGATTAATTCCTTAAATATATCGCGGAGAACCTAACGGGTTACCGAGGCTCCAGCTCGACGTGCAAGAGAAGAAACGGAGTGGTTTTTAGTCAGTAAGAATCTAATACTCCCTCCCGCCTCACCCAGGCGAGAGCAGTAATTCGATGATTTTCCCCCCTTAAAAAAATATATATATAAGTATATATATATTTACTAGCTGACCCGGCCAGCCAACTTCGTACCGCTTAAAGTGTTTTTCTCACCCTTTTAAAGGTTTAAAGTCCAGAGAACCTGGACTTTCACGAACATTTTAAGACACAAATTAACCGTTTACGCTTTTTAGCGAGACTTGAACGGCAATTCATTTTATTTATATAGATCTATCTGTACAAACCTATAATTACTAACTACATAGGTACTTCTAATTCTTATAACACACTAGCTTCTGCCCGCGACTTCGTACGCGTTATCCCATTTTTTCCCGTCCCCGTTTGTGATTTTCGGAAAAAGTAAAAAAAAAAATTGGTTAAAAAGTATCCTATGTCGGTCTCCTGGCTCTAAGCTACCTCCCTACCAATTTTTAGCCAAATCTATTCTGCCATTCTGGAGTTATAAATGGTGTAACTAACACGACTTCCTTTTATATATATAGATTAACATAGAAATCACGAAACGAAAGCGTATCACTTATAAACAATTCATGAAGACAATTAGAAAGAAAATGGCGGCCTCATTATAGACTCAAACGTGGACAAATTAAAGTATTCACCTAGGCATTACGTTAACAATTTAAATATACTTATTACCATCTTAAACGGGTGACTGGACCAAGAACTTGGACAAAGTCAATGTAAAATAACTCGATTGTAAAGAAATATTAAATCAATGTTTAATTTGTTAGTATTTAATCTGTCAAACACCAAGCGGTCACCGGTGACCGCGACCTATTGTTCTTTAATTGTGTCTATAAAACCGGTACTCGACGAGTTAAATTCGTCATTACATACATTATTCTACTTTTTTTGTTTTTAAAAGACTTATACAAAGATTTTTGTTTGTGTAGAAGCACCGCCATGTTTGAAATAATCGTTCAAAGCTTTTGTTTTAGAAGTTGATTCCGTAGTCCGTTGACGTTGTATTCCCAATACGTCGTTCTGACATATACATATATTCTAACAATAACGATGGAGTTTCAAGCTCATTCTTCTCCATTCGAAACTACACTTTGGAATCAGCGCCAAGCTTCACTGCTAGACCGACTTAATAGGTGTCTATATTATCTTCATTAAATAATTTCCTAAAGGATTTCGTTAGTCTACCAACGTCGAGACTTCAAGCACCACGATTACGTTTGCAACAAACAGTTATTTAATCAGATACTACCTCTACTCTGACTTAATTGAGCTGATAAAGAAATTCTTTTTTCAGTTGTGTCTCCTTATTAATACCTTTATTTAGTCGAAACTGTCCATCAGGGTCACTTGTATTCCTTTTTAGGGAACAGAGAGTATAGTTCCCTAAGATCGGAAAAGGAGGATCCTCCGACCAGGCGAGGTGATCGTGCCTGGCGGGCTTTCTGCCCAACAGTTGCTCGTTGGGATTTTCTATCCGTGTTTATTCGCTTGTAAACTTTGCATGTGCGATGTAGGATTCTTGTGACGTCATCCGTTGACATGTGGCATGCGTCGCCACACCTTAATGTGTTATTCAAAAATCTGGACTACATATCCCCCAAAAACAATAACCATTTTGTTCCAAATGAAACTTCGTCATATAATCTTTACAGCTGATATATTCTATCCATGTGTATTAAGACATTCATTGGCAATGAGGCGCCACCGAGCTGGGTTTGCTTAGGTTCGGCTTGGCCTATTCGCGAATCGCCAATGGTGTCGAATACTAAGTGCTGTCCATGCATAATCATGCTTCTAACAGTCACGCCTAGCTTCATAGGGGGATCCTTAGAATACTGGTGGTCCTTGGTATAGGTACCGTGAGAAATTAGCTTAGTAGTTCATGGGATTGTGGAAGGTGCTTCTTCGTTAATGGAAATAGCAAAGCTTTTATATAAAACAAAAAGTAAACAATAAAAATTGGTGCTACAATTTTTTTAAGAAGGTAAATTATATTAAGTAACATCGCGGGTTACTCACGTGAATATACTGAAAAAAGCCCTCTCTCTCTCTCTCTCTCTCTCAATGAGCTGCGCGACGTTGCCGCGACCGCGCACGCTGCTCATGAGGAGGAACCCCTCTGTGGTTCGAAACTAGTAGAGCTATTCTCAGTATATTCACGTGAGTAACCCGCGATTTTACTTAATTTAGTATGTCTCACGATAATTATTATAAAAACAAGGTAAATTATAATTCAGTCGTTTGTCATATCCTGGGAAGTTCTTGTTTAATGTTAAGGAATATCTCTTTGTAATTCATCTTGATAATTTTACCTTTAATTAAATAGATATCCAAAAGAAAATTAAAATACCAAAACAAACCATCCACGTTATCAAATCAAACTCACAAAATGGAGTATCAAAGTTAACCCTTTCGACCAAAAACTCATCTAAACCTGACGCAGTACAAACAAACCGTCCCATTTGGTCCAACATTCCCAGATGTTAACCTCAGAATTCTTTTAACAATATTCTCTACTAATTCACACTTTGAAAATTAAATTAACTCAAAAATCGACTTCAAGCAGATCGGCCGGTTTGTGTAGGGCTGTCAAGAACTATAAACAAACGAACAGAATGAAGCTGTTTTGTTTTTTTTTATATTTTTTTTCTTTCTTTCGTTACCCCTTTTCATTTTTCTATCACATTAGTAGTCATAGTGTACTGTGTGGGATGGATCACCTGATGGTAAGCACCAGAGGCGTTATAATTGCGGCTTTTTGGGGATTAGGAGTTTGAGGGATTCAGGAATTGGGGAGATTGGGGAATGCGTTGCTCCACGTCGGTTTTCTGTGAAGCCGTGGTATCACTCCGGTCGAGCCGGCCCATTCGTGCCGAAGCATGGCTCTCCCACACTTAGAAATTAAAATTCGTATAAATCTCTTTCAAATTTGTGGTCCCTTAATTACCTCCCAAAACACCTACGAGAAGAGAAGGTGTGGTCATTAATTATAGTCCACTCTATCCTCAATATACGGCACAAAATGGCATAACAAAGCATATTTATCACCAGATATGTACATATGGAAATGCCCATGACTGTTGATGAAGCTAAAGACGTAACAATTAGCGTTCCATAGTCTCTGCCTACCCCTGGGAGATAAGCGTGAAGTTATGTATGTATGTGTATGTAGAAACCCACACAAATCCAACAGCCCACTCACTTCATTCATTCACGGTTGCTGCAGCTATTTAATTACACTCTACTGCAATACCGAAGCAACATTTCAAACTGGCTTGTTAGCACCACCTGACCTTTGGTGAAACGTCCTGCAGAGCATCCTGCTTCGAGAGCGGATCCGAGAAACCTTGACAATTCACCGATGTAAACTATGGTGGGCTTAGCTTACGGCACTAGGAAATGGATACTATAGTTATTTAGCATCAAAGAGTTTATAAATATACAACCAATTTTTTTTTAAACGTTTACAAACATACAATATGCACATGCAGATCGTAGTTATGTAATTCCGTAACAATAAATAGTGGATCACATAATAAATGGTTCTAACGGCAGGAACCAAATCCCCGACAGGTTTAAGAGCAGCCGATTGTTCATGCTCAGCCACTGCGTCAATCATTACCTCTCCGTTTGCTTAAAATCTGTTTTACATGAGTAGATTGTGTATGATGTACCAAGTGCCAAACCCATAATATTACTGCCATATTTTTTCTTAAAAATATTGTTACCCTCTATCTTTTACCGAGTTCCTTATAATTGTAACTACACATTATTATTAGAATATCAATTCCTAAGTCCGTTACATGTTCCTTCTATATTTCATTATTTTACAGCCAATAATTCCTAAACAAGTTCCTAATCCCCAGATAATGTATTAGCATTAATAATAAAAATATTTTTTTATTACAACTGGCAACCCTAAATTCAACTGTTTGCTTGCTCATTACTGCTTGCGCTCGCGCACCGTAACGGTAGGGTTGGTCTAGCCCCTTGTAACATTTACCATACAATATTGAACCTTATTTTGTAGTAGTTAGGGGTTTATTTTGATGAAAATGGGTCATAATGCTTTTTATTTTGCTTAGCAAATGGTTTTAAGGATCTTGTAAACGTAGATATTGATGGTATTGTTGGTTTGTTTGTCTGTTTGTGATGAACAAAAAATTACTTCTTGGGTAGAAATTCAGTTAACGGTTACTACTACTCGTGTAGTGTACTTACCTAAATAGTCAATCAGTATAAGTAGGTATTATTGTAATTTTATCATCATCATCATCAACAGCCTATAAATGCCCACTGCTGAGCATAGCCTCTTCTCACACGGAGAAGGTTTGTCGATTAATCACCAGGCTAACTCAATTCGGGTTGGCGATTACAAATTTGTAATTAGAAATTATAAGACCAGATTTCCTCATGATGTTTTCCTTCACCGTTAGTCAGAGGTGTTTAAATAATCTTAAAAAGTACATGGAACTCGGAAAAAGTCACATTGGTACTTGCCGTTGGTAGGTTTCGAAGTCGCACCCTCATGCATGAGAAGCGGGGGTCTTAAACCTCCGGGCCACCACGACAATCAATTTTAAGTGTACTATTAGTACAGTCGTTTTTACTACATAAATGTAATAAGACTGCTATCAATTTAATTGAGGAATTTCTTGTCCATTTCCACTTTTAAGTTATTATAGTTTTCAAATTAGCAACAGAACTTCAAACGAGTCAAATTACTACACAAACACTGCTTTCCTATATAACAAACTAATGTAGTCTCAATAACGAAAAAAAAAGAAATCTCATCAAATTAAAAACAAAACAACAGAAAACAAAACTTCGCATAATTCGAACAAAATTCGAAAAACTATTGCATTCCCCTTTTCTGACCCTATCTTATGGTACGCATTCTAAAACTAACCCTACCACTAGCTTCTAAAGTCTTTTTTTCTTTAAATATGTGAAGTTCTGGTTGGGTTATCACAGTATGGTGTTAGGGCTGACCGCAAAGGCTTGTCTCAAGTTCGGTCTTAGGATAGGAGATGGGGGAGGAGGAAGGGGGCAGGAAGTAACGTGTCGTTGAGTTTTATTATATTTTATTGGCGTCTGCCTTTTAGGAAGTGTATAGGTCAATATATTTCAAAGACGTTATGAGGGGACAACGTAAGACTGATTGCTAGGGGACAATTATGACCAGTTTAAGGTGTATAATAATTTAAAAATAAGTTTATCTATAGACATAACCTTTTTTGAAGAGATGCTTTCATTACTAAAAGTACCATCTAGTATCTGGTGAATCTTTTTTTTTTCTTTGACTTACAAATACTGCAGAGAACTACCAGAGATGTATTATAATACAGTACTTACACATTCAATAACACCTTTTTTATCACATAGCAGTTGGTCTAAAATTGTATACATGTTGCATTTCCTTCCAAAATCCCCCTAGAACAGTTTACACGGGGCTCCGGCTCTAAGTACAGAATTAGGAACGGGATGGTTTGTAGTCAGTAACAGTCTGACTTTCCCTCTGGCTTCACCCAAAGCGGGAGTAAATTTGGATGATTTAACACTTCAAAAAAAACAAAGATTTGTGTATCGAAGACAACACCTAATACTCAAAAGTCACTCTCACACCCACCACTGAAACAGTCGCAGACAGTTCACCAAAGTACAATCACCTCTTTTGAGGCCCACGACCATATTTTGGCGCGTTACACATTTTTCGCGCTCCAGTTACTATTTAGCCCGTTAATTCTTTTATAACACTTTAACATGCATTTTGCGTAAAAACTACGAAATTTTGTACTCACTTATGAGTAATGATAAATTTTAATTTATATGTTACACAATTCATTACGTTATTGCATTGATTTGGTCGAATCAAGTAGGTACTATTGGCACCGACCTCACCTATCAGTAGGTATGTAAGCTATAAGTACGTATGACCAATAATAGTTATTTTTTCCTTTTTAGTTTTTACTTTTCGTTTGTCTTTAGTTTTTGAAGTCCGTTTTTTAATTCTATAACTTATTTTTTTAATTTCTTAGTCATCGTATGCCAATAAGATCACGGCTCACCTCTTCCTATGGTGGGTATTATCATCAACATCGACAGCCTGTGTTAGTCCTCTGCTGTATTATATTGGCTCATGTGTCACAATCTCTCCGCTTGACAAAAGGGTTAGAGATTGAAGATAAAAAGGTTCAGGTTTAACAGAGACGTCCACTGCTGACAATGTGTAGTCTCTTCTCTAGGTCGGTTTTTGCGATACTCGCAGCTAGACCAGCTGTGGTAAAAATTATACTCGACTCTGCAGTCACCATATTTTTTTTACATATTTGATGGGCCGAACTTTGACCACTATCTCGCCTGGTGGTAAGCGATGATGCGGTCTACGATGGAGCATGTCGACCCATAAGCAACCTATTCACTCGGGCCTTGAAGTCACCCTTCAGGAAATACAGTCAAGGAATTCCACTCCTTAGCAGTACGCACAAGGAAGCTTGAAGCGAAGCTTCTTTACTCGGGTTAGTTACCATGGTAACTAACCCGAGTAAAGAACTCCAAAGCAATACAAATTAACATTCAAATCTCAATGAAACAAGTAACCCAGTTACTTTCTAAACTAAAAACTATTTGTTCAAACATCATTAACATATTATAATAAGATCATAAATAAACCCATCCATTTCTATACCGCTCTCGACATTCGCTTCACTTGTAACTTTATGTAACACTTGTTATTTGGGACAATCTTCTTCACTTTTACTTAGTTTTATAACTTCAGTTTTTTATTAATTAGTTGTTTTAGCCGCAGGGGTAAAGATGCATATGTTAGGTAATACATTTATGTCGGTTATGTTGTGTTCCGTAGCATATGATAGAATAGTGCCAATAAATTGTTCTAAAACTTGAAATAAAGATAATTATATTAATTCCATGCATCTTATAGTATATTGAGTATAGAAATGTCGGTGACTGACCTGGAAACCAAGTTCAGAGTCTCATGCTATTATATCTACATACTATTATTCTGCTAACTCTCTACAGAAAAACAAACTACACATCCAATTACTATTTCCACAATCATCAGTCGCACAACACCACAAATATAAACTATAATTTCATTTTTTTATAATGCAAGATAAAGTTATTTACGGACAAGTTAGGAGTGAGGATATCTGCATACAAAAATATAATATTAATCGTACCTCCAATGACCAATCTGACTGGACAGTGAGAACCGTTGCCTATCTGCGTACCCCATCAGTGACCACAACGAACACCAATTAAACGAATGAATATTCATTTAACATCCCCTTCGGAAGTAAATTACATCATAAAATGGTTTATAAGACGCCATCCATCAAGGTATAAAAGATATGAAATAAAATGTTTAAAATTTTTGTTCAACAAAAATGAAATCATATAAATGTATGCCTCTGTTTAGTAGTCATACGTATTTACGACTAGGACAATGCTAAACCTTTCTAAGATTATTTAGACACCACTGACAAACGGTGAAGGAAAAACATCGTGAGGAAACCTGGACTTATAATTTCTAATTATAAGTTTGAAATCGCCAACCCGCATTGAGCAAGCGTGGTGATTAATGCTCTATCCTTCTCCGTGTGGGAAGAGGCTTTGCTCAGCAGTGGGCATTTATAGGCTGTTGATGATGATGATGACAATGCTAAACCATCTTGGTTTTTAGTAGGTTACAATCTATTTTTGCTTTCCATTCAAAATGTTTTATTACCTTGATTCCCTTAGTCTTTGATTACCTCATCACCAAGACAAGACAAAGCGCTACCCGCTTTATGGTGGTTTTCCATTGACTTGTACGAAGCCTTTTGCTTTGAATTTTTCTTCTAAGAACTTTTTTTTATGAACGGAACTACTACGAGTGGACGAGTAGACGGATCACCTGATGAGCAACCAAGGAACACCCGAAACATCAAAAGTGTAACGATGCGTTAACGGGCCTTTTGGGGATTAGTAATTTGAGTATTATTGGGGAGATTGGAGAGGGGGGTAATTGGGCCTGCTCATGAGAACTGATCATGAGTGGAATTCCTTGCAAGAGTCTGTGTTTCCCGAAAGGATAACCTGGGTATCTTCAAGTCTCGAGTGAATAGAATGTTTTCAGGCAGGCAGGCGTATGTCTCATATCAATCGCTTACTACCAAATGAGTAAACGGTCAAATACCGACTAGAAAAAATAAGAAAAGTCACTTTATCCTCCGGCTCAATGTGCAGGAGTAGGAACGGGGTAGTTTTAAGTCAGTAAGAGTCTGACAATCCCTCTTGCCTCACCCAGGCGGGAGCAGTCATTCGATGATTTTCCCCCTTAAAAAAAACCTATTTTACCCTATTACCTCATTAGTAACTTCCTCCATACCTTCAGTTTATTAAGAAATACATTATTGTTCAATCCAATTTCCATACACATCCATATTCATTGCCAGAATTGCAATACCTAACTTAGAACCACTTAGACAATGTGTTCTTGACCTCAGAGGTCAAGCACTTAGATTTGGTAACTTTAATTTTACTTGCGAAGTTATTAGCTACAATTGCTCCTTATTTTTTTCTTTTTAAGTTCCTTATGTGTGTAAAAACATGTGTTTAAATGTGTCTGCGGGTTTTTTTGACGGTATTATATGTATGTATTTCCTGGTTATTTAGTCTAGATGTTTTGTTAAAAATATAACATAAGTTATTTATGTATGTATAGTCATCGCAAGAGCAACGACGTTCAACCAAGTTTACAATCCTGTGAAAAATCAAATTAATATAATGACTGCCTCGTTGGCCGGTTGGTTCGATTCCCGGGTCGGGCAAAGTACTACTGGGAGTTTATAAAAAATCTTAGTGGTACCACGGAGTCTGAAATTGTGCTTGGTATATGGCAATAGGGTCACCCTCTATTGTATGGGACTCATAACATTAAATAGTGAAAAGTGCCATAATGTACACCACTGCCTACTCCTTCGGGAAGAAAGCCGTGATGATATGTTATGTTGTATATAATGTGTATGGAGATTTTTTCCTCTTTTTACTCCACCCGATTCGATATTTTGAAATGAAGACCTAGCTTCAATGCATCAGCTTCAGTACACCGAATAACGAACAATGCTATTTTGACGATGTAAGAAGGTCTCAAGTGTCTGTATATGGATAAAATTTTGACTACCATTTTCTATATACAGGTGGAAATTCTCTTCTTAAATATCGGAATTATCGGATAATATATGTTTACAGCCTCGTCTTTACCTCCATACTATGACTTATCTAGTATATCTTTTAAGTACTGACTACGACAAGTTACTTGTCAATCGTTACCCAAGCTCCATAACCTACAATCTTTACATCGAAACTCCAATCAAATTCAAAAACGTACAATTTGACAGTCACCATGTAAGTCCATTTCTCCTAGAGGTTGGCGCATGCGCGCACGCTCCGGAACGACGCACACGTCACGCTACCAGTACACCACGCCCGTCGCGTGCGCAACTCACACATACACACACACACATGTGTAATATTTACCCCTTTAAGGAAGTGCCATGTCAATGTGAGTTGTGGTTTAGAAAGATAAAAGAAAAAGAATATGATTTTTTGTATCAATAAGTAAGAGGATGTTATGATATAACCTTACTTCATTTGTTTGTGCTTTACCGCTTCTATGAATGGTTGAGTGAATTATTTTGTGGATGGCGATACTTACCTACTATTCTGATGACCGTTTTCATCAACCATCTTAAGTGTGGGAGAGCCATGTTTCGGCACGAATGGGCCAGTTCGACCGGAATGACCCACGGCCTCACAGAAAACTGACGTGAAGCAACGCTTGCGTTGTGTTTCGTCGTGTGAGCAAGGTTACTCCCATTCCCCAATCTCCCCAATCCCTGAATCCCCAACGATCCTCAAACTCCTAATCCCCAAAAGGCCGGTAACGCACTTGTAACGCCTCTGGTGTTCCAGGTGTCCATGGGCGACGCCGATTGCTTACCATCAGGTGATCCGTCTGCTCGTTTACCGGCTTATGCCATAAAAAAATCACTAAACCATCTATTAACTAAAAACTACTAAATTAATTATTATGTTTTCGGCTTACTCACGAAACTATTTGACGAGGAACTCGACTAGTTTCAAGCCATGCTAGAGACTCATATTCATGAGCAGTCGCCGACGCAGCGACTGTCACGCTGCTACTAGCATGGCTTAAAACTAGTCGAGTTTAGTAAACCTTTCAGTTCTGACACAAACCTGACACATCCTCCCACAACTGCTGCAACTCCTGTAAGCCAGAATCTTCAGCAGATACAACTATGAAAATATCAGAACAATGAAGTCGTCTCAGGGACATGATTAACTGTCTGGAATCCTGTAACGAAATAAACTGAAAATAGTGTTTATGTAATAATTCATGTAAGCACAACCAGCACAGAGGACATCACATATATAATAAAAAAATTAAGTACATAGGAGCGACTTATTCCTGTTGGAATTTCTTCCAGTAAATCTAAGACAGGAAAAGTAATTTAATTGTTTTTTTCAGTCTATTATAATCCTTACTAATATTATAAATCTGAAAGTGAGTTTGTTTGTTTGTTCCACTTTCACGCCGTAACTATTAAACCGATTGCTTTGAATTTTTGCAGACGTAAAGTTAGAAGTCCGGATTAAATAATAGGGTACTTTTTAACCCGGCAAAATTTGATATTCCCGAGGAAAAACAAAAGTATTGGTATAGATGGCGCTGTGTGTATATGTCACATAGGCTACTTTTTATCCTTTTGTGACGCGAGAGAAGCCGCGGGTAAAAACTAGTGTAAATTAAAACAATTGCTAAAAGTATTCAGTTTTTATTCTCATAAGCTAAATATTTCTAATTAATAAGATCTAGGGTAGATAAATGAATGAATATTCATTCATTGAATTACGAATGCAAGTCAATTGATTGTAAAAAATAAATTAGTTTTTACTTGTATTTATTATATTTTATTAATTAAGTTATGAAGTAATTACTTACTTAGCTTAGTACTTATTTTACGACGCGTCGCGTTCCACGCGGTTTACAAAGAGCCAGCAGACCACCACAGATGGGGCCCAGTAATGCTGATGCCCGATACGGAGCCGCGGAAGGCCTAACGGGTTGCCGGGGCTTCGGCTCGAAGTGCAGGAGTAGGAACGAGGTGGTTTTTAGTCAGTAAGAGTCTGATACTCTTGCCTAACCCAAAGGCGGAAGAAGTCATTGGATGATTATAATATATACCTTTTTAAAAAGAGTTTCTTCCTCGTTCTTCTCCATGCGAATCTACATTTTGGAATGAGCACCTAGCTTCACCTAGCTTCACTGACGGACTGACAGACAGACTATTATTTATTTTGTATTTGTTGACGTTTCAAAAGTACCAAATTATGGTTTAATTGAAATAAATGCTTTGACTTTACAGCTGGACAGTTTCGGACGGTTCATCGAAGAGTTAGCTATCTTATTGGTACACGTACGACTTAAGAGAAAAGTAACCCAGCCCTGGTCATGCAACTGGTTGCAGAGCGATGGTTGCACGACCAACGAGTTATTTAGTCACCGACAACTTAGTGGCGCAACTAAATTTTTTTTTTATGACATAAGCCGGTAATCGAGCTGACGGATCACCTGATGGTAAGCAATTGGCGTCGCCCATAGACACCTGGAACACCAGAGGCATTACAAGTGCGTTACCGGCCTTTTGGGGATTAGGAGTTTGAGGATATCGTTGGGGATTCAGGAATTGGGGAGATTGGGGAAGGGGAGGATAATTGGGCCTCCGGTAACCTCACTCACACGACGAAACACAACGCAAGCGTTGCTTCACGTTTATTTTCTGTGAGGCCGTCGTATCACTCCGGTCGAGCCGGCCCATTCGTGCCGAAGCATGGCTCTCCCACAAAATTGCCACCAAGTCTATTTTACCTTCAATACAACTTCACATATTTAGTTTGTCGTACGACCAAGGTACTAGCATGGTGTTCCAATGAAAAAGGACTCTTACGGAGACATCCAACTGATAGTCATCAAGATAATTGTTTTGATTGTCCACCATAACACCATGGGGAATAAACCCCATTCAAATATCAGCTTTAGATCTACTAGGGTAAAGTTGGTTTTCATTTGTATATCATGGTCAGTGCGTTCGTAAAAGATCGTGTAGTGTCGTTGTCGAGGTGTGATTGATATCAAAATGGTTGAATGCGAATCGAGCTCTCAACTTATCAAAAGTCATTTCAATTATTTTCTTTATAAAAATAAGTTTTGCAGCCATTTTTGTGCAATTAAAATCAACGGTTTTCATGTTACTAGGGGCGAGAGTGAAAGCCTGTTGGTTGGTTGCGCTTTATCGCATAAACTGCTGTCTCGATTTTGATGAATTTTGATGCAAAGGTAGATGGTAAATTTAGATACCGGTCAAGCTAATCTATACTAATATTATAAAACTGAATAGTTTGTTTTTTTGTTTGTTTGTTTTAACGCACTAATCTCCGAAACTCCTGGTCCGATTTGAAAAATTCTTCTCTATTGGATAGCCCATTTATCGAGGAAGGCGACACGCTATAAAATATCACGCTACGATTAATAGGCGCCGAGCAGAGCGAGTGAAATCGCGCGGAAGTAGCTAGTTTTTATTATATAAATAGACTTAACTAAATCCAGTAAAAGGTTAGTATAAACAAATAAAATGTACTATTTTAATTCAATTTCGTAAATGTAATAAAAGTAGGTAGTACAATCAGAAACAAATGACGAGGTAACATCCTATTCTACGAGTCTTAATAGATACCACGTGCATATTACACCCACTGTAACCTGAGATATTAACTCCTAATCTTTATAATGCTCCTTTAGAAGAGATGATAGGTCAAGTTATGCTGGTGGAAATGTAAACTCATGTGGTGTCCGTGGTTTGCCCGTTCCGGTGGGATCCCATGATATATGAGACGCTTTTTGTATTGCGCTTGACCTACGAATAAGTAAGAATAAAAGATTGTAATTTTGTATGTCTGTTTGTTTGGGGAACTTGAAAAAAACGTTTGATATGTGGTTTGGTACTTTACTTGTCTTGTTTTTGGGTGTGTTTAAAGAGACTAAAGATTGGTGTTCATTTTTATCCGACTTCAAAATAAAGAAGGTTAATGTAAAACTTATGTCAGAATACTGAAACGCTACTCAATTTTAAGTCGCGTTTAAGTATAGTTCTATATATACAAATTCTTTGAAAAATGACAGAGATGGCACGATATTTGAGCACGACTTAAAATTGAGTAACGTTTCAGTATTCCGGCATTAGTGTCTAAGTTTTACTGTATGTAAGTATGTAAACTTGTGCGCAACTATCTCACGATTGTCTGCACCGATTTTAATGTTTTTTTTATATTTGATGGGCCGACGTTTGACCACTATCTCGCCTGGTGGTAAGCGATGATGCGGCCTACGATGGAGCACGTCGTCCCATAAGCAACCTATTCACTCGGGCCTTGAAGACTCCCAGGTTATACCCTTCAGGAAATACAGACTCTGGCAAAGAATGTGGTTTTCAGAAAAGTGTTTGTTACACTTAGGAGGTTTTTGGTATATTTAAAATCCAACCTCAAAAAAGAGGGTATTGACGTCGATTTTATTAAACTTACTTTATAAAAGAATTATTTATTGTTAATCCTGTTTTTAACAATGATTGCAAAGGAAATTAAATTTTCTTAGCTATTAACTCTATGAGTACCGTCATCGTCATTATAGACACAATTAAAGAACAATAGGTTGCGGTCACCGGTGTCCTCGCGGTGTTTGACAGTTTAAATTAAAACTTATTGTGCTATGTGAGTCAAGTTAGCAATAACTAAAAGAAAGGCCGACAATGCATTTGTATTTCCTCTGTTTACTATCATATGACCCGTCTGCTCATTTATCCCCTAGGTATATTATATACTTAGAGTTTGTCATATGAACACACAAATCTCCAGAACGACAGGTTCAAATTTAAAAACACTTATTGTATGATACAGGTCAATCATCGAGAAATACTATAGATAATAAAACATCACGCTACGATTAACAGGAGCATTGCAGCGGGCGAAATTGCACAGGAGTACCTATAAAATAATTGTTATTAAAAGTCTTCGCAAAGAGGTAAGCAGAGAAGCCGTGTAGTCAGCCACATAAACTTGTGATTATAAAACAGAGACAAACGTAATATTTATAGTCTCAATAAAAAGGGACATTACTCTAGATTCAGTTAAGATAAAGGATTTCAATTAAGGTACTGTTACATACGCTCTAAAATAGCATGCTAAATCGCATTCTATTGCTCACACTCAAACATGTTCAAAAATCTGACGCCTGTCGATACTCAAGCATGCTAATTGGGTAGTTTCCAGGGTATCAAAAAATCGAATTAGTCCGTCATTTAGATAATGAAAAAATATTAGACACGTACTTTTTGATTTTCTCGTATTAACTTGCAATATTTAGAAATGGCGCTAAGTTTAGGAGTGGGAGGTCGTTACGTCATAACGGGCTACAAAATGTGGCAAGCTGTGACGTCACACGATAATTCAAATGAATATATCGTCGAAATTATTTAATTTTGTGAGAAAAGAAAAAATACGTGTCTAAAGTTTTAAACTACTGTACCAGACGGACATTAAAATAAAATTTAGGAAACTACCCTATTTTGAGTACTATTCCGACACACATGCTACCAAGTGACAAGTGATCTTAGTGTTCAATTGAAGCATGCTTCTGTGCTTGAAATAAGCATGTGTATCAGTACCTTTACATCTTGAAGACTTTTGTTTGCATATTTTTAATTGTTTTTTGCCCACGTTTATCACTTTACAAGTCTGGGAATCGTTGAATGGGATGCATTTCTCATTTTTAGAGTGCAGTGTGGATAGATTTAAGAGTTTAATTTGTGTCTTATAACTGTCACATTTTATTTATTTCTTTAGGCTACTAATTGATGATTGCACCGTTGGTTTTGTAGCTACAAAATATTGTCTAAAACTTCATGAACGCAATTTAAAACCTAAAAATAATGAAGTTAAGAGTCAAAATTAGGCAAATGAAACGTAACCTAACTAAAACAAATCTAATCCCTTCATTATTACCGAATAACCATCTCTTAGTTACCTCCACATAATAGCAAAATTCAAAACTGAACTCTATAAATAAACAATAGAGAGTTCAAATTGATTTATCGCTTACACAAGAAGTCGGGACTATATAAGATGACTTGAGCGTTAATGACCACTGGTAGTATAAAAACCTAATTTAAAGAAGATCGTCTCTGGTGGCATTTTATACAATTTTCTCGTGTAATCTGAGAGGAAACGCCTTTGATGGATCTTTTATATTCAATCCTTTAAAAAACCTTGCCAAACCAGTAGGTAGTACCTAATGATAAGCCAAAAAAGGAAGCTTGAGGACTACTGCTTGTTTTACCAGTTGGGTAGTTTTGAGAACGACTGCTTACCTTGAGTTTTAAAGTTTCATGGGGATTTACTCTGAGTATTTTTTATTTCGATATTATAAATAGTTGTATGAAGTTTGTTTCACAATAGAATCGCACCTTAGGTACTTTTTAAGTGTGGGTGAGCCATGCTTCGGCACGAATGGGCTGGCTCGACCGGAGTGATATCACGGCCTCACAGAAATTCGACGTGAAACAACACTTGCGTTGTGTTCCGTCGAGTGAATGTAGTTACTAGTGGCCTTCTACCCTAACCCACCTCTCAAATCCCCAAGAATCATCAAATTTCTAATCTCTGAAAGGCCGGTAACGCACTTGTAACGCCTCTGGTGTTTCAGATATCCAATTATCCATGGGCGGCGTCGATTGCTTACTATCAGGTACCGTCTGCTCATTTAGGTACTTATCCCATAAAAAAATAGTACATAGGACGGACAAAATAACCATGAAAAGTGATGCCTAACTTATTTCGCCTACTCTGAATCCATTATCAAGTTTTGCGGCTTACTCCCGTAATTATTTTAGGAGGATCTCGACTAGTTTAGCCATATTAGTATGGCCGAAAAACATAATAACTAATTTAGTATGTCTCACGAAAGTCATAATATTCCTAAATACTATGAATCTCTCAATATTACCCATAGGAATAGATACAAAAAGTGATTCTCAAAACTGTATAATGCCCTTCACCCGTCAAGCCGTCCACTGCTGAACATCCTCCCATAACTTCCAGAATGGTCAATCTGTTCAACAAAAAAATATGAATAAGTACAAAACAAAAATTCTAATTATACAGTAATTGTACTAGCAACCTTCTAGAATGGAAGTTTAAACACAGGAAGCAATAAATATAACTAATTACATATAAAATAATATAATTAATAAATCAACAAAATACTTAGCGGAATTCCCGAAAAAATACTTGTAATACATTTTTAAGTAAAAAACATCAGAGGTTGAGGAATCCGGATACTTTAAGAATTATATGCAAATAAAATAATAATTTCTGTTGAGCTATGAAGCTAAAACCATTATAATACATACTTGAAATTTGTATAACGTTAATTTGCTATTCATAAAATAAAAATAAAACTAAGTAATTAATTCATCATCATCATCATCAGTAGCCCGTGTTCGTCCACTGCTGGGCATAGGCCTCTCCAATGGCACGCCACTGAGCTCGATCTTCAGCTGTACGCATCCAAGCACTACCAGCCACCTTGCGGATGTCGTCACTCCACCTAACTGGAGGGCGCTCAACACCACGCTTGGCTAGACGCGGTCTCCACTCAAAAACACGTTTACCCCAACGGTTATCGGTTCTTATTATTCTGTAGTAATTAATCTACAGAATAATTTGTAAACTTCAGTACCAAAATTATTATTTGAAACCATGTGAACAAATGACCAGGCATTTGTTCAATTTTATCAGCATATACAGCAATCATTTCCTTTTTGATATGAATACCATTTCTATTTCATAACAATCTTCTTATTCAATTCGTTGCAGAAACCATGACAGTTATTCATGGACGCGCCGGACTTCAGTGTTCCGGTGTTTTCATGGTTGTTTCTACAGATCTTGGCTTACAGTAGTTGTAGCGGTTTTTAGGAGGTTGTGGCGGGCTTGTCCCATAAAAAAAGTGCGATACGGGCCTAAAATTACAATCAATAGCTACTAAGCGACCAATAAAACATCGAAATGAGAGACCACAAAGTTCAATATTTGGTCAAGTCTAAAACAAATTATGGACCAACCAATTTCCGCCAAGATCTCTGACTTATCTTTATATATATAATTCTTCTGTGAGTGTGTATGTCACTGAACTTCTCTCAAACGACTGGACCGATTTTGATGAAATTTTTGGTGTGTTTTCAAGGGGATCTGGGAATGGTTAAGATTCACAAATCAGGCCGGCAGATGGCGCTGCAGTCGGTTTCTAGGTTATTTATCTATACCTATTATTACAGGACAATGTCTGTCGGGTCCGCTAGTCTTACAATAATAATATCAGTCTTGTCTGAACGTCAGAGTTATGAACAATTTGTCATAGAAATGCACTTGTGTACAGTCATTATTGTATTGTATTTGGGACGCGAATAATATTAGTTTATTTAAGGATTGTTGCAAACATTACCATCATCAGTTAATATTTTGACATTATGTAGACAAAGGATGAACGCAATGGCTTTTGGCGAGAAAGTACGAGACTGATAAGAAAGTGTAGGTATAACAACATAACATCACTCACGCCTTTCTTCCCTGGTGGAGTAGGCACCGATGCACATTGCGGCACTTAATGCCACTGTACAATGTAACACCCACTTTTCGCTATTTGTGCTTCGAGCCCCATGTGGGTGTCATAGGGGCCACATAGGGGTGAACCTATTGCCATATACCGGGTACAATTCCAAGCTCCATGCTACTACTAGCAAGAAACTTAATTGTTACTCTTTTAAAAAAAATCTATATGTGAGAACAACGCAACGACAAAGGACAACGCAAGGGATTTTTCACGCCAATTTTCTGTAACGCCGTGGGATCATGACGATCGAGGCATGACTCTTCCACGTTAAGCCTCTGACTGCCTATAGAAAACTGCTGAAGGCAAATCCTCCGCTAACATAGGTCACCGGTGACCTACGCGGCGGTTAACGTGTTAAGTCCAACTTCATAATTCATTTGTACCTATAATATTTACTCCCTATCTGCAGATGTTTGCCTAGTTTGTAGTCGCCCTAACTTAGAACAAACATAGGATCCTTGATATTTATTGGTATTGCCTAACTAACATCCGTTACTAAATTCTTATAATATACCCATTGAGCGTCTGATTCATCGGTTGTGCAAGTACACAGTACTTTGACTCTTAAGGCCAAGATTACCTCTATAATCTAATTAATTTAGTTTAATTACCCATTATGATATTTAAGGGACTAATTTTAATGGTCACCGGATGAGATTCGAGTTTTAGAGATGTGGTTTTAATATGTCGCAAATGTCTTACGTAGATACGATAAAATATTTACGAAATACCTACATAATTTTTGAGCGTCTTGTTGATGGAATGGTCACAACCTACTGTAAACAAGAGATCCTCGATTCGACGCTTTAGTAAAACAAAGTATTAATGAAACATTTCAAACTGCCTTGTTGGCTAAGTGGTCGCAAGTGTGACTGCAGAGCAAGAGGTATGATTCCAGGGTCGGGCAAAGTATTACTAGGTTTTAAAAATAATCTCAGTTTTAACACGGAGTCGGGAATTGTGCCCGGTATATGGCAATAGGCTCATTACATATGAATTATAGCATAAATAGTGAGAAGTGGGTGTTTCATTACACAGTGATATTAAGTGTCGTAGTGTACATAACTGCCTACCCCTTCAGGGATAAAAGGCGTGATGTTATGTTAAGCAAAATTTCAGTTTTTCGAAAAAATCTACTGAATATACAGAGTGTGGTTTTGCACCTGGTGTATGTAGTATGACACACGTCTTAATTCCTGTCACATGAAACTCTTAACACAAGTAGTGAAAGTAGATACTATACTATGTAATATGTACTCATCTGTCTACCCCTTTTTTTGAGAGGGAAAAATCATCCAATGACTTGTCCTTCTATCTTAGCTTAGGTGAGAGGGAGTGTCAAAATCTTACTGACTTAAAAACCACTCCGTTCCTATTCCTGCTGTTCGAGCCGGAGCCACGGCAACCCGTTGGGCCTTCCGCGACTCCGTATCGGGCATCAGCCCTACTGGGCCCCATCTGTAATGGTCTGATAGCTATCTGTCTACCCCCCCCCCCCCCTCACATTTAAAACACGTGACATTATATTACATTAATATTACATAATCTCATCAAACACATTACTATTGTACCCTTAAACTCAAGTGCCTACAGTCCTACTTACAAAATTCTATTATTTTAGCCACCAATAAAATCAGGCACACGGCACCACATCAAGCTAGGTAAAACCAGTATAAACTGACCGTTGTATAAACAGAAATATCATACAAAGGTAGTCCAGGATAAACTGGTTTTGTTTAGTTTAATGAGAAGCCTTGTACAGTTAGTACTCAGCAGGTACATACAGTAGCACCTTACAATTTTCTACACAATTTGATCCAGTGCACTGATTACGTCCACGACGGTTGACGATTGTGCTCTAACTGTTTTTAGAGTTCCGCATTCAGTTGGCAAAATGAAATTGTATGGATTGTTTTAGAATTGTTCTGTTGGGAGGTGTGAATTGATTTATTTTACTCTAAAACTGGGAAAATATTTAGTTTTTACGGCAAAGGAATAGATTGCATGCAGTATGCAACTCCTACGCCCTGATAACTAAATGCTCATGCAGCAGAGATGCCACAAAATACACACTCGACATATGTTTTGCTCATCCACGGAGCATCCCCAGGAGTTGTTGAGTCAAGCGAAATAAAAACTAAATATTTCGCCAGTTGATAGTGTAGCGTGGATTTCCAAAAAGTAACGCCTGACTCTAGTCTATTCTCTCTCTCTCTCTTTCTCCACTCTATTCTATATATTGCTTTGTTTTGTAGCAAACACATCGTTTCTTCAAAATTCGCACTCGTTCATCAAATTCTCCATGGCGAAATTTGTGCTTATTATATCATTGCCAATAGATATTAAGAGAGTAAGGCTTGATTGTTCCAATTTGTTATGATCGGTATTAAAAATTTTAAATTACATATTAATCAGCAAACTTTCTTCTTTTATTTTAACTCTCCAACTTTTAGTTGCCCTCTTCCTTTGCCATTTATATTAATTACTAGCCATATCACAAGATTTTCATACCTTCTCATTTTATTTTACTTCCAGTGGAGACACTGAGCTAACTTTAATATTATCTTTTATAACAGTGGGTACACCAACAAACTATTCACTCAATAATATTATCAAATCACAAAACAATTCTCACATTACCTAACACACTTTCACAGTCCTGCACTCCTGCGCACCCCTGTAACGGCGTCGCGGTCTGCTTGCGCGTGCGCAGCGCTTTCGTAAGCTGATCCTGAAGATAAGAGCTGCTAGATCATTTGCTTTTGCGTTTCCAATGCACTTGTATTCATAGTTACGTGTTAGCATGTCGTTTAACGTAACATCACGTTTTGTTTTCATTTAATGGATGGGCAGAAGTGTACATAAGAACAGTAAAATCGGTCTTCAATTATGGCTTACACTGATGGCTTAGCTTAGGTTTGGTGCTTAGATAAGGTAAAAGTTTGATTTATGTAGATCTGTTTTCTTAAATTCTCGTGGGTGGAATCATACCCATGATGTAGCTGCAGGTTAGTCATAAAACTCCTGTCATTAAGTCATCAAGAATGTCATACCTTTGAACCACATCATTGTAAGGTCTAATTATTTATCTCCATGACTACACATCAACACAGACAGGCGCCATTTCATTTATCCTTCGACAATTCTACTATCATGATTAAAACAAATCCATAAATGGTTCAACAATAAGTAATGCCTTATATATACCACTGACATATTTCTTCATAAATATAAAAATCTAAGTAAATAATTATAGTAAAAATCCTTGATAAAGAATGCTTCAAGTCTGGCATTTTCCTTGTGGCAATAACTGAGAAATCATACTTACATCAGTTCGCACGCATGCGCGAGCAGCACGCACACATACACACGTGCGCCTGCGCAGCTCACACACACATGTAAAGAGTATTCATTAAACAAGAATGTGATTTACAATACACGAACAATTAGCGAATAGCATTTCGCAAAACTTGATGAAAATATTCGATGTTAGCTCGCGATAATAATCAGTGAAGAATGGACAAGGTTGGGTAAAGTGAAGAATAGTTGGGTATTCACACGTTTGTGTTACATCAGCATTTATAAAGGTAGTAAAGGGGTTGGCAGAAGTGTTCAGTTGACCCGCTTTATGTGATATTGTTTCACTTTCAACTCACTAAAATCATGTCATTTAGCAATTAGTCACAAGTTCCTTATAATATTATTATTATGGTTTATTGATTTCGTTGAGTATTTTATTATCTTATAGTATCTAAATAACATTTACTTTAACGGCCTTTACATTTTTTTATATATTTGATGGGTCGACGTTTGACCACTTGTGGTAACCGATGATGCGGTCTACGATGAGAAGAAGATAGAAATGATTAGAAGCAGAAGAAACTAGTGAAACTCGTATTCCTATAAGCTGAGCTGTATTTATCTATAAATTTGAAAAAATCATGAATAAAATATGTTCATAATTTCCTAGAAACTTTGTTCATAAGCAAATTAACATAAAAATCACAGCTAGCCATACAAATATTGGTACTAATCAGACATGGACGTCCAAACCGCAGTATGTTTGTCCAAGGTGCCTCATATCCGCTGTGTTCAATTCTTTTGTTAATTAAATAATTTCCCGCTTATTTTACCTACTGGTTGAAGGTTGGCCAATAGAAGAATATAAAAACTAAGCTAATAGAAATAGAAATGGAATGAAGTTAGTCAAAAATAAGTGACAATTTCAAACTTCGGCAAGTAGAAGTAAAATCTTCAATACAAACCGAAATACCAAAGCTAATAAACCAAGAAAATCTCAGTAGTAGCACGGAGTCTGTTTGTGCCCGGTATATGGCAATAGGCTCACCCCCTATTACATGGGACTCATAACATAAATAGTGAAAAGTGGGTGTTACATTGTACAGTGGCATTAAGTGCCGTAATGTGAACCTCTGCGTACCCCTTCGGGGATAAAAAGACGTGATGTTATGTTATGTTATGCTAATAAACCATGTTTCAATCTCATGCCTCATTCACTTCAATAAAGCCTTAGACTGCGTGGGATACATCTCATAATTTCTTCTGCAATATTTCATCAGAATCGATTCAGCAGTTTCAGAACAAACCTTTAAAACGGACACTTTTCCACAAAAACATTGACTTAACAATACATAAAAAACTAAAACGTTAAACGACATAAACCTATGCTTACTGCTGACCCCCCTACCCATTGAATAACAGTTACTAAAGTTACGTAATTAGATACAATGCTCTACACTTATCTTCACGGTCTCTTACCGTGACGTCGTAGGCAGAATGCACCGTAATAACACCTTTACTGCATGTACCGCTATGACTAAACAGGGCTAAATGTGGCTTATGTCTACGTTACTTAGGTATATGTCATTTATAATAAGTACTAGACTAGGCAGAAAAAATTCGTTTGTCTATAAATACCGAATGAGATCTGAAAGAACTGGTATGTATTTATATTAACACTATCGTGAAACATACTGTCAAACAGTTACGTGAGTAAGTCGAAAACATAATAATTAATTTAGTACTGATTTTATTCATCCTATCTACTAGATTAGTAAGAGGACGGCCCTTTATTTCTCTATGGTATAGAGGGCGGTATAGAGGGCAAAGACATGTGGATCATCTGATGGTAAGCGAAGACCGCAATACAAGGTATTATAAGCTCAATACAAGATTTTTAATTCCATAGGTCAGAAAACATTAAATGAACAGACTGATCACCTGGTTGTAAGCAATTGACGATACTCATTCACACCGGCAACACTAGAAAAATTACAAAATCGCAAGTAGGTAGCCTTTAAGGGATTGGAAGGAATTTGAGTTTATCGAAAAGAAATTCAAACGATAATAACCAACATCGAGAAAAACGCACATTATAGTATTCAGAGCCCAGACTTCATTCTTAGAATAATACTAACACTGGTACTAACTCAATCAAAAAGGTGGTCGCAGAAAATGAATAAAAAAAAGAAATCTAATAATAGACAAAAGAGTTCTAACTCCATAATAAAACTACCATAAACAAAGACGACTCCATTAAAATACCAATTTGTGAATATCAACATCAAATTCAATTAACGCTAGAGTTATAAAGTTTGAATGAAAACAAATGTTGGTATTAATAAAAATAGGGAAGAATAAAATTAAACTTGAAGTTGTACGTATGTGCAATCATTTCATTTCTTGCTAAAGATTGTTTTAAGCCCGAAGTACCTAAGTGTGCTTTAAAGTCTTTTATTATGGTTCCGTAACTTTATAGTATTGCTTTTAAAATGGTCTTAATATCTGGACTGCCTCGATTGCGAAGTGGTCGCAAGTGCGATTGCGGCGGCAAAAGGTCTACGATTCCCGGGTCGGACAATGTATTACTGGGTTTTTAAATAAATCTCAGTAGTAGCACGGTGTCTGGAATTGTGCTCGGTATATGGCAATACGCTCACCTTCTATTACATGGGATTTATAACATAAATACTGAAAAGTGGGTGTTACATTGTACATTGGCATAATGTGCACCTCTGCCTACCCCTTCGGGAATAAAAGGCGTGATGCTATGTTGTTATGTTATGGTCATAATATTCCGTAGAATAATGTTTTGTATCTATGTGTACCAATATCAACACATCAACATCAATAGTGGCCACTGTTGATCAAAGGCCTCTTCTCACACAGAGAAGGTTTGAGCATTAATCACTACACTTGCTCAATGTGGGTTGGCGATTTCAGACATATAATTAGAAAATAGAAGATCAAGTTTCTTCACGATGTTTTCCTTCACCGTTTGTCAGTGGTGTCTAAATAATTTTAGGTTGTACCAGTGGTGTCTAAATAATCATAGGATTTCATGAAAAAATATTATAAGAGAAAACAAAATTAATTAAATTATGATCATAAAATAATAAGCCTGCAGAAAAATCAATAGACCTACTACGATATCTTTCAAAGACCTTTAAAAATGAACCCTAAAACCACTATTAAAACGCATAATTTACTTTAATTTAGTATTAAAGTTTCTTACTTCATAGGACAGCATAGTTTAAAAACTTTATTAATCTTGCTACTAATGTGTATCATCAGATTAACCAACCCCTTTATAGTTTCACTGAAGGCCCTTTTTATTAAATAAGTGTACTGAATAGGCCTTTCTTGGAAACTGGGCCTCTGTGTAAATTGCACTTCATTTGCTAGCGTCTGAGTCTGACATTTTGTCTTTTACAATTTTTAAAGAGATTACAACACGGCTTTCTTGTTTTTCTAGGATAAATAAAGATGTTATTTGTCCTGTTTAAGTGTAAAGTTATATTTAGCAAATCTCTAAAAATTCAACATAAACAAGTTTCTCATTCGTTGGATCCTGACGGTAGTCGTTTAAGATCGGGTTACCGAGGAACGGTATGGTTTTTAGTCAGTAAGAGTCTGACACTTCCAACAATACCAACGAGGGAATAAGATTAAAATTTCTAAAATATGTTACTCAATAACACTAAAACCACTGAACAGATTTGGATGCAATTCAGCGTATAAATAGTTATTTTGCACTTGGAGATGCCTGTGTCCAGTGACGATATCGTAATCATCATGGATTGGTGTGGTAGGACCCCATTGACCACCAAACTACCACCTATCTCGAAGCATTGCGCCGGTAAGATGTTGGGCGAGGGTGAAGGTGTTACACATCGGGGAAAGAAGTGGGTGGGTTCTCCCTCTGGGCCGACGGCAGCCCCATGACGAAAAGTCCATTTGTGACTCGAAACTTGTAAAGTTTTCTCAGTGTATTTACGAGACAAAACCATTATTTTTAGTTAAGATACCTAAAATACAACACATATTTTTTATAGCATTAGTCGGAAAACGAGCCGACGGATCACCTGATGGTAAGCAATCAGCGCCGCCCATGGAGACTCGAAACACCAAGGCGTTACAAGTGCCTTACCAGCCTTTTGGGAATTGGGAATTTGAGGATTGTGGAGGATTCGGGGATTCGGGAGACGGGGACTAGGGACGGGGACTAGGTAATTGGGCCTCCGGTAACCTCACTCATACGACGAAACACAACGCAAGCGTTGTTTCACGTCGATTTTCTGTGAGGCCGTGGTATCACTCCGGTCGAGCTGGCCCATTCGTGCCGAAGCATGGCTCCACTTACCACACAATACCAGTAACTCGAACAGCAAACTAATAAAACATAACATATACGATTCGTTATTCAATTTTAATGTAATTAATCGTAAAGCAGCTGTTTTAAGCGAAATGAAACAAAAAGTTCCAATTAAAATAACAAAAGTAGGATGAGTGATGCTCGAATAAAATCATACATCTGCTTTAACCCTTTCTCTTTAGCACGGGAGGGTTACGGGTCGATAATGGCCCAATTAAAGATGGACTGTTGCCATATGACGAACAATAGTAACAAAACTCACTTTTTCTTTTTATTTTATTGTGATGACGTAGATTATTTCTGGATGTGGCATTATCAAAGGTGTATTATACTCTAAGTTATTTCATTATGGTCTAATATTGTCTAGCTAAGCTATAGTATGATCTATTAATATCTATTTGACCTCTGAATTCGGCAAACTTGGGGTTTTCTTCTGTCAAACAGTGCATAACATAACATCACGCCTTTTATCCTCGAAGGTGAAGGCAGAGGTACACATTTACGGCACTTAATGTACCTACAATGTAACAGACACTTTTCATTATTTATATTATGAGTCCCATGTAATAGGGGGTTAGCCTATTGCCATATACCGGGCACAATTCCAAACTCTCCTACGACTTTTTTTTAAAACGCAATAATACCTTGCTCGACTTGGGAATCGATCCCAGAGCCCTTGCCTGGCAGTCGCACTTGCGACCACTCGTCCAACGAGACAGTCAGCATTAATCCAATAAATAGAAATTCATAATTTAGATTAACTCGTGTTCTTCGAAGCATGATGTTATATCATTTAATACACAATATTATGAAAAGTGAAAGATCAGAACCTACCTAACTAGGTTTTAGCCTGGATCTAAAGATGAGCAATAATTACATAATTCATACCTATGTACTTACATCACAGTTTTACTGGACGAGAACGTAAAACTGGCACACCTAGTAAGAATCTTTTATGCCCTTTAAGTAAGAAATTGTTTAAGAACACGACCATTACTTACTTACTGTGTTTCTAAATATGCCACAAATTGGCATTAGTAATTTCAACCTTATTAACAATCAACACTGAGAAGATTCTACTATTGATATAATTATAATTCTTCTTTCTGCCTTTAACCCAAGCTTAGAGTTAGGGTCGGCAGAATATGTCTTCTTTCTCCATTCTCCGCTATCCGACATTATCATATCACACACTCCCACTCTCCTTCATATTACTTTTATGTAATCTAGGTCTCAATTTTTAATAACGTCTAAAAATATGTTATGCTCGGCTATGGTTGAACAACAAATTAAACAAAACTATGGCATTAAATCTGAGTTCGATGACAATTTGAAACGCCTAAGGTTATCTATGGCGTTTCGAATTTCTGTAGGTAATTAGGTTATTACCATCGCTACCATTGTTTATGAAAACTAACTTTAATTCATAAAATGTATAGCTATTCGATCAATAACTTTCTCTACATGAAAGTTTTTCTAGTAAAAATATGACCCATAAAACACTTAAAAAAATTCACTTCCAGTTAAACTATAGCTAATCATTTGTCTGTAAAGGGTGATAGGAAGTGCACGTCGGAAATCGGTACGAATAGGGGTGTGGTAAGCACACGTGCGCACGCGCAAGTACGCGCACCAATCTGGCGCATTGTGTTTTATAATGAGGGTACTTTGGAAAAAGGGGGTGACGGCGTAATGAGTGATTATTGGACATGTTTGTACTTGTTGACGTCACGTGTTCAGTATAGTTGGTGTTTATTTATTGAATGGTATTTTTATTGATATAGAAATTGGCTTTTGCATTGACTGCTGGAGTGGGAAGTCGCGTGCGCATTTGGCATAGTAGCTAAGTAAAATATCTTAAAATATATAGTCTACTACTTGGAATTTAATTTTTTCATCTATAGCACTGGATTTGACAGCAGATAATAATAATTATAATAACTGTATTAACAACACTATTTCTACCTACCCCGTCTACACAGGTGATTCCGATTCTTAATATAAAATTGCTAATTCAGAGCCAATTAAAAACAGCCTAATCTAATAAATTCATCCTCAATCAAACTATAAAGTCTGGCAATTTTCTGATAGACATCGCCTCATAAAGCGTACCACACACTAACTATCTTAGAGCTCCGAATGAATTTCTGTTCATAAAACGCGCATAATCTACTATCTACTCAATACAGTTGGCAGATACCATCGGAACCGTCAAAATGTTTTGTACAAACTACATTTTATCTTAAATCTCCTGCATACTTACTTAATAGAGGAAATCGCCAATTGCATGAAACAATGCTTCGTGGTCTACCCTGTTCACTTTTGAACTAACATTTGTAACACACTCCATTCCTTTCCCTCTTCCCAGATTCTTCATAAGAGGGAGCAAGACGGGTGATGTGTTGTCCAATGTTGGTGGTACATGTTGGTGATTCTCGAAGATCGTTGTCTTTAATGTACGTCTACTATTTTGTCGTTATTTAATGAATGTTAAAACAATGTTGAGAAATTGTTTCTGTTGAATACGTAGAAATGATACGTAAATGCTTCGTAAATTGATGGTGTTTTACTAAAAATGTTTTACTGCAAGCCGATGAAAGAGTGCAGTAATGTGTCTTGAGACAAATTTATGAATTGTTCACAATATCCACTAAATTTATTAAATAAGCCCATGTTATACTTTTCTTTTTATAAAGAAACATTATTTTTGGACATTATGACACTACGACTCATTCTAAAACAAATTCACAAGCAAGCACAAATCATTTAAAAATACTGGCCATCTAAATTCAAACTAATTCGCAGAACGTCATTTCATTTGACATAAAAACAAGATGGCCGCTATTGGCGCGTTCATTTGAAATAATACAATAATTGCGCATTATTAAGTCAGTAAGCAGACGATTAGGTTTCTATATTTATACGCCTTATATTTATACGTGTTGTATTTATGCTTGCATCGCCAGCTAGGGTTCGCATTGACGAGTTATTATTGACATAAATGCATGCTCGATTTTGCTCGAATGTTAAAGCTGTGTGTGGTCTTTGAGAGAAATTGATTGCAAAATCTATTTTGATATTCCGATTGTTTGGTTGTTGTTATTTAATCACACAGTTTTATTTTTGTGGCAATTTCCTACCAATGAAAGTATACTTTTCAAGTCCAATATTAGGTCATGCTTAGAAAATCTTAAAGTTTAAATTCGTTCACTAAATGGTTCACTCTTTAGGACATCATTTTAGACGGCTAAGTCATTCTATGACATCATTTTAGAAATATCGGACCCGTGTTTACACAATAGTTGCAAATACACACCAACAAATGATACACAAAGATACATCAACCAAGAGCTATGCAGGTCAAGACCTTTGACACAAAATTTCTTGACAATACAACCGAAACTTAGCTTGTCATTCAACCTCCATAATTTAATACAAATATTTGCTAACCCTAGTCGCTTCTTTGTTACTTATCTCGTTGAATATCTAATTTTTTCCCCGACATTGACTCGCCATATGTTGTCTGTGGCAGTGCAGAGTATTGCAACAGTACATCACTAATGTATGTTACGTAAAATAGCTGCACATCACAACACTATCACGATTTATTCATTGTATGATTTAAAAGGAGTGTGCTTTGAAATTTGTTCTTAAAAGGTAATTGAAATGTCTTAAGAAGTGAGTTTACATTTTATTTCGGATGGATTAAAAAGGGTCAAAAATGGAAGTAGCATATTGTCAAATACTAGACATAAAGTGCACAGATTTTCTGCCTGGGTGACGGGCGAGGTTAGCCATATGAGCTTAGGAATAACAAGTCATAAGAATTATAACAAAAAATAGACTAGGGCAGTTTTTGATCAGAGTCATTCCGCCCCACCTAGTACGGGAGGATTTGAAAAAGGAAGGGAGCCCCTAAATGCAGGACACTTCTCATCAGCCGATCTAAAAATCATTGAGAGCTGCCATTTATTTTCAGCATTAAACATCTTCTAGCTGACATAATAATAATTATTTGCATACTTAGACATCATCAACCGCATACATAGGATAACTTCCCAAAACAAAAGGTAAACATGAAAATAAACAATAACATAGTTTATTGACTAGTTTAAACAATGCAGGCCACCGTTGTCATCTCATTGTCACTGGCCATTGAAACACGAAGTCACTCGATTGTCACACCTCGTAAAATGTAAACAAATATGTCGTTACTATTGATTTTGTTTGTCAGTTAGTTATTTTAATTTATTGACTAGTTTATTGTCGCTACTTCATTCATTTTTCATTTATTCATTCATTTGTTACCTCTAGAGCTTTTTTTAAAGGGTGTAAAATCATCGAATGACTGCTCCCGCTTGGGTGAGGTGGGAGGGAGTGTCAGACTCTTACTGACTAAAAACCACCCCGTTCCTTGTCCTGCACGTCGAGCCGGAGCCCCGGTAACCCGTTAGGTTTGTTCCTAGAGCTAGGTTAAGTATATCTAATTAATGACTTAATTGAAATTCTTGATTGTTGATTATTATGATATCTTAAGAAGATATTTTATTTTTTAAAAGAGCGTACTCCTTTTTGAAATTCCGGCAATGCATATGTGACTCTTCTGGTGTTGCCTGTGTCTATGGACGGTGCTAATCGGTTACCATCAAATAATAAACACTTTAAACGTGCATCTTACTTGAAGCATATTCAAATATCTTTTTATTGTGTCATTCTCTATCACTCAACGAAATTTGCATTCAATTAGTATAGCAGTTTCGTAGATTAGGTCAGATAAAGAGGCTCACTAATGATGAACTTGATTATTAGAAATTACAAGTAAACTGCTGATTGATTATGATTTAGTTAAGTCAGAGAGAAGATTACTTAAATAAATAATGTCTTTAAAGTATGTAAGTAGGAACATAGGTACAGACAGTCTATGTATCTATGTTTATATATGTATTGATGTTTTGTTGGCAAAGTTTTGACTAACCGTATTAGATAATAAATATGCGATACACTATTGTTAACATACATAATAATGCTACATATGAAGCCTAGGTATTGCTATTTATTAATTGTATACAGAATAACATACACAATTTTAACATTTTTGCCATACTGAATACTGTTTTAAACTGTCAAACACCAAGCGGTCACCGGTGACCGCGACCTATTGTTCTTTAATTGTGTCTATAAAACCGGTACTCGACGAGTTAAAAAAAGCCGCAATTCAAAAAGTCTAGCAAAAAGCACTTATATCTATTCTATAAAAACCTCAACAACAAAAAAATAACATCTTTCCCTTGACCAGATGAAGGTCAAAATCGTTATAAATATTTACAAGAAATCGTTAAAATAATACACCTAATTGTACTTCAGGCGACCTCGTTAACTTTTACGATAGTAGCTGTTATAAAAATTTATAAAACTAAATCTTTCGATAATATTACGATTCGCACCTTTCAACGGTGTGAGTCTGCTCGTTCCGGCATCAATATCAAGATTTATTACCCGACTTTAAAAGGGAAAGGATGAGTTATGAGTTAGTGTGTAGTCGCTTCGGAAGTATCTCAATTAGGTGAGAATTTTGATAAACAACTTGTGAATTGCTGTGTTCATATGAATGAGTGTTTTAGCGTGAAGGAAATAGCTCTGTTTTGGTATTTTACACATATTAATATCAGTTTAGTAGCCTATAAACTTTCTCATGAATGAAAATAGCTATAAAATGCAAAAAAAACATCTGCTTCTTTACGGCTGCATTAAATACTTTGTTGCTAGCTTGACAACAAAGCGCACAAGCCCAAAAGCCATTAAAAAGGTTTTATTAATGAATTCATTGATAAAATAGGGGAAGCCTACTTCCAGCATATGGCTACTATGGTGACAATGAAGATTGGATGTCCTACAATAAAACCTCAAAGGCCGTTAAAATATAGACTAGTACCAGACTATAGCTCCTGTCCGCGACTTTGTATTCACTCATAAATACATGCTTCTCATTTTTTGCGTTCCCGTGGAATTTTAGGAAATTCCCCAATCTGTTAATGCTTCTCTACACTCCCAAAGATAACCACCAGCTGTAGCCTAATGCCATTTAGCGCATGTCTACATGTAGAATAGAAAATCAAATTATATGAAATTGACGTAAACAGAGTTTTCTACTCTCTCTGTAGACAAGCGCTAAAGTGGCCTTTGGCTAAAGGCCCAGGGTTCCAACGCAAAGAAAGGGGAAGGAACGGGGTGGTTTTTAGTCAATAATAGTCTGACACTCCTTCTCGCTTTAGTAGAGAAGACATTGAATGATTTTCTTCCTCACAAAAGGATATATTTTATTCTTCTATTGCATAGTATAAATATAATATATCTAACATGTTTAGTAATGTTATGTCTACCTACCTACTCAAAGATATGCGTCACCATCCTCGATCGTGGGACCGCTCGAGACGTGACTACCTTACGTTAGGTAACCTTGTTATGGTGCCACTGAACATTAGGACTTTTTTATTATAATTATTTTGTTCTAGCTTTTACCCGCGGCTTCGCTCGCGTCACAAAAGGATAAAAAGTAGCCTATGTGACATATACCAATACACACAGCGCCATCTATACCAATACTTTTGTTTTCCCTCGGGAATATCAAATCTTTCCGGGATAAAAAGTACCCTATTATTTAATCCGGACTTCTAACTTTACGTCTGCAAAAATTCGAAGCAATCGGTTAAGTAGTTACGGCGTGAAAGCGGAACAAACAAACTCACTTTCCGATTTATAATATTAGTAAGGATACTACATTTCAAAAACCGACTTCAAGCCCGTCTTTTTTTGAAGTCGGTTAATTAGTATACTAAAACCTTCTTATATGTATACCCTTAACAGACGAGCATGCATGAAAAGATTGATGACTGTTAATGAAGCGAAAGAGGTATGAATCGTAGCAATTGGCAATAGGCGTTCCATAGTCTCTGCCTACCCCCATGGGAGACAGTCGTAAAGTGTAAAACCTTCTTCTAAGTGTAACAAACACTCTTCTGAAAACCGCATTAAAGTCTATTCAGCCAATTACAAGATAATCGCGCACTAACATTATTTGTTTTTAAGTCAGTTAAAAATACTTTTATTTACAGTTTTATTCAATTATGGTTAGATTTTGTAAATTAAGTAAAATCGCGGGTTACTCACGTGAATACTGAGAAAAGCTCTACTAGTTTCGAAACACAGAGGGATTCTTCCTCATAAGCAGCGTGCACGGTCGTGAGGATTTACTTAATTTAGTATGTCTCACGATAGTTATTATAAAAACATCAATTTTGTAAAGTAATATATATGTAATTTTTTTCAGTGGCTAATAAACCTTTGACTTATTGATTTCTCATGGTTGGCTTTGGAGTAAATTGACTGAAGTCCTAGGTTTGATAAGAGAGTCAGATAAAATAGTTTCTTTACCTCTTAAATTAACTTTACTGCCTGAAATATTACCCAGTCTTTGGAATACGCACCTTGTGATGTTACATTGCAGTGAAAAAATAGAACAAACACAAATTTTGCTCTAAATAGCTAAAAAAACACCATCATTAAAAACTATCTTGCTGTACGCATCAAAAAAATATTTTGTTCAAACTTCAAACAACACTATAGATCAGCAATCGGAAGCCCTCGGGCGCACGTGCCAAAATCGCAGTTTTCGAGACAGACCCCAACCAGACGAACAGACAACCAGTCAAGTGCCACTCCCACTATCTCCTCTCTATCACGTTTAGAGAGCACCCTGTATTATTTTAAGCATTTTCAAAAACACTACGCCAAACTTAAGTGAGTTTTAACAGGATAACGGGTTCGAATCTGATTTTAGGCACGGGTGCCACTTGTATCCTAAGTATCGTTAATAGTTAGGTACTTTAGTACGTGAAATGGTACTTTTAGGATAAATTTGGTTCCTAAGTTAGCGCTAAAAGACTGTTAAGTTTTTTTGCGTATTCAAAATCTAGACTTCCTTGCCATTGTTTTAGAATTTTCAAGTATATATAGTCAGCAAAAGAATTAAGTATGAAGATAAGACTGGGATAAGATAAGACTGCCCGGTATATGGCAATAGGCTCACCCCCTATTACATGGGACTCATATCATAAATAGTGAAAAGTGGGTGTTACATTGTACAGTGCTATAATGTGCACCTCTGTCTACCCCGTCGAGGATATAAGGCGTGATGTTATGTTATGTGTTATAATTATAAGACTGGGAGAAAATGCCTTCGGCATTAAGTTCACCTTATGTACACTTTGTGCATGAAGCGTTAATAAATAAATAAATAAAATAAAGATTAACACAATACAGAGAAATTAGTTTTTGTAAGTACAGTAAGTACCAGCTTCTATATTTTATAATAATCAGCATCACCCTCACAGTTTAAACTTTGACCGTCTCGTTGGCCGAGTAGTCGCAAGTGCGATTGCCGGGCAAGTGGTCTTGGGTTTGGTTCCCGGGTCGCGCAAAGTATTACTGGGTTTTAAAAAAAAATCTCATTAGTAACACAGAGTCTGGAATTTTGCTCGGTACATGCGACTCGTAACATAAATAATGAAAAGTGGGTGTTACATTGTGCAGTGGCATTAAGTGCCGCAATATGCACCTCTGCCCATCCCTCTGGGGAAAAAAGGCGTGATGTTATGTTAAGTTAAACAGTTTAAAATAGTTTAATCTACGTTCATCTGAACAAAGAATTAAAAAACCTACTTCTAAACACATCACACCATTAATGACGTCAGTTAAACGAACACAACTTGACGTCAATATGTCAACGTGTGTTTAATATGAACTGGTTACTGTGGACTTAAACTCTGGACTGAGGTTAAACCCAGTGACTCACGAACAAACACCGTTATGCTGAGATGTACCTAACTTTTGTCTAGACTTTCAGCCTTTAGAACTAGCGTTTAAATGAAAGATATTTTTTATGGCATAAGCCGGTAAACGAGCAGACGGATCACCTTATGGTTAGCAATCGGCGTCGCCCATGGACACCTGAAACACCTGTTACAAGTGCGTTACCGGCTTTTTAGGGATTAGGAGTTTGAGGATCGTTGGGGATTCAGGGATTGGGGAGATTGGGGAAGGGGAGGGTAATTGGGCCTCCGGTAACCTCACTCACATGACGAAACACAACGCAAGCGTTGCTTCACGTCGGTTTTCTGTGAGGCCGTGGTATCACTTCGGTCGAGCCGGCCCATTCGTGCCGAAGCATGGCTCCCCCACACTTACATAAATGTACTCCACACTATATGATTAATTTGAAGGTTATTGTCATTTAAGGTATTAAGTTTTGTCTTTGATGACGGGTAAGAATATCTGATGATTTGTTTAAGGCATGCTTAGTAAGATATGAGATGAATAAAATGACATGACTCAGCTGTTTACAAAGGTAGTACCTGTTTTCAGGGTACTTTCAATTTCTGAGCTAAAACGTAACTAAATTGGATCAACAAGATCTCAATAGTAACAAATTAAATTATGTATTACAATAAAGGTCATACGTAATTTTATTTTAGCGAACTGAAAGACAATCGCATGTTTTATTGATATCTATGTTTACCCCTCTACCAGATAAAAAGTTTAATTATATGTATAATCATTTTTTTTATACCATAATACACCTTTCATAGTTATGTACTTATCAATGAAACGGACGGTGGGATGACCCCTGTAACACAGGTTTTCCTAGCACGGGGGTCATTGAACATAATTATATACTAAATGTCTTCATGAATTCTAGATTAGTGTCATGATTGTGTAACGTGTACTTCTTTATTTTGAATAAATGATTTATTATTATTATTATTTTCGCACGCAAAGTCAAAGCATTAATGTCAATGAATCCTTATTTATGCACTTTTGATACGTCAAATTGAATTGCCCGACTGTCAGGGCAGCTAGGCGCTCGTTCCAAAGTGTAGTTTCGAATGGAGAAGAACGAAAAAGAAACACCATCGTTACTCTTTTAAAAATAATGTTTTTCGCAATGTCATTGATGTATGATCCTTTACCCACAATAAATCACAACAGAAACAACATCTAAGGCAATCCTAAGTACTTCAAATTACAAATCTAGAATTTCCCATCATTCTGTTTGAAACATCCCGTTGCTATCAAGGACCTGCATCACACCGCATTGTTTCCAACTCATCGGATCGCCATCATAATGATAATTGCTATATAAATCACTCGCATTAAAACCAAGGTTATCCGGTGTGTAGGGCTGACGGAATACATAATGAAACTTATTCGCGAATGTCACGATTCTAAAGGTATATCGCCTTATTAGAACAGCCCTGTGTTTAGGTTTATATGTTTGAATTGCAAGTGGGTATTATTGTGGTGATTTGGTTCTTACATTGATTCTATATGTGTGAACTGATTTTTAAGTGTCTTAAGTTGTAAAGGTTAGGTTAGAACTTTGATGATCAATCGACGTGTTTAGTATTCATATTAATTAAAAATTCAAGATTGTTTTGTTCAAATGGTTGCATGCATGTCTGCTGAGCAATGCATCCATGCAGCACCCATGGAATCATTTGTTATTTTTCTATATGTTTTGCTTACCGTTTTGCATGTGATTAACCTATAATTAATTGTTGCACTTGTAAAAGTTTCTGTAGCTATTTAATCAGCAATGTATATAGTGCAAACAATTGTAGGTAACTAACCAAAATAAATAAATAAATGAGTTTTTGGTTCACGAGTAAACAATGTATTGCTACCCTATAATCCGACAATCCAATCTCAAAATCCTCGGTTCCCTAAAACTAGACCCGATATAACCTTTCCTGGGCACATATATGAAACATACAGCATGACATGAGCAACCTTTTGTTTAAGGGGGGAAAATCATCGAATGACGGCTCCCGCCTGGGTGAGGCGGGAGGGAGTGTCAGACTCCTACTGACTAAATACTACCCCCTGCACGTCGAGCCGGAGCCCCGGTTACCCGTTAGGTTCTCCGCGACATGAGCAACCTTTAAGAAGTTTGTAAAGCTAAAGAGACACCCCTAGATCCAACACAAAAACACAAGTAAAGTCTTTATTGTGCGTAAATGGACAATTTGCATACTTAATCCAGCATGAGATGAGACCAGCCAGTTCCATAAGTGCAACAAATTGTGAGTCTGACACACTGGTCTAATTATTGCATCATTCTGGTCTATTAGACTAAAGGTTCCAGTTGTATATGGTTATTATTTCGTTAGTTCAATTGTTGCACACTCTGACATGGTCTGGTCAAGGCGAGAGGGCAAGGATACCTTTTGTAATAGGTTTAAGTGCTAAGTGATTTGTGTTTCTTCCTAGATGCCTATTAGCTTGATGTATTTTGAAGCTTGTCCATAAACGCGTTTAAAATCTTTTCGTTCCTTTTAATAATCTTCAAAAAACTTCGTAACGTTTCCCAATTTGAAGTTAAAATACCAAAAACTGTGTTACCGGGCTATCTAACCTAAAAAATATTCATGACTACACCACCAACCAATCACAATACTTCACAGAAGATCAAACGAAACGTTTTAATTAATAGGCCTTCACAAAAACAATTGAATACAAAAAAATAGAACAAAGCCACAATCAATGAAATGTCAGTGTTAATATGGTTTAATATTTTTAGCCACGAACTCGAACTGTGTCGAATCTACATTACTATGTCTAATTTGAAATAGGTATGCGAATAACCTACGAACTTCATCACGGAGTCTCTGAGTCATTAGGATTTCGCATTCTGTCCTTGACTTGGTAAAAAGTGTTAAAGTTAGTCTAAAATCATAAAAAAAACCAAATACGATTATTGATATTTCTTAAACTTTGTCTAAAACACGAAAAAAAGCAGCTAAAATAGAAACTAGCATTTTAAAATAGAAAACTATCATTTTAATCTTGAACAAAAACGCATCTATCACTAAGACATACATTTCTTTATCCATAATCCAGTAATATGAAACCAAAATCTTCCTAAATTGTTAAACAAGACATTATCCTTTACAGTTCACAGTCATTGACTACATAAACCGATTTTCCCATATAACAAAATTCGGCAATTCAACTTAACTTCCACTTCGAACCACTACCAAAATCGTAATTACTCAGTCCACGCCACGATTTCGTTACTGTGACCCTCAACTCTAAGGCATTAACCCTTATTAAAAATGCTACAAACGTCACCGCAATTACCATACATAACTACCATAGATCCATGCGAAAAGCAACAAAATCTTAGGCTAAATACATGAGAATACCTATTTTCCACTTCATGTCACGTAATCCATGGGTTGAAGAACGCGGAATTGGTCGACAAGTTGAAGTAACAAGATACTAAGAATCATTGTGGAATAATTTCCAAAAATTACGTATGCATCTTACTATTCTGTTACCGTTGGTATATGTCTCACTCGGAGTTGGATCTGAAGCTTGTCTAGTAATCTGGAATGTTGGGCGAGTTTCCTTAATGTAACCAGTTCACTTGATATACCTAAATGTCTACGCAATTTTAATTTTGGTTAAAGAAACTAAGCTTGCTTATCTGATTGGATTCCGAAATCTGTAATATGATACTAAGACTAAGTAAATGACATCACTGATTCTAAATGTCATTGCAACCGTGAACCAGGCATTGTAGTTAATAATCATAAAATAAAGGTTCACATCTAAAATATGATTATCCGCTCGTTCGTGACAGCAACAATTACTCAGACAGACGTCATTCCTCAAATCATCAAAATCATTGATCTGTCCGTCAGTACTTACGTTACTATAAAAAATGTTCTAATAAGAAACATTGCATAATACGATATCAATTTACACTAATCTTAGATCAAGGTTCGATGACGTCACCACACTATGTATAGCCATCAGTATCAAGCCGATGAACCACGTGAAAACATTATATATAGCAAATATAAAAATAAAGTATAATTGTTTACATTTGTACAGTGAAGATCTCAGGATATGCTGACTCATTCACCTTAACAATGTCAACGTCTCGATTATTGACAATAAACACTCACGTAAAAGGAGAAGTGCGCTCGAAAATCAACAAACACCAAACAAAATCCCCTCGTAATATCATAAACAATATAATTGATATAAGAAATGAGGATGCCCCAAACATTTGTACAGAGGATACTGGGCATCCATTTATTTTAAACACAGTTATCATCTAGTATACTTCATTCAACACGAACCTACCTACACAGATACACGTAGCTGGCACAATTAATATGTTCGCTGCTTATATCTCCACTATAAAACAAAATTTTACCGCTACTTAACTTAAACAACTCTTAAACAACAGAGAGAGGACTTAAAATCCTTCACCGACGACTCCAAATACGAATTTCAAATTGTTCTCTTGTGGCCAGCTTCTTCGAGTACACTCCCACGCTATTTTGAACGTTAAGTCCTAAATGCCTAAACTGATTTTCCTCTGTAAGGTAGGCATTGTAGATCTTGGTGATGTTAATCTAAAATGACTGTAACTGTGGAGGAAAAGGTTAATAATGCAATGGACGTCGAAGTAAGTTTTAATAATAACCCGTTTGTAGCCGCCGTGGGAACGAAGTCGGATATGCGATGTATAATCGTCTGTCGGAACAGAGTGGATGCAATAGTCCAATTTTGCAGCCTTTTACTTAGATTACGTTTGCGGCTGGTTTGAGAATAAAAACTTGTTTGTGCATCGGATGTCTCATGTTTTAGGATTGGTTTTAAGAAAATAGTTGTTCCCAACTTTCTCGTTTCGAAGGAAATGCGCATGCAAGTGAAATGCTGAGCTCAGAAAGTATGATTCAATGAGAGACATTTTACTTACGTATGCAGAATCTTACTCAAGCATGGTCGAGTGTTTGCTTTAACATCGACTAAACTTTCCAAAATGGAAGTATCAACATTTTTCAAATGGGAAATTGACAAAACCGTGACGTGATCTATAATCAAGTTTACAGCCTCAGGAAAGCAGAAAGAATGTAACATTTTTGTGTTATTGGTTACCATCAATTTGATCTTTAGCTACACGAATTAAAATTCCGACGGACCTTTGTTGCTCACAGCGATCTGTCATGAGCAATTTAAAATCAACATTACCTTCATCCTTGGAAGTATTTGGATGGTCACTATTAATCATAGACCTGTTTTACCAAGTTACTGTGTTGTGTTAAGTAGTTTTTTTGTCATAAAAACAATGTTTGATGGATTAATGTAATATTTATAATCGATTGCGGAAATCCTTTATTAAAGAACGTCTGTTTTGTTTAAAGCTAAATCAATTACCGTCAAAACCACGCCTGTTGTTTATGTTGTTATAATTTGTACTTACTTTTGTTGTGTGTGGTTTTTGTTCTTCGATTTTAACTTTCGATTTCATTTTTATCCCTTGTTGTAGTTACGTTTTTTTGGTTTGCGAGTTCGTTTTTATCTTATCAAGCTTTGCTTTTTGCTACTCTTTTCGTGTAATTTGTATTATCGTTTATAACATCCTTTTTTCTTCGAAAGGGTTGACCGCACTTATCATTGCTGTATAGTAAGGGGATGCGTAATAATCTATCACCAAAACTATTTATTTAAATTTTGTACCATCATTGTTTCATCATAAAAATCTTCGAAATACTTTCACCACATTCACCAATCGTTCTCACAACTACCATATCATAAAAGTTATCTATTTTAACAAACAATTTATTGTCACCACTAATAATATTAATTAAATCTGTTCGTCTACCTTCAGTGTCTCTTTACGGCACTGTTTCAAGGCTCGAAACATTTACTTTGTCAGAATTGAAACCTGAGTATGCGTTTCTATCTCTGCCGTCTGATTATATCGGAAGGACCCTAGATTTGGTTACAAAATCTTGTTTAATAAACCCACCCACACATAGATGTTGTGATTTAGAAGTAACGTTACCACAGAACTATTTGATTTGTGATATGAGTGAGTGGTTATTGGTATTATTCGATTTTAATGATCGGGTTTGAGATTCAATTTTCGGTTTGTTGTTTATACTCATTTTGAGTTGATTTTTATCTAGTGATTCTTTCTGAGAGATGCAAAGAGATTTATTGATTAAATATGTAAAGGAAATGTGGTTCGATATGAATAAATTAAACTGTCAAACACCGCGAGGACACCGGTGACCGCAACCTATTGTTCTTTAATTGTGTCTATAATGACGGTACTCCATGAGTTAAAATGTTATCTGTACACAACAATACCTACTAATCATGACATTTTCCATTAGTAATTCCTAAACTTTTCTTATATATAAAACAATAATGTTTAAAATCACAACTGAACTCCACAAAGACAGAAAATGAAACCAGTTTTAATTACAACGAAAGGAAAATACAATCAGAATCTTAAATCTCATAAAAACTAATAAACTTTGTACCTTTAAGTAAAACTTAAGATTAGCGATTTCTGTCCGTTGACTCATCTCATTCATTATGACCTACATTATAAATATCTTCAACACAATTTGTATGACGATGTTGTTTCATCTTCTAAACTTGGGCAAAAGGGGGCGTTACTGTCTCAAGGTTTATTTAGTTCTCATCGTCTGAACACTTGGCTTCATTATTAAAGCTTGTTACTACTCGAAAGTTTTTGACAATTCGTTTTTAAGTTGGTTGAAATAGAAACCGTTCGCTTTACAAATATTAGGGAATATTTCCGAGTATATTTTGCTAGTACTGGCCAATTCATAAGGCATATTTCTGGACTCTGGGCTCTAATTTAGATAAATCACAAAAAAATATTGAATATATCAATAAACTGAACCAAAAAGATTCAGTATTACGCTAGCAAAAACTCGACAAAAATAGCAGATCGAATTAGATCTCAAGATAAACCTACTCAAGCTAATCTGCACTTGTACTTACCTACCTACAAAAAAGTTCGTAAAGATTTAAAGAAAAACAAAAAAGTTAAAGTATCACATTCTTATGCATAAAGTGTATTTGTCTTTGCTCGACAAAAAAGGCTCACGTATACGTCTCTATTAAATCTTACATATAACAACCGACTAACACCACATTCGTATGTAAACAGGTGCTTAACTCCTCTAAGTTTACTGACATCCATAATAATACCAATAAATATATATAACAACATCACTCAAATTATTTTAAACAAGCATCACCTCCTATATTCAACACTACTTGTTAAAACTCTTGAGAAAACCGTCAATGGTTGCCGAACATAACGATTCTATCGTTGCATTCCAAATCTAAGTTGGTGTGAATACCGTAGGCTGTGTTTTGCGCGTGTGAGTGTAAGTTGCGCAAGCGCATGAGACGAGACGAGGCTGAGTCACCGAAGCGTCTATTAGGGTCGACACACACTCGGTCAGTAAGTACTTAATGATATAGATTGGGCTTTTTTGCGCCCGTCTGTCGCCTAAACTAGTCTAAACAATGTTTTTTTACTATTCTATTTATAGGACTGCGATATTGGTAGTGAACTGTTATTTAAAGCAATTACCAATGCTATGATCTTATTGAATTTGCATACTCAATAGAGACGTCGACGTCGATATCGACCCTATTTTTCTCACGGATATTAAAATCAATGTTAAAGTCAAAGCATTTGTTTCAATTAATCCTTAATTAAAGGTACTTTTGAAACGTCAAAAATTCGTTCCAAAGAGTAGCTACGAATGGTGAAGAACGAGCAAGAAAACCCCAGCATTACCTACTCCTTAAAAAAATGTTTTATGGAATCTCATTGATACATTATCTGATCCTTTCGTATATTAGGTATTAGTATATCGTAACTCAAATTCGACTAAGCGACTTTTTGGCATAGACCGGGTAGCAATGCTCTTTGATATGCTCGAACCTTTTAAACTGCGACATCCAATGCCAGGCAGGTTGGAGTGGAGACCTAGGCGTCAAGATCATAGCAAACACTTTTACGGTAAAGAAGACTCACAGTTCATCAGTGAACTAACAACGTATGTTTCTGTTCTTGGTGTTTAAAAGAAAATACAATTACCAAACTAAAAATCGCGGGTTACTCACGTGAATATACTGAGAAACCCTCTACTAGTTTCGAACCACAGAGGGGTTCTTCCTCATGAGCAGCGTGCACGGTCGTGAGTAACCCGCGATTTTTAGTTAATTTAATATGTCTCACGATAGTTATTACAATATAAACATATAAAATAAAATTCTTCACGAAGGCGTCTGATCTATATAAAAGATCACAATACAAGGATATACCAACAAAGAAGAGCTCCATAAAAGCAATAAAACTATACTTGATAGCCAATTATGGGTTTAACAGTATTCCTAGTGATCAAGCACCCATCCCATGACTATTCATCATGTCATATTATAACGTAAAATATGACATTACATGTTTTGACACGGATTAATTCTCATATGGAGTGTTAACTTGAACGTGGTAGTGTCAGTTGTGGGCGAAGTATGTAACTGTCTGTCTGTTCAAAATGATTCTTTTTATAGCTCTTCAAGTGGTTGTAAGTGTAAATGATCGAGGAATGGGTTGATTTCTGTGTCAGGAACATGATAGAATCAGTTTCCAAATTTTCTTTTTGCTCAGTTACAGCGTGGTATATGGAAGTGTGCCCGGTATTTGTTTATAAACTCTTTCTATACTACAATATCAATACCAATAGCTCTGGCAACGTCATTATGTTTGTTATTTAGTCAATTTTTACTTGTGTACTTCCTTATAATATTAATAGTATCTTATGCAGCGGTAGTCAAAATCATAATCAAATTCTTGACACTTTTGGACTCCATTCATGATCGAATCCGAGTCATCAGTATCTATATCCTTTTATGACACTAGCTACTAACTCTAACGAGTAAATATATATATATTTATACCGAACCAATATGTATTTAACATCATATTTTATCATATTTCTTCATAATGTTTGCACTTATGGCTAATCCTATGATCTAATACATATACCTACAATATAATGCTAAACTCTGTATCATAATTAATTTGGTGTCATGTAGTTTGTTATTCCTTTCTTATAAAGGTCAGTAGGTAATAAATGTTTATGTCCTTATTTATAAAAAGGATCAACTAAAGATGGTGTTAACTAAAATCGCGGGTTACTCACGTGAATATACTGAGAAAAGCTCTACTAGTTTCGAACCACAGAGGGGTTCTTCCTCATGAGCAGCGTGCGCGGTCGCGGCGACGTCGCGCAGCTGACTGAGTGAGTCACGTGATTAAATCGCGATTTTAGTTAATTTAGTATGTCTCACGATAGTTATTATAAAAACAAAGATGGTGTTTTAAAATGTTCACGTATAATGCTCCTGATCCGTGGACCTATCTCTAAATTGTACTGATTTATTAGATGACAGTTTCGATAATTTTTGAAACACTATCACAAAAGTTAAACCTCTAGCACTCATTACATTGCATTTTACCACTATCCTAAAGTAACAATTAATCAGAAAAAATTGCTATGGGCTGTGACCACCACGAATGCCCAATAGGGCTGATGCCGATACGGAGCTGTGATGGACTTAACGGGCACCGGGGCTCCGGCACAAAGTGCAGGAGAAGGAACGGGGTGGTTTTTAGTCAGTAAGAGTCTGACACTCCCTCCCACTTCACCTGGGCGGGAGAAGTCATTGGATGATTTCCCTCCTCAAAATGTACCTATTATATTGCATTTTATCACCATTAAAAAGGAACAATTAATCAGAAAATTTTGGTTTTGAAGCTAAAAATAGTATCATTCCCTGAGCTGCTTGACTTGACTGCCTCGTTGGTCGAGTGGTCGCAAGTGCGACTGCCGGGCAAGGGATCTCGGGTCGATTCCCGGGTCTAGCAAAGTTATACTGGGGTTTTTTTTAAACCTCAGTAGTAACACGGAGTCTGGAAATGTGCCCGGTATATGGCAATAGACTCATCTCCTATTACATGGGATTACAATCATAACTCACTCATATCATAAAATAGTGGAAAGTGGGTGTTACATTGTACAGTGGCATTAAGTGATAAAGGCGTGAAGTTATATTCATTCTCAGGGAATGATGAATGCACATGAACAAATTAAATTGTCCTATAATTTAAACAAAGGATATGTTTTACTCAAACAAAACTCATCAATTACTTGATAAAACTCAACTTTATTCAACATCCTAATTAAATAGCGTCAGTGTAACAAAGCCTTAAAAGCACATACAAAGTTGAACTGTGAGGCGACCTCGAAAAATTAGCTAAAAAAAACAAACAACTTTGAACTTTAAACATTTTTTGTTAGAGACCAGTTTTGTAAATTAAATTACTTGCGTCTCTTTGCTCATTTTTGGTACCTATGCAAGATAAAAATTGCGCTTTTGTTATTTGAAGGGTTCGGTATAACAGTGAAATATGTATGTTATATTAATTTTGTGCCTTATTGTTATTCCCCATAGGTTCAATTTTGTAAACAAACTGATACAAATGAACTGATGTCATGATGATGATGATACATACATAACATCACGCCTTTTTATCCCCGAAGGGGTAGGCAGAGGTGCACATTTCGGCACTTAATGCCACTGTAAGTACAATGTAACACCCACTTTTCACAATTTATGTTATAAGTCCCATGTAATAGGGGCCTGCCTCGTTGGCCGAGTGATCGCAAGTGCGACTGCCGGGCAAGGGGTCTCGGGTTCGATTCACGGGTCGGGCAAAGTATTTACTGAATAAATACCTAAAAATAAACTTAATACGACAAATGTCCGAATAATGCAGCGAGACATATTAATTTTCTCACACATTAACATAACGATTAGTATAACAAACACGTAACTGTGTATGTATGTATGTATGTGTACAACTAATTTATTTAAGAGCTGAGAATTACTTGGTTTTAAATTTTAAATAGTTAATTCTTAATAACGTACTCTGTACATATAACGGTTGATAGAGATCTGTTGTAAAAATTATCTTCTATATATATACTTATAATAAATCTGTAGAGAGGTCAATTCTGTACATAAAATATATTTAAAAAATAACTATCAAGGGGTGGTTAGGGATCGCTACTGATGCCAAAAATGCAATCAGTAAAATTTTTGTCTGTCTGTCTGTCTGTCTGTATGTTCGTTATGGAAACAAAAACTACTCGATGGATTTTAACGAAACTTGGCACAATTATTCTTCATACTCTTGGGCAGGTTATAGTATACTTTTCATTACGCTACAATCAATAGGAGCAGAGCAGTGAGGGAAATTTTGGGAAAACGGGAGAAGTTACTCCATTTTTTAAGCTTCCGTCGCGTGTGCAGGCTTATAGGTTAAAGCTGCATAGAAATCATGTATGACGGAAATATTCTCCTTAAAATTACATAAAAAATATTCCTCGACAGCACATGTCTATCTTTTATGGTTGACTCACAATAACACGTGAAACTCCCGATAGCTTAGCAATTCGGTGATTTCTGATTGTATTTGTCTACTCTAACGTTTACAATACTCATTCATAGACTTTACGCTGTAACTAAAAGGCCAATGGTTGAAATTAGCTTGACTCGATATTATAAATAAAAATATGTGAGTTTATGTGTATGTTTGTTACTCAGTCATATTAAAACGACTGAAGGGACCGGAATGAAATTCGGAATAGAGGTAGATTATGGTCTGAAGTGATACATAGGCATTTTATCCCTGGGATCGCGGGCGAAGCCGCTGGCAGAATCTAGTAAGAGATTAAAATCTGTACTTGTCAAATTGTGATAATACTTTGTAGTTGTTATTTTCATCATTTTTATAAGCACATTCATAATTTTACAGCACAACAATATATATTACATAATAATTAACTTTATATGTTAGGTACATAATATTACATAACATAACATCATCACATCATCATCACGCCTTTTATCCCCGAAGGGCTACCCCTTCGGGGACATAATGTAACACCCACTTTTCACTATTTATGTTATGAGTCCCATGTAATAGGGGGTGAGCCTATTGCCATATACCGGGCACAATTCCAGACTCCGTGCTACTACTGAGAATTTTTAAAAATCCCAGTAATATTTTCCCGACCTTGGAATCGAACCCGAGGCCCCTTGCCGGGCAGTCGCACTTTGCGACCACTCGGCCTAGCTATAGTTTAGCCTCTTAGGAGTTGGGTAGGTCACAAAACTGCAACCAACCATCGAAAGACGAGCAGTAGCATCCTCAAATTTTAAGTGACTTAACTGCAATCCCTATCTCACTTTCCAAGGTGGGGATTATAACAAAACTCATCCCTTTAAGTAACAGCGTATCCTCATATATAGGCTGTTGATGATGAACTACGATCCCCATATTAGTTCTAAAGCGTGGGGATCACCTTCTCCGTATGAGAAGAAGCGTTTGGTTAGCAGGGCACGTATAGGCTGTTTGTATAGGTAAGTTAGTAGAAGCAGGCATTTTACCAAAGATCTGATTCTGAAATAAAAAACCTAAAAATAGCATTTGGTTACAAAATGTGGATTGCAACAAGACTAGTCTAGACTTCGAGACCTAGTTTTTTATGAAAATATTATATATCTGTCAATTGCACGTAAGTTCTTAGTAGATAGACACTGAATATAAAATTACATAGAATGTAATATAAAACTGTAATACGGTGAGTTTTAAATAACATTTCATATATAACGTGTTTAGAGGACAATGAAATTAGTTACTAAGAAATATATACACAAAAATAAGAATACAAGCAAATTAAGTAAAAACGCGGGTTACTCACGTGAATATACTGAGAAAAGCTCTACTAGTTTCGAACCACAGAGGGGTTGCGTGCGCGACGTCGCCGCGACCGCGCAAGCAAAAAAAACAATACAAGCAAAATTAAAATCAGATCTAAAGCGTATTTTATGAACAAACTGATTTCTATTATATATTTTTTTATATAAACTGAAACATATTCTACTAACTCTTAATGAACAAAAATAAATTCTAACACAATCGGGTACTTTCCTTAATCAAAAATAAGTTATTTCGAGTGTTCAATACAATAACATGTTAAAAAATATTTACACTTTCATTAATTGATTTTATGACCAACTTAATTTTAGTATTTTTCCAGCAATACTTTAAAAAATAAGTATGCTGGTGACGCCAAAAAACGTGACGTTACAATACACAATCTCGTACAAAATTCATAGGCAACTGTCGTTTTTGACAGTTCGAAAAAAGTATTGAATTTGACTAGTTAGCAAGTACACAATTTAATAAGAAATTGAATCTACACCTTTACTTGGAAGTCAACGACTAACGGTTCTAGTGCTAGGTACATAGCAATTCCTATAATCTGTCTAGGTAGGTATCAGCTTACTAATACGATTAGTATTCCGTCTAGAAAACGCTAAGCAGTGTGGGAAACATGGTCCATTTTATATACGTTTTATAAATAATAATAATAATATAGAAAATAGTTTGTTTGACTGTGTGTAAACCTAAAATACGATTTATTCAGCTTCGAAGATAAATTAGGAAAATGTGTGTTTGTGATTTCCGAAGATATAAATAATAGTGCATATTTAATAACACTGACTTTTCATTAGTTCTTTTATGAATTCTATGTATTAAAATGTACGACTATATATAATGCTATGACACGTGGCCATACATTGTAGACCATTCCAGACCTATTTACTACTAGACATTACTACATAGTAGATATAAAACAAAGTCGCTATCCGCCGACTGTCTGTCCCTATCTATGCTTAGATCTTTAAAACTACGCAACAGATTTTGATGCGGTTTTTTAATAGATAGAGGGAATCTTAAGGAAGGTTTATATGTATAATACATGCATATAGCCCCGTACGAAGCCGGGGCGGGTCATTAGTATATTATATATAATAAAAATGTTTTAACTACTAACAATCGTAAATTATACATAAACACGTAAATATTCTAAAAATCAAGCTAATAATTACAAAACTTAATTAAAATCACAATAACACTAAAATCCTAATCAGATTATTCTAATAAAAATATAAAAAATAAATTGAATTACCAAAATCTATATCTTTAAACAATCTGAGTAATTATTATTTTGAAAATACAAGTCATTATTAACATTCGACGTTAAAATGGCGAACGGAATCGCGATAAAAACATAGTTAGCTATAAAAGTAATTAACTGATAATGATTAAGATATCTTCACGACTAGGCCGGGTACCAGGATATTTCTAGCATTATTATTTCATTAGATCAGAGGTTTTATACCTTGTAATAGAAGGTAGGTACAATCTTAAGAAAAGCAGTTCAAAGGAAGAAAGAAAAGTGATTATTGACAGTCTTTTTTTTGGACAGGGGAAAATCATCGAATGACTTCTCCCGCCTGGGCATGGCAGGAGGGAGTGTCAGACTCTTACTGACTAATAACCACCTCGTTCCTACTCCTGCACTTCGAGCCGGAGCCCCGGTAACCCGTTAAGTTCTCCGCGGCATTTTTTTGTTGACCGTGCACGCATATTCAAAGAGCTTGCGTGTCGTGGGTGAGTTTTGAGTCCACAAGATTCAAAAAAGATTTCGAAAATCTCTGAAGTCCCAGTAATAGTGGCTAATCATTTCTAATAACAAGTTTGAAATCGCCAACCCGCAATGAAAAAGCGTGGCGTTGATGCTCAAACCTTCTTCGTGGGAGAAGATGCCTTTGGTCAACACTCTTATGGGCTGTTGATGAAGATAAAAAGCTAAAACTTAAACTTACTCATCTTAGAAAACCTAAAACTCGTAGTCGACAATTCATTTGCAATTATACAGCCACTAGAGAGAAGAGACGCAATCTTACCCGAGCCCAAACTTAATAATTATTAAAAAGTAAAAAAAAAGTATCCAAAAAACAGTTGATAATCTCTGGCATCAGTATACCGGTTACATTAGGTTCAAGACATTCTTTAGTTTATGATTGGACTTTAAAAAAAAACCATCATCCGGTATTTAGCAAAAGTACGCAACATCGATGCCTATTTTTCAAGAGAATTCGTCGTTTTTATTACAACGTTTTTATATGGTGTAATGATAAAATTAACTGTCGATATAATTAAATCCTATGGAGATAATTTCGATGGATAAGTCTCGTTATTCTTCTCCTGTGGTGTATATGTGGTGTGAACAGCTTTAATGCGTTCTTAATTGAAATAGGTACCAACGTAGGGACGTCCAACTTATTAGGAAACATTGGTTTTGCGAATATTTGATCTTAAATTTATTCTTGATTGGTCAAAGTAATGTTTGATTTGTATGCATGTTAATTTAAACATATGTCAAACCAATAGGTTCATCGTATCACAATTTTTTATTTACTAAAGGGATTCGCTAAATCCCTATTATACGTCTTTTTTTTGGGACAAGCCCGCTACGACCTCCCAAAACCGCTGCAACTCCTGTAAGCCAGGATCTACAGTAGATACAACCATGAAAACACCGGAACACTGAAGTCCGGCGCGTCCCAGGGACATGAATAACTGTCTTGATTCCCGCAACGAAGTGAATCAGAAGAATTTCTATTTTACGTCTGTTAAGCGGACCCCGCAAACCTTTGCGCATCTTTGTTGTTTTTATCTTACGTAACAACCTTATCCTAACAATAACATAGGTACACAACAAAGAAAGAATTATCAAATTTTGTTCAGCTGTTCTCGAGATATTCGCTTACCAACACATTTAGCAACAGCCTCAAGATTTAAAAATTGTAAAATATCTAATTACAATTAAAATGACATGAGAATAATTCGATCAAAAACGCGGTCTTTTTAAAAATGGCGCTAGAAAATAAATATCGCCGCGTATACTTGTTCGGTCATTAACATACAAATTGGTATAATAATGTGTTTCTGATCATTAACACCAATTAACTATCATGTAAACACTGCCCAGTTCTTGTCGATATGACATACATATAATAGATAATAATGTAGAATAAACACATAAGTACATGTCTCTAAATCACGACAGTTTTAATATTAAAGTAATTATGCCATCAGCACTTGAAATACAATAAGCAATTGACATAAAAAAAACGTTTATATTTGGATTTCTGATGATGTTAATAGGTAGAAAACAAATACAGGCCGACTTCAGCCTGCATTCATTATTTAGTTAATGTAAAAAGTGCGTTTAAAAAACCTACTTCAAACCCCTGTTTGTTTTTGAAGTCGGTTAAATAATACCTATACTAAAACCTTCTCCTAAGTTTAACAAGCACTTTTTTCAAAAATTGCATCACTATCGATTCAGTCAATCGTGAGATAATACCACACAAACATACATATGTATACTTACATACATACATAACATTAAAGATAAAGATAAAGATAAAGATAAAGATAAAGATAAAGATAAAGACATTTATTTGCGTAAAAACATGGTATACAAAGATGTTATTGTTACAATATAATAGATCATCATGTTTTGCTTAATAAATAAAGCATGCAAATTTTAACTTGAAACTTATTTTAACTACTTAACTTACACTCGTAGATTATACAGTATTATTTATGTTCAAAAAATTCCTTAATACTATAAAAATTATTTTCATTTAACCATACATATAATTTAATTTTAAAAAGTCTGAGGTTAAGTGTTTTTAATGTTATCGGCAATTTATTAAATATTCGGACACACATACTTAGGCAGCTTTTATTATATTTTGTTAACTTAGGAAACTCCTCTAGTACTAGTCTGTGATGGTCGCGTCGACTTCTAGAACATACGTCTTCTGCCGTTTTGAACAGTTCTTTATGTTTACGTACGAATATACTCACTTCATATAAGTACAATGAGGGTAGGGGTAGCAAACCAAGCTTTTTGAATATTGACCGACATGATACATCAGGTGGAATCCCATATAAGGCTCGTATACATCGTTTTTGTGCGATAAATGCTCTCTCTTGATCAGTACTATTTCCCCATGCAATTAAACCATATCGTAGTGATGATTCAATATACGCACGGTAGGACATGACCGCAGTTTTCATGCAAGTGACATTTTTGATTTGTTTGAGAGGGTAGACAAATTTATTTATTTTGTTGCAGACATGGTTGACGTGTTCATACATAACATCACGCCTTTTCTCCCCGAAAGGGTAGGTAGAGGTGTACATTATATCACTGTACAATGTAACACCCACTTTTCACTATTTATGTTTTGAGTCCCATGTAATAGGCGGTGTGCCTATTACCATATACCAGGCACAATTCCAGACTCCGTGCTAATACTGAGATATTTTAAACGCATCAATATAAAATTATAGTATGCACATTTATAACCGTAAAATAACACCGTTTGCTCTTCAAACCAATAAATCCTTTATCACCTACCGTACCATGAAATTACCAAGCCAACACAATGAGGAAGAGGTCTAAACAAAAATATTCTTTACAAAATACAAACTTTTGTATTCAATGAATACTAAGTCAGGTGTCCAATGTGCACTTACATTCTAAGACGAAGATGGAGTCAAAATTCAATTGAAAACCAACCCTATCCTTGCAATATAAGGTTAAGTATACCATGAAACGGAATATTGGCGGAACAATTGAAGTATAAGAAGCCTTTTCATACAAAATGGTGGTTTTTAAGGCATTTTGGATATGTTAAAAGTAAACTTTTAGCTTGAAACGGCATCTGTTTCTCAAGGAACGAAAATTCGCGAAACCATCTTAGTCGCGTGCGCAGCTGCCGGCAAGCAACATTTGGTACGTGCCGAAAAGAAAAAACTTCTTAGCGAGATGGCGTCTGTACCTAATTAAAAAAAAAGGTTACCATAGAAGAAAAAATGTGAAAAAACAAAAAGTTTTATTAAGTAATTCTTGATGGCCATGATTTTGTGACAGCTGTTTGTGCTTCACTCGTAAAAAAGTTCGAAATTTGTCTTTGGTTTAAGTAAATGAATTAGAGGTGTTTCCGAAACGTAGTCAAGTTATTTTTTTACACCATAACATTAGTCTGGTTATTTACTCCGAAGAAATAGGTAGATTTAAGTATATCTCAGATGCAACTATATATATACCTAAGTGTAGGTATGGGAGCAAAATAAATACGATACGAATCAAAATAACTCAAAATTCTCGATTAAGCAAAATATAATTCCAATACAAAACCCGATCTCACTCAACCACCCGGAAATCATTTTCGAAATAAAAATTAATTTCAAACAATAAATCAATTGTTTAAAAATAATCAATTTTGATAATTAATCAAGATAAATATAACGTTATCTTCATCTATAATATTTCACACATTTTTATTCTATTGACTCGTATACACAAGAATCATTAGTACCGGTTTGCTTCTGCACTCAAAGCTTCGAAACCGGAAAAAACACTAATTATAACTTTACTTCTCCGGTATCTTTGCCGGAAGATGCTAGAAGTGACCCAACAGCCTGCCAGATCCATGAGAAAGCATCTGCCACACATCTTATACCTGCACAGAATCTTCAAAGCATATGCCTTAAGAAAAAAAAATCACATTGTGATACACAAGTTACCAAAACTCCGTGAAACACATCTGCCTTCTTAGACCTTACTTTAACAAAGACCCATATACAGACCATACTACAAAAGAAATTAGATCTAATATCGTAAGTTAAGTTGAGTTTTGTCGGCGCACGAGTTTATTTTGGCGATTTCTTCGTGTAATTTCGGGAGTGCTCGGGAGTCTTCGTACGCGTGGCTTTAACGAGCCTGCCTAAGGGAAAATGTCGACTGGAAATTAAATTCTGACCCGTTATTTATTTAAAGCGTATATTTAGCCCACAATGATTGTCATTGAGGCTTGCGAGCAGATCGGCAAGATAAAGTTAGTTTTAATGGCCATTTCCGTTGTACTGTCGCGACTTGATAACTGTTTCATATATTCATTCAGTTTACAACACAGGTTTTAGTTTTCGTAAGGCATTATTGTGGAAATCTAGATAAGCAGTGCATGCTAATGTCTGAAAAAGTAAGGAGGTTGTATCTTTTTGTGTAGCTGTTTATATTTGTCTGTGTTTTAGCTGTAACTTCCAATATGTTGTTCAATATGTTCCAGTATGTATGCTGTAACAACCTATTGAGTTAAACATTACATCATTGGTTCTACCTTTTTGAACATAGTACTCTGAAAGTCTGACCGGATGATATACAATTTATATTATAATAAAACAAAGAAGAATTATGTACTTAAATGATACTTAGCTCATAACTGTTTACGTATTAACATCTTTATTCAAATCCACACAAGATAGCGATCACATATATCATAAATCACAAACATTACACGTAGCTAATTAAATTTGCTATTTACATTACTTTACTTGTGCATCTTCACATACAAACGAATCGTAAACACAAAGTCTTAAGCACATCACCAAAAAAAATCTTCTGTCAGAAGCGACGGACTAAAGGTGTATTTTTTTTTCAATCTTCAAGGTCCCATGAGTTGTGTACATCTGCCCGAGTCGGAAAAACATTATTTTTAAAAAGCACATCTGCATAAAGAATTAATAGCAAAAAGTTGACCTACAAAACTTTGGATCCTTGGTTTTTTCGTCTCTAAAATATTAGAAACCACTTACAATGTTATTCTTTGGACTTTGTTATAGAAAAATGTCACTTACTACATTGTGTTAAAGGTGTGTTGATGTTGGGCTTAAGTTGGTGATTATAAAAAGTGCCAATTTCCGTTCTGTTCCTACATCCGTCCTTAAAAATCGTCAGCGAGTGATTAGTGTCGCATGCGCATTGTTTTTTGCGATTTTTTAACTGTTTTCTACGTTGTTTGTGAACAATTTATCAAATTACAGACAGGCAGCTGATGTTTAAGCGTGTTTTCAATATTTTTGGAAATTCCATATTTTTTCGCGTTTCTTTTTTTTTGTTGTAAAAAGTTGTAGAAATCTAAAAATAAAAGAAGTGCAGCTTTCGCGACTCTCATAATTGGGTAGGTAAGTTGTTAGACATAAATGTAATATGGACGACTTGAGTTCCAATATTGTATATCTATTCTCTGTGTTGTACGATATTCCCTGTCCATCCCCAACAACTTACCTATCAATAGTTTTGATTACAGCTAGCTTACAGCATTTCTTAGTACATTAACCACATCTAATGACATACAGATCCATTACAAAGATAAAACGTTAATCAAACAAACACATATAAAACGAAAAAACTTACATACAAAACACTTAGACAATAATTAAGTCTATACCACATCAACCCAAAAAAATCCTTTTCATATTAAATTGAAATCTGCCATTTTTTTTCTCTAATCCACCTAACAGTGATTCAAGTAACGGAAATCAAACCTGCATATTACATCCGTCTTCCGATCCACCATTACATGTGCTATGGTGATATTTTCCCATGGAATCAATGGTGAACACCTTGGTGCACCCAACTTGTCATTGCACCTTGCAATCATGGGTTGGTATCCTTACTTATGGTGTATGTGTCGTACACTTTGATGGGAACTGCGAAAGAGGAAATCCATGAATTAGTTTGCTTGTTGTTCGTTTTTTTATTTAGATGTTATAGTTATAGTTTAAAAGTTGTTGATATTGTAGAATATTAAAAATATAACAACTGTGTATAAGGTTCATAATTCGACAACACGATTAGTTCGGTGGCTGGACAACCGACTGCCAAGCAACGTGTCGCGGATTCGATTTCCACACGGAACAACTCTTTATGTGATCCACTGATCTGACTGACGGTAGCAGAGGATTTGCCTTCTACAATTCTCTATTGGCAGTCAAACGCTTAAAAACAATTTCACTACCATTATAAACTTTCTAAAAGACTAATTGCTAAAAAAACTAAAACAAAAATGCATATACATACAGACGTTCTAATTAACGAAATTCAGTGAGAAACATTAACCTTGATTGCGTATAAAACATCACTTAGATACTCTTAATTACTTAGTAAAAAATGCTTATATTTTCTAGATTTAAGTGTTAAACTTAGACTGCTTCGTGCTGAAGGGGTCACAACTGAGACTATCGAATATGATGTTTTAGGACCAGACTTCGTATACCACAAGCTTATTTCGCCGCTTTCACCCGCTCTGCTCGACTCCTAATGGTCGTAGCGTGATGTCTTATAGCCTCGATAAATAGACTATCCAACACAAAAAAATATTTTTAAATCGGACAAGTACTTCTTCACATTAGCGCGTTCAAACACACAGGCAAACATTTCAGCTAGCTCAAAGCATATAATAAGTATAAAATGTACCTATTGGTGATTCTCAATAATTTAACGAAGTTTAAAATTATGCTTCATGTTGACAATAACCTTACCTGTGTCTGTGTTCATCTCTGGAGAAGGTACCTATTCTTATTCAGGTGTACTTTCTATCTAATAATTATATAACAAAAAATGTCATTCATTTATAGAATAAGACGCAGAATCATTGAATTCATGATAAAATCGTCACAAACTCCTCATCGCTTTATTCAAGGGAATTTTATAAAACACCCTGTAACCGCAGCTCTACGTATTTAAAAAGCATATTATAGCTTATAATAGGAAACACAAAGATTCTCTCTCTTCTACAAACCGCTATTCTCCTTTAAATTGTACTACAAAATCTCACAGATGGGCAGATGTCTTAAACCCGTTAGGTGCTTTTGTGAGCACCCCAAGACTGTTTCATGACCACTTGCACGATACCGGCGCTTGCGCATCTGTTCACTACGCTACTCGTCTGTCTATCGTGGTCTTTTCAAATTCAAAAAAGGAATAGGCAATCAGGTTACTTGGATAGTAAAAAATATGTTTAAATCAAGATTTTGTAATCGGAATCACATCACCAATTACATTTCATTGCTTGTTATATTGTTTTCATATGAAGGAATCGAACCCAATACTTTAGTCCTACTCGATTTACTACACAAAGATCATTTTGAATATTAAAATAAAGATTAATTGGGCGAATGCAAAAGGTGTTACATAAGTTAGTCTTATAAATCACGTTTACCAACAAATACTAAAACAACCAGATAAACTTACAATAATTAATTAAATTCATAATTGGAATAAACTATAAAACGTAACTTAAACACATAAATAACACATTTAGAGCCATTTCAATACCTAGAACCGATTATTAAACACCATTAATTTTATACATCAGTCTCATCTCTACTACTAAAACATTTACACAACAATCTCTAAGAAAACTAATTAAATACTATTGCAACATTTTCAGTGTTGCCAGCAATAAAACAGTATGTAGGTAAATAGGCTAGACGTTAAACAGATTAAAAAACATTTTAAATCTCATCTAATTGGTTTTTTTATTCGCTGTGATTGGACATTGTCGAACAGCTGTTTTTATATGTAGCAACATTTGTATAATGTGGATTGGGTTTTTGCGCAAAGAGTTCGTATTTTGTTTTGTTTGAAATATTGTTTAATTTAAAATAGCAATGTTTATTTACGAAATCGTGAATTTGTAGATAATAATGTTTTTTTCTTGAAATTGATTAAGATTATTCTATTACTGATCTCGACCTAGTTGGGAAAAGACCAGGAGATAAGATGAATACTATAATCAATTTACAAAAGAGACGTCTGTTTGCGATTAACTCGGGAACTAGTGAACAGATTTGGATGCAGTTTTTATTAGTGAAGAAGAAGAAGTTAAACTTAAACAAAGCTGCCGTTGGACAGTTTTCCTCAATAAAATAACTTTTTTTAATAAAAATCGTTCCACAGCTACTCAAAGAATTAGACTCTTTTGAAACGTCAAAACAGAACTGTCCGTCAGTCAGTCTGCCTATCAGTGAAGCTAGGTAGGTGCCCGTAGGAAAAATAATTATATATTCGTATCCATACTATCCCAACGTCCACATAGTACCTACAAGCCATGTGTAACAAAACATAAAATCGTTTGTTTTATACTATTTCCATGGATAAATTATTTTCAGCCGTATCCCAGTACATCTGTCGATTCCTGTCTTTTATCTTTTGCAAAAAGATACGTTCTTGAAACAAGAGCAACCCTTTGATTTATATACTTTTTGGTCTTAAAGGTGCGTTCTTATGCACGTTACACACTATACGATAATCGATACGAAAACTGTACAGCACTGTACAGTCTTAACTGTACAGCGTAGCTCCACACAACCTACGCCCCTTAGGTACCATAGAATAAATCAGAGCTTCAACACCTTACGATATTATCTATTCCTTATTTTTCAATTCTCTTGATTCGCATAAGATAAAACTGCACAGTTCAACTATTTGCTCTACACACCGTACGATTTAATTGTACAGTCAGTCTGTACAATTAAAACTGTACAGTTTTCGTATCGATTATCGTAAGGTGTGGAGCGTGCATTACTTATTGTTTTACTATTGTGTGGTGTGTTGTTACTAATGGCATATTAGAATACATTCATACAGCACCCCTACTCTTTCCATGGGTGTCATTTGCTGATTTGATTGAGTACTAGCAGGAGTGCTCTCAAAAACATCTAAACATTTTAAGCTGCGATCTCCAACTCGGCTACCTAGCAGACGAGTTATAATAATTAAGGTACCTATTTTAATTCGTGTTATAGTCTATTGTTTCCGGTACTTATACTTAAGTAATAGGGTCGACACATATACCTATATAAAATATGTAGGTAGATAGAACATAACATAAATTAAAACTAAAATAAAAGACGATTACAATCAATGGCTGTTAATAAAATCGTTAACATTCATTCGAAATTAACTTTTTATTTTCATATTATTGTAATTGAATTTGTTAATTTTTAAACACGGAATTTATTAATATAAACCAATATGACTCGACCTCTCGTTACATAACCTACTTATCGAATGAATGGTCAAGTTATATTGGTTGGTTATCGGTTATGTTAACAGTTGATCACTTTTCGACCTTATTTTGAAATAGTTAAGGGTGTAATTTGAATAGCTTATTGATATGTCATTGTCTGTCAACACCTTAAGAAATATAGTTATCGCGAAAATGTACTAGACGTAACAATTTGTTTTCTTTAAGATTTTTAATCTAGATTCTAGATTATCCCTTTGGTATATACGCCTTAAACATTTACGAGTTCCAGGGTTCTATCTCTGGATAAGTATTCTTTGTCACGAAATAAACATAGTTTAATTTTGTTGTAATTGAAGGGGGCAAATCCTCTTTAATTAATTACGATGAGCTAATTTTTTTAATCCGAACTGTTATGAATCTTCACGCTATTAATAAGGATCTAGAAATAGAAGCATCCATTAACAATTTAACGAATTTAGAAATCTAACGTTCACTAAATTCTTAACCGACTTCCAAAAAGTATGTTCCCAATTTCAATTTCAAATTCAAATCAATTTAATGCATCTTTAATTTGACCTGTATGTTTGTATGTATGTATGTTTGCATGTTCGTATGTTTGTGCGCATTTGCTAATCCGATTTTGATGCGGTGTTCAGAAAAGTGTTCGTTACACTTAAGAGAAGGTTTCAGTATATCAATTAACCGACCTCAAAACTAGAGGTTGAAGTCGGTTTTTTAAACGTAATTAAAAAAATAATAATTATACTTAAATAATATTAATATTCAATGCCAATGATTAGATATTGCCTCATTCCCGATTTATACGATAAACTAACTTCTATCGTAAACAGTACAGCTTACCCCTCTGATAAAAAACAAGTGATATGTTATATTTTTTTCAAAATTAACCGTTACAACATTCAGACTATAAAGCAATTATAAAAACATTTTAATGTATAATTATGCTTTTTGGGTTAATTTTTAACAACCGAGTTAAATATAAACTGTTAGCTAGTCATTCAGTTTAAGTTAATTACTTGCTTTAACTGTGTGACGATTTTTAATCTTGTGAGTCATCTGTTAAAAGTTATAATCCAGTTTTTGTTTAAAGTACATAATTTTTTGACAGTTGGTTGTGAATTTTCAGGAATTTTACACATAATTTACATCACATACACATACACAGTTTAGACATATCACTTTTTCCCCTTTATAGAAATCAAACTTGGTCCTTCGAGTCGGGTGACATACTTACGTCACTGAAAAAGATAATCAAACTCTACAAAGATGAATATTAGAATTTTATACAAAAATAAAAATAAAAGAACAATACAACTTATATGTAAAACGGCATATCCAACCAAACATCAATAAAAACTCAAAATTGACCAACTCGGTCTTTGAACTCCACATCCTCGCACATAAACGCTTCCTGCCTACGACACTTCACCTGTACCTACTCTTATAATAAAACCTCTTTCAAAAATATCTAAACGATTTCATAATTAAACTTTTTGGTAGTCAAGCCAAAATTTTTGGGCTGGCAACACCTTTCAAATCGGCAGGTGATCGGAGATGGTTTTTTAAAGTTTTTTTTTAATTAATGCCATCATGGCGTCACGTGTGTTGTAGCACGTTGACAGTAAAGTTGAAAGGTTTCAATATTGAGCTGTTTTAAATATGTTTAACAATTTATCGTGAATGCTCTCTACGAAGTACAGAACCATGTTTTTTAAAACGTATACAAAAATCCCGCTTGTCCCGTTCCCGTTAGATTTATGGAAGTTCAAAAAATGACACAGAAAATATAATTCCACCTGCTACACCAGATGCATCACGGGTGCATTGTTGACAACTGTCTAGGAACAGATTACACAATCGAAACTCTCACTTACTAGACGGAACTTGCGAAAATATTATCCTAGACTACTGTCTAGCATCTATCTAGTCTACCGGGTAACCAGGGCTCCGGCTCGACGTGAAGGAACGGGGTGGTTTTTAGTCAGTAAGAGTCTGACACTCCCTCCCGCCTCACCCAGGCGGGCGCAGTCATTCGATGATTTACCCCCTTAAAAAAAGACAGAGAAAATACTACAGTCTTAAGTATATAATATGTAGTATATTTAAAAAAAATCTCGAAGGAAAGTTCCCTATAACACTTTTTCTGATCCAGTTAAATAACACCTTGAAGCTCTTGTTAAGCAGTTTTACGAACACTGAACCAAATGAACAGTCCCAATATGTTTTGACACAATCTTTTATGTTAATCCAGCTTAATCGATTTGATCTCTCAACTCGAACAGTTAAAATTCTTAACGAATTAATTTAATTCAAATTTAAAGTGCTATCTGAATATCTTTATATTTTTATAGTTGCAATTAAATTAAAATTAATTGTTTTTTAAAAAATTCTTTAAAAAATGTTATAATTCTATGTTAAATTTTCTCAGGTGTTCATTTAAAATAAGTTAATGACAGACGCTAGGTGTGTTAATTGCGGCGTCACTGTAATTAAAGGCTTCACATTGAGTGCGCGTACGCACTATTCGGTCGAGATAATCTGGTGCTGATGACATAAAAGTGTCGCCATACTGGTATTGCAATTCAGAAGGATAGTTTTTCAAACTAATGTTCATTAGTAATTTTTCCTTAGTTAAAGACTTTAGGACGGCATAGATTATGTAAAATACAAGAGACAAATAAGTTCTGTTTAAAAATGGAATTCAAATAAAAACGAGAATTATGAAATAGTACAACACATAACTCACTATATTACTGAAAAAACCCAGTACCTATATTTTTTATTTATTTAAAAATCGAAGCCAAGGCTTTCTGCTCTATATTGTCAACAATAAAACAAATAAAACATTGACATTTATAATAATAATAACGTAAACAAACAACTTTACGTAACAATTTTCAATGATTTGCAAACTGGTCCTTTTGTCAATAAAATCGTATCGAAGGACCATGTTCATAACTGGACCAGTTAAGTCGAACATATGCAAGAGTTAGCACGTGGCGGGAGATCACATACCATGGCCATGGTTTGCATATGACGTTTATCATAAACCTTTTTATTGTCACTTTATCAGTTAATAAACAAAAAATGTAAATTTATGTTTTTTGTGTAACAGTATTGCAGATGGCTCAGACGATGTTATTTTTTATGGTAAAAATGTTGTGTACCCAAGTGACCCTTTGTTGAGTTTTAAGTAAGTGCACTTAGTGGCACTAACCCTAACTTTTGTCACTAACTAAATTGTTTTTTTTTTCTTTGTTTCAATAACCCAGGCCTCACACTAGGATATTTCTTCTACGTTGTGGGTGCGTTTACAAACATACAACTTTACATACCTGAAACAACAATTTGTGGAGCACACAAACAGTTGCTCCGTGCGTAAATCTAACTCGCTGCGCGTTGCACGGCAACCAGTTGTCTAGCAACCACACCGTACCACCAACCACACCATACTACCAACCACACCGTACCACCAACCACAGCGTACAGTCAAAATAGATAATAAAGTGCCATAACCATCTTCATTGTCATCATAAGCCAATTTCCATCCTTGTCGGACATAATGGACATAGATCTCTTCAACAGCACATAATTTATTGTTCTTGAGGTCTTTTACCTGCGGCAGAAATTAATAACTGAATTTAGGGCAAAATCCCTAGATTATTTTAGTTTTTGATACAAGTTTAATATTACAACAGTGCCTTTTGAATTCGACCAATAGTATCTAAGATAATTATAGAAGTATAGTAAGATTTTTATGGGATAAGCCGGTAAACGTGCAGACGGATCACCTGATGGTAAGCAATCGGCGTCGCCCATGGACTCCTGGAACACCAGAGGCGTTACAAATGCGTTACTGGCCCTTTAGGGGTTTGGAATTTGAGGATTGTTGGGGGTTCAGGGATTGGGGAGGGTGAGGAGTAATTGTGCCTCCGATAACCTCATTCACACGACGAAACACAACGCAAGCGTTGTTTCACGTCGGTTTTCTGTATTATATTACACTAATACTGATTTGTATAAAAACTCTAAACCAGTAGAGCTTTTCTCAATATTTAAGTGAGTAAACCAGCATTTTTAATTAACTTAGTAATGTATTTAGAACCACCTGCGGATTCTAAGCTTTATTAAATTTGACCCGTCGCCCGTGTTATCTAAACCTACCCCTCACTTCCTAATCATACACCATGACATTAATGGCTCCACTTCATTAACAGGTTGGCAATTAAACTAGTTTTATTAATAGTTTTGTCTAAGGATCGAGTTAATCATGTTAACGTTTATAGTTCAATTTAAAGAGGGTCTTTAACAATATGCATAGAGTAGAGACGAACAGACAGACAGACAAATATAAAATTATAGTGAAACTACAAATGGTTTATAAAGTAGTACATATTTTTTTATGTTAAACGTACGTGTTAAACGTGTAGCAAATATCAGATCAATCTGTCATCAGGGAGGGGGTTTTTTAAAAGGGGAAATCATCACAGGACTTCTTCCGTCTGACTGACAATCTTACCGACTAAAAACCATCCCATTCCTACTCCTGCACTTAGACCCCAGTATCTTCTTACGTTTTCCGCGGCTTCGTATTAGCATAAACCCTATTAGGCCCCATCCATGTTGGTCTGATGACTTTTAGAGGCGCGCACAGAAGGCGTCCGAAAATGGTGCAACTTAGGATTCAGTCTCAAAAGGAAGGGGGTAAAATTCCAATTACTAAAGACCCAAACAAACAAACAGGTCAATCTCAATAAAACCGTTTTAAAAGTAGCATCTATATGGTAGCCTTTCAGGGGCTGATGTGCAATATTGTAAAACTTATTTAACGATTAAAAAAAACCTATAATCTTGTCATTTATAAACAACTAACTACTTCCGCACGGTTTCACACGCTCTGCTCAGCTCTTATTGGTCGTAGCGTGATGTTTCATAGCCATCCTCGATAAATGCGCTATCTAACAAAAATAATTATTCAAATCAGACTTGTAGTTACGGAGATTAGCGAGTTCAAACAAAAAAACAAACTCTTCCGCTTTATATAATAGTATAAAATTTATTTCAATTAAGTAAGTTATTTAGCAAAGTATTATGTGCCAAATGCTAAATGTGTGGCACCCGTGACACACTCAAATCTGACGACAGAGGTCCCGCTACCTCTGTCGTCTGAGTCGTCTTATCTTCCTCGACAGTGTTGACTTAAAACCTTTTATGAACTGTATCTTCGGTATAAATTAAAACAAAATAAGATCCACTGACACTATCGCAACAAGGATGCTATCGACCATCTATATTTATCTACTCTTTGTCAACATTCAAATAATTAATAACACCGAGTCTTAAACAACTTTTTTTAAGAACAGTAACTTACATTGTTGCTATCAAGTTCAAAAGAACTGGGTACAAAACTCAAGTGAGCATTACAAGGAATATTTTACTCATTTGCTTGTAAAGTTTCATAAAAAGCGTAAAGCATTATTCAGCCATCTTGGATCGCGTGCTACAGAAATATACGGGGTATCTTATATAATATAAAGTAACTTGAAACAAAGAAGAAAATGCATTTATTTGGCAAGTAGGCACACACTAAGACAAAGATTATAAAAAATAAAAATAAAATTACAAAATACTTATATAACACGAAATATTAATAAAAAACTTAAAAGAGTATAAAAAAGACAATAAACAGCTTCTAATTGTGATTTTAGCAAATGTAATTAAAAACGTAAATATATCAATGATGGCAAAATTATTACAGAAAAGTTCTACTAGTTTCGAGTCACAGAGGGGCTATTCTTCATAAGCAGCGCGTGCGCACACGGTGACGTCACGCAGTCTACAGCTTAGAGTAGGCTCATATTCCGTATGTCTCACGATACTTATAATAAAAATTTAGTTTATTGGCTTAAAATCCCTCTATATCATATGCAAGCACCTCATCAACAGCCAATGATCGTCCAATGTTAGATTTTAAAGCTACCCCTTCTACATAAAAGAGGTTTACTATAATCTCCAAGCTTAGCAAGTAAGTTGGGATTGGAGTTTCAAAGCTTTAGGTTCGACAGTGCTGTTCTATCTATGTTATATGTTCAATCCCTTAGATATACGACACCCACGGGGAGAGAAACGCTAGTCTAGTGGCATTTATCAAGTACTAGCTTTTACCCGCGGCTTCGCTCGCGTCACAAAAGGATAAAAAGTAGCCTATGTGACATATACCAATACACACAGCGCCATCTATACCAATACTTTTGTTTTCCCTGGGGATAATCAAATTTTTCTGGGATAAAAAGTACCCTATTATTTAATCCGGACTTCTAACTATACGTCTGCAAAAATTCAAAGCAATCGGATTAGTAGTTACGACGTGAAAGCGGAACAAACAAACAAACAAACAAACTCACTTTCTGATTTATAATATGTATTATTATTATTATTAAGGACTACTCTATCATTTACATAAAAGCCATAAAAGACTTACAAATAGCATGAAACCAAACAAAACATTAAAGAAAAACACATAAAACGTATAAACATGAGATAAACCGCTCACATGCGCATGCGCACGCGTAGGTACTAATCAGCCGAATTCAGCATCTGGCCAGCAGTTGCATGCAGATGATAAATACAAACTATTAGTTTATCTATCCAAACAAAACTCGAATAACTTATTTATTCTAATTAAAAAACCTTTTTGAATAATATCTTGCCATTTATCTTGCAAATTATAGTTTAATTCTAAGCCCAGGGATAATTACTGGTTTATGGGATAAGTTATTTAACTTTGCAATTTATCAGGTTAAGCAGTTAAGCAGTTAATTATTGTTATTTTTATCTATTTTAGTTTGAATACATAATTAAATAATTAAGAACAAGATCGAGTCCATTAAAACTTCAACTTTATACCAAGTCCACTGGGACTGCCTCGTTGGCCGAATGGTCTCAAGTGCGACTGCCGGGCAAGGGGTCTCAGGTTCGATTCCCAGGTACAGTACTAATGGGTTTTAAAAAAATTCTTCACGGAGCCTATTACGAAGAATAGACTCAACACCTATTACATGGGACTCATAACATAAATAATGAAAAGTCGGTGTTACATTATACAGTGGCATTAAGTGCCGTAATGTGCACCTCTGACTACCCCATCGGGGATAAAAGGCGTGATGTTATGATCCACATACGGTTTTTACGATGACCAAATTCCATACATCGCGGTATTTCTGGGAAATTATCGAAGACCGAAAAACCTAATAATACTTTTGTAACAAAACGGGTCACATGAATATTTTGCCCAATTAGGTATGTCTTAATGTCCCCTTATCCATTTCCCCAAATAGGATAATATAAACGACTTAACAAACATGAAATCTAAGGTATACCCCACCAGAAAGCCAATACTAAGATCTCATGCAACGTATGAAACAATATATTACTGAACAAAATACAACTTACACACGTTACAAAAACTGCAATTTCAAAAGACCTATTTGTGAGTATTTTACAACTGTACCTACTTTTAATTGACCAAGACTCGAAACTCGGTCGTCGCGGTCAACGGTTACACTTAAACTATTGACACAGAATATAAGCATGACCTTTAATGAGGATATTTGCATAAAAAAAAACAACAATACTTAAAGGTGGTCTAACGCATATGTCTCGGACTGCAAAACTGCAATATCTAGCTAAGTAATAGATGAAGAGGTTGTTTGTTCGCGCAAATCTCCGAAACTACTGGTCCAATTTAAGTAATTCTTGTTGTGTTGGATAGTCCACTTATTGAGGAAGGTTTTGGGTTATAAAATCATGCTCTAACCAATAAAAGCCAAGCACCGGGTGGCTAGTTTAATAATTATAATTTTAGAATCAAGTATTTTTAGATTTCATCTGTAGCAGTGTCAGCTGTTTAGTGCGGTCTTTTGACCTTAGTACCGGTTTAGTCCTATTTAAAACTGAATATTTTTATCCTAGCTTGAGCAGATAAAATGTAAGATAGTCGATGTCATGTCCAAAATGTCAATAGTTGCAGTTGAAAACAATTTGCTGATGACTTGAATAAATGTTAAGAAATAATTTTTATGCAAAATTGAAGTTGTAGAAACGGATATAGTATGTTAGGGTTGACGTCTAATAATATTTATTCCTTATTGAAAGGTGTTGTCTGTAAGATAATTTAACTAAGAAACACTAATTATCAAAATTATTAATGATTAGCTTCTGCTAGCGGTATCACCCGCGGTTGAGTGGGATTTGTAAATAGATTAAAAAAAATCTTCATTTTTTTATTTGTTGTGTAATTTTTTCTTGTAAAATTACTCTGTCGCATTAGACTTAGTCTAAAATGACAATTGTAATATGTTTGCAATAAATGACTTAAGGGGTTGCCACAGCCCGAAGTGCAGGAGAAGGAACGGAATGGTTTTTAGTCAATTAGAGTCTGGCACTCCCTCCCGCCTCACCCAGGCGGGAGAAAGCATTCGATGATTTTTCCCGTTTCAAAAAAACATAATTTACCTACCCCTATGCCAAATTTCATCGCTATCCCTTATCCCTTCAGCCATATTAACGTGAAGGAGTAATAAACAAACAAACAAACATTCACACTTTTGCATTTATAAATAGTTATTTTTTACCATTCACGGGACCACAGGGCCCCGGTCATTTGGGAGGCGTACAAGGGGCCGAGCCAACTACGCAGAGGCCCTTTAGACAACTTTAATATAAATGTAATGGACACTCAAACCGGCGACTATCCCTGTATGCACTATGGGAATTCACATCAACATCTATGAATAGGTAGTAATTTACCCTTTTTTTGGCAAACAATAATCTTTAGCCCGTACTAGGATTGTCTTCTGTATTGTATAACAGCGATTACTAACAAACAATTTCACATAAGTATGTCACAAAATTATTAATTAACTACTTATCATCAAAAATAACACGATAATCAATAAATTCAGAATATTCAATAATTATCGTTAAAAACTAAATTGAATTACGATTTCGTGGAAACCTTTCAAACGGTAGGTTAACCCTCATTTGCCTGCAGGTAAGAGTCCAGATGTTGGGGGTATTATAAATCTCTCAGGCCATTGTCTATTGGACTTTTTTTACCCATCACTGGACACATGGTCCAAGATTGAGGCGTCAGCAGATGGCTGTGAAATATGCTGGTAAGTTGTCTGTTATTGTTTTTGTTTAAACTGACCACCTTTTGGAGATTTTAGTTATTGTTTCTTTACTTTAAAATTGAGGCTTGGTTTTTGATGTTTGGTTATTTTGTTGTATGAATATTATTATAAGTAGATACTTACCATAGAAAATAGAACTTACTATATGTAGATAATATAGAGAATTTGCCTAATGTTATTATTTTTTTTATTTATTCACACTTCTTTCACAATGGGTATACAATGGCGGTCTTAATGCCTAGTGGCATTCTCTAACTCATTTTTATTTTATGGAATACAACATACTTACATGCCATTAGATCACGTCCTTTTATCCCCGAATGGGTTGACAGAGATGCATATTACGGCTCTTAATGCCACTGTAAATGTAACATCCACTTTGCACTATTTATGTTATTAATCCCATGTAATAGGGGGTGAGTCTATTTCCTTATACACAATTCCAGACTCCGTACTACTACTGAGATTTTTTTTAAACAACCAGTAATACTTAGCCGGACTGGGAAATCGAACCCAAGACCCATTACCTGGCTGTCGCACTTGCGAACACTTGGCCAACAAGGCAATCGCATACAACGGGATGCAACATGCAACATAAATTTTACTTATTCTATGAACATATATAAAAACACAAGAAATAGCTTCATTAATACTCATTTCCACTAGTTCACATTGATATATAATTTTTGGAAATAGGTAAAAGTATTATTATTCAGTAAATAACTCTAGCTGCGTCATTTTAAAAGATATTGAACAAAAATGTAAATGCTAATAAAATACAAAGTTCTTCACACAAACTAAATAATCAAAGTTAGCTGAACACATGTCCAACTAAATCTAACACAACCTTAAACAGAATCGATTTAAAAAACGAATATTCGATTAAACAATCGTTTATCTAAAAATCGAATGAATCCAAAATCTGAATCGATTACATATTAAACATGAATGTAATCACAATAAAGTATGTATTAGTAAACCATTCTACCATAAACTTCAATATCAATAACAAACCTTATTTTCTTGTGTACACGATCGACTTTCCATTGCACTAACAAAATCTTACGACCTTTTCTTTCAAAGCTGTTCTTCGAAACTGATTTTAAGAAACATGTATTTAAAGTCTTAATTACAATAATCAAATTCTGTGTTTTAACTTTGGATGTAACCACACCCACATGTTCCTTCATTTTGGCTATAAATAGATAGAATTTCATAGTTCAAATCGACATACGAGACAAACTAAGTTAGAATATGTTAATTGCATTCCGGATTATAGCCAGTTTGTCTTTAACTAGTTTCCAGCCGGCGACTGTATGGCTGCCAGTTAAACAATGGCACACTAACTTAATAGACTTAAATTAACTGTTGAGTGAAACTAACTAAAAGATTGGAAGATAGACCAGTGCACTAATACGAAATAGTTAGGTATGTATGACCTAAATAATAGTATATACAACAGTTGCAAAAGGTTGTGCATCCTGGTCCTAGATGTGCACTAATTAATAATATATTCTGTAAAATTGTTACAAAAGGGCTTCATTTCTAAAATTAAAAAATAAGGTAGAATATAATCTAAACACATTAAGATAATGACAATAGTCCATTGACTGCAACACGAAACCCTTTGAGTAAAAACAAAAACGAAGTTAAGGCGATTATACTCATTCGGAATACAACAATAAACAAGCGCATTAGGACCGTGTTAAAACGCAAATTACAAACATAACGAGTAAAAGGACCACGAACACTACGCAATAAATGTCTTCATGCAAATCTTGGTCCTTCGAGCCGCGAAAACACAGAAGGTTTCGTTAAATTAGTGTCGTCCTATTTATTTTGTAACAAACAAGGGCTCCCGTTCAAATGCTTCACCACATTAAATGCTGAGCATAAAGTACATTCGAATTTGTTACAATTCACCCAAAGCCTTGGACACGACAAATCTAACAGGTAACCAAACGCTCATTACTAACCTTCCAATTGAATCTGACACTGCATGCTGTGAACACACTGTTAAATGTATAAAGGATAAAATAAATCAATATTAAAAGGCAGTTGTCTGTCAATTGCATTACTTGAATTGTAAAAAAAATGTAACAAAGATGACCCTTTTGTGACGCTTTCGAAAAGTACAATGAGTTTTTAATTCATTAGTGAATTGTAGGTAATTTATACCTCAATATCACCACGATGTATCGAATCGTAGCTACAATAATTACTTGATCTTAAATATGCAAAAATGTCGTACACCTAATTAAGTATAATATTAAATCCGCTCCATTTTAGAGCTCCTTATCTTAACGCCTTTACCAAACATTCAAGCCACACCAAAACGAAGCCTCAAAGCCAAAAATCCGTACCCGAATTCGCATCCAGATTCAGCAGCCATTTTAAATAGCAGGACGTTCTCCCCGGATTTCTGGCGAGCCTACCAGCGCTCTGTTTACTAAAACAACACATAAATAAACCGAAACCCAAAGCTAGGTCAGGTGAAGGTAGTTGTTGCGGAATTCGTTCCCCCTTCCCCCCCAGTAACCATTCACCCCCCTCGCCCGCTAACTGTACTCAGGTTGAGATGATCCTTATTTGAAAGTCGCGACTAAAGGTTTTAGATAGAAGAGGTTAAGTATACTACAACCTTTTTAGTTTGCATCGGGAATTTTATTCCTGTGTCTATCATCTTTACATTCGAAAAAAAATACATATAGAGCGAAGACGATTTCAAATGGAGTTCTATAAAACAAAAGAATGAATAAAGCATTAGAGTAGCCTTGCATTAACGGCTAATTCTAATTTTAAATCCATGAAATCTAACAATAACACAATAAGACCCAACCTCAAGCTTAAACGACTTAATTATCCCAAACTAAAATTACTCTATCAAACGGAATAACTTAAAATACGTGCAGCAAAACATATCTTAAGATGCAAGCCGTTAACAAAATGCTGCGCAGGCGCACGGGAGCTTAGAGTTGCGCGGGAGTGCCGCCGTGACCCGTTGTGAGGACCCGACCGGCCTTAAAGGTCGCATTGAATACTATTGGAATGCTTTTGACTATTTAAGCACGAGACAACAGTTTTCGAAGTTTGTGTGGGGTATGCATAGGTATGGAATGAAGGATGGCTTTCAAATTCTTGTGGATATGCGATTGCGCACGTCTTGGTGGCATTGTTAAATACTATTAGTGTTAAGGGTCGATGAACTGGTGTAATGTTATGTGCAATTGTTTCTTGAGGAATTTCATGGGTGGGTTAATTTTGTAGCTGTAATAGAATTGTTTTAATTCAATTATTACAAAAAAAAAGAAAATGTTCCTTGAAAACCTTAGTAAATTTTGGTTATCATAGGTCGTTTGAACTTTTACGATTGCGCAATTCTTATTGACCGTTGAAAGTCATTTTCGCGCGATACCATCCTGTATTACCCTAGTCATAAAATATGTCTACCTACTTATTTTATTATATTATACTAAATATGTAAATATAAATGAACCGATGCACTTCGTGACTCATAATAATGGTACTTATGTTTGGGTGTTCATTGCAATCACTGGATGACTGTAAAGTTTATAGTTCCAGTTACAATATGGGTTTCATGTACTACTTTATGTAATTGTGAACACAGATATGATAGTGTTAGTGAACATTTTGCACCTACTTTTAAAGTATTTATTTATCTTTCATTATGTGGTTACGATCCTAACAGTTTTCGTGCATAGACGTTTTACAAATACCAAAGAAGATAATCAAAATTGTACAACCTAAGCATGTTATTTTTAATAACAAACGAAAGGTCAACTTACAAACACGTAAGTAAATAGCAGATAGAAATTACAACAAAACATGTACAGAAAAAAAACAACAAAACACAAAGAAATCTAATTAAAAAAATTAAACTACTAATAACTCAAACACAATTCACGATTTAGATACGAGATAACTTCACGACTAACACTATAAAGGTAAAGAGACAAAACATCAGATATTTAGCCAAACAGCTGGATAAAAACAGGGCATCGTATCAGATGATGACGTAAAGGTCAAAGTAAACGTGTAGGGAAGCGAACCCGCTACCGTTGCTATCTTCGAATAGTAACGAGTCGTGTGTCACGAGGGCGTTAACCATCTTGGATGTAACGGAAAGGAAGAAAGATGCTCAGGAACGTCCCGTTGGGTCAAATTGAAGAGGATAATATTTAGGACGAAGCTGTGGAGGTTAAACTAGGAGATTATAAATAATTCACTGACTTTTATTTTAGTGAAGTCATAAATGGAGCAGAGACTGTGGAATCAACAATAAAACAAGGCATTAAGTAGTAATTAGGGTAAAGTATTTGCAGTTGTTTTTCAATGAAAGTACAAAAATCACAAGATCTAAAAACTACTAACAATTTACCTCTACCAACGTGGTCAAGAAAAATAAACATTAAAAAATATGTCAAATATTAGTGTCAAGTTTGAACCTGTTTATCAGACATAAGAACACCAAGACGAAATTACCACATTTATCCTTCCAAGACAAACAGACCGTCTCTTTCACTGATAGCTTGACAAAAACCATTTTTCAAAAACTATTTAAATAACAACCTGTAGAATTATAACAATAAAACATCTGCCAATCTTTCAATAAAAGAATCGAAACACGTGCAATTTTTTGAAAAACTCTAATGTAATGAGGCCAGGTAATGAACTCAAAGTCTTTATTATTCTTAAACAATGAATAAAATGGTTAAACACATCTGGATCGGATGAGCACTAAATTGGAAACATCTGGGGGTATTCATTGTTTTGACTTAAGCTTTCGACTTGTTAGGACAGGTTCTTAAAATCAGTACCTATACATAATACCTCTTTACTTTCTGGTGAGTGGTGACTAACGTCCAGTTTCTATAACCTATCTATCTGTAGATTTGCTTACTAGAGATAGAATTTTGACATGAGCTCCATACAAAATGTGTCAAAATTATATCTCTAGTAAGCAAATCTACAGATTATAGAAACTGGACGTAAGAGACTAACAGAACAGACCACAGTTTTCAAAGTTTGTGCCAAATTCAGCCAAATTTTGCTCATTTTTATATAACTGGTCGATTTTCAAAAATTCCTGCTGGAGTACTGAACTTGGCATTTCTACTCACGGACGAAGTCTCGGTTTTGTTTTTTTTTTTAGTTTATTAAGACTACCATTGTTGTGTCTCTAAAGTTTAATATTCTTGAGTCGTTTATTATCGATAGTAAAACTTGATCCAATTATATAATTGTTTACAATTGCACGTTTGACATCCTAAACATGAATGAATTAAAACTCCCCAGAAGAAGTCCGTCTATTTTTTTTATGTGTATTTAAATGAATTGTCTTAAAATGTTTTAATAGTTCTAGTGCCCGTGGGAATTAACTTTTTAGAGCAGATCTTCAATTATTTTTATTTTACTACTACATTAATGCTTTGTTTGAATACCAATAAATAAAATGTACGTATGCAAACTCTTTACATGAAACGTCCCCAATAAGTTTTTGTCTAAAAAGGTCAAAACGGCTTGACCATTACCTGCATATTATCTGAATTCTTTGCCAGACTCTGCATTTTCAGAAGGGTATAACCTGGGTGTCTTCAAGACTCAAGTGAATAGGATGCTTATGGGACAACGTGTTACATCGTAGACCGCATCAACGCTTATGATACCATCGATAGTGGTCAAACGTCGGCCCATCAGATATAAAAAAAATATCTAACAGCTAACAAATCTTAGACTTCAAAAAGGATAAATTACACGGTCATATCTTTACCTATGACATAATAATGATGCAATCCACATCAATCTGCGTAAACATTGTGGTTTTTAAATGAAAATCTGACCCTGCAAGATTATACTGAGGATAACTATGACTAATTCAATCATCATAGATCTCATTGCCAAGTTGAAAACCATGAACATACAACAAATACAACATGCCTGCATCGAATGAATCAGGTCTTCCATTAAAATCATCATTCCGATCTAAAGCCTTAATGATTCATTGTCTAGTTGCTATTTTATAAAGTAGTTGCAATGATATATCTCATATAAATAAATTATCTATAATAATGGTACTTATTTTATGAGTACCTCTACCAGCGACTTCGTGTACCTACCCATAATAAACCATACATTTCCTCAATCTGGACCATTTTCGGGAAAATCTGGAGTGCTGTATTCTCAACAATAATCCTAATGGTGAACAGTTCTCTTTAAACAATGATTTTAGCTTATCTGTAAGTCACTTAATAAATCAGTCAGTGTACAGAAGCAGGTATTCAATTTATTGATTATATTTATGATTTTATGGCCAACATAAAGGGTAATTTAGTTATTATGTGTAATACATATCCTTCTTCACGTTGGATTTATTTATGTGGCAAGTTTTTAATTGTACAAGTATTGCTAATAGCATCTTAAGTTACATCATCAAGACTTAACAAGGACTTACTAGCATTAATTTAATAGATAACGTGATGGGAATAAAACTGATGGAAATCATGTTTTAATTGTAAACCAAGAAACATTACTACATAGTATAAAACAAATTCGCTATCCGCAGTCTGTCTGTCCCTATGGATGCTTAGATCTTTAAAAATTCGCAACGGATTTTGATGCGGGTTTTTTTAATAGATAGAGTGATTCTTAAGGAAGGTTTATATAATACATGCATATTGCACCCGTGCAAAGCCGGGACGGGTCGCTAGTGTAATATAAAAGATGATTAAACTTAAAACTGTAATAAAGTAAATAAAGACAATTTACCTATATAAGAAATAGAGGTCGATTCTAATGCACATATCTTTGGAGATATAAAAATATAAATTGAATTCGGTCTGGTTTGACCTCCGCAGGTCAGGTGATGAATTGATGGATTTCATAACATACCGGAGCTGGTCACATTTTGAGGTCACATTTTTACCAACGGAAACCTCGCCTACGGAAGAGCTTAACATAACTTTAAGTAAAAACGTAACGAATTGAAATGCTTTTGGGGTTCCAAAACATTTAACACACACTTATTAAGTTAAAGAGATTAAAAAAATATGATTGCAATCACTGCCTCTTTGGTCGAGTGGTCGCAAGTGCGACTGCCGGGCAAAGGGTCTCGGGTTCTATTCCCGGATCGGGCAAAGTATTACTGGGTTTTTAAAAATGTTCAGTAGTAGCATAGAGTCTGAAATAGGCAATAGGCTCACCCCCTATTACTTGGGACTGATAACATAAATAATGAAATTGGGTGTTACATTGTACAGTGGCATTAAGTGCCGTAATGTGCACCTCGCTCAGCTTACCCCTTTGGGGATAAAAGGCGTGATGATGTTATATGATTGCAATCAACAGCGTATCGTTATAGTTTTATAATAAGAAAGAGGTTCCTAATGAATAAATAACATGGTACTTACACTTTTTCGTACACAAATCTCAAAGAATTGACAAAGAGAACAACCAAACAGGTACGGGACCACAGAAATATTAAAATCTTTATTATATCTGTGTACGGGACCAATTCATCTCTTCAGACACGGTATAAAAAACCTTTTTCTCCTTCATGACCGCCAAAAAATTTCACAATAATTACATTTACGCACCTACTTATGTATCATCATCTCAAATATTTGCCGGATCAGTCCGAGCGTTTGAACTCATGAGTCAAGTTAGTTTCCCATACTTCGTGAGACGGTAATGAATCACACTTTGATAAAAATATTAAATATTCAATTGTAAATGTCAATGGTTATGTGTTTCTTGTGCATATTTTTTATGTCGGCTATTGGTTAAAGCTTATCTAGTCAGGCCCCATTGGCTGTGATTAGGAAGTGAATTACCTATTTAAAGTTTACTGCGGAGTACATTTATGTGTTATGATTCGCTTTGATGTTTTTGTCCTATTGAATTTCAAGTTTGTTGTATGTGTTCGACTCCTTTTTCTTCGTTCTTGATGATATTTTGTTTAAGCACTGGGTTATGTCTGCTCTTTTTGAGTTAAAGGTTTCCATCGTCAAAGCTATCTCTGAAAAATCTCTACGGTTAATCATGGCTTTGCTTATGTTAATATCTAGACCAAAAACATACCTACATGTAAAATATTAAGACATTATTTCCATCGAACTAGATTACGATTAATGCCTCGTTGGCCGAGTGGTCACAACTGGGTTTTTTTTATTTTCAGTAGTAACACGAAGTCTTAATTATGCCCGATATATGGCAATAGGCTCACCCCCTATTACATGGGACTCATAACATCAATAGTGAAAAGTGGGTGTTACATTGCTCAATGGCATTGCGTGATATTATGTTAGATTACAATTATCAGTAATTGACTTATTACCACTCTCAAATCCAAGACCTTAAACTTTTACATACATATTAATTTTGACACTTTAAAATCAATATTGCTAAAATTGAACACGTATAATCCTACCTAGTAAATTCCTAAGAACCCATCGGTTACACTAACTTGCTGGTTGAACCTGTTTCAAGACTAACTATTTAAATATCACTTGGTTTCGTCCATACAAATGTCAACTGTTCGTAGTGTTAATAAAGTTAGCAAAAGTCCTTGTGTTGTTGAGTATTTTACAGCTGCGAGTGATGTCTATTTAGTTATAAATAATTGTGGAGTGAGTTAGGAAATATTTAATCCTAATCTGGTTGTTACTGGTCTAGTAGACCGAAGAACGGTTGTCGCATACAAGGTCGATTGCTAGGATTTGGTTAGGGTAGCGAAATTCTTAAAAATCCGGTCGAAATATGTTCAACTGTTTTCAGCTTACTCGCGTAACTGTTTGACGATCAACGTAACTGTTTCGGTAGCAGCGCGACAGCGGCCGTATGGCGCGTCGCGGAATGCTGCTCATGAATATGAGCCTCTAGCATGGCTTGAAAGTGGTCAAGTTCCTCGAAAATATTATAATTAATTTAGTATGTCCCACGAAAGTTTCAATATAACTAAATTGTGGTTCTGGTTGCTAAACTCTCTTTTGATCCGTTGTTCCATTGAGAACAAGTGAAGTTGTAAACTATTTTAAAGTCAATTTAAATTCAGATCTATCTGAATTACAGGTAATATAATCATCATCCTCGCTGTCATCGTCATCATCAACCACTGCACCAACATATCAACCATAATACGCTGGATCTTCTGCTTCATACAGTAAAAGTACTATAATCCCACTTATTCCATCAGTACCAGCAGAAACCAAGTTCTCCCATACAAATTAGCTCTGAATGAATCAGCAAGGCTTCCCATGACACCATAAAGTGTTGATGACTCATCAATGACACAGAATGCCGCAAAACGTGAATCGAACCGGCGTGCTAACGTATAACTGTTGTCTCAACCAGCTTCAGTTAAAATCTAGGTAGATTGAAACCTGATTGTGGAATTTCTAGATTATTATTTTGCCGTAAATCACGTATCAATCTTGTCTAGCTTGATATTGGTTGAGAATATTAGCAAAGATTATTATAGTAAATAGTGTTTCGTTTGCGATATTAGTGCCTATGCTACATCTAAGTTACCTTGTGTCGTTTGTAGGATTTGGTCATTTGTTACAGATTACTGGAAATTTAGAACTTAATATAAACATATAGGTACACCCAGTTTGGACTCGTACTCAAGATCAATAACAATTAATTCGGGCTTATTTATTATGAAACAAATGTCACCTCTGCCTACCCCTTCGGTGATAAAAAGGCAAGATGTTATGATAATTTTAAGTTAATTCGGCATGTCTCGCGATAGTTATTATAAAAACACACCAAATTCTAAATGAAGTAGAAGCAAAATAACATAAAACTTAGAAAACAATTTACCTCATATCACTAATACATCGTTTCTTCGTTTCTCTTAGCATTTCAAAACGTTTGATATCGTTTAGAAGTGACTTGTAAGAAAGGGCAGAACATAAACTATACGTCGATAACCTCTGCAGTAGCTTGTACATAACGCATTAGGTAATTTCATTAGATGAGTATTTCAATTAGGTAATATTATTCAAAGTGATTTCCTTAATAGCATCGAAGGATTATTAATTGGCGAGCTTTACTTAAGACTGTATTTAGAATGAAAGTTGTGCGAGTTTATTTTATTTTTGTATTTGATGGGCCGACGTTTGACCACTATCTCGCCTGATGGTAAGCGATGATGCGGTCTACGATGGAGCACGTTTGCCTATAAGCAACCTATTCACTCGGCCCGTGAAGACACCCTTTATTTTGGTAATGTAATGTGAAATTACGTTTACTTTACAACATTGATCTAGATTACCTACATAGGTACTAATGTAATCATTTCGAAATCAAATAAGTCGCGTATAATTTTTAGCCAATAGCAGTAAAGGACAAGCCCGCCACAACCTACCGACACCGCTACAACCATGAAAACACCGGAACACTTAAGTCCGGCGCGTCCCAGGGACATGAGTATCTGTCTTGGTTCCCGTAACGAAGTGAATCAGAAGATATTAATAAGTACAAAAGAAGAAAAAACGGTAGTTTCCACTTCCCTCAGAGAATTTATGCAGGAGACAGAATGACTTAAGCCTTAAAAAAGTAAATTGGAACATTTAGACATTCATATATTATGTTCAAATCACTATAACCAATGCTAGATTAAAAACTAGAGATGGACCTAGCAGTACTCATGCAAATACCAGGTCAGCGAATATAATATTAGCGATGAATATATTAAAACAACTTCAAAAGTCAAAACTAAAGACAAATTAAGACAATCTTAATAAATCCGAATCAATTAACTCACAGTCATTCCTCTAAATAGATATAATAGAACTAAACAATTTATTCAAAACAGACCGCCTTCAAAGTACAACTATATAAAACATCAAAGTAACTAATAATAAAGCATACAAACAGACACACACTCTTTTATTATTATATAGATCGGAATTTTATCATCTAAATCTGGTTCTTTATGGTTTTTCTATTACTAACATTTACTTACGACTTTGTAATACATATTATGTTATGTACGTATTATATATCTGCTTATTGGGGACCCCAAAAATACATCATGTGAAAATAAATGTAAGCAGATATAAAAACTGATTTTTCACAAGCTAAATACAAATGGATACTCCATTAAGAAATCTTGTTGTTATAATAACTATCGTGAGACATACTTAATTAACCAAAAATCGCGGGTTACTCACGTGAATATACTGAGAAAAGCTCTACTAGTTTCGAACCACAGAGGGGTTCTTCCTCATGAGCAGCGTGCGCGGTCGCGGCGATGTCACGCAGTCTAATCCTCCTTCCAGTCTACTACGGCCAACCCCTCTGTGGTTCGAAACTAGTGCAGCTTATCACCATCTTTGTACAATTATTAGATTCGATTGTCTATATTATTTGTCTGTCAATCACTCCATCGTCATTTACGGAAAAGTTTCATACATATTGATATTAATTTAACATATTACATTGATCAAAGCTGGCAATAATGCTAAATACTTGCTATAAAACATATTAATTCTAGTTTTCATCATATAAATTCTATGTGACGTCTACATTTGGCACAAAGACACCTGTGCCGTCGGCTTAGCATGCGATTATGGGCTAAGGTTGCCACTTAATGAAAACAAAATGAAATAATTTTATTGATGGCAATTTTTGCATAATTATGTTTTAAGACTGGTTCCTTTTGTTTTTAATTAAAGAATGTTATCTATTATTATGTAAATTAATCTTTTATTGTGAAATGTAAAATGTCTCCGTGACCTTGAATGCAAAAAAAAACTAAAACACTAACGTTTGAGGTACACACACGGCCACACATCAATCTATACAAAACCAGTTTATCCTGGTGTCGCGTCGCCTCATCTTTCCGCACATTTAACGTTCAGTTTATACTGGTTATGTAAAGCTCGATGTGTAGCCGTGTGTACATTAAAAACTAGTTACAATAAATTACTCCCTGACCATAGATATTAAAACGAAATGTTAAAAAGATTTAGACTTAAGACACGTGCAAATATAATAATGATTCTATCATCTGATAAGATAAAATAAGATTATTCATTTAGGTATATTTATTTAAAATAACCAGATCCGGCTTTTATGAACGCAACTAAAGCCTTTTTGAAAAGGCATAAATGTCGATATAGAATAAATTAGAACCTAAACAAAAACCTGTCGGGCCTATATGATGGAGATTATGTAGATATGATACCATCTTACTTGTAAATGCCACGAGATATACATACAAACAAAACAATTTACTAATTCAATCTAAGTTTGGTAGACTTTAAATTATGTAATCTAAAAACCATATCAGACTATATTTTTCCTGAATGCTAATTCCAAAGATGAACGTGTGCAACCAAACAAACTTAACCTTCATTTTTATGAACGACGTATAGACAAACGTCACAACACAATATGTTTAACTTTTAAAAACCTTCACCAGAAGATAAAGAAGTAGAAAAAGAAGAAGAATGCCATGGCACTGCAAGAGCTTCTGAATAAGCTTATCTCCTATATAAATTTTACAACAGCTCAAACCCACATTGAAGAAGTCTTTCAAATACTCTTTTAAACTCCGTACTAAACAAATAAATCATTATAATCATCATCAATATAAGCCAGAAGACGTCCACAACTAAACATAGGTCTTCCTCAATGACTTCCAAATCATCCACCATAATCCACCTAAGAATGGCAAACTCCTTTCCATAAATAAAATTAGGTACTTCTGCGGGCTCACCCGTTCAGCTCGGCACCTATTAATCGTAGCATGATGTTCTATAGCCTATAGCCTTCCCTGATAAATAGACTATCCAACACAATACGAATTTTTCAAATCAGACCAGTAGTTTTGGAGATTAACGCGTTCAAACAAACGAACTCTTCAGCTTTATACAATCACTAGCTACTTGCGCGCGGTTTCACACGCTCTGCTCAGCTCCTATTGGTCGTAGCGTGATGTTTTATAGCCTATAGCCATCCTCGATAAATGCACTATCCAACAGAAAAAGAATTATTCAAATCAGACTTGTAGTTACGGAGATTAGCGTGTTCAAACAAACAAACAAAAAAACAAACTCTTCCGCTTTATATAATAGTATAAGAAGTATAAGATCAACAGCCTATAAATGCCCACTGCTGAGCAAAGCCTCCTCTCACACGGAGAAGGTTTGAGCATTAATCACCACGTTTGCTCCAGACTGTTCAGCTATTACAAACTTATAATTAGAAATTATAAGCCCAGGTTTCCTTACAATGTTTTCCTTCACCGTTTGTCAGTGGTGTCTAAACAATCTTAGAAAGTACATATAACTCGGAAAAAGTCACATTGGTACTTGCTATTGGTAGGTTTAGAACACGGGTCACAACGACTTATATAAAATTTCGCTTTATACAATAATAAACTTAAAAACCAAATCATCTATGTTGTAAACTTGTCTTTCATTAGTGGCAGCCCTAGGCCACCTCCTCAATATATCTTGGGCGCACTTTCGAATGAAGATGGGTTACCAGTTACTACTTTCTGTTAGGCACCGTACATTCCATACTCCATACTGCAGTCTATTCGGCACGGGCTGTACCATGATATACGAAAATCCATTTAGTTATTCTATTTTAGGTAATTGATAATAATAAAAGCTGAGAACGAACTTGTAACACTTCTAGTGTTTCGATTGTCCATGGGCGGTGTCGATTGCTTATCAGGTGATCCATCAGCACGTTTACTGGCTAATCCCATGAAAACAAATACATGGGATAGCTTTGTTAATTACATTAAGCTTAGAATCACAAGGCAGTATTTTTTTTTATTTTCAAGGGGCGAAAATATCGATTTACTTCTCCCGCCTAGGTGAGGCGGGAGGGAGTGTCAGACTCTTGCTGACTAAAACCACCCCGCTCCTTCTCCTGCACGTCGAGCCAGAGCCCCGGTTACCCGTTATATTCTCCGCGACTCCGAAATCACAAGGCAGTATAAGTCTGTTATTTCTAAAAGCAGTTCTTGGACATTGAATCTTCAGTTCTCAGCATCGAAACTCAAATAACTATATTGCGGATATCGTGGGGCGATAAATCACCTGGTGATAAGTACCTGAGGAAATATAATTGCCTCGTCAATGACGCCATTAATGAGGGTGGAATTATTAGCGAATACCGCTAAACAATCCTTACTAATATTATAAATCAGAAAGTGAGTTTGTTTGTTTGTTCCGCTTTCACACCGTAACTACTAAACCGATTGCTTTGAATTTTTGCAGACGTAAAGTTAGAAGTCTGAATTAAATAATGGGGTACTTTTTATCCCAGAAAAATTTGATATTCTCGAGGAAAAACGAAATTATTGGTATAGATGGCGCTGTATGTATTGGTATATGCACATAGGTTACTTTTATCCTTTTGTGACGCGAGCGAAGTCGCGGGTAAAATCTAGTACATAATAATAGTGACACATTTTAATAATGACGAATGACAAAACTTCTAGTCACCCTCCTATTACCTAAACGCTGATTCACGTACAAATAACTTCAGACAATCACAAAACCATTAAATGCCGCATCCACCACGACGGAGCTCATCATATAAGTGAATAGCTCTTCCAGAGGCCATTGGGTCGCGGCTAAAGGTCACACAGACAGACAGACACACGGTTTAATGCCACCAGGATGTATTTAATAAGATTCTACCTATTTTTTACATTGCAACACTTAGTAACACATTTTGTTTGTATGATTGATTGGTATATAGATGTATTAAATGTAAGTTATGGTGAATTAGTGGTTAGTTTTAGCATTAGGAGTGCTAAATGCTAGTTATGTTATTAATCAAATGTGTAATGAGATCAAAGTTCTGTGCCAAATGAGCTTCCTTAATTGGACAAGTCTGTGGGGCTCAAACTAAGCAACTTTACATTTCGCGCTAGTAGCTATCACTACATAGTATAAAACAAAGTCGCTATCCGCCGTCTGTCTGTCCCTATGTATGCTTAAATTTTTATAATACGCAACGAATGTTGATGCGGTTTTTTTTAATAGATAGAGTGATTCTTAAGGAAGGTTTATATGTATAATACATGCATATTGCACCCGTACGAAACCGGGGCAGGTCGCTAGTAGCTAATAAATTAAACTCCGTAACATTACCTATAATTTTTTTTACAAACTATCTTTAAAACAATCGACTCCAACCCCCTCTTTTGTGAATTTCGGTTAATTAACATACCCACTAAAAAAGCAAAATAAGTATAACAAACACTTAGGAAAAGGTTAGAACACTTTGCTGAAAACCACATCACAATTGGTACAGCCAATCATGAGATAATCGCTCACATACCTACTTACATACAGGTAAAACTAAGAATCTCACTTTTTTTTTAATTCGGTTAAAAATGGATAAAGTATAAGACACTTTTAAAATCATTCACACACATTACAATATAAACATTACACTTTTTAACTAAAGAACATGAAACAAAACATTAATAAAATAAAAATCCACTTGTAAATCGCAGATTTTTTAATCTGTGTTTTTACTTTTTAAGCTGTGCGTTTGACCGGTGCAAGCGCAACACAATCTGTTTAATGGGATCTTGCAAAATAATATCATTAATTCCCTTGTGCACCGAATCGAGAAATATGGCTATCAATAAATATAAATGAGAGGACCACACGGCCCGCGATTTTTGTAAATTAGCTTTTGTATGTCGTCATGGTACCTTCCTCGTTGGCCGAGCGGTCGTAAGGTCGACTACTGAGCAAGGGATCGCGGGTTCCCGGATTAGGAAAAATAATGGAACATAACACCACGCATGTTATCCCCGAAGCGGTCGGTAGAGGTGCACATTACGGCACTTAATGCCACAGTACAATGTAACACCAACTTTTCACTATTTATGTTATGAGTCCCATATAATAAGGGGTAAGTCTATTGCCATATACCGGGCATATTTCCAGACTCCATGCTACTGTTGAGAAATTTTATAAAACCCAGTAATACTTTTCCGGACCCGAGAATCGAACCCGAGACCCCTTGCCCGGCAGTCGTACTTACGACCACTCGCACAACTAGTATAACTAACTATATTCAGTATTTTATAAGCTATTATAGAATTTGTTGCCTGTTTGTAACTGAATCTTTAAATTAAAGATGAATTTACCAGTTCCCATTACTCTGGCTCTTATTTCATACCTGTGCCTAGGCTAAAATAAAAAAATATAGTTAAATGTTAATTACATAATTCGTTCCACTACTTCCAGTCCAGACCGGCCTTGTCCTAGGTCACCTGAAACACTATAATTAGTGGGTATTGTTCTAAAATGTCGCGTCATGCCATTACTCGGCCCTGTATTGATTACTCATATAGAATTTACTGGAACTACGTAACTTTATTAAGTGAAGTTATTGTCTACACTATTATTATAAAGAGGAAAGATTTGTACCTGTTTTTGTATGTTTGTAATGAATAGGCTCAAAAGTACTGGGCCGATTTAAGAAATTCTTTCACCAATAGAATGCTACATTCTTCCAATTTGACATAAGCTACATTTCATTTTGAAAAAAGTTAGGGATCGTTGGTAAAATTTTAACAATGTAACCGAAGGTGTAGAAAAATTAATAATTGTCTACCCCGTGCAAAGCCGGGACGGGCTGCTAGTATTTAATATTTGCTTACGAACTAAACAACTTAGGTAATCAGAAACAAATTATTTCGACTGTTCAGTACCTACAATAAAATATTATCTAAAAAATAATCACACTTTCATTAATTGATTTTATGGTCAACTTAATTTTAGTATTTTTCCAGCAATTTTTTAAGAAATAACTATGCTGTTTGACGCTAAAGAAACGTGACGTCACAATACACAATCTCGTACAAAATTCGTAGAAAACTGTCGTTTTTGACAGTTCGAAATAAGTATTGAATTTGACTAGTAGACAAGTACCTATTGTCATGAAAGGTGACAGTCCAACACTGGACTATGGGCCTCATCTACACAAGGAAACTTACTATCTAATCTCCAATCTTGGCAGTCGGGTTGGGGATTACATAACATCATCACGCCTTTTATCCCCGAAGGGGTAGGCAGAGGTGCACATTATGCCACTGTATAATGTAACACCCACTTTTCACTATTTATGTTATGAGACCCATGTAATAGGGGGTGAGCCTATTGCCATATACCGGGCACAATTCCAGACTCCGTGCTACTACTGAGAATTTTTTAAAACCCAGTAATACTTTGCCCGACCCGGGAATCAAACCCGAGACCCCTTGCCCGGCAGTCGCACTTGCGACCACTCGGCCTACGAGGCAGTCGTAGGTTGGGGATTACTGTTAAGACAATGGGTTCATGTTTATCAGACATCGGCCTTTCACTGACTGCTGTGTCGTCCCTTAACTAAAAATTACTAGTTACTCACGTAAATGTACTGAGAAAGGCTCTACTAGTTTCGAGTCACAGTGGGGCTCTTCCTCGTGAGCAGCGTGCGCAGTCGCGACGATGCGATGTCGCGCAGCCACGTGCGCAGTCTTCACTTTAATTTCTAGTTTAATTCAGTACGTCTTACCACAGTTTTTATAAAAAAAATGTAGTCAGTTCTAACGATGCCCACATGAAGAGATACGATGTTGACTAATAATTCTCTCTTTCCCTACATACCTTTTAAACAATAAGTGACGTATTATAAAATATCATTATTTTATAGATGAGCCATAAAGACATAAGTCAAAAGAAGCACATAGAACCGTCTGCCTCAATATTTCACAACCTACAAAGCCTATCTATAAGATAAAACACTTTAATTTCAAAATCCAACAAACAATACTTGAATATACAATGAATTCTCACTTTCATTTTTATATCACACATTAAATTTGTGAAGCGTGGGTGATTACTTGAAAATAACAATGTAGATATTATATACATGTCAATCTTAAAGATGTAACACTTAGATAATTTCCCTATACCGACAATAGAACAAAATTACTTTGGAACAAGGACATATGAAAATACATTCCAAAATTCCAATCACTGTTGCGTTCCATTACATACATAAATCTTTATATAAGTTATACCATCTGTCCAAAGAAAATACGCGATTATAAGACTTAAAACTATAGTGTAAAGGTTGAAAGTTAATTATATTGTGAATGTTTTACATAGCGCAATATGTCGACCGCCGATTTGGATCCTGTAGCTAATATATTAGCGGTCACAAAATCACCTGTTGCTACCACACACCTGTTCAATACAATCACATCTGACTCTTGTTTCCAAGCGATATTCAACCTTGGTATTTGTGATATAAGGTTTAAGGTAAGAGTTGTTTCCAAAAACTTTTTTCCTCGTCCAATATCTGGCCGAAATTACGAAAAAAGTCGCCGTAAAAAAACATCTTTGGACAGTTTTGAGATTGATAAAAAATTTGTTTTTGATCGCGTTCGAAATTCGTAAAATATCTGACATTGGCAGATTGCGTTGCGAGTTGCGACTGCCAGTGCCTTCGCTTCGGCATTAAAAAAGTTTATCGAAGTTTGTTGGCAGGACATATTTTTGGCGGCAACATTGTCTGTGAAAAAGTGTAAAAACAAAATTCATGTAAGTATCGTTTCGAGTTTTTTTTTTATGTATGTCGCAGTAACAGATAAGACATTTGGCAGTTTGCACCTTTTCGCGATATTAGCTCAATACGTAATGTGAAGTGAAAGCTCTTAACTTAGGAACTAATTTATGAGCTATTGAATATTCGATACTTATTTTAGTAAATGACCTTACGGTCTCCTTCGTACATAACTGTAAAGTAACTTAAATAATTTTATAGCTATCATAATACTGTAACGCGAGTTTTTATTTCGTTGTTTTATCAAAGTGCCATGACCTGACCGAATTTAAATTGCTATACACCTCATAATGTTTTCTATAATTTTTCCATCACCAGACAATAATGTCCTTTAAATCTACCATTCATATACCTAATTATCACATGCTCCACACTAGGATTTTCTCCTGTATCGCGGTTTCCAAACATACAATTTGACATACATATGACACCTAGACCCGAAACAATTCTGTGCGGGAATCGCACCCGCTACGTTTCTTTACGCGGCAGCCGGTTGCCCAGCCATGACTTATTATTCAATTTTCTCTACAACGACATTGTGTCCAACGAGTACAGTACACAACAAAATAAATAAACATAATTAACCAACTGTTCAATACTTACTGTGACGTTAATTGTACATCCCGCCATTGGCTCATCCTTACACACTCCCATATAAGCACAGCTTTCTCTTAACCATAGCGATTTGAATCTCTCTGCAATTTCTATTTTAGTTACCTAGGCATCTACATACATCAAACTGGTCGGCACATCGTGGAGTCTAGAAAATAAAATGTCAAAGGTTTTATAGTATCTGTGGTGCTTGTTGGATTGAGTGTAATCGAAGATCGAGGTTTGGTCGTGTGAATTGAGGTTATTTTGTTGTTTTTTTTTTAAAGTAGGTTCAAAGTTGGTTTATTGGTTGTATGTGTCTTAGGTCTGATTGCTGTGGGCGAAAAATGTTATTGAAGTCTTTAAAAACTTTAACATTTTTTTTCGTTTTTTTTTTTTTTTAGTTTAGTTTTTTTCGCCTTTCACCTGAAGAGGATGAAGGTCAGTTACCATCAAATTATTGTACAGAAAGTCAGTTTCATTTAAAAACACACACACAAAGTTTGACTACTAAATTGTACTCAATTTTAAGAAAATGAATTTATTACTCATTCATTACATGTGAATATTTCAGAATGACAGTTAACCGCACATAAAGCAAGAGGAACCATCAATAAATTATCATAGAAATAAATTTTAACAGACATTACCTAGTTCAAAATACAAAACTTTAAGTTATTTTCTCTAGATATTCTTACCTATTTCACACTAAAAGACATAAAACATGGTCAATGAATTATAACCTTAAAGAAGCTAGGTTTTACAATAACAGAGCGAGATGCCAATAGCACTATTTAATGTGAGGGACAGAGAGGCAAGAAATGGTCAAAGTTAAGGCTTGGGCAGACGAGGCACTTTTGCTGGTTGAGGACAAAAATCAATTTAAGATTGTGGAAACGTTCTTTATCGAACTTAACTCAATGTAGGTCGCTTATGAATAATCAAACCTCAAGCGACTGATGATGGCAGAATAGAATGCCTTTGTCACCAACCCTGCTTTTCTTACGATGGTCCAAAAAACTATACTAACTAATATTTGACAAAGGCTGAGTACCAGAACTCTCTGAATAAACCTGAACCTTCTAAACTGTAATCTCCAGTCCACCTGGCAAGCCTGGATATCCTAACAAACCCTCTTATATAGGAAGCATATAATCCAACATTAATGCACTTAAGCCAAGTCAGTTGTACAAAAGCCTCTTGTCTATCCAGGCCCTTACTTCTTATGAACATTATGCATACTTTTGTTCCACCAAGTCCATAACTCCCACAGTAAAAGGTCCATATGTAATAAAACAAGGATTTTAATAGCTCTTTAAGTGATTTCCTAACATTATCTTATTGTTAATTAATTCCTGTAACTGTTTTCTGCTTTTGTCTAACAGTTTATAGATGCCGACGGCCGGGACTTGTTTAAAGGCCTAAGTGAATGGCCAGATACACCATGCTGGCTGAATAGGGAAGAACTGTTTGATTTTTGCACTTACTGCGTTCGTTCTCTTTGGTTCTTGTTTTAAAATAGTAGACGGGTGACTTGGTGGTGAGCAATCTTAGGTCTTCATAAGATTGCTTCATACGATTTGGTTTTGCGTTTATTGAGAGCGCCTTCGTTGCCGTGTTTGGTTGGTTCATTGGAACTGGCAAATCAGGGCTCTGATTTGCCAGTTGCCACTGGCAATGCAGAGCTATAAGTCCGGTGTCGGTCTTTTTGGGAGGAATGGGCCCAGAAAGATTCAGCTTCTGGTAACCTTACTAACACTTAGCTTACTTAACTACAATAGTATATAATTTGACTTTATTTTTTTTATGGGATAAACCGGTAATTAAGTAGACGAATCACCTGATGGTAAGCAATTGGCGCCAAGCGCATCGGGTTACAAGTGCGTTACCGGCCTTTCAGGGATAAGGAATTTGAAGATTATTGGGGATTCGTAATTGGAGAGATTGGGGAGGGGGGTTAATTGAACCTCCGGTAACCTTACTCATATCGACGACACACAACGCGAACGTTGTTTCACATCGGTATGTGAGGCCGTGGTATCACTCCAATCGAGCCGGCCCATTCGTGCCGAAGCATGGCTCTCCCGCACTTAACTGTATACCACACTATTTTTTGAAATATTAGAACTGATAATTTGTTAAAACATTTGGTAATAGGAAACCTCTTATTTAAACTCTTTTTAGTTAACCTCTTGTGGTTATTTGATTAGTATTTTAACGATCTTAATACAAATCCAGTATGCTGTAATCCAGGAAGCGTTAACATGGTAACTGGTTTCTTCTTTAGTACTAAACCCACTTTACGTTAAATTGTTTATTACGTGTAACTAAGGATGGGTCTAAGTAATAAGTAGGTACATAAAATAGTTAAAGGTCAACTATCGTCTATTAGAAGATGATTTGAAAACCAAAATATCTAATAAAATGTTCTAAGGTGTAAGTAGAGGTGCACTTTACGGCACTTATGCCGGAATACTGAAACGTTACTCAATTTTAAGTCGTGCTTAAATATCGTGCCATCTCTGTCATTTTACAAAGAATTAGTGGTGACAGAACTATATTTAAGCGCGACTCAAAATTGAGTAGCGTTTCAGTATTCCGACATTAGTGCTACTACTGGTTTAAAAAAAAACCATTAACCCTTTGAGTACCGTCATTATAGACACAATTAAAGAACAATAGGTGTGCGGACACCGGTATCCTCGCGGTGTTTGACAGTTTAATACTTTGCCCGACCCGAGAATTGAACCCGAGTTCGGCAGTCGCATTTGCGACCACTCAAGGTCAATGAGGGATTCCAGAATTCGTTCTTTCATATCACCTAACCTAACCCAGACCTCTTACATACTTTTTTTGAATGTTTCACTAGGTACGCAAAGAAAACAACAAAACTAACCTACCTATCAATATTTGACAATCTTCGACAAAAATGTATCACAAAATGAAACATGAAAAAAAATAGTTCACAGTTCTTAATTACGTTATCATATCGTTGAAAATGGAGATATTTTATCATGGCCGCGACTATAAAACAAAGTGATGCTATAATGCCATAAACACAATCCGGTATCTTCGATATCTCAGTCACAATCTAGTTTTTTGTTCGAAAAGACAAGCAGTTGCAATAATTAACGTTTTATTGCCATTATACGAGTATATGGTGTTTGTGTCACGCTGATAAATAAATTCATCAATAAGTAAATGATCTTGTCAGTGGACTTTTTGTAGATATTTGTTACATAATATTGGCTAAAACTTTTTAATATGCGGTATAAGATGTTCTCAGTTAAACAAAGGCTGAGTAAAACCTTTGTAGACCACATCGAATGACAATCCTTCATTTACACTTAAAGGACCGACTCTCAATGCGATCAAATTAATAAAAAAAATACATACAATATTGTCTTATCTATTCAAAATTCGAAAAAGAGAACATTCAAAAAAACAAATGGATGGCGACGACTACCATTGACAAACGACGACCTTTCTTTTTTATTTTCTACACCATAAACAAGACACGATAAAAAACCAAACAGACCTAACAAAAGAACAATCAATACTACCAATAATACGAAAATAACTGTCAAATAGAATATATCTTCTATCAATTATGACTGTAATTAATTTTATCATCTCGACCCACGTAATGGCACGAATTCGCTTTTGACGCAATTAATATAATGTCACAATATTTTGAAGAATGATCATATAATCTAAAACACCTTTGTATAAATCAGATGCTCGAATTTGGCATTTGTAATAAATAAAAAAAAAGTTTTTTTTTTTTTTTTTATTATTATAGGTTTGGCATAAATTGGCGTGAAATTACCTACGCGCTTATCTAAGTTTGTGGGTGCTTCGTTTACGATATTGTGGAATCGATTAGTAAATTTATATTGTTGGATTTTTCTATATTTCTTTTATAGTGCAAGTTTGAGTATATTAATGAAGTGTTAAATGACGCTACGATTATCTAATAAACATAAGAAAGTATTTATAATGGACTTGTAATTTCTTCAATGCTTCGAGTGCATACAGCGCTGATCGTTTACCGACAGGTGACCCGTCTGTTGGTGTGGCTTTCATCTCATAAAAATAACGTTTTTGTACAGATATGCTTTATTCATCTAGCCGTCCAATAGGCATCCTAGAAGTGTGCCGATTCCTTCAGGACTCACTGACCTCTCGCTTACAACCATAGACGAGACAATATTTCTGTTTACTCTCAATCAGGTTTTACGGTGACTACGGCTAGTTTTTAATGATATTAACTTTCTTTGAACTTTTATCAGATGTAACGATAATAAAGGTATGTTAAGTAAATCGCTTCAAAAGGCTATGGAACCCAATGCCTTTAAATATTTCGACCATATCATCACATCTTCACGACACTAAACTACCCATATAATTTTACCTTAATCATATTTTCATTTGTAGGCACAATTAAAATACATTTTTTTCGAATTTATTTTATAGACACCAAGTAATCGGGTTCACGCATCTTAATTAAAACTAGATTTTTAATTTAACCTTTTTACATATATCTGATGATAAGTGCAGCTTAATTCAATTGATTAAATCAAAGTAACCAATTAGATGTCTAATTTTTCGAAAATTTTGACAAACTCAAAAATTATGTGTGAGAAATCAAGTCATTAGCTAGTTAATCAATTACTACTTGCACCTACCAAAAAATCTAAGCCTTTCTATTATCATTGCTTTTTTTAAATAATTTTAAAACATTGGATTAATTTATGCATTGTACCACTAGCCAATCTCCAACATACCGACTACACTGCGTAAGCGCAACAGTCGGTTAGAACAAAGATGACTCTAATTAGTGATTTGGTTACAAAACATTAATCAGTTGACCTCGGATCACATTCACTGAAACACCCTACGCAGATCACAACCGATTAATATAACATACTAGCTTAGTCCGTAGACTTTGGTCGGGTTAAAAATTATAGAGAAATCAGACACCTATGCGTTTTCTACACTATAGGTATCTGATTTCTCTATGATGATGGATAATTTTAGGTCACAGCGGTATTAGAAGGCTAGATCTAGATCTTTCCTTTTGCAATAAGCAACGTACCAGGATTACTAAAAATAGCAGAATAACTACTTCTTTTAAAAACAAAAGGATATAATATCAGGAATATTCATTTCTGGATTATGATGTTAATTTTATACCTAATTTCACTCAGATCTCTTCAGTCATTTTCGGATAGTTGTGTGACAAACATACCTACAATCAAACGTTCTGGTAAATATTATTAGTAGTAGGATTATACTGATTAGGTCATCCGATACCCACTTAATTAATTAACTCAATAAATTATCTGACTTTCATAATAAGACGGATTATATTCGTTAATAATTTGTCTTTAAATTTCGCATAGTTAAGTTTATGTGAAGACTAGCGAAGTGAAAGTGTTTGATGCAGTTTATGTTACTGCTAATGGGTTTATCTTGTTATCAACTTTAAGCATTTTAATGATTTTGTTAAAAGATTATCGCTTGGCGCCAACATGGCACTGAGAGCCGGAGAAATGCGGTACTTATGTATTTAATCCTATTTAAGTTATTAATCTTATATGCATATTGCATAATCACTTTTTTTTCTTTAAAGTATCGTCATCTGAATGTTTTCGAGACTATGTGGCAAAGAGACGAATGTGTGTCTTATAAGATCATCAAATTATTTGTATAGCATGCTAATTAATATGATTAGTAAATTATTGATGTAAAATAGTGCATCATTCATCGCTGAGAAGCACAATCAGCGCTTCTCAGCGCATGCACGTACGATCAGGTAATTCGTCAGCTCGTTTACCTCCTATGCCATAAAAAATATTAATCCTGAAATAACTGGCGACTCATACACCAATACCAACGCAAGTACACATAAAACTAGTAAACGGTGATTACCTATCAACACCATATCTCCTCCAATTTCAGAAATGGCCAGAAACCCTAATATAAACCCGAATTATCCGGCACTAAAGTTAAGAATGCGTAGAATTAAATAAATTAAGTTGTGTCAGAGTTGTCGATAGATGGCCATAAACGCAATAACGATACAATTATAAACAATCTCACGAAAGACGGGCCGGCCTAATAAAAATAACAACGGTTATCAATTATATATAGAACGAGGTAGAAATATGGACCTTGTTCAGGGACCTTAGATTAAGAGAACCCTAATTTGGTCTTCTATTTCTTTCTTGAACCACAATCAAAATCAATCTTAACAAATGCGTTTTTTTAATTCGTACTTTAAAGAGAACTGAGATGTTAGTACGAGTTTATTTTACGTCTAAAGTAATCGAAACGAGACCGCGTTCGGCGCTCTGATTGGCTGGCTCCAATGAACCAACCAATCAGAGCGCTGAACGCGGTCTCGTCTCGATAACTTTAAATTTAAACGTACTAAGGCCTTAGAAAGTTAGAAGACTTAGCGCAAGTTGTTTTATTTTTTACGAGATCGAAAGAGACCGCATTCGACGTTCTGATTGATTGATTCATTGAAGCCGGCCAATCAGAGGGCTTAGTACTAGTTTGTTTTACATTTAAAGTCCTCGAGGCGAGACCGCGTTCGTCGCTCTGATTGGTTGGTTTATTGGAGTAGGCCAATAGAACAAAGTCGAGTTAAACCCTCTGTCTTGTATTCCCTTAGTCGGTTCTTGCGATACGAAGAGTAGCGGTAGGGCCAAATATATTCTACTTTGCCATCTACCACGACAAGTTACATGTGTATTTTGTCGATCTAAGTGTATGTCGATGTAAGTAATATGTCTAAGTGTGGGAGAGCCATGCTTCGGCATGAATGGGCCGGCTCGACCGGAGAAATACCACGGCCTCAAATATCCCCCGGGAAATTGGGGAAAGGGAGGGGTCCCTTCCCCAATCCCTAAATCCCCAACAATCCTCAAATTCCTAATCCCAAAAGTCCATGTGCGACGCCGATTTGCTTACGATCAGGTGATCTGTCTGCTCGTTTACCGGCTTATAAAAAATAATATTAAAAAAAATGTAATCTGTAATGACAATAATTTTTCAGGTTACGAAAACACTATTATGTACTGACGACATTTTCAATGGAAACCTCGTATTTATGGCGCCATTGTTGTTCAATTAATGATGCCACTCTGAAGTCTTTGTGACGCATTTATAGCAGAGGGTTTCCCTGTAAAAATTACTTCGTTTATAAATCTGTAGTCATACGTCCATCAAGAAGATGAAGGAACGATATAATGGCCCTAGGGTACAGACGGTTACTAGTCGATTCTAACCAAATTTTCTAGAAGTAATTTAGGTAGTCCTATGTAAAGCAGTTGGCATTTTGTGGCTGAAATAATTATGAGATCTATTTTATTTTATTTTTTTTAAACAAAACGTTGCCCCACACTAGAATTATCTCCTGTGTCGTGGGTGCGTTTACAAACATACAAGTTCACATACACATGACACCCAGACCCGAAACAACAATTTGTGGATCACACAAAGTGTTGTTCCGTGCGGGAATCGAACCCGCGACACGTTGCACGGCAGCCGGTTGCCCAGCCACCGCACCAACCGTGCAGTCAGTTAATCCAAAGAAATTCTCTAATTCTATAATATACGGAATCTTTTCCTAATTTTCCAAGACCGACCTAACTTCGACCGGTTCTTGAATGTAACAATAAAGTGGTCAGTTACACTGGTCGATTATTATCATATGTACGCCGCACGTTCCAATTAGAGGTTTATTATTAATAGTTAAAACGCGTGTCTTTACGATCTGTCTGTCTGTGATTCTGTAGCACGCGAACATATCGGCTCATATACGGAATTACGCCGTGACGGTGCCAACGCACTGGGTGAAAATTGTGGTGTGTTAAGCATTGATTTTTATCATATTTATCGTTCCTTTGAAAATTTTTATGAGATTTTTGATAATAAAATTGTAAATGTGATCGTGGTAAGTTTAGATTATTTTAAGGTACCTAAATAGTAAATTAAAGAAAGAAGAAAAGGTTTAAAATTACAAGCAAATATCTTGGTAGCAACCAACTTGACTGACAGAGAAAAATCTGCTTTGAAAGTTAACTCTTAAATAAAATACTCTATTTCTTTCTTCTACAGAAACGTAAAATGTAACTAAAATACTCTCAACATCAATAGAATGATGTCAAGTCAAATAAATAAATAAAGATTAAACATTGTAATCCTAATTACTATGTTTTCGCCTTACTCACGTAACTGTATGACGAGGAACTCGACCAGTTTCAAGCTATGTTAGGGGCTCATATTCATGAGCAACATTCCGCAACCCGCGACGCATCGACTATAGCGCTGCTACTCGTCGAGTCGAGGTCCTCGTCAAATAAATACGTGAGTAAGCCGAAAAACATAATAATTAATTTAGTATGTCTCACAAAACTTATAACATAAACATTGTAATCCTTTTTTAACCAATACATTCACAGTTTAATAATCACCCCGTGTGATTGTAACCAACAAAAGTCACAGTTCTTACGCCATCCAACCGTGGCGATGGCTAACGACCCGGCGATTCGTCTCAACATATAAAATATATTTCATATAACAACAAGGCACGATAAACTCCATTACATTACATATTAGTTACATTTCGTAATAGCCGCTCTATCGATCTCTATAGTCTTAGCCGACATATTCTTTTACGCTCAAACAAATTATGATTTTTTAACTATAAAAAAATTTGGAACAAAGGATGGAGTGTGTAGTTGGTATCTTATTTTGGGTGGAGTACGTTTGGCATTATTAACACGTTAAACGCCATGGGGGTCACCGGTGACCGGCGGTAGCGGAGGATTTACCTTCAACAGTTTTTTATTGGCAATCAAAGTCTTAATTAAAGGTGTATTTAAAAAAAACCTCAGTGTTTCAGTGGTTGGAAGGGCAACTGCCGATATTCTCACTTCTGCTTAGGTGCTTTTTCCAGAACAAGCAAAAACATTTTTTAAATAAATTATCAATGATAATTATATATCTGGCGCTGCGTCCTATGTGTGAGAAGAGGCTCGATTTCTATTACATTCTCAAAAAGTTAGTGTTTTATTTCAATTATTTTCTCTTCATAGATAACCTTCTCGGAAAAAAGACGTGTTTTTCTATATAAAAAAAATAAATAAGGGTTGTAGACACTATAGTTAGCATTACATTATGGATCGATTTTCATTTAGTGTTAATTTTATTATTATTTGAGATAACGATAGATTGGTTTTAGATAAAAATGGCGGTTATGAAGGTAAAATCAATAAAAATTAGCATACAAGCTCTTATCTCTAACTGTTTTATTTTTTTAATGTCGAGGCAATAGGAAGATTACTGATGTCCAATTAAACTAATATTGTGAAACTGCTTTAGCTTCTATTAGGAAATAAAACTAAAACATTACGTCCGTAGAAAATAAAGTACGCAAAAATGGTTAAATAGGTACCTACCTACTACTTTTTCAATTTGTATCGAAATTATAAGTGGATTCAGTGGTGTGATTTAATGTCTATACCTCGAAGAGTTATACGTAGGTATTATTATTTTAATATGAGTGAAAGCGAGCCTTACTTTGACCACTACTCCATGCCTCGTGATGATACTGAAAATTTAAAAAAAACCTATAACAATTTGCCCTGTGCGGAACTTCAAATCCATTGATCAAGAGTACAGAGTAAAACCAATCACGAGGCACTTTTGCGCGAAACTACTTACTTACGTAGCCGATTTTACTTGATGTAAAATCGGCTACAGGAAACCCAATGTCAGACTGCGCCAGACAGTCCACAAACAGCAAGGTGGCGGAAGATCGGGAGGAAAATAGTATCCACAACCAACACAGGTATGGCCGCCTCAACGTGAACGTGACCATGAGCGACACGACAGAGAAGAAGAACGCTTGCGATTGATCGGAGAATTAATAACCCAGTCAAAATACATAATATGGGCGTTATTAACCACTATCGAATCTAATTCCTTAGTAGATAAAATAGTGATTATACAAATGATTATTATGTATCTAAGTATGGCAATGAATACACTTAAAAATAACTAACCTTTTGGATAGCAAACACTAAACTGAGCTTATAAATAATGCTAAAACTGTTTTTTTCTATCGACGCCACTGATTTTATTTTCCTTAAACTGTCAAACACCAAGCGGTCACCGGTGACCGCAACCTATTGTTCTTTAATTGTGTCTATAAATACGGTACTCGACGAGTTAAAAGTTCGATAACGATAGTTGGGATTACATGAGTGCCTAAGTTAATGGGTCTGTATATTATGATCACCTGCAATTCTTTGAAGAAGTAGCCTGAGAGCTAAAAGTCCAATAAACCACTATTTTTGAGGTCGTTGCTTATCTGTACCGTTATGTAAAATTGATTCAAAAAACGTATAAGAAACTTATCAAACACCTGTCGCACAAACTTACGAAGTTACGACTCTTAAACTAATTGAAAAACATAACAATACAACAGAATACTCGAATCCAAAAAATCATACAAAGTACTCCTTGTATAACGAGGAAATAGTTCAAAAATACAGTCGAGTCCAATAATCTAACAACAGACAAAGATGCAGAATTAATTACCCAACACTAAGACAAAGTATCAGATACAGGAATGCAAGATCTTACAAAACATCGTACCTTAAACTATAAGGTATGAACCAAGCCCAACTCAGATGCCGAAGCCTTTAAAGAAAATCTGTTCCAACTTCCCATATTAAAGTACATTCCAATTTGTCTAATAATAGTCCTAACCACAGTTATTATAAGTTACAGTTTCACTTGACACGCTTTTCTTAAGTATTCAACTTGTTTTAAGAGTCTTCTAGTTATTAAAATTGGTTGAAGTGAAGTATAAACCTAGATTTTGATGGCTATGTTCTAAAATTTAGGTCACGTAACTAAACTAAAGAGAAAATTTGAAGATTACAACGCAGAAAACCTTGACAATAAAGAGGTTTAAGATGGCCTAGATAATATAATGAATGTCAAAGAAGTCAAAAACAAACGTATAAACGAAATCACAAATGTAAAACAAGATAATAATATTCAAAACAAAGAATACGAAGATCCTAACACACACCAAAACATAATAAACACAATAATAGTAAATCAATAAACTAGAAATGAAAACACTATTACTTTCCCCTGATATTTGCACGGTATAAACAACTTCTTAAATAGAAATGTTCTCTAAAACTGTAGACAAGAAGTCTGGCCGGCGAGCGCTCCAAGCTATTTACGAACCGAACTATCAAATTATGTAAATAGCATACCATAGATCAACAATTGCATAACAAAACGATACAGTCGCCCATTAATTAAAATGTATAACTATCAAAAGTTAAGTAGAAACCCGAGCCGAAGCCGCTACTTTTAAATTATCAGAAAATTTGACGTCACAGCAAATTGGATTCTGAGACATTTATCAGAAAAATCTGTAGTAACATTCTCTTGATAAATTAACTACTCATGTTTCTTATTTTGTCGTATCTCTACACGAAGGAGCAATAGAAAACGAACTTTGAATTTTAGTTATAAAGTCTAATTTGTATTTTATGGTTGTCGATAGTTTCAAAGGTGATCGCCGTATACCGTACGGATCAGCTTTATCGAGAGATGTGTATAGTGTATTATGAAACGTTTATATGTTTAATGACAATATAATTAAGAAGAATGTTGGGACATATTTTGTAAAAGGCTTGTGATTACTGTCAAATCTTGATTCTAAGATTAACTATATTTGTATTATGTATGATTAAACAAATTTAGAATAAATTTATGGGTTGTTTAATAACTTGAAAGTCGGTTTAAAGAGTTTAAAGGTTAAAGAAATGAAATTGGGACTTAAAAGTATACGTAAAGCTTAAAAGTAATATGAAACTTGGCCTAATTTTGAATATTTTGAAGAATGATTACAATAATTATTATAAATTAAACAACAGTACGATGAAACACATTTTAAATATAGGCAACATTAAAAACACCCAAAAAATTACTAAAGTTACAGCATATATCCCAAAAAATTACAACATAAACGATTGAAATCTAATTCCAATTACGCACCACCATCAAAAGTGGTTCTACTTCGTCCAATAAACCGCGTTCCTATCTAACAAACATATCTGAATAATTTCAATGCAAGCCATCCAACCGGGATGACCCTAAGGTCGAGCTTTCTACAGCCTTCGTCGTCATGCGACGCGTCAACTGGTAATTAATGGACCAATCTGTGAAGCAGCCCTAAGAAAGCTGCCCAACCAGATGCCAGATTTAGGACTCAAGTCTCCAATCGCGTTGTTTAATTATGTTAATATGACAGTCAGCAAACCTCGCAAATTAAATATTACGCTGCAGCTGTTATGAGCCAATAATTAATGCTTTCTTAGTTTTGTTTTGTCACAAACTCGTGGGTGGTTGATGTATGATTTAGTCTAAAGCTTTTTATCAATTTATTTGTTATTGATTCTGAATGTGTCTTGTAAATCAATTTTGCAATCAAAACTTGTTTTGTTATTTACATCGTTGTTATTCGAAGTTTCTTTTATCGTTTGCTAATATTTGTCATGTTTTATTCTTGTTTTTACTTTCGTCAGATCTTTTTTTTTCATATATTGTTTTGCTTTATTCGAATTAACAGCTCTCTGAACAATCACATCATCACCTATGCCATCGGAATAGTCTTTTCAAACTTCTTCTGTTAAATAATTAAATCGCCTTTTGTTATCCATTCTAAAGTTTAAAATACTTCTACCAATTTTCACCATCACAAACAACAGTGAAAGCAAAAAAATAACAGCTTAACTCCATTCATTTACACGAAGTATTTTTCAATGTAACCAAATGAGGTTTTTAAAAGGAATAGTTGAAAAGTAATGTTTTATTCCATAATCGACGCCATTAGGCTGAATGGCTAGGCATTTAACTAATAATAGGCGCTTATCTTGTCCAGATGGACGCCATCTTAACGTGTCCTGCCGCCATTTTAGTGTCAAAATGATTAGTTTTAAATAAAACACCTGGTATACAGCCAGGATGGTTAATCGGGATTCCCGTGCCCGCTAATGGGCGTAAAATGTATTTTTATTATTATTTATTGTAATTATAATATTTACTTTATTTTGTAAAGGAATTCATTGAGATAGGCATGTAGTTGTTGGAGTTACTTAGTTATTTTTTTGTAATTGGCCCAATTTTTTTAAGGTTTAACTTTATCTATACTTCATCCTATGGCTTTGAATATTCAAAAAGGTCATCTACCGCTCAATTTAAGACAAAACAACATCTAAAACACCATGTAATATGGAATGATTATCTGTAATACCTACATATTCAATATGCTTGGCGATGTCAGTGCATTCATTAAAGAATTATTAACTTAGACTGAGTGACTTTGGTCCTACTTGCAAACGTATTGAACGTGTACGGATGGCGTAATAGGTGAGAAACAGAGGTGTTGTTAACGACCTGCAAATCGAATCTTAGATCTCTTTGCTCGGCTGTTTGCTTCTGCTACTAAAGACTTAACCTACAACGAGTTTTTTTCATAATAACTATCGTGAAACATCACATACTGAATTAACGGTTTACTAACGTCAATATACTGAGAAAAATTCTACTTGTTTAGCGTCTCAGAAGGAACTCTTTCTCATCAGCAACGTGCCATGTACATGTTTACGTGAGTAAATCGGTATGTTTACTGGCTTATGCCCGCGACTTCGTGTGCAATGCCGTTTTTCCCCGTTCCGTTGCGTTCGTGATTTTCGGTTCAAAAAAAAAAAAGAAAAGTATTGAATAAAAAATATCTTTTATCAGTCTCCTGGTTCAAAGCTACTTTCCCACCAATTTTCATTCAAATCGATTCAGCGATTCTTGAGTTATAAATAGTGTAAAGCGAACACTACTTTCTTTTATATTATACCAGCTTCTGCCCGCGACTTCGTACGCACAATCGCGTTTTCCCCCATTCCCGTAGGATTTTCAGGATTAAGAACGAGATTAAGAACCTTCACCTAATAACAAATACAACGAAAAAAAAATTAGTGAAATCGGTCCAACCGTTCACGCGTGATGCTGTGACCAAGAGAAAAAGGGATTAATTTTTATACAATCATGTAGATACATGAAGGTTATATTTATACTGAAATACATACTTACATACATACATAACTTCACGCCTGTCTCCCATGGGGGTAGGCAGAGACTAAGGAACTGAAATATTAAACTGAAAAACCCCAAAGACTGGCTACACACTTGTTACTTCTCTGGGGTTGGGGATATCCATGTGCTGGTTTGATTTAGATTTCTCATCATCAGATGATACGTCTGCGCATTCTCCCATAAAAAAGGGAATATACTCTGACAACCCTACACGCGACCTCCGGCCTGTCGCATCGTAAACGCATCTTTATTATAATGATATGCTATCAAGTAGTGTTGCCACTCTTAAGTAGCGAGCCGTCCCTAACGTGGTGTACTACTTCTAATTCAATGGCGTAATTCAAATTTTGTCTCTTCTATCTATACTTAATATTGTAGGTACAGAGTTTATATTTGTTTGTCGATTCATGCAGAATAGTCTCTTTACTTTCTTTTATCTTTATGTATTGCTTTTGTTCCAGGAAGTACCATCATTATTATCAGTAGCTCATTGACGTTCACCTGCATGTATAGATGTTCTCGATATCACTGGTTAGGTAGTACTTTAACACTTCTTATGCAACCTTAACCACTGCCACTTTACAGTTATCATCAACGTCACGTAGGTATGGTACATAATTGTTCAATTCCTGTGGCATATCGTTAAAGATTCTTAATGTTAAGATCTGTTGTCCTGGTACATTGGCCAGCACATTAACGTACTTCATTTTGGTCATCCGATTTTAGACATTATATCTAAACGATAGAGTTGAATGTCTATCGAATAAATTTGACAAAAAAGAATAGATTGGCCTGCTGCCTGTACTTTGGAGGAAACTACGCTTAAAAAAGGAAGCAAGGACGAATCTCTTCAAGATTCTAGTCAAGACGGACGAAACCACCGGCTATAAGCTAGTGTCTTGTATGTTAAGGCAATATGCTGCTGTACACAATTAATGTGGGTTTTAGTAGTAAAACTAGAATTTGCATATTTAATACGACTTCAATCCTAGCAAATATCTGTGCGATGCTAATTTTAGAATTGGTATGGGTGATGATCGTCCTATTAAATAATATCGTAGCAGTTATAGTGTCTTTGTTCCTTATCGATTACTACGAATTTTGGATTTCACTAAAACGAACGCTGAAAGCATCTAAATACTTAAATCAAGGTAATAAAAACGTCTTCAATATCTCAATCACCATTTTGAAAGATCAGACCAGTCGTTTAATTGCTAGTTATGTTAAAATTATTCTCACGAGTAAACGCTGAATTCTTGCGATTTTTTTAATTCGCCTTTTACGTGACATCGATACGGTGCGCGACTTCGACTGGCTTGTGTTGCGAGAATCAACCGTAGCACCATTTTTAATCGAACTATTACATGTTTTTAAATTCTTTCTTTTTGATTGACGTTCCTTTTTTGAACGTTTTATGTGCCTGTCTAGAGATATTGGTACTTTTTGGTTTTGATTTACGAGGGATTTCTTTTTTGTTTTGTTATTTAACAGATCAAAATTAAATGCCTTATTGAGATACAATAGGCCACATGAAACTGAAGTTGTAAAAAACTAATTCACATACCAATTAACCGAAGAAGCAGTCTCATTACCATTTTGAGACTTGAGCAAATATTGCGAGATAAACAGCGTTTCCAAAATAATTTAGAAAGTAGATACGCAACCCTAAGGTCACATACACAAATCCTAAACGACTCCAAGATGCGCCGGCGCCGCTCAATTCCACATAATTTTCAAATTACGATCGAATACACGTTCGTATTTCGAAGCTATAATTATTTAATATGGTAACATTTAACACTACAAGCTGGAGTGGTAAGTTAAGCAATGGTGAACGCCTTATACAAATTTACTAATTAGTTGCTGAAGCAGACGGCTCGTAATCTCTTAGCTGGTTATGCGAGAATACTATAGGAAATATGGCCAGCTTATATTGAAGATACTGTTTGGTAATCGCAGAAATTATTATTAGTGAAGGTAGTTTCTATCGATTTTAAACTTTATTCTGGCTTTATATTTCTTTATTAAACGTCAAATCATGACCTCTGTTCTTCAATTCTGTTATTTGAACATTTTTAGTGATAGTTTCATTTTATTGTGATTGAATCCAGGTTTTTCTAAACATAATTAGGTCATCTAAAAGTTTAGGGTTGCATTTTTTATGGTCAAAATCTATAATTATGGCTATAATTTCGAAATATTGTCACTCAATCTATTAGGTAGGTATGCTAATTTGTAAGTTTTTACTTAATAAACATAATACTACCTTATTTAACAGTAAAACCACTCAAATCTAATGTAGTCGATACAAAAAATCAAAGATGGCACCGCATTTTATTACGAACACTTTCATCCCACAATTTATCGAAATTATAGTGTTTTACGATCGATTGACATGAAAACACGGGTACTCATTACCTTGTCTATGGCACGATTGGCGGGAAAACATCTGACGGCCATGATGCTTTTGACACATCTCCGAAATGTCAAACTACATTTTACGTGATAATCAAATGAGTTTATTAACATAAATAGTACGTAGTTCTTGCAAGTGAATGCTTGTTTTGTAATGCTTACTGCATTCTTGAACCAGGCTGTACGCGTACGCGCTGAAACCGAGGTAATCGCACACTTTCGCGGCGAATCGTAAACTTGAATCGATTTCGTGATATTTGTAGCATCAATGTTGTTCTTAACGATTTTATTTTTTCTTTTTCTCCCACAGATGTTTCGACTGTGCCTCTGACGATAAACATCTTTCGAAATATCAATTAAACCATTGCATGACTCTTAAATATAATAATTATGTTTATTTTAATTAGATAATCAACAAGTAGGTTATTATGGTTGCGTTTTTTTTTCATTTGCCGTGCACTCATCCGCGCATCTTAGGTAACATTTTGTGTCTGTTGTTGACTCTTGTGGTCATAGCAGTAAGGGTGATTATTGCGGCTTACTCACCAGCAGACCACCTGTCACATTAAATATTTGGTTTTTACAGGTTTCTTACTTATCTTAGTTCTAGTCCCTGTGGCTTAGGCAACAGGATTATCGGTTAATTAATGGCTCCAATAATTAATTAATGAATTTTACAAAAAAAACATGTTGTAGGTAGCCATAATAATTATCTATGCATATTTATTCCACTCCCGTAGAAAGATAAATTATGCCATTTATCTTGATCAGGACAATCACAATTTATTTATTTATTTCTAAACTTATTTATTTAATTAGTTACTTAGGTACTATAGCTTTTTATTGTTCGAGTGTATTTAAATTATTTTATATGAAGACCACTGACATAATTATAGACCCAAACAGTTGTAAAATGAAACGAATCTTTATAATTCACGAGCAACAACACTGACGAGATTTTGGCCAACAGTCATAAAAATATTAAAAAAGATAAAGATCATTCAATCATGTTGTCATAATACAAAATTCGCGAAATTCCTATCACCATATTTTGTCATGGGAACACTTTCAAAGTTTCGTCTATTAAGGTAAACGGCCCAGTAACCGTGAAGTTCTGAACTTCCCTGACTTTGCATGCGCGCTAGGCTGAAACAAGTAGACTTATGAAAGTAAATTTTATACGACTAGTTAGATAATTTAGTATACTTTTAGTATATTATAATTCTATTAAACTTATGGAAATGTTAATTAACAATAAAACAAAAAGAATACAAAAAGGGCTAACTGTACCAGAATCCGGTAGAGTTGTACTAGTTAACGTTTAATTGTCCCGGAATCCGGCAAATTTAACCGCAAATTTGAACTCTATTGCTTTACGTTAAAGTTCACAGAAATAAAATATTTTTAAATAAATAGAGTAAGTAGTGAAAATAATTAGGGTCTGTATTTAACAAAAAAAGCATAATTCGTTTTAATTTTTTTTAATTAAATTATTACATAAATTATGGGTTAACACTAGTAATTAATTTTTGTTGCATCTTCAGTAATCCATGGTAAAAAAACATCACTAACTTAAATTTTTACATTTTAAAATAGAATTAATGGCTTCCTCGAGGTGTGCTATAATAAAATAGTCTTCCACTTTTTTAAACTCTTCACTGCTTTCTTGAACTAAATCACGGGTTTGCGTTTCATTTTGGGCCACTCGCTGGCCTACTTCAGGGTGCTCGCTTTGTAAAGGCTTCAAACCAGTGACGACCTGGTCTGCCATTTTTAAAAGGGTTTTCTCGCTTTAATTTTTTAATCAGTAAACTTACGCTATCCAACAACTGCGCCTTAGGAAATCCACTATCTGCCATAAAAATGATCCATCTACTTATATGATCTTCTTCTTCTTTTGATAAAACTGTAGCAGGTCCTTTGGAATATTCAATAGAATAGTGGCCGCGTATTTTGTCGTCCAACGTTGACCGTGGAATATTATACTGCCTGGCTGCACCTGAAATTGAGGCTCCTTTTCTAATTGCGTCCATAGCCTTTTGTTTCTCAGTCATGGCTACCTTAAAGAAAATTAAACCGTTATTTGCTAATTTCTGATTTCGAATCAATAGGTATAAAATAGTAAAAATACAAACTTTCAAACATATTTGTTAAAAAATGTGTGGTAATTATTTAAAAATCAAGAGCACCGAGCTTTTTTTCGCTTTTCTCAATTTTAGCTGATGCCAACCAGTAGCCATTTCATGTAACTAAAACGCAGATGTTGTATAGAGTTAAAAATAAAGCAAGAAAACCCAGACAGAGCAGGTTGTCACTGGTTTGAAGTAATCATACAGCAGCATACAGAAGCAAGCCGACAATTGGCTCAAATTTTAACACAAACCCATGCGTTAGTTCAGGAAATTCGGAGTACTTTATTATGAGACAACTAAGCAAGCAAGCGCGCGAGGCTTTTTACGGACACCAGAAGTCCAACTTGGAAAGGATAGATCCCTCGAAAAATTATTCAAGTTTTAGAGGCAGATAAATACGCAAATTAATTTACCTTTAGTCAGTTTCAATTATGGCTCTACGACTTTAAGACAATTTTTAGTTTCTATCAACGATTTTTTGTCACCTGGATAACTTCACAGGTGTGATATCTTGCACCCAAATCTGATGACACGTGAGTTTAGTGACTTATTAATGAAAGTGAAAATCATGCAAGAAATATGGGAAAGTACTGGCGTATGAAAATGTCGACAGGCGGAGTTTCAAATAATGAGACATATTAATTATCTAACAAATTTTGTCAACGATGACAAAACTTGTACTGAAAATTACACACAACACACAAGTTACCATTTGTCAAGACTCGAACTGCAAAGCATAATTAATTTATTACAATATTCAAGTAAATGAAATAACTAGAGCTTTTTCGCCCTTGCTACAATTTCAACTACTGTCAAGGAGTACTATAAAACGGTGAACTTTGCATGACACTGACGGCCACTGTTCTGTTGAACTCCAAAACCATGTTTAAATAATTGAATTACCATTGACTTCCGAAACCATTTTTTTAAATATTGCTCAGTTGTCAATATTCCTATTAATGTACTGAAACTGCGCCCCATAAATAAAAAAAAACTGGTTTTAGAGCAGCAGAGCTGTAACGCAAACTATACAAAAATTAGGAAATCATTCAGAAAAACACAAAAGCAACCAAATGCACGTGGTAACAAAACAAATAAAATGCCTAGTAACTACATTCTATCGAGTTAACGGAAAACAATACTTATCTCAAGGCATTAAGGACCATGACAGATTTAAATGCAACTGTTAATGCGTGTACTAGTATCCGGCAGAAAATATTTAATATAAACTAAAATGTCAAAGGAATATGAGACCTATTTCAAAGCAATAAGGATACAATACCGGGTTTCGGTGCAACGTATGTTACCAGATTGATAGTGTACCAGTAACCGGTAAAAAATATCCGAATTTACCGGGCACTAGGTCAAGTAGGGGTTTGTGAGTACCAATAAATGTAACATGCAAAAACATTTACGTTTTAATGAGATTTACCTTAATTTATAGGTTAAATCGTTAAATAATATACAAAACTTTTTATAAACATTAACACTCTTACCTTAATTTTATCCGTCGAAGTATGGCTAGATCATTTCTGCAACAGGGTGGTCTCGTAGTTCACTGACAGAACTTTGAACTTACAGACAATTTTATGATAACGTATTTTTAAGTTTGCACAGTCTTGACGCCATTAAACTTTTTGGTGAACGTTGCTATTAAAATTGTATAAAATAGTACCAAGAATTTATTGCCATTTACAAACTCTAATTTGATTTTGGTTGAAAGACGTAAAAAATTAAAAACTGACTAGTTAACGGGAACTGGGACACTAACGGGAATACGTACTTCTACCTTACCACGCTTACGATTATAATATCGATAATTTTAAATTACTTGTTTTCACTCCAAACGAAGGTGTCATAAAATTCACTTATCAACTTCGACGAATCAATTCATACGTCAGTTGAAACGAAGTTATTTAAACACGAATTTTGCCATTCTAATCCTTATGTTCTTAAAAATAAGGTTTATACAAAGTTACTACGTAAGTTTGTAAGAATGTAAGCATAGACAAGTGACGTATAGAAATGTCAAACACAATGAGGCAAAGGAATTGTCCACGCAGCCACGCACGGACATTCTTCTCGCAGTGTCAATATTGTGGTCTATTGTTCGATGTCAATTAGGTAATTGAATAGAAATTATGCTATTAATGTACAATACAAGGCTTCATCAAATACAATGAAGCTTTGTAATGGAATTTAAAAGCTTGGAAGTCGTTTTCACTTTTGTTTTAATAGAATTATTTGTTATGTAATAAAATGGTATAACATTACGTCAGTATACGTGTTTTGGGGAAACAATTCAATCATGTAGAAATAAAATTAATTTTTGTAATTAAGTATGTATCGATTTCTAGTATGAAATAATATGTGCAGATACTGAATCGACCTTCAGTTTTTTATCTAAGTAATTTTAAGACGCCCACTTCTCATGCATGAGGGTGCGGGTTCGAAACCTACCAACGGCAAGTACCAATGTGACTTTTTCCGAGTTATATGTACTTTCTAAGATTATTTAGACACCACTGACAAACGGTGAAGGAAAAACATCGTGAGGAAACCTGAACTTATAATTTCTAATTATAAGTTTGAAATCGCCAACCCGCATTGAGCAAGCGTGGTGATTAATGCTCTAACCTTGAGAAAAGGCTTTGCTCAGCAGTGGGCATTTATAGGCTGTTGATGAATTATTGCAATCTTGCAATCTTTACTTTTCCAAAAACCATAACATTATAGGTATGCCAAATAAAAAAACCGAACGTTGTACTTTATAAAACAAAACACATCAAACAACTTCCTGCTTAATTAAAAACAAAAAAAAATCAATAACAAACTCCTTGTTATCAGATAAAAGATTAATCGAACATCTAGGAAGCTGATTAAGAAATCCTTCATTCATTATTCTCATACATAGGCACGATATTTGTTCGAACAACGCCCACTTAAACGTTTGGTATAATTATTGCTGCTTTGCATCGCTATCAGACTCAAACCCTGACCTACAGTTGTCGGTTACTTTGATTTGTTATCAATTAAGAACAATGATTTTAATTTCGCATACTTATAAACCTTGAGTTCCGTACGTCTAATTAATTAAATACAAAATAACTATGAGTGTATCGGACTGTGGGTACAACTTCCCAATAGCCTATAGTTTGAAAATCATTACTGAACAATGCATTTATTTTGTTAGATGATGTCATGATGAATGCATTAATTAAACATCGTAGCGTGTTTTATAAATATAAACAAAACATAACAATAAAATCTTAATTCAATCTCAACAATCGTTATTTCTTTTATTTCTATCTTACACAATTTGATGACAAATCACTCGTTGCAAAATACTAGTCCGTGAAAATTATTCAAAACAATCTATTACTTTACTTGAGACAATTTTCAGACAATCCAAGAAATATTTAGAACGCGGCGCCATACTTTCTGAAGGCTTGTCAACCAAACAAAAGTTTGAAAAATTCGTTAGCTTTTCCCGCGTTTTTTCAAGCAGGCAAAGGCCACAAATAGGTCAGCCAAGTAACAAAAAAGTTTATAAATATTCCTGCATAACTCAAAAACTCTTTTCTATGTCAGGGTCTCAAACGAGCGTGTTGGGCGTGGTTAAGCGTAGGTGTGGTGCGTCGGTGATTCTTTGTTTAAACACCACTAATGTTATTGTTCTACAACACGCCATATTATTGACAATACTCACAGCTTTATTTAAATAGGTGATAATAAATTGGAGGCGTAATCAATTTATCTATTAATATTTTTTGGCATTGAATCCATATTTGACATTCATAACAAAAGAATGATGACTTCCTATTTGCTCGCATCTCCATGCAAATTTTATTATTTATTATCTAATATCCAAATTGGAAATTGATTTAAATCATCGGATTTGTATAGATAAGTATAGGTAATGTTCACTTTTCCTGATTATTATGATCTCATTTCTGATAATTTATTATCGGATCGATTTCTGATCGTAATTAAAATTGATTTAATTATATTTTTTTATAATTAAGAGCTGGGCTTTGATTGTTAACGGGTTTTTTATACAGTTAAGTGATTTAAACTTAGCCAAGCTAATGAATCGACGATGTTTGGCATGTTACTTACCAGTACTTGTTGCTTTATGATCGCAGACAAAGTGCTAAACACGAATTGATATTTGGCATTGATAACATTTTTTTATTTAGCTTACATCTTAATAAGTGTTCGATGGTCAGTTCTCCCGACACCCATGTAAAGAGTAGGGTGGCTGGTAACAAATGTATTCCACTCTGCGGTAACCATCTCCACACGGCCTAAGGTCACACATCTAATAAGTACGGCTCCGGCACGAATCCAGCGCTGTGTCGGCGCGGTGACCGCGCACTTCCAACTCGCGGACGACGTGCGGTCGGCGCGGCGTTGGCGCGGTGACCGCATGCTTCCAAGTCGCGGGTGGCGCGCGGCCAGCGCGCTTGCGGCGTGCTTCCACCTCGTTGACGGCGCGCTGCAAGTGCGCTAGCGTCTAGCGGTAGGCAATTTCGAAACAACGCCGTGCCGAAGCAGCACCGGAGCCGTGTTTTTTAGATGTGGGGTAACCTTTGGCATAGATAGCATACTTAGGTACTGTAAATGTTGACTCAAATATTGAAGGCAGTAGGTCAGCTTGTTTCATTATTTCGACTTAGTACCTGGTATAACGATGACGCCTCATTTTTACGTATAAGCCATTTAAGCTAGTTTATAGGTGGGTCTAGACTTTAATTAGGCTTATTGTTAATTTGGGAATTTCCCCTGAGAATGTCTATATGAGTTTTAATATGGTCTAATGTTTCAAACACATTCTAGTACTACATACTATGGACATGTTTATAATATAAAATGTACTAATTACAGTGTATCACATCTATTTTTGAAGACGGAAGCGGTAGACAGATTATGCTTGTTTCTCTTAGAGAAATGTTCTTGTAAACCAGACCCTGTGCGAACTACCACTGAATCTCCTATCTGGAGATTAATGTAGGATTTGAAGCTGATTAACCGCTTGAATGTCAGTATATAAGACACAATAGAAAACACATTATGCCCCGTGTAGATCTGCGTTCGATACCACGGGTTAAAAATTAAGCAAAAAATACCTAAGGCTCTTTGTTACGTACAAAATATTTAATCTTCTATATAAATATAATAAAATCGTAGGAAAGTGAAAAATAACATAACATCACGCCTTTTAACCCCGAAGGGGTAGGCAGAGGTGCACATAGAAGTAACACCCACTTTTCACTATTTTATGTTATGAGTCCCATGTAATAGGGGGTGAGCCTATTGCCATATACCGGGCACATTTCCAGACTCCGTGCTACTACTGAGATTTTTAAAAAACCCCAGTAATACTTTGTCCGACCCGGGAATCGAACCCGAGACCCCTTGCCCGGCAGTCGCACTTGCGACCACTCGGCCAATGAGGCAGAGAAAGTGAAAAATGTACATAGAATATTTATTTAAAAGAATGCTTTGGGCGTGATTTACAGTCGATACCGAAATCTAATACATATATGGTTTTTATATATGTCCGGGATGAACTCAAAAAGTGCTGCATGTATTTACTTCAAATTTTGCATGAATATTACTAACAGGTCGGGGTACTTAATCTACATATTATAATGCTATCAACTACGGGGGAGGAGCTGTGAATTACTATTCCACGGGGACGCAGTCGCGGGCTTAGCTAGTTCTTTAATAAATGCAGACTTTATTACGAAGATAATTTTGTGTGTTTAATTAATGCAAAGTTCTCTTCCGCTCATAAACCGATTAAATACAAACAAAGTGTTACACTGTCAAAATAATACCCACAGACTATGTAGTGTAATTTAATTTAAACGTTTACTTAAAGTAAGTACAGTCGATTGCAATTGTTGCCTAATGCCTTGTTTCATCCGTAGTGTTTAAAAATATATTTTAAACGAATCTTATACTATTATAAAAGCGAAAGAGTTTGTTTTTTGTTTCAACGCGCTAATCTCCGTAACTACAAGTCTGATTTGAATAATTCTTTTTGTGTTGGATAGTTCATTTATCGATGATGGCTATAGGCTATAAAACATCAGGCTACGACCAATAGGAGCTGAGCAGAGCGTGTGAAACCGCACGGAAGTAGCTAGTCTATGATAACTAGACATCTGCCCACTAGTCAGTAAAACCATTTTTGGAGCCAAAGTTATAGTCAACACATCTGTAATGATAACATTGAGTGCTTCAAGAAGCCAAGATGTTTAATATACTGTGTCATTTTCTCAATAATGACGCTTAATACAAATAAAGGACGTACTTACTGTAAAGCTCCGTGTTCAATCAGATAAAATCAAGTCATTTGATTTTATTTGCTATATATTGCTAGAACTAACTTGAAATTAGATAAGAAAATAATAAAATACGTCATTTTCAGCTGTGACTTTCACATTTTTGTACGTTTTTTACTTAAAATGCTAGTAAAAATAAATCTGATAAACTCCATGCAATGAGACATTGTGCCCAACTTTCATCGCAGACTATACACACAGATACAAAATTACACATGGTTTACGACATGTGCTAGAGATAAGCGAGTAATTATTCCTTTCTCAGGTCTATTAAGACTTTTAATTAATATAATTGACTAATGCGGACAATGAGAAGGTACCTACCTACTGTAAAACGCACTAATTGTTAGATGTTAATCTGCTAGACTGGCGAATGACCGTTACTTTTGGAGGGAAAAAATTCGCGGGTTTTTTACAGAGACATTTAAGTTTTATGACGTCACGTTGACAATCAGAGACAATAGATTAAACGTCATAATCGTAATCATGTCGAAGATAAGGTAGGTAACTGTTTCTTTCGTTTCTGCCAATTGACTGATACCAGTCAATCAATTCGTGACTACTGACAATCTGTGTATTACTGTTTTGTTTAATTTAACATTGATCTATCTACTTCACCATACATATAAACTATTTTTAATAAATGCGAATGCTTGTTATTCTGCTAAGAATGTCCAACCACATAAAATCTACTGCTACTAATTAACTATTCACCAATTAATAAGTAGGAATTATGGTCATCCAGGACCCCTGTGTCAGCGTATCTATAAATTGTCAATCAAAAACAGAATAATCATCTTACTTTCCTCCAAATTTCTTAGTAAAAACGTATTTGTCTAATAATTGATATCAATTATTCGATAAGATTAATCTTCAGGGGTTATTGACCTTTGTTTATGTACAGTTTCCGCAACTTCGCTGCGTGATGAAGTAATAATCGCTAATCAATGATTTCGTAAAGATAAGGGACTTTGTCTGGTGCTAGGTTAATACTTTCCTTCTTTCTTTTTGTTTTCAATTAGAATCTACATTTTATGCGACATCAATTTATAATTCTATGTAAGTTTATAATTATAAAATTCAATAATGATTAATTTCCAAAATTAAATGGACACGTAGGTATAAAGTTGACATTTCTATAATCGAAAAATAATTGACTTAGTTCCAAATTCAAACACATGTCACTCCACATTTTTTTTTCACTGGAAGGATGACGTAGGTGAAGTCCTATCAAACCTTATTTTGACTTAGTAAAAAAATCTATTATAGTTGATTTCTAAATGCAATATGTACAATCCACCGACAACAATGAATTTATAAAATAAAGATAAATTTTGACATCATCGATTTGACAAAACAATAACAGAGCGACAGACGTGATAACACTCTGATGTCATTTATGTAATGACTCAATTGTAATGTAGTTATAGCAAATAGCAGTAGATAGGTAAATAAATGTGATTGCACACAGACTCCGTGATGTTGCTGAAAAAATTTGAAAAACCAAGTAAAGAACTGAATTGGTAAACAAATCGCAGTTACTCCCACTAGCGACCATACAACCTCCTGAGCCCCCAAGGCCCCGTAACATTAGAGAAGATTGTCTATTAACACACAAGCAAAACCGCGAAACAAACGAAGTTTCACACACAGCAACAATAATCTCCACTTAGCCAAATGTAACGTAGTATTATAATTACAATTAAGCTAATTTAGTTTTATAGTCATTTGGTACGTACGTAGTACTAAACATTTTTTATGCCAGTAAGCAAGGTAGGTACAACAAGGCGTGGTTACAACGACCAATAAAACTAGGTTATTAGTTCTACGAAGTGCGATCAACAAATTAGTAGGTGGAAACCGGATCTGTGTTTTTCATACTCTATGGTTTTAGGGTTAATTTTTTTTTTGTTTTTTTTTTGTCGTAAGTTTATTGTCGTGTTTTTTAGGCAAAGACATTGTTCGCATGTGAATCTTATAGCTATTTACACACTATAAGTACCCAATGAACTAAACTTCAAACACAATTTTAAGTTTATTAAAAGAAAGTTGGACAAAGATGAAACCAATAAATATGACATAACACGACCCGAAGATACAACCCGAGATCCCATGCTTAATAAACGTTCATAAAAGTTCTCTAAAAATTCGGTATTCGAAAGTTAAAAATAAAACTAGGACTATATAATAATAAAAATAAAATTAAATATAAAAAATATTATTGACATAAAAATTATCAAATTCAATTTATCAAAATGATTACGGTTATAAAAACCTAACCAGTCGAATTAAAATAATGACTTTACTCGTTCTTTGCTACTGGCGTTGATCACTTCGGGGGAACGAATGATTTTATAAAATAATAAAATAAACCATTCATTCATTCATTCAGCCCTTGGGCCATCTTCGGTACATTTATTTCTTATCTGTTTTTAAAGCAGCTGCCAATAAATTGTGGAGATTTACCTAAAATTTGCATCCGTAACTAAACTGTATCACGCAATTCCCTTGTTCATTAATTTTATACATATTTTTCGGGTAATGGCGGTTAAAAGTTCGATTTCCGGGGTCGGACAATAAATTACTAGGTAATTTAGGCTGCTTGGGATTTTCGAATCATAAGCAGAATCCGTGCTACTAAATGAGAATATTAAGTACATTCACAACTATCCTAGGACTCATAACCATAACATAGGTAACTGGTACCTGGTGTGAAGTTGGTGTACATTGGCAGTATATGCCATAATGTACGCAGGTACAATGTAATTAAAGGTAGGATTATAAAAAAAAATTAAGAAAAAATTTTTTCCAGAAAATCTCGAACATTTATTAGTTACCGAAATTGATAGTATAGGTACATACTACTAAAGTTATTATATTATAATGAAAAAACAAAAATACTTAGTATCCAATGTCCCTATAGTTCCTTGTTACATTCTGCTGAAACTTTAAACAGCTATCCCTTTCGTTACCAAACTTAAGTATAAACTCAAATACTCATGTAAGTACAAATAACACCAACTCATACCTATTTTATTAAGTAGGTAAATAACAAACAATATACAAAAAAATATTGTCATTGTGTAACTACAAAGTAGATAACTTATTAGGTAGATATTCGAAGTATCTCAGAACTTTATTTTCTTATTGCAGTTATTGCTAATAAACATTACAAAACTACGTAACTGTAGGCCGATACTCGAACAGAATAAATTGTTTTGACAAGACGTGTCTTTAAATAATTAAAAAAAAGAAACTGCATAGCAGTCTATTCATCTCCGAAGTTTTTACACAGGGGCACGTGTTCGCATACAGTACATGGGCTGTTTTCCGTATATTTTCTGGTCGGGTGCGCGGCAGAGCGCGCGGGCTGTGCGAGGGGCGCGCGGGGCAGGTCGCCGGCAGATGCGCCGCACAGCGCCATCTCTCGGGGCCCGTCGCGCCACGCGCCAGGTGCGCGCTGCCCGCACCGCGGCCGCCGCCCGCCCTCAGTCCGCCGTCACGCGCCGCCGCGACAACACGTTATTAAGGCCTCTGTACGCCACTACACGCGACGCGCGCGTTTCGAACGTAGTGAACGATCTCGCGACCGGTTCGCCGGAGCCCATGAGCGACTAGTGACATCTCGATACTTGTGCTGTGTGACTTGCAGTGAAACGCTCAGTGCATACATGTGCAAGTGATGGATTACTGCGGATCTACCTTCGAGTGCTGACGACCGGGTACGGTCCCGACGTATGCCCCGGCGCCGCTAGCCCGGACGCGCCAGCATGCGCGCCCCCGCGGTGCTCATCGCCCTGCTAGGGTTTCTACCCCAGGTACTGATATCGACACCAAAAACCGCGAATCCCCGTTTGTTTACGTTTCGCATCGGCGTAAATCCAATCAAAAACTCGTGGTTCGCATCGTTTCTCATAAACAAGACAGCGATGCAAACCGGCGGCTGTAGGTGCGACCGCTGTGCACTAGGCGATAGTTTCCCACGAGTGGTCTAGCAGATCGTCCTGGATAGTGGTCGAGAGCGAGGGTGTAGTGTAGGTGAGCTCGCAGTCGTGACCGGCCGCGATCGGGCCGCCGACTTCTCCACGCGCCTGTGTGTGTCCGTCCGATACGTTTACCGAGCAAACATAGGTACATAGTTATAAAGAAAGTTCAGGTTTTAATACGACCGGCGCGCGGGGTCAGCTAGGTCGCGAGCCTCTTCGTTTTAAAATTAGATGCATTCCGAGGCTTTGCGGTGGATTCGAGTCTGGAGGAGACGTATTCGCGACGATCTGCATGCACCAACGACAAGAATAACTCTTCCAGACGACTCTCAAGGCGCGCGATATTTCGGGCAGGGTTAGTAGTTCGGTCTAGTTTACACGACGGAACCCTTTGCTTGTTTATTGACCGTCGCTAATCGCCGGTAAATAGGCGCCGAGCGCAGTAAAGCTGGACGTACATAAACAATGCGCTCGAGATGAAAGTTCCGAGAAAATTGTCAAAAGGTGGCAGACTGTAAATAATATCTAGAGTAGTACGAGGTCATCGCCCTATGAACCGGTCAAGGTTACTTGTCCTACGCCAAGGGTTGTGTGGCCGTGGAGTGGCCACGACGTGACGTGTGAACTTCACAGTTCATGAAACTTTCGTGTTTTTTATCGCATCACTTTTATATTCTTAAGTAGACTTGCTTATCGATAAACGCAGACTTAATTAACTTCGTTATTTGCCTCATTAACATCTTAAAGGAAACATATCAATCAATCGAATATAGCCTTTCAGTCCAATAGGCGGAGATGCTCGATGTTTATTTATGTACGGCTAACATCTACGAGTACCATCTTGAATAAGCTCAAGAAAAGCTCATCGCATGATTCACTCTAACTATCGGTATACGCCCGACTCGATACTTTTATTCGATATCTAGACCTCCTTAGCCTTTCCCCGACATAGATACCGGTGCCCGCAGTTTAAGTAAAAGCCTATTTACAAGCGCCACCGAAATGTCAACAAGACTCGATAATAATAAAAAAATCGATACTTGTCTCGAATGACTTTTTGTTCTCCCGCATCGTTTACCGGTCTCGAGGGCAATTTACAATGAGGGAACTATTCCCCAATGCGTGCGTGTGCGCACTCTGAACGAATAGTTATTAATGTGTTCGCAAAATGTACCGTTAATATCACAAACACATGCACTTTGTTACATGCGAATATTAATAAAACTTGTCGACAACAACCGGTGTGTCGGGAATTGATCCCCGAGTCCGGCTGATCCGTGTGATTTTTGTGCACTTTTTACCGTCAATTGCTGTTTTAATTGTTTTTTTCTGTTGAGCCAATCAGGTTTAATTAAATAGTGTGGGTCCGCTTCACACCAGCATACAAGCTATACCTATCTATTTATTTATAGTCCTGTGCGTGTGAGTGTGTTTTCAAGGCGCTATAATACATTATGAATGAAGTCGCGTTGTTTCATAAAAAAACGGTATTTTGCGCACCACCGCTCAGGACTGGTTTGTCTTGCCCCTGGTCCCGTCTACGTGACGACGATCGTGCATTGATGTAATTGTCCCACCGATCAGTCAACTCGATTCTTTATACTCGATACATCCGTAGGAATCGATGTCCGGATTTTTCTTTTTTCACCCCCACGTGCAGCCAGTAGCTAATTCAGCTGCATTATTCTTTCTTTGATCGCGTTCGAAACTCGAATCGCGTGATGATTCCACTACCTTTTTGATCGGAAGCGGCGTCGGAAACACGTCTGCCCGAAAACCGCAAGGTAATAATTTCCAATTTGAAATAAGTAAATAATTCACTGAAGGTTGCTCCGTTCGATTCGTGATCGCATTTATCCCTGAGAAATTATTCAGAGGATAGGCTGTTTATTAAACGGTCGTATCCTCATTGTCCATGTATGGGTATTATAAACGAGTTGATATTTTTAATGCAATAGGTACGACATTGTTGCTGGTTGCATTCTATAACGTATTCTTGATTACGCTCGGCGTCTACCTGTCGCAAATCTAGGACATAGCATGTCATAGCTCGCATGGAACGTTACTTGTGCGTGTATGATTGCGTTACGATTTGTGATATAACCGAGATATATAGTTATATTTCATTTTAGGTGTGTTTCTGTCTATGTGTGTAGTGTGGCACTTGTCTATTTTTAGGGTTGTCAATTTAGTGAAAAGTTTTAAAAGTGTTCCAAATTCAAAAGTAACTCAACACGAACATTAATAAAATCTCGTTTGTTAATTATAAAGGAAGTTATGAGTTTGAAACTGGTAACCCCGGTAATATTACTCGAGCAGGTGCAGTCATTAATGGCAACTCTTAAACACACTAACATCTGCTTTTTTCACAATCCACTCAACTCGGGCACACGAATTCTAATTGCCGGCCTGACATGTTGATTTAAAGTTCAATTCTGACTCGTGAGTCTGTTATCAGAGTAAACCAGCCGCTTTAATGGTCATTTTAACTGCTTATATCGTCATATTAAAGTAGACAGTACTGTTATGTGGCTACTTATAAAGTAAGTAAAACTTTATTAAATGTTACCTACGTGCGTAGAACGAACTGTAGACTTGTAATTAAATTAGAATTAAAATGTATAGCGAAGAAACACGGTAGTAACTCAGGTGAACTATGTCCAATAAAAATTGTTAGTTAGCTCGTAATTTCAACGCACCTACGTATACCTATTCTCGTGGCGTAAAATTTACTTCATAAAGTTGGGCAAGCGGTGTTAATTTTATGTGCAGAAAACTATTTTGTTAACAAATACCAACGAATTGGTGTGGCCACACATTTTCACCGCGATTTCCCAACAATTTTGTAAGTAAATGACTTTTTAGTAAAAACCACCTGCCGCTTCAAATTCCCATTTACGGAAAAAATCACACAGTACTAACAAAGCACAATAATAAATTAATCGTCATATGTCATGTTAGTAGCAATAAAGTATTTAAGTATGTGAAACTCCTTAACGGTAGGTTTTTAAACTCTGTTATAATTTCGTCCATTGTCCAAAACGGTTTTTGTTCTATGAGAACCGACTCAATTATAAGAGACTTTATACGAAACACGTATAATCGCTGGTTTTTAACAGCTTAACTATGTGAAATTTTAAGTTTTCGTCTCATTGTGATGAGTGTATAATGACCGACTGAGCAGCGCGTGCGTCACTCAACAGATTCACAAAAGATATCTTGTTTTTCTAACTTTACGACAAAACTGTTGAATTACATTTAATTAGACCATAATACAATTTGCCGCTGTCGAAAAGCCGATCAATAAAATTCATGTGTTTTTGTGTATCAATCGACCGGACGTTTAATTGATTCCCAGTGACATTTGTGAAAAAACGAACATGGCTGCCAGGACCATTGATCAGATTACGCAATGTAACCAAACTGGATGCTCGGGGAAGTCAATATTATGTATTATTTATAAACAGAAAGATACAGTGCTTAGCTTTCTTGTGTGAAATTATCAAAGGATATTGAATGATGTGCTTCGAGATAATAAACCAATACCATAAATGTATTTGTAAATAAGTAAATAATTCAACCCTATTTCGGTATGAGTGCGCAACGTCTGTGGTAGGGCGCTCGTTCGTTTTCAAATTTCGAAATTTATCGGATGCCGCGTAATTCAGCCAGTAACCTTCTAATTTAAGGTTCTATTGTCTAGTGTTGCCAGTGCAAATTATTAAATTCCGAATTGGGTAAATGTGCCAGTGATGCTGGTAACACGGTGTAGGTTGCACAATGCTTCAGGCATAGCGCAGTGATGAGTCGGTGCGTCTATTACACGTGGGTTGAAAGTTAAGGCCATAAATTGACAGTTATGAATACTCACTTACATTTGATGCTGCGAATAAGTTATTACTCGGTGTGTGGGCGTCAATTAAGAAATAATTAAACGCGTAATGAGAATAAGATTCACGCTCGTTATTTCGTAACTGCATCTAAATCTCCTTAGGTACTTAGAGTGGTAAGCAAACGGAACTGTGGTCGACTGTATCATACCGTTTCATAACGTTGCTACGAATTACCTGCGATGTGCAATGGATGATCGCAGTTACATTGAACATAATTTCATTCCTTCCTCTGCACGTCGTATCGAGTTTAATCATATTGTACCTGTATTAGGTATGTAGTTACATTGAAATTGAATTAATAAACTTGTAAATCTAAAGCATAATTAATTCTTAAACAATAATTAATAGCCAGCGTATCCAGAATGGATATCAGTAGGTAATTATTTCGTTGCGCCGAACAAAAAAGGTTAAACTCAAAAGAATTTTAATAAGTTCCGTATTCAATCTCCACAGTGAGAGGTTCACACGTATAATCCCAATAACAATTCAAGCAAGAAGATCTGGTTTACGATATAAGAGAGTACACGACTGAGATCATAGCGCGCAGTACACCGACGCACGAAATCTCAATTCGCTTGTGCAACACGCTTAAATAACCGCAAAATACCTTATTATGCGCTTTCCATATACGTTCCAGGCAATCTACGGGGCCTATTACGTTCCACGCTCATGCTTCTCCGTTAATTTCAAATTCCAGACTTAGATCGTAAGTTTCTTTTGTGTCGGCACAGCTGCCAGCGAATCGACACAAAGGAGATCGCAACATTTGTCGCACGACTAAATATCGGTACGTTTTATAAAAGAAGCCGTTTATTTTCTTCTAAAGACGTTCCTTGAAACGGAACGCCCTTTGTGCCAACCCGGCGCGTCCCCCCAACACAATACCAACATTGAAGCTAAGTTCTGTGAAAAGTCAGGTCAGAAAACCAATTAGTAACAGCGTTCATTCATCAGCTGGCCTCCTAGAGGACAAATGTTATAGTTTTTTCAAGTGCAATTAATACGATCCCGCCCGCCGATCTATTTAAAGACGCCAACATCTTTATGGCATATGTATAAAATGGAACACTAAAAAACTTAAATGAAAAAATAAATCATACTCGATGATTCCAAATTTAAATATTATATTGCGAATTGATGCACTGGCCACATCGTCGCGCTATTAAAAGACTCTGTTTTGGTGTTTATTTTAACACATTTCGCGTGTGTATAACGGGAGAGATGAAAAACATTCCCCTGTTTCATTATTTGTGTTATTTTTAGACTACGTTCAACCTGCTTGGACGAGTGTTTACACTGTTGCCTTACTTACATACAATAGCGTTCACATTATTACTCCTTATTATCTTTCCCAATAAGTTAATAAAATACATTTCCAGACAAAACCGATAGGTGGGCAACACGCATCCGCTTAGTAAGTGTTCAATAAATCATTTTGACACAGTAATTTTGTTGGAAAATATGTCTAGATCGTGATTCTGCAGAGATTAAAATAAAAAAGAGTATTAATGTAACTCGATAATATAAACTAAAATGTTATTACGAGATCGTAGATTAGGTATTCAAATCAATTTGGATAGTTTGCTTGTTGCTTCGCTCGCCGCAATTAATGTACTTTCCTTTCAACGTGAAAAAAATGATGTTCACGACTCGGACGCCGAATGCATTAACTTGTATTGGAATGTTAAATAAATTAGCCACTCTTGTAATTGATTACTGGCACATATTAAGCTTCAATGCTGTTGCTACATTAACTTACACCATTTATCGTAAAAGTTGACGTCAATTTAATTAAAAAGGGGGGCATAACTAGAACCACACTTTTTGTTGTTTAGTACACACAGCGACGAAACATCGAAAAAGATAAGCGCCTTTTAAAATATAGTCTAAACAACATCAATCAGATAGTCAGCGCGTCAAATCCGCCCGAAGACATAATAAAATTTAACTTATTCGGTAGTCCGGTAAGTATTATTTAATTGTTGGTTTGTTGCCAGCCTCGGGCAAGCCGACGACCGCTCGCTTCCCGCTCTTTTTAACACACTTTTTTTTTTATTATTTACCGTAATTCACTAACTTATTGACATATAAAACTTATTATAAACTTTTTAGAGGTTCTACTTTAGATCAGTAAGCCACAATTCATCAAATTCTTGGCTACTATAACTCGTTTATAAACAATTGACGGACAAAAAGGGGATGTTTAGAGTGGTGCGTATATTTTTTCTTGCATTTTTTTGGTTCCGCTCCTACCTGACGACAACGTGGATGTGTGAAGTGATCACTCTGTCCCTTTCACATCTAGGCTAAAAGAAAGAGAGGCACGTTTCGCGGTAGATGAGTTTACCCCTGTCGCAAACGCAGGAAGTTGGTTGAAATCTGGTGTATTTTTTACCACAGCTTTTGTTTAAACGGGGGCTGAATTTTGACATCGTTAGACATACAGTCTGTTAGATAAGGCTAACTGAATGGATTATTGTTCTGTCAATCTTGTAATCTTTTGACAATACGTTCTGAAGGCCATATTCGTGGGAATCTAATTAGAAAAGCTTCCAACTGTAGTCATAATCCATTTGTTATTTGCGATGCAAAAACTTATGTACGTTCACAATCCCGGAATCTAACCAACATTAATTATGTATCCGATTTAATTCAACATAAATTATTCTTTACATGTAATGCCGGAGCTATTAATAACAAGATGAAGGCATATCAAGTTGAAATATTTCCCTAATATTTATTTACTTGTAATACTAATATTTGAAGAGATATTCTGAGTTTATAAGCATTCTGCGTCATTAACAGGTCGGTTTAATGATTCCAAACACGTCATGATTTAACGAGAGCCGTACTAAAGTTTTATGAATGTAATTTATTGTTGTACCATAGTCAGGTTAATAATCAATTAGATCGAAAGCTCAGGAAATGATTCTTTTAAAACCTTTTTTGAAGTTTATAGTGTGCGCGCAGTGTAGTGTTAGCCGCCGGTAATGATTTGCCAAGACATGGCGGCCATAATTTAATACTACCACTTCCTTCCGATGCCATATAAAACAGGATAGACATTTTGACATATGACTTTTGTAAAATGAACGAACAGCCTTTATATTAAGCCTTTCGAAGCTGATAAATTACATACTTATTATATGATTAAAGTTAAGTTAGAAAGATGAAAAAACTTACATGTACACACACTAGCACATAATTGTTTTATATTACAACAATGTTAAGTAATAAGCAGTTGTTGTGAAAATGTTAGCATTACGCGCTCGCTCCCTAATGCATTAGTTTTAAACTTGTTGACCCTACTTGCAATACGACCAACTGCATTCTTCCATTATTATATGTAAGGGTTGCACACCCTGGAGGGCAACAAAAACCAGTTATTATTATTCATATATAGTAGTAAAAAACTACGGGGAATTCAAGTCGTCTCGTTGACGACCACTTATCTATCATCGCACATTAAAATATCCAAGTTTTTCATCAAAATCGGTAGTCTTAGCTACGATCATTTAAAACAATGCGGGGGGCGCCATTATTTGACAGTTCGATTAACAAAAAAGTGTATTGTTACGTCACTAACGTTCGAAATTCGATTCATAGGGGTGTCACCGTTCACCCCACACGCGTTGTTAAATGCAACCCCATTTTTGAGCGACCTACATATACTGTGTCCAGTAAAACCGTTAATGTCTCAACAGGATCGATCGCGCGGACAGTTGTGCAAATACCATGTTTGAGGATTACATCTTTGGGGCGACGAAAGCTGTAATGCTAGTTTGTTTGTGTTGTCACACTGAATCTGATATATTGACTCGCTTAATCTTTACTTTTACCTTCATTCCTGACATAGTAACTACAATGTTTGTTTTCTCCGTTTCCAGGTGCTGACGTCTGGTTCCTTCGAACTTAGGATAAAAAGTTTTACGAACTCATTGGGTAGGTTAAGTAGTGGGCAGTGCTGTGATGGTTCCTCAAATAGTGACGCGCCGTGTTTGGCGCCGTGCAGGACTAAATTCCGAGTGTGCCTCAAGATATATCAAGCTAATATCGACACAACGTCACCGTGTACCTTCGGTGACATTACAACGCCTGTGTTGGGCGGCAACTCATTGGATGTGCCCAACCTCCACGTGGAAGGATTTAGCAATCCCATCGTGTTCCCCTTCGACTTCACATGGCCGGTGAGTTTCTTCAAATAAGCTTTTACTACCCGTACTCGTAGAACGTATTGACGTTTCGTAAACAAAACAACACCTCATTAATTTTGTAGGCAACAGTAAAATCAATACGTCGTAAAAGAAGTATTAAGTAGCAACCCTACATCAATAAATCAACGCGGTGGATGTAACCAACAACGTTCAAATTCCAATAATCCACGCGGAGACCTCTACGGGCCATCTCATTCGCCGTAAATAATAGTAAAAAAGAAATTAAGGGATTCTATATTCAAATTTGACAGAAGCGATGACGATAAGAATACTTGATGGTTTAACGAGCAGCCGCGTGGGAGGATTACAGCGTTGAATGGTTCATTTTTAATTAATTATGAAGTTGCTCTCTGTACATACGGGCATCGGGCAGTGGGCACGGACAGTCGTATGTTATTAGATGTAGTCGGTTAGCCTTCGTCGTGGCTGCGTTCTCATCTTCACCGGCGATTAGAGCGCGGAGGCCGGCCGGGATCGTGATTCGATATTGTAATTACATGTTATTTATTTACAGATCGCGCTTAGATCTATCTCGATTCCAAGGATAACGGACGTCTTAATTGGACCTTAGTTACGGTTATTTCGCTCGGCGTCAATTGTGTACGGTTTACACAGGCCGCGTGTGGACCTAGAGGTTTCGAGTGCTATTTGTATTTTATTTAGCGGCCCGCTTCAAATGTCGTACCGTCTCGTAATGTTTGAGCAAACAATCGGACCTATGGTCGGCCGCTTGCACAAGCTCCGACCATCTGGAGAAAACGTGACATTTGGTAACTAAACGAAACTACAGGTAGAGCCAACTGAGCATAGACGAAATTTAAAACTTTTTCGGATAGTGGATGTGCGTCCGGTAACTGTCGCTATCATTCCAAATGAATTGGCGCTAAATTGAAACTTCCTGTTTAAATTCACATAGAGCTCTCTATTGCGAGGCATGTGTTGACATGCGATCAATTGAGCGAAAGCGGCCGCAGAATGCTTTAATCTATCAAATTTCAAAAGTGACAGGCTAAGCTAGCAGTTGACGTTGTCGATTCCACGCCATGTGCAGTTTATCTCACTCCAGTCGGACATTCAGAAGTCACCCATATGCCACGATTCCATATGTCGCTAAAATTTGTAAATCCTATGCCCTGAGGATATGCGCCATACGCCTCGCCGCTTACCGATACGGCTACACTTGGATGCGTCTCATTTAAATAATACAATCTGCCCCTAGCATTATTAGTTAAAGCTGACTTGGATTTTTTCTCACAATGAGGTCATCGTCGGCCAGAGAAGCGCCTGTTTTACGAGGCATATCGCGCGCACGAATAAATATGTACCGCGTAATGTGTTAGTATATGGTACGTTCCGCACGCTGGCTTCGTGACCGGCCCGGCAGGTGAACGGGCTCCGCCGAGATGCTCGCAGACGCTCGATTTTCGAATTTGACATTTAATTTACTCATCGAAGGCTCGATGGCCAGTATCACAATATTTTGAAACGTGAACCATCGAGCGTACGGTCATAACGGGCTCGCTGTAATACAACCCCGCCGAAGTAATCTTAAACGCAACTGCATCCGAACTTTATCTGATCCCTTGTGAAATAAATCGGTACTAGTCCCGACCCGAGAGGAGATCTGACCTGCACGATAATAGGTCATGAGCATATTAATATTACTGACAACATCGAACAGTGAAATTACAAGTAAAGCGGCGCGCGCGTTAACGACGCATAGAAACGATTTATCATACAGCGTTTAGAGAAAGAGATGGCTCACTCCGAAAAGAAATCTCATTTGTATGCAGACGCTCGGTTCGCCGGCGGGATTTCATTTATTTCACTCTCAAACAATTTGAGTTTGTAAATCACAAGTTTTATATTGTGAAGCGCACTCCGAGGCCCGTTAGACAGTCCGGATGTCAAAGAGGTGAGGACCGGATTATGAGCGAGCGTTCGCACGTACGGAGAGCGGCTAATGGCTGGCTTACAGCGCGGATAGGAGGAAAGGTCACCGATACGTGCCCTTAATGGCAGGGGTGCACACCCCCCGGCATGAACGGGCCCATTCACAAGCGCTCGTGGAACCGTTATACGCTGCCGTTTTAATGCGAAAAAATGTTGTGCTTATGCAATTGTGCATTTTACACCTGCTTCGCGGAGAGAGCGCAAAATGTCAAAGTGTGCTTCCGCGCATGCGCGGGGCCCGGCGCGCGCGCTGGCCGTGAACTATTCGTTTTTATGGATCCAAGATCCGTGTTGCGCGATATTACTCATAGACGGTATTGTGTCTTATCTTAATAAATTTGTCCATCATCTATTGTTACGCAGTCACAATAAATTCGATAGTTAATCTCTATTGTTGTCTCACAGCTGCTAATATTGGCTGTTTGTTTGAAGATATTGTAAGAAATGCAGTGTGAGATCTGGCGACTGTCATCTGATCATAATTCATAAATATTTCGCAAGTCACCTTCCCACGGGGTAGTTGATAAAGTCCCCTACTATTTGCAATATTGCAAAAAATCCTTCGAATTCATTTGTTAAGTTTAAAATTCCTTTTTCTAAAAAATTCCGCGTTCAACCTTTGCATGCAAAGCGGTTACGAATGGTTGAAATTAAAATAGTTATTTGAAGTTTAAGAATGAACCCTTTAATAGCGCGGGACCTCGGCCCTGCATTCTTTAATTAGCTAAGTTATCTATTCCGTTACTATAGCACCTTGAATAAAAATAACGAGTTTCTTTTAGGTTCGTGATAAGGAATGCTAGAAACTAGTTGCTGGTAAGCTGTTGCGAAGGAAATAATAAATTAGAATAGTTTTTAGGACATACTGACTGAATTTTTTGCGATATTACGTACTGATAATTTGCTTATAATCGTTATTTATTACCATTTTTGAGTTCATCTGTGGTCGATTTTTTTCCAAAAAAAGTGCATAAAATTGGATTGTACATATTTGAATATTTCGCAACGCTCAGTTTTTGCTGCGTGCGATTGCAAATGTTCAGATTTCGAAGAAAACCTTTGATATAATAATTATATCAATGATTACCACAGATAACTAATTATTTAATATGTTTTCGTTTTTTTTTCTTGTAATTTAAAAAAAAAGGTTTTATGATGAAAATATTGTAATGTAACCAATCTAGAGAGGAACTAATTAAATACTAATAATGATGATATTTTGACGGTCATTGATAAGTCGGGCCATGTGTGCGTCTCATGTTCCGGAAGTCATTTCCACCATATGTGGCACAAAAATGATAGTCCAGTGTATTTGTTACCGTGAGACTTAACTCACTGATTTTACTTAATTAAGGTTAATTAAAACACCATACAAATAGCTATATTCAAGTTTTTATACAAACTTCTCTTCAAGCAACGGAGCGAAAAGTTCACTCTGTGGGGTCTTGTACAGTCGTAAGTAATTACGGCGGTCACTTACTCAACTAGTATTAACAAAACAAATACTAGCCTAACATTGTTCCCGAACACTATTTAAAACACGTAAAAGCTCAGCCTGATTAATGTATTTGTGTCGTCAAGTGAAGAAACACGCGTCTTTATTGTGCAGCAAGTAGAGTAAGCAACGGCGTAACTAATTCTAGAGATTGTTACTTATATTTGCATGTTTCGTAAAATGCTTCCACGCTCCAAATAACACAGTTTTAATGAAAGTATGAAAATTCTTCTGTTAACAACCTACATGGTCACAATTCATGCGTGTACTATATATTCTTTTTTTTTTCGAAATAAGTACAGGTGTGCCATTCTCAGAAATTAACGTTGCAGTGACGTCACGTTCGATTCGAATTTCAAAACAATAGTACGGTAACGCACGCGGCGTCGGTCGAATGCCGTTCTTAATCCATTGTCGCGTGTGAACTCAGCCGCTTTTTGCGCTCGATAGCGGCGTACACATTAGAAAGTAATTAACGATCCACAGCGCGTCGCGTAAAAACTCACACCTCGACCAAACCTGTGCCTTAAATCGTCGATAATTACGTTAGAATCGTAATCGGTTACGCGCCCCGCATTATTATTCGCCCGGCGACCGCCGCTTATATAAGTTTCCACTTCGAAAAACGTAAAACCTTCGCACGCATCATCGACTTATTACTACATAATGCAACGCGATATGAGCGTCTGATGCTTTATAAACCCATAGTTGAAGTAACTTCCGTCTACCGAGTTTTTATCATGGAGAGAGCTCTTAATAATTTCCTTTATTTCAATCCGCTCGCGTCGGGATCCTCTTAAAATACTTACCCCTACATCCGCTTCTTTTAATAAAGTCTACCGAAGCTATGGAATGCCTCATTGGTCGTTGTTCCCTCTTCGACAGCGTCTTTTATCTCTCTCCTTTCCGACGAGCGGCAATTAAAGTTAAACAAAAAAGCATCGCGAAAGAAATTCCACGTAAAAGTAGTGTGCGCGCGTTACTGCGAGCAATATGTGCGCTCGCGCCATTACAATACAAGTTGTAACGCGATTTCATAAGTTTCAAATTTAAACAATCGGAGCGTGGATAATTAGTCAGGTTGCATTGTTCGGAGCCAGTGCACAGGTATTCAGCAACCTATCAATTAACCGGTCTCCGCTTTTCTAGCTGATCCGCCTAAATAAACTAAACACACTTCACGTAAGTGAACTACTATTATTTCCAGCGTTAAAATAACATTACGTCTCGAGGAGATTCAAAGACTAGCTAGTAAATAATGATTAGTCATACGGAGAGATAAAGAAATAAGCTCATCACAGTGAATAGACAATAAAACTTTACCGGCCTTGTTATTACAACGCGTCGGAGAGCTGCGCGAGCGCAAAGAAAACACTCCTTTTTCAAATGGACGCTCGTTTACGGTCAAATTCTGACACTTTAACTGCGTCTCTATAACGTTTACGGCTGCTAATAAAATTGTTCAAAGCGCCCGATTTATTATGGTAGCCAAAAAGTAATTTGCGTGCCGGTATTTTTTCTTAACGACAAATGTGAACGCGGATTAAATAGCTGATCGAGCGATGTCAATCAAAATTCAAATTATGTATAAATAGCGTAGTCTGCGGCGCGTTCCAAAATAAATCCGCGTCCGTTTTAGGTGATCGGCTGCGTTCCATTTTTATTGGGTGCTGGCGCATGGCGGCCAGTGCGCGGGTGAGTTCTCACGTACTGCTAGGACGAGGAGCCCTCAAATCTGCAATGATGGAATTCCTCGCGTTCCTGACTTTATTCATCACACGCGCGCAGGTTCTAGGAATTGTGAGTCGCAGTGCGAGCGGCTCACATGCTCCACTCGTATCCGCAACCTCGCGAATAAATCGTCGCCATTATTTAGTATGGGAGGAGCGCCGGTACTTACGTACGTACATACATACTTCGACGAATTTATGGACGTGTCAAAGGCCGATCATAGGCTGGGAACCACCGCGAGCTAAAGTTGCAAATTAGAATGATCGAATGTTTTGTGTTTGTCAGAAATCGTTCACCGTTGGATCTTGATTTAATCTCCTTAATTCAAGATTCGCAGTGGACGAGTGGAAGTTTTCTGAGAACACGCCACAATTTGTCAATGTGTTCACACGGCTGCGGATCGATCACTTTTGGCACTTGTAACACTTTATTTCCATTCCATCGTGTTTAGAATACAAACTTTTCTATTAAGTATGGGTAATATTAGTCACCATTGTCGCCCAGTTCACTGCTGCCGTATGCAAAGTGGATTAGTAAAAAATTAAGATGATATCAATACACGGATCATGTCGAAACTTGTACGAGGAGGCTGTGCGCGTCACTCTCGGATAAAATCCGGATGAACCGATCACGAGATTATTTGTTTTTAGTGCGGTTTCGGTTTCAACGGCGAACCCTTCTCAGGGCCTTATCAGATCACCGCGGAGAGCCGGGCCGAGCGTGGATGTCTCACAAAATTTGTTAACTTGATTCTTTATTTTTTAATTCTTATGCTTCATTCAAATCGTTCTGTTGTTTATGGCCGACATTTTCATTTTTGGAATTCTCCAGCGGCGGGCCGAGGTCCCGCCCGTCGCCGAATACCGCCGATGCCATGTGAAAATTAAGGGTACCCTTTTTCACTTCGGCCCCGATTCAAAGTCCCGAATTCCTTCGGCGAGTGTCTTTTTTCGCGATGATTGTAATTGAGGGCAATAAATTGTTAATGTCTGACTTATTTCGTGTGTCGTATACGGGCTGGACCGGTCGTTAGCGGTAAAAAAAGTAGTTACGTCTGTCTTAATGTTTTCTAGCTGCATTTCGTAAAATAATCGTCACAGATATAAAGTATAACATTTCGTTTGAGTTACGACAGGCTTTTCAACTTTTTAATGTTTCCCGGTAAAGCGGGTTGGAGTAATTAATCCTTCCATAATGTACTAAACTGTCGGTTAATTTTTCGAGTGTGGTCACATCAGTGTTTACTTTCTCGGGTTTAGTGGGCAACACTGGAACTTTATTATAGCATCAATTTAATGGTTATTATTTATGATTGGCGTGTGAAAATGTTTAACGCTTTTAATTGGTTGAACATTTTATGTCGTACCTGGCTGGACGTAAAGATTTGTTAATTGACGCGTCTCGAGGGAAATGTAAATGATCTCATGACCATTTTGCAGTTTGTGTGTTATTTATGCTCGCTTGATGATCTTGGATATTAATATTTGTTTTTAAATTATCTTGTAAACGATGGAGTTTGTAATAGAGAGATACAGTACGTTGTTAGATAAAAGATGATGTCCAGAGACATAATTCTGACTGTTATAACGCTAAAATGTTTATGAATTCACACGTTAAGTATAAAGTCATAAATCTTTCGTTAGTTTGTTGGAACTGTTCCAAAACTCTTATAACATTAGAATCATATTGCTTTTGAAGAAAACGTTAAGTAGATCTACTACACACAGCCATTCAAGTCAGTTTCCTCTTAATTTTTGAGCAAACAATTTTCGAATACAAACAAAGGATTTCTCTCGTTAAACAATTTATTTGGAACTTGGTAGGTTCACATGAGCTACGAGGTCGCTCTTGCTTTGAGAACGTCTCGCTTTTGTCTATATGCGCTTGCGCAGACGTGCCCGTACACCAACAAGGATTAACCGGCCATTTTGGAGAGTGCGCTCTACTGCTAAAATAGTTCCGCGGCGCTCGCCTCGCGACTCAGCAGCGCAGTAGAGAGGCTCAGTGCCTCGCTCAGTTACTTTAACACGAAACTGCTTAACATTCTAACAGAATGCATGTGTACGTACTCCATGTCGCCAATAAACTGTCGACCTGAATTTTTTGTTAGAGAATATTTGTACAGGAAGTCTCCCGTTCACACGGTGTATATTATATTTATTGCACAATCCTAACAAGACTTAAAAGCATTTTTATTATACAAGAAAACTTCCTAATACAGTGTCAAATGATTCATCATCGGGTCAACGCTCCTCACATTCGTCGCTGCCAAAATAGAAGGAGATAAAGTTAATTAAAAGCATTAATAAATAAATGCGCTCGGAACGCTTGTAATAATAAAACGAGTTACGCGTTCCATATTTATCGGACGGACTTGAATTTGCATATCTTTTTTAATTTGACGTATTGTACGGGGCAACTCTTCGTTCTGTCTACATATCAACAAGGCAACGTTTCATTTACAAATCGATTCAGTCAATCGTCGGATATGAAACCTTATTGCTGTGCGCTAACAATCGATTCTGAGATACTGGCCGAAACACAACTTGGTCGGGGTTTAAGTGAAAAAAAAACCTGTCCAAAGCGATGTTACCACACTGGCAAAGTGTGAAATATGAAATCACGACTCTTCCACTTGCCCGGGTGTTTGTGTTCCAAATATTTTCTCGTGTCGAAACGATACTCGAAAGCGAACTACGGTAATGTCTTTTTGTAATGTTTTATATAAATACTTCCGATATTGTACACTTTTGACCGAAACCAATCGTAGGGTGACCTTGTTCCAATTTATTGAAGCGGTACCTAGTCGAGTTTATGTTGAACACAGCGGTAAGAAACCCGTAGTCTTTCATATTTTTTGTAGCTTTAAGCTCATTATAAGCTGTAGCCAAAACCAACAAACAACAGAAACATCTGTTGCCATTTTAAATCGGTTTCATTTCACTTAAACAATAAACAGAACAATAGTAGCCCAAACACGTGGAGCGGCCCAAACGGAGGTCCTTTTCACCGGACACCTGATTATACCTTTTGTTCTTCAAAATCCCAAACACATGGCGCTAACAAATAAGAAGCACAAAACTTTAGCTCCGTTCCCACGTATCCTTTCGATGGATTCCTTAATTAATAACGAAATAACGTTGAAACGAGCTCCGATATGGAAGTAGCCTCTTCAGGCACCCCCATAAAACGATTATCAAATGATTCCCCAGCATTCATACCGTGATATCAGTCTATTCGTCCGTTCAAGTTCCTATACTCAGTAATACAATTTAACGCATCGCTTTCGAGGGATAAAATTAATGTGTCTCGATACGCTGCGATCCCAGCTCGATTTTATGTTTTTTAATAAAAAGAGAACACGTTCAAATTTGGAACGGTGATGATTAACGCGTCTTTGATGGCCAGCATTGCTTTGATTTTTCAGAATTGGAACACAAACTGCAACGAATTGTGAGGACAGATAAAATTAGCACAAAATAAGGCGAGCTTTACACGGACTAATACGTTTCCTTAATTGCTAGCAAAGTCTAGGCACTGAGACTCAACAACTTGTTGTATAAGTATACGGTATCGCCAACTCGACACGTTTATAAAGGCTACCTGCACACGTACGCTTACGTCGGCCGCTTTTTATGGGCTGGCTCGAGAGTCACTGTCGTGGGAACCGGCATATACTTACGACCGGCCACAGCTGACCGAAATGCGTTCTCCATACTCGATTAACAAATCAATACGGCGTATACTACGACTTGCCATATTTGATCGGGTGCATGCAACACAAATCATAATAAAGTATTTTGACAAGCGTCTTTCACTCCTTATATTGGTAAATCTACTTTTTGATGTCTGATTAAGGTTATTTTGTATCGTTTAAGGCTCAAATTCGTTCAGTCGGCGGGCCCGTCTGCTTAGTATTCAGAGGGACGTGTGACACGTCCGCTTGTATCGTCTAAGTATTTAACGTAACACATTATAAATTCGTCAAAACCGTGGACGTAACGAAAGTTTAATTGAAATCTCGTCTTTTTTTCAAGAGTGTTGGAAAAAGCGTTCGGTTTTTTGTGACGCGTCGTCGTGCGTTGTGAAACGTCAGATTTCTCGTATTGATTTCCATCAGTCGACAATAATCATTGTTCGTTAGAGACGTGGTATCAGTTCCTATGCAAATAGAGACCATTGTTCGTGCATGCAAATAGTGTTTTCATTCATAGAGCTTAATTGAAGACTGGCGACATCTGTCCGGAAAAACTGAATCACTCGTTAAAGTAGGTGGTGGCGATCAAATGAGGTATTAGTTAAGCGGTGACCCTTCGTATCCGGCGCGCGCGCAGCTGCGCAGGCGACCCGTCACATGCTTATTGTAATTATAATCCAGCTTCAGAGATTCCCTCGCGTCCGTCTTCGTCTTTAATCATCTATAGTCTAGCTTTCATCGCGGTGCTTCAGCAAACACCATTTTATTTCAATCTTTTTCCTTTCTCTACTTTGTTTGTTTCATGCTAACAGTTCCAAATCGCCCCTCTAATATATTTACTAATATCGAATATCATTGCTACAAAGTTGTCCGAGTGATACGTGAACACGGTTCAAGACGCTTTGAATTCGATCTGTGTGTCATAGAAGTGGGTCGCGTTTCCACTCACCTTCAATGTTTCAACTTTTATTACGACTACGTTTTATTTGTCCGTTGTAACGTATTAATCTGCAATAAACAGTTGTATTTTCGTTTCAATATTTAACCGAAAATTGTTCATCGATAACTCGCATCCGTAGCGTAATTAAACAGCGATTAGAGAAGCAAAGGTCGGGAACACGAGCCGGCGCGCGGCGGGCAGGCTGAGCATCGCCGGGATCGAGTGTTTGACCGGCGGCCGGCGACCGGTTCCGACCGCGGTGGGAGAAATTTCATAAACCGAGACTCGTACATTTTTGCATGAACGGAACTTGACAAAAAACCCATTGATAAGTTCCGTCGCAGGCGCCCCAAAGCTGTTGACATGTAGCGTTATCAAGTTTTTAATCGATTTTCGACTGCCGTTTCGCCTCGTTGTGTAAACATGGACTAATGTCAATAGCTCGATATCAGATACGCACTCGTTCGTATTTTTTATAGGTGCACGTTCACCGCGGGATCATTCGATGTAGGCAGTAGGCACTCGTTAGCAGAGCGAGCCAGCGTCATTGCCTTATTGCGTTTGTATTATTTTTAGCATGATATTGAAACAATTTCGCTACCATCTGCTCCCGGGTTCACCTGTCTATCATGTTGTTAATTTACACTCGTCGGCTATTAACATTGTCGTAAAGTAAAGGAAATATTTGAAATTCTCAACTGCCGCGCCCATGTTTAAAGGTCTTGTTTCTCGAGATGATGGTACCTGTACCTAGGGCTATTATTTTGGTACGATTTGCGGATGTCGCGTGAATCACTAAACGATGCGGTTGCCACATTGTGTAGGGATAAATAAAAGTGTGAACATGAAGGAAATGAAGTAACGTGAAAGTTTTGAAAAGGACAGGTGGAATAAATTTGTTAACGCCATATTGAACAGGCGAATTGTCATTACAGTTCGAGTTTCACTTCCTTTATCGAGCACTTGTAGATATTTTGATGCTTATCTTGTCAGCGTGTTTGTAATGCAATAATATGACACGCTCCTTTATGTTGCAGGGCACATTCACGCTTATTGTGGAAGCTTGGCACGACACCAATGAGACGTCGAGATCTGATGGTAAGTCCTCTGTTCTCCTTATAATACGATTATGATAAAAAGGGTCATGAAAATCTTCGTCCGCCTTGTAAAATTCAAATCACGTCGTCACGACTCACTCACATTCAGGTTTCACTGTAATTCTGGGTGTTTATCGTGCATTTAACGGACAGTATGTATATTTGAATGCTCATATTATCATATCGTGGAAGACAAAAATGTTCCCATGGTGTAGACGATTGGTGTTCAAAGCACGCGGCGATGCGCGTGATTCGCTTCGCAATGCGCGCGCTATTCTAATAAACTCAGCCTTCTGTAGGACGAAAATTTAGTAGAAATGTTCTAATGTATTCCGATGGCCGTTGACCGGCACCTAGACGTCGCGCTACGAACATTACTTAAGGAATATAGGCAAATTGGTTACCTACTTTGTTTAAACAACCTTTTGTATGAAAACATTCGGCTTTGACACGCCATCTTAGCCACAAAATCGCGTTTAAGTCATGCCATGTGCTCGAATATAATTTTAGATCGTTATCATTTATAATAATCGATTGGGTAAGTTTTGCTCGTTCCGTTTGATATCACGAGAAGCCTAAACGCCCAATAAAGAATCGACAGTTTATGTCTTACATGCGACGTGGCGTGACCGAAAAAACGATTCCGAATGAATTGTAACCGGCCGGGTCGTAAATACATCATCGTGATAATACGCCGCGTGCATCGCTACGTCGCGCCGCGCGCTGCTACACAACTCCTGCCTGCTACATCGCTACACGAAAAACAAAACACTCCTCAGTGTTTTGATGCCGGCCGAAACAAAAACGAACGCGCCCAATTCGATTTTCAAAATTATTAAAATGGCGGACGCGAAAACTGACCAGCGACGCCCATTTCTTAATTAGATTTTCATACCGCGCTGCACTCTGACCGACATAATTACTACTCCTGACCGACTAACAAAAAACTCCGGTGATTTACTTAGGAGATTTAGAGATACGGTGAGGTGTGTCTACGGGCCGGTTTACCGAAAATCATTAGCGTCCGAAGTGGATAGCTTAGAGGACGGGTATATTTTTAATACGGCTCGGGAGCGATGGGCGGCGCCGCTTCACTACCGAGAAATGTTACCAACAGAAATCTAATCAAGCATAATAACAGGTTACACGCACGCCGTTTGTGTTCACTCACTATCGACTCACCGGACTAATGCTTAATTAAATCACATTCGGTTTTTTATCTAATACCCAAATTGAACAGCTGCATTGACTTAGAAAGCGATCGTTGTACGTAGGTAATTCATTGTCGCGACCCTTCGGTGCAGTAAATTTTTATGCAGAAGACACGAAGAATGGCGACCCACGCGTCTAAGAATCCAATATATCATAGATAAACACGCGGCGCATTGAGCAGCGCTCGCTCACAGCGGCGAATAAAGAGATTCTTGTGCTAAACAAATAAGTACACAACAATGGTCGCTGGCAATCCTGATGTTGTCGCTCGGCTCCTTCACCGAAATCTTTTGTGTAGCGCCCGAGGCAGGCCGAGCCGCACCTGGTCCGCAGTAACGGGCCGCCGCGCGGTATTGTTTACTTACTGGATGCTAAAAAATACACCTCCGAGGGAAGTCAGGGAATTTTTTAGTTTACACTTCATCTTTCGTCGTCGTAGGGCTTGAACATTATAAAAAATATCAGGAAGACGCTCCGGAAGGTTCGATTTATGATGTAGCAGGCGCGGTGGCTCTCAGGAAGCGCTGTCGACAGATGCTCGGCACATGCTCTCGGATAATAGGTGGGCACACTCCTAATGTCTCGTCCTGCGCTCTTGTTTACATTACCGCCGTGTTGGCCGCACTGTTTACCATTATTGCACTACTTAGTTTTACTAGCCCATATAGGTGGAATCGAGAAAAAGAGCGTGTGAAATGTATTGATAAGAGATTCGTAGAGGCAATTACTGGCGCGGGCCGGTGAGCCGCCCCGGGCCCGGCTACCGCTCGCCGGCTGACATTACACGACCGAGATGCGATTATCGATACAGTTATGTTGTGACGGCTGCTTATCTCGCTATCCGGCCGTGCATTATTAGTCAATTCATTACTGTAGCGGGTGGTGCGGCCCGTGCGCGGTTCCCAGGACTCGCGTCGCGGCTATGATTACTTGCCTCGTTAATTGGCTTTCACGAAGGTTAAGCACCACGTCAGCCGTCTGGAAATGTAAGGACTACATTGCACAATCCTTCGCATTCATCGAATCCTCCGCGCGGAACGAAACTGTCCGTATCTTCTCACTGAACAATGGGAACTTTAAATTGCGAACCGTTCTTCACGTCTTTACGCGAAACCTCTTTAAGCAACATTGAGAAATGTTTAATTTGGCTTCTCGAGGCTCTTGAGGTTTGAGTGGATGAGTTATTTATTGAGTGCAAGAGGCGACGTCGCCGAGGAGCACTTCTCGTAACGAAATATTCTTTGAGTGTTAGAAGTGGACAGTTTTATAAACAAAAGTGGCGCGTCGTTTGTATAGACAGGCCCATTGATGAGATGTAGTTTCCCACAGCGCGGCGCGGCGGGCGCGCGGCCGCGGCCGTACGACCGGCCCGGGCAGGTGTCCGAATCGAGACGAGTGGAAATCGACACATCGTTTAATGATGTGGGCCTCACCTGCGGAAAACGGTCGTCGAACCTTCGCGCGTCAACATCGCTCGACGTCGCGGTTTCGATTTCGTTGGAAACCTCCCACCGATCGCTAATTAGATCGCTCGCGGTTCAGTCGCGCTAGGCGCTGCTGTCAGGCTGGTATAATGAGCGAGTAGCCAGCGTCCGGTGGCCTCATTATCGATCGATCGATCACATCAGCGGAAGCGTCGCGTGATCGCGCATCCCCCGCGCTTCCCCAAAATCGCGTTTTGAAACATCCCAAATCGCTTGCGTCCGCCTCCGATAGCGCAGCCGACTCAAATTATCGGTTATTTCGCTTTCTTTTGTTTTTGTTTATTGGCGTTTGCTGTTCGGATAAATTTTCGTTTTATTTGTAGTGACCTCTGGGGCCATAATTACACGTTATCTGGCGCAGCGGCAGCGGGCACGTACCGATGCTGCCTCGTCCTTCTTTAAATGTGTTATTTATTTGTGAATTGGAATTACATTAATAGATCCGATAGTCGGGTACACCTTCATTTAATATCGTTACGCCGTTGAATTAGGATGATGTCTGTAATTTGTTCGGTTGTTTCTGGAGAACCGAACTCTGACGATTCAAATAGAACACAAAAACGTTGTACAGACGCAATTTTCCTACAAATTGCCTGCCGAGTCGAATCTTGTAGGGTTGGTAAGGGGACCTAATTATGTTCTCTTTATAAGTATCCAATTTGTTCGGAAAGCTTGGATAGTTTTGTTTTTGTTTTGGTGGAGTACGAAGTATAGAATGGACGCGGGTTATTGTTGCGGTTGTAGGTCTCCGGACAGCCCTGCTGCAACGGGGGCTGGGTGCACGGTTGCCATAATTCTCGTGCGCACATTGGAGGTAAATTGCAAGCGGTCGGCGCGCAGTTCCCACACATCACTTTTCTAATTTCCTCCGAAGTGCATACACTTACTTTCATAATTTCTTTGTCCATTTAAGCACAGAACACACAGCAGTTATCGTTAAAATTAAAGTTTTACTCACGCTCTCCACGTATAGAATCGAAACTATAAAATTGATGAGTGTTGAGTAGAATAAACTTCATAATATTTAATCGGAATGAAAGACCCGATCGAAATAAATTGATAGCTCTCGTCTGATTGTATTTTCGTTAGGTACACAACCGGCGTAGCATACGCGTTTTATCTTCTAGATTTATTGTACAGATACGATCTTTGTAAGCCTACACGGGACCGGTAAATCGTGTGCGCTATGCTTTATACTAGCGATGTCGACGCAATAATCGTTTCCATGATATTTATATGAAAATTGAATTTGTATTCTTTGCGCCATATTTGCCAAGTAAATGTCGTGACAACGTCCAATGTCATTATGATATTCCGCGACTTGAAAGTTTGTAAGAAAAGTTTTATTTTTGATTTGTTTATACTTACTGTACTGGATGTCTGGATAATGTGGGTTTGATGTAATTTATCGGTAGTATGTGACTGGCGGCGGTTATATCGGGATGTGTTCCAATGTCAACACGCTGCCGCTGTTAGGATGTGTTTGGAGTGGTTCATTACATTTTGCATCATTGAGTGTTCCTGAAAACAATCCACATACCACAGCGCTTACGTGCGCATCCGCGTACATAGCAAGGACTGCACACAAGGATGTGTCAGTGACCTGTGACCCGCTTTCCTATATTAATACTCGGTGCACTCGGCTCTAAGCTCGCTGCAGATCACCGATACCTGCATCTCTCTCGTTGCCATCGGAGAAGTTCCTCGCATCGAAAACAAAAGGAACACTTCCACACCATACGCCACGAAATTAGTCGGGATCGAACGTTTTTATATACCTTTTAATTTTATTTCGCGTCTGGTTTAATTTTATCTGCTGTCGGGATTACCGGCTTAGGAATGTACCCATCGAAGCAACAAGACTAAAAAGTGGCCATACACGACGAGAAATAAATAAAGGTAGAAACTGGTCGACGCTGAGATTTCTTAGCTAGGGCTGCCGCGTTAACTGTCCAAACTAGGACGGACGGCTAACAAAAAATGTTTTCTCACCGCGATGACTCGTGTTTATTCCTTGTATAGAACTTTAATTTGATAGTCCCAAATTGTTTCGGGGTTTGTGTTTGAACGTTTTGTATTTTTTCCCACCTATTTCGAAATTACTAAATTAAATAAGTTGGTGGATTTCTGTTTGGTTGCCTTTGTTTTGTTTTCGTAATGAGAGCAATAAGGGCAGCCCTACCGCAGAGTCAGCACTTACGTGGTTTGATGAATGGAGTGGCAGTTTTTCAAATCAATGCTGGGTAGTTTTCACAGACCACTTTTTGCTCGTCACTTATGTAATGTTAGCCTGGCTCGCTCGCAGTCGTCCAGCTACTTTTTCTAACTTAAACGTTGCACTTATGTGTGGTTTACAAGTAATATGTTACATAAAGAATGTAGTTAAAACTATTAATCAATCACACCGGCGCCGGCGACGAATCAAAACAGTGAATCACGCTTGGGAACAATGAAATCTCACGGTCGAATGCGGGCTTCAAACGCTCTACGTTAACAGGTCAATTTACTTCTGTAACCCTTTCCCACGGTGATAAACAAATATTTGTGTCTTTAAGTACCCGTATTTTTATTAATTAAAATTGTCCCGTTAATTTTGGAGCAGATGTAGCAAATTGGGAAACAAGTTTATTTGCACATTGCACCTGCGCGGTGGCAGCTCCCGAAAATGCAGTCTGCCAATATTCCGCACCTTTAAAAACTTTAAAATTCATAGACTAGACAGACGGATTCCTGGCATAGTGAAGCGCGATCGTTTGTTTCAATTATTCATAAAGAGTTCTAATAGGCTGGCCCACCTGATGCCATGCTATTAACGAGCTACTGCAACTGCTGATTTTTTGCTGCGCTGTGACGTCATTATGACAGTCGTTAGCAATGTTAGGTCGTGTTAGTTGCATGTAAAGAGCTATCTTACGTTAAAGTTCAATATTAACGTCCAGTGCAGTCCACTTTTTGTTTTACGTCTTTCCAAAATATTTATTTGTTTGTTCATCATTTCAGATACCCTTATCGCGCGAATGACGAAACAAAGCGTTGCGGATGTGGGGGGCCCGTGGATAGAAGAAGAACAACGGTGGGGTGGAGCCGGCTCTGCTCATCTGAAGCTGTCGTACAGGGTGACTTGTGCTGCTCATTACTACGGCGCAGGGTGCGAGGTGCTGTGCAGGCCGAGAGACGATGCCTTCGGACATTACACCTGTTCGCCATCAGGAGGCATCGTCTGCAAGGCTGGCTGGACCGGAGACTATTGCTCGAAACGTAAGTTCCATTATAAACTCTCTATTCATAACAATAAGATCTCAGAACGCCATCATCGTAGGTACCCATTAGGGACCGACCATACTCACATTGTTATTATAAGTACTTAACTACCATCCGAGTGCAACCGCCCATTATGACGTATAAAAATCAATAGCCACAAATCTTAAATCATTGTGTTCATTGACAAAGAAAAGTAATTCGAATGTGTCCACGTCTTTTGTATACGAACTTTACCTGACGGACTTCCAATCGTGCTCGTTTCGTGTGTAAACATGCCTAGTAACATAAAAACGAACAATAAACTAAAAATATACTTCACTACATCGATAAAAATAGTCGAAAACGAAATAGATTAGTAGGTAGGCCTAATTCCGTGCCAACCTGAATTTCGTGAGAAATCAGGCTGATTCACCTCTTCTAAATAAATAAGGGGCCTTGATTATTGTGAATTAAAGATAAATTCGCTACTCCGTCACACATGGTGTCCTAAATTTCCAATATCCCAGTTTATTATATAGAACGACCCACAATTCACTCTTCCTCATTAAAGTAACGACAATTTTTAGCCTGACATCCTCTCATAAACATTATAATTGTGACCGTCATAGGAACGTTATAATGATGTAACATGAAAATGTGACACACCCTGTTTTTTGTAAAATAAAAAAGCTAAAGTACAAGACGACGTTCGCACGATATAAAATGTCAAGGAACATTGTAATTGACATAATTAGCGATCTTACTGGAAGGAAATCTGTTTTCTTTTAATTATACATATTTAAAGCTCTGTGTGCAAACATATGTATTGTAAAAAAGACAAATTAAACTTAAAACAACATCCTTTAAACTAAACGATGTGGAATTCAACCAATATTAACTTGAATGTCGTTAATTTAACTATGTTGGTTTAGTACAGACCACTTTAAATAAACATAACCTAAAAGCTATTAAATGCTCAATAAGGCGGGAAATGTTGGTATTCTCTAATGTCAGTTTTGACAGCTGTCAGCGACCTCCTTGTATGTTTTTTTTTTGTTTTGTTTTTAATACCAGCATGCGAATAGTAATGGCACTAATTATCTCGAAGCTCCGAAGTCATAAATCGTATTTTTAATTAGTCCCATATCACTATTAGAGTATTCACATTATTTATAAGGTTATATTCACTTCCCGTGCCATCGGCCGACCTCCAACCAACGGCTCATAATTTTAATCGCATATTTTTTGTGTTAAGTCTCGAAGTTATAAAATAGCTGATATAAAGTATAGTTTTATAGTAATTACAGGCGAGCATTATCTTATTTAATGTTGAAATTTTTCTACGTAAACAATAATTCATAATTTCATACATAACTTTATTTATGTGTATAATTGTTGAGATATTTTCTGAAATTAATTTCCTGTATTTAATTAATTTCCTTCGTAATGGCACATTAAAACTTCTTGGCAACTCTACTAATTAGCGTTTCGATTTGATTTTTTTTTATTATTTTCCGACATATTCACAATGGAATTGTTAAATCAAATGTAACTACCCATTCATATGATGTGAAAAACCTCATTTAAAAATATTTCTAGATTCATTGTTTTTTTTTGTAAATTCGCATTGATAAAAACTGACGAATCTTGATGCTAATTACATTCTTCATCTCAAATAGCGAATATCAAAGTATTCATTACAGAGATTTAGTTCATCTTTATTTACATCAAAATAATTGCTACTTGGGCAGTTAATGTCAAACCAGACTGCCGGTTAACGACGCTGTAATTTTCTAATTGATTGAAATGACAACAAGTGACGTTATTTATTTCCAATAGTGGAATGGCCGCGGTATGGTAGACGACAGAGTGTCGCGGTATTAATAATTATAATCTCCGTCATAGTATATCGCCAGCGTGTGACCGTCCTCGCGGCGCACTGTTTGCGTTCCATCGCGCATGATGCGTTTGTAAACAAAAGCAACGGACGCACCGCTCACTGGCAATCAATGTCCGTTCGCTTTTACCTGTCGATCTTAACATTTCTAATAAAATACTAAGATCACGTCATTACGACGTCCTGCTGTATGTTAAGCACATAGCGAGTCGTATTGTGAAACAAAGCTGTGCGTCTTGGCGAGATGCATTGTGGCCGGGCGGCGGGCGGATGTCGCGTCGCAATCTCGGCAGCCCCACCTGCCGCCGCGTTCCCACACTCCGGCGCCGCAAAAAACGCGCCAGACAGAGACGCAGCGCCCCGCTCTCTGTAGCGCGCCGTCTCGCTCCCGCGCCAGGGCTGTGCCTGCCCGATACAGCCTCCACGCGACTCCATAACCGCGAAATCACAATTTTCTGGAAAAAGTAAACAGACGACAACCCGACACGATCGACATCTGAATCATCCCAAAACAACAACAAAAAAAATATTTTTTATATGGAACGTGTGAAAGGAACAATATCGCGAACGTAAACGATCGTATGTTACACAAATGCATGGCAATAAAAGTCTCGGCAACCCTATCAGTGGAGTTTGTATCGGCGATTACGAAAATGTAAAAGCGAGAGAAGCGGCCATAATGTAATGAAAACAACGCAGTAGGTTCGCGCACGCACACAGCCCCGCGCTCGCGGGCCGCTACACAGATGCCACGAACCGGGTCAAAAACACCTTTAAACGAGAACTGAACACCAATCGAAATAAACTCTGTACTTGACCGTGTCACGAAAGCTGCCTCACATCTGCCGAACGGTATCTTGCCTTCTGGGAAAGCTTAACAATCCCGAAAACTTATTTGCATGTCCCGGCGGCATTATCCACCGTCCAGCACTCCTGCTTAATGATAGGGTAAATATCGCGAGAGGAGCCTTTATGGCCGCTTAATTTCGCCTAATTATTAACGAGAGTAAAGTTCTCACGAATATTACATTATATTCTGTGTTGTATTGCGAATCCCACGCGCACCTAATTTCCGTTTGGGATAGAAGCAGATGTAGGGATCAGTTAAATATTTGCTGAACACGTGTGGGAAGTGTCAGTCAGGGCCGAAGTTGTCGTTTTTGTTGTCCTACCTGTCCTCGGCGAAGGCCGGGGCTTCGGCTGAGACCTTGGTCGCAGTGCGGCGCACGCTAGCCTTTCATTAGAAATCGATACTATTCATGTCCATCGATAATAATTAATAGGTCTGCAGGAGCGCGCCGTAACATCCTCCCCGCGGCTTCTTCGTGCCCACTTACGATCTAAATTGGTTTTGGAGTGTAATTTTTACTACCGTTTTACCTCAGTTCGAGGGTCAAGATAAGTTCGAGTGGCTCTGGAGTAGCACGGCGCACAAACACCGGCACTCGAGCTCTTTGATCTGCTCTGGCGGAGCGAGCGCGGCGCCCGACTTACTTTTTCTTCGTCTCTTATGTTCCTCATAAAGTTTTATTAATAATTCATTATAATGGCCCACCGGAGGTCATGAGAAGCGATTGTTTCAAATAACATTTTATATTTATTTGCGAAAGTGTGAAACGTACGTGAAAGCAGCTTATATTTGAATTTTCTCAACAGTTAAAAGATTCATTGCAGCAATGATAATAGATATAACCGCGTGAGTGAGCTAACCAATTCGCCGGAGTGCGGCTTAAGCCGATTTGCGCACTCTCGGAGCAAGTTTGGGGGCTTTATGCTCGCTCGGCTGTGTTTAAACCTATAATAGTGTCTAGGGAGCGCGGTGCGGAGGCTAATCTCCTTTATGCAGCTCCCGACCGCCTCTAAGCTCACAAAATAGCTCCCCGACTCCACGGTGTAGTCGGAGCTTCGCTGAAATTGCTTCCTCGTCCAATTTAGAACCGGAATAAGCCAGTCCACATTTGCATTTGGATAGGGAATGAAAGTTATGATCAAGATGGCGTCTAGTATTTTTCTAGCGAGTTAGGGGAATAGTAACGGTCGAGCGACGGTTAGGCTCCCCGCGCTATCTGCCCCCCTTTGTATTCGCTCCGATAACTTGCCCATGCGCACCCGACCGATACGACTCGCACCGCACGTCTTATTTCAAAACAATTTTTCTTAACATCAGCGATACATTACCGTTTTGCTTTTTACGAAATAGATCTTTGACGTGTCCATGCAGCAATGAACTCGTTCATTAAAAATAAAACGAGGACACTGAACGTTTTCCGCAAATTGGAAGCAGGGTAAAGTTCGATGTGTAAACAGTACTACATACGAAGTTAATGATGTAAATATAGTCGACACGTACAACTCTCTGGTATAATAGTCTCGTATTATAATTAGAAATCCCTGAAGACATGGCCCTCGACGTGACTAAAGTGCTGTTGCACGCGAAATTAAAGTGAAAATTTTAATTTAATGCAGGTTATAAAGTTCAAAGAGGATTTCGTTGTAGTTACGAGTTGGTGCGAGTGAAGATAAATAGTGTGTGCGCGCGACCTCGCCCCCGGCCGGGACGCTAACGAACCTCTCTCTTTGTTGCACTCGCCGTGTCCTTTACAGCGAAACGGCACACAGATTCCAACGTTAATGTGAGATACCGCGCGGGAATCGAATATCCCCCCGATGATTAAACGCTCCTGCTTCCTCTACAATTAAAGAAGTCCATTAGCGCGCTGGCTCCATCGTGAGTGCTTTGTCTTTGTGACGCTAACGAATGTATTGTTTTGTTGCAGCGCGGTGCTTGCCCGGCTGCGACGCGGAGCACGGCCACTGCCTCAAGCCCGACGAATGCATGTGAGTATCCACTTCACACCTTTGTGCTAAACGCGCACGTTACCTCCCTCCGTGTCTAAATCATTCATCCTCCTCATTGTTCCCTACGAGAAGAAAGACAAGCTTTTTGTCGCTTGTTATCACGTCCCATTGTGTACTAACGAATGTTGTCGTTTAATTCCAGTTGTCATTCGGGCTGGGTGGGCGAGCTGTGCGACCAGTGCGAGCGACACCCGGGCTGCGTGCACGGCACCTGCCTGCGGCCCTGGGACTGCAACTGCGAGGAGGGCTGGGGCGGACTGTTCTGCAACCAGGACCTCAACTACTGCACCAACCACCGCCCCTGTCGCAACGGCGGCACCTGCCACAACACCGGCCAGGGCAGCTACACCTGCATGTGCCCGCCCGAGTACACCGGGCCAGACTGCGAGAAGTCGCTGCACTCCTGCGCAGTGCGGCCCTGTCTCAATGGGGGCGCCTGCGTGCCCGACGAGGGCGGCGAGCTGGCGTGCGCCTGTCCGCAGGGGTATGAGGGCGCGCGCTGCGAGACCCGGCGCCTGACGTGCGCGGACCGACCCTGTCGCAACGGTGGCGTGTGCGAGCCGCGCGGGGCTGGCTACGTGTGCGAGTGTCCCGTGGGCTACGCTGGGACGGACTGTGCGCTCGAGGCTGACCCGTGCGCCGCGGGGCCTTGTCGCAACGGGGCCACCTGCTCGCGCGCTGGCGACGGCTTCAAGTGCACCTGCCGTGCTGGCTTCCGTGGAAATCGCTGTGAGATTGACATCGACGACTGCGCGGGTATCATGTGTGAACACGGTGGCACCTGCGTCGACCTCGTTAACGGACAGCGGTGTCAGTGCGCACCCGGCTTCGTGGGCTCGCGCTGCGAGACCAGAGTGGACCTATGCCTCGCTAAACCCTGCGCGAACGGTGGCGAATGTAAGATCCTCGACAATGACTATCAGTGTCGGTGTAGACCTGGATTCGCTGGCAAGGACTGCAGCATCGACATCGACGAGTGCTCATCTTCACCGTGTCGGAACGGAGGCACCTGTAGAGACCGAGTGGACGGCTACCACTGCTCGTGTCCCCCGGGCTGGGGCGGTAAGTCGTGCACCGTGTCGCTGGCGGAGCTCGTGTCCAAGCAGGCGGGGGGACATCAGCGGCGGGTGGGGGACGAGGGGGGCGAGGAGGCGCTATCAGGGCAACAGGTGGCGTGGATCGCGTCCGTGACGGCCGCAGTGCCGCTGGCGGCGCTGGCCGCCGTGCTGGCCATCGTGTGCCTGCGCCGGCGCCGCGCGCGAGCCCTGCGCGCCGCGGACGCGGAGGCGCGCGCGCAGAACGCGGCCAACGCGGGCGGGCACGTCATCCGCAACACGTGGGGCAAGTGCGACGCGCCGGCGCCGGAGTGCCAGAACGCGCACAACGCGGCGGCCGAGGAGTGCAAGCGCAAGACTCTCAACACAGAGAGCGCGCGCCTGCTGGCCGCGCTGGACCCGCGACTGTCGCGGCTCTCCGCGGACTCCGCCTACTGCGCTAATAGGTCAGTATCACGACATACTGTGCTACTACAATTCTCTCAGCATATTTAATAATACTCGATATTTAAAAGCTCTTTGACATCTCTAGCTGTTTAATTAAACATTTATTTAACTGGTATTTTCGACAATGTGTCTAACTTGAGTTTTCTATTGTTACAGCGATACGTCGCTAGTTAAGCGAGCGCTAGAAGGCGGAGGGGTGTACGTATTAGACGACCATTGCTTGCCGCCGACGTACGCGACACAAGTGTAGTGATACTAAATGCGTCAATGGACAACACTAACTTATTTATTCACAACGGACGCTCGTGCGAAACAGGCTGTGCGCCGCGTGTAAATATAGCGTAAAGTGTAAAGTGACCCTGTATAAACGTCTAGTTATAAGCGTTCCGAAGTATTTATTTAAGAGAGCGATTCGTACGCCCCTGTAAATAGTATCGGCGGGACGGATCGCGTTTTTTCCGCCCCTGATCGGCGAGCGTCGTGGCGACAGTGGCGCCGCCAAGCGTCGAGCGGCCGCCGCGAGGACCGCGCGAGCCGAGGGGCCGGTGGACTTGTCCACGTCGCGATCTCTGTACACTTGGCCCGAGGACATTTTGTCTACAGTTTAAATAGTTCGTCAAAAATTAGAAAACGTAAACATTTTTGTATAAAGTCTAGATCCTCTTAATTTTTATATATAGTCCTCGTTAGCCTTTTGCTAGTTAAACTGTTTACAAAATGTTCAAGTCCAAGTATAGGTAACGTGTGCTGCGTCCCGTAGCTCGGTCCGCTGCGCGACGCCGCATCGTGGCGCGGCACTGCGCCGCATCGTGGCGCGGCACTGCGCCGCATCGTGGCGCGGCACTGCGCCGCGACTAGGCGCGGAACTACGCCGCTCACCACTGCGGCCAGTGTCGCTCCACGAACACAACACACCACTAACACTATCCCTCTAGACTCGCACCAGTATAGAAGCCAAACCGTGCGTAAAATAAGATTAGACTAATTTATAAAAAAATAATAATAACGCGAATGATGCGTTCATCAGTTTTACATTGATTTATATTTTGTGATTGACTAATTGTTGTCATTTGTTCCTATGATTATGATAGTGAATTATCTCACACAAAAAATCTTGTTCAGGTTTTCTTGAAAATCGACGTAGATTTTTTTCTTTCCTCTCGTAACTTCTGTACTCGGGCTGTAGTTCAGTTAGCACGATAATGTAACGTTCCTGAGACTGTGAGCGCCATTCCTACGAGCTGTATGCCAGCATGCAGCTCGTACGAGTCGCGCTCGCACTACACAAATGTTCACGCACGTAGTTAGTCCATAGGTTAAAATTAACTTCAGTACTTATAGAAACAAATTGTCGAAACCTAAGTCATTGTGTATAAAAAACGTAAGTTTTAGTTTTGTAAGTATATTCTCCATTACTTATAAGAGTACTGAGACAATATAAATGTGTCATCAGGCAACATAGGACAGGATACTCTGCTTGTTTTAACTTATTTATTTGAATAGGTACAGTTCTCGATATGTTGTGTTTGTGGTTCGCCACTCGAGCGGCCACACACGCCGGCAGACTGTGTGGACGCTCGACTACGAATCGTTTATGAAATAATTTATGTTAAATTACAATTTTATAAAGTCCGTGTAGATATATGCGGTAAGTGATAGGTTATATCACCTCTTATGTTGCCTTTTGTACTCGAACGTAGATTAAAAAGGTTAAATCGACAAAATTGTAAAAATATGAATAGACTGATGATCAATAATAATTCTCTTGTATTTAATTTTTTAAGATGACAAATAAGTTTAAATTATGAGGAAATAATGAAACATCCAAATGTACTAAAAATAGAATCATAATTTTTGTACTTAATTGATCACAGTGAACCTTTCATTTTTCTTTTTGAGAATTTCGTTATGATATTATAATTCAAAATTATGATTTCCATTCCGAACAATAAAATGACAGTATTTTTAATTTATTTATTACAACCGTATCATTATAATTATTGTGAATTTCTTTAATTTTATGAACAAAATCATTGTTTAATTATTTTTTGAGCTTAAGTTTACAATTGACTGATGTAAATTGACTTATATATGATATTTTGGACCCATTTTAATAAATCATGAATGTATTTGTGGCTGTATGTGTGAGTATACTGAAAGATAAAATTTCAAATCATTCCATTCCTTAGCTAAGTAGCCTTATCTATAAATCTTAATGTTTAATTTCTCTATTTTCTTATTATTGTTTATTTTGCATGTGAAACCAGTGATTATCTTAATTGTTCTATGTTTCGTCCGGTGTGGACAAAGTACAATTATCTGTTATCTATCTTTAGTATAATAATGTTACCTTTTGGTATATTCACATAAATGTTTCAAAAGAAAAATGAAAGAAATCTTCATGTGAAAGAAAGCTGTAACCGATAATTCCATAAATAGATTCTAACAGAATAAAAGTCATATTGTATTGCTAATGCGGTGATAAATTTGCCAGCGAGTGTTTGTGACGAAGTGTAATTATTGCAGTGAATGCAAACGAGAAATAAAATGTTAATAATAAACAATTGTTTACAAAAAATTAAAAAACGTCATTTCATTTTAATCATATTTCACAACCCCAAATTGATCCAAATTGATTGATGACAACACGCTTCTATTCCACGAAGTTTAAAGAATTACATTTACAAATTCTCCCAACCTGAGTGCGAAAAAATAACCATAAAAATATAGGTAGGAGAAATTTTTGTATAGGACCGATACTGTCCCAATTCGCTGGAAAATATAGGCTCACCCCCTATTACATGGGACTCATAACATAAATACTGAAAAGTGGGTGTTACATTGTACAGTGGTATAATGTGCACCTCTGCCTACCCCTTCGAGGATAAAAGGCGTGATGTTATGTTATGTTTGCTGGAAAATACAATATCTCAAACAGTAGAGGTCTTCGTAACTCTCATAATTTTTTTCTTTTATAATAGGTATCTTCTGATTCACTTCGTTGCGGGAACCAAGACAGTTATTCATGTCCCTGAGACGCGCCGGACTTCAGTGTTCCGGTGTTTTCATGGTTGTATCTACTGTAGATCCTGGCTTACAGGAGTTGCAACGTTTTTGGGAAGTTGTGCCGGGTTGTTCCAATAAAAAAACAGCATAAAGTGAAAGATATATTTTATTTGTTAATTCACGACAGGGTGGGGGTGAAATGGAAAGGGGCCTTTTCTAAGGCTCTGATAAATTCTTATGGACGTCTACCGTTACTTCAGGTTAGGAAAATATCGTAATTTTTATGTTACGACCTCTAGTTTTTGATTTCCATAATAAATGCATCTTACAAAACATGAAAAGTACTATTCATTTCTCTCCTGACAAAGGTGCACGTGCATCCCTTGTCCCCGCTGTAGGCGGCGCGGCGTCCATGCTCAAAACATCAGAAGGTTTTTAATTCTGTCATATCCATACGAAATATGAACTTGACGCCTATGAAAAGGATTGGTCACAGTAAGCTTTGAGAAGAGACCAGTGGAAGGAAGGTAGGAAGGCCTTTGCCATGCAGTGGGACGACCATGTCTTCATGCATGCATGCATGGCATGACTGCCTCGTTGCCGAGTGGTCGCAAGTGCGACTGCCCGGCGGCAAGGAGTCTCGGGTTCGATTCCCGGGTCAGGCAAAAATTTATGGGTTTTAAAAAAATTCTCAGTTGTAGCACGGAGTCTGGAATTGGGCCCGGTATATGGCAATAGGCTCACCCCCTATTACATGTGACTCATAACATAAATATATGATAAGTGGGTGTTACATTGTACAGTGGCGTAATGTGCACCTCTGCCTACCCCTATCAGGATGTCGCGGAGAACCTAACGGATAACCGGGGCTCCGGCTCGAAGTGCAGGAGAAGGAACGGGGTGGTTTTTTGTCAGAAAGAGTCTGACACTATCCCGCCTCGGTGAGGTGGGAGAAGTCATTTGATGATTTTCCCCCTTGTTTGTTAAGGTTCGATCTTATATTAGCAATCTCCTTATTTTTATGTACTATCTGTTTGAAGGTATTGATTCTAGACAGCAAATTGATGCAGTCTACACTGATTTCCAAAAAGAGTTTGACAAAATTTATCACAAATTACTTCTCAATAAAATCGCTTACAATGGAATCAGGAGGCATCTTTTGCAATGGTTTGTATCTTATATAATTAATAGAACTCAAAAAGTTGTGACAAATGGCTCAGAGTCCAAATGTATTCCGGTCACGTCGAACGTCCCCCAAGAATCCATTCTAGATCATTTACTCTTCATTTTAAATTCATTGATAAACAATGACATAAAAATCTGTTTCCAACATTCTCAGTGTCTTCTTTATGAGATGGTTTAAAGGTCTATATAGCCATAAATAACAAGCAAGATTGTATTAATTTCCAGCAAGACCTAAATCGTTTTTCCAATTACTTCTTCATTAAGCTTTTTCTTAGTCTTCCAAAGTGGCATGTTATAACATTTACCAAAAAGAGAAATAAGACGGAATTAAACTACTACCTTGCTAATACAGTCCTAGGTAAAGTTCTCTTCATGATCGTAGGGTCCAGTTAGATTCGAAGCTCCACTTAGATGTTCATATTGATTATTAGAAATTGTAACTTAGTTTGTCTTGTTTTGATTTGGAATCATTAGCAAGGGTTGTGTTTTGATTGTTTGTTCTAACTTAGAATCATTTTTAAAAATCGTTATTTAGTTTTGTTAAAATATTTGCATGCCAAAAATAGGCGATATGATGAACTATTGTTATGTCATAAAATCTGTAAACCACCACATTTCAGGCAAATAAATGAATCTATCTATATAGATGGTATAGTTTGTAAAGCTTAGGTACCAAATGTTTGGTTTCGTTATGTGGGCTTCTAGGGAGTTTAGGACCTTTCACCTTTTTGCATTCACACAAATCTATAACTAGACCTCAATTTGAAGTTCGAAGATCCTCTGTACAAGAAATATAATGATATTCTGGAGATGATACAACGCAATTACCTTCTGTAGAGGTATAGTCAAGATAGTCCTAACTTGATTGAGAGTATAATTATACTACCTGGTTCCTCGCACAGCTTATATATATATATCTATGTGTGGTGCACCATCGGCGTTTGTTTGCTACTAACTATTGTAGATCCAATGCTGGCTTGTTCACCTCTTCATCGCATGGTTGAGACTTACAACGGTGAGTTCAACGGGATTGACATACTTTTTCTGAGTAAAAACGTTTTTAAAAAGCATATTCGGACAACTCTTAGGTATCGGGCAGTCTGTCTGTGATGCAGTGTGTACGAAATTGTTCGTAATCGATCATCGTGAATTAATAGAAGCTGTTGTGTTGTTTCACATTAGTTTGTTCTGATTAAAAAGTAATCTGTGGAAAACTGGGTTACATATTTGCCAAGTATAATGTGTAAGCTGAATTACTTATGTATATTTTGTAATATGTTACTGTTTTTATAATAACTATCGTGAGACATTAATTTATGTAACTAAAAATCGCGGGTTACTCATATTCACGTGAGTAACCGGCGATTGTTACTGTTTGTTTTTCCTTAATAAATAAAAAAATAAACAATACATAACAAATGATAGTCATGAAAAGAGCTTTCCAACAGCATACGACTGGTCGTTATTGGTCGGTCGGTACATTCTGCCCGTCATCGTCGTCATTATTTCGTGAAAATATGTGATTTTTGGTCATAAGAATACTACACAAGGTCGGGACTCGGGAGTAAGCCAAGGCCATTGGGACCTTCGCAGTTTCTAATCATGATCAATGATTTACCCAGTGTCTTGTCTAAAACTGAATGCCTTGTTTGCTGACAATCTAAAGTTATTTTTGCTCTATCTCTGATATTAATGACTGTGAGCAATTGCAAAGAGATATTGATGTAGGTAGTTGTTAGATGGAGCGAAAGTAATGAATTATTATTTAATGTCACCAAATGTAAATCGATCACATTTAGGTACTCGTTCTAGATCCCGTCTAAATGTCATATTTTAAATTAGCATTAGCAGGTACACATCTTGAGCGAGTTGCATCTATACGTGATCTGAGCATTACATTGGATGCTATACTGAATTCACGAGCACATAATTAGAGTATGCAAACGCTAGCAAAGCTCTAGGTTTTATAATAAGAATGTCCTAAAATTTTAGGAATCTTAAGACCCTTTAGCTTCTCTACAACGCATATGCACGTAGTAAATTAGAATATAACTCAATTATTTGGAGTCCACATGAAAAATATCCTTATGGTTAAAAAATCCAGCGTAAGTTTGCACGGTTCCTATACAAACGTGAATATGGATATTATCCATTTTTATTTATTTATTTTAATTCGGGTAACCAACAGCTATATAACAAATAATAAAATTTCAGAATATGCTAATACAAAGCCAATTATAGGTTTCCACGCGTAGCTATAGTATATATTTACAGAGGTTTTGCGAATGCAATGCACATAAAAGTATAAAACATGGATAGTCATTCAAAAAATTTTAGGTTTAGTCGCTTAACGCTAACGGTTTAACTGCTTGTGGTAAATGGATCAAGTCCTAAATCCTTGCACAATCTATTATAATCCCTACTCACTCGCACAATATAGGATTTTGTCTATAATTTGAGGAAGAAGTTGGGACAGCAATTGGTGGGTTAAATCGAACCGACTTTTTCGGAACATTAAATGACAGCTTATGCAAAAGGTCTGAGCAATCGATTTCGCTATTCAGTATCTTGGCAAAATAAGTGCAATCCGCTATTCGACGGCGATTTATAAGTGGGTGGACATGAAATTTTTTGCATAGTTCCATATAATTCTCCGATCGATACGGTATCTTCAGACGAAAACAAAGAAAGCGACTAAATCTTTTTTGGATGCTCTCAATGCGGTCTATGTACTTGTCATAGTAGGGGTTCCAGATTTGGGAAGCATATTCAAGATGGCTTCTGACGAATGTGCAGTACAGGATCTTAAGTGTTTTAGCCTTTCTGAAACAGCCCCCGAGCCTTACCATACCGAGATATATATACCCATCAATGTTTGTTTCTGGCATAGTAGGCCTGGACACGTTGGAACTGAGGCGAAAATATGTACATATCTTACACTACGACTACCATTTGATAATTGGGAAGATAGATAATGCATCGGTGCGTGACAATATTCATTTTTATGTCCCCGATCGATATTTGCGTGGTACTGGTAGGCGGCGTCACCGACTACTTGCTTGTCCGCCGAGCTGGCGGTCTCCTTACTGTAGTAACTGTCCAACGGGCCGGGAGATTGCTATGATCAATGACCTTCTACAGAGCAATCCTGATGCAGACCTTTTTTTTCGATGGTGTTAGTACAATATCCAGATACATTTTGACTTATCTCAAGGACTCTTAACACTTCATTTTAGAATAAATAGGTACTTACCTACTTAGTTTATGAATAGTCGGTTTTTATAGTTGGGTTGATTTTTATTACTTACCTAAATATTAATAATTTTGACTGCCTCATTGGCAGAGTGGTCGCAAGTGTGAAGTGCAGGGCAAGGGGTCTCGGGTTCGATTTCCGGGTTGGGCAAAGTATTACTGGGTTTTTTTTAAAAAAGCTCAGTAGTAGCACGGAATCTGGAAATGTGCCCGATATATATGGCAATAGGCTCACCCCCTATTGCATGGGACTCATAACATAGTGAAAAGTGGGTGTTACATTGTACAGTCGCATTTAAGTGCCGTAATGTGCACTTCTGCCTATCCCTTCGGGGCTAAAAGGCGTGATGTTATGATGATGACTTAAATATTTAACTGTATTTGATCTCATTGTGTTTGTTACTTTAGTTATATGTAGATAAATATTTTAATTGTGTAGGTATTCAGTGACATGTAGACGATTTGGTAAAATAATGTTAGTCTATATTGTTGTAAATTATAAATAAATAAATTTCGTTTTTGTCCCGAAGTAAAAAAAAGATAAAAGGCGTGATGTTATGTATGTATGGAAACTTGCCATTCTAACTTACATGAAAGATTTGTATTTTCTATAAACATTTGTTTTACATGGATAATAAAAACCCTATAACATTTTCGTTATTAAACCACATAATAACGTGCCCCATTTTGTTGTGTGTGGACCTGGTGTCAGAGACAGACGATGAAATTCTAGGATGCGTACGAAAATAAATTAAAACAAATAAAATTGGTATAGCCTTATTTATTATTTGGTTATTAGTAACAAATATACTATTTACAAAATTAGCCTACCAAGTAGAATTGTCTTAAAGATGTAGAATTAAATCTTATGTAGTTACATCTTTTACCAAAAAAATAGGTAATTAGAAAATTTCGTCAAACTTTCTTACTTTCACTTAAAGTATGGGCAAATACTGACACCACTATCTTTTCAGATAAAAATGCATCAAATGACTTACAGAAAATAAAAATTATACATCATTTTTAACACAATTAACAAAATTAAATTATTACAGTCAAGAATTCAGTAAAATTGTTTACTTACATAAATAAGTATCTATTTGCCCACTAGCCCATAAAGCGACCCTAAATAACCTATATATAGACAAAGACATCTATCACTCGTGTGAGACAAAAAATATCAAACACGGTGCACAATATAAGAATCTTATATTCAACCATCGTGACTTCAACAAAGCATTAGCATAATGCTAGAGATAGTGTAAGAATGTTATAGTGAGACATTGTACTTTATGCTGATGGAGATCAGATTTATGATACCAAATTAATTGCATACTTATACAACAATTTCTAAGTATTCTATTATTAAAAATGTTTGGAGATATAACAGATTGGGTGTTACATCCAAACTTCAACATGAAGCTTTCGGATTAACACCTGAAAAGTATCCTAACTATATAAAGTGCTACTAAAAGTAGTGAAAACTAGTTTACTTTCAATATTGATATGGATGCTAAGAATCAGAAAGAACAATATTGTTACTATAGTTGAGGTCACGAACTTGTTAAAACTATAGACAAATAAATCTATGAAGCTTACAACTAGGGTCGCTCTAGTCACCACTACGCGGCGACCTATCTGTACTCGCGCGGTCTTGCGCGTCGCCATTCTGTCGCGGCGATCCAGAGCGCGATCGAGAGGCGGAGTGATCACGAGAAGCTGAGCGGTCGCGGGACCTGGACCGAGAGCGGGATCGGGAGCGAGATTGAGACTTGCTCGGACGACGTTCTTCCTCACGCTTCGGCGACGCCTCCTTGCTGCGAGAGCGAGACCTTTCCCTGTAGATATAAAATATTATTACAGTATGCTCACAGGTCTCTTTGTTTGATTATTATTTACATATCTCAGGAGATTTTGATGTCTGTGCATTAAATGAAAGTAAAAAAAAGATAAGCTGTTAGTAACATTATTTACAGAAATTAAACAGTAGTGTATTTAATTAATAGGTGGTGAGGATGATGCTAATTACTTGATAGTTGTATTAGTTAATTGCTAATTAATTTTTAAACCAAAAAGATGGGTGGGATCCAAACCAGAAGCCATGAGAAAACGAAAGGTGTAACTACATGATTAACAGCAACTAGCTCATTGTTACCCAACATCAAATGCTCACCTTGGAACGGCTTCTCTTCGTGATGCGGGAAAACATGGATCGAGTTAATAATGTATTTGTAATGTGCAATCAATATTAATAACATTGGATGAATTTTGTTAATATGTGAATGCCAATGGGTTCAGGTAGTGGACTGACTGACTAATCTGACAATAATGCTCTTTGTGGTTTGTGTGAGATTATATTTCTTACACAATATAAATGTCTAAAGTTTCAATGTAAAATTTAAAATTAACAGCACAGCATGTCAACGTGTTCTGTACACATTTCAACATGTAAATAAATGATATTGAAACCTGTTACACCAAGTATTCAAACACGTTGACAGAGAAAAATAACCTCACAGAATTTGCACAACCGTCAGACTTGATTGAGAGCACACATTGAATGGACTTACTTGGAGGCAGCTTTCGGTGATCGGGACTTAGACCTGGAGGCAGACTTCCCGCCGTTCCTCTCTGCCGAGGGCCGTGGAGACGCCGAGCGACGGTCAGACCTACGGGAGGCCGACCGACGGTCAGATCTACGGGACGCCGAGCGAGACCGCGACTTCGAACGACTGCGATCCCTAATCGACGCCGAAAACGAACGCCAGAAATGGTAGTAATAGCTGGGTTTAGTTACGTCCACTACTAGACAAGTGACTCTAGAGTTGAACCTGTCATCATGCACTTACTTCAGAGTTATGAGAATATTTTTTTAGAATAATGACAGACCCAACTCCTTCACCGACACACAGTTTAATGTGAGGCAAGTACACAAGTCGTTGCGTCACATTAGTATTATAAAATTATTGCTATCTACAAAAGTAAAGTACTATTGGCTAAGTACTTACAGTTTTAAATTTTGCTCAGCGCAAGTTATAACACACCTAGCCAAATGAATACTAGGTTAATTTGTATACATATTCATGCATATATTTTGATTTTATTGGTTGTATTTACTGCTGACATTTGAGGGAAGAGACAAGAGATGCTTACATGCAAGCTTTAATTTATAAGAATTAGAATTTAAGGGGAATGGAGTCAGTTGAGAAAGTCAGTTAGCAGAGTATTAGTGCATAATATCAACAAATCCGACATTGACACGTCTTTCGTGTGTAGTAAGAGGTCGCAGTCGTTTACCAACTCGTAATTGCTTAGAACTATAGCATGTTTTGGTACTAAATATTATTCTTTCGTTTGGATATATTTAAGTATGGCTTATGGCCTCAATTTCCTATTTTTACATGATTTTGTCAATAAGAAGCCCTGCTATGCAAAATATTTGGACTCTTGGTTACAAGTTCATTTTAAACTTATAGCTGAAAATAACAAAACTCTATTTTTAAAATGGTTACGCATCTAAATGTGAATGATAGCAAATCATATATCTACAGTAAGGATTTGATTTCTAAATGATAATGAACTAGCTTGGATAACCGCAATTTTTTCTATAAAGCTAATATGAAGTATCAAATTATTTACATAGCAGGGGCGAGATGGGGGAATTCTGGTTGATACTCACTTGGATCGGGATCTGCTGCGGGACTTGACGACTGGGCTCTTGCTCTTTGGCCTAGATTTGGAGCGAGAGCGGCTACGGGAGGAGCGACGGGAGCGAGACCTGGAAAATGTACAACAATTTTTATTATACACATTCAATGCTTATGTAAAACGCAATGTGTTTAATGTTTCCTCAGTTAGAAGTTTATCAGCAAGAGCTTTCAGCCCCGAAAGATGGTAAATAATATAGTATCATCATTAAAATTTTGTTTTAACTTAAATAATTAGTGTATGTATGCTAAAGAAAAAATGTTTCTTACTCATGTTTTATACTAAACGTATTGATTTTGCTGTTCAATAAACGGTATAATTATTATTAAACTTTTTTCTATTATGTACTTTGCTCTCAGTCAAATAGACAACAAATTGTATTAGTATTATATTTACCTGGATCGGCTGCGTCTGCGGTCTCGGGAGCGGGATCGGCTGCGACTTGACGAGGAGCGAGTGCGACGACGAGAGCCACGTCTAGCCTCAATCAGACGGATTCGTCGTCCGTTCAGTTCCGTTCCATCCAGCTTCTCAATAGCCGCGCGCATATCAGAGTGGGTGGCAAACTCTACCACACTGTAATAAATAATATAATTTAGTAAATATGTCGAGACTTAAAGATTTATGTTAGAAAATATAGACATCCTCAGTTAGAATTCTATCATCAAGAGCTATCAGCCCCGAAAGATGGTAAATGGTATAGTATCATCATGAAATTGTAATATTTTTCGTATTGTTAATGGTTTTAAAGTTAAAGGTCACTTACCCTTCGTTTCTATGCTGCTTATGAGCGTCAGCGTAAGTGACTTCACCAGCTTGACGCATGTAATCCTTCAAGTCCTGTAAAACAATGAAGCATGTTAACAAAGCACCTAAGACAGTTTTTAAAGCAACTTTTGCAAAAGTAATCATCAGAATTAGAAACTATCATCAAGGTTTTCAGCCCCGAAAGATGGTAAAAATACGATCTCATCATGACTTTTGCAAAAGTTTTTGTTTGTTTTATGTGACTGGACCTATCCTCAATATACTATGTCGGTTACACAACTTTGCGAGCAAATCTCCTAACGAAATAAAAAGATGAAACGATAGATATGCTTGTAACAGTGTTTTCGTACGCGTTTCTCAACAGTTATCATTGTTTACGGTACGTGTAGTTGTCCTCGCCCTCCATCGACCTCCTGTCACCAGTGACTACTCCAATGGCTTGTTTGTCCAGTCTGTACTCTTTACCATCTTGATTCTCAAGCTATTATCTATATGATTTGGTATTTCTACCGCATTTCTCCAGGTCTGTCTTTCTATTTGACACTTTTGTTTATGAATCCTTCTTAAGACATGTATTGTCGCGACCAAGTTGAAAAGTTTGACATCATTGAGTTGCATCTATTCCTGCTCTCTCTCTTTCTCTAGCTTCCAGCTGTGTATTTTGCCATCACTCTTTGATTTACAGTCTGCAACAGGTCATCAGGACTTCGCATTTCCATTATCCTCTAGGAAACCCACATCGGTATCTGCTTCACGTCCAAGCAATTCCTGTCTCGTCTTTCAGTGCTGCTTTCTTTATCTCCGGTCCCCAACCCTTGATGATCCACGTAAACAATGATACCGTATGAATTGTCGTATACGAAAAGCTGTTAAAGCCGCAAAAGAAATAAAGTTGACATACGAACGATATGATCTGCATGGCAGTCCACGATAGTGAGGACACTATTGCATAGTACTTCACTATTGCGAACAGAAGATGCTAAAAACTTAAAGTTAACAATGAAATAATGAATTTAAATGGGAGATTGCACATAACGAGAAACGGCTCCTGTTGTCTGTGCCCCCCTATCGACTTTACCTTGTCGGGGGCCACCGGGGGCTCGTCCGGCTGGAGGGGCGGGCGGGGTTGGGGGGCGTCATCACATCACCAGCGCGCCGTGACCGATCCTAACATCGCCTCAGACCACATCGCACACAGCGCTACATCGAGGACCCTGGCCACGATACGCCACCTTCTGTTGTTTTTAAAAATTATCTATAAAGCTCGTAAGTAAGTTTGGTACAACACTTGTATAAAAAAATACTGTTTTTAGGGTAATGAATGTTATGCACAGTGCTAAGTTTGAGAGTTTCAAAGTATGTTGTGTTAAGCTAAAGTTATGATGGTTACTATTAGGTAAATTATTTTGTATTTTTTATGTTTTATATTAGTATAAAGCAAATAGGGTGGTGTGGAGTTCTCGAGGCAGTGAAGGTGGTCCGACGATAGGTCCGTATCCTTAGCCGGTGTTTGATTGGGTAACGTTCGTCTCGTCGTCAGTCCAGGCAGTATTCAGTCCGAATATAACGCTAACTCGTTTCTTTAAAGTGTCATCTCTATTCTTCATCTATGCGTTTTTCTCTGGTTTGCATTGGATTATCCTCCAAGTCCTCAGTGAGCAGCATTGGTTTGTCCTTTCCATGCAGTGAGTGCCCTGTGACGATCAGTTTCCTCCCGTTCGCGACTAAAGGTACGTCTGTCCAGGTGATGCAGGCCGCCCAGCCCTCAAGTAATAGTGAAGATGTCCAGGACCCTGGGTGATAGGTGATGGAATGATGATGGGCCCAATGGTGTCCCGGCTCGATTTCTTACCTGCCAGCTAATGCGGCTAGACAAATTCTCGACGACTAGTCGATACTCGGTGCGCGTCGGCGGGCCGTATCTGTAACTGTAGTCACTGTAAACAGAAAACTCAATATTATTTCCATATTTAGTCAATGTGTTACGAGAAACTAAATATTTACTTTTAAGTGGGGATTAACTATGTGAAATTTTAATTGAGTTTAAAATTAACTTTTGTCTTGTATTCGAGATAATGATTTCCAAATGACACCATTCTTATATCTTTATATGAAAGATATCTTAATTTAATACCAAGAAGGTTATTTTACGTGAAAACATAGAAGTAATAAGCAATTACTTGCATATGCAATACTTCCATATCAAACTGATAAAATTATCAGATGAACAAATGTTATCTGTAACTACTTTTAAATGGTATCAAATGAGATAAGACTATTCTACTGTACTTACAGAAATGGGCTGTAATGACAAGTTATAAGGCTAATATTATTAAAATGAACAACATAACGAACACTAGACAATGTGTGTGAATTATACTTTGTTGGATTTAAGGGACAAAATCGGGACTTCTAGTTTTTAGACTTTAGGTATGTCAATAACATGAGGTTTGTTGTGTTTAAGACTGATCACATAACTGACAAAAGGAACAAAATGTAACTAGATAATTATTCACTCTGGGACATTTTGCAACACTAGTAATATGGGGGGTGGAATATCTTCATCTACTTCTATAGCAGTTACTAAATTACTTGCTATAATATTTAGCGAAAATAGCTATGCCGTGTTGAAATTGCAGTGTAGTGTAGTGTACCTACTTATGAAAACTGTAATAAATAAAGCAACAAAAATGAACAAAAACTTAACTAAGAACCACTGGGCTGTTATGCAAAAACAAAATAATCACAAAACGATTGTTTGGAAAAAACAAAATGCAAAGAATGATGGGATATCAAAACAATGCTCGGAATGGGCCATGAAGCAAAGAATTTCAAGTAGATAAATGCCTGAGCATGCAGACATATTTGTTAGCAAGAATAGCAGATTTAGGAAATTGTTTCTAAAGAATTTAAGGTTAATAAATATCTGGAAAGAGTTTGTGAAAATTTTGTAGGATCGACAATTTCATATTGTGCAAGCAACAATACAATCCCTTAAAATACTTTGGGTAGAGTCCAAGAGGACATAAGAATGCGAGAGGGAAAACGTTTCATGGGCGCAGCTAGGGTTAGCTCTCAGGAACATTCTGTCAACCACCAACCCATTTCACCAGAGTGACTATTACAGGCTTTACCTTTCTTTCACATCCTACGTCCTGGGTAGGAGTGATATGTTGCTAAAGTGTTTGGGAAAGAAAGCCTGGCTACGCCCATGTGTTGTTGCATATCATGCCCGTGTTCGCAATACAGACGGTTCACGTCTCGGCGGCGGGCGTCGCGGCGGCGGCGGCGGCAGATCCCGGCAGCGCCAGCGGTCCGAGCCCCGCGGCATGCCGCGAGCCCTCTCCACCGACACCCTACAACATAGCGACACTTACTCGTATCGCGACCGGCCGCGGTCGCGCTCGTAGTAGCGGTCGCGCCGGTAACGGTCGGCGCTGCGGTCGATGCCCCTGGCCGGCTCCACCACCACCCTGCGGCACACCCACGGTCTACTGTTAGCACTGCCCACCCCAACCTTGCACTCATACCGTGCACACCATCTTACACTTAACAGCTTACCAATTGGTAGCCAACTCATACAAGGGACTCGAACCCAAGTCAAAACAAATTTCAAAATTGACAAAAGTCAATGCAACAATTTAGAAATACATTACATCATTAAATTGAAAATAAATTGACCTGAAAATAGAAGTTTACCAATTAAAAAACTGTATTTTAGTTTGGCAATGTTAATGACACTTAATAATAAAAATAATTTAGAATAATAAAACTTTAACAAATGACCTTATTAGCATGTGATACATACCAGTTGGTAAGCAGACTTTTACAATGGAGTAAAGGCAGCCCACCAGTATACATCAACTTTCATTATACAACATAATCCTCAATTTGGAAATTTTGAATAAAAGATGTTATCAGTCAATAGAAATAAATTAAAAAAGAATAATTAAATATGAATGAATGCAGTCATTGATTTCATACAAATCTCTTACTTTCATCCTTGATCATAAATATCCGTTCTCCATACACACACAAATATGTGGAGCCGGCTGATAAAGGAAATCAATTATTAAATTGAAAATAACACAAATTAAAAGAATTTAAACTATATTCTACTTATGACTGTTTATAGATAGCAAATACTTTTATGGGGATTTGTCAGGAAGATTAAAATATAATAAGGAACATTTCAACAACTACTAGAAGTGGTAATAAATCATAATTTCTAAACTATTTTTATACCAAAGGCTCTCAACATGTCCATATTTCAAATAGGTAGCTAAACTCATACTCTTTTATAAAAGAAAGAATCAATGTTACACTACATGTATTGTTATAAAGTTCATACCTTTCTCCTAGTAGTTCTTTTCCGTTAAGTTCATAAACTGCATCATCTGCATCACGATAATCCTCAAATTCCTGTAAAATACAAAATTAAATTAATAACTTTATTATATGGTGATTTTACAAAGTTTTTTTTTTTGGATTTATGGACTGGTTATATTTATAGTGTACTGAACACTGCAATTCTAAGTTTAAAAAATTATCATTACACTAGTCACTGTATTAGGTTCCACTGTATTTTGTGGTATTTTATGGTATTAATGTAAAATAGTAATTTTGTGTTAGTAAAAAAATATTATGGACCTCCTTTAAATAACATTTTAGGTTAGAAATAACTGATTGGTTCAGGTTTACCAGAGTCCAACTGCTCAGTCTTCATTAAATATGTTTGCTCTTATTTGACTCTCACCAAACTTATGGGATACAGACAAAAATGTTGATAGTGAAATGTATAATTATATAGGTAGCTATTTGTGTCTCAAAGGAATCTATCCAAGTACAGCTGTTAGAAACTGTTATATGCTGTTTATAGTTAATTTCATACACATATTGTAAATTAAATGTCCATAACAGGAAAATAAACCTAATTTCCAACTTTCACGCTAATTATTTCAGACAAGTTTGTTGACATTATTTACAAAACAAACTTTTACTATATTATAGACGACTGTTCTAGAAATTTAATGCGAGTTGTCGAGCACAATATATGAATTAATACTCATTAGTAACTTAACATTCATGAAAACGTAAATAAGAATTTTGAACTTACCACAAATCCATAGCCGTTCTTGATGAGGATATCCCTTATCCTGCCGAAACCTTTGAAAAACTTCTCCAAGTCCCTGTCTCGGACGCCGAACGGTAGACCGCCGACATATACACGTGACCCAACCATATTTTCTGTAAACCAAGTATTTATATTGTACGTGTGAATTTATAGTATTTTTATAGGTTATGCAATAAACAATAAACTACTTTTGTGCTAAATCTAAATGTAGACAGCCATCAACGCGAATATAGGTAGTTTGGCAAACGAACGCGCCATGCGCGTGGTGATTTTACATTTTCCCGCGTGGGATTTACAGATTGGTTAAATTTATAATGTACAGAATATTGCAATTGTACTATTATACCGATTTAAATATAAAATATATAACCCATACATACATCTTCAAATAACAATTTAAAGACGTGATTTTTATCGATTTTAACGATTATACGTGGACCTATAGATTGGAGTAGGTACGCATCAAATAAAAACATCGATGATTTTAACATAGTAATCACCAAAATAGTATCAAATTTACACATAGTTACCGAAATTACGACTGTTTAGTTAAAATTCAGCAATAAACACACTGATAGGACACAAAATATATTATAGCACCAAGTCAAGAGCTACAACAGCCCGCGTCTTGCAAAACTAATCAATATGGCGGCTTGACCCGGGCAAAATATAAAGTAAAAATTACGATGATATTTACCTTACTTCCTAGTATGTAGCACTCAGCAAATTAAAGAATTTGTATGGTTGATTTACTTTAAACACAAGGAATTATCCATTCAATAATAATTACCTTTCAATTCAATTTTGTTACACTTAGACACGTGCACCACTAACAATACGAACACCGGAAAAGGCCTCCTCGTCGCTGTTTAGCTCGTCGCACGTCGTCACTGCAAGTGATGTGAAATGCGAATGAAGGAAGTCTCGAGTCGGATTTGTAACATCGAGTACGACGATCGAGACGGAGCGAGACGGAGCGACGCGTCGCTGTCGCTTCGTCTCGCTCGTCTCACCGCAGCGAAGGCTTAACGACATCTAATCATCTTCGTTTAGAGAATTGATTCATTACTTAAATATATGTAATTTAATCGCTAGTGAGAAATAACTTATTATATAATTAATTAGACATTTATATGACTACCACATAGTAAATAATTGTTACTTTTAAATTAAACAGTTATCGATTTCCATTGTTAATCATAATTACTTGAAATAGAAAGAAATGCATATGTTAATTTGTATTATTATAAGGGTACGTGCCCGTAAAACTTTGTAACATGAGTATAACTGTTAACTGACCTATGAAAGGCACCTTGATAAATTGGTATTTTCATACTGAATATGTAGTCGTGTACAAATTAGTATACTTAAAAGAAAAGAAAAAGATAATCGTTATGTCCTGTCCAGAGTTGATGTCTCGGCCCTTTATAATGTAAACGATTTGAATAAATTATTATTCAAATCGTTTCATTGGTATATTAATATATTACATTAAATTTTGACCGAGTGATCGATAAATTATGACGGCAGTTATATCCGATTTAATCGAATGCAGCTAGCCAGCTAAATGCCTATCACTATTTGGTTCGGAAGTAAATGTGTTGCCAGTTGTCAACATTTGATCAATAACACAGATATTGTTTTTTTTTTATTTTATTTTGTATGAAAATGGAAAAATATTTATAATGAGTTCACGCAAATATATTATTATTAAGAAAATGTCTGTTCGATAGTCTTGTGGTTTCAAATCAAGACAACAACAAGAACATGCGAGTGCGACGCTGGGACCATGGCTTTTAATCTCTACAAAGATATTATTTGTCCATAACGATCACATTAATATTATAAATATGAAAGTTTCTTTGTTTATCTGCCAATCACGCTGAAACTACTGAACGAACGGATATTCATGAAATTTGGTATACAGGCAGGGTATGGGCTGACTTAGGTGATAGGATTTTTTATCCCGATTGAATGCTCCGAAGGGATAAAACAAGAATCATATTCTATGCGGACGACGTCGCGGGCAACCGCCAGACTTTTATAATTCCCATTCCCGTGGGATTAAAAAGTAGGTAACCTATGTGTTATTCCAGACCACTATCCCTATTTCAAACGTCATCTCTATACTTTTAACACTTTTGGCGTGGCTGAGAAACAAACATACACACAAACTTTTGTATCTATCCTATTATACTTATTGGTAAGATGAATGTACCAAGATAATAATACATTGCTTACTGACCTAGGTGCTTACTCTTGAAACCATTCTCAATGTCAATGAAATTTCAATCTAATAAAATCTCAATAATTATCCAATGTCAAAATCATACAACCTATCGTAGCTGTTAAAGTAGCATTCAGAATACGGAATTTATAGTCAAACTCAACCTACTATTTAGTTCATGAAATTACCACGCAATACTGATGCAATGGGCGTTAGTATTGCAACTCAAGAGTACGAAATTTCTCAATGTAAATGACGATCGATCGGAATTGGATTAAAGGTACTAAAGAGAATGTATTAGGATAAATATAAATAAAACAATTTAATAAAATTCAAATTTTTATTTCCATTCCAAAAGCCAACATACCGTAATGCAATCGATTAATTATACGTTCTCAAATCCTTCAAAGGAAAGAAAAAATTAAATGCATTTCCATAGCATGTCTATTTTCTTCCAATTATCTAGTTAAAGACTAAAATATAAAAATTAAAAGAAATATGACACACTACTATGGGCATTGACTGCCTTATAGGAAAATTATAGAATGTTTGAAGTACTTTCGCTGTGGTTTTTTTTACAATGAAATAAAATTTTGAAAGCCTACTTTGGTAGGGTAAAAAAAAACACGAAATACTTTTGTTACGCAAACCACAGGGAGAGTGTACTTAATTACAAACTAATTATACATTCGTTATAAGAATGCGCCACACAAGACAGTCGCACTAAGGCATTTTACATTTTTGTCCATCTTGGACAACTCACACATTGAAAGCAAATTAAAATTTTACACCAATAGATACGCTACAACAAGCATGGTGGAAATATAACATTTTCAATTACGAAATAACTTTTCATAATCAAGTATAATATATAATATATTTTTCTAGTTTTCAGATCGAATTCAAGACTTTTGTTTAAAAACACAGAAGGTAAGTAGTTTGAGCAAAGTGATGTAATGTATCTTGTCTATTAGAGAGACTATTGATAATAGTTATATTTTATTTTAATGTAAACGAATTGTAACACTCGTTCCATTATCATGTAAGCGTTATACAAAGTCATAGGTCGGTTAAGTATCTTACGATTGGTCAAATATATACCACGCTTAAAATTATGGCATTTTTTTGACCACGTACCTGTGATAATAATATACCATGTAAGCGTGGTGTATTTTTGACCCATCGTCCAAAAATGAACAATTGAACACAGATAAAAACTGCTTCTCGGCGTGTTATTTTTTTATTTACGACGTTGGATTCTAAATATTTAGTAATCATACATCATTAGTAATAATGACAGTACTTTAGACTGAAGCCAGTCTTTCTAGATTTTGAAAGGCATATATTACTTAATAATAATATATTAAGTTGTAAATAAATATTATAAACGATACACATACATATACATTAAGTTTAAATCTAAGTATTATTAAAATGTCATTAAGTTCATGGCTAAAAGAGAGAAATAATTGACATGTAATACTTAGGTAATTAAAAATAATTCAACAAATAATTGACAATACAATAAATAATTAAACATATTTAAAACTAAATATCATAAAATAAAAAGTCAATAACAATGAATATAATAAATTCTAATTTTATTAAATCAGGCACATAATTATTAATTCAATGGTATTTAAAATGATATATTTGGAAAAGGTAATTACATAATTTCATGAGAATAATTTGCATTAAAAGAACAAAAAACATGGAAATCATTTTACAAACATTCTGATTAGATATTATTATTACTTGGCAATAGTATGGGAATTTATCAAATTAACTAATTTGAGTTTTAGAAGAGAAAGAACAAGCGGCAATTGTTATAATTATTGTGATAGCATAACGGGGCCTGCAGCTTTATTAAAAAAATCGAAGGTTTAAAATCTATTCGAGAAATGTGACATCGTTACGACTAATCGGTAGATTTTTGTCGATAACAATGTCGAGACTGCCGTTGATTATAATCTGTGTTTTTAGCGCGTTATTCATTTTAGTCTATGGAGAGAGAATGAAAAGTTTGTATCTAATCAAATTGATACACTTTTGCCGCGTAAAATTTTTCGTTATAATGATATCTACATGTTCTATTATTAAGATAAATGACATAATATAGTAAATAATATGGATATGTATTGAATCAAATGTTGATTAAATTGATGCACTAGTTTTATATCAGTCTTTATAAATATTCTTCAGGTAAGGCCACTCTGTAACTTATAAAACGAGAGCTGATAGTTTTCCGAAGTAGAAGTAAATCGTTGTCTAAATATTTTTCAGCAATTTTTTCGAAATATTTTGATATGAATTAAAAATGATTAGGTACCAGTCAAAGGTAAAAAACGTTCTAGTGGAGTTGCTCTGTGGGCCCACTAATTTAGTAAGCTTTGATTATAAAATATTAAATATACACAGGGTATATCATAATATTATCAAGATATAATCCAGAATAACTCACCAAAACTGAACTGATTTGTCAATAACATTACGAAAAAGTTGCTGATGTTTTTTTTTATAAATATATTAGTTAGGTAGGTATTTTGTAGAATATCTGTCACACAGCGCATTCTCACCTATTTTAAGTAACCTATCAAATAATTGTACTAAAATAGGCATGCTTCTACTCTACGTACAAACTTAAGAAACGTTTGTCAATGTTAGTACATTATACTAAAATATAGACTAACTATTTTGAACTTCATCTGATACAGATGATTACATTTTTTTTGGAACACCTTTTTTTCTATTTGAACTTTTTTTTGCTATGAGCAATTAAAAATGTCTAATATTGCGAACGGACCTAAATTAACTTCTGCCTTACAAAGGTTAGTCATTCCAATAGACACATCTAAGTAGTTTCTTCTTGAAAATGTTGTTAAAAAACGTAATAATAAATTGGTTACCTCTACACATCATCAGTACGTCATGATTTTTTTTTCAAATTTCTCCATTTGTACGTACATTTCTATGTTAGTAACAACGTCAATCAACGCCTCAATTCATTTCAAATCTTTTCTACCTAATCGTCAAAAAAGTTAGTATAATAATAAAAATTATTGCTTCACGCAATCCACGCTACCGTCATTCCGATAATTAGTTTATCTACCGTCAATAAACGTCTTAGTACCGAAGCCTTGAATACTTCAATTGGCATTAGTAGCACAAATAGTGTGCTGAATACTGCAAGTACTGCAACCCGAAGGTTTAAGCTAATACTAGCTAGAAATCATCGCATGTGTGTGAACACGTTTTGTGTGAGTGTTCAGACTGGTGGTGGGCCGCGTACGTAGCGGAGTTGAGGAGTCAGGGTCTGAGCTAGAGAGTTCAGGGCGTCGCAGCATCGTGGGCGTTCGACCAGCCAGGCGGCTAGGAGCAGGGCCACGAGGCACAACTGTATGGGCAACGAGGACCGAAGGACTCTCCACACCCAACCTCCACGGGGACTGTAGTCAGGGTCGCCTGAACCAGTTTTGCTGCTTGTCACGGCCGCAATCGTTTTGTCCCTGCTAAAGAAAACAATAGGTACATATAGTAAAAGTTTACAGAAGATAATAAGGAGATCAAAATTATACTTAGATAGGTATTCTTCTTCATAAAGTATTTAAATTTATTCAATTTACCTTTCCTCCTCAATCTTAAGATCCGGAATGCTGAGTTCTACTAGCGCACGGCACGATTCTTGCAACGTGCGCACTTCATTCTCAGTTTGTTCCATACGCTGAAACAAATAGGGTGAAGTTAATATAGGTATAATTTCCGCAGTGTTTAAGCAATTCTCAACTTAATCTCCAGTTACATAAAGTAGGTTTAAAAATGTATTCTTTTAGATATCTCAATTTGACTAAATATATATTTTTTAGGCCTTTTCAAATTCATATTTACCTTTGCTATAGCTCTCTGAGCTGGCGAATTAGGTGCCAGAGCAGCTTGCAGCCGTCTGGCTAGTTCCCGCAATGCGCTCAGCCGTCTGGCACGTCGTCCAGCACCGTCGCTGTCTCCGTCCGATATACCGGAGTCGGACAAGGAGTCGCATGTTGAACCACCCTAGAAGATAATATTATGTTCATGATTTTATGTCACGTTAACCGAAGCCAAATAGTTTATATCAAATAGGCATGTACGATTTTATAAAGAAGACTGTATGCCTTATAGCTGTCGCGGAGAACCTAACGGGTTACCGGGGTTCCGGCTCGACGTACAGGAGAAGGAACGGGGTGGTTTTTACTCAGTAAGAGTCTGTCACTCCCTCCCGCCTCACCCAGGCGGGAGCAGTCATTCGATGATTTTCCCCGCATAAAAAAAACCTTATAGTTAATTTCAAAACCACTATCAGTTCTCTTTACCTTCTTTTTATCCACAAGTGACGCAGCCAATTGCCTTATTTGAGCGGCAACTTCGGTTTGGTCCCCAGTTACAGCGCCACGGTCCCTTAGGGATTCCAATGTCGCCAGGTCTCCTCTTAGAGCACCCTGGAGTTCTCGGAGAGCACTTTCCCATTCCGCCCAAGCGCAAACCGCTTTTTCCAGAGATAAGAGTTCGTTTGAAGTCCTGGAAAGAGATCAGTGTCTTAGGAATGTAATAAAAGATGACTCTATTAGTAGATTCCGGAGACATTTCTAACAAAAAATTCTTCACGCTAAATCCTATTTGAACCGCATAATTTTTGGGGTTCAATGAATCGCCCGCAGAAATTGCCAGACTTGGATGTCATTGTACTTAGTGACTAATGATGCGACTTTAAATTATTCATTCCAGACATAGGTATTGCTTCACGCTCCACTAGTTTACAGCTTTTGTTTATCTGCAACCCAGGTGTGGTCGTTTTTGGCGACAGTAATGAATCAGCTAGTAATCACTATAGCAAATATTTGAGAATTGTATAATGTCACGGTTTGGAACTTATAATATCTACCTAATTCTTCTTTAAAAGAATAGCTAAATAAGACTTTCGGTTCAGTAGTGAGTTTTTCGATGCTGAATGTTATTCTTTAATAACGATTTATTGAAATTTTACAATTTATTTAGTGTTCAACCTGAGAACTTTAACGGAATCAGATTCAAATAAAACCACAGTTATCAATTTGGACGCTTTATTTGTTGTGAGTGGTGATTTTCTTAAAATATTGAACTCGACTAGCCATTGTCAACTTACCGTTGATGAGCATCATCCCATGCAGAAAGCAGTGATGCCAGGTCAGCAGCCAGTCCTCCGTCATCGTTCTCCATGTCACCGAGTGCACGACGCACTGACACAGTCAGCTTCAGCATCGACACCTTGCATTCTAGCAGACGAGATAGACGTTCCTGGAAAGAAGAATATTACATTGGAACTTAAAGAGCTAATAAGACATGGTGAGATGGCATTCGTTTTCTAGATTGCTCATGTTCTAATTTCAGTTTCGGATCTGACTATATGAATTTTATTGAATTATATACCTGTATGAACTGTAGGTATGTAAATATGACGGTGTTGCCTAAGACGAAATTATGTCATTTTAATGATCAAAGAATAAATTGTACGCAAAATTACTAATAATTTGTAATAAAATTATATCAATTTCATTAGTTCTTTAATGTTCTATCATTATCTAAAGTACTATTCCCCATAATGTGGAACGTGTTCAATTAACCGAAATAGATTACATAATTATTTCACCTAAACCTCGTTACTAAGCTATTAGGCAGTAGCTAATCAAGAAATGGAGTACTTATTTAGTTTTACAAATAGGATAGTAAATTCGATAGAAAGGCTTAAATACCACGCATATCAAGGAAATTAAAATAAAGAAAAGTGAATACTTATAGATGAATGCGTATTTTGTTAGGCAGGATTAACGTTTCCACATGATTGCGTTTGCGTAAAACCATAAATTGTTAAACTAAGCCCAACGTAGTATGTTAAGTAGACATAATCCAATTGTTAACTTAATCAAATTCTTTAGAAATAGAAACTCCAAAACCAATAAGTCCTTTGCTGTTATGGTATTTTACCAATTAGCTTGGGGTCATTTGGTAGATTCTAAATAGAGTAGATGACCCTCAAAGGGTGATTACCTTTATCAGATTTTTGGACCTATCAGTAGTGAGCGTCATAGATAATTTTACGACACCAAGACCTGGATAAATGATGGCTTAACGTGGTCTTTGAAATGTTAAGAACTGTCCAATTTTTCGACTTTCCTACTAATATATCTACCTTCAGTTCCTCAATTCTTCTATGTAGCTGAGCCCTGGTGTGAGGTTGTGGAGCACAGTCCCCAGGTTCGCAGATATCGTCGAGTGTCTCCCGCAGTGCGGCCATTTCCCTGCGCAGGCGACGAGCACCACCACGTCTGGTGGCCGCTGCACGGAGAGCTGACCATCTTGCAGATACAGCTGTAGAAGAAAGAATATTGTTAGTTTTGGATTTATATTTTTTAGTATTTCCTGAGATATTTAAACCCTATAAGTAATGTAATATTTTTGCACAAATTAAGTCACCGCATTGATAGAAATTAACTACATATTAGCGTTCCATTTGTAACTGTAAAAGACAGTTTTTATTATGAGTTTTGATATGTTTTGATTGTATGCCTACTTTAAAATTCAGTGCATGAACTTGGTTTAAATAAGTCGTTTCAGAACATTGAATACAGTACTAAACGGATCATTCAAACTGCAAAGGAGTTAATCTGGGACAATCGGCCAATCAACATACAAGGCACAAGCCAAAGAGTATGAATAACACGACACTTGATGTTACCAACCATAAAAATAAAGATCAAACGAAACTAAAAAGGTACAATCAGAACATAAATTGAGAATTAGGTTGTTGTAATAACGTATTTTAAAATAAACACCACTCTTTAAACTCCTGAAGAGTTACAAAGACTCTAAGTACTTTTATATTATTTAAATTTTCGTAATAATGATAATAAACTCGTTTTGTGCCATTAAAAATATACGTTGTTTACGTGTAAAGGGCATAGGATGCGCACGCGCAAGTGGGTCGGGTTGTGCGTCCGTGTTTGTATATCTGTTAGTGGGTTAATGTGCATCGCAATAATACTGGTTGAATGCCAGGTGATGCACTTTTGTTTTGTAGATTTTATTAGAATTTGTAGTGCTACTTTGAGGATCCAGGCGTAGATAGACACAATGCCGTCTAAATAAATTATGTATGTATAATAAATTAGGTCTGAACCCCGAAATTGAATTCCATAACGTTAAAAACCCAACAATAATAAATATTGTCATCTGTTTGAAATAATAGTGTTGCCACTAAAAACAGAAATTCTTGACAAACGTTTTCCTCTTGTTTATTTATGATACAAAAATATTATGAAAGCTACTAGCATTCTTTTGGTATATTTCCCGTATTTTAGGTAAACACAGTTGCTTGTTTTGGACGTCTTATGTATTTAGAGTAGGTACCGATACTAGGTATACTTTAAAGACTGTTGTAGTCATACAATATTCAACATATTGTGATGTTCCACATTGAGAAACGAATTAAAAAAAAGGTCTGGTTTCTTTCGATGTTGACTTCTAATATGAGAAACGCAAGAACACATCCTTACTTATATTATAAATCGGAAAGTGAGTTTGTTTGTTTGTTTGTTCCGCCTTCACGCCGTAACTACTAAACCGATTGCTTTGAAATTTGGCAGACGTAATGTTAGAAGTCTGGATTAAATAATAGGGTACTTTTTATCCCTGAAAAAATGATATTTCCTAGGAAAAACAAAAATATTGGTATAGATGGCGCTGTATGTACTGGAATAGAGTGCGTTGTATGTCATTTAAAACAAGTCAACGAATTATCTACTTATTGGAAAAATGTAAACAGCGCGATATAACCGAATTCCACTCGAGTGGAAAGCTATTTGTTTGTTTGCCTGTCTTAAACGGCAGGACGGAGGTACTAATTAACGTGATTTTTTAATTGAAGGTAGTTGAACGGATGGATAGTCACATAAGCTACTTTTTATTCTTTTGTGACGCGAGCGAAGCCACGGGTAAAAGCTAGTTCTTACATAAAAAAAGAAACTTCGTACCAAGTAATACGCTTTCCATCACAGTAAGAAGGCACTTACTTCCCTACCTACCCACGTTAACGTTTCACAATTTCAATCATCAATATTTTCAATAAAAACCTCTTTACTGTTTACGCACGTGACCATTGAACACGAACACAATAATAAAATAAGAAACAAGACGAGATCGAACAAACCTTTCTCTCTTAAGAGCGCGTGTTCCAATTGCAATGCAATTCTATCGTACGTAATTACAGGGAAATTATTCACGTATACAACAACTACAGTATTTTGACTGAAATAGAACCTTAATACGAGTGTCATTAGGAAGTTATGCAATAATAAATACGTGGTGAATATCATCATAATCTAATATACGTAGTTGGTTGTTCGAAGTTGGCCGTCTTTTCCACGGGTATAATCACTGTAGGAAAACGACTGACCTATTTTCCCCTCCCCTTTAGGAAAGAACACGTGTGGTTTTGTTGTTATTTATTAATGAGAATAACAGAATTATTGGTGAATCAAAAGTTCACTAACGTAGTGTGAATCCAAACGATTTTATAAAACAGAACGATCGCTGATTGACGAAGGCCATGCCGTGTTTAAAAGAGTTTACCCATTTCAGTTAGCTAGATGGAAATTGTTATTTCAAATAAGAAGGTATAAATAGTACAGATTCGTTACTTAAACTGATAATTAATAAAGGAAAAAAAGACTTATTAAAACATAACATAAATTAACTCATTGAGTACCGTCATTATAGACACAATTAAAGAACAATAGGTTGCGGTCACCGATGACCGCTCAGTGTTTGACAGTTTAAAAGTAGAAATCTTCGACCTACTAAAAGAAGCAACAGATCTTAAACAAGAAATAAATGTTGACACAAATAAAGGATATTGCACAATAAAACCAGAAATATAACTTAATACATAAGGAACTATAAATTAAATTATTATACAACTATCATCAAAGAAAACTGGTTTCAGAGGAAGAGAAACAGTCGTAAGTGCTGATAGTCATCTTGGAGCGGAAATTGGCGATATCTTGGTCTAAACCCTTCATCAGAGACTATTTAAAGACATAACTGTGATACCGGCTTAACTAGATAATATAGAGTTAATGGAGGAGAATAGGATTGACTTAAAATATAATAAAAAATTTAGAAAAATATACCTTATTCTATTAGCAATATGTAGTAGTGTCGGAGGAAGGGGTAACTGTTAAGTAACAGACAAAAAAATGGTCGACATAAACAGTGACGTCATCGCCGTTTTGACGAACCTCACTTGTCTTCATTATACTTCTGTTTATCAATTACTCTATATGTTTATACTCCATTTTTTTGTTGTTTGCACTTATATTTGTAGCTACAATATTACCCATGCTAGACCTAACATAGCTACCTCTCTATTACGACGTCTGATCAGATATAGTACGTAATTTATCAGTATGAATTACTGTATCTAATCAGCGAGGCAATTTAATCTATAATTTGCAATAAAATACCATATAGAGGTGGATTTGTTACCGTTTTCTATGCTTAAGAAGTCGACTTTCAATTTTCAAGTACACGATATGATTGATGTTGTCCGTTGTAATCTGATAAATGAGAATGAGGATTAAGCCGGGGTATCAGAACTCAGAATTATGATAGTAATAATTTATTTTAAAATACCTTCTGCCAGCGGCTTCGCCAGCGTTACAGTGGGATAAAAAGTAGCCTATGTGATATTTCAGATCATAATGTACCCTTGTTCTGTTCCAAATTTAATCCCTATCCCTCCCTATCCATCCCTTCAACTGTTTCGATGTGTAGAAGTATTAAACGAAGATACAAACTTTCGCACTAATTATATTAGTACGAAGGATTTCTATTGGATTACATTATGTATATACTTCCTCGTTTTTAACTTCAGGTAGTAACACGGAGTCTAGATTTACTAGTATATTGCAACAGCCATGCTCCCTATTACGTGGGATTTATTAGCGAAAGGTGACTGGGAAAGAGATTGTTGTATTATATTTTGCAAGGACTTTCCTAAAGAACAATACATGTAGGTATAAGTACCAATACGCTTGTCCAAAGCTTGCTCGTGAAATATTTTCAGTCTATTTGTCCTTATTGCATTCTGCAATGATATTTTTGTCTTCTTAAAGAAGAAGTAAAACGCAAAGTGCATGTTTTATAACTGCATTCGTCGTAAACCATCCATAAATCAGGATAGATACGACAAAGCTCAGGCGGCGTACGCGCATCCAAAATAGCGCCCTAAATGTCACTGGGTCCATGAACTTGGTCATAATCTTGCGAATTTGGATTTGGAGTCAACGAACTTGGGACATTTTGCGGATGTCTAGACATCTGGTCTTACTTCAGTCAGTTGTAAATAAATCTAGAGGAAAGTTGGAATAAAATCGTTTCGAAGTAATGTATGTGACATGATGAATCAGTGTCGTACATATGTTGGTATGTTGCGTGAGTTCCTTTTTTGTTCTGACATTGCTATTGGTAGATAACTAATTGTTCCGCTCTCAAAGATTTGAACATGTGTGTATATAATAAATACAATTAGACACCGATTCATCAATCTCATATCAATTAATCTACATATATATGTAAATAAAAATGTATTTCCGTTCGTTAGTCTCGCTAAAACTCGAGAACGGCTGAACCGATTTGGCTAATTTTGGTTTGGAAATGTTCGTGAAGTTCAGGGAAGGTTTAAAATGTGAGAAATTATTTAAGGCGGTATGTAGTTTGCCGGGTCAGCTAGTATTTTAATAAAGATGTACCTACGTTCCGTACGTGCATCCCATTAGGTTCTATTAAATAAATAATTAGCATCTTTGCTTCGATTTGTTTAGCAATAGGATGTAAAATTCACTGCCTATCTACGCCGTATATTTTAAGGTTATTAACCTATACCTAAGAAATATGAATAGGCAATACATGCAGTTCAGTAATATTTACATAACTCCCAGATATCTATTTCTATTACACGGAACGAGATATTCTTATTCATTGACATAGGAATTCCTTTATGCACTACAACATACGTTATCAAATATTGTTTAACTACCTATGTCGCAACTGCATTAAAACGAATACAATACAACTTCGCATTTACAAGAACGCTGAGAATTTTCATACAATAGAAGAGATTTGTAATCGATTTATCAACGAACATTCGATTATATTATAGGTTAGTCGCAACGCAATCGAGTAATTCTGTATAGAAGGGATGTGGCGAAATCGCGACCGATTCAATTCAAATATGGAGCAAACAGTTTTGCGTTCCGCCAAGAACGGAAGGCAATTTGTAGGTAGAGATGTAACGAACATATCGATAACCGTTTTTGAAAGATGTAGGGACGCTGGGATACAGATTATAAATGATACAAGGAAATGACTACGGCCAAATACAATAATTGTGCGTGGTTTCGGTACGAATATATGTATAAGATAAGTACTTGAGCAGAGAAAAGTGGGCTGGAAGTTTTCAAGAGTTAGGGATTTTATGCATTGAAGACGCTTAATACGATACAATACTAACGATAGCCACAGAAGTAAAAATCGATTGATTTTATCGATATCGTACTCGGCCGGTTTGCACCCCTCCATACGTATGACTCGTTCGTCAGTCAAATTCAACGAGCTATTACCGCTTCCTATGGACTGCGGGTCGTTTGGGAACTAACAGAATGTTCCTCTAGTCATATTTGCATTCTATTTTCATATTTGGTCGTTATTTTTGAATTCCTATCCAAGATGGCGGCAAATTTGTTGCAGTGTTTAGTAATATTGCTGTCATTTTGCGGTAACGATCTTAGTATTTTAGTCCTATCACAGGATACTGGATAATTTCGCAGTGAAAACTTGTACCTAACTATAAATGTGTTTAAAGTCGTGCACGTTTTCTCTGAAGTTTGAAATGAGATGTGCGCTGTCTAAATTGGCAAAAACTGTTTTTATTATCACCGTTATGAAGTCAAGGCTAAATCGTGTTGCTCGATACAATTACCTTTTACTGCAGTATTTTCAATATTTTTGTGAATCATTTATCATCTTATACATCTTATACACTGAAAAGTGTATTTTCGTAAGATAATTTACAGTCTTTTACGTTAAAATAATGAATTTCTCCTTTAAGTGGGACATTGAAGTCATGTTTTGTTCGTACAGTTATCCTTTCTTTTAAATCCGGATTACAATATATTCTCCGAACATTTTATAACCTGAAGCCGTATGTGGTATTACTGGTTGCGACATGACAGTCTCACATCCCTGGTCGGTGAAAGCAAACAGATTGTAAAGTGAGCGATTACGATGCTCCCGCGCACCTCATAAAGCTACTGTGGACGGAATTCGTAATAAGTCCATCAATATTTGTAGGTGCCAATGCTAAAGACACCATTAACACTTGAATGTAAAAAACTATGTTATCGATACAATATTTATACAAAAGTTACGTCATACGAACAATCTTTACTGATTAATGTTATCCTATTATATTATCCAATACTGATAACGTTTTATTTCTGATATATCATCACAACTTACAAAGTGTATTCTGGAAATCTTTAACTGACTAAAATATAGACATAACACTTACAAGCCACGATCATGATGAAATAGTACACAAGAGTATTTTAAAACACATCACACAATACCTGGGTACTGTACGTAGCAATCCATTAAGAAGCCGTCAACTCGATCATGCGCAGGATTCGACGGCAAGGTCGAAGTTGCACGACTGTGCACCGCGACGCTCAGGCAAACATTGACAAAGGCCCGGCGAAGCCCGCCACGTCTCTATTACCACGCACTAACGAACACTAACCAGCAAATGCCAACAATAAACTATTTCAGCAAATGCAAATATAACTTTGTCTTTTGTCACAAGAATATGAACGGTGCTCCAAAATACACCTATTGAGAAACACAATAAGGTGCCGATTGCAATGTCCTGACGACACACACTTGCAAATAAGGTGTGATTGACGGAAAACTAACGGTAGACGAAACCAAAGTTATAGATGTAAATGGGTCACAGGAAAAAGTGCTTTGAGACTGTGGTGTAGAATTGAGTTTAGCTGCAGAAATATTTTTGCAATGTATAAGTACAGCGCAACGAATGCAAGGTGACCGAGGAGATATTGAGTTTCTTCATAGATCTTAGAGATACAGCATTCAATATGAATGGAAGTTATGTACGCAGATTGCAACGTGTTGCAAGGTGAGCTCCTGGGAAACCTATGAACACTATTATCCACTGGCTCTATTTATTATAAAATTAATGACATTAATAGTCAGCAAAATAGTTTAGAGCAAGAACATAAACGACAAGAAACTAATTTCATCGAAAGCTAAAAGACACACAGTTAATAAACAATTTCACACTACACAGTTCACATGAAGACCTTATTGACGAGACTACTCAAGATAATTAAGCGAAACAAGCTAGATGGATTAACAAGCGAAGAGAATATGATATCAGAGGTTATCAAGATGAGGTCTTGACCGCAATCAAACAAATGAAGTCATAATAGAAACTCAGAAACTGAAATGAAACGGCCTTGTTTAGAAACGATAAGAAAATAAATAAAAGAAGATAATAACTTAGACTTAGAAATAAAAATAAAAATATACAATGTCGAATATTATTGTAACATTGGCCGTTATACGATTATGACCATTTTTATAGATCTATTAGCTTAGATATGCAAGAACGATGAAAGAGCTCAGAATATTAATATTTAATGCGAAACTATTAATAGAACAGTTACAATATCCATGAATAAAACTGAAGACGCAGTTAACATATCAGGAGGTTGACACTGAAATAATAGGTAGGTACTTTAATCTTAATATTAGACACGTACTGGATTACAGATGTAGAAGTTATCAGAACTGAAGTGGATGCTGAAACCGTTGAAAATTTATATATCTTGTATCTTCTCATCAAGAACTAATCTAAGTTTCCTTGACAATAGGATGAATACAGCTCTATTCTTAATCAGAATATTTCAGAACTAAACCAAAACAAAACCATTCTAACCTATTTTTAAAAGATAAAGCAAAATTCGACTCACTAATAATACCTAAAACAGCTATTGAATCAAATTATGAACACGAAATAACGCATTAAAAGTTTTAAAAGTAGAAAATAGCATAATTAGACCATCTAGCTTCATAAGCTGATCATAATTCAATCACGCAACGCCATAACATACCAATTTGTGAACGACGGTTGCATATTAAGCCTAAACCTAAAATAATTATGCCGGAACTTATTGCATGAACGAAATCATTAATAATAATACTGGCTTACGTATATAACAATGAATGAATAGTTTTTTTCTATTCTTTTAATATTGCACTTTAAAAGTTATATAAGTTTTAATTAATGTAGTCACATTGTTTGATGTTTTATGGTGGGGAAATCCGAAGTGAAATTCGTACTATTGTTCAAATACTGACTTGCTAAAGCCGTCGATTCCTTTTGCAAACATCTTTGACAGTTGTTAATGGACACTTGCTTTTGAAGACAAAATGACGAGTGGTCTAGTCACCATTATGGCAGTTGCTTTACGAAACATATTTAAGGCACACTGCAATGCAATATATGCTAGTTATTAAGAGCAATTTTAAAGAGCCTCAAGACTCGTCAATCAGTGCCAATCACAACTCAGTTAAAAAGAAATAATGAAAAAATAAACGCCTGTTTCAATTGCCCAGGTTTTCTCAATAACGTTTTGGCAATGTTGTATGGCATTATATTCGAGTTTAAAGTCAATTGTACCGCGGTCTCGCTGCCAATTTACCGTGTCCTTGCCAGATATATTGGCATAACAAGAGGCACTTTTTGCCAGGAGTTGCGCAGTGCAGTTGCAACACGAGTAAACGAACAAAATGGCCGTTTAAATACTTATAAGCGCCAGCCCATCCAGCCCTTTGGTGACCTACTCACGAATTTAACAGTTAAATATAGAACTAATCCTCTTTTGTTTATGGTTTGAAAAAAAAAGTAAAGATGTTGATGAAGTTTGTATACCTGTTTTGTGAACTAATATGAGAAGTCTATTCTGGGGTTTTCTAATTTAGTTCGGTGTCTAATAAATCTAGTGGTTCTGATGTGGAACAATTTGTTTTGGTTGTATTAAGTACGGTTAGATATTGCGTAATGATTGGAGTATTAATATTGGAAGATAAATTGTTTTTTTAATTAAAAAAGACTTGTTGAGATACTGCTTTTTATAGAAAGCAGTTTTAAATTACGGGATCTGTATCAATAATGGTCACACGAATTCAATCTTGCTTAAACGAAAGGTGTGCCTTTACATCAACTTCGGTAACTGTTAACAAACCCTTTTGACATTCACCCACGTTTCTGATTCATAATTTCGCCAACTTTCCTATTCTATCCGACCATAATGCTGCAAATTAACCTCAACAGTGGGCGAGAGACCACAGAGGTTATATTATGGAAGACATCTACAATGTACCAGTGCAGGATTAATTAAGTGACGAAGACTAAACTTCGTGAAGACGTGTTTTGTTGTGGAATCCGGTTGTAGCGTGACATTTTCAAAATAGTTTGTAGAATTACATTTTTAGAAGATTTATTTAAGTATTTTGGGTATTCAATCAGTTCTTTCTGTATGTGACTTTGAAGTTGCTTAAGGTTAACGAAAAACATGATCGAAACATCGGAAACTTATTGGAACGAAATGAATCGCTTTTCATGGTATTTTTGAGTACTTATTTTATAACTTTACATTATTATATTATTATATCATCTTATTTTATCTTACATTCTCAATTTTATGTGCAATAATTATCAGAATCAAAAGATTACCTTTGCGACCTTATTATTTACCTAGCTATCTTATTGACAGTTTAGTTTTACACTCTGACATTAATTAATCTTTGTCTTCAACGCTTAGGGAAAATGGCGTACTTTGAAGATCTGGTGTGGAGTTGCTGACAGGCGTAGGAAGGTTGTAGGCGAACAAGTCCTGTCGGGTCAAGTACATTGTACCTACTTATAACTTGGCTATGCTTAAAGGTACTTAAGTTACGTTGCTCCTTACTTAAATAATACTAGAGAAACAAAGTTAAAATATTATTTGAGAAGGTATTTTGGTTTAGGTACTGTGTAGTGATCAATCACTTTACTATGTTTGTACTAACAGTTTATTTAAGTAATTATGCTTAGGTAAGTTAGCAAAGAAGATATTTTTTTGAAAAACCTTTTTGTTATTTCAAAAGATTTTGAGAATAATTGTGTGGTTTATCGCGTGTAGTGTATGTTTGTGAAATTGTTTATTGTTATATCAGACATGCACAGGTGCAGTACTTGTATTTTTGCATGCCAAGATGTAGATTTATTTTAGATTTATTTTCAGTCGATACCTATTTAGGTTTTTTTTTTTGTTTGTACCAATACATATATATTTCTCTATTCAAGATAAGTATTAGGTCCTCAGGAAAACCCTTTAATGTCGTAAAACTGAATGGCTTTCTATCAAAGTTGAGAGAAAATCGGAAGCCGCAAACCGAACGCAACAGGCGTTAAAAAGTAAAGCTTTCCATTCACGATGTTACTAAAACATAAAAATACGTAAGTATTACTAAGTAGTGTTAATAATAAGTCGTACACTAACTACATCTTTTTCTCACAGGACAGCATAAGAAAACTTGACATGTATGCATTTATTATAGTATTTTTTTACTAAACCACACATTCCCATTTGCATCAGAAGACACATTATTCTATTGCACACACAGAAAAATTCTATACATTGTAACAGTAATTTTTTTATTCTTATTATTTTATTATCATTTTAGTCTCAAACATAGATATAACAAAGAAGACTGACAGACTGAACGACTGAACACTGAAAGAATAAACAAATTTCTTTCAAAATTTCTGTGTTCTCAAATAACAACATAATAATTACTTAAATAAAAAACTTACCGACTTCCTCATTCGTGACAGCAGTAGTAGTCGCAGATATGTTCATTTTGAGGCAAATGAATCACTATGATATAATGTAAGTCCGGTCAATACATCACTTTCACACCACTATGTAATGAAGCTATTAGATAAAGTGTTAAGTCACTAGATAGATACTCTATTCAGTTTGACGACCATAGACATCATATTAGGGTAAAAGCACTTGTATGCGTTTGGCTTTAGTAGTAGGTACCTATTTATAGGATGATTTGTGGACATTTATTTTGTCAATAGTTTTTACTAATAAATTGTTTTATTAGTCAGTTGTATGTAATTTGAGTTGTTTATTGTTAGAAAGGTACGGTACAAATGTTTTTGGGAGTTTGTTTAAAACACGTGCCCGATAAAGAACGTTTTCCTTGTAAGTATAGTAACCCACTGATGGAATGAGTCACATCTGATTCACAGAACAGCGAAAGGGTTATTTTAATAAGATTTCAACTGAGCAATCACAACTGAGCTAGTTTTAATTAAGAATTTGGCAGATGAACATTATAAAATTCATCAGTGTCAAAATATTATTCAGTGCCAACAACAAGTTCTTTCACCCTAATAATAAAACCATAGAATAATGAAGCTATAGTTTTAAAACAATGACGCAACGTCATGAATTATTTTGATAATATCAAATCGAGGCCTTAATTGAAAATAATGATAGTTCTTTAACAATTGAATAAATTCTAGTGAACGGGTGCGCATGAGTTTCAGTTTTGAGTTGAGAATATTACATCATAAATCGTTTTTAGTAATGCACGCTTTCTTTATGTATTTATTGGTAATGCAAAAACGTATTTGCTCTGAGAGACTGAACTGAAGGTTAGGCTCTTTTGAGAGCGTAGGTCCATTTAAATAAAAAAGAAACTTTGTGAATTGCCATTGTCTAGCATTCAGATATCATGTTAGCGACAATGACACCATTAAATTCTAGTTAACATTGACATAAACAACTAATATTTTTAAATGGAACACGTTCCAACTTCAAACTACAAGCGAATCAATCACTTGGAACAATTGTAACATGCCAGTATCAGAGAATTCAATGTTAGCGGTACTCAAGACGAACTAGAATGTCCGCCCGTCCCGTTAGCCTGACAAATGTAATTAACGGATTATCTGTAAACAACAATAGAATGTCGGTTAATAGCAATTAAAAGCAAAGAAATACTTCTCTTTTGACCAAGAGTACCTACATATTTTTGCTTCGGAAGCCAATACAGAAGTAAACTTTTTTTTCATTAAGTGTAGGAAATGATGATGGAATTCTACCTAAGGCCGTATGTGTAAATGTGATATGTCACAGTGATTAGCAGTCTAACAGTGTGTGGAAGTGAAACTGTCGTATGTTACCGTACCGACATGTAGGTATGATAGAACGGGTCTTAAAGCCACTTTCCTACACGACACACAGATTCCTGTGATCAAATTGAAAGGCGTAGACGTTAAATATTAAATTTCTCTATTTAGATCATATTAAATAAGTCCAGCCACGCCTGATAAAAAACGAAATTGTCTGTGCATAAAAAAGAAGGATTTGACCATAAATCAATGAGGATCAAATTATAAAAATAACGGATTCTTTTTCCGAACGACTCGTGTAGCGAAATAAGTGCACAAAAATCATTCTTCAGCATTTAAGTAAGACATTGAACTTTAAAATATTTGCAAACTTCAGCTTAAAATTATAATTTAACGACTAGCAATAACGCAAAAACATGAGTAATTTGCTGTTGACGTCGAGTCTATGATTACGTGTTCGTTTTTTAAATTTGTAATTCGATACAAGTCTAACTGGCCAGTTATTGAGTAAAAAAAGTATCGATTTGTAATGTCTGTCAAGTAACTATCGATTTATAATTTGTAATGAGTATCGATTATGATATAATTGCAGTCAATTGTGACAAGGCGATCTGTTCTGACCTAAAGGAATCAGATCAATGTCAGTTGTTAATGAATAGTTATACTAGCGCCGCTTTAAAAGGTAGTATGACTTTTAAGGAGTGGCTGTGATCTCACGAGATGACTTATGTCTAACGAGGGAGTAATGACCTTCGATTCTTTTGTAAAGCAAGACTTCCAAGGATAGCGTGGTAGGAATTTCAAGAAGTTTTTACTTAAATGATGATACTTAGAAAATTAAGTTTGAAACTTATGGCCCAAAATCTAAGGTTCTAAATAAGTGTGTGTGGAAATGAAACCTTTTTCTTTCATAATTTTTACATATTTACTGGTTTTCTAACATCGTTCGAGCAATTCACTCAAACTACACGGCTCGCATAAATTACACAGAAAAAATGGAAAAAGACAATATCCGACCGCAAGAACGTAAAAAACAACTTTCGCGATGTGCAAAGAAATCTCAACTATTTGTTATAAAAATAATGCTGAGTTATGCAAAATAATGCGTAAAATTATGTGCAACATACGACCTTTTAGCACTGTATATTAGTACAGCCTGAAAATGTTTGCAGACGAATAATTGCATTGCATATGAATCTTGATTTTTTGTTTGCTTATGTAAATGTCATGTACCAAATAAGATGTGCTTAACGTCAGAACAAAGGCATAACAAAAACAAGAAACGGCCAAGTGCGAATCAGAATACAGACTTGGGGCCCCGTAACAACTGCAGTAGGCAGGATAGACAGTATGCATGTGATTAAAATAAAAATAATAATGGTGAACAAAATCATACAAATACTCTTTAATTCAGTAAAACAAATACACTTATCAGTACGTACGATGATGAAAAAGACTAAAATGTTACAACGTTTTATAGAAGCACCAAAAATGTCTACATTCTCTATAGTACAAAGCAGATATGTATTCACCAGCTTAAACAGGGAGAAACAGACAGAGGGGCATTTGGTAACAGGATCCCAATTTGACACGGAACCTCAATAAAACATATTTGGTAACCTCCCACACTGTCTGAGGCGAACAAATATTTTACAGATTAAATTGTATGCACAAAACCAATGCGTTATGCAGAGGTTGAATTTCAAAACATCGGTACTGATACACTGAAGCCAAAAATATGTTCTGTTAAAGACTTTAAAGCTAAGAATTGAGTAGGAATAACAATTCAAGCTGAAATATTCATGTTTAATAACATTTGGATCGATCCTTTATGGAATGGAAGTAATATTGCTTGGTTATTCGTAATTTTGAGAATAAATTTTATAATGTATAGGTCTGGTAATATAATTGTAATGAAATGTGGGTCAACCTCGAGGGAAATAATAAGAGTACCTATGTAAGCACTTCCTATAGATACGTAAGTATATAATGCATAGTGATCATGCGAACAATACTATCAATTTCTCAGTTATTCTGAATAATGTATTCTTAAACTTATTTACCAGAATGGAACGACATCGTCTGGTTATGTAGTTACTGGTATAGTAAATGAAACTGATTGCACATTGTGCATAACAGAATGCTCTTAGACAAAACAATGACACAATTACATGTAAGAGATGACGATACTGCTGAAATAATTTGGTTGGATGACGGTTTTAGTATAATTAAGACATTCAGAATAGGATTGTGATTATTTACAATTGCCGTTGCTGTCCAGTGTCCTTATTACTTGAGATGTAGATAAGAGATACAGATAAGGGTACAAGTCAATGTAATTTTCAAAAAAAATGTTTGTTTATTTATTTATTTATTTAACACTTCATGTATTACTGTATACAATGGCGGACTTAATGCCGAATGGCATTCTCTACCAGCCAACCATAGGGTGATGCAGAGAAGTGTTACAGTAGGTTTTAAAAGAAGTTTGCATCTGTTGAAAAAAAATAAAAAAAAAACGAGGGTGATAAATGATGTACATATAAAGTCCTAATCCTAGTACATAAACTACATACATAAATATGAAACATAAAAATATGTAAATAATTAAATATCTATATATATATATATAAATAAATATATAATGGGTTTATATATTTCATATAATTGTATGTATAAAGTTGTTATTCAGGTTACAAGTGACTTTTTTGATAACTTCCGTATCACACTGCCTCGTTAGCCGAATGGTCACAAGTACGACTGCCATGCAAGAGGTCTTGGGTTCGATTCCCGGGTAGGGCAAAATACTACTGGGTTTTCTAAAAAAATGTTAGTGGCAGTACGGAGTTTGGATATGTGCCCGGTATATGGCAATAAGCTCACCCCCTATTACAGTGGACTTATAACATAAATAGTGAAAAGTGGGTGTTACATTGTACAGTGGCATTAAGTGCCGTAATGTGCACTTCTGCCTACTCCTTCGGGGATAAATGGCGTGATGTTATGTTTCGTATCTCACACTACTATTGATTTATCAAAGCATACCATTAAAAGATACATAAGACATAAGATGTAATTCAATAACCATTATCCCATAAAACAATAACAGTTTTATCAATAAAGAACTTTCTAAGGTTGTAAAAACATTTCCCTACAATTCTTTACGACTGCCATTAGAAATTGGAGTTAATGTGTAAAATCATAAGATACCTTTTCGTAGGAATAAAATTTTTCATTCTGTCTACGATTCAAAGGTGTAAAGCAAGTTCGTAATATTCAAAAACAAGTTTTGTGTCAACATTAAGTAAAAAACAGTGAAAGTGATTATCTAATTCTAAAGGTACTATAAAGGTTCGGTCAAACAACATTTGGACAGAAAATAAAATTCCACAAATTCTTTAGTTTACCCAACATAACTAGAAAGTCTTGCATCGATTTTACTATGAATTCAAAACATCGTGTCAATAGATAATGAATGAGTAGATATAAGATAATGTTAGTTTGAATATAATAGACATCACAATGTTTTCTTGCGAAGTATAGAGTAGAATCATTATAAAAAGTACTCTTGACCCCTCGACCTTTAATGACGGTAAAGGTGAACACATTAAGCCAGAAATGGAATATCTTGATGTAATATTTATTGAGGTAATACCGGCCGAACATACCAACGATGATATAATAACTTTAGAAGCAAACACAATTAGTCAAACATTCAAATTGTTTAAACAAATTCACAATTATTACGTAACAGATTTATTGCGTTGCACCAATCTTAAACACTGAACGCATAATCAAATACTTCGCCCACAACGTGAACCATGAACATTACTCGTACAAGATCGAATAACTAGTAAATCCAAACTGTTTCAGAATTGTGCTCACAGCTGGTAATTTATAAACACTACGGACATTTATCGCCAAGGTCGATTTAAGAACGATGTAAACGTTGATAATAAAACGCTTTTCATTACAATCATAAAATGCAATTTACGTAAAATTAGGACACCGTTGCAACCATAACACACTGCCAGAAGCGAAAGTCTAATAGCCACTCATGCGCATCCAGTTTCACTAAACGAGACGAAATGCAAATGAAATAAAAATGACAAACTAATTACTTTATTGACGGTTATATAAAAATCCAATCAAATTTCATGTTTACAAGGAAATCAGCACTGTTTTGAAACTTGGTGTACGGACGCGAATCGGAGACGTAAACAGAGCTACAGCGCGGTCTACAGCGACAACCGACGTGCGTCGCTTCCACGACCAGCTGATACACTGCTCCGTACTTTTGAGCACGAAAATACCTTCCAACCGCTTCAAGCGGACGATTACCAACACCATCTATTAATACTACATTAATCATAAACCGCTTGAAGCGCTGTATTATCAACTTCTGTTTATCGAATGATATCACCTTGGTTCTACATATAAAAGTATCGTGTAGGAAATTGATGGAGTTTTATAGATCAGTTAATCCATTGTTTTGTGACAAAACAAAGGCTGAGGTCATAACTTGATCTGGTTTTGAGAAACTTTTATTATAATGAAAAAGTTGTGTATAAACCCGTTGTTGTTTAATTAGAAAATACAAAGGCGGATTTACGAGATTAACAAAGAGAAAAGGATATGTAAAACGAGTAACAAAAATGGGAACATGAAATGAAGACAATGGAGGCAATTTGTCTCTTTTGCGAAACCGAAACGTTTGACACTTTTAAGCACATCTGTCGGTTTCAAATAAAACAATAGAAAGTAAATTATTTCCGCACATCTAGAACAGACATAACATGCTCATTTCATAAGATATTCTAACAAAAACCTTTACAAGTAACATCATGACTGGTAACGTAGCATTGGACATGGCGTGTGTCGTGTCAATAGCAATAAAAATTCCAATAAGTATCTATCGGGCCTATGTTGATTGTTGATATTACGAGAACACACGCAACCATAATTCACGAAACAAATAAAAGGAAAAAAGAAATTTTAATCGATGATCAAGATGGGAAAGGGATAAAAGTGGTTGATTTACAGACTTCGAACTTAGGACCAATAAAATTAGCGGGATATCAAGGCTCCGGCTCGAAACAGAAGTAGGAATGGTGGTTTAATAGAAATAGTCTGACACTCCCTCCCGATGGATTCATCATTGGATGATTTTCCTCCCTCAAATATAATGGATGAAGTGTTTGTATTCATTTTTACTTATTTACAGCATACATCCGATAGTAAAGGTATGAATAGAAAAGAAATGCCACAACGTCCTAATCGGACAATTTATATGGATCCTTCCACAGTCCAAAAGAGGTTCATTATGTGTCCATCATACCAATTAGATCTCCTTTCCCGTCAGTGTATGGCTACCGTAACTGCATTCCTAATGATTATACCTTCTTAGTATGGAATTACTAGTATTATGGGTTGTCTCCTAGCAATTAGTAAGTACTTAAGTAATTAGATCTTTGCCCCATTTTGTTTTGAAGAATTTGTGTTTATTTGTTTGTTTATCGTTAAAAGATTGATTTGTAGCGAGTTTTAAGTACTGTTAGGTTTCAGTTAATACCCAAAATTTTATTATTTGTATGGACTATTTATCCTTCGTGTCATTGCTTCGGTATAAAACCATCAATCATTTAAGATTACATGTATTTTGTTTGTTAGGTCACTGGCTTTTCCGTTAACTAGTTTTAGAAGTAGGATATTATTTTAAAGAATTAATACCTAATGCTTTAGAACCCAGACCAAAATTTACCCCAGAATTCGCTAACGAGGTCACAAATATGTTATTGTAGGTTGTTCTTTACTAAGTTGGTTGTCCATTCCATATTAAAGAATGTTACTTTTTAATATAAAAATTGGAATATAGCTGCAACGGTTCTAGAATATCGATTTGATTTAGATTTTTTTTTATACATAATGAAAAATATAGCAAAGTTGCCAGTTATCTTAATTTCTACCCACGTTTCTTCGGCCTTGTTCAGATTGACATTACCAGTGCAAATATCGTTGGTATCTATTTACTAGGCTGACAATAGTTGGCTCCATTGCCAAAGAATGCATTATCCGCCATTTTGAATTACGTCACACACATGTTCAACGAGTTAACCTTGTGACGTCAAAATAATCATACTGGCTAAGATTATGACTTTATATGATCGTTTTGTGTATTTAAAATTATAGTTAAAGTTTGGGGTAAAACCAATATAATGTGTATGCTGAAAAAAATGAAATACTGCCATTTAACAAGTGATTTAAAATCATATTTTGATTTCGTATTGCATCTTTCCTGAGCTCCTAGAATTGATCTATTTATATGCTAAATTCCATCTAAATATATTCAGTGGTTTTGCGTGGGAGTTGCATTATCTGTTTCCTTGTGTATAAAATATTGGATTTTATGAGTTTGTTTTCTATATTTCAACCCACAATTTGTGTTATAAAGTTGATTAGTTACCGTTAACGATTACGTTTATTGTTTTATAACAAAAGGCCAACAATAGATCAGAGTGCATTGTAACACGGTTATAAATGGGTGATATCTTAATATCATTGTGTTATTACCAGATTATTCTGTGATATTGATCTGTATTATTCTGTACATAAAGTCACATTTCTTCTGTCAAAATGAAGGTCCAGGTATCAGGTTTTTACTCCTTAAGCATATGCCCTATTCTAGGCTTTAGATGACGATTGTCCTTGCTTTAGCCTTATCTTCAAACAAGAACTCATCAGTAACATTGGTAAATAGATCCTAAACCTCTTGTTAAGTCAAGATATTTCATTCACACGAATCATCATCTGTAAGTGCCAACTGCTGAGCAAAAACCTCTTGTCACACGGAAAACGTTTGAGCATTAATCACCACGCTTGTTCAATGTAGATTGGTGGAATGCCCAGGTTTCCTTACAATGTTTTGTTTAACTGAATCTTAGTAACATGGTACAAATCCACAAACACCTATTAGTAGACAATATTTTAATTCCTTTTTCCTGTTATATAATGGCCGTGAAGTTGTCATAACATCAAAGTGCTTAATGTTTCTGTCATGCTCTATTACCCTGAAGATCTGAGGCTCCAAGAATATTTACATGCCGGGGCCATTCAGTGAACCATTTACCGAGACACATATAGTATAGTTGTGGATGGATTTAGCCATTACTAGACAAATAAAAGGGAGAAGATGAATAGTCCAATAACTGTTAGAGTAAGTAAAATATTTTAGTTTAATCAATGAGGTTTCATTTTAATTATAATTTGTTCAGGTAGAGAGCTTCGTAAGAGAGAATGGATGAAGTTGTAAATATTCTTCTGACCACAGGAAACTTGGGATAAGCGCAGGAAGAAAAAGAGGATGTTTTGTTTTATGTAAGGGATCCACACAGGGCGGTGTGGTGTGATCAAGGGCAAGCGTTGATCTCAATCAAAAATTTAGAATGTACAATAAACTGTTGATATATTTTAATGATCGAGAGACAGCACTGATATTCAACCAAGGATTAATTTCCTCTTTTTATCGTCATCTAACCAAAATCACAATAGTAATTTATAAAAAATATTAGTAGCAATAATATATCCAATAAACTCACTTTTTCGAAGCACACAACGCTTTTTTAACTCATGAACGGTAACTAATAATTTTGTGCTAACCACCATATTTGTTTTTCCTTGTCCTAACACAAGCTTATTCGTCAAAAAACAATTCGCGACTGATTCTAACTAAGGCTTTAAGTTACTTCTTCAAAATGGTTATTTATTTTACTATTGACATACATTATGATGTCACCAATCAAAATGCTTAGCTGTGTACATAGACAGGATATAAAATGATGATTGTTCCCATCAAATCTAATGTTTCATACCTATTTTGTAATGTTTTTTCGTCATTTGACATCATTGTGTACTTAATTACAAATCTAGATTTGGTAAGATAAACATGAAATCGGTTAAAAGAAGTCTTGGTCGATATTTTTGTTTTAATCAGGTACAGTCTAGTTATAAATTAAAATTTTCATAGATATGTTCTAGCTGTTATTGTTAATAGCCAGTCATTGTTTTACAAACTATTCTGTTTTAAATATGGATAGTAAAGCCTTATAGAAAGGAGGTTTCAACATCATTTTTTTACGTAATGACAGAGGTGTCTACTTCAAAGTCTAAATGCTTTACAGTACTATTAGTTCTATTTGTAAAAGTTACCACATTAGTTGCAGAACTAGGTACACAGTATTATGCTAATAAATGCATTATCTAGTCTACACACAGTCTGCCAACTGCAAAGTTTGCATACAGGTGTCGCAATGTAGATTTTGGGGTTACACATGACTTATACAGTTCTTGAAACTTTAATTATCACGGCATAGACATAAGGTTCAGAATCCCCTGCTCTGCCCACGTAGTGGACTAAAATAATATTTATTTTGGGACATACATTTGTTAAAAAGAAAACAAAATGAACGCAGGGGTAACTCGTTCATGTTGTATTTTTAGATAATATTGTACACACGTTTATAAAGCGTTTACTTAAGATTTTATCTACAAATAAACTTTTTAAATGGGGCCTTCAAACTAAGTGCTTCAAGACAAGATCTGAGGTTTTTTTTAAATGGTTATTTAAGGATACACTTTAAAGTACATGCTTACTTGTCACTTTTTACATTTGAAGTCCCTAGTAGTAATAGAATGCAATCTACAATTGTAAAACAACCCCATCTATTGGTGAGATCAGAAACTATTTTTAAAACTCAACAGCGAATCAAATAAGTGACTTTGTTCGTCAAAGCACATACGGGTCTCGCAAAAAAAGGTAAGAGTGTCCACACTTTCATAGTTAGCGAGACCGTTCCGCTTTCGTAGGCAGAAATAGATGGAGACGAACGAATGCGCGTATGATCGGCCGGCGTGTCGCCGTTTCCGGGATTCAGGGTTGTCACGGTAATAGATATTATGACGAACACTTTTTTCTTCTGTAAAAGGAAAGAGAGTCCTTCCCTTTACGATTGCAGTACTTACAGAAGTGTTAATTTTTTTAAGTGTTTTGGACATTGTATAGGGTTAGTATGAGTAATAATTTGGTGATGCTGTAAAATAAGACAACATGAAAGATGATGTCATTTACTTTAAAGAAACTTAATTAAAGAAAACAATCAGATATTATTGACGGTTTAAATTTAATGCATTTTTTTATTAACAATATAATAAAGTTAGGATCAACCCTATTTTAGACCATAAACGCCTCCACATTTGTAACTACTATTTGCAAGTTTGTACTTCAAAGGAGATGTTTAAAGTGAGTAAATTGTGGTCACAGTCCAGAAAGGTGTGGAATTAAGCTGTTTGTACTCATCTCATGGTGATTAGGCACAAGAATATCCTATGAACATTATATTTCATAAAAGCTTAGGCCGTTGACAGCTGGTCGATTACTAAACGTTTTCAAAAACGTCAACCATTGACATTGACATTCAATGCAGGATTGAATCGAAGTTAATTCTTTGCTAAGTTCGTACTCGTTTATGAATTGTTGACATTCCTTTGAAAGATATTTCAGATTCTGTTCACTGTATTGTAAAAATATAATATAGGTAGTAAGAAAGTACGTGTAATATAAAACCAAACCTGATTACTTTTACACAGCATCGATACCTTAACAAAACGGTTTCTGTATAACACAATTTGCAAACCAGACCAGCTTTTGGTATAATTTAACCTCTCTCAAGTTACAAGTAAAAAAAAAGAAAAAGCAAAGACGTCGTCTGAAAGTCCAAATATGGCGTCGGGCCTTAATCGCGACCGAGATTGGACAATAATCGGCGGGAGTTCGTTCGGAAACCGGTCGTAACATGAGTAACTGCGGTGTATGACCACCAACCGTCAGAAGTTTTGCATGGAACAAGATATTCATGCCTGCAGTTGCGTTCATAATGCAATTGCATTGTCTTGTCATGTTCTTTTTTTAAATTAACTCTTATGTGGTTAGAGCTGTCAACTTGAGTGATTTTTGCGGCTTGTTTGTAACATTTTGTGCAAACTTTGACGTAAAAAGATTTTTGAATGTAATTTTTAGCAAGTTTCTTAGACTTTGGTGTTCAATTTGTGTTTTGTACTAACCTCTAACGTCACGTTGCAAAGTGGAAGAAAGTGAGCCGCTTGCCAAGGCCGCGTCTAATAGGTTGATATTTTCCCGGCAACGATTGACGATCTCCGTCTGTGCAACCAAAAAAATAAAGTTTGCAAAAACGAAAAACAAAACTCAAAAATAAACATTTAAGTTATATATTCAAGTGTTAACATATATTACACAAACTTAAGTTATTAAATTACAACTAACTCACTTTATTATTATCCATCACATTCTTCGTTTTTGACAACTGACAACACCGTTCAATTAAATTTATTTTTACATTGTGTGTGTGAGAGAAAAAAAAAACATGCAGCATCATTGGTTTTATTTAACAGTTTTGAATTTATTTTTTGCAAACAAAATACCCAAGCTATCACAAACTAAACGCCAAACATATTAGAAAAGCAGAAAAGGCCCACTGCAATGGTAAGGGAAGAATTTTGAAACTTTATCTATATGTGCTGACTTAGATCATGTATATCTGTCTGTTGTGTAGTATTTAGAGTAGGGTGTTAATTGACTGAAACTCCAAATTGAATTTTTAAAATTTTGCATTTATTTTTCAACCATTTATACAAAGATCACTTGGTTCTTTAACATTTTGTAAAAATAAGATCAATTAACAACCTATCCCTATTCAACATAATATTAATACATGTACAACTATTACGTGAGATGTAGGAGTTCAGTCAAATCACAATTACAAAGAAAAATATTAATATTATGCCAAGTTTAAACGTAATATTGATACAAAAATACAACCAAAGATTAAGTAGAATATTGACAAAGTAACATTATCGTTAAGTACGTAAAATTATATCACTCAATGACAAGAATTCACGTTATTCAATAACGATGCACCAAGTCTAGTAAATTAAATAATAAATTAATCAATATTTGAGCGATTTAAAATGATCCCAATTTCCGAACTGACTCGAAAACGTCAAATGTGACATCTGTCAATTTGACATTTCAAGTTTTTCAGACGTTAAGCTAAATGATTGCGAATGATTTTAAACCCAAGCGTTCATTACCTCAGCACCTAACTTATACACTAATTATTCAATAAATGTAACGCTTTCCCTAATTCGCTGACTTGGCCTAGCACCATGTTATCACCACCAAAACGATGAGGATGATTAAAAAAAGAAAAAATCAGGCAGTTAGTAAAAACTACACAAATCACAATCACACAACAAACGATGTTAGTAGAAAGAAAAACTCAAACATTTAATGGAAATGAATTAATTTATGTATATGTAATAATAGGATCACATCATGATAGTTTCACTCGTGTACTAAAGCCAAAAATACTGATCACATTCTAGTATAAAATAATTCTGAGCAAAAATATGTAAACCACTTAATATTTTGTGAAACTGTCACAATATTGATGAAATAAATTAATAAGTTAGTAAGTAATATATCCATATGTATACTGCGATGGTCAGACTTACGTATTCACTAGCATTTATAGATTATAAACTATAAATGCTGCAGTTTGTACATTAACTTTAATTACAACTATTCACACTATAAGTACTCACGTCATATATTGGAATGTCTATAAGAGATCGTAGTTACCTACCTATGCATATCTGCTTACATTTTTACATGCATTTGTAAAATGCAGCTAAAACAAGCTGACAATTGACTATCAGAACAAACGTAACATTTCCTATAAATAACTATAAAAATGAGTTCGTTGTCAATGCGTATCTATAGGCACGACTACGTATCTTTCGCGTCTGACGATCGCAGCGAACCTAATACGAATACTTACATAAATAATGATAAATATCACACAAGCCCAAGCCATATGTCATTGGAGATGTATGTAAACTATAACTAGGACGGAGAAGGCGGCGACGGCCAGGCAGAGCCGCGCGCGCAAGCATGCGGGGCGGCGCGTGACGCACGACGCGTTGTCGTCGCTGTCCGAATAGCTACTACTGAAATCGGTATCGAATTGTGTCCTTACGTAGTCGAAGGCGCGCAGCAGGTCGGGCTCGGCGTCGTGGCGCGCCAGCAGCGCCTCGGCCGCGCCCAGCGCCGCGCCCGAGCGCCGCACCAGCGCGCGCGCCGCCTCGCCCTCCGAGCCCGAGTCCCAGCTGCGCCGCCTGTGCTTCGTGGGGCTCGACGACTCGTCCTCCGACTCCACGCTCTCTGTTGATCGCCGCCGCAGCTCAGACAACGCGATCTTCTGTAATTCCGACTCGCCATTGTCTGTCCTCCTCCGCCTGCCCAGCGAGTCCAGTATATCAGGTCGGTTGTTCACCTCGGTGTACTCTAGCGAGCTGTTCACCTCGTCGCTGGTCATGTTTGAGCTGTGTCGTCTGCGGCTCAGAGCCTGTACGTTGAGCAAGTCGAATTCGGGAGATCGCTTACTGTTTTTGCGTTCGTTCTCCGAAGGTTTGCGACGACGGACACCTTCACTGCTTTCGATGCTAGTGTTGTTTCTGGATCGCTCGAGACTATCAAGGAGCGACTTCTTACGCTCAGCGCTAGACATGGACTTCTTAGGTTTTCTCGAGGGCGTTTCTATTGGCGAGTTTCTGGTAGGTCGCTTGTGTCGTGGGAGGCTTCGTTCTCTAGATACATCGGACGGAGGGCGGCGGCGACGTGTGCCACTGGGGCTCTGGTCGTTCTCGGGCTGCGCGGACAAGCTGGAGCAGCAGTCAGACTGTGAGTCGAGGAAGGCGCGGTAGTCGTCACCGAACTCTAGCAGACGTCGCGCTGCGTCTGAGTCTGGAGCTTCTGAATATGGTTCCGAGTTGTACTTTTCCTGTAAAAAATAAACAAAAATGTTAAACTCTTTCAATTATGTCAGTTCATTGTGAATCCAAAAAAGTAACTTCAATGAATCTAATTACAAACCTGATAGAAATCCCACGCCTGTTCAGAGAATGAGCTATGTTCTTCGGTTCCAGCAGTCACACTTTTGTCTATATCGGAGTCCTTGTCAATAGATAAGTCCCACAACCGACTGGGGTCTCCTAAACTGAGGGCTATAAAGTTCCTCTCCCTCTCAAGGCTTCGAGCGAGTCGTGGCCTGACGGGTCCTCCAGCTGGGCCCAGTTTAAAGCTCGGGGCCACAGGCTCGGCCTCATTTTGTTCTGGAATGGCACTATCGGGTTCCCTAGTCGAGATGTGGGTCTTTTCGATGCTCTTGCGCAGGTGGGCGATTGTGGCTAGCTGTTGTTTGATCAGTTCCTCGTCGCTGTCGTTGCCTGATGTCGATGTTGTGTCGAACCTGATGAGAAATAATACAGTTAAAGATAAGCCAGGATCTACAGTAGATACAACCACGAAAACACCGGAACACTGAAGTCCGGCGCGTCCCAGGGACACGAATAACTGTCTTGGTTCCCGCTACGAAGTGAATCAGAAGATATTATAAGAGGAGAACAAAAAAAAAAAACGATAGTTTCCACTTTTCTCGGTGAATTACTGCAGGAGACATAATGAATTAAGCCTTAAGGCACAAAAAAGAGACTGTACAACTGGGTGAAGCCCAGTCGCCAAGCATAACAGAAATTTGACTAAAATCTAAGTGGGTCCTATGTGTGAATTGTTATACTTGTTTCCAATAATATAGGTATGCCAAAAGAGCCAGTGATAAACTTATGTACAAACCTGCTCTTCCTGCTAGTAGCGGGGTCACTGGCGGCACTCCTCTCATGCTTATCTTCTATCTCAGGGCTCAGTCTCCCACAGAAAGAGAGTGACTTGACGAGTCTCTCTCCCCGCCGTACCGCGGTGTTGTTGCGTCGGAACTTCAACCTCTTTCGTCGTAGCCAGCCGTGTTTGTCGCTCGCTTCCACGCAGGAGGTGCAAGCTTCTGTCATCGTGTTCGTGCTTGATACGTGGCCCTGTGTGGGGAAAGGGGTGAATTTAATTCGAGGTTCTAAATTTGATAGATCACCTTGACTTACTCGTGGCTAATATTGTTTGGTAAAAATTGGTATTTACAATTCAACATACATATTTATCGTACGTAGCTTAGCGTATCTTAATAATGTTTAATAATTGTCTAGTCTCTTAAAGAAGTGCTGCAGAAAAGGTGACATAAATACTGAAAAATGCAGCTCCTGTGATTAACATTTTAATGTCACGTAAATAAGCCAATACCTGTACAGTGGTTGAACTTCCACGGAGTTTGGAGTTCGAATTTGCTGGAGTAACTCTTTGTGGAGACGCGAGTGTGTTCAAAGCAGATTCAGAGATAGACATGTTGTGTGACATAGCAGCAACGTCGCCTGCTGTGGGCGTGGCCACCAGCGATGCGCCGGCGCCGCTGAGTTGCGATAGGCAGGAGACAGACCACGGCCGTGCGCTGTTGCCAGCTCGCTTCTTACGGAGTGTTACCTAAAGCGAGAGTATGCCTCAACCATTTTGTTATGTACAATGTGCTTAGAGTTAGTCAATAATGTGGGTCAATCACAGTATAAGAGACAATAGTAATAATATAATGAACCTTCTGGTGAAGACGTCAAGGTTAAAAATTATAATTTACTTTATTTAAAGTTATTTACTGGTTTTATAGTTAGCACTTATATATCATTTAGTTGAGAGTAAATTAGTGACATACACACATAAAGCGTTTATGATTTTAGTGTTTATTTATCGCTAGTAAAGTTTATTTTACCTTGGCGTGGTGTGTGGGAGTTACAGTGCAGGTAGAAGTGCTCATATCCATGGAGGAGTGAATGTTTCGTTCTTCGGATGTCAACGAGGTGTCCACTTCACTTTCAGTTGTGTATTCTCCTGAGGCGTCATAGCTTTCTGTACCCTGGAATAAAACACAAACAATATATTGAAAAATGCATGCGAAAGAAACGGCCAATTTCTAGATCAAAATTGATTAGATCTCGTGTTCAAAGTAGCATGGATCTATGAGATCGTTTGGATAGTTTCTATCGAGTTCTAGTTTCGATCTTATAAGGGATACATAAAGGGTTGATTTACATAGGTGATCCCTCACGCTAAATAACCCTTAGTTAAGAGATGGCTAAACTGTCTATGTTGTTGTTTATTTTAAGTTCAAAACTAACCTGATTGGTATCACTCTTGCCTTCCGAGCTCTGGTTCAACCATTCCTTGATCCTCGACATCTTGTTCCTGCTCACATTCTTCCCCTCTTCATCAAACGACAGCGGCTTGAAGCTCCTCGATCCCTTCTTCTTTGACAGCGCCTGTTTCTGCACCAATTCTTCAGCCTGATTGACCAACCTCTCTATGTCTTTACACCTTTCTACTCTAAGCAAATCTGGTGTCGAGGACTCTAGCTTCGGTTTCGGAGAGGGTGGCTTATCTTTTTTTTCATCTAAGGGTAGTTCGCACTGGATCTCAACGGATGACGTCATTATATCAGTGGAATCTTCATTCCCAATTTTAGCACCACCGACGTAAGTCCATTCTTCCTCGCTAGATTCTTCCTGTGACTTTTCTGTTTCGATCATTTGTCTGTCGGAGTCTGTATCATGATGTCTAAAGTAGAATGTAGCAAGATGTTTCGATTTGCGATCGGTTTGATTAAATTTCGACGTGTCTACTGGCTTTTTCCTTTTAATTACCGTTGGAGGTGTCTTTAATTTATCTTCTATATGGACGTGTGTTTCCAATCCTGTGGAAGACGCTACTGCTTTAGCTTTGAAAGTTAATGCCGTCATCTGTTTGTTTATAAATTATTGTGCATTTAAAACAATAAGTACAATGCTATTATTTTATTATTTGAGTGAAAATGACAAGCGTTGTTCATTGATGTTATACTCTATTCATGAGTGATTGTTTTTATTATTATCTGTGACTTCCTACACTTATTCAATTGCAAGCAAACTAATAGTAGTGTCGTTTGTGTTCATATTCAGAAGCTTTAAAATCCACATCATCTCAACTTCAAATAACTACTTCTAGCAAAAAGGTCAGGAATCTTACCATCCACATGATCTGTCGCAGGCACAGTCTGGTCCGTGGTCCTCGCAGTGACGTCACAGGCACCAGGTACTCGTCTCTCGTCCGCCATATTTATGTACCTCGCTCTGTCTAACTCCGACTCACAGTCCGACCCAAAGCCGCGCCACGTGTACTTTAACACATATTCTTGTTCCTCCTGCAAAGAAGAGAAAGGATTTATAAGATTTGTTTGAAGACAATTCGTTTAATATCCTACAAAATACATACAGCTTCTGAGTTTCAAAGGGGACTGAAAAGGAGAAAATGCCACATGGGATTAAGTCCGCCTTATGTACCTTATTTTTGTGTGCATTAAATAGTTAATAATAATAAATAAATAAGTGTGATGACTCCTCTATGAAAAAATTGTGACGTGAAACAAAGCTCGCGCTGTATATTGTGAGAGTGCATAAAGCTACCGAAGGGACAATCCCTTTCCCAGAGGCTGCCAACGCCTGACTACCCGGTGTTTACAATATGACGCTTCAAGTAACTTTAAAGTTACTATGAACGTAAGTTGCAAAGACAAAAGGATAAATCCTTTTTGTCTGCCTCTTTCTATTTCGTCGTGGTATTTTTTTACTCTTTCTATCATTTTAAACGTTTATTTTTTTTAACTAAGCCCGTTGGTTTATTTGTTTGCATTAAAGTTAGTAATTGCAATTACAACCTTTTCCTCGTGACAGATCAATGTGATATTTAGTACACACTCTTAATCTAGATGACCAAACCATATTATAATCATATTTTTCCGCAACTATCTCCATTATGGATATCAACCGTCAAGATTTTTGGTAGAATAGAGTTCATTAAAACCGTTTAACATAAATATCATTATTTTTATTTTTTTTAGTAATTAAAAATTAAGTTTTTAAAAAATTCTCAGTAGTAGCACGGAGTCTGGAATTGTGCCCGGTATATGGCAATAGGCTCACCCCCTATTACATGGGACTCATAACATAAATAGTGAAAAGTGGGTGTTACATTGTACAGTGGCATAATGTGCACCTCTGCCAACCCCTTCGGGGATAAAAGGCGTGATGTTATGTTATGTTATACCATTATTTATTTATTATCTCTGAACTCACCTCTGACGCAGATTGTCTGCTGTCCAGCGAGCTGTCCCTTCGTCTCGCATTGACTGGAGTTCTCTGTCTGCGTGGAGACCCTCGCCTGCTCAGGCGCGGCTGCTTTAAGGCAGGTTCGTCGTCACTGTCACTTGCAGCCTCTGCTGATATGCAGCCCTGGAATAGAAGGAGATGGTGAATTAGTTAAGGCTGTAAATTATTAGAATTTACATGTGTTTTTCTGTATTTAACTACATACGCGAGTTTAGAAGTGTTATTATCATGTATATTATTTTTTGGTACAATTTCGATATTACAGATATGGAGGATAAATTGTCGTCAAACTGGATGTAGTTATTGGTGATTAAAATAAGACTGACTTCTATGCAGAATAATCAAAGTATAAAGTATATTTACTCCATTTGTGATAGACAGAAGAAGCGAATAACTAGAAACTCATTAACAAGACCATTCGCTACGAATAATCATACTGATAACAACTTTATTCGTTTCTAACTAAAGTTCAAAGTCCTAAAAACTTGCTCCCAAAAGGCATAACACTCCAATAGCGATCACACGCTCATACTTAAGCACATACTGAAACCACGCATAAAACTCATTTAATATTTACAACTCCCATTCGTACGATATCCAACCAAATCCATTTAAAATTTATTTATGACCAATAAAAGTCATTTTTAGATCCCTTCGTATTCATAAGCGGCCACAAAACGGTTGATATTAACCCTTAAATGAGCCGTTATGGTCTAAACTATCCCTATGCGAACTATTAAATGGGTCATCGGTTGCTTAGCAACGAGAAATCATAACAAAGCATGAGTGGAATTATTTATTTGTGGAGAAAGGCCACGTGTTTACTAACCCTTTAATGTTTGTGTGGGTTTAAATTGTACTATTGTTTTGAACATAAAGTACTGTTTTATCCTAAGTATTGTTTGATTAATAAATGTCATGTTATTTTCATCAGTGTTGAAATGTCAAGCCACGTTTGCTACATTTTAACCATAGGTTAAGATGAAATAATTTATGTTAGTCTCTATAAAGTTAATAATTAACATTTAGTTAATTGTCAACGAAAAACCTTTAGCATTGAGTACGTGTGAGTATTGCAAAATATCCAGTCACTTATATGAATAACAATGTTGAAATATTATCGGCAATTCTGAACTGATAATAGTACACAAAGCACCGCTAATTAGTTAGCGGCGCTACACATCGACACAACTATCATTTACACAATATACATGTGTGGGTAATTTCATATCAATAGATATGTATAGAAACATTCGTCTATCACACACATCTTGGTATTTAAAAATCATTTTTGTGTCGGTATACGCAATAATTTAGTAAATAAGTTTAAATAAAAACGAGGGTAAAGATAAAATTACTCATAACAAACTTTGAATAAATCGAAATCAAAAATAATGAACGATCGAGCTATACAATACCCATATAAATATAGTGCTTTCTCATTGTAATTTTATGTTACTGAATGATATAAAATATTTCGATGATCTCATCTACAGCGCGCTTGGCGCAATGGTTATCGCCTCCAATTGTCAAGTAAAGTGCCGCCGGATCGATTCCAACATTCACATGTTGTTTTAGAATTAATTTATCAAATATTTGAAATTTGAAATTAGAAACAATTAAATCTTTTCTTTTTTTTTCCTTTCCTATTGTTCTAAATCTTATGTTAATTTTAATAGTAAATACTTTAGATTTATTTATACCTATAATATCTTTTATTTATATTTTAGTTCTAGTTATTTATTATTTAGAATAATCTCATTTGCTTCATGCATTTCAACCAACTTAAATAAGATAAAACAGTAAAAAAGTAATTAACTGTGATTTCTTAATGGTTCGATACCTGAGTATATTTGCAATGTTTGTGGCGACCATAGAAATCTCGAGTCATTTTATTTTACACGCTTATGAAGTAACTACCGACTATTTAAAACATGTTTTTCAAATCACCCGACTTACAAAATAATTGCGTTCTTAGTTGTCAATTAATGAGGATTTCATAGTTTATTGCTACACTACTTATATTCGTGTGCAAAGTTATTTATTTTTACAAGATGTTCCAACACCTATCAACATTTAAAAAGGCTGAAACCATTGTTTTGCATGAGCAAAACATAACTAACAATAACTGAAATAGCAAGGCGTTTAATGATATCGGTGAGTAAATAAGATACTACGTTGATATTCTAAATAATATTTATTTCATTTTGTAACTCGACACTATCAATTTTTGCACTAGAATAAAATAATTATTGCAACTTATTATGAAGTTCAATATTATAAAGATATATTAATAATTTATTATTAATTGTATTGTAACTTGACTTGTTTTTGTTAGGAGTGTTTCTTTAAAACATATCTGGTTAGGGATTTTTATTCCTTACGCCACTACTTAATTATAAATTATTATTCTAACATTGTGTTTACTTATATTTATTATTATTTTTAAGTAACTTTAATTCCTGTAAAGTATTTCCTGGTATTTTAAATACTTATTTGTTTGGTATCAACAGAGGAGATCCATGCAGTTATGGGTGCACAGATATGCGGAGACCGGTGACGTTAAACATCGTCGACGTGGGCCTAAACCAAAGGCAAATTCATCGGCTCGGCACTACGACATCGTAGCCAGGCACATGGCTGATCCGTTCCTGCCAACCCGCACTACAGCGACAGCACTGAATGTTTTAATACAAACTGTACGGAGACACCTGCATTCTGGTTTAAGGTGCAGGAAGCCAGAGAAGAAAAATATTGTTATCTGTGGTTCACCAGCAAAAGCGCTAAGAATTTGCTAAGGACTTTATTAATTTTGATTGGGCGAACAGTGTAATCATATTGAGCGACGAAAAGACTTTCAAGTCGGATAAGGATGGGCGTAAAATATTGTGAAGAAAAGATGGAGAAAGGTATACGAATTGCAACCTTCTGCCTTGTAGGATCAGTGATTGTATTGATTTCGGAATCAATTATTGAGCCTGTCAAACTCTGCCTTTATTAAAATTAACATAAAATAATGTTTAATTTTTTTAAGAATATTAAAATGCTGTCTAGAACATACGGTGAAGTGATGTTATTGTTTTGTGGTTAGAAATTGTCATAATTTCTTTCTATTCAACATGTTTATTCACTTCACTTTAATTTTTCATTAACAAATTTATTTAACTGCTTTCGAACTTGATTGACATATTATATTTACGCCCATCTTCAATTAATTTAAAGTTTCCCTGATTCTAAAGGTCATGAAAGTTAAAATCGTTCCATAGCATTCGTCACATTCTTTTTACTATCATACAGCCCACTGAATATTGAACCTTATAACAACCGTCGTAAAATAGATAATTAATGGAAGTTCAAACGAAAAAAGTCGCCCATTTCAAGAAATATTATGTTGACAGTGTAATTTTTTACATGTTTTACTTGTTTATTACTGTAAAACTGTAATTTAATAATACATTATATTATTAAATTACAAAACAAGAATGTTGTATATTTGTTTATTACCTACTTAATAAAAAATGTTGCTGCCATCGTATTACCGCTGTACCGCATGATATTTCCCGATTCGACTATGAGGTTTATTGTCATATCTATTAATTATGATTTAAAGAACTTTAAACTTAACATGTGGTATATAATTAATTATTAGATATAAATATTGAATATAAAACAACATATTTGTATAATAAATAAATTAATTGTAATAAAAAATAGTATTGTTTTATTTACCAACTCATTTGCTTCTTTTATAGCCTGATATTTATATTTTATGACAAAAAACAAAAAAAAAATAAGAAAAATAACAAGATAAAATAAAATTAACTTTTAGCTGGAATAGAACCCACATCATTGATCCTTGAAAGACGATAAAAGCGTGCTCATTAACCAATCGACCACGAGCACTACGATAATGACAGTGAAAATGTCGGGTCATATCAATGATTGTAAATAGTTTTAACCTTACCTATGCATTAAATTATAAAAATACGTATACCGACACAAGAATGAAAATACCAATGTGAACGTGGTGGACGAATATTTTTATATACAGTTATATGAAATTACGCACACATGTACACTGTGTAAATGACAGTTGTGTCGATGTGTAGCGCTGCAACTAATTAGCGGTGCTTTGTGTACATACGGACTAAGTTATTGTGGTGAATACTGTGGTAATTATTATTTCAAGGATTTCGCATAAAAATCTCAAAAACCCACACACTAAAAATAACCATCTACAAATTTATGTCTCCCAATAAAAGTTTTTGACATTGATCGTCACCCTATCGCCATTTCGGTCAATTACTTCAAAATAGTTAGGGATGAATCAATGAATCAATTTTCTACACAGCTTGGGGTCTCTAGTGTTTGCAAACAGCGCCGGGTGGTTGATTGGTCCATTGTGTTTGTGTTGGTGAGAAATTGCAAACCACTATCAATGGCTGCATGGTCTTTTTTGGAGAAAGGGGATATGCGTTAAATGCATCGTTTGTATTTTTTGGTTACGTGTGATTTTTCGATGCTGGGAGTTGGAGTGATTTTAGTAGATATTTCTTAACATTATAGGCAGTTTAAACAACAATACTGTTTTATATTTGCTGAGAGGTAATTTCTTTAACCATGTTCCTAGGTTTTTTTATAGCAGCTATAGGAATTCTACAACACAATGCATTTTAGGTATACTTACAGTAGATAACTTCTACATAGTCATGATAAGTAAGGATTAACAATATCTACATTTCTCTGATAAGTTTCAATTTTACTCAAGATTGGTACTTGCTTACGGATTGGCCAGTTTAAGAGTGAGAAGACCTCTGGCCATAACATACACACACACACGCACACACACACACACACCCACACACACTAATATTTATTAAGAATGAAAATGTCTCCATACCTGATTATCGATCCTAGCAAGACAAGCTTCCAGATGGCACTGCCACTCTATAGCTCTCAGGTACAGCAGGTGCCACCGTCTCTCAAGCGCTCGCGCAGCGTCTCCACCGCCGCACAGCCGTACCACCGAACTCACGATCCGACCGTGGCATTCCACGTCGCGTTGCAATACCTGTGTAAGAACAAAATATGAAGGTATAAAGAAAAATACAATACAAAGGGTTTCCGAAACGAATTTGTCACATTGTGGAACGCAATAAAGAATTTAAATTTGAAAGAATTTGAATTTGTCAAAAGAGTCTGGTTGGTTAAATAAAATAAAGACAACCAATCACAGGGCTTGATTTGAAATTTGAAATACGATTTAGAATCTGGTATTTTAGTGAATAAGGGAATTATTTGAAATAGGTCCTATATTTTCTTCATACACCTTATGCACCTTCGATTTTTGTGATCACCGGTTTCGAAATAAAGATCATTAATGATGATACCTACTACACATATTTTAGAAGCAAATAACTAAACATAAGAGCCTAACAAACACAATGTTATCGATACTCATCAAAATAAGAATGCGGATCTCGTAATAAACAAGATCATAGTTTCCGATACAAGAATTGGTTGCGTAACACAGAAATAAGACTTGAAAGAAGCCGGCCCTAACTTTTATAAAAAGAAGAAAAAAAGGTATAAAGTTTACACAATAAAAGATCACGGTGTTACGAAGACCGACCAATCAAAATTAACAATGGCTGTTGACACAATAACTCAAAGCAGTTTAGTGTGAAAAAAATAAATTTGAAAATCGAACAAAGGCCGAACGTGCTCTGGCTGTGGCTCTGAGTATGACGGCTAATATTACGGTGTTTATTCAACAATGGATATATCTTTGAAACATGGAATTTCCATCGAGTACTAAAACATTTTCCTGTTTAAATATTTTGAAAATTAAAAAAAACATAACTCGTCTTGTTACCGACTTGTGAACTTAAGACGCGTGAAATCGAAAGATATGCTTGTCATGACCGATTTGATGTTATTAATTCTATTAAAATTAAACCTGGTATCAGCGTTACGTCGCATATTGTGTAAGACAAAAAACATAAAGAAGTTCTGAGTCAACTTGAAAAAAATAACTGACACTTTACTATCAGAATAACCAATACTAGTACTCTTCTAAGATCACATCAAACCAGACTTTGAAGTGTTAAGTTGTAAAATGACATCACAAAATATTGACGCTACAACTGGCAACATTTTCTTAGTTGCAGTTGAAATGAAGTACTATATATTGGATCTGATGAAAGAAACTAGTCAGATACCATGTAAAGCTTTAGGTAAAGACCTAGATGATGATAATGGTGTAAGTCATATTTTAGTATTAAGATAGGACTAAAGATAGGACAATGAGTACTAGGAATTCTGGTTTAAGGATTTTATGGCGCTGTTAATATGTGATGATATAGATCAGGATTTACTTTGAAGTAATGTAACGGCAGTAGTCGGAATTAAAATATGTTTTTAGCTGAAGATGAATATGAATAGTGTTGCTGAAGAATTGTGTTTGGAGTTAACATACTATGTTTTAATGCTGTTATTAATTTTATTTAAAAAAGATGCAACTGCTGAACAGTACAGCACAAAATAGTATGTGAAATCAAACACAGTTGAATGAAAAATCCGGTAGTATCATTTTAGATTTTTTTTTATGGAATAGGAGGCAAACGAGCTGACGTATCACCTGATGGTAAGCGATCTGCACCGTCCATGGACACCCGAAATACCAGAGGAGTCACAGATGCATTGTCGGCCTTTTAAAAGGAATACGCTCTTTTCTTGAAGGTTTTGAAGGTCGTATCGGTTAAAAATACCGCCGAATTGGGTAAGAAAGTTCAATTTGAAAAAATTACACGCCGTATGCATCTCATTCAAAGGAAAATTAAGCATTACCCATGAATGCTATATAGTACCATTATGGCTACATGGTTCCCCTAGCGTTGCATTCATTTAAATTACAAGATAGATACCATTACATACCAAATTACAAATTTATCGAGATCGTTGGAAGTCGTTACAATTCCGATTGCATGGGAAAACGGAATCGGATTGGGAAAGTTGTTAGAATGTCTGTTGATGTTCTTAATTCAAATCAGACATAATTTGTTTGAGAATCTTCCTTGTTAGATGATAGGTAATGATTTCACTGAATTTTGTTGCAAATTGAGACTGGATAAGTTGTTGCACTCAAATGATGCTCTTAATGCTAGGAATAGTCGCCACAGTTTGTTTAGGAATCTGTATATACCTGGCTATATTTGGGAAAGACTTATCCAACCTCTTGAACTTCGTCTTCTTTGGTTCCTATCTGAACCCACGCAATTCTCATGTTGTACTTAAAAATTCTCATTTCAATAAAAACAGTTTTGTGAACAGCATATGAAAGACACATTTTATTACTCCATCGTATTCCGAACTTCATATCATTTAGACTCTTAAATAAGAAAACGGTATTTTTGGTCAAAAATGAAAGGAAAAGGTGATCGAGACAGGTGGAAATAAGAATGGCGTGTACTTTAGTACCCTTATATATTTTATTGCTTAAATATGTATCAATACTATCAATACGACGCCATTGTCGCCCACACAAAAATAGATATATTTTGGATGTTCATTAACCACCTATGAAGTGATGATAATAATATTTTTTACATTTATTTTCACACGCAATCGAAATTTCGACGGAACTCGTAAAGATGTGGGCGTATGTAACTTTTTATTTTTTCTAAGTTCATGATGCAACTAAACACTGTGGATGTATTACGAAATGTAATAGAGATATATGGTATATTTAAGGTATACTTGTCAACAATAACATAATAATAATTTGTTTCGAAAAGCAAAGAGTCATTGGTAATTTAAAACTTGCGAATATAAATGACGGCTCCTGATTGGGCGCTCAAAATGCTACCGCCAATTTGTAAAATGACAGATCGTAAACGCTCTAAATTATCTGTGGTCACAATAAATGCAACTATGGCGAACTCAAGGTGAACGATGTCATTTGACATTTTCGTTGCGATTCAAAACGTGATATGCCGATTTGTTCAGTTTGATCTCTGGTCCATTGAAACGTCGAAATGATTAGTAGTATCTTGGTGTATTGAATGCATGTTGATGATGTTATAAAATGTATTTACAAATTGTTTGTTGGGTTTCGCAATCATGACACTATTAATGTCTTATTCCGAAGTAATAAAGTCTATTTTGTAGTTTATTAGTTACCGTTCAAGTACAATATGGCAATTAAGAATTTAAGCAAGGGCTTGCTTATGATTTATTACAGTACAGTACTGTTTTGGCGTTGTAACAAAACGTTTGTCGTGACTTCGAAATATGTTTTCTATCAAGATATAATCAAGTAGTTAGTCGAGAAGTCAGTTCCTGATCTTAATCTGTTTCTAATTGTTTCTGTGCTGGGATATGAAGGACAGAACGCATTGCCTTGTTAGATTCGTTTTTTAAACATTGGTACAAGATTTATCGAAAAATATATCGATTACATTTTTTTTCGCTGACAACAAAATAGTAATGACAGAAACGGATTTACTATCTATGGCCAAGCAGTGTTGCTACGAAATAAATTTATTTAATAGACAAAATAAATATGTACATGTTAAGTGACAATTTATTGATGGAAAGGCGTTATCCATCAGTAATAAAGTTTTACTAGACTATTAACATAAAGAAGCCGCCGAGAAGTAACTTTCGCTAGTTATTATTATAAAACTAATAAGTATTAGAAACTTACTAAAAGTTGCAACTGGAAGAACATTTGGCGGAATAAGCACGCGTACATTTCATCTGCTATACTGTTAGTCTCTCGAAGACGAACCTCCACATCTAGACTATGGGTATTAGGCATACAATTAAGGTTTAAGTATTAGCACTTGAGATCACTAAGCTAACTGGGTCAATGATACAAACATTATCAAACGAAAGTAAAAATCCTATTAGTAAGACTTGTACCTATCAAGTAAACCAAGTGTATTTATTTTCCAAATAGTCTACGAAGGAGTAGGTACCTTTTTTATTTTTAAAGAACTAGATGAGGCTGACAATTCCTAACTGAACTATGAAAAGAAATTCCGAAACAAAATCAGAGGTTCGAAATATGAGTGAGAATGTATCATAGATCAAATGTAACCTTTACTCTGATTAAGACGCTTGTCATCATTCTCTCTTCAATTACAAAATAGAACCGATTATTTCAATCCATTAAACAGCTAACCAAGCAATAACAATATATTAGTTTCAAGCAACATATTTCTAACTCAGTACAAAATGGTGTCTGATTTCAATTGACCAATCCAGAAGCGCGCACTGACTAAACGATGAAGCCACGGTAAATCAGTTCACCATGGCGATAAACTGTTCAATAGGATTACACAACTTAGGAGCTTACCGTTGTGCTTAACCACGACTTTTATTTTTTATTGCCAGTGTTGCAACCGTTTTGCTACCAAAATGGCGTTTTTTGGTAGTTATAATATCACAGAAGCTGTTGAATAAGAAACTGTTGAGGATGAAGGTAAAAAATTGAGAATTGTTGATGTTGATGAAAAGATGGATAAAATTATAATTGGATTAGCTGGTCACGACAATGATTTTGGCTGTTGTAATATTTCTATAGGACTCAGAGTTATAAAAACGGAAATAAGAAAAGACACAAATGTTTAGGAAAGACTTTCAGCAGATACCCCAGTTCGCTTTTATTGGGAGCTCTTTATCAAAGATGCTGTAACTTCAAATGAAATTGATTGTCATTCTTAACCAAACCCACATCAACCCAGTTCTCTATTACCTCACGATTATGACATCACTCAATATTTACTTTCGATATTACAACAATAGCTAAATACGTTTCCTATGCATTGTGCTGACAATAATCATTGTATTCTACGTCATCATTACCAGTTGTACCACCGCCATCAACCAACAGGTCAACCTCTTCCTTTCTGTCAATTTTCTCTATTTGACTATCAACTTTATACTTTTCGTTTAAAGTCGAATATTAAATGAGAAAGTTATAGAGTGGAGTAGCTTTACCTGCTGGTGTCTGTACAATAATGGCTGCTCTATCATGTTGCAATTATAATTCTGATGTTTGACCCAAAAGCAGACGTGTTTTATCTCCATAATTGACAGTTACAACCGAAAGATTTCTTTGTTTTGTTCTTAGTGTTGTGACATTGTGTTCTATTGGTACAAGTGTATGATATTTAAAAGATTGGTGCTTGATTTCTGTAATGTTGTTGATTGTCAATAATTTGATGGTAATTTATTGAATAACCGACATAAGAACACAATCTGTTTTAAATAGTAAAGCTTGATACTATTCTGTTTGAAAATATTGTTTTATATTATTTCAAATATAGTTTTATAGTATTTTGAGTATCAAAAGTGTGTTAGAAGTTAAAATTCTGTAGTTCTATGCAATCTTCTATAGTTTTAAAGTACCTACTTGTAAGCCCATTACAACGTAATTTCGAAAATTTTCTTACAGCAGATAATTTTTTTTCTATATAATGTCTCTTTTTTTTTAAGGGGGAAAATCATCGAATGACTGCTAACGCCTGGGTGAGGCGGAAGGGAGAGTCAGACTCTTACTGACTAAAAACCTCCCCGTTCCTTCTCCTGCACTTCGAGCCGGAGCCCCGGTAATGTTAGGTTCTCCGCGACCTATAAAATGACTTGAAGTAAAGGCGTAACGCAAAAAAGTGCGTAAGTATAGTTTTTTATGGACACAAATTATAATTAGTAATCATTGGTTTCAGTGGAACACGTGTTAAAAATAATTTCGGAGCGACAAGATAATTGTAGGCTTTCGTCAGGCATAATGGTTGTAATTACATTAAAAAATTAACAAGGCCAAATGTAAAGTTATTCAAAGTCGGATGTAGAAATGGCTTGAGGCCATCTTTGTTGGGCCTATATTAACAAAACAGTGATGATGAATCGTACACTAATATTATCAATCATTAATCATTATACACAAGGAAACGAATTTGAAAAGATAGTTAAGAATGTAAAGGATATTTTGAAAGTTAGGAAGAAATTAATACATTGGACAAAATGAATACATACCAAAATTATTATACTCAGCAATGCTACAAGTGCTTAGTTCATTCACTGCATGTATGTACAGTTCGTTTTAATGGATTTCTAATTGTTGTTAAGAAGAACATCGTACGATTTGCAATTACTAAGGACTCGAAACTCGTTACGAATACTGCACACTGTAGTTTTATCTTAATTCATGCAACTTCAAATTCAAATTAAACTGCTGGCGTAAATCATTTCCGAATCGAACATCCTATACCGAAACGATACAAACTTAATTTACCATACCATTGTTCTTTATGTCAAGGCAATAAAATTGCAAATTGATTGTTCTAACTGCACCTCAAGTTTACGTCAAGGTCTAAACAGCGCATGCCGTCGGAGTCATCGTCCGCTACCGACGGATTTAGCCGAACGGTAGACGGAAATAGCCGAATGTGAAGAAATATGCGCTTGTCCGCGTTTCTGCAAATGTTTAAGGTGAGACGGGGTGCGCACGCGCGGTCAATGGCGGACTACACGCGTGTTTAATACAGATCTTTTAAACTAGTTTTACGGTAAATATGGCTTACGTAATACTTCAGAACTTAAACATGTTTATCTGTGAATTACCATCAGCATGTTTATAGAAATGCTAGACTTGAAGCACTTAAGAATACTAGACAAACTATTAAAATTCGCAAGGACCGTACTAAAATGCACAAAGACGCTTCAAAGAATAATAGCCAAGAACACGTAGGCACGCACACAGTTCACACATGACTGTAAAAAGCGCTGTTGAGACCTTCCACAGGTTATGGGACATTTGCAAGCACCGAAACAATGCCAGAACCTTATGACCTATCACGTTTGACCATAAAGAGACGCTATAAAAGCTTTTAAAGTCTCACTCGATGATACGAACATATCAATGAAAGGAATCTCTGTACGGCTTAAAGTCGATTGATGTTACGCGCTAAGAATTTTCTAGACTTTTTTGTTACAAACCTTATAGATGGAAAAGTCAGCCGGTACGTTTAGATTGGTCAACAATTTAACTTGACACCACTGTATGTGTAAGACAATATGCCAATACGAAAGATTACTTATAATAAAATTATTTTAATAAGTATTTTATTGATTTAATGCAATTATCTAAGCACAACTGCATTACTATTGAACACATGGGAATAAGAAGCATTTTTAAACTAGTCTGTGAATATCAGTTGTTGCTGCATGGTTTAAGTTAAAATGAAGCGTGATTTTATCTATTTTAATAAACACAATGAACTCTTGCGATCAAACCTTGACTTATTTGTTAATAATAGACAAAATAGTCATTGTTCGTTCGTAGCACGTGCACTTTGTAGTCGGCGATAGGACAACCGACAGTCAAGGTCTCCTGAATTCCTAGCTAATTGTCTTTAAAGCGTATCGACGTTCACGACTGAGTCAGAATTATACACAGCTAATTCACAAAACTCTGAGGTTTTGAGGCTCCCAAATTCAGTATTGTTTCGTCTGTTTTATGAAGGTCTAATTCCAGTTTCGTTCGGAAAATTGAAGTCACCTTTTGTGTTGTTATTCGGGGGAACAAGGCCGGAGCTAAGTTTAGTCGGTTTACAAAGTGAACAGATTTAGATGATGAAAGGGTTAGCTGTATAAGGTAGGCCTAAAAGCAGACAGTGTTAGAGAATAAACAATAACAATAGTATTAGGTGTTTGAAGCGTTCTTGGTTTGCCAATAACAACGTGTTACTTAAAGAATTAGTTGTATTTGAAGTGGTAAGGACTTCCATATTAATAAAAAAAATTTTAAGAGGGGTAAATTCGTCGAATGATTGCTCCCGCCTAGGTGAGGCCGGAGGGAGTGTCAGACTCTTACTGACTAAAAACCACCCAGTTCCTTCTCCTGCGCTTCGAGTAGGAGCCCCGGTAACGTTAGGTTCCCGCGACTCCGAATCGGCATCGATCATTACATTGGATTAATAACTGGCGCACGAAAGATACTCCTGAACCAGAAACGTTTAGATACCCATCACTAAACTAAAGAAAAACTAAATTTAAACTATCGCCATTTACAAACTTATAAGACCCAAGAACGCTGAACCCAAGTAAAGCCACACCTCCAAGCCGGTACAATATCGGAAACCAATCACTCGCAATTATGTTAGCTATTTATCTTCAACTTTGAGGTGCCGCAGTTAGAATCGTCGGCAGAGAAATCAATCTAAAAGGTGCCGTTATAATATGGGTTATGTCAACGCAAAAGGGACGAACGGACGTACAACCGGATTGAAGCACGTAATTTTCCCACTACACCTAGGATATTCTCAATTTACTGTTAATCAGGGTTGGCTTGTAAAAACCGGTGAGGGTCTGCGCTTTGAGGTGGCGCGCCAATTGAGCTTTAAACTTTATGTACAGTACATTAATAGTTTATAGAAATGGACTGTGGTTTCGATTGGCAGTTGTAAGCTCGAGTAACTTGTGAAGTCTCCATGCACAAGCAATAGGGTAGTTTCCTAAATTTTATTTTAATGTCCATTGGTACATTAATTTAAAACTTTAGACACGTATTTTTTCTTTTCTCACAAAATTAAATACTTTCGATGATATATTCATTTGAAATATCGTGTGACGTCACAGCGTGCTACATTTTGTAGCACGGTATGACGTAACGACCCCGGACTGCTAAACTTAGCGCCATTTTAGATAAAATGGTATTAAGTTGCAATACTTAGATAAGTATTGCAACTTAATACGAGGTAATAAAAAAATACGTGTTTAATATTTTTTCATTATCTAACTGACGGACAAATTAGATTTTTTAATTTGATCCTGGAAACTACCCAATTCCTTCCTTAAAAGGTTATCTCCAATTATTGTAACAAATGCCTGTTGTAATTGAAATAAACTATTGTATTATTATAACTGTGAGGATATTGAAATACAACTTGAACCACACTTGAACAATTTGGGTTGGGTAGAATAGTTTTATTGCAATTTTCTACCTTGAAATCATAGAAAGTATTCCTTACTTTGGATAGTATTTGATCCAGATTGCCGTTCTTAAGTTGTAGGCGATAAAATTTACAGTAAAATTTTTTGTCTAAATTCGATGCGTTCCCAACCTTACCGTATTTGAGATACTCTTTTAGGCTAGGCTATCATTGATCAATTACATATTATAACGTAAAGATTATCGCAATATTATTTAATTACAAGCGTTAAGTAACTCATTCTCAATTATCTGCATTATCTAAAAGGGTGTTCCTGATTAGTTGGACAGAATAATAGTTTGTTAAAGTTCAGAACCTGTCCTGCCAACCCTGATTGTAATCCAACACGTAGACATATTAGATTGAATAGACAGATATGTTACAGTAATCCTTTAAGGTACAAGTTGTAACAGACTTGCCAGTATCAATAAGGGAGCTTATTGAAACACATAGTTTTATAAGTATAGGTTGGTAAGAAATGACTGCCTCGTTGGCCGAGTGGACGCAAGTGTGACTGCCGGGCAAAGGGTCTCGGGTTCGATTCCCGGGTCGGGCAAATTAATAATGGGTTTAAAAAAATCTCAGTAGTAGCACGGATTCTGGATTGTGCTCGGTATATGGCAATAGGCTCACGCCCTATTACATGGGACTCGTAACATAAATAGTGAAAAGTGGGTGTTACATTGTACAGTGACATAATGTGCACCTCTGCTTACCCCTTCTGGTATAAAAGGCGTGATGTTATCTTGATAACAAATAGGTTCTTTCTCTTGTACTCTTTTGACAGGCAAAAAATCATAATAAAATTTTTTTGCATTGGAAACGTTCTAAAGGGCTAAAATAGCATCGATACGCCGTGTCGATTTTTATGTCCCGACCTTTTGACAAAGACTTGACAAAAGCCATTTAAATTGATAGATAAATGACAATTGAATAATAATAAGTAACGTATCTGAACTTTAACTAAAAATAAGCCACTTATGCCGGAATACTGAAACGTTACTCAATTTTAAGTCGTGCTCAAATATCGTGCCATCTCTGTCATTTTACAAAGAATTTGTAGAGATAGAACTATACTTAACACGACACACGACTTAAAATTCAGTAGCGTTTCAGTATTCCGATATTAGAATATTACCGCGAAAAGTGGATGGCACTGTTTATTTCACATGGATTTGACCATGCGTTCCTTTCTCTCGACCTGTCATCACCTTCATAAAAGACAGCCTCGAATGACTTCCACTCAACACTTTGTCGTTTTTAGGACAAAGTCATTATGTTTTGGTGTAATCAAGAGAACAATAAGACGCCAACGATTGCACAATGCGAATATTTCTCTTTACGCTTATTGCATCTATTCTATTCTATTTTTTTTACACTTCCCGCAAACGGTACTTTTGGTATTATGTAACCTTTGACACTATCATACAACACTGGAGCGGTTATACTGTTGTACTAATTCTGAATTAAACATTTTTGTTGTATAGGCATTAGCGCATCAAGCTATCCTTGTCAATTTTCAACATATTTTGAACTTTATCGTCTTGTCATAACGCTGAAAATCATTTAAAGAACGGCAGGTTGAATTTTAAAAGAAGGTCGATACTAAAAACAAATAAAAATCAAGACAAAAACAATACCAAATCATTGAATAGTTCCTAATTGCTTGAACACAAAAAATATCAAGATTTTAATTGCTTAGTGTACGAACAGAGTTGCATTCAAGGTTTATATTGATGAAGCTGGCCCGAAAATTCTGTAACTCTTTGTACAGTAACAGTAATCAACATCACAAACATAGATTGTCAAACAGCCGCCATCTTCCCACAGCCCGTGTAATTGCCGCGAATTAGCTCAGATTCACATAATGCCGCCATTACTAGCAGAATGTTGCCAGCGTAATTAAATAAATAGTCTTCGTCTCTTCGCAAAGGTAGAAACAACGGCACATGAAGCTAACCTAACCTGTCAAATATTTTACTGCATTTTAAACTCAATTACAAGAATAATAAAGTTGACAATTGAATGAAGATAGTGTGTAGTTTGATTCGATAGTGTCTAGTCTGTACATAAAACATGAGCTGTGTGCTCCATAGAAAGATTGAACTACGATTATAAAGCAATGACATTATTAGTCTGGCTCCAAGGAAGTTATTAGGAACTAGTTGCGCCAATAACAATTATTATATCAATTGAAGACTAAAATAGTAGAATAAATAAACAATGTGAAGTACCGACATAGAACTATCATAAAAAATAGTGGTAAACAATTTTATTTGTACCCTACAGAAATAACAAACAGTAAAACAAAAATTTACAACATTGTACAAAACTACGATTCGATGATATAGATGGCGCTATATATATTCTTAAGAAATTCTTAGGCCAATTACGGCCATTCAAAAATTGCCATAGCGGACGGTATTTCACGTCCACACGGCGGGGTATTGGTAAAGTTTTCAACTAGCAATAATCGCACCTCGGATTAACCTCATTGGTTACGATATTGCCTCTGCGCAAAGTTAACTTTGTAAAAGTTCACGTCCGACCCAACCAAATCGCGGTAACGAAACCATAGCGCGATCTATCTCGATCCCAACGCCATCTATCGAGCTATGGGGTAGTTTTTGTCGCCGCATCACTGAGTTCTGGGGACTCAGAGAGGAACTTTTACTAGATCGTCTTGAGTTTATTTTTCGACTAAAACATTTTACTAAAATCGTTAAATGCTTGATGTAATTGTAATAAGACATCAAACTATAAGTCTAATGGAGTTGCAAAATTCGGAAGCCATAAAAGTATAGCGGATATCGAAGTTCAATTAACCAGTAATCATTTTTAATTACATGGTAGAACAAATTGGCTAAGAGGCCTCTATGAGATTGGGGACAATTTCACGCAAGAGCGACATCGTTGAAACAAAAACAGAACTACTAAATGTACGGGAAAGTTTTTACAATGGATTTAGAAATTAAAACTAAAGTGATGCAACAATAGAGTAATTAAGAAACTTCTAATGAAAATGTAAACATAATGTTACATTTAATAAAAACAAGGTTTTATTTCGCTATAAAGTTTTACTATGTGAATTTGGCTGCTTTGTATTTCCTTTTCCGAGTTTCCTATGCTTTTCTTAATTAAAATCTGCTTCCATTATAACATTTTGTTCTACAAATTCTTGTTTCCGTTCTTTCGTTTAGTATATTACAATTCCGTCCCAATTTAAAAGAAAAAGAAATCAAAATTCAATATTTGCAGACTTTTCAACGGATCTACTATAAAATAAGCGAGCAGAGACTACTAAAGTGAAAACAGAAGAACTTAAAAACGACCAACAGGTGATCTAAACACGAACAAAACTATATACAAACAAACCAAACACTATCATCCAAATCCCAATCAAATTCGTTCCAATAAGAAACAACGACATTAATATTATGAAACGTAAAAACAACATAGACCTTATTACGTAAAAAGTGAGAAAGAAAGTCTAAATCATACGAATGTCCGTCGGACAGCCATTGCGAATTGCAAAACAGTCGTTTCGAGGGAGCACCATGGCGAATTAAAATAGAACCACCATTAAGAGGTCATAGTGACGTAAGAGAATGCTATCGAGTATCGATAACAAGTACCTGCGTTAGGAAAAGTAAACGAACCGTGAATGAATGCCGTGAAATTAGCTATCTTAGATTGATGTAATGGGGACGATGTGATAGGCAAAAATTTGTATACAGAACACTGAAATGTTACTCAATTTTGAATTGGTATTTATCTAGAAATTTCATAGTGTTGTATCTATTGATTGCATTGGTGAGGTTTATAAACATGACCTTTGTGTCAATTTAGGCTAGAGAATCCACAGACCAATGCATTTGATCAAATTATACATAGGGCTTCATTTTGCTTCTGTTAGTAAACGAACAGATAAAACAAATTTCAGTGTATAAAACAAAACTACAGTGTTACAATCTGCAATGTCAGACACATTGGTTGTCGAAATTATAAACAAACCGCAGTATGATGGTGGTTTACGAAATATAATGAATCATCAAAATAATGGGGTTGAGAAACTGAGATGTCCTCGAGAGAAAATAGCGAGAAGACTGCTGAAGATATAAATACATACAATTATAGGAGCACATGATGCTTTTTTTTTTTTAAGGGGGAAAATCATCGAATGACTGCTCCCGCCTGGGTGAGGCGGAAGGGAGTGTCAGACTCTTACTGACTAAAAACCACCCCGTTCCTTCTCCTGCACGTCGAGCCGGAGCCCCGGTTACCCGTTAGGTTCTCCGCGACAGCACATGATGCTTAGAAACTAAATAAAGGCTAACTTAGTATTTGTTATGATATTTTTGTCGAATTACACACTGATTTATTGGTATCAAACTTGGAGAATTCGTTACCCTATTTGACAATTTTCATATTGAAAAAGTCACAGGTTACACGAGACAAATGCAAACTCCGTGCTATAAAGAAGAATGTATTAAGAAGTTGAAAAACTCAATCCAAATATAATACTTTGTAAAGATCTATCGCCAAATATCACCGGGTGTAGTGCAAATCCGTGGAACTAGCATTGGATAATTTTGCGTATCTGACAAAAGTAGCTAATTAAAGATCCCGCAGAAAAATCCCACAAAACCTTCAGCTTCAAATTCATTGAATTAATTAAGTTTTAACCTGCCCCTATAAAATTGAATCTACTGCAGACACGTGGCCTTTACGTATGGTACATTCGCGGATTTGTACTATCCCCGACGATATACAAAATCACACCAAATAAGTTATCTAGCGATAAGAGATGGCATACCATGACATCATTAACAAAAATCCAATATTGTACTGCTCTAGTTTTTCTCAAATTTCCATAAACAAACAATGCAACATGTAACCGATTCATTGACCCAACACACCTCCAACTCATTCAGTGTTAACTTGTTAATCTCTATTCATAAGATTACCATATTACACAATATGCTGGGACTGCTAATACGACAATTTACATATTCAAATCAGTTTGTGAATCATTCGTGAATGGATGACGATAATTTTGCGATGAGTTCTGTGTATCGTGATCGGAATGCAATGTCAAAGTTAAGGGCTTTATGGTTTTTGAAGAAGGAGCAAGGAGAGAAGCAAGGAGTTTGGATTTATGACCACTAAAAAGGGTTCTTGACTCAAATTGATGGGATGATCTCATTATACTTGTAAAATAGCGAAAAGTGAGTGACAAATGCTTCGATAAATCGACACTTTGAAAGTAAAACTTCTAGAATTTTGTCAATCAAAATAAATTCTATGCAGGTTGCTCCCAATTGGTATATTGCTCTTAGAAGACATTGGGGACGCTGATCTTCAGCAATGATAGTCTTGTGCAGACGTGGGACATTAGTAGGTATTTATAAAGTTATGTATAAATCTGTGCATATAAAGAAAGAAAGAAAAAAAGAAAGAAAGAAAATGCATTTATTTGTCCATTGGCACACGAAAACAAGGATCATTAAAATAGAAATAAAAATACAGATACCATGTCACCTGTTTTAGCGTGTGAAATAAAGATTTTCCTTTCTTTCTTTCTTTTTATTTTGTTGGTGATAAATAAAATGTAAAGTGATATGCACAACTTTTTGGTTCCAGATTTTAGACATAAGTCTACTAACAACCAGGGTCAAGGACCTATTTCACTTGTGTTTGTGACTATAAAACAAACGAAGCAGAAGATAGTCGCAATGAATCATTTCAGATGCATAATTTTAGGCACCTTTAATATGCGTTTCATCTTTGTTTATGTTCACCATCCGGTGCAGCAAGCGGTGTGTTATGAATCGAGTTATTACAAATTACAGTTCATATTCATGTGAGAAAACTGTACCAATTTTGGTGTAACTGGCTGAGTTAGTGTGTGTTTGAAAAAATATAAAACAACGTGGTTTCAAATGTTTTGGGCTTTTCCTAATGACATCTGCTACACTATGTTATCTAACATCAGTTAAAGATTAGCTTGGAAAAGCAAAATAAAGCAGTTTCTTTCCATGTAGCAAAATCAACAACTATAAACTGTTTCGTAGGGATGCGTTATCCCTACGAAACAGTTTATAGTTGCAATTATGCACTTAAAATATAAAAGCCTTATTAATATATGCCAATAAACTAATTACGATAAAGTTCCAGTTGTACTTATACTGCTTTATCACTTGAGACCGTTGCACAATGCACAGCTGCGCGTGCACCGCTTCGACCCTATACATCGTACGCGCACATTTCACAATAAACCACTGGATCAAGTCTTATAGCACTTTGTTTACACATTATGGCGGGAAATTGTGCGGTATAAATTCGGTAATAGGTAAACATAAGGTGTATATAAATTGACTGTTTATTTGTACAAATGTTATTGAAAAAGATCTAGCAGTTCCTGATGATAGTGATGTTTTTAGAAGCAAATACTTAGCTATAGTTAATGAAACAATAAAAAGAGCAAATAAATTGCTAACAACAACAAATAAAGCTATAAGACAACAAAGTACTATGAATGCAAATGATAATAAAAGTATAAAGCGACGATAATCCTTTAATGAACAACCAATGAAAATAGTTATTTGTAATTAAAAAAGAATATCAAAGCTAACATTGTAACTTACAACTTGAAGTCTTAAAATAAATTTTCCATAAAGACAATATAGAAACTGTAATGACTGCAATAAAAAAAAAACGATCTTCAACTGCACCTAAGCCTATCTCCACCATGGTGTATTACAGAATTGCATCGCGTATATGCGCATGGTCGATCATTACTGTGATTTGCAGCGCCGTGGTCATTGTGGTATCATTGGTTTTACAAACTTACTGTTTCATTTGACATTCCTTTATATTATACATTCTCTACTACATTTTAGTTGTCAGAGAAAGGCCTAAGAGGTTTGTCAACTGCATTATTAATGTGGTCTTCACTGGTACTTGTGATATCACTTTCTTGATAATATCTTGATCTGTTGTTGTGTAAACTATAGCTGTTGTAATTAAGTAATGTACACACTACCTACTTTTTGAACGACTATTTTAGTTGCTACTCAAATTTTAGTGACGTAAAAGTGAAATCGATGATAATGAAAAAAGTACACAATCATGTAAAAATATATTTACGTACTTTATATTATTGGTTTTGAAAATAAAGAAGAAAATATAACCCTAGAAGCCATTGCTTCACGTTAATTGCACACTTCAATTCTCAGAAAGATAAAAGTGATAAAACGTATAGAGAATTAAGAAATTTATACGAAACGGGACAATACCGCAACGGCAGTCATGAGTTACGCATCAAGTGCAACGGACGGAGCCAATCAGATAAAGTTAACTCCTCTGTTGTTAAACATTACATTCATAATGTAAAACAAGACATGGTCTGATGTAGTTTCTTTCTGTACTGACACGTTTACTAAAAGGAAGATTAAGGTACGAAATTTCTATTTCACTCCCGTGTCTCAGACCCCTGTCATATCCATCGGCACCAGTTATCATATGAGGATTTATGATTACATAATCTTGATTTGCTAAATTGACATCATATTTATCTAAAACATCTCATATTAAGAGTCTGTGGTTTTCATATCACACACTTCCAAGGAATGAACAGCCTATTTGCTTTTACGTAATGGCAAAATATTTGCCATCAACCATCAAAGTAAAGTCAATAAACGACCAAACCTCAATTCTTACATAACAGTAGCTGGACAGGCTTCCAATATTTACCTGCAACAAAAGAATAGGAACCATTAGACTTTCTATACAAAATCTGAAGTGGAAATAGTATGACCTCTTCATCTAAGTTCAAGAACCCGTGGATACTTGAATACAGTTCAAGTACGTTTGTAATTGAATTACTACTAAAGCCGCTCTGTTTGGTTGTGACATTAACAGCTTTGGAATAAAACAAGAAATGTATAGGGAAATATTTGTTTGGAACGCTAAATTGTTTCACAATGGCGTCCGGTGCTTTGGTATTTTACGTTTAAACAATAGTGTGGAGCGAACAGAAATGTATGCTTCTGTAATGAATTGTGTTGTTACTGTTTGTTTGTTTGATGAACAAATACGCAAACATAGATGCTCTAAAGATTTTTCTTTGTTTAAATATTTTTTTTCTTAACAATGAAAATTACTTCTAGCTATGCAATTATTCTTTTCATCATCATCTTTGAGTGATATGTGATAAAGTTCAGTATCTGTTTCATCTGGTTCTGTCCAATTAATCATTTTGATAAAAGAGTTAAATAACATACAAGGTAAAACAATAAATACCACACATCGTCCTTGCTTTCAAATAAATTATATCGACCATTCAGAGTCAGTAGCTCCAAATTACCTTAAATTACATACTTGTTCTTTTTCACGTAGAACAAAATTGGTATTTACATGTGATACGTAATGGTACAATCGATCATCTGTCTAATAATAAATTTTATTACGCGTATAATTTACTTGATGATGAATTAAACGAAAGTCTATCCATCACGCCACCCGATCAAGTGTAAGTGCTGAAATCTAAATCACAATGATCTAACCGCCATATTATACAATCAGCAATTATGCTTTGCGGTTTCTAACATCGGTGACTCCAGTGATGGGTGAAAAAATAGCTTGTAAAGTAGAAAATTGCGTAGATGACAGAAAATTAACATAATACGTGTAATAATTAATGTTCAGTGTCTATTTTCACGCTATTTTTCTTTTTTTGTAGTTCATGGTCGGCAGTCGGTACTTAAATCTTTATTAGATATGGCAGGATGTCAGTTAATTAGGTTCTTCACAACTTATAGTTCAGGAAGTGTTTGGTTATAACTACTACTACTACAGTCGATGCTTGACTTAAAAGTTTGTATTTTTTATTTATTTTCAGCCATGATCGTCCCACGGCAGAGCAAAGGCCTATGTAAAGCTTTTTGCGGCCAATCCTTGTCATAGATATCCTATTCGTCCCTATCTCCTTGTTTGTATAAAAAACATAAAAAATACTACAATAATTTGTAGCTCAATTTAAATTAGAAATCTCAAACTAGTTCACATTATAATTAAAGGTCCAGGAAGCAACAAATTAAATTATAAACTGAAGATGTATTACATAAATAACGAAGAACCTTCGCACAATAACCACACAAGAGGAAACAGCAATTTGCGTATGACTGACGGACTGACAGACAAAGCACTCGTACTAATTGTTCCTACGTAACACCAGTATGAACCAGATAATAATAACGTAATTGAACATTTGAAGCTTGGACCTTGAATTACTCAAGAACAAAGAAACATGAGTAATGCAGTAATGCTTAACATTGTAAAATTTGTACTATCGCTCAGAATTGCTAAACAGTTAATGTAGTTACAAATATCGAAATGGACGGTGAAGGTGTAAGATATAACAGTTTTAAGGGTCTTGCAAAATGATACATGGTGTAGTATCATATTGTTAATACAAATATGTATAATGTAACACATTTATTGTTAGCATAACTAACAAAAAGGTGAATCTATCGACTATAAAATTCCAGTACCTAGAGGTATATAATGTTTTTCTTGTCGCTACAAACATAAGGCTTTTTTAAGAGTGTTAAAAGTAAAAATATGTAGACATGAAAGACAATCAAGTCTAAAACAGCATTAATGCAGGAAAAAGAAAAAAAAACACACATATGGTCAAATAAAAAGTCAACATGACAAAGAAAGAAGCCAATGAGCCTAAATCATAAAACAAAGTTTACTATAACAACACTATCATACTAATCACAACCCACGACACATTCCATAGTAAAGCCAAAAACGGTTCATAGTAACGCCTTATATATGTCATAAATAGGTGCCAAAGATGACATGAACAGGTTGTTCAACTCGTATGAAAATAAAATTAAATCCTATCATCATCCTCCTACATTAAAGCTGAATCATTACGATACGTAGTGCCTCCCACGTGGTCCCACGTGCTATCGAATATTCTCTGCTTATGGTAATCTACAAGGTTTAAGATATGGTTGTGTATTTTTGATGTAGGTCGTAACGCAGACGCAGCCGGTATCTTTTGTAATACATTTGCATCTTGATTAAGTAATGTTGAAATAGAATTAAGACTCGGTTTTGGTTTCTGTTTCAGGTTTTTATTCTTTACAGCGTCTATGGTGATTTTTATGTATCTACACATACATAACATCACGCCGTTTATCCTCGAAGGGGTAGGCAGAGGTTCACATTATACCACATTACCACTGTACAATGTAACACCCACTTTTCACTATTCATGTTATAAGTCCCATGTAATAGGGGGTGAGCCTATTGCCATATACCGGGCACAGTTCCAGACTCCGTGCTACTACTGAGATTTTTTAAAAACCCAGTAATACTTTGCCTGACCCGGGAATCGAACCCGAGACCCCTTACCCGGCAGTCGCAATTGCGACTACTCGGACAACGAGGCAGTCTTTTATGTATCTGGTTTTTATATTGTTAATATAGTGGTCTCAATAATCTTAACTGCAGACATTCTTTCTACATTCACATTAACTCCACATGCAGGAGCGAAACCAACTTGTTCTTAAAGAGTTAAGTAATAAACTAGAAGAATGGTAGTTACCTCACTACTTCATTTAAATTATCTTTTGAGAAGTCATCCGTGGAATATATTTCATTAAAAAACCTTATGGTAGTATTATAAGAACTTTATAATAATATGCTAAGGAAAATACCTATTAAAGCAGATTTATAATTTACTCAAGCCTTTATGATTATTAAAGTTTAAAATAGAAGTGCATCAACGCTGACTTCCTTAATTAAATTTTAATTTGTGTTAATTACTATTGATACAGTTATTAATATGCACAAGGATGTTACGTCTTTAGAATAGTGTGACGAAAATAAACCTAATAATGAAAGTGAGAACTGTCACGATACATTACCATCTTAAACAGGCGAAGAAACAAGTTTCGCTCATTTGAAATGTTACACTTTTTGTCAACGAACTGAAATATAACATTTATGAAGGAAGTCATTCAGATAAGCACGACAATCTAGTTTCTTCTTGCGCAAAATAATCTGTTATGCATGCAATTATTCTAGAAAGACTAGAAAATGTGTGGTTTTGTAACGTACTAGTGCATAATATTGATCTAGCATTATATTCTAACAGAAAAAGATAGATCAGAAAGCAATAAAAGTCGCTCGATGGAATAGGAATTTTAATAGAAAGTGCGTGCTCGCACTAAATAGCCGAGTAAACTAAAACGACATTAAAGATACAAATAGATATATCCAACGTTCTACAAAAGATTAGAAACATTTTTAATTAAGTTCTAATAACTTCACAGACAATTTAACAGCAAACGTGTCTAGTACAACGTTTCGCAAATTAAGATCCGTTATTAACAGTAAAAGACAGTGAGTGGCCGGCGAAGCTACCTGGCTTGAATGTGAGGCTTGAGGCAATACCTGATGAGGTCAGCCTCTCAAAGGAACCTATTGTTCACTAGTTCCTAGTATTAATATGCTAGATTGTAGATAGTGGTATATTGACGAACAACATGCAGGAAATGAGTGAAAAGTTCTGGGAAAATCGGTAGATAATCTTTACGGACTAGTCGTTAGACTTAAGTGGGAAGACAGTTAAGCTAACACGGTTATACCTGTGGGATAGAAAAACAAGAAAAAACTGTGTGGCTGAGGATACAATGGATGGTGAAGTTGGTTAAGTATTTGTTTCATATCCATAAGTTCACGATGATACTGATTTTGTGTTTGAAATTACATCGTACAAGGAGAAACAGTTAAGTAATAGTTCACTTGACATCAATAGTCACCAGACCGAAGGCATTATCTCCAAATGATTGATTTGATTCTATATTAAAATGCAGTGACCGAACGATGTCTGCAGTAATTTATATTTTAATTTATTTGTAACTAAATACACAATGTGAAGTGACTTTCAGATTTAAAATCAATACAGGAATTACTGAGATAGAAATTCAGCTATTGATACAAAATTCAAACAAACGGTTGAATGATTTCTTACGTAGGAATAGAATTGCGAAATCCACTTTGGGTTATTCAAATGCTAATTGTACAAATACAGCCACACCAAACAAGGATAATTTGAATTTAGATAAGGTTTACGAAGCAAACATTGTTGCGTTGTAAACCAACAATATACTTAGCAGTTAGTCTGTGATGCCAAGCGTAGCAGACAATCTAACGACTGCAAGAAACACGGTGACCAATCTCAAGTGTTTATGAAGTACTATCTAAAGTAGCTGATCCGTTAAGTAGAATCCAAGCCCCAGTGAAAAATTACATGTAAAAATATCATAGCCAAAGGCCACTTAGAGACATCTTCCACTTAGAACTGACTTAACTAAACAATATATCTCAAACTGCCGAGAGGACCGTGAAGGGTTTATTGTAGTATATTAATGTCAAGTGGTAACAAGCCGTCTGTTGGAATTCAGTATTGATTGATTATCACAACAGCAGATGATAAAGTGATGACGAATACAAGATTTCCACAGCATCAGATAAGGACAAACAACAAGATAAAGTTGAAACAAATAAAATGATGAGGTCTGAGTAAGTACTCATATAAATTAGAGTAGAACTGGATGTTCGTGCGGAAATATACAAGTCTGTTATTAGGTTAGTCACAGACGTTCATTCTCATGATCTCCTTGTAGCAATTCTAGAGATTTACGAGTTCCCTACAGTAACGCGAGTAGGCGGAGCCCAGATTCTAAATCATGAAGCCACTTAGAACGTGGAAGACAAATTGAGTCATTTTGTTTGTTTCAACATATCTATATTTTGCGACCAAATTACTTTGAACTCTTGAAAGAAACACGATGCTATATAATTTGCTTCAATAGCGATTCGATTCTTGGAAGGCGCGGGTTAAGTTAAATTGGTTACGCTAGTAGTCAAAGGGCATTCTCGATTTACGAAGATGGGACAAGGGATAGGCAAAAAGTTATGATAGCATTATCTATAACCGCTAGTTGTGAGTCAACTATTTGTGTTAGAATAAGAGGTGCTTATGTTCTGGCGTTGAGTTACGGAAGTTTGAACAACGGAACGAGTACTCTTGTGAGTTTGTGATTTAACCTTTGAGTGTTATTATTTTGCATTGAAATGTATTTGATTCAACTGCATTCGATGATAATTTCAATGAATAAAAATATACGCATGATGTCAGATTAGAAAAAATACAAGTGTTAGCGTGTTAAGCACAATTTGAATCACGCAGGAAGTAAAAACGACGGCCTTGTAATGTCGACAGTTAAATGCGCTTCGGTTTTGTTCGGTTCTCGTGAGATCATCTATAAAACGGCTATAAATTATAAGGTCATAATTTTGCACGGTACATAAAATCCTGTCCATAAAAAAACATACACAAAGCATGCAAGACCTTTAAGATTTAAAAATATTTTGTTGGGTAATTATTTATCAGTCAAAGGTGTTACAGAAGAAGACAAAGATGATACGAATGGCGACCATGATAATCTTCGGACAGAAACACCGAAATGGTGTTAACAACATGATATTCTTGCACTAGATAGTATTATAAGGAAGTGTTTTTATTGCTAGTTAACAACGGAGTACTAAGAATGAGATCACCGGCATGTGTGAGTCATTTAATCTATTAATTTACTACGAACATAACTTGTTTCTGGTTGTCGAGGCATTGACCTATTTAGAGGTCTATTAGCTACCCCTTTGTCAAAAAAAATATATGGACTTGTTTTTGTAATTGTAAGAACACTTGTTAGTTTTGAACGAGATTAATGATAAGATGAATGAAGATATGACCCAACTAGAAATAATTATTTGCAATTATTTAATGTTTATCGTTAAAGAACCTCATGCTTTAGCTGTTAATGTATACATTTTGAGTAAATCAACCACAATTATCAGCAAGAGTTAAATTACAAGTTGAAGCTATTTAAATACATAATTATAATGGTCAGTTACTTATCCAGCTGGAGAAAGGAAAATTTCGATCCAGAAAATAGATTATCCAACCACGGAAGTTTAACAAATCGTGCTGAGTTTTATCAATAAACATAACTCAATCTATTTAGCTGTAAATTTATTGGGTACAACACGAATAATTTCAAAAGCACTACAGCGATGTGGTAATTGGGAACAAATCACAGTACGTGCAGACAAATTAACCCACATCTTGCGTGGTTTAGGTTGACGCTAGTGTGATGACGGTAGCTGTGGACGAAGCGACGGACATAACGGGAAGAACACGTGCTCTCGATACTGGAAATATTGCATCCGCCAACATTATTGTTTGTCTATTAGTTATACGAGCTTTAATTACCATACCGCCAACTAAGCTCCTTAATTCAGAAGCCGATTACATTGATTAAGAATCAAATAATGACAGCAGATAATATGCTGCAGACTTTAATAAAGCATTTTATGATGATGAAGATGATGTAACGGCTTAAAGTTTATGTGAATTTATTTCACTAGTAACATCTTCGTGTTTCTCGTCGTCATTTGCTAGTGTGTTGATAATTCCTAATTTGTGACGCCTCATACAATGAAACTGTGTCTAATCTAACACAGACAATTTCGTAGGCCGCATTGTTATACTAATCAAAAACAATTGGTTGATTGAAACTGTATATGATTTCACGTGAGATCGCGTTCATATTGAATAAATAGCCTTTGGCTCTCAAGCCTTGACTGACGACAAAAAACTGTTGAAGGCAAATCCTCCGCTAACGTAGGTCACCGGTGACCTACGCGGTGTTAATGGCAGCAATAAATGAAAATGATGCTGACAGGTACCTACTCGTGAAACTGCAAACTTCACAAAACAATTCAAAAACGAAGTAAGTAGTTTAGTTACATTTGATAGACCTTTTGAATAAATTACTAAGCAAAAACCTGAATCAAACAACAAAGATGCAAAAGCGAAAACAGATATCAGAAACACAAAAGATACAACGACCCACGGCGCAGGATTCAATGGGGTACTCGATTATCCTTTCTGAAAGCCGACGATAAGGCTTGATAATGGCGAGCTGTTACTCACAGATAAAATATTGATCGGCGATTCAATAAAGCTTCGTTATGAAGTGCGACCTACCGTGGTGTTCGATATAACTGGAACGTGCCGTATTAAGGCCAAGAATGGCGAAGTGCAATGGAATAAAACCAGTTTAGAAGAACATTTGTTTACAGTGGCTTTTTATTTGTAAAGAGATACCCTTCTCGGAAATATTTTGCATTTGTTGATTTTGTTTCGTTTGCAGAGGAAACGAGTGTAACATGTCTTTGCTTTCTTGTATCGTTAAGGTTAATTGGAAAGGTTATGCGTGAATCGTTGTAAACATGCATCTTGTTGTTCTTATACATAATTCAATCAATCTCACTTTCATCAATCCAAAGTGATTTGCAACTCATTTCCTTAGCAATTAATCAGGAATCTTCCTAGTTTTCATTTAAATTTTATGTATTGTAACAAAATTATGAATTTCTTTGTCGCTCAAAGATCTTTATGTAATATTGTTTTTAGCATATGGACAATTTGATAAAACAAATCCTTTTACAAGATACTGTGTACATTTGACATTGACATGCAATTTGTTACGTTAATCAGAGAATGCGCTGCAGATATCATATCTGAACATGTCTGTTTTTCATTTGACTCATTGTTATCCTTTCGTAGAATGAGGTTATTTCTATGAAACATATTTTTATCTTGTAGATATTAATTTATATAAATATCGACGTATGTGACGACGAGGATGGCAGTAGCAAACATTACTAATACTTTGTTACACATAATTTGTTGAATAATTCCAGTTTTTCATGGGAACTAAAGCCTGTTCTATTACCGGTTTCATATCATAGGATATGTTTACAAGCGGTATAAAAGCTTTAGTGTATCGATAAACTATGTTGATTACACTAGGTATCAAACACTCTAACAATAGTGGTATTACAATATACATATTTGCTTTCACCCACACAATTTTCATTTCCCACAAAGTATGCCGTATGTTTGATTACATGAATATCATTTCCCATAATACTTGTTCTACCTATATTAGATATTTTTTACATCACCTATCAACAACAGAAAGCTGTAAAGAGCCGACACCATGACACAGGCTTCTTCAAAATCGATTCTATCGATTGCAACATAATCGATATCTGAATCGATTAAATCTAAATCGATTCCTCATACAAAAGCTGCTACTTAACGTTGTAAATCTGTTAATGGCATACGTCATTCCGACTGCATTACGGCCCTAGCTGCATTAGCTTCAACACTTTCACGTTGTCTGTCATTGTTCGATGCCTTTACAACATCAAGAGCTAACAGCACAACACCTCTATTACTTCTTACAGGGCCGACACGTATAAGGAATTCGATGTTTTGTTTATAGATATTTCATCTATTATTTTGTTAATATCTTCGACAAATCATATCAAAGAACTGACGCATATTTAATAACTTAATAACTTAATTCTAACACAGGGAAATTCATGAAGTTATTTACGGGATAGTTAAAATAGATATTAATTGAGAATTAATGAGAAAATGTGCTTATGGTATAAATCTATTGACTTTGTGAAATTACCAATCTTAGTGCTTAGGACTGAAACCATTAGTCAATGTTCAGGCTAAATATAAAGCTATTAATTACACATCAACTATTAGCATATTTGATTTGAGATAAATCTCTGAAAGTGAGTGATTCTGAACGAGCAAATAAATTTAACGATTGGAACGTTAAAGCTATGGGCCACGATGGATATAAATTTCCTAAAGGAATTAAAGAGAAACCAGGAATAAAATCGCTGATGAAAGGAAATGGATTACTTGTGGCAGTGATTTTAGCTAAAGCATCACCGGCAATTAATGTTTACGATTAAAAGTACAGTTTGAAAATTCATATAAATAGGATTTGATTAAAAGATAATGACATGGGTAGATATGATGAATAATGATCTAAAATGTATGTAAGGTACTAAAAGAAAAGGTAAGGTGATTGACACGGTAGGTCAACGATTATGGCAAAAAACGTCCATATTTATTTAAACTACTAATCAATATGCAATAGAATGGTTACAAAGGTGAAGATGTCATTCAGAACCATGTAAGACTTTGATGCGATAATAAATGACGTAATGTTTTAATAACAGAAAATAATTGAGGTGCGTACAAAAGAAAGTGAATAGTTTAACGAAATGGTTTGAAAACGACAAACAGACGCCTAATGGTTAGATAAAAGGCTTGAGATGGCTTTCAAGAAGTGACCAAGCATGTTTGGATTGTTTTAAATTCCTTTCAAGTTTTGCCTTTAATGGAAGGAATAAAAGGAAAAGTGATCAAGAAAGAGATAGACAACAACGACGCAGCTGGTTTTCAACAGAATTTCAATAAAGAGCAATCGTATTTTAGTACAGATATTAATTTGCATTATGAAATCACAACTACAGTTACCCCAAAAATATTTCAAAGCAGACACGTAAATCACATAATTATGTCACGTAACTTAGTAAACAACACATAATGTAACATTAATTTCTCTATGCTTTGAAATATTTGCAAAAGTTTTACCGACAACACAATCTTTATTTGTACTTATTATGATAATTACTGAACTAAAGTCCATTACATGTTCAAGCATCGCATCATAATGTTCAGAATTAGCATTTTTAACACAGGCATTACCTTAAAAAGGCCTATCTACTTTATTATTCAATTATTTCTGCCGCAGTAGTATAAACTATAAAGTCCAGACAAATTCTAGGTAATGCTAAGCATTTACTTGATTGACAGTACACCTTCAAGTATCAATTACTTTAACGGCCAACCCATGTAAGACTTCGTAAAAGAGAAAGTACAGATTTACGAGAGAAGTGCAAAATTTTACTGTAACGTCATTGGGTAATTGAAAAATATTTGCAATAGCGACGATGGAAATGGATAATATGATTAAGATCAGTTAATAATTTAAAATTTGATTGCAATTGAGATTGACACGAATATATTATATACTATATATATATACTAATATATACTATAGCAGATAGTATTAAGCCAAGAAAACCTAACGAAGCCTTAGAATACGACAATAAGGCAAATAAGCGGAACAAAACATCATTTGTAACACCAGTTCAATAACAAACAAAAGCCGGCAGATCTAACACTAGAACCTACCACATATTATTTAATGCAACATTGTTACATGATTTACGACTCGAAGGGACAATGTACAATCGATTTTATTGTTACCGCATCGATAAATCCATTCGAGTTATTAGAATTAAGAGTGGAATCGCGAGAATCGATTTATGCATCACGTTGTACGGAAACAATTATTGCAGGGCCTGAGCTCTTCGGTACGACAGACATGAAATTGTCATGCTCATGAGTATTGGCAAATACTACGTTTGTCAGTGTAATGGCACCATCATTTACTTTCCTTCCGTCAAGGGTAGGAAGACATTCGACGGAATCGATTTTGATGTAATTATGCTAAATGCACCATAGGTCAACATACTAAACATAGGGTTCACTTAATTATGTAGATGTTCCCATTAAGTAAGTTAATGGTCAATTTTGTATGTAATTACTGATATATGGTATAGGAAATTGGTAATTTTTAGTCGTTATGGACATAAAAGTAATTGTTTAATCATTGTCAATCGGCTATGTTATTTCAGGGCGAAATCTGGCACTTTCTAAATAACTAGTAACTGAAATCCTAAAAATTTCACATTTTGCAACACTAGAAGTGTATGATACTCAAAACTTTCTTTCAACAAACTTTATTAATCATGTTTGTCAACAAGTTTAAAGAGAGGAAGCTTTAGAAACAGTGTTAGTGTTATCTAGAGAAAGACAAACAGCAGTCGAAATTGAGTCGACAAATGACACGCGTGATTTACGATACCCTTCCTGGTAAACACCGGGAATGTTCGTTAATTTACGATCCGTCGTTGACGAGCAGCCATCTTTTACCAACTCTTAGCCTCTTTTACAACTATGTTGCTTCACAATGGAAGCTTTATACAATTTTATGAGCGTATAATCACTGGTTTTCATAGTTGAAGGTGTGTAATTAGTATTTGTCTACATAAATTGTTGGTAAGTTTCTTAGAATTCTTATAATTGTGTACTACTTTTCTGGTGTAACAAATGAACTTGTAAATAATGGCTATTCTATAGAAGAAAAACTTCTAAGCAACTATAATAATTTTACACATAGCGGAGAAAATAAATGATGAACTTTCATTTGCAGATACGACAGCAAAGGAAATAATCATAGGCGACACAAAAGTTTGAGGAAAACCAGAAGATTAAAAAAATGCAGCAGCAGAACAATTTCTATGCCACAAGACATAAGGACCATAATATCAAGAGATATAAGGTTATGAACTTAGGCACCGTTACACTGAGGATAATGGTGGATTTTATGGAACACTTTAATAATGTTTATTATTGTAACAATGACACACAGCACATTGGAGACAGAGAATAACGGTACATATAATGAATGTAATCGTGTACATGTGAACTTAAAATGCATGATGGTGGTACTATTATCTATTTCATTAAAGTCTATTGTTGCAATAATTGACTAATCAAATCTATGCATGGTTAGATAGAAGACTGATGTTTTGGAATGTTCTTGTATTCAGATCTGTATTCAATTTGCATCACAATAAAATTAAATTTTAACGCAAATTGTAACTCTACAAGCTATCGGAGTAAATGAATGAAAATGCATGGAAGATGAGAAGTTCATAAAGCAGTTAGTATACAGATTGTTAGTAATTTTATTAATGTTAATCAAGCAGTGATATAAAAGTCGTTTGTCATCCTAAGCAAGAAGAAAGCCAAGATAATTTCATGTGTAGTTACGACTGATATTCACAGAATCCAATAAAGTCTTGATTAAATCTACGATCAAATAGATCCTCCTACCAATCGCAGTTATAATGACAGTATCTCTTACCATTTGTTATACAGTAGGAGGTGCTGTCCATAGACTATCTTTGGACTGTTATGAAGCACGGGATGGAACCAGCCAGCAATAATTCCACAAGCTACTGATCTCAATTAACCTTTACCGACCTCAAATTGATGAAAACCGCAATTTCTTTTGAAGATTTACTGTTATTATCTGGAAGTTACGCAACGCTTTCTTACTTATAATTAAACTGTTATTTAACAAGAACGTTACTCTGAAATATATCTGATAAAGTTTCTAAATTGAGATTAACTTCTCTGGGGCCCGGTTTGACAGGTTCCTGTGACATCAGACCGACACTCACATAAATAATTCTGTCTTATTCATTTAGATAAAAGTTTGTTAGAAGCATAGATTTACGATTAGCGATAGTGTTGTTTGATAAAGCTTAATGTGCAAATTTTTTCGTTTTGTGGCCGTCAGTTAAAGAAAAAATGTGTTTTATAATGTCTTAAGGTTAGGCTTTTATGGTTATCTTGTTAATTTTTCTCACGTTACGTTTATTAACCGAAACAGTAATGTGAACTTTTTAGAGAAATAATGTTTACTTCTTTGGTCTTTTGTCCACATTAATTTCATTTATACTCAAATCATACTGCACACCTAATGGTATTACATCTATTTCTATAACATTGACTAAAGTTATTACAAAATAAATCTATGCGAAAGATAAACAAAACGAAACCATACTCATAAGTTTCATCTAATCATCATTACACAAATCCACGAAATGAATACAAATCCTTCAAAACAAACTAGTGCTTCGTGCGCAAGACCTCGTTGCAATGATTTAGTGTGAACGCGAGTAGCGCGTGCGCAGCCTCACTCGGCAATCATCGGCGGGCGTCGGGCTGTCTCCGCGGTCACGAACTTCGTTAGACCATTGTAAGGAAGCGGAAACCAACGAAACCTTGAGTGTTACCTCAAAATGGTTTAATGTATGAATGTATTTTATTGTGATGTTCTGATGTAGGCTTTGTAGTTAGTATGTAAGTTGATGAAACATAGTTTGCGCAGATTTTTTGAGTTGTACATTGCGAATGCCTTATTGGTTTGAAGACTAGTACGAGGTTAGGTCTTAAACATTTTTGTTGTGAATAGCAATATTTATTTATTTACTTGATCAAAGGAAAGCTACTTTTTATTCTGGTTAAAAATAAATTAGGCAACATGAAAGTTATTCAACTTTCTACTTTATTTTTGATCCTATAGTGTTGATCACTAAGAACTAATTACAACATTTACTTACAAATAAATAACATAAAATAAAATCTGTACATATGTATAAAATGTACAAATAACTACATGTTGTAATCGATGCTAATTTGAGTGACATATGAAATGCGTATGCGCCTGACAAATGATCTTTTTAACATTGGTTATTTTGCTTACAAGGTTTTATATTAAATTACATACAGATATTTAAAGCGTGGGAACATAATATGGAGATATATAAAAAAACTAGTATTGTTTCAGGTTTCTAGTAAAAAATATGTGTACTGTGTATAAAAATCTGTAGTGTTTTTAACTAACTTTACCGCGCTTCTATACTTACTAGGGTGATCTTTATCATATAGTTTTATGATTACAGTCTAACTAAGTTCGACTGTATTCCCTAAAAGGGCGGGTAAAAGGCAGGGACTATGGAACGCCAATTGCTACTACAATAATTAGAATACGTAACGGTTTGATGAGGAACTCGATTAGTTTGAAGCCGTGCTAGGGGCTCACTTTGACGTCGATGCGGACAAATTTTTTGATGCTCTCTGTATATATTATCTTTCTTTTATTTAATTTTTTCCATTCGTTTTAGTGTGTCTTAAGTAATAGTTAGTGTTTATTTTATATACGTTTATATTATTTGTAAATAAAAACCACTACTCTTTACAAACATCTGTTGAACTTGTCTAGAAGTCGGACAAATATAACCGAATAAGGTATACTTACCTTACCTTACTAGGTACTTAATTTTAAACCATAGTTTATACAGGACTATTGCAATTACTTTAGTTAAAATAGTAACCTTGGTATTACTTTTAAGGAGTTAATTAGTTAAACTATGTTTATAGACTTTGTAATATGTTAATTAAATGATTTTAAAAGTGTTTACTTAATGGTTCAATTAGACGAATGCTCACATTTGTAACTAGCTGTTGTCTTGCGACTTCGCCCGTGTACAATTTTAGAACATAACATTTATACTTATGCGTGAGTAGTCTAATCTAAAATAGTAAGTCTATCTGATATGTAAATTAAACTATTAGGCAATGCCCATTGCCGAACCGATGGCCATTTTTGGTAGTATAGATATTTTGTTGTTTCAATTGGATCTAAAGTGTCTAATCCTTGAAAGCCTATAGGCGGAGAGAATGCGATTAGACGCGGCCTGTTTGGTTCTCAGGTGATGTCACAATTATATAACATCACGCCTTTTATTTCCTGGAAGGAAGGCAGTTAGAAAATACGCCGTTTATCGCGGATCAGCGTTATAGACACAGTAAAGGTTAAATAGAAATAGTACCTTTTGTCCACTGTCGCGTATGTTACTATGATGATAAGCGATGATGATGATGCAGCACAATGATGGACCACACCAGATAAGCAGCCTATTCACTCGAGATTTGGAGGCTCAGATTCACATTGAAACATTGTCTCTGTCAGGGAAATTCGCACCATAGCAGTAGTGGTTAAAAGGAATCGAATTGAAGCGAAGTTAAGAAATGTCTTTCGTATTGCACTTACCTTTAACTTAACCTATTAAGTACAGTTTTATTAAGAACTAACCTATACCAGTATATAGTAATATAGTAGATAATAATAAGCGTAACTAATCGAGTTCAGAGGAACCTAGTTTTAACAAAGCATGGTTATGACTTCGTGGTAGGGATGTCATAAGTGTGCCAGGAGTTATATTGTTTGAGGAAACGAGGATGAGGAACTACAGATTAGCAAGTAGGCTTTGAAGTCATTGGTTGCCAGTCCAACAGTTTTGTATATGTATGACCAGCTACTTCCGCGCGGTTTCACACGCTCTGCTCAGCTCCTATTGGTCGTAGAGTGATGTTTTATAGCCTATAGCCATCCTCGATAAATGCGCTATCCAACAAAAAATAATTATTCAAATCAGACCTGTAGTTACGGAGATTAGCGCGTTCAAACAAACAAACAAAAAAACAAACTCTTCCGCTTTATATAATAGTATAAGAGTATAAGATAATATGGAATGCCTTGTTGATAAAGTTGTTGTAGGATTTACAGCTAAGTGTCAATTGAATATGACTTTGACTGCACGATTGGCGCGGTCGCTGGGCAACCGGCTGCCGTTTGGCCATCTGGCAACGTTTTTATTTAAAGAGAATTAAAGGAAAATTCTCAGGGTAGATACAAGAGTCCGGAAGAGTAATTGATTAATAATATCATGGTAATCTGGAGCTGTTTGGACTTAACCAACTAATAAGAAATCGATGTATAAGCAAAACGTCTATATTCTATATCAATCGATCTAAGGTCAAAAACTTAAATGCAAAGTTCGTTTTATTACTAGTACAAAACCAACAAAAATCAGTGACACTACCATGGACACTATAAAATGTATATCTTCCTAAAAACAAAAGAGTTTAATAAAAACCAACCGTAAAAACAAAACTATCAATAAAAACCGTGACCATCAAATGTCTGCCTATAAAAAAAGTATATAAAAAGTAGTGATTATGAAACTAACCCCGCTTTGAGACGGGTGGTATGGTGTATGGGCCACCCTCTTGGTATAATTGTTTACACAACATAGCACCCCGTATGGGATGCGACGGAAACATGAGATTTATCATACTTGGCATAGAGTAGTATAGATATACAGAGAAGACTTGTTAAGAGATTAGAGATTGATGGATTTATCAATCTAACGTCATAAGTATAGATAAAAGTGGATGTGGTTTGAAAACAGATAATTTTGGTCTTGTTGTCACACCAGGGTGCTTACTCTTGAAACCAATCTCAATGTCAATGTAATTTCAATCCAAAAAATCTCAATAATTATCCAATGTCAAAACTATACAACCCCTATCGTAGCTGCTAAAGTAGCATTTAGAGTACGGAATATAAAAACAAACTCAATACCATTTAGTTCATGAAATATCCACGCAATACGAATGCAATAGCCGTTAGTGTTACAACTCAAGAGTACGAAATTTCACAATGTCAATGTCGATCGATCGGAATTGGATTCAAGAGTAAGCACCCTGGTCGTTACGCCAAGATATATTCATTGTGAAAACTTTACAGAGAAAAACTTTAGACGATTTATGAATAAACATGATGAAACTATGAATGAATGTGTAAGATATACAGAGAAGACTTGTCAAGAGATTAGAGATTGGTGTATAAAAAATCGGTATGTAGATATACGTTTTATTAAGACCTTTACGTTATCATGTCCTAAATTGTAACACACAAAACTAATGTTATGAGGATAGTAATAAAATTTATTCACATTTTTCGAAACGAGTGATGGATTATCAAGAAGACAAATAAATTATAAGTCACATTCCTAAACATTCATAATCACTTGATCACTTCATAATCAAAGTAATTAGTTACCCCAATCATTGATATAATCACAACGAATTTCACACAAGATTACATATTTAATTCCTGCTAACATTATCACGAACCATCTTAAACGATTTCCTTTGAAACTAAATTTAGCATTTTGAACTGCATTTATGCACTGCTGCTCTGATTGGTCGGTTAACTAGGAGTAGACCAATAAGAGCACCGAACGTCATAAATATGTCGATCACATAAACATTAAACCTACGCGCACTAGACACTGTTCCCTCTGAACTTTTATGTACTCTATCCAAATTCAATCAGTGACAGATAATGAGCCTCTCATCCGACCCGACCCCATGTCTAATCAACATCCGAGAGGGACCTCATGCTCTAACACATCACAACATGCTTTTTATTCATTAGAAAAAGTAACGCGTATTACCATTACATTATAGGAGAATCAATTCTTAATGGGATAAAATAATGCTATTGGTAAACGGATAGTACTTCTTTAATTGTTTTTTGAGTAATTCCTGTTGAATACAAGGGGTCACTAAAAACAAAAAATGTATATCTATATAAATAAAAGTGAATTGACGTTCGTTAGTCTCGTTAAAACTCGAGAACGGCTGAACTGATTTGGCTAATTTTCATCTTGAATGTACGTGGAAGTCCAGGAAAGGTTGGCCGGTTCAGCTATTTGAAACATTTTGGCTCCAATGATGTTTTTGGATACATAATTATTATCTTTTATAGAAGAGACACAGAGTGCGGTAGTGGACTGTCATGAGCTGTTGTTGATGATGAATTATACCTACCTACTTGTAAGTCTAATTAAGCGTATTTTAAGATTTGTTTATTAGATACTGTACGTTCGTCATTTAATATTTAACAAAATCTTAGCTTCTTATTGAAAATGTTAATGGTCATTGTAAATCAATATTCAAATCTTCATTAAAATCTCGTAAAATAACTATTGAAGTGGAATCTTCCAATAATATTTATCTATAAAACGTCATAAGTATAGATAAAAGTGAAGGTGATTTGAAAACGGATAATTTTGGTCTTGTTGTCACACCAGGTCATTGCGCCAAGATACATTCACCGTGGAAACTTTACAGAGAAAACTTTGGACGATTTATGAATAAACATGATGAAACTATGAATGAATGTGTAAGACGTGCAAAAACTTGGCAAACTGACAAGATGGTGGATAGTATTTGAACTCTCCACTAAAATGATGTGGAAATGTCTAAATAATTTGGATACACTTAAATATACACGAAATGTCATAGAAGTTTTTACATACGATACAATTTGTAATGAAGATAAAGCATTCTTAACAAGAATTAAAGGTTTACGTAATTGTTAATCCATATACGCAAAAGTGTATATCACTTTTTTTAAGTGGGGAAAATCTTCTCCCACCTAGGTGAGGCGGGAGGGAGTGTCAGACTCTTACTGTCTAAAAACCACACCGTTCGTACTCCTGCACTTCGAACCGGAGCCCCGGTAACCCGTTTGGTTCTCTGCGACTGGTGTATTACTGGGAGCCTTATTTCTTTTGGTTTGGTTATCCTTTTGTAACATTACAACATGGTGATGTCTTTTATTCTAGACATGACATCAATAAACTAAACAATATTGATTTCGTTACATAAGACCAAACTCAAGAAAGACTAACTACTTAAACTCTGAAGATCAATATCAAAAACGTTACAGAATAAGGTTTATAATTATTTCTCAATATCAAACTGTGAATCAGTAAAAGTGAGGCTGTATCTTAAAAGAATCATTATTATTAAAAAGGCGATAATATAAATAATGAAACATTACCGGATGCTGACGCTTCAATGACATAACATGTTAATGAAATCAAACAGAATAATATAAAGTCATTAATTATGGCTCAAGAAGTTTTTGTTGGATGTTAAATTATACGTACTGTAAGCACAGAATATCACGTATTTTATGTAAATGTGTCATCCTCCGGTAAGAAACACAACGCAATCGTTGCTTCACGTCGGTTTTGTGTGAGGCCGTGGTATCACTCCGGTCGAGCCAGTCCATTCGTGCCGAAGCATGGCTCTCTCCCACACTTAAACTCGTGAATCAAGTTTCAATTCTCTGTCTACCCACGTCGGGTAACAATATGAAGCATACGATTTCACAAATAAAAATCTAGATTACTTTATCAATCGCCGTACATAACTGGAACACATCATAGATAAGCTAACTTGTGACAAAATGATTGATGTTCTGAACATGTCCCGTCACAGTGAAACCGTACCGGATGCGGTTTTAGTGAATAGAAGAATATTTGATGACATATCATTAACTAACGCTTATTTAACCCTTTATAAAGCGACGTTTGATCCTGTTACAGATTAGACAATAGAGATGATAGGATCAGTTGATGTAAAATAAACCTAAAACTTCATTAGCTAACTTTTGTTTTTCTTTAACAAAGGGAGAGATATGAAACCGTACACCTTTCATTCAGTTGATAAATAATAATAGTTCAAGGCTTTAGGCGATGAGTATATTAACATACAATGGGTGTAAATTCAAAGTCTGTGCCATATTACCAAATTTGGAAGACAAAAACTTTGTTCAAACGTTAATCGACGACTTGCTGAATAATCGAACCTAGTAGCTAGTCACGCTTCAACAGACATTGAAGATCAGAAAGGTAGACAAATTTAAAATATTCCCAAACAATGAAACTAACGATTGTGATGCGAAGGACACAAGGAATTAGCATGAATTCAAAATTATCAGCATCAACAAAATCTTGAACAGAATTTATGTAAATGATTTTCAAGAGTATCAAATGACAAACAAAACCTTCAATTTAAAGGTTGGATTACATATTATTGAACATGTATTGAATGGACATCTGTCAAGTGACGTAAATGAAGAGAACAGATGCATAAACAATATTGAACTCAATGAGGGAGAACCCCCTCGAGAATCGAGCGGAAGCACTTTAAACTCCAAATTATTATAATGAATGGGAATTTGTTAATGATGAATGGTCCGTTGATGTAGATGTTACAAGCGCTTCTGGTGGTCATGAGGGTTCTAGATTGATCCCGGACATGGGATTAATAGTATTGGGTTTTTAAATTTCGGAAATCACAGATGTGGAGAAATACAGAATTTCCTGACGACAATATGACAAAATAACATTGGAGTAAAAATGTAAACTATAACAGATTCAAAGCAAATGTCTCTTAACAGATTAAACTTATCAAACTTTGAACAATGCTTATACAAGCTGATATTATTTAAAATTTATCAGTGTTCATTGAATAATTCTTGGTATCAATGTTCAGTAGATGAAGCGTAAATAAAGTTTGAGTACAAATGATAAAGAACATACGTTTCTCCATTGAAATGTACTTACTAACAAAAATATACATGTCCGTCTTTGCCCCTTTGTCATTAAACCAAACGATACGAATTCTAAGAAACTATATTTTTGTTTGAATACAGAAACAATGAAGGGACGTGACTAACTTGTGAAGTGATAGTCTCAAAGTTAACGATGATAAAGCAGCTTTAGGAAAATGTTAATAAAAGGATTTTTATCTTTTTTTCTTAACGTAGTGGGTTCTTAATGCAATGGTAAGAAAAGCTAGATGAACTAGAGGTAAACTTAGAAATATTATTGGGCGACCTATTTAAAAGAAACTAGGGAAGATAAATATTGAAGAAGATACCTTTGGAAGTGAAATCGAAATGCTTAGTAACGTAATTGGAGCAGACACTGCGTATCAAGAAAATGAAAAGGAAATCACTAGAAACCAATATTAAAGTGAAAAACAATGAAACGACCCATAAATCCTTTTCAGACCACAATAGAGCGATAGCGAAAGCGGAACTTTAAATCGATTTACAATTAGTAGTAAAAGTTGATCAATAAAGGAATAAAATAATCGATATTCAGATACTAGGCCAAGACTTAGGTCGAGCAATCGGAGCGAGACATAACCTCGAACGTATTTGAGAAATTTAGATCATCTGAATGACCTACGGTGATAATTGAAATGCAATTTACTCTCATTACTGTGCGAAATGTTCTAGAAGTTATTTCTGTTAATAATAGTACAGTATATTATATTTAACTCTATTTATAGTTAGTATTTTGCAAGGCTTTCTACGTTTAAAGCTTTGTTTTATTGCTGAACATAACAACATCTTGCCTGTGATTAGTGTAAAAGTGACTCTTTAGTCAAATTACGTTGTTCACTGCTGATATATTAGGTTCTAAATCGAATAGAATGGTACAAATGAATTTTTCAAAAGACCTATTTGACACGAATCAGCCCTTTTTCAAAAGTCATGTTATGGCTAGACAACAGATAACTAGTTTTATTTGTTTGATAAGCTATACATATTTATTTGCAGTGCTATTTATCTTTGGCACAAGCATGTGGTTAATGAAGATTAATTACTTTTTCAGATTTCGATCTAAACAAATCAGTTTTTGTTTCATCCGTCATTATTTTAGCTTCCGTTGCCTTAATTAACTAAACCGTTAGAGCGTGTTCTGAACTAAATTCTAATTGTGCATTTGGAACGAAATCCATTTACCTGTTTCAATACTGTGAAACTTTCAAAGTATTAATTTCACTAACGTCGGTATGCTAAACAATTCATTTAGTGTCGAGTTGTGCATTAGTTGCGCGCGCGCAGCTGAACAAATGCGCGCCAAGGCTGGACAGTTCGTGACAGAGCCCCTGTGAACGAGTAAACAATTCATTCGGTATCAGTTTCTAAAATCGTTTTATTTATGTTGTCCTTTAGGCGCAAGCGCACTTTATAGACGTCAAATGGTTATAAATTCAAGCCGGTAACTTTGTTACGACAACCGATTATCGAGACTGTCGTAAATATTTGGCAAGAACATTTCAAGGTGCTTAGAATTGCATTGCAAGTGTTATTGTGAATTGCAGATATGTTTTTTAATAAAACCACAAAGGACAGTGTCTGGAACATTATATGACTATTTATCTCGTTACGTTACTAAAAATTTAACAATTTTTTGCCCTGTAAAAATCAAATTCATCACTTTCTAAATTACAACAGCCATCTTTTCCACATGTCCACACCAAGACAACTCACTTCCTTTCAACTTCAAAACTCCTCATACTTTAAACGCATGATTAAAACTCCATTCTTCATCCTTTAAACATGAAGACGTCAACGTAAGCCGTAACATTATCTTTTGTAAGGATTATAGTAAATTACACTATCATCTTCATTCTTATATAGGGTAATCCGTTATTGAGGAGACGGGCACGAGCGTGAATAGGGTAATCCGGAGTTGTGATGTAATCGTTATCCCTTTGTGTGCCACTTCCATCGTCAGCTGTAGGCGTATCTTCATTTCTTATATTTTCATTCTCTTTAGCTTTTGTTTTATGGGACTATTGTTTAACATTGTCTTTTAAGTTTTCATGTGTGTAAAGGGTTGTATAATGTGCTTTGATAGAAGGGCTTAAAGTTTGTTCATCACTATAAGTAGTTTATTTGACTTCTTTATCAGTTTGGTTAAGTTTTAGGTTTCTTAGATCGAAAACTAACACGATAACTGCCACATATATCACCAGTGACTAACGTGACGTAAGCAGTAAATTTGCCTTTAACTGCTTTCAGTCAGCAGTAAAAGGCTTAAGTTTCTTAAACCAAGTCATCATTAATATTAATTCCTCTCCATCTCATTGAATCTCAAAAACAAATTGTTTGTAAAATTCTACCAGTCACAACGTTACTATTTATAAAGATCACGCGATCAATATTTTTAAATATAGGAGGGGTTCAAAGCATGATTAATTACTGCCGCCCTGCCATATTGCTGCTAATGATTTGCAATATTACATAACATATTGTAAGGTTATTGATCGATAAAATTCAATACATTTTGCCATTATTATAACTGTGTAATAGTGTAGGAACGGCTAATCGATATGTATTCTCCAAATATGGGGTCGTTGATCTATAGTGCTGTGGATGATTTATATCGATAACAATACGTGTGCCTATAAACGGGCTTAGTTCAGTTAACTTAGATAAGAATTGTTTTAATAATATCGTGAATATTGGGAATTGTTCTGTTAGAATAGATTAGGTGCATGCTAATGAATTGATTTTGGAAATACTATAGGGTTATACAATGGACGATGATGAACGTTACCTCATTCCTAATTGTGATATCACTTCAAAAACAACGGATGGTGGTTTACCTGTAACAAATAAAAACAAAAATGAGTATTGCAAACTATTCTAAAATAAAAAATCGCTTGTTGTCGAAGATAGGACTTTAAGCTCAGTACAATAAGTCAAAGTTCAAATAAAACAATGCTGTCAATGATGATTTGAAGATTACAATAACTGTAAACACTTTGTATCGAAGAATCCGGATTTCGCGTCAGCAATTTTAAAAAGCATATCAAAATCTATTGGAGAATGAACTTAAAACTGTTAAAACAAGATCCTAAATCCAATAAGGATAAAACACGAATAGTAGTTCAATGTGAAACTAAAGTGCCATAAAAACGATTTAATCATAGACTTGGCGTCAAACTCGTGAATAGTTTGAAGCTAGTTACAGATTGTTTATGGTCAACATTGTTCTAAGTAGCCGAACAAAAAAATTTGCGATTGGCAACACTAACGAAAAAAGTATTTAATCCAGATCTATTTGAATTAATTGATAGTGCAGTTGATATGGATCGTGTTATTAAAAATTATGATTGGATTGAATTTTGTTGTAAAAAATTCGTTCGTTTGTTTTTGAGATTAGATGGGGCTTCGACTTCTGATGTTCAGCAATAGTAATTAACTCAGCTAATTTTAGTTTTTATTTATTATCGACCTAGTTATTTATTATTTGGTTTACATCTATATATAGTTAGTATAAATTAATTTAACTATGATTCCTATTTCATCTTAAGACCATGGAACTGGCACCAAAAACTAAAACAGTTTATGTATCTTTGGCACTTCAATACTGTTGTTATGAGTAGAAAAATCTAAAACTATCCACCTCTAAATAATCTATTACGAAACCAGATACATAACGTCCATACATAGCAACAGAAACAGTAATGAATATAGGTATCATTCGTCAAGGCTTCACCGAGCCAAATAGTCAAAATTAATTACCTCCATAAATTTAAAAGGTGAACCTATTCATATTTCGCAGATTGATTACAGACACAAGTAGAGCATTTTAATTTAAGGGAAAAAACCAGCCCACCTGTTCTTTGTCAGATTTCATTGTTATATTTATAAAAAGTTAGATTTTTTACAGTTGGCAACACTTGCGGTCATTGACGTGGCCTTGGATGGTGTTGCAAGATAAAAAATTAAGTGGACACGATAAATCGATTACGTCACCGCGTTTTGACCAATAGTGAAACACTACAGTTTTTATTGTAGTTCTTGGTAAGAAGTTGGTTAATGTGTTCACAAAGATATTAAAGTTAAGAGGCTTGTTTGTGAGCATTCGTTTTTTGTAAATCGAAAAGGCAACTCCCAAAAGTGAATAAACCATCAATAAAACAAAACATTTTAATATTTGTATTGTAACTTTCGTGAGACATACTAAATAAATTATGCTCACTAAATAATTAAGTAGCAGCGCAACAGTCGCCGCGTCGCGGGTCGCGAAATGCTGCTCATGGATATGAGCCTCTAGCATGGCTTGAAACTAGTTGAGTTTCTCGTCAAATTATTACGTGAGTAAGCCGAAAACATAAAAATTTATTTTAATATTTGTTTAAATATTGATTTCATTCTCAATATTCTAGAATAAACACAGACAAACTATTCAATACAAACCGCGTAAAAACTACAAGATACTTATAGAGGTTTCGCAAAAAACCGAATACTTAAAATCTCCCTACACCAGGATACCAACAATATGAGTGATACTTAAAAAATCATGTCATATTCAGTTACATGGCCAAGGCTAACTTTTAACTTCGGTAGTCGATATTAAATTTCATTCCAACAAAAACATGTTAATTTTTTGCAATAAAGAAACCCGTTCGATGTAAGACTTTCTCGATTATAATGAATATCGATATTTACTCGTTAAGAAATTAGGACTCGTTACACGGTTCGTACTCGACTATTTACAGTTAAGGAATTTAGTCGAGTCAGGTGGGTGTGTGGTTTCAAGCCAGTTTACCAGTGATTAAATGAAAACAAAAACTGCGATAACATTTTTACATGTAGGTATTATAATATGTGTTTTGTATATTATGGTCAATAGTCACCAATTGTTGATCTGAGCTAATATTCGAGATGTTGTTGATAAGTTAAAAATCGAATAGTAAGCGAACAATAAAACATTGATCGAAACGAAAAAAGAAGAGGATTTTAATCAAAGGATTTAAATCAAAGGATTTAAATCAAACATTTTAATCAAAGCAAAAACTGCTTATTGGACACTTATTTTATCACAAAACATGAACCAATAATAACTCACAAACGCACATTAACAGCAATGGCTACAAAAACTCGAAACACATCCAGTTCGCATTTAAAGGCAACACCTTCCCTCAAAGTATTCGATGACTTTCTCCGCAAACGCATTTCCAATCGATTGGGCAGCTATCGAGAATCGGTATCGATTATCGATTTTATCGTTTATGCACACGAGATAAGTGTCCGATTATTAAATAAAAGATATCAAGTTTAGTGCGAAACATGATTTTTCTTGCAAAAACATGCACGAAAATGGTGAAATGTATGTTATCAATTAGCACGGTTGTTTAAATAATAAACGACCTACATTTATTTGCCAAAAGTGTTCGAAAATTACGCGTAACAACGGAATGGGTTTCTTTTCTCGATTACTACGATTTCTATTTGAAATCCTCTTGAAATCGAGATTTCTAACTGTAAAGTAAACAGTTCATAAACATTTACTTTCAAACTTTTATGTTTGATTAACTATTTCAATCGTAGTACCTAGTGTTTTTCCCATCACTATTTTAAACAATGCCGTTATTGTTAAATACCACTTTGTCATTGTTTTAGGAATGCCTTTCTGCAATTAAGCATTGTCTGTCAATTTGACAATCAAAGTCAATCAAATGCTAATTACCATACAACGTCAACACCCACTCGATTACTCATAACATAACATAATTATCGTCGGTTTTATTGGCAAACATACAGACAGATATATGACGTAATAATATAGAAAAGTAAGGTTTAAGTTAGTGCGGGGATGTTAAATGTAGGATCTTTCACCAAATTACTATTGGAACTTTGAGCTCAGAACTAAATTATGAGTTGCTAAGTTTTTTTATATTTAAGAAATTAAGAACATTTTGGTAACCTCTTAAGCTTGAGTTTCAGTGCCAAAATGATTGGCAGCACTATCACCGATTCTAAAACCTAAATAAAAACTATGGGACAACAAACTGATTAAACGAATACAGCACTAAATACAGCATGCAGAGAGTTTAATTTCCATTTCTACAAATAGACGTATCGTACGATCACCCGTAAATTAAATATTATGTAACTAACAAATGACAATTACCGAACAAAGTTATAAAGAAAAACCTTTACGTAATACGTGATTGTAAGGTTAATTGTCAAAACTATTATCATTTCTTTTCTTATGTGGAAATTACTTCAAAGAACGCGGAAATATTTTAAAGTTAACGTAGGTACTTGTATTGTTTTGTAAAGATTCCAATAGAAATTATAATATTGATGATTCTTTTGACGATAGTGGAGACAAATTGAAAGTAGCTCGAAAATGTCTAAATCCTTATCCTTACTAATATTATAAATCGGAAAGTGAGTTTGTTTGTTTGTTCCGGTTTCACGCAGTAACGTAACTACTAAACCGATTGCTTTGAATTGCAGACGTAAAGTTCGAAGTCCGGATTAAATAATAGGGTACTTTTTATCCCGGAAAAATTGATATTCCCGAGGAAAAACAAAAGTATTGGTATAGATGGCGCTGTGTGTATTGGTATATATCACATAGGCTACTTTTTATCCTTTTGTGACGCGAGCAAAGCCGCGGGTAAAAGCTAGTTAAAAATATGACTGACTATGACGCCGTGGTATATTCTATCATAAACCCAATTGAAGAGAAATATTATCAATATCTACAAATCATCGTTACTATTATGTAACTCCAAAAGAAAATGAAAACATTGAGCACAACGGATATTAGTGTCAATAAAAAATATTGTGATCCGAAGTCATAACCACATTTGATAAATAGCCGAACAGTCGAACACTTTCAATTAAACAACTGCAACACTAATTACTAAAGACAAATGACTGGTCAAACAAACCAGGAGTTAATTTCACACTATACCTACTGTTTCACGTCGGGTCTCGTTACGATCTTTGCCGATGTTTGCCGAAGCGGAAAGAACAGACATGGCCGTTTCACACCGAAGTCACTGCTACTTGTAATAGGATCAGATTGATTAAATCCTACTGCTGTTATAGAGGCGAAAGTTCGAAAGGATAGATGAATGGTTTATCTCTCATTCAAGAACTTACTGGACGGATGTTTATTATGCTTACAGAGATAATATTACTATGACTTGTATCCTAAAAGGAAATATTGCTCGGAACGTAGATATTATCAGGGTTGGCATAAGAGAAACACAGATAAAACGAAGAACAAATTGATAGAAATGAAAAATATGAAGAAATAATATCCACTAAATAACCTTTGAAACAGGAAAAACTCGAATCGAAGTCAGTGTATATCGATTCAAATCGATTTACGTCGTTTCACTATTCGTAACAAAAACGACCTTATTTTTTGTGTGCATGAACAATATTTAGGCTAACCTTCAGTGAGGATGTATTGATGCGAACAAAGACTAAACATCACTATTTGTGAGTTAAAAATAACTGAATTATGTGTACCATGAAGGTTCAACTATTCAGTGGCCTTAATGTACCAATAGCTGATGAATAAGTTAATGTCTATCGCTTTTATAGTGGACTTTCATATCTGGGACATCGCAAGGGTGTCTTTGATTGATAATTTGAAGCACAAAATTTAAAGCAATATCTGTGATCAATAAAAATAAGCTTTGGATTAAAGATCAGCTAGAAGAGCTAATCATAAAATATAAGTCGTTAATGAAGACATTTATATCAATAAGGTATTTATAGTAAAGCAAAAATGAAAGAAAGCTATGGTCAACGAAATCATTGGATTAAAGAAATGGGAAAATTAGGCAATTATTGAAAACGAACACTTAACGAAGATATTTACATCAATAAAGAAAATTTTCTACAAAATAATGCAAATGAGAAAAAGTCACACGTCGCCCATTTTCTTACAAGCTTTAGAAACTTAATATCAAATCTTGGACAGCCAATAATATTAATATTCCATTTGATTGAATATCAATATGGCCAGACCAATGGGAAAGTGTGGATATCTATCCTCCTTGTAAGGTAACAACAAAATAACTAACAGGAGGATATTATCGCCATTCTTGGCAGTAGTTTAATAATAATAATTGCAATAGGATGTTATTGAGTTCCTGGATAGAATTGTCCACGGTTAATTTCCAGTTTCAATCAATACGAACGGTACTTATATCTGTGAGTGCTGTATTAGCATTATTTTCACATATTTTACTTTAGTTATGATGTTGTACTTTTATATATTCATTAACTGCTTTGCTTCCACGCTTTGAAACTCCTAAGCTTTAGATAATTATTTTGAAACATCTTTACTTTCTTGAGTTGATGTATCATGTTACTTTTTTGGGTCTTTGCCCAGAAAAAGTGTTTAAGTCTAATTAAGGATGCATTATCAGCTGTGGTAAATAAAAAGCCATTTTACTTACTGTAAAAGTTTGACATAGAATTAGGTAGTTCTCAAAACTGTTAGAAAGTCTTTCTTTAAAGTACAATATTGCATAGTTGGTCAAATTCAGCTCCAGTTCCTGTCACTTAGTTCTAAAGACTTGCCACTTTTCCAGCCACATGCTCCATTGCTCACAATCCACTACTAACACACCATGACACGTCTGTTTATCGATAATTACTCTCACCAAATCGTTCACTTTCTACTCGAATTATTCTCACTTTGCCCGAAGCGGTACTAAGTACCTAATGCTAAGTATAGCAATTTCACGCGTGGAACATATAATTTTGTACACAAATTGACTGGGATTGTGCAACTGTGAACAAGTGGCTGATCAAATGGTTCATGTACACGAAGTTGATTGATCGTGTTGAGAGAAACGGTCGAATGTGTTGTTCGATGCGTTCGTTGTCTATTTTCATTGTGTTCGGTTTTATCATGTCTAAGCTTGCTTTTTCATAGTTTTTCGACCAGTGTTTGCAAAAGTACAGTCTTGATATAAAATTCTTTATCAAACGCATAAAAATGGTTAACATATGTCTTACTACCATTACTTAATTCATCATCTGTGAGGAATGGAACTATCTGTCACGACAGCTACAAACATTAGTTGTTGAGTAACATCAAGCAACAGAATGGACGTCATTTGAAATTCAACAGAAACTTATTATTCATGTAAAAGTCACGATGAAGTCATTATTCATCCTTAGTACTTGAAGGGAATGAATAAAAATACCAGCGAAACGTTTATTGAGAATAAGTCGCCCTTAAAGATGAAATTGCAGAACAAAATCACCAGCATTATTATCAAACAAAAGAAGACCTTATAGTAAACGACTTATGGTTGGATAATGATGTACGTTATACTTTGAAACAGGCCCAGAAACATCCGCTTGCGCAGGTGCCATCACACCTTGCGCATAAGCCGGGAAGAAAAGAAAAAAGGCTCGAACGACAGATGTTACTTTTATAACAAGATTTTGCTTAAAAAACAAATTCCTTGCTTAAAACCGTGATTCCGTATCAGAAGTCAAATAAAACGGTCTAAACGCAGTATAACCAAGTTTAATTAGAAACATCGGAAATAATAAATCTCGATAATGAACGAATAGTACAGCTAATTGCAATTACAGCACTAGTCGATGACGTCAGAAGTGCGAAAAACAAAGCTAACGTAGCACTCGTAGACTTGTTTGTAGACAAAACAGTGTTAAGTAATGAGATGGATTACAAGGAAAGTATGTTTCTAAAGGCAATTATTTACTAGGCAAGAAAGAATATTGCGAAGAAACTGCAATAACAAAAGAACTACAGCTTAACGTGGTTCATTCTAGGTTCGCTACAATCTATCAGAGAGGTAAATATTACAACAAAGTTTTCACCTCATATAATATTCACAGTCTGTCATATTTCACAAAAACATTCATAAAAACTTATGCAAATATGATTTTCACATCTTATTGAAGTTAATGGTGTCAAATAAAATCGAATTTACGAGTGCAACCGATGGATGCGTGGGAGTTGAAATATGTATGAATGAAATCGATGTTTAAAAGTTGATCGATATCGGTGTTTCTGGTTTGTGTTGAAAAGTTCATAAGTAAAAGCTGATTGATGTTAAAAACGACGAAGAGGAAGATATAGATTTTGAAGTTAAGACTTAAAAATAATAAAATACTGTAAAATTAAAGTACTACTTTAATTGTGTAAAATGAAAATTAAAGTAGAATAAATAACGTCTGGAACGATTCCTACTGTTTTCAACAACTAACATAAACAATACGAATTAGTTTCGTATATTCCTTAGATTACAATTCATATTAATAATCGGAAAGCAATTTTCAGAACTAGCTTCATCTTATCAAATGATTTTAATTTCTATTTTTTCCACAATAAGGCTTTCCAAGTAATCATTGAGCTTGCAGTCGTCCATGAGAAAGATCTTGTCCATTAAATCAAAGCTTGGTGACAATTTTGTTCCGAGAAAGCAAAACGCTTCCTGATTATCTTATTGTTCTTTAGATTTAGTCTTATCTGCGACAAAATCACTTCTGTCACTTTCTAATCTTTTGTTTACGTTATGAAATATTATATTTTTGTTGGAAAGTTTTATTTGTGGGTTTTAATTTTTAAGTTATAGTTCTTATTTCATTGCTTTTTATGTAACGTTTGTTTTGTCACTTGCGTTTATTTGATTCTTATTTTCATCATTTATTACGTCATATTCCAATTTATTTGTCTTTCGACCTAAATGTTAGAATGCTAGCCATATTTGGTACCAATGCGTCTTGTTTTTTCATAGGACCAATGTTTATTATTGCTCTGTAAATAATAAAATATCTTATTATTCTTAAGTGCAGTGCAAAATAATAAACACAAGGGAAGTGTCGCCGTTTCGAAAATATTTGTATATAATTTTATTACAAAAGAAAACGATAATCACTTTCGAACAGCTGCAGTAAGCACTATAACATCATTAATTCCTGCATTAATTAGTATTAAATGTTATACAAACAAAATTACCGACCACTTGGATTACAACTCCTGCGGCGACGAGATATAATTACATCAATTAATGTTACTAATTATTATCATTATGCAATGATTACGAAAGCGGATTAATTAATATTAATAATTGAAGCTTTATTAATAAGACCACACACATAATAGTTGATATTGATAACATTATGGCTACTTCAGAATCAAAAACAAATACCAATGGCATATTTAAGGAGAAATTGCTTTCAGTAATAAAAATATTTAATGAAGGATGTTGGTAAATACGCAATACTAATATTACGGATATTACACAACAAGTTTAATGTTTATTTTTATTTCTGTGGCGTCATCTGATTTACGATTACTCAGAAAATATTATAATGTGAAAAGTAAATCACAACTTATTGGATGAAGCAGTAAAGTCTACTTTTCTTTAACAAAATTCAGACACTAAAATAAGATTTGAATTGATAGATGAAGAATTTGTTAAGGAAATAATATCTTCATTTAACAATACTGATAAATCAGAACCAGATAATGAGAAATTAACTGCTAATGAACACAAACGCACTCGATTCGATCATGGTTGACCTTTACAAAAGCATTAAATATAAGAGTACTGGTTTAAATTTACGCTAGAAACCTTGGCAATCAGTAATCAGTAGGTATATAAGATTTACTGGTACTAAAATGGTTTAAAGGATTGACAGCCATAATCCTGTAATGAGAAACTCCGTTTAAGGGGTCTAATGTCTAATTGTGTTAACGATAGAATTTGCTAAAGCATTTTTTTATATTATAAGCCGGTAAACGAGCGCGAGACGTATCACCTGATGGTAAGCAATCGGCGCCGCCCATGGATGCTCGAAACACCAAGGCGTTACAAGTGCGTTACCGGCCTTTTGGGGATTGGGAATTTGAGGACTGTGGAGGATTCGGGGATTCGGGAAACGGGGACTAGGGAGAGGGGTAATTGGGCCTCCGGTAACCTCACTAACACGAAACACAACGCAAGCGTTGTTTAACGTCGGTTTACTGTGAGGCCGTGATATCACTCCGGTCGAGCCGGCCCATTCGTGCCGAAGCATGGCTCTCCCACACTTAAAATAGCCTAGAAGAATTATTTCATACATCGAGGATTATAGACCTAACAAAGGCTTTTGACAGTGTTAACTAAGAGGCGTATAGAAATTAAATATCTTTTACATGTACATATCAGAAATGGAACAGAAACTGAAAATAAGAGATAGCATTACGTTAGTTACATAAAGAATTTATTGTTACTAACAGCTTACGTATAAAGCAAAAGAAAGTTATGAAATAAAACACGTGTTTTTTGTACCATACATAGTGAGAGCACACGTTTTATAAAAACATGGCGTAGAATCATGGAAAGTTATAAAAGTTAATAAGTTACGCATTGCTAATGATGGCTAGAAAAAGTACGATAATATCAACGCAATGGTTTTTGTGAGCGAAACGTAATTATAAGTAATTAAAGCTGATATGAAGATGGTTTTGGATGATAATTTAGTCATATTTAAATATAAATATGATCGAGAACATTCGATTGATAATAGAATAAAACAGGAACCATTAATTCATATGTCTAGAGAACTCTATACAACAAAACAAAAGACAGTAGCAATTGGACGGCTTTTCTCTGATTCCCAATACAATAGCGTTCCTGACGAGAAATTAATTGAAAACAAAATGAACAAGACTGATATGAGAGAAAAGTATACGGGGTTATTTTAAACAGTGACACGAGATAATCAATCTAAGATTAGCAATCAATCAACGGCCGTGTTTTAACAAATAGTGGTGTACTGAGTGAATTTCCAGAGAAAGTGAACGATAGCTGAAGCAGAGATTAATATGATGTCAGAACCGTCAAAAGCTTTTAGACGTTAATGAGGTGGAATTACGATATTTTAATACGCCTGTTAGAGTTCGAACGTGAATCGTAGAACAAGCTGAACAAAATTGATTCTAATGGTAGATTGGCCCCAAGGGTCATGGATTGTAAAGTTTCGTAATCCGATATAAGAGATAAAAGAAACGTTCGGCAATTTGGCAGAATTAATGATGAATTTTTATTTTTATTGGTTTGTGGTTTTGTTTTGAAGACGTAATCATAATTGTTTGGATATTCAGGATCTAAACAGAGGTACCTCTTTGGTAGCCTCAGTCTCATTTTAGAATTTATTTCTATTATTCTGCAGCTTTTATTACTATTATTATGTATTACATTCATTATTTAAGATATCAGAATATGCACTAGATGAACTATGTTCTAAACTTATCCATGCGTAATATTACCCATTTTTACATCACACATGGCTTTCCGAATGTGATCGATCACTACACGTATTACTTCCTCCACCATGTCATGTATATGTCGAACTGTCATTACATTAGTTAGATAACAGTATTGCATGTTCATCAATCATATATAAACACTGTTTCCGAAAGGCTTAGGTCAACTGGTGTCACTCGGGAGAAATTATTTGCTTAAGGATGAAGTTAAATATTCAAATTGGTCATGTTGCTCTGAGGTTGTGAACTGTTCCGTAATAGATTCAAAGATCATTTGGTTATCGTTTATTTAAATGTTTTATGACATAATGGCTATTTTTGAATGAAAGGGTAGTAAAAGGCAGTTCAGTTACGTCATCAAAAGGAACATGTTTATCTTCTACAAGTAATGTACTGGTACTACAAAAGCGGTTTAGCACAATTTTCTGTCAGTCCTGTTCCAACTACTAGATCAAATTAACTTTTGAATGCAACAATCATCAACAATTCAAATCAAACAAAACACGGAAGTTAGAGAAAATTTGCAACAATCACGGAAGAACATCTCAAATCAACGCTCAGAACCATTAGTACCGAAAACTCGTTCATAATAGGGCTATCAAAATCGAATAACATCATACGCACCTCTGGATAATGCTCCAGGGGCAATTTGCCGGCACTTTCACCTACGCACTGGCGGAAACACTGACTGCTTTCCAAAGGCACGGACAAAAGGATGCTTTCCTGAGTGGAATAGTGTAATTTAAGTCTCCAGGCGATGTTGGGAAATTGTGAGAATGGAAGTGGTGGAGTAATACAGATTTAGTAGCTAAGATTTTTTTCAAAAAGAGGGAGGAAGATCTTTCTTCGTCAATAGAAAGTCAATTTAGGAATGGTGCGAGAGAATCCTTGCCTTTATTACCTAAATAGACGTCCCAAATAATAATGCTAAACCTGAAAATGTAGGTGCTACAAGACCTCATTACAAATGAAAATCATAAACAAAGTAACAAGAACAGACAAACAGAATTAGCCCATCTCAAACTCGATAACGTTACATTGCAACTGACTTCATAAACCGAATGTAGTTCAATCCACTTTATACGTTAGCCGAGAACGATCATAAATAAATTAAGCCCTTCAAATATGTTCACCATAGTACAAAGATCAAAATGAAAAAAAGAATCTGGAACATTTCCAGCGACCTTGGGCCTCTTAAGAATGGTCGACTCACGCGCAGCATAATTTTATAGAACGACCCACTTTTATTATTGAAAATTGCGATTGTCCGTTTGGGAGTTCGCTTCTTGATTTAGCAATGTTTGATGGATTTTTATAGATATCTTATGTCATGTATTGTTATTTGTTGATTTCGTAAAATAATTCTATTAGTGAGTGCATGGGCAAATGTTTGCCATTAAGGAAACACATAATTTTTCCATTAGCTTTTTACAATGCAATGTCGTTTATTTTTTATAAAATCGTTAACTTTTACTATATAGAGGTAAGAATGCTTGATTGTGTAATACGCTGATGTTTTCTTTCAGCGCGTTCTGAATGTTTGTTCAACTTCTTGTTGTGTCTATTAATTATTCGGCATTGACCTATTTACAATGTGATTCACACATTAGAATCAGGCGCCATGATGGTTTTTTCGATCCCATGCTGTGTGGGATATAGATTAAGAAAAATTTCAACGGTAGAAACCGGATTTTTAGATTATTTGATGGACAAACAATGAAATTTAAGAAATATTATCTCATATCTTTGACAAATTATAAAAAAGTCAGAAACAGTTGCGATAATTTAATTAGAGCTATTGCGGGCAGTCTGTAATCCTAACCAATATATTCCAATCAACGTCTGAATAAAGTAATTGAACACCACCCATATCGAAAGTGCAAACATGAGGTGATCACTATAAATTAACAGTTATATCAAACATGCTGTAATAAATAAAATTAATATCATAAAACAAGGTCTCGATAACGATATTAAAAACAGATGTTTCAAAAATTACAAACTAGGTCATCTAGATCGTGTGAGAGCAAATTAGTCATCCCATATAAGCAGTAGGCATATAAAAATAAATTAGACCACCCAGGCTACTGGTCAATAAAGTATTATTAATAGACCCGAGCATGCGTATCAAGTGGATGTTGATTACTATGATGATTATTGAGCTAAAATTGATGGCTTTGATGATGGCAACGAAAGACATATAAAATTGTTAACAGATAAATCAATAGTGGCTAAAACGACAAAATTTATTGAGGAAACCTGCTGAAAAGGTACTAATAACCTGTCTTTGATACACGCTATGAATATGGATATTATAGAAGACCATAAGCGTAATATTATATCACACTTACATGCAAATGTGAATAAAGATGAACAATTACATGCGAAAGAGAATAACAATGAAATCTATGACGATGCAGATGTGGTAGCAACAAAAGCTTTTAACTAAAATGTTTAATAGCTAGCTGTTAACATGGAGGAAGTTTAAGGACTTATGCAACTAAATTGATGGTTACTTTAATATCCGTATTAGTCAGTGCTACCTCAATTTAACTCGTCGAGTACCGGTTTTATAGACACAATTAAAGAACAATAGGTCGCGGTCACCGGTGACCGCTTGGTGTTTGACAGATTAATATGGGAACGTCGAAACTTGAAAGTCAATCAATTGATATGATTGACGGTTCAGATTATTGTTTTGGTTTATATTTTAGATAAGAACATTGTTTGGTCTGACTTCCAGGCGTATCATGTTCAGCGGAAAAGAAATCTAAGATCACGTCTGATTACGTTACCTCCGAACATAACATGAGTTTTGAATGTTTTTTAAGCATGTTTATTAATCTAGCCATAATAATTGTAATAAAACAGTTGCTTATTCTTATCACTGCAAACTTCAGGCCATGAATTACAAAAGAAGAAAAAATACAGTAAGTGATATAAATGATGTTGGTGTAAACCGTACGTGATTTATTTGGACAGCTGTTTATTATTCCATTGCAAATTAATTCATACTTCGTGATTAAGATTGAAAAACTAAGGAAACAAATAAACTATCGAGAAATTGAACGCAATGAATCTACTATTATTGGGCTTCCTAATAACAGCAGCAAAACCCTACAACAAACCCGTTAGATCACAATCTAAACCACTGGAAAATTAACGATTTCTAATTAATTTAGAATTACGTCAAATTACCTATCAAACAATGTTTGGCTCAAGGAAACTGGAGACTATGGAGTGTGAACTAGTTAACGAGAGAAGCTATAGTATAAACCATAATTATAAGCTATTAAAATATTAATATTCTATTCAGGAAGCTATTGAGAAAGTAATGGCTGGTTAGCTTGTTATCAAGCCCTTGGATATTGATTGAAAATGGGTTTCTGATAATGGAAATTATGGTGGGAAGGTTGTCGGTTGTCGGTTCGGAAGCTAGGGATACGATGTAAAGGAAATTGTTTATACTTTATAGTTATATAGAAAGATTTAAAGAACTTTGTGGGAATACAGAATCCTATTGGCGACGACGATTCAAGAACGTATCACGGAATTGGAATATTTTTGATTGCCAATTTCTCAATCAATTAGAGGTCAATTAAACAGAATAAATGAGATAACTACAAAACTAAATTAAAATTGCAAAAATACCAAAGACATTTTACGAGTAACTCTGATAATAAAAAAGTGATAATTGGTTAAGAAGAAATAAATTGAACCAATCAAAGAATATCTAGATTACAAAACCAGAGCGCAACAGAAGCCTTTGGGCCACTTTCACTTCAAAATCAATAATTGATTAGGAAATATTGGAACATCTCCTGCCCACAAGACGACCACCGCCTTACGTAGTAAAAGTCCAACTGGGTAATTAATCACTGCTATGTTAAGAGTTCCCACCGGCGCAGGCGCCGCGCCTCAATCACTGCCTCAACGAGATTGATAGAGGTGGATAACGCTATTCATCACTCTGAAACCCACTCTTGAGCCTATGCTAGGCGCTGACTGTCTGATTTTGAATGTAGACAATTTGACGTTTACTAAATCATGACTCGTCTAATCATTTAAATTGTACTCATGTTTCATAGATTACATCATTGCTGAAGTTATAGTACTACTAAGCCACTCTAGCGAAGACATAAACAAAACCTTTTATATGTTTGTTAGATGTATCTTATATGGAGTATCCTTCAATAATACCTTTACAAAAACACAATAAACAACCAAATAACCTTGATGATTGAGAATTCATAAATATTCCATGTTCCCTTGCTACTGAAGCTACGTACTGAAATGTTTAATAAAAACCAAGGTCTAAAACATAATAGAATGACTATAATAGTAACAATGAATATTGTACTTCATTTGTTAGGCTATTACGTGTAATAAACGTAGGACAAATAATACAAAACAAAATCTATCCTTTAAGACTAGTATAGATAATACTGAATCATCTAAAGATACTCAAATTAAAGTAGTGAAGACAGAAAGACCAAGTAATTTTTTTATGGAATGCGAGACAAAGGAGTAGACTTAACATCTTATGGTAATCGATCAGCACCGCCCATAGACACCCGAAATACTAGAGAAAACACAGGTGAGTTGCCGGCCTTTTAAAAATGATTACGCTCTTTTATTGCTAGTTTAAAGGACAAGGTTCAGAAATATCAACGAAAACCGATCATTCTACACTTTTTCTGCGATGCCATGAAAGAAACAATATAGATATAATTGGGTAGAAGAATATGCAGTCCTAATAAATCTGGATACCTATCAGCTCCCATCATAAACGACACTCCATACAACACAAAACACATGTCAGCATTATAACAAATAGCTATTGTAGGACAGTAACTTAAAATGGATCAAGAACAGCTAATTTTGTAAGCGTCCGTCAAGCTTTACAGTTGTAAAGCGTCAAACCGAGAGAAATATGGCTGTATGAATTTTGTATGATTTACAAAGCATTGTGTGTGGTAAGATGGCTTTCGCAACGTTTGTTGAAGATCTTGAAGCGAATTTATTTGATGTTTATGTACAAATTACTGTAAATTGTTGTATAGTTAAGACTTGTGATATGTATAGTTTGATTAATGATCTATGTTTACATGCAAGCAAACCCTTTTCATTACTCATCGAGATTTTAAATGATTTTAATAAAATGATAGAGAGAGAAAGAAGGTGCTACGTTCTCAACTGACTAATAGGTAAATAGATCTGGAAATAGAAAAGAAATATTGATTTAAGTTTTAATGTTCATTTCCATCAATGAAAATTTAATTCCCAATGCACCCATTTGGTTTTTTTCCCGCTATCCCGCCTGGTGGTAAGCTATGATGCGGTCTACGATAGAGCACGTCCACGCATAAGCAACCTATTCACTCGGGCCTTGAAGATACCCAGGTACAAGAAAAACAGACTCTGGCAAAGAATTCCTTAGCAGTACGCACAAGGAAGTTTGATGCGAAGCGCTTTGCGCGTGTAAGTGGGACATCTACCGTGAATCGGCGACGTGAGGTTGATGACATAAAACTTGAAAAGTATGCAACCCTTTACATGTAAAACATGATGAATATCTAAAAAGCATTCAAACATCTGTCTTATACCAATCTTGATCAATATAATCACATCTAAGACAATGGTATATGGTATATTTGCGTAGCCTAGTAAGTTGTTAGATGACCCTACAGATAAATTCTTCCGTTCTCATTTGCCGACAGAAATTATAGGCTTGCAAGCAACTATCTTACTTTTACATATAACAATAGAACGGATAATTGTATAGCAGTACTTGAAGCTAATAATTTCGTAATTAATACTCTTGCTTATTATGGTTTAATTATAAATGATCATAGAGTTTTCAATCTGTCGTGGGATAGATTGGAGGGAAGATCTGTCCTGTTTGCGCAAGAGTATAAGAGCTATGAGATTTTCTTTATAATATTTTAATTATGTTGCTGTATTTAAGACATTCAATTAATGAATTTAGAGATTTCTTCGTAGATAGCTGTTTCAAGTGAGATTCTCACTTCATTCCTACGACAACAAATTTTAGTCCTATGAAGATAAAAATGCTGAGAAAAGCGTAGTAGTACAACATAATCTCGTCAGTGTCATGAAAATAACAACAAAACAAGGGAAACAATTTTGCATTTAAATTGTGATCTACTACATAATGGATAACTAGGACACAAAATACATCTCATATCTGACATAGAACAGTGAAGGTAGTAGTAGATAGGTACCTTGATACTTTTATAGCTCTCAAATTTAATCAGCCGACCTTAAGAACAACATGTAATTTATTTCCATACAGCTTGATGTATTGCTACAATTTAAAATCTTTTATCGCGTGACTCGTCAGAAATGTATCACGCAAGCGTTTTAAATTATAATACCATATCCCATAACTGGGCTATTTAAAATGATGATCTAAACAAATGGTTGCCTAGTGGACGTAAGTGAGAGTGATGGTTGGGGCAGAGGTACGAGGGTAAGTGGAGATGGTAAGTACTGGTGCAAAACGTAGTGAGAAATTGTTCATGTTTCAAAACCTATATTAAGTAGGTATGACTTAGAATATTATGATTAAAAGTCAAGTGCATTAGGTACTAATATATTCCACCAAGTAAAAGCTGTCTTTTGGACCGGTATTCGAGATGCCACGTACAAAAAGTTACTGGCTTGTTTTATATTGCACGTGAGTCGAAAACTGGCCAATTTATTCTTCGTTTTACTGACGAAAATTAGATGCATGCTTACCCATCAAAGCAAAAGGCCTGTTGATGTATCATGTCCAAACAAATTCATAATAATTGGGACCAGTCCATCAGGTTGTCACAAATCAACTTCAAAATCAGCTGTAGATACTTTCTCTTTACATTTTTCAATAACCGCTATTACTTTAATAACATAATCGTAAATCGTTTGAATAAGAGCAATGTATGCTAATTACGGTGTGACAACAAAATTAAATGTGATGACTTTTACTACAACCATATTGATATGTAGCAGAATTATTTGAACAACGTTTCATACATAAATTAATATCGAGTTTAATAGACTTGTAGACTAGAAACTTTAGTCATTTAGCAAATTGAATGAATAATTTTATTGGCAACGAAAATATGATCGTATTAACGTCTAATCTAGTGACGATAAATTAGGATTAGAATAATTAATTATTGCTAAATATCATTCGACGACAATTTAAGCTTATTAAACAGAATAGACTAGTAAGTAATAAATTGTATTAAAGCAAATAAACATTCATTAGTAGTTTAGAAAACTAAATGAAAGTAATGAAGTAATTAATCGTCAATTTTATCGTACCACGCAAATGTTCAGCGGCGAATACTAGAGTAAATGTCACATACGATACATTGAACAAACTAGATCAAGTAATTTGATGTAAGTAACACATACTAATTGTGAGTGATAGTACTAGGGGAACATAGCTTAAGGCACATCTTGATAAGTCAAGGAATAAAACATACCTGTCGGCTGAGGTTAGAGTAGACGATTAATTTCAAGAGTGGGTGTCACACCGAACAGTAACGCCTCCACAAAGATTTATTTACTACGACTTAATTGACTAAGGAATAGATTAGATTTAACAAACGATTGCAGATAAGATCTTGTGTCTGTGTGAAAAATTGATGTGGCATATCGGTGTAAGGTCAATGCTTTATGTCGTAAATCAATTATGCAAGGATTACGTGTAAAAATGACTATAAATAAATAAATTCTAGAATAACGTTTTAAGTCATACTTAATCCAACTGGCGACCATTTTAGACAAATGCATTGTGAATCGGACACTTAATCCATTACTCATTATAGAAAACGAGGATTATATTTAATTGCCCAATTGCCAATTGGCGTTCCATAGTATCTGTCTACCCCCATTTGTGTCTTAGAAAAATATCACCATATTGGTATTACTAAACAATTATATTACGCTTCGGTGTGACACACGGCTCCGTTTCAACACCGGTGACTACCAGTCAGCGAACGATTCATTATTATTGTAATTGGACACGAGACACTAGGATAAATAGCTTGCCTCTGGTTAGTATCTCAGTTAGGAGCTGCTACCAATCGAATGTAAACCAAAAAACGTTTATGTAAAGTACATTTTAGAACGATCTTTGATCCAATGTGAAAACATTATCAATCAGGATTAGTGAGAAAGTCATTTTAAAAAGAGGTTGAGTTAATTTGTTATTGATGTGTCATTATTTATTAACTCGCCGAGTACCGGTTTTATAGACACAATTAAAGAACAATAGGTCGCGGTCACCGGTGACCGCTTGGTGTTTGACAGATTAAATTTGGTTCTAACCTGTGTTGTTGTCTCATTCAATATATTTATGCTTCTTGTGAAATATGGTGATCCTTACCTAGAACAAAATAAGGAAAAATATTAGTTACATAGTAATGAACAATAAAAATACACTAAAACACACACATACTAAATTAACTAAAAGTCGCGGGTTACTCACGTGAATATACTGACAATAGCTCTACTAGTTTCGAACCACAGAGGGGTTCTACAGTAGGCTGCGCGACATCGCCGTGACCGCGCACGCTGCTCATGAGGAAGAACCCCTCTGTGGTTCGAAACTAGTAGAGCTTTTCTCAGTATATTCACGTGAGTAACCTGCGATTTTTAGTTAAAACACACACATTTTGATAGTCATCATTATCATCATCAGTGGCGTGATTTAACAAAAACCTTACAAAGACCACTATGCTCTAGTGGTTTCAGTAAATACATTTCAAAATGTTTTATGTTATACAATGACTATTTGCAGCCTTAATTACTTAGAATTTGAATTTTGCATCTGTTTGTTAAAGTGTTGCTGTTCTCATGTATGAGTCGCGATTGTGGTTAGATTTCTTCAAGTAGTTATCTTAATGTTGAAGATCTTGGCATTTGACTTCCAAGTCGTTGTCCCAGTATTGAGGATCATACCTTCTCTGGAAGCGTTGGAATAGTCAACAATATGTTTGGAGAACCCGGGATAATTATTCAGACACCTGGATCTAAATAAGAACTGCCTTTTGAGACAACTGGTAAGCATGAGTCTCTAAGGTCTATCTCTTAAGAAAGTTACATTTCATGGTCTTTTAACTTCACCAACTCTTACTGGAGTTCGTTTAAAATAGAACTGCAATGAATTTCTTGGAAATGAAGTACGTAAGACTCCCCAGAAACAAAATGTATTTTCTACACAAAGAGCTCTTTTAAATACTAAAACAGAATAGTTTTAGGACACTAATGGCCTGAAGTTTGTGGCTCCAAATGTTCCGTTACGTCCTTACTGCTTACCCACTGGGTAATAATAGCGAAGTGCGCCAGATGTGGGCCCTCCCACGGTTCAGTGTTGCCACCTCATCAAGATATTTAGATATTGTCCGCTAACGAATTCGATTTTTAAAAGTAACGGTCTAGGAGTTTATTGTTCTCGACCTATTTTGTTTTTTTTTGTCGTATGGATGTTTGATTGTTTTTTTTATAGAATAGATGGTGCGAAGGATCTTTTCGTATCATTATACAATTCTTATATTTGATGTTATTTAAAAAGTTGTATGTTCTGATGATAATTTATTTGTTATGTCAGAACAATTTGATTAAATGTGGTCTTCTGTTAAACTAAATGTACTTACATATGACTGCAGAGTGAACTTTCTTTTACGTGAAAACTTTTCTATATCGTCTATTATATTTCAGCTTAGCTGTACATTGCTTTAGTTTACTAATATATTACAATCGATATCTATTTCAGCGACTTTATCACCAATAACGTTATGGCCATCAATATTCAATCATAGGCTTCCGAACCAATAGCTGTTTTCTAAGACCATATAACATTTTCCAAATGATTGGCGTGTTTATTCAGCTGTCACATTCGAACCATAAAGTGACCGGTTATTAACATGCAAATAAATATAACTAACCAATAAAACTCACGATCAATTTAAAACGAAAGCTGCTATAATAAATAATGAGTTATTTTAGGTGAAATTATGCAGAAAGCAGGTCGATTATGTTTACGTGTTGCTATCGTACTGATAGACTGAGATAAAGGTGATAACGGCTGTAACAGATTATGAACACTATACATATTTTATTATAGAAATTATCAACGTGCACTCAATGGAGGTAAATATTAATATTAACATGAAGCTTATTGGAGTCGTTGGTGTTAATATTAAAGTGGATAGAAAATTGGTTTTTACTAATTTTGTGGTTACAAGCACAAATATTGATAATACTGAAACTATTTCTGCGACTGAGATATGAACTGTTACGAAAAAAGGACTAGAAAGTAAAGCCGCAGATAACCTAGAAAGTTAAAAAAATATGCCAAACAACGTAGGATTAAACTTTGATACACACGACAATATGTCAACAAGCGCCAATATCATTTACATTAGGCACGTGCACCAAGCACGATTAGCAACTCATTAAGATAGTGTAATCTGAGTAATTCCCTAATTTCGGACTTAGAACCATACAACACAACGTCAAAGCATTTGACAGGCTTCAAACTAACGTCAGAATTCCTTAAACCCCAAATACCCGTTGGGGAAGCCGCAAGCCAAATTGTGCGGTTAAATTTTAAATAGCTTTTAACATAGTCACACTGTAATTAACGTTTTAGTTCTAAGCTAGAGTTATTTTAACATCTAGACTGCATATTGCCTAAAGGCAGTATTCCACTATAAGTTTAAACTGACGGATCTAAGCTAAATTATTGCAGGAAGTTTTAAAACAATTGGAGAAAACTAGGTTGTTATAATAGACATGATCTGAAAACCAACACTATTGGCCTAAATACTTCTGATTAAATAAATGTATAAGAGAGAAGACAAGATTAAATGAAATCGGTTATTAATATAGGTCAAAGTATTTTTATACAGAGCCAATAGCTATGAATAGTTATGAGGAGTAGTAAATACATATGCGAATGCACAAACTTTGATAACATAAACGAATAATTTGCAGAAGAATGACATAACCGCAGTCGGCAAAAAGGTAAATAAACTTAATGAAGTAAGTGATTTGCAAACAATAAAATCAAAATATGAAACCGAATTTCATCACTTTGAAAGAATAGAAACTGATGAAACCTTGAGAATACAAACTTGAACATGCAACTTGAAGCAAAAAACTTAAGTGCAAAAACTAACAAAGAATCAAATACAAACACGAGGAACATTATTATGTTTAGTTTTGCTACTTCGTCATCACTTCGCAACTGAGGTATCACCTGCGTTGTGTCACGTAATCATTGGATTTATGTTGTAGACAGTAAATCCTCTATCGTTAGTTTCCATGTGATATAGGAATCCAATTTCTCAATCTTGCTCTTTATGCTGATAAAAAATGTATCTTATTGCTTTAACAATAATGTAGGTATCGGAAAAGGAGTTATTTGTTAGAGACGATTTGCTAATGTAGTTTAAAATCGACACTTGACTTTAAGTTGACCTTTAAATTGTATACTAATAATTAAACTGAAACAATTTTGACAAAAGACCTAATTACATAATAACAGGGTTTATAACAAAGAATAAACAAGATTCATGACTGACATTTAAACACATTTTCCTTTTAAGTCATGACCATACACATTTTAAACAATTGTGGGAAATATCAGAAAAAAAATACACTACACGTACAAAATTAACTTTGGCGTCATCTTGTGAATTTAAAGCGTCAGAATAAGTGTTATTCTTGATACGAATACACAAGATTAAATGTTCAGTGATGATGATGATGTTGATGATGAAAAAATACGTCATAAATATATATTCTGGAAAGTAAATAGATCAGCCTAGAGGAAAATAGAATATAAACGATAATATGAAAGTACAAAATAATAACAAACTTAAGTAAGACAATACTAAACCAGAAACCGAACACGATACAGCAGAGATTGAAATGCAAATGTTAAACAATGAGCAAGGAATACTTAAAATAGACATTGCAAGCGCGCAGCATCCCGCTGCAACGGGAAGCAGGTCACTTTATTATTAACGCGTACAATTAAGAGTTGCTACGGACACTATAACTGACAGGTATGGGCCAGTAGGTTCAGGAAAACATGAACACTTAATTTTAGACAGTATTATTATTTGCAAGACTATGCAAGATATGTGGCTGTAGTAGACTGCAAAAATATTGGCTAAATCTAAGTTAAAGTTCTAAATAAGTTTGTGATGACAAGATACTGTGATGATGATCAAGAAAACAACAATTGATTGGACTTAAGTAACTACATGGTTATGCGTCTTCAAAATGTCATCAAATTCTTGTTTAGAGAAACATATTCAGATAAAGAGAAATAAATTCAGGATAGGTCTAGGGGCTTTTTAACAAAAATCGTTATTTTAGTGATACTTCTGTGGTGTATCTCAACAGTTTTCGAGTTCGTCATGAAACAATAACACATGCACGCAATATGGTGCACATTGTGCTGGAAACGTGGAGTGAATGCGGTGCATGTGGGGCAATTCAAGTTTATTGGAAAAGTGCGATAACCTCTTTAACTTGGGAACATTCTTCTACGTTTTATGTTTTACTAGTAGTTGTAGGAACGCACGCATTGCTTTTGTTATGGAGGGAAGTACACTCTCTAGTATAGCGTGGTCTTAAATGGTGATGAAATGCCTTTGAGTTGGTGTTTCGAGTTGGACCACATTATTCAAATTTTCGTTGTCTATATTGTATAGTCTGTATCGGTATTCGAAATGTGGGTGTTATCTACTCTTTCGGGACAAATATTCATGCTGTAGTTACGTCCATTAGATTACGTTAAACACAATTGTCTTGACAACATCCCACCTTTTCCTTCCGGATTAAATTTTGACGCCGTACGAGCAATATCTCGAGACCGATTTGTTTCGTCGTTTAAAGCTTCCGATCTCTCAACGGCTACAACAAAATTACACTAAAATTTATAGCATTTTAACAAATCTCTCGATCCTCTCATTATCTGTTTGTAAATTAAGAAAATTTTCTCTCATAATCAATAAGAAGCCACTTCAAATAGCTACCGTTTCTTCGTCACATTAGAGTGAGCTAAATTTATATTTCCGCATAATGAAATTTGAGTGATGTGTGTTGACTATTTCCAAAAGGAAACACTAATGGAAGGACAGTTTCCTTTCTCAGAATGACTGCGTTACTCCCGAGGTATTTCGAGAGTATAAAGCGAACCCAAGAGTGAACGCGTGAGGATAAAATGCTGACTTAAGGAGTTATATGATCTAGTAATTTGTTTTCATTATAACTGGTGTAGATTTGTCTTCCAATTTCATCTTGGATTACAGTATGGCGTATCTATTTGTGTCATGGAAGATAGGATAGGATGTAATGAAATGACAATGTATTATGATAATTCCGCTTCTGTAGGCTAAGCTTCGCAAGTAAAACTACCGGTTCTACAAAGTACAGGAAATAGGATAGATCTATAATAATTTCTTCAACTGATCGTTTACAGTGTAGTCGCGGTCGTACTTAAAATCAACGAAGTAATCGATTATACCAGATATGTAATTTATAATCGATTACTTAATATAAATTGTTATTAAAAAGTATTATAAAGAAATAACCCAGCAAGATGAAGATATTATGCATTAAACTATAAACATTAAGGTAATTACACATTAATTAAGATTTCAATCATACTTCCTTCCATATTTTACTACCAAATACTTTTCTGACAGCCGTCTAATTCTTAACACGGAATGCTTCGACGAACAATTTTTTATTGTAATCTGGGCATTTTATCGGAAAGCGTTATAGTGGGGAGTTTTATCGGAATATTGTTATCAAGCATTTCTATTTATGTTGCTCGCGCCTACGACCGTACACTCACGTGGGCCGATATTTGGTTTCTGAATTACTATTGGATATTGCCGTATCACTTTTTGACGTTAGCTTTGAAGATAAACTCAAGATTATTTTGATGTTGATAAAGGACGCTGTTCACTTGGTGAGACGTTTAAAGGGGATGACTTTGCGAATCCTTACTAGGTAAGAAGACCATGACATATTTTGCTCATTTATAGGCAGTACAATAACGTTTGTTTTGAGATCAAAGGTTCATGAGAACTGTAGTCGAACGATAAAATAAGAATGCAGTCATCACACGTAGAACTTACGAAGATAGAAGAGGTTGATTAACCAGCACAAATTGAAACAATCAAAATCTAGGCCATATCCTAGAAAAACAATCCGACCAAAATGAATTTGTCAAAGATAATGATCATTGAATGACAAACGATCACCTGAATGACTATTAAAACAAAGAAACTCGAGAGCTTTCTAATTGCTTTGAACAGCTACTAATTTAGATTTATGGAGATTTTTAATTCACTCCGATTGAGCAAGGGAAACCAGTCCTTGTATGGATGGTAATAAAGACTAGGCAGTAAAGGGCTCTGGTGACGAATTACTGGGCAAAAGACCAGTGGGTATGATAAATGGTGTGTGTAAGAAACAAGTTGTGTTCCAAACGAGTAGGGGAACTATAGGTTGCCGTTAGTTTGAACATAAAATTCAGAATTCATTGTATAAAACGTCAGTGTTATAAAGAATGACCATAAACAGTGAATAGTCCCTAATAACATAACTTGAAACGGTGCAAGAATTATGTTCTATGCCATTGTGCACGAACTATTTGTGATATAAATACGAATTACTCTAATAAAATCGATGGCTTGGGTATAGAATCCTACTTATACTAATAATACTGATCGTTTAGAAACTAATCGATAATTATAAGGACATATTGTCATTCAGTAGATACGTAATTTACAATCTATCTGACCTTTTGTATTTAAATAGACCAAAGTTTTCAGAGATACAGGTATCAAAGTAATGTTTTAAAAACTCACCCAGAACTACAATACGAGTTACTAATCAGCAAAAAGAAAAGAGCAGAGGACATTGTTAAATTAATAAAGCTGCCGACTATTGGACATTAACAGCTGTAGTACTCAGTTCTAAACGATTAAATCATTAACTTAGCGACGGTTTCTCAGTACAGCTTAAGTTACAAGGTTATAAAGGTCAGGGCGAATGACCTGACTACTTTTTTAACCTGACTTTCCCTGTATTTATCGCAGTAAAGCACGCTACTTGATTTACTGGACTTAGTTAAGTAATTACGTGCTTAGATCTTCGTGTTAAGCACTAATTATTTCAAGTTATTGTTGCTATTAGTCCGCCATTACTGGAGGCACTGTTTATAAGGTTTCAAGTGCAAAAACTTAAGTGTTGAGTTAACCTTTGACTGTTGAAGTTTTGCGCTTTTTTCTGCATTCTATTTTGATCTTTATGTGGTGATTAAAAGTTTAGAGTATGTTACATCTTGTGTGTCACAAGTATTGAAGAATCGACATTTGATCTTCCTGGGTTAAGTAAGATGGTGTAATGAACAAAATGAAGTAGGTATCTAGGTATTACTTTATTGATTAATGTTGTTTAATAAAATTAGTAATTTCGACACTATTTTTTATGATAAAGAGATTGAGTACCTCCTAATGAAGTAGACATAGGTGATAGATTCATTAATATAACATAACATCACGCATTTTATCTCCATAGGGGTAGGCACAGGTGTATATTACGACATTTGATGCCACTGTACAATGTAACACTCAATTTTCATTATTTAAGTTATGAGTCCCATGTAATAGGAGGTGAGCCTATTGCCATATACCGGACACAATTCCAGACTTCGTGCTACTACTGAGATTTTTTTTAAACCCATTCTTTGCCTTGCCCGGCAGTCGCAATTGCGACCACTCAGCCAACGAGGCAGTCCATAGATACATTAATATTACATTTAATGAGAGTGGATTATAGACCTTTCGGGGAACAAATGTTATGTTTTTCCACCTTTGCTTTTAACATTTCTTGCACAACTGATTGCATATAAAGTAAAAAAAAATTAAAACATTCAAGCAATTTACCAGTACGTGTTCAGACAACTCCCTGTACAATTAACATCGTGAACATGGCCCTTTGCGGTAATTAAAAAGTTCAGACGCGCGCACATCAACCTACTCTCGTCTGTCAAACTGTAATAGACTTTATATGTTTGTGTTAAAGTACACAGTTGATTGATTGTTGAGAGTAGCTTGATATGCTGCCGTTTTTATACATGGTGTTTTGTTTTTTGTAGATGTTATAGTGATGGCATAAAAGTAGAATTTTAGTGCATTATCGTGTTCCAAGCATTGTTCCGTTGCGATGTTCATTTGTGAATAGATTGTATGTGTAGATACGACTTTTTACTTACCTTGTTAATTTCTATGAAATAGGGTGACGTGATGTTTGAAATGATAGTGTAATTCATAGCAGGATATGATGAATCAATTGTAATTATAGGTTTTAGTTTCATTTTTAAATAGGTATATTTTTATTGTAGCGTTAAATGTGCAATGTGTATGTTTGTTTGCATTTGAGGCACAAAACTAGTTAATTTTTCTCAAATAAAAAACTTTGATTTAAAGAAATTAAAACTGCCTAAAATATCATATTATTTTTATTTTTTAAGTTCTCAGTAGAGAGTATTTGAGTTTATATGCGGTAAAGGTTGCGTCCTCTACTATATATTTAGATTGCATTATAACCTGCCAAAAAATACAAAATTCACAGATAAAAAAACAAGTGTTGACATGTTTCTTTTTAATCTTTGACCGCAATCAAAGGTAACACATGATCGAAATTACGTCATCAAAACGTGCAATATTGAAATATCTTAAAAGTACTGATACAGTGCTTATCTCACTGATACTGGGAATATCACATAATATCTTATACGTGGTGTGGTAGACGTTGCATGTGTGTACAGATAGCTACATAACAATCTATACGAAACCAGTATAAACTGACCGTAGAAAGTGCGGAAAGATCATACGAAGCGGGACCAGGAAAAACTGGCTTTGGTTAACTTGATGTGTAGCCACGTGTTCTAAAGAGGTTATATATCAAACAGAATGAGTTCAAATAAGGCTGGGTAGTGGCTCGATGTTCTTTTTTTAAATCGATATGACTTTCCAAGATACTTTTTTATAGATTTGTTATTTTTTTTAAGTTAGTGGAGACTGGAGACAATCTTCATTGACTCTAGTCAGATGGACCGCATTTCAACTGTAATCCAACCGCAGATTGCAGTTCGAATGCAGTTTGAATGCAACCGTGTCACAACTAGGTAGATACTTAATTTTTATTTTAATGTCCGTCTGGTAGATTATTTGAAATTATTAGACACATATTTTTATATTCTTACAGAAACGAATACTTTCGACGATATTGATTTGATATGTCGCATGACGTCACTTCTATGTACATTTTATACGCAGAAATGACGTTTTAGCCCCCACTCTTAAACTTTGATTCGTTTTATCTAAGTATTGTTTTATTATACAACAAAATAAAAACATATGTGTCTAATGTTATTTCATGATCTAACTTACGGACTAAATAGATTTTTAATTTTCATAGCCCGTCATCATCCCAATTGAAAATAAAAGTGCAAATCAAACGTGCAGTCCGATTGCAATTCCATTGCAATCATAACCAAAGAGTTTCAAACTAAACGAGCGATTGCACTTGTGTCAATTGCGTTCAAACTGAATTCGAACTGCAATTTGCAGTTGAAATGTTGTTCGTTTGTTTAAAACCTTAAAAAAGAGTTTTGTTTTGATCCTTACGCTTGACTTGAAGGTAAAAGTTTATAAGAGGAAGCGTCTGCCTGGGTCTCAGTCAAAAAAAACTCTTAGTAGACTCATATGAAGAGGAGGAGAAATGTTAACATTCGTCCAAAAACGTACATCGTACGTAGTTAAGTACCTTAAACTACATACCTCATCATCATCATCATCATCATCAACAGCCTCTAAATGCCCACTGCTGAGCAAAGCCTCTTCTCACACGGAGAAGGTTAGAGCATTAATCACCATGCTTGCTCAATGCGGGATGGCGATTTCAAACTTATAATTAGAAATTATAAGTCCAGGTTTCCTCACGATGTTTTTCCTTCACCGTTTGTCAAACTCGGAAAAAGTCACATTGGTACTTGCCGTTGGTAGGTTTCGAACCCGCACCCTCATGTATGAGAAGTGGGCGTCTTAAACCTCCGGGCCACCACGACACTACCTAACCTACCTAACTACATACCTACATATGAGTATATATACAACTAGAACCAAGAGTTATAGTTTAGGTGTGTGCTCGCGTGTCTACCACAAGGGGGCCGCACCCGCGTGCTATTACTAGTCGCACGATGAATATTGTAACACACACCGTGTAACTAAGGGAACGTGGAAAGAGTTGTATTTATAGAATGGAATACATATAGCACTTTAAATGGTGATTGAACTTGAGTTGAAAGTAAGTAAAGGTCAGGTGGTCAGGTCCTTACTTTTTCTTACGTAACTATTAAAGACTTTAAAGAACCTTTCATGTAAACTTTTAAAACGACTGCCTCGTTGGCCGAGTGGTCGCAAGTGCGACTACCGGGCAAGGGGTCTCGGGTTCCCGGGTCGGGCAAAGAATTACGAGGTTTTTAAAAAATCTTAGTAGTAGCACAGAGTCTGGAAATGTGTCCGGTATATAGAAATAGGCTCACCCTCTATTCCATGGGACTCATAACATAAATAGTGAAAAGTGGGTGTTACTTCTGTGTGCACCTCTGCCTACCCCTTCGGGGATAAAAGACGTGATGCTATGTTATGTTAATACTTAAATTAATATGAATACAAAACGCACTCGCATAACTGTTTTTGGGTACCCGTCTAGTCTCAAGCCACGACCGGGGCTCATAATGAAACTTTTCGAATACTTTCATAAAGGGACTGTCACAGAAACGACGAAACGCTTTTGCATTATGTCAGTTTAAACTTAATAAAAAATTAGTTGTATTATAAAAAGACGAGAAAAAACATGGGTGTTATGACGTTTTATTTTTTATTATTTTTGTTTTTATTATTATAAGGGTGTTATGAAGGTTTTTAATATTAACAAATACTTGACAGTCATGGCGTGTAGCATGCTCCTCCCAAGGGAACTGGTTTTCATATACTCCGAGTTTTGCTCGACCGTTCCCAGGAAGTCCAACGTTTTGTCACCTTCATGAATATTGTTTTTACATGTGCAACACTATGAATACTAAATGTATCCGACCATTTATATTCACACTTTATTTTAAAGGTTTAGAAGATTTTTGTCAAGTTTCCAATATTGTTGTTTAACACTCCCCTAATGTAAATGTCATGACGTGGTGGTCCGGTAGTTTGTAACTACGGCTTCTCATAATTAGAGTACAGGTTCGAAACCAGCAAGTACCAATATACGTAAAGTGGCTGGTAGTGGTTGGATGCGTAGAGGTGAAGACCGATCAGTGGCGTGCCGTTGGAGAGGCTTAAGTCTAGCAGTGGACAAAAACAGGCTGTTCATGATTGATTGATTGAAGTACCAATGTGACTTTTTCTGAGTTATATGTACTTTTTCGGATTATATAAACACCACTGACAAACGGTGAATATTGAACATCGTGGGGAAACCTAGGTTTATAATTTCTAATTATAAGTTTGAAATCGCCACCTGCATTGAGTGTCGTGATTAATGCTCAAACCTTCTTCGTGCGCGAAGAGGACTTTAGTCAGCACTAGCCACTTACAGGCTATTGATGATGAGGATAAACACTTCCAAATTAAGTTATTGTCTAATTGGTTTTAGGTTCTTTTTTTTGTTTTCTTTCTCTTCAATGAATGAGTTTGGAGTTTTGTTGATAGTATGACATCCTTTCCAAACTTTTTTATACTCAGTTTTTTCTTCTTTAATTCAGATTTCTGATTTCTGAATGGTGCGATCTCTGATTTTAAGTTAAGATGTTTATCTTTACTACAACTAATTAATTACAATGAATAAAGATTTTTATTTTATTTATTTATATAAATTATGCATGACTGAGACTTGGATATAAAAAATTCAATAGATAATTCTATATTTTATTGAATGCGATTCGATTTTCATCCAATAATTGACTACCGATGCAAACCTAACTTTATCAAAGAATTTTACTAGATTTCCTACCGTAACTTCTTTATAATTATCTACGCAATTTTATTAGCGTTTCTTGCAATTAAATGCAAGCACTAACCATGCAGTATAAACTGAGTTATATTTCTTTGAAGAATGAAGTCATAATTATTGCTTATCAAGCATTCAATCCTTGTAATCTATTTATATTATCTAATTTAATGCGTAACGGTAAGGTAAATAAATTTGTTATAGCCAATAATCAGACTTGTTTCGCCTGTAGGGGTAGATTTGATATACAATATATAATTACTAGCGACTTGCGCGCGGTTTTACCCGCTCTGCTTTGCGCTTATTGATCGGAGCGTGATGTTTATAGCCTTCCTTGATAAAGGGACTATCCAACACAAAAATTATTTTAGACCGGTAACGCACGCCTCTGGTGTTTTAGGTGTCCATGGGCGGCGCAGATTACTTGCCATCAGGCGATACGTCTGAGCGTTTATCGGCGTAGGTATCCCATAAAAAAATACCTCAAGAATCAAATTCACAACCCTCTTATTCAAAAATCACGTTTACGATCACCAAAAAAAAACACTCCCAAACTATAATTTATAGGGTTGGCAATAACAAATGAAACCAAAACCGAGTCTCCCTCTTTCTTCGATAAAAATAAATACGAAAGCAATTTGAAAAGGACAATTATCACGCCTTATTTTGAGGGGTGGCCCTAATGTGGGACAAGGTACAGGTCATTGAACTTAGTTGACTATAATGAAGCTAATTGTGACCTATTTTTGATATTACCAACGTAAATTCTTCGCGAGTTTTATTAGAGGTGAATGAAACTTGCGAGTGCTTCTACCTTTGAACTGTATTATGACTTATATATTATGTTATAAGGGTAGTTTTGTATTGATCAAACAAATTGAAACAATAAGTAATATCGGAAGCATAAAATTGCAATTTATTAACATTCAAAATCAAATGATGCCAATCTTGATTGACTTAGCAAAATCATAATCAAATTCAACTAGAAATAGGCGAAAATCCTCCTTTCAGATCACCAGTTATATAGAAAATTAAAACAGAAACTCAATTTCTAAACTCAGCGATAATATTCAGTAGTTCGACTATCAGAACGACCATATCTCATGGTGTTGGACTTTAATACTATTCGATTGACACAAAACCTAATCAATGGGTCATATATCATTAAACCAGTGCCGGTAGCCATTGCTATAGATAATCAGATTAACCTGGATGTGTGACTATGAATTATTCGCACTTATTATACTTAGAATGCAAATATCTAGGTTGTATTTGATCTTAGATCTAGTAATGTCGTAAATATAAAAGTTTAGGAGGATGTTGTGAGGTTGTTTGTCCCTTAAACATACAGATAAATAAAATAGGAGTATCTGTTTGTACCTAATATTGAAATAACCGCTTTTTACTACATGCATGTGAATATACATACGACACATATACCAAAATAAACATTTTACAATTTTTGTCTGTCTATCTGTCTGTCTGTTTGTACTGGCTAATCTCTGAAATGGCTGGAACGATTTTGACGGGGCTTTAACTGGTAGATAGCTGATCTACTAAGGAGTAACATAGGCTACTTTAATTTTAGAAAAACGCAGAGTAAGTTGCAGCTTGTTAATAATAAAATCAAGGGAATTCGTTAATATTTAATACAATTTGTATTTCAATTCATATATTTTGGCTTTCATATCATTATACCTATGCCGTTACTATGAACCATACCTACGTCATAATAAATTTGATAGGTAGGTAATTATGAGTAATTAATCATTCCCAAGAATTTATGCTAAACGAATAGATTTTCGTTAGCGATAAAATGCTACATTAAGTCTATGATTTTCCTGTAATTATTGTAATACGAGTAGGTATTGAATTACCACAACGCATTCATACATTACCTGCTTTATAATTCTTTTAAAGAAAGATTTTACAATATTTAAGAAATTAATACACACCTGAACTTCATCCATAATACACGATTAGCTTTCAAATAACATTATCATAAAACTAACAGCTTGCAAAATATTGCAACAACTCAAGAAAAGAAAAATTACACACAGTCAATGCTATTCAAACAGAAAAACGCGATTTTCATCCCTATGAAATCACTTTTAAAGTCGTATCTCAACTAACACGCATAAATAGGGTCCTGCTATAATTCGATATGATTGTAATTTGTTGGCCACCGTACTACAAGGCCGTAGAATTGAAATCGCCATATAAATCTCACTACTCGTCTTGTTCATGATTAACACGAGGTCAACGACCGCGCAATTCAAAATGGACGGCGGTAAATCGTGGTTTTTCAAAATGGAATTTATAGCCAGCCAACAACAATGTGGTTGTTGAGGCTAGTTCGAAGTAATGCTGGATTTTATTAGCAATTCTTCGGTTAAAGAAAGCGCGAGAATTCATGATTGTTATTCAATAACGCTTTACCACTATATTTTCCAATTTTCGAGTTCAATGGCTCAATCAATTTGAGAATGGTGAAAAAAGAAATGGCGGCTATTTCATTTCAAAATTGGAACGCGTTTATGTCGAAATTTGTATGATGCCAACTACATTTTTACTTTATTTTTTTATTTAAATTAAATAAGGTTTTTATGACTATTACACAAGTAGATAAGAAAAGCGTCAATGACACACATGGAAAATAAATTTAGTTTCCACAGCGAGAGATTCAATTCTCACGTATTTTAAATTCAAATTAGTTTCGATAACTTAAACAAGATCGTTAGATTCATTCATGGTGTGATAAAATTACCTTGCACGACAAATTTAATGGTGACCTTCGATTACCATTGGGACTGTGACAAATCCCATGGCTTTAAATTGTAAAACTCATGGTCGCTGTCACTACCTACGCTAATGGGAAACTACGAACGCGGTTACAAATAAAATTGTAACGAGGAAAAGTTGTTCCATTATTGTAAATGTAATTATAATTCTAGTTTTGTTATGTACTTATATTGAAAATCAAACTAAACATTGCTATTACTTTTTCAGTGTAGAAGTCAGCAGTCAACAAAAATTTTGTTAATTTTAATGTGAATATTTATTTATAAAAACCTATTTATTTAGTTACGCACATAACACGTACATTTGGATAAATACTCGCAAAATCTTATACTCTTATACTATTATATAAAGGAAGAGTTTGTTTGTTTGTTTGTTTGAACGCGCTAATCTCCGTAACTACAAGTCTGATTTGAATAATTATTTTTGTGTTGGATAGTGCATTTATCGAGGATGGCTATAGGCTATAAAACATCACGCTACGACCAAAAGGAGCTGAGCAGAGCGTGTGAAACCGCGCGGAAATAGCTAGTAAATTATAAAGTCAAAGTCAATATAGTCTGAGAAAAAATGTTTGGAAAACTTTAAATTGGTAGTTCTATACGTCACAGACTTTCCCACATCTACTTAAAGCCACGATAATTTCCCATGTAAACCGAAACGTATGTTTATCTTATTTTCATTATACCACAAAAACATGGAATACGATTAGTAGCTTCGTCAAACAAACTGTCGAACAAATATCGGAGTCCTAACCTTTATTTGTTTTTCCACGGCAACCATCATACTGTAAAATAAAGACAGCAGCAGACCAAAATACACGACTCTGTCAAATTACTTTATACCATATCACTTTGTGGTAAAGTTGAGAATCTATCAAAGATTTTTGTCATTTTTGGGTAGGTTGATGTGTAAGGTACAAGAGAATAGGTCAAATATGAACGATGGTACCCAAAATGTCTTGTGTGCACGCGAATCTGTGCTTGACACAAATTTTTGGATTTTTGACAATATGTAGTACATTACAGTAATATGAACTTTCTCTGACAAAACAAAAGATTATTGTAGTTATAGAATTGTTTTGTGGTGGAAACAATCATTGGAACATTTGCTGGGTCTTTATTTAGATCCAAATTTGGTGATAGAACTTCTATTTTTAAGGAGCACCTTCATTTTCTGATTTAAGAATTCTATTACTCATAAAAATAATACAATTCACTTAAACTGTCAAACACCAAGCGGTCACCGGTGACCGCGACCTATTGTTCTTTAATTGTGTCTATAAAACCGGTACTCGACGAGTTAATATATAAGAAAATATGATAACTTAAAATTAAAGTACCTGCAGAGTATGAGTATCGCCGGATACTCATACTCTTACATTACATTAAATTTTTTTCTACTAAAATTTCATTATAATACGAATCAACTTTAAATCCTCATTCCATTTTCCACACAACAAAACTCAGTCGTTCAACTAATTATGATTTTGATCCTATATCGTAAAGGGCGAGGCTATGACCACAGGTACACTAAAATTTGATACTACAGGGCAAGGCGTGGCGAGGTTAACATCATACCATAAACCCAATTACTCTATGACGAATGGAAAAACCTACTTTGAAATAGGCCAGTGAAACAAGTGAATTTATTTCTGCAATACGCTACAAGGCAGCACAATTTTATCAAGCGAACGATGAGGCCGACATTTCCTAACTGACTACTCTGAGAAGAAACGCCGAAACAAACTTAGAGGTCTGTCAAGTGTGAAGTGCCAAAAGACTTCGGTTAACTGAAGAATCCAAGGATCAAAGTCACTCACATTTTTTATTATGACAAAAAAAACCATAGTAAGTCAAAACTGTATTGCTTGAAATATGATTGAAGTAAGTGGCTTGTTGCAAAGTGCAAAACGAACTAAAAATGCAATAGTTTAACTCTTTCTCGCTCAGTTTCTCAACTCCGTTATAGTACATAGGTTTCAATATAGTTCTGTCTAACATTTATTATTATTTTTGTACCGCCAACTGTAGGTTCGTCATTTAAACAACCTTGTCGCTTTCCGCTGTCTCAAATCACATTATGATATCCGCTGTTTATTTTTGCAAGCGGCATAACAATTGACAATCTTTAAAATTGTTTGAAGCAACATTCTTGTCTATGTGTTCATTCATTGCAACATAATTATAATCCGGATAACCAAACCGTTGGATATGTTTGAAAGAAAGGTCAAGATGGCAAGAACATGAAGTCTATATTCTATGTACATATTTATGTGTAAAAGGTATCAGACATTTTTGTCTAAAAATGCTTAACTATTAGGCTTATAGTTCGCGTTAAGAATACAGTGAATCATCAGATCAACTGTAAAATAAAGGTGTATTGACAGTGGTGTGAATTTCAACATAACATCATCACGCGTTTTATCCCCGAAGAGGTAGGCAGAGGTGCACATCATGCCACTGTATAATGTAACACCCGCTTTTCACTATTTTTGTTATGAGTTCCATGTAATAGGGGGTGAGCCTATTGCCATATACCGAGCGTGTGAAATTCAAACAAAGTATATTTTAATATGTTTTTAGCTTACTTACGTAACTGTTTGACGAAGAACTCGACTAGTTTTAAGCCATGCTATATAAAAGTGTATTTTAAAAGATGAAGCCTAATAATGAATTTATAAAAAGACACTTAAAAGTTTAAAATCAGTTAAGGAACGGGGCTAGGCTGACGGACAATGATGACTTATCGCATTCTTAATGCGAATGTACTATAGTTAAATAAACTCAATATCATTGAAAACAATAAATTAAGTATTATTTGAGACTTCCAAAACCGTACGTTTGATTTGTAATGCACACAGAATCGAAAGTGCAGTTGCGATTGCAGCAATCAGGAACATAAACAAAACATATAAATAACAAAAAATCTAATTAGGAATGTGCTAAAAAGCTAATAAATAAACATATAATCTTCCACACATGTGGATTACATCATTTGTAATCGAGTATTACATGTTTATTCTTTAATCGAGAGGAAATCGGCCATTAGTCGTTTCCGCATATAGGTAGTATTAAATTAGAAAGACCATATGCTATTTAAAAACTATATTTAAACTAGAAATTAATAATCTGTGGTCGTTATTAATCTGTGATTGGTTTATTGAATGAAAGGGAAAACTTTCATTCGTTCGCATGTGAATGTAATAATAGATAATTAAATTAAGGATAGTTTAATCGATTGCTGTTATTATTTAGTTAATTTGTATGTTTAGGATGATGAGCTTCTTATGTGGAAGTGAAACTATTTAACGTTATATAAGTTAGTTAATGTTTGAGGTGTTTTCCCATGGATTTGTTTTAGAAGTGTCATAATATTGAGAAGGCAATATTTCAATTTTCTTCAAAAAGAACCTACTTAACTATCATGTTTAGAGTTTCAATTATCGAGAAGTTTGATAAATGTGTGAAAAGCTATATAGAAATGTTCAATTATCATTCTTTATGTTTTTTCTTTTAATTTTTATTGTTTATTCACATTAAACATTTAATGTTCATATGCGGGTGAATAATTTAAGCTGTTGATCAATAAAAGGGCTGGAACATATTAGGTACCGTCTATTAGAGGAAAACAGAGTAATATAAGTTGTAATAATATGAAGAAATAAGGTTGAAGTTTAAATAACATCATCAACAGGCTATGGTGTTCTACAATTGCGTAATACGCCGCCTTTTCAGGTTTTCCATTCTCTACTCTTGCCAAGTGGATTGGAGATCATGAAATTTAAACAATATTATATTTTCCTAATTACAAAATAAATAGAAAAGCATCTACAAACAACTTCAAACCTAAACAATCTTAGTATAAACACAGGGACGGAAGCGTAGGGACACGTGTTCGATTCCAGCCCCTCCCTCGCTTCCTGAAACTCCTCATTAAACCAAATGTGGCGCATGTCTACATTGTTGTTCTTGTTACAAATGTAACGAGCTGGTTTTAGGTGATTTGTTTCTGATATTTGTTACTGTATATAAAAGGGTAAGGTTAAGTCGTTTTTTATATGTAGGTAAATTAATTGTTATAGTTTTTGCCATGAATATTGTAAGAGAATTTTGGTACTGAGCGAATCCTTACGTATTGTGAGAATCTTGATAACTAAGTTATCATTTCCATATACGATACACCAGGATGAGGCTTTAAAACAATCCACCATTGACATTCAAACTTAAAAACGACTTCAAAACCACGCATTGCCATTCAACGTGGCAATGCTGTCAGTCTTCTGGGAACGTTCCCCAGTGACAGTGATGGGAACGAATTCTTTGACATCAACTGATGGTATTTTTTTTTAGTTTTTTTTTTATGACTGCCTCGTTAGCCGCGTGGTCTACTACTGGGCAAGAGGTCTCTGGCTAGATTTGCGGGTCGCGCAAAGTATTACTGAGTTTGTTTTTTAATTTTCAGTAATAGCACGGAGTCTGGAATCGTGGCCGGTACCTATATGGCAATAGGATATTTTTTTACTTTTTTATTCACTGTTTTAGTTTTAATTTAAAGTTGTATCCTTTTTTTATAATTGTGTTATTTAAGTAAGTATTTGTAAATAACGTAACAATAAAGTTTTTTACACTACACTTAAGCATATTAATATGTATGTACCTATATATGGTGTAATCAATAACACACACAAATTCCAGGGAACATGTTTCAAAACAATTGAAAGTCAAGTGGTTCGATACTTTTTAATCAGATGACAGAGCATTATATTATTATGGTACCTACATAAACAATCGTGGAGAGATCTCGTTTCTTGCATCTTAAGTTCTCACGCACCCGTGGGAAGCACAGGATACGACAGAGACTAATGAAGTACAGAAGGTTCATATGGTGAAGACGAAAAAGTTTGTAATATATGAAAATTATTTACTTGCAGAAAAATTGATACTATTTTGTTCTTGTTGTTGAGCTATCCATAAAAAGATTTTTGGCTTTGATAGTGATGATTTGTTAATATAGATTTGAATTAAGAATGAAGGCACACAATGATAATAAATCAATAAATCTTAAGACACGTATGAGATGACAATATTGTTATATTGGGTATGAATGAACCTTTATAGTTTCATTCAGTTTCATTATAAATGTCTTAATATCGTACAAAATTTAAGGTACAGAAAGTTTAAGCAGTTGACTAAGCTATTTGGATAAGCAACAGTACTTTTGAACATTTTCCTATCATTGTGGACCTTCGTATACATTACAGATTACACACACAACTGTTACAAATATTGACAGAAGTGCACATGGAAGGAACGATGTGTTTACTTCTTTCCCAACAAGGATAGACGATAATTGTTTAATAGAAAAAGAAATGCTTTTCATTAAGAAAGCCCTTAACAGATCGATCGATATCTAAAATGAAAGCAGTTAGTTTAAGTACATGATTGGATAAGGTTGTAAAACATTTAAAAATCGTTTAAACGTTCAATAAAGGTTTGAATTTTGAACTACAAACTTTTTGGTCACTTTATTTTCTCAGTTCATTCGTTTATTGTTTTAATCTGTGGTCACACAACTATCGCTCATTCACTACCATAGATTAAATAGGTGCATTTCGAAATCTGAATTTTTATTTCAAATGTTTGGAAAACAGTCAATAGCTATATTATTATTACTTGATTTTTATCAACGTTCACACCTATCAATTAACCTCAAATTGAGCTGCGTAACGAAAGAACAATTTTGCGTTTTTTGAATGCGATAATGCATGGTGTAGACAATGGGAGCGGCGATGTCAGTTACCGATTAGTCCTAATGTGTGGACGCGGCATGCAAAGTCATAGTTTATAGACCGTAAAATTTGTTGTTTATGATAAAATAAAATACTGTTTCTACCATAGCTAATATTGCCGTGATGTCATACCATTATGAATGATAAGTATGATTTTTATTGTACACGAAAAAACTTACAGTTTAGGATATCTTCGGTAGTAAAATATTAATGTTTGACTGGCGCTTACCTGAAACAAAAATAACAAATCATTAGAAATATGTTCATAGCACAAACAAACATTGAAGTAACTATAGATATATTTTTTTAAAGTTCAGTAAAATAGAAATAAATGGACTTAAATATTTACTACTTAGTACTTATTTTTAAATACACTAATATTCTATGTATTACTAATTAAAAAGTCACTTCATAACAAATTGCTGACAAATCTATATATATAAAAGAAAGTCGTGTTAGTTACACTATTTATAACTATAGAACGGCTAAATCGATTTGGATGAAAATTGGTAGGTAGGTAGCTTAGAACGAGGAGACGGACATAGGATACTTTTTATCATATTTTTTTTTATCGCGTATCACGAACGGGAACGGGAAAAAACGAGATTGCGCGTACGAAGTCGCGGGCAGAAGCTAGTACTCAATGTAAAACAATCAACTGAAGATCACTTGTCACTTCAAATTCAATTTTGAACAACGAAATCAATTATAAGTGAAGTAAAGGGCATTCACGTCACCACTACTTTTCAAAATGAACATCTTAATAACAAAAGTATTATTAGTCTAACCTTTGGTCTAGTAATTAACTAAACATTTTGGGGTCGTATTACAAAAGAACCATTTTGAGTGACGGCTAATTTAGACAACGCTTTTTGAGTTAATTTACTGCAAGTTATGAGCGAAAGCGGGAGATTGACGACCATGCATTTATTTTCGCACCTATTATGAAATTATTTTATTTGAAGTTTGTGGCTTTATTTATGGGATATGAGCAAACGAGTACATGAATAACTAAATGATAAGTGATCAACGCCGCCCATTGACACTTAAAACATCAAAAAAGTGCAATAAAAACAAATAATAAAAATATATTGTGTCAGCTTCTCGCGGAATACAAAGAGAAGTCAAGTAAACGAGACAACATGTTACAGTACATGTTTCAGTTACGTAGGATTTATTCATGGTCATCAATTGGTATAAAATTGTTAGTTATAGTCCTAACCATATAAAGTAGTACTGTATACCACATTTATTAACGTCATACAGAATTTATAAGGAAAATATTATGAATCAATGAGTATTTGTTACGTAAAATGGTTAGCAATAAAAACGACATGTGTTAAAATCATTATGCACCCACATTATTATTTACATTCAGAAACTTTTATTTTTGCATAAAAAGACAAAAATAACAAAGCACCTAATGTACTTTTCTTCTTCTCTCTCCGTCTTACTTTAGATAACTTATAAATAATGGTCTACTTTGATTACCATATTCCCTATTTTATACATAACATAACATCACGCCTTTTATTCCCGAAGGGGTAGGCAGAGGTGCACATTACGGCACTTAATGCCACTGTACAATGTAACACCCACTTTTCACTATTTATGTTATGAGTCCCATGTAATAGGGGGTGAGCCTATTGCCATATACCGGGCACAATTCCAGACTCCGTGCTACTACTGAGAATTTTTAAAAACCTAGTAATACTTTTGCCCGACCCGGGAATCGAACCCGAGACCCCTTGCCCGGCAATCGCACTTGCGACCACTCGGCCAACGAGGCAGTCTCTATTTTATCTATCATCAAATTTCCCGGTCTCATCTTCTCACTTGCACCACAAGTTGACAAAGTGACAGTTAACGTCTCAGCCGTGGCGATGCATAGCCAAATGTTTTCCAAGCGTAGCCTAGCCAGTCGATTCTACTGGGCCATGTTGGGACATAGTTGACAAATAGGTCAATAACCTAACGTCAAATATCTATTACGACATTCACACTTCAAGGGCTGGTTTTACATTTCAATTTTGTTTTTTTTTTCTATACTTTTTATATGGCAATTTGTGTTGGTAAGCGGAAAATTCGACATGTACTCGACTTAGTTGGCAACTTACGATGACAATATTTCATTAGTCAATTAAATTGGGCAGAACCAAACTAGAAGTCACTATTAAAAACTAACTTAATTCAAAACGTGATATAGACACAATATACCTACTACAATCAATTACCAACTTTATATCCATATCGATAAAAACCTTAACTTTTTGTCGACATAGCCACAATAGACTGTTTGTCGCCAGATTTATTTCGAGAACATTTTGTTTAAGCCGATTTGATTTGCTTCCAAACCGGATACAAAGCCATTAAGAAACATCAAAAGAAAATTCTATATTTATAAGCAAAGCCTTAATAGATTTACTGCACGGAATATTTAGTTTTGACACATATGAAATGGAACTTCAGTCGTAAGTAGAAATTGAATGAATAAAGAAATTGTTTTTTAAAACAATTGAATAGTGTTTTCCCAAGTCCTTTCACTTTCCTGTCTGATTTCGACAATAGAACTTGGAAATACAAATGTCAGTCATCAATTGTTTTCTGACTCAAATAATAACAAGCCAGTGAATTTAATTAGTGTTAATAAAGATTGAATAATAACAAATAAATGTCAACAAGACGGGCTTGCTACTACCTGAACTAAAGATAAAAACTATGAAGCCATAGAGGACATCACAGACACTGAGAATATAAGTCCATACCGAGTTACATAGACACGACAGAATATTATTTCTCACAATTAAAATACCGTCTGCGTAAATAAGATGGTTAAGTAAGAGAGCAATAAATAACAAATACACACATTAAAGGCTAGGTTAGGGCATCAAACGATCCGATTGGAAATCTAATCGCATGCACAGCAAGCCATCATTTGAAAGCTACACGGAGTCGCTTTCGAACGTCTCCATAGATTAATTAGCCCGTTAGTCTTTGTACACATGATTATTAGACAAAATTTAATGTGAGAAACTTATACCTTGAAAGTGAAAATATATCGAGGGGTAACGGGCTATTTGGTTTAAGCGACATTTTGGGCGATATTGAGTTATATATATATTCGGAATCAGCGAATTTTTCTCCGTCGAATGATGCCGGTTTCATTAAAATCAGAGCACTTTTTTGGCGTTTCAAACAATTCTATTTTCATGTTGTTTCCAAAGTGGCAGTGTATTAAACGACATGGATTTCGCATTTTTTATTAAATTATGTACTTGAACCATACCATCATATTAATAACCGAGACATAAACCAGTCACCCTATCTCTAATTATTAAGTCAACATGAGTTAACGCGTTTTTCTTGTTTCTAATTTTTATTAACAAGTAACTTGAATCATTTTGACTTCCCACTAATCACACGGTGTGATGTCGCTTAAAACATTTGTCCGTCATCCAAATGCGTCATGGTACGTCTCTTAAACATTTCTAGCTGCCTCTGTTTTCTACGCAGGGTGCTACTTAAACCAAATAGTTGTTTTCGTTCAGATATTTTGTTTAGTCATAAATCATTTAACCCTCCTTTTTTTTTTAAATGCATGTCGCTTTATACAGACGATAACATTGATAATGAATATTGAAACATTTTTCCAGTATTCATAGAAATACGAGTCGGTCTTTCAATCACTAAGTTTTAATATGGTACATTTCAATCATGTCATATGATACCATATTTATTTCATCGCCCTGGTGTTAAAAATCGTTATCATCCAACTGGACTATCGTGCGCTGGCGCTTCAGTCACTCCAGAGTGCGCCGAAGACAGACGGGACGCGCGCACACCGCCAGTGTTTACGTAAAACGCTCATCGAAATTGAATCCTAAGTACTTTAATTTCAAGATGAACCTCGCGGTCGTTCGAAGACTTTGGCAACAATGACAATTTAAGGGCTATTGTGGAGGTTGATGACATACAATCTACGGCTGATTTAGCAACAGCTTTCGACGTTAGCGTCAAAACAATATTGGTACATTTGCGTCAAATTGGCAAGGTAAAAAAGCTTGATAAGTGGGTGTCCCACAAACTAAATGATCAACAGAGCTAAGTATGCATCGAGCAGTGCGAGGGGGACTGGGATGCCGTCTCCTCCTTTTGCGAAGCAGTTATGCTAGCTAAGGAGGAGGCGGGACGCGTGAGGCAGCGAAGCGCTGGCTCCTCGCAACCCAGCCATCGCGAAGGACACACCTGGCGTCGGGGATCGCGGGACGATCTCCAGTTACCGTAAGCGCGGGCCTGCGGACGGTGAGCATGGGTGGCTCCCCGTCCGACCAGAAACAGACCCGAGCGTACGGGGCGTCGCGTTCCGCGCGCGCCTCAAAGAGCCATCAGACCACCACAGATGGGGCCCAACAGGGTCGATGCCGATTCGGAGTCGCGGAGAACCTAACGGGTAACCGGGGCTCCGGCTCGACGTGCAGGAGAAGAAACGGGGTGATTTTTAGTCAGTAAGAGTCTGACACTCTTTCCCGCCTCACCCAGGCGGGAGCAGTCATTCGATGATTTTCCACCCTTAAAAAAAATGCATCGAGTAGTGCCTTGCACTGCACTGCTCAATATACACACAATGAAAGAATTTTGATTTGCATTGTCACCTCCGATGAAAAATGAAATCTGTGTGATAACCACACGCGTTTAGCATGTTGGTTGAATCCTAGTTCAGCACCTAAACAATGCCCTAAACGAAAACTTACCCCTAGAAAAGTGATGGTCACTGATGGTCTAGCGCTCGCGCTATTCTGATTCATCACAAATTCTTACCAAACGGAGTGAGCATTACTACGGATGTGTAGTGTGAAGAACTGAACACAATGATGGAGAAGCTGACACATCTCCAACCAGCACTGGTCAATCGCTAATCTCCATTGCTCCTGCATTACAACGCGCGACCTAAAGCTGCACAAGAGACGGCCTCCACGTTACAAGAACTGGGGTTGTGAAGCTCTCCGACATCCACCCTACTCACCAGTCACCAGACTACTTCTTTTTCCAGAATTTGGATAACTTCTTGGCGGGAAAAAATTTAATAACCGAGAGGCAGTACAAAATGCATTTGAAGAATTTGTTGCTACCCGTCCAGCTGATTGAAGAAGGGCATCAATAAACTGCCACTGCGTTGGCAACGATGCATTGATTGCATGGGTGATTACGTTGATTATACAAATAAAAAATACATGAAAAAATCGTTTAAATTTTTTCATACAAAACGGCAATTTCAGTAAATGACCCATTAATTTAATTGATTTTGCTGAAATATAATCGATATTCCTATTGAAACTGTAATTATTACTCTAAATAAATACTTTGATATTGTGTTGTGTTTATTTATTCAATGTAAGCATCTGAGATTTTCGGTGATTGCGATATATCCAGGTTGTTTTATCAGCCATTAATCGCCTTAGATGTAAATAAACATAAACATTAAACGTTATAATTTCAATGTTATATGTCACATAAGTAAATTAGCCTGTCACTCATTTTAGTCTGAATTGGTAGTTAAGATAAATAGCTTGCTTCTATTAATTTTGGGTTTCGTCACTTCATATTTTTTAGCTTACTCTGTAAATAGAGTGCATTGTCGCTTAATTTTTTTCCCTTGTAGCCAATTGTAGTTATGAAGTCACTTAAATCGTTTTTCCTGACTCTAAAAAAGGGCAGATTGTATTAAGCGACATTTATCTTTGTAATTAAAGGTCCGCTTTATTTAGAATTAGCATCAGCAACTAGATAATTTAATTTAAATTTCAATGCAATTTACCCCGTTCAAATAACTGCAGAAGCGTTTTTGTTACGAATTTTTTTTCGAAATTTCAAACTTTAAAAGGCTCTCCTGTAAAGTTGCAAAAATGTCGCTTAAACCAAATAGCCCGTTACCCCTCGATATGGTGGTAAAGTTCAGAGGATCATGGAGGCGGTATTAAAATGTTAGTTTGAATACAAAATTGACAAATAGTAATGAGCATTAGGTGAATCTCATATACGGACTAAGCGTATCTCTATTGCAATCAACACAAATGGCTTTAAGTGCTTTCTCGAACATGAATTACTAAGCTTTTACTATTCACCCAAAAACAATCATAGTACGCAATAAGAAAGTCCCATGAATAACCTTAAAAAACTGCCGCGAGAGAGAAAAAATAAATGAGAAAAATCCTCAATCACCTAACAGTATCGCATTAGCTATAAAATGTAATAGAAGCGACTTGTTAGCGAAAAGCACGACTATCATTAAGTAACCCACTTCCCACCGACCAGCGGCACGTCAACCTGCTGATACACTTTTGTTTTCCAACATAGAGGACACCAAATTACCTGGGAAAATATTGGCAGACAGGCAGACATAAATAGACATTATAACGTATTCTAATTTACATCTATAAACTAGGTAGAAGTGTAATAAACAAAGCGAATTTGGGTACATATTCATGTGCATATACTCTATAAAGACAGTCCAATTGAGACAGATATTAAGTTTGAACTTAATAATAACGGAACAAAAATAGGCCGTTTGCAATCAAAAGTCGTACTAGTAATCAAAGAAGCAATAATCATAGAAATAGACGATGAGAGTGTTAAACACGAAGCAATTAAAACAAACGGTAATTCAGTAGCAAAACAAGATGAAAGCACATAGGCTTTAATTTTAGAAAACGATAATTAAGCACTTAATGTCTTAAATGATGGTGCGAAACTAAAAACGATTAGCGCATCTAAACATATCGATTAATTAAGATCGCAATCAGTAGAGATCTCACAAGACTATGAATATTCATCAAATGGAATAAAGCAATTAACTACCGAATTTGGACTCAAATTAATCGTATAAGAGTTTAAAAAAATTTTGGCAAACGGAATCTTAAACGATAGTTTAACTCGTCGAGTACCGGTTTTATAGACACAATTAAAGAACAATAGGCCGCGGTCACCGGTGACCGCTTGGTGTTTGACAGATTAAAAAAGAGAAATGCTGCAATTAATACCTGCGTCACTTTTAATCCATCGTAATGAGACGAACTGCCTCATTGACTAATGATCCTAAAAGTGAAGTAAAACTTTTTAGTAAGATGTTTTGGTTTGACTTAGAGTAGTAAACTGAAGTGGTTTTTCAAACAGTTAGTTCACTTTTCTTTAGATTTTCAGATTTGGATCTGAAATTAGATTTCATCTCCAATTTAATAAAAGTGCCAATCATATGACCGGAGAAATTAAGTATAAAGGAAAATAAGCGCATTTTTATGCATACCCTAATCATAGGTCTTAAATCTAAGCTCATAGAAATTTACACAAAGCGCATTAAACAAAGGCACATCCCACACTACCATTAAACGATCCATTGAATCTAGCTGCTAATTAGGTATTACATACAGCCTGAATGGCCATGTATGAGACTCCATCCCATTCAAATGTTATCGGATAACACTTTAATTAGACTGATGTAGAAATCGTGTGACGTGCATGAGAATTAGCTGTCAAAAGATTAATTAAAATTAACAATATCTGCTGGAAGAGGAAGAGGGTGTTTCTCTAGGTTACGTAATTTTATTGCAGGTTAAAGAGCTAGGTAGGAGCTTCATGCCTAACGAGTTTATCAAGAACTAAGCGTAGGGCGTAAAGATAGTAAATAATATTATTATCGAGTTAGATGTTCTACTAACAAAAGGTAAATTTTGTTTATTATGAAAAACTCTTCAATTCCTCCAAAAGTTTGCTCAGTTTAATTGAGTATTTCGGTTCTTACCTAAACAAGACCTAATCAGCGAACAGTTTTTGCAATAAACAATACATTTAAACATTATCTAATGGACAACGATACCGCATTGTAATTTATGTAATCAATCCCACATGTACTGTTTTAAAAGCATTAACCTGAATTATCGGCAATTAGCCAAACGTAATCAAACACTGACATTTCCTTTTCAATATGCACGACTGATATATTGGTTTGAGCAACGATATTGATTGATTTAATTGTATTGAAATATAGGGAACACGATCAGTTTGTAAGCCTACACTGCACTTTCAAAATCTTGAGGCCTCGAGGTTTAGCACTACCCACTGATGTCCGTATTAGGTGCAAAATACAATAAATCTAGGAAATCATTTCGGTTTATCATCAAAGGACTAGTAATTAGACTTGTGAAACATCAACCTTTGCTAGCGTGAGTAATCGATTTGTAAGTGTGACTTAATCATAAATTATGACTCGGTGCAAGATTTGCTTGTATGAACTAAACGTCTTTAGAATTAAAACTAACAATTTAAATTATAAATCTTATACCGCAGTAGTCGCACTAGTGATCAAACCAATGAAAAATATTTATCACTACTCGAAGACAAATTGCAGCTACCCTACCATTTCTCGGCCGTTTATCTTAAACCAACAGCTTCTCAGCAAATTACATAAAGTAATGAAAGTCCTTCATCACTCCCTGTCAGAGTCCCTGCAATCTGCTTATCTCTATCTATTGAGCTCATTTCAAGTCGCCGAGAGGGCACTATAACTCCAGATTTAATAAAATTCAGGCACGGAGAGAGCTACGTAAAGTGTTAGGGGCCAACGTTTGCCTAGTCATTATTTTGTTAGCGATTTCAGAGAAAACACTTGGAAATTTCTGATCAAATTACTAGTTACGGATTTATGAGCAGTCGGACAGATAGTTACGTACGCATTTACTGCACTTATCAATTTTCATCGTTTACATGTTCTTTGGTCGGTAACTTGTATTTTCTTACTTGATTCCAGGAATCCGGTAGTAATTTTGATTTAATTTTCTGATACATCGTGTGCAATATTTCAAAGTGATCATTAAACATTACTATAAGTGCATGTTTATAAATTATTGTAATTACTTATAAGATGTATTTGTTATAAAGGAAATTCATTAATATCTTCATGGTTTAATCATCAGAGAACATAAATCCTGGAACGTTTCTATTGGTGTAATGTAATTTCTAAGCAGTTGAATAAAATACTGCTATCCTGTCAAAACGCCTACGGCTGTATTCAGATTTTCATTTTCCCTTTCGTTACGAGAGTCAACTTCTTACGCAAACAATTTCCTCACTGGAGTGTTGTTCGATACATTTAACAAGGACATTAAAGTCCCGTGTATTGTAACTCTTATCGGCGAGGTTTCGACATATTCTGTGGCTTCGTAAGACAAATCGTCTCGCCTATTCTCCTGACACCAGAACAAGCGGTTTCTCCTGATAGCTCTAAAATAAGTTCACTTAGACTGTAAAATACGTCTAGACTCAGTTTCTGTTGTATTCAGGTACTTGTTCCTTCCCTACTGAATCAGTTCACACAGTTCTTTCATTTCCATTACCTTGGTCAAAACTTTTGTGAAGTTTCGTAATAAACGTTTTATTGTGATTGTTACGTGACCGCAATGTGCAACGGATGTCAGATTGAATACATCACTTAATGCATTACTTTTTAGATTGGGGAATAAGTGCCCACCCATTGAGATTGTACTGCACAATTAGCAGACAAAAGATTTTTTTAATCATCTCTGCGGTCAATATTGTGTTACGTAAGTGGAGAAGTTTCTAACACTTACGTTACGAGTAAATCACTTAGCTCACATTACGTAGATAGTATCAAACATGAACAAATTACTCGCAATTCATTATCATATTCACATTTTGCAGGAAACTTCAACAAAATGCTGGTATGTCCTAACAGGAAGCATGGACAGGCCAGTTTAATAGCAGAGGAAGCTATCAAGTTGTCGCTGCTACACTATTAGCTACTGAACCGATAGATAGATTTATGTAAGCCCATCGCGACGAAAATAGACGAACGCCGAACGATCCCACCTTCGGACGTCCTGTCCACGGCATTTAAATACCTAAATGGTCGGTATGATAATTAACGATGATAGTCTAATTTTATTAGCGACTGAAAAGGCAAGGAAATTAATGATACGGATTCAGAAGATTAAAATTGTTGAAGAAAATAAGGCATTTTTGGAAGTTCAGTTCTATTTGAAGGTATGGTTGACATTAATAACTTTAACGATTCACATAACATCACTGAATGCTTAAACGATGGTTAACATGAGATAGCAGCATTATACTAAGAAGGGAAAAATGTTGATCACGATGAACCAAATTATTGGACATCACGCAGAGGCCAAAACAAAGGGAAAGGCAGAGGCAAGGTTGCTTCACAAAATGATAGCTTTGTAGTACTAAACAATACGCTCCTACGCTTTGTAACCACATTAATATAAAGTTTGAAGCATTCAAAACGAAGACCCACTACAATAAAATGTTAGCGTACCTCAAAAGCCCTTTAACTACTCAAAGAATCGTTGTTAATGAGAATCCTACGTGATTTTTAGTAAAGTTTGCTCATTAAATAAGCATGTTTACTAGCAACCTATACCGTTCAGAGTACTCGAGTATTTGTAACGGAAAATACACACATCTTGCATTTTCTGGGATGACGAAGCGTATACACAAAGCTTTTCTAACAGATTCTAATCTCTTTGCATTAATATTTGTGAGTTGCTACCGTTAAAGTGGTTTTCATTAGAATAGAATCGACACACAAAATTATTTATAAAACACATATCCTGGAATTCCAATTCAGTTGCGCACGAGTGCGTGAGTCTAACCTACTAACGAGTTCTAAATCTAGGCAACCTATATAGAAACACTCAACAAAATGGTTGCATTTCCTCAATTCACGTCGGCTGTGATAAAAGACTAGCGTTTATTCTTTCGATCTTTAATCTGGTTGCAATAAGTATTACGATTGTAAACGCTGCACCGCAAACCTTAATTAATGTTAACCGACTTTTGTAGTCACGCAATCTATTCAAGGTAAAAATAGAAGGCTGTGTGAACTTAACCCTGTTATTTGTGAAAATCTCTGTTCTGAATCATGGAGATTAGTCAGCTGTGTATTCACTGGCAAGATGCAAGAAATAGATGGACCGTAATGTACTGATATAGTCGACGACACGTAATATTTTGTGCAGTACAGTGTGTGAGATCATGGAAGATATTAATACTGAAGTTGATTTTAATGTCTTAGTAAATTGTCAAACGATATAAGACATAAATATAAATATGGTGATCGAAATTAGGAAAACATCGATAATAATTTCGCATAACACTTCACCGTTATAAGTCTAAACAAATTGTTTTATAAACAAAACCCCTTAATTCTCACTAAAATCACAATTAATTTTATCTCCGTTTACAAACAAGAGCACATTGACTTTACAAACAACCTAATCTTAGAAACAACCCATATTTATATCATAAAAATTGTTAGTCTTCCGTTTGTCTGTCAGATTTAGTCCACGGCGCTAATGTTTGAATATGATAAGGAGTGATTCGGTCTACTGCTCAAACAAACATCATATTTGCTCATTACTATCACAACAAACATGGGAAAAGATAGCTGACCGTTACATGACGAAATTGAAGGTGGCATGTGAAAAAAATAATATCGCCAGAGTCAATACCGAAAGTGGGATACTAGTACAGTAGGCAATAATGACAAATATTGATTGTTTTAGGGACTAAAACTATAAATTCGATGATTTTGTTTTTCCCCAACCATGGATACAATTACTTCTTAGCAAAGTAAATTTGAAAATAAATAAAAATAGTAATAGCTGTTATTGTTAGATTATGAGTTATGGCTTAAAGATAAGCAATGAGGTAGCCACAGATAACGAAAACTAAACAAAACAAATGGCTAATAATTACTAAAATAGAGTAATAGATAATATTATTTATTTTGTGTTAGAAATGGTTTTGAAAGTATTAGGAGATGAATTGTGGAAAAGTGACAAGTGTAGAATTGGGTGACGATATAGTTGGTATTTTATAGGTTAAAAAAGTAGGAAAAAACCCTTACTTATTTAGAATTAGTATCATTTAATGTTAATGAAACATAAGAAAACAAATTTAAATCAACTCAAGAAGAAAAAGAAGAAGATAACAGTCACAAAACATTTAACATATTCAAATCTAAAATAATACATAATACAAAAACAGTAACCCTATTAGGCAATCATTTAAATCACGATATGGAAATCAAAGACCTAGATATGCAAGTGTTATTCTACGTCTAAGTTACAACTGGTACTAACAATACCTAAGCTCAGTCAAACGAGGTAAATAGGTTACGACAATGCTCGTATCGACCGGTAAGCAATCGCATATTGTAATCTCTGAACCTGCGTCACTGATGTATAGGAGTTTTAGTGCCTTGGCGTGTCAAAGGAGCGTAGAGAAATTGTTGATAGCAAAGGACGGAAAAGCAAAGGTAAATGAACTTGAAGACCATGTTTGGGAAAATTAGTTCAGGCTGATCTATTTTGCAGTGGTAATTCTGAAATTGGGACGGTAGACTTTTCCATCTTCTAGACATTTGTGTAATCATCTCTCCGGTCTAAACAACTTTATGTAGACCGTTTGCTGAGCTACTTCGATTAAGTCAATTTCTAAATCAATCGCAAAAACTGGACAGATTTGGGTTCCAATAGTAGCAAAAAGAAAATGTACTGGAATCAAAGGCCCGAGTGACAGTGTTCTACAAACTGTTGAAAGAAAAACTTGAAATGTCGAACAACGTGTCAAGTCAACAACTTTGTTGGAATCGATCGACGTGACGCAAAGAAAAATATGAAAGAAAGATTTAAAAAGAAAGAGAAATAAAAACAAATCTGTTACTAGCGGGATTTTAATGATGTAGAAAATGTTGTTGCATTGCTCTCAGACCTGGGTCAGAACGTTAGCTTACTTTAAGACTATGTCGCGTGTTGTAGATGCATTACATTGCATTGTGTCAAGTTTGTAGCGAGAACAAATAGTCGTTTAAACTAATCCTAATGGTTTACACCATTAAAACTTATTGTCTGAAAATGTATATTCTGATATTATTATATAGCCAAAAAAAATTCATGTTCAAATGTCTGTCTACCCAAACTCGCAACTCACGACAGCGTACCTTTCAACATGGCAAAAAAATTACAAATGGGCATCAAATGAAGTTGACGGACGAAAAGTGTGACCATCAGAATGGTCTGAAAGCCATCAGTGGCACATTCGACAAAAACTGACCTAGTCTTGTTAACAACTGACTGCAACAGCATAGCGGTACATTCAGATTACATTTAGAGTGATGCCGCTTTCGGTTCGCATTGTTATACGCTTTTTAGTTCGCGGGTAGATCATAACCGCTGTGTGGGTGACTCAATCGCTTCCACGAATTGTGTGCGGTGAACAGAAATGATGAGAAGACTTGCTCTAATACGAAGGTACGTAGTTTTCCGTAATTCTGCATTCACTTTTGCGTATGCATCATTATCTGCCTGTTTATCTGTATCTCTTTAACAACCGAGCGCTGGGTGTTACGTCTCGTTAATAAGCAATAAGCAAATGATAAAATAGTAATTACAAATTTAAAAGACAGTCTATCACCAGTCAGGATCTTTTCCGGTCACCAATTTCAGAAACTTCGAAATTGGGTCGATCAGATCAGTGTCGCAACGGTAACACATAGATCAATGCATCAAATTAAATCACTGATTCGAAAATATCGCAATATCAACATACGTATACTTAACTAAAACGGTTATATCACAAACTCACGCATTCGTTTCAACCGTTTAATTTGAAAGTAAGCAGTAATAACCATAACAATCATAACCTATCACTCAGCTCTTAAAAGGCCAATTGAACAAACAAGAGGTGAATTAAAATGTAAAAAAGGTACAAAATGGAGTTTAAAAGAAAACAAAATAAGTAACAACGAAACAGTCGAAGAATTGGGGCGTGAATAGATTGTTGCAACAGGCCGGATCTGAATTGAAGCACGCACATATACACAAATCTCAATAATAAAATATAGGAATACAAGACTGCCTCGGTGCGGCTGCCGGGCAAGGGGTCTCGGGTTCGAATCCCGGGTGGGGCAAAGTATTACTGGGTTTTTAAAAATCCTCAGTAGTAGCACGGAGTCTGGAAATGTGCCCGGTATATGGCAATAGGCTCATCCCCTATTACATGGGACTCATAATATAAATAGTGAAAAGTGGGTGTTACATTGTACAGTGGCATTAAGTGCCGAAATGTGCATCTCTGCCTACCCCTTCGGGGATAAAAAGGCTTGATGTTATGTGAATACAATAATATGCCAAGAAATAACTTTAAAAGTACTATCTGAAAGCATTTTCAAGAAACCAATAGATTCAAGACTTCATTTGAGAGAAAAGTAAAAATCAAACGTTGAGTACATAGAGTTGTGTTTTGATTTTCTCTTTTATCTTGGGCACATTAGACTCAAATCAAATAGCCGGACTTAGGTTGAGGTCACCCAAATATTTACACCAATTAGTTTAACATCAATATTGTTCTATTTAAAAAAGAAAATAGTCTTCAACTTTCTTGGTAGCAATGAATCTGAAGATAGTCGTGTTATCGACTACGAAAGTATTTTCATGCATCATTTGTTAGCAATCAGTGTTACAGTAGCAGAATTTAAAACAATAATTGGATTTGTTAATCTACTAGCAGATGGAACACACAAAGATGATGACAAAAAAAAACAACGAAAAGAAAATAGTACTCAAATTTCAAATACCAAATTCTTTTTCTTCGTAAACTCTTTTCTACTAAAGAAGAACGAATTCTAGTTTTGCTTGCATAATGTTAATGAGATTTGAGACACGGCCAAGTTCAGTCTAATTAGCATTAATTAATGCGTCTGCCTGAGAGTTAATAGCCACAAAACACTAACTTTTGCATGAATATGTTATTTCATCTGATATTCTGTTGAAATGATCTTTAAACATATTTACGATGTCATCAATTTTGTGTTTTGCTTAAACAGAGAAGATATATGCATTTATATATTTAAAAAATATACAGACACCATTATAAGATAAGGCTTGTCCATAGCGTTTTTCACCATTCATTCATTCTTTCCATTTTTGTCTGCCTTGGGGCTCAAACCTACGTTGACCTCACCTACAAAACCAACAAGGCAATCTTAGATTTATAAATGAAATCAAGCATTAGGTATTATAGGAGAGTCTAGTAATTTATTCCGTCTAGACAAAACCCATTAAAGATTCTTGAAGACAGGAACAGGACAGGACAGTATGATTTTTTTAGTCTATGTATATAATTTAAAATGAATTTTCACTTGTTTGTCTTGCTAAAACTCAAGAACGGCTGAACCGATTTGGCTAATTCTGGCCTTGAAATGTTCTTGGAAGTCCAGAAAAGGTTTAAAATGTGAGAAAAATCTTTTTGGCGGTACGAAGTTTGCCGGCTCAGGTAGTTTGTTAACTAAATAAATTCTATATACAAGTTATATTTCCAAATAGGTCAAGAGATTTAGCTGTTCCATAATGTGATCTTCAAACTTATAAATCAAAATAGTTCATTTATCATGCATAAATCAACACAAGGAAGGTTATGAGGTCAACGAATCAATCGTTTAAATCGAATACGAATCGGATAGGACTGAAGTTTAAATCGCAATTTTCTTCCTGCTAATGAACTAGTAAAATAATCGATTAAGTAAGTAAAAGGGAGAATCGAATAATCGTTAAAATTTACTACATAATTGCAGTCGTTAATCTGTATTCTCTTTTAAATTGTTTTAATGGTATCGTTGCCCTTAATATCTATTTTAGGTAACTTTAAAATTAAATACTTTTGTTTTTATAGGCCTGTAGATCTATTGAGTAAAGATTTATTAGTTGTTGGTTCGAAATGTGTGTTATTAGGCGTACCGTGCTCAATTCATTTATTACTCAGTTCAAATATAATTTCATGTTTAGCTTGAAGCGTTTCTTTCTTGCCTCTAAAATGTTTTTCTTCATCTTTGTTTATCGTTCCAAAAACGATTTCTACATTAAAATCTTCGACATCTTCATTAAATTAAAATAAATTCACATATTCTTAGACAGCTGTAAAATCTTATTGGAAAGTTTATCATGAAGATAAACGTCAGCTGTCAATCAGTTCATCGGCTATCGCTAACAGATGGGCACTCCATTTTAGGGCAATCATTTCATAAGGCGTGTCAAAGAAAGTACCATAAAAGAGCCACACAAGCACACGTAGAATAAATTACATTTGATGGATGTTGGCCAATTTCGTGTGTACTGATACACTAATTACCTATGCATATTGTATTGTTTTCATTAAATTAGACATTATCTAGTACAGTGGTTCCTAACCTGGGGGTAATTACCCCCGCAGGGGTAAAACGGAGATTCTAGGGGGGTAACACGGGATGGCACGAAATAGTATTGAATTGATGAAGCTGGTGCTACATTTAATGCTCTTTTGTACCACACAGAGGTACGTTGGTTATCAAGAGGCAAAGTTCTAAGTAGGGTTTACGAATTACGAGAAGAAATTGGACTGTTTTTTGAAAATCAGAGAACACAAAAAGAAAAAGAATATTATGCAAAAATTAAAGACCAAACATTTATTCTAAAAATGGCGTACCTTGCTGATTTTTTCACTGAAATTAATAGTCTGAGTATTTCACTACAAGGAAATGAAACGAATATTTTGACGTTGCAGGATAAAATCGCAAGTTTTTTACGCAAATTGGAACTTTACCAACGCAGAGTTCAAGCTGGTGATGTGTCAATATTTACTCAACTAAGTGAGCAATTAGTAAATAATAAACAAAACAAAATCACGTTTGAAAATTCCGTGGTTGAGCATTTAACTGCCGTGATAAACTCACTGCAGCAATATTTTCGAACATGGACAGTCGAGAGTCCTACTCCTGGATTTTAAGACCATTTTCTACTTGCGTCGATATTTTCAAGGACGAAGATGTGTCAGCGAAAGTAGAGTTTCTCGGGCTGCGTGAGAATAACTCATTGAAAGTTGATTTTCAAAATGATAAACTTAGCACATTTTGGCTAAAAGCAGCTGCAGAATATCCTATTATAGCTGACAGAGCTTTAAAAATGTTGATTCCATTTGCCACAACTTACAGATGTGAAACTGGTTTCTCAACTCTTGTTACATTAAAAACAAAAGCCAGAAACCGTCTGAATGTTGAGCATGACATGAGATGCGCGTTGAGTGAAACCAAACCTAATATTGTCAAACTTGCGAATGCAAAGCAATTTCAACCTTCACATTAGTTAACTCCAAGATATTACTTTACTTTACTAGTTACCTAAACGTGCAATTTCTTAGAATTTTGTGAGATAATAAACATATTTTCGTTCGAATTTGTGTCGTTTTAATTATTTTAAATTAGCTAGGGGTAAACTCAATTCCCATACTTGTTCACAGGGGTAGTGACATTGAAAAGGTTAGGAACCGCTGATCTAGTAAGATTCAATATATGTAGTCTTTCATGAGATTATTTCTTTTAATTAGACCAGATTCCATTCACATCCAATCCCAAGATGTCTACTCCTGGTCATAGGGCTTCCCCTAAATGGCCTGCATCCTATTTACTGAATCCTAAATTTTAATGTCACAGTAAAAGTAGTAACTTAATAGCTGATAGATAAGGTGTAGCATCGATCTCGCTTCCCGTTTGAACAAATATTTCTTTTAACTTCGGAAGCAGACGTTAAGGGTCCGGTAATAACTATGAACGTCAACGAAATTAGATTTTCATCAAGTACCACATTCAAAACAACATTTTAAAATTACAAACTTTTAAAATTAACATTAATAAAAACCACATCCAAAACTTTGCTTCTGATCTGGAAGCAACGGGTGGCTGTCCATATCAGAGCAATCAAATAGCTGTAAAACTTACCTAATAGTTTGTATCATCTCACTAAACGCGAAATGCTCCCTTCCAGTGTCGTGGTCCCAATGGTGAAGGTACAGTACATCCAATAGATAATCATACGGAACTCCTCAGAGATATAAATATTTCAAAAATATATTTGTACTTCGTTTATAAGAGCACTTGAACAGGTCACTGGTATTTCGATTGTTCGTCTAAAACAGATTTAACGGTCCTTTTGGTATAAAATATTGAACAAACTAGTTCCTTACATGCAGAGAAACCGTAAAAATGTTAGTTGGATAATATTCAATAGGCACGAGACATTCCAATGCCGTAAAACATTTTTATCGAAACTACATTAACGGACATCATCCTTAACAGTCTAAAAAAGGAGAAAAAAGCAAAGATGCGGGCGTCTTTCCACGACATGCATTTTAAATTGAACCTTTTGTCTCCGACATAAAGCCTAAGTAATGTTAATAAAATTAACACAACAGGCTGTCACCCCGGTTACTTTATGAGCAATGTTTTTGAAAGTTAATTTACTAACAATAGGACATAAATAAGCCGCAACCATGCTACGGCTCCTAAGCGATCAAAAATACTAACGAATAAAAGAGAAATCATAACTTGGAGCTGCAGTAACTTCAGAATAAAATAAAAACAAGAGAAATAAAGTGCAATGAAATCAAGACAACAGGCGAAAAACACCGCAAACAGCTCATAAAAAGTAGACGACCCAGATAATTTTAAAGCTCTGAGTAATAAAACTGGCAATTAAGTCGAGAAATGATAAAATAAGAAAATGCACAATGGCGGCAAAATGCTTCTATGCGAAATAATTGGCAAGTGTCATAACAGTCGAAAGTCAACGTTCGGTTAACAAAGCAGAAAATTAAACACTTGAAACTGTGGCTTTCAATTCGAGGTGAGTCATCAACGCCAGTTGTCTATTTAATGACGTATTATTCAATTTCACTAGTTACCAACCAGTCGAGAGTTTTAATACAATTTAAGGAGTCTCTCAGTTCGGTAAACAAAGTTTTAAATACTAAAAGATTGTCCGTATCAAAAACAGTTGTGGGAGTATTTTTATTTCTCAAGTGACCGCGAGACTGAACTTCACAGACTCAGCCTTCGCTGTCGCAGACAGTCTCACGTCAGCGCCAGCCGTGAAGTACCATAGGTGACGTTCACTGATCCCCAATTTTCGCTTTCTTTCATGGAAGCAATAAATATCCGCGTGACAAGTTGGATACTTGCCACCTTCAGGTTGCGTAACTGATGGTACTCGCAGTTTCGATACATACTCCGTGAGTCACAGGAAGTGTCAGATTAGAACCGGTGGAATTGTAATCGAAAATAGACAAAAACTACATAGTTGCTACAGATGAATTAGGTAATTTGAAACTAGATTGTAAGTTTCTGTTAGATAAGAGAATTCATGCAGACAAGGTGCAAAAAATGCAGCGAATGAAGTCACGTATAAGAGAGAAGCGAAGCGTGGAACTCGCAGAAAAATAACAAAATTCAAAGCACGATTGCTATGAATTCATTCCACGATGACAAACTGAGAGACTAATAAGCGAGCAAATGTGCAACAAAGGTAGTATTACAGTTGCAATTAGTAAATTTCGCTGTAAATTAATGGCGCCAGTAAGACTGCCCACACATGACAAGATGTTTACATTAGTTATGTGCAGTTAACTGTGATTAACTAGTGTTTATAAATGGAGATTGTAATATACTGTTAACTTTGGTCATGATGGGATGGTTTATGCAAGATAAACAATTACTTTATGCGGTAACGGATTTCCACATGCTGTTATTCAAGTTCCGACTCCTTTAGTAATGAGTAACAATGATGAACAGTACACGACTCAGTTGTTATTAATCAAGTATTAATAACTGCTGACTATGTTAGTCACCAAACAGTCTGCGCTCTGATGCCAGTTAGTGACCGGCTAGATATGTTAATTAACGCAACAAGCAATGCTTTACAAGGTGCGCGCAGGATTCTAGTAACCTTAAAACAGAAAGTCTGAATGCATCGATGCCGTATTATACGGTCAAGGTGAATCAGTCTAGCAATTGAACGGATTAGCCAAAGATGCAAGCCATTAATGATAATAATATCAAACTAGATTATGATAAGCAAAAGTAACTCGACTGATTACATTTTTCAGAAGATAACAATTTATTGACATCATAAAAAACAAATGGAAAAATATAATGATGACGTAAGAAAATTAACACAAGTCTTAACCTTCAAAAGAATACCTATAGATGCGTCGAAATTCGTTCACGAGAAAGACGCCCGCATATAAGTCAGGATAACCACAGCCGAACCGCACTCGCAAACTGGTTTCGGTGCACTATTATTATTAAAGGCTCGTGCCAATATACGGGCAGAAACGTGCTCCAACACAATACAGTTAACAATGAAATATAAACTTAATCCATAGCATAATTACTGCAAATTTTTATACCAAAAGGACACAAAACTCAAGACGTCTCAGAAAATTCACACGATGTTACTTTTCATTTGTTTTTAGTTGTTCGCATTTATTACATGCATTCACTATCACATCCATTAACAATAAGGCACTTGTCTAAACGTTAGGTTATAAAAAACAGTTCAAAAAGTGTGTTAAAATAAATTCTCCGAGTTGAGCGCAACGAACTGCCTGCGTCAGTCGGCCGAGCGCAGAGCCGGCGACTCGCAAACTGTTCCGTTCCGTTTCAAACTAAACATCAACGGCCACGCGGAGTGCGCCCTACCTCTCTGTCTCCCTCACTATCGACGAATCCGTCAAGTGAGAACGAGACGGCCTCCAGTCAAACGTTGTTCAAGTCTTATCGCAGGATAAACTTTACAGCGACGTGAATAGTTTCCGAGCATTAGCCAGAGAGGAATGGGGCGATTACTTTTTTTGTGTATTTGGCAGGACTTTTTTCTTGTCGAATGTTGGATCGGTTTGAACTTCTATTTTTGTTATCGGAACGCGTTTGAGCGGAACGAGAGGCACGAGACAAACTTTATTCGAACTACTTTGAACGGAAACAAGGCGATGAGTGACCAAGGATTCTCGGAAGTCTGGATATAATTAACACGTTGCCTCTCTGATAGATGCAGTAATAGTTCAACAGTTCAAGGCCAGAATGAAGGCATATTTTGAAATTGAGAACACACATTATCTATGTCGACTTAAAATAAAAATTAAAATTCAGATACACGATTGGTAAAATCTTGAGAGGAGCAACTCACGATTTTTGCTTGGTGTGGCAGCATGCACATGTACGTAGTACCCGCTGACCTCAATTCGCATCTGTTATCTGAACAGATCTCCTATAGTTATCGATCAAATAACACGTCATAAATAAGGTGTTCACTGGAGTTAGATCATCGTAACGAATGCTCCTAATAGCATTAATCATGTTAACAAAGAGGTAAATAACAAACTAGGTTTTGAGGAAAATAAATAAATCGAAATGAACCAGAAAGCAAAGTTATGAAACATTTGTAATAACATAACAATACAAACATAATAAATGGACGCATAGAAAAAATGTTATTATTGGAACAATTGCTTTGCAAATTGAGTTACGTAACACCAGAAATGATAAACATTTATCAATATTAGTTTCGTCTACGCGTGGAATGACAAACTTCGTCTAGATAGCATTATAATACGTAAAGGAATGTCTCTGACATTACTTATACGGAATTGTATTTCGGTGATTGTCCAAACAAAAAAATCTAATTGTAGGAAGTAGACACAGCAATATAATAAATGCATTTGCCAAAATAATCGCATGCAATACACAAACATGCGATATCGATAAATTAAAAGTAATGAACTGAAATCGATCAAATGCAATCAATTTCAAGTATTAGTACCGATAACCACAGCAATGCAACCATAACAACAAACAATACCAAGATCAAATATCATAAACAGATAATCAAAATTAAAAACAAACCTTTGTTTCCGCCCATAAAGAGTCTTTAAACACATTCTTCTAATTGCATTTCCTCTTACATCTTCCATTTTGACGAATATGGACATTAAACAACATATCCAGAAAGGAAATCTCGTAAAAATCATTATAAAAAGTACTCGAGAATGTCGCGTGGAATTGTGTGAAAGAGAAAAGCGTAATTGGCAATCAGTTGGACGGCTTTCTCTCACAATACGATACATATTGTGTAGGTTGCCGGAAACATCTTCAGGGCAAACGATGACCATCCAAATCTTCACATCTTCAATACAAATTATAATGACTTTACCAATTGAATGTTACTGATTAGCTCTTTTGTTAATTCTATTATCACATTGTTGCAATAAACGTTTGAATAAGAATTAATTTGTGGAAATATATTATGAGAATATGGTATTTAGGTAGTTTCGTAATTTGCATCCTCTCTCACAGTCTGAGGCAATAATGATGCGATCACAACACAAACGATTATCTAATACAGTACCATTGTTATCATTACCATCATTTTGACGAAAATCATTCTTTAGGTGGTCATATTTCTCAACAAATATAATTGTTACGTGAGTTTGTATGTGTTGATTGCTAAGAGAAGGGCTTGATACATAATCTAAAAGAGATCTGTTTATTACGAAGGGATATAAAGCTACCAAGCATTATTGTTAATACCAGTCACTCAGCTTCTCATGGCTATTGACATATGAAACAGAAAGTTTATGCATTTTTAATGGCAGCTTAATATCTAGAAATTGAGGTCAGACGCATTAAAAAAGCAGTAAATAAATAAAAAGAACAATGAAACATTGTTGTTAGTATTAACACTGATTCTGTTATGTTAAATTAATCAAAGATATTAAATTGTGGCCTAACTACAAAAGCATCCGATAGAATTTACGTCATGCCAATGTAGTTAATAGAAATCTTTAAAGTGACAGAAAAAGATTTACCATAGCACTTTCTAACAATGAGAGCAAAACAGTTCAAAGCAAAAGATTGATGCTCCAACACAAATCTGGATCGAAACACAATGAGAGCCGATTGTCGAAAGAACTGCCGAACTTTCTCCAAGCCCTTTCAAGGTACCAACAGGGATTTAAAGAAATAAATCAGTTTCATACAAACAGAGAAGATATTTCATGTCTGTAACAACACCACTTTAATCCAAATCAATCATTTTTGATTCTGAGCCACTGTAATTTTGTATAAGAACATGAAATTTTAGATCAATTGAATATCACTCTTCGTAGTGCATCAGAGCAGTTACATAATGTCAGATAATTCTATTGTACACTGATATGCGGTTCGATAAACCAAAAGGAATGTGATTTCATCATAAATCACTTTGAAAGTGACGAAATAATTGATGTGCTTGTTCACTTGAAGAAATATGGGTGCAGACTTAATTTTCTGCACAGTAAATATGTCACTGTCGGTGAAGGCCTAATAACATTTTTGCCACCGTCGCGGTGATTAAGAAAGTTATTTTAAAAGTGTGAATAAGTCTTCCGACATAAGGGTTGGAAGACTAAGAAAGGATTACAGTTAAAGAAGTTTTTGGTACACTTTAATAAAACACGGGTAATGAAAAGATTGGCAAAATAAGGTTTGAAAAAATAGGTAGATGTCCCCCCCCTATACCTTTTGAGGTCATTGGTGACTTAATTTTATCACGTGTGACATCTTGACCACAAATTTTCATAGTACGTCACGTTTGTCTCCACAAAAGAAGTACATATAACAATGGACAAGGTTTGAAAAGCGTAGACTTGTGGCGCGTGCGTGCGTTTCCAACCAAAGGAGAGAAGTAATTGATTTTTAATGGGAATCATCCAGCGAAAGTTTCTTCACAAATCGTGGAGGATTTTGGAGAATTTGTGAGGTCTTAAAATATTCATAGTTAACTAGATAAGTGTAATGAACAGAGTATAATTCTGCCTTAGTAGCTTACGGTTTTAAATTCTGTTTTAAGTTGGCAGCAGCTGAATTTGTCTTAACACCATCAGCTTCTAGTCCATTGGACTCACCTAAACTTTCTCATTTACATATTTTATGTCCAACACCTGTGTATTGTAGCAATATATCAAAGGAAACTGACTACGCTTCCTTAAACAGTGGTAATGGACGTTATCTCTTCATTTATATCGAGTTACAATTATTAGTGTTCGCTTCCCGGTCTTGAACATTGCGTACTGCTACCAAGCTTCCGTGTTCCACCAGATAAATATTGGATGTGCCAACAGGAACGCAAGGCTGATGTATGGAAATTGTAACTTTCTAAACAATTTTATGCATGCAAATTGTGGATTGTTGAGTGAAAATATACGGCCCACGGTTCTCTGTTATAGAAGCTGCTGGAACAAAAATTGTGGAACTTATATAGCATGGGGGATATGCTTAGTAACAGAGAAATTCAAATTGAAGATGTGCTAGAATATTCGACCTCTTCTTTGAACCCCAAAAATTACAAGATGGGTACTACCAATCAAACTCAAGATCTTTGTAGAACCGATAAAATAGTATATTTATAAAAACGTCTTGTATTACTTTAGAGGCTATCAACGTTGCTATTCTGATTATAATATCGTTAATATTATAAATAAGATATCGGAGATCTAGTTCTATCATTAGCATAGAAATAAAGTATAATATTTTTGGCATATAAAAACTTGCTCTAGATTATAAATCTTTTAAATTCATGATAAAATTTATCTATTTTGATTATAGTTTCTAAATCTTTCTGTTATTCTACCTTATCGAGAGATTCTATTACAATCGGTTCGGTATTGAAATTACATTCTGCTGAGCCCTTCTTAGCCTTACCCGCAAGGTAAGGTAAGGTAAGCCAAATCGTAAGTCCGACAATCCATAACTCAGTAAGCATCGTTTCCGTGAGATCGAAGCACATCTGCAACGCTGTTGCAAGCCCCGCCCACATCATGCCCACGCGCATATAACGATGCACGGATTTAAAGGTCTCACATTAATACTAAGACTGTGTAATTTGTTTTCTGTGGTTTGTAAAGGTTAGTGAACATATTGGTAATTTGCAAAGTATCTTCAGAATCCGGCTTCGGCTCAAAGTTCCTTTTTTTTTCTTCAGCCGTTTTTACCATAACTTGGTCTACAACCGTGTCCAAAGAATTGGATGAGACAAAAATCTCTTAAAGTCTCTTGCATCACTGACCAACGAACGCTTAATCAACCGTATCGTTACCATTTTCTATACTTAGAGCAAATAGCTCGACACTAGGAAACATATCAATCATCAAATCAAACGATTTCTCATCTAATCGAGAATATTCTGAGAAAATCGGTTCCTATTTTCCAATAGATTTCAAGTGGCCAATTTGTATAGATAACAATTCCTTGGATAACAATAAGTTGCTTGCAAACGTTTCACATTGGAACGGGGACCACGATCGAGGTGGCCGCGGGCAATGTCGCGTAATTCCTCGTTTCGTGTGAAGTGACCCGTGCCTTACCGTAAGCGACTATAGGGCTGGTATAGACGGCTCGCTTATAAGGAAAGAGCAGAAATTACACCATTGTTTATTGTGGAATTTCGTTTTAAATTGAGCTGTTTTCTCTAAAATGATCATCAAGGAATGTTTTGTTCGGTTCAAATTTTTTGTACTCATCCTTGAATAACTAAAAGTATGTATGTATGTATCTCAATAAATCTGTAATATCTTATTCATTAGTTATCTGAATAACATAATTTCCGAACAATAACATTCATTGAAAATGTAGAAACAATAGCACATATGCAGATATACATTCTCGTTTTTTTTTACTTAAAGTATTTTATTAACTTCATTGTCAAATTCATCTGCATCTTCTGAGAAATCTCTATTGCAATTAACATCGATTGCATCTTCCATATCGATTTCAATCGTAGGTACTGTACTTTAGTGTTGTGCGGTAACGGTTATAGGTACATTATTACCTAATACTTTGTTACGGTCAACACCTGATTACCGATTACGGATTAGGATACGGTAATTGAGGCAAACTCTCAGTTATGTTCCTTTTGTTACTTTTATTGTGCAACGGAAGTTTTTGCTTTCAAGTCTTTAGCTAAACAGTGATGGTTAAGTAACTTATTCATTGTTAAGTTTGTCGATTGGCTCTTAGGTGTTGTTATTTGTAAGTGTTGTATTATTGTTTGGTGGTGTTGATTGTCACTGTAATATAAAATATATTTTTTTGTTGATATTTTCAATCTTACAGGTATCATTACGTACAAATATGAATGTAAAGTAAAAGTCCAGATTCATGTTCAAAAACATACAAGAAAATACTAGATACTAATTAACAATAGTTTCTCAAACACTGAGACATTCTATAACACATAACAGCATACTAAATGAATATGTTGTCTATCAAGTCGAAACATCACGAAGTCAATCCACAACTCTTACAAAAACTACATCTTGGACCAAACCTTTTCCCCATTCATGGTTACTAATAAAATCCCTAAAATAAATGCGGGCACATACGCTACTGCAATAACGCTACATACGGATAGCCCCCACAATTACTCCCACTACAAGATTTGTATGGGCACCCGGCAATTTAACGGGTTTCCATAAAATTAGGGAAACAGGGTCGTAATAGTTGGGTGTATAGCATCGATCTGGTGGGCCACGGATCAATGAACACTGATTACAAGTGCCAACCGACAGTTATTTGAAGGGTTACCATTAAAAAGTTTGTAACTGAATTGTCTATGAGTTTCCTGTGTCATTTTGCTGTCACACTATAATTTATTGATGTCTAGATAAAGAAAATTGTGTTGCATATTTAAGAACAAAGTTGAATTATATATGAAGTGTAATAAAGACGTTGAGTAAATTTGTCAACCCTAAAATCAATTACCTCATAACAGAAACCCTTGTTATACTCAAAAGACTTAATCAGAACATTGATTTAAATAACAATAAGGTTTATAATTAGATTTTTATCAAAGAAAACATTTATAGAATAGATAATATACGCCCTACAAACGATTATCTTAGTATTACGGTCGTGTTGTATCTGTGGTTACCATCGATAAACATTGGCTACACAATAACATTGCTGTCATTGTTCATAGACAACCTTTTGTTCGCAAGTTTCTGTCATTTGGGTTCTAAGGGTCTGTGTGCAATAAGGTGTAACAAACTGTAGATAAGATTAACATAAGTTTTCATTAGGACGCATCCGTAGCATCGTCACAGTCGTTGGTTTTTCGATTAATTGCTAATTGCTGCTAGAGGTTCTATACGCTATATAAAACGCTACAGCGTAGGTATGTATAATAATTAACAATATATTTAAATGTATGTTGATAATAATTGTTCACCCGCTGTAATAACATTTTTATCAAATAGTATTTATAAATCGACAACTTGTGGATAATAAAATGGAAACTAGATTAAACATCTTACGACGAAACTTATTATCCTGAGCATCGTTCATAGCAAACAAATATGGCTTCGGTCGACTTTGAAAACAACAATAATTACAGAAATGTTTATTAAACACATACGTCTGGTGAAAAGTAATTGGCCAATAAACTCATTCAACTATTAGATAATGTTTATAGTTCGAGCACTAAAAGCCAATTAATTAATAAGATACGACAGTGTAGTGAAACAAAAAATAAAACGAACACATCAAAACGAGCTTGTAGTACGCATAGAAGTACTAAGTCTAGACTTGTGCCCGACCCGGTGAATAATATGTAGTATGCCCGAGTCTGTTATTGTACTAAGATTTCATACTGAGTAGACGCACTTATAACCTCAAAGTAGTAAACATAATATGTCCATTAAAAAATCAAATCAATGTTTCGCCTCATTAGGCACCCACCTTAAGAACGTACAAGTACTTACCCTAAGAATTAAACCAACTGGTCAGTTACTCAACTTACCTGAAACAATAAAAGTAATTATAGTATAGAGTAGAGATACCATCACTACGTTACGGGTCCCATGCGCTTGAGCAAGTGCGTGGGCATACAAAGGAATGGACATTGATAATGAATATTCAATTAGATAAAACACAGTTCATTTGTAATCACAATAAGTGGTATTGGAAATTTTCTATGGAAGAAATTCTCGCCATACATGGAGATAATTTGAAGAAATTATCGAACCAATAATAACGGCTTTAAATGGATCGTTTGCATAGAAAAGATTTTACGTGTGTGTCTGTGTGCGTGTGACTTTAAAAGCGCATAAGTTTGTTTGATTGTAAGTACAAGAATCTACTAAGAAGACAGGATGGTTTCCGATACATTAAATTGACTCATAATTCTGAATCGTAAGTAATTTATAATTTTAATTATGTATACGGCCCTATATGAATATGTCACTAAAAGCTACGACTGAATAAACAAATTACGTAAAGAATTGACATTGGCTGCCTGCCTCATTGGCCAAGTGGTCGCAAGTGCGACTGCCGTGCAAGGGGTCTCGGGTTCGATTCCCGGGTCGGGCAAAGTATTACTGGGTTTGTAAAAACCTCAGTAGTAGCACAGAGTCTGGAAATGTGCCCGGTATATGGCAATAGGCTCACCCTATATTACATGGGACTCATAACATAAATAGTGAAAAAATGGGTGTTACATTGTACAGTGGCATTAAGTGCCGTAATGTGCATCTGTGCCTACCCCATCGGGGATCAAAGGCGCGATGTTTAAAAAAAATTGACATTGGCATTCGACAAATTATGTAAAAGCTCATGTCAATCCTATAAATTGACTTGTATTTTCATCTGAAGTAACAGGCGTTTATGCCAATTGCCTATAGTAACTATAACGTTTTTTGTAACGGACCATATCAATAACCTACTTCAAAATTAAAGCATGGGCAAACCTTTGAATAGACCCTTTAAACAACTAAATTAAAACAATACAATAGTCGTTTAATTCTCCATGGTATTATCAATAGGTTGCATAATCCCTATAAGCTATAAGGCAGATAGCGATACGTAATCGACGCCTGAGCAATCGCTATCCTAAGGCGTAGCTCCATCCATCACTGGTGCCCTGGTAGGGTTACCCATAGTTAAAGTACTGGGATGGCTTTGATACTATGTATTCAGAACTGTATTTTATACATTTTTCTTTAAGCCCTGATGTTTCTCCACAAGTCTTAAGTAAACTGCCTCATTGACCGAGTGGTGACAAGTGCGACTGCCGGGTCTCGGGTTCGATTCGGGCAAAGTATTACCGAGCTCTTAATTACACACGTAGTAGTGTACAAAGTTTGGAATTATGCCCGCTATACGGCAATAAGATCAACCTCTATTACATGGCATGGCACTCATGACATAAATAGGTGAAAAGTGGGTGTTTTAAATTTAACAACAATGAAGTTATTGAAAAGCCTTATGAAACTACTTTTCCCTAATTTACGTCCATTTTCTATAACCTATCTATCTGTAGATTTGCTTACTAGAGATAGAATTTTGACACATTTTGTATGGAGCTCGTATCAAAATTCTATCTCTAGTAAGCAAATCTACAGATAGATAGGTTATAGAAACTGGACGTTTAGTTATCAAGTAAAAGTTACAAATTCCTTTTCACCATAATCGTTACCTTCAACCTTAACCAGTAGACCACACATGAAAGCCCTATTGGCGGTCAATATGAATTATGATAGCACATTTAATTTATCGAGGTACCACATTCGATTCCGTGTTAGTTTCTCTTGTCACATTGTCCGATGTATGGATAGCCCCGCCCGTGGGTGCGTCCAGGTGTTCAACTATATTAATATGATTATTAATTTGTACGACATCACTATTGTCACGTTTGATGTCTGTATTTTATATGGCGATAGTAATTTTCTTTATATTCGAGTTCCTTCCTTCCTTTGATATTACTGATATGACTACCAGAGGTATCAAGAGAAAAGTTGGATAAGTATTTTTGCTTCTTAATCCCGATTATGAAAAATCCACAACATTTGTTCATACAAAAGTAGTCTCTGAACATCGAAAATAAGGTCTATAATGGAGTAAGTGGAATGCGGTCACCGGTGACCGCTTGGGGACTTGGCTATGGCTTGCTTGGACATTTTTACCTGGGCTATAGTAATAGATATCATAAATGGAGATGTCATGTGACAGCTGATCGACCTCATAAATGGTACCAAACACGTAGAATACTTAATGGTGTTACTTTATTCATTAAAACACTGAGTTGTGCTAAGAATTTAAACTATTACCTACCGTATCTTGTTCAGAAGACATTGGTATCACTAGAAAATCCAAACAACACCTTACATAAACTAAATAATCACTAAAACAATTCTTAACACTTGGAGAAAAGACAACGCGATGCACAATACAGTCTTTAAGTACATGTAGTAAGACCCTATCTATAAACCGCAACTGATCACTTTAAAACGATTCCAAAATATGTACAAGTCACTATTCTGCTTTTTAAACATCAGCTGATATTCTACTTCACACTGTAAGGGCTATGTCCCAACTAGGCATAAGCACATCTAGACATAAAATGTAAAAAAATTCCACTACAGTATCACTTTTAGCAAATTCATGTGATTGGTTCTAATTTTTAAATAAACACTAAAAGTATGTCTAGTGTAGTCTAGACTGTTCTGCCAGTATTATGCAATAGATGATGTATGTGTTACAAGTACATATTAGTTTACTACAAATATGCTACTGTTCTTTAAACGAACGTTGTTAACAGTTTAAAGTTATTAGAAGTCGTTACTGATATTCAGTATAGATACAGTATAGTATGTGTACATGTCGTTTTTTTAAGGGGGGAAAATCATCGAATGACCCCGGTAACCCGTTAGGTTTTCCGCGACTCCGAATCGGCATCGGCCCTGTTGGGGGCATGTGTCATCATCAACAGCCTATAAATGCCCACTGCTGAGCAAAGCCTCTTCTCACACGGAGAAGGTTAGAGCATTAATCACCACGCTTGCTCAATGCGGGTTGGCGATTTCAAACTTATAATTAGAAATTATAAGTCCAGGTTTCCTCACGATGTTTTTCCTTCACCGTTTGTCAGTGGTGTCTAAATAATCTTAGAAAGTACATATAACTCGGAAAATGTCACATTGGTACTTGCCGTTGGTAGGTTCCGAACCCGCACCCTCATGCATGAGAAGTGGGCGTCTTAAACCTCCGGGCCACCACAACATTACATGGCATGGGGGCATGTGTACATGTCTAGAATATTATTATCTAGTGTGTTCGGAACTTTGTTTACAAACAGACGTTCAGCATAAAATAATTCAAATCAACTTAACTGGACTAATTCAGTAGCAGATATTATAATCCACGAAACCACTAGAGACAATAGTTCATATAATTTAAATATATTGTAACTTTTCATCCTGCAAATGCAAATATCATGAGTTTATTTCAAAAACAAACCGTACCAAACAAACTATCAAGCCAACCAAACGTTGCAATATGAAATAATCTTGCAACCCTGCCCCGTCTGGCACACACAAATCCCATAGCAAATCATCAAGAGCGCACATCAATCGTCACACGAATTCAGCAATACGCTCTCAAGAATCCGCAACTCACGTAAGGGTCTTAGGTCACATAATAATTCTTATGGTACTTCACGTTCGAGTTATTTCAACAGTCCCGGATTTACCATGAGCCCAACGATGTTTAGGAGGCCCATTGAAATAAAGTCCATTTTTAGGCACTTGTTTTGTGAACCAACTAGCTTTAATTATTTAAATTTACTTACATGTAATCTGGTTCCTAAGAGGTGTCTAAACTGTCTTCATCCCTTTAAGGTTAAAGAGAATGGTTTATATCTTTCTTAGATATTACAACATGTATTCTACTTATCCTTTTTTTTAAGGGAGGAAATCATCGAATGACTTTTCCCGCCTGGGTGAGGCGGGAGGGAGTGTCAGACTCTTACTGACTAAAAACCACCCCGTTCCTTCTCCTGCACGTCGAGCCGGAGCCCCGGTAACCCTTTAGGTTCTCCGCGACCTATTTATCCTTTAAAACATTATTTTGCTTAACAATATCAATAAGGCAAGAGTTGCATTTCCCAAGGACTGTTTACTACTGCATTGTCTAGTTCGGCCCTGTATATCAGCATAAAATTATCTTGTACACCACATAAGTAGAGAGGTGATAACTGTTGTGTAAGATGATCTAACATTCTAACCAATACGTGATTGAGGGTGTGGTTGCATTTACTGTTATTTGCCTGGATCCATTCGTACTGGACACGTCGAAGAATTTGTATCGGAAATTGATATAGTGGAAAATGAGAGAAGTGTTGTGGCATTGATATAGATTAATATGGACTTTATACATACATAACCTAATGCCTGTCTCCCAAGGGGGTAGGCAGAGATTATGAAATGCACATTATTACGATTCTTAAATACCTTTTTGGCTTTATTAATAGTTATCAGTATTTTGATGCATGCTCGTCGGACTTTATAGATATTATAGATGGTTTAAAATGGAAATGATGATTTTAAACAGAGATAAATAAAATTACTATTTAACAAACTCAACATAGAGGAAAGTAATACTGTAGCACTCGAAGATACATCTAATATCTGCGAGTAATATAACAAACACAAGAATATATAAGATTTCTAACAAAACTGAGAGACCTAAACAAACAAATCTGACAGTATGACACTTAAACAAAACCCATACCAATCAAAACCCAGAAAACAACATAACTTGAATAGTAACAAACAAATCCACACTATTCACAAGTTAACATAAAGACCATAAGGCGATGACTATCATAAAATCAGACACTATCTATTCAACAAAGTCTCAATTTCGAAAGCGTATGAAGATTTATAACCTCGGTATTCACAAAAGGATAGCATAGGTATCTTCAAAGAAATATGAACCATTTGTCATAGCAGAAGTTCCTGTATATCGAAATATTACAATCGACCATTGTTTAGATTTCGCAGCAGATATTGCAACGTTACAAATCGTAGGCAAACATACTCGCGCCGCAGGAGTGAAATTTTATATAGGGTTGGCGATAGAACTATGATTAGATTCGCAACGACTTAATTTCGCATAACATAACATAATATAACATCACGCCTTTTATCCCCGATCATTACTGTTCATAAAGATAAGAACAACAACACATCGTCATGATTACATCTATATCAAAAAGTACTAACTATTTATTTATCCTCAATATACATAATAAACATAACATCACGCCTTTTATCTCCAAAGGGGTAGGCAGAGGTGCACATTATGCCACTACAATGTAACACCCACTTTTCACTATTTATGTTATGATTCCCATGTAATAGGGGGTGACCCTATAGCCATATACCGGGCACATTTCCAGACTACGTGCTATTACTGAGGTTTTTACAAACCCGACCGAGTAATACTTTGCCCGACCCGGGAATCGAACCCGAGACCCCTTGCCCGGCAGTTGCACTTGCGACCACTCGGCCAATGAGGCAGTCCTCATTTGGAATTAAAAAAGAGTGCAAATCTTGAAGAGTTAGAAACAATCGAGAGTTAAGCTACAATAATTGCAAATACAGTAAGTAAGCCCGACACGAAAGCTAGAAATAGGTTAATTTAACAGAATTAAGAGAATAATAATTACATTATCAAATTTCATCATCATCAATTAAAAAAATTCAATTATGACTCCCAGACTAAAATCAAAATTTTGACGATTGTAAGACAAAACATTTTACATATTGTATTTAATTTTCTTTATTATATTTATCATCGCCTATACATAAGTAAGTACGCAATAAATCATGCTAGACAGCCCTGGTGCGAACAGCCATAAAGTTGCCATCAGCGACACCTCGAGGTGGAAGGTAAATCACGGGGTTGAGGGCAGCAACTTTCCAACATGCATTGTTACACACATACTAAACACGACATTTACTTCATCATTAGAAATACTCATGTTTCATACGTGAACAACGACTTTCATAATAAAACAGAAGATATTGAGGATACAGACTGCCTCGTTGACCGAGTGGTCGCAAGTGCGACTGCCGGGCAAGGGGTCTCGGGTTCGATTCCCGGGTCGGGCAAAGTATTACTGGGTTTTTAAATATTGTCAGTAGTAGCACGGAGTCTGGACCCTCCATTGTATGGGACTCATAACATAAATAGTGAAAAGTGGGTGTTACATTGCACAATGGCATAATGTACACCTCTGCCTACCCTTCGGGGATGAAAGGCGTGATGTTATGTTTATTATGTATATTGAGGATAAATAAATAGTAAGTACTTTTTGATAAAGATGTAATCGTGACGATGTGTTGTTGTTCTAATCTTTATGAAAAGTAAAGATAGTTTTCCTACATACGTGGATTTGTTTAAGTAACAAACGCACTTACAAATTACTATAAAGTAGTAAAACTTATTTATTTAATATGCTTCATGCACTTGATATACAATAGGTAGACTTGAAGCCGCAGGCATTTTCTCCCAGTTTGACCTTTGGGTGAAGCAGAGTATAGATATAAATAAATGCACATTTATACCACTTTACTGCTGACTACGGTATGTTATAATTACCAATCTATATGATTGCAAGGCATAAGGCAATCAACCTAAAGAACAGTTATACTTTTCACCGACACACTCAAAAAATCACCATGATAAAAAAAAAATCGGAAACCAAAATATCAACACCGCTTACGTAAGACCGTTCATTTAAATCTGGACATATTGACCTTTATATTGTCTCAATTTACTCGAAACAATTTCACCAAAAGCTGCCCACATTCGAAAATAAAGAAAAAACAGAATTATGCGATGTTAATAAAGATATCACGTATTGTAACGTAATCGTCTTTAAACTTGAGAAAGTAAGAATATAAGAATGATAGTATCTAGATGTATTTTATAAAAACGTGAAACAAATAACAATTACATAATTATTATGAAGTTTGCGAGCAATATGTCGTGTTCTACAAAAGTTTTATAGCAAAATAACTGTTAGAGACGTCAAGAGATACATTATGAAGCAGTTCAGGTAGTTTTAAAGACAAATCGTGGAAAGGAACTGCGTCGTTGGATAAGGGACTGCAAGCATATGTTGAGCAATGGTATGTTATTTTCTTTTTATTCCTGGATTTCAGCTCCTTGCCTGGAGCTTATAACAATTGGAGAAATATAGGTCAGTACTGTCACTCTTATCTGCATGTCTATTATTTCGACAAGAGAGAGGAGTTGTTTCTGATTTTTAAAAAAACTACCATTATCATCATCCACATTATAACCCTAAGATGACCACTGCCGAACATAGACCTCCCACAATTACTTAAATAAGACATGTTTGCAAATAATATTTTTTACATTATCACCACGTACTACAAAACTCGTTATATAATATACCTACGATAACTTATACTGAACAAACACGAGCACAAAAAGAAAATAGCTAAATAGAAGGAAAATATTGCTACTGTAACATAGTTTGTACGCAAACAATGGACAATAAATAGACAAACAGGGAATACCAAACTTATGACTACACCATATCCGCGCGTAATTTAAATCCTAAGCGATACAAATAAACAGGTGAAACTTAGGCAGTATTGATGGTTTGAATAAATGTGCGAATGTTACCCTCATCAAACGAAACTATTAAGTTTTGGACTGCCAACGGAAAACTGTTGAAGGCAAATACTCCACTAATGTAGGCCACCAAGGCAGCCAACGTTTTAATATAACAGTCAGGGAGTATGACTACTGAACATATTTATATTACAGAAGATCTACCAGATCAAGAAAGAACAGTCACAATATTATGTAATGAATATATAATCAAGAACTATGACACAAACCTGCCACAAGAAGATAGCGGAACAAAAATCCACATTAGGACCACAATCACCAACTATAAAGATGTCAGGAGCTCACTGAATAAAGTAAACAAAGACAAGGAAGCCACTACATTGAATACTTTAACATCATTTGCATATCGTGTTTTAAGAGCTGGAGAGAAAATCCAGCACATTGTAGGAATAAACGAGTCGTTAGGACAAATCGACGACGAAAGGTTGGATTAAAACATTTCACTAACCACTGTTGGTGCTGCAACTAACTGTTCTCGAATATTCCAGCCAATTAGATCGGCGTGATTGCGAAACTGATTTGTTTTGTTATTGATTTTGCATAAGGAACTGGAATTTGTGTCTACTCTTAAAATACATTTGTTTTTAAGCATAGTTGAAATATTTTCCTAACTTCTACTCAACAATTTTCATATCAATGTCAAACCGGCAAAGAATATTAATAGACGTTTAAGCTCAACGGAAATATACATCAGTAAAGTTCTTAGGAAACACGTAGGTGAATAAGCTAGTCCAAGAAACAAACACAATTTCAAAACACAACGAATAATTTCAACAATCCTAAATGTACACGATCTTACTCTATTTGCCACACATTGCAATATCAAAAACTAGACAGTTTCGACAATAGTGTGGGTGATCTAGAATCCGTAGTAAGTGTTGCAAGCTAAAGCGACGATCGCGCCACCGATAGCCTGCGCTAAGGACGCTGTCACGACCAACACGAACACATGAAACCTTCCACACTATACTTATTTACTGTCTACTGGCTTATTATCTAAATAAGAATGGCGAGAGTTTTGATTACGTCAAATGCATTTCGTGGTTTATTCGTATGTAACCACTAATCAAGAAAATATTTTGAATTTAACTCTTGCACTGAAACAGTTTGACAGGAGTTAAAGAGGGAGATGTTAGCAAATACATAGTTACAATAAGTGTACAGTTAGGTTTCTAAATGCAAACTATGTACGGTTTTTAAAACTCCACCAGATTCACTACTTCTAACTACTTACTGTGATCTAGGCGTATTAAAACTATCAAATCGATATCAATAAATCATTAAAATATCTACGAAGTTAATCTGATTGCAACTGTTAATTGCATTAATAGTCACGGCAATAACTTTAAATTAGATAACCACTTATTAAATGTTTTTCAATTAATTCAATCGCTTGCTATTACGGCACTTTTCTTCAGTAAATCCATAATCGATAAGTGATCGAGAGAAATTAAGGACTTTAAAGTACTAACCAGAATACATTCGTAGGGAGGGTTTAGATGAATTCTCAGAGAATTCAATTGAATAAATAATATCACTCGATTCAATTACGTAAAGAATAAACATTAAGTTTTATTACATTTGAAATATATTACTACATTTGAAATATATTACTACATTTCAAAACGTAGACCATGTCACAATCATACCAGCCCAAAAGTTTAGAATACAAAATCCAAACCATCTAGTTCTGTTATCAACTTATGAAATAGTCTTTCTTGTACAATTAAGATAAGACTAATGCACAGTGCAAGAACTTGTAAATTAAAAATAACGATCTTGGAGTCACGACAGGTTAGAGGTTTCTCAGTAAAATTTACATAAATACCATGGATAAATTCCGGGTAAAGACAAGGATTTCAACCGTACCCCAGGAAAGACATAACGTACTATAAAAGCGAAAGTTAATAGCGCATTACATTAGATTATATTCATCTACAACGATAATAAGGCAGAAATGAAAACCACTAAATCTTTAAGCATTGATACGGAGAATTTAATACCAAGGAAATACTTTAGATATGTTAATAAAGAATAAATTCCAGATAACAATAATCTTAATCCACTTAAAATGAATGAGGAAAATGATGAAATCATTCAAGCTGTTATGGACCTTGTTAATTACGATGATGACGGGAACGATAATCAAGAAGACAAGAGGGTACAAGATAAGGGAGAAAGTACTGATGTTGAGGTCACAGGGTAATATGCTGAAAGTAATACGACCATTACATGGAAACATGACGACGGCCTTACAAATCGCACTCCGCAATCAGATTGTGAGGCTCCATGCAAATATAAACACTGTTGTTCCTAGCCGTTGACATTTAAGACCAGAAATACATCTCGTATCTAAAGTTTATCGGTAAAAGTTAGCGCCGTCGTCAGCATTATCTGTGAATCGAATAGCAATTGATAGTGCTCACGCTAACTAAACTGTTTTGTGTTTATATCGCAGTGGCCTTTAATTTTAGGGTCGACTTAGCTAAAGCGACACTTCTAGTTTTGAAGGAATTCAAAGGTTAAGTTATCTGTTTTCCATCAGGCAGATAGTATTGTCTGTAACTTTAAGGACATACAAATACTTAAACCTCTTAATTGTTTAGTCTTAACTAAAGAAATTCCCGTTGTTGACTTACTCAATGACACGACGAATGATCAAAATAATAATACATATATTGAAAAATTTAACTTTTTTCTTTTCCGTGGAATAAAAAGCTATCTCATACCAATTATGATTATGACATTAATTTCAATTCAACGAGAATATATTTAATTGCATTTACAGATAGCTATTGTCGCCACAAAACCTGTCATATTCAAGGTTTATTAGACATAATGCACCCATCAGATTTCTCAGTTAAAATACACCTACATCAGAATCGTATCAAGATTGCAAAGGGACAATGATAGATATTAATCCATTTCCCTCATACTTTCACAATACGTAGGCAGATGGACAATTCATTGTAGAAATAATTATTTATAACAATCATGGCTTTATACAGAAGAAGAAAGAGTTCAAAATGCTATGCAGTAAAATTTAGGAAACAATTCTAAAAAGCCGTTGTCTGTGAACCCAATTTTTTGTAATAATACTATTTTTATGTCACATAGTAACCATATCAGCGTTAATATTAATAAATATAATAAAACTGAATGTTTGTTAGTTTATACTCGCTAATCTTCCAAAGTTACTTTGTACTAGGCTCTAGATCATTTCCTACATCTTCATACGTATGTACCTAAGTTAGCATCAACATTTTTATTTCTATAACATAACATCATGCCTTTTTATCCCCGAAGGGGTAGGCAGAGGTAGCACATTACGGCACTTAATGCCACTGTACAATGTAACACCCAATTTTTACTATTTATGTAATGAGTCCCATGTAATAGGGTTGAGAGGGTTTGCCTATTGCCATATACCGGGCACAATTGCAGACTCCGTGCTACTACTGAGATTTTTTTTAAAACCCTGTAATACTTATTACTTTGCCCGACCCGGGAATCGAACCCGAGATCCTTTACACGGCCAACGAGACAGTCATTTTTATTTCTTTATTAATAAATCTTAAACTAAAGGAAGGTTAAACTCGTAAACCATTCACTAGTTTCTCCTTTGCGACTTTAAAAAACAGAAACCCGCAAGGAAAGTCACAGCACAAACGCTAGTACACTTCTAACGGTGTAACATTAGCTGGTACTGAACCATAGCCATATGACATTGCCTTGCGTGCGCGCACATAATAATCCTGTTTATAAATAACGGCAATTTATACATGAATAAAGGAAAATCTACCAAATTCATAGTTCACTGGTTATTGGTGTCAGTTGGTAAATAGATGATAATTATGATTATTTTTTTAACTTTATTTTTCATTAACATGCCGACCTATTTTAACCTATTGTACTAGTCTATTGATAAAAGCAGGTACTTCTACTAACTCCATTACTAAACTTCTAAAGCCTAGTTTCTTTGGGTATGTAGTACACAGTACACCGTAGCTACTATCATTATATTAAATATCATTTTGTTTTATAGCATAAGCCGGTAAACGAGCAGACGGATCACCTGATGGTAAGCAATCGGCGTCACCCATGGACACTCGAAACACCAAGGCGTTACAAGTGCGTTACCGGCCTTTTAGGAATTGGGAATTTGAGGATTGCGGAAGATTCAGGGATTCGGAAGACGGGGACTAAAGAGGGGGGGGGGGGAATGGGCCTCCGGTAACCTCACTCACTTGACGAAACACAACGCAAGCGTTGTTTCACGTCGGTTTTCTGTGAGGCCGTGGTATTACTCCAGTCGAGCCGGTCCATTCGTGCCGAAGCATAGAATTACTATCCGCCGTACTCCGACATTTAATGGCTACTTAATCCAGTCCTTAGAAATTGTTTTCGGAACAAAATCGTAACTAAGGAATAGTTTAAATAATCATTAAATGTCTTTTGAATATCGCAGTATATGTATTTACTATGTATTGGCATTTGGTAACTAATTATTTTAGTAGTAAGCAATCAGAATGCCTGTGTTAATAAAATTCGATGCTTTAGCAACATCAACACTTCAACGACAGATTACGCTTACAAACAGTAATATTGTCTATCACAACAAAGAGAAATAATTTTAATGAAGGGCCTATCCTACCTTCCTTGAATCCATACACTGTTATGTTTATACATATGAATCTCCATGTAGGAAATCCTTTATGTGAATAAGATTCAAATTATAAACTGGAATCGAATGGTCTTAATCATAAATTATAATAATAGTTACAGACTTGTTAGCGTAGAAGTTTATCTTGTTAACGTTTATTGGCTTATAGCAAGTCTGTGCAAATGACTTAGTTTCTCTAGCTGTAACAGCATCATCACCTAAGTAATGAAATATCAGTAGAGATATAACATCAGAAGAACTACTCATCATCAACATCACATCAGCCACAAGACTATCGTCCATTGCTCCCTCAATAAAAGACAAAGTCAAAAACAATTATTACAATTAGACCAGGAAGGCACTTTTGAACGTCAACAAAAAATTCATAGTGAAGCTATTTATTAATTCCAAGGCATAGATTCCTATGGAGAAGAACGAGCAAGATACTCTATAGGTTATTTTTTTCAATCAGATTTACAATACAATCCTCTAGTTTGACTTCCAGATGAGGCCAGTAGCTCTTAATACTCTAAAAAGAGCTCAGAATGTTATCTTGCATAATCATTAGCCATTTTGTTATTAATAAGCAAACAAAAGCAGAAATTAACAAAAAATAACAAACAATAACTTATGTCCCATTCTTATTAGATCACCACATGTCCATAAGCAATGCAATTAAATTATTTTTTACAATACGACTTGTCAAACATCGACATATGACAAGTCATAAAAGAGAATTAATGCAGGCGCGACAGGAAACGCATACAATTGGTAGCACCGGATATTTGTTAAAAGGGCTCGACCTTGCCCAACAATCGATAAAAGTAAGGTCAATTGGCAGGATTCGATGGATAAAGTTGATCATCAATGGAAAATAGACATTATGGCCACAACAGAAGACACATTCATGAAGGCTGATGTGATAAAAAAAATAACAAACGACGATACATACTGTAACAGTATCGATCGCTTCTTCAGATATTGACATTAAAGTGAATAATGAAATTTTGAAGAAGACACAAATATGCAATTTTAGAGGAAAATACAGCAAAAAAGAAATCATTACACAAGGAACATAAGTTAAAATCGAACAAATCAGTCGTTACAATCCTTCTACGGATACAAGTATGCACGAAGCCACATCAATACTAATAACAAAGCACATAAAGTTGCGTGCCTTGAAAGCTAAGCTCGCAAAATTATAGCAATCTTCAAACGGCCATAATTCTGTATGAAAATGAAAATAAACTGAGATCTTATAACTCCACCGGGAAGAAACTAAAGCGAATAATTGTAAGCCAACGTAATTGTTGGTTTTCGCTTCGAGATTATAAAGGATTATAAAGTGGCAAATAGTGCGTTCCAAGGAGTAACTTCCAGGAGTAGTGCAAATTGCTAAATAATTTTCTTAAAAACCCGTTTCAGGGTAACATAATGGCTGAGCAAACTGCATCTAACGATACACTTCTTGCAGACTCAACGTTTGTACAAACTAGAATCAACAATTTTATGGCTCGTAAAAACACAAACAGCTCAAGGAAATCCTGATATTATCTAACGTTTCTTCACTAACGATACAACACTTACTAATTTAATTCAAATCAGCCAAATGGCACGAAAAGGTGTGACCAAAGACCAGCAAGACGTGTAAATCATAATTACTACTCGATATAAGTACTATAATAAGGACCATGAACCGATCCATACAATTTCCTGAACGAAGTATAACACAATTATATATCAATTAAACTTCAGCTAGTGATTACAAGAACTTTCCTAGTCCACGTGCCGTGTTGTGCAACCCGGCTTTGAATTATGGAGTCACTAATACTGATCAAGATAACTCGAAAGCAAACCATGGAGTGCTGAATAGTGCTGGAAAATTTATAGCCCCAAGTGATAATATGGCAGAACAAACATTAATGGAAACTGATATAAATTATGCGGGGAAAGGAGGAATCTATGTTAAAGACAATGTTTCGAAGAAAGGCAATGTAGAGTACGCATTAACTGATAATTCATTTAAGTGTTCCGTCCTTTCATTCAATTGAAAATTTGTATTAAAGCTTACAGTGACGCAAGAGGAAATAGACTCGTTATAATTTATCCGGCAGGCGATTCGCACCGACCGTTTGATTAGCCCAGTACATGTCCAGTATATGAGACTTGACTAGCGTTTACTTAAACGTAAATTAAATTTAAATTGTCTACTGGAACGCCGGTTATTTCATTTCACTTTCATGGATAATCGCATAATCACTACAAGTAAAACGAATCTAGATCGTTTTATCAACACGTTGCCTACTAAGTTCAATACCATTAATAATTTCATAAGACTTGACTATGGTATAGATAGTATCCATGCTTACATTCACGCTAAACGAACGCAATCGGACAGATCTAATCGAGACATCGTCTCGAAACAATTTATTTATAGGCTCATTAGAGAACTTAGTGCATATGCTGTAAAAGCTCTTTAAGAGCTCGGAGAGCATTAATACCCTTATAATATGCGATATACAAGATAACGCTCGAGCAATTGGTAATTTATTCAATTACAACCTGTGTGCCTTTCTCAGTAGGACGAAAATACTATGAACAATTTTGACAAATAAAATAATTGCTTGTCTTCTATGCTGTAGTACATGTGCTTCGTAACCTGCTGAATAATTCAAGGCACGCATAATCGATATGCAATACGATACCAAGTGTATCGATTTCCCTTTCAGTAAAATACGACTTGTATTCAGTGGAAAATGCCATTCTGATATATCCACTGAGTGAAACGTAGAAAATAAAGATAGCACCATCGATAGTATAGCTGCCGCAGTATTTAACTTTCAAGGCAATGAAATCATCAAGTGCGTTGAAAGAGAAGGGCCTATACATAATGAAATAGAACAAACACAATAAATTATTATAAACGTAATAGAGCAAGGCGTAAACGGCGTGAAAGTTTAATTAATTAATGAAACTGAACCTTAAAACGAGTTGCCGACAGTTTACAAAGATAACACAAAATACGTTCATGTTCATAATATAGAAATTGCTCGGTATATTTACAAAATTGCGTTTGCTGGTTACGGAGGTGATAGCAACAAAGCAACTGGATATAACATTAAGGAATAAGATTGAATTTCAACTGCTGAACGATCTCCGTAGAGCAAAGTTGTTATGGAAGGTGAGAAATTAACTAACGGCTAAGATTTTAATGTTGAGAAAATACGTAGTGGCTCAAGAAGTAGGAACTTTCACAGATTTGAGATAAGGCGTAGTTAAAGTCAAAATGACAAGCACAGACATCTCAGTTAACAGTTGCGTTTGAATTCTATGGCGGACGAAGAAAATAATGGAGGATTAAGAGGTAATCAATGGATTATAAATATTTATGAGGAAGTTTCTATGCGTAATGAACCTAACATAACTTCGGTGAGAGTGATAAAGATTCGTCTGTGAATCATCTAAAAGTAGTATTAACTCATTAACGCCATGGTGACCATTAACGCCACCACTTCGGTCACCGGTGACCCACCGGTGACCGAAGTTAGCGGAGGATTTGCCTTCAAATGGTTTTTTATTGGCAGTCAAAGCCTTAAGGATAATGTAATAATCAAGACAATGCCTACATAGTATTAATAAAAATATACAAAGACACATCTACGTATTTATAGTACAGACGCTTTACGTAATTAATGTAATATTCGTATGTCATTACTGAAAATATTCAAGATAGAAAAACTCAGCACATATTTGCTTTAACTAAATACGTACGAAATCTATATATATATCTATATATATATAATTCAAAGGTGATTGACTGACTGACTGACTGACATAGTGATCTATCAACGCACAGCCCAAACCGCTGGATAGATTGGGCTAAAATTTGGAATACAGATAGATGTTATAACGTAGGCATCCGCTAAGAAAGGATTTTGATAATTTCTACCCCCAAGGGGGTAAAAAAGGGGATGAAAGTTTGTATGAAACTTTGTCAGTTTTAAACCGATCGGGTTTAAATTTAGCATGCAGATAGATGTTATGACGTAAGCATCCGCTGTGAAAGGATTTTGATAATTTCCACCCCCAAGGGGGTAAAATAGGGGATGAAAGTTTGTATGAGACTTTGTCAGTTTTAAACCGATAGGGTTGAAATTTGGCATGCAGATAAATGTTATGACGTAGGCATCCGCTGTGAAAGGATTTTGGTCTTTGCCACCCCCAAGAGGGTAAAATAGGGGATGAAAGTTCTGTGAAAGGATTTTGATTATTTCCACCTCCAATGGGGTAATGTAGGGGATGAAGGTTTGTATGAAGCTTTGTCAGTTTTACACAGATCGGGTTGAAATTCGGCGTGCAGATGGATATTGTGACGTAAACGTCCCTTTAGAAAGGTTTTTGAACATTCTCACCCCAAAGTATGATACTTTGCCAGTTTTATATTGATCGGGCTGAGACTTTGCATGCATAAAGTTACTATGACATAGGTATCTCCTTAGAAAGGATTTTGATAAATTCCACCCCTAAGGGGATAAAATAGGGAATGAGAGTTTGTATAAATCTTCTTAGCCATTGAATTTAGAATCATTGAATCTTTTTGAATTACATTCGGTAAAACAATGATTTGGGACCTGGGTAACGTTTGATAGTTTTTATCACAGATGTCCCACGGGAACGGGAACTATGCGTCAATGCCCCAGGACTCTCTAACTCTTAACCACTGAACTTATTTTAGAGAGATTCGGTACAACAATAGTCGATAGAATAGTTTTTATTACTCAAACCTTACGTGATCGGGCACTGTACTGGTAAGATCCCTGTGGGATTATCTATTTATTGAAACTATGATAAATCATTTCAAAATAGGTAAATCTTACTTGGGCACTGAATTGATTCTGATTAATTCTGTCAGAAGTCATTAATCTACGCGGACGAAGTCGCGGGCAACAGCTAGTCTTATTTATAAATGCGTTTACCGGCCAACAAGACAATGAAACACAAAGTGTAATTAATGCCTTTAATACAACATAAAAGGAAGGTTATGCTTGAAAAACATTAAATAATCGTGAAAGTAGAAATTGGAAGCGATAATTTCCTAGTAGAAAGATATTGAAGAGAATGTAGTGGCTTCACACGTGACGGGTAGCTCATATGAAACGTCTGACCCTTCAACCTTACATGCTAAGTTGGACGAAGCTTACCTATAACTAAGAATTTTACCAATGAAAGGTTTTATAGAGGCAGCTTATTTCTTGTATGGGTTGCTAATAATGATTATTTCAGTTTTAGTAATCCTGTATCCCAATGCATTTTTATTGCATCAGCTAGCAATGTTTGGACTACAGATTAGCTATTTAATCTAATCCATTTCATACTACGGTGAAGTTCTGGATGACCTTTCAGTATTTTTTATTTTGTATTGTAACGCATTATCATACTGCCTTTTGGCATGGGCACGCGCAATTTAATATTATTTTTATTATATCTTGATTTGTTGCGTAGTTTTAAAGATCTAAGCATTCATAGCGACAGACAGACGGCGGATAGCGACTTTGTTTTATACTATGTAGTGATATTTTGTATTTATGTAAGTATCTATATTTTTATTTTTATAATCTTTATTTTGTGTGCCAATTGTCAAATAAATGTATATTTTTTTCTTTCTTTCTTATATTTACACTCAATTACATATTACCTACGAGCTTTACTCACCATAAGTCAATATCATACAGTTAAATCTATAATCAACTCCGTGTTTAAATCAGGCGAGGCTCATTACAGCGAGCTAATGTTTCGTCATATTTCTGCGCAGTATTAAGGCTACAGCCTGGGGGCACTGAACAGGCTATTGTAGGGGATTTTTGCCACAATATGTTATCAGAACTGCGTACTACAACCACTTTCGCGGTGCTTTCTAAATCCCCTTGAAGATTAGCACGCAAGTATACTACCGGTGTCGACACGGAAGTTTTATTGCCCGTGTTATTGTGATTGTGTCGATAAAAACGTGCGAGAAATATGGACCACATTAGTGCCACTAGAGTTCTGATGTTTCTGTCCATGTCGCAATCTAGGAAGCTTGCTTCCTTTCCCATGAGTATAGGAATTTTTAGATTAGATTGCATAGACATATTTTATCTGTTTTAGTGTGACATGTCCTAAGAGTTTACTTCTGAATGAGTTCAATCAACACTACACCGCGCTGTAACATCTCTTTGTAAGTATATAGTCTACCATCATAAAATTTATAGGTGAGACAAAGTCAGTGGAACCATCGTCCTTAGTTGCATTTTATAGACCAAAACACCTTGCGTTCACCTGTGCGCGACATTTAAATGTTGATAATATCTGTACCTACTTGATACCTACCTAAAGGAACAAGAAGCCATAAAACTAAACTTCAGTAATTTATTAACTAAAACATCGCAGCTTAAGCATAAATACAAACAAAATGAAACATAATTTATTCTAACAAACAGTTCAAATTCGTGATTCACAGTAAATCAAATGCCGACGATCTGTCCTACTTTATTCGTCCTTTAGTCTGTAGTAAATCTTATCCGCGGGCATTATTACTGAATGCTACTTTGCACGTAGTATCTCCGGCCACCAGGGGGCGCGATGGCGCGATACTATCGCGTTGACGCCGCGGGAGAAATATTGCGCGCGAGCAAGCTCACATCTGGAAGTTCCCGCTACTATAATACTATCGAGTGCAACACTTCAAATGCATTTTCAGCATCCATTGCTTATTTTGTAAAAGCGGTTTTCAAATGATGAGGTAGTTAGCTCAGCAATGTATTGCAAATGTAGTGTGTATGATTTAGTGTTGTACGTTACTAGTAAATTCCCGTACTTGTAGGTATGTGCCTTATTGCAAGTCACAAGTTGTGAAATTGTTCCTTTGTTACGTGTAGACATAACAAATTTGTTCAGAAACAATATTTTAGCTTCCCATGACATTGATTTTGTTCGTAGCTTTTTGATTTTTTTCTCGTTTCAGGCGCAACTTTGTTTGATGTAGCTGTAACGAAATCTTTTAACACGATCTTAATGAAAATGTTAAGATTAATTAGTGGTTTTGATTTGTAAGCCTAAATTCATTTACTTTGATTGTTTGCTGTCCATATTACATTACAACTAGTAGTTATTTAATGCCTTTATCACCTTTATCTTCCAAATCAGAAGTTGTAAGACAATTTTTCTTATTTTCTTCCTTCCTACCACCACCTTACCAAAGCTTTTCAACACTAAGCACTAAGGACATAAGTGAAACCAATAAACAGAGTTTAGTTTAAGTACTTTCTCCAGCCAATCAGATAGATGACCATCTTTTACGCGTGATGACACAGACAGAAGTGACAGAATTAATAGAAGTGACATGTAACGAGATGAAGCCGGTAGATCTCAAAATAGATCGAACCGTGTCGAACCAATTAATACTAATTTGTGATCTGATACACGATACGTGATTTGCGAATCAAATTGAATTTAGTTTCACACGTTTATTAGATTGATATGTTGATATTAAAGTGTAATGTTTAGTATAGTATGCTGTCGTTAGTGTCATGTATGTTTTTGATCTAAGAGGAACAGACTATGCCACGTTTTTATATCCTAGCATTTTTAGTCAGTAAGAATTTTACAGTTCTTTTAATCTTCTCCAAATTAATGATCGCAATGGGTTATGAGGATTTTCCATTTTCGGGTCATAGAAATTTCCTTGTTTCGTTACAAACTGAGGTGAAATTTTAATTGTATTATAAAATTGATGAATAGATGTACTAAATTATTAACTAGATCAGGAGATTATATACGAATACTTAGTCAGCATCAACATTCAACACTTTCTACCACTACACCAACAAGCCAGGTTAATTTAAGCACTTTTTTATTTGGTTAAGTTGTTACATAACTTGATATGATCGTAATGAATGTGTGTTCGCTGTATACAAGTAAGTTTAATGACTCCACTTCAAATTTTAATAACCAAATCAAACATATCCGGACATGTTACATTATTACAATTTCAATAGAAAAAATACACCAATTTAAATATCAGACTCTTTCACATTAATCATATGGGTACGCATAAAACAAACTGCGAGTGCGCCTGAGGGAGCGAAAGTCGCTACCGAAGTGAGCCGAGGCAGCCCGACTTTAGCCGATCTTACGCTGCGATAAATTCATTAATCACTTGCACTGCCGGCCGAACTAAATGATACCGTTTTCCTACACTTACACCGCCTGCCAGATTAACAGTTATTGCTTTCCTATATCGCTGTTAATAATGCGAAATTAGTTCGCGTCTCGATTACAAACTGAGACTATTTGTCTTTGCATTGTTCCGCTATTGTTGTGGGGAAATCTTGGTATTGTGTTTATGTTTATGTTAGGGCTTATAATATCTTATGATATTGACGTTTCAAACTCTGGTATAGCAATAATATCATATGGCACTACGTCCGCTTTATGTACCTTATTTTTGTGTACACTAATTTTAATCCTCCGTTGAATTCTCCAATAAAACATTAACCTTCCTTTCTAATCTCTGAAAATAGTCATTTTCGTTATTTTTATGCGCAATTACAAATGTATAGTTTTTTTTAAGGAGAGAAAATCATCGAATGTCTTCTCCCGCCTGGGTGAGGCGGGAGAGAGTGTCAGACTCTTACTGACTAAAAACCACCCCGTTCCTACTCCTGCACTTCGAGCCGCCCCCGGTAACCCGTTAGGTTCTCCGCGGCAAATGAAGTATAGTTAAGGACATATCCAATACTTATCTTCTTTATGTCTCGCAAGTAACTGAAATAGTGGAGCGGTCCAGCTATATTGCAAATGGCGTCCGTTTCTCGTCAGACACGATTAACGATCACTCATTTGAATTTGCTTTTAACTGCGCATTCAAGTCTTTCATTGGGTCTCGCGACGTTACGACTTCAATTTTATTTAACTAATAGCCGCATAGTTATAAGTATTTAAGTTCGATTCCAATTAGACGTATTGTAATAAAAAATTGTATGACAAGGGCACGGACCAAGAGTAGAATTAATATGTAACACTAGCTACTTCCGCGCGGTTTCACACGCTCTGATCAGCTCCTATTGGTCGTAGCGTGATATAGGTTTTATAGCCTATAGCCATCCTCGATAAATGCGCTATCCAACAAAAAAAATCAAATCAGACTTGTAGTTACGGAGATTAGCGCATTCAAACAAACAAACAAAAAAACAAACTCTTCTGCTTTATATAATAGTTTTTTTGGGGTAAAATCATCGAATGGCTGCTCCCGCCTGGGTGAGGCGGGAGGGAGTGTCGGACTCTTACTGACTAAAAACTACCCCGTTCATTCTCTTGCACGTCGAACTGGAGCCCCGGTAACCGTTAGGTTCGCCGAGATTTAAAAAAAAAAGTTCGATTCCGACCTACTAGACTGAACATGATAAGCCGTATTTTTTTTAAACAAACAAGACAGATGGCCTGAAATACAGATGAGTTTACAAACAAATCGACAGAATTACTTTTAACCAGCGTGAACTACCATTTCCCATAACGTTCAAGTAGGCCATACAATGATTAATTGTTCGCCCTAAAAGCACGTTCAAACACATTTCTAATTCTTTTGTTGTATAAGCAATACACACTTTTCTCATGTTAAAAAACAATCCACGATGGTGTGTAGTTAAACTTGGCTTTACGTGTACGTACCAAGCTAATAAACCAGGTTAAAATGATCCCGCTTTGTATGACCTTTGCACACATTGGACGGTCAGTTTATACTGGTTTAGTACAGCTTGAGGTGTTACCATGTACTTCTGCTCGTTAACAAAGGGAAATAATTTACGCATTTTACCGTTCGTAATTTCCTTTGCAACGCAGTGTAATCTGTTAGATTTTAGTTCTCACTTAAATGTAATAGCGACTATCTTACATTCATCATTTTGCTGTACTTAATAGTACGCAGTTGAACTGTCTCATGTTCAAATACAGAAACTCCACTCAATTCAAAATCAAAAAATTTGACTGCACGGTTGGTGCGGTGGTTGGGCAACTGGCTGCCGCGCATCCATTATGTAATTAACTTTGAAGCTACCATTAATAAAAGAATATTCAGTTGCATATTAAGTAAATCTTGATTTATTTCATCGCAATACCCAATTACATTGTCAATACTAATTTCTTTATAAACAATGTTGAACTGGTGATGGGTGAAATTTATAAACCACTTTTTTTCTCGGAAGCAAGACAAAATGTCGAAGTTGAAGTAATTTTAAAGTCAAAAGTCAAAATAATTTATTTCAATTAGACCAAGAAGACACTTTTGAACGTCAACAACAAAAAAATTTAGAAGTGAAGACAACAATTTCAATATGAGGAGAGTTGGTCATAATTTTGTACTTATTATCCGCCATTTGACATTGAGCAAGCGTGAAAATTACTATTAATACTATGCCTTAAGCAAATAGGGTTCCTTAAATTGCTTTCGTTTTCTTTAGATTCTTTGTCAGCCATTTAGACTGTGAATTTTGAAAATCTAATTTTCTCTTGCTAATCTTGTATTTCTATGTAACAACTTCAACGCAACCCACAAGTAATATTTAACATTAAATATTATAGCAGCCGATGGATTAAATACTTTACTCTGAGCATAATAAACCCATGCGTCACGACAAACCAAATATGGCGGCCAGTAAAAATATGTAAATAAATAAACTTTTACCAAAACATTCGCCTTTTATGTCGTTACACTGATTTATTTTTGTTTCTTTGATGAAGGTATTTACGTTTCATTCATAAAAAACTGGGTGAAGATTATTATATGTGGATAGTTATAAACTTTGGTGTTAAATAAATATATTTTTACTTTTATGAGTTAAAACGGTGTAATAATGAAATCAAAAAGAAAAAATATATAAACGCTTGGCCAGTATGTACCAGTACCAGTTCTTTTTTGGTTTATTTTTATTTTTCTTTTACATAAACCATCAGAATAATAAAGCTTTATGGTCGTACCTATATAAGTATTTGAAGAAATATAGGTACAACAGTTCAATTCCAATAACATGAACTCTATACCGATAACCGAACCACACGCCATTTCTCTTTATCTCTGAAATACTGTTTTCCTATAGTTTCCTTACAAAACCGATAGCTCACAATCAAAGCAAGCAGCTATTAGCTGAGATCGATGGCTCCAAATAATAGATGGTCATGTCACAAACTGACTAGCAAGGGTTAATTGTGACAGCGACCCGGCTTCGAAAGTTGCCGCGAAACTAAGCATTAGTCAATAGACAAACGGTATGCGAGCCCACCACAGACTAAACAGCTTATTATGCACAGATTATAACGTGAAAATTCTCTATGATAAAGTAATGGCTGTTTATTGACATTTATAAAAAAAAATATTAAGTATTTATTGGATATATTGGAAAACAAATATTTTATGAGATTTTGAATTTCATTGTGAACATTGTAGTAAGCATGAATGATTACTGAATAAATTAAAATAAAAACTAATCATCTTAACGTCATGACAAGTAAATATTAAAAAAAATATTTATGTTATTACTTTACATGTAAAAAGTGTTAACACCTACTATCATACGAATAGTAATCACTGTTGTTATGGATAGACAATCACGTCAAGTCCAGTCACTTATTGACATGTTCTTGCCTATCATTGGTAAAACTACTTGCTTGGAATAACAAACAGTCACTTATCTGCCTTGAAAAAAATGTCTTTTCTCATCTTCTTGTACGGCGTCGCTTGTTCTCCAAAAGCACCTTAATACCTTAGTTAGTCAATTAAAATTATCTAGCTATTCGCAAACACTATAAATGAGGCAGGCAACAACTAAATATTAATGGCTAATGGCGCTACATAGTTTCACAATGTAAGCTATCTAATAATCGTAAAACAGCCGTTTTAATTAAAGGGAAACATTGTTTGCGGTACGCAATAAATATAATACCTAGTTATACTATGGTCTATGGTCCCTGCTGTACTTTACAACGTATCCACAGTTATGATTGGCCAGTAATTTCATGTTCTATTTATGAACAGGTGCGATAATCTTTACTTTTAAATGCTAGGATACATTCACACGCATTCTAAAATCAAATATTTTAGAGATTTTTGATTAAAACTTTGCTGTGCCTGTCTATCTGTCCATCTATCATTCTGCTGAGGTTTCGTTACGACACTAATGACACTACACTAAAACCCAAATTCAACTTCATGCATAACATAAGTATTCATTTCATCAAAATTATTTTCCACGAAACAAAAGAAACGAAGCAAAGGAAACCGCTATTCAGCCTCTCTACTCTCGGACGTAACTCTATGGTAATCAGATAAGGGCAATTTGTACGACCATAGATACGTGATCGCAGATGATCTGATGACCTTTGCTTACGGCGCTCTCGTTTAGCGTAACTTGTGATTTTACTATCGTTAGGACAGATTTATCAATTTTCTTTCACTTCTGGATATTTGTAGAGTACTGTCGAGTGTATTAGATAGAAGATTTATTTTTCGTAGATCAATTCGAGGTTTAATCGACTTCGAGCTTCTGTTCTTAGAGCGATCTAGTTGTAATGATTTAACTTTCAACAGTTTCGTTTTACATATGTTATTTTTCAATATTAAATCTGCCGGCTAAGTAGCGATATGACATTTTATAGAACAGGATCATGAATGAACTAGGTACCAGGATGAAGAGAATCTAAAAAATCTTAAGTACTTATCTAAAAAAAATTTATCCAGGTTAAATTTTCTTCACTTTAAGCTGTTCTAAAATGAAAATAATTTCAGAAAAGTCCGACTATACGCGATATCCCTCGCATCGTGGGCAAACATACCCAAGCATCAGATAAACGCTAATTTGTACTGCCACAGATACATGATCTGCGATGATCTGATGACCTGCGCACGAGTCGCCTTAGTTAAACCACGTTAAACGTTACCTTTGCTTCCTATCACGTAACGATCATACTATTTGTCAGTTAACATGCATACTTCCGAAGGGTGAAGGAATCGTGAGTGATATGGTGGTCATGACAAATTCTAAATGTCTATGGTCATAGAATGATAGGTAAAAGGAGGTTATATGAGTTTTTCGCGTTTATGATTCTTCGTTTCTTTTTCCCATTGCCGAATTTCAGAGGCGATTACAACGAATAATTTCGAAACTAAAAAAGTAAAAAGATAAATACAAAATAGCTATCAAAATAAACACCATTACACCAGATTAAAACCACTACATTTAAATTTACAATGTAACGAACGCCTACACACATGGCTTTACTATCTTCAAACACCATAAATCCATAGGGCACACGACCACAAAGAACTCTCGCTCACGAAACGTCGAACTTAATTAAGGCCATCTCTCCATCGCTGGCTGATTTATTATCGTCATTAGAGCGTGTTCGAGTTGTCACGAAGACGCCGTCGATACACCGCAATGGATCCGTAACAACGAGAATAAATCGCTCGCGATACTGTATTGAGATGTTCTATTACGCAATGGTGAGTTATAAATGGTGTTTCTGTTTTGGTAGTTGCCTGAAAGTTGGGAAGGAAATAGGTAAGAAAAGTTTTTAATTTTGTTTTTTTGTTAAGGAGAACTACAAACAGTTACATTATAAAGGTTTACGAACTAACGGCTACCTCGTTGGCCGAGTAGGCGCAAGTGGGACTGTCAAGGGGTCTCAGGTTCGATTCCCAGTTTGGGCATAGTATTATTGGTTTTTTTTTAAATCTCAGTAATAGCACGGCGTCTGGAATTGTGACCGGTATATGGCAATAGGCTCACCCCCTATCACATGGGGCTCGTAACATAAATAGTGAAACTAATTATGTTACAAGTCCCATGTCATAGGATGAAGACTAGTTTCACTATTTATGCACATTTCCAGACTCCGTGCTACTACTGAGATTTTTAAAAACCCAAGTAATACTTTGCTCAAACTGGGAATCGAACCCGAGACCCCTTACCCGGCAGTCGCACCTGCGACCACTCGGCCAACGAGGCAGTCACACAATCTAGCATGGCTTGAAACTAGTCGAGTTCCTCGTCAAACAGTTACGTGAGTAAGCCGATAACATAATAATTTATCTATAATATAATATAATAATAGTATGTCTCACGAAAGTTACAATACAAATAATTATCAAATATCTCTGAATATCGCAGTAAGAATAGTAAATGAGATTGCATCTATGCCTGCAAATTGTATGAATTATTTATTTTATTTAAATCCATGACAAATCATTATGTATCGTTGACAAATTATATCAAATCAATCCTACATGGTTCAGTTAGTATAACTTTAAATCAAAATTCTACTTAAACAAACTTCTTATCAAAACCGTTGAGAATCTTTAACTTTAATGTAACCTATATTAAATAATATTTTCCTACACATATGTGTACCAGTTCCATTTTCTGGTAACAACAAGAAATTGTAAAACAGGTAAGTACTTCATAGAACCGCGGAAGGCCTATCGGGTTGCCGGGGCTCCGGTTCAAAGTGCAGGAGTAGGAACGGGGTGGTTTTTAGTCAGTAAAAGTCTGACACTCCCTCCCGCCTCACCCAAGGCGGGAAAAGTCATTCGATGACTCCCCCACAAAAAAGGTAAGTACTTCATTATTTTGTTGTGGCTATCTACATTATATTTTTTGTTACTTACCTGCTATTATAAATTTCAATCTCTATTTTTTTACACACACGAAACTTTCTAGGAAGAAAATTAGATAATTAAACTTATACCTAGATTTAAATAAAAACAGAGGTTGGACAAAGTTTCTTCGTCCGGACTCATCTACTGCTTTATAAAGATGTCCCACGTCGAAGGCGCTTTTCTATAACCTCTCGTTTGCTAGGCAACTTGAAGATCTCAGTTCTTCTAAGTTTGGTGACTAATTGTAGGATAGGACATGGTCGTGTATTGACTTACTTAACTTATAGTCCTATGTGATAATGTAATAGCAGAAGCGGCGAGCATCGGAATGACGTGGAGCGAGGTGAAGCGAGAAGCTCAACATCGATCGAGATGGAGAACCTCTGTGGACGCCCTCTGGCCGTGTATTAATATATCTATATAAATTAAACCCGTTTCCCGTGGTCACGCCATAACCTGAAAACGGCTAGACCGATTTGGCTGATTTTTTTTTGTTGTGTAGTCCTAAAAATCCTACGGGAATGGGAAAAACAGGATTGCGCGTACGTAGTCGCGGGCAGAAGTTTGTTATGTATATATTCTTACCTTATGTTCTCCGAGTTTCCTCAGCAGCTCGTGGTATGAAGCTCCTCTCGCTGCTGCCAGCGACGGGGGAGGCAGCCGACCTTCCATGCAGTGTAGCCAACGTCGAAGACATTTCAACTCGTGAGCTGTGTCTGGTAAAGACGAAAATAGGTAACATAAAAAAAAACTACTAATCCAAGTGTTTAGTGCTATATATGCAACCATAATTACTATAATTCTAAAAATTGCTAAAATGTTAAAGTTACTAAATTAGTAAAATCATTTTTATTTCGTTGTAATTAGCTATCGTCTTGTAGTTGAAGGCCTATCCATTCAAAATATTGCAATAATACATCAAGCGACCCCTATATTCAATACTAAGAACTAAATGAATAGCAGCGCCATCTAGGCGTTGTAAGCATTACAAAGTATTTGTAGGTACATTGTGATAGTATTGGCGCTTACTCATAGAGGGCGCTGTACTAAACTTCTGAAACTAAAAACTATGATTATAATTTTTAATACATAGTTATTTTGTCAAAAGATGAGTATAAAGATACTAACCAACTGTGTCAGAACTGTCTCCTTCACGATGCTGCTGCTCAGGACTAAGTAGCAACCGGAGACCTTCCCACTTTACATTCAAATGTTCTATTCGCCACGTCACCTGAAAAATAGAAAAATAATATTAGAACCCAAGTTATACAGGTGCCTATAATTATCTAAGCATTATTTAATGGGCTGCGGAGAAGCGCAGGAAGTTAATAGGGCTCCGGCTCGAAACACGAGTTGGAATGGGATGGTTTCAGTAAGTAAGAGTCAGGAACTTCCTTTCACCTCACCTGGGGCAAGAGGAGTCGCTCAATTAATTTCCCCATTCAAAAAAGGAACTAAGCAATGGTATAATGTTAAAATTTGCTTACTTCAGCACTAGCCTCCGGTATACGTTCGAGTATAGCGGTGCCCTGCTCTATGAACTTGGCGCGGCGCGGCTCCACTGCCACCAGCTCCGTCATACGATTCTGTAAGAAACACATCATTGTTATGTTAGAACATGTTTAACAGATGATTAGTAAGATTATAAATCGGAAAGTGAGTTTGTTTGTTTGATTGTTTGTTCCGACTTCACGCCGTAACTACAAAACCGATTGCATTGAATTTTTACAGACGTAAAGTTATGATAGTCTGGATTAAATAATAGGGTACTTTTTATCCCGAAAAAACTGGATATTCCCGAGGGAAAACAAAAGTATTGGTATAGATGGCGGTGTATGTATTGGTATATGTCACATAGGCTACTTTTTATCCTTTTGTGACGCGAGCGAAGCCGCGGGTAAAAGCTAGTTAGTAATAAAAGCATCAGTAAATGGTTATAAGTAGATAGCAACTAGACTTAACAATTGTATGGTAGGATAGAACACAAATTTGAAAGAAGCCCAAGTCTATTAAAGTAAAAATAATACACCTCGTTCACATTTTGAAGAAAGACTGCCTGACTGACTTTACTAGCACTAGGTAGGTATTACAAGCAGACACTAACTCCCTTGCTTAGTTTCGAAGGTTTTTATGGCATAAGCCGATAAATGAGCAGATAGATCACTTGATGGTACGCAATCGGCGCCACCACGTTTCTGCACATCATGAATACCCCTTCCATAAAGGCCTTCCTCATTAACAGTTCTGTATCAAGGTAATGCTATATTTCCAAAAGACAACCACACTTACTATCCTCAACTTCCTGCTGGACAAATTCTCGGGACTAGAATATATCTCCTCCTGCACATGACTGAGCCACTGGCACAGTTCATTGAACTCCGCGACCAACTGACTCAGCGACCACTGGCGGTTGAAGCCAGAGGTCGGATTCAGGAGACGCGGGCAGTGCAGGGCCGGGTTACGGGAGAGAAGCTCGCCATTCGCTTCCTGGAAAAGAAATTGAAGAGTTATTGTAGATTGGTTACCTATGGCAGAATATTGAGTGTAAGCAAGGGTAAGAAACTAGTCTTGCATTTTGGAAATCACATAGAAACTGTAAATTTGTTTAATGGAAATGGAAGTTCGTTTTATACGAACAAGTTAAAGTCATGCCTTGTGATAAAGTAATTGAAGAATTCAAACATTCGTAGGCATTCTCTTTTTATTCAAAGCTTCCAGCGTCATCATTTCAACCCCAAAATTACTCACTGCTAGCTTTCCTCTTCCTTTATCATACTTTACGGTTATTTTCTAGTCGTGTTTCGAGGGAAAATAATAAAGCACAGAACTAAATCACTATAGGACCTTCGAACTCAGTAGCATTATGCTATTGGAGAGGTCTTTATTCGTCATTTAACGGAAAAGGACTGATGATAATAAATAATCTAGGTTGCAAACCAGCTTTTCATATCTTTTTTTTTAACAAAACGTTGCCCCACACTAGGAATTTCTCCTGTGTCGTGGGTGCGTTTACAAACATACAAGTTCACATACACAATGACACCCGAACCCGAAACATCAATTTGTGAATCACACAGTGTTGTCTCGTGCGGGAATCGAACCCGCGACACGTTGCACGGCAGCCAGTTGCCCAGCCACCGCACCAACCGTGCAGTCTTACTACCACATATAGGCGACAATTTAAGGATGAATTAAGGTTTAAAAAAATACTAGCGAGTAGGTACCTTGCAACTATCAATAATCTGGTTGTCCATGATGTAGTCGTAGTGGTGCTGCAGCAGCGGCCACAGGTCGTCGACGGCGCTGCCGCCACTCGCTGCAGACCCCCAGCTGCGGCGCCAAGCTTCGCGACATGGCTCCTTCCTGGAAATGAGAGGTTTAAAGCATAAATTAATACATACTCCCGTGACAGGTATTAGGGAGTCAGTCACTAGAGAATTCTATTGTGAACTTGATTAAAAAAGAATAACATATGGAGTTTCTTGCTCATTCTTCTCTATATACACCGTGGAATAAGTAACAGCTTCACTTTTATTTATTTTTTTGCTGACGTACTCAAGTGCCTTCTTGGTCTAATTAAAATAATAATTTTGACTTTGACTTTAAGTGACTTTGACTTTAAGTGACTTTGACTTTAAGTGACTTTGAAGACTCAAACAAAAGACCAGAGAAGTTTAGGTGATTTTTTACAAAAAAGAATTGCAAATTGCCATCAGCGGATGGTTAGTTACAAAGGGCAGTTAAGTATAGATTAACTTTCCGTCTTTAATATTCCTATTTCAAGACAATAACCTGGATACTATGTCCAAATCCGTGGGTCCAAAACGGACTGTATCAGACATTCTGTCTCTATCCACCCTATGAACAGTTTTGGAATTAGAAAACTCAATAAGCTCTAAGGTCACCTGCACGCCGTCAACCAGGCAATCAAGATGACACTAGAATGACCACCTTCAAACCAGTCTTTCATTAGATTTCTCCATCAAACCTTCCAATAATTACTAAAGAAACTGCTTAACATGTACCGATTACGTAGAAAGTTAAGTTAAAATAAACGAAACCAGTAAATAAGGAGTGTATAAAGTTCAATAACAAATTACACTTTACGTTCAGTTCAGTTCATGGTCATATGAAAATAAATTCAGTATAAATCGAGTGAGTAGTCGTAGTAATTAATTCTTGTTAGTTCATGCGCAACAAGAAAACAAGCTTTGCTGCGTTTGCGCACCAGACTATAAAATAGCTTTTTATTGTGGTTGCTATTGGATATCCCGACTTCGGAAGCCGTTTGGAATGGTAACTTGCATTATATTGTATTTATCTCTCAGAGTGCAGTTGTCAGTTGCTGCTGTTAAATAATCCGATTTAGATAATTCTAATGACAATTTTATACAGTAAGATATTAGACTTTTCACTTTATACAGTAAGATATTAGACTTTTCCTGGTTGTTTGAAGCAAATTTAGAAAAATAGTTAGCAACCCATCCCTTTTTTCCATACCACAACGGAAGGATACCATACGAGAAGGGCATTAGGGATGTCACTGCCTAAATTCAATATTGGGACAGTGTAGACAAAATTAAGTTTATATATTCAACTTCTCAGCGATATGCGACACAATAGCGTCCTTATGAGCACCCGGTGGATCTTAAGAAAAATGGTCCATACTGCTTTCTCTTTCATAAAATGTATTATTAATGTTTTGTTTTTATTTTGACTGTATTTGTTTTATTTCTATTGTAATGATCCTTGTTTTCGTGTGCCAATGGCCAAATAAATGCATTTTCTTTCTTCCTCCAAATGTCACGTGTGCACCCGTTGGATCATAAGGAACGCGGACGCTCGACGGGTTAAATCAGCGTTCCGGCTTTATTAATGGATTTTATACCTCTTTTTCGTAAGACTGTGATACGGCCGCTCAAGTTGTTCACAGCGGCCACCAGGCGGCGCGGGCGCGCTCCTCAAAGATGACAACGAGAAGCTACTCTTCATCGAAGAGTGTTCAAAACCTGGAATCAAAATCATTTGTAACATTAGCGAATTGCACGTAAAATACGCTAATATTTTTGAGGACATTAATAATTCATTTAAAATGTCTTTGGAAAATCAACAATTCCCTCAAACTCCTCCTGCTCCAAGTGAAAGCGGCAATGAGTGTCAGACTAACTGACTAAAAGTGAGGTGGCCGTTCCCACTCCTGCTCCGAGCAGAGATCTCATTAGATAGACCTATATACTCTAACTACCCGCGATCCAGGCAGGGAAATAATCACTTTGATCTCAAACTGAGGCAACACTCTCATATTCACTTTATAAACCTTATGTAGATACTACAGTCTATATATTTCAAATATTATTGAAGATTACTGTAAGCCACACACAGAGTTCCGAAGCCGCATAAATACGCGTATAACGGATAAATTATGAATATAAGCCTTTGACTGGCTTGTTAGCCTGTACATGGCACAGCTGTTGAATTTCCAGGTCGAATAATATTGGCCATGTGACACAGATAATAATTTTAGGACGATTATAGGGTTTTCTTAAGGGGGCAAAATCATGGAAAGACTTCTCTCGCCTGGGTGTGGCGGAAGGGAATGTTAGACTATTACTTATTGAAAACCACCCCGTTCCTACTCCTGCACTTTGAGCCGGAGTGCAACCCGTTAAGTCTTCCGCGGCTCCGTAATACAATTTTACTTAGATAAGCATAAGGTACATTAATCATTAAGACTGACTGCCAATAAAAAACTGTTGAAGGTAAATCCTCCGCTAACGCCAGTCACCGGTGGCGTTTAACGTGTTAATAATAAAAATGAAGGTTATAATGAGGATACTTACTTGTAGACATCTTGTTCGTGTTATCTCAGGGAACTTCTAATCAAATCAATTTACTCCTAAATCAACATTAGGGTCCCCACGAGTCGTTTGTACTGTCTCCTCAATTCCTTAATCTTTGTACTTGAATACGATCTTCAACCGTATCTTCTAGTAAAATAAAGTCTAAATTGCTTCGTTTAAATAGTGCTATGGCGACTAGATTCGTTATCTAAAGTTAATTACAATAAATATTGTTTTGAATCATGTAATCTTGCAGGATTCATGAATTTGTATGGTTTTTGTTGGTTTGGTTACTCGTTCGGTGGTCACATTTTGGTTGGCGGTTCTGTTCTGGTTCGCCGCGTTGATCTTTGCCGGTCGGTCCTGGAAATAAAGAAAATAATCCATATTAGAAGCAGTTCAGATGAAAGAAGATTCTTGGATAGAGCGGTAAACGAACAAATTTGCCTGATGGTAAGCAAACGACGCCTGCACATTGTTTAATTATTCTATTATGTGCTAAATTATGCAAATTGATAATAGCGATAATTTCCTCTAGGATCACAAAAAACAAATTTTACTAAAAGGCTTTTAATTTAAACAAAAACTCAGTGATGACACCAAGCACTTGTACTTGAAAAAAGTACCTACACAAAACAGTAATACAATAGACACAAAAATTAATATAAGTACAGCAGTGGTCACCGCTTTGCAGGCTAAGAGGATAGCATAACAATGTCTCAAAGATTATCAATCACATCAATGACAGTAAAACAGGATACGCAAGGGAATTTAAAAACTTTAATCAAGCAATTAGGCTTTCACCGGACGATCAGACTTGTCACGATTTGCCAAAGGAAGCAGATAATATCAATTCGATACACGATAAACACGATAAATCTATTACGAAACATGTTACAAATTGTTATTATAAAGAAATTGCAGTAACGAAAGTTATTAAAAATGTATTTGTTTCACACGAGAATGAAGTAAGTATATGTGGAGTGAAACGTCATTATGAGTTTTTGATTTTGAAATTGACAAATGCAATGAAAATGCAGTTGCACTTGGTGTGGGACTAGAACGTAATCAATAAAATGTAATTGACAAAAATGACAAAGAGTATTTAAAACCAGGTGATAAGACAAATTAAGTACGTCGATGACGATTAGGATCGCAAGCTCTAAAACTCTATTGATACAGTTTGAGATAGGTTAGCCTTATCATTACATGAGGCCCCATCATCCAGCAAAGTCTTCGTAGATCTAAAGACGTCTTATACCAAAACCATGCTAACTAGACCACCAAGCTAAATCCAGGAAAAAGTGAAAATACGCCCACGATTTTTGTTAAGCACGGTACCAAGATGATCAGATCACACACAGAAGCAAAGTTACGCACAAATAACAAATCCACAATCTCCGATTTAAATCTTATGTAACAAGTAACACGGAAGGTTTTACTTAAACTTGCATGTGAAAGGTTTTAATTAGACTTACGCACTGCAAACGATGCCGAAGCTACCATATTTGTTTATGTTATTTGTGGCAGCCGTGAAATTGGTCGAATAACAGTAATTATTTTACTATCCAATTCCAATATGTCTGCCTGTGCATCGAATTTTAATATGAATGATATGTGGTAATAGATTACACATCATTTTGTTTCGTCATCAATCAAGTGTGATTTTTCATTTGAAGGAGTGTTGAGTATGTTTCTTGCTTAGACGAGGTACATATTTATAGTGTCTTTACTATCGCAGCCTTATTCAACGAGTGAATGATGTGGTCATCGGAACTTCTAATTTACAACAAACATTAGCTCATAATGGTCATACATACTCATATTGACAATTGACATCCACCAAACAAAGCCAAAAACACACCTGGACTCATCACTTTCTCATCTTACCAAACATTTCTTAAAACATACATATTTTTGTTTGAGATACTTTCAACAAACATGACATTTTGAACAAACAGATTAAGAGTCAGAAATCGAAAGTGAAAATGTTGTGAAGTGGCGCTGCAGTCGATAATCAGCACCTTAAGTATAGAGAAAAAGAAACAGTGTCGCTACAAGAGGCCCTTGTAAAACCCTTCTGATTGTGACGGATAGATGAATGTTTGTTTATTCTGCAATCTGCATAATAACTTGCATAACATTGTTTTCTTTTGCGAAGGGCCATCCAAACGATATTACATAACTTTCTGCCCTAAGTCTCCCGTTACTCAGTTTGTCATATTTTCGCGGATCAACTACGAAGCGCATTTGAAGCCGAAATGTATGCGTAGCATTAGAAGTTTTTTAGCTTTTAGCCACTGGTTTGAGTTTTAGGGGATTAGTATTGATACACAACTAGAATTGTATAGTTATACTATTAATCTGTCCTTAACAAAACGCTAGGGGTGAAACTTCTATATCTGATTAAGTTACTGCACTAGCAGCCCTTATCTGGATTAACAAATAATTTTCCTAATGTGGGAGAAGTTTTGCTTTATGGACATTACAAAATAACCTAAATACTTTCTCCGATCTATCGATTGTTTCTACCGTACGTCACCAAGGGCGACTGACACGGCCACGATTGGAAAGCCGCAATTTTCCACGACAGTTTCACACCAATTTGCGGATTTACATGACAAATCGCAGCGACATGCGCCCGTTGGCCAGTTAGGTGGCGTTCTAATATGGTGCTGCAAACATTTTTGGCATTGCTTAATGCTTTATACGGTCCCATAATGGGGTGACAAGTAAAGGGAAATGGTTGGGAAATTGTAGGCTTAAGGGCGAGGTTGTCATGACAAGCGACTAGCAATATAAAGCCAATTTGGTGCAAAGAAGTAGAATCATATCAGAATAATATTTAAGAAACAGCCTGACTTCGAAATATAAAATAGAGGCTAAAATAACATTACCGAATATCCTTTACAAAATTAAACACGAAAATACCAAAACATATATTTTTATTCAGCCACTTAACATGATCTCATCAATAACACACCAAAACAAATAACTTGCAATAGCAACCAGTAATTATTTATTTAAAACTTTTTCAAACATTGTAAGTAAATAATTCTGTACTTTCTACTGGTAACCCATAAAATGCGTGGTGCAGGTTAAACTGACCTCAACAATATACAATTATTGGATCCGTCCACTGTTCTAACGGTAAACGTATCATAGTTATTTATGGCCCTAAGATAATACCCTGTGGTATGCCAAGCACCATGTACGAGAATATTCAATTTTATTCGAATTTAAGCCTTGCGTTTGTCATTGATTTGTTGTCGTTATCGATTGAAATAGAATTACTGTACATTTATAATATTTATACGTAAAAACGTCAGTTTATTTTTGTTGTAACGTCAAAAACTAATATGACATAACTTAATTTATCTCAGCAACAATGATTAATTTGTGCGAACACACCGCAATTAAAGAAATAAATGTACCTACAAGATGTCGGCGTGGTGAGATAAAAGGGGGAAACAACAGAAAAGAAAACGCAACAAAAAGATAAGACAAAGCTACACAATTTAACTCTTCAAAAGATAGCATTAATAACCAAACCTGACCCTACAACCTTAAAGTCTAGACCATCTTCAGATAGTATTGTTTTTACTTTCAACATTCTTCCCGATGTCAGATCTAAAGCAGTCTCCTCATTACCCAGAAAGGTCAGGAAAGGGAAATGGTGAAGATAAAATAATCTTCGAGACGTGATAGGTCATATAATTAGGTGCACTCTGACTTCAGAACCAAGATCGTATCAGTATGATGAGGAGCATTTAACTATGGATTAATCATAGTAAGTGCCGTTTGATCTTTTATGACCTGTAATTTTTTGCTGTTCATAATTTCATATTAGATTGCCTGATTGAATAATCGCAAAAGCATCCTTCTCCTTGCTTTTTTCTTATATAACTGAGACTAAAATACAAAATTGTCGCAAGGTGTCATTTACCACAAAAATAGCAGCATCAAGTTTAAACAAGGAAAGATGACAAACAGTCAAAATTAAAAACGTGGTCACATGTGATAATGTTTTACTGCAATTAGACATTTGAATACCTCCAGTTTTTAGATTCCCCTTAGCGGAGGTAATTGTTGAGAAAGAGAACCAGTAATTAACATATACGTAGTTTAAAACAGAGGCGTTTCTCATGTCTCTTGGGGAGATCCATTTTGCCTCTGGGATGGGACGATATGACTATAAACTTGCGCACACTTTCAAGTAATCAACGTTACACGGAAATTTCTAATGGTTATATGATTAACAAGCTGGTAAAAGTAAAGATTCTGACAGATTAAAGATGAATGAGTTATTTAATTTGAAACGAAACGAAAGTAAATATGGTCTTATCATGATCGCTTCGTGCGAAACATACCTACGTACCGTATTCTAATTTTTTTTCAAACAATGAGTAAAACAAACTATTTTATCTTAAACTTTCGCTTAAAGAAGTTATTAAAGTATAGATTAGTTTTAATAAATGTAAAAGGGATTTTTTCAATGAGTTCCTAAGGCAGTTTTTTCATTAAAGAACAACGTAACGAGTTACTTCGATAATGATAGATGTATCAATCATCGTTAGCTTGACGGAACTGAGTGAATGATATTGAAATAAATTGTACGGTAATAATGAGTGTATTGAGTACTTGTGTGGATTTAGTTGATAAGTGAATTTTCATTGATTTATGTTACTTTTTCACTTTTTTATTTAAATCATCTTTCAGGTTTAGCGATATCGCGGAGAACCTAACGGGTTACCGGGGCTCTGGCCCAAAGTGCAGGAGTAGGAACGGGGTGGTTTTTAGTCAGTAAGAATCTGACACTCCCTCCCGCCTCACCAAGGCGGGAGAAGACAATCGATGATTTTCCCACCTTAAAAAAAACTACTAATACTTGTAACAACAAGGAGAGATTAGTAAAGGAATCTGAAAGTATTTGTCGAGCAGTAGATCATTGTCCAATGATGACGAACAAAAGCAACCAATTATAGAGATATTCTAAAGGCCACAAATTACATTTTTTTACCAAATTACTTTTTAAAAGTTCCCAAAAGGCTATCCACATGGGAACCTCTAATAGTATATCATTGTTCCCAACAAAGGTTTGAATTTTGTTTTTCATATCAAAGTAAGCTATCAAAAACATGTTCACTTAATTAAAGAAATGTTTACTTAGATGTTAAATGTCGACTGAAGAGTTGTCCGCCATGTTGATCCAAAGAGTTCACATAACCAGAGACAATAGACGGTGATTTTATAAAGAGTTTTGTTAAACGAGTTTGGCCTCCGGTGTTAGGTTGTGGTGTAAGTCATAGAATAGAAGAAACAGAGAGTGGCTGCATGGCGTGTGTTGAACAGTGAAGGCAGCTGCTCAATTCCCCTACTCTATTCGTAAGTATTGGAAGGACAAATTAAGGGATTATTCATTTAAGAGAGACCAAGTAAAATCACTCTCAGGTGATCTCAGTCCCGTCTACCAAGCGTGGAGGTTAGGTCAAACTCCTCTTTTGTAGATGAGGAGACACATAATTTTAGTAATGGACTCTAGTGAAATATTGATGTTGACTTAGAGTCGCGAAATCGCGATCGCTTCAGTTTCTAACTTACACTATACGCAAAGGTTATCAGATCACAATATGCGTAGTGTTACTTTCATCCAATACCACAGATAAGCTAATGAGTTACTTGTTTTTTTTTTAGACAAAACTTTTAAGTCGAAAACTTCGTACGTACTACGAACAATAGTGTTGTGCTGACAGGAGAAAGGGATGTGATAGTGTTTATCGATAAAAAGTGAAATTCGCCCAAATTGTATCGAGACAATATGTAGCAGTTAATTGAATAGATACCATCAATCAAATGGCCGAATAATTAGACAGCAGAATTAATAGAAATTTCAAAGTTATTTTTAAAACAGCCTAAAGCGTTTAATTATGTAGGTTTTGAATTAGGTAGAGAAAGAAACTTTTCTATTTATTAACTACTTTTAACTTTTGATTTGTGTAAACAATAATTCGTTTACCTAATTAGCATCAGCGATCAGAAACCAAATTTAAAATCTACATCAGATAAAACAACTTCCATATACAAAAAAAGAAATAAAAAGTAACAAATTCGATATCAAGATGAAAGAAACTAAAATTATTCATAGATTTTTGTTTTGAAATCAAAATAGGAACACAAAGTGAGCCGAATAATAAAAAATCTTATGGTAACAATAAAAAAGCATTCATTCTTGGATCCAGTTCTCGTTGAATGGACTCCCTAAAAGGACAGAGCAAATAAAAAGCGGCGCGCGCGCACCAACGCAACGCAAAGCTAGGACGACGACCACACGGTCAAGTTATGTCTGGAGAGAATTTGTTTTGAGAGTACGAATGAAATAATTATTTCAATATTTAAAAGATTTTTGGTGTTTTTATTCAACATTTGTATTAATTCATGGCACACTTGCATCTATCAATCGAAATTTACATATACTCGATTAAAGATACCGAAATAAAGTTTATTTTTTATTTTATTTATTCAGATAACTGAGATCCATCAAAATAATAGTAAAGAAAGAACACAATATTATATAACTATACTTAGATACAATATTAATATGCAATAGTAAAGGAAAGTTAAAATTTTTAAGACAGAAAAACATCCTAGTCACACTACTAAGCACCCAATATTTGACAAACCATTTACAAAAGACTAATATAATTAGAGTAGTGTCTTCTGTAATCAAAACCCATGTCCAACTTAAAACAATTAATACTCCATAAATAAGACAAAACGTCAAAACACAAGAAGGGCAGGTACCATAAAACTTCCGTGAAGGAACTCCTTCGTGTTGAACCTCTATTAAACGCCAGATACAATCAAGAATGTTCCTCCTCGCCCGATAATAGGAGCTACCCAAACTCCGGCACAGCGGATCCTATCACAATGGTGTAATTATCCGACAGATCAAAGGATCAGACAGGATGTTATGTCATGTACAGGATGATTGAGAACTTTGTTTAAGTATTTCAAATGCTGTTTTGAATTATTGCATAAAGCAAAGGTAACAAAGATTTTTAAATAAGATTTATTTTATTTTATGATAATATACTTGGCAGACTTATAAGATAAGAATGTGCATAACCAGTGTTAAGACGTAAATGAGCAAAGAAATTTCACTGACGAGAGTTCTATTGTTATAATTCTCAATTTCGATATATTAACTACTTAGTACATACTAGAAGATATTATTTAATGCGGTTAAAATAATTTCTTCCTCATGACAAAGTGCTTAAACTTTCTTCTAAACGGAGTTCAGTACCGAATACGGCAAATCGATTAAGATGCTCATCTAGATATGAGCAGGACCAACCTTACAGTGAAAACGTCTAATTGATAATTTATAGCTTAACGGTATACTTTATTATAACAATTTAACTACCAGTTAAGATTAGACTTTCGGTTAAGATTATTAGATTAATAGATTTGAATCGAAATAAAAATAGCCCAATTTCTAATTAAATTCTGTAAAGAAGGGTCTCTCCAAAGCCTTTCGTAAGTTCAAGTAATGTTAAGTTCATACAAGATAGCCAGTCGACATAAACATTATTCACTAAAACTCCAAACAAATTATTTAAATTAATCTTAAAACTTATCTCGGAAATTGCGTGAAAAATTATCGTGTAATCTTTATCGATAAATTCCCAGCACTAGGGTCGTAGGTGAACAGAAACTAATATTATTGGTCTGTAAGAAACATCCTGTATCGATAAAGCAATCAACACACCTTCAGAAACACTTGTAACACCACGACGAATCCTGGCCCACGATGCAATGGCCGAAAAAGTAAAAATAAAGAAAAAAACTATAATATGCCCTTAGAAAGGAATGCAGTGACTCGCTCTGCTTCTAATCTGAACGCACCGAGACTAAAATTTTGAAATTGGAATTGATATATTTTTTTAATAATCTGAACATTTTATTTTGTTCATAATATTTCCTTAAGGTGTCTGAGCAGTAAGCACCAAGCAATTTGAATAGAACCGATTAAAACCAAGGAAAAAAGATTTACTGTATAAGAATGAAAAAAATGAATATTACGATGAATACCAAATAACTATTTTTCATGGAAAAGAAGAAATCCAAAATACGCATGTCAATCTAATATTCTGATCACACTCAATCCCGTCCCGATATAAATTATAAATCGCCTTGTAACTTAAGATCGAGTTCAAATCATGTGATCGCATACCAAACAGGCGTTAGTAATCAGATTAGCTCATTATTTCGTTACCTAGTTGCCAAGTCGTAAACCCAGTCTGCGTGTCATTGTATTAATGTGATCTTAATCCTTCGTTGTAAACACGCTTCTTCCTAGAAACTTTGTTTCGTAACTACTACGAAAAGAGAATATTCCAGTTAATCACATATTTAAACCTCATAATATTTGCAGTAAAATAATTTTCGGTCAACTAGTTGTTTGAAGTGTCTAAGGCACGTATTATGTAATTTGAAGAAACCCATATCGAATATCGTATCAAAATTGTCTCACTGTAATATCAAGCAATAAGCAACTGCATACAAAAATGATATATCTACTAAATAGATAAACTACGTAAGTAATATCGACCAAACTAATCCCGTTGATACACAACGATAAAAAGTACTATTAATATTGTATTAACACTTTCGGAAAATAAAAGGCGCCATTTCCTCTTTATAAACAGCGTTACATGTCCAAATTAATCAATAGAAATAAGACATAAATACAAGATGAACATGTGTGAAAGTTCACAGACTAGCGAGCGTAACGCGGGCAAAATTCCCGCCATAAGAACTGCCACAGAGTAAAAAAGCGACCAAAAAGTTTATAACAACAGTCAGTTTAATAAGAACATTGCCAATCAATTTAGTTAGTTACAAAAACAATCAGTCGGGTATCATTAAGTCGTACTTTCTACTACTACCATTTAGAAATACAGAGTAGGTACAATCGATGGCTAAACTTTTAAACAATTTACATAAACATGGACGGTTTTATTGTTCAAAATGTGGGTTAGAACTACGCAAGTTATGTAAGCGTAAAAGTTACGTTATATGGAAATATGCGTGACACTTTAAAATGTGAAGATAATTTCTTGTTTTGTTGCTTTTTTGCGCAGTTTAAAAGTTCTTTGCATTTGCAGAATAATGGAGTGCATTATGGTTGTCATGTCAGGCTGCTTCGTGGTTTTCAACTATTTAGGTTTTTTGTAAAATTTTAAGCAAAAAATAGCATTTGTAAAGAGTTTCGGAGTACTTAGCGTCCAGTATGCGTGAGAAAATATCTCTTATTGAACTCTATAAGTTTATCAACGATATTTTTTACATTTAACTTTAAAACGACGCAATAATTGCGTATTTCCAATTCGCATCATTGACACATTAAAATAGACGTTTCAAGGATGTGAACTGGAAGTAAAAAAAGCATTCTATATTTTCCTCGTCCGACACCTTACGTCAATAAACAAAAACGATTGAACCAAACAAACAAAACCTTTGAATGACTCCTGACACGCGTCACATCAAATTAAGCTATTATTTTATACATAACAATTGTTTACTCAAGTGTACACAAACAAACAAAGATAATATATCCGGGCTACTAACACTTAGTGATAGAAAGCTTCCCATTGGTCGTCACTCAGCGACCCTAGTTTGACCACCCGCTAATTGTGACATGGTAGAATGTTACATTAACAAACATCAATTAAAGTTATAATGAACCAACCTTATGGGTAATATGAACTCAATGCGTTTAATGAGTAGTTATTAAACTATTAGAAGTTATGTTTGTAAACTAATTTCGATTTTATTGCTTTAATTAGTATTTGAATGATGTCGAAATTATTGTTGACAATGAGTAACTAATTGTTTTACTAGTGCTGTCAAGGTTACGGCGCGGCGGTACGAAGTATTTGTCTTGCAGTTTATTTTTATTACAATTTACTTCTCTAGATGTTAGAAAAACATTAAAATTTTACTTAACCCCTCGAGCGTCCTTATGAGCACCCGGTGGATCATAAGAAAAAATGCTCCATGCTGCTTTCTCTTTTATAAAATCTATTATTAATGTTTTGTTTTTATTTTGACTGTATTTGTTTTATTTCTATTGCAATGATCCTTGTTTTCGTGTGCCAATGGCCAAATAAATGCATTTTCTTGCATGCATAAGGATAAGAAAATGCATAAGGAACGCGGACGCTCGACGGGTTAAAGCACATACAAAGATAGGTCAGTTCGGGCATTTCCATTTCAACATGTTCAACAGGCTTCAGTAATTAGTCTTTTTCAACATTTCTGAAAGCTAATAAATTCTGTCTATTGTTCGGGAGAGGTAACTCACCACAGCAATATCATTACTCTGTCATAAACCCATACAAGAGACCTTGAAAATGGGGTTTTCTCACGAGAAAACGTTTTCTGTAATAAATGTCTCAATTATACAAAGTTACGAGTTTTCTGTAGCTACGTTGAGATAGATATCGTCCCTCGTCCACGTCAATAGACGTCGCGGTAGGCCCAGAAGAAGTCGCGGAGAACCTAACGGGTAACCGGGGCTCCGGCTCGACGTGCAGGAGAAGGAACGAGGTGGTTTTTAGTCGGTAAGAGTCTGACACTCCCTTCCGCCTCACCCAGGTGGGAGCAGTCATTCGATGATTTTCCCCCCTTAAAAAAAAAGGCCCAGAAGAAAATGGCGGAATGAACTTGACGCCTATGAAAAGGATTGGTCACAGAAAGCTATAAGAAGAGACGAGTGGAAGGAGGATAGTTAGGCCTTTGCCCTGCAGTGGGACGATAATGGTTAAAAATAAATTAAAATAAATAAATAAACATTGAGATATTAAACATTTGATCTGGTATAATCCTCACAAAAAACAATATTCTAAGAGAAGTAATTTATAATTTATTTAGAATATCTATTATCTACATTTATTTATGTCTTACATGGTTTATATATAATAAAACAATTCAATAACTAACAAAAAGCGTGGGTTCACAAAATCGTTATAAACTTTCTACAACGCTTTTCTTTATTAATTTCCCAAGACCTCCTACACATTGTCATATTATATTATAATATGTGTAATAAAACAGTTACAACATAAATAAAGCCGCTTTATACCTAACGAACAGGTCATAGGTTGATGATAAGAGTCTTTATTAGTGTGTACTTATTTTTCCATTGTTCGATATGATAATTAAATTAGACAAAGATTTTACTCATAAAACAACTGATGTAAAGTGGGTGTTACACTGAAATTGAGCATTTTTTGTAATAGTACTATGCATACGAATGTATATTTATTTACTTACTTTCTTTACAACTTTGAAAGCAATATTGATTGATTTTTATTATAATACCGCAAAATTGTGTGAATAAAATTCGAAAGTTAAATAGGGTAATCTTTCCCCTTCTTTTCTCAACTCTTCTTCTGTCTCTATTCAATTCACCCAGTTATACCCGGGACCAATCTTCTGCCTAGACAGATAGCAAACAACCAAACATTTTCTTTTCCTCTTATCTTTTGATTAATGTCGTTGCGTCGTTGCGGGAACCATGACAGTTGTTCATATCTCTGGGACGCGCCGGACTTCAATGTTCCGGTGTTTTCATGGCTAATCTACTGTAGATCCTGGCTTAGGAGTTGCGGTTTTGGGAGGTTGTGGCGGGTTAGTCCCATTAAAAAAAGAAAACAACCAACCAACAGTACGTGTCTACGTATAATGATCTTAGCTCATAAGTTATCTGTGGAAAAGTCTATTTTTATCTACGTATTTAAATTTAGCGCCGGCGCCATCTTAGTTGGTGAGGTCAAGGTTGTATGCTTTCAGTGTCTACGAACAAACTGATAAATGACTTAGTATTCTAAGAATATTAAATGGACAAGTATTCATAAAGAACTATTCTTGACTATTTTTATGAATTCAAAAGGTAATTTGTACAGGATTGATGACGGTAACAACCATTTTTCACCAGTTATATTATGTTATGTTATAATAGTATAGAGTCCCATGTAATAGGGAGTGAGCCTATTGGCATACACCGAGTACTATCCTAAACTCTACGCTCCATAGCTCGATAGTCTCGTCTCGACTAACATAGTAGTTAGTTTCATTTCAAGTGTCGCTTAAATTGGATAAAGTTTTTCAAACAATAACAAAATATTCTACTAAATCATCATCATAACATCACGCCTTTTATCCCCGAAGGGGTAGGCAGAGGTGCACATTACGGCACTTAATGCCACTGTACAATGTAACACCCACTTTTCACTATTTATGTTATAAGTCCCATGTAATAGGGGGTGAGCCTATTGCCATATACCGGGCACATTTCCAGACTCCGTGCTACTACTGAGATTTTTAAAAACCCAGTTATACTTTGCCCGATCCGGAAATCGAATCGTTATAGTAATCTACTACTAGGGTGTTTTACTCGAGTGTTTAAATATAGATTATAACTTTAAGTAATCGTATTGGATATTTAACAGCCCGTGGAAGCACCTATCAAGTTGTATAGGAAAAGAACATAAAAAAATACACTCTCCACGCCATGCCCCAGTTTGATCTATACTTACTGTGGAGTTGTTTACTTCTGTTCATAAACTAACGATTTTATTTGACAAAAGTTAATAAATAAACGCAACAATCACAAAACACTAGTAGATAACCATTCCTTAGTTCCGGCAATAAAAGAAGAAGGTTATATTTGGCATTGAAAAGAAAGTTCCAAACACTAGAAGCGATCGGTAACCAATCAAATATTAATGTAAACATTCGTTCATTCATTCAATCTATTCAAAATATATTGAAGATCATCATAAACAATTTATTTAAACGAGTCTTACATAACAATTATCTATATATAGAAATGTTGATTCAAAAGAAGAGAAAAATAATTTATTTGTATGTTAATCTATAATATTGTGTTGTTATTGAAATACAATATCTAGTTGAACTTTCTGCCATGACAAATGAGAATAATAAAAATGAGTGAATCGCAAATTAAAATTGACAGTTGATAAATCGATTGGTTCAAAGATTAAGAACTGTTACCTAATATTTACTGATGTATATACAATATTCACAATGAATATATCAGAATTTTCTACCAACAACTATGTAGGCACTTTGGAATTAACAGAAACTAAATAAATACCCAAGTGAAAACTTACGACGAAAAATTGTTTTATTCAACATTAACAGATATAGGGAACTTAAAACATATTATAGTGTTGTTTATACCCAATTATAATTTACAAACCAACTTATCTGCATGATCATACTTTAAAAAAAAAACAGCTGGAAACTGCAAAGAAATTATCTTACAATTCAAAATCCATATGACAAGCCGACGCTTTTCTTTTCGACCAGTACAGACGGAGAGCGAAAGTGTTAGTACAATATTTATTTATCTATCGGCATTCATTTCAAGGGTCACGTAGACCTACCGACAAGATCTGATATACAAACTTATATATTCCACCAAATAATTAACAATCATACGAACGTGAACCTTAAATCAATAGATATAGATGTTGGAACAGACTTTGTTATCGGTAAAGATATCTTTGTAAAGCTTGCATCTCAATGCTACACTAAGACCGCTTTAATAATAATTGTATTTGAACAATCTGAAAGGTAAGTTAATTGAATTAATTTTTGTGTCGTCATTATTGTTGGTGTAAAGTATGTCGGTACTGTCAAGAGGTTTTAAGAGTCAAAAGAATAGACAAATACTTTTTAACGCAACCTTTTTAATAAAGGGGAAAGAAGAGGTGTCAAGATTTCAAGAACACTTCGATTGACCGATGTGCTCAATTTTTTTTTATATATCTACTTGCAACTATTAGGTCAAAGAGGTGATGTTGTGAAAGAAGAAGGGTTAGCAATTGAAATTCCTATAATAGCCATGGCTAAACAACTCCATATGGCGAAAAACAGTCTAATCTATTGTTAATATTAACTGCGAACATTTTCAAACACGATCCACTCCTGAATAGTACTAGAGGTACAATCTTTAACAGCATTGAACGTCAAAACGACTATAGTTTCTTAACTAACCATTCAAATAATAATCTTAAACAACAATGCAATAAGAACCACAATCATTTATGTAAATGAAGTTAATTCAAGAAATATTACTCATTTCAAAAATTCTACTAATTCTAGTGAGTCCTCCCCAAAATATAAACGAAAGCCCTTTTACAACACACCCCTATAAAAGTGAAGGGTAAACCACCCTTGCTGACTGCAGGAAATTATGAAATATGGATACAGTTTTACTACGATTAGCTTTACAATAACTGACAAACACGCAACGCAGCAAAAATTGAATATTTTAAACAGGTACCGTCAAAACCATATATTTTCCAAAAGTTAAAAAAGGCATTAATAATAAAAACAAATCCTTTTTTGGGACAAGCCCGCCTCAATCTCCTAAAACCACTGTAACTACTGTACGTCAAGACCTATAGGAAATACCCATGAAAACACAGGGAAAACTGAAGTCCCGGCGCGTCACAGGGACATGAACAACTGTCATGGACTCCACAACGAAATAAATCAGAAGATATTATTATAGGAGAAGAAAAAAACAACAGTTTCCACATACTCGGTGAATTTAATCCAGCAGACAGAATAACTTAAATGCAAAACCAGTGAATTCCAAACAAATATAGAAGTTCAAGTTTAAGCCCTACCCAGAATTAGCTCTTCTCTTTACTGCGCCCATAAAATACAGAAACTCCAATCCAAACCAACCAAAAGCAGGTCATTCAAAAATGAACCGTAGGAACTTTTACCCAAAAAGGTTCACAAACCATTCCAATGAAAATTACCCATGTATAACTAATTAGTTTGTCAAGACTGTACAGTTTCCCCCATTAAAAGTTAAGCAGCCGTTTGTGGCCTGATTACAAATAATACATAAATTAACAGAGTCTCGACAGACGCGGGAAGAATTGATAAATCATCATCTAGAAACTAGCCTTGATCACTAGTTTCTAGTGACACGAGTGAATTTATTTTACAAATAGGCACCACAAAAACAGATTTTTTTTAAACATCAATCTTACACTATTATATAAAGCGGAAGAGTTTGTTTGTTTGAACGCGCTAATCTCCGTAACTACAAGTCTGATTTGGATAATTCTTTTTGTGTTGGATAGCGCATTTATCGAGGATGGTATAGCCATATGGTATAGGCTATAAAATATCACGCTACGACCAATAGAAGCTGAGCAGAGCGTGTGAAACCGCGCGGAAGTAAATAGTGTTAAATAAAAAGTCTAGATGAAGCAGACTAATTACAGACGTGTGAGATTTTAAACAGCCTACAACCTTGCCCACGTATAGAACTTTTGTTTTGAGTTGATAGTGATTCTTAACCAAATGAATGTATGTCATCCTTAAAAATATATTTCAAACTTCAAAATAGGTACAACTATAGACATGGTTTCTACAACTGGTAAGACAAAAAATGTAAAATTCAAACAAAAACAAAATAAGGTAAGTATACAGAACATTAGATGTTAGTACACAGAAAGTTTTCCAAAGCGCAGAAAGAGAATCCACATTATACATAGAGAAACACATTCTATAGTGAACTTTTGCAAAATACTATTTAAAGTGCAAGAACGTGGTACACAAGAAACAGTAGAAATTGTTTAATCAAATGCGTTAGAGTACTGTGAATGAATAATTAAAGACAAGACTTCATGTGCAATTTGGTTTTGGTTTATTTCTAACTTCGAGCGTGTAATGAATGGTAAATGTGATGTAAACCTTGATAAAGAAGAAGAAACTTAATACATAGTTGATACTACTAATTCAGTAGACGTTTTCGACAAGAAAATAAATGTAAGAATAGTTCAGAATGAAATTAAGAACCAAGTTACAACTGATATTATTGATATACCACACAATAATTAAATGGATTCCTAATAACAAACTAAGTGGTTTATGAGATAAGTTTTAGAATGTATTTTACTATGTTATAATTTCTGTGGAATAGCTTATGCTAGATAGAGTTGCTTACTATTATGTTAATATGGAATTTGATAATAATGAATGAACTGAGACCTTACAACATTCTTCCTCACCTAGTTGAGGATGTTATATTAAATAAGATAGTTTGCTGACGGTTCAAAGAGCGTTAGAATAATAAACAGAGGCTTATCAATGAAGGATGTTGTAGGCTCATAACAGACAACATCCTCCCACGAGCCAGGGAGTGAAGATTAATTACTATTTCGAAACGTTGATACCTTATCAGATGGAATGGAGAAGAATTCGTAATGAATGTTCCTAGAGTAACATAGTATAAAATGATAGGTAAAACTACAGTCGATTGTGTTAACAAGAGGAAATAAGTAACTATTATACAATAAAATGTATTAAAAAAGATCTTAATTAAACTGTCAAATACCAAGCGGTCACCGGTGACCGCGACCTATTGTTCTTTAATTGTGTCTATAAAACCGGTACTCGACGAGTTAATAAAGTTATCAGCGAAATAGTCGCAAGAAAGTTCACAGCCAGCGATATTGAAGATTTTGTACGTACAAATACGATAAGTGGATAGACAATATTAGATGTAATACTCTAAACTTTGGAACTTTACTGACTTCGATTTATAAATGTACTATAAATAGGACACTAAACAGTTGATTGTCACTTGTCACATACCCAACTTGATCAAGAACATTCGTTGGTGTATTGACTTCTTAAAATATTACCACACGTTGTATATCCTTGTCGACGTGTTAGAATACTAAACAGTGTGGAGTCTAGACTTTTATTATTCCTAGAAGTCCTGATTCACGTTTTATTCGGCAAGAATTCGCGTGACACGGACCAAACACGCAACCGCTGTCGAATTTTAAATGAAGGTGTTCAACTGTTTGGGTTTAAAATCGATATTTTATGGTAAACTGGTGTTTGGTGCTTGGTGATAACAATGGATAGTATTGTGCCTGAATCCATAAGTTTTTAATTGTTTTCAGTTTTGTTTGAAATTAAGGAGAAGCAGAACATTTTAGTTTCTATCTTAAAACGATACTATTGTAGCTAAGTATAAATACAGAATCATAAAAAACTTTATTGATAAAGAAAAATAAATAGCCAAGCAAGGATGGAGGTCTGACATTGTGTCATAGTTGAAAATAATAATATGAAGACGTATGTACCTCCACTTCGATGCTTCAACAGAAATGAAAATAAACAAATGATGACACATTACTACCATCATAATACAAATAATTCGCAATGCCATTCAAAATATATTTTATCAGATAAAGATGTCAAACCAAAAAGGTACAACCAAGGTCTACACTCCTTTCTTTGTACAGACACCAGCAAGTCAAATGCCTTCAATAGACTTTAATTGTTTCACCATAAAGTCGTAAATCCTATGAAGAAAATTGACAGTTCAGGGCAACTTGATGTGCACATGTCTTCAAGACGTTGTAATTAAAGAACCATTTGAATATATTGAAAAGAATTACACAACGGCGCTGTGTCTTCATAAAATCGTGTCATATTCAAACAATACTGTTATTACTTTTAAAACGATACCTTACGTAATCCTAAGTAAGCATACTGACATCATTATACGTGGGAACACGGCGAAGGAACTTTTCCAAAATGTTCTGGAGTTTACAATTTCTGCTAGAAGGCAAATAGTTACTATATAAAATCATATGAACTTCGGACTTTTACTAATAAACATCTTTCACTGCTACTGAAGTAGTTTTAGCCACATTCTATTCTCATCAAACAAGTTTAAATATTAACCGAAACGAAATCGCAAGCTACCAACCTGTTTGCAACATAAAATTCTGACACTACGCATCATAAATGTAGGCATTTTATTGCTAAAATAATAACACGTAACAATAGCTTCGTCATGCGTCAAAAATCTATTCAAATTCATATTCAGTTAGTGACCAGTTAAGACGATGAATATTCCATTAGGTTGGATTGCGAAATTGCCATTATGAAGAATGACTTGTGAGGATTGACGACAAATTTACTTATGTAGAAAAGAGATAAAAAGATGATCTTGGATGTTCTAAATGCATATCTTAATGTACCTTAATGTTTGAGTTGTTATTTAATGATAAAAAAAAATAAAAAACATCCATGTGGATGTACCTATTAAATACGATAGATAAATAATCTGCGTAAATTCACCCATGGAAGATGAAAATACAAGAATGAGGATTTTTATAATAACTATCGTGAGAGAGAAAAGAGAGAGAGAGAGAAATACTAAATTAATTATAAATCGCGGGTTACTCACGTGAAAATAACCTGCCAGTAAGCGCCACTTATGCTTTAAGTAAGGGATTAATTGCATTATCGCTTGCGTTGTTTAAATTTTATTCTCAAATAAACTTGAAGAAATATTTTTTACCCGTTACTCAGGAAAAACATGCTACACAAGGTTTTCTTGAAACCCAGAAAACGTCACTAAAAATATTTTTCACACCACAAAACCAAACAAAACAAACGGCTATCAAAACAAAGAGTTGTCTCTTTGAATTAACAGTTACAAAAAGTGTTACAATTACTCTAAAAACCGTAGCAAACAATTAAAGTTTGGGTCATATGGTGCACTTTATTTTACGTTCCCACTTAGCTGGTAAAACAAATATTTGTATAACTGTGAAAAGGCGTTGTAGGTGTGCTGAAGATAATTTTGATAGACAATAACAGAATATCAAACACACAGAATTACAGTATTTTGATTGAGAGAGAATTATATGACAATTTTGTTACCTTTGTATTTTATTCTATTGAATTGACAGATATTTCTTCCTTTGTATGACAATTCTTAGAGTTAACAAATTGTTTAAACTGAAAATTCCGTCTGATAAGGGCATAATGGCTAAAATCAATTAACCGCTCCTTAAACTATAGTTTCTCAAGTCTTGAAAGAAATGGATTTACTGCAGGTCCACATTCATATTAGAGTGAATCACCACTGACCACAGTTTCGCAACGGCCAGTTGATGACAAAATTACGAGGCAAAGATATTACGGATACTGCCTAGTTTGGCGCCTTACCGATTTATACTCTGTGGTAAAGTGCGTTTTAACATCAATTTCTTTTGTTTCTCTTCCTATTTTAGTAGAAAGTGGGGCAAATATTATTAGATGCATCTGTATCATAGTGTACTTAGCAGTTGTGAGCGTGTATCTAAAGATTTCAGTTATAAACTTAGCCGTGAATTGTAAATGGAATAGCTCAGTATAGATAACGTTGTAGAAGCAAATATCTTCATACTAAAACTTACAGTTACTTAAAGGTAAAGATCGACATCATTCTAATCTTGATCATAGCTTTTGAAACCTTGGCTATTAAATAATAACATTTCTAACTGACCCAGCAACCTTCGTACCGCCGATATAAAATTTTCTCACCTTTTAAACCTTCCCTGGACTTCCGTGAACAACCAACAACAATATTAGTCAAATCATTTCAGCTGTTCTCAAGTTTTAGCGAAACAAACGAACGGCAATTCATTTTTATTTCTATAGATAACGTAAATGTCAACATAAAACAAATTAAAATAAACAAACAATTATTGTAGTTGATAAAGAATTCGTATCTGATGTTGAAATGGCTTCATGCCGTCAGTGTTGCAGAATCCAAGGTCCTGATCTTGACAGTCTACTGTTTACGACAAAAGAGGTTGCGCTGCCGACGGCCGATTACCAAGATAAATTTTCATTAAATACTGCTTTAGAATACTATACTCAAAACTAAACTTTAAAGATGTGAATATAAAGATTGGAACTACTTTTTCAAATAGCACAATCATATTTAGACGTACAAGCATAAAAATTGTAATGTAGATTTCTATTTCTATGAATGCCTCACTTTTTTATGGGATTAGCCGGTAAACAAACAGATGGATCACCTGATAGTAAGCAACCGGTACCGCCCATGTACACCTGAAACACCAGAGGCGTTACAAGAGCGTTACTGGCCTTTTGAGGATTAAGAGTTTGAGGGTTGTTGGGGATTCAGGGAGATTGGGGAGGGGGGGGGGATAATTGGGCCTCCGGGAACCTCACTCACACGACGAAACACAACGCATGCGTTGCTTCACGTCGTTTCTCTTTATAAATAAAAGTGTTATTACCGAAACAATATCCCTATTTGTTTTCAACCACCATAAATAAACTCAATTAAATAAATAAATAGCGACGTAATTAAAAACAATAGGTAAAATCACAATAAAAGATGTCTGACACGGATACCACCAAGATGTGACGACAAACACAAAACAAAAGACACTTGATATCACCCAGTAAACGGAGTCGGGTCGTCCAATGATATTTAGAGCGAAAAGCGATACGCTACGAGCATTCAGACAAGCATAGTTATAAAGTAACACTTTTTTCTTTAAATGACTGGCTATGATATCTGTTTTACGTACTGAGAAAGGTATAGTAAAACGTACGTTATTTTTCCGCCATACTTTTTATTTTTCAAAGTGTAGCCAGTGTTCCTAGATTATTGGTAAGCTTAAACTCCGCACATGCAGTTAAAACATTACATTCCATTGATAACATAAATTATTATGTTTTCGGCTTACTCACGTAATTATTTGACGATGAACTCGACTAGTTTCAAGCCATGCTAGAGGCTCATATTCATGAGCAGCATTTCGCGACCTGCGACGCGGCGATTGTCGCGCTGCTATGCGCCGAAAGCCGAAAACATAATAATTTATTTAGTATGTCTCACGAAAGTTATAATACATTAATAACATAGCTCCATTTTTGAGCAACCGTGTAAATGTAGGGCGACCTTAAGACAAAATTTTCAAAAATATTATGTTTTTCATCAGTACCTACTCGTAAAAACAAGTCCTTGTAGGTTAACCTGAACGAACAAGGTGATGGTAAAAATCAAGTTTCTTTAATGTAATAATAGTTGTAATCAACGGCTCAGCGCTGATGTTTTTTTTTTTGATGGGACAAGCTCGCCTCAACCTTCGAAAATCGCTGCAACTCCTGTAAGCCAGGATCTACAGTAGATAAGTACTACCATGAAAACATCGGAATACTGAAGTCCCAGGGACATGAACAACTGTCTTGGTTCCCCCAACGAAGTGAATCAGAAGATATTATAAGAGGATGCCGCATGCAACGCTGTTGTATGTTACACGAAAACAAAAACTATTAAAATTGTAAAAATAATTATGCCTAGGCCTTAAATTTTTAAGAAAAAAAGAAATCAAAGCAGAGATCCATTTAAGTCATTTTCTCTTCTGATTGAAATTGTCATATGATTTTTTTTTTAAGGGGGGAAAATCATCGAATGACTGCTCCCGCCTGGGTGAGGCGGAAGGGAGTGTCAGACTCTTACTGACTAAAAACCACCCCGTTCCTTCTCCTGCACGTCGAGCCTTGTCATATGATAGTAGGCGCTTACTAAACGAAATACAAAGTGAATCATAGAATCATAAAGAACATAATTTAAAGTTGGTAGTCCATGAGTATAGAGTATTCAACGTCATTGTTCTTATTATATTCGCATCACAATGTTTATTAGAACAATCTATTGTTACGGCGCTCCTACACTATAAATTGACCGAGGAATCTAGGTTTCCGGAATGACGTCACCGTTCCTTGTTATAGGATCAAACACCTACGCTGCATGTGGAGCTTGATATGAGATTTATAAAGCTTGGTTTAGACTAGGATTTTCTCACTTGTGAAATAGAGACTATTTTCAAATTAATACGTAGAAAGGATGGATGAAAGCAAATGTACGAAAGAAGTATACGGAGGGGTATATATGGGACCAGACTGGCAACGTATTGAAGAAGGGCAAAATGAAAAGTTCCCTTATACGACGAGAATACATGAAAAGACTGATGACTGTTGATGAAGCTGAAAATGTATAGTATGTAAGAATGGGAGATAGGCGTGAAGTTATGTATGTATGTTCCAGATATTCTACGCGTTCATAATTCTAAAGGTACAAAAACAAGTTCTTACTGACAAAGATAAAGATAATTATTATAATGTCCCGTTTATACAAACGGTCAATGTTTATACAGGGTAAAACCAACAGCCTAAAACTTTAAAAAAGTCACTTAAAACTTATAAACGTACTCCAAATTCTTTCCATACAAGTTGACCTAGCTGCATTATTTAACATAATATTTTAGCATCAACAAAACGTACATGTAATGCGAGCGTAGCAGACCATGAATGCGATGCACCGTTTTCTCAAATAACGTTTACGATCGCACAATCGATGACCGTTTTGAAATCACCGTAACAATGTCCACACATACGTTCTTTGCCTACTTATTGAGCAGTGCCGTTACTGGAGTAAGCAGAATGTTAATGAGTATCAAAAATTCTAAAGAACGTTACTTATTACTGTCATGTCGTGTCATGTGTGAATCCGAACGCAGGCAGCCATGTTTTTTCCCACGAATATAAAATATTGCAATGGAAATGGACGCGTTCGAATTTCGATTTGTCTAGTGCTGAGAGCACGAGCGCGAATGACATAAAAATAACTGTTTTAATTTTTAATTGCGTTGTAAAAGCTCGTAATAACGGCAAATAACACTTTATTGTCACCACAAATGTATCCATTGTGTGTAACAGTTACGCGTTTTTCTTAACGATAAAAGCAAGCATGCTAATTCACATCGTAGAGAAACTAAGTGTAAAATAAAGGTGTTAATTCAGGAAACGATTGTGTTAAATGACAAAGATGTGATTAAGTATCGCCCCACATTATACTTGATCTAATTTCACATTGTAATGCAGTTCAGTTTTCACACGCGGTTCCGTGAAACGCCGTGGTGCGAAAGATTAGGTATGTGTCACGGTGTTCTTTCAATGGTGAGAAAGTAATGCACATGTCAAGCACAATGCACTAATATAATGTCTTTATATCCGTATCGTTATAAGAAACCGGAATGAAACGTAATAAGATGTCTATCTTGTGTTGTCAGTTGAGCAAAAAGTTGCGCGTAAAAAGTTTGAATAACGAGCGCGGGATCAGTCAAACGCGTTAGTGTGTCACCTCACTATAGGTGAAATGATGCGAAGGTATTTAACTGTACAACCTTTAAAAAAATCAGCATTACACTGCTAAATATATTTCTTTGAAAAAAGGAAAAAGTGTAAAAATTTAAATTGAATGGAAATTCAGACATCAAACTAATTTGAAGTAAATTATAATTCATTACTTAGAAGATTATAATGGTCTCTAATGCCTTTTTTATTCTATGGACGAGACTCGCAAGGCCTTCACAGATTGTGTAGACTCTAGATGGAGCTAAATTATATCGTTACTAAACAGGTTATTAACTGAGTTATTGTGTGACCTTTTTATAGCTCACTTTGAATTTTAGACTTCTAGTTGATTAGAAAGGGAATGAGGTCCAAGAACCGGAATGTAAGTCAAGGAATTTGGTCTAAAAATTTGCACTACTGACCTATATTTAAGACACCATAAAAACGCAGTAAGTACTACATATATGACGTAGTAGATCAATTAAACAGTAAAACGGTGTATTGAGAAATCAAAGGCAAAAAAGTCCAATCTATAATTACTTCATCTCAATTTAGACTAACAGCATATCGCATTGAATCTACGTCTAGTTTTTAGACCACGATCGATTTTAAATGAAGTAACATGTTGCTAATTCTATTCGATTAATTACTCGAATGAATCTAGCTCGCTATTTCTCGATTATATATCGATTACCTAACAAGTCGGTTGCATCTCGGTTACCTCACCTCATCTGCGCTCGATTGCGAAGGTCGATGCTGTCGCGAGAATATTTCTTAGAACGTGTTTCTGTCTGTCTGTCTATTGTTATGTGAACTTCGCTATGTTTAGATACAATTATTTGTTGACTTGTTTTATTTTCGATGATGGCATGGTGAGGAATTTATGTTTAGGAATGCTGTTTTTGGAGATCCATGGTATTGTATGAAATCCTTAATAAATTATTTTGTGTCTCATATTGAAAGAATGATAAATTCTAATATAAGCTTACAACTTACGGAACACCATCTACGATCAACAGTAGAAAGAAATCCGATCAACAATTACCTGAAACAAAGACAACACAAACACATTAAAAACACGTCAATAAATAATAATTATTCATAATCTACACACAAATATTTACAACAAACTAATAACGAAACAGAACAATAATTCAAAAAGCAATGAATTCGAAAATGGACAACCCTAGTCCATAAACAAGATGATTGTCTTTGTCTCTGCCTTCCTTTAGGCCATAAGCAACTTCCTCTACTTTCTACTAAATGACCACATATAATAGTGATCATTTATCATAGGTTAAAACAATACAATCCGTAATTACTGGACCTGGATGATTCTATCATATGGCCAACAATTGGACAAATATTTGTTTTAGAAACAAATGTTTGCTCTAAATCAGATATTTTACGTCTGTGTGGGCGATTGCATACAGTTACAAGTTTTAACTACGTTCCTAACATGTTCTTGTTTATTGTCGTTTAGTAAACTATGATAATTATTTTTATATTAAAACTTTCGTGAGTCATACTAAATTAATTATTGTGTTTTTGGCTTACTCACGTAAATGTTTGACGAGGAACTGTCGCGCTGCTGTAATGGCAGCCGATCAGTCGCCGCGTCGCGTGTCGTGGCATGCTGCACATGAATATGAGCCTCTAACATGGCTTGAAACTAGTCGAGTTCCTCGTCAAACAGTTACGTGAGTAAGCCGAATACATAATAATTAATTTATGATAATTATTGTCGTTAATTTAAATTAAAACTTATTAACAGTACGAAGGGTAATAGAAGTGGAAATAACAGTTATTCTGTCAAGCATTAGGCCAACGTGGTTTTAATTTTTTCGTATACCCCATTTTACTGCCATAAAAAATAAAGATCAAGTTTGCAAGTTTATAATACATCCTCTGTCTTACAAAATACTGCAAGCAATCCATCGCGCAACTGCCATTTCCGGATGCGACTGTCCAATCCGAACAAAAATCTCCTTTGTCCCCTTTCCGCTAAAATGTTTGCACAAGAAACACGTTTGGGCCACTTGAAATCGATCCCAACCAGTTTAAAAACTCCTTGCTAAATCAATAAAATATATTGGTCGACCAGACTTCTCACTCGTAAGAAAAAAAAAAGAAAATCGTGCGTTAAGTATTCGTTTTTTAAATAAAATATTCTTTCGACGCGCGACGCTGTTGGCGGGTTTCGCGCCAATTTCGGAGGCCGGAATCCATCTTTGAATATTAAATACGTGTTTTATTGAATTCTTCAAGATATTTCCGACCACCACGTGTAAATGACAAGGTTTGATGACTCATACTTCCGTGGAACGGATAGATTAAGCAGTTTAAAACAATTACTGTAACGTAGTACACGATACATGAGCGAGCAAGGTTCTTGTTCACTGAACATCTTAAACTGCACGCGAATCACTTTTATTATATTTGCATAAAATTATTATGATTGATGTGTCAGTCTTTGTTTATACTACCTAAAACTTAGTAAAACATGCTTCAATGTGATTCTTTTCTTTAATCCCGGAACTAATTATGTTCACGTTTAGAGAAGCGTGCAAATACCAAAAAAATGTGACATAAACTTGTTATACAAGGTATGCATTATTCTAATTGCATGGATTCGATGCAATTTTATTTGTTTAAGTAAAACTTCTGTAGATAGTATCTGTGATACACATAAGAGTGACGTCACAAATCACAGTCCAGATGTTGCAATAACAACGTTCTGTTACTTTCTTACAAAACCTGCATTCCGAGCTCTTGATATTTCAGGGTCAAACAAAATTAAAACTTACATTTACAAAGATGTCGATGTCTTTACTGTATTCAAAATTGTACAGTTTTATGGCCATGCACTTTTCTTGGATGTCACAGATCCAATATTAAGCTAAATAAATTCTCGATGTAGTGACACTGATTTATAAAAATATGCCCAAAACCCGATTACAGCGAAGCATAAAGAAGGGTTATGCCATTTTAGAAAAAAAAACACTAAAACCTCTGTGATCATTACCTCTTTTGAAGTTCATGCAACTTGTCTCAAAGACTTAGTGCACACAAGCAGTGCCTGTATGATCTGAACATGTTTGTCGTATTAGTCACCAGTTTGACACGTGTATAGAAGCCGTTGTTAGCAACGTGTTTAACTAACAATTACATAACTTTCTGACTAACTTTAATTAACAATGTCATATTGTGTGAAAGTATGTGTTAAGGTTAATTAGTATTGTAGTTTATGAAGCTAACAATAAATTATACTTCAACTCGATAATTTCTATTGTCCTCACTTTCATCGTATTATAAATCAAATCCTGTTACTAAGTGATATTTTTTTATTTATTTTTTATTTTATATGGCTTCATGCACACACTAATGTACAAGGTGGGCTTAATGCCTTGGGCATTCTCCTCCAGCCTGACCTTTGGGTGACGCAGAGACAAAAACAATGGTCGATGCAAGAAGGAAGCGTATTTAAGAACATAAAGTAGAAAAGTATAGACTTACATAAAATAAATCCCTATATAAACTTACACGTATATTACTTATGTCCTAAACCTTTTCATTTTGATTTGCCTTTTGATCGAAATTATTGTTAATTGGGCATTTGTAGATAATTTTAATACAATACTTATTTAATCCTTATCCACATTTTTGTTATAATGGAATCTCTAAAAACATAAAATTACTAACCTTATTTTTGGCATATTAGGTATCAAATCTGATCAAATTCTCATACGCTTTAAAGAACTGCAATTCACATTAACGTCTGAATAATATTAATATAAATAAAGACCTACTTACACGACTACACATCAAGTTATACAAAACCATTTTATCAAGGTCTCGTTTTATATGATCTTTCCGTAGATTCAACGGCCAATGTGTACACTGGTGCACTAATACTGTGTTAGCACTATACTGAGTCACTGGCCCGTATATTCCGTTATGTGCTATCGCTTTCTGACACATCATTGATTCAACAAGATCCAAGTGCAGTTCTTTAACATCGATCTTCTAAGAAAAAACAAGTGTTTAAATAACTTTGCAAGCTTCGTCATTTTGTCAAAGGATTTCCCCAGATTATTTGTTTTAGGAAATATTTTACTTATAACTAATTCCTGTCACCTTTCTAATGACCTTGAAAAAGAAAGCCTGAATACAACTGTTTAAAAATCGCTCCAATTTGTATGTGCTTTCTATTAAAACAAAGTCACGGTTACTTCTATTAGCATAAACATTTTAAACACTAATTAAAACGTACACACATCAGCACATCAAACTACACCAATACGTCAAACTTCTTCAATTAATCTTCAACCTAAACGTTTTGCAATAAAGTTGATTGTACCAAAGAATTTAGTCTGATTATACTTATTTATTGCCTAGTCTTAATTGCTTTGCCAATAGATCCGGTAGCAAATGATCTTTCCTTAAATTACTGCATCGTTCCGTATTTCTGTACAAGGTCATGCATCCGCAATCTTACTAATTAGTTTCAGTGTTAATTAGTTTCGTTTTCAAGCTACATATTGCGATTCATACAACAGTGTAAAAATACATTTTGGCATTGTAAGAAACACAATACTGGTGCTTCTGAAGCAGTACCGCAGTAGGAGGTTATTTTCCCCAAAAAAAGGATACCAAGAGAAGCATGAGAGACTAAGAACAACTAATTTAAAAAAAAATCTTAAAAAATTAAGAAACGAAAGAAAAAGATAGCGTGGATACACGCATACGTCTGTTTGTAGATATTCATATCAAATAAAAACTCCACAATAATACAAAAAAGAATAAATGAAACCAAACAACACTTTAACAGTCAATTGAAAGTAAGAACCAAGACAAACAAAATCAGACAAAAACAATGAAGGTACAACATCTATTAAGTGTGTAACCAATGAAACAGCTAGATAAACACATTAGAGTGTAATGAAGATATCGGTCAATGAATGGTTCAAATCAATTCACATCACGATACGATTGGTACGCGAGCAAGTGTAACAGGTTGCAATGTGTCGTGAGAACTAAGGCAGCGTGATGACTATGGCAAATTGGGTGAGTAAAGATATTAAATAGAACATAGATAAAGCATAAATATTGGATAGGCTTAAATAAAACATGAAACATAAAGACCGTGTCCAATAAAAGACAAAAGAAATAAAGAAGTACGGCACTTATAAACTCAGACGAATCGGGATCAAGGATCCATAATTAGGACTAAAAATAATAAAGAAGATGAATGAACGACATGGCCCAGAAAGACTTGGGAAAGATCATAATAGTAAATAAGTAAAATTTTTTGGCGAATTTGTATGATTTTCTGCTGCAACTACAATTAATACTTAATACTCAGTATATACAGAAACTGCATTCTCAATCAACGTTTCTTCAAAACCATTTAAAGAAATTTCACATTCTCATCAAAATGAAGTTTTTAACTTTTAGAAATTGATGATACGCAATTAATGATTAATTACAACATTTATGATTAATCGTATTTTGATGGACTAATTTAAATTCATTGGAAAACTTAATTAGCATGTTCATCCGCATCATACAAGGTTAGTAGGTGTTTCGTGACTGGAGAGTGCACTCTTCCTTGGTAAAATTAGAAATTCGTAATAGAAAAAGAATATTACCACTATCTCTCATAACATTTTTGCAGCCCACTACCTACCACATACATTTCTGCACTACTCAAAGGATGACTGGCAGAGAATGCTGTTAGCATTAAGTCTTCCTTATGCAATTGTATAAAACTTAAATAAATAAATAAATAAAAAGAAACCGAGAAAGTTCAAAAAGAATTTGGAAAAAAGGAACTGGCACTATAAAATTAATAAAAACCTGGGAAAACATGACTGTATCCTTTCATGCTAAGAATATTGTATTTAAACCAAATCTAGTCTAGACTAGCGTAACCCCAAGTACAGAGCTGGGAGTAGGCCAGTGGAAGACAGAAGGGAACACATGCTTAGAATATTTAAAGTACTCATTTAGGACATCCTTGTGTCTCAAGCATTTAGGCTGCCTAAATTAGGTATACTAAAGCAAGAAACGGAAGCAAGCACTAACAGTAATAGATGCAAAATTTTCGAAAGTATCACACTGTCTGTATTCACTTTTAAGATTTAACTGCCTTTAATTTCCTCTTACACATTATAATTGGTGTCTTATTATTTTTAATATCCTTATCTAATATTTAACTGTTTCCTTTTCTCTATTATGTTATTTGATATTTTGGCGACATGTCCTGTTCTAGATCTTAGTCATGTCCGAAATCGAACGAAGTAGATCATAGGTTTCATAATAAGATAATTCCATCTTTAGTTTTTCGTCTGTACGAAGCAATTCTTTCCAACCACTTTCTCTTTCTATATATTATCTTCTATGGTTTTCAGACTTACTATACAAAAGTACAAAATAAACGTAGTTCACACAGTCAGATTAATTTATCTTTTTCTTAAACATTTTTACACCACATTTAATTAGAACGTAAAGTTCTTTTAGAGACTTTCCTGACGCTGTGGAAGAAATGTATGCGTCAAATCGCTATCACTATCTGTCACATTTATCAACATATAATTTTACTGATACATCGACTTAATTAATAAAGCATGTTAATAAATACCTAGATATTACACAACTGATGATCAATCATCATTGCTGTCTGTCTTTGATAAGCACAACCAAATATAAATATAATCAAATCATAATAAAGATTTGGAACCAGTAAAATATGATGTAAAAGACGAAGAAACTATCGGCCCTGAACTAATAAATCAGATTGCGCTGGTGACTCATATACCTAAATACTTACACAATACTGATTACATGTTCCGTAATTTCCACTCGACCGTACAGAAACCATAGAAAATCACATACAAAAGAGTACATATAGCTACTTCTATTTATAGAAACAACCCCTTTACACATTACACTACGGAATCTGCGCAAACGTAGAAAGTGATATCAATCAATATTATTACGGAAAAAGTTACTGAGTGACTGACAGACAACGCACAGCCGAAACTACTAATCGCTTCCCGAAACTCGTATAGAAATGAAGGACAAAAATGGACGACGGCGGTAAAATTTTTCAAAAATAAAATACATTACTTTTATCGAAGTAAATGATGTATTGATTAATGATGTATTGATAATCGTTCAAAAAGATGGAAAGACCAAGATAATCGATTAAGTATTTTGTATTCGGGTGAACTTATATTGAACTAAATTGAAGAGTTTAGAGGTAGAGAAGATCAGGGTTATGACCTGTAACAGTTGAAGGTTAAAGTTGTTACTTGAATTAAAATTGATAATAATGAACCACTAATATAACGCTTAAAAAATAAAAGCTTCTTGATTTTGCGTTTTTGCCAATTACCGTGTGATTGTAATAAGTATTAACCAGATTGGACTAGAATATTTTTTGGACTTTTGCGCTGCGTCGCACCAGCGTATTTTTGTGAGTACAATTTAATGTAATACTGTATTGTTGTCTACGTGTGTGTCGTGGAGTAACGAATGGTTTTCTTTCTTTCTTTCTTTAATACTAGATACTACATAATCAACAGTTTAGTAGTTATGATGTAGCAAAACAAAAAATATACGCCGAAACATTTTCGCTGCAGGAAAACTTTTTTCATCTTCATCTACTGTTCTTCATCATCAGTCAAATGACGTTCACTACTAAACGAAGACCTCCTCCTGTAATTACTCAACATCTAACTGTATTTACTTATTGGAGTAAAACACGGTTTCATACTCTCCTCCACTTATTAATCAGTCAATTGGATTACCCATCATCGCTGATCATATCGACATGTATCTTGATCCCTAATTACGTAGCTACTCAGACAGAGCAACAAGAACAATAGATAATTACTTCCAAGAGATTACTCGTCTCATATATGGATGTAACCTTTTACAAACTTTGATGTAGAGCTTCAATGAGAGACATCAGATCTTTATCTACAAAGATTTGTAATGGTATCTCCTCGTGTTTGTTCGTCAATATTGACAGCTTGTGTACACCCACTTTATGTGGAATGGTTTTTTATGGTCTTGGGTTATTTTCTTTTATTGGTGTGTTCTTTACCTTTGTAAATTGCATGTCATTTGAATATGTGGTAGAATTGTTTGAGTTGTTTATCTTCAGAGGTTTATGTTCGATGATGTCTGGGTTTAATTTCAATTAATTTTAAGACACCTGCAGAGTCTGTTGGTTCGTTTCAATATATATTTCAAAATTTCAAAGATAGCTATCTACATCCGTTGTAGGAAATTGAAATTTAGCGATATCTAGACTATGCTCATAATATCCAACGTCAAACAATAAGATAATCACACAAAGAACAATAGCACTAAATACAATTCCAATCATTGCCATAAAAGCATTAACCTGAGCGCAGTTTATCGCGATCAGTTAGTCAAACAAACTAAATCTAACTGCAGTACAATTTCAATTGAAGGGGACGGCAATTGTAATAAGCCTGAGGGCACAAACACGGGTGAAAGTCCTAGTACCCACAATTATCACCTGTGTTGTTCAAGCACGTTTGCAGGAATTCCCGCTCATGTCCTCCGGCCTTATTGCTTAGCAATCTTAGAGCAATCAAATTAATATTAGTTTGACACCTTTTCCTGTTATCGTGTAGTGTATGGGTCCAGTATCATTTACAGTTTACGTTCTGACACTATCATTTACGAAAACGCCTTGAGGAGGCAAATTTAAATTAATGTTCCAATCCTTGTTTATGTAATTATTGTGTGTCGCAAGTGCTTTAGTTACTTCCGACTCTGTGTCATAAGCTGCGAGTGTACCATAAATATTTTTAATGATATCGTGAAATAAAATGAAAGGATCAAACATTCCGCCCTTCACATCTTCTTCCATTTCATTCCGGTGATTATTTCCAAATGATTACTATAAAGCAGTTCCAACTGAGTCTAGAGTCGATATAAAAGTTAATTTTATAGCTTACTGGTACCATGGAGCTAACAGCCGACGCCGATGTGACTCGCCGATGACCTAACAAGTTTTCTAAGTCCGCTGATAGGCTAAATAAATTGTACAATGCAGGATTTTCTAAGAATCGCTACATGTCTGGCAATAAAATGAAATTTCATTATGGTGTTCTGATAGTATTTATATGTTGTAAATTGGTTATTTATGTGTTGCAGTTATGGATGTCTTTCAATCCTTGTAAACGATAGTTAAGTCTGTGATCGATCAAGATCGATTGTAAGACCCCGGACACCAGTAAATCTCTTGTAAAAAGAAATAAAGAAGTAAATAGAGATCAATGTTTTATTCCTGAATAATTTCACTTTCTTCTTATTAAACTTAAATATCTTACAATATATACATATAAAGTTTGAAAATAAACTCGATATTAGTTACACATTATTTTTTATTAAACAGGATGTACAAAATTACATTAGTCAGCACGTGTACACAATTCATGTTGTACTTAATTCACTTCAAAATAAAATATAAAACTTATTTATACAAATAAACACACAAACCAGCACACTGAAAACCTCACAAATAATCTATTTTCACTTACAAATCTGTAAAACAGTTTGTATCAGCTATCAGCGGACGTATCTCGAGAGCTCGGGGGTTAACCCCGTCAACCTGTCGCTGCGATCTTTATTACTTTACCAGCTAAAGTTCACTCGGTTCCCTGCGCAAGCGTCTTGTGATTCTTGCGAAATACCTATCTAAGAACACGCCTTGCTTTTACACTGGTTTCAAATGGTCAAATATTTGTTCTTATCGGGTATATATTAAGTAGATTGAAGTGCACTAATTAAATGTCGGCAAATAAAACAAAGTGAGTATTAGTTAACTCACTTTTTAGAAACCATGTTATGTCACTCATTAAGAACTCCTTTTTGGAACCAGCCCATCACAAGCTCCCCAAACCACTGCAACTCCTCAGGACCAAAAGTAGATACAACCATCATCAACCATGAAAACATCGAAGCAATGAAATCCAGCGCTTGTCAGGAACATGGACAATATTAGGAGCAAGCTTATTGCTATTCCATAACCCCATACCACACTCCGAACTATAACTAAATAATATTTTGCCTGACCCCCTGCTCGGTAGTCGCAATAGCAACCACTTGGACAACGAGACAGCCATCAAATCAATTTCAACGCTGTATGAATGTCAATTTGTTTTGACAATGGCTCTCAAATTCCTCAAACTTCACGCACATTTGGCCGTATTAGGTGTTGTTTATTTATAATAGTAGCTACAGTTGCAAAGAAAAGTGACGTCTTAAATTGTTAGAATAATCAATATCGGTATGGTAATAGATTTATTACTTTTATGATATACAGAATAGCTAACATAACGAATGAGTTGTTGAGAAAAATAATTTTGATATTAGTCTTGCTTGCAAGTATCCTTGCGCGTGGTATTACAACTTAAAGATGAAGCCCAGCAGGGCTAATGCCGGGGCTGACTGAGAACAGGGTGGGTTTTAGGCAGTAAGAGTCTGACACTCCTTCTCTCCTCAACCAAGACGGGAGGAGCCATTAAGTGATTTTCTACCCTAAAAAAACCCCTATGTAAGTTAGACTTATTCTTCTCTTAGGCTTTAATTTTCCAAGATGATTACTATTCCTCCATTTTTTCTTTAATAAAGGTGCAGTGTTAAATGACATGCTGTTTAACACGTGTATTAAATGTCAAAGCATCCATCTTAGGTAGTATCATTAATTTTTATTTTTCCGGTAAGGAAAGGTAAAATAAATTGACCTGTCGGAAGACTGGTTTTCTCCCGACGTACATACATGTGTACAACTTGACAAGATTGTACACTGATCACGGTAAAAATAAGATAATTATATTTTGATCGAAAAATTCACAGTAGTAGCACGGAGCCTGGAACTGTGCCCGGTATATGGCAATAGGATCACCCCCTATAACATGGGACTCATAACATAAATAGTGAAAAGTGGATGTTACATCGTACAGTAGCATAATGTACACCTCTGTCTACCCCTTCGGGGAGAAAAGGCGTGGAAAAGAATCAGAACATACCTAATTTGGTGTGTCAAACTAAATTCAAAATAGAACATTGAGAACCACTAATGATATCATACCGTTAGAGAAATGCTTCAGTACGGCATTTCTCTCCCCCGGCTTATGGTGAGGATAGAAAAGAAATAATTAGTTCCGACCCTACCCTTCCTGCAGGTGTTACAAGGACTGACCAAGTGACAAGCGAGGAGACTATAGTAATTCCAGGAGGGTTTGCAGGAGGAAACTTCTATTCATTGGAATGATAGAAGATCCATTGAAATGTAATGGGCAGTTGATATCTTTACTTTTACCTATGGGAGGCAGGCAGGTAGGACGTAACACTGACACCAGGTACCTTTCCATGACGGTTAGTCATTGGTATAAATCGTTTCATTAGCCGCCATTAAAACATGATTTAAACAAAAGGTTGTTAACACAAAACATTACGTGATTACGTGACACTGTCATCGAACCGGTCGTTTGTAATCACACACACTTACATATATATGTGACTATGTGACTGCACAGTTGGCACGGTGGTTGGACAACTGTCGCGGGTTCGATTCCCGCACGGAACAACTCTTTGTGTGATCCACAGATTGTTAATCCGAGTCTGGGTGCCATGTGTATGGGAACTTGTATGTTTGTAAACGCACCCACGACACAGGAGAAAATACTCGTGTGGGGCAACATTTAAAAAAAATGTATTATAGTATATAGCATATCCTTTACACTATATAAAAATTCAATAATCATTCAAATGAATCATTATAATTAAGACACACTGGATCAAAAACGCAGTATGTTAAGCTTGGATAGTACTCAAAATAACCTTTTTAATAAAGTTTTTTTGATAGTTATCATCATCCTATAAAAGTGATCCTGTCACTGCTGAAATAAGGCCTCTTCTGACACGTAGAAGGTTTGAGCATTAATCACCACGCTTGCTCATTGCGGGTTGGTAAATTCAAACTTATAATTACAATTTTATGACCAGGTTTCCTTACAATGTTCCCTTCATCGTTTGTCGGTGGTGTCTAAACAATCTTAGAAAGTACATATAACTCCGAAAAAGTCACATTGGTACTTGCCGTTAGATTTCAAAGCCCTCATGTAAGAGAAGCGGGCATCTTAAACCTCCGGGCCATCATCAAATCAAATCATTTATTTGCTAATATGGGTAAATTAAGTTGTTAGCACATAAGTAGATACAGTTCCGACCATATCATGACAGTGTTTAACAGTGAAATCGATTAATTGGACTTGAACATTACGCGTTTACGTATGTATATTATGGAGAGTTGTAAGTCGTTTATCGATCTACAGAATCGAGTACGTAAGAATTTTCGAAACCGAAATTATGATTTTACTTTTGAAATAAAATCAGACATATCAATCAAGTCTTGCACTCGTACCTACGTGTAATTTATTATACAGCAAATAATTAATACGGGAATTTTTATTTTTATTAATGAATAATGATCATTAGGTTAACGTATTATTACATATATCAGTATTAATTATCATTTATGAAGACTTAAAGTATTACATTCATATCATTTAAAATAATGCACTAATTTAAACATCAATAATATAATTATTATGCAATCGTGGGGAAAATAACTGAAAACAATCGGTAAATAACCTAAAGCCACATTAGGTCATTTGACGAATGCATGCGTCCGTCAAAAACGATAAGCGGATTTAACGTTACCGTCTGTGGACAGTTTTCATTGTTTCTAAAGCACGCTACACACCTAAAGATAATCGATACGAAAACTGTGCAGGTTTAACTTTTTTTTTGTGTTTTAATGTAGTAGGAGGCAAACGAGCAGACGAATCACCTGATGGTAAGCGATCAGCGCCGCCCATGGACACCCGCAACACTAGAGGCGTCGCAAGTGCGTTGTCAGCCTTTTAAAAAGGAATACGCTCTTTTCTTGAAGGTTTGAAGGTCGTATCGGTTCGGAAATACCGCCGACGACAGATCATTCCACAGTTTTGCTGTGCGAGGCAGAAAGCATTACTGTTAAATCGCAAGGGATGTACTGTGTAGGCTGTATGGTGCTACGATTTAACTTTATTATAACTTTCGTGAGACATACTAAATTAATTATAATATTTTTCGGCTTACTTGCGTAATTATTTGACGAAGAACTCGACTAGTTTCAAGCCATGCTAGAGGCTCGTATTCACAAGCAGCATTCCGCGACTCGACGCGGCGACTGCTAATGTCTATTCGAGTACGATTTAACTGCAAAGTCCCATATCGATTACCGTAAGATGTGTAGCGTGCATGTGTAAGATGCAAGCATTTGTCACTTGTAGGCCACCTAAGTTTTGTGAAGGATGCTTGCATTCGTCAAATGACGCAACGCGGACAGTTATACTTAAGCAATCGGTATTAATATTAAAAGTAAATACGAGTTGCAACATTAAGCAATAAAATACCTACATATACATAAAAACGTGTATTTTATTTAGTTTCGCTGATAAACTAGTTCAAAGCCGGTTTTATCTTATCAACATTTTTGGTAGAAAATTGAAGAAAATGTTTTACGTACTCGTATAACACACGTGGAACCATTGTAATTGAAGTGAATATTTTAGTACTGCACCGTCTTGCCTTGGTCTGGTGGTCTATAACAATCATCAAATCGATTGCAAAACACAACATCTATGTATAGAGGTATATACCTATTCAAATAAAAATAAGATTTCTAGTTCTGAAAAACATTCATTTAAAGTCACATTTTTAATCACTAAACGATTACACTTTGAACGTTATTGTTAGTCAGTTGTGTTATAAATCCCTTGCAATAATAGTGAAGTGAGCAAAATTAAAAGAAAAACTGTTCTAATTCCTTCCTTAGTCGATTTGTGTGTGAACTAAAACCCAAAAGTCACAAGGAAACGGCCGGTCGTGGTCTTAATGCAATGAAACTTAGGCAATCGACTGTGCCTCTGACCTGAGTTTCGAGTACTAGGTACTTATTAAACGACTGTAGCCAGCGGCCTAACTTGATGGCATTTCATGGCTGCATTTTACGCAATGGAGAAGGTAATAAGATCAAGAGATTTTTTGCTCTTTTGCTAATGTAAAATGTAATTTGTTTTAGATTCAGCCTTTACTACAAATACTTGGTCTATCCAGGCAACGTGCAGGAGAACGAACGGGGTGGTTTTTAGTCAGTAAGAGTCTGACACTCAATCCCGCCTCACCCAGGCGGGAGCAGTCATTGGATGATTTTCCCCCCTTAAAAAAAAGCCAGGCAAATATAAACAACGGATAAATTTATCTTGTAGTCTGTTACGTTTTAACGATAAAAATAATATAATAATGCAATAATAACATTTAAACTGTCAAACACCAAGCGGTCACCGGTGACCGCGACCTATTGTTCTTTAATTGTGTCTATAAAACCGGTACTCGACGAGGGAATAATCAAATAAAAATATTTTACTATCACTCCAAAAATACAACTTGCATAAAAACAAAAACAGAATTGGTTGCATAAACTCAATAATATTGCGCAAAATAACAAATCGAATTATGCCGAGAAATTGCTACCAATTTTGATCTTTATTTAATAAAGAATACATAACAATTTGCTTCGCTTTCATTACGAATGTTTTTTTTGCGAAAAAAGCAACAAAATGTTCGAATTACGTAAAGTTTTGCATCTGAATTACTTTCACTGGTCAAAATGTAACATTATGTTATCACGTGACCTACAATAACAAAGATCGTGTTTTGGTTTTGTTTTTATTTTTTCTTCTTCATTTTGTTGGTTCTCAAACTTGGAACTCTCAGACTGGCTTGTTTGACCATTACGGTCAACAAGACCGTCTGAGATGCCAAGAGTTAAACTGTCAAACACCAAGCGGTCACCGGTGACCGCAACCTATTGTTCTCTAATTGTGTCTATAATGACGGTACTCAACGAGTTAAATGATAAGTATTTAATACAAAAGACAATATCAGTTACTTATTAATAAAATTATGTTTATATCTTTTTAATATTATTTAAAAAAAGACTGCCTCATTGACCGAGTGGTCGCAAGTGCGACTGCCGGGGGAGGGGTCTCGGGTTCGATTCCCGGGTCGGCCAAAGTATTGCAGGGTTTTTTCAAAATCTCAGTAGTAGCACGGAGTCTGGAAATCTGCCTAGTATATGGCAATAGGCTCACTCCCTATTACCTACATGGGACTCATACATAACATAATAGTGAATAGTGGATTTTACATTGTACCTACCCCTTCGGGGATAAAAAGGCTTGATGTTATGTTATATATAAAATTATTTTAAAGATACTTAGAAAAAAAAAGATCAGATAGATAGAACGTCAATTTCACTGAAACTTCATTCACATTTAAATAAATGTCTAATTTACAAAAGCACTAACTACAAGTTCCACATTTACCGACACCTCGTCAACTTTAACTCGTCGAGTACCGGTTTTATAGACACAATTAAAGAACAATAGGTCGCGGTCACCGGTGACCGCTTGGTGTTTGACAGTTTAAAACAAAAAACAATTAAATCAATTCATTGTTTCCCTTGTTCAAAATCTCTAGAGAAAACTAAAGGAAGTAATTAGGACTTGGAAGGATATCCTTTTGTTCGAAAATGTACCAGAGACTTACTTTGGCGGCGTCATTATCCAAGTTTAGTCAGTCAATCACCGGATTGATGCTACCAAGTTTGTACTTTCCGGCTTCTGTTCCTTCCATCTATCACCATCCGGAAGACCACTGCTAAACAAAGGAAAGGGCCTTGTGGGTGTTTGCCAATCCTTACTAATATTATAAATCGGAAAGTGAGTTTGTTTGATTGTTTGTTTGTTCCGCTTTCAAGCCGTAACTACTAAACCGATTGCTTTGAATTTTTGCAGACGTAAAGTTAGAAGTCCGGATTAAATAATAGGGTACTTTTTAACACGGAAAAATTTTATATTCCCGAGGAAAATTAAAGTATGGGTATATATGGCGCTGTGTGTATTGGTATATGTCACATAGGCTACTTTTTATTCTTTTGTAACGCGAGCGAAGCCGCGGGTAAAAGCTAGTAAATAATATAAATAAATAATCTTTATTTAGAAATGTAAATGGAGACAGATACAAAAATATAACTTGGGTAAAAAAATAGATCTCACATGGTTAGGTGCCTGTACTAGGATAATCCTGTGTCTGTGCTCAAGAACTGGGGTTGGCAGTTAACCCTTTGAGTACCGTCATTATAGACACAATTAAAGAACAATAGGTTGCGGTCACCGGTGTCCTCGCGGTGTTTGACAGTTTAAGTTCCAAAACGTTAGGAAACGGTACAGCTCGATGCTTTTGGCGAAGCCTGATCGTAATTTTACGACCATAATATGTCAACATCTAATTTAAGTGTGGGAGAGCCATGCTTTGGCACGAAGGGGCCGGCTCGATCGGAGTGATAGATACCACGTCCTCACAGAAAGCCGACGTGAAACAACGCTTAGTTTAGGTTGCTGGAGGCCATTCCCTCACCCCCTTCCCAATCTCCCCAATCCCTGAATGCCCAACAATCCTATTTCCTAATCTGCAAAAGGCCGGTAACGCACTTTTTATTATTTGAAGGGCCAACGTTTGACCTTTATCTCGCTTGGAGGTAACGTAATCGTAAGCGATGTACAACGCCTCTAGTGTTCCAGGTGTCCATGGGCACACCAATTGCTTAATCAGGTGATCCGTCTGCTCGTTTACCGAATAATCTAATAAAAAAAAAAATTGCACATAATATCGTCTTAATAAGGTGGAAAGATGTACACGGGCAATAAGTCACAATTCCCTCGTAAATTTTTTATACAAATATTGTTCTAATTCTAAAAATCCAAACGATACAGAAACTTCAGCATAAGCAATAAAAATTATTAATTTTATTGCTATACACTTAAGGTGTAATATGCTGTGAACATTAAACATTAAACAAAACTATAGTAAATTAAACTACACTCATAAACGTAAACACGACTGGACAGTTAATATTTAAACTGTGAGTCATGTAACTGACTGACTTTATTGTATTTTGCAGTTAGGTAATATCTTTTTATTTTTGTCTAACGACCTGTACCGACTCCGTACGTGATTATTTATACTTTATTTAGTTACGCCAAAGCTATAAATTATATTCAATCTTTAGACAGGAGACTGTCAAGTGTCTTCTGCTGAACCGCTGGACTTAAGGGCCTGCGTTCAAGGAAAATTTTATATTTATGATGTACTAGCTTTTACCCGCGGCTTCGCTCGCGTCACAAAAGGATAAAAAGTAGCCTATGTGACTATCCATCCGTTCAACTACCTTCAGTTGAAAAATCACGTTAATTAGTACCTCTGTTCTGCCGTTTAAGACAGGCAAACAAACAAATAGCTTTCCGCTCGCGTGGAATTCGGTTATATCGCGCTATTTAGGTAATTCGTTGACTGGTTTTAAATGACATACAACGCCATATATACCAGCACATACAGCGCCATCTATACCAATATTTTTGTTTTTCCTAGGAAATATTTTTTTTTTCCGGGATAAAAAGTACCCTATTATTTAATCCAGATTTCTAACTTTACGTCTGCAAAATATCAAAGCAATCGGTCTAGTAGTTACGGCGTGAAGGCGGAACAAACAAACAAACTCACTTTCCGATTTATAATATTTATATATATAAGTAAGGATAACATTCGTCAGAAAAAGAGTAAAAACTAAATTAGATAAGTATTATACTTTTCGACTTACTCAATTATTTGACTAGGAACTCGAGTAGTTTCAAGCCATGCAAGCATGGCTATAATTACATGAATAAAATCATAATAGAAAATTTTATATTTGTCAATGAACATTTAATGAACCTTCTGCCCACTCCTCAGTTGCTAGTCTTTTTAGAGCACCCTGTAAAACTAGGCATTTGGCACTTAAACTATCTAATTTGAGTTCAAATCTTTATGAATAAGAAACTAAATCCATATTACATAACATAACATAATATCACGCCTTTTATCCCCGAAGGGATAGGCAGAGGTGCACATTACGGCACTTAATGCCATTGTACAATGTAACACCCACTTTTCACTATTTATATTATGAGTCCCATTCCCATGTAATAGGGGGTGAGCCTATTGCCTATTGCTACTACTGATTTTTTTTTAAATCCAGTACCTAATACTTTGCCCGACCCAAGAAACGAACTTGAGAACCCTTTTGCCAGTAGTCGTACTTGCAACCACTCGGCCACGGATGCAGTCAAAAGCAATATTACTATTTAATAACGACAAAATAAAACAAGTTTTAAATGACAAATTGTCTTAATGCCCAGTCATAGACCAATAAAACAATAAATAATTAACTCAAAAATGCATCGTTTACATCCAAATTAATGTCATTACAAGTATAAATCGTTTTACTCAAGCAATCAGCTGACAAAATAAGTTGTTCTCAACATACAAACTATTTACGACAGCTGCTATAAAACGTGTTAATAAAATAGGAATTTAAATTAAAATCCAAATGAGGTTGTCTATCTATCTAATTAATTGAGTTTATCTACATATTTAATGAGAAAAATACTTAGTAATACAAACTTGTAAAGTTAGAAGAGTAATTAACCTCTTTGTGTCTCGCGTAGATTCACAGGTTAATATCTTAGTTAATGACGTCAATGCTACATTAGTGTGCAGTTACATATTTATCTTGGGGCCAGTGAAGTGCAACAGAAACTCCGAAAACGCGTTTACTATAAGAAACATAAAGAATAGTAAAACCTGCTGCCTAAAACTGCTGAGACTGCCTCGTTGGCCGAGTTGTCGCAAGTGCGACTGCCGGGCAAGGGGTCTCGGATTCGATTCCCAGGTCGAGCAAAGTATTACCGGGTTTTTAAAAATCTCAGTAGTAGCACGGAGTCTGGAAATGTGCCCGGTATATGGCAATAGGCTCCCTATTACATGGGACTCATAACATAAATAGTGAAAAGTGGGTGTTACATTGTACAGTGGCATTAAGTGCGGTAATGTGCACCTTTGCCTACCCCTTCGGGGATAAAAGAGCGCAATATTATGTTATGTGTAGTCAAAATTAGCTGAAACAATTACCCTCATTGAACCACCTGTTCTGGAGCATTCTACTTAGCAATATGCGATTTATCAACATAGACACAAGGATCCTTTTCAATTACTTCTACAATAAGAAAAATATATATTAAACTGAGCCAACTACTGAGTATGAAAGCACAGACGACTCTACTGTGTGTCATAAACACATTTTGATTCACGAACTCTTTAAAGCAGTTAATCTAACACCCATCAATGTGCTAACAAACAAGAAAAACGTCGCCAATTGTCTCCTTGGCAACACAAACGCAATGAAACTCCTACATATCTATTACGCAACGAAATCTAACTACAAACAAAAACTGCGTGACTAAATAAGTCTACTTTGGAACTATTAACGGAATCGATTGGTGCCCGTGAGAACATTCGACACTAAATATTACGCCACTATTGAGGGCCTAGTGTCGTTTGTTTTACGCCAACCTCATTGACACCTCTATGACGTTCGGCGCTCTGATTGGCCAGAAAAAAAGAAATAAGAAACTTTATTTGGATCACGCTAAAAAACAAGTGGCATGTACAGATGTGTGATACATGTTCATGTCCCGCGCGCCTTAAAGAGCCATCAGACCACCACAGATGGGGCCCAATAGGGCCGACGCCGATTCGGAGTCGCGGAGAACCTAACGGGTAACCGGGGCTCCGGCTCGACGCAGGAGAAGGAACGGGGTGGTTTTTAGTCAGTAAGAGTCTGACACTCCCTTCCGCCTCACCCAGACGGGAACAGTCATTCGATGATTTTCCCGCCTTAAAAAAAAAGTCTGCGGTGAATTGGGACCAGTTCAGCATGTTCAAGACAGAGTCTTGCGCTGGTATTCTGCTGCTAGCTGTAAGTCAACCAACCAATCAGAAGGTTGAACGCGGTAACGTCTCGATTGCGTTAAGGCATAGGCCCTCAGGCTTTGATAACAAAATATGGGTTAACATTACAGTTGCTACTAAGTTTGTAAAATATAACTCAAGGTTTTGTTACATTGTTCTGTAAGTAGTTAGGACTTAACAATTGCTATGCCTATTATTGGCTATGTAGTTGGAAATTACGTATGTGGGTTCTTGTTTACATACTCACGTTATGGCTCTTTAAATGAAGCCTTAGTGGGTTAAAACTTATTTTCAACAAATTCCTGGTTTTTTGTTGTTTATCTTCTGCTGTAAGTATCAAAGTTATTAAATGTAAGAAAGATTCCGTGGCTCAGGGTTGTGTGAATTTCATTAAGCTAACATCCAAAGAATCCAGAACAAAAAAGGAGTACTGTCAAACACCGCGAGGACACCGTTGACCGAAACCTATTGTTCTTTAATTGTGTCTATAATGACGGTACTCAAAGGGTTAAAATCGAATATCAAAATATTTAAAGAACGAAGAAAAACTGTAATAAGACATTTTCCCATGTTATTAAAATTAATTTACTATAACCCAAGTCAGAAATACCCGAAAAGTTATAAACGAGTATTTAAATAAAACCTTTCATTGAAATCGAATGAAGAATGAACAGCAAACATCGAATAAGCACAAAAGAATCGAGAATCGAAACGGCAAGTGTACACCATCGAACAATGGTATACTTTTCTGTCCCACTTACGCCAATCTTCATAATTCTCAATTGTATTACTCATTCTGTTTAGATTGCCTTAATTCTTATCTCTATCGCTAGAAAGTCGAATTTGGGTCGGCACCTTAAGCATATTAGAGTATCATTAAAATACAGAGTCATTATTGGTGGATTTTTTAAATCACTAACGGTTTTATTGAAATCGTCGAATAGGATATGATGTGCAAAAAATGAGCAGACTTTGTAAAATGTTGAAGTAATTTAGATTGTAGATGTTGATTAAAGTGTTTTTAAGTACTATCTATGGTGAAGATGGGACCACCATGGTGTATGGTAATTGACAATCATCAATCATGCGGATAGAGATTATTGTTTAAAACCGGCTTTCCGCACGCAGATTTGCCAGCAGTACTTAAACCTTGAATTATACAAGAAGACTTGAGGTTCCTTCTCAAGTGAAACAAGTGACGAGTGAATTTTTTTTTTGCAAATAGGCAACAAAGTAGCACTTTTACCCGTCAAATTATAACCTCTCGTGTGTCTAGACAAGGATCCACGCGAGACACCATGTATTTTCTATTGTGTCTCATATTGGTGCATTTAAGCAGGTAAAACAGAGCTAGTTGACACCGACTCTCCTGTGGAGGAAGCAGCATTATGTTGACTAAAAAAACCACCCCATTTGTATTCCTACTTCGACTCCCAGTAACCCTTGCGGTTCTCACCAGCCCCAGTACCAATACAGTGATAATAAATAGTATTTTACATCATATCGAATGATTTTGCATCTTACTAAAGTGGATCACATATTGTGACATGTTATCTACTGCTAAGGCAAGGGCTTAGTCCTACAATTCCTATATAGTCTAACACACTTTCATATTCACAAAACTAGTACTCATAAACTTTACAACCTAGTCTAGAAATCGGCCCCACTAAGCTTCCTAGATTTTAATAATCAACCAAATAGTAATTTTCAAGAAATAAGCTGAGCAGTAAACTTTAAGTTATCGATAGCAGCAGATGCAGGTTAAGTGCTAACCATTAACCCTATAATTTCTCATTACGTTAACAGTTGTTCGTCGGAACAAATAAATCTAAATGAAACGTTCTTTAACACTGACACATTGAGGAATCGTCCATTTTGTTGAGTAAATGAAGAGAGAGAAATTTTATTTTTACATGTACACACGGCTACACATCGAGCTTTACATAACCAGTATAAACTGAACGTTAAATGTGCGGAAAAGATGATGCGACGCGACACCAGCATAAACTGGTTTTGTATAGATTGATGTGTGGCCGTGTGTACCTAAATGTTTTGGATAAATCTCTAGCTAATTCAATATCAAAAGAAATCAAGTAAACTGATACTTAACAATAAGTATTTTTCTCAATTAATGAATCAGACACAGTAGCGATAATTAAGTTAGTTAATATGAAAAAAAGAACACTTTTTTTAGACATTAAAAAATTAGCTTATCAATTAATGGGTTTAATTGAATAGATAATAATCTCCCTGAAGTAACTTATAACAACATCACGTCCTCTATCTCCGAAGGGGTAGGCTGAGGTGTACATTATGCCACTGTACAATGTAACACCCACTTTTCACTATTTATCTGATGGGTCCCATGTAATAGGGGGTGAGCCTATTGCCATATACCGGGCACAATTCCAGACTCCGTGCTACTACTGTGATTTTTTAAAAAACCCAGAAATACTTTGCCCGACCCGGAAATCGAACCCAAACCCCTTGCCCGGCAGCCGCACTTGCGACCACTCGGCCAAAGAGGCAGTCAGTCGCCCTGAATCAATCAATATAAATGGCAATATTCTCAATACACTGCGATCTAATGGAGAAAACCAAACAGTAATATCACGAACACTAAACAAGGCGAAATTTTACGAGCACTAAGCAAACCAAACATAAACACAGCTCAGTTCAAACGCCTTCACTCGAAACCATTAAGAGCCTATTAACCACTCATTAACAAGTTCACTCCAAGGAGTGGCTGACCGAAATACTCATTGCTAATTCACTTTCGAACGAACGAAAATAGAACGAACGATAAACATTTGTATAACAACGATCGTGGGACATACCAACTTAATAAAAAAATGCCGGTTAACTCACGTAAATAACTAGCTCTACTAGTTTCGAGTTACTACGGGACTCTTCCTCGTGAGCAGCGTCCGTGGACTGTGACTTGAAAGTATTAGAGCTTTTCTCATTCAGAAAACCGGCTTTTTTATTTAATGAACGATAAACAGTTTCATTCATTCAATTAAACGAACCGGTCTTATCAACTAGATGATTTGGTAAACACTTTCGATTTTGCCGCCATATTTTAATTTAAGTGGCACCTGATTATAATTTGTTGTGTTTACAAATTAGGGTTATGGATAATTATAGTTATTTGAGGCTGTAATAGTCATTATTTTATTTCATTAATGGGTTTAATTGAGTAGAAAGCTTTTAACAGCGCTAAAAATAATAACTCTTCTATACCTTTTATTAGCTTCGACAAAATCGAATCAATGGCACACAAACGATTATGGCTACCTATTGGCAAAGTCTTTTGTATATTATTTAGTGCACATAAGCTCATTTATTTGTGTTAAAAATATACAATAGAAAACCTACTTCAAGGTTAATCAATCAATACGGTAGATGACAAATTTTTATTTTAATGTCCATCTGGTAGATTATTTTATACATTACACACGTATTTTCTATTTTTTTACAGAAAAGAATATTTTCGACGATGTATTAATTTGAAATGTCGCGTGACGTCACTTCTATGTACATTTTATAAGTAGAAATGACGTTTTAGCCCCCACTCCTAAACTTTGATTCGTTATATCTAAGTATCATTTTATTATAAAACAAAATAAAAAATACGCATCTAATATTTTTTCACTACCTTACTGACGGACTCATTAGATTTTCAATTTTCATACCCTGTCATCATTCCTGTTGAAAAACTACTAAATGACTATCATACTTAACAGAATTATTCCTTACCTTTCATCAACTGCAATTCGTCACTCTCCCAAATTAAACTGCGAGAAAACATTTGTCCATACATAATACCGAAGAAAAACATATATATGTTAATGCAATTATGGAAACATGAATCATTTATCATTTTGACTCAAGTCAGTTAACTGGACACATGTTCGTAAATGGTAAGAAGTGAATTTTATTCATTTTATATCGTTTTTCGTACTTTAAAACATTCTACACATACTTGACCTACTGTCGGCAAATTATCTCCTTTTGGTTCTTTCTGAAGTCATGCAATGTCCCTAATTAAAACGGTTTCTTATTAAATTCAAGGGAATTATGCACTTTTCTTTATTACTTATAAACCTACTAATCTATATCTATATATATATATAAAAGAAAGTCGTGTTAGTTACACCACTTATAACTCAAGAATGGCAGAATAGATTTGGCTGAAAATTGGTAGGGAGGTAGCTTAGAGCCAGGAGACCGACATAGGATACTTTTTAACCAAATTTTTTTTTTACTTTTTACCGAAAATCACGAACGGGGACGGGAAAATGGGATTACGCGTACGAAGTCGCGGGCAGAAGCTAGTATTTTAAATACTAAAGTTTGTATGTTTGTGTGTTCCTCCTTTACGTCAAAATGGCTGAAGGGTTCGAGATGAAATTTAATACAGGGCTAGATTATAGTATGGAATAACAGATACGCCACTTTTCTACGGAAACATGGGCAAAGCCATTGGCAGAAGGTAGTTGAAAATAATACTTTGTCTAACTAACAGATCAAGTTTTTAAATACATTGTAGTTGCACTTAGGATAATTGAATCGACAAATAAAAAATCAAAAAGTTATTTATAAACCATTAGCAATCCCGGCGAACTCCGTTTTGCTTCGCCACCAGATGGGTTCGTTTTATGTAACATTTCGTTTGGTGATTAAAAGATGATGAATTTTTTTTGTTTTTTTTTTTGTATTTTATAAACCTTACGGAGCCCGAGATCTTTCCAAGGAATGCAAAACCGTGGAAATCGGTTCGTGAGTTCTAGAGTTATAGCGTCAGGAAGGAAAACCCGACTTATTTTTATATAGTAGATTATTATCAATCACGAACATTGAAGAGCAAGGCCTGAACAATAAAAGAAATGCCACTTAAATGATAACACGGAACGGAACTATACCCTGACGAAATGCTTAGACATTTTTCCTTATAGGTAACCAATGAGCAATAAAAAATGAAAGTCTGATCCAATTCTAAATACCTTCGGTAATGTAAATAACGCCCCTTCAATACAAAATAGTCGAAAGTAAGTTCGGATATTTGCAACGACACGACCATTGAGCATAACTCCGTTTATATAATCTGTGCCCACTATAATAAAGAAAAAAAAAAGTATATCTTCACGCACCCAAGTTTAAGGTCGAAAATCGACGGTTACGTTTTTATAGAGCAAATTATTTCGTTCATAGTACGAGCAACAGCATATCAACCTTCCCCAAATATCAAATGTCTTTAACACATTTTCAGTTCTATCCCCGAAACTATAAAGTTGATTGTCCATTGAATAAATTTGACAGATTGGGGTAGCTATGCAGGCGTTTGAACAAAAGAATTTTCAAGATGGCGTCGGAAATCACGCTGTGAACAATATCCTCGCGAATATTATTCAAAGTCAGATTCACTTTCGCTATCGTAATGTCGACCAAAGATGGCCGTTCGATTAAATTACGCTATAGAATGTAGCGAGAAATTGACCTGTGATTAAAAATATTGATCAATCTTTCTTTTATTCAACCATTAATAAAGACTATAATAAATATTTTTGCTAGCTTGATATGTTTATACAGGCTGCCGGAAATCATCTTTCCATACGAGTAAGTTAGTATAAATATCAAGTTATTCTAGTCGATGGTGCTAGGAATGATTAATGGGCACTAATGAACACGTTTTGAGTGGCGCTGCGCACACGTACGAGTTCGAGCCGCGGGCAGATCGCTTAACTTTCTTAGAAAATCGTTGTTTTTTATCAGAAATTGTAAGGTAACGATGTAATACTGTGACAAATGACTTGCAATTTGTTGCTGTTACGACATACGTGTGATTTGTTGATGCACTTTTGTTTTATTTTGTGTCTTGTAGGTGCTGGTGAACTTGGTCGTTGTCAAAGAGCTTTAGGAGGTTTATGGAAATGAAAGAAGCTATAGTAGCTATCTGTAAAGCATTTTATATTTTACTAGCGGACCCGACAGACGATGTCCTGCATATCCACTTGAATGTATAAATAAAAACTCATTCAAATAAGTTCCGCCATTTAGGATAACTAACCTAGACATCGACTGCAGCGCCATCTGCCGGGCGGATTTGTGAATTTAAACCATTCCCAGATCCCCTTGAACACACACAAAAAATTTCATCAAAATCGGTCCAGGCGTTTGAGAGAAATTCAGTGACATACACACTCACAGAAGAATTATTATATTATATAAAGATTGTCCTACTAATATTACAAATGCGAAAGTGTGTGAGGATGGATGTGTGTGTGTGTGTGTGTGTGTGTGTGTGTGTGTGTGTGTGTGTGTGTGTGTGTGTGTGTGTGTGTGTGTGTGTGTGTGTTTGTTACTCTTTTACGTCAAATCGGCTGAAGGGATCGAGATGATATTTGGAACGGAAGTAGATTATGGTTTGAAATAACAAATAGGCGACTTTTTATTCCACGGAAACGCGGGTGAGGCCGCTGGCAGAAGCTAGTCGTCCATAAAATAATTAAGCGTTAAAAATGGGATATTTTGGAAAGTGCACTCTATGGAGTAGAATATAGAGCACTCTATGGAGTGGACCGTCCTATAGATTGAGAAAAACTCAATCAAACCATCTGGCTTAAAAAAATTCTTGTTAAATTTATAACCAATCATATTTTTTTACTATCATAAATGTCTCTGTGATACATGTAAATCGTACCACACAAAACTAAATCCGTATCTTTAAAATATGCCAATGACTGGCTCGTTGGCCGAGTGGTCGCAAGTGTGACTGCCGGGCAAGAGGTCTCAAGTTCGATTCCCGGGTCGAGCAAAGTATTTCTGGGTTTTAAAAAAAAATCTCAGTAGTAGCACGGAGTCTGGCATTGTGCCCGCCTCACCCTCAATTACATGGGACTCGTAACATAAATAGTGAAAATTGGGTGTTACACTGTACAGTGGCATTAACTGCCGTAATGTGCACCTCTGCGGCTCTGCCTACCCCTTCGTGGATAAAAGGCGTGATGTTATGCAGAATATTTCATACTTACATTTAACTTAAACGAAGTAGATTCCAGGAACTTACATAACTTATGCAATCAATCAGTTGACTTTGATAAATTAATCCGAACTCAGCTTACCTGCAAATAGAAATACATCGAGTTAATAATTAATCAAGTTGCTTAATATTAAAACTTAATGTATAAATATAAGATTCAATTTAATTTGAGGATATTGAAAGGGTTTATTCGAGTATTATCAACGCGAGAGGAATGATATTAGTATGTGTTCACGTGTTCAGTCTGTGGTTTAGTGTTTCTTTCATATTTTTTCAGTTCAAATCCTACGTGTACCTAATTATAATGAGCACAAGTGTGCAAAAAGTACATATTATGTTTGTGACACTTACGCCGGAATACTGAAACGTTACTCAATTTTAAGTCGTGCTTAAATATCGTGCTATCCCTGTCATTTTACAATGAATTTGTAGAGACAGAACTATACTTAAGCGCGACTTAAAATTGAGTAGCGTTTAAGTATTCCGAGATTACACGCCTGCATTGATGAGCGCGCCATGTTACGAATTTTGATACACAGATAGTTGAAAAAAAAAACAGTTAAAAAGATCATCCGTGGAGGAGTTATAGGTCATGCGAAAATATTGTAAACCTGAAGATAGAGATCAATCAAAATACATCTTTATTAAGAGAAGCAAAGTGTTGATAACAACATATTATTACTATTTATCTTATTTACTAAGTATGTAAATTTTATGAAGTTATAGAACCTGATACACAATACACCATACATACATAGATATATAACTTCACGCCTAGCGCCTGTCTCCTATGGTGGTAGGCCGAGACTATGGAGCGCCAATTACTACGATTCCTACATACGTCTTTCCATACTGTTGGAAATATCCCATCTTATATTTATAATATAAAGCGGAAGAGTTTGTTTATTTGTTTGTTTGTTTGAACGCGCTAATCTCCGTAACTACAAGTCTGATTAGAATAATTCTTTTTGTGTTGGATAGCGCATTTATCGAGGTTGGCTATAGGTTGTAAAACATCACGCCACGACCAATAGGAGCTGAGCAGAGCGTGTGAAATCGCGCGGAAGTAGCTAGTACTATTATATATATAAAGCGGAAGAGTATGTTGGTTTGAACGCGCTAATCTCCGTAACTACAAGTCTGATTTGAGTAATTCTTTTTGTGTTGGATAGCGCATTTATCGAGGTCAGCTATAGGTTATAAAACATCACGCTACGACCAATAGGAGCTGAGCAGAGCATGTGAAACCGCGCGGAAGTAGCTAGTATCCCATAAATTTAACAGTACTTGTTATGTACCAGCGAAATACCATAAATTATAATCTACGCACAATATACTTGTAGGTCAGTAACTCAAGACTTACGTAACCTAACAATCGTAGATCGTAGAGTATAGTTTATAGTTTAACGGAATCTCTGAAATTATGCGTGGAGGTACTGCCGTCTCTCACCATTAAGTACCGTTCGGCGCAATGACATCACAACCACACGTGGGAGTCCGATAGATATGCGTCTGCGCTGCACTTGTCAATCACCTGTTCGATTTTTAAACTTTATTAGGTGACTGGAAGCGGCTTCGGTATTAAGAACATTGTGTTTTATTGGAATAGAAACAAATAGATTAGAAAATAATGAGGAACTGTATTCTCCAGTTTGACTTTACTTCACAATAAAATTTGCAATGACGCCTCGCTTTTTTTCAAAAATTTTCGTAATTTAGAAGTAAACTGGAGTATAACACGGTCAATACTCACAGAATTTTAACTGAGTTTAATAAAATAGTAGAAAAAATATTGCATAACACTAAAAATCATGGTCGACCGATCACCGTACATTCAAAAAAACAAAAGTCTATTGTTCAAATCCAAAGATTTACCAATACAACGACTTCGAACAATGTTTAATTAGAGAATGACAAATGAATCTCATTGGCCACTTCCAGTGATATCATTGGACACTGGACACTAAAGATGGCGGCGGCGACAGCTGTTCGAATTTTGAATGGAGAGCAAACGAGCCACGATTTCAACGGCCTCGGTAAAAAAAGTGATCATTGATGCGTGAACCGATTCTTTATTGAGTGTCAAACTAGTATTGTATTTTATATGGGCAGTGTTAAAAGAAACAAAAAATATTTATTTATTAGTCTTACTACTGTAAAATAATATTAGTGCGAAAGTGAGTTGGTTCTTTGCACCTAAACAGCTGCATCATTTCTGATAACTTTTATGTGCTGAAGACGATTGTACCTAGTTTATTCTGGTGGTCAACGCTAGCCATAAATAGAGGACATGAAACAACTTACGAATATCATAAATATTTTAGTACCAATATTCGAGAACCATCAAAAGAAACCACGGAAAGAGAATTTTATTAGTTTATATTATACTTTGTGGTCAGAGTATAAAACAAACATAAATTCATATTTATGCCCCATAAGGGTAGGGAAATACTACAGAATACCACCCACTACGATCTTCACAAAAAAGTTGACTACCAAATTAAAAATCTTTAAAAACAAGAGCAAACTATGAAGCACTGAACAATTTTAATTTGCCAATTAAGGCATTTCTTTCACACCTTTCAATTGTTACTTAACACTTCGCAAAAAAATTTGTTGAATCGTCAACAAGCAAAAAGTTTAACTAAGCAATATAATCAAGATTAGTGACGTACCAATGAAGTTTTCACTTCATAACGACATCATCGATCATCAATCACACTCGTGACAAAATCATTACAAATTTCCCCAATTTCCCGTTGTATTTCCCAGGCTTTCCCGACCGGTTCTCGATGATTTATTGTATCGATCTCTATATCGATACTTATATCGATAAAAAATTTAATCGACTTCTCTATTTACGGTATGTCTAATGTAGGGCAGCCATGTTTGATTCTGCGTAATTCAATCGAGATTTTTCTACTGAGAAATGTCAATCGTTAGTTTAGTTTTTAGTCGAGTAAAGTTTATGAGTCACTGGTGGTTTTAATTGTCTATTCTCACAGCAGACTTACTTTCGAATATCTTAAATTATAATCGTAAATGTGCTTAGATTTTATATGGACCTAGTAAGTGTAGCAGGTTATGTATCTACGATTTATTAAAAACATTTATGGCCGAGCTGAACCATCGACACTTTTTGTTTTTCATATTTCACATAGTTAATTATTATTAATCACATCTTTTTCTCTTATATTTAATAGGATTTTAGTTCTTATTCTTTACACCGTAAATCTATTGTATCATACAATCGATTTTGAATTCCCCACTATATCAAATACCATACTACCAACCAGATATGTCTGATTTCGCTAACGGCATGGAAGGCACGCAAGGACCAATTAGATCTATGGAACCGCTATCCAATGCGCCCTAACAGCCAATGAAAACCAAGCATTAACGGGCCGCCAGTGCATCTGTCAACCTTACATGGTAAACATACTTACAATCGAACTTAATTAGACATTTCACGCAATCCTTTGGAGTAGGGATGTGGCTTATTCGGTGTAATTCTGGAATCGGAATTATTGTACCCAATTATCTAAATTCGGATCGTTAAAATATTTTGTTGTCTCATTGTGTGATTGTTTCGAGTTAAGACTTAAGACCCAATTTGGTGGAAATAATTGTATTTGAACTGAATAGTGCGTAGGTGTAAATCTATTAACTGGAATTGGTTTGGCTTAAATTGAAATTTGTTTTTAATTTATTTAAGACATCAAATTTAGAACAGCGTCAGATTTTCGGAACGTAAATAATATCGCTTACAATTCATGCGTATTTAACAAATTTTTCATACTTCTAAAATTCCAATCCAAACACTAGAGGTACAATTCAACAAGTTAAAGCAAAAACAGTATCATATTCCCACAGCATTTACAAACGTTTAACATGAAACAAGCGAATTCAATTTCCAATTCGTTCTACGCACAGACAATCGTTAAGTCGCATCCCTACATTGAACCGATAAGTACCGAGTTACGAGAACTAAACGAGTTATCGGTGACATCACTATTGACACATATACCGAGCGATGCAACCCATCACTTGTATACCGTTTACTGTAAACGATCGATAATTAGTATTTGACGCAACATCGACGTTGTAAGTACCAGCTCTATGTTTGCTGTATTTGAACAAAGTCGAAGTTATAATCCAGGTTGAAAGTTAAGTAAAGAAAGTTTATCTAAGGCGCTTAGCTATCACATTAGTAAAAAGGTCTTTGCCTTTAATAACAAGGTTACCTTATCTTTTCTGCCTTTATCCCGAGTTCTTTGGAGCCAAACGTGCGAATATCATATTATCAACTCTTTTTTAACAGACGTCATCATATCACGAACTTCTGTTTCTTCTAAATCACACAATGTATTCATACTATAATCTAAAACATGATCACTAGGCACAAATCCAGTAATTCACTTAAACACTAAACCTAAAGTGTTAACAATATGGCCGAAATTAGTAACCATTATCAATTCAAACTCTTTGCATCGATCTAGGTTTTTGATAGACACTCTCTCTCTCTCTTCCTAATCGATTCCTTTACTGCTGGGGATCGTGACTCCCTCTGATTTTGCTCACTAGATGTCACTATTTATCTCGTTCCGTTGCTTGGTGCATTCATGGGTATCTCTAGCTCCTTGGGTATTTGGTCAGACCACCGTATGAGACTCACGGCCTCTCGGTCTCTTTCCTTCTACTTTACCAGTCACTATAACAGCCACTCTATAATCAAAAATCAACCTTAATCCGTATACTTTGGATTCAGATCGGTTAAAATGTACTTCGGCAAACAGACTCGTTTATAGGTGTGAACTCCACTGAACCGTCGATGTCGTCGCATGCGCAATAACAAGAACTAGCTAGTAGAGAGCTTGTGAAATGTACTAATTATAAAGCTATGGTTAAGCACTTCATGTACATGAGAGCACAAATCAAACTGTTAAAGTAGCGGGCTTTGAAGTACAAATAAATATGGTAACGAGGTAATAGAGTACATGAGTTTATTTGTCCAAAATTTGTGGTGTCAATGTTAACCAATGTGTTAAGTTTTCTTCTAAATAGTTACAACTATGGTTTTAGGGGGAGGGTAATCATCGAATGATTTCACAAGCCTAGGTGCGGCGGGAGGGAGTGTTAGACTCTTACTGACTAAAAACCACCCCGCTCCTACTCTAGTACTTCGAGCCGGAGCCCCGGTAACCTTTTACGTCCTCCAAGGCTTCTTCTTTACAACTATGTTGAGGTTGGAAGTTTGGTGCAAAACTTTTGTGTATATTGTAAATGGAACCAATACTACCAATAAACAGTTTAAGATGACATCAATCAACACAGAAAGGGTGAAATTGTAAATGAATTTCGCACATAACTTAATAATAATATGTAACGCAGGATTGGTAATTTATATAATAGCGGAATGAGATGCTATGGTAAAAATATCTCAGTTATCTGTCAGTATCTAGGCATGTCATATAAAATGTCGAAAATAATTGAATTTCCAAATAAACACGCACGTAGGTATTAGTTAACTATATTACCATTAATCTAGGACACCATATAATAAGATAAGATAGAACGTGATACAAATAAAAATTCCGGTTACTGGGTCGTCCACAACACGAACGATGACATTACAAAGCATAAAATCTGCATAATTAATACATTACTTCTGTTTACTCATCGTCGTGACATAATTTGATATAATATCAAGCCTACATATTATGAAGAAAGTTATTTTAATCTGTCGTATTTATCTTTTCTGTAGCTTTTTTTGAGGGGGGAAAATCATACAATGACTTCTCCCGCCCGGGTACGGCGAGAGGGAGTGTCAGACTCTTACTGACTAAAAACCACCCCGTTCCTATTCCTGCACTTCGAACCGGAGCCCCGGCAACCCGAAGTCCTCCGCGGCTCCGTAAAAAAGCCACCAGACAGATAAACAAGTAACAATCTTACACAATTTAAGAGTAGTATTCAAGAAGTTAGTACTAGTTCGGTAAACAAATATGTAATACTAGAGGATCCCGTATATTTTGTTTTGCCTTAAAAATTCCCTTCGCATCAAAACCAAAAAACTAACAAAATCGGCTCAGCTGTTCCCGAGATTGGCTCTTAAGAAAATATTTTGCGAATAAATTTTGTTTTATAGAAAATAATAATACGTGTAGTAGTGTAGAAATTTTATAGAAAATAATAGTACTATATACACTATCTTTTACCTCAATAAACTAATAAAAGAAGTTCATACAGGTGTTGATGACACGAGCCTGACTTCCTGATTGGTCGAGAGCTCATTATGGCGCCGGCGCAGCGTCGCGGATATTGTATGTCACACACTGATGCCTCATCATTTGCACTTCCTTGATGATATACGTTTAAAGACTTAGTGACGTCACTTAATTCGTTATTATACCAAGAAATTACTTTCTTTCTTGCTTTACGTGCTAGAATTTTGCTTACCTTACGTTTTAGATGTCAGTCAAAGATTTCTTTCATTAAGTCTATAGCGAGAATCAAATCCATAAAACGTCGACCATCAACTGATCTGTCAAACACTGTTTTAGCACCACTGTCAAGGGTTACGTGAGTTACGCCACGCCCGAATACTGAAAGACTATTTATTCAAATTTTAAGTTGTATCTTTCTGTCATTTTACAAAGAATTTGTAATAACAGAACTACCTCTATACTTATGCGCAACTTAAGTTGAGTGACGTTTGAGTATTCCTATTAATGTAATAGCCTCTTGCCTTACACAAGCCAAACTGTCAAATACTGAGGTAATTTGTGTTTATTTGATAAAAATTCTTTAACAATGCATCTATTTAATGCACATTATAAAACAAGATAAATTATCAGAACTAGCATACTATTAGAAACAGCTAAAAATTTAAAAAAAATATCAGACTAAATTACTGACACTAACTGGTTTCTAAATTAAAAATGTAAAACGGATGTATAAATCTTAACGATCGCACCATCTACTAATAATAAATACTATTAAGTGTTACACAATAGTAATAATCATAAACGCGTATTTTCTATAATTACTGCAAGGCCAAGGGCAATTTTTATGTGCAGCTGTAAATCATTAGGAAATGTGTGTCATAAGAAACATTTCGATATTTTTAAAGTGTTGGCCCATGGTATCTATCATTATTATAGATACCTACTATAATAAATCTCCCGATCGATTTCGATCATGGTGGCCAGTCTGTCTAACAAGTGGGTGCACAAACACAGAAAGAAAGAAATTAATAACAATGTCATTATTTAAATATTTGTTTTAATGTATGGGTTATTTGCAGTTATTAATTATTATAAGTACAGTAACAACGAATTTAATTTTCATCATAGTCCCTCATAAAGATTGCAGAGCGTCGTTGCTGGTCTTTTAAGTCTTCTAACCTGCTGATCTGGAATTTTGTGGGGGAGGCCCATGTGTACAACAGTCAATATCTTGTGGCTAACATGATGATGATCTGAATTCTTAAAGCTAGCATAATATTTAAGACCCTATTCACCAATGGTTGTAAAATAGAGAAAACTGTTTAACACAAAGTCTTAGTTTATCTATTTTATTATAATTAGGTCTTACGTAGATATTTTTATCAATTTTACACTAAAACCCGTGACTCATTAAGTCTGTCGTAATCGGACAAAAACAATTTTAATCTTATCTAATTTCAGAACGAAATAGTAACGAATCATATGTATTGATTTGAATATACATAAATAAATAAATAACGAACACTTTCAGATAATTTACATATCAAATTAACTAAAATCGCGGGTTATTCTCGTGACAATACTGAGAAAGGCTCTACTAGTTTCGAATCACAGAGAGGTTCTTTCTCATGAGCAGTGAGCAGCGCGACATTGCCGCGAACGCGAACGCTGCTCATGAGAAAGAACCCCTCTGTGGTTCGAAACTAGTAACAACCAGGGGTCACTATTTTCATCTTTATACTTCATAGCTATGTAGGAACTGGAATGAGTTTTGAGATGTAGTCCCAAACGAGAATTCTTTTGATCACAAAACCATTGACCTAGTTATTACTTCAGTCACAGAAATATTCCTAATGAAGAAAATTCTAATGAAGTCACCGTGTCAACGAATTTGAAGATAATAATATCTCTCAACTTAATCTAATTGATTAAAACTCGACATTGAGAGATAATGCCTTCTGACATTGAAGAGCGGAACGTCTAGTGAAAACACGGTCTTTTAAAATATTCACTGATAACGTTGAAAATTTTGATAAGAGTGACCTCACCCACCCAATTTTGATAAGAGTGACCTCAACCTTGATGTTAAACAAATTGAATTTCTTTTGTAAATAATCTTAAACCTTTCATCAAAATAAAGGTAAACAAGGAAATTATATATAATCTGTGTTGTTTATCCAGACATCTTGTTTATACGGAGCCGCGGAGGACTTAACGGGTTGCCGGTGCTCCGGGTCGAAGTGCAGGAGTAGGAACGGGATGGTTTTTAGTCAGTAAGAGTCTGACACTCCATCCCGCCTCACCCAGGCAGGAGAAGTCATACGATGATATTCCCCCCTTAAAAAAAAACGTCTTGTTTGTCCATCCAAAAAGTAGAGAATACTCTAAATAAGAACGGACACAATAGATTCTGTCAATGTCACACAAACTTGGTAGACTGTCCATATTTAGAAAATAATAGAATATAACACCCTTGAAGGTTAAAATCTAGGTTAAAATCTAGGTTAATAAGCATTATAGTAAGGTTGATGTTAGTATACAACTTTATACTGATTTCATCGCTTAAGATTCTCGAGAAAAATCTCAACTAGACATCCCTTAAAACGAAAAAGGATAGAATACAAATTGTTTTCAATATCTAGAATACTTAAGCCTTTGACTGCCGACAGAAAACTGCTGAAGGCAAATCCTCCGCTAACGTAGGTCACCAGTGAACAACGCGGTGGTCAACGTGTTAAATTCTACGAATTCTCTATTTTCCACATTTGCTGAGAAAATAATACAGCACTACATAATACCCTCTCTTCCCCAATCACCCCAAACTCAAAATCCCCAACAATCCTCAAATTTCAAATCCCTAAAAGGCCGGTAACGCACTTGTAATGCCTCTAGTATTCCAGGTGTCCATGGGCGATGGCAATTGCTTTCCTTCAGGTGATCCGTCTGCTCGTTTACCGATAAAAAAGCTCTAATATTTAATGACACGTATAACAATAGACAATTTAATTGTTTACAGAACCACTTCTATAGCAAAGACAAAATTTAATTCTACCTCACTCGTAAAGTGCTTACATCCGTTTTAATCTAAAAACTGGATTTCAAATCAACTTGTCTACGTAAAGTAAATATTTAACGAAGTAAAGTATAAAAGGAAAGTGTGATTGTTTGTCTGTTCGTCTGCTTTTTGTGTGGTTGATGACTCAGTGTGTCAAATTGTCAAACGATTGAATAAGTTAACGAGTCATTCAATTTGAAAAGGATGAGTGTCCCAAAATACAATACCAATTATTGTTATTCTGACCATCCACCATTTTAAGTTTTCACTAGACCATTCGGTCTTCTATCAGTTAAACTGCGAAACCCTTACGCGTATGAATTTTTTTACAGAACATTTTGGGAGCCCGATTTGATAAATCATGATTATAATTTACACCTGTACCTTTCCCGTGGAGAACCAACATATTATTAAAATGATAATGATTACAATCATACCATAAGTCGTCCTTTATCCCGGAACACCAATACCTTATCAATAGGAGCGCACCCGCAGGGCAATACTACTCTATCAATTAACTCAAAGCAACTGCAACTCACAACACCATATTTTATACTAAACTATTTATCTGTAGGCGATAATTTAATAATTAAAATTAATGTTAACTATAATGGGACTACTTGTAATAGTATCCTGTGATGTATTGTGTCAAGTAAATCTTTATTATACAACGTGTTTTGACACCTGAACAGGAAAAGGTGCGCAAGCGCCGTAGGTATAGGGTTGACAATATTGACTGGTGAAGTTTTCCTACATCTATGGTCGAGTTGCCATTTGCCAAGAGGAGACTTTCGGATACGAAATGTCGTATCCAATGTGTATGCAAATTCAGACAACTGGTAACAATGGTTATTACTTTTAGATGTAGTTATGTCAATATGCGTAACTATTACAATATACGTATATACACAACATACGTATTGTTGTGTATATACGTATATTGTATTGTCAATATACGTATATACACAACATAACTTAGAAAAAAATCGTTTCCGCACACTAGGATTTTTCCTGTGTCGTGGGTGCGTTTACAAACATACAATATCACATACACATGACCACCAGATCCGAAACAACAATTTGTGGATCACACAAAGAGTTGCTCCGTACGGGAATGGAACCACGCCAACCGTACTGTTAAATTCTCAACATAATCACTTCTATTAAACCTCTATAGTCATAATTATGTACACTGCTGTATTGTCTATGTTTATTAAGAAGAATATATATTTCAGTTTTGTTTCCGAATCTTCACTCTGTTGCATTATTATAGAATTAATAATTGTCGATGGTTCTAGGGCTCTGTAACATCGTCAGCGTGATTAAGCAAGTAATGTCATAACAGTGAAAAGTGGGTGTCACAAAGTGATTTTAAGTGCCGTAATGTGCGCCTCTGCCTACCTCTTCGGGGATAAAAGGCTTGATGCTATGTTATGTTTCTGTATAAAAAAAACAAATCTATATAAAAATTATAATGACATTCTGCATTCATCGATTTTAAAAGACTACAGACAACCCTACCGATATCTAGGTGCAGGAAAACAAGAAATAAGTAATTACTTGACCAGGACAGAAAAACCTTAGATTATATCCACGCACATTTTGAATCATTAAAGAAAGTGAGAAGTAATGTTTTAGCACCTCTCCCGGATCTTAAAAATAATTAGACTGATAATATTGATAATTTTATACTAGTCAATAAGTATCCCTCCTGATAAAACTTCAAAGCAAGTGCCCTCTAAGTACCTAAAAAGGGGTGGTTTTAGTCAGTAAGAGTCTGACACTCCCTTCCGCCTCACCCAGGCGGGAGCAGTCATTCGATGATTTTCCCCCCTTAAAAAAAAAAAAAAAAAAAAGTACCTAAAAAACAAAAAGAAGAAGATGTGTAGTCTAATTCTGGAATTACTCTTAATAATGTCAAAAAATCATGCATGGATTTGGATACTTTACCAAATCAAATAATAGGGTAGTAGACTAAATTTTTAATGTCCATCTGGTTGATTATTAAAAAAACATTAGATTCGTATTTTTTCTTTTCTTACAAAATTAAATACTTTCGACGATATATTGATTTGAAACATCGTGTGACGTCACGATTTACTACATTTTATAGGGTAGAGTGACGTAACGACCACTCCTAAACTTTTAACTCCGTTTTATCTAAGTATTGTTTTCTTATACGACAAAATAAAGAAATATTTGTATAATATTTTACCATTGACTAACTGACGGACTAATTACATTTTTAATTTTCATACACTGTCTATTTTTTTCCTTATATTATCTTAAAATAAAGCTGTGTATGTAGGCTCGAAGTGCAAAGTATGTGGACAAATTCCTATTCCTATGAAGAATCCATTATCACTGCACGACTGCACGGTTAGCGCGGTGGCTGGGCAACTGGCTGCCGCGCAACGTGTCGTGGGTTCGATTCCCGAACGGAAAAATTCCTTGTGTGATCCACAGACTGTTGTTCCGGGTCTGGGTGTCATGTGTATGTAAACTTGTATGTTTGTAAACGCACCCACGACACAGGAGAAAATCCTAAGGGGGGGCTAAGTAAAAAAAAACATATCACTATAATCGCATAGGGATTAAGTAAAGAAGGATTAACGATTATTAAGAAGTATCAAGACTGCCTCGTTGACCGAGTGGTCGCAAGTGCGACTGCTGGGCAAGGGGTCTCGGGTTCGATTCCCGGGTCGGGCAAAGTATTACGGGATTTTTAAAAATTCTCAGTAGTAGCACGGAGTCTGGAATTGTGCCCGGTATATGGCAATAGGCTCACCCTCTATTACCCCATGTAACTCATAACATAAATAGTGAAAAGTGGGTGTTATATTGTACAGTGGCATAATGTACACCTCTGCCTACCCCTTCAGGGATAAAAGGCGTGATGTTATGTATGTAAGAAGTATCATCTACTTGCGTACTTCTACTTTGTATAAAGAAAATTCAACTATGTATAAAACTCGCAACAATACAAGTTTACACACAAACAAATGAATCGTATTAATAGCGCAGTAATTCTTTTCAACAGTTACATACGTTGGACGGTGCTTCAGTTAATTAAACAGTGTGTAAGTGAATTATTCAAGCAAATAACTTGTTAGTACACGCTCTATCGCGTTCAGCACTACTTCCAGTAGTTCATGTTTCATTCATTCATATTTCAGCCTTCAGTCTGAACGTAGACACGATTTTTAGGACATTTTTTTCGTTATTGTATATAGGTTAGTAAACATTTCTGGACTTCTATTAAGTTACTTGGAATCGACGCAACAAGTCTTCTTCAGTTTTTCTCTATCAAAAGTGCTTTATATTCAAATTATGATGATGACAGGGTATGAAAATTAAAAATCTATTTAGTCCGTAAGTTAGGTAATGAAAAAATATTAGACACGTATTTTTTTATTTTGTCGTATACATAATAAAACAATACTTAGATAAAACGAATCAAAGTTTAGAAGTGGGGGCTAAAACGTCATTTCTATGTATAAAATGTATACATAGAAGTGACGTCACGCGACATTTCAAATCAATATATCGTCGAAAGTATTCGTTTCTGAAAGAAAACAAAAATACATGTCTAATGATTTAAAATATTCTACCAGACTGACATTAAAATAAAAATTAGGCATATACCCTATACTCTTTTCTCCCAAGTCACTTATACGTATTTTTTATACGTATTCCGATTCCTGGGTTTCTAATAAGAACTTAGAACTTGTTTTACAAAGGTTTAATTTTATTCTTCCCGCCCCTTCTAATAAAATTCTAATAACTGACTTATTAAGCCAACTGCCAACCCCTTCGGGAAAAAAGGGCGTGGTGATATTACGTTACGTGCCACAAACCATGCTTTATTAACACATATGAGGCAATAAACGTCACTACGATAGCCCAGCCCACGTGTTACACTGTATAATTATACTATTAATTGTTTGTTTGTAATTATGGAGTACTAGCTTCTGCCCGCGACTTTGTACGCGCAATCCCATTTTCTCCCATTCCCATAAGATTTCCAGATTTATTTTCTATCATAAGAACCTTCTTCTGACAATAACAAACACAACAAAAAAACAATCAGCCAAATCGGTCCAGCCATTCTCAAGTTATGGCGTGACAACGGGAAACGCGTTTCATTTTTATATATTGGTCAATTGTACTCATTGCGATCTATCTAAGATTGTAATTAGTACATCATAATCATATCATCATAACATCACGCCTTTTATCCTCAAAGGGGTAGGCAGAGGTGCACATTATACCACTGTACAATGTAACACCCACTTTTCACTATTTATGTTATGAGTCCCATGTAATAGGGGGTGAGCCTATTGCCATATACCGGGCACAATTCCAGACTCCGTGCTACTACTGAGAATTTTTAAAAACCCAGTAATACTTTGCCCGACCCGGGAATCGAACCCGAGACCCTTTGCTCGGCAGTCGCAATTGCGACCACTCGGCCAACGAGGCAATTAGTACAATTTGACAGAAAACTCTTTGCTAGAAGTATATATGACAAATATGTATAGTGACCAGAATCCGTGATGAATTAACAATACGATTATCAAGAGGAAAAAGATTTCCGTTAATAAGACATATTCAATGATTTCATATCTATTTAATTCAGAAAAAGAATATTCGAAACCTTTGTAGGTGGCTGTTTATTAAATTTTCTAAGTTTCACTCTACAGATAAAAGTGATTATTTATATCTACATAAATAATTTTATTTGGTATCACATCCTCTTTCTTTCATCAACAGCCTATAAGCCACTGCTGAGCAAAGCCTCTTCTCACAGGGAGAAGGTTTGATCATTAATCACCACGCTTGCTCAATACGGGTTGGCGATTACAAACTTATAATTAGAAATTATAAGCCTAAGGTTCCTCACGATGTTTTCCTTCACCGTTTGTCAGTGGTGTCTCTCGCATCGTCTACAAAGAAGAAAAATCTTTCAACAAACTCACGGATCCACAAAGGAAACACCAAACATATGATCGCAACAAAATTGTACACTCACACACTGCATTAGTGGTCCACAGTCCAGTCAATGGCAGTTGTTCATGAATTACATAGTAATTTCTGAGATTGAGTTCACTAAACAGACCTCACTGATAATGATAGAGAACGCGTTAACTGGTAACCAAACCACATACCTAACAAGGTTTCTACTGGCCAGTCAATCAGCAATGATTCATGTCTGATAATATGCAAAAGGCGTAAGCAGAGACAGTCGTACTTACAGATATAGATAGCTATTCAAATTAACGGATGTCCGTCGCGTCGTTCATTTAAGGAAAATCTAATGTGAATTTCAAATGGTTTGGTTGCAGATTTTCCTAGTCATATCATTGAAGTTGACGAATTTGTTTTTACTACGAATATAAAGTTGAATTGGTTTAGAAACTTCTGAAGACATTACATTCATTAGAGTTTTATATTTGTACATTCTACAAATAAAGTCTAAACCATGTTTTGATAAGAATAAAACGAACTAGATCTAGATATGATAGCTAGGAAGGATTTTATTCATGGAAACAGATTTTTTTATGGAATAGGAGGTAAACGAGCAGACGGATCACCTGATGGTAAGCAATCAGCACTTTAAAACTTCACTTGACACTTAATCTAGTCAAGACGATACACATCAATGTACGGATAACTATCTAGATCCACAGGTAAGGAGAAATAATTACAAAGGAGCAAACAAAGAATTACCTAATTAAAAAGATAATACAAACACAGGATGGTGCTACACTTGACGTAATAATTACATGTCTGCACAGAAAGTAGATAAAATTAACTTCAATGTAATCTACACGAAGAAAGGTGTAATCAATTAAAAGAGTAATTATTCTTTACATAACAAACTAGGTATTATAATTTTCTTTGAAGAAGGCGTGCTTTTAATTTTCTTTGAAAAAAGCTAACCTTATCCTAGCCTAAATCCAAACACAGGGCATAAAGAATAAACCCATATCAAAAATTGAATTATATGCTAAAATTCTACAATTCAATCAAATGTTTCTCCAACAAGACATAGTTCCTGTTCGATGATGACGTAATCGAATCAACTAAAAATGTAATTTAAATTGCACGCAGGACTCCGGCGTACGCGCATGCACCGGAAAAGGGCGCGACAGCTGAACTTTCGGCCAATTGCGTGTCGCATTCGCATCGTTGCATCCGACGCGGACGGACGCGCGTGACTCAGTGCGCGTTGTATTATTATACAATTTTTGCACAAAGATTATCTTTAAAACGATGTTATATTATGATAACACGCGCTTTCATTTATTTGTATTTTTGCTAGGAACTACAGACGTTTTCAATAACATTTAAATTTGTATGAGTCATGTAAAGTCGATCAAGCCTTCTGAGAAAGAGATCAATGGAAAAGATCGTTATCGACTAACACGAAACTGAATGAATTGACAGAAACATAGAAAAAAAAACACTAAAACGACCAACGCCATTGAAAAAATACATCTTATTTGAATATAAGCGAGCGTAACGCTATAAAAATCAATGTCAGTTACCGAATATTTTAAATAACTTAACATAATCTATTAAATAAACCGGGGAAGTAGACCTCGGCCCATACACTGTGACGCTTGATAATTAAACAATTAATATGAAAATTAACTCCTCCCGCTATTGTATAACAAACGTTACGTTGTTCATTACGAATGGTAGGAAAAACTACCGTGAGTTTCTGCTACAAAGATTCGTAGCAAATCTAAGAAAAATTACGGCGAATACTGGACTTTATTGCTTTGTTTCTAAGTACAAAACGGCGTTTTTAAACAATATTTAAAAATAAAAATTGAAGATAAATCTAATTATGTATTTTTTTTTTCAATATTATGGAATCTCGACGCTCTCAAAAAGTTCGTGCACACTGCTCATGAAGAGTCCCTTTGTGGCTCGATTCTAGTAGAGCATTTCTCAGTATACTTACGTGAACAAACCATTACTTTTAGTTAATTTGGTATGTCTCATCATAAGAAGAATGTCTTGTGATTTAGAAAAATCATTTAGTTACTATAAGAAACTCCTGTAGTTTACAAAAATCATTTTCCAACTAAAAAACCACATAAATACTGTTTAAGGTTTAAAATTCACATCTACGAATAAACCTAACTATTTTACATTTATAGTAACTATAAAACAGCCTATTAATAAGTAGGAAAATTACTTTCCTAACTTCAATAAACTATATTTGCATAGCTAAATACTAGCAGAACGGATATAAATTTTCAATCTAGGGTTTAACAGCATAGGTTATTTAATAGGAAACCTATTAGTGCATGACTGATGGTAGACATTAAGCCCTAATTAATCTGACACCAGTTTCAGATATAGATATAAAAATCTAGTTCAATTTATAGGTAAACTAACTATAATTAGAGCTAGATTCTTATCAGATTAACGATTCAAAAACATCTTATGGCGACTGAGTTTTAACGAAGTGGTTTTTAGTGCGTAAGAGTCTGACACTCCCTCCCGCCTTACACAGGCGGGTGATGTCATTCGATGATTTTCCCCCTTAAAAAAAGGGCGACCAAATTTCAGGTCTTTTAATAAACACTTATAACTATTGAGTACTTAAAAATGAATGTAAACTTTTCTTTTCTGTTATTTCAGCCAAATAATTTAAAAAAAATACGAAATAATAATGCTCCCTAGTACTTACGTACCTACCTACCTACCTAGTAATTACGTACTAGTAGGTAATGAAATTAATGATGTATCCAACTTTTACGCATTTCCCATAAAACTCACATCAATATCAAATAAACAGAAAAGCCATACGTTTAATAAACGAACGTAGCACCTCTATAAACCATAAATTATATTATGGGTGATAGATAACATTCCTACATTGATCATGGCGCCAACTAACACATCTAAATGCATTAAATCTATTAATATAAGAAACTTTTTTAATAATTCTTTCTTCATAAACATTTTCCGATATATCTCGTAAACAAATCTATCTTCTATCTATCTATATATATAAAATTCAAAGGTGATTGACTGACTGACTGACTGACATAGTGATCTATCAACGCACAGCCCAAACCGCTGGACAGATTGAGCTAAAATTTGGCATACAGATAGATGTTATGACGTAGGCATCCGCTAAGAAAGGATTTTGATAATTTCCCCAAGGGGGTAAAAAGGGGATGAAAGTTTGTATGAAACTTTGTCAGTTTTTAACTGATCGGTTTGAAATTTGGCATGCAGATAGATGTTATGACGTAAGCATCCGATGTGAAAGGATTTTGATAATTTCCACCCCCAATGGGGGTAAAATAGGGGATGAAAGTTTGTATGAGACTTTGTCAGTTTTAAACCGATCGGGTTGAAATTTGGCATGCAGATAGATGTTATGACGTAAGCATCCGTTTTGAAAGGATTTTGATAATTTCCACCCCCAAGGGGGTAAAATAGGGGATGAAAGTTTGTATGAGACATTGTCAGTTTTAAATCGATCGGGTTGAAATTTGGCATGCAGATAGATGTTATGACGTAAGCATCCGCTGTGAAAGGATTTTGATAATTTCCACCCCAAGGGGGTAAAATAGGGGATGAAAGTTTGTATGAGACTTTGTCAGTTTTAAACCGATCGGGTTGTAATTTGGCATGCAGATAGATGTTATGACGTAAGCATCGATGTGAAAGGATTTTGATAATTTCCACCCCCAATGGGGGTAAAATAGGGGATGAAAGTTTGTATGAGACTTTGTCAGTTTTAAACCGATCGGGTTGAAATTTGGCATGCAGATAGATGTTATGACGTAAGCATCCGTTTGAAAGGATTTTGATAATTTCCACCCCCAAGGGGGTAAAATAGGGGATGAAAGTTTGTATGAGACATTGTCAGTTTTAAATCGATCGGGTTGAAATTTGGCATGATATAGATGTTATGACGTAGGCATCCGCTGTGAAAGGATTTTGATAATTTCCATCCCCAAGTGGGTAAAATAGGGGATGAAAGTTTGTATGAGACTTTGTCAGTTTTAAACCGATCGGGTTGTAATTTGGCATGCAGATAGATGTTATGACGTAGGCATCCGCTGTGAAAGGATTTTGATAAATTACCCCTAAGGGGATAAAATAGGGAATGAGAGTTTGTATAAATCTTCTTAGCCATTGAATTTAAAATCATTGAATCTTTTTGAATTACATTCGGTAAAACGATGATTTGGGACCTGGGTAACGTATGATAGTTTTTTTACAGATGTCTCACGAGAACGAGAACTATGCGTCAATGCCCCAGGACTCTCTAACTCTTAACCACTGAACTTATTCTAGAGAGATTCGGTACAACATAGTCGATAGAATAGTTTTTATTACTAAACTTACGTGATCGGGCACTGTACTGCTAAGATCCCTGCGGGATTATTTATTTATTGAAACTACGATAAATCATTTCAATAGGTAAATCTTACTTGGGCACTGAATTGATTCTGGTTAATTCTGTCAGAAGTCATTAATCTACGCGGACGAAGTCGCGGGCAACAGCTAGTCTTTAATAGATTTATTTTGTTGTTATTTACAGAATTTCATAATACAGTTTCCATTCACAACTTGCTGATTATTTACGTACACCTTCTTCAAAAATCACTCTGTCTTCTAATACCTCTAGAAACTGCATAAAAATGTCCCGTTTTGCAGTTAATCAGTGACACAGACATTATTTTCTTACATGTTAAAACTTTGAAGTAGGCTCTTGGAAAATGAATTCACAAACTGCATTGCATGCGTAGGAGGTTAGCTACCGGCCTGTCACTTCGACTACAATATAGTTCTCAAATGCTCGTGTCACAGTACTCACACTCATAAGGGGGTGCACACATTGGCGACTACGCCTTTGTCCAATCGATCCATGTGTGTTTGCTTTTAACAGCACTAAGGGGGGTCTCCACTAAACGCATTCAGAGCGAAAATGAATGCACAGCGGGTGTAAATTTTGCGTGAGATTTGCAGCTCTATTTTATTAAATGTATGAATGTTTTAATAATCTAACCTTTGTTAAGGGATGGAATAATGGGAAATGTGGATTAAATTTTTGGGATAGGTACGTAGGGTTATCAATTTTATTCTTATATATATGTAGAACATTTATCTACAGGTTTATTAATAAGATTACGGCTATTCACTGTGGTATTAAACTTCTGTGCCAGAATCTGCGTTAACCATGAACAGTCAGGCAGTAAAGGTCTCTTCGAATCTTTCATAAAGTTGGTTTCATGTATTTATGACAAGAAGACCGAATATGCTCCAAGCTCTGCTTTCTGATGACAATCTTTTTGCGTTTCTGTTGCATCTACATAGACTGGACACTAACGTATATACACTATAATAACATTCAAAGACCGTTGTGTTTCATTTAGTCGCTCCATGTTTTACTTTGCACCTAAAAAGGAAAGAAGCGTGGGTGATGTAATAGGTATTATTACGCGGTTCCACCTTGAAGGGTTAACTAAATACCAAGTTAGTACGAGGTGTTAGGTAATAATGCTAATATTATTATACTAAATGACATGGCTTGATGAGTATCTGTAGTAGGTAATGCGGAAGATTGTAAAATGGGTAATAAGACTGTCAAAGAAGATGTTGCAGTACTTGAAGCTGTGGATGATAACTTTGATCATGATGTTGGACTGTCAGAAGAAAATAGTATTTCCTAAATAATAGTAGTGCCGGTTTTCATAGATCTCACAGTTTGCATGTTCACGAATAGTCTTAGAGAAGTATCCATTAATTGCACCGCGAAAAAAGGCAATTACATTAATGATCTTGAAATTAGTAAACATGAGAATGTAATTGTTTTGTTTTACACGCTTTCGACAACACGCATGTAAACAGTACGAGATTTGGCGATAGAAGTAGCTGTGTGTTACTCAAAAGAATGCTAAAATCATAATTTTTATTTTTAACGCAACTTCGACATTCACTGAGATAACCAAATATAGATTTCGTAGGAAAATAACATCAATTATGGTTGTTGTTCAAACTATTTGTATTAGAATTTGCTTCTAAATATTAGAATTTTCCTTATTTAATCAGATTGACACCAAATCAACATACAGTGACTAAAATATTGTCGAATACTTCATAGACACCAAACTTGCTTCAATTTTCCTTTCATCCAATCTCATACCAGAAGCGGGAAATACCACATCCACCTATTTAAAATCAATAAGAGGATTTAATAGAAATAGAAATAATTCAATAGGAGCCAATCATCTATCACTAAGGTGCGAATGGAAACATGGTACAGCGATCTATGGAGGTTGTAAATCAAACTTATCTCAGTGGTTACTTGTTTATGGTTATTGTTCTTAAATAAATTTTAACCGCTTTCTGCACCTACGTGACCTATTTGGAAATGTTCTTTGTTTCTACGTACAATGTTTCAGTGCAGGTTTATAGTGGTTAGGTTGTTGCGTTTAATTAGATGTGACTACCCATTACAGGTGAACTGTTCAGGTTCACTGTACCTACAGTTGTTTTATTGTCATTGTTATAATTATTGGCTACATTATGAAGTGTAGATAAGGCATCATATCTAACGTTAGTTGACAGGGTTTCTCATTTTATTCAATTCAACATTCTTTACTTCAGCGTTATAATTGTTGACATAAATTCTATTTATAGCCTCTATAGTCTCGACTTCCGTGTCTCGTAAACTTGTGTCTATGAATAAATCTTTTTTCTATTCTAATTCTTTATTGCACTTCATCACGACGCTCCACTTTAAGACTTCACACGAATATGTATTAACTGCGCAGGCGTATAAGTGCATTTATTTACTAATGGTGCCCTAAAACCAGATAGAAGCGGAATACAACCATAAATGTTACGAAACACATTAATTAGGTGGTTTTTATGGGATTATTATGGGTAATTGTAATAGTATATCATCGTGTAATAGCGGTTTATGCGATTACACCTCCCATTGATGTCCCACATAATATGTCATCGGAACGAACATACAATTTTACATAAATATGAATGGATCGTTTATTTGTGTACTTTTGACGTAAGAAGTTCTTGTGCGATTCAATGAATGCTTTCGTCACTGCGTTTTACTATTATTTGTTATTTACTCTGTGGTGTGGTGTGGTGTGCATTGTGCGGTTGCCTTTGATTGGAAGTTGATTTTTTTGCGTCTATTCCGTGTAAACATTTCTAACCATTAATTTAAAGACTATACTGTATTTACAACCTCAATCGTGGAAATTGTATGTATTCATGTTTATCTGTGTATGTGATATTGATATAGGTAGGTATATTAGATACTGTTAAGTTTTCAACTTAATGCACCAACTACGCTCTCACTGCATCACCTTCAGGTTGGCTAGTAAGAATGCCCATGGCATTAAGCCCGCCTATACCTCTATACTCTTGTTGCATAAAGTTAAATAAATAAATAAATAAAAAACCAAAGGGTATCGAAAGAAATAATTATTACTATACATAAGTAAACAATTTGTAAAAATCTAATTACTATACTGTTTCATTGTTCCTACAAATAACATTCATTTAACATTACCCTTTCTTTTACCTCAGACCATATAAAGAAGGTTATATGTTCTGTGTCTTTTACTAACCCGATGTTACACCACGCAATGAATCCGCCATCTTTTTTTTTATATCTTCCCATTGTTTTATGGGTACAGCAATAGTCCTAATTTCAAGTAACTAGAATGGAAGTTTTACAATCTTTTATAGTTGGATACGGAAATCGTAAATCTCTGGGCGTACATTAACATAAAGCAAACAATGTGCTTGAAATATTAATTGTTTTGTTAAAAGATTATAAAGTTGGTGCTAATTTTTTTAATGTGGTAGCTATAAAGTTTTTAGTTAAACTTAGAGTGGATGTAGTTTTGGATTAAGGAGGTGTACTTAGTGATTTTGTGTGTACGTTTTTTTAACTATAAATGTACGTGAAATGAACATTGGTTTTTAATTTAAGAAAATTTATCTAATAGCATGTTTTTGTTTCTGTATCATACTCACTGTTTGGATTGATTTACTTAACTTCTGGTTTCAAACGATACTAAAATACATTGTTTATTTTAAAATTTTACCAATCAATTACGTACTTACTGTCTTAATTTCATCTGTTAATAATTTTACTATCTCATAAAATACAAAACGTATATCAATTTGTCATATTCTATACAAGTGTTATTTTCACCAACAAAACTGAAAAACATCTTTCTGCGCAGACGCAGATCAATGACCATTTAAAAAATATTGCCATTTATTCACATTTATACCTTACCAATATATACGAGGATGTGCTAATACATATTCCTGTCGCAGGGTCACGCCTGCGATGTGTCGGCCCGATCTGCGCAGGCGCATGCCTCGCGATATAATTACAGGATTCCACATATGAATCATTGGGGTTCGGCTTAATAGAAATCTATTTTGTTTTTAATTTATTCGTTAAATTGTTTAAGGTAGCGTTAGTTATCATTTTTTTATATTACAACTTGTTACGAATGTATTATTAAATTCGAATATTATTTTTTTATGTGTGGTAGAAGCTATGATTACTTTGCAAACAATAAGAGAATCTGCATTCAGAATTTATACGAAATATTTCGTCCTTATTAACCGAGGTAGGTTTAAAATGCAAATATTTTGATTAACATAATATAACCTATATTCGTTAAGAAAAAATATTCCCAAAGGAAGGTTTATATAACACTAGCTGTTGCCCGCGACTTCGTCCGCGTAGATTAATGACTTCTGACAGAATTAACCAGAATCAATTCAGTGCCCAAGTAAGATTTACCTATTTTGAAATGATTTATCGTAGTTTCAATAAATAAATAATCCCGCAGGGATCTTAGCAGTACAGTGCCCGATCACGTAAGGTTTGAGTAATAAAAACTATTCTATCGACTATTGTTGTACCGAATCTCTCTAGAATAAGTTCAGTGGTTAAGAGTTAGAGAGTCCTGGGGCATTGACGCATAGTTCTCGTTCTCGTGAGACATCTGTAAAAAAACTATCATACGTTACCCAGGTCCCAAATCATCGTTTTACCGAATGTAATTCAAAAAGATTCAATGATTTTAAATTCAATGGCTAAGAAGATTTATACAAACTCTCATTCCCTATTTTATCCCCTTAGGGGTGGAATTTATCAAAATCCTTTCACAGCGGATGCCTACGTCATAACATCTATCTGCATGCCAAATTACAACCCGATCGGTTTAAAACTGACAAAGTCTCATACAAACTTTCATCCCCTATTTTACCCACTTGGGGATGGAAATTATCAAAATCCTTTCACAGCGGATGCCTACGTCATAACATCTATCTGCATGCCAAATTTCAACCCGATCGATTTAAAACTGACAATGTCTCATACAAACTTTCATCCCCTATTTTACCCCCTTGGGGGTGGAAATTATCAAAATCCTTTCAAAACGGATGCTTACGTCATAACATCTATCTGCATGCCAAATTTCAACCCGATCGGTTTAAAACTGACAAAGTCTCATACAAACTTTCATCCCCTATTTTACCCCCATTGGGGGTGGAAATTATCAAAATCCTTTCACATCGGATGCTTACGTCATAACATCTATCTGCATGCCAAATTACAACCCGATCGGTTTAAAACTGACAAAGTCTCATACAAACTTTCATCCCCTATTTTACCCCCTTGGGGGTGGAAATTATCAAAATCCTTTCACAGCGGATGCTTACGTCATAACATCTATCTGCATGCCAAATTTCAACCCGATCGATTTAAAACTGACAATGTCTCATACAAACTTTCATCCCCTATTTTACCCCCTTGGGGGTGGAAATTATCAAAATCCTTTCAAAACGGATGCTTACGTCATAACATCTATCTGCATGCCAAATTTCAACCCGATCGGTTTAAAACTGACAAAGTCTCATACAAACTTTCATCCCCTATTTTACCCCCATTGGGGGTGGAAATTATCAAAATCCTTTCACATCGGATGCTTACGTCATAACATCTATCTGCATGCCAAATTTCAAACCGATCAGTTAAAAACTGACAAAGTTTCATACAAACTTTCATCCCCTTTTTTACCCCCTTGGGGGTGGAAATTATCAAAATCCTTTCTTAGCGGATGCCTACGTCATAACATCTATCTGTATGCCAAATTTTAGCTCAATCTGTCCAGCGGTTTGGGCTGTGCGTTGATAGATCACTATGTCAGTCAGTCAGTCAGTCAATCACCTTTGAATTTTATATATATAGATGTTTCTGTTGACCATTAAAATAAATGGTCACGGACGTTATACAAGCACGTCGCCGTGTAAGTGAAAACCATCATTAATCTAACATTTTCACTCATAGATACCGTCCCTACAACAATAACAAATAATTTACCGTAAAGACATTTGTATAAGGCTACACTTTCTCCGTAACTTAATATTACCAACATGAGAAAAACAAAGGGCACGCCATATTGAATTGATATTTCAAGTGAAAACAAAATGCACGGTTAAATTGGTAACTGCATTTGTTTTATTTATATCGATAATATTGATTAGAATACTTTCAAAGACCTTTTCATACAAATAAAATGACAGCTGTCAAAAAAATTATTTCATTTCAAGAATAGGAAAGTAAAATTTCGTAACGACCACAACAGTCGGGATATCTAGTAAGAATCTGATAGCAGTATTTAATACGAAATGATTAAATACAGCAGACTAAACAGTAGAACAAATGATCATAAATTAAACTGGATTAGCAGACACAATTGGTCAGGGGACATTGTCACTTTCAAAACAACAATTACGACATGCAATGCATGTTACTAACGAACAACTAAGGAACAAAAGGATTGATGACCGATCAGTATCAAGGACACAGCAATTTGCATCGATCCATCGATAGAAATAAAAAAGCTATCGTGACTAACACCATTATAGAAGGAATAGTGCGTAATAAAAACCATTAGAAAAGATTCATTGAAAATAAAATATATGTTTTTTTTTTTTTCGTTCAAAAGTTCCCATGAGAATAGATGGTGAATTACAGTTTGAAACTTTGTTTTTAAGCTTAATGGAATAGCTTGAAATGGGTAATAAAATTCTGAAAAGATATTTGTAAAGATATTATCTGTGGCCAAGCAATCAAGAAGTATCATTAGCTTTGTTATAGAAGAATGTTTTTAACAGACTTTTGCAATACATCGTTAAAATACAGTCTTCAATTTCAACATTAAAATTCAATTACATTAACGTGATTTAATATTTCATTCAAAGGGAAATGGTATTCAAAGATCGTTGTCTACCAAGCATAGAATCCAATTTGACCGTCCCATTACCACCCGGGAGCTTCGGTTCGGTCCGGTGCAGCAAACTGCAGGGGGCATACACCACAGCTCAATGTTCTAAACTAAATTACGAAATAACTAAACCGTAATTTCACAGTAATTACCTATTTTATACTCTTTCGTTTTAAGTACGATGAAGGGAAAGGAACCCACCCATTGATAGAAGTTATTATTAGCGCCATTTTCTTTTAACATCATTTCTTATGTCCCAATTTCACAACATAGGTACTAATTTTATTACCCTACATTTTCAAAAAATAGGCTCGTATTTTACTCGTAGGTAAGTACATTTTCTTTGTTCCTATGTTAAATTCATCACATCTTAATTTGTGACCACAAACTTTAACAATTTCAAGATTTTTTGCAAACGACATGTGAATTTATGGAACACACATCAACAATTATCGTAAACAAGCTAACCCGTTACATTAGAACACAAAAACCGAACAAAAACGAATAGCTTTAATTAAACATACAGACAGCCATCACGACTACAATATTTGTTGTGATCGTGACGGTGAGGTCACAGTGCTAGTCTAGGACTCCGCATTCTATCTGTGCCTAGGTCAAACTCTCTAAGTCTAGGATACAACTAATCATTCTAGCTTTACACTCTGATTAGCGAAAACAAAAGGCTATTCAATCTAATGATTTTAAAGCATGGTATTCCAAAGTTGGTTATTTCACAAATAGTACTGCTGGTGATGAAGATATTATTCAATTGTACTTTAAAATTGTAATCGAAAACAATAAATTATGAGTTTTCCTAGTTACTAAGTCATTTAATTTACCTGTTAAGTTAATACATACAAACAGGAAAAATGGAACAGCATTTGTTTATGTATTTAAAGCGCAGGAAAAATTCCCAAATGTATCCACTTACTGCAATATTTCCTTCTACAGTTGCACCAGTACATCCTCAGTAAACTATTTCAAAATTATTATTAATTTATTATAGCATGTTCTAAAATACTAGAATATTGTACTATGAAATTCGCAAGCACTGTTTATTTAGCTACTTGTATTAGTCAAATGTTATCTTCTGCGTTTACTATGATCACAATCATTGAGGTTATTGCCCTTTCAGATGTTGGCCTATAATCAGATCATACGTGACTTGCAGCACTATGCAGAATTTCTTTAAGCACTATCTATCGACCTCAACTTTATTATTTTTTTTTTTTTTTTTATGGAATTGGAGGCAAACGAGCAGACGGATCACCTGATGGTAAGCGATCAGCGCCGCCCATGGACACCCGCAACACCAGAAGAGTCACAGGTGCGTTGCCGGCCTTTTAAAAAGGAGTACGCTCTTTTCTTGAAGGTTTGAAGGTCGTATCGGTTCGGAAATACCGCCGACGACAGATCATTCCACAGTTTTGCTGTGCGAGGCAGGAAGCTACGTGAGAACCGCACAGTTGTGGCCTGCCAACCATCTATTTGATGGGGATGCATATGCTGTCGTGAGGGTCGATGGCGAAAAGATGCGGCAGGTATCAGGTCAAACAATTCCTCAGAGCACTCCCCGTGGTATAAGCGGTAGAAAATGCACAATGAAGCTACATCTCTACGCATTGCCAAAGTGTCGAGCCGGTTTGAAACACCCGGACATCCAACAATCCGAACGGCACGCCGCTGAATGCGGTCCAGAGGAAGAAGCTGGTACTGGGGTGCCCCCGCCCAAAGATGAGAACAGTATTCCATGTGGGGCCGCACCTGTGCCTTATATAGAAGCAGGCGGTGGGCCGGGGTGAAATACTGCCTCGACCTATTGAGCACACCAAGCTTCCTCGAGGCTAATTTGGCCTTATCCTCTAAATGACCGCAAAACTGGACGTCGCTCGAAATGTTGACACCAAGTATTCCAATACCGGCTGAGGCAGTTAGGGGGGTGCTTTGAAAATGAGGAGAGACGACCAACGGCAGTTTCTTAGCGGTAAACACGCAGACTTGTGTCTTAGTGGGGTTAAACTGGACCAAATTAAGCCCACCCCATTATTCCTTTACTTCATGACTGAAATTAATTTTGTTTATCTAAATATAGACCGTTTGCAACTACATGTGTCACAATATTACTGTTATTAGATTCAATGTTAGCATTAGGAATGTTGTATTTCGTATATTAACGTACAATGTTATATAAACTTTCTAGGAATTTAACGATTCGTCTAATACTAGTCAAACACTTGCAAATGCTCTTTTAACTTTAGATTGACTTGTAATACTTTCTGTTTCTGCATTTTTAACAATGCTATTTGCTTCTTCATTAATCAAATCTTCTTTATGTTTTGATTAGTGATCTTTATCAACAATCATATCTCTAACACTATCTTTTACTTGTGAAATACCAATTTAATCAAAATGTTCTGCAGTTTTACGTTCAACTAGCATTTTACTAGTTTTTATATTAATAGTAGACTTCAGGCCGTTAATTTAACTTAGAAATTGATCAATCTACTGTCTACATCGACACTGTAATTTCTTTGTGAGAACAATATTATCAGTGTAACATTAAAAGTGAACGGATTTCTCAAGTTCCAGTTTATTTCGCGCACAATGCCGGGTCCCATTCGTTCGCACTGATTCGCAATTAATAAACAGAATGACCCACTATCGAAGTTTCAAATTGTCGAATCATTCTCGTATTAATTAATATCAAATCTTTGCTAAGCTTCCACGGTGTAAGTGTTTCGGCGTGATGAATATGCGTGCTAGTTCGGTAATAAACTTATTAATGTCGCTTTCTTCTTCGCGGCTTCAATGTCACAGTCGAAATGTTAAGTTTCCGTTCAGTAGTATCGACTTATCGAGTACAACTACACCATTCAACGTGCACCGCCTTGCCTAGCCTTTTACGGAAGTCTACACGAATTGTCATTGAATTAATCACATTTTTATCCTCACGTGTTCTAGCCTTCGGTTCTGGACCGGTTTCTATAACATGTATAATGTATAAATCTTCTATGTAACTTCACTAAGTGGAAGTTAGGAAAATAGGGCCAAACTAACGATTGAATGATATCTGTCAACAATGTCCACTATAAATCCTAACACCAAAGCAAGTGAACCAAATGACTTACCATAAATCAAGCTCTGGACAGGGGGAAAGCACAGCGTATCAATACTCCGGTAGTCACATGAACTCGATAACAAAACCACTTTTTGTATCGCGTTCAGTGAAACGTATCGTAAGTCTCGAACCAAACAAAATTAGCACTTTCCACAAAACACATCCATTCCACAGCACTGATAAAGCACAATCTGCCGACTTCTGCCGACTCCGCAACACACACAGCTTGCACACGTTTCTTCACAGTTATCTGTTAAGACGGTAGCGTAACAGAGTGAAGCAATCGCACTGCCAATCGCAATGCGAAATTTAGGCGGTCGCAAAATTGTTCGCCTAAAAGCGACAGTTAAACCGACTTTACCGGTCGGAAACGTTCCAAATTCGTATCGGAAAGTCGGTTCACGTGAGTAACAGCGAGAATTTGAACACACGAGTGAGCTGCGCGGGCAGCGCGAGCAAACTGAGGCGCCGTCGTGCGCAACCACGCGACGCATCTAACCGAACCGAATGGACTTCAAACTTTTACCCGACCGAATCGAAACCGCACACCGCGCAATACAACAACCTCTATACTTCGGCTGTTTTAAAATGGGAAGGCTTGTTAAGTTGCAAATAAACTTGCAAGTTACATACATGGACAAGTTAACCGGACAAGGCTCTCAAGATATGACATTCGTGAACGTACGCAACGATTACGAAGCAAACATTTAATCGGCCTGATATGATCCATCAATGCGGGGCTCTTGACGTCGATACTAGAAGATAACCAAATTAATGGATACCAATTTCGGGTTTGATAATGATAGTTTCGAATCAAACGATAATAACATTGAACGGAAATGGAAATACGATTGCATTGTATTTTTAACGGTATAAAACATAAATTAAGAAAATGAACCTAAATTCTTTGAACCAAATGCGGATAGTGACCGTTCAAATGACCGAGGGAGGACGATGCATTCCTTAAGAGGAAACGAAATGCGATCTTTAGATCTTGATTTAATGCAATGTTTATATAAATTAAGACGAACAGAAGTTTGTAGGCGACGTTACACTTTGATGCGAGGACTTTAACTTACTTAGTGATGGATTTATGCTTATTAATTGTTGATAGACAGATTTTAGATGAATCGGATTATATAAAATGAACCCAGCTTGTAAAATTAACCATAATACAACGATAATAAATTAACAACCAACAGATGGTTGAATTTGAAGTAGAAAAATGTAGTGTAAAGTAATAAAAAACTGAAAGTATGAAACTAAAATAATTAAATAATGTTTAAAGTAGACCTGTAGCAATCGCAACCGAAGTCGTTAAACTGTAATCGTTGCAGGTTCCCTAGCATTTGCATGTTGCACTGTTTAATAGTTTCAATAATATCTGTGGTCTAATGAATAAAGTTGAGAGAACTCGTGATCATAACACGAACAGGTTTCAAATTAGTATCGAAACTATTAGTCCTAAAACTAAAACCTGAATTCAAATCAAGGCAATCAGGAGTTGCGATTTGGATCAATTTAGAAGAGGTCACGGGATCTTTGGAAATTTTCTGATTACTTACGGCATTTCTTCTATAATACAAGAGATAAATATTTTTCATAACTTGAAATATCATCAACCATCAATAAGCAGAGACGGAGAGAAATGGAGACGCGATTAATACATAACAATTTAACATATGCATAGAAAGTGAAGACTGACGAAAATAGCTTCGAAGAAAGAAAGAATTCCTTCAAAACGTGACATTCATTAGCAAAATTGCATCCAATTACAATAATGATGACTTATTTCAAATCGCTACTGTTTCTCGCTTAAGTCAGGATCCTTGCATGTCGCAGTGTAGCGTAACAACTGTAATTAAAGAGTATGGAGATCAGGCCGCCGGCACCACAACTGGATTCTTGACTCATAACCATGGGAACCATGGACTGTGATAGGTGCGACAGGTTCCTGCGGAATTCTTTAACTCCTAGAGGTATAATCATAGAATATAAAGTTGCAACAAAAGATAGGTTGGGAGATAAAATTAACCTTGTACACTACATGGTATGGAATATTTAAATGACTATGGAGTTATACTTTCTTTTCTTTACAGTGGCTGGCACGTATTACTTAATACACGAGTTATTAATACGTGCTTCAACGCACTCTCATCTAAGGACTTCTACATAGAGCGTTTTGAAAGAGTATTTAGTGTCTGAATAGTCCTATTAATAAATTACTAAACAGCAACAGAAATACTTGTTGCTCAAAAACTAGAAATACGCTCTATCACAAAAAAATAAATTTTATAATAAAACTTTTAAAACATAAACGATAAATGTATTATAAAAATAAACATTAGATGGTGTCAAATACAAACACTGCCCGATAAGGTGATAGGCAGTGCAACAAAAAGGGCATTTCAATGAATTTTGTTGTTTGAACTGCCATTAGGCTTCTAAGAACTAAACTTATTCAGTGATAGCCAGGCAACTTGTGAACTTGATATCTTTAAAAATATACAAAACTTTATATGGTTCGCGATAGCAGATAAGCCTAATACATACAAATAAAGCTATAATGGTACCAATAACCTGTGCATTTGGGTTCAAATTGATTTCTCGGATATCGCACATTATCAACATGAGAAGGACTTTCAAGTCAAAGTAGCAGTGGGCCAATGCCGTTCATGGTTAGAGTAGACAATATGTTCTAAAGTGGAGACCACAATCAGACAAGCATAGACCTCAAACTAGGAGCAGCAACGGTATCCACAAGTAATAAATTGATCGCTGGCGAAAACTGAGCGTCACCTGTGAATACACTTCTGCCTAACCTTCTGAAATAGAAAGAAGATGGGTGTCTTTATGTCAAGGTAGTAAGATAATTAATTAAATCAAAATAATAGTAATGAATCATCTAACATCACGAAGGTCATTGTAACTACATATTTAATGATTATGTAATCAGACCCTTTGCTAAGTATACCCGGCTTCACATTGAGCTACGCAAAACTAGTATAAACTGACCGTTGAATGTCCAGAATGATCATATAAAGGGAGACCAGAATAAACTGGATTTGTATAGCTTAAAGCGTATTTGTGTATACAAGTACCTCTACATACACAGACAGACTGACATGAGAATATTTCTAATTACAAATGCGGTGTTCGAGGTCCATCTTCATAGATTAATATCTACTTTTATAGCTGTTTCTCTATTTGTTAGGCCATTTCCTTTGGACCTTGTATTGTTTTGTGGTTTTAGAACAATAGGACCATTAGCTCTGCAATGTATTACTCATATTTAGTTTAACTTTAAACTTGACTTAAGTATTTTCAATCAATATTATCCATATAAGTCTTCTCCATGATTACTCTGTGTATCGATTGAAAATAGTATGGAAATCTGTTGGGCATTTATAGAGTTCAACGCGTTTAAAGAGACAGACGCTGCGGCAGAATTTTGTAATATTAGTGTACCGATAAGTTTGTTAGTGTAAACATTTCAAAATAGTATCTGAATAAACAAGTAACGCCCAAAATTTGTTTACCTCGGTCGAGTGGTTATGAACCATATAGATTCATAGCATGAATTATGAAGTAACCAACACAAAACCAATAGCCAAAAGTTCTGTAGTGATGTAACCACATTATCGATATTTCTTCACCAATAGTACTTTAAAAGTTTCCCAAAAACAAAGGACTAATTGGTGAGCAAGGGGGCGATAATAATCTGTTAATTAACAACAAATTTACTCCACTGCTTGTGTGAACGTTGCTCAAAGCACGCCCGACTGGCGCCCGCGCATACAGGGGTCAAGGTTATGTGGTAGGAGGCTAGTCTATTATTTTAACTTTATAACAAGTAACAAAATAATGCATGAAGATAATAAAATAATAATAATAGTATTGATCGGGAATTTAATGATGTAGGTTGTTGTTTTAATGAATGAACATGCTAGCACTGTGTCATGGACACTAACATTATTAGAGACTTAATCTATAGTTTCTAAATAAAATGAAATCACTCTCATGATATAGTAGGTCCGTGGATGCCACGATTTGACGATAATAATGCTAACCTCAAAATAAGAACTTTAGTTCAAATTCTTGGTGATGAAAAACTTATAGAAGAGTTATGCAATAATAATTGTAGTAGTTTTTTTCTTCAAAGGAGATTGACCAACGATGTATTTAATAAAGCTCATCAGGAAACGACAGATAATTTTACGATGTTATTGAAGGTTATCAAACTCGAAACAGAAACTCACGTGTGCGGCGTGATAGTAAACATTCAGATTCTAGACCAATATACATGTTAATTGGACGGAATTAATCCAAACATTGACAAGAGAAATCAAATATTTAAAGAACTGGTTTCGTTTCATTCGCAGAATAAATTTCACGCGACTTCAGACTTTTTTGTACATGTTAATAACGGTCCATCTTTTTTTAACTAAAAATGGTTAGATGTCAATATTGATTTATGCTACAACTGCATCTGTATTTAGGTAGATCTAGTTTTTCAAGTGCGTCTAATAATTCAGTCAGATAAAATGAAATAAGACCGAAATAAATCATCATCAAAACTTTCCATTTTCGGGAATGTCTGTGAATGTTTAGGAAATTTAAGGTGACGTGCAAAGTATCAATTATAACCAATCATCACTTAAATCACAAAGTATCAAAGTTAACCAATAGATACATCTACACACATACACACTTAAAATGTTAATGAATGCAAAATAAAAAAGAAGTTTATTTCAATTACAACAGGCATTAGACAAAGTTATTGGAGATCACCTTTTAAGCAATGGATTGCTTGTGCTAGAAGACTTTGCACTTCCACGTGTCATTTTAAGTAATTGATGATGTAAACGTGCAAGATTAACAACAAAACACGAAGAATATAAAATATAAATCAGAAATATACGACAATCCGACAGAACCATAAAAGAAACCTTAATCAGAATACGATCAGCACATAGTTAACAAGAATTAACCGCACGGATTGCGACGTAACAAAACAATACGTAATCGACAAAAAGTAGGTAACAGCTAACAGTCGATACAAGTTCAAACTGTTCGCATGCATTATGAGATGTTACGTCAAACAATACAGTCAAGTAAGAACAACGTCGTGATCGAAAATGCCGTTAAATTCACATGATATATGCTTCCTGAATGTTACCGTTGTAGGAATGATCTCCGTTCGTTTCTCAGTTTCCATAACACGACGATGAGGATTTTTGTTCTGGAAGAGGTGACGGATTTACCAAGCTAAGAAAGGACGATCAGGATACATTTTAGAGACACATAACATAACATCACGCCTTTTATCCTCAAAGGGGTAGGCAGAGGTGCACATTAGTGGGTGTTACATTGTACCACTGTACAATGTAACACCCACTTTTCACTATTTATGTTATGAGTCCCATGTAATAGGGGGTGAGCCTATTGCCATATACCGGGCACAGTTCCAGACTCCGTGCTACCACTGAGAATTTTTTAAAAACCCAGTAATACTTTGCCCGACCCGGGAATCGAACCCGAGACCCCTTGCTCGGCAGTCGCAATTGCGACCACTCGGCCAACGAGGCAGTCTTTCAGACATTTTAGAGAAATGTGGGAATTTATGTAAATGTTTTAGTTGTATAATAAGACATGTTGTGGCATTAAGCCCGTATTTAAGACGTTTCCACGATCAGCATCATGTATAATAAAATGTTGAGGTTGTACTAAAAGTAATGTGTAACATAAAGGATACTATCAGATTCTCTTAACATATCAAAGTAACTCCTAAAGCTACGCACTAAATTGCATTCAACAAAATAACTGCACTCACAACAAATAGCTTTATTCAAACACTTTAAACCGATCCATACAACTACGTTGAACAGCACACTCAAGACATATTTACCGACTTCCCTGCCCTGAGAAAGCTCTCACCGTATCATTATCACGCCGGCAACTGATCGGATTGACTGCTTCTAAATAATAGTTTCCAAGCTTCACATTCACACCATCTTCACTTAAATCTTTCCTTGTGGCCTATTCAACTTACAAATTGACTTGAAAGTAAAATTACTATTGACTTCGTTAGTCGACGTAAACGATACTACTCGTACCTACTTAATACCAGGAGTTTTACTTAGGAACTATTTCGTTTTCGTCCAAGACCCTGTATTTATTGTTTTCGGAAAAAATTAGGATGTTGTCCACTGACAGATTACTTGCATCCACTATGGGCAGGAAAAACATGAGACTAACCAGTCAACTGACTTACTTTCGCCATCAAATCAAAACTGAATGTATGCACAATACTGTACCTGTCGTATAGTTCGGCTTCTACACATAATAATAGGCACTTAATTACTATTGCGTCAGTCTTCATCAAAATTTAGTTTTGCATAATGCATTAATTTATTACCTGCAAAAATCTTATCATCGCTAAATTACTAATGTCAATCATTCTAGTCTATAACCATTTAAGGAACCTAGTGTTCTTTATTTTCATGCCTATCATTTTGAAGATTAATCTCCCGCTGAATGCTAAATAAAAAAGTTAGCAATCTCAAAAACTTTGGAGCAAATTGTTATTGAATTATCCGCAGACCTTGATTGGAATCATTGTCTTCATGTAGCATTGAAAGTAATCTAACGATGAATTGATTCTAATATTCTATTGTTTGTTCCATTGCCCATGACGATGGTCTTATTGCATTTATTTGTTCACTAATAACAAAGTAGATTACGTCGCTTTCTTTAATAATAAGTTTTACTTATTATAACAATAAGGCGCCACTTGTGTTTTGGACCTGCAAATTCGGTTCATTCTCTCATCAACTTTCATTAGCTGCTTCAGTTTTTTCTTTTTCATAATTACATCGCTTCTATTAATTATTTCTTTTGTTAGTAATAGATTTCGCTAAACACGTTCGAAACTATGATCCACTTTGTTGAAATATATTTAATACCTACAAATTTTCAAAAGAATTTAACTTTTAAATTATGGAAGTCTTGCGAATAATTGAAGTCTTCGAGTCTATTACGATAAAGTCTATCATTATCATCATCCTTTTATAGAGGTCTAAGTTTTCCATCATCTTATAATAATAGTCCTATGATACAATATTCAGTACGGCAGGACGCCATATTAAAATAGTATTCAAGTAATCATTACTGCTTCTATCGCACCGCTCACCGGTGTTAGTTTTTTTATTATTTTCAAGTTCTTATAGTCGCATCTCACAAGTTCCATTAAAATTCCCTTTTATGTCGATTATAATCAATTTACAAAGTTCCTTGGAATTATTCTGTACCTCATTATCGGGTCTGGGAGTTATGGCCACATTTCTTTCTAAATAGAGTCCAATAAAATATCAAATTCTTTAACTTGCACATGCTTGTAATTACATATTACTGTATCATCTGCAGTGTAAAGAATTTAGCAGCAGCTGGTATTATCACCTATGGAGATAATGGCGGTCCAGGTGCATCTATGTCCTAAGTACCAACTGTCGGGAGCAGCGAGTGACTTTTTGTGTAACAGTTTCGTTGAATAAATTTTACGGCTTCGAGCGTTACTACAGGTGGTTTTAGAACTTTTTTATTACATTAAAATATGACAGCATGTGTTCCAAAATTTTTATGAAGTCTGAAGTATTTTATTAATCCTAACTGCATTTGCAAATACAAATAATTTTACGTCTTCTAACAAGAGCTCGATCATAACCATACTCCGTAATAAAGAGTTAGTAATTAGAATTAGATGAAACATTTTTATTCATATGTTCATCTATAAAATATGAATTACATTAAATCTGCTCTATAAAAAGGACGTCACAAACCCCTCATCAACAATTAAACATTCATAAACCCGCTGTATCGTAACGACATTAAATATGTTATATAAAAAGAACCGGTTAGGAACAAAAACAATCAAAATTTCATAGCAAAAAGATATTAAGTTAGAAATATGTCTCTATGTATTACAATATCAAGTTGTGCGCAAGACCACAAAGCGGCAAGGTTAGCAACTTGCTGATCGCTTGCGCAGGCCTAAGTTTTTTATTGACATCTGCCATCTGTCCTATTCTATTATCTAGTGGTAATAAAGTGAATTATTCAATGGAATACTAATGAGTTTGGACTAAGTTCAATAATAATTACGTAGATAAAAAATACAATTTTACTCCTAATAGTTAGACTGTTATGTTATGTACATGTCACTATGCAGGTGCACTCCTCATTTACAAGGATCTGGACTAACTAGAAAAGGTCTAGAAATTTCATTAACGATGAATTAAATATTCGATACCAGATTTTAAATTTATCAGAGTTTAAATCTTGTAACAAGTTAGTACATATATTATTATCATTAGAGTAGGTAAACTCTACTTTTCAAACATTAACTTTGTTACGAAATCCCGTAACAAAACCCATCCAAAAATGATGCAAGTTTCTAGAAAAACTACCGTACGAAACCAAACACTCATAGCCACAAAACGCAAATAAAGAAAATTAAGAAACACTTACGTTTGTAATATTATCTTCTGGCCCCATTTTTGGAGATCAAACACGTACAAACAGACATACATTTCTATCTAGTGTCTCTTGCTCAATTGTATGACTCGTATGTGTCGCAAACTGAAGTGAATCGCATTGTTTGTGTGGGGACCATAAACAAATCACTAGAGAACTATTTTTGACAGCAAACGTCACCGATATCCGTCAAACGTCAGTATACACTTTTCTCCCATTGTTAAGGTTAAACACAATACAGTTTTCATTAAAATAATGGAAATTTACTTTCGAAGCTTTCCAATATGTTTTCAAATTGAATTATGTGTGGACTACTGAATGGAGATTCGCTTCAATGTTTATGATGGACCTTGACACTGAATTTCGCTTTAGTAGTTACTGAAAGTCATTGAATTTTAGATATTTCCAATGACGACAAACTGTTCGATTGTAAAATCACAACTCTGCACCTTAAATTCCGTGTCTCAGTTATATCTTGATAGCACCATTTCAATGAAATCCAAGAGTGAAATAGTTATTGTCCCGTGTATCACAATTACTCTACATTTCGTGATCATCCTACATTCTAATTCTATCTGAAGTAGCCATGATTAAAATAAGAAGATATTCGGACTTGTCCTCAAAAAAACACAGCCTCATGGTGCCATAAGCACACCTATCACAATCGACACATAAATAAGAACTAGTACCAGCAAATTGATTAGTACCACGCTTCAATGATGACTAGTTATGCTAATTTGTAGAACACAATCTATCGAGAATATGTCGCCATGACTTCAATAGTCGTTATGGTAAACGAGGCTACATAACACGACATAACTGACAAGTATGGTTTTCATAAATCACTGCGACATCTGTTATGAAACGATCTGTCAAAATTGACAACTCGAGATGATGGGCAATAAATGTCAACTAGTCTATGGTGCTAGAGTTAACAGCTTGTGAAATAAAATTTTCTTTTACGAAATGTCAATATAAATTGGGCGTTGCCCACAAACTAATGACGATGATATGATACTTTTGGTGATATATTAAAGAAGGGCAAAATTAAAAGTACCCTTAACCGATGGATGAGCATGCATAAAAATACTGATACCTGTTGATGAGGCGAAAGAGATATTTGAGGATCGTAGCGATTGACGTTCCAAAGGCTCTGCCTACCCTATAGGAGACAGGCGTAAAGTTATGAATGAGTAATTATTATAATTTATTCACGCTAGAAATTGAAAACCGAAAAGTACAATAAAACCTAATTCAATCTATAGATTTCACTAAACATGAAACGTGGTAACGAGGTAGATAACAGGACTAATTTATCTACAATTAAAATAAATGAATCAACTCAATCTGTACAATGAGGATGCAATGATGTTCTTATAAAGTCATATACTCATATCCTCTAATAAAATAATTTAAATTTATGTTTGATCATACAAACGATGGATGCTAAACGAGAGCGGTAAACTTCAATGCTCTATTAATTTTACAATAAGATTATAAACTGCATCATGATCGCATCAAAACATAATATTGCTACGGTCGAGATAATGCTACTGCAACTGTCGATCATGGCTAAGTATCAGGATCTAGCCAGGCAAAGCAAACAATTATTTAATATTTATATACTTTAAAATGTGGGAGAGTCATGCTTCGGCACGAATGGGCCGGCTCGACCGGAGTGATACCACGGCCTCACAGAAAACCGACGTGAAGCAACGCTTGCGTTGTGTTTCGTCGTGTGAGTGAGGTTACCGAAGGCCCAATAACCCTCCATTTCCCCAATCTCCACAATTCCTGAATCTCCAACGATCCTCAAACGCCTAATGCCCAAAAGGCCGGTAACGCTCTTGTATCGCCTCTGGCGTTCCAGGTGTCAATGGGCGACGCCGATTGCTTACTTTCAGGAGATCCGTCTGCTCGTTTACCGGCTTATACTAACTCAATGACGGACTAGGTTAGGTGTTTAAAAAAAACACTTTCACAAATATTACACCTAGATCTGTAACAACTACATTCAGATCATACAAATATTTTGTCATATGAAAGTATAGAATCAACCATACATTGCGTAAGAACTCATCATGGACTCGAATTCTGATTGCGCGAATCGTAAAGTAACATGTAACTTCAAATAAATCAAGTCATCAAAATCGAAAGTTGAGAAGACGATACAAAGAATCAAATTAGTACTTGAAGATTCGCCTATTGTAGCCCAGGCCTTTGTACCATACCCGGATATATAACACGTAGTACATAATATAGTTTATACATTATATAACTTTGATTTAAATTACTTTTATCGTCTAATAGCGGTATATCAAGCCTATTGTTGTATTGGTACTACATAGACCTATTTAAATATAACAGCGTTGAATGATCCGTTTGCTTATTTACCGGCTTATCCTTACTAATATTATAAATCGGAAAGTGAGTTTGTTTGTTTGTTTGTTTGTTCCGCTTTCACGCCGTAACTACTATTGTTTTGAATTTTTGCAGACGTAAAGTTAGAAGTCCGGATTAAATAATAGGGTATTTTTTATCCCGGAAAAATTTGATATTCCCGAGAAAAAACAAAAGTATTGTTATAGATGGCGCTGTGTATATCGTTATATGTCACATAAGCTACTTTTTATCCTTTTGTGACGCGGGCAAAGCTGCGGGTAAAACCTAATTCCATATAAAAAAGTTATTTTTAGATCGTTAATTTATTGATGAAGCTTTGTTTAATTACACCTATCTTTTGTAATGAAGAACACTTTCTGACATTCTAGATAAAGTATAAAACTCCAAATACTAAATTACTATCGACCTTTGTCATCATATTTACTCTAAAGATAAATATTTTCGAGATCCAGTACGTACATTTATCATCCCAACACAAACAGCTGAACAAATATTCACAAGACAACTCAAAGTTAAAGGAATTGTTCCTATATTATTTTATCTTCCTCGAATCACGTGCATAACAGTTGCCAGTTGCGCTAGTGACCGCTAGATCCGAATCATTTAGGGCAATACCGGATAATGCCAGGCTTTGTAACCGCACTGTCAACAAAAGAATAAAATAAAGCAGTTCATATTACCCGTAAATAGAGCATCACTCAATAACGACAGTTAATGTCATAACAAAGAAAGAAGCTAGAGAAGTATGTATAGATCGTAATAAATATGAGTTTAAGAATAACTGTGGATCATAAGTACAAAACCACTTTAATCATTATCAACAGCAAGAAGACAAAAAAATCAAAAACACACTAAAAGCATATTCATGTGTCATGTAGTTATTAAGTAAAGCTACCAAACATTACTGTAAAGAAACCTGTCGATAAGGACCAAATGGTCCTCCTGTGAACACAACATCAATTACTAATATGACAAAGGAAAATATAACAGTACTTGATAAGGACCCGAATACAGAACAATAGCTAGTATCAGTAGCTATCGTCTCATGACCTCAGGGTAACATAACCAACTTTCCTGAGAACTTGAGAATTATCTAAAATCGAAGATGGATGGTCAATGCTCACTCGAGCGTACAGAGAACGGAAAACCGAGATCTTGTCTCAAGCCCGTCTGAATATATCGATTATGACTGTACTACTTTAAGACGAGAGATTCGTAACGACTGATACACGGTTTACAAGTTACGGCCCATCTTTATCTCAGAATCTGCGGAAAATTTCAAATATGGTAAGGCGACATAAACTCTAACAATTAATGGGCCATTTATAGAAAGTTTCGTATCAAATCAGCGAACTAAAATTCTATATTTGTAATCATCGATGTAATGAAGGATTAATGAAATATTTATGGATATTGTTACGTAAGTTGTATCGTTTGATTTGGATTTTATCGTTTAATAATTTTGTTATCTAATCTAAATTGTTTTGGAAGGTGTTCTGATAAAATTTAGGTTTCTGTTACATGATGTAATCGATGCAAATTTTTCGAATACTTCTTAGAAATTAGTTTCTAGGGCCATTTTTTCTTTTGCTATTAATGGGCACTACAACAGGCACATGCAATAAAATACCATTCACACAGATATTTCTAGTCCAGTCCAAAAATAGTCCAAAAATAAAACAACAATAAACAATCAATCTGTCATAGCTCTTAGCTTTAAAATGTTTATCTCTAACACTATCCTTTCTACTTTATCCACTAAACTAGGTAATAATTCTTCTTTCAACTTTTAAAATGATACATTTTCAAAGACAATTTAGCCATCAACGCTAGCACTCAACAAACCGCTTTATGGCACTCACTAAAAATGTTTAGTATTCATAAGAAAGCTTCTGTCTCATAAATCTTTCTCTATCATCGTCACAAGGCTCCTTACTTGACTATCTTTTATCTTTAGGTCATGAGGACAAAATGAGTTCCTAAGCCATTAAGTTTTTTAAATATTACATCCGGGATATAAATCCAGAATCTCATTAAAATAAGAATTTAGAACCAACATAATTATAAAAGGTTTATAATCCCAGGCTTTATAGACACACAACATCACCTTTTACACATTACCTGCATAAACTTACACGTAAGGAAATTTTCGCCACAAACGACGTAATTTACTTTGGTACTAATAAATGCTTTAGCGACAACAGGAAACTACATATAACACCTATTTGTCAAGTAATATCACATAAACTTTACGATCGAAAGTTTCAATACAAATGAACATCATCAACTCAGTCCGACTTGCGCATAAATTGTTATCCTTTTACTCTCATCAATATTACCAAACTCATAAAGCACGTAATCCTAATAAAAATGAGAGGATTATTTATTAAAATAATGAATATACTTGCAGGAAGCAATAAACTTAGTGTTTATTAAAACATATAATCAAAACACACCATAAAGGAAAGTAATACAGAAATAGAAAATCAATTAAAGAATGCGGAAGATATAAAACAGACTACCGAATATGCTGCAGCCGTAACACAAGTTAACACATCGCAGGCCATGCACCCAACCACCGCACATATAAATCCTACATTCCAAGATAAATCTTTTCAATGGCTTTTAAGGAATTCATTCAAAAAGTGCACAATTTCGTAAAGACGAAACAGGAAACCTGCATCCGCGAGTGTACGACCAAATATCTAATTCTGGAGATCTACAAAATTCTGTTACATAATCCAGCAATAACATTAAAATAAATCCGAGTCCAGAGATATTAGTTTAGTCGACAAATAAACATACAACTTCGTAACAAAATGCATACGATAAAATGTTTCCCTGATGAAACACGATCTGACGCGTCCATCCAAATTTCCTTCGGAGTTGATTGACGTTAACATTCTCTGTAATAAATAGCGTACCATCTCCTGATGGGGTCAAACTATGAAATTCGATTAACCTATCATGATGAAACAAACATTCCTTTATTAGTTCAGATAATTTATGAATGTTATTGCTTGAATGTGATTTAATGTTGCGATGCAATTACACTAGACTAAACTTGAATTAATCATAATAACATTAAGTTACATAATGTCGCTGAAGACAAATGTTGTTTAAATATTGCCAAAGACATAGATGACTGCTTCCAAAGTAACCATGTTAACCTCGACCATTAAGAAATGTTTATAGTTAAATCAATTACCAGTGGCCAGTGAAAGACATATGAATATTAACTGTCCATATCATCTAAAATAGTCTCTCTGGACAATTAATCATGGGTAGCACACTTTTTGGTGACGAAACCTCCCCAGAATTTATCATCGCCAATTAGGAGAAACTTCCGCGTCTAAAAAAGTTTTTAACTTGTCAAATTATAGACAAAACAAATAAAAGAACGCACACATCCCGTTTCCTTGATATTAACAAAGAAAACAACTTTAAAACGGAATTAGTTTTTTTTGTAACCAAATACAGACTGAATATTTGCTTTGATAACATCGCATTCATTTAAATTCTTAAGCCATTATAATTTATCATTATGATTTAAATCACTCTGTTACTTTAATTCTTCTAATTATGGCCTAGATTCTAGACAAAATAGAGTAAGTAAGAATTTAAAAATTATTCATGTTATGTTAATTTTTGCAAACCGCAGTTTAATTCAAACCATTAATTACGTAGAAGTAGTTAGTATAGATACTTCCTGAATAGTAATGAGACTTGTATTTTTTGATCTTAGATAGGCCTTTGATAGAATGTGAAGACATAGAAGGAGTACACGTGGGCCGTGTATTTGGTCCAATGGTTGCATATGTGACTACAGATCACAAGCTCTAAAATTCGATGGCAGTTTTTATAATTCCAATATTGACAGCAAACAGGAACGTGCCGTCTACAATTTGTTACCCAAGTACAAGCCTTTGTCAACGTTACAATCCCAGAATAACTGCATACATCAATCCGTAGCTCAAGCTAAATCTTAGATTTATACGATGAACAGTGTGAACCGGTATCCAAACCGCCAGATGCATACTAAATCTGAAGTCAGACATATTTAACATAGCACAGAACACGCTAACTTTGACATACCGATCCAGAAATAACGACACAGTTACAAATGAACGACAGTAATGACCTGTTAAGTTGCTGTTTGAGTTTTTGACTTATGTTCCGAAGAAATGATCATTATGCAGGAATTTGTGGGAATTTGTCTTGAGTGTCGATAGTTTTGGAAAATATTCTTTATCAATGTTAGTGTATTAGGTTTCAATGGTAGATTTATGATTAAGCATTCTTATTTGAACGTTTAACGTTCATGAAGTTAACACCTTTGTAAATAAGACCTTCGAAAACTATGAAGTACACAATTTATCCTGACTAAATTACATGGCTTCAAAGATTAAAGTTGTGCAGTTGCACTTACAACACTAAGAACATGCCAGTGTTCTAATCAACCGTCCCCTACATATAGGATTAGTAAACACAATCTCCTTTAAATTTACAACCGTGTAAATCATTGTTTGCACATAAACGTCTAAACTGAAATCGTATCCGAATTAAACATTCATTGCTTTAATAAGCTTTCCGTGTCAACGACCTTTATTAGAATAGACTTACAATTGGCATTATAAATTCTTCATTGCGATAACATTCGTGATGGGAATTGCAAACATGGCGGATACGAGCGAATTAACAAATCCGTTCGCAAACAGTGAAAAGTGCTAATAAAATGAACGCTGACGACTTCCTTGATACTTCCTCAATAAGAAACCATCTCAAGAGTGTCAGGAAGAGTGAAAATTAAGAAATTAAATTAAACCATCGCTCCCTTTCCCGGTAGAATATAATCTCGGTTTACTTTTCATAGTTAACTCAGAAGGAAATGAACTGTTATACAATATTATGGCTGAAATTAATACCAAAGCCACATCTTGTGACAAATGTTAGGTAATAGACAATGTTTCACAATAACATCGGGTTAAAACTATTTGGCTTTATTCATAAAGGTAATTATAGAAACTCACCCAATTTTGTGTTTATTTTCCAAGAATACCTTCATAATAAAACATAATATATCAATCACAAAAAATACTGCCTTTGGTCACAAATTAAAGCGGTTAAGCATACTCTAAGAAAATTAAGTGAATGATGGATAATTTAGATAATAAGGTCAAAAGATCTCTATATTTGACCCATCGAATTACAAGGGTCAATTGCTCTGCTAGCTCAATTTACATAAACAAATGCAATGAAATATTACGCGCGTCACAGTAATTACTTTCTACCAAAATGGCGGCAGATTTTCCTTTTTGACAGTTAACGTTTGAAAGTGACAATACTTACATACAGCCTAATTTGACAGTTGAACATCGACAAACTTATCTTTGCGACCCGTTCTAATGATCGACTATAAATAATGCGAACATCTATTTGTTTGACAGCCGCATTAATAACGTTGTTAACTAAGATAAATTGAGATGATATGTGATACAGTAAGTTAAGAAAGTAAATAAATGTACATGTGTACTGCTAATGTTACGTGGCTAAGCTTTTACTAAACTGTAATTGAATATTTTGACAGGTCCGGATTCAGATGGAAACTTTGGCACGCTTCAATCGTTGTCAATGTTTTAGTTGATTATCTTTTTTTATTATATGGTGTAGTTCTGACGTTTCTCTATAGGTACTAAATTAGATCATTTAGAGACATTTTTTACACAAATATGCGACAAATCTTGGTAACCTAATAAGAAGTGAAATTGAAGTTAAAAATTATCAGACCACAATACAAATGCTAGATGATCAATATTTAATAATAATTCTAATTAAAATTTGTATGAACCAATGGCACCGTTTCAAAAACAAATTGATTTTATGCTGGACATCAAATAGGTGGCGCGTGTGTTGTATCATGTATACATAGATATAATAAAGATATTTCAATGGTTATATGTAATCATTACTCAAACATCACCAGGGCTTACCAAAGTTCCAAGTACAGATAAATCGTACCTAAATATTCGCGATGACATACCATTTCCACGGTAGTCATCTTGACTCATGACATTTTTACCAACTCATGTTATCACATCACGTAATACCGAATCTACACAACTTACTTCACACCACGGACATCCTATTGCCATCCCATCTTTTTTACAAGGACTTTCTCCCTCATCATCAGTACGTACACATCATTGTCTAGATCATCACACAACTGCTTTCTAGGTCATCTTCAAGCGCTGTCCATGATGAAGTCACGACCTCATGACTTACAAACAGGATATTTCCGTCAAGCTCCAGGCAAAACATTCCACTTTCATCATGACCAGCAAATAAAGTCAGACATAGCCAGTAGCAATTTGAAATGAACGATACAAACAGCTATTACACATGATACACACATTTACCGAGCAATCGATTTGTCGAAACCACTCATTGTAAATCTAAGCACATTATCTATCAATAACTATAATAATTTTATCTGATAGATTGTTTCTTCTTGCTTATATAAGTAATAATTGTAGATCATCTTGATACGACGGTAATATCAGCGAAAGTTTTTATTTTGTACTTCATGGCGGCCCTAAGGCGTTATCGTACAAGTGCCGATGATAATTGCAGAGCATTAAACAAAGTATTAAATATTGATTGTATGCTCTCATCGTTTCATCGACACAATGAATGTTTTAGTTTAACTTCTTAACATTGGAACATTGTAACACAAATGATTGTGACAAACGCAAGTTACTTTGTACAGTTGTCACCTGCCTTACTTAGGCACCACCAAAGGAAGGAAATTTTCTTTTTACGCTAAATACCAAAAGTATCTGCAATAAATTACTGGATAAAAAAGCTAGATAAGCTGTACAAGAGGATGCAATTATCCGACAGCTGTAATTAATCTTGCGAATTACATTTTTTTAACCCCATAACGTTGCCTCATTATCCACGTCTGGACGGTTCTAACTTTCATCGACATCTGTCATGTATGACATTTGAGCGCAGGTGCCGCCGGGTTGAAATGTCACGATCCTGTGTCTGCGCAATTCCATGCCATTAATATTTATACCCAGCACCAATTATTCATTACAATATGGCCTTTTCTCCGCATTAAAATGTACTTGGTCCAACTAACAGAATGAAAGTTCGATCAATGGGACATCACTGATTGTTTGAGAAAACTCTATAAACATAAATTGTTAAGACCTATGGCTGCATCGTTAGCCAACTTGATTGGACTGAATTGATCGATACTGTACTATATGGAAAGCTGTAATTGCAGAAGTGGAAAGCTGCTAATCGAGAGAATCTCTGAAGAGTTAGAAGTTATTCGATTTCGAAATTACCTCGATATAGGACTAGGACAAAGATAAAAAAGAAGGAAGAAGGGAGAAGAGACGAAGAGATATTACGTTAAGAATCACAAGTATGTTGCACCATCTTTATAATACTATAATCACCAATCACGTAATCTACAACAAATACTCAATAATCCTTGATAATTTTATCGTAAAATCTACAATGAACGAGTCAAGAACACACGTCACGATACTAACTAGCTTACAAATTAAGACATGACTAGAAAATTTACTAGAAGAAATTGTAAACCCGCCTAAAACAGACAACCGTTTATCCCTTAAACGTTAAGATAAGTATCATAACTGTGTACAAATCGCAATTTAGCGAGAAAGGCACACATCAGCTTAGTCGTGATCCACCTTAGGCGGCAAACACATGCGACGATCAGACGACACGATCGGACGGCAAATTTTTCTTACTTTCTCTACCTTACAGACTATCGTATGAACAATTTCTCAATTTCTAAGAATAAAGGACAATATAATATTTATTGTTGGAACAGGTGTATCAAAATCTGACGCGTATTTTAACCAAAAAATTGTAAATCGAAGCCTTACAAGAACTCGCAATCAGTCCCGATTATGACCACTAGACCGACTAGGCAATCAAACCTGTCAAGAAACATATTAATAGCTACAAATAAATTACTAAAGCTAAACAATGGTTACCTTAATGTAATAACTATGGACGTAAGCATAGATTTAATGTAATATTTTACTTTATCGATAAGATGTCTTACATCAGCTCATAAAGTTATATAAGATTTTGTTATCTTATTAGTGGAAAGACAAATGCGTTTTGACCAAAACACAGATCGCAACCAATTGATATAGAAATTTTGATGAATGTTTTTACTGCCTCTTTAATGGTCTTTGAAAGTTTTATTGGTATTGCATTATATCACGATGGCTTTACTACAAAAAGTACCATAATTATAATTGATAGAATATGTTCACGTTTCATCACTCATTGGATTCATCTCATTCATAATATTCGATATTAGGTAGTACCGAGTAAGTCAATACAACAAAAACACTTTTCCTAGGAGGATTTTTATTCCCTGGATCCAGAACCTCATTCACAATTTCATATTTCGCAGTACCCCAATAGAATTATTACGCAAGCAAGCGCTCATACTTAAGTACTCACAAGACAATACAAACCTGTCTGATATGCTAAATCATAGAGAAACTGCAACATGTTGACGACAGCTACAAAATGGCGTGACAATGCTAAAAACGACATCTGCTCACGCCCTAACACAATCGCTTTCTCGTATGTCTAGATAGAAGTAAAGGCCTAAAGTTATTTGTAGGGATTGGATCGCCAAAGGGAACAATAAATATGAGATAAAATATTATGAAGTCTGATATTTATTATGATATTTATTCGGATCGACTTGTGTGCTTTTGGTCACTGAATGTTTGCTAGATGGTAGAGAAATTGCATTGACCGGGAGACGAAAAATTAGATTACTTATGGAACGTTTGCGTGATTTTATTTGTAGTTTTTAACTTCGATTGTGTAAATCTACTGATGATAACAAGCTTCTTTCTAAAAGCGAGATCTATTTGTTCTTAAAGAGTTCAGTTTCAAATCAGAAGTAGCACGGAGTCTTGGTAGTTGATATAATTTAAAGGCAAAAATTGAGAGGAAAGATGAGGAGACAAGAAACATATTTTATTTTATTGCGTATGAGCGTACCAAGAAGTATCCGGGCAAAACTACTTCATTCCTTTATCAGCGTCTTATACCGTCACCACTGAGCAATGCATCTCCTCTGTCACAATTTACAACAATTGCACAACTGCTCTTAATCCGTACTCAAGCTATCATTAAACTATTTACTACCAATAACTGTCACCTAAACAATAGCATAGAGCGAGTTGTAGATCGAAATGAAATCGAAAGTGATATTTATGGGAGCAACCCTTCGCATTTGAGGACTGGAACGCCTTTAATGGAACCTTGAGTAACTCCCACACAAGAACTTCGGTGATGAAAGTGCTCTGTTGATTGACCATTGTGTCAATAATAGAAGTACAATATGCAATAAATTGTTCATATAAGTCCTTTATCCAAACTAACATATGTTAGTTAATAATCGTTATCGTTTATGATTTAATTCTGTACTCTATTTTTCCGAACATCGATACGAGCTTACAAAATAAGAATACAAGTATCTAACCTAACCCTGATTCACAATCAGTCGCATAGCGTGCAGCAGACTTTTCTTCAAGCCTTCCTCTTCAATACATTTGTCATTTTCTCCTTGACCTACAATACCAAGGCATTGAGCAAGTTCTAATGTAGGCTAAGCTATTGATGATCCGAAGTGTATTCATACTCCTACTGATGTTATTTGAAGATCTACAATCAATCTCTATTGCGAAACGGAGGTTGATCAAACAGCTGGCACCTGTACTTGGATTGGAAAAGATTTTATCATATAAAGTCACAGCGTAGTATCTTAACTCCCATGTCAAGTCAAAGTCAAAGTCAAAGCATTTATTTCGATTAAACCATAATTTGGTACTTTTAAGACGTCAACAAATACAAAATAAATAATGGTCTGTCAGTCAGTCCGTCAGTGAAGCTAGATGAAGCTAGCATGAATTGATGTCAGCGAAATTTTAAATTCGTACATTGAACTTAAGCTTTGAAACATCTTTGATAAAATAAATGTATAAACCTATAATGAAAACCTCAAAATACGAGTACAAGCATAACTAATATTAGTACAGTTTAAATTGCAAATCTAGTTCAAATAGTATCCCATTACTCTCCCTTTCGTCTTAGAGCATAAACGTACCGCTGCCATAAAGTACACACACTCGTAACTCATTTTTAGAATGATTGCCTTCAAACTGCTCATTGGAGATTTTACTATCCTCACTTAAAAGAGAAAATAGGCTGTTATCCAAACATCAAGAACTAGTATTAAACTGACGAGGAATATTCAATTATAGCTTTAAGCCTAAATAATGAGAACCAAGTGTGTACAAGTCACAATTAACTAACTGATAAACGATGAGTAAATAAATAGCAAGTACAACATAACTCATCTGAAACCAATATAAAATAGAGTAAAGCTAATAAAACAATAAACAAAATGACTTCTAATAGGACTGCTTTCTCATAATCAATTGGTCATTTGGCAGTCACAGCAAATGAGAAAGTGTTTGCGAGACAAATGATCATAGTTCATTAATAAGTCGTTGAAGACAATACGCGTGGGTGAACGAAAGTGAATATTTGATTATATTGGAGTACCTGCTTCAATGTCTACCTTCCGTACCTTATCTGCATGATCGATATTTGTTTTAGTTTCCTTGTTACAGTTTACTTCTATCTAGTTGACCTAGATGACGTGGTGTTATTTAAGGTACCTGGTCCTACATTAATCAACTATTTCTGTATTGCCTACTAAATTATCGCCTACCTTTGTAAGCATGTTGAAAGCAGAAGCTATCTACTAAAGCAATGCTACATGTGAACATACAAACTTAACTATAATTTCTTCAGTATCTGCCCATCAATTACGCTAGAAATATCCATTCAATTCTTGAGAGAAGCCCTCATTAATAATCTCGCAGAAAACACAAATTATTCATGTGACTATGCTCACAAATCCTATTAGCATTTCCCTGTCTATTTTGTTTGTAGTCGCGCATGGCCGGTGGAAAATATTTGCGATTCAATGCAAGCCAACAAATCCCGCAATAGATTCAAACACAAAATAAATGGAAGGCAATATCAATGTAGCTACTGGAAAGTCTAAATAAGAAACGGTTTTAGCACGGCATAAGAAACATTTAGATAACAACATCATATGTAGCTTTCCTTTATCTTTCAAGAATCTTTTAAAAATGATCTAGTTCCAGCAAATAAAATGAATGCAATGTCTAACACTCTTCAATAACAAAAAATGTATAGATTGGATACGGTTAAAACAAGAATTAAAATAAAAAAATTTGATCATAGATTTTCAATCCGATTGTACGTATCTGTATCATCAATTCCATGTTTCAATTTTATTAGAGCACAATACGTATTAGGAGATAAGGGCTATAAATTCTTATTTAATTTACAACACCCACTTTAATATAACTACCGAAACTGTAACGAAAGCTTCGTGTCTTGTATAACCTTCGAAGGCTTGATCGAATTATAGCGTATCTAGCGCGGTAGAGCAAAACCTTTAGTCGTACATGTGAACGATTTCCGACAACCATTCAATACGGCTTTCTCTTCGAAATTTAGTTTAGTTCTAAACTATACCGATACATTTTACAATGTCTATCGATTTATCTATCAAATTCCTAATTATTTTTGTTTGCAACTCAGTTATATCTAACTTTGTGAATATTTCAAAATGTACCATTAATATTCTTTGCAAGTATAGGATGAACTCCCACTTGCGTGGCTATGCGCACCGCAATAAAAAAAGAATAAATTAACACACGCTAGGCATCGACATCGCCAGCATTTGCACGGTGTTCTAAAAATAAATCTGCAATATTAATTTTTATCTGCTTTGATGCACTCAGTTGCATGGCAACATAGTCGTGCAGAAGGCATAAACTGAAACAATAAGTATTGTTACGTATTCAGTGAAATGCTTAACAACAGTTTATAATACTTATTTTGTTTCATACACAAAACATGTTCGCAACTGATAAGAATGGCTGTTATCCACGCATTGCATAATCTTGTTTTAAACATAATATATGGATGTGTGTATATTTGTTATTTAAATACAAGACTAGCTTTATTTCTAATCATTTTTTAAGAATTATAATTCTTATGCGCAAACTTCAGATACTGCAGAACATGAACGAATGGACCACACAATGCGTTTTATGAAAAGTGGTTCTTCTGATCGAAATGATTTGTTAACAAAGTCTGCGGGCCATCTGCGATGGTGTATTTATCCAGTCCTGTCTGGAATGCAGCTCAACTAGGCTGCATTAGCATAATGTACCATTCATTAATCAACCGACGCCGGTCGCTCGTTCTAGCCAGCAGCCGTTTCAACGCACTTTATGCTGAATTTGTGGTAATAGCCGATAATTTTCAAGTATTCATTTGCTGTGGTGACGTTTATTTGTGGGATTAACATTCAGCCTGTTATGTTTATGCGATCTCGCTAGGGGAGAGATCGGCTACTTTGCAATTTATTTGTGTACTGTAAAAGGCAGGACAGTTACGTTCTAGGTAAACTGTAAATGCATTTATTTTGGCAATAACTTCGTTATTTACTGCTAATATTCTCCGTGAGACCGGATATAATACAAGTCTAATGTATGATCATGGGTGTGAAGCTATAATTTATTTTTAATTTCAATCAGATACTGCTAAGAAAAACTAAAGATTTATGTGACTTTTTACACCGTCTGCGATCATATCTAGATAATTTCCCGTCTCCCTTTTTTACCGGGAATATGAAGCTGGTAGAACTTGAATGACAACACGCGTTGAAATCCTAAGCTTCTTATTGGTACGCGGCGAAATAAGTGGTTTCATTGAAGCGAACATATTTACTGGCGAAAATAAAAGTGCAGGATACATTACCATAGTAATGTGTTTTGATGAACCTGTTTATGGCGAAGGTATGGGTTTTGTGTGGTGGAAAAATTGCATTAAAAGATTCTATCTTCGGATGTTAATAGCAGTGTAATAAGGGGTAAATATAGGATTAATAAATAGGCAACACATAGCCAAACATGTAAATACAAGTAGTTATGTCCAATACATTGATTGTGTAGGTTGAGAATAGCAATGAACATTTTTATAGGAGAACTCTTAGATGAACTGCCTCTGTGACCGAGAGGTCGCAAGTGCGACTACTGGGAAAGGGGTTTCGGGTTCCATTCCCGGGTGGGACAAATTCAAATTCAAAATTTTTATTTCAGATAAAACATCCATATTTGTGTTAGTAGTAGTACAACTTAGCCTAATGTTAGTAAATTATAATAATTATATGTTCATTACTTTATTTGGATAAGTGAGTCTGGATACTTATCCATCTTCGTAACAAAACGTAACAAAGTTTTACTGTTTTGTTTTTAATTATCATTAGTTGCACGGAGCCTGGTATTGTGCCCGGTATATGGCAATAAGCTCACCCCTTTTACATGGGGCTCATAACATAAATAGTGAAAAGTAGGTGTTACATTGTACAGTGGTAATTAAGTGCCGTTACGTGCACCTCTGCCTACCCCTTCTGGGATAAAAAGCGTAATGTTACGTTATGGAATATCTTAAGTCTTAGATGAACTTTATCTTGAAAATACCTGAATGATTCCAACCAAACAAATCACTCGAAGCCAGCAACTTTACAGCTTAGTTAACCAAGGCAAGAAATTATATAAAACATGCAGCGTGCAGGTACTAATAAGTTAGGTGCAGCTCGTTCTCGAAGGTGTTTCACTCTCACAACTAATAGCTATGCGACAAGATAAAACCGACTAACGAACTGCACTTTACAAACTGGCTAACAACATACCTGACAGTGTCGTTCAGAAGTCCATTTAAACTGCAAGCACAGCATAGTTACGTCTAATTGTTAACACGACTGCTGATGCTGGAGCAGAACGAGTGGTTTCAACTTCTGGTAATAAATAAGAAGCTGTACATGAACTAGACAGATGATAGATAGGTATAGAGTTTAAAAGGGAAATAGAATGGAAATTGTTGTGTAATATGGAGAGAAAAAACTGATACTCTTGTAAAAAACCAAGGAAAGCGAATTTAATCTAAAGTTTTTATAAAAATTGACTTTGAAAAATTACTTCAGAGTTTCTTCGAATACTGATAATTAAGATTTAGCTAAAACAAGTAACAAGCTATCAAGTATAACAAAGTAAGTAACAAGACTAACGATTACATGATACATGGATAGATAACGTGAATGATCAAATTCATAATACAGCTCATCACGACGTCTTCTGGAAACTAGTTTTTTATTAGCACCTACCACTAGGCACAATTTTGCTTAACCTTAAGGATCTCATCCATGACGCTGACTGCAATGTTATACAGGAATGCGGACCAAACACGAGCATTAAATACGCATTAGTTACGATCCAGGGAACAAATAGAAGTTCAAATGAGGCATAAATCGCTATTACACGGAGACATTCAATTCTATGTTTATCTATCTTTCTCAAGGAAATTGTGTCGAGAAGGCCGTTTTAGTATTTTTCTTTATTCTTAACTTGATAAGCTTATGTAGTCTTATATCAAAAGTTATTTTTACACATATAGTTTCCTAATACCGTTTTCCACCAACTACTCTTGAATTTTAAGGAACCCCGCTAAGATGATGACATTCAACGACATTTCGATTTTTATAACACCTATAAGGAACACCTAACATTATAAGGGTTAATTTGGGTGCTCCCTCACGCTAAGTACGTAAATCTTAGTTAAGAGATGGTTTAGAGGTGGTTTGTAAAAATGGGCGCAAGTCTCGCTTACGTTTATATCACACCCATATTTAATACTATTGGCCATACGAATGTTCAATCCTGTTAAAAGGTAATGTTTACACAATATATAGATGCAGACTGATTGCCTTGCTGCAACCGGTAGCCAAATAAATTAGCAATATCTTTATATATACCTCTACATATAATTCTTCTGTGAGTGTGTATGTCACTGAACTTCTCTCAAACGACTGGACCGATTTTGATGAAATTTTTTGTGTGTGTTCAAGGGGATCTGGGAATGGTTTAGATTCACAAATCAGCCCGGCAGATGGCGCTGCAGTCGATGTTATTCATCCTAAACAGCTGAACTAATTTGAATGAATTTTGTCTATACATTCAAGTTGATTAATAAGTATTGATTTTGACTAGTAGCCAACAAGCCAAGTCTATTCAAGTTAGTAATAAACAGGGATTCAAAAATATTTCTATTTTAACGACGCAGCGTGCATCCGCCTTGCATCACATGCCATCTTGATCTCATTACCTAGAAAGTTTACATAACATCATCCTGAATTCATCACAACAAGTGTGACGTCAAACGTCAAGTTATCGAGAAGCGATGAAACAATTTAATTTAGACGCCATTATTTTATATTACGCAAATATTTCGCAGATATTTTCATGTGCAAAGTCGTAAATAAAATACCTAGGCATGGTAGATGAAGCAAAATATTTACATTATGCAGTATTCTGGATTGAAACTGACGTAAGAACTAGAATTGAGTTTATATAGTTAGTACAAGTTTATAGCGAATATTGGTGCTAACAAAGCTCACAATCAAACAAACCAATAACTACTTTATCTGTATACAGACGACCGAAGTGACAGCTAACTTTCAGCCATGTTTAAAAAGCTGCCATATAGTGTGAAGAAAAAAAGAAAAAGAAATGCTACGTCGACAACTCGACACCTATCCATTAATTCAGTAAACATTTTCACACATCAGCTATAGATCAACAACGAGAAACCATTTATTATACTTTCTCGATTTTTTTTAACTGCACACACATCAAATCTCGATGACTCGATGATAGTAAGTTCGATGCAATAACAATAAATTCACTACGTACTAAAAACCTTTTACGTGGTACCTTTCAACGGAAGAGGTTATAATGACAAGCATCGCCTACTGAAGATGACAGTTGCATGGCCAGTTGTAGTCGAACACAGGCTCACCCACACACGTATGCGTTGTTCAACATTGTCGATGCATGAAGATGCAATTCGAGTAAAAGTATGCAGACACGACATTTCATTATTACAGTCACCTTTTACTGGTTAATTTTATACAAAGTTACCATTCATGAAAATGTTTAATGATCACAAGTCGAATACATGATAAATTAATTCAGAATAACAACCTACTTAACAAAAAACCTTCATCATTCATCGTTGTTTTTGAGTAATGGGCCCTGTCTTACAGAAATGAGGCTGAATTCCGAGTAAACAATGACAGAATTCATCAGCTGTTCGCCATCTTGGAATTATAAATGTCAACTGCTAGTTTATTTGCACGAAGGTGACAGGTGACAGGTTAATGAACTGTCATTCTTAACACCTGGCTTTTAAGTGATGTCAAAGATCTCATCTTAAAGAAAACTGAGGAATTCCCATAGCATGAGCTGTTGTAATTAAGTGTCTACGTTTAATTTTAGATTAACGACCCAACTTACAGTAATTGACGTGTGCTTATCTCCTAAATAGCTAACAGCAAGCACGCTAGCAGTTAATTAGGAGTTGTTGCTACTGCACTACGCAGATGCGTATTATGTGTATAACTGCATAAGTATCATATTTTTAAGCACATTAGTGTGGTGTGTGTTATTTAGCATTACAACGTTTATATGGAATACGAGTCACAATGTGACAGCCATTTCATATTTACTGGTTCAAAATAAAATATCTACTATAAAATGGATCAAACTTGATTAATAAGAAATTGGTGATCAAGACGTAATCAGCACCATACAGGTCTTAATTTTTACAAAAAGAAGAGATAAAAGTAGCACATCTACCATAGCATTGTCTGTGGCATCTTAAGCTCTGGTTACATCATAATCAGACACCTACGTTTCGGAAGCGGACGATCCATATTCATCGTTTGGTTTGGATAACCGGTAGGCAATGTAATTGCTCTTTGTATGCTCGACTGACTTGTATGAAGTTGTATGAATGTGTAGAGTTTAGTTCTAATTCTATCCATGGTTATTCTGCTTGCAAATTTTAGTGTTGTTCATAAAATGTAATGCCTTAATTTCTTGCAATTTTGCATTCTTATCACAAAAGTTACGCTAGTATCCATGTTGTCTGGATTCTTCAGTGGTGAAACGCTTGGTGTACTGAACTGCTGTTATTTTTGAACCAAATCAATCATGATTGATGAGGATCACCTCATCTGCCGAATTTTTCACGTCCAATACTGAACAAAGGCCTCCCTCTTACCAAACTATATAGCAGTGTACCTATATAGCAGTTATTTGAGTACCTTAGATGGCCTCAATATACCTTAATAACAGCCTTGTGTACATTACTGCCTAAAATAAAAATTCATGGTGCGTTATGAATTTAAATGTTGTTAAATAAAAAAAACAATCCTATCTAAGTAGTACCTACTCTAGTGGAACGACAGCTGCCGAGAATAATTCCAATGGTTTTGTCTATGCCATTGTTTTAAAAACGCCTTTTTATAGACTGTGGATTAACGTCTTTTGAGGCAGGCCTAATTTTACAAGTATTTATATACATTTTGAGTAGGATAGTGTTACCAAATTATGGGTGCACTTTATAGAAGTTTTATAAAACTATGAAACAAGAGTACCTATGTAAAGGAGTGCTAAAGCAATAAAATATGCACAACTTGGAGCGAGCCTTTTATTATGTGAAAAGGCAATTCGATGTGTATGTGATACACTTTTCATCACTTACGAATGTTTGCGACCCCTTGAGATACATACCAAGAATTTAACCAGTCTGCCACTGAACCGCTGTTTATAGTATTTTTGTTGTAAGCTCTACAGCAAAAAATGCAATAAAAGTAAGCCACTAGAAGAGAATTAAACCCACTAGTTATTCTACACTTAATCCATCTTTACGCGAAGCGGTTGGAATTTAATCTTTATTTGGAACGAGGGTCGGTGAACCGTCTCAAATAGTCTTACAAGGCCATCGGTATTGTCCTCCTAGCAACCGATTGCTCGCTTCCATTAATTCTTTAACTCATGGACACACTATGTATTAATAATCTGTGCATGTTTGACGTTTGAAAATTTTGGCGGGCTTTTAATCGCCGCCATGTTTTGCATAGATAAAAAAATTAAAGAATTGGTAATTATTATTACCATGGTACATTTGCTTTTCTATTTTTATCAAAATGTGAAACAAATGTGGAGCCTTCTAATAAAAAATGCGGAAGCAAAAGTAACTAGGTCTTCTACTATTTTCTCGATAAATCATTACTATTTCAATTTAATGGATTGTAGCATTTTATAGTCGTCGCTAGCTTGACGAATGGTGCTAAGTTAAATAAAAACAATTTTAAAACACTCGTTGACATTTTCAAGATTTTCTCCGAAGTTCTTATTTTTGTCCCCATTAAACTAGTAACGGGCAGTTTTAGCACACATAAACAAACTTTAAAAGCTTTCCTATGTCGTTAGCCAATAAGAGTTCTCTATTGATGCTTTGAACTTAAAATTGAGTTAAAATGTGGGTAAAGTGACACAAATAATCACTCCTTAAATCAATTTTATTATTTACCGCCATTGGCCATTGGTGACTTAGAACGCTTTAAGGCATTAAGCAGCATCAATAAAAATAACTTCTAAAATGAAAGCAATAGTTAGTATTGATTCCATAAAAGTCAGACAAAATAAAAAATAAAAGGAGAACTAAATCCATTCTAATTCCATTCGAATATAAAAGTTTGTAAAAAGAATTCGAAATCCTGGCCACATAGCCGTCTACCACAGATTAAACAAACAATCTTGCCATTAAAATATATTCCCACTGCAGCCAGTCATTTAACAGTGTAATCGCGATAATAATACGAAAGTGTATCTGAGGTAACGTTGAGTCGAGCTGAACCGAGCGTAAAATGAGGCCCAATCGGACCCCGACCGAGAGCCCACTGAACCATGGCCTCTTGGCCTAAGATGACTTCATTGTTCCATTATAGGGTTGACACTTGGTGGAAAATGTGGGAAATTGGAACGTAAAATCTACCCAAATATAATTAGACGATATGAGTTCAATTGCCGATGACGTTCGTGCTGGATATAGGTATGGAAGAAACAAAAGAAATACGTGAGATATTTGTTACTACTTACATACGTACCTGAGCCAAACAGTCGGTATTACATTTTACAGGACTGGTTGTAGGTAACTGAAAAAGAAAACCAAGTATTAGACAGATAAACAATTTCACACATAACCACAACATATGACCAAATTACACGCTTAACTAGAGTGATTAAAATATCTCTTAATTAACATCAAAGAGATGAAACAGACTTTTCCAAATGTTACGTAATTTTTCACGAAAAGATGGCAGTATGCGAGCCGCATATAAACTGCATAAAACATGCCATAAGGTATTAAATTTACCACCGTTTTCATTCTAATATAAGAGATGACCGAAGCTCTGGCGGTTTGCCAGATGCTAGAGTATTTCAGGACATCCCTTTTAAGTGTTTTATTAATTTTGCCTTAAGGTTATTCTAAGCTAAGACGTACTACGAGAACACCAGCACTAAACACAGTGACACTAATCAAAACTAACGACTTGTTTAACATACATTACTGTACGACAAAGAGAGAAGATGTTTATAATTAATTCAGAGCCAGCGATGTATTGAGGATAACTTCTATGCTCGTTAGTAAAAGGTCCCTACTTTCTAGTTAGTTAAGGTGACGCGTTATTAGCTGTGTCGTCAGTCATCGAATATAACTCGTCGTAAATAAACTTTAAATGGAATTTCTCTACGACTATCAATAACTTATGTTTGAAATTATAATAACGAGTGAACGCTTCACTTCACAGAACAACAATTTGCTTGTTAATAGACTAGTAAATTTGTGATTACTGATCATCGACCCTTTTTATAGCACAAAAGACAAACGTTCCTATTGAGGTGTCATGCATAAATACGACACAGGTTTCATAGAAAAAATATGATAACAGTACTGGTATGAAATAGAAACTGAATATATTAAGCATTTCTATCTACTAGTAATCCTATGTAAGCTAGCTCGTTAGTACTAGACATTAGGGTCTTAATCATGATACACAACAATACCTACATTCTAGAACGTTCCAAATCCTATTTCATTGAAGGAAACAACCAGAAAAGTAAAAGTCAATTCAAATCCCACGCAAACTCGAGTACAACGCCTAGTTAACCAGTTAACACCAGCAAAGATCGTGATATGTCCGCCGATAGTCCTGGGAACTGCTCTAATTACGACTCAATGAATAGATCGATTGGGTTGGGCGCCAATAATGGCGGAGCAATCATTTTAAACAATAGCTAATAAGACTAATCTAAATTTTATTTTATCAAATTATAATTTAAATTAATCAACCATGTCGTTCTCTATTTCATTTGGAATACATTTAATTTATCAAAAGTCATAAAAAATAACTTAGGTCGTGATAGGGAATTAAAAAGAACTAGAAGTTACTAATGTGAAAATACTGAGAAAAGCTCTACTAGTTTCGAACCACAGAGGGGTTCTTCCTCATGAGCAGCGTACGCGGTCGCGGCAATGTCGCGCAGCATGTCAGTAGGCTGTGCGACATCGCCGCGGCCATTAATTTAGCATGTCTCACGATAGCAATTATAAAAACTAGAACTAAACAGTTCCCACCCACCCCTATTACACTCTATTACATGGGTCTCATAACGTAAATAGTGAAAAGTGGGTGTTACATTGTACAGTGGTATAATGTGCACCTCTGCCTACCCCTCCGGGGATAAAAGGCGTGATGTTATGTTATGTTAAACAGTTCCTACTTCGATACAAAGTAAGAGATATAATTTTAGAACCACTGCAAAATCCTCATTCTTCCGATTGCTCATTTCACAGCCACAAAGTTGTTTTGGTTGCATAATCTGTGGCATTTAGCGCCACATTTAACTAACCATCGGTTCTAAGTTACATCTCACTTTCTTCGTTTAACAACAATAAGTATTGATGTGATGGAGAACTTCATCAATTTCATGTCCATTCATAAACGTTAATGTGCTTTTTGAAGGGTTCTATTGAAGGTTATGGAAGAAAGCAAGTGAAAATGCCCATAAAAATATGGAAAGGGCGTTAACTAATTGGTTGGTTTTTAATAGCTCAAATGGAATTAAAACTATTTTATTATGTTAGAAAACATGGAATTGTGATTGACTACTAACAACTTACTGGCTTAATCGTTCATTCTAAGCCCAACATTCGCAGACTGAACCATTTTGATCTAAAAATACGACAAACTCTTGTGGTATCATTCTTTCTTTGGCTTGCTGCAAATAAGCACTGAAACACGCCTTAAGTCACTCTAATTGCGCGAATACTGTCAACACCAACATTCCTCCACACCCAAGTTTATAAAAGCTCTGAGTATACAAGTTAACTTGGACAATTTATCTACGATAATTGTCGCAGTGAGCCGCAATCGGCCCACCATAGAACGTCGCAGCTGCACTAATTAATAAAGCAAGTAAGTTAATAACCTGCATAGTACAAATTAATTCGATCGTGGTAAGAAATTGTGGAATTTAGATTTTGTTTAATCGCCATCATTGATCGGTTAATGGAATTTGTAAGAGCGTTTGCACAGACTTGACAACTTTTAGACATGAAGCTCCAGAATTTTGATTGACTACGGGCTTGCAGGTATAAAGCTTTTCCTTACAATACGGTAAAACTTGAATTTGTGACCATTTTTCGAAAATAACCTCGATCGATTTTGTGCTAAACAAATCTGTGACATGCGATGAGAAAGAGCCTATTATGAGCAATATGTAGGCGTTTTAGTGACAAACCAAGTTGTTTTTAGGAGTTCCTAGACACGGATTTTTTTTTTAAGGGGGGAAAATCATCGATTGACTGCTCCCGCCTGGGTGAGGAGGCGGAAGGGAGTGTCAGACTCTTACTGACTAAAAACCACCCCGTTCCTTCTCCTGCACGTCGAGCCGGAGCCCCGGTTACCCGTTAGGTTCTCCGCGACTCCTAGACACGGATTGCGCCGGTAAAAGGACAGAGCTAGTTTAATTGACCTGACCTATGAAGCCTTTTATAACTAGAACTAATTAAGCTTCACTAACCACATTGCTAAAACAAATTAATTCAAGTAATTATAAAGTATTGTTTGCTAACCCGCCACATTATTCACGAGGCGCTGTCAAGTTATCTGAAGTTGAAACAACAATAGTATCAAAGTAAACCATCGATTGAACATTACTTATCGCAGAATTCCTTACCAAGATGGATGCCGATCAGAGGTAACGGAAAATGAAAACGGTATGAAGAGAGATGAATCAACATTTTACAAAAACATAGTTGGAAATATAGATAAGAGCTTAAGATCTGTTTACTTTTATTGTGTGTCAAGAAGATTGGTTATACATAATGTAATTGTTTGTACATGTGCACTGAGCAAAGCTTCTGTCTCTTGACCGTTTCTCAGAAAAGATGACGTCAAAGTAATTTAATAATTCTTAATATTTATATTCTTCTTAATATATATTTAATAACTTAATAATTCGAGCAAGGGGTCTCGGGTTCGATTCCCGGGTCGGGCAAAGTATTACTGGGTTTTTAAAAAATTCTCAGTAGTAGCACGGAGTCTGGAACTGTGCCCGGTATATGGCAATAGGCTTACCCCCTATTACATGGGACTCATAACATAAATAGTGAAAAGTGGGTGTTACATTGTACAGTGGTATAATGTGCACCTCTGCCTACCCCTTTGAGGATAAAAGGCGTGATGTTATGTTATGTAATAATTCCTCTTGTTTTGCCCTTTCTACAGTGTCGATCCATCCTATTAGCGTCAATGTGTAGTTTTCCTGTTCTTCATCCTTTGTTAACCTTTTAAACCCTGACCTTACTAAACTAAAACTGTCCTATACAAATTATTTTTAAGCCCAAGTTGCTCCAGTCTACTAACGTACTGACACAAAAACACCACTGGCATTTTTTGTCCTTACCTCTGGACACGACTCTGGCGTTGCATCACGTACTTACAACAAACAAAGAAATTAATATTTGGGTTACTATTGTAGTCTACCCAACCTAGCGTCCTTGACAGACAGACAACTGTTTCTACACAACCTGTAGCTCTAATATGTAGGGCACATGTTTTGCATGGCCCTACATATGGGTGCACACACACACACACACATTATACTAGTCGTTGTTAGATGTAGACAAGTGTCCTCGTACAGGGCTACGTGCGGAATGGCATGACCTAAAAAACAAAAAAAAACGTGTAGATTAGTTGATAATAACAGCTAACTTATAATTTTGTTTTCTGTTTCTATTTTTTGAAAATCATCGAATATTTTGATGAGTACCCATTTCTAAGTGAGTGCCAGACTGCCAGTGGGCAGCAATAAAGATTGCATGATACGGGATTAGCTGGTAGGTAAGTCCTTTTTCATAACGAACATTGTTTTCGGTTCTATAACTGGAACATTTAAATATTGAGATTAGGTATTACCATGCATTAATAAACTCTGTGCTTTCGATTGACTAATAAAATAAATAAGATCCTATTAAGAAAAATCATAATAAATAATAGCACCAATTATACAGTACCTAAACGGATGTTTTTAGCATTTATCAATGTCTGTTTGATCCGAGTTACATGAAACATCCTGTGGACATTATTGGGCCAAACTGGTACTGTCAGCTTTCCATTTAATCGTTCACCTGTCTCTAACCGTCAGAAGTTCCATGTTTAATAAGGAAAACACTTCAATCTCCACAGGTCTCGGTACAAAATTAATTTAGCTCTTTTAATTGGTATTCTGGCTTGGAATAAATTTATCTTTATTCGTATTAATTGGAGTAGGTTCGAGAAAATTACTCCATTTATTAGTTCAGTGATTGGTTTAGGCTAAAATTAGTTTACGTAGTTCGGTAGGGCTCATAATTTAATTGTAGGATGTCTAGAACCAAGTATCTAAATACTTATATTGTTTCAAAGGCTGGTATAAATTCATGTTGTATCTAGACAAGAGAATTGTGTTATTTTAGAATTTTCCCACGTACTAAGTAACTATACCTAGTGACACTAATAATAATTTCCAAATCGTATTTCAGAACAGTAACCTGTATCCAACAACTAAGCTACATTTCACTCTGAAAACCCATTAACTTTATCAATACTACATTTGTTTCCCTTTACTTTAAAACTTTCTTGACAGTCCCCAAAAACCAAACGTCCTCACTAAACGCAACATTCTGGAAACATTATCCAAGATCTTGAGACCTCGTGGACTTATCTAAGATAGTATCAACACACCTCTTGACTCCCGCCATGTGTTCAAGGAAACGCCGAGATTCGAGATAATACGACCTGTTATTAGTGTCAATGTGGCTGTCAACATGAAGCCCTTAAAAGGTAAATCGACGAGGAACAACTACGGTGGTATTGCGAGACGGAAAATACGATCGTGATTCTGGTTAATTTAGTGAGTTGAAGCTGTGTTAATGGGTAGAGTTGAAAATTTAAGTTTTCTTTATTTTGGTTCCCTATAAAAAAGCTGTTTATGGGTCAATGTTCTGACTCTTAATCTTGTTGAGCAGCAGTATCGGTTTTAAATAATGCTGATTCTAGATATTATATCACATATGTTTACGAACCCGGACTGGCGATTTTATTTGTCAGACCGAGAAGTCACAAGGAGAAAAGAAATTAATTGACTCTGAAAACAGTAACTTTAAGAACGGTTAATCCATACAACTGCAACTTAACCAAAAATGTGCTCTATCTTCAGCTATAAAACCTCTTAAAATCTATTCAAACAAAGTTGTACCAATAACCTACTGCCACATCGACCTTAAAATTAGTCTTAAATGAAGAATGACCAAAGGGCTTCCCACAAACGGTGGTATTATTCATAAACCGCTACAGAAGGGCCGATTGAGGTCACACGACCATATGATATATAGTAAGCTGCAGGTAACAGGAAATGTTCCACTAAAGTCTAAACAGTTGTGCAGGCTATTGGAGGAAACGCGTAACAAATCGTTGATCAGAGCCCATGAGAGGTCAGATCGGGATAAATTAAGTGTCGATGGTTTGGCACGATATTATGCTGGGAAACGGGGAGGATAATCGTTCTGGTGAGTTAGAAATACAGAGAATCTAAGGGCTGTGTAGATAGCTAATCAGGTTTGGTTATCAAATTAGCTAAAAACCTTTTCTATTTTGCAGTTTTCTTGGCGTTACAATGTTACAAGTTTTAGTGCCAATCGATTCCTGCGTAAATGAATGAAGAAAAATGGAGTTCAAACTATTAAAAATGATGACTCTTTTACCGAATAAATTAAACTTAGTCATCAATAAAGTATCAAAGAAATTATGATACCCAACTACTCTCCACGACAACTGATCATTACAAAGCAATGATATACAATTGAGAATGATTTCAATTGCCGCTCCTATTCCTATCCCAGCGTGTTACCTCTAATGTATCTAATGCTAGTGATCTCTTATCCTGCATTACCAAGGTCCAATTCCCAGATAGTAGGGCACAGTTGACACAGAATTTACTTCCCCGTGGCTATCGGTCAGTGTGAAAACTCACGCAAATCGTTCAAACGCAGTCACGATGCAATCTGCATTTACTTATGTAGAAATCGAAATAACGCACGCTCGCATACCAGATATAAACGATACATTCTGATGGATGATGTTCGAACTTCTTGTACAGAAAAGAGATTATAGAAAGGTAGTAGTGACAAGCTTAATGATGAACCAGGCATTTTAACTTTAAATTCAATTACTGTATAAAATCAATATTTACAATATCCTATAGTTTAATATTTGACGCACAAAAGTCGCCGTCGTCAAATTAAAAAAAACCCAAGCACATTGTGCGAAATGATGAACACAAAACAAAACCACGTTTAATTTTCCAACATGGCCGCAGTACGAAAGGGCTTTTACGTCGACCGACAACGGTCCATAACAGATAACTGTACAGCATATTGACCATAACCTTTAATAAGCCCCCAATAGCCGCGAACCGTGTAGTTTCCACACTTAATTCGAGTTAAGAAATAACCACAACAAAAGCTTTATTACCTGTAACATTCTTCCTAGGTTATTTTACGACGTATTAATGTTGCGTCTTAGTACCTATTATATTGTAGATAAGTACGTACACACATACACTCAACTTAGTATTAAGTAGATATTTTATGTTCATGGAAGTTTGTGACTGTAAATTTCTCCAGTGTTCCATAAGGTATTCATATTCGAATCACTCTCTCTTTGAAAAGTGTCAAAGTCAAAGTCAAAGCATTTATTTCAATTAAACCATAATTTGGTAGGTACTTTTGAAACGTCAACAAATACAAAATAAATAGTAGTCTGTCAGTCAGTCCGTCAGTGAAGCTAGGTGAAGCTAGGTGCTTTTCTTTGATATTTTGATTTAAGAATTGGGTTCCTCAACTTCAAATTGCTTGGTGGTTGTAGGAAGGTTGGTTAAGCCGAACGACCTAGGTCGCCTATAATATGGAAAGAAAGAAGTTTAATATTTCATAAAACCGACTAAAAGAAAATCTTTACCTGTTTTGTAAGGATTGCAAAGTGAAAGATAGGTTTGATGCTCTCGGGTGTTTAATTTTACTCGTCTCAACGTCATTAGATATTTCTGCAATTAGTCAAAGTGTACCAACTCCATTAATTTTACAAATAGAGAGCGCTTCTTCATGCTCAAACATGCATTCACATATCTGCATTTAAATTGTCTAACAGTACCTACTAAACACGTTTAAATAAAATAAATGACAACACGTTTGAGGTTATGTTTCTACATCATAAACTCAGAAACAGATCAGTGTGTCACTCTTATTGCATATGGAAATAGGAAACCAATAAAACCATATAACTTAACTGTAATACGAAAAGTATAATCCATAAATCTCCAATCATTTTCCGTATAATTTTCTAATATACAACTCGTGTATTGATTTGTACCACGTGGAAGTAACGAACACCGACAATTAGCATGAGAATCGAGAAATAACTGTTGGGCCAAATACATAATTCAGTACTATGAAGTTTTAAGTCATCGCATGAAACCGTAGGCTTGAAGACAAATTGTATTGACGAGACGAGCATACCGTTAATTATTATGGTATTGATATGAGACATGTCTGTGTTACAAACTTTATATTAGACCTATGGGAATCTCTTATTGAAGAAATCGTTTAAGAACTTTAACAGTTACAGAAAGTGCTTAGAAACATGTCCTTACATAATGTAAGTACCTACCTACGTACAAAATTAGGAGTAGGAACATCTACCCTATATTTTAGTACCAACAACCAATTGCAATGTTTACCTTTCCTTCCAAACCTCCAATTTCGCCAAGATGTTCTAAATAATTCAATGCACGAGCACATAATCTTACGCTACTCGTCTGAGCAGGTACCGTAATAAAATTCCCTGTCACTATTTACGATGCCCTGAACAGTAATATTATAGTACTTTGTGCCCTCAAGCCGAGAGGGTGGCCCATTTTAGTACTCCATCGTGCATGCTCGTATTTATTCTATCCTAATTGGGCAACCAATATTCTCAATTGACATTTACTGCTGCCCTAGATCAATGGTACATTTTATGCTTCCTATCCCTTACAACAGTCGCGGAGAACCTAACGGGTAACCGGGGCTCCGGCTCGACGTGCAGGAGAAGGAACGGGGTGGTTTTTAGTCAGTAAGAGTCTGACACTCCCTCCCGCCTCACCCAGGCGGGGGCAGTCATTCGATGATTTTCCCCCCTTAAAAAAAAAAAAATCCCTTACAACAAGTAGGGTTGTAATAAATAAATGCTCATACATTGTGTCTTTGCTAAACCGTGGCGATTTAAGTTCGGATGAAATGAACTGAATGCTGAAATTGATTAATTTCAGTTAAGGTACCTATGAAATGATGATTCGCATTGGCGAGAATTTGGGTAGTGCTTCGAGTACACATGGGATGGTGTACAGATGCAAATAAATTGGTGCCTGTAGCTAATTACTATTAGTAATTACTTTTTATACTTAATGACCTCACTCTTGTCAAGCTAAAATATAAACAAATTGTAAGGAAAGTTCGAATACCGATACCTGTGGGCCACTTGTGTATTTTATAAGCTTGGCCATTTAAGGAATCGTGTGTGAAAATCTACGGCCACTCCCAACCCAACCCAGCATTTAAATTTAGAATTCCATTATGTTTGAATGAAGTTGTGTCAGAAACAACGGCATAGACCATAAACAGTAAATATCCACATTGAAAGCTCAGCCAGTCAAGTTCGAAGTACGAACAAACAGCGCTTATAAAACAAACGTTATCCCAGAAACACGAATGCTGGCTGGCGGGAAAGCAGCGGCCACGACGAAAACAATAAAGCGAAACGTCATTTACATTAGAACTACCGTTTTATAAGACCTTTTGTGGTCTGCTTGAGGTACCAGAACCGCTTTGTTTGATGTCACCCGCATTATGGAGATCTCAAACGTAAATACCACATAAGATGAAATGTCAAACAATGAATACTTACTACTCTTTATGACTATGTTAGTTCATAGGCGCTCCCATATAAGGGTATCTTGAGTGGTTATAGGTAAGCACCTAAAATAAATTTAAAATACTCTATGAAGCTAGCTATTCAATTCTTAGAAACTAAACAATAGCTCTGTTTAATACCGTATTGGTTTCGAAAGTCGAACACATAACTTTAAGTTATTTAACAAATTGAGAACAGGATACGGATATGACTTCCTTTTTTTAATTTTCCCTGAAAAAGACACGAGAAAAAGTACGTACCTTTCAGTTGAATTGTGAAACATTCCTATGAAATGTTTGAACACCTGTTTTCTTCTAACGTACATACATTCAGCAATAGCTTTACAATCCAAAGGAGGGCAACATCAAACAAATCGAAATGTTTTTCAGTTTTGAAATCAGAAACTTGAGCAGCTGTACAAATGAGAATCGGTTACAAATTACCTAAAGGTCTTTTTCTCGAATATTTTTGAAGTCAACAATCTGTTGACTAATAATTTACATACAATACGTTGTCAGATTTGAAAAAAAAGTATTTGCCTTTCACGGAGATTAGGCAACAAAGGTCAACAGAAGTACCTAGTATTAGACTCTTTTCGTAAACCAATATGTTTTAATCCAAAATTACTTACTTAAAGGATTAATTTAAGAAAAACGACAGTCTTCAAATTGCTTACAATTTGAAGACTCGGTTAGAATACAAATTCTCGAGTCAAAAAGGTGACAGAAAGAGACAGTGTTTCTAATAAAATAAACAAAAAGGCAACCACATCGAAAAAAAAATAGAAAACAAGACAATCTAATCATCTCACGTAAGCACATACCCACTACTCCACACGCATTTCAATTCCAAAAATTGGTATTACAGCCACAAATTATGCCTTTTGGGGACAGAAGGCACAAAAAACTATCCCTCGAGATCCAGTGGGTGATAATCTAGCGAAGGTTTAACTGCTTTATTGAAAAAACCATAATATTAACTCCACAATGCGGGCGTTGACACCGTGTCGAAACTATTCAGTAATTAGTTAAATATTGTCATTCAAGGCTGACATTTTGTATTGTAGAATGGCGATAACATTGTGTTATGTCCCTCCCTTCTTTCAGGACTGTTTTGATATCATTAAGTACTTAAGCGTGACAAAGGACATTGGATGGGTGCGATAAGTTCGATATATTTGTAAAGCACAGCTGACATTTGTTGTGAGGTGATTAGTAGCAATGTATTGTGTAAATAATAGACGTAGAAGTAGCTCAGTCACAACAAATTAAAAAGCTCGTGGGTACGTACTTACATCTACAACCATTTTTAAAAATTTGCTTGTCAAAAGCTTTACCAAAACACAAAAGGCATTCACATAAAACACCAATGTCTACAGCTCTAACTAAATAATAAATGTAACCTCATCCATAGAACTCCAAAAAATGACGAGTCCAGGATATTTCTTCGAAGGGCATTACATTCCTAATTACATTTCAACAATTTTTTATCTAGTCACGAATTCGTTGTGAGAACCATTCGTTTTTTCGTCTCATCATAATGACATGCAGCTAATGATTACCTACCTGTCCCTTAATATGAATTCCTGCTGCACTGCATTTTTTGATGAGTGCGAGTGTAATCAAATTTATTTAATTGTTGATATATTAGTAACATTATTCTGATTTATATCCGTATATTCATACGTGTCATCTTTACTTAGCGCATTTTATTTTTTGTCGGTTGCCTAACTTGCTTTCTTCTGTATTGTCTGTCTGTGGAATTGCAGAGTGCTCAAAAATGTTTCAAGTTTGTTTCTTAATAGAAGCTTTCTTAAAATTTATTTGAAAAAAGTAATCTTATTCAAAAAAATAATGAAATAAAGAAACGGCCACACGGGCGGATCACGATAAAATCCGTGCGTATACGCCTATGCGCGCACCGGTAATGGTTCATTTAAATGTATTAAGTCCCCATTTGATCTGACACTCGTTAGGGCAGCCAGTTAATAGCAGGTTGTCGTGAGTCCATGGTTCCATGGGGTCTATGGTTACGTTTTGATTAAAAATTAAGCCATTACTGATCATTAGGCAAGGTGCGCCTTCTTTAAATTTCTTCGAAAGCACCATAAATTAACCATAAGTCACGGTATTTGCCCAGAACAGGATAGATACAGGAAATCTGAATATTGATTTACACCAAACACTATTGTGCCATAAGGTGTTCGCATTTAACTAATCGGAAATAGAAATGTAATTTTATGCAACTTTGTAATTTGATATTTCTAATGTAATTTTGTTACTACATCTATCGCCCGTAGGTATGTTTTTATCTTCATGCTATTTCTGTTGACTTTCGTTTTTTTTATTCGCTAGTGTAGGCAGTAGGAACAAGCTTTATAAGCCTACACAAGTAATTTTAAAGTCAGGTTCTCATAGATAACCATAAAAAGAAATGTCTAGTGCCATTCAGATACAAAATTAGGCAGCCGTCATAACCGTAAGTTAGGCAAATTATTATCGTATGTTCCTAATGGTTCATAGTAGCATAGAATCGCATACGCAATGAAACAACAATGGATAACTATACGCTGGCTTCACTTGTAAAAGACTAATAACATAACATGAAAGTTAAGACCTCACTCCCGCGCAGGTAGGAACCTTCAAGCCATAAATTACTATAAAACACGTAGGTATAAAGTCAACCAACTTGACATTAGGGCCATAGTATTCTTTATACTATGTTAGGGCGGATAAATACTGCCTCTTTAAGCAAATAGCCATTATTTAGATATTTTATACAAAGGGAACGAGCAAACATTCCACTTTCGCCTTCGAATCTGCTCCCTGCTGCTTTCTTCTGTCAATCTCCATGGTAACACTTAATTGGTACAATATCGAAACACATGGTAATGATGTTTGTTTGACTACACTTGGTTTCGAAATAACTATCAGCTTCATTGTTTTAAGGTTCCGCGCCCTTAAGGACAGGAACTTTATTTAGCGTTTTGGTAGGTGATTTATACTTTTAGATACTTAACTATATCTTCATTGTGCAAAGTTCTTAAAATGTTCATAGTGAGTGTACTAAGTCCAAACGATTCGACTAAAACAGTGCTGCAAAAATGGTTAATAAAGAATCTTCTTAATGTTCGATTTTTCATACCTCAACCTGCTTGCGAAATTTTTAACAATTAACGTGTTAAAATAAATATGCCTGCACGCTTCTACGGAACCCTCTACCATGCGTTCGGTTATCTCAAGGTATTTTATAGCAATGTGTACATATATTTGAGCTCTTTAACCGTTTTATTTGCTTACCAAACAATGGGGCCTAGTTCAAATATCTTGGAAATTTACACAATCCAAGTTATGAGATAAAAACTGGTGTGCATTTGTCATTCGTATCATTGCGTAACGAATTAACTGTTCATTCAATCCCAGGGCTAACTAGTGACATTTCATTTATCAAATTACTTTATTGTTCTTATTTGCCACATTAAACGAAATTAGGCATACAAGTTAGCAACCTGATGAAACCTTTTTCATCATTCTTTACTTGGTTACATAAGGGTGGCCATAGTTAATAGATATCAAGTATCAACATGCATCATAAGCGTATATCATAATAGTTATATTTGAATAATTATGAGAACTATAACGAACCTTTTTGAAGAACAAAATATATTTGCTCTCTACCATCACTAATGAGGCAGAACGGATAAACTTACCTAACAACTCAACAGTAGGTTACTTATAGAAAGATTTTCTTACCATTTAGAAGTATCCAATCCATTCAATATTTAAAGCGTAGGATTGCCCCACTCACAACAGTTTACTTCAAGTAATATTTTTAAACATGAGCACCTTGACTCTGTACGCAGTCCAACTGTGCCGGCTCCCGCAGCGACATGCAATCACGCATAAAAACTTACAAACATGCGAGAAAACAAAAACTAACTAAACAAGGCCCTTATCCATGAACTTAAGGGTTAGCTGCGGAGGTCTTATATTTTGGTTTTGAGTCCAAATTATCTAATCGTGGAATTGAACTTCTTTCACTCGTATTAACTAGTTACAAAGTTTGTTCTTATTTCTTTATGTATGTGTTTGGCGTCTGTAATTTGTCTCTTGACTTCATTTTTTGTTTACAAGCTTACAAGTTTAGAAACAAATAAACGTAGATGTAGATGACCTGATCTTTCTTATCATAGGTAGGTAGATAATAGAAGTTTAGGTCCATGTAAAAACTGCTAATGCAATAAAAATTTAAATTGAGCTTAGACCTTCTTTTAGATTTTTTTTTTGTTTTTTTTTTTTAAAAACGTTGCCCCACACTAGGATTTTCTCCTGTATCGTGGGCGCGTTTACAAACATACAAGTTCACATACACATCACACCCAGACCCGAAACAACAATTTGTGGATCACACAAAGTGTTGTTCCGTGCGGGAATCGAACCCGCGACACGTTGCACGGCAGCCGGTTGCCCAGCCACCGCACCAACCGTGCAGTCCAATTCAGTTCAGATTGTGAACACATTTTTAATATCAGATCCGTACTTGTTGTTGAGGAAGAGAAAGAGGTATGTTAGAATCGTACCGTTGGCGTTCTATGGTCTCTGCCTATCCCCATGGGAGACAGGCGTGGGGTTATATATGTATGTTATGTATACTTAGCCAGTCAACACAATCAAGTAAAATCCTTTACATAGCTGTTAGCCATTACTATTAGTTAAACATCGTTAACATTAACCTATTCAAGGTACACTAGATAAACATCTAGTCTATGTAGAATGACTAGCTAGATAAGTAGGGTACCTTTGAACTAGAAACTTCAAACACATGTCTTATTTCCCAGAGCTTATTGTTTCATATTGATTTTTTTGCCCTTGACTGAAGCACTCCTCATGCATAATGAAGTACACTGCAGTAAACCCGACCTTTAGCACTCAAGGATACATATTCTTTATTCATGAAGACAATACTGGACTGATGTAAAAGAAGATTTAATGCATTAACTGTTTTTCGCAATAAGAGGTTCCGTGATAAGAATTAGTAATGAAATCCTAAAAGTCCATTGGATAAGTGCAACATTGAAGTGACATTACAACTGAAGCTGTATGTATCTGAAGCAATTATAAAAACTTTTTTTGATTAATTTGTGAGTGAGGTTACCGGAGACCCAATTACCCCGCTCCCCTTCCCCAATCCCTGAATCCCCAACGATCCTCAAACTCCTAATCCCCAAAAGGCCGGTAACGCACTTGTAACGCCTCTGGTGCTCCACGTATCCATGGGCGACGCCGATTGCTTACCATGTGGTGATCCGTCTCCTCGTTTACCAGCCTACGCTATAAAAAAACCCATGGTAAAAAAGTATTGTATACAGTTTACAGTATTTATGCAAAATTCACAACACAATCAGCTCATGATAAGTGCATGGAAACAGTGGAGGAGACCTAAAGCGTACTCGTACGTAGAAAGGCGGAAAGTCGTGAGATGTCGGATCCGACATCAAAACGAACCGTATGCAAACATTGTGAACAAGTAGTGGGAAATGGCTGGAGATTTATGCGCACAAATTCTTTCATCTTTTGTATAAATCTTAAGATCTTTAAACGAATAAGCAACGGTTAAAGGAGCAGTTTATGGCAAGCATCATACTATGTTATGTAGAATTGTAGAAAACCAATCACAGATTTTTGTTCAGCTACACTCAAGCATGTGAGTGTATGTTCTTTCTTAATTAGTTAAGAACTTGGAAATAACCAGACCCTTTATTTTATTAAACTGTATTGGTGACACGTCACACCCATATGTCCATTTCTATTCACCCTTAACATTCAGAAGTGGGTAAACCTTCTATTATAGTTACTTTCTTAAGCGATCATTTATTAATAACTTACTACACGCAATATTGTTAACCTATTATAAGATTTGAGTATTATTAAGACTATTTTATGTACCCTTAGCTAGGTTAAATTGTAAAGTAAGGACCTGCTTATTATTCAAAATGCGTTGTCTGCAATTTGATGCACGACTTCGCATTAAGTAAGTACTTCAAATGATCTACAACAACAATGCCTAAATTTCGCAAGCCAGGCACATCCCATAGATCACCAACGCAAAATATCAAAATCATGATTTGAACCAAATAACAATGATGCTTACGAAACAATTGAGGCCCCAAAAGATATAACTTAATAGAAACCAGTTTAACATGACCTGTTACAGATAGAAACTGATATGGTCAATGCTTAATGCCCGTTTAAAGAGATACATTGACTAAAGATCTACCAAAAATGGTCGTTATCAAAATTCTTAATACCTAACTGTAGCACGATTCAGATAATACATTACTTTCACTTAAAATAACCTACTTCAGTTGTTTTGAAAAACGAAATGTCAAACATGGTTGACTAGGGCTACAGGGTCGAATAAATAAATTAGCTATGCACTTTAAATTCCTTGAAAATAATGGGTAGCCCTAATGGGTCTTTAACTAGGAAGTAAATACGTCTAAAAAGGTCAATGATACCCAAAACACCCCCTTACAAAATATTGCCCCACGCAGTGACTATAAGCCCCCACGTCACGAAATATTTACGGCTTATAAACATGCGATAGTTCACACGTGCACGCAAAGATAACAAACAGAAATCATAACAAGAATTTATTTAAGCACTTCCTAATTAAAGTAAGTGCATTTGAGCATTTGGAGCATTCTATTTTGTTTTTCAAATAAGGTTGAGTTACAGGTACCCAAAACATGGCGTGTTTGAGGACTTTATCATGTAAACAATAATAAACGACTAAAATTTAAAAATATCGTAGCGTAGTTGTGGAGGACAATCGCTCCATTTAAAATATTGATATTCAGCAAAATCTGGTTAAGCCTCTGTTATCTCAGACCCCAAGAACCAAATTGGGAAAGGCAAGAAATGATAGATATTGTCTTCAGAGTCAGCAACAGAATAGTGTTTTCAAATTGGATACTCAATGTTTTACGAATCACGGTGTCATGTACCGCTTCATTACCGATCACGAAATATAAACTAAATGAAGAAATACTTTGTAATAAAGAAAATAGAACAAAGACCCGACTTCAATAGTCTATTCAAAACGTTACACCTAATGACAGTGTAAATTACATTTACTACAAGAAAACACAATCCACTTAACATTATTAAAACGTAGAAACTAAGTGTGGTTATGGACGGCTGGCTTGTTTATTTTGAATATCAAATGTAAACCACTCCTAGTATTGTATTCATAACAGGAGATATCTCCGTATTAAGGCACATAATATAAAACAACGGAGTCTCACGTTTTCTAATTCTATAATACCGAATATTAATAAGTTGGAGTACATTTAAACAGCAAGCTGAATAGAAATATTAGTACGTCAACGTATTCTATATAGTAAATTATCGCTTTATCGTGGGAACAACTGCGTACTGCAAAATACTATAGACTTCATAATGAGGTAGAAAATCCAATACCACCCAATGGAATAAATCTAGTCTTGTTTGCCATCCAATCCACACTTCAAAGTTGCAAATCAAGGTTGCAAATCAAAAGCAAAATCAAGGTTGGTGCGGTGGCTGGGCAACCGGCCGCCGTGCAACGTGTCGCGGGTTCGATTCCCGCACGGAACAACACTCTGTGTGATCTACAGATTGTTGTTTCGGGTCTGGGTGTCAATGTGTATGAGAACTTGTATGTTTGTAAACGCACCCACAACACAGGAGTAAATCCTAAAGTGGGGCAACGTTTTTAAAAAAAAGAAAAAAAAAACGCCAGGGCCGAACCGACAGGACCTAAAACATTGCTTACAAATATGATAGATCAAAATCTCAACCGCATAGAAAAGTTCTATGAGAACGGAACTTTAATGCAACCTAAATGAACATGTGAAACTAGATATAGGTATAAACCGCACATATCAAAGAACATTGGCCTTGGCATCGCTATGTGCAGTGTCTGCATTGTGCACATAATTACAGCACGGCCTGTCTATGCTTGCGCAAGTATTATCGAATAATGCCGATCAAGCGTCATTATCGGACTATTGCTTATACCATTCAATTATGCCTTTGACAGCGACTTAATATACATACGTTAATCTATTAGTAGATTCATTTATAGCAAGAACATAGGCTTCTGTATTACATACTAGTCCAAAACATAATAAAGCTGCTGTTAACCAAAATTACTGTTAGCACAAATATTTGCAAACGTTTCAATAGTTCGCGATCTAGTGACGGAAGTATCGGTTCAAAGTAACTGGTGTTAAGTTGAATTCAAATTAACTGTTATAAATCAAACTATTTTAGTACATAAGTAGCGATTGTACACATTGTATGGAACAGTGAGTTCTTAAAGCGACGGAAATAATAAAATAAGCTCAAAGGAGTGGTCTATACCCACGTCAAATAGTTTTAGTAGACCTGATTTATACACACCGTGGTAAACATTAATCAATGTAACGGCTAATTGTTTAAGTTAAAACAACGTCACAGTACCACTTTATTTAATAAACTTCTGTCTTTTTACAGCATCTTCTGGCCATGGTATTGCGTGTAGCCCCTTGTAGGCACGCGATGAATCAACACTTTGTATTACAACGAGATGAGCCTTTTGTTTAGCCCTTTGTTGCAATTAGCTCTTCATTTTATGTCTACAACGCGTCAGGGTTAATTGAAGTGTGTGGAGACTAATTGCTAGTTTGCTTTTACACTGTAGAGTGAATACGCTTTAGAGAAGTGTGGGAATGAAACGGGTCTAAAGTTATCATTAGTAGGGTCGGCTGTTTCTTACTTCTACCACGAAAAATCGGATCATAATTCATAACTAGATCTATTTGTCGCAATTAGCACTTATTTTTGCACACCATCATTGTGGTTTCCGTAGTGTAGCGGTTATCACGTGTGCTTCACACGCACAAGGTCCCCGGTTCGATCCCGGGCGGAAACATTACTTTTGGACTTTTTGTTTAGGAACTAACATCCGTAAATTGACCTAACAGGAGAAAACGGGAACAATTTCTCATTCCCAAGCAACGGTCAGCGTTTTAAATGGTTTTTGAATCGCGATAATGACGCGGAAGAACGTTGACAATGTGTAGTACCAAACAAGAGCTGGAAAAGGCGAGTAATTAAGCTTAGAAAGTGGTACAGAAACTGGTAGAGCACGGGATCGGTTAGTTTCTAAATTGACCGGCAGACGGAAGGTCGCCGACCTGATATCGAAAGGTACTGCATCTTTAACCAAACTGACCCAAATACCTGACTTAGGAAATCTCGTCCTTATCAGATAACAACATTATTATCTTAAACTTAGTTACTGTACAAATATTATGGTCTGATGCTAGTTAACATAACTGAAATTCAATCGGTCGTTCTAAAAGTGGTTTATGTCAGTTTCTGTTTCAACGCTTAGTAAACTAAATAATCGGATTGTCGGATTGATTGTATCAGAAATAGTTATTCAAGCGCGTTTATACAGTTTAATCATTCTGTTTCTTGCAGATATCGTCGCCAATATTGTCGCATATGTTAAACAAATCAATAAACAACAAACCAAACTACGTTGTTAACTAGTTCGTTGGTGAGTGACTTGTTTTCCGTGACCGTTAAGCCGTGAGTTATCATTATCACTTATCAGACTGAAAATCTCACATCCGACACCGATTAATCGGGTACTTCTATGCGAAAAGAAGACATCAATCACCAACGAGGCACTAGGCAGTGGCAAGCGGAAACCAGTAGTTTCCGTGACGGAAACATTTCCATTTTTCAAAATGACTCACGATATTCAAATATAAACTCGAGCTGACTATAAAAAATATCTCGTGTTCATGTAAAGGATGGTGTGTTATGTTAACAAAAGCTTTGAAGTTTCAAGTAGTTACGCAACTAAAAATACACTGGAAGTTTAGTAAAGTTTAGTGACATGACACTTCAATCAGGTGTGCGATGTTCTATGTCCTCCAGTATACGACGCCATATTGTTTTTATTGTCGCCTTCCGCTGTCGTAACGCACGTGTTGTATTACATCAACTAAATGACATGCACGCACTCCATAAATCTAAGAATTTTGTAAGTTTATTACCTGATTTAAAGCACCAATTTTCTTGGTCTTAATTAGGGGTTATAAAAGGTGTAAACAGATTGAACTGCCGGTGTATACTACTTGGTCATAAAGTGTATTCTCGTAAAAATCACTTACAATATATTTCAGCTATAGTATTGCGAGTAAGGAGTAATATAGGTACAGGTACCGAAGGCAGAGAGGCCCAGGCGCGTAGGTCGGCAGAAAAAAAACGGGGTAGTTTTTAACCAGTAACATTCTGATACTCCTTTCCGCCTCGTCCAGGGCGGTAATTTGATAAGTTTCTCATTAAAAAAGGCCCCTAAATGTAAAAATAGAACAAAACATTATAGTCTTTTTTCATTAAATCCTTCGCACGTATTCGTAAGATAATAGTTAATGTTGCTCTCGATACGACGCCAATTTATCACTGTTTTAGTAAGACTTCAATGTATTACAAATCAACTGCGATCAGTTCTATGGTGTAACATTCCCTGTAAGTCGTAACACAGTCGTAAGCTGTCATTAGTGATTGGATTATCGGTCAACGACCCCCACACACGTGAACACACCCAAGGTGTTTGAAAATGTGTCAACGAAACATGTTTACAACCCTGCAAGTCGAATTTATAACATTTTTATTGCTTGCAGGACATTTTCCAGCCAGCCTTTAGGTAATAAAAAAGATATCTTCATATTGAGTTTGACATACATGGCGACGTATTTTCGGAAATAACTTTAAACCCTTTTAAATGACAGTGCTGATGTAGCAGCTGAGCAATTGTCAGTTTTAACTGGATTGGTTCTAACTGGCCCAAAAGCAAGTGTATGTTAATTTAAGTACAAAATAGGTAGGTAGGTAATTAGTGGATTTGTTTTTTGTTACTTACTTTTTGAGTAACACCTAATTCTCCTTGATACAATAATACGCTAATATACGCACAATAATATTTGATGGACCAATATTATTTTTGGCAACAATGATAAGCTGGAAATGAAGATATTCACTCGGTGGCTGGCATATGAAGCGCTGAAAATCAAGATCGGGGCTATTGGGGGACCTATTAGCCGCAGTGGATACAACTCGATTAATGTTGAATATTTGTTACTCGCAGAACAAGCTTTCAACAAGACCTTTGTAGAATTCAAAGTTAAATGAATAGCATATTGATTGAATTTTATTCATTGGGAATGGCATTGCAGTTACTCCATGTGAACCATCTGATTATAAAGTATTTATCTTATGACTCTCAAATCTATGTTTTTAATTATTTCATCCACAATTATAACTCTTATTAGAACAAAATAACACTCATACTAAAGTTTTAAAGTAAATAAATCTTCACACATTGTTAGTTTTAAACAAATGACAAACCATATAAAACATTTTGCTGACCAACTTTTATTATTATGAGTACAAGGTTGCAACTTGTACTTCATAAATGCTTCATTGTGTTTATACAGTACAATATACTTCTTTTACTTGTTCTCTGAAACATTATGAAGCGATTACTAAAATTATTTCAAAAACTACCTAACTGCTTGATAATAGTTTTAAAAAACTAACTAATTAATTACTTTGAAAACTATAAATAAGTTAAATAGATAAGTAATGGCTAATTAATGCTTAATTTTATATGCAATAATATCATAATTAGGTAAAATGTAGCACTGGTTGAGACGGCAGTAAAAATTAAAACATGATGCAATGCAGTTCTTCTCAGAACTTACCTAAAGGGAAAATGAATGTTAACTAAATAGGTAATAAATTACTTTACAAAGAATTTTAAATGGCAAAGGTCAACTTGTATATAGTATACATACATAAGCAACAAAACACAACTTAGTACTACTGTTTACTTCCTTCAACTTAACAATTCTAAATAAACTTTTAAAGGAAAGTTAGTAAAACTATTTCAAGATAAAGTTTGTTGTAAAATCGAGCTGTAACAGCTACTGACCAGTTACCTACAATGCGTCACAATCGATAAATACTGGTTGGCCCGACTGCAGTTGCAATTTTATGACACCAACAATCCGTAATTTAGAAGAGAGATACCGTAACTACATACATACTCGTAACGGTATACCCAATATAATTACCTGCCATGATCATTTTACAACTAACATCGCAACATATTTTCGCAAAAATAAGCACATAAACAATATTACTTACCGGGCGACAGGTGTATCAAGTGCAACATGCAATTTCAACACAGTAACCAAACAAGTTCACAAAAACTTTTGTACACTTCACTGATTCAGCACAAACAACACGATTTTTATTCAATTCTCTTGTATTTCCTATTCGATTCGCTTGGTATACAAGAAAAGTGCATTCAAGAACAATAAGCGAACTTCTTCGCTCCACGGACCGCCCGCGCCGCACGCAAGCAAGCAAAGCAAACTTACTGGATTATCATCAATGTAATCACTGCTGCAAAGAACATAAGGGCTATTTTTGATTGTATAATTGAAGGTTCTACGTACATGCATAAAACCTTCCGGGCTCATACCACGGCCACGACATGACACAATATCAAGCTTTTGTGATTATCTATTAATAATGTAATATATTTTAAAAAAATGTCATAAAGGTAATCATAGTCATAATAAAAAACATAAGTTTATCTTTACAAAACGAATACAATCAAAAATATAAAAATACAGCTTGTAGCGCCATCTGTTATCAGCATGAACAAACTTATGACAGGATTGACATCCAAATGCGTCTTGTTTTTGCTAGCTTAGCACGAAGTATTTAAACTATACAATTTTAATTTAGAAATAATATTTACTGCCTTACAGCAATTTGTTATATCTAAAGAAATCTTGCAATAAATCAAACTGTGTAAAGCCAAAGCTTGACTAAAGTAATAATGAATTTGTAATTTAGCAATTTTAAACAAAATACGTTTACGCAACAAATTCATATAAAAATATTTTGTACAAACTTGAAGCTAGCTATTTTGTTATAACTAAGATTTGTACATACCGGTGTTCGTAGCTCTAGAAATAATGACGATCTAATAGTTTGTTTTGGACAAATAAATTACAAGGGCGATTATCACTTACTGTAGTATTTAGTTAGAAGGTATACTAGACAAAATTGTATGTAGGTCATTCTCATAGAGATATCTGTGTTTAATAAAACTAGAAATATTTGTAACAATATGTACTTTATTAATCTACTTTTGAACATAATCAATAAAATCTAAGATTCTATCCAAGCTGTGACTTGGGGGTAGTAAATGTGCGTTTCCTTGCAGTAGTCTTGCGCGTGAGTTGCAGCTGCCTCAGTTGATGGTTAACTTCCGCCCAAATATTATTCTGGTCTTCAATTGGTATAGTGTTTCTAAAAGAAAAGATTATAGTATAAATAGGACAATATTAAACTTGGTAAAAAATTTCTCTTTAAAAAAAGGGGTTTAGTTACACTCTTTTTTACTCTAAAAACGGGTCTATTGTATTTTTCCATTAAAATAATAAATAAATAGTCACATAAATTAAAAATGTTCTGGATTTAGACCTTGAAAAGAATGTCTAATTATGTTTTTGATACTCGAATCACCAAAATAAAGTCACATTAAATATAAATAACTATTATAGGATAATAAAGCTCTATTCAACGTTATATTACCTGTATTGCTTCATCAAGTCATATTTCTCCCACGGTGTTGCCCTCAACTCCCTCCTGACTCTGTCCTTCTCCTTCAAATGCTCCTCAATATTGGCAACACCTTTCAATTCTTGTCTTTCCCATCTTTCTAGCCAGGGTCTTGGCTTTAGTTTCACCTAGAAAATACAAAATGAGCTTAACTTCATGAGGTTCATCTGTTCATCTATGAGAATGTAATATGAATGGATGATGTGATTAGATTTGCATAAGTAACACCTATAATCTGTGGCAAAAGCTACATACATCACCTCACGCCTGTTTCTAATGGGGGTAGGTAGAGACTATGGAATGTCAATAGGTACTATTCTTACATATCTCTTTCACTACATCCACAGTCTTTTCATGCATAGTTGTCGGTTAACGGTACTTTTAATTTGGCTCCTCTTTGGAAAAAGCTAATTAGTTACAACAATGTTATACAAACAAACCTGCACAGGATTGACAGGTACTGGTGTGCCTTCAGGCAAGATTTCAGGGTCCATGTCGAAGGAAAATGTGCTGTACTCAGGCAGAGCATCCCTCAAGTAGAGGAGTTTGTCATCCAGCCGCTTCTCAAGGCGAAGAACTTGGATACTCTGCACTGTAGGGTCATAGAGATCATACCTCACCTGAAAACAGTAGCAGAAACCATTTTTTTACTTGATTACAAAACGAGAATTATTTCTTCCAACTAGAATCTTAAAATTCAAACAAATTCATTAATCAAATATTTATTAACAAAATATTTAGAGTTGAAAAATTATGTCAAATAACATAACATCACGCCTTTTTATCCCCGAAGGGCTACCCCTTCTGCTTATGCAGAGGTGCGCATTTCGCCACTTAATGCCACTGTACAATGTAACATCCACTTTTCACTATTTATGTTACGAGTCCCATGTATTAGGGGTGAGCCTATTGCTATATACCGGGCACATTTCCAGAATCCGTGCTAATACTGAGATTTTTAAAAACCCGTAATTCTTTGTCCCACATAAGAAACCCTTACTCGGCAGTCGCCCTTGCAATCACTTGGCCAACGAGGCCATCAAATAGTCTGCACATTTTACATACTATAATAATATAAACTTACTATGTATATACTGATAACTTTGTTAGTAACACAATTCTCATAATTACTGTCCTATTAATATTAATATTTAAAAACATTGGTATTGCTTTCCATTTATACACATTATGTCAGTTACATCATAGATGATAGGCCTACAACATTTATTGATTTGATTTACCAAGATGTTGCAATATGCTTATTTGATTTTTCTAATAACTATTTTTCTTGTGCATTAACTCGTCGAGTACCGGTTTTATAGACACAATTAAAGAACAATAGGTTGCGGTCACCGGTGACCGCTTGGTGTTTGACAGTTTAAGGAACCTTTAACTTGCATCTGAACTTGTAGCTGAACCATTGAAACCGATTGCAGTGGTGAATCGGCTGAAGATAGATAGATAGAAGATAGAACTTTCTATAAGTAGGAGAAGCAGCACTGGCTGCGCCACCACAATGCCATTTGGTTCTCAACTAATTTGTTTATGGTCTGGCAAGTGATTGCAATGGAAGGATGGGAGAAAAAAACAATCTTTCTCACACTAGCATTTACAAGTTCTATTATTAATACAAACCTCAACTCCCTGATGATCAACAACATTTCTCAATGTGAACTCAGCTCTTAATCCACATCCTTTGCGCTCAATGCAGATGCCAACAAACTTGTTGGTCTTGCCCTGAGCATGGGGATCAGCTATGGTCACAGCTAGGATTGAACCTGAAATAAGATGATAAAAAAAAATGGATTATTGGCACTATTCAGACTCCCACAAAGATTTCTTTTTAATAAGGAAAGTGATGGCAGAAATTCATGGTGGTAAGTGATGATGTACAATTTCAGCTTGTGAGTAACCTATTCATTTGGATATAAATAAACGAAATAAACTTTTTTGTGTTTGGAAAGTAAAAATTATGCAATATTCTATGTAAAAATGATACTTTCACATGAATAATACTTAATAAAATAATAGTGAATATGGTACAGTATTACAGATTCAAATATCGCTTAAGTTAGGAATTGATACACTTACCAACATAAAACTCAGGTATATCAATCTGACTGCGTCTTTTCAGCATGTCACTTCTTTCTAACTTCTCGCGCAGACTGTTCCTCCATTTTGGGTTGGGGTCAGGCAGAAATTCAGGGTATGCATGTCGCAAGCCCAAGTTTGGATTTCTTGCACTAATCCGAACTCGAGATGTCGCCTGTCTTTCACGTTTAGGTAAAACAGTTTGTTCTTCAGCCCTTTCAGGAATAGTTGATAAGGCACGACAATCTGCAATTAACATTGAAATTACAGGTATTTGATTGATAATAACGTAAATAAAAGTCTTAAGGTATTTTCTAACCTCTTCTTATGAACCATTTCGCTGCCCCAAAAACCTCACTCGAAGACCATCTAATAGCTAATGCCATTGCAAAAGTAGGTCTTGATATCAACAATTTTGTTATATCAAGGGGTTTTAATCGATTTTTTAGTAATAAAAATAAAACATTCCTCCTGCAGTCCTACTCTTGTAAGATTTGACTTTGACAGATATGTTTCGTTATGTTTATTGAACTTCTGGAGAAATAAGGTCTTTTCAATTAGTTAAAAAATATAGAAGCGGTACAATTAATTTAAACAATCTTCAGTCAAAAATTTTAATTTAATCTAAAATTTATGTTATTAATTCTATTTGTATAATGAACATTAATGCTAGCTTCAATAAAAATACCTGTTAAGTAGTTGTTTGAAAATGGTTAATTCAATCAATCATTTTTGTATTTAAAATATATAATTGCTTTATTTATATATTTATTTGTTTTATAAATAAGCAATCATTTGCATTGACATCATTTCATGTGTGAGGTGCTTCGTAAACCCACCCTCAATGTCATGTCAAAACAAATGGAAACGTCACTTCAAACAAAACGAAAAATCGATCGATATTCGCCCCATTTTCTAAGAGTTTATTAATTTAAAACAGCCGGCTAATCAAATATTAACGATCAACCATGCAGAAGTGTAACGACGATAATATACCTTTAGCAGACGACGACCCACAAGTGATAATTAACGATGAAATAGAAAACAACCATTTAGATCATGGTCGTTCAATGGACTCATTGCCGAGTTCCTACACTGGTGGTTCCTCAAGCCCTGGCCTTAATGGGCCACCTAGTTTCGAGCCAGATTCCGGAATTGATGAACAGGAAGAAAAGGCCCGTCTTATATCACAAGTGTTGGAATTGCAGAATACGCTAGATGGTAAGATTTCTATTAATCATCTCTGTAATGTAATTGGTTTAGCTTATGACACATGGTGTTTACATTATTTGAATCACTTGGAAATTTGTATAGTAAACGATAAAATACTAGCACAGTTTTAATTTCATTTATAAACTTTTGGCTGAAAATAAAATTATAACTACTAGGTACTTAATTTTTACAATGGAAAGAAGAGGAAAATGTAAACAATGCATTAATGGATGCAAGGTTGAAAGTACAACTGCTTAGTAATAATTTGGCGTCACTTGTCACTCGTAATACTTAGATTGTGACTATCCGTTGTTGTTGTTGTGGACACTATTGTTGCATTAGTTATAGTAGATAGTGTATTATGTACAGGAACACTTCCGAAACACTGACAAAAAGAAATAGTTTTTAAAATATGAATTGTTATTGTTTTTATGCTATTCATGCAACACCAGCCTTGAGCAGTTGACCAACTATCATTACATAAAAGAAACATTAAATTCCTAACTTTTATGAAAATTAAACTCGTTTTTTACCATTACCTGTCAGCATTTTTCGGAAGCATTCCATTAACACCCTTTATATTATACATTACATGAAAACAATAATGCTATGTTTATTACAAGTAACAAAATTCATATTTGTTTTTCAGATCTGTCACAGAGGGTGGATTCAGTAAAAGAAGAAAATTTAAAACTTCGCTCAGAGAACCAAGTCTTAGGACAGTACATTGAGAACTTAATGTCGGCTTCATCAGTTTTCCAATCCACCACACCTAATATTGGCAAGAAGTAAAATTATTTAAGTTTTTGAGGGACATGGCCACACTATCATTCAGAGCTGGCAACACTGTGGAAACACTGCAAATGCTTTGTGGCAACACTGAAAGCTGGGGAAACTTTTGAATCTGTGTAAGGCTGAAAGTCCTAGGACCTTTGTAACCAATCCAAAATTAAATTCTTGTGAATTTCTTCAGAAAATCTTCTTGAACGGTGAAAACAGTCCAGATGATCTTAACAATTAATGATAACTTTCTAGAATCTCAACCATAATGGTATACTTTGCTTTTATCGAATTGTTTAAAATTAGGTGCAAGAATTGTTTAAAATGCTGTGCATATAAAATTAGTAAAGACTTTCAGCCTTGATAAAAATTATATGAATATAAAACTTATGCATTAGTCATATGAGTAGTCTAGTGGGAGGCACTGATGAGTAGAAAGTATATTGTTCGATGTAAATAAGGTATGGATATCCACTAGACTACCTACTTTCATTTTTAATGCAAGAGGTTTTATATTAATTTCAAAGACTCTATGCACTGCCTTTTGGGCTGTCAAACTGACAGCAAGGAGATTGTGTTGTAAAGAGGCTTAGCTTCAGAAGCAATGCTATTATTGTGTAATTTATTTTAGCACTTCTTATTGATAATGTAAATGTATAAGTACTTGCAAAAATAATATGAAATTAAACTCTTAATTTTGCAAGTAATTGTATTAATGTAAAATAGGTGTAAAATTTTCAAACATGCTAACTTTGGAAATGAAATTAATCACTATGTAATTATTCAACCATAAGGTTGAATTCCACTTGCACATCTCTTGAAAACAAGGTCTTATTTTGCTTACCAATATGTGACATTTTTATTTATTGAGATTTACTATAATTTTTATAAATGTAATTCAAATGAATGTTATTATTTTATTTTTGTTGTGATGTCATAAATAGCCAGGTATAGACATTCCATTTCATATTTTTTATAATGAAGTTATATTTCATCATGCTCTCTATCATCTATCATTCAAAAAATATTATTGTAAAACCTGCCTTATTATAATTAATGATAATGATTTTAATAAATTGTTTTAATTTTAAGCTTATGAGTATTATAATTTGTAATTAACATTTATTGTTTTTTTTATTTATCCTGAGATGCTTTACACATTTGATGCCGTGTCGGACAATGATGTTTGACGATAGCGAAGGATTAATAGTTTTTGCCGGCAGTTAAAGGCTTAACTAATTAACTACCTACAGTTTATTGTAAGGTCACTTTTATACTGCCGCGTCCCGGCAATGAGGACTTCGATGGCCGAGTCGGGCAAAGTGTTACTGAGTATTTTCGGATTTCGGCCGAAAAGCCACAAATAGCCCTTCAAATAGAATTTCACAGAATACTAATGTGAAATAGTGATTACCTATAGGTACTTAATAGTCTGTGGTGTAGCAGAGTTCCGTACGAATTTGGGTTCCAGCCATTTTCCCATGCACATTTAATAAACGCATCAAGACCCATTAATAAATTATAAAATGGATATACACTTTGCCTACCCCTCGGCAGTAGGTAACGCTTTTTTTAATATAATAAGAAAGCATAGATAAGAAATAGAAGCATAAGAATAGCAATAATAAGAAAGAGTAACGCGCTTTTCAGCAAGAAAATTATTAACTATGCGCTCATATTATTGGCTACCAAGTACCTACCTAATCTATATAGAAGAAAATATTACTTTTATTAGTATCACGCTATATCGTTAAAATATGTTGTAAAAGTAGAAGTCGGTAGCGTGATGTAGTCATGTAGTTGGCAAAATTAAAATTTCGTCATTTTCCGTCAGATAGACCATGCAAAAAATTGGCGCGGATTAGTCGTGAGAAAACTATGACTAGGCTGAGTCAGCATCGTAACTCCGCATGCATCCTGCATGTTTGAAGACACCGAAACAACGCTGTGGTTGCGTGAGCTACGCGTGACAACAGCGTGACGTATCGAGAGATGCCGTGTTTTCCTCGTAGCCAAGGTTCTTGGTAATTTAATTATAACCTGGAAATATTTTGTTCGCTATAAATCATAGAGTGGGTGATTAAATTGCTTTCCAAGTTTTAAATGATGATATTTACTAACAACTAGGTTGTATGAATTTTTTAAATTTATCATTTGAACTTGGATCAAAGGTTTGAAGGCTTCCCTCTTTAAAGAAGGACTATTACGTCTTTTATTTTATGCTCCTCACTAGTCTTCACCCTTAGCAACTGACTCGAGGACCTCATTTTTAGAAGTTAGGTAACCGATGCTGCTGTCTACCCACATTTGGTCGCAGTTACAGCTTCCTGTGTGCTCTGTTTCTTTACTCAAGGTATGAATATTTCAACATGTGCTTAATATGAGTTATTAACAGCACTTTCGGAAACGACCACTAAGAAATGAAAATATCAAATTAAAATTCTAAGCGGCAAAATAAAAATATATATTATGACACGGGGAATATTTGAACCAATGTATGGTATTACTGGTATTGCTATTTCTTTCACGCTTATTCGATTGGCTCGTATCGATCATATTATCTATCTCTCTCTGTACCGCTAGCATAAATTCAGTGAGAAAAGAGAAAAAAGTTGTCAGTCTTTCGTTGACAGTTGCTGAGACAGTACTTGTGTTGTGTGAGAAAATTACGTTGGAAATAATAAATCAAAATGCCGAAAAAACTGAAAGTAGTAGTAAAATCGCTATATTCGCACGAAATCCGTAAAGATGTTAGCTTGGAAAATTTAAAGTCTCTCAAATTAGAGGATGCTTGGCCGTTTATCAGAGACGAAATTGAGATTGAAATCGGCAGCAGTCAGTTGGTGTGTATTCCTCATATTACCGAAGCGGATTTGTATAAAGTTACATCCCTATTCGTTCCAAATGAGAAGGAAACAAACGGTAAAATGTTCACGCCACTCGGCGAATTGGTGAAGAACATAAACAAGGAGAAATCAACCTCCGAACATGTGCAATGGCTTGAAGAAGGTGACTTTCAAGAACGTGATTTCAAGTTTCCCCATGAAAGCGTAAAGGTCAGTATTATAAATAAAAAATAATAAGAACTTTCTTTCGTACTATGTAATCTCTGTCAGGGTAAACCATTGTTTTTTCCACATTTAAAATTGAGGCATAAATAACTGCCTAAAGGCTATAACTGGATTGAAAAATATTATCCAAGTTAGTATTAAATTTATTAGTAGAATAATAAAAGAACACCACCCAATATATAAAAAGAAATATTAAATGCACTATACAAAATATTTATTTCAAAAAAGAGCTATTATAATTCTGTCTATGGTATATACAACCTTCACAGTAGAAAATGATGCCCAAGAGAGCATGCAACATGCAACCATTCATGCCTACTATCATTTGCAGTCCTGAATAATGCAACATTTGTTTGTCTAATGCCTGCCATGCATTATCCATTAGATTAACGGCTAAGGTCACTATGTACTGGCATAATTGTAAAAAGGACACTGCATTAACACTAATTAGCTTTACTAGTGTAGCTAATAAGTCTAGAAAATAGCCACTTACTATGGTGTGACTATAAGATTTTTATTAAATGATAGAGTTAATTTTAGTGGCATTAAAGATTTAGTATTGAGGTAATTGAGTTACCATGCTTAGGTAGGTACTTCCAGTGTTGGTTGTTTTTACACTTATTCAGTAATAATTAAAGAATAATAGTAAAAACTAAGTGCTGTTCTATTTAAGGAAAACAGACACTTAAAGGTATAGGAAAACCTCTTAATATTGAAAGTAGCATGTTCTAAAACTATACCTCAATTGATAAACTAGTTATATCTAATGACAAAGGGTTTTAGGTGTAAATTTGCCTAAAATTAGAAATTAGTTTAGTCTCATTTTAATGGAGTCCTTGTATCACTTGATAAGAGTTTACCCTCAATAATTATTTACTCTACATTTTTACTAAAATATTCTATACTCTATTACCCATTTAAAAACATTGATTGTGTTATGGCTAATACAAAAGTAGTCCATCAGCTGTTGTTTCTTTGGCTTCTTAATTATTGGATTAACAAGGGACAGCTACACTTATAAATTAGGGTTCTACCAACATCAATAAAAAAAAAACAAAATAAAAGTCATTATAAAGTACTGTAGAAAAAAAAGATCTTGGCTCATAATTTATTAACTTTAGCAAGCAACAATGAGATCACAAATTCTTCTCCCTTTTAGTTATATAAATCAGTAAAGTAGGTATATGTTCCTCATCACATTATAATCTTTTATTCCTAGAAGTGCTAAGTAGAGTCACATATTAACTATATATGAAAATGTATAAAAGAAAGTTGTGTTAGTTAAAATTGGTGGGGAGGTAGCTTAGAACCAGGAGACGGACATAGGATACTGAAAATCGCAAATGGGAACATATAAAACGAGATAGGTACGCATACAAATTCGCAGGCAGAAGCTAGTTAAATAATTACACTCAGTTTTCACACAATGTCTTCTATCATGTAGTGGGTTATTCCAAATTCTGATTCAGATTCTTCACTATAATACTTTCGTTTCAGATTCTTACCTATAAATTGAATAAGTAAGGGCTTTACTTAGCAGTAGCACTTGCAACCCACTGGCGGTGATCATATAAATGTAAAACATATTATAAAAGCAGGTTAATGAATAAGATACTTGAACTAGTTTTGATACAGGTATATGGAAATATAGGTAACCAAGTATGTAATTCGCTAGATAAGTATATATCATTCAAGCTACTTAGTCATTGTTTTATTTAGAATATCTACTTCAAAAACTGAAGCAATACTTCAAATTAACCAAGTATCTATGTCTATGTATGTACTTACATCCTTTTAGCTAAGTAAACAGTTTGGGGAATTACTTTTATCAATCAACTTGAAACATATCCTATCGTAATAGGTATAAAGTTTAAGATCAATATCAAGGCTTCTTGATAACTACTACAAGTTCATAACTAAGATTTGATTACAAGATAGTTGCTTTAATACTATAATCCTGTTATATCAGACCATCAATGCATTTATAAACCCTTCTTTAGATTATTTTAATACAATTGCTTAATAAACAGCTTAATTATATAAATTTCTTATTAGATAATTCGATGTAGGTATAAAAAAATATATTTTTTAAAGTAAACTTCAAAAATATTTGCCTAATAGGTAATCTTAAATAGGTACTTAGGCCAAGATTGATTTGAAATGTTTGTAAATAAACCAGAACCACAAAGGCAAGACTACATCTGGTTGCCCCAAATAGCACTGTGCTTCTATTAACTATTTTGCTGACTCTCAGAGCTGTCATTGAAATATAGAATACTAGCTTTTACCCGCGGCTTCTCCGGCTTCGCCTATGTGACATATACCAATACACACAGCGCCATCTATACCAATACTTTTGTTTTTTCTCGGGAATATCAATTTTTTCCGGGATAAAAAGTACCCTATTATTTAATCCGGACTTCTAACTTTACGTCTGCAAAAATTCAAAGCAATCGGTTGAGTAGTTACGGCGTGAAGGTGGAACAAACAAACAAACAAACTCACTTTCAGAGTTATAATATTAGTAAGGATGCAGTTAGAAAAAAAGGGCAGACAAGGGAAAATTGCACCTTGGATTAGTTCCTTGAAAAAAAAAGGTAATTTTTGTACTCCTCTTATTATGTAATCGCGTTTGAGAACATGATTTTTGTAGACTATTCGATGTATTCCATAGTGTAATTTACACATAGTTACATGAAAAATGAAATGTAATATATCCTCGAAGTTATTGAATTTAACGCTCCCGTGAATTCTCATGAGCTATTTCTCAGCTCATTTCCTGCTTATTTCGGTGCATGGAGACGGCTGTTTATGTCGCGAAGAAACCAGTCAACCAAAAGATGAAACCAAACAACTAATTGTTAGGATTGCGAACCAACATACCGATTTTTGTAGCCATTTCACTGCCCATTACCGGTGCACCTGAAATCTGAAGGACCTAGTCTCACTGAGGGGATTTCTTGATGGTCCAGTTGTTAAGTTACACCTGCAGAAAGAAAGATGTCACGAGTGCGTTGCCGACCATGTACTAGGAAATTGTTTAATGACTAATTTTTCACGATAAACGTTGCGCGCGGCAGTTTTATCTCAATTTAAACTAAAATGAAAATACAAGAATATTCGATGTGTTAATATGACCCCAAAGAGACCAACCGCTTCAAGAAAGCACCGAAACAATAAAACCCGTCTTTTTAGGTGAAAACACTGTAATGCATAGCCCAATTTTCATTGCAGCCTTTTGAGTCACAATACTTGCTACGTTATACTAGGTACTGAATCAATTTTCTGACGACATTCGTAACCGTAGAATATCCCTTGGTTAAGACTAATTCAAAAGCATAAATTCTGCCAGAAGTCATTATTCTACGCGGACGAAGTCGCGGGCAACAGCTAGTTAAAAATAATACCTTATTGAGATAATCAATACAAAAATAGATGGAGTGTCATTATGACTTATGAAATAAAATGTGAGCAAATATTAATGCGACGGTATCAATATGATTTGATTGTATTTATTCCATGAATAAACGGATGTGAGGAAAAGTGTTATTATTTATATTCTCGGAAGTTCAAAGCAGTTGATTCTGTAAATTCTGTTTCCAGTAAACACCAATTTTCGTAATAAAACTATCAGTTTCAGTAAATCACCTTTTTTTCGAGTGAGGAATATCGTCTAATGACTTTTCCCGCCTTTTACAAACATTTGATTTCATACTTCGTTAAGCCATCTGGCTTTCCTATATTTTCTTTCGCAGTCTAGAAAATATGTTCTTGATTATAAATCTTCCTAAATGTTGGATGATTACGATGACTGAAACTGTTTAGAACGCATTTTGCGTGCGTACGTGCGATTAGTCAGCTCTCTTTGTAGGTACACTAGAAACCTAATTAACTGCAGATTATTTATTAGGTAGTTAACAATAAATAATCTGTTAAAATAAAACATGTTTAAATGTAGCTACACTTTCCCATTAAATCTAGGTAGTTAGTAGTTAGGTATCATCAATCATGAATCATACAAAAAGTATACGTGTGCTAGTAGGAATTTATGCTCATTGATGTTTCAACAGATTATTTTTTAATGGGACAAACACCACAATCTCCCAAAACCGCTACAGCTCCTGTAATTCAGGATCTCCTGTAGTTAGATTAGAACCATGAAAAAACCGGAACACTGAAGTCCGGCGCGTCCCAGGGACACGAATAACTGTCTTGGTTCCCGTAACGTAATAAATCAGAATAGACAGAATTTGTTTTATTCATCTTAATAGTGAATTTCTAGAGATTGCTACCATGATCGAAAAATAAACTTAAAGAATTCACGGTAATTCCTACCTATCATACAGTTTTAACTTTTAATCAATTTTTGCATCCGCCGTTACATATTTGTAAAACTTCAATGGTGTCATTGTCATGGATGTAAACCAGTTGTATTAGCGTGGGTTGATGGCTTCGCTATTAAATTGATAAGATAGTTTTTGCCTGCCTTTTTTAAACAGCTAATAGACTTCAAATCTTCTATAACTAAATATATGTAAAATTAGTTAAATTTATCTTCACAAGTTCACAGAACCTCTCGTTACAAACAAGGATTTCATAAATATTTAATAGCTACGAACCGAATTTGAGGACCTCATTACATTAGAAAGTTATTAAAAATATCCTCACTTGAAAGGATAAATTAATGTCCTTTCTTGCAGTCATATTTAACTGAGTTTTTATGAACACTTTATGTAATTATGTGCCTTGATTTCTGCAATAAATAATTTACAAAAGGATAATAAAATCAGCGTTTTATAACATACCTATTTCCAGTAATCAATACAAGTCCCATTGCTATATTACGTGGCTTTCATATGAAACTACTATTTTAATCTTATCTGTATCTTGTTTGCATTTCAACCGATACAGATCTTAATTTTAAATCGTATGTGATATTGTTATCGTTTCTTTCATTTTATTACTGCAATGAATACACAGAAGTCGGAACGTGATTAAACAGAAAGTTCGAGACACGAGGAAGCCATTTGAACACTTAAGTACCGCGGATTTAGTTCATTATACTTCCAAAAATACTCTTACCAGAATTCTTTCAAAGTCTTCCTCAATTCCAGTTTTTGTCATTTAAGTTTCAGATTTAGCTTTTAGTCATCCAACTCTTGAGCCATAAGGTCCTTAATTTTCTTGCAAAGAGTTTACATATTATTATTGCAAACTTCTTTCGCTCGATCCCTTATAGTTGCCATCAGTAAAAAAGAAGGAATTGTAAAGTAGTGCCTCGATCCCACTAGAATAGTTATAAAAACTGTTATACTACTGTTGTGTAGGTCAACGCCCTGTTGTGTGATGTTCTGATAGACAGATCGACGAGAAGTAGAATTCATACCTGGGTAAGCGAGGCTAGAACACGATTACATACGATAAATAAATACGATATAATGTGGTTATATCTTAGTTTAAGATAATCTGGCCTCAAAATATCGTGGTAATAATAGAATTTTGCTCCTCCAGAATTACATAAACCTGTTTCAAGTGATTTATAGTAGCTGATTCTGAAATATTTTGGTGCAACGTTTTCCAGTAAACGCATTTCTGAATTTACTATCCAAATAATGTTATGATGAATTATTCGTTTGATATCAGATTTTTATTGCATAAATAAAGTAGGGATTCAACAAGCAAAAATTAAAACATTGAATATTCAGATAATACAGATGCTCCGCCACATGGTGTAAGATTAATACACAAACTAGACACTAAATCTAGGACACACAATGACGCAATAGTCTTGTTCTTTATACCCATATCCGCAATGACCTTGCCCATCCTACCGCATATCTACAGTTTCCCTAACAAAAAATCTTCTTTACAGATTACATTGCAAGATGAAGCCATCAAAAACAAAGTCAGGGTCATCATGGTGAACTTCACAAGGACCAGAGTACCCAGGGACAAGGATCTCGTCAACAACATCTATTTGGACGTTGAAAATAACAAAGGTAAGGAGATTATGAACCCTATTCCAAGTGTGATTAATGCCTATTTACATTTACGTACAGAGAAAGTAGATGTTTTCTTGTGTTGTACGTCACATTCATTTTTCTCCAGTTATGATACGAGACCCATGGAATTAGTTTTGCTATGAGCTGAACTTGCTCTATTTTGATTTACATTTCACACTAGCGACCAAAACGAGATTGACCCGAACAAAAACATTTTTTATAGTCTAGCAATAGAAAACAATACTTATGTACAGTTATGTAATAACAAAAGTTAATAAATACAATGTTATGGCCATCGTTTCGCAGTTTTGTTCTAACCAAACAATCGTAGGTCGTCAAATAAAACCTTCCACGTTTGGTAGCATAGTGACGATCTATCAACATGTTTATTTATAGCGGATAAAAATTCTATTATCTTATTTGCGTTTTAAAAATATCGGAAATCACCAACAACGTAGTTTCGTTTATCGCTATTTAATTTTGTTTACGTGTTTTGATTGAAAGCGAAATCAGAGCCGGAAAATTCTGTACAACTTAAAATTGATTAGTTTTTCTCCGATAGATTGTAGATTTATAGATGTCTCTGGAATATCCCTAATGGAATTTGGAAATAGGAATTGGTCCAACTGAACCTATTTAAAGTTTACCAGAATAATTTTGTTAAGCTGAGTTTTAAAATATTCGCTTTGTAGGCTAAAAAGGGACCTTATTTGTTGCAGATTTGCAAGGCAAAAAGTCTGTGTACATGATCACTGATGTGCTCATGGCGAAGACCATTGAATTCAGAGTAACAAGAGGGACGTCATCTAGGATATTCCACCTCGGAACTGCTTCACCCCTCGTATTTGGACTGGAAGAGTTCCTTATTGGAGATGATGGAAAATTAATTGCTAAGGTAAGGATTTAAGACCTAAATTACTTTAACAAGATAAATCGAGCTACAGCCATAAAATCTGTATTTAAGAATTGTCAAAATTGCATTCGAGAATGTTTAGAACTTGACAATCAAAATGAAATTTTAAGAACATTAAGTTATAGTGCAGAATGCCCTTGGAAGTGTCATCAAAACAAGCACCGTTGTTTGTTTCATGCAGTAAACATAGCCACAAGGCCGTAGTTACCGAGTACTATAAAGAAACCAGTTCCATGTACACACTATGAATAATGAGTAGTGAACATTGTTTTGTCTTAAGAGATTTAGTAGGGCAGTAAAACTTCCTTTCCTTTGATGAGTTACAGCTAGTTACTCAATACAGTCAATGCAGTAGAGTTACTAAAATGAAACTGGCAAGCGTGCCTTTAAAATAAACAAAAAGTGTATGTAGTCAAGCAGCTTACGTGTCCTCGAGAGGCTTAACCTTAGTAGGGCAAAAATATGACGGACTAAACTGGATTCAAAGTGATGGGTTATAATTTAAATACTGAATGAACTACTTTTTTTCGTTTATACAGGTAAACAAAAAGAAACGGATAGTAATTTTAATGTGGCTAAAGCTAAACAAATGAAACCTAAAGACGAAGTATATTTCTAAGGTCAAAAAGAACATGTTCAGTAAGATCAATTCTGATTCAGTAGTTAATAATTTTCGAGATGACTTGATTAAAAATTTCCTTACGAAACTTCACGAATTGGAAAGTCCTCATAAAAAGATCGTTTCTAAAGAAAACGAGGATGATTCACACAATAATGTTTACGATGATAACAATGTACACAGACTACACAATTCTGAAAACGAGTGAGCGTTTGATTCTCTCGCGTTATCACGACCTATTAACAATGGTGTGTTTATGAGATTACGTGTATTCATTGCCACATATACTCTAATAAAAGGCGTTGTTTTCCATTTGGCTGCATATGAATTTCACACTTAACAACAGACCATAAGTATGGTTGTCCTGGAAGGTCTATCAGGCTCTAAATGCAGGAAAAGTTTATGACTTATATTTATATGAGTGCCAAATTTCGTACTGTTCGAAGAATTCCAATGTAAAATCGGACAGTTTCCCGAGTCAAAAATAAATTATTTTTAATTTTTCAGTCCTATTAAATATTGAATAATGTTACATTTTCATTCACTGATCTGCCGATATACTTAATTTTCGATTTGTTCTAGCATTTTTTTTAGATATAAGTGTGCTATTCGACACGAAAATATGACGACGTCATAAGATGATATTTCGTACAAAATTCATAGAACAGTATCGTTTTTGACGTTTGGTTAAAAGTATTGAATTAGACTAGTTGTCAACTACCGTATTGATGTCCTATTCAAAACTGCGCTTACAACGAAGTAATCATTATGATGAATATGATATGTCTCTTAGAAAGCGTGGTGACGATTGGTATCATGCAAACGTGCAGTAAAACATGCTTGCATTTCTTGACGACTCAGGAAATTGATATTAATAACAATGCTTATGTTATGTTAAATATTACTTGATTAGGCGTCAGCCGTTAGCTAATACACTAGCCAACCTTAACTAAATTTTTGTTGAGATCTTTCGTGTGCCTTATAGTTTAGCCTTGATATTGGTAATTTATTACAACGACTTTCCTCATGCAGTTTTTGTGCATAGTAACGACACAAATAAGATGACTAATTTTAGCCCACGAATGCACCCCCGTTAATATAGATTTATCTTTGTACTAAAGTTCATTGAGAATAGCTCCGCTGTTTCCGCGTGAAAGCGTGACAAACAAACGCAATTTCGCAATTGTTTAGTATGATGTAGACTCTACTTCGTAGATAATAATGCCACCCAGGTGGTATTTCAGTACAAAGATACTACGATTTCAGCGGCCTTCAATGTAGAAATAAATTATGATAATCCGTTGTTAGAATGAAAAAATTACCTTGTTATAAATGTATTAACGTCTATTGTTGCTTGTATGGTTTTTATGCGACGCTGTGGATCATGCATCGGCATAGTGATTTAGAATCCTATTAGGCGTGATAAGCAGCGTTTGACCTCGAGGAAAAATATTGGTATTTTGTATTTGTACGAATACGTATAATTGCTATAATTTTGTTCGTTAAAATATTAGGTATTAATATAATTTTGATTACGAAGCAACAGATTTCCGGGTTCCACAAGGTTGCATTTTAGGTCCAACTTCAGATACGGTAACCAGTATTTATATTATTTTATTTCATAAAATGATATATGTTTCCTAAAAATTTCGGTAACGAAAATGAGGAGAGATGTTCCATAATATATCGTTAGCGACAAGAAATATAAAAACTATGATGGAAGCCTCTAGTGTGTCTATTGCATGGAGTAATGATATGGTCTAACATGACCCAGATACGGCTAACACGATAAGTGACGTCACAACTGCAGACGCATACTAAACTGGGGGAAACCTAGTTCTGCCAAAGTTTGTAATGTCTATTCCTTTTGTGTTTGGTTCTGTGAACTTTAGTGTTAAGCCAATTTACAAAGAAATTGGCATACATTGACTTTTAGCTGGATTTGAGTATTGAACTTATAGGTATACGTTTTCTAACATATTTATCTTACAGTTTGGTATACTATTAGATCGTAAAAATTAACAGACCACCTCGTAATCGGTACTTGTATCATAAACATATAAATCTACTAGAGCAATACGGCAGTCTTTGAGTTAACACTTAACAGGAATGTTTACAAAAAATATTGTAACAACAAAAACGTATGCTTCTTTATTCAATGACCTTAGACTTATTTTGTCGTTTTCCGCATAGTCTGCGGCTATTACAACAACCACTTCAATCTTATCTAGAAAATATTGATTAGCGTCTTCTGTAGATAATTCCAGTTCTTTATAAACAATCACTTCAGTGATACAAATGTCTGCATTGTTTCAGACAATCGTTTTCAAACTAAACACTTCAAATTGTAGAAACTTATCGATAATGTTCCCATATTTATTTGCACTCGAAGGGTGATTCAAATCTCAAATACCAATGCGAATAACATTAATTTCTAAATTGAAATTGCTTCTGTTTTCTTGCAGACGTCTGTACCTATTCGCTATAGCCTGGATAATGTTAATCGTAAGTGGTGTGAAGCGTAAAGCTATAAATAAGAATGAAAATATTATTAAATGTGAACTAACTAACAATTTTCACTTCATAGCATACCATCTACATCTGGCATTACTTTAAAATAATAATTGTTTTGTTTTGCTCATTTTGTTCCTAGATTAGGACTTGATTTAGTAATATTCGTCTCTCATTTTCCCTTGACGTGTGCTGTATGTTTGATTTTAGAGCATCATTCACGAGCAAATCCTAAACTCATTATTGATTGGTATTATTTGCTGCAATGCCAATAATTTGTCTACCTTAGTATTGTGCGAATCATCCACATTACAACCATTGATTCCTTCTATCGATATTTCCGTTTTGATCAAGATATTCTTATTTATGATCGTCTGCATATCTTTTGAACCTAATTTGTGTTTCACTTTGAAGCGTATACGTTTAGTATTATTGGCAACATGCCCATCGGTTGACGAATTAACTCCAAGAATGTGCTTAGCACTAAACAATTCAGCTTTTAGATGAATGCCAAGATTATTAATTATATTGATATGAGTAGTAGTGATTCAGGTAGACGTAGCTAGTACAGCGTTTTCAAATTTATTTATGAGACTTGTCCTGCCAATGAAGTTTTGACTAGGTAGGTACACAATAGTTATTCAACAAGTTTTATAGTCTTGAGAGAAAAGTTTCATAAATTATAATCCTTTTATTACGTTTTTACTGTTGATGATTTAGAACTAGCAGCTGATTACTTGATTGGTGATCACTTTACAGCAAAGAATTACGTTGTAGAATAGAAAAGAAAACTGTCTAATAGTGCCCACTGTTTCGATACTAATGATATATAACTGTAATATTTTACTTTGCAATATATTTATAATTACTTCCACTATTTAGAAATCTATCCAGCCTACTTTTACCTACCTACAAAATGAATTGTATTTTCATAAAATTTATATCAGGTAATAAAATATAATGAGCTAGAGCCAATTCAGGCATTGGCTTAATATAATTGCTGCAATCAAGAAGGCTTAAGTAGGATAATTACTTTATCCTCTTTACTTGCTACTGGATGTTTAATATTTTCTATTATCACTTCTTTATCTAATTGATTGTTTCTGCGTAAGTACTTCTAAACAGTTTTAATGGTGATTAGTGAATGTTAAACAGTATTGACCCCACTGTTCTTTGTTGCCTCAAGTCATTCATCTACGATACAAATTAGGATTTCATCACCATTCCCACTAAAGGGTGTTCATTTAGACATTAGTGTTTAATTTGTAAAAAGTCTGTTAAAAGGATGTGTCTTCACTACTAGTCGGGAGACAATTGTAGTTAGGTCAATCTGAATTAGCTAAATATCTCATGTAAAGATGAGATAAAAGGATAAGATCTCATGTAAAGATAAAAAGTTTTATATTCAATTGCTTTACAGACATTTTTGTTAAGAAGGAAGAAATTATTTTCTTTTATAATGTCGTATGTAACGTCTTCTATAATGTCGTAATGTATTCTTGTCCTTGAGACGAGTACAGAATTACCATCTGCCATATTTTTTGTCGCTAGAGTTCGTTGTTCTAGGTTTATTTATGGACATGAGGTGCGTATGTGCTGTTGCTCTTATAATTATGTCAGTTACTACCTGTGGTAGAAATAATTATTATAATAACTCCTGACTTCACCACAGTTTTTAACCTGGAGTTTTTTATTGCACAATGCGTTTACTAATTGACTTGCTTACGGCTTTTATGGTTCTTTGCTATTTCGATAAGGACCAATTTAGATAAATACTTTATTTTATTTAGATTTCAATCTCAATTTCGTCTCTGATAATTTAGATTGGTAGAGTACTTTTATAAATAAACCTGTCAGTTTAAATTAAGTTCTTTGCCCAAAACCACCCACGCTCAGACAAGTGACTATAAAATATGAATGAGCAATCAATGCTATCAGACTTATAGTCAGACCAATCGAATACACCCATCGATCGATGCCCTAACTAAACAAAGGTTAAATAAAGGACGATGAACCAAAAAAACAAATAAAATAAAGGCGTAGTGCAATAAATGTTCTATATGGTATTATTTCATTTACGAATCAGTTTTAATGTCTATGGTCATTGTGATGATCTAACCATCATCAGACGTGATGCGTGAACTGTTGAATAAAGATTTTGGGCTCTTTAAATCCATTTTTTTTTTGAGGGGGCCAATCATCCAATGAGTTATCCCGCCTTGGGTTAGGCGAGAAGGAGTGTGAGACTCTTACTGACTAAAAACCACCCCGTTCCGCATTTCGAACCGGAGCCTCGGTAACCCGTTAAGTCTTCCTCTGTATCGGCATTAGCCCTATTGGGCCCCATCCGTGATGGTCTGATGACTCTTTGAGACGCTGATTTAATCCCCTAGTTTGACAAGCAACTTGAGTTGAAATAGTTAGGTCATCGAAGTTTTATGGAAGTTTTCATCAATACGAGTCTGACACAAGGACTCCATGAGATTTTCAATCTTGACCCTTAAGAAACGGGTTATAATTTATAACCCTTCGACTTGGGGTTCTTTGCTATCATGTTTCGTCTCAAAATACCAACCCGTTTATATTCCCTTGGCTCCTAGCTCTTCATGAGTACGTGACATGCGTCAATACGCCACGGGAGTAATTGGTAGTTTGAAAATAAACTGTTCCTATTTTATCGTTCGGAAATGCAACGGTCTCTATTTCAATCTTTGTTCTATTAACGGCCAGTTATTATACACGTGTTTAATTTTAAATAAAGAATGCAAGGAAAATGCTCAGATAGTGTTGTCAGTACGTGCCTTGATATAAGCTAAGAGCTTAAACTATTCTGTAACAATAATCTTAAATTAACGTAAGACTTTGGAGGACTACCGATTCAATAGATACTGACTTTACTTTGTGGTATCAAATTTTAGATTACCATGATAGTAACATAACAGTCTTAAAATAATTATGTGGAATGGACATAAGATATTATGTCTGATTCTCTGTGGTATATTATATATTAATTAAGAATGTGGTGTATTAATTATTGATGCGATTTGTTTGGTAGATTAACCCTTATTTTAGCTTCAAGGTATTTATACTTTTCTCGATTAACGCTCGATCTATTGTAATAATATTTTGAACAGGTTTTTATAGAGTAGTTTTAATAGTTTTCTCTTCACAACAATAACATAAGATCTTCTCTATGTATATCTGTAGAGACGTGTCATTTTACGATGTGATCAAATTATTGATTGGACGACTGCCACCCTTTATGTCATCGTCATCACCAAATCATATTAAATTATTAACATTAATTAACAGTTTTGGCTAACCTATTAGTTCCTATTTAAATATAAAAAACGTGATGTAAACAGAATAAGACGTGGTTACTCACATATCAATATGTATGTTTGTAGTCGGTCACTTTGAATTTACATGTAAACAGTAAGTATGTACCTGGTCTAGGTGTATATTTGAATATTTTAAGTACACAGCCGTTTCCGTATTATTGTACGCAAGAAAATGTCGATTCGTTTGTACTTAAAGGTGCGTAATTTACAGTTCTCACGTCACAAATATTACGCAAAAAAAACAATATAAAATTTTAACAAAGATCTAAAATATCGAAATGTGACAATCATACATTTCAATGGTCATAGTGATATGGCATATCTATTAAGTCTATATCTTTGTTAGTATTTCGATTTTTTGTTACCTAGCCAACTGGTGCACTGGGGCGGTTGTACTAATAACTTCGTACTTAGTGCTTAGCGAGAACGTTCAAATCGATATCGACCGACACCGTCTAGTCTAGCACGGCTAGCACTCGCGCCCGTCATGCGCAAATAGTTCTACTGACATGATTTTATTTTCCCTGAAATATGGGAGTCCAATTACTGGCAGGTATCATTGATATAATTCAAATTCCATTGTGTTCGATTTCGTTAATGACGTAACGTTGTGACATGATGGACGCATAGCACATTTTCAACTTTATCCTGTTCCAATAAAGTTGAATTTATCCTTACTAATAATATTATAAATCAGAAAGTGAGTTTGTTTGTTTGTTTGTTTGTTCCACCTTCACGCCGTAACTACTCAACCGATTGCTTTGAATAAGAACTTTATTGCGTAAAGTTAGAAGTCCGGATTAAATAATAGGGTACCTACCATAATTTTAAATAAAATTCGTTTTATCTACTGGTATAAAACAATTAGGTTTTAAATTACAGTGCTTATTAAAGTAATTTGCTTTGAAGTTTCCATCCGTATCCGAAGGACCTTATGACCTTTGAGGAACGTAGATTATAAATAATTAAGGAAAATTGCCGAGGAAATTACTAGAAAACGTAGCTAACCGACAGGAATAGGTTAGGTCTAGGTCCTAACCTAAACAGAAAATATAAAATACAAGGTATGATTTCTATCTAGGCTAGTCGAGTAATCTGTTAGTCGACCAAAATAGGATTTGTTTACGCCAAATCTATGGGCAAGTTATTAACAAATCTTACAAAAAAGCCATTATAGTTAACGAAGAGTCACGAATATCGATTAGTTACAACAAAAAGTGGTTTCCTAAAACTCGTAATTATATCGATTATACATGAAATCGCTTATACGATAATAATTCTTTATTTAAGCTATTATAGCTATCATCATTTTCACACACCGTATTCAAATAGATAAATGATAATACTTAATGCAACTTATTTTTGTGATAGCGCAGTATATTACTTTCTAAAAAATTCGATACGATATAGGCCGCAGAATCCACCAAAACTCCACGTTTAAAAACTATATCCGTCGCTGCAATACACTTTGAAAAGAAAGGGACAACACGAGAAAGAAAAATAACGGTAATTTCAAATTTGGAAGTAACAGTACGATGTTTAAAACAGAAAGTCATGTACGCATGACTTTCTGTTAATATATATAGTGATAATACTGTTTCTACATTTTTTTCACGTGTCTCGGAAACTGGCCTTACAATTTTGATGTATATAGATTTTTCTTTACGTCATCTACAAAGTTTATGTCGGACATTTATTTTCAATGAAATGAACTCATTGCGGGAAATTCTTGTATTTGTAAACAATACAATTTAAACTATGTACTCCAATACAAAGTAGGACAAGTTCCATTCAATAAACATTGAATTCACTACGCATTAAAATTTCACAACAATTCGTTTTGTATTTATTTACGTAGAGAACTCGCTTATCGCTAACTTCGAAGAATGTTCAAAACATTATACAAAAAGAGACAGGTTCCACCGAGATTTGAACTCGGATCGCTGGATTCAAAGTCCAGAGTGCTAACCATTACACCATGGAACCGGACGATTGAGTTGCCAATTTACGCGGTCCCTTTCGTAGTGTTGTGAAATTCGGAAAATACTGAAAGTTTGCAAATAAATTATACCGTTTTTGCGAATTTATTTATTAGAACCAACTTTTATTTAATAGTACACATGCATTCTATTATTCTATTCTTTTATTACCTATTTACTTTTCGATTTTTATTTTTTATGAGTCGGACGGAGACTGCCTATTTTTATGATACAACATTATTATTGTTATCTTTTTCTAAGGACGTGTTGGTACTCGTACTTGACCGGTTTAAATTGGGGAACTATGATCCCCAAGTGTTGACAAAACTTCACTTTGCCACTTCGGGGAATAAACTGCATCAATTAAAAATATTATCACCACATAGTATAAGAAAGAAAGAAAGAAAGAAAAACCATAGCATATAAAACAGTCACTACCCGCTGTCTGTCTGTCTATGTATGCTTAGATCTTTAAAACTACGCAACGGATTTTGATGCGGTTGTTTTAAGTGGATAGAGTGATTCTTAAGGAAGGTTTATATGTATAATACATGCATATTGCATCCGTGGGAAGCCGGAGCGTGTCGCTAGTGTAGTTATATTTTGTCTAAGGAGATCTTTTTTTCAAATAAGTATCTAGTTATAAAAATATGACCTATTTCTACGTGGTTAATGATAATCACCAATGAGAACTAGAATATCCTAATTTACCTGTCTATTTCATCATGTTTTTATCATATTATCATAATGGCAATAAAGTAGTGCAATATGGTATATTAAGCTCTAGGTATCATTAAGATGAGTCGCCAACTCATCAGGCCACGTTGTGAGAACTAGGTGGCAGGTGGCGCAATATTTATGTTATGAATCACTCTTACTAAGGTGTTTATTGATTTTAAGTTATTTATTGACTAGATGTGTTATATAGTAAGGTATCTAAGTGAGCAATTAGAAATTCTTAGAAAACATTTTGTATTATAAGTGTTCTCTGAAGTAGTTAGTTCAGAACGATGGATATGATTTTAATATTAGAATTTTATGTTTAAATTGTAGAAAGACACAAAATGTAAATCTTAACTAACAAGTATTTAAATTCATACTTCAAAGCAATTAACATGTATAATAAGAAAGAGTATTTTAATAACAAAATGTCTCTCTTTTTTCCAGGAACCTGTGACGATCCAGTCTAAGTCTCTTCACTGGAAGAAAATCAGCCCTTCAGACCATCTGTTCATCCCACCACGGGACACTGCCTGCAAAGTATAAACTGCAATTCATAGCACGCGGTTAGGCTCCACAAAATGTTAGACCGTCTTATTGTATGGTAGGCTGTAACACCTTATAGCATAAACACCAGCTTTTAAATCAAATTGCCTGATGCTATAGCAAATATATTCTACAAACACCACAGACGACAAAAAAATGGTCGGTCTGCACTTGATAGAAGCCTATCAAGTATTTTTATACAAGTGCTGTGTCACTTAATTGCATCTAAGTATTAGAACAAAAGCAATTTTTACTTTTTTTTAGGCAAATCGAACTGAAAATAGAGACTGGTATGCTGAGGTAAATAAATGTTGAGCTATTTTTTATCTGTGTTACACATGAATTAACTGTCAAGTGTGACAGTGACAGATAGTTTGACGTTTATTTATGTCAACGGTCTGTACTTAAATGTTCTTGTATTAATTACTTAAAATGTTTAATTTGTGTAATTAGGATTACGTGTGACGATAAACGACGTGTATTTAATTGAAGATTCAGTTTTATATTATTAGGATAAGATTATTTAATCTGTCACTAATAATTCAAGCAATGCAAGAGAAATGTAATCATGAAGCTACTTTTTTATAGTGGCAAGCCTATGACAGATCAATATGAACAAAGATGTTAGATAATATTCCTAGATTTTGTTTAGATAAACACTTTATAGGATAATTTCAGTCGTTTTAAAACTTTAGATCACAAAAACTATGTGGCTTAGCCATGACTTAGGATAATTTAGTTTAGTAAAAACAAATTATTTGCCTGTTAGATAATATTGGCTATAATATCATATTGGTCGTAAATTCATTAACAAATGTGTGTCTTTTAGCATCGATATTAGTATTTATGCATTCCAAAATATTTCTGTATACCTACTTCCTACCATAAAAAAATTGTGTGAATTAATTTATTGTGAAAGGGACTCGCTCAGACAGAATAGCAAAATCGGGCTGTATAAAGAACATATATTAAAGAATTTTTTAATATTTCTGTGGTAAAGAATATTGTCAAAACACGTATATTAGATGATTATTACCTAGAACTTTTTTCTTTAGACTTATTCTTTATAAGGGCATGGAAGAAATAATTCAAAAAGTATTTTTAATACTGGCAACATTTATTGGAACTCTAACTTCCAAATGTAAAAATTTTAAGTTTTGTAACAATTTCATGTTTTATAGAAATCCATATTATATAAAATCTACTATAATTATTTTGAATACTTATTAAACTATTTAACTATCCTAAATAATGCTGATCTGTCTGTGTATCCCTAACAGTGCACCATAATGTCTGTGATTTTGTTTTTGTTTCCAACCAGTATTGTGTTAAGTATTTTTACTATTTATGACCATTTTTATACTTAAATTAAGTATGTGATTTATTTGTGATTTTTTCAGTTTTGTCATGTTCATTGTGTATTTTTAATTATCAAAACAATTTAAATAAATCGTGTCTTAAAATAGTTTGTTGTTTTTTTTAATTAATTACATGAAATGAATGAAATGAAATGAAATAAGTTTATTCGGCATAAGACATGCACGCCAGAAAAGACATATAAATATAAAAAAGTATAAAAACAGAAAAATTAAAAGATAAAAGTTAAATTATAAAACTAAAACTAGAACTAAAACAAGCCAATAAGCCATTCAAGTGCGCGGTGTTGGCGGACATGTCCAATCCGAACGGGTCACCAACTCAGCATAAAGCTGGGCACAATGAGCACCCAACACTGATTTTCAGTTGGCACCGCTGCAGTGACGCACGGACGAGAGCAACACATACTTGTAATCCACATATGTATAGAAACTTTGTTATTAATTTTGTGGGTTCTAGCCTAGAACCCTAGGTGAAGTGTTCAGTCAGATGAAGAAGAGATATATGTATATTATACCCATAACTCTTTTAAAGCATTGAAGAGTTCATCAGAAGTAGCTACATACTTAATTAATTAAAACCAGCATTTCACCAGCCTCGTACATCGGGGTTTCATTTCCTAATAAGAATATTCGAAATACCGAAAAATATCCGATGTCTGGTCGTTGCAGGAATGGCACCTAAGACACCTGACGTAACACAAAGTAACAGAGTACTAACTACTAAACGCAGTACCAGAAATGCTAAAGCAACATTGTACCTATGTGGAACGGAACAATCAATATTTTAACTTCTAACACATCAAATTGTATGGCCACAAGCCAACTGCCACTCGCTGACGCGCTTCGTTAGGGCGAAACTCCGTTGCCGCGCCAGATTAGGGCGTGGTGGGATGAGCTTTGGCGCGATCTAATGGCAAAATGGCAGTAACGACTGTCGCAACTGAGGGCTGGGGTGGCTGTCATTGCAACGGTAAGTCTCCTCTTTGAGGAGCTGCTTAAGGGACGCTACGGGACGTCTTCACCTACCGCCTGACGCAGGTGCTTACCGGACACAGAAGTTTCATTAGGTTCCTGTTTCGGATTGGGTGGGAGGAAACGAACGGGTGTCATCACTGCGAGGATCGCATGGAGGTCACGGCAGTGCTCACCGCCAGAGTACTGCCGTGACCTCAGCGATGTAGTCCTCGTATAGTCTTACGCCCTGCTCCGGTTCAAGCCATGGTGCGGGTCGAAGAGGATTGGTATGCCGTCTCCTCCTGCCTGCGAAGCATTCATACTAACCAAGGAGGAGGCGGGGCCCGCGAAGAAACAAACCTCTTCATGTCCCACCCGTCGCGGGAGTCGCGACGGTCTCCGGTCACCATAAGTGCGGGTCTGCGGACGGCGAGCAAGGGTAGCTTGCCACCACATCCAGACTCGTGCGTACGAAGCGCCCCAAAGGGCAATTAGACCACCACAGAAGAAGCCCAGAAGGCTAGAGCAGGAGCAAGAACTGGGTGGTTTTTAGTCAGTAAGACTTTGACACTCCCTCTCGCCTAACCCAAGGCGGGAGAAGTCATTGGATGATTTCCCCCCTCATATTTACATGACGTATTAAGTTGTTACGAGGATACCCAAGTATCCTAGGCCAAGTATAAGATAGTATAATATTATTAGTGGTAAAAATTTTGATTTCCTTTTGTGATAAATAATATCTTTAAATATGAAATTGCCGTTCTACAGTACTGTGGCTATTTCAAATTAAATAATTTTCATTTGGCTCAGAATTCTAATTTCAAACTATTTTAGTTTTTTTTTCAAAAGTAGTCATTTGATAGTGAGTTATTGATTAGTGTTACATTTTCATCGCATTTCAATTTTTTTCGTCAATATGAATACGTTAAAAATCAAATAAGGAATACGAGAACCTTCGTGGCAGCCACGCGGCACAAGCGGCACGCAACATCAACGATGTTTGCGGAGCTAATACTACAAACCAACGCACCACCTTTTATTGGTTTGCTCGCTTCTGTTCTGGAAATAAGAAGTAGCATAAATGCCCCACTTTCGACAGCAAAGATAACTAGGTATCTCAGAAAATCGCTAAAACTAAGTGTAAAAAAAATGATATAAGATGAAAATGACTTTCGGTGATCATATTTGCTGGCTAGTGGCACAGTAGTGCCTAGCACATAAAAAAATGCTCTAAATATCAATTCTGAGGCAGAATACCTGTAATATTCTAACTTTTCATTTTAGTTTTACAATAAGATCAAAAACCAATTACATAACATAACATCACGCTTTTTATTTCTGAAAGGTCGGCAGAGGTGCACATTACAGCACTTAATGCCACTGTACAATGTAACACCCACTTTTCACTATTTATGTTATGAGCCCCATGTAATAGAGGGTGAGCCTATTGGCATATATCGTGCACAATTCCAGACTCCGTGCTACTACTGAGATTAAAAAAAACCAGTGGTTTGCCCGACTCAGGAATCGAACCTGAGATCCCTTGTCCGGCAGTCATACTTGCGACCACTCGGTCAACGAGGCAGTCAGAGAGGACGTAGGACACTGGGAGTCTGCATTCCTGTAATGATTTTTTTGTATTATCTTGGTTGGTTGAGGTGTAAGGTGTAAATATGTTTATAGACACCCAGCGCATTTTTGAAGCAGCATTGATGTAGAACAGGAATAAATAAGTTTTATATTATTTTTTCTTCACATCTTCCTTGTACCTAATAATGCAAATAAATTTAGAATGACACAGATGTTAATTTGTTTAACTCGTCGAGTACCGGTTTTATAGATACAATTAAAGAACAATAGGTCGCGGTCACCGGTGACCGCTTGGTGTTTGACAGTTTAATCTTTATTCCACTTTTTATGATCGTTAGAGTATTGCATGATTGACAGTAAAAGATGAGTAATACTGTGGCTGAAATAATATTTGGAGCAATTTCTAAGTAGGTATGATAACCAGTAAGTATGACAATCGGAGAAATGCAAATTAGTAATACTTATTTTTATCTATTTTTTGAGATATTTTTCTCAGCTGTCGAACGTGGAGTAATTTTCTTTGGAAGTTACAACCACTTATAAGTTGTAACTTCTCCTTGCGACCTGAAAAATAAGCCTCGCGGAAAAATGAATCTGTTTGATAAACGCTCAGCAAGTTGGTTGTATCCTGTTTCAGCACCTAAACAATGTTCTAAACGAAAATTTACCCCAAGAAAAGTGATGTTCAATCACTTTTGTTCTGTTCGTAAATTTCTGTTCTGTTTGGTGGTTTAGCGCCGGTGTGATTCATCATAGCTTCTTATTAAACGGGTCGAGCATTACTTGGTCAACCGCTCGTCTCTACTGCACCGCACGACAACGCGCGACCTCATAGTTACTGCACAACAGACGGCCTCCAAGTTGCAAGTACTGATATTAGAAGATTTCCGTCATCCACCCTACTCAACAGGCCTTGCACCTATAGTAGGGGAAATACTAAATTTGGATTTAATTTTACTCGAGCGTCGTTGGGACCTGTTGGATTTAGGAAGATATGGTGATAGAAAGAAAAAATGGTTTAGTGACAATTTCTTCCACCTGTGGGGGAAGGGAGAATCCACAAATCTTTGAAATTGTTACGCGTAACTTTTGTTCTCGTGGTCCAGCGTGTCAGATATTGATAGTAGGTATACATTACATGCTCCATGTGTCTTTGATAATGAAAATCTCTTAATCTGCCAGTTTGCATAGACGGTTGAATGTTCTGGAGACTACAAACGAGAAGCCTTTAATCCCTCCACTCTTGCAAATTAAGTTCGAATGGGCAGATTTTTTAAACGCACTTCCTTTAGCATGCTGTCGACCTCTCTTCCCTTAATCTGAGGAAACTGACTTTATTTAATATTTTTTTTTTCATATTTTTACGTCTTCCTTCTGGGTGCTTACTCTTGAAACCAATCTCAATGTCAATGCAATTTCAATCCAATAAAACCTCAATAATTATTCAATGTCAACACTACACAACCCCTATCGTAGCTGTTAAAATAGTATTCGGAGTACGGAATATAAAGCCAAACTCAATACCGTTTAGTTCATTTAATATCCACGCAATATGGATGCAATGGGCGCTAGTGTTGCAACTCAAGAGTACGAAATTTCACAATACCAATGTAAATCGATCGGAATTGGATTCAAGAGTAGGTAAGCCCCCAGATCATATGTATGGTGGGTATATTCAACGTGACACTAGTTTCCCCCATATTTTAATGTGACGCGCTCGAGCAACTACCGAAACCCCTTCATGGGCCCGCCTACTACTACCGACTACTACTTTTTCCAGAATGTGAATAGCTCCAGAGCCAGTACAAAATGCCTTTGAAGAATTTGATGCGTCCCGTATCGCTGATTTCTCTTTGAGGACGGCATTAATAAACTACCACAAAGTTGGCAAAGATGCATTGATTGCATGTGTGATTACTTCTGTTTATACAAATAAAAAATACATTAAAAAAATTCGTTTCAATTTTTTCATACAAAACGGCAATTTTATAGCCACTTATGATATTAACAAGTGGCCAATCAGCGAATCCAGGTCATGGGGGTCATGACCTCCCCCCTTGACCAATACAAAAACACATTTGTTACGTAAAAATTTGAATTTTCTTTAATCATACTTATATTACATCTTAATCAAAAACAATAACCTAAACACTTAGAAATAAAAACTTCAGATAATATTTGTAAGTATTATTAGTACTTCTTGATGGTCTTGCGGATGAGTGCCATGCGCTGCCTGTGTGCTTCAGTGACAGCTGCACGCTTGTACGGCCGGAGCTCATCATTACCGAATCCTGGGATCCACATGTTCCATTGTCGTTCTGGAATATTGATAACATTTTATGAGTTTCAATTCATATTAAAAAGTATACAAAGAAACATAATAGAAAGAAATTCGGTATCAGGCATTCTTTTCTGTTGAGAACATTCAAATACAACTCTTTCTACCATTTGTTATAAACCAAACATCACCATTTTGTAAATATTTACTGTTTTACTCTACTCAGACATTGATTTTGTCAGCAATAACTCATGGTAAAACCTATAATTGTTTGCCTGCCTGAATAGATCAAAATAAATGTAAAAGATTCTACTATAATACTGTATTCTTTGAATATAAGTAGCCTGCCTCGGCAACCAAGAGGTTGCAAGTGCGACTGCTGGGCAAGGGGGTCTCGGGCTTTGATTCTCGGGACGGGCAAAGTATAACTGGTTTTTTTTTTGTAATTCTCAGTTGTTGCATGGAGTCTGGAGTGCCCAGTATATGGATTGCCATATACCTAACCTATAGCAATTGAGGCTCACCCCCTATTACATAAGACTCATAACATAACAGTGAAAAGTGGGTGTTACACTGTACACTGGTATTAAGTGGAGCACAATGTGCAACTCTGCCTACCCCTTCGGAGATAAAAGGTGTGATGTTATGTCATCTATACTAATATTATAAAGAAGAAAGATTTGTACCTATTTTTGTATGTTTGTAATGAATAGGCTCAAAAAGTACTGGGCCGATTTAAAAAATTCTTTCACCAATAGAATGCTACATTCTTCCAATTTGATATAGGCTACATTTCATTTTGCAAAAAAATAGGGATCCTTGGTAAAATTTGAACAATGCAACCGAAGGTGTATAAAATGAGTCTTAAAATGTCTTTCGTCGAATGCGCTGCCAAAACTATTAGCGATAGAACAAAATAATGTACAACAATATTGAAGAACGTCATAATGCCTACAAAATACTCCGTGGTAGCATACGTCCAGCTATTGTAGTTATGCCAGTACAACAATCCAAATTTCAAAAAAATAAATAATTCTCTACCTCGTGCGAAGCCGGGACGGGCTGCTAGTGTGAATATAAGTTGCATATATTTCTTGTAAACAAAATGATTTAAATTGTCTACTCACCCAAATGAAGTTGTACATCTTTCAACTCAACATTGGGAGCATGCCGGTGCTTAGCCATAGCACAAGCAGCATTCAAAGTGGTGTCAATAAAGTCATCAGCCAGCTGCAGCAACATCTCCTCAACTTCTTCATCAAGCTGTACTGTGGGGTCCACCTCACGGACTAACTCTTGAAGACGGGGTCGGCTTAGCAACTGGAATTTAATGGAGTCTTTCATATAACAAACACTTGACAAAAAGGTATATAGAAGGATCATCTTTTATGGATAGTGTAAGAAATAGTCTCTTCTATACAATCATTCATATGAAAACTAAGGTTTACAATGTCATGTTATTTTTTGTGGTATTTTGTAGCATTTTATGTATCAGTAAATATTTTCTAGTACCTACCTACTAAGTAAATAATTTTAATTATTGATGTTATTCATAATAAAGCAATAAATTACCGTTTGAAATGAGGGTGGCACTACTTTAGAACATAGGAAATTGATTCATTTCATTCCTCCATTCATTCATTACCCCAGAAAAATACCATAAGTAGGTTGAAGTAACTATCTCAGCACAAATATGTATGAATGTGTATGCATACCTGCGTCGTCTGATCTCCACCGCCGCTTTGGTTGGCTTTAGCTCCAACCTGAGACTGTGTACCCATAGGACTGTGCTGTGATGGTGAGCCCTGGATCGAACTAGCCTGCAGCTGAGGACTTTGAATCGGATTGTTTACGTACTGAATAGTTCCCTGATTTATCGTTCCTATCGTTGGCATATTAGCACCTTGTCCCATAGAATTATTAGCCATTTTGAATGAATGTCAATTTATTTTATTTAATCAAGCAAGAACTCTGATCACAATTCGGATTTCAATTTTTATGACGCTTTATTGTAAAACAAGCACGACTGACGATTTCACGTTCGCTGCTTGACAATTTCACAGACCACAGACAATATATATTGACATAAACTATTTATTGTTTGTCTTCAGTTTAAATACAAGGCTTTTGGCACGCCAAATAATAATACTAATCGACTAAATTTTTCGTTTTAATAATTAAAATATTACTTGACAGACGTAATTTTTTAAATGCGATTAAGAATAATAAAAAGAAATATTTTGAAACATTGGAAAATTATATTATGAATTAATTATAAACGTAGAAATGGTATCAAGACCAGGATTAGAATTATTTTATTTTTTATGATTAAAAATATTTTAAACAGGTAAATGAAAGTATTTTACATTTCAAATCAATAATAATTTTATTTTTTAATCAACTTCGTCCAATAGCGACGAACTGTCAGAGAAATCGGAATCCATAAACAAATCTGATGGCATTTTTTTACTTTTTGCATCTACCATGAAGCTTTTCAACGCATCCCGGATATCCCAGCCGTGGTATTTTAGGCGCCTGAAATATAAATACAATGTTTACCATACGGGTTTCAATAAAATTAACAATTTCATTTAGAAAAAGAAGCTCTTCTCATGTTCAAGTTGTAGCAATAAGGGATTGTACACAAAACTGCGATGCAACGTTGCATCGCTAAAATGTGCGAGCTCCCTCTACGCATCGTAAGAACTTCCGAATTGGCTACTTGACAATTTCCGGGAAAATATTTTATAGTTAACATACTTTCATTTAAAATCCTATACAATTATATTTTCATCAGAAAAGTTTTATTTTATGGAGAAAATAATAATTTTTTTATTTGTCGATTTGTAATTCGCGCTTTAACACTCGATCACGTGACCTCTCCGAGCTATGACGTCGTATTCTAATAAACAAAAAAAGCGGTTTCTCATATGAATGAGTGGAAACAACATTTGACATAGATATTTCATATAATTGTAAAAATGGTAAGTTTCAAAATGTGTGCCGTGTCTATATGTAGAAGGAATAAGATTAAAAATCCAAAAATATATAATAAATAAACGCTCCTAAATGTCCTAATCGTCGAAAGTAATTTAAGTAATGGTTGAAACTACCACGCCTAAACAAGTAGTTTACATCTGATACATCTGCGATACTCTTTATTGAAGACCACTTTGATGTAAGTATATTTAAAAGAAATCAGTGTAAATAAACTTTAAGTAGATTTGAGCTGTCCGATCTTCACTTAATTTCCTTAAACTTCTAAAAAGCACAAATTAAAATGGTAAGCGTATTATTTTCAGAGATAAATACAAGAACAAAGATGGGGAACTATTTGTTTATTGAAATGTGAGGTCATGATGACATGACCGTTTTGCTCATTATTATCCACAGACAAACCAATCTCAGATTATTATCCAAAAATAAAATATTAAAAGAATTTTAAATGAAATAAAAAACATTAAGTTTAATTTGAAAGCAACCGTAAACAACATATTTTATATTTTGTTGTTACAACAGTCAAATAGCCAATTGTTTCGCATCGCGCATCAAAATCTTATCTTCCCAAAATCTTCTTTGTGTGTCTTTCCTGTATCTCCTAAGCAATAACAGAAGTGCATACTTCTTTTTACAATCCATGTCACGACCTCGTTTAGTATCGATCGGTCGTCGAAGGAATGGTCACTTTGGGAGACGCCTTGTCGCACGAATTCGCATCGCAGCAATTCGCAATTTTTTGTGTTGCGAATTCGCATCGCGTCGCATCGCAGTTTTGTACGAGCCCTAAAGTTCAGTAGAAGGTGGACCTTCTACTGAACTTTAATATACTGGAGTATATTATCATTTCCACTGGCACTTCCGCACCTTTCCTCCCTCCCTATGTAAATTGAGCCTTTACCTACATATTTTATATTCTCATAACTACATTAAAGGAAAACAGTACCTATAATAAAGGCAGGCAAGGAATTTTCCTTTCTAGATTTGAAGATTTGAAAGTATTAGTACTGTACATAAAGTATACTTACAATTCAACTTCAGTTTTCCTCAATTGAGTGAGATGTTGAAATGCGTTGATTAATGCATCACTCTTTTCAGGAGTAGGATTTATTAGTGATAGAGAATTCATATTTCTTATTGGATGCTGAAACAAATATAACAAATCGTACTTACAAATACTTATTTAGGAAAGATTTTTAATTAACTTCGACCAGCGGTTTCATTTTTGCTACCCGGAAAAACGTAGCACAATAGACGATACTATTTGAAAGCATAAAAAATCTCGGGTGATTAAACAATTCTATTGGTACATACAGATCCTAACCACTTAACCATTTTGCGGTCGGAAATTATAACCAATCTCAGCTCAAAATCTACATTTAAAGATTCTGAATTGAATTCGCTTATTACATGATTCAGCCGTTAGTAGCAAATCAATAAGACAAGATACTTACCAAAAAGCTTGTACTGATTATTTCCTTACTAGGATATGTAATTGAGTACATGTCATTTGTAATATGATATACAGAGTTATCTCTAATAGTATAGATAGTGAAAATAAATGTCCTTCTGAATTGAAACATTGTTCCGCTGTATTTTTCTTTAAAAATTCCATCGATGACAATTTGTAGTGACTTTTTCTGTAACAAAAACCATTGCCATAACTTTAAACTTGCATGAGTCATCATTATCATCAACTAGAATAAGTCTACTGCGTTCCTGCTGAATGCAGCCTGTATACAGCAGTCGACTTACTATATAGTTCGCCCGTAAAGAGTTTATCCTTACTATATAATATTATAAATCGGAAAGTGAGTTTGTTTGTTTGTTTGTTTGTTCCGACTTCACGCCGTAACTACTAAACCGATTGCATTGAATTTTTGCAGACGTAAAGTTAGTAGTCTGGATTAAATAGTAGGGTACTTTTTATCCCGAAAAAATTTATATTACCGAGGAAAAATAAAAGTATTGGTATAGATGGCGCTGTATGTATTTGTATATGTCACATAGGCTACTTTTTATCCTTTTGTGACGCGAGCGAAGCCGCGGGTAAAAGCTAGTTTTAATTATTTCGTAAAGGCCTGGGATCACAATTAGTCACTGAACGTTAAGGTAATGCTACAGTTTATCCATCGCAATTTTAGAACATAAGGAGAAGTAAGAAATATTCTAATAGGTGAAAAACACCCAATAACACTACACGACCTGAGATTCAATCCTTTAACTCAGCACTCACGATTGGAATCCTATAAAGAGGCAAATGAACAACAAATATGTTATATTTTATACAAGGTTTAATTTTAAAACCGTGTCATTTCTCGGGGGCATGTCACAGAAGTCATAAACGTTCAATGTAAGAGAAAATTTCGGGCCAATAGTAAAAAAAGGCTATAATAAATCGTTTAAGTTCAACAGTATTTCAGAATAAGCGACAGCAATGTTTTTATTGGAGTTTTAAGGAATTAGGAATAATATCAATTACGTGTTGGACTTTGTGTGTGTTAAGCCGCGTTATAAAGCTAGTTATAAGTCGGCGGCGTGTACTTTGCACTTACGGATTTCCGTAATTTCAGAAAAGTGAAAAATATTTACCTACATTTTTTTTATTGATTCGGACTCAATCGATAGCCAAGTTACCCCCTAGAAAATGACGCGGCTTTAAAACAACACCTTGTATCATATTTGTATATACTCACATCATGTACAAGCACATCGACGGTAAAAGTGCTCCTATCATGCAATGTTTCAGGGAAGGTCGATAGGATATTGCTGATGTGTTGTTTAGTAGTATACGTCTTAGCTCCCTGCACGTACACCGGTCGTTTGCAAGGGTTCATCATATTGCGCGAGCATTGTGTGTAGTGGTAGTATAACTTATCAGCTTCTGGAATTGAGAAAAAATGTTTAGCCTATTAGGGATTATACAACACGGGTAATGTTCACGGTAATCTCTACTTGAGCACTGCTCCTTCTGGTTCAGAGTTTTGGAGTCAATGAAAATCGGGTTATGTCAACCGAATATATTTCGCGTGATTCCAGAGAGAGAGGACCGTTCGCCCTGACCAGTGCGCAGTAACTGGTCGTCCAAAGCATACATCAGGTGCACATACAATTTTCTTACCTTGCACTCTGCCTCGCATTCATACATGTGTCCCTACAGCCTCTTATTTGTTATATATTATATATATCTTAGTTAAAAGTTGCGGGTATAATGTGTTTTACACCGGGAGCCGGTGTTTCAACAGATAAAAGGTTAGTAGTTATTTTAGTTAAAACATAATATCATGTCTTTTGGTCAATGAAGGGTTAACAGATATAAAATGTCATGTCTTCTTTTCACTTGCAATTTCCGAACTTTAGTTAGGTAACCGAAAATTTAAAGTGCCTCCCTCCCCATGGTAACTTTAATTTTAATGCAATATGTCTTTACTACTATCTTCTTTCTATGTTGAACTATTATAGTTATAATTTTATTCGGAACCATGTCCACTAATATGAGTCAGATTTTGTTGATATTTTCTATTCAATCTGCGTAGAATTGTAGGCTCATTAATTAAATGTTACACAATTGTTATACGGATGCAACAGGTTCCTATTTTTGTATGTCTCTGTACTGTCTTTGATATATGGTTGCAGTTTTAGGATACAATATATTAACTAGTTACAAGATCGTAACATAACTTACCGGACAAGTCGCACGTCAACGTAAACACAGCGTTTTCATCATACAGCGGTTCAATCTTTTTCTTCCGTATCTTCGGTGGCTGGTCATAGTTCGAGAAATATAACGTGACGAACTTTTCAACTAACATCTTAGTTCTCCTGTCCGGAACACACAGATAGTTTCTGTAGAATGGATACACTATACCATTTTGATTTAACGGTATACCGTCCTGAAAGAAGAATTAAGTATTTATAAAATTAAAATGTGTTTGTGCTTTTCCTATGAAAAAATTCAAGATTAATCAGTCAGTGACGTAATGGAATGTCCTACCACAAATGACCTGTCAATTTCTTTTTAAAAAATCTTGCCTTTAGCTATGAGGCCTATATATATATATATATATCCTAAGCCTAGCAATAGCACTTTCAATATTTAAAGTAAACTGTAAAACTTTTATAGATTGAAATATTTGTACACTGTTCTGTTGTAGATTTGGATTCTAAAGCTATTGCCACATACCGGACGCCATGCTAGATTCGTTTAAACTACTAATAGTATATTACTATACCATTATATTTGTAGTATTATTATACTTGAAAAGGTAAAAATATCTGAATAACTATTTTGGTTAATCTAATTCCAAAACTCCAATCTATTTGGTTGGTAATTTCACTTGTATGTTGCTTGCTTGTCATGTTACTAAAGAGACAGTCAAACGAAAAATATATTAAAAAACATTACCAGTTCAGTAAGTCTAGGAAATTTCATAGTAACTGTTTTGACATAGGTGACCGGATCTAAATCAGCACATAAAGGATTGCCTTCAAGCCAGAGCTTCTCTATCTTACTGCTGACTCTGGATAATTCGGCGATTGAGGGAATCTGCAAAAAGAAATAAACAATTAATTATTTTGTTATATCTACAGTAAAGTCCTAGTTTGATAACATGAAAAATATAATTAAAAGGTACAGCTGGGTAAAAAAAGTTTGGAGTACTTGAGGTCGCTAGTGTCGTCTTTGGCAACCTACGCTACGACTTAATCGGTTTTGATATTTTTATTGTTATCAAGTTTATAAAGAAGAGGCACTTTTCAGATCATTGTTTATTCATGGGATATGGTCCGAAGTGGGTGATTCAGTCCAAATTAATGTAAGTTCCACTTCTAGCAGTCATCATGTCAAACTTTTTTTTGCCAAGCTGTATTTGGCAGAATTTGGTAAGTTTTACTTTCAGAATCAATGAGAGATAGACTTTGAAAAATAGGTATGTTTCTTGCTTAGTATGAAACACTCATTAGGAGAGACTTCCATAAGAAATACACTGAAGGAGATCATCATGACTCTATACATTTTTAAGCATTTTTGAAATTTCTGAAAAAAAAAATCTCCTTTGACAGAAAAATGTACAAATAAATGTACTAAAGTTACTTACCCAGTGTCAGAAAGTAAAGAATTAAAAAAGAATAGAAACTTACATTGTTGTGGCTGAAGTTTACAGCAGTTAAATCTGCCTTTATGAAGAAGTTCAAGACATCTAGTGGTACTACACTGAAATCATAAATTTGTTTTTGTTAACCTATATTGCATATTTCCACAAAAAATATAATCTAATAGATGCAAACATTTTCTCTTTATTTTTTCTTTCTTTCCTCTGTCTTTATAAAAATTACTTTAAAGAATAGAAATAATAAGAATGATCATTAATTAAAATGAAAATTACCTACAATCAGAATTTACTAGGTAAAATGTACGCCTTATTTTATTATTATTATTTAACAGTAGAACACAACACTCCTTTCTTTGGCATTCTCAAAAAACTAAGGTTTCCTTTTAACTTCTAGCCTGTTGATACATGACACAATAGAAGACATCATGTCTCACGTAGATCTGCATTCCAACAGACCAGAGGCTAAAGAGCTGGTGGTGCACATATTAAAATTGTAGTAACTACAGTAAAAAAAAATCAACCAACTTACCTTAAGTTATTGTGGCTTAAATTCAAAATCTTTGTGTCTCTTCCCATTCTCAGCATTAGTATTTTAAAATTGGCAAGCAGAGAGATTTTAAAGAAAAATATTCTTTTACTGGTAAATTCTGAAAGTCATAAATAAAAGACGTTCAGTAAAATAATTTCATTATACTTTAACTAAGTATATTAATTATATACAATTAAATATAAAGCCAAAGATTTTGTTTGTTTGAACTTGCTAATCTCCGAAACTACTGGACCGATTTGAAAAACTGTTTTTGTGTTGAATAGTCCTTTTAACAAGGAAAACTATGGGCTATAAAACAACACACTGTAATCAATAGAAGCCAAGTAGAGCAGATGAAACCGTGCGGGATTAGCAAATATGTTAAAAAGAGGTGATTAAAATTACAGATTCCTGATGATAAAAATATACTTTTAAATACTTTCAACAATAAATTGCAAGTCAAAGCGGATACAAACCTTTGTCTTACATATAAGACAAATAATTCTACTAATATTTACAAGTTTCTCTCGACTCACCTGCATCATCACAGAAGTTAGACAAGTCCAACTCGCACAACTCATTAAATCTCTGACTTACAACACTATTAACCACCTCTTCAACGGTAATCATTTTTCCAAAGAAATCTATAGATGTTTTATCGTAGAATAGAATATCTATGTTGTACATGGTCCGACAAAATGGAAACATGAAGTCAAACTTAATTATTTCTGATATTACGGTCAGACTTGAGGTATAGAAAGTAGCAATGTCGCCTTGAGTAGAACAGTTTATAGGTATTATTGCTACTCCAAAGTATGTATGCATTCTTTCGAATAATTGGTGTAAGGTATGTTGCCAGTTGTGTATCTGTGGATTAGAAGAGAAAAGTATGGTTATGCATTTCATTATTGCAAAAAGGTTTCTTTTCCAAATAATTTTATCATTATAAAGTATTTAGACACTTCTTAACCGTTCTTATCGTACAACAGATGCTTAAATGTTTACATTCGTAATGAATGTAATTTTTTAATGTTGTACAATAAAGAGTTATAAATTTATCCAATTCCTAATAAACTATATAAGAATATGATCAAAGTGGTTAATAAACTTTACCATAACTTTATGCAGAAAGTGTTTTGCCACCTTATCCTCACTTTTTAGGCAATTTTCAATACTTTCGGCGAGTTTTGAATAAGACGACTGCCTATTAAGTAGGAATTTTTGGTATTTCTGTAATTCATGGTCATTGAGCGACATGGTGACATTAAATGCTTATTTAATAATTATTTTAATATTATTACTTATACATTACACTGTATTAAACCAATATGTTAATAAGAAAAATAATCTGTTTATTTTTGTAATGACAAAATGACATTAATAAAATATTGACAAAAACAGAAGGTGTCATACATCCCATTAGTGATGCCAAAACGCAAAAGCAGTAAAAGCTAAAAACTACTAAAAAGTTGTCTAGAGCAGTAGAGCTGCAAAAGCTTAATAATACTAATTGTCTATGTAGGCATGTCATGACTGGTTAATAATTTCGCAAGCACTCTGGCTAGAAAATTTTGACGTTGATTACTGAAACGAGAAATGTCACGTCTTTGACAATTATCCACTGGGTTTGTAAATCGCGTGAATAATTGCGATTTCTATCAGTATTTACAAATATAACAAGATTGGAATAGCTTCTCAAGAAACATGAAGCCTGCATTTATTTCACTATGTAAAATTGCACTGTTCGTGTTGGTCTTTATGAGTGTAATATCTCATGTAGTGATCGGGGATTCGTCTGCTAAAAAACTGCAAATTGGAGTTAAGAAAAGGCCTAGCGAATGTCCAATAAAAAGCAAAAAGGGAGATCTTCTTCATATGCATTATACGGTAACTATTTGTAAAGTTTTAACGTGATCTTCAATGCGATATAATGTCTTGTGCAGTTTATTAGCTATTCTGTTATGATAGATTGTGAATGTTACTTTAATGTATGAAACTTTGTATTTTCAGGGTACACTAGAAGATGGAACTGAATTTGATAGCTCAATCCCCCGTGGGAACCCATTAACCTTCACACTTGGTTCAGGACAGGTCATAAAGGGTTGGGACCAAGGTTTAATTGGAATGTGTGAAGGGGAGCAAAGGAAACTAGTCATTCCGCCTCATTTGGCCTATGGTGAGGCCGGAGCACCACCAAAGATTCCCAAGTCTGCAACTTTAACATTCCATGTAGATCTTGTCAAGATTGAAAGGAAGGATGAATTATAATTTATTATTCATCCTAAAAACCTTCAGTAGTTATTTATTTTATATTATGTTAAGTAAATGTGATATTAATTCAGATGTTTTATAATTTATGAGTGAAGAACAATCATTACTTTATACTTTTATAATCACAATGTTTTATTATGATTAAATGTGTACTACTGAAGGAAACAAGCTTCTTTTATTAAATCCTCAAATATTATTATTGATTTAATATTATACTATTGATGGCTATGTCACCTCTTTCATAGCATATTAGGTGAAGAGCTAACATTGATAGCAGTGGCAGAAGTGGTTTTATATGCTACTTGTTTCTGATAACATCAACGTTAAGTAGTTACTGAGATATCAATGAGGATTCTTATAAGAATAAGAAGTTCTTATTTTTATCAGTAAATTCTGTTTACCTATCAATTTTACAAAACTGTTATTGTTATTTGAATGCCTATTTAGGAAACACAAGTCCTAAAAATGTTAGAATTATGTATCAGTTTTAGTTCTTACATCAATCAAACAATGCTTCAAATTAAAAAGTTACGTTTAATACAAAGTACAAAATTGATCAAAAAATACAAGAATAAAGGTTTATGAACTTTGTTATTTGTGAATCACAAATAGGTACCTAATCACAATATTTTTTATAGTGTGTAATTCTCAATAAGTTGAAAATTAGGCAATATTTTTTAATGAAAACACTTAATTCCTCGTGTATTTTTAATAACTTACAACACTGATCTAACAATGTCAGTAGAGTCAAGACGTCAACGTCATTCAAGGTTGAGTTGAAGTTGAAGGTGTCATTTATGTTATCTTTCGACTCTGTATTCTGCCGTATTTACAAATCATCTTTAACCAAATTGAACACGGTTCAATGATTTCGGATTACGTGGTAAAATATTAAGTAGTGTAATAATGGTTAAGATAATATTTCTCCATCCTGATTTGGGTATTGGTGGTGCTGAGCGGTTAGTTATAGACGCTGCGCTTGCTTTCAAGAATAAAGGCCACGATGTAGCCTTTTACACGAATCATCACGATCCTACGCACTGCTTCGCTGAGACACGAGATGGTACGTTTCCTGTATCGGTTGTGGGCGACTGGATACCTCGCTCTATATTCGGTAGATTCAAAGCCGCGTGTGCTTACGTACGCATGGTTTACGCCGCTGTTTACATGGCGTGGTACGTGATACCAGATGAAGAACCGACTCTAATATTCTGCGACCTCATATCTCTATGCATTCCATTTTTGAAAATGGCAAGGGGACCATTTCGTGTGGTGTTTTATTGTCATCATCCGGATAAATTACTCACTTCCGAAGGAGGTTTATTGAAGAAGATATACAGGGCACCATTGAACTGGCTGGAAGAACTGACGACAGCACAGGCAGACAAAGTCCTAGTGAATAGTAAATATACTGCCCGGGTGTACCAGGATGCATTCCAGAGAATCAAAGAGATACCTGACATTTGCTATCCATCCATAAATACTGAATACTTTAAGATGACAATACCAAAACCTTTGAAAGAGGTTGTACCTGTGGGGACTGATAAGTTTATATTCTTGTCAATAAATAGATATGAGAGGAAGAAGAATCTTCAATTAGCTATAAGAGCATTTGAGCATTTGAAGCATATTTTGAATGAGGCTGACTGGAACAGGGTGCATTTAATAATGGCGGGTGGATTTGACCCAATAAACCTGGAGAATATGGAGCATTATATTGAGCTAACAGATTTAGTGGCTGAGCTGGATATAGAAGATAAAATTACTTTTATGAAATCTCCCAAAGATGATGAGAAAGTGTCACTGTTGTACAACTGCAGGGCTTTGGTGTATACTCCATCTAATGAGCATTTTGGCATTGTGCCTTTAGAGGCTATGTACTTCAAGAAGCCAGTGATTGCTGTGAACAGTGGTGGACCTACAGAAACAATCGTGAATGAAGTGACAGGTTTCTTGTGCCAACCTAACAGTAAATCCTTTGCTCAGGCTATGAGTAAATTGGTACTGAACCCTGAATTAGGTGAGAAGCTAGGTGAGGCTGGATTGAAGAGATTTGAGACAAAATTCTCCTTTGATGCTTTCACGGATCAATTAGATGGTATCTTGACTAGGGAGAGGCAGATTGTGTCTGAAGCGAGGGCCATTGAGTACGAGAATCGCAAACGTAAATAACAGGATGCTGGCACGCCAACAATATGTGATATTGTTTGAGTGTGCACACTAAGCATAAGCTATAATACTAATCATTGTTCACATGTTAGTGGGGATAACGAAACTTAAATAAAAATCTCCCAAAGCTTACATAACAAATTGTAATGCTAATAAATGTTTTGTAAATAAAGTCATGTACATAATGTATGTGATAGTGTAGATGAATGTCTTAGCTTAGGCACTGATAGCAGAGATTGTAATTTAAAACAAGTGTAAAAAAATTAAATTAGTTGCAGAAAATACATAGAGCAATTATGTGATAGCTTAGTTGCCAATTTAATTGTTATGTCTAATGCCCTGTACCACAATGTCTGTTAAAACGTATAATAGTCTAATGCCCAAATACTGAAATGTTACTCAAATTTAAGTTGCGCTTAAGCATAGTTCTGTCACTACAAATTCTTTGCTAAATGACAGAGACAGCACGATATTTAAGCATGACTTAAAATTGAGTAATGTTTCAGTATTCCAGCATAACTGACAGATACTTTGATGTATATTCAGAACAAACAGAACATGTGTGAAAATACCATTTATGTAAATACAGTTAAGCTAACAACTTGATCGTGCATTTTGGAACAGGTCTTTAGATTTATAAGTAAAATATTTAATACTATATCAAAAATACTTAAATAATGATGTAAGCCAATTACTTGTTGTAAGCTAATTATAAGTTTTCGGCTTACTCACGAAACTGTTTGATGACAAACTCTACTAGTTTCAAGCCATGCTAGAGGCTCATATTTATGAACAGCGTGAGTAAGCTGAAAACATTATAATTAACTCGTCGAGTACCGTATTTATAGACACAATTAAAGAACAATAGGTTGCGGTCACCGGTGACCGCTTGGAGTTTGACAGTTTAATCTAGTATGTGTCAAGAAGTTTTAAGGCTTTGACTGCCAATAAAAAACTGTTGAAGGCAAATCCTCCGCTAACGGCGGCCACTGGTGACCCCCGTGGCGTTTAATGTGTAATATTAACTGTTGTAAGTTCCATGTGAATACTAATAATAGTTGTTAGATAATTGTTGTGTTGTAATAGAGAATGATATTAGCTCCAATTTCCTTCCATATTGTTGTACTATCTTGCTTTTTAGTTGCTGGCTGACTATAGCTTTTGAAATGAACTACTTAACATTTCTTAGGACTGGAAAATGATGTTGTTTCTTAGCTACTCATTTAAAACTTACTGAATATCCTTGTGTTACAGTTTTTTGACAATATTTTATGCTCTTTTTTAATTAAATTTAGTGCTAATTAATCTTTTCCAAAGATATTTCTTTTGTAATCAGTGTTCATTAAAATGTGATGTCTTTTTTTAATGTATGCATTTTGTCTTAAGTTTACAAAAATGAGTTTATAGTTAACTCTAGGTTTGTTTATTTGTCCTATTAGTATAGATTAAAATTAAATATAGAAATAATTTGTTGACTGGAAAGAGAGAGAGAATCTTTATCTTATTATTATAAAAAAAAAAAAAATTGAAAACAAAAATAAGTTAGCAGTTTTCGCAATTTTGGCTTTTATTGCTTTGAAGATAAGACATGTTGAATGGGAACTGAAACAAATAGGCACCTTTTGCAAACAAAATGTAAGATCTATGAAGCTCAAAATATAGCTCCTATATAGATCTTATTGTTTTTGGAAATAAGAGTCAACATTAAATGGATGAACTGTATTATTATAACATTTTAAAAACTCTTGCTTTGTATTGCCTACTGCATAATCATTAAAAACATTTATTCACTGATTCAGAATTTAAAACTTTATTACGACTGTTAATAAAAATATTACAATAAATAGAATCTGTTACATATTTTTGTAATAAAAATGCGTAAAATAATATTTTCATGTAACGATTTATGAGAAACATTCAAAGACATAGCTTCGATATTAATGTTAAATATATGTACTGATGTAAATAAAATCATTTTAAACGTTACTACCTACTTTTCATTTACCTACTAACAACAAAAAAGTAAAAGGACTGCACGGTTGGCGCGAGGGCTGGGCAACTGGCTGCCGTGCAACGTGCCGCGGGTTCGATTCCCGCACGGAACAACTCTTTGTGTGATCCACGGATCCAGTATGTGATATTGTATGTTTGTAAGCGCACCCACGCACAGACAGGTATTTGGCCCAAAAAGCTGGCCAAAATTGATTTTTTTTAAATTAATTCTACTCCCTCTAAGCTATTGTTTCCAAAAATAAGGATAACTGCTCCAAACAATAGCAAAAAACACAAAGCGCTAGCCCCTTCCAGTACATCGTGGGCTCAGTCGGAAGTTACCGTTCGCCAAAAGTGTTCGTGTGACTGTTCGATGGGCTCAGATTTCGTTGTTTTGAAATATTTGTTATCTTGTGACTGAACGATTTTGCGTTGGTTTTCATTATGGATTGTACACAACCAGGTATGTATTTTATTTGGCACTTACTTTTAACAAGTAATCTATAGCTTTTCTTTATTTATACCCTTGGGAAGCAAGCCTCAAGAAACTGCTTTTAAAAAACACATTTTGGAAGATCAAAGGGAGTTTTAATATATTTCTCATCATTTCTAAGCCAAAATTGTAATGATTAGCTTTAGAATAGACCTTTTAGGATGTAATTAAGTACGAAATAGCCGCCCCAAAGTGCCCCTCTATTTTTGGTGATTTTTTTCCCTAGACACGCTCGATACTCAGTAATTGAAGTTTTACTTATATTTGGTGTATTTTTGTTATAGGCTCTTCTGGAATGAGAGTCATGACTCGAAATGATTTATTTAATATAATGGAACGTTCAAATACCTATCTAGCGATCCTGAAATCCACTGAGTAACTGAAACGTGCGCTGAAGTACAGGTTCAAAATCTCATGGATCACACGGCACAACGACTGATTTTACATCTTGGTGAGGCAGTGGAACAATTGAGTGAAGCAGAAAAACAATCATTAGTATTAATAAGTAATTGGAGCTGCGATGGATCTCAACAGATGCAGTATAAAATGAAATTTGAAAATGAAACCGATTCGGACGCAAACATATTCCAAAGTTCCATGGTACCGTTTCAGTTGATTTACGGACCGGAAAGAAAAATACTGTGGCAAAATCCTACTCCATCTTTACCACGGTATTGTTGGCCTATAATAATCAGATTCATAAAAGAAACTACAGATGTGACAAATGAAGAGATTGACTATATTAAATCGCAAATAACAGCGCTCACTAAAAGCGAAGTCAACAGCTTTTCCATTAAGCATAAAATGCTTTTCGCCATGATTGATGGAAAAGTATGCAATCAACCATGAGGTGCTACATTCATTACAGTTTAATGATTTAGAGAAGGAGAGACCATGCAAAAAAGAAAACCTAGAATTCGGCTTATCTTTGTTGCATGCTCGGATAAGATTTTTTGAGAGTATTTTACATGTGGCCTATAGATTGCCCGTAAAAAAATGGAACGTACGCCTTACTGCCGAGGAAAAGCAAGCAGTGGAAAATAAAAAAAAAGAAATCCAAGATAAGTTCCGGGAGAAACTCGGTCTGTTGGTGGATATACCAAAAGCCAACTTTGGAAATACCAATGACGGAAACACTAGCAGACGTTTTTTTGAAAGTTTCGAAGTATCAGCGACAATTACGGGGATAGACGTAAATTTAATTTATAGATTAAAAGTGATTTTGGACACATTGTGCTGTGGTTTAAAAATAAACTGCGAGATGTTTGAAAGATATTGCCAAGAAACGGCAAAGTTGTACGTTTCTTTGTATAAGTTTTACCCAATGTCTCCGACATTGCATAAAGTGTTGCGTCATGGGGCTTCAGTGGTAAGAGAAGCAATTCTTTCCATTAGACAACTGTCCGAAGAAGCGGCAGAAGCCCGCAACAAACACATTAGGATGTTCCGGCTCAACTACGCCAGAAAATTTTCCCGGATAGCCTGCAACGCAGATGTTTCTAACAGGCTCCTCTTAACTTCCGACCCTGTCCTGACGGGCATGAGGAAGAGGAAGAATAAAAAAAAATGTGTCACTTTCGGCTGATGTTTTAAATTTGTTACTAGAAAGTGACGTTTTAAATTTAAGTTTTGATGAAGACGACAAAAATGAAGAATAAATGCTTGTATATGTTACATACGCTTTTTTTTTACCTTTTCCAAGCTAAAACTTAAATAAAACATCGTTTGACAACCATTAGGCGTACCAAATATTTTTGGCCAACTTTTAGGTCCAAATACCTGTCTGTGCCACGGCACAGGAGAAAATCCTAGTGTGGGGCAATTTTTGCAAGATGCTGTTGCCCTTTTAAATTATTTCAAATTGTATTACTTTTTTCCTTAACCTTTTGAACGCCAGAGCAAAAACGCATGAACTTGCCCTCAACGCCAGGCCACAAATTCACCGCAAATACCTACGAAAAAAATAGGGATTCCAAAACTTCATCGATAATCAATTTTATTTTCATTTTCGTCTTTAATTTCGAAATATAATGTCCTTATAACATTGAAATTTAATTCAACATTACATTTCTTCCTATTAAAGTAATAGTTGTACACTATTTACAGACTTGTATAATACCGTAATAACAGATATGAGACTACAATATATTTAAATATAATAACTGTAGGTACAACACTATTCTTGATCTGCTGTCTTCATATTGTGACCATGGCGTGGACGGCCCGCCATTTTAATAACTACTTCGCTTCCGAAATAAGGATGTGGCAACGTAATATCTCGTTTATCGATGTTCTAGTACAATATTATTTTATAATAAATGAAACACGTTTTTTAAATCAGATTTATAATTCCGAATGTAACAGGTACTTAAAAATATATGATTGAAATAGGTTAAGATAAATAAAAACTATGAAAAAATAGAAAATTTTAATAGAATGTTATACAGTATGTACTATGTATACATGTTTTTAAATATTAAGTTCTATAAACCTGGCATAAAAAGTAACAAATTAAAACAATTAACGATTATATATAATTATCACAATTACCAATCAGTCTTATACTAATAAATCTTTTGAATAATAGAACAAAATTATACAAAATCTACAATGCAACCTGCATTCTGATCATCTAATTCGGTGGGTGCAAAGTGGGTGGTGGGGACAGTGAAATCGATCTCAGCGCGCACCGTGGCTAAAAAAGGAACTTTTGGCAGACTTTATTCCACGAAGTTATAGGTAAATATGGAGCCCACACTTAGAATAAAAGTTTCGAGTCAAATACTCTCGCTCCTATTCTCTGAGGCAAACTGAGGTCTGATCTCTTTTTCTAGTGTACTACAGAAATTGAAACAAACTGACCTCAGACAGTAGAAGAGAAATAAAAATTCAAGTAGGTTCAAGTAGGTTCCGTAGTCATTAAATTCCCACTCATTATAATAGTCACTTAATATAAATCTTGAACTCGATATCACAAGTAAATTAATCATAAATATTATTCATTCACTTCACTAATTTCTGGTCGCCGCGCTTGTGACGTCACGATATTGTCGTCTAGTCGTGACCATGGCGTACAGGGTACCTACTGATAATTCGGGTTGCGTTAGGGATGCGCTTGAGTTGGGATTAGTGAATATCGAAATTCGACCCAACCAAATTTTAATTTTGACTATGTAGCTTATTGAATGATTTTTAAGACTGGTTTTATAAAATTAATGCTGCTTTATCCTAGTACCAAATTATACCTAAAATAATATATTCCAGAGGAAAGTTTCGAATCGATCTTTGATTTGAAATAATGATATTATCCAACATGCGTTACATCACTAGCGGTCACGCAGTTATGACTCTGGCGTGTGAGGACATTCTTTTTTCAGAGTTTATTTCTTTCTTTTTAACGTAAAATTTCTCAATATTTATAATGCAATTTAATTAGTTTTATGGAAATAAATAAATTTTGGACCTTCTATTTTACAGGTATATAAATAAATAGGCATTAAAGTAATGTTTAAATAGTTTATTTCGTGTTTTAATGTACCGTTGTTTTTGTCACATATTTGTGTCGTTGGCGCTCAGGGACAGTTTTCGCTTGTCACGTATTTGTGACCCTAGCGCTCAAAAGGTTAAACATGTCTTGATATTAGTGTACACAGGGAAGTCGCGTAGAATGTAAAAGGTTACCGGGGCTCCGGCTCAAAGTGCATAGGAAGGTTTTTATTCAGTAAGACTGACACTCCTTCCCGCCTCACCCAGCCGGGAGAATTCATTTGATGACTTTCCCACGTTAAAAAAGTGCATGCGGAAGGAATATCATCGAATTTCCCGATATCGATTTACATACTATTCCCTACCTTCCACGTAGGAGGTACAGTGGGCAGCAGATCAACCTCTAATCTGTCAAATTATTCATTGGATTTTCGACTTAACGTCAATACAATAAAGTTGAAGATGTAATAAAGAATTTTGAGAGAAAGTGATAAGTTGACCTGTAGCCAACATACGTACAATTCAAACTCAAACTCAAAAGCATTTATTCCAATTAAACCATAATTTTAGTACTTTTGAAACGTCGACAAATATACAATCTATCTATATCTATATCTTCTATACTTCTATATATATTTATATACATATAATAAAATTGTAGAAAAGTGCTGTCTGTACATTGAAAATAAAAATAAAAAAAATAGCAGGGGTTATTGTTATGTCGATGTCGAACCCAAAAATGTAATTAATTTTTTTTTTGTCTGTTTGTCTGTTCACGCTAATCTCAGAAACGGTTGATCCGAGTTGGATGCGGTTTTCACGAATGTATTGTGGTATGCTTCAGTTATGCTTTAGTGTTTGTTTCATGTCAATCGGTTCATAAATAAAAAAGTTATGTCAAATTAAAGAATCACGTCGTGAGTATATATTTAAAAAAAAACGCTGCTCATAGTCACTATTCCACGCGAACGAAGTCGCGGGCACAGCTAGTTATAAATAATAGTCTGTCTGTCTGTTCGTCAGTGAAGCTAGGCTAATGCTAAGCTAGGCTATAGTTATGCAACGAAAACAGATATATCATTCGTATTCAATAAATCTGTATGTTAATAATCTAACAATCTACGATTACTTACATCGCTTGATGACTGTATCCGGTTAATAAAAGATTAGCTACATCGATGAGCAATTGGAAATTACGTAATATACCTACCTAATTATATCATTACTATAAATACTTATTGTTGGTATAATAAGTAGATAATTTACTAATAAGTCGGTATGTACCCACTAACTAATAACTCTGACTGCCAGAGTGCAGAGGTTACGGGAGAATGGGTTTCCTGCACCGTCGTACCTACCCACGTAGACGTCGGTCGCGGGGGACACCTGGTTGATTCTCAAAACCAGGTGTCGCCTGGTTGTTTTTCAGTCAATCTGCCATGCAGGCACCGGGTGTCGATGAAGAAGATAGACCTACACGCGTTGTTTTTTTTTAATCCATAGGGGGTCATATTTTAAACGTTGCCCCAAATTTGGATTTTCTCCTGTGTCGTGACTGGAACTGAAACAACAATTTTTGGATCACACAAAGAGTTGCACCGTGTGGGATCGAATCTGCTGCACATTGCGTGTGTTGCAGTTGGTTGCCCAGTCAACGCTCTAACTGGTGCGGGAGGGTATCTAAAGGAAAAGGACCTTTGATAACTTTTTTGAAGAAATTTTAAAAATTATGTATGTACGCTACATTCAGGAACTAAGTAGGTACCTACGTGGTTGTATTGTAACTGCTTATCAGCGGGACAGACCAATTGCCTAATAGGTCCGCAAATGTTTCCGTCTCGTCCGATTAATCATCAAAGAAAATCACTGTATTATTGAGATTGATAAGTTTATCACTCATTAGTAGGTACATTATAGATAACTTGTACAGTGCACCTAGGTACCTACTGAGTAGCATAGATAAACAGGCCTTATCAAAACGTTTACCTAAATGAATTATTAGCCAACTAGCTTCTGCCAGCGGCTTCGCCCGGGACCCCGCGGTATCAGGGGTAAAAAGTAGCCTATCTATTACATCAGATCATATTACCTCTGTTCCTCATCAAGGTCCCTTCAGTCGTTTTGATATGACTGAGTAACAAACATACACACACAAACTCACATATTATCACATTTATAATATCGGTTCAATCTAATTTCAACCATCGGCCCTACAGTTACAGCGTAATGTCTACTGCGATTAACCTAAAATTCGACAAACTTATATTTGCGTAGCTGTGCCTAGGGATTGAGCCGCACAATTACTAAAAAGTTCCCAGTGTTGTGCCCAGGATATTAAAGTATAATCATACCAAGTTTCATAGTAATCAGACCGGTAGTTTTTGCGTGATGCGTGAACACATAGACAGACAGACGGACAAACATTTTTTAATTGCAATTTTGGGTTCAGTTTCTATCTATTAACACCCTTACTGTTTATTTGTTTTATATTTTCAACTAGCGACCCGCCCCGGCTTCGCACGGGTGTAATTAATATGCATATACTATACATATAAACCTTAATTAAGAATCACACTATCCATTAAAAAAAAAATCGCATTAAAATCCGTTGCGTAGTTTTAAAGATCTAAGCATACATAGGGACAGACAGACGGCGGATAGCGACTTTGTTTTATACTATGTAGTGAAGTGATGTACAGAATTTACACATTCTACAGTTTTACAGTTTTATTAGATGTATAGATTTGCGTGATACGTGAACATACAGACAGACAAACAATTTGTAATCACATTTTTGGGCTCGGTGACTAGGTATCTAGTAACACCCTTACTATTTATATTTTCAAAGTACAGAATTTACGATTCTACATTTTTATTATACCTATGTATTGTATGTATAGAAGATGATTGCAACCACAGAAATATTAAAAGCAGGTTGCAACCGTGAGTATTATGACTGCCGAGGTGCCGAGCATAGCTTCTATTCCAGTGTCAATAACAGCTGCACTCTTTGATACTTGATTGTGAACCTTTGTAAGATATCCAACCCTTTCTATGTGGAGGAGATCCGAGGCGTCCATGAGTTAATTACGATTTAGTTTTTTTTTAAGTTGTCTAAGATATTGAAAATTCAGATACGAAGAGAATATCTTATCCGGTAGCTTTTACGAACAAAACTTATTTGTTCATCAAAATGAATTTTATACTTGTAAAATATTTTACAACATTATTTAGGAGTTCATTCGGACGCAACGAATGGCATAGTCGAGAACTCGACGCTTAAAATCGATGAGGAAATGCATTTGAACCCGCTGCCAAACAAATTTTAACTCGACTGCTATGCTTTCAGAGTTGAATTCCGAACAATATGTGGTATTTGAAAGGTTAAAGACCTTTCAGTCTTTAGTGGAAATTAAACTTTAATAGGAGGTGATAAAGTTTATTTTGCTAAGCCAAATCAATACTAGAGTCCGTCTCAGACACAATTTTCAGCCGAAAGCAAAGTTAAACTTTCGGCCTGGATTTTAGTTTCGGCTAAACTGAAACTTATAAATATTAAACTAACTTGTAAACTTTATAAAGTGTTAGAAGGACTTTATACAGATAAAAGAAAAAAAAAGATATCAACTATACATATACATACTTGGAATATAATAGTCTCGGCCTATGCTACGAACTTAACCGAAGTTAGCCGAACCGCGAAGTCCGTTACTTCTTTACATACATACGTACAATTTAAATCGATCTAACTGAAATACCTAGTCAAAACTGATTTGTGGCCGAAACTTAAGATTTTAGCCGAAACCAAAATAAAGTCTGAACTTGGCCTGACTCTAAAAAACACTCAGTCATGTGTTCTGGTTCTAGATCGGGAACACTTATATACTAAGGGTGTGTTTTCATTAATGTAAACACGAGTATAGAGGAGCGGAAAGGTGAAGTTAAAATGAGTAGTTTCTTAGTTATAAATGTAGTTTATTACATAAAGTAGTAGATAAAGAGAATGCTTCGTTAATCCACTGTTGACTGACTGCAAAAAGTTATTGTTATAGGTATGTTTTATTAGATTATAATGCTTTTGTTATTAAGGTTATACAATTTATATTTAAAGTTTTATAGTTATAGGTAGGTAACAACTAAAACCGTTTGGCTTGTTTTCATTAAAGAGTCGAGGGGCACGGATTTATTATTAGGGGAGCTTTTCGCAGAGACATATTCCGCTTTTCGAGCGTCAATGAAAACACAGCTGAAGTTTAACAAGTATATAAGCGTGGAATGAGTCCAAACATCATAATCGTAGTATTTTGTTTCACCAATGTTTTTAAAATAGCTTTTGTTGTTTGGAAATTCTTTTAGAAAGTGTTTCATATGCCCAAAAATTGCTAATAAACAAAGGAATCTATTGTAGCCACACCCTGTTCGGTAAATAATTTTCAGTATATACCGCAGAGCCTTATGTACAATGGTTTTGTCGCAGAATCGATCGGTTTTCAGGGCATGCGCTTTGCAGGACCTCCTACTTCACCTGCGTAGCGTGGTTTGTTGCATCCGTTAGTGGGACGCTGACTGTGCACCGATCGAGACGTGGTGCCCATCTGGGTCTCGGAGGTATGGCGCCTAGCAGGGGGCTGGCAGTTACGGGCGAGGAACAAAGGTATGTAGTTTAATATTAATTATGTTTATCAATTTCAGATATTTTCTTTGGGATTTTGGAGATTTTTGGATGTTTCTTCGTCTTTAAAGCTAAAATTAGGGGTGGGTTGGAGTTGGAGACATCTTGAGAAGAATAGACATATTTAATGCATTTTTTGCAGGAATAATTATTGTTTTGATAATCTTATTAATGTCGTCTTTTCACAGATGGAGGCCTGTTTGGACGGCATCGAAGTTCGATCCGGCTTGGCGTGCAAGCGTCAGGTCACCGCCCTGCAGCCGCAAACTTCCACCAAAGGTAGGTACTGCTTAATGTTTTATTTTTTCTCTATATGCGTGATTGCAGATTCTGTGGGCTGAGGGGGGGGGGGTCATCCTCCCTAGCCCTTCGGTAAAGTTGGGTGTGAAGGGGTGTTGATTCTGGGTTCGAGTCCCTGGTTGCAGATGTTAATTTATTTTTAGACTAAGGTTGAACATGGAGTTTATTTTATTGATGTTTTTATTTAAGTAGGGATTTAAAGATAAAAAGCCAGTGTTTTACGTCCTGGTCGGTTACGGTCCTGGGTTCGAACCCTGGTTTGAAACATTGGTTTGCGAAAAAGTACTGTGGAGTCTTCTCCCGACATATTATGCTCATAATCTCTTTCCAATGTTGTTTTAAATGCCTTACACACTGCCTTATTTGTAAGATTTTGCAGACGCGAAAGTTTAGTGCTAACCAGCGAATGAAAGCACGTGTTTCTGGGTTCGATGCCCGGGTTGACCAAAGTTTTATTGAGTGTTTTTCTACGTAATGATTGATTATTTCACATTCGTGTATTGTCTTTTGAATGTAGTAGTAATAGATGCCACAATACGTGGGAGGTAGGGGTTGGGTGAACAGCGGTATTTATTGGCCACACCCTGTATATCAGCCATGATGCCATGCGGTGTAGGTCAATGCACTTTCAAGTTTTGCTCCCTGCAATGCGGCATTTCACAGGTTGCACAGCGCTTGCGCGGACTATAGGTAGGGGGAGGGGGGGGAGCTTCAGCCGCGTTTGCGCTGATGTTTATATGTGAGGGGTAGGGGGTTTACTGCAGTCTATTCCGGAATGGTTGGGGGAGGGGGTGTGCCCCTCCTCCTTTTTTATACAATGTCAATGTGACAGTGACAGCTGAGACCTGTTGATAGTCATTTATATTTTTATAACATTGATTCATTTTTCCGTTCGATTTATTAAATAATGTAGTCCAGTCCAGATTATGAAACTAATTGAAAACGAGTTTTAGCATTGACATTCTTACTATTTGCCTGACTTTATTAATGACAGTACAGTCCTCCTGCAGCTGTCCATAAGCAGTACCGACCCGCCTTCTCATTTTCCCCTATTCCATAAATTCCTATTACAAATTCGGATAATACATATCAAAATTTCTTTCATTCTAGGTCATCAACACCTATGGCCGACGTCATCTCGTCTTTGACCAGCTGATGGATCCGTTCAGCTCGCTCGATGTTTCCAGTTGACCCACTCATCCGGAACTAACAAGCAAGAACTAAAACACAAGCATTCAAACAAGCCCAACATCAAACTCATTATGAAGTCTCACTAATTACTTAATGTACCAAAGTAATCAGTGATACCAAGTCAGAAGTAACAAGATGTATTCTGAAACCTGAACCATTGTCGCTCTTTCGAATTCGGGGCGACTAATGTCGAACATCCCCCGGGGCAAGCTCTGCTTGCTGTAACTTACCGGTCTTCTAATTCCAACACGGGGTCCATCTCCGTGTGCTTCTTAATACCTCTTGTACATTTTCACTGTAAATACTATTTGTTCTATTTAGTACAGGCACGGTAAGGGGTCCAGAGAGGCCTCAGGACCCTTCCCCCTTTTTCATCCTTAGTTCTTTTTTGCTTTGGGAGTTATCTGACTTGGCCCACATGGACCGCGCCTGTACTAGAGACTCAGTACCTCTATAACTTATATAAATAAGGTTAGCAGGAATACATTAACTGAACGTCATAATGTATTCCTGCTGTTCAATGACATTCGAGGCCATTTTGATCCAGTTCACCAGTACCCATCTTAAAGATCTAATGTTCTATTAACGTCACTCTATGAACCAACTGATGAATTGTTTCATACGCCCCGAATTTCATTCAGTATAGTGCTAGGAAAAACCTTCAGCACCATGATGGGATAAAACTGTTTTCTAAAAAAAACACTCTAGAGTTAAGAATCCTGTACTCTAAAGCGCTCAATAATAAAATATAAAAATTAATAATAAAAATAAAAAGCCTTTTATTTCCCACAATAAAAATAAATGTAAGGGTATTTATTTTTACGTTTTTTTTATATGTGACTGTCCCAGTCTTATCATATCAGTGGACTGTCCTAATATTGTCTATTTAACCATAAATATTATATTTAGCAAAAGCCTTCTTCTTCTTCTTTTTCCCAGGAAAAAGCTTTCTCCAATCATTGCCAGTTTTATCGGTCTTAGGCTACTTCTGTTCAGTGTGTCCACCTTTATTATTTCATCTTCTCATCTTGAGGTGAGTCCTTTACCTCTGAATTTGCTCACTGCAACACTAACTTTTCTAGGAGAATACGGTGTTTGGAGATTGACTGTGATGCAGTTGACCTACTGCCTAGTAGTAGTAAAGTTTCGAAACGTTTGTATGATAACATTTTTGGTATACTTACTTGATACACAAGCGGTACGTAAAGTCAGTAGGTATTTAAATAAAAAAATATTATTCAAAGTGTATCCAATATCGAAACATCATCATCAGCAAGCAGGAGGCCATGGTTCGCTTACTATGCTTTCCTTTTTTACGTTACCTACCTACGTTAAATAAAGGGTTCAATTCCATAATTTAAAAACAATAAATTATTTTGTGCTCTATGTAAAATTGTTTGTTTGTAAACGCAAACGCATCCTTGGCACAGGAGAAAATCCTAGTGTGGAGCAAAGACAAAACACGATTAAAAATTTAAATAAATATTTTAAGTCCAGTGATTCTATGCGCAAATGCGATACTAAGAATTAAATTCGGTACTTATGTTAAGTTTTTTTGGTACCTACTTTTTGTTTTGTTCTGTAGATAAAGTTATTTCATACAACCAATTTCAATATTTTACTTTTCCAAGCATTGGTTAATCATAATCATTAAAACTTTTTTATGTTATAGTATTATTTTCTTTTTTAAGTTATAGTATTATTACTTATTTTAAGTTTTAGTCGTAAAGTAGGCAGAATAACTTGGTTCCTTGACATGATGCGTTTTTAAGTATCTAAAAAAAATGAAACTAACGTCAGATTTGACGTTAGACAGTTTGGCTGACACATGGCTGACATGACGAATCACTCTAGTTGACAGTTCACTGACATTAGATTATTTTTTGTATGCAAGACACTGACAATAGTCAAATGAGGTCATTTACAGGTCAAATGAAAGTCACCGATTTTGGTTTGGTTTTGTTAAAATAAATGTAATTTTACAATTTTACGAGCTAAAATCACAAAAATATAAATTGGGAACCTAAGATCTTGAAATAGTTTTCGAATTGGCATAGGTTGGGTTTTACTTTATTACCAAATTGCTGTTATAATGCATTTTTATGGGATATGGCAACAAAAGAGTAGAGAGATCACCTAATATTTAGCAATCAGCATTGAACACCCGCGACACCAGGAGTATCATGGATGTATTGCCGACCTTTGGAGGGAAGGGGGTAGGGGAGGAGAATTGGGTATAATATTAAGTAAATGGCTAGTTATACTGCAGACTGCGGCACATCGCATTGCGCATGTACAAAGAACTTTCTGGAACACTGAAGCTTTATGTAGCATGTAGGTCGATCGATACCAAAGGTGTGGTGTTACGCTAAAGCCGTGTCCAGTGCATTATATTTAACATGCAACATGTTGCACAAAGTGTTGCTCAACAAGAAACGCAAACTTTTAACAACGCTGCTTTTATGTCTAAACATAATTTCGCTCGCATCATTCGCCAACAACGTGTTGCTAAAGACCTAATGTCACGTTCACGTCTCTACTTGACAACATTTGATGCCAGTGGCATATATACCGTTTGGGGCCAGTGGTAAATTTATCAGATGGGCCCCCGTTCCCAATAAAAATCAGAGAAGTTCAAATGAAAGCTTCTAGCAGGGGGCTAGGGGGCCCGTCGCCTTTTGCCGACTTGCCACTCCGTAGTTACGCCACTGTTTGATGCACAATAACACACATGCCGCGCTTCATGTTACGCTAGCTGGCAACACAACATAACACGTTGCGCTTCGTATGTTGCTTAGTGAAAAACAAGCTTAACGCTGCGATAGCAATGTAAAATAATAATATACGACACTGCGGAATATACGGGAGTCTGCGCGTTGCAGAGGACGTTGCACCCTTACCCACCTTCTAGAGGAAACGCACTTCCGCAGTGCCGCAGTGCGCCGTCAACCTTCGAGCTGAGCGTCACGTTTCGCTTGACCTCCTCATCCAGCCTCATCACCTTTGCTGGTTGACCGAAGGTAGGTGTTTTCTTCAATACTCTCATCGAATTCAAGTGTAGAAATAATTTTCCAGTGAATTTCGCAATTTTTGGCTGCAATTCAGGATATTGTGATTATTGCCCATATGTGGGTCCTGGGGCGTGGTTCTGCTAAGTCATGTGAATCGACTTCGGGGTCAGGAGTTCTGGGAGAAATAGAAACATATATTTTTAAAATGTCCTCAAACATCTACGAAATAATGATTTTAAAACTTTGCTTATATTGTTATTACTTTCTTTTTCCAGGCTGGTTTGCAGATCATCTGCAGCAGTTCGGAGCATGCGTGCTCGACGAGAATAGCTGAGGTTTCCCGCTTAGAGCAGTATCATAGCGTTCATACAAGTAAGTGAATATTTTTTATAATAGTCTCTCATTCTGCAACGTTGTGGGTGCCGCTGTTGAGTATGAGATCCTGGGTTCAATTCTCAGGTATTCTTAAAAACCCATTCTGAATCATCAGGTTAATCCTCTGGACGATTTTCTTTGCTGAACTGATAGTATCAGTGATGAATCAAACAATAACTCCGTCTTCCCGAAGAGCTCCGTCAGAGGGAGAGGTACATTTATAGTAGGTTGGGTTTGGAAAGCGACTCGCTGAAAATACATACATGCACCTATATATCCAGCACAGCATCCATATGGATGATTGGATGGATGGATGGATGAATGAATGGACATATGTATGTATAGAGGTAGATGTATAGTATTGGTGTAAGTATAAACCACAGAGTCTGACATTGTAACCGCTCAATATATTATGGCAATAGGCATATTAGTAAAAAAGTGATTTGTTTGGCTCTGGTCATCTTCTAGCAGATATATCCTCATACTTAATATTTTATTGATGTTAACTACATTTTATATAACATACCATAACATAACATCACTCCTTTTAACCCCGAAGGGGTAGGCAAAGTTGCACATTATGCCACTGCACAATGTAACACCCACTTTTCACTATTTATGTTATGAGTGCCATGTAATAGGGGGTGAGCCTATTGCCATATACCGGGCACAATTCCAGACATCCAACTCCGTGCTACTGAAATTTTTTTTAAACCCGACCCGGGAATCGAACCCGAGACCCCTTGCCCGGCAGTCGAACTTGCGACCACTCGGCCAACGAGGCAGTCATTTAATATTCTCCATTTCATAACTACATTTTAAATTCTCCATTTTCAGTTGCTTTACGGAAGGAGTTTGCAGTCTTGTTTATTGGTCGGAGAACAAGAAGAAACATCATAGAAGATGGCGCGCTACGTTTACCCAATGTCCTCAACACTGCAGCTACAAGGCTAAACTAACTTATTCAGTCAGAACCAACTTTCATAGATTACCTATTCGATGAAATAGGTAATCTATGAAAGTTGGTTCTTTTCTTGTACTAAAGGAGCTTCCTCAACCATGACATAATAAATCCAGGCCTGCCCCGTACATGACTGAGGTTGCCATGGAATGCGGACCTCAACCATGTGCGGGGCCAAACAAACCTTTAATTTAGTAAAGTGAACATAAAAGCCTCAAGCGTATATTGATTAGACAGACTTTTGAATACCCGTAACAAGAAAAGCCTATGTCGAGAGCGGGTCTTCATAATGTCCAAGACTGCAATTGTAACTTGATTGGAGGTGTTATTGCTGGCACCGCCATTATAGGTACAGGTACAGTCTTACATAAAATTACTGAACGTGACTTGTAGGAGAAGGAACATAAATACACAGCCCTTGTCAAACGACACGCTTGGGTAATAACTAATGACCCACTACAGAGACAATTTCCTTAAAAGGAAATCACCTGGATTTGACTTAATGTTAATCTAAAGATTGTTGTCGTGCGGAATGATCGCGATTACAAGTGGAGTAAGACATCAGCTCATTCCAAAATCTTGGTAGTTTTGCTCGTTTGGGTGCGAACCTGTATTAACTAGAGACTTGTAATCGCGTCGAAGGTTTTATCCCGAATCTTGGTTTTAAATGGTTCATGCTTTACACATGTTCCATTAATTATATTTTATTTTAAGTGACTTGTTGTTTTATTTTCACCTTTTATCAAGTAAAAAGTTATTTTAGCAGTCATGTCTGAGTGCACTTCGTAGGTTTGAGTAACCAGAGTTAAAGTGTGGGAGAGCCATGCTTTGGCACGAATGGGCCAGCTCGACCGGAGTGATACCACGGCCTCACAGAAAACCGACGTGAAACAACGCTTGCACATTTACCCCCATTCCCCAGTCTCCCCAATCCCCGAATCCCCTACAATTCTCAAAAGGTCGGTAACGCACTTGTAACGCGTCTGGTGTTTAGGGTGTTCATGGGCGACTACGATTGCTTACCATCATCTGACCCGTCTGCCCGTTTACCGGCTTATCTCATAAAAAATCACTTAAGAGATATGCATTTACTAATCAGACTTGGCTGGCTACTAAACTCAAAGAAACAGATCCTATTCACCGACTATGTCTTCTTGGGTTCGAACCCCAAAAAGATAGATCAGATAAAAATTTTATATACCGGGCATCAGCAGAACAGCATACACCTTGACACTGTTTTTTAATAAAGTACATATGAGGACTAACATGTATAGAGTAGGATTGGCAGAACGGGGACGGGGTATCATTTTCATGTGCCCGAAGACTTTCGCTCTACAAAGTAGAACTAAGAGATTCAATTAGGACTACTGTTTTTCACCAGATAGCGCTAATGTTAAGTTAAGGTCTGTTTGTCCAACAAAACATCATTTATTTTTTATCAGATAAACAGACTTCACGTTACATGAGCGCCATCTGCTGAGCAAAAAAATTGCAGCCCTCATAGTTTTTGCTATCGCCATCATCCATGCCATCCTCATGGTATTGAAAGTTAAACGTTCACGATTTAAATTGCTATTGGACAAGTTGAAGTGACATCTATCTAATCTTTTCACTATTTAACTTTAACGTCAATCGTCATTTACACTCGTAGTATACGTAGTAACGTATACATAGATGGCGCCACAGATAAGTCATATTGTCATCGGTTCTAGCTATTTTACTCCAATTGTTTCATAATATCATTGCTAACAGATAAATGAAATATTTTTGTAAAGAATGGGGATGGCCCAGAAAGTAGCTTTGTTTTATTTTTTTGGTTTGGTAGTTCATGTAAAACAAACTTTAACGTAGATCGCGCTGAAACTGCCCGTGCCTCTTGTTACACTGCCGGGCATGGGGTCTCGGGTTTCCCGGGTCGGGCAAAGTATTACCTACTGGGTATTTTAAAAAAAATTTCAAGTGTAGCACGGAGTCTGGAATTGTGCCCGGTATATGGCAATAGGCTCACCTCCTATTACATGGGCATCATAACATAAATAGTGAAAAGTGGGTGTTAGATTGTACACCTCTGCCTACCCCTTCGGGGATAAAAAGCGTGATGTTATGTTATGTTATTTTATCATTCATCATCATTATTTTATTTTTGATTTAGAGAAAAGCTTTTAGACCAACTGATTTAAAGGTTAAGCTACACTAACTCAAGTACGTTTGATGTTTCGAAAAGTAGGATAAGCCGTCGGTCACGGTTGTTATATGATATTTCATTATCTGTGGCAAATATATGACAGTGACAATGACATTACTTCACACGTTAGTGGTGCCATCTAGTGATTACAAAAACGATAGCCTCCCCTTAGGTATTTGCTTTTTAAAAATTCAATGGTTTACGGTGCTAATAATTTGTAACGTTTCTTAGTCAAATTTCTGTTAGCTTTGTTCGAAAATATCTTATAGGTTTGTTCGAAATGCTTGTTCATTTTTAAGGGTTAAGACGGTTGCGACATTTACTAATGGCTGGCATCATTGCAAGTTAAACTTACCAAGTTTAGCAGTCACCAACAAGTCTTGAATGCAGTAATAGTATAAAGGTTTAAAGGGAGGTACCAATAAAGTTGTGTTATGCCATTTACTCGCAAGACTGATGTCTAATGACTGATGGGCACATCAAAGTACGAATGTATTGGGGTATATTTCAAATAAAACAACACATTAATTATTAATTTTTTTTTAAATGTGCTTTCCTATACATGTCGTTAAATACACTATATTATTAGACTAACTTAAAACTAATTCATGAGATATACACCAGAGATATTTGCAATAACACTTAAATTAACTTACGAGCTAGTTAAGACACGAATACAAGCTTCTTGTCGTCTAAGAAGAAATCCAGAATAAAGTATAATCTATCCTGGAGGGAGGGTAAATGCCCTCCCCCTGTATTCGCACCTAGGATATATAAATTTTACAACATTTTCCGGCATATTCTATATCATTCTATACTTAACTTTATCTATCCGATCCATCCATTGAGGATAAAGGTGTTATTCGGATATTTAGTAATTTCTGCAGTTAATTGCATATCAGTTGCGTGACAGCAAATATTAGTCGTTACCCAGGCGTGTCATACTTGACAAGGGATTCGGTGGAGATGGAGTTTATTACGTTCTGGGAACGTTCGTATGAGCCAGAAAGGAATTACCTATGATATTTTCCCGTATAGAGAAAATGTCATAAATAATTAATCAAATCAGGCGTTGAATAGCCATGAAGTTTATAACAACGCTTGTTATGAACAAGTGCTGCTATAATCCTCCTGCTAACTTCAAGCCAGATTCGATGGGTTACACATTTGGTCTGAGTGACTGCCGCCATTTTCACATTGACTGCAAAGCCCAATCAGCTTTTACCGATGACTTATTTACGAAAAAAAAAGAAATCTGGAAAAGTTGATTTAACGATGTAGCTAGCGAAGCATAGTTGCCGGAGAGGTGGTGATTCGGCAGAAAGTGGAGTGACCATCGAAGATGGAACTGCCTTCAGCAAAAACTGGAATAAGAAAATAAATAATTTTAAGAACGTACGTCTTCTATTTTACTCAGTAAATGTAAAAAATGAAGCCTTGAATCCTTGCTGAATCCGTGAATAAAAAAATAATTTCTTGGATTTGAACGAAGGATCTCATACTCAGCTGATATCAGGTCTCAGGTCATAACCTGTTATTTTGTAATCACAAAATTACTGAAAATGAAAGCAATCACAGTACCATGACCAAAATATTACTCGGGGCTCGAACCCACAACAATAGTCCTGCCAAAGTCCAAAAAGAAGAAATACTTACTGAAGGCGGAGATCTCTTGGTGCTTGAAAGATCAGCTTCATTCATACCGCCTGCCACGTAGTCGTGGAGCCGGAGCGAAGATTTGAAAGTGCTGAAAAGAAGAAAAAAAAAACCAAAGTTAATAAATAAAGTGTTAGATTACTAGGTAATCCCCATTTTGGGCATTGGTGGAAAAAGGGACTCCAAATAAATGTTTTTTCATGAAATATTTACATGTAAAAAATTGTTAAGCAGAGAAACGCCCAAAAACCACGTGTTACCTATTTTAAAATATTAAGTTTTAAAAAATAAAACAAAAACGGAACGATTATCAACTGACTGAAAAATTATTTCTTCACTTGTATTAAATTTGGGATTGGAGAAAACACTTACCATCTTTCAATCAGTTAGGATCTCAGGGCTGGATGAGGGCATCACGAAAAACGTGACGCTCAGCTCGAAGGTCGGCGGCTCACTGCGGCACTGCGGCTCCGTTGCAGGAGGTGCAACGTCCGCCAGACGTGCAACGCGCAGACTCCAATCGATATCCCGCAGTGTCGTATATTAAAAGAGTTAGGTATGTAATTGTGGGAGCGTGTCCTGATGCAGACAGATAGAGGCTGACTAAACTATCGGATCTGGTTAAATTTCCATAAAAGGATGGTAAAACTTCCGAAAATCTCATTGGTGTCCAGTCCTCCCAATCTGTTTGTGTATAACTTACGGTTGTTTTCTTTGGACTGCCAGATCTTCGATCGAGTTTTTACGAGATCTACAGACTCCTGAGTATCAGGTTGGAAATAATATGATATAAACAGGTTCAATTTTCTCAGTCACGATAATAATATAGTCTATTATTCTACTAGAACAATTTGGACAACTTGTACTAATCTTTAGCCCCATCGGTTAGGGCCAGGTTTGACATTGGTCCTTTGTCGGAAGTTACCGGTGTAAAGTACCTACAGAGTTAATATTTTAGTTAGCGTTAGTTATTAACTGAAATACGATTGTTGTTATTGTTAAAGTTACGTTTTACTTATTACTGAGTTCTGTTTATTGCACATGCTCGTTGATTGAATGGTCGCAAGCGTATTCCTATAAAGGTATATCGGATCCAGTAACGTATTCGATTACAGTTCCAGCTGCAAAACTGTCTTCAGCCAGACTCTACTGCGTCATAATCAAAGTACGCCACCCTACTCCCCATGAGGGGTGGGTGGATACTTTTAAAGGGGTTGATTTTAAACTGTAAAAGCATTGCTTATGTAGTTTTATATAAAACATTGTAATTTTAATGAAGATGTCGTTTTGATTTCCATTTTGAATATAAAATATATACAATTGCGACATTGTATATAAATGAGATTGTTTCGTTATATAGATGTATGTTTGGTACTCATTTCCTCGGAAATTGCTAAACATATAAACATGCGATTTGACATAGAGCTTGATTATAGGAATTTTAGCCTGGAGAATTGTGGTATGGATAATTGTCAAGAATATGCGAGCGAAGTCACGGGTAAGGTTGTATTTAGTAAACAAACATGTCTCGATCGCTGTGATTAAATATCATCGTTTGTGTTTTGTTTTTCTACCTTTATTTTGCGAAAATCTGAACAAAGAAAATCAATTTAAAAATTAAGCGAGCGATTCTCAAGTTTATTGTTATGGTCATTGGTCTCTGATTGAATTGTTTTCGCATTTATTTGCCATATAATAAACATAGGCAGGTATAAGAGACAGTCTGTGTTGTGTCTGTGTCGCAGCACATAACGCATTATCAGAGATTTTACAAAGTAGCTTGTTAGCTAGAAAGACAAGAATAATTTCTAAAATATTACCGATGATTTTACTATTAGTTTGCTTCCTATATAATATTTCTTCGGTATATAACCACGTAATAACATCTTAACTCGGACTTTTTTGTATCACCTTTTATCCTGCATTCACCGTTTGACTGCACGATTGGTGCGGTGGCTGGGCAACCGGCTGCCGTGCAACGTGTCGCGGGTTCGATTCCCGCACGGAACAACACTTTTTGTGATTTCGAACAAATTGTTGTTTCGGGTCTGGGTGTCATGGTGTATGTGAACTTGTATGTTTGTAAACGCACCCACGACACAGGAGAGAGTCCTAATGTGGGGCAACGTTTTAAAAAAAAACCAAAAAAAAAATTGTGTTTAGCTATAAAGATATTTGAATTTGAATTTTGAATTGGAAGTTATAACACATTTCGTCGAGTGTCAGTTAATTAGAGCAGTTGCGGTTTTTACTGAAAAAAGCAGGAAAGTATACCTTCCGTCACGAAAGAAATATTCTAGTCATATTGTAAAACGACATAATTATTCAATACTACCTGTGACGTCTATCTGCAAAATAGCGTGGGTGGTTGGTTGGGGAGAAAAGGGGGAGAGGATCAAATACCCCCTGTCTGCGCTGCCTAGGTATATACTAGTACAATCCTCCGGTTCCCCCTGTCTGAAACGCAGATTAAATAACTAAGACAGTGGCGGATTCATTTAAGCGCGGGGCGGGCAATTTCAATGGGAACACCTTCTCTAGAAATGAGGAGTATGACCTCTTGGCAGGGTCCGACAGCACAGTGCAATGGATCATTGATCAGAGAGCTCTGTTGACCGTTCTCTATCAAACATGTGGGCCCTTAGACGACTCCAAGGTCGAGAAGAGTTGAGGTCTTGACAAGTTGACAACTCTACTTTGATGTCACCACATGATATATTATTCTATAAAAGGCTGATCTAAAATATATTATTCTAGGCTTAAGAAGATAATTCCTAGACCTTTTTAGCTCTGCGGCCTATAACTTTGACTAAACAACTATTCTAAAGCGAAGATGAGTTTTGTTATGCGGGCCCCGATAGAAGTGGGGCCTGTAGCGACGTTAGCAAATGCTACTCTTACAATATGGTTGATTCGGCCCTGTGCAAGGTACGATTCAGTTCATACAAATTGTATGCTGCTATCGATTTTGTCTGGCTATTTGATGGTGGAAGAAGACTGTTTGAAAATGGATATTCTATTTTTTTTGTATGTAAAATTATTTTTGTTCATTGTTCTGATCAAAACTCGAAAACGACTGGATTATTTTGGGTCAAATATAGGAAACAACTGGTTAAGGTTAGAAAATATAGCAACATCAAACGTAGGTAGCGTTGTTGAAGGAATGAATCTGCGGATAGAGCGAGTTTAAGTAATAAAAAAATATGGAAAATATTGTTAATAGAGACGGTTGATGGTTAAGAAACATAAATTTTTCTCATTACTGGTAAAGTCTATTTACAGTTCTGTAAGTTTGATTAAAAATTTAGACGTGTTACACATAGTAAAATATCTAAACGGTGTAACGTACAAACTTTTACATTTTTTCATATACTAGTAGGGCATGACCGCAGAGTAGCACGATGGCGCCACCTAGCGTTAGCCTGGCTTTTGTTTTCAACACGACCAGCAGACTTCTATTCATTGAAATTTTCTTCACCAGTTAGTGAGTGGTAGTTCTATAGATTAGTGCTGGCACAATGGCCTCTAATGACAGTTCAGCAAAATGGCCGTCTCATATTCTTTTTTAAAATTCAAAGTTCGAACAAAGGAAAAATATCGCGCGAAAAATAAGTGGTGTTGTTAAAAATGTGTTCATTATTTGCGGATGAAAAATGTAAGTGCTGTTCATTTGTTTTATATTTTGTCTATAACTGTTTAAAATGCCTGGTTATAATTAATTAAATAATTATTGGCTCGTTAACGGAACGACGAAGGTTGGTTAAAAAAATTATGAAGAACGAATATATAAATAAATAATAAACAAAGAAAATAAAAGAATATTTATTTCTGTGCAACTGGACAGAAAACTTTTAAAAATATAAATATCACACCAACATACATTAGCTTATTATTATTATACGTTTGACAGGTTTGGATACCGACGCTTAAAATACCTTGTTTATCAGAAGGCACTGCTACCTGGTTTCCTATTGTAGTTCCTTATTCGGTTTTCACGAGCCCTCTGCCCCCGCCTTTATCTATAGGGGTTTGAAAATTCTTAACTAATTTGAAAAAATCTGCATCAGGATAATTTTACTTTCCATGGAGTACATTGATGACATTTGGTTCCCGATATTCATACTCTACTTATCTACTTGAGAGAAATTGTATATATTCAACACAGGGTAAACAGCAGGCGGAAAACTAGGATCGGTCCATTCCATACAATTCATACGAATTTAGTTTTCGGTTGACGGTATGGGGTGTCTGTCCAAACAATACTAGACTTACTACTACATAGACATACATATCAATATACAACGCAGTCGTATTCAATTCCACCCTTCGTGTCATCTGGATTTAATTATTGAATGCCAAATTGAAAATACTATTAAAACACAGGAATTAAGTAAATACCGACCATATTCCTGAACAGTTAAGGTCCAAATCATCGCTCTAGTGCTTAAATACCCGTAGGTTAAGGTAGACATAGTCTGGAGGGTTCCTAAGTACTTACATTTTACCCCTTTGGATGACGTCACTTTGATTTTGGAATTTTTGAGTAATTAAATAGAATGACCGACCAACAAGGTCGAAATTCGGATGGCCGCAAGATTTTCATTTTTAGATCATTATTTAACTAAACTAGGTAACGTTTTTACTTCTCTTATAATACAGATTCTTATAAGACAGACAGACTGACTCTTATAAGACAGTTTTACATGTCCCTGAGACGCGCATGTCCATGTTCCAGTATTTTCATGGTTGTATCTACTGCAGATCCTAGCTTAAAGAAATTGCAGCGGTTTTTGGAAGTTGTGGCGGGCTCGTCCCATAAATATAGCTATACTGACGGAAAGTGATTTTTACATAACATAATACATAACACTACGCCTTTCTTCCCGAAGGGGTAGGCAGAGGTGCACATTATGGCACTTAATGCCACTGTACCATGTAACACCCACTTTTCACTATTTTATGTTATGAGCCCCATGTAGGTGAGCCTATTGCCGTATAACGGGCACAATTCCAGACTCCGTGCTACAACTGAGAATTTTTTAAAACCCAGTAATAGTTTGCCCGACCCGGGAATAAAACCCGAGACCCGTTGCCCGGCAGTAGCACTTGCGACCACTCGGCCAATGAGGCAGTGAATTTTATATTATGGAGAATAAACAGTATGATTTCAGTAATATTTAAATCATGAGACTTGTTTTACAGTGTCTCTTTTAGTTGTTGTTAGCTTAACATCTCTGTCAGTTAAGCTGCATATATATCAATATATTATAACATATTTCGTATAAAAATTTAACAATATGCGTTTATTAAGCAATACCCATAATCAAGTTATTTAAGTTAGTTCGATTACTTTCGAGTCACACCGGGACCCTTAATTAAACTATCAAACACCAAGCGGTCACCGGTGACCGCAACCTATTGTTCTTTAATTGTGTCTATAAATACGGTACTCGACGAGTTAAGAGTCGCGTGAAAACAAAGATGTAAGTACAACATTAATCGTTTGCTTAAATGATTAAAAAAAATTAAAAAGCGAGATAATACATCTGAAATAATCACTATGTTGAGAGCTTTTAGTATTGTAAATTGAAAATATAAGACACTGTTTGAACTGACCAGTGCAATCGAACAATATCGGACTCACATCTGCCATACAATTACGCATACATACAAAATCCCAGACGCATTCAATTCGACCCTTCACGTCGCGACTAGACTTCATTTATTAATACCAAAATGAAAATACTATCAAAGCACTAAACTTCTATAAATATCAACCGTATACCTTTAGAATTAAAGTTCAAATTGTAGCAATTAAAGGCTCTTTAGTGTTTTCGACCTTATATCTGTTGAAATAAGGTTTAAATTGTCGCAATCATAGGTAAAGGTCTGCATGATCAAGGTAGACAGACTATGGAGGGTTCCTAAGTACATTGCGCCCCACCGAATGATGTCATCCTCGATTTGGTTTTTCTGAATAATAGGATAGTTTCCTAAATTTTATTTAAATGTCCATCAATTTAAAACACACACATTTCACATTAATTTAAAACTTTAGGCACGTATTTTTTCTTTTCTCACAAAATTAAATACTTTCGACGATATATTAATTTGAAATATCCTGTGATGTCACAGCGTGTCACATTTTGTAGCACGTTATGACGTAACGACCTCTCACTCTTAAACTCAGCGCCATTTTATCTAAGTATTGTAACTTAATACGAGAAAAAAAAATACGTGTCTAATATTTTTTCACTATCTAACGGACGGACTAATTAGATTTTTAATTTTGATACCCTGGAAACTACCCAATTATTTATGTTGTCTCGCTTGTTGTGTGTTCAGAATCTAAAATTCATAGTACAATTATCAAAATAAATCTTCACACAATACATTTGACAGAGATCAGGCAGCAGTCGGCTTGTTGTGGTGACCCAGAGGTTTAAGACTGCTTCCCATGCATGGGAATTATTGGGAATGCGGGTTCGAAACCTACCAATGGCAAATACCAATGTGACTTTTTACGAGTTTTGTGTACATTCTAAGATTATTTAGACACCACTGACAATCGGTGAAGGAAAACATCTTGAGGAAACATGGACCTATAATTTCTAATTATAAGTTTGAAATTGGCGACCCGCGTTAAATAAGCTTGGTAATTAATGCTCAAACCTTCTCCGTGCGATAAGTGGCCTTTGGTCAGCAGTGGCCACTTATAGGCTGTTGATGACGATGATGATGGGCAGCAGCCCCCATTTATAAACTACGATGTCTACGCCTGAAGAGTGTAGAGATAATAATGGTCTATAGACGATACTATATAGTGGAATAGATACTTTATGTATACCATGAAGGTAGACTATATTGTCATTATCACTATCATCATCATCAGCCACTGCTTAACATGGATTTCGCCAATGACATTGAAACAGGCAATAGGTGGTCAAAGGCCAGTACGATGCAGGGGATATTACTTTGGTGTATTTGTACCAGGCGGCCATACTAACAGTTATATACGTAAACAAGTTTATATAAGTATTTTAACGTCGATGTCATCAAATTTTAATTCAAAATTCACAAAGCAATACACAATATTTAGACTCTCTTATTCAATACCACCCTTCATGTCGAGTATGGATTTAATTTTTGAATACCAAACTGAAAATACTACCAAAACACTCAGTCCCAATAAATATCAACCCTATAACTGAATGATTAAGATTTAAATTGTAGCTATCAAAGTTAACGGTCTGCACTATCAAGGTAGACAGACTAGAGGGTGCCTAAGTATATAGCGCCATCGAATGATGTCATACTCGTATTGGTTTTTTATGAATAATTTTTAAACTGTCTTGTTAGTTGTGTGGTCGGAAATGCGACTTAAACACCTAGTTTGAGAATTGATTAATATTCACATCATCAAACAATATTAACGGCCTATAAGTGGACACTGCTGACCAAAGATCTCTTCTCGCACGGAAAAGGTTTGAGCATTAATCACCACGCTTGCTCAATGCGGGTTGACGATTTCAAACTTATAATTAGAAATTATACGTTCAGATTTCCTCACAATGCTTTCATTTACCGATGCTTAAATAATCATAGAAAGACAACTCAGAAAAAGGTGCATTGGTGCTTGCCGTGCGGTGGTAGGTTTCCGATCGAATAATATTTTCAAATTTATAAACTGACCGTTGTACCCAAACAATACTGGATTCATATTTGCAATATACATATATATATACATACATACAACGCAGACGTATTCAAATCCACCCTTCATGTCGAGTCTTAATTTAAATTCTGAACACCAAGCTAAAAATACCACCAAAACACACAGTCCCAATAAATATCAACCGTATACCTCTAGAATTAAAGTTTAAAATGTAGCAATGTAGATTTCAGTAAACATCAACCCTATACCAAAGCCTTAAGGTTTAAATTGTAGCTATCAAAGATAACGATCAGCATCATCAAGGTAGACAGACTACTGAGGGTTCCTAAGTACGTTTCACCCTGTCGAATGACGTCACTGTCGATAGTATTTACCAGAGCGAAAACTCGCTTATAATTCGCGAAGTTGTTATTCAGTAAACACATAGGTTATTGTGGCTTACTTATTTAAAAAAAAAACGTGTTCCATTTATTTAAATGTGATGGCCGGTGTTATTAAGTGAACTAATCATATAGTTCTATTGGTTTTAAGTTACACGGGGACTCATAAACATGAGCTGTGTTAAAATAACGCTTAAGTTTAAAACTACAGAAATATTAAATTATATCTGTGTTTAAAACGTTTAAAGAATTTATGTTCCCAACAGTTATATTTTAAAGAATTCATAATCACCTTCTGGGCGTTGTTAAGGATACCGTCTCGTCTTAATACAAGGAAAATAACAAAATACGTCTATTTATAACTCCAAATGTATTGATTTCGTATCTGAACAAAAACAAAGGACCCTCACACTTCTTTCGGACTTTTCTTTACAAATGGTTGTAGCTAGAGTTACTTTAATGTAATTTTATTGTTTAAATGTGGTTTTTCTTTTCTATGCGACTAAAGTGATTTACTTACGTTATTAAGTGACTAATTGTGATATAGTGAATTCTTTTTGTGTTGGTTGTTATTAGACACGACTAGCGAACCCGTCGAGCTCCGTTTCGTCACCAGATGGCTTCGTTTTATGTAACATTTCGTTTAGTGATTAGTGAATTTTCTTTGCTATAAACCTCACGGAGCCCGAGACCTTTCCAACGAATGTAAAACCGTGGAAATCGGTTCTTGCGTTCCGGAGTTATAGCGTCAGGAAGGAAAACCCGACTTATTTTTATATAGTAGATAACCGTTGAAAGAAAATCTTACTTTACTCATTTTTCTTTGAAGTTACATAATGAAAAAAAATCCTTCTGTACTATGGATCTACATAAATAATCTTAATTAATTGAAATGCAAAGCCTACATGGAGTTATATCTGACTGAAGTGACAGGTCGTTGCGCTTGGCGAATTTATAATCGTTTCGAAAACCTGGTCTGACGCTAGCGAATGCTTCCTTATATGCCCAAATCAACTACAGATATTACATACTATCTAAATATATCATACCTCGGCGTATTGATTGGACCTGCGCACTGCTGACTTCGCAGTACTGCAGTGTCGCCTGCATTTAGCCATTACCTGTCCTGCTGCGGAAGCCTTCGATTATCGTCTCTATCTACGAGTCTTAGCCAGGAAAGACAAAGGTAGGTGATGTATTTCTTCTTGGATATATTGTTTTATACTGATATATATGTTGAGAGTGTTAAATAAGAGACATAGAGAGATGTGTTCTTTGTTTCAACGTCCCTATTAATAGGCACCTACTTACTTACAAATACCTTTGTTTGTAAGTATGGTTGTTTTTAAATTTCATATAAATATGTGTGTTCATTGGACGTTCCTCTTTTGTTATAAAACTCTAAATAGCCTAAATATGTGAAACTTATGTAAGGTTGTTAACGTTTTCAGAGGGTGTGGTCCTGAGACACGTGGTGCGTCGGAGGCGCTTCGAGCGACCCATACCGGTCCTTCGAACCACCACTGAGGTTCTACTGATTTCTTAAGGTAAATATGTTTTATTTTAATACAAACTTAGATTGTGCGATAATGACTAATACGCTGCGCGAGCCGACAGCTCTAAGCCATTGTGGGAACAGAAGGTCTAGTGATTTGATGGTTAAGAACGAGTTTTAGTAAGATGTGAAGTTTTTGGTTCGTCCTTCTAGGCTACTGGGTTTTCATTTGGGCAAATGTTGTTTAGTTAAAGTTTGTTGAGTGTTAGAACATTTCAATGTTGTGGCAAATTAAATGCAAATCTAAACTTTGTTTTCATATAATTCATTTTATTTGTGCTTTAGTGGTAGACTGCCTATTTAGACTCTGCCTTCATTGTGATCGGCATAAAATAACTGGATAAAGATTTGCAAATTTGATAATGGGTTCAGCCACCCTTATTACGTAGGATTTATGTAAGATATTCTCATAAATTATTTAACTTACATTTTAAAACTATCTTTTCTCGACGCTTCAAAACGAGCAAACATTTCTTATATAAACTACGTTTAATTCCTTCAAGTCGGTTAATTAATATACTAAAAACTTCTCCTAAGTGTAACAAACACTTTTCTGGAATCCGCATCAAAAGCGGTCCAACCAATCCCGAGAAAACGCGCACAAACATACATACGTACTACCTACAGGGCGAACTAAGAACCTCCGTTTTATTTCAAGTCGTTTAATATCTTAAATAAAAGATTCATAGATTGGTTATATTATATTTGTTCATCTTAACACTTTGATTTTGAAGCCCAGCATAGAACTTGGTTATCAATATGCTAGAATAGCAATATATAGATATTCTATTATGCGTTTACCTAATTTGAGCAAAGTATTAGTTTAGTAACTTAACGCTATATGGCAATTGCAATTAATAATCGCTATTGCGATGTGGCATGGGTTATGTCGGCTTGAGCAAAAGTATTAGGTAACTATTTTAGGAACCCTTCTAATATAAATGCGAAAGTTTGTTAAGATGTGTTTGTGTTTGTTAATCTTTTACGTAAACATGGCTGAAGGGATCGGGATGACATTTGGAACATGGGGTAGATGTTGGTCGGGAATAACATGTAGGCCATTTTTTATCCGCGAAAACGCGGGCAAAGCCGCTGGCAGAATCTAGTATATTTATAATTTCATATTGGTTTCCTCTCCTCTATTATATAAATAAAATATATTAATACTTTAACTGCCAAGTTTAAAATGGTGAAAGTCAAACCTCCACTAGCGTCAGGCACCGGTGACTGACGTAGCGCTCTAAGGGTTAAGGGTTTAAAGTAAGTAAAAAACAAGAAAAATTATACCCTTAATTAGGCGTTTTATTAAGGTTTAAAGTTCGATTAATTCTTATTCTATGAAAAACGGGTTAAGTGTCTGTTTCCTTCTTTTCTTTCTTTGGTGGATCGAAATTATCTGTCATATAAGTAAATTGGTTTAATATTGGTAGAGCTAGGCTGTTAAACTCTCTGATTGTAAGTTTTCCAAGATATCATCGTCTTCGTAATATAATAAAACTAGTTGGCACATTAATTTCATTGAAATATTTTAATAATGTTGATGGTGAATTGTTGTAACTTATAGAAGAGAGCAAAACTGGACAAAATTTTGGACATCTTCGTAATTTGCGCCTCTGCCTACCCCTTCGGGGATAAAAGGCGTGATGTTATGTTATGTTGTGAAACTATTGACTCGTCCATTTCCCTCTTGTACTGATAGGCATAACAAGGTAAGATGAGCTTAGAATGTATACTCGTAGGTACGAAATACATAGGTCCCTACATTACATTATACACAAAGGTACAGTCAGAACAGCTACTACTAGTTCAATGCAGGTACTACTATGAATGAATAGGTAAGAAATAAAGATTGATTCAGTTCAGAGTCTAACAATTACCATCTAACCGTTATTGGCTACAGAAACGACCAATGGTTACAGACGATGTGGTTTGGTTAAAAACCATATTTATAATTTACTGTCCAATCTTTGCTATTTGTCGCGGAGACCGGGGCCCCGACTCGAAGTGCAGGAGTAGGAACGGGGTGGTTTTTAGTCAGTAAAAATAAGTCAGTCGTCCCGCCTTACCCAGGTGGTAGAAGCCATTCGATGATTTTCCTCCCTTAAAAAAGCCTTTTGCTATTTCTCTGAATCTGATTGAAAAAGAGTAACCTGTAGAGTTTCTTGCTTGTTATTCTCCATAGAGAGCGATATCTCGGAATGAGCAAATAGCTTTACTTTTAAATTTCATTGACGTTCAAAAGTTCCTTTCTGGTCTAGTTGAAATATGATTTTGGCTTTGACATTAACCTGCATAGTAAATAGCTGTCTGTGCTGGTTGTACACTAGAACAAATGTACGAGTTTCATTTGAAAATTGCTTATTACATACCGCCACTTCATTTTGAATATACTGGTCAACAACTTTACAATTTTAATGACACATCTTGGACTAGTCTCCCAATTCGTATATAAATCGGGCACAGTTCATCACCAGACTCAATAATGAGATTTACATTTTATGACCGTAAATCATGTTAAATAATAACCAAATTCTATGCTGTTTCTTCATATTTTCAGATACCCAACACGCTCAAGATCGAGAGATGGGTAACATAACATTTATATCTAATAGATCCAATGACTATCAGTTATTTGATGACGAACTACCTATACACGAACTGCGGAAATTTGGTGAAAACTATGAAATTCTTAACATTTTAGTATCACATGTGGGGCTTGCCAAAGATTTTAATATCCCAGAGCTGTTCAAAGAACAAAGCTGGTTTGGCAAGCTGCCGTTCCTTGCCGTCGATCGAGGCGTGTTTAATTCCAACGATAAAAAAGTTATTGAGGACAGACTCGGCAGGCCACTAGATGGCAATGACCAAATCTGTATCCGTAACCCAAATGCTATAACAGATGGACAGTTGCTGCCTCAGCAAGTGTTTGTGGTTCGTGTATACGGTAGTGACTAAAAACAGAGTAGATCGTACATGACTTGTCTTCTACGATGATTACAATAATTAATATGTGGCTTGCGTAGTGGTTGATTTTCTATCGATCACGACGTTCAACTGTTATAATATTCATGTAATATTTTTAGATTTTTGTCAAAATTTATATACGACTGTCAATAATTGTAATTTTTTTGAACTTCTTATACTTAAGTTTGATTGTACAAAACATAATAATATAGAATTAAATAAGAAATTGTAGTGTGGTGTTAATATTTACATACCTATTCAAATAGTTTAGCTTAGTCCCAGTTAATGTTCATCCTTCATAAAACATACTTCCTATCGAATAAAATTTACAAAATAGCAGCTTTAGAGCTTAGCGCATTCCTAGAAAAATTTAATACGCTTAGTATATTTATGAAACAGAGTAGACATTAAAATGGCTTTGATAAGTAATTAAAACCAATATACACATGAATCCAAATATAAATCAGAGATAGTCAAACAAAGAACATTTCATTTGACATATCACGCCAACTCCTAAATAGATGGCGTGACGATCTAGAGGCTCTGACAGATATTAACAAGTAACGATTGTATTATAGTAATGAAAACCAATGGTACATATTTTAATTATAACCTTCTTAACGCATGTTTCAATGCCTCACAATTACAAGCCAACATTAAAAATATTTGGAAAGTAACCCTTTGCGTCCTACAACATATTGCAATGGCTTTTACAAAAGTATCATAGATAGCAGCACTTTATATGAGCCATTTTGAGTTGACAGGTACACAAAGCTGTATTCACGCTTGTCGATAAAGGAAAATTAATGAACTCAGCACATGACTTACGGTCTCATGTTACTGAATTTTGTAATTGACGTTTATTGAATCAAATAGCTTTTCAATTCATTTATCGCTGTATAAATAGGTTATGTTGTATCGGTTAGATCTGTAGGAGTTGCGTCGATCGGATCTGTAGGTCCAATTTCAGGTAGGACCTGAATTTATCTGTAAGTGGTTTGTCTGCGGCTGTATTCAGAGCTATGATGGGTTGGGCCCCGGGGATTATTGATTAGTCCTTTGTGGCACAGTTTGGTGTAGTCGTGTACGTGTGCTTTCAGATTTTAAGAAGTTTCTCAAAATAACATATTTATCCTTTCTTCGGTGCGATAAGGTAAAATAATGTTTAGTAGTGTAATTATTTGTTATTTTACCATCATTTATTATGACTAGAAACTCAATAGAGTTTTGGATTTGAATTGAATTTCGATATAGGAGTGACGGCCATTTTGAATAATCGAATTTTCGTGTAACTTCTATCAAATTATTATTCAAGATATAAGCTAATGAATAACGTTACTGTCTTTTGATTTATCAGTGGTTAAGTGATTAGACATTTGTGACGTAAATCAGTTTTATCTATTTGGTTTTAGAGCGAGTGATGCCTCGGTAAGGCTGCGCCCTCTGGTCGACAGCAGTACTTCTTCCGAGGCTTACCAACAGGTATTTTATTAATTTGTGTTTTAATAGGTATCTAATATCTAATTTGAAATCAAATATTTTAGAGATTTTTGTGAAATAGTCAATTCATTTAATCACAACAGCATACAGTTCGCTTCAGTTGGTAGGAGTACCACAAGGGTCAATTCTGGGACCACATTCAATTCATGTAATTTTATTAATAACATTTCATAATATTTAAGGAATTTAATTATTTATTTTGATAAACAACTTAAGAATTAATTTACAGTTATTACCTTGAACATCTTATAAGTACTTCGCCTGATTCTATATAGTTTTTTGTGTAATTAGTTAATAGTTTTTAAACGTTTTCATATGGTAGGTGTAAAATATAGTGTACTTATTGGTATGCTATTGAATTTCTTATTAGTATGATTAATTTGTACTTGATATAGAAAAATAATTTTAAAAGATGAACTTAATATTTCTCTCCAACACCATTAAATATCTTCTCTATTTTCTTACTGTTTTCACAAAAAAGAAAGCCAGTGGAATATCAAGTAATTTTCATTTAAACTTCTACCAGCCTCTTTGCTCAAATGGGCAGTAAGCACGACTGTTGAGCATGAGATGTCAGGTTTTACACACATGTCGGACAAAATATTATTGGGTTTTTCACTTAATTTGGTCTGAAATTGTGCCCAATACGTTTGACGATAGATTTCCTTACAACATAGCACTTTATTAAATAAAAATCCACAATAATCCCCAATACTTTTGAATATACTTGTCACAAACCTTTTCAGGTCCCAGCTTCAAGATGAACGTGGTACGTGAACGACGGGTCGGGTATGACGAGGAGATAGAGATAAAGAAACTCATCCCCAAAATAGTAACATTTATTGTGGTGGACTATATAGTGGAAAGACTCTTATTAGGAACAAATTTAACTTATTTACTCATACGATATTATACTAGACCACTAGTTAATGCATTGAAGGAACATTGGAAACGGTTTAAAGATGTAATCATGCAAACTGAGGTTGGTATCATATAATTATTTATTCTATATTATAAAACATTCGTGAGACATACTAAATGAATTATTACCTTTTCGGCTTACTCACGTAACTGTTTCACGCGTGCTGCTACGGTAATACAGCAGCAGCGTGATAGTTCCCGCGTCGTGTGTCGTGGAATGCTGCTCATGAATATGAGTCTCTAGCATGGCTTGAAACTAGTCGAGTCCCTCGTCAAACATTTTTCCATCTGATATAGTTTTGTCGTTATTTGCCATATCTAGGTACAAAATTATTGTACTTTCTAAGACGATAATAATCTTAGAAAGTGAGGAAACCTGGGCTTATAATTTGTAATTATAAGTTTTAAATTGTCAACCCGCATTGAGCAAGAATGATGATCAATGCTCAAACATTCTCTGTGTGAGAAGAGGCCTTTGGTCAGCAGTGGCAACCTATAGGCTGTTGATGTGATGACTAAAAAAAAATTAACTTTAGAATTCATTTGTTGGTTGAGACAAGAAACCGTAATAATTATGCAATCTGGTCCTTTGGTTTTAGGAGCCTCTAAAGACCAAATTTCGCTGTGCTGCACCATTAAATTGGAATGTATTTCTTCAACAGGAACCACCAGCACTGACGACGGACTAAATGAGTGACAATAAAATTCCTACACACTAATAACTACTACAATACACTACAATGTTGAATAAATATGATGTATAAGTGAACAGAAGCATATAATTGCTTTTGTGCATATTGGCGGCATAGCATAATAGCTATTGATCGTTTAAAAATGTAACTTAAAGGCGTGATAATGTAGTCTAATTTTAAATGTAATATGTCACAGGATTAAGTAACATTTTTAAATGTCTCATTAAAAATGCCATGTCCTCAATAATGCTGAACCAAATCTTGCTAACATTTTGTTTTAGTGACAAATTGTTTGCAAGATTATCTTTTTTTATTTAATGTTTAAAACGATCGCCTAAATTGTAATCGTATTATAGTTTTAATGTCAGAGGTGAGCGATTAGAAACAGCAAGCATTTTGGAATATATAGGGCCTCTTATATTTAAGGTCTTTAATATTACCAAACTACGACTACGTTTTACCCTTCTTTCTTCTGGTTTTTTCCAACTTGGACTGAATCAGATAAACCTGATTTGAACCCTAATCTTGTTGGATAAATGATATAGAAAAAGGTATGATAGTTTTGGACTCTGTAGCAATTGCCTTCCGCCTTCCACATCGTGCTAAAAACGACACCACGTTTTTTGAATAACCCGTGTCATTCTTTACTTCTCTTCTGTGCCATAATATTGTAATCAGCTTTGAGAATATGCTTGCACTTCCTGGTCGCTTCCCTCTTCTAAATGTTGGGAAACTGTACCAGATATACAACACGACTAAGATAAGTACTAAAATGTTTAAGATGTAATAAAAAGATTTGTATTTGATGGAATGTCAGTAGGTAGGTATACTTTAATACCACTACTTCATTCTGTATACAATAATTGTTTTCTTTTTCATGTTCTTCGAAATTCTGTGAATTTTAAGATCTATGTACCTTTGATAAGTGTGTTTACGTTTAAGTGCGTTTAAACTGGTACATTTTAAGGTTCCAGTTTATCTGCAAATTTGGAGATTAGAACGTCTCTTATGTAATATCGTCCCTTTTGAATGTCGCCCAATTAAGAACGTCTCTTTTATTCGAACATCGACTCATTCTAGCATTGTAATTTATAATAAAATAAATGTTTAATAGGAGGAATCATATTGTTTCATTTCAAACCTCAATAGATGCGCTAAGTGCGATTGCGTTAACTTTAGTTCTGTATACATATTATTAAAAATCACGAAAAATATACCATCGTTTCAATATTTCTTATTAATTTATTTTTTATCTACAGCCGAAAATAAGTTGTGGTTTGAGAGAATGATTATCTCCAAAAGATTAATGACTAAGTGTTCTTGACTGCCTTGTGAAACAAATACTCTTATAAGGCTATGTAGTACATACTTTTTTTAAGGGGGGGAAAATCATCGAATGACTTCTCCCGCCTGGGTGAGGCGCGAAGGAGTGTTAGACTCTTACTGACTAAAAACCACCCCGTTCCTACTCCTGCACTTCGAGCCGGAGCCCCGGTAACCCATTAGGGTCTCCATGGCTCCGTATCGCTATGCACATACTTGTAACTCCTATGAAATTGCGAGTGTTCATGTCACTTGACACACCACCACAGGAGATTTCCCTGCTCGTTTGCCCTCTACATATTTCAAAATCTATTTCGCACACTAGTTCAAAACGACCTGTTTTAGAGCGAAAAATTATGGAATATGCAAATATTAAGTTGCAAGTTGCAATAAAAAAATGGATGACTTGATGGTAATGCAATTATTGTAACTTACAACACCTGATACATGATGAGTATCTCACCGACAGCGTAGTTATTTAATATCAATAATAAATTCGTCTAGGTTGTACACTTGCAGTAAACAAATAAAATAGATAAATATAATACATAAAAAGAAGTACAATATAAATCGTCATATCACCAACAAAAGACAATCGACAAGATGGTAGGTAGGAATCGGCCATCGTGATTAGGCCAATTGGTAGATCTTTGGCTGGTCTCAGTATCTGTCTGTAAATTTAGTAACTAAAGTTCCAAAATTCTAGAATTCTAAACAAATTTAAATGTTCAAAATTCCACCCCCATTAACCAAATCTCCTGACCTAAATGTAATATTTTCTTTCTGGAATGGCAACCGTGTCTCCAAATTGAGATCAACTATAACTCTTTCATGACATTGTCATAAATCACGACGCCATTTTGAATTTTAAATGACATTTGTTAAATGGCGCTAGTGTTGTTTTTAGTCAGCTTTGATTTAGTTCTTAGTTTATCTGTAGGGCGTCACAAATTGCTATGTATCTTTATATTGTACCTGTAGCTGCGAAGTATCGATTGGGCCTGCGCGTTGCAATGTTTATTGACCTTTAGAGATTGCGTCCAGAATTTCTTGACAGACGAACTTCGATTACAAGAGGTATGTATGTGTTACTTAGCATATTGTTAATGTTTCATTAATGGTGTGTTCATTTTGTATGAATTAAGAATAAGAGGTATACATAGTTAACAAAAAAGGTATTGTCAGTAGGTTAAGTTAACTTTTCGGTGTTGAAATTGCATGTAAAGAAGAAACACTCGGCGATTTTGTAAATGACATTATTAAAAGCAAATTTTTTGTTGAAGTGCTTTAAGCCCAAGCAAGTGATCTCATTGAGAAGGAGATGCTATTCATATAAGACTTCTGATGCTTAATTATTTTCTTCTGCAATTCCAGGGCAGGCAAGGAGGGTATAGCCTGACTCCAAGCAGAGAGAGCCAGCAGCTCAAAAAGGTATGTTGTTGATATTTAATTAATTGAATTTGTAATCCGACAAATTGGTTTAGTAAATCAAACATTATATTAATACTGGGATGATATTTCGAGCGATTGTGAAGCATGTAGTGGGATTAGGGTAAGATCGATCCGAGCGGACAGAAGACAGCAATACGCCTTAACTCTTTGAGTACCGTCATTATAGACACAGGTGTGCGGACACCGGTGTCTTCGCGGTATTTGACAGTTTAAGAGTATGCTGCAGTTATTTAGGCAGACTTGAGCAAATTGTTGATGCTACATTTCTGACTGTAGTTTACTTATAGAACCTTACTTTTTGTTTCTCTTTCCAGGTGCAGCAGAATGAATAGAAAATGTTTCTTCATATTACTGGGTACGTTCATTATAAACATAATGTACCCGGTGGAGCCGTTGTACCATATCTTCTACACCGGCGTGCCTTGGGTCATGTCGGCGCAGTATCTTAGGAAACTGTGGATGACGCTTATGTATGAGAGTCAAGGGTAATTTCTGTTTTATTATCACGTTTTTACACAAACATAACAGCCTTTTATCCTCGATGGGGTAGGCAGGGGAGCACAGTACCTACGACACTTAATAATAATAAATCATTTATTTCAAGTAACCAAGACTCACAAAATGTTAGTAAAACTTACATCTATGTTAGTAATCACAATTGTTTTATAGTACAATAAAAGTTTTTATATTAATACATCCTACATTAATCCATGGGAAATGGCATTACATCGTCCCATGTATATGCAGTCCAGTCTGCTCGCAATCATGCTCAGGATACTGTTGGAGCTGGCCCGCACCCTGCTCACCAGGGAAGCACACCTTTTGCGCATTGTTGTATAAAAACAGTCTATGTGTGCATCTGCAAACATTCCTGATGCGCTACAGAAGCGGGGCAGCCCCACCAGCACCCTAAATGCATTATTATATTGAACACGGAGAGCGCTGCATGACCTCTGCGCAAACCCAGCCCACAGGCTGCATGTATAAAAGCTAGTACAGTATGCCCTGAAGAGGGTGAGCTTGACTTCAAGTGAACACCGTGCAAACCTGCGAGCTATGATGTTTGCCCTAACGGACAACGCTCTCCGCTCACGTTCAATGTCTGTATCGTCCTTGAGGTCCGGGGTCAATATATGACCCAGATATTTAAACTTAAACACTCTGTTTAAAGGCATTCTATTAAGAAATATAGGTGGTATACTTTCAGGAATTTTACCCCCAGCACCAAAGACCATAACTTCCGACTTGCCACTTAATGCCACTGTACAATGTAACACCCACTATTTATGTTATGAGTCCCATGTAATAGGTGGTAAGCCTATTGCCATATACTGGGCACAATTCCAGACCCCGTGCTACTACTGAGATTTTTTTTAAAAAAACCTAGTAATACTTTGGACGTCTAACAGTATTTTGCGTTGTTTTTTAGTCAGTAACGAAACAGGCTTGCTAATTAACAACAGAAGTAAATTCAAGGTAGAATTAGCTTCTTAAAAGTCTTTCTTTGTGTATTTCAGTCGTGTCGAGCTGAACAGTCTAGTGCAGTAAGGAACAGGAGTTACGACCGTTAAGGTAATTTAATTTTTATTATTTACTAAAACAAAGTTGAGATTCCACTGAATTTCTCACTTAAAGTCATTTACCTAGGTGAATTTCTACCATTTACCATTTGAATTCGATGAATGTTTAACTATTTGCCTCAATAATCCGCTAATTGTTTTAATAATTAGTTTTTGAATATTGTAATAATACATATTTTTGTCCACAGGTGTCGCGTCAAAACAACAGGATGCTCGACTGATTTTTACTTCAATTTTATCTTATTGAATCGAAAAGCATCGTCCCTAATATTTTCTATATGTATATGTTTTTTTTAAAGGTATTACAAATTGTCTATTCTTTAATTAAGAATTCTACGTTTAAGAAAAAAAATATAATACGAACTTTACCTTGACCATAAATAACACTATGTTTTACAACAGGTACGATTTTTTTTCTTATAAATTAATACGACTAAGATAGTACTTTTTGACTTAGAAGGGTAAAGTATAACCATGTTTACATAATAGGTTAGTGTTGTGGAATATTAATTGTATTGTACTTAATTTTTTTTCAAGTATTCACATTTTATTATTATGTCATCAAAGTTATTATTCGAGGTCGAGACAAATTACTGCCAAAACAATTTTGAAAATATAAGGTAAGTTCGCTGGTTTGCGTCCATTTTACGGATCACCATGAATGTAAGATACTAAGAACCTTAAAAGGTCAAACAGGTACTAAATACTACTTAACATGTTACGAAAATAAGAAAACTATTATCTATATATTTACTATTTAACTATATGGTAATAGTTTTCTTATTTTCGGATTTTTTTAAATGGCGTTTGTAACATGTATGTACGTGAAGAGGCGACCATACCCTACTTATTTCCACCTAGAATTAATAAATACAAATTCATTATATGTATAATCCAGGAACAATATTTATACAAAAGGTCAACGTGTTTGAAAATGTAGTGATTAACTGAAAATTGTCGTCTACTTCTCTGAATGCATGTACCTATGTTTAAATTGTGTGGTGTTAAAATATGAAGTGTAATAAATGATGAGTGTACTGAGTATCAAACACGAATAACTATCGCAATCGTAACGTAATTGTATCGAGTGCGTTCGGCGCTCTGATTGGTCGGCTCCAGTAAACCAACCAATCAGAGCGCCTAACACGCTCAATAATATTACGTTACCTACGATTGCGATAGTTATTCGTGCTTGGTACTCTGTGTCTGTTTATATCCGAAATGTATGTAAGAACTAATAACTAATAGGTAAAATGGTCCCACGCAATGACTGCCGTTAAAAATCGATTGTAATGTGAATTCTAGACGATGCTTGTTTGTATGGAAAGAAAGAAGTGAGGACACTGGATTTCTGGAATATAGCCAAATGTACAATATTCATTTTTGATACTTTATTTTAGTCGTGGGTTCCAGTGGATGACAATAATTTTATCTACTTTTTTTTCGTTTCTAATAAACATTGATTTTTGTGTGTATTGTTTTATTCTAAATATTCACAACTTGCTGATCCGACAAACTTTGTACCACCTAAAAGATTTTTCTCGAACCTTTTAAGCCTACGTTGGACTTCCATATGAACATTTCAAGGCCAAAATTAGCCAAATCGGTTCAGCCGTTCTCGAGTTTTAGCGAGACTAACGAACGGAAATTTATTTTTATTTATATTGATACTAGCTTTTACCCGCGGCTTCGCTCGCGTCACAAAAGGATAAAAAGTAGCTTGTGACATATACCAATACTCACAGCGCCATCTGTACTAATACTTTTTTCCCTCGGGAATATCAAATCTTTCCGGGATAGGAAGTACCCTATTATTTAATCCAGACTTCTAACTTTACGTCTGCAAAAATTCAAAGCAATCGGTTTAGTAGTTATGGCGTGAAGGTGGAACAAACAAACAAACAAACAAACTCACTTTCAGATTTATAATATTAGTAAGGATTGTAATGATTTCAGTTACAGTACCTACTGTAGAAAGAAAGCAGTAAGTAGTCCACTTAAACCTTTCTACTTACATAAATACATCTTTGATTACCAGAAAATATTTATTTATGGCATAAACGTTATAAAATGATTGGCAAAAAATTAATGAATTTTATTAATTAGTAATCCCTTCATGAATACAAATAATAATTCATATCTATAAGTATATAAATACAGAATATGGATAGGTTTACATAACACACAATTTCTCCGGCGAGTCCCCAAGCGGTCACCGGTAACCGCCCTCCACTTATTCAATAATAGACCTAATTTCCAATGTGTAGAGACTACTTTTGTATGAACAAATGTTGTGGATTTTTCGTAATCGTGGATACACAAGTTAAGGTAAATACGTATACATCTTATTCACTGAAATGAGTTAATAATTTACCGTAGCTGTAATAAGTACCGAAATAGACCTCTGTAAATGATTCATACAAAATGCATAGTCATAACATTTATTACTACAAATTAAATTAAGCCAATACTTGAACAATAATTATAATATCATTTAAGACTGCATAGAACCAAAATACTTCATATTACATGCCATCGCACATTATTTGAAAACTTTAAAAGTACGTAAACATATCCATGTTTACGACATTACGATAACAAAGGAATTCACTGCAACACATTTACAGTAATTTTACTAACTGTAAATTAAATAAAAAATAAGTTTATTATTATTAACATACTTAAATCATACAAACACCTTTATTTAACCATTATTAATCTAAAAGGTTCTTGAATTGAATACAAATCGATAATTCCCGGTCTAATTGCAAGGCACCCTTATCGTTACTGCGCAGGTCATCTAAAAACTTTCTAGAAATTTCGATTCCACAGACTTCCGATACGAAGTTAGGTACTCTATAGTGGGAGAGAGACCACAATAGCTGGGTACAAAGTGAGTGAAAGAGATATCGATACACTTGCAGCTTACTTCATAGGTTTAAATTTTTGGTTTTATTATCCTGCGGGAAGTTATTGATTGGTCCTGCGCTTTGCAGTCCATGTCCTAGAAATGCATTTAGAAAGGTTTTGGTGGAGCTCCAGGGCGGTCGTGTTTCCCGTCTCGTCCGTGTCTCTTGGCTTCAGACAAAGGTATGTATTTTAGGGCTTCTTTTGAGCTGGTTTTGTTGTTTATTTTATTGGTTTTACGTGTATAATTACTATTTTTCGTTATTTTCTGTTTGTAACTGCTAAATTTTTTTCTTTGGTAATTTTATTGTTAGTTGAGTCTTATTATTTCATTATTAGTTCTTTAAAATAAGTATTTCATAGTGTACTAGCAAAATATTTCGAGAAAATCGCTACATAGCGTGGTTGCTACGTATGGAACTACGGGGCGTAGGCGTGGCTACGGCCACGCGCTACGTGCCTACGCCGTAGTCATATCGGCGGCCATTATAAGAGTAGACAAGTTCTTATCATTTTATAGTTTTCACGCTATTGTTCTCCACATATTTATACATTGTATTGTATATTACAATTGCGGTGTCCTTTAAAAATAATTTAAAATTCGTGTAATAACACGCTACGGGGGGCGTGGCCACAAGTGACATCGAAGGTGATGCGCCCGTGGATGCGCGATGTTGCAATTGGACGCCATCTTGGTGGAAGGCACTGTTTATTACAAGCAACCTTACTGCCTTTGTCTTTTGAAAGCGTATATTTCAGTTTCCATTAAGGTTTATAATAATTTAATCAGTTATAAATAATTTTTATAATAAATTAAAATTAAATACGAATTGCATCTTCTGTAAAAATGTCAACCTTTATGGTGGAAACTTGGAAAGTAACTTCATAATACATGGCTTATAGTACTTTTAAATATACATTATAACACTAAAATCAAAATGGTTTACGGTTGCACTATGCTAGGAAAGGAATATAGGCGTGGTAACGATAGAAACAATATGGCGGACCACGTGTTCATTATAGAAGTGGGCGGGGCCAATGACCCTTTGTACTTGCCGATGCAGTTTCGTATATACATAATTAAGTTTACATATTTTCTAATGGTATATGGCATATGGCAATAGGCTCACCCCCTATTACATGGGACTCATAATATAAATAGTGACAAGTGGGTGGTACATTGAACAGTGGCATAATGTGCACTTCTGCCTACCCCTTCGAGGATAAAAGGCGTGATGTTATGTTATGTTATGTTTATTTTCTAATGTAAGTTCAAAAGGTTGATTGATGTAATAGCAATTGGTAAATAAGTTTCTTTCATTTTTCCAGGTCTCTTCTCAGCCAGCTCTTTCCCTTTCCTGCTTCCAATTTCAATGTAAGTTTGTTTTTCTTCTACATATTATTACACATTTAACTTGTATTTTTTTTACAGGGTGTCACTTTATTGCTCAATTAAGTGACTTTGCAGTTTTTCTCAATATATTAAGACGGTTCCTACTATTTATGATAAGCAATGCATTTTATTTGACGATATTTTTTTCACTTAACTAGTCGAATGACAGGTCATTGTAAACATTTGGATTAAGAATACCTAATATAATAATATACACAGTTTTCGAGTAGCAACTAATCGTTAAAGTTTCAATACGCTTCCATCATACGCATAGGAGAGGTATATTGTACTCAGTGGACGCGTTTCAATAACAAAGCAAATATTTTGTATTAAAATAATTTAATTTTTCAGATTTTTGGTGACAAGGCGACACCGACTACCCAGCTAGCGGTCGCTCCACCCGGCTCTTCTCCACCCAGCGCGCAGCTACTCTTCATTTCGCCCCTCTGTGCCACAAGCCGCCGTCCATAGAGTAGACCTTTAAGATGTAACACGACCTCAGCTTTCACAGATTACTCGGTTCAGAATGAATTTTTCATTGGTCGGTTTCGTTGTTTGACAGTAATAATGACTGCCTCACCGAGGTCCTGGGTTCAATTCCCAAGTCGGGTTCTCCCGAAGTCCAGAGCAATGCTCGGCGGGATTTATTCCAGTCCGACGCGCTCGTAACATGAACCTGATGGTCACGTTACTTATAATTACAGTCAGATAACCACTTTGCTGTATTTATTTATTTACCACTCCATCCGGTAGATAAATAAATGTTTGCTTATGAAACCGTCTGGTGTACTTGTTTAATTATCTTTCTATGTGATCGATAAATAAGCGAGTTACCAATGCAATGAAAAAGTCATTGAAGTTGACACGAGTAATCTGTGAAAGCTGTACGCGTCGGGTCCCCATGCGATGTGCGCTCTTTATGCGATATGTGATTCGAACAGCTCCCAACTTTAACAGCTCATATTTAATATGGCCTGTTAAGGTTACGATTACATCAACTTGGTTATTATTATATTACTTCTGGTCACCCCGTATTTAAACTATTGGGTCACGGGCGGTAATAACGTAATAACTTAACCTACCTATCAACCTGACATAAGCTTCTTATTAAATTTGGGTTCTTGCAGACTTATTAAGACTTAAGTATTTTTATAAGAAAAGTTTATGACACTGATTATATATTAAAAGTTATTTAAGTGATATAATATATTATATTTTTGTAATAAAATAACAAAATGTTGGTGTTTTGTTACATGTTAAGAAAAATGTCTCTAATGTGGTCTGAGGTAAGATAATTCGTACGTAGTATCTGTGCGTTTAGATTTACATATATTACATCACCTAATAAGCTAAGTAACACGTTCAACAAAAATTAGATAGTAAGAATTTAGTATGTAAGAAACTGTAAATATTAATAATACACAGAATAAAAAATAATAATAAGCGAAATATATTTTCGTTTTATTCCAAATTTCTTTGAACAAAATTATGTTAGTAAGGCATTAACACAAACACAAAGTCAAAGTATTATATTAGTGTGCTTTTTGGTGATATAATAGGCCTTACATTTATTATTATAGTAGCGCAAAAAGCTGCCCATTACACATACACTACTTAAAAGTATAAAAATATTCATTATCATCAAATAATTAATACTTAAATAATTATCATTAAATATAAAGAATAAATAAAAATATCAAAATTTAGTTATAATATATAGTTAACGGCACGTGGGTACCAGTATCAGAATCGCTCATCTTAAAGTGGGTAATCGCGCAGGGTATTTTTATTGAAATAATTAGACAGGTCTTCGATCAGCAGCCTTATAATAACAATTCACAATGTAAATCACAATAATCGCTTAATTTAACGCAGATGGAAATGGATTTACACTTTGGACGAAAGCAATCCGTCGTAACCGTCTAGTCCACGCTATCGTTGCAATCAAAGTCAACGAGTCCGGTGGTTGTTTGACGTTTATGACGTTCCGCCAGAGTGACAACACAATTGTCACTCTCGTCCAATCAGTGTGATTTGTTAAATCACATAATAGATGTCAAAATGGATTTTCAGTATTTCTACTAGATGGCGCCAAGGACGCGCCTTCACGGCCGGACTGACAATCGCCCGTCCTCGGGCGAATATGTATTCCTGCAATAAGAAGATACCATACTGTTAGTCGAGCCACCATGCTCGTCCACCCTGACATTAGCCAGGGCATCTTACTATAGGTCACAGCCTATTTCGAACTCACTCTGGCAACTGGTAATACTTTTTTTTTTTTTTTTTTTCATTCGATGCGTAGCTCGGACAAATGCGTCCCTTCGACTTGCACCAAGTGCAAAACCAACCAACACCATCCCTTCGACTAGCCATCGGCTCACTCATGATGCGCAGCCCGGACAAATGCGTCCTTACGACTTGCCCCAAGTGCAAGACCGGACAGCACCGTCCCTTCGACTCGCCATCATTCACGTCAACGAACTAGATTCGTACGTCCCTTCGACTTCGACCAGCACGACTAAGCCCGGACAATACAATCCATTCGTGACACACAGACGCATGCGTCCCTACGAACCTGCTAGCACTCTAGTCAGGACCGGACAACATCTCATCTTTGGATTTGCGTCCTTTCGATTTACCAAACAATAGGCAAAACCGGACAACAACACCCACACGTCATCATATATCACATAATATGAACTTACCTTAGGTTCTGAATATTATGCTCGGTGAACGTCTACGTCTACGTTAAAAGTCATAGGTCCCTCATCTTCCGAATCATCACCGGCTGTTTCAGAAGGGGCTGTGAGTGTTTCAGAAGATGCAGTCAGAGTAGCGGAATCTGCAGTCAGGGTATCAACACTGCGAGCCGACATAGTCTCAAAATCGGCATCAATAGTGCCTTCCGACTGCATATCTACCGCCTCCACGGCTTCCTCGTCATTCATAATACCTTCAGCTAATTCTACTAAACCCTCGTGACCTCCCGGCACCAAACGCAAGTTTTCGTGGGAATACTTTAACGTACGGCAAGGACCATCTACGCTTTTTAATTCATAGCGGTCATTTTCCAGAACGTTGGTGATCACGAAAGGTCCTCTAAACTTTCGGTCGAGTTTCGTTTGATTACGTTCTGAACTTTTAACGAAAACGTAATCTCCTTTATTAAATAGCTTTACTTTAGCTCTTCCGCGATTAAAACGAATAGTCTCAGCTTTAGCAGCTTTCTCTATATTCTTGGATGCATTTAAACGTATCGCTTCTAAATTTAAACGCTCGGGTGGACCATCTCCAGTTGAAATCTTGGAGATTCCTAAAGAGTACGATTGAACTCCAAACATTAATTCAGTCGGGGTATATTTCGTGACAGTAGACCTTGTGCTATTTAGAGCAAGTTGTACGTTGCCTAACTCATCGCGCCAATTTTTATGCGGATCATTTTCAATAATTGTAAGTAAAGATTTTAGGGTTCGCATTACCCGTTCGACCTGACCGTTTGCTCTACTTGAGCCAGTGGCGATGAAGTGAAGATCAATGTGATGTTCCGCACAAAATTTTTTGAATTCACCACTAATATAGCAGCGACCCTGATCAGCCACAATTCGTTTAGGAGCACCGAACAGACAAACAGCTTTCTTCAGTGCCCAAATGGCACTCACCGCATCTAAAGAAGTGGTGTGTTCCAACAGGACGTATTTGGTAAACGAATCAATGATGACAGAACAGTACTCTTTTTGATCACTCTTACCTGTCAATTTTCCAGAAAAATCTATGTGGAGTGTGTGCCAAGGGGTTGGCTCTTTCGGAATGGGGTGTAGTCTAACTGGTTGGGCACCTGAGGGTCCTTTCGAGGCTTTACATATTATGCATGAGTCGACAAACCGGCGAACACTTTTCGACATCTCGGGGAACCAATATAGATCGTAAATTTTGTCGAGAGTCTTATCGGGGCCCAAATGTTGAATTTCCGAATGAATGTGACTGATCAGAGTCCATACCAATGAGCGGGGTACTATAGGTAACCAAGAAACGGTTTTATTGCGGTTAATTTTCCGGTAAAGAACGCCATTCCTAACGTCATAAGTTTGTGCTACATTCTCCGGTAAATCACCGTCCAAAAATTTCTTTTGAATGTCTTGAATTTCAGCGTCGCGCTTTTGCTCGACAGACAACCAACCAGCATGCAACTCTACAAATTTAACTACTTTCTTTGCAGGACTAGGGGAGGCCTTAAACTTATCTGAACAATTTTCCAAAGTTGGGTCAGTGTCAGCTGTCAAAGTGGTCTCAGGTAGGTGATTTCGCGATAGATAATCGGCGTGTTCCATGCTTTTCCCTTCACGATAAACAATATCAAAATCGTACGCTTGAAGCATGGCCCACCACCTATGAACGCGGGGTGTCAAATCGACCTTTGATTTAGATGCCTTCAACGAGTTACAGTCGGTATAGACTGTGAACTTCCGGCCATGCAAATAGTGACGAAAATGTTCGACCGCTCGCACGACTGCCAGAGTCTCTAGTTCATACGAATGATAACGAGACTCAACCTCAGTCGTGCGGCGGCTAAAATAAGCCACTACGTGTGGCAAATTGTTCTTTCTTTGGATAACTATAGCCCCGTATCCCTCCGAACTAGCGTCACAGTGGAGCTCTACTGGCAGTTTTGGGTCGAAAATTGTCAAAACCGGCTCTGACGTGAGAACCCGAATAACATTTTGTCTGATCTCTTCGTGTTTCTCGGTCCACTTAATGCCTCCCTTTAACTTTGTAAGAGGGTATAGCGGACCAACTATCTGAGTATAACTAGGGATAAATTTCCTAAAATATGAAGATAGGCCAAGAAATTGGCGAACTTGAGTTGCTGTCTTCGGGGGAGGAGCATTGGCCAAAGCCTGAATTTTAAGGGAATTGGGTCTAATCTCGCCAGCTTGGATAGCATAACCTAGATAGTTAACTTTGTTTTTAAGAAACTTACACTTACGTAAATTCAACGAAAACCCAGCTTTCGTCAGAGCTCCCAGACATTGGTCTAACCGTCGTAGACCCTCTGTGACGTCAGAGGAATGGCAGAGCACATCGTCCATATACACTAGGGGTCCATCTTTCAAATATTTAAGTGCATCATTAATGCACCTCTGATATACCGAGGGTGCATTGCGTAAACCAAATGGCATTGCAACATATTCGTATTGTCCCTCGGGCGTCACGAAAGCTGTCTTTTCTACGGATTCTGGGTGGATCAAAATCTGGTGGAAACCAGAGGCCATGTCTAAACACGAAAAGTAATAAGCTCCGGTGAGCTGGTCTATTTGGTCGTCTATAAGTGGTAGGGGGTAATGCTCAGGTCGCGTGTTTGAGTTGAGTTCTCTGTAATCGACACACATTCTATCCGTGTCGTCCTTTTTCTTTACTAATAGAATCGGACTAGCAAACGGCGAGGAACTCTCTCGAATAACACCAGCTTTCAATAACTCCTGAACCTTATCCCTCACCACCTGTTTTTCGATGGGAGATAAACGGTACGGTCGTCGTTGGACTATTTTATTAGGGTCAATAAGTTCAATTTTCATTACACCCGTATTAACACGTTTAGTTGGAGTACCACTTATAAAGTGATCAGTATACTTCAACAAGATACCCAGTAAGGCTTCCTTCTCGTCCCCGACTAAATCTGTATCTAGGGCCGCGACGTCAATACCTTGTACACTTTCGCAAAAATTTATTTTCTCATTAGTGGATATGAAGAGATTTTCGTTATCAATCTCAACACGTACTCCATTTTCCAGTACGTCCCTACCTACAATAACGTTTTCTGAAATGCAGTTGTTTGGAACGACATGAAACAAGAGAGTCAAGCAAAGATTATTAATTTGGACAGTGCTAGAAATTTGTCTATCACACTCAATATCGTCTCCCCCAATGCCAGTCAAATAAACGGTGTTATTGCGTTCAATGCCAGGGAAATCCGAAGACACAGATTCCTTAATCAAAGAACAAGAGGAGCCACTATCAAAAAGGAAACAGATATGCTCACCAGATGCCGTCGTTAGTTTACCTCTCGAAGTCTTGTGCTCGCAGGTGTTGACCTCCCTGACCGCTGCGCCGCCTCTCTTCTCAGGGCACGACGTAGATACGTGGCCAGGTTTCCCGCACGAGAAACAGGTGATTGGTGCCGACTTGTCCTTGATCTGATCCGTGGAACCATCAGCGCGATTAACTGAGTCGTCACGTCGCCTTTTACACTCTGCTATTTTGTGTCCAGGAACTCCACACCGATGACACTTCCCATTGAACTTCGAGTCTGACGGACGAGGTCTTTTTATCTTATTATCACTACCATCATTATCTTCACTACGCCGCTTTAAAGAGACCCCACCTAGTGTCCGGAAGAGTTGAGCACGCGTTGTGATGGCATAGGAGTTCAGTTCACGACGAATCATGTTGTCTTTCGAGCTCAGAACGGAAATAACGAACCCAGTGATTGCCTCTTCTAACATCTCGACTTTAGGAATTCGCTCGATTAGTGCCCATAAACGCATAGCGGATTCACTAGCAGTCTCCTTTGTTCCGATCTGAAAGCGCAACACTTCATCGAAGTAGTCCTGCATCAATTTGGGCTCTGCAAATTTCGCCAGCAATGCTTGTTTCACAACTTCCCAGGTTAAGTCTTCCAGACGCAGTTTAGTCAGAATAGATGCTGCTCGTCCTTTTAATGCAGTTGTCAGAGCTACCAAAAGTTCCACGCCAATTAAATTCTTGCTGTGTATAATCAACTCCGAAACACGGCACCAGCCCTTAACATCAGCATCTTCGTCATCTGGGTCGAACTTGATTAACTGAACCGCGTTAGTGTTTGCTACAGGCTGCGATGTTTGCTGCGGCATTGCTAACAAACGGGTTAGCAGGGCTTCCATATTGGTAAGCAATCCACTATTGCTAGGTTGATTGTGGGGCTGAGTATCTTGATCCGACTGTTTTTCGCATCCCACTTCTGATAACGGCACGTGGGTACCAGTATCAGAATCGCTCATCTTAAAGTGGGTAATCGCGCAGGGTATTTTTATTGAAATAATTAGACAGGTCTTCGATCAGCAGCCTTATAATAACAATTCACAATGTAAATCACAATAATCGCTTAATTTAACGCAGATGGAAATGGATTTACACTTTGGACGAAAGCAATCCGTCGTAACCGTCTAGTCCACGCTATCGTTGCAATCAAAGTCAACGAGTCCGGTGGTTGTTTGACGTTTATGACGTTCCGCCAGAGTGACAACACAATTGTCACTCTCGTCCAATCAGTGTGATTTGTTAAATCACATAATAGATGTCAAAATGGGTTTTCAGTATTTCTACTAGATGGCGCCAAGGACGCGCCTTCATATTATTATAAGCATTAAATAAACAATCAAGTAGTCAAGTTTTCATTATTTAATAAACACACAGTTACGTATATATATAGATAATATTTTGCCAAGAAAAATATTGTCAATGGTATATAGGTAGTATTTTTCGATTACAAAATCATTAAGTTCCCGTATAAATTGCGTCAAGTTCAGATTTTTGATAGTATTTGGGATTTTATTATATATTTTGGGAGCCATGCAATGAACACTTTTATGCATAAGGTTAGTCTTTTAGGCTCTCAGACATAATTCGTGTCGATCAAAATAAAAAAAAAATCGATGTTCTTGTATTGTCGATCTAAGACGTTCCTCTGAGGCTTTTTTAAACAATGTACTATTTTCGATTGATAGGCTTGGGGCTGAAGGCTACTGGTGATTATCAATATAATATTTCACAGTGAATTTTACAAAAAATGGGTTGTTATTTTGTTTAATCGACGTCATCACTACTATCATGAAAAGATGAGTAAATTACAGAAAGCTGGCAGTTTCTGAACATCCTTTATTTTTTCCATCTTGTAGTATATGATAAATTCATATTCATATGTAGGTATATTTATTATAGGTATAGTTATTGCTGGGGCTTAACCTCCAACAGTGAAAATGCTATGAAGATGTTGTTGAATGTTATGTTGAATGAGTAGACAACCGCTTGGTATAAAGGTTTAATAGCTTCTAAAAATAACGACTATGAGCCCTGTCTGGGCTCGAAACTAGTCGAGCGTACTCGAACAGTAACATAATCTGTAATTTAGTAATCGAAAAGCATTTAAACCTTCAATTTAGAGAACATGCATCATACTCACAATTAGATTGAAGGCAATAAAAAGATATTCAATAAAAACACAAAAATAAAATTATAAAATAATTTATTTAATTAAATAAATATAATAAATACAAAATCACAAGGTTGATTTATTCAATAATAGTCTTATCTATGTTGTAGACCCTCTCGATGTTCTCAGAAGGCAGTGGATCTATGAGTTCTATTTGTAAGTCGTATTGTTGGTCGAGGCCCATGTAACTGTCACTTAACACGTATAGAGTGTAGATTATACGACCTGAGAAAAAAGAAATATTTTTGGTTAATAAATGCTTTGTATATGTTCGTTAAATGAATCAACTTTATGCCTGAAGATACTTTTTTATCCTCTCGCGCGCCTCTCGTACACACAAGTAAACGCGCGTTCTCGTAAACACGGGTAAATATTTTAATAGAAAAGCGAATTAATTATTCTGTTCAATCAAATAAAAACGGGTTGCAAACTTGAAAATATACGTCACAGAAAAAATATCCAATCGGTGCGCGTTTCTCGTCCCGTGTGTACAATTGCGCGATGGGCACTCAACTCTCTCGTACACCCGTGTGTACGAGAAACGAGCGAGAGGTTATTGATAAGTCTTCACAGATTCGTATCCGTCCCTTTGTCTTTTAAATACCGTTTTCTTTTTCCTTGAATAGTCATTCAGATGATAGTTCAGAAGCCTATAAGTGTCATATAGACTACTTTTCACGTGAGTCAAGGGTAACGGCTACCTAGTGCATAAAACCTTAGTAGTTTTTTTTAGCTAAGCGGTAAGTAAGCTGACGGATCGCTTAATGGTAAGCGATGAGCTTCACCCACTTAGCCCACGCGACGTTCCGTACGCTCGGGTCTGGTTCTGGTCGGGCGGCGAGCTACCCATGCTCGCCGTCCGCAGGCTCGTGCTTACGGTGGCTGGAGATCGTCTCGCTAGCGTCACCCATAGATATTTACTATATTAGTGAACCTACAAATACGTTACCAGCCGTCTAAAGAAGATTACGTTCATTTCTTGATAATTTGTTTTGTATAAGAATTATGCTTACCTTTCCTCGAAGGCGTATAGAAGGTAACCTGTGCAGTTCCTCTAGGCGGCACTCGTTTCAAGGCGTGTAGCTCGCCATCATCAACAGTACCGAGGGTGAGTATCCAGCCCTCGTTCTTACCGCGGGGGAAGCGAGGACATAGTACGTTGTTTGGATTACCGCCACGACGGTGTAGCTCTATTAGGAGGGTGTATTCCTGTTGATGAGAACGTTACAAAGTATTACTGGGTTTTAAAAAAATTCTCAGTAGTAGCACGGTGTCTGGAATTGTGCCCGGTATATGGCAATAGGCTCATTCCCTATTACATAGGACTCATAACATAAATAGTAAAAAGCGGGTGTTACATTGTACCTCTACAGTGGCATAATGTGCACCTCTGCCTACCCCTTCGGGGATAAAAGGCATGATGTTATGTTATGAGAACGTTACATACTCTTAATGTTCAGTGTTAAATTTCTTTTGTTAATTTTAATTTTCGGTAAAAATTTAGGTTTTAGGCATGAACAAATCGCAGTACCACATTATTCCTAGGTGGGAAGTCTGTCAATATAAACAAGAACAATAAAATTGTATGAATTATATCACCAATCTGTTTTACGTAACTGTTTGACAAGTTAACTCAACTAGTTTCAAGTTAACTCCTTTCTCGACATTTATCGTGTCGTTTGTCCCGCAATGCTGCTGATGATTATGAGCCCCTGCGTAACTCGAAACCAGTCAAGTTACCGTATCAAATACTTATAAGTACCATAAAATATAACTAATTGAATATATCTTAGAGAATTTCTTTATATATTTGGTATAAAATCTTACACTTCTTATTGAAATAAATAATTAAAACTAAAATATTTATACCTTAAAAAATAATAATAATGAAAAAATAATAATAATGAAAATAAATCATAAGGCATCAAAGAAAACATTTTCCTCATCGCTACCGTGAGGTAGGGTGCCCAAAAGACTGGCAGCATTGCCACGTTGAATGGCAAATGACTTATTATTATTTTAATTTATTATCTTAGAGAATGACTTATTATAATTTTTTTACGACAATTCTATTATAATACAAGGTCACTGTATTTACCTGGTCAGCATGTAGCGTCAACCATTCGTCTCTAGCCGGCGGTTGCCGTATGCGTTTGTCCTGTTCACCTTCACTGTCGAACCAAAGACCACGGACAGATAGCTTTACGTCCAACGTCGGCATATCACATATGGCCTGGAAGAAAATATATTTTTGGATAAGCACAAAAATAAAATGTTGTTTGTCTTTAAAATAAATACGGTTAAATACGTATTACAATTTACAAACAAAATATCTACTTATAGTATTTTTATAAAGGTTTTGAATGTCTATACCTATTGTACATTAATTAAGGAAATCAATTTTGAGAGGCTCTTTAATTAAACATGATTAGTTTTTAAATATTTTACGTAAAACTGTATTGTACGTATTTCAAACTATTTTTTTTAAACTTTGCCCCACACTTGTCGTTGAACTGAAACTTCTCTCCTGTGTCGTGGGTGCGTTTACAAACATACAAGTTCATCAAGTTCACATACACATGACATCCAGACCCGGAACAACAATCTGTGGATCCCACAAAGAATTGTTCTGTACAGGAATCGAACCCGCGACACGTTGCGCGCCAGCCAGTTGCCCAGCCACCGCGCCAACCGTGCAGTTTAGTAGAAATGGAACTTAAACCGTCAACTTACAAATTTATTTTTCGTCAATAAACTAATTAATGAAGGTTATTAAAACGAACTCACCCTATGTATCTGTTCAATCTGATTCTCTTCGAACTCCCTCCTCATATACTTGGCTAACAGCTCATAGTTTCTCATACAAACCACTTTCAATCCATTGAGCATATTGCAAGGTTTGTGAGTATCTTTAGCCATTTTTGAGAATATGTACAAATGTTGGGAGTCTATGTGTGGGAGGGTCAGTAGGGGGGATTCTGTCGGCCATCTTGCTTGAACTATGCTTTGCATTAGCATCTGACAGGATAGACAGACTGATAGCCAGCCGTTTTCCGCTGATGTATCTATCATTGCCTGAAAAGTTTAGATTTGTTAGGTTTTAGACAAATATAAGGAATTAATTAGCATATGAGTCTCTAGCATGGCTTGAAACTAGTCGACTCGTCAAATTATTACGTGAGTAAGCCGAAAACATAATAATTTATTTAGTATGTCTCACGAAAGTTACAATACTAATTAATTATTATGTTTTCGGCTTACTCATGTAACTGTTTGACGAGGAACTCGACTAGTTTCAAGCATGGCTTTATGTGAGCCGAAAACATAATAACTAATCCGTATGTCTCACGAAAGTTTTAATATAAACATAAATATAACGCATAATTTCGTATAAAAACAACATCAACTTTACGTTTTTTATTTTTTTAAAAAGGTAAACACAGTATTTGTGTCACAGTCAGTATTTGTTAGTCAACTGATCCTTTAAGAAAATATTGACTATGAATTTTGAAGATAATTTTACCACTTCAACAGTTGCTAATTTTTTGCCCCAGAAATCACAATTTATACAATAAACAAAACGAAATAAAAAGAATATTCTATCCCCTTAAAAAGAGGTTTTAAACATCAAATCAATAATATCTTACCTGTAATATTCTAATAGTTTGATCCAGTACAGACTTGGTGTCTGTCAAGTAGTCAGTGTTAGGTAGCTGTAGTCTAGTCATGTGTGCTTGTAGTAGCAGGAAGGCTTTTACGTTGGATGAGTCGAGGCTTAGAGCGTCTACTGGAAGCCGGCATTGCTGGGAGAGCTCGCTGGAAGAAAGAATGGGTTTCATTTAAGTCTCCTTTTTTATTACTTAATGTGGAGACTGGAGAATCAATTTCCCGATGGATAGAAGACAGCTGCGTTAACAGGTTGGTTGAGTAACGCCGTTCAGGTTATTATTAGTTATTTGTGTGAATAAAAAATCGTTTTATTTTTCAGATCTGTTCACGCAAAACGTTGAGGGCAAAGTTGCGATGCATTTAATCTTAATCATATATTAGAGTGGTTTATTAGACGCGCGAATTTAGAAACATACATTCCTTTTATTCACTTAAATTCCTTGTGAAAGTGACCGAAACCTTTACCACGATCTTATCTCTTATCTTATTGGTTGCATAACGTGAAACAGCCAATCAGAGCGCCAAAAGTCATAAACATGTTATTGGGTTAACGTGAAGCTAACCAGTAGGGACTTCATGGCTAAGTAAGATGAACTTCGCACCTTATCTGTCACAGATGTAACACGAAATCAGAGTGCCAAGCACGAATAACTATCGAATTCGTAACGTGTTAGTATCGAGCGCGTTCGGAGCTCTGACTGCTGACTAGCCGGCTCCAGTGAACCAACTAATCAGGGCGTTGAACGCGCTTACTTAGCACTCTGAACTTCGGAAGAATATGTTGTTTTTTCCAAGATTAATTAATTAGTTGACGACACTCACCCATTAAGTAGGTCCTCATTATGCCTGACGGGTAGAGTGGCGTACTCCTCGCTGTCGGCCAGTACCCGCAGCAAGTCGTCGACGTTCATGTTGTTGTGAAGTGTGCGGGTAAAGTGCGCCATCGTCTTGTACGACAGGTAGTAGTACGATGCGATACGACCCATCCACGTGTAGTGGACTGTGCGGAGGTCCTGAGAAATAATAGGAAAGAAATAATTTTACATCAAAAATGTGTTAAGCTAAAGTAGAGTATGATTCCTTTCAGTATTCGAGTGTTAGTAGGTACATACATACAACTGCGTACTAGCTTTATGCAGAAAGCTTAAATAATTACAAAATGGTACAGCGTTAAATTTCACTAATTAGTTATTTATGATGTTTTCACTTCTAGACGTAATTTGTAAGTGTTCTATTTACGATGGAATTTTTTGTACACCAAAGGGTGTACAAAAAAGTCTGTTGAAATATCGTACCCTAAATTTATTTTTACAAAAGTCTGAACAAATGTAGGGTACGGTTTATAAACTAATCTCTAAACATATATACAATAAGGCCTATAACGGAGTTAGTGGAAAACGGTCACCGGTGACCGCTTGGGAATTGCGCTGTCAATTTTAAGTTGTACTTAAATATCGTGCCACCTCTGTAATTTTACAAAGTATTTGTAGTGACAACTATACTTCAGCACGAACTTAAACTAAGTGGCGTTTGAGTATTTCAGGGTTAGTGTCATAGCCATTATCTGCCAGCGAAACCTTGTGTGATACAGAGAATGGAGTATGAATCCTATTGAAAGGATTAATAATTTTCTTAAGTACATTTGAACTGTTCCTATACTAAAAACGTTTCCAAGATTAATAAGGAAATACGCAGATAATTATTCAAAAGTATAATACAGTCAAAGCATGTCTTACCTCCTCAATCTCCAAGCAGTTAGCATTAGCCAGTGCATCCAACGAGCTCTGTACCAAGTTAGACAGGTAGTAGTTGACGTCCTGAGGCTCCACGCTCTCCAGGTTGTAGTAGGACGGGTTCTTTAGCAGGCGACGGAAGAAATACGTCCAAGTCATGTAGTCTAGGATGTCTTGTTTTGTTTGGACCGTACCTAGAAGTGATTTAATGGTGATATTTGGTTGCGTTTGTGTTTAAAAGGCATGTTAAGTGAAAGGGGTCTCATGTGAGTGTAAATACTCCTTTTTTGCTTATTAACTACTAGCTTTTACCCGCGGCTTCGCTCATGTCACAAAAGGATAAAAAGTAGCCTATGTGACATATACCAATACACACAGCGCCATCTATACCAATACTTTTGTTTTCCCTCGGGAACATCAATTTTTTCCGAGATAAAAAGTACCCTATTATTAAATCCAGACTTCTAACTTCACCTCTGCAAAATTTCAAAGCAATCGGTTCAGTAGTTACGTCGTGAAGGCGGAACAAACAAACAAACAAACTCACTTTCCGATTTATAATATAAGTAAGGAAGTAAGGATAAGGATTTGTGTGCTTACATGGCATCTCAGTAATTAAAACCTTTTATTGCATAATAAAATTCAATGTTATTGAAAAAAAATTAGTTGACAAAGAAATAAACGATTGCATTTCTCAATGTACCACTATTTCGTATTTAAGTGAGGAATATAGAAAGAATCATACACAATAGCGGTTTGATTCATATAATTTTTAAGAACTAATGTGATTTACTAATTCAAAATAATAATTTCAAGAAAATATCATCTTCCTTTTGTTGTTTTACTTACCAGCTACAATTTCAGCATTAAGATGGTCGGGCAGCACTTCCAGCAGACTAGACTCCACTGGGAACGGTTCGTAAAGGAACTTCTTGTAGAAGTTCTTCTTCTGATCGTGTACCAACACTACTGCTACACCTTCGTTGTCATACTAGAAGCGAGAGTATTAAATATTTTTAATAACGTGAAGCTGGATGTCGTGTTGCTTTAAGGGCATAATAATCCTTAACTCGATATCTTGTACTTTTGTACAAATAGCGATTTTAGTTCATAAAACAAACACATATGTATGACACATTGTACGCATCACGTATTGGCTATGTGCGCTACGGTGGCGACGCGTAGCGTTTACAACATTTGGGGAAGCTGTCAAATAATAACAATGTAAACATTATAATTTTCTTTGCAAATATAAATAAAACCAAAGATTAAAATAGTATTGTTGACATTATTTAAGTGCAATTTATTCAATAGTTTTACTGTAAAATGAATATAATAATAAAAACCGGGTTTGCATCATCTGCATTTGTTTCCAATTTCTGACGTGTTTTGCTCTGCGGTCGTTATCTGTCCGCCACTACTCGCTTTGCACATAGCCAATATGAAACATAAGCGTTTTTTATTTGCATCTTACTAAAGATTATAAATAGAATTATTTGTAAGCAAATATTTCAAAAGATAAATTCGTTTGTTGCGCAAACTACCTCAAAACTTGCGCATACTTGCGCAAAACAACCCAACTTTGCGCAAACATAATTTCTCAACAAAAAACTATACAAATAATACCTGTGGACGTCCAGCTCTGCCCATCATCTGCAAGACATCCGTTATGGGCATGTCCACGTATCTCTTCTGTTTGCCATCGTAGTACTCTGTGCCCTTGATGACCACCAAGTGGGCTGGGAAGTTCACGCCCCATGCTAGAGTGGCTGTGCAGATAAGAACCTGAAAATGAAGTTAAATATTTAAATTATTTGGATACTAAGGTAATATTTTACTTATATTACAAAAACAAATACTTTTAGTATTGACAGGGATAGCTAACGGCGTACTTATTGCACACTCAGTTTAAGTTAGTAACTAGCTTCTGGTAGCGGATTCGCCCGCTTCCCGTGGTGAAATGTGATATTCCAAACCTAGCCTACTCCTTTGCCTAATTCCATTCCGAGCCTTTCAGTCATTTTGCCGTGAAGGAATAATAGGGACAACTTTATTTTCATTATTAATGAGGAATTCACAAATAATTCTTATTACTGAAAATATCGTCGAGAGGATCTTTGTTTTTTCAACTCAAAGTTTTCGATGTCGCGTTTATGATTATTCAAGGTTAAAAGAATAATGCCTTAGCAAAAAGTACTATAATTTTGAAACATACCTGTATTTTCTGATTAATAAATAACTCTTCAACAGTAGTTCTATCTCTTTCGTGCAAACCAGCATGATGGATACCAATACCAAACGCTAGCGTCAGTTTTAAGTTCGATTCCCGAATGTTGGCAAGAATTTGTTCCATCTCTGATTCTTGCATGTGCAGCCATTGTTTGGGATTGTCTTCAGCAGCCAAGTAAGCTATTAGATCTAAAGCGGTTAGCCTGTAAGAGTTGATTTGTCACATAAGATCAGGGAAAAAGATGAAAATCCACGAAACATTGTATTCCTAAATAATGTTGTTATTAACATAAACTACTTAACAAATAATAAAACGACTCTTTCGCTCTCTCAACGTATTTAGTCGTTAACTGCATATTTTGCTAAATCTAGAATATTGACTGTTGATCATCAAATTAACTGACATTCCAGGTCACTGTCGTAAACAGTGACAAGAATATATTGTTTCATGGTACAATTTTATTCTATATCTTTATATATATAATTCTTCTATGAGTGTGTATGTCACTAAACTTCTCTCATATGACTGGACCGATTTTGATGAAATTTTTTGTGTGTGTTCAAGGGGATCTGGGAATGGTTTAGATTCACAAATCAGCCCGGCAGATGTCGCTGCAGTCGATGTTTAGGTTATTTATCCTAAACAGCTGAACTAATTTGAATGAATTTTTGTTTACACATTCAAGTGGATATGTAGGACAACGTCTGTTGGGTCCGTTAGTTTATAATAAAACGATATTATAATACCACGCACCTAGTCTGCCGCCTACTGGACACGAACACTAGTGTAGGCGCGCACGGCGAGTGAGTGCGTATAGCTTGGAACGTTGGCTTGTTCATTGTCATCATGCGGGGGCAGTAGTGGCGGCCGGGGTGGCCTGATATATGCACCTGTGGGAACAAATATATGACTTAGTTACTTATGATAAGGTTTAGTGTTGCGCATCGTTGCGCAAATGGTTTTGCACTTGCGCAAGTAAAGGGGTAAAGTTAACGGAATGTGTGGATGCGGGTTTTTACAACATAATATAAACATAACATCACGCCTTTTATCCCCGAAGGGGTAGGCGGAGGTGCACATTATGCCACTGTACCTGTACATTATAACACCCACTTTTGACTAATTATGTTATGAGTCCTATGTGAACCTATTGCCATATACCGGGCACAATTCCAGACTCTGTGCTACTACTGAGATTTTTTTTTTAAAACCCAGTAATACTTTGCGCTACCCGGGAATCGAACCCGAGACCACTTGCCCGGCAGTCGCACTTGCGACCACTCGGCCAACGAGGCTGTCAGGTTTTTACAAAAAGTAATAAAATATTAAAGCCGTGGCAAGTTGTCTTCTTATTAAAAAACATATTAGTGCTTTACCTTTCAACATAAAACTACTGAAGACTACTACCTTCTTTAGCATGAGTAGAGCGAAATAAATGTAGTTAGGATTTATTATCACATACCTCCAAAGGCACAGGTCGCACCGAAGGCCTGAAGTTGTACAGTCCCATTTCTCCGATATTCAACCAGTTCGCTAGATCCTTGGCGTTGGCTAGAGCAGTGGAGAGACCAATGATACGCAATTTTCGAGATGTGTGGGATTCTATGAAGTTTGTCCTGAAATAGAATATATTTGATTAGAATTGTCCCTAATGTTTTTACTAGTAACGCATCTGAACAACATACTGTTAAGCTTTTATAAAGAGGTAGGCAGATGTCGACTGCGGTATCGATAGTGTTGGTAAACATAGGCCCTGATTATAGATTCCGTACATTTCTAGAGTGTTTTGACACCGAAAATCGGGAGCAAGTCTTAGAAAAAAGGTCAACAAACTTTTTACAATATAATATGTAATTGTAAGTACAATACATTTTGTCTGGGCCAATTTTATCCCTTTTCTGCAAACAATAATGTATTCTAAACATTTTAATATAGAATTTAAGCTCACCTGGACACGATAACTTCTAGCACAGGTCCTCTATCCTCTCCCAGCAGATGTATTTCATCAATGACTATCAGTGCGACATCTTTGACATAGTTCCTGGTCTGCCAGGATCGACTGATGCCGTCCCATTTTTCAGGAGTTGTCACTATCACATGCGAGTTACGGATCGCTCGGATGTCAGGTGATACGTCACCTGAAATATTAATATTGGTCTTAAGAGAATATTGATAAAAATATTTTGTAAATAACAACTATCTAAACTATCGTTTTTTTTTATATAATTTTCTCCCCTTATAATATCTTCTGATTCACTTCGTTGCGGGAACCATGACCTGGGACGCGCCGGACTTCAGTGTTCCGGTGTTTTCATGGTTGTATCTACTGTAGATCCTGGCTTAGAGTTGCAGCGGTTTTGGGAGGTTGTGGCGGGCTTGTCCCAATTTAAAAAAAATACAAAGACCTTTGGATGGTAAGCGGTCGATGCAGTCTAAATACAACTGTAAAACTAGTAGCATAGCGAATGCTTTGCCGACCATAAAGTCTATTCTACACAATCTTATGCTAAGTGTCAGATACAAAGGGGAGGAGTAATGTATAGCGGTGTGCACATGAATGTGCGAGTTCTTTTTCGATCACTTTGATTGGATTTTAGTATTACATTTTTCTCGCACAATCCAAACAGCAAAACTATGTAACTAGAGAATTGTATTGTGAACCTGATTAAAAAAGAGTAACTTATGGAGTTTCTTGCTCGTTCTTCTCAATAGAAATCTATACTTTGGAATGAGCAAATAGCTTCACTTTCAATTTTTTGTTGACGTTCAAAAGTGCCTTTCTGGTCTAATTGAAATAAATGTTTTTGACTTTGACTATGAAAGGTGTCTGACCAAATGAAAAAGAATTTTGTCTAAGCTACTTTCGATCGCATTTATTACACAAAATATTTAATGTGTAATTCACTAACCTGTCAACTCAACAACTTGTTTTCCAAGTCTTTCCTGTAGACGCACTTTCCAATCCTTTATTCTTTCTTTTACAAGAGCTTTCAGTGGTGCGATGTAAACGACCTGTAAGTTAATAATAGTTATTATGTTAGCTGTTTGTCTATCTCTAGTTTGAGATCACCGTAGTTTCGGTTTCATACTACCAATAACCAGTACCGAATTAGTCAAATTTTAAAATTTATTACGAATTTTGTTCTTCAACATTATGACGTCATACTATTTTTGTGAAAGTTACTTTGTTTAGACGTTTGTCTGTCAAACACGCAGAAACTACTAAACGGATTTTGATAACATTTGGTATACAGGCAGCGTGTATTGCCTGAGTTAGGTGATAGAATACTTTTTTATCCCGATTAAATGCTCCCATGGGATAAAAAGGAAATCATATTCTACGCGGACGAAGTCGCGGGCAACTAGTGATTCTCATAAATTAGCTAAAACAACTATAATCATCAAATCAATTCAAGTCTGATAATTAAGCACTAAAACTTTTTATCCTCTTTTTACTTCTATTAATTTTAGTAAAGCAATGACACATTTTCTTTATGACGACGACGACTTATGTCGTGGTGGCTCGGAGGTTTAAGACGCCCGCTTCTTATGAATGAGGGTGCCAGTTTGAAACCTACCAACGGTTAGTACCAATGTGACTTTTTCCGAGTTATATGTACTTTCTAAGATTATTTAGACACCACTGACAAACGGTGAAGGAAACGTGGACTTATAATTACTAATTATAAGTTTTAAATCGCCAACCCGCATTAAGCAAGCGTGGTGGTTAATGCTCAAACCTTTTCCGGGTGAGAAGAGACTTTGCTCAGCAGTGGGCATTTAATGGCTGTTGATGATGATGAATGAATGACATTTTCAAGTTTTCTCACCTTACAATTAGGATACTGATTAAAAACTCTGAACATGGCAACTTCAGCGACGATGGTCTTGCCAGACCCGGTGGGAGCGCCGAGCAGTACATTATGGTCTGTGTGGTACAAACAGTGGAATATCTGCGTCTGTATGGGGTTGAAGTGGCTGAAGTTGTATAACATCTCGAAGTTGGGGTTGTTTAGAGCTGTCACTGGTAGTGGTTGCAGTTCTAGGAGATCTGTGGAAGAATATGTTGATTATTTGTATGTATGCTTGTTTGATAACATAACACACCCGAATTTGTGATATGAATTTTGAAAATACAACCAAACTAAGATGCTTCTGCCAGCGACTTTGTATGTACGTAACATAACATAATATAACATCACGCCTTTTATCCCCGAAGGGGTAAGCAGAGGTGCACATTACGCAACTGTACAATATAACACCCAATTTTCACTATTTATGTTATGAGTCCCATGTAATAGGGGATGAGTCTATTGCCATATACCGGGTACAATTCCAGACTCCGTGCTACTACTGAGAACTTTTTTAAAACCCAGTAATAACTTTGCCCGACCCGGGAATCGAACCCGAGACCCCTTAACCAAATAGTTTGGTCTTGTAGGAGTTTCAATTTACATAGAAAAACCTTTATTTCTATGTTATATCCTATCCTATATACCTATACTTCTATCTATGTGTGTATTAGTGGTCGGAAACTTGATTTTAAGGGCGAAGCAGAAGCGTAAATCTACTTTCGCCAGTTATTATACATAGAAATGGAAATATCTTTTTAAGTAGTAATTTATTATAAGTTACCTGTGTGAGGTGGATGAGTCTCGGGCAGAATTAAGTGTTGGAACGTGAGCGGCAATACACTTTCTGAACCAATCCATCTGAAAATAGAGAACATTTTAGTTACAATACATAACATCACGCCTTTTATCCCCAACGGGGTAGACAGAGGTGCACATTACGGCATTTAATGCCTCTGTGCAATGTAACACCCACTTTTCACTATTTATGTTATGAGTCCCATGAAATAGGGGGTGAGCCCATTGTCATATATCAGGTACATTTTCAGACTCCGTCCTACTAGTGAGATTTTTTTTAAAACCCAGTAATATGTTCGCGACCCAGTAATATGTTCGCGACCCAGTAATACTCTGCCAGATTCGGGAAGCGAACCCGCCCGCGAATGCCCGGCAGTCGCATTTGCGACCACTCGGCCAACGAGGCAGTCTAGTTACAATATTAATGAATTATCTTTGAAATGTATGTGTCTTATAATTAAGTTGTTACCTCTCTGACGTTGCTCGGATGTAGTATTGAGGGGGGAGGGGCTCACTGATTGGTATCGTGATTATCAACTCTTGCGGTTCTTTTGTTACGACCTGTAAACACAGTCATGTAATGTTAGAAATTATAAAACTAAGGGCCCATTCTTCAATCATCAGTTAATTCTTAACTGTAGTATAAAATTGACATTTGACAGTTTTTAGGAATTGAGAATTGTCAAAGAATTCTTTTTAATTATTGTCGAATATCTAAAGTTATTCCTCAGTTAAAATTTATCTGGCGTTGGAAAAATCATCCCTAAAACATAAAAGGTGTGCATAGTTCAAAACTCTAGAAGTCTAGAACGTCTGGACTGACTTCTTAAACTATTTTTGTCGTATATTTTTAAGGATCTCATTTATACGAACCTAGGAAAGGAAAATCATCGGCAAAGTTACAATTTAGTGGACATGTGAGGTTGGAATATGCCACGAGTTTAATAATATATTTAGAACCTAGTCACTAGTCTTAAAGTAAAGTAAAAAAATATTTAAGATGTTGACGCAACAATTGGGTACTTACCTTAATCAAAAATAAATTTTTTGGACTGCTCAATATACTAAAAAATAATCACACTTTCATTAACTGATTTTATTACCAAATTAACTTTAGTAATTTTCCAGCAAATTTTTAAGAAATAAGTATCTGTTTGACGCCAAAAAACGTGACGTCACCATACACAATCTCGTACTAAATTCATTTGTAGTTTTTTACAGTTCGATAAAAGTATTGAATTTCACTAGTTGGCAAGTACCCAATTGAAACATTTATATTAATTAGCTTTCAGCAAAGTCTAAATAGTATATTTTTGCTGGCTTACCTGTTTCTTAGTAATAAGGAAGTATTCGTGGTAGTACATAATGTCAGTCTCCGGGTCTTCCACCCAGATCCAGAATGCTTCGGGAGCCTTGCCGTGATATCGGTCGTTCCATCTGAAAATTTATTGAGTTTTAAGTCTGTATGAAGGTACTGTATGTATGAAGTATTGGACCAACCAAATTGTTCATTAAAATGTATTATCTTTCCTTGCCTTGCTATTTTTTTTATGTGATAAACCTTATTGTCGTACGAACAGCTGGCTTACCTCATTAGGTTTGCCAGCTGTTCGTAAGTCAATAAGATTGCTTACCATTGTAAGCAATCGGTGCCGTCCAAGGACACCTGAAATACTATAGGCTTAACAAGTGCGTTACCGGCGTTTTGGGGATTAGGAATTTGAAGATTATTGGGAATTCGGAGATTGCGGAGATAGAGAAGGGGGTAATTGGGCGTTCGGTAACCTCACTCACACGACGAAACACAACGCAAGCGTTGATTCACGCCGATTTTCTGTGTGTCATTCCGGTCGGCAATGTTACATTCGGAGACTCAATCTCACCCCCCCTTGAAAAACCACGATGTTTATTGGCGGCGTCGATTGCTTACCATCAGATGATCCGTCTGGTGGTTTGCTGCCATATGTCATAAAAATTATGTCACTTACTTGAAGTTAGGTGTAATGGACAGTCGTATCCTCAGCACAGTCCGCGTGATGGGGTGCAGGCTGGCTTCCATCTCCAGTAGCGGGAACTCGTCAGCACACTTCTTTAGATGACGAGCGTTCTTCGGGTTGCGGATCAAATCGCCTGTTGAGGAAACACGTTTTTTTATGGTTATTAATCAGTATTTTGTATTGATGAGATCATTAAAATAATAACTTGTTTTTTTTTCTCAGTTACCTTTGGTTGGAGTTCAGAATTATAAGTATTGAAATGAAAGTATAAGAATTCGTAACATACATGACGCACACGTGCCACCACATCTATTTAAAAAACTGAGAAAATTCGTACTCTATACTATTTTTACCCGACTATAGGAAGGGTATTGTTATACCTATTTTCCCAACCTAGCTAAAATTTTAAGGAACTTTTAAGCTAAGATAAGTGAAACTTAATATTTATATTTTATTTTTGCGATATTTTGTTCTATTTTTGCGGTTCTGATCGCTTACCATCAAATGATTTTGTTCGTTTGCCTCACACACATAAAAGCAACCATTATGTGAATATGTGACACCTAACAGTAAAGGTAAGGGGTTAGACGCTCTCTCAAGCTAAGTAACTCTTAGTCAAGCGATGGTTTGGAGTTTAAAACAGCGATAAGTCTAATAACAACGTCTTTAACATAATTTTTCGCAGACGCCACTTACCGACTTCCTTCCAGTCCATATCTCTGATCTGGTCGGGTTTCAACATCGGATACTCGATATGCTTCAACGTCTCGATAGTGAAACAGTTAAACTGTCGCATGTCACTATAGAAGTCCCACTGTTGTAGTTCTAACATTTTCGCCATTTTTAGGTATAACCCTGCCATGTACGCATTGTTCTTGCGTAGGGTTATCTCGAAGAGAGCTCTGACTATACGGACGGCGTTCTGTGGATAGATTCGTTAATATTTGGATATAATAATATATGGATAGTTGTGATTGGTAAATGAGTCGTATTATTATAGATTTAAGGTACATAATGCCTACAAGAAAGTAAAGGAATGCCATTGGACTGAAGTTTTTAAACAAAATGAAACTGATCACAATGGAAGAGCCTTTCAATAGATTGCAATGTTATTAAAAAAAATATTGCAAAAATTATTAAAAGTAAAGTGTTTATTGCGGGAAGGATGTCGCATTATTTATCTTCAATTAAATCATTTTCAAATTTCACTCCAATTCGTTTAGATAAATAACCAATATTATTAGAAGTATGTATGTTTTGAGATTTCAATACAAACCTGGCTAATATAATTCAAATCGGACTGCAGCGACGATCCATTGACGCGTCCCCTGGACAGGTAAGTCTGCAGCAGTATATTAATCTTCCAATGTATATCTTCTGGCGCATCCTCGATGCGGAGCTCACAGTACTGGTCTTTGAGGTTCCATAGCTCTGTTAGCTCTTCTTTTCTCACCTGGAAAAGTTTAAAATGAATCTTATGCTGTTTGTTCAGGATTTAAAATTGACTGCTGAGCGAGCATCGTCTCTGGATCATTATTAGGCTTTCCGTAGATGCATAAAGGTGTCGAATAGTGTCTGAGAATGGCAATACTCATTAATTTCTTAGTATTTCAGAACTAACACACCTTTTAAAAATGTCTGTATAAATACATCTACTTATAGAGGCGTGATGCAATTGGGTCGAAGATGAGACTAAATTATTGTCGTTTTATGACAGATAGCGAAAAGTTGGCGCATTGTGATTACAAGACTTTTGCCGGAATACTGAAACGTTACTCAATTTTCCATCTTTGTCATTTTACAAAGAATTTATAGAGATAGAACTATACTTAAGCTCGACTTAAAATTGAGTAGTGAAACGCAACGATGTATTCCGACATTTATCTTACAATAGTTTGAGTCAAAAATAGTATAATATGTTTGTAATAAAACTCACTTTAAGCTGCTGGAAGTCAGAGCACCTGGTGAGCATTTCCAGCACATACCCCTGTGTCATAGACTTGCGGACCATAGAGTTGAACACCTCCATGGTCTCACACGTTATGTAGTAGTGACTCGCTGTGCGACCCAAATCTGTAAGGGAAATATTTCCATTAAACTGTCAAACACCAAGCGGTGACCGGTGACCACAACCTATTGTTCTTTAATTGTGTCTATAAATACGGTACTCGACGATTTAAAACATTGGTTTCAGTTTTATTTTGCTTTGACATGAGTCGGGATCAATTTTATTGTAATCTGAGCTTAGTCGAGATTGCTTTGTTGATCGAGTATCGCAAGTTCAACTACCGATCAAGTCATCTCGAGTTTGAGTTTGAGGCTGGAAAAGTGCTATTCGCTTGTCGGAAAATTCTTGGAGTATTGAATCGTAGTAGTACATACATTAACCGCCTATAAGTGCCCACTGCTGAGCAACGCCTCTTCTCCACGGAGAAGGTTTGACCATTAATCACCACCCTTGCTCATTACGGGTTGGCGATTTCAAACTTATAATTAGAAATTATAAGTAATAGTAAATAGTAATTAGAAATAATAATTAGAAATTATAAGTCCAGGTTTCCTAAAGATGTTTTCCTTCACCGTTTGTCAATGTTGTCTAAATAATCTTAGAAAGTACATATAACTCAGAAAAAGTCACATTTGTACTTGCCGTTGGTAAGTTTTAAACCCGCACCTCCACCACGTCTCTTAACAAATCGTAGTCAGTATCCGGTAAAAGCTTTACCCTATGATATGGCATAACAAACAGATAAAGATTGGGTGCCTACCTATTCGGGGATTTAAAACGTTACATAAAAGACTTGAATCTATATTTACCAGTAATATTAAGCTGCCCAGTCCGTTCGTTGAACCTGATCATATGTGTATTGTCTAGTTGCATGGCGGCGGCAGTGATCAGCTCGCGACGTCTAGTCTCTAACATCGGATCCTCTTGTACGTCCGTATATGATAGACCGTATACCTGGATGATTGAGAGAAATAAGTTGATTGGAGTAAATTCGACTTTAGGGTTACGGAAATAGAAATCATAACAGTTTAATCTGATTAACACAGTAAAATTGGTTTATCCAACTTCAAATTGATAATTAAGTATGTGACAAAAATTGTCGGCATTTAATTTTGTAACACCTCTGCGGCCACGTTGGCCGAGTGGTCGCAAGTGCGACTGATAGGCCAACGAGGCCGACCGAGGGGTTTCGGGTTTGATTCAAGGGTCGGGCAAAGTAATAGTGAGTTTTTTTTTAATTCTCAGTAGTAACACGGAGTCTGCAATAGAGACCGGTATATGGCAATAGGCTCACCCCCAATTACATGGGACTCATAACAGTGACAAGTTACACTGTACAGTGGCATTAAGTGCTGTAATGTGCACCTCTGCTTACCCCTTTGGGGATAAAAGGCGTGATATTATATATAAAATATTTTTTGGTACTAACCTGAGGATTAATTCTCATTCTCACGAAGAGATACGTGTAACTGAGCCACTCGACAGCTTCTTCTATATTTGTTACGGTACCCAGCGCAACCTGAAAGTTAAAACAAAATTATGAACGTATGGATAGACAGATAATACAGCTGTCTAAAGAAGTATTTAATTTTACTTGAGTAGCAAACACATTAAGGAAAGAATGTTGGCACAAAAATGAAATGTTATTTTACCTTTTTACTCTTTACCAGACTTTTAAGTCAAACTTTTTTTTTCCATTTTGAGTCCCATGTAATAGGCACACCACCTATTACATAGGACTCATAACATAAATAGTGAAAAGTGGGTGTTACATTGTACAGTGGCATTAAGTGCCGTAATGTGCACCTCTGTCTACCACTTCGGGGATAAAGGCGTGAAGTTATGTTATGTTAAAGTTTTTAATCTAGGACTTCACAAATGTAACACCACCGTCACTCTAGTCATCTAGTGTTTGTCTAGCGTAGCGTAGTTTGTCCAATGCGCCACCTATTCATACACTCTTAAACTGACGCCGCGACAACGTCACTCTTGCGTAGTAGCGGCGTCTGCGTGGCGTATACGTTTATCGAATGCCTACGCTGGACAAACGCTAGCATGAAGGCGCAAGTTGGAAAAAAATATGATCGCAAAAAGTATGAAACGAAACAGTAAACACAAACCTCAGCATTCAAATTATCAGCCAGCAGATTGATGAAGTTACTCTCAATAGGGAATTGATTGGTCATGGACTTCAAATAATGCGTTAATTTATCATGTGTAGTTATAATTATGCCCGTTCCAGAAGTATCGAACTGCGGCCTTCCCGCTCGACCAAATATTTGAAGCACATCCAGTATACTTAGATCCACGAATGTACCGTGGCTTTGGTCGTAGATTTCTGTACCCTGTTGAAAGAAATAATGTATTTTATGTTAGCACCAATTTGTGTTTTCTTAATAGATTTTCGACTTTATTCCGAAACTATAGAGTTGAAAATCTATTGATAGATTATTTTCTTTCTTGAATGTCAACCGAGTATTTATACATTGTTGTAGGTCTTCCTGCTGCTTCGCATGTAGAGTCGATTGTTAGTCAGAGAAAGGGATATGAGATGCTTGAGTGTATTGGTATTTGACGGAACGTACAAAATTTATTTATTTTATGTACAAAATACTCACTCTTATAATAACAGCGTGAGCTGGTAAGTTGACACCCCACGCTAGAGTTGACGTACAAACTAGTACTTTTATAAAACCTTCCGCAAAGTATTTTTCGACCATGTTTCTGTAAGAATAGAATACAGTTTTGATTGTAAAATATTTTTTAGTAAAGTAAGACTGAATTTAAATCGTTGCTTAGCTTCGCTCACTCCTATAAAAATTTTAAACAATTCTATTAATATTCCTGAATTACTAAAATTAGACATGTTTTTCATACCGTCGTTTTTGATCACACAAATATGAAACAACAAATATGAAAATTCACCGGGAATACGAATATCATTCACATTGATGATATTGAACTAGGTCAAACTAGGTTAATGCATAAATAATAATTGCTGCAAACTCACCGATCACTCCTCAGCATACCAGCATGATGACAAGCGAATCCACTAGCGAACAGTTCACCAAGCTGCTTATTAGGGCTGCTACTTATAGACTTCTTGGCTTTAAGGAAAGCGCCTGTATCTTCTGGCTCAAAATGTTTCAAATGTCCCTTCTTCTGGGCTATTTCTTTAAGGACCATAGCCGTTTGATGCGTTGCGTTACGCGCATGCACGAATACCATTACTTGGTGGCCTTTTTGTACCATGTCTACTGCTTTGTCGTAGCATATCTCGTTCATAGTTTGTATCTGTGGGTGTAACACGGGGTGTTATTTTATGGAATAGGAGGTAAACGAGCAGACGGATCACCTGATGGTAAGCGATCAGCGCCGCCTATGAACACCAGAAACACCAGAGGAGTCACAGGTGCGTTGCCGGCCTTTTAAAAAGGAATACAGTATTTTTTATTTATTTATTAACTCTTTAATGCACACAAAAATAAGGTACTTAAGGCCTTACTACGGACTAAATGCCATATGGCATTTTCTCCCAGTCAAACTATGGGTTAAATAGAGAATCAGCGAAAATACGCTTGTGTAATATGCAATAAAACAAAATAAATAACTAATAGTAATTATAAATACTGTATAAAAATATATAATAAATACAAAATATGTACATAAATATCTTTTCTTGAAAGTTTGAAGGTCGTATCGGTTCGGAAATACCGCCGACGCGACGATAGATCATTTCGCAGTTTTGCTGTTCGAAGCAGAAAGCTACGAGACAAGTGCACAGTTCAGCCTTCCAACCATCAACATGATGGGGATGAAATTGCTGTCGTGTAGGTCGATGGCGAAAATAATTCCTCAGAGCACTCCCCGTGGTATAAGCGATAGAAGATGCACAAAACAATACAGGGTATTAAATAGTTTATCGATACTGTATTCTTGTATAGGTAGCTGAGTTAAATAATTTATTACAATTACATCAATAAACTGACTTTTGAAAGCCTTATAAAATATTTAATATTTAAAGTCTGTCTGTTGATAAGAATCAGTTCCCTAATGAAGTTATTTGCTTTTTGTCTAGTGAAAAACTCCACAGTTACTTGGAGTATCATAGATACGATGACACTCCATTATAGACTTTATTTACAATGCTTAGTATGTTAGGAACAAACAAAGTAGTAGTGTTACAAATAAGGGTCAAAAGAAAGCAATCTAGTTAATTTCAAGTTCAGGACTCATCTTAATCTTAAGGATTAATAATGTAACATTTTTGACTACGAAGTAATATTGTTCAAGTCCACAGATAAATTACAAAATGTTAACTAAAAGAGTTTCTATACCGTTCTCGGAGAACTTAACGGTCGCGGAGAACCTAACGGGTTACCGGGGCTCCGGCTCGACGTGCAGAAGAAGGAACGGGGTGGTTTTTAGTCAGTAAGAGTCTGACACTCCCTCCCGCCTCACCCAGGCGGGAGCAGTCATTAGATGATTTTCCCCCCTTAAAAAAAAATATACCGTTCTAAGATGCATTCCTCCGCCGCTGCCAGTTTCCTTAACACCAATGAACTGTTGTTCCAATGGCACTGGACGGAACCGGGAGTCGAAGTAAAATAAACCGATGTTGGGATTCACTCGTAAGAACCTGGAGATAAAAACACATACATACATTTTTTTAAATCGTTGCCCCAACCTAGGGTTTTCTACTGTATCGTGGGTGCGTTTACAAACATACAAGTTTACATACACATGACACCCAGACTTGGAACAACAATCTGTGGATCACACAAAGAGTTGTTCCGTGCGGGAATCGAACCCGCGACACTTTGCACAGCAGTCAGTTGCCCAATCACCGCGCTAATCATGCAGTCCAATAAGATAAGAGTTGTTCCGTGCGGGAATCGAACCCGTGACACGTTGCACGGCAGTCAGTTGCCCAACCACCGCGCCAGCCGTGCAGTCAAATAAGATATAGAAGAGAAAGAAAGGTCGATTCTTATAATTTATCTTATTTTTAGGTAATGGTGGGCTAATAAGCAAATGGTAAGACATTATTGGATACCTATAACACTCAAGGATTTATTAATGCTTGGGGAGCTTATGTCGAAATACTGAAACGCTACTCAATTTTAAGTCGTGCTTAAGTATAGTTCTATCTCTACAAATTCTTTGTAAAATGAAAGAGATGGCACGATATTTGAGCACGACTTAAAATTGAGTAGCGTTTCAGTATTCCGCCATTAATCAGGTATTCAGTAATTCATGAAAAAGGTAGGTTCAAGGAAGCGCTTTTAGTTTCATGCTGGCGGATTGAATTAGCTGCGAGATATCTTTTCAACACGCATGAAGTTCAATTCTATAAGCCCCGTTATGGCTTGAAACTAGTCGAGCACAACCGACGTACACTTTGTACGTAAGTTATGTACTTAATGATACTTCAACAAAAAAGCTATATGACTTACCTAGCCACATCCACATAGTTGGGCAGTGTAGCAGACAGTCCGACTATGCGTATCATGTTCTGCGTCGACTCGACTTGTCGCAGCGTTCTTGCAACAATCGCCTCGACAATCGGACCTCTATCGCCGTGCAACAAGTGAACTTCGTCGATAATTATAAGTTTTACTATTGATGCTAGTTCCGTGTCGGCTAAAATATAAAATAAAATGTGTAAATTAATTATTTTACAGTCTTGTGTGTTTTAAATTGGCATATGAGGTGTATTTTTGAATTCTCGTTGGCCGAGTGGTTCGATTCCCGGGTCGGGCAAAATATTACTGGGTTTTTTAAAAATTCTCAGTAGTAGCACGGAGTCTGGAATTGTGCCCGGTATATGGCAATAGGCTCACCCCCTATTACATGGGACTCATAACATAAATAGTGAAAAGTGGGTGTTACATTGTACAGTGGCATATTGTACGCCTCTGCCTACCGCTTCAGGGATAAACGGCGTGATGTTATGATATGTTGTGTATTATAAAACAATCAATTTTCTTTTATTTTCTAATATTACTTTTAATGGCTGTGTCTGGTTTTTAAAGACTGGAGTGAATGAGTAAGTAAATAATTTAAAAGTAAAAGCTTGAAATAAAGTTGACACTTAGTCTGAGGTAATTTCTCGATTGTGAATGAGACGTTGAACATTCATTTCGTATTCAATTCATATTATTAACAGCTTGCATTTATCTCATGAGTTCCCACACCACATAGACACATTACTATTTACAATTGCAAACCATTTCCAGCTTTATCATCAACTAGCTTTTACCCGCGGCTTCGCTCGCGTCACAAAAGAATAAAAAGTAGCCTATATGACATATACCAATACACACAGCGCCATCTATACCAATACTTTTGTTTTTCCTCGGGAATATCAATTTTTTCCGGGTTAAAAAGTACCCTATTATTTAATCCGGACTTCTAACTTTACGTCTGCAAAAATTCAAAACAATCGGTTTAGTAGTTACGGCGTGAAAGTGGAACAAACAAACAAACTCACTTTCCGATTTATAATATTAGTAAGAATAGTAAGAATAGTAAGGATTCGGTTCATATTATTAACAGCTTGCATTTATCTCATGAGCTCCCACACCGCATAGACACACAACTATTTACTATTGCAAACCATTTTCAGCTTTATCATCAATAAATTATGTTAATTATAACTCTACTCACTGGCTCCCTTCCTGGTTACAACATCCCACTTCTCAGGAGTAGTGACAATCATCTGCGTCTGTTGTACTTCAGATTTGGTCAACTTCATATCTCCTGTCAGTTCCCTCACTAGAATACCAAGCCCTTTGAGACGACGGCCGAAGGACGCCGTCATTTCCGATGCCAACGCCTTCATTGGAGCTATGTAGATTATCTGTGACAAATGGAACAGTCTATATTATGATCTGGGGAATTTTGTAACAATTACAATTTTAGAAATAAAGATAAATTGAAATGAACTATTTCGAGATTGTAATTGGGCCTCCGGTAACCTCACTCACACGACGAAACACAACGCAAGCGTTGCTTCACGTCGGTTTTCTGCGAGGCCGCGGTATCACTCCGGTCGAGCCGGCCCCTTTGCGCCAAAGTCAAAGCATTTATTTCAATTAAACCATAGTTTGGTACTTTTGAAACGTCAACAAATACAAAATAAATAATAGTCTGTCAGTCAGTCCGTCAGTGAAACTAGGTGAAGCTAGGTGCTCATTCCAAAATGTAGATTCGAATGGAGAAGAACGAGCAAGAAACTCTATTCGTTACTCTTTTTAAAAAAGTATGTTCTACAATGTCCGAAGCATGGTAATCAAAAAAGTTAAATGACGTGTTTATCTATTAATCAGCTATTCAGTTTTAATATTAATGTTCCATCCAGTAGTTCGATATTGGCTCTTATTCTACAAAACCATAACATTTCTCTGGCAGTAAATTCAAAAGCGATAGCCTACATTCTAAGTTACTAGTGAAATTACTTTAAGTAACCTTACCTTAAATTTATTCTTCATAATAACATTGTTCTCAATATGTTGTTTGATCTGATGTACCACAGTTAGTAAGGCAATGTTCGTCTTACCCGCCCCAGTGGGGGCACAGATTAATAAGTTTTCATTTGTGTTGTAAGCTGTCTGGAATACCACTGATTGAATCCTGTTCAGTTCTTTTATATTCTCGAAGGCCATTTGACCGATCTAGAAGGGAAAATATTGTTTTAATATTGGTTTAGATTAGGGAATGGGAATTTTATTAAGTGCTTCTGTGTGTCTTTGTAATAATGCATATTTAAACAAAAATAAGAGGTTGACTATGGATTTGTAGCAATCGACTAGAAGAAACCAAAAAATATGTTTTGATTGTCCTTCTTTCAGGTGAAAAACAAAAACGTATTTTGTCTAAGTTCAATTATAAATAAATAAACATCATTAGTAGACTTTACGGCACTTACACTATCTCAACCAAATAGAAGAAATAATTTTATTTCCACATTAACATAAGATAACATCACGCCTTTTATTCCCGAAGGGGTAGGCAGAGGTATAAATTATGTTACTGTACAATGTACCACCCACTGTTCACAGGGGGTGAGCCTATTGCCATATACCGGGCACAATTCCAAATTCCGTGCTACTAATGAGAATTTATAAAAAACCCAGTAATACTTTGCCCGACCCGGGAATCGAACCCGAGACCCCTTGCCCGGCAGTCGCACTTGCGACCACTCGGTCAACGAGGCATTTCCACATTATGACGCTATAAGTAGCATAATTACTAAAAAATAACACTGAAGAGAACTCGTTAGTTAGCATAAAAAATAAGCAATCATATTTCTTTTAGGTCAGTAGGTAAACAAATAATACCTCATCCAATTCAGCTACGGGTACGCGCTGGTTTCCAACTGTTAGAGGTGGAGGGTCATTCTTAGGAATGATGACTTCTTCCATTTCTTTGGTATCTTTCCTTACTGCATTCTCCGGTAGTATCAGTTTGAGGCCTGACACGAATCCTGGGAAAGGTACGATATGATAGGAATGTTATTATTATGTTGACACCATTTTATAATAATTACATTACAAAATAATTTAAAAAATCAATCAGCCAACATAGTACTTCCTCCATTTTTTGAAGTCAGTAATAAAGAAATCAAACAGTTACAATACTAGAAGAAGAAAAGGTACAAAAAGAAATGAATGTTTAATGTTAGTCCAGTCAATGAGTATTTTTTAGATTTTGAGATATCTTGGAGATGTTCTGACATCACTTTTAAAAAAGAAACAATTGTAACAATTATACAATATATTAAAGACAAGAATATAATAGTATCTAGATGGGACTAACATTGAGTTTAGGGTAGTAATAAACCTCGAATCTGAGATAATTTCCTTATTTTCGTGCTACCAGCTTCATATTGCCGACCTGAGATTCCCCAACGGGTAGGTACTCATTACGGCATTTGATACCACTGTACAATGTAACAACCACTTTTCACAAATTATGTTATGAGTCTCATGTAATAGGGGGTGAGCCTATTGCCATATCCCGGGCACAATTTCAGACTGCGTGCTACTACTGACAACTATTAACTTTACTACATTACTTTGTTTTAATTAACTACACTAAATTAGCTAGTTTGTTGTGGTATACTTACCGGCTGAATTTTTAGCATTGATAGACGAGTCATACACATTCGGATACTGCACTTTAGTTTGGAAATATGATATCTTTTGGAGAATGGGGTCTATATTGCTTGACCGTGATGATGTAGAAAATGGTACCACTGGTTTTGATAACTCTGCCAATCTGGAAAGTGGGAATTATAGTGTGTTATTGCAGAGGTAACACAAACATTGTTTTAAAGAAATTATGGTAAAAAATGTAATTAATTTTTTTTTGGTCACAGACGATAAGTACCAGTTTAGTTAAAAAATAGTGCATTAGGTGTTTGCAAAATTTCGACGCGTATTTAGAGTGTCAATAAAATATAATAGATTTACAGATTTTTAAGACTGTGTGAATAAATTCATTAGATAAAATTCTGTAGAAAGTATAATTGTTCTAAAGGTATACCTTCTAGCTCTCATCTGAGAAATATTAATCTCCTGTTCATCATCATCTTCTTCAATCCTTCTGTTCTTTGCTTTCTTCTCTTCTTTTCTCACTATTTTTGCTAACATCTTCTCCTGTTCAGACAACACTGACACTTGGCATAGATACTGCGGCATTTTGTTTTCAGGGAGTATTGCTGCAACTGAAATAGAAAGAAAATAATAAATTAGAATTAAACAAAGAGTTAAGTAAGAACAATAAAGTTATGTTTAATTTTCTGTTAATACTCTGATTTCTTTTAAAATTCTCTTTGCCTGCCTAGGTTGGAAAAGTGTTATGAGGAGTCTATAATTACATAGCTGGTAATAAGTATCTTTCACAAGCTTATGTGCACTTCTACCTGCATCAATTGTTTTGGCATTTCTTCTCAGAGTAGTCAGAAATGTCGGCCTGATCGTTCGCGTAATAAAATTGACGTGTAAAAGTGCTGCCTTGTAACGTATTTGTAGAAATAAATAAAAACACCTACTACTACAATAAGTATAAGTTTCATGACGGGGACATGCCATTCGCTAGGAGAGCAATTGAGTGGTGAGTAACAGGAAAATCATTTTTATTCACATATATTTATATAAAATTCTCTACAATTTACATTTTTAAATACTACTTATAAAATAAAAAATAATATTTAAAAGTATAAAAAATAGGAGCCGACCAGTAGCGGGAGCATGGTCCAAGCTAACGGTGATTAGGGCTCCAGAGACAGAAACCTCCTGCGATACGTGCCGTTTCTAAGAGAACTGCCTTCTGTATCAGGCCCTTGATCCACCCACATAACGCCAGCCTCCTAAGATGGATGTCGAGGCTTTTAGGGATTAACCCATTGGCCGACACGACTATCGGCACAATGATAGCCGAATCCACATTCCACATGTCGACAACCTCGTGAGCTAAGTCTAGATATTTTATTTGTTTATCGTTCTCAGTTTTTCTTACTTTCTTTTTATTATTATTAATATAACTACTTACTCTCAGACAAGGTAGGACCAGCCGGAGGTGCCTTCAAACTATTGATGATATCCTGCCTATGTTCCAGTATATCCAGTATGAACTCGAACTTATCAAAGCCAAGTAACTCAAAGAGATCATTTTGCATTTCGTCATTAGTCCGTGGAGAGTTCAGTAATGTGATTATGGACTGAAGTATGTCCGCACTTGAGATCCCAGCTGCATTTTCATATTGTTCCTTTACTTTAGTTTCTAACCAGGTTTTGCCGTACTGCAAATGTGAATGGTAATAATAAGTATGTATTCATGTTGTATCTGTAAGCTGATAATGAAGTAGATTAGCTTGGAATATAATGTTATGAAATGGTTGTTAATATTTTTCTAAATATTGATGACTAAGACTGCCTCGTTGGCCGAGTGGTCGCATGTGCGACTGCTGGGCAAGGGGTCTCTGGTTCGATTGCCAAGTCGGACAAAGAAATACTGGGTTTTTAAAAAAAATATCAGTGATAGCACGGAGTCGGGTATGTCCCCGGTATACAGCAATAGGCTCACGCCGTTTTACATGAGACTCATAACATAAATGGTGAAAAGTGGGTGTTACATTGTACAGTGGCATTAAGTGCCGTAATCGGTACCTCTGCCTAACCCTTCGTGGATAAAGGGCGTGACATTATATTATGTATTGATGACTAACTGATAATTTCACTTAAGTTCAATATTGCAGTTTCGATTCTAGAAGAATATAGTTTTAGTTCTTAGTAAGAGTCTAGAGGTAGAATTGTTTGCGATCGATATTTCGATAAGGACTTGTACTCGATACATAAAAGTGCAAAAATATACCAAGTAAAAGTTTTCATTATTGAAATCTAACACTCATACTCTATACACAATTTCAAAGAACTTACCTTCAAACTTATAAATAAACACAAACAAAATTATACTAACTTTAGACTCCAGTACAGGTGCAGGCACTTTAGAAGGTCCTGCAATCGCTTTAGCCTGACTTGCACTATCATATTTCATAGAAAAATCTGTAACGAAGGCACTTGCAGTAGCAGGTTTACTCGTCAACTTGGCAAGTGGTTTCTTCACGGGTTTGTAAGGAACGTAATGACACTGGATGTGATCTCCCCATAATTTGAGGTTCTCTTTATTGGATTCAGCTTCCTCCGTCCTTATGTAGTCCTTTGTATTGTCAGATAGTTGCTCAGATATTTTTGTTACGATCTGTAAAGTGAAAATAAAAGTTGTTGAAAATCATCCCCTAAATTTGTTCATACAAAAGTAGTCTCTAAACATTAGAAATAAGGTCTATAATGTAGTTAGTGGAGAACGGTCACCGGTGACTGCTTGGGGATATATGGGTTAATAACTAAAACTGCCATTGTTTACAAACCGTATACATTAAAAGTGATGTATCAGTGATAAGCATTTAAAAAATATGATCGAGTGAAGTAAAATGCATTATTAAGTATCATGAGATGCATTGTACAGATAACAGCAAAATTGTGCTGGAATTTATCTTGACCATGTTATTTTATAAGTATTCTTATTTTATAATTTCATTTTGTACCACTTGTAGTCAGGTAAAAATACACCATATTCAACTAACAAACAGAATTTACACAAGAGACCGTACCTCACAAATCTTATTAGCCGTCGCAGAGAGCACAGTTCCAAAAGTTTGCCTAAGCTGTGACATATGCTTCAGCATTACAATATCTTGATCCAGGAACATTCTCAATGTTAGAACCGCAGCATCTTTAATGATTTCATCTGACTGGTCTCCCGTGAGAAGCTTGCATGCTTCTTTTAGTTGCGGAAAGAGTTTCAATATTTCTGTTGATTCGGGCTCGTTTTGTTTCACATAATTGTAAATATCTGTGTAGGATTTGAACCTAGAAATTTTATTTAGATAATTGGTATTAATAAGTCAGTGACTGTAAAAACTTATTAGTACATCTCATCTTTGATTCTGCATTTAAATATTATTACACAACTATTTTTACACATTATAAGATGCCTGAATGAAATCTAAGTATAAATGTAATCATAATAAAAAAGAATTTTAAATATTTATATAGTCTGTGGTAGTTACTAATATTGTGAAATAATAAAGATTTGTTTATATGAAAGAATATTGCACAACATTATTGTGTATGCAATTTTGGAAAAATTAAATTGTTTGAATCAGTTTTTTGAATAAATAAATCTCTGCTATTTTATTTGTATGCTTTGCTTTTGCCAAGCAAGAATAAGGGTTTTTCTAATAAGATAATAATTTTTCTAACAAGATAGTTGAAGGACAATATACTAAAACATTCTTATGAGAATAAAAGTATGAAAACATGGATTTAGGGTACGAAAACATTTAATAAAAAGATTTCTTACCTTTGTAAATTTTTCTTCTTCAGTTGTAAAGATTTTGTAGGGTCTATGATCGGCTTCAAACATCGTGGCTTATCGAGTTGAGTGTGTGCACGAAGAGCTCTGGTGATCCGAGGTAATTCGATCATAGCTTCCGTAGCCTGGAAGTAAAAAAAAGTTTATAATCTACACTATTACAAATCGAATGTCTTTGCCATATGTGTATAAACAAAAATACCTTAAAAGTCTCCGTCTCAGTCGGTGTACTAATGTTGTGAAATTCACAACAATAAATAATGAAGTAAAACTTAACTTTACGCAATTTACTATGGGTGAGTTTACGAACTATTTATAGTGATTAAATTTACACTGCAAATAAAATTAATTATACTAAAAATTAATTGATTTTTCCAAATAATTCTCGCTTTATTCGCGACACGTATTGGACAGCAAGCAAAGGAACTTACTGACTTTGACGTTATCAGATAACAGCAATGACATAAGGTAAGGTAACTGACAGTTCAAAGATTTTGACTGACGAGGTTTTCAGATTTTTGAGCTGGTAACTATTTTTTAAACCTTCCCATACATAGTCCTACAGCGATTATTTTAAACGAGGCTCGATACCGGGTATGTATAGCGGACGCCCGCGTCGTCCTAGGTATACAAAAGTGTTCGGCGACGCGTACGTGTCGCGTGAACATTTTGTTACGTAATAAATTAAGTTGAAGTTAGTGACTCTTATCAACCAGTTGTTCCGCACGTCAGCACGTGCGTACAGACTGTATATCAAACGCCTTATTTTTAAACATTACTGATCTGCTAATGCCTTACATTATATCTTATATACTCTACGGCTAATGCTAACTCATAATATCAATTTCCTTCTGAAGACCCTTGGTTCTTTAATACTGTGTTAGTTTTTATTATTTAGTAAAGATGCACCAAACGTGTTGCTCTCGAACATTTCAAACTTTTAAATCTGTTGAGTTTAGAGTTTGTTTCTCTTTTTTGTGCCTTGAAGATAGTCAGGAGTCTAAAGAGTGATATAGTCCATAAATGAAACATCGTTTCAGTTACAACATTTTTATTTCATTTTAATTTATATTTTATGACCACAATGCTTATAGCTATGGCTTACCTACCTACAATGTTGTTTAAAATATAGCGCGGCAACACTGAAGAAGACTAGTGTTGCGCTAACGTCATAGTGTTGTAAACAACGCTATAAGTAACAGCCAAATTATTATCTAAATCCCATAACATACTTGTGGTGTGTTATCTTTTTACCTTACAGTGAATGTTATTTTTGTCAACGTTCTGGAAACACAGTATTATAACAACTTACAAAACATAATATCCTGATGGTTGATCACCAAAGAGATAGGCAGAAGTGTTGATATTTTTACCACGCTTATAATTTGATATAATCCTGTTGGAAGATGGCATGTTTTAGCCAAGACAGTATTGACTACGATACAATTTTTATAACTGGCAATGTCAATACATTTTTGCTCACCCGGGGAATCCCCAAAACATTGTTACCACAATCAATACTCAATTACAATGCTTTCTTTTACAAATGATAATGACAATTTATTGTCAGTTGTATTGGAAGAACAATATTTACACTATGTCTGTAAATGTATCAACATTCTAGGCGATCAGACATAGTAGGTATGATAAAATATTAAAAAAAAAATAGACTTAATTTAAATTTTTTGAACTTGGACTTCAACCGTTAATGTACAGCAGTGTTATTTTTGGCTTGTTTGAAAATGGAGTCGAACAATATTTGGAGAAATGTTCTTTTTCTCATATCTCATGTAGATTGCATTATTGGCCTAGTCGTATCTAGAAAAATAACTACAGAATATGATAAAATATTGTCATAAAATTTTACATTATTAGGTAAGGTTAATCATCACCTCACCTCATCCAAATTAGAACATTCAACAAAATAGGTACTGTGTTTCAAAATCGTGACGTCATACTTATAATTACGATCTAATATCTCGCCCTAATGAGACTGTCAACAATAACGATGTGCAACTTACGTACTTTTAAATATCGGTCTCGATACATGATCTCGAATAAAGGACCGATCTCAATATGATAATATTCATCCCAAAATCCCATTCATCTAAATTTCGAGTAAGTTACTGGCCAATCCTCCCAATAATTTCTATAAATCTATGTTTATAGTAAATGTTAAGGCTCCACTACACTTGGTCGCTTCAGACATATATTTTTTAATGTGGCAATTATAGTTTAATCGTTCCCATTCACGCCATGCTGCAGTGCAATGATAGATTGGTGAATGTACAGGGCATTCAAGTTACGACCAAATGTAAAGGAGCCACGAATATCATAATGATTAATATAACTAATGAGTGGCTATTTATTTGAAACATCTAATTACCTAGTGTGAATTTTTACAATTTCTAACTACAAAGCTGTTTTTACATACATTAATACACACACAGTAAAAAGATATTTAATGCATTATCTGCTGTAGTTACACAGGATAGATTATATATTTTTAAAAATATTGGCCAGTTACGATTACACATTTTATTTATGTAAAAACGCAAGATAGCACAAGTCCTTAATTATGTACTAATTTAATTTCACTTAAACAAACAACAATTTGATTAAGTACAAATTTTCGTTTCAAAATATAGATCACGGTTATAGATTACAGCTATAAAGCGATTAAAACATATTACGTAAATAATTTACTAACCCGCCGTGGTGCTAACATGGGCCCAATACACGCTATGCTATCAAAATGCTAGTTATATTATAGTCGTTATAACTTGGAACTTTGAATACAGAAATCAGCCGAAACATACGTCCATTTCATAAATGGACTGATATTTATAAAGTGTAAATATCTATTCATATAACACCTATAAAGTGGTAGGATTTACAAGCAGATAAACACATTTGTATAGGTAGACAGTACATATTATCAAAGTTCAACAATTTAAAATTTAAAAAAATAAAAGATCAAACGACCCAAAATAAATGCTCAAGAAATTTGGTCCAAATATAAAAAAATACCGTTGCATTCGTAACAAACAGCCTAGGTTCGAAAAAGTAAAAAATATTCAAGAGATATTACTGTATTTTTGATAAGTCTTATCTAATAGCGAATATTAATTTCTGTGGTAAAATTTATAACAAAGAAAGATCATCTAAAAATACTATATTTCGTATTAAACAGAGCATTGAACATTGTTAGTGATATAAAAGAAATCATGTCATAGACGCGTGATTTCGAAATATACAAAAAGTTTTGATAGGATAAATAGTTTTGATATTTAGATAGTAGGCAAAACATTTGATATTTTTTGGTGATATATTATTCAGAGGACATTTATTAACAACACTAATTACTAGGAAAAATTAAAATAAAGTTGTTTCAAAGTTCTTTCTTGATGTTACGGCAGGTGGGATGGTTCGCCTGTAATTAAAGTAAATTATGAGTTCGTTTAGTTAATCGTCGTCTGTGTGGAGATCTCTTATTATTTATGTTTCATTTACTTTTATTATCTTTAAAGAATAAGGCTGTTTAAAGATTTTCCTTTGCGTGTGTCTCATAATAGAGTAGTTGCCATGGAATGAAAATTAAAAATCTAATTAGTCCGTCAGTTAGATGATAAAAAAATATTTTACATGTATTTTTTTATTTTCTCGTATAAAGTTACAATACTTAGATAAAATGGAGTTAAGTTTAGAAGTGGGAGGTCGTTACGTCACTGCCCTACAAAAGTAGTGCATAGTGACGTCACACGATATTTCAGATAAATATATCGTCGAAAGTATTTAATTTTGTGAGAAAAGAAAAAAATATGTGTCTAATGTTTTACATTAATCTACCAAAGGGTCATAAAAAAAATTAGGAACTACCCTATTATATTTAAGACCATTTAAATTTATAAGTGAGTAAAGTACCTGTCTTCAATCCATACCTCTGCCTCAATCCTCCACGTGTGGTTTACAGACCTAGAAAACATTAAAATAAAGTTAATTATCACACATCTATTGGTAAAGAGTATTTTAGCAGCACAAGACGAATCCACAATATAAATATGTATATGTTATAATATTATGTATGAATATTTAAAATATTTGTGCAGTAAATCAGTGAATTTGTGAATTGATTTTGACCTTAAAATCTTTAATGATTTATTGTATTTTTTTCCCGGACATTTATGAACGAATTTCCATGGTAAGTTAAGGACTAGTTTTTTTTATTCTTTTCAATCTTTTTTGTTTCCACCCTTTCTTCGATTTCAAAACTGCATAATTATTCTTTTTGCTCAAAGCATTTGAAGCACCATATAGCCAATTCCCATAAACCATTTCTTGAAGCTAACTTTTTCACATGTATTTATAAAGCGGGTCCCATTCTTGTATATATATTTCAGATTTTGAATAAAATAGTTAATTTCTTAACGCATATTAAGTATAAGCATAAACTAAATCGGGGGTTATCTGGGACAAGCATCGCATTCTTGGATAAAAGTAGAATAATAATTGTTTAATATCAAGCAATTTATAAGATCTATTGTCTAATTGTTCATTAAGTCTTTGCATAATGTTTTTATAATAGATATAATTAAACCACAAGAGCAATCCCAGACACAAGAGTAAATACATTATATATAATGCAAAATAAAGCTGAATATCATTTATAAGCTGTTATTCACATCAGAATTATATGAAGAAAACAATGAGATTTATTTATGAAATGGATTTATATTGTAGCACTTTTTAGGTTAGTTTGTGTTGGCCGTTTCATAGTGATGTGAATGCAAACTTATAATATGAAAGAAGATGTCGAAACGCATGAAACATTCTTCGATAGAGACAGTTAAACGAAGTGACAATAGAACAGACAAAGCCAACACTTATCATCAACAACAAACGATACGGCTTGCCCACTTACCAAGATAGGCTTAGTACCAATAACGTAATTAAAAATTATAACATACGTTTTATACTAAGTATTCATTAACAATATAACATGTAACTTCTAAATTAAACTTCGGTTACCGAAACTTGTTCACACAAAGTTGGCTGAAAATGTGGAAAAAATAATGATATGGTTAGTCTAAAACTCAATAATGTGTAACACAACAGAGATGTTACTAATATGTGTATTTTTTTTAAATTATTTGTCTTTACTTACCGATGATTAGGGCCAAGATGATGATTCCAATAACAGCTGCGATTATCATCATCTGAAATTTTGAGATAGATCTTGAGTCATTAAAAAAAATATCGAAGTTTGCCCATCAATATTATTGGTTATCATTAAAATGATTGACCAATGCAATATTATTAAATAAGTTATCAAATATCAAAAAACTAATAAAACATACTATTTATGAATACAATTTCGTAATGATATTTGAAGAAACCCCGAATGAATGTCCACAGCTAAATGTCTTATGTAAGTAATTTTTGTTATGATCTTTAGTAGCATTAAAGTTAAACTTTAGAGTTAATATTGCTACTGGTTACAAATAGCCTCCGCGTTATGTAATATACCATTCCCTATAATTTGATGAATAATAAAGTTGTTATAAATTAAGTACCTGTAGTAGGAATAACGTAACTAACTGGTGTATTTATTAACGGTTTTATTTAGCTTAGTACCTAGTTGTTTGTTTTATTCTTTCCTTTTTCATTCATATTATTCTTTTCCAAGCTATTTTTATTGTCCAATTAGCTATATGCCAGCTATTTTATCCGTGTAACCTTTTATAGGTAACTCTTTTGAGAATATTAAAACTTTTAAAACCCTATGTTCTGCAGAATATTAGGTATTATGCTGTATAATTCCGTTCAGGTTAAAATTCATTCGCTAAAGTATGGCGTGATTTTGTATCAAGCATTCGTTCATTAAAATGCATTCAAAAAAGTAGTTCAAGAAGTATCTTCTATATTATATCTATGATTCAAACCCAAATATTTGCATTTAATATTAAAAGGTCTGAGAGTTATACCTTTTATAAACCAAATAGGTTCTATACAAAATGTTACCTTTAAGTTTTGCAGCCAGAATTTGCTTTTGAGTTTGCCGGCCTGCTGTTCAAACTGTGAAGCTCCCTGTTGCAGTGCGTCTGTAATCAAAATATGATTGGGTATTATTCATATTATTTACATCCCGTACCTTTAGCTTTACTGTAACTCTGGTATCCTTACTAATATTATAAATCTGAAAGCGAGTTTGTTTGTTTGTTCCACCTTCACGCCGTAACTACTCAACCGATTTCTTTGAATTTTTGCAGACGTAAAGTTAGAAGTCCAGATTAAACTGTCAAACACCAAGCGGTCACCGGTGACCGCGACCTATTGTTCTTTAATTGTGTCTATAAAACCGGTACTCGACGAGTTAAACAATAACGGGTACTTTTTAACCCGGAATAATTGATATTCCCAAGGAAAAATAAAAGTATTGGTATAGATGGCGCTGTGTGTATTGGTATATGTCACATAGGCTACTTTTTATTCTTTTGTGACGCGAGCGAAGCCGCGGGTAAAAGCTAGTAAATATAATATTAATATCAGGTTCGATTGCCTGATCAGGAAGATTATCAAAACGTCTCAGGTTTCCTGAACATTGATAGGTAATTTATTGTGGTTTTTATTTCTTTGTTAATAGAATGGATTATAGATTTGTGTACGGTAATATTCTCGCTTCCTAAATGTATGGTATTAAATTCAAAAAATTCATTGCTGGATTGTTCAAAAGTGAGCGTTAAAATGTTCTTTGCATTACCTGCTCTGTCATCAAGCTCTGAGAGTTTCTGATCTCGCTCCAGCACTTTCTCCACGTTCGTTTTCATTATATCAACCACCTGTAACATGAAATATTATTGTTAAATCAAAGTATTTAAACATTAAATATCATTGTTAAAATAAAGTATTGACTTCAATAAGTACTGGTCATCAAGGTAAAAGGATGGAAATCTTACAAGTAATTACAACAGAACTTAGCTGCTTATTCAGAACTTTATTAATCGACAATCACAGGCTTATTAGAAAAGTGTAAGTAGGGGATAATCAGAACGATTGTAAAAGAGAAAATTTTCATTTTTCTATACTTTGAGTGCTCTTATCAAGTTTCTATAACATCCCATCTTCTTTGAACACCAGCACAAACCAAACAAAAATATAAAGGGCATTTTCACAAGCCTTCACAATAATAAAACATAATGCCCATTCATTCCTAATCATAAATAATGGCCACAGAGATAGGATAAGTAAAACCTATGCCTCAATTCTAAGAACCATTTGCCCAATGACGTCATATTTTATACACACGCAGACATGACGTCACGACTGGGTTTGACAAATTATCCTTATAGTTTTGTATAGACAGTACATGACACTATTCAATACCAGAGAAAGTTGACCTTCTATTGCGTTGGACTTTTGGCGAATTAAGGGGTCCTTATATGCTTCAGCTGTTTGGAAATGGGAATTTTAATATTGAGATGAGAGGAAACGCTTCTCATAGAGTTCTCTTGAAGATAAAATGAGATTGGGTTTGTGTTGAAGAGGTCGAGTTTAGAGGCTTTTTAGTTATAACTTTAATTTAATGATGTTTTTACTCATACAGTGAGCAATTTTGGCGTTATAAAAATGGTAGAATTTGAATTTGAATTTGTAGATTGGGTAAGAAGTTATTTAAAAGCATTGACGTTTGGATAATTATTTAAGAGCCATAAGACTTTTCTTAAGTACTAATTTTTAATGGTATCTTTTGAGGCACGTTGACGACACAATATAAACTTTTATTTTTGGGGTTTCATTAATTGAATAATCTACCAAACAAAATAATTATATGTATAACACTGTTTTGAAGCTCTATGATTTACAGTCATATTATTATAATTTCAATCCTATTGTAAGAACAAATAGCTTCCTAATACTTCTTTTTTCAAATTACAATTTATTCTTAATTCACAAACAAATTTTGAAAGGCTTAGAGAAAAAAGATGGTCCCTTTTCCTCAATCTTTTCCTTATATTTTCTAGAAAGAAAGCTTTTATCTTTGTTTATTCGTTTGTGTTTACCCTCAATGGAGGAAATGGGACGTTTAGTTAGTGTCAATAGCAAATAGTTTGTCGTTCGACAGGCGTTTAATTTCCTGCTTCGAGTCTAGAAGCACTGACGTTTGTTGGCCGGCCATATTTGTTGTAAATAAATAAATTAGAGGTTAGGATGTGTGTATTGTGTGTGAGTGACTATGTGTTCGACGTATATTACGAAGGTGGTTTATTAATGTATTGTATTCGATTGATATTATAAGATTAATCGTATCTCTATCTAATTTTCGGAAGTTTTAAGAAGCATGATACAGTCTACTATTATATTTAACTAAAGCATACTGCAAGATTAAATTCATAAAACGAACATATTTGAGAACGGTTAAACAAGTTAAGAAAAAAAAAACGGTTAAACAGGGTCTTATGGTTATAAGATCAGGGGCGAATTTGATAAATCAGGTTTCATTTACTGAATTCGCCCCTGTCTCAAGTAGCAGAATAATAATAGTCCATTAAAATATCCACAAGATTCATCAAATATTTTTTCCACACATCTGACACAGAACTTGTAACACATAATCAAAAATAAATCGTAAACACGAAGTTTGCTAGTCCAATAGTTTACCTTATCTAATTTTGAGTATGCAATGAAGATTTGAGTGTTGGGAAGAAGCAAGCAGTTAAATAAATGAGAAACAGTTCACACTCACCTCATCAACTTGTGCCTGCGTCTGCTGCAAGCGACGCTGGGCGGCGATCTGCTGCGGCGTCTTCGGTCCGCCCACAGGCATGTCTCCATCGCCACCAGGCGCCAGACCGCCCTCCGTCGCCCTGCAATATGTCCTCATATTACACATCGGGTATTATGACGTCATCATACATAATTGGACGCTTTTGGTTATACATTATGTCTATAGATATACGACTGTCCACTCAAGAGGTCATACAAAATTCTTTCAAGTCACACGTATAATAATGTGATACCATTTTCAATTGGTTTATTTTTAGATTCAGCTAGATTTCAGAATGATAATATAAAATGATACAGAAATGCACTCCACACCCTCAAGGTATTAATTGTATTATAATTCCTAGTTAGATCTAGTCGTAAAATAGACTAGTTAGTGTAAAGTCGTCCCGGTAATTAGCGACCACGCTGTGTGTGGTATTTCTTCAACAATTTTTGCATACCATCCTGGGAACTATCGATTTGTGAGAGTCCTAAAGTATTGTTTTTTTTTCTCCTTTCCGAGACATGGTATCTGCCGAGGAATAGAAATATCCAAAAAACCAATGGTTTGTCTTTTAAAAATACATTTTTATGACCTGATTTTTCGTTAATATTACACTTGTCAGAAAAGTCTAAATTTCTATGCAGAAAACTCCCTGGTTATCTTCTAGAATTATTGGAAGAGTGACCTTTGTAATTAATAGAACCTCATTTAAATCCCCTAAGGAGATTGACGTGGGCGTAACTCCAGTAGGTATACTCCCACATTACACGAACTAATTAATATTTGCTGCCGTTAATTAACAACGTTCAGGTACAGTTACGAAGTTCAGTATGATAATATAATATGACCTTTTAATCGTTAGAAATGGGAGTTAAATAGAATTTGTTGTGTTTGTATAATTGTGTACTGATTATACATTAAATTATTATACTGATACCTACTGCCTCGGTGGCCGAGTGATGGCAAGTGCGACTGCCAGACAAGGGGTCTTGGGTTCGATTCACGGGATAGGCATAGTATTGCTGGCTTTTAAAAAACATCAATGATATCACGGAGTCAGGTATGCCCCTGGTGTATGGCAATAGGCTCACCCCCTATTACATAGGTCTCGTACCATAATAAGTGAAAAGTGGGTGTTACATTGTACAGTGGCATTAAGTGCTGTCATGTGCACCTCTGCCTACCCCTTCGGGGCTAAAAGGCTTGATGTTACATTATGTGTTGATTATACGTTAAATTATTATACTGATAATATTAGATACCTACATTTGCTCATTAGTTACCGTACGGTAATATAATGTACCGTATTAGGCACATTAAATCTCGTATTTTTTAAACCTTCATATCAAATTTCATTTCAGACACACGTACCTATTACGAGATACTTTCGTCTACCTCCCATATTAGGGCAGGATTACTAGAAGAGATGATTCTGGCATACCTTTATGACGTCATATAGTTTGTGGTTGTTGTTCCAAGGTACATACTTTACTAGGTTTACTGATTTTCACAAGAACAGGTAGAAGTGAGTAGTAGTAAAGACAGGTAGCTACAGAACCGTGTTAGACTACGCTGGGGACTTTAGGCACACAATACCCCTCGGGGCCTTTTGAAATGTTTCTTTCTTATAACGTTGCCCCACTCTAGGATGTTTCATGTATCGTAGGTGCATGTGTAAACATACAAGTTCACACACATCACAACCAGACCCGTAACAACAATTTGTGGATCACACAAAGTGAAACAAGTGAATTTATTTCTGCAAATAGGCTACAAGGCAGCACTTTTACACGTCAATTTTATCAAGCGAACGATTTTTTTTAAGGGGGAAAATCATCGAATGGCTGCTCCCGCCTGGGTGAGGCGGGAGTGTCAAACTTACTGACTAAAACCCACCCCTTTCCTTCTCCGGCACGTCGAGCCGGAGCCCCGGTTACCCGTTAGGTTCTCCGCGACATCAAGCGAACGATGAGACCGACATTTCCTAACTGACTACTCTGAGAAGAAATGCCGAAACAATCTCAGAGAAAGACAGACGAAAGACTTCTTCCATACGGGAATCGAACTTGCTAAACGTTGCGGGGTAGCCGGTTGCCGCATTAAGTGTAGCGGGTGTGTTGTCGGTCCTTGGGGGCCCTGGGCACGGGCTCCGAGTGCCCTTAATGTAAAGACGGTACTGGATACCTTGTAGACACTAAAGTCTTTAACAAAATTAAATTATGCTAGTTAAAACCATCCAGAAGTCCGATGTAATCTCTACCTGTAGTTAGACAGAATTGACTTTGGACTCCGAGATATTAGGTTTATACTGCACCTTCGGGCTATTACCTTAAAGTTTAGTTTCCAAACGTATTTAATGATCATTTCTTGAACAATTTCCAACACAGTTTTTAACTGTATTTTAGATCCAGTTTCTTTAATGTACTTATTTAATTTAGCGATAAGCTTACTGTGGTAAAGTTGTTACTGTTTTTAATTTTACTTAGTTTTTGTTCAATAATTATTATTCATCCATATGGTATATAAATAATCTTAATTCTATAACTAATATTGTATCTTTCTTTAAAAAGGCTAGTTACCGTGATAACTACAAAACTATTTTTCTGGTACCTCATTTATTCAACTTATTAAGTTAAACCTGCTCTTAAATATAATAAAAAATATCATCATTCATCAACAACCTATGCATACAGCCCACTGCTGAGCAAAGCCTCTTCTCACACGGAGAAGGTTTGAGCATTAATCACCACGCTTGCTCAACGCGGGTTGACGATTTCATACAAATTAATTAATTAATTTAATTATAAATTATAAACCCAGGTTTCCTCACGATGTTTTCCTTCATCGTTTGTTAGTAGTGTCTAAATATTCATAGAAAGTACATATAATTCGGAAAAAGTCACATTGGTACATGCCGATGATAGGTTTCGAGCCCACCCACACCTTCATGCATAAGAAGCGGGCGACTTAATCCTCTGGACCACCACGACATATAAAACAATTACCTCTAATTTAAAAAATATAAATCATAAAGAACTAACCTACCAATCAGCCGATCTGCAAGTCATTGGATGAGACCTAATTATGTAGGTATATTCAGCGATAGACGCCTTGTGGCTGATAATTATGATGATTACCACTGTTGACTTAAACTAGACCAAAGCATATATGCCATATTCTTATTTAATTTAATACAAACTACGACCATGGTAAAACAAGCATTTTTCTCACAAAGTACCTCGTATAAAGGGAAACATATAAAAACTTCTGTAAAATTTTCAGTATCGGGGTCACAGCCGTTGCCCCGAGGCTACGATCCGAGTTCACAGCGCCAGCCCTAGTTTTGATCTATCTCAACATATTTATGCGATTTGAATCTTTGTGGCTGTTCGGTTGCTAGTGTATTTGGAAAATTTCGCTTGAAGTTTATAGAGATGAATTAGGATGCTGTAGGTTAGAGCATTGATTTTTTTAAAATAGAACAGAATGGCATAGGTGAGTGTTATTCTGTACCATGTTTTACCAGGTCTTGTAAATGCTAAAATGTAAAGGGTTGCTTTTCATTGAATTGTCTTGTAGAAATCTTTTTGACTGCATTGTTGGCCGAGTGTTCGCAATCGCAAGTGCGACTGCCGGGCAACGGGTCTCGATTTCGATATTACAGGGTTTTAAAAAAAAATTCAGTAGTAGTACGCAGTCTGGAATTGAGCCCGGTCTATGGCATCAGGCTCGCCCCCTATTACATTGGACTTATAACATAAATAGTGTAAAGTAAGTGTTACGTTGTACAGCGGCATTAAGTGCCATAATGAGCACCTCTGCCTACCCCTTTGGGGATAAAAGGCGTGATGTTAAGTAAATATTTTTAAATCCACTTCATCACCTTATTGCGGGAAACAGAATTGAAATAGTGTGCGGTCCAGAATGATAAGGACTGTTGAACAGTTCTTGACGGATCGAACAGAACATTTTCATCTCTGAAGAAAGAAAGATAAAAAAAAAAAACAAAAAAGGGCCCAGTTAGGCTCATACCTGATCTGGAACTGTGGACAATCTAACGGGTTACCGAGACTTCTAGACTAAGGAGGTACTATTTAGTTTGTTTAGGTGTAGTATTTAGTTAGAGAGTTTCATAGAAGACATAGCATGAGTTTCCTCCTTTAAAAAAAACCTCTAAACACATTTACAATACCATACTTATCATATTTTAACAAGAATACCAGAACATTTTGTATCGCAACTCTTAAAATTCCACAACCGTTTAATATACAAAAAGTGAAGGAAACAAAGCCGTTTTTATACTAAGAAATTGAGAGAAGAATGTAAAATAATATATTCCATCGGTCCTCCATTATCGGAGGTTTTGGCTCCGAAAAAGAAAATTGAATTTATTAGAGTACAGAAGTAGTTCCTTTTAGAAGCGGTTCACTTTGCTCGGTCAATGAACTCGACAGTCGGGAATGAAGGCGATGTTAAAGAAATGTTCGACCCATGAAATATTTAAAAAAAAGTTTAGTCCTATGTCACCTAGATGGGGCAAAGGGCATCATAGAGGTCTTCCATCACAATCAAGATGATGATATCGAGGGGTAACGGGCTATTTGGTTTAAGCGACATTTTGGGCGATATTGAGTTATATATATATTCGGAATCAGCGGATTTTTCTCCGTCGAATGATGCCGGTTTCATTAAAATCGGAGCACTTTTTTGGCGTTTCAAACAATTCTATTTTCATGTTGTTTCCAAAGTGGCAGTGTATTAAACGACATGGATTTCGCATTTTTTATTAAATTATGTACTTGAACCATACCATCATATTAATAACCGAGACATAAACCAGTCACCCCATCTCTAATTATTAAGTCAATATGAGTTAAAGCGTTTTTCTTGTTTCTAATTTTTATTAACAAGTAACTTGAATCATTTTGACTTCCCACTAATCACACGGTGTGATGTCGCTTAAAACATTTGTCCGTCATCCAAATGCGTCATGGTACGTCTCTTAAACAATTCTAGCTGCCTCTATTTTCTACGCAGGGTGCTACTTAAACCAAATAGTTGTTTTCGTTCAGATATTTTGTTTAGTCATAAACCATTTGACCCTCATTTTTTTTTAAATGCATGTCGTTTTATACAGACGATAACATTGATAATGAATATTGAAACATTTTTCCAGCATTCATAGAAATACGAGTCGGTCTTTCAATCACTAAGTTTTAATATGGTACATTTCAATCATGTCATATGATACCATATTTATTTCATCGCCCTGGTGTTAAAAATCGTTATCATCCAACTGGACTATCGTGCACTGACGCTTCAGTCACTCCAGAGTGCGCCGAAGACAGACGGGACGCGCGCACACCGCCAGTGTTTACGTAAAACGCTCATCGAAATTGAATCCTAAGTACTTTAATTTCAAGATGAACCTCGCGGTCGTTCGAAGACTATGGCAACAATGACAATTTAAGGGCTATTGTGGAGGTTGATGACATAAAATCTACGGCTGATTTAGCAACAGCTTTCGACGTTAGCGTCAAAACAATATTGGTATATTTGCGTCAAATTGGCAAGGTAAAAAAGCTTGATAAGTGGGTGTCCCACAAACTAAATGATCAACACAGCTAAGTATGCATCGAGCAGTGCGAGGAGGACTGGGATGCCGTCTCCTCCTTTTGCGAAGCAGATATGCTAGCTAAGGAGGAGGCGGGACGCGTGAGGCAGCGAAGCGCTGGCTCCTCGCAACCCAGCCATCGCGAAGGACACACCTGGCGTCGGGGATCGTGGGACGATCTCCAGTTACCGTAAGCGCGGGCCTGCGGACGGTGAGCATGGGTGGCTCCCCGTCCGACCAGAAACAGACCCGAGCGTACGGGGCGTCGCGATCCGCGCGCGCCTCAAAGAGCCATCAGACCACCACAGATGGGGCCCAACAGGGTCGATGCCGATTCGGAGTCGCGGAGAACCTAACGGGTAACCGGGGCTCCGGCTCGACGTGCAGGAGAAGAAACGGGGTGATTTTTAGTCAGTAAGAGTCTGACACTCTTTCCCGCCTCACCCAACATTCATTCGATGATTTTCCACCCTTAAAAAAAATGCATCGAGTAGTGCCTTGCACTGCACTGCTCAATATACACACAATGAAAGAATTTTGATTTGGATTGTCACCTCCGATGAAAAATGAAATCTGTGTGATAACCACACGCGTTTAGCATGTTGGTTGAATCCTAGTTCAGCACCTAAACAATGCCCTAAACGAAAACTTACCCCTAGAAAAGTGATGGTCACTGATGGTCTAGCGCTCGCGCTATTCTGATTCATCACAAATTCTTACCAAACGGAGTGAGCATTACTACGGATGTCTAGTATGAAGAACTGAACACAATGATGGAGAAGCTGACACATCTAGAAAGAAAGAAAGAAAAGAAAGAAAAATAATTTATTTGGTACAACACCAGGCACAAACACAATACAATAAATACAATGCAAACAAAAAATTAGGAGTGAAATAAAAAAAAATTAAAAAAAAGAAAAACAAAAATAGATGTAGGTATATACAAAAATTTAAAAGTCAAATATACCAACAATAATAATCATGTGCCCGACAGCTGCACCAAAAAAGGTCCAGTTCAGCATACATGCCAGACATCTAGTGCCTGACGCTGGTTTTCAACTGAACCTGTGGCAGTGACGCAACGGACGTAAAGCAGTAAATGCAGAGTAGCGTGTGAAGTGTATTATAAAATTATTAAGTAATTTATATAGATATACCATAATACATACATACATATAATAATAGGGTATAGTAATTACACAAAAAATATTTATTAAATATGATTAAAATTATATTGCGTGTGTATGAACAGAATGCACGGGTACATTATATAATTGAGGTATTCTGCACCACCATATCAAGCCTTCGCTGTGTATCGATGAGGTATTTTCGCAAGCGTCTTCTAAATGCACCCATTGTATTTGCCCCTCTAATAGGTGGTGGGAGGTTATTCCACACTTTGGAAGCTGCATAGCGAAAGCTGCCCCTAAAAGCGGCTGTACCATATGACTCGGTCGTGAGTTGCTGTGAACATTGCCTTCTTTCACATTCCCGCCGGCCCGCAAGCCATTTTAGTTTTTTAAATAAGTAGTCCGGTTTCTGGTATTTAACTACACCAAATAAAAGGCAGGCCAGATGCAGCTTGCGTCTGGATTTCATTTTTAATATGAAGTGGTCGTTCAGATATGGTGTTACATGGGTTCTGCAAGGAATGTTGTAACAGAAACGAGCGCAAGCATTTTGGACCCTTTGAATGAGCCGATCTGTACGTGCTAACAGGCGTGGACCATACACCGTGTCTACGTAGTTTAACCTAGACAGAACTAAGGTCTCTATCAGCCGCTCCCGTAATTCCACTGACAGGTACGGTCGCATTCTGTATAAGACCTTCAGGCGATAGAAACAATTTCTAACAGACTCTGCCACATGTCTCTCAAAACGCAAGTCTTTATCCATTACCAGCCCCAAATTTTTTGCCTCATACACTCGCTCAATTTGCTCGCCCATTAATCTCAGGTCAAATGATGGAGGTAGCTTTGCAAGCTGTTGTCTTGAACCAAATACCAAATATTTGGTTTTTGTTGGATTCAATGACAAGCAGTGCTCCTCAGACCAGGTGGCAATTTTGTGTAGGTCATCGTTAAGATCCTTAATGGCATCATAGTACTCATCTGGACGGAAAGATATATAAACCTGGACATCATCGGCGTATATGTGGTATTTACATTTATGGATGCATTTAATTATATCTGCACAATAGAGAATAAAAATAATCGGACCCAAGATGGAGCCCTGAGGGACTCCTCTCTCTACTGTCATATAAGACGATCTAAGAGTAGTGCCATCACTCAGACGCAAATCGACAAATTGCTTCCTATTCGTGAGGTAGCTGCGGAACCACTGCACGGCACTAGGCGCGAAACCGTAATAACTCAACTTGGACAATAATAGGGGAATATTTATTGCGTCAAATGCGCGGGAAAAATCCAGCAAGACAAGCACTGTACACATTCCCTGATCCTGAGCCACCAGAATATTATCCGTAACGTCCAGCAAAGCAGTAGACGTACTGCGTTGCCTCCTAAACCCAGATTGTAAGTCAGGTAGAATACTATTCTGTTCCAAAAATTGAGTCAACTGTTGACTAACGACTTTCTCCAACAGCTTGGACAAACACGGCAAAATGCTAATAGGACGTAGATCTTTCAATTCAGTTGGGTTTAAATTTTTCGGTAATGGCCTAACTGAAGCAATTTTCCATTGCTCCGGAACCGTTGAAGTCTCAATGGAACAGTTAATTATTTGAGTTATAACGTTTAATGAGTGCGGTAGTGTCATATTTATCTCCAACCAGCATTGGTCAATCGCTAATCTCCATTGCTCCTGCATTACAACGCGCGACCTAAAGCTGCACAAGAGACGGCCTCCACGTTACAAGAACTGGGGTTGTGAAACTCTCCGACATCCACCCTACTCACCAGTCACCAGACTACTTCTTTTTCCAGAATTTGGATAACTTCTTGGCGGGAAAAAATTTAATAACCGAGAGGCAGTACAAAATGCATTTGAAGAATTTGTTGCTACCCGTCCAGCGGATTGAAGAAGGGCATCAATAAACTGCCACTGCGTTGGCAACGATGCATTGATTGCATGGGTGATTACGTTGATTATACAAATAAAAAATACATTAAAAAATCGTTTAAATTTTTTCATACAAAACGGCAATTTCAGTAAATGACCCATTAATTTAATTGATTTTGCTGAAATATAATCGATATTCCTATTGAAACTGTAATTATTACTCTAAATAAATACTTTGATATTGTGTTGTGTTTATTTATTCAATGTAAGCATCTGAGATTTTCGGTGATTGCGATATATCCAGGTTGTTTTATCAGCCATTAATCGCCTTAGATGTAAATAAACATAAACATTAAACGTTATAATTTCAATGTTATATGTCACATAAGTAAATTAGCCTGTCACTCATTTTAGTCTGAATTGGTAGTTAAGATAAATAGCTTGCTTCTATTAATTTTGGGTTTCGTCTCTTCATATTTTTTAGCTTACTCTGTAAATAGAGTGCATTGTCGCTTAATTTTTTTCCCTTGTAGCCAATTGTAGTTATGAAGTCACTTAAATCATTTTTCCTGACTCTAAAAAAGGGCAGATTGTATTAAGCGACATTTATCTTTGTAATTAAAGGTCCGCTTTATTTAGAATTAGCATCAGCAACTAGATAATTTAATTTAAATTTCAATGCAATTTACCCCGTTCAAATAACTGCAGAAGCGTATTTGTTACGAATTTTTTTTCGAAATTTCAAACTTTAAAAGGCTCTCCTGTAAAGTTGCAAAAATGTCGCTTAAACCAAATAGCCCGTTACCCCTCGATATTATTATAACATTCTAATGGTAAAAATACGTCTATGTGATTAAGTTCTATGTCCCTTAATTAGCAGAGGTATTAACATTATTAGTCGCGGAGAACCTAATGGGTAACCGGGGCTCTGGCTCGACGTGCAGGAGAAGGAACGGGGTGGTTTTTAGTCAGTAAGAGTCTGACACTCCCTCCCGCCTCGCCCAGGCGGGAACAGTCATTCGATGATTTTCCCCCCTTAAAAAAAATAATTAAAAAAAAATAACATTATTAGGTAGGCCTCAATCAAAAATAAATGATTTTGATTGTTCAATACAATAAAATATAAAAAAAACACACTTTCATTAATTGATTTTATGACTAATTTAATTTTAGTAATTTTTCTATTATTACAATTGTTACTATTAAGAAGAAAACCAAAACAAATATGATTGTAACGTCTTAAAATATGTTTTTGTTCAGAACTCAATCAACCTGGCGTCGATTTGACTACAATAAGTGATATTCATTGATTTGAAAGTGATTTGATTTTACGTGAATACACTTCTAATCAAATTTGACTTCAACAGTTTTCTGTCAACATTTAAAGTGATAACTAAATAAACAATGCCTGATTTTAAGAAAAAAAAAAACACAAAATACCTATACATAAATCATTTATTTGTGTAAAGCAGACATTTCGATTCTTTTCACAATTTTCTTAAAAAAAAGTCACTTGTATATATTTATTTGCCTTGTAATATAAATGATCAAAGAGAAAATTAAATAGATTTATTCAAACTTGAATGAAATGTTGCCATGTTATTCAAGTTCTGATGAATAAATACTTTTTATCCTTCATTCCTTCGGGGAATCTTCTGAAGTGACAGATGAAACGTTTTCCATTATGTATGCAAACATTCATGCACGTGTAAGTTTGGATCCCTACTTTCTTCTTTTTAATCGACCTTTAAAAGAAGGATATTTTGTATAATATACACGCTATATTAGACACGCATTTGTTATTTCTCGTACGAAGTTACAATACTTAAATAAAATGGCGTTAAGTTTAGGAGTGGAAGGTCGTTACGTCACAACGTGCTACAAAGTGCACCACGTTGTGACGTTACACGATATTTCAAATCAATATATCGTCGAAAGTATTTAACTTTCTGAGAAAATGAAAAATACGTGTTTATTATTTTAAATTAATCTACCAGACGGACTTTAAAATAAAACTCTAACGTAATAAAATATATTAGGTAACTAATAGACAGTTTCCCGTATGGTGACATCACTGACGTCAGAGCTAATAAATTTTGTAACCAACCCTTTTCCCTCCGTGGGTATCTATACATTTAACTCAGATCAGCACAGATACATAATTATATAGAATTTATTTAAAAAACTACGAATGAATAATAAAATAAGCGAGAAATACGTAAACTTTATTCTTAACTGAGATGGTAACAGAATAGAAAATAGTATTTTATATAGTTTTAATTAGTTTACTGTTTGACATCAACATGGAATTCTACTCTCCCATGCTCTCATGCAATCTTTTAATAGTATAAATATAATAATATAAATTGTTTATTTACAACAGCAGAACTTTTAGAAAATATGACCTATTTTAATCAAACAAATGAATCACTATATTTCACTCTGTCTAGTTGAGAAGTTTACGTTTAGTAAAACGGGTGTAGAAAGTAGTGTTATCATTTATCATATTCTTTCTGATGACTTAAATATAGTATGAAATTAGTCTTGTTCATTTCTGATGGCGTAATGGAGCCGAACTTACGTACTTCTGAAGTTTAAGTAAACTATAAACCTTAAGTTCTTAGACATAATATTCAAAATAGTATTGCTACAACAGCGAACGCATTACCAGACTTTATACTGTTACTATGTAGGATTGTAGGTACACCGAAACGAAAAAACATTTCAGTGAAATTAAATGGGTAGGTAAGTATATAAGGGATAAGTTTTCAAGTGATATCGAACCCTATAATCTATGTAAGGTATACAAAATTCTACCAATGTTCATTGGCCTTTCACGCATCGTTGGAGAACACGAAAAATTTCCCTTTATTCACGAAAAATACCTCTGGGTACGAAAAACCTGTTAACATTTTTCCTACTTAGATAATAACATTATGTAAATATTTTGTGTACTCAACAATGTTTGAAGGATTCTTTAATCACATTCATAAATAATGTGTCTCTGAATTGAAATTCTGTTTACAATGAAAACAGTCCCCATTGAGAAATTGAGTTTTTGTCAATGGCAAGATAATTCACAATGAATTTCGAATTAATATTCATGGCAACCCTTTAGTAACAGTAAAGGCTTGTTGGTACGAACTTTGACATTTAAAGATGGCGGATTTTTTGTGTAGGTCTATGGTAAACCGTTTTGTTTAATTATTACTGTCAGATTGTAAATGTCAATAAGGGGACTGTTGAGATGTAATGTGGTTTGATCTTTACGCATTGACAAAATGTGGGTGGGTTGAGTAATATTATATTTTTATTATTAGAATTGCCTGGTTGCTCAAACATTTTACACTTTCAACGCATAACCATACACATTAACATCGACCAAATAAAAATATCTAAAGAGTATCCTACAGATCAAACTCTTATAAGATTTACCAAAAAATGCGCTCTTAAAACCGGGATAAGCTATAAAAAAGTATTATAAATAAGTATAAGAGACATAAAAACGATTTAAAGACGGGCTTCATCCTCACTGCGACTGCGAAACGTAATTTAATTCTTACAAATTGGATCTGTCGACGATATGGAACTGTCTTCTAAAGTATATTTTATTGGCGAGTATATTTTTTTTGTTATTATTTTCAAATATTATTATGTTTATGCAAATAACACAATGGATGTCTGAGTGAATTATTAAGGCCTATTATTATATTTTCTGTAACAATATATGTCATGGCTAGTTTTTTTTGAGGGAGAAAGTTTTTTTTTATAGCATAAGCCGGTAAACGAGCAGACGGATCACCTGATGGTAAGCAATCGCCGCCGCCCATGGACACCTAGAACACCAAGGCGTTACAAGTGCGGTACCGGTCATTTGGGAATTGGGAATTTGGGGATTGTAGAGGATTCGGGGACTAGGGCCCCTCCCTAGTCCCCGGTAATTCGGCCTCCGGTAACCTCACCCACAAGACGAAACACAACGCAAGCGTTGTTTCACGTCGATTTTCTGCTCGGCCGTGGTATCACTCAGGTCGAGCCGGCCCATTCGTGCTGAAGCGGTGCTCTCCCATATTTGTAAGTAATGAAATATCTCCATGACCGCCTTGGGTGAGGCGAGAGGGAGTGTCAGATTAGGAGTGTCAGGGCGAGGTGAGGAGAGAGGGATCAGGTAACCTATTAAGCCATCTATAAATTCGAATTAAAGAACGTCACTTGTGAAGTTGAACTATCAAAGCCTTATAAAACAAAAGAATATTACAATATCACAAGTTTCCACATAAGATTTTTCATTGTTTAGAAGTTGGGTTTTGTTCGTAAAATTACTAAGAGTTTAGCTTCAAAAGCAAAGTTGCTAGACTAGGTTTTGAACTAAGAAAACTAAAGTTTTAATTTTTGTAATTCACCTACTGACTTAATAACTTAATATTATAGTTTTGTAAGGTTTTACATTCAATTATCTTTTTTCCGAGTTTAAATGTATTTTGGGTTTAACTCATTATGCAACTTTTTACGACTGAGTTAGTAGAAAAATTCCTAATTTAATTAATTTAGTGACGTCAGTGTTTGGTAATTTGACTTAACTAAAGATATATGGATTTTAGTTTTAAATAACCTCTATAAAAAACTCACCAGTATCCAAATCCCAGTTCCAATCAGTTTCCATCTCCTTTTAATTCGCTTTTCCCCCAAATTAATTCATCGTTTATCCAAATTTATTTAAATAATAATGACAAATATATAACGGTTTACAATAATGTAAATGATGTACATATCTGTCTGTCTGTTCAACTATTATCTACACCTCTGTGTATATACAGTAAAATAGTTGATAATACATATATGGTTACTAACCTAATTGTTTTATCCTTTCAGCTATTAACAATTAAAAACTACCGCAAAGTTAAGCTCGACGGTTCATTAGATTAATGAATTGCCGTCACCACTCGACACTGGCAGTATAGTCGACAACATCGTATTAGTGATTTGGTTGCCAAAGAGCCCACTTGCCCACTCCGGGAGTGCCGGCCGAAGTGAAAACTTAAGTATTAACGTTGTGCGTTTTGAACATTTTGGAATGGTTATAGAATAATTTTGCACGAATTGCTTTAATTAGCAGAATAAAAGTACTAGATATCTTTTATGTGGTAGAATACAATATTTATTTATTGCGCTATCGTACACAAACATGACAATTTATATTACATTTATATTACTTTATCCCTCAGAAAAATCAACTTCCATCCATAATTTCGACGACTTTTTCACTATCATTATTACCAGAACCATCATCGCCAATCTCTTAAACTGATACGATCGGTATAAGATAGCTGATGTAAGAAACGAACAGTTTTGATTCGAACCTATTTAAATGTCTAATAAAGACCACATCAATAGCAGTTTTGTATTTCGTTGTGCTAAGATGGCGATCATTTGACATAGTTAAACCAAATTCATTATTTAAAAATTCAATTAAACACATAAACAGAAACACACACGAAAATTCGCGCAAGCGCCCTGCGCCGCCTAAACGAAACGGCCAGCGCAGGCATACATTTTCACCGCGCCGTAGAAAGAGAGGGGGATATTCCCTGTCCTACGCCAGCTGTCAATCCGTCTTACGAATTTTTGATCAGGGTCACGTGTTCTGACGCGAATTTTAAATTTTTTACTCATTACAAAAAAGTGTACAACGCCGCCAAAGAAGTTTTCACTACAAAAAAGTTTTTAAATGTTAATAAAAATAAAATAAATAAAATAAAATAAAAAACAAAAACAAAAAAGTTTTTAAATGTTAATGAAATGGTAAGACCATTGAAAATGCCAAAGGGTCGCAATGGTCTTCTACTGACTATGATCCTCCTTTAATAAGGGTTTGCCATAATCTTTACGCTTAGCAGCCGGCTTGGAGCCCGGTCTCAGTCAAACATAAGTATATATTCCCTTAGTTAGCCCTTACGAGTCTTGTATGAAATGTACGGATGTTGAACAATGTATTGTACTTTATACCGTCACCATACAGTTAAAACAATATAACTTACTATCTGTTTCTGACAGGTTACCATATTATTCAGTAAAAGGACCTCAAAATACCTGAGCTTGAAGGGTCTTATTATTAAACCCTAAATAAACAATATTCACGTTTATGTACGGGTAAGACGTACCTTTATATATTACAGGTGTAATATAATCTGGTTTTGACATTGGTTTCATATACGTAGCATTCATGTTTCATTAAGAATGTTTAATGTTGTACTATGTATAGTTTTTAACCGATATTGAGAGGCAATAAGACATCTTGTCTTGATACTAACATGCTTGTTGGTCTCATTTTAATCAAGACCACGACCGCTCTGCCGCTGTTATCTCTAGAACCTGGTCCATTGAGTATTTACCTACTTCGATTTATTCATCCTCATTGAGAATTAATGAACGTATAATACACGTGTTCAATTAGAACTAGTTTTAAACTATTTGCAGAGCCGATTATGAAAACATATTGTTTTGATCAGGATTAATTATGGGACATACATTTTCATCATCATGTGTTTCTCAAATAGGTTGAGACATATTTTTATTACACTCTTCACTTTTCAGTTTACCATCTTTGCATCATATTGCTTCTGTTTTACAACTGAGAATATCGAAAGAGGAATGACCCGTAGAGCTATCGATCCGATACCGTATGTTCTGTGTCCTACTAGTTGCGGTCTCAACTCCATCGAGGCAGCCATTTGCAATGCAATGCCCACCGAAATTTAGTCAGCAGTTTTTGTATGAGCTTAATCGTTAGTGTCGTGGTGGCCTGGAAGTTTAAGACACCTACTTCTCCTGCACAGGGGCTTGAAACCTAGTACCAACAGCAAAGTACCGAGTAATAGTATAGTAATAGTATAGTAATAGTATTTCCGAGTTATATGTACTTTCTAAGATTATTTAAACACCACTGACAAACGGTAAAGGAAGACATCGTCCGAAAACCTGGGCTCATAATTTCGAATTATAGGTTTTAAATCGCCTACCAGTATTGAACAAGCGTGGTGGTTAACCCGTGGTATGCCGGAACGTAGATCTATGCGAGATACAATGTATTTTCTATTTTGTCTCATATAACGGCACTCTAGAGGTTAATGCTCAAATCTTCTCCGTGTAAGAAGAGGCCTTTGGACAGTAGTGGCCGCTGTTGATGATGATGAGATCTTGGTCGCTAGCGAAACAAGAAATATCGATTTGGATTCCCGGGAGAGGCAAAGCTTAATAAAAAATATTATGATCATACATAATATAAAGACTATCCATAAGATCAAACAGTTTTGTTCAGTAAACAAATGCCTAATTATCAATTTGACATAAAGGTTAAGGACTTAAAGGTTAAGTCCTTAAAAGCAGTTGTGAGTGAACTAAGGTTTTCTTGTCTTGACAGTACGTGGGTTTCAATGAGAAGGTAAGTAGTAAGAACCCAAGATTGGGAGTTTGGGCTTTCTTTCTGACAACGCGTAGGAGTTGATAGTATGTAGACACAATTGTTATTTAAGACCCTAATGTTACCTATGTTTACAATAAATAAATGAATTTGAATTTGAAATTTGACAATAGCCAAAACGAAGTTATTTTACGGTAACGCTAGGCGCTCGTTCATAACTTTACCGACAAACAATTTAATTTTTGGCGTTTGAAAAGTGCCTAATTAAGAATAAAATAAAATAAATGCTGTAACTTTGACTTTGCTTTTCCTTTCTTAGAAGTAACTCGTGTTTTATTAGCAAGATGAGAATGAGGATCAACATACTTTTAAATACATATTAGTTTTAAAACACTTTATCAAGTCAAGTATGCAGAGCAGAGCATTTCAAAACCATTATCCATAGTATCAATGTATCTGAATTATTCATCATCAGTCAGGAGGTGATCATTTCTGCTTAACCCTTAAAGCAAATAGTACATCAATAGTTATTTGCAACATATTCCTAGTGGGTTTATACGCCAGTGATTCTCAAAGTACCTACGTATTGAATTTCTTCACTGAATTCTCATCGTGTAATCGTGACCTACATTGAGAAAATCTGCAGCGCGAGCTAGGTACTAAAATGATCAGAATTTCTTATTAAAGTTTGCTGTGAATATTCAATATTGTAGTTGTTATGGAAAGTATTTATTGGAAATATGTTTACACGTACAATGTAATGGTAGAGAAATGTGTATATGGTTGGCATCGTGGTTTCAAGACAAGGATACTGGGACTAATTTTTAACGACTTCACAAAAAAGGAGTAAGTTCAAGTAGGTACGGGTGAATAGACTTTGCATTCACGATATACAAAGTAATAATTATGTAGCAACTGCTTTTATTGAAGTAACAAAATTGATAGAAAATCCTGACAAATGAAATAATGTTTAATATATCCCCAAGCGGTCACCGGTGATCGTTCTCCACTAACTACATTATAGACCTTATTTCCAATGTTTAGAGACTACTTTTGTATGAACAAATTTAGGGCATGATTTTCAACAATTGTCAATTTTCAACGATTGATGTTTTTCCTTCTATGAAATTTGTATAATCATGCCCATAAAAATCAACAAAGAGCGATCCTTTTAGACTATTCCAAATGAACTATTGAAACGCAAGCGCCACTGTTTAAACCGCCATCTCTGGAAGCTATTATTTGAAGTTTTTACATCGAACAATGAACATTGTTATAAACTTCCACTCAGAAACAGAAACAAAAGTTGTATCTCAACAGGTTAGATTATACCTTATTATTAGGGGCTCAAGGATAAAGTTTGAGTAACAGTGTTAGATGAAACTTTTGTTAACAATGTAGGCCGATGTGTTGTTTGTATTTAATTAATAATTCGTTTGCGGTGAATTTGATGGAATTTGGATTACATGTGTCGGGAACTTACGCCTTTATCGCGGTTGTTACCTGGTTACCTTTCAATGTTTTAGGAACTCATATACAAACATGTTCTGCAGTCTGATCTATTCTATATACATATAATAAAATCGTAGGAAAGTGAAAACTGTAAATCGAATATTTTTTTAAAAGAATGCTTTGATCGTGATCTACAATCGATACCGAAGCCAAAATATGGTTTTTAGAATTTTTGTCTGTTTGTCTGTATCTATGTCCGGAATAAACTCATAAAGTGCTGCACGGATTTACCTCAAATTTTGCATTAATAGTGCTGATAGGTCGGGTCAACATATAGGCTACATATTATCACGCTATCACTTACGGGAGAGGAGCTGTGAATCACTCTTCCACGCGGACGAAGTCGCGGGCACACCTAGTATTTCACATTCATGCAAAAACGACATTAGTTTTTGATGTTTTCTTTTTCCAACTTCTTATTATTTTCAATTATTAAAAGATCTTATTTAACCCTTGGTACCGTAAATCGAACCAAAGATTTTATGCTTTTTTTTAAGGACGTAAAATCATCGAATGCCTTCTCCCGCCTAGTGTCAGACTCTTACCTAATGACTAAAAACCACCCCGTTCCTTCTCCTGCACTTCGAGCCTGAGCCCCGGTTACGCGTTAGGTTCTCCGCGACAAAGATTTTATACTTAGCAGCCAACAAAAGAAGGATCAAAATCTTATATACCAAGTAGCAGAATAACGTGATTTTCATCTTTCATATTATATTGGATGATATACTATATGATGTATGAAGGTCATTTGTGCAACAATGTGTCCTCTTTAGTAGGTACGAAGGTTATGGGATCACCCCTCACATTCACCCCTAAGGTGAATGGCAATATTAGCAATACACCTTGAATGACCTTGTATATGCTTCAACATGTATATTGTATTTGATGTACCTTACATAGTTTTTATATAGTTACGTACTACTAATTTCTGCCCGCGACTTCATACGCGGTTTTTCCCCTTACGTTTAGGAGTGGGAGGTAGCTACGTCATTTTAGAGTATAAATCGTACTCGAAAGTGACACTATTCGTTTCCGTAAGAAAATAAAAAATACATGTCTAATGATTTAAAATAATCTACCAGACGGACATTCAAATAAAAATTAGTCATCTACCCTATTGAATATGAACAGCTTACCAAAATACTACAAAAGTTCGACGTAGTCGTATCACATAGTCGATCTACATTAGACTATTAGTGAACATTAGCCTTTAGCCATGTCTAGACAGTCTAAAAACATGGTTTCTTCGTGACCAATCGATTGGTTAATACTGGTGTGTCCATACATAATGAAATTTATTAGGGGCTTCTAACTTCTAATAATACAATAACATATTGTTGGAGCATGTTTCTATTTCTCTTTAATGTAAAATTGTAGAAATGTATCTGAAGACACTAATCAAACAGATGTAAGTAGTACGCTAGAATCCATTCCAGTCATCATCAACAGCCTATAAGTGGCCATCGCTGACCAAAGCCCTCTTCTCGCACTGAGAAGGTTTAAGCAGTAATCACCACGCTTGCTCAATGCGGATTGGCAATTTCAAACTTATAATTAGCAATTACAAGCACCAGGTTTCCTCCCGATGTTTTCCTTCACTATTTGTCAGTGATGTCTAAATAATCTTAGAAAGTAGGTACATATAACATGGAAAATGTCGTATTGGTACCAATACTTGGTCGCGCTCTCATGCATGAAAAGCGGGCGTCTTAAGCCTCTGGGCCACCACGACATCCGTTAAATACCTGATGAAAATTTAGAATAGAAATATTTTATAAGACTAGAGGCTGAGCTATTGATTTTCGAATTCCAAGTGTAGTGGTTGATTTTGTGACTCCACTATCATAGAGGCGATTCAGTAAGTTCCTTATGCTATTTACATTTCACCCGTACCAAATGTAGGTAAATATTTTAGCTAGCCCTAAGAAAATAATGATATAGTCCCTTACTTTTTGTGGTCGTGGTAGAAGTTTTAGATGTTAACTAGTTCAAAAGGAAGGTTATGTTTGTTAGAATGTTAAGTTGAAGTTATAACGCCTGGTTAAAATGTTCTGGCACTGTATTAATACATGAAACACTATCATTGTGTTCTCAATAAAAAAAAAACTGTAATTTAACATCTGAATGCCTATCGACTGAACGTTGTGTTTAGCAAAATATAACATCGATGTGTAGTTAGTAATCAAGTCATTGTCATCCCAACCACAAGGTGTTCACCACCCAACAAGCCCCACCCAATAACTTCTAGATCAACTGGTTGAAGCCAATCTGCAACCAGTGGCTTCAGTAACCAAGTATACACCACATATATTTAGACCATTTCTAAGAAAGTCACACCTATGACCTTTAACTCGTCGAGTACCGGTTTTATAGACACAATTAAAGAACAATAGGTCGCGGTCACCGGTGACCGCTTGGTATTTGACAGTTTAAAACAAGGTTTAAAATGTCGCCTTTATTTTTATAGAACCACCAATATATCAAGCTACTACTTTCTTGAAAAGAGTTTAGGCTTAATCACAAAGGAACAAGGTTGAATATTAATGATATTCATGGTATATAAAGTCGGCAAGTTCATGATAATAGGTCACTGGGTTCCCCAACCCGCGTATAGTCAGTCAGGCTTGATAATTAGGATCAAATGTTAAATTAAATGAGAGCTTGTGTTGGTATGAGTTGTGAAGTTGGAAGGATTAGCAATATGATATTTTATTTGACGTGGGTTTTTCTAGTCATCTGTTTAGGTTTGTGTGAATAGTTCTATTTTTGTCGTCATTAAATTGTGTTATTCTGTAATAGTTTTGAACAGATTTTCTGTTCGACTGCACGGTTGGTACGGTGGCTGGGCAACCGGCTGCCGTGCAACGTGTCGCGGGTTCGATTCCCGCACGGAACAACACTTTGTGTGATCCACAAATTGTTGTTCCGGGTCTGGGTGTCATGTGTATCTGAACTTGTATGTTTGTAAACGGACCCACGACACAGGAGAAAATCCTAGTGTGGGGCAACGTTTTTTTTTAAAGAAAAAAAGAAAGAAAGAAAAATAGAAAGAAAAAAAAAGAAAAAAAAGGAAACTTTTCGACTTCAACGATATTAATATTTCATGTACTTTAGGTATAAAGGTTTACATTACTAGAAGAAATCGATGGGACAAATAACACCGTATCCTTTTTTTTCATAGGGCGAAAAAGGGAAAACAATATTCAATAGTTGCGTTGCTTTGTTAGAAAAAATACATTTCGCATGAGTAGGTCATTTTATAAAGCTGAAAGAAGTTTATGAAATTATAAGCGACTTCATATTCAATTATTTGCAAAATCTTGAGTAGGAATGTCTAAACACAAGACTCGACACAAGAATTTGATGTGTCGGAAAGAAAATAAAAATTGATTCAGTCAATAGTAAATGTATGAAATTACACTAATATCTCGACATATGATAACTTTTGACATTAATATAAATCGATTATTAATGTCAATCCTATACGCTACAATAACTACGACTAACGCTTAAATGCAATTTGTCTAGGAGAGCTGATGTATAGACGTTTGACCTCTTCTCATCCTTCTTGTAGATTGTCAACCTTTGCCATAAAGAGAAAGGTAAGATCTATTTTCGACTTTATTACAAACTAGGTCATAGAGTGGATAATCTATTGCACGTAATTGAAATAGCCCGTTCTAGCCAGTTCGTTTTCTCCTAATATCGTTCCAAAATCAAACACAAATAAAATCTACAATACGATTGTACCCGTATGTACTATATTGCTACGTTCGTGCTTTGAAATTTTAATGTATCTGTGTTGTGCAGCCTCGACCAATCAGCACGGCGTATTACTTTCCGATGACGTTGGTAGTACGTTTCGAAGTTCGTTTTGTTACGTTGGCCGCATTGAAGTTTAAAGCTGTGAATTCGATGACGTTGGGTACTTTGGGGAGATAAGAAAATCTTTCCAATGTCTCTTTGGGATAAGGTATTCGTCTGTTTCCGCATTATAGCCATAGGTATATGGTTCCAAAGAAAATTATGTTTTGGTTGACTACATGTACACGACGGGTTGACATAAATGTTATCTCCATAATGACGATTCTTGAGAATTTAATACAGAAAAACTTAACGTAAATTAATGTGTTCAATTCCATAGAAGAGTGACATTCATTTCCGTTTATTAAGCATAGCGAAATACATCGCAAGCGTGGTTTCACGCCCGTCTTATGTACGGCCGTGGTATAATTAGTCGAACCGGCCCATTTGTGGCGTGCATGGCTCTCGCACGTTTATTTTAACTGTCTTTATTTCTGCATAGTTATGCAGACCTACATTATAAGGCATGGTCTATACAGTTGTATAGACCATGCCTTATAATGTAGGTTTTATAGTAAAAATAAAACAAAGAGGAGTCCTTCATCGTTTCATTCTTGCCTAGAAAAGATGGCTCAGTAAATGTAGTGAATGATTTAGAGGAAAGCTATATTAATAGTTAGTACTGACCAATTAATGTTCTAGTGACGAAATCTGTCTCCTGTATCCTCGTTGATCAAGTCCCAAGTGCGATTGTTGAGCAATTCAATTTCTAGGTCAGGAAAGTACAATACATATTGTTGAGTCTTAACATTTCAAAATTCGTGGTACTATATATTTTTATAAGATCGCCGATTATGACTGACATATAACTACATTTGGTGAAATGCAGACTGAATAAAATTGTATTAATTAGTTTCTGCTTAACCTTTTAAGATATTAAAAACCTTATCTTATTAATCACTTAATATGAATGATTAAATTCCCAAAAAGTAAATTAAATATCGTCATTTAGATAAAGTACAGAGTGACGAGTCTAGATTTAAATTAGTTTATTTATTTGTACCTATACAAATGTATACATACTGATAGTCACACTAATCATGATAGTAGTCACCCACGCTAATGTGAATCATACATTGACATACATATGATCGCATAGAACAAAATCAAAATACTAAAAAACATATGACCTACAATAATCCAAGCGCAGTAGCCCTACCCCAATATGGTGCCACTCTAAACCAATTACATGGACTCATTGGGAAACCCAATCAAAAAATATTGGCACTCAATAAGCCAATGACATTGGTTAAAGTAAAATTTCAAATTCAGAATTCATCTTTCTTTTGTTTTATAATCCGAGATGGCCGTATTCTTTAAGCGTAGAAGCCCCAAGGAGTTTGTATATCTATAGAATCTATAATCCACTGTGGAGCGTCATACTATCGAACGGTTCAAATGGACTACTACGGTGACAGTAGCATTTCTGTATGATTACAATTTGAACATAATATTAAGAAGTAAGTTTTAATAATAAGTAAGTATGGTAGAATAGTTTTCAATTAAAAAACTTACATTTCTTCTTCTGAGCGGTGAACTGGTGTCTTCTCGAAAGATGAACTCAGGCAGGGGCCCGTGTATCGATCCTCGTCAGCACTTGAACCTTATCACCGAACTAATACATTCACTGGTTAAATCGCTTCTCCCAACTGTATTACTTCACTGCCCGACACCAAATGAATGTAATTTATGAATGGAAAGCTCTCACTAGATTTCCCTACAAGTATATCGGGCAGTGATCTATTTTTAGTCACAACTTTCCCGACTAAAACCTCCTTTTTTACGCAAAATCCAACCCCATGAACACACACAGTGGTTTGACGTACGAGCTAGAGTAAAAAGACGCCGAAACTGTGCTGTAAAATGTGGATATTTTACAGAAAATATAGACAGAAAGAGGAAAACCTTCCGCGACGAGGTTTCCCGATTTGTATGAGAGAGGGCGCGTCTGTACTCGCCATAATAGGCACGTATTATCTAAAAATACCAACTGTTCGCAGTACCGAATAAGGTTGGACTTTATCTTATCGATGTAGAGTTGAAATTCTATGTTTGATAAAGTTGGAGGGTGCGTCAATGTGTGGTCGTTTGGTAAGGGTGTGTGCGTCAAGTTTCGGCGCATGCGTGTTGTGACAGAGTGCGATGGTAACAAAAATCAATCCGCGTCGGTAGGTGGGAGTTACGTAATGAGTGGGACATGAACACGTCGACAGGCGTACTTGCCCTTAATTGGTATTAATCTTTAAAAAACAAATGGAATTTCTCTGCGCTCTTCTATGAAAATGTAGGATTTTAAAATTTTTAGACAAAAACACAATACTAGAACATTCTATGATGTTTTATACTTCAGTACTGCGTAGGTGGTGAAGCGTGGGCGCGTTGTATTTAATAACAATCCCTAAGACTGGTAGTAGTTAAATTTTTATTTATTTCTCGAAACTTGTATAAAGAGGAGCTTATTAAACATGAATTCTCTGTTAAATTGTTAATGATGTTTTTTTCTGTTTCGTTACGGGCAAGATTAATATAACCTCGTAGATACACCCACGTTAAGAATTTCTTCTCATCAAGATACTAATTAAGCTTGATAATTTATCTGAGTATTTCATGCTGCTCGTTAGAAAATTAGCAATAATTCTTGATTAATATTTGCACAGCTTTTAATTAGATGATAATAATTGTAGGGATCATGTGGGATTAGGTGAGTGGGACATTGTGTAGGTTAGATAAGTTCAAAGTATTTTATAAACTTTTCTTTGTGATTTTTATACATATTTCTATGCAGAAGTAAGAATTAGAAGGTATATGATTTCAACTGTTTTGATCAAGGTTTGAATGGGGAAGCGTATTTATGAAACCGGGTTATGCTTTCTTGGATTGGGTGATGTTAAATAAGACTATTTTGCAACTACCTAGGATCTACAGACTTGCTAAGCACTAGCAGTGCTTTAATACATTTATCACTCTACTTGTTATTGAGATTTGAGACTATCATGGTCAAAATAAATTAAATACTTGTACTTAAACTGTCAAACACCAAGCGGTCACCGGTGACCGCAACCTATTGTTCTTTAATTGTGTCTATAAATACGGTACTCGACGAGTTAATACATTAAACGTAATGGGGATCACCGGTGATCGAAGTCAGCAGAGGATTTAACTTCAACAATTTTCTATTGGCAGTCAAAGGCTTCAAAAACTACTTGAATTGGTCCAAAGAGCAGAGGAACAAATAAAGAGAAAAATATAGTAAAAAAAAGAAAAAATAGTACCTATCTACCTGCCTACCTGCTAATAAATGTCATTTGCCAGTAATGTCAAGGTTGTGCAAGGGCAGATTAAGTCAACTGTCGCCCTTCAGATCCTTCGTTTCAATCAAATTACCTGTCCATACTTTATATTATGCATAATGAACCTTAATAATGTTGTTTTAAGTACGACAGCCAAGCGTAGGTAGTTCATAATAGAGTAAAATGTTAGTGGTTTTGTTAACCGACTATCAAAAGGAGGTTATAATTTTTTTAAACTTAACCTATTAGGGATATGTATATGAGTACTTAAATGTAACACCCACGTTTTGATCTTGTATGATGAGTCCTAATTGTATTAGAGGAGAAACCGATTTTTGAGCATATTATTAGTACTAAAAATTATGATAGTGCTATTAGTACTATTATTAGCGTATTATTAATACACTTCAAAGCCTGGTAATCATCGTGAGAACTTCTGATCTATATACAAATAATAAAATCGTATGAAAGTGAAAACTGCACTTTTTTTTTAAAAGAATGCTTGAGTAAGTCCAAAAGTATGGATTATAGAATTTTTGTCTGTTTGTCTGTATGTATGTCAGGGCTAAATTGAAAAAGTACTGCAGGAGTCTACTTCAAATATTGCATGAATAGTATTAATAAGTCGGGTATTGACCGATATGTAGCCTACATATTCATGTATCCTACTTTTATGTATATAATGTTTTAATATTCATGTAGGCTTAATTATCACTTTTAATTATCACGCTATCACCCACGGGGGAGGAGCTGTGAATCATTATTCCATGCGGACGAAGTCGCGGGCACAGCTAGTCTGCAATATTGACAAAGAGTCTACAACCGTATGGTATGGTCCTCAACGTGTTGCGTTCCTTGTAAAATATCTACATTCTGTGGGACCTGCCAGAACTCAGTACCTGCTACTAACCTACTTGGAATAACGACAAATTTTTTTATTGTTTTTTGGTATAGGACGCGTATGTAATGGAGGTATCAATTTTGTATTTCTACGTTTTTTGTATGACGTTCAACTAAGACGTATCTTATAGTAGGTATATATATATTGTTTCCTAAATATTTTTGAGATATTTTAGGACTCATCTCTACTAAGGTCCCAAGCCACGTTAGAGAATCCTGTTCTAAACTAGTTCTCAAAAATACTTAGTGCAGGGACAGCAAGAAAACGACAGAGTTTGTTAATAGTAATATCTAATCACAATCTAAGAACTATCTAACAATTGTCCCGTCGAATCTCAATACTTATTTACGATATCACCACAAACTTTTCCTATAAAAATCTACGAACAAGTTTATTTTAAGATCTTTCAGAGTCAGTCAAGTTATTGTGTCTTAGTATTCTAGCTTCACGCTCATGTAGACTTTACACAAACATCCTCCCACGCAAACAATGTCTAGAAATAGATTTTCTTTAAGAAAACTTAGACAATGGACGTCTCAACGTCTGTGCTATGATACAGTATTGTACAAGTACAGTGGGCGTCAAAAGATTGCAGTTTTATAAATTAAAAAAGCTATTTAAAACACAATAAGTTTTGGATTGCATTTTGAGTTGTTCTCGGTTATCATACGAATACAATGATAGTCGTTATAGCTAGGAATATAATATCAACCATAGCGGTTTGTGAACCTTCAAACAATTAAATATTTGATAGTTTCTTCAATTTTAAGTGTGGGAGAGCCGGCTCGTTCGGAGTGATACCACGGCCTCACAGAAAACCGACGTGAAACAACGCTTGCGTTGTGTTTCGTCGTGTGAGTGAGGTTACCGGAGGCCCAACAACGCATCCCCTAGTCTCCCAAATCCCTGAATCCTCCACAATCCTCAAATTCCCAATTCCCAAAAGGCTGGTAACGCACTTGTAACGCCTTGGTGTTTCGGATGTCCATGGGCGGCGCCGATTGCTTACCATCAGGTGATCCGTCTGCTCGTTTACCGGCTTATGATGTATAAAAAGAAGTTTTCTTCAGGGGTTTTGAGGAACAGCCAATTCAAAGGTTGTGTCTGAACAGTTGGGAACAGTCTTAAAAAAAGGTATCCCATTTAAAATGTGGACCAAGTAACATAAACAAATGTCGATGGATACTATGTTTACAGTTACTGTACTTATTTATTAGAAGGTTTCTTCTTAGAAATATGACATTTCATGGTAATGTTTTTTTTTTGTATTTTAAGTTACATACATACAACAAAGTGCAAAACAATGTTTATTAATGAGTTCTTTTTTGTTTACAAAGCCTTGTAAAAAAACAATATTTTTAGTATTTCAAAGGATGTGAAACTATACTTATTTAGCAGTAAAGCCGAATGGTCATACCATGTAAAATTAATTCTTCATTTTTTCGAAATTACTCATTTACGCCGTTTTTTCTCAATCTGAGGTCGATCTCTGATCATCAAAGTGATATAATCTATAAATCTAGTATATTTAAAAAAAAATATTGCATTGAACCTAAACCACACAGCCTACGTGACAAAACCCACACGACCAATCACAAAACGCATTAAAAATAATGTTTCAATTCAAACAACCTTTCAATCCACATAGCACTATTGCAACCATTAATAAAATGTCTAATAATTAATCTAAATCCGGAACTAATTATAAAAACGGAAGTTGAGCATATGTACCGGTTGTTATCAATGTCAAGTTTGGAGGTAAACCGGGGTCGATGTCAACGTGCGCTTGCGACTGAGTGATGCAAGTCTTCGTGACGTCACGATGTAAGTAACGATGCGTGTGCGCAATATTTGGTGTTGATTTTGGTATAAATGGTGAGTGGTAGGTGTGTATTTGGTGTTCATATTAACTCGTTGAGTACCGTCATTATAGACACAATTAAAGAACAATAGGTTGCGGTCACCGGTGACCGCTCGGTGTTTGACAGTTATTACTGTGTTCGGTTATATAGTGTTTGTTAAAATAAAAGGATACACCAACATTTTGTATTAACAGGCTTTTTGACTACTATTTGAGCGATCTAGTCGCTAAGAGACAAAGCCTTTGAAATAATTTTAAAAAGCCCAGACTACGTACCTGCGTCTAACTAGAAGTTTTACGAAATAAAATAACTTTTGATTAACCCCTTGAGTGTCGGTATATGAGACACAATTGAAAATACATTGTGTATCGCGTAGATCTACGTTAAACCATGGGTTAGGAACCGATTTTTCCATCGAATGTTTTTTTTTGTCTAGATATTGCATATACATTGTTTCACATTTTCTAATAAATAAATTAAATATTGTATGAAATTATAATAACTACACATGTTTAATGTATTGTGACCTTTTCTAATCTTTCTAGAAAATTCCTCGAAGTTGTCCAAACACTGTGTTGCAATGTGTAATGAACGGTCTTGACTCGTGAGGTCGAGATGACCTTGGTGAGATGCTGATAGCTCATTTTAGTTTGTTGTGTTCGAAAAAATATTTAAGTTCTTTTTTGACTGCCTCGTTAGCCGAGTGGTCGCAAGTGCGACTGCCGGGCAAGGGGTCTCGGGTTCGATTCCCGGGTCGGGCAAAGTATTACTGGGTTTTTAAAAAATTCTCAGTCTGGAATTGTGCCCGGTATATGGCAATAGGCTCACCCCCTATTACATGGGACTCATAACATAAATAGTGAAAAGTGGGTGTTACATTGTACAGTGGTATAATGTGCACCTCTGCCTACGCCTTCGGGGATAAAAGGTGTGATGTTATGTTATGTATGTATGTTCTTTTTTTATGAAATAACCCGGTAGACGAGGAGGTGGATCACTTGGTGGTAAGCAATCGGCACCGCCCATGGACACCCGAAACACTAGAGATATTACAAGTGCGTTGCCGGCCTTTAGGGGATTAGGAATTTAAGGATTGTTCGGCGATTGGGGATATTGGGGAGGGGTGTAATTGTGCCTCCGGTAACCTTCCTCACACGACGAAACACAACGCAAGCGTTGTCATTTTTCGAAAATTAATTCGAGTTGATAATTTTTCGATATTTGGATCGTACACACAATAAATAAATATTCACTTCTATCTCTTTGTGAAAAGTCAGGCATGGTTTTACATTATTTATAATACCTATATTTTTCAATTTTACATAATAATCGTATTACAAGTTTATTGCGATATAATCGTGCGATATAATATTGAATTTGTTACAAAATACTTCAAATATAGTTAGATATTAATATGAGTATGTTAGAGTTGTAGTGGTAAATAAAAATATACTTTAAAATTATTGAAAATGATAGTGTTACGTAGTATTATAGTGGCAGGTGAGGTTAAAACATTTTTAATGTATGTCCTTTAATCAAATTGGATACTTAAATAACTTAAATAATTAATATTATAGTTATATTCTTAATTTTAAATACATGATTTCGTACTATCTCTGTCATTTTAAAGAATTTTTAGTGATAAAATTGTGTACTGCTTGAGTACTTGACCAATATTATCGTATCAGTCATTTAATGGCTACTTAACCCAGTCCTTTAAGTGTGGGAGAGCCAGGCTTCAGCACGAATGGGCACGCTCGGCTGGAGTGATACAACGGCCTCACAGCAAACCGAAGTGAAACAACATTTACGTTGTGTTTCGTCGTGTGAGTGAGGTTACCGAAACCCTAATTACCCCCCTTCCCCAATCCTCCAATCTCTCTAATCCCTTCATCCCCGTCAAACGTTAAATTCCTAATCCCCAAAAGGCCGGTAACGCACTTGTAACACCTCTGGTGTATTAGGTGTCGATCTACTGTTACTGTTAAATAAGCGATCCGTTTGCTCGTTTACCGGCTTGTCACATAAAAAACTACAGCAGTTATAGTCTTCCTAACTTACATATATTCATAATACTTTCTATAAGTCGTCAGCTAATAGTTATTCTAAAGTAGCATACAACCAAGAACTAAGAATTCACATTCGCACAAGCAGAAAAATGCACTTAAGTCATACTTTAAGTCCTAAGTGCTAATGCCCAACAGTGCGGAAAATTATTCTCTTCATCCCTTATGAAGGGGTTATTCCCTAAGGCTAAGGATTTTCCTTGAAGGCCATATGTTTTAGGAATTGGGATATAATTTTCTTCAAACGTATGTAGGTTTAAAGTTGAATTATGAGGTAGTTCTGAACCAGTTTTTTGCAGAGTTCGGTTTTGTTTTAGGCTATAGGATTTTATATGTCTATCATTTTATTCCTAACTGGTTTTTTAAATTGAGTTTGAGGTTCTAACATAACATAACATAACATCACGCCTTATATCCCGGAAGGGGTAGGCAGAAGTGCACATTATGCCACTGTACAATGTTACACCCATTTTTCACTATTTATGTTATGAGTCCCATGTAATAGGGGGTGAGCCTATTGCCATATACCGGGCACAATTCCAGACTCCGTGCTACTGCTGAGAATTTTTTAAAAACCCAGTATTACTTTGCCCGACCCGGGAATCGAACCCGAGACCCCTTGCCCGGCAGTAGCACTTGCGACCACTCGGCCAACGAGGCAGTCTGAGGTTCTATTGTGAACATGCACCTGATTTTCTTAGACATCCATAGAGAATTAATGAAACATAAATGTGTTTTTCATTTTTAAACTTTTAGATATTTACGTATTTACCCAAAACTCGTAATGCTAATAAAAATCTATGTTGTGTTAGTAATGTTTATTTATAATATACGTAGTTTTCTATTGCATTAATTTGCAGAATATCTAACAACTTATTATCCTTTTTCAGTGATCGTATTTATTCCATTGGCATCAATTCAGCATTTTGTTCCGGTAATAAAGGATTATATTTATTATTACAATACCTAAGATAATTTTCCCCAACCGAAAAAAGGAATTCGAAACACCTTTCGACAGTGATTTTTCCATAAGTACATTTTACCTACTACGTATATACATACATATATATGTCCATGGCCCATGGGTCAAATCTAAACAATCGTATATATATCAATGATCTCGGAAACAGTTCCAATGATTGTTTTAAAATATTGTCAGGGAATGTCGTTTACTAAAAAAACACCGAACAAAACTCAGTCATCATAATACTGCCATTAAAGCGCCACATTAGTGTATGTGAAATTTTATGTTTCTAAATGCACCCACAATACAGAAAAAAAATCTAGAATGTAGGGCTACGTTTAAAAACAATCATGGAGTTTTCTATTCTTTCTGTAGACAAGTGCATACATGACATAAGGCCCATAACATGGGAATGTTATGATAAAATTCATGGTAACAGCTAGGTTAAAGCATGAAACAAAACACTTCGTACCTGTTTTAATAGCACTTAAAAATTAAAAAGAATAAAACGTGAAAAACGAACTATGAAAGCCGACCGGCGTCGGTCTCATCTCATTAGTGAAATTGCTTTTATTAACTTAGCTGAGCCGCCTCTGGCCTCTATAATTCTCTATAGACATTACTCAATGAAAAATGATAGACAAACCGAATTAATTAAGGGATAATTGCATTAAATTAAAAATGTTTCGTTACGTAAAAAGTAATGACTTCCTTTTTTCTTTATTTTTTTACAATATGGTGTACTTCATATTAGATTTCACTCGGTGGGTCTTAACTGACTTCGTAATCTTTAAGAAATTATGGTTTCCTAACCCAAACAAACCTATTAATTAGATTATTAATGATTTTCATGAATTACAGCCTGTAAGTTATTGTGCTTTGGCTGACATTTGCAATCACTCCTGGATTCCCGTATGTGCGTGGGATATAAAATCAGACGACTACAAGATTTTTACTGATGAATGTGATGTATATGAGTTCAACTGTGATAGAGGTGCTAGTAAGTAAAACTATGTTCAGAATGTCTCTTTTACGTTAACTTGATCGATGCGTTTATGACGTTTGGCGATCTGATTGGCTGGTCTAAGTTAACCTATCTGAGGGCTTGTTGTTTTACGTTTAAAGTAATCGTAAGCGCCGATCGTGGTCTCGTTTCGATCGAGTTAACGTTAAAATAACAAGTTATTTTAACGTAACCCGCTTCACAATTCAGTCAAATGTCACCTCCATCTTCTACGGCCCGTGTCAATTCATTTTAGTATCGGCCATTTTCTAATACTTTTCTAATAAGGTCAGAATATTTAAATCAATTACACTAAATTTATCTCGTTCGTACCTCTAATCGTAATTTTATTCATCCTCCACAACATTCTCTCTTCGGGTCATTCTATAATCTCTTAAGCCTGACTTCGTACACCGTACACGAAGAGGTAATAGTCAGCTCTAAATCTGTTATAACAAAACTACGTTTAAAAAAACCAACGCGCTCTTTTTTTAAATTTCGGTTCATTAATAAAAAACTGAAACCTATGTGTAAACAACACTTTTCTGAAAACCGCATCAAAATGGGTTCAGTAAATCGCGAAGTAATCGCACACGAACATAAATACAGGTCAAATTATGAACTTCCTTTTTTTAACTCAGTTAAAAATTAAAAAAGATTAATTTATAACAAAATGTCTAAATTTCAGATTATCACTTAGTAAACTACGCAGATTGCTTTAACCCGAGTTTATCAACAACAACGCCATGCCCGGTACTTGATAAGTTAATGACTAAAATTCTTGGCTACTACATATTTAGACCTAATGGAGCAAAAACAGTGTATGCAAGTACTACTGTTAGAACAACAGAAGCACTGCGCAGGAACCAAAGAAGATATACACCGGAGAAGACAAGGAAAATAAGAAAAGAAACCACCACATGTTCACCTTGCGAGAGAAATAAGAAACTGCTTGCTGAACTGGAGGCCAAAGCATGGTCAATTGAGCCAGTTGTTCAGAATACCACAAAGAAGAAACGTAAATCGGGCCCGGTATGTCTATGCTATTATCTTCACATCTATCTAAACCATTCTTAATATGTATTCTATATTAAAGTGCAATTCGTAGTATCATTGAAATGTATATATGTACGCGCATAACTTCCGAACTAGTCGACCAAATTGGATACTTTTTTTGTGTTGGTTTTACTTATAGTTAGGACAAGATTGGTGTGAAAGAAAATATCGATATATTCATCGGGAGCACCGAAAAATGGCGGGTCGTTAGTTATGATCTAAAATATAGAAAAGGAATGGAGGGGGTGAACTATTATCTCCTAAGTATCTATTTCAATTTGTATTTCAATGCAGAAATGGAATGAGGGTAGAGAGACCTTTGTCCTGCAATGGGACAAACATGACTGAAAATAAATAATAAAACAATTTCAATACAGGTAAAAAGGTCCCGAACGGAAGCAACGATAGTGTTGAAAAAAGAGACAGTGTGGAAGAATGGTAAGATCATGCACAAGGTGGTAAAAGGATTTAAACCGAATCCAAAAACTACTAAGCGAACACATGACGACTCCGATTTTTTGGAAAATTTAGCGTAGGGAGTAATCTTACTCCTAACTATGTACACAATTATTTGAAAAGATATCTATATCTATATCTATCTATACATATAATAAAATTGTAGAAAAGTGCTGTCTGTACATTGAAAATAAAAATAAAAAAATAGCAGGGGTTATTGTTATGTCGATGTCGAACCCAAAAATGTAATTAACTTTTTTTTCGTCTGTTTGTCTGTTTGTCTGTTCACGCTAATCTCAGAAACGGCTGATCCGAGTTGGATGCGGTTTTCACGAATATATTGTGGTATGCTTCAGTTATGTTTTAGTGTTTGTTTCATGTCAATCGGTTCATAAATAAAAAAGTTATGTCAAATAAAAGAATCACGTCGTGAGTATATATTTAAAAAAAAACGCTGCTCATAGTCACTATTAAAAAAACCGCTTGTTGTTAAATATTGCATACTGATAAACACACTTAATATTCTTTCTTGCTTGCAAATCTGCTTACGCCATAATTATGAATTGCTCTGCATGCTATAGTATTATTGATGATGACGAGGGAGTTCTGCGTTGCTCACGTGAGAATTGTGGCAAATTTTACCATCCCATGTGCACAGGCGTGAGGAGCCTAGTAAATATTGATATCGATACATGGACCTGTCCAGAATGTCGTTGCGCTATAAAAAAAGGGGGAGACAATTCGTTTACTCCCGTGGGCACAAAACAAGACCCTAATGTGACAATGCGTAAGAATAAGTCGACTACCTTTACGAGCAACTATGTCAACTATCTTGATGTTGATGGTAACATTGCATTCATATCGGAAGTACATGATCTGCGGTCAGAGATGTTCATTCTTAAAGAATTGCTCACAAAAGCATTGACCTTAATCAGCAGCCATGAAGATAAGTTAGAAGCATATGCTATTCAAGTAAAACAACTGAATGAAAAGCTTGAAAAGCATGAGAAAATTAATATCCAAACCGACACATCGCGAAATGAGCGTAGACTAAATTTTTCATCGTGTAGCCCAGATGTAACAATTAAACCAACAACAGCCATACAGGTACCTAAACAAAAGGTGGACAACTCTCAGCATTACCAACAAGCTACCCAAAAACATAAAACTACCCTCGCAACACCAGCAAGTCAAACACTGAATCACGCGGTCGTTGCCGAACCTAGTCAGAACTGTAATCCTGAGGGTGACGGAGAATGGGTTGAAGTTAAAAAGCGCAAATCTAGGCAGCGCGAAAAACCGTTACAGGGTACTGCTGATCCTCTATCGATCAAACTAAAGGCTATAGAAGTACGCAAATACTTTCACCTCTGGAACATGGCTTCCGATGTTGATGAAGTTCGCCAATACCTTTCTCAGTTGTATCCTACCACTACCTGTTCAGTTGAAGAGTTAAAGGCCCGTGGGGATTATAAATCTTATAAAATCGGTGTTCCAGCTGAATTTTGTGCCGGGATTTATTCTGCCGAAATCTGGCCAATGAATGCTAGAATGAAGCCTTGGATGAATTACAAAAGGAACAGCCCAAATCCCAAAATAAACGAACTACAAAATCCGTCCTTTCGTGAGCCCTTTCGCACGTCCGCAGGACAAACACAATAAAAGTCTTAAAAACATACATGTTTGCTACCAAATGTGCGAGGTCTGAAGACGAAGCTGTCAACGTGGCGCAACCACTTATCCCTGTTGGAGCAAAACCTTGTTGCTATCACTGAAACTTTTCTGGACTCCTCGGTCTTGGATTCTGAGATTGAAACTGGTGACTGGTGTATCCTGCGCCGTGACAGAAATGCGCCCTGTGGAGGCGTCCTACTAGCGGCGCGAGCGCCTCTCGTGCTTCGCAGGAGACGAGAGTACGAAACCGAGAGCGGCGAAGATTTGTGGGCGTCCTTTACGTGGCATAGCCTTGCATTCTTAGTGTGTGTTGTGTACATCAAACCTAGTGCTAATGATGAAGATTACATGAGTTGGTTTTGCAAAACCGAAGGTTTCATACATGACTTTAAGGGCTTTGTTGTTATAATGGGTGATCTTAATCTAAATAGTGCATCTAATAATATCACTAATTACTACTGCTACTTCTTGTCATTTTGTTCTTTAGTTGACAAAAATGATATTTTAAATGTGCATGGTGGAAAGTTGGATGTCATATTAGTCCGGGAAGGTTTTCACGAAGTGTTTGTGTCTGGCGTTGATGGTATTGTTCAGCCAGATACATATCACCCTCCGTTGGAAGTTGAGGTAAGAATTGAATCAGTTCATTGTTCGAATGTTATGGATCCTAGCAACATCAACCCTTTCAGAGATTGGAACTTTTACAAATGTAACTACGAGCAACTGTACTTGTTATTATCAGAGACATCTTGGGATCCTGTTTTGCGGGCCGTTAGCGTTGCTGATGCGGTGAATGCCTTTTATCAGATTATCTACGATACTTTTGATACTTGCATGCCTAAGAAAAGTCGTTCAAGGAAGGTAACTAAGCGGTACCCTGTATGGTTTACGTCTGACATAATTAAAGATGTCAAACGTAAGCTCATATTGCACGCTACTTGGAAGCGCTCTAAATGCCTTGAAGACTATAAGCCTTTCTCAGATCTTCGGAGTACCTTAAAATACCGCGTTGCTAATGCATATCAAACGCATATCAAACGTGTAGAGAATAATATTAGAGTAAACCCGCGTGAATTCTGGCGACATATATCCAGTTTGAGATCTAAGGGAGGGTTTGAACCGTCGGTGAGCTACTGTGGCGATAGTTACAGCGGTACTGCAGCCGCGGAGGTTTTTGCCAAATTTTTTGCCAGTGTGTTTTTGCCGGATAAACCACTGTTAAATGTCACCAGCATTGGTAATTCAGACACTACCAAAAATAGCAATTACATAAACATCTTTCAGTTCTCGTCCAAGGATGTTTTAGATGGGTTAAATAAACTTAAAGTCAGTAGTTCCGTAGGCCCGGATAGTATGCCACCCACTATTCTCAAGCATCTCAAGAATTCGTTCGTTTCTCCTTTATCCCACATATTTAATTTATCACTTCAGACTGGATTTTATCCCCTCCAATGGAAAGTGTCGCGCGTGACGCCTATACCTAAAACGTCGAATAGGACAGCTGTAGAGGAATTCCGTCCTATTGCTGTCTTATCGTCACCTGCTAAAGTATTTGAAAATGTTCTCCATAAACTTATATATGAACAAGTCGAAAAACATCTTAACAACGCACAACATGGTTTTAGATGTAGAAGATCCGTTGAATCTAACTTGTTGACTTTGACGGAGTATATTTCATCACAGCTAGATAGACGTCATCAGGTTGATGTTCTATATTTCGACTTTCGAAAGGCATTTGACCGCGTCAACAATGATATCTTGCTCGCGAAACTTTATGCCATAGGTATTTGCCCTAACCTATTACGCTTACTGGCTGACTACCTTCGTGACCGTCAGCAGTATGTGAAATTAGGAATTTACGAGTCCAGCACTTACCACACTCGATCCGGGGTAAGTCAAGGCTCAATCCTTGGCCCCTTACTATTCCTTCTCATGATCAACGATCTCCCAGATGTTCCCAAACACGCAAAATGTCTTCTGTATGCTGATGACCTAAAACTCTACACTTGTGTCAACAGCATATCGGATTGTGAGGCTGTTCAGAGGGACATAGACCTGGTTTATGATTGGGGAGTTGCAAATAAAATGGATTTTAATCCTTCTAAGTGTTACGTCATGACTTTTGGTCGGGGACGGCACCCTATCACCTTTGATTATAAAATAAATGGTTCACCTATAACCAGATCATCAAGTATGAGGGACCTGGGTGTCGTCTTCGATCAGAAGTTGACATTTCACGATCATATCGCCACGGTTGCTAAGGAATCATTCAAAAGACTTGGATTCGTCTTAAGAAATTCAAAAGATTTCAAGAATGCACACGTGATAAGACTCTTATATAATACTCTTGTCAGGAGCAAACTGGAGGCCAGCTCCTGCATTTGGAGTCCATACGAGGCATCTTATTCACTCCTACTTGAAAAAGTTCAAAAGAAATTCTTGAGGTTCCTCTATAAATTTTCTCTGGGTTACTATCCATACATGTATCCAACAAAGTACCTTGCAGGATGTTTAGGATTTAATATGTTGGATACTAGAAGGGCATACAATCAACTTCACATCACACTAAAAATCTGCAGAGGGCTCATAGATGCTCCTGATCTCCACAGTGAGCTGATTCGATTGTATGCCCCAAATAACTACATACGCGCCCGGAGGCACCGTCTACTATCCGTGCCCGCAAGTCGTACCGTGGCCCGGGCATCGTCCCCCATTCCTCGCATCCTGTCCGCGCTCAATAGCCTCGTGGAAGCCTACCCTGACTGCGACCTATTCATGGACGAGCTTAAAGCTATTAAAAAGGTTTGTCTCAGTTTTTGTGAAAGTCTCTGAAGTCTGTGTTGAATTGTATAATTAAATGTTTTGATTTCATTTTACTATGATATTTCCTTTTTGTCATTTACTATTGTAATTGTCTAATTTTTCTTTATGTTTCTTAATTGAATTTTAATTGTATTTTTTGTTTTTTTTTTTTTTAATGTGACGTTTATTTATGTTTCATTTTTTTTCTTTTTTTCTTCTTTTTCTGTTATTGTAACCGTTCGATTCTCTTTGATTTCTCTTTGTATGTGTGTTAATGTAATTGGTGTAAAGCCGTGTTAACATCACAATAATAAATAAATAAATAAATAAATAACTATTCCACGCGAACGAAGACGCGGGTACAGCTAGTAATATAATAAAATTATTAAACGCAGAGTATTTGTTCATTTTACTTGTTAGAAATTGTCTGTAAAGCCTACATGTGTAATTCTGGAACTGATTATTTGATGATACTCACAATCTGAAGATCTTAAACTTTAGTGTTAATCAACTTAGTAAGTAAATTTTCGGTACAGTTAATTTTTATGGGTCGGCAAGGCGCATTTAATGTTGTGTTGTGTTGCAAGCCCCAAGTATTGCAGGCCGTATGCTTATTTGCCACCGTCGTGGTAGAAATAAAAAATCGAACCGATGGACTAAGGCATTCAGCAGTGAACGTCTGCGTGATAATGATGATGAATTAAATTCATGAGCAACTTTTTTTGTGTGTGTGCAATAGGCTCACCCCCTTTTACATGGGACTCATAACATAAATAGTGAAAAGTGGGTGTTACATTGTACAGTGGTATAATGTGCACCTCTGCCTACCCCTTCGAGGATAAAAGGCGTGATGTTATGTCAACTTTTTGTGATTGTCAAATTATAGGTTTGAGTCTTGGTGTCATGTGGATGTGAAATTGTACGTTTATAAACACACCCGCGATACAAGAGAAAATCCTAGTGAGTAGTAAAGTCTACAAAATTACTGATTGCCTTATTTGCTATCAATAATACCAATAAATCAACTAAAAAATATCTCTCTCATGCTTTGAATTTCATCTAAATGTCGTATTTCAATAGCACCCTAACAAGACTGCATATTAGATTAAATTTCTGAATAAGAAACCTTCTATAGACAACTTGATTAGTTGTCTTCTAAGAACTGAATTGCGTAGGACGATGCGTCAATTCTAGGGACCATGGCTCGCTTTAAATTATCTTTATATAAATAGTCTAGGAGAAAATCGATACTATTTTCTGTCTAACAGGATAATTTTGTATTATAACTTTTGTGAGACATACTAAATTAATTATTATATTTTTGGGTTTTATCACGTAATTATTCGACAGGAGGTAGAAGCGTGACAGTCGCCGAGTCGCGGGTCGCGGAATGCTGCTCATAAATATGAGCCTCTAGCATGGCTTGAAACTAGTCGAGTTCCTCGTCAAATAATTACGTGAGGACAAATTTTTTTGTTATTCTTGACGGAGTTGGATTAAGGTATAATTTTATAATAAGCACAAACGTTAAGATTAAGATTGAGAGAGTCCCCAAGCGTTGAGATTACCACAAACTTCTCATTTGCAGAGAAGGCTTGTAGTCTAGCAGAAAATTCTCACGAGCTGTTGATGATGATGACAAACTTATTTATAGACTATAATAGTATTTTTTTTTTATGGGATAAGCCGGTAATCGAGCTGACGGATCATTTGATGGTAAGTAATCGGCGTTACCCATGAACATCCGAAACTCCAGAGGCTCCAACGCACATGTAGCGTTGGCAGTTTTTTGCGGAGTTTTTGGCATCAGAGAGATTGAGAAGGAGGGTGATTAGGCCAATGGTAACAGGACAATGTTGAGAACTTATGTTCAAATAGAGGATGGTGTATTTGTAAATTACCAACTATGTGAATAAAATAAATCTCCGAAACCAGTCTAGTCTGAATCTATATGAGAAAAATCATCAAATACGGCTTATTCTATAAAATTAACATATACTAGTAAATAAGCGAATATTCTAAACAACTGTGATTTCCTATGCAAACTTAAAAATCCCACTAACATACGAGAAAAATTATAAAAATTCAGCAATGTTTTTTACAAATCAACTCCGACATAAATCCACTGAATCACGCGCTGTTTACAACACGCAATAAATGTACTGAAATATTTCACAATCAAACGGATTTTATTCTTTACCATAATCCTACATTGGATTACTTTTTTTTAACGAACTTTATTTCCGATACATTTCTTGTTTTATGTAATTATTGAATCGGCTTCGTGATATCAGAATGACAATGTAACATTGACATACTTAATAATTAAAAAATAAAATTTAAAAAATGTGGTTTTGATAATGAATTGTTTGACTTAAAAATAAAAATGTTTCTTGAAACCGTTATAGCTTTGAGTGAGTGGTGTTTTTCTTATTTACAACCTTCTTTCTATTCAAGCCAAGTCCAATACATCAGTCGCGGAGAACCTAACCGGTTACTGAGGCTCCGGCTCGACCTGCAGGTGAAGGAACGGGGTGGTTTTTAGTCAGTAAGAGTCTGACACACTCTCCCGCCTCACCTAGGCAGGAGCAGGCATTCGATGATTTTCCCCCCTTAAGAAAAAGTCTAATACATCAGGGGATAAAAATGTCCTGCGACACGTATCACCAGCGACGTCGGGTAAAGTTGTGCGACGTTGCCAGACTTCAGTAGACATGTCTGGCAACATCGACATCGCTGTGGACATAAGTCGCGCGTAGTCGCCATATATGTCAAGCGTGATTGGCCGGCTTCGCTTGACATATTGCCGATTCATGTCCTGGTGTATCCTCAGCTTCAGTCAATTATTTACCTAAGGGATTTATATAAATCAGTTATTAATGAATTGACATTTAGAGATTATAAAGTAAATGTGTTAAGTGTTATACACATTAATTTAATGTAAAATACTGTCTTTAACAGAGCTCTGATAATTTAAATAACTAAGTAAAGTTTCTACTTTCAGCATGTATTTTAATTACACCTACAATACATCATATGATAGGGGTAAGATATAAATAAATGAGAATTTTAATTTTCTCTATTTATAAAAATGAATTCCTTTTTCCCTTGGTTGGCATCACTCGTAAATGGCTGGACCAATTTCACTAATTATTTTTTTGTTATGTTTGTTATTATTATTAGAAGATTTCCCAATTCCTGAATCCCCAACGATGCTCAAACTCCTAATCTCCAAAAGGCCGGTAACGCACTTGTAACGCCTCTGGTGTTCCATGGGCGACGCCGATTGCTTACCATCAGGTGATCCGTCTGCTCGTTTACTGGCTTATGCCATAAAAAAACTCCTGAAAATCCTACGGGAACGCGAAAAACGGGATTGCGCGTATGAAATCGCGGGCAGAGGCTAGTAATTAATAAAAATTAAGATTAAAATATTATTCTACTAAAATTTTCAGCCAATCGATGAATGTACAATGACGAAACTATGTAACCATACGTGGACACCACTCTGTGCATACAATGAAGTGAACTCTAGTTACAGATTATTTTTTGATGATTGCGATTTACATGAATATAACTGCGATCATAACAAAAGTAAGAAAAATACACCAGGAATTGAACATAAGACTGCCTCGTTGGCCGAGTAGTCGTAAGTGCGACTGCCGTGTAAGGTCGTAAGGTCTCGGGTTCCCGAGTCGGGCAAAGTATTTCGGGTTTTTAAAAAAATCTCAGTAAAAGCACGGAGAGCTATTACATGGGACTCATAACATATATAGTAAAAAGCGGGTGTTACAGTTGTACAGTGGCAACGCATAAATCCTCAAGCGGTCACCGGTGACCGCTCTCCACTGACTACATTATAGACCTTATTTCCGACCTCCCGAACGGCGTTAGCATGATATGCTACGCCGACGACACGCTGGTGCTAGCGCACGGGAGGTCGCACCAGGCGGCGGCCGATTTAATGGCGACAGCGGTTGCGACAGTCGTTGAGAGAATCCGGCAGTTGGGACTCGAGGTGGCGCTCCACAAGTCCGAGGCCATGTGTTTTCATGGCCGCGGGAATGCGCCACCTCCTGGTGGGTCTCAAATAATGGTGGGAGGGGTTACCATCGGCGTCGAGACGGCGATGAAGTACCTGGGACTCGTCCTCGACAGTCGATGGAACTTCATAGAGCATTTCCGACGTTTGGCTCCAAAGTTGGAGAGGACGGGGGCTGCGTTCAAACGCATCCTCCCCAACCTCGGGGGGCCAAACGCCTCCTGCCGGAGGTTATACGCCGGGGTCGTGCGGTCCATGGCCCTCTACGGCGCCCCTGTTTGGGCGCCGAACTTGTTGCGGCGTCCTGCTCGGACGCTGCTCAAGTCACAGAGGGTCATGGCGATCCGAATGATCCGTGGATACCGCACGATCGCTGGGGAGTCGGCGAACCTCCTTGCCGGATTACCGCCGTGGGATCTGGAGGCGAAGGTGCTCGCGCGCGTGCATAACATGCGCGCGGAGGCACGTCGCCGGGGCGAAACTCCGCTGCCGCGCCAGATAAGTGCGTGGCGGGATGAGCTCCGGCGCGATCTCATGGCGGAATGGCAGCAACGACTGTCGCAACCGAGGGCTGGGCTCGCTGCCATTGCAGCGGTAAGTCCCCTCTTTGAGGAGTGGCTTGAGAGACGCTACGGCGTCCTCACCTACCGCCTGACGCAGGTCCTCACCGGACATGGAAGTTTCGGGAGGTACCTGTGTCTGATGGGGCGGGAGGAAACGCCCGGGTGTCATCACTGCGAGGACCACCCTGAGGACACGGTGGAACACACTGTTGCGGAATGCCCTGCGTGGGCTGAGCACCGCCGTGCCCTCAGGGAAGTGATCGGCGATGGAGACCTCTCGCGTCCGGGCCTAGTTCAGGCCATGATGCGGAGCGAGGGGGACTGGGATGCCGTCTCCTCCTTTTGCGAAGCAGTCATGCTGGCTAAGGAGGAGGCGGGACGCGCGAGGCAGCGAAGCGCTGCCTCCTCGCAACCCAGCCATCGCGAAGGACACACCGGGCGTCGGGGATCGCGGGACGATCTCCGGCCACCGTAAGCGCGGGCCTGCGGACGGCGAGCATGGGTGGCTCCCCGTCCGACCAGAAACAGACCCGAGCGTACGGCGCGTCGCGTTCCGCGCGCGCCTCAAAGAGCCATCAGACCACCACAGATGGGGCCCAATAGGGCCGATGCCGATTCGGAGTCGCGGAGAACCTAACGGGTAACCGGGGCTCCGGCTCGACGTGCAGGAGAAGGAACGGGGTGGTTTTTAGTCAGTAAGAGTCTGACACTCCCTTCCGCCTCACCCAGGCGGGAGCAGTCATTCGATGATTTTCCCCCCTTAAAAAAAAAAAAAAAAAAAAAGACCTTATTTCCGATGTTTAGAGACTACTTTTGAATGAACAAATTTAGGGGATGATATTTTAACAGTGCCGTAATGTCAAATCAAATCATTTATTCATTTGCGAACATGGGTACAAAAAAAAGGTCTTATACAAAATAGTGTCCATTAACCATATTCTACCTTAAAGGCATGCAAATTTAAAAGAAATGTACATCTCTGGCTACCCTTTCGGAGATAATAGGCGAGATATTATGTGATGTAAAATTGAATATCATCAATATGATAATGATAGTACATCTAATATTGAATTCATCAAATTACAGCATACAAAGTAACAGAATTTTCGAATTGTGGCCAAAACTGTACACGAGATGACGAGACTACAACTCCTATGACTACGGTAAGTACAGAAGCAACTACATCAAGCAACAGTACAAGTACTTCAGTGGCTACCCCAGTAACCTCGCCAGAAACGACGGTAAACGTGACAACCACAAATGCAACTACACCGTCTACAGAAATAATAACTAACGCAACTGATACGACTACTGCGACTACGGCTACTACTACTACTACAACAACTACAACGACTACAACGACTACTACTACTACAACTACGACTGAGTCTACTCCTACCACATCGAAAAATGACAGTGAGAACACCATACCTACTAAAATGGATTGCTATCCTAATGACTGCACATTGCCATCTACTTGGGACACGACAGTAGAAGGCGAAAGAAGAGATTTCGTACAAATTCTAAATGAACGTTTTGGTAAAAGAGTGAAAATATTAAGAAATACTTCACATTTCCCCAAAACCCCTGCGTATGTTAGGGAAAGTGATAATTTTATACGTGGACATTATAGTGAGACGCGGTGATGGGTTTGTCGGATTTTCCATCACCAAGTCTTATGTTATTAAACCTTTTTGTATAAAATATAGTTCTTTTATTTTTTCGTTTATCATTCACGACCTCATTTAGATTGCACGTTTTTTATACACAACAGCGAGAATTTTAAAATTACATGCACTACACGACACTCCGTAAATAAATGTTCTATTGCTATGAATTTCAAAATTATGATTAACATCGTTTTCATTTCTCAAAATGGTAAATCTCAAATCATGTGCTTAGCAATCTCACAACCACTAGACTTTAAAGTTTAAAATGGCTTATCTTTACACAAATCGACCTTTGCATTTATCGTGCGTGGGACTTGTGTACAATATTAATTGCTGCTCTTAGAAACAATTTGTCTACAATCTCGACATTGACTTAATCTGCTTTTGACAAAGGAGTTTGAATATCATAATATCTTAGATCTTTGTTACTGATCTTCTCATGGGAGGTTTAAAGGGTAGTTGTTCTAGCATTTATGTAATTATCTTTGTTCGTCTGATATTTTATTACTTAGTTGTTAAGGTGTACATGATTTTGCTAAGAATATTATGAACTACATTTAAAAAATCGACTTCGACCCCTCTTTTATTGAAGTCGGTCAATTACATTGACAATTACAATACTTCTCTGAAATCACATCAAAATCGGCGCAGCCAATCGCGGGATAATCGCTCAGAAATATACATATACATGTATGAGAACCACTTATTTTGAAGTCGGCTAAAAATGATCTTTGAGGTAGGCAAAGTGAAAAAAGCTTATAAATAAAATAACATCCACTATGTATGCATCTAACAACATGAGATTCATTATGATAGTTAGTGAACAATGTTTCATTTTTCTTCTTCTCCTCTTATAATATCTTCTGATTCACTTCGTTGCGGGAACCAAGACAGTTACTCATGTCCCTGGGACCCGCCGGACTTCAATGTTCCGGTGTTTTCATGGTTGTATCTACTGTAGATCCTGGCTTACAGGAGTTGCAGCGGTTTTGGGAGGTTGTGGCGGGCTACCCATTTAAAAAAAAAATGTTTCATTTCATATGAACAGTTGTGCGTTAACATGCACTATTCTGGGATTTAAATGTTAAGAAATAAAGTTTTAATTATTACCTCACCAATTATAACTACTACGTATTTGGTATTTCCCAGTTCAGAATCTAGTATAAGTAGGCCAGATCTTTACCAATATCGGGTAGTCTGCAATTTATGGGTTGTTAGCATTGAAATGCAAATCCGAATCGATATGCTCAGCTGAGTCGAGCCGAGCGTCGAGTGCCAAATACATCGCATTCATTGTATTTCGCGCGGAATATGTTTACGGAATGATATCGAAAAATTCATAGCTGTGTGTCAGCACATCTACTGTAAATTGAATATAGTATTTTATTATGTTTGTTAAAGTAAAAAGCTGCCTCATTGGTTTAGTTGTTGAAAATACGACTATCGGGCAAAGTGTAATTGGGTACTTTCAAATTTACGTTAATTCTTAGTAATAACACTGAACGGTGAATTATACCCAGTTTATGGCAATAAGTTAAAAAAAATCTATCAGCCGAACATAATACCTACTCCTTTTTTGAAGTCGGTAAAAATTGGTATTGCATTGTAATTATGAACACTTCTGTCAATCCTTTCGGGTATTAAAAGGCGTAATGTTATAATGATGTTATAAACGACTGACTCGTTGGGTGAGTGCTCGCAAGTTCAACTGCCGGGCAAGGGGTCTCGGATTCGATTTCCGGGTCGGGTAAAAGTACTACTGGGATTTAAAGAAAAAACTCAGTAATAGCACTTACTCCTAAGTGGGATTGTGTCCGCTATATGGCGTATATGGTAATAGGCTTACCCCCTACTACATGGAACTCATAACATACCTTAATAGTGAAAAGTGGGTAAATTGTACAGTTGCATTAAGTGCCGTAATGTGCACCTCTGCCTACCCATTCGGGGATAAAAGGCGTGATATTATCTATTATGTATGTTATATAATATTATTTTGTTATGTGCTAAATCAAGAATTTAAACAATTGGAATGAACACTCGTACTTTTTGGTCAAATCGAATTGCATCCTTGAAGTGGAACTGGGTCACACTGATATTTAACAGTGACTTGAATTCTAAGTAGATTACGTAGATGGTTTCTGATGCAAGCTTACATAATGGTGCATGCAGTTTTTCCATAATAGTTTCCAAATTGCTTTTAAGGTAACACCTTTGTGTTACCTTAAAATTCGTATTGTGAAGACAGAGAAAACATTTGTAGCTTTTCATGGGTGCGTCTTAACTGACCGAGTGGATAACCCTCGGTATCGTGAGGGTTAAGCTGGGGGTTGATTTGAATAAAAGTACTAGGTAGTGGTTACCGAGCACTTGTATTCCGAATTATCGTACGTACAATGAAAAATATGATACAATACGTGACCAATTGATACCAACATTCAAATAAATTCGTTGGACCCTTATACTATTGCCGGAGAATCTTAACACCGCGATTCAGAAAACGATCTCAAATAAAAAGCGCCATCTATGGACGAATGTTGGAACACTTGTTTTCTGAACCGCGGGTTTCTTACATGTCATTTGCTTGACGGTTAGACACCGAGCAAAAACTCTTTAGTAATTCTAAACCTTTACATTAAAATTACCTTCTTCAATTTGCCTGTCAAGCGTGGGTATTATGCTAGTTTTTAAAATTCTGTGGTCGTTTCGCGCGTTCCTCAAAGAGCGATCAGACCACCACGGACGGGGCCCAATAGGGCTGATGCCGATACGGACTTAAAGGGTTGCCAGGGCTCCGGCTCGAAGTGCAGGAGTAGGACCGATGTGGACGACGACGGCGACGCGACGACGGCGACGCGCCGTACGCTCGGGTCTGTTTCTGGTCGGACGGGGAGCCACCCATGCTCGCCGTCCGCAGGCTCGCGCTTATGGTGGCCGGAGATCGTCCCGCAAATTTATTTTATACTATGTAGTGATTCAAGTACACTTCACCAGCGTGAATCTCATGACGATTAGTAACAATGCAAGAAAGTCGTCTAGTAAGTTAATGTCAAGGCTTAACCACAGATAACGAAATGCGGAGATCTGTAGAATAAGCGAATTAGATGTTGCAACCTTTGTAGTATGCTTGAGATGATTTGCGTTGCATTGCGTAGTGAACCTACTGTGGAGATTAATAGGCCCTTTGTGTTTGTAAGTCACGTGTTTACGCGCAATTGTTATGTGCTTTTTGTATGTTGTGCAATCGATATGTATGTATGTTTTAGTTTGTAAATATATTTAAGAAAACATAGTTATTGGATATCTTAGTTTTTTAGTTGGAAGTTGTGTTGGGCACTATGGCAGCTAACTTTGAGAGTTTAAGAGAGCTTTGGTTTGAGAGGGTAAAATCATCCAATGAATTCTCCTGCTTTGAGTTAGGCGAGAGGGAGTGTTAGATTATTACTGAATAAAAACCCCTCCATTCATATTCTTGCTTTTCGAACCGGAGTCCCGGTAACCTTCTAATCGAATTCGATTCTCCGTATCGGGCATCAGCCCTACTGGGCCCCATCTGCGGTGGTCTGATGGCTGAGTATAAGAGCCAGCCAGGCATGACTGCTTGTGATAACATGATAACTTCTTATATCTGATGATAAAATTCTGAATGAAGCACGGAGTTTGCAATTATGTATCCACTATCTTCCATTGGCTAGATTTAAGCATGGTGTAATACTATTTCATCAACCTTAAAGCCAAACGTACACTGGATCAAATATTTCGTAAAAGTAAGTAAGTACACTGATTTCGTTAAACGTTTACTTAAAACAAAATGGAGGCGCAATAAAATGTACGCAGGTCAATGTCAAACCTTCGGTATGGTAGTGAATGTTATGAAAAAAAAAAACAAAATCAAGTCAATAATTTAAAAAAGTTGTCGATGCACTAACTTCTTCTTAACAATTCATTTACCTATTCTTGGTGTAATATAGGTTGTAATAGATACAAGAATAGGTTGTTACACTTTTTAATCTCGAGGCTTTGCATACCCACAATCCCTAGGTGTGAAATTATACATAGATAGGAACACAGTGTAAGACCTATTTTTCCAATATATATATCCCTTATTATAAGTTCATTGTACAGTGGTATAATGTGCACCTCTGCCTATCCCTTTGAGGATAAAAGGCGTGATGTTATGTTATGTATAAGTTCAATGTAATAGAGGGTGATCTTATTTTTGTATACCGGATACAATTCCAAAATATACTTTAAAACATGGCATGGGTTTAAAACAACAGTAAGCCCTGCTTCTAGTCGCGGAGAACCTAACGGGTAACCGGGGCTCCAGCTCGACGTGCAGGAGAAGGAACGGGGTGGTTTTTAGTCAGTAAGTGTCTGACACTCCCTCCCGCCTGACCCAGGCAGGAGCAGTCATTCGATGATTTTCCCCCCTTAAAAAAGCCCTGCTTCTCGTCAACAAATTGAAACGTATTGGCCGGCTCCATGAACCAACTAATCAAAGTGCCGAACGCCGTCTCATTTCGATTACTTTAAAACAAATTCGTCCTAAGACACTTGTATAATCATTGAATCTCTGTATGACGTTATTCAGTAAGTTCAATTACGAAAGTTGTCGGTAGTGCCATAGTATTAGAGTCACGTTTGACGCTCGATGCGAAGGACATGCAAATAGATTACTTGTCCGCTGTATCTCTAGATGTTTACTTCAAACTGGGTTAAAAGTCATAATGTTATACGAAGCTGCCAACTAAGTTGAGGTAAATTGAATCTTGATTAGGAGAGGTTATGGTATTGATTTGATTGTACTTGTGGGATTGGTTTGTAAAATAATTTGCATTGTAGTTTTGATTGTATATGTAAGTACTTATTAGTACGTATTGAAGAATACTCTACATCTACACATGCACAGAGTAAAAGTAAGCAGTCATTAAAAATTTCATTGTGTTTTTTAGTTTCGAAAAAAGTTATCAATACTGATGTATGAGTAATATTGGTTAATCCCACTTTAATATTATAAATGCAAAGGTTTGTATGTTTGTTTGTTATCCCTACTCATCAAAACGGCTGAAGAGATCAGAATGAAATTTGGCTCCTTTTTATACCACGGGATGGCGGGTGAAACCGCAAGCAGGAGCTAGACAGGAATATTACTCAATACTAAACCATTAAATAAGATAAATACATTATACCGGTAATAACTATCATTAAACGTTTATAAAATTAATTGATTCCAACAGTGATGAAGCCAGTTTCATCGTAAAAGATGGTATTTCCTCTATCACACACAAACCACACGCAAGCCAATTTGTGTCGTGTCTCAACAACAATTAAGTCACTTATCGATACGAAATTCCAATCTAAGTTAACCTACTTATTTCCTAGTCTTCATAAATCGAGATATTGCACAAAGTCATCCGAATACAACACGCGAAATGTCGCAACAGTACATACATATTTATATATACGTAGTTCTTGTACATCGTTTGACCTGCATTCGTACATTCGGACCACTGGGCAATGGCCTCATTTTAGAGACGGGAGAGTCCGATAAAAATTGATGCGGTAAAGCCTTAAACTTAGTAGTAAAAGTCATAGTGTTTTTCGATTACACCATCAAGGACGTTTATGTAACTCAACATAATTATAGAAAAAAATATACACTTTATTTGGTCATTCTGAGGTTGGTTAGAGTTGCTAATTTTTATTGGAACGTGAACCATTTTAACACATTTTTTTAGTGTTATACCTAACCGTATACCTTCATTTGGGTGCTAATAAAATTTTTACTAGACAGCAATACAAATTAAATGATTAAAACACATTACATACCCCCATCACATCCCCACAGTAAAACCATTGCAACGGTTTTGTGGGGGTTAGATTATAAGATACTTACATTTTTGATATAAAGATAAATTAATAAATAAACCCTGAAACAGATTTACCGATACATTTTGACTCATTTCCCACCCCTACCTTTATCTGGTTCGGAAATTTATCACTCTGATTCGAGCAACGTGTGGAAAGCACTTTTATAGAATTCTATTTTGGTAGCCTTTTGTACTGCATTGTATGAGAAATGAATAAAATAAGCCACAAATAACTGTTGAGGTTTTATTTCATGAGGTTTCAGTTTTTCCTGTCTATAGCAGAATGGATCGGTTTGTTATTGGATTCCCATTATGAATGAAAGATATTGGAATATGATGTTTATAATAACATTGGTTATTAAATTCTGTACTTAAATATTTTTATCGTTTTATGTGGTGATGTGATCTATAAAATCCACATTAAGCTCCGATTTGGTATGGAAACGATAACAACAAATTTTAGGTACCCATATAATAAGCCATATACAATAAAATGGTTTACTAAGAACAATTTTATTAGTTGAAACTGATACTAAAATTGACAATAGGGGTGATGACGGCAGAATAGAATACATAATATGTTACCAACTGTATTAATTCCGCGGGTTATTTGCGAGTTTATTTTAAGCTGGGATCGCAATTAAAGCGCTTAAAGCTTCCTTGTGCGTACTGCTAAGGAGTGGAATTTTTCCAGAGTCTGTGTTTCATGAAGGGTATAACCTGGATGTCTTTAAGGCCCGAGTCAATAGGTTACTTATGGGCAGACGTGCTCCATCGTAGGCCGCATCATCAGTTACTACTAGGTGAAATAGAGGCCAGTCGTGGGCTCATTAAATATTATAAAAAATTCTCCAGGTTTGTATACCAAACCTGGAGAGTTTGGTATACAAACGTGGCAATTTATGACAAACCCTTATGTAAAGGAAGGCATGGTCTAGTAAGTATAGTGGAAAAACTTAACGGGCTACCGGGACTTCAGCTCAAAGCAGGAGTAGGTACAGAGAGGTTTTAGTCAATAAGAGTCTGACACTCTCTTTCGCTCGCCTCGCCCAAGGCCAGAGAAGTCATTGAATGATTTTCTCCTCTCAAAAGACCAAAAATGGTCTAGTAGTGGCCTGTCATAGGGTGTTGATAAGTTATGCAAATAAGATGCCACTTTGTAATAGAAAAATCATGGCAATAAAGTCATATTTGGTTTTCCAGAAATAGACTAAAAGTATCTGTCTGAATCGGAATATTCCCAGTGCAACAGGCGCGTGCATCGATCAATTTACGTGTGACCTTTATCTGATGTTGACATCCCACGTTACACCTACATGTAAATCCATTTTCCACCATTTCTTTATTTTTAGCATTACATACAGTTTCTATTTAAATACATAAGAAACAACCACGCTCGCCCTTCCTGCGGGTACCTTCAAATCGAATAAAGTTACTACACATTTGACCGAGACCTTCGATCCTCATGCGTTGAGATTTTGGGATTCTTTCTTATGTAGAGGAGGCCAATAGAGCGGTTGGGCCAAGCTATTAATGGTGATGATGATAAGTAACAAACGTAAGAATTAAAACATCTCTTTCAAAACATTACAGAATTAGTACGCTTTTAAAACATGTGTTTTGTTTTGTGACTCGGTTACCGGAGGTCCAATTACGATCCTCTCTTCGATTTCCCCAATCCCTGAATCCTCAACAATCCTCAAATTCCTAATCACCAAAAGGCCGGCAGCGCACTAGTAACGCTTCTGGTGTTTCGGGTGTCAATCGGCGGCGCCGATTACCTACCATCAGGTGATCCGTCTGCTCATTTACCAATTTATTCCATAAAAAAAACAAAGCCGGTATCCTATCTTAACTACATACATATAAAACTTACCAAATCACAACCTCAAGTTTGTTCCAATTATAGTATTAGACCATCGAGTTACTTAATACCCAATACACCTTCAATACAGATGCTAAGCTAAAGCTAAAGCTGTGGAACGGATATGGATTCTATTTAACGGAAGCGGTGGCTGGCGCGGAAATGAATGTAGCCGTAGGTGATGTCGGGAGGCGAGCCACTAACGAACGAGACGGTGTATTCAATATTAAAGCCGTTTTGTAAGTACTAAACTGTTGTGACAGATTAATTAATTTATTTTATGTAAGTTTTGCAAACTTATTCTTAAAATATAAACAAATGTCTAAAATTGTTCAATAGTTTGTTTGTGGGTAGGTATACTATAATATGATGTCTATTACTATGTAAATAATATTTGTTAAAAATCACTGAACGTTTATTACGGTAACAACTAAGACAAAATAAGGTAATAAATACTTTCATTAACTATCTACATAAATTTATTTGGACAGATATGCTTTAAATCGACAACGGCGCCATCTAAGAAGTAAAAATACATGTTTTTCAAAGCAATTTACACTGAACCACTTTTCTCTAATTTTCTTATGCATTTTATTCAAGATCTAATCCGATTTCATGGTTCAATTTTTTATCTAGAACACTGATAAGGACATTTTACTCAGTGATTGAAAACTGAATCAACCATATTATCTTAGATGGTCTACACTAAGTCCGTTGAGAACCACTAACGTGATTATATCCCTAGCTGGAGGCTCTTAAGGCCAATGATAAGGCCTTGTCCACACTAGAATTGAACGTTCAATCTAATCACAAAAGAGAAATACATGTACTGTAGTTATACACGGTTACACATCAAGCTATATAAAACCACTATAACCTGACCCGGCGATGTACGGAAAGATCATGATTGTTCACACAAAAAGGGATCATGATAGACTGGATTTATAACCAGTATAAACTGACCGCTGAATGTGCGGACAGATCATATAAAGCTAGATCATTATTAACTGGTTTTGTATAGTTCGATGTGCTGTACATATGTGTGTACCTAGATCAATAGGTAGGAACATACATTGTTGGTAGCTACATTGGATACGCTTGTTAGGTTATTAATGTCAGATAATGAGCCTTTATAGGCATAATCCGGGTCAATTTATGAACCTTGTGCTAATAGTGTAGGGTATAGGTTAAAACACGTTATAACAGAAATATAAAAAACTTTATAAATGCAAAAAAATATAACAGAAACAACTTTTGCTGTTCACGTGTTCATGAAATCAATTTCTAAGAGTGAAAGATATGTTTAGGTATTTCTATTTTTTTATATCTAACATTTTAACACAAAAGGTGAAGTGTGATTTAAAAATACAGTGTATGTATTAATTATAGTTACAAATAAATTATTAAACCGTTCAGTGAAATAAGGACACCACATCAACAGTCTGTGACAGGTGACAGACCTTCTGTTGGACTATGAACCTCTTCTAGATAATAAGGTAGATGCCTAATTTTTATTTTAATGTCCGTCTGGTAGATTATTTTAAATCATTAAACACGTATTTTTTATTATCTTACAGAAACGAATACTTTCGACGATATATTGATTTGAAATGTCGCGTGACGTCATTTCTATGTACATTTTATACGTAGAAATGACGTTTTAGCCCCCACTCCTAAACTTTGATTCGTTTTATCTAAGTATTGTTTTATTATACCACAAAATAAAAAAATACGCGTCTAATTTTTTTTATTACCTAACTTACGGACTAATTAGATTTTTAATTTTCATACACTGTCATCATTCCAGTTCGAGGACTTTGCCATAACCTTTAACACTTTTTTTTTTTGAGGGGGAAAATCAGCAAAATCCTCCTCCCGCCTTGGGTGAGGTGAGAGTAAAAGACCACCCCGTTACAAGTTCCGTTCTTCGAGCCGGAGCCCCGGTAACCCGTTAAGTTATCGGCATAACCTCAACAAATAATACGTCTAGACGGCAGAAATTGGTCTTGGTAGACCAATTTGAAATCACTGTTTAAAATGTTAAAATAGGGCCAATGTTATAATATTAATGGATCAAAATAACATTGATAGGGTATTATAATTCGGAAGTTATTAATAATTGCGATGTTTATCAAGGTCCAACCTTGGAATGATGCAAAATGTTCTCACTTTTATTGATTGATTTACATAATATTATTTTCTGTATTTTTTTGTCGATTATTGATGTATAATTTCTATGACTAATTATTTGATTGCTTTATGAATGTGAAAAGATATTTTCGACTCGTACCTACATATATTGACTGATTGTGAATTTCATTAATACGTACAATGGTTGAGACATACCCAATATTTGCATGCCCAACGGGTAGAACAAAGAGATACAATATGTAACAAAAATAAATAACACCTTAGGCACTAATTATGTACTACACCTCTGTTCTGCAAATAAAGACATTTTGATTTGATTTTAAACTTCACTACCTTTATGTCGGTTCGACATCCAAAAAATTTGTATTGGGTTTTATGGAATACTAGCTTATGCCCGCGGTTACGCTCACGTAAGGGGGGAAAGACTAGCCTACATGTTATTTCAGATGGTAATCAATGTCTGTTCCTCCTCCCTAATACAAATACACGCACAAACGTTCGCAATAATATTAATATTAGTAAGATAAGATTGAGCAAAAGAGCACACCGATGATACTGACCACCTGATGGTAAGTGACTCATGGACCTTTGACATCGGTAGCACCAAGTAGTGCATTGCTGGTGTTTTTGCGGCCTCTGGTAACTAAACTCAAACGGCGCGCATGTCGGTTGTCTATGAGGCTGTGATATCACTCCGCTAGAGGCAGCCATTAGGGTTGAAGTATGTCTCCGACTGACTGTAACATAACATAACATCACGCCTTTTATCCCCGAAGGGGTAGGCAGAGGTGCATATTATGCCACTGTACAATGTAACACCCACTTTTCACTATTAATGGTTTGAGTCCCATGTAATAGGGACTGAGCCTATTGTCATATACCGGGCACAATTCCAGACTCCGTGTTACTACTGAGAATTTTTTAGAAAACCCAGTAATACTTTGTGCCGACCGGGGAATCGAACCCAATACCCCTTGACCGGCAGTCGCACTTGCGACCACTCGGCCAACGAGATTTTCAGAAATTGTATTGTACCTCTATAATACTAAGTTATAGCAAATAGTGTATTTTTCCTCAGTGCAATATGCAATTATGCTCGCTATGTATTGCATGAGCCTAATGACGTGATTGGTGAAGCAGTTATGTGGTTATGTTATGGGGGTAATAACATATTAAACTGGTAAAAATTGGGTGACCTCATTGGATATCTAATGGCCGCAAGCATAACATGTTCATGAGTCCGATTTGTAGGTTATGAAAACAAAAGACAATATTAATCGGCTTCAATAATATAAACTTTGTTTTAAATTATTATGGAATTCTCAGTATGATACCATAAATCAGAAAACTGACGTATAAAAAAGAGGTTGTTATTTATTATTATCTTTCGGGAAAATTCATTATGTCAAAGCTGAGCTAAGACCCCTATGACCTTTTACTGACTAACAAAAAAACCCAACACCCTTTTCGCACACATTAATTATACGAACATTAATTTATAATTAAAATTAACATTAACAAACTATACGACCTTCAAATGTTAAAGAATAGAGCGTGTTCCTCTTTAAAAGGCCGGTAACGCACCTGTGACTCCTTTGGTATTATGGGCGTCCATGGGCGGCGCTGTTCGCTTACCATCAGGTGATCCATCTGCTCGTTTGCCACCTATTCCATAAAAAAATGTTATTGTTAAAATCATAAAATTGTTCCATTGACATAAATTAAAAGCATTATACTTAATTTATAGTGAAAACAGTTATGGAAGTAACTTCATCATATTATTAACTAGCGACCCGCCGCGGCGGGTGCAATATACGTGTATTATACATATAAACCTTCCTTAATAATCACTCTATCTATTAAAAAAACCGCATCAAAATCCGTTGTGTAGATCTAAGCATACATAGGGACAGACAGACAGCGGATTTTTTTTTAAGTGGGGAATGTTATGGCATGACTGCTCCCGCCTGGGTGAGGCGGGAGGGAGTATCAGACTCTTACTGACTAAAAACCACCCCGTTCCTTCTACTGCACGTCGAGCCGGAGCCCCGGTTACCTGTTAGGTTCTCCGCGACAGACAGACAGCGGATAGACTTTTGTTTTATACTATGTGGTGAAAATGTTGCCCTACACTTGGATGTTCTCCTGTTACGTTTACAAACATACAATTTGAGATACACACATAACACCCAGACGCAAAATAAAAATTTTTGAAACACCCAAAGATTTGCTCCGTCCAGGAATCGAACCAGCGACACGTGGCGCGGCAGCCGGTTGCCCAGCCACCGCACCAAGCAACCGTACAGTCGTAATTAAATACTTCTTATACTTACCTTCCTGGTTGTAAGTAAATACCATTCCGTTTTTTCTTACATATCTATTAATAGATCGTAGCATATAAATAATATTTAAATCCTTGGACTCAAGACAAAACCAGTTTTAATTGACTTGCATTTTGTTAGTGTTTTTGTTTTACGTGTTATTAGCTTTTACCCGCGGCTTTGCCCGGGTTAAAAATCCTTTCGCTTAAGTCAGCCCATACCCTGCCTGTATACCAAATTATATCAAAATCTGTTCAGTAGTTTCAGCGTGATTGACGGAAAAACATCCAAACAAAGAAACGATCACATTTATAATAATTATAGTGTGATTGTGGACTGTTTCATTCATTGAATTATTAACCCAACGACCTTATAGATTTCACAATGATTAATAATGAAAATTAAAAGAAAATGTCTCAATTGCTACGTAAAAATTCAAGACTGATCATTGAGACCTCATGACATTTAATAAAAGGTCTAAACTATTAGCCATACAATGTATAAAATAATGTCAACATTTAATTTCAATTACTACAAACCACACAACGATATTACAATCAACTATTCATACTTAGATACACGAAAGTAATCTTGAGAAGACTAAAAAATAAGCAAGTGCGACTGCAGGGCAAGTGGTCTCGGGTTCGATGAAAAATTTCAATAGTAGCACGGAGTCTGGAATTGTGCCCGGTATATGGCAATAGGCTCACCCCTTATTACATGGGACTCATTACATACATAGTGAAAAGTGGGTGTTACATTGTACAGTGGCATTACGTGCCGCAATGTGCATCTCAGTCTACCTCGTAGGGGATAAAAGGCGTGATGTTATGTTATGTTAAAAATAGATAAAGTTTCATATTTTTTTATAATAACTATCGTGAGACATACTAAATTAAGTAAAACGCGGGTTAATCACGTGAATATACTGACAAAAGATCTACTAGTTTCGAACCACAGAGGGGTTCTTCCTTATGAGCAGCGTGCGCGGTCGCGGCAAGACGTAGCGCAGCGTTAGCGCTCGCCTCGGTGTTGCCACCTGCGCTTTATATTATATTATATTTTCTTTATATTCACGTAAGTTACCCACGTTTTTAGTTAGTTTCATATTCATAACCTCTTATCACTATGACCACATTCTAATTAATTTAATTTGTAACATTATACCAACGAACCATTGCAACATAATACTTCACAGAATTTATACAATAGCTGAAATTTCTATACAAAATTTTGATGTTTTCAACGAGAGAACAAACAATAGGTAAAGTAGGTAATATGAGCGAGCTACGATATTAGTCTACCCACATTTTGTGAACAACTCCACTCACGGTAGACTTTTGTAAGCTTTAATACTTTAATACACGTACCACGAAATTTCTCCAGGGCTGTGTGTTAAGGTATTTTTTTTTACGGGACTTGAATGGAATAGATGTATTGTACCTATTATTTGAGGTTGGTTTCACTACTATTATTATTTTAGGTGATGTAGTGTAGTGTATTTTTTCTTTAAGCTTGAGATTGGGATTCTTCCTTACATTACAGCATTTTTACCGACTTCAAAAAAGGAGGAGGTACTATGTTCGGCTGATTGTTTTTTTTTAATAACGTTCCTTCAATTTAAATCCTAATTAAATGGTGATCTTCAGAAATGGTGATGTTATTTGGATTATATCTAATTCTGTAACAGAAAAATAAAGGCTGAATATATTTCAAAATTTACTAGAGCATCGCTTAAAGTTCAAATCCGAAAGTAAAACCATTTTCTCTCCACATCTTAAACCAAAAAAGCGATCAAAGTGACAACCCTATTCACACGTCTCTTAAAGTCTTGATCCGTTTAGTGATGTAACTATTGTGAGAAATCCTTGTCAGCGATACTGCACGTTCCCTGGCTAGAGCTGTCCCGGAAGCACGCAGAAGGTTATATGGCTCGGCTATATATTGGTCGTCATTCGTGCCCGCGCGCAGTACAACTTGCGCTTGCGTCGATTCTGTGACCGTGAAAATTGTAAGTGTTACGTCTCTGTGTTTGTTACTTGTGCTGTGTGTGTGTTTGGTTTTAGGTAGTTAAGTGACGGTTTGATTTGGTTTTGAAAGATTTTTTGTGTATTAATCATTGGTGATGCTGGATTTAAATTAGGTTCCGATAAATGTTGTCATAGAGTGAAGAGTGAATCATTTTTGGATCAAAAATTTAGTAATAAACTTTAATTTCGGTAGTATATCGCCAAAAATAATAACAATTGCACTCAGTTGTAATAACTGGCTTTCTCAGTAGGTACTAGGTAATTACTAATACTGCTAAATGACTGCACGATTGGCGCGGTGGCTCGGTAACTGGCTGCCTCGCAACGTGTTGCGGGTTCGATTCCTGCATGGAATAAGTCTTTGTGTGATCTACAGATTGTTGTTCCGGGTCTGGGTGTCATGTGTATGTGAACTCGTATGTTTGTAAACGCACCCACGATACAGGAGAAAATCCTAGTGTGGGGCAACGTTTTTAAAAAAGATCAAGAAAAAAACTTAGGTAATTTCTTGGGGATCCAAAATTTCTCCTGTTTTTCATTATGATTTTCCAAAATAAAATACTAGAACACACATAGAATCCTAGAGGAGAGAGTATCCCGATTACCTACTTTTATTGATAAGAAAATAATAATATATTATTAAATACAGCAATGTATGTTCATAATATACATAATATACTTATTCAAACTTTAACAAGAGCCAGTGAAGAAATAGACAAACTACTTTTAACCAAATAAAGTAATTTTTCCTACCATAAAGAAATTCCAATAGAAATAGGTGTTACCTTTGTACTTCAATTTTATATTTATCTATGTGTCCTTTATGTTGTATACGTAATATTATATAAATAATAAATAAATAACGGACTCATAATTTTATTAAAATAATTATAATTTTTTGTATCTACCACCATTTGAAATACATGTATTTATCCAAAACACTTGAAGGATGACTAATAGAGGTCTAAGTCAGTTGTCAGTTAAATTAAACTGAATAATTCCACTGTACAAGTTAATAATAACCACCCACGCTTTCTTGTTTATCTTGAAGATAACTAAATTATGAACGAACTGAATAAATCAACAGAGGTACGAACAAATAATTTTCTTTGATGAAAAGTAGAAAGGTTAAAGGTGGCTTTTGGGGGATTTATATATTTTACATGCATTAATATTGTCATGTTTTTTTTTAATGTAGGTGGATGTGTAGTCATCCAAGTGATTTGATTTGTAGGAAAGTGTTATATATTTTCAATATATAATGCAATAATTATTTATCGTGTAAATTAACTCTTTGAGTACCATCATTATAGACACAATTAAAGAACAATAGGTTGCGCTCACCGGTCCTCGCAGTGTTTGACAGTTTAAACAAGTTAATCAGAAACACACCCATATATTTTTTCAAAACAAAAGACGAACATAAATAGGTTGACCTATTAGAAGTTACAGCTTGCCACAGATAACATAAACATACATAATAGAAAGACTGCCTTGTTGGCCGAGTGGTCGCAATTGCAACTGCCGGGCAATGGGGTCTCGGGTTCGATCCCTGGGTTGGGCAAAGTATTACTGGGTTTTAAAAAAAATCTCAGTAGTAGCACGGAGTCAGGAACTGTGCCCGGTATATGGCAATAGGCTCACGCCAATAGCGAAAAGTGGGTGTTACATTATACAGTGGTATAATGTGCACCTCTGCCTACCCCTTCGAGGATAAAAGGCGTGATGTTATGTTATGTTATAACAGAAAGAAAATAAAATAAGAAAGTTCACTTTATTCGCTTTCACAATAATACAGCATATCCCTGAATTCCACGATCAAATGGCACCAGGTGATCAGCAAGGTTCCAACAGATATCAGAAAAATATTAATAAAATTCTAAGTCATATACTTTTTAAATTACAATGTAATCCACGCAACGTACACTATGTACCGGTCTTTTGACTCTTGTTGCTAGAATTATTTATTTTTTCATTTGTATTTTTGCTTACGTTATCTTGAATAGTACTTCAGTATTATGGAATCATAAATTCAAAGTCAACTGCATTAATGCTTCTCGCCGTTAAACGTTATGTTTGGCGAGGATCTATAATTATAAGAATGTTAATCCTATATAAAAAAAAAATTGGAAAATAACGTTTTTTTTTTTGGCGGATCAAGTATTATCAATGAATGTTTCACCTTACTTTAAGTGAATGTATTGAAAAAAATTCTATTGCGTTAGTAGTGGTAAGTTTCACCAAAGTTGGGGCATTTAGCGCTTAAATTTGAAATAACTTGACAATAGAGAACTAAGAGCTGATAAGTTTCATGAAATTATTTGTATTAACCCCTCGACCGTCCTTATGAGCACCCGGTGGATCATAAGAAAAAATGTTCCATGCTGCTTTCTCTTTTATAAAATCCATTATTAATGTTTTGTTTTTATTTTGACTGTATTTTTTATTTCTATTGTAATGATCCTTATTTTCGTGTGCCAATGGCCAAATAAATGCATTTTCTTTCTATATTTCTTACTTTCTCCAAATGTCACGTGTGCACCCGTTGGATCATAAGGAACGCGGACGCTCGACGGGTTAAGTTTCATGAACTTTAAATTGTTAGTAAAGAAATCTTAAGCTGCTTTCCTTTTCACCGACGTCAAAAAAAGTAGGAGGTACTATGTTCGGCTGATTTTTTTTTGTAGTAACTGTATCCTGTGCAATGATGTAAGCGATGTAACGTCTTAAGAGATTTTTAAACTATACCCAAGCCAGCTCAACGTGAATATTATCTTTCTATTTTCCTTGTAACATTTTAATTAATTTCAATAAACATTATTTGTTAGGGCAAAACAAATGTATATAACAAGGTTCTCTATTAACAAATTACAAATGACCATTTTGTGTTTTCTTCGAAAGAAAATGAGAAAGATAGAGTGGGACAGCAGATTAGACATTAATTGAATCTTCTTTTTCTCACCTAAACAATTACCTTCAATTTCAGATCACAATGCGTTTCATCATAATAGCCGCCGCCATCTTAGCCATGGCCCAAGCAAGGCCTGGCCTGTTCTTCGCCCAGCCGTATCAACCAATCGGAGTGCAGTACGTGTCGGCTCCATCAGCTATTCACCCTCATCCTGCAGTGGAATTAAATGCTGCAAGCGAGGCTCAATTACCACGAGAATTATTAAAGTCTAGAGACTTTTATGATAACCCTCATGTAGCTGCTGGATTGGCCAAGGAATCCTGGTTCACCAACAAGGAGATGCAAGTCGTTGAAAGAGAAGCTGAGAAGATCCCTCGGGAGAGCATCTACCATATTGTTAAGAGCGCCGGTTTCTTGGACCGCCATTAAGGTGAATTGTTCTTTACGGAATTGTGGGTAAAGTTGTGATTAGCCTGTAGTATGTAGATAATTTGTGTCTGGGTGATTATGGTTAGGTTCTATTTACAACTTTATTTTGAATTAGGTAAGGATTATTTTTTATTATTTTCTCTACCGAATCTGCGCTGATTTTATTGTGTATAATTTATATATTTCTAGGGGTGCTATGTAAATAATTTTATAGGAATTTTCTATTTATAGTTATTGTAGGTTTTTTAAATGTAATTTATAATAGTATAAGATTTGTCAGTTCGTCACCTTGTCTAATTTAAGTATAATAATAAACAAATGCCTAGTTTAAAATAGATTTAAGATTACAATAAGATATTCTAAGTCATAAATATTAGAATTAATCGGAACATAAATTATAATTATGTAATTTCTTAAGTGTAAACTTGTAAACAACTATTTATGTTTGATTAATTTATGTAAATAATAGTGGATTGCATGTTAAGGTAAACCGGTTTGGCCTTGAAGGCATTAAGTAATAATTATTAATAATAATTGAATAATATCAATCTGTGATCTCGAACAATAAGTACACTAAGTAAGTTATTGTTCAATTCTTTTTTTATATTTTGTAAATAATAATAATAGTTAAAAATGTTATTAATTTAATATTAAAAACTATTTTTGATATAATATTGTGGTTTTATACAGTATTCGGTTTATTTCCCACACAGTCAGGGTTGAATTCTGGTCTTTTGAAGCTTCGTCCTCGTTTGCAGGTTACCCAACATTCGTGGGCTGGTTTTTGTATGAAATCTGGAAAGAAAATTTCCATGTTAATACTAAACAGAATATTTGATTCTTAGAAAGTTTTTTTTATTTTTATTATTTATTTATTAATAATAAAGGTACATGGTATGCCTTATAATCTAACGCCATGTCCAACAAAACTATATGTAAATAGTTTGACTGTTGGATCTTCTATATTTAAATTACTATTTAGTAGGTATTAGTAGTTTACTATGATAATGGTTATGGTTAAGATTAATTTTAAATACATGTGGTTATGGTAGTGTGCTAAACAGATATTTTTTTAATTTAGTCTTAAATTTATTTTTATTTTTCTCTTCCCTGACTTCGTTTGGCAAATAAAGTTATCGATGCCTGATGACAGTGAAGATGTAATTGGCTTTTACCATTTTTCAGAATTAAAAGTATTAAGAACTGCATTGACAAGGAACTATATCTATGGGGATTTCTTTCATAGATGTAATAATCAATAAAAATACGAATATTCTATGAAAATTACGTAGCGTATCTCAACTTAATGGTTCCTTAGAATTTGTGAAAATGGGCGTAAGCGTATCCCGTGATTCAGTAGGTACGGACAATAATTGATTTAAAAGTCTATAATGTTCACAGGTCTCTAGTTGATATTCGCAAGTCGAAATATATATCTAAGAGTGTGAGAGCTATGCTTCGGCACGAATGGGCCAGCCCGACAGGAGTGAAACCACGGCTTTACAGAAAACTGACGTGAAACAACGCTTGCGTTGTATTTCGTCGTGTAAGTGAGGTAACTGGAGGTTCAATTACCCCACCTTTCCCCAATTTCCCTAATCCCTGAATGTGAGAGGCGTTACAAGTGCATTATCAGATTTTTGGGGATTAAGAATTTGAGGATCCCCAACAATCCTTAAATTCTTAATCCCCCAAAAGTCCGATAACGCACTTGTAACGCTTCTGGTATTCCAGGTCTCCATGGGCGACGCTGATAATGCTTACCATTAAGTGATCCGTCTGCTCGTTTACCGGCTTATAAAAAGACATGAACTACATATCGTCTTAACCGTATTATTTAAGTCACAGGATATTGTCTTTCAAAGATATCAGCTTCGTCCAACAAAACCAGTTCAAGTAAATACTCAGGGAGTTAGGAAGACTAAGAAAATAAAAGGTAATTTGAACCGCTTCGAGGTCATAGCTAAGCGGTACTTGACACTTACTCCGGTACTAGTATTCAATACTATTGTCTAAGAATCACGTCATGACGCATAGAAACGCTTAACAAAAGTGCTTTATAGATTTACGAATTAATGCTTTAGATTGTTAGGTATCTAAATTCTTTTGATTATTGATTTGTTTTTATAATAACTATCGAGAGACATACTAAATGAAACTAAAATCGCGGGTTACTCACGTGAATATACTGAGAAAAGCTCTACTATTTTCGAACCACAGAGGGGTTCTTCCTCGTGAGCTTTTCTCAGTATATTCACGTGAGTAACTCGCGATTTTAGTTGTTTATTGATTTGATTGATAATAATTAAAGTTGGCAGTCAAAGAACCCTGTGGTCCTCATAAGAGCTGATGGCAACCGGAGTGGTTTAGTGAGGGAAGATTCCCACACTCCCTTCAAAAGTATTTTTATCATCGAAAAAATATTTAGTTGGCTTTGGCATTGCCTTAGAAAATAATTAGCATTGGTGTTCAAATTTACAATGAAATGAGTATAATATTTTTGGTATTATTTAAATAATCTTATTTTTATTCTTGATTTGACTGCCTCATTGGCCGAGTCGTCGCTAGTGCGACTGCCGGGCAAGTGGTCTCGGGTTCGATTCCCGGGTCGGCGAAGTATTACTGGGTTTTTAAAAAAATATCAATAGTAGCACGGAGTCTGGAATTGTGCCCGGTATATGGCAATAGGCTCACCCCCTATTACATGGGATTAATAACATAAATAGTGAAAAGTGTGTGTCACATTGTGCAATAGCATTAAGTGCAGTAACGTGCACCTCTGCCTATCCCTTCAGGTGTCATGTTATGATGATAATGACCGTATTTTTATCCCGTTAATCATTAACAGTTAAATACGTTTGTCCAAAATAATAATTAAATCTAAAAATAGATCTTATTTCAACCAATTATGATCTATTTTGGTTCAAACGAAAGTCATTTTAAGATAAAAGAGAGGTAATCAACCGACGCTGATTAGAAGTCGTTTCTCAGACGTTTCTCGAAAGCTCTGAAAGTCAGTGCCTCTACCTACTTCTAAAAGTGGACATGAAATGAGTATTAAATAGAAGCAGTTTCTAAGGCTGCGTTCATACATTAATAGTTTTTTTTTGGTGGTATTTAATACAAGTAACTGTAAATTCCCTTTTTAATCAAAATATTCGAAATTACCACCAATAATACTGAATTTGCTCATCAAATAAATCAATTATACTATACTGATAGATTTTTAAAGCTTAACTGTTTTACTTAATGACTACCTTTTAACTAAAAGTAAATTTAATAATTCATAACCTAACCTATTTTGGAAATTTTGTGTGCAAATCAGTATTTTTGTTTTATGGTGAGTAATATGTAGTTAATTTGTAGAACAGTCATTTTTTTGATTTGCAGTAAATTATTAGTGGAGAAATTTGGTTTGCTTAAATTTCTAAATAGAGGTGCAGAAAAAAGGTCTCCTTTTTTTGAGGGGGTACAATCATCCAATTACTTCTCCCGCTTTGGTTGAGGGGGGACGGAGTGTTAGACGTACAGGTTGACTTTTAGGTAGAGTTACTAATCAAACATCCTTCTGTACCTATTTCCGTTCTTCGAGTCGATGCCCCGGCGACCCGTTAAGTCCTCTTTGGTCAGCTTGATTTTGTATTCATGTTTATACCTAAATAGTTACACACTAATATTCTATATCTGTTTGTTTGTATTTGTAATCTGATTTGTTCATTAAAGCCTTCATATTACCTCTATATGCTTGAACCTTAAGACCTCAGGATTGGAGTAAACCATGTAGTTTTTAACACCATTATTACCATTAGGTTAACCATAAAACGTAACAATAATTCAGAGGGTGCTGTAATTTTTTAAACGGTTTTTCCTAGCATAAATGGCATTACTTGGTTACTTGATTACAAAGAGTTGTTATAATAATAACTTTGTAAGTTCTTTCTATATCTGTAATTCTGTATACTCCCTTAACATTCTGTAGAAGACTTGTAAGGTAAACGATTGTGAGTTTATTGCCCTGTCGTCTGGGCTTTGAACACTGTATTGCCGAAAATAACAATTTCTGCTTAAATGTTAAGCTATTTAGATCCCTTTTAAGTTGGCAATTGACGCATCAATTAATAGATCAAATATTAGAAATCAGTTTAAGAATGTAATTAAAACGAGACCTTTTTGGTTTCAACGTTTCGTTTTAAAATGTAGAAATATTAATTTTATTGAAGAGATTTGCTTTGTACATAATTATCTTGCCGTTGAACAGACAAATCATCATCGTCATACGCCATGACATTATTGACAACATGATCAGTGATTACCATCATCTTTAAATGGTGAACCCTATGTCCTTTTGTACAGGGTTCAATATGCAACGTAACTTAATCTATAAGTTTTATTTTTTATTATACCTTTTCTTGTGTTTTATTGTGTCGTGGTGGCCGGAGTTTTAAGACACCCACTTCTAATGCATGAGAGTGTGGGCTCGAAACCTACCAACGGCAAGTACCAATGTGACTTTCCGAGTTATATGTACTTTCTTAGGTTATTCAGACACCACTGACAAACGGTGAAGGAAAACATCGTGAGGAAACCTAGGCTTATAATTTATGATTATAAGTTTGAAATCACCAACTAGCATTGAGCAAGCATGGTGATTAATACTCAAACCTTCTCCATGTGAGAAGAGGCTTTGCTCAGCAGTGGGCATTTATAGGCTGTTGATGATGATGATGATGACCTACCTTTTCTGCTATCACAGTTGAACTCATGCATATCACAAGTATCGATGAACGTTCTCATCTCCCCGCAAGAGTCGATGCCACATATCGGCACCTGATCGTGTCGGCAGATATCTGCTATCTTGCATTCTTCTTCCAACTGGAATAATATGATATTAATTTTAAATTACACACACAGTGAAACGTGGAGTTTGCGCAAACTCTTTGAAGTGTAAAGGTATATTCAGTCCAGTTGTGGGTTGACTGTCGAATCACCTGATGGTAAGCAATCGGCATCGCCCATGGACACGTGGAACACCAGAGGTGTTACAAGTGCGTTATCGGCCTTTTGGGGATTAGGAGTTTGAGGTTTATTTATTGGGGATTCAGGGATTGGGGAGATTGGTGGATGGGGGAGGGGAATTAGGCTTCCAGTTGTCAATCAGTCATACAACATGGAAAGACTCATTTCTATATTGAATCATCTTCAACGCCTTTTTCATTTTCTTGGTAAGTTTGGTACAAGGTGCTCTTATAATTCATAACCTCTACTATAATAAGATAATAATAAAATTAACATCTCACCTTAGCCCCATCAACATGACCACAAACACAGTCCACAACACTAAGAACAAAAATACAAAGAATAAAAATCTTTTGGAACATTCTAGAACAAAAAGGTTCTAATGAAAACCCATTTTTTCACATTCTCCAAATTCTTTTACCAGTTTCAAATGAAATTCTTTTTTTAATATTAAAGTGGTGAATATTTTATGGAACCGTAGAAAAAGCAATAAAACGCTTTGTAAACTTTATAGTCAGTTTGTTCAATTGAAATTATTTGATGTGAGACCCAGAGTAGAGAAAAGATAGTTTATTTCGCTATAAATTCACGTTTTCTTTTATTGAATACGAAGTTTTATTTCCCTTCTGAATTGAACGTTAAAATGTTCACTTTTGACATTTTTCCCAAAATACGTATACCTAAATGAAAAATCTCGCACACGTGTTTGATAACTATATGTTAAAATTTTCAAAACTTGTGATGAAAAACAATAGCTGCAATGATCGCCTTATTTATTGATTCAAACACGAATCTAAAATCAAATCAAAATCTATTCACAGTCATTCCAAATATTAAAAAATTCCAATTATTTCGAAGAAGGTGTTTTTCCATATAGGTTAAAACAGTCTATAATCAAACCACTATTCAAAAAAGGGAACTGTACTGATGTAGGCAACTATAGACCCATTACACTGATCCCAATCTTTTCAAAAATATTTGAGAAGGCAATGCATGACAAGATAAATAGCTTTGTGACTAAATTTAATTTAATTGTTGAGAATCAGTTTGGTTTTAGGAAAAATAGCTCAACCACCCTAGCTTGTTTTTATTTAGTGAAACAAATTACTGAAGCTCTTAATAGTAAACAGTCTACTTTGTCTATATTCTTAGATATGAGCAAAGCCTTTGATTTTGTACCACACGAGCGGTTACTTTGCAAACTGGAGAGGTATGGCATAAGGGGTAAGGCGCATGATTGGCTTAAAAGTTATTTATCTAATCGCCAACAAAGAACTGTCATCTCTAGGATAGAAAATAATACTAAAATGACATATAGTTCAGAACTAAAAGTTAATAATTTCGGAATACCGCAGGGTAGCGTACTAGGTCCGCCATTATTTATACTATTTATTAATGATCTTAAGAAATGCTTGAAATGTGGCTGCACCCAATTTGCCGATGATTCTACTCTGACAATAAAATGTTCTAATAAAAATGACATAGAAATTGATGCTAATAATGAATTAATCAACGTGATAAAGTGGCTATCGGATAATAATCCATAAGTTAATATTGAAAAAACTAAAATAATTCAATTTCAAACATGTAACTGGTCAATAATCCCGACGGCAATTAAATATAATAAAGCTATTCTTCAACCAGTACCATCAACTTTGTTTTTAGGAATAGTTATTGACGATAAATTGAACTGGAAAGAACATGTGGAAAGGGTATGCGGTAAGCTTGATAGGTTTGTTTATGCTATCCGGAAGTTAAGACTAGTATCCAGTAAACAAACAGTTCTAAGCGCTTATCATGGTTATGTTTCATCGGTATTGAGATACGGCCTAGTTATATGGGGTAATTCAGTGGATATAGAAAGAGCATTCTTAGTACAAAAAAAAACTATCAGAGCCATGAGTGGAGCAGATTATTTGGATCATTGTAAGCCTTTATTTAAAAAATTTAAGATTCTTCCACTCCCTTGTTTATATATTTTTGAGGTTTGTCTATTTGTTAGGAGACATCCGCATTTATTTATATTGGATGAACAAATCTCTGAGAGACTGAAAAAAATACATGCCGGTAAATTACTAGTACCTTCTCAAAGATTGCAACTGTATAGTAGAAATGCCAGTTGCATGACAATAAAAAATTATAATAAACTACCACCTGCATTGAAAAATTTACCAATTAATAAATTCAAATGTAAAATGTTTACTTGGCTCCTGGACATGTGTTTTTACTCCGTTAACGAATTTTTAAATCATCCTTTTTGACCTTGTAATTAATATTTGATGCTATTAGAATATTGACATTATGATTAATATATATTTTTATTAATAATATATTTTTTTTTAATTTGGAACCAGTAACTATGACATGTATTTTCTTTTTTTTGTTGTTTTTGTTTGGTAATTATATTTTGACATAACAATTTGGACGAAAAATGTATTATTGTTTTTTTTTTTAATGAATAAATTGTATCAAATGAAGATTATTGTAATGTCTAAAATTTGCATGGACTTAGCTTATTTAATATTTCTACACCAGAAATGGTAGTATATGTGTTTCTATGTTTAATGTAAGATCTCAGTGTACCATGTACTTAGAAATAAATACATCTTTATCTTTATCTTTATCTTTAAAAAAGTAGTTTTTTTAGCCTTAGCGACTTAGATTTGAAGTCCTCTTTCTATGATTCTCATTATGTCAACATTTCAACTGGTTTTAAACGCATATAGGTTCTTGGTTTATCATTAAAACATAATATTTTCGTATTACATCAAACAGGGTTCCCTCGATTATTTTGTGACTAAACCAAAACATTAAATGATTAGTCTACGATCTAAGAAATGAAACAAACAATACAGTTACATTTTATTCACTAATCACTATATACGTAATATTAACTCCAATCCCAAACCTAGGTCTAGTGCTACGTCTGAGCTAGATTTACAGTCCTAGTTTTGGTGTTTTTGCTGCAGTCATTGAATTCTGCCCTCTTGAAGGAACGACCTCGCTTACAGGTCACCCAGCACTCGTGTATCGGTCTCTGTTTGAAATCTACGAAAAGAAAAATATATATAAAACAAACGCGGTTTATTATTACACTTATAACTCGAGGACAGCTTAATCGATTTGGTTGTGAAATTGGTGGTAGCTTAAAACCAGGGTGCTTACTCTTATAACCAATCTCAATGTCAATGCAATTTCAATCCAATACAATCTCAATAATTGTTCAATGTCAAAACTATACAACCCCTATCGTAACTGTTACAATAGCATTCAGAGTACGGAATATAAACCTAAACTCAATACCATTTAGTTCATTCAATATCCACACAATACGGATGTAATGAGCGCGAGTGTTGCAATTTAAGAGTACAAAATTTCACAATACCAATGTCGATCGATCGGAATTTGATTCAAGAGTAAGCCCCCAGGAGATGGACATAGAATAATATTTTATTCAAAGAATTTTCAAAAATTTAAAATATCGGAAGGCCGCTTGCAGAGTCGCAAGCAGAAGCTAAGTTACTAATAAAGTAAATGTAAAAATTTATAAGGATTTAAGGAGACCTGGTAACGCCATAAATTGTCTCCGGGTACAGATTCGAAACATTTCTATGTATTTTTATTTCAATTTGACTGCACGGTTGGTGCGGTGGCTGGGCAACCGGCTGCCGTGCAACGTGTCGCGGGTTCGATTCCCACACGTAACTACACTTTGTGAGATCCACAAATTGTTGTTTCGGGTCTGGGTGTCATTGTGTATGTAAACTTGTATGTTTGTAAACGCACCCACGACACAGGAGAAAATCCTAATGTAGGCCAACGTTTAAAAAAAAGATAATGTTGCTGTATAAATAGGAACTCTTGTTTATTACCTTTCTTGCTGTCACAGTTGAACTCATGCATGTCACAAATGTCTATAAAAGTTCTCATTTCGCCACAAGAGTCGATCGCACACATTGGCACCTTGTCGTGCACACATAGGTCGGCTATTTTGCACTCGTCTTCGCTCTAACGTACAAAAAAGAAAAGCTGTTATAATTTTAATCAGTTTCCTAAGCTAGACACGTAAATACAACATAATTAGTTTACTTCTCGTAAAATTTATACAACACTAGCTTTTGTTAGCGAATTCGCCTGCGGTTCCGTGGGACATATTTATTTAAATTGTACCCTGTATGTTATTGCAGACTTCTACCCCCTGTTCATTTCATCCCGATACCTCCAGCTGTTTTACCGTGTTTCAGTAACAAACAAACACATAAACACACAAAGTCACAACATTTTTAAATTTTTAATATTAGTATCTAAGAAAGACTGAGAAAAATAAAAAATGTGTACCGTACCGACACCTAAAAATAGGAAAATGGATTAGATTATAAAAGGTTTGTAAGAAATTGTGGGTTGACATTTGGTATAAAATGGCTAACACAAGTCCATATGTTGGCTGCAGAAGATTTTTTTTTAAGGGGGGAAAATCATTTTAGGTGTGCTCCCGCCTGGGTGAGGCAGGAGGGAGTGTCAGACTCTTACTAACTAAAAACTACCCCGTTCCTTCTCCTGCACGTCAAGCCGGAGCCCCGGTTACCCGTTAGGTGGCCGCAGAAGACTAAGGGCCGATTTTTCAATCCTCAGTTAATTCTTAACGGTAGAATAAAATAAATTTTTAGTATGGAAGAATTGTCAAGTATTCAAAGTTATTCCTTTGTTAAAATTTATCTGGCGTTGGGAAAATCGGCCTTTAACGGGTTGCTGGGTTTCGGCTTAAAGAAGGAGTAAGTACGAGGTGGTTTTCAGTCAGTAGAAGTCTGACACTGCCTCCTTCCTCACCCAAGGCGGAAACAGTAATTGGATATTGTTCCCCCTCAAAAATAAGTCTCCGGAAGAATATTTATCCAGCTGAATAAGTGTCATGGAACAAGTCGACAGGTTCACCAGCAAATACACCTAGGGAGTTTACAAGATATACTTAATCAAATAAAATATTTTCTAAATACTTTCATCAAATGAATAATAACTTTTTTTAAGGGGGAAAATCATCATATGACTTCTCCCGCCTGGGTAAGGCGGAAAGGAGTGTCAGACTCTTACTGACTAAAAACCACCCTGTTCTTTCTCCTGCACTTCGAGCTGGAGCCCCGGTAACCCGTTAGGTTCTCCGCGACGAATAATTTGCTATTTCTAATAATTTTCTATTTTCTTTGGTATTTCTCAATAGATTTTACATTTAAGTGTTCTTTAATCGAATTTTTAGATCAAATTTTGTCTTTTACATTAGATTGTTTTACTATATGAGATTTGCTATAATTTTGCAACTTCAAACAAGATCTTCAGGCATCGTTTACCTCACACACTATAAACCCGGCTCAGTGTTTAAATATGAATGAAATAACGGTGAGCGACGTGTCAGTACTAAATATGTAAACAGGGAACACGTTATATATTCACACTATCTCTTATTACACTACGATATCCGTTTGATACTATAAGCAAAGTTTTCGAATTCATTTTATACCTATGAAGCTGATAAAATAAGAATATTGTGTTTGCTTTGGTTTCTAGTCGTAGAACTAGTCTTATTTTCCGGGAGACATTACTCGTTGTTTGCCGAGTAATGGCAGAGTATAAGGGCTATGTTTCATCGGGACATTATGGTAGTGCAACAAGCCACTGCTACTAACAAAATGTATACAGCTCTATAGAGACTTACTCTCCTGGTGTCTGCTAAGTTACGCAACCAGTTAATACATTTTGTTGGTGGAATATATAGCCTTTTTTTGTTGGTAGATAATCATCTAATGACTTTTCCCGCCCGGGTGAGGCTAGAGGGTGTCAGACTCTTACTGACTAAAAACCACACCGTTCCTACTCCTGTACTTCGAGCTGGAGCCCCGGCAACCCGTTAAGTCTTCCGTGGCTCCGTGTGGAATATAACCCTAACGGTACAATAGGGTAGATGACTAATTTTTATTTTAATATCCGTATGGTAGATTATTTAAAATCATTAGACACGTATTTTGTATTTTCTTACGGACACAGATACTTTCAACAATATATTTATTTGAAATATCGCGTGACGTCATTTTTGTGTACGTTTTATACTCAAAAGTGACGTAGTTAGCTCCAAACCCTAAACTTTGATTCGTTTTATTTAAGTATTGTTTTATCATCATCATCAATCATCATCAACAGCCGGAAGACGTCCACTGCTGGACAAAGGCCTCCCCCTTAGCCCTCCACGTCGAACGACAACTCGCCACCCGCATCCACTGGCTCCCCGCAACTCTGGCGATGTCGTCGGTCCACCTAGCGGGAGGCCTGCCCACGCTTCGTCTTCCGGTCCGTGGTCTCCACTCAAGGACTTTCCTGGCCCATCTGCCGTCAGTCCTTCGAGCGACGTGGCCTGCCCATTGCCACTTCAGTCTGCAGATTTTGCGAGCTATGTCGGTAACTCTTGTTCTTTGGCGAATCTCCATATTTCGGACTTTGTCGCGCAAAGAAACCCCGAGCATAGCTCTCTCCATCGCACGCTGAGCGACTTTGAGCTTCTCCAGAAGGCCAGAGGTCAGGGACCACGTCTCGGTACCATACGTCATCACCGGCAACACACACTGGTTGAACATCCTGGTCTTTAGGCACTGAGGGATTTTCGATGAGAAGATTTCGCGTAACTTCCCGAACGCTGCCCATCCAAGTTGGATTCTTCGGGCGACCTCTTTGTCGAAGTTGGACCTACCTAGCTGTATAATCTGCCCTAAGTATGTGTAGTGGTCTACAACTTCGAGGATATCGTTCCCAACGATGACCGGTACAGGTGCAACATGGACGTTTGACATGATTTTGGTCTTGTCCATGTTCATTTTAAGACCCACCTGTTGGGAGACGATATCGAGGTCGCTGAGCATGGTGTTTAAATCCTCCAGCGACTCCGCCATGATGACTACATCATCGGCGAAGCGGAGGTGTGTGATGTATTCGCCATTGATATTGATGCCCAGTCCACTCCAGTTTAAAAGCTTGAAAACGTCCTCCAATGCGTTGGTGAACAGTTTCGGAGAAATCACGTCTCCCTGTCTCACGCCTTTCTGCAATTGGATTGGTTCCGTGCTATCTTCCTGGAGTCGGATGCGCATGGTGGCGTTTCTATACAAACACTTTAGCACCTCGATATATCTGTAGTCGATATGGCATCGCTGGAGAGACTGCAGCACCGCCCAAGTCTCGATCGAATCAAAGGCTTTTTCATAGTCCACAAACGCCAAGCATAGTGGCAAGTTATACTCCTCAGTCTTCTGTATAACTTGCCGCAGCGTATGAATGTGGTCTATGGTGCTAAAGCCTTTCCGGAACCCGGCTTGTTCGGGAGGCTGGAAGTCATCAAACCTGCGTTCGAGACGGTTCGTGATGACCCTAGAAAACAGCTTGTATACATGGCTCAGAAGCGAGATGGGTCTATAGTTCTTCAACAAAGAGTTGTCACCCTTCTTGAAGAACAGAACCACTACACTCCTTTGCCATGCTTTCGGCGTAGTTCCTTCGAGAATGACGGAATTGAACAGTTTCTGGAGGACTAAAAGTATCGGTTTTCCACCCGCTCGCAGAAGTTCTGTTGTGATTCCGTCATCACCCGGTGCCTTGTTATTTTTGAGCTGTCTGAGAGCCATCCTAATCTCATACAGGCTGATGTCTGGGATATCCTCGGTATAGTGCCGTGTCAGTTTAGCTCTTGGATCCCGAGCTGTACCGACAATGGGTTGCCGTGTCGAGGTGTATAACTGTCCGTAGAACCTTTCAAGCTCTCTCAGAATCTCTGGCTTCGACGAAACGATGCTGCCATTTTCGGTCTTCAGTTTCGTCATTTGGCTTTGCCCAACAGACGAATTCCTTGCGAATACTTTTGCGCCCTGATTTCGCTCTATGGCATCCCTGACTCGTGCGGCGTTATATGCACGCAGGTCGCGTCGCATAGACTTTGAAATTCGCCTATTAAGTTTGCCATATCCAGACATGTCAACTGAAGACTGCAGCCTCATCTCGTGTCGGTCTTTCAATAATTTAAGTGTTTCTTTCGAGAGCTTTTGAGGTCTATTTCGGCGTGGGTTTTTGAAAAACTCCGAGCCCACCGCTTGGACAGTTTCCACTAACCCATTATTTAACTCGTCAATCGTTTCACACTCAGCCAGGCACTGGAAGCGATTTTGCAGTTGGAGCTGGAACTGTTCGGGGTTCTGGACCTGGGCGCGACCAGGACGGAGTGTGGACCTCACCAGGCGTGACCTCTCCAGCTTGACATTGATATTCAGTGTGCCTGTTTTATCATACGACAAAATAAAAAAAATCGTGTCTAATACTTTTTCATTACCTAACTGACGGAGTAATTAGATTTTTAATTTTCATACATTGTCATCATCCCTATTGTCATCACCTCGACCCTTCTCGCGGGTGTAATAAGTTGCTAATGAAACATATTTAACAGAGCAGGAGCTCACTCTAAGGTACTTGTGACCTCCGATATGCTTCTCAAGTGTGAAGCTTATTGAAAAACCCAATTACTCTCCTCTCCAATCTCCCAATCCCCGAATGCCCAAAAGGCCGGTAACGCACTTGTAACACCTCCACCTCTGGTGTTTCAGGTGTCCATAGACGGCGCCGATTGCTCCGTCTGCTCGGTTACCGGCTTATTCCATAAAAATCCCCTTATGTAGAATTCATGTATATTAACTTACTTTCGCTATTTCGCTGTGAGCATCTATCGATGATATTAAATATATCATAAGACCTGGAATCAATCAATGTTTCGATACAATTATCTAGTTAATATTAGGCCCATAGCACACGGCGTATTATTATACGCGCAGACAACGCGCGTCTTCGGCGCCGTAAACGCTGATTGCTGCTTTTGCATTGATAATACAAGCACGCGCATGAAGCGCGTATACGCACTGAGCGTATAAAAATACGCCGTGTGCTATGCGCCTTAGGTACGTCAATATAATACTCTTTTGTTGTCATGTAACAATAATTCAGACGGAAAGAGTTATAAACATGTAAAAAAGGAACTAAATTATATTATTAAGAGTGTTTGAGTCGCAAAAGACCTGGATCAATTAAAATATATGGTTTACTCACGTATGCGATTCGAGAGAGCTCGATTAGTTTCGAGGGACACCGGGATTCATAATGAGTTGTGCCTGGCGATTAATGTCACGTGCCCTACGATGAAATGACATCGTAAGTAAACCGTATATTTTAATTATTTTTGGAAACTTTACGTCAGTTTGTAAACAATAAAAACAGACTTCCCAGAAATATCAATTTTAACGATACTTACCTAAATATGCTATCATTGTTATGCATCATAATCTCTTCCTATACGAATACATTTTGAAGCTTCAAAATAAAAAATCAAGTAATTTTTCTTCACTATTTATTACATACACATAAAAAATATCGTAACTATTTTACTGTTTTTCATGTAATAACGGAAATTGTTAAGAAACTCGTGACTGATTGAAAATAAATGATATTTGCCATTAAGATAATAATTTACTAGCAATTGAATAAACAAGTATATAAAAAATAACACGGTTTCAGACTAATTATATTCTGAAAATTGAATTTTGAGGCTCGACATACGACGCGGCGACTGTCGCAGAATGCTGCTCATGAGAATATGACCCTCCAGCATGGCTTGAAACCAGTCGAGTTCCTTATCAAACAGTTACGTGAGTAACCGAAAACGTAACAATTAATTTAACATCTCTCACGAAAGTAATAAATAAAAATGTAAGTGTAGGAGAGCCATGCTTCGGCACGAATGGGCCGGCTCGCCGGAGTGATACCACGATCTCACAGAAAACTGACGTGAAACAACGCTTGAGTTGTGTATTGTCGTGTGAGTGAGGTTACCGGAGGCCCAATTACTCCGAAGTCTCCCCAATCCCCGAATCCTCAACAACCCTCAAACTCCCAGAAGGCCGGTAACGCACTTTGTGTTCCAGGTGTCCATGGGCGGCACCGATTGCTTACCATCAGGTGATCCGTCTGCTCGTTTACTGGCTTATTCCACAAAAAATATAATGAACAAGGTTTCAGACTCTGAATTGACATACCTATATACACACATAAATCTCTCTAGATTAAATGGTACATTTAAAAGCATAAACTAATGGTTATACGATTTAAGAAATAAATAAAATCGGGTAGTATTAGTCTACATGTCTGATTTTTAAATTATCCCAAGTTCATTTGTAATGTTCTTGGATCTGGACAGACACCTTCATCGTCTTTGACATGGCGGAAAACTGGGAAAGAAAGAGAAATATATGAAATCATATTGTACGACATAAAAATATGTTAAATAACATCAAGACTTCGAAAATTTTATTTAAAAATCCTTTGTTTTTGCCGAAATGTAGATGTGCTCCATCGTAGACCGCTTCATCGCTTACCACCAGGCGAGATAGTGGTCAAACTACAGCCCGTCAAATATATATATATATCTAAATGAGACAATGTATTTTCTATTTTGTGTTTCTTCTAGTGGCAGTCAAGAGGTTAAAGAATTGAAGATGACTTTATAGAAGTTCCCTAATTTAAAATCTTTATGATCCATTATTATATGGGATTCATAATGTAAAAGTTTATTGTTACATTGAACAAGTAGAAACTAATAACTTTACTAAAGTCTCCAAAGTCCACAAAAATCGTTTTCAAGTTTACCTAAGTATCTTCATATACCGAAGTATCTGTATTTATTTTTTCTTTTCTTTTTAATTTTGTATTATATTTGTAGATACTTGTGTGCATCCCTACTCTCGAACAAATGTTTTTTCTTTCTTTTTTTTCAATTCAAAGATTTTAGATGGAGTTTGGTTATTTGGTCGTGTACGTACCTACACATATTTCTACTTATGCCTGATTAATTACCGTTTTTCAAACTTCTCCTAAATTTTAAAGAGCCCATAAGTTAGGATAGTTTTAGTTTTCTCCAATGTATATTGTAAAGGACCCACACTTTATCGAAGGAATTAGACAGAGATTCCAACGTTATAATGGATTAAATTTAAGTCAAATGTTCGATAAGACGGTCAAAATAAGAATACCTCACATTAAAATTCACTTCAATTTAAAAAGTTAACAAATCATATCAGTTATCATATATTGTCATAATTAAATATTAATGTTTTACTTGAATTTATGTAAATATTATATTTATAGTTATATACTGAAAATCTAAAACACCGACATCTAGGCTAATTAACCTTACAATTAACGTTTACCGCTACGTCTTGCTTGAGCGATTTAGAAGCGAATACGATTTTAAAGCGGTAACACGCGAATTCAATGCGATGCGGTGCGAAGCGGCGGCATGTCCTACGTGCATGCGAATCGTTTCCCTACGAACATATTACATTAAACCGAACAAAAAACATGACAGTACCGCAACCAAATACGACAGTTCGCGCAAAAATATTAAATCAACTGATCACGTCCGCGTCCTACGTGCGTATTGTGACGTAGAACACTTCAATATGTTTCGCTTTGTTGTTTTCGCGCCGCGCCGCACCGCTCCGCGTTCTCTTCTAGATCGCCCACGCAGGACGTAGCATTACAATACAAGTAACGCTACGTTCTGCGTGAGCGATTTAGAAACGAACGCGGTTTATTTATTTATTTATGTACACACATTCAACACAGAGGACAATACATAATAAAAAAACAGAGTACATAGGCCCCACATATTCCAACTGGAATTTCTTCCTGTGGGCCTGTGGCAGGAAAAGAAATAACAACACTGAGACACATAGTGTGTTACACAAACAAGATAAAAATCAATTAATAAAAAAAAAGTAATAAGACCAAAGAAACCAATAGAAATAACAATAATAAACAATAAAACAAATTAATATAATACAATTATAACACACATATAAATAAATACAGAAAAACAAATCTATATTTCAAGAGGAAAGATAATGTTCTCTCACTTGTCTCTTAAAGATAGAGATAGACTTGGCGTCCCGAATGTTCGGCGGGAGCGAGTTCCATAGTCTCACTGCATGAACGGAGAAGGAGTAGGAGTAGAAGTCGGTATTATGGGGCACAATTTTAAGATAGGATTTAAGATGAGAACGAGTAAGGACCTCGGCGGTTATGAAGCGGTAACACGCGAATTCAATGCGATGCGGTGCGACGCGGCGGCTATGTCCTACGTGCATGCAAATCGTTTCACTTCGTTTTTGTTTCCACCATTATAACCAAACAAAAACATGCCAGTACCGCATCTATATATGAGAGTTCGCGCGAAAATATCAAGCCAACTGATCGGGTCCGCGTTATTTCTTGCCGCTCCGCACCGCATCCCCCGGGTGTATTGTCACGTAGGACACTTCAATTGGTTTCGACAGTTTGTTGTTTTCGCGCCGCACCGTACCACTCCGATGTCGCGGAGAACCTAACGGGTAACCGGGGCTCCGGCTCGACGTGCAGGAGAAAGAACGGGGTGGTTTTTAGTCAGTAAGAGTCTGACACTCCCTTCCGCCTCACCCAGGCGGGAGCAGTCATTCGATGATTTTCCCCCCTTAAAAAAAAAACCGTACCACTCCACATTCACTTCTAGATCGCTCACGTAGGACGTAGTATAAGGGGCTAGTTTAGAAGTTACGTCATGATAAGTACCTTTTAGTTATGAGATACATATAGTGAAAACGGCTACAAAAGACAGAAATTTAAGTTATACATACCCATATTGTATTCGCAGGAATATTCAAATAAATCGCATATGTCTAAAAATGTTCTCGCTTCGTTGACGGACTTGCCACATACGATGACCGTGTCGTGGAAACATATGTACGCATTCTCACAAGCTTTCTTCAATTCGGTCTGAAAATGTGGTAAAATTTTAAATAAAGTGCCCTGAATAATATTAAATAATAGTGGGTAATAAAAGTCTGTTAATCCCGAGGAGTGCTCTGGGTATTTTCGAGGCCCGAGTGGAAAGGTTGCATATGGACAGGCGTGCTCCATTTCAGGACGTATCATCGCTTACCACCAGTTGAGGTCGTGGTCAAATTAGTGTATTTAGTTACCCTTAAGTTATGTTTAAACCTCCATTTTATTTCGGTGTTTCTACTCAAAACATTCAGCTAGGCCTTAGAAAATATCGATCTTCTTTAGTATGATATATAATATTTTGTCTTATTTATTATGACTTACTTATAAAATAAAAAACATATAACATACTTACAAGGTGGCCTTTATCACTAATCACATGGGAATCAATGAACAATGGTGACAACACTAATAATAACAATAAGGTTCTAATTATTATTACAAACATTATAAAATAAACATTGACGGACTAAGTTGTTGACATCTAAGGAGAGTATGAAGCAGAGGAGACTTTGAATTGTTGATGGTAACGGATAGACAATGACAGGATGTTATTAGTATTGGAGAAGCTAATGTAAGCGTAAAGTTCTTGTAATTCTGATCATAACATTATTATGCTGTATGGTAAATGGTTACGAATAAATGAAGGAGTAAAGCGTTCATATGAGAGCCATGCTTCGGCATGAATGGTCCGGCTCGACTGCGGTAATCCATGGCACAACGCTTACGTTGTATTTTGTCATGTGGGTAAGGTAGCCGGACGGCCAATAGGTACTCCCCTCTTCATCCCCAAACCCCTAATGCTTAAAAGGTCGGCAACGTTCTTGCAACTCCTCGGATGGTGCGGGTGTCCACGTCAAATGCAACAATCAGGTATTCCGCCGGCTTGTTTGCCGCCTTATGTTGCAAAAAAATCATATGGGATATTCATGCTTCGGCCTAAATGGGCAGGCTCGAATGGTGGAGTACCAGTAGAGCCTGCCCATTTATACCCACGGCCTCAAAACCGGCGTGAAATAACTCTAAGCTTGCTTTGTGTTTCTACGTATAAGAGGCGTTATGATTTTAGTCACAAAGCCCACCTAGTGGGTGTTACAACCTCTTCAGGCATAAAATGTATTGTAAATAATTAAAATGTAATTGTTTGTGTAAAATATGTACATATTCAACCAGCAATAATATTGGCCTTTTATTTTGCTTTCTGTGTTTCTTTAATATAAAAATATTGTATTATAATAATAGCATTGCACATTACATGCATAATTTAATAATGCAACAGTTGCATCTAAAATACGTTGACATTAAACATTCAATATTTAAACTTAATGTCAAATTGTAATCTTCAAAATTGCTTAACTTATAATTTCGTAATAAATAGATATTATTTTCACAGAATTTGGATAGGTAGGTGGTTCATCGTGAATCTATTCTTTTTTTTCTGGAATAGGCCTGCAACCGGTTCCCTATAAATTTGTATAAAAAATTAAGACCTAATATAATTTTACATAATTGTGTTTGACCTAATTTTATAATATAACTACGCATAGCAACTTACGCATAATTTTTTTAAGCATAATTTCTCTAGTCATAATAATGATTAAGCATATAGTTCTAAAGTATAACTTTTATATATCTTAAACCATACATTTATTTACGCATGCATTCATGGAGCATGCAAGCAAGCATGCAGCGTGTTAGAGTGAGACACGGTTACCCGTTAGGTTCTCCGCGACTCCGAATCGGCATCGGCCCTGTTGGGCCCCATCTGTGGTGGTCTGATGGCTCTTTGAGGCGCGCGCGGAACGCGACGCGCCGTACGCTCGGCTCTGTTTCTGGTCGGACGGGGAGCCACCCATGCTCGCCGTCCGCAGGCCCGCGCTTACGGTGGCCGGTGATCGTAAGCATGCAGCGTGTATTAAATACCCAATCACTTTGAATAATCCATTGTTATTTTTAAACAATATTCAGACAATTTATTCTATATAAAGTACAGAAGAATCTTAAGAAGGTCAACTATATCGACACGTGTAAAGCTGGAACGTGTAAAAAAGTAAATAAATGATGTTGGCACGTGGCAACTTCTAGTTTCTATTCTGAGGCATGTAATTGTCAGGGGAAAACAGTTTCTATGTTCTGTCCAAGAGAACTGATATTAAAATGCAAATTACTTTTACGTTGTTGTTTGACCATTATTGGATGAATAATTTGCAAAAGGACTAAAAATAAAGGAAATGATTGATAAATATATTTTTGAGTACTAACCTGTCAGGTATAAGGGGTAGGCAGAGCAGCACGTCACGGTCGTTGTATAATGTAACATCTACTTTTCACTATTTATGTTATGAGTCTCATGTAATAGGGGGTGAGCATATTGCCATATATCAGGCACAGTTCCAAACTCCATGAGAGTTGTGTGTGTGCAAATGAATTGAACCCGATATCTCTTGCCTGGCACTTGCGACCATTCTGCCAACGAGGCAGTCATCATAAGTACCTACATAGATTTTATTATCAAGTATAAGAAAGATAGGCTTACCCCCTATTACAAGCAACTCATAACATAAATAGTGAAAAGTGGGTGATACGTTGTACAGTGGCATTAAATGCTGTAATGTGCATCTCTGTTTACCCCTTCGCGGATAAAAGGCGTGATGTTATGTTATAGGAAAGGTAAGGCCAGCAACGCACTTAAGACTTCTCTGGTATTGCGGGTGTCCCTGGGTGGCGCTTGTCGCTTACCATCAGGTGATCCGTCTGCATGATATTGCATAAAAATGATAAGCGGTATGCGATTTAAAATGAAACAACCAATACAATAGTGATACACATTTACTTAACTAAGGAATAAATTGTCTGAATATTGTTTAAAAATAACAATGGATTATTCAAAGTGATTGGGTATTTAATGAATTAGTTTAATCATCGTAATAGCTGTTGGTGGGTCGACGGGAGACGGTCAACTGTGTGCGGTCATCGGGACATGGCGTCTGCTTGTAATCTGTGAACAAATACAGAAGCATTTTGAGTATTGTTTTCTTTTCAAATAGGATTTAGAATTTCATGTTAGTTTATGGTAGGCCGGTAAACGAGCAGACGGATCACCTGATGGTAAGCAATCGGCGTCGCCCATGGACACCTGTCACACCAGAGGCGTTACAAGTGCGTTACCGGCCTTTTGGTGATTAGGAGTTTGAGGATCGTTGGGTATTCAGGTATTGGGGAGATTGGGGAAGGGGAGGGTAATTGGGCCTCCGGTAACCTCATTCACACAACGAAACACAACGCAAGCGTTGCTTCACATCAGTTTTCTGTGAGGCCGTGGTATCACTCCGGTCGAGCTGGCCCATTCGTGCCGAAGCATGGCTCTCCCACACTTAAACCCTCTCCCACACACGTTTACTGATAGGTGGTTGTAGTTTTAAGATTAGTATAATTATGTTCTAAATTTTTAAACTACGGCAAGACACGGAGAGGTGGTTTGCAGTTGCACCATCTTCACGAAGAGGTGAGTTGCAGCATTCTCTAGATTTTCGGTTCCTCAATCCGTCTGACCATACTTATTTGGTCAGCTATAAACTAAATTTAAATCAATAACTCGATATAGATAATGAGCTTTGAACTATAAATTGAGATCAATTCAAAACTGAGACCTCAAACTTCATCTAGCGCTTCAATTCAATTTTCGTTAAGATTGGTTCATATCGTTTTGGACTGCTTCGTTGGCCGAGTGTCTCGGGTTTGATTCCCGGGTTGGGCAAAGTACTCCTGGGTTTAAAAAAAATCTCAGTGGTAGCACGGAGTCTGTAATTGTGCTCGGTATATGGCAATAGGCTCACCCCCTATTACAAGTGACTGTGGAATTAAGTTCCGTAATGTGCACATCTGCCTACCCCTTCGAGGATAAAAGGCGTAATGTTATCTGGTTCATATCAGTACTTTTTATTTATTTATTTATTTATTAAAACTTTATTGCACATATAGTGAAATTGGCGGACTTAATGCCGTAGGCATTTTCTGACAGTCGACCATTGGGTGGTGCAGAATGTTAAAGCGGTAGGTGCAAAATTGTAAAAAGAAAGTATGAAGTAGATAACGAAGTTAAGGTAATAAAATATTAAAGAGGGAAGACATGATTGTTATAGTCGATAATACATAACTAAGGGTATAGGGTCTTAAAATGAATTATATAATAAATATAATATATCCTAAATATGCATACATATAATATAATACATACATATATAAATAAATGCAATACATAGACTACATATTACCACTGTTTTGAGTTTGCCACTTTCTATAAATGTGTTCCCGAACCTTGAATTTAAATGAACAGCGATTATTTGCCATTCTGATTTCCTTGGGCAGCGCGTTCCACAGAGAGACAGATTGAACGAAAAAGGAGGAGTGAAGATAGTCAGTGCGGTGAGTGGGACATTGAAGTTGACGGTTATTAGATGAGCGAAGGTATTTAGAATGGTTTGCGCATGTATATTGGAAGTAGGAAGCTAGATAAACAGGTGAAGAAGGAGAGTCGAGAAAAGAAAATAAAGTAGTTAACGCCCTTTGTTCCCTGCGCAGGCGTATGGGCAGCCATTTTAATTGCAACCGATGTGCAGAAACATGATCATATTTACGTAAATTGAAAACGAATCGAATGCAGTTATTTAGAAGACGGTCAATTTTGTTGAGTAGATCTGCATTCAGGTCGTAGTAACACATCAGCATAATCGATGATAGGAAAAATCAGGGCCTGCACGAGCCGTGCCTTGGTAGTAGACGGAAGGAAGTTTCTAAGGCGGTACAAGCCTCGCAACGACCCAGTTACCTTCTGGCATACACTAGTAACCTGTGCACGCCAGCTCAATGTGTTATCAATATGTAAGCCAAGATCCTTCACATCGTCACTAAACGGGATTGCCACATTATTGTACGAGACAGGCTGCAGCGACGCGACACTGACTGTTTTCCAGGTACGTGTGCTTCCAATGATTATGGCTTGACATTTATTTGGATTTACTTCTATGCCGAACCTTTGTGACCAGTTGTAAATAGCAGCCAAATCCCCATTTACTGCCGTGATAGCACTAGGTAAGTCATCCACTGCAGCCTGACAGTACAACTGCAAGTCGTCCGCATACAGATGATACGCACACCGAAGTTCAGAAGTAATGAAATTAATAAAGATTGAAAATAAGAGAGGAGAGAGAATGCCGCCTTGAGGGACACCAGCCAGCAGATCACACCAACTTGAAGAATTATCGTCAAGCCGGATCGACTGCTGACGCCCCCGAAGATAGGAAGAGAACCAGTCCAGTGTTTTGTCAGAGACTGCAAGATGGGACAGGATGGCCAAAAGGAGATCGTGACTGACCATATTGAAAGCATTTGAAAAGTCGACTAATACTAAAACAGTTACTTTGGTGTCCTCAATCCCTGCCCTAATATCGCCAGTCACTTTAAGGAGGGAGGAGACAGTGCTGTGTCCAGGTCGAAAACCTGATTGGAGAGGGCTTATTAAACTGTTTCCATAAACAAACCGTGACAGCTGCTTATGGACACAAGCTTCAAGCACCTTAGACAGGAAGGGAAGGATTGAGATTGGACGGAAGTGAGTGGGAAGAGATGGATTACTAACCTTAGGTAGTGGACGAACAAAAGCCTTACGCCACAAGGACGGGAACACTCCGGAATACAAGGAATAGTTGACAATATGGGTAATTGCTGGAAGGAGATAAACCAGGATGGACATGATCATGTCACGGGAGATGGAGTCACAGCCAACAGCTTTGGATTTAATGGAGAGGATTGTCTTACGAATCTCCTCCGACTGGACTGGTATGAAGTGGAAATTTTCGACCCCAGGACGAGGCAGACTAGAAATAGAAGACAAGGTGTTTCGCCTAGTTAGGTGATCCAGAGATGAGACAGTGGAAAAATGATTATTAAGTTCATCTAAGCCAATTGAAGAAGGAAGGTTAGCGGGTTGCGGTTTGCCGATACCTAGAGTTCTCAAGAACTTCCAAATATCAGCTGGAGATGAAGAGGAAATGTTATTGAGAATGTGGCGGCGTTTGGCGTTGCGTACCATCTGATTACATCTGTTCCTCGCAGTTTTATATGCCGTCCAGTTCTCCTCTGTCCGATCCCTCTTGTGCTTCCGAAACGCGCGGTCCCTGCGACGCATAGCCGCCTGAATCCCTCTGGTCATCCACGGTGCCGGAGCACGTTTTAATCGGATCATTTTGACAGGCGCATGATGGTCGTAAAGGTTAATGACAGCTTTGTTGAAAATTTCAATCTTGTCATCAACCGTAGTGGCTTCCATTAGTGGTTCCCAGTCTATACTGGACGCGTCCTCCAAAAGCTTCTCATTGTCCACCTTCCCAAAGCAGCGTCTGTACAGTACCCTGGGTTTTGCCTTGGGTGGTTTCAGGATGTAGGAGAGGTATATAAGGTCATGATGAGAAAATGCCGGAGCGTCATGTTGACCATGACAAGAGACGAGGGACGGATTGGATGTGAGGATTAGATCGAGCCAGGAGTCGTCTGCGACAGTATTGTGGTGAGTGGGTTGGAGTGGTAATATGTGCAGACTAGCTGACTCGACCAGGTGTAGGAGTTTGCGAGATCGAGGGGAGTGGGTAAGGGATCAGTGTTAAAGTCACCCATGATTACGAGATGTTCGTACATTGAACCCACGGATTCTAAAACTGATTCGAATTCAGTGAAGTAATCGACAGTTGGAGGGCAATATACAACCCCAATAAGAATTTTGGCCCCCTGGACACAAACCTCCAAGAATATATACTCAGCAGGACAATTTACGGGAGAAAGGTTGAGTAATTTGTAAGGGAAGTCACTGCGAAGATACACTGCCACACCTCCCCCCCTCCTAACAATCCGGTCATTCCTAAGCAGAATGTAACCTGTAAGGGGGTAGGTAGTGGATAGGAGTTGCGGCTTGAGCCAGGTTTCAGAAAGCAGAATGGCATGTACATTACTATTGTTAAATGTTTCATAGAAGTCACTGTAATGGCTCGGGAGACTTTGTGCATTTATGTGGCAGACATTGAAAAATTTGTCGGACGAGAGAGAACGATTAATTAAATCACTAAGGGAACCGCCCAAAGAACGGAAACTGTCATTAGTCGAAGAGACATCATCGTCAGCAGATATAAAATCGTCAGTATCGCACATATGCTGGAAGTACTACAAGATATATGAATTTTATAAATATATGTTACTAATAAATATATATATATTATGTATATTCTATTAAAAAGTACTTAAATAAGTATGAGCGCGGAACAAATAAGGCAACAATTAAATCGTAAACGCCTGCATCCCCACACCACCCGCCAGCTAACAACATCGATGCACATTTAAAAAAGATGGATACGTTGACATGAAAATGCGATAGTAAAATGCAAATACAACCAGGATAAAAACAAAATTAAGAAGAAAAAGAAATTTAAAGATAATTAAACAAAGTGAACAAAACAAATAATAAAACGAGATTAGAGCAGCATACATTAGTGCAACAAAAAACGAAACTTTACTACATCGCGTCAGTGGGTTGAAAACTTACTATTGAATGACCATAGAGTGTGTATGTGTGACAACAAGCAAAGCTGGTAACTAAACGTAACGTCAAACTCAAACTTTTGTGATTGTCAAATGTCAATTGTTGTGAATGATTTTTGAGTGTTAAATTAAATAATTAAGTGTACGAACTGTTGAGTGAACATGGTTGTATTAAATTAAGTAATTTTAATAATATTGTGTAGGTAAACAGCAAAACTAAATCGAATGTAAAAATGTATATACCTGCGCTTTGTTTACAATACAGGATAGTGGGTTGAAGTGTAATTTTATTACTGTACCACCCACTGACACAAAAGATGATAAAATAAAGGTAAGTTGTTATAACAATTATTCGAATGACTCTCTTTTCGGATTTGTATGCACTGATAGCTCAATATATTGCGTCTAATACCTATATTTTCCCCTTTTGCAGACCATCGCCCGGCGCCTTAGGGTACTTTGACAGAAGTGGCTTCAGCTCGTCCATCGAAGTAATTCGGTGTTTACTTCCGTCAAGAGATTTGACCACTATGACACCGTCTGGGTCCAGCACGACTGAACTCCAAAATGCAAACGCGCCTTTCCGAAGACCTCTTGCCGGCGTCTTGTGAGGAACTCCTTGACAGAGATGGAAGAACCTTGAGACCCTTTTTGGCTCTCCACACGAAGACTGTCTGCAACTGCCCCGAATCTCACTAATATTGGCCTGTGCCTGTTTTCTGTCTTTGATGTACCAAGCCTATGGCAAGCCTTGAGGGATGCTGGTGTAAAGTGTTTCAGAGAAAGTGTTCTCAATATATCTAGAAACAATCGCATAGCAGTCCTCGCCATCATTCTCCTTAATTCCGTGGAACAACAGAGCCTTTTCTTCGTTTCCGGGTCTCAGCATCTTCGAAACTCCTTAACACATGCACTGATCTGACTGCGGAGCAAGCCCAGCATGCTATACATCAGTGTTCTGAAGGTCCGGAGGTCCTCTGCAACTTTAGCTACGTTTCTTTGGCTGGTCCGGCTGACTTCATCTGACTCTTCAATTCAGCCATTCCAGTCGCGAACTTATCCTCCAGTCTCAACTGAACAGTCAATACCTGGGCCAACTGTTCCTCCATCTCCGGCTGCTACTGTGGCTCAGTGATTCTGTGATTACTGTGGGTGCTAATGATGCTTAGTGTGATGTGCTGATGATGGGCTGGCAGGTGGTATCAGACTTAGGCTTTAAGTTACGTTAAAGAGCCACAATTGTAAATAAAAAAATAAAATAAAATAATAATAATAAATGGAATTTGTAAATAAATAAAATCCTTAACAAAAAACACGTCTGACACTTGTTGGCGCCTACCCGCGAATCTTTCTGTATAAAATATTATACTTATACTTTTTGTATAAAATATTAATAAAACATTTTTATATAATCAAAAACTTTCGTATTTGTAATATTAATAGGATTACTATCTATATTATAAAAGAAATGAAACTTATTAACTTACGAAACCAAAAATATCTATAAATATCAATCATATTACTTGAGTACGCCAATGTTTGTTTTCTCTAGTGACTTCAAAACGGGGTTATTTTGACACGACATTCAGATCACGTACAGTGTACAAGGTATATAACGCAGTTATATTATTATTTTGTTTGTAAATATTTTAGCTGCATATAAATAGCTTTCCTTTAAACATAAACACATATAAGTTATAGTAATTTAAAAACTATATGACTTCGATTTCTTTTATATTCTTCGGACAACTGTTAGAACCTTGTCGACCACTTGGTGCCATTTGATCGTCGACTTCAGGGACAGCTTGTATAACTTCATAATTATTAAAGGAGTAAGCTAGGGGTAATGTTATCTTTTACTTTATTTATTTTCAGCCGGAACCGCTGCAGCGCAAAGGCCTTCCTACCTCCCTTTTTAAAAGTATTTATTTATGTTGAAAAAATATTTTTTGTTTTCTGTTTCTATTATTTTGTTTGTCTATTTATCCTCCGTAACCTCTTTAGCATGTTTACAAATAATCTATAAAAACCTTAATCTGTCTTTTAATCAAGTTTATCCTAACCTTCTTTACAAAAAATATCTTCTCTAATGATTCTAAGCAGGAAATAATTTAAAGATTACTAGAACACGAGAGTTTAATGCATCACTGCTAATCGAGCGTCAATCATTGTGACTATCGATCTATCTACTTCTGCACACGCCGACAGTTGTAGCTACCCATCGGTAAATGGATCGAAAGAGGTTACATTATTTCTGTTTTTCCCTGAACTGATTGGCAGAACTAAAGTAAAACTACAGTCAGCTATGTCATTTACAGCCAGTTTCAATAACCTATCTATCTGCAGATTTGCTTACTAGAGATAGAATTTTGGAGGAGCTCCATACAAAACGTATCAAAATTCTATCTCCAGTAAGCAAATCTACAGATAGATAGGTTATTGAAATTGGACGTTAGTCTGCAATTATCTCCTTCTTCTTGTTTTTTGCAGTCGATCTTTGTATAACGAGTCAAATATTTGATTTACGTTGAATGGGTTTCATTCGATTTTGAATTGCACCCACCATAACCAACGCAACTCGCTTAGTTACATTAAGGTTTACTAGTTCATGATCAAAATAAAAAATCACTCTAATATTATAAATATGAAAGTTTCTTTGTTCGGACATTTGTCCGTCAATCACGCTGAAACTACTGAACGGATTTCATGACATTAGGTATACACCTAGTATCAGTTCAGTCAGCCCGTACCCTGCCTATACAGGCTGACTTGGGTGATAGGACATTTTATACCGATTAAATGCTCCTATGCGATAAAACAATAATTATATTCTATGCGGAAGAAGTCGCGAGAAACAGTCTAAACATAAATTTGGCAGAGTACTAACTTCTCCTCCTAATGCAGTTGTAGTCGAACATGTCACAGAGATCCCTGAATCCCATGATATCTCCAGCGTGGCTTAAACCGCAGATAGGCACGCGGTCGTGGTTGCAGACCTTCGCCATACTGCACCACTTAGCTCCCATCTGTGACAAAACATATTAAAAGGGACAGGAGTAGGTTAATACCAAATACTTATGAGTTAAATGATAACTTACAAAACGGCGTGGCCGGGTATTATCCTGAAAATCAATTGAAATGTTAATGTAACAAGTTGAAGAAATATACATTTCTTCTGGTTCTAAAATAATTTAATGTCATTCTTGGGATACTACAGATACACTATAAAGCACATTAGTTCTTCTTATTGATCGTCATTCTACAACTGGACAAAACATGACCAAAAATATTCTCTTAAAATCGAGGCGTGAGGGAATATGGGTTGGTCAAAAATTAATGTATTAATTAGCGTTGCCTATATTGCCTGTCATTTAATATTATGTTGAGCTTCATGACAACAATTGGACTAATAACATAACTACGTATATAGTTACTAGGCTTCTGGATTTTTGTGGACTTGTTATCTAATTAGGCATTGGTTTTTTTACGGGATAAGCCGATAAACGAGCAGACAAGTCACCTAGTGGTAAGCAATCGGCGTCGCCGATCGGCACCCGGAACTCCAGAGGTGTTACAAGTGCGTTATCGACTTATTAGGGAGTAGGAATTTCAAGATTGTTGGGATTTAGGGATTGAGGATATTGGGTAAATTGGGTCTCTGGTTACTCGACGAAACACAACGCAAGCGTTGTTTCACGTCAGTTTTCTGTGAGGCCGTAGTATCACTCCGGTCGAGCCGGCCCATTCGTGCCGAAGCATGTCTTTTTCACACTTGCAAGTATATAAGCTCTATTCTGTGTACAATTTTGTGGACTATGATGTTACTAGGATGCTGGGTATATGTAAACATAGATACGATCACTAAATAATGTTCAAACATGGCTGGGTGTCATGGCAGCGCGCCAAACTATAACGACTCGTGGTTCTCACTTGTACCAGTGTCTGATAGCCGTTTATGAACATATGCTTCTGTTGGAATAGAAATAATGGGCGACAGTATACAGTGTTTATATGAGGAAATTTAACACTAATACTATGTACGTTATTTTAATATTGTTAGGCCCATAAAGCGGGTAAAATGTAATTATTATTTGCAAAATTACATGGATATACTTTCGTGATTTCGACATACTAATTCACTATTATGTTTTCGGCTTACTCACGTAACTGTTTGACGACGAACTCGACTAGTTTCAAGCCATGCTAGAGGCTCATATTCGTGAGCAGCATTCCGTGACCCGCGACGCGGCGACTGTCAGTAGCATGGCTCAAACAAGTCGAGTTCCTCGTGAAACAGTTACGTGCGTAAGCTGAAAACACAATAATTAGTCACATAAATACTCCATTGATGTAGAGAAAAAATATTTTATCAAAGTTTAAGAGTCATTAGTGTGACATAATGTATCACTATTTTAGTTAGTTATGGCCCCAACACTATATTGCAATAGATAAGGTTGTCAAATGCCACAGAGAGCACTGTCATACTTAGGTGTGTGGAGTCGACGTGTGTTCTGTCCGAATTGTATTGATTAAATAATAGTAATAAATCTGAATATAAAGATACAAGTGGTTTAAATTAATTAAGCAATATAACAATTAGAACACCCCATACTATAACAGTTAATTTTTAAGCCGTTTGCCTCCCTGGTTTCAATTTGTATAAAAATATAGCTGAGTTAGGCACTTACCTGTTCTCCAAAAAATATAACATGAGAAACGATAGGTATTTTATTCATATATTTAATTATTAAAGAAAATTGTTAGTCAAATCTTCATACAATATAGAAATTAATACACTATTTGAATAGGTTTACAATAAAGAAAGAAGAAGTAATGTCGCAAATTACTTTTTTTACCTTCCGCCCCATCGCAATGTCTTCGTTATCTCTCTCCTTTGGAGGTCCGTGAGCCTCTACCATGAATATTATAGAACATACTATACAGAACACTGAAAATTTAAACTAAATTAATTGCAAACATAATTGAATCAGTCCTGATTTTTTTTAAAGGGGAAAATTATCCAATTCCTGCCTTGGGTGAGGCGACATAATAGATTGTCAGACTCTTACTGACTAAAAACTACCTCGTCCTACTCCTGCTTGAGTTTGAGCCACGGCAACCTACTAGCTATTTTTATAGTTAGTACTCAGAGACATGATATTGTTAGTTGCACATTTTAAGTCCAATTACTGAGCATAAGATTGTAGGTTTAACCCCAATGGGTAAAATATTATTGAAATTTTTTATTCTACAATTTCAGTTACTAAGGATAATGGTATGACATGGAGTCTCCCACGGTATCCGATATTCAACCTCTACTTCTAATAAGACTAGCGAATAGTGGGTGTTACATTGAATATTTGCTTCGCAGAATAACATGAAATAATACGTTCCAATGTAGGCAGTTACCTATTTAACTACCTACATAAGGTAACTACCTACAACATAACATAACAGGGTTGTTCCACCCGTAAGGCATACGAAAGTTCCGATCCGTTCTCGAAAAGCGAACAGATGTTGAAATGTTAGGTACTTGGCAATTTGCCCGGTGCGGTGAGAAACGTACCAACTTTTCACAACAAGGTTTCGTGCAGCAAAAGTATTTTGTAGGTTTTAATTAATTTTGCGGAAATGAAAAGCCTTTTTGTTTTTGTTTTTGATTAGTTAGTAAATTGCACTTCAATTCTTAATTAGTGTGCAGGACCATCATTTTTAAAGTGATGTTAAAATGTTACTAGCTTTTTCTGCCATAAAGACACTTGAATTCTAATAAAGATTACAACAAAAGATCTTAGTTGACATTTGTTTAATGTTTAAAACAACTTAGAAATAGTAAATTAATTTATAAATTTCTTACCAAAAGCGTTGCAGAAAGACATATTACCCTATCAACAAAACGTGTTCTCTCGAAGGATACACTACAAGTGACCAATTAGTGTTTACTTTACCCATCGACTCTAGAACATTCTCTATTGTCTACATGTTTAGCAAAACTTCCGCTAATTCCTCGAATAAGATTGAATTTTGTAAATATCATACGATCATATTGAAGTAGGTACTATGTTGTTCCTGAAATACACTAAATAAAGATGGTCATGGCACTTGTTTACCTTCACTCATAATAATATCAATCGCAGTTTAACTCGTCGAGTACCGGTTTTATAGACACAATTAAAGAACAGGTCGCGGTCACCGGTGACCGCTTGGTGTTTGACAGTTTAATTGATGATTCAACAGAGGTTATTTTTTTAATTTTAAAAGGCTTGTTCCACCTGTTTGTGTACAGGGTCGGCTTAATACCATGGGTATTCTCTTCTCTTCTCAGGGGACTGAATTTTATAAAGTTGATAATTATTCTTCACTAATTGACCCCGCAAACTTCCCTGGACTTACACAAACATTTCAAGACCAAAATTGACCAAATCGGTTCAGTCGTTCTCGAGTTTTAGCGAGACTAACGAACGGAAATTCATTTTTATTTATATAGATTTTAATTTAAAATAGTCATGTTTGTACGATATAAATTATTTTGACATGCGTAGTGTTGAGGTCTTCAACTATCAGAGATATTTTATGAAAGTAATCTCGCGGTAGGGATCTTATAAAGTAGGTACTCAGAAAACTACATAAATTGTGGTACCACTACGAAGAAATACCATCTGGCTAGAAATATTTCGAGAAAGATTTACATCTCATGAAATGGGAAACTTGAAATCGGCAGCTAGTTACAAGTTTGCTAGAATCTGTTTCCCTGTAAGTTTGCAATAGTTTTGGCGATGTTGCAACTATTGAAGTGGAGCTGACGGAAATTATTAAACCTATTAAACTATAAATTGTAATTTATCTGATTAACTGTGTTTTTCAATTAACTGTGCGCTTCTCACGTAGGTTTCTTCTTTTTCCGAACCCATACGACCTTCAAACCTTGAAACCTTGAAAAAGGCCGTTAAGCTGTACCTGTGTTCATAAGACCTGTACCTATGTATTACCTTAACATGCAAATAAAGACTATGAGTTTGAGTTTTAAGAAAAGAGTGTATTCCTTTTTAAAAGGCCGGCAACGTATACCTATGACTCCTCTGGTGTTTCGAGTGTCCATGGCGCTGATCGCTTATCATTAGGTGATCCGTCTGCTCGTTTGCCTTCTATTCCATAAAAAAAGACACGTCCTATTGTAATAGAGGGTGAACCTATTGTCAAATACAAGATACAGAAAGTCAAAACCTGCAAAATTTATTATCCCCATAGTTTGGTTGGCCGGTATTTTTCGTACATACTTTAATTAAAGATTTTTATTTGTTTATTAATTTATTATGCACTGAAACTAGCACATACGACAGACGACGGATATCACGTTACCAGATATAAGAAAATGGCCGATGTCCTTCGTGTCTATGTGTTTATGTTCTGCGTGTAACGTTATGGTAGCCAGGTACCACAGTCGTTGTTTTAAGAGACTGTGTCTACTTATTTTTTAAACGTTCTTGATATTGATATAATAATTCAGTGTAAATTCGCATAAAATTATACATACTATAACCTTTTTGGAATTTCAATGTCAAGTTTTAAAACTCACGTGATACTGACCTAGACAAAAATGTTTGCTTATTTATATTTTTTGTAAATGTATTGATTTGTAGGGACACAATGTACACGTCACGCTATGTCAGCAACTATACAATAACGCGCGGCTGCGCCCGCGATGCATGTATCAGACAGTCGCAAATAAACCACGATCGGAAATAGTCGTTTCAATTAACCTCACCCCAACACACAGTAGAACACGACCTACACTACCCCAAGTTAGTGATAGGGAACAAAGACTCTAAATTGGTGACCCCTGTGAACTGTAGTGTTATTATTTTTTTTGTCTGGTGAGATTAGACACAAACGGAAATGAATCCGCAACAGAGTGCTACACCACGTGCGCAGGACGTGAAAGTGGATAGGTCCGGCGACGCCAACGAAAAGGCGCTGGCGAGCATAACCGTCGCTTCACGAATCCCTGAGTTCTGGGCAGACCAAACGCGACTCTGGTTTGTCCGGTTCGAGGCCACGGTGGAAAACCAGAAACTGAGCGATGCGGCCAAGCAGGATCTAGTGATAACGAAGCTGAGCAAAACCGCTATAGAACAAGTGAGCGATTTATTGCTCGCTCCACCAGAAACTCGGAAGTACCAGACGCTGAAGGAAAGGCTACTGGAGGTTTTCGAGGAGTCGGAAACAAGGAGACTTCAAAAACTGATAGGTGAAATGGAGCTGGGAGATCAGCGGCCATCACACTTGCTACGGCGCATGCGTGAGCTGGCCAGGGAGAGAGTGCCTGATGAGACCCTGAAATTAATGTGGCAATCACACTTGCCGACTTCAGTGCGAGCGGTGTTGACAGTGACGGACTCCAAGAGTTTGGACGTGCTTGCTACGATAGCAGACAAGGTGATGGAAAGTACAGGAGAAACTTCATCATCGGTATCAGAAGTCAAGGCGGAAAAGGCTCAGAAAAAGCCCGCAGAGCAAAGAACTGACGTAACATCGGACATCAGTCAAATCCGCGGGGAGTTGGCGAAGATCAACCTGCGCCTGGCAGGTCTGGAGCGCAGCAGAGCCAGAGGACGTCGAGACAGCAGCGGCAGCCGTGGATCCAGGTCAACGTCGGTTGGCGGCAGAAAGAGCGATAAGTGGTTATGTTTTTATCACTACCGTTACAAGGAAAATGCAACAAAATGCGTAAAACCATGTAATTGGAGCAACGAAACAGAGAAGTCAGCGGGAAACTAGAAGAAGTGCAGCCGACGGCGGGACGTTGCACAACCGCGATTTACAACCGTCTTATAGTGTGTGATAAAAAACAGGTATGAAATTTCTGATTGACACGGGAGCAAATGTATCCGTAATTCCTGTAAAGAAAAATCGTTCAAATAGTTATTATAATAGGAATAAGTCTAACTATACTTTGTATGCCGCTAATGGCACAATTATAAAAACTTATGGTGTACAGACATTAACGCTAAACTTAGGCTTAAGGCGACCGTATACTTGGCAGTTCATTGTAGCAGAGGTGAATCAGCCTATAATAGGAGCAGATTTTTTCAAAATATGAGTTACTAGTCGATTTAAACGGTCGACGTCTGATAGACAAAGTAACTACTTTGAGCTCAATAGGTTCTGTTGTAGAGTGGAGTGATTCATCCTTAACTACGATTGATAAAACTTGTGTTTATGCGGAAATACTAGCGGATTTTCCTGAGATCACTAAACCAGTGTCTTTTAGGGAAGAACCCCCACAGGCGGTGTTTCATCACATTGAGACACACGGACCTCCCGTATTTGCTCGAGCTAGACCCTTAGCCCCTGAGAAATACGCCAAGGTCAAGGAGGAGTTTCGGCGCATGCAGGAAATGGGAATCTGCAGGCCGTCGAAAAGTCCATGGGCCAGTCCGCTGCACGTGGTACCGAAAAAGGATGGACAGGTACGTCCTTGCGGCGATTATAGAGCATTAAATGCTATTACGATTCCAGACAGGTACCCTATCCCGCGAATAAATGATTTCACGTATATTTTAAGCAATAAGTGCATATTCTCGAGGTTAGATTTGAATAGAGCGTATCACAATATTTTAGTGGCACCTGAGGACATAGCAAAAACAGCAATTACTACCCCTTTTGGGCTATACGAGTTTACGCGTATGACTTTTGGCCTTAGGAATGCCGCGCAAACGTTTCAGCGCTATATGAATAATTCGGTATTGCAAGGTTTAGATGCGCATTGCGAAATAGATTCAGAAGGACAGTCAGACTCTAGTTTTTATTTCTGTTATTTAGATGACGTCATCGTAGCTAGTGAATCGCCTCAACGTCATAAAATACACTTAAGAGCAATATTTGAGCGATTGAATCAATTCGGTATAACCATAAATTTAGCGAAATGTAGTTTTGGAAAGGAAAACATAGAATTCTTAGGCTACGAGGTCACAACGACAGGGATTAAACCATTATCCGACAAAGTGCAGGCAATAATCGAATACCCAAAGCCCAAAACGGTAGATCAATTACGTAGATTTTTGGGAATGATAAATTTTTATAGGTCTAGCTTACCTAGAGCAGCGGAATACCAATCGGTGTTAAATAAGTACCTACAGAACGTTAAGAAAAAAGATAAATCTATCATTAACTGGTCGTCAGAAGCGGACATCGCGTTTGAAAAATGTAAAACTAGCCTTCTGAACGCAACTGTGTTGTCGTATCCGATAATGAACGCTGAGTTTGCTATATGGGCAGACGCGTCGAATGATTGCGTAGGTGGCGTGTTGCAAGTTAAGGTCGACTCACACTGGCGCCCGTTAGGTTATTTTTCTAGGAAACTTTCAGATGCACAACTAAAATATAGTACATATGAAAGCCTCCGTGCTTTGTATTGTCTTTGGATAAGGTGACACACGTGTCATAAAACAAACGTCAATTGAAATATTCTAGCTACAAATTGAAATATTATAAAGAATTAATTTTATTTCGATAATATAGGATTGTTATTTTAGTTATTTAATTTAAAGAATTTAAGTGAGGATCGACGGGCTAAAGCAGTGACAATTAATTGTCGATTCTCTATTGTTATAGGTTTGTATTCCAAGGTTTCATATTTTATATTTTTTTATTAAAATATTGTTATTTTATTTAAATAAAACTCTATTGTTATAGATGAATCCTATTATTTCATTGCTGTCTCAAATCCTCATCTTATAAATCGACAATTTTGGTCACGTGTGAAGATAAATACAAGTATTATAAACATACGTACGTAATGGAGAAATTACAATTTGAATTCATCGTGAAAGCGAAGCCGGATGATAATAAAACCAATATCTATGCCATAACTACCATCACGGATACACAAGGCCAAACTTATATTATGCCTCGAGAATATCAATCGGTGCAGTTACACAAAGAAATAATGAAACATGAAATATTTGACAAAATAAAGAAATCGCTCCAAAAAAGGCATGATAAGAGACAGGTTTGGATTACATTAACTAAAGATATGAAAAGTACATACTTGGATGATGGCAACATACAATTTGATGGGTATTTGCTTGAAAAATTAGAACCAAGTCAAGAGTCGTCATCGACAGAGTCATTGTCGAAGAAAATAGGAAATAAAACAAAACTATTAGCAGAATTTTCAATACAGAAGTTTTCAAGAAATACAACAAATGTTCAACAATGGTTAGATACTTATGAAAGTGAATGTGCGCGCTTACAAATAGATACGGATTTACGAAAGATAGAAATGCTAAGATTACTATTAGAAGATACGTGTATGGATTGGTACACCTCCATGATTATAAAATATACAATTGATTCGGAGTGGTCTGTATGGAAGAAGAGTTTATGTGAAGCATTTGCCGATAAAGGATGGTTACCAATCCGATATGCTATTAATTTTAAATACATACAAGGATCAATGTTAGAATACGCTCTAAAAAAAGAGAGACTATTACTAGAAGCTAACAGTACAATAGATAAAAAAACTCTAATTTTCTTGATTGCCACTGGTCTACCAAACTTCATAATGGATAAAATAGACAGAGAAAGCATTAAAGAAGTAAATGAGTTATTTAACTGTATAAGAGGACTAGAAACTTTTGCAAGAAAATATGATACGAAGAAAACCCATAGCACAGGAAATACATACATTAAACAAGAAATAAAACAAACTGGAAAAAAGTCCTGCAAGATTTGTGAAAATAATGGAAAATTTAATAGGTTTCACCCGAGAATGTTTGCTGGTACAGTCGTGATAATAAAACAACTGACAAAAAATCCTTTAACTCTAATTCAATACTGGAAGTTGAACTCAGTAATGAAAACCAAAAAAACTAAATCTCCCTCCACTAATTGAGATAACAGTAATGTTAAACAATACATAAAAGCCAAGGCGCTGTATGATCCTGGTTCACGAATAACATTAATTAATTCTAAATTAGTTCAGATAGCAAATACGAAACCAAATACCTGCTATAAAACAATAAAAACAATAAGTGGAGGAGGAGAAACTAAAGGTTTAATTACACTGGATGCAGAATTATTAAACAGAAAGAATAAAATAAATGCATTTATCTTTGAAAACGAACATTTTAATTATGATTTAATACTAGGATTAGATTCAATATATACATTTGGGTTGACTCATGATGAGAATTTAAATATCCAGATACACAAAACAAACAATTCTAAAATAAGTAGCAATGAAGATGAAAATAGACAAAATAATAATATGGAAATAAATATAGAAGGAAAAGAGTATGCAGTAAACTTCAATGAAGGTATAGATACAAACCAATTTAATATAGATACAAGATTCTTAAACAATGAACAAAGGAAACAGATAAATATGTTGTTGGAGAATTACTCTGAAATATTTGCAAGGAACAAATATGACACTGGAAAAGTAAAAATGTATGAAGCCTGTATAGATTTGCAAATTGAAAAGTATTGTTATAAAAGACCATATAGATGTTCAGTTCAAGATAAGATCGAAATAGAAAATCAAATTTCGCAGCTATTAAAACACGGATTAATCGAGGAATCGTACAGTCCATTTGCCGCACCAGTTACTTTAGCTTTTAAAAGAGATGAAGGAAAAAGAAGTAGACTGTGCATAGATTTCAGAGATTTAAATAAAATAATTATACCTCAGTCACAACCATTTCCACTAATAGAAGACCTACTAACTAAAACAATAAATTGTAATTATTTTACAACCATGGACATAAATTCAGCATTTTGGTCCATTCCTTTGAAAATAACGGATCGATACAAAACTGGTTTTGTAACTCAGGAAGGTCATTACCAATGGACTTGCTTACCCTTCGGACTGAAGACATCTCCAGCCATATTCCAACGGATTTTGGGAAATATTATGAGAAAACATGATCTGACAGGATTTGCAGTGAATTTCATCGATGACATATTGATATTTTCTAAAACATTCGAGGAACATATCACACATATAAAAAAGTTACTGGATGCTATTAGAGAAGAAGGCTTCAGACTAAAATTAACAAAATGTAAGTTTGCACATGATTCTGTCAAGTATTTGGGTCATATATTACAGAAGAATACAATTACACCTCTAAATGATAATTTAATTTCAATAAAAAATTTCCCTACTCCTCAAAATAGAAAGCAAATACGACAATTTTTGGGGAAAATTAACTTTTATGGAAAATATATTCCAAACGTCTCAGTAGTTCTTGATCCACTCCATAAATTGCTGAGAAAAGATCAGAAATTCAATTGGACAGAACAGTGTGAGGATGCATTCCGGAAAATGAAAGATTATATATGTTCAAAACCAATACTGGCCATTTATGATCCACAAGCACCAATATTTATTTATACAGATGCCAGTTCCATTGGAATAGGAGCAGTCTTGAAACAAACTCAGCTAAATGGTGAAGAAAAACCTGTAGCATATTTTTCCAAAAAAATTAATGAATCACAGAAACATAAAAAAGCTATATTTTTAGAATGTTTAGCAATTAGAGAGAGTATAAAGTTTTGGCAACATTGGTTGATTGGAAACCATTTCACTATCTATACAGATCATAAACCCCTTGAGAAGTTAAATATCAGAAATAGACCTGATGATGAATTAGGAGACATGTCACACTATTTGTCACAATATAATTGTGAAATCAAATATAACCCTGGAAATAATAATACTGAAGCAGATTGTCTAAGCAGAAACCCAGTATTGGATGTTAATGAAAATAATGAAGATATATTAAGAACAGTTAATATTATTGATATTGATGACATAAGATATGATCAAGAGAAAAATGTGGGATTAAAAAATTTGGGAAAGAACGTTGTTTTTGAAGATGGGGTTTATTACAGAAAATGTGGAAAAAATAGGAAGAAAATTATTCTAAGTGAAGCTTACAGTAAAACTATAATAAAGAACACACATGAAGAATATTGTCATACTGGAATAAATCAAACAGAATCAAAAATAAAATCCTTTTATACAGCCCCAAATTTATCGGAAAATATCAAAAATATATGTAAAAACTGTGAAATATGCATAAAGAATAAAACAAGGTTAAATAGAAAATATGGATTTATGTCACAATTGGGCCCAGCTACAAGACCTTTCCAAATAATGTCACTGGACACAATAGGAGGATTCGGAGGACAAAGATCAACAAAACGATATTTACACTTACTAGTAGACCATTTTACCAGGTACTCGTATATCTTATGTTCCTCGTATATCTTAAGTTTGATGAAATCTCGGGCATTTTGATTCTTATCAAAATGCCCGAGATTTCATCAAACTTTTAGAGAAAATTCCTAAGGAAGAAACAATAGACATCTTGCTTGCTGATCAATATCCAGCTTTGAATTCGATCGAATTCAAAAATTACCTTAGAAACCGAAATATTGAATTAATATTAACAGCAGTTGATGCACCATTCTCGAATGGGTTGAACGAGAGGCTGAACCAAACTCTTGTGAATAAAATAAGGTGCAAAATGAATGAATCAAAAGGTAAAACAAATTGGTCAAGACTAGCAGAGGAATGTAGAAATAAATACAATGAAACAAACCATTCTGTAACAGGATTTTCTCCTAAATATTTGCTTTGTGGTGAGTCTACAGATTTATTACCTAAGGAATTGAAAGAAAAACAGTTATTAACAAGGAATTTGGAAGAAGACAGGAAAATAGCTCTACAAAGGTCAATAAAATCAAACGAATATAACAAAACTTTATTTTCCAAGAATAGAATACAACATGAATTTAAGGAAGGGGATATGGTATATGTTGACTATGGAAATAAATTAAACAAAAAGAAGATGGATGAAATTAGAATCGGTCCCTTTGAAATCGAAGAGAAAATATCGGATTCAGTTTTTAAAATAAATACTGGTCGTGGAACAAGATGTATTGGACTATATCATGTCACGAAACTCATACCCATGCATAAATAGGATTGTTAATTTCAGATTATTATTAATTTTTTTTTATTTCGAAGGGGGGTGATGAAAGCCTCCGTGCTTTGTATTGTCTTTGGATAAGGTGACACACGTGTCATAAAACAAACGTCAATTGAAATATTCTAGCTACAAATTGAAATATTATAAAGAATTAATTTTATTTCGATAATATAGGATTGTTATTTTAGTTATTTAATTTAAAGAATTTAAGTGAGGATCGACGGGCTAAAGCAGTGACAATTAATTGTCGATTCTCTATTGTTATAGGTTTGTATTCCAAGGTTTCATATTTTATATTTTTTTATTAAAATATTGTTATTTTATTTAAATAAAACTCTATTGTTATAGATGAATCCTATTATTTCATTGCTGTCTCAAATCCTCATCTTATACATATGACAGGGAGCTGTTAGCCATCTATTTGACGGTAGAGCATTTTCGTTATATGGTAGAAGGAAGATCTTTTACAATTTATACTGACCATAAACCGTTAGTATACGCGTTCGCGAAAAAACCAAGTGATAAGGAGACACCTAGACGCGTTAGACAACTCATGTATATCAGTGAATTTACAACAAATATTCAACATATCAGCGGAGTTGATAATGCTGTAGCGGATGCGCTGTCTCGGGTGGCAACTATCACATGCCCGACAACGCTCGATTTCGATGAATTAGCGTCAGCACAACGAACGGACAGCGAGCTGACCGCGCTCTTATCGCGGGAACACGAAGTAATGCAATTTAAGCGAATCATATTACCCAGCGGTAAAGGTGAGGTGACATGCGAAGTATCTACTAAGAATGCAAGGCCATATCTCCCAGTAAGTTTTAGAAAAAAGGCATTTCAGGTGGTGCACAACTTATGCCACCCTGGGATTCGTACTACCAGGAAATTAGTAAAGTCTAAGTATTTTTGGCCGAACATGAACACAGACGTAGGAAAGTGGGCTAAAACCTGTGTTCAATGCCAAAAGTCTAAAGTCATTCGTCACACTGTATCGGGTCTAGGGAAATACGAAAACAGTGGTAGATTTGAACACATACAAGTTGACTTGATCGGGCCATTGCCTACGTCACCGGATGAGTATAGGTATTGTCTAACAGTGGTGGATAGGGCAACAGGATGGCCAGAAGCTTTCCCAATCAGAGACATTTATGCTAACACAGTGGCTAAGACGCTGTATGAAGGCTGGATTTCGAGATATGGTTGTCCCGTAAGGGTTACTACAGATCAGGGCAGACAGTTTGAAAGCAGCCTTTTCAATGAATTAATGAAATGTTTAGGAATAAATAGAATTAGGACTACGGCTTACCATCCTCAGGCGAATGGGACTGTGGAGAGGAACCATCGCGTGTTAAAGGCAGCATTGATGGCCAGAAGGGGTAATGGCACGTGGGTTGAAGAGTTACAGACAGTTCTGTTAGGGTTACGCGCGACACCGCGGAGCGACACTGGTGTCAGTGCCGCCGAATTGACCTTCGGGAAAACGATACGTTTACCCGGTGACTGTTATGAAGGCCATAGTAAAAGCTTTAGTGATTCAAACGAATACGTTAGTAGGATAAGAAAGACCATTGAAAACCTTAGGCCAAGACCGAGTAAACAGAGGGACACGAGGACTATCTTTGTTCATTCTGATTTAAAGACTTGTTCTCATGTTTTCGTAAGAGTAGATCTTGTTAAAAGATCCTTACAGCCTCCCTATGATGGCCCATATCTGGTTTTAGAGAGAAAGGACAAATATTTCTTATTACAAATAGCGGATAAGCGGGTAAGGGTTTCGATCGATAGGTTGAAACCAGCATACGTAGCTAATGAAGGAATTACTCCACCTACATCGCAGATAAAAAATAGTATTGTAACTCAACCTACTGATAAGATCTGTAGCAATAAGACTAGTACTAAGCATATAACTTACACCACACGCAGTGGTAGAGCAGTTAGGAAGCCGATAAAGTCGTAGAATAAAACAATGTGCAGTGAACCGTAATTGTACAGGTTCGAATCCAACTTTAAATAAATATTATATTTAGTTACGTAAGGTAAATATTAAATATTGGTATACGTTTTACAAGCGAATTTTTAAATACAGTGTAATCAGTACCTAATGAAATAATGTCATGTTTGCATGTATAAAGTTTTAGTTTTAGGTCAACAAAATGAATAGTTAGCGAAATAGTTGATTGTCGCACTTAATGTAATATATCATAGCGTTAATATGATCATAACTGTAATTGTTATTCAGAAGCAAACATCTCTGTAACTAATTAATTAATTGTTATTAAAATGGGCTATAATCAAAGTAAGCCACAACAGAACAATGTCGCCATCGCACAAACAGTGTCAAATGAGATGATTGGACAAAAAGTCAGCTCTTTGGAAATTATAGTAATTGTGTTTGCTGTTTTCTTGGGAATATTAACAATATGGTTTGTTAGAAACCAATGCAAGAAACGGGTGCGCAACTGGTTTCAGAAAGAAGCAGTGGTGGCCGGGTGGAGTCCACCAATGGTGAAAGTACAAACAGTTCAGCCACCGACTGTACCACGCAACCCAGAGGCATATTAGCATCAAGTGTTATGTGTTTGTAGACATAGTTCAGTGTCAGGTGTTTAATGGTTTACATAATATTTAATAGGATTGTGCTAAGGTATAATGCATGGATGGTTGTTTTTTAAAAAAAATGCGATTGATGCGATAATTATTTATTTTATTATGACAACAGTGTATAACATTAATTGATACCTATGTGTATACTCAGTGTAATACTTTTTTTTTAAGAAAGGGGCTACTGTAGGGACACAATGTACACGTCACGCTATGTCAGCAACTATACAATAACGCGCGGCTGCGCCCGCGATGCATGTATCAGACAGTCGCAAATAAACCACGATCGGAAATAGTCGTTTCAATTAACCTCACCCCAACACACAGTAGAACACGACCTACACTACCCCAAGTTAGTGATAGGGAACAAAGACTCTAAAGATTGTATCACAGGATGTAATTACATTTTTATTGAATTATTAATGTAAATGTAATTAATATCTTTGTAATCTGAGTTTGCAAGGACAGTATTAATAACAACCCATTTTTTGTGTATTTGTAAATCAATACATTAAAAAACAAATGTTGTTTTATTCACATTTATATGACATAATAAGTTTCTGTTAACATTCTTTTTTTTTAGTTTTTATAAGGCATTTTTCTCGGAAGGATATGGGTTGGATGGATGATCGCTGAGCACCCGCAGTTGTTGTGTATTCGCTTTCGACCGGCCAATCTGAAAGTCACTGGTAGAGGCTTATGTCCAGCATTAGACGTCGTATAGCTGATACGATGCTAAGCTTCATAACTGCATAAATGCACATTCGCTATTAATTAATTTTTCCCACATTATGCCACTGTACAATGTAACACCCACTTTTCACTAATTATGTTATTAGTCCCACGTAGTAGGGGGTGAGCCTATTGCCATATACCGGGCACATTTCCAGACTCCGTGCTACTACTGAGGTTTTTACAAACCCAGTAATACTTTGCCCGACCCGGGAATCGAACCCGAGACCTCTTGCCCGGCAGCCGCACTTTCGACCACTCGGCCAATGAGGCTATTACAGATACAGTTTCTCATAATACGGACAATTGACATGTTTACCTTAGGTATACTGTAGTCATTTCCATAATGAATGCTTATCAAAAAAGGCAACGACCCGCCCTAGACTGGACAGACTACACTACAAGGCGACGCCAGAGACATGACGTCATAAGATTTCGAGAAACAGATTACTAACAAAATGAGTCATTCAACTGTTTGTAACTTTCACGTGACCGTCTGTAATATATTATCTATTATTAATCTATGAATATGACCAAATATTATTGAAATTAGAGTGTAGTTTACGTAATTGCGTAGTTTTTGCTTTGGAGAAAGTCATCATCATCAATATCACCAGTACTACTTGGTTCTGATGATTCCAGTTCCAGGATTTTTTCTTTAATTAGCTGAGAATTAAGGAAAATAACATGTCCTAACAAATATTTGTTTAATAGGACTCAACCCTCATTTCACTTAATAACTCGGTAAATATTGAAATGAATGTAATTAAAATTATTTTATTACACAAAAAACATTAATAATATGTAATGTAATATTTACGCAATGACAGGTTAAAAGTCAAATGTTCGTATCTCAAAAGTGATATTGTGTGGGTTGAGTCCTTTCTGCTTAACTACGTCAAAATATTTTTAGTTGGTGATGGAACCAAGTGAAGTTTATTTCTCCAGTAGCTTACAGCCAGTTGGCCAATGAAGCATCAGGTCAAAGACTTATTGAGGTTTTTCGAATTACATAACGTCACGCCTTTTTTATCCCCAAAGGGGTAGGCAGAGGTGTTCATTATGCCAATGTACAATGTAACACCCACTTTTCACTATTTATGTTATGAGTCCCATATAATAGGGGGTGAGCCTATTGCCATATAATTTATAAAAACCTTGTAGTACTTTGCCCGACCCGGGAATCGAACCTGAGACCCTGAGACCCCTTGCCCGGCAGTCGCACTTGCGATCACTCGGCCAACGAGGCAGATTTTTCGAACTTAAGATAATTAGTTATGTATGTATTTAAATTTTCTTATTCTTACAATTATGTTATAATAATAATTAATAATAAAACTGTAAAAAGAGAAAGTATTTTTTTTTAACTTACATACACCGCTTTCTTCGTTCACAATAAAATATCCTGATTTGTGATCCTTACGTAATAAGTCAAGTTTACTAAATATTCCGAAGTAACACAGTCACCTAATATTGTATGATATTTTCCTTTTTCCTTCCTTTCTTTAGGAGTCAAGAGAGTGTAATGCTTAACTCGTCGAGTACCGTATTTATAGACACAATTAAAGAACAATTGTTTGGTTGCGGTCACCGGTGACCGCTTGGTGTTTGACAGTTAAGGGTGTACTAATGTCGACTTAGTCATCATAACGTCACGTTTATTGTCCTTTGAAGGGTGGATAGGGGCGACCTATTTCGCTAGTCATGTTATTAGACACATAATAAAGGGTGACTAAAATTTGCTGTACATTTACGAATAAGATATAATTATATAGTATGTATTGTTGTGTTGTATCAACACCTAATGAGGTGGCGTATTTCTAAGGACGCCTTCTGCTCCACCGAGGAAGACAGAGGACTTTAAGTTGTCATCATCATCAACAGCCTATAGGTAGCAACTGCTGACCAAGAAGCTCTTTTGAACGGGTAAGGAAGCATTAATCACCATGCTTGCTCAATGTGGGTTGGCGATTTCAAATTTATAATTAGAAATTATAAGCCCAGGGTTCTTCACAATTTTTTCCTTCATCGTTTCATCGCTTCATCGTTGTGTCTAAATAATCTTAGAAATAATCTTAGAAAGTCTAAATGTACATATAATTCTTAGAAAGTCATATTGGTACTTTGCTCTTTTGCCTTTTTTGGGAGGTTTCAAACTCGCACCCTCGTGCATGAGAAGCGGGTGTCTTAAACCTCCGGGCCACGAACTTAAGATGTGCTGTTGAGTATTTCAAAATCTAATACTAACTAACTAAGTACACCACATAATTATGTATCAAAAGAAAATGAGCCTTAATCAAAACATTTATAGATTATCGTAACATTTTAACCTTCCTTCCGTCTTTTTACCTATGTAGAAACCATTTTTAAATATATCTAATGCACATTTTCTACATATTAGATGAAGAGTACTCGGACGTGACCCACATATGTTGGCTGCCTGCTTTTGTGGTCGGAGGCAGCATACAAATGGAACATTTTAAGCTTTACCTCAGACGAATACTTTTAAAAAGAATTGGACGTGTAATTTTACTTATTGTATTTGTATATTACTTTGTTCATTTTCAGACATATATATGGTAGTAAAACACATTTGACCAAACCAAATTGAGAGATTGATTCAACGTGTTTTTTGACAGAAAACAACAATTTATGTATTGCAATTTAGTCATAGTATTGTATTAAAAGTTTTCAGATACGAAATGTGATCCTAGAAGAAAATTAGTAACTTGCCGTACAAAGCACAAGTTTATAAATAACCTCTATTTTATACTGAGTATCTCTGAAACTGCCATTGCCACCATGTTAGCGCTCCATCGTGAGTCTTACGGTATTTCATTCAACATCACAATACGCTGTACACTAAAAAGTACACAATCAGGACTTTGCTTTTTGTTCTTTATTAGTACCTCGCCCTTTATATTCGAAGTAATAAAGCTAACAATCCAAGTGAGCAAAACCAACACAGCCCGTTTTTATAGAAACTATATTATAATAGACCTTACACGCTTCAGATAAAGCCCAGGACTTTTATTAAAAATAAGATCATTACTGGCGCCGGCGTGGGTGTCCGTTGCCAGTATAACTTGATCCTTATCCACTCATGGTTTGTACTACAAATTCTTTATCCGCCTTCTGAACGAGGCTCAGCTGTTGCTGGTGGCTGAAACCCTAGTATACTGTTTCACAGAATTTGTCTGATACGTGGGAGTGAGTCAACAGCACGCTCAAAAGGTATTGGTAAAACATTGTTATTGCTTTTTAAATATTTAAATGGATTCGTCTACTGTATTTTCCATTACTAATTTAGGTGGTTTTATAATATAATATCAGACATTTTGTTCACCGAAGAAAACGACAATCACTATACAGTCAACCTTTAGCCAAACATTATAGATGACAAGACGATGTTCATGAGAACCAGAAATTTAAAGCTTCGCGAGAATTTAACAACATGTAGTAGAAGCCTCTTAACCTATTGAACTGAACGAACGCTGTTCGATTCTCAGACACCTTTTGTAGGTGAATTTTTCAAGCCTTGTGTGAAATAAAAGGTATGTCATGGTATGAACAGCCAAATAATATTGGCTTTACCCTATTAAACACTAGTGTAATACTATCATAATCACTATAATTATACAGATATATGCCCAGTGCTCAATAGGGGATTTCCTAATGAATAAGTCAGCTGATTAGGACTGGGAGCAACCTGCAACCAGCGTCTCCCTGGAAAACGAAGGATTGAGTAACAAGGTTCTTGCATAGAGGTCACGTACTGGATAGGCACCTACAAGGTGAACCGACAACCTGATAAAAGTTACCTATAGAATACAAGGAAATTATACATTGTCAGGGACCATAATATCGTGCCCACAATAATATAATTGTTCTTTCCGAACACGCCTATGATCACTTACTATTTCGTTTACATGATACAATGCAAATACTTTATGTATTTCATAAAATAGTGCTAACGACTTATAACATACAAGTAAGAAAATAGTTAGTATATTATATAGTTAGTATAGTAGAGTAGACTGCCTCGTTGGCCGAGTGGTCGCAAGTGCGACTGCCGGGCAAGGGGTCTCGGGTTCGATTTCCGGGTCGGACAAAGTATTACTTAGTTTTTAAAAATCTTAGTAGTAGCACGGAGTCTGTAAATGTGCTCAGCATATGGCAATATGCTCACCCTCACATGGGTCTCATAACATAAATAGTGAAAAGTGGGTGTTACATTGTACAGTGGCATTAAGTGCCTAAAATGTGCACCTCTGCCTACCCCTTCGGGGATAAAAAGGCGTGATGTTATGTTATGATAAGAAAATAATTCATTTATTAATTAATTACTTACAATTTAGTTTACATAACATAAAAAAATAATACGAAGCTTAATAGAAATGAATTGGCGTGCACAATGTGATACGAGTTGATAAAGTAATTGTGTAAGAGAGCCGTATCAACGTCTGTAACGCAATTACAACGAGCCTAATAACTGTAAATCATATTCGAGATGCTACGGCGAATGAATAGTTTTGATCATTTCGAAAATAGCTATTCAACCCTTTACTTTTGATGGTCACAATTTAAGGTACTTAACGTGTATCTATGATGTAACATACCAATTTATACATACATACATAACTTTACGCCTGTCCCATGGGGGTAAATACATTGTGTCTCGCGTGGATCTACGTTTAGACACACGATCGGTTAATGAGAACCAAGGGAAAGGTAGAGAGAGAGAGAGAGAGAGAGAGAGAGAGGGAGAGAGAGAGAGAGAGAGAGAGAGAGAGAGAGAGAGAGAGAGAAAGAGATTCAAAGCCCCCAATAATGATTTTCTCAATCCAAACTACAAGGAATCTAGTCAAACTTAAATCTTTTGAAACGAACCTTGAGCGGTCCGTTCTAATCATCTTATTTACTTAATAAAAACATTACTTTACATAGGCTAGCAATTCTAGCTTAGCTTCATCTTATGTATTAGTAAATATTACGAGAACAAGTAATATAAACTAGAATTGAATCACTTCAATAAAATTCTAAGCTAAATTAGCAACTTCGTAGAATACTAAAGCAGGCTACATACTAGACTTCAAATGTTCAGTTGTTTTAATAGGGTATTAGTTTTTATATGAAAGTGGGATGAACCAACATGTTCTTCCATTAATTAGTAATTGGTTCACTCTTTTTGTCAACGATTTCATTAATGAGAAAATATCCATTGAGAAGAACATCATGTATTAGCCACTTTTTGTCAGTTATTTTTAAATATCTATAATGCAATGCTATAATTATCTCACATCAGGCCACTTATATGAGTCTCTGTATGGAAGAGGCATGCTTCATCTCGACCGGCATGATGCCAGAAAACCGCTGTGAAGCAACGCTTGCGTTGTGTTCCGGAAGCCCAATTACCCCCTCCTCCCACCAATCTCCCCAATCCATGAATCCCCAACAATCCTCAAACTCCTAATCCTCAAAATGCTGGTAACGCACTTGTAACGCCTGAATGTTTCGGGTGTCCATGGGCTGCGCCGATTGCTTACCATCAGGTGATCCGTCGGCTCGTTTACGCCTTATCCCTTATAAATAGAAACTATTCAATAACTTAGTACTTTGTTTACAAGTAGAAAAACTCGAAACCTTATATTCAACATCGTTATTTGCGAACTGTCGAAACCAAATCTGGGACAATTCATTTCGTGCGCCACTTGATATAAAGTTTAATTTTGTTTATCAACCTAGCCTAGTCATTTGTATCCGGCATTAGCTGGGCTATAGGCTACAATTAGAGTGAATAACACCTCCACTACAAGTGACCTTTAGGTAGCAGCAATCCATTAATTTGCGTACCAGTAAATGCTAATACATTTATAAAGGATGTAATCAATGAATTGTGATGTTAGTTGCCGACAGTTGGTAACTATTTGATATCCTGTTAATATTTGAAATTGGTTAGAAAAACTGAATTACTAAATGAGACTTGAGCGAATTAGATTAATCTATAAGCAGTGTTCCAATTAATACTTGGTGTTTGTGCATATTATTTTATTTTATTTGTAAGCTTCATGCACAAAATGTACATAAGGTGGACTTAATGCCGCAGGCATTTTCTCCCAGTCTGACCTTTGGGTGATGCAGAGAAGAGTTAATGGTGTGAGCAAGAAGCTAGCAACTATTTAATAGAGCAAATAAAATAGATATACTTACATATTTCAGGGATAAACATAAATAAACATAATTATAATATATATACCTACACACGAGTACAACACAATACACATGCATGCATTCATACATATATACATATATACATACATACATACATACATACATACATAAATACATACACACATACATACATACATAAATATAGACTGTGAGTGATGATTCAGCCACCCTCTCCAAGAGAAGTTCACGCACTTTCTGCTTAGACAAAGACAAAGACAAAGACAAAGATTATTTATTTGCAAAAACACGTGTTAAATAATAATACATCATAGAATGCACATTATTAGTTGTACAGATGAGCAGTGAGCATAGTATCAACATGTTTAACCATTTCTGGTGTACAAATGTGGAATATAATATTAAATCCAATTATAACAGTTATTAAACTTTTAAATTGTAACATTCCTATAAGAGACTCAAACCTCCTGACCAGGTACAACAAAGAAAAAATTACAAACACTTGTCATTTACAAAGTCATGAACACTATAATAGCATTTATTAACTAGTAGTTTTTTCAACGCTTGTTTGAATAAGTTTAAATTTAATTTAATAATTTCTTTAGGAATTTTGTTATAAATTATGGGAGCCATACATATCACGCTTTTATGCATTAGTGCTGTTTTAGATGGGTGAATACATAGTCGATTGTTGTCACGTCGATTTCGTTTTACTTTATCAGCCAGAGTGGGAAATAAGTGAGAGTTGCTTCTAACAAACAGTGCTACTTCTAAGATATAGAGTGATGGCACTGTCAGCATTTTATGCGTTATAAATAATGGCCTACAACTCTCCGAACTCTGTTTACGGAACATGGCTCTTACGCACCGCTTTTGCAATTTAAATATGATGTCCTTGTTTGTCGAGTTACCCCAAAAAATTATACCATATCTCAGAGCAGACTCGACAAGACCGTGATATGCTGAAAGTAATGCCTCGATGTTAATTATTGGACCTAAGCTATACAGGACATACGATAAACTACTAATTTTTTTACTTAATGCGGTTATGTGCTCTTTCCAATTTAATTTGCTATCAATCGTTAAACCAAGAAATTTCGCATCAGTTACTTCTTGCACATTATAATTATCGTGAGTTAAATTTACATTCAGTGGATTACATAATCTTTGTCCAAAATGCATTATACTAGTTTTCGTCAAATTTATTTTTAAATTATTATTATCAAGCCATGAAATTACAGATGTCAATGAATTGTTAATGTCTAAATTATATTGGTAGATGTCATTACACGGAATTATAATTGTGCTGTCGTCGGCAAACAATGTCATAGGTTGAGTTATTGTTTTTGGCAAGTCATTTATGTAAATAATAAATAAGAGTGGCCCCAGAACGCTGCCTTGAGGAACACCGTAAGATATATCACGTGTTGTAGAGGTGTATGTTACCTCAGTTTTTGTACTTATATTAATTCTATTTATTTCAGTTACTTGTTTTCGGTTTGTCAAGTAAGATTGTGTGGCGACGCATGCCACATGTCAACGGATGACGTCACAAGAATCCTACATCGCACATGCAAAGTTTACAAGCGAATAAACATGGATAGAAAAACCCAACGAACAACGGTTGGGCAGAAAGCCCGCCAGGCACGATCACCTCGCCTGGTCGGAGGATCCTCCTTTTCCGATCTTAGGGAACTATACTCTCTGTTCCCTAAAGTGGTGACCCCGACGTGATTGGAAACAACCTTCACTTCACGGAGCTGATCAGCACCGTCATCCGTATCGCCATCCCTCTCATTCATCACTTCTCCGCTGAGCGGTAACCAAGTCGCAGCCAACCAGCATCCTCGGCCTCATCAGGGACCACCATTACCTGCAACGAAGTTGTGCAGCCTGGTTCTTCCCTACGGCCTCACCAGCGTCTAGGCACAGCACTTCTGCACACGGTCTGAAGGACATCTCCTCCCGTCAACGCAGATGCCGGCCACTACGCACCTACCCTCGCAGCATCTCTTCCCCGACTCACCGTGGGACACTGCGAACGCATCTCTCCGACTCACTGGAGTTTAACCCTGCACCGCTGACCCGACTCACTGGGCACTCAGCGGCACGGTTCCGACCCACTGGAACTAGGGACGTTCTACACTGGCTCTGGCACCGCTCATCTCAAGCATCGACAGCAGTCTCAGCGGAATCGACCTCCGGTCTTGGGAGGGAGTGATGTGGCGACGCGTGCCACATGTCAACGGATGACGTCACAAGAATCCTACATCGCACATGCAAAGTTTACAAGCGATTTAACACGGATAGAAAATCCCAACGAACAACTGTCGGGCAGAAAGCCCGCCAGGCACGATCACCTCGCCTGGTCGGAGGATCCTCCTTTTCCAAACTTAGGGAACTATACTCTCTGTTCCCTAAAATTGTACCAATTTCAAAACATTTCCCCTTATGCCATTGGCTTCAAGTTTATCCACTAGTATACCATGGTGCACATAATCAAACGCCTGTGACATGTCACAATATATTGAGCATACTGGAGACGATTTATCTACATGAGACAATACATTGGCTATGAATTCATAAATGGCCATATTTATAGTTTTGTTTTTTCTAAAACCTTTTTGTTCATTGCAAAGAATATTATTTTTCTCTAAATATGTGTTCATTTCACTGTACAGATATTTTTCAAATATTTTAGCAAATATTGGTATAAGTGCAATCGGTCTATAGTTTTCTAGTGTTTGTCTATTCCCTTTTTTGAACAGAGGTTTAATGATTGTTGTTTTAAGCTGTGTTGGAAATATTCCCTTCGCAATGCATAGGTTTAGTATATGACTCAGATGTTGGGAGATGGTTTCATTTACAGATTTTATTATTTTCGTGGAAATACTGTCATGTCCCACACTATTTGTATTTTTTAAACTTTTAATGATTTTATTAACCTGTTGCGCCGAAACAGGTGCAAGAAACATTGAGTTAAGGTTAATCAAATTTGTCACATTTTTTCCAGCTCCATAAATAGGTTTCACTTTTTCAATAAAATAATCATTAAATAAATTTGCTAAATCTTTTGGATTTGTAACATACTTAGTGTCATTGATTTTTATATTTTTGATAGTTTCTTTTGGCACATTAAGTCGCATTTTGTTTATTATTCGCCATGCCGTTTTACATTTATTATGTGACGTTTTAATATTATAGTTATTTTGTGCTCTTTTTGTTAATGTTACGATTTTTTTAAACAGTTTACAATAACTTTTATATTTATCCTTATTTTGTTCAGTAGGATTAAGCCTGAAATTCCACAGCAGAGCTTTTTTTCTTCTACTACATATCTTCACTCCACGCGATATCCATTTAGGTTTACTGTAGACTTTCATTAAAAATTTCCGTTTAGGAAAGCAAAGGTCATAAATAAGTTTAAAATCATCAATAAAGGTCTGATATGCTATGTTTGGGTCATCAGTGTGGTAAATGTTTGAAAATGACAAGCTCTTTATGTATGACTGAAACTTTTTAACATTATCCAAATTGAAATCATGTTTTTCAATGTACCAATATTGTAACAGTGGTATTTTTTCAATGGGAAGTTCAACTAATTGTGCTGTATGGTCAGAAAGGCCTAGTTCCAGGATTTCAGTCCTACATTTTGTTTTGAAATTATGAGCAAAGTTATCAATACAAGTTTGACTAGCAAGTCTCGTCGGTTTACGTAGTGTTAAATTAAGATTGTAACTAAACAATAAACATTCAAAGTCAAGCGTAACATTATTATTTTTAAGAATGTCAATATTGAAATCACCTGCAATTAAAATATTTTTAAAATTACGATTAGAAATATATGTCAAAAGTTTTTCAAGTCTATTAAAGAAGGTATATAAATTATTTTGATTTGGCACTCTATACACGCAAATAATCACAGTTTTATAGTCAAGTAGTTCCACAGCACTACATTCAAACACACAATCCAAACAAAAATCTTTAATGTCTGTTTGCTCTCTAAAATTATGTCCATTTTTTAATAAAATACATGTACCCCCTCTTTTACTATTACTACGACTGTAAGATGAAGCTAATGTATAGTTTGGCAGATTTAAGAGCTTCTCATGACCAGTCATCATAAAATGCTCAGTTATACATATAACATCAATGAGTTTATTTTTTTTTCTTAGTTCCTCCAAACCCACAAGTAGTGCATCTGATTTATTTAATAGCCCAGCAATATTCTGATGAAGCACGTTTACGTGGGTTTCAGAGAAAAAACTGTGTTTCAGTGGAATTGTCGTCAACATTAATTGTGTTTTTCGAAATGTCATAATTACTATAACAGTCAAATGCAGTTGCAGTCCCTGAACCGCCGTCAATAATAGGTACAGAATCCACAACATTTATAATTCTATCTACATAATTATTTATGTAGGTATGTTGCTTAAAACAAAACATCTATTCCGGATTCATTTCCATACATTTTTATGCACACGCATCATGATTTATATGCACATGCACTATATTAACTATTACTTCAAATGGCTAGTTCTTTCAATATGTACATTATGTTTATTTCTTGGAGCGGTTTAATAATAATGACCTCCCTCATAATGAATCTTCCTCCTCCATCCTCGAACGTAATGAAAAGCTATTAATCATCTCCATATGGTCATTCTAAACTATCCAAAAAATTCAAACACATTTTTTTATCAAGTATCAAGAAAATTTTCTCTAGTTGTCAATTACCAACACTATAAGTGGAGCAAGCACCACGGCCGACCTACTTGTAGCGTCCCGGATCACAAGTGCGCATCATGAGACCCTTAGTTATCGGTAAGATCGCTTTTGTACCTTAATTCATGGACACAAGGACCAAATTAGTAGAAAATTCATATTAAAAACGGGCAATCGATAAATCGCAAATGAGAATTTTAATGAAAATCTTTATTATTTCCCGAATAGCTATCAACGACGGAGATTGTATCGTTGTCGTTTTTCTTTTGAAAATAAATAAACGGAAACAAATTATTTTGTGAAAATAATGGACTTTTTATATTTTCAGCTTTTGTGGTATTTGCCGGGACAGTCTATTCAAATATGGCTCTTATTGAAAAATTGCACGCTAAAAACCCTATTCATATTAGGGTAAGTATTAAAATATAATTTGAAAATTAATTAAAGCGAGACGACATTTGATTTTATTGAAACAACTTTTCCAATAGTCAAATTCCAACAATTATTTGTAAAGGTCCTTTTAATATTCTGCCTCTTTTCATATTTTGGGGTAAAATATAATTATTATGTAACATGTATATTTCGTAATTAAAACACAATCTCCTCGGGTTCTGTAATTAACATTTGATTAATATTTCCTTTACAGGGTATTCACAAGCGAGAAATCGATAAGAGCGACAATTCAGCGGAAAATTTTTACAACTTCATAGAAGAAAAATTAATGCATCAAAATCAAGCATTGGAACATTTGATCACATCTGTAGACAACACTGGCGATATGATCAAGAAACTAATAGACAACTTAAGCAAGGGTCTTGAAAAACCAAAAATGCCGACTAAAGCCGAACCAGAAAAGGTATCAAAACCCAAAGTGAATATTAATGCAAATGATCATCCTATAGTTAAACTTGGAAAGAATATTCCAAAGTATGGCAGGCTAGCCAAAGACCTGCTCATGAAGGAGGTCATCAGTAGTACGGATCCAACTCCCATTATCGAAGTAAAACCCACTCCTTCCACGGTGAGTGCTGTGTGATTCTCTTGGAGATACTAATTTTCAGTACTATTTAATATTAAAACTAAGTAATCACTTAATGCTTCAAGAGATGAGCATGCACTTATCAATCGTATTCAATCACTGCACACTAATAAAGTAATTATTCTCTGTACAAAAGTGTTTTTCTAAACTGTTATTCAGGTTGATGGGATAGAAAATTTTGTTCTTAAATATTTCGTCTTTGTAGAATACATGATAAGAAAAATGTGTTTTGGAGATATAAGTAAAAGAATATATGAAATTTTCTATCTTTTCAGCCTGGATCACGAAGATTGCTTGATGATTCTACGGTTGGATCGGATCAACAAAATGAGGAACATAAAGTTAATCCCTGGTGTCCAATAGCTTTACTTTGCCAAAAGAAAGATGATCCTGTTTGTGGATTTGACGAAGAATTTGGTTACGGTCGCTTCGAAGATTTTTGTCATTTACTACGCGTCAATTGTTATTGGAAATATAGTAAGTATTTGTTTCTTGAGTTTTCGTATCTGGAAGGAGAAAAACATCGCATGCTATTGTTTTATTATCCTTATTTAATTCATGTTTTAATTTTATAACTTCTATTCCAGATTTCTCCGTCGTTTCTTCGTGCCAACCGAAATTATGAGATCAAAACTATTGTTAATTGTAATTAATTATAAATTTTAGTTTTAGAATAAATTCAAGTGGTATATGAGTTCTTCTGTTCTTATGTTCATTAAGTGAAATATTGGTTTACGTATGAGAAGAATTTTTATAACAGCGGTACATGTCTGCAGTCTCTCTTTTTAGTTTTTTTAAATTCTGAAACAATTATTTTATTATATTAAATATTGTTAGATATGTCTATAGATACCGATGTATAAAAACCGCGGGCACGTAAATGTATGATACAAGCTCTACTGGCGTTAGCGTGTCAGAGTAGGCTGCGTGACATCACCGCGACTGCGCACGCTGCTCATAAGGAACAGCTCCTCTGAAACTAGTAGAGCTTGTCTCAGTATATTCACGTGAATAACCCGCGATTTTGGGTTTATTATATTATCAAATCTATTATACAGCTCTACGTCAAACAAACTTGATTAAACTATTATAACTCCAATTGAACATTATTCGACGCTAAAGCTGCGTTGGACATAGATTTTGAAATAGTTGAAATGCTGTTAAAAAAGTAGGACATAATGGATAATTTACAGGAATTCCTATACAACGCAATCAAAGCTAAGTTTAGTAATATTTATAACTATAATATTATCTAGTTACACGAAACATTGATAATTATTTAAAGTCATTACAGATAGAATAGAATATACAGAATATACAGAAGCCAGAATATTATCTAAGATTGTAAGGGATGATGCTCTATTTAATAAGAATACTTACTAGTGCGATATTCGCAATTAAATTCTGATATATCACATTTGTCTAAGAACCATCGAACTTCTCCAGTTTTATGGATTATCCCACAGACTCGTTTCTTAGTGTGAGCACAAATTGTTGCATCTAAACAGGGTATCTAAAAAACAAAGCTCTTAAATATAATTACGATCGATATCCACATTCATATTGTGTTTCTTATTCTTGCGTTGCAACACTACCATTCATTGCATCCGTATTACAAGGATATTGAATGAACTAATGAGTTTTTTTTACATAAGAAAGCATTTAATATCAGTTGAATAACTATTGAAATTTAATTGGATTGAAATTACATTGACATTGAATTTGGTTTCAAGAGTAAGTGCCCTGGTAAGAACAAGATAGGCATTCAAAACTTGTGGCCTCATTTTTTTGGACCCAGTTACATTTTTATAACCTTTTTAATAAGATACGGCAGACGAGCAGACAGATTCAGATTAAGCAATCAACGCCGCCCATGGACACCACTAAAACCAGAGGTGTTGCAAGTGAATTGCCGGGATTATGGTTCCGATAACTTCACTCACTAGGCGAAGTACAGGGCATTGATTCACGCCCGTTTTCTATGAGACCGTGGTATCAGTCCTATCGAGTCAGCCTAATAGTTCTTGAGTATATCCACGTTTAACTTTTAATACATGGTCTCTGTTATTCTATATATGTATGTTAAATTCTAATCCTATAACTACGACGAGCTACCAATGGATAAACTGATGTTGATCTCATAGTCATCTTTAAATAGCCTGCCTAAGATGGCCACTTAGATATTTATGAAAACCGCCTATTTGTAAAGGAATATTAAAAAAACGGACATTTTCCAAATAAACATAAACATATACCCCACGTTCGACGGTTCATTAATTTTACCGTTTCTACTCGACACTGGCAGTATAGTCAACAACATCGTTTTGGAGACTCAGTTGCCAAAGAAGAAAAAAAATACACATACCCCATAATATTTACTCTTTTTTCTAGACTCCGTATGTACAAATAAAATTCCAAGCATGGTCGTATATAGGATAAATTTTGCACACACAACCATGTGTGTAAAATTTTGTAATTTTGAAAATTCTGAAAATAAATAACATCAGAGGTGTTATAAGTCCGTTGAGGATTTGGAGATTGAAATGGGGATTCGGAGATTGATGGTGGGGGAAGATTGGGTTTCGATTAGTTAAATAATAGGGTGTATTATTACTTGTTATTTTACTCGTTCCGTTATATAATAATTATTATTTTATTAAACGATGAGTAAATTCTACATTCATCCTTACCTTCTTGGGTAATAGGATGTGTATTAAAATACAATATTTGTATCAATCTTTATAAGTAAATGTATGGGGTCTGAGTATATTCATTCGGTTTCAGTTAAAAGTTAAAATAAAAAACCAACTTACCGAAACCAAATTTCACATTTCCTACATTTTCGCAAGAACAATAAACATGTTGTTAAAAATGACTGCGGATATAAGTGTTACAGCCTCATAAATTCAGAAACAATAATAAATAGCAAGAATATGGATTACCTAAAGGCATTTTGATTTTGAAGCTAAAGAATCAGAAATGCATTTCGTAATTTTTTCTATTGGTAAGAATTTTATACATAACTATATTATTTTTAACCAACTTCAAAAAAGAAGGAGGTTCTAAGTTTGACCTGTTTGTATGTGTGTTTGTACGCGAATATCTCGCTATTGTCAGAACCAATAGGAGAAGGTTTTAGTATATTAATATACGGTCTGCACGGTTGGTGCGGTGGCTGGGCAACCGGCTGCCGCGCAACGTGTCGCGGGTTCGATTCCCGAAAGGAACAACTCTTTGTGTAATCCACAAATTGTTGTTTCGACGCAAGAGAAACTTCTAGTGTGGAGCGACGTCTTTTTATACAAATATAAAAAAATATATACCAACCACAAATAAAGAGGGGGTTGAAATCGGTTTTTTTAAACGTAGTTCATAAAAGGATTATTTAGTCAGTGTCACTTCCAAAACATTTGATGGAATCTAGTTGTACCACAAACACGACTATGTCAATTAGTAAATTCGCGAGTTCAACTTCCGTGCTTGCTCATTAATTATACCCTTTTGATTTGCAACAAAATCCAGAGGCAGTGTTTTATCGCATACAATTCTTAGTTCTTAATTCTAACTAAGATTAGTGAAGCGGCTGTAAGAGTGACTGCAGAGCAAGGATCTAAGGTTCGATTTCTGGGCAATGAATTTGTATCCAGTATGACTATGACCCTTTTACACGGGATTTATAATGTAAATCCAGAAGAAAGAAGAAAAAGATTTTCAATATACACTTTATTTTACAGTTACCATTGTGTTAACTATCAGCGTTTGGCAATCAGAGAGCAATAGAGTAAGTATTAGTCGCGAATTTACTTAATTTATTCTAAAAACAGGAGAGCTTTTGTCGTTATAAATGGGACGGCTCGATCGGAGCAATACCACGACTTCACAGAATACCGACGTGAAACAACGTTCTGTTGTGTTTCGTCTCTAATTCTTATAAAAACCTTTCATATTATACTTTAAAATTTAATGATTTTGACTATACTAGTAGGACACATTTTTACAATTTCGCTAGTGTTTTATTTTGGTATCGAGAAATTAGCCACAAACGTGAAGATAAGTAGATTTTTTGTATTTGTGATATTTTTGTCAAGAGCCTCGTCTGACAACGTTTGCAACCAAGTATGTGGTATCAACAAAAGTATAGGACGTAGTACCGTCTTATGTCGATCCATGTCGAATGTTCACATTTAGTCAAATTGGACTTAACTCAGAACAGCCTGACTATTCTGTAAGATTTCAATTTGAACTCTCAAAGTGAGTTCAATTGCATTCTCGCCCGTCATTGGTGGAGATTATTCTCACGACTAATAACATGCCGGGACCGCGATCGAGTCCACCTCGATCTTTCGAATTAAAAATTACAGAATAGCCCAGCTGACTACAAGCACAGAGAAAGTGTCATATTTAGTCAAACAATAGATACCGCCCATCTATTAGATTAATATATTCTATCATCGAATTAATATATCAAACTATCGTGACTGTATACAGTCATATCAAATGACTATACAGTCAGTCATCGTACCCCTTTTGATACCTGTGGGACTATGAACTTCTTACTTCTATGAAAGAAAACTCCTCGAAAGAAGATATTCCCACACCACACAAAGACCAGGCTTATCAGAAAGCGCTGCAACCCGGTCTCTGTTAATTCAGTAGTTCTTCAGACGACTTCTACGATACCAAGAGAAAGAGTAGGTGCAGTAAGGGTAGTGGTAAATACATTTTTCTCTGCCTACAAATTCAAGATATAACAATATTTATTTGTGGTTTCAGAATTGTTACAATGCGAAGACTTGCATGCACAGTGGAATAGAAAGATGCGGTGTAGACGAAAACGGACGACTAAGAAAATTTTTGGATATGTGTGATATTCATGAGTTTAATTGTCTCCAAAATACTTGTAAGTTTGTTTGTCGTCTGTGTGGTTATTTCTCAAAAATTTTTAAAAAAAATTTCTCAAAAAAATTTTTGAACCTAACCCACCATTCATGGTTCGGTAAAAAAATTATCTCAAATTATTTGTCTCGTTATAATTGGAGCAACAAGCGCGACTGCAAAGAGTATCTGGTTTGAAATTTGTCGTAGTAGCTCAGAGTCTAAAAACTACCCCGTTCCAACTTTTCTTTAGCGCCGGAGCCACGGTAGTAGCATAGAGTGTGGAATTGTGCCAGTTTATGCAATAGGTTACCAATTTCGGTAACGGCGACCCTTTATAGTTGTATATTCTGCTATCGTCAGACATTTCTAAATGGGATTCATAATTTTAGCTGGTGAAATTGGGTGTTACATAATTATGTGCACCTTTGTCCAACTATTCAGAGAATAACAGTACCATTAGGCGTCTTTCTTTGTGATTCATTTCGTCTCACCTCCCAGTTGTACCTGTCTCTTTTTGTGTCTTTAGGCTTAATTCAATCTGTGTTTTGCAGTAATTCACCGAAGGAAGTGGAAACTATCGTTTTTTTTCTTCTCCTTTTATAATATCTTCTGATTCACTTCGTTGCGGGAACTTGTGTTACGGTGTTTTTATGGTTACATCTACTGTAGATCCTGGCTTACAAGAATTGCAGCGGTTTTGGGAGGCTGTAGCGGGGTTATCCCAATAAAAAAATAAGTGTTTGAAATCACGAAATCTTTTTTTCTTTAAATCAAATCTGAGATCTCGTGGTTGATAGTTGTACTTGTGACTTCTCTATAAAACCAAACCCTGATGTATTTATTTTAATCCTTGTTTTATGTTTCAGCGTATAAGGTAACAACTGAAAAAAGATGTATTAAGCTAAACTACCTTAATAATGATAACAACAATAACGATGATGATAATACTAATTTGAAAATGAAAATGAATAATTGGAAACCTAAGCCGTTAAGGTTTTACTCAAATCAAAATGAATATAAGAATACAGGCGACGATCAGAAAATAAAGGATTCGAAATAAATTGAATGGCTTTTTTTTAATTATTCAAAATAGTAATAAAAAGTTTATTTCTAAAATACATACAGCACCAACTATAATATTTTACGAGTATTTACCAACTATAATATACTTACCAAATATATGCAGATTTATCTTTAGCCATTGAGCTATAAAAAATGTTGGTCATGAGGTGTGAACCGATACAACTTAAGATCATTTATTTTATTTTCAACCACAATTGTTCCACTGCTGCGCAAAGGTCTCCCTACCCTCAGTCCACTAGTCTATATTTAGAGGTAGAACAATTAAAACCTTATATTAGGTATCAAGTACGTCTGCCGTCTGACTAACGTAAGCCCACATCTATCATTATATGGCTACATGGTTGGTGCAGTGGCTACGCTGTTGCGCAAGGTGGAGCGGCCGCGGGTTCGTTTGTCGTACTGAACAACTATTTGTGTGATCCACAAATTGTTCATCCGGGTCTGGGTGTGATGTGAATTTGTCTGTTTGTAAACGCTCTCATAATACAGGAGATTTTTCAAATATGGGGCAACGGTTAAAATGGCTAGTAGGTACAGTTGTCATTCTCAAAACACTACACAAAAATTTATTATGAATGAGTGTGAACGCTTAAGAATCTTTCTCATCATGGAAAATACGTCGAACGTATAATCAACTTACGGTAGAAACACCAACGCTGCTGGTTTGATGTGAAAAGTCTTTTGCATCATTATATTTGTTTGTTCTGACGGCACGCAACCGATGATATGCGACGATTTTCCATCAGATATACATAAATCGATCCTTATTTACCTACTTACATGGTACAAAGAACTTTTTGAGAAGGAAACTGGACTAATCTCAAGCCGCGCTTGGGATTCACAATTTTGAACGGTGTAGCGTTAAATGGTGGTTGCAAAGAGTATTACAAAAGGGTTATAACATTATGCCTCTTGCTATCCGAAGGGATAAGCTTAAGTGAAAACATAACACCTATCAATAGTTATGATGTTAGTCCCACCATAATATTTCAATCGGGGAAAGTTGGTTTGCAAGCCGTTGAAAAATGTCGTGGTAGCCAGGACGTTTAAGAAGCTTGCACGGCGAATTGAGCAAACGTGGTAATTAATGCTAAAATGCTTTCTCCGTGCGAGAAGAGGGCTTTGATCACCACTAACCACTTATAGGCTGTTGATGTGATCATGTGATGTGAATCGGTGGAAATAGAGATTTAGATTTTTATAAATTGATTATCGTCTATCGAGACTATATCCGAATCTGTAGAGATCATCATATTATACATGTTTCTATATAGATTTTATGTTCAACAATCGTGTTGATCATCTACTGTGTGACTATAGATTAATTAAACAGACAAAGAAAACATATGATTACTTACCCAAGAATGTCCCTTAACAGGCATTGTACAGGGTACTGAAAATAGTCGATTGGGTGGAGTTATTCTAAAACTTCCACACTCTAGAACTTACTTTAAAAGCTGGCCGCTTTTCGGAGGTTTCTCCTGACATATCAGGTATACAAACCCAGTTTATTATGGCCTCACTTTATGTTATCCTTTCACTCAATTGACAGGTCAGGTTATACTGGTTTTGTATAGTTTGATGAGTAGTCCTGTATACATTAGTACTTAATACCGACTGCTAACCAACTCTTACATTTTTGTAGCAATCAATAGATGATACAACGCCCTTTGAAGCCGGGCACGCGAAGGTCATCAACGAACATTGGTGTTGGCGAGCAAGATACTGCCACACGCCGGGTAAGAAGATTTGCGGTGTAGACAAAAGACGAAAGCAACGGAGAGTATTTCACACTACCTGCGATTTGTATAAGCATAATTGTGAACAAGGCAACGGTGAGTTAAAAAGATTGATGCCCGTTTTGTCCAACCTTTCCTAATATTTAAAGAGGTTCCTAACTATCAATCTACCTATATCAAATGACGTAGACAACACAACAAGGGCGACTTTTATAACGTCTCGCATCATTACATGGAGTCAACCAATTCTTTATGCTTAAGACTGATGCGGTCATACGTCACAATTTTATCAACAGACGGACAGTATCAGAACCACTAATAAAGGTACCCCTAACTAAGACAGGTAACACTTAACGACATTTCAGTTTTCGCCAACCTGTAAGTGGCACCTAACAGTACTGTAATTTAGAGATGTGTTGTAAAAGTATCCAAATGCCGATTTTAAAATACCTATGTAATCGATCTAAATCCAAAACGATGATTGAGATGATTTCTATAGAATATTCTTTTTTTTATCTCATTTATTTTAAGGCATTTTTGTACACATTATATGACGATGTCAATCCCATCGAACTTTCTTCTGTAGAATATCTGTGAAAAATAAAAATGTTGGATTACGATTGATAAGTAAGAGAACCGAGTGCCCCTTATGTTTGATGATAGCTTTATCGAAGTATTTTGAATTTCAAATTCGAATAGTGTTTCTCTGCAATAGTTAGGCGTATATAAAGAATGGTAAAAATGGTACAATAGCGGTTTTTGAGTAACTGCTGAATATTTCGAAAATTATATTTGTTAGGTTATGTTTAGTTTTAGCCTTGGAGACACAATCCTATGTACATAATATGTCGCAGAGAACCTAACGGGTTACCGGGGCTCCGGCTCGAAGTGCAAGAGAAGGAACGGGGTGGTTTTTAGTCAGTAAGAGTCTGACAGTTCCTCCCGCCTCATCCAGGCGGGAGAAGTCATGTAATGATTTTGCCCCCTTAATTTTTTTTTAAATAATATGGATATTGTAGGTTATATTTATAGTATTTATATTTTATTTCCTTAAGTATTTTATCACATTTTTTTCTTATTCAAGTACCATTTAAATACAATAAAACATTTCGATATTCCGCATACCGAGTGGTAGCATTCTATTATTTATTTTATTTTATATACTTACTTTTTATTACTTTTCCAACCATTGGTAACAGAAGTAATATTACTAAAATACCTTTTTAAATAGTAGTTTTTTTTTTCTTAACGTTTATTTTCTGAGGTAAAAATTGTGGTGAAATTAGGTAATTAGATTTTCTTGGAAAATTATTAATTTAATCGGGGTCGGGTTTAATAAAATGTCGTAAAATTAAAAACATTAAAAACGCTGATATTTTAACAAATTGTTTGTTAGTAGACGCGAGTATTTTTATGTTTTAAATTAATTGGTCAATTCATTTCAGACTTCTCACCGGCTAAATGGATACAATGTGCTAAGAAAGTATATAAATGGTGACCAATAAATAAATATTAAATTGTTGTGTATGATGGTACATTTGTTTTGGTAATGAATACATATCCCATTATTTTTGTTTTCGGTGAGTATCTACCTGTTATGTACTGTCGACAAATTTGAATCTTGACCCATCAGAAGATTGCTTACTCAAATATGTTTATATTTACTGTGGACAACATTAAAAAATGGGTTATTTTAAATTTCAGTTCAACATTAAATTTTGTCGAGTGTATATTTTATATTATATATTTGTACATTTCTTAAAAAATTTGAGCATATATAATTAATTTTGTAATATATGTTACAGTATTATTCTTTGTATCAAGTAAGATGCGGACAACAAAACAATATAGACCAGTAAGTAATTAAAAGTAATTTTGAACTATTTATATATATATTTTATTGATATTATGTATGTATAAAATATATTATAAATTTTAATTTGCTAAAATTTTTTTTTAATAAATTTGAGTTTATATTATCGGTGTTTCTTAGTCAGAGAAAGTGCTAGCTGAGCGTGAAGCACAGTTCTTCTGTTATAAGCACAAGTCGTGCTCCCCCGGGGGATCTAAAGTGTGCGGTTATGACCCCAACAGTCCAAACCTTGCGGTTTTTGAAGATCTGTGCGCGTTGTTCAAGGCCAATTGTCTCAAAGCTGGAAGTTAGTACTATAAATGTTTCGCTTTTTTATCTACCCGATACTTTTTGCCTTGAATAAAATGAATAAATCAAAAAAAGTTTGCTTATTTATTATTGACTTACAATCCCTTTTTTACCATTAATATTGACTTAGTCCAGATTCAGATCATTGTTTACTTTATTTTGTTAAACGGTACTTAGTAATTTATACTCTGAAGGAATAATATCAAGCCTTAATTTCAGGGTTCCACCTGGTACCTCAAGTCGTCTGTGAAACGAAAATTGAACTCGACAAACGCCACAAAAACCAGAATCTACAATATTTTCATATTTCAAAAAATACCCATAAGACAATATAACAGCTCACGTTCTACATTACAATTGAAATTATTATTATACCTCTAAAATAAAATGTAAGTTTTCAATACTTTTGTTTTATTTTAGAAATCTATTTATAATATCTGTATTGGCTGTCAAAACAACAGTTTTTAATTACATTTTAAGTGTAGGAGAGCTATGCTTAGCCCGAATGGGCCGGCTCGACCAGAGTGATTCCACGGCCTCACAGAAGACAGACGTGAATCAATGTTATGTTGTGTTTCGTCGTGTGAATGAAGTTACCGGAGGCCCAATTACAACCCCCCCCCCCTTTCTCCAATCCCTGAATCCTTAACAATCCTCAAATTCCTAATGCCAAAAAATAGAAATGGACTGTTGAATGCTATGAACAACCAAATTAAATAACGTAATTAAACGTAAATTCATCCAACGTAAATTATTCATAAAATTATACACAAAGTAAAAAGCAAGTAGTCGGCACCTTTGGCCAATTAGGTAATCCGCGACTCATCATTTACATGAATTTTGAATCAGATTTCTTATTATTTTAGTACAGAGAAAAATACGCATTATATAATTGCGACAAGCTGAGTTATTGCACTCCAGGTGGAGACAAATTTTGTGCCATCGACTATGATACGAATGTAACTGTACAATTTTTTGACAAGTGTACGTTTTATGAAGCGAACTGCGATGGGAAGGGAGGTTTGTATAATGTTTTTTGTCGGCCTACTGGGCTCCATCTGTCAAATGTAATGGGGTCATTTTTATAAACCCGAGTTTGCATAAAACTTGTGTGATTGTTTTCTTTGCTGCAGTTACATATTTATCGGTCGTTAAGCCTGTTGCTTTTTAGTTTACATATTGAACATTTTAGAGGTTAAACAACCAAATCATTAGCGCCATCAACATTTTACGAGAATTTATCTTCATCATTGTCATTATCGTCTTTATCTCGTGACAGTAACAGCAATAAACTCGTGACAGTAATAAAATTATTAAATGCGTTTTGTCTTTGACTATAATTCCAATTTTCACAGATTTTTGGCCTGTTGAAGGTAATTGCAGTGACACCGTATTTTTTGGGAAGAAGAACGATACATTCGATTTACATGCCTATGCGACGAAATGGATCTCATTGTATAAGAATAGAACTACCATAAAGCCCAAGGCTAATGCAAACCACAATGTTTTCAATATAACGTTAAACTTGCTAATACGTTGAATCTTTCCGTTCTCTTGTGTCAAGTTCTTTGGGCGATTAATTGAATAAAACTATTATTTCATCTTTGTCTTTTTTATTATTTGTACTCCTTGTGACCCTTTTGTCTAAGACCTAGATTGTTTTTGTAATTTTAATTCATTTTGTTGGTAGGTACTGTAGGTTGGTATTTGTTATGGCAAGGTAGTGATTACAGTATCTTATCACCTTATTTCAGTACTTAGAAAAATACCCATTATATAATTGCGATAAAAAGAAGCATTGCACTAAAGGTGGTGACAAGGTTTGTGCCATCAACTATGATACGAATATAATTGTCGAATTTCCTGACAAGTGCACCTATTATGGAGCAAACTGCGCTAGACACGGAGGTATATATAATAATCTAATGTAATATATTATAATATTAATAATAATCGAATGTAATGTAGTATATCTTGGGTTACCTGCTGTTTTCTTAGTTTAATTTATATTTATCGATTCGTCTCTTTCGCTTTTCGGATCTCTTTCTTTTTCGAAATCTCTTGCTTTTCGGATTGCTGTAAGAACTTAAGAAATACAGCTCTTCAGACATGGATATATTGAAAATGTCAAATCACTAACGCTATCAACTGAGGCTCTGCCTTCATCATGATCAACGCTTGGTAGGCAAGTTGGTGAAACCAGATTAAAAAAGTTACAGTAACTGGAGACTGTTGTTGGGCTGTTTCTGTCAACAATATAACCGTCAACAATGTAGCCCTTAGGAACAGAACACGCCACAAGATGACGAATGTAGGTATTTACTATAACTGGCCATAGTATGTAATTACTATGGTAAATATATTTTTCACCTTTTGAGTACATTTTTTTTCAGATTATTGGTCTCTTGAAGATCAAGATAATTGCAAACCAGCCATAATTTTTGTAACGAAAATCAGACTCACGAATCGTGAATATTATTTGACAAAATCGCCCTCTTCGGATAATACTACCACAAAGCCCAGGGCCAGGGCCAAGCATAACGTTTTCAATATACAGAAATATACAGAAATATAACGTTTTCAATATACAGAAATATTCAACGTTTACGCAATTGTAGCGTACTACAATTGCGTAAACGTTGAATATTTCTGTTCTCCTCAATGTCAAATTCTTAGTGCGGTTTATTTCCTTCAATAAAAGTATCATTACATTATCGTCTTTTTAATGGTTGATACTCCTCTCTCCTCACAATCTTTTGCCTTATAACTTGGAAAAACAATTAAATAAGAATTATTGTGGACCTAAATGTTATTGTAAGTTAGGGTTTATTATGGCTTATTAGAGAGTTCAGTAGACGCCTACGAAAAAAAGATTAGTATTTGTGTCCGTAAAATCATTAAAGGAGAAGTAGAGGTAGTGAAGACGGTTTTGTGAAACAGGTGACGCCATCTCTTAGTCTTTACTAGTACCATATTCTAAGCTACACCACAGTTCCGAATACCTTCCATGAATGTTGTTACTTGAATATGAATAAGCGTTCAACGAGAGGTAACTGGTTTTATTCTTAGTGCCTTGGCGCATAGATGTCGCTACTTGTAGTATTTTGAATTGAATGGGTTTTATATTATGGTTGTAAATATTCTGTAGTATGCAGTTAATTTTTGGACCGAAGTTAATTTAGTTCCTCTCAAATTCTATTAATTCGTTTTGCCGTATATGTTTAAAAGTCACATGACATAATATTCTTGGAGAAAATAAAAATTAGTATTCGGTTCGGTTTTTGAATACTTGAAAATGAAAATGTTGGGCATTCAAGGATTGGGGAGACAAGGAAGGGGGGAGGGTAACTGGGACTCCGGTAATCTCGCTCACACGATGAAACAAAACAAAAGCGTTATTTCACGTCGGTTTTCTGTGAGGTCGTGGTATCACTCAAGTCGAGCCGGAATATTGGTGCCGAAGCATGGCTCTCCCACACTTGGACATACTTATAGTGAGTGAAACAAGTGAAACAAGTGAATTTATTTCTGCGAATAGGCGACAAGGCAGCACTTTTAGACGTTAATTTTATCAAGCGAACGATGAGGCCGACATTTCCTAACTGAGTACTTTGAGAAGAAATGCTGAAACAAACTCAGAAATATCTATAACAGATAAAACATTATTCATGATACATTTAATTGTGTCCAGCTACTTTAATTTTTTAAATATTTAATTTAATGACTGCACTGTTGGCGCGGTGGTTGGGCAACTGACTGCGCGCAAAGTATCGCGGGTTCGATTTCCGCACGGAACAACTCTTTGTGTGGTCCACAGATTGTTGTTCCGGGTCTGGGTGTCGTGTGTATGTAATCTTGTACGTTTGTGAACGCACCCACGACACAGGAGAAAATCCTAGTGTGGGGCAACGTTTAAAAAAATAATTTAAACTTATTCAGATGTGATTATGGCCTTTGTTTAGGAGCGGACGTCTTTTGGCTGTTGATTATGATGATAATGATGATGTGATGATGACAGGGTTGAGCACCCCTACGCTTTACGTGGGTGTTTCAAGTGCCAAGGACTACATTACGCATTTAACACAGACCGGGAAGTAGCACTCTCTAATAAACCTGAACCTTTAAAATTACAGAAGAATTATTGAGATTAAGACCTATTTTATGTAGAGAAGGTCCATTAGTCTACCAGTGTAGTTTCACAGCTGGAAATGATGATGATCACTTTTTAAACGAATTTACACTTAGGTGCAAAGAAATGAAGGCAAATGCGTTTTTTCTTTTTAAATTTTTGTTAAACGTTTTCTGATAAAAGTATTTTATTAATTTGTAATGTATATATGTCATATGAAAGGTAATTACCCCTTTCCCCAGTCTCCCCGATCCCCGAATCCCCCACAATTCTCAAACTCCTAATTGTCAAAACGCCAGTAACGCACTTGTAACGCCTCTGGTGTTTCGAGTGCCCATGGACGACGCCGATTGGTTACCATCAGGTGATCCAAAAAATTGGATTTTTTTCAAGTTTTAGGGGGTTTGATGAAATTTAAAAAATGCTAGTGGCTCCGTTTCCTTACTCTCAAGTGTAGATAATCTATACCATGACATTACACTTAATACCAACGATTACACAACTACCGGCTAATTAAAACCTAACTAGCTGAGTTAAACTAAACTGAATTAGCATGAACAATTACGTCGGTACGTGTGTACCTGGCTTAATCGAAAATGCACATGAATTTCAAGTTCAATGTACTAACGGGACTATAAGTAGTGACAAACAGGAAAAACGGAGAATGCAAGCAAGACTAGAATAGGTAAACGAAGAAAATAATCGAGGTTCCTGATGAAATCATGTGGGAATTGTTATGTTGGTTGATTAATAATTAATACTCGGATTGGTTTTACTTTAATTTATTAAAATGATGTGCAGAACGCACAACGTGTGTACACTAGAGGACGACAGATAGACAGCGTCGTTATTGATAAGTGCCCTCCTTATATAATACATTATAGTGAGGGGGCCACTACTTACTAAGATAGTAATGTTAATACATACATATAACAGGAATTATGCTGCTGAAGTACATCTTGAAATTCCATAGAAGGTCTTTACTGGTGATGGAAGAAGTCTTCTCGCTCGCTCAATGCGGATTGGTGATTTGAAACTTATAATTAGAAATTATAAGCTCAGCTTTCCTCACGATTTTTTAAGTGTAGGAGAGCCATGCTTCGGCATGAATATGCCAACTCGACCGAAGTGATACTACGGCCTCATAGAAAACCGACGTGAAACAACGTATTTTGTCCTCCTCAATGTCTCAATTCCCGGATCCCCAACAATCCTCAAATTCCTAATCCCCTAAAGGCTGACAACGCACTTGTACCTCTGGTGTTTCGGGTGTCCATGGGCGGCGCCCATTGCTTACTATCAGGTGAACCGTCTGCTCGATTACCAGATCACTTTATAAAAAAACAATATTTTCTTCACCGTATGTCATTGGTAAATAAATAAGCTTAAAAAGTACATATAACTCGAAAAAGGTCATATTGGTACTTGTTAGGTTTCAAACCCTCATGCATGAGAAGACTTAAATCTCAGGGTCACGACGACATTGACCAGTTGCAGTCCATTCTTTAAGAATTCAACTAGGATTAAGTATTTGGACCGCAGGCCTGTGAGAAATTACAATCAACTCATTATCTGTGTGTGGTCGTGACAGAATGAACGGGTGGTGATCTCAGTTGCTCTTCAATTAAGTTCTATGGCAGGCAATACCTATATAAGTTTAACTAGTAAGTACCTTCCTACCTGGAATGTTTTGATACAAATTCATGTTTTTTATATTGACTTTTTATACTTATTTATTGATGCAATCAATCCTTTTATTAACTTATTTTGTTTAATTACTCATACATACTTAAATAGCCTCACGCCTGTCTCCCATGGGCGTAGGCAGAGACTATGGAACACCAACGATTCTTACATACTTCTTCCTCAACAGTCATTAGTATTATCATGCATGCTCGTTGGTTAAGGGTATTTTTAATTTGGCCTTTCTTTAATATATCACCAATCTGGTCGATATTTATGCGTCTACCGAACCAGACCCGAGCGTACGGCGCGTCGCATTTCACGCGCGCCCCAAACAGCCGTCGCTACCATCATAGTTGGGGCCCAATAGGGCTGATGCCGATACGGAGCCACAGAGGACTTAGCAAGTTGCCGGGACTCTGGCTCGAAGTGCGAGAGTAGGAACGGGGTGGTTTTCAATCAACCGCCTCACCCATGCTGGAGAAGACATTCGATTATTTTCCCCCTTTTTAAATAAAAAATTTTAGTCTAGGGCGCCCTCTATTGACGACCCCATCCATATTCGCTCTATATACTTCTGTCGTATTCGGGATGTCATTAAATAGCACGAACTTATACTTATGTAATGGGACGAAAACTTTGGTCTCAGGGTCTACCATTTATAGTCAGCAGTCACGCCACCTTTCTGACCAATCGATAAGCAACAAGCCATCTACTATAATAATATAGGCTCTTCATTGGTAGAAAAATCTGTTGTAATAGAAAAACCTTGTAAAAATACATTACAATAACACATATACAGGAAAATTAACACAAAATACAACAGAGAGGGAGTTCGCGAAACAAGCGTGCGTCTCATTTGTGTATAGTTTGGTGAAACTGTCACATTAACCCGTATCAGATTAGATAACGCCCACGAGTCCACCTGTGGTTCCCACGATCTCTAAAATTAAACACTAGTTTTGTCCCGTTACCTTTCCTGCATTTTATATTTGAATGATCTAAACTTGTAAGATATTTCCTTAAGACTCACGGTTATAGTAGACTCCAAAAAAAAAACATAGGCATTTTCAATCTTTTCGAAGGTAAAATTATTTTCAAGTGTCGCAGGCGCATGGAAATTGTTTCAGCTCTTAGATAGTGTGCAGAATTTCAGGACTAAGACACCGTGTAATCATTTCCTTATTAAGTGTCCAGACAGGCTATTAATCAGTGAGTATAAATAGCTTATAGCTATAAGAATTAGTCACTATTCACAGGAGGAAATCTTATTTCAAAATTCGCCCCGGTTTAGGCTTATAGGTAGAGACCTATAAGCCTATAGTGTACTAGGATAATTTTAGTGAAGTAAGAGTACTTCATTAAAATTATCCTAGTACACTAGTTACTCCTGCAGGGTTCTCATGGTATAGTTACCACGGTAACTAGACTACTAGTTACCATGGCCCCTTTAGAGTATTTGGTGTCTCCAGGGTTCTCAGTTTCTTCTTTCTCAGCCAGTTACAGAAAACCCCATGCTATATAATAATTTTGTTTATCTATAAACAAACAAATATTACCACGAAGTTTACATGATATGAAGACATTTCTCATTTTGCCTCTATTTGTAATGAAAAATATGTCGCAAGTAGAAACGTCAGTAACATTGCTAATCTCTTCAATTAATCTGTTTTGAAATTTTGCAAAAACAATTCTAAATGAATGAAAGTCCTAATGTTCTTTTGTTTTGTGACTATGAATGGTTATATTCTGTACCAGGAAGTTAGCTTAGGAAAATTATTATCCTTTTTTGTATACAATAGTATAAAGGTTAGTAATTTTTATGTTTGTACTTAAATGAAACTTAGAGGTTTTAGTTAGGTAGGTACTCGTAATGAAGATAGCGTTGTAGATATAAAATGGGTACGCAATTTTAACCATTTAAGATATTTGCCCTATAGTAAAACTCATGGGTGAAACATAAAGAGTAGGTATGTGTTACATTTTCGAAAGTATTGAAAATAGATCTTTAAATCCTTTGCACGAAAGTCGTACTTGCATCACTACTTGACCAACGAGGCAATTTAACAAACAAATTTGAAATTCGAAACCAAAACAATATACAGTTATTCTTAAAGTCGGTCTGTTTGTTCAAACGTCAGTATGAAAATTCATTAAATAACGGAGGATCAAAAAATCCTTTTGTGGACCTTATCAACCAATCCTTCATTTCCTTTCGAACTCCTTTCATCACCCGAACTAGATAAACAAAAGAAAGCCGACAGATCGACTGCTCCACGTCTCTAACGGCACCAAAACATCGATACAATCGACAAACCGTTATCACACCCCTTTGTATTTTAATCGATAACATTAAATTTATATCGATTTAAATTCAGTTGTGTTTCTTGGCACGTGGTATAAAATGCGTGCGATCAACAATTAGAATTGGAAAGGGTAAAAATGAATAATATTGTTTCAATCATTTCTAATTCAGGGAGTAAGCTAAAGTCGTGTATAAGCTCTGAACACGTGGCAAATGACATGAAAATCGTGCGTGCGTATGAATGAATAGTGATGAGCTATGCTCTTCGAGATTTATCGATAAAACTAGATCTTATTGTGTTAGTCTTGGTAATACGCGGAAACTGCAGTGGTTACTTAAAGATAATATTAATATATCAATAGAATGATTTGATTATACTTTTTTAATATTACTTTTTTTATTTCTTATTACTTTCAAATAAGAAAATGTTTTCTTGAATGATAAATCTAAATTCATAAATGGTTTTGCAAAACCGAATAAAATCCAATGAAATTTTACTTAACAAAAAACATACTATCCCGATTAACGTACACAAATGGACTTTGCATTCAACCAATCGCAATAAAATTGCAAAGTCGATAAATTCTAATTACTTATCGACACTTTAATCACACATGTTGACATCTCTATATAAAAGCTGTTGAGTCGTGCGCTACCCTGTCGATTGTTTTCAATATCAGCTCCATTTCAATTTAACACGAATATAGGAATCGTTTTCTTTGATGGTAATCCACTTAGTATGCATCCCTGGTACGTGTGAGGTGACGAGCAGCATTTATGCGCCCTAATTATAATAATTATGAACATTTCGCTCGTGTTTTTGGCCATTTTTAACCGATTTTAAATTTAAATTGGAGATTTTGGTGCTCTTTTGTATTATTTTAAAGATTTAATAAGTTTTGAACATAATAACAATAAGATTTTGTTATGTATATTTAAGTAAATTTTTCATAATATGTTAAAAACTTCTAACAACCTGTTTGGGTTGAGTGTCAAATATAATACAATTTCAAAATAAAATTAGCAATTAAAAGCAATTTCTGAAAGTACCCAACCTTTCCTTCCTAGTCGTCTTCTTCATTACTGAAGGTCGTGTCTAGTCTGGTGCACGCGTCACTTGATGCACAACCCTCCTCCAAACGCCCCTGTCCTCTGCGGTCTTTATGGCTTGTGGAACTGTCAGGCCGGTTAGGTTTTTTACAGCATCCAACCACCGGGTAGGTGAGCGACCGCGAGGTCTTTTCCCGTTAACCCGACCAACAACCACAAGCTTCTCCAGATTGTTGGGGTCTCTACGCGCAATGTGGCCAAAATAAGTTAATATTCGCTGCAGGCATACAGTGGACAGCCTCGTAGTAATTCCGATCTCCTTGAGAATGGAGACGTTGGTGCGACGAGCGGTCCAGGGAATACGGAGCATACGTCTCCAGCACCACATTTCGAAGGCGTCAATTTTTGCTCTCTCAGTTTTCCTTAGGGTCCAGGATTCGGCGCCATACAAGAAAATGGAGAAAACCAACGCACGCATCAGCCTCACTTTGGTCTTGCGACATATATTTCGGTCCTTCCATATCTTGGTGAGTTTCGTCATTGCTGATTTGGACATCTGGATTCTCCTTCTGATCTCTCCGTCGCTGCCACCCCCACCATCGATAAGAGAGCCCAGATAAATAAACCGATCCACAAACTCCAAGTCTCTGAGTTCATGTGAGCGAGTGCATGTCCCCATTCTGTCCACAACGAGCACCTTGGTCTTGTTTTTATTTATGGTGAGACCAACCAGTTCGCTCTCCTTCTCTACTCTTGCAATCAACTCAGCCATCTCGCTCTCGGACGATGCAAACAAGGTAGTATCGTCCGCATACCTTAGATTGCTGATTCTCCTGCCACCAACAGACAGCCCCGCTCCCACCCCTCCAGAGCTCGTCTCATTATGTATTCCCCATATATATTAAAGAGAATGGGAGACAGGATACAGCCCTGCCGGACTCCCCTCCGAGGCCCAAATGGATGCGACAGGACGCTGTTTACTTTCACCACGGTGCTTCCATCCCTGTAAAGATTAGCAATAAGAGCCACAAGGTGTTTCGGTACTCCCATTTCCCCCAGGATTTTCCACAGGCATTCCCATCTTACACAGTCAAAGGCTTTTGAGTAATCGACGAAGCACATGAACATTGGGATGTTGAATTCGCGACATTTTTCTATGATTTGCCTGATGTTTGCGATCTGTTCTCTAGTGCCTCGTCCCTTTACGAATCCTGCCTGCTCCACTGGAATCTGCCACTGCAGAAATGCCTTAAGACGCTCATTAACTACGTACAGAAGAACCTTACTAACATGAGAAATGAGCGCCACGGTTCTGTAGTTTCCGCAGGACTTCGTAGATCCCTTCTTATGTAGTGGAATCAGTACGGATTCCCTCCACTCCTTAGGCCAGCAACCAGTCCTCCATATCTGATTGCATAGATTTTGCAGAAAATTGACTCCAGAATCACCTATTTGCTTCAGGTCTTCAGCAAATATGGCATCAATGCCGGGTGATTTGTTTGCTTTCAATTTCTTTATAGCAAATTCGATTTCAGACTTCAGAATCTCCGGTTCCAGAGGTATGCTGTTGAAGTTGTCCTGGGGGTCCTCCGACGCTGCCGGATCCACATATAAGGTTTCACAATATTCTCTCCATCTGTTGACCACCCCATCTATGTCAGTTATTAATCGACCATTTGCGTCCTCTACAGCCCAGGTCCTTGGTTTGAACTCACGCGTTATTGATTTTATTTTCATGAACAACTCCCTGGACTGCATATTCTGTGCATGATCTTCAATTTCCGTACAAATGTTGTTATAGTACTTGTTTTTATCTTGCCGACAGCGACGTTGAACTTCCCGCGATAGACTTTTGTATCGTTCTCGGTCATCATCCTTTGAGAGGTGTTTAAGTAGTTCTTTCTTTTCTTTGATAATGTTCCAAGTCTCATCCGATAACCAAGAATAGCGTGGGGCGCCAGATGTTTGACTCTCCCTGTGCGCTACCTGTAATAGTTCCTTGAACCTGTCCCAGCCGTTATTCACGCTCAAACCTCCATCTATCGGTGCTGCTGTTATTTCCTGCTGAAATCTTGCTTTGAACTTTATTTGTTCACCGGGTGTAAGCCTACGTTTTTTCTTGTCAGTGACACGAGGGCATTTTTTCAGCTTGATCGACATTCTGCTTACTAAAAGCGAGTGGTCACTGCTGCAGTCCGCACCCGGATATGTCTTGGTGTTCATAATGCACGACTTCCACCTCTGAGGCACGGCGATATAGTCGATTTGGTTTCTCGTTCTATCTCCAGGTGAAGTCCACGTGTATAGACGTCGGGGGTGGTGTTGAAACCAGGTGTTCATTATAGTGAGGGAATTAGCGGCACAAAATTGTAACCATCTGTCTCCTCTTTCGTTCCTCTCACCCAATCCAAAGCGTCCATCCACCTCTCTCAGATGATCGTCCCCCACAGTAGAGCCTACTTTCGCGTTCATATCTCCCATCACGATATTAATTTCTCTGCGAGGTAAAGAATTGTACGTGTCCTCCAGCTTATTGTAGAATGCTTCAATAGTCTCCTCATCGGCAGCGCTGGTAGGGGCGTACACCTGTATGATGTTCATACGGCATGGTTGCGTGTTCAGCTTGATTGTGATTATACGGTCACTCACAGGATTGTATTCAAGCACACATTTATCCATTTCAGCCGTAACAGATATCGCCACTCCATTCTTGCTTTCACTTTCAGGTCCCGAGAAGTAGACAGTATGCCCTCTGTTCGTTTTGTAGAACCCTGTACCTCTCATATGGGTTTCGCTGAGGCCTAATAAGTCTAGCTTGTACGCTGACTGCTCCTCATCTATCATTTCCCTCTTCACTTCTCGGATCATACCACGAACATTCCATGTCGCAAGCGTTGCCACCCTTCTCAGCGACCGCTGGTTCCTAGATGTTCTCCCACCTTCACCAGTAGCATTTACTCCACACTGCGCCCGATGAGTCACTCCAGTGTGGCCAGTAGCACATTTCACACCATGCGACCTGGGATCGTCATGGCGCCGGACGGCGGCCGGGTCGCATGCCAAAGCATCTCTAATCGCATTTATGTCCATACTAGATTTCTTGGGATGTTAGTGCAGTGGTTTCCCGTTGCCTTCTGCACCAGGTCTTTCGAGGAGTATTTTCTCCTCAGGCCTCTGTAGCCTCATCCAGATAGTTTCCTTCCTGGGTTTAGGTTATACCGCCTATGCTCGGTCGCCATTGCCTCGTCTGTTGTCTAGCAGGGAGCACCGCGACAATGTTAAATCGCCGCCGTCAGCTATTCTATAAAGAACCACTTACGCGTGCAGGTGAGGTTGACAATTGGGCCGAAGTAGATCTAATTCCAGCCCCTTACTCCCCAAGTACCCAACATAAAAATGTAATTAATTACTGCATCTAAATTTTCGGATTTTTAAACAGTATTCAAATACATTCAGTAATACTTGAGTTCAGAACTGCAGACAAGTACCTGACATAAGTCACGTACACCGTACTACGATTCTACTATTCACACCAAACCAACAAACAAAAGACCATATCCAGCATTATCTATAACCAATAAATTACCTATAACTATAAAATAAATAAACCAACATCAATTTGAAATCAGAAGTGCAGTCACAACCCTCATTTCCTAGCATATTGCACAATGAAAGGCCGCCATCAAACCGGACTACTTAATCTATAAGACTACAGTACCTGTCATATAATCTATCCGCGTTGATATTTTCCTTTTTAAACCGAATCCAGGATGTATGGATATATTTGCATGAATATTTATGGTACATAACGCCAGTAGTGTCGTAAAGTGCATTTTAATACATTTTTATCTTACACCTCTTGTGCTGGGTGTGTGGTTTTATGATGGTTTAAAGGCGTTTTGCTATTATAGTTCGGTTGTTCTAGATAAAGTGAAGGTTAAGTCAATGCTGGCTGGTTTATTTGTTTTTTTATGCAAGTGTTAAAATTGTAACGCTTAGTTTATTTTCTGTTAGGATTTTAGTGATGTTTTCTACTTGGTATGGATTTAGAAATAGTTCAATGGCTAGCGCAACATTATGTTCCTAGTGAAACGATGTAAGTACCTAGTCCATTTCACTATTTAACTTTTATTATACTATTAAAGCAGATAACAATTTAATGAAATTTTATATTACTAATTAGATATTGTTATCTTTCGCATTTTATTTTCGAGTTTCATGTTGGGAACTACAAGTTACCTCTACGCAGACTGAACTGAAGAAAACACACTGATGAAAATCAGGTTGGATAAAACTTTTACTATTTTATGAAAACTTTTTTTTTATTTTTTTTTACATCATTTAGGTACTTGTTTATTACTTAATGTATTATATATGTATTCATAATATATACAAATTATAATAAATTAATTCTACGAAATACTTACAGATACCTATTACCTACACTTCTTATTGAAATAAATAATTAAAACTAAAATATTTACACCTTAAAAAAAAATTATGAAAATTTAATTTATATCATGTTGAGATGTATATATTATGTTGAGAGTGCGATGACGGCATAGTAGAACATATTAAGTACTCATCATCTCTAGTTTTACTACAACTGTAGCAAGAACCCGCAGATACATTTGACAAAGATTTAGCAGCCCCTTTTTCTCTCGCTTTAATACGATAAAATATAAGACGAACAAGAACTATATCACAGTACTTACATAATACACAAAATAAATGCTGAGATGCAATCCAATGTGTGGATTTCCGTGAATAATTGAGTTCAGGCACCCTTTAAAATTTATTAACAACAAAGTAATATTTTAAACCCGGATAAATACTTAAGTTCTTCAAAACCATTACCCAGTGACAGAGAGCCATCGAATTAGAATAAGACTTGTTTAAATGCAATAAAGATTCTATCCATGCTGCAAAACGAAGTACCAACTTCAGTGTTTTGGAGAAATATTCTAAAAATCTGGTGTTCGATCGACAAAAATTACCAAAAAATCATGCTAAAAGTTTCTTATTTACATCTTGAAAACTACAATGCTATTCATCCTTCATTTTATGGTGTCAACAATGAAATTCTCATAAACAAAAGTTTATTTATTCGAAGAATTTTGTCCAAAAATCTATCGTGTTGCGTAAACAAGATTTGGTATTGTTATTTTTCGTACGTACGAATCATATAAAGTATTCAATGTCGACAATGATTAGCTTAAAGGTAATTTTGTTTGTATATTTACGTTTTTATGTGAATACAAATTTGTTTTGACCTCTGAAGGACAGTTTGAGTATTGATCAGGTCTTTAAGGAAAGCAACGAAGAAACAGTATTACTTATAAGTTTAATTTGAAAATGATTTTGTAGTTTATTACCTACTTAGGTAGCTAGATATTTGGAAAACTACATAACAATTAAATTTTTCTAGATGTACGTAATAGGTATTTTCATTTCATATGATAAACTAACTTCTGCCAGCGGCTTCACCTCCTGTGATATAAAAAGTAGCCTATATATATGTATAAAGGAATGCCGATACGGGGCCGCGGAAGACTTAACGGGTTGCCGGGGCTCCAGCTCGAAGTGCAGGAGTAGGAACGGAGTGGTTTTTAATCAGTAAGAATCACCTCACCCGGGCGGGAGAAATCATTGGATGATTTCCCCACCTCAAAAAAAATAATTTAATAGTGTTTCCTTTCAGGGACATACACTTTTATCTAAAAGCTTTTTGTCTCGTATTTCTAGTACTGCAGAGGTAAGAAATCATTTAAACATTACAAATATTAATGATTAAATATTATATTTAATTATTTCAGGTGAATTTTTTTATAAATTACTTGCGTCCGTATGCCGATTTTTTGAAGGTACAAGGAACAACAGGGTTTTTGTTACATATTGTATATGTATTATTCCAGATACATCTGGAATAATACATGGCTAGACCAAAGTCTGGATCTACCCCTGTTCTTAATTTTATTCCGACCCCTTCAGCTGTTTTCACGTAACTACGTGTCTTTGCATTGTTCTTACATATGCGTACAGTACTGAAATATGTATCAGAGACATTGTAGAACATACTTTTTTTAAAAAGAGTAACGAATGGAGTTTCTTGCTCGTTCTTCTCCATTCGAATCTACTTTTTGGAATGAGCACCTAGCTTCACCTAGTTTCACTGACGGACTGACTGACAGACTATTATTTATTTTGTATTTGTTGACGTTTCAAAAGTACCAAACTATGGTTTAATTGAAATAAATGCTTTGACTTTGACTTTGACTAACAAACATACAAACTTTCGCATTTATAATATTAGTAGGATAGTAGGTACATTTTGTAGTGATGACCTTAATTTATTAATAGTATTATTATTTTTGCTAACACGAGAAATCAGACAGACAGACAGTTAAAAATAATATGACTTCGATTCCAGGTTGTATTAAAAAAAAATAGATAAAACAACCTAGCACAAAATTAACTAGACGTACCTACTAAACAATCTTCACACAATTTGCAAAGCAATTTTGAGGCACGCAACGTCCAAACATACTTACGTCAAATCAAATTGTTGGCAAGAACCTCCCCACTTACTAAGTTTACGGCCCGTTTAAATAAATTACTCAGTGCCTTCTTATTTCCCACGTGTTGTGTGATCGGAAAACTTTACTAAGGTATAATTTATTAATTTGTTTTCTACTAACGAGTAGGGTAATGCGAACCGGTGGGCTGCACTAGCTTGCGATGTTTTATGCAGTAATGAGACAGTAAGCTAATGTCTTCTTTATTGATCAGTTTGTATTTGTTATATGTTATTTTGTTAGCAATGTTAAGCGGTTGTAATTGGGAAGTTTGTTGTTGTTGATTTTGTGGGTGAGTTTTTTCGTATTAGTATAGAAAGGAATTGGTGGATTAATTGTGAGAGGTGTGATACGAAAGGATTTAGTAATTTGATGACTTTTCATAGGAGGAGAGAAAATTCGATATATTGTGTCTTTATGATTATATATCGAGTTTACTAGTTAAGTTCAGGACGTCGAGTTGAGTTGAGTTTGTAAAAGTCTTCTAAAAATAGTTTGTTTCGACGTGCTTCCAAAGTTAAGACGTGATTGTTCAATATACCAACAATACTATTGTAATTATTTTAAAGTGTTTTAGAAGTAATCACTAATATACTAACTGAAACAGTTCTCTATAACACTATTCAACACACAATGAAACGCATTAAAGCATTATTAATTCTATAAATGAACATATTACCCACATCTTGATATTCAAGCTATCATAACATACTACGACACACGAATTGGAGCGACCCTAAAAAACAAGAAAAAGAAAAAAAACAAAAAAAAAAACTGAATAAATTTTTTCAACTTTCAAAAACATATATATTTTTTTCTAATAATTTTTATGGTTATTGTTCTCAATGGTGTCTTCCTGTTTGGTACCGTGTTATAGTGCTATAGCCCTGGGATTTAGGATCACGTATAGATTCTAGACATCAATAATTCATCTGAACGCAGTCAGACAGGCTTGAAATAACAATGGATCAAAGTTTTACTCGAGCTTTTGTGGTGTAAGACAGAAGAGGAGCGCGATTTTTTGACATTTGCATTTCCTGATTGTATCTATGCTTGGTTATCATTGTTTGATTAATAAAATTCGTTTACAGCCTTGTATTTTAACAACTAGGATCAGATTTTAGGGCCCTAAAATTTTTAATAAATAATCTAGAATTGAAACACTTACGGAATTTAGTACGATATTAAAACGCTTATTGTTATTTCATCGTTGTAATTATTAATATTGACAATGTTAATAGTAAACAATAAAAGGTTATTTTACTCTTTTTTTAACAAAAAATCGCTGTAGTGTCTTTACTTCTACCCCACGTTATCGGGCTTAGCTTTTGCCTGATTGACAGCTATAGCGCCGCCATTATAACTTGACCTACCCCGTTCCCCTCAACTAAACCAACGAACACGCCAAAGGGGTAAATACTCCACTACTCGAAGTCCAAATTAAGTTGGTTGTTTGTTAAGCGCATTACATCTATTAAGAACTTCAACGCTTGTATCCCTAATGTAATTCGCACGCATTAGACATTTAAATATAATTCAAGTAACTTATGCAAGTACTGAAACAGCTAATGGGTGGCATTAGGAACACTTGCACAGTGCACACATAATTTAGCTTTGAGTTAAAATTTTAACCGCGTATACCTTGTTTTACATTGTTCTTAGAAGGGTGGCATTCTGACATTCTGATTGCAAGAATACGTCACTACTTGTGGGTTATGGTGGGATGGATTACCCAGTAATCTGCGTGGCAGTCGCACTGGCTGTGTCCGATGTTTTGATTAGTTTGTTGAATTATTTTGTTCGTTGTGTAGAGATAGGGAACTAGATCGGTCATACTATAGGTAGACGAGAGGTCTACCCCTCTAGAGATACCTGTATTGTATAAAACCCCTACTTTTCATTCATTATTTTAGAGCTTTGTAACAAAATGTGAGTTTATACTACTTACATATAATTTCAGATTATGCGATATTGCTGAAAGATTTCAAAATTGCGAAAAAAAGGTTTTTTTCTTAAAAATCGTTGCCCCACACTAAGATTTTCTCCTATGTCGTGGGTGCGTTTACAAACATAAAGTTCATATACACATGTCACCCAGACCCGGAACAACAATCTGTGGATCACATAAAGAATTGTTCCGTCCGGGAATCGAACCCGATACACGTTACGCGGCATATTTTGCCCGATCCAGATAGACCGAGTCTCCCGTCTAACAGTCACATTTGCAATCATTCCACCAACGAGGCGTTTGATACTCGATGTCTTGACATATTTCTAATTTGACGTGCTAAAAATTATATATAATTTTATCTACATACATTTGAGAGCAAAGAAACGGAACTAATTAGCATCTTTTCTTACATTTCTTGATAAATACTTTCAGGTACAAGTATTTTATTAAAAAGTAACAATATCTTTAAAATGAGAGTATTTTGTGGTAACAGAAATATCTTTTTTATAGTTGTAGGAGGATTCGACCAAAAATCGCTAGTGGCTCCACTTCTTTGAATATAAAAACATATTCTGAAACTCAAATTGTCATAATATCATAATATTTAAGTGTTGGAGAGCCATGCTTCAGCACGAATGGGCCGGCTCGACCGGAGTGATACCACGGCCTCATAGAATACCGACGTGAAGCAACGCTTGCGTTGTGTTTCATCGTGTGAGTGAGGTTACCGGAGGCCCAATTACCCTCCCCTTCCCCAATATCCACAATTCCCGAATCCCCAACGATCCTCAAACTCCTAATCCCCAAAAGGCCGGTAACGCACTTGTAACGCCTCTGGTGTTCCAGGTGTCCATGGGCGACGCCAATTGCTTACGTTCAGGTGATCCGTCTGCTCGTTTACCAGCTTATGCCATAAAAAAAATTACTAATCATTTACTATTATTTGCAGAGATTCATTAACAAAATTAAGGTAGTGTGCTCCAAAATAATTGTACTAAGATATCTCTTTGACCTTCAATTTTGATTTTGTTAATCCTTATACATAATATTCAAAGGTTGAAGGTTAAGCCTTATCGTACCCTTTTACGTAAATTAAATGTATTTACTTTCTATTTGATCCTTGAATAAATTATTTTGTAATACATTTTGGAAGAAAACGAGAATGTGTGTCATGACTACTTATGTTGTACAGTATACGAGATTATCATTAATTTTCTTTCAATTGGTATTCTCTTCTAATAGAGCATTTTGTAGTTACCGATTAAAAAGTTTTTAACATTAATTTTGCAGCAGAATTTTGTTTTTAGTAAATTAATGTATATTGCGTGTGATTTTTAAGGGATTATATGAGGCTTAAACTACAAATAAAACTACACAAATAATTGCAACTTATCCATTTTTTGTTTTATTTCTTTTCTTACTCTTTACTAAACACAATTTACAATAATATAAAACTTAATATTTACATAAATGCCGTAATTACTACAAAAATATTTACATTAATTTATAAAATAAGACTTACCTAACTATCCCTTTGGAATGCAAACATTTTTGGACGGAACCATATTCTAAAACTTACGTTTAAAATATACATTAACTTACAAATTATTAATAATAAAATACTGTTACATTTTTGTCCTATCTCTCCATGTTGGTCTGCCAATATTGGCCCAATTTTGCGGTTAGATTTTTAATTTTAATATTGGTCCATTTATTGGCTACCAACTTGGTGACAAAGTTTTGCATTTGAACTAAGTATAACAAATTAAAGAACGTATCTAACAATTTTTAAATGCATCAAGATAGGAAAAGTTTCTAAAACTACTTAAATATCGGTACATTGCAGTCAGAATAGATGAATAAAAACAATTACATAAAGATTTCAATTTATTTTGGCCCATGAAATGTTACGAACACGGACTAATTCTTTAAACATGGTTAAAAAGAATATTATGTTTTTTTTTTCATTTTCATATTCCTATATTATTCGAAAATATTTTAATACTGCAATTGTAAGAACACTTATTTCTTCCTATTATGCTGTTGTTCTTATTTTAGTTAAATTAAATTAAAAATATTAGGTGACCATTGCTCTTTCGGGAGGCATTGGTACCATGTGGTTGTAGGTAAACCGCTGGGTGTAGTCGGGAATTTTGAGCGTGGTATCCGACCAGGGTGGACTAGGATTCCATCTGTCCATGCCATCAGTTTCTTCCAGGGTTAGAGGAGGTGGGGCTAACCGCATACGCTTCGGACTTGGGTATTCCATACCTGTGTAAAAAAAATGTAAATTAGTGACTTTAAATTACGTAGTATTATCTTAATATTTAATTAAATGACTTTTGAGTTATAGGAATACTTTTAATGCGTATGTTATATATTAATAACCTAGTTTTATTCAAGAAAAAAATATTAAACAGAGATTAATTGGATTATCATTTCTTAAACTGTCAAACACCAAGCGGTCACCGGTGACCGCGACCTATTGTTCTTTAATTGTGTCTATAAAACCGGTACTCGACGAGTTAATTACGTTATTAGAACGAAATTGATTGAAATGAATTGACATATACTATGGATTAAGATCGATTATTGATAGAAATTCTACTCAATTAATGTCAGAAATCTATTTATATCCATAGATTTTTAAATGAGATACTTAGTTTACTAAAATCGATAGTACAAATAAAAATTATCACAACATTTTCTGTCTCTCTGCCCGAGTCAGTCATTCATCTAGAGGTTTTCGATAACATATTTTTTAAAGTTAAAACTAACTAGGTAATAATGAGAGATCAGTGCTCAGTGAGTGAGAGATCAATGAGAGACCAATGACATATTAAACAGATTTCACTGTTCCCAAAAAAAATAGACTTCGCGACATCGCCGCGACTGCGCACGCTGCTCATGAGGAAGAACTCCTCTGTGGTTTAAACTAGTACAGCTCTATTCAATATTCTCACGTAAGTAACATAGTTAAAAATATATACAATCTATAATAAAAGGGAGAAAATAAATAAATACCTTCAATAACAGTACTGGAACAGGGCTCCTGTATATGGTAGTTGACCCTGGGATATTGTTCATAGTACTCCCTTTTGCCGTGGTGTGGGTACATGTACATATTGCTGTTCACTATGATATCTGGTGGTGGATCGTAGTGATGAGGTGATCTGAAAAAGAAATGTATATTTTAGTGTTATGTTTATAAATGCTATTTTGCCATAAAGTTAGGATTATTATTAGAATTATATGTAGGTTTTTTTTAAACATTTAAGCTTTGTTGCGTAGTACTTTTTTGCCAATTTGAATTATTGTATAGTCTTTTATATACCGCAAATCATTGTTAATAATATAGAAACTATAAAAAATATTCTAAGTTCCAATCTTTTTACTGATTTTTCTCATATTGAAAATCTCAGTACCAGTATTTTTAATATTTAGTAAATAATGTTTTTTACGCAGAAATTAAATCTTATCTATAACTAAATATACTCAATAAAATAAAGTCGTAGTGTGACGCATTAAGATTTACAAACATACAATTATGATCTTCGTAATAATTTCCTTCATAAACATCAACATGAAGTGCGCGTCAAAATCAATACAGAAACTAAATCAAAATAATAAACTAAACCCGACATAGAACCTTTTCAACCTAACCTTCTTATATTTGGTTTACAACTACAACTTTATTTTTACCATCCACTAAGTTCTAAACACACAAAATTCAACTTTAAATAGTCCTGTAATAGGAGTCGTAACTGTTTATAGTAGTGGAATTATTTAGTTTGTAATAGTAAGTTTACAATAAATATGGTAATGAAAGGTGTCAAATTACGCGGATGGACAGTCGGACAGACGGGTCGGGTGATGATTTTCTTATTTATATTCCACTGAGTGACATGACGGGTACAAATTGTATCCTGACCCGTTTGTTTATTGTGTTAATAGTGCATTTGTTTTAAATTGTAACTAATCTATTTTTTTTTATAAGCATTTGTTCTTGACTAAATAACAAAGTATTAATAGAATTTTTGAAAGTGTACATGACAATGACTAATTCCTATTTTTTTACATGAGATGCGTAATTATGATTGCTGAACTTTTTCTCAGACAACAAGCCCGGCTCGGGAAATTAACTACATGACTACTTGTTCTAGGGTTAAATTTCTGAGTGAGGTTATAAATTGGTGAATATTTCTTAGTAATTATTCTCAAAATTAACACGGCGTATGAAATCATATATGGCAATAAAGCACCAACTTTACTATCAACAATATGACTAATAAAATAACTGGTAACCAATTGACTAGTGTAACTCCTCTCTCTCTTACTAATATTATAAATACGTTGTGTGTTTGTATGTCTATATCTATGTTTGTTACTCAATAACTTTAAAATGGCTGAAGAGTTCAGGTTAAATTGTGAAACAGGGATAGAATTTGGTCTGGCTCTGAATCTCATCGGAATGATACATCTGGCTACATTATCTATTATATAAAAATAAGTTGACTGCCTCATTGGCCGAGTGGTCGCAAGTGCGACTGGGCAAGGGGTCTCGGGTTCGATTCCCGGGTCGGGCAAAGTATTACTGGGGTTTTTTTAAAAATCTCAGTAGTAGCACGGAGTCTGGAAATGTGCCCGGTATATGGCAATAGGCTCACCCCCTATTACATGGGACTCATAACATAAATAGTGAAAAGTGGGTGTTACTACTATGTGCACCTCGGCCTACCCCTTCGGGGATAAAAGGCGTGATGTTATGTTATGTTATGTTATAAAAATAAGTCGGGTTTTCCTTCCTGACGCTATAACTCCAGAACGCACGAACCGATTTCCACGGTTTTGTATTCGTTGGAAAGGTCTCGGGCTACATGAGGTTTAGAGCAAAGAAAATTCACTAATCACTAAGCGAAATGTAACATAAAACGAAGCCATCTGGTGGCGAAACGGAGTTCGCCGGGTTTGCTAGTTTATTGATAAAAAATTATAACAATCAAAAAAGATATTATGCCGGAGTATAGATGGTAGCTAATGAATAATATTTTATGAAAATCTTACCTCTCTTCACTAATAGTGGACTGCGGCGAATGCGTAGAATAATCAACAGGTCCCCTTTCCGAGTACACTCGCTCACATCCATTATATTCATCGACTTTTGGCTGCACATAGGAAGACACGTGGTAACCAGCATACTCCATCTCTTGGCTTTCCACGTAAGGATACTCCTGATATTCTTGGTAACACTGGTCTCTTCTGAAGAACTTTTGACAGCGAGGGTCCAGCATGCCACAGGGCTGGTTCTGGTAACCATAGTATTGGTATAGCCAGGAGTTGGCCAACATTATCGTTGCTTCTTCTTCACTGTAGGGAGAATGGGGAGTTTTGAATGGTCGGTAGCAAAATACATATATATTTTTAATAGAAAAAAAGAATACAGTTGAAATAAGAAAAATTGTGTTCATAAGTAAATGACTGAGTCTGAGTGTAATTGTGATTTAATTAACTAAATTTAAAAATAGAAATACAAGTTTTTATCCAATCTAAAAATTGGGTCATAAAGGCATAGTCCAACTGGACAGTAAAATTGCCAGAATAAAACCTAGTTTTGTATATAAAATAGGATATGTTTTTTACCTTAAAATCTGATTGGTTGCAACAATAAACTGTCTCGGTGTATCCGTTGCGTCTTTCACTTGCAACACCATATGTACCCAAAGGAACTGTCCACTACGTTGCTGTAACTTCACCAGTAATATGCAACATTTGTCTTGTTCCGATTGTGTTACTGTAACAAATCAAGATATTAGACTATGAGAAATAAATGATTTACTAACGAACGATATTTACGAATGGTGTGACGTAGTCTAAAAAAAATAGTTTGAGACTGTTGGCTTTAAACATGATTGTATAAAAAGGTATGCCTATTAGGCAAAAATGTGACGATTGTGTACCCCAAACCAATCCTATCAACCTGACGTCGATTTAAAAACTTTTTATTACATACACAACTCAAAAAGCTCATATATAACTACAGTTTTTTTAAAGGGGGGAAAATCATCGAATGACTTCTATCGCCTGGGTTAGGCGGGAGCGTGTGTCAGACTCTTACTGACTAAAAACCACCCCGTTCCTACTCCTACACTTCGAGCTGGAGCCCCGGTAACCCGTTAAGGTCTCCGCGGCTCCGTATATAACTACAGTAAGGATAAATTTCCTTCGACTGACATTAAACGAATCCATGAATCGCTCAGCAAGTACATAAATACTTATACATGATTTATTGGAACTGTATAATCAATAAAATAATGGTTGTATTGTAGTCTACAATCAATAATATAAAGTATGAATTAAAATTGATTATTGATTTCCTTTGCCAATCAAAAGTGTCACTGGGTTTAATTGTCCCCGCTGAATTTATTCCGATAGTGTAAACAATGATTAATAAATTAAAGAATTAATTTCATATTTATTGTTCTGATTCATAGAAATTTGAAATAATAATTTGTTAATGTTTTATTTATTAACGTGTAGGCGCCATTTAAAGTCTGTCTTGAATAAAGTGCGCTCTTGTGCCGCCGCGCCTTGTCATTTTCGAGACACAAAACTTTATACACAAAATTCCTACATAATTGTGACTTTTTTGTAATTAATGTTGATGATTTTGTTATCGTCTATCAATAGTTAATTAAATTATTGTAACCTAGGTACATTAATTTTAATGAAATAAAAAAAAAAATCAGCCAAACATAGTTCCTCCTCCTTTTTATGATGTCAGTAAAAAATAGTCTTCTTTTTTTTGCAATATTTTTATATTTAGCTTCAATTTTCTGTGTTAAAACGTATTTCAAAATATCTTGTCTTGTTTGATTAGAAAATTAATAATCTAACAAAGTTTGTCTGTAGTCAAAGTACTCACCTAGTCTATGTTTGCTCTGTGCTTCCCGTAAGCTGTCCCAGTGGATAAGTTGGTACCACGACACGTCTGCTAACTCCGATTTCTTCCAACCTAAGTACCATTCACCGCTGTAACAAATGAACTCATTAACATCACATTGATAGCATTACGAAGGAAATACAGTATCCTCATATACCTGCCGTAGTCAGAGTTATTTAATGGTTACATGACCCAGTCTTTAGATAACATAGTTAATTTTTTTTATGGAAATAGTCGGTAAGTGAGCAGACAAATCACCTGATGGTAAGTAATCGGGGCCGCCCATGGAAACCCGGAACATCAGAGGTGTTACAAATAACCGGACATTACCGGCCTTTTGGGGATTATGAATTTGACGATTATTGGGGATTCGGGGATTGGGGAGATTGGGGGGAGGGGGTAATTGGGCCTCTGGTACATTGAATGTCTCTAAATACGGCAGTTAGACCAGTGGAACTGCTAGAATGTTCAAAGTCACAATTATGATAACTGTGACATAGAACATTCGATTTTAACCATGGTGTCAGAAAGAGCTTCGACGAATTCTTTGTTTCTAAATGTTACGTAACCTACTAATTCCTAGATTGGTCTTAGGGTTTGTCAATCGGTGGAACACACGGTGGGAGAATGCCCTTCGTGGGCTGAGCACCGCCGTGTCCTCAGGGAAGTGATCGGCGATGGCGACCTCTCGCGTCCGGGCCTAGTGCAGGCCATGATGCGGAGCGAGGGGGATTGGGATGCCGTCTCCTCCTTTTGCGAAGCAGTCATGCTAGCTAAGGAGGAGGCGGGACGCGTGAGGCAGCGAAGCGCTGCCTCCTCGCAACCCAGCCATCGCGAAGGACACACCGGGCGTCGGGGATCGCGGGACGATCTCCGGCCACCGTAAGCGCGGGCCTGCGGACGGCGAGCATGGGTGGCTCCCCGTCCGACCAGAAACAGACCCGAGCGTATGGCGCGTCGCGTTCCGCGCGCGCCTCAAAGAGCCATCAGACCACCACAGATGGGGTCCAATAGGGCCGATGCCGATTCGGAGTCGCGGAGAACCTAACGGGTAACCGGGGCTCCGGCTCGACGTGCAGGAGAAGGAACGGGGTGGTTTTTAGTCAGTAAGAGTCTGACACTCCCTCCCGCCTCACCCAGGCGGGGGCAGTCATTCGATGATTTTCCCCCCTTAAAAAAAAAAAAAAAAAAAAAAAAAAGGGTTTGTCAATAGACTCATTGGAAAAAGGATTAAAGATAAATTTCATCTATAGTGGATGAATGTTAATGGTAGCTTTTCTAATTACCTTAAGGATTAATTCAACAGCGCTTAATAAAAGACCAACAAGGTCTACAAACTTATTCCTCCGTCGAAATTCCACCGGAGTAACAGAAAACATACGTCAAAACCTTAACATTGGACCATCAACACAGAAATTGATTAATAAAAAACCTTTTGTAATGAAATGTTAATTAAAAAAGTAATTAAACGAGCAATGTTTAATGCTTGTGGTCGATTACAATTTATTGATTTAGCATTAAAAGTGTGCTTTTGATATTTTGCTTGAACTTTGCTATTAGTGTGGGACTATCAATTAATCTTAGTCAGAATGTAGATTACAAGTACCGCTAGCTTAATAAATTGGCTTACTTATTATTCTTATTACTTATTATTACAAAATGCGAATGTCTATTAGTTTTTACGTTTCTTTCAAATAACTTTGCTTTTACTACATGACCTTTAAAGGATAACAGTATATTTATCATTCGTATTTCTAGCCAAGTTGACAGAGTGATTGCTCGTGCGACTACTGGGCAAGCAGTCTCTGGTTCGCTTCTCGGGTCGGGCTTTTTAATTACTACTGAGTTTTAAAAAAAATTCAGTTTGTGCTCGGTATGGTATATGGCAGCAGGCTCACCCTCTATTACATGGGACTCATAAAATAAATAATGAAAAGTGGGTTTTATATTGTACAGTGGCATTAAGTGCCGTAATGTGCACTTCTGCCTATTACTACGGGGATAGAGAGCATAATGTTATGTTATGTTATTTCTAGTCAGTAATAAGTATAGTCGACAATAGACTACTGTAGTTTTAAGGTTAGTTTCAGTTGGACAATATTATAGACGTTTTTGTGTACCAAATACAAGAAGAATTTTGATCTGTATTTAGACTACGTTAATAAAATACTATCTGAACTTAGGTTAATTTTTAGCACCCCTATCTCTTTTTTCAGAGCATAGCTGTTGATAAACCTTGACCCAAAATTGTTTATTCACACTTTTATCAATAGGCATGTAATTAAAGAGTCGTCGTCCGGATTTAAATTTTTTTTTTATGGCATAAGCCGGTAAACGAGCAGACGGATCACCTGATGGTAAGCAATCGGCGTTGCCCATGAACACCTGGAACACCAGAGGCGTTACAAGTGCTTTACCGGCGTTTTGGGGCTTAGGAGTTTGAGGATCGTTGGGGATTCAGGAATTGGGGAGATTGGGGAAGGGGAGAGTAATTGGACCTCCGGTAACCTCACTAACACGACGAAACACAACGCAAGCGTTGCTTCACGTCGGTTTTCTGTGAGGCCGTGGTCGAGCCGGCCCATTTGTGCCGAAGCATGGATCTCCCACACGTATTAATAAAGAAAGAAGTACTTTTCAACTGAGAATTTTTTCTAAAGCTGTTTTTATATTTTTTGCTATGCTCTACGAGCGGGGTTGAATGTCAGGATGTAACACAGAGTTCAACAGTAGATGCCTTAGAGGTCCGTGATCAAGTCACACCTCAGTGATTTTCGCTTCACGGCTCTAATTGTTGATACAAGAATGTTTTTAGGCGAAAATTTTGTGGGATTGGTTTTATTCGAGTACCTACTTTGAGACTGGTAGTGTTTGGTCTTTTAGGTTTTATTGGAGCTTTATGAATGTAATTGAATGTGCTATTTGTTTCAGTAAAGCTAGGATATTTTGTACCCGTATATAAGTATTTTTAATAACGTGTTAAATTGAAAATACTTATGTTTATTTTTATGGAATAGGAAACAAACGAGCAGACGGATCACCTGATGGTAAGCGATCAGCGCCACCCATTGACACCCGCAACACCAAAGGAGTCACAGGTGCTTTGCCGGTCTTTTAAAAAGGAATACGCTCTTAATAATTGCTTATTATTACTTAGTGGATTAATACCTACAAAGGCTTAGATTTGAGGAAAATGTGGGACATGTGATCAGCTTTATTGCAAGATCAAGCTAAACTCCTCGTTTCTACGTACTTCATTTTTTGGGCTTTTAAAGAGTTGAGAGAAAAACTTTTTTTTTAAACTTAAATTAAGAAAAACACTAGGATTATCTCCTGTGTCGTGGGTGCGTTTACAAACATACAAGTTCACATACACATGACACCCAGACCCGAAATAATAATTTGTGGATTACACAAAGTGTTGTTCCGTGCGGAAATCGAACCCGCGACACGTTGCACGGCAGCCGGTTGCCCAGCCACCGCACCAACCGTGCAGTCAAAAAGAGAGCATTAATTTACTTTAACACAAAACTTACTTGGCATCAATGTGCAAGATCTTCATGTCCATGGCGTGCACGGTGGTGAAGACGTTGGTGGCGCCGTGCACGACGCACTCGCGCGTCTCGGGCATGGCGAGCGGCGTGCACACGGCCAGGAATACCGGCTCGTTGCGGCTGCACAGCGGCAGGTACGACACGTAGTGACCGCGAACAAGGACTACCTAGAAATGTGTTGTTTTAGACTGTGTTCTATTGGACTTATATGCTATAAGTAAAAACAAATGTTAGGTTAGAAGACTAACAAAAGTAAGGGTGATGCCTATGACATTGTAGAACTAGAAAACTCCTCGACATGAGAGAATCGCAGTTCATAGGATCCAGGTTTATCAGAGAGTGTGAAGGCAGAATAGGTGTGGTGTCAAATTAATTTATTGTATATTATGTATAATCGTCACATGACATCCAATTGTATAAGGTTATCGTACAGAATATTCTGATTTATCATCAAAATCTATGGCATCTAAAATCAATTTATCCTAGAGCTCCAATATTTTCGTATTTTAACAAAGAAATTATTTTTTGGATTACTTAGATAACTCGCTTAGCAACAACAATTTGCTTATTCATAACGATTTACCTACTTACACAGTCAACTAGATTGAGTCGGTTTTAGTTGCGAATTGAGAAAATAAATATGAAAATTACAATTTAAATAAATCAACACAGACGTAGGACGATAAGAGCGTTGCGTACCTATTTCAAATTGCTTTAGAATTATATTTGCATAACAAATTCAAATGTCTTGTCGAAAATAAAATATTCCCAAGATTTATCTTTATCTGCTAAGTTACTTTTATTGCCAAGCATTTGAATGGAAAAGTGATCAAGGAAATTTTTCCTAACGTTACATTAAACTCGTTCAACTTTAAACTCGAACAATAACCGTAGGTACTACCAGTGAAATAGATTAGGAACCAAAATGTACCTATATAGTTTTCCTACCATTACTTACTTTTTGGTCACCAAATCTCATTTGTCTTCTTGCATTTCTCGATACATTCATTCTACAGAAGAAATGTCTATTCTTTGGTAAATTTTCAGTCTCCCCGTTGCCTCTGTTGAGTTCCATTTGAACTGTTTGGTGGTCTTGTCTGTCTATAATATCATATACACTATCTCCATGTATTAGTAGGTCCTCCTAAAAATCAACATTTGATTAGAAATCTGCCTATAATTAAAGATTAGGAATAAAAAATCCAGAAAGTTCGTAAGTTACCATTGAATGCCCCAAATACTCCGCCGCGTTTTCCGATATATACAACAATTTTCCATTCTGTGTCATCATCATCATAAAACCGTTCATTGCCTGAAAATACATTGTAAAGTTAGTTTATGTCACGGCAAAACATCGTAAAGATACAACTATTTACAAATATACAATACAAACCTTAGAAAATCCAATATTAGGTGTGGGAGTCGGTTGTTCTTGATACTGATAGCTGAAGTCGTGACTTTTGAACACTAAAACGGAAAGAAAGAGGGTATTATGGGTGAAGTAATAACAAAAGTAGATAAGATAGCGAACTAAATGCATTTTAAACGTCTTAATATGCCTTTTCGTGACTGAAGGTGAACTAACAAAAAAGTTGGGGAGACGATGTTTCGAGATCAAGGATAAATGAGACGTGATGAGTTTGCCCAAAGATTTGGAGCATGAGAATTTACTAGAGGAAATTTTACATGAAAATGAAGAGGACCTCGACTCACGACTTTGCTTGGAAATTGGGGAAGTAACTGTTGATCGTACTGATGAAATGGTAGATGAAGATGTGCTTCATGATCACATTAAAAGTGATGTTAATATAGTTCAAAGTAGACATTGCAACAGTAATCCTGTCACTTATTACAACAAACATTTTGACATGAATAAATTCAATAAGTACATATTATCAGCTATTATTTGCATGAATCATAACATTCAAGAGGCTGTCATCGATCCAGTTAATCCACTGACCCACAGACGCTTATATAATGCGATCAGAAGTATGCGTGGGTTGGCTGGGAACATTCTCTTGCATGACTAACGTTGAAAGCAGTTGTCTAGCTTTCAGTTTGACTGTCAATGTAATGCTCTTGACAGAGGCCTAATATTGTGGTTTTGAATTTTAAGCAGCTCGATCTAAATAGTTGCATAATTTAGTCATATTTGAAATAATTGTTTTGCTATTGCTATAGACTTGAATCCTGTTGTTAATTCTTTCGTCCAAAATTTCATCCATTAATTTATTGATGTTCGGTTTTTGTTTTGTGATTTTAATCTAATTGATTGATGTTCATCTTCGTATCAGAAAAAAAACAATTATGTTTTGTCAATAGATACACCGAATTGTCTTATCTTTTTTAATAACTTATTGAATGAAACCAATTAGTTTAGTACTAAAATCGACTTATTTTTGCTCGTGAAAGTAACTTAGGAATCTGTATTGCAGACATATAGAAAAATGATTCAACGTACAAAATAAAAAGGTCGACTTACCTTGTTGGAAATAGTTCATTTTCCTAACATACACACAGACGAGTGCCATGAGTTGCAGTTGTGAGAGCCTCTGTCTGGTAGATGGCGGTAGTGGGAGAAGATCCCGCAGGTTAGAGATCTCTGCATTGATGAGGTCACGACGCATTTTACTAGCTCCCTTTGTTGACTTTGTTGGTTCAAACCTGTGCAGAAGGAGAAACGGGGTTAGAATCTTGTACGTGTAAGCACCATATGCACATATTCTACAGAATATTGGACAAAAAATCTACTACTAACTTCGTTAATGGGTTTTAGTGAAATGGTTTGACCAGATCAAGGATCAATAGGCATTTGATTTTTTTTAATGGGACAAGCCCGCCACTACCTCCCAAAACCGCTGTAACTCCTGTAAGCCAGGATCTACAGTAGATACAACCATGAAAACACCGGACCACTGAAGTCCGGCGCGTCCCAGGGACATGAGTAACTGTCTTGGTTCCCGCAACGAAATGAATCAGAAGATATTATAAGAGGAGAAGAAAAAACTATAGTTTCCACTTCCCTCGGTGAATTACTGCAGGAGATCAATAGGGATATGTACTTGTATGTATTATTACTTCCTAGAAATGTTTTTGAACCACAATTTTGCAATAAATCCAATCGTCTCTTGGCATAAATACCTAAATAAAAAATTTGATATCTCATTCCGTTTTTGACAATAAGCTCACCCTTTAAAGTAGCTATAAGAAAACCTTTACCTTGTTAAATAACAAACATGTTAACTCATCATATTAGCAAGAATTCTCAAGTAAGGAAGCAATAAAACTTAGAATCAAAGGCTCCATAGTTTTCCTCTTACCTACTAAGAAAGGATTCAAATAGAAAGCATTCTTGGTAGAATGGCTAGGATGTAAGACAATGTGCGGATGCATCGTTCCGGACAGGTGTCTGTACATGTCACACACACACATTAACATAACTCTCGCGGTTCCTTGTGTTATGCGCAGACGTAAGCTTTTGATTCATAATTTTGTGTGATTCGGTTTTTTGGTGGGAAGTTGTTTTTTTTTCGAGTGGTGACACGTGCATAGGATGTTTTGATTTATTGAGGCGATTATGTTCGTATGTTTGTATATTTTTTCACTCTGTCACAGTGAACTGATGATATTCAGGATTTCGTTTGGAAATTGTTGATGACTAAAGTAGTTGATTTATGTGTGCTACAATTTTGTTACTAAAAAATAACATTGCGCCCTTTTTAATGTCGCTTGGGCAAGGCTAAGGGCTAATAATTTACTTATTCATTAAATTCCTAAAGGAGATTTCGGCCCATTTAAATAAAAACCTTATTTAATTTATCTATTTATCTATTTTTAATATCTATAAGTATCAATAATACGGCTATTACAATTGAGATACTAAAGTAGAGTGGCGGAGCGTATTAAAAGCTTAATGTAATCGTCGCACGCGCAGGATGCATTGATATATTGCCTAGCAAACAGAAGCCGTGCTGTTTTATTCATATTTTTTCTCTTGAAATAAGAATTATTGGGAATCCTTCAAGAATTAAACTATGAGAAAGTTTATCTATTGGTGTACGGTTTTAAGAATATTCGTGTCTAAATGGTTAGATTATGGAATTACTTTGTTTCTAAGAACTTTCCAGTTGAAAACACTATAAAAATATATCGTTTCATGTTTGTTCACATAATTGTTTAACATAGTTCATTTATTTCAGAACAAAACACTCAAATATTTGACAGGCGTTTTTAATATTTTGTTTCGTTTACATTTAAAACACAACAAGATTATAAACAGTAAACAAGCTGACGCAATCCAAACATCTAATCTAGTAATTTATGTTACAACATAATTGATTCAAACTAAATATATTACCTATAATACAAAAAAAAATCTTAAGGAAGTGTCTTTCCGTCCGTCCGCGGCATGTTAACATGCGCCAGCGCACCCGACGCGCAGCACCGCACCGCGCATGCGCGGCCCTTTCATCTCACCTGGGAGTCCTTTTTATACCTCATTCTTTTTTACTCCTCAAAGTGATTAGACCTTTTTTTCAATCGTTAAATATGATTGTGGGAAACGACGGCCAGTGTTATTAATTCGATTGAACTCTGAATCGATTGTTTGTTTTCGATGATCGATTGGCGTAATAGCGAATAAATTGTGTGATTAATCGATGCGGTTGCGTTCATTTGATTAAACGTATTTGTCATGTTGTACGGATATGCAATTCTTTGTAAGTGGGTAATTACCAATACCATTGAATAGGTTTTTGTTTTAAACGAGGATGTGACCTTTTTAAACAAATGCCCATATTAATATTAGTTTATCCTTCTCAGATTTTAAAATTAGTCATTTAAGTAGAGTTGAAGGTGCGCGATTTAAATATGGTATAAGTATAATGAAACCGAATGATTTGGTAATATATGTTATTGAATAATATTCATGAAACTTGTGTAATGTAAAGCTGTTTTATTTTTGCCGACTCTTTGATCCGTCATAAAATTAATATCTACCAACTTCGATTTAAAAAAAATAAGTACTAATATTTCATACGATTACCAGAATAATATTTTCTTTAAATTTCGATTAAGACATCAAATCAAATTCCTCCACAGTGTCACGTCTCACACCAAGATGACCTCACCAAACTCTTCCAGACCCTATTTTTTAAATATATCAAATCAAGAATGTATCTGTAAAATCGTTTACACGTTGGGCCACAAAAAGTGGCATTCCTTACATACTGACTCGCGTAACGACGAGAACACTTCACGCTGAATTCTATAAGTCGACCGTTTAAATTCTTCCGTAATACATTAGTCGACATCTGCCCTTTTACAAATGGTGTAAACGCTAATCGAATGGAGTGAATAGAAAAGTCAATGGACGGTTTTGACATATTCTGTTGAATGTCAATGTCAGAATCATATTAATGTAGATACATTGATTTTTATACCCTCTCGATTTTCTTATAAAGGGTTTGGAGCACTTAAGTAAAGGGATCAACTGAAGGTAACTGACCAATGCGGCCCATGAATACCTGCAATAGTAGAGGAGTTACAAGTGCTAGCCTTTAATAGGAATCAAAGTATTACGATAGGTAACTATACCTGGTGTAAATGTACTGTGATAATTACGGCCGCCAGTGTAATATTTTTTCTGCAAATATTTTTGCGTCGCGTCGCGTCGGTAAGAAAATTTCTGTTCTCTTGTGTTCGAACTTTGAACAGAATGGTTACGACATATTTATTATTATAAATATAAAATGACGTCAAAATAGCATGTGGATATAAATTAATATAATGAAGTTGAACGTATCCTATTACTATTGTAAAAGTTGACAAAAATTGTGGGAGAATGGAGTCGTGTACTTTTGTAATTCTTCGTGATAAACGATCAGTAAAATGAAGATGATTGTTTTTATAGCAGGTTAGTACGCAAACATGTATCCTGTGGCCATTGTTGCCTACTTATATTAAAGGGTTAAATCATCTTTTAACTAAGAGTTACTTAGCGTGACGTAGCGCTTAAACCAACCCCTTACTTGTACTATTACATAGGTGTCGCACCTATCTTAGCTTTGCGGGTTGTTAAAATTGAGAAGTGGTTGGTGAAAACGGGCACTTCTCTTCTAGCGAGTGCCGTATGGAATTAATACATAATTATTGGTAAATTTCTAACCAATCATGGGTTGTTGTTGACGATGATTATTATAATTTTACTTTGATTACTGTTTTTATTTCATTTTGAAGACCGTCGACCGTACTTCGTTGGTTGAATTTCATAAGCATTTAAGTTAACATCACGCAATATAAAGCAAAGCGGAGTTGGATATCAATAAAATGGCCACATTTTCAGGAGTGTATTTTCATAAATATCCATCTGAATCTGAATATGTCGCCATGTATGGGTTTAATACTATAATATTAAATGTATTTTCAAATTCAGCTTTATTTATCTATTAAGTTACGTATACAGTTACTAAAAACAATTTATCGATTCTTCAATACATTATTTATAAACTTCTAACCGGCTTTTTCAGCTAGTTTTTTTTTTATCAAAAAATAACTTTTCCTTTTCAAAACCCCTACACAAGTTTTAATCATTTTAATGTAATGTAATTTTAATGTAAAACGTATCTTTGTTTACTTTATGTATCTATCCTAAACATCTATTAATGTTATATCCAAATAAGGAACTTGAGCTAGTTTTTATCAAATTTTCGTGATTGTGTTAAATTATTTTTGTTTTCTTATACCTTTTAACACATTTTTCAAGTAAAGTAATGGAAGCGTGTTTTGGACATGAAATGAGAAGGTCGTTGTGTGGTATAGTAACCTTAAATGGTATTAAATATAATGTTAATATACGTTATGTGGTTCTTAGTTTTTGTCGTACGTTGCGTGGTAGGTGATGAGTTGATAGTATTTACGAATTCGAAAAACAGATATACCGTCGAATTGAGTACCTTCTCCTTTTTTTGAAGTCGGTTAAAAATAGGACAGAATAATCCGTTAGTGAGTTGTTTGTATATGAATTATTGGTTCGGGGTCTCTCTAGAAGTTAAGTTCAGCAGAGTGCTTTAGTCACTGACAGAAAGCTAGTCCTATTCCTTATTCCTTACTAATATTATAAATCGGAAAGTGAGTTTGTTTGTTTGTTCCGCTTTCACGCAGTAACTATTAAACCGATTTCTTTGAATTTTTGCAGACGTAAAGTTAGAAGTCTGGATTAAATAATAGGGTACTTTTTATCCCGAAAAAATTTGATATTCCCGAGGGAAAACAAAAGTATTAGTATAGATGGCGCTGTGTGTATTGATAAATGTCACATAGGCTACTTTTCATCCTTTTGTGACGCGAGCGAAGCCGCGGGTGAAAGCTAGTTATTATATACGGTCGAATTGAGAACCTCCTTTTTTGAAGTCGTTTAAAAATAGGACAGGACAATTCGTTTTTGAGTTATTTGTATATGAATTATTAGTTCGGGTCTCTCGAGAAGTTAAGTTAAGCAGAGTGCTTTAGTCACTGACAGAAAGCTTGTCCTATATGGTCAATAAAGACAATCTATCGATGCTTCTAGTTGTACCCATCTTGATGTTTATGATGTAGACTATATTCAGTCAAAGAAGGTATATTATTTGACTGCACGGTTGGTGCGGTAGCTGGGCAACCGGCTGCCGTGCAACGTGTCTCGGGTTCGATTCCCGTACGGAACAACACTTTGTGTGATCCACAAATTGTTGTTGCGGGTCTGGGTGTCATTTTGTATGTGAACTTGTATGTTTGTAAACGCACCCACGACACAGGAGAAAATCCTAATGTGGGGCAACGTTTTTTTTTTTAAAAAAAAATTGAACGTATGAAGTTGTCAATAAAAACATTTTCAGTACATACCTACACGTGTTTAGAAAATCACGAAAAATTTAAAGATACGGCGACTATTTATGTGTCCAAACGTGGATCACGATCCACTACGTAATATTTAGTAAGTTTGTATAAATACACAAGGTTACAATTTTGTCACATTATACCTGAAATACTCTACGTACAACCGGCAGTACATATCGTACTCATATGCAAATTAATTGACGCCATAAACACCTTTAACGTGTACGCTTTAATGTCGATAATAGTGTGAAGGTTTTCGGAAGTTTTGTAAAACAATGGTGGATGAAAAATGGTTAGCATGTATGTAACAGAAGAAACTGTGTTGCATTTGTGCTCGTTTATACCTTTTAAGGTGAATATTTTATTTAGTTTTTGGCCGAGTGGCCGCAAGTGCGACTGTCGCGCAAGGCGTCCCTGGTTCGAGTCCCAGTCGGGCAAAGTATTACAAGTTTTAAAAAAAAATCTAAGTAGTAGCACGGAGTCTAGAATTGTCCCCGGTATATGGCAATAGGCTTACCCCCTATTACACGGGACTAATAACATAAATAGTGAAAAGCGGGTCTTACATTGAGCGATGGCCTTAAGTTCCGTAATGTGCACCTCTGCCTACCCTTTCGGGAATAAAAGGCGTGATGATATTTTATTTAACTGTCAACTAGAGTACAAGGGTGAACTTAATGCCATGGGCATTCAAACTAGCCAGCCGTTAGATGATTTGCCAATTTGCCTTTAACTGATAGCCAACAGTTTAAATTGTATGTGTTTTAATAAAATTATGTTTAATATCTGCGCCTAATTTTTCTTACGACTCGGTCTTCCTTTACTAGCTCCGAAGTAAAAAAGTGTAATTAAGTTTACGTGGGTATGACGATGTCAAAAGTGTTTCGAAATATTTAGGTTAGCATGAATTGTATTCTCCTGTATTAGGGCGAGCTTTGTTGCACGGAAAAATTAGTTATATATACGAAAATCTGCCTACTCACCTAATCTTTCTGTATTACATTTTAACAAGATATTATTATTTAAGTCTATGTCCGTAATAAAATGTGTACGACAGTAAGGTGCGCATGACTATAAGGAACTATGTATAAGGAAAAAAGTGCTTTAAATGAGTCTTGCATATAATTTGAATAGTACAAGGAACAATTAAAGAAAAATAGATCAATGAAAAAAATTGATAGAAATATTTTTTTAATACTTAGAAGGATTTAAAAAAAAACTAAAATTTATTTTAAATTAAAAATAATGAATACAAATAAAATCTTACCTTAGAAACATCTTGATAGTAAAAAAAAAATAAAAATCTCCAAAAAACAAAACTAATAAACCACTTTCGACACAATAAAAAAATAATTAATTCATTTTAAATTATTGCGATAATAAATAAAATGAAACACGGCCACACAGCTCGAACGATGAAGTTCTAATGATAAACTTAATAAAAACAACCCTTCACACTTTGCTTCACAAAATTAATGTTAATTGTGACAATAAAAATAACCATAAACGGCACGTGTCCGGCATTATTCAACAACCGTTAGTAACACACGATTTTTCATAAAACACAAATAAAAAACTATTGTAATTTAAAACTAATGTCAGCGCGTCAATTTATGCGTGAGCTTTTTATTAGAATGAGATTAAGGCTCGATCCTGAAGCTCCGATACTTCCGTGCGCCGGCGCACCGGGGGAACGACTATAAAAAGCAACTAAGCCTCTCTTTCCCGCGAGCCTTATTTTCTTTTTTACGTCGAAAAAACATGCGCGAGCGCCTTAACGAATCCCTACGCGTGGTGGGGACTGTTCCAATTTCAAATTTTCAAGACACTTTACTCTTGTCATTTTGAAAATGTAACTGTTGTGTAATTAAGAAAAAAATACACTTTTGACGGTTTTTATTTCTGGCCGCGCTCGCCTTGGGTGCGAGTGAGACGGAGGTATATTTGTGAGGTGCGTTTTTCCAGCGTAGCTTGTTGTTCTGCGCGAAAGAAATGGAAAGAGTCGTTCGTTACTTACATAGCTTTAGATTAATGAGTTCGAAAGAGATGTAGGTAATGGTGGGTAATTACTGTTGTTTCGCGTAAACGAGACGAAGCTATAATGATTGGGTGCAGTGACAGTTATTGATATTGTTGTAATAAGAGTCGATTTGTGGCTTGGTGATCTGCCGTTTATGACATAGGTGGGGTGTGTAACTAGATTGTTGGTAATTCTTATGTTAATTACAATTTAATGACAGCGATGGGATTCGCTGTTTTATGGTGGTATATGGTATCTATTTGATTCGCGTATGTATGTGTGGATTCTTAACAAGTGCTTGCTATATTTAGACCGTGTGCGCCATTTACTATATAAATTCATTAAGGCGCTTCTTAGTTTGGTCGAAGGTAATTTTATGTTAGCGTTTATTAATTGGTGTTGTTTAGTTTGTTGTTGTGTTGGGTTCTTGTAGGACCTAATTAATGTATTAATATTAGGGATTTTTATGGACTTTGATGATCAATTTTTGTAGGAGACTGAAGAAAATTATTTTGTTAATTATATATAGGGCATGAAAATTGTGTGAACGAATTTCAGTACATTGATTTCTCTTCAGTGCAGTTATTACATCAAGATTTCAGTTAAGAGAATTTAAGCTGAATATATTTCCGAATTCAGAATGTGGTGTGTATTCTCTGCGTCTACATCACCAGGATGCTCTTGATGAGTAGACGGAGTTGATCTGTGCGAAGCTCTGCCATCTTGCGCGGTAGGAGGACCCCATGGTGTAGGGGGTTGTGGCCGAGGACCTGTAGGTATTGGTTGTTGGGAACCAGGTCTCGGTGGTTCGCCAGAATACATGATTAATAAAATAAAGTCCGTAGATAAATTTGTTGAACAAACTCTAAAAAATCTCTTCAGGTTTAATAGAATGTAGATGACTTCAAAAAAGCTCTTAATTAAGAAAATTTTATCCAAAATTCAATATGAATCAACAAACACCATTTAAAAGTTAACAGCATCTAAATCTTGTTGTATAAAATAAAACTTTGAAGATGAGTGGTCGCCCGCGGGCGGCGTGTTACGCAGAATACAGTCATCTTAAACATCACTTACTTAATGTGGGAACGGGATGAATGAAATATGATGTCAGATGTTTATAAACTGTTTTAATATGTTAACATAAGATAACATAACATCACGCCTTTTTATCCCCGAAAGGGTAGGCAGAGGTGTACATTTCGGCACTTAATGCCACTGTACAATGTAACACCCACTTTTCACTATTTATGTTATGAGTCCCATGTAATAGGGGTTAAGCCTATTGCCATATACCGGGCACATTTCCAGACTCCGTGCTACTACTGAGATTTTTAAAAACCCAGTAATACTTTGCCCGACCCGGGAATCGAACCCGAGACCCTTTGCCCGGCAGTCGCACTTGCGACCACTCGGCCAACGAGGCACTCGTAATAAATTAATCTAGGTTGTCACAAACAGGTGTTTTGGTATTGGTCTAATATCCGATATAACACCAACTTTCACCAAGCTGTTGCATGTATAAGTTCTACATTAAGCATTATAAAATTGGGTTGCCTGGTAAAATCTAGACCAGGCATTGATGAAAAGTGGACGTTAAACTGAACATTTTGAGTTCACAAATTATGTACCATTTGCATTTACTTCAATTTTATGCTACAAATAATTAACATTTAAATAAATTCTTTGGCAACTGTAGGCAACACTTATTACATAAAAAATCATCGAATTATGGATTCGAAACGACATGCGGCACCTTCAAACGATCAAATATTAATATTGACAGACGCGTGACAATTTTTATAGAGTTCGAGTGCACCTGTTTAGAAACACTCACTGAATTATAAATTATATCGAATATTAATTGCTTAAAAGGTTACAGGCAAACCAAATGAGTTCAATGAATATAGAGATGAAGCCCCAGATATAATCAGTTCAAATAGAACTGTAGTTGCTCTGATAATGAAGCCATGAATTCTTCAAAGAATAATTGTACTTCATCTACTTTTACGGTTATTTCAATAGCTATTAATTAGAAGGTGGTCCATAGCTTTAAGCATCAATCAAAAGACAATTGAAAACTGTTCGAAGAAGCCATCAAATTCATACATTATAAATAATAGAGCGGCACATTAGTTAACGTCCGGCGCGTTCGGCGGCCGGGAGTCGAGTGACACAGTGTCATTAGCGCGCGACTCACGCGCAGGTTAAACTGCGCCACGTGCTGCGTCTGCGCCGACAAACGACGCGCGCGCACCCTTCTTACACGTACAGGCTGTTTTGTTGAAAGTGTTTGAGGTGCCTTTTTTATTTCCGAGAATGTGAGGGAACTAGAAAATATTTACTTTTCAAGTAACGCTTGACTGACACTTTGAACAAAATATTGTAGCATTCGAATAACCAAAATTCTTTTTAATATGTGTAAAAGTTTCTGTCAAAAAATATTTTGTAATGAAAAACAAAGTTTTGCTTAATAATCACAATTACAGTATTACAACACATAAAACCACAATTTATAATAGTGTTAAGTAAACAAAGAGAAAAAATCTTGAAAAATTCCAAGTCATACCTACTATTTTCTAATTATTATTATCTTTTAAATTTCTGAATTTATTAACGTTTAAAAATCACAAACAAATACAAAACTAGAACAAAACCAATCCAAAAACCTAATGAGTGACTTTTGAAACACTCTGTAGACCCTATCAGAATGACGACGTATTTAACAATAACAGCAGGGAGGTCCCTGCAAAGGAGCCGGCATGACCACCGAAATCACGTAGCAAGCCACCCTAATGTAAACAATAGACAAAGAGACCGACTCAGTTATTAGGATACATGATTACTATCATAGTCATAGTACAGTTGGTGATGTTTCTCAGAGGGGTTAGGGAAAGTAAGCATCTTTAATACTTTAACTGCCAAGTTTAAAATGGTGAAAGTCAAACCTCCACTAGCGTCAGGCACCGGTGACTGACGTGGCGCTCTAAGGGTTAAAGGATTGTTATCATATAACTTCTCTTAGTATTACTCGTACTGCAAAGTATTACTGGATTTTTAAAAATCCCAGTAGTAGCACGGAGTCTGGTAATGTGCCCGGTATATGGCAATAGGCTCACCCCCTATAACATGGGACTTATGATATAAATAGTGAATAGTGGGTCTTACATTGTACAGTGGCATCAAGTGCTATAATGTACACATTTGACTACCCCTTCGGGGATAAAAAGGCGTGATGTTATGTTGTTAACTTCTCTTAGTTTCAAGAGCCATGCTTCGGCACGAATGGGTCAACTCAACCGGAGTAATACCACGGCCTCACAGAAAACGACGTAGGTAAGTAATGTTCACTTGCGCTTTGTTTCGTCGTACAAATGGGTAACCCTACATACCGGAGATCCAATTCCCCTCTCCCCAATATCCTCAATCCCCAAATCCTTAACAATCCTCAAATTCCTAATTGCTTACCATCAGGTGTTTCGTCTGCACGTTTACCAGCCTATACTACAAAAAAGCTGGTATTGTGGCAACAGGCTCATCTTCTATTACTTATATGTTTCAATGTAGGTAACTGGAGGGCGTTTTATTGTGTATTTTTTTTTGGGGGGGAAATCATAGAATGTCTTCTCCCGCCTTTGTAAGTCTGGAGGGAGTTTTGTTGTGTATGTGCTTACTTTTTGGAGATTAAAAAGGAAAGGCATTATGTTATGTAGCTATGTATTTATCCACAGCTTGCATTTATCTTCTATAACTTTCAGGTTTAAATTATATCATTATATTTGCGCCAAAAAACTTACAGGACTTTTGCAGCATTGAATTACCACAATAGTATTAGTTATGAATGCACTGAAATACATTATTAAACTGCAGGGTAAATAATTAATTTTGCATTACTTTCGTAGGCACCTTAAAATACCATAATCAACTTTAACATTAATGTCATAAATACCAAAATCATTTAATTAAATTCCTTTAATTCCTTCTTGAACATTATTTCACCATTGGCTTTTATTCTGACTGTACCTCTGTCCGTTTTACTAAGAATCCTTGTCTGTGGGGTGGTGCTCCGATTTTGTCAGCTCTTTTTCACTAAAGAGGTCGTTAAGATGCCATCGCTTTGGGAGATTAGGCTTTAGAACGTATTGTTTTATTTTTGTTGCCAAAGTCGTTGTTGACTTTTTGAAATCTTATCATTATTTTTGTACATCGATTTAGTTTAATAATATATTTAATAAATACTTGACTATCGTAAATGGAAAAACTTATAACATAACATTACCTATGCTTTTTATCCCCGTGGGAGTAGGCAGAGGTGCACATTACGGCACTTAATGCCACTGAGTAGAGTGAAAAATGGACCCATGTTTCACTATTTATGTTATGACTTCCATGTAATAGGGGGTGAGCCTATTGTCATATACCGGGCACAATTCCAGACTCCGTGCTACTACTGAGATTATTTTTAAAAACCCAGTAATACTTTGCCCGACCCGGGAACGAACCCGAGACACTTGCAACCACTCGGCGAACGAGGTAGTTATGTAACAACAATTAGTTTAAATGAAAGTGAACAGTACTGGTTTTTTGTTATTTTCTTTTAACTTGTTATCTTTTTAGTCTATTTGATTAATAAAAAAATCCTGTGCCCCGTATCTATTCCATATTACATGCCATTAATAAAATCATAATACGCAAAATATACTCACACGATACATTTCTGCCGAACCCACTAAAGATTTCGTAGTTATATAAAGCATTCTACATTTCACCATCAACGCTTATCATGAAACTAATTAATCAATGTAAATTGATTACCAGTACAACTCCTAAACTTGATTAACCTTCATTAAATATGAGTTGTGGTAAAATTTTAATTAAAATCGTAGCAAACCTGACATTAGGAAACCAAAGAAGCTTATAATAAGTAACCGTAAAGAAGAACTATTAATAATCACAGGTTTATTAAGCTAACTTCATTGTGAACCCATAATTTTGTTATTAAAAATTACACAGACCGATTTTTAAAGTGTTAAGATCACTTGGCTCATAATGTTTATTTTTTTTCATAACACGGCTTGCTTTTAACTCTTTTATGAACGACTAAGGTACGACCCAGAGTTTGGTTGCTTTAATTTCAAAAATTATACGCCTCTTTGGGATTTTGTTTTTTACTAGAAGATAGGCGGTGCCATACTCCTGAGGTGGAGAGCTTTGAAAAGTATTGGCATCTGTGATGTATGGTGACTGCATGTTATGGGAACGATGTTAATATCAGTGTTGTCGAAGATAGATATACATTATTCGGTAATGCTTATATTTATGCAGTTGCTATTAATGACGATGACATTAAAGACCATAAACAACTCAAAAGCTAATGAAAATGAGAAAGACGTCGATTTTATAATAACTTATATAAAAGAAGTTGTCTAGACAATTCTTTACCGCACCATCTATGTTTTCTTTATAAAAAATCAATAACAAATCACTTTAATACAGTCTATATTTTATAAACAAATTGATGGACAGACGGACATCTCGTCAATCACCAATGTAGGGGATAATTTTATAATCTTAAAACTCCGGCCGTTAGTTACAAGGTAAGTAAAACGGACCGCACTTAAGATGCATTTTTAACAACAGGGTTCCCACTTATAATTTTATTTGTTGAATCAAAAATTGAAAGATTACAAAGCTCGGATTAGGATTACTGGATTTTGATTGGAACCAATTTCAGGGTTCATTGTGGTTCACGGAATATTTGAATTTAAATGCAGTCGATGATTCATCTTGATTCCGTTTTAGTATACGTCTCAGAAATGTATATCCCATTTCAAATTTTGCTAATTTTCGGTTCTTGTGATGTTTATCGTTTATTGTTTTTTATTTATTGATGTTTTATTGCTAATGCTGTGTGTGCGTATACTCATTTTACGAACTTTATTTTATTTATACATTTACAGCTTAATATTTACATTTTAATAAAATATCTGTTTCCTATTGTAATTCTGTTTTGTAGCAAACCGCAAAATTAAGTGCCGTGATGTGCTCCTCTGCCTACTCCTTCGGGGATAAAAAGCGTGATGTTGAACATGAACATAACATCACGCCTTTTATCCTCGATGGGGTAGGCAGAGGTGCACATTATACCACTGTACAATGTAACACCCACTTTTCACTATTTATGTTATGAGTCCCATGTAATAGGGGGTGAGCCTATTACCATATACCGGGCACAGTTCCAGACTCCGTGCTACTACTGAGAATTTTTTAAAAACCCAGTAATACTTTGCCCGACCCGGGAATCGAACCCGTAGAAAGGCGTGATGTTATGTTTTGTTATTAGGTATTTAATGTATGAGTACCAGTACCATTTAATGTATGAGTATCTATTGCCCAGGTGACGAAGGTGTTTACCAGAATTCAGTTCCATAGTTAAGAGTTTAGAAATTACGCAACTGAGTGCAGAAGGATTCATATCAAATCAAATAGCTTTATTTGCTGAACAATGGTTGACTGCACGGTTGGTGCGGTGGCTGGGCAACCGGCTGCCGTGCAACGTGTCGCGGGTTCGATTCCCGCACGGAACAACACTTTGTGTGATCCACAAATTGTTGTTTCGGGAATGTATTTAAGTTACATATGTCTTTGTTTTACCTATTGGACATTCAAACATTTTGTATGTCTCAGCCGAATTGTATATATTAATTAAATTTACAATCAGTCAGTACATGAGTCAAAAATTAATTCTTTTCACATAAAAACATTACCAAATTCAATACAAAATATCATTATATATATGGATATTGATCGATTTTTGTCATTAGTTGTATGGAGTTTTTATAAAAAGTAATTCGTAATTCACAGACTTTGTATTGAGATAGATATTTGTTTCGCTCGTATATTTACATTATGTCCATCACCACGGTCAGTACGTGACAGCCCTACGGTCGGTCGCGGGGTCGCTGGGCGTGGTCAGCAGATGGCGCGATTGTCGGCCGGTGCGTCCGTCCTGTTTACCTGCACTCCGCAAACAAAAGCAATAGCCACCTTCACACCTTCCGACCTGACCGAGCTGGTTGGGAAATCGGTATGTTACCGTGAAAACACATTTTCATTATTATAATTATGTTAAATTTATGTGTCAGCCTGTAACTGCTATCCCACGGCTGCAAAAGTCTCTTAGCGTGCCATATAAAGTTCAGGGTAGGCACTGACAGGTGATCCAACTGCTCGTTGTTAAAAAAATACGAATAAAATGCCATGAAGAAAGTAAATATATAAATCTAAGTGTGGGAGAGCCATGCTTCGGCACGAATGGGCCGGCTCGACCGGAGTGATACCACGGCCTCACAGAAAACCGACGTGAAACAACGCTTGCGTTGTGTTTTGTCGTGTGAGTGAGGTTACCGGAGGCCCAATTACCTCCCTCCCTAGTCCCCGTCTCCCGAATCTCCGAATCCTCCACAATCCTCAAATTCCCAATTCCCAAAAGGCCGGTAACGCACTTGTAACGCCTTGGTGATTCGAGTGTCCATGGGCGGCGCCGATTGCTTACCATCAGGTGATCCGTCTGCTCGTTTACCGGCTTATACTATAAAAAAAAGTAAAGTACAGTTTCTTTCGATTACTAGATATGGCTTTCTTGATTGACTATACACCGTGAAATCTATTTAATTTGCGTCTCTAATTAAAAGTGGTTCTGTCTTGGTTATACAATAGTTTTAAAAATAAATAAAATGTTTAAAACAAAAAGAAAACGGATGAACCATTGCAAAACCAAACTTTGAAAGCGCGTACGAACTCATAGTACATTATCAAAACTAAAAAAAATCTCGTCGGTTGTCACTTGCGATGCGAATAGTGCCTACAAATTTACGTAGAAAAAATCCATGAAAATATTTTTATACTACAATAAAGTTACATATTACTTTATACATCGAAAGTACCTACTCCCTATGGCAAGTCGTTTTGCCGCAAAACGAAAACGAAATAGATTTCACTTATATGGGTGTGCTTTATAAGATTTGGATCCTATTTATCAAATTAAAAGTATCAATGTTGTCAGAGTGCGATCTCAGTTACATGTATACATATGCAGCCCCCTAGTTGGCCTCACATCCGCGACTAGAGTAAGAGTGGTGATAAAGAAAATAAATTTATTTTAATTATTCACCTCCTATTACATGGGACTAATAAAATAAATGGTGAAAAGTGGGTGTTACATTGTACAGTGGCATAATGTGCACCTCTGCCTACCTCTTCGTGGACAAAAGGCGTGATGTTATTTATTTTAATACCGTGCCGTCACCAAATTTTACTTTATAAGAAATGTGATTGAATAGTACCTACATATATATGTGTATTATACTCGTCATTGTTCGAAGGACATAGATACAATTTGGAACAATGATTTCTAAGCGGGTTCATTGTTAAAGTTTTGAAAGGTATCCAGTGACCTTACTTAATAGGGATGATGAAAGGGTATGAAAATTAAAAATCTGATTAGTCCGTCAGTTAGGTAGGTAATGAAAAAATATTCGACACGTATTTTTTACTTTGTTGTATAATAAACTGATACTTAGATATAACGAATCAAATTTTAGGAGTGGGGGCTAAAACTTCATTTCTACGTATAAAATGTACATAGAAGTGACGTCACGCGACATTTTAAATCAATACATCGTCGAAAGTATTCGTTTCTGTAATAAAATAAAAAATAAGTGTGTAAAGTTTTAAAATAATCTACCAGACGAACATTAATAAAAAAAATTAGTCACCTACCCTATTATCTTAGTATTTTCCTATTATTAATCTTATCCTAGTATTTCCTATCCTAGCATCCTATTTTCCTTACTATCTAATGTTGTAAATACGAAATTGTATCTGTATGTCTTTCTATTTTTATCGTGGTTTTGGTATGATTCTTGTGTTGAGAAGATAGGACTATAGGAGTCTCTTTTATTTTGACTCCGATTGTTGAAAAGTATTTACCTCATAAAGTTAAGCAGAATTTGTAGGTACCCATATATGTTTGCAAATTCACTTTTTTTTAAGGGACAAGCCCGCCACAACCTTCGAATACCGCTGCAACACCTGTAAGCCAGGATCTACAGTAGATACAACCATGAAAACACTGGAACACTAAAGTCCGGCGCGTCCCAGGGACATGAGTAACTGTCTTGGTTCCCGCAACGAAGTGAATCAGAAGATATGATAATATTAAATTGCAAATTCACTTATGACACTGGAGAAAATCTTAGTTTAGAATCATGCTTTTATTAAAAATAAGGGAATGGAACTCAATATTGTGCTCATTCACCCACCCGCAAGGTTCATCCAATCTCCAAACTTATAATTAGGCAAAAACCCCCTTTGAATTCGTACATTACCCTTTACATCTACCATTTTATCTAGATCACGGAAACGTATAATTTATGTCCATCCAAATGTCCTTGACCCTTCAATTCCACCTGTTCCCAACTTGACCTTAAATCGGTCTAATCGATGGAATCGTTGCGAACGGGCCGGCGCCCGCGCAGCCGGGTTGGGGAGGGGGGGAGGGGCATCCAGTGCCCGTGATTTAATACCCCGGTCGCTAATTATGGCTTGTTCAAATTGTAGCTTTCTCACGGGCTGTTTGGACCGGTTACACTGTAAACCTTAACTTCCACTTGAATTATACTATTTTTTTAAATTAACATTAAATGTGCTATTACTTTTTTATTGGATTATAATTATAGAAATGATACAAAGGAAGTTATTTATATTAATTGAGATTTGAATTAGGTTTTCGGTATAAAGCGTCTTATTTCCGAATGATGTATGTCAAAAACTAAAGTTTTATGAATTTTGTTATATGTATATTATTAAGTAATGTTTTTCCCATATTTTTATTTTCTAAAGAAATACATAATTATGTTTATTGTTCAATTTCATTGTAATAGAATTGTGTGATGAATAAAAATTATTGATTATAATATATCAATCAATCAACGCGTAAAATGATATTCAGTAATATACATACCTAAATAAAATACTGTAAACAGTCTACAATGTCTAACCGTCATCTCATTAACTAAACTTTCATTATTGTTATTACACATTAAAATAAAATTGCAAATATGTTTAACCCGCCATTTATTTTCGTTCCATCGTATCTAAGATGCGCCTGGGCCGATGCGCCCGTACCTTACTGCATTCGCTATACTTATTCTGTCTGCTCCAACCTGTTACCCGGTCAACCTTCGAGTATACACCTCTCTGTCGTACATACCTAACCTTTAATACATTTTTCTCGCTCTAACGATCTCAGGTCAGGCCGAAGCACATTACAGTAATGATACTTAAACACATATTTAAGTAAAAATTCTTTTTATCTTAAAAAGTTGTATGTCTGAGTGTGTAGTCTGGTATTTTATAATTTGTGCTGTAATTCTGCATTTTATTGAGATTGCAGGGTTTATTACTGTGATAGAAGTTTATGTGTGTAACTGATGATGATGACCATTATAAGAGGTTGAATAGTGGTTCAATGTATTTTTGTTTAAACTTTGTTACACAAAATGAAATATAATTATATGTAGATTAAAGCGGGCTGGATGCCATATTGCTGTCTCCACTCGCCAACTATATGCGAAGCGCTTCGCATCAAGCTTTGTTTATATTTAATTCTAAGGGAGTGAAATTCTTTGCCAGAGTCTGTATTTCCTGAACCTGCTTGTCTTCAAGGCCCGAGTGAATAGGTTGCTTATGGGACGATGTGCTCCATCGTAGACCGCATCGTCGCTTACCACCAGGCGAGATAGTGGTCAAACGTCGTCCCATCATATATACCTCTAAATTGAGAAATCAGCGAAAATAGAACGAAATATCATGTGATATATCATGATATCATGTGATATAGCTGGTAGATTACTTCTTTTATTGCTGAATAGAAAGGTTTCTAGATTTTCGAAGTCCTTTGTATTAAATAAGAGCAGAGTCTTCCAAATATTACGTGTTTTTTAGTATAGGAGGAGAATGATTAAACAGGACGAACAATCAGTGTTGGATCAGTTACCATGGGTACCGGTCTGGACTTTTAGAAAAGAGGCCAGTATTTTCTTGTAGGTTTGAACCTCTAAAACACTAAGGCCTATAGCACACTGCGTATTTTTATTCTTTAAGAGTCTGGAACGCAATCTTGTAACCTAAATACATGGTGCGATCGTGAAACATTCGTCTTACTTGTGCCAACTCCAAGTAGCTTAGTATATTAATAAGAAGATACTACCAGGCAAGATGGTGACAAACATCAACCTATCAGGCATTAAAAAAATGCAATTTTTTTTATACCACGACAGTGACGCGCATATACGCGTGTTGCCTGCGCGTATAAAATTCACCGTGTGCTGTGAGCAATAATGTTATTGAATGACTAACCTGTTCTTATGTCAAACAAAACAAGTTACAATAAATTAAGCAGTTATTTACTTTAATGTTTGCTTTTTCAGATTAATATATTCCTCCAGGAGGGGGTACTGCTGGTTCTGGACATCCTTCCTCATCTTCGATGTGAACGTAAACTGAAAAATATATCGTCTGAACTCAATTAAACATACTGGAAAATGCTACTGTAATGTATACTTAAGGAACTACCCAAAAACAAACAAATAAATATATTAATTTCCATTTTGTTCACATACAATACCTACGCAACCCGTATATATGTATGTTTGTATGTATGCATGTTTATATGTATGTGTATGAATGTATGCATTATTACTACTTTATTTATTTTCTTAGTACACAACCCGCCTAAATATTTCTTTTCACTATATCCACCCAAAGGTTGTCTGGTAGAAATCACTATAAGTGATAAGACCGCCTTTGTGCCCATTATTATTTTTCTTTATGTTTGTCATTTCCTTTTCTGTATGTACTATATTATTAATGGTGTACAATAAAGTTATATTCTATTCTATTCTATTCTATTCTACGCATGTATAACTCAAATTGCTGAACAAATAATTACTATTAGGTACCTACCTACTATCTTTAACTTTGTTTTAAAATATACAATTTATTGGACGTTATGCTATTACGTCACAGTTTTTTTTTAAGGGGGGAAAATCATCGAATGACTGCTCCCACCTGGGTGAGGCGGGAGGGAGTGTCAGACTCTTACTGACTAAAAACCACCCCGTTCCTTCTCCTGCACGTCGAGCCGGAGCCCCGGTTACCCGTTAGGTTCTCCGCGACATTACGTCACAGTACAACGTAAATTTAAATGAAATCTGCAAGTCATCAAAACTTTAGACGCATATATTTCGGCCAATTTTGATTCTACGACAAAATTAAGTATACAGATCAATTCATGACGTCGAGGTTTACATAGTTAGACATACATTTCTTATTTCTCAGGTACTTACGTCAAAAAATATTCAATAGGTTACGTATTGTTTTACGTGAGTTATTTTTTTAAATTCAATAATTATGTCTCTCGATAGATTTTATAAAAATGACGCAGACTGCCTCATTGGCCGAATGGTCGCAAGTGCGACTGGGCGGCAAGGGGTCTCGGGTTCGATTTCAGGGTCGAGCAAAGTATTACTGTTTTTTTTTTAAATCTCAGTAGTAGCACGGAGTCTCGAAATGTGCCCGGTACATGACATTAGGCTCACCCCGTATTATATGGGACTCATAACATAAATAGTGAAAAGTAGGTGTTACATTGTGCAGTGGCTTTAAGTGCCATAATGTACACCTGTACCTACTTTTTCGGGGATAAAAGGCGGGATGTTATGTTATATTATGTAATGTATGTCTCACGATAGGTTTTACAAAAATCTCGGTTATTGTTGAAACAATATACTCACTCTGATTGGTATCACAAGCAAACTCCAGGAGGTCACACATGTCTAGAAAAGTTCTCTTCTTCTCTCCCATTCTGCCGCATACCCGTATCGTATCGTGCATGCAATTTTCTGATAGCTGACAGAATTGATCATTTTTATTCTGTGGAAAATAAGAAAGAACAATGAAAACTGAAATAAATTAATAAAATAACAAGAATAATAATTTTTATTTTTATGGGATATATTAAACGAGCAGACGGTTCGGCGAAGCAATCGACGTCGCCCATGGACAGTGGACACACTAGAACGCCAGAGGCCTACAATTCCTTAGAGGCCGTGGTATCATTCCGTTTGAGCCGGCCCATTCGTGGTCGTACGGCTCTCCCATACTTACTCTTTTTGAAAACCATCGAATGACTGCTCTCGCCTTAGTGTCAAACTCTTACTGACTAAAAACCACCCCGTTCCTACTCCTGCACTTCGAGCCAGAGCCCTGGTAACCCGTTAGGTTCTCCGTGATTCCGAATCGGCATCAGCCCTGTTGGTCCCCATCCGTGGTGGTCTGATGGCTCTTTGAAGCGCGAGCGGAATGCCTCCTTAGCTAGCATAACTGCTTCGCAAAAGGAGGACACGGCATTCCAGTCTCCCTCGCTCATCATGACCTGCACTAGGCTCGGTACCGAGAGGTCGCTATCGCAGATCACTTCCCTGAGGGCACGGCGGTGCTCAGCCCACGCAGGGCATTCCGCTACAGTGTATTCCACCGTGTCCTCAGGGCGGTCCTCGCAGTGATGACACCCGGGCGTTTCCTCCCGCCCTATCAGACACAAGTACCTCCCGAAACTACCATATCCGATGAGGACCTGCGTCAGACGGTAGGTGAGGACGCTGTAGCGTCTCTCAAGCCACTCCTCAAAGAGGGGACTTACCGCTGCAATGGCAGCGAGCCCAGGCTCTCCCACACTTAGAAACATATTGTATAAAATTATAATAAATGTACAGTCTATACAACTATTAGTAGTATGCAACTTTGCTGGTAGTTATATCTTTGAGCCGTTTGGGGTTGAGACGTTAGGTTCGTGGGGTCCGAGTGCCCATAAATTATTGAAAAACATTTCGAAACGCCTGGTCGACGCATCTTGTGACCAGAGAACAGGTCTTTTTCTCGGTCAGAGGTTAAGCATTGCCATACAACGTGGCAATGGTGCCAGCCTTCTGGGTACTTTCCCTACTGACGTCGATGCGGACGAATTTTTAGATGCTTTGATTAAATAGTCATTTTTAGTTTTCTTTTATTTATATTTTTATCTTAAGTTGTATATATTCAGTATTTATTTTATTTACTGATCAATGGTTATAATTGTCTTGTGTAAAATGAAGGTTTCGCCATAATGGATTCTTACCGCTGGAGTGGTGACGTAGCTAGGAATGTGGCAGGTAACTGATGGAATGTAATTAGTCAGCAATAGTATCACTGGAAAGAAAAATACACTCTGAAAATAAGTAAAATTCAAAGTCATGCACAATATATAGTTGAACTACATATAAATATGTTTGAAATAATTTAATTATTGTAGGAAATCAGTTTCTGTGAGCGGCTTCGGTAATTTTCGGGAAAAAAATCATGAAATCACTACCGTCGATTACAGCCGATTAAATATTAAAAGAGCTGAGTATTCCAATAATATATATACTTATAATTAAACTTACAATACATCACGCCTTTTTATCTCCAAAAGGGTGGACAGAGGTGCACATTACGGCACTTAATGCCACTGCAATGTAACACCCACTTCTCACTATTTATGCTATGAGTCCCATGTAATAGGAGGTGAGCCTATTGCCATATACCGGGCACAATTCCAGACTCCGTGCAGTAGCACTAGTGCTACTCGTGTAACTCGTGTTACTAGTGTAACTCGGTAGTAACTGAGAATTTTGTAAAAACCGAGTAATACTTTGCCCAACCCGGGAATCGAACCCGAGACCCCTTGCTTGGCAGTCGCACTTGCGACCACTCGGCTAACGAGGCAGTACAGAAAAAAAATACCTTCCTCAGTAAATGGACTATCCACTTACAGAATTTGTGCGTTCAAAGAATGATGTCGTGGTGGCTCGGAGGCCTAAGACGCCTGCTTCTTATGCATGTGGGTGCAGGTTCGAAACCTACCAACGGCAAGTACCAATGTAACTTTTTCCGAGTTATATGTACTTTCTAACATTGTCTAGACACCACTAACAAACGATGAAAGAAAACTAGAAGAAATATGGACTTATAATTTCTATTTATAAGCTTGTAATCGCCAACCCGCATTGAGCAAGCGTAGTGATTAGTGCTTAAATCCATGTGAGAGAGGCTCAGCAGTGGGCATTTATAGGCTGTTCATGATGATGATAATGATTTTAGATTTTAAGTGTGGGAGAGCCATGCTTCGGCACGAATGGGCCGGCTCGACCGGAGTGATACCACGGCCTCACAGAAACCGACGTGAAGCAACGCTTGCGTTGTGTTTCGTCGTGTGAGTGAGGTTACCGTAGGCCCAATTTCCCTCCCCTTCCCCAATCTCCCCAATGCCCGACTCCTCCACATATCATATTTGTGTTTAAAACAAAAATCAATCTTTTCTCTTTATACTATTAGTATAGATGTAAGAATTAGTACATTTATTACTCACAGTACACTATTATTTCAAGTATAACAGACCACATTCCGATACCACAGGTATGGCGAAAGATTGTACTCGACTTAGCAATAATTATGATAACAATAAACTACGTCTAATTGTTTTGAACTTTATAACACTACCACAGTCAGGGGCGCTAAACTATAGAATATCAAATGAAAAGGAAAACCATAGCGAGTTTCAGACTTTCGCTCCAGCCTTCAAAGACAAAAATCTTACAGATGAGCAGTGATCATAGTGTCACCATTTTTTACCATTACTGGTGTGCAAATGTAGAATACAATGTTAATATTTATTAATAATTAAATTTACAATTGACAAATTCCTATAGGACATCTTGAAAAGGATTCTTCTTCTTCAATTAAAAATTACAAAAGAATAAAATAAAAAAAATACTCACTAATCCTTGTTATTACAAAGTCATGAATACTATAATAGCATTTCGTAACTAATAGTTTTTTCAATGTTCACTGTAAAAAAGTTCGGTTTTAGCGGAAAGGGACGTAAACAGTACTTTCTGACTAAGCATCGTTCATACCAAACGTATTGTCAGCCCAACAACCGACGCTGACGACTGTGTAACGCATGCACAGTCAACACTGTAGTTTATCACTTTACCATATAGTTATATTTAAAATGTCGTTCACACCGGACCGACTAAACACACGTATATATATATATTACGTAGTGTGTTTTCGACAGTGAGCATACTCACAGTCGGTGGCGGTCAAAACGTTTGGTGTGAGGCCTAAGTATGAAATTTACGTGTCAACGAGAACCTATTTTTCTTTTTTCACCTTTAAAATAAGAATCTTTATTGTTCTTCTTCTCTGTCGTTTCGCTCTTGGCAGAACGGTCGTGGTCACGTTGAGCGGCTGTATTTGTGTTGAAGGCCGATACAGCTTTCCTCACGATCTCCCGCCATCTCTCTCTGTTTGTGGACTGTCTGGCGCAGTCTGACATTGGGTTTCCCGTTTCCGATTTGACTTGATCAGTCCAGCGCATGGGTGATGTGCCTTGTGATCTGGTTCTCTTTACTTTCCCCTGAACGACCAGCCGCTCTATGGAGTTATCACGACGGGAGACACAGCCAAAGTACTGCAGTATGCGCGTCTGTACTATGGTTGATAGACGCTTTGTGATGCCGAGTTCTCGGAGTATGGATACGTTGGTGCGGAACTCAGTCCACGATACACCAAGCATCTTCCTCCAGCACCACATCTCTAGAGCATCTGTCTTCCCCTTTTCCAATTCACGTACTGTCCACGTCTCTGCCGAGTACAGGAAAATTGGAAATACCAGTGCCCGCATATCGCTATTCTTACTGACTTCTAAAATAGGTGACTCTCTGATCTATCTAAAAGAAGAAGGATGTTGCAAATTATTACAATTACGATTAATTTAATTTATAAGAAATGTACCCTGTTTTGAGATAAGAAGTGAAAACAAGTTATCCGAAGAGTAAAGAAAAAGACAAAAAAGAATTTGAACAAACTTACTTTTTCCGATCCAAAAATTGACATATATAATTTCACGCCTGTCTTACATGGGGGTTAGCAGAGTCTATGGACCGCTATTTGCTAGGATTTTTACTCGTCGGTTAACTTAGTACTTTTAGTACGGTTCTTTTTTAATTCTTTCCAAAAGTTGACCTCCTCTGTAAAATATTTAACATTCCACATAAGGTTCAATATTTTGTGTGTATATTAATAATTTCCTGCCCCATAATCCTAGTTTAATTTCCAAAAGTAAACAATGTGGTTATTGTTCTACTAGACCATTGTTGTTCATCCGTCGAAGTGATCGTGCATAATGATAGTTAAAAAAGTTGTTACTGGTAAGTTTCGTTGTTCTATCATTGTTCTAGGAATATGGCAATCTAATAAAAATATATTATTCTGATAATAACTTTTTAATAATAATTTTGAGGGTGCTCGATAAATTTTAAGTCATAACTGATTAACCCGATATAGTGTTCGCAAGTGTTTCTTACTATAAGACAAAATGTTGGAGAATTTTGGAAATAAAAAAGACGTCGCGTTATTTTACACTCTTCTCTAAAATATCAAATCAATATTTTTATTATGATGAAATTATAAAAAAAGAAATTAATGAAGTTTAGTTTGGTTCCCATTATGTCTTTATTTCTGTTAATATTTTTATTCTTTCAGGCTTCATGATGATTGGGTTAGCTACTGAAGTCTGGTCGCACGTTGAAATAGAAGCCGATGATTACTTCTTTCCAATAGAACCGGTACTTTTTAATTTTTTTATATTGTTATAAATTACAAGCCCTTTATACAAGGTGTAGTTTTAAAACCGTGACATTTCTCGGGGGCATGTCACAGAAGTCATAAATGTTCAATGTAAGAGAAAATTTCGGGCCTTTACTTAAAAATACGGCTATAGTAAATCGTTTAAGTTCGAAATTATTACAGAATAAGCAACAGCAATGTTTCTTATTGGAGTTTTATGGAATTAGGAATAATGTCAATTACGTGTTTGAGTTTGTCTGTGTTAAGCCGCGTTATAAAGCTAATTACAAAACGGCGGCGTGTAGTTCGCACTTACGAATTTCCGTAATTTAAAGAAAAACGAAAAATATTTACCTACAATTTTTTTTATTGATTCGGACACAATCGATTGCCGAGTTACCTCCTAGAAAATGACGCGGCTTTAAAACAACACCTTGTATAATTCTTTTCCCCAATTTTAAAGCTCTTTTACGGCTATAATATCCCACTAATATTAGATAGCGAAAGTTTGTCTGTATGTTTGTTTATTTGTTTCTTACTTATTTCTTTACGCTAACGGCTGAAGGATTCAAAATGAAATTTTGGAACATTGATAGATTAATGTCTGGGACAACACATAGGCTACTTTTTATATCACGGGGAAGCGAACGAATCCGCTGGCAGAATTTAGCATCATATTTTCCAAGACAAAAATCGACATTAGTCAAGAGTATTCATATCTAAATATTTTTTTCATTAAATGTTTACACACTGCTCTTTGGCCGAGTGGTCGTAAGTGCGACTGCCGGGCAAGGGATCTTGGGTTCGATTCCCGGGTATTACTGGGTTTTTAAATATTCTCAGTAGTAGCCCGGAGTCTGGAATTGGCAATAGGCTCACCTCTATTACATGGGACTCATAACATAAATAGTGAAAAGAGGGTGTTACATTGTACAGTGGTATAATGTGCACCTCTGCCTACCCTTTCGGGGATAAAAGGCGTGATGTTATGTTATGTTATGTTTACACATATTTAACTTTTATATTGATTGAGTCCAAGATTAGTTCTCGCCGCACCTAATGCGGGAGAAGTTATTTGATAAAAACGATGATAACAAGAGTAGGTGCATATAACTATGTATTTACACTCAGTCTCAATAACCTATTTATCTGTAGATTAGCTACAGATAGAAGTTTTCATATGTGCTTCATAGAAATAATGGCGAAATTTTATTTGAGTAGGTAAATAAAAGTTAATCTACAGATAGACTATTACTGAGGCTGGTCCCTAGAGAACGTCACAGAAAACCAATGTTTTACTCTCCCACAGGTAACCAATTTCTGCTCGATGTCGGATAAATGCTGGCACGACTTTGTGCCAATCTGTGGTCAGGACGTCATGGGTGTCATCAGAATGTTCAATGATAATTGTGACTTATTCGAATACAATTGCGATGAGAAAAAACGTGAGTAGTTTTAAGCACTTTTTGGTGATAAAAAAACTTTTTAAGTACTTTTTATTATATACGTATAATAGTTATAGTAGAATATAAAATAGAATCGTTAATTATAATTTTATAAGCATTAAGTAGTGGCGAAGTAGGCCCGTCCGGCGGGAGCTCAAGGTGGTAAGCGTTCGATATACATCTATCTCCAACAAAACGCCTTCGACATTCAGTTTTTTGAGGGTAAAGTCATCCAGTCATCAAATTACTGTTCTCGCCCTAAGTGAGGAGAGAGCGAGTATCACACTCTTACTGACTAAAAACTACCCCGTTCCAACTTCTCATTGGGAACCCACATTTGTGGGCCCCATCTGTGATTTATGGCTCTTGTCTATTACGGTGGCCGAAGATAGTCTCGTGCTCCCCGACACCCGGAGTGTCTCCTGCAGCAGTTGGAGCGTGAGAAGAATCGTTCCCTCACACGATCCACCTTCTACTTAACTAGGTCGACAGCTTTCCTTCGCTCTGCACCATGGTCTGAACCAAAGCATGTATTGTTAAATGTTTGTATCAAAGGCTTATCTAAGTCCCAAAAACCTTTAAGTGATTTCAAGTCTTGAGTAAATAGGTTGCTCATTGGTAGGCGTCCTCCATCGTCGGCCACATCGTCGCTTACAACGAGGCAAGACGGTGGCTAAGCGCCAATTAATAAAAATAAAAAACTATTTTAATAAGGATTATTTTATATTTTTTTGTATTATACTTTTTTATTTTCTTTATTCGCAGAATTTCGGCATGTGAAGATGGAAATATGTAAAATGGAGCCTCCCACTGAATCATCAAAATAATATAATATCAAATTATTATGTTGTTATTATGCTCGTCACTAGTGAAATGAAATTATAGTGTTAAGAAATTCAATTTTGTTTATTGTTGTAATCATAGGGTACAAAACAAGTGGCACTTTTACATGTCAATATTAACACCATGTTCTGGCTGCAACTGTGTCCGCGCCGACTTTGTGTCAGTGTTTTCCATTTTCTTAAATTATACCCTATTTATGGTACATACTGCATAAATTCATAATTTTGTTCTTAGGAATAATATTTACTTCGTTAAATCGGATTTTTTTTACAAATAAATATAATATTTTTTACTAATTATTTTATATTTTTAATAACGTTGCCCCAAACTAGGAGTACATACGCATGACACCCAGACCCGGAACAACAACCTGTGGATCAGACAAAGAGTTGTTCCGTGCGGGAATCGAACCCGCGACACATTGCGCGGCAGGCGGGTTGCCCAGCCACCGCGCCAACCGTGCAGTCAATCAATTGAAAACTTATAAGACTTACTACTATATAAAAATGTGACCGTTATATGGCAAATGTTCCACCCACCCGAACGAGTTACCCTGCAAGTTTTCTTGTCACTTGTACAACCAGTCATCAAGCCTTAAGTGTATAGTTTACTTATGAGCGGCGTGCTCTATCGTAGGCCGCATCGTCGCCTACCATCATGAGAGATGGCGGCCAGTCACCTATTACATAAAAAAATGCATGACACTCTCTACCTTAGGGTCAATCAGAGAACGTAGGTACCTCTCGCCCTACTTGGGCGGGAGAAGTCATTGAATGATTTTCCCTCCTTAAAAAAAGGGTCAAGTGGAAAAATCAGCGGTAACTGGTGCAGAAAATAGGTTTGTGTAAAAAAACAGGACAGTTATGTTGATTTGTGTTCTATGCACCAATGAACTGTTATCGATCCTTCATATCTGAGAATCATCGTCAGCATCCGAGTTATTTGGAGCGGATGATCTGTCTCCACCGGTTCCGATCCAGCGCGGGACGATTTCGGAGGACGATGAGTCACTTAATTGGTCCATCCAGTTGGTGAATGACCAGAACCACACAGCATACATACACACTTACACAAATATATCATGTTCATCATCGTCAACAGCCTACTGCTGAGCAAAGGCGTCTTCACACACGGAGAAGGTTTGAGTATTAATCACCACGCTTGCTCAGTTCAGGTTGGTGATTTCAAACTTATAATTAGAAATCATAGGCCCAGGTTTGCTCACGACATTTTCCTTCACTATTTGTCAGTGGTGTCTAAATAGTCTTCGACAGTACACTTAACTCGAAAAAAATCACATTAGTGCATGAGAAGCTGGTGTCTTAAACGTCCAGGCTCTCCAAATGTATAATATAATAAACCACTTACAATAGAAAACAATTCAGAAGGAAAACCAACTGGTGACGACGTTATAAAGAAGAAAGACAATGATTCTTGATTTGTTGATACTAGCAGTCCATTCCACAATCACACAACTTGTACAGTGAAATATTTGCTGAAAGATTTTATTAATGTTGAGTCATCTCCATTCTTAGATTCCTCGATTCAAGATCACTGAAGTATCAATGATTTTGTATGTTTTTCGAAAAGAAACTTGAAAAGGGTTACCGTTTTTGAAAAGAATCAGCAGTACTTATGTCATAAAGTAGAGATAAAATTGAATATTCCAGCAATGGCGGATTGGCCGCCACTTGAGTTTATTGAGATATTTGGTGACGTGCTCATTATTTCCGTTATCGTTGCACTGAAATTTTAGATTTTTTAAGTTTTATCTTACGAGCAGTTCAGTATGATCTAGGTAGCTGGTATTAGCATAATCGAGGATCAGTGATTGAGCGACTGCAAAATTGGGAGTTGGTTAAAAGTTCCTTAGTACAAATATCCTGTTGATTCGAACATTTGCGAACGCCTCTCTCAACTGTACCCCCCAAAAAAGTTTTCTCTATAAAGCTCCTCAGATCCGCTATCATCAGTGATCACAGAGTCGCTGTACAGTATTATGCAACCGTTAATAATATTCTGTAAAATTTTTGAACTCAATCTAATGATAATGACTTGCGGCTTCGTAGAACTCATGAGGAGTCACCTATGGATAAATCTGTAGATTACTTAGAGTAATACTCTAAAGTTGATCGTCAGCATACACGTGGTATGATGATAGATAGAAGCTCGTTAGAAATAGAATTTATAAATATTGCAAAGAGTAGATAAGAGAGAACACCCTCCTACCGTACGTCGGTATTTATAACAGACCAAAAAGATAACCTTCAATGCAGATACGCTACCGACGGCCGCACAGGTAACTACTGATTTTTAAAATAAGTACCTCTCTTAAATTCGTATTATGCCTTAAAATAAATACCTGGTTTTGTGTTAAGAAGGAAACAAATAACTCTTCTGAGGACTATAAAGACAAAAAATAATTTAAAGAGGTCTTCACTTTCTCAGGTCCAAAAGTTGTTCTCCTCTGTAGAATATCAAACATTCCACACAAACTTCAATATTTTGTGTGTATATTAATAATTTCCTGTTCGATATTCATAGTTTGATTACTAAAAGTAAACAAATTTGGTTATTGTTCTACTAGACCTTTGTTGTTCATCCGTCGAAGTGATCGTGCATAATGATAGTAAGAAAAGTTGTTACTAGTAAGTTTCGTTGTTCTATCATTGTTTTAGAAAAATAGCAATCTAATAAAAATCAATTCTTTTGATGATAATTTTAAGTAGTTATTTTGAGGGTGATTGACTAATTTCAAGGCGCATTTAGGGCTTGTAGTTGAATGAAGTGAATGAGAGAAGGTGGGCGATGACATCACAAAATCAATGCAAACACAAGTTGCTCGACATTTTTTTTTTTTTGTAACGCGTTGGAAATCCTCATGGACTTCCCACGCTCCTCTGCCTGTGGCCGTGACCCGGGACGCCCTTGCGGATTCACCGCACCAGGCAGGCCTCGACCTACCACTAAATTGTGGCAGGTCCCACCACGTAGCAGCCCTCAAAAGCTGCGATTTCCTTCCTCGAGTGGCGCGCGTGAACACACCGCTAACGCCTAAAGTTGCTCGACATGAGCAACTTGTGTTTAAGCCAATATTTCACAAGCATGACTACATGACCTGAGTATTTAAATACTGTCAAACAAACCTAAAAATGGCAGAAAATTTTGGAAATCAAAAACCTACTAGTCTTCGCGAAATGGTACTCTATTGAAAGTTTTAACAATCAAAATTCATTGCATTCCTATTAAGATTTCATTTCCATTATTTCTATTAATATTTTCCTCCTTTTAGGTCTAATAATAATTGGGTTAGCTGCTGAAGTCTGGTCACATGTTGATATGGAAACCGAAGATTTCTACTTTCCATTAGAACCGGTAACTGACTTTCTAGATTTTTATAAATACCTACTTAATAAATACAAACGACTGTGGTATATTTTTCTCGCTTAGGATTAAGCAAGAGCTTTCATAAAACCAATTAAGCACTAAAAATAACCTTTTTTAATTTACACTCTTATTTGTTCATAGATAGTTTTGAATTCCAAGAGTTGTTTTATCCGTTTTGCCCTTGCCGTAAGTCCCCTCTTTGAGGAGTGGTTTGAAAGACGCTACGGCGTCCTCACCTATCGCCTGACGCAGGTCCTCGCCGGACATGGGAGCTTCGGGAGGTACCTGTGTCTGATAGGGCAGGAGGAAACGCCTGGGTGTCATCACTGCGAGGACCGCCCTGAGGACACGGTGGAACACACAGTAGGGGAATGCCCTGTGTGGGTTGAGCACTGTCGTGCCCTCAGGGATATGATCGGCGACGGTCACCTCTCGCGTCCGGCCCTAGTCCGGGTCATGATGCGGAGCGAGGAGAACTGAGATGCCGCCTTCTTCTTTTGCGAAGCAGTCATGCTAGCTAAGGAGGAGGCGGGGCGCATGAGGCAGCGAAGCGCTGCGCTCCTTACAACTCAGTAATCGCGAAGGACACTCCGGTCGTCGGGGATCGCGGGACGATCTCCGGCCACCGTGAGCACAAGCCTGCGGACGGCGAGCATGGGCAGCTCGCCGTCCGACCAGAACCAGACCAAAAGCGTGCGACGCGTAGTTCCGCGCGCGCATCAAAGAGACATCAGACCACCACAGATGGGGTCCAATAGGTCTGATGCCGTTACGGAGCCGCGGAGAACTTAACGGGTTACCGGGGCTCCAGCTCGAAGTGCAGGAACGGGGTGGTTTTTAGTTAGTAAGAGTTTGACACTCCCTCCCGTTCCACCCAGCCGGAAAAAGTTTTTCGATGATTCGCCCCCCTTAAAAAAGGTCTATATGTAATTATCTGGTCATTCTCTTTTGGCTTTTACTAACAGTATCAAATAACCTATCTATTTTTAGATTTGCTTACTTAAACATTGAAGTTTTGATATGATGAGAATGGTTGCATGCAATTTTTATTATAGTATTAAGTAAATCTACAGATAGTCACATTATTGAAACTGGTCGCTGGAAAATGTTACAGAAAACTGTTATTTTATTCTCCTATAGATAATAAACTACTGCTTGTTTGCGGATCAGTGCCTGCATGATTACATAACAATCTGTGGTCAGGACAATCTGGGTATAACCAGAATGTTTGTTGATCTCTGTGACCTCAACGAGTATAATTGTGATGAGAAAAAACGTAAGTAGTTTCAACTAGTTTTTAAAAATAAAATACTTTTTAAGAACTTTTATTCTAGCAGAAAATGAAAGATGGAATCGTTTAATTCAATTAATCGTAGCGGGTTACTTTCTTATTCAACTAGCTTCTGCCAATGGCTTGACCTGTCCTATGGGATAATAAGCTGCCCATAAATTATTTCCGTTCATAAACTACTCCTATGCCAATTATTAACCCGGTACCTTAAGCTGTTTATACATATCGACGGCCCCCACGTAAAGTATTGAAACTGCAAAACCTCTACTTTACAGGAGAGCGATTTTAAGTTTAGATTTAGATTTTTGTTAAACATAAAATTCCAAAATTTCATATTACCGATGTATCTTAAGTGGAAAATTTGACTGTTTTATACTGTCTACTATAGTTTTGGATAATTATTATACTTTTTGTAAAATTACACATTCGATACTTTACTTGATTACTGCTGGTTACTTTTTTATCGAATATGCCAATTTCGATAGTTATCTATGACAAAATATTCTAGTCTAATATCGAATGTGCCCGTTTCGATACTTTTCCGCGGCAACAATATCTAGTAGACTATTGGATGTGGTAGATTCGTTTGTTTTCTTTGTTAAATTGTTCAAGCCAATGTAACATAACACTAGATTCGATTTAAGATACCTTCATACTACTTTTTTATGTCAAGCTTTTTCTGGGAAATAAAGAAAAACACGATCAGATATTTAATCAAACAATTTGTATTAAAAAATTAAAAATTATAAAACACAAAATATGTGATTGGGTAACAAACATATACACAAACTCACTCATAAATTTGCATCTTACTAATTTATAATACTAGAAAAATAATTGATTTTTTATTTACTCTATTTGCAGAATATCGGCACGTTACGATGAATACATGTAAATACGAATTGGGCGCCGCGCCATAAGTAAGTCCGCGCGATAAGCAAAATTTTAAGAGTATATAATATAATATTGTGTTCGACGCTGTAATGAAATGAAATTATGATAAAAAGAAATGTTGTTTACTTTTATAAATATGCTACAAAATAGATATTTTACATTTTAAATTTAAGTTCTTTGTGGTATTATTGACATTAAATTCCTATTTTTTATTTATTTCCTATACCTTATAAATATAATTGACTTCAAAAATAAAAATATAAGAATTTTGGAGTAGGTTTCATAACGCAGTTTATTGAAAATAAAAATTACCCAATAGAAATCTTTGCACTAGAGCGGTGCGCAAACGCAAACAGCAGCGGTAGGAACAAACTTGTCACGCTTGACGTCACAGCCTACGCACACGCACACGTTACATATTCCAAGAATTACTTACACACATAATGATTATATAACTTATGCTACTTTATGTGAACTCAGTCTTTAGACTAAGAAAATCATAAAATAAATTTGTATTTAAAAAATAAAAACACGCTTTTAGTTATTATGTCTTCGTTATCAGAAGATTGGATGTATCTACCTTTATCCAAATTTCAATTGTCTAGCTATTACGGTTCATTAAATACAGCCTGCTGACAGACACACAGACAGACTGACGGATGGACGGACAGCGGTTGAGTAAGGGTTTTAGTTTTTGCCTTTGGAGTACGGAACCCTAAAATTTGAGAACTGTTTTGTCATCAAGTTATTTACTATTTTAAAAATGTTCTATACTAATGTATTGTTTATCCGTTACCATAGCAACGGTACTCATGCAATTTCCACTTAACTCAATCTCGTAGTAAGACCGCTTAGTTTGTTCCTGCGTCTTCATAAAGATAACACTAGAGTGCTTGTGCGCATGTCCCATTACGCGTGCGCACAATGCTCAATTAATAACTCGGCAGATATCGGCTGTCCTCGGCAATGTTCGGGACGTCGAAGCCACTCATTGTACTGTAATTTTACAAGCACACTGCTGATAAAATTGAAGAGTTAATTGTCTAAACACTGTTTGACTTTTTTTAAATAAATTTTATTTTTAGGATGCTTGACGAATTTTATTAGCTTTTTTCTCTACAGCCGTCAAAATTGTCCAACTAATTTTCATTATTTGATGTAAAAAAATATTTCATTTTCTTGAATTTAATTACCGAAACCAATCCACTATCGAATTGAACATGATTTTTATCCTTTCTTACTTTTTACTCCTCGCCCTACCCATTTAACATGCGATATGAAATCATAGATTTAGAACAATATTTGCGATAGCAACTAAATTAAATTACAATTAAAAATGATAACAAAATAAAATTAATGAAATCGCTTAGAGGGACCACCTGCAAAGCGACGCGTGCCGCATCGAATAAATCATTTACAAAGCGGATGTTTAAAACTATTCATTAAACTAGCCCGTCTTATAATAAAGGAAGAGGATTATGAGTTCAATGAAATTATTCGGAAACATCAAAGTAACTTTTAAATTATTATTTGACACAATTATCGGTTTGATATTTCCGATTAAATTCCTAAGCCGACTTCAAGAAAAAAGAAAAAGAGGTTCGCAATTTGTATGTCTGAGACCTTAGTACAAGTTTGTCTTACGTTTAAATTATTCGTAACGAGACCTCGTTCGGCGCTTTGATTGGTTGGTTTATTGGCGCCGGCCAATCAGAGCACCGAACACGCACTCGTTTCGAATACTTAAAACTTAAAATGCGGTTTTCAGAAAAGTGTCACACTTGATAGAAGATTCAAGTATATTAATTACCGACTTCCCAAACAGATTAGTAGCCGGTTTTTTAAACTTAGTTTACTTTATCATTTATTATTAACTGAATAACTGATGTTTTTTAAATGGAGAATCACCGATTTAATCGTACCTACCTATGTGTTGTTATTATCTAATGGTCGCAATAATGATTTTTAAACATAAGACTGGTTTTGTGTTTTTTCTTTCATAAATGGCAACTGATTCACCAATACAATGTTGTCGACTATACTGCCGGTGTCGAGTGGTGACATTGTTTTGTGGTAGGTATTTGTTAATAACAAATTCATCGTCAACAGTTGGAATTAATCTTCTATCAATATAGGTCTTTTTAGTCACTTTGTAGAAGATACTCTTTATATGGATTTACAACGCCCTTGTAACTTTATGTACTTTATTTATACCAATGTTTCGGGTACTTATGGTCGGCGCTGATTGTCATTAATTAATCCGTTTGCCGACTAAACCCAGATGACTAGTAGTCACTAAAACTTTTGAGGAAAACTAGTCGCAGTTTTAAAAAACCAAGATCCAAATAAAACTTAGAACTTAAATGGAGGTGTGTTTTCTCTAATGTTAGACTGTATTTAAATAATCTTGTAGCCATTACACCCATTGAAATTGACTACAAGTACACCGTGCCTGTTCCAAGATTAGATTGCTTAAACTTAATGTTTCTGATATCTACTGTGTTTTATTGTTTCCATCCGTACAGTGAGGTTAGGGTCAAAGGTTACAATTAAAAAAAATTATACAAAATACTTAGAAGGAAGTCGATTGGACTAGTATGGGAAGGATAAGACAATACATGTTTGATAACTTTAGAAGATGATTAATACTAAGAGAAACATTACTTTTTCCATGATTCGATACTTTTTTGAGATTGAACTTTGCTTCAGTAAGTTAAAACAGCCTCAAAATGACAAAATCTATGTTCTTTTTTTGAACATTTGATACAGTTTCCAGTTTTGTATATCAGTGTGCGTGTGTTTGCACAGATGTCGGCGCGCGCGCACCCGGCCCTATTACCATATATGTGATAATGCGGTTTGAGGAAAATGCCGAATTTTGACTCAAAGCCGTCCCCGGGTGACATCGCTCTTCACGTGTTAAAATCAATTTGACAACTCGGTTCTCTCTTTCTTTTGAACGGAGTATAACAAGGAAGGGAGTCTGTAGTTAGTGTTCGTGTTGACATAAACGGTTGACTAGTGATCGTTACAGTTCTGTCAATATTTTATGTGACAATGTGAAAAGGTTATGTCAAAAGTAAGGCTTACAACAGTATCACTGACAAGATGTTATAGAAGCTATAGATTGACTTATGACCAGTATACAAGATAGCTAGTAGAGATATATGAGAACTCAAAGTACCTACGTTGATATAAAATAGTAAGAAAACTAACCCAAAATAAAACTGCAGCATCTTCAGATGACAAGCAGAGACAGAACAACTAAACACAACAAAAAGTTCTCCAAAAAAACCTTTGGCCAGCTGTAAAGACCTCTCTCAAATATCTTAAAGACAGAAGATTTGGTATAAGTACTTTTCTTACAAGCTCCATATAGTTAAAATGTATGAATACCAATCATATGGTATAGAATATTGAAACTCACCAGTAGCATGTAGTTTTTTTTATACCTATAGTATAAGCCGGTAAACGAGCAGACGGATCACCTGATGGTAAGCAATCGGTGCCGCCCATGGACACTCGAAACACCAAGGTATTACAAGTGCAATACCGGCCTTTTGGGAATTTGAGGATTATGGAGGATTCAGGGATTCGGGAGACGGGGACTAGAGAGGGGTAATTGGGCCTCCGGTAACTCACGTGCCGAAGCATGGCTCTCCCACACTTGAAGTTTTATCATAATTGGGTGCCCCCAATATTTAGGGTAGTTTCCTAAATTTTATTTTAATGTTCGTCTGGTACATTAATTTCAAACTGTAGACACGTATTTTTTCTTTTCTCACAAAATTAAAAACTTTCGACGATATAATAATTTGAAATATATGACGGGGGAAGTGGTTCGGTATCGCTCATTGTGGGCCTCCGTGGACAGTGTTAGCACGAGAATTACACAAGGCTTCGTTTTTGCAATCGTTTTAATGTAGGTACAATCAAATAGAAATTACACAGCAGATGGAACGCGTGATAGTTTTAGTGTCGTCCGCACGGGGTGAACTCCAACCAAAAAGTGCTCCGCTAGCGGCCGCTGCCGCTGCCCCGGTCCACTGGCAATCCCCCACCCCGGTGCATTCCAACACTAACTCCATCGAACGCCACTAGATGGCGCTGGCGTCCCAAAGCTGTTTCCTGATATTGCCGACACGGCCATCCTGCTATCACACGTCCTCGTGTGTTGGACCACCTGGAATACAGGAAAAGCCACAACAGTACACCATGGTTCATATAGTGAAACCCTACGCAATAGGGTAATAAAACAAACTCTATGCTCTACACTTAGTTTATTTCGAGATCTCTACAAAATCTCAATCATAAATGTCTACTACAAAATCACTATACACACACTACCTATAGTATACCACAGTCAAGTACCACCTTCGTCATAACAAGTACAACTATAAGTTACAACCAGATTTACAGAAATCTCCGAGTAAAGGCCTCCAACTCCACGGCTCTCTAGCCGACCAGCAATCGCATTGCTCTCTCACTCATCTCAGTACGCATACCCATCGAATGGATCACCCGTGTACACCACCTCTGCGGTTACACGCTACGGTCTCTACAGACCACGACCTCCGCCAGAGTTGAAAGCACACCGCGCACCCACGGACTACTTGAGTTACCTCAAGAGATACCGATTTCTATCGGGCTACGACTACTAAACAACTACTGGTACGGTCGAATACATTACGGACGATAGAGTCATTCACTCGAGTTTCTCTAACCTTCTATACTTCAACATCATCAACATGATCCTCCAATACATCAATCTCGACTGGTACTTGACTTGCTGGCATTTTCCTTAACCTATCGTGAGCAAATTTGTACGTACGTTTACAATTCAAAGATTTCAGTGTGTAACGATCACCTTCCAAAACTTCCACCACTTTAAATGGTCCTCTGAATTTCGAATCTAATTTTGTCTGATTTCGCTCTTCGTTCTCTAACAACACAAAATCGCCAATTGCAAAATTATTAACTTTCGCCTTTGTTGCATCAAAACGGGACTTATCGTAATCCGCACTCTTCCTAATATTGTCTGATGCTACTTTACGCATTTCGTCAATGTCAACGTCAGTCTCTACCTCATTACTACATCAGTGATAACGGTCTTGCAACTTTACCAATAAAAAGCTCTAGAGGCGAAGCTTTTGTTGTACGGTTCATCGTACAATTTATCGCGAGCTGTACATCACCTATAGCGTCTTGCCACGATCTATTATCACTAGTCTCTATCGCAGTTAGCATAGATTTTAACACACTCATGACACGCTCCACCTGCCCGTTCGCACGAGATGAACCAGTTGCTATAAGATGCAAATTAATGTTCTTGCTCTCGCAAAAATCCCGAAAATCTCTACTTGCAAAACATCTTCCCTGATCGGCAATGATGCGACTCGGAGCACCAAATAGAGCTACACTTTGAGTAACCGCACGTATACTACTCTTAGAATCAATGTTTGTCGCATGAAACAAAAGAACGTACTTCGTAAAAGCGTCAATCAGAACAAAAATGTACTCCTTCTTATCATTTTTACCGCTAAGCTTACCCGTAGCGTCTATGTGAACCGTGTGCCATGGGATTGTCACTTTAGGGATCGGATGCAATTCTGCTTGGATCTTCCCGGAATGAGATTTTGCGACTTTACACGTGACACAGTTATCTACAAACTTTTTTACGTACTGCGACATCCCCGGAAACCAATAAAAATCGAAAAGCTTTTCAGAGGTCTTTTCAGCTCCAAGATGAACAATAGAGTCATGAAAATTGTTTACTACGGACCATCGGAGAACTCGAGGCAAGTAAGGCAAACTTTTAGACCTACCGTGACGTTGAATGATACGGTAGAGTATACCCGATCGTAGTTCATACGTCTTAGCTATTTGTTCATCTAAGTTATTTTTCTCTACATCGGTCATTATTTTAGAAATCTCTACATCGCGCTGCTGTTCAGCTTGAAGCCAGTCAGGAGAGAGTTTAGCAATGTCGATACGCTTTGGCTCTATATGGGGCTCTACTAGTTTCAAATCTGCGGGTAAGGGATTTCGGGAAAAGAAATCTACGTGTGACATACGTTTTCCTTCTTTGTACATCACGTCAAAATCAAAAGACTGTAAGAAAGCCCACCATCTATGAGCTCTAGGAGTTAACTCTTTCTTTGTTTGAGACGATTTTAATGAATTACAATCTGTAACTACGGTAAACTTTCTACCATGCAGGTATTGCCTAAAATGTTTAATTGAGTTTACAACTGCAAGAGTTTCGAGCTCATGAATGGTATTTACTTTCTGCAGGGGATGTTCTCTTGCTAAAGTAGGCTACTACGCGGCGCTTACCGTCGGTCGTTATTTGAAACAAAATGGACCCATAGCCTATGCTACTCGCGTCAGTGTGGAGCTCTACTGAGAGTCCCGGATCATATATTGCCAGCAGTGGATCATTTGTCAAGATAGAGATGACCTTTTGACGAATATCCTCATGCTCTGGTTTCCAATTCAGATCACCTTTTAACGACGTTAGACGGTATAAGGGTGCCATTATTCGTGAAAAGTCTCGCACAAAGTTACGGAAATAAGAAGCTAATCCGATAAACTGTCGCAATTGAGTCACCGTCTCCGGCGGTGGAAGAGATGTCAAAGCTTCTATTTTATTACGATTAGGCTTGATCTGACCAGCCTCCACTTCAAACCCTAAAAACTCTACCTTCGTCTTGAGGAAGGAGCACTTTTCAAGGTTTAAAGAAAAGCCAGCCTTTGTCAGAGACTCTAACACTGTATTAAGCCTTCCTATACCGGACTCTACATCGGGGGAAACGATTAAAACGTCATCAACGTAAACGATCACGTAGTCATAAGCTAAATCACCTAACGCATTCATAATAGCCCTTTGAAATACCGAAATTGCATTCTTAAGGCCAAACGGCATAGTTAAAAATTCAAATTGCCCCTCAGACGTTATGAAAGCAGTGCGCTCTATAGAGTCTTCACTTACAGGAATTAAATGAAACCCGCTAGCGCAATCTAACTTCGAGAAATAATTAGCCCCCTGAAGACGTGAAATTTGATCGGTGATCAACGGAAGTGGGAAACGGTCCGGGACCGTATTATTGTTAAGTTCCCGGTAGTCTATACACATACGGTCGGAACCGTCATGCTTCTTTACTAATAAGGCTGGGCTTGCAAATGGAGAACAGCTTGGTCTGATAATGTTCGCGTCTAACAGTTGCTTAACCCGGTCGCGTATAACTCTGCGTTCCTCTACCGACATTCTATAAGGACGCCGCTGTACTGTGCGATTAGGATCAATTAATCTTATTTTAAGCTCTCCGGTATTTACTCGAGTCGTTGGAAAACCCGTTATGAAAAATTCGGAAAATCGATTCAAAGTTTCTAAAAGTTTCAATTTATCACAACCGGTTATATCGATCGAGGTGTCAGACAAATTCAATTTACTCGCGTTATTGCTACTATTCACTGAATTTACGCAGAGAACTCTATCAAAAGAAATTTTAGTCGCAGTCATATTAACAGTAAAACCCTGACTTAAAATCTCGCGACCTATCATGACATTACTTTGTAAATAATTATCGGGCAAAACGTGTAATAAAATTTCCAGAGGGTGATCGTTAATAGCAACACACACAAAATCTGTTCTGTACTGAATGCTCGTGTTTGACCAATACCAGTCATAGCGACAGTATTACTAAAACGTTTACCGCTAAATTTAACAGCAAAACTTTCTTTAACTAACGAACATTCAGCGCCAGAATCGTAAGTAAAAGTAATCAATTCACCTTTATGGTGTAATACACCCTGCGGAGGTAGAACGCTGCACACGTCCACGCGTCGCTCGCCGCGCGCTGCGCCGGCGCCGCCGTTGCTGCCGTCACTCGTTGCGCCGCCGCTCGTGCATCTGGCAGCGATGTGGCCCGGCTTGCCGCATTTGAAGCACACAAACTGCCTCGCTGCTGGTTGCTGCGTCGCTTGACTCGATGTTGTAGGTGTTGATGCTCGTCCCTTCGAGTCGATGGGTTTTCCTCTGCATTCCGCTCGCTTATGACCCGCTTTTCCACAGTTGTAACACTTCAGTGGCGTAGTTTTCAGGCGTTTAGGTTCATACGAATTTGGCGAATCATCGGCTCTATTTATTTTGCGTTTCAAGTGGGCGAACGCGTTTAATTCTTGTTGTAATTTCTCTCTTGACGCAATGTTAGTCGTAAACGCCATACGTTGTATTCGTGGGTCAAACTGTGATATGTGAGCGAGCACAGTAGCCACAGCTATCTCTTCTTTCTTCACATCCTTCCAGCGATTTGTTAGAGAAGCTATCAAACGGCTTGCATAAGCGGGTAACGTTTCTTTTTCTTTGGGTTTGTCATTATTAAATTTAATGAGGGTACCCGCCAAAGTTTCCGTCGAAATAAATCTTGACGTAAAAAGAATCTTGAATTCGCACCATGTCATGTTCTCGTATGCTATCTGGGACAGCCACGTGGATGCTTCACCTTTTAGCGCCTTACTCACAGCAAGCACGAGTTGACCGCCGCTTGGAGGGTTGTGGGAAAAACATAATTCTGCCGTTGCGCACCACGATCTCGCGTCCGTGTCTTCTTTAGCCGGATCAAAAGTGGGTAGTTCTACCCGAATAGGCTTGGGTATTTGTAAAGCTTCGATCAGTGCACGCATGTTCGCATTTTGTTGCTCAAACATAGCACGCCAATGATTATCCGCATTGTTCTCATTCTGTGCCAACACTGATCCCACTTCTGATGACGGGGGAAGTGGTTCGGTATCGCTCATTGTGGGCCTCCGTGGACAGTGTTAGCACGAGAATTACACAAGGCTTCGTTTTTGCAATCGTTTTAACTCGTCGAGTACCGGTTTTATAGACACAATTAAAGAACAATAGGTCGCGGTCACCGGTGACCGCTTGGTGTTTGACAGTTTAATGTAGGTACAATCAAATAGAAATTACACAGCAGATGGAACGCGTGATAGTTTTAGTGTCGTCCGCACGGGGTGAACTCCAACCAAAAAGTGCTCCGCTAGCGGCCGCTGCCGCTGCCCCGGTCCACTGGCAATCCCCCACCCCGGTGCATTCCAACACTAACTCCATCGAACGCCACTAGATGGCGCTGGCGTCCCAAAGCTGTTTCCTGATATTGCCGACATATATATATATATATAGTGTGACGTCACAGCATACCACATTTTGTAGCACCTTATGAAGTTACAACGTCTCATTCCTAAACTTAGCGTCATTTTATCTAAGTATTGCAACTTAATACGAGAAAAAAAAAAAAAAATTTTGATACCCTGGAAACTACCCAATCATCCCTCCTCACTCCCCAATCTCCCCAATATCTGAGTCCCCAATTGTCCTCAAATTTCTTATCCCCAAAAGGACAATAATGCACTTGTAACGACTCTAGTGTTCCAGGTGTACATAGGCAACGTCAATTGTTTACCATCAGGAGTAATCTATCTTAAAGTATCTCAAAATTATCGGAGATGACGAATTATCATCAAAATTTTCAGATTTTATTCGTCTAGTGAAATGATATGACAGGACAAAGGTACATACCTTTGTCCTAGGCTATATCAAAAAATAAGTTTAATTTAAAATATATTCCATTTTAAATAAGATGTTAAATTAGCATATTATTATAATGATAATTTTCAGACTAGGTACCTACATAGTACGCTGCAATGTTTTGTAATCGACATTATCCTTTTTTCATGAATGGTCTAAACTATAAACTTTCGCATGCAACCTAATGTATCTTCTTTTAAATACATGTTTCATGAGGCAGACACATATTCAATTTAATTAGGTACGGCATTGTTTCGTAAGTGTTCGACAAGTTACTCAACTAATTTCAAGCCACTTAGGGGGCTTACAACTATTTCTATATTGACAGGTTTCATAGTCAAGATGGTTATCAGACGAAAAATTGGATATTATAGGGTTAAAAAATTATATGTCCACTACAAAGATTTATCATCCTATAAAAGATGCAGTAACTGTACACATAGGCATATTTTATAGAAGACGGTTAGAAATACAACGAATATGACATAGTATTGTATTGTATTGTATTCTATATAAACTCTGTCTCTTTTAAAGACAGACCTCTGAGTTTGTTTCGGCATTTCTTCTCAGAGTAGTCAGTTAGGAAATGTCGACCTCATCGTTCGCTTGATAAAATTGACGTGTAAAAGTGCTGCCTTGTAGCCTGTTTGCAGAAATAAATTCACTTGTTTCACTTGTGTCACATAGTTTTGTATGATTGCTACTGGACTTCTGATGATGATCAAAAGCAGTCAGTGCTCGTAAAATACTGAAATTTTACCAAATCCAGTTACATCAAGACTTTAAAAATATTTAGGAAATGCTAGAAAAAGAAATCTCAATAGCCAGTAAAAATCGCTCCAACGTGAACATTTGCCGCTCTCACTTACAACTGGAGCCACACACAGCAGCAAGGCGCTACCTCCTTGTACCAACACCGGTCGAAGTAAACACCGCGGTCGCCTTGTTAACCTAAAACGTTAACAAGGATCGGTCAGCACTTAGCTGTGCCCTGTTAACTCGGTGGACAAAGCTCGGATTTGTTTACAACGCCTAGTTGCAGCGTAAGTGGGCTAATTGTTAATAGAATGTCGGTTGGACCTGTTACGACTTCTGTGTTCGTTGTTGCAAATGTTAATGGTATTTTTAGGATTTTAATGTTCTTAAATTAAAGTAAAATGATTCCGTTCAATTTATATCTACTTTTATTTTTTTCTTTTATACTTCTTTTCAAACTTTGTTATCTTAATTTCAACCGATTCAAAATCGACTTATTTCTATCCTCTTCGTGTTATTGTCGCCAATGGGTCATCCTAAAATATAAACTAAGTATTTTACAAAAAGTGAACTTTTCAAAAATGTAAGTTGATAGCAATGAAAGAAAATAACATAATTTATATTATGTTATCATCACGCCTTTTTATCCCTAAAGGGGTAGGCAGAGGTGCACATTTCGGCACTTAATGCTACTGCACAACGTACCTAACACCCACTTTTAAGTATTTACGTTATGAGTCCCATGTTATAGGGGGTGAGTCTATTGCCATATACTGGGCTCATTTCCAAACTCCGTGTACTGAGATTTATAAAAACCCAGTACCTAATACTTTGCCCGACCCGGGTATCGAACCCGAGACCCCTTGCCCGGCAGTCGCACTTGCGACTACTCAGTCAACGAGGCAGTCTTATTATAGAGCAATAAAAGAAAATATTGGTATAATTTATAAACCTACTTATTTCATAGTACACATTTTCCCCCTTTGAAATTATTTTTCTCAACTGAGCATGAAAGCGAAATATTCGGGGATTATACACGGTATACGTCATAGTACTGTCAATTTGCTCAACTAATTATTTGCAAATAATTTATATGTCTATTGCAAATATATAGGACAAACATCCGGTCTATTATAAAGGCGGGTGTAGACGTAGGTATGGATCACACGCTAATATGTATTTGCAACTTTAGCGCCATTGGGTGCAAAGGGTAATTTCGTTCACCAATTTTACGTAGGCAATGGCTGATTCTTTATTCTTACGTGTGTATTTAAGTAAATTTCTCAATAAACATTGCAATTTTTTCACCTCCAATTACATCGGACTTATAACATAAACTTATAATTGGTATATTATATAATAATAATAGGAGCCGCGGAGAACTTAACGGGTTACCGGGGCTCCGGCTCGACGTGCTGGAGAAGGAACGGAGTGGTTTTTAGCCAGTAAGAGTTTGACACTCCCTCATCATTCGATGATTTTCCCCCTTAAAGAAAATTAAAAAGTAATAGGTATATTTATATTTTAGTGTATATTATAGAAATGTGTATCTGTTGTTTATGTGTACTATTCTCTTTTAAATAGTGTTATTCATTGCACCTTAGCACCAGCTGATTACGTTTTCTGTATCGCCCAAGGGTCAGACTGGTAGAAAATGCCTGCGGCATAATGTCTACTTATGTGCTTGTTTGTGTGCATACATTATTTTTAAATAAAAAAATATAACAAATAAGTGGCAAAAAAGTAATTTAGTATGGATGAACCTCTGCTTTTTCTATTAAAAATGTATAGGTTACTAGCTTTTACCCGCAGCTTCGCTCGCATCACAAAAGGATAAAAAGTAGCCTATGTGACATATACCAATACACACAGCGCCATCTATACCAATTCTTTTGTTTTCCCTCGGGAACCTCAAATTTTTCCCGGTTAAAAAGTACCCTATTATTTAATCCGGACTTCTATTTACGTCTGCAAAATTTCAAAGCAATCGGTTTAGGAGTTACGGCGTGAAAGCGGAACAAACAAACAAACAAACTAACTTTCCGATTTATAATATTAGTAAGGACTCAAAATCGCAATAAACAAAATGATTCATATTTTTATCAAATCATTCCACTTACTCTTCCTTCTCTATTATTCTTTTTAGGTAATTATATAATTGTTTTCTTGATAAATTTTCACACAATCTATTTATCCACTTTTTTATTTCTTTAACTGCTGGGTACTGGTTAATTATGTTCAAATTAATACTTAATAGTTGTTCCCTTCATTTTTTGTATTTAAATATATCAATCAGGCCTATCTTTTCTCAGTTCCATTTTCATACATTATGTTTTTCTCTCGTTAAATCTCGTTAAAAATAAAAACACGTTTACATACGAATGTTTTTAGCACCCAATGAACTGGGCCTGAATAAATTTCACAATTCAACTCGTTCGCTGTACGAGAGTGACTACTCTGTTTGCCCTCCACAGAGTAAACAAGCACTTTAATTAAGAGTGCAGCCTGTGTGGTTTAAAGTGGGGTTGCCGTAGGGGGTGTGACCTAAGTGGAGCTATGTTGACCCCATACTGCACTGAATGGAGTTGTTTACTGGATAGTACATTTTTCCTCCGCTAGGCTGCGCTTTGTATTTCTGACTCATAACCACTGACATGAACGTAGTATATTTCATGTCAGTGCCCATAACCAATGATTTTGGAGTAATTACAAAGTTTTATTTTTTGGTTTCATTTAAAAATGCCTCGATGTGTGATAGTAGGGTGCAATGAGAATGGAAGACATACATTTCCAAGCGATCCGAAATTAAAAAAGTTATGGGAAAAAGCTACAAAAATAAAAAAATTCAAAGCTTCAAAGAATTCCAGGTTATGCTATAAACATTTTAAAGAATCCGATTATCAAGAAATTTGTGCTACGACAGGTAAAATTATCTTATTTAAGATGACCCTTTGACCGAAAAGATAGAAATCATATATTTTTTAATTAGTTTTCTAGTAAACAGGTTATTATTGCGTGTGTTTGTTGTCACTGAAATAATAAGTGAAATTTATTTCCAGGACTGCCACCACTTTGTAAACATTTAAAAAAAGGTGTTGTTCCCTCCATTTTCCCATGGACACCTAAACCTTCAACATCTGCTATAGAACGACAAAATCGATACATTAAAAGGTCAGCAAAGAAAGAATTATTTCCTCCACAGAACCCTATAGAAACACTTACTGGTAATTACTCCATGGAAGATAGAAATGCAGTCTCTGATAAAGAAGAAAATCTGCCCGATGTACAAATGGAAATTGAAATTAAAACACATGAGATAGGAAACATGGTTAGCGATGAACCAGAAAGATCAATCAGGCTTGTGAATTCATTTACACAAACTCCACGTTTGAATTTTCTTTTTTCAAACTATCAGCTTATGACAGATGATGAAACTATACTATACTATACTGGACTGGAAAGCTATGAGAAGTTTAAGACTGTTTTATCAACTCTTTTGCCGATGGCATACAGTATTTCTTATCGTAGGAATTATGTTATGAATATGTCTATTGAAGATCAGTTTTTACTTATGTTAATGAAACTCAGAAGAAACTTAGATGATTTTATTCTATCAAAACATTTTGATATCAGTAAATCAGAAGTAGGTAATGTATTTGTAACATGGATAAATTTTGTACACCAATTGTGGTCAAAACTAAATATATGGCCAAGTAGAGAACTCGTTGATTATTTTATGCCATCACAGTTTAAAAAAAACCATAAAATTACCAGAGTAATTATAGATGGAACTGAAGTGCCTATCACAAGACCTAAAAACCCAAAATCACAACAGGCCACTTTTAGTAGTTATAAACATCACAACACAATTAAGTTTCTGGTTGGCTCCACACCTGGTGGACTACTGTCATATTGTTCAGAAGGATATGGAGGATCAACTAGTGACAGGCAAATCATAGAACGCTGTAATGTTATTCATAAATGTAATCCAGGTGATGGAATCATGGCAGATCGGGGATTTAACATTCAAGATTTGTTAGCACCTAGAGACATAACATTACTTGTGCCAAATTTTTTGAAAGGTTTATCTCAATTACCTGGTATAAAATTGAAACATGACCAGAAATTAGCTGCTAATCGAATACATATTGAACGTTTAATAGGTCTGATAAAAACTTATAAAATTTTTAAAACTGATGTCAATGCATACTATGTTCCGTTAATGTCAAAAATATTTTTTGTGTGCCTTATGTTATGTAACTTTAGGGAAAAAATTGTAAATTAATATTTTTAACATCTTATCTCAATGTCCAGAAACCTTTTGGTCGAAGTGTTTCATTTTTATAATATTTTGTTAATTCGAAGGTGAAATTTTAATACGCAATTTTGTTACACAGACAATAGTTCTAAATAAAAGCCTTATTATTATAAAATATTTTTATTTTCTGTTTTCACAATACCTTGGCACAATAATCATCAAAAAATAACACATTTTAATTATGGTTATTCAGAAAAATCATGTTTTATAATTTCTAAATAATTCTTATAAAAATATTTGTTGATTATAGCTTTCTTGAAATAAGAATGATAAAAAGAGTCCAATTTGTATAGCATTTGCTCTATGAATTCATCATCTCTATTAACAAAAACCACCTCTAAACTTTTAAAGGTATAAACTATAAAATTACAATATTTTCTGTTACTGCAGTAAAGTTGCCCTTGAACTTGATAATAATATGGTGTTTCTGCTTTTAAACATAACTTATTGTCAATGTAGATTAAGTATGGTACTGTAGTTGGACTTATAACTTGATATCTACTAGCATAAGGACACTTTATTTCAATTAATGTCTCTTCATTTAAAATACCATCAGGCGAAGCAGCCAAATAAGGCCTTTCTTCTGAAATATGCACTCCACTTTCTGTCACATCTACCTTGTATAAATCAATATACTGTTTTAATGCAACTTTTTCATAAATTATACCATGCATAATCGATTTTGATAAAATGTTTTCTTTTTCTAGTATTTGCATGGCATAACCATTTTTACTGGTTTCTCTCATATGGCATATAGTATGAAATATACTAGCAGTCAGGCGACACTTTTTGTAAGTAAACCATTTAGGATTTTCTCGCTGCCCGCAAGTTTCACGTTCTATTTCTTTAATTCTATTTAAAGATAATGTATTTAATTCTAGTTGCTCCAAAATTTTGTTGGTCACAGGTCCACAGTAATCATGGTCATTTTCAATCGCATATGGATTTGCAGGCCCATATAGTTGTTTAAAGGGCATTTGGGATTTGCAGTTAAGAATAATATTCCTCACTTTTTGGGTATATTCTTGAATATTAATTCTTTTTTTATATGGTTCGAATACAATATTCTCAATAGATTTTCTTTTAGATGGCAACTTGTGCGCTTTTAATGGACTGCCTGTAAAAATTTTTTTGGGCATATGGAAAGTTTGTAGTTTTTCTGTGGGTGCTTCTGTTTTCAGAAGAATTTTGTCATTTATAAAATTTTCAAGTGCACAAAGAACTACAGCCACATGTTTGCAGTGAGCACTCACTCCACTACCAGCAACACATTCACAGTTGCACTCCAAAATCTCACCTTTCATACTTAATTTAACATTAGCTTCATACATAATTCTTTTCATTGAAGCTTTGACATATCCTTTAAAGTAGCATGAGTCACCAATAAATGCTGCTCTCAAAATATGTAGGAACCGTGCTTCATATAATGATTTACCATCATTTGGGTTCTTATGAAATCTGAAAGTAAAAAAAATGTAAAATTTATTTAGGTACATATATCATTGTAAGGTAAATGATTTAGGTTTTTGTATCAGAATTAGTAAGAACTGTACTTAAAAGAATGAACTTACTGTAAGAAATAAAGGGTTATATGTTCCTTTGTAATTGGTGGTAACTTCATACTGCTGTTGATGTCCCGATAAGCATCATTTTCTGGTAAAACCATTTTTGCATCATCATTTTCTTCCGCTTGAACAGCATCAAAATTCTGATTCCTGTCATATGCCTCAAGTCTGTAAAATAAATATTCACTTATTAAAGCCGCGAAGTACATTACATTTTGATGTCACCTAGATCATTAAGAAGTCTAGGCTAGGCTAATATTAAATTGAGGTTATGTTTACCTTTCAATTAGGTCTGCTTTTCTGCCCTTCAAAGATGCACCCCGTTCTCTTAATTTAGCCTTTAAGGCCTTTAAATTCCATGTGCTATACATTATAAAAACTTAATACTTATGTAACTACAGTAATCACGTCGCACTTAAAGTTCAATCGTTATTCAAAACTAAGATTTCAGTCACTAATGATCACAATATATTATCATCTTGTCGCATATGAAACTTCAAAAATCCTTTACTAGTATTTGTTTACTACTAAACCATAAAATAAATTTAAAAAGATGAGTAAAACAAGGTAAAATTCAAACAAGTTCTTAGCGCCTTTTTTATTATGGGTCTGAAGTACACAGCGACATCTGTGCCAAGCTTTGCATAAACAATCTCATTTTATGCCGCATGTTAGAAACTCTTTGGTAAATAGCAAAAAGGTTTGGTACTGTATACAGACATGGCTACAGACCTTTTTTTTTTCGAGTTGACTTTGACGTTGTTTAATTGTTTAAATTAGGAATGCATTCGTTTTCACACAGTTAATGTAGGTCAAACATTTCAATAATACAGTTCAAAACTAGTATTTGAATAGCGCCATGGGTGCCATCAAAAAAAAAATGTTCAGCCTTGCATTCTACGCTAAATATAAAAAAAAATATCTTATTAACAAAATACATCAACAAATTATATTGTAAGAATTATTATTAACTTTACACTAAGCCTTAATAAATTGCACATAAAAGAATGAATGCAAGAAAGAGACAGAGACTAGCCTCTCTTTCTAAAGCAAATATTAATTCACAAACCAAGAACCGATATCGCACTGTGCAGTCTCACGGATTGACGCTCGTTAATTCTTAAGTCCACGTAATTAAAGATATGGTAGAAATAAATAAATGTATTAGACGAATGACTTACGATGCCTCGCGGACTGCGGCTAATAAAATAAATGAAGAGTCGGCGATGTAGCGTTGTATGTAGAAACCATTGAATAAAGAAAGGTAGGTAAGTCGACAATTGAATATTTTGGATTGCTACTCGATTCGTTTTAAAATGTATTTCAATGAAATTTGAACTCTATTTTCGTTGTTCTAGTGTTAGTTATAAATATATTCGTATTATGAAGATCTCAAATTGAATTATTATGATTGACAGTTGGATTTTCTTTCTACTTGAATGAACACAAATATTTATCATTAATTTAAAACTTAACCTTTATTTACACAATAGTTTCAAAAAAACAACGATTTCCAACTTACCCAAGTTCCTGTTTGTGTGTGGTGCGCAAGAGTTGGTCCAAAGCAATTGATTAGCCGGCGCCCTTTGAGCGCTGCGCCGACGCTCACAACAATTTGCTCGCGGCCCGACCGCCCTAATTTTAATGGGCTTATAAAATTTATATTTAATGTATTTATCATGCATTGGATTTATATGGATATGGTTCATGGAGACTAAATCGAAAGTCAGCAAATTATGTGAATGGCAAATTATTTCATTTGTAACATAACATAACATCACGTCTTTTATCCTCGAAGTGGTGCACATTATGCCACTGTACAATGTAACACCCACTTTTCACTATTTATGTTACGAGTCTCATGTAATAGGGGGTGAGCCTATTGCCACATACCGGGCACAATTCCAGACTCTGTGCTACTATTAAGAATATTTAAAAACCCAGTAATACTTTGCCCGACCCGAGAATCGAACCCGAGACCCCTGTCTCGATGCCCGGGAGTCGCACTTACGACTATCGAGACAGTCATTATATAAACTAAAATAAACGATTATTACACGTTGCTAAAATTGTATTCTGCAGTACTTTTATGTTTCCTTTAAATATATGTAACATATCTATGTTGTGTACACAAAGCACCGCTAATTAGTTGCAGCGCTACACATCGACACAACTGTCATTTACACAGTGTACATGTGTGCGTAATTTCATATAACTGTATATAAAAATATTCGTCCACCACGTTCACATTGGTATTTTCATTCTTGTGTCGGTATACGTATTTTTATAATTTAATGCATAGGTAAGGTTAAAACTATTTACAATCATTGATATGACCCGACATTTTCACTGTCATTATCGTAGTGCTCGTGGTCGATTGGTTAATGAGCACGCTTTTATCGTCTTTCAAGGATCAATGATGTGGGTTCTATTCCAGCTAAAAGTTAATTTTATTTTACCTTGTTATTTTTCTTAATTTTTTTTTTGTTTTTTGTCATAAAATATAAATATCAGGCTATAAAAGAAGCAAATGAGCTGGTAAATAAAACAATACTATTTTTTATTACAATTAATTTATTTATTATACAAATATGTTGTTTTATATTCAATATTTATATCTAATAATTAATTATATACCACATGTTAAGTTTAAAGTTCTTTAAATCATAATTAATAGATATGACAATAAACCTCATAGTCGAATCGGGAAATATCATGCGGTACAGCGGTAATACGATGGCAGCAACATTTTTTATTAAGTAATAAACAAATATACAACATTCTTGTTTTGTAATTTAATAATAATACAGTAATAAACAAGTAAAACATGTAAAAAATTACACTGTCAACATAATATTTCTTGAAATGGGCGACTTTTTGTCGTTTGAACTTCCATTAATTATCTATTTTACGACGGTTGTTATAAGGTTCAATATTCAGTGGGCTGTATGATAGTAAAAAGAATGTGACGAATGCTATGGAACGATTTTAACTTTCATGACCTTTAGAATCAGGGAAACTTTAAATTAATTGAAGATGGGCGTAAATATAATATGTCAATCAAGTTCGAAAGCAGTTAAATAAATTTGTTAATGAAAAATTAAAGTGAAGTGAATAAACATGTTGAATAGAAAGAAATTATGACAATTTCTAACCACAAAACAATAACATCACTTCACCGTATGTTCTAGACAGCATTTTAATATTCTTAAAAAAATTAAACATTATTTTATGTTAATTTTAATAAAGGCAGAGTTTGACAGGCTCAATAATTGATTCCGAAATCAATACAATCACTGATCCTACAAGGCAGAAGGTTGCAATTCGTATACCTTTCTCCATCTTTTCTTCACAATATTTTACGCCCATCCTTATCCGACTTGAAAGTCTTTTCGTCGCTCAATATGATTACACTGTTCGCCCAATCAAAATTAATAAAGTCCTTAGCAAATTCTTAGCGCTTTTGCTGGTGAACCACAGATAACAATATTTTCTTCTCTGGCTTCCTGCACCTTAAACCAGAATGCAGGTGTCTCCGTACAGTTTGTATTAAAACATTCAGTGCTGTCGCTGTAGTGCGGGTTGGCAGGAACGGATCAGCCATGTGCCTGGCTACGATGTCGTAGTGCCGAGCCGATGAATTTGCCTTTGGTTTAGGCCCACGTCGACGATGTTTAACGTCACCGGTCTCCGCATATCTGTGCACCCATAACTGCATGGATCTCCTCTGTTGATACCAAACAAATAAGTATTTAAAATACCAGGAAATACTTTACAGGAATTAAAGTTACTTAAAAATAATAATAAATATAAGTAAACACAATGTTAGAATAATAATTTATAATTAAGTAGTGGCGTAAGGAATAAAAATCCCTAACCAGATATGTTTTAAAGAAACACTCCTAACAAAAACAAGTCAAGTTACAATACAATTAATAATAAATTATTAATATATCTTTATAATATTGAACTTCATAATAAGTTGCAATAATTTTTTATTCTAGTGCAAAAATTGATAGGTGTGTCGAGTTACAAAATGAAATAAATATTATTTAGAATATCAACGTAGTATCTTATTTACTCACCGATATCATTAAACGCCTTGCTATTTCAGTTATTGTTAGTTATGTTTTGCTCATGCAAAACAATGGTTTCAGCCTTTTTAAATGTTGATAGGTGTTGGAACATCTTGTAAAAATAAAAATAACTTTGCACACGAATATAAGTAGTGTAGCAATAAACTATGAAATCCTCATAAATTGACAACTAAGAACGCAATTATTTTGTAAGTCGGGTGATTTGAAAAACATGTTTTAAATAGTCGGTAGTTACTTCATAAGCGTGTAAAATAAAATGACTCGAGATTTCTATGGTCGCCACAAACATTGCAAATATACTCAGGTATCGAACCATTAAGAAATCACAGTTAATTACTTTTTTACTGTTTTTATCTTATTTAAGTTGGTTGAAATGCATGAAGCAAATGAGATTATTCTAAATAATAAATAACTAGAACTAAAATATAAATAAAAGATATTATAGGTATAAATAAATCTAAAGTATTTACTATTAAAATTAACATAAGATTTAGAACAATAGGAAAGGAAAAAAAAGAAAAGATTTAATTGTTTCTAATTTCAAATTTCAAATATTTGATAAATTAATTCTAAAACAACATGTGAATGTTGGAATCGATCCGGCGGCACTTTACTTGACAATTGGAGGCGATAACCATTGCGCCAAGCGCGCTGTAGATGAGATCATCGAAATATTTTATATCATTCAGTAACATAAAATTACAATGAGAAAGCACTATATTTATATGGGTATTGTATAGCTCGATCGTTCATTATTTTTGATTTCGATTTATTCAAAGTTTGTTATGAGTAATTTTATCTTTACCCTCGTTTTTATTTAAACTTATTTACTAAATTATTGCGTATACCGACACAAAAATGATTTTTAAATACCAAGATGTGTGTGATAGACGAATGTTTCTATACATATCTATTGATATGAAATTACCCACACATGTATATTGTGTAAATGATAGTTGTGTCGATGTGTAGCGCCGCTAACTAATTAGCGGTGCTTTGTGTACATTCGAAAAAATCATCTTAACTAAACATACTAAAAATACCCCCCGCTTCACATTTTTCTTTAGGTCTGCCAGTAAATACAATAACCATTTCAAAAACCAATTCGAAGAAGAAACCAAGGAGCGAAGTAACATGAACTGTTACGTCATTGCAGTTCAGTCCACTTGTTTCTTTCTTAATATGACTAAGTATACTCGTGGTATTGTTTTATTGTGTAGTACGTGCGGTGTGCATTGAACGCGTACTTACGTCCGCGGTGCGGCGTCTAGGTGGCACACAACCTGCTATGGATGTTTCCAAGTACTTAGCAAACTGACTTAATGTGGGTAAAAGTAAAGCATTGTAAATATTATTGGCTGATATTTCGCTGAACATAACATCCCTAAAAGGGTAGGCAGAAGTACACACAGAAGTCACACCCACTTTTCACTATTTATGTTATGAGTCCCATGTAATAGGGGGTGAGCCTATTGCCATATACCGGGCACAATTCCAGACTCCGTGCTAGTACTGAGATTTTTTTAAAAACCCAGTACCTAATACTTTGCCCGACCCGGGAATCGAACCCGAGACCCCATGCTCGGCAGTCGCACTTGCGACCACTCGGCTAACGAGGCAGTCTAAATATTTCTAAATATTTCGCTGAAACTTTTCTTATTGTGGTTTGAGTGAAATCAAAACATCTCGTTATTATTAACTCAACGTTTGATGTTCACCTTTTACACAATTTTATGTTCACAAGGTACTGAGTGTCAATGCCTCAATATTATCGCAAATTAAAGTCACAGACAGCCTTTCCACTGTACAAAGGCTTTTGGATCATGAGCTATTTTAGACATATAGCGAGACACAGGGGGAATAGCTTGGAGAACCTCGTTGTCGTCAAATCTTAAGGGGAGAACCGCAAGAGGACGATTTCTAACCAAATGGTCAGACCAGCTCAAAGACATCCCAGCAATGAGGTTCTACACCACAAAACAAATGACCATAGACAGGAGCCGATGGAGACAGTTCATCCGATCCCGATTGATGACAGAATGATCACAATCCTCAGTTATGAGGGAACGACCGGAGAGAGAAACTAAGTACGAAAGCATTCGCATTCGGTGTAGGTAGGTGGTAGTTTTTATTAATAGCGCGTAGTGCCACACTGCACTTTTTTGCACTGTGCAGTTTTTACATAAAAAAAAAATCTGTCCTTTATGTTCTTCAAAATATTAACTAATAGAAGTTTATATAAGATAAAGCTTCAATTATTAGGGAATTTTCATAAAATCAAACTAAAATCTGCAACTAAGCTAGTTAGAGACACTTTTTCATTTAGTTTAAATAAATTATTTGTTAAAATTACCTATTACTATTTTCATTTGCAAATTGATTGTGAGACTCTAGTCTTTTTTGTTCTATTCTGTAAATTTTAATCAATTCGTAGTCACGAAGGCGGAAAATGAAGCCTGAAATCAACGACGCGGTTCTCAGCAAATTGTAGTACCTAATACCATAATATACCGACATAACTTTGATTTAGCGTTCAAGACTATAAGTAATTTATACTGTCCTCCTACTGTTTAATTACTTTGTTCAGGTATACATGAATATTTGAACTCCCATCCAATAATACTACAAATCTGCATTCAAGTCTACTGAATACAATTTGTTATTGCAGGCAGTGAGAATTTTCAAAAACTGAAATGCTCAAAAATACGTTTCTCGACCCACAAATCGAACCCGAGATGTTTTGACCTCGACAGTTCCTCTTAGAACATTGGCCTTATATAATTACCAAAATGTATTAAGACCGAAATACGTAAGTATGATGACTTATTTAAAAAAAAACTTTTCGACAATAGGTACTCCTTTACTATTCCCAAAGGAAACATAATTAAACCTTTATAAAATATTTAGATAAAATTCCCATGTTATGCCACCAGATAGCTGAACATTAAGTAAAGCTGCATTCACACAAAGCTTCAATGGTGCTCTCATTAATGTTCAGAAACTATATCTATAAGTACTATAGTATGTCCATTGATAAGGTGGTGCTGAATGCGACACGTGCAGCGAACCCCAGACCTACCCCACAAGTAGGGGAAATCGATGGGTGCACACACGCAGTGCCGCGCATGCGTGGCGGAAAGCTCACAAGTACTGGTGGTGAGAAAAGTCGTTGGGCACGGTAGCTTTTGTTGAAATTAATTTTTTTTTAATGATCTTGTTTTTATGTGATTAGTTTTAGTTGAATTGTAATATTTTAATATGTCGAGAAATAAAATGTACAAAATGTATTACCTAGTTACTTTTAATTCTTCTCATAAAACTAAGTCAAAAATAACATTAATAATGATGTATTTTGAAATTTTTAATTTACCTCATACGAAAACTTGTACAATTATGTTAGGTACATTTGTAAACTAGTTTATACATAGAAACTAAATAAAATTCTTTATAAAATCGAGATAAAGTTTACTCCCAATAACAGAAATACCTCACACCCCAATTTATTACAAAATACGCACAAAACTTTTACCCAGAATTTGACTCGTTCAACGTGAACTTTTAAAGATAAACAACGTCAATAACTGAAAAGAAAAACTTTGGTATATTTTGCCAAAAAGCTCGCCCGAAGCTATTTTGTGCGCGATGTTACTGCGGCCGACTCCAGTCACACTTTGCGCCAACACCGCTACCGAGCTCGCGTGAAGCCAGTCCACTTTGAAAATAGAACCATCCTGTATATTAATTGATTCCGTTCAATTACTCTGTGTGTTAAGGGAAGATCATGTAAGTACAATATTCAGTTGTTTTTTTAATAGTATAAAGTTCCTTTTTGCTTGTTTTTTTTGAACCCGGCTGTTCGGATGTTTGTGAATGGGAAATTGTTTTTCGAGTCGTTTTATATTTTTTTTTGTTTGATATTTTTCTTTCACGTGTTGTCACTTTTTGTAGATACGTAATAAGAAGAATATTTTTTGTGTCGACATTTTTAGTTAATTTTTATATCTAATTAAATTCTTTGTGTACCAAACTACAGTATTTTTAAGACGTGTTTTCCATGATACCCGGTTATTGAAAAAATACGTTCATGAATATTGCGTGATGGAATATTATTAGTATCCGCAATGAAGTGCTACAGTCAATAGAAGTCAAGTCATATTTGAAGCAACAGTTTAGAATTTATAAATTGTGGTTATAAGAATCCAGTGAACGCTACAACCACAAAAATCAACCACATCAGGCGATATTATTCAAATTATCTAATGTAAATTATTATTTGAATATTTAATATGTTTCAACACTAGGTTTAGTGATCTTTCTAATTACTTTGAGTAAAATATGTCTGCATTAATTCTACACTTTTCCTACTAGTACATATAAATAATATTGTATGAAGTTATACTAGCTACAAAATTATCTTTAATTGATGACTGAATATTTTTTATAACATACGTCAAAAAACAGGTAGTTTGAATTCTCCTAACAAACACTTTTCTAAAAACCGCATCTAAATCGGTTCAGCCAATCGCAAGATAACATACATAACATCACATTTATTCCCGAAGGGGTAGGCAGAGGTGCACACAGAAGTGACACCCACTTTTCACTATTTATGTTATGATTCCCATGTATTAGGGGGTGAGCCTATTGCCATATTCGCGAGATAATTGCGCACAAACATACATACATACATAAATATATACTTACAGGTCAAAAAGAGAACCTCATTTTTTTGAAGTCGGTTACAAATTAACATCAAAGAGACACATAATTTCAATTACACTTCGTCACTGAAATGATAAGCTTTCAGTTTTTTTCATAAAGTCTTCAGTCGTAAAAGAATCTTACATTTTGATTAGTTTGTGTTCGCCTCAGTTTTCAAGGTCACGTATTGTATTACAAAGGAAAAGGTTTTCATTATTTAACTAATAGTTAGATGTGTAAAATAATTTTTGTGAACATTATTATATACCTAGCCTGCCTTTGTTGTCGCGGAGAACCTAACGGGTAACCGGCGCTCCGGCTCGACGTGCAGGAGAAGGAACGGGGTGGTTTTTGGTCAGTAAGAGACTGACACTCCCTCCCGCCTCATCCAGGCGGGAGCAGTCATTCGATGATTTTCCCCCCTTAAAAAAGCCTGCCTTTGTTACAACTACCGCGCTAGAGATCTCGCGTCCAGTACCCGTGTTGGGCAAAATACTATTTTGGATTTGATATATTTTTTAATAATAGTACTAATTATAAAGTTCTGGGACATAGAGTACTGGGTTACAATATGTATCTACTTTGTTCTTATAATAACTATCGTGAGACATACTGAGTTAACACAAAATGACAAGTTAATCACGTAGATCCTCTGCGACTCTATACTAGTAGAACTTTTCTCAGTATACTTACGTGAGGAACTCGTAATATTCAGTTAATTTATGTACCTACTTTTTCTCACACTGAAACGAAGCCGTTGGTATCCGCGGCTCTGGCTCGAAGCAGTAGTAAGAACGAGGTGGTTTATAATCAGGAAGGAGTCTGATACTCCCTCTCATCTCACCCAAGGTGGTAAAAATCATTATAATTATGATTTCGACCTTAAAAAGATGGAGAACAAGAACCAAAATTGCATGTAATCTCTGCATTTTGTAGAAAATTTCCGCATAGTCCGCGGTTGTCTCGTTTGCCATAATAATGACGTCAACTGGCACGTTGCCATGTATTCCCTATTGATTGGTCCTATCAGCAAATAAGTTTTATTGTGTTATTTTACGTTTTGTGGTTAGACCTATATTTTTTTATAATTTAATTAAACTATTCTCGCAGTTTTTTCTTGTAAGAGGATATAACGATAGAACAGTAGAAGATTTTATAAGAAAATACAATTTCCTATAAATGGAAGAATATTCACGTATTATAAGGGTGTTTTCTCGTTTTAATAGCATAAAAAGGTTTTATGTAATCTACTCGTAAAATCGTCATCATTAACCAGGTTCACTACTGAATTTATGATATTAAAGATATATACTTTCATCAATACCACGCTCAGTTCAATCTTCAGCCCTTCGCATCCAAACACTGCCAAGCACTATATGAATATCATCACTCTGCTTAACCGGAGTGCGCCCTAAAGTACATTTGCCTAGATATGGTTTCGCTCTAACACACATATCCACGGTTTTCTATCAAATGAAAATACCTCTTAAGAATCAACCCGCTTTAGACAACCAATAAAAACTAACCTCTATATACAAGGCTTATATCGATATGTTAAGTAAAAACGATATGCATAAATCAAACGCTCATTATAAAATCGATAAACTTGGTTCATTATCAAGGTTAAATGCTGGAACCACGTATGTTTCACATGCATTGTAGGAACTTTTATATTATTCAACAAGGTTGACGATATTCCCTTGTGATGTCAACTATATGTCGCGTCGGCTTAAGTTAATTCGCTACAGTTATGTCAAATGTCAAGGAGTTTGTTGAATTGATCTATAGTAGTTTCTAGTGACTGCCTCGTTGGCCGAGGTTCGATTCCCGGGTCGAGTTAAGTATTATTGGGGTTTAAAAAAATCTCAGTAGTAGCACGGAGTCTGGAATTGTGCCAGGCTAATCCCCTATTAGGTACATGGGACTCATAACATAAATAGTGAAAAGTGGGTGTTACATTGTACAGTGGCATTAAGTGCCGTAATGTGTACCTCTGTTGTTTAGGTTACCTGCACTACACGTAATTATAATGTCGTAATTTTTCAATATTTTCCAGTCATTTACCCTTCTTTCCACCCCAAGGGGTCCTAATTGCCACCATGGATCAGTTAATGCTAATAGTTTTCGTTTAATTTCTTTTTACAAAGTCGTTAACCTCCAGCTAGTTTTATGTTACAAACAAAACATTAATTATATGAGTACGGTCATTAGGCGTGTTTGTATTATTATGTTTTCACTTTACTCACGTAATTATTTGACGAGGAACTCGACTAGTTTCAACCCATGCTAGCTGCTGCTTGCAAGCCGCGTCGCGGGTCGCGAAATGCTGCTCATGTACTCTCTCTCGCCTCATCCAGGCGGGAGTGAGTGTCATTCGATGATTTCCCTGCATTAAAAAGATCTGAAACTGAATATTCTTACTTTTCTTCATATATACATCTTTCCAAAAAAAAAAAAACACAATTAGAGTGTCTGTTTATAATATTGAAATAACAGCTTTTTACTGCATGAATATGAATTACATGCGATACATTGCACAAGCAAAAAAATATTTTTGTCTATCTGTCTGTTTGTAGAGAATAATCTCTGAAATGGCTGCACCTTTACTGGCAGGTAGCTGATGTACTAAGGAGTAACATAGGCTACTTTTGTTTTGGAAAATTGTAACAAAAAAGTTATGTACTAAAATTCATATTCTACGGGCTAAATTCGCGGGCTAACTAGTAATAAAATAAACGGCATAATTTATGCCTTTGAAGTAAATGGTACAGAGACGAACAGACAACAATTTAACAATGAAGTAGCTAAAAAGGAACACCTTCTTAAAAAATAAAAAAAGTATCTGAAGGTTTATTGACCCCTATACAACCACACCTTTGTTTGCACTTAGTTTAAAAGAAAGAACTGTATAGCGTGACTTCATCGCAGTAACAAGTACCAACTAGTACTTGAACACAATTGATTAAAATATAAGTATAAAGTATGAGCCATTATTGTGACGATTAAGCTTACTATTAAGTAACATAACATTACGCCTTTTTTCCCTGAAGGGGTATACATTACGGCACTTAATGCCACTGAACGATATAATATCCACTTTTCACTATTTAAGGAGATGAGCCAGGTACAATTCCAGACTCCGTGCCACTACTGAGATTTTTTTAAAACCTTGTAATACTTTGACTCAGGAATCGAACCCGAGACCCCTTGCTCATTAGTCGCACTTGCTACCACTCGGCCAACGAGACAGGTTAAGTAAGTTTACTAAGTCTTGGTAAGAATAAAAAGAGAAACCTTATTTTAAGTGTAGGTAGACTTTATTGGAAAGTCTCAATGTCTATATGGACAGTAAGTAAAATATAATCTGAAATTGCTTTTGAAGCAATTATTAAGAAAAATATCGTTCATATTTTAGAAGACGTTTTCCTTTTACTGCGTCAGATTTTTTTTTATTATTTATTTGCAATTTTATTTCTGATACAACTTAATTAACGATACTATACATTTAGGCTTCCATGAATTGAAATGGTTAAGAAAATGTATTAGCGGATTTGTCCTAGAAAAATTGTCCCTAATAGCTACAATGAAAGGCGTCACCAACCGCCATTAATTTAACACCATGTCATGCTGTTGAACGTTTACCGCATTCGCTGTTTACCCTAGTTTTCCACTGCGGGTTTTACGTAAGATAGCTCACACTATGACGTGAAGCTTCCAGCAAACTTGGTAATATTTGGCAAGTTTTCAAACTTCCTATCCTACTTAGCTCAATATTTTGTTTGACATACTTACATGAGTTTAAATTATGTATAAAGATGATTTAGAAAACTCTCATGAATGGAAACCTCAAAAGTTATGTTCGAGCAAATTGGTGAGGATATTATTATTCTATTCAGATGTAACGTTTATTTGTTTATAGTCATTTTAAAGACAGTTTAAGCAATGCAATGTTATATGTAGGCAATGATTTTTGATGCCAGTTGTTGATTTATGTTGTGATAAAATTGATTAGAAGATTTTTGCTTTACGTAGTAATAAACTTCGACTTTTCTTCAATAAAGAAAAAAAAGCAATACGTTTGTTTCAAAAAATTCTACGACCTTTCGGTCTTGCGTTTTCCAGGGCAGCCGAAGCTGGACCCGCTCAACCAGGGTTGGCCCCACCGGAGGCCGAGACTGGACCTGATGGAGAGATCATTGGAGGACCTCGCACCCCTCAGCAAATTGCTGCTCAGAGGAGGTTGCAGCAGACTCAAGCTCAGGTCGATGAGGTATGTGGATATGTGGAATCTAAGGAGGCTGTCTCTTGTTGTCTTATAAAGTCAGCTGCAATTCCCGTAAGATAAACCAAAAAAAAGAAATCATTGAAGTCATTCCTTGGAAGTTCATTAAATTAGCATACATAACATAACATAACATCACGCCTTTTATCCCCGAAGGGGTAGGCAGAGGTGCACATAGAAGTAACACCCACTTTTCACTATTTATGTTATGAGTCCCATGTAATAGGGGGTGAGCCTATTGCCATATACCGGGCACATTTCCAGACTCCGTACTACTACTGAGATTTTTAAAAAACCCAGTAATACTTTGCCCGACCCGGGAATCGAACCCGAGACCCCTTGCCCGGCAGTCGCACTTGCGACAACTCGGCCAACGAGGCAGCGAGTTTAAATAAAATTAAAATATTTTATTTTATTTTAACTTATTCAGATGTAATTATGGCCTTTGTTCAGGAGTGGAAATCTTTTGGCTGTTGATTATGATGACAATAATGATTTGATGATGACAGGGTAGAACACCTCTACTCATTAAATTAGATGCATTGATATTCTTTCTCTGTGGTCTAGGTGGTGGACATAATGAAGACAAATATGGACAAGGTGCTTGATCGAGATGTGAAGTTATCGGAACTGGATGACAGAGCAGGTACAATAGTCCTATGTCCTAATTTTGAGTGTCTGACACCAATTTGAAGATTTGACCTAAAGATAGTCAAGGAAAAATATTCCAGATTTTGGAGAATATATGGTGGAGTTTAGATTAATTTGTTGATTCTAATTTTAAAATGTTGTCCATACAGATGCGCTACAGTACGGAGCATCACAGTTTGAACAGCAAGCGAAGAGCTTGAAGAACAAATTCTGGCTACAAAATCTTAAGGTAATTAAACATTTAACAGTTTTAGATTGTTATTTTGTGGATTAACGGCTGAATATTAGTATTATTATAATTTCTTTTTTTTTTGTTTTTGTTTTGTTAGTTTTATTTTAATGTTTGAAAATAATGAACCTCCTTTTTTATATAGTAATTTTTATTTTGACATGTACCTTTAATGACATTGTTTTCTCACTTAATATGACATACCTTGTTTTATAGTTTTAATGTTTATGACTTCCATGTAAAAGTTTTGCACGCCCGAATTGTGGGCAGAATAAGAGGGACTATAATCATAATGTGACCACTGTATACCTTGTTCGGGCAAATAAATGATTTTGATTTATTTGATTTGATTTAACAATCTTATAATTTTTGCTCTTTTATCGTTATTGTCACTTCAATGAAACAAAACATTCTTGAAAGATATTTAATTTGGTGTACTTAATTTCACTTGGGGAAAATATCTTAAAAGACTTTAAATGCAATTTTGCTGAAACATGAACAACGCCCACACATCGGAAAACAAACAGTTATTTTATTTCAATACACACATACCTCTACATAACCTCACGCCTGTCTCCCATGAGGATAGGCAGAGACTATAGTACGAAAATTGCTACGATTCTTACAATACCTCTTTCGCTTCATCAACAGTCATCAGTCTTTTTATGCATGCTCGTCGGTTAAGGGTCCTTTAATATAGTGAAGAATTATCCACTGTTAAAATACTTATAGTTTGCAACCTCTTTTCGACCTCAAACTTTTTTTTCTACTTTGATGGCAATAGAGTTCAAATTCCTTTATTTTTTATTACAGATGATGATAATAATGGGTGTGATTGGGATCGTCATAATAGGCCTACTATTTGGTAAGTATCAGGATTGAATACAGACACAATGAATTGGTGTTGTCAAGTGAAGCTTAGCAGTGTTACTTGCGATGTTATGTGTCAGTGGGGTCAGATGGAACTTGACTGGGGGTAATTTTAGAAGGCCTGTAGGCTTTTGGACTAGTTTCATGAAGTAGATAATAGGGTGGATGAAAATGAACGAATTAGAATGACTGAAAATAAAAATATCTAAATATCTGTGAACAATTCTGATAACGGATTTTCATATTTTATTAAGATTCACATTTTCGATAACATTTAAAAATGAAATAAATCAATTGAATGATTTTGTATCAAATAAATCGTACAAATACTTTTGACAGACTGAAAAACAATGTACTAAATAATAAATGAAGGATTTGTTAGGTCGTGCGTTTACCTAAAAAAAATTCTGATCTAATATTAGGTCCTTAATTATTTATACAATACTGGACCTTATTTTAACTGTAAGCAAAGCTTTAATATAATTTACATAGTTCTCTTAACAGTCAAGTTCTGTCTCTAACCACTAGCAACGTGTCGTACCATCTGTGATTGCCTGGAAACTGTTAGTTTGCATCTAACCCTTCCTTATACTTCTGAATGTCTAACTTAGATTTGTTTCAAACTAGCAATTGGCTTTCCTTCTTCCAAATTCTTGGATTCTATGCTAATTTACAAATTTTACTGACTCTATAACATTTTTGTTCAATAACACTTGTACTGTAACAGTGGTTACAATCAATATTATAGACTAGATTGAACTGACATGGATCAAAGCAGATACATAGTCGAACACATAGTGGTTCTATTCGGGATACCTTCTGCTCCTTGAAACTATAAAAATGTAGGTATAGTCGGACTCATAAGGCATCCTCTTTGGTTTCTCCAAAGGCCAACGTTGACCATAGAACAACCGTTATAACACTAATATTTTTTACAGTCCGTTCTTATAGCACATCATAAAAAATACGTCATGAATTTCAAAAACAATTGCACAGCACTTCTTTAAGAATAAAATTCAAATAACTGTATTACATTGCACTGTGTGATTGCAAAAAACAGTTAATAAATCAGCACCATTTCGAAAGAAGTAAATCAAAAAGTTCACCAACTTAAGCACGGATAACCAACACATTAATTACCCTTTTGTCTTCAATGTTCCACACTCTAGAGTTAATTTGCAATACCAAGAAAAACAGATGGTTAGATAGGATCATCACAGCCCAAAACAACACTTTTTTGGAGATCAATTTCCAAATTTTTTACGTACAAAAAAATCCCTAAAACAAAGCACGAACACCACAGCTAGTGTAGCAGCTAGTTGCTTCGACGCATATGTTCTGCTTACCGCTCTTTGCAGGTGATAACATTAAACAAATGTTTGGTTAGTTCGGTACCGAAACTCGACGCCTAATCCGGGGCCGGCGATCGTAGCAACTAGTAACAGTACTGTGGCAGCCAACACTGGCCATTGTGAGTAATAGATATCTTTTATTTCTTCTCTTTTTTCTTCTCTTTTCTCTTTTTTCTCGCCTAATAGAGCTTGTAGAAATAGAGTTTTAGTGGGAGTTGGTAAGTAAAATTCTGGTTTAATGAATTAATTGGTGATCTGGATTTGGATTTTGTTTATCTGTTAGCGGTTGTATTTCAAGTGATGCTACTATTTCATGGTTCAAGTTAACATGTAGACTCTTTCATTTTAAACTAGCTGGTAATGCAATAGCAGAATCAAAAAATCCGATCAAACCAATAAATATTGTGTGTATTTTCAAATCTGTTTTAATCGACATTAAACTGAAATAAAATGTGTATTATGATTATAACATATATTTTTAATCTGTAATATTTTGTGAATATATTTATTTGAATAATATGATATTATTTGATTCCCAGACAAAAATCTGTTCAATAATCATACTCTTCGCAGAGCAAACCCCCAATATTTGATCTGCGAAGAGTACAAAAATGTTTTTGGAATAATAATTGTACTTTCGTAACCCCTTTTGTGATTAGCAAAATAACGCAGCTTCCCAATACATACATACTACATATTCAAATGCTTCCACAGAATATTTTCACTCATTAGCTAAACTGTGATCAATCCTTACAATTGAATGACCACCTTCCATTACAATACGATTTTTGAATTCCTCACCAACACTAGAACGTAGTTACGCAATTTTGAATAATAATTTTAATTATAACACACTTTGTAATATTTCAATATTTAACACAGATTTAAATTGTATTATATTTGAACAATAATTATATAGAATTCAAACAATTTTATCACTTTTTTATACAGCATGAAATATTCACAATAAATACACTTCACAAAATGTGCATCATGCACATCACTAGCACACACATGTCATAGTTGCGTTGTGGTATTCATTAAAATAATTACATTTTTAGCACTTAAAGATTAGGTGAAGAGTGTTTTATGTGTGATAAATAGTTTCATTATGCACTTTATGTCATCGAAATTTTCATTTTTATAAGATTTTATTTAAATAATTATTGTTATTTCCAGGAAAATATATGTAATTACATAATTCACTCGTCGCATCCGTTGGGTTCCACTTCAAATGAGAAGCTGATTTATAATATAACATTTCATTATTTATCTAAATATATACGTATAATAAAATTGTAACAATTAGACTCTAAACTATAATAAAAAGGAACGAATGGTTACACAATATACGGCTGTTTTTTGAATAATACAATTATTCAAAAATTTTAAAATTATTTAGATTGTAAAAGTAATTATTATTCAAATATAATTATTTAGTTATTCAATTATGATGCTTAAAGTTGTCAAATATATTGGAAACGTGAGTCATTATTAAATGTTTATAAATTATTTTTTTGTCCTTATACAAGGAATAGATAAACGAGTTTTAGTAAAAAATCTTGCTTTTTTCATAATTGATAAAATTAATTAAATTAAAATTAAATGTGGCTGTCTAGAAAATTTATTTGCGTGCCTTGTAGATACTATCTATAATTCTGAGTCTATGTATTTCATATGTTGTCTATTTGCTCATAATTATAATATAATAATATAATATTGTATCTAGTTGTACTTCTGTCAGCTAAAAGCTCACAAAAATGTAATCGGATTCATCCAAGTGTAGTGGAATCTTTCTGATATTGTAAAATAGTTCTTAAACACATAATATTTATCTATATTCCTAATACTAATTCTTTGGAATTTTCCTCATTGTATTGTATAACACCAAATAAAACAGCAATGGTAGAAATAGGTGCGGAATTGAATCGACACTAGTAAGGCAAATAATAATTATTTTTGCTTATTTTATAGTTTAAATTACAAGTCTTATGAATAGAATTATTGTAATAATAAAATAAAATTAATAAATTATATAATTATTTTAAAAGTCCAATAGTATTCATAGCGTCTTAGGAGTCAATTATTTGCAATTTACACTTTGCAATAATTATATTTTATCGGCTTAAAAGAGTCAATTAAAATGAAATTATTTATTAAAATGCTATATTTTATTAGACATTGGTTTGTTGGACAGCGGTTACATTCAAAATTATTTATCGCATTGTCAATTTTAAATGTATTTTAGACTGAAGAAGTTTAAAATTCTGTAAGTGCTTACAGTTTAAGAGTACCATTATTATTATTTTAACAGGTTGTAAACGAAATAATTATTTGCCTTCACAAAATATTGGCCTATATTTAAATATTAAGACACGCAGTTAAATAAGAAGTATGAAGAAATGGATGAGGTTGTATTTTCTCTGTAGGTACAATGTGAAATTGTAAGCAGTTACAAACCAAGGTGCCACTGACAATATTAGTTCTTTTATATAAACGAGTGTGATAATTAAATGAGAATTTGAATTATATAAATATAATAATTTGACTATTCGGTGTTGTGCTAATCGCTTGTCTTTTCAATGTAGTTAATTATACTTACTTAACTACAAGACTAAAGAGGGAAGACATGAGACAAAATTCTATTATACACACAGTAGAAAATTATATTCTATCTATTTCTAGTGTATCTCATAGGATATCTTATAGCATTCCTTATAATGTGGTATACAAACTCTTCATAATAAAACCTCAATGCCCCAATGGGTTGTGATGCTGCCTTCAATTTACGTTGCAAAAAAAAAGAAAAACATTAAATGTTTTAATTCTCTTAGTGCAACGTAAACATTGGGCAACTCTATATCTTATTTGCAATGTATATTTATTCCTATTTCTTGTATTTTAAAATTCTCCAATTGTTGCATTCTGATGCAACTATAAAATTGTATTAAAATAATAAAGTTATTATTCAAAAATTTAAAATAATAATTATTCAAATTTAACGACACAATTATTTATTTACTTAATAATTGAATGTTGTAGTGTATTAAGATAGTTATTATTTATTGAATTAATTATTTTATTCAAATACATTTTACGAATTTTTGGCGTGTTGTAATAATTATAATTAAATTCACAGATTATACCATTATAAATGTTGTAATAATTGAAAATCTCTAATGTACATGGAATTATTGATTATATAAAATGTGATGAATATATACAGTGAATCATATTTTTTTTATTTAGTCCCACCCTTAGTTATACAACAGTTATACAACAGTCATTATTAGTTAAAAACGCCGACTGATTGTTGTTAAAGCCACAAATTGTTGTTCCGGGTCTAGGTCTCATGTGTATGTGAACTCAAAAGAAAAAAAAACAATTAGATAGATTATAGATTACTTATATATATATAATTCTTCTGTGAGTGTGTATGTCACTGAACTTCTCTCAAACGACTGGACCGATTTTGATGAAATTTTTTGTGTGTGTTCAAGGAGATCTAGGAATGGTTTAGATTCACAAATCAGCCCGGCGGCGCTGCAGTCGATGTTTAGGTTATTTATCCTAAACGGCTGAACTAATTTGAATGAATTTTTGTTTATACATTCAAGTGGATATGCAGGACAACGTCTGTTGGGTCCGCTAGTTACTTATAAGAATTTCATCAGTCCAAAACAAAACAATAATTTAGTGTTGTACGACGCCCTGTCGTAAAACATCAATATGGCAGATACTGTCTTCGCATTATTAAGTACATCTCTTTCCATGCAACAGCCCCAATCTCGCTACGTGCAATATATTGATTAACATCGCCCACAAAGTTAGAAGTTCGTTAAATCACGAACCCATTAAGGACGGTGAGCTATATGTTATCTAAGCTAGAAACCTCAATCTATACGAATATTATAGAGAGGAAATATATCGGTTTTGTATGTATGTATGTTTGTACGAAAACTTACAAAGCTGTATTTGTACTAAATACATAGTATACGCTATATAAAAAGTAAGGATCCTTAGAAAATTTCAATAAAATAACCTCAAATTATTGGTAGACAATGTTGGCGCATTAGTATGGCCATCGACCATAGAGGCGGCGACGCGCAGGACGGGGTATAAAAACCCACGCCGCGCGAGCGCCGCGCTTCTTCTTCATCGACACACGCCAGCCATTGCATTCGGGCATTTCTTTGTATCGGTGTGAGCCGGTCTTGATTCTGATATATGTAGAAATTAAACCTATTAATTGTGCAGTCTTCTGTTTTAATTTAAAATAACCCGACAGAGCTACGACAATTGGTCCTTCGAGCTATTAAGTTGCCCAGTAAAATTTTGCAAATCATTATCAACGTCATCGGTCATCGTGTGCACTTCGAGTGAACTTTGTACCCCGCGCACCACGTCGCCGAAAGCACAAAGAAGTCGTCCCCGAAGCAGACTACGTGGTCACCGTGGAAGCCGATGTCATTCTTGGGAGTATAATACTGTATTTGAGTGAGTCGTTCCAATTAGTTACTTTCCAAAACTTTCATCTTGCCAAAAAATCGTTTCCCAGCTTCCCATAACTTTCTTTAACGAGTAGCCCGTATCTCATTTCAAATAGTGCTTGTAATACTGCAGTTATTTGCTTACGTATCAATAACTCACGTATAAATATTCCATAGTTACAAAAACTAGTTTGCTAACGCGGTGCGAACACGTGTCACATCGTGAATCTCGGTACCTTTTCTTATCGCACAGCTGTTTTTGCATACATTCCTTTAACTCATTAGTACTTGTTTAACCAGTTTATATTTAATCCTATAATATTTTATCATGGCAGACAGTTTAAAGACTTTAATTAAGAAACGCAGTTCTGTAAAATCGAAGCTTACGATTTACAACAATTATTTAACATTAATTAAAAGTAGTGCCGCTATTTCACAGTTGCAGCGTCTAGATTTGGAAGAACGCTTTATTAAATTCCAAAGCTTGCACGCCGAATTTGATGATTTACAGACTCAAATTGAAGTGCTTGCCGACGATGCCGAGTCTACGTTTACTGAGCGTGAGGACTTTGACCGCCAATTCTTCAGTCTGGTGGCACTCACGCGCAGCCTGCTCGGTGCTTCGAACAACGGTGTCGGGTCGGAGGCTGGCTTCAAGGATGCTGACTCAGGTGCACATATTTCCTCACGGAATAATTTTGTTCGTTTGCCAAAAATAGAATTGCCACATTTTGATGGAAACTACCAATCCTGGCTTGAGTTTCGAGATACTTTTAGTTCATTGGTTCACGACAATGCTAGCATCAACGCCATAAACAAGTTCCAGTACTTGCGAGCTTCACTCCAGAGCAAAGCGGCCTTAATAATTAAAAACATTGATTTTAAGGCCGAACATTATCAACTTGCATGGGACCTGCTATGTGAAAGGTTCAATAATAACCGTCTTCTTGTGGACAACCATTTGCGAGCTTTATTTGATGATGTGGAACCAATACTTATGGAATCAAGTGTTGGTATAAGAAATTTAGTTGATCTAATCAATAAAAATATTAGGGCACTGACAACATTAAAAAAGCCTACACAACATTGGGATTTAATTATAATTTATTTTATGGTAAAAAAATTAGATAGCATTACTCGTCGTGACTGGGAAGAAAATAGGAATACTGCTTTGAACAACGATGATCCTACTTTACAACAATTTTGTTCATTTTTAGGCAAGCGAGCCGACTGGTTGGAATCTGTTGAATCGAATAATTGTTCTTCAAAACATAATTCTATTGTAGCTTTAAACAATAGTCACATAAATAAAATTAATTCTAAAACTAATACTCAAACACAAAATAAAAAATCAAACTATAATCATAAAAACAACAAATGTCCGCTTTGCTCCCAAGCACATACTTTATACAGATGTGACTCATTTAGAAGCTTATCTATTGAGGCTCGCATACAAAAGGCCCGCGAATACAATGTTTGCTTTAATTGTTTACGCTTCGGGCATTCTGCTAATAAATGTACCTTTTCACATTGCAAATATTGCAAATCGAAGCATAATATGCTTTTGCACTTAGACTCACATGAGCCTAAATCCTACACAAACCCATTGCCTGCAGCTTTGCCTTCTGAATTGCCTTCTGCTCCAAACGTTGTGCTTTCCGCCAATTCTATGCAGCTTGCTACTTCTTCGCATGTTTTACTGTCCACAGCCCTGGTAAACGTGACCAGCGTGACGGGTAAGAAGTACACTGCGCGCTTGTTGCTGGACAACGGCAGTACAGCGAACTTTATTACGCAGAGTTTAACTGAGAAGTTGGGTTTGTTACGACGCGGTACGAGCACTAAGGTAACGGGTATAAATAATCATGTCTCCACCAGCACACAGTCTTGTCACCTCACAATAGAATCTTTATGCTGTGCCTTTACTGTAGATATAGATTGTCATATTTTACCTGAAATTACCAAAGTTCTACCGTCTTCATTCGTGCATATTAGTCATGTCCCTATTCCTTCAGGTCTTATGCTAGCAGACCCGAACTTCAACGTTCCGTCGGTCGTAGATATCCTGGTAGGGGCTGATGTCTTTTGGAATGTCATAGGCAATAAAACTATTGATTTAGGAAAGCACTTACCTACATTGTGTGAGACCAAGCTCGGGTGGCTTGTATCCGGTAGTGTTTCACATTCAACAAGCTTATCTTTAAATCATTGTTGCCATCATTCTAGTGTCACTCCCGATCTTACTTACTTTTGGGAGCTTGACAATGTTTCCTCTAAACATTCGAACTCACTTGAAGAGCGAATGTGTGAGCAGCTTTTCGCTCAAAACACGTTTCGTAACAATGATGGAAAATTTGTCGTTACTATGCCTTTAAAGGGAGATCCAAGTTCATTAGGTCATTCTTACCTAAATGCAAGGAATCGTTTTTTATCCCTTGAACGACGATTTGAACGTGATCCTTCATTCAAACGTAAATACATTGAGTTCATCAAAGAATATGAACACTTAGGTCACATGACATTAGACCTCGACTGTACTCCATCACCTGAAAACTCCATTACTAAATATTACATTCCGCATCATGGAGTCATACGTAGTTCCAGTACCACAACACAACTGCGCGTAGTCTTCGACGCATCGGCCCCTACTAGTACCGGGGTGTCTCTTAACGACATTCAGATGGTCGGGCCCGTAGTACAAGACGAACTGTTTTCTATTATAACACGTTTTCGTCAGCATAGGTACGTGGTCTCAGGTGACGTGGAAAAAATGTACAGGGCCATTGAGTTGAATCCTATTCAACGACCTCTTCAAAAAATAATTTTCAGGTTTGATCCCTCAGAACCCCTTAGGACGTACACTTTGAACACCGTCACTTACGGTACTGCTTCAGCTCCCTACTTAGCCACTAAGTGTCTAGTATCTTTGGCTGATAACATTAAGGACGAGCGTGTCCAATCTGCCATACGACGTGACTTCTACGTTGATGACTTTCTTAGTGGAGGGGAAACTATAGCTGAGACAATTGAAATCGCAAAAAAGGTACAAACGGTTCTATCTTCTGCTAAATTTAATTTACGTAAATGGCGATCAAATCATCCTGAAATTCATAATCAAATTACTGATAGTAACGTGTTACATAATAGATTGCATTTTTCGGAGCAAGGTACGTATCCTACTCCATCAAAAACCCTAGGGCTTATCTGGGTATGTGACTCAGATACTCTAACATATTCAATTAATATCACTTCCACTACAAAAGTCACCAAGCGTCGTGTCCTCTCTGTTATCAGTCAAATCTTTGACCCATTAGGCCTCGTTGGTCCATGCGTCGTCGAAGCAAAGCTAATCATGCAGCGTCTATGGCTAGAAAAATATGACTGGGACGACGTAGTTTCGCTCGACAAAAATATTTGGTCTACATTTGTGAGTAGCATAACATCATTAAATAGGTTAAAAATTCCTCGTTGGGTTTTGCGTGAAGATTCCGTTATTCATGAAGTACACATTTTCACCGATGCATCTGAGAAGGCGTATGGCGCTTGTGTGTACATTCGGTCTTGCAGTAGTGATGGATCTATGGGCGTCCAGCTTCTAGTTTCTAGAAACCGTGTAGCGCCTATCAAACCTACAACGATACCGCGACTTGAGCTTTGCGGAGCTTTGTTAGGTGCAAGGCTGTGTGCTAAGGTTCAGGAATCGCTTACCATACCCATTCACAAATGTAGATTCTGGTGTGATCAACCATAGTTCTAGCTTGGCTTTCTACTAACTCTAGTCAATTGAAACCTTTTGTTAAAAACCGAGTCAATGAAATTCAAGAAATCACGTTTGGTCATACCTGGAGCTACGTACCGTCGAAGGACAACCCGGCGGATCTTGTTTCCCGTGGTCTTAGGGCAGACGTCATTAACGACACACCCCTCTGGTGGTCTGGGCCCTCCTTTTTGAAGCATGATGAAACCGAGTGGCCCAAAATACCCAACACAGGGAGAGATAATTTGCCGGAAGTAGTGACTCATCTCATTAAAAATGATAGTAATGTGAATCATTCTAATATTAATAACCATTCTGATACAACCATTCATACATCAATTATACATACAGTATTAACAAGATATTCTAGTCTAACAAAAATACAAAAAATATTAGCTTATGTACTAAGATTTACTTATAATCTAAAAAATAAAAATAAATTGTGTGGCAATCTTTCTGTTTCAGAACTTGAAAATTCATTACATTTAATTATACACTTTTCACAGCTTGAAATGTTTCATGAAGAGTATATTTTTTTAGAATCTGGTCAGAAATTGCCACGCAAAAGTAGGCTGTTGCCCTTGTCTCCCTTTATAGACGATAATAACCTCATCCGCGTGGGCGGAAGGCTTGATAATTCTCCCTATGATTTTAATATTAAGCACCCAATAGTATTATGCAGTAAACATGTTCTAACTAAGCTTATATTCCACATGCAACATTTAGAGCTTGCACATGCTGGTCCACAATTATTACTGTCGCACATTCGACAGACTTATTGGCCGTTAGGTGGCAGAAACTTGTCTAGACTTGTGGTGAATCAATGTCTCAAGTGTTGCAGACACAAGGCTCAAAGCATACAGCCAATTATGGGTCACTTACCCCATTCTAGAACTCAGCTTGAGTTTCCATTTTTGTATAGTTACGTTGATTACGCGGGACCAGTATTGGTGGCCAATCGTAAAGGCCGTGGTTGCAAACTAACAAAATCTTATATGTGCATCTTTGTTTGCTCAGCAGTGAAAGCCGTTCATTTGGAGCTCGTCAGCGACCTCACCACCGAGGCTTACATGGCCGCTTTAAATCGGTTCGTGGCGCGTCGAGGCAAGCCTCGAAGTATCACGTCCGATAACGGGACAAACTTTGTAGGTGCATCGAACGAGATGCGTAGGTTCTTGGAATCGTCTGATGTTGCAACTGAAATAGCGCAGCTGGGCATTGAATTTGTTTTCACGCCTGCATACAGCCCACACTTTAATTCACTGGCTGAAGCTGCTGTAAAATCGTGTAAGCACCACTTAAAAAGATTGCTGCATATTACTCATTTAACCTTTGAGGAAATGACTACTTGTCTAACACATATAGAGGCGGTGTTAAACTCACGTCCTCTCACTCCTCTTTCTTCGGACCCTAACGATTTTTCGGCACTTACTCCTTCCCACTTCCTAATTGGACGACCACTCTTATCGGTGCCTTCTCCTCAGGTGACTGAAACCAACATCACGCGGCTGGATCGATGGAAGAGGATCCAGTTCATTAGACAGCATTTTTGGAACAGGTTTCATATAGAGTACATTTCTCTGCTGCAGGCGAAATCCAAGTGGTTCCATTCAAGAGGTGAAGTGAAACAAGGGTCCTTAGTCCTGATCAAGGACAAAACTGCACCACCTCTGCTCTGGTCCCTGGGTCGGGTCACCATGACCTATCCCGGCGTCGACGGGGTCACGAGAGTGGCAGAAATCAAGACGAAGAAGGGCACCATTCGTCGTGGTTTCAACAGCATCTGCCCACTTCCAATCCAAGATTGAAGAAAGCTCTTCAACCCGGGGAATATGTTGGCGCATTAGTATGGCCATCGACCATAGAGGCGGCGACGCGCAGGACGGGGTATAAAAACCCACGCCGCGCGAGCGCCGCGCTTCTTCTTCATCGACACACGCCAGCCATTGCATTCGGGCATTTCTTTGTATCGGTGTGAGCCGGTCTTGATTCTGATATATGTAGAAATTAAACCTATTAATTGTGCAGTCTTCTGTTTTAATTTAAAATAACCCGACAGAGCTACGACAGACAATGTCTTTCAATACGTGCGTTCTGAATTCCGTATGAATGAATGATCTACCATATTATTGATCTCATTATTATCTACAAAATGTCTCCGACACCACAATTATATCTGGCTGTTGTTTTTTTCTTCCTCTTTGGCAACCGAGTCTCCAAAACGAAGTTGTCGACTATACTGCCAGTGTTAACTGCCTGTTGTTGTTCCTTCAAGAAAACTCGTAATAAATTGCCAATCTTTAGGGAGGAGAGAGGAAGTCACGGGCAGAAGCTAGTAACTTAATATTTAGCAATGATATCGCTTTGGAACACGAACTTAACGTGTTAATAGCAACGAACAATCTTCGTAAATTGATAAATTTCAACCTGTCACACTAGTGGTGGTGTTGGCGCCAATATTGGTGTTGATGACTGAAGATGGCCAATGTATTGGCCCGATGTTTGGTTTTATACTGGCGGTATTTATGTAATTTATTAACATTTTTAACAGTAAACGAGCATACAAATCCTTTGATGGTAAGCAATCGACGCCGCCCACACCCAAAACATCAGAGGGTTACAAGCGGACTTAGGAATTTGAGGACTTTTGGGGATTCAGAGATTGGGGAGGGGGGTAACTGAGCCTCCGGTAACCTCACTCACTCGACGAAACACAACGCAAAAGTTGTTCCATGTCAATTTTCGGCGAGGCCGTGGTATTAAGTACTTCGGTCGAGCCATTTATGCCGAAGCGTAGCTGTCCTATACTTAATTACTATGTTATAATATATTTGTGTTATTCAAATAAATAGTCAGCCTGTTATTCAAGGAATTATAACCTTAATTTATAATTTTAGTTACCGATGCCTAAAATTGACCTAAAATTATTTTCAGATAGGGTTTAGTTAGTCGGTAGGTATAACGAAAAGCTTTTTTTTAAAAAGCAATTATTTATAGATATAGGTATCAACGATAGTAAACAATCAAACATTGGGCCCAACGTGTGAACTCTGTAAAACAAACAAAACATCAAACTAATATCATCCCTAAATTATTTACCATAAAGCCTCATTTACTACATCCTTTTTAATCTACACTCCATTTCGCAAGCCATAGACTAGACCATAGAGAATGATGTGAGAGCTCGCGAGCTTTCTCTTTGATAGTTAGCCGCCATTTTGAGTTACAGTAATGGCCGGTATGACGTGAGTTATGCGCCCGTGTCATTTGAACTAAACTAATGTTGGTAGTGTTAGTGCCGTTAATGCAGTTAAATCGAAAAGTAAATAATGTTATTTATGAATCGTGAAGATTGACTGATTGATTGTTTTATAATCTATGCCAAGTTTAGTAGTTGGTTATTGCAATGTACGGATTCGTTGAAAATATACATATACCTATCAGTTATTCTTATTTTGAGACTAATTTTATTAACTTGGACAATATTATGTTGCCCCAAAGATGTTGAAAAAAAGGCAGCTAGAAATGATTAAAGCACCAAAATTTCAGTGGTATACTTGCAACACCGTAATGTATGAAGTGTAACAACGGGCCACGTCACGCGACAGATGTCATTCGTGTCAATATGTGTAGGTATATTCTGCATCCGCGAAGAACCTTACGGGTTACCGGGGCTCCGGCTCGAAGTGCAGGAGTAGGAACGGAGTGGTTCTTAGTCAGTAAGAGTCTGACACTCCCTCCCGCCTCACCTAGGCGGGAGAAGCCATTCGATGATTTTCTCCCCTTAAAAAAAGTCTGCAGTAGCCAGATGTCACAATCGTTGTTTTAAGAAACTATGCCTGTTTTAAACGTGCTTGTGTTGCATATTTAATTAAAATAAAAAAGGATAACCGATAAAATCTCATTCGCGTATTAATAATCTGTAAACCAACCTTCGAATAAAATATCGATTTACAACGTTCGTACCGAGAAATAGAAACATCACAATCGATTGCTCACTCGATTCGAATCGATTGCTCGGTCTGACAATGGGATATTTTCCGTTGAAATTTTAGCTGTTTATAAAGTAATGCAAAAATGTATAGGGAACACAATATTATGTTGGACCGACAGCCAATTATTTACCCTGTGAGAACTGTCTGAACAAAATGCGGCGTGTTCAGTTACATACAACTGTTCTTAAACTGCGTTCTATAATTACGGACTATTTGTTTGCGTGGGTCTGTTTGGAATTGATTTGTTGTCTACGTCTACGTGTGAACCGACCTGCAGCTGTAGCCAAATGCCATTTAGCGCTTGTCTACATGTAGAATAGAAAACCAAATTATATGGAATTGACGTAAATTTTGACACTTGTCAGTGTCATCCCCATACATTTTGATATCTACTCTCACTGTAGACAAGCGCTAAAGTGGCGTTTGGCTAGAGGCCCCTGGAAGTCATAGGAGAAGGCTTAGCAGTAGGTATGGTGCTGCTGGTACTGAATATGATGGTGGAGATGAAAAATTAGTTAAATTACAATAAACATTTTTATGGCATAAGCCGGTAAACGATCAGACGGATCACCTGATGGTAAGCAATCGGCGTCGCCCATGGACACCTGGAACATCAGAGGCGTAACAAGTTCGTTACCGGCCTTTTGGGGATTAGGAGTTTGAGGATCGTTGGGGATTTAGGAATTGGGGAGATTGGGAAAGGGGAGGGTAATTGGGCCTCCGATAACCTCACTCACACGACGGAACACAACGCAAGCGTTGCTTCACGTTGGTTTTCTGTGAGGCCGTGGTATCACTCCGGTCGAGCCGGCCCATTCGTGCCGAAGCATGGATCTCTCACACTTAAAAAATCCTACTAGAATACTATAGATGCAAAACTGTTGATGCGTGCGTGCGTGATGTTTTCAAAAGCTTACTGTTTTCAAAGTGCATTTGCATCAAGTTTTAGTTAGTTGTGCGTGGAAGCAAGTAGCAATTACCTAATGAAGTTGGATTCGTAAGGATTCACTCTTATTCTTTCAAGTTTTTTTGTCCTGAAAAAGTATAGTCTATATAAATATAAATTAAATAATAATATAGGAATTAAATACATACGTTATCATCAAAACAAAATGTAATTACAATAAAAAATTAAAGCATTGAATCTCACAACCAAACCAAAGATTAACTGCTACAAGTAAATCCCAGTGAGATAAAACAACAAGGAGTAGTGGTAACAGGATCATAATGCTCGTAGATCTGAAAGAGTTGGCGCAATATTGAATTTAGTGTGAACACGTTGAACATTATTTAATTGCGTGTCAGCACTGCGGCGCCTCGCGCTTTCAGAACCGATACATGGTGTTACGATTTGTGCGTTGCTAGGTAAAATATTTATTCATTTAAAAGGGACAACAAACGTTACAATTTAAAATTTGACATAAAAGTCTTACACTAAACAACGGCTACATTGTAACCCACAGCATTGCCCACAATTTGGCATACAGTTTAACAACAATAAAGGCAGTGTTACGATAGTGTCATATTAATTAAATTAAATTAAATTGTACTAAATAATACACAGAAAGATATAACAAAAATCTGACTGTACAAATCTTATAATTAACGAAAACGACATATTGGATCACTAAAGTAAATATTAAGAACATATAATTATTAAAATCTTGTTTCCTATTCGTATGTCCTTTTTAGGCTCAGAAGAATTATATTTCTGTATATCCAATTAAGACAGCAGTTGTAACCTAAAAACAAAATATCTTGTCACGATCCCAGTTATTATCTACGATAAAAAACATGTGATATGAAAAATTAATGATGCTTTAATTCCACTGTCATTTAATGTAATTTCAATTTAGTCTAATACACAAAACTAAAATCATAAGAAGCTACATAGAAAACAAAACACAATAGAAACGAAACAGTTACTAAGTAGTATTTTTTCTGCAATATTTGCGCGAGCGCAGTGTGCAGTGATAGTTCGTGGTAATGGGACTGTCAGGTGTTTGAAGAGCACATATCGCTGTTTATTTTCACATTCCCTGAACTGTAACACTGTGCATTTGTTTATTTTTGTCGTAACAACCTCTCGACCTCGCACTCTCGGCGTTTCAATGATATATTACGTGGGATATGAATTAAAACGATGCATTTGTTTGATTTATTTGTGTTAAGTAGTTGATGTTGTATGTTCTGTACGCTGATTTAATGGAAACAGATAATAATACTAATAGGACAGTTATGAAATATTGGGAATGTAATGTTTATGAAAAATGGGGACTAAATCTAGAATTATTTTTAAGTAGGTACTTGTATAGAAGTTTCAGTTCAATCCTAGAAAGTTACACAAGATTGAGAACGGACAGATGACGATAAACTTAAATTGCAAAGCATAGGATTACAGATTTACACATGTACATAGGTAGGTACATCTTATATAATCATAACTGCTACATTTTCTCATCAAATACCTGTAAGTATTCATTGTAACGTCCAACTTTTCACAATATTCTTTCATGAACATTTCACAATTTAAAGATATTTGCACTTACCCTACACCAAGTGCCTATTTATGTCGTAAGAACGCGAGCTCGCCACAACAAGCCCATATCTCTTATAAAACACTATCGTTCAGCTTATTATTTCCATGGTTACTCATCCCAAGTGCCTGTCAGGACGTTCATATTACGTGTGGCCTGTAGGTAATAGCAAATTGCGATTATTATGTTACAGGCTAACGAGGTGCTTGGGACTTTCCCTATAATCGGCCGCGGACCGACTTCCCGGCCGCTTTTGTTGGTCTTCAGATAATCTGGCCGCACTTAGGCGCTTGGCGAATGTATGATAATGTGTGGAGTCGGTAATGGTACAGAGACTAGTAATTTTGGACGCAGTTTAGAAGTTAACGGATAATGAAATTATATTGTGATCTGTGATGAGATAGAAAATCGTATATGGAGTTTCTTGTTTAATGATGGTGTCCGGGACTATGATTTTATAAAATGGACAAAGTGACAATTTAATACGCATGTGTCGCCAATTTGTAACACATTTCTTAAACCTGATTTCCTAGAAATCTCGATATTATTTAATAACTTTCAATACAGTAAGTCCCAAACAAACATGTTGGTATACCGTTTGTTTTTTTTTTTTTGAGGGCGACTAAGCGAGAAGTAATAAGAGACTCTTACTGACTAAAAACCACCCCGTGCCTATCCCTGCACTTGAAACCAGAGCCCGGCAACCCGTTAAGTCCTCCGTGGTTCTGTATCAGCATCAGCTCTATTGGGTTCCATCTGTGGTGGTCTAATGGCATGTTGGTATACTTTCAGTCTTATAAATATCTGCTCTAAAAAAATTCTAGTCAGTTAGTAAGTAGTTTAGCATTAACCAGTAGATTAGGTAATTTTACATTAGCTTTTCAGTAAGCATTAACAGAGTGGTCCATAAAGGTTGCCTTAAATTGGTAAATAAATTGTTATTTATTTATTTATATTCAGCCGTGATCGTCCCACGACAGGGCAAAGACCTTACCAATTTAAAATTTAAATAACATAACATCACGCCTTTTACCCCCGAAGGGATAGGCAGAGGTACACATTACTCCACTGTACAATGTAACACCGACTTTTCACTGTTTATGTTAGGAGTCCCATATAATAGGGGGTGAGCCTATTTCCATATACCGCGCACAATTTCAGGCTGCGTGCTACTACTGAGCATTTTCAAAACCCAGTAATACTTTGCCCGACACGGGAATCAAACCCGAGACCTCTTGCCCGGCAGTGGCACTTGCCAACACGGGCAGTGGAGTTGAAATAAATTTCAATTAATCTATTAACACTAGCATAAAGTTTACTGGTATATTTGTACACCATTTACAAAGAAGCTGAAGAAGTCAATCATGTAGGTAATAATATTTTATTAGTAAATATACTAATACTTGCTCGTACTTAACTAAATTGTTTTGTATCATAACGTCTATTCTACGCCACTTAGGGACCTCAGACATTAACAAGCGAAGCTAAAGATTATAGCTTTATTATTGAATTAGGTATCTGTAAGTATTTACCGATTTAGTGTCCATACATACATACATACATACATAACTTCACGCCTGTGTCATTTAGTGTCCATTTGGATACAAAATGATCAATTTAATGCCTATAAAGCATCGTATTATATATGTAGAAATGGTCTAAGTAAATTATTTATTCACAACTTAACAATTAAGAATATTCACAATAAAATGCCTAACTCAAAAAGTAGAAAAATAATGAATATCGATCATTACGTCTGCTATTGGTAGACTAAAGATTTTAATGTGTAATAAACTGAAGCTAAAGCGAACAAAGACGAAACTTAAACCTCTAGTAAGTTATCAAATATTATTATGTACCAAAAAAGATAAGATTCATTTATTTGCCTGAAATATGGTGTCTTACAGATTTTATAGCATAAGAATAGCATCATACCCCGCCTATAAATTCAGTATGCAAGTATTTTTACACAATAAACTAAACTTGAAACTAAGCCTACTAAAGAATAATCCAGCAGAAAGAAAGTGCATCTTCGCTATTTATAGTTCGCATACTTTAGTTTACAATCATAATACAATCACGGTAAGCGTATCAGTGCCGACAAGACGTACAATTGCCTATTATTGTAATCTGACTGGCTGTAATGCATTTTATATTGTTTATCGTTCTGTAAGGAGGAGAATAGAAAAAAGGTTTCTATATTAAAAAGTATGTATATTGTATAAGCTACCTTGTTGCTACTTTGTTGCTTGGTGAAAGGTTTGAGGTTTTATCCCTTGTATTTATTCATGTTTATATTATAACTAGCGACCCGCCCCGTCTTCGCACGGGTGCAATATGCATGTATTATACCTTCTCTAAGAATCACTATCTGTTAAAAAAACGCATCAAAATCCGTTGCGTAGTTTTAAAGATCTAAGCATACATAGGGACAGACAGACGGCGGATACCGACTTTGTATTATACTATGTAGTGATAAGCTAATTTTTTTACCATTAATTGAAGCTTACTACCGAATCCAACAACCAATCAAATAAATAAGGTCAAAAGCCCTACTATTATTGCGAATTAGATGGATCATATTATATTGTACAGTGGTATTAAGTGCCGTAATGTGCACCTCTGCCTAATCCTTTGAGGATTATATTATGATGCTAATCATACTGGACTGTCTAGCAGTTAGAATTTGAAGACCATTTAACCAATAAGTTAACAGCGTATATGTACTGAAGTTGACTGTGACTCCTCTGGTGTTGCGGGTGTCCATGGGCGGTGCTGATCGCTTAACATCAGGTGATACGTATGCTCGTTTGCCTCCTATTTCATAAAAAAAGTTAACAATAAATTCAAGTGAAACTTTATATAATTATGAAACGCATCCCCCTGACGATTGTATAACAAACCTATGTATAGGCAACTATAGGAACTTTCTAAATAAGATTAATATATACCTATATATAGCTGCTATATTTCTACAATATGGTTCCTCGTCCTAAAATTGGTTCTACAGTAAGGTTGCTACCGATTTGCGCACGCACAATACTGGCCGGCAACAATCAGATAGAGAAGTATTCCAATTTCAAAATTATTGTCATTATTGTTCCCATACGAATACGATGCATTAAAGAATTCCATTTTCCAATCGATTTATGTTTTTGGTTTTTTATTTTGTTTTATGGCGTTAGAAAATAAGTGTGACGTGTTTCTGGATATTTTTTAAATTAAATATTTGCAATAAGTGTACTCCAAAAAATGTAATAATTTTAAACTTTGATCTTAAACGCATCAGATGTGGAACGTCATGTAAAAGCATTTTTTCAATTAAACTTTAATTAAGCATGTGGAAATGTCATAATTGGCTACTTTCCTTAACTAAAAATAAATAATTTTGACTGTTCAATACAATAAAATATAAAAAAATAATCACACTTTTATTAATTGATTTTATGACTAACTTAATTTTAATATTTTTCCAGCAAATTCTTAAAGAATAAATATGATGTTTGACGCCAAAATAACGTAACGTCACAATACGCAATCTCGTACAAAATTCATAGAAAACTGTTGTATTTGACAGTTCGAAAAAAAGTATTAATTTTTACTAGTTGGCAAGTACCCAATTGAATTGTCCGCCAGTCTGTCTGTCAGTAAAGTTAGTTGCTTGACACAAATTATATCTAATCCCTTTAAATAAAGGAGGAACTTAATAAACATTACGATTTTTAGTAAAAAAAAAACATTTTAAAAGAGTCAATCCAATCAGCACACAACACATTATTCTGCTAAATAAATCTATGATATAAACCAACCTACAATTCCTATTTTAATCGGAAAACCATCAACTCCGGCCTATTTATAAGTACCTATTCAACCAAACAAAGTTCCAATAACAGAACAAAACAACAAGCGCACAAACAATACCAATCCACAGATACACAAATTGTGTCATTGTAAGATAAATTAAAATGATCATAATCATTTAATTGCTGGCGTGCGATATCATCATCTTATTGTTTACCTATCAGTTAGTACACACATCAAGCTGAATAAACCAGTATAAATTGACCGTGGAGTATAAAGATCATAGGCACAAAACGAGACCTTCATAAACTGGTTCTGTATAGTATGAGGAGTCGTATGTACCTACTACCGGGTAAAACGGTCAAAGGCCAATCTGGTCTATAGTAAGGCCATAAATATAGATTAAAGATTATTAATCTAACCTCTGAAAGTACATGATAATCGAAATTGTTGTAAATATGCCTATGATTATTATGATTACGATTATTATTGGAAATGTACGGTGGATTGTCGTTTAATTTACGTTGATAGAGTTTTAGATTAGTTTTATTTATGGATTCATAAATTAGATGAAATCTGTCGGTAAAGCTTTTAGGTTTAATGCGTTTTATTCTAGCTTTGACTTTAGTTGCAATAGATTAATCCGTGGTCTCCACTCAAGGACTTTCCTGGCCCATCTGCCGTCAGTCCTTCGAGCGACGTGGCCTGCCCATTGCCACTTTAGTCTGCAGATTTTGCGAGCTATGTCGGTGTATGTAAAAAAAACTAAAGGTATAAAATTACTTCATTCAGCAAAAAGGTTTGATAGCATTCCTTCATTAAGTTATATCTAGCATTAAGTAGACATTCATTAGCTTTACGTAATGTCTTGTTTGAAACTAAGAGCGGCATATTACCGCTGTGCTCTCAACATTCTCGTTAGCTGCAGCCCAACAAACATGATTAGTAAGTTAAAGGTTAAAATCATTCGATGGTTTCCTTATGTGCTGAGAAACAAAATGGCGGATTGTACAGGTTTATTTAGACATGTTATAGGAAATCGGGTACTTTCCTTGGTCAACATTCTATAAATTATTTTGACTGTTCAATACAATAATATGTATATTAAAAAATAATCACTTTCGTTAATTGATTTTATGACTAACTTAACTTAAATTTCCAGATTTTTTTACAGAAATAAGTATGCTGTTTGAAGCTAAAAAACAGTGTCGTCACAATACACAATCTCGTATTAAAAAGTATTGGATTTGACTAGTTGGAAAGTACCCAAATTTAATCAGAAACAATAAGAGCGCAACAATGTACCTCTATACTCTTAGGATCATCACACCAAGAGAAGCAAAAATATAATACAAAACAGTGACTGTTCTGTATAAAATGCTTGGAGTATTTACTATAACGATGTGACTATTAGGACTAAGTGCCTCTGTTCTTGAGACGACACGTCAACTGGGTTAAGTGGACCCATACTATAAAATTTTATAACCCAATGAAATAGTAACAATTGTTATAACTAAATTGAGGACCGGTGGGAAATTATTCTAGGCTTTGTTTTATTCGTCTTTTTGGACTGTTTTTCTTTAGTTTTTGATTATGTTATTGCCTTTTTAATTAGTTTTAAGTGTTAATGTGTTGATTTGAAATTGAAATTACCTTTTAACGTTGAAAGTGATATGATGGTAGTGTCTATAAACCACCTTGTTGGCCGAGGGGTCGCAAGTCGCCACTGCGACTAAATGGGCCTCGGGTTCGATTCCCGGATCCTAGAACTACTGGGTTAAAAAAAATTCTTAGTCTGGAATTGTGCCCGGTATATGTCAATATGCTCACCTCCTATTACATGGGACTCATAACATATAGTGAAAAGTGAGTGTTACATAGTGCCATTAAGTGCCGTAATGTGCACCTCTGCCTACCCCTTCGGGGATAATAGGTGTGATCTTATATTTTAAAAGTTAAGAGTGAGTTGCGAATCTATTTGGTTCCATTTAAAATTTAGTTGGTATTGTAGCTATTTGGCTGTAGTCTCTTGTATATTAAGTATTGGAACATATTTGACAAAAAACGTGCAAAATTGTCTAAAAATTAAGGTATTTTAAACATATACCTAAGTGCGTTTTTTTCTCCAATGCGAATATTATTATACGCATTTTAGTGATGGAGCCATTTCACAATGATTTATGTATCATTATGCTTTGAACATAATTTTACACATCACATCAATAAAAAAACTGCTCCACCTCAAACAAAACCAATCCGTACAAAATTTATAAACAAAGACTAAAGTAGACCACACACTGCACAAAATCGTCTCTTCTCATCTTAAAACTATATCACCATCTTTAAAAACACAGTCTGCAATCAGCATCCATTATCGGCATTCCTTACATGCCCCTCCAATACTTCGCAGTAAAAATCCTTCGCAAAAATAAAAGAAATTGAACCAATATACGGGAACATGATGCAACCTCGTTATTTTATTCAGGCAGCTGTGAGGCAGCTACAACTTCATCTAGCGGTGAAGTACGGCGTTAATTAGACAGAGTACCATATGTTTGTCCCTGTCTAACACACGGAGAGTGTATGCTCTGTTTCATTTTTATAACATGGTACGCTTTTTGAATGAGGTGTTAACAACATTTGGAAGGATATTCTGTTATTTTATTTTTCAGCATTTTGTTGCATTCATATCTTACGATATTGCCATATCACTGACCGTAAATATTTCATAACAAATAGGATGTTACATAATTCAACAGTCTATAGCTGGCCACTGCTGACCAAAGGCCTCTCTTCATACAGAGAAGGTTTGAGCATTAGTCGCCACGCTTGCTCAATGTGGGTTGGCAATATCAAACTTATAATTAAAAATAATAAGCTTAGGTTTCCTCACGATGTTTTCCTTCACCGTTTGTCAGTGGTGTCTAAATAATTTTACAAAGTATATACATACAACTCGGAAAAAGTCACATTGATTCTTACAGTTGATATATTTCGAACCCGCACCATGCATGAGAAGCAGGCTTCTTAAAACTCCGAGCAACCACAACTCTATAATCATGATTACATATGGCATACAATATTGACTTACAGTCCTGTTGTTATGGGACAGGTGGGCAATCTAGCAGATTGATCACCTGATGAAAATCATTCAATGTGACCCATAGATCAGTAGAGTTACAAGTATGTTGCCGAACTTTGCAGGTTGGGGCTTAAGGTCTCCTTAAACCTCGTTCAGACGGCGAAAATCAATACTTAACGAAACACGTTCGGAACCCCTGCGTATGGGTACTCCGCATTTGCACATTTGATAAGATCGTCAAAGTGACATAAAATTGTGCCGGCAGCCGTTCAGAATAGCTGCCTCCGTGTATCTTATATATTGTACTGTGGCGTACAATAGTTTTAGAAATAAATGCTACCTAATATTGGAAATCGTTTTAGTATTCGAATACTTAGTTGAGCAGTCGGAGATTTTGCTTACGATTGTCGGTAACAATATTATTGCCTTTGTTGTACAAGTTTAATACTCCTGTGATATTACAGAAATATTAAACAATATTGGTTTGGTGTTGTGTTAAATAGAGCTTGGGTTCATATTGTGTTTTACTTACTTAACTTACCTATACTATTCTGAAAATTTTCTACGATATCATCAGTTCGGCTAGCTCAAGTTATCAGTGCGGATGCAAAGGTTACAAATTTTACGCAAGGGCTGAAGAAAAGCCTAACTTATTGTAATAGTTTTGGTCGATTTGATCCAATGTACTAATGTTAGTTAGAAGTATAGGGTCAGAAAATACGTTTTCTAAGTGTGGGAGAGTCTAGCTTTGGCACGAATAAGCCGGCTCCACCGAAGTGATACCACGGCCTCACAGATAACCGATCGAACAACAACAACACAGCGTTGTATGTCGTCGTGGGTGTGGGGTTATCGGAAGCCCAACTACCCCTTCCCCCTTCCTTCCCCAATCTTTTCAATCCCTGAAACCCCAACATTTCTCAAATTCGTAATCCCCAACAGGCCGGTAACGCACTTGTAACGCCTTTGTTGTTCCAGGTGTCCATGGGTGACACCGATTACTTACCATCAAGTGATCTGTCTACTTGTTTACCAGCTTATCCATTAAAAAATTAATAAAAACGTAATAAAAACCTATTTCGAAATAATAATAAAAATAAACATTCAGTTACTAAAATAATGGTGTCGCGGTGGCCCGGAGGTTTAAAACGCCCACTTCTAATGCATGAGGATGCGGGTTCCAAACCTACCAACGGCAAGTACCAATGTGACTTTTTCCGAGTTATATGTACTTTCTAAGATTATTTAAATACCACTGACAAACAGTGAAGGAAAACATCGCGAGGAAACCTAGGCTTATAATTTCTAATTATAACTTTGAAAACATTAACCCGCATTGAGCAAGCGTGGTGATTAATGCTCAAACCTTCTCCGTGTGAGAAGAGGCTTTGCTCAGCAGTCGGCATTTATAGGCTATTGATAATGATGATGACTAAAATAATGGAATAAACTGTAACATAATACAATTTATTTCCCAACTATCAATAAGTTTATGTGGCTACCTGTACCTTCTAGTTATGGGTCTAGTTAGGTCACGTTTAAGAGACAAAGCATATAGGTTTTATGTCTTAATTTAGAGAGCCACTGGTCTCCATATTTATATGGAATGCTCGGCATTTAGATAGAAAACTTAATAAAGTTTCGTAACTTATTGTGTACGTACTGACAATAGGAAATGTATGGACTAGGAGGGTTAAATGTGTTGGTATTAACGTTTCATTAGTTTGTCCTCAATTTAATAGGTATAAAAAAATATTATTATTACAAAATATACCAGTGTATTTGATATTTATATTATAACTTTCGTGAGACTTACTATAAATCGTCAGTTTTTCGGCTTCATTATGTTTTTTGCTTGATGCTTTATATTGACGAAGAACTCGACTAGTTTCAAGCTATGCTAGAGGCTCTTCTTCATTCGCAGTAGCAGCACGATATTGGCCGCATCACTTGTCGCGAAATGCCGCTCACGAATTCTACCAAAATATTGACACGTTCACCTTTCGATGAACGTAAGCTGTTGTATATAAGATATATATTTAAGTAACCGTCAATTGAAACAGAAATCAGTCACTTTAATAAATCATAAATAATGGTGATAATTAAGAAAAGATAATATAGACCGAAATATAGTACTCGTAGTAAGGATAATAGGTTACAGTTTACATATAGAGGTAGACCCAAATTCTACATAGACAACTTGTATCGTACTACTAAAATACGTATAAATTTCAATATGTTTATCATCGAACATAATTGACACAGATATACCAAAAATGGAACGCGCAAACTATTTAATATAACGAATTCCTATACGTTATATCATTTACTTCATAATAGGAATACTTTATCTATGGAAACCTAACCACGTTCTGGTCCTAAGGGCTTATCTATGAAACTATGCCATTGTATCCTTGTCTAAAGCTTTGTCGGAATATATTTTAGGCTGTATAGTGCTAAATAACTCTTGGTATATACTCCAGTTGCTTTAGAATTGATTTCTGATATTATTATCTCGATGCGATCTGGTATTTTTGAGTGATCAGTACCTATTTAGTTGTCTGTTTTCATTGTTCCGTGTTTCGAAGGGAAATCTGTGTGTCGAATATTTTCACGGCAGTCATTCATTAGTCAGTTTTAAAGAATTTAAGAAACATTATTATATATATTTTTATACCACTGAGGTAATAGACAGAAGCTTGAAGCAAATATCTTTGACTCTTTCAACACCATAAGTATGTAACCACCATGCACCAACTGGCATGCTATGTGGTATTTTTAAAGACTCTGTGCTGTTAGTTCTAATTTAGAGTAAAGAAAAAAGCATGATGTGGCTAAGGATGGAACAGAAGAACAAGTATCAAGCAAGTCAAGACCGAATCAATAGGAAAATTTCTTTGCAATTGAAAACAATATAATTCGTCATTAATCACACGGTGCACAGCCCTGATTAATTGTCCCAGGTGTAAGACTTAATTACTAGCATTTGAACGCGCCGCCAAAATTTGTCACTCCAATTTGCAACGCCCCTGTCCAGATCAAACGATATATTTCCTGATATCAGATAACAATGCTGTTTCGTTATGAATATTGTTCTACTTACCAGTCTAATACTGGTTCACACAAAACACTGAGTCTTAATTCAACCACGAGTTTGTAAATTGAGATGGAAAATGCAGAACATACATATATAATCTGTGTCATAGAAGTAGGCAAAGACTAAGGAACACCAATTGCTACGCTCGCTTCCTCAACAGTCATCAGTCTTTTCATGCATGCTCGTTAGATTCAGAACATTAATTTCACTTGGATACTGCTTTTACTGAAAATTTCGCTCTCTCTGCCTATTCACTTATGAATAAGATAGCGTAACGTTATGTTATGATCTATTTATTTGTTTTACTTTAATATTTTAAATGCTTTTTATAAACAACACGAAGAAATTGCACTTCAAAAAACAAAAGACATTCACTCTTCAAGTCAAACACAGAATTTTAAACTCAGAATAGACCATAAACCCACAGCACATCACTAAATAATCATTGAATAGACTTAGTTAACACTTGAAATACTCGCGGCCCGGTCCATAAGACCGCGGAGTTACTTTTTCTCTGCGCATAAATAAATGGCTAACTAAGACATTGGGACGTACAATTTTATGGGCTCAGTCGACACAGAACTTTATTGTAGCCGGATTTACCTGCAGATCTGTTATACAGTGAAGCGTAGAGGGTTAAGTTTATAATGACGGGTGGAATAATCTATTGTGTGAATATTATTAGGCGTGATAAAATGAGAAGGTATTGTTGAATAGGTGGTGTTTTATTGATTTAAATTGTTGATTGATTTGTTTATCTGATAACTTGTGTTCCTTACTTTAAATTACATATTTAATTTATTTTTTATTCTTACAGAAAACAACGCTATAAAGCCCTAGGACCTCACACAGCGCAATCGCATTTACGACTATTAGAGCAACGAAGCAATTTTATTCAATTAATTGTATGATGTTATTAATCGACGTACTTGCTAATAACCGAGTAAGTATCTTAGACTGGCAATAAAAAACATTACCGACCACAGCAAAAAGACGTTTAAAATAAAATACAAATAAGAACCACAATCGCCTACAGTTATTTGTGTGCACATAATATTTGTCTTCATACAAATTATGACATTGCCGCACAAAGGGTTAAGAAATTAACCGACCGTTTACGGTCATCCTTTTAACTCGAAAACATTAATTATAACACCTCTTTAAGTTTAAATTTATCGTGTTGTTTAGTTACTCATTACCAGTTTTATTTTTTTATGTTTTTATGCGAAAGGCTCGAGGCGAAATCGGGTGTTTAAGTTTGTTATAATTTATGGCTTAAGGCGTATTTTATGTAGTACCTTTTAAAGGCACGTGGCTATTTATGCCGGTACGTTTCAATCTGGGAGATCTTAGTTTGTGGTCGTTTTCTTTATAAACTATTTGCTTGCAATGCGGTTTCAAATTCAAAGTTTTATTGTGTTCGATTTTGAGATTGTGTTTCGTTTTGCGCAATGGGGATAATGTTCGTTCGCTCAGGTTCTATTGTTTGTATATTTTCACAGAGATTATTCTATTGATCCACTATTTTTTTATTGAAAATGTTGATTTTTGAGTGAATTAATTTTAAAATTTTTCGTTTTAATTGGCAAAAGGGACATAATAAGACTTGTTTGTATCTTTCAATGTAATTATAAAAAATACGAGTATTTTAAATATATTATCAATTACTTTCTCAATCCTGAGATTTTCTGAGTCCATACTGTGAACAATCAGTTCTCAATACTGTAATATCATAATACCTCTATTATGTTAACTGTAATATCACATTAACATGGTACTAAAATATTAAATGTAAACTCACAACTATATATTAACGGCCAAACTATTTGTGTATAGTTTTGTTGGACATCACGTTAGATTGAAAAGCATACCATGTACGTTTTATTAAATCAATAATAAAAACTCTAATATAGTGAACCGACTGATCTGAAAAACAAAACTAGGAAACTAAACAATGACACTCACTACCATATGACTAACAAAGTAATGACGAGCCATTATTGTATTACTTAACCTTATCACTAGTTACGTTGAGAAAAATATCCCTCCAGTAGATCGTCACTATTTCCACGAACTATGATTATTAAATTGCCTATAAAAGTGCATAGACTTATTCATAGTAAAATACTAAATTTCCATAACAATTAATAGGTTTTCCCGATACTGTTTACAACTTCCAGTTACAAATCAAATACATAATTTCTCATATACTATGAATAATAATAGATATTATAATCATTAAGCCGTAGTTTTTCCTTTTATTCGGAAAATGTGTTCGATATTAAAATCGATTCTCTGTAACTGAGACGATCGGGAATCGAATGAGGATATAGAGCATTTGCTGTTACGAATAGCAATCGATGGACTTTTAACTATGATGATCATATTCTGGAAAAATGATTTGCGTAATCAAATTCCAAAACGTCATCACAATGATGAAATTATAAGAATAATGATGAAGCATTAGCAAATGATATCATTGTTTTATGATCAGGTTGCTACTGTTCTTGGTTTGCAGGTAGAAATCTAAAGTTAATGAAATAAAACTCATTTTAGTTTGTGGTCTAGCTTCTTGATAATAGCAGAATATGGAGTTGTGGTTGATATATGGCAATAATTGAAGATATAAAAGATAGATAAAAAGATATGAGCCTCTAGCATGGCTTGAAACAAGTTCCTCATCCAACAGTTAGTATGTGAGTAATTAATAATTACACATTAATTACACATTAATTAAACATTAATTTAGTATGTCCCTCGAAAATTATACCTAATACAAACATTACCTCCAATGTTCAATAGTATCATTATTGATTCTATTATTTTCGTTGTCATCATACCAATCATATCCATCCATTATTGGATTGACAGATTTAGACTCTACAAAGTACCTAATATTTGACTTTAAAACTGCAGTGCAATGTTATTTCATTTATTCAATGATGTATTCAATTATTTACTAAATATATATAACTTAAGATAAAAATTAAATTAAAGAAAACTAAAAATATTTACACAGAGCATCAAAAAATTCGTCCGCAGCGACGCCAATAGGGAATGTACCCAGAAAACTGGCAGCGTTGCCACGTTGTATGGCAATGCTTAACCTCTGACTGAGAAAAAGACCTGCCCTAGGTCACGAGATGCGTCGACCAGGCGATTTGAAATATTTTTGAATAATGTAAGGACACTCGGACTCCACGGACCTAACGTCTCAACCCTAAATGGCTCAAAGATATAACTACCAGCAAGGTTGTTACACTTGCGACGCTTGAGGTTTTCTGCAGAGGCAACAGCCGAACCTGCACCACCCGCAGTTACCGGAAGATAAGAAGGTACAAGGGTGTCGACGCAAAACTGCATTTGGTTTTATTATTATAGCTTTTCTATAATAGCAAATAGTGTGTTATATCATACTGTCCCTCCTAATACAGGAAATATAAGCAAGTCCTATAACGTTTACGAGACGCCGCCAGTCGATATTATAGTTAAAGCATAAAAGTAGAAACTATCGGAAACGTCGCCGGCGCTGCTAAAGGAGACACAAAAACCATAAAAAACGAGGAAGGATATTGCGAACTGTTAATGAATAAATACTGTCTGATAGCTGTCTGTATGTTTGTTTGGCTGTTTGAATACGTAATTTTGCGTTTGTTATTCCTAAAGGGTCAACTAAATGTGTAAGTAGGTTCTTATTGTCTTATATAAATTACTGCATATTTTTAACCTGCCAATATATTTCATAAATCCAGGTTTTGAAATAGGTCCACTATGAGCACAGAAAATAGGTGTCTTCGCATGGCGACTAACGTCTGCTTGGTCTCTCGTCAGACGTAAAGGGTTGAATATTATTACGATCATCATCGTACGGGTGGATGCAGCTCACCTCCAGGTTATGTAAAAGTTTATCAACGTGAATTTCAGGTGGTTCTGGCTTACTTAAAAGAGATTTTATTTATTTAGTAAATAATCGTGCTCTATCGTAGGTCACATCATCGCTTATCACCAGGTGAGATGATGGTCAAACCTTGGCCCATTAACCCGTCGTGTGTCTAAACGTGGATCCACGCAAGACACAATGTATTGCATTCAAGCTTTTAAATATGAAAAAATGATATAAGCAAAACCACATCAAAAACCAAGTGCAAAAGAAATGGCCTATATCAAGAATTAAACCATTCAAATCGTGCGTTTAATTACTAAAATTTCAATACAAAGGGTACCTAACTGATAGGTTTTTGTGGTATAAATGACACAATGGAGTTTGAACGTCCGTGGTCCGCTGTATTGGTGACAAACAAAACAAATGACAATAAATTAGCAATGCTGAGGGCTTCGCTTCGGTAAATCACCGCGGTACACGCATGCCCCTCAACACCGGACGTTAATGCCTTTTCAACTAAGATTAGGTTACGTATGGATTCGTAAGTGCAAGTTTTTTATACCTCTAGGTGCTATTTTTTATTCAATTCTATGCTTGAATTATTTTCAAAGTAAAAGTTTATTTCAATTAAACCATAATTTGGAAGTTTTGAAACGTCAACAAATACAAAATAAATAATAGTCTGTCAGTCTGTCAGTCAGTCCGTCAGTAAAGCTAGGTGAAGCTAGGTGCTCATTCCAAAATGTAGATTCGAATAAAGAAGAACGAGCAAGAACCTCCATTCGTTACTCTTTTTAAAGAGTATGTTCTACAATGTTTCTGATACATATTCCAATATTGTACGTATACGTGAGAACAATGCAAAGACACGCTTGACGCATTATACTAATTACAAAACTTACGAAAAAAAAAAAAATTATAATCTAACATGGTGCTTGATGGTGATGGATGATGGTGTTTTGATGATGTACCACTTTGTTTTAAGGCAAGTTTCAAGGACTACGTACAAAATTTCAGTTTTTAATTCGATGCCTTTAATCTGAAAAAAAAATCCAGGAGCATCAGAACCTGTGTCTGATTTGACTTTTTAATGACCTTTGTCTACATAATACTAGTCTATCTCTAAATTTAGTATACCAAATGTGGGGCTTCTCGTATCTCTCTAAAAAAAATACTAGCTGTGCTAGAAAGTTAAAAATGATGAATTTAGGGAAAATGAAAAAAATGATGTAAAAATGAAAAAATACGATAATTATAAAATAATTAGAAAAAAATTATATTATAAAAAATATTGTTAAATATTACTAAAATTGTTTCTTATTTATTGTACTTTTTTTTCATTTTTCCTGGATATTGATAAAATATTTAGCTTAACAATGTATTTCTTATCCAGTGTTACTTAACTCCTGCTCATGAATACACATTTATAGCGAGAAAATGTTAATAGAACAACACAATAGATTCCATTGGCAATACCGGCCGATTGATATCATTGTGAATAATTATTAATACCAGTTATAAAACTGACAGAAAACCATTATTTTAATCACATTTACAAAACGAATGACTTATATTTCTTTACTTTAAACGTTAGGATTTCCTCGTGACTTCATTAGAATTGTGTTCTAATTTCAATGTATTGAAGGATTACTTTTATTAAATTAATTGGAATTTAAAAAAGGTGGAATGTTGTTTCAAATTAAAACCAGTTTTTAGAAGCAGTACTCAAAGACTTAAACTTAGCTAATTATAATAAAGAAACGTAGATGATTTTGCGCAATTCTTAAAGGTTCTTGTGCAACAGTGGTTGACAGAGGTGAGAAGCAATTGGAATTAATCAGAGGGAAAGTCCTTAAAACCGTTAATTTTGAAGGGATTAAAAAGGCCCCGAACTTTAAGATGTTGGTCTTCACAAACCCAAAAGACCAAGGCTACAATAATACTAACCCAAATAACAAACACAAGTACAAACAGACCCACAAACATTAAAACATCTACTAAGTTTGTAAACTAGCAATAATTCTTCAATAATTAAGTCAGTTAAGATAATAGATCTATTTCTTTATACATTTTCTCACACACCTATCGACCTTTAAGCTATCGCAATAAGGGTCATTTTCCAAGTACATTTATAATTATAAAGGTTTTAGATTGGTTTGATACGATGATACTCGTGGTTATCAGGCAGAAGCGTGTGTTAATATCGTGAGTTCGAATACCAATTATAATGTTTTTATTTTTATCTTAAGTAGGCTGCTGATGTTATTATTTATTGCTATTATTAGATCTAAGCAATGTTGTTTCATGTATTGTGGTTGTGGGATAAATGTCATCGCAAGGTAATCTTTATGTGCAATTGCTACGGATCTCATAATGAAGATGTACTTGAATATATCTGATGCGAACTTCTCTTGCAATAAAGACACCAGTTTTTCCAAAAAACGCAACATCACCTCTTTGCGGATTATGGTATGTAATATATGTAGGTACCAATTTTCGTTTCCTCAGTTATTTTATAAGTCTCACCCAATAGGTGGTAAGCCTATAACCACAATACTGGACACAATAAGTAAGTACGAGAGAGCCATGTTTCGGCACTAATGGGCCGGCTCGACCGAAGTGATACCAAGGCCTCACAGAAATCGACGTGAAACAACGTTTGCGTTGTTTTTCGTAGTGTGAATGAGGTTATCGGAGGCCTAATTACTTCCTCCCCCCTTCAAACTCCAACGATCCTCAAACTCTTAATCCCCAAAACGCCGGTAACGCACTTGTAGCGCCTTTGGTGTTCCAGGTGTCCATGGGCGGCTCGTTTACTGGCCATATGCCATAAAAAAATCGAGACTCCGTGCAATTGGTAGGAATGTTTAGAAAACCCAAAAATTCGGAAAAGAAACCACTTGCTCGGTATTTGCGCACAATCGGTTAAACAATACGATACGAAATACTTCTTTTTTTGGAAAATAGGCAGTCTCTAACCCGCGTATTGTAGTAACAAAGTCCCATATTAAAAATACTGCAATACTTTCCTATGATACACTTGCTTTATACTCGCCGAGACCGAGAGCGAGTTTACTTAACCGATTTTTTCAACAATACCTTGATTGTTAGTTCGAAAATAAGTAAAGGTTGGAATATTTCATGGTATTGGTTTGTTATACGAGAAAATTATATTTTAATTTAGTAGGCTATTCATATTGTCGATTGCTGCATATGCTACTCACGAGTATGGATCCCTGGCGTGGTTTAAAACAAGTTAAGTAATATCAATTATTTTTAAAATTAAAATAAGTCAGTGGAATAAAATTTGAAATAAAAAATGGCTATAAAATTAAAAATTAACTTGCATATTATATTTGTTTATAGATCACATAATACAAAAACCTCCATGGATGCACAACTGCATGTACGTTCAGACCACCAGCGCCGGCACGGTAGCCCGGGGTCGCGGGTTCGATCCCGTGCAGGACGCGCATAAATATTGTTTCGTCTACAACAATCCCGATCATTTTTGTCTTTATTTATTGAAAGCATGCACTACCATTGTCATGGAAGGAACGTGATCTCCTTACAATGTTACTTACGAAAACAGAATGTTATAAACATATTTAGTTTATGACGATTTCTATAGATTGTTCTTGGATAGGTAGGTAATGAGTAATTCAATAAATTATGTGTAGCAGAAAATTAATATCTGTTTTACTAACCTCTCCTAAAGTTTAAGGTACTCCTAAGCTAAGATACCACCATCAACGTTTAGGTAACACCTATCTACAAGTAAATGGTTTTTTTTCGGTGCTACATCAGACTAAGTCACTTTTAGTTAAAAGACGGTTGATGAAAACGACTATAATTTGTACTATATTTTTTTTAAGGGGGAAATCCTCGAATGACTTCTCCTGCCTAGGTAAGGCGGGAGGGAGTGTCAGATTGACTAAAAAACCACCCTGTTCCTACTCCTGCACATCGAGCCGAAGCTCCGGTAAACTTTTACGTTCTCCGCTGCACCGTATCGGCATCAGACCTATACGACCTTATTCGTTGTGGTCTGATGGATCTTTTAGGCTAGATACTAAGTACTTTATGATGTTTTACTGGAAGTTGGTCAATAAAGGTGGATTTCAAATGGAATGGAGATTTTCGTATTGGTTAACCCGCTAACCACTAAATTTAACAAAAGTTTGGGTTTGTTATACTGGATTATAAATACTTAATTATAGGTTAGAATCTAGAACTATGATGATGATTTTAGATTAATGAATACCTTTTCTAGCCTCTTTTCAGAATGAAATATGACAAGATCTACAGATCTTGACTTAAAAAAACAGTCAGTCAGTCATCACGATATCACGATCATGAGTCATCAGAACACTGAGGTCTGGCACGTCACAGGAACTTTCTGTCTTTTCAGAACAACGAAATAAATCAGAAGATATTATAAAAGGAGAAGAAAAAATGATGAAATATGTCTATAAACTTTTTAGTATTGTCAAAAACTAAACATGGGATTCTAGGCAAATGGTGAACTATCTTTTTTACTTTTCCATTGATCTACTTCAATTTTCAAAGCGAAATATTTTAAATCCAGAGTGACAATACTCAGTAGTCAGCTACTGAGTACACAGTAACTTGGTTATCGTACGGGTATGGAGTGACGAAGTGACAGCCGTACGGCGGCGTCCTGTGACGACTCCAATCAATTTGTAGGGCCACAATACGCAATACATCGCGCCAAACTAACTGGCTCACACCGAGCATGGGATATTCTGAAACATTGTGAGGTAATTTAAATATTTTGGATTATATAGTACCTATGTAGTGAAATTTCATCGGAAAAGTTATCATATAATTGGGTAGTTGCCAGTGTAAGAAATTGAAAAAACTAATTAGTCCGTCAGTTAGATACTGAAAAAATATCAGACATGTATTTTTTATTTTCTCGTATTAAGTTGCAATACTTAGTTAAATTGCATTAAGTTTAGGAGTTCGTTACGTCACAATGTGCTGTAAAATGTAGCACGCTGTGACGTCACACGATATTTCAAAGGAATATATCGTCGAAAGTATTGAAGTTTGTGAGAAAGAAAAAAATATGTGTCTAATGTTTAATAATAATCTACCAGATGGACATTAAAATAAAATTTAGGAGACTACCGCATTGGTATATGAAGGTAAAAAACTTAGTTTGACCATACTCAGGGAACTTTTAACACAAAAAGACTAATTTAAGAAAAAGTGTATAAAATGTGTGTCACTGTAATATAATTCAGTCATCGTAATCTAATCTTATTTTTGAGCTAAGAAGAGATACAAATGTGATCCAAATTAACAAGAACGACCCCATAGAAAGCCCCAATTTGAACATGTTTAAAGAATATTGGCTTACATTGTAAAAAATCATTTTAAAAAAGTCTAACTTAAAATCCATTTCAGAATAGCCCACCTCACCGGGTGTCTCATACAAGATGCATAGAGGCGACGCGACGCTGCGCAGGAGTGCGCTGTGTTGTGCCGCTAATGAACGCAAGCGCACTCATTACTACCGCGTAACGAGACCGCACACATCCCATGTCGACACGTTCAATATTTAGATTGATGGGTAGGCAGAGCCGGTGGTGTTGTGTCATCGGTTTAAGAAATGTATTTCCTTTTGGTAATGTTTGATTATTTTTGGAATGTTCTGAGTGCTGATTTTTTAAGTTAACGCTACGTAGGTAGCCCTCTGATTAGTTGGTTCTTAGAGCAACCAATCCGATAGCAAATAGTGGCAATGTTAGGATAGCGTTAACTAAAAAAAATCTCGTACTAGGTCTTCTGTTGCATTATTAAATGTAGATAACGTAATCTTTCATTATTATTTATCCAAATTTTCTTTTTATATTGTGATACACATTAAGGATTTTCTCTTATATTGTCAAGTTGGGTGCGTTTCAACATACCTATAAACCACACTGTTTATTATTGTCTCTATTAGGTTCACCACAATTTGCACATCACACCCAAACCTGACAATAATTGTGAATAACGTCAATCAGGCAAGTAATTTTTCAGTACGGGAATCGAACAAGCGACACTTTAATCAGTAGATGGTGGTCTATTCACTACACCAACCTTATCATCATTGATTCTAAGCATGTCATCTAATGACATCTCACCTTCCATAGAACCAGCAACTATGTTCATATAATACATACCTACGTTAATATTCACACACAAACTTACATGTATGCATTTCAGCAATTATGTTTATACTAGCGATCCGCCCCGGCTACGCACGGGTGCAATATGCATGTATTATACATATAAACCTTCCTTAAGAACACTCTAAGCTCTCTCGTATCTAAGCATATATAGGAACAGACAGACGGCGGATAGCGACTTTGTTTTATACTATGTAGTGATAATATCTACCAAGTACTTGTACTATGTTAATTCACACACACATGTATGCATTTCAAAATAAATGACAATCAGTATTAATAATTCCGACTACATTTTATCTATAACTATGTATATGTGTAAGTATGTACATACATACAATTCTACATGGGTAAAGGCAACATAAATATGTTTGTATCAGCATTAAATTAAATTCCAACGAAGACTATTATTAGCATATCTCACAGGCAGTAAGTGAAGACTTATGGCGTATAAATATTATAATTTGCGATACAATGTATCGACAATAAGATTCACTTATACGCTTACGTCTAAATTTCAATGGTGGGGCTATTTTGATGTGTACTTCGTACTTGTAGCTAACAAATATTTCGTTTAGAATAACTATAATAGTTAGGTTGTAAGAGTTTCAAAACATAATAATAATAATAATAAGCCCCCTAAACAACCACACGTCCTGATCGACCATCTGATCACGTGGGGGGCGGACACACGATTACGAAATTACTGGCGTGGCTAACGTGGCTCTGGATACCCATTCAAAATGGAGACTCGTTCAAAGAGGAAACGTATAGGGCCGCTGCCCGGGGGCGATCGCCGGGGCACACCTGGAGCTGACGCTGGGTGTTTCAGCATGCGATCCGTCGGTGGTGTGGAGTTGAACTGGCGGGCTCCCATCAACAAACAAACTACAGCCGATATCACTGACGATGGTGGCAGACTAACGGACAGGACTAACACCCCTGTAGAACCGTTCAGTCCAAGCACAGCATCTTACGTACCATCCAGGTCACCATCACCATCTTTACCATCGTCACCTATATTATCATCATCACTTCCCATTGCTAATTTGAATACAGTTGATACGAATCCGACCTTGACTGTTGCGCGGGAGGTGTCTACCTTCTTACCCGCGTCCACCAAGGCCGGAAAAACAAGAGTTCGCATGAGATGGAGTAAAGAAGTTAACCTATTCATCATGCGAACCTACCTACATATTACAAAGTTAGAGACCGACATGACTACATACAGACAACAACTGCATCAACTTTTCTCTCAACAATATCCAGATGTTATAGTCTCAGAACAAAGAATTGCAGATCAAAGAAGAGTTATAGTTAGAAACAAACTTTTGTCCCAAGACGAGATAGACCAGTTAAAAGAAGAAGTCCGCATGCAATTAGAATTAGAAAATATCGAAAACCTTAACAATCACAACGTATTAACACCAAACATACAAGAAGAACAACCATCCTCGTACTCTCTAACACCTACTACTCAATCAGAATCTAACACTCAAACTCTCTCAATCTATCAATCACAAGCACACTCTCATACCATACATACATCTACACAAACTGAGAACTTGACTATAACAATAGAAAATGATATTGACACTCAAGCTGACACTCATCAAAATTTGCTATCTGACGCACATATACAACAACTACACGATACATTTAAAACAACACTTAATTTATATTCCGGGATGAACCCGGCAGTACGGCCTAAACTACCCAAGCTTAGGTACTCACCAAAACTACAGCAACTTGTCAATATATTTAACAAAAATATACTCATCCAATACATTACTGAAGACACTAAACTAACAGACGTACACACATTGATTTACTGCACAGCAGTGGTAATCTCTGAAGAATTGAATTATAAAATCACGGATTACACAGGCAACACGAAAACTAAAACTAACAATAAGCCAGCATGGCAAATTAGGCTAGAAAGAGATATAGAGAAACTTAGAGCAGACTGTAGTAGATTAACACAATACATAAATAACAATCGTTCAAACAAAGTAATTAAAAGAGTAGAAGCTATATTCAAAAATAAACAATACACTAAACACACGAGGCACGAAAAAGACAATAGGAAACCGGAAGAATTTTTAGATACTTTGAAACAAAAATTGGCCTTAAAAACCCATAGACTAAAACGGTACAAAAAAGCACAAGAACGCAAGACCCATAATTCGACATTTGCTATGAATGAAAAGAATTTTTACAGAAATCTACGAACAAAAGCACAAAAAACAATTGATACTCACATAGAATTACCTACAACAGAACAACTCGAGGCGTTTTGGTCAGGTATATGGGAAGATGAAGCACAACATAATGATAAATCAGATTGGATATCAGATGAAGCAGCCAGATGGAGTTCATTAGAAGAAATGGACTTTGTAGAGGTTACTGAGTCTGATATAACTAATATCACAGCAAAACTCCATAACTGGAAGTCCCCCGGCATTGATAAGATACATAATTATTGGTACAAAAAATTAGAATCCCTTCATAAAATTTTAGCTCAAAATATAACGGACATCATCTTAGGAAAACAGAACATACCAGAATTCATTGCCACTGGAATAACTTACATGCTGCCGAAAACACAGTATACATCAGAACCTTCCCAATACAGGCCCATCACATGCCTACCCACACTGTACAAAATTATAACATCCACAATTACTTCAAAAATCAACAAACACATAGAACAACACAACATAATAGCGGAGGAGCAAAAAGGATGCAGGCGGGGCCACATGGGCTGTAAGGAACAACTAGTTATAGATTCGGTGATACATAAACACGCTGCTACCAAAAATAAAAATTTGCATTGCACCTACATAGATTATAAAAAAGCTTTTGATAGCATCCCACATTCCTGGTTAATACAAATATTACAGATTTATAAAATAAGCCCCAAAATTATAGCATTTCTGAAAAATATAATGGCACAGTGGAAAACCACACTTCAATTAAGTCATCGCAATAATACTGTAACAACTCGACAAATAAGTATAAAAAAAGGCATTTACCAGGGTGACTCTCTTAGCCCAATGTGGTTCTGCCTCGCCCTTAACCCTCTATCCCACTTACTTCACCGTAGCCAAGCCGGTTATTGTCTTTCTAACACCACAGAAATAACGACTATCTCCCACCTTATCTATATGGATGACATTAAATTGTATTCAAAAACGGAAAAAGAAATGAAAACACTAATAGATATTACTACAAAATTCAGTAGAGACATTAATATGCGATTTGGGTTGGATAAATGCAAAACAATACACATCATTCGGGGCAAAATTAAACCAGGAGACTACTATAAACAATATGGACGTTATCACTGCTATGGAACCAGATGACTTCTATAAATATTTAGGTACAGACAATTCAAAGGGTTAGATCATAAAACAATTAAAACACTTTATGTAATGAATATAAAAATAGAGTAAGCGCATATGTAAAACTCAACTCTCTAGTAAGCATTTGATAAAAGCATGAATACCTACGCGATCCCTATATTAACCTACTCCTTTGGTGTAATTAAATGGTCGAAAACTGACATCTACCAATAGAAAGAAGTACACGCACTACACTTACCAAATATAACAATCTACATCCCAAATCCGCAATAGAGAGGTTAACAATTAAGCGACAACATGGGGGGAGAGGCCTTATAGATATCCACCACCTTTGGCAGAAACAGATAAAAAATTAAAATTATTTTTCCACGCAAAATCCAATACAAGCAGCATACACAAAGCCATCGTTACAAACGACACCAACTACACGCCCCTCAACTTACATGAACCAAACTTAGCACGACGTTAACAACGACCCACAGACACAAAAATTAGAAGACTGGAAGAAGAAAGTATTACACGGCCGTCACCCTCATGACTTGAACAGGCACACATAGACACATAGCTTCCAATAAATGGCTTAAGTAGGTAATTTATTTCCGAAACCGAAGGTTTTAATTGCTATACAAGACCAGATAATTAATACAAAAAATTATAGAAAATTTATCATCAAGGACCCTACAATTACAAACGACAAATGCGCAAATGTCACACCCAGCCAGAGACCATTCAACACATTACAGGAGCATGCACAACACTTACTCAAACAGACTACACTCACAGACATAATCAACTAGCAAACATCATCCATCAGAACCTAGCAATCAAACATAAACTCATACAGGACACAAACACACCTTATTATAAGTACACACCAGAAAACGTGTTAGAAAATACCACACACAAACTATACTACGATCGTGCCATTCTAACAGACAGAACCATCCACTACAACAGACCAGACATAACCCTACGAGATAAAATAAATAATATTACATACTTAATAGATATTGCAGTTCCAAATACACACAATTTATAAAAACTATTGGAGAAAATAAGTAAATATGCTGAATTAAAAGAAGAAGTCGCTAGGATATGGAGACAAGAAAAAGTGTATATAGTCCCTATTGTTGTCTCCACCACGGGTGTGATACCCAAGCACCTGCACAATAGCCTGAAACTCATAGACCTAAAAGATACTACCTATATCACACTACAGAAAGCAGCCATATTGAACACATGCAGGATAGTCCGAAAGTTTATGCAGTTGGAAGAAGACACCACAAACACATAATTACACACCACACCCTACTTTCACTTGGCCCTGGCCCGTAAATGTAGGTGAATACCAGCTTTCAGAGCTGAGAAAAAGTTAACTACTCAAAAATAATAATAATAACAGACTGAACTTGACACCCTGGATAGACGAGTCCGGACCCTGCTGACTGCAAATCGCATGCATCACCCTCGTTCGTCGGTCATGAGGTTGTACATCCCGCGGAAGTGTGGTGGTCGAGGCTTATTAAATGCTAAGACCCTTCACAACCGTGAGGTGTGCAGCCTCAGGGAATATTTCCTGAAAGTCAACGAGGGTATGCATCGAGAAGTAGCAGCGGTGGACAATGGATTCACTCCGCTATCCTTGGCAAAAGAGAACTGGCGCAAACCTGTGGTACTGAGCGTCAATGATCGCAAGGAGGTATGGCATAGCAAGGAGCTCCACGGACGCTTCTTCCGGGCCCTTCATGGGCCCAGTGTAGATTTTCTAGCGTCCGTATCTTGGCTACGATTCAGTAATCTCTTTGGAGAAACTGAAGGATTTGTCTGTGCAATTATGGACGAAGTTATCCTTACGAATAACTACCGGAAATATATAATTAAGGATGGGACGGTTGACATATGTCGGGCATGTCATAGTCCTGGTGAATCCATTAGACATATTATTTCTGGTTGTGGTCGTTTGGCTAACAGTGAATATTTGCATAGGCATAATCAAGTAGCCAAGATTATCCATCAGCAACTTGCTTTGCACTATCGACTTGTTGAGTCTGAGGTACCGTACTACAAGTATGTGCCCGACCCAGTTCTGGAAAATGACCATATCACATTGTACTGGGACCGGTCTATCATTACTGACAGGACTATTGTAGCCAATAAACCTGACATAGTAGTGATAGACCGTCAAGTACGCCGCACGATCATAATCGATGTCACCATTCCCCATGACGAGAACCTCGTGAAAGCTGAGAAAGATAAACAAATAAAATATCTAGACTTAGCTCACGAGGTTGTCGACATGTGGAGTGTGGATTCGGCTATCATTGTGCCGATAGTCGTGTCGGCCAATGGGTTAATCCCTAAAAGCCTCGACATCCATCTCAGGAGGCTGGCGTTAGGTGGATGGATCAAGGGCCTGATACAGAAGGCAGTTCTCCTAGAAACGGCACGTATCGTGAGGAGGTTTCTGTCTCTGGAGCCCTAACCACCGGTAGCTTGGACCATGTTCCCGCTACTGGTCGGGTCCTATTTTTTATATTTTTAAATATTATTTTTTTTATTTTGTAAGTAGTATTTAGAAATATAATTTATGGAGAATTTTAAATAAATATATGTAAATAATAATAATAATATTCTTTATTGTACACCACATAAACATAAAGGACAACAAACAATTGATATAGTGCACAATGGGCGGTCTTATCGCACAAGGCGATCTCTTCCAGACAACCTTTGGATGGAGCTGTAATAGGAGACAGATATGGGTCGTCTAGTGTACAATTTAATGACTTTAAAATAATAATAATAATACCGTGTAATAATATGTATATAAAATATATATATATATATACATATAAAAATAAATAAATATATATATTATATGCCTACATAAATGTAATATATACCTACAAATCAAACTAAAACTAACATAGTGCTGTGAAGTTTGCGGAGCACGTAAGGGATTCTTAACTTTGAACTCTTATGAGGAGGAACCCCTCTGTGGTTCGAAACTAGTAGATCATTATACAACTTTAGACAGTTATGATATAATTGGACTTGCTCAAAACCACTACTTAAAAATAAGAATGTATACATTAGGCCTTAGATTTTCACTCTGAGTTAATTGACATGTAACAGTGCTGTCTTGTAGGCTATTTTCAGAAATAAATTCACTTGTTTCTATCAGTTAGCTTTTCATACAACGGTATTTAATATTTTTTACTACACTAGGATTTACTTAGGTAATAGAAAACTACAAATGCTTGCAGAATTTTCTTCCCGTGTATTCCCAACAGGACGATCCTCGTTGATTCCAAGGAGGTACTAGCGTTGCATAATATCAGTAATTTGACCTTATCATCTGGTTCTAGGGGAGAAAATCGGGATGTGACCCGTATCTGCGATAAGTAAAATTACTATCCAATGCTTTTAAGATCATAGATTTATTATTATCTAGGTTGTAATGTAAATTCAGTAATAAATGTGTAAAGAGAAAGATAGTTTTGAAACTAAAATCTGTCGATAACATCAGTTTCTATGTTAACGCTAAATTACATGATATCATTCAGAATTATTTCTCAATCATGTTTTATTTGTCATACATAAGTTATGACAATTCATTATTTTTGACTGACTTGTCATAACTTATGACTGCACGGTTGGTGCGGTGGCTGCCGTGCAACGTGTTGAGGGTTCGATTCCCGCACGAAGCAACTCTTTTTATGATCCGCAGGTTGTTGTTCCGGGTCTGGGTGTCATGTGTATGTGAACTTGTATGTCTGTAAAGGCACCCACGAAACAGGAGAAAATCCTAGTGTGGGGTCCCGTTTTAAAAAAATAAAAATAAAAATTCTCTCTTCTCATCAATGAACTCGAAGAAGAAGCCAAGAACTATTCTCTTGCAATTCTTCTTGAAACCAGTCATGAAGCAGTCGGCAGTGGCTAAAACTGTTAAACATTCGCATTCGCTTCCTCCATATCAAAAAAGACGCGAAAAAACCTTCCATATGATAAAATTCTTGGGACGAACTGCATTGTTTCGAGCACGCGTCGATATAAAAACGCTATTGTAATACTGAGGAAATGGAAAGTGGTAGTGTGCGTAACGCGAGGCAACCCCGCGCTGCGTACGCGCCGCTATGCGATTCATAGGATCAGGGATGCGAGCGACCCTCTACAATAAAAAAAATATTGACTATGAAACCTATGACATCAAACAATTTTGAAGTTTTATCCGCCACTAGAGTGACCATTGACCGATACGACGTAGCATTCCATGTGGTAAACGAAAAAAGTATATACATAGTATGTAAAATATAATGATGACGTCACTTATTTGGATTCCTTAACCCGTCGAGCGTCCGCGTTCCTTATAATCCAACGGGTGCACACGTGACATTTGAAGCATTTTTTCTTATGATCCACCGGGTGCTCATAAGGACGCTCGAGGGGTTAATGTATTTTCTTTCATCTTTGACCTACGTGATCTTCGATCAATTGTGTATTTCCATTAACTTTTCCTAGTCTTATAAAGCACTAACACAAATCTGTAACCAGTCATACGTACTTGAAACCCCTTACATAAAACAAAATTTCTGCCCATATAAACTGCATAAATTCTGTGGTTATGTTTACACATAATACCTTAATTGGAACTCATTTTCCGTTCAGATTTCACCATCAAATCAAATGATAACTTAAACAACAACAAAATTGGATAAACAAATGGTTATACCTGAGACAACCCTAAACAAATTCATAATGTTTTATTGTACCCAATGCAATGTGCGTCGAATACTTGCGTGCGCTCAAAACAATTCAGTGTGCGCGTGCCTTTACAGCCACCGACGCACATACGTTTGTATGAGATTACCCGATTACTTTACTTGCAGATTGGATGAAAATATAATTCTGTAAGTATATAAGTATAGGAGAATGCGAAATTGGTCAGCAGATGTTCCTATGACGGCTTGTTTGAAAATAAATGAGTTATCTGATGTTGTAAGTTGGGATCGTATGAGGTTCCTTGGTTGCGTATTGATGTTCAATGAGAAACAGTGTTTTTTAGTTGTAATATCAAGTATGTATGTAGACAAGTACTCGTAGAGTGAAGGCGAGGAAGATGAATGACTATATTGATAATAAGTATGTATGTAGACGTAGAGAGAAGTCATATTCTTCACTCGTAGAGTGAAGAATATGAATGACTATTCATCGTAACAAATCCCTTGGTTTCGGACACTCTTGGTTTGGTTATTCCGCTAGATTCATATAACAGAAGCATACCATAAAAAATAATGCATCGTGCACGCATTGCAGCGTCGATTTTGAAGATATTTAGTATGTACTAGTGCATTTATAATATTGGATTAAATGACGAGTTTTCATCATCAAAAAAGTTCTCACCAGCAACGACTCTCATATAAAATAGAAGATTACCCTATTTTCACATACATTAAATGCATGGATGGCGCGGTGGCTGGGCAACCGCCTGCCACGTAACGTGTCGCGGGTCCGAATCCCGCACGGAAAGAACTCTTTTTATAATCCACAAATTGTTGTTTCGGGTCTGGGCGTCATGTGTATGTGAACTTGTATGTTTGTAAACGCACCCACGATACAATATAAAATCCTAGTGTGGGGCAACAATATTTTTTTATTCAAAGAAATCAAACCTTTTAACTTTGACTGGTTTATATCACATAACAATTATCAACATTTTCACGCACAAATAACAAAGTTTCTTACCCTATAACGTCTACGTCGAGTCCTTTAGTTGCCCTGTATTCTTTTTTTACACAAAAGGCGTTGTGCGGCCAGCTGCACATTCCTAAAGCTATTTTAAAAATCCTTCATAGAGTTTTTGTAACAAAGCGTTGTGCTCTATCTCAATTGACCATCCTTTTTATACTCCGAACCATCCATTTTAACAAGACCTCCAATAACAGTTTGTATGCCTTTGATAGGAGACAATTTTGTGGAGGAGAGAGGGGTGGGGAAGGCTTTGTTAAAATGGTTAGCGTTCAAACACGGATTGGACGCATCGTATCAATTTATTTGAAAACGCGTCGGTATTTTAAGAATGTCGGAAGTGAACTGCTTTTGCTGCAGTTTGAGATTCATTGTCGTGGTTAATAATGTAGTTATTTTAAATTATATTAACACCACTATCTCGTTAATTGGTCCCACGTCAGACTGCCGAGCATTGGATAATTTTAATTTTATTTGATAAAATTATGACAAAGTTTAATAGAAATTTTCTAATTGCGCCTTATCTGGAAATTGTGCCCAGTGTATGCTTATCTCATATTATATGATATCTTGGAGATAAAAAGCCGTGACATTATATTGCCGGTGAGAGGCTAGGCAACCTAAGAAGGTTGCTCGTTACTCAAAACAACAATAAAATAAAATATACAATCATATCATTCATAAATTTGTAAATAACAAAATATAAACAAAAGACAAAATCGAAGTCTTTGACATTTTTAAATCTCCATCGAAATTTCCATCACATTCATTCAACGCATTCCAATTTCAAATATCGAGAAAACTCCCAGCCAGCCAGTTAATAAAGCGGCATTACTGTCAATGAGAACAGTTTGAATTCAAACTTTTTTTCTTTAACTTTTTCTCTTGTGTCTAATTGGTTGGAATCCAGCAGGCACGCCAGGCGTTCGAAACACGTAATTGTCACAGTCCACCAGATGGCAGCTATGTGCTCGTCACCGTAGCCATCTTAATTAATTTCATGGATAAATGTGGGCGGTTTTTATTAAGAACATTGTTAATTAAGTTAATTTCTTATTGTTTGTTTTTTGTCATTGTTGTTTGTTATTGGTTGTGGAAATTGTGAAGTACTTATTGTAAGGTGATTTTCATTGGAAATATCAGCGTCGTGTTTTATGTAAGTTTAAATTACATTTCTTTTTTCTTGATTTTGCATGTTCCAATTTTAAACTGTTTAGTATAAGCGTTTATTTGCATTGTTCTTACATATGCATACAGGATTGAAATATTTATCAGAGATATTGTAAAACATCCATTTTTAAGAAAGAGTAACGAATGGAGTTTCGTGCTCGTTCTTCTCCATTCGAATCAACATTTTGTAATGAGCTCTGCCTGACTGACTCGCGGGCTGACTGACAGACTATTATTTACATTTGTTGACGTTTAAAAAGTACCAAATTATGGTTTAATTGAAATAAAGGCTTTACCTTTGACTTTGACTTATAAAATTCTTAGCTTTTATATATTTTATAGTCTAGAATTTCTTTTTGACATAACGTAACGTTTTGTAAAGTTAGATTATTGTAAGAATTCAGTATTAGAGTGAAAACCACGGTATTTCTACCCACACCGTAATCATAATTCCTTATAACTGAAAACGAAACACGAATCTTTGTTGTTCATACTTCAAATTGGAATAAAGCTTCATAATGATAGATCAATCATAGTTTCCTCGGTAAAATCTTATGTCATTCGAGTTTTAATATACTGATCTAGGTACCTATAACATATCTGATATTCTGACTATGTTTTGGATATGATATTTTTCATAATAGGTAAAGACCTATTATGAAAAATAGCTAATGAGCTATGAAATATCAAATCAAAGTAATTTTGGTTTGATTAAGAATTCTAATTTTAAATTAATATCATTTTTAAAACACGATGTTTCCAGAAATGGTTATTTGTTTATTGATTAGTGTTACATTTTCATTGCAATTAAATATTTTTTGTCATCGTGGATACGTTAAAAAATCGAGTAATTATGGAATATGAGTAGCACCGTGGTAGCAACGCAACGACGTTTACGAAGCTAACACTACAAATCAACGCACCATCTGTGATTGGATTTCTCCCTTCTGTTCTGGAAATGTTAAGATGGATATAATAGAAAAACCTATAGCGAAAAAATCTAAGTGGATAAATGTCATTCCCATTTTCTTCACTCAGCTGTGACCCACGCATAAAGCCACAGCTTAAAATTACATGCACAACGACCCTCAACAAAATTTTCAATAGCAACCTCAATGGTCAACCACCCACAGCTTACACAACCAACCTTTAGCGTTTAGTTCCTACTCCACTTTTCCTAGTAAACGTCTAGTATCTGCTTCGCAGTAAATCTCTTTGTAACACGAGGCTACAAATTACGCTCAATATCGACGGTGATATGGCTCTGGTATCGGTTGCCATGGCAACGGGCGTGAGAATCCCCCGGTCACTGGTACCTGATGACCTTTGGGCGGTGGTCAATTGTGTATAGGATGATGTTTTTATTTACTTGCTTGTGTTATGTGTGGGTGGTTTTGTGTAGTGTGTATTATCGTTGTAGTGTGTTGATATAATTGGTGCGTGTTGGAGGTACTTTATTTACACCGTCATACTTAGCGAAAAACATACCAAAAAGAACGAAAATACTTAACGGGTAATTTTTTTAATATATTAATTGCAATTAGGTGATGTTTTTTAAACTTTGTTTCAATGTTAGATAATAAAGGCAATTAAAATATTTATTACCGATTACTACGTACATACATACGTATCGTTCGTAGCATTTCATTAAGAAATATGTAAAAGGAGAACAGAAGCTTTTAATAAAATTAAACACATCTAATGAACTGTAAAAAAGACTAAGTACACTACATTGTAACGTATCTAAATGAATATAAAAAAACACGCTGTACATTTGTTTTGCACAGTGAACCAAAGGCAGAGAGCATTCCTACGAGTAAGTAAAATGATCAGTAATCTCTTACTAGTGTGAATCCTAGAGTCTGTACTTCATCTACTTTATCTACGTATTTAACTTCGAATTTAACTTAAATGTCGCTTGCAATGTATTCTTTCCTAGAGAGATTGGAATATTGTTATATGTTTTTAACATAGATTACTATTTAATGAGGGTAAACAATTATTATTAATCAACTTACTTTTTTTAAGGGGGGAAATCATCGAATGACTGCTCTCGCCTAAGTGAGGCGGGAGGGAGTGTCAGATTCTTACTGACTGAAAACCACCCTGTTCCTACTCATAAGCAATAAGTTTTATTTATTTATTTATTTATTTATTTATTTATTTTTATTACAGAAAACTCAACAGCTTATTTAGTAAATGCTACATCTATAATAATGACAAGGCATGGAAACTTAAGACAATAACAGAGTTTTTCAGCATGCGTCAGGTAAAAGTAGGAGAGTGAACAATATAAAATAAAATTAAACAATCAAGAAAAATTTATATAAAGCAATAATTAAGTTTTGATTATAAGATTTAGAGTCGGGAACAGTAATAGATATATTTTCTATTAATAGAACAGTTGATGGCTTGCCCTCCCTCTTTTTATAATATTATTAAGGAAAGTGGTGTATGTAAAGATTGCTTTTTTTAAGGGGGGGGGGGGGATCATCGAATGTCGTCTACCACCTGGGTGAGGCGGAAGGGAATGTGAGACTCTTCCTGATTAAAAACGACCCCGTTCCTACTCCTGCCCTACGAGCCGGAGCCCCAGAAACCCGTTAAGTCCTCCGCGGTATGTAAAGATTGTTTGTATTTCAATTTTATTGTCTATTTCCTGAGCACGCATATCCTGTGATACATACCTGTTGTCAAATTGATATAAAGGATTTCTGTACTTTCAAAGTCATTTATTATTTCATTGATTAGTTTCTATTATTTTACATTACATCTTGAAAATAATATTGTAGGATTTATACTTTGTGAAATGTTTTTCATTTTTCATATCGAATAATCTATTGGTCTAAACAATAAACAGTTTGCACCAGGTGACTAGATAAGACCTATAGTAAAAAGCTAAATATTAAAAAAAACTATATAATGTTTTATATTAAGTTAATAATAGATTTTTTCTAACAATGTAACAACATGCTAACTCCATACACAACGTTTGTAACGTTAAATTGAATTTTATCCATCCAACCAATCCATTCACAATTTTTAAAGGAAACATCATACATTTTTTGCTTCTAAATAAACACCAAAGAATGTATGAAATATGTAAGTAATTGAGATATTTTGAATCGAGCACAAACATTATAGATCACATTTTTTGTCAACAAAAGGTCTGCACTCAATAAATACTCGTTTTATTTCTATTTCTACAATCACTGCCATTTTACCGGAACCCGGGGTCAATGACATATTATTTTAAAGTTGATCTATATTTCACAAAAAAAACTAAACAATTCGTCCAAAAAACACACTTGATTACGTCTCTTTCTGTAAATAGTGACCGTTCTAATTGTATGGAAGAGAAAGAGACAGAGATAGTTTGCCAGTTTGTCGCTACAATGGGCCGGCTTTCGCAGTGATCCGTGACGACTGTTCGCTTCGAAGCGGAGGTGACAATGCGGCGGAACAACGATGATCGTGTTGTCTCTTTCACTCGCTATTTTTTCAATCGAATGTTGACAGTCATTGATGACGCAACGCTTGTAAAATTATCAAGGCTGTCTATTATCAGTGTGATAATTTACACGTGGTGTGAAGTTTTGACATTTATCAAAGTTATTGCCCACTAAAATAGCGTTTATTGCGTTTTTGTCACGATACTAAAATTATAGAGGAAAATTATGATTTTATACGAGTTTTGTAAAATGGCTGCGTTTTATGAATGTTTTATTTAGTGGGTGGTTCCCAAAATTGATATATGACCATAATAAACATGTTATGTGATAAAATTATTTTGGCAGTTTAAATTGAGCGTTGATGTCTTTTGTTCTTGGAAAGCTTTTTGTGAACTTTTGGCTGATTTTGTTAAATGTTAGCTTTTCAAAAATAGTTTTAAATTATTTGTGAATATAAGAATAGAGATACTATGTTATGTTAAATGTGTTTTAGATATGTGTAGATTTGTTATTTACTGTTGCTTAATTTGACTTGGCTACGACCTATTTTTTGTATATCTATAGTACCTATTACTACTAGGCATGCATACCACTAGGCATGCATAATATATTTTTACTTGTGTTTTAAATAGAACTTACATGAATAGAATTTAATGTAGGTACTTACGTACAATATAAATTCGAATGATAGTGAAATTGGCAGCTAAGTTAGTATAGATACTTTTTATATTTACTATATTTTTAAACAATAGTCCTAATTTTCGATAAATGTTATCTTAATAAACAGTCCAATTGTCAAAATCATAAAGTAACCAACTTTACCTATCAGTCAAATTAAACAAACATCGATATTGAACTGAAAAGTGTCTATTCAATCAATACATCACACACAAGCATAAAGTACGAAAATAGTTCAAGTTAAAAGTTATAAATTACCAGCAAATCGATCAAACGCATTTAACTAAACACGTGGCCGAAACGTTAGAACGAATTACACAACTGAACACAATACATTTTCATTGACAGAAGTACTTTAACAACACAAAAAGCCTCGGCTCCGGTTCACCACGGACCATAATACTCGCATTCATAACAAGATACAATAATCCCACTTTAAAAATAAACCATCCACTCCAACCCGTCAAAATTAAAAACAAAACTTAAGTCGACTCATCAACATCAGTCAGCAATGATGCTCAGCACCGTTAGCCCGCCGACAGACCGATCTACATATCGAAAGTCCTTTCCGTGAGAAAATCTTTTAGAATCATCGACAGTTCTAATACATCCTATACTCTTTGGAGGCTGTGAGCGAAGGTTTCATAGGTCGAAAAGCGCGCGAACGCAGTGTGGCGCCGATGGCCGTGCGCACAGCACGCTCACACGACCGCGCGTGCGCAACCACGCGACCTGTCAACCGCTGTCAGTTCCGACTTCCAGCACGGAACGCGTTACTGGCAAATTGACTTTTAAAAATGGAACGGATGACTTTCGACTTTTTTACCGTTGACCTCACTTAATTTTTTTTAAAGATAGTGTATTATAAAGGGTGAAGTGATAAACATTTTTGAAGCGACTGTACTTACAAAGGTTTAGAAATATTTACACAGAGTGTTCCGAATTCAGTGCTAAACGTTCTCTAGGTCCGCTTAATATTCTTCAGTGGTGCCAAGGGCGTGAATCTTGACTTGTTTGAAGTGTGAACTGAGTACATAGTTTGTGAACAATATATTTAGCTGAAAATTGTGTTTTCATTTCAAACCTGAAACATTCTTCCACAAATTTTTGGAATTCACTCCTGTTGCATAAGGATTGCACGTACCTTTGAATTGCTCGGTAAGATATTTCCTTTTATTAAATTTCATTTATTTACAAACTTTCAGTTTCAGTATTGACGCTTGCTTCGTTCTACAGATTCTATTGATTATAATTTAAAGGCTTGTGCTATGACCAGACTAATATTTAGCTCTTGTCCATCCTGTCTACTAGATTATATGGTTGCATTACGTTTCATCATGTCAGTAAGGTTACTGGAGGCGCAATTACCATTGCCCATTCTGCCTAATACCAGAATTCCCAACAATCGTCAAATTCTTAATCCCCAAAAGGCACTTGTAACGCCTCTGGTATTCTAGGTGTTCATGAGCAACGCCGATTACTTACCATCAGGTAATCTTTACACTCGTTTACCAGCTTATCCCATAAAAAATATGTAACTTTGTTAGTCTAGATACATTTATTAAGGCTAGGAAGATTCTCATACCTAGAAAGGAATTAGACTCTAGTATAAACCCTGTATATATAATTACTTACTTATATGGAAGAATCAAAGCAAATTGCAAGGCAAAAAACAATAAGATTTTATCAATGGGTTAAACGTACCTTTTAAATGACTAGTTTATTTTTCATTATTGTCTGCTAACCACATTTTTTCTTCAATAATTTAGGCATCTTTGGCGTTCAAAGATATCTTACGTCATTCACTTTTCACTATAGTATTCTCATTTCTAGGTCACGGCTCCCTATTGACTTCACTTGAATTCCTCTGTATCACTTGTTTTAAGACAATCCTTCAATTGCAAATGTCTAAATAACCCAAGCTATTTCTGTTAGAAAAACGAACTAAAGGTACTTCGATAGTCTATGATTTATAATTATGTAAACAGCTTTCTCACCAATAATATTAGGGACTAAATGTTACATCTACCTGATGTCATAGAAAATAATACCAGAGTTTATTTATTTCCACTAAGGTGTCTTGTAAATTGGCAAGAACTTGACCCAAAACCTAAGTCAACGACCAACATTTATGTAAAATCATAAACGGTGGATGTTTCACATGAACCATACATCTACACCGCAAATCTATAAATTAAACAATGTATCATAAATCTCGAAGAAAATAATTCTTTAATATATTTCATAATGTCCTAATGTTTCCATTAAAGTATTGTAGTGCCACTTAACCTTTTCGTTAAATCAGCGTGAGAGGTCCACGTTTGATATGCCGCCAGCCAGTTTAGTTTGACAGAATGCAATAAGCAAACGAATCGACCGTATTGATTTTGTATTTGTTTTCTTTTTAATACAATTATTTAAAAACTATTCTGTTCTAGGTTAGAGTTCAAAAAGAACGTGACGTTGGTAGACCAACGTCGGTTTCATTTAGTTTTTTTATTGCCAAAGTGAAACGGTTTAAAGTTAAATAAATGTGATATCTTCAACTTCATAATACCAGATCCAAAACAGTGCCTTTATCTTTTAGCGCTTGACTACAGAGAGAGTAGAAAACTAAATGTATGGGGATGACACTGACAAGTGTCAAAATTTACGTCAATTCCATATAATTTGGGTTTCTATTCTATAAGTAGACAAGCGCTAAATGGCATTTGGCTACAGCTGGTGAATAGAAAAAAGCTATGGACCAAATAACATTATTTAGGACTTTAGGATTCACTAACTAGTGAATAAATAATTTACATACAATCGCTAGGAATTAGAAAAAATACAATAAGCACCTTACCTTTGGAGTAAAATAATGTAGTGTTCTTACTATAATCAGATATCATAAAAGATGGATTACATGCAAATGCCCTAAATTAACAAAAATCTCCCATACACTTCTCGTTTTTTAAACATCGTTCTTATTATAAGCTTGACATTTTGATTTAACTGAACAAACCGGAACTAGAACAATGTGCTCCTGATAAATGTGCTGATCAGCTAATAATTTAAAATTGTACTAGAAATGGAGTTTATAGAATTGGAGCAAATGACGATAATACATTTCTTCTACTACTTTTTGTTCTAGTATTATTTGGGTCAAGGTCTTGTCTCTTATAATACTAAACCAGTAACAACTACAATAATAACTGCCAAAAATACACAAGTCTACAAACCCGTTTAGAGGATGAAAGCACCAACGTTATGTCATCAAACATTAAAAAAAAATAACAAAACCTTTCGTAATCCTAAAATGCGTCTGGCATTAAGTAATTACGAGACAAAATCATAGTTTCCAAAACCACAATACAAATTATCTGACAACTGAACGTTTTTACACAATCACTAAGGATAATTGTGGAACTACCTACCTAATTGACATAAAAAGTCATTGGGAGGAACTACCAAATAATATATGAATAATACTAGCCAGTTCTAGTAGTTTTTTGTATCCATGTTATTTAATAGGTCAAATGAATGACGCATCCAGTACTTTGTAGCTGCGTTTTTTTCATCACCTACCTATTGAATATGAATTGTATTGTGATTGTAATTAGGTGTATTTTTCAAGTGGTTATTATTTGTCTTGTTTTTTTTTTGTAAATGGAGCAGTGTTTGAATTGAGTCTGGTTTGGTGTTTTGGGTCCTGACAGCCGTGAAATTTGTGGGATACATTTCCTGGTCGTTATTCTAGTATTAAAATGAATTGTGTTGTTTATTTCTATTGGGAATTGCAAACATAACGAGAACCGTATGAAGGGTAGCGATAGTAATTATGTTATAGATTGTGTTCTTTCCAATTTCATTTTTAGAGTTATTATTGTAATTAGAAATCATTGGGTCTGAAAATACGAGCCTATTATAGTACACCAAGTTTACACAAAGATATTTTTGAATTACAGAAATAAATCACAGCACATACGATTAACATTTGACAACACGGTTAGTGCTGTGACAGGGGTTCTATTCCCGCCCGGAGCAACTCTTTGTGTGATCCACAGATTGTTGTTCCGGGTCTGGGTGTCATGTGTATGTGAACTTGTATGTTTGTAAACGCACCCACGACACAGGAGAAAATCCTAGAGTGGGGGCAACGTTTTTTTTTAAATACGATTAATATAAAACGACTACTTATAAATATATAAACCACATATATAAGGTAAATACATGTTTTATATACAAACTCTATTCTATCAATTCGTTGAAATAAAACTCAATAAATCATCGTCCAATAATATAATTATTGCTAAAAAACCGATCATATCTAAATGCAATTAACAATGTTTGAATTAAAACGTTTTACGATAACAACTTATTTATTTTATTATATACTCATTAACTTGTTTAGCTAACTATTTATAATATATTTTATATTCCTCATTAGTATATCTGATAAAGTTATAAAACTATTTCGGAAAAAACAAATAACAATTTTATATAAAACCTGTTTTTGACTTCGGTCTGAGGCTAAAGGCTTACTACGAGTTTGGTTTACGTTTAAAGTACTCGAAACGAGACCGCGTTCAGCACTCTGATTGGCCGGCTCCTTTGAACCAACCAATCAGAGGCCTTAGTACAAGTTTGGTTTACGTTTAAAGTATTCGAAACGAGACCGCGTTCGGCACTCTGATTGGCCGGCTCGAATGAACCAACCAATCAGAGTACCAAGCACGAATAACTATCGCAATCGTAACGTAATAGTATCGAGTGCGTTAGGCGCTCTGAGGGCTTAGTACGAGTTTGTTTTACGTTGAAAGTAATCGAAACGAGTACACGTTCGGCGCTGTGATTGGCCGGCTTCAATAAACCAACCAATCAGAGTGCCGGACGCCGTCTCGTTTCGATTACTTTAAACGAAAAAGAAACTCGTACTAAGCCCTCTGATTGGTTGGTTTTTGGAGCCGGCCAATTAGAGCGCCGAACCACTCGATACTATTTCGTTACGATTGCGATAGTTATTCGTGCTTGGTACTCTGATTGGCTGGCTCCTATGAACCAACCAATCAGAGCGTCGGACGCGTACTCGTTTCGATTACTTTAAACGTAAAAGAAACTCGTACTAAGATCTCTAGACAATGTAAGCAAAGGTATATTATTTGACGTCCTAGGTACGGTATCCGGGTTCAGCCTCACCTGTTAATTGAGCCGACTGTAAACCGACACATGCGTACTGCCTTCAGAACGGGTCCGCTCAAACTGTTGTGGTTCTTTCCTCAAAAGGCCACTACAGAAAGAACTTGCACGGTTCTCACACATAATCTATTATACATATTGTCTGGACTTTAAAAGAGACAGACCTCTGAGTTTGTTTCGGCATTTCTTCTCAGAGTAGTCAGTTAGGAAATGTCGACCTCATCGTTCGCTTGATAAAATTGACGTGTAAAAGTGCTGCCTTGTAGTCTATTTGCAGAAATAAATTCACTTGTTTCACTTGTTTCACTTGAACGGTACGAGTAATCCGATTTAGTAAATTATTAGCACGGACATTGTAATATAGTGCAAGTGGTATTCCTGATTTCATACATAAAGGTCGTTTTATAGTTTATTCGAGAAAAGTAAGTACATATATATAAAATAAATTCATGCAGTTCTTTCATGGTACATTATTACAATTTTCAGCTTTATTACAATAAGTATAGGAATGATAGTTGTATGATTTTTTAAAAAGGTTAGCAAAAGATTAGTAGCTTCCGGGTGTGCGTGTCATGTGTATGTGAACCTGTAAGTTTGTAAACGCACCCACGACACAGGAGAAAATCCTAGTGTGGGGCAACGTTATAAAAAAACGTGTTATTTATTTATTTCTTAGGTTAACCAACAGTTATTTACACTCATTAATTCATTACGCAATTACAAATAACATAACATAACATCACGCCTTTTATCCCCGAAAGGGTAGGCAGAGGTGCACATTACAGCACTTAATGCCACTGTATAATGTGACACCCACTTTTCACTATTTATGTTATGAGTCCCATGTAATAGGGGTGAACCTATTGCCATATACCGGGCACAATTCCAGACTCCGTGCTACCACTGAGAATTTTTTAAGACCTAGTAGTACTTTGCCCGACCCGGGAATCGAACCCGAGGCCCCATGCCCGACAGTCGCACTTGCGACCACTCGGCCAACGAGGCAGGTTTTACAAATAATACATTGGTAAGTGTAACAACTACTTACTGGCTCACACAGCATGCACATAAACGGTTGAAATATGTTACATAAAAAAAAATTGTAGCATTCGAATAAGATCAGACCATATTCTACCTGTGTTGTCGCGGAGAACCTAACGGGTAACCGGGGCTCCGGCTCGACGTGCAGGAGAAGGAACAGGGTGGTTTTTAGTCAGTAAGAGTCTGACACTCCCTCTCGCCTTACCTAGGCGGGAGCAGTCATTCGATGATTTTCCCTCCTTAAATAAAAAAATTCTACCTGTGTTCATAATTATTCCATCTTGATACTTTCAGCCATTTTAACGTACCGGAATAACACACAAATATACAAACTTACCCATAATATTAGTAGAATTAGTTACTGATTGCATTGAATCTAACTTGACGACTTTGCATTTAAATGTAAAACCAATTTGTATTTATTGAATTGCTAGAACATTTAATAAAGTGCACTAGTATAATATAGTTTTAAATTATTATCTGTGCATTTGATTGAAAAATTATTTCATACACTGCCTGTGTCTAAATAGTTTGTTAATGATTTTTGAATGTAACGTAACATAACAGAAAAGTGGGTGTTACATTGTATAGTGACATAAAGTGCACCTCTTTTTAATATCTCTTTTTAGTATTTTTTTTTATCCCCCATGGGGTGCCTACCCCATTGTTGTAGTAGTATTAAGTATTTGAATTTACTTTACAACATATACATCTTTATTATACCAAACATGGAGTCAAAGTCTGAGCTATTACTGAGAATTAAAAAAAAAAACATAACCGTTAATTTATTCAGTCCAAATCAGTCATCGAACTTAAATCCGTGATCTATGTTACCTATTGTCGTTTAATTTAAACCGCAACGTTTTTTTTCGCATTATATCATTATTTAATGAAAGAGGTATGTAAGAATCGTAGTAATTGGCGTTCCTTAGTCTCTGCGTACCCCCATGGGAGACAGGCGTGAGGTTATGTATGTATATCGTTATTTCATAAAACATGTTTCATGAGTAACAATGTTCCGTAGATAAATGAAACCAGGTAACTGTATCTTGTACAAATAGCAAAATAACTTCAACAAAAGTGATTAAAAAAGGATAAAAATACTAAATAATATATCTTAAACTTTTAGCGACCACAATCATTTCACATTTAAAACATTACGCATACATTCAACAAATACTTTTAAATATTATTTAACCAGTAAATGACTAACATTTATCTTAAAAAGTTCCTAATGTTAAACAATATGTCATATTGTATATCTGACGTTTAGGAATGGGAGCACTTGAACACAAGGTTGGCGATTAGTTCAGTTAATGACAGATATAAAAATATGGCGTAGCGTGGCGGAAAAATAAAAGAAATTTCGTATGGTCAACGTTAGCTTGTCGATGTAAGAAACTGGAAGCGATATTGTATTCCAATTGTAATTAAATCAGATTACTTGTGTAATATTATTTGTGTAAATTTTTGAAAGATGTAGAAAGTTTCATATTTCTTGATATAAGGCCACTTTTTTACTATTAGTGGTATCAATATTAGTCTCTTTACCACAAAAAGCTAGCAAACAAAACGAAATTCTGTATTGCAAGAAGAGTTTTTTGTGTATTTAAAAAAGAGTAAAGAAACTCCTTGTTTGTTTGTCTGCCTTCTAAACGAATGACATTTAAACGCCAAACGTTATGGGATGGATACTGACATTCGACAAATTAAGGCAAAACTTAATATATGTCAAGTCCATATATTGATTCGTCTATTCACTCGTTGGACTAGTCTTTAACTCGTCGACTACCGGTTTTATAGACACAATTAAAGAACAATAGGTCGCGGTCACCGGTGACCGCTTGGTGTTTGACAGTTTAAATGTCATTAGTCTAGGATAACTATAATTACCGTTAATTACAATCATTTATTTAACATTTATCTAATGATAAGGGATTTCTATTTAAAGGCTAAATCATTCAATAAAATAATAATACTTTATATTAAAAAAAATTATAAACTATACTAAATCGATGCATATCCAGTATTTTTATACAGAATTATCTTCGCATTTTAGGTATAACGTTATAGTTCAATTAAAAAACGACCACAGTCTGGTCACTCATCGGAACGACGCAAATAACCGAGACTGATCTCTGACCTCAGTTCCGTGAAACACAATTAGGTACATTTCTTTAATCTAGACATTATTTTTCTTTTTTATTAATGTTAGGAATGACAGTTCATTAAAATCCAGAGTACCTATAGATAAAAAATAAGATATTGTCCATTGCCAAAAAAAAATATGTATATAAATGATTTAAAAACAAAAACACATACACGGATGAAACTATTGTATTACGTTTACAAAAATACAAAGACGATTTGTATTGAAGGTTTATATACGTTCCTTTTCACCTAAAACTGTGACTAACTTGGACCCAAAGCTTTGAAACAATACACTAATAACTTAGAACAAAGAAAGGACTGTAGAAAAATACAGTATTTGCCATCAATTTATTGAAGGCGACGATCAGTAAACAAAAATATTTCAGCAAAGAAAAAATACAGATGCGTACTCGCGGTATTTCTTGAATAACATAATAAAATATTAAGATGGAAACACAAAGATCTTTTTAAAAACAAAATACCCAAGATGAAGCCCGTCGCGGATGCGAGCAAATATTTAAATTTCAATTCGAACGTCGCATATCAATGGAGAGCCATAAGCCACCGGATTTTTACTTTTTTTTTAGTCAGCCAGCACTGAGACAATAAAGAAAAAGCCATAGGGGGAAAAAGAAAAAACAATTCGAAAACAGCATCTAGATTCGAGACACAGGCTGATTCGAGGTTCGAAACAAAAGAACTTGGCTCCTGCCTGACCGAGATCTTGGCGTACGCGGGCGCATCTCGTTTACTTTTTTATTTTACTTTTTTTTGTTACATTGCAACCATGTGATTTCTTTTCTCAGATGCATCACAATGAGACGGCCTATCGAACGTCAGTAGCTATTTTTGTAATAATTACATACCAAGTTGCAATGGTAAATGATGGTTAAAAGAAATATGAGAGAAACCGTTCAGCTCATACCGCACAATAATGATATGCTCGGATCAATACAACAATGTTTCATTTCATACAGCCGTATGCATTTGCATAAACATTGCAAAACGTCAATAAAAAAGTTCATTAAAATAATAAGTCAGAATATTTGCTAAGAAACAACTACTGCACTTTATAAACCGTACAAAAACCGAAATTCTCACAATTTCTCAGATCAATTAAAAACCGGGCACTATTCAAAATTATTTTATTTCATTGATCGAAAAAAAACTATATGTTGTAGCTACTTGTTTATAAGTAATTATGAGTAATCGCTATAATTAACAGTATTTAATACCAATGAGGTTGTAATCTTGATCGAAGGTTAGATCATCGCCGCATATATTATCTGTGCATGGGAAATATTATGAAGGAACAGGATTCGTTTTCGTATAGGATGTACGCTTACTCATCTTTGCCTGCAATGAGTAAGATTCTTGTAATATTAAAAAATAAAAATATTAATCGTTTATTTGTTTCTGTAATGGTTTTCCCAGTTCTGTTTTCAAATTGTTTTGACGTGTCTATGATTCTCAGTACTCTTTACCTAATCTGGTATTTTCTTGTAATGAAATAGTTTTATTTTCCTTATATCATGCGATAATAGTAGTAGTGTAATGTGTAAGGTGAGTTTTTTCTCGAAATATAGGTATAGTAATTTCATTTCATTTCTGATATTTAATAATTTAATCTTTTCATCTCGTTGGGATTCTTTGTATAATATCCTTGACTTACCATTTACTTTATTTTTTGAAATTGGATTCAGTTAAATTTTTATAAAGACCCATAAAACACACGACTACTACCCAAAAACAACTGACTACCCAATCCTATTTTTTTTAAAATATTGGATGGGCTGACTGTTGACCACTATCACGGCTGGTGGTAAGTGATGAGGCGATCTACGATGGACCACGTCGACTCCTAAACCCAAAACACCTGCATCGTTCCCCTCCCAGTAACCATACAGTAGGTCTGTTTCACAAAATTAAATATTTGTGCCCAAATTCTTAACACGTACATTAGCAAGTAAGACTGTTTGTTGGAGGGTGTGCTTTAAGTAGCTCCCAAATTAACACCATCACTTAGCAGTCACTTACTTTACTTGGGGTTGGACGCAGGTGGTCTTTGTTTAACTTCATTTTTTTTGTTATTTTTTAAAGAGTTTTATTGTTTTGTTTTTGGTCGGTGTTTGTTGTTGTGTTTTAAAGGTGTTTTGATTGGAATTGTGTCATTTACTGCGTACCTATTTTATTCTAGACAAATTTCATTTATTTATTTAATTTTTTGGTTGGATTTGATGAAATTATGTCAAATGTACAGAATATCTCGTTGCCCGAGTCATCGCAAGTGCAATTGCCGGGCAGGGGATCTCGGGTTTGATTTCCGGATTGGGCAAAGTTTTACTAGGTTTTTGAAAAAATCTCAGTAGTAGCACGGAGTCTGTCATCATGCCCAGTATATGGCAATAGGCTCACCCCCTATTACATGGGACTCATAACATAAATAGTGAAAAGTGGGTGTTACATTGTACAATGGCATTAAGTGCCGTAATGTACACCTCTGCCTACCCTTTCGGGAATAAAAGGCGTGATGTTATGCATGTACGGATAATAAATAGCTCTTCAATAATTATTGTTGGTCCCCTGTACCAAAATTGCTCAACTTCAATCTTCGAGCGATTGATAACAGCAGTAAATATTTTAAGGAAGTACCAATTAAGTGGCCTTAGTAGACATTCTTTAAATTAGTAGACTGTTCGATCGAATAAAACAATAGCGACATTATTGAAAATCTTACATTTTATCCTAAAACCGTCTTTTTGAGCCATTTTCCCTACAACTACTTAAAATAAATTCACTCTCATTCCACAACGCTAACAGCGTACATTATTATCCCGAAATTCCGAGTTTGGAACTCGGAACAAAATAGTTCGTCAGGCTTATCAAAGCGGCTATTTTGTGGACCATTCTTAAGATACGACGCATCATTCACTGCTCATGCGCTTCTATGAACTTTCACATAAAGCTACGAAAAGGAAGCTTTCGATGGATATGGCATATTTATTACATCTTAGTACCTGGACATGTTTCAAATACTAAGGACTTATACAAAATATATTGCAATTCCACTTTTTGTGAATAACTACTTACTCTTATTATTGATGTTTTATGCTTAATAAAAAACGAAGGTGTATCTATTACATACAAATTTTTTCTTAAACTATTTAATGCCATCTATCAGAAGTATATCTTCACAAAATTACAATACACACAGACCTCACTATCTTACTAACCTCACACAAAATACCTCATCCAAACACCAAACCTTTACACCTCGATGGCCAACATAACCTAATCGCTGGCCATTATGTTCTACCAGAACTAATTCACTCTGCCTTATCATAATTTGAATCGACATTCTGGACGACTCTTGTATGACAAACCTCTATTTTCTTATACGGTTATTAATTTTTCTAACGTTGGTAGCAGTACTATGTATTTCGGTGTGCTCATTAAGCGGTAAGGTTAGGCAGTTCACTCAACTTGAGTTTTGGGTCAAATGTGACATGTATTTCTAGAACACTATAATATCTTCTAGGATTGGACTGTATTCACTGCATTTTATCGTGTTAGCCTCATTTTTTCTTTTGTATCAATGACTTAATTGTATTTAATACCTGAATTACTAGATGCTGGGAATTTGTATTTACATTAAACTTCGACTGCTTGTGTTACTAAACTTAATTATTATGTTGTTAGATAAGTATTTGTTTACTTTAATTCCCTACTAGTTCTAAACACACCGCAATTTACATAAGTAAGAAATCTGTCTTGTAATCCTTACAATTCACATCTAAAGCAAAATATAACACAATAAGAAGTCTCATGTCACCAAGAAAGAGAATTTACTTAAAGTTAAATACCTAAAAGCATGGATTGAAATATGCTAAAGGTGTTGAAATATGCTAAGGGTATACAATAAAATTTGTGAGACAACAAACATTTAAAACTACAATTGCAAACAAAGGGTTGGAGACAATAGCTGAGGTCACATTCAGACATTCTGATTGAAATTTTGTGAACTTGGAACATGGTAGTTTTAGAAAAATGAGAAAATAGTTACTGTTTTATAAGGAAAACCTTCAAAAGAATCTAATTTTTGAAGGATTTGTAAATACAATTCAGCATCTGAGGTTTTAAGCCTATGAATAAGATCCTGTCAGTGCTTGCCTGATCACAAATAACCTTAAAGGTAATATTAACTTTAGTAACAGTATATAACAACTCGAGTTAAACTCATTAATATTAGTTTAAACATATGTAATAGTGCCAATAAATCCACCGAACTATAATTTGCCAACCACAGGACTTATACAACTAATAACATAGTCCAATACAAGAATCCCATTTCAACGAACAAGTAGCCTAATAACTTTCTCCCGAACAATTAATTTCCGACAATGTCTTGCACTATCAAAGTCATCTGGAACCGCTCGGGTCATCTACGCATTTAGTTTAAATCTTATGCCCAATAACCTATTGTTAGGCCCAATATAACCACATACAAAAGTCACGGCTGCCTTCCATATTGGCATATTGCAAGCCCTACATGGTAAGGACCTAATGACCTACGACATTTCAACCAGTAACGCCCTCTCTTTTCGTCTTTACGCGCGAGAAGAGGACAGACGATCACCATAATAGAATATCAGTATTTGTTTTATTCGATTTGTAAGTGGCTAGGATACAGAATCTGCAGTTTCTCATATTGTTTCTTTAGTAGGTAGTATGGGAGTTCTTTTTCTGTTCTTTACTGTGAATGATAAACTTTCCCATGGGATTTGTGCGAGGGTGTAATGTACTTTATTGTTATTAAAATAAAGTACATAACATTTCGTATGCTCCTTTGCCTCCTATTTCATAAAAAAATGGATGATATACTCTTGCCATATGAATGAAAATTACCAGATTTACGACCTTTCCAAAGTACTTACGAAAGAAATCAATAATAACTTGATTGACCGAATTGATTTATAAACGCACCTAATTCACAACGCAACAAAAACAAAACTTAACATCTCCAAAACGTCTTAAAGGGTCGTTTATCAAAATCTACATAACGAGCCATTTAACTGGCACCAATTACATTGCTTTTATCAAATAATAACACGAAAAATTACACACTAAAATATGTCCAATCACTCGTCGAGAGTGGATGTAATCACTTTAATGAACGTCCTTAGTACACATCGGACGAAAATTATTGGGGCCTTTGAAAACTGTAATTTGTTTACGATGAAAAAATGTGCGTAAAAGGTATGCATTATAAAGATAACGTACCTATAATTGCGGATTATGACAAGTATGGTATTTTATGGGCAGTTCGATATGATCTTGGTACTTGTGTTGCGTCACTAATGAACTATGGAATGCCAAGAGCGAATTGGAAACGTAGATATTGTTACAATTACGAGTGCTGTTATTAGACTAAAGGGTCAAGAATTGCTTCCGTTGTGTGGTTTATGCTCTATAAAAAACTTATGGGATATTTCGTCAGATTTCCGTTTAAAGTACACTCGACAACATTTTCAAGGAAGCATGAACAAAAAAATAATAATTTAGAATTTTTGTGTGTATGAGAATTTGTCACATTATAATTATTTGTTGTCAAATTATCATAGCGTTTGAAGTCGACATTTTTTTTGTTCTCTTCTCAGTGCAATTTTGACATAAGTAGAGGCTATTGTCGTGAAACCTTTAAAACATATCGATGAACAAATTCACTTACTAAGATTTGACTCTATGCCAACCAAAAACACCTGTTAACAATTCCACCAAAGTATCGATTTCAAAATGTCATACCTAAGCAACATTAATAAATCAATCATGCATCGACACGAGCTATGTGGGGTTAACCTCTGCTCTTTACAAACCTAACCCTCAGTGCAAACAACAGAACCACAGCTTACGCAAAACGACATGACATTTAAAACATAATCAATCATGCACAGACAAAAAAAGAACAAAAAAAACTATATAATAATGTCAATAAGTAAATAATAGTCAATGTCTACTTCACACCGATTCGTTGAAACGAAAATGGTAATAAGTCCTTAGTGTTTTATGATCGGTTTGGCATGCCATATACGTTGGCTTTGTCAATAATTAGCGCTCCTCCCATGCCCATTCTTGTCGGTTTTCTGGCGCCTGCCAATGATTGGCGTAAGTCAGAGTTGGGACGCTAATGAGAAATGTTTAGCGCGCCTTTTTTGTTTTATTGTGGCCTACCGCGTTTCCTTATTAGGAGTCGTCAACTTTGTTGGTTATCTCTCGAATGGGAGCTAGTTTTGGTGAGCAGGTGTGTTTGTGATGCTGTTTGTACTTATTTAGAAGTAAGGCGTTTAACCTTTTTTGGTTGTTGTTATGTAGATACTTTAATCTCCTTATGAGTGGTTAAGATAAAAAAGACGCATTTGTTCAGTGTAGAACGTGTTATGATATTTCTGATATTGCTTAACTAAGCGTAGTAGTTGTTTTTACTACTGAATCTAGTGTCAGGAGACTATCTCTACAAAGCTCTGCTGATTAATCCTACATTAACTCCTGGAGATGTTGCAACATATTTGGCAGGACCGTTTCCGTCCTTTAATTTGCTCATTTATGAGTCTTACAATGTCGATAACATTGCTAGCCAAGTTAGTTCGCGTGACTAACATGCCTCAGACTAAGTCACAACTCCAAGAAGTTTACCCCAGAAACAGTTTATTTTTAAAACTAAATGTCATAATTTCACGTGTGTCAACATTGATTACGTAAAACCTACGTCACAGTGGACAATTCAAAGTACAGTTCCAATTTTAATATTACTCTAATTTCCCGATCCCGACTCGACGCGTCGACTATATGTAAGTACGTTTGTTACGTACGTCAGTATGTGTACTTACTTTCAGTACAAAAGTTGTGTAATATTTACTTTTATATTAGACACTATAGCACTCTTTACCTGGTGGCCGCAGTCCAAACGTATGTTTGATTTATGTCTGCACGACACGGTGTAAAAATTTTCGAAAGCTTTCTTTACACCAAATCTATTTTTTTAGTAAGGATTTCAATTTAAGTTAGGTAGGTCCAACTACCAATACTATAATAGTATTATACTATACTATACTATTAGTATATTTTCATGTTTTCTCCATATGACGATACCATGACGTCAAACCTGTCTGACAACTCATTCACGAATAACAATAAGGGTTTTCTATTTTTCATTCCTAATATATACTCATACATAGACTACGACTCTTTGTCTCATGGAGATATTTGAAAACAATAGAACGCACTTAACACTATTTAAAGTACTATCGTTGTACACACATTCCAATTCGTCTAAGTTTTTTCCCCTTCATCTCGTCCGGCCGAAATTAACAACGGATTTCAGCACAAAATGCATGGAATTAGGTTAATTTTAAACTTTAATTCTATCGAGTTTCTGTCTATAATTGAGATTAGAACCTGCAGTATTATTATACATATTTCTTACACGTTGTTTCTTACCTCCAGGTGTGGGATACCGGTGAGCAGTGGCGCGGTCCTCGTGTCGCCAATGATGACAACGGTGACGGCGCCCAGGGACGCCAACCAGAGCGTGCCGATTTATATAACACACTCCACAAGCCAACATGTTCACAAGGTAAGATTTACTCTCACAATATTAGTAGGTATAGCATAGAATCATACCTTAACGGCTCGGACTTGTAACACGAGTAGGAAAGGGGTGGTTTCTAGTCGCTTTTCCCAAGGCGGGAGAAGTTATTGGATAATTTCTCCTCATTAAAAAAAAAACACTGCTAGAGAAGTGTACAGTCAAAACTAGTAACTGATATCAGTTCAAAACCTTTGAATTATGATCTATTTTTGACATTGGTTATTTATTTAGTTATTTATTTATCATTTCATGTGCCTACACCACACTGACAATATTACAAAGGACAACACATTACAAGCATGAGGTATATAGGTACTGCATATCCCTTAAGGGACTTGTTCCTGCAGACCTGCGAGAGGAAAAGGAATTTAAATATAAGACACAATGTAAATGATACATAGAATGAATATATTGAGTATCTGTCGAGAACTAAGTTCGATTCAAAGATATCTACATGATTAAGATGGGATGGGATGGACAAACATAAGTATTTTACTAGGAATTGATTTTTGGAGTATATTCACAGAAACACATTAGGTAACCTGAAAATATCAAGGCCACCACAAAAAACCTCCGAACAAAAAATACCGTTAAGTAAAAATAGACCTTCAAAAACGTGACTTTGAGTACAAAATTCTGCGTAAAGACAATGTCCTTACGACCAATTAGAGCCACGTGTAGTACGCACCGAATGTACTTGTAAACGGTTGTAAGTCGTGATACTGTGATTGGGTGATGGACATCATGCATTCATGTGTGACCCAAATCGTGATGATCACGCAGGTGATGTCTACTAAGACAGTTAGGGGAGAATAATTTAATTTACATTGATTGGTGACGTGAAATTATTATTGCGAAATTCATCCACGTGTTCTGTGCGAAAAATGGAATATTTTATTTTTGTATTTTCCTGTCTGCTGACTGCCTCGTTGGCCGAGTGGTCGTAAGTGCGACTACCGGGCCAGGGTCTCGGGTTCGATTCCCGGGTCTGGCAAAGTATTACTGGGTTTTTAAATACTCTCAGTAGTAGCATGGAGTCTGGAATTGTGCCCGATATAAGGCAATAGGCTCACACCCATCACACACATGGGACTCATAAAATAAATAGTGAAAAGTGGGTGTTACAATGCACAGTGGTATAATGTGCACCTCTACCTACCCCTTCGGGGATAAAAGGCGTGATGTTATGTTATGTTATTCTCCTGTATCGTTAGTTCCCGTTAGTTCCATATACTCATTGCACGCAGACCCGAACCAACAAATTTTGGATGATACAAGGTGTGATGTTGTTGCAATTAATGATGAAGAAAAATGGCTTATATTTAGTTAATGTCTTATTTACGCAAAGTTTATGGACTCATTCATCGGATGAGTCAAAATATAAAACCTAAAACAAACACATTTTTTCGATTCGTCTAGGTTCCAAGTTTCTAAATTCGTCTTAAATACACTACAAATAGGTAAAAAGTAACCAAAGTAAATTCAAATCATTATAATAATTATTTTCGATTACTGGATTTTAGGTTTTTCTTTAGCTCAAACTCAAAAGCATTTATCTGAATTAAACCATAATTTAGTACTTTTGAAATGTCAACAAATATGAAATAAATAATAGTCTGTCAGTCTGTCTGTCAGTGAAGCTAGGCGCCTGTTCCAAAATGTCGATTCGAGTGGAGAAGAACGGCAAGAAACTCCATTTGTTAGTAGTAATTTCTTCAGCAATTTAAGTGAATTCCCAGATTCGAACTTTGCTTTGGCTATTTAGTCCCAAGGCAAGATCTAAAAGCCACTTATACATTTTGTTAGTTCTTTGAACATCTAGTATATTATTTACTTAAATAAATAATCACACAATTAACACCACCGTCACCACATTTATCATTACAAAAATGGCGTCTGGGAACCTGAAAAGGTTTCATAATATACTGACGTACATAATGTTTATATTTCATATTATTTTCAGCTCTATGTCAATAGCAATAGATACGTCAATTCTGTTAATGAGTTAAAATGACACACTTTTACTATAAATTTTGATTTTAACGAAGTGACGTAGTGTGTTAAGTGAATTAATATCTTATTTACTGAGCCGTTGGCATTATTAACACCCAGTTAGCGCTACTATTATTGTCATTTTGCCGACGCCATGTTTTTATAGTGCAACGTCATATTCGCGGAAAACTAGGTACTTATGGTATACGTAGCTGGATTTTGATTAAATTAGTCAGTCTTTAAATAAAATGTACATGTTCTATGGTGATAGAACATGTACATTTACCAGTACAAATTACCAGTCAAACGGTTTTGTTTTTTGGGACAAACCCGCCACAGCCTCCTAGAACTGCTGCAACTCCTGTGCGCTAGGATCTACAGTAGATACAACTATGAAAACACCTGTCAAATGGTTTACCTAGTCACTATTTCTGAAACATTGGAAATTTCAATACTTACATGTGAAATTAAAACTTCCAGTTACCCTCAATTATATATGTCACGGATGTCATGAAGTTATTATTTTTTAAAAAGTGCAGAACCGTTGACCACTCAGACCATCGGTTCTGCTTTATACTATAATATCTAGCACTTGTTTACTAAGGCAAGCTTAATTATACTGATTTCAACATAACATTTTAAAGTAATTTAAACCAAAGGAATTATAATTGATAAAACAAGCATAATGGCAATTCAATCATTTATTAAACCAACATAGATTGTACTTACAACCTTTCCGTACCAAAGTCAGGAACAAAAGTGAGTCCTCTGCTCAAGACACGCCTTTTTATAACCTCGTTTTGACGTGCGCCAACATGGCGGTAGGCACAAATGTCAAACTTCACTTAATAAAATAAATAATGATGACGTAATAACCGATAGTTACAATATTTTTCAAAAGATTAATATTCGTAAGACGCCATTTTGAAAATAACGATTATTTACTTAATTTAATTACATGAATTTGAACAAAATCCTTATGTTACATTTTTACTTAGAAAATGGTGAAATAGAAGATTGTTTACATCAATAGAATGTTTGATTTACGTAAATAGATTTCTACTGGAATAAGATCAACAATTTACCACTAATTATAGCTAATTAAATTAACAACAAAAATAATCAATCAAATAATTAATCATCACTTCGATTCATTCGTGATTACATAAGATAAGCATCGCGGCGACACGGCCATACTGATGCACGACGCGTGCTCAGCGTCGATCCAAATTTATTCTGTAACAAGAGAGAATATTGTGAGGGTCTGTACTTCCACAGTACACAACCTAATTAATGAATGTTGTATTTAGGTTCTGCTCATCCACGTGACAACAGATAATATTTATAAAGTTACTGCTCATTCCACATGACAGTTTTGGCTCTGACGACCACACGCTCAATAGCACTGAGCTCCACCATAGCATCTTTTGGTGGCTATAGACACTCCACGTGCCATAGCATCTTTTTATGAACATAAAACTTATTTATAACAAGGGTTTTAAATAGATGAAAGCTCTTCACCGTGTTCGCTGGGAGCGATGAATCCGGTATACTCAACTATAGCGGTATTGCTATAGTTTCTGAAGGCCCAGCTTGCTGATCATCTGGATGCAACGCGGGTCCAGCTTGCTGATCATTTGGAGGTGATATAGGTCTAGCTTGCTGGTCAGCCAGGGTGATACAGGTCCAGCTTGCTCATCATCTGGAGGCGACACGGCCGCCTGAGAGGCTTCTCGGGTTGAGGTGCCCGTCTTAGTTGATCATGCGCAACCTTGCGTGGTCGTCCATGATGTCCTATTACCTTTTTCACAAGATAGCGGTCGTTGTCAAGCACCCTGCACACTTCATAAGGAGCACTAAATTTAAGGTCTAGGGGGTCTGATTTCTGGGATTATTTTTTATTAGTACAAAATCACCTCTATTGAATTTATGTATTTTTGCTTTACCTCTGTCAAATCTTGCCTTGTCTTTAGCGGATGCTTGGGTAAATTTTTGCTGCACATGACGTTCTAAGGCCTCAATGTCTATTAACTCTTTATCTAGATTGACTAGGTTTACCAACTCTGGTGGGACACAATTTTGACGCCGAGTCAATAGCGTGAGTGGCGCTACACCTGTAGTGCTATGAACAGTGCAGTTGAGAGCTAGTTGAAGACTGTCTAAGGCTGTATGCCACTCAGCCGTCTCGTAGTTTTTTATCATGACGAGACCATTCTTCAATGTTGCCATTACACGCTCCACTTGCCCGTTAGCTCTACTAACGCCCGGTGCTATAGAATGTATTTCTATATTAAATAAATCACAATAACTTTTGTACTCACCTAAGAATTCGCGACCGCCGTCAACAACAATTTGCTTAGGAGCTCCAAATAGATGAATGACATGTTTCAAGCTGGCTAGTGTACTGTGGTGGCTTTTATCGTTGGTGTAGTGTAGCAATACGTACTTTGTGAAGGCATCCACTGTAACCACGACGTACTCTCGCTCGTTGGAAGTTCCCAATTTGCCGGTGATATCCATGTGTATGACTTCGAATGGAACAGTTGGTTTAGGAATAGGATGTAATTGTACCTGGGTAGCTCCTGATGTCTGTTTTGAAGTTCGGCACACAATACAGTTGTCGACGAATTCTCGTATGATGGTACTCATCTTATCAAAATAGTAAGTTTCCCTTACTTTATGAAGGGTTTTCTCCCAACCTGGATGCTTGAGTGCATTATGGAAAGTGTTAATCAGGCTCCACTGAAAAGACTTCGGCACAACAATAAGTTTCTGGGTACCGAAGATAGGATTTTGTTGCTCAAATTTAAGAATACCATTTTCAAGATAATATCCAGGCACGCTTTCACCGTTATACAGAGCATCTATAATAGGCCTCAGACGATCATCTCTTCTCTGTTCAATGTTAACCCAATCTAAGTTGCGTGTCAAGACATTAACAGTTAGGGGATCCGGATTCCGGCTTAGGTAGTCGGCGTGTTGCATCCGCTCGCCCTTCCTGTATTCTATCTCAAATTCAAAATTTTGGAGGTATGCCCACCATCTATGAATGCGCGGTAGCAAATCTTTTTTATGTTTCGATGCTTTTAAGGCGTTACAGTCAGTAATAACTTTGAACTGACGGCCATATAGAAAATGGCGAAAATGTTTTATCGCTCGAACTACAGCCAATGTCTCAAGTTCGTAAGAATGGTACCTACTTTCGATGCTTGTTGTACGCATACTAAAATAAGCCACTACATGCTGTCGCTGGTTGACGATTTGAACAAGGATTGCTCCAAGACCGAGACTACTAGCATCAGTAAATAGTTCGATAGGTTTACCTTCTTGGAATATTGTTAGCACAGGTGTAGATGTCAGATGACGAATGATCTTTTGGCGTGCCTCTTCATGAATATGAGTCCATTGCCACCTGATGTTTTGTTTTGTTAGTTCATACAGAGGGGACATGGTTCGCGCGAAATCTGGTATAAAACGACGAAAGTAACCTGCGAGGCCGTTAAACTGACGTACCTGCTTAACGTTGGTCGGCACTGGAGCCTTCACCAAAGCCTCAACTTTTTTAGGACTAGGTCGAACCTGACCGTTTTCGACTACGTTCCCTAAGTATTCAATCGATTTCTTAAAGAAAAGACACTTGTCAATATTTACAGAAAAACCAGATTCTCCTAAAGCTATAAAAATTCGCTCTAAGTATTCTAATCCTGATGAAAAATTGCGACATTTACTGATAACGTCATCAATGTACACCTGAGCTACGCTATCATTATGTATTTTATCTGCACTGCCTGGGTTCAAAAGGGGACCTAACGCACGGTTAATGCATCTCTGATACACTGATGGTGCATTACATAACCCAAACGGCATTGTTTTATATTCGAATAAGCCATCCGGAGTGACGAACGCAGTCTTTTCTATGGATTCAGGGGCAACTGGAATCTGGTGAAATCCAGAGGCCATATCCAAAGTAGTGTAATATTGACCACCAGCTAATTGATCTATTTGATCTCCAATTAAAGGAAGAGGATAGTGATCACGTATGGTGTTCGAATTTAACTCGCGATAATCAACGCACATGCGATCGTTACCGTTCTTCTTTTTTACCAAAATAATTGGGCTAGAATACGGGGACGTACTTTCTTGCACTATATCGTTATCTATAAGTTCTTTGACTATTTCCTTAACTTTTTCTCGCTCAGCTGTACTCAATCTATACGGTCTACGTTCTACAAATTTATTAGGATCTTTCAAACGAATTTCTAACTGCCCTGTATTAACCCGAGTTTTTGAAAAGCCGCGGGTGAAAATCACAGAATATTTGTTAAGCAAACGTAATAATTGGTCAATTTCAAATTGATCGTATAAATCGTGATTAATATTTTCAAATAAGCCGGTAGGCGTCGTTTGAATATGCATGACGCGCGGCTGAGAATACAATGTCGCCTTTTGTTGGGTTACTATAACCGTTAGCCCTGTGTCATGTAAAATATTCGCTCCTATCAGAACGTCTGATGTCATTTCGTAGTCTGGCAAGGTATAAAATTCGATTTCTACAGTTATGTTATCAATCACGCATACAGTTTGCAACGTAACTGTTGAAACGACAGGAAACGGACCTATACCTCGTAGATAACTGACTACTTGTTCTCGTCGGCCTGGTAATTTATTTGCGACAGATTCTCGCATAATAGAACATTCGGCGCCACTATCAAACACCGCATTAATAAAAACACATCCTACACGCACGCGCATTGTATTTAAAGAAGTCTTTCTTTGTATGACTGAATTTACATTTGAGGCTATTTGTTTTTCTCGACGGTAGCAAGTTTCAAATGTATGGCCGGGCTTTGAACAAAATGAACAAACCTTATTATCAGTTTGTTTAGGTGTCTGTTGCCCAGAATTACTACTAATTGGTATGTCGGTACTGGTTTTATGTCGGCAATCACGAGATACATGTCCTAGTTTTTTACAAATATTACAAACTGAATAGTTACGATTATCAACAGAAAATCTTGAACGTTTGGACGGAGGCTGGTTAGTATTTGTATGATTTTGATTTGAACGCTTTACACGAATGGAAGAGGCTACAGAAATCAATTCGGGTACGGAGGTGGCTCTGGCATTCATGAGTTCAATACGAAGCCGTTCGTCACTGACAGTACCAATCACCGCTTCTACTGCATCATCATTACCAAGTTTATCTTTAGTCACACGTCTCCACAAAATCCAAGACTGCGACAAAAACTCAGCAATGTCCTTGCTAGATTCATAGCTGTGCTCCCTAAACCTAAGTATATCCCTAGAGTAACGGCTTTCTGGCTCAAATGTGGTGACAATATTTTGGCATAGCTCGTCCCATGTGGACGTTGTAACAAGCCAATTATCAGCCCACATTCTAGCCCGACCTTTGAGTAAGCTCGTTACTTTCATTCGAACATCATAATCACTGAGGTTATAGTTTGTTTTGGCTAAGGAAATATGGTTACACCATTCGCGGACCCCAACATTTCCATCTGGGTCATATGAGGGTAGGAACACATCAGTGATTTTGATCTTATCACGTTCCCTCGATAGTTTTTCACTCATGCTTTGCATCATGGATATCATTTGAGAGTAAAATTCAGGAGGTACGTTACCGCCCTGTTGTGTTGATGTGCTGGCAGTAGGTGTAAGCGGTCCAGGAGGTCCAGGAGCCTCACACGCACGGCCAGGCGCGACGCACGACGTCTCATTCTGCGATGTTGATTCGGTTTGATTTTGTCCTTGTGTATCCATTGTAATACGTAACGACTGGTTAGATGTAGGTAGATCTGAAAAATAAAAAAAAAAAAACAAAAAGGACAAGGCTATATAGGTTATCCCACTTCTGATGTCACGGATGTCATGAAGTTATTATTTTTTAAAAAGTGCAGAACCGTTGACCACTCAGACCATCGGTTCTGCTTTATACTATAATATCTAGCACTTGTTTACTAAGGCAAGCTTAATTATACTGATGACGTAATAACCGATAGTTACAATATTTTTCAAAAGATTAATATTCGTAAGACGCCATTTTGAAAATAACGATTATTTACTTAATTTAATTACATGAATTTGAACAAAATCCTTATGTTACATTTTTACTTAGAAAATGGTGAAATAGAAGATTGTTTACATCAATAGAATGTTTGATTTACGTAAATAGATTTCTACTGGAATAAGATCAACAATTTACCACTAATTATAGCTAATTAAAATTAACAACAAAAATAATCAATCAAATAATTAATCATCACTTCGATTCATTCGTGATTACATAAGATAAGCATCGCGGCGACATATATAAATCCCATTAAATAAGGTCGAACACATAATAATTATGAGACTAGCACTATTTTATGTAAACGAGGTCGACATCTATTCATTTATTATTCGACCACAACACTTACATATATATCAAAACTATATCGGACATGTCTTTATTGGCAACATTTACATACATTTTAAATGCATTTATAATGCATCATCTACTTCTATATATCAAAATATGGAAATGCAACCACAAAATTTGCATTAAAACAAGCCATAAATAAAAATAATCCATAAAAACCATTTAAAACACATTTTTATTAATTTTATGATCATTTAGATTTTATCTTTTTTTGACAGAATAACAATACGATACAAACACCCGTTGTGTTTAGAATATTTTACTTTGACTACGTCATCGGGTAGTTTCACAATACATTTAAAAAATGTTGGTCGCCATAATATATTTGAGCGATGCATTAGCGTGAATTATCACGGGGACCACTCCTTTTGACGTATGTGATAATTATTTACTGTTAATATATTCGTTCTGGAATCGACTTTTGTAAATATATATTGGAACTTTGTAAAGTGTATTTAGTATATTATTATACTCGTTTGAATTGTAATTTCAGCTGAAACATGTTAAAATTATCGCACTTATTCTGATAGTTTGGTTACACCAAAAGCTTTTGATACGAGCTTAATACAAATTTGAAGGCAAAGAAGAATATTTTTGTCGCTGTCCCTATTCTTCTGTCGATTGTCATAGGACTAGGAGCGGGGATCAACGCTCTCAAACGAACATGAATCTTTTAAACTACGATTCCCAACCCGCCTGCTAATAGCCCCTCACCAGTTTTGCCCTACTCAAAACTATTAAGGCTATCAATATTGGTAAACTGATTATACTTCCAGAAAACTATTACCACTTCTTGAAAACATGCCAAAAAACTGCCTTATTGACCGAGTAGTCGCAAGTGCGCCAGCCGGGCAAGGGGTCTCAGGTTCAATTCCCGGGTCGGGCAAAGTATTACTGGGTTTTAAAAAAAATCTCAGTAGTAGCACGGAGTCTGGAATTGTGCCCGGTATATGGCAATAGGCTCACCCCCTATTACATAAGACTCATAACATAAATAGTGAAAAGTGGATGTCACATTGTACAGTGGTATAATGTGCACCTCTGCCTACCTCTTCGGGGATAAAAGGCGTGATGTTATATTATGTTATGTTATGAAAACACTAAAAACGAGTTCAACTTAAAAAAAAACTTATCTAATAAGACCCACAAATGCCTAGAAATCAATAAACCTTCTACACAAATACGTAAGGACATTGGCTTAATATAATAATCTGGCTTAAGTTACAAGAGTCAACCGAGGGCAATGGGTTACAGCGTGCGTAGGCGCAAGCTAACAACCTGTCACTATTCCCGCAGCTTACCATTAGCTAATGCAAAGGAATAATAATTTCCAAACGATATTCGTACTCTATAGTTAATTACTTGCATGTATTTTATTGATAAATACTATTTATTAATTAGATTGAGTTTCGTTGCGATTGCTTAAATAAATTGATTTTTACGGACTATTAAAGGAACTAGATTAATTTTTGATTATTTGTGGCCTTTTTATACGAGACTATTTGGTGAATTTTAAGCCAGTATATAGAAATTTGTAGGTTGCAGAAATGTTTTGCTCCAAAGAATTGTATAGTCAGTATGGTAGAGACCGTCTGACAGTGACAGTTTGATTTCTCGGTTGGCACGGTGGCTGGGCAACCGACAGTCGCGCAACGTGCAGCGGGTTCGATTCCCGCACGGACCAACTACATAGTTGTGCTATCCACAAATTGTTGGTTCGATGTCATCTGTATATGAACTTTTATGTTTGTAAACTTACCCACGACACAGGAGAAAATCCTATTGAGGGGCAAATTTTTTTTTAAGAATAGAATAAAAGAGAATAGTGTATCCTTGATCAAAGTGAACCCAGTAAGTTTAGTTTTGCCCTAATTACATGATAATAATGACCTGTTTAAGGTACCTCATCATCATCAGCCTGTATTCGTCCACTGCTGGACATAGGCCTCTCCTATGGCACGCCACTGAGCTCGGTCTTCAGCTCTTCTCATCCAACCACTGCCAGCCACCTTACAGATGTCGTCACTCCACCTAGCTGGAGGGCGCCCTACACTGCGTTTGCCTAGACGCGGTCTCCACTCTAGAACACGTTTACCCCAACGGTTATCGGTTCTTCGACAAATGTGACCGGCCCACTGCCACTTCAGCTTACTGATCCTTTGGGCTATGTCGATAACTTTGGTTCTCTGTCGGATCACTTCGTTTCGGATTCGATCCTTCAGAGAGACTCCGAGCATAGCCCTCTCCATAGCTCGCTGCGCGACCTTAAATTGGTGGACCAGTCGCACTGTCAGTGTCCACGTCTCGGCTCCGTATGTCATTACTGGAAGGACGCACTCGTTGAAGACTTTTGTCTTCAGGCTTTGCGGTATCTGAGACGAGAAGACTTGATTAAGTTTTCTATATGCTGCCCAGCCAAGCTGTATCCTTCTACGGGCCTCCTTTTCGAAGCTGTTCCTACCTAACTGCAGGGTTTGTCCCAGGTAGATGTATTCCTGAACGACTTCGAGAGGCGACCCGTTGAGAACAATTGTCTCCGGAATGACATGTTCATTGAACATTATTTTTGTTTTGTCCAAATTCATCCGGAGCCCAATGCGCGCGGAAGAATCAGCCAGGCTGCTCAGCATATATTGCAAGTCCTGAACGGTTTCAGCCACGATGACGATATCATCTGCAAATCTCAAGTGTGAGAGATACTTGCCGTTTATGTTTATGCCCCGTCCTTTCCAATGCAGTGTCTTGAACATATCCTCCATAGCATTTGTGAACAATTTGGGGGATATAACATCTCCTTGTCTCACTCCTCGATGCAGGTGAATAGGTTCAGACTGCTGATTTTGTACTTGGACGGCCATAGTCGCAGCTTCGTACAGTTCTCTCAGCACTTGGATATATCGCCAGTCGACTTGGCACCGTTGTAAGGACTCCAGAACAGACCAGATCTCGATAGAGTCAAAGGCCTTCTCATAGTCCACGAACGCCAAGCATAGAGGCCGATTATACTCCTCGGTCTTCTGTATAATCTGCCTCATCGTGTGAATGTGGTCCATGGTGCCATATCCTCCTCGGAACCCGGCCTGCTCGGGAGGCTGAAACTCATCAAGCCTTCGTGCGAGACGATTCGTGATGACCCTGGAAAACAGCTTATAGATGTGGCTCAAAAGAGAAATAGGACGATAGTTCCTCAAAAGGGTTTTATCTCCTTTTTTGAAGAACATAACGACAATGCTTCTGCTCCACACCCTAGGAGTTCTCCCCGTGAAGAGGACGGAATTAAATATACTTTGGAGCCGCTCGAGAATCGGTTTTCCCCTGCCTTAAGGAGCTCCGTCGTAATTCCGTCCTCACCGGGGGCTTTTCCATTTTTAAGCTGCCCCAAAGCCACCACGATTTCGTCTTGGCTGACCTCTGGCAGCTCTTCAGTGAAGTGGCGGACAAGTGTGGCCCTGGGATCCCCCGAGTATGATTGAGGTTGGGGTGCTTGTGACGCATATAGATCACCGTAGAAGCGCTGAACTTCCGCAAGAATCTCCGGCCCAGAAGCGACGACTTTTCCCTCAGATGTAGTCAGCTTCGTCAGATGGCTTCGACCTAGTTGCTGGATGAAAACTTTTGACCCCCGATTTCGCTCGATCGCTTCTTTTATAGCGCGTGTGTTGGAGCACCGAAGGTCACGTCTTACCTGCTTCGAGATCTTTCTATTAAGATCCGACGAAGCGACTGCTGGGTTTTCACGTCGCCTCCTCATCAGCTGCAGAGACTCCCCCGAAAGCCTCGCCCTCCTGCCGGTATTTTGCGCCCGCCACATTTTCGTCCCCTCATCTCGGAGTATCCCGACCATTTGGTCGAGTTTTTGGTCAATATCAGCGTCTATTGTGGTTTCCAAGACAGCGAATCGATTTTCCAGTTTTAGCTGGAAGCTTTCGGACCCGACAACAGTTTGGAGCAAATTAGGTCGGAGCGTAGACTTCATAAGACGGGCACGCTCGAATTTGTGTTTGATGTTTAGAGTGCCTCGTACCAGTCGGTGATCACTTCCTGTGTTAAACCTATTGATCACAGAGACATCTCTAAATATTCGCTTTTTGTCCGTCATAATGAAATCTATCTCATTTTTAGTCATAGTGTCGGGGCTCCGCCACGTCCACTTCCGTTGAGGCTGCTTCTTAAAGAAGGAGTTCATCAAGAATAGCCCCTCCTTCTCCAGGAAGTTGACGAGCATTTGCCCCCTATGATTTCTGCTACCAAGCCCGTGTGGTCCTATTACCGATTAAGGTACCTAGTCAGGTAAAAAGGTTACACAGTATCTGACTGCTCAGTATACTAACTGCATCAAATGCCTTTACGTAAGAAAATATTCAACTGCAAACTTCTCCAAGTAGAAATATTTAAACAGTTTGATCTAGTTTATTACTACCATTCTACTTAACCTTTACGTAACATGAAATGGTCATCTAATGAAATATACTTAACCTTCAAAGAGCTAAATCGGTTTCTTGGCGTTCCGCACATACCTCGGATTGTCTCGGTACGTTTTTTGTCCAGTATAAACCACTCAAAATAACGTAATGCGCGTAAGCCCATTACGGAATCATTGGACAGCACATTGTACACTGCTGGCCAATGAATTTTGGTCACTACTTTTTTTTTTAATGTAGACTAGATAAAAAATATTAAGTCGAGCAACGAGATGGTTTTTTGGATTTATTAAAATATTTACATCAATTTTTTTTTTATTCTGTTTAATTGTACAACAGGTATTTTCGAATTATATCGAATTGATCGTATCTTTTCCCAATGAAAGCCCAATTTACATCTCTTAGTTAACAATATGAACTGAATCCTATTTATTCGAAAAATATATTGTGGTGGTATAATTTTACCTTAAAATAACGAATACTCTAATGCAACACCCATTTTAGGGCAGCCACTGTACACACAGATTTAAGCCCGTTCATCTAATGTTCGCTATTTATATTAGGCCGAGAGATGACTTGCTCTTATTGTTCCACGTCAAGCGACCAGGTATTTTCACTAAAGCATTCTTAAATTGTATTGGACGACATCCATTATAGAATTTAGGGTAAAAAGTTGATGTCAAAATGCCGTTTAAGTGATTTATTTTGTTGTTTTTATAACGAATTTTACATCTGTTTGGCTTTTATTACTGTTTTCCTTATTTGTCTGCGTTGTTGACTTGGCTTGTTCCGGATTCGATGTCTGGCTCGTACAAAGCTACTATTTAGATTTTTTATTTTAAATTTCTCGGTAATATCTTCGGGTCACTTCGGGTCTGGTTGTGATGTGTATGCGAACTTGTGTGTTTGCAAACGCAACTACTACACAAGCGAATTTATTAATGTGGGGCAACGTTTAAAAAAAATTATTTGGATTTATTGTCTATATTTGGAGTAGCGCCGGCCTGGTAACTGATTCTAATGATAATAATTGAAAAAATTAGGCTTTAATGCTTACTTCTACGTGCCCCTCCGTAGTATAAATCTTATATTTTGTATCTTAAGAACTAACAACAACAAGAAGCTTTTGTGAATAGTTTTTTTTTTCTTAAAAAAGTATTTGTTAAAATTTAACTGTACTCTATTTCAAATAACACATAACAAAAAAACCTTACACCACACCGAAATACCTAAAGCATCCTCGAATCATTATTTCCTCATCCCGTTACCCGTATCACTAGATCATTAATCATACACTTCGTGTACAAATAAGTGTACAATCACATGTCACACGGTCCATTTAATCCGAGCACGTGGACAGATGTCGATGTACTAGTTGATAGCCGACGTAAGCCGATCAACGCGCGCCAGTTTGTTTGGCCGCAAGTGTACATTCGGAGAAAATTGGTTTAAAATTATTAATAAGTTTTGAAATTTATATGGGATATTGATTGTTTGTCTTACTATCTGTTTTGTTGGGATAAATCAGGTAAAGTTTTAAATGGTGCACATAATATGTAATTATATTTAGAACGCCCCGGCTTCGCACTAAGAAAGAAAGGAAAACCATTTATTACGTCACGACACAACAAGAATACAGGTACTTACAGAAAGCCCATGGTGCGTCGCAGCATGGGCAATTGAGGTAAACTTAGTTCTAATATACCTAATCTTTCAGTGTTTGATATTAAAAAATTTGCTTTTAAAATTCAACCCTCGAAAAAAAACCATCAACAAAATTATGCGCTCGCCTGTACATTACACAACTGGCCAACGTTACCGACCCATCGAGAATCGAGACATCTTTGACATTTAGTTGACAGTCCGATACGACAGAACTGAGTGTTTTGACACAATCGTATGTTAATGAACAGCTTCGATCTAATTAAACCATTGTGTTAGAACTAAACTCATTACGGCGTATAATGAAACGGTACATCAGTTTTAATTAGTGGTACAGAGATTTAAAGATGAATTCATTAATTTGGCTTCATGTGTAGCGTGGTTTTGTAATGTGATGGTATCAAGGTTAATGTAATGTGGTTCGATTTTAAATAGAGCGAAATATATTGTAATTAATAAATATAAATTAAGATAATATAGATACACATGGCCGTTATTGCAAGCAAACAATGTTCTTGCTGTAAATTCAAGATAAATTCACATGAAGTAATGGAAATTTTAGGGAATCATTTAAAAAAAATCTGCTGTAACACTAAAAACACTTTATTTTTAATTCAATTTATTTATTATTTAAAGAAAACTATGTAGCGTAAATATTATGTGAATGCTGTACCTACTACAACTATATACTACTATTAAATTGTACATAAAGTTGAACTTTAACTAACCATATGTTGCATTGATTGAATAAGCAAACATATGCTTACGATTTATAGTGGCCTGATCGAAACCTTGGCTTACAATGTACCTGAGACCAATGCATGTAATTTACATCCGTCTAAACAAATGCATGCACATAGGTTCTCATTACAAACCTATAATTTTGTGGTTGAATACGTTAGCTAGTGTATTTTGAAATTACGTGGATGAAAAACACACATCCTTTTAATCCTTGGCTTGAATAATAAAACATATAATGTAACATCCACTTTTTCACAATTACTCTTGAGTCCTATGTAATAGTGCTTATTGCCAAAATTATATACTAGTCCAACTTTACTATACTTCTCAACCTCTATGTTGGAGCATCTGTCATCCTTAAGAGAGTTGGCATCTTACGGCCTGCAAATTGTGGACGGCGAGCATGGGTAGCTCGCCGCCCGAACAAAACCAGACCTGAACGTATGAGCTTAAAGACCACCACAGACGGGGCCGAATAGGGCTGATGCCGATACCCCTATCGGAGTACCGTATGTACCGTGGAGAACTGAACGGGTTGCCGGGGCTCCGGATCAAAATGCAGGAGTAAAGAGGTTTTTAGTCAATAAGAGTCTGACACTCCCTCCTACCGCACCCAGGCGGGAGAAGTTATTCAATGATTTTCCCCCCTAAAAAAGGCCTGCACATTACACTTTTAATTGGCCCCCGAGACATTTTAGTTTTATTTAATATCAATAGCACAGTCTGTCTGTTTATAATCTAGTTTTTTGTTCGTATAATGTGATTTCTGCAGTTTAGATCGAACAGTCAAAGATCGAGGCAGTCTATACTAATTCCCTATTCTCTAACTTCATAATACGATCAATTGTAATATGTAATATTAAACGAATTCATATTCATTAAACAACAAAGTTTGATATCAATCAGAAATAGTAATGTTATATGCTAACTAACATAACTAACATAGTAATATATTTCAAAGATGAGTTCATTCATTTTATTGTATTTTAATTATATATAACATCACTCTATGAATTAATTATTTAACCACAATATTGTATGTAATAGCACAACATGAAAATGTAGATCACGATTTAAATATCATGTTAGGTATATGTAAATTAAATGCCTATACCAAGTATTCTATATTTGTAGAATGTAATACGTATAAAGTTTCATTATCGCCGTCTCTTCATAATTTCATTACCCAAAAACTTTATTAATATGAGTCTGATTCGAGTGTCAAATTTAACCTTTTCTACTTGATTTTCAACTGAAATATAAATTATAAATGAACATGAACAAAAGTATTATCTACATTCATTATAGTACTTTAGGTCTTACATAATTTATAACTATAAATAATAATAAAATAAAATTGTCAAGCAGATTTAATGATGAAGCTAAGGAAGCTTTATGACTGAACAAAACTGGGCAATAATTTAATAACAAAATTACACCATAAAACCGTTAACTTTGAACTATCTTATATACCCAACAGTTACTTAAAGTTTTATTATTTAATTATCCAAAAACACATAAAAGATAATAAAGTCTACCTTTGATTAACAGTTAAAGTTCATCTCTATTAATAAACGCGCAATTTTCGTAGTAAAACGACAAAAAAATTTGGCCCACCCCATAGGTACTGGAAAACATGCGTAAAAATATGATTACGCCACCCACAAATAAATGCCCACTTTACATTAATCCACCATCGGCATATATGAACTTTCACGAATTTTTTAATTGCCCAATCCCATCTCTGTGTTAAAACGGCTCGGATGTAACTCTAGTTCGACTGACAGCCGTAGAAAATACACAATTAACAGGCTCATGCGTATTACCTTAATGGATTTATGTACTTATTGATGGATCAATCAAAAGTCCACTCACGCCTCCTCTGGGCCTTAATTGATAGATACGGTTAGCTAAGAGGCTCTACTTGCAGATTGAGATGAAACCGCTTTGTTTTGCCGACCGTTTTTGTTTTGTGTGAGGTTAGCTGTGTTTCTTTTTTGTTTTTGGTTTCTTATATCAACTGTAGGTATTAAAATTGTAACAAATTATTGTATTTTATATGATAATTAAAGTTTTAAGATCTTACTAATATTATAACTTGACTTGACGTGGCCGAGTGGTCGCAAGTGCGACTGTTAGGTCTCGAGTTAGATTCCCGGGCTGGGCAAATTACTACTAGATTTAAAAAAAAATCTTAGGCACGGAGTCTGGAACCGTGCCCGGTATATGGCAATAGGCTCACTCCCTATTATATAGGACTTATAAATGGTGAAAAGTGGGTGTTACATTGTACAGTAGCATTAAGTGCCGTATAATGTGCACCTCTACCTTCCCTTTCGGGGATAAAAGGCGCGATGTTACGTTATGTATATATATTTATACGTCTGGAATAATACATAGGATACCTATCCCTTTTTATCCCGTAGTTAGAAGCTAGTTTAAAATATGATGACAACTGTCAAAACATGTGTACAATTTACAACTCCGTTCACTCCACGAGCATTATATTACTAAATATGTTATTACCTAATACCTATTTGGATTTTGTTATAAATCCAAAATATTTATTAGTTACCTACTTTAACTACCAGATTATGCATTATGTACCTTTCAAACTCAAAACTTAAATCAATTATTTACACATTATAAGACATTAAGTTACTACACGTTCATTTAATATCTAACCCTTCAAGTATATTTGCATAAATGTGACACCTAATTACTCGATGTCTCACTAGTAATTAAATGCTGAGAAACGTCCACTCACACCGTAGTCAACAGCAAAAGGAAATGAAATTAACTAAAGAAATATTATGTCTTTTCTTCTACGAGATTTTGAATGAAATATATATTATGGCAATAACAACAAAGTTTATCTAAATACTAGCGGGCCCCGCGCACTTGATTTCGTGCGTTATAATTATAGTAACGTCAAACTGAACTAAAATCATGTCTGTATGTAGGTATATCGCGTGAGTAGTAAAACTATCGATGAATATTAAAAAAATAACATAACTTAACATGACGCCTTTTATCCCTAAAGGGGTAGGCAGAGGTGCACATTATGCCATTTAATGCCACTGTACAATGTAACACCCACTTTTCACGTTTACGTTATGCGTCCCATGTAATAGGGGGTGAATCTATTGGCATATACCGGGCACAATTCCAGACTCCGTGCTACTGCTAAGATTTTTTTAAAACCCAGTAATCCTTTGCACGACCCGGGAATCGAACCCGAGACCTCTTGCCCGACAGTCACACTTGCAACCACTCGGGGAACGAGGCAGTCGTAAAAAACAATATTAATAGTAATATTTCAGTTATCACAATTAATGAAAAACAAAACAAAACAACCTTGTACACCAACAAATTTTCATCCACCCATATTCACACACGAAGTAGATAAGCGAACAATTTAAAGACTCGTTTCTAGATAATGCTGCGGTACGGTGTGATAGTGGTCTAAGTACCCACTCGTTCCCACGAAGGCAAATGGCCATAAATTATAAGGATCCAATAACAGTGACTATTAAATCAGATTTGTATGCGGAACCGATTCATATTTTAATAATACTGCACTTTGCACTCGTAGGCTGAGGGCAGTTTAAATCAGAGCATTTATATAGACAAGTAATTTCGATGGTATTTTAATTAAATGCCACTTGTAATAGATCACTGTTCAATGCTTTGTTGCTTGAGGTGTGAGAGTGAGAACAGTTGGGACTGTTTAGGACGAAACTATTCGATACTTTCTCGAGTCCAGTTAAGTATAATAAATAAATAAAGTGTTTTCGAATTCGGTTTGTGAACACATACAGATAAATTTTGGAGTGTCAGTTTGTAATATTAAAATAACCAACTTTTTACCACATGCATATTATGCATATGAATATAGAGGTACATACAATACACATCCCAAAATCATTTTCTTTTTACAATTTTTGTCTGTCTGTCTATGTGTCTGTTTGTACTGGCTAATTTCTGGAATGGCTGGACTGATTCTGCAAGACAATTTTTTTTTATTGGAAGGTAGATAATGTACTAAGGAGTAATAAAATAAGGTACTTTTATTGTGGAAAAAAGTTAAAAATAATATTGTCTAAAATTCATGTTCTAGGCGGACGAAGTCGCGGGCAACAGTTAGTTATAAATAAGATAGATGATCCCTACCTTTTAATGCTCGAATCTAATAAAAAAAATATATTTAATAACCCCACATTAGTCCAATATCATGCGACACAAGACTAGTCTTAAGTACCAATTTACCAAGAACTCAACATAACATGACATCACGCCTTTTATCCCGGAAGGGGTAGGCAGAGGTGCACATTATGCCACTCTACAATGTAACACCCACTTTTCACTATTTATGTTATGAGTCCCATGTAATAGGGGGTGAGCCTATTGTCATATACCGGGCACAATTCCAAACACCGTGCTACTACTGAGAATTAAAAAAAACCAGTAATACTTTGCCCGACTCGGGAATCGAACTCGAGACCATTTGCTCGGCAGTCGCACTTGCGACCACTAGGTCAACGAGGCAGTCCAAGAACAGGAACCAAGAACTCATTAACTAAAAAAACCCATCCAACAACCAAGACTCTCGTACCATATTTTATTATACATTCAATTTCACATCCTCCTATCATACAACCTCTCGATTACCGACCCACCTAACCTTTAGCCTGATCTAGATACCAGTTATATTAAACGTATAAAAAAAACATACGAAATCACTAATGCCTTGTCAGTCACTCATACACATAAATAAGCTTTTAATTTTAAATCTTTAGGAACACTACGTTTCATAATGTAAGTGAGTAGATAATTTTATGTATTTGGGTTTGGGGTATCAAGATTTTAATTACAATTGCCTGCTTTGAATATTTGCTGGTCGAAATTACCAGAGACTCTTTAAGGCCTATATGAATAGGATGCTTACGGGTCGACGTGCTTCATCGCATACCACCAGGCGAGATAGTGGTCAAACGTCGGCACATGAAGTATATGTAAAAAAAGAAACGCATGTCACCATTAATTTAATATCAAGTGACAGTCCACTTCTAAACTATAGGTTTTCATTGTATAACAAGGTTTAGCACAAATTCTTGATAGTTAGATAAAAGATCATAGTTTATAAAAACTCTGATTGTCTGTCGCACTCTATCAATTGTTTAGGTAGTATTTTAGGCAGCCCATATTTTTTTTGCACCCGTAAATAAAATACATTTCGTACATTATTTTTGACTTAAGGTCCTTTGTTGCTTAAATAGGGCAGATCGAAGTAAGAGTCCACGTGATGCAATAAATAAGATTCTAAAACTAAAAGTCTAATAATCCTCAACCCTATCTGGACATACACGAGATTTGGCGAGTTACCTACTAGCAACCACTTTAACGACGCCATAATAATTATTATTAATAGCAAGTAATTATTTAGCAATTATGATGTTATTATGAAATACGGTAGTATCGTAAAATGACGGCTGTAGCAATAAAACTGCGTTAAAGATCACTCGTAATATTATATGCCATAACTATAAGGCTTAGGCATAATTCTATATTTAGTTCTAGAAGTAATTACATTTGCAGGTATGATAGTATACCTCTAGTATACTATATAATACTATACTACCTCATTGGTGGAGTGGCGGGCAAGAGAAGATACCCCGGTTGGGTATTGTGGCTGGGATTAATAAAAAAATCACTTTTTAAGAAAAATCTTCATCAATACCAATTATAAACCCACGGAGACCGAAATTGTGCCCGGTATATGGCAATAGGCTCACCTTCCACATGGGACATACAACTTAAATAGTGAAAAGTAGGTGTTACATTGTACCGGGGGATAAAAGATATCGTCGGGGATAAAAGACGTGATGATATTTATTTTTTTATTTAATTCTGAGTATAATAAAATTTGACATTTTAAATCATCTACCTATTTTGGAATATGTTAATACTTGATTGTAATAAACAGCTTACTCAAATGAACTATTGAAAGAAAAGCTGTATTCGTTTCAAGTCACCAGGGACTCATAATAAGCAACCCAAATATCAAGTCCAGAGTCTCGTGTTTAACCTCTCAAGACCGTTAATGTTGTTGTGTACTATAAGACTTAAAGTATGGTTCATGTCGCGGAGAACCTAACGGGTAACCGGGGCTCCGGCTCGACGTGCAGGAGAAGGAACGGGGTGGTTTTTAGTCAGTAAGAGTCTGACACTCCCTCCCGCCTCACCTAGGCGGGAGCAGTCATTCGATGATTTTCCGCCCTTAAAGAAAAAAGTATGGTTCATAGATTAAAGTCTAAACAACTTCTATACATTTTACAGCCTATGGCCCAGTACACTTGAAGAGCACTAAGTTTAATATCTCATGACTGACATGCCATACTACTCGTACGCAATCTTCAAAACAAAAAGGACACAAATATATAAAACAGAACAAAAACAATTAAAAAACAACATACCTAGAAACCATTCAAAATATCTAGACCGCAGACACATCGCATTAGCTGAACAAAAAACTAGATTATAAACAGACGGACTGTGCTATTGTTGTTAAATAAAATTAAGATGTCTCGTGGGCCAATTAAAAATGTAATGTGCAAGTCTTAAGATGTCAACTCTCATAAGGATGACACATGCTTCTACATAGAGGTTGAAACGGATGTAAATAGTTTAGTTTTTTATGATTTAAGTTAGGAGATGAAGCGAGTTTTAAGTAAAATATTGTATGGTAGCATAGCTGAGAATTTGACTGCACTGTTGGCTCGGTGGCTGGGCAACTGGCTGCCGCGCAACGTGTCGCGGGTTCGATTCCCCCACGGAACAACTCTTTGTGTGATCCACAGATTGTTGTTCCGGGTCTAGGTGTCATGTGTATGTGATATTGTATGTTTGTAAACGCACCTGATTTAGTCAATAGAGGTTTAAATTTTCTTAGGCCGTAGTAGAGAATATTTGCAATATAGAAGTATGGCGAGTAAATGGAGTGCGCTAAATATTTGCCAAAGGTCTCGTTTCGTAGCGTATTAATATCAAAGTGACATAATTTCTTTGTTCATTTAAGAACATTAAATCCTTAATTACTTCCCACTACTTAACCTTGTCTTCTGTTCATCATTGTTCAAGGTCAAACGCATATCAAACTATACTATCCAGTATATTTTGAACTCCTTTATACTCAAAAATTTACATGATAAGAGGTCAGGATGTAATGGTAATGTATTGTTTAATATGCAGTCGTGTGAATACAAAAGGAGCTTAGTCTCTTTAAGCTATTGTTAATGATTACGATTAGGCTTACAATTCGGTTCATTGACTATTTTAGAGTTGGTTCAAGGTGTGAGAAGATTTTTTGCTTTAATTACGGAAGAATATATTTGTTTTATATCAAACAGTGTACTTTTATCTCCAGCTGTACTCTGCCCACAGGAGTCATTAGAGCTGATTACGTATTTGACGAGATCAGGCCAAAACACTCTGTGATAAACCTGGATCACCTGGATTTAAAGTTTAATCTCCAACTGCCTTGTTGGCCGAGTGATCGCAAGTGCGGGCCGGGCAAGGGGTCTCGGTAGCACGGAGTCTGAAATTGTGCCCGGTATATGGCAATAGGCTAACGCTTACATGGGACTAATAACATAAATAGTGAAAAGTGGGTATTGCATTGTACGTAGGTACAGTGGCATTAAGTGCCGTAATTGCCGTAATGTGCACCTCTGCCTACCCCTTCGGGGATAAAAAGACGTTATGTTATATGTTATATCCCCAACTCCAACTGCAACTTTCCTACCACGTGCATAAATTATATACTTTAAATCCTAGTCAGGGTTTACTATAAAATTCATACTTGGCAAGTAATGTTTCAATAATTTAATTTATTAATTCCCCAAACAATACAAACAAATTCATACCAATATGCTAAACAATATCAACGAACACACGAAAACAATAATAAATATTAAACAAAAGATTTATTTCAATAACTCGAAATAGGCGTGAAAAACAATTATAATCCAATAAGCGATGTTCGCTACAGGGTGTTAAATAACTCGGCCGGCGCCGGCGCAACGTACTGTTCATTAGCTGACAGATAATTTTAATCTTCGATTAAAGCCCAACCATCTGTCAGTTGTAACTGAGAATAATGAGCGCAAATTGTTTATGGATCTACCTTGATTAGGTGATTGGACTTAAATTTGCTTATACTGGTTGTGGACATTTGATATTGCATTATTTATATACTTAGTAACTGTATTTACTGCTCGTGGTGGACCGGAGATTTAAGAAGCCCGCCTCTCATGTATGAGGGTGCGAGTTCGAAACCTACCAACGGCAAGCACCAATGTGACTTTTTCCAGGTTATATGTACTTTCCAAGATTATTTAAACACCACTGACAAACGGTAAAGGAAATCATCGTGAGGAAACCTGAACTTATAATTTCTAATTATAAGTTTTTGCGCATTGAACAAGCGTGGTGATTAATCCTCAAACCTTCTCCGTGTAAGAAGAGGCTTTACTCAGCAGTGGTGATGTCTGTCTTTACTTTGTAACGACCAGTTTACCTATTTGTCAAGTAGACCCAGGTACAAATACCAAAGCAAGAGGTCTTGTGTTTCTGTAATTCTTGGGTTAGGCAAGGTAATATTTCTTGAGTATCCCGCTACATTAGAGACAGATATGTTACACATTTGAACTGGAATCTAGGTTAGAGCCCAATTAACAGAAATAGGCTCACCTTCTATAATTACATGGAGCTCATAACATACCTGGTAAAAACGAATAATACATTGTGTATTATGTATTCTTCTGCTTACTCTTTCAAGGATTAAAGAAGCGTGATGTTTAAACGAAATCATCGCTCAGGAACTTGCCAATAATAAAACTCAATTTACTTTCCAATACTGCAGATGAAAGAAATTTTCTCCACAGAAAATAGATTAGAAATTGTTAAGCCCTTAACAAATTGACAACAAACTGATAGATGCTTAATATTTATGATAAAAACACTAATTACGTTGTAACCTTATACTGAACTTTCGCGACATAATTGGAGCATGACCAGCTTTGTGTTACCCACCCACATTCTTAACTGCCTTTGTAATACTTTGTAAAATGTCCACTTACCGTGGGACTAGATACTAGTGGGTACTAGACTTATAACGTTCTAAAAGCATAGAATATACACATCAAAAATCCGCGTCATTTTCTAGGAGGTAACTTTGCTATCGACTCTGAGTCCGAATCAATAAAAAAAATTGTAGGTATATATTTTTCATTTTTCTGTAAATTACGGAAAAACTGCAAGCCGCCGTCTTGTAACTAGTTTTATAACGCGGCTTGATACACACAAACTCAAACACGAAATTGATATTATTCCTAATTGCATAAAACTCCAATAAGAAAACATTGCTGTCGAACTTAAACGATTTGTTATAGCCGTATTTTTAACTATTGGCCCGAAACTTTTTCTTACATTAAACCTTTATGACTTCTGTGACATGCTCCCGAGAAATGACACGGTCTCAAAACTACACTTGTATATCTACCTAGTCATAATAATAAGCGGTCGCCCTCGGTTGTCATAAAAATATGACAGTTCTTACAGCCAATAGGAAATTAAAACATATGACCTACCCTAACTAACCTAACAAAAAATATGAAAGATTAGCCCAGACGTTTTAACTCGTCGAGTACCGTATTTATAGACACAATTAAAGAACAATAGGTTGCGGTCACCGGTGACCGCTTGGTGTTTGACAGTTTAAATTACAAAAAATAATTAACTTCTGCAACAAATTATGGAGCAGATAGTTCACACACTTCATGTGGCAGAAGGTGGCAATTCGTGTGGCACAATAAACTCGATCTAACCAAGAAATTCTCAAGAAGCTCAGGTCTACATCAATAATGTCATGTTTAAATCTCGTAAATCGGTTTACCAAGACCCTACTTCATATTCTCAGTACAACCATAAACATTTGAGTTTGAACTAACCTTTGCCCTTAAAATGTCACAAAACACATGCTAAACGTGTCAATGCGTATGTGTGTGTGTTTAGTACAGAGGGAAATGGACGAAAGCCCTAAAGGCACCATTCGCACGAGAGCTTTTGAACGCGCGTTAAAAAGCGTTCGAAATATAACAAAATATGCATCTACTAGTGTATTATTTATTTACAGGGAACACTACTAACAGTTATACATAGAAAACAAATTTAATAGTAGCTACATAATTATGTCCTACCGGGCCTCCTGCTCGAAGCTGGTCTACGAACGGGGTGGTTTTTAATCAGTAACAGTCTGACACTCCCTCTCGCCTTATTCAAGGCGGGAGAAGCTATTGGATGATTTTCCTCTTAAAAAGGCGCTTTGATAACGCAACGCTTCTATCAAGCAATGTTGCATGAGTTTCAAAGACAATTGGTTCTATTTAAACGATTTTTTAAAGCAACGTAAAATAATTCTTGTGCGAATAGACCCGCCCTTAAGGGACGGAGAATTCTAAGTAAGAATTGTTATGAGTGGACAGAAGTAATGCCTAAGGCTTGTCCGGACTTATGAACTGTCAATTGCCGATATTAGGAGCGTTTCACCTAGCAAATTGCTAGATAGATTGTGAATCAATGTCGGGATTGTCGGTGCCATGTAATGTCAATGTTTTGTGTTTATTGATGGTTTGAAGATTCGTAGTGGAATTTATGGTGGAATATCTTGGACAGGCTCTGTTCAGATATCGTTGTTTTATTGAATGTATTTTTATATAAATTTAATTTGACTAGACTAGACTCACCCCCTATTACATGGGACTCATAAAAAAAACAGTGAAAAGTGGGTGTTACAATGTACCACTGTACATTGTAACACCCACTAGGTGCACATTGTAGCACTTAATGCCACTGCATTAAGTGCTACAATGTGCACCTAGGTTTACCTCTTCGGGGATAAAAAGGCGTGATATTAAGCCAATTTTATTATTATAAAAAGAATTTTTTTTTAAATGTTTTCAAGGTTTTTAATAATACGATAAGCTATCTCTAAAACAAAAATACATTTCAAAAATGTTTGACACACAAGCAACTTCGTTAGATTACTCAATTCAAAGCAAACTTATTTCAACCCAATAACAAAATTATAATGTCCCTGCAATTCGAAAACCTTACAAAACAAACGTATACATACAACAAATAAATCTATGAAAATAGTACTAGGATAACATAAACATGCAGTAGTAATAAAGCTTTCTATGCTCTAACATGGTATTAGAATTTATAGAGCGAACGAATGAGATAGAGGTATGGAGGTATGGTCCTTACGAGGTAATGCGAGTGGCGTGTACTGTACCACCGATACGCTGTTGCGGTTTCTATGGACTACCCTCGGTGGTTGGAGCGAGCTGTAAGCGGAAAGCGATTTGTGATAGAAAACCTTTTTTCTACACGTATAATTTTTGGTTGGTGATTGGTTTTAGACCGGATGGTCGGATATGACATCGAAAATCAAAGTTTTAGTTTCATTGCTAGATAGTTAATATTGCCTTAATAAAAGTTAATCCTTCAGAATTAATCAATTTACTAGTATAGCGATGTGACGGCATCGTCATAATAGACGGATAATGAAAAAGAAACAAAATCTTAACAATATTTTCACTGACGACCACTAACTATAGTATAGTATACAGTATATAGTTATAGTAACTTTATGCTAATGCAAAAATATTTACACCACGATTCTCTTATAACATGAACCAAACAAAGCCTGATATTGGAAAATTGTCTAAATTATTAGCTGCCTTTGTAACGGCTCGCAGCGTGGGAAAACAGGTTAAGTTTTCACAGGAAATTATACTTACACAATACCGAAACCTGTTGCGGTCACTTATTATGAAAATTCGAATGAAAATTTTTAGTTATGAGTAAATTACTCCGTCGTTTTATGTTAGCCTTTGTTAGCCATTTAATAGTGCTGGAGTAGTTACTTACATCCTTAGCTAGAAGACCACCGAAGAAAAGCCTTATTAGTTTCATGATCCGAAATAGTAATAGGAATGTAAATAACACATTTCGCTATATGAAAAGATTACTAAAGAAAAATTGTCCTCTGTCATCTCCAATTCATTTCCTTGGACTATATCAGACACATATATTTTCTTCCAACATAACTTAAACATGCAAATATACTGCCTTCTAAATAATAATGATATGTACATACGTGAATTCCATTTAAACTTACTTTATCTAGATCAGAACCCAATAATTCTGAGCTAACAGCATTCCGATTCACGTGTTCATATAAATTGGAGCCTTTGTTCGAAGCTCACGGAATTTTCGTTAAAATACGGAAAGTGCTCGTGAGGTGAGGATGGCCTTATACATAAAATAGGTTAGGAGTTAGAGCCCTCTCAGTTGCGGAGGTAATGTATCGCGTTCCCACGATACACATGCGACTTTGATGTGCTCTACTTATGACTGGCAGGATCCTTCTCGCCCTCCTTCTTGCGTCTTTTGTCCTTAATGCATCGTGGCCTCGACTAAAAGGATGACAACAAGAAAAATAACAAAATTTCTCAATTCTATCTTATTCGTTATTCGACAAATACTCTAAAACTAACCACTTTGCTAGTTGAGTAATCGCAAATGTAACTAACTAGCAGAGTTCAAGTATCAGTTCAGGTTCAATTTTTGGGTTGAATAAAATATGAAGATGATTCATCATCATCATTAGCCTACAAATGCCCACTTCAGAGCAAAGCCTCTTTCTTCTCAGCTGCAGAAAGTTTGAGCATTATTCACCAGCCTCGCTCAATGCGGGTTGGCGAATACAAACTTATAATTAGAAATTATAAGTCTAGGTTTCCTCATGATGTTTTCCTTCACTGTTTGTCAGTGGTGTCTAGATAATCTTCGAAAGTACATATAACTCGGAAAAAGTCACATTGGTACTTAACGTTGGTAGGTTTGCTCATGCATCAGAAGCGGGTGTCTTCAAGTGTAATATGTACATAACCTGCCATTAAATTCAGAAATACAGTTTGTATAACGTTTCAATTTAAAAAAAATATATTTTCAATAATTCCGAGCCGTAAGCGGAACACATCAAACCAGACTGCGCCGGGGCATCGCGTGCTGCACTATATTAGCTAATAAGAGATCCACTACTCACTCCTCATCGATTTCACTCCTTTATTCCATTCACTCACAAACAACAAAAGACCTCTCCTGTTTAAAAAAAAGATTTAAAAAATTATTTTTGAAATTGATGGAATTCCGACGTAAATGGTAACGTACCGAGTGAAATGAAATGCGTCGCTCTTTGATCTTATTTCTCTGGAAGTCAAAAACGTGACTGGCAAAATTTTTGCAACAAAATGCTTGGGTATTACTGTATTATACTATATTTTTGTGTCTTGTTGTCATTAAATTTTGGAAAATAGGTCGCCGTGTACAGTACGTTTGGTAGATCTTGAAAATGATTGTGACTGCATTTGTCTGATTTAGTTTTTAGGGAAAGCTTTTTTAATAAAATGGTTTTTTTAATATTGAAATCGTTGTATTGTTGTTTAACTCGTTGAGTACCGTATTTATAGACACTTGTACAACATTGTATAACATAACATAACATCACGCCTTTTGTCCTCGAAGGCGTAGACAGAGGTGCACATTATGCCACTGCACAATGTAGCACCCACTTTTCACTATGTATGTTATGAGCCCCATGTTATAGGGGGTGAGCCTATTGCCATTTTTAATTATATTTCGTTAATAGTTAATGTAAATATTAACCAAATATAAACATATTTTACTGTAATGATATGAGTGATTTTAAAACGGTCAGACTAATAAATGCATTCAATTGCAACTTATCTATTACGTACATTGCCTTCGAATGAAGATAACATTTCCTTATAACATTAATATTAATACATCTCAACTTGTTTCTAATTAATTACTTATGACATCATCGTTTAAACAGCTTTATAACTGCATTAATGCAACTATTAATGCAGTATAAAGCCTCGTTGGCCGAATGGTCGCAAGTGCGCCTGCCGAGGAAGGGGTCTTGGGTTCGATTCACGCGGGTAAAGTATTAGTAGGCTTTTTAAAAAGGTCTAGGTGTCATGTGTATGTGAACTTGTATGAATGTAAACGCATCCACGACATAAAAGAAAATCCTAGTGTGGGGCAACGTTATAAATAACAAAAAATAAATAACACTATCTATAAGTCGAAACAGACATTAAAAGCAGGATAATTTTAATCAGAAACTTCATAATGGATAAAGGGCATGAAACATTGCATCAGGGTGTCTAATAACAAGGACCATGCAGGATTCAGAGAGACGGCTTAAGGTTGTAGGGTCAAATGTTATAATGCACTGAGTCAGTCGATGTGCAGGTAATGCGTTTGATGATAGCTTGGATTTGCTTCTGTCAGTTTTATCTACGGGCCGTTTAGTAAATAAATTCGTGTTCTTCGTTATGAGTATGTTTTTGGTTATTGATTATTTTCTAGCGACTGAATGACTCAGTTTTAAATTATTATTTTTTTAGAATATATATGTAAACATCATTTTTTGCAGTAGTTCTTAATTGTTACAAAAGTGCTTATATTTTAATTAATCATGAGTTATATTATTATAATACGGAGTTTAAATCCTACTGAAAGCAATTTTGGAAAATAGCAATTTGGAGAATTTAACAATCTAATGGACGAGCACAGTCAACAGTTTTACGAATTGAGCTAATCCACTGAAGTTACCAGGCTGTAATTATCCATTTATCGCTATTTTAAATCCTTAACCTTAACCCAATTATTTGATTACTAACTTAGTATAATACAAAGCACCAACAATTTTCTTTAGCTATTTTAACTTCATTAGTATTTAAGGTGACATTTGAATAATTTCGACATTTTAATTGCCGTGTAAAACAATTAATCGCCATCATCTTCGTCTAAACGATTGCAAATTCAACAATTATATGCATAAATGCATAATTTCGGATATTAATTTTCATCAATCGGTTATTTTAAACGACATTTTTGATTATTTTATACGAAGTTTTTCGAATAATAAATTAAGATAACAGTATAGTATAAGGACGTGTTTTTATTGGCATGTATTATTTATACATCAGACTATATGTCCAAAATATGCGTTTTTGTTTATTATATATATACAAATACTACAGTTACTAGTATGGTCTATTCAATTCTACACTTATTAGTATGGTCAAACAGTCTCCGTGCGAGAAGTGGCTAATGGTCAACAGTGGATACTTATAAGCTGTTGATGTGATTTACCAAAAATATTGACGGAAAAGTTCCACCAATTTCGAGCCACAGAAGGACCCTTCCTCGTGTGTAGTATAAGCAGAAAAATGTTGCTTTTATGTGTCATTAGAGTTTTTATGAATATGACGATTGTTTTATACTGGTATAAAGATTTCATTCAAATTTGTAGGAGCTTTACAAGCTAAATACCAAATAGTAGACCATAATTTCTTTCTGCTGCTCAATCAGGTGGCTTCGAAATAATCATTTATACATAAAAGAGATAGACAATATTAAGTGTAAGAGGGAGAGCCAAGCTTCGCCACGAATGGGCCGGCTCAACCGAAGTGATACCACGGCCGAGCAGACAACCGACGTAAAACAAGCAACTTGCATTGTTTCATCGAGTGAGTGAGGTTACCAGAGGCTAAGTTACCACCCTCCCTAATCTCCCCAAGCCCCGAAACCACCAACAATCCTCAAATTCCTAATCCCCAAAAGGCCAATAACACACTTGTAACGCCTCAGTCTTTCAGGTGTCCGTAGAAGGCGCCGATTGCTTACCATCAGGTAATCTGTCTGCTTATTTGCCGGCTTATCCTATAAAAAAAGACAAATTTACACGCGTTGTCCATATATACACACATTAATGTTATATTCTGGTTTCTAATAACTTCGTAAGAATATGGACAAACATTAACAATATTTCAATATTGTTATAAGTAACTATGACCTTTATTATTACTCGAACTATTACTTCGATTACCATTCAAGGTAAATTCGTAACTTTAGGAAATATTCCGCGTTCATATCTAACACAATAAAATCGATAAAATTACATATCGATACAAATAATCGATTTAAATGACGGTTCTATGAGGATATGAATGTGAAACGAATTTTATTTGAATATTAAAATAACTGCATACATATTAATTGTTTTATTTTTAAACATTATGAGGTTTTAAGTGAGGATTAATAATGTTGAATGAATTGCTTGTTGCATATAGTGTTAAATATATGAACGAGTATGTTTTGCCGAGCATGTTTGCAAGAAGAAAACTGTCGATAGAGTAAAAATAGTACATTAACCGTGTAGTGAATGTAGAGAAGAATACACTAGTCGCTAGTTCTATTCTTCCTGTGGCGTCGTAAAAGTCGACTAAGGGATCGCATACTTAACAGAGATCGGGCAGCAGCGTTCTCTAGATATACCTGATCTCTTTTCATTGCCATCTCCAACTTGCCTGCCAAGCGTACCTAAACTTTATGGCAAACCATTTTTATAGAAATATCCTTTTTTTTAAGGGGGGAAAATCATCGAATGACTGCTCCCGCCTGGGTGAGGCGGAAGGGAGTGTCAGACTCTTACTGACTAAAAACCACCCCGTTCCTTCTCCTGCACGTCGAGCCGGAGCCCCGGTTACCCGTTAGGTTCTCCGCGACATAGAGATATCCTAGTTATAGTCTAGTCCTTGACTCTCCGCATGGGCTGTTGATAATGATGAACTATATTGTTGTGTAAACAGAGCCACAAGTACCTACATTTAGTTCTAAATAAATAGGTCAAGTAACTGGCAAGTATTGCGGTCAAAACTAACTTTTTTATTCTTTCAGGTTCGACCAGGGCAAATCAACGAAAGGCGCGAGCAAGCTAAGACGCGACCTCATCAACGCAGAGATTGCCAACCTTCGGGACTTACTGCCCCTCCCCCCTTCCACCAGGCAGAGGTTGTCACAACTACAACTGATGGCTCTCGTCTGTGTCTACGTGAGGAAATCCAACTACTTCCAACAAGGTATGTTTAGTACAGTAATTTTAAAGATTCTCCTACTGAAATATACTGCCGAAATGGTTTTTTAACAATTATAGTATTTATTTTAAAATGAAGATGTGAAAAATAAACATTGACATCGTGCCGGCTACATGAGATGTGAATGTCAAAAGGCCATCCAAATCATAATTTCGGAAATATATATAAAGTAAAATTATGAACAAAAAAGTTATTTACAATTTTTATTATTGCTCTTTAACTTTTAAATCATATTAATAAACATAAGTATCAAATCAACTAAATATCTACTTTATTCCATAATTATTATTTTTCGCTTCTTCTTTATATTAACTCACCAACAAAACCACGATTAGGTACTAATAAAATAATACTCGAGTATACACAACGAGACTAAAACAGGTGTTAGTAGAAACTTGACAAGCACTCCGCATCGCTAACGAAGCGTGCTTAAATTAATACGTAATATGAACGGGCCACTCCCCTGTGTGCGCATGGGCATCCTTTACTCATTATGTTGTATACGTACCTATTTATAAAATCTATGTGGGCATGTGTTGTGTTAGAAATGTGTTTCTTGAACAAAATGAGGTATGTAGGAGGAAAAATGTGAAAATTTTAAGTTTAAGCAAGTTACCGTAGGCCCAATTACCCTCCCCTTCCCCAATCTCCCTAATTCCTGAATCCCCAACGATCCTCAAACTCCTAATACCCAAAAGGCCGGTAACGTACTTGTAACGCCTCTGGTGTTCCAGGTGTCTATGAGCGACGCCGATTGCTTACCATCAGGTGATCCGTCTGCTAGTTTACCGGCTTATGTCATAAAAAAAATGTTTTCTATGCTGAAAAGTAAGATGGCTACCGAAAAAGCGAAAACAACTTTAATGCTTCTTAAGTTTTCATAGTTCTTCAAGTTTAATTTCACACTTTAACTACCGTTTAAATATCATGAATTATCTTCCATAATCTAAGCACACAGACATTTCTAAATATAAACATCGATCACAGAAGTATATAAAAATAAAAAATAATTCCCAAATACGAAGGTTACCAAAGTGTTAAGTTACGAAATTCGCCTTGAATATCTTTATACACACTTATACCATGATAGGTAACTATCATACGCTAACCGTTTAAAATCTCTCCTTCAAGCTTCATTTACCGCGTTAACACAAGGCCGAATTTCACACACGATACACACGCAACTACCGAAATATAAAAACAAAAAAATCGCAAAAAAAAAAAGTACTAAAAGTCTACAATTACATAAGAAAACGAAGTTCTCACGATGAAACAGTTACGCGGCTACTGTCGGCATAAAAAAACAATAGCGTTTCGGTTTTGATAGGAAAATTAGACTAAATTAGCAGGCCGAGATCGGCTACCGACTGATGGTTATTGGCCCTAATGGTGCCTGCAGGGAATCGAACCCGAGTCGGCCTGTCACGCCCGTACTGCACGCTAAGGTACGCGGTTCACATGGTTACTGGGGCTCTGGAATTTCGAAGCTTTCTTTATGAATGTATTTGTTTGATATTACTCATATTTTTGCTTAATTATTTTTTTAGAATTCAATATAACATTTTAATTTAATTCGCTTAACATATCAGGTTATACACACAACTTACAGCCACTGCTAAATGTGTATCCCAGAAAAAGAAGTACCCGAACAATAGGGTCGATGCCTAATTTTTTTTTAATGTCCGTCTGGTAGATTATTTTAAATCATTAGACACGTATTTTTTATTTTCTTACAGAAACCAACACTTTTGAAGATATATTGATTTGAAAAGTCACGTGACGAACTAAACATTTTATACGTAGAAATGACGTTTTAGCCCCCACTTCTAAACTTGGTTTTGTATTGTTTTATTATACGACAAAATAAAAAAATAAGTGTCTAATATTTTTTTATTATCTAACTTACGGACTAATTAGATATTATTATCATACCATACCCTGTCATTACCCCAATTAAATGGCCCTGCTTTGTAAAGTAGTAAATAAGGATTGATTGACAGAACACTTCATTACAATTTAATTTCAGCACACCTAAATAGCAACAACTAGTGAATATTTCATAAAGCGTTTGGAATAATTAGCAACTGAATACCAGTTGCGTAGCTTCCAAATGACCCCTAATAAATAAGCTTTAACCTTTAGTACAATGAATTCCTATCATACATACGTACTTCACTGTCATGTTAGCCGACGTTGCTCACATTTCGCCGAGATTCCCCCGGGACGGCCGAGTTACCGGACTCCGGGCTCCGGACTCCGATGGATTTAAGTACAACCCTATTCTGATAGTCGTTTTCATGTTTTTTCTATTGGTCATACGACTATACATTGTGATATTTGTAACCGACTCTGGAGAGGTGGTTTAGAGTCATCCAGTATGCTTTTTAAGTTGGAATTATGTTTTGTTTTTATTTATCTTTGGGTGCATACTTGCACTGATTTTGATTAACTTTGTCTTCAGAGAAATAGCGGGTCTTTACAGGTAGCTTTATTTGTCCGATGCACTATTTTTCAACAACATTTATTTACTTGTTTTCGCATTCTGGTTTTAATTATTGTGTTTTCGGCTTACACACCTAACTGTTTGACGAGGAACTCGACTAGTTTCAAGCCATGCTAGAGGCTTATATTCATGAGCAGCATTCCGTGACCCGCGACGCAGCGACTGTTCTATTAATACACTTTTCATATTTATCCAATATTATTACTTATTCGTGTTATTATAGAAATATAATTAAAAAAGCAATTTAAGGTCAAATAGAGTTGATGAAACTTTATCTCAACAAATTAGAGTTCCCTTTTTACTTCAAAAATTTTAGTGGTGTCTAAAATTTTTTATATCGATAAAAACTCGATATAGATAAAACGGAATAGCTTAATTTGTCAAACAGAAACATTTAAACACCGAAAGATTTACGATAACGATATCGATACGAGTCGAACGTAAGTGAGATTGATATTAATTAATCAATTTCTGGGGCATTTAATTTGATTTATTACTAATGAACGTATTTAGTTTTAATGATATTTGAACAGGTGCACTTATTTCATAAAAAATCTATTCAAGTACCTTTCAAAGTTCGTAATTTATTTTTTTGTTCGTTAACAACTTGACTTAAATTACGCAACATCGATAAGAAATAATCGATAAAGAATAGGGGTCCTGGCCACTCGATAAACGTTCGATTGTCCACGGGTCGTGGGAAACGCATTTTGCATAATTATGATTTTGCTGAGCTCGCTTCTCGATGATGCTTGACTTCTCCATAGTTTAGACTTTGTTGTTTTATTGGCAATCGATAGCTGGCTAGTTTTATGCCAATGATGGGTCGTAAAAATAAAATTCTTTAAAAATCTATCTATGCAAAAAATAACAATATCCTTAAACGTATATTTTTAGATACGAACAATTTTTTTTCTAATATTTTTTTAGACTGACACTTTGATTTTTCTCAGAAAATAATAATAGAGATATAAATATTGAGCAATTAAATTTTATTTTATAGTTATAACTTTTTAATTAAACTAGTCAAACATTTACATCACACAACATTTTATATAAAGTAAAACTTCCAAACCTTCTCCGTATGAGAAGAGGCTTTGCTCAGTAGTGTTGTGTTGTCATTATAGGCTGTGGATGTGTGATGAAAACTTCCAAATAATATATATATATATATAAGGCTATACACAAAAATACTTTCCACGCATTAATACCTACTAAACACAATTCATCGACATAATACCCCAAAAACGTGTTCCCAACACTATTAACAACGCCGCACTGTATGATATGACTCAAGTGGCAGTGCGTAAAACGAATTCAGACAATTACAATTCCCACTGTATAGGGCTAAATGCTGAAATTACCGGTGTGCGTCCCGGGAATTATCGACCACGCAGTGCTGTGGTATTTTCTCAACAATTTTTGCATACCATCCTGGGAACTATCGATATGTGAGATGGTTTGTGCCTAATTAAGTTGCTGGTGATCTGTTATTTGCGTTTTGTTATGCTGATATGCAATGGCGAGTATTGGGATGGATTGTATGGTATTGTACGGGATTGGGATGTGTTTGCTTTGGGATTTTCTTTTATTTTCTTTGAAGTATTTTTGTAGGTATAGGAGAGCTAACTAACATACATACATACATATCTTCACGCCTGTCTCCCATGGGAGGCAGAGACTATGGAACGCCAACTACTACGATTCCTCTTTCGCTTCATCAACAGTCATCAAACTTTTCATGCATGCTCGTTGGTTAAGGGTACTTTTAATTTGGCCCTTCTTTAATCTGGTCAGTATATATAGCTAACTAGCTAACATATATTATTATTATTATCGTCTACTAATGTAACTGGTAATGTAAATGAAGTATATTCAGTTTGTTCCAAAATAGAGAAGATAAATCAGATACATTTATTCTAACAAAACGGTTTATAACAAATAAAATGCACTAGGTACGTAGTATAAAAATTAAAATTATTATAAAGAGGATATGTATTATTACTTAAAGTTAACTTTCAATAATAGAAACCACACACTCACATTTTATTTCAACAACTTAATCCTTAATCTATTGTTTCACCAACACATTACAACACGAACATTTCAATTAAAAGAATTCTAGTTTTGAAGTGATTCATCACAATAGTTGAGCTAGCGTAATTGAACCGGCGACCTCACGATCGACAGCGACTGTTATTGACTGCTGATCACAACACCCTTGGGCTATCGTCGATACATCTTGACCTCTGCTTTCCCACTTAATAATATTCATCGTAATTGCTTTTAATTATTACTTATAGTTCATTTTGGTTATTAAATAAACATGTTTGTGTAGAATTGTACTGAGAATACATTATTACTATGTGCGATTTTAATATGTTTATGTTAGCTTAGTCTCAAGAGTATCAATTGACAACAAGGTTCCAAAAATAGTATTGCTTTAACTTCGTTAGGATACCTTCTTGAGAGTCTGAACTTGTATCCAGTAATAATAATAATATCAATAACTGTTTGGCTAATATGACACTTATACTCATAGTTTTGTGTGTTCAGGCTTATCAGAAAGCAGTCTTGGGAAATATATTTATTTATTTATTTGCACACATAGATACTACGTTTGCCTTTATAGACTTAATCCAATGCGACAAACTCGACTGCCTCGTTGGCCGAGTGGTCGCAAGTGCGACTGCCGGGCAAGGAGTCTCGAATTTAATTCCCGAGTCAAGCAAAGTATTACTGAGGTTTTTAAAACTTCTCAGTAGTCGCACGGACTTAGGAATTATGCCCGGTATATGGTATTAGGCTCAGGCAAGTGAAAAGTAAGTGTTATATTGTACAGTGGCATTAAGTGTCGTAATGTGCACTCCTGGCTACCCCTTCGGGAGTAAAAGGCGTGAAGTTACGTGGTACGTAAATAATTTTATACTTTTTAACCCATATGCCTCTTACGATATCTACAAGGGGAATAGCACGTGGTAGTTAATTTATTCACGTATTCTGCCCTACTATCACCATTAACTTGAGAAACAATAGAGTCCAAAAATGCTTAGCAACTTAAAGAAACTCCCTAATACGTTGACATATTGTACTAAATATCCCCAAAAATTTGTTCATACAAAAGTAGCCTCTAATCATCGGAAATAAGGTCTATAATGGAAAGCGGTCACAGGTGACCGCTTTGGAGATTGAGCACCCAGAGAATAAACAGTCAGTTCCATTTAAACAGGCCTTAAAGATATACAGCCTGTTGTCGGAAGCTTTAGTTAATAGCTTTATGAAGGACTGCCGACACATATCATTGCGTGCTAATGCAGTGAATTAAAGTGCTATTACTAAGGTTATATTTAATGGGAATCGATTCCAAATAGTCTTGTCTATCAATCATTTTGCTCAAAAAATTTTATTAGACGTTTTTGTTTAAGTTTATTTGGATGATGAACGGAGTCAAGGGGCATGGTCATTGGTCGTCGTTTGTGTATTTCTTCAGTAGGAAGCTAAGTAGATTGATGTGAAGAAATAAGTCGTTTTTAACCTTACAGTATTTATTTTTGACTGCCTCGTTGGCCGAGTGGTCGCAAGTGCGACTCGGCAAGGGTCTCGGATTCGATTTCTGGGTTGGGCAAAGTATTACTGAATTTTATTTATTATTTGGTATATGGTATGGTAATAGACTCACCTCCTATTACATGGGACTCATAACATAAATAGTGAAAAGTGGATGTTACATTCTACAGTGGCATTAAGTGCCACTGTACAATGTAACATCTGCCTACTCCTTCGAGGATGAAACGCGTGATGTTACATTATGTTATGTATGTAGGTAACCATAAGGGTATGCGCACCGTATGCAGTCATACTGCCCTCTTTTCTAAATTTCTACGTAATAACAAAAGTGTTAACCAGAAGAGAGTGCTACTATTAGTACTAGCCTTATATTTTCGATTTATTTTAAAATCTTTTCACATCAATATTGGAAGGAAAATGGTAATTTATTCTTCCAAGATCATAACAGATAATATATGTATGTCATACATCTGTCATGTTGTAATATATAAACAGTACAACACTAAAACAAAAGATTACACACAAAACTATTTCCCTAAAAAACTCAGTCATTGAATAATAATAATAAATATTATATACCGGCAATTACCGATTCGTCTCGAGACGACCTTGCCAACAATTTTGTGCGAAATTATCACTTTTGTTCACAAAAATTACATCGATTACTCATGTAATCTTGTAATCATAGTATTTTGTTGTTATTATGGATATGATCGGTAATACAAGAATTTGGTGATGTGAAATACCGTTCTCAAGGAATTTATTAATAACTTATTTTAGTATGATATTTTGTTTGTGGCTTTATATGTCGTGGTGGCCCGGAGGTTTAAGACCCCCGCTTCTCATGCATGAAGGTGAGGGTTCGAAACCTACCAACGGCAAGTACCAATGTGACTTTTTCCGAGTTATATGTACTTTCTAAGATTATTCAGACACTACTGACAAACGGTGAAGGAAAACATCGTGAGGAAACCTGGGCTTATAATTTCTAATTATAAGTTTATAATCGTCAACCCGCATTGAGCAAGCGTGGTGATTAATGCTCAAACCTTCTCCATGTGAGAAGAGGCTTTGCTCAGCAGTGGGCATTTATAGGCTGTTGATGATGAAAGCCCGTCTCGGACTTCTCATGTCATCTTTAGTGTGTTGTTATTTACTGTTATTGAGCCACATTCTAAACGGTATTCTATACTTTTTGATATATTTAAAAAAAAAAAATAAGTCAAACATCTTACCTTTGCTCGATTGTCCACCAATTGCAAAATCTAAACTAACAAGCCAGGAACTGATCAAATCGGACATTAAATAAATATCGATAAAAATTCCAACGAGATACCTAAAAATTTATTATATTAAGATACAAAATAATAATTATTAGTCATTATTATGCAAGTTACATGCTGATGATCAAATATCTTGTGTTCAATCAGATAATGGACAACCTCCAATTTTATTGAGCATTAAACACGCACAAATAAATATTTTGGAACATACATCAAAATGTTATTAAACTAATGATCCACCTGTGGCTTCGTCTGCGGATTTAGAAGATATATTTTGATTGGGTTGCGATTCTATGCACCACAGCGGGGCTCAAAGGAGACATTATAAGTCCTAGGATCTGCCGTAACGCACTTTGGGAGACATAATGGGAGGCCTTTGCATTTGAGCCTTTGTATAAGTGTTCATGGTGGTCTGATGCCCACCATAGATGGGGCCCAATAGGGCTGATGCCCGATCCGGATCCGAAGGAGGAAGGATCAGTCCAATTGCTTTGTAGTCAATTTATTATAAACAAACCAACAATCAAATATCACCTCTTTATAATATTAGTTCAAATTAAATTAAAACAAAGTTCCTTGATCAACGCGTAGATAATTTCATTGCATATTTTGATTAGTGGTGTGAGAATTTTGATTTATTTGTTAATAATTATGACTAGCGTATACTTGATAAATAAAATATTAGGTAGTAATAAATTTGATTACGTGTCTAGTTTACAAAAACAAGCGCTAACGGTTTTCCGTAAAGTATTTATGATTTGTTTCAGTAATAAACATCATGTTTGTGTTAAAGATGCAAATGAATAATGTAATATTACTTAAATAATAAAAGGCCATTTCATGATCCCCTTTCTTGGATTAACATACATACATAACTTCACGCCTGTCTCTCATGGGGGTAGGCAGAGACTATGGAACACCAATTACTACGATTCCTTCCTTCCATACATTCTTGGATTAAGAGATACCAAAATATACGAGGCACCACTTTTTGAAAAACTAAAGGATACTTTGATTTTAACTATGTAACTGACACGATGACCATTAACAGTAATTAACACAACCACCCAAAACCCAAATTAACCAACGTAAAATTAAAACTTATCTTCGTTTAAAATCTAAGCCAATAGCGTATAACCTATAAAGATCGAAGCTAAGGTAATCGTGATAAGCGCGCGCGCATCACTGTATGATTACGTGGTGCGCGGGCGCAGGGGTGCGGCACCGACACTTAGCGGCCTATTATCGACGTATCGCAATTGTTTGTTCGTTTGTGTTTACAATTGCACTATAATTAGAAATAATTACTGAGAGTTGGTAGTAAATTGTAGTTGGGTGTAGTTGGTACCTGTTCTAGGTATGAGTACTGGGAACGTTTAGATGTTTTTTTTTGTAATCGTTTATATGGAGTTTAACTAGCAGTCGTTATCATTTTTTGCATGTACTCATTGTCTCAATTGTATCATATAAGTCTTAGATTACAATAGAGACAATAAATCTAAATACACTATTTAAATTCCTTAATATTTCGGAGTCTACAATACAGTAGTTGACAGGTGGTCAAATCAATACTTTTATTGAAATGTCAAAAACGATACTTTTACATGAATTTTGTATCGGATCGCGACTTATGACGACATCATATTTCTGCGTCAAATAGCATAAATATTATTTCTTTACAATTCGTGAGAAAAATACTATAAGTAGGTAAATTGTTAAATCAATGGATGAGAGTAAATTATTTTTTAATTATTTATTGTATTGAAAAGTTAAAACAATTTATTTTAAACCTAGGAAACTAGCCAATTGTTAAAAGTAAACTTAACTATGTAAATGCATTTTAAACTATGGGGAAATAGATGATAATTTCTAGCCAAATCTAATTCCAGGCCAGATCTCCCAGTGACCAGTAAATATTATTAGGTTTTTGGTCAAACTCCAGAATTTAGGAAATTTGTCAATGAGAAAAGTGTGGGATGTCTAAATGTGGGAGAGTGATACCACGACCTCACAGAAAACCGACGTAAAACAACGCTTGCGTTGTGTATCATCGTGTGAGTGAGGTTACGGGAGGCCCAATTACCCCCCTTCCTAGTCCCCGTCTCCCGAATCCCCGAATCTTCTACAACCCTCAAATTCCCAATTCCCAAAAGGCCGGTAACGCACTTGTAACGCCTTGGTGTTTCGAGTGTCCATGGACGGTGCCGATTGCTTACCATCAGGTGCTCCGTCAGCCCGTTTACCGGCTTATGCTATAAAAAAATGAGTCAATTAAGTATAGGATAGAATAAATAATTATAGGATAATAACAAAACCAATAAAATACACAAACATAAACCTATGACAATTAATTAAATAAGTAATCGAACTAAAACTACAACAGCCCATAGCTTAAACCACATAAACATTTAACCACTGTTTAGTCCAACATAATATATATAGGTAATATATATATGTATATTGTATATCAGTGCGTTAATCCAATTAGTGTCGGCTGCGCTATGTCACATTAACATACGATTTGAATTTTAAAACAGGCAGAAAATTACTAGGAACCTGTTATGGGACCAAAGTGTAATAGATATATATATATATATGCGTTTTGACTAAATGTATAGTAATTATTTTCGGTTTATTGATTTAAAATTAGTAGTTGTATATACGGACGTTGAAAAATAGGCGGACATAGTCTGTTGAAACAACGACTGTAGCACCCGGCTACTATAGAATTACACGCAGAATACACACACATCGACACGAAGGACATCTGTCGCGTGACATCGCTTGTCATTACACTTCATACATTACGGAGTTGCAAGTACACGCACACATAAATGCACTACTGACATTTTGGTGCTTCAATAATTTCTGGGTGAAATTAGGTCCATCTTTTCTTCAACGTCATTGGTTATATATATCTGTAGGTGGTCTAACTGCCGTACTTAAGACTTTGACTGCCAATAAAAATCTGTTGAAGGCAAATCCTCCGCTAACGCCGGTCACCGGTGACCCCCATGGCGTTTAACGTGTTAAAGATATTCAATCATTATAACTATTTTTTAATAACGGTTTTGTTCTGTTTTGAGAACTGGGTTAAGTGATCATTAAGTTACTTTGAGTTTAAATTAGTGATAATTTCTCACATGTATGCCCATATAATAAAGTGAATTGAAATCAAATGAATTGACATCTTTTCCCTCCATGATTTACTTGATTATTTTACTCCCCACAGAATCAATAAATCTTTCATCATCATCATCTTCCATGTTTTAATACATAATATGTTAAAACAGAAATGCTTTACTCATACTGCAGCAAACGAACCTAAATAATAATGTCTTTCAAATTATCTATATCTGACATATCTATTATTTGTATAAATAGAAAAAAATGACCAATAACCAGATTCTAGAACACTGTACCAATTTCGAAAATTAGATTTATGTCATAACTAAGGAAAACTTTAAAATCAAAATTGTCCTACAATATTTTAATATTGTGATCTGAAGATGCAGTCTAAGTCGCAGGACAATTTATTTTCCTACGAAATAATAAAAATAGACATGTAATAAATAACTGTATGTCCATTTAATAAGTATCATTTTCTGTTGCTCATACGCATTCTATTGCTAACTAAGATAGGTGATGATTCACAATACAACATGGCTCCGGGCATTTTATTTCAAGAGCTGTATTTATTGCCTACTGTATCTGTTAAATATTTCATTACATTTAATTTATTTTAATATTTATGAACAATTTATTTATTGTTTTAGAATTGAATTATGGAGTTTAAAATTTTAGCTTCACGAGCGAGATTTAATTATGGTATAGTTAATTTAAATGTCATTATTTTATGAACTGTTTTCCTTTCGTGTAAAAATTATAAAATCGCTTTACATTTTTTTAAAAATAATGAAATAAAAAGAATGCATATGCCTGAAGAGCTTCACATATAATCTTATTTTAATGAATGAAACTACTATTTAACCACAACCAATATTTACACTACTAAAACACAATATCAGCAACAAAAACCCATTACAACATAACCCATCAGAATGATCAATCATTCAATCAATACGCCATTTCATCAACCACCATGCTTCATGCAAGTAAAAATCCTGAGTTCAAAAGCCGGTTTTGACGAACGGAGCCAGGCGGTGTAACCAAGGCTTTGTAGGTCAAGGTCCCAAGCAATCTAGGTTCTATTCATACCATACGCGAGATTTATGGCAACATTCGTTCACTATTATTACGTAGCAACCTTTACAATTGAATATTATTTTAATAAATGTTCTTACTTACATATTTCTTACGAGTGTATTGAAAACCTTGAATTGATAATGGGTATCGCTGATATGTAATTTTGTTGGAGGCTTTATAGGGAAGTTAAGAGGCTGTGTGTTACTGTTATATACATTAATCATTTGTTAGTTAGCAATGCTTTGGACAGTCATCATTGTCATCATTCATGTTCTTCCCATGATTACTATAATCTCAAAACTCTGTACAGATTGATTGATAAGAGAATCTATAAAACCCACATAATGAATACTACCTCTCATGTCATAGATGAATTTACAAATTTTAATTTTACATGCACATCATATGTAATAGCAGTGCAGAAATCAATTGCTCAGCCTGTGCATCAACTGGAGTGCTGTCAAAATATATTCGCTCAGTCATTGTTCATCCTTTACCTATCGGACTGCCCAATCCATTTCGGTAAAACAGACAAAGCCACAGAAGTAGCCACATCTTACATAAAAAAAAAACTTTAATATAAACATATCATAATCGACATGTTTCGCTTTTAATGCGTCATACATCGCTCTCATAAGGTTTCGAATGACTCAGCAAAATTAAAACTCATATTAGATTTCATAATCTGTATCTTCACACCTCTTATAAACATTGCAGCACCAATCAAAAGATTGATATGATGTATATACTGTCAGAATGTCTGTTAATTTGACTTTGACTTTGATCGACTGTATTCCTACAGCAGCAAGATTGAATTTTGTATGTGTAATTATGTGATTTGGCATGTGGGGTCGGCTGAGTATTTGGTTGGATTTTTCTGCTCTCTTAAGATGTTTGGTAGAAAAATGAATTTCTGATAAGTAATGATACTTTAAATTGAAATTTATTTGGTAAAAATCTAAGTAAAAATGTTTGGTTCTACTCTATACTCCAAGATCTCAAACACGACTTAGATCACTAATAAATCAAGGAAACATTTCTCGACCAAGACTTGTAGGTACAATACAGTACTGATACGATTAGTATTTACTAAATCAATGGAAATTGAGACCACACAGAAACCCAACCAGAATTTCCATAAAGACCCCAAAATGACCATCGTGTTTTCTATTGCGACAACACCATAATCTATTTCACTTTGCATCTTGACCTCCCTTAGCAGAACTTATACAACAGTCATTTACAACATTCTTAATTAAATTAATTGTCAGTTAACTATTCCAGCAACAATTAATGCCTTGGGTAAGGTCGGAAATAATAATATTTTTTTATTCGTATCGATTGGTACAATCGATTACGACATGCATTTAATCGATACAATGGGCGATTCGAATCGATGAAAGACGTTTGACGTTGAGTGTATGAGTACATTAATACCTTTTTGTTTCGAGTTAAAAGTTTATCAATCAATCGTATTGTTTTGTATCGATTAATTGAATATATAAAAGTGATCCTGTTGTTCTGGACTGAATAGGTAGCTATTAAGTTTGGGTGTTATGTAAGTTTATTAGTGAGTGTTAGAATAGATTTCTACCTCTATATAATATAATGCTGGTTTTGATTCAGCAATCACAATATGTACGTCTAAGTCGCTATGCGAATATAAACTGTCAGTTGCAACTGCACTCTCTGAAATAACTTGTTCCATGAAATAGTCGACTACTTGATAAGAACATCAGTTCAATAACTATGTAAGAAGTAGACGATTTACCTTATTTAAACCCAATTTTCCCTAAAAAGCCATTACAAGCAGAGCCTATTAATAAAGAGCATTATTAGGTTATCGAGCTATGAGTAAAATCCACAAAAGTAGTTTTGGTAACTTTACTGTCTCCTTTGAAAACACTCAAGTAAAGTAATTTAAAACCACATTTTTTAATATACCAAATACAATATCACAATAAACACTACATAACCGTAAATTACTACAAATTGACATTTGCACACAATAAAGCACTCGAGACAAAAAGTCATCACTTACATTCATATATGACCTTGGGATCGAGTACCGATTGCACTTTCAATTGTTTTAATGTAAAAAATATAATATTTAGCTTCGGATCAAAAGGTCACAACAGCCGGTAGTGATGATTTCATCAATACTTTGCGAGTACATAGGATCGTAAATTTCCAATTTAGTCTGACCTTTTGATGTATTAAGATTGTACATAGTGCTAGGTCTATTTATACTGGCAAATATACATATATAGGATCATAACAATCTAGTTTGATCTCTTATTGTATGAAGAGTCTTAACAGTGTGAGGTCTATTTATACTGGCCGTTTAACTTGAGCGCTGTTAGTGTATTTAGTTTTTACTAGGATGTGTTACGGATGTTTTGGTATAAGTTCAATTTTAACTATCATAATAATTACTGTTTCGCAATTAACTTGCAGAATATAATACATTTATTACATCATTATTTTTATTAGTTAGTCAATTGTACAGATGTTATCTTTGTTTTTCTACTTGATTTGATTTTCTTCTCATATACCTACGAATAATTATCAAACTCTCTGAATTCTAACTAAAGTAGGTATACTGAAAACTTCATGATTTGAAATATTTCACCATACCAGAGATCAAATCCTTTTTGCTTTAACACACTTAAATCTACATTGTAATTTAGAATTTTATTCATGTTGCTATCCCATTTCACCATGAGACAAAATAGAATTAGTCTAATAAAATACCATAATAATGAATACTATATGAATAAGCTCCCAGAACTTAATTCGTGCTACCATGCTTAAGAAATTGCCGATATGGAGCCGCGGAGAAGGTAAACGGTTGGCGGGGCTAGTGCTCGAAGTAGGGACGGGGTGAAAGTCAATGATACAACTAGCCCCATAGTTGAAAATCACATTTTTATATCAAAATAAATAGCAAACAAACCGATGAAGCTGTAAAATAACCATACAAATAATACAATCTATATAACACCACCCAAAATACAAGCTTTCGCTTAGTTTGGGAGACAGCATCAGTACCTATAGCACATTACATTTTAAGCCTGTGTCTAGATATAAGTCACCCAAAGAACTGTATAACCTTTGCGACAATAAAGATTATTACCTATTACCTTATTACAACAGTTTTAAGTTCCACCAATTTATATTCTTTAAATACATGATTACAAAATTAATACACCATTAATCTGTCAAACACCAAGCGGTCACCGGTGACCGCGACCTATTGTTCTTTAATTGTGTCTATAAAACCGGTACTCGACGAGTTAATACACCATTAACACCAATTGGAAGACGTTGACAGGATAATATAAAATGGTAAATCTAAGTAATTGTTTAAGTGATTGATTACCGTCATACACCTATACTTGTGTTTGTTTTCAATTAGGTAGAACTTCATAAATTTATGTCAGTTTACAACTAATCTATCATTTTGCTAACAAGACTTTGAGTATGACATTTATTTGTTAAAGAGTTGTACAGTTTTATTTTATTATACATATATATGTAAATTTTTATACGGTAGCTGTAGAGATGTAACATAACATAACATTACTCCTTTTATCCCCGAAGGGATAGGCAGAGGTGCACATTACGGCATTTAACACTTCGTTATTCGTTTATTAACACGGCGTTCACTATTTATGTTATGAGTATTGTCATAGCCTATTGTCATATACCAGGCACAATTCCAGACTCCGTGCTACTACTAAGATTTTTTTTAAACCCAGTAATAGTTTTCCCGACCCGGGAATCAAACCCGAGACCACTTGCCCGGCAGTTGCACTTGCGACCACTCGACCACCGAGGCTGTAGATATATAAAATTTGTATACAATGCATACTACTTAACAGTCATATAAAATAACAAATTATATTTTTATTGATACCTAGCTAACATTGAAACAACGTAACTAGCAAAAAACAGAACAAGATTTATAAGTCAAAACCTCAATTACAGATACTTTTTCTAACCCATAGATCAAACCTTAGATCAGCAATGAACTTATTGTAGCAACAAATTAGTTCGTAAGTAACTTAATCTTAAAGCATATTATTTTTAAAAAAAATAAATTAGCCATCAAGAGTTTGACCCACAAAATCATCATGAACCAACATAAACCTTGTTTTTATAATAACTATCGTTAGACATACTAAATTAACTAAAAATCGCGGGTTACTCCCGTGAATATACTGCGTAAAGCTCTACTAGTTTTGAACCACAGAGGGGTTCTTCCTCATGAGCAGCGTGTGCGGTCGCGGCGATGTCGTGCTGCCTACTAATTTTTAGTTAATAAATAAACCTTGTTCGCACATCACCAAACCACATTATTGCGACATTTACGCATAGCATTTAATCAACACAATTGTTATTACTCATATACTAGTGACGACTACACATGAAACTATACAATACCAATTAATCATGGTCTCGCTTCGTATAATCTTTCCGCACAATCGAGGGTCAGCTTATACTGGATATGTATAATTTGGTGTGTCCTGTACTTCTATATACTGTCCTCTCACATGTACATAATATAATTAAAATTGATGACTTAATCAGCAGACTGCTGAATCAAATTATCGATCGATAGATCAATAAAAGAAATATCATATTTCATTCATTCATTCATTCTTTTTACATCGCAATATTTATTTGTCAATATTGACAGCCAATCAGACGGGAATGTGTGATTTATTGAAATTTTGAATGAGTACTCACGAGCGATAGACCTTGCTGCTGCAGCAACTATTACTAGATCTAAATGCAATTATGTACTGTCTTTACTTGTAATCGTTTCGCAATAGTTTTACTTCTGCCTACCTCAACTCAATTTATTTTGTCATCAATACTCAGTTTTGATAGTCCAATACAGTTTGTTCATACAAAAGACATCAACGCGTTACTTAATCGGTCATAAGTAACACGTAACGTTATATATTCTGTTCTCTTTCCGAGTTCGTAGCCATTGCTATAAATTTGCGTTTATATCACCATTGTTGTAGTATAAACTTACAGATAAAGTAGTATTCGGAATTGTTCAAAATCTAACAACATTACCTAATTACACGTTCGGAAAAATAGAGTGGTATCGAGAATCGAGTTTCACTTCAGAGTTCACACCTCTATCTATTCGGACGATTGTACCGATCACTAACTTTTAACTTGAAGATAATTTTAATAATAGAGTCCATATATTAACGGACGTCGCCGCCCAACCGTTGCTCTATCTAATTTCTTATCTAACTACAACTTAATTAATAGCCACTTGTTGAAATCGATTTCGAGTTTGATTTATAAATCGAATGACCTGTATTTACGCGGCCTATCGATTCGAATGTTTTATCGATTAAAAATTTCTTGTTGGTATGAGTTGTATGTGAAGGTTGGTGTTGTTTATTTACATCATATTGTATCCTGTACGAAGGGCTAGGTAGAAATGCCATTGGAATTTAGAGTATTAATTGTGTAATGTAGAGGTAATGTAAGATTAAATGACTTACTCATTCCATGCAACTAGTATACTTTATTGCATGATATATAAAATGAGGTGCCATATCACCTAACATTAATTCCCGAATAAAAGTCAAAGACGATTTATTTAATTTATCATAAAAATTTTAACCAGTTCAGCATAACAAAATGAATAATTCATCACCGGAAATCAAACTCAACACCCAATACTACTCAGTAAACTTACAACCACTAACTAGCAAGGCAGATCAACAAGTTAACATTTATTAGATAGGGCACTTGTATGAATATTTATTTTTATTAAAAACGAAATGTCAAGGGGATCAAATTATTTTAGTTTAGAGAAAAAAAAACGTTAATACGTGTGAAGATTAATTACGAACTCGACGCGTTTACAAGTAATTAATGTTCCTTGACATAGTAACAACTTGTTAAGTTGGTCGTCTTCAAATATTTTTAGAAATAATTAAGTATTGGAGTCATTTTGTTGAGTTTATTAAATTTATTTTTGTGTAGTGAGATATTTCTGACCGGAGATGGTGAATGTTAGTCTTTACCTGAGGTTTTGTTTCTTTATAATGCACTATTGACGATTTTAGTTCATCAATATTTTCTGTCCCATCACATCTGCTTTGTAATTGTCATTGGAAACTCGTCAACCTCACTCTTAGCAAACTGGTTACTTATCATAGTTTTGACTACTTTTTTTTTTAAGGGGGGAAAATCATCGAATGACTGCTCCCGCCTGGGTGAGGCGAAAGGGAGTGTCAGACTCTTACTGACTAAAAACCACCCCGTTCCTTCTCCTGCACGTCGAGCCGGAGCCCCGGTTACCCGTTAGGTTCTCCGCGACAGTTTTGACTACTATTTGCTGTAAAACACCTACTATTAGTATTTTTTTTGAATGGGACTAGCCCACCACAACCTCCCAAAACCGCTGCAACTCCCGTAAGCTAGGATCTACAGTAGATACGACCGTCCTAGGATACTATTAGTATATTTTGAAAATAGTTTAAAATCTAAGATACTATTCTAATTATCATCTTTCTCTCTTAGTTTACATACATGTCAAAGTTTCAAAGACCCGTCAATTTGTGGCTGAAGTAACAGCCCGTTCAGACTGGCCTGCCATGGCAAGCCAATTTGTTTGATGCGCTTGAAACGTTAATTGCGACTCGGACAGCCGGTGTGAAGGTGACCTTAGGATGCTTTACGTAATGTTGACAGCTTGTGTTTGTTTCTATGTTGTTGATTGTTGATTGATCTGATCGTTGTCAACTTTGGACAGGTTGAATTTTTCTTCTTGTCTGAAAGCGTCATTTGGTTATTAAATATTATGTGTATGTAAGGCGTGTGATTTTGATTTATTTTTTGGGTGTAACACCTGTTCTCGCATTGTGTTGTGTTGTTTAGTGATATTTTGACATGAAGATGACTTTATCTATTCACACCTGTGTGTCCAACGGCAAATTTTCTAATGCCGTAGTAATTTATCATACAGATAATGCATGTCCTGACTTTTCCTTTTTCAGTTTCAGATCTTTTCCTTAGATTGATCATCTATATACGTATAAACATCATACAAAACAGAACAATATAACTCATCATCAGTTGAAACTTCCCCTGGACCTCCTTTCCTCTCCAGTTCACCACGCAACTAATTAACACACGTATGTCCACACCCCACAGACTGACAGACAATAGACTCACTCGAGAGCAACCCGAAAAGGCATCGCACGACTCGCAGGGACCGCAACAATTTCCTCTGTAGTAATTGACTGGGGGATTTGCATAAGTGGGGTGGTGCCCAACTGTTCTACACTGCACCACTTTCGAAATATTGCATTAAGTACTTCCTGATACTGAAACGAAAAATGTCGAAAATTATTTCGACAAAGATTTTTTTGTTTGTTGTTAAGTTTTTTTTTTGTATTTTTCTTCACGTTTCTTTATATTTTTTATGGACAAGTCTTCCTAATACTTACGAATTGTGTTAATTTCGTACACCGGTTTGAAAACTTACCAAGGCACGCAAGAGATTTTTATAATTAACAAAACCTGGAAAGTGTCGGACAACTATGTCAAAGTAAATAATTCCTCTGTACCTCTTGTACAAATATATACACAAAATTCTATGCTATCATCATCTCATTATCACACCAAAACTCCCAAGAAAACATTCTAGAAAATATTCTCAATAATATAATTCACGGAGGCTTTATTAAAAAGCCGGATCAGTGACCAGGAGGGCAGTTCTTGGGCGACAGAAATAACAGGCCAAGATTGACGAGATACATACCATTAGCTACTAACGAACATCTCAATTTAACCAACCACCTGCAAGGCAAGCCTTTAAAATAAACCCACAGCACTTTCGTATGGCGTTAGACTCGTTTTATTCAATACTTAGATTTCAGTTCCCAGTTGAATAGATTTTTCAAGGTTTTCAATTTAATGGTTTTATTTTTCAGTGAGACTGTGTTTTGTTTTTATACTCATGATGGGATGGGATTTGTATTTTATTGCCATCAACGTGTGTTTACGATTGTGATGGGTGAGCAATTAAATAGTGCCTAGTATGACATAATAGTTTAAATACAAGTCATCTAATTGACAAGGAAGTGAAATTAAATAAGAAAAATAAGGTCGACACTCGTGTGATTGTTTTAGAAATACATAATTATGACTTACGAAATTAAGTTAAGGTAATTTGTTCAACTTTGACATGACAACAGCTCATTATGCAATAATTAATAATTATTCACAACTGTTTTATATATTTTTTTTTTACTCTCAACATTCTTCTCAACAAAACAGTATTTTATCATTGGAACTCATTTCTGTTCCCTTTCGAAAAACATCTAAAAAATCGAATTCCGTATTTAAACAAATGTGCTTAACATTAGAATTGATTAGGTGGCGTGCGCGCGCGCATTTCAGATCGCTTGCCGCGCGTCTAATTAATTAGTGTAACGATTATGGTACTAGGCACGTGCCACGACATTATTTATGGTCACCATAACCTGCCTTCGAATGTAGTGGGAATCTTTAGATGTTTAGATGTTTATGTAGGTATGTTTTTAATGATTTGTAGAAGTTTTTAAAAAGAGAAACTGAAATGAAAGTTACTATTTTGTAGTACTAAGTAATACATTTTTGCGATATGTTGACTTTATTGATATGTAAGTGTCTTCTTAAGAGAAATCTTTTAGTTTGTTTTTCAAGGTGATCATTTTGACTTTCTTTCGTTTTTGAGGGAAATAACGCAGACGAAACTATTTTCATAAAGTAATGTAGATAAATGCTAAATACCATTCTATAACATAACATAACATAACATCGCGCCTTACGGGTACACAATTCACGGGTAGGCAGAGGTGCACATTACGGCACTTAATATCACTGTAAAATGTAACACCCACTTTTCACTATGTATGTTATGAGTCCCACGTAATAGGCGGTAAGCCTATTGCCATAAACCGGTCACATATCCAGACTCCGGGCTACTACTGAGATTTTAAAAACCCAGTAATACTTAGCCCGACCCGGGAATCGAATCCGAGACTCCTTGCCGGGCAGTCGCACTTGCGACCATTCGGCCAACGAGGTAGTCACTACCAGTCTATATCTGCAAGCAAAATCACTTAACAAAACAACAATTAACTAAAATATTAATTAACAAAATCACTTAAACACTTTTAACCAACAACATTAACAATAACAAAACAAATAATAAATATGAGAATTCACCTAATATCAATATAATAACTATGTTGCCTCAGGCACTGAGGGCAAGTCAAATGCCTTCTAAACTGATTCAAAACGACGCACATTTGTTTAAGGAACGCTTTACAAATTGTTTCGTTACTTTAACTTAATGTCTACATGTAAAGCTTCGGTGCTTGTAATTAAACACCGTGGACGAGAATATTCAACTGTGTGTTAGGTTTTCAAAGGATTTTTTTTATAATTTTCAATTATTCGGACTTTTTCGGTTTTCGAGAAATTCTTAGGACCTAGGTTTTAACGCTCTGGAATCTTATTTTGTTATGGTACTAAGTTCATATGTCTATACATATTTATTCACAAAAAATATATTTGATCATTTGATATGAGGCTCAACGAATTTATTTTATTAGTTAGCTCAGTAAATAATCGAATACTTACTGAGGTTTTTTTTAAGTTGTAAATATTTTAGATTTTAATTATTTGTATTTTAAGTTGTATATATTTCTACATACTTAATTTAATAAACACAATGTACAGTAAAATTAATTTACTGAGGTTGAATTGAGAAATCCCGAAATTGATTTTAACTTATTTATAGAGAACTGAACAGAATGATGAAATGATAAAGTCTAAGCCGTTGCTTAGACTTATCATTCAACCCGTTGGTTGAATGATAAGTTTGACCAAAAAGATAAATGAACATATTAACCTCTCACCTACCAAAACTAATTATTATTATTTCCTCTTCAAAAAAAATGTTTACATTCATATTTTAATCATTTTCAATCGGCATTTTCCATGGATTACGCAACGCATATTTTTCTAAACTCATCAGTTTAATTACTAGACATTAATCAAAGATGTATGATGTGTCAAAATGTGTTATAACTCTCCAATTAACCCCGAACTTTGCCCTCTACGGTGTAGATAACAGCTGCTCAAGCTACACTTATCTTCCAAATAGATGTAACATAACATCAACACCTTCTAAACTGAGAAGTGTTCGGCAGATTTGCTCTTAAATGTAACACCCACTTTTCACTAAATTTTGCTTCGATTCATGTAATAGAGGATGACTGCTATATGCGGGGTGCAAATCCATGCTCCGTCCTAATAACGAAAAAGGTTGCCTGATTTGAGAATCGAACCCGAAACCTCTTGCTCTGCAGTTATGTTTGCGAACACTCGATAGATGATTCATTCTGTCGAATAAATTCAAACTTTAAAACATGATACTAAAGTTTAAAATCGATAATTGATAGATTAGGAGTTCTGTACTGTATAGTATTTAATTTTAGCTGCGAGTTTGTTCTAACGATTTGTTACTAAGTGATGCAGTGCGCCATTCGAGAAGCAATCGTACGCATTAGCGCAGACTGGGGAGCCATCAGTCTTGTTCTTACGCGTTTACCCAAGTGTTTATGTTTTAGATGGAGTATATTTGTTGTATAGAGCGCTAATAAGTTTCTTTTAAGATAAATTAAAATGGCTAAAGTTTTAACTAGATACACAGTAGTAAAAATATCTATTTCAATAAAAAAGTCAGTGATAGCGGGCTGCAGCACTATCTGACTAACAAGATTTTTTTAAACTGCAATCTTTTTACCAATCAGAGAATTGTGAAAATTATCGCAAATGTCCAGCTGTGGGACTGTTTATTTATAATGAGAAATTCCTATAGGACTATTGAAGTTTTTCATATGTAAAATATTAATAACAATGTGAGTTGGTTTATCTATAAAATCTATTCAAAAAAACAAAGTTAGTCGGGTAATAGCAACTTTGAAAAGAATTTTTGTTACTTTATCACATACACACTCAAACGCAGCCCAGTATCATCAGTACACGTGTTCTAGATGCGAGCACATCAGTAATTGATCGAACATGTTTCAATTACCTTAGTGTTTGTATTTATCAACAAAACGACGAAACTTGAAGATCAATGTGTGCGCACGCGTTGAAAGTCGATTGATGGTTCTTAACTGATTCAATTAACTCTGAAATACTATTGGATATTTGTCATTTGATGTTATTTTGCTTGAGTAAATGTTAGCCTTTGATATTCAGTGTATCTTATGGTCTACCAATATATCTTATTATACAAATGGGATGTTCACCTCTTGTGTAATTACTTTTATTGTAACTATGAAAACTGTCAAAAGATTTTGTATTGGTTTCGCATTTTCTATTTGAAAAAAGAAAAACGAAAAGAAAAATAATTTATTCGCCACCAGACATGGACCACCGAATATTAACACATTAAATAAACATTGAAAAACAAAAACAAAAGAAAACAATATAAGAACAAAAAAAACAATGAATGCAAAAAAAATTGCTCACATCGGTTTTTAAGACAACTTTTATTCCCAATAAATTCCTGAAAAATGATTACTCTTTCAATATCGCCAAACAATAGCCAAACCCTCTAACACAATAAATAGAAATGACGTGCCTTTAAACCAAAAAATAGCTAATTACTAAAACATTTCACAACTTATAAATAAAAAAAGAAAACTATTTTTAAAAATCGACACTACCATTAAGTCACTTTAAACCCATACCACCTCATCGCCACAAAAAAGAACATAAAATATCTCCTTCAAATCGAGAATAACTTAGAACAGTTCCACAACATACCGGCCAGTACTCAAATACATCATAAACAACGATTTTCGCATACATATCGTAGTTCTAAGGAACGTAACGGTGGGGAATGTATTATTAAAACGTAATGTATACTGTATAGTTATATGGTATCGGTCGCGGCAAGCTCTGATGTTTATCTAATGGTCTGCGAATGCCAACAATATCTTGTGACGAAGACGTGCCAATATTTTCTTTGTGGATTTAGTTCTGTTTGGTAAAATGTGAAATAGCTGTTACTGTTTTTTGTTGACATTATTTATATTGCATGGGAATTCTGGCTTACAAAAATCAATTAATACCTATGTAGCTATTTTAAGCAAGCAATTTACAAATATATTGTTACCTACGAAATAATCAGTTTGTCATCATCGTCATTAATTACTTATAATTTGGTATTTGAGAAAAAATAAAATAAGATAAAATATCTAAATTTCATATTAATTTTCATAACTTAAAGCAATCCATAAATCAATTGGTTGTATTATCTCGTACAATACAAACTAAAATTCAACAATAATTTCATACAATACAAGCCAAACCCACTATAACTTATCAATATTCTAATCCATCCTCCACAGAAACCCTTTTGAGATACTTTAGAAAGTGTAAATCCCTTACGTTGAGGCGGGCCCATTAGAGACGGGAATAATTCCACCGATAACTTATCGATATATCGATATAATCGGGTGGTCGCTCGCTTATTGTTTATCGATGCTTCCTGGCCGCCGGTCGAGAAAGTATGGATCGATACTTATCGATTAATTACGAATGCGGTTTGTCCCGTGAGTGCGCAATGACATCGATTTGAATTTAGAAGCTAGTGTCACAACTGTGATTGGCTATCTTTTTATTTGGTCGATTAATTATGGCGTGGATCACTTTAATGGGTTATGCTAATGCTTTAACGAATCAAGATAAAGTGTTTGGTATAGAATGAGTATTGAGTACTAGTTAAGTTGCCTTGTTAGTGCAACTGCTGTTGAGGTAATAAGTTAGATATACGGGTGAATACTAAAAGAATACTGCCTCTTTGACCAAGTGGTCGCAAGTGTGACTGCCGGGCAAGGAGTCTCGGGTTCGATTCCCGGGTCGGGCAAAGTATTACTGGGTATAAAAAAAATCTCAGTAGTAGCACGAAATCTGGAATTGTGCCCGGTATATGGCAATAGGCTCACCCCCTATTACATGGGACTCATAAAATAAATAGTGAAAAGTGGGTGTTATATCGTACAGTGGCATTAAGTGTTGTAATGTACATCTCTGCCTACCCCTTCAGGGATAAAAGGCGTGATATTATTATGTATGTAAAAGAATGCCTGATTTTTAGATTCTGCCGTTTCTAGTTATGTTACATGTCGAGTTTAACCTCTTGACTGTCGGTATATTAGACACAATAGAAAATACATTGTGTCCCGCCTGGAGTTGATATAATTTCTGTTAGATTATTTTAGGTCTTAGATAATTGTTTAAATGCTATATTAGTTTAGTATCACATGTTAAGGAGCTATTCCGCTCAAACTGCGATTTGCAAACCGACGCTTTTACTAACACAATTCTGTCTAATACACTTAAATCACTTTATTTAGTCAAAACATTGATTAATAACACCAAACATTATAATTTTACTAGTCACAATGCTGCTTATAACACAAAAAACGAGCGAGATATTATGTCAAACTGTCATAGTTTTTTACCGCTAAACGATTTGCTCTAGTTTTTTATAACGACATTTAAGAATTATTGTTGTTGATGCTAGTTAAACTCATTTTTATAATGTTGTAATTTTTCACCGTCGAGAGAAAGGTTTCACAATGGTCTCTCGAGTGAGAGAGTACAATACTCGATAGTCGATAGTTACAATAGAGATGTGTATCAAATAGTGTAGCGCTCCGAATATTATCGATTGTTCGTACATTACCTATGTCGATGTTAGATGGATTTACACAAGTTTTGATTGTGTATTCTTATGTTTTAGCGATGGTAAGATGACAAATGTATTTTAAGTTTTAAATTAATACTTTACATAGTTACCGTTTTTAATGATATATTTTTCTTTTGTTCACAGTTTTCAAACGCTTTGACATCAACCACCAGCCGTCTACTTCACTCAATTTCGGATTTTCAAAAGTAAGTAAACTGTTGTTACTGTTGTAATAATTGATTATTGTTGTAAATGTCACCGTTTATTTTTAACCGACTTCAAAAAAAGAAGGTTCTTTTGGTTTGTATGTATGTCTGTATGTATGTATGTCTGTATGTATGTGTGTCCGATTATCTCATGATTGGCTAAACCGATTTTGATATGGTTTACAGAAAAGTGTTTGTTATACATGGGAAAAGGTTTATTAATTAACCGACATCAAAAATTTGGGGATTAAGTCGATTTTTTAAACGTAGTTGATATATGTATTATCTTATAACAAATACTTTTGTTACTATACGAAAGCGATATTTTTCTTAGACTCTTAGACATGAGACAACTACCTAAGTGACACCTTGCTTAAACTTATAGAACACACCTCATATTCAGCAAACGTGATTGCAAACGTCTATATCAGCTTATCCCAATAATCTTTCACCCAATTGCAGCCAATTCTAGAATTCATATTGATGCAAACATTACGGCAATTAAACAATCAACTCCTTCTTAAACAACAATAAAAGAAAAAACCAAGATAACCACATACATTTTCTTCTGTCAGTCTCCTTGTAGAGTTCAAAAATCATATTTCCCCGTAAATAATATACCACAGCGCACAAAGTACAGACACACGCAAAACCGGGCCAAGAACCCCTAACTTGATTAATTAAAACCTTCTTCCAAACTTTGTTTCCCACGCCAGTAATTTCACATTTACAAATTCTCCAGTTCTTTTCAAACTATCTATTTCTCTCTCTTCCTTACGTATGAACTTTTTTAAAGAAAGAAAGAGATAAAAAATACATTTGAATCATTGCGTAAGGTCGTATTAACGGGGTGTTGTTACTGGCAACCACTCATTATACTTAATTCTGGGGGTTTAATCATAAGTTGGAAGCCATTTTTCATATTAGTTGGTATGTATTCATTATAAGTTTTTTATTTGTATGTTCATGTTATAAGGTCAAATGTACTATTAATAATTGTTAGCCTAGTTACGTAAGAAAGTGGTTTCATTTGTCACATATTTCAATTTCAATCTATGTGTTACGTATGTTTTTATGGGGCCATAGTTGACCTCTCTAAATTATGAGTTTCGTACAAGCCATATACTTGATCTATGGGTAGTTAGTCAGGCAGTATCACTTGAAATTATTCGATATATTTCACTTAAAAAGTAGTAAATGATTGACACAGTAATAATATACTCCACCTTTAGAAGATTTTTCCTAATCACAAACATTAATATCCAAACCGATTTTGACAATACATGCTACAAAAATAAAGTAAGCTTTCCTCGTCGCTTTGAAAAGAGAAAATAAAAGGCATCAGACTAAATACTGCACAGTTGGCGCGGTGGCTGGACAACAGGCTGCTGTGTAACTCGTAGCGGGTTCGATTCCCGCACGGAGAAACTCTATGTGCGACCCAAATTGTTGTTTCAGGTCTATGTTTCATGCGTAATTGAACTTGCATGTTTGTAAACGCACCTACGACACAGGAGGAAATCCTAGTGTGGGACAACATTTATTAAAAAGAACTTTTACCTTCACTCAGATCTCTTTATTTAATTCTAAACTAAAATTGCCTTCAGGATGAAGATAATGAACATTATGACAAAGTCAAGCGCAAAACGATCGCGTGGCGATTATATTCTTAGATTTAATTTATGCGAATCCGTAACTCAAGCGTATCTGTACTGTTTTAAATAGTAATGGAAATTATAATGGTTTACAGTGTTATGTATTTACTACTACAATTCATATACATATTGTATTTATATACAAATTGGAGCGATCTATTTATAAATCGTAAAATTCTCGTATTTTGTCCTACCTAGACAGTTTAATAGATCTGAGTTCAGCGTATCCAGTGACTAAAGACTATAAAAGATTGGTTATTCGATTGTTATCCAGTCAATTTTGTACTCATTGGTTAGATTACCAAACTATTGATAACATAACATAACATCACGCCTTTTATCCCCGAAGGGGTAGGCAGACGTGCACATTATGCCACTGTACAATCCACCCACTTTTCACTATTTATGTTATGAGTCCCATGTAATAGGGGGTGAGTCTATTGCCATATACCGGGCACAATTACAGACTCAGAGCTATTATTGAGAATTTTTTTAATAACCCAGTAATACATTGCCCGACAATCGAACTTGTGACCACTCGGCCAATGAGGCAGTTAGCAAACCATTGATAAAGACAATTTTTCACATAGTAATAGATATCTAATATTTATTATTTAAATGGCTAAATTAGTGCAGTAAATTGCAAGATATAATAATAAAATTGAACAGTCAGTCATATTATATAGTCGACGAGAATTTTTATCTATAATTTTACTAGCCACGTTATACGTTATATTTTTATTAATATTTATGTGTTTTTTTCAGGCACTAAACGGATTCTTGATGATGATGACACAAAACGGAAAATTGCTTTACATATCGGACAACGCAGCGGAGTACCTCGGACATTCTATGGTGAGTATACAAAACGATAAAATATTAACTTTTCTTTAATCTAAATCCTTTTAGAGGCTTTTATCAAAGATATGTCATCCCTGTCGTAATCTTTTTAATCACGATCTTTATGATTGTAATTATATTCAATAAAAACTTAAATAACAAGGAACGAATATTAATAAATATTTAACACATTGGATGCCGTGTTGGACAATGATGTCCGACGCTAGCGGAGGATTAGCCTTTAACAGTTTTTGATGGCAGTTAAAGGCTTAAGTACACTTATAAACTAAAACAAAAGTAAATAAAAAAGGAAGAAAAGAAATACCCCTTAATTAGACGTCAAAGTACTCATCCGCTTCATTATAAATTATATTCCTACCTAAATCCTATTTTGTGACATACGCTATAATGCTCGCGCTTAACCTATTATTGTGTTTGCCTTTACTTGAAAACAGTATGGTAATATTTTCTAGTAAATTACAATTTTATTTAGCAGGTTTACACATACTCAAGTCAATAGTGAGACAGTTTTATTTTGCTAATCAAAATCCGAGACACAACGAACACAAAAATAGCAACAATTATAAGTCTGACTTTTTTTTACATATTTCGGTCAATAACCTTCACAATAATTAGCTTAAACTTTAAATTTACACAACTTTTAAGACTATATCTAATCTTCTATCGCCATTGATTAACGACCCTGCCAACACATTATAAAAAAATAACCAAAAAATCGCAGGTGCGCAAAAATAAAACGTATCTATACATAATACCTATTACTATTATCCATAGATCTTTTACAACTAGACGTGGCATTTAAAGTCTCGCAAAAGTAATAGATAGGCCAGTACTTTCAATTTTTATAACAAAGCGCTCCGGTAGGTCTAAATACAAATGGTACCGTCTGACCCCAAATAGTTCCTCGTTAGCCTGCGCCGGCGCACATGAATTAATCACTATGTTTTATTGTTAACCATGGTTAGTATACAGGTTGCTGTTTTTTGGTGAAAAAAAAAATACTTTTATGAAGTTGTGTATTAAAATATGATGAATATACATAATTGAAATGTATCTGCAAAAACTTTGACTTGTGTTGGTTAAGATCTATTTCATTCTCAGCTGCATACATTTTTAACTAGCATAAATCTGTCTATCTCCTTGGACAACATACATAGAAGTAAGTTAAAGAGTTAGTCCAAGTAGGATATTTAAATACCTCATTAGAAAATAACTAATCACGAGTACTTACTTTCTAATTACATTGACAACAGCCTGTATTTAAAGTATTTTGGCGGCCGCTCCGTGTGAAAACTAGCTACCACACATATATACCTAATGATCACCAGTCAATATGTCCAAATTGTGATTAATAGGGTGTCGGCACACTATCAAAACGAATCATAGCTTATCTAGAGATTTATATTTTTTCGCTTAAATGCATCCATGGTTCTATTTTGACCAATCAGAGAACACTGTCAGATGTCATTATGGATTAAATGTCAAAGAATGATAACATCCGGGTAGTTGTGATTCAGCTTTTGTATTTGGAATCCGTTCGATTTTTGAATTGTTTGGTTATAGCATTAACGTCATTCTTAGCGGCCAGTGTTGAGGTAGATCTCGCAGGAGATAGCATGCATGAATGTATGAATCAGTTTTGATGTGTGACGTCATCAATTACATTTGAATTTTGCTCTTTGAGTCATTACTGGGTTAAATAAGGAAACATTTTCTAAAAGTACTAGGAATTATTACACAAATTTTTTGAGTTTTCTTAATGCGGGTACCGAGTTTGAAACTCAAACAGAATTAAGATTATTATGATTCTAAGTTTCGAATTTCAGTACCTAAGACATAATTATAGCTAAATTATGGTTTACGATACACGAGATTACGTTATGACTACAATCATTTATTTTATTCTAATTACAACTTGATTATATCATTCAACTACGCAACAATGTCATTTCAATTTTCATTTAGCAATGGTGACAGTTAAGACAAGGTATAAATAATGCCACAAAAAGCGAAAGTAGCCGGATATTAATAAATAAAGAAATAAATTACGAAATATTAATTTAACTACAACTAGTGGTTAATAAAATATAATATCATATAGAAACGTCCCTTGCGGGCGAAACTAAATACAGTATCAATTATTGTGATAAAATTTTGACACTCAATTACTCTATGATTAATGGTCTTGATTCGAAAAAAGGTTCCGACATTGAGAATTAAGACATTTGCCTTTTTATAGACAGTTAACAAGCCGCTAGTCACTTGATAGTAATTGTAAGTCATCACTACTCTGTGATCATTGATAAAATCTGCTGTGTCAAATGCCCTCAGGTTGGACAGAAAGTACCAGTGTTCTTTTTTTTCTTATTAATAAGACCAGAGTATAAAACCTCTGTATTGTTTCATAGGAATACGTAAGAAGGCTTGTTAACCAAAAATGATGTCAAGAAAATTAACATCGACATTTTTCTCGTGGAAGGAACTACGTACGTATATATAGTATTATATAGTAATATATCACGAAAGGTTAAAACTTTACTATTATTCACAGTAAAGCTGTGGAATGATTTCGTCGTCGGCGGTTTTTCCGAACCGATACGACCTTCAAAGCTTCAAAAAAAGAGCGTATTCCTATTTATAAGGCCGGTAACGCACCTGTGACTCCTCTGGTGTTACGGGTGTCCAAGGGCAGCGCTGATCGCTTACCATCAAGTGATCGGTCTGCTCGTTTGCCTCGTATTCCTTAAAAACAACTTTTAAACTTTATGTACCTGTGTTGTAAGTGTGGAAAAATTTCAAATCGCCATTATATGCAACGAGGTATGAAGACGTTAAGAATTAACAGAAACTCCTTGCTCCCATATAATTCGCTAACAGAATCTGTAAAAGAAGGTTGTATACATTTCCCAACTAGAAACTATTGTTAAACAACATTATTTAAGACCTCGAACTGCACCTCTTACATATCTTAACATAAAAAGAGGCAAGCAATAATTACTACTATTGATTGAAGCAAAAAATTATAATTATCTTGTACAGTTAGGTTTATTACTGTCTCTGGACTCATTAACAAGACTGACCTTTGCGAAAGTACTATTAGACTTCCTTTATCGGTCCACAATCAAAGCTAATAAAGACTAAATAGGACCCGACATTAGAAAATTCGAAGTAAACTTTAGACTATAGTTTGATCATAACTCATCCATACCCAAAGTTCCCACGATACACTTCTTATGAGCCAGTAATGTAACGATCGATACAACTATTATTATCTCCTCTAAACACCGAAATTATACCTTAATTTCAACAAGATAAGAACTAGTTTCAGATGAAGAGAACCAAACCTCCGAGCAATATTTTATTGTTATTCTGCAATTAAGATTAATGATAAGACTTAGAGCAGTAAGTACTTAATCCAAATATCTAGTTTGAAAAAATCTTAAGAACGAACTTGATTAGAGTGGGGAGGATTCTGTAGCATTTGTTTTGGTTTATGTGTCTGATATCTTGTGTTAATAAGATAATTAGTAATCAAGATTAGTGTTACTTAATTTGAAGGGGAGTAGAAATTAAGCCCATCCCCTTTTTAATGATAATTTTGTTATGGTATTTAAGTGAATTTGTTGATATATATATTATATATTTTATACCAGGCGAGATAGTGGTCAAACGTAGGGCCATCAAATAAAAAAAATATACCAAAAATTTTACTGGTAGCTTAGCAGCAGCGTAGCTTTTGCAAGTAAATCCTGTTCATTGATTGTCGTAGACTGTTCTTTTAAGATGTATCGTTTGCATCCGTTCTCGTCTAGGGCATAATTAATATTCGAGCAATTCAGAATAAAATTACATTTCAGTTTTCTCTCCTTCTTTATCTTTCCTCTAAATTTTCTCAATCTCTTACTTTTTCACACACATCTCATCTTCTTAAAGAGATCTGTGTAGAAGCTTAACCACCTAAAGGTTCATTTACTTCGCGGAACCCTCAAAAGCAAAACTGATATCGTAAATACGTCTATGAGATCAAATAGATGCGTAGGAGTGTCCTAACAGTACTCGTATTGTTTATAATTTATAACGAAAATGTCAAACAAAGCGGTTGTTATCTTTCTACACTTCGATAAAGCTGTATTCATTGTAGGCCTATGATTTATTGGGAGGGCGAATAAATTAATCGAGTTTAAATACTAAAGAAGGTATTTTGTTCTTTTAGAGGTTGTTTTCAGACATATGGAATACTGTAAATCTACATGTGAGATTATTATCATTGCCAAAAAACAACACTTAATCAAGTCCATAGATTTTGTTTTAAGGGTAGAGTATTATCGAATGACTTCTCCCGCCTAGGTGAGGCAGAAGGGAGTGTCAGACTTTTACTGACTACGAACCTAGTCAATGGATACGGTAGTTAAACTATCAATGACAATGTTAATCCACAACAGTGTAGTTATATTTCGACCATTTATATTAATATTTTGGATATAGTTGATACGGCTGCGCAGTTTGCTACTCATAGGGTGGTCCTATATTGAAAAAAAGATGTTACCCTCTTAGGACCACCGTTAAATAACGTACAGTGACTAAAATCTATACAGATAAATAAAATTGGAGTGTGTGTTTGTAATATTAAGATAATCGCTTTTACTACATGCATATGAATACATACGATACACATACCAAAATAACATTTTTTTTATTTTCTGTCTGTCTAATTTTAATGGCTAATCTCTGGAATGGCTGGATTGATTTTGATGGGACGTTTATTAGTAAATGTACTAAGGAGGAATGTATGTACATAGGCTACGTTTATTTTGGAAAACTGAAACATAAAAAAAATTGTCCTTTATTTCATATTCTACGCGGACGAAGTCGAAGCTAGCTAGTTTAAAATATCTTAATTGGGTGATCATTTTTAAAATAAAGACCACACAGTACCCCCCACAATCTCATTTAATAATAACCTCAAAATAAATTCTGCAATTGTATAAAAGCTTCTATTAATTGATGTACCCACAAGCAAAGCATCGCACATTAGGCTACACGTCCACTCTAAACATGACCTAATACCACATTAATTTTTCAACTAACAAGAGGTCAACTTACATTGGTCTTGTATAACTTGATATACAGACGTCTGTAGCAAGTAACCGTAAGATCAAAGATTAACGGTTGCCATAAGAGACAATATAATTATCTGAAGACAATTATTCGAGGTTGAATTAATGACTTTAATTACATTATTTATGATGGTCGCTCAAACACGTCGGTGGGTATGTAGTGGACTTTTTTCCCATGTTTCTTAACTTGATGGCAAATGCTTGTAGAAAGTATAAATAAAATAGATCTCTGTAAGTCGTTTTGTAATAAGCCTTTGTTAATAGTTGTGATATTGAATAAAGAATTTCAGATAAATAATAATTAAATATGATGGATGGCTTTATAAGAAGGCCCGCAACGCACTTATGACTCTTTTGATGAAGTGGGTGTCCGTATACCCGCTGTTCGCTTAGTATTAACAGATCCGTCTCTTTAACTGTAATTGCAATGAAAAACGTATCGATACTAACATACATTTATGTAATTTTGTATCGGTCACAGCTCCTTGACGGCAATGATACAAAGATATCGGTTAAATATCAAATGCTTTTACCAAATTGAAACATAATCTTTTCCACTAGCTAATCAAGTCTTCCCGTCAGCACTAACCACACACGTAGACGAAAACCTTAGCAAAACAATAGAAGAACGCACAATTCAATATGCAAAACAATATAATGATAATGCTTCAAACAATGCACTGTCGCTAACCACTATATCAATTTATTGATGCTCAATATTAAATACTTGAGCAATAAAAGTGACCAATATACCTTGACCTTGCTAAACAAATCGAAGATCCCCTTTCACTTCAGTAAATTTAAAGAGAAATAGAGGTGGAGTAGGTCTTATTAGATTGGTTGGGTAAGTAAGGAATGGGTTGCACCGCGCCTAAGCCTTAGGCAATCCGGTATTTATCATTACTATTGTGAATGCGCCCTTTGTAATTCTGAAGTACTGAAGTGACTTCACACTGCAGACGATATGTCGTTAATGTCAATTGTTATCGCCAATTCAAATGTTAGTAGGCAATGTTGGACTGGCAATATTTTGAGTGATATATTATCATGAATGACAAGCTAGGATATTATCATTTAAATGTTCATTTGTTAGTTGTAAGGAAGCTGTTTAGTTCAGTAATTAACTTCCTTGTTTAGTTCATTAACGTTTGTTTAGTAATGTAAGTTATGACTTTAGACCTTTGGTATTACTCTTGTACTTATTCGTTTATCTTACAATAGTCTAATTATATGGGTAGTCGCGGAGATCCTAACGGGTAACCGAGGCTCCGGCTCGACGTGCAGGAGAAGGAACGGGGTGGTTTTTAGTCAGTAAGAGTCTGACACTCCCTTCCGCCTCACCCAGGCGGGAGCAGTCATTCGATGATATTCCCCCCTTAAAAAAAAAATATATATGGTTAGGATTAAGTTACTTGGACCATAGGGATGTGCCGCAACAGCCGTTGTATTGTGGGCGCTACGGGACAGATGTGTTAGAAGACCCGGTGTCCGGTGTATAGGTGCTGAGAGTCGCCACCGGTGTGGTTTAGTGAGGTAAAAATCCCACACTCCCAAGTCTTCCTTACCAAAAGCCTAGATATCTTTTAAAGGTTTTGACCGCGCCGTCAAAAAAAAGGTTGCTTGGATCAGGACATGTCATAAAACTGAACAGGCAACAGCATTCTACTTTGACCTAACTGAGATCTCCAAACTATTAGTCAAATGTAGTGAAGTCTTGTTTAAGGTCTTTGTTCTACTATGGACGTATTCTGACTAGTCATGATGTAGATGATTTTGCTTATACACGTGACCTATGCTGTATGTTAAAGAACTCTGTTTACCTGGACCTTTAGTATGTTAACGTAAAGGTCATAAGGACGAAGGACTGGCTATAAGAATGTTAGCGATGACGTTGATCTATGAACTATTCGATTTAACATATTTTGTCGTAGCATCTATCGTCAAAGCTAAATCTTTGGACTAGAGTCTGTTGGTTAGTAATAAATACCAACCTGAGGCTAAGACAGTATAGAAAGGACCATGGACACTTTAGTTAGAACGCTGGGTCTATTTTCAAAGTTGTGCTACAGTGATGAAACCTATATCATGTGAAAGCTCTTGACGAGGAATTAATTACATTCTATGGTAGCTAAGTTCAAATTTTCTATTAAATTGGTGCTTTCGTACGTTTTATAAGTGAAATGTACCTACGTATGACTACTACGCATATTTTTTTATTTCTATTTCAGTTTTCTTATTTCAATATCAATAAAAGGTAACTTTAATCTCATATGGACGTTTTCTGGCCTGTGATGATGTTGACGTGGTTTTTTAGTATGTTGACATAAAGGTTAGAAGGACAAAGGACTGGTTATAAGAATTTTAGCGATGACGTTGATCTATGAACTGTTGAATGCAACATATTTTATCATAGACACTATCTTCTAAGCTAAACCTTCTGATTAGGGTATGATGGTTACTGATAAGTACCAACCTGAGGCTTGCACAGGTATTATTACTTAGTACGACACTTGCATATGTATTATTACTTAGTACGACATTTTCGTATTAGTGCGTGTATTGCAGGGGTATTCTATGAAAATATATTTAGTATGATGTGTTAAAGAAGACGTTGTTAGGTAACAATCGTAGCTTATAACTGTATGTAAGTTTAGATACGCTTGCAAATGTTTATGGTCTGATGGAGGGACTATTCTCAAGATCTAAAGATATCTTTCGTTCGTGGGTCTGCTGATATTATGGTTAACTAGCTGTTCGTCTGCGCAGAATATTGTTCCTGTTTACCATGGGAGTATTTAAACGGGATTAAAAGTAAACCTGTGTATCAAATTTCATCAAAATCCGTTCAGGAATTTCAGCACGATTAAGGGACAATCATCCAAACATCTATAAGTGGGATGTTTTCATCGAAATATTGGAAGAATATGTTTATAATAACAATTACTAACATGGTTATAAAGATAATCAAAAGCTTAACAACAGATCTAATAGAATGTTCCGAACTATCATGACTGTTGTCGAATCGTTCAGTAGAATCGTTAACACTCGGTATCAACACGGTGTTTAAAAATTATAGGTAAAAAAAAATTATGCTAAAGCAATTATCAAGATAGCAAGTCATGAAATGTTTGTAATTACAAATCTAATCTCATTACATATAAACAAAAGACCTAATTTAATACCAGACCAAACTAATTTAAATACTACATACGTTTACTTATTAATTTTTATATGCTTCTCGACAAGTGTCCGATCAATCGATGTTAAATGAAGAATCGATTAATCAATCGAGACATGTATTCATTTGTATCGCAATTAGACTGTGTGTTTTCGTTTGTGAATCATTAATCTACATATCCGGAGGCTTGTTTGTCTGTCTGTCTCACATTTGTTAGTAGAGAGTATGTTGTAAAGGGATGTGCTAACATCCAATTGTTAGTCGACGCATCGATTAATTTTGGTTGTTTGAACATCGGAACAACTAATGCGATGCTTCAGTTTTATTCTTTGATATACATGTTTTTCTTAACTATGAGATACAATACATGTAGAACAAATATACTTTAGACTAGAATTTTAATAAACACATTTACAGATACTACTTGCAAATAAAATCCAACCCTACAAACACTTCCCAATTTATCACTTTACAAAATAATGCTTATTCTCATACCAAATTAATTGTATAATCCACTGACACAGAGACCAGAAACTAAAATAATTTCCAAAATTCCAATTTAACATTAATTTGTATAGTTAAAATTTGTAAGTAATTTTAACTATACAAATTAATACTTTAACTATACAAATTAATTTGTACAGTTAAAATTTGTAAGTACCTAATTTAAACAATACAAATTAACGCGACTAAACTATTTCAATCTATGAAATGATTAAACTATGTACCTATTTGAAATCGACTAAACATATCACCATACATATCACATCTCTACCTTCAAACCTAATGACATACAGTGTAAATATTTTAATAGGTGTGTACATAATGATTTATTATTCTAAAACCAGATCAAGTTGCTTTGAAATATATGAATACAGATAAAATAAATAAATAATACGTACATATGTATTATCAAGATTGCTTTATTTGTATTTAGTTATTTGGTTAGACATGTGCAGTTTCTTGTTTGTTGATCAAGAGATTATAATGACATAGTATTTAAGTTTGATTTGAGTAACTCTGACAGGAAATAGTTTGTGGTAAGCAGTAAAGATTTGTTTGAAAGAAAAGAAACCATATTTTAATTAATCATCGTTCAACAGAAACAATTACATTATCAATGATTGACTGCCTCGTAGGCCGAGTGGTCGCAAGTGCGACTGCTGGACAAGGGGTCTCGGGTTCGATTCCCGGGTCGGGCAAAGTACTACTGGATGTTTTTACTAATTTTTAATATACCAACTATAAACCCTTCTCCCGAGTGTAACAAACGTTTTCTGAAAACCGTATCTAAATCGATTTAGTCAATTGCGAGATAATCTCACACAAACATACATACATATCAAATTGAGAACCCCTTTTTTTAAGTCCGTAAAGAAATGCTTTAAATTTGACTTTAAAATGTGCTGTACCTCTGATAACCATGTCATGGTATCTATACATAGTCGCGGAGAACCTAACGGGTAACCGGGGCTCCGGCTCGACGTGCAGGAGAAGGAACGGGGTGGATTTTAGTCAGTAAAAGTCTGACACTCCCTCTCGCCTCACCCAGGTGGGAGCAGTCATTCGATGATTTTCCCCCCTTAAAAAAATGGTATCTATACGTATGCATATTTATCTTCTATATCTATCTTCTATACATATAATAAAATCATAGGAAAGTGAAAACTGTACATTGAATATTTTTATAAAAGAATGGTTGGAGACGTGATCGACGGTCGATATGGTTTTTAGATTTTTTGTCTGTTTGTCTGTATGCATGTCCGGCTTAAACTCAAAAAGTACTGTATGGATTAACTTCAGGTAGATTCAACATATAGCTATATATTATCACGCTACCATCCACGGGGGAGGACCTGTGAATCACTATTCCACGCGGACGAAGTCACAGGCACAGCTAGTAAAAGATTAATATTCCATGCAGTAAGCTTTACATCTACCTGTTTCCTTTTCTCCTAATTCTTCAAATAACATTAGCAAATTAAGTAAAAACCACAGAGGCCTGTGGTTCGAAACTAGTAGAGCTTTTCTCAGTATATTCACGTGAGTAACCCCCGTTTTTACTTAATTTAGTATGTCTCACGATAGTTATTATAAAAACATTAGGAAAGTTATCGACAAGAAAACAAAACACTTCCTACTTCAAACCAAGTACAAGATATGACAATCTAATAGCCACCCTTTACTTTTTAAACGGTATTGCAATAATAGGTGTCGAAAGCGATTTATAACTCAACAATGGATTGCAATAATATATCGATACATTGTAACTTTATCTCGCCTTTGGCTTATATCTTATAAGGCATTATACAGGCTGTTAATTTTCAAGATATCGAAGATTTATAGAAATAGGTTTGGCCTGGTAGTTTTGTCACATGTTGTTGCGAATTGTAGGTATTTATTGTTGTTAATTTTGTATTGTTTTTGTTTTGTTACCATGGCTACACCAACGGGTGTAGTGGTTATAAAAGCAGTTGTTGCTCACTCCTAATGTAGTCCTTCGACGCTTTCTTTTTATTAGTTTCATTTAGACTGCCTCGTTGGCCGAGTGGTCGCAAGTGCGACTGCCAGGCAAAGGGTCTCGGGTTCGATTCCCGGGTCGGGCAAAGTATTACTGGGTTTTTAAAAATCTCAGTATTAGTACGGAATCTGGAAATGTGCCCGGTACATGGCAATAGGCTCACTCCCTATTAAAAGGGACTCATAACATAAATAGTGAAACGTGGGTGTTACATTATACAGTGGCATTAAGTGCCGTAACATGCACCTCTGCCTACCCCTTCGGGGATAACAAGGCGTGATGTTATGTTATGTTTAAATCGTGGTCAATGATTTACTGTTGACGATGTGTATTTAAAGATACGCCTAAAATAAGATTGGTGATACTCAAACGTCATTTGTTTTCACTCCTCATAAGTGACACCTAATAGTACAACTAAGGAGTCAGTTTAGGTGCTACGTCACGCTAAGTGACTTTTAGTTAGGTAACAGTTTAGGGGTGGTTGGTGAAAACGGCCATTACTCTAATTATAGAATGCCCTTGAATATTATAATATCTCAAACCTGATAGGTTCCATAACTGAACCTGATATATTACAGATCACACCCGCGACCCATTCGATTAAAATCTTGACATTGATATTGGTATTATAACCGTAAAATGTAATCATTAACTATAGTTATTGATATTTATTGATAGTTATTGATAAAAAAAGCTTAAAGTAAAAAAATAATATTCTTCCAAACCAATTACACTTTACAAATCAAGACGATCTAAAAGCACAATAATAGGTAATTAATACATTAGTAGTTCAATAGAAATCAATACCAAAAATCGAACAATCGAGAACTAGATCGATTATTTGCTGTATCATCATTATGAACTAAATAACGGTCTGATCATCATCGATATTAAAATCGATTGAAAATATCGTATTTTTTTCAATAGAAAGCTTATAGTGATGGGTCGATCGATTCCTTTACTCGATGGAATTGAAATCGATTTGAATTGTTGTAGTTTTAGTACCTAATAGTTTGAGGTAACAATAGCTCAGCAGGTATTGCCATGTTTGAACTAAAGGTCGTAAGTTCACAATCTACTCCGTTTATGGATGATTTAAACTTTCTGACTGCAAATCCATTTTAGACATAATAATTTGCTGACTGCTACTACACCATTTTTAATAGAGCTTATAATCCTATCTGCAACCACCTTAGGTAGTAATAACTCTTGACATGATAACCGAACTGTAGTCATGTGTTTCTGTTTTTGATTTACTCTATAAAATATTATTTTTGAGTAAGTGTGTTATGATGACCAATATTTCCTTAACGAACAATTTAACAAATTAATTGGTCTACTAAATTAACTAAAAATTGCAGAATACTCACGTGCCAGACTGACAAAAGCTCAACTAGTTTCGGACCATAGAGGGGTTCTTCCTCATGAAGATCGTGCCCGGTTCTGTTAGTAGTGATAGTGGTAGTTCGAAACTACTCACGTGAAAGCTCTAGTGAGCTTTTCTCAGTATTTTCACGTGAGTAACCCGCGATTTTTAGTTAAATTAATTTTTAATTTGCAATATCTTGTAACAAAATCAACGAATACCGTAATAATGCCAACGTTCCCCAACACTAAGTGAAAGCAACAGAATGCAGTACAAATAATTCAAAAGCTACAAATATAAATTCAATGGCCCACCGCGGAGTCGAACCCGTATTAATGTTGTTAAATAAACAGATTCAGTTAGTAATGAAGTCTCGTGGTCTGTTTATTTATTATGGCTGCTCATTGAGAGGGAAATCGCATTTATATTAAAATGGCTCTATTTGGACCGAACACTTCGAATGGTACGGAATCTCTATATCTTTGTTTGTTTGGTGCCATTCTGTTTGGTTCTATCTATATATATAAATATGTACCCCCCTTTCCTTGGTGACGCCATCGCGCGTGAACAGCTGAACTGATTCCACTATATATAGGAGAAGGGTTTTTGATAGAAAAAAATGCTTAAAATTCTATGGGACCAGGAGAAAACGGGATTGCGCGTACGAAGGCGCGGGCAGAAGCCAATACTTCATATTTGTAATTACATGTTATGATTAGTAATCACCCTTATTTTACCTTGAAGGCAGATACAGATTTTGAAAAAAAAAAGTTTTAAATGCAGTCTCCAACTCGCCTGCCAAGCATGCAGATTATGGCAAAATGAAATCAAATCAAAATCAAATGTTTTTATTTGCTGAACAGAGGTGTAGTACTTAATTAGTGACTAAGGTGTTATTTATTTTTGTTACATATTGTATCCCTTTGTTCCACCCGTTGGGCATGCAAATATTGGGTAACGGCAAACCAATTCAATGTACAGAAAGTTCATAGTTAAGCTGAGAACATTCACAGATAGTTGATGTAATATAAATAGTTACTAAAATTAAGTACAATTTAAAATATCCCAATCGCTCGTAGAGAAATTCATACGATACCTTATGGCAATGAAGTAATACTCAGTCTTAACGAAGCACCGAAAAGAAATAATTACGCTCCCATTAATCAATATAAAAATCAAAGCAAATAACTTGAAGGTGTCAGTGATGTAATTCACTTTAGAATGAATTTATCGCTTGTGCGCTCAGGTGCTTATTTCTGAGTGAAATCGTGCAGTTGAGGTTTTAGCACATAATTTACTGTTCCCTGCCCAATAGTCAGGGATTTATGGGTCCCCACGGCTATCATATGGTGTAATCCACAACAGCGATTTTACAACACAATTATTTTCTGAGATATTGTATCGGTAACGCCTGCTAGATCTTTCACTTTTTGATTTAGGTTTCGAATGGAGACTTCATTTTGTAAATTAGCTAATATAAAATTGAATTATCCTTAATCAGATAATACAGAATATCCTTATCAAAAGAAAGTCTTATTCGTGTTGACATCAAAAACCGCCTGTGGTAGTCCACTGGACTGTACTATAAGCCTCATCTACCTACAGAGATTTTGGCATAATCTACACACTCAATAGTTGATTTAGTAATCACCCTCTATCACTTTGGTGTCAACTATATAAGTATAGAATAATAAAAATCTCTGTCGGCCTATGGGCATGTCCCGTATAAGTAATCAAACATTAAATTCCATAAAATCTAAATGGTCCATTTAAATTCCCATAATGCGGCACGGGTCTACAATTAGCTGTTCACAACTGACGTATTTGCATACATTACTGTGTTTACGTATGTTCATCACTAGAGGGCGTGGCTGCCCGCGGCAATTAGATGCAATGTGTGCGTTTAATTTCATTTCACCGACAATTCCGTAGGTACGGGAAAGTTCAAACAATGTTGGTGGTCTATGACTTTGTGTTCGTGTAGGTTACTTTGAGATAAAGATAAAGTCTTTTAAAGTTCATTGAAAAAGTTTCGTCACAAGTGTCTTAAATACTTTTTTAATGAAAATATGGTTTGGTGTTAATTAAGTTTTTACTTCTTATAAACGTGTCTACTGAACACCAGGAAGAGACGTCGATCTTTTTTTCAGCTCTCTTGAGCAACTCTTGGGTCCATACCATTATTTATATTTTATGCTTATAGGACACCTGTGCCGTCCCTGCACCAGAAATTATTAATTCACTTGACTGAACGATTTTTTATCTACATCTATACATACAAATATAGATCCTACACTTTTTTCAAAATACAAACGATTACTTCATACATTTTTGCTAGTTCACATGGACGCCCCCCACGGGTAGAGCGCAGCGGCTCAGGCGCAGGCGCGTGGGCGGTGGAGCGCGCGCGCACTATTATGTCTTAACGCGGAGAGTTCGCGACAGGTGGGCGTGGCCAAGTGACGCGCCGTGACGTCAACGTCAGGGGTGAACTTGGACTTACATGTGCTTGTGAAACTTTAATCATTTTATTATTGATTAATTATTGTCATAACTATTACAAGCCTTACCTAAAATCATGGACACTAGGTTATCACTGTCAGTTATCTGTTTGCCAATCAATACAAAGATTAACTCTCATACTTTGTTTAATTGTAAGTATAAATTAACCATGATTATTTTTTATTAACCAGAGTCCTTTTTAGGTAAAACATGGAATATAAAGCTTCTACGATCACTCAAACTACAATAAACACTCATACAGCAAAGTCAAGCAACCTAAACAAAAAATAACAAAGTAATAATTCAAGAAATTACGTACAATTATCTCTTGACAACCCTAAGCTAAACGCAACACTAGCAATCTAAAGAAAATTCTCTTGTGCTTTACTTTGCTGGAAGAAATATGATTTAATTAAAGTTATTAAAGTGGTCTCGGGTTAATTGAAATTTGTTTATACAGAGTACAGACGAAATTATGTACCCTGGGTACTACGATTTTATTGACCCTAGGTCAAAACGTTGGCAGTTAGGAAGTTATAAAATCATAATTGTCGGTTGTAAATTCTATCTAGAACTACATAAAATGTACTCAGTTATAATGGCTTATTTAGTAGAATATATAATACAGTCATCTGTCCAATAAAACGGATAACTAATGTTCTATTACATGTTTAATTTAGTTACGATTTAGTGCCCATCTTCGGCTGTACTAGTAGTCCACGCAAGCCATGAATCACTGGATCTTGGAAAGGTCCCTGAACCTTTACCGTTTGAAATAGTGGGTTTATAATATGGTACTCGTATAATTATAGGATTTCAAGCGCCTCGCGCCTCAAAGGGCCATCAGACCACCACAGATGGGGCCCAATAGGGCCGATGCCGATTCGGAGTCGCGGAGAACCTAACGGGTAACCGGGGCTCCGGCTCGACGTGCAGAAGAAGGATCGGGGTGGTTTTTAGTCAGTAAGAGTCTGATACTCCCTCCCGCCTCGCCCAGGCGGGAGCAGTCATTCGATGATTTTCCCCCCTTCAAAAAAATAAAATAATTATAGGATACATTGCTATAGTTATATGTAGGCTGTTAAAACTAGTCAAATTAAGACCTGGTTACGACATCGTTACGTAGCAGTTTATCGTGTGCAATGGATTGTTTTCCTCACTGCTTTACATCAATCGATTAGAGACAAACGCTTTACAGGTGCTCCCTCACCAGGAGCATTCGAGTAATGTAACGTTACTGATCTGACCATTACATCAGTGAAGGAGGAGAACCGAGCATTACAATGCACACTTTGTAATGATACAATGTGTAATATTTTTATACAACTTGTAACATCAATCTGACATATTGCTGTGAAATGCTCAAAGTCGAATCTATGTTACATTACACGCAAATGCTCGTTAGTCAGGGAGGTATTATTGTAATGTAATGCTCAAAGTCGAACCTATAATGTTACATTGCACGTGAATGCTCCCGGTGAGGGAACACCTTAATATTACTAAAACATTTCTGATCATATAAGACCAAAACCACTACCAAAACCTATAAAACAACATAGTCACAAGATATGAGATTATGAGGACATGATTTGATCCTTCAGGATATAACGCATTATATTCTTATAAGCTTCTAACACCAATGTACCATACAAGAATCTTAGAAAATCTCAAAATCAAAACAATAGCAACAAAAGAAAGGCTCAGTGCACACGGAATGCTAATTGCGGTACCATCACCATTGGATCCGTCGCCGCAAACTTAAAGCAAATGCTTTTATTTTTAAAGAGGCGTATACTTACAGAGATTGGTTCGACATTTTCATCACTGTGCAGACCGCAGGGTGTATTATTTTAATCGCAGAGCCGCCACCTCAGTGCTTCCTACGTCTAGAATTATTTGTGGATGAATGAGTGTACCGTACGGTGCACGGGTGTTATTGTTTTAATGTTCATGGTTGTGCGGGATTTTAAAGGAAGTACTTACGCTTGGTTTTACATGATTTTGTTAATTATTTTACGCACAACAGTACTATAGACTTGATTGATAAATAATTGATTTGTGCCTAAACTAACTCTACTTTTCTACTAACTAACATTTACTTTTTTTTTCTTTTTTTTTAAGGGGGGAAAATCATCGAATGACTGCTCCCGCCTGGGTGAGGCGGAAGGGAGTGTCAGACTCTTACTGACTAAAAACCACCCCGTTCCTTCTCCTGCACGTCGAGCCGGAGCCCCGGTTACCCGTTAGGTTCTCCGCGACTCCGAATCGGCATCGGCCCTATTGGGCCCCATCTGTGGTGGTCTGATGAAAAAAAAAAAAAAGAAAAACATTTACTTTTTAAATAACCACTAAAGTTCCAATTGAAAAGCTACAGCCAATGCATCGACACCGTATTACCTACAACAAATGATTTTTATTGGTACAATAAAAATTTTGCCATAACAGTATCTGAAACATACTGTCACCAGGGTCAAATAATCTTCAACGGAAACTAACCCTTATTATCTTCCACAGGAGGACCTCCTAATCCACGGAGACAGTGTCTACGACGTGATAGACAAACAGGACCAACAGGCAGTAAGAACAGAACTGTCCCGAGCACCAACTGATGGAGAGGACCGTGTGTTCCTCTGTCGAATGAACGTAGCCAGGAACGCTAGAAGACAAATGCGATTTGGAGATCAGAAAGTAAGTCTTTATTAGTTAGCTGACTTTGTAGTGATCATTTGTAATGTCTAATGGTGCCTGTAATGCCAACTGCCTGTTGTTGTTGCTGTTGAAAATCTTTGAAAATAGGCAATAATGTATTTTTATTTGCAATTCCTTATTATTTTTGCTGGTGTGATGTGGACATTCGAGAACAGGACTACAAGATGCAAAAAAGAAGTTAAACGAACAAACCCTTGGTATTTGTTCAAATTTTTTTATGAGATATGAGCCGGTAAACTAGCCTACAGATCACCTAATGGTAAGCAATCGGTGCCGCCCGTGTACACCTGGAACACTAGACGCGTTACAACTGCGTAACCGGCCTTTTGGGGGTTAGGAATTTGAGGAATGTTGGGGATTCAGGGATTGGGGGGAAAGGGTGGGGGTAGTTGGCCCTCCGGTAACCTCACCCACATGACGAACACAACGCAAGTGTGATCGTCATGTGGGTGAGGAAACCGACGTGAAATACACGTCGGTTTTCTGTGAGGCTCACTCCGATCGAGCCGGCCCATTCATGCCGAAGCACGGCTCTCCCACACTTACATAATCCCTGAATTTTTGTGAGTTATACTTACCAGTGTAAAAATCTGCTATGTCAATTTACAAATATGTCTGCAAGTAGGCTAATTGAGATGTTACTTTAATCTTGACGTGGAAGAACATTTTAATGAAAGTGACGTGATAATGTTCTGTAGGTATATTTAGCTATTTAAATAGTAATAAATTTAACCATTGAAGTTCTACATGAAAGTTTTTATTCGACGAATCATTTTGACATCATGAACTTTGATATTTTGACATTTGTAACAAAAAATAAATAGAGTTTTTGAAAGTGTAATTATCTTACATTTAATCGTCGATATTCTGGGGAATTTGTTTCGATCATTTATTTTATCGTATTAAAATTGTAACGTCAGTCAAAGTGCGAGGTCGTATTTTGGGGGTTGGGTCCAATTGTCAGCGTCGAGGTTATAATAAATTAATGAAATACAGTTATCTCTTTGTCATGTAAATTACAACTTATATCTGATTTGAAAACGAAACTCGAAGACCTATGTTTCAATAAAAAATACAACATGTCCTATAAAATGGTAATGAAGTAATTGCCTGTAACTGACGTTTAACTAGTATCTAAGTAAAAGAAACAATTTTTATTTTCTAATTAACATTTAGAAGTGTATGTACTCTATTGTGTATTCCGTACTCTATTAAAAATGAGCCTTAAATACGTTATTCTATTTCAAATTCATCACAATTTTTATCCCATCAATAAAACAATAAAAACATCATTTTAAATAGTTCACTCATAAATTAAATCGCCCACACTGGAGCCTTACCATAAAATATTACCCACGAAACTGATGAGAGCATAATTAACAAGTTTACTTTCAAAATGTTTAAGTGAATATAAAATGTACATATAAAGAGGTTACGGACAGACTGACAAATTGATAGGCTTCGATACACTCACGTTATTACTAGTAATTGAATGCTCACGCGCAGGAAAGCCGAACTTTAAAACTCACGCGCAAAAACGATCTTAAGTCAAAGGAAATAGGGGCTAATTTTGGTTGTTGAATTGTATTAGTATGTTACATATGGGTGCTATTTAGATATTGCCCGTTATACAAATATTTTTGTATTAATAACTTAATATTTTAGTGCTCTTTATTTGTTTATTATAATGCTAAATCTCTCTTAATGATCTCGGACCATAAATATGTCGGTGATTGAAATGAAATGCCAACGATGAGTTTAATATTCCACTTGTATTGAAAGTATTTTAAAGGAGGCCTTTGGAAATAGCTTGTTATGAATTTTAAATTCAGAGGTCTTTTTTGAGAAGGTCTTTTTTATATTTCATCTGTACTTTCATCAATAATTATTACACCCCCTATCACATGGGACTCATAACATAAATACTGAAATGTGGGTGTTACATTGTAGTGGTCATTCTGCCGTAATGTGCCTCCGCTTTCGAGGATAAATGGTGTGATGTTATGTTATGTAAAAATGTTTGTAAACTTTTGTTTAAACTACATGTAGATAACTTTTTAGAGAGCCCTCTCTTAAACACAAACATCATCCTTCTTTGAAAACAAATATCGGTTATACTGCAATCTTACTTGCAACTTGCAAACTCATAAAACACGACAACACGTTTCATAGGATTCGTTTCATAATAAATTATACCAGATACTTTGTCTAGTTATATCAATAATATCGTTGTAACAAGAGACTGTTTATTTAGACAATAAGCAAAGTTTGGTCATAGGTAATTCTCACATCATCAAATCGGCAGAACCTTAAATCTAGAAAGAGTACCTGAGTGCCAAGCACGAATAACTATCGTAACGTAATAGGATTGAGCGCGTTTGGCGCACTGATTGGCTGGCTCCAGAGAATCAACCAATCAGAGCGCTCGATACTATTACTTTACAAATTCTATAGTTATCCGTGCTTGGTGCGTGCTTAGTTCCGCGCGCGCCTCAAAGAGCCATCAGACCACCACAGATGGGGCCCAACAGGGCCGATGCCGATTCGGAGTCGCGGAGAACCTAACGGGTAACCGGGGCTCCGGTTCGACGTGCAGGAGAAGGAACGGGGTGGTTTTTAGTCAGTAACAGTCTGAGACTCCCTCCCGCCTTTCCCAGGCGGGAGCAGAACTTTGATGATTTTCCCCCCTTAAAGAAAAATCCGTGCTTGGCACTCAGATCAATCAATATGACTCACACGCAAAAATTAAAACCGCAATACCCCATAAAACTCCGCACTCTTCACAACCAATTAACAAGAAGCGAGACCCCAAACAACTAGTTTAAACAAAATTAATAAATTCATCTCATAACCACATCACGATTAGTTTTTATAGAAAATTAATTAGACCCATATACGATTAAATCACGGGCGGTTATGAGTAGCGAGCTTTCGAAGTAATTATTAAAGTTATAAACTCTTTTAATCAGTAATAATAAGGCTTATCCGATGAGGTTTTAACGAGCTTACAATTATAAGCCTAGTTCACACTATTGGGAAGTCGTGAGAACCGTCGAAATCGTTTGATGTCCCTCAGTTCCGGTGTTAACGGCAACGGAAGTCGGCAGTGTGTTCTATGTGGTTTTTTATAACATTTCTATTGCTAATTTTGAAGGATTTATGTGTCCTAAGTATTTGAGGTATTGAGGTATGGGTGGGAAGTAATCGGGTTGTTTATGTGTGGGTTTTATTGTTACAAGTAAATTTTATAGCAGGTTTAAGATGTGTGAATTGTTTTTACGCTAAACTTTACTTTAAACTGTTATTTACCGCGAGGACGCCGGTGACCGCAACCTATTGGTCTTTAATTGTGTCTATAATGACGGTACTCAAAGGGTTAAAGACTAACTAGGTTTTGTTGACAATGAAGATTATTCCACGATTAATGAATAAGAGTCAATTATATATCTGCTTCTCTTCTCATAGCTAAACCTAATGTAGACCAATTGATTGTCATTAATATTAATCTCCTTCCTCTTCTTGGTCACAACATACTGGTACTTTTCGCTTAATGGAGCATGTTGTCAGACATCAGGCAAAATTACAAACTCTATATAATTTTAAATCCTCATAAACAGATGTTTTACATAACTCGGGCACTAAATACATCACCTCGTGCTTTGTAGTCACGCTTAAATACTGAATTAGAATAATTCACTTAAAAACTCATAGTATTATGTTATTCCAAATACCACAAAATACAAAACAATATCATAAACAACTAAATTTCAATTTAAATCGTTGCCAATAACTCACCGGCATCACTTCTCATAACTAGATAATTTCGAATAACTCAACTTATCGCCAATATATTAACTCACATAGAAATAAAGGTAATAAATAAAGATTATTCTAATCCTAACACCCACATTAACTAGCTAGGTAGACTGCAGTGCTATTCTGAAAATGGTAAATTCATATCAAAAGTCGTCGCGAAGATCATACTTAAAAAAAAAATTATTAGTCGCGGACAAATCCACTTAGACACATACGGATGAAATTGGAGAATGACAATTTAAAGTCAGCTAAATACTAAAAATTTTCCCTAAGTACGACAAATACATAATCCCGCCTTTTATCCCCGAAGGGGTAAGCAGAGGTGCACATTACGGAACTTAATGCCACTGTACAATGTAACACCCACTTTTCACTATTTATATTATCAGTCCCATGTAATAGGAGGTGAACCTATTGCCATATACCGAGCACAATTCCAGACTCCCTGCTGCTACTGATAAGTTTTTTAAATCCCAGAAATACTTTGCCCGACCCGGGAATTGAACCCAAGACCGGTAGTCGCACTTGCAACCACTCGCCCAACGAGGCAGTATGACAAATACTTTCCTGAAAACTTTATGTAAATTGGTTTAGCCAGTCGCGTGATATTCGCCGACAAAGATATCCTCCTTCTTTTTTGGATTCGGTTATAAAACATGTTAAAATGCCACAACTCATAATATCAAAATTCATTTGGAATAATTCTTCTCACTGCTCTCCTCACTCTCTCTCCTCACTCTCCTCACACACACGTGGAGTAAATGTGTCGAACTCACTTATTTTCTAAATTCGAAAATTCAATCTCACTCATTCAGAAGTAACTTTGCAAAATGAAATTTCAGAATAGCACTGCTCTTTCTGAGTATATCGTATAGTGCACGGTATACGAGAAAATAAATGAAAACGTTCAAAATATACGTTGTCTGCCATTAATACAGCGCACGTGCGTTCTGAATCTATTTGTAACTTTGTCTCTGGTGTTTGATTTGCTAGTTAGAGCGCATTTGTTTACTAATGTATGGATTACATTTTAGTTCTGATTTTGGGTATATTTTTTTCAAACTGGAATTTTTTTAGTGAAATTTTTCATAGGTGTGGCCTTAAATCTAAACTTTAGCGTTTGATGGCGAGAGACGCTCATTAGACAAACAAATTAAATTATATTATAATATGGAGGTAGGTAGGTACAACTGCATTTTTTTATTCGTTGTTTGTTGGTATTTGATATTTATGGAAAATATGACTAGTTTGGGTGAAGTAAAATAAAAAAGTAGGTGTTATAGGGATCGTATTACACATACGAAAATTTGTATTTGATCCTCTTGCTATAGGGATGATATTTAGTAATTGCTCTTGACGAAATAAATATGAGTTTTACTATCGCCTCGCACACCTTAGAGGAATTTTCAATATTGAAATATGTCCACCATTTTCGTATGATTTCGGTGATGTATTAATTCGAATAATATTTTAGTACGTATTGACAAACAGTCTACCATATAGCACTATTTAAACCTAGATACTTTTTTCTTAATACCATGTTCCTAAAGATATTTATTAAGAACTACTTACAATCTGAATTTATTTAAATTGGCTGCACTATTGTTGACTACGAATACTACGTATTGTGCAAAAATACCCAATTACCGGTATTTATTGAGACACTTCTGTACTTTCTACACCTCTATTGTCACGTATACTAACTACTTACTGAAATTCAATTAAATATACCTAGACGTATTTATCGTTCTGGTTAAAATTAAATGACGAAACACAACGCGACTTTTATATTCTTAAATACACTTAGCGCTGGTTTCACTACCTCCATATAAGTATCCGATAAACTTATGTGACAGATAGTTCATACAAATTACGTTCTTAATACAAATTTATCCGGTAGATAACGGCTATCCAGATATTGTGAAGCAAGCCCTTTGACTTACAATAGACTACTAAATTACGCAGAGTTTGCAAATTTGTTCACACTTTGATAACAGAATTACAACAGTTAGTTCAAACCTTCTCCGTGTGAGAAGAGGCTTTGCTCAGCAGTGGGCATTTATAGGCTGTTGATGAATCAGTTAGCCTTTATTGACTCTGAAAAATACCATACAAAATTTTACATGAATAAATAAAGAAACTAACGTTACGCAAATTGCATAACCAAAAGACCCTAAAGATATTTATTTGACATTAAATCACAATATTCATAATTTCTACTAAACACTATTTATTTATGACACAACTAACTTAAGAAACCGAGAAATGCCATCCATTGGATGAAGGATGGTAATTTCATACTTGATAGCTATCACTAAAATATGCAATGAATGCCATATTATTGGATTTCAAAAGGTTATGAGGAATTTCCAGAAGCAAATGATATAATCTACACTTTACCTAGAAAGGTTTATTATTAAGACACTGCAAATCATATCTCTATCCGAAATATTTTATGTTTGTTTGTTTGTTTGTGTGTTACTCTTTGACGTCTAAACGGCTGAAGGGATCGGGATGAAATTTGGTACAGGGATAGATTATGGTCTGGATTAACACGTACGCTACTTTTTATCCCGCGAAAACGCAGGCGGAGCCGCTGGCAGAAGCTAGTATTATAGCCTCAAAAGTGTGTTTATTACTTTGTTTTTTAAGTTACAACGGAGTGAAATTATGGGTATCAACTGTCAGACATCTGTGTCTGGGGGTAGTTAGGAGGGTGTAGAAACTCTCTAATTAAACCGTTTTCCTTTCTAAGCACGGAAAAAATCCTACACCATGGAGCAGCTAGGTCAGCTAGTTAAAAAATAATCTAATCTAAGCTTTAAACTTACAACGAGTTGGATTTACAGTGAACTTACATTAGTTCTGGACAAACAAACAAACTCTTCAGCTTTATAATTAGTATAAATATTATTGAATAGATCTATGATATCAAAAAGTTTCTAATAACGCAAAGAGATTGACTTACAACATTAATAAACGAAACATTCAACCGAACTTTCCCTAAGCGAATTAATTTAGTTGTCGGCAAAATGCGACCGACGGCTTACGTTACATTACACGAATTAATATTTATTCAGCCAGGCACGCCTGTAGGCCAAACACATATTATTATACGACTGATCATAGCAAATATTTATTATAAAAGTCGCCGATGGGAGTATGAATAATTTTATTATGTAAAGTCGTATGTAATGAAGATATGTGAACATCGTCGTCGCCTTGTCTCATTTTAGCTATATAGACTTCAGAATGGTATCGAATGTATCGGTTTTAAAAGGATTCAAAAACTCTGATCAGCCCAATAGTATTCTATTGTTGCTGTATTGTACTTAAATACAGACTATTTGAAAAATTACAATAAAGCAAAGATCTTAATGTGTTTGTGTTATCAGATTTATCAGTAAACTTAGATGAAGTAATAAAAATGGCAACGATACAAATAAAATACTCACGAAACGTTGGTCAAAAAGCACTACATAACACCTAACTTATTACTGAAAATGAATACTAAAATAAGACAAAACTCGTAAACTATTCCATTGAAACTAAGTCACCGCCCTAGGCTTAAACAAAGCTAAATTAAGTTACTAAAATAAAATGTAGCAATAACCTGACAAATGTCTATAAATTATTTTATTTTGACTGTACCTAATTCGATTCAAAGTTATGTTTAGAGGAAAAGACATTCCCTTGGCGCCTGTTCAAACAAACAAATGCAATTTCAATGATAATAAGGCACTAAATAATAGTAATTTCAAACTGAATATTTCCTTAGAAATATGTCTAATAACTAGTTATTCATTCGTTGACGTACGAGGTATATGAATAATAATATTCTTGAATTATATTATTATTGGAGGTGTGAATTATGTAGGTACCTTCCTGTTGTGGCCAAGTCAGTGTATTTTCTTTCCTTGTTTATTTTCTAGCAGGAAAACTATTTTTTCTTAGTTAATTTAGTAAAAGTATTGTATTGTGAACCTGATTGAAAAAGAGTAAGGTATGGAGTTTCTTGCTACTTCTTCTGCATAAGAATTTACACCTCGGAATGACCAATAGCTTCACTAGAGGGCTGACCAACAGACTAACAGATTTCTTTTTTTTTTTTGCTTGACATTCAAAGGCACCTTCATGGTCTAATTAAAATATTTGGCGTTTAACTTTGACTTTAACGTAAAAATTATATTATTTTTGTCTTAGCTTTCCAGGATCATTATTTATTTTATTTATGTATGTTTCTTTTTTTGTACACTAAAGGTAAGAAAATGATGTATAGGTTTAAGAAGTTTAAATACCATCTAAAACTATTTTCACTACCCACTGCCTTGAAAAGTAATCCCATTAAACAATAAATACTCCTACACAATTAATTTATTCTGTATTTCGTCGTATAAAATGTATGATTTACAATTATTAGTATAGAAATTGTATTACAAAATATGTATACTTCGAGTTATGACAATTTTATTCAGAAACCATTCAACACCATAGCAATAAAGTTTAGATTTTAGTATTATTAAATGCTACTGTTGCAAATTTAGTTAATTACATTTAGGTTCTAAGACTATTTAGTTGTTTGATTGGTATCCGATAGCTTAGTAAAGTCTTGAGTTGATTCATCGGGTCAGGCAAAGTATTATTTCAGCTTTTTGAAAGGTTCACCAAAATCTTGAACACGTTAAACGTCATGGCGTTCACCAGTGAATGACGTCAGCCGAGGATTTATTTTCGACAGTTTTCTATTGGCAGTCAAAGACTTAAGAATAACCCCAGTGTCTATCTAGATAATTGTCTTATACAGAGCCAGCATAAAGTAAGTTTTGTGATACATACTTTTTAAGAGCACATCAAGAGAAGATTTAAAAACCTAATAAATTTTGCATAAATATTATTCGATGTTGTAGAAGTACTATCTTCAAATTGATCACGTAGATGTCTGGACACCTGCTATGTCACTTGTCCAAAGACCGTAAAGTGCAATAATATCACACCTCTGTCTGCCCTCAAGAACAAGAAAAGGGGTGATGTTATATTCCGTAGTTGATTCAGTAAAGTACTAAGGTTTGCCATTTAGCCAACCCACTTTGGTCCGATATCCCGAGTTAATGGTATCGGCTGATGAAGTTAAGAAGGACGGTCACTAATGAGGCTTATCGGCGCGCGCGCCGCGATGACACGGCCGATGCCTGCGTGCGCGCATTGCTACACACTGCCTTGTTAGCGACAGGTAGCTGTGCTTTGATTCAAGGAATTAACTTAGCCAATGTTAATTGATAGACTATGGGTAATTTTGTAGGTGATGATCACAATATAATAGGTATAGCATGTTCTAATACTGATGGATGGACTGGATGACTGGCAGAGAATGCTGTTAGCATTAAGTCCTCCTTATGCATTTATATTGTATAAAACTTAAATAAATAAATAATAAAGTAGTTGAAGAAATAAATACACTAAACGAAGGTAATTAAAATTCGAGGGAAGAATTGATAGAATAGATAGGGTGAATAAATGTTATAAATGTAAAAATTCACCCCATTCCTGGATCAATTCACCTTTTGTATTCTATTCACCCTGTTTGACGGTAGCTTCGTATTCTTCAAATCGCAACTAACATGAACAGCATCAATTTTTTTTTTAAAACCTTGCCCCACGATTGGATTTTCTCCTGTGTCGTATCGTGGGTGCGTTTACAACACATACACATGACATCCAGACTCGGAACAACAATCTGTAGATCACACAAAGAGTCGTTCCGTGCGGGAATCGAACCCACAACACGTTGCGCGGAAGCCAGTTACCCAACCACCGCACCAACCGTACAGTCTATATTATTTAAAAAAGTGAAACAACAAGATTAAACAAACTATTTTAATACAAATACTAATGAGAGTATTCTACTTTTCCGGATCATCTTCGCTTGGTATCTTCTCAACATCAAGATCGAAGCTAACATGATTCGATTTTCCATTTTCCACGTCATATTCATAAACAGTCTCTTGATCACTATCTATAGACACAGCACTCATTAAATCTACCAGTTCCTCTTGTTCTTTACGTGTATTACGTTTTGCTTTAGCTCTTCTAAAAGTGAGTTTCAGCATACGGTAGAAAGCAGACACTGTTATAAAAAGCATACCGCATAACGTCACACTCAGTATGGAATCTATAGTAGTCCATCGTTGACCAGCAAGTCTTGAATCTTTGTCTTCGAAGATTGTTTGATTGATTCCCGGCTTTTTAACCGCGAAATAAGATTCATCTTCCAATGACTTATTGATATGTTTGGCCAATTTATGGAATACTAGCTTCCCCAACCAATCAGCTAGTTCCTTTTTACCCAATTGTCGCAATCTGTGTTCTACTAACGCATGGCTTTTACCTTTACCTTCAAAAGTCTCATTTCCACTGTTCCATTTGATGAGTAGCTTTATACATGGAACGTCTTTAGGAACCTTTGTTTCTGCATCAGGTAAAGACACTGGAAGATTGTACGACGCAAAATGTAAAGAAGCAAAGAGTCGACGACATTCGACTGCGGTCAAATGATCAGCAATATAAACTAATTCTTGTATATTGATATCTATAGTGCACTCTTTGAACGATATTTGCAGAAATAATATTAAACATAAATATTTCATCTTCAATAATAATTATTCATTTATGAAAAATACAATTGACATGAATTCATTACATTCTAATCATCACTTGACAGTTTGTCTCTTTGTCTTTGGTATTCGCATACAACCATAGATATTTGTAAAGAGGTTTTAGTGGTATAAAAACTACAGGACTTATTATACAGGTATTTTAGTTTACGTTCAAAATTGAAATGAGGGAAGCTGGCTACTGTAGTGGCTATAAATAAAAGATAAGCCAGCCACTCGTATCTATAGTATTTTATACACTTTTGTCATGTGAACAATCCTAGACACTGATTTATATACAATTCTTAACACTTGGAATTCTCGGTGCAGTGAAAAAGGAACATTAAAAATAATTTGTGAGTGTTAACACTACTACATAATCTTCTACAGAATGAATTTGTAAATTTAAGACTCGGTAACATAGAAAGATGTAGGAAGTTGTTGATGAAAATTCTACATACCTACATGTTTATACCTTAGACAAAACTTGTATCGTTTGACTGTATGGTTGACGTGGTGGCTGGGCAACTGGCTGCTACGCAATGTGTAGCGGGTCCGATTCCTGCACGGAACAACTCTTTATGTGATCCACAAATTGCTGTTCCGGGTCTGAGTGTGATGTGTATGTGAACTTGTATGTTTGTAAACGCACCCACGACACAGAAGAAATTCCCAGTGCGGGGCAACGTTTAAAAAAAGACAGATAAAGAAAATCTGAAATATTGGTGATATCCTAATCATAGGAACTAACAGTACCTATGCTAGTTAAAAATGCCAATATCTATGTTAGCTAAAAACATTCATATAAGCGATAATTTCATTACATAGTTATATAGTTTTTACTTAAACTACTAACCAGTATTAAAACATCCTTCCCATTACACAAACTCTTACATAACACACTAGTTTATTTAATAATAAAAATGTATTGGCTACTTACATATAATTACAATATTAAAGTACATAACTAAACTGCAATATACAAAATTACAGCATTTCCCCAGAATCGCTTGTAACTATTGGACTAAATGCATGTTGCGTAAGCGCAGCTAATGGGCGCGAGCGCACGATACCGACATACAGGTATGTACTTTACACTATCGTACCTGTAATGGACTAAATATTTCATAAACAGCTTTAATTCACTGGGTCTATGGGCTTTTTGATTATCATCCAGGTAGTTACGGTTGAATATAGTTATTAGGTGAACTAAATATAGGTATTAAAATGAAATAAATATTGTGTACAAATTTTATACAAGGCGTTTTGGTAGTGAGAGTCGGAAAATCATCCAGTGACTTCTCCCGCCCGGGCAAGATGAGAAGGAGTGTCAATCTTAATTCCCCGTTCCTACTCCTGCACTTTGAGCCGGAGCCCCGGTAACCTGTTACTTTCTCCACGGATCCGTATCGGCATCAGCCCTAATGGGCTTCATCTGTGGTGTTCTGATAGCTCTTTGAGTCATTGTACATTGGAGATGAGACGTATACTTCAAATATTTTTATTAATGTTCTATTTATTTTTAACATAGTGTGGTGCACATTATGCCATTGTACACACTTTTCACTATTTATGTTCCGCAATTCGTTCTTCCGTAATGCGTAAGATGTAGTTCCGAGTCCCATGTAATAGGGGGTCCCATGTAAAGAACACCAATCAAAGGACTATCCATTGCGATACAATTCTTTAAAATTGGGTTCTAGTTATTGGCAGGAAAACCAGTTTTTACTCATTATCTTATTAAGTAAGTAAAGAATCTTATATCCATGATATTTATTAGTTCATTTCCTAAAATCTAAAAAAATACTTTATAACATATAATATTTTATATAAATTCATATCGTTAACAAGTATTAGAGAAAAGTACAAGAATAGACACGCAACTTGAAATATTCGTACTTGATGATCTGTTACAAAATCGTAACAATGACTTCGATTGAACACTCCAACAAAAGATTGAATAGCATTATATTCAACTATTGCATAAAAAGAAACTCTGAATACAGTACTAATGCCAATCTATACCTTTTTACATGTGAGCATCTAAGTTTGTTAGTTACTGACAAGTTTTAAAAGAGTTTAGGAATGTTGCAGTGCGAAACAGTGCACAATTTTTGTGCACACACACATGCACATCTCCAATACCTGTGTCGTCTAAAATTAATTTATTTGGCACTTAAAACTTTTCTTTCCGTAAAAGCATGAAATTAATTTTAAGGCCAAGGCTCATCCTTGGCCTTTTTGTTACAAAGCCTATAATTGGTTTTCAGTTCTCTACTGCAGGGTCACTGAAGTTTTTATTCTTCAAACAATCCAAGGCGTAATCAAATTTAATTTAATTTGTGTATTGTGATACCAAATTCTACAAAACAATGGACATTCGCCGTTAAAAATATCACAACAAGGATCCAATCAAATTTTCCTAATCCAATCAAAACCTAATAACAGAACTACCATCACAAACCAAATCTCATCCAAATCTATTTCAACTTAGCTACCAATACCAATACAATACAAGATACAATACAATTTACATAAATTGCATCTAATATTCCTAGAACAATATCTACGACAGTTGAACATCATCAGACATTAAACAATACAGTTGTAATAGTCGACGATTGCAAGAAATGCGCTTAGAAATGATCAGAGAACATTATTGTGATGCGGAATAGGGTTAGTGCTTGGAACCGATCGGTAGCGTCTGCAGATGTATGTGGGTCTATGATTTAATGGGGGTTTTAACATACATACAGATTAGATATGGTCTGATCTGTAACGGTGTTGAGATGGAAAGTAGATACGCTTTTCATTAGTAATGTAAGCCATTGTAATTGGAGGTGAGGCGATTGGCTGAAGTCCAAACTTCTAGGTCTGAGATTCGGACGTCAGACCTCAACATTGAATCCGATTTGCTTTGATCACTATACCAAAATAATATGATGAATTCTTCCAACCACGTGATCCGCTTCTGGTAATATTTTCAACCTAATTTTAGGAACATCCCTTACAAAAAGAAAACTGTTATGCATAGAAAATCCCTTTCGTGCCAATCTGTATTTAATATCTTTTCTACATCTATATTTTCTTTAACACACCATTGCATTGTTACTCCGCCAGTACCAGGAGAGCATACATTTTAACTAGTTGCACAAGGTTCTTTTGTCATTGTATAATGATGCTCAGCGTCTGATGTTTTGTGTATCGGAATGTGCGGCGATTACTCTTAGCATACGGATACATTGCTCTCGTAAATATTAACACATTGACCAACATTGTGACAATAATCTACATATGTACTTATTTATTTGAATAACAGCGAGACTCTGGGAATTGATAAGTGGTATTCACGTATTGTGTATTTACAAAAATCAGATCTTCATTGTGCTTATTGGTGGTGTGTGTAAAGGATACATACATAAATAATTAAGAAATGATTGTAATAACTCATTTAAGTTATCAAAATAAACGGTGTAAATCAAATTCAAATCAAATCCTAAAAGCAGTCAGATTCAATTTAATTCCGAACAATTGTGAAATCTGCGATCGAGAATACTAGAAGTAGAATGTCTGTCTGCCTGCCTAAATCGATCATAAATGTTCAAGTGATTAATTAACGAACGCAATCCAAACAAAACATTCAATTCAACCAATGCAAGAATTTTTGTGACCCATAAAACAGAACTCCTCTTAATTAGACCATCGTAATTGGCAAAGTACAACACGAAAGTATCTCTAGTTACGTGACGATACGTTATATCGACAGTTTAATTAGCACATAGTCGTGCACAGTTAGTCGATTAGTATGTCAATACATGTCCAGCACATCACTAACAAAATATATTTCACAAGCCACTCTTCCACAACCTTCGATACCGGCCTTCGTAATTAAAGAAGACGATTCACAATTACCGTAGTTTATAGATGCCTCTAATTATATGTATTTGATGTTTTCTATACGGTGTGTGACGAAAGAAGGCTCATTCGGACAGTCATTATTGGAATTAATATACCTACGTGTCAGTTCACGAGGTTCTATGTAATGATTGGTACTTGATTTTTAGTGTTCGTGAGAACACGTCCAAATGATATGTCTCTGCATGTGAGATTTTTGCTCAATAGCCTTTTTACTAATACGGTTCATGATCATTCGAATAATTTCTTTTGAGTAATTGATACGAGCGCTAATGTGTATAGAATAGTGCAATTTGTAGGCAATTATTGTTAATAAAAAGTTGTGAGTTGTTTTTTTTTATTTGACCTCCGACTTCGGTTCGGTTTTTGTGATTATTTTGTATTAAAATGTTTCCTACTTTCGGTTCTCCTTGACGGGTAGATCTTCGACCACAGACGAGGTGTGGTTATTTATCGGAACTTAGTTCCTGTAGCACTTAATTAGATAATTTGGCGAGACGGAGATAATTCGATAATCGTTCACCTTCACCATGTTAGTTTTGCTTTTGTGGATTATTGATTTTTAAATTAGCAAAACAGATTCTTATTTTCCTTATTGGGGAGTCTGCCAGCACAATTCAAAATCCGTCTGCTTGGCTAGTATTATCTTGATTAAAATCCGTAGTAACGTAAATTGTGCTGAGTGAAGTCTTATATCTTAACATTTCATATTAAAAAACCTTTTGATACTTTATCCAATTCAAGAAGAACAAAAATTGGTACAATTTACTTTTTTAAAAAGAGTAACTTTCATACACATCATCCGATATGATCTCATCCTCTCCCAATAAAAACAAACTAATAGACACTCAAAATATTTATACCTAAACTATTTATTTATATTTCACAATAACTATTCCAATTAGAGCAATTAGCAAGTTATGCAAATCTTACGTAGTTACAATAAGTGAAACTATCGTTCCAGTACATATGATTGGCCAATTAAAATATTGCTCATAACATTACGCTATTACGCAAAAACTTGAACTATGAACTGCTTCTGAGCGAATTCAAATTATAGCAGGAATTAATTTTCAAAATTATAGACTTTGTGTGCACTCAATCAAAATAGAAAGTTTTTGAGCCGACTCGTTTCGGTTTGATGATGGGTATGTCTGTTCTAAAGTATGTAATTTATTTATTTATATGTTTGACATTACTATTGGATATGTACTGCTTTGATAGCTAAATATTACGGTCTAGATGAACTTAGACGATTTAGGCAACCTGGTATCAGTATCATGAACTAAAAATATGCTAAGTTTCATTTTATACGTGTGGTGTAGTGATTCCTGGTCATGTTAAGATTTAATATATCTGTCTTCATAGTGAGCACTATTGAAATCCCATTGATGACAATTTAACGTTACGTAACCATAGACTGCCTCATAGGCCGAGTGGTCGCAAGTACGACTCCCGGGCAAGGGGTCTCGGGTTCGATTCCCGGGTCGGGTAAAGTATTACTGGGTTTTCAAAAAATTAACAGTAGTAGCACGGAGTCGGGAATTGTGCCCGTTATATGGCAATAGGCTCACTCCCTATTACATGGGACTCATAACATAAATAGTGAAAAGTGGGTGTCACATTGTACAGTGGCATAATGTACCTAACCTACCCCTTCGGGGATAAAAGGCGTGATGTTATGTTATGTCTTCACCTTGCTTCAGTGACGGACTGACTGACAGACTATTATTTGTTTTGTATTTGTTGACGTTTCAAAAGTACCAAATTATGGTTTAATTGAAATAAATGCTTTGACTTTGACTTTGTAATAACCACATTTAACAATGTCGCGGAGAACCTAACGGGTAACCGGGGCTCCGGCTCGACGTGCAGGAGAAGGAACGGGGTGGTTTTTAGTCAGTAAGAGTCTGACACTCCCTTCCGCCTCACCTAGGCGGGAGCAGTCATTCGATGATTTTCCCCCCTTAAAAAAAAAAAAGACAATTAACAACAAATCCATGACATGAACACTTAAAATCCAGGTTCAAATATACATTTTGAAAACGAAATCCAAGAATCCCAAGATTTACAAGATTACAAAAACAAAATGCGCACACATATGGCAGTTACACTCCATGCAAAAACTCGCACATTACCTACACACAGCTACCGAAGATATTCACACTCCAGCATTCAACCGAAGAAAACGTGGCGTGTTATTTAAATTAAGCTACTCATACACTTTATGTGAAGTAGAAACATTGAGTGTGCCGTCGTTAGGGGTACCAGATATATTTATTTATGAAATGTAAATTCATCTGATTGTAATAACAAAACTCGAGCCACTGCTCTCTATATTAAGATGTATTATTTGCATATGGTATTCTGAACGTGTGACCATGTTTGTTTTGTGTGTGCGGGTGTAATGTGTAACGGGCTTGCTAAGGAGTTATGAAGATTATGTCTGTGTGCTGTAATAGTTTAGGTTTTGTTTAATTTAGATAAATAAATGCATTTATTGTTTATTTTTTTTATATAAAACGTTGCTCCACACTAGCATTTTCTCCTGTGTCGAGGGTACGCTTACAAACTTACAAGTTCACATATACATGACACCCAAACTCGAAACAATAATCTGTGGATCACACAAAGAGTTGTTTCGTGCGGATATCGAACACGGGACACGTTGCGCGGCAGCCAGTTGCCCACGCACTGCGTCAACCGTGCAGTCAATGGTAAATATTAGGTACGTCTTGTATTCCACAAATGTTTCAGAAATACCCTTAGCTGCATTTCGCATGGAGGTCCATCCTCAGACTTTGTAGTTGTTAAAAATTCCTAAATATTATTAAGTTTCGACTGACCTGAGCATAGATTTCTTTTACGCAATAATCGTGCAAGCCTTCCGACCTTGAAGACCAAAAATAAAACAAAAAATAGGTTGTCAAACCGAAATGTTCAAAGGCGCTAAAACCGAAACTATGTCGAAATTGAAACCAATATTTCATTTTATATTTATTAACTTCGCTAAAATTTACCAAACGTATGACAAATATACAATCACGATCTTTAGAACAATTTATCAAACACCGAACAGCGGTTTGCACGACACACAGACTTAGGTATAACATAAAACTACCTACTCTCTTACTACGAAACTAAATTCCATAGTAAAATCTTTAGTGCTTTTGTCATTATCAGTAGGAACCATGTTATTTTTTGCCTTCGTCTTTTCTCATCTAGTTTTACTACTATGTATGTCAATTTCTTTTAATGTTAATTTTACATGAAGCGACTGCGATTAGGAATAATTATTCCTATGTTTGTAAAATTTTCAGGCAGCTGACAAACTGTAATGACTATAATTGTAGGTTTTTATATGGGAACTGATCTTACTCTCCGTTCTTTTTATGGGATAGGCCGGTAAACAAGCAGATGGATCACCTGATGGTTAGCAATCGGCGTCGCCAATGGACAAACGGGACATTAGAGGCGTTACAAGTGCGTTACCAGGCTTTTGGGGATTAGGAATTTGAGGATCGTTAGGAAAAAGAATCTTTGGTTGGGATTTCTGGGAAATGGGATCCGAGGATCAATTATCGTATAATTTCCGAACTATGGGGTTCCAATGATAACTTTAATCAAAATATTCATTAGTAATTTTTACCCGTAACGAGTATTAAATCCTCGAGGCTACGACACGACACGTGCCACAACATTCAGTTACCAGCCACTGTGCAGACGAAACAAAACGCATCACTCAAATATTATCTCAACAATATCGGAACCAATCAATCAACGCTAATATAATAAAATACATGAACCGCACACGACACCGATATCGTGCGTCGGCGCGTGCGCAGACCGTTATAAAGGATAACTTTTAAAAAAAGAAGGTGTGACGTAACGATTCGTGACTCCACACGGGTAAGCGTGACTCTTGTGACCACATGCCGACGTCTGTGCTGTGTTTAATCTGTGTTGCCCTCAAACGTTATAGATAAACAATAGCTAACGGTTTTGACGGTTTTTTGGCAATTTCAGAGTTTGAGCTTTGTGGGTTTTTATCGGTTTTGTACTGTTAGTGTGTAGGGTTGTGCTGATTGAGCATTTTTTGCTGGAATGTGATAATGTTTGCACGTTTTATATTTTGTGTTGAGGATATTGTCAGCGGATTTTAATGTGATCATATATCAAATCAAATAGTCTAAATATTATCAAACATGTTGCTCCCTAAAAATTTACTTCGTGCCCCAATATTAAACCATTGAAATAATTAAACTTTTAGGGACTTCTCATTTTACACTTTTACCAATCATTCATAGTTTCAACTTCCATTGTCCCGTCGACAGTCACAAAATAATATGATCAAATCAAACTCCATGCAGACACAACACGACGTTTAAACTTCAAAAGATAAAGTCAATTCCAAAATCACAACACTATCGCATTTGACAATTCAATAACCGAATAACAATGGCGGCTGCGGCGAAAATTGGAACTAATTTATAGTGAAGAAAGTACGACTACTAGCGCCATTGTCAGGGGTAACATTGTTATGCCCAGTGTATCAGGTCACGAGAAGTCACGACACTCTTATCTATGGTAGAAAGTGGTTCGGTATTGGCTTCATGAGTCGGTATGGTTATGATGGATTTGGTTCTACGCAATAGATAATAAGTCACGATTGATTGTCCTATACTCTTATGAACTAATATTGGTGTGGATTAAGTTGTGAGGGACAGCGAGTGATAGCACAGCAACTACAGTTAGTTTATGGCCACTTATCAGTAATCGTATAATATGGGGTTTCCAACGACTTCATTTTATTAAAAAATGAGCAGAAGTGCGCATATTAAATGTTATATCAAGGACTTGAACTCGTTACTCTTACTAAGCAGTCACGCTATTGAGCTAGGTAGCGCCAAGAAGACTACAATAACAACAATGTGAAAAATGAAAAGAAATATGACGAAAGAAACACTAAACTCATACTCCAAAATGTTTAATTCACCTTACTCAAAATGGATAACTCACTACATACTTAGTATAAAACAAAGTCGCTATCCGCCGTCTGTCTGTCCCTATGTATGCTTAGATCTGTAAAACTACGCAACAGATTTTGATGCGGTTTTTTTTAATAGATAGGGTGATTCTTAAGGAAGGTTTATAGGTATGTATAATACATGCATATTGCACCCGTGTGAAGCCGGAGCGGGTCGCTAGTATTAAATAAATCTAGATATTGCCCTTACAATAGAGCTCAAATTCAATTGAATTTCCGAGACTAAAATAACCTTCTTAACCTTCAAACAAACCTTTACACGCAAATATAATCAGTCAACCAGTCTAGCAATCACGACGAACATTACAAAAGTAGAATAAAAATAGTAATCAATTCACAATAACAATAGATTTTTTTATAATCTCACTGACTGAGCTTTTTCATCAGTCTATTTTTCACGCTATTTATATGTATCAAGCCGTCAACAAATAAAAATATCCTGTAAATTGGACTTCTTTTTTCTTCCTTTACAAACGATACCTAAAGATATTTTTTACACACATAACATAACATCACGCCTTTTATCGCCGAAGGGGTAGGTAGAGGTGCACATTATACCACTGTACAATGTAACGTCCACTTCTCACTATTTATATTTTGGGTCCCATGTAATAGGGGGTGAGCCTATTGCCATATACCGGGCACAATTCCATACTCCGTGCTACAACTGAGATTTTTTTAAAAACTCAGTAATACTTTGCCCGACCCGGGAATCGTACCCGAGACCCCTTACCCGGCAGTCGCACTTGCGACTACTCGGCCAACGAGGCAGTTTATTAATAATAGTAGTATATTTTTTACAACCTCCTTTATAATTGATCCTTTGTTGATTTCTCCAGAATATCTTCGTGACACTCTCGAGTGTGACAGAAGGCGTTAGTTCTAAATGGTACAATGTGTATATTTAGTGAAAAGGATCCCCATTTGACATTTCAGGAATCTGACTTAAATACGTTCTAATTTTCTTAGAAACATCGCCCAGTACCATATAAACACCAAAGCACCAAAAGTTAAGGAGATTCCTCTGGTTCTTTCTACCTCTTGATCCTCATCAAATCTTAACTCTCCTAAAGCTTACACCTCACACCATACACCTTTACGTTTGGGCGTCTCATACGCCGATTATCTTCCATCGTATCCGGCTAATCTATCGTCATACATTTTGTTCGGTGGGCGTCGCGTTGACGTAACCAATCGGTTTACGACTAACATTTTTTGTTCTAATCCCTTAAGTACTTGTACGTCAAATTAATTCTTTTTAATTCTAATCTGGGAAGGAGTTGAGATCTTATTTGGAGTGATAGAACGAGTTATTAAATGTTGCTGTTGACGGACCTCCGGAGTGATGAATGATGTAAAGGTTAAAGGGGATTTATAGTTGCATAGCAAAGGTTGTGTACAAGGTAGTATTTCGTGATTTTTAAATAATTTAGGTGTGGGAGAGCCGTGCTTCAGCACGAATGGGCCGGCTCGACCGGAGTGATACCACGGCGAGCAGAAAACCGACGTGAAGCAACGCTTGCGTTGTGTTTCGTCGTGTGAGTGAGGTTACCAGAGTCCCAATTACCCTCCCCTTCCCCAATCTCCCCAATTCCTGAATCCCCAACGATCTTCAAAGTCCTAATCCCCAAAAGGTTGGTAACCCACTTTTAACGCCTCTGGTGTTCCAGGTGTCCATGGGCGACGCCGATTGCTTACCATCAGGTGATCCGCAGCTCGTTTACCGGCTTATGCCATAAAAAAAAAATTCGGATATTGTTATTATTTATTTTTGATAAACATTGGTATAGTAAGCCATCATCACCAAAAAAAATACCGCTTTTTACCTACAATGTACAGAAGTGTCAATAGTAAATGTAATACTTATATTGGCCTTTTCAAGTTTGTAAACAAAAAAACTACCTATTAGGTATAAAAATATAACCTTTATGTTAATATCCACCAACCAATTCATCCAGTGACAGTCCACTTCTGGACTATGAGATGGATTCGTAGAACACTGTTGCCCGATCTCTATCAAATGTCATTTACTCCATAATCCCATAACAAATATATATCCTTGAGTTAAATCATAAACATCACACCTTTTATTCCCGAAGGGGTAGACAGAGTTGCACATTACGTCACTTAATGCCACTGTACAATGCAACACCCACTTTTCATTATTTATGAGTCCCATATAATAGGGGTGAGCCTATTGCCATCTACCGGGCACATTTCCAGACTTCGTGCTAGTACTGAGATTTTTTTAAATCTTCTAATACTTTGCCCGACCCGAGAATCGAATCCGAGACCCCTGATTTGAGTTAAATCATTATAATGTAACTTCGAAAAGATTTCTCCGAAAACCGAAACGTCAAGTTCACCACAACAAACTACACGCTTCAAAGCGAACCGATTCCTACTCGATTAGCATAGCAGTCATTCAAAATTGCATTCAGAATAATGTTGTCATACAATACTGTGGTCTATTTAAGATCATGATATAATCTGACCTACAGTCGTAGACATCATTTAAATATATCTTGTTAAGTAGATTAAAGTTTTTACGCAACGATACAATGATATTTTGTACCGACTTCTTATTGTTTCCTGACGTATTCATAGTTTGATATTGGGGGTCGGAGTTGTTGAAGGATTTCGTGTCTTTTTCAATAGGGCAATAAATGTAGTTAAGAGCAATAAACACTTTTGGTTTCATTACTTCCACATTAGGTGCAACGTTCGAACATTCGTGCTGTAGGAAGGTATTGTGTGTATTCTTGCAGTATAGGTAGTTTGGGTATTTTTCTACTGATCGAACTTCTGACTAATGCCTATCAAGACTAATAACTTGACAAGTGAGTTAAAGTAAACAGATTCTATAGTAGGCATAGTTTACATGTACGACTGTATGACCTATGTTTATTTAACCTTCTCAACCCAACATCATATTTATTAATAAAGTGTTTATGACCGTACCAGTGTAAATAAATTAACAAAATCAAAATACATATTCAATAATTATCTCCTCAAACATTACTCAAATACTCAACGAGTCCCCTTCGAAATCAATTAAAACGAAAATCATTAATCACGCACCACACACGGCGCGGCATCATCGATTTAAAATCGATTTTGAGCGAGAGAATCGATACTATGAATACGATACATCGATATACAATAAAATATCGTTCAAGGCTGTTCAAATCCGGATCGAAGATCGCGTCAGTGAGCGGTTGAACTGTGAACTATTGTGTGGAAGTTCCATTGTCGCTACTTTAAAAGTTTAAAGAATGTCATGGCACCACGCCCCGTTCGCAAGCGGGTCACAGAATGTGTCAATTGTAAAAGCTTTTTTAGAAAAGGCCTTGGTTTCATTCGATTGTAACTGTGATACGGATATGGTTCTATAACATGTAAGAGTTGTTGTTCCTTATAAAACTGAATGTATGCGCACTGTTTTTGCCTTCGTTCGTATCGAAAACTACATTCATCTCTTAGCATCGTAGCCCTTAACTTTCGTTTTAGCAAAAACTCAACCCAAACATCGAGATTACTTAAGTTGTTTAGTAAAAACTTATCTGTGGTATACCTATATCGCATAGTTTCTAGTAACAGCTTTCTAGTATCCTAAACAAAGTCACCCTCTGTTTTGAGGTATTAAGAGGTTTATAGTAGGTTCGGTAGGAAGACAGCATAAACGTCTAATTTAAGTCCTCTTCCCATGGAAGAGGACTTAAATTAGCAGGGCCAGAATTGTTACGTGTAGCAAAGGACATCCTTAGATAAGGCCTTGTCGAAAGACAAGCTGTTGTAAGAGGAGAGAAGATGATTGCTGATATTATGTTACAATAGTTTTTAAGTCTATTTCTTACCTCTTTGTTACAACTGCTATCTTTTTGTTAACAACAATAAAGGTTTTTTTATTTAGTAGGTTCTGTAAATTATGTTTGTTGAAATAAATCTAATCAATCTATCTCTTTTGCAGGTAATACTAGTCCGCGGTCACTACGTGTCGTACCTGCCGCTGTGCAGCCGCAACGAGCCGGTGTTCCTGGCCGTGTGCACGCCGCTAGCCATGCCCGAGACGCGCGAGTGCGTCGTGCACGGCGCCACCAACGTCTTCACCACCGTGCACGCCATGGACATGAAGATACTACACATTGATGCCAAGTAAGACATTGACATTTCTAAGATCCGCCAACAATTTTCGATGTACTTTGTTTTGAAGCATTCCATTCTCTTTAAATTATAATCGAATTATTACTACAAAATTTAATATTACAAAGGTACTTAACTTTTTAAGAAACTTTGCAGTTTAATTTACTACTCTTACTGAATAGTATTTCCACACTCAGTAGCGCCATCTAGTCCCATTTTTAACATTAGGCAAAACATCATTATACGTTTCAGTCGTTGGTATTCGGGAGGAATTGAATCTGTCTTACATGATTGTATTTATTCATCTTCTTAAATCTATAAGTAGATTATAAAAACCTCGATTGTATATTCAAAAACCAAACCAAACCAAATTTACCGTATATCACACCAGCACAAACAAATATCACAAACAAGGCAGCCGCAGTACAAACACCCTGATGCATGATGGTTCAAGGCTCTCCAACAATACACAATACACTATGTGTAACTGTCAGAGATCCACAGTCCGTCAAAGGTTTAAACATATGACAACATCTCTATTGAGACCGTTTCATATTCATGCGCGTCCTCAGTTCGTCACCGGCATTCAATGGCATGAAATAATAAGAAGACTAAAGATATATGCACTGGTAAAGAGATGAGTCTCACTCGACATTCAAGTACAAATAATCTGACGGATAAAAATGCAGCTGTCGGATTGAAATGTTGAATTTGTTTAAAAAAAAGTAGTTTGAAATAGGGTGTTGTTTTTTTGAATGCAATGTCGTAAGTGTTGTTTCTGATTATTGCTGATGCGATTCTCGTACTCGATTGAGGTTCTATGTTCGGTAATACCGGATTCGGTAAGAAGTCTGATTTTTGACAGAAGACAAGATTATAATATTCGCTCTTTTTTCCCGAGTACAAAAGGGTTTTCCAGTGCTTTTTAACATACACAACTTGTACTTTCCTTGAAAAGACTTACAATCTAAATTACATTTAATAAAATTACTACATCTCTAACTTTCCATGTGCAATAAATCAAACTTAACATCAACTTGTTAAAGAGCATTTCCTCTCTTTATAATTTTATATCCTATCTTAACCACACACACACATACACACACATGCACAAATACACACCATTATGTAATTTATGTATCATATTGTATATTGTATATTGTATAGGTATTATTTTATTTTTATTTATTTTATTTATTTTTTTTTGAGTTGTAGTTGTATTTTTGTATTCTGTGTATAGTACTTTATAAAGTTATTAATTATTGTACACTTGACGACCCATATCAGACTCCTATTACTGCTCCATCCAAAGGTTGTCTGTAAGAAATCGCCTTGTGCGATTAGACCGCCCATTGTACACTATTTTTGTTAATATTTATCCTATAATGTGATTGTGTGGTGTACAATAAAGCATATTATTATTATGTATGTCTTTACCATTCACGGGACCACAGGGTCCCGGTCATTTGGGAGGCGTACGAGGGGCCGAAGCCAACTGCGCAGAGGCCCTTTAGACAACTTTAATATAAATGTAATGGACACACAAACCGGCGACTATTCCTGTATGCACTATGGAAATGCACCCAAGGACAGTCCCCGGTTAGTGTAGGACTATTGTGGATAATGGAGAAAAAAAAAGGTAGGGCTATGGATGGGTTGCTGTGGACTGGTAAATTAGGAACTATGGATGACTATGGCACCTGCCGAAACAATGTAATTTTTACACGTAAAAATGGCAGGCGGAGACTCGCCAACTCACCGACCGGGCCCCGGGAATGGTTGCTAGATATAGCAACAGAGGGGCAACGAGAATGTGAGTGGCTGAAGGGTTAAGAAACTACCACCGCTTTCTACTCAGATCATCTGCTCCAGCCGAAGCCTCCTGCATCCCTGGCCCACTCGCGACTTACGAATAGTTTCTTACCCTCCGAGCAGGATCACTGCTCTCGCGACTCCACTCTGGACGGCCAATGAAGGCAAGCCAGAGGTGGGAGACCTGTTCCTTATCATCATTCACTCCAGCCAGCCAATTAAGGCAAGCCGGAGAAGAAGGAACGGTGACCTCTCCCTGGAGCACTCGGGATGATGGTAGCCCGCGGGATCGCTAATGCCCGTCACCTCGCCTCAAGGTGCCCTGCGGGCTTATTATTATTATTTCCATATATTTATTTTAAATTCTCTATAAAATATATTATTATTATTATTATATCAACTTCGATTTACGTAAACAATGTCCCTTAGTAAACGCAGCAAATAACAACATAATTAATATCTAATTTATTCTAATGCAAGAGCTATCGGTCCTTTCATTGCACTATATTTCCGTGTCTAGTGTTGAAATGTAAACATGGACGTCACCTGCTCGGAAACGGGCGGGTTTTGCATACAATGACAAAGATACAAGCTCCCGTGAAACTCCTGGCATTGAGTGGAGAACACACTGCTATAGATCTAATATTAGTTTAAAAACTAGTGGGAAAAAGAAATTATGACAGTTAACGTGCTTGAGAACAGTAGTGACGATATCCGCTGAGTGGTTGGATGCAGAGGATTGAAAATCTATATCAGTCGCGTGCTATTACAGAGACCATGTCCAGCTGGAGACGAATAGAGGCCAATGATGACAAAAACTGATACAATGATAACCAGTTCCACCGATACCCGCTATGCGGGGCTTCTTTTTCTACCTGGAGGGTTCAAAAGAAGCTAACTGGAACAATGTTCATGATCTATGCATTTTAAAAGTGCACAAAATGGAATAGTAACTTCAGCGTTTTCCAAACACGATAACACAATAAAATAGACCTCTCAAACAAAATGAATTTTCACAATAATTAAATTTATGTAAACTGTCATTAATTCTAATTCGGTATGGCGTAGGACAAGACAGCTAATTAAATTAAATATGAAATACAAACGGATTTAACATTTGTTGTATTGGGAATGACGGTATACCGCACCTACCTATTAATTAATAGACGAGTGCATAAATTGTGTATAAGTCTCATAAAGTTATAAGTAATATTAAGCATCAGATACACTAAGTTATGAAACACGAAGGAAGGCTATACATTATAGAACTTAATCCTTCATTAATATGCTACATAAAAAAGAAATAGTTCTGTTAATATACCATACATAAACTAAACAGTTCCATTTTTTGTCGAAAGGACACCTCATCTCATTCATGACTCAGTTTCGCAGAATTTACAGTTCTGGCATGCTCGTATTAATTCCTTTTCATACAAATGTCATAATCATCATTCACCTGTAAGTCGTTCACTAAACCACACTTCCAACTGGTCTATCTAGCAGTCATTGATGCCCTGATGCCTCCCATTTGATATGCATCCATTGGGTATGCCATAAAAATCTAGCAAGGAAAAAATAAGTATGTGATCTATAAGAATGTCTATCTTTTTTACAATATAAATGTGGTAAATCTCTTGTTAGACTAATGACGATGCTTGACGATAGTGAATAATCAATATGAAATTATGTTTCACGTCTTACTCGAGCAACTATTCGCAAGTTAACTGGACTAATTTCAAGTCGCGCTAGGGGTCCATCCCCATCGCCATGAGCAGCATTACACGCGGCTAGCATCGCGTAGCCAACTCAAGTTGAGTAACTGCGTCAATTTCGTGAGTTAGTCATAAAACAAAATTAAATTAGTATAAATTTAGTCTCCTGTGAACACTAAGCTTATAATGATCTATGATTTATATGTTAAGCGGATCACGCACGGCCATATGTCACAAAGTCTATAATGGTGTATTGCATCTGGTTGTAGTAAACATTATTGTCCTGTCTTTAGCGACATTATGCGGTTTTCAATGAGTTTGCACGTCACATAGACTATGCTAATATTTTCTTGTTAAGTTATGACTTGTTGTTGAGCGTTCGGTTTGTAATTTTAATAGATTGTATTGATTTCGTTGGTTGATTGTGTTGATGTTTATTTATTTTTGTCGTAAACGGATTGGATTAATTTTTAAGTATTTTAATAATGCGATCCTTCTTTCAATAAAGACTGCACGGTTGGTGCTGAGGTTGGGCAATCGGCTGCCGTGCCACGTGTTGCGGTTTCGATTCCCGCACGGAACAACTCTTTGTGTGATCCACAAATTGTTGTTTCGGGTCTGGGCGTCATGTGTATGTGTACTGTGAACTTGTATGTTTGGATAGGATGAAAATCCTTGTGTGGGACAAAGTTTTTTTAAATAAATAAACATTTTAAAACGAATGTTTTATAAACATTGCAATGGCATTACTTCATACGTTTCACGTGTAAAGAAATTAAAAAAAAGGTCACTGCAGATATTCCTATATAAAAATCCTTATTATATAAAGTCGAAAGTATGCAAACATTTTAGTTTTTGTATCGAAATTAAAGAAATATTAATTAACCAAATCGGCTAATAACGTTCTAATATCGACTAATACTTAAAAACAGTTCAAGCAACTGACAAAAATAATACATTTCAAACTGATATGATTGATTGTAGTTACCTCTAATGCAGTAGTTACCTTGGACATAACAGTCGTAAGTCATAATATTTTACTTGTAATCCCTATCAAATATCTATAGCCGCCTTCTAAGAAATATACTCTCGAATAAATGGTCTGATAGATAAATGAAATTAATATTTAGCACTCGTTATAACTTTTTAAAGGTCAGGTGTTATTATTTTGTTATTTTCCTGTTTATGTCAGTTAAAAGTGTAGATATGTTACCAAAATTTCTCTTTTTGTGGTACAGGAAACTAGACTTATAAGACATAACTAAGTATGTATTATTTTCAAATATTGTGAAAAGAGATGAAGTTTCAGAAGGATCTTAAGAAATAGATTTACTTTATGGGATAACCGGTAAACGAGCCGCCCATGGACACCCGAAACACCGGACTGACCTTTGGGAATTCGGAATTTGAGAAACGTTGGGGATTCAATAATTGGGAGGATCGGGTAGGGGGCTAATTAGGCATCAGGTAACGTCACTCACACGAGGAAACACAACGCAAGCGTTATTTCACGTCGGTTTTCTGTGAGGCCGTGGTATCACTCCGGTCGAGCCGACCCATTCGTGCCGAAGTATGGATCTCCCACACTTAATTTTTTAATGAGAGAAGCATTTTGCCAATATTCTTTTTTTTAAAGTTGCTCTACACTACGATTTTTTCCTGTATCGTGGGTGCGTTTACAAACATGCAATTTCACATACACATGACACCCAGACCCGTAACAACAATCTGTGGATCCCACAAAGAAATGTTCCGTGAGGGAATCGAACCCGCGACACGTTTCGCGGCAGCCAGTTGCCCAGCCACCTCGCCAACCGTGCAGTCAATATAATTTGATTCTATTATAAAATATTATGTGTGTGTTTATGTTTTCTCCCTATGTTTGATAGGTCTGACTAAGGTAATAGCAGTCTATGATAACTGAAACCATTTGCTCCAAAACAATCTAAATCTGTACTTTTACTTTCATGCAAATCTAAGCTAATTACTTTATTATCACAATATTGAATCGACAGCTGTTGTAACAAATGACAGACCCAATATTAGTTTAAGATAAGTTTAGTTCCCTATTTACTGGTATATTTATTTTATTTTAAATGGCTCCATGCCCACACTAATGTACAAGGTGGGCTTAATGCCATGGGCATTCTCCTCCAGCCAGACCAGTATATTATTGCGCCTCATATAATAGTGGTAGTGGCTGTAAACCCGACTGTTGAGTGCACAGACAACGAGGCTTAGTAACCATGATCATCATCATCATCATGGCAAATTTTTTAGTAGAAACGAATGCTTTTAGATATTCCGAGTGTTTAGTTACTCGAAGTAATTACCTGCTACACGAGTAAGATAAGTTTTATATCTTTCTGTACATAGTATAGTAGATGACATCTGCTTACCCCTCTAGACAAATACAAGAATAATATTAATGTATTATGATGTTATGTTTATAATTACCACTTGAAATTATTGTCAATGACCCACATCGAAAGACAACTCTCAACTTCCAATAGTTAATAAGAGAAAAGTAAATATAGCAATATCGATTACTATCAACACATCGAATAACTAACTCTTATTACAAGGCAATAAGATTCATATTACAGTTGAATTAGATTAAAATACTATTTTTGAGATAAAACAGTGGACAATCCACTTGTAATTTTGAAGAGAATTATATTCGTAAAGAAAATAAATATTATTAGAATATTGTTTTGTCTGTTTGTATATGAGCCAATAGCTACTGTCGAGCTCAAGTGTGTCTGATCTGAGGTCAAGTTTAAAGAGCTTAACAAAAAACAATATTAGATTTTTTTCTTATAGGTACTAAGGTGTATAGTTCCATAATATTATGTAGACATAGTAAAACAACTTGTTATTTATAGTAGGATAATATTAGTATGTATAAATTGAACTCGAGACCACTTGTTTGACAGCCACCTTTAGCAACCACTCAACAACGAGAGATCCTTTTGTTAAAAGCATTTTTTAATTTTTAGCCGTTTCGATATTTTCAATATGAAATAACTAATAATTCCTACAGGAATATGCAGTACCTATGTACCTCCGATCTATACATATATATGTATTAGGGCCTTCTGTGTACTGTCTGTGTGGTGTGCATAAACTCATAACTACCCTCCCCTTCCCCAATCTCCCCAATCCCTGAATCCCCAACGATCCTCAAACTCCTAATCCGCAAAAAGCCGGTAACGCACCTGTAACGCCTCTGGTATTCCAGGTGTCCATGGGCGATGCTGATTGCTTACCATCAGGTGATCCGTTTGCTCGTTAACCGACTTATGCCCTAAAAAAATTAAAATAAACTACTATTAGAGATATTAATGAAGATATCCATAATATGTGCATAAAATGTTTTTTTTTTGTATCCCAATAAATAGTTATAGGTGATTTCTGCTACACAACTAGTAAGACTCAAGAAAGGCTGATGAATTTAAAAACTGTTATGTCCTATATATGTAGACACAAACCACAAAGGCACCAATGGTTGGTTCCCAACCCAGAGGTGGTTCCCAGCCAGCGGTTCTTGGGCCACCAATGCAGAAGATAAAGCTCGATTTAATCTTATGTTCCGAAGGAGCATCGTCGTGTGAGTGAGGTTACAGAAGGCCGAATTACCCCCCCCCCCCCTTTCCCCAATCCCTGAATCCTCAACAATCATCAATTTCCTAATCCAGAAGGCCGGTAACCCATTTTTTTTTTATTGGGACAAGCCCGCCACAACCTCCCAAAACCGCTGCAACTCCTGTACGCCAGGATCTACAGTAGATACAACCATGAAAACACCGGAACACTGAAGTCCGGCGCGTCCCAGGGACATGAGTAACTGTCTTGGTTCCCGCAACGAAATGAATCAGAAGATATTATAAGAGGAGAAGAAAAAACTAACCCACTTGTAACGCCTCTGGTGTTGAGTGTGTTCATGGGCGACGCCGATTGCTTACCATCAGGTGATCTGTGTGCTCGTTTACCGGCTTATCCCATACAAATAAAAAAAAGCATATATACGGTCGAATTGAAAACCTCCTCCTTTTTTGAAGTCGGTTAAAAAAAGGAGCAACCGAATTTAATTGTCTAAGAATCACTTTTTTATGAGAACAAACCCCATGACTTTGGAGAATCTTTTAATGTGGAACCACTTGAAAACAGTACTCCTTATCCTGATAAGAATGATAAAAAAGTGGTCCATGGAAAGGTTGGAAACCCCTGGTTCATATAATTAATGAATTAACAGCAATTAAAAGACACAATGAAACTAAAAATTACCAAATGAAAACCGATTAAAAGTAAAATGAATATGAACTTGGAACAACACAATCAGTTAGGGTCATCTCATTCATCAATCATTCGAACCTTGATCGTTACAATAGTTGTTTCGATTCTTGTTCCATAATGTTTGCATAATAGTCTCAAATAGGTACTGGTCTGATTTCAGATTAATTAATGTTTTGTGTTTTATTTGCCTTGAAATTAAGCTCATTTTTATTTAATTTTAGTCTGTACTTCCTTCCTGGGTTACATGCCTCTTGCGCTGAAATACTCAAATGCCACTTCATTTTAATTCGCACTTAAGCTTAGTTCTGTCACTATTAATTCTTTGTAAAGTGACAGAGATGGCACGATATTTAAGCACAACTTAAAATTGAGTATAGCCTTTCATTATTCACGCGTAAGCGTTTTGGAAATATACTAGGGCTCTCTAGACCATAGGTAATAGGGTAGTTTCCAGGTTAAGAAAATTAAAAACGAATTAGTCCGTCATTTAGATAATGAAAAAATATTAGACACGTATTTTTTTACTAAAGTTACAATATTTAGAAAAAATGGAGTTAAGTTTAGGAGTGGGAAGTCACAACGTGCTACATTTTGTAGCACGCTGTGACGTCACACGACATTTCAAATCACTATATGGTCGAAAGCATATAATTTTGTGAGAAAAGAAAAAATACGTGTCTAATGTTTTAAAATAATCTACCAGACGGACATTAAAATAAAATTTAGGAAACTACCCTATTATAACATATTTTTGGCCGTCTAACATGGAATCAACAGCCCTAGTCAGTCCATTAGTGCACTGTCACTACATCCTTCAGATTTGCCATGCACCATTCACAAGACTAAACGGTTGGCACGGTGGCTTATCAATTGGATACCGCGCAACGTGTCGCGAGTTCGATTCCCGCACGGAACAACTCTTTGTATGATCCACAGATTGTTGTTCCGGGTGTGGGTGTCATGTGTATGTGAAATTGTATGTTTGTAAACGCACCCACGACATAGGATAAAATCCTAGTGTGCGGCAACGTATCATTCAAAAAAAAGAAAAAGAAATGTATTATGGAAACATTTTGCTTCTTCTTGAAATGGAACCCCTTCTTTTATTTGGTGGAAACGATCTTAGAGCCATGTATTATATTTATAAGTCGTTCTTACAATAACTGCAATCCAAACTATACTATAGCGAGGACTTCATCTAAACATTTACCTATTTAAATGCTAATATTAATAATACGTTTTTTGTTTGTCCAGTAGTGAGTGGCATTTGGGCTGGGAGAGAAGTTCGCTGCACGGCGTCAGCTGGTACCATCTACTGCATCCTGACTGCTGCAAGGAAGCGCAGAGTAAACATCGGTTAAGTAAGTATTTTTGTGTAAAAATATTCAGTAGCTACCTTCTTTAATATTTTAGCTTAACAGTGATTGAAAACAATACAATACAAAAATGGTTTTCGCGGTGGATCAATTTCATATTAAATAAGTCTAATAAAAACAAGCTAAGTGGTAAACATTTCATCATAGTATGCGCTGAATGGCTAGTACATTAGGACGTCACCTTTAAAAGCCGGACGGAATATTTGAAAATAACCGTTCCAGTAACATAAGTGTAGTTATGCATTCCTTACATACGTGAAACTCAATATTGTACCTCTTGTCCTATATGAGGTAAACAAAGACGTTAGCACTACGACAATTCTTATCGTCTGTCGTCCCTTGTACATCTAGTTACACACACGTAACACGCCACAATAAAAAGCCATTACAAACACAATCATCAAAATACATATCGTACTCCTAACTTAATTCCATAACATAAACTCGTGCGCAAACTAGACCCGTCAATCTCGCTGTAAATTGCGCGGTTTAATAGTTGTCTAAACGACTGCGTCTGAGCATTGTTTGTGATTAATGACGTATATACAGCATCTCCAGTGTCTCAGTCCAAAACCGTGGGAACTCTTAAATATGACTAGATTAATAACTACTTTCTCAACGTGACTGGCTAAATACTAACTAAATACGTAACTTTTCATGACTAAATGATAGTCGTATGTCGCAAAATCGTGTCAGCACAAATATTTTTAGACGAAGTTTATTGTGGTTATAAAATCTTTATACTGATAAGTACTCTGTCAAACTTTTAGTCGTAATGTCATAGAACTTAACAATGTTGTTCTTTAAACAAACTCAGACGGAGATTAGCTGTCACCCTGAGGGCATTGGATAATAAAGTTCTCAAACACTTTAATATTGTACGATATCTCTTAGAACAATATTTTAAACAACGATTTTGACAAGTGGGCCAAGTGTTTAGGCAGGCACCAAAAACCAATGTTGCGAAAAGATGACAATCGACTATCTGGCACATTGCGTGCGATTGCTCGATAACCTACGACAACACAAAAGCGTTTAACACAAACTTATCTGCGTCAACACACACGTTAGAGAAAGTCGACCGTCGACTTGACGCGACAGCGACGTGACGATCGTGTGTGAACCTTCCCTTACGTGAGCGATTATATCGACTAAATCGAGCACTCGACTAAATATTACTCAGCGATTCCCAACCCTATGTGTGCAATACAGTGTTCTGTTTTCAAAATCTCGCGCAAAACTCGTGACTTCGCGCTTGACGCAAACTTGGTAAATCCGAAATTGGAACACTTTCTGAGGATTCGCGCTAAGATGTTCATAAGTCAAATGTCAGACAAATAGAGGTGCGGGATAATAAAGTATCGACATTATAATAAAATCATCAATTTACAGCCATCTTTAGATAACACAGTCCATAAAATCTAGACTTTAAATATGTCGTGGCCATCGAAAATGCAATTTACTTCAAAATAGATTCTTAATATAAACTGAAACATTATACTCTCAAAACATCAGTTGACTGAAATACGAAGCTCATAACTTACGTGTCGAACGTTTAATCTAAATCTACGCCTATTTCTAGTTAGAATGAGAATTAATTACTACAATTTACATTCATATCATTATGTCATTCGTTAAGGTGCGCGTAGGCAGAGCTCTGAATACAGCTCGCAAATCAAACCCACTTTACCCATACATACCGGGGAGTAAACACACGGGCAGTTTGTCGACCTACAATCGCAACAGTCGTCAATCTCTTCCTCTAAAACCAACAGTCGAGATTACACAAATGATCGGCTGGCATTAACCCTCATTACTCTCCTACAAACGTACATCCTTACTTCGAAATTCGAAATAATTCAACTGACACGACGACATAAGATGTATATTCGAATGACAGAATAGAGTAACGATCTTTGTTGAATCGGAATCGTACTTGGCAATGCATCGTAGTCGAGTCATCATTCGAATGATTCGATAATCGGTAATGACAAGGACGGCTCGGCTTGTGCGGTGACCTTTGGGTTATATTGGCTTTGGTTTAGCGGTAACTGCTTTGATTGCTTTTTATTATTAGTTTTTGTTATTGATACTTCAAATTGTATTGTTGTTTTATATTGGTACTAATTTTAATGTGTCTAAAAATACCATGCATATATTTTTTTTATTAATTTTATTTAAAAACACAGGTAAGTATCTTATAATCTAAGTATCTTATATGTTAAATATACAACTCACATATATGACTCATGAGGATAGACAGAAACCCTATTTAACCGCATTTATGTATATATAAAGCAATTCTTTGGTTTCTTTCAATTTCATATTAAGGAGCTAAACCACACCAAAACACCGTCCTTCTCCATATATTATCAAAACGGCAATTTATTTGAATATACAAGGAATGCGAATCACAACTACAATAGATATTTAATTGAAATCGTGCGTAATGACAGATGATTTAGAGCTTTGTCAATACGTCGATTGATTTTACTGCCTTGTCAACTGTTACATGATAGGTGGTTAATTAACTATAATATAGGTGCAGTCAGTTATATTATAACTGACTGCACCGAACTTCATGTTCTATAACTAGAATCTAATAGGCACTCATGTGAAATATTTGTGGAAAATTGATTTCCTTCATGGTTTTCGCTCTGTGATTTTTCTTGGTTGAAAATTAGATCTTGAGTACCTTTACCTTACTGGCATATTTGAATGTGTTGGAAGCTAAAAAAAGTATACAAGAGGTGAGATTATGTACATAATTACTATACAGGGTGAAATTTTGCAATGCCACCTGAAGGGGAAGTACTCTTAATACTTTAGATAGAAAATATTCCTTTAGTTTTGAAAAGAAAGAAAATTCAAATATTTTTAAAAACTCGCTTGCCGCTCACCTTTATTGAACCGACTAAAATCTGTAAAAGTTGCATCCTGTACTTTTATTGCATCGATCGTTAAGGTCAATGAAATTTCTTTAACAAACTTCATAAATTGCATGAAAAGAAAATAATGTAATCTTAAATTATTACTTCAATGGTTAAAGCACTTGAAGTATTAAAAGTTTCCACTTCAGGCGGCATTAAAAAAATCCACCCTGTATGTTTAGCATTTCCATGGAAACATAAATATAGTTTGCAATACCCAGTAAAAAAGCCCCCAGTATTTTATATTCATTACTTTTAAGATGTCACTACCTCAACACGGATCCAATGGAGGTAGCACAATGAATTAATTATTCAAATAATTGTTGATAAATAAGTAATAAATTAATACTAATAAATAAATTATTCTGGTGTCTATGTCTCCTCTGTTCTTACCGGATCTTTGTGAGTAAATCAAATAATATATAGGATGATTTCAACTTTAATTTAGGGTGGGCAAGACATTACGCTTGAAAGTCGGGCTTACACCTGTGCCTTTAGCCAAACGCCACTTTAGCGCTTGTCTACAGAGAGAGTAGAAATCAAAATGTATGGGGATGACACTGACGAGTGTCAAAATTTACATCAAACCCATATAATTTGGTTTTCTATTCTACAAGTAGACAAGCGCTAAAAGGCATTTAGCTACAGCTGCTGTTCGACTAGTGAGGCTATTAGATTATCAGTTAATAAATACATCTTATTAAAATTATAAATACAAAAGTTTGTAAATTTGTGTGTTTGTTTGTATGTTTGTTACTCGGCCACATCAAAACAGCAGAAGGGATTGGGATAAAATTTGGAACAAAGGTCGATTGTGGTCTGGTATCACATCAGGCTACTTTTTATCCCACTGAAATGCTAGCAAAGCTGCGGGCCGAAGCCAGTATGTACATAAAGTCACATCTTTTGAACTCAAAAGGCAGAGAGTACATGTATGCAGTACCTATTTATCGTGACCCTATGGTCGGTAACATAGTTTCAGACTCATGCTATTACTGATAAGTTTTGTAAAACTTATGAACATGAGACCCATGAATCAAACTCCTTCTTCAGCAGTTGCTCTTGCGACAATTACAATCAAGCAACTAGTTAATAAATTATGCATTAAAACATCGAAATTGTAAGTAATAAAATAAATAATAAATTAAAACAAATAATCATTAATAATAATCATACTGTATATTATACAGCAGTATCCAAACACATAATTCAATTGGCTATTTACCTAGTCAATTATGTAAAAACAATAAATGGTTTTAATATAATTTTAATAGACACTAGAGGTAGTATTAATAAACTCCTTGTATATTTAAAGACTATCAGGATATTTGAATAAGTATCCCACGGTCTAATGAATATTCGCAATAATCGGTAAAATCGATAGCCAAATACGGTGTACTCACGATAATAAAATAAACAATAAATATCTTTGTACTGTATTAAATAATAAATAGTATTCGGTTTAGACTGTAACCTAATTCAGTCGTGGTTATTTCATGTAATACTTACATACTTGCATACATACTATACATATATAATATTTTTAGTTTAGAATATCTTTATTTCTCATAAAGAATCATTTACATAATTCACTTACTGAGAAACAATATTTCATACAAAAGTAAACAATTTAGAGCGCACAGTAGTACGTGCATAATAATATAAACAAAAACAATACAAAAGAACAAATACAAATGTTCACTATTTAAAAATGTGAGTAAAGTGATAAATATACACAAATAACAGAATCAAGCAACACGGGCAGACCAGTAAACTATAACAAAAATATGAAGTAAATGTGGGTAAACCAATAAGTTAATCAATGACTTGATACATGAACTATTTTTACTAGATGTGGCATTGATGGCATAGTTTATACGTCTTATACGTACTTGTTTTATTTTACTATTGTACTTGGTATTTAATTTAAACTATTTAGAATTTGCCTTTTACGTTATTAGGAGTAAACACTAGTCAATATTTTAATTATACTTACAAGTATTCATAATTTGTAGTTATTAATTATATTAATTTTAAGTAATTTTTTGAACCGCACATAACTTTTTTCTTGCCTTATCATTGATGGTAGTCTATTGTATAATTTAATACCTTCGAACTCCAGACTTCTTTTTCCATAGTTAGTTCTAGGGGGACGGGTTACTAAGTAACTCGCACGTCTAAGATTTATTTTACGTGTTTGCTGTTTTGTTAAAAAAATTAAGTTTGAATGGATTTCCTTATTTAATATTTTACGTATTAAAATACATGTGTAGTATACATATGTTTGTTTTATATTCATTAACCTTGTGTTCTGGTATAATTTTTCAGTAGGTGTCCGATATTTATAATTAAATAGGGTTTTGATTAATCTGTTCTGAATTCGTTGAATTTGATCTACGTTAGTTTTGCATGCAGTGCCCCAAATTTCAATGAGATAATCTATATGAGGTTTAATTAAAGAATTGTAAATTAGATATTTAACTCTATTTAACTTTAATATACGTATATATACATAACAAAAATGTAGTTTAAATAATGATTTGTCACCAATTATTATAAATCCTATGTATTAGAAGATAAGCCTTTATACAGGTAGGTACCCGACATAATTCCAGAACCTGTAATACCACATTTTTTTGGAAAATAGAACAATAGGGTAGTTTCCTAAATTTTATTTTAATGTCCGAAAATAACTGTACCAGATACAGTAATTTAAAACTTTAGAAACGTATTTTTTATTTTCTCACAAAATTAAATACTTTCGACGATATATTCATTTGAAATATGGTGTGACGTCACCGCGTGTCACATTTTGTAGCATGTTATGACCTAACAACTTCCCACTCCTAAACTTAGCGCTATTTTATCTAAGTATTGCAGCTTAATACGAGAAAATAAAAAATACGTATCTAATATTTTTTCATTATCTAACCGACGTACTAATTCGATTTTTAATTTTGATACGAATTTTGCGTAACTACTACTACCTTAAATAACGCAAAAGCTAAATCATAGACAGATTTTACACTGTGCATTGAATTTAATGTTTAACTAGAAGTAATAAAAAGGCAACCAACTGTTTATTGCAGCAGAAAATGTAAAAGCAATAACAATCTTAGTCGTTTCTAAACACACCTATTTAAGTAAATCGTGCTCAATTTAAAAACGTCCATTTATATTTCAAAACTATAAAAAGGGCTCGCCGATTAAATACCAATAAACGATAATCGATACTTACAATCGTTTAGCTATAAATAATAACATCGAATCACTTTATAAGAGAAAGCTCAAACATAATAAAACGCTACAGTAACTATAAACAAATAAAACTAACTAGCGATGATCACAACTCATATTAGCATCGTTAGGTATCGATAAACACAACAAATTGATTGCGTAAACATCGGTCATACGAATCGAGAATCGATTTATCTCCGAATGATCGACAAACAAAACGAGTAACCATTTATGACGATTCGATGGACGTTAGAATCGAATACCTTTTACGGCGATTCGTATGATCGGAAGACCATTCCTGGCGCATGTAAATTACTATCATAACATCATTGTCAAAGGCAAACACCTTGTATTATGTTTGATTACAGTCACAGAAATAAGAACCCTATCTAAAAGTATCAAAGTTAATATTTGAATGTGATTAGAACGTGTCTTAAGACTATTGTGTGTGTGAGTCCCTATGTGAGCCGCACCTCGATAATCTTTATATTAACGACGTTCTAATTTTAGGGCTATTCAATTATAACTATTCACACCGAGATTGTGATTGTGCATTTGTGTATTTATAATTTCTAATAACCGGTTTGTTTGACTTGTGTTATAGATAAGAACACACATTCAAATCAGAGGTACTGGATTTTCTAGACCCTGTTATTTTTAATTTTGTCAATATATGAATGTTCATAATGCTTCGTATTAGAGTTTAACAACTACAGTCTTTAAAGAAAAGGTGGTCCTTCTACGTCTCACTGACGCCCTCTACTGAAAAAAGATCTCATTGTCTCTAGAATAAAATTTTGATTAATACTTAATTTAAGAAGCCAACAGCAGGACATCTCTTAACTTGGATTATACCACATCTGTACCAAACAAAAACCGTCAATGTTTTTATAACACACTATATATCATATACATTGTACCTTTTAATAACTACAAAGTGTTATGTTATTTACAAAGTGTACATAAAAACTATATCAAGTACTTTATTGTTCGACAAAAAAGGCTAACAAGTATCAATTATTTAGTAGTGATGAGACGATGTTCGATATAAAAAATGTTCTATGTACGGAACATAATCTGTGAACAAAAAAATTTGCATAGAGACAATTATTAATATGCAGGATCTAATTTTTTTCAGGATTTTTTTTTGTTACCATGACATGACTTGTGCTTCCTTGACTGGGTAGGCAGATAACTACATATGTAGCTATAGGTCCCCTAAATAATGTTTAATTGTGATAAAAAGAATGTGAAATAATAGCTGCAAGTTCAAAGAGTACCATATTAGGTTCGCTACTTTTAGGATATAACTATCACAATATCTTTGAAATTTGTCTTAAGAAGTCCTGTGTAGTTTGGGCTTACCTATCACAGGACAAAAAAATGAATTAATCAGTAAACTTAACTTTGTAAATTTTGGAAATGGCGTTCAATAATTATAACCTAAATATTACATTAGCACATTAATTTTTGTCAATTTTCGTATGTCAATACATTAATAATTCTCTAATAAAAAGTCTCGTAACAACAAACTTTATCTAAATATCAACTTTCTTCTTTCTTTCACAGTAACGCAATCAGAACAGGAGCGTTCCTGCATCGCCTTGCTTCGACTGCAGCGCCGCTCTGGGCAGTTCCTCTGGGTACATGCTGTGTTACAGCTCAAGGACAACTTAGAGAACTCACAGCGACCTGTCATCGTGTGCACTAACCAGGTGTTAAGGTGAGTAGAAGTATTCACATACGTTTTAATGGAATAGGTAGATGAAAGTGCTCGTTTACCAATAGATCCTCCTGTTAATAAGCAATCAACGCCGCCTATGAGCACGAGCAATACCTAAGGTTACAAATGCAGTATCGGCCTTTTGAGGATGAAGGATTTGGGATTTAAGCATTGGGAATGGGCGACCGACCGTTTACAGTAAACTTTACTATAAATAGATAGGTTTAAACTTTACTATAAGTACACTGCCTCATTGGTCGTGTGATCGCAACTGTTACTGCCGGTCAAGGGGTCTTGGGTTCGATTCGCGGGTGGGGCAAAGTATTACTGGGTTTTTTAAAAAGTTCTCGGTAGTAGCTCGTAGTATGGATTTGGGCCCGGTATATGGCAATAGGCCCAATAGGACTGATGCCGATACGGAGCTGCAGAGGACTTAACGGGTTGCCGGGGCTACGGCTCGAAGGGCAGGAGTAGGAACGGGGTGGTTTTTAGTCAGTCAGAGTCTGACACTCCCTCCTTCATTCCCGAGAAGTCATTCGATGATTTACCCCCTTTAAACAAAAAAATGTATAGTCATACTTTTATATAATATAATATATATAACAAAATAAATTAATTCAATACTCACGACTAGAAATTCTGAACTTAATATCAATTACAACTAATATTTCTTGAGGGTATCATACTAATAATAAGTCACCTCACAGGTCCATTGGGTGAGGCACATAGCAATCATTGGAAAATTATTGCCCTTTAATATTTCTTCAAGCGATTTATCCATTCGCATTACTATTTGACTGTAGTATTACAAATAATTACTAGTCCAACCAATCATGTTAAGGCAGTTGTTATTAGAATTATTAAATTATATGTTTCATAATTAAGTATCAGTGTTGGACTTGCCATAGACGATTAGGGTTATGTCAATAATTAATTAAATTCATGTTTTTGTGACCTATTGAAGTAAATATCACACACGCCTGTTATTCCTGTAAAGGTTAACAGTTACATCCACTTTTCACTATTAGTTTCTACATATAAAATTTACCCAAGTCTATTGATTATTATGACATTTATAAAACCAGCCATTTTACCTACAAGCATTTGAGTAGATATGTGTCTTTAATATTCAAGTAAAATTATCCCTTGAAAATATTCAAAAGGGAGCGTCATAATTTCAAATTTTAATACAAATTGTTTTTTTGTATTAAAATTATATATTTCCTTGCTGTGCCCGACAGGGTCCACAATGATCTGTGTTATTCTATGTTACCACCTAAGTAAAACATTGTGGAACGCAATAAAGAATTTGAATTTGAATTTGAAAAAAAAATTCCGGTTTACCTAAAAATTAACTAATACTCGAAGACTGACCAGATATAGAACTATGTAACAAGAGTTATATACCTACCTACCTACTTACTAACCGTCTTACCTAAATATAGTGTACAGCAATAATTACATAATACATTAATAAACGTCAAAAGCTCAAGTAAACGCAAACACTTGAATAAAGCAGTAAAGTAAGAAATATCGCGGTTTAATATAAAGCGGCTTAAATTACATTTAGTGTTTGTAGACTTACACAAATAAATTGTATCACAGAATAACTTAAATTGTATGTCCGAAGAGTAGGTAAGAAATGGAGTAATTCACTGTCAAAATTGAAAAAAAAAACGAAATTTGAGAGCCTTTTTGGTTACTATTATGATATATTTTAAATGTGGCAGTGCCATGCTTCGGCACGATTAGTAGGGACCCAATCTTTCCATTACCAATCTCCCCAATCCCGGAATCCCCAACACTCAAATTCCTAATCCCCAAAAGGCCGGTAACGCACTTGTAATGCCTCTGGTGTTCCGAGAGTCCATGTGCAACGCCAATTGCTTACTATCAGTTATTCCGTCTGCTCGATTACTGGTTTGTCCCATAAAAAATGTCGTCAATGTAATATCCAAAATTGTAATTTAAATTAGTTACTTTATAGGCGTTCTTTTTAACATGAGAAATCAGTACTTATTCCATTTACCAATTCCTCTACAACCTCTATTATTTCATAGGCAAAGTGAAACAGCCTTGTGTCATACATTTCCAGGAGCACAACTTGTTCTATAAAAGACTTCCCTTAATCCACTCACTAAACTAAACATCAATTTCTCTAACCGTCAAACTTATCAATCCACGCATCAAATTAAACCTTTCTATCAAACAATATCATGTAAACCAAATACTAAAAGCTACGATATTTATCGTTAAAATACCGGTGTTCAAGCAACAACCAATTATGTTTACTGCCGTGCGATCCAACTTCGTAATTATGAATTAAACCATAATTGGAGATAATTTTACAAGGCATGTTTGCGTCCATCTTGACAACATTTTTTAAATTCCAAGATGCAACGTGCTATATTTCCTTTTATAGAATGTGTTTGAGTAATAAATCTGATGGTGGTATGACTAGGAGTCTAGGAGTAGTGACGTGAATTACCTTGTAAATGCTTATTTATAGCAATTGTTGAAGTCTATGAGGAAACTTTAATAATATCTGATATTGCCACCTAGTTAAGTATTAGTAGTCTTTTGAATCTAATTCTAGAACCAGTACCAGTATTTCCATTTTGAATGCTTACGTCTTTAAAAATGAATGATTGTGTTATTTTAATAATATATGTGGTTCATACAACACTAAATCAGCTTGTGATGATAATTTAATCAACAATCCTATTACTAATTCTGACATACCTTAATAGAACATAATTATTATCTCAACAAGTCTCCTGTCTTAAACCAATCTCATTTCAAACATGATAACCCAAGAATATAAAAATCTCAAACAACACAACGATACTAAAAAACTATATTAAAAATTTCCAAGAACAATAACTCTACGTATTTCAGAAAGTAAAGCTCGCAAACTAATTGAGCCCAAAGCCACATTAACCGAACCGATAATTCCGCCGGCCCACGGTGCGCCGACTTTGAAAAATTACGGTCATAACTTAACGCGGTCACTTACAGACTTCCCTATTGAGATATCAATACTAGATGACGTCGTACGACGTACGCCTCTCGCGTAAACACGGCCCTTACTATTGTTGATGCAAACTCGATTGTTGTTGCTAAGGTTTTTATGGCGATTAAAGAAGGTAGTGTTAAGTTGGGACATTCAAATTTTGGGTGACTAATTGGTGCTGGATAGACAATTAGTTAGACAGTCAGGAACTTAATGGAGCATTGAGACCAGATCCACTTGGCACCTGGCTCCTTCAGCTGGCAATATTCGCAAAACAGCTAAAAAGGTGTTCTTTAAAAATACAACAATTGTTCAAGCTACATAATATATTGCGAAACTTAGACACAGACGCTATCCAATTAATGAAATAAAGTTGTACATACACAGTCATGTTTTCTAAATAGGAAGACAATCCATTATAAATTCCACTCATGTGCCAACCATAACTTTTCTATGCCTTGTTAATTGGCGTTAATAGTCACAATCATAGTCTAGCAATTTTAGAAGGCCAATTATGTTTCATTTTGTTTACTTGTCTTGATTGAAGTAACCTATATTTGACTTCTTCTAATGATACACTACGTAATCATTTTCATTCAGAGCACTCGTTATTTGGTCTATTCTTTGATTTTTTGCTCGTATGTCGATTTCAACATGGCTGTCCTCGAATCTAATACAGTTTGCAACCACTTTCAGCAGCAATAAATTAGATTTAACGATCACACATGCTCCAGTGACAGTTTGCGTACACCGATACCGAGACAACTTTCGCTGAATGCTTTCAGATGTTTCTAATCGGTTAAGGAAATATGTAACAAACTTTCATTACAACTGTAGAATATAAGAGCCAGTTGAAATATAAGGTCAAAGCCAAAGCGTAGGTCAAAACCCAGCACGTCTATTGTTTTTCGAGTTCCCTTATTAAATAAATCAGAACGTAGTTCATCAGTTCAGACTAGCTTTTGATCTCCCGCGATCATTTCCTAAGCTCTATTGCGAATATTTATCTCTTCTGTTCTATGCAATCGAGTGTTAAAACTCGATCGAACATCTAGAGTTCGTAGTGAAGCTTTACAGAGAATAAATATTGTAAGGGGGTGATTTATAGAGCCGGGGCGAGCCTCGCAAGCCGATCGGCTGGCCGATGTTACTATCGGGATGGCTTGAAATATGCCTGCAAAGGGCTATTGTTGTGATGTGAGAAACGGTGTTTAACAAGCGCCGGGTTTGATCGATGGACCCGGCGGATACAACCGCCTATATTTTATAGCACGAAAATACACGAAAACTGCTGCTAATTTTGTAAATTTGTTCGAGATGTATGGCTCGATTGGTATGAATAAACTTTTGTTTAGAAAGTAATTTTGTAAGTATTATTGTCTTACTGAAATTCTGGAGTACGATCTACCTTCTATCATCAATCACTTAGTACTGTAGATAAGCGGACTGAGGATTGCAACAAAAAGCGCGCAGCTGCTAGAAGAGATTCTACAACAATGCAAAACATTTCCCTAGGAACTCCTTGTGCTTAAGGGCCATTAAAGGCGTAATTAAGATAACGTCGACTTAACACTTTCCTAAACATTAAATTCAACACTATTCACAATCCGGATTAGGCATCTAGATAATAATCGGCGCGAACAAAGTCATTATGGCTCGGCCTACAGTGACAAGACCGATTCATATTAGTCGTGGTAGGCGCTATTTAGATAGTAAATCTAAATTAATTTGAATGGGCGAGTGGGTGACAGTCCAGCTGACCTAAACAATCAGGCACAAAGGGCGGTGGCGCAGTCCTTAGCCACTTAGGTCTTGGAAGAGAACGGTGCATGTCATAAGCAGACATTCAGGCGATAATAACACCTGAGAACCATTTACCGTTAAAAGCCTTAATTTTGTCCGTAGTTACCTCAAAATGCACGTTATGAAATTCTAAGAGCTTTGGCTTTCAAGCAATTAACTAGACGGGTAAACAAATTGGTTTAACTTAGGTCCTACGTTTGAAAACCTAAGTTATTCTCTGAGTAGATATGACAAAAGACTATATAACAATGGCTAAGAAGCTAAACAATGAGGTTATAAGTAAAAACTTGTAACATAATTGAAGCTAAGGATATGTGTACGATCTCTTTGCTTCTAAGTAGACAAGTAGTAGGTACTCTTTTTGGGTGTTGTTATGATTTACTTAACTAATATTAGTTTTAGGTAGAATTTTGACTTTAGCACGGTAAACACTACCGCTCCACTTTACAAATTGCACCAAATGTTGTACGGTGGTGGCTATAAATCCGCTGTGCTCACAAGCTCAGTTGCATTGTTCGCGGGATTGCGTCATTTGTCACGTTTCTGCGCTGATGCTCTTGCGCAACCTACTCATGTTACTTCGTGCTCTCCACTGACAAATACTGTTGCTTTTAATAATGAGCCCGGCTTACGTGAATAACTGATTTAATGGCGTCTCGAGCTTTATTTTCTAGCTGCATTATCGGCAACCACAACATTTCGTAGTGGCTGAAAATTCCAAGTCATAAAAAAGCTTGTGAACCAACCTTTAATTCACCTCTTTGAACTTGAATTCGTTTGTTTAACAGATTATAAATGTAGTAGTTGTTGTAAAGATTCACAGTCCTATACAAATCCTCAAATTAAATTTCAATATTGAAATAAACCGAGTAAGTAATTTAACGCTCGTTTATACACACCTATGGCATGTACAAGTGATACGGTGAACGACAACAAATTGTCAACATGTCGGCCGCCTACGTCATGTCGCCGAGATTTATGCGTTCAGGCTGCGCGGACGCACAAATTGGCGGGAAACTGAGAACATGGACGGATACGCTGATTTCCAACATTCCATTAACTCGGTTATGCATAACAAGCACCGGATTATGTAGACAATATAAAAAAGTCTAACTAGAATGCCTGAACCTTGAAAATTATCTTTAAAGGATCTTGGTTAAATGGTTCTACGCATTATATAGACGTTGGCAGATTTACATTGACATAATTAACCAACTACGTGTTTAAACTTACGATGATAAAGCTCGTGAATCATTTTTGTACGCACGTCATAACCAAAATGACTAACAACAAATAAAAAGGACGTCCAACTTAAAATAACCTCAACTTATGTTTTCGCAGTCAAATCTTAAAGCATGTCTTCTGCGCCACCTCCACAAACATTAACATGTATCTCCCTAACACCTCAACTCAAGTCGGATGTTCAAAACACTAAATAATATGAAACAACTTATTATACAAATGAGAATAAAATTAATGGCATCTAATGTGCATAAGTTACCTACTGTTCCTGCGATATCTTCGAAGCGTTCAGTAAGGCTTTTAGCATAAATAAAATGTTAACACAAGCTAGCTATAAATCACTTAAAGTCGTAAGGGTCAAGTTTATTAATGCAGAACGCGTGTAAACATAGGAATAACGTTTTATCCAAACGCCCTTTTGGTTCTGAAGCTGAAGTACTGAATACTTCACAACAGTATCTCTTTACTTACAGTGAATGTAATAGCGATTTGTCGCCGTCCAACACATATCTTAAGTTTGATGTACTGTCGGTGTCAGTTAAACGACAGCAGTTTGAAATAAAATTAATGTGTCTGGAAAAAAGGATCTGTCTCCAGGAAAAAAGAAATTAAGCTATTTTCTGCCTTTTTTAATTTATAATGCCTTATGCGAAAATCTCTTTTAAAATAAGAAAAGCCATAGAATCAACACATTAAATACGTACCTAATTTAAAACATTGAACATCGGTCAGGTGCATACTGCTTAGTGAATCACTCACATACATAATGATTTGAACCTTATATTTACCTATGCAACGTTAGTTAAGCAAACAAACATTGAAGGTGCCTATTACTTCAGATAGTATTCTCACAGTATTATTCCTTCGAAGTATTTTCAACCCACCTGTACAGTGTAGGTCCAGGGCTCAGTCCAACTATGTGACATTTCCCTGCATCCACTATCTTAAAGGTTGCCAACACAAACGTTAACTGAACTCGCGCGAAAGGTTACATTAAATACAAATTCAATACCGTGTATTCACCTTGCCTTACCCGCAGTCATTACCTACATGTCGTTTGTTTAAATGTTCCTCATTTTGTCGACAATCGGAGATGTGTGACGTAGATAACATACGTTCGTATCATTTGTTAACTAGTAACGAACGCTGTTGTTAACTAATTTTATTAGCAATACATTCATCTAAGGACGTAACGATTTAAGATAACACATAGTTAATTTATTTTACAATAGAGTTTCATCAAAATCTTTAGTAGAAGTTAACTTCAGCTAACCAAAAACCCTTTTATAATAGAAGCGATAAATTGTCGCTGTTCGAAAATGCAGTCCTTTTATCGGAAAATCTCAAAGAGCAAACTCGATTTAAAGTATTTGTGGGAAGGCCGCTAAACAACAGTGACTTGTTAAACACATTACAAGTCTAATATAAGGCTAGCGTTATCAGCGATTAGTGTAATGGAATATCGCCTAAACTACTTCGATACATAATTAATAGATGCTCGTAACGCATGGCGAAACGAAACCTACTGAATATAAACATTAAACTTTATACTCCTCTTTACTATTATAGTAATGGCTAAAGCTTGTAACAATGTCGTTGAGACTAACGCGAATTCTTTCCAGTTATATGCAATCACCATTTAAAAGTTATTTTAATTGTTTGCGGAGCTCATAACTTAGGTACGATCTATTTCGAGTTCAAGGTTTCTTACGCTTTAACAACCTATTATTGCCTTTATAATGCTTAGATAAATATCGAGCGCCAACCTCTTTAATTTTAATGGTAAATATTCTTATAGCAAAGTCCAGCAACCTGGTCTCGTGTAGAGGAAGTCCATAATCTAATAGTGGACTATGATAGGCCATAGATGTGATACTGAAAATGATCTCAATTTAACTCTTGTATATCTATCAAATTGAGCCTTACTTAATGGCAATTTAGTCTAACTTTGTCCTATTGTCTACAGTGAACAAGAAGCAGCAGTCATGAAAGCCAATCCGTGGCTCTACCACTACTACGCAGTTCAATCCAAACTGCACTACGGTTTGGCGTATGAAGCTGCTACAAGGATGTATGGGCCACCGCCGCCAGACATACAAGTCTACCCTCCAGCAATGCAGTACACGCCGACTCCACCAGTCTGCATCAATGGCACCCAACCTGTCATGATGCCCAACCCTGGCATACAACCTCATATACCACATGTTCCGCCACACTTAGCCCCCATGCACTACGCCTACGAAAGAACCGACAATGGACCCGTCGATTATTCAGTTTCGCTGCAGGAAAATAGGTAAGATATTCTACTTTCCAATTTGATGGCCAACAATTGTTAATTATGCAAATAGAATTAAACCGTTCATGGCCATAACGCGATTAATTTGAAATAGTAAATCGTTAGTTAATCTAACAGCACAGAGTTTAGGTAAATATCAGGTATGACCTAGAAATTATCTTGTTAATTGCACTATGACCTCATGCTGTCCATCAAATATGTCGTTTTAAGGAATGCGCATGTAAATTAGCTTCATCTTGAAATTGTTTTCTGACTTGTTACGATCTTGCGCAGTTAGTCCGATTTCAATACCGCATGTGTAACTTTAGTTTTCTATTTCAGATACCACAATTTACGGATAGAGGATACGAGGATCCAGCCTAATGCTAAGCGGAAAGGGAAAAGTATAGACGATAAATCAAACACGCCAATATCAAATATGTCACCACGTTGTACACCTTCAACTGTCACTTCAGGGGGCGACACATTAGTAGCTGTTTCAGCGGGATCCATTGCCAGTAGAAGACCGGGATCCAAAAATTTTAATATAACAGAAACCGAAATGGTTGACCAATGGAATCCGAGTCCCACGTGGTCAGAATCAGCGCTACAAAAAGTGCCTGACGTCTGTCACCAGGACCTAAGTCCTTACGTGACGACAACGCCTCCTACGCCGTCCGGGACACCTACAGCCTACACCCACAACTATAGTCACACCTTCGTATTCGACTGGTCACCAGAGCAATATGTTCCTCATACTAACAATAGATGTAACACAATAACCACAGAAAGTTCCTATCAACAGACGTGGAATAGGCCAAAGGACAACGTTCGCTAATAGCGCCGAGAACTCGGTAGATGAAAACTCCAATCCTAATAGATTAAGTTTACCAATGAGGGTCAGTAATCCACCGCCAGCGTATAATGCATCTAGGGAAGACGTACTTAGAAGGCAAATTGGTAAGTTACTGCATTTGAATTGAATGAGAATTTTAGTTATCGTATCTACTGTTGGAACCAATATTTCGTATCTTAAGATAGTTGGAATCTGTTTCGAAGTGCAGAGATTGTAGATACATAAATAAAGCAAGATAAATGCGCAGCAGCAATGCGTCTGCACTACCTACACCAGATAAAACATCAGAATAAAATATATTAACGTTCCCTTTTTCTTATTGTTCTAGATCGACCACATTCAGATTCGCCGGATGCCAAAAAGCCTGCGTTATAACTGTAGTATAATTCCATGTAATTTCTTTAAATAGTTAAATAATTTGTTACCCTGTAATAATAAATTTTATTAATTTTAGAAAAAGCTCTGGAACTCTCCTGTGATCTATGTGTATAATTATTTTTTGTGTAATTATAGATTGTTTGTAGATACATAATATTGTCCGGTATCATGGATTCTGTACAAAGTAATGGTATGCTAGAAAGTAATTAGTTTTCACATGCAATGTGATTTGTGTGTATATGAAATGTATAATTTCTTGTAAATATTTATAGGTAATGTACCTAGAACCAATACTAGTTCATGCTTTGCTAAATCGATGCCGTCCATTTTCTAGCTCCTTTTATTCCCAGTGCTATTCATAAATTATGCGCAAACGCAATATTGCTTCTGGTACCGTTCAAACTGGAGGTTGCAAATCCCTATTGAATAAAACAATAGCTAGTCTGGTTTTAGCTCGTCGCTCTAATTTCTCTTTCTGCCTTTGAATATAAAAAAGTAACGATCGCAAAGTTTGTATAAGAAGCAGTCGTTACAAAACTTTGTTTACTCCGAGCCATTTTTCAGTGTTCTTTCGACGATGTTATAGTCATCATTTAAGAGTTTCAAAAATTACTCTTTATTAGGTAATAAAGACCTTACTTAATAAAATACCTAAATTTAATAGAAGAAAATCATCACATTTCCCTATTTCTTTCTTCTCCGTAAAATTACGTAATGTATTTATCTAATTCCGTCCATTGTCGGAGTATAGGTAGAATTAAGAATATTGTACAAAATAGTCATAAGTTTGTAAAATATAAAACAGGAACAACAATTTGTAACAGGAGAAGTATCTAGTATTAATTTATGATCACTATTTTGTTGCGTTTTACGAAGTAAAGACTATTACGACCTTCGAGTTTTGATTTATTTTTCCTTTCCTACTTTAACAAAAAATAATTCAATAAAACTACAATTTTTAATTTTAATATTAGATTATATTTTCATATACCCATTGAAATATGACAAAATTACGACAATAATAATGATTACATAATAAAATTATCTTATAAATAATTATACATCTTAATCAGGTCTGAGGCGCATATTCCTCATCAGACATAAATCTCTGGCAGTATCTTTTCGACCATAAGGAGTCGACAAATCATACAAGCGAAGTATCAAACTTATATTGAAACCATCGGGCAGACACTTTATAAGTGTCGGTACAAGTTCACTTGGCATCTTTTGCAAAACTAATGGAGCTCTATCTTGGCCACATTGTACAACGTAAACTAGGAACTGCAGTATAAAATCGGTTTGCGGAGTAATATCGCCATTTTTTCCCGCCAATTGGGAAAATGACGTGTACAACGTATCTAGAGCAGAAAGTAATGGTTCTTTTAATGTGGTCCCCGAAACAGTGTGTCCTTGGGAGTAATACATACTATCAGAAGAATTATCGTTCAGCCTTCTAACCTTAGACGAACTACACATATCCAAGTCTTCTGCATCGTCATGACGACGCTTTCTAGACGGCTGCCCTTTGTTCAGATTACTGTATTCCAGAGCAGCATAAATGGAGTAAACTGCCAGTTTTGCTAGTACTGCACATTGAGGTTCTACTAAATCCTCACATAACTTAGCGTTATACAAGTATTGTGGCAAAACATGAAGCAAAAGAGCCTCTGTGCATTTCTCGATATCCAAGTGGAACATTGCGAGAACAATATCAATCGACCTATCTAGGTCTTCCTGATATCTGAATTTCAGAGTTTCTTTAACTAAATTAGTAACGAACCAAATAGGACCTGTCGTATTCAAAAGACTCTGTACTATATGTGTGGAATCAATATGTAGATACCCTCTCGTTTTGATATCCTCCCAAACTGATTGTAATTGTTCCAGAATGGGTTGCCTTGATATAATGTTATGAGTCAAAACAAAGCTTTCGATTTTGGCAATGAAGGTGGGTGAATATCATATTGCATTTTTCTCACAATTTGACACATTAAAACAGTTCTTTCCTTAAATTTATCAATTTGTGTCAACTCACCTTCAGTTGGGGCTACCAGAAATTGTTGAACCATATTGATAGGCTTCAAAAACGCTTCTTGACTGACAACATTAATGTAAGAACATAACCATACTGAAGCACATACCGCCAAACAAGCCATTTTCTGTCTCAAGGAATCCAACATACATTTGACTTCTGAAGCCGTTAGTGAACCATGTTCCCAAGCAATCAAAATTTCTTTTATCACTCCACTGACATTAATGCATAGATCATGAACTTTAATATTAGTATTTTTGAAGTCAAATTCTGGTGCACTTAAATGACTAATAAATATTTCCACAAGTTGTGGATCACATTTTTGGAGGATCTGATCTGGAGATTTATGAACTCCCTGATAAGCCATACATTCCTTTACCCATTTTTCGAAGAATGAGTCTCCATTTTCATCTAAGACAGCATCAGCGCCATAATCTTGAACAATGGAACACAAAATCAAAAATGAAATATCAAAAATGTATGCCTTAGATTGAGGTGCTCCTTTTTCATTGGCAGCAAGTAATGCAAATTCATTGAACTTGATCAATCTAGATACAAATAGTTTCAACTTTCCTTCTACAGTTGCAACAGCTAGTATAGTATCTAAAGTAGTGCCACCAACTACGATTTGACACAGCATAGCATATAAGGAGTCCTGTGTTTTGTGACAATCACCGCCCAATGTTTTCAAAATGCCCGTTAAAGTTGGTTCTGCTCTAGTAATAAACATTGGAACTGAACCCTGAAGGCCAGTTGGTTCCAACTTTTGCAATTTAACATCTTTGTGTTCACGCTTCTGTTTGAAATATGCCAAATGGTTATCTGATACTACATTTAGTTTGACTAAAGGTTCTAAGAGGGACACTATACTATTGCAACTGTTCTTTGTATCAACAATATCTAAAAGTGGTGTTGACTGTAGCAGTTTTTCAAATGCTTCAGCAATTTCTATTGAATATTCACTATCCTTGGCTGTAGTACCACAAAGATTGTGTAGGTAATGAATGACTTGTGGTACTTTCAGGAAAGTAAAGGCGGCCCACAAAGATTGTGTTGTAGAATCCTTGCTTGAATCATTGAGGGAAATAAAACTGGCTCTAATAAGTTCACAGTAAAGTCTTGATAATGGGTATCCTTTAATCCGCTGCACCATGAGTAGCTGACTGGATAGCTGTTGCATATTAGCACTAGGGTTAGATAGCACATTAACCGCTATAAGTGCTTGTAAGCAATGAGTTACAGGCTCGGGCTTATTGTTCAACGGTGCTATCTTATCAATATCCATATTGCATATCTTTTGTAATGTCTCATGTATAGTGACAGGTGCCTTAAACTGAGTGTTCATCATCATGAACGCTGTGATTTCCTGGCATTTCTTTGTGACTTCATTGTACTCTTTAGGATCATTCTGTTTAGCCAAATAGAACATAGCTAGTAGAAAATCAGCATTCATTATAGAGTTTAACAGTGATGTGGACTTTTCCAATAATTCTTGACTTTGAATAGGATTTGATGATGGATATTTGCTGAGACAGTAATGGTATACTTGCAACAGCCACAGAATTATCGATGACACAGCAAACGACAATACTTCTTCTTCCATTTTGCCACGACAGGTTATGCCATCAAGGACACCTTCCAAGAACTCAAGTAAGCTCATGATGCAATGAGGTTTATGAAATGCATCAAATTTTGCTATTCTTTGCAAAACTGCGGCATACGAGACAAGATGAGATGCCAGTGAATGTTTCAAATATGATATCACTAACTGATTTGCTCCACAGCCAACCATCGCTTGTTGAAGTATGCAGTCTGCTAGGTTATACAGATCACCGCTAACTCCTCGCGGGAGAATAGTCTTGATGTTGATTCCCCATTGTATATCCGTCCACCGCTCCCTCCAAGCTTTGAGGATCAGTGCCTTCAACGAGCTAGTTTTACTCGTCACTTTGGACGCATCCATTGTCACCATATTTCACTTTTAGCTCACAAGGAATAAACAAAAATGTGATAATTTTCAGTTTTACACAGTCATTGTATTGTTTTAATTCAATAAAACCACAATATCTCTATTTTGACCACAAGCCAGCAACGTCAAATATGGTAAGTTTTCTATTCCAAACGTCATATACGATTCGAGAATGAAGTGTGATCCTATTGGTTACTGCCATGACATTACATTTCGACCAATCAGAACACGATAAAATTTCGTAGTGAACAAACCTGTCATTTCATTTGGTTTAACGTTTTGTAACTGCTGATGGCCGAACAAACATTTTACAAGTGTTCATATCTTTGTTACACCTATTCTTTTATATTACATTTTTAAATTCGTAATAAAATGAAATATTAATTTTCAAATCATTGTTTTAACGATTTTTTTTTCTAAATTACCAAGAGAAGAAACATGTAGGTGTGTTAAATAAAACGTAACGTCAAAACTTCAGACCCCTCGTGGTTTGTTTACAAACTTTACCGAGTTTAGAAATTGGAAAGAACATAGTGAAAATAAAATGAGTTTCAGAAACTACAAGGATAAGATTGAGGAAGGAGATACAGCGATTCTGTATCTAAGTAACAACTTATATGCTATAGATGTGCGGCCAGAAATGAAAAATAAAAAAGGTGAAATAGTAGAAAATGTGTACCAAACTCCTTTCGGTGCGTTAAAAGTAAGAACTCTTATTGGAGCCAACTATGGAAGCCGGGTAAGTGTTCAAGTAACATAGATTCTACTACAAATTGTATAGTAATTTAACAAAATATTTAATTTTAAAGTTTTATAACCTATCTCATATATTAGTTCTACCTCCTATAGATTATCAAGTGAAGAAACTAAGAAAGTACTCAATTAATTTTATAACAATGAAGCAGAAATGAAATAGTGTAACCAATAGATTATAAAACTGTTCAAAAACAATAAAAAAATTAACAACAAGAACATAAAATCAGAAGTATTCTTGAAATAATTTCTAAATTTAAATTTATCACTGATTACTTGTCCATAAAAATTTAATTTCTTTTGTAATATTTTTAATAAGGTGGAGTTGTCAAAAGGTTGGGGCCATGTTATACAGCCTACTCCGGAGCTGTGGTCGTTGACCCTGCCTCATCGCACACAGATTATATACACTCCAGATATAAGCATGATTCTATTACAACTTGATTTAGTTCCTGGGTCCATTGTAATTGAAGCTGGTAAGTTAAGCAATATAATATTTTTAAAATCATTGATTAGAATTAAATAAATTAATAAAGTTATTTATTGATCTCTAAACACAAATAAAACAAATAGGTAGTGAATAAAATATCTTATTAAACCTTTGATTGTGACATGCATTAGGCTCAAAAATGGATGCTGTCTACCCTTTTCAATTGTAATGTTATTAAATGTTATGTCTATTTCACATTTATAATTTTTAGTATTTTTGTAATTTTCTTACCATTAATTTTGTTTTAACTATGTTATATCATTCCATAGAGTGAATTTCCATTTTTAAATTTAAACAAAAAGAAATCATTAATTTATATTCAATGTAGGTACTGGAAGTGGCTCCCTGACTCATGCGCTGATAAGGAGAGTGAGACCACATGGCCATGTCCATACATTTGACTTCCATGAACATAGGAGTAAGGTCGCTCAGGAGGAATTTCAAGAACATGGTATTGGGGATTTTGTTACTGTAAGTAGATAAAGCTGTATTTTTAATACTATCTCCTTACTTTGAATCAACAGTGGATTATTAGGCTAGTTCACATAATTTGTATTTTAAATTATTACTTTTATTCTTATCCATTGTAAAAAAAAAATATTAATTTAGGCTTGGTTAATTTTGAATGTAAATATTAAAAGAAAAAGTACCACTGAAAAAGCAACTCACTAGTAAGTATGGTATCATTGTGTCACTACAAATTGGTTAATCTTTATTATTCAAGACATAAGGTCCATAATATTTTACATTTCCTTTACATTGAGTTCTTTGAGTCTTTAATATTGTATACATAATTATGTAAGTATAAGTTTTCAAATATACCTATATAGTATTTATTGAATGTTATGATTGTGTGATTTGTTGTTTATTGTACTGGTACATTTCCTCATAAAGGTTTAAAATCACCTGCAACTTTCATCTCTGCACTGCTTAAAGGTTGACTGGGAGACAATGCCCAAGACATTAAGTCCACATGTACACACTTGTTGTATTAAGTTGCAATAAATAAAATAAATAAATTTTCAGCAGGCTTAGTACAAGTTTGTTTTACGTTAACGAGACCGCATTCGTCGCTCTGATTGGTTGGTTCATTGAAGCCGGCCAATCAGAGCGCCGAACCCGGTATCGTTTCGATTACTTTAAACATAATAGAAACTCGTACTCAGGCCTCTAGTTACATTCTGTAGTTGTAATAATCTTGCATTTTAGGCGAAACACCGAGATGTATTAGCTGATGGATTTGGTGAAGAACTAAATGGTAAAGCTGATGCAGTGTTCCTTGACTTGCCAAGCCCTTGGATCGGAGTGCCCCATGTCCTCAATGCTATTAAGGATCAAGGTAGGTGCCTACTTAGTACACTGTATTAAGTAGCGAGACCCGAATCAAACGAAGCAGGTTGATAACTTTTATGTTAATTATATATATTTTTTTAATATATCTACTGAAATACTCCGTAATTGGTTCTGATTTCGTGATTGATTCGATTAAACCTGAGCTCGATCTTATACTTGGGGGATCAAATTTTCTTTAATGGAATTGAGCGTAAATTAGCAGACGTATCACCTAATAGTAAGCGACCAGCGCCGCCCGTATCGGATGAGACACATGTGTGTTGCTGACCTCTTAAAAAAAAAGTATTGCTACTCGATCGATAACTTAAGTAGACTTACCAGATTCAGATACTTATAATATCTTTATACACAGTCAACATTTCCTTCATACAACCATACCTTAGTAACTTAAGGAATTGCACTATAATATTGCACACCTAAGTACCTATTCATTATCTACACCTACTTGCTACTTACGCCAAAAAACAGCACAAAACACATTTGTAGTACGCACGCGAATACTTAAGCGGTACTCAGCAACATTTACCCAGAAACGCTTTTAATTCCAAGTCCATTACAAAACCATTAAGATTCCATTGACGACAGACCTCTATTTGTATAGAACAGATACAAGATCAAACAATTTATACATATAGTTAACTATTTATGTATAATTCTATATGATTCATACTAGCACATACCAGCGACTTTTTTACTCAGATTCCAGTTACCAAACAAATTAAACTTACCCTATATATTGCCCAGACTTATCACTTAAGCTACACAACAAAAAAGTTTCATTAAAATATGCCCATTAGTTCCGGAGATTACCGTTCGCAAATATTAAAAACAGATATTCTTTTTCATATTCCTATTTCTCTATTTCTGTTTCGTCAACACCCTATTGTTATTGAAAAATATTTAATGTATTACGGAGAAGCACATTTTTACTGTTTATAAGTTGCTTGTAACTATACATAAATAAAATGGTGCTCCGATTCTCCGATAAGGAATCGTTTGTACGCAAGCGGAAAATGGTTGATCCTTATAAATTCACCAAAGAGATTGCGATCTGATTACACCGTGTCGATTATTCAGATCCCCTAGTAAGTTATTCGATTCTATTCATTAATCTGTAAAGTAGTGAACCAGATAACGAATTCTTAATCGATATATCGATTTGTGTCGATTCGAAAGTAGTTGAAATCCTAGCATTGTTTAGGTTTGCCAGATTGCTTCTGAAAATAGATTAGGACAAATTGCATCTTGAAACTCTTGGTCATCATATATTTCTGAAGCAAATTATTTGAAGTGATATTAATCGGAATAAATGAAATGTAAAATATCGTCTATACCATGAACGGGACCACAAGCGACAGGAGGCGTATGACGGGCCGAAGCCAACTACACAGAGGCCCTTTAGACAACTTTAATCGAAATGTAATGAACACATAAACCGGCGACTATCCCTTTATGCACTACAGAAATGCACCCAAGGACAATCCCCGGCTATTGTAGAACTAATATCGTTAGTAATAAAAGTATCACATTAAAATGACACTTATGATTGTCAAGTCACAACCCTAAATTCATTAGTCTAATTGGTACAGCGGTTATAACATACTAGCTTTTACCCGCGGCTTCGCTCGCGTCACAAAAAGATAAAACGTAGCCTATGTGACTACCCATCCCTTCAACTACCTTCAGTTGAAAAATCACGTTAAGTACCTCCGTTTTGCCGTTTAAGACAGGCAAACAAACAAACAGCTGTTCGCTTGCGTGGAATTCGGTTATAACGCGCGTTTTAGATTTTTCTGTGGGAATGAGAATTTCTGCCGCGGTAAAGACTCGCTTTTCCAGGACTCAAACTACCTTTATACCAAAATCGATTCAGCCGCGTGAAAGAACAGAAGAAGTTATTTTCGCATTACCACAAATACCTCCTCCCATTTTAATTTAAAAGACTTCTATTTCCTATAAGGGTTATATTTGCAATGCTAAACCAAAACTGAGTGGTAAACTATAATTATTATACGTTTTATTATCGAAAACCTAACTACTTTAGACATCTACTTAGAAATAAACCACTTCACTAATCTAACATAACTAATATAGCTACTGTATCAATCAACGTAAACAATGAACAAAGCGTCTTAGAACGACGAAAAAAAATTACTATAGTTCTTTATATATCTACCTAGAAAAAATAACACTTGACTAATCATACCTACAAAGCGAACAAATAATAATCAATATAAGCGCTAGATGCGTACCCTAAAATATAGTTGATACGGAAGCTCGGAACCTATACTTTCGCCGGTAACGAAACCATAGCGCCATCTAACTCGATCCTAACGCCATCTATCGAGCGTTGAAACAACAGCGTACAATATATTTGCTAATTGTTGAGTATTGTTGCCACTATGGTTTCGTGTACCTTTAACAATCTAAAATCTATAAAATACGCAACTTAATGTAAAATGGTTGGAACCAAAATTTAAAAGCGAAGAATACTTAAAAAACACAACGCTATTTTATAAACACTCAGCGCCAAGTAGCGTAACTACCACATAGACACCAATTTCGTGTACCTTTAACAACCTAAAATCTATAAAATACCCAATTCAATGTAAAATGGTAGGAATCAAAATTTAAAACCGATAAAAATACTTAAAAAACAATGTTACCCCGTTGAATATATAATAATAAACGCTCAGCGCCATCTATCGCCAAGTAGCGTAACTACTACATAGTCACCAATTTTGTGTACCTTTAACAACCTAAAATCTATAAAATACGCAATTTAATGTAAAATGGTTAGAACCAAAATTTAAAAGCGAAAAATACTTAAAAAATAGCGTAACTACTACATAGACACCAATTTCATGTACCTTTAACAACCTAAAATCTATAAAATACACAATTCAATGTAAAATGGTAGGAACCAAAATTTAAAAGCGATAAAAGTACTTTAAAAGCACAACGCTACCCCGTTTTAAAAACACTCAGCGCCATCTATCGCCAAGTAGCGTAACTACTACACAACGTTACCACGTTGTGTTTTTTAAGTATTTTTACATAAAAAATAGCAAATAAATGAGTCGAAAAGCGCACTGAATAAGTGTAGATTAACACCAAATAAGCGCTATAGATTAAAGCGTGAAATTTCCAATTAGTAGGTAATTCGTTGAATTGTTTTAGATGGCACAAAGCGCCATCTACAGGAATACACACAGCGCCATCTATACTAATATTTTTGTTTTCCCTCGGGAATATCACATTTTTCCGGGATAAAAAGTACCCTATTATTTAATCTGGACTTCTAACTTTACGTCTGCAAAATTTCAAAGCAATCGGTTTAGTAGTTACGGCGTGAAGGTGGAACAAACAAACAAACAAACAAACTCACTTTCAGATTTATAATATTAGTAAGGATAAGTAACCGATAGATACGCATCGCGAGCCGATCCGGGTGACAAACACAATAACTGCTGCTTAGCTGCTTACCCTTGAGAAAGCTTTTAGCCAGCCATTGTCAGCGGCTCGTACGACCACAGGCTATAACGATCAATAGACCAATTTAGATGACGTTTTATTCTATTTTTTTTCTTTTCGGCCAGTTGTGTAATAAGAGTTGTCGTTTAGTGACGGTGCCGTTTGGTGATGGTACAGAAGGCCACATCTACCACAGAACATTTATATGTATGTTCTGTGATCTCTACCTATACTCTCCCCTCGGGTAATGGGTATCATAACAGCCAATTGGGTAGTTGCCAGAGTATGAAAATTAAAAATGTAATTAGTCCGTCAGTTAGATACCTAATCAAAAAATAAAAGACAAGTATTTTTTTTCTCGCATGAAGTTACAATACTTAGATGAAATGGCGTTAAGTTTAAGAGTCGAGAGAGGTCATTACGTCAAAATGTAGCACGTGGTGACGTCACACAATATTTCGACTTAATATATCGTCCAAGGTATTTAATTACGTGAGAAAAATAAAACGTGTGTAATGTTTTAAATAAATGTACGAGACGAACATTAAAATAAAATTTAGGAAACTACCCTATTGTGGAATTGCGATTTCAAACCGACCAGACAAGCGTGCAGATTAGGGAAAGCCCTCGTATGTAAAGTGAGCATACTCACTTTACATACGAGGGCTTGACAGTCCACTGTTTGATGATGATGATGATGACACTGGACTGTCACCGACGTCTAATGTTGTATATTTAAATATTGCTGCATAAGAGTCGAACTTTTATGCAGCAATATTTAAAACGCAATCTAAACGACCATATACGAACTAAAAAGATTAAAATTTTCTTCAAGAAACCAATATAATCATAACATCTATGTACATCAACACACCATACATGAACAATACATCTAAACAAGCGTTCCTACACCGATACGATAATCACAACCAATATACTTAAGTGACTTAATCCTCCTTTCTCTCAAAACGTACGGCCCTTTATTTTCCTAAATTAGTCTGATGAGCCGTTTCAAAGACTTCCTTATGTTATTATATGCTCAATAATGGCTAATACTCTTAATAGATGTATTTGAAACACGTTGCGATGTATATTGGTAGATAACTAGATATAGTATATGATTATATCCAGTACCAGTTTATATATGAGTGATGTGATTTGTGTAATATATTGTAATAAGGGTGATAATTGTGTAACTTATTTGATTCGCTGAAGTCATAAGTACTACATTACTGTAATGTACTAGCATACCCACTTTTTATCCGACTATAGGAAGGGTAGTTGCAGCATATATATTTAGTCAATCTGAGGATATTTTAGTAACAAACAGAATTAGATTTGAAAATTCTTTGAACACCATCTCAGTAATTAAACGCAAGACTACTTGCAACGCCACACCTTCGTAGACAGTTTCATTTAAAAACCGACTTCACAAAACCAAAAACTAATAACGAACAAAATTCAAAACTAAAAAGAAAGAATAACTATCATTAGTACTGATAGGTTACCCACCCACTGAGGTTAGAAGTCGGCGCCATAAGTTCTATACAAAATTATTCATTAAAACCTTAATAGATACCTAATTTACAATTTTTTGGCCATTAAATTACATCATTATGATATGAGCCTAATCCTGACCTAATGGAAATGGGACCATTTCGGGAGTATACCCTTTCAAACAAAACAAGAATTTTGGAAATCGGTTCGCAAATGGCGGTGTAATGCGTGAACAAACCAAAAAAAAAACAATCAGCTGAACATAGTTCCCCCTCCATTTTTTGATGTCGGTAAAAATTTAAATATCCATTTAAAAGCGAAAATGTTGTAACACGACTATGAAAGTGACGCTGTCACTACTAAATTTCAAATCCAATCGAAACATTTGAAAATCAGCGTCTAAAGCCCCCGTAACTAACAGACTTTCGGTCCGAATTGTGACTTGTATACGTTTATTTATTACACGTCGTTCCTTGTCCAAATATGTCCTATTAATAAATGGCTGACCGTTCTCCGATGTTGGCAACAATAGCCTAACAAATGCATGAGAAATTGACTAAGTATTTTCTTTTTTGAACCATGCGCTAGTTGGCTATTGTCCTAGTGTTGTGTTTGTGTGACCTCTTGATCTGGACTGTCAATGTGGTTATGATTTGTGATAATTACCTCTATTATATAAAGATATCCGAAAACAATTGTATCGTTCTATTGGCTGGACCTTAAGAATTATAGAAGATGAAATATGAAATAGCAAAATCAAAATAAATCAATACGGCGCGCGGAATCTTTAAAAATAACTAAACATTTAGGGAAAGAAATAAATCTAAAATAAACTAAGATAAATACGTACCATGCAAAAACCGACAAATGGTACTTTAATACCATACATGTGTTTTTCGCATCAACTCGAAAGATACACTTAATCGCTTTGTAACCCCTTAAATGCTGCAGCAATCTGAACATTTGAAACAGATACAAATGTGTGGTTGGAAAACATGACTCATATTCAAGCGACAAATCTCTCGCCTATGGTGGTCTTCAAGGGAACGGACGAAAGTCTAATAAGACAAGCCTTTAGCTCAGCTGTCTGGGCCAGGACGTTATCTGGTAGTGAAAAATAGTGCCCTTTGTAGAATTACTTTAGAGCAAAACAGATATGGCAGTAAGTGACCTGTGCATTAAAAATATCGTAGACTGTGTACTGGATGTTTCTAGCTTTAAGTGCTTTATAATTGAGTAGAGTTTTTCTGTTTTATCTGTGGTATATTTAGCACAGATTACTTATATGTATGCTAACATCTATGCAGTCTTTGCGAGAGTTATATTCAGAAGTGAACGTCTTGTGGCTAATTTGATCATGATGCTTAGTCGATTTGAAATTATATTACTTTCTGTATAATATTTTTAGTTCCGTAAGTACTTTTAACTAGTTCCATTATAATAGAACTGAATCTGTGGACAAACTTCAAAATTTTACGCGCCAAATCTGAATCTGACATCGTTTCATCAGGCAGTCTTTAATCAATCTTTTTATATGAATTATATTTCAAGGGTTGAATAAACAATACCCTTTACACAATCAACTCCAAGTAAACAATCAAAGAACATTTAAATAAAGTTTAAATTAAATCTTTATTGCAAACGATTGATTAATGTGGCTATGTCGAATACTAATCGATGGTAAAGGTTTAGGTTGAGTCTGGCTTAACCATGGCCTTATTATGTGTCGATTGAATTATTGTTAGGCTGTACCGATAAAATATGTTCCGTTGATTCTTTGAGGGGTTAGGAGGTTAAACATCCACCTGGTGGTGATATCATTCAATGTTAGGTGATTACAAATGTTTGGCGTGGAATCGTGTGTGACTATTTGAGTAACTGGTGAAAAAAAAAATTCGGTAAGGGAAAAGTCACTGCAATGAACCTCTTCTACTGTACCTACTGGTATTTATAGATTTACTAGATTAACGTAACATCACGGCTTTTATCCCCAGAGGGGTAGGCAGTGATGCACATTACGGCACTTAATGCTGTAAGGGTCTGTAAAACCTGTAAGGGTTTCATACCTATTGAATATTTCGTATTTTTGCATATGTTTCGTTAGAAGATTAGCTATCTCTATAAGAGTTCTGTGAGCCTAAAATTGTGTCAAGAGTCTTTAGACATCCAATTCTAAGAGAACCCTTACTGAGCTTCTTATAGGTAAAGAAAACATGAAAATGCGGTTACTCATCTTAGGTTACCTATATCCTATCCAAGGTACCTTGACATTCCACTACCAGGAACACAGAAGATGCAACGATAAACATGTTGTTTATATAATTAAAGGTTTCCTACATGGTACTAACACTCGTAAATCATAGAGTGACGTCATCCGTGAAGCCTTCCGCGTTCACTTCTAGGATGTAATTGTCCTAGATAAGTATAAATTAAGGTCGATAATAAGCCGTAATCTTACTATTATTAAGATCGATTTTTATAATTATACTACTTCAGATCTTTAAACCTTCTAGAAAAGAACGCCGCTAATCAGAGGATCCATCTGGTCGTTTGCTCTCAACGTGGTTGTGTTATGATACTAGAATTTCATGTACCTATAAGCACCATATTCTATGAGGTTCGGCTCTCTGAGACCTGCATTATCTAAACAAAAATCATATCGATTTCTCACGCACTGTGACATATCAATGAATCATCAAATATTCCAAAACCAGTTCGGATTTATATGTATATTATGCAGCAAACAAGCAGTTAATAAACAGGGGTACAAATCTTATCGTATCACTCGTGATAAATTTATTTGCTGACAAGTTTCATTTGCTAAACCAACTCGACTGATAAAGATCAAGGAACGAAGTGTGCACACTTCATTCAGTCACTGATAAAACTGACATACTAGAGGCCTACTATGCCCAATCAACATGAATTAGTAACTGTCAAACCAAATACTAATGGCCGTTTAAAAAATGACGTTTATTTCGTTCTAAATTCGATTCAAAGTTCTACAAAGCTAATGTAACATGTCGCAGTGTTGCAATGGTCAAATAATTTAAATTGGCTTCCAATCTTGTAGTTGAATACATGGTATGCCCCCTGAACTTCAATCAAATTCATATGGCGCGATACAGATCTAATATCCTTGTTACTTTCCTACCAGACGTGTTGTACAAGAAATAACTGTGTGACATAACTTGTCCCCTTAGGCGTTGCTCACACAATGCCTTTTGACAACCTCATAAATTCAAACAACACTATCAAACTAGAACTCTACGTTGATAGACGCAAGATTTAAATTTGATTGACGTACCTTTTTCGAAACGTAATAGTAGATTGGCGCGTGCCTTTAAATACAAAGTTATACATGCTGTTGTAAAAGTGTATTCGGCAATAAATTTATTTGGTATATGGGTGTTGTTTTACGGTAAATGTAAGTTGGCAAACGGTTGCGCCACTAAATCAAATTGCAGTCAATTAAGATAAAGCGGCGCGAACGACAGCTATGGACAATAGACCATATGACTAATACAGCGTTTTGTTTGGCTAACTGAATTACAACGGGGCCGGTTGTATTGAATAGAATTCCTAATAATATTGGAGGTGTTATAAGCTGGATACTAGTACCAAGCTCTTAAGTTTGTTTTACTTATATCGTCCACTTTCTAGTATTTACAATTCACAAATAATGATCTGTAAGGTTTAGGACAAGATTAAGTCTCAGTGAGATTCCAGTTCCAGTTCTTGCTTCCCAAGAAATTGACAAACAATTTTATACCAAGAAGCGTCTACTTCTACTAAGGCTAATCACTAATCCACTAAGCCCTAGTTACGTCACTGAACTATTAACAAGCTGCGTATAGTAACATAGGTGTAAAATACAATCAATAATAAACTTTATACCCACCACTTACTGGGGCAATGTTGTCAGTTTAATAACGAACACAATAAATAAGTATTTAACACAAATTACGCAATAATTTTACACCCGTAGGTGTTTTGTACAAGTTGTGAGGTTTTATAGTCTTGACCTGTCATTTCGATGGAATTTGTAGCAATTATAATGTCCAGCCTAGAAGTATCCTACGCTATTACTGCACTGGACTCCTCTACAGCAGTTTAAATTTACATCTTACTAGTTTTCCGCCCATATAGTTTAAATCATATCCTCGTCCTTACATTATCTTGATTGCTACCATTCGGGTCCTTTGATACAAAGTCAAAGTCAAAAATCATTTATTTCAATTAGACCAGGGCCTCTAGCCAAACGCCACTTTAGCGCTTGTCTACAGTGAGAGTAGAAATCAAAATGTATGGGGATGACACTGACAAGTGTCAAAATTTACGTCAATTCCATATAATTTGGTTTTCTATTCTACATGTAGACAAGCGCTAAATGGCATTTGGCTAACGCCACTTGAAGGCACTTTTGAACGTCAGCAATAGAAATTTAAAAGTGAAGCTATTTGCTGATACGCTTTCCTGGTTCTATCCCTCCACTTGTGCCTCATTTTTAGAGGGGTAAAAATCATCAAATGATTTGAGTGAGACAAGGCCGAGAGAGTCAGACTCTTACTGACTAAAACCACCCCGTGGCCGGAGCCCCAGTATCACACTAGATTGTCCGCAACTTCGATCCACTTCTGCCGTTGACTTTCATTTTAAAACAAAAGACAATAATAGGTAATATTATAACAATAAATCTGGTCTAGTAATTACACAATATTTAATAGGTAAATAATATAAGGTCAGGTTAGCACGCAATGTTGACATAATAATTCTAGTTAATTTAAATATCATAAACGGAACATATTGTCTGTCCGTTTTCTGGTTACTGGTCGGTTTTATGTTACCGACTTGGGTAATTGTCTTGTTAATTGTGATATTATTTTGTTTGCAAATGTGAAATTTTAGAAACGAGTAAATCATTTACTAAACTTAAGTACAGTAGGTACCTAATTTTTCTTCATTTTTTTCTTCTTCTCCTTTTATAATATCTTCCGATTCACTTCGTTGTGGGAACCAAAACAGTTACTCATGTCCCTGGGACGCGCCGGACTTCAGTGTTCCGATGTTTTCATGGTTGTATCTACTATAGATCCTGGCTTACAGGAGTAACAGCGGTTTTGGTTGGTTGTGGCGGTCTTGTCCCATAAAAAAAAGTAGGTGCCTATTATAATAATTATACTAAAATGTTTAGTGAATATGATAACTCGTTATAACTAAGAGCTTACGACAAATACACATACCTATGGACCTAATTTATTCCTCAGCTTCCTTAAAAGACTCAGCTGTTGAAAATTGGTCCATGGTGCTTACTCTTGAATCCAATTCCGATTGATCGACATTGACATTGTGAAATTTCGTACTGTTGAGTTGTAACACTAGCGCCTTTTGCATCCGTATTGCGTGGGTATTTCATGAACTAAATGGTATTGAATTTGGTTTTATATTTCGTAATCTATATGTTACTTTAGCAGCTACGATAGGGGTTGTATAGTTTTGACATTGAATAATTATTGAGGTTTTATTGGATTGAAATTGCATTGACATTGAAATTGGTTGCAAGAGTGAGCACCCATATCGTGTTCAGGCGAGCCGTGCGTAAGCTTTGTTGCTATATAGTGCTACAAGAAGTAAAAGAAAAATCTCTGCTACCTATTCACTAATCATTTTAGCTAAACTTAGGCACTATCCACCCGTAGAATGCAAGTTCTATATAGATTTATAATACTAGATATACCCAAGCTTCGCTCAATGAAACCAGTCCCGAATGTGGATCAAAGCACAATGTCAACAGCTGTGCGAACTTTAAGCTTACATGTAGCTAACTAGCTTTGAATAAACGCTGAGAAGTTGATAGTTTGTTCGTTTTGTTTAGTATTTGCATAATAGCCAATTCTAGTAAATTGTTTTAGTATGTCTGTTTTGTCTTTTGGTATGAGCTGTTAGGACTGTATCCAGGTGTTAATTTTTCATGTTTTCTTTTTTGCAACTATTTCGGTTCGGTTTTTGGCAAAAATTGCAGATTCGAAATATTGAATGTTAAGATTTGTTTCCTTTAAACAGTTACATAATAAGTGTGTTCATAGCTTTATTACACGGCATTTTTATTACTTCAATTTAAAAATGTACCCGGGGCTTAAGCCATGGCTGATGGATAGCGATCAAGTTCCTATCAAATATTGTCACAATCTATGTAGGTACAATCAAAATTACGCCAAACCTTATCTAGAACCACACCTACTGACACCTACCCAAATCGTTATCAAATCTCGACCAACCGTGGAAATACAAATTCGAATCAAATAAATGATAAATCGTGAAATTTCCTTTATCAAACCAAACCCTAATTTACTCATAAAATATATTTCAGTCACAATTTTATACTTGCAAAACTACAACCGTTTGACGTCATCAATAGTCCATGAGAGTTCACTGCTGTAATATGGGTCTCCTCTAGAAAAGAGGGGCTTGCTATCTCCACGTTTTGTAAGGGGGTTGAAAAGCGCAGTGTAATTGGATTAGGACCTAAACCTAATAACTTAACCATTGATTATTGAAGAATACTGTTACCCAGTCTCTGTTAAATATGTAGTCCCTTAGTCGATTTTTAAGACACTCGCGGGAGGGGTATGGTGATGTCAAATGTATCTGTCGTCACCATACAGCTAGTGACAACTAGGGATTCGGAGTCGCGGAGAACCTAACGGGTAACCGGGGCTCCGGCTCGACATGCAGGAGAAGGAACTGGGTGGTTTTTATTCAGTAAGAGTCTGACACTCCCTCCCGCCTCACCCAGGCGGGAGCAGTCATTCGATGATTTTCCCCCCCAAAAAAAAAAAAGTGACAACTAGGGATTGCAATTACTGGATCCAACCTCCAAGTGGATTCAGCGCTTTTTTGACATGCTGGATCAGAAACGTTACTATATGTCTTAATTTGCCGCAAAAGCTTCTAAACGCACGCGAATCGGCGACGCTGCTGTTCTATCACACGTGCCACAAGCCACAATTAAGAAACCAAATAAAAATTAATATGATTATTTTATTAGTTTCTAATAAAAAACGTTAATAGTAAATAAACACCTAGAATCATAAAAATCATGTATCTTGATTCAAGTTAAACTTGACAAAATTCAGCTGGCAACGCAATATGTTCTAAAATACTTAAATTAATTCGTACTAGGTAGTAGATACATAATGCAACCACAAATTAAAATTTAAAATACATTCATAGTGATTTATATACAGTAATGACATAACGAATAGTGGTAATTATATGGTTTGTAATTGGTGTAAGCAATTACTCCGCCTATCGAGCCTTTTAGGGGCTAACCGAAATACTAGGCGAGGTGCCGATGATGTTAAAATTAATCTGTTGCTAATAAAATTGATGGCTGCGCTAAATTATTAGTGGCAGGTGAAGGAGGAGTTTTTTCTTTGTGAAACGAGGTTTAAAAGGTTAGGTTAATATAAAGGCTTGGGAGTTTACATGAAGTAAAGTAACTATATAATTTGCTAAAGTATCTTATTGAGATTCAGCAAAGCTTAGACTTTACCGGTCAGAGTATAATCCTTAAAAACCTAAACCTTATGGCTTAAACTGTCAAACACCGCGAGGACATCGGTGGCCGCAACCTATTGTTCTTTAATTGTGTCTATAATGGCGGTACTCAAAGGGTTAAGAAGATTAACAAGTCACAAGACATGCCTTTATAAGTTCACAGATATATATTATAGTCAATGAATAATATACAGCCTATGCCTCCGTCTTCTAAGTATAACAGACATATTACGTAAATTAAAACCCTAAAATACTAATTGGTGTAACAATTCCCTTATTTATTAGCTACCGTAAAATGATGTGTAACTAAACTTTTAATGGTTATAGTGCATCTATAAAGTACTCGATTACGCTCCACGAAATTGAAGGCAAATATTACGAAACTTTATGAAATGTTGAACGTCACGCCTGTCTTCAATGGGTGTAAGCAGAGACTATGGAACACTAATTGCTACGATTCTTACACACCTCTTTCGTTTCATCAACAATCATCAGTCCTTTCATACGTGTTCGTTGGTTAAACTGTCAAACACTAAGTGGTCACCGGTGACCGCAACCTATTGTTCTTTAATTGTGTCTATACATACGGTACTCGACGAGTTAATTAGTCCAACATAGGAATTGGAGATTAGAACTTCAACGCAGATCAGTTACTATCTAAAACTCAACTCAAAGGGTGGATGGTTACAAAGATGTACTGCTTCAATCTGAGTTTAAGATTAGCGTTTCTTCGAATGACATACGAGTGGTGAGGAATACGATTCGATTTAATTTACCAAAGCTACTTTTCCTTATTCTTATTTTATCCTTATTTCCCTTATAATAAATAAACACTTTGACAAATATTAATAACTTTAGTATGAAATTAACGCAGACATTAGGCGTTGCCTTTCTCTCTGACCCCTTACCTTGACTCGCCGCGCCCTGCGGCTTGCATTCCGGTCACACGTCATTGCGCCCGCGCACTATATTTGTTTTCTATAGATTACATTGTTATAATTATCCGGTGTTACTTGTATATGTATTATGAGATTGGCCTCCAGATTTTACGCTTTGAATGACATGAACATTTGTTCATATGATATGTGTACTTGTGTTAGTTGACCCGTCTGTCTAGCTGTCGGTTAGGGTCATGGACGCTTTGGTTTGGTCTGATCGCCCATTGCATTGTTTCGGTTTAAGTAGTAGATGGATGTCTAAGTATAATTATCGATTTATTGTTTTTTTTTATTGTGAGGCAGTACCTACGACTAGGTTCAAAACACTGACCCTATGGCGTGGGTATATTATTAATTTTAAAAAATTATGATAATTTCTATTGCACTACTTACTATCACTTAGATTTTAAAAGTGTAAGCTTCTTAGATGGTTCTGGGATACTTAGATGCGCATACCACGCATAATATTCTTTATACTATTACTACCTTTACACTACATACTTAAGTAAACTGGCGTAACAACTTTACGTCGATCAAACACACCAAATTGTGGTTTATTAGGTACTGTGTTGTGCAATTATTTATTTCTATATAAAATTGACTAAAACTAAAAGGTCAAAAGGACCACACTTTGCTCATCCAACAATGATGTGATAATTGCAATAAGGTCGAAATTGACATTTCAATGTCTCTCGTTTAGTTTTAGAGAGTTCTTGGTAAATAATAAATAAGCGCTGGTAAGACTGCCGAGTAAGACGTTTCGTTGTCAGTTCCAGATCCCGATCACCCACAGTGCACTTTTCGGTTTTCCTAAAAAAAAAACAATTATTGCTCGGGGTCTGAAATTGTGCCTAGTCTATGTCAATAGGCTGATCCTTAATTACGTGGGACCAATAACATAAGCTGTTATGTTATAAAATGATGACCTTTAAGTCTGAAAGATGTTCCTCAACACTTTCAGATTATAATTATAATTCAGGTCCATTTTGACTGCACGGTTGGTGTGGTGGTTTTTTTTTAAGGGGGGGAAATCATCGAATGACTGCTCTCGCCTGAGTGAGGCGGGAGGGAGTGTCAAACTCTTATTGACTAAAAACCACCCCGTTCCTTCTCCTGCACGTCGAGCCGGAGCCCCAGTAACCCGTTAGGTTCTCCGCGACTGGTGCGGTGGCTAGGCAACCGGCTGCCGCGCAACGTGTAGCGGATTCACGATCAACTGTACAACACGATATATCGGCCCATCAAGCCGACGTTAGACCACTATCTCGCCTGATGGTAAGCGATGGTGCGGTCTACGATGGAACACGTCGCCGTCGTCCTATACGCAACCTATTCACTCGGGCCTTGAAGACACCCGTTAGTGTGATCCACGAATTATTGTTCGATGTGTTATGTGTATGGATCGGGGTGTTATGTGTATGTGAATTTGTATGTTTGTAAACACACCCATGACACAGGAGAAAATCCTAGTGTGGGATAATGTATAAAATAAATAAAAAAAAATTACAAATACCCACGCAACCAACTTCATACAATTCAAACTTTAGATCATTATCAATTTACACAGAATTATGAAAGCCAATCAATACTTGACATTATACATAAAGTAATTGAAAAATATCAGTAATTATTAATTAATTCGAACACAATTAAATTACTAACGTTTTGATTGACAAATAGCAGTTTTCTTGTCATGTTATTAAATGTTTTTTAACGAACAATCGAATAGTTGAATAATCGAATAGATATAATCGTATCGAATCAGATCTGAGGCGGCCTGAAAGCGTGATATCTAAATCAAATAAATTAACAACAACAAACAAGCTTCAAGCCGGATACATTATTTAAAAATAATAAATCAGTTTTTAATCAAACTTCATTAGTGGTGTTATTTGTATTTTGTTGTAATATCCGCTTGCGACACGAGAATGTATTTCAAGACAGAATAATGCTAACCATTGCTGGTTTTCTACTACTCTCGATTAATCTGTCTGAACATAAGCATCAATGGATATTGTTCTATGAATTTTCATGATTCTGTTCGAGCGTGGTCTATTGCCTGGGTCACGTTGAAATGATTTAGTTTCAATATTCTCTAACGTCAGTGTAAACGCTGCTGTCGACCAGTATTTAATTTATACCGATTGGTCCATGTTTATTATACTGCTTATATAATAAACCCAGTGATTTTGCAAGGGAATTTATTTTAATGCTAAGATATGGCCCCAACTTTATGTATGGATGTTTTCTCGTTATTACTGCATCTTTAGGTTAATCTGGATGTGTATTAAGAAATTTTATTTATTGCCTGTACATTGCAAATGTTTGGAAAAAGCATTGCTTGTAGAACTTAAAGATAATATAACATAACATCACGCGTTTTATCCCCGGAGGCGTAGGCAGAGGTACACACTATACGGCACTTAATGCCACTGTACAATGTGACACCCACTTTTCACTATTTACGTTATGAGTCCCATGTAATAAATAGGTGGTGAGCCTATTGCCATATCCCAGGCACAATTCCAGACTCCGTGCTATGATTGAGGAACTGAAAATTGATACATACTCCTTTCGATATACATAGTTATGTACCTACCGTATATTGAGACACATATTACACATTAGCTACATACATTTATATGTAGTTAAACAGATTGTCTCTGATTGACTTGCAAGGATACGTCACACGTCTCGTTAGTGGCGAGTCAATTATGTGATAAAAACTGCACTTACATTACCAGGATGTAAGTTGTTAGGTATTTAAATCAATTAAATAACCAATGAGTTTATTGATCTATTGTTTATAGGAAAAATTGTGGGATTGATTACTTTATCACTGAATTATTGTTGGATTCTTTCCTCAATAGAGAAAGTAGATTTAAACTCGAAACTTCTCAATTAGACTGAATCAGTTTTTACATTGTGTATATTGTTATTTTTTTTATTGACTCTGCCACTAGGCACACTTTATTTCTCCTTTAGCTATAACCTTGTTTACAAACATGCATGACACAAATATGTATATCCAAATCCGATGTCACCGTTTGCAAGTCATACAAATTAATACTTCTAATTTCTGACCAACCTTTCTGACATTAAGAGACGAAAATCATAGCAAACTCATTTTCCATCAGACCACCACGGATGGGGCCCAATAGGGCTGATGCCGATACGGAGCCGCGGAGAACCTAACGAGTTACCGGGGCTCCGGCTCAAAGGACATGAGTAGGAACGGGGTGGTTTTTAGTCAGTAAGAGTGACACTACCTCCCGCTTCACCTAGGCGGGAAAAGTCATTCGATGATTTTTCCCCCTTAAAAAATTAAATTGAATACAAAACGACTAATATTTTAAAAAGTATTTTCATTTGAAGCCGATTAACGCGTACAACTAAAGTTTATGAAGTGTCTAGACTAATGGCTCGCATTAAAATCATTTATGTAGGCAATTAATAGAGCTAGCAGGATGTTTGAAACGTTCCTTACTGGCCTGCAGGCGGTGGGCCTGCGGTGTTCCACGGCAAATGGGATGAGACACGCTATTCTTGTCTAGTAAACGTTATTTGTATGAGAACCTGACATTGGCAAGAATTCAATAACCTGTGCATGACTGTAATCTGTGTTAGGTCGATATTATTATAAAATGAAAATGCTTGTTCAACAGACAATGAACTACTACTTTATTTCAAACGAGAGTGTATTACATACTATGAGATAGATGGCGCTGTTATTCTGTTTAATGATATTGTCGATACAAAATATAGATTAAAAATAACACCCCCACTTATCGCAATATTCATTAAACAATTTCATACAAAATCATTCTATACAAACTATACCAAGAAACAACATAAATTTATAATGTTTTGCTGAACATAAGCTTTTAGTTAAAATGTCAGCTGGCATATCGGCTGTAGGCAGATACAATATTTTAACAACTTTATCTTTCACTAGATCACGACAAAAATGATATTTAATATCTATATGTTTTGTACGTTTGTGAAATACTGGGTTTGCACACAGTTTCTGTGCGCCCTGATTATCATTAAATAAGCTTATTGTGTACATCTTATTGGTTATTTCATATTGTAATTCCCTTAGGTATAATGCTTCTCTACATGCTTCAGATAGACCAACATATTCTGATTCAGTACTAGATAGTGCTACACATTTCTGCTTCCTACATTCCCACGATATTACACCACCAAACAACAAGAAACACATACCAGTATATGACCTCCTATCTATACAGTTAGAGCCCCAATCAGCATCTACATAGCCTGTAATTTCTGAATTACCTTGTTTACAATATTTTATTCCATAAGATTTAGTTCTTTTCAGATATTTCAATACTCTCTTTGCATATTCCCAATGTTCCTTTGTGTGACAATTATTAAATTGACTTAGAAAACTTACAGAGTAACTAATATCTGGCCTAGTCAACACTGACAAATACATCAGACTGCCAATCAGTTGTTGATAGGGGACATTACTACCTACACCTGTTTGACCTTTATTTATGTTTAGTTTAACCTCCATTGGAGTATCAACAGTTTTACAATCAGTTAAATTAAATTTGCTCAAAAGTTGATCAATATAGTTTTCCTGACTCAAGGTTACATATCCATTATTTTTATTGAAAGTTACATTCATTCCAAGACATAATTTAACTTCACCTAAGTCTTTAATACAAAAGTTATTAGCTAAAATATGTTTCAAATTCTTAGTTTCAATTTCATCTTTGGAAAATATAAAGAAATCATCAACATAGACTGTTACAATGGTCTTACATTTGTTTACATTCTTTACATACATACATGGCTCTATTTTTGACCTTTTGTAACCATTATTGATCAAACAATTATCAACTTTTGTATTCCAAGCTCTAGAGGCTTGCTTTAGTCCATAAATAGCCTTTTTAAGTTTCAATACTTTACCAACTGAATTACAACTATTAAAACAATCTGGCACTTTCATAAAAATGGTTTCCTCTAAATCACCATTCAAGAACGCAGTCTTGACATCTAAGTGGTTAACATGTAAACCTAATTTTACAGACAGTGCAAATAATAGTCTAAGGGTTGTATGTCTCACTACGGGCGAAAATGTTTCTGTATAGTCTACACCATGTCTTTGAGTAAAGCCTTTTGCGACTAGACGAGCACGGTAACGCACATTGTTTTCACTATCGTACTTTTTACGTAACACCCACTTACACTGCACTACCGAACCATTTTTTGGTTTATCTATGAGTTCCCATGCACTGTTTTTCTCGAACGACTGTAATTCATCCTGTATAGCCGCTAACCACTGTGCTTTCTCAGGACTTTCCAAGGCTTCTTGCAATGAAAGCTCACCCGTGAACATGTTGTCATCTTCAAAAACAGCACTAGCATATCCATACCGGTCAGGCTTTTGCCTTCGTCGAGGACCAGTTATGTTGACATCGTTGAATACAATAGAATCTTCATTTTCTGTTGTATCATACATAGAGCTATCTGATGTTTCATTTTCTCTAGGCACATACAATTCTTCGCTGTCATCTGCGATCAAGCTCTCTGATTGTTCAGGTGAATCATCTTGAAGTGTCAAATCTTCTTCCCCCTGGAACCATATTCACCTCATCTGAACAACCTTCCTGTACCTCCAGAACATTTTCATTCTCTATCTTCTCTAATACTATAACATCTCGACTGGTACTGATGATATTGGACTTCGGATTATAAATCCTGTACCCCTTGACATCATTAGAATAGCCAACAAGGATACATTTTTCGGACTTTTTGTCCCACTTTAATCTTCTTTGTTTCGGTACATGTACCATGATTGTACTACCAAAAATACGTAAGTGACTTACATCAGGCTTTCTGCCTGTCCATATCTCGAAAGGAGTTTTATAATTTAATGATGTGGTCACGGTCCTGTTCTGTAAGTACACTGCAGTGTGTGCAGCCTCTGCCCAAAATCTTTTCTCGAGACCTGCATCAAACAATAGACACTTGGCTTTCTCAATGACAGTCCGATTGTATCGTTCTGAGAGGCCATTCTGCTCAGGTGTATATGGGTTTGATTTTTGATGTACTATTCCTTGTGACATCAAAAAATCATCAAACTTGCTGTTGCAGAATTCTGTGCCATTGTCACTTCTCAAGATCTTTATGCTGCGATTAAGTTGATTCTCGACCTCTGCTTTATACTGTTGAAAGCATTTCAATGCCTCATTTTTCGTTTTCAAGAAATAGATATATGTCATACGACTAAAGTCATCTATTAACAGCATAAAGTATCTAGAGCCGCCTAAAGATTGGTTTTCCATTGGTCCACAGAGGTCAGTATGCACAATCTGCAACAAATCAGTACTTCTACTACCTTCTTTGGGAAAAGGTAAACGGCTCTGCTTGCCTTCACAGCATGCTACACATGTTGACTTTGATATATCAGTCTTACTGTCAAGTGTCAATCCTTCTACAGCATCTTGCATCTTTTGCAAATACTGACTGTTAACATGACCCAGACGTCGATGCCAAACTTCACTGGACATCATCACCGCAGCTGATGAACATTCAGGCTCAGGCATGTCTAGTTTGTACACCCCATTCAACAAACTCGCTGTAGCAACCAGTATCCCAGCTTGGTTGAAAATATGACAGCCAACATTGTTAAATGATACCTTATTTCCTTTTGATATAAGTTGACTAACAGACAACAGGTTTGTAGTCAACTTCGGCACGCATAATACACCTTCCACTGTAATATCGTATTCACAGGCACGCGTGCTTGTCGTAATCTGCACGTCTCCAGTACATAATACAGGTACTTTATCTCGATTTGCCACGACTATTTCCTTGATCGTATGTTCCTGCGACACATTCGACAACCATTCTTCGTTCGCAGTAAGATGAACACTCGCCCCTGAGTCAATATACCAATCACTTTTGCAAAATTCACCATTAAGGAACACGGCACTAAATGCGTTACTGTTTGTACGTTCTATTTTATTAGTATTCGGCGAATTTTTGTTCGACAATGTACACTGAGTGCGGTAATGTCCTGTTTGTTTACATTTGTAGCAAGTGATGACTTTTGGCTTTGACTTTTGTGCGTTGTCTCTGGTCGCAGTGCTACCAACTTTCCGGTTCTTCTTAAAACTCGCAAACGCGCCATTGGCACTATGGTCGCCGCTGTTTCCGCTTTCTTCCATGTCCAACAACTTAGTTTTAATGGCGTCTGCTGTTAATGGTATGCCGCAATGCTCAATCGCCATTATCATTGGGGAATATTTTTCTGTTAATCCCGCTAATAAAAGCGATGCGACCCACTCATCATTGATGTTAAAACCCGTACCACTCAATTTTTGACTCGTTTCAATGATCTGTGTCACGTACGAAGTCATTGAAATACAATTTTCCAGTCGTACAGAAATCAGACTCCTCAGTAAACTGATTCTCCTCGTAAATCCTGAGTCGTCAAATAGGTTCTTTAATTTATTCCATAGCTCATAAGTTGTTAGTGCACTTTTTATGTGCACGTACAGTGAGGAATCTATCGTCAGAATCAGCTTAGCTCTGGTCTTCGCGTCACCTGCTGCTCCTATTACTGCTGGTATAGTCTCTGATTTGACGCAATCAGACATTCCCTCCAGAATTAAGAAATTCTCAGCCGCGAAAGCCCACTCACTATAGTTTTCTCGCCCTTTTAATTTAGGCACACTGACAAGGTAGTTCGTCGTCATTTTCACAGTCACAGCGTTAAAAAAGTTTATCTCTATCTGCAAAGTCTATTTCCACTAAGAATGTCCAAGAAATTGCGAGAAAAACACCAAAAAAATAACACTGGGCACATAACCTATTATAAAATGAAAATGCTTGTTCAACAGACAATGAACTACTACTTTATTTCAAACGAGAGTGTATTACATACTATGAGATAGATGGCGCTGTTATTCTGTTTAATGATATTGTCGATACAAAATATAGATTAAAAATAACAGATATTCGTTGAATATTTAATAAATACTTTATTATGTAGGTCATTAAGTTTAGGTTGCTTCGCTAAATAACTGATCGTCGTAGTCTTAGTTAAAATATGAGGTGTCTGTTCCCGGTCAAGCGAAACTTAATTGAGGTCTCTGATTTTGAACTCCTCAATGGTAGCATGGAGTCTGAAATTGTGCCTGGCAAGCGTATCATACTTAATTACAATGCAAGGCTTCGATTTAAATATTAATTCGTCTAACCACTAAATATTTTATGACTTCAGCTAGAATTCTAGGAATACCTCCTTTATTTAATTCTATTCTATCAATATACAATTTAAACACAGATTTATTATGCAATTTGTCCAGATATGTAATCAATGAACATAAATTATTGCGGACCATGCGAACACTTGTACTACTAAATTAATTATATAAATTCCGACAAAAAAGGTTGGCAAGCCGCCTAATGAATACCACTCTGTGATAATCTTAAAGGTACTCGCACATCAGAAATGAATTCCAGATGCATGCGTTCTTTTCTACTTCGGATGGAAGTGCACGATGCGTTCAGGCAATGAATTCCACAGCTATGTGTACGCACCCTAACATTGTGGTAATATAGCTTCGAGCTAAATAATATAACATGCATACCCGCGCAGTACGGCTTTAAGTATTGTTGAGCACGTGAGGGACATTAGCAGCCAAGAGCTTTCACACATTAAGCACTTGACTGGATCCTAATCCCCATTGTTGATAAATCGAACAGATTTTCTCAGATTACCTAACACCTTTGTTCCAAGTGATGAAACTTGACTCACGCACTTTCTTGAAATACTCGTAACAACATCACATTATTGACTCTTCATTACCTCACCGATAAGTGGCGTCTAAACGGCCCCTAATACCACATTTCGTACGTCCTACTAATTCATGTTCAAGCGAGGAACTGTCAATTACCAACAATGTAGTATTATCCAACCTTCTTCCTTATCTCCGTATCGTAGTAAATGTCGCCAGCAAAATACTGTTCGTTTGTTGAACTCCTTAATTATCAGCCCATGGGATGTATTGCATCCTTAAAGGCTTAATTACGTACGCTAAAGGTCCCCGCTGAACGCGATTGACGCAGTTTCTATGGCTATCCGCGAATGCGTGCGACTATCGATTAGACTCAGTAATTCGAGCAATAATTCCCTATTGAACTGTTACCTCGGCTAGTTAAATGAGTTTATAACTTTGCCTAGAACGTTCCCACTTGTTTGCGTTTAAGTTTCGTACTTTATAATAGCGCCTGAATAAATGGGGTTTTAGAAGCTCTTTATGTTTGTGAATTGTCTGAGAATCGCAATTTATTCCAATGCTGCCCTATATTATAATATAATTATACTTAGACTTATTCGTTTATAGGTTTTAAGTGCCTATTATGAACAGAATCAAATGCAGATTAAAGCAGACCCGCTTTACTTGACCTGTGAGTTAAACGGAAACCTTTTATAATAAACATTAGTCTGACCCAAAAGCTCGAATATTGTAAATATTGAGCTACACTAAAATTAGTGAACATTAACTGTTGTAAAACAATGTCAGTGTTTAACGGTTGTAGTTCATCGAAAATGTATGCAAATTGCAAAGTTGTCGAATTAGCATCGTTCTCATAGGTTGAGGCATCATCCCCGTAACGGGGACGCGTGTCTAACGTCGCATAATAACACGTCCGCTCACATCGCCGACCGTTGCGCGACTAATCAATTGGCGTGCCGCGTGATGTCTTCATCAGTCGCCTGGGGGCGTAACGCCCTGCGCTTGCGCACCTAACTCAGCTTTTGAGCTTTCCGCACCAATATGGTGCTTCTATTGTAATTTCATGCGCATGTGAATATATTGCATATTGAGCTGGTCTTCTTAAATATTCGATCAACTGAACTTGGTATTTATCGAGACGTAATATTTTCAAAACGATGTGAAGTAAAAATGTGCCAACTTTTAAACCTAAAACACTTTTTATAAAAGCTAAATTGTCTTAAACGACCCCATGACATAACAAGCACCAACATTGTTCTTTCCGAACAATGGCTCGAACAGTGACAAATTCCATCCATTGAACCAGAACGAAGTTGAACAAAAACAAGTCTAAGTCCACCTGTGGGTCTGTGAGTGTTAGGGTTCGCGCGTGGGAACCCTTCCCTAATTACCCGGGTCCAGATAACGAGTCTAATTCGCGAGCTGCGTGCGCGGCGCCCGGCTCTCACGCACGCATTGTCTTCAGTAATTGCCAACCCTGTTCAATTTGTTGCTTCTCCACGGTGATTCCTTTAAGTGGCTACACTCAATTGCTAAATAAATCGCATGCGTACTTATGTGGCCTAACCGATACTATTTCTCATACATTGTTAAATGTTAATAGGATGGAATGCCGGAGTCGAACGTGGATGTGGGCTAAATAAGCTGATTTATTGTTGCTGTTTGAGCCAGATTAGATATTATTTATAAGATTAACCTTTTCACTGTGGGGTTGTTGTGAAATCGAAGACGTGTAATTTAAACTAGCGAAGCTTCGTTCTGTATGGAGTGTTACCGTTCTTGGTATGTGCTCTATATACATAGATATTTATGTGTGTTCTCTTTTAAGGCTTAGATTTTAATTTAATTAGTATTTTGCCCTGGAAACCTTGATATTCCCTAAGGTGAAGTTGATTAAGTGCAAGAAAGGCATGCTTCGTCACGAATGGCCCGGCTCAACCGGAGTGATACCACGGCCTCACAGAAAATGGACGTGAAACAACGCTTGCGTTGTGTTTCGTCGTGACAGTGAAGTTACTGGAGGCCCAACTATCCCCAATTCCTCAATATCCCCAATCCCTGAAACCTCGACATTCCTCAAATTCCTAATCTTCCTCTGGTGCTCCAGGTGTCCATTGGCGACACCGATTACTTACCATCAGATGTTCCTTCTGCTCGTTTGCCGGCTTATCCTATAAAAAAGACGATTAGTCTTCGCAACCCACATTCTTTGACAATTTTTGAAAACACCTATTTATCCACTTTGAATTATAGTTGGCAGATTACACTTATTGACTACTCATAAAATCTAATTGTAACATTACCAAAATACGGATTTTGATTAACAACTACTAATTCCCTACTAGAACATTTAAATGAAACCAAATATAACCATTACAAGACAAGTACAGTGTATCACTCGACTTTAATTGATGTAGGAGTCGATATTGGAATTTCCTCAGGAAACCAGTACTTAACTAAAACCTATTAATAATCAATTAAATACACATCTATTTGAAATAAATCATACGCCCTGAACTACAACAGAGGACCTGAACATACCCAAAACGGGACACGAATAAATTTAAATATTCGAATTTGGAATTTAAATGAAACATAACGTACTTGGCGCGTAAACGCAGCTGCCATTATTAATTTGAATCGAGAACATCGGTGAATAAATCGATTCGCGGGGCGAGTAAAGTGAATCGATTCAAATCGTGCGGTGCGTTTTTAATAAGGCATCTATTAAGTTGACGAACGTGTGAATGAGTTTTATTCCCTTATCGGTCGCTAAGTGAGGCGAGGCTTTGGCACGTCCTTAAATGATTTAATGGAGGTTTATAGATTATCTTATATATGTTTAAGGATATAGAAAATACTAACAAGTGGGGTTTTGTTAATGTTTGATTAATTAAACGAAGTTTTCTATTAATGAATGCTATATTTTGTAAAATAGTTAATGCCGTATCCATACGGCATAATAGCCAAATATGTTTTGTTTATTAGTACTATACACTCATAATAACCTCCTTTTCTAGAGTTTATTTTTCATTTTACTCTTTTAAATGAACAACATGCCCAATATAAGATTAATATAAGTTTAGATTGGATTAAAAAATCTTATACAAAAGACTTCAACGCGCTTCAAAGTTTCGTGTTCAAAGTTCTGCTAGCGGATATAACGTAGCGCGCGCGTTTATGTTTTTACTATGGAAGTATTCGCGTCGATGCCAGTTGTGGTAATTTGTTCAAAGACCGTGTCCCCTAATGGTATATTTAATATTTATTACACCTAAGATTTATTGTAACTGACACATTAACCTTGATTTATACAACAAACCCATTTAAAGGTGATTTTTATAAAATGTATCTACATTTTAAATTGTGGTTTCTAATGCCCTGTTACACAATCGTTAGTGTCTTTAAAATGTTCTTAGAAATGCTCACTAAAGTTAATATGATACACAAAAATCTTGTAAAAATAAATGCTCATACTATGATGGACGAAAATAACCGGTGACAAAAAAACTAAGTCTTGAATTTACAGAATATAATTCCTAAACCAATTCACATAGAGTCCATAATCACAAACCTAAATACATTCCTATATTTGTTTACCTTTGTAAAAATATAAAAACAAAACGCATCTTTACTAATTACATCACCTAACTCCGTTTAAGTGCACGCACATTTTCCATTCATTGCGTATAAGGTAGCGACATGTCGCTGCGACACGCGACACGGGCGCGCTGTCGCGTTGTCGCCTTGTCGCTACCGTACATTGCGTATGCGCACCTTGATATATCGTTGAATTTTAGTATGGAATTAGAAGGTTGTGTTTTATTGGTATGAAGTTTTTTTAAACTAGGTAACTACTGATTTCAGGTAGTAGAAAATTTTCCAATCTAGTTATGTAGTCAGGCAGGTCAGGTTTGTTAAAAACTTTGTCATTTTTGTCAAACTATTAAGGAGCCATGTAGGGCATTAAAATTGAAGCGAGCGTAGTAAAAGCTAAAACCTTGCTCAAGATAATTTGCCATTATAGCCGAAAGCAAAAGAAATTGTACTCATATCGTTACAATCAATTTCAAACTTAGATTCAAATTTAGATTTAACTAAATAAATTACATAGGTAGTTTAAAAAACCCTCTACCAACTTGTTGAATTAGTAATCATACGAAATATCACAACAGACAATACACACCTGAAAACACAAAACCTTCCCAGAAGAACATTCAAAGCAATTGATGAGAGCATATAGATTTCCAGAAATAAATAGCGCAGTATTTATAAGGTTAAGGCAACGGGAGATCCGGCGTTCGATTTCCGTTCTTGTATCACTTGTAAAATACTTTATTGCTATAGTGGGCGGGACGAGAAGTGACCGCCAACCACCTTTGGCATTTATGACCACCATTTTGAAGCATTATTTCCAACTAACTTCTTCCTGCAACTTCGACCGAGACTTTTGACAATTTTTTTTGTGTAATGTCTATCAAGAAGCATACTGAATTAGTTGAAAATAACGGGTTATTCAAGTAAATTTTAGAGAAAAGCTCAACTAATTTCAAGTCATATCGGGTCTCTTATTCAAAAGCAGCGGTTGTCTCGATGTCGCGCAGTAATCTGCCAAAAATTAAGCATTTTTTGTTGCAGTTTCTGAAATAAAGTTTACCCTGTAACATACAGGCTTACAACCTGTAGAAATAAAAAGTTTCATTGAAGTCGGTTTATTGGTTCCGGAGATTAACGTGTGTAAACAGACAACAATATGTATAAGGAGACTTTTTCCATCTTTGTCTTATGATCCCCTGTTTTTTGTTTTTTTTATGTTTAATTTGCAGACACACTTTTTTACTGTTTTATTATTACGTATAGACATGTTGATGTATTGATTATGTATAGATATAAAATTAGTTCGAACTGTTCAAAGCCCTGGTATGCGATTTGTCGCAGATATGGTAAACAGGTGTCCTAGTTTGAGCTGTATCTTAACTTTGACACTTGAGTAAGGATTAATTATTTGTTTTGTTGCTAGAGGTTAATTAGATTACGAATATTTACATACAATGAAATCAGTGACACGAAATCGGTTGCAATGGACATTGTGGAGCAGGTATAAACTAATTGTTCCATATTTTATATTATCAATTTGTTTGACAGGCATTGTTATTATGACAGGATCCGTAATAAACCATTGAAGGCTTTAGAACATTTAATGGTAACATTTCTTGGTTCTGGGTCACTTAATGAAACATTAGGAAGTAATTTTTGAGACATTGTTTTTGATGAATCACCTGATGGTAAGCAATCGGCGCCGCCCTCAAACCGCGCTCAACACCAGAGGAGCTACAAGTGCATTGCCGGCCTTTTGCGAATTTGAGGATTTGGGCATGGCGTATAAGGCCTCCAGTAACCTCAATCACGCGACGAAACACAACGGTTCGCTTTCTTTATTTATTTATTTACACTTCTTGTATACAATAGCGGACTTAATGCCTAGTGGCATTCTCTAACAGTCAACCTTAACTCGTTGACTCATTTAATCACTTTTTCTAAAGCCTACAATAATTGTTGATCAGAAATTTATCTGTAGGTACCAGGAGTACATGAGTGGGACAGAATTAACGTTTGGTTCGTTTTAAGTATTTATAGCAGCGCCTCCCCGTTAGCTTTATCTATATCGCGGCTGTGCGCTATGCGGCTATCGCGCGCCAGCCAAGCCATCGCAGATACATACGAACTGAATTTTAGTGCGAATTACGACATTTATAAATGCTTTTTCAGATACTAGTTTAGATTGGTTTGTTTGAATCGTTTATTACTCGCATAATAGGTTTATCTATTTATCGTTGTGGTCATAGATTAAATGGAAATGCGCATGGAAATAAATATTTAAAGTTAAGTTCCTAATTATGTTATGATTATGGTCTTAGTGCTTGCCTCAATTAAAAATATTATCACATTGAATATTTAGCTCTCGCAAGGAAAGAAAGTTGTATTAGAGTGTTTGCAACAAAAAAAAAGTCAAATTTTTGAAAATTTTCAAATACTGGTGGTTTGACATCCCTCCAAAACGTTTGATCAAGTACCTAAGACATCAAAACATGGACTGAACATCTAATGCATTGAAAATAATTATGAACAATGAATACGATGTAGAGAATCGGACAGTGTGTGTCGTACTCGCGAGCTAATGATACACTGATTAACAATATTCGGGGCAGATAGCAGTGAGTTACTCGCGGGGGGCGGGGCGAGGGACCGCCGCGATGTTAGATTGCGCGCGCGCCGATTTATGCCAGCCTCTCCGTATTAACTGATATCGCCCACTAAATATGCCATTATTATATGCGAAACAAATAATGCTCTCTCACATTTACGAGCCAGATTGCGCTTTCTTTTATTTATTGCTGAGAATGGAATTTGAAGGCGGTTAAGATAATAACAATATTTTGTGGTACATCTCTTGGATTGTTGCTGCTGATTGTGTTTGCTATTAAGTACAAGTTAAACTGACAGACGGTAACTTTATCTGCAATGCTGATCTGGATATAAAAGGAAAGCGCTTGAACATAGATGAAGATTTAAAGGAGGCTTTTGATGAAGTTGGTGATGTAATATATGTTACAGAAATAGTGTATATGAATGATAATATCATATGAAGAATCTTTCAATTTACTAATGGTCCCTTCCTTAGAAATATTAAAACTAAAAACTGCATAAAAACAATATTAGAGAAGCAACCTAAGGAATTAATACAGTCAAGATGTTTATTGCCCTGATAGCAAATTGGAATTCTATTATAGTCTTGCATGAATTCTGTTAGGAACTTATTTTCTTATCCACCATCGTACAATTGCATTGCATTTAGCATTTCATATTGTAAAACTAAGTTACTGAGTGAAACCTGGTTTTGTATTTATAATTTCTCTTAAAATGTTGCAGTCACCTTTAAACTCAGCAGTTTCATCATATTTCACCATCCACAATTGAAATCTGTTCGTTTAATACCATCAATAACGTGGTGGTCCTCACAAAGTTTTGCAGCTACCACTATTCCTACTTACCGATTTTTATCTACCAGAGATTTATGTTCATTTACAAATTACTCTTTATCAAATTCCAGAATCCCAGGCTGTTACAGACAAATATTATCACCCATTAATTCTGAAAACGATTCGCTAATTATGTCGCATTCTCGTAGATTAGCTATCAGCCCTATCACACATGTCCCACCCTTTGTTAAATACGGAATAAAGCCAATTTATAAATTCGTCTCCAACACGAACATCATTAATTATGTTGCTGGCTGGGTGGCTGAGAAAAACTTACTCCACTCATTTCGCTATCAATACCATCGTGTATTGTCCCTTTTGCTCCTCCAATTGTATCATCGTTCTCTTTAACTACTTCGTGACTTATGTCATTTGCAACTGGTTTCAGTTCTGAACCTTATTATCGGACATGTAGAGTTGAATTTGCACTTCTCATTTAATTATTTTTAACTTTTTCGGAAATGAAGCAGTATTAGCGTCCCTTTCTATTGTTTTGCTCGCCAGCCTCCCCGGCGTTAATGGTGTTATCTGGACCCTCGAACGCAGGCACCTCTCCGTATATTTCTTTATCTTGTCCACTCTGTTGGCGGTTACCAACATTTTGTTTTTTATTCATTTGCTAATTTCGAAAATGAGAAGGCGTTCGCGATCACATCTTCCAGTGATCGTAGATTTAGGCTTGCGAGCATTAATAAAATTAACGAATGTTTTTTAAATTAATTGAACGCATCGTACTTGGAATTTTACTATCCGCAATCAGGTGCCTTCGTGGTATTAATGTTTAAAATGTAAATTATATTTTGTTTTATTCACTGGTTAGAAGTTCCACCGAGGTTTGACCTACCAAGTGATGATTCATCGATACGATGGCTATAGAGGTATAGTTGTGAAAATATAGTTGTTGTAATCACCATCATTCAGCCATAATAATACGACTCCCGAACTATAATTTAACATACGTGTTTCATTATCATTACTGTTATTACAACTTAACCTCAAAGCTAGGCAAGCCTTTACAGCTTTATCGCACAATATTGCGAATAAATGAATATCATATCGCGAACAAACATGACAGAACAATCCTCTCGACTTCCCATGATTGTTTACATTAAATTACAACATTGGGTTTATAGGTGGTATGTTGATAATAGTACGAGTTGTCGGCGCGAGCGCAGCCTCGGGCGGGGGCGGGGCCGACGCATGCGCGGGCCACCCCGACGACGACGCCCCATGCCGCACGCGGGCGAAACACCTTGCCTATATACGAAATATTGGAAAAATATGTACTTTTATGGTATATACATACAAATGAGGTTAATAAATTTCTCATAGTTCAATAGTACCTTGCGAAACAATTTCACGACACTGCAATACTTTTAACAGTGTTAACTGCGCATTTTCAAATAAAGACCATCAAAATATAACTTTCCATGTTCCTAAAAATGTTTTTTAACAAGAATTCTCATACGTTTCACTTTCTTTGTCGACCAAAAGTTACATAAAAATGTAACCACAAATCGCCATCACCCAACAAAGCAATGAAGTATCGACGTAGCTTAATTCCAATCGGATCATTGAAAGAACAATACGGTATGCGCACGAGTGGATTGCGAGCCGACCTCATTACGCTGCGTACGCGCAGACTACACATGTGATTTCACCGCGTTATCTTTACTAATACATCAATGGCTTGTCCAGTATTGTTAGTGACGCGACGCGGGCTATTGTGATGTGTTGCTTTACATCGGCTGGGGTAGTGACGGGATGACTGTATCGATAGATTCAAACTTATTCTTTGTCTGACGCAAGACACCTCGGTAGGTGTCTGGTCATCAAAAATAAGGTAAGACGGTTCTTACCTTATTTTTGATGACCCGTCATCACATTTCTAAACAGAAACCTTTATTTGCAGAACTTCAGTAATCCATAAAAACTGAACACGTTATTATTAATTGATAGTGATTTTGAAACATATAATTAAAAAATATATGTTGGTATACCAAACATGTATATGGAAGGGACTCGTGACATAATTGGCCGAACATCAGTATAACATTTAATTGCCTCACCACAACTCGGTCCTTCAAGGAATAAGAATCACGGCACGTGTAATCTACCGATACCAAAATATCTACATTGCCCATCTCTAGTGAGCGAATGGGGGGTACTTAGAGCACAAAGCCCTTGTTACGTAACGCATATTGTTGCAGTCTGCCAGGATTAGACTAGTGTCGATACGTCGATAGCTGCACTTCCAACGTTTGACATTTAGATCGCTTCACATCTCTATGCATAGTATTTACGACACCACAAATTATAGATTACAATATTCTCTTCGGAATAGTGTTTAGACTCTATTCTAACTTCGAAATAATTATTGTATATGTGCTTTTGTTTTTTTCATCGTAGATTGGCTAAAGGAAAATCGTTTTTATTCCTCGTTCTCTTTTGCATAAGGAGGTTATTTTAGACTTAAAATAATTATCTATAGAGCTCTTTATTTAGATACATCAAGAATTGTCTTCCTTCGAAAAATTTGTTCTTAATACAGTATAGCAAAGCTTTGTGTAAGTTGCTTAATGTTGTAGCAATACTGATCACGAAATGTTCAAAATTTTATGAAACCTTTTTAACTCGTCGAGTACCGGTTTTATAGACACAATTAAAGAACAATAGGTCGCGGTCACCGGTGACCGCTTGGTGTTTGACAGTTTAAATTGTGCTGTTTATTTTCCAACCACTCGACTAAGTACAAAGGTGGCGCTTGGTCGTGTACTACAGAGGTTCTACCAATTACATTATCAGTCCAATAATAATAATTGTCTAATTAACGTTGCCAAAGAATTTAAAAGCCTTGACAAAAGCTGCAAATGTAATCAGCAATCGTTCATTAATATAGGGTAAGATTTCATAATCATCTACATCTAGTTAAAACCGCCTCAAGGCAGCAATTAGTTCGATAACAAAAGGGTCGTTACTAAGCCACAGTGACATAGCCAGCCCGCCTCACCGATTTATCAATTAGGCGACATTGCTGTATCTTGACCTAAGGGCTCTACATTGTTTTAGTAGGTCCTATTTTAAATATCTTTATCCGAATTTAGCTCTTAAATGCTTAGTCAATTTATTTGTTGCATAGGGTTGTTAGTAGGGTTGTCCAGCTAAAGTCTGCAGCGTTCAGGAATATAAATAATGTCTCTATAAACTAAAACAATTTTCACGAAGTTGTTAAGAATACTTAACTATAGTGGTATTTGAACAACAATTTCTCAGCAAAGTCAGTGATTTCGAAACTAATTCTAATTCGAACTTCGAAGTTGATAGAATTTCAATTACCTAAAAATGATTAGTCAACTAGTATCTAATATCAACAATCTATTCTAAAGTTCCCCTTTGACTCTCATAAAGCATATCAACACGTCCTTATCTACGCGCTAAATCAAATATAAAATGATTTAAGACCAACTAAATTGCCCAAACCCGCAATCAATGTCACTCTAAAATCCGTTACACCACGAAAATTGTGCCCAAAATTCTAAATTGTTAAACAATTACTAAAGCTAGCGAGTTATATTAAGCTGCAGTGACAAGCCCGTCCTGGGTAATCTGTCAATTAGGCGGCATTCCTGTGCCCTGACCCACGAGTGCGCAAGCGCTGCTGAGGATGACTAACGGCTGTTCACTTCACCCTTTACCTTGGTACCGTACATAGACCGGCATAAACCTGGTGTATGGCTGTTTGTACCGTGTTTGGACTTGGCTGTGCTCTAGTGTTTGTGTTTACATATGTAGATGTTCGTTTTGATTGTAACATCGATTGTATGTGTCATTTTGTATTTCTAGTTAAGGTGAATTGATTAACATAATTAATATTGTTTTGTACATTTTGGTGAAGGTATATCGATTAATTCTTTGACGACTTAAAATAATTATATTTCTTTTTACGATAAAAACCATTTCTTTTGTAATGTAGGAATGAGAGTTCTTTGCAATATCTCGAAGATGATCCCATAATAATTGCTTCAATGTCTTAATATACTTTCAATATTAGTCCAACCTTTACAGATCAAACTAAACACTGTTCTGTCAAACACAAAAGGCAATTGTGACTTTTTGCATGAAGTTCAGTAAACACTGAACAGTAAATCTACGTTTCCTAGGTGGAGTAGAAAGGTCAACCCGATAAAACAAATTTTCAAATAAATCTTGCATCGATACTAAACGTTTCCCACGACAAAACTAAAGGCTTGTCAACCCTGCCAACGAAATCTTAGAAGACATTAACTTTCAAATGCTCACTAAATACTAATAAGATAAACAGGCTTCATTTATCTACAAACAACTAATCAAATCGTCATCAGTGATTAATTAACTTTAATTGAACACTTGGAATCATGTAACTAAGATAACTCGATACTCGGCCCTCGCGCTATCGAATCGAGTCGAGTCGATTCGAAGCGAGTACGTGACTCGCGATGCATTAAGATAGTGTATTACATATTTTACCACCTATACGACCTCTGCAAGGAACCTTTGTAGTGACAGTTTGCTGACTGGGACTAAATTTGGAAGTAAAATGGAGAAATATGCGATTTTATCAGTGTTATGACGTGTGGCAGATCTTATTTTAACGTGCATTACTACGTACGTATAACGTACATAACTAAAATTTTTGCTATGTTTCATATGCTTTGCTGATTCTAAATTACGTGACACATTGCTATACGAACAGACATCTTAGACCCATATTAGCATTCTTAAATAACGATTGCCATTTTTCAATTCCACATTCTGCAGCGTAGTGTGTCAAGGCTCGAAGATTATCCTCCATAATGGCTTCATTACACACAACTAAGCGTCTCAAACTCCATTATGTTAATAGAGCACAGGATGGCTATGCCATCCAAGCACGCGATACACATTTAAAAAAATAGAACAATCTTAAATTCACCCCCCGCGGTGAAGCGCCCGCGCCGCTCAGATTGGCAGAGTGAGTGACGTCTCCTGTCCTTATTGGTCGATAAGATTTGACAGATAAGAACAAGCGGGCCACATAAAAGACGGATGTGTCTCTTCCTGAGCATTTTGGACTTGTAAAAATTTCAAAACGGTATCGCGGTAACAAAAAGGGTACATTATCTTACTCTTGGTCCGGTCATCTCGTATCTATCACATGGGAATGAAAACATCTGTCGACATTTTGTTATGTCTGGATCTTTTTTACGTGCGCGCGCATTATGAAGTGGTAAGACTAAGTCGTCTTGGTCTTGTTTGAGTTGTGTAATAGCGAGGTCGATCGCCCCTGCTCGGTTTCAAACATTGTTATAAGCCCGAACGGGTCCTGACGTGCACTGAGGAATCCCTCTGGACATTATCGAGTACTACTATTCTGATTTGAGTTAACACAATACGAAGATGTCCGATAGTGTAGCGTACGATGGAACTTCGTCATTGTTATCTTACATCTACGATGCACAATTGTATATGAACCGTTATGAGGTCATTGGAATATATTTAAAGTTAAGTTTAATATTTAAAATGGTTTATTTTACGTAACATATTTCCTAATTCCAGGTGGAAGATTCTGCTCATTTTCTCCGTGCATCGAACAAGTCCAACGAACATGTTTGGCGCTACAAGACCACGGTTTCCAAGAGATATCCACCATGGAGGTGCTACAGACTGAGATCAAGATCACCAGAAGAACTATTCCAGTCAGGGATTTGTCGTTCCTGAAACAAAAGGTCGGTGATGTTTCCATGCTTCTCTATTTTTGGTAATCGTATGCAATCTACTCTTTGGACATGAGATAACTAGCAGGTCCATCGTCTTTGGTTAGACTTTGTATATCATTGTAGATAGAAGACATCTTACTCCAAAAAGACAGGCAGAGGTATCATGTATTTGACAACTCCATAATTCATATCTGTCCACACTTCGCAAAAGACAAGGTATGATTCATTTACGTACATTTCTAGCTTAAATTAATTAAGAGAACCACTCAGAACCGATAAACCAAAACAGTTCTTAGTACCAACACTTAAACTCCTCACGTGCTAATTAGTAACTAACTAAAATATTCAAGGAGGCAAACAAAACATAGCTCAGGCGTATCTCCCATCAGGTCTTAATTTATTAATGGCCAGATCTGGGCCATACCACTGACCTGGCCTGACACATTAGACGGCTGACTTACGAGTCTTCAACACACGACGAGGATCGATCAGCCCTAACGAGTAGATAATTGACAGTATCACGTGGTACAGCCTGCAGTCTACCGTCCATGTGTATACTTGTACCGGTTTAAGGCCATTCTAATAACTGTGTGGTCGCTTTGCCAGTTGTTTTGTCTTTAGATAGGTTATTGTGAGTCTGATGAAGTCTGTTTCTGCGGGTTGTTAGGGATTGATCCCTATTTCCATGATTGTCCAGTTGTAAGATTACCTCTCATTCAATGAAACTAACTGCCCCAATTTACTGCAAAATCCTTTACTTCTGCTTTACAGAACCAAAAACATCACTCGGTTTAACCTTTAAAAACAGATAGACATACATATACTTACAGTCCATTGTTTATGCTACAAATTTTAGCCAATCATGTTAATAATCGAATAGCAGCAACCGCAAAAGGAAGTAAGCTTATTGTAGAACACAAGTACAATTGGCAATATTGCCATTGATTTTAAAACAACATTAATAAAATAACCTTTTAAATAGAAATGTCCGTAAAAGGCAACACATCCTAAATTCAATGAGGTAGCGAATATGAATGGGGTTACCGCGGTTACTGAGTCGATTCGGCGGATAATTGGACCTTCGCGGATACGTGAAACGCGTAGTGCTGAGTAAATGCGGTCATAAGTCTTAATGGTAGGGCATTGAAGCCAGCGATTTCTATGGCCGATGTTAGGAAATATGTTTTGGGTGGATTCAGCTTGAACCTAATTAAGAAGACAACACAGTGTTCTTCTCTTCTCTCGGTACAATAAATATCAAAACAGCCTATCCAAAGTTTTATATGTGCTTGAAGTTTTAAAATAAATTTTTAAAAACAGTAATTTCACGTAACTTACGAACAACCTCTCACAAGTACCTCTAGACAAAAGTTGGAGTGTTAGAAGCTAAGTGTATTTAAGCTAACAAAATCAAGACTAGGTACCTAATTCCACGCACCCATTACTTGGAGAGTTACCATTTTGACTGAACCCAAATTAAAGTTTGCGTTCAGTCAAAATGCCTGAATGAAATGCCTGCCACTTTCATCTCTGCACCACCTTAAGGTATATGACTGTGAGACAATGCCCAAGGCATTAAGTCCGCCTGTACATTTGTTACTGTACTAAGTCTAAAATAAAAAAAAGTTATATAAAAGTTGCTATAAATAGCGCAAATCAATCTGATTAGTGCTTTGCCGATCTCCGAGCCCCTGATAAATCCTAGAGTGACGTAGATTGAGGTTGCAGAAAGTTGAAGTGGATGGGGTACTAAACCGCCCATCACAGTGAATAGTGATCGTGTTCCGAATTAAATGGAAGTAACTTAAGTAAAGCCATTGATTGATTGATGTAAATTGATTGCCTTCCCGGAATATATGTGAGAATATTTTATACGTACTATTTCCTTGAATCACCTTACTCTGGGTTCTGGATACATTCGGATGATTGCGTTCGTATTTATTTACGAAGTGTCCGAGACCTTTCTGTGATGTATTGTAGCGACAAAGAAGAAACTTTACCTTAACGATATTTGTGTCGTTTGTGTACTACCGAAATCATCTTGAATAGCTATCAATGTCCAAGAAAAATGACATATGATTTAAACATTCCTTATATTAATTAAGCTTTTATTTAAATCCATCTTGTTGACACCCAAATTAGATACTGCATCATTTATATTTTCTGCAATAAGCAGATGCCAAAGCAACCATATTTATAGTGGCTATCCCCGTCTTTCACATCTAACTGCATTGAATGAAACAACACGGTCTACAGGATCCCTTTATAATGAAAACTTGATCAAACAAACGCGTAGTATTTCATCCCAGGTGTACCACAATCGTATGGATCTGAGCTTCTCCGGTGCGATTGTCTCTTTGTTGGACATCAGGCCTGTCAACAGTTGTCACCCGCCTGTGGCTGGGTATGCAAAGAGAATGTGAGCATGCTATACATGAGGATAGAAGGTTAAGTCTCCATAAATAAGGTAGAAATCCAAACTGTCTTCATCAATTGTGACTTTGGTCAGGACATTCATTGATTGCTTTTTAATGCAATGTTTGATGTTTGTTTATCTTAACTGTTGATCATAAAGTTTATTTTCCTTACTCCAAAATATTAAGAGACGCCGTCATCATCTAAATACAAACTCTGTGATTTGCATGAGATTGTGTCATGAGAACTAGATTAGTTATTTAATATTGATCCCACTTATATTAATGTATTAATCTTGACTACTTTCCGCTGATATGGTCCTTCTGAAGTTCAAACTCGTCCACATTATTTTACAATCGCACTATCAGGAATCGCAACCTGAATAGAATACTGTTTGGAATTGAGATACTTGTGACACTGTGGTTTGACGTAGAAATAGTAGGAACTTACATTCTACAGTTGATTTATAGTTTTTTTTCTAGGCTCTTGTTCATCCACTCATTGTCTTTCTGGCTTGTCCCATCCCAATCCACTTGGGGCTTTTGCAATGTTCTTTTTTTCTTATCATTCCTCACACAATCTTAATATCTATTCTTTGGACGAATTCATCTTTCTATGTCTTCATTGAATTCATTTCCTACTTACAAGTTGCACGTATTAAGTCTTTCTTAAATGTCGTAATTCATAGCGTCGCCGTCGTCTACTCTACAAGAAAGCATTTCACTAAAATTGGACCGACCGTTAAGGAGTTCAAACACATACACACTTAAAATTCTTCGCATAAAAATATGCACATGTACCTAATAACTTATTATAATTTGTATTTATAGAACTGTAAAACAACGTCTTTTTTAGCTTGAGAACTACTTATCCGATTTACGTGATTTTAGTTTTAATTGATAAAATTACCTACTTCAAAAAATTGACAACGTTACTCAGTTTTTGAATTATGATACAATACTACGTGGTATCAAGGGAATATAATTAAGACATTCTCTCCATTAGAACAAGTTCCGTAACACGTAAAGCAAGAAAATTACTGTACTAACGCTTTTAACATAAACTTTATATCAACTTTAAATAATACGTAGGAAAAACTTCTGACGTGAAGTCAAGGTAAAGGAATATATCTTTAATGGCTACAGGAATAAAGGTTAAAGTGCAGTGCAGTGATGTGCCTCGTATCGGCGACATATCGGGCTGCGTTCGGAAACGTCACGCGCGCCGTTTGTCGCGGGCGGTCACGTTTCGCGAACGGTAGCCGAGTGCTGTCGATACGACATGTTTACTACTATCGATTATCGATAAAATGCAAGCCTGGTCTACAATAATACTGCTACTCTATTATATCCCTTTCTAGACTAGTTGCTGACAATATTATGAATCGTAAAACATTTTTATGCATAAGCGCCGACTTGACTGTGTAAAATGAAAGTTAAATCATAATCATGGTATCAGATATGCAAAACAAAGTGTCAAAGAGACTCAGCTAGCAGATATCAGGTTGAGTCACTTTAGTACGACGTTAGACGAGCATAATTCCAGTAATATAACCTCAACAAAATAAACACTTCTGTCGCATTAGTATTCAAAGAAAGCGTACATGACACTTCCAAAAAATCTGCAAGAGATTTAAGTCTATCGATAAAATTCTTTACTCGCGGCACATGCCTAACAACAAAGGAACAGCATCCGTGGGAAAATCAACAGGGCTTTTTAAAATCTAGCTAAAAGCAGCTTGGGTATGCCCATAGTCATATATTAAGACTGCATTACTAGATTACTTGGCTGGATCTTATGGTGTTTTCCTATTTCGGGTTAGCTGATTTACAACCTCCGTGGAACATTGGCCCCGTAATGATGGTCCTACTGATGCATATCAGGTCTAAGCCTGAGTTATTCGCATGCACATGAATATGTATGAAACGGTTACATCATATGTTATTAAATAGTCGCTATAACATATTAGTATTACACTGATTAAACGAAGATCCTTGCTTATGTTGGTAGGTCAAGGAATACTGTAGGGTTCACATGGTAATCGTTTGGTTAACACGCATAACCTAGATCAGACCTCGCATCTTTTATATAGATTTGAATAGGTCTTCAGATACATGTCTATAATGAGTGGTAAGGAAATCTTAAGGGTCAAACAAAACACTGATTTACATGTCCCGTGACACAAATGCAGAAAAATGCCATACTCAAAGAAAATATCACAAAAAGTTAATCAGAAAAATAACTCCCCAAAAACAAAGTTACGAATCACACGTTTTTAACAACATAAATCCTCTAACAATACCAGGATAAGCTGCCAATACAAACTAAAAATTTAATAAACAACAACAAAATAGCAACATTTACTTCAATGAACCGCAATTTCTACAGCTTTTAAATCATTGCCGGCCAGACAGCTGGTCGCCGTAATCACTTCTGTTTATAAATCCCTTTAAATCTTAAGCAAGCTATGTGATAAAGTTGAAAGTAGCCAATCTCGTACAATTGAGTGGCTGGACGTTGATAAATTACCAAACTAGATCTTGTTAGTCGTTGCGGTATTTAGTATTCATAAATTTTCGTAAACGCATGCCTCTAATATATTTTCTATTCTACGCTAGTACACACGTGCGTTGACTTAGCTTATTTAACTTAAATGTCAAGTGATTCAGGCTTTGTAGCCTTCGGTTTGATTTAGTTCCCATTTTGTATTGGCTTTCCGATGTTTGTTTTTGTTACCGATATCTTATCTTTGGTTGACGTTTCTGATATTGTTATTGTATTTGTCAGACATCTGTTCAATTTGATTATATCCTTCAGATTCAATTTTAGGTGATTTATATTATTTATTGTTGGTCCTTTATCAGTATTAGTATCTTGTGTGAAATTGTGATAAATTACTTTATTTATGACATTGTTTATCTTTGTCGTCTGTCCTTGTATCTCATCTCTAGTACATATTTTTTAAAATCAATCTCATAACTATCTGTATCGATAGTGATACAACCACTCTCGTTTTCTTAAGCAGAGGTGTCTATTAAAGTTCAAAGTGCATTGACACGATTCATGATCGCGTGTGAAGCTCCGTTGAACTCTGTAATTGTGATTTTAAATTAGGTATAAAAATTATATATTGATTTTTTGTCTATACGTTGATATTTTATATTCGTGGTCGTTTCGCATAGATCCTGGAAATATCCTTAAATGTCAAGTTACGGAAACAATAGCTTGAGTTCCGTAATTTGTATTTATAAGTTATATAAAAATCCCTTCTGCTTCCATCTTGCCTCCTGGATCCATCCATCCAGATTGACGGTAATTAAAACCAAAAACTTAGGCTTCTCTGTAAAATTTTTAGTTTATTATATCCTTTAACTCATAAAACTTGCCATGACTGTTGTCCACTCGACAGGAGACCATGTGCTTGCATATTTGCGACCCCAATAAGGTCCACCTGAGCCGTTTATGCCAAACGAGAGCGGGACCTCTCCGTCGCAAATCAACGAGAGCCTAATAGCACTGTCTCCATTATAGGACCCTTATAGGACAGAAGCCTTGTACTGGTGTAGTGTATGAGGGGCGTTACGGGTGCCTAATGTGGCCTTATTCCATGCTAGAGGCCTTAATCTCGGCTGAATTTTAAAAGGTTTTTAGAAAGTGTTGTTTCGTTTTAGTGCGATGCACTCGTTCGTATTTATTGGCTGTATAATGTCCCTATTAAAGGTTTGCAATCACTCTGCTGTTTCCAGTCGTCTTGCCAACTGCTGGTGTAGTGTTTTGGTAATGTTTATGTTAGTTGTTTCCCTTTTTATGGATTGAAATAAATATTTATTTACTTCATTTATTTAAAACCTTTATTATCAGGCAACTATGGCCCATAGATGTACCTTACAAAGTGGCATAAATATTACCATTTTTTTTTGGATAGTACCTCTCTTTGTTCAGCACTCTAAGGCTACTTAACTCGTCGAGTACCGGTTTTATAGACACAATTAAAGAATAATAGGTCGCGGTCACCGGTGACCGCTTGGTGTTTGACAGTTTAACCGGATAAGTTGGTTTTAGTAAATAAACTTAAGCCTATGTTAGTAGCACTTCACTATTGCACTAAGTCACTGTGCTCGTGTATGGCAGTGTGTTCGTTCATTCTTAGGACAACGTTATAATTGTATGCCGTCACGAAGTCACTAACAGATGCTTTTTTATGTAAATCTAATAGACTTTCCATGACAAACTCAATAACACCTAACGCCTAAACAAACTTAATTATTTGAAACTTCAATAAAAGTCAAAACTAGATTGAAATAAAGTTCAAAATACATGTAATTACAGCCTGGACTAGCGCCTGTCCTAATTTAGATAAACATTCACCGAAATGATTTATTTCGACGCAGCTGCGCCACAAAGGCTTGCTTCCATTCCCACATTACTCAAAGCTATGACTGATGGTAGAACCCATCTTATCTTCTGTACTTCACATTCTTAAACCTAATCTAATTATTGTGTTTTCTTGTCTCAATATACTCAATTATAGTACTAGATTGCTTCCTTTATCGAGTTGCTATAAACAGAATTGGTTTTGATATTCAAATCGGATAGTATTTCGAATTTCGGAAATTGTCATCACATAACATCACGCCTTTTTTTATCCCCGAAGAGATATGCAGAGGTGCACATTACGGCACTTAATGCCACTGTACAACGTAACACCCACTTTTCCCTATTTATGTTATGAGTCCCATGTAATAGGGGGTGAGCCTATTGCCTTATACCGGGCACAATTCCAGGTTCCGTGTTACTAATGAGATTTTTTTAAACCCTGTAATATTTTGCCCGACCCGGGGATCAAACCCGAGACCCCTTGGCCGGCAGTCGCACTTGCGACCACTCGGCCAACGGGTCAGTCATCATGGAGTTAAAAATGGTGTCTATTGTTTGGCAGGAGTACCACCAATATTGTGTGAAAGCCATAATATAGCTGGCAATTCGGTGTTACATTAAATATGTGGTGGACTTATTACACTAAAAAGTTGTATGTGATATAATATTATTAAATTCAATTGTTGAATTTCAATCTTGATCGAATAATTGGTGTCGACAAGCTAATGTCTTGATTCTGTGTAAAATAATTTGAAATCTATGTAAATTATATGCAAATAAGATTACCTGAGTTTAATATTGTCTGAGTAATTCTGTTGCTAATTTGTTTATTTGGAAGTTGGATAGCATAAACATAGTTTCATTGCTACACCTACAAGTAATCTTTGCGACAGAATTTGTATTAGAACATTCGGCTTACTTTACTAGTTGGCTTGAAGTAAGTCCCATTCTGTGTAGAAAAATTGGTAACACAATAATAATGTCAAATATGCTTACCAGAGAATCTGCGGTAATATCTGCATCTTTATTCTTAATTTTAAAATCTTTGTTGCTGAGTATTTTGCAATTAAAACATTCAATACAAATCCAACAAGAGAAACCAAAATTTGCTTACAAATCGTGATTTATAAATCATCTGGAGCTATTTGAGTAATCACGGAGTAATAGTTTTAGTTAGAGGAATAGTAAAATGATTTCATAATTTTAATATAAATTTATTAATTTTAGGATATTTTATTGTAATTTTAACCATATATCTACCATCAAAACATAGATATGTTAATTAGTACACATTACACTACACTATCAAGTTTATTGATTGTAATCTTAAATCGACTCTTTTAGTAGCTTTTTTTGAGTGGGCAACATTATCAAATGTCTTCTCCCGCCTTGGGTTAGGCGAGATGAGTGTCAGACTCTTACTGACTACAAACCACCCGTCGCTACTCCTGCTCTTAGAGCCTCAGCGCCGACAACCCGTTAGGCCTAATACCTGCCTCGTAGAGTAATGAGGTAGACACATTTTATTTCTTTTAAAAATTTCCTTTGCCAAACATAACTGCAAAAACCAAAACAAAATACAAAGTTTAATCCTAGTACTTAATAAGAACATCTGTTATCTCCCATTTCACGTTGTAAGGACCCTTCAAAATTTTGAACATTTCAAATAGTCAATAGAGCTCAAGATTAGTGATGCGATAAGGATTGAACTGACTGTATCTTAGCGACTGTCAATTTTAGAGTAGGAACCGCACTATCGACTAGCATCACGTTGTCATTCGAATACAGTATAAAAAATATTATTGATGTTACAAGGCTTGATTACAAGTTGTATTAGTATTGTAGTCTGATTTAGTTATTTGGAATGTTCCTGTCATGTCCGCCAATTTTGAAAATGGAGTATGATTCATACCACAATTTCTTTTAAGAATTAATTACCCAGTCGGTTAGTATGTCTGTCTGTTTGTTATTGAAGCTATGTGTTTATTTCAAATCGTAAATGAATATAGAGAAAAACGAGCAAGATACTCTATAGTTACATTCTTAAAAGACAATAGTAAGCCATAGTAAGCTCAACTAATAACATCAAATTCAATCATTCCATACAAATCCCATTGAAAAGCCACTTAAATAAATAATCCTTCATTAAACAAAGTTCCTAACAATTAATCCGTGGAACCATTAAGCACAACTATAAATCGCTTTTAATTTCACGGTCCAATCTAAACCGGAGCTCGGCACGTGCGCAGCGATACGATCTAATCGCGCGATCGGGACGCAACTCATTGTCGCAGTCGCGCGCCCCAAGCGCGTGTCCAAACATTGTCCCCTGTGGCACACCGCGATTGCGACTCTTTCGAGAATGCTAATAGAAATTAGTTTGATGAGTGACAATTTGATTATGAAACTGTTGTGTAAGATTGATTGAGAATATTGCTGTGTAAGATGTTATCGGGGTCTGTTTCTATAGAGGAAATAGTTTCGAAAAGACACGTATGAATCACTTGATTTCTTCATGCCTAACCTTTAGTAAACTTGTAATTCGTTCTTTTAGAGTATTTTTTTAAGGGGCAAGTCCGTCACAACCTTTAAAAATTTTCTCTTAGAGTATGTTGAGAGTCTATGTCCACTGAACACTTCATAGATCATGGATTCCGGTGATTAAAATTCCCTTTTTAAGATAAGCTTGAATTTCTTCTCCGTACAATCTAATTAATGTTAATATTCCGAGTAGTTACAAGTTTCAAAACCTAATAATGAGTCTAATCAAAAATATAGTAAATCTAATATAAAATGAAAAATAAATAGTTTAAATATGTAATTTAATTAACCAATCATTACTAACGCCTTTAAATCATATAAATATATAAACTTAACGTAACCGTTTTTTAAATAATTGCAACAATTGACAATGTAACAACAATAGGTGTTGTGAAAATCGCAGAGCATTTATTAACAATGAGATATTATCTGGCCTTAATGAAATTCAATTAATCAATGATTTATAAGTCCGGGGAAATAACGAATTGCACTGGAATGCTACATATTTTGAATGATATCATGACTATTTTCATTAAGTTCTATTGTTTGTAATTAATTACTATCCGATCGAGTTATGCAGTAGCACGGATGCTGAGCAAAAGCTAAGATTAATTATTATCTGATGGCAAAAGATAATGTTATTTACGGATAAACGTATAATAATGTGCCCGTTTCCACCACAATATCAAATGCCTATGACTGCTCACTGTTGGTCTACGAGTCTCCTCTGCATTTGCCATAATACAAAGCAAATGGGTCTTTTTTTAAGGAGGAAAATTATCAAATGAGTTCTTCCGCCTGGGTGAGGCGGGAGGGGGTATCAGACTCGTACTGAGTACTCGTACCCTGTTCCTACTCTTGCCCCCCGAGCCGGCAACCCATTAAGTCCTCCATGGCTCCGTATCGGCATGATCCCTATTCGGCCCCTTCCGTGGTGGTCTGATGGCTCTTTGAGGCGCGCGCGGAACCCGACGCGCCGTACGCTCGGGTCCGGGTCTGGTCGGACGGCGAGCCACCCATGCTCGCCATCCGCAGGCCCGTGCTTACGGTGGCCGGAGATCGTCCCGTGATCCCCGATGCCCAGGATGTCCTTCGCGACGGCTGGGCAGTGAGGAGGCAGTGCTTCGCTGCCTCACGTGTCCCGCCTCCTCCTTAGCTAGCATAAGCAAATGGGTCTGCTATAATCATCATGCTTGGCGAACTGATTGAAGACCTCAGTATAAAAGGTTCAGGTTTATCAGATAGCTGCCGGCCATAACGTGTAGTCTCTACCAAATTCAACTGTATTATTAATCTTTACAAACTTTGATATCTATAAACAAACGTCTTATTTCAACTGACACAACAATAAACCTAATAATAGTGATATTTCATTTCATATATCTTGAAATGAAATGCATACGTTAACAAGCATATTGTACAACACTAGCTCAAGATCTATACATGCAAATCAAAGAACAAAGGGGATTTAGGGCAGTGTAACACGATCCTCCATATTGTTGGCGCATGTGACGCAACGTATCTGTCGCACGCGCAGCCAAGATGGCGGAGTGATCGAGGGCCGACAGCCGTGGCGAAAGGATGCGCTCGCGCCGTGAAATCGCTCGTTACGGCTCTTGTGTTAAAACTTATACACCACTACGTGCAACCACAAATTATTTGATTAAAAGTCGAAATTGGACCGACTGTATATCGATCGTGGAATGTTAATTCAGAATGTTAGAATTTCAAATCATTGAATTCACATTCCGATAGTGACGGGGTTAGAGGTGTCTCGTAAAGCAATGGACAGATTCTGTGATAAACATCTACCGTTAGTTAGGTCGTGCTTGTTAGTACGAAAAAACTACTATTTGATATTGATATCGGAAAAGGAGCTGAATTTAAATTAATCTGTATAAATATTGATATTGGTTATTGTAGCCAATTATCCAAATATCATTCGACAAGCTTTATGCGCTTTGATCATATTGCTTTAACTCAAGACACAGAATATATATGAAACTGATTCCCATAGAATGAAACTTGTTCCCAAAGATGTTCCAGATCCTTCGCACCTGAAATATGGAACGGTTGTAAACGTTAGAGTTAACAGTTACCCAATCGAAGTCCGTGCTAACTCAATCGATTCCCAGAGCACTAGTAACCTTTACTTTAGTCCTTATCCTGGCTGATAGCATCAGAAACAGACGCCCTATATAGGAGCATGCGCTGGCAAATGTTCATAGGACTCCGACAAGACTGGACCGTTACGCGCTGCAATCTATAAATCCCAACTTGACAAAATAATAGGCTAGTCGATAGTTCCTCGCTATTAACGCCCAGCAAGATATATTGAATCTACTCTTCTCAATCAGATACCTTAATAGAGGCTCCTGCTTCGTAATAGAAAGTAAACTGCCTTAACTTTACTGTAGTGCTGTGTTAAAATCGCTGTCACACAAATCTTAAGACACTTGTAATATAGTGTAATTGCTGGCAGCGATTGAGTTGGATTGTATTTCGAGTACTGATAATTACGTTCGATATAACATTGATCACTGATTCGTTTCCTATTAGACGGTTTAGATGCTAATATTCAGGGTATCGATTGCCCAGCGCACGGTGATTTTATCTTTTTTTTTTCACATGGTCGTAAGAAGGAGTACGAAAAACTGACGGTCAGTCTTCAATATTAGAACAAAATTTACATGTATTTTATTGGAATTGGGCTTCAAAATTTTATCAAAATAAGTGCATTCGTTTTTGTCATTGTGCGAGCAGAGAAAAAATATTAAAAAACTTGTTCACTCGATATCTTTGACGGTGACATTTATTTTCAGTTTGAAATAGTACTGATTTAATTGTTAATGCCTTCAACTGTAGTCCACCTCCTGAGGATACGATACGAACTAATCGAACTATTTCTCTGTAATATTACTATCTGTCAAAAGATAATCTATGTCTTCATCCATAGTGTTGATTTTACAACCCGTATCATTATTTTACGACGAACAAATCACTACAGATTTTATGATGGCTAAATAATTAACGGCGTCCGAGTATCTTCGTGTAATTTCATCGTTACGACCTACATATATTGCCTCAAGATTGAATGTAAAACATATCTTTTGGACTCCCATAACATGGACATTTACTCTGAACATAACACTTATTATTTATAGACGAAATATTTATATCTCTATCGTTTATTTCGCGTTTTCATCATTTACTAGCAATCGACTGCATCTTGTAAATTTATGTTTCATATGCAAATAAGTGAACTTTTGGATTTATACAAGCTATTAAATTCATTCAAGCAGCGTGTGACCTAAGTTATGATCTTGTTCCACGTCATATAAATAATTGTTACTACCTCATATTTTTAACAGGACACAGGTCAATTTTATCCTTGAATTGACATATTTGCTAACTAGAATTTGAGATGTTAGCAAAAAGAAATCAAGACGTTAGTCAGCGAATGGATACTAAATGATGATTTTTAGCTAAAAAATTAATTGCCGAATACATATGTAAAGGTAGTATAGTACCCATAGTGACTTATAGACTACACAATAAAAAAAGTATGAACTACAGATTTGTACATCAGATAGTCTACTTTAACTCACTAAAAATAAGGTGCTAATATGTAATAAATAACAAATTATTTGATTTTACGCTGGTAACAAACATTACGTCTTCTTTTACATGTAGTTTTACTTACAAAATGTTATGTTATCCTAGTTTTGGTTCAATCCTCTTCTCAATAGCATATTTATTGGTCGCAGTAATACAAACATGTGAGGTGTCGTCGTTGTAGTCGGCCTGTGTCTATGTGTGGAATGGACATCTACATCAATGACACGCGACACGGAATCAAATGCTGTACGATGTACTAACGCGCTGTTCGTAATGGTGGTTGAACTTGCATAGGATTTTTTTAAGATATTTATTTTAGTATTCAACATTTGTAAGTGAAACTTTAGATCTTTTGCTATCAGTTATTTTAATCGTCATTGTGACTCCCTTTGGAGTTTCTATTTCTATGAAGCAAATTTATTTTTTTGGAATATCCTTCATACCTGAATTCTCAATAATAGTCTTAGTATAGTCTTTCTCAATAACTCTCTGATGTCGTGTGAAAGGCAAGATGATATTACATACATACATAACATAACGCCTTTTATCCCCGAAGGTGTAGGCAGAGGTGCACATTGTGCCACTGTACAATGTAACACCCACTTTTCACTATTTATATTATGAGTCCCATGTAATAGAGGGTGAGCCTATTGCCATTACAAGAAGATGATATTACAAGGGAACTAATATTCATGCCTGATTATCCTGTGCCTGCTTTTCTTATTAGTATTACTGTCATAGGACTTTAAAATCTAGGAAGTACGAAAACGAAAAGTTATTATGATACTAAAGTGTTCAATGTAAACTTGCCTTTAGCCAGTACAACGCTCGGAAATGTGAATGTCAAGGTACGCTATGTGAGACAAATCTGTGTGTTTGAGTGCGGAAATCGATTCTACATGTTCTTACATCTCGATATTACATGAATTCTTAGTACGACAAATTGTTATCGGAATATGTACGAAGTTGACGGTCTCATTCATCGAATGGTTGCAGAGCGAGGTCTCGGGGATCTTTTCGATTTTCGGATTATCGAAATCTTAAGAATGTCTTCAAGCCCAAGTGAATAGGTTGCCTACAGTCAGGCGTACTCCATCGCTGGCTATATATATCCTTAGGTACCAGCAGGGAAATGGCTAAACGTAGAAATACATAGTTTTACGAGGTTATCACAATGAGTTCAAAAAACTATCCCATCTAAAATATAAAAAGTCTTTGTGTCATTTAACTCATCTTCACTTGATAACTGAAATGCAAGCGCAATAGTTACATCATCGTCGCGTCGATCGTAATCATAGCATTGTACAACAATATTTATGAGATGATCCCAGACCATCTAGAGGTGTGCAATGTGCATAGATCTACTAAACATGAATTTAGGATTAACTACTTCAATATTGTACAGTTGAAATCGTGGCTCGATTTTAATCTGTATTGTTTAAGGATATGGTTTTGCTGGATAAGGACTAAATGAGGAGATAAATCATATACTATATAGTAAGTGACCTGCATCGCCTACGGATACAGAGCAGTCACAAATGTGTTACGGCCTTTGAGCCTCCAATAAGTATAAGGTGTAAAATTTCAAAGTTGTAAAATCCGAAAAATTTTTTCGACCAATTACTTTGTTTGGTTGTGTATAGGTTGTTGTTTTTGTTGGAAACGTAACCAATGAAGCAGCTTGTATAATAACATTATTATGAGTTTCTGATTGTTGTAGTATTATGAGTATCGTGAAATATTAAACATCGTCAAACATTTTACTGTACTACATTAACAGCTATTTATAGTCTACGATTTCAAAATTTACAATAACCAGCTTATGAATAGCTTATGAATGTATGTTCAGAAGTCGTTTAATTGTAATGAATCTAATAAATTTCGCAAAACGAACGGCACCAGCGTATCCTATAGAACTGTTCGATCGCAAATAATTTAGGAGCACATAATATTTTGGTCTAATCACCCCTTTACTGGTAACTATTGTGTAAATGATTAACGTATAGTGCGAGTCGTGCATCATTTGCCACGCTCGTATTTATTTATGCCACCGGTTAGTGAACGGTTTGACTCAATTTACTGCTTAATCTGATCCACTGAAGATGGTACGTGGTGCATCGTTTACATTACACAATTTTATGGGCTTAGCCGCAATTTAAATGATCTCTAACAGATGCGCAATTTCGAAATCCTATCGCCATAAACCAAAACAATTAAAATGACTTTTGTTTACTTAAATAATGATAGTTAAACAAGCCTTGATAAACGAGAAAATAGAAGCATTCCAAAGCCGTGACCTAGCAAAGCAATTTAGTGCATTATTGCAACGCACTGAGGCGACCGTTACACGTAATTGACGCACTAAATAATCACATACGCGTAGCCGATGTCGAATGTCGAAACAAAAATACATAATGGTGTTCCGACCACAGAACCGCATTAACAATTTGCTTAGCGTTACCCAACTAAATAACTCAATACGGTGTGACAACGTAGCATCGTTTGACAGCGCACTTGTGGATTTCGGCTCGCGAGCTCTCATTTGCGATGTGAATTTACGAGGTAATGCCGTGGCAGGCGGGATAGAGTCGTCAGTCCCATGTAGTGCAACGCTAGGCAATAAATTAGCGCTCCGAAAGGTGTGTTCCCACGAAAGCTAAACCGTATCAAGATGGTGGTGCGCGGAACAGCGCCGCTCCAAGCCCGCTCGAAACGGGGACACGGGCGAAATGCTTTATTTTCCCCGCGATTTATTTTCTCTATGTGACATTTTGTTGCGTTTTGTTAGCTGTCACTCGCTCACACTTGCAGCGTACATTGTTTCAATTTATGCAACAGAGGTTTCAATGTTTATTTGCAGGTTATTGGTATGCCCTTGTTGCCTTTGTTAACATTCTTATACCAATTTGTCGGATTCAAGTTAAATGATAAACGATCTTTGTTGAATGAGTGGGCTATTTTACCTTTTTGCACATGCCTTGAAACCAAATGAGTACGACGTTTGTAACTGATGAGCAATGTATAATTCGAAAGTCGCAATTTCTTTTAATGGATTACACAAACAAAATTATAAAAATATTTCGACTAGGATCTAATTTAGATATAATTTTACCTAACGAACTAAAACAAAACGGAACAATACAGCAGAGTACGCACGTCACACGAACACGATTCACCTTGAGCTCATTGAAATTAATTAATTGAATAAATATGATTAAGCACCACATCCGTAATTGTGATCGATCGTGTGTCCACCACCCAAACAATGGTATTCGTGGGTTACCGGATAGAAATTACACAGTCGCTATTTAATATCCTTCGATCACGATATGAAAGTGGTCAGTTACTAGGTGACAGAGCTTTGTCTAAAGGGGCTGATTCTGACAGTCGGTGGGCGGGTGCTCTTGTATAATCGGGTGTCGAAAGAAATGCCAGCTATTATTTATGTGTGATGATTAATGAAGGTAATTAAGTTAAATGCTTTGTTGCTGTTGGTACCGTTTATGTAATAATTGAGCAGTTTAGTTTGTTGAATAGACTTCAAAAATTTCGGTTACCTCTTACAAGACAATAATCACATTTTACCATTGCATAGGTCGACATTTTAGACTTCTTGGGGGAAGTTTCAAAACTATTTTTTTATGGGACCAGCCCGCCACAACCTCCCAAAAACGCTGCAACTCCTATAAGCCAGGATCAACAGTAGATACAACCATGCAAACACCGGAACACTGAAGTCCCAGGGACATGACATCCCAGGTCTTGATTCCCGCAACAAAGTAAAACAGAAAATATTATAAGAGGAGAAAAAAAACGATAGTTTCCACTTCGCTCGGTGAATTACTGCAGGAGACAGAATGAATTAAGCCTAAAGGCACAAAAAAGAGACTGTACAACTGGGTGAAGCTCAGTCGCCAAGCACCACGGAAATTTGACTAATAACTAAGTGGGTCCTATGTGTGAGCTATTAAAACTGGTCTAAAAAACAGCTATTATTTATTGTGAACTTAACTATAATTACTGACATAATCTCAAAAACGTCTACTAGAAACCTTGAAGACTTAAACTAATCTAGAAACAGCCTTAAATATAAACAACAACAACAAACCAATACCCAAGTAAGTTAATGACCAATATTTCATGTTATTACTAGAAGTATATCAGCAGTGTCTCATTGTTCCAGCCTAAGTAAACTTAAGCCACTTCTCATAGGTAGCGGCTGACCCAAAACCGGAGGGACCGTCAGTTCGTGACCCGACCTGACCCCGATCTAGTAACCGCTTCGGAGCTATTGTCTCTTTGATTTGGGGATGGTGTAATTTATAAGCTGTTTCATATTTAAACGTAGTTCGTAGTAGTTTAGTGTCAATCTGAAACTGAAAATAATTAAAATAAAATTTGATTATCTACAATGTCCTATTTGAAGTCTTTTTTTTAAGGGCGGAAAATCGTCGAATGACTGCTCCCGCCCGGGTGAGGCGGGAGGGAGAGTCAGACTCTTACTGACTAAAAACCACCCCGTTCCTTCTGCGCGTCGAGCCGGAGCCTCGGTAACCCGTTAGGTTCTCCGCAACCAATTTAACTCGTCGAGTACCGGTTTTATAGACACAATTAAAGAACAATAGGTCGCGGTCACCGGTGACCGCTTGGTGTTTGACAGATTAAAGTCTTGTCATCAAAGTCTATAAGTATTTCATTAGTTAGTTTTCTATCTATGTTAGTTATCGATTAGGTTCCCTGATTCTGTAGACCAGAAAGAAGATGCTTAGAAAGTGGGTTGGAGAATGCAGTTGAGAGAGTTCAAGTTCATCAAGATTCGATCTCAATCAAATGTATAGTCCCATAGTCGGCAGACACCCGCGTGAAGAGTTGCAGTGTTGACAAATATATTCTAGTTTGCTACTTCCATCACCACAAAAATGACTTAGGTTTATCTTTAATTTGCCTTATTTTGCAATACTTTAAGGCACCGTATTATGTAAATGAAACAGACGAAAATGTTCAAGTAGGCCTAAACTATTGCGTCACAGCAACACGTCTGGTATTTACCTCATTTCGTATAACCGAGTGGCCCCTTAAAATTTTAATGTCTTTATCTGAAGCACTTTATTGAAAACTAGCTACTTCCGCGCGGTTTGACTCGCTCTGCTCGGCGCCTATTAATTGTAGTGTGATATTTTATAGCCTATAGCCTTCCTCGATAAATGGGCTATCCAACACAGAAAGAATTTTTCAAATCGGACCAGTAATTTCGGAGATTAGCGCGTTCAAACAAACAAACAAACAAATAAACTCTTTAGCTTTATAATATTAGTATAGATTAAGCAGTTCAACGGAAAGTTAACTAGCAATTAATAAACTATAACAAATAACGTGGGTGTTAGGGAATGTAGTTATGTTATGTTATAATAAAATAAATTTTCAGATAATATTTTTATTGCCACTTCACTCAGAAGGGTTTATGACAAATCAAGCAATAACCATTTGTACTTAAACTGAACTGTCGTTGGTGAACGTCGATACTAAAATCTTAATGTTTCTTTGTATCTGTTTATGTAATATTTATCGAACTAATTTTAATCTTTTGATTATTTTAATAGTCCCTTCGAATTCCTTTCGAACACGATCCGGATCATTTAATCTGGACTATTTTTACTTCTCAAGGCGATCAAAAGATTTTCTACAAATAAACTCTTATTTTTAGATACTAAAACCTACTTGAAATGATTTCTTCATTTAATATACTTAGTTAATTCATTATTTTATCACCTACTCACCAATTACTTATCTTACTATTTTCATAATCCTATGAAACTTCTCAGATATTTTAACTGTACATAAAATGTCTCCAAATATTGCCAGTCATACCAGAACAAATCGATATATCCCTCAACAAAGCGAGTAATGCCTCAATTCTTATAACTTGCAGTACAATGGCTGCGATATCACCATCGCTCGGATAAATCTCGAATCAGTAATTGAAATGTGTCTTTTTGACAGTCCACTCATGCAAACGAACATTGCTTGGTAATATAAAACTTTACAATGTCGAAATCATTCAATACACTTCACTTGTGCAAGTCCATGTCAAATCTATTATAAGTTTTATTTATGAATAATTATCCGTATACCCTGACGGTCACACCTGAATATTTTTTGCATAATGTGTAAAGGATTGCATAATTGGCTGTCTTTTAAGGGGTGTGTGCTTGTGATCTATCTGATTTGATTTGATGTATAAATGTGGTTATTTCGTTGTTCTAATCGATTCATGATTAAATAATTGACTGCACGGTTGGTGCGGTAGCTGGGCAACCGGCTGCCGTGCAACGTGTCGCGGGTTCGATTCCCGCACGGAACAACACTTTGTGTGATCCACAAATTGTTGTTTCGGGTCTGGGTGTCATGTGTATGTGAACTTGTATGTTTGTAAACGCACCCACGACACAGGAGATAATCCTAGTGTGGGGCAACGTTTTTTTAAAAAAAAAAAAAGATTATGTTATTTAGGAATATTTTTATAAACGTTTACATTATTCATAGTCAGAATGTTATTGTCTTTATAGTTATTGGTCATTTAGCTTAAAATTCTTCATAATAACAAGTCTGATATTTAGAAATATAAGAGACTTATGCCATTACGACATTACAACAAAACATCACGCCTTTTACCCCCGAAGGGGTATGTATAGGTGCACATTACGGCACTAAGTGCCACTGTACAATGTAACACCCACTTTTCACTATTTATGTTATGAATCCCATGTAATATCTGTCTATTGCCATATTTACTGTGATACTGTGAGTCTATTGCCATAATTTATGCATAATTTCAGACTCCGTACTTCTTGATTCAGATGGATTTTTAAACCCAGTAATACTTTGCCCGAGATCCCGAGACCTCTTGCCCAGCTGTCGCACTTGCAGCCAGGCAGACCAACGAGCCATTACGGACAACAACCACTGCACTGTATAGATAAGTTTGGCAACACCGATAACCACAGCTGACATAAAATATCACTAATATTAGATTGAAGTTGACACATAAGCACTCCAAATAATGTACCTAGCCCCAAAATCAAAAACAAAAGCCTAACAGCTGCACATAACAACAAGATACAATCATAGTATTCATGATACAGAAATCAATTAAAGTTTTATTGCAACGACTCCACGCTATTGTCTCGAATCATTTACATTACATACTATTAATGATGACTAGCTTTTTACTTACGACTGTGCCTGCTTATATTTTGAATATTTCATTCTAATACGTGGTTGACATGTATGAGAGGTTTATAACTCATTTGTTGTGCGTAATGGCCCATTGGCCGATTGGCTGCAAGTGCAACAGCCGGGCAAGGGGTCTCGGGTTCTCGGGTAAAGTATTACTGGGAAAAAAAATTCTCAGTAGAAGTACGGAGTCTTAATTGTGCGCGGTATATGGCAATAGGCTCACCCCCTATTACATGGGACTCATAACATAAATAGTGAAAAGTGGGTGTTACATTGTAAAGTGGCAACTAGTGCCGTAATATGCACCTTTGCTTAACCCTTCGGGGATAAAAGGCATGATGTTATGATATCCGTAATGGCGTAAGTGTTCAAGAAATCCTTTTTGTCTCGTCGTCTCTCGTGTCAATGAGATAAAAAGTTGTTTTTTTCGAGAATGGACATGCATCAAATAACTCCTGCACCTGCATATGTGTCCATAGTTCCAAACTCTTATTAATAAAAAAATAACCCCGTTACAAGTCCTGCTCTATGCCGAGGCCACAATATATCAGGGATAAAGATGAGATAGATAGATAGAGGGACAAACTGCCTCGTTGGCTGAGTGGTCGCAAGTGCGATTGTCGTACAAGGGGTCTCGGGTTCGATTCCCGGGTCGGGCAAAGTATTACCTACTAGGTTTTTAAAAATCTCAGTTGTATCACATAGTCTGGAAATGTTCCCGGTATATGGCAACAGGCTCACCCCCTATTACATGGGACTCATAACATAAATAGTGAAAAGTGGGTGTTACATTGTACAGTTGCATTAAGTGCCGTAAGGTGCACCTCTGCCTACCCCTTCGGAGATAAAAGGCGTGATGTTATGTATTTAAAGCTTAGATATAAAATTACATGTGTTACTCCCAAAAGGAACCTTACCTATATTGAAAGAATGTCCAAATCAGTCAAGTAATTTCGAATCATATACAATACAAACAGACACTCAAATGTTTCCTCTTTATAATATTAGTACTGGTATTATAAAACAAAAGAGTGTTGCAAGTGGTAAATGAGATCATTTGATCACCATTGTCTGACCCTGTATAGATTAATGATTGGGGACGTGGAACCTGATGAAGGATGAAGATTGGTATCTGATTGTCATGATTACAAAGGTCTAAGTTTGTAATAGGTGCTGTTTGTACTGTAATCTATTTTGGTGTTGTCAATGTGTTGGTACGGTATTTCGTTTGGAAGTTTCAAGATGTAAATGTTGTTGATGACGATGATGACGATGATGAAAGTTTTCTTTTTAAGTTACTAAATTCTCAGTAGGGACTAAAACTAGTAAATGGTTATTAAAACATTTACCGGAGGCCCAATTACCCTCACCTTCCCCAATCTCCCCAATTCCTGAATCCCCAACGATCTTTAAACTTCTCATTCCCCAAAAGGCCGGTAACGCACTTGTAACGCCTCTGGTGTTCCAGGTGTCCATGGGCGACGCCGATTGCTTACCATCAGGTGATCCGTAAGCTCGTTTACTGACTTAAGTCATAAAAAAATGTAGATTTGTCTTCAAAAGTGCATCAAACTCTAATAAGCATTTCGCTCAAATGAAAATCTCCATAATTTTTTATGTTAATATTTGATTAAGTCATGTTATCTATCTTTAAAGATTGCTAAAGTACTCAATTTATACAAATAAATAAGTAATAGTGTAACAGCAAAATGATTTAATCGAACCACAAAAGACGGTATTTGCTATAGAAAATATAGCTGTAACAGACTGTAGACATGTCTTATATTAAAAGCAAACATTTGCGACAGATCAGGAATAAAACATACACCTACAAAAACAATAAAATCGTACACAAACGTAATCGTTATAGGCCTTCCCACAAAAGATAAAGAGTTGACACACACCCTTCACAAAGCCGTTCTGCAAAACCAATTCACCAATCAAAATGAGACTTTCCAAAAAAACGCAATTGACATCATTTCGCATCGAACACAACAAACAAAAGACGATTCTGAACAACAAAAAATAAGATTTTAAACATCGTCAAATCAGGGTCGTGATTCCACGGTAATCAAAACAAAGGTTTTTTGTATTAAAATGTCATGGTGTCGGGGGGATTCGAGGTTTTTGTGGGGTTTCTATGAAAAGGGGATGTAACTGTTTCATTGAAGAGTTGGGGAAGATGCAGCCGATGGACCGCGTCGGGTCACGCCGCAGCTGCTGTCCGATGACCTGACTTGTTTCCATTATCAGTGTCCGGACAATAATGGATTTAAAAAGTTAAGGTTGTAAAATATGGATTATTATGTTAAGATAATCCATCCCCATTCCCAGAAGTCATATTGTGATCTTAGTGTAAAGTAATCAATTTGATTTAATTTAAAAAATTGTATCATGAAATGTATCTACATAACTACAAAAATCCCTAAAATAGGTATGATCAAACCAGTTGTTAATAGGTCAATATTTTCAGATTTATGTTCTGTATGTGTAAGTGTAGTGGTAAACTAAATGCTAAAAATCTATTGATGAATTAATTATTAACAATTTGCATTTTTATTTGTCACATTATTTCGCAATAGAACACTGAATACAAAATTACTGTAAGTACCCATGCAAAAGCGCCACCTGGTGGATAAAAAAAGAAACTTAAATAACCTACAAAACTTTTGTTAAATTCACATCTTTCACTAAATACATAAAATACACACGTGAATTTTATTTTGAACCTAGTGACAATGGACAAGATCTCAGCGTTTCGACCTCCGACACGGAAGGTAAGACGTCACGACCTGACAAAATCATCACAATACAAGTCGTGAGCGTCACCGTCCATTCACAAGCAAACGTCTGAGAAAAGCCTACGTGCAACTATTTTCGCAGCCGAAATTCATTTAACACGCTTCTCGAAATTAAAAGAGTAAAAAATCAATAGTTTTATTGTGTTTATTTCTGAGCCGTATTAATTTATTCGTCAGTTCGTTCTTTAAAAGAAAAGCGTCTCATTTTTATTTATTTTTTGTAATTAGTGTCGATTTTTACACGCAAAATGTTGCTTAAATCGTTGAGAATTATTTTGTTCAACATTTTACAGTAAGAATAATATAAAGATTCTTAAAAATAAGAAAATAAAATATACTTGAACATTGATACGGGCGCGCAAAAAACTACCCCATAGCTCGATAGATGGCGTTGGGATCGAGATAGATCGCGCTATGGTTTCGTTACCGCCATTTGGTTGGGTCGGAGCCGAATTTTCTCAAAAGTTAACTTTGCGCAGAGGCAATATCGTAACCAATGAGGTTAATCCGAGGTGCGATTATTGCTAGTTGAAAACTTTACCAATACCCCGCCGTGTGGACGTGAAATACCGTCCGCTATGGCAATTTTTGAATGGCCGTAACTGGCCTAAGAATTATCCTGAAATCTCTGTTGAATAGCGATTCCTTGCTATATACTCATTATTATAGCGTAAATATTTTAATAATAAAATAAAGGTTTGTAAATTACACCTGAATGTGTGTGTATTGCATATTATATTTTATTTTTTAAGTTTATGTATATCAAAGAAATAATGTAACGGAGATGCACAAATGAGCCGCTAGAGGGCACCCTCGTCGAAACTTAAACGTAAAATCTATTCACTACTATCAAAGATGCATTAAAAATTAAGAAATCTAATATAATAAAAGAAATGTGACATAATATTTCTTTACATTTTTTGACTTGACTATATTTATTACGGAAATTAGAGGTCTATTACTTGGTAGATGATAAAATAACATAACTTAACATCATGCCTTTTAAGGGGTATGCTGAGGTGCACATTACGGCACTTAATGCCATTGTACAATGTAACACCCACTTTTCACTATTTATGTTATGAGTCCCATGTAATAGGGATTGAGCCTATGCCGCCGGGCACATTTCCAAACTCCGTGCTACTACTGAGATTTTTAAAAACCCAGTAATACTTTTCCCGACCTGGGAATCTAACCCGACCCCTTGCCTGGCAGTCGCACTTGCGACCACTCAGTCAACGAGGCAGTCTTAGTGGATGACTAATAATTTTAATAATATTCTTAAATACATTTCAATAAACATGAGTTTCAAAGATAATACTAAAGTCCTTGCTACTTTTGACACATGAATGACTTATTAATCAAGTCGGTTTGTTCATTGGCTGTTAATACTTGTAATATTGCGTACTGGGTCCTATATTAAACATCATTTATCTGCCTGTTTGCGTAAACTGCACTCCGCACATGATATCCGAACGTTAGGAAATTGTTTCTACATTAGAATATTAATTATTATTGTTAGGATGGGTTTACAGTTCATTTTAAATTATTATTTAGAGACTTATGTCCAAATACTCTTGCAAACGTCACTCAATTATGTTCTGTCAATACAAATTCTTTGTAAAATGAAAGAGACGGCATGATATTTAAGTACAAGTTAAAATTTAGTAATATTTCAGTATTTTAGGCGTTCATCATCAACAGCCTATACCTAAATTCCCACTGCTGAGCAACGCGTCTTCTCACACGGAGAAGGATTCAGCATTAATCACCACGCTTGCTCAATGCGAGTTGGTGATTACAAACTTATAATGAGAAATTATAAGCCCAGGTTTCCTCACGTTTCCACACGTATTTGCCGTTGGTAGGTTTCGAACCCGCACCCTCATGCATGAGAAGCGGGCGTCTTAAACCTCCGGGCCACCACGACATGTTCCCATTAGCTTAGTAGTATTATATTTCTTAAAGGTTACACTGGAAGGTCGTGCTGAAGCCCTATCAGCATTACATAGTCTGCTGATCCATTGCCCTTCGCTAGTTCACAATGATGATACAGCCAAACGTCTCACGCAACCCATATTTTACAGTCACTGAAACTGGATATTAATATACAGTTTGTAAATAATTGAGAAACAACAGCTCTTTTAAATCCAAATCAAATTACAAGGAAAAGGGCATCGTAATATGAATAACCTTTAATAAAACTCGTAACATAATCTGCTTTTAAAAACAAATGACCGTCACTAAAAGGATTTTAAATCGATACAAACATTCGGCCGGATTACGTTTCGATCCAGATTCTTATACTTATGATTTGACATTCATACTCGGTGAAAGCGCTCGCTTATTACCAATCGATTCAAGCGATAATCGATCGTTCGGTTCGCATAATCGCATTAGCATCACGGGGGGTCCCGCTGTACGCGTGCCATTGCACTTCGGTAAGTGATCATACCATATACTTCGATCAAACACACGTACAACTTTATTTAGTAATCGATTCTTTATCAGCCCCTTCAGGTTTTCAGATCAAGGCCCAACTTACCGAGTTTACTCTACATTGTACTAATTAGCTTTCAAAAACTCATGTACAAAGTGACAGCTTATTTGTTATCCGAACGGAAACATTGGCCAATGTTTTGTCTGCTCACTGCGCCTGCGTTGCAAAACATGGAATCAATCAAAGCTGTACTTATCGAAATTAAAGGACGTAGCAGCCACGATCTCGCCGAGATGGATCGCTTAACGTTTAAAATCAAAATACAATATTAATTGCTATCCTTGCGTGTCCCGGACACCCATTCCGTCATTTAACATTCAAAATTAACCGAGAAGTCGTTTTATTCGTGATTGTTTATGTGGGTATTAAAATGTCGCGTAATTTTAACGCAGTGAGTCATTATGGGCAAATGAGTGATTTAGGTGGCTGAGTGGTGTGATAAAATATGTGACAGCGGCGAGCCGGCCGGTCAGTGGCGTGCGAGGAATGTCAGTCGGGAGCCGATGCCGTACGTACGCGGTGACGATAATCAGATGCAGTGGAAGCGTGAAATTACTGTAGACGTACCGCCGGATTATTTTAAATATCGTTTAAAATGTATTTACTAAGAAAAACGGCGTTTTGTTCAACACCTGTATAGTTCTAATTCTTTCATTTCATCGACAGCGCAGTTCTTGAGAGTCATCGAATAAATGTATATTTTTTGAACACCTGTAATATATTATTACAGCAATTTCCTCATGCAATGAAAAGCTAATAGTGGCTATTTCAATTAGATAAGGCTAAGTAATCGGTATTTACGAATAGTACTAAAAAGTAAGACACTCCTCACAACCAAAGAACTCCAGAGCCTGGTTCATTGTACTATTAACTTTTATAAGCAAATAATCGTGGATCATCCAACTTCGCAGGATCATCAACCACACTAGCAACATAATCAAGATCCCACAAAAGCCGTACAAATATAAATCGTAGCGTATGATGGCGCGGGCGGTATCTGCCGTGATTCATAAGCTCTCATTACTGACACATGGCGGCGTAATAGCTCAATTGATTTACGATACCGCTCGATTTAATCGTTGCGTAATCGAGTATCGAATGTATCGCTACTCTTGACGCGCCGACTGTATCGTCCTTTTATCGAATAACACGTTTCGCAGTGGGAAAATTCAACGATTATGATTTTGCGTTATGGTTTTGTGAAGTGTCTTGTTCTTCATTTTCACTACCACCACAAGTTCTTAGTCAGTAGTGAACTTCCCACGAAAGACTGTTAGATGGATCAGATCACTGATCTCTGTTTTGAAAATTCTATTAGCTTTACCTTTGTCTTCCTATAATGAGAACAGTTTAAACATCTATTTCATTTCGAACGTTATTATGTTTTTAATTTACTCATTAAGTGCTAAAAGGGTCATACCAAAAAGTACCGCCAAGCGTCAGACATGTGACAGGCCTTTTGAAAATATGTCCACAGAAGTTGTTGCAAAAAGTGAATTGTAGTGCCATCTTTCGATCATGCTAATTGTAGCATTTGTAATAATATGAAGACAAATGCTCGTGAATGTGTCTGCAGGTGGTGGTCGCGTGCATACTATCTGTTACACAGACGAGAGCGGCCTTTTAACATTATCTACGACCAGGGACAACTCGTATTTGTTACCGACTACTTCATGACTATCGAATTCCACACGCACTTCATAAGTACTAGTTTCCAATCGATATAATATTATTAAAATTAATAAATGTTAATGTCGTTGCGTGGGTGAATGTTTTCGTCTTACCTACCTATATTCTCTTAATTACAGCTTGGTATGTTGTGAAGTAGCAAGAGTAATATTCAACCGAGTCAAGGAAACTTATCTTATAGTTTTAATATTTTCTCTATTCCAGATTAAATGTTAAACTTTCTTCATCAAGAACTACTTACTTTACTACTGCTAATTACTACGTCTAATTACTGCTATTCAATAGAAACCCTAACTGAATCACATTCACATCAAAATCCCCTAATTTCCCATTTCCACCGTTTGCCCCATCACTTCTATGAAACAATCCCTCTCATCCCAACTTATCGTCCCAGTAATCCACGATCAACCACTATATTTTTATTCCTTCCACCAGGATGAACGTCTAAATCCTTTGTCAGTTCGTTTGTCACAGCGGCGACAGGCAACATGCTCGCCGATAACACTTCTTGTTTTATTGTAACCGTTTTGGCAGCTGGGTGACGGTTTATCAGTGTTTCTTTTACGGTACGAATCATTTGCATATCGTATTTCTGGGTATTTTGTACCTTTTCATTTGCTTTTGTTTTGTGTGTAAGATTTGTAGTAATATTGGAGGAGAAAAGTATAGATTAATACGCTTTTATTTGTTGTAAGAAGTTTGTGCAGCATTGATTAGGTACTATTTTACAAAATAATCATGCTAAATAACTATGTTTTACTATATCAAGAATAGACTTGTTATTCGCCTTAGTTTTTATCAGTCTTTTTTTGTAACAGCTTCTGCGCAAATAGTATCTATTATAGAGAAATACGTCGTAAGGTCTTCGACACAACGCGCGACGCCACATTCGGCACGGGCCAACCGGCCGGTAATTATTTTAAGTGTCAATAAATAATAAAGTCGGCCGCGCGCCGTTGAGTGCCCGTCCATCTCTCTTATCTCAATTCTTAATGCGCCTCTTTGCTCGTTATTCTTTTTTCAAAACCTTTTTATTTCCTTTTTCGTTTATGTCATCCAGTGGAGAGGTTAAATTCTGTGTTGACAGCATGAAGGTTTTATGTTTTAATCTGGGCTTTATGGGCGTTTAATCGGTTGTATTAGAAAGAGTACGTCGTCGTTTATTTCTTGTTATAAAAGCTTATCTATTTTATGTTCGCTGATGGAGGTAAAGCCGAATGTGTCGTATTGTATTTTAATATATTCAAAGTAAAGCATAGCTGTTGGGTTAACTGTCGAGTAATAAAGCGTAGGTAAGATAGAGTTGACTAAAATTAACAATGCGATCTAAATAAAGTTGATATAATAAATCAAAATGTAACAAGTGGACATGGTTTTGTTGTGTTTGGGAACACAGCGGTCCATCGATCACGGCGCGTTCGACACTGGATTTATGTTACGTAATTGCGGTGCGTGCGCGCAGCTTGTGCGCACAACGAGCGATGCCTTCGACATTATGTTGTTTTTTAACGGTTAATGTCTTGATATCTCTGTTAATGTGGCAGCCAAGTGCAAGTTTATTATTATTCGCATTGAGTAATTCTTTAACACTTTCAATAAGTTTAATGTAAATGACAACAAGTGGGTAGATTGAGCCGTCTATCAAATAAAGAGGCTATTGTAAATATTGCGATGCATTCGTAATAATATTGTATTCTTTCGTTATCGTCATGTGTAGGATGCATGTAATAACATAGTTCTTCTAACTAAACAGACATTTTGGAATGAATTTTAAACCCTGAAAATTACTGTTTTCGATATGAAAATTCTATACTTTGTAACAGTTTATGTATTGTAGCAATTTAGTGAATATTTGTAACTTTGTAGTAAAAACACACAAGTTTAAGGGGCCAAGGTTAGGAGACGAAGTTCAGTTGCGGTTACATTGCAGTACCGAGTACTGTGTTGGGTTAAATTAGAATAATCTCTGCCACAACTCTGTCAAGGTTGCCAATTATAAGTTTTATACTTACGTGGTCATTACTGCGATTGAGTTCCACAGTTTTAGAGGATACTTCCAAGTGCTTGTATTGTTCGTTCGTTCGTTTGGATGTCACTACAAAATTTTGACTCCGTGCATCTTTTTAAAATGATTTTTTATATATTTTATGGGGCTACGTTTGACCACTATCTCGTTTCCTGTTAATCCTTTGAGTACCGTCATTAAAGACACAATTAAAGTACAATACAAGGTTGTGACTACCGGTGTCCTCGCGGTGTTTGACAGTTTAATCGTAATGTAGCTTCTTAGGTGTTACAGGTGATGATCACAATGATCACTTACCATCACATGATTTGTATGTTCGATTGGGATGCAAAACTGGCATGCTAAGCTAAGAACGTAAAGAGTAATTTCACTGTCTCAAGTAATTCGAAATACAAATAAATCACTTCAAATCAGTCTTAACGCCTAAGGATATGAAAAATCTATCCGTCGAAACGTAAACCATATAGGTACCATAAGAAGCAAAGTTAACATAAAGCCGAAATAGATAGATAGATTTTGTGTAGCAAAACTTCATAGTTTTACAGTTGTATAGTATAGACGAACTTTACGATTTATTTCATAACCGCTAATAAACGTAAGCTTTATGAAATATGGCAGCGGTTCTGAACAAAGCTAGGGTGCAGCTGCGTTTAGTAATCTTACTAATGAGAGGGGACATCTCTAGCGCTGCACTAGTCTGTTATTAGCGCGCCGCGTGGCGCCACCGCAAGCGCCTTGTCATTTCACCTGTACTTACCTTCTTGTACTGGGTACTGGGTAGACGGACGATAAAGATCTAAGACTTTTCTGGGTCTCACTTGAACCATAATGTCTGGACATCCGTTGACGATCATGATAATGTGATCAAGTCACGTCATTGGATTTGTACATGACCAACATTAGCTTACATTTAGGTATCTATGCTGGCGAAAGGCATAATCGTTTTCGTTTTGTATTAGATTAAAAAAAATTCACGTTGAAAAGGCAGTTTGTGTAGTAAAGTTAAGCCAGCTTGCATAGATTATCCACTCTTGGCGCATAACCGATCTATATTAACACGTTGAACGCCATGGGGGTCACCGGTGACCGGCGGCGTTAGCGGAGGATTTACCTTCAACAGTTTTTTAGCAGTCAAAGTCTTAAAAAAATCTTTGGTTCGATCTCATATTTGGCATAAATACCATACAACTAATGTCAAATCGGCCGTTAGTCTGCAGTCTGCAAAATCCTTATTACGAAAGATGTTTTTCGGTGGTTATAGTCGGTGCAGTTAGATCTCAGCGCTTACTACACACAGATAACTATAATCCTTTTGTTTAGTATTTTCTCTCGATACTAACTGTTGCTTCGGTTGCCATTGTAAATCTTTGTGCTGTTATTTTGTTCTTGCCAATAAGTTTCGTTTTATAGCTATAGATTGGATAGTTATTTGAGTAAGAATATCTACAGATGTTTGAAATGGAATCTTGGCTGTTTTGATGACTTTTCAATTTTTCGAGATTTCCAAATATGCTTCAGTTGTCTGTCAAATTCAAGGCTTTGTAAATATGACATTTATTGTTTCTACATTTCTGTGAAGGTCGTTTCTCTTAATGAGAATTCTTGTTTAAATTTATATTATAAGTTTTAAGTTTTATGAGACAAAATTACTAAATTAATTATTATGTTTTTTTGGCTTACTCGCGAATGAATTCGGCTAGTTTCAAGCCATGCTAGAGGCTCATATTCATGAGCAGCATTCCGCGACCCGCAACCAGGCGACTGAAGCGCGACAGTCGAGTTCCTCGTCAATAATTACGGGAGTAAGTTGATAAACATAATAATTAACTTGTTCAAAAATTATTGATGATTTGTCTGATGTTGAATTCAGCAGCTCATAAAACAGAAAGACAGTAGTCTACTCTTTCATAATAACTTTTAAACGTTGTTGCAACGAGTAACTTTGAATCTGTTTAAATACTTTTGCGTGACGACAGAACAATTAATCATATCGATTTTTAAACCTCGATAAAATCGTTTGCAATTATTTGTATAAATAAAAAATATCATCTTCTATTTTTATTGTAGGTAACCATTTGCCGTCCTAGTTTGCAAACGCAACGTTTGCATAATAGTTTTTGTAATTCCTATAATTTTAACAATGCTAAGTTTATGCTATTAGTATTAAATATAAATGTCTGTGAATCATTCATATTTACGTGGATCAAGATTACTTGTAGTGATCATTTAAATAATGACCCCAATAAGATGGACGAGGTTTAGCCTTAGGTTCTGTAAACTGTGCTATAAAATGTTATGTTGTTCTAGTAAGTACTAAGCATAGCAATAAAAATATCGTTCTACTGCGTTTGTTTTTCGAAAGTTTATCCGTTCTGGCGCCCTTAAACTTGGAATCTACTCTAATTTCGACCGATAGATTGACAATTATCACTCCTCAAGTTTACAAGAACGTAAACACAAAGAGCCATCCGACTTGAAATTGACAAAAGTCCAAATGCTAACCTATTAATATGAGCCACTTTTTAAGTCGACTAGTTATTTAGAGTGACTGAGAAAAAGCAGGAAATGACATATCTAATAGTAGTAATTTTTTTATTTTAGTTTCATCACCTCGATGTCTTTGATACGGCATGACTCATGTGTGTAATCGATTCGTAGTAAAATAAATAAATATACAGAATTTGAAGTGATAGCAATGTTTGAAGGACGAGGTGCAACAAGCCCGTGTCATCGGTAATTATGTTGCGCCCTGACCCCTCGCGTACCGTCGTGAGCATAAGTGCAATCGGTTTACTTAATTTAATGGTTTTATCATTTTTTGTGGAGTTAGTGTTAAGGCAAACTGATTTTTGATCTCGATCCCAGTATAGGGTAATATATATGTAGTTTATATAGGCTGTATACAAAACTTGATGTCAAAAACTAAAATATAATGATGTCTCAATCTTCGGTTTCAATTCTCGCACGAAATAACAATTGGTGTGTTACTCTAATTGTTGATCCAGGGTCCTGTGTGTCGTGCAGCAGCGTTTAAAAAAAGAAAAATGTTGAACGTAATACAATGAAAGAACATCACGATGAAAAGTATCGTAATGGAAAAGGTATTTCGTCATTCTAGGTATTGGTTAAAGGATTTTTCAAATCAGTATATCAGTTTCAAAACCTTTTCATGGCAAACAATCCAGTGTTCTGTTCATAATACTTTATTATTAGATATGCATTTTAGTGTCCGATTGTACAACACGTAAACTGGCAAGCGTCTAATAGCGCACGTAACACACGTCTGGAGTCAGCACCTGGTGATGAGGTGGCGTCATACACCGTTTAGCAGAGCCTCGCCTCACCTCTGACTGGACGGTTAAACTGTAGACCGTGCTTTGAGTATGGTTTAATGTGTATCAAACTCGTATAGTAAAGATATGTAGTAATTTAATTTCTTGAAACTTGAATGCTTTTTTTGAGGGGGAAAATATCATCCAATGACTTCTCCCGCCCGGATTAGGCGAGAGAGAGTGTCAGACTCTTACTGACGAAAAACCACCCCGGCAACCCGTTAAGCCCTCCGCGGCTCCGTATCGGCATCAACCCTAATGGGCCCCATCTGTGGTGGTCTGACGACTCTTAAAAGCGCACGGAACATGACGCGCTGTACGCTTGGGTTCGGTTCTGTTTGGGCGGTGAGTTACCCGTGCTCGCCGTCCGCTTTGAGTTGAGTTATGCACAATAGATTCGATTTAAAATTTTAATAATTACAAATGACAATTTAGAAATATCGTTGTAACTTTATTGACTTATCATACTGGGTAGTCAGTTAGATATGTGGTGCGTCTTCTACAGTAAATGAGATAATATTAATTCAAATTTTAAAGCAATTACATACTATTTACGAAGTTAATGCTCGTCTGGTTTTAATAGTTCTCATCAATCTTCTAATGCGTCAACTCACGCGTATGAGGTGATGAGATGACGTCACAACTGCTAAGCAGTTAGCAAGTAATGAGAGATGAACGTAATTCCTATTTTTGTACTTATTAGGTAGTTTGGTGTTTTTGTGGCAAACTAAATTAAATGAAGTTACATTAATGTTCGTAGCTTCTTTAATGACAAAAACTTTGTCTAATAGTCTGGAATCATCATCAGCTTCATCGCAGCCATAAAGATAAAGCAACAGGTTATTTTCTTAATAACAATTTTATAAATAACTAACAGTCCCGTTGAAGATTGTTGAAAATAATCCCCTAAATTTGTTCATACAAAAGTAGTCTCTAAACGTTGGAAATAAGGTCTATAATGTAGTTAGTGGAGAGCGATCACCGGTGACAGCTTGGGAATATACGGGTTTAGGTATCCGTCTAGCTCATTGGTCAGGTTGAATCAGATTTAGGAAAACTGTTGATTTTATGTTAATACGGGACTATCACCATGTAGTGTACACCTAGTAAAAGACAGTAGTAGTAGGGGGTAGGCCACCCCCTGTGACAGTAGGACTAACAAAGCAAAATATGGGCTTATAAGTTTTTAAATAAATTATTTTGTCCGCAGAGCTCAGTATCACCAGTGGAGGAGAAGCCTAGCAGTGATACTAACTACGTGGTGGGCACCTGGCCGCAGTCCACGCCTGGACACACTGGGTACCTCACTGTCGCCACGCTACCACCTCCATATGCACGTAGTAAGTATAAAGGTTTTAATCCTTGTCGTCGATAGATAAGTGGTGAAGGCAAATTTTACGCAAATGACGGACATGTGTGCTGTGCATAAGACATTTCAAGGGTTATAGTTTTAGGAAAGAGACTGCCTCGTCGGCCTAGTGGTCTCAAGTGCAACTGCCGGGCAAGGGGCCTCGGGTTCGATTCCCGGGTCGAGCAAAGTAATACTGGGTTTTTTTTAAGTCTCAGTAGTAGCATGGAGTCTGGAATTGTGCCCGGCAATAGGCCTACCCCCTATTACATGGGACTCATAACAAAAATCGTGAAAAGAGGGTGTTACATTGTACAGTGATGTGTGCCTCTGCCTAACCCTTCGGAGATAAAAGGCGTGATTTTATGTTATGTAGTTTTAGGAATCTTTACCCGTACGGTCTACTGCTGGATAATGGGCTTCCTACAGATACCCAAAAAATTTTTTGGCGTGAAGATTACGTGAACATAAATAAACATATATACCAATCTTATAAGGCTCCTCTCCCTCCTCTTATGTAGATAGGACGCGTGATGTGGGGTGAAAAAAAAACAAACAAAGAGCTTCAACTATGCTTTTATTATGTTTCAGGTAAACCGAAGAAAACAACAAAAGTAGAAAACGATGAGAAGAATGCTGAAAATGGAGATAACATGGCTGTTGATGAAAATAAATGATAAATAATGTTTGACGTAATTACCTATTATTGTAATGTTGTTATTTATTAATAAATGAATAACGTAACTGTTGAATTTTGAGAATTTTGATTTTTTGACCCTTATATACTACTATACAGTATACACTGTCACACGCAATTTTCATCTGTAATGAGTGACATTAAGCCTAGTGCCAAACCCCTATCAAAAAACTTACTTGGAATCGATTCCTTGTTGCTCTCACAACCACTCGACAATGAAACATAACCCGTTGTCTGTTACGTGGATTCACGCAATACACAATGTATTTTTTATTGTGTCTCATATCGATGCATTCAAGCGGATAAAAGAGAAATCCATAAATCATTTAACAGATTCCTTGAATTATTAAAAACGACAATATCTCAAAAACTAGAGGCCCTAGCTCAAAAATAACCACATTTTCAAACCTCTCTAGGTCCCCACACGCCGTAACGATATTTTTGCTAACTGGTAGACTAGGTGAGAATGACCTTGAGTGAAGTGGACTTACTTATAAAACCTCGGAAAACCGAAGGTGCCAAATTTATGAATGGCGAATATCGGAGTTTAGGGCTGAACCAAAGGTCTACATTACATTCTGTAGTACAGAATGTAATTTAACAAACTAGTGTTTGTTCTAGTGCCATTATTTACGTTCTCAAATTGGAATGGGATACGTCTTATTGATTTTGATTTCAAGGTGTGCGTGTGCTTTCAGATTTAAGGTACCTACTGTTTTTAATTCTTCACGAACTTCTGGTCCGTGGCCTTGGCATATATTTTTTTTTACAATAAATCTAATCAATATTTTTAAATTACCTATGTTACACACTACACTTTAACCACCACTATAAATATTACTACAACAATACGTTACATAATAACTAACTACTATCTATTTGTATCTATTTCGACGGATATACGAAATCAGCCTACCAACACTATGGGAGAGCCGACCTGATCCAGTAGAAGGCACCCGTTCACTAGTATGACGTGGGTATCTACAATTTTTTCGTTCCCAACACACAGGGCCAGGACTGCAGGACATTTGTGTGCATGACGCCTCAGCCTATGCTACGTTGGCTGATTCCGACAGAGCTTAGTCCAAAAGTTAATTGGTTAGTTTCTATATCGACATATTTCTGCATACACATTTCCTAATGTTGCATCCGTTTTATCACTAGGAACATTCCCGGCCCAAAAGAGCACCCACAACCACCGCATCTCTGTGTTTGATGGCCATTTTCAGGTTGTAGTCCTTAATCCCTTGCTCGCTCTCATCAGCCGCCCTCCCGATTTGTTTGCTTAAGGTACTGTTACGTGTCTAATGAAATTAGCTTGTGCTAATTTCAAGCACGAAAGCGTGCTTTAATTGAGCACTTTCTGACTGGATTTAGGTGTTGCATTGTTCTTACATAATCGAACCAACAAAACTATGTAACTAGAGAATTGTATTGTAAACCTGATTGAAAAAGAGTAACCTATGGAGTTTCTTGCTCGTTCTTCTCCATAGGAATCTACGCCTTGGAATGAGCAACTAGCTTCACTTATAAATTTTTGTTGTTTGACGTTCAAAAGTGCCATCCTGGTCTAATTGAAATAAATGATTTTGACTTTGACTTGACTTGCCACTTAGTAGCATGTGTGTCGGAATGGTGCTCAAAATTGCCATGCTAATTTCGGGCATCCTAATTTTTAACCATTTTTGCGTATGCTCAATAGAACAATAGACCAGGTAATGTAATAATTTAATACTTTCATTCTAATGTAGACAATCTAGTTTCCTTATGGCATCGAGCATTTCTTTCTTTATTGAAACAAAGAGTTTCCTTTTTCTTGTATATAGAAGCACTATTTTTATGGCTTGTCAGTATGCACATGTGAGCACCATGTTAGACTATAAGATTTTTTCTGCATTTTTTTCCCATGTGTCTTTGCATTGTTCTCACATATACGTACAGTATTGGAATATGTATCAGAGACATTGTAGACCATATTTTTTTAAAAAGAGTACTCAACGATTGGAGTTTCTTACTCGTTCTTCTCCATTCGAATCTACATTTTGGAATGAGCTTCACCTAGCTTCACTGACGGACTGACTAACAGACTATTATTTATTTTGTATTTGTTGACGTTTCAAACGTACCAAATTATGGTTTAATTGAAATAAATGCTTTGACTTTGAACGCATTCTATTTTAGAACATATGAAAAGAACCTTAAGTCTCTCTTTAGTCTCATTACGGATGATGAGAGACTGGAAGCTACGTCATTACAATAGAAAAGTAAATAAAAACAACGAAAATAATTTGTTAATATACTTTATTAAACGAAAAGCTTTAAAATAGGTAATGATTGGCAACTTAAACCTAAATAAATATATTCCTTAAACTAAAAAGTTAATAATTGACTCGACTCGCACTAAATAGACTAATTACTTAGGATCTAAATCATAAAATAAAATATGAATAATATTGTAATAAAATATTAGTAATTGTATAAAAAGGAACAGAGGATTTAGCACTCAAGATTAGTAATAATAATAAATGGAAGCATTGAACAGAAATATTATTTATTCTATAAAAATTTGGCATACCGGATCTTTTTTCGCCACGCACGCTACAAGAATGGAATGGGCACGACATTTTTAATCGACTTCAAAAAAAAAGAGGAAATAATTAGCACTAAAACTTATGTGAAAGAAAAAGAAAGGTTCGTCTCCATTCCACTCCTGCGCACAATTCAAATAAAATCGTCACAATTTAAAATTCGCATGAGGAACTATCACAGGACTGTTATTTTCCATATATTCCGTTAAAAACGTTAAAATATCTAAATATACGAGTATTCCATAATATCTTATAATATTTGCTACTAATATAATATAATATAATATTATAACGTGTTATTTTTTCTATAATTTTATTAGTTATATGTTCTAATATTCGTTGACCGTCTTGTATTATATTTAAATAAATGGACTTTTTCAATACGAGGCTGAATATAATTCGACTGACGTAATGGTTTGACGAGGAACTCGACTAGTTTCAAGCCATGCTAGAGGCTCATATTCATGAGCAGCGTTATTATTATTCGACTGATTGGTAAATGTTTGAAGATTAATGTTTATTAATAATATACCTACTATTAAATTCGAGATAGCCAAGCATCTCTCTACTATATTATTGTTCTAATATTATAATATCTATCGTATTTTAAAATTAATTACTTATAATTATAATAGGAGTTACGTGTGTAAATATAATTATGTTATAATTTCTATATTTATTGAGTTTGTAAGGAAATGCTTTTTATAATCTTAGTTATGGAATGGTTATTTAGGTTTATTGTTTTTATCGTATTATTGTGCATATATCTGTATTGTAGATATGAATTTTCACGATCAATAAAATGTTACTGATCTTACTGAGATTTCCAAACTGTTATTTAACAATGTTGGTTTAGTTGATAAATTTCGAATCACGTTGTACTGAAGATCATAATTAGTCCAAATAACTAGAAATTTTGAGCGAATTGCATAAATCCCTTTAAATTTTATTAAATATCATTATAATCAGTAAATACTGTATTGATAGTGAAAACTCACTCACAAAATAACTAAACTTAAAACTTTTAAACATAATAAAAAATAAATAAGTAAACTGAAAATCATTAATTAAATTCTATCGCAATAACTAATAATTTCGTTCTGCCCATACAAATTCTTCATAACATTTTTATAGGCCAAGGATACACTACAGTCCAAATGTCCTACGACACGTGTCGCCAGCGACGTTGGGTGGGGAAGCGCGACGTGGCCAGACTTTGGTCAACATGTCTTAAGTGTGGGACAGCCATGCTTCGGCACGAATGGGCCGGCTCGACCGGAGTGATACCACGGCCTCACAGAAAACCGACGTGAAGCAACGCTTGCGTTGTGTTTCGTCGTGTGAGTGAGGTTACCGGAGGCCCAATTACCTTCCCCTTCCCCCAATCCCTGAATCCCCAACGATCCTCAAACTCCTAATCCCCAAAAAGCCGGTGACGCACTTGTAACGCCTCTGGTGTTCCAGGTGTCCATGGGCGACGCCGATTGCTTACCATCAGGTGATCCGTCTGCTCGTTTACCGGATTATGCCATAAAAAAAATGTCTGATAACATCGACGTCGCTGTGGACATAAGGCGCGCGTTGTCGTCATACGTCGGGCGAAATTGGCAGGCTTCGCTTGACACGTCGCCGGGACATGTCGTGGAACATTTACTTTTGTCCCCTAGTGTATCCTTGAGCTCAAGAACGTCTTTTAAACACATTGAAATGTTATTAAAATGCAACAGTTATTTAGTAACGTTTAGACGTGTTCTATATCGTTTTAGTTACGTTATTAACTTCAGATCATTATACATTTTGTCAAAATTATAAAACCTTGTTAGTGTTTCCATACAAAAATCTGTTGAATAGTGACTACAGTATACACTGGACTGTTAACTTACAAATCAATTCAGTTAATTTCTCATAAGACCTAATCTAAAGCTTTGATTACTAACACGTGGTCTATATGTCTAAGACAATTGTATTTTTTTAACTTTTCTAATTGCCAATAAGGACTGTCGTGTATAAAACGCGGCAGTAGAGGCGCTAGTCAGAACTAAGATCTGCAGCTGTAGCCAAATGCCACTTAGCGCTTGTCTACATGTAGAATAGAAAACAAAATTATATGGGATTGACGAAAATGTTGATATTTGTCAGTGTCATCCCCATACATTTAGTTTTCTACTCTCTCTGTAGACAAGCGCTAAAGTGGCGTTTGGCTAAAGCCACTGTTGCGCAATCAATTTGTTACTGTCAAATCATTGCAGTGGCCTGAAATCCAACTTACTCCAAGCTACCAAATTGTTTATTGGATTTTCGACTTTATATTTGAACAAATAAAATTGAAAATCAAATAAAGAAAGACAGAAAGAAATAAAGGCTGATCCGCTAGCCTCTAGACGTTTAATTTTTGTGAGATACCGTGGTTAGATAAATGGGACTTAGAACACTAACGCCATCTAATGAGCGCAAACACGAAAGTCCTCATTGCCATCACTTTCAATACTTTCCAGACTTGAATGTTTACTTTTATATACTATCCATGTTAAATATTGTTATTTAATTTATTATCTGTATTACAAATTTACCTAAAGTCACTGAAATCTGTCTTCAACTGTATGGTGGGTTTGGCTGGTTTGGCGTCAAACACAGGACGTTGCGTCTGTGAAGTGCGTCCCGATCGAGCGGTCGCTTGGTTCGCCTTCAAAGCGTTTTCTAGTTTGCTGCGGAGTTCCGACGACTGTTGCATCATTGTTTTGAATTCCTGGAAATATGAGAAAGGTGATTATAAGACTAATACTTCTGACCATACCTCTTCATGTCTCAAAAAGGCATAAGTACTTTTTTGAGGGGGGAAAATCGTCCAATGTCTTCTCTCGCTTTGAATTAGGCGAGAGGGACTGTCAGACTCTTACTAACTTAAAAACCACCCCGTTCCTACTCCTGCTTTTCGAGCCGGAACCCCGGCAGCCGTTAGGACTTCCGTGGCTCATGGCATACGAGTAAGTACTGTAATCTGGACTGGCTCAGCGTAATCACAGGTTGACAGGACTTTGGTTTTAAAAGAAACGTTACCCAATACTCAGACTTTCTTTTGTCATGGGTGCGGTTTTACAAACGTACAAATTCACATACACATCACACCCAACCGGTTAATTTGTGGATCACTCAAGGAGTTATACCGTGAGGTAATCGAACCCATTACGAAACGCTGGTCGTTTGCCCAGCCACTCGATGATGTGCATTTTTTGCAGTTTATTAGTAAAAACTATATACAAATTTGTCGGTAAGTTTTTGAGTTGATTGCGTTCATTTAGACAAACGCAAAAGCAGAATTTTTATAAAGTACTAGCGAGGCGCCCCGGCTTCGCACGGGTGTATTCGTACATATAAACCTTCCTTAAGAATCACTCTATCTGTTAAGAAACCGCATCAAAATCCGTTGCGTAGTTTTAAAGATCTAAGCATACACAGGGACAGACAGACGGCGGATAGCGACTTTGTTTTATACTATGTAGTGATATGTGACATACCTGTGGGTGTTTAGGCCCGACTCTAGTGAGCCAGTGCAGAGCAAACTCGTGCAGTGCGCGGACGTGGGCCGGCGCACGCTGCAACTCCGGACCTTCGCGGAGATATGATATTACGATTGGGACCAGCAGCCATAGCATTTTGATACCTGTAATACACGAACAGGTCATACGTTATTTTAGACACCACTGAAGTGTAGGAAAACATGAAGAAACCAGGATTTAAAACCTTGAGTAAGCGTAGTTATCACTCCTCTCTTTTTAACCACCTGTAGAACAGTTTATAGGCTGATATCAATAGTTAATCTTTATCGACAAATAGAAGTAGGCAAAAAATTACCTTTAGGTCCATCCTCTATAAAGCAGCGTACAAAATAACAATGTTACGATTAGTGTATTTTACAATTTATACAGTGCAACAGATTACTAATTACAATTTATTTATTTTTAGCCATGGTTATCCCACTGTAGGGCAAAGACCTCACTACTTGACGCCTATGAAAAGGATTGGCCACACAAAGCTTTAAAAAAAAGACAAGTGGAAGGAGGCTACGGAGGCCTTTGCCTTACAGTGGGACTAATTACAAACTACACACAAAAAAGAGTATTGTGTAAAGAATATTGGTTCAGTATACAATTTTGTACACAATATATGACTGCACAAATGAAGAACTCATTGATACGACATTAAACATAGTTTTGCAAATTCAAGTAACATTTGCGCAATAAAACTGGAGATGGCTCTCCATCTCCTATTTTATTGCGCAATTGTTACTAGCTCCTATTGCGCAAAAATAGCGCATTAAATTAATCTTGAAATACACAAGGAAAGCTTAAGCTGTCAATTATTGGAACTGAAGTAAAATAGTTAACGTTTGTATCTTGAAAACCGAAAACTTCAATGCTCAAAGATAAATGGAACAAGAAATTTATATCCTGACCTGCCGAAACCACTATTTCTAAAATCTACAAAGCATTATCATATACATATCAATACAAATAACTCACGAGCAGAATCAGGAGCGGCATTAACGAGATCATCGAGCGCAGATATGGCGGCTATGGCGGCCTTAGTATGCGACATGTCGGCGGGGCGGCGCGCGGCGGCGGCGCGCGCGATGACGGCCGGGGCCAGCCCGCGCGCCCACCACGACACGCTCGACGCCGTGCCCACGCTCCATACGGACCGTAATACGGCGCAGCACGACGAGAATATCTGGAATGGCGTGTACTTTATTAGTATTCATATTGTATATCACTATTATCTCCTCGCGTTTGAAGTTTGTCCATTAAAATGTCATTAATTCGTCTTTGCGCAAAGCATCTTTTTATGGTACAAGCCCCCCACAACCTTCCAAAACCGCTGCAGCGCTCCTGTAAGCCAGGATCTACAGTAGATACAACCATGAAAACAATGGAACACTGAAGTCCGGCGCGTCCTAAGAACATAAATAACTGTCTCGGTTCCCGCAACGAAGTATATCAGAAGATATTATAAGAGGAGAAGAAACAAACGATAGTTTGCACTAACACACACAATTCAATTACTTGCGCTAATAATATTTTACTCTTCCTGTACAACATATAAAGCTACTGCTTTTTCAGATTATAACTATGTAGAGAAAACTACCTACTACAACTTTAGCACCGTTTTTATAAATATTATCTGTCACATTCATGCACCTGTTCATAATCCAACGTAACCTTGTAGGTGTCTAGTATACATACCTCATTATCATTAGTTTCAAGACACTGTCGGAAGTGGTTGATGCAAGGGTAGTGTAGAGGCGGCGCGGGAGTCGCCTTGTTTAGAACTACCGCCATACCTCGCGCCCCTATTATAGGCTCGATACGTTGCTCTGGATCATCTATGACATGATTAAGATTCTTGTTAGGCCAATTTAGAATAACTTCGCTGAACCCATACATCCCCAAGCGGTCACCGGTGACCGCTCTTCACTAACTACATTATAGACCTTATTTCCAATGTTTAGAGACTACTTTTGTATGAACAAATTTAGGGGATGAATTTCAATGGTTTAAGAATTAGGCAGAAACTACATGACCATATTCAAAAATCTAATGATTATGAAAAATCATGTGTTGGATAAACTATAACACTTATAGGCTATATAACATCAGTCTATAACCAATTGGAGCCCAGCAGTGAAAGAAACAGAGCAAGAGTAGCTAGTATTACACTGTTGGTCCAATTTGGCAAAAATCGACTGTATTTTTAATTTCCAAAGTATACGTACCACTCTTAACCCTCTCCACCAGCTTAGCAAGCGCGCTCTGCAGTAGCTTGGCATGCTGCGCGGCAGTGTGAGTATGTAGTCGAGGAGCGCTGCAGTCGGCCGCGCTATGTAGCAGTAATACTCCACACTCCGCCGCCGCGCCTTGTCCGTGGGATTCACGTAGTATCTCCGTTGCTAGGTATAGTAGGGTTGGTAGAATTGATAGGGCTCCTGTGTATAATAATTATGGGTTTAATGAGTTATTTGGTAAATAGGTAACATGGGAAATCTCAAACATTTTAATATAACGGATTATACCGGCATCAACTATGTTGAATTGGCGCCTGGTTAATGACAAGGTGAATTTATAAAGATGACGGCCTAACTTCAGAAATGAAATGGCACGACAAACACAAATAGCAAACTATTGTTCAGTGTATACAAAAACGAATTATTATTACTTGCGCAACTATTTTATAATATTGCGCATGGGTATAGGTTAGTTGCGCTGCTACCAAATACACCTGCGCAACAATAATATTCAACTTCTTGTGTTACATATGTAGAGGTATGTTTATAAATATACTGACACGTTGGCCGAGTGGTCGCAAGTGCGACTGCCGGGCAAGGGGTTTCGGATTCGATTCCCGGGTCGGGCAAAGTACTACTGGGTATTTCATAAATTCTCAGAAGTAGCACGGAGTCTGGAATTGTGCCCGGTATATGGCAATAGGTTCACTCCCTATTACATGGGACTCATAACATAAATAGTGAAAAGTGGGTGTTACATTGTACAATGGCATAATGTACACCTCTGTCTACCCCTTCGGGGATGAATGGCGTGATGGTATGTTGTTATGTGCATGATTTAACGTTCAGCCGTTACTGTATAGGTTCAAAAATATAAAAAAACTCACCCTGAGGACTCGTCAACGACGGTAATTCAGACATGGCAGTCAAAGTTTTGACTAGCAATGTATCACCATGTACTCCCAAACCCTTTGGCACTCCAATCACTCCTATAGCGCCTCCTTGCTTCTTAGGTGAGAGGGCTGGGAGGCGACGGACCAGCAAACAAAGACAGGCTTCCAAACAAGCGAAAACTACTGACTTCCCAGGAGGTAAATCTCCTGTAGGACCTCCTTCTCCTAAAGTGTGGACCACCTCAAGAACTGATTGAGGAGTTGTACCGTCTGATGCTTCGTCTGGTGCTAGTTCTGGAAAAGGATAATATCATTATTTTAAGTTATTTGTTGTTTTGAAGATGTTTATGTTAATTTGAGATTAATGATGAACATGTTAGGATCTGAAAAGACATTATTCATGCTAGTTATCTGTAAAGTAAATTCGGCCCTATTCTAACATGACTACAACCCAGTCTAGTTTTCAGAATATTAACGAAGTTAACTTCTAGTTTTAGTCTTATTAGCGAGTCTAATTTTTCTCATTTATTTGCTCATCTATCTGTAGGAAAAAGTGCTATTGCATTTTCAACTTTACTATTTTATTACAGAGTTCTAGTAAGAGTTTCTTTTTCGTTTAAAATAATCGAAAAGAGACGGCGTTCTGTGCTCTGATTGGTTGGTTCATTAGAGCCGGCCAATCACAGCGCCGAACGCGTACTCGTTACGATTACTTTAAACGAAAAAGAAACTCGTACTAAGTCCTCAGAACTGTGTCAGAAGTCAGTCCTTCATAATTCGACTTACCTTTAATCTTGGCCTGCATATTAGCATGAAGTTGTTCCTTAGCGCCTTCTATGACTAACTTCAGTACATCAGCTGCTAGAAGCAATGCTTCGATGCTCTCCTGAGTAAGTCCGGTCCGGTGAATGATTTGACACAGTTCTATTGCTAGTGCCCTGAAAATTAATAATATTGCTATAGCTTATTATTACATTGGTGAGAGCCTTATATTGTGATATAAGGCTGAGAAGTTGAAGAAGAACAATACTTTGGTCAAAACGGGAACAAAGGATCTCGTGATCTGTGCTAGCTAGCAGTCGTTATACCACAGTCTCTCTCTCTTCAGTAGTTCTCTCATATCAGGGGATCGTGGTCAGCATCGGAATTGCATCTGGAGCGGATGGTTTGCTTGTAGCGGTTTCTGTCCAGCGCGTCTCTTACAACCGTGAAAAATTTTGAGGACGAGTCTTTTATATGATCGGTCCATCTTGTTGCCTTTGGTATACCATGGTAGACAGCTTAATATTAGAATTGACAGCAAAAGAATAAGGTGACATGTTTTCATGATACCTAGATTTTATAGAGCAGTTTAACTAATTTAGTACTTTAAATTCTCCATTCTTTACTCTATCAAACAATCTTAGACACACTTATCAATATTAGATATACACACCTATCTTTCAGCAGTCTGGCTCTGTTCTCAGGCGCATCGAGCAGTGTGACCAGAGACAGTAATACAGAGATTATATTCTCATCGCTCATATCACGCTGTGCGCAAAGAGCTTCTGTGCATATACCTGAAATAAAGAAACGATTATTTTGAAACTTGTTAAAATTTGCCTACGATATAAACCACTATTAATACAAATTTATTACGTTTCCTACAAACTTTAGTTGGAAAAATAATAAATTTAAATATTCTTAGGAAATTATGAATCTACTTACCGAATAAAAGATGGAATCTCTCGTCGGTGGGTTCAAAAAATTCAAAGTTTCCATTTTCAGTCTTCGATGATCTGTTGTCTAAGCCACCTTCCGATTTATCTGAGGATGTAGGGAATATATATGAAATAAAGAGTCAAACTTTATCACCATGGTGAGAAGCCATTTGATGATTTTCCATCCTTATATAAAAAAAAAGGAAACGTTTTTACCCTTTCGACGAATTAAAGTTTCTTCACTTACAGTTAATATCCATAACAATGTTATGATGCTGAGTTTGTTTCAATGCGCTAATCTCAGGTTTAGCAATGCAATTGCGCTCGGGTCACAGCATTTTAGCTGAGCACTGGTCTTTTTGTACCGTGTACACTGTTCTGCTTTTTTAGATATATCTTGTTATTGTTTAATTTCTGTAACGGTGCAATAAACTATTTTTAGAAGAAGAAAGAAGAAAGAAATTTTTTTTATTTGCACACCGTCACAAGGTACAATAACACAAAGAAATAAAATAAAAAACAATACAGTAAGACGGTGCAAAAAGGCAAGAGCTCAGCTTAAATGCCGTGACACGAGTGTGCTCGAGTCGCGGCGCTGATTTTCAGCACTTGCCCGTGACTAATAAAATATTATACATTTAATAATAATAGAATAGAATAGAATAGAATAGAATGTCATTTATTTCCAAGTATATGGTACATTGAGGTTTTACATTAAATATTGTTTCACATACACTACCATTGCTGGTGTAGAAATATTATGTTAATCATGCTTTATAGAATAAGTTAAAAAAAAAAAAAAAAAACTAGTAATTACAATAATGCCAAGTAAATTGATTCAATCACACATCTATGATTTTGCTTGGTACATGACAGTAAATAGAAGTATCAGTGTTATTTCCATCAAAGTGTTAAAATATTCATATAATGTTTAAATGCTAAACAATGTCAATATGTCAAAACGTATATTGTCAAAATACTAAACTAAAATAATTATACAACATACTTAAAAATGATTAAAGAAAAATACAAATATCAAATAGGTAAGTCATAATTATACAATATTAATCAATGTCAAGAATAAAAGTTCAATAACAATAACAATATGTCAATATTTCTGTAGTCATATTATGACAATGTTTGTTAAATATTCTTTTACCGAATAGTATGCCTTTTTTACAAGAAATTTATTCAGTTCTACTTTAAACACATTGATTTCCCTGGTTTCGAGTAAATGTTTAGGTAGTCTGTTATATATCGATGGTGCCATCCCTAAAAAGCTCTTGTGGAAGATTGCTTTCTTGTGTTGTCTATAACGGATTTTATTTTTGTTACCGCGCTTTTTAATGTTTCAAATAGTCTAGGGTTCCCTTTCACAAACATTGCTACCTCATATATGTACAGACATGGTAATGTTAATATACGTAATTTCTCAAAATACGGTTTACAACTGTCTGTTGTTTGAATACAGCATATTGCCCTAACACATCTCTTTTGTGCTTTAAATACTATGTCTGTATTCGAGGAGTTACCCCAGAAAATAATACCATATCGTAATATCGATGTTACACATGCATGATACGCCGTGATGACAATACTCTGGTTTACTTCTTTTGCGAGTTTGTATAGGGCGTATGACTGCTTATTCAGTCGCTTACATATGGTATTTGTGTGAGTTCGCCATGACATGTCTCTGTCTAGTTCTATTCCTAGGAATTTCGTGGATACTGTTTCTGCAATTATTTTGTCTTTGTATCTAATGTCAAGTTTATTGTGATTAGTTTTTTGTTCAAATGTCATTATTTTAGTCTTGTCAATGTTTATTTTTAAATTATTTTCGGTCATCCATTCTATTAATGATCCTAAGCATTGATTTATCTCTGTTTCAAGTGTTAAGTCATTATTATTTGTACTGAAGATCACTGTGCTGTCATCTGCAAACAGGACCATTGGATGACCTGTTATCTTAGGCATGTCATTAATATAAATGATAAATAAGAGGGATCCCATAATGCTGCCTTGTGGGACTCCATAGTTATTTTGTCTCTGATTAGAAGTATATTTTTGCTCAATTTTAGTGTTACTGTTAATTTTATTTATTTGTGTAATCTGTTTTCTATTTGATAGATATGATTTAATAAGGTTGAGGGCATTACCCCTCACTCCATATCGTTCCATTTTATTAATTAATATTGTGCGATCTACAAAATCAAACGCCTTGCTCATATCCATGAATAGAGCAGCCACCGGATTTCTGTCATCCACACTCATGATAATTTTTTCATATAATTGTAGAATTGCCAAGTTTATGTTCTTTTTTCTCCTAAAGCCATATTGTTCATCTACAAAAAGATTTTTATTTTCAAAGAATGAGTATATTTTATTATAGATGACTTTTTCTAATATTTTGGAAAAAATTGGAAGCAATGCAATAGGACGATAGTTAGATGGGTCCTGTTTGCTACCTTTTTTAAATATAGGCTTAATAACTGCCAGTTTTAGTCTGTCTGGAAATACAGCTGTTTCAAAACACAAATTAATAATATAACTAAGTACTGGTGAGACAATGGGAGATACACTTTTAATTACACTTGTTATGATCTCATCATAGCCAGAGCTGCTTGTATTATTTAATGATTTTATTAAATTTATAATGTCATTGGGAACTGTTGGAGTCAAGAATATGGAGTCATAATGCATATCAATTTTATAAGCTAAATTATTAAACTTATTTGTGTCAGATTGAGATTCAATTTCGTCAATAAAATAGTCATTCAGCGTTTGAGCTATGCTCTTTGGATCAGTTAGTACATTGGTGGCTATTTTAAGTTTTTCTATTCCTTCTATAGGACTGTCATTTTTACTCTTATTTATAATTTGCCACGTAGCTCTACTTTTATTACTGGCATTGTTAATAAAGTGATTGTTTTGAGTTTTTTTAGTGAGACGAATAATAGTTTTCAGACGCCTTGAGTATACTTTAAATAGTTTTCTACTACTGTGTTTCTGATCTTTCCGAAATTGATATAGCATTTGACGTTTTCGTTTGCAGCACAGTATAATTCCTTTACTAATCCATTTGGGTTTATTTAAAGTACACCTTTTTAATTTTTTAAGTGGAAAGCACAAATCATAAAACATTTTAAAAGTATCATGAAAAGAGTTAAATGCGTCATTTGCATCTGTGCAAGAGTAAACATCATTAAATTTAATATTTCCTAAGCACTCCCTAAACTTCATTATATTATCTCTGCAATAACTACGTCTAAATGTATACCAGTATGGGAGTTTGCATGTTTTATTTATAGGGCATTTCATGAGTTGCGCTGTGTGGTCTGACAATGCTAGTTCGATTATGTCACATTTACTCGTCTTAATGTTGTGAATTATGTTATCAATGCATGTACCGCTACCGAGACGGGTGGGGTTGGAGACTCCTATTGTTAGATTAAAACCTTCTAATAAATTTTGAAAACTATGGGAAGCATAATTTTCTTTTAAAATGTCTATGTTAAAGTCTCCACATAAAATAACTTTTTTTTTACGTTTCAAGCAAATTTCAGTAAGAATCATATTTAAATTGTTCAGAAATGAATTTATTGAGATTTTATCATTTTTAGGAGGTCTATACATACATAATATGACTATAGAAAGAGTCTGCAGTTCAACAGCGCAACTTTCAATTATATTCGATATACACCATTTATCTATTTCGATTTTCTCACCCTTGAGTGTATTTTTTAGTAGAATACATGAACCCCCATTTCTAGCATTTCGTGCGTAGTAAGATTGAATTTTATAATTTTGTAGATGTAGATTCATAAAATCATCACTCTTCATATTTGTTTCTGAAATGCATACAACATCAACGGGCCTACCCTCTTCCAAAAAATTATTCAAATGTATACTTAGTAAGTCCGACTTATTTATTAGTCCATTTATATTTTGATGTAGTACAAAGATATGTTCATACACGAAAAAGACTATCACATACAATGTCAGAATCAATGAAAGATTCCTGTTGCGTTATATTTACTTTACAATTTATGCATTTGTATCGAGGGTTATACAATTTAAAATCAATTATTATGTTAGTCATTATTTGGCTGTAAATATCTCTCCATCCATACTTATTGATTTTTCCCGATTTGTATGAAAACATTTCATGCGATAGTGTGCTGTTACTGTCGAGAAAGTAAGCATATTTGTTATTTCTTATGTCTAAATAGAGTAAGTTATTAAACAGTTCAACTTTATAATTATAAATTAGTGCACCTTTTATGTAGGTAGGAGCACAAATTACTATATTAGTGTGTGTAATATTTGTGAGCGAGTTTTTTAGGCTGTCGAGGATATTTATGTGGTCCCTCTTTTTTATCTCATTTTCGCTAATAAAAATTAAGCAGTAATCATTATCTGTAAAATACTTCAATTTGTTATTGATATCGCTTAAAAAATTATTTGTGTTAGCATTTGACAGTATGTAGTGACAATAATTAAAATGACTGGCGAATGTTTCTTCAATTAGCGGTAAAGTTCCTTTTGTACAACCTGTACTTATTATACACAGTTTATGTTGTTTTTGTGACGTCGCGGCGCCTGATGGATTTTTAATATCAACTTTGTTCAGATGTAATGTCGGTTTTTCCTTAAATTCCTGTGTCGTCAACTTGTCTGCCATAAGTTCTTTATTATCTATCAACTTTGTTTCTTTTTGAGAATCGGTTTTATTTTGTAACTTGTCGGTACTTTTAGTTTTTTTAAATTTATGTTCTAATTCGAGGGTATATGAATTTTCTTTCGGAGTGTCGATTCCTATCATTTCATTTGTCTTATTTGTGACTTGCATTACTGAGGGTGACGTCATTTGTTTTGTTGATAATGCCGGCGTTCTAAGTAAATCTTGTTTGCTTTTTCTTTTCGTTCCGGATTGTGGTGTGGCATTTTTATATTCCGTTTTATTTAGCATTTTGTAGGTTTCAATTATTTTTAAATATTTTTGTAGGTCGGATTTAAGTCTAAAATTTTCACTGTTTAGGTTCTCAATTTCCTGATGGGCTATTAATAAATCATCTGATATTTGTTTCACCTTTTCTGTCAAGTCGATCACTGTTTGACTTGTATTTAATGAAGTATTAGGTAGACTCGTCATAGTAGCATCGAAAAGTGCTGAGTTATCTCTTGAAACTGCAATGTCATTCATTGAACTGGTTCTATAAATTCTACGATGCGTAATATTATTATATTCGTCCATGATTATTTGCTATTAGGCTATGCTACGTATATTGGAACGCAGTATTAAAAACGAGTATTCAGCGTGTTCGTTTAGTTTCTGGACGATAATTGACTTGTCATGTTTCTTTGTTAGTGATTGGTCATTGGGTCATTCGCTCATCTATACTTTAGTGAACTGTTATAAATTGTAATTTTGAGTTGATAACGGTTATTTTTATTGATTTAAAGTTAGAATTTCATGTTTTATCGATGTATTGTGACATTATGTTATGTGCTGGCAATATCTACCTTGCGTTGACTTCGTTATCGGTGGTTATGTTGTTGTTTCGTATGATTGAGATTGCGAGTCCTTGTCGTCACTGTTATTGTTAATTTCACTTATTTGTTCTCTTACAAGTTAAATAAAAACTATACTTGTTAAAATTAGCCACTTATATAACTCTTTGCATAATTAATAGAATAAAATATATAATTAATTTAAAGATTTTTTTTTTATAAATAATAGAAAAACAGTAAAAAAAATATATATATACAATTCAAAATTAAAATAACTAAAATTATTTGTACAATAAATAAATAAATAATTCTTTTTTTCTTTCTTTGGCAACTGAGTCTCCAAAATGATAAATAAATAAATCTCCCGAACTAAACATGCGTTTAGTTCAGGAGATTCACCATATTTGTAAGCTTGACACTGACATTTAAATCACAGATGTCACATTCGTCTAATATCTCAATATTCATATACAATAATATTCGTCTATCGTCATAGAGGTAGTGGCGGACGTCACCGCGGTCGTCATGTTGTCGGATGGAACAAGTATGTTCGTGATGCTCATAGGGAGGCTAGGCAGAAATTTTTGACCTGGGTGTCTTGTGGTCGACCGAGCAGTGGCAAGGTTTATAATGAAATGTATGAATCTAGAAAACAGTTCAAAAGCAAACTACGCTATTGTCAGAATAATCAAGAATTAATAAAGATGAATATTTTAGCTACTCAACATAAAAACAAAAATTTTAAAGGTTTTTGGCAAGAAACAAAAAAGCTAAACCCAAAGCCTGGCGTCCCTGTGAGTATCAACGGCATCTGTGAACCAAAAGACATTGCTGGCATGTTTAGGTGTCACTTTAGAGTGGAGTCACCGCTAAAAGGTGAGCAGACTAGAGACGCGGAGGTCGTCGTGACAGGGGTACCTGAGCGTGTCACAGCAAAACAAGTTACTCTAATAATAAAGGGCATGACTCGAGGGAAATCACCCGGTCACGACGGTATCAGCATCGAACATTTTCAGCATGCGGGGTCACACCTCCCGAGGCTCCTGGGTCTGTTATTCACGCTCTGTATTAGGCATTCCTATCTGCCAAATGAGCTGATGAAGACGGTGGTAGTGCCTATAAGTAAAAACAAGACTGGAGATAATTCTGACAAGAGCAACTACCGCCCAATCTCATTAGCTACAACCACAGCTAAGGTGCTTGATGGCTTGCTTGAGAGACAGCTTAAGAAACATCTAAAATTAAACGACGCACAGTTCGGTTTTAGACCAGGACTTTCGACAGAATGCGCAGTTATGTCTCTCAAGCAGACTGTCAGGTATTACACAGACAGGAGCACGCCTGTTTATGCAGCCTTTCTTGATCTCTCCAGGGCTTTTGACCTGGTTAGGTATGATATACTCTGGCATAAATTGAAGTACTCAGGTGTGCCAGGCGAGATAATTAATATGTTTAAATATTGGTATGATCACCAGACTAACCAGGTCAAATGGCTTGATGAGCTTTCTGATGAGTACAGGTTGGAGTGTGGAGTGAGACAGGGGGGGTTGACGTCTCCTACACTCTTCAACTTGTACGTAAACGGGCTGATTGTTGAGCTGAGCAACATCGGAGTGGGATGCTCGATTGATGGTCGCTGTATCAATAGTATAAGCTACGCAGACGATATGGTGTTGCTCAGCCCATCAGTAGCCGCGCTCAGAAAGCTGATAGGTGTGTGTGAGAGTATGCGAGAGTGCACGGTCTCCAATACAATGAGCAGAAAAGTGAGCTCATGGTATTTCAGGCCAGGGTCGTAAACTGGGGGATGTGGCACCTGTACTGCTTAACTCTGTCGCTCTTCAAAGAGTGAAGGAATTTAAATACCTCGGCCATGTGGTTACCGAGGATTTAAAAGACGATAGGGACATAGAAAGGGAGAGGAGGGCGATGGCGGTCCGCTGTAATATGTTGGCACGCAGATTTGCGAGGTGTAGTCTTGGGGTAAAGATCACGTTGTTTAAAGCATTCTGCCAAACTCTCTACCCTGCAATCTGTGGGTCAGCTACACGCAGCGGGCCATCAACGCTCTCCGTGTACAATATAATAACGCGTTTAGGGTGCTGGTGGGGCTCCCGCGCTGCTGTAGTGCGTCTGCGATGTTTGCGCACGCGCGCACTGACGGCTTTCACGCGGTGCTACGGCGCCGCATCGCCTCGCTGATGTTCCGTACGCGTGGGAGCGCCAACACCATCTTGAGCGAGCTCAGCCAAAAACTGGATAGCCCCCTTATGAGGCACTGGGTTCAAACTCAAGTGTGCGTGACCGGTGCCTCAAAGGGAGGCAAATACTTAGGATAATTCTATGGTTAAAAAAAAGAAATGAAATAATGTTGTTTTTCATGTCTTATTTATATTTGTGTGGATGTGATGATATTTTTATTTTTTTACCTAAATTGACATTGATTAAATTGACAATATAATAGAACGAAAAATTGATAATGCGGTGTTATAATGTAAATAAATTAAATTAAATTAAATTAAATTAATTAGGAATATATAATAATAAACTGTAAATGTATGGACCCAATATGTCTGAAATAAATTTATTTTATTTTATTTTATTTATTTTTATTATTTAATAAAATAACCTCAAGCGCACGCGACGACGCGGTAGGTACCGGTAACGGTAAGCGGTAATGGCGTCCCCGTTTATACAAACCTTTTTTCTTTTTTCTTCTTTCTAATGGTTCAAATTGGATAATTATCTTGTGTTGGATAGTCCATTCATCGAGGAAGGCTATAGGCTATAAATTATCACGCTACGACCAAGAGGAGCTGATCAAGGAGTGAAATTGTACGGGAGTAACTAGTTAATATGAAACGAGTTTTCTACAAATAGGCAGTGCGCCTCCCACACCGCACTCCCCTAAGTATAATAATTAGAGGGTAATAAATATACAATATTATTATCGTACCAGTAGTAGGCAGTGCTCCGCCCTTGTTATACCGTAGCGCGGCCGCGTACAATAGCTCGGGCCAGGCGCGCGCGTAGTGGAGGCGAGACGCCTCCGCCGTCTCCGCGCAGTAGAACGCACCGCCTCCGTGCGGGAGCTGAGATGCGAATTCTGGAAATTAATAAAAATTGTTTAAAAATAAATTATAATTTTGGCGCCGTGGATTCTTCACTGGGAAGAAACTAAGATATTTTAACTTGTGAAAGATAACTTTGCAAATTATGAGATGAGATAATTTATAAAGTAAGGTAAATCATCAAATATTGTCAATACAAGCCCGTATCTGTGTCGCGGAGAACTTAACGAGTTACGGAAGTGCAGGAGAAGGAACTGGGTGGTTTTTAGTCAGTAAGAGTCTGACACTCCCTCCCGCCTCACCCTGGCGGGAGAAGTCTTTCGATGATTTTCCCCCTTCAATAAAGCCCGTATCTGTCCACTACTGGACTTCCTCTATAGCTCGCCCCTGAACCTTTACCACGGCCACATCTAACGCCCTCTAGCAACTAATCTTACTAGTTTACTTTTTCAAAATGAATTCTATATCTAATATTCCCCTCTCTAGAAATCAAACTAGCGCAATATTGCGCAAAAGATGATCACTCCGTAAAAAGATTTTTTTAGGCATTATTAGCTTGCTATTTATTTGCAATAGATGCCTAATTTTATTTTGAATGTCCGTCTGGTAGATTATTTTAAATCATTAGACACGTATTTTTTATTTTCTTACAGCAACGAATACTTTCGACGATATATTGATTTGAAATGTCGCGTGACGTCACTTCTAGGTACAGTCAAAGGTCAAAAGTCCACTGCCGCCGTAAGACTACTATCGGTTGCGCTGCAGCGCTTATACACATACACACACACGCATATTTTTATCAGTGTCAGTGTGCGTACGCGTGCGTGTGTTTATGCGTACGCACGCGTTTTCATGCACATTAATATGAAATTACTTACGCATTGCCGTGTGAACATCACTCACGGTGGCAGTAGACTTTTGACCTTTGACTGTACGTGTTATACGTAGAAATGACGTTTAAGCCTACACTCCTAAACTTTGATTCGTTTTATCTAAGTATTGTTTTATTATACGACAACATAAAAAATACGTGTCTAATATTTTTTCAGTACCTACTTAACTTACGAACTAATTATATTTTTAATTTTCATACCCTGTCATTATCCCAATTATATATCATATCCCATTTTTTGTTAATCTATTCACAAAATCTTTACTCACCAGGAGGCAAACTCAACAGCGCATGGTCTTTCAACGCCGCGATCCAATTCTCCCCCAAACTCTCTAGCTCCGGTTCTACCAACTTCAGTAGACTCTCCCCTTTAGACTCAAAGTCCCCATACTCCTCATCTTCAGGTGTTTCAGGAGTTGCATTGTCAATCTGGTTATTGTTTTGTAACAACTGGTTGCGCCATCTAGCGAGTTCCGCTCGGTTGTTGAAAGGTTTCGTGTCTAAATGTTTCACGTAGCTACCCGGAGCACTGCCGTTGCTCACCATTGCTACTATGTATACCTGTAGAGATTTTAATTTATTGTGAAAAATAATTGTGTTAATAAATAGTTTTGATTAAATTAGGTATTCGCTTATGATACTATTTAATTTAATTATTTTACACTAGCTGTTGCCCGCGATATAATTATGAACCCTGTTTTATCGATTATCCTACAATCCTTATAAAAGTATCCTATCACCTAAGTATCCTATCACCTAAGTCAGCCCATACCCTGCCTGTACACCACCAATTTCATCAAAATCCGTTCAGTAGTTTCAGCGTTATTGGCTGATACATCCAAACAGAAAAAAATTACATTCCTAATATATAAAATCTATGTAATAAAAAAGAAATTGTGCTGTGAGACTAAAACGTTTTAACTATGATGGTGAAGTTAGACTTATTATACTATAATGAAAAAAAAAACAATATTGACTTACCTCAGCCCATGCTTTCAAGATAGACAACTTTTCTAACGTAGCCATACTCTCGTTATAAATCAATGTTGTATTTCCCTTGGTGTTCAATTTATCCAAGCTTGAAACAAGCAGCTGATGAACTCTGGAATTGTAATTAATTTCATTCATTCATTTATTCATTCAATAGCTACCAAATTCAAATTTTCCACAAATTATTATTTTTCATCATTTATCTAAAGTCATTACAATTACTATTTAACTTAGTCATCTAAAAATGCGCAAAACTTCAATCATTGCGCAAAATTTTGAGTCATTGCGCAAATAGTTTAATGATTTAGTAATTACCTGCGCAAATCATTGATATCCCTGGCGACCCCGCACCCAATCCAAGCGGAGCAGACGTCGCATGCGGCGGCCGTCACATGCGACGCCGTGTCGCCAGAGAACGCGGGCCTCACTGCCGCGCCCACCTGTTATAAATAGAATAAAGGTATAGTGTTTAGAATAAAACTCTGTGTGTGACTGAAGAATTCGTAAAAACCAAATACCTACTCAACACTATTTTATGCCAAAAGTTTTTGCCTAAGAAAACTGGCAAAATATGGCTTTAAAATACTCTGACTAGCCGTTAAGTCTTAGACAACTAGAACCTACAACTCCAGGTATGTACATATTGCAGACATTTTATTTTTATTTTTATTTTATTTTTACATTTAGAAAACTTACAACTAGAATTGACATTTATATATAACTATGATTAAAGTAAGGCCAATTATAAGTTTTCAAGTATTATTAAAAAAAATATCGTGACTTGCAGTAGTCAGTAAATTACAACCTTCAGCCACTTACATTTCCTCTACTCAATATGCCAGCAAACAATACAAGGAAACAAAAATAAAAAGCAGTAACAACTATAGTCCATCTGTTTAGGTAATTAACTAAAGGTAAACAAAGAAAACCACGTGACACAGAGATACTTAACCTACTATTACTTCAAATATTTCTCGTGTTTTAATTTTAACTAAATTCACTTTAAAATCGTTCATTTGTCATACACACACATACAAGTACAAATGCCTAAATCGTACAAGAGCCTAGCCTATGGGTCTATTTCATTATCATGTTTAAATAGAAACTATTCTGAATCTGATGTACGGATTTCTTTCTTGTACGGATATCTGTCTTTGGGCCAAGTTTCTTCAATATATTTGAACACATTAATTACAAACGATGATTAACCTAAACTTAAATAACTTAATAACAATAACAAAACAAAGAAACAAGTTAAATTCAACAAAATAGGAACGCGAGCGCAAACGACGAGAGAGCTGCCAATGGCGCCTGATTAACCGACTAAACGTAATACACGCTACTTTCATTGTCGCGCTACATCTTCGTTGTACTCTTTAATTTGACAACATTATTTTGCTTCGTTCTTAAAGAAACGTTTTGGATACCTGGGATTTTAGGCTCTTTATGGTGTCTATTGTAATGAAATATTATATTATTTAATAAATGTTATTAAATTAATATCCTCAAGCAGATATATATAATATTTATTAAGAAATAAGTGAAAAGGAACAGAAACATAACATTTAATAGAGAAAACTGTCGTAAAAAGGGAAACAATTTTATTTTCTTTTTAAGTATTTTGAATCATGGAAATGTCAACTATAAAGAACTCTTTTTATGGTTTGTTTACAAATAGTTAACTACCTAAACAGACGGAGTATACATCTATGACAATATGAACCAAGAAAAAAAATAAACAAAAGACATGAGGGATACTATTCTTAAAGATCAATTATGGTAATTTTTGAACAAATATATTTAACTCTATCATGTTCGTATAAGTTAGTTGCATTGCATTCAACCAACCTGCGCCTGATACTGTTCTAGAAGCAGATGTCCGGGGAAGTCAGGCTCGGGTGCCCTGGCGAACTGTTGTATGATCATCTGCAACGTCTTCAGTCCACACAGACGGAGCGCGTCCGATTCTCCCGTAGCTCCCACGAAGGCCATGCGGACTAGGTCTGATAGGTGGAGGGAGAGGTAATCTCCTGAAATGGTTAACATTGAGATTAGTTTCGAAAACATGTAACAGTAGGATGATGAAATGTGTGTCCTTTCAGAATTCAGTTCAAAATATGCTTGGTTTAAAATTATCCGTAATAGTGTCTATGTTAATATAAATTGAGTACAATTTTAAGTATATAATAGTAACGAAGGAAAGAAAAAATAAAATAAAAAACTTAAAAAAGATGTTGTCGATCTGTTGGCTTTGACTTGCAAAAATGGGAACACTTAAAAACTACTTTATTCACAAGTAATAAAGTCTAAAATACACATACCATCCGGTTGGTTCTGTAGCTTCTCCTTGGCTTTGACGAGATCGAAGTGAGCGCTATCCCCGGTCGCTTCACAAGCTCCCATAATCTTCTGAATGCACTCCATTGCGAATACCTAGGTAAAGATAAAAATAAATAATTTAATTCTCGATGCTTCCCTGAAAGTGGGCTCCCTCAACGCCACGTGACGAAAATTATGACGTAACATTAGACTTTTGGTCAATTATGTTACCAGTCTCTCAACTCTAGAGGTATATCTATACTAATAAGGGGCAATATTATACACCAACTTTAATACAAAAGTTAGCTCATAACATTGTTAAAATTGACAAACAATAGTTATTTGCTAAACTTGTATTTAGAATTTGCTCGTTAGTCACACCTTTTTAGGGAACATCATCTAACGACTTTTCCCGCCTTGGTTAAGGGGAGAGAGACTAAGTATAATACACAAATTCTACCAATACATACCCTAGTCGGCCACCTCGACTGTACAGCAGGATGCGTAGACTGTTCCGACTCAGCGTGGAACTCGGCTTGGTCATCATCTCCTTCACCGTCGAAATCCGTATCAGGATTGTTGTTGTCCTCTAAAATATTATAATAATAGATTTTACTGTACTGCAGAATAAAATGACAATAAGAAATATTGAAACGATTAGAAAACTTGTACACATAAATATTTATACAGAAACCTGACTGCTACGCAACGCAAGATGTTGTTTTCGACAAATTATTGTTCCGGGTCTGGGTGTGATGTGTATGTCAATTTGTAGAGGTATATTCATAAACGCGCACTCATGGTATAAAAGAAAATTCCAATGTGAGACGATCAACAAACTATATATGTGCTCTATAAACTTTTTTTACTAAAATAGGATAGTAAGTGTGGGAGAGCCACGCTTCGGCACGAACGGAGCGGCTCAACCGGAGTAATACCACGGCCTCACAGAAAACCGACGTGAAACAACGCTTGCGTTGTGTTTCGTCATGTAACTGAGGTTACCGGAGGCCCAATTACCCCCCCTCCGCCTCCCCTTCTCCTCAAATTCCTAACAATCCCCAAATTCCTAATAAAGGCCAAAAGGCCGGTAACGAACTTGTAACGCCTCTGGTGTTCCGTATGTTCATGTACGACGCCGAATGTCTACCATTAGGTGATCCATCTGCTCGTTTTCCGTCTTATCCCATAAAAAAGTAAATAGACTACATAGGTAATACATACTATAGACTGACTACATAGCTACATTCCAATCTATCTTTGACTCACCCAACCGTATAGTAAGCACTCTCTTAGCGAGTACGAGCCAGTCCTTGACGCTGCGGTGCGTGGCGGCGGCCAGCAGGCAGCACGTCAAGGTGTCCCTTGCGTAAGACAACGCGGTGGGATCACGTTCACTGTCCAAAAATGCGAACAAAGCGCCAGGAAGACCCGTCTCCGTGATTACTACACCTGCAAAAAGAAATTTTGTTGGTTTTTAATACGCGCAATTAAGCGCATGTTTGCGTAATATATTTGTATAATTTTGCGCAATGCGTAGCGCAAGTTTATTGAAAGAAATATCTGATTGTTTTTTTTTCTATTAACGTATCATCAGTCACTTTTCAGTTAAGAATAATTAATTTTAATCTTTTGTTACAGCATTGTTGTTCACCACTATTTATTGTAAAAATAAGTAAGCTAAGTAAGTAAGCACATTCATTCATTTAGCTGATGACTTTCTCTTGATTTTTTAATAATTACATAACATTGTACATACCACAATAAGGCCTAGCAGGCACATGGTCTTTGGCCATAAGCGCGTACTTGCAGACTTCGGCGGCTTCCTTCTGCGACAGCTGACGCAGGCAGCAGAGGGCGGCGCGACGAACTGTCAGGTCCGAGCTTGAGAGATCGCGCTGGAAATTTAGAGACAGGATTAAGGCTACAGCTCTTATGCCGGAATACTGAAACGTTACTCAATTTTAAGTCATGCTCAAATATCGTGCCATCTCTGTCATTTTACAAAGAGTTTGTAGAGATAGAACTATACTTAAGCACGACTTAAAATTGAGTAGCGTTTCAGTATTCCGACATTAGCTATTACCTATCTGGTGTTTTTCTCTATACAGAATTTACTGCCTAGTCTACAGCCTAGTTAAGTTCAAACCGTAATCTAAGTACACTTGTAACACTAGAGGTACCACAAATGCGTTGCGAACCAAGAAGGGAACGGTTTAATTGCGCCATGATTACAGAGGAGGAAGGCTTCTTAAAAATAATGGCACAAACCAAGTGGAGTAACATCACATTGGTATTATGTGCAAGAGCAGCACTTCTCAGGTCGAGCTAGTACGTTCAAATTGCATAAAGCGCCATTGTATGTAAATCTAAATTTGTAGTTTGGGAGTTTTAAAAAAGGGCCCCCAGCTAAAGCTATCATCTTCATAATCATTTTCTGTAAGCAGATTAAACTAAATGTTTTTTTTTCTAATGGGGGGAAAATCATCGAATAACTGCTCCCGCTTGGGTGAGACGGGAGGGAGTGTCAGACTCTTACTGACTAAAAACCACCCCGTTTCTACTCCTGCACTTCGAGCCGGAGCCCCGGTAACCCGTTAGGTTTGACTTCGATGTCCAGTATGGTTTAGGTACTAACACAGAGTTGCGGCACGAGCGTGTTCCGGTTGATGTGGTCTGGCGCGAACATCTGTAGCTGCTGCAGACAGCCCGCCGCCTCCGCGCGCGCGCCCGCCCCGCCGCACTCCACCAGCGCCGCGCACGCGCACACGAACCTGCCCACCGCCACCACTGGGGAGGAACGTGAATGTTACAATGACAAATTATGTATGTTTGTCGACCGTAGAGTAGCTTAGGATTGACACTTTTTGGATCACAAAATTAAACACATGAAAAATTACAGGCACGCAGTGGTGCAAAAATGTCACACGTTTCACCATCAATGTCAAGTTCATGAACTTATTCGTTCTTATTAACTTAAGAAGAATTTTTAAAAATCGATATCCCTATAATTTTTTTTTTAGTCACTTGATTTATCGTACGGAAAATCCACAACATTTATTCATACAAAAGTAGTCGCTAAACATCGGAAATAAGGTCTACAATAGAATAAATGGAGAGCTGTTGGAGACTCGGCAGCTAGACCCCGAATCAAACCTCCTGCTTCATATCACTATTAAGAATTTTTAAATATCTAAGACGACGACACTATACACTATTTTTACTAAAAAAAAATAATTTCTTACCTTGCAATTCAGGGCCAACAACAGTAATCAAAGCAGAGAGTAATCTCCCGATACTGCGATGAAGATCTTCTTGGAATGGCGGTGCACTGAATAGTAATTTCAAAGCCAGGTTCAATGTAGACTCCACATGACCACGGAACATAGGACCTGAAGCGTCTGCTAGTACGGAGAGAGCGTGAAGGGACCATACCTGAAGAAATGGTGTGATATTAGTGTTTATACATTTTGCACAATGAGTTTAGGTTTGCGCAATGAGTATGGTACTTTGCGCAAGGAAAATTTATCAATGACATAATAATTCCATTATTTCTCAAAAACTGCTGTGGGTATATGAAGACTAGGTAAAATAAGGTGACAAATAAAAATAAGAAAGGTAACTTACTTGCAACTCAACAGCAGCTGTATCTTGCGCTAGCGCCCTGAGCACAGGCAGCGCTGCAGCGCTTGAAGTAGCGCCCCTAGCTCGTTGCACCGCCCCTACAGCCGCTGCAGCCGCTGCACGGACGGACCGGTTGACCGCTGTACGCGCTAAAGCGATCACTTTCTCAGACAATGCTTGGCTTTCCGCTTCAGAGATACAGCCACATAAACGTCCAGCGCATGAAGCGGCCGCAGCGCGAACTGTTGCGCTGTTCGCTGATAAACCGTTCTGTAATGAAGATGAATATTGGTTTATGAAGAAAATAATATAAGTTTTTGATCTACTATTTATAATTAACTAAATAACTTCAATTTGCTCAAAATAATTTTACTGAAGAAATTAATTTAACACTGAAATACTTAATCGCCAGCCAACATAATCATTCCAAACATGAATCTAGTTGACCTTAAAGTAGAAAAGAAAGATAGACAGGTTTGCGCAACAGCTGCACAAACTCATTTAGTTATACAAATACCAAACAAGATTAAAAAAAACTTAATTTGAAATAACATAACATAACATCACGCCTTTTATCTCCAAAGGGGTAAGCAGAGATACACATTACGGCACTTAATGCCACTATACAACGTAACACCCACTTTTCACTATTTATGTTATGAGTCCCATGTAATAGGGAGTGAGCCTATTGCCATATACCGGGCACATTTTCAAACTCCGTGCTACTACTGAGATTTTTAAAAACCCAGTAATACTTTGCCCAATCCGGGAATCGAACCCGAGACCCCTTGCCCGGCAGTCGCTCTTGTGACCACTCGGCCAAAGAGGTAGTCTAATGGCAGTCTAATTTGTAATATACTCACAATAACTAATTCAGTAGCAATATTCTTAACAGCCTCCTGTCCTAGCGAGCTCTTGAGTTCGGCTAGGGTCCTCAGCGCGAGCAATAGAGCTGTGTACACATTGATCTGTATCGCTTCCTGACGGGCACCCTTTGACATTTTGATACATTCCGCAAAATGTTCTAGCATTTGTTGCCTGTGGGATAAAGACCAAAATTAATTTAGGACAAAGGAATGTTTTTAACACAAATAAATATTCTCTTAACTGCAGAGAGCTTAGTGCGTTTAAAGTAAACGAAACGAGTACACGTACGGCGCTCTGACGCCTTAGTACGAGTTTGTCTTACGTATAAAGTAATCGTAACGAGTACGCGTTCGGCGCTCGGATTGGTTGGTTCATTGGTGCCGGCCAATCAGAGTACCAAGCACGAATAACTATCGCATTCGTAAGGTAACAGTATCGAGCGAAGTAAGCGTTCTGATTGGTTGGTGCACTTGAGTCGGCCAATCAGAGCGCCGAACGCACTCGATACTATTACGTCACGATTGCGATAGTTATTCGTGCTTGGTACTCAGAGCGCCGAACGCGTACTCGTTACGATTACTTTAAACGTAAAACAAACTCGTACTAAGGCCTCTGATTGGCCGGCTACGATGAACCAACGAATCAGAGCGAAAAACGCGTTCTCGTTTCGTTTACTTTTTAATTGTGTTACAAACTTGTACTAAGGCCTTAGTAATTGGGTACTTTCCTTAATCAAAAATAAATTGTTTCGACTGATCAATACAATAAAATATTAAAAAATAATCATACTTACATTAATTAATTTTACGACTAACTTAATTTTAGTATTTTTCTAGCAAATTTTTTTAGTATTAAGTATGCTGTTTGACGCTAAAAAATCGTGACATCACAATACACAATCTCGTACAAAATTCATAGAAAATTGTCGTTTATGACAGTTCGAAAAAGGTATTGAATTCGACAAGTTGGCAAGTACCCAATAATTGGTAAGTTACGTTAAGATCTATAAAAAAACAATGTATAGCTATCGCAAGGCACTTACCGATGTTTATTAGCAGCTCTAGAGAATATCTGAGGGAAGAGTAACACGGATGCGTCGATGACGGCGACGCCGAGCGGCTGAGCGCCGGTGACGCCGCGGTACAGGCAACACGGGTCGTGCTCCAGGGCACCCGACCCACTCGCACTCAGGGGCGACATCAGCTAAAATGGAAGAACTTTATTATAATATCTTACTACATATTTCTAGATCTATTTATTTATAATCTTTAGTTCTACTTGCTCAAGCAAATAAGTCTCATTTATGTCGGAATACTGAAACGCTACTCAATTTTAAGTCGTGCTTAAGTATAGTTCTATCTCTACAAATTCTTTGGGAAATGACAGAGATGGCACAATATTTGAGCATGACTTAAAATTGAGTAACGTTTCAGTATTCCAGCATTAGTATTATTGACAAAAATAACGACTCGACTTTGTGATCTTTTTTCAATCTAGTCTAGATAATATAAGATCAAAGTTAATGGCGTTAGACAGTTTTTAGTCACTGCCCAGTCACGGACAAAATGACAAGGTGGGACTGGTACCTATATTGAAATTAGCATTTTTCGTGTTTTTTTTTATATTTGATGGGCCGACGTTTGACCACTATCTCGCCTGGTGGTAAGCGATGATGCGGTCTACAATGGAGCACGTCGTCCCATAAGCAACATATTCACTCAGGCCTTGAAGACATATAGTGTATTTTACTTACCTGGTCCTCAATTTCGGCATGATCCGTGTCGTAGATCCATCCTTCTTCGCCCAGCAGTATGGTATCACGTGGATGCATTGCATTGCGAAGTGTACCTGTAGTAAAACATCATTGATTGTCTATACAAATAAATAACATTCGAGAGTCTGTTTGTAATATTAAAATAAAAACTTTTTCCTAAATGCATATGAATATACATACGATACATAAAATAATATTTTTTTACAATTTTTGTCTGTCTGCCTGTTCTTACTGGCTAATCTCTGGAATGACTGGAACTGTAAGACTTTTATTGGCTTTGATGTATTAAGGAGTAAAATTGGCTACTTTTATTTTGGAAAATAGAAAAAAAAGTTATATTCTCAGGGGACGAAGTCGCGAGCAACAGCTAGTAATTATTATTAGCACTCATATGACAATCACATAAAGGCATGCAACATCTTACTGACCAGTAGCAACATTAGCCCCACTAGGATCAGCCGAGCCAGCCAGCTCAGCAGCCAGTAGCCTCAGTAGAGGTGCGGGAGGGGGGGAGCCTCCCCCTCCTAATGCGTAACAAGCTTGATACACCCGGAGACGGAGTAATGCGGCTGGGGCCTTCAGAGCGCCGCCGTATGACCGTACAACTGTGCTGACGCTGAAACGAGAGTTGTAAATATTATGGTACAAAAAGTTTTTAATTTGTGGGAAAGCATGCTTCGGCACGAATGGGCCGGCTCGACCGGAGTGATACCACGATTCACAGAAAAACGACGTGAAACAACGCTTGCGTTGTTTGTAGTGTGAATGAGATTACCGGAGGCCTTATCATCCCCCCTTCCTCAATCTCCCCAATCCCTGAATCCCCAACAATCCTTAAATGCCTAATCCCCAAAAGGCCGGTAACGCACTTGTAACGTCTCTGGTGTTCCAGGTGTCCATGGGCGATGCCGATAGCTTACCATCAGGTGATCCGTCTGCTCGTTACCGCCTTATCCCATAAAAAAAATCTCTAATAGGAACTTTTTTTTTTTATGACGCTTTTCCCACAAATCGTTGATCATTATCATTTATACGGACATATTGAATTCATACTTTTCTACCTCCTATCAAAGTTTAATGAACTAAAACTAGAACTTACTTGGTAAGAACAGCAATGGCGCCATCTATGGGTTGCGTGAGACGTTTGGCTGTATCATCATTGTGAACTAGCGAGGGGCAATGGATCAGCAAACTATGTAATGCTGATAGGGCTCCAGCGCGACCTTCCAATGTAACCTATAAGAAATATAATACTACTAAGCCAAGGGAAATAATATGGTATTTCTAGTACGTATTAAATAGTATGAAAATTCACAACTGCGACTGTTGGCCTAGTGGTCGCAAGTGCGACTCGGGTCGGGCAAAGTATCATTGCGTTTTTTAAAAATTCGCCATAGTAGCACGGAGTCGGTAACTGTATCCGGTATTATGGCAATAGGCTCACCTCCTATTTCATAGGACTCATAACATAAAAAGTGAAAAGTGGGTGTTACATTATACAGTGGCATAATGTGCACATCTGCCTATCCCTTCGGGATAAAAATAAATTCACAATTATTTTTATACACCATATACGACAGAGCAATATATTTGCGAGGAAACTTACCTGCCAAGTAAAAGCATCACCCCTGGACTTCTCAGACTCTAATTCTTTAGCAGAGCGAGGGAAACTGTTGCGCCATAGTAGTAGCATTCGGGGTAACAAACCACGGACAACTGGCACTCCTGGGAACAAAGATTTTCATCAGTGATTTGAATGTAAACAAACACTGTATCACATTTTATCACGAAGAAAAGTAATCTTATTTCTTTTAGCGCGTGTTCGCACCTTTATTTTGATTACAAATAGTTCATTTTCATTATAGACAATTTGTTTATAACATTATGAACTATTTTATTGAAACTTCGAGCACACAAGTAAGCTAAGTATCATTTGCAGTCTTGTCCAAATCTAATACAACCTTAAGGGTCCTTCTATCTCTGTATGAAATTTCATTAAACTAATTCAGTGGCTTAATAAGGCGTTAAAATATAGCAAACACAAAATTTAAATAAATTTGTCATAAAATTAAACAATTTTTTACTAACTAAAAATTCGCAAGTTACTCACGGGAAAATACTGACATCGCCGCGACCATGCGTGCTGCTCATGAGGAAGAACTCCTCGTTGGTTCGAAACTAGTTGAGCTTTTCTCAGTATTTTCACGTGAGTAACAAGCGATTTTTAGTTAATTTAGTATGTCTCACAATAGTTATTATAAAAACATAGTTTTTTTATTTATAGCTAATATAAAATATTGTTAACTCACCCAGCGTACAAATAGCCCCAACAATGAGCCAGCCCGCGTTAGTTCTGGCTGCAGTCAGGCGACTACTCTGTCCCGCTGACCGGAGCAATTGTTCCGCCGCGTTAAACGCCACTTTCCCTCGCCCGTGGGGGATGCCTAGTGGGGATAGACGCACTGCGCCTAGGATAGCTGCTAGGGCTGCTGAGTAACCTGGAAAATGGAGGGAAGGATGTAGTTTAATACTTTAATGGCAGTGTTTTGGAGACATCATTGTTGTAAGATAGTTATAAGACAAAATCATTTATAACGTTTCTTAAAACTGTTTTCTAAACCTAAATCCTAGTTTCCCCAAACTAGGATTTTCTCCTGTGTCGTAGGTACGCACCTACGACATACAAATTCACATACACATGACACCTAGACCGCAAGGAACAAAGAGTTGTTTCGTGCGAGAATCGAACCCGCGACATGTTATGCGCCAATCGTGCAGTTAAAGTGGCAATAGATTGTTCATCAAATACAGTTGAATATCTCAGAGTAAGATTTCCATGCCGAAGTTACCGTTGGCGCATAAGTACGTAATAAAATATTGTTTTGAAAATCATTCCTAGTTTAATAAGGGATAACTGCAACTTTTGATGAACAAAACATGTGATATTTGTTTTCTAAAGACTCAGAATTAGAGAAATGAAGCCTTATAAAACGGAGTTTAAGTGTGGGAGAGTCATGCTTCGGCACGAATGGGCCGGTTCGACCGGAGTGATACCATGGCCTCACAGAAAACCGACGTGAAGCAACGCTTGCGTTGTGTTTCGTCATGTATGTGAGTTTACCGGAGGTCCAATTACCCTCCCCTTCCCCAATCTCCCCAATTCCTGAATCCCCAACAATCCTCAAACTCCTAATCCCCAAAAGGCCGGTAACGCACTTGTAACGCCTCTGGTGTTCCAGTTGTCCATTGGCGACGCCGATTGCTTACCATCAAGTGATCCGTTTGCTCGTTTATCGGCTTATGCCATAAAAAAAGTAGTTACCGGAGATATGGTGCGGCGTGGGGCGGGCGGCGTCGAGCGCGTCGACGCAGCGGTCGAGCAGCGGCGCGATGTGCGCGGGCGCGGCCACGCACACGGCGCGCGCGCACCACGCCGCCGCCAGCCGCGCCGCCACGCACGGGTGCGACAGCACCTGCGCCCGACGGATACTACAGTGCTGACCACTTTACAACTACTCTAATTCAATACTTTTTTCGAACTGTCACAAACGACACTTTTCTATGAATTTTGTACGTCAAACCGTATACTTACTTATTTCTTAAATATTTGCAGTAAAAATACTAAAATTAAGCTGATCATAAAATCAATTAATGGAAGTGTGATTATTTTTTAATACTTTATTGTATTCAATAGTCGAAATAATTTATTTTTGATTACTTTTTCTATAAGAAACCTCACTTTCCTCAAAGCGGGAATAGTCATACGATGATTTTTTCTTCCTCGAAACCTATAGTAAGTAAAATACATAATGGGGTTTTGTTTAGCAATTAAGGGAAATTCTCATAAAAGACATGATGGACGAGTTTCATTTTAAAAAACATAAAGAAATTTTATATTTATAGGGTTTCGCACTTCTGAAATAAGTTAATATGTTTTATACTCCCCAAATGATTCTGTATATCACAACAATACACATCAATACAAGTCACAATGTTCCTAACTATATTCTATTTCGAACTATAACCTCTAGGAAATAAGAGCCAATTTCCAACTTACAGTACAAATAGCGTCAATCATGTTGAGTGAGGTATCGGACACGAGGTTCTGTACGGACGTGCCGAGTTGCAGCGCCAACTCTCCAGCTTCCATCAACGCACAAACTAGCAAATGTTGACTGAATAATGTTTCCTGTGAAAAGAAAAATACATTTGTAAATGGCTGACCTGGCAAACATCGTACCTTTTAAAAATTGAAACCTTTCCAGAGGCTTTACTACAAGTTTGTTTTACGTTTAAAGTAATCGTAACGAGTACGCGTTCGGCGCTGTGATTGGTTGCTTCATTGGTGCCGCCCAATCAGAGTGCCAAGCACGAATAACTATCGCATTCGTAACGTAATAGTATCGAGCGCGTTCGGCGCTCTGATTGGCCGGCTCAAGTGAACCAACCAATCAGAACGCTTAACTCGCTCGATACTGTTACGATACGAATGCGTTAGTTATTCGTGCTTGGCCCTCTGAGTGCCGAACGCATACTCGTTTCGAATACTTTAAACGTAAATCAAACTCATACTAAGGCTTAGCCAAACCGATTCAGCCGTTCTCGAGTTTTAGCGAGACTAACGAACGGAAATTCATTTTTATTTATATAGAAGATAGTCAAATAGATTTTAACGTTAATTTGAGAGATGAACAAAGTATTATTAACAAAAAAAATATAAAGAATTGAAGAGACCCTGTGAACACTATAACAGTACACCTGTTATTTTATAGAACTATTAACATAAGTAATGAAAGGGTTTTAAAAGATGCGAACTTTTAAAAAAAAGGACTTGATGTCCTTCACTTTTATTTAATCTTTTAGGATATAAGTGGGAGCATCACATGCAAGATTGTGTTCAATATACGCTGTCAACGCGTCCCAAAAAATACGTCGTATATGACAACACTAGTAAGACCAAATATATAATAAAAAATATGAGAATACCTGATTACAATCCTTAGCATTCTCAGGGTTGAAGTCAATGCTGTTCATCTGCTTGATAACAATCTGTATGATCTCGCGGCAGGCTGACGACTGAGCCTTCTCGCCCAGCATCTTACCGAGCGTGTTACGTAGTATGAAGTTTATACATTTTCTGGTGACAATTATAAAATAATTCATAAACTTCATAACAACTGCGATTAAATTATTATACAGAATCGGAACATTAATTTATTGACCTGAATGAAATTTTCCTCTGACTGCCTCGTTGGCCGAGTGGTCGCAATTGCCACTGCCGGGCAAGGGGTCTCGGGTTCGATTCCCGGGCCGGGCAAAGTATAACTGGGTTTTTAAAAAAATCTCAGTATCACGGAGTCTGGAACTGTGCCCGGTATATAACAATAGGCTCACCCCCTATTACATGGGACTCATAACATAAATAGTGAAAAGTGGGTGTTACATTGTGCAGTGGTATAATGTGCACCTCTGTCAACCCTGTTAATGAAGTTTTGCAAGAATCGAAATGCAAGAGCCGGTTGCGCAGATATTGCGCTAACAGTATAATCAGGTACTGGAGTCGCAACTGTCACTTTTTCCTCCAGTTTACTAATCACATAGTCTAATTTAGTTTTAGGAAACTTACCTTGAATAAACAGCGTCGACATGCGAGCTAGCCGCCTTGGGGTTGGCGACAAGATCTAATACGTGGTTCAAGAACGTCGTCAAGTTACGTTCCAGCCACACGCCTCCCATGTTCTGAACGAATATCACATACGCCTGGGGAGAAGACACCAAGATTATTAGAATACTCTTTTACCCGCGGCTTCGCTCGCCTCACAAAAGCATAAAAAGCCAATGTGACATATACCAATACACACAGCGCCATCTATACCAATACTTTTGTTTTCCCTTGGGAATATCAAATTTTTCCGGGATAAAAAGAACCCTATTATTTAATCCGGACTTCTAACTATACATCTGCAAAAATATAAAGCAATCGGTTTAGTAGTTCGGTTTAGTAGAACTCACTTTCCGATTTATAATATAAGTAAGGAAAGTAAGGATTCTAAGTCACCATAACATTTTTATTGGTCAAGATCCAAGCGATCACCGGTGACAGCCCTCCACTTACACCATTATATACCTTATTTCCGATGTTTAGAGCCTACTTTTGTATGAACAAATGTAATGGATTTTTCATAATCGGACATTTACGAGTCTATCGAATTGGACATTTTCTATTACATGGGATTTATAATGTAATGCAAGATGATGTTATATTTAGTATATCTTTACAGAACAAAACGCATGATGTTATTGTAACATAATGTATAGTGCAAACCTTAATGATATAAAGCTTCAAGTGAGGATCGAACCGATATCTCCGTACTCAGATGTCGCATTTAAATTACTCGCCTAGTACCCGACAGTTTATTACCTTATTGTGTCTATATCACAATCATCATAATACTTACATGCGTCACACAAACTCTCACTTCCCGATTGACTCCGGAACTGGACTTAATTATCTCTCCTTTCAGGAATGAAGTGCCTCCACGTAGAAAGGCACCCATCAACAAATTTAATGCTTCATCTAATGATACTACGTTCTTCGGTGGGTCTTTCTTTTGTTGTACTGTAAATTAAGGAATCGAATAAAAATATAATATTTAACTGTAAAAAAGGACATTTAGATGGTTTGCGCAAGATTCTGCAGCAGTTTAAGTTTTGCGCGTCACTCATTGCGCAACACTCATTGCGCGACACTCATTGCGCAACACTCATTGCGCAACTATCATTGCGCTAAAGGTTTTATTCAATTAAAATACTGACTGCAAATATATAAAACTAGTAATAAACATTTATCTTTTTAAAAAGACTGCAGAAAATCCATGTCTCTAAAAAACTTTTACAGTAGATACCTGATGGCGTCCCAGTTTTCAGCTTAGAATTCAGATTAGTGACTTCTCCAGCTTGTGTTATTGCTATTAGCGCACCCAATAATTCTGCTATAGCGCATCTGTAATGAAAACCAATATTTTTAGTGCCAAAAATGTCCACCAATTACCACACAAACGTTGCTCCCACAATTTAGCAAAATCTATTTATTATTTTCCAATATAATCTCGTCTTTACCTTAAAGGATAATCACTAGACTGAGCAGCCCTTAGACAGGCGGCGGCAATGGCGTCTAAATCAGCTGGAGTTAGTCTCATCAACGGTAACAAATGTCGCAATGTATGGGCCGCAGCCGCTCGTACTGCGGTTGCCCTTTCCGACACTAGCGCCGCGCGGGCCGCTCGAGATACTTCGCGAACTGCCGCCGGCGCAGCCGTACCCATACCCACACAGATCTGAAAACAAATTAGAATGGAGATATAAAATAACTGCTAGGAATATGAAAAGTTTAAATTGGTTTCCGAATTAGTCTTCGGATTCAAATAGATTGGCAGAACGGATTTAATCGTTCACCAAAATCATAACATAAAATAACATTACGCCTTTTTATCCCCAGGGTAGGCAGAGGTGCACATTTCAGCACTTAATGACACTGTACAATGTAACAAAATCATAACTTTTAAAGCATAAGTACTCGCTTGAGTTTGACTTTCCCATGATAATAAAATCTAATATGCATAATTATGATTATTTGGCTATTTTTACAATACCTTGCTCTATCCGAGTATCCGGATATGCAATCAAAAAAAAAACTTTCTGACAGCCAATTGATCATCATTTACCAGTTAACGGGATCATAAAACACAGAACTAAGAAGTTCTTTATAGACATATATTTAAGTACCGTCTTCGCGGAACTCGTAATGTTTTCTTAACAACACATGTTGCTTTGTATACTAACAAAACGTGTTGATAAACATTGCCCAGTCTCCAGTCATAGCATAAATTGTTTGTGTGAATTGACACAAGTAGATACTTGTGTACCTACAAGTGTTGCTATTCAACCTTATTATCTATATAGTAGGAATTCCCATGATTGGAAATTCAACATTTGACTAGATATTTATTAGATGCCATTTAAATATTAAGACGATTTTAAAAATGATCTCTACATAAAAGAAACAGAAAATACATTTGCTAAAAGTAGGAATGCGCTGAATTTAATAACAGGGACAAATAAATACTAAAAAATAATCAATTCTATAGGAATAAACCAAATATTTATTTGTAGTATATGTATACTACAAATAAATATTTAATACATATACACCTCAACATTTAACCAATAAATAGCCAACAGCAATTTAAGTTGACATACTTATTACATATTACCTTAAACATTTTTAAAACCTGCGATAAGACTAAGCCGAGTGCGTAAAGGAGATAATGACGAATTTCCATAATGTATTCAAGGAAGTAGCTGTAATTTACAAGCACAAACATTCATGTAAATGTTCACTTGTTTAGGAAATGAGATAAGGCAACACGCCTTCCATTTTATGAAATACGTCTTAATCAAACTCTTTGGTAAATCGAAGTAATATATTACATTACTGAAGGTAAACCATCAAGTTTCCAAGCGAAGAAGAAGATTTTTCTCCTAGCTTTTAACGCTCCATGTTGACGCGATCGAAACAGTAGGTAGGGATCACAAGTTGGACTGCTTGCAAGCGGCATCGGGTTCGATTCTCGAATCAAGCACGATTAAATTTATTTATTACAAATATTAATCACTGCCTGCCTGCCGACTGCCTCGTTTGCCGAGTGGTTGCAAGTGCAACTGCCGGGCAAGAGGTCTCGGGTTCGATTCCCGGGTCGGGCAAAGTATTACTAGGTTTTTAAAAAATTCTCAGTAGTAGCACGGATTCTGGAATTGTGCCCGGTATATGGCAATAGGCTCACCCCCTATTACATGGGACTTATAACATAAATAGTGAAAAGTGGGTGTTACATTGTATAGTGGCATAATGTGCACTTCTGCCTACCCCTTCGGGATAAAAGGCGTGATGTTATATAATGATGTTATACACAAATATTAATCAGTAATAGCGTAACTTATGAAAACTGAGTGTTACGAAGTCTAAATTACAAATAACTCAGTAAACTACATTTACAAAATAATATTTTAATACGATAAACCAACCTTTTCAAGAGTATTCATAATTTCAAGTCTTGTCTGCGACTCGGCATTTTTCAATGATCTGACTAGGGTCGTCACCGTCTCCTCGTAAGACCTTCCCATCATCCTGCCGAGTTTCTCGTACATACTTCCCAAACAGCATATCGCAGCCCTGAAAAAAAAGAAATATGTAAGCAGCAATTTTTTAGGCGATTCATCTAATGGTAAGCAGTCGGCACCGTCCATTGACATCTACAACACCAAAGTGCATTAACGGTTTTTTAGAAGGCTGGAGTACTAAGAGAACAAAACACAACAAAAAATTGAGCCTATTGAACCGAAACCCTCGAGTATTGATTTCAATAATTGAAAATAGGGTAGACGACTAATTTTTATTTTAATGTCCGTCTGATAGATTATTTAAAAACATTAGACACGTATTTTTTATTTTCTCACAGAAACGAATAGTTTCGAAGATATATTGATTTGAAATGTCGCGTGACGTCACTTCTCAGTACATTTTATACTAAGAAATGACGTTTTAGCCCCCACTCCACTTTGATTCGTTTTATCTGAGTATTGTTTTATTATACGACAAAATAAAAGAATACGTGTCGAATATTTTTTTATTACCTAACTTACGGACTAATTATATTTTTAATTTTCATACCCTGTCATCATCCCCATTAAATAATATTTTGTCAACATCATGGTCAACGAGAATTATAGTTTTAGAAAGATATACAATTTCTTTAAAGGCCTATTATAATGAGATTCTAAATATAATCTGTAATAAGCTCATTATACTTCTGCTGCGCTTGTATTGCGTAATGTAATATGCGTCGTTGACTAGAGACAACAGATGCTAACATACTAACAAGCTTACAGACACGAGAACAAAAAAAGTATGTTATTATCTTTACCATATTGAGCCTAACAAAGCCTAGATAAACAAAAGTGTTACAAATTACAAATATGGAACATGCTTAGTTTAGCTTATTTTTTGGCCAGTGTTAGCAAAAAAGGTGCCTTGTTGGCAGAGTGGTCGCAATTACGACTGACGATCAAGAGGTCTGTTTTTTTTAAAGGGGGAAATGTCATCGAATGACTGCTCCCGCCTAGGTGAGGCGGGAGGGAGTGTCAGACTCGTCAGTCTTAGTGAAATGACGTGTACTTAAATATGTAGGGTAAATAAAACTCTTCAAGGAAATAATTCTATGTTTGTATTATAAATTTCGTGAGACATTAAATTGATTAATCTATTTTTTGAGGAGGGGGGAATCATTCGATGACTTCTCCCGCCTTGGGTGAAGCAAGAGGGAGTGTCAGACTCTTACTGACTAAAAACCACCCCGTTCCTTCTCCTGCACGTCGAGCCGGAGCCCCGGTAACCCGTTAGGTTCTAGGGCCGAGATTACCGGTAATGACACGTAGTTTGGAATTGTGCCGGTATTCAGCAATAGGCTTGCATCCATTTAATGGGACACAACATGGTGAAGAACTGGAACTAGGCACACTTAGAGTGCGCGGGCATCTCTGCCTACTCCTTCGGAGATTATACGACGTGACGTTATGTAATGTTTCCGAGAATGAGTACGTTTTTATTTTGTATTGAGACTTCACAGCCTCTATTTTTGTTTGAAACACAAACTCAAGAAAAGTCGATATATTTAGCAGAGTGACCGACATGAATGAGTAAAGTCTCAAAATATTTGCAGGTGTGATACAACTTTTTTTGCAGGTTTATTTATTGCTAGTGTGAGTGTTAAGCAAACGTATACACTATAAGTAATTAAAGACAAACTCTCTTAGAGTTATAATAACTACTATATCATTCTAATATGGTTTTTGGAATTTTTTTTGTTTTTTTTTGTCATTGCCCCACACAAGGATTTTCTCCTGTGTCGTGGGTGCGTTAACAAACATACAAGTTCACATTCACATACAACAATTTGTGGATCACACAAAGAGTTGCTCCGTACGGGAATCGAACCCGCGACATGTTGCGCGGCAGCCAATTTCCCAGCCCCCGCGCCAAACATGCAGTCATGATGAGTTATTTTTCCTTTATTATAGATTTACCTCTTTTTACCTAATAATCGAAATAGATGAGAAAACCTCTCTATTATGCAAACATTTCCAAATCGCAGCTAAATGTCATCTAGACTAAATAAACACTTAAACTTCAATAGTTAAATATTATGGTAAACACACTTCACCTAGTTATGTCATAAGGCTATTTAAATCTATTGAAGTGACTTATATGATGTCATAGTGCTTTGTTCATAAACTGATGACCTTTTTGTTTTGACATTTAGAAAATGTTAAGTGAACTATGGCACTAATAGTGATGTCCCATGGGGTTTAATGGGGACAGCGAGGGCCTTCTTTATAACGTCTTTTATATGTATATGCATATAATATAGTACAAAGACAACACACGTTTTACGAGGATTGCCAGTAATTGGGAATCTGAATAATTATCTCGAAGATCAAACAGCAATCTTGCATAAATATATTCTATCATGATCATACTGTGTCCTATCTAAACATTATTATCGGATCAGAGCCAATTTATGCATATAAATCAGCATTAAATCATATATGTAGATATATCTTGTATGAATGTAGAGCTGCCTACAATTAGACAAACTTCACAATAACATTGAAATACTGGTTTCTAAAAACAAAATTCTGAATAGCAATCATGCAGTCTATGCTTACAATGCACACACCAATTAACACATGAAAAATTTAGAAACATTATCACTTACAGTCTAGTCGGCAAATAAGATGGCGAATCATCTTTAACTTTGATGATGTCATTGCATTTATTCACAGTATCGAACAGCAGGAATGTGTCTCCAACAGAGAACAGAGTAGCCAAATTCCTAGCTAACAACCTCCTTGCTGGTCCACCGAGGTTCTCACGTAAGAGGTTCACTAGCTGAGCCACTAGCTTTTGCTGGCAGCTTTTTATGTCAGACTGAAAAGAAAAATTCAATATAATCAAATAGGTTTATTCAAGTTACAAATAGGGCTTATTAGGATTGAATAATGGTTAAATAAAAATACACTTTAGTTTCTCATAACACATGTTGCCGTGTAGTGGTAGGCCAGAAGTTTAAGACGCACAGTTCTCATACAAGGGGGTGCGGGTTGGAAACCTACCCATGGCAAGTACCAATGTGTCTTTTTCTGAGTTATATGTACTTTTATTTATATTTGGCAATGGTTACTTGTAGGCTGTTGATGATGATGATGGTGCCAGGGTGCAGGTCTAAACAAGACACAATGTATTATTGTATTGTGTCTTGCTTACCGTCAGACAAGTGGTCAATACATAATCTTATTGTTAACATAATCCATTATGAATTATAGGACTATCCTATAATTTCATGTACAATGCATTGTTTATTTATGCTAAAACATAAACATCATTATATACTAATAAAAATAATTCTTGTGTAGAATGCAATAAGCATATAAGAAACATATTTTTTTTTTTTTTATTCTACATTTAATTAATACGGGGTTTTTATCCATGAGGATACGCCAACCCCATCGTACCTAATACTACCTACAACCATTATATAAACAAAACCTTAAAATTAACTATGAAAGTTCCTAATTAACTTAGTCTTAATCAACGAAATACATCAACTGACACAATCGTTTTGCTAATTTAGAATTTGGCTGAGCTAAAATAGATTGTATCAACCCCACCTCTTGCATATTTAGCTGGAATTCATTGACCAGATCGTTCCGTTGACTTTGATTCCTGACACAATCCATCAGTAGATGTTGAACGTCTTCTATAACGTTGCACGTCGTACAATTAGGTGAGTTTATTTTTTTCATTAGAAACCCAAATTTCGCTGATGGATAGTGTCCGAACGTAATCGTAACAATAACTTAATATAATTTCTGCCTACCTTACTATTCTCAAACCAGGGAATCTGAGGAAGCTTACCTTGAATGGTCTTGTACCATATGCCTTTTTCTTTTGATGTCACTGTAAAATGATTTTGCCAAACATCAAAGCATTTCTGTTTAAACTCAGGTAAATATTCCAAATAATCAGGTGTATAATCAAGTTGCATTCCTTCCTTAGCAGCTAATTTCGACAGACGGTCAGCTTCCTCATTTCCCATTAAACCTATGTGTGCTGGAACCCATTGCACCTTCACCTCTGTGTTATTTTTGCTAAAATTCAAAATTATTTTTAGGATGTCGTAGGCTGTCGAGTACCTCTGCTGCAACCAGAGGCGCATCGAGCCAGGTGCAGATAGCGCTCTTGCTGTCAGTGAAAATAACTATTTTGTTGTAATTATTCCTCACTGTGTAAATCAAAGCTTGATGAATTGCAATGAGTTCAAGCGTCATTATGGATACATTTGAGATAACTTTAAAACCTTGTTTGTAATTACAGCTTTGATCAAAAAACCTGCGCCCAAGCCATCAGCTCCCTTGGAACCGTCAGAGTATAATTTATGCCAGCCCATACTTCACACACATACTTCTCTCAGGACATTGTTCATTAGAACGTTAGTTCATATTTAGATTTTGCTAAGGTATACATTCTAGGTTATCTTCTAAGTATTTCTGGAAACCTACAGCTGACAACCAGATTTCAAAGCTAAACATTTTAAGAGTGTCCATTGAAATACAATCGATTTGATTCGTATCCTGGAAGGATTGTGCAAGTAGGGTTTCTTTTATTAGTCCAATACCTGTTGTTATATTAAGCTATTTATTTCGGCTATTAATTTATTAGTACTGTTCATCGACTTTGATCTGTTTTTAATCAAATATTTATATGCTAGATATTGTCTCCTAACAAACAGAGGTGCCACATGTAACTCACTCTCCATGACATAAATTGGAGTGCTCTTTAAAATCCCCCTATCACCCTCAACGCTTGATTTTGAATTTTATCAAGTTTGGAAACGTGACTTTTAACACTACAATCATATAAGAAACAAGCATAGTCAATACGAGCTCTAATTAGGGATATATATAATCGTCGCAAGTGTGACATGTGTATTCCCCAAGAACTTCCGGCCAATACTTTCAATATATTTAAAAATTTGGAACATTTACACGAAATTTCATTAATGTGTTTGCCCCACTTTAGACTCCTGTCCAGCCACATACCCAAATATTTGACATTTTCTGTATACGTCAATTGTTGGTAGCCTACCTTTAAAACAGGAATAATTCTTCTATGGCCCTTACTAAAAAAGCAATATTGCGTCTTGTTTGGCGAAAGCGTTAAGCCTAATTCAGTTAACAATACTACGGTTGTATCCAACGTATCTTGAATGACTTTTTCACATAATTTGACGTCCTTATCACTAATATACACTACAAAGTCATCTGCATATTGTGAAGCCTCCACATTCTGTAGTTTATGACATATTTTATGGGTAATTAGATTAAAGAGAAGAGGAGAGAGTGGGTCTCCCTGAGCATATGAACATATTTAAGATTCTCTAAGGGTTTAAAACTTTGTATCGTTTACATACATATTTGTACTTTTTAAAAATGAGAATATGATGATACAATGCACGTACAATAAATATGAATTTTACTAGTTGCTCCTAGGTTCAATAACAAAGGTTGGAGAAAAGTAAGTTACCTTATGTGCAGCCACAAGTACTTTGTCAAGAAACCGGAGCCACTCAAATATGAAATGTGGCTTCTTGTCATCAGGCAACTGTTGCAGAGCTGACTCATTCAGAGTCAGGGAATGGGACACCTCCATTTTTCTAAAATAAGAAGTTTTTATTTAGAACAGCAAAATAAGAAAGTTTCCAACTAGAAATATTCAATACTTATCAAGAAGACAATCATTTAATGATAATATTCTATAGTTTTATATGAAAAATAAGCACACTACATACTTCTAACTAAACAGTATCTATACATCAGAGTCAAATAGAAATAAATACATTTTTATGAGAATTAATTTTAGATTGAACATTATAATTATTTAAGTATATGGTCTACTTAAAAACAGATTTAATTGCAATCAAGAAAGGTCCTTAATGAAAAAACATAAGAGCTATAATAATTTAATGCACCCTTTATATTAGTTTCACTGCATACTAGTATGCACTATTTCTGTACATTTTTTCTATTTTAACAGGCTCTCTCAAACAGTTTTAATTACTAGTGTTTATACTCGTGGCCTAACACAATAAACCTAGTTTCGTAAGCTAACAGTTTTAGTGCGTGCCAAATGAGACTATGGAGCGCTGTAACACATTCCAATTTGTTTATTATACTTAATTATACTCGGCAATGGCGTCAACGCGATGAATCAACCGGAGGCTGATAATATTACACTGAAATCAGCACAGGGTCGTACAGCTAGCTTTATTTACGATGAAAGTGATACACAGACTCACTATAAACAATTAAAATCATACAAACCAATGAACGTGGGTAGGAAATTGGAGAACACACAACTTTCACATAATATTTAATAATTAAAGTTCAAAATACAGCACTCATATCAACTCAAAAGAAATTAACGACACTAAACTGTTGAGAGTTTTAAATGAAACGATCACCAAGTAAATAGCACTCAAATTGAGGATGCTGTTTGAATAAAATACATATAAATACTTAGACTGAACACAGCATCAGCAGTCAGTATTTATTAATTTCTGACAGCAACAGCACACAGCATGTAATGTCAAAGAGAGTTTAGAGTGGTACGAAAATACTAAACAGAAAAACCGATAAACAACGCCTTGCATGCTTTATCAAAGTGTATAAATTGGTTTTTAATTATATTTTCTATGATAATTGTTTTGGATCGTCAAATGGTTCAAATCAAAAATAGAAGACCTATAAAAGTAAAATATTTATTTATTTTAGTTTTTTGTGTTTAATCTATGCTAAAATAGGGATGGTAGGCACTTTTCTGTTAAGGTTACCAGCTTATCAAGTTTACCCCTATATTTAGGAGCTAAATCAATGCAGACGGATATTTTAGTATTTTATTTATTTCACTTAGTGACGTGTATTAAAAAAATTATCATATTATTGCTCTAGGAAGGAGAATATCCCCTTGCAGCCTCTTCTATGGAAAGGTAACTCACCATTTCAGGGAATAAAAACACTGTTATTAAATCAAACTTTAATTTTTGTGTTTAAACCAGTCTCCTATCGTGAAAAGTTAAAGAATAAAAAGCTTAACTGAAAACAAGGAGAAAAGATTGTTTAAATTAAAATAAATCTTTGAGAAACGTGTATGATACTTTTGGGGAGAAAAATATCTAGAAGTGGTAGCACTAATTTCATCAATCATTCACTCTTAATGTAAAATGTATCGTAGACTAGCTAGCTACGTAGTGACGTAGTCAAGCTCAAGAAGTTAGTCAGTTCAGTCCAGTGAGCTGCCAGTGCCACTTCTCTAGTCGTGTCAAAGTCGTCTTGTTGATTGCTTGCGATTGTCCGACGCTTTCCAGAAATAGTGTAATATATAATTATATTGTTAATCTACTTAACGAAATTTTACCTTATACACATTTATCATAGTTCTATGATCGTTTAACATGAACTCTAACATGCAGTGAATTTGCACTAACACGTAGGCTACGTGTGTTGTAAGAAGCCAATTTATACCTAAAGCTTAAAAGAACAAGATCAATGATTAACATGAGTGCCCAGCAGAGCCCGGCGGCGAATATGCAGTCCGTGGACAGAGAAAAGATATTTACGTGGATCTTGGAGTTGTGCAATCCTGAGACACGCGAAAACGCGTTATTGGAGCTGAGCAAGAAACGTGAGAATGTGCCAGACCTGGCACCCATGTTGTGGCATAGTTTCGGCACTATATCGGCGCTACTGCAAGAAATCACCAACATCTACGTGGCTATGATTCCGCCGACGCTCACAGCTCACCAGAGCAACCGTGTCTGCAATGCCCTAGCGCTCATGCAGTGCGTCGCCTCACACCCGGAGACACGCTCGGCCTTCCTACAAGCACACGTGCCTTTATTCTTGTACCCTTTCCTTCATACCGTATCTAAAACGCGGCCATTTGAATACTTACGCCTAACTAGTCTTGGAGTCATTGGAGCCCTAGTGAAAACAGATGAACAAGAAGTAATTACATTTCTGTTGACAACTGAAATTATTCCGTTGTGTCTGCGAATCATGGAGAATGGGTCCGAGCTGTCCAAGACTGTAGCTACATTTATTTTACAGAAGATATTACTTGATGATAGTGGCCTTTGTTACATATGCCAGACCTATGACAGATTTTCGCATGTAGCTATGATATTAGGAAAAATGGTACTCTCTCTGGCCAAAGACCCATCAGCTCGGTTGTTAAAGCATGTAGTGAGGTGCTACCTACGTCTATCCGACAATGCAAGAGCTAGAGAGGCTCTGAGGCAGTGCTTGCCAGATCAATTGAGGGATTCAACATTTGCTGCCTGTCTCCAGGAGGACAATTCGACAAAGCACTGGCTAGCCCAGCTAATTAAAAATTTGGAAGCCCAGCCACCCCCGGCCAGTCCGGCACCACAGAACATGTGAGCTTTGTCTTTTGAAACATGCCACCCACTATGGACAATGGCAATAAGTAGTGCAATTTTATACAATAATTAATAAAACATTAGCTAGCACAATTACACATCACTGCTTATTAATTGTTGATAGTTAGTATATATTCTATTGCAGAGATGTATGAACAAGCCTCAGTGATTAGGCTTAGGAAAGAAGCATATAATATTAAGATATGGGTGCACAAGCATTCCCAGTTGTTTTCTGAAGCAAGCATTGAGATACAATAAACTTGCATAGACTGACTAGAAAATATAAATATGCTGTGCACCACTTACTCTAACAAAGTATAAGTACTAGGTTCTTAGGGAATTCAGGAAATTCCATAAAAGTCAAAATGATTTTTAAGTATAAGCAATACTAGTGCTACTGATTGTTATTGTTTATAGTGGGCCTGTGTGCCTTTTTTTACAATTCACAGAACAAATCTGTGTTTATACAAGATATTCTACAGATTTGAACTGTCATTATGTTTATGATGAACATATCCATCGGTAATGAAATAATTGAACTAATTAATGTAATGACAAAATTTTCCTTTTTATTGTTATTATACGTATTGTCTATTACACATTGTTGTATTATTTTTTTAGGTACAAAACAAGATGAAAGCACTAATTTTGTATGCAGTCGTAGTGGACTAGGATTAAAACCGTTTTAATTATTTCAATGCATTTTTTTATTTTATCTTCATCCTAAATGGGTTAAAATGATGAAAGAAGGCTGACCTGATGGATACTATGACAAAGTAATATATCACACCAGAATACATTATGAAGGATATTCATCTGTGCAACAGCCTCCTAGTAAGTATTAATGTTTGTAGTAAATGTTCCGTGGACTTCTTGTAAACTACAAGTAGCAGTTGCATTTAACTACAACTTGAAGTTAAGTGCAACTACTAAGCATGAGGCCTCAACCCTCATATAAAAAAAAATGCAATGAAGTAGTACAGACTTGTGTTTTATTTGTAAAAATTGACTTGACCATCCATTACAATGGGTTTTAAAAGTAAATATAAATATGGATTGTATAAATGCAGTTTTAATTTTCGTATATTGCAATAAGTAACAAATATCTTTACTAATAAATTTGAACATTTTTTTGTTGGATAGTCCATATATCGAAGACACTAAACTTAGTGGCAAGTGTAATAAAATGATTCAATTACATAAGTCTTATTGCTAATATTGATTGATCTAAAATGAAATGGGATAGTATTAGTATTATGATGTTTTGTATTATGTTGTAAATGATTGGGAAAATGCCAGGATGAAAAATACCACCAACTTTTTTTATGAGATATGTCGGTAAACGAACAGACGGATCATGTGAGGGTAAGCAATCGGCGACGCCCATGGACACCTGGAAGAACAGAGGCCATTCCAGAGATCAGCCAGTACAAATAGACAAGACAAAACAAAAATAAAAAAAAAGATATTTTGTTATGTGTGTCTTATGTATTCATGCATATGTATTCATATGCATGTAGTAAAAGCGGTTATTTTAATATTACAAACAGACACTCCAACTTTATTTATCTGCACGATTCGGTATACACCAATTACATTAATCAAATTATTAAAATTATAAAAATCTAAAAAATAAGTAAAGTAAAAAAAAGGGTCACATGGTTATGTACTACCTCTAGTTAATATTGTAATTATTATGATTGAATTTTTTATAATAGTTAGTTAAAAGAGTATTTAGGTACCATTCTTAATAACCACGAAGTCTTAAAATTAGCTCGAGTTTAGAATGGTGTCGGGAGTATCGTGATAGGTTCATACGTCGTTATATGGGACTTATAAAAAAAAATGTGAGAAGTGGGTGGTTCTCACCTTCCGGGATTGAAGCGTGATATTGCCTTATTCAATCTATACGCTACTACAGATTCTAAAAATCTATACGCACGTAACTATACCTTACGGGGCCCGTGGCATTTTCATCAGATAGGAACCCCGTTCTCAATTTCAAACAAGTTCGATGAAAACCTCTGATCGGGGACTCATGGCCTATTTGTCACCGTGAAAGTAATTACGCCACGGCGCACGAGGTTAGGTAGGTCCCATTATACCACGCAGAAAGAGGAAGCAGCTCAACAACATACGGAGCTATTGATTAGGTCCCAACATTATAGACACCTTCGATCTATCTACATACTAACTTAGGTATCTGCGAGTATCTAATTCAAGTAAACTATTTCTAAATCTTTTGTGTCTTTCATGTTGATCGATATTTTGTGTAGAAATATCTACACTTGGACCTTGAAAGCCCCCAATCACGTGGGATTTATGACATGAGAATGGAAAATATTTAGATTTATATTGTTGTCCCTGACCCATGTCCATCCCTTCGCAGAGTGAAAGGCGTGATTATTATAAGTAATTCTTGGAACATTTATCTCCACGTAGTTACTTACACAAAAAACTTGTTCTACAGTATACATATCGGTACAAAACATCAAGCATAGAAAAATTATAGGTCTATGTAGGTACTTATCCACAAACCAACAAATTATAATTATTAGGTAGGTACTGAGTGTAGACCAGCTCATGTCGATATAGACGTCGATGGTGCAACAGTACAGTCGATAGCAGACCCAGGAAAAGATGGCCATACTAACTTGGGATTAGTCGCAGGTAAATATGGTAGAGGGTAGGGAAACCTTTGAACTGCAGTAGGTCAATATCGTAGCTGGAAGCAAAAGTAAGCAATATCTAAACCATGAACTATTCAGGTAAGTTCTAAGGTAATATTAGTTCTTTGTCCAACAAAGAGAAAACATTCAGGTTCCCAATATTTTACCGGCAGTTCCTATTCAAATTATTACCAATATCCCATTGAGCGGAGTTTTATTTTAAAAAGTAACAATAAATAAAATAATCTTAGAGACTCAATGGAGTTTCTGCGAACCACCGTATTTGCCAATAGGTTATGGACAGTGTGATATTATACGACCTCTGCTTTCTGTAATAAATAAATGGTATTTTGTCATAAGTTATGAAAACTCATAACTGCTCTTGTAACTAAAATACTATTATTATGCATTAAAATAAAAATCGCTGTAAGGCAGCGTAGGATACCGAAATTATTTTGTAGGTAGGTAGGTACGCACCTACTTATAAGATTTAACCTGTTTTGATAATAACTATCGTAAGATTTTAGTTACTTAAGATAAAACCTATTTTTAGATTTCTATACCATTAAGTAGGTATAGAAATCTGGATCGATTTTAATCGTCAAATAACTTTTCGTAGGTACTACTCGTTTGGCTTAAGAACCGAGTAGTTAAGGTAGATACCTACCTGCCTGGTCCTGGTCTGGTTATCTACTTTTGTTAGTGAAAAATTATATTATTAATAAATAATAAAGGATTTAATTAAATATTTACTATTTATTTACTACATTGCAACAATAGTTTTTTAAAAGTCGGGACCATGAACAGGGAAATGATTAAGGGCCCAACGTTTCCCACTAGTCATGATCACATGAGCTCGTTGACCAAGAACAGCGCCTGACTCCTTCATAAGTTTTGCATAACCAGATTGCCTTGCAGCTAATTCTGCCATAGTGCAGTTGTGATTGTGCATCTTTTCATGTCGTCTCTCCCGTTTACTAGCATGGCTCAATCTTTCTAGAAACTGGGTACCACAACTCATCGTCTCCACCACTTGAGAACAGGCCTTGTCCGCGAATAAGTAATTCCTGGTATTAACGGTTTGCACCTGTTTGGCTATCGCTCTGCAGTTAGAGAGTTTTCTATGAGAGCATTTGCAGCCACAGTTATAATTACTAGTATCGCGTTTGCGGACATTTGTAACGCAATCATGATCACACGTCAAAGGCCCAGTCACAATTGTGTTGATGGCTGTATCAACAAAATCTTTGTCGTAGATTGAAACCTCATAACCCCTGCCCTTCGTTCGAAAAGAAGATTTGGAGAGAATGCCTTCACGAGGTAACGGTCTATTGACAGATTGCCTTTTCTTCGGTATTATTATGGATCTGGTAGCTGAACCTGAATTGGTATATGGAAGGTTGTAGCGTTTACTGCTTGAAGTTGGAAACAAATATTTTCTGGACGTGTTATGTATGTTAGGGGGTGTTCTAAACGCAGGCTCCACAATTTCATCACACAGTTTCTGAGCTACAGACATAGAGCCTGCTATTCTGTATATCTATTTCATTTTCTAATCATTGGATACTATTTGGGATCTCACCAAGAATCATTTTAATCTGATGGTATTGAAAATTAACATAATTTTAACGTTTTACAGATTTAAAGATGACATATTTGAACTATCAACAGAAATCGCGTTGATACATCTATCATCTATATGGCCCATCGGCCAAAGAGTAGGTAGCAATAGTCCCGAACCAAGAAGAGCGACATTCTGACTTTCTGAAGTAAAAAGACGATACATTTTTCTTTATGTTTCCTTCATTGGACCTACATGTACCAATTTAATGGGTACAGTTCGCTAACGTTAAAAGACAATATTAGGTAGGTAGGTAGTACAAGGCGAAATACTCACAAAAAAGGAGTAGCAAATAGTTGTAGTGGGCATTTGAGTGCGGTACTAAATTCCAGTGTAAATTTATTCAAATTAACACGATCGAATGTCCTAGTAGCGAATAGTTGTAGTGGGCATTTGAGTGCGGAACTAAAGTCCACTGTAAATTTATTCAAATTAACACGATCGAATGTCCTATCTGGCTGCATCACGGCCCTAATACGCAATAACTAATCAATTTTGTGGTCTAACGACATGATTATGTACCTGCAAAATTACTGTAGCAATGACCTTTTTATAATCAATTTCCATAGAAATAACCATAATGAGAAACAGTCAACAGTAAAGCCTTTTAAAAGCGGACGTGTGTGGTGAGTGGTGTGTGGAAAGCTTTAAATATAATGAAATTGCTTTTTGTCATTGACATCTGACTGAACTTTGACAGTTTAACACAAACTTTTGACATCAGATTTGTTGACAAAACTAATTATTATCAAAAATTGGTTGATTCATAGCTTAGATTTTAAGTAAATTGAAACTATAAAAGCAGCAGCTAATTACGAAAAAGGAATAATAATGTGGATATTTGGATATGGGTCACTCGTGTGGAAGGCAGATTTCAAATTTGAATACAAGGTAGTAGGTTACATAAAAGGTTATTTACGCCGATTTTACCAACACAGCATTGACCACCGAGGTGTACCTGAGAAAGTAAGTAGAAAATAAACCCATAAAAGTATTAAACAAAATAAGAACAAAGTCTTTGTCTGTCAATCGCCAAGGTTGCCATAAAGCCACTAAGCACAGGTCCTATTCTAGGAAAAATGGCTGTGAACCATATCAATATGAGTTTTACATAACCATAGTAGGTAACTTCTATAATTAACCTCCTTCCAATTGTTTACTTTGGTAATATTCACTTACTTACCTTTTAAAAAAGCTTCCTGACATTCTGAAGTATTAAATTAATATACTTAATTATACTAAGCCGTAGCTTAATGATTGATTTATTAAATACTTATTAGACAGTAAAAATCTCTATGTTATAGCAATCATTATTTATTTTTATGAGCTATTTATGTTGTAAGTACCATGTAAGTACCACTCACTACCTACCTACTAAATACTGCAAATCCTTTTGTTGTTGTTTTACTATTGTGTTATTTTCTTAACATTATCACTTACCACCAGGTGAGGCTGTGGACTAGTGTCCAAGTGTAGGCCCATTAAATATATATAAAAATGTATTTAACTTTTAAGTATTTTAATATCCTTTATTTTCTTTACTTGGTTAGTATATTTTTAAATATTTATAACATAACATCATAACATCATGCCTTTTGGCCCCAAAGGAGTAGGCAGAGGTGTACATTATGCCACTGTACAGTGGAACACCCACTTTTCGCTATTTATGTAATGAGTCCCATCTAATAGGGGGTGAGCCTGTTGCCGTATACCAGACACAATTACAGACTCCATGCTATTGCTGAAATTTTTTTAAAAACCCAGTAATACTTTGCACAACCCGGGAATCGAACCCGAGACCTCATGACCGGCTGTCGCACTTGGGACCAATGAGCCAACGAGGCAGCAGAGCAGATATTTGATATACAGTCAAAACCGTTTATAACAACATCAAAGGGACCGATTAATTATGATCGTTATAACCAATAGTCGCTATAACCAATATCTTTATGCTTTATAGGACAATAGACTGGACCTCAGAAATTTTCGTCGTTGTACCCGATTCGTCGTTATAAACGATGTCGTTGTAAGCGGTTTTGACTGTAATACATATATACATTTACAAATATAAAAAGCTGTAGCCCACCAGTAACGGAAGAAATCCATGCTGCTGGTGGTCAGGGCTGCAGAGAGAGGAATTTCAAGTATTTTAATTATTATTCTTTTATTACTAGCGACCCGCCCCGGCTTCGCACGGGTACAATATTCATGTATTATACATATAAGTAAACCTTCCTTAACTCGTTGAGTACCGTCATTATAGACACAATTAAAGAACAATAGGTTGCGGTCACCGGTGACCGCTCGGTGTTTGACAGTTTAAGAATCACTGTATCTATGAAAAAAAAAAACACATCAAAATCCGTTGCGTAATTTTAAACATCTAAGCATATATACAACAGACAGACAGCAGAAAGCGACTTTGTTTTATACTATGTAGTGATGTTATAAGATCAAAGAGTTAAAAGATTGATGTTATAAAAGCACAGTAAGCACACATGACTCTAATTGAAGGAATAATTAACATAATAAAAACAGTAAAATACTAAAAAAAGAATTAATATTTTTTTTAGTATAATAATTCATTATTCATTTCACTAAAAATTACATAGCATTAGTTAAACTTTTTATACCTGAGAGGTAACCAGTTATGTTATGTGTGTAATTGATAAAACAGTACTATGTAATTGATAAAATGTAATTGATAAAACAGTACTATTTTGATCCAACTTATAAACAGTTGAAAAAAACAAACAAAATAAAAAAATTGAATTCTATGACATTACCATCTAGGTACATTATTTATATTTTCTAATTTTTCAACTTACTTTCCAGCCAGGCAGAGTAGTGACCCTAATACAAAGCAATGACCCAAACAGTAAAGTATGGGGTGTAGCTTACAAAATAAGATCTGAAGATGCAGCTCAAGTTTCCCAACACTTGGACTTCAGAGAGAAGAATGGATACAGCAAGAAAACTGTCACATTCCATCCTAAAGATAATATAGAACCATTCCAGTTGACTTTGTATGTCGCAACGGAAGATAATGAATCTTATGCAGGTGGGTTAGGTGTTATTTTTATTTTAATACTAATAATGACTAAGATTTCTGTACTATAATTTATGAATGATCTGATGATGAACTCCTGATCACAACTACTCTGTTATTATTGTTACTTATTGCCTCTAACTTAGCACTTCATCCTTCCATGAAACAGGATGGGAATTATAATACATATTTAACATGGAAGACAACATCGAAGCTATCTTTTCATGAAATTCTTCTGTTTTACCCATCTAACTACCCTATAGCATCATCTATCGAGACGCTTGTGCATTACTTAACTGGTTTTAAAAAGAGATATTTAACATTTACATATTTTAACAAATTGTTCTATTTCGTAATTTATTTTTTTTAATAAATGTATATGAAATATAAAAATTAAAAAACAACAATGCATACAATTCATATTTGTATTGATTTAATATCTTGTAACATTTCTTTAATAATGATGTATCATGTAATTGTACTAAGATACAAGTTGCTATTCCATTTCTATAGGCACTTCATAATAATTATATTAACTAATAGTGGACTCTGGGAATATTGTATCGCCTTAAAAAAATGTTTTTTTATTATATATTAACCCTCTACTAACAATAACAAAACCAACTATAAAAAAATTAGAGAAATCGGTTCAGCAGTTCTCGAGATTTGCGCTTAGCAACAAATTCAGTGTTGCATTTTATAGATAGACTAGCGACCCGCGGACCCGCCCCGGCTTTGCACGGGTGCAATAATCATGTTTTATACATATAAACCTTTCTTAAGAATCACTCTATCTATGAAAAAAACAACATCAAAATCCGTTGCGTAGTTTTAAAGATCGAAGCATACATAGGGACAGACAGACGGTGGATAGCGACTTTGTTTTATACTATGTAGTGATGAAAATAGAGAGTTGCTATACTTATAAAGAACTAAATACTCACCAAAAATACAAACTTTTTTCAGGTGAAGCATCGATAGAGGAGATAGCAAAACAGGTGTTAAGCTGTCAGGGTCCTAGTGGAACCAACAAGGAGTATTTGTACAATTTAGCGGCCGCCATGAGGGAACTAGCTCCTGATGTTGAAGATGACCACCTGTTCTCACTAGAAGCAGCTGTACGGAGACTGGATACAAATACCAAAAAGACTTGAGTGTGATATTTTTTTAGTTATTAATGTAGTTTAGATCAATTTTTGCTGTGAGCGTAGCTTTGGTTAGTGTAGCGTAGCATAATCTTATTATACCTATGTATTTTCCTATCAAATTGCTGAAGCACTATGACCTGAGCTTGTTTTAAAACATGTTTTGGGATTTATTGTGACCATCTGGGACATATCTTCTTACTATATCAAGTTTCAATTTATTCTAATCCTACTTCCTACTAATATTATATACTAATAAGTGCGAAAGTTTGTGAAGATGTATGTGTGTGTATGTGTTTGTATGTTTGTTACTCTTTCACGTCAAAACGGCTGAAGGGATCGAGATAAAATTTGGAGCACTGGTAGATTATGTTCTGGAATAACACATAGGCTGCTTTTTATCCCACGGGAACGCGGGTGAAGCCGCTGCCAGAAGATAGTATATAATATTCCAATAATACAAAGATGATTAAGTATGAGTCAGTATTTTAGTGACCTATTATTGTAAAATTGGATCTATTTTGATAGACATTGTGTAATTAAATGTAATGGATTTTTAAAGTTTGTGTAAGTACATGATTCGGTACAAGTCTAAAAAATATTTGCTAGACATAGCGAGAAAAAGAACGGAGAGAATAAGTTCTCTATTACTATCTTCTCAATAACAAATAGCTTCAGCAAATAATGTATTTAGTAAATATTTATTATAGTTTTATATATTATGTTTTGTATTTTTAATGTCGAATTACTGTAGCGCAATTAATTTTATGTCAGTAGTGGTTTAAGAAGTGTGTGTAATGTCGAAACTATAATTATGTATTGTGATTAATTATTTATTTATTTTATAAACATCTGACTAGCTCTTTGGCCTAAATCGTACTCTATAACTGCTATGTTATTATATTGAACATTTTAAGAAATTTTTAATTATGTTGTAACTTGCAATTGAAACAAGTATGTGATTCGTATTTGGGACTTTATAGATAATGTCTATATAGAACAGCCTTAATCTCTTGTCTGTCGATATATATGAGATACAATAGAAAACACATCGTGTCTCGCGTAGATCTGCGTTTCGACAGAGAAGATGCTAAAAGATGCAGGGAATATATACAAGAAGATAAGGAGAATAATTCTGAAAAAGACTATTATTTTGTATTGAATATTCCTTTTATCGAGTGATGCTATGGGCTATGAAATATCACGTAAATAAGAGCCGAGCAACGGGACAAACCGCTCGAGAGTAGCTAGTATTTGATGATAAATATTTGAAACTTAATCACACAAGAGAGTCTGAACAGATTTGGATGAATTTTTTTAGTATATAAAAGAATAGATGCGAGTGAAACTTCGTCTCAATCAAAAACAGATCTAATTATTATTATTGGGGTTTAACAAAATCTTATTAGCTATATAGTCTTTTCAGTTATTAGTTGTCCTAATAATGAGCGCCATAAAGATAATAAAAAGCTCAATAATTACAATTATTTAGCGCTTTATCATCATATCAGCCATAGTAGGTCCAATGCTGAACATAGGCCTTCTCCAATGAGTTCCAGATAGGCCGGTAGGAAGCGACCTGGATCCAGCGGTGCACTTAATAGTGCCTAATTTTTTCGTATTAGCCACATACTCTGCTGGTGCTATTGCTATGTTTGATATAAAAAAGCAAGCAAAAATGCTGTTATATTTGATAAACACCTAACTTTGTACTGTTCCTAGTAATTTGAATAATTTCAGAGTCAGATTGCTGACACTTTATCTTTTAAAAACTTTAAAGAAGATTTTATTCAGACTATCTATCCTTGGTTAGGCTTAGGCGCTTAGCAATATACATTTTGAGATTATTTTTATTTAAAATATTAATATCGCATTCTCATGATTGAAATTATATGCGGAAATATATTATTCATATTATTTAAGTGTGCATCATGAGTGTATTCGATTCATGTAATATATATGTAAGATATTCGAGTGCTGTTCCGTGTTGAGTAGGTACTATATATGTTTATTGTTTTTATAAACTTATCGCAAGTAAAACCAGGTTTTGTAAGTCACTGAACTATCATTTGTAATATTTAAATTGTTATTATACAAAAGTCCAGTACATGTATAAAAAGGTTTTTATCAATTTATGCTATTACTGTTATCCACGGAAAGCGGTGTTGCCTGCATGGTCCAATTTAAGAAAACAAAATATGTATTTTTTACTAATTTAAAACTGATAATCTCAGTAGTGCCTACACGTATGTTTATTTCAAAAATGTTTATTATATTTGTTCATTGTATTCTGGAATAAGGAAATTGGATATATAGGAACAAGCTACTATATGATTATGTACTTATGTATGTGCTTATATATTTTTGTAACTATATAAGTATAACGAATTTGTTGAAATATAAGTAAGTATTAATAAATCGTGTATACTTTGCCCTATATATAGGTTTTATCCTTTTAAGTATTCCGCATTTGAAGGAGGATATTCTAAATAATTAATAGCTATTTGCGCAACAGAATTAGTTTCCTCACTATGAAATAATTGGCTACCTACTGATGTATGTAACAAGTTATCTATTTAAATAAAAATCAATTTCCGTTTGTTAGTTTCGCTAAAACTCGAGAACGGCTGAACCGATTTGGCTAATTTTGATTTGGAAATGTTCAGGGAAGAAGGTATAAAGCTTCCCAGGTCAGCTAGTTTTAAGATAATTTTTGTTATGTAATATTATATTTCAACATGATAACATTTAAAGTTATGTATTTTGTTAGTGTATGACTATTGTAAATTGTTATGTCTTGCAAATAGCCCACACATGTTTCGACAAAAAGTTGTCATTGAATTCGATTCAGTCACGCAAAATAAAGTACAATGTAACATAACAATGATAGAATGTCGGTCAAAATGTATGTTTTCTGCATTTTTCGTACATTCTAGTTCAGATTTCATAACAAACTATTATTTATTAGCCAATCAAGTGATTCTAAATAATACAGGCAGTTCCATAAATAATAATTCTGAATTAATTTAAATTTCAAATCATTGTTTCTTTTTTAAATGTCATTTGTTTTTTATTTTTAATACCTATCTACTAAATGGCTAGCCGGCTTTTATGTATTTATTAATTTTAATAAATACTTAAGCTCTGTGATATTTTGATTAATAATTTATAGCTTCTGAAATATAATTTCAAGCGATTTTGTGCATTTTATTTCTACGGAAATGTATATGTCAATAAAAATCAGTTGATTAATAAAAACAGTAAAATTTATTATGAAAATATTTGGTTCGAAGGTTCACTAGCTTGTCTCAGAAATATTTACATGGGAATTGTCACAATATTAATATTATGGAACCAGTTATTAATAGTTTTATGATCGTGACATTACAGAATACAAGTAGGTACCTACATCATTGATAACTTCAACACGTTTACGGAAAATTTACATCAAGCGTTAATTAATTAAACAAATAATAATAGTAACAAAATATGAAATGTTAACATCACAACTCTGAATAGCTCCTTAAAATATTATTCACATAAAATATGATTTAGTTATAAAACGGTTTGAATTTGGCAGATAGGGCGTGTCACATGGCACTTAATATTATCAGCTAGTGATAACCCAAACCAATGCATTACGATAAAAAACAGAGGAAGACTGGCCTTAATTATATTTTAGATATAAATAAAATCTATCGGTTTATTCCTTTGCGATATAAAGAAATATATCTACAAATCAAAAGATTACAGAGATGACGTCATGCTTCTTTAAATCTTTGGCTGTCCTGCATTATTTGCAGTATATTCAATATCACATCAATGTTATTATATCGCTACTACTTGTCCTTCTTGCGACCTAGTAACTTGTCCAAGAAACTACGTTTTCTCTTCACTTTCTTGTGCTTACTCGTATTCTCCAGGTTCTCAGCCTCAACTGTCATTTTCTGTATCAGTGCAGGTATACTTAAGTCTACAACTTTGTCCATAGGTGGCTTCTTGGCTGAGTCTCTACTGATTTGTCTCTGAATTGTGATAGTTCCGGGACTTGGTCCTGTTTCTCATCCAATTCAGACTGTGATGTTTTTGATTCACGTTCCTTCGACGCAGCGACATCCGTACTTAACGACTCAGGACCATTTTGAATGACCTCTGCTTTGACTTCTACAGGATTATTATCAGATTTCTCACTAGATTTTTCATCAACTGAATTTTCACTTAAAACAGCCGGTGCCACTTCACCATTTTGTTTCTTTTCAAACACGTCATCATCACCTTTTTCTGTTTTGTCGTCTACTTTTTTATCTGCACTATCAATACTGTCGGCCACACTAGAATTAGATTTAGGAACAGACGCGACCACCCTCGGCTTAGTTGGAGGTAACTCCCAGTCGATTGGCTTCCTCTGTGGTGAATACCTCTTCAATATCTCCTCGAATAACTTCTGTTGCTCTAATTTACTCGGCGTTTCGTGATTTGATAAGCTCAAATGTCGTGTTTTCTCAGGGTCACGATTCTCCTTGCCATCAGGGCTTTCTATATCGGGCGACCCCAGATCAACGATAACTTTGCGTACAGGCGTCGGCGTCAAGTAAGGCTCAGCGAAGGGGAATTTATATAAATTAGGACTTTCAATTTTGTATTTTAATGGAGCAGTACTGTTAGCCGGCATCGATGCCCGTGTTCCAGAGCGGTTGAACGGGCTGGTACTACCTGGCTCGTGTAGATTGGAAGTCATGAAGTCGCGCCGGAGTTTGGAGAGCCGCCGCGTCCTCTCCGTCATGGTGTGTCTGTACTCCACATCATCGCTCTGGTTCAGTTCCGATGTGAAATTGTCGGAGTACTTCCGCGGTCGGAAGTCGAACACTCGTTCTTCGGTGCGTGACTCCCTCATGCTGGAGTAGCCGGGCGCGTTGCGTTTGAAGTTGGCGGTGGTCTTGCCGCGGTTGGAGGTGACGATGGGCTCGACGTCGCGGTACGAGGCGGGCACGGGCGACGCGGGCGGCAGGAACACCGTGTCGTGCTTACCGAACACTTCGCGTCGCTGACTGAACTGTTCGTTGCCGATCATTTCCCGCGACTTCACACTCATGGTAGGCGATTTAGCTGCCATTTCCGTTCAATTACAAACCGCAACACTTTGTTATTGATACTATTTTCCTGTAAACACTGTATTTCTATTTTTGTACGACGCACATTATGACTTCACCGGTAACATCGCGCCTATAACAGTACACGGCTATATGTTAAATTGGACAATAAAGGTGGCACGGTCGTCCGTATAAGGCGAGCCGTTCGCGATATGTGTCGAGTGATCAATAGAGTGGATGCGATAAGATACGAGCGTCGTCGTGTAGCGCGCCACTTTAGCTATTTCTTTATCTTTCAGCAGTCCAAACAGTTGAGTAAATATAACCGACTGAACACAATCGTGTACGTAATTAATAGCGTACCGAGTGAAAGCGCGCAAAGCGGCGACCGATCGCCGACCGCTTCATTATATAATGAATATTAAAACAAATGTCCCGAATTCATTAGAAACACTTTGCACTGTTATTTATAAAAGTCATTTGGAATCACTTCGTTAATTAATGTCAATATTTACTGGAGAACTGGCCTTTATCACTATTCACAGTCATTAGATAATTGGTAACTGAATAGAAACCGATTCTGGTAAACAAGGAGATTATTGTTGCAACAATATCTTACACGAGATAACATAGATTATACGCGACGTGAGCACCGTCCGGGATTGTGGCAAGTATTGCACTCGGGTAGAGACCAGAATTGAATGCACTTCGACCAATCTGTGTTCACCTACTCATACGAGTTTTGTTGGAAGAACCGTTAGAACGAAAATTGTTCAAGCTGTTAGCGTTTGCGGTGAGAAATATTTGTGTGATACAATGGATACCGAACACAATTCAGGTCTGACTCACTTTTTACCACAACGCGAATACTTTTAATGTTTCTCGAATTCACAATAGGAAAAGTAGCCGACATCGCTTGTGGTTATCGCGGGATATCTTAGGTGGATACTCAATTATCGACTAATCTTATCCTCAATGAAAAACTTCACGCGTAATCCGTCCGTACGTTAGTAGCGACAGTAAAGAATAAACGTTAAGGATGAATTAATTTTACCCTTCACTTTTGACGGGGTGTTAAATATAGCAGTGGGATTATATTTAGATTTGTATAGAGTAGTTAGAGGGATATAAGTATCTGACTGGATAGCTCTGTAAGGTGTGGTATTTAAAGATCAGGATTCAAGACTTCCGGGAGCTCGTTCCATAGATTGCATGCTTCATGCTTATGACAATCTGTACCTACTTATGTCAGTAGCGTCGCCCCTTAAATAACACTTTGCGGGGATCTTCAAACAAATAGACAGAAACGTCCATATCTAATTTTATGATTGAAATGTTCTTGGCTTAATGAGCGTTACTTTGTAACTTTGCTAAGACTCTGATTGGCAGGAATTAAATGGAATAACATTGGTTAGACACTAGTTAATATGGATACAGCATGCATTTAGGTTTAAATACATAATACATAAGGTACCTAATGCATTTAATATTTCCTGTAAATATGAGTAACATACAAAAATAAACATAGGAAACCACTCGATTACATGTAGTGTCGACTGTGTTACTAGGTAGTACAAAATCCAATGATAAAACCTACAGGCTAGGTAACAAAAGATAATACACACTTACTCAAGCCTTTTTAAAACAAGGTTGATTTACTCACACATCCATTTATGTTCGTGTTGTAACACAGGTAGAGTACTTTACCTATGCGTTTCACACCAGCACATCAAGCTAAACCAAACTGTGCAAATCTTCCAATTAACTTTCAACTTTATTTATCAAAAGTTAAGGTTGAAAATGTTAAATAATTTTGCCAGTTTTGTGGTGTCTGTACTACCCACTTAGTTACCTAAATCTGTTTTCTTGCAATGAACAAGGAATGATGAAAACATAGAACGTTTTCGCAATCAGAGTTAACATGTTCATGATGTTTATTTGCTCTACTAGCCGAGCCCCGCCATTAAAATGGAATTTTTCCACTGTAACACGTGTAATACTAAGTGGGAATTGTGTTTTTAGGTAAATATTTCGACTGATGTTAATAAATAACATGATAGATCAATAAAAGTCTAATTCATAAGTACCGGTAATTAATAGCTAATTTCCGTCTACACTGGAACAGAGTGGGAGAAATTATATCAATGCAATTCTTTAAATTATTTTTTAATGATGTTTTAATTGATAGCCCTTGGTAATGATGGCACATTCTAGTACCTACCTGAAGAATCTCTTAGTGATACATAATACTAAAATATTATTTAGGGCAAGTCGCTCATGCTTCATTAAAATCAGTGATTAAGTACGATAAGATGGTCTATATTTTTAAAGCTCTATTTTTGCATATTTATTTTATATCCAAAGGATAAGATAAACAAATACAATGCTTACTGCATTCTAAAATTACAACGAAATCCTTTAATTTGTGTTTGACACAATGCACTTAATCAAACATACATAAAACCACCTTTTCCCCATGGGGTAGTAGAAATCATAGATCACCAGTATGATGCACTATCATTGAGACAAAAATACCCTAGCAGTAACCTACATACCTACCTTTATAACTATTCATTTCTATACCCTGATATTCTCTGAAACCCATAGTTACTACATCAATTATTAGATACACATTTTCCTCGCATTATTTCAATTTACTTCACTGCAATGAGCACTATGCAATTGTTTTAAACGATAATAATTATAAAAGGACAAGTTCTGAAGGCTGCACAATATGAACCACTTTTATGACCTATTGATGCATATCTCTCAATGACAACCTAATTTGTGCTTAATTCTTATCGGTATAAAGTAGCATATCATGTGTTAGGTTTTGTATGAATGATGTAGGTAGATGCCTATGAAAATACACCTGTGCAGTTTTATATTCAGAAAGTAGGTGAACAGGTTAACGGTCGGTTGACCTTATGGTAATTAATTGTCGACGGCAAACAAGACTGGTTACATACGGGTTTAGTGTCATCAAAGACTTTCGCTTGCTCATAGACACTAAACATATGTAAAATATTTAAACAGCATGTTTAGTGGGACGTTGTGAACAGCGTGAACGCGAGAAAAAATCCCAAAGTCATCATATGGCTTTGACTACCAATTGAAAACTGTTGAAGGCAAATCCTCCGCTAACGTCGGTCACCAGTGACCCCCATGGCGTTTAATGCGATATAGAGCTCACGATTCCACCACTAGACTATAGGTTCATCTACGAAGTTTGTAAGCGGGATCGCCATAATTTTCACGCTTGGTAGGTGATTTAGAGAACCAGTCAGATAAATCTGAGACACTCTCTGTTCATAGATTCTCTCTATAAAATGTTTAGTCTATCAGTCGACTCTTACAGAAGGGGAAGATTAAGGGTAAATAATAGCAAAGGAATTCCTTGCTGTTACTACATGACTTTGCCAAAGTACACTACCGCTCAAAAGTATTTGGCCACCCTGTAAAATACATTTTGTGAAAGATTGAATAAATGAAATTGCTTTATAATATTTTAAACTATTTATTAACACTATTTTAAATATTAAACATAACATGTTTCCTAAATTTTAGACTCATCTATATGTCCACCTTTGTTTTTAATAAGGCTTCACAAAGCTTCGGCATCCTTGCAATTAATTTCTCCAGTGTCGTCTTAGTTATCTTCTGCCATTCTTCTTGTAACTTTCTCCATAAGTCTTCCTGAGATGTGGGACAACGTTTTCGCACTTGTCTATCTAACTGATCCCACAATAATTCGATAGAGTTGAGGTCTGGAGACTGCGGAGGCCATGTCATGAGTTTCAACACATTTTGTTGTTCCTTTCCTTTTAAAAAGTCCTTGCAGGGTTTCGACGTGTGTTTAGGATCATTATCCTGCTGAAATACAAATCCTGAACCAATTAAACGGGTTCCTGACGGTACTCCACTATTCTCTAATATGCTTTTGTAACCTTCTTTTTTTAAGATTCCCTGTATCCGTACACGATCTCCAACGGCGGAGCCACCGAAACAGCCCTAAACCATCACAGACCCTCCGCCGTGTTTAACAGAAGCCACAGTACAAGCGTCAAACACCCTTTCATTAGACTGCCGGCGTACGATAACTCTTCGCTTAGATCCAAAAATTTCAAATTTCGATTCATCTGTCCAGAGAACCTTTTCCCAATCTTCTGTTGTCCAATTCTTGTGTTGCTTAGCCCAATGTAGTCTCTTCTTTTTATTTATAGCTTTAAGAAGTGGTTTTGAGACCGCTACGCATCCTTTAAGTCCTGCGTCAAGGAGTCGTCTTTTGATTGTAGACACACTCACTGGTTTATCACGCCCTATGTTGAATTGTGCTGCTATTTCTGGTGCGGTTAATCGTCTATTCCGTTTGCTTTTGACAACAATATTCAAATCTTCACTCGAAGTGGTGGCTCTTGGTCTACCTGGACGAAGACTGTTGCAAATTGTTCCTTCAGACGCAAATTTCTTGACAATGTAGTCCACAGTTTGCCTTGGTATCTTCTGCAATCTTCATATCTCACGATTACTTTTACCGGATTACGAAGACCGATTATAATGCCTCTGGTCTCTTGAGAATGTTCCTTCGTTTTACCCATTTTCACCAAAAAAACAAAACTTAACGCGCGAATGACAAACAAATGTTACTAGACTTTAATTGTTGAGTTGGAGAGCCTGTTTTCTGGTCCAATGACATCAAATAACTAAGATTATTCAATCTCTAATAATTATTCCACGTTACCGACTTATTAATTTCTTAAAAATGTAACCAAAAGAAAGTGCAACTTGAAATAAATTTTGAAGAAAATTCCGGCAATAACACTATCTTGATATTACGACCAAGAATTCGCCAATAACAATAAGCTGTTTACCTTATTTGAATGTAGATAAGTATTTTACGATGAAATACAAACATTGGAACATAATAGAATTGTTTTTAATGAAATATAGTTGGTGGTAATATCAAAAGTGCAAGTGGCCAAATACTTTTGAGCGGTAGTGTATTTGTTCGATTTTCACGAGATGTGTGCACGGTATAAGACAATAAAAACTCTCCTATAACTAAGTCCTATACCACAAACATAGAATTATACTCAGGAAAAGTAAACATCTACGATATTATTCTTATAAATACAGTAGAATAAGTCTGATGAAACGCATTATAAAACGAATCCGACATTGATATAAGAATAGTGGAAACGCAAGAGGGCCAGATCCCGCGGATATCCGAAAATATACGCACCAGAATTTTAAAATTAGATTTGTGTTATTTTCTTTAACGATGGCATTCCTAGTATTTGTTGAAAAAGCGGTCACTACAAAACTGTTTGTTTGTACATAAAAACAGCATTGTTTAGTTCTAATGAAGCGTGATTAGTATAGAAACGGTGTTTTGTGAACAAAGTTATAGAACAATGTTAATAAACAAATATGCTAATGAATCCCTGAACGAGATTAGAAACGACTAGACGGTCAATTGTAAGTAGTACTTAGAGTACATTTACAGGATGGCAGGACCTACATTGTAATTTGCACTTAATTCACTGGAATATAGAGTTATTAATTTATTACAAACCTTTAATTTAATTTGTTTACAGACAGAAGTGCTCAAATGACTTAGTGTACCTGCGTAGCTGTGTAGATAGAATGCTAATTTATGTGTTGATCTCTATGTTAATTACTTACAAAGTGTGTGGACTTAGCTTTAATTTAAAATCTATGCATACTATTGTTATTTAGGTACCTATAAAGACGCGATCGTAAATGCCAAGAAGACAACTCAATTAAGGATTGCACCTACGATACGATTGGCTACATACAATCTCAGTCCTGCATTGCTGCCTACCAATAAAGTCACGTATGAACCAATCTTATCACAAAAACAAATGCAATCATATCAGTTCAAGTCTGTATGTATTAATTGATACTTTCTACATATTCGCACTAGTTCCCAAAGAAATATGTGTCAATGTTCATTACTGATGGTAGATAGTAGATACCTATCATGCTGTTTCTTCATGTTTTATTAACTTCTTCAAGCGCAATACTTGGTACAAAATGCAAAGGCATGTTAACATAACCAGCTGGTATAGACGCTAGCAAGTCAAGCTATCAATATTTTCATTGAATTTTCAACTTTATGTCAATAGTATAAAGGTTAAAATGTAATAAAGGAATTTGTAAACAGAAAGGTTGGTTCATCTGCTCGTCGTTGGACCTACAGGGCAACACTGTTATGCATGTATTCAGAGAAACTGATTCGATGAACCCAACCTTGACGTAATTCTTTGGTAACTTTTGTTGCTGTTATAACGAAAATGCGAAGGCCAGGAAATTAACAATATGGTGATCTCATTCATGTTTCATTTGCATACAGATTTGGGGATTGGCCTCAACATTAGTGGCCATTATGCTGGCTGGTGACGCCTACGTCCATATATTCTGCGGTCTACAGATTAAGCTGAGAATGTTTGAAAGAACGCACTTGTGAATGCAACAAGGTCAGTATTTTTGGAGATACTCCTACCTACTTAAATAAGTATTTTTTTCAAATCCATCTAACCACGCTAGATTGTCACCTCATAGGTCTCGTGGTTACAAGAGCTACGAGGCACAAGATCATTGGAACTATCCTAGGATGAGCGAAGATTTGTTGGAACCTTTTCATACTCGCGGACTCTGGATTTGCCCCCTTCTGATCGGGAATGTATGACTTTCGAATGGCTGTGACTAATATTTGCAACAATTCTGTGTCTGTATACTTTTACCTTCACCTTGAACGATAGGTGACGTAATTTAAAATTAAATGCCAACAGGCAGACAAGTTTATTCAGTGTGGGTGACTTTATAAACAGTAGCCATTGGTCTATCCGATTTCGATATTGAATGAGTAATGTCGTGTCATGCTTAGAATTAATAAGAGCTATTTTTGGCTAGATAGGCGGAAGGAATAGTGTCAACGATCCCTATTTTTATTGTATCCTGTTAGTAGTACGGATAGTAGTATACTTGCCTACTTGCGCTATAAAGTAGATTACTCACGAGTTCTTTTTAGAAAACACTAGATAAATATAGTACTTGCACGTGTAAAGAACAGCTGAATTCAAGGAAAATAAAATGCGAATAAAGAACTGAACAGCGTAGGTATATTCATTATCCACATTTCCTGGATGAAAAATATCCTTTATGTTTATCAAGCCACGATCTATCATAAGCCATATCAAATTAATTGTTTAGTAGTTCATGCGAATAAGTGAAAAGACAATCATACAAACTTATTATTGATTATTTTCTCGTATTTATTTTATGAAACTGAAGGATAAGTAAACAATGAATCAATTCGCTTAGTTTATGACTCCTAAAACACAAAATTTATTGCAATAATTGTTGGAATATGGAGATATTTTTTTTATTCTTTTGTTTAGTATCGCGTGACTAAAACTACAACGCTTGTTACTTCATTATAAGTGGAACATTATAGACTTCATGTTTTATTGTGCAAATTCGTGATGATTTCTTTGTTTCAAAGTTTTCATATTTTTGTGCCGGCAGTGGTATGCTGGATGGATATAAGACTACTCTCATTCTGTGACGATATAACTAAGCTAGATCTCGCTGTAGCAAGCACAACTATTGAACTAGTGCCGCGATATTAAACTGGGGTTTCAATTATAGAAATTCCTTTTAGTACCTACTATGGAATGTGTACCAGAGCCTGGTGTAAAGTTATAGATTAGCCCCTGCTTTGGTACTCCCTATCTGATACTCGAAATTTTTGTTTCCACCAACCTTTGAGTGTGACACCTAACAGGTTTAGACGTCATTGTGAAAACTGCAATGATTGCATCATAACAAGCAAAAAAAAATGGGTAGCTATTGCTATTTACCTACAATCCTGCATCTTTATCAGTCCATTTGGGTAATTAAAGGCGTGATGTTAAGTAGCATATTTGTAATACGTACATAGCGAACATCATTTCTAATTACAGAATGTAATGAGGCGTCAAACAGTTGTTGAAATATAAATGCCCATTGAAACTTGTCAGAGTACTTGACATGATTGCTGGACGAATTGTTATCGTCTACCCAAGTACATTTGTTCGTAGGTATTACTACTAGTAACTACATTAATCATAAATTACAATATTTAGTAGTTGTAGTTGTAATGCGGTAAACCTCAATAGTTTCCTGTTGGTGCTTATTATTAACTACGCTCCAAAGAGAAACCCGTCCTTAATTCTGTTTTATCTTTGTCCTTAATATTGTTACCGTAGGATCCGTAATTAGGTTTTATTATCTAGACCCCGACTAGGAACGGAGACGTGGATGGCTTAACGGGTTGCCGGGGCTCCGGCTCGAAGTGCAGGAGAAGGAACAGGGTGGTTTTTAGTCAGTAAGAGTCTGACACTCCCTCTCGCCTAACCCAAGGCGGGAGAAGTCATCGAACGATTCCCCCCCCCCATTTAATGTCTCACGAAAGTTATAATACCACTATAGAATTATTTCCTTGAAGAGTTTTATTTACCCTACATATTTAACTACACGTCATTTCACTACGACTGATATGGCATCGATAGGGTACCGATAGGTGTACACACCGTAGACATGTTTTATATAATCCTTTTTTGATAAAAGTGTATAATAATTATGTATATGTATTGTAATATCCTTTAATCAATACGTTATATCCTGAATATGATAATATTACTACCTTTAACAGATAAGTAACATGTCTATGTAGGAAGGTCCAGAGACTATGACCTCCAAGTCAGTTAGGAAAAGTCATATAGCTTTATTTAATGTTGAAGTCATTTATTTGCCTCGTTGGCCGGGCAAGGTGTCTCGGGTTCGATTCCCAGGTTGGGCAAAATATTACTGGGTTTTAAAAATTTCTCAGTAGTAGCACGTAGTCTGGAATTGTGCCTGGTATATGGCAAAAGGCTTACCCTCTATTACATGGGACTCAAAACATAAATAGTGAAAAGTAGGTGTTACATTGTGTACAGTGGCATTAAGTGCCGTAATGTGCACCTCTGCCTACCCCTTCGGGAATAAAAGACGTGATGTTATGTTTTATAGGCATTTTTGAAACATTCTGATATCCTGTATAAATATCATTTATTATATTCGGATAGACAAAACAGGAAAAAAGAAATTCAGAAGTCATATGACTGACCGGTAACAGTAAATAACATACAATTGTAGTGCACATTAAATATCAATTTACAAGAAATCTATAAGTCATTAAGATAAGTAATATCGCGATAGTATTTTGATATTATGTTGATAAACCCGTAATATGGTTATGCAATTAGAACTTGATAATTTATTGTAAGATTGATTTAAAATTTCTAGAAAAGTTCGTATCGTCACAAAGTTCTTATTTTAAATTATTGCTAATTTTTAGGTACACGACGACGGCTCCTGAAGGACGAGAATGTTCATTTCATTAATAAATGTAGTATTCATCATGTAAGATTAGACATTAGATACCAATTCTTGGTTACTGACAGATAAAGCCTATCTCTATGCAAAAATTATATGAAAATCGGGTCGGCTGTTTATGAGTTAAGGGTACCAAAAATGTGGACTTATCAATTTCTTGTAATTATTAAGACATCTTTTCTTGTAGATATTATTGCTTGTAAAAATATAATTTCTCAAAGTTTTAAGCGTGAAGTTGTCTATCAGTGAATGAGTTTAAGATTTGTATTATAAGATTGTAGATTGGTATATCATTTACGTCAATTGTAATCTGCGAATTTTGCGATGACATATCTACAAAAAAAAAACAGGACAGATGGCCACAGATAGTTAGCATCGGTCATCGTTCACATTTTGTTCTTTTTTTGACCGTGTGAAAGCAACTGAAGGCTTTTTGAGGAAAAAATACCAAGGGTCGTACAGTTATCAATTTTTTTCTGAGTTTTCGATGAGCAATAGCCGTGGGCATAATTAGTTTCACCAGATTGCAATGATATGCACCACAAGCAAAGTAATAAAACACCTATGAGGAAAAAAAACGATTCTTTTCTCAGTACAACATTTATTTTGATCAATAAAATTTTGATTAATGAATAAGGAAGTTCATTGTTAATCTTTTTATCTACATCATTAATAATAATTATGTAATTTCCAATGTCAAGTAATAGTAAAACGAATTATTTATTACAATAATTTCTTTATTTCTGCACATTCAAGTGCCACTAACATTATTTAATGATTAGGTAAACATATATAATAGTACATTCCAAATAACTTGACCAGTTTCGAGAGGTGTCCGACTATAACTGTCTCATTTACTTCCATTTCTCTTCTATATATTTGTCTCTCACTCTCTCTAGGAACGTCAAGTATAGAGAGGTCAAGTTACACTGGCCGTCCTGCATTGCAGTCTAAGATAGTGTATTGTAGATAAGATTGCAACACGAAATTGAGTCAATGTCACTAAGTGGATAGTTATTAGTCAAATATAGTTATCATGCAATGTTTAACGAATATATTACATTTATAAATAAACTTAGTCTAATATTGTTTGAGACTAAATACACTTGACATTTATAGTTCATTTTATATATTTTCTTCGAATTTCGTTTTAGAATCATTATGTAATAAGCTGTCTTGCTAAATATAAAACAAAAATGAGTTCCCTGCATTGATCGTGCTTTAGTTGTCTGGAGTCTGGAACGCAAACGAATATAAAAATTTGAAGATCATGAAAATCGGGCCAGCCGTCCTTGAGTTTGAAATGATGTAACTCGATTTTGTTTTTCATATCACTCAACCAACGAAGCAGTCTCCTATAGGATTCTATTCCAAAGAATATGAAATATAACCTAAATCTTCTTCTGGAACGTTTATTTAATCTTCTAACATCTATCACATAAAGATTTTTTTTCGATATACGAAGGTATGCTTTTCACCATTTTTGTTCTGACAAATCATTTATTCATTGCCTTGTACAGTGGCAGAATAGCTGATTATGAGATTCACTCTACGACATGTTTTAAGCACTCGTAACATAGATTCAACCTCTTTATGACTTCGACAGTATTTCTTTCATAGCGAGCTCTATCTTCAACTGAATACAAGCGACTCTCTCCTGAAATATCTGGTTAATAAGGTTGATTCTCTTTTGCTCCAGTAACGCATTCTCTTTGATCAGTCTTTGTCTTAACTCCTGTTCGTCTTGCACGTTGTTTTCCTTGCTATCTTTCGTCGTCTGGCCACCTTCAGCCTTATTCTTCAATGCAACATGGCTCCTAAGTTTGACTATTTCAAACTGTTCAGAGTTGATTTTCGCTTGCAGTAGCGACTTAAGTTGCAAGTACTCTGCGTTTTCAAGTTCTAATCTTAGTACTTTGAGTTCTTTTTCCGTTAGTTTAGGTTTTTCTTTGATGGGTTCTGCTGGAGGTATATCTTGGTCGGGTGTTTCTTTTATTGGGATTTCTGGTTTGAATTCGAAATTGTCTTCAAATTCGGCTTCGAAGATGGGTTCTTGGCTTGGCGACTCTTTGGAGTCTAGGAATGGTTCATTTGGAGTTTTGACCTCGGGAGGTTCTTGAGGAGTGAGTTGTGCCTCTGGTTGCAGTTGTGGCGGTGCAGATGGTTGTGAGGGTTGAGAGTTCCGCCTCACTGGTTCATCCTCCGTTTTATGTTCATGTCTTTCATCTAGCGACGCATGTTGAGGTTGCAATGAATTTTGCGGTTCTACAGATTTCTGTACTGAGCGGAGCTTCCTCTGTAAAAGATATAGTATATTAAAAACATTTAATGGGGGTAACAACAGGGAAATGAATGTCTAAGGAGCAAGTCTTTATAATTATATATTTCCTGAAACTACCAATTTATATACCACGCAGCAATGAGCCTGTCGTTTTACTCACTGAGATCAAGAAAAAATACCTACTATTATAAGAATAAAAAGAATCCTTAAAAATCACCGAGTCTGGTCTTCATTGAAGCGTCACAAATGAATTATGGTTCGCTAGTTAAAAGTTACTTTCGATTAGAAACAAGTTTGTCTAGTTTTTCGTTACCTAATCAATTAGTATCCATTACGTCAATTTTATTTGATGATTCTTCATTGATATCGGTATTACTTTGTGAGAATATTTAAATTTTAGTGAAGTATTTATTATATTATTGATTTAGTCGTCATACAAGACGTAGCTGTGGTTGAAGTTGTGGTTGGTGACATTTTTACGACATCTAATTGAAGTGTCAAATAATGCATAGTTTTTACTTACATTCACATATATTTTATATACCTGATCTTTTATTATATAACCAAAACAAAATTATGACTACCTACAATACCAACGATCAATTACTTTAGTCATCGATCGATTTTATAGATAACTCCTAGTACGTGCAGATGTAATAACATTTTATTATCTACATAAATTTCAGCTGTTTTTATCCAATAACAGAAATAAAAAGGACAGTTGTTTTACTGTTATACTTGGATAACTTGTTTTTTTATACAATTGAAAAGCTAGTGGTGAAAGGGAATCACACGTAAACTGTTAAAGAATGGGACCCCTTGCCATTGTTTCCCAGATGGATACAGTCTGGGTGTCCAATATAGTATATTAAGACTACTTAATAAGGGGCGCCGCACATGCTCATACTCGCATTCGGTAACGATACAGCGCAAATATCTGCGAAAATAAGTGTGGTGCCTTGCTTCGGCAGGAATGGAACGGCTCGATCGGAACGATACCACGGCCTCACAGAAAACCAACGACAAACAACGCTTGCGCTGTGAGAGTGGGGTTACCGGAGGCCCGATTACCCCCTCCCCACTTTCCTCAATCCCCGAATCCCCCACATTCCTTAAATTCCAAATTCTGGCCGGTAACGTACTTGTAACGCATCTGGTGTTCTGGGTGTCCATGGACGACGCCGTTTGCTTACCATCAGGTTATCAGTCTGCTCGCTTATCGGCTTATCCCATAAAAAAGTCGCTTTAATAAATATCATTAGTCGCGTCGACACGTGACAATTTACACCACCCTCTGTGTTCTTAATAAGTCGGCTAGTGCGGCAGTACTGTATAAATTACTTCCATATTCAAAATTTATTTCATGGTAGCTATCCAGTGCAGTGGTACTTATGAAACAAGCCATAATTAAGCCATAACAATTTATGATTACCTTCAGCTGTGTGACAATCCTTTGCGCCTCCCACAGTTGCTGATCCCGGGCGGGCGTGATAAACCCGGCGTGCATTTCTGCGTGTATCTGATTCAATAGAGACTCCTGCTTGCGAAGCTCCAAGCTTAATTCAGGAGCTGTCTCTGGGAAGTCAGGTGGTATGGAGGCTAAAGGTGGTACGTATCTGAAAGATAAAGTGCTTTTAAGTACAGATTCGCAAAAAAAGACTTGGACGCGATGGAACTGGAACTAATTGACTTGGACGGAATCACCCACTTCGGACTATATCCTCAAGGGTCGCGAAATGCTGCTCATGAATATGAGCCTCTAGCATGGCTTGAAACTAGTCGAGTTCCTCATCAAATAATTACGTGAGTAAGCCGAAAACATAATAATTTATTTAGTCTGTTTCACGAAATTTATAATACAAAAAATCGATTGAGTTGTAGTGTAGCCCAGGTTGCCCCAGGTACGATACTAGCGACCTCTATTATTCCAAACCTTTTTTTTGCCAAGCTGTATACATTATAGAGAAAGGAGGATGGTGAGATGTCAGATATTTATGCATTTACTATACAGGTATCTACTCTGCGTGACAGCCGAGTAAAATACATTTATTCTACGCAAATTAGGCAGAAGCAGTTGCAGCTATAGTAGAAAGTGGAATTATTATTAGCAGGTAGTGCAGGCTGGTAGTTGCTTTAAGTAAAATACAAACTGTTAAAATCCTGCCAAACTGGTTAAGATTTAGTGCCGAGTTTACAGACTCCTACCGACCCTCCAATTAATTAATTTATTTTGAAAAAGTCACAAATGTACACATTACACTAGTAGTATTATTTTTACACTCACTTCGTAAGCTGGACGTCTGGGAACAGCTTCTCAGCCTTAGAGACCAAGTAGGTGAGGAGGTTCAACGACATGTTGAGCGCTGGTCCCATTGCAGTCATTATAGTTTGAATGTTTGCGTGATTCGCCTGGAAAAACGACAAGAATATTCAATTAGACCTTAAGATACACAAAGACGGTATAATACTTTTATTATGAGCCATGTGGTGTCGCCAGATTAGAATGTCGCAGATGTAAGCAGTGTCGCTAAGGAAATCCTTAGCGACTGCTGCCCTATATCTGTCAGTTGATAGAGACCTCAGTAGCGCCTTTTGGATTAATCTGAATCGTTTGAAATGCCCGCTAACGATTTCACGTCAAATTGATTCTACATTATTAAAAGACCTCAGCGCGAAATAATTTGTTTGATATTCCACGACTCTGTATCATGCAGTCCATTTTTTTTGTGAATTTGGCTGACTGACACTTTGTTTTAACTAGACCGTTTTCTAAAACATTTTGTACATTGTACACAAAAATAAAAATATGTACCTGTTCATTAGCCACAACACATTCGAAGTGCCTGATGATCCAGCCCAGCAGGCTATAGTTGTGTGGAGGTAGTTTGGCTATGAGTGCCAACATTGTAGCCTCGCGCTGTGGCTCGGCTATAGCCGTCGCTTGTTCGAACTGTCCGTGTAGCTCTTGTGTTAATATAGAGTCCGGGAGTTCACTGAAAACATGGAAAAGTGTGATGTAATATTAAGGCAGGTAGAGGAATACTTATAAAAACCCTGTATTTTTCTTAAGACAATATACAAAATTTGTTTCTTAGTATTTTTTAACTAATTTGCTTGTTTCTTTTTGTGTTAGGTAAATTGTTGTATTTAGTCAGCGAGAACCCTTTTGCAGGTAAAGGCCTCCTCCAAGTTTGCCAATCGTCTCTTGACATAGAGGAATACTTATAACATAGCTTATTTATTAACCGTTAAGTTCAATTTCGCTAATTGGTATTTCGTTCTGGTAATCGGATCCAATAAATACTTACACTCAGGAGCATTTGGATTAGGCAATTTCTAACTAAACTAATTTATAGATGGGTAATTAGCGGTTCGAGGCGACTGATTCGGTCTGCCAACTGCATCAACTTCAATAATGAATAGAAGAAACAATACTCCTTATAGCTTAAACCCATAATTATACGCAAGATATAACGAACAAACGCCAACAAGTTAACTACACCAATCTACCCACTGTATTAATTTATTTATCGACTTTAAAACTATAAAATTGTAAATTGGATAAAGGAATTTCACAGAAAGGTCTGTAGTGTAAATAGTTCTTATCTTACCTAATAAAAGTTTTAAGCATAGCACAAGCCACGGGAACATCCCAGTGGTAAGGGAATGTAGGTCCTCTGTCCGTGAAGAGTTTCTTCAGCTGCTGCATTTTGATCTTGTCAGGTTCTGTACGATAAATCTGGTTGGATTTCAAACCGTGCGCCTGAAAATGTAGAAAGAAAAAATGTTATTGTTTTTTTACAGGAACATGATCTATATGTATAAAAGAAAGTCGTGTTAGTTACACTATTTATAACTCAAGAACGCCTCAATCGATTTAGATGAAAATTGGCAGGGAGGTAGCTTAGAACCAGGAGACGGACATAGGATACTTTTTATACACTACTTTTTTTTACTTTTTACCGAAAATCACGAACGGGAACGGGGGGAAAATGGGATTGCGCGTACGAAGTCGCGGGCAGAAGCTAGTATTAAATAAAGATGGATACCAAACAAAAGATTAGATAAGGGTATGTAAAATTATTATTTACAATTTTTGCGGGGATTGAACAAATGAGGTTGTGATCTTCTCTAAATAAATCCGATAAGTCGAGAACCTCTTCTTTCGTTTTTTATCGAATATGAAGACAAGTAAGTCTTCATACCATAATTAACCAACGAGAGAAAATTGCAAGATTTTTATTGACTTGTCAGTATAAAAACTCTAAATATCCGCTTAGTTCCACTTGCACCGGATATCAGCGGAAATGCCGAACATACCATTATAACACGTAGGTGTGTGTTTATATCTTCATTACGATTTGTTGACAACATTGTACTCTCTCACTCTCTTTTTATTAGTTATTACTGGATTAAAGAAAAGGAAGCTTATAAACGTTTGTAAATACACAATTATATTTGCTTTTACGATTAACTAGCTTCAACTAGCGGCTTCGTCCGCGTTCTCGTGGTATAAAAAGTAGCCTTAATGTGTTTTTCCTGGCCATAATCTCTCCATGTTCCTTTCTTTCAGCTGTTTTGACGAGATTCAGTAACAAGTAAACACTCAAATTCACAAACTTTCGTTTTATATAATACTAGCGGACCCGACAGACGTTGTCCTGTATATATGTATAATATAATAATAGGTATAGATAAATAACCTAGATACCGACTGCAGCGCCATCTGCCGGGCTGATTTGTGAATCTAAACCATTCCCAGATCCCCTTGAACACACACAAAAAAATTTCATCAAAATCGATCCAGTCGTTTGAGAGAAGTTCAGTGACATATACACTCACAGAAGAATTATATATATAAAGATTAGTAGTACAAAATTCTAAACATACGTTTAAAAACGGATGCATAGACTATTATACTGTGAATTTTGATAAGAAAATTATTAGGTAAAGTTATTAAACCTGCATGGTAAACAATGCATTAGTATAATCGACTCGCCTACCGTGAATCCTACTAACAAACGGCTGAATGTACGTACGTCCGTTTTACGAAATATCATCGAAGACAATTGTAAAGGAAATGTTGCAACTGTAATTGATGGTAAAATATTTTTATATGCATGTAAGTATGGAATAAATTAACACTTTTAACTGACCAATCTACTCTGAATTGTTTTTATTAATTAAAAAAAAAAGGTTCCCCACATTAGGATTTCCTGTACCGTGGGTACGTTTACAAACATACAAGTTCACATGCACATGACACTATATCCCGAAACTACAATTTGTGGATAACACAGTTACTTCGCGCGGGAATCGAACTCGCAACACGTATTTTGCAGCTGGTTGCTTAGCCACGGTGGCAGTGGGCTCAATTTGTGGTGGCAAAGCATAAAATCACAAAACTATCATAGGTACAGCTACTATGGTTCGTTAATCTAGATGCTATAGTTTGTAAAATTTTGAAACCCACAAATAAATTAAATATCTACATGGAACTGGGTACCTTATATTTACAAATCCGAAACCCCATACTTACAGAAAAAGTATTCACACGTAAATGTTCCTAATATATTTTCCATCGACCTTCTAAATTAGGATCACTTTGAAATACAACCTCCACTGGAGAAGATTTAAGGAGTTATAGCTATCTTAGTACAAAAGAAACTAATATATCATCGTCGTCTTGATAAATGCCGGCTGTTCTAAGAGCTATTACGATAATTGATTGTGGGGGACGCAGCATTGAGACTGACACTAGGTACGCAGGTACCTATTGTTTGTTGTTTATTAGTGACTATGTAGGTCAACTATGTATCTGGGTTTAGTATGGGAGAATATAGTAAGTGAAATAATATCATTAATGCGAAAACGAGTTTGTGAGTTAGTAATGCCTAAACCGATGAACCGATTTTAATAAAATTTTCCTAACTCTAATTGATGGAGATAGAATCTGAAGGTTTATTACAACGATACTAGTACCGAAAGCAGGCTACGGAGTACCTGATAACACTAAACTCAGGTATTTTTGTGAATACATAATACATTCTGGACAAAATAACATCAAAATTAACCTTTTATGTTGCTGTACCCAGAAGGGCATGCATTGTAGGCAGGTATGATCAAATCTGACGTCCAAATTAGTTATTAAAAAGTTCAAGGCTAAAATAAGTAGCAGAGTATGTTTGTCTAAATAGTACCTGTAGGTAATCGATGCTGTCTCGTACGACGAGAGGTAGGCCGGTGTCGTCGTGACATCTCGAACGCTCCACTGACTGCGCTAACGGTACGCCAAATATCGGGAGAGCCACTGGAACAAGAAACAATCAAACTATGAAAAAAATTGGCGTAACATAATCTGCTTTAGTTCTCAAATTTTTGACAGCTACCGACAATCTGTGATAGACAATCTGTGATTTGGTTGCCAAATACGTAAAAAATTGTACTAACATTTTGTAAGAATAATAAGACGTTCCTCAATATAATCTTGTATTATGTACGTACAGACCTAAAGTAGACGAATTCAGTTTAGTCTAGCAAAGAAGACTCATTAAAAATAGCTAGTTTTATTACAGGACAATACCAGTGCAGTAGGCCATCGTCTACGGTGTATTCTTTTAGTTGCCTTCTGGAAGTTTGGTGTTATGATACACTTCTAGTCTAAGCATCTACAATATATAGGTAAATAACACAAGACAGTGTTATTTCTTGACAGGTTGGTAGCAAATCGAACGATCTTGTTATAACTTTATTTTTATTTGTAAGTGGACTAAACTTGGCATTTAAGTAATTGTTAAGATATTCTATTTTTATCCATAAAAGAACATTTAAAATGTCGTACAATTCAGGTATAATTTTATTACATTACTTGAATTTTATTTTGAGGTAAGGTTACTAGCATCGACCATATTAGAGATGCAATCTTACATTTCTTAATTTTTTCTCTAATAGGCCGCGGTATTTAAATCCAAAAAGAAGTATATTTTGGAAGACCACCTAATTCTCTAATCATATGTTGCAACAGTAGTGACCGTATTTCGACATATCTCGGTATAAAATTGGCAGCGTAATCTGTTATCCAATTAATGTCTCCGACTTTTGGTAGTAACAACATGGATTTAAGTATTTATATCGTCTTTACCGTCTCGTATCAAGTCTGATTTAAAAACAGTAAACAGTAACCTAGATAATCTTGATACATTAACTTCATTTTTAAAACATGTTGATGCATAAAATATAACACACATAAACCTATTTCTCATCAAAAACTCAATAAAAATGTTGACTCTGTAAACGATGTTAGGTACACTCACGTGCACAAGTAATAAATCACATTAAAAATTCATCAGAACACATTCATGTCACATAATGATCAGAACATGTTCGCTCACATGGATCGTACAAGCAAACTCGGAACTATACAGCCATTGTGATTTTACGGTCCTTTTATGATGTCCTCTTTACAGTTTAATTGTCGTATCATTAACCAGTTGTGGATTGTACTTGAAACAGAATTGATTACATAAAACCACAGAATATTATTGCTTACAAATGATTAAATAAGGTCGATAATCGTATAAACTCACCACCTATAGTGAAGCCATGGGTAAAAGGGTTCATATTTATGAAAAAATCACGAAAAACAAACACGACCTATTCGTAAAATCGTGAGTTTGTAACTAACTACTGACAAAATACGACGATTGTCCTAAAGAATTCATGTTTACACGCGTTGTTATCAATTTACCTTGAAAAGAATGCTCTATTTTGGCATCGCAGATAATTTTTCCGATTATGGTTTTCCACAGATAATGTTGACGGTATGGAAATCAATTTTTGGACAGATAAATAAAAGTTTTTATTAAAAAAAAGAGTATTGTAGTTGAAATGTCTTAAGAAAAATGGGATTAGATTCCAACATGAAAACGTATCGTAATATTTTTGGAAGGCAAGGGATTTCACAGTCTGAATAAAAACTTCGAAAGAAGTGAAAGAAATAATTACATATAATCTTACATTTATGTATTTGTGTAAAAAAAGTCTTAAGCTTGGACCTATGTCCAAGGTACTAAACACATCCACTTTATAACGAAATATTTTGAAAGTCTCATTAATACTTTGACGAAATCTACGACCTTGGCAGTTACTCTGGCGACAACTCACAAAATAAAACTATCTATATCTAATTGTCTATTTTGTTGAAGACCCTAAACAAATAAATAAAGAGACGAAACGTTTAGCAGGAGATCGTTAACCTACAAACCAAATAAAAACAGTGTTTACCAGGTAAGCACGTCATTGCAATCTGTTGTTCGTAACGTACAATAAGACGGACACATTTTTTTTAGCATTGATTGATTTACAATGAATTTGAACGACGCAACAGTTCAGGTGTCATTAGGGTCTGTTGGGCAAAAAGTCTCAAAATATTAAATGTTAGTTGTATTACTTTTGTAAAACGAACCATATAACTAATATTCGAACAACCATCCCAAATAACTTGAAAATACTACCAATTTCTTTATTTTAGAGATGTCTCGGAGAAATGAAGTCAAAAAGGTTGTATTTAAAATATCTTTTTTGTCCAAGAAGTTAGACCATGAGCCACTTGCAGTCGGCGCATATGACCATGTGTTTATAGCAGTAATGATTTTCGCAGCCACTCTTTGATGAGTTTCATTAGTAATTAAAATTAGACACGTAAATCAGTAGTACCTTCAGACGTGATTTGAACAGTTTTAATGTATCATGGAATAAACAGGTATGCGTCTGTACGAAACTTATAGAAGATGGAATGAATCCTCTATGGATGGAAAATATAGATAGTCTTGCTCTTATTATTGACAAAAATCTGTGTAAAATTGCACAAAAATAAAACTATTAAGAACTGCTTCTAATAGGTAGGGACTGTGACATCAATACTTCATTGTCACATAAACCGCAAGATATCTACTTCTTTCTGCACTCAATCTATGTCACTTGGCACTTGTTATTCCAATCATAAAACTTAAGATAACGCTAGATTTTCCTCGAACCAACAAGCTTAATGAGAATTATGAAAAATAAATCACTATACAGATCGTTTACACGCTCCAAATCAACGTTTTATGGGATTGGCAAGATCTTGAGCTTGGAAGTCGGGCATACGACTGCTTGATCTATAATCTTGATATTCAATAGATATACGCAATAACAACAAAATAAGTATTTTTTTTAATGAGATAAACGGTAATAATCATTGTCTATAGACACCCTAAACACCAGAGGTGTTACAAGTGCATTACCGGCCTTTTGGGGATTACGAATTTAAAGGTTGTTGGGGATTCAGGGATTGTATCCTCACTTACACAATACAACGCAAGGGTTGTCTCATCTCGGTTTTCTGTAAGGCCGTGGTATCACTCCGGTTTAACCGTCCCTTTAGTGCCAAAGGATTTCTCTCCCAAAATAAAACATTCAACAATATAAAATGTCTAAATAAATATTGCTTACCTCCCAAGGTAAATATTTCTTCGAAGGGTACTCCACATGTGAATGTAGATGGAACTTTCGTCAGCTTTTTATCCTTTTTATCCTTATCTTTTTCTTTCACTTTCTCCTTTTCTTTTTCCTTCACCTTCTCCTTGTCCTTATCTTTCGTCTTATCTTTTTTCTCATCTTTCAGTTTTTCCTTAGATTCTAGCTTGAATTTTGCTTTTTCTTCTTTTTCCTGTTTTGAAAACAAGAAATTGTTAGGTGTTAAAAATGTCGGATTTATAGTTTAGTCTGTGATATCTTATCAAAGTGATCATAAAACTATTAATCACACATTATTCTCTGCATATTCAATACACAAGAATGAAGAACAATATTAAAAACCGATAAAGATAAACCACTTTACATATTAATTTTCAATAAAATTAACGCGTTTCTATTCAATATAGCTTAAGAACACAAGCACTCTAACAACAGATTAAAAAACGCGCAAACTGGTCAATTGATTGGAAACTCTTTGATAAGAAAAAAAAATAAACAACAAATGAACACGTAAAATCCGCGCACCTTTGAGAAAACATTGCGTAGGTGATGCATGACGCGTATTCGAGACCCAACTGAGCAAACCATGACCGTTCCGAACGCTTGTCCAAGGTCACTACCTACTGAATAGTGCAATTTATGCAAAACGTATCAACCACTGAACCGCGAAAATTAAACCCGACATGTAAATAATACTTGAATTAGAATTTGTACCAAATACGAAAATCAAAGTTATTTTTACCAAAGCAAAGTCGCTGTAGGATTAGTCGAAGACAAATCTAATGAAATAATGAATAAATGCGACGATTGCAAGGCTGTACGACAATGGATGTGTCACGACCCTTGCCAATAAATTTTCAACTTTATGTTTGAGCAGTAGAGAGTAGTTTCATGAAACATAATACAAGGTCGGATCGGATAATATCTCAACATTTGTCCTGGCAATTTTCTAAGTACGAGCACTTCGTTATAATTCATTCAATTCACGATTTTGTGAATAAAATGTATATATACATACATACTTTTGTCTTGTTTATTCATGAATTAAAATAGAAATTGTCATGTCGTCCTCGAATTGTTTTTACTTCTTACAAGGACAATCGATCTACAGATTAAAATTATTGTTTGCAAATGTTTCTATTCACTTGTCCCTAATATTACCTGTTTAGACTACGAAGCCTAATTTAGTAAGGACACGACAACTATGAGTACTAATCATAAGATCTAATTAGCTTACTTGTTGTGAAGGACAAAAATATTCTTTTGTAAGTGAGTCAATGTCATTTATGGCATAAAATAAAAGTTTGATAGCCAATAGTCTTAAATACGTAGGTACAATGTCGTGGTGGCCCGGAGGTTTAAGACGCCCACTTCTCATGCATGAGGGTGCGGGTTCGAAACCTACCAACAGCAAGTACCAATGTGACGTTTTCCGAGTTATATGTACTTTCTAAGATTATTCAGACACCACTGACAAACGGTGAAGGAAAACATCGTAAGGAAACCTGGGCTTATAATTTCTAATTATAAGTTTGAAATCACCAACCCGCATTGAGCAAGCGTGGTGATTAATGCTCAAACCTTCTCCTGATGAGAAGAAGCTTTGCTCAGCAGTGGGCATTTATAGGCTGTTGATGAATCGGTACTCAAACAGAACCTGAATATTTTAAAATTCAGATTTAGGCTTTATAAATGTATGTTTTATTTGAATTTCTGTTACCTACACTATATACGTAGTTCTCATATAAAAATGTGGGTGTTAGAATAGTAATCATAATTTGAACTTTATCACAAGGACATACGAATGAAAATGGCTAAAATATGAGTATGGGTATTTATTTCAATGTTCGTCATCTCCTTTGTATCATGGTGAATGTATCATAATGTGAGGTAATAAACACAAACATAGGTATATGCAGACATATAAAACACCATAATCATACAGTTAACTACAATTCTATACATAAGTTACTTTTACATATTGTTATAACTGTGTAAAAAGTTACACACTATAAGTATGTGTTATTTAATAGAAGACTTAATAATAATACATAATTAGTAATTTCTATAATAAAAATTAATATGCTCAACAAACCAAATTAGATTTTTCAAGAAACAAAATACGTCTTTTACATATATAAGAAATTCATGTTCACTTGTAAAAGCGACTCTTAGTAGAAAATATTAAAAAAATATTATTTATTTACATGGATTACATGGAGTAGTAAATACTGACCTTATCTTTCTCTCTCAACTTCTCACGTTTTTCTTTCTCCTTTTTCTCCCTTTCCCTTTCTTTCTCTCGTTCCTTCTCTTTTTTCTTTTCTTTCTCTTCCCTTTCTCTTTGCTTTGCTGCATCCTCTAATACTTTTTCTTTGTCACGAGATTTCTCGCGTTTCTCCTTACTCTTTGTCGGGAATTTAAATGACTTTGTCTTCTTGGATTTCGAAGGACTTCTGGCAAAAGCTTTCATTTTAATTATGGAAAATTATCTATTATTTGTCTCATGTTCTTTGTTACATGAGATTCATAATATAATTGATAAATAATTACTTCTGTGTTGTAATAGAAACGAGGTGATATTTGAAAATCGGTAGGTATATTTCTTAATTAAAAATAAATGACTTCAACTGTTCAATCCAATAAAATACATATTAAAAAATAATCACACTTTCGTTAATTTATTTCGTTAATTTATTTATTTCTTTGTCACGAGATTTCTCGCGTTTCTCCTTACTCTTTGTCGGGAATTTAAATGACTTTGTCTTCTTGGATTTTGAAGGACTTCTGGCAAAAGCTTTCATTTTAATTATGGAAAATTATCTATTATTTGTCTCATGTTCTTTGTTACATGGGATTCATAACATAATTGATAAATAATTACTTTAACAGGTTTTAATGTGTGACATTCTGTGTTGTAATAGAAACAAGGTGATATTTTAAATTGGGTAGGTATATTTCTTAATTAAAAATAAATGACTTCAACTGTTCAATACAATAAAATACATATTAAAAAATAATCACACTTTCATTAATTTATTTTATGACTAACTTAATTTTAGTATTTTTCTAAAAAATATTTAAGAAATATGTATGCTGATTGACGCAAAAAAATGTGACGTCACAATACACAATCTCGTACAAAATTCATAGGAAACTGTCATTACACAGTTCAAGAAATTTATAAAATTTGACTTGTTGACAAGTATCCAATTGATAAGCTAAGCCACTGCTTAGCATTATTTTTATTTTAAAATCACTATTTTACTGAGGTGGGTCAATACAGTAGAGGTAGACTATTTATCACATTACAAATAAATGGTCTATAGTTATAAAATACCTGGTCAACAATGAGTGTAATATTTTATGTACTTCAGTTTAATACTACTAGTAAATGAATAATTGAATCATTAAATTAAAGAATTATACTGACTTTGTATCAGTATCCTCTTCTGGTGAGCTTTCTCCCTCTAGTGCAGCATAGCCTCTATCTTTCTTCTCTTTCTTTTCTTTTCGTCTACCCAATAAGTCTTTCTTGCTTGGTTTTTCATGGTCAGCACCATCACTGACTAAGAGGAAAGAAAAAGAAATTAGAATTGTTTATTGAATTTAGTTATCTGACTGCACGGTTGGTGCGGTGGCTGGGCAACCGGTTGCCGTGCAACGTGTCGCGGGTTCGATTCCCGCACGGAACAACACTTTGTGTGCACCACAAATTGTTGTTCCGGGTCTGGGTGTCATTGTGTATGTGAACTTGTATGTTTGTCAATGTATTTAAAAAAAAAAAAATGTTATTGCCTCAACAAATTTGGGGTTCGCAAACCCCAAAGTGTTGAAGAAGTTCCTACAATCCTTTTCTCCAGCAAGTACCATAATATAGTTTATTCTTTTCAATTTCAGTTTTGAATGAATGAAACATTTGTTTAATACACTAATAAGTCATTTCCAGGTTCCACTTGTGTGAATAAGCATTGTGTGTTGTTATTATTCTGTTTGTTATTGTACATAATTATGACTGTACAGATGGTGCAGTATATGACAACTGGTTACTGCCCGGTATTCCTGCATGAAACTACTTGATCCACAAATTATAACTGTTCCAAGTTTATTTTTAGGTTGCTATAGTTAAATTGATATTTCTTACATGGATCTTTGGAGTTCTGAGTTGGATTATTATTGGAAAGTCTGATTGATGAATGTAGTTCAAAGGTTGAAAGGAAAGAAGTATGCTAGAATCAATCCATTAGGTTTTGAGGTTCCACCATCTCTGCCTTCATTAGCACATGCGAGGAGGCAAGCGTAGACAACATAAGGAAAAAACTGTCTTCCTGGGAAATATTTCTGCTATGAATATAATCAATAGCGTAAATAACTTAGTAAATATTCCAATAATAGTACTTACAGTCACTTTCATTGCTTTTCCTGCCACTCTCAGATGCATATAAGCCAGGAAAATCCTTTTCAACGTCCGGACTTTCAAAATCCATGACTATGATCGCAAACTGCGCCTATTAATTAGTAATTTCAATCAAGTAAATTACTGTTTTCTTTCGGCAAAACATGAAACCATTTTATGTCATATATTACTCACAGATAACATATTTCGTTTGACGTTGACAACAACGATAACTGTCTGTCATATTTTCACAGCAAGTCTGCCATAGGTCTGCATTGCAGCAACAAGTTCTTACGACAAGTTCCCACTTCTATCTCCGTATGCCGCTTCCATAACAAAATTGAAGAGTTTTTCACAACTTTAACCTATTTTGTGTACCCATAAAGCAATTGAATGCCTTGAATATTTTGAAATTGAAAGATTTGTAAAAGTTACCAATTAAGTTATCGATTACAAACTTTCATCGTTACTAATTTCCGGTTCGATTCGATTATTTGACATTTCATTTTCATTTACAAATTGATTCAAGAAGTTTTGATGTAATGATGGATGTTTACGTGTCAGCTGTCACGGAGATGTTTTGATTACAAAAAATAGATTGGAGAACCCATTTCATCTCGGCCTCCCGTTTTCCTGATGCCCGGTATGTATTGTTATTCGTGGTTTCATGGTACTACGCATGTAGCAGGCATATCGTTTTATGGGTCGTGATATGATGTGATGATAACGTTGGTTTCAGGCAATAAGTAATTTGTATAAATGTCATGGTTCGCGGACCTTGCCGGGAAGGCGGAGAGCCTCCTTAACAACCTGGATGAACAGACTGGCGCGGCTCTGCGCCATCATAACGTTTCGAGGAAAAGCAATGTACCAGAATTTGTTGTCGGTCATACCACCGAGACTGTTTGGGCGCCAAAGAAACGAATAATGACTCGCAATAAAAAAGCTACACCGATACCAGCCAGTCGCAAGTCTTCACCAACGTCACATCATCAGCCTCGAACAACAATCAAGGATAATGCAGATTCTTCAAGGAATGGTTCTATCAAGTCCAAGATATCACCTTCTAGGAAACCTAGTCCTCACCGTCAGTTCAATCTGGAACAGCAGTGCCCTAGAACATTAGTTGGAGATGTGAAAGACAATGACTTGTACGAAAATTATGGTTTGAAACATAGGAGTAAGTACACATACTATGTATACATTTAATACATTCCTTAAACTGTCAAGTACCAAGCGGTCACCGGTGACCGCGACCTATTGTTCTTTAATTGTGTCTATAAAACCGGTACTCGACGAGTTAAAATAAACTCTCCATGTGCATGCGGGAGCGGTCTGTAGATGTAGATAGGATTTCAACAATGGTAATTTAAAACTTCTTTAAAGAAAGATTCTTTATAAATTATTCAGCCAATAAGAAATCTACATACTGATTTCACAACTTTCACCAATGAAAAGCATGTTTGTGGGAAATGTCATAATTTATAATGAACGTGGAAGACCTAAAGAAAGTAGCTGAATTGAATTAATTAGTTATGCAAGTATGTACTTGTATGAATATAAAGATTATTTTTTGGGGATAGCAATTTTTTTATTAATTTTGCTTTTTATGTTTTTTATTAATGTTAGTTTGTAAAACATCATTTAAAATGTATATAGTAACATATTTACTGTTAGATGTCATAATATTGTTATTTATTAACATTACAACTTCATAACTATTTACCTGAAGTTCCTTTGCCTTTTTTATGGTATTAGTTGGCAAATGAGCTGTCAGAGCACCTCATGGTAAGCAATCAGTGCCATCTTTGGTCACACCCTACAATATCAGAGGAGTTACAACTGAGAGTACCTTCTGAATGTAACATTTACATGTTACCAGTATACAATTTTTTTTACAACTTTTCAGGGTTCAGTTTACCATCAGACTTGGAACTGTTAAATGGTGAAGAATGGACGTACAAGATGCAAAACATGGAGGTAGAAAATGCAATGCTGAAGAACGAACTGAATGTAATGAACCGAGAGGTCGCTGAACTATTGGACAGGTTGCGGAAGACAGAGGATGGTAATGATGTGCATAGTAAAGGTACTTTTGTTTTTTAAATTAGTTTTGTCATGCATGGACTGTGGTTTTTGGTGTGCTTAAAAGGTTTGGAATTTATTTATGTAAATTTTACTAAGATCTTACTTCGTATGGAGGATTATGTATATTGTGTATTGTATTTTTGTATAGCTTCAATTTAAAGTATGATTTTACTAGGTACTGTATTATTTTATGGATAATTTTCGGACATAGTTTGTGTCTAGAAGCTTAACCTTTGTTTCTTGCTTAGTAGCTGTCATACATCCTTTTCTCATGATGCTGGGAAATATAACTAATAGATATATTATTTTTTCTTATTCCAGAAGTAACGAAAACTCGCATAAAACAAGAAACAACTGATGTATTAAATCACCGTTTGAATTTGGAGAAACAAACATTGTCGTCACAAGTGGAACTGCTGTCGGTCAAAATTCAGGAGCATACTAATGCAGAAGTATCAAAGTTTAAAGAATTGAACCAAAGATTAGAAACTGACGTTACTGTATTGAGGAGCCGAAATATAGAGTTGGAGGAAAGGTAAGTTTTTCATTGTTGGTTTTGTAGGCGATAATGCCACTGCTACAAGCTAGGAGTAACTGACTCGAATTTAGAGTGAAACAAGTACTTCATTATGATTAAGTTATGTTTAATCTTTGGTTTGTGGAACATAGATCTATTCGAGACACAATGTGTTTCCTAATATTGCTCATATAACTTATGACATGAGGTTAAAGTCAAAATTATATACTGCTATGATTATAAAAATCTATAACAGTTCAATCAAAATTCTATAGCTATAAATAATATACGTAATTTATTTGCTGTTTGTTAAGTGTTTAATCAGCTCTTAAATCTTACTAATTACTTCCAAGCAATCAATCGACAGTATGACACATGATGTAAGCATAACATGCTATTAATGTTTTTCAAATTAAAGTCTCGATAAATCATACTTGCAGATATTATTATGTCTACTGCTAAATTCCATGCAATCTCTAATTTGATTGATGAGGATATCAATGAACTATCTCGTTGGTTCAGTGGACACAACACCTCGCCATTATGACATAAAATCTCGCCATTTATCTCTGAAGGGGTATGCAGAGGTGCACTTTATGCCACTGTACAATGTAACACCCAATTTCACTTTTTATGTCATGTGTCCCATGTAATAGGGGGTGAGCCTATTGCCATACACAAATGTTACTGCTGAATATATGCTTTCAGAATGGCGTTCTTGGTTGAATTATATTAAGTTTTCGATTTCGAAATTATTATTCATGAATAACGCCCGAGCGACTCGTTCGTTAGATGTAGACACACCTTTAGAATACTTATATTATTTTCAGATGTAAAATATTATCAGAAGCCGCAAAAGATAGGGATGCAGTGCAAACCAAGCTTGAAAATGATTTGAGACATGCACAATCTACTATAAGTGAACTACAGGGTAACTTGCAAAAGACTACGGAAGAATGTAGGAGATTGGAGAAAGACTGGGAGTCTTATAAAGTGAGAGTGAAGAATATGCTGCAAGCTAAGGATGCGGAGATAAAGAAATTACACGAAGGCTTAAATTTTAGTGAGGATACTAAGTCGTTGATAGCGCAGATGGAGCATTTGAAGTGAGTGCATTTTATTTTTGATTTAAAATAATATTTTTTCCTTAACTCTTTTAGGTATAAATTTTTCTGCCAATTTTATATTTTCTGTGACATAATTATGTCATTATGTAAAAGTAATTACTTTTACATGCTGATATTCATTGCGTATCCGACTACTTTCGATCTCGACCGGAGCCCTTAGCTATACAGTCGATCATTATTACCTGTGATTGAGTATTTTGCGCAATAGTTATGTTTTTCATAATTGTTAACAGAGAAGAACGCGACGAGCTCCACGACGCGGTGTCAGGCATTCGCGCGGAGTGTACAGATATGAAGCAGTATTTACAACAGGTGGAAGTTAGGCACGCGGCCGCTGAGCGCGTGGTGGCCGCGCTGAGGGACGCGCTGCGGGAGGAACGCTCGGCCAGGAGCCGGGCTGAGACACAGTGTGTAGCGGTTGCTAAGGTGAGCTATAAGAACTGTTATTATTTGTATTATTTCTGTCATCTGCAAATTATTGAGACTTTGCGTTAAGGGACAGGGTAGTAATATTAGGTAATTGTACAGTTATGAATGAGTAAATAACTATTCTTCGTCACAAAAATGTAAACCTTCTTCATATATGTTACTGATAGACTGTGTTAGTTTTCGAGACAGGATTGATTTTAAGCTAGTTGAACACATATCATGCTAAAACAGAGTTTTTTTATAAACCAGAAGAACGATAAACAATTATTCATTCAAGTATTATTTTTTCTTATAGGAAATGAAAGCCATGCAACTGGAGACAGGTCAGACAATAGCCAGTTTACGAACAGCCTTGCGGGATAAAGAGCACGAACTAATCCATCTCCGCGACACGACCTCCACCGTCCGTAGCACAGACACGAGTGCACTCAACGTCGCAGACTATGACGTCATGCAGGACACCATAGAAAACAACAAGATAGACTACCTCACTCAAACCCTCGTCCAGAGACAAACGAAAATCGATAATTTATTGGCCGAAAATAATATGCTTAAGATACAACTGGAGAAGTTAGAAGTGAGTATATTTTTATCTTGTTGGTCTTAGCTTAGCAAAAGCTCCAGTGTTAAGCATGAAATTCAAATTTGGTTCATGGCTTCATGTTGAGGATATTGAGCTGTTTCAGTTCTACTTTATTTTTTTCAAAACCTCATACTATTTGTGAATTGTCGTGAGTGTGTTTACAAATAAAACAACTCCTAAGCCTAAAACACCGATTTACATACATACATACATACATACATACATAACATCACGCCTTTTATCCCCGAAGGGGTAGGCAGAGTGCACGTTATGCCACTGTACAATGTAACACCCACTTTTCACTATTTATGTTATGAGTCCGATGTAATAGGGGGTGAGACTACTGCCATATACCGGACACAATTCCAGGCTCCGTGCTACCACTGGAATTAAAAAAAAAACATTAATAAATATTTTATCCGACCCGGGAATCGAACCCGAGACCCCTTGCCCGGTAGTCGCACTTGCGACCACTCGGCCATCGAGGCAGACTTTATTATATTGGCAACTTTATTACTTTAAAATAGCATTTAAAATCGTTTGTACTTTATTATTAAAGAAAATATTTCCTGTTTTTCACAGTCAAAACTAAAAACGGACCAATCGCTGCAAAGGTTGAACTCTCACAGTGTAGTTCACTTACAAGATGGTGACGGACGTCGGTCGAGACAGGTTCCTTCTACACTGTCCGCGCTCTCATTGCGGATCGGGATCATGGTCAAACGATACCCAGTACTTAGGGCGTTCGTTATTGGGTATATGGTAAGTGTATAATTACTTTGACTACGATTTTGATTACACGAATTTGTGAGTAGAGAACTATGTTAAGAAAACTTTGTTCCCTCCCTAGGTTATCCGTCTAACAGTCAGTTTCTATTTTAAAAGTTTAACCTTTTTCTTAAATATGTCGTAAATAATAGATGTATATAATACTCTTTACTCAAACTGATTCTTCGAGAATGTTCGACTAGTTTCGAGCCATACCGGGACTCATTCAGGAACTACGTGTGCAGCCAAGTCTTATGATCTGTTACATTATATATTTGTATTGTCAACAGATCTGTCTACATTTGTGGGTCCTCACCGTATTGTTCACAAGCACACCAGAAGATTACGTTCCGACCTCAAAATCTTAAACCTGTGTTACATAATAATATTCATAAATAAGCTATAAACCTACTGTAACTATAGAACATTATACATTTCATTAATGAGGACTCATTGCATACACCAATAAGGACTAGACCGTAATGAATTCAGTGCTGTTGCTCAAAATTTGCTAGTGTCACACTATTGGACAATACATTTTGATAACTATAGTGATTGGACAGTTTGCCTAAAGCTACTCTAACGCAATCTCGCTTGCGGAAATGTTTAGTCCTCTTTACAAATTGATTTTGAATAGTTAAAATAGGTTTGTCGCTTCTTTATGAATAAGTTGTAAGTCTTTAGTGTTTACAAAATATATCTGTATATAAAATATTCCATTAGTATATTGTATTCCATATGAACTAGGTAAGTCAAATTGAATTTGCAATTCAGTTGAAACGGTTAAAAGCAATTCACAGAGCTTTAAGTTATGAAATACTGCGTATAGTTAGTTTATATTGAGGGAAAATAGTATTACCACACAATTTAACTAAATAATTCGATTAAAAATCTATGAAAAGTGGAAATTTGCCATAAAGCAGACCATTACCGACCTTATGCCGGTTGGCATACAGCTTATATTGGATTAGATATCTTTACAATCTTATGAAGTTTATATGTGATTCGATGACAAATAACAAGTTAGAAATGTCTATAATATAGCATCATTGAGGTAATATCACGTGGTCTACGTGAATTAATTTGAAGCAGCAGCATTTGTTTCGTCTCAAAACAATATTTTTAATGCATAAATGTATATGGTATCCTTGTAAAAACTGAGCTATTGAAAATTCTATCATGACATAAGAATAACAAATAGAAAACTTAGAAGTATAAAATGGTTTTCTATGTATTCCAAACTTAGTTAATTTATCTCTACTAAGCTGCGTGATTTTAAATTAGCAAATCCAAGTATTTTTGTATTAAAAAGTCATTATAGGGGTGTAGTATTTTAGATGTTAAATCCGTAATTCGTATTTATTTAATATTTATTATTTCATTAGTATCTTGATTCGTGGTGCTAAATGAATTTAAAAATTACTATGTATGTATTTATGTATATAGATAACGAATCTCGACAGTGCTTTAATAATTGGCCATATATTGTACCTAATTTGTTGTCTTTATTTATTATTGTATTATAACTGTTGACTTACGTTTGGTTAAATTTTGAAATTTATTTTATGTTTCTTATTGTTATTTTGCCGACTGACGGGATCATGGGCTAAATAAAGTGTTTATAAACTTGTGTTTGTGTTTCAATCACCATTTTTATATACCTATACATCTATTTCTTTTTTTAGAAGATGAATATCATCCAGCGACCTCTCCGCCTTAGGTTAATGTAAAAATTAACTATTGATGGTTTTTTCTTGTTGAGGGAAAATCATCCAATGACTTCTCCCGCCTTGGGTTAGGCGAGAGGGAGTGTCAGACACTTACCTACTGTCTAAACCCACCCCGCTCTTACTCTTGCTTTTGCTCTTCGAGCAGGAGCTCCGGTAACCCGTTAGGTTAGTATCCTTGTGCGACTTCGTATAGGTACCTGGATTATAAATAATTTGTAACGTACATTGTCAAAAGTTCTAGTATTGTAATTCTCAGATGGCGCTTTCACCTTATGTGGCCGAATGGTCGTACACAAGACGAATCCGAAATTATTTTAATTTCTACAGATTCTTAATTCAATAAAACCGTTAAGTTTTTTTAATCGTGACTGACTCGTTGAAAAAATTAATTCGAAATATCTTAAAAATCATGAATAGCTGCAAATAGAATAAAACAATCCATATCACTTTCACGTTCCATAACATTTTTGTTGTTTTTGTTGACAAAAATATTTATATTATTTCTTCGCATAAAAAATGATTTAATACGGTATTTGCGTAATCAGAAAATGACTGTGGGAAATCCATTTAATTTAGAATTCACGGTAAATCCATTACTTACTGAGTTCAAACCTGAATATCAATGTAGGTATGACTAAGTTAATTCCTATAGTTAATACAACATACGCACGAATTGTACGGTATATTCGTTTTAATTGTAAGAAAATACACTGTTTTGGGAGACTGGTTAAACCTCACCCAGGCGAGAGGAGAGGATTCTATAACAAATACGATTGTAATGTTATTTAAATTTCGTAGATATTTATAACAAACATGTGCAAACAATGATTCTACTGATATCTATCATTCGTGATTTAGTTACTCACATATATGACTGTTTATTTTCCTGTCTAGTGCGAAAACTAAGCTAAAAAGTAATGCTATATCATTATCAGAAAACCGACGTGAAACAATGCTTGCGTTGTGTTTCTTCCTGTGAGTTAGGTTACCGGAGGCCCAATTACCACCCTCCTTATTCGCCGGTTGGTAACGCACTTGTAATGCGTCCGGTGTTTCGAGTGACAATGGGCGGTGGCGGCGCCGATTGTTTACCATTCGGTGATTTGTCTGTTCGCTAACCAGGACATCTGATAAATAAATATCATCAGCTAGTAATAGTCCACTGGTCTCATTCACACAAAAGGGGTTTCCCATAATTACCACCCTCGGCAGGCTTGTTGCAGATCGTAAGTAGTTTAAAAGGTGCAGGTTTATCAGAGAGCGCTAGTCCTTAGCCCTTATGATATGAATTTTGGTGGTGACGAATGGGTTCTCTCCACCACACGGCAAAGGTATGTTGCCTATGTTTGGAATTTTTATGATTGTAACGAGAATTCCAAACGTATCTTGGTTTATTCAATACAGGAAAAAAAACAGAAGGCTTTTGTGGTTTATACCTATCCAGTGACCACAAGCTTTGTTTATAAAATTACTGCTCCTTCATTGGACGATATAAGCTTTTTTGCACAGTCGTGGTTGCCTGGTTGCATTTACAAACACAAAAGTCTTAGACTCGGTACAACAATTTAGGTATACCAAGGTAGGTATACCAAAGTAGCTAATTTTAGCAAAGAGGAGGCTGCCCAGCTTCATGTGTTCTGATTGAGAAACTGCACTAAGAATTGCACTTTCAGTTCTTAAAATGCAGAACCAGGAGTAAAACTGTAGGTCTGTAGGAGTCTTGTAGAAAGAAATTTGGCTTCGACACAGCCACAGATGATCTGCTATGCTATTACCAATTCTTATTAAATTGATAAGTAGCTCTCCATAACCGTCGATGATCTACATACACGGTACCTTATCAAGGCACCACTCTGACAAACTTCAGTTCAGAAAAAACAAGATTGTTATTTTCATAACAGATTACCTGATTTTTTGTTTAAAGATGAAAATCATCCAATGACTTCTCCCGCCTGGGTGAGGCGGGAGGGAGTGTCAGACTCTTACTGACTATAAACCATCCCCATTCCTACTCCAGCACTTCGAGCCAAGGTTACCTTAAAATGGTAATACCATAAAATGGTAATTCTGGTTAAAAATAGTTTTAGGCGTACAACAGGCATAAAATGAAATAAACAAAGAAAAGAATCGGTTTTATCTCGATGGAATATAAACTACGTTTATTGAGGACATTGTACAGTTATAAAAGTATTTGCAAAAACAAGTCTTAAGGAGTTGGTCTCCTTTCGAAAAATGCATTAATTTTATACGGAGGAGTTATTTTTATATTTCCAAAAAATAACGGTTTCCAGTCCTTACGTTCCACTGGAAGTAGGTTAGGTTAGTAATGTAAAGCAGGCTACTTTGTACTGAGAACATTACCTCTATACTCAGGTAATTCCATGCAAGTATGTAGGTATCATAGATAGGTGTTCTAAGAAAAATCTTAGAGGTACGATGTTAAGATCTCTAAACACCTTGAGCTTGTATGATCACGTACCGGCTATTAAGAATTATCTCCTTTTCTTAGAAACGTATTAGTAGTTTTGTTGAAGTACTTAGTTAACGATAAAATATTTTTCCTAGGTAATTGATACAAATCTTAGGATAGTGAAAGGATTGCCCAGTTAAAGCAGGAGTATTATCTTCCTCTAGTTTACCGTCGTGCGTCATCTAGAATTCTAATTCGTGCGGCCTTCTGTTTGCTGTGCCGTGGGTCCGATACCCACATCGTGCAAAATGCAGAGAGATACGGAGCCGCGGGAGACTTAACGAGTTGTCGGGGCTTCGGCTCGAAGTGCAGGAGCAGGAACGGGTTAGCTTTTAATCAGTAAGAGTCTGACACTTCCTCTCGCCACACCCGGGCGGAAGAAGTCATTGGATGATTTTCCCCCCTAAAAAAAGATTTTAGCCCATAACCCCTATTTTGGAGTAAGTCAAGCGATCGGTACTCGTAGTCAGATACAGTTTACCAACAATGCCAACATGAACAAGGTAATCAGGATATATCAAGGGTTTCGGAGGAATGAGTGCAGTAGAACCAGCGCGGGAACGTAAGGAGGATCATTTCCTTACGCCCTCAGAATCAGTGTTGTATGACGTATGTATGTATTGTATGACGGTTCCAATATTAACGAACCGATTTATTCCCAGCATATTATTTAATGGAAAACATTGCATCAATAAAAGGTAGAGCGTCCTCGAAAATTATCGACGGTCCTCAATCACTTTCGAGAGTTACTCGAAATCTATCGAGCGTTCTCGAAATCTTTTGAGCGCCCTCGATCACTTTCGAGAGTTACTCGAAATCTATCGAGCGTCCTCGAAAACTATCGAGCGTCCTCGAAAACAATCGAGCATCCTGAACACTTTCGAGCGTCCTCGAAATCTATCGAGCATCCTCGAAAACTATCGAGCGTCCTCGATCACTTTCGAGCGTCCTCGATCACTTTCGAGAGTTACTCTAAATCTATCGAGCGTCCTCGAAAACTATCGAGCGTCCTCGAAAACTATCGAGCGTCCTCGATCACTATCGAGCGTCCTCGATCACTTTCGAGCGTCCTCGAAATCTATCGAGCATCCTCGAAAACTATCGAGCGTCCTCGATCACTTTCGAGCGTCCTCGATCACTTTCGAGAGTTACTCTAAATCTATCGAGCGTCCTCGAAAACTATCGAGCGTCCTCGATCACTTTCGAGCGTCCTTGAAAACTATCGAGCGTCCTCGATCACTTTCGAGAGTTACCCGAAATCTATCGAACGTCCTCGAAAACTATCGAGCGTCCTCGATCACTTTCGAGAGTTACTCGAAATCTATCGAGTGTCCTCGAAAACTATCGAGCGTCCTCGAAATCTATCGAGCGTCCTCGAAAACTATCGAGCGTCCTCGATCACTTTCGAGCGTCTTCGAAAACTATCGAGCGTCCTCGATCACTTTCGAGAGTTACTCGAAATCTATCGAGCGTCCTCGAAATCTATCGAGCGTCTTCGAAAACTATCGAGCGTCCTCGATCACTTTCGAGAGTTACTCGAAATCTATCGAGCGTCCTCGAAAACTATTGAGCGTCCTCGATCACTTTCGAGAGTTACTCGAAATCTATCGAGCGTCCTCGAAAACTATCGAGCGTCCTCGAAATCTATCGAGCGTCCTCGAAAACTATCGAGCGTCCTCGATCACTTTCGAGCGTCCTCGAAAACTATCGAGCGTCCTCGAAAACTATCGAGCGTCCTCGAAATCTATCGAGCATCCTCGAAAACTATCGATCGCTCTCGATCAGTTTCGAGAGTTACTCGAAATCTATCGAGCATCCTCGAAAACTATCGATCGCTCTCAATCAGTTTCGAGAGTTACTCGAAATCTATCGAGCGTCCTCGAAATCTATAGAGCATCCTCGAAAACTATCGAGCGTCCTCGAAAACTATCGAGTGTCCTCGATCACTTTCAAGCGTCCTCGAAAACTATCGAGCGTCCTCGAAAACTATCGAGTGTCCTCGATCAGTTTCGAGAGTTACTCGAAATCTATCGAGCGTCCTCGAAATCTATAGAGCATCCTCGAAAACTATCGAGCGTCCTCGATCAGTTTCGAGAGTTACTCGAAATCTATCGAGCGTCCTCGAAATCTATAGAGCATCCTCGAAAACTATCGAGCGTCCTCGAAAACTATCGAGCGTCCTCGAAAACTATCGAGCGTCCTCGAAAACTATCGAGCGTCCTCGAAAACTATCGAGCGTCCTCGAATACTTTCGAGAGTTACTCGAAATCTATCGAGCGTCCTCGATCACTTTCGAGAGTTACTCGAAATCTATCGAGCGTCCTCGAAAACTATCGAGCGTCCTCGATCACTTTCGAGCGTCCTCGATCACTTTCGAGAGTTACTCGAAATCTATCGAGCGTCCTCGAAAACTATCGAGCGTCCTCGATCACTTTCGAGCGTCTTCGATCACTTTCGAGAGTTACTCGAAATCTATCGAGCGTCCTCGAAAACTATCGAGCGTCCTCGATCACTTTCGAGAGTTACTCGAAATCTATCAAGCGTCCTCGAAAACTATCGAGCGTCCTCGATCACTTTCGAGCGTCCTCGATCACTTTCGAGAGTTACTCGAAATCTATCGAGCGTCCTCGAAATCCATCGAGCGTCCTCAAAAACTATCGAGCGTCCTCGAAAACTATAGAGCGCCCTCGAACACTCGAGAGTTACTCGAAATCTATCCTAGAGGAAGGAGGAGACGCTTTGGGTCGCGTTGTCGGGATCTCCGGCCAGTACGGCGTACACTTATGATACTTGCTCATAAGTACCATACCCGAGTGTACGGCGCGGCGTGTAAAATGCCATCAGACCACCATGATAGACGAGGCCCACCAGGATTGTTGCCTTGCTGGAGGGTTTTTTTTTGTTTTTTTTTTTTTTTTTTTTGCTGGAAGGTAGGTTGTGTCTGGGCTGGGTCTGACTGAGCTTTTTATTTAGTAAGAGTTGTAAGAGTCACTTTCTCAAGAGTTATTTTGATGACTTTTTACCCACCCAACAAAAACGTGGGCGGCAAAATTGCGGTCGCTCGAATAGCTAGCGGCGGGCCTGTTATAAAATAAGGGAAAAAGGAAGTCTCCATTTTAATCATAATTATTACTTACTAATAGTTCAATGACTTGGAAAAATCCTATTTCCTAAGTTATTAATAGAGACAACGGACTTCACATAAGTCATAATAATTCCCACTTCTTTATCTGTTTGCTGCTTAAACCTATTTCAAAGTACTTCCTAAGCTATTATGGATTAGCTATTTCAAGTATTAGAGGATGCCCCCATTCCCAAATTTATATTAATTTTGTATGTGTATTACTCTCTTCAAACCATCTTTATTTCCTTTCTTTGAGATAATTATCAAACCAAAGATCTTGTTGTCTCACTTCTCCCACGATTATACCAAATAAATAATTTATTTAAAAGAATCCGTTATTAGTTGAAGTGTTACAACTGCATCATAAAATGGACGATAGCTAATTGAATGTGCAGTCAGGTCACGACCGATGTCATTCAATTACGATTAGTTTGGGTTTTCCCAATCCAAAGGAACCCGTTTTAGAGAGAAGCTTATGTTTTGCTTGTCGGTTCAGAATATATGTGTGTTTGTAAATAAATGAAATCAGTATACTTACATATATTTCTTTTAAGGTATTGTTTCATTTAACACATTTTTTTTAAGTTTTTGCCATCCATTTACTACTACACCGCTGTAGGTAGGTCTGCAGTCATGTCATCATGAGTGACGTGCTGCCAGACCACGGAGAAATAAGACCATGATAATAGCGTAGACAATGTTTTAAGTTCATATATCTATGTACACTATTTCGTCTTATTTCAACAAAAAACTTCCCAAAATTCAGTCTTTGTTACGGAAGGTCATCTTTTTATTCCGGTTGAGGTTTAAAATTCATTAATTTACCCTTTTCATATTCCTAAGTTTGTATCGTATGCATGGCAAGAAAGCCATATCAACCATTACATTAGTTAAGCAAATCTAAGGTCTAATGACCTTACCTTAAATTTCAAATTTGTTTTGTCATCTCATTAACAGATGACATACAACGACGATAGAATGAACATTGCTAGTGGCGCTATAGGTGCAAAAACTGCATGAGTCATAAGGATGTAACGTGGTAAAGAACCTTTTGAAAAAACTTAGTATTTGCTTATTGACGTAGATGATTTGCTGATTTCAAATAACACTGTACAAGATAATAGAAATAAAATAAATAATATATGAAATATATTAAGAGACATTTAAACAATTTCTGAAAATTCCAATTCGTTAAATGAGCATAGCTGTCAGTATATTTAATTGCAGCTTTATTTAAAGCAAGTGCATAAAGATTATACATACAGCCATATGATAATCTGTTGGAAAGTCCAGAAGTGGATGTCAGATTAATATGTGTCCCGGCTCCTGACACGTTGAACGATACGGAGACAGATTAAAACAAACATCAGCCATCATTACGAGAGCCGTTGGACCTTTATTCGACGTCGTACGTTGATAAACCGGTCGTACTGATGTCAGAATATAATGAAACGTCTCTCGTCAAGCAGTGTGGAGTATTGACGGTACTTAGTCGCGGTTTGCGCCTGGACTAGTGAACTCGCGTCTGATAATAATGAACGTAAAATAAACGCGAGTGCACAAACTTAGTTATAGTTACAATAGTCAGAAGGTCTGATCGTATAGTCCGTATAATTAACGCTTTGAACTTAGTATTTTGTGGTTTTCCTCAAACTGTGATTACGATGACTTCGAGATTTTTTGTTTTATGCGCTGGTAAGTTTGGTTTTATTGTATTTACTTCCATGTTATTTACTATTCCGTCAATCTATCGTGGAATAATTAGTTTACAAGTTCCTTTAGTATCGTTGTTTACCCTTTAAAATGATGTAAGGTCATCATTATTGATTGTATTATTGTATATGTTGGTATACATGCTTCTTATAATAACTTTGTTTTTTGTAAGTCCGTCGTGTCAATGTTGGTATTATATGAAGCCACGATGAACAAAACTTCGTTTACCTACAAAATACAAGTTTTTGTGACATTGAAATTGTAATGGAACTAGTAAAACATTGTTTCTATGTAATTTAAGGTTGAGTAAGTAATTAATTTAGATTTTTTAATTTTATGTAAATAAAAAAGGGTGTGTAGGGAAACCCCGGTAATTTTATGTATTTTTTTACGAAGTTCGAAATAATTAAACTGCCACTGATACCTATTATGTTGCTAGGCTACTGCACTCAGTACTAAATTCAATTCTATCACCGGGTTTTTACTCTTTTTATTGATCACACGTTTGCAGTGTATGTTTACGCCCAAGAGAAACGTGACTTGATCTTATCTTTTGATTATTAAGCTTATTGAAGTTAGTTCGAACTTTGATATTGTAAAACGGGGTAGATAAAATTCAAGGGGTAAATAAATACAGGGATAGAGTGAATAGATGTTCGAATGTTTCCCCAACATTTATTCACCCCTCAAATTTTATTCAAGCTTCCTTATGCGAACCGAAAAGGAATACAACTCCTTGCCTCCTTACAATCTGTGTTTCCTGAAAAATATGACTTGGGTGTCTTCAAGTCCCGAGAGAACAGGTTGCTCATAAGTATGCGTGCTCCATCATCGGCCACATCATCGCTTACCACCAGGCGAGATAGTGGCCAAACGTCGAACTATCAAGTATATAAAAAAAATACCCCGTTTTACCGTATCCAACTACCTACAGACAAACCCAAATAACTTTATTTGGAGACTATCTTGACCTACTCCGATAATATCTAGGTATATACCGTGATGTTCCTAATAAGGGACTAATTGAAAGATTTGTTTATTTGCAAGCTTTGGGGCGAACTGTCAACCAGTAGTGTTGTAATCGAGTTTACCCTCAGGTCTTATTCCTCTTTGGTTCTTGGTCCTGATTTATACTTTGTTTTACCATTTTTGCACAATAATACACTTAATCTTGCAAATTCGATCAAAACCTCTGTACTAAGTCGGTAAACGAATTATCCAAACGATGCCCTAACATATCGTTTTTTTGTTAAGTGTTCTGTTTTTCCCCGAAAACATATTTTGATTATATTTAGCTAATAGGAGTTAAGCTGATGCAACTAACTCGGTGACCAGAGATATGTGATACATACCACAGGTAAATTAAGTAGACATCTCCAAAATCCTGCCTATAATTATAAACATAGAAAAATTACATTCTATAATTTTGAAGTATTTCAATCCACGTGATTGGTATTTTAGAAACAAATGTTTATCATAAACCACTTTATACCAATTTGATACGGACCTTAATGATTCTTTCCTATACCTAGTGACCATGTCAGTTTAAATACTAACATGCTTGTTTTGGTTCACGATAGCATTTACTTTAATGTCGAAGAAGTTTTGCATATTCTTTGCACGCAAAATCCTGATCTATTGGTAAAAACCTAACGTTCTGCGTCATTTTGCAAATACAGCACAAAACAGGTTTGGGTTTTTGAAACCAGTTTTTTTTCTTGATTTACGTGCTTTATTAAAATCATTGTCATCGATTATTTATTTTATAGGCAGCATATCAATAATTTATGATTAATTTACCATATTATGGTAAATATGTCATAGGTATGGCCTTCGTACGATGACAAATTCACTTAAATTTCCCATGTTGTTATGAAGATTTGATGACCCTGGTTACAAAACTAAACGTAAAAATTCTTCGATCACCTTTACGAACCGTGTGAAAATGGACGACGGGCAAGTACAATATACCTTCTTGAGGAGTAAGATCCCATTAAGGCTAAATACTACGCCACATAGTCAACGATCTCTGATTAACCAGAACAAAACCCCTTAACAAATTAACCGCCGCGTAGGTGGTGACTACGTTAGCGGAGGATTTGCCTTCAGCGGTTTCCTGTCGGTAGTCAAAGGCTTAAAGCGTGAAAGTGCGCATATATCATATTATAATATGATCTTCAATGCTCATCGTAGCAAATACTGATTTTGGTAAACTTCCTTATGAAGAGGAGCCCCATAGTCTAGCAGTGGACTATAACGCACTGTTGCTGATGTATTTAGTAAGCAATGGATAATTTGGACTATCTATTGTGAATTTAAAACATAAATAATTATTAAGTAATTTTTTTTTATGAATGTGAAGGAGTTTTACACTATTTTTGTCTGTCCCAACTATAGGTCCTTAATGTATGACGTGACGTGTTTTTTAATTATATTTTAATTACACAGTAATAACAAATCAATTAAGTTAAACAGACAATGAAAACCAGTTTATTTTTCTAGCGTGTATCTTATGCACATAAATAACTTTGATGTGTAAATAAAACTCTAATAGTCTGTCGTAAACCGTGTTGTCACCACAGAAATATTAAAAAAAGTTTAATATTTCTGTACTTCTTTATTATATCTGTGGTTGTGACGGTGGAGTAGAATTTGGACCATCCATACTCTTGGCGTGGGTATGTATCATAAGTACGATTAACGGTCGAAGTTAATAAGCAATTTCAATCCAAAATCTTCAGGGCGCTTACTCTTGAAACCAATCTCAATGTCAATGCAATTTCAATCCAATATGATCTCAATAATTATTAAATGTCAACACTATACAACCACAATCTTAGCTGTTACAATAGCATTCAGAGTACGGAATATAAAGACAAACTCAATACCATTTAGTTCATTCAATATCTACGCAATACGGATGTAATGGGCTCTAGTATTGCAACTCAAGAGTACGAAATTTCACAATACCAATGTCGATCGATCGGAATTGGATTCAAGAGTAAGCCCCCAGTTCGGTACATGAGGATCGATTTTTGACATTAGTTGTATGGAGTTTCTGTCAAAAACGAAATACCATCCCCTAAATTTGTTCATACAAAAGTAGTCTCTAAACATCGGAAATAAGGTATATAATGTAGTTAGTGGAGAGCGGTCACCGGTGATTGCTTGGGGATAAATGGGTTCAATTCAGAAATTTTGGATTAAGACCAGATGAATTTCCAGTCGTAGAATGTCGTGGTGGCCAGGGGGTTTAAGACGCCCGCTTATCATGCATGTGGGTGCGGGCTCCAAACCTACCAACGGCAAGTACCAATGTGCCTTTTTTCAAGTTATATGTACTTTCTAAGATAATTCAGCCACCATTGACAAACGGTGAAGGAAAACATTGTGTGGAAACCTGGACTTATAATTTCTAATTATAAGATTCAAATCGCCAACCCGCATTGAGCAAGTATGGTGATTAATGCTCAAACTTTTTCCGTGTGAGAAGAGGCTTTTCTTAGGAGTTTATAGGCTGTTAATGTGTGTAAAATTTCCAGTGTTAGGGACTATGCATTTAACAGTGACCGATAGAAATTAGGTATGTCTGAGAACCTGAACACCGAAAAATAAGTTTACTAAAATACAAATAATATATTTTGCTTTATTTTGGTTGTGTGATTCACGAGAATTGTTCACATGCCTGAAACGCGGTGAACTTCTCAATTCGGTTCATGACTGTAGGATTTAGAGTAGATCCTTATATACCTATATAAGTTTGCGGGTTGGGAGGTTGAGGCAGGCCTATCCCACGAAAGAAATTTTCTTATCTACCTACCAATATTATAAAAAGCAATGCAAAGATTACGCTGCTTTGCGCGTCGCAAACTTATAAACAAAACTACATATTATGTAGTTATCGCCCGCGCGCTATCCAGTTGACCTGTAGATAACCTAGCACATTAGTCGTGCATTACAAGTATTTAAATATCTTTCACTTCATATTTTTATAGATTACCAAGAAACGGTAAGAACTGGATCTAGATTTTGAGGAAAACAAAACATGTGCAAAAGTAAGTGTGGGAGAGCCTTGCTTCGGTACGAATGGGCTGGCTCGACCGGAGTGATACCACGGCCTCACAGAAAACTGATGTGAACAACACTTGCGTTGTGTGAGTGACCCCGAATCTACAACAATCCTTAATTTTCTTATCCCCAAAAGTTCGGCAACGCACTTGTAAGTTTGTAACGCCTGTGGTGTTACGGGTGTCCGTGGGTGGCGCCGATTGCTTGCCATCAGGTGATTGTCCCATTAAAAAAGTACAAGAAACGATTTGTCATTCGTTTAATAATAGTTTTCAATTGTCTTGTCGGTTTTAACTTTACCTACTTATGAGTACCTTCACCCAGTTTATAATCTACCGTTCATGGAAATAGGGGCAAACCTAATGCCAAATGCGGGACATTCCATGCTCCCGCGACAAATTGAAGATGATTAATGAGTTTTCTTTATTAAGTAACTTACACAGTAGATTGGAAATTGAAATAGTATTTGCCTATAGTGGGATGTTGTAAAAGTTCTTCTACTAGTATGTACGAGGGTATCTACGATGTTAGTAAGCACCTGAGTAGGGTGTAAGTTAATGTTCTCGCACAATCAAACCAATAAAACTGTGTAACTGAAGAATTGTATTGTGAAACTGATTGGAAAAGAGTATAAGCGTTTAGGTTTCTGACAAATTTAGGTTTTTACACGGGTCACGGACATCTTTACATGGTCTGAACTGTTGAATATTAAAGCTCTTTAATTGTGACCGCAAGTACGTACATCTTCATAAAGGTCAATTGTACCGTACTCAGTGAAGTCCCTAACACTACTAGCTTCCAATTAAATAAGGAAAATATTCACAATTATATGAATATATTTACCAACATGATTAATAGTAAATAGTGAATAAATACCTACTAGTGTACTAAATATTTTGGGTTTATAGAAAGAAGCTCGCAATTGATTAGCAATAAAAATAATAGTAGTTTTTCTGATAAAAAAATTCTTAGGTATTGGAGGTACACAACAAACGCGAATACAAATTTTTCGCATACGCATCGTGAATTTGCAGTCCGAATTGCTCCGACGTGATTCAGTGCAGCAAGGAAATGGGATGCCCTTTCCACGATTCGGGTGGCAATTCAATAGTATTTGGTAGTCTTCTTATGAAAAATAGGTTAATTTCACACGTGATTCAGTTTCTAAATATTGACGCGAAGAATAATTGGTTTTTACCTCGAAAAAACCTGTAATTAAGTACATAGGTTCAATTGAATTATTTACATATGCCTGTTTTGTATGTAATATTTACATATGACTGTTTTGTATTTTGCGTCAAAGCCCATATAGTTAATAGCTGCCTATGATGGCTATATCCATATAGTTAATGTGTTGCAGAACCTAAATTAATTTTAGGTTTTCCACGTCGCGGTTTTTCCGTGGTTAACCGCGAGAAATTGTTATGTCTACATAGGTATTAGATATTACCGATATTCCACGGAGGAGAAAATAAAAGTGTCTTTATGTACGTTATGTACCCACTTTTCCGCATTTTTTTGTGCAATAAGACTTTATTGTTTGTAAACTTAATATAGGTACGGAAAAGGACACATTAGTATTTTGCCAGGTTTTGGAACCATGTTTTGCAACCGGAGTGGATGCCTTAACTTCCGAGCCACCACGAACTACGCCACTTCTTTAAACTAAATAATTGCTCATTTGTTTCCAGCATGCCTAGCCATGACAGCTTCAGCAAACATGTCCCTGGACCCTCAAGCAATCCAAGAGGTGTTTGGCAGGAATGGTTACGCACCACCAGCACCACCACAATCACCTCAACAAGCTGTTCCAGTGACTCCTGCACCACCTAAACAGGTGGTGGCAGTGACTCCTGCACCACCTGCCCCACCACCAGACGACGTCTTCAGCCCAGTTCCCGCTGATTATGACCAATTTGATTGGACGTTGACTAAGGTGAGATAAACTGAAAAATGTTAACTTTTGCTTCATTCAATAATCGTTACATCGTTTATTGGACTCGTCATTGTCTACAAGGGAAAAGTTAAATTGACATTATAGGTAAGTCAGAGTAGGGTTAAACCTAAAGAGCGCTCTAGACAAGCACGTCATAGGCGCCCCAGTTTTTTTGAGTCGTCGACACTCTATGGACGTGAGCGTCTCGCGGCACTCCTCTGTAGCCCGGCTCCCAAGGCATTTGGTTAATTTGCCTTAAGGATAATAGGGCTGATAGGGCTCTGAGCTAAATACTACAGTAATTAATTAGTTACAGATAATCACCGTTTGTTGGTAACAACCCTGTCCTCAGTACTCACTGTCTCAGTAAACAAATGTTTCAAAAACATCTTTACTTTTGATAACGTCAATTGGTTTTAAACGACCAAACTTATATTATCTAGTACTAATTCTGTGTAGTACATAATGAGCTATGCACTATAGGTAGATGGATAAGATTAGGGCATTCATTGAAAAATACATCTTATTTATAAGAGCAGATGGATCAAATTCCATGTAACCATGTAGTAATGTGCTACAGTATATTACTCTGTACCTACTTGTCTCTTTTTAGCATGTGAAATTAATGTCTTTCTTTGGGATAAGAAAAATTATGCACCTAATGCTTTCTTGTTTATTTTCCAGCGAGTGGCAGCAGGCTCAGACAAAAATTTCCTCTTGTCTCCTCTGGGTCTGAAGTTGGCGCTGGCCATCCTCACGGAAGCAGCCACAGGAGTCACCCAGAATGAGCTCTCGTCCGTCCTGGGATTCGACCTAGACAGAAACGTAGTCAGATCAAAGTTCTCCACTATCATTGAGTCTTTACAGGTCAGTCAAGAAAATTGTAACATTTTTAAGATATACGGAAAAATCCAAACTTGCTATAACTGGTCGATTTTAGAAGTAAAACAACATTCCGGTATTCTTTCAGTGAAAGGAAGAAGGGGATGGGAGATTTGTGCCATATTTATAAATGAATATTTTTTCCGAAATTAGTGGGCATTGACTCCATCCACCGCATCCTTCTTACCCTCCGGTTTATAGGAACCCTTGAAATAACATTTTGCTGAACTTTTACAAAAGAAAAAAGTCTGAACCACAATGTTTGAAAGATAATATAGAATGTAGGATAACATTTTATTTATTGTATTTATGTGTTAAACTTAAAAATATTACATATATACATACAACGATACGCCTTTTATCCCCGAAGGGATAGGCAGAGGTGCACATTATCCCACTGTATAATGTAACACCCACTTTTCACTATTTATGTTATGAGTCCCATGTACCTATTACATGGGTGAGCCTATTGCCATATACCGGGCACAATTCCAGACTACTGAGAATTAAAAAAAAACCCAGTAATACTTTGCCTGACCCGAGTATTGAACCCGAGACCCCTTGCCCGGCAGTTACATTTGCGTTGCGACCACTCGATCAACCAAAAAATATTTTAAATATAATATATTTTATTTTCATATTATGTATTTTCGGGGTCAAGTAATTTAAAGCGTTTTTCTGTGTCATGAGAATAGAATAGAGGTACAATTATACCGTAATGTTTGTTAGCGGCCATATTTGTAGGGGGTCAATAGAACCATTTGGAAAACCTTTATAATTGAGAGTACTCGATGAAATTATATGTTAATAGTTCATCAAGTAGTTCATAGGCTCACCCCCTATTACATGGGACTCATAACGTAAATAGTGAAAAGTGGGTGTTACATTGTACGGTGGTAATGTGCACCTCTGCCTACCCCTTCGACTTCGAGGATAAAAGGCGTGATATTATGTATGTTCATCAAGTAAAAATAAATGTAGTTTTTATAAATGTGACTATTTAATGTAGATATGTACCTACTTATTACTTAGGACCGATTTTTCAATCATCAGTTAATTGTTAACTGAGGTATAACTATGAATATATTTTGACAATTCTTCCATACTAAAAACTGTCAAATGCCAATTTTATTCTACAGTTAAGAATTAACTGATGTTTGAATAATCGGCCCTTAAAATATCGCGCGGCGAACTAGAACGCTGGCTAGTTGACGGGGTATGCTCATAAAGTTGTAAATGTTCATAAGGTTCAATATATAAATAAAAATCTATGAGATAACGACCTTGAAGTGAGTGTCCAGTTTACTGGCCGCTTTGTATGAGCCGTCCTATAAAGGGTTCTGTTTAGGTGGGTAGGGGTTGCATACCATACTGGCAATTTTCCTCCAATTCTGCAGCTTTCCATTACCGCGTCATACATATAAATAAAACGTACGAAACTTACGTCAAAGAAGAAAAAGTTTAAGGCTGTGGTTTACTATATACTATACTATATTACCTAAATGACGTCATCATACTATCCTTGACATACACTAGCTAATCGCATAATAGTGTATTTCCTGAATAATATCTACGCTAAGGAAACTGCATCTTAAACATAAAATAGGTATAAATAATATGCATCACACGAGTTCACGTTTCGTTGTTTGGTTTTCCGAAAATTCAGTAGTAGCTTAGTCAAGAATAGGGCTGTCCAAACTATATACCCTCGCGGGATAATTAAATTGCTTACAAAAGCTGGAGGGCAAAAAAAAATATTTCAGTTATATAGTGACGTTTAAAATTGTATTCTTTACTCACAGACTTGAAGAACAAACTTGTAGACAAATCATACACTGAATTTTATTATTGTTGATATAAGATGAAGATTTTGAGATTAAAACGTGTGTCGCGGGCTATATGAAAACAAGCCGGGCCTCTGTTTGGACAACCCTGGTCTAGAACATGCTTAGTATAGGACAATAGGCTCAACCCCTATTACATGTGACTCATAACATAACTGGTCAAAGGTGAGTTTGTTATTGTATAACAGGTGTATTTTAACCAAAAGTATACATAGGCAAGGCCCTTTGGCGAATTATAAGTCTGAAGTTATAATTATCATCATCATCATCAACAGCCCTTAAGTGGCCATTGCTGACCAAAGGCCCCTTCTCAGGTAGAGAAGGTTTGAGTATTATCACTACGCTTGCTTAATGCGGGTTGGCGATATCAAACTTATAATTAGAAATTATAAGTCCAGGTTTCCTCACGATGATTTCCTTCACCGTTTGTCAGTGGTGTCTAAATAATCTCAAACTCAAATTCAAACTCTTTATTTGCATGTTAGAAAGTACATGCAATTCAGAAAAAGTCACATTGGTACTTACTATTGGTAGGTTTTGAACACGCACCCTCATGCATTAGAAGACCGCCGGGCCACTAAAACATACATATAACTATAAATCCCTCTAAATCATAATTTTTGTCTTCCAGAAAGAGTCACCATACTACATTCTAAACTTAGGCAGCAGGATCTACGTCGGTGACAATACGCATCCGCGACAGAGGTTCGCAGCCATTGCGCAGGAGTTCTACAAGACTGAGCTGAAGAATGTCAACTTCAACAACCCGGCCGTTGCCTCCAAGGAGATTAACTCCTGGGTTTCGAATATCACACAGGGACACATACCCTCGCTGGTGAACGAAGGTAGGTGAATATCTGGCGATAAACATGAAAAGAAGATAGAAATAACACAGACGTAAAAACATACACACACATTGATATTTGGCAGATTTCTTCAAACGCTGATATAAACTAACAAAGGAAATATTACATACATAGGGGTCGAATTAATAACCTCCTTTTTATGAAGTCGGTTAAAAATGAATTCTATCAGCAACCTCTCTTTAAATAGGTGGCAAAGGAGCAAATGGCACATCTGATGGTAAGCAATCAGCGCTGTGTATGGACACCCGCAAAACAGGGAAGAGAACTTTCGCCCTCTTTACCCGGATAAACAGTAGTCCACGATAGTGTTATTCTTGACTATATCGTATCTTTTCTCCAACCGTTCAGATCCGTTCAGTAGTTTTTACGTGGAATCTTACACTATTATATAAAGCTGAAGAGTTTGTTTGTTTGAACGCGCTAATCTCAGGAACTACTGGTTCGATTTGAAAAAATCTTATGGTGTTGGATAGTCCATTTATCGAGGAAGGCTATAAAACATTACCCTACGATCATTAGGCATTAAGCAGAGCGGTTAAAACCACGCGAAAGTAACTATAGTAATAACATATGCCGCGAAGAACCGGGTTACCGGGGCTCCGGCTGAAAACGTGCCGTAAAAAAAGTAATAACATTTAACATACATACATCCTCGCTTTCGCATGTGTAATAAAGATTCACATGATTCACACAGGTGCATTAACCTATCCATGTTTCCGCACTCCTGTCAGTACAATGCACAGGATGTGTAAATCATTACCGGTGACCCAATCCCTCCTCATCCAACACCGGAAACGCACTTATCTTTTCTGGTGTTGCAAATGTCCAAGGGTACCAATTGCCAGGTGACTCGCCTGTTCGATTACTTACCAAGCTCATAAATATCATAAAAATAGTTACTGTATCATAGTATTCATACTAAACTATTTAGTATGCTTTAATAAAGGTACGGAAGGAAATACTTATGTACGTAGTTTGTGTTAGCACATTGTTTGAGTGCGCATTCATTCATTATTTTAACTCGCCGATGTAAATTACGATGATACACAATACCTTTATTGTTTATTGTTACATTGCCTCTGTGTGAAACTACTGCTGAATAATTATTAACTCATTACGTTAGATTTCAAGCTAACATTGAACTAGCAAGCTAACATAGGCATTTAGGATTAAAGCTTTTTATATTTACCCGAAAAATATAATTATGACGTTCTAAATGAACAAAGGTCTTCGCTAGTAACGGACGTATTCAACATACTACTCGATCTCGACTCTGATGATGCTGTCAGGGTACCAGCAACTTCATTTCATTATTATAACCTAAATTAATAATACAATATTTTCCTTGTTTACAGATGACGTAGCCAACATGGTGGTGCTGGTGCTGAACACCCTCTACTTCAAGGGTAGCTGGTATCATCAGTTCCCTCCCAACGCCACTCATTTTGGAAAATTCAACGTCTCACCGCGCCTTGTGTCGTACGTCGATTATATGAACGTCAACGCCAAATTTTTCTATACCGAGTCTACTAAATACGACGCTAAGATCTTAAGGATGCCTTATTTGGTAAGTAATTTTTTACACATTACGTATTTTATTTATCGTGTTATTGATTGATAAGACAGTTTATCAAATCAATATAATAACGGCTAAAATTAATCACCGATGTAATCCCCATATCGATGTTTGTTTTTGAAAGAAACTTATATCAAAATCTATAGCTGAGCTTATATCAAAACCTTATCTTAATTTATAAAGATCGGTTGATGGACCGTAAGTTAACTGAGGAACTGAGGAACCTAGGTGTCTTCAAGGCCTGAGTGAATAGTGCTTATTGGACGACGTGCTTCATCGTAAACCGCATCATCGCTTACCACCAGGCGAGATAGTGGGCAAACGTCGGCCCATCAAATATAAAAAACTAACTATTTATCATAATTAAAGCCAATTTTACATTGAACAAATAATTCTTAACTCTAAAATAAAATTGTTGTGTCATTCGACAGTTTTTACTTTGGAAGGATTATCAAAGTTATTCCAGGGATAATAGCTGACGTTGGAATAATCGGCTCTGAGACTCAAAAAATTGTTGCTCAGTCCTTTGCCCTTGTATAAAAGCCTGATTACCTATATAGCGAGGGTTGTTTTCTATAAAATGTTGTAGTTAGAATAAAGTGTATTTTTTATTCTATTATACTCATTACTCGTTCTTATGCATTCCTTACTTACTTTGCAGGGTAACAAATACGCCATGTATATCATAGTGCCCAACTCACTGCTGGGTCTACCACGAGTGCTGAACGACATCGGTGGTCTTCGCCAAGAGCTGGACAATCTTAGGGAGTACACCGTTGACGTGACTCTGCCCAGGTTCCAGTTTGACCAAACTTCGCAGTTAGATGGAATTTTGAGAGAGGTATTTATTTATTTTATTTATGTACACTTTATTGTACACGATTAAAATAACAACAGTGTGGAAACACCTTTAAATTATACGTTTGACTACACAGGAAACCTTACCGACTTATCAAAGAAAATGACAAAATATTAATTTTGATAATTTAAAGAAAGAAACTTCTTCCCTTATTTTCATTTTTTTTTCTGAACAGGGATAAAATATGATTGCAAATTAAACAAGTGCTTGTTTCTTATTTCTTTTTTGCTAAAATCACATATCATAATAATATTGTTATTGATATCAAAAGAGCTGGTTATGTTGATGAGAATTCAGAGCGAATTAGTTTCGTTGTTGAATAACTGGTTTCCGCAAACGGTTTCTGGAAGAACTTGTTCATTTTGATTTGGTTTTTGAGTCACGAAATTCTGATTGTATCTCAATTTACCTGGGGTCAGCAGAAAAAATCATCTGATTAAATTTTATACTATTAGACGTCATTTTAGCACATGTACATATGACGTAGGTAAATAAGAATTCAAAAGATATGGGTACATCATCTTCTGACATTATTCATGTTTTTTATTGCCACCGGCTTTTCCTGGTAGTTTTTTATTATAAACAAAATTGTATTACGGTGTCATTAGATTGCTAATGATATTGGAAATCAACACAAAATTTTATAATGTACTTCCTTTAATCGTCTAGTTGTTGTGAGAATGGCAGTTGTTCTAATAAAGTGTAGAAAATTACTTTCTATTACATCGTGTTGATGAGAGCCTCATATGAAGTATCTTTTCTTGCAAATGAGGACGTTTCAAATATTATATGTTGTAGAAAGCTACTGCCTTGTGGTCGGTTACTTACTCACTTCTTAAGAATTCTGAAGCTCTCAGAACGTGACCTTTTGATTTTTCCTCAATATTTACATAAGTACGAAGAACCGATCGCTTCGTACATTAACTTAATATATTATTCTGAGTGGTCTATGACGTCATTGGCTCTATCCTGGACTACCGAGACAGTAAGAATCAAGTCGGTCGGTCAATCGGTAAAGTCTTGCGTTAAGTTAGTATAGGGAATTTCCGGTATACAACAAAATTACTCAGTCCAAAATACAATATTTACCTAGCAGTTCGCTCGACCTAGGAATAAGAATTCGGAACCGAGGTCTTGGCTTGGTTGTATTTAGGCATGAGTACGTAATAATCACTTTTTGCATGTTTACTCTTGAGTACGTTTATATACTTCATTCGATAACGAACTTTCGGTAGGCCTCCTTTAAAAAAAATATATTAAAATATTAAATGTATCCAATTTTTTCTTTACAGTTGGGAATAAGAGCAGCATTCGAGGACACGGCTTCCTTCCCAGGCATCGCGCGCGGTCAGGATATGGACCAACGACTCAAAGTATCGAAGGTGCTGCAGCGGGCTGGTATTGTAGTCAACGAGCTCGGCAGTGTTGCATACTCTGCTACAGGTATGTTAGAAATGTATTCATAAGTTGACTACCAACTACCAAAAGAACTGAATGCCACTCATTTTAAGGATATACTTAGTAGACTTGTTTACAAAATATCTATCTGCAGTATGATAATAGAGATAGGTATAATACAATTCTCATCACCATCCTTATTTTCATCGCGGCTGTCATATAAGACACTACATATTTGACAGAGAACTGGCAGCGTTTTCTAAGAAAACTATTGCCAAGCGTATCAGTAATGGTAAACCTATTTATCTAGAGGGTATAGACCCTACCCAATTTATGTGCTGCTGGACTATAGAGTCCAGCAGCACATAAATTGGGTACTTGTCTACTAGTAAAATTCAATACTCTTTTCGAACTGTTAGAAACGACAGTTTTCTATGAATTTTGTACGAGATTGTGTATTGTGACGTCACGTTTTTTTAGCGTTAACAGCATACGTATTTCTTAAAAATTTGATGGAAAAATACTAAATCAATGAATGAAAGTGTACCTAATTATTTTTTTGTATTTTATTGTATTGAACAGTCGAAATTATTTATTTTTGATTAAGGCCAGTACTCAATTGCCACGAGTTGTTAATGATGATGATGACGATGATAATGAGAGTGATGACCTAGAATCCCATTATAGGAGATTAACCTATAAGATATAACTCGAACTTCCCTACCATTTTAGAAAATTGGACACTAAAACATTATACGACGATGCGATATCTGGTACTTGCTTGCAACCTGTAAATTCATGTTTGATAATGACCAACTGACCAAGAAAGTAGTTTTTAAAAATATGTTTTTTTTTAATGAGTAAACTTATGTTTTTTACCTTCTATTAACAGAAATATCGCTGGTGAACAAATTCGGTGAGGATATTGAAGCTACCGCAGAGGTTGTAGCTGACAAACCATTCCTGTTCTTCATTCAAGACGAAGCCACCCGGCAGTTGCTCTTCACTGGTCGTGTTTCTGAACCACATGGTCAAGATGGAGTCCTTAAAGTATAAGTTGATAAGCTGTTCTTCATAAGTTATAAAATAAATTATGTGTGATAAAGATTTGAATTAAAATATTGTATTTTCGTAGTCATTCAGCGCCATTTGCTTGAAAAAGTTTGTTACTTATTTTGAAAGATCTCTTGATGTTTTGTTTTGCACTTTTGTTTTTAAAAGGTGAATAATAATTTCTCGAGAAAATCAAAATGTAAATACAGATTCCGACTGCTAGTTGATGTGACAAATTGATAAAAAAATGTATACAAATAGATATTTAAGTTAAAATAAATGATAAATATTTTTTTTTATAACAACCGCTTACAACCGACGAAAGAACAAATTCAATACTTAGTGCCATTTTTGCGTATGTTGGATAATTGAATATTGAAAGAAATGCACGAAAATATACGATGATTGTAATAAAAGATGATTTTTATTTTTCACCGCCATCCAAAATCATAATCGTCCAATCATTGAACTTTATTCATTTGTACAAGAACATAAAAAAAAGAAAAGGACTGTCAGCCTTTTGTCATATTCAAATAAGGAATTGGATGCCAAATCAACCGACGATCATGATATTGCCACAAAAAAACTAACAAAAACCCAAAGCAATTAAAATCACGTTTCGACGTAAATACCCTCAAGCTAGAACATGTTTGGTGTTTAATACTAAAAGGTATTATGTATTAGTCACCTTACTGCTACGTCACAACGGTGTCTTGCACACTTCCATATACTTCCAAGCCAGTGCGTGTGGTAGACGAGGTCTGACGTTACCTGTTCGTGTATTAAAATTATGTGAATAAATATAAAGAAAGAAAAATGCGTCCATTTATAGCCATTGGTAAGTAATTATTCGATAGTATTTTGTTTATTATCCCTTTTTTGTGTTGTTGTTGTTTTCAATAGATAATTACAATCTTTTTTCTCTAATGCAATATCTTACGGATATGTTCTTTAGTTTGTGTATTTTTTAACCTTGTAATTCAATACAATCATTAATGATATTGTAAATAAATAAAACATGTTTTAAGCCAGTTACTGCTTATTGCAGCTACGTGTTACAAGTAAAGCGTAACCAATATTTTGTTAGGAAAATGATCTTGTTTGTTCTTACGATTATAATCGTAAGAACAAACAATTAGGCGTATACGCCTAAACAACGAAACTGATTTTGATGAATTATGTATATTATAGGGTACCTTTGTCGTAGTATATTTATTTGACTTTCAAGTTAAGTCATGTGTAAAAGTTTCATATGTCATTGATTTATTTATAAATTGTAGGATATCGGTTTTTCATATCTTTACAATAACCTTCTCTAAGTAAAACCGGTATCAATAACAATATTGGCAATGATAGCAACGTGTTGATTGTTGTGTAGAATCCATTTAGGCATTAATTTATTTATAACTCGAAAACCAAAGTTAAGACATTCCTATATCTTTGATATTCTAGACAACGTGCATATTGGTAAATTGTCTAAAGTATAGGCCTATTAGTTATTAAATAAGCTCTACTGCTTTTTTGGTACCACTGCGTCCTGAAGGTTGGCCGTCAGCTTTTCGAATTGGTCCTTGTCATTAGCTAGACGGAAAAGTTGTTCACCAGAGTTGACATAGGTCCACTCCCGGATATTGCGTAGCCACGACTTTTTCATTCGCCTAGCGCTTTTCTTCCCTTCTAACTTTCTTATCATTGTATGATGAAGTAGCATGTATCTCTCGTGTCTGATTAGACCCATGCTACTAATGAGGAACAGGAGGAGTTACTACGCAGGAACTTGTATATCTAGACTTGATTTGAAAATCATTATAAATAGTCCCAAAAAGAGCAAAATGCTTTAAAACCCACATGAGTAGTGTTTTAACCCGAAGAATGAAAATAGATCGAAACTGGTCTATCATCTGATTTTAATTTCCTTTATAACAATATTATTATATACCTCAACGCTTGTGTCAATTTAGAAAATTGCATTTTCACTAAGTATCTTAAAGACACCATAACAATCTAATCAATATTTCCTAATTTAATTCCAGTTCTAATCTTCGCTTCGATCCAAAGTTTAGACTGCCTCACTGGTGCTTCTAATTCACGCCTAAACTATTTTGACATCGACCTCCTTCGATATGTCGCTGAAGGCAAGAGTGGGAACGTGATGGTGTCTCCAGCCAGTATCAAGTCCACATTGGCGATGTTACTGGAAGGTGCCCAGGGAGCAACGGCTGCAGAGATACAGACTGCACTAAGACTGATACCTAATAAGGACGATTATAGAGAACAATTGAGTGAATTCATGAGGGATTTAGAGGTAATGGCTTTTTATATTTTTCCTACCTTCAAATAATTTGGAGCTGGAAAAGGTCTACGCAGGTACCAGATTTTGTTTCGAAACATCGTAAAATTTTCTGTCTGCCTTCCTTATCTTACCAAGGTGTTATTTGCATTAGTTAAGACCAGTCTATGACAAATAGTGCGAAGCCATTAACTATTTCCGAGAAACTAAGAAATCTAGGTGTAACTAGTGAGATAAAAAGTGGTTTCTCATTCATAAATCGACTGCAACAGGCGTGGCTTTAAATAGCTATCGAGTTCTTGATTAGTCCTGAGATAGCAAAATTATATTATAATTATATTATAATTTTGCTATGTGGGCAAACGACACATCACCTGATGGTAAGCAATTAGCAGTGGCCATGGTCATACGAAACACCGTGGTGCGTTTTAGAGTTGGAGATTTCTACTTGTAGATACTTAGAGGTTTAAATATTCTATGGGATATTCCAAGCTTCATCGAACTCCAGAAAGTCGTTCTGAAACTAGTTTAATGCTCTTAGAGGCTGTAGTATTAAACTATTAATAGAATAGAAGGGTTGTTGGGGATTCCCGTACTAGAGTCCGTGGAACGTTCCTCAGGATGTTGGGTTTTTACTTTCTATACCAGATATAAATGTAAGATTGTGTATAAATATAGTAACTTACCTTGAAAACAATTAATCTAAGGTAAACTACATGTGATTCTACTTTATGTAGATATATATAAATGTAAACGGAACATACATGTATATGTTCCGTAGACAACAACATAATTGTTTTTAATATATGGGATCATACAAAGACACTGCCTCGTTGATCGAGGTCAATATTACTGATACTAGTATACAACTGGGTTTTAAAAAATTAATGTTTGGAATTGTGCCCGGTATATGACAATAGGGTCATCCCCTATTACACAGGACTCATAACATAAATAGTGAATAGTGGGTGTTACATTGTACAGTGATATTAAGTGCCGTGCCGTAATGGGCACCTCTGCCTACCTTTTCGGAGATAAAAGGCGTGATGTTAAGTTGTGTGTACAAACAAGTTATGCACGAAGTTATGCTGCGCAAATCTTTCAGTGACTTATATCAATTATTTTTGATAGCTATCTAAAATTTCACACTCAAAGTTCCCAAATACTGTTTCAGATAAACTCATCAGGTGTGACGGTAAACAATGCAAATGGACTGTTCGTGGCAAAGCAATTGCAGCTGAAGAAAGAATACGAGATGTTAGCGAAACGTGTGTACTTCTCTGAAGTAAACAAATTAGATTTCAATGACCCGCGGACTGCCGCCGATGTGATCAATGGTTGGGTCAACAGCAAAACTAGAGGCTTGATACCATCTATTTTAGATCAAGGTGAGGAAACAAGAATAGTTTTTATATCAACGTAACTAAGCTACACTTTCTGATGCACTCTTACTTGTCTCCCAAGGAAATGTGCTACACAACAAGATGAAAATTCTGTATCGGTCCCTTGCTGGACTTTATAATCCCATTAATGGCAATGGAGTTTCCATGCCTCCAATACAAAAAAGGGTTTGGTTTCCGTAATTTTTACGCTTGACAACTTTTACTTTTAATCTAACCTTTGTAGGTACCTGACCAACATGACAGTGAATTTTAACATAAATAAATATTGTTATAATTTTTCGAAAATATTTTCCATTTTCTTATTTTTTTATATTTAACATTTCAGCTCACATCAATCCTAAGACAGAGTTGTTGTTGACAAACGCCCTCTACTTCAAGGGTATTTGGCTCAACGAATTTGACCTCAAGCAAACCCATGGAGACTGTTTCTATAGGAATAGTGTTTGTAAGACAGTCGCCATGATGAATTTGGAAGCAGAATTAAACTATGCCTATGTGGATAACCTCAGAGCTCATGCTTTGGAACTGCCTTATCAGGTGAGTTAGGAAAGCTTAAATACTTATCAAAGATGAAACATGGTGTAAGGTTAATAAAATATTAGATTCTTATCTGAAACAATGCTTTTATTTAAACTCTTTCGGTCTCCCACCTTTCTGCGAAAAATATTTTACGAAATAATTAATTAAGGGGTTTCGACCATAAGTTGTTCATGTCTTTTATGAGTATTATTTATATTATTACATCAAGTTTTATGTATTTTGTTACATTTATCATGTTTATTAGTGTTAGGACCATATATAATTAATTCAAGTGTCTCATTTCGATTCAAGCATCTTCCTCTTTCTTTTACTATCTATAACATTACTATGTTCTTTCACAAAATCAAATTCTTTTCTTTCCAGAATAAGCGTTATTCAATGATGATCCTCGTGCCTCAAGATCGTGATGCTGGACTGGCCCTCATCCGCGACCTTCCCTACATCGGATTGCTGCAAATATCCAAGATCTTGGAGCCCACTGACGTCGTTCTCACGATGCCTAAATTTACTGTTGAGTATGGTGACGATATGGTGGCACCTTTGAAGAATGTAAGTATGCTAACATTACATCTTATATCCTTCATGAAATGTGCTTAATATATCACCTCTGCTTCCCTGTTGTAAGTAGTACTGGAAATGTATACTTTGACCGACAAGAAAAAATTAAGACTTCGCGATCTTCACACGATTTTGTGGCCACTCATCGAGCAAAGACTAGTTAATTATCGTGACTATCTCTGTATAATAGTAATAATTACGTGCTAAAGCTAAATAATTTCAACATTTTCAGATGGGCATATCGACCCTGTTTTCTCCTGCTGCAAACCTGTCAGGCATCATTAATGGCGCAGAAGTTCATTTGAACACCATCTTTCACAAGGTCTACATGGCTGTTGATGAAAAGGGAACTACCGCTGCAGCAGCAACTGCTGGGCTCGTGGTACCTCTGATTAACAATTTTGTACAACTTCGTGTTGATAGACCGTTCCTCTTCTTCATTTGGGACAATGAGAAAGGTGTCGTCCTTTTTGAGGGAAAGGTTGAAGAGCCCACGGAGTTTGTTGCTCTTAATAATAAATACGGTACGTATTTGTTTTAAAATAATATCATAATGGAATAAAATTAGTAATTTGCTTTACACATTTTGCTACATTGCCTCAAATAAGTAAACAATAAAGTAATGTTGAATGTGGTCATGTTTTTGAATGGGGGTTTTCTAAGTAAATTTATACTTTTTTCCAGGTCAGCCTCAAAACACCCCAGTTCCAGTTCCCGCTCCCGCTCCCGCTCCCGCTCCCGTTCCCGTTCCAAACCAGGTTATTCCAAATGCTCCTCCAAAGACCAACCAGCAAAATTTAAGACCAATCGAACAAATTCTAATCCAGCCAATGATAGATCAACTCATGTATAGCCACCCTCCTCAGCCATCAAACCAACTGATTCAACCACCAAACCAACCACTTCAATCATCAGACCCACAGATTAAACCAGAAAACCAACCAATTCAATCAGCAAATTTACCGATCCAGCCAGTAAACCAGCCAAATCAGCCATCAAGTCATCCAACACAGCCTACGAGTCAACCGACTACCGAACATGCCACGACGACATACAATCCTCCGTCAAGAAAAAGTCAGACAAACTGGTTCCAAAAAGTTTCCAGTTATTTTGGTTGATTAGTGATTTAATTAGTTTGAGTACCTTAAGGTAATTTTAAGTTTTATATTATTTAGACATAACTTCATATTATAAATGAAATTATTATAATTATATCTTTTACTGTAGTTTTTTTTACTTTATGTAATAAAATGAAAATATTGACGCTCAATTAAAACACCAACAACTAATATTTAGCACCCAAATAATATTAAAATCGACCCCTAATGTTCATTTTCTAGAAAATATCATTGTATTTTCTTGTGGTTTTAGTAATTTTTGGTCATATTTTGAATTAATGAATTGAGAAAATATCTCTTTAGGAATTGTAAAGTCTACTATTACAAGTAATAAACTGAGGTTTGAACAGGAATCCCACGTAACTGGGTGGTTACTGGCAAACAAGAGTCTATCAAATGAGTTAAAAAGTTATTGGCAGATAAAATACTGAAGAGTGTTAGGACATCCATCTACGAAACTGGTTTTGCTTTGGTATTTAAGTTGCATTAATAGTTCTGCATAGTGATTCATGTCAGTACATACTTAATAATATATTCTAAAATCGGGTCATGAACCGGATTGTATCAGACAAATTGTTATAAAAGTTCCGAGGTCAATTTTTTTTTAAATTTTCAATACAATTTTTAATTTGATTGCTATCATAAAATTGTATCAATTATAGTTATTTGTATTATATGTATGACATTGCGTTTAATGTTTATCCGGTGTGTCAAACGCAAATTATTATGAATATTGCAAAAATGCTGTTATATAAATTGTAAATCTATTTAAGCACAATAACTTTTTCGTGGGTCCAGTGCCCGCGAAGGAGAATTGTTTTGGGTTCTTGTAACAGATTAGAGTCAATTTTTATTTGAGGGGGGAAAATCATCCAATGACTTCTCCAGCCCGGGTGAGGCGAGAGGGAGTGTCAGACTCTTACTGACTTCCTGAGTTGGGCAATACGTATGGCTGAAATTAGTGTCTGTACTTATTTCATAACAGATTTCTTAAAACGGAGTAAGTATTGAGTTCAGTCTATTATTAGACCTTGCTAACTTCTGGCTGAATGAGCTATAAAAATAAATAACATAACTGATTCTCAGTGGAAAGAAAATAAAAATTGATTAATACAAGTAGGTGAGTATTTATTAGACAGTTGATACCATCTTGTTTATTACCTTCATAGTCAATCAACACGACTTCTTACATCGTGATAACCTCATTTTTTGTAGACCTGGTCATCGCATTCTACTTCCTATGTATAGTATTAAAATCACGACCTTTAATTCTAAAAGATTTCACTGATATATTGATGTTCACAGTTCATACTAATTGGGGTTCAAAGTTACGAGAGAGGAGTGCAACAAAAAATGATATATTTGGTACAATAAATAGGTCGTATAATGATATCATCTGCTTTCTTTAGTTCCCTACGAGGTTGAAGTTGGCACCCTTATGGCAATTTTAACCAGATACATCTGCATGATCAGATTTTCCGTTTGCCCAAATGCTACATAACTAGGTTTTGGGTCACTAAGTTTCATTCAATTTCGACTGCGTGGATTTTTTACCTACGATTTTTTAACTTATCTGATAATAATAGATGATATAAATATGGCAAAACGAGGATTGATACAAAATAAATTTGGATAAATTCTAAAACCCGTGATTGACCTTTACCGGAAACGTATTTTTTTAATCTATGTAGTGGGTCGGGGTTTCGCCACCGTCTCACCTGGTAGTAAACGATGATGCGGTCTATAAGCAACCTATGCACTCGGGCCTTGAAGACACCCAGGTTATATATTTAAATATAAAAGTACCAGCACTACTCGATAAAGACCCTTTTGTTAAAGACTATTTTCACGCCCAAAAGCCCTATTTTCAGATTTTTGACAACATTCTAAGTGTAGAAGTTTCCAGATGGAAATCCACGAAAATGAGCCCAGCCGTTCAATAAAAACAGCTATAGTAAACACGTTCTTGTTTTGTATTTTGCAAAAACAAGCCTTTAATATATTAAAATAAAAACTCATTAGTTACTTCAAAACGGAGTCAGTGGGACACATCTTAAAATATACAACTTGTACTCTAAAATGTAAATGGGATACTATTCTGGTCAGCAAATAAATTCATTATATCAACTTAAAGTATCTTTAAATCATTTCAGCCGTGCTTGGAAACAAGCTTCATTTTAAAAGTGGGATTTTAGCACACTTGGTTACCTACTCGAGTCCTTTCGTCTGCATTGGGACCGATTTATTTGGCACGAAATAAATTTAGCACCAATTTTGTTTACTTCTCTTCAAATACAAGAAACGATTTGAAACACTAGTCTTTTTGTTGAAGTATGGAAACAATTTTTATTTTAATAGTGTAATATACGGTGGACCAAAATGCTAATTAAGTCTAAAAAGACTGAAAGAAAGGAACTTATATTTTGACTTATCAAGTTCAAATGTGGACCAACATGTTGCATTTCTTAATCTTGCTTTACAGGAGCTGCTGTGGTTTTGGTAGGTTACAGCAGGGATGCTCATATAAAAAAAATCGTATTCAGAACTCAGAATAGATTTCACATGATCTCATCATAAAATCGAATGAATAAAACCTTACCTTTAAGAGCTCTTTGAAATCCTCCAATCCAATTAAAATAAAAATTCAATAGTTTTTGTCAAACCGACCAAACTGTTCTGGATACCATTGGTATGTGGTTGTGATCGAACTTTTCAAAAATAAACAAAAATTCTGATGTATGAATTCAGGCCAAAACCATCCAATTAGATTTCTGAGAAGGGCATAGAAACTAAATATCATTATGGGCAGGTAAACTTGCCTCTGACCTTAGTTTTTTATAGAAAAAAAAGGTATGGAAACATAAAAGTATAACTTATAGTATTTTATATGGAAACGAGCAGTCTGAAATAAATGGTAAGACAAAAATTAAACTTTGTTATCAATATTAAGTTTAAATATTTTCTGTTTACTGAAAGGGTGGAAAGTTAATTATTATCAGTTTTAAATAAAGAATCTTAAGGACATTCTTTATTCAAAAGCAAGATTAATACATCCAAATAAAAAAATAAATAAAGACAACTGACACAGATAGAAAGACACCGTTCGAAATTCGAAATCGAAAAGCACAACAACACTTTTCTCAACTCAGCAATGCTTGATTAAATAAATGATGTGCTTGGTAACAAAATCTTCTAGAATCTTAAGCGGTGTTTGGAATGATCTTGAACAGTGTAGCTTGAAAGTCGTGCACACTTCAACTTAATAACTTGATAGTAGGTCAGTATGGTATGTGCGGAAAATACCTAGTATCTAAGTTTAATGAATAGAAAGAATAGGTAAAAGTAATATTAAAGATTTAATGAATTAAAAATTAAAGAATAGGTAAAAGTAATATTAAAGTTTTTATTTCCCAAAGAGACAGGTGTACCTATTTAACACCCTCATTTTACCAGTATTGTGACCTACTGTGATGAAGGACGACTGTTACGAAACATCGGGTAATAGTTCTGTAATTTCTCATTCAATTAAGAATCTTTGAGCTTGCTTGTAATTCTCGATGCCGACTAAGTTCCGAGCTCAACCGTAGCCCTTTGGTAAGCGCTGCGTACACGATGATAATCGCGTAGCAAACTGAGTCGCATGCATATTACTGCTCCTAATTTAGTATGCGGATCATTCATAAGAGTTGTTATATAAAAATAAACTCTATCAACTTGATTTTACTAGATGTTGATTCGAAGTTCAATTAACAGTATAATTGTGTGAGTAGTCTAATCATACGAATATGCATGTCTGTCAATCACTCACTTCGATTAAGTCTTTTTAACTTTCCAAAGCGTTGATTAGGTCTCTCGGACTAGGACCGTGCGAGACTTTGCCTCACCATTTCTTTTCTAATTACCCATATTCTGACAGTTTGAGTATTTGTGCGACCCACGCAAATGTTCTTTAGGTTGGTATTGTTCGTCGAATCAGTCAGCCTCACCTGTTAATTGAGCCGACTGTAAACCGACACATGCGTACTGCCTTCAGAACGGGTCCGCTCAAACTGTTGTGGTTCTTTCCTCAAAAGGCCACTACAGAAAGAACTTGCACGGTTCTCACTCATAATCTTTTATACATATTGTCTGGACTTTAAAAGAGACAGACCTCTGAGTTTGTTTCGGCATTTCTTCTCAGAGTAGTCAGTTAGGAAATGTCGACCTCATCGTTCGCTTGATAAAATTGACGTGTAAAAGTGCTGCCTTGTAGCCTATTTGCTGAAATAAATTCACTTGTTTCACTTGTTTCACTAGGTTTTTAAGTGTTTTTTTTATTTGCTTTTTTACAAGCATGCAGTGACATTTTATTTTGAAATTGAAGAGCTATTTATATTATGTTTTACCATCTTTTGCTTTATGAAAAGTTATAAACAAATCAATTTATCATAGGCGTGTGGTTAGCATAGATGACTCGAGCGAGCTATTTATGCTTAAGCACTCCTAAAATGCGTACTCTTTTAATCGGGCATAAGCCCTAAGACTGTTTAAACGAGCTATGCCCCATTTCCGTATGGAAATATAATATTTTCCTAACTCACAAACACCATACTCACAGATTTTTTCTGAACATATATCCAACATACATATTTGTCCTAATTTCCTTTTATAAATCATACCTTGATTTTCTGGGTCATTGTTTGACCAGATGCTAATATTTATAGTTGTTACACCTACTTTGCTTATTTATTTCGACATTTTCAAGAATACAATGGATACTTTCTTTTCTGAACAATATACCTATTAACTAAGTAGAACTACGAACTAAGTATGATTTATGCAACAAAACGTATATTATAATACGTTTTGTTGCGAACAATTTTTTGTCTACATTTAATAGAGTAATAAAAGTGTTGAAACCGAAAATCTAACGTTTATTTATCTTGAGTTTTATAGAAATTGCAAAATAGATATTTAGACCACCTGTGTATTTATTATTTGAAGATGAGGTTAGTCCTTAATCTGGCTTTCTCCGTGGTCAAGATGTTTATAAAAATTTGACTTGTCCTGTGATTATAAAACCTTCGACATTCCGAATGTCATGACAAAAATATTGAAATTAAACTATGCCACGTTTTTCCTTCATCTTTTTAACACTAGGAAAAGTCAAGTTCCTGATTATTTGATTACAATCGCACATGCAACTGGACAATCAGCGACCATATTGCATGCCTGCAGTGTAAGTAATTGCTTAATAGATAGCAGGAGTTTCTAAGTAATAATAGCTTAATCAGTGTCTAACCTCTTTGTGGGTTGTATTATAGAATTTCTCTGAAAAGCTATTGGCTGTTCTTGGGTGTGTAGTTAGTAAGGGATAAATGACTTCAAACGTGAGTAGTTAAATACTACTGGCTCTCACAAAAATGGTTTTACAGTAATCAAAAAAGGATTCAAGTCCTGATTTTAATGGGTTATCTTAGTTCGTATCTTAAGTTGATAAAGATTTTTCGTAATGAGCACTTAAATACCAATATCTTCAATTTCATTTCTCTGGCTAAGGGTACGGTCTCGGTTGAATTCTCAAAGTCAGTCGTCTACTAAGTTGCAACTGTTCTTTATGACCAGTAACTGCAATTTCTTTGAACTATGAATGTGCTATTATTTCCTAGTAGACGCTCATGTGTTTGTTTCCGGAGGAAGATATGACAGGTGAGATGGTTCAATGAATACGTAAATGAGTAAATGTTAAGTGTTTTATTGCTGTATTGTACACGCAGAACATAACAGGGTAGAAGGAGGAATGACGTTTTAATAATGTTACATTCATATATCGCCAGTTATGTTATGACATCCGAATCGTTATGTTAAGAACTTAAGAAAGAGAAAAGGGGCGAGGCTATTGCATACCTTATTATCTGTGCACAATATCAATTTCCGTGCTGATAATGAAAGTTTCAATATACCATAGAAATAGATATATTAATAGTTTAAAAAGGGTGTGCGTTTGCGGCGACGTCGCGCAATCTACTGACCTCCGCCCGCCGCGACTGCGCACGGTGCTCATGATGAAGAACCCCTCTGTGGTTCGAAATTAGTAGAGCTTTCACACTATTTTCACGTAAGTAACCCGCCATTTTTAGTTAATTTTGCAAGTTTTTATAGAAAATTCTTAATTTTAATTTAATAAAATTTAAAACCCTCACTCGGCTGCGGTGCTTGTGACTGTACGATCTACGATGCGAAAAAAATTAATGTTTGAATACCGAAGTACCTAAACATTGGGATTAAGATGTAATTAGATGTTAATTGACTGTGGTAATTATTTATTGACCCCGTTAGTAGCTGCGCATGCACAGAATATAGATTAGGCGCTTCTCTATTTGAGAAGCATTTAACCTTTTTTTCAGCGAAGGTTTATTGAACTTAATTATATTTCAACTAAAATAACTAAAAATAAACTAAAATAACTAAAAAAGAAACTCAGTTGTGCCAACTGAGTTTCGAATATGATATTGAAGGATTATTATAAATAAATTCGTTTTTTATTTGAAAACTTGTGTTCCAAATATGAATAAAATAGATGAGCAATAGGGTAGACGACTAATTTTTATTTTAATGTCCGTCTGGTAGATTATTTAAAAACATTAGACACGTATTTTTTATTTTCTTACGGAAACGAATAGTTTCGAAGATATATTGATTTGAAATGTCGCGTGACGTCACTTCTCAGTACATTTTATACTGAGAAATGACGTTTTAGCCCCCACTCCTAAACTTTGATTCGTTTTATCTAAGTAGAGTTTTATTATACGACAAAATAAAAAAATACGTGTCCTATATTTTTTAATTACCTAATTTACGGACTAATTAGATTTTTAATTTTCATACCCTGTCATCATCCCCATTAATTAAAAATAAATTGATTAGAAGTTAATCGCTAATTATCTGTGGCGCTTAGTTCTACGGACCTTTCTTTCTCGAATTGGCGATTTTTTGTTGCGATTATATTGTTTCACGTGCTCGATATCCCGGGACGTTGTAGACTACACAATGTGTAGAATAGACAACCTTTTTTATAACTTTGGAAAAAAGTATTATTAAGAATATTTTTAAGTATACCTAATGTGATTGGCAAAAATATTAAGCGGTCTACTTTTTATACGGGTAAGATTTGAAGATCAAAGTTCAATATATTTTTTTAACATTAGCATTACATATATGATAGGATTATTTAATTAGTAAATTATTTACTTGCTAATTGGATATGACGAGTCTAGACATCTTATTTAGTCGAATGATCATTTAAATAAAATAATTTATGACTTTATTATGTTTAATATTTCGCACTTAACTTATAGTTTTATAACATACATTTGAAATCATAAATAACCGGTCAAAGATGTTCTGAGGCTCAAAACCAGATTATAACAATACCATAAACATGTGGGGCCTTTATGTCACAGGCACGTCTGTCAAGCAGAAAGTAAAACAAAAAAGTAATAGAAATGCATCATACAGCACCACGGCGCCTATTCTATGCTCACTGTGGCTTCTTCAAATATAACTGTTTAATGTCTAGATATAAACGCGCGCGACCAGCTTCCGGGCACGTCATTCTCTATCGAACACGGCGCAAGCGTAGCCGCACGCTTCCCGCGCTTTTTTGACATTTCAATAAAAAAGTGTATTTACTTTTTAATTAGTGCCTGTGTTGCAAGCAGCATGTAAGTAGTTTCATTATTATTTTAAGTCGGACGTTGACATTTATCCGTGTAGAATGTAGGTCACAACGCTTTGTTATGCGCTGCTTAACGGGCCCTGTTCGTAGTAAAGCCTTTATCAATTCGCAGTAAAAGGTTTATTTATGCATGGATTAATGGATTATTAATGCCTTTGGGTTAGCGGGCTAAGACAAATTTTATGCGTGCCACTTATTTTATTAATTAAAACCGGCAAAAATATTGTTAACCGCATTTACCGCTTTTTTATTTAGTGACAATCAGTGTCACATTTTTTCTTTTAAAAACAATGCCATGCGAAAACAAATGCGCCTAAACTAAATTACGTATTGTTCGTTTTTTAAATTATACAGACATGTGACAGAACCTAATGAAAAAACAAAAAACTCTTGAAACCAGCCTGTGCAGGGACTAGTTTTTTTAAATTCTTTGTATATTTTTTCGGTAAATACGTAAACCTGACTTTTAGTATTATTTTTTAGTTAGCACCTCGTCCTCCTTGAGTTGGTTTGCTTATAACTTATTTAGGTAGATGACGGACTTAGGACGTTTCCTATGACCGTGAACGAACACTTTTGATTTATTTTTCATTTAACATAAAAATGATGTTATTGTTCAAAAGGGCTTAGGGATATTTATAGTACCTTTATATGAGGCTTAGTATGTTTTAAAATCAAATTGTGATGATTTGAATACTTGTATTATGTTAAATAACTGGCTTTAATTAATGATAATCATGTTTATAATGTAATTGTTTTCCTTGATAGGATAAACAGGCTATTTTACTATTTATTACATTGGTTACTATTTGTTATTTATTTATCACATTCTTTATATTACTCGTGAGACTATTAATCACATGTTGTAATGATTATTAACAAATAAATATGCATATCAGTGAAGATGCTTAGTAGGTACTTCATAATTATATTTTGTTCTACGTCCAACCCAAATTGGAGTTTAATCTAACCAACGCCTTAAAGTTTAAGGACTTTAAGAACTTTAAGGAAACTCTTACCTAATATAGATGACATTTAACAAAATTTTGGTTTACTTTAACCTATAAGCGACACGTAACAGAATAAGTAAGGGGTTAGTTTAGGTGCGCCTTTAAGAAAAGTTACTCATAATCATAGTTAAAAGATAGTTTAGGGTGATTGGTAAAAACAGCCATAGAAATAAATAATGATACTAAAATGGAAGAATTAATACCGTATTTGTAAGTCACATTGGCAATAACATACGTACATATCTTGTGGAATACGTCATCTATTTTTATATCCTCCACCTCTTGTACTAAGAGGTATAAGTTGACAGAAGTTCAAGGTCAAATGTCATCATAGTCAATAAATCAATGTCCCCATAAACTAACTTTTTAATAAATTAATACGGTTGTAACTCGTTTTAACGTTTCAATTAATTTTGAACTCAATTTGCAAAGTGTAAGGTTGCTATCTTGTTTGTGTGGTGGAACACAGATGGTGTTTTGTTTCTTTACTTTAAAATAACTTATTTAAGTCGCGGCCAATCCCTGCTTTATCTGGGTACTACTTATTTATCGAATTTCTCGGTAAAGTTTTCTTTCATAAAAATATCGGACACAAAACAAAAAGAGAAAAGTAATTATCGGAATCGGCATAACCATTTCTAGGTTTTGTGCGAAGCAAAATCTTCATGATGATCAGATTAAGTTGTGTCATCGAATTTAGTCAATAATGCAAGACTATTTATTATAGATACGAGACCTACATCACCTAACCCGACTATTAATTTATTTTCAGATCATATCAAGAGTATCCAAAGAGCTGCAAAATGCGTCCGTTGTTATTAGGTAAGTTTATTATCTAAGCTTTAACATTTACATGCAAACTCACATGTTTCTTACACATAAGTTTTTCTATTTTTATGTAATCTGAAAGCTGGTGAAAGTTCGTTGCAATCGTGTCCATAATGTATTGGAAAGCTATCATGTTGCATATTAATTATATTCAGAAACGTGTCTTCTCTCAATGAGTTTTACACATGAACATGCATAATTATATTAGTAGATCTATTATGACTGCCTCGTTTGCCGAGTGGTTGTAAGTGCGACTGCCGGGCAAGGGGTTTTGAGTTCAATACCCGGCTGGGGCACAGTATTGATGAAGCTTCAAAAAAATCTCAGTATGGTATATGGCAATAGGCTCACCCTCTATTTACATGAGACTTACAATATAAATAGCGAAAATTGGGTGTTATTGTATAGTGACATTAAGTATCGTAATGTGCACCCCTGCCTCTTCGGGAATAAAGGCGTGATGTTATGTTATGTCGATTTATTATTTCACAGTTTAATCTCAGAATAAAACATTTCGTATTAGAAGAAGATATGATTTAACGGAATTTGTATTTGGAACGGAATAATGAAGAATCTTATTGTTTACCTTCAGATATTTGATTGTGTAGATTTAATTACATTTACATTTTTCAAATACTTATAGCAATTGTATAAAGCAAGTAATAATTTGGAAAACTCCTTTTGTCATTAAACTGGACTATACCTATTCAGATGATAACAAAAAATTAATGAGAATTATTTCTTTATATTATAATATCATCATATATTGCATTGCTGAACTATGGACATCCTTTACCTGAGAGAGTTCAAAACGTTCAGGTTTATAAGAGAGTACTCTGTCAAGTGTTTAGTTTTAAGACACCTGCCTGCACCGTTGGCATGGTGGCTGGGCAACTGGCTGCCGAATAAGATATGCAGCTTGATTCCTGCACGGTACAACTCTTTGTGTGCTCCACAGATTGTTGTTCCGGGTCTGGGTGTCATGTGTTTGTGAACTTGTATGTTTGTAAACGCATCCATGATACAGGAGAAAATCTAAGTAAGGGGCAACGCTTTATTTAAAAAAAAAACAACCTGGAACAGTTGCGATGGTGACAACCCACACGACGGAATGAATTTAATTTAATAGGTATAATTTACCATTGTTATCAAGATATCGATATTAAATAATGCACTTAAGTACACTTATTGCGCATTTACGATTACTTAACTTAAGCTAGTCGTTGTTATGTTAATAAGTTAACAAGTTGTGTTAGGACATTATTCTATTTGTGTGTTATCTGAGTCATGAGCTCATCACTTAGATTATACGTCAGATTATGATGTTATTCAGATGTTATTATTGCTTGATTTCTTAGAATAGGAATGCATTGTAAACTTATAGTATTACGATTTAAGAACTAAATTAAGACGTAAACAGCATGGCTATGATCCGTGCTCTGAAAAGTTGAGTCTCTCACTATGGTTGCTACGAATAAGGAAATTGTTTCAAGAGTAAAGTAAATATTTTTCCTAAATATTCTAACGTTTCAAATAATTAGTAGCATGTCCTACAATAAAAGTTGATATTTGCCTAGACGGAAAAATGATTTTCTTATACACGTCATTTCTATTCAATGTAAGTAGTAGGAGGTGACTTCATTGTCAAATATATCCTTTTCATCTATATTAATGCAAAAACGCATTAACACTTTTGCCCTATTGAATAAATACCTACTATTTGCAGTACAACAATTGGACTATACTTAAAGAAAACAGGTTTTATAATCGTTTCGTGACAATAAGATTACATTGCGATAATATTTTAGATATATTAGCATACCTAAGTATGTACCTAGTGTGCCTAAGTATTGTGCCTGCGGTACACGACCTTCTAGTAATTACAGTGAGGTAGGTTTAGCATTCAGTAATTAAGTGTGCACTAGGCATTGAAAATCGTGACTTATTTATTAGAACTTATTTAAAGTTAATTTTCTGTACAAGGATTTGCAGTGAGGTTGAACGTAAATCAATTATATTTTGTCAGTGTGCTTGCTTGGCGAAAATATGATGTGTCACTGGTTTTTGTTTAAATAAGTAAACCTGTAGTTATTTGATGGTACTATAAGCCGGTAAACGAGCAGACCGATCACTTATAGTAAGCAATCGGCGTCGCGTCACAAGTGCGTTACCGGCTTAAGTCCTTAATTTGGAAAATACGGAAATGAAACAGGAATATGTTTTGTAATAAAGATTCCTAGGCTTGTTTCGATTCTGGTTATTTATCTGTTTACGCTTAGAAAGTCAAAATACTGGTTTATAAACGTCAAAAGCACAAAAACACAAAAAAGTAGGTCATTAAAATCTCGTTTTGTTTTAGAAAAAGTTAATACGATCGCCCTAGTATATAGTCCTTGAACTCAATCGTCTTGAATTCATTGTCAATATTTTACGATACATATATGCCCCATAAACTTGGCACAGAGATGCGCAATAACTTACATAATTTATTTATTATTTACAAGTCAGCCTGAGCTTCTCAGAACTTCATTTAAATTTCAATGCTGGACGTCCGTTTATTTAGAAAAAACTACAGACAAAGGAAGGCTTCGACATACCTTTTGTACGTGACTGCAGCGTTATCTACGAGTCCATCTAAACCAAAATAGTTGACAACAACACTCGAGGTTGTTTTCTTGTGATTAGGAAGTTAATCGGCGGTTTAGTCCGGTTTTAGGCAATGGTCATGCTATTACCAGACTTGGACATTGTAAAATAATGTAAAGATGATTTTTTAGAAGAAAATTCTCATTATTCAATCGGTGTTACCAAAAGTAATTTCGGAAATTGAACACATAAAAAACTAATTTGCCCGAAGATAAAATAAAAGTTTAGAGACGACATAAAAGGCTATATTTCGCTTAATCCTCCTCGGATCACATTCTTAGCTCTCGATCAACGAGTTAGTACAATATTCAATTGTTACACGAATTCTTCCTTCAATTGGTGTTAAAAAAGTACGCAGCTTAAGACAGAATTAGGCCTGTGTCGAATATTAATTTCACGCAATATAAAGATGTCTGTGCGCATGCGTCGTTTTAGAATTTATGCTTTAATTACTTCTTGATAGTCATTTTGTGATAGTATATTTATTGTTAATTTTACAGTCTAGTCTGTGATATTTTTTACCTTACTTTAGTGCGAAAATACACTTTGTGTAACGTATGATAACGACACTTCATGTTCATAGTTTTTTTTTCCATGTGCGCTAAAGAACAATCGAGACAATAGGTGTGATACATTTGCGCTTAATTTTCTTTTTGGACTAAAGCAACACACCTGCAGATTATGATTGTATTAACATCTGCCTGCCTTATCGTTGCATGCCACGACTTTACGAGGTGTAAACATATAAGGATACCGTTTCAAATATTTCCTTCATTCACACAATAAATTACGAATAGCTGCATATTCTAGAGAATGGTGGTAATGTCTACAGTCCTACGACTCATTATAACGGTCCATGTTGGCCTCATAAGTTGGACCAAAGGTTGGCCCTAAACATTGGACCTTATTACACAGCTGCATGCTCTCATGAGTTGCATTGCAATATAAAATATACTTTAATATTAGAGCTTTCAAGACAGCAAGTCAGAGTACTTAAAGTCACATTTGTGTAAATATTACTTTTATTCGGAGGCGGCAAAAAGGGTTAATAGTCTCCTGTAAGGTAAATGTTGTCTTCAAAAAACTAGCTTATATTTAATTTATTTACAAAATCGTGATAATATCTACATTTTCTTTTTATTTTATGATAAAAAAGATTAAATGAGCAATTTAAGTGCACAGCTTGACCTTTTAAAACCTTCAGTTTAACGATCCCAATGCGAAAAAAAAAACTATCGAACTGACCAATAGGATTTTATTTCTTTGCGTAGGATCAGACACTACCACAAAAAGGTACGCGAAATGAACAAAATTTTAAAATAAATTTTAAACTTAATAGCAAAGGGATAAAGTTGAAAATGTGTAAGGTTTTGTGACAGTTTGGAGTAGCTTATTCTGCTGGTGTCTGTACATTGTCTCGCAAAGCTTGGAATTTATATAGAAATGTGAGTGGCCTGTAACATGTACCTACTTATATTCACAATTATAGAACTATGTACTTGAGCATTACAACAAACTTTATTATTTTACTCTGTGGCTCGCTGTGATTACTTTCGAGAGAGGTATGCACTTAGAGAGCTGCGTACAGCTTGCGCAAAAATAGAATTTTCGTCTAGGAAATATTATTATAAGTAGGAAGAAAAGAAGACATAGGACTCTAAAATATGTCTGTACTCTAAAGTATGTATGTATGTGTTTTTGGTATACAAAAATAAAAAACAAAATCTGCCACTAAATATAGGGTTTCGCTTAAGTGACAATAAGGGTCGATTTTTCAATACTCAGTTATATTACATCAAAGGAACAATTTTGAATATTTGGTTGTTCTTTCATATTAAAAACTATCAATACCAATTTTATTCTACAGTTAAGAATTATGTGTTGATTGAAAAATCGGCCCTAAGTAAAGTTTATATTATGTTAATTTTTGGTTGTTATGGGAATCAGAACCAAATCAACTAAGTATCGCTAGTATCCAGTTTGTTGAAGATGGCAATGTCTTCATTTCTATAAAAACTCGCAAAGTCTTTCCAAGATAATATTCTCAAAAAGATTAAAGATAAATAACATACGACAGTCTACCGTTAACGGGAACATTATGTCACCTAGCACAGGTTTAATGACAGGAATGTAGCAGCCATTGACATTTAAAAACCGTTTAGAAATGATAATCATATCAGTGCTAATGCGTGCTAAGCGTGAGTCACACTGTCGATGTGTTTGCTGACGGTACAGCGCACAATGGGGTAGGGTCAGCAAAGTACGTTCACCGCTCTGTGCTTTACTTTACCTGACACTGGAGCAATCGCAAGCGCATGCCTTTCCCATGCTTTGTACCTTAGTCTTTACTAGTACCCACAAAGGAGGTAAACGCAAGTCGTTTAAGAATTATTTTTAAATAACTATGTCTTGTGTAGGCTTTGAATGTGTTGTGAATGTGTCTATTGTTCTGTAGATTTTAATGTCCATGTGTTAATGTACAGATAGAATAGACATAGTCAACGCCTTGGATATGCCAAAATAATTGTCGTTATGCAAACCTTTTTTCCTATTAAATGTGTTTTTTTATTAGTTTTCATTATTTTTGTGTGTTTGAAAAACACTGGCTCAAAACAACTTAGCAATGTAAAAGCTACACTTATTAGAGAAAATGATCGCAATGTTAGATTATGTTATCTTTGTTCACGCTATTAAATAGGCGTATCAGTGCAGAGATATCATTATTACACCGTACATACCGTTGTATCGTTGCATTCGGATCTCAACCGTGTCGGGTGCGCCGGCGCATCGCTCCGTGCCGCTAATCTGCGCATAATCGCATGCGTTTGTCGGATGTAATTACTGCGATTGTTCTGCTCTTACGGAAACGATTTTATTTACACTTACTAACAAGTGTATCTAACTAATTATATGATATTAATAAGAAGGTTTAATATGGTTTCATAGTTTTTATTTGTTAGAAGCCAATATAGGAAGATGAATTAATTTTAATAATTGATTTTATACACGTAAAATGACTGTGACACGACTAGTTAAGCGTAGAAAATTAGCTTTTAAAATGAAGTGGGCATCAAAACAAGAATATTTTAGAATTAATTTTCTATTCTTAGCAAGGAAACAAGGCAAACAGACTGTCAAGATGTTGGTAAAATTCTAATATAATTCGTGCATCGTGAATAAATTTTCCGTGAACATTAAAATGAGAACTTTCACAAATGTAGAAATCGCTTTCACAAAATTATTTGTAAATTGTTCAAGTGTCATATGTATTGGTTGGTACATCACTTATTTCTCTGAATGACTTCAGTATAAACTTCAACTTTGAACCTTAAAGTTTAGGATTTAAAATCCACTGTCATCTTATTGTCATGCGGTTGAATATTTTATGGACAATAATTTTCTAGAAGGAAACATAAAATGAGCTTTCTTTGGATATATTTTATTGTTATTGTTAAATCTATTGTGCTTTACTATAGGAGTATTTAAACGAAGGAACTATTATCAATCTTTTATATAGCCAAATTTTTGCTAACTAATAATTATATTCAGTTTTTTAACTACTAACAGAAGACAACGTAACAACTTTTTGCTTCCAATTTCTGTTCACTGTCAACGTGATTAAAATATTATTCTACATTCCTACAAGATTATACGCGCTTTTCGCATGCTCATAAATGATTAATATAACAGTTATTTACGATTTTAATAACTTTGTACCTATGTACGTCTACTCATCATCATCTACTAGAACATTGACACTTCGTTGACAAACAGGTACGCTTTATTTGGAAAGTTAAAATTGATAATAATTTATTTAAGTATTTATTGTGTATTTTCCGGTACCATATAGATACCATGTGTAAAATATTATCGCTAGAATAACTGTGTGCTAATGCCTGTTTCTAATAACTAATAACTTTTTTACACATACTACACAATACGTACACATTTAACTGAGACAGCAGCGCTCTCTACTAAACTTAAACCTTTTAAATATCGATCTCTAACCCTCTTGTCAGTTATGGAGATTAAGATAAACTCCTCTTATATGTAGAAGAGGCCTATAATCTAGTTGATTAGCATCAGATTGATGGTGATGACTACTTTCATAAAGAACGCATGTTATTAAAACCAGCTTCAGAACCAGACATCGTTTTACACCAATGTAAACCAGGTCTTAAGGTCTATAAATAAATTGTCCTGCAACTAACAGTTGGATATCCATGCAAGATGCATCGATACCGCTACACTCGACCCACAATCTCGAGATGTCTCGAGAACCAGTCTCAAATCGATATCGCCCGGAACAGTTACATCGAGAAGTAATCGAGTCATAATTAAGGACATTAATTTAGTAGAAACTTGTAAAGGAGGTTAATGTGGCTAATATTTGTTTAGTATGGGTACAAGTAGAGGATTAAATGTTGATTTTATTAATCGGTTGGTTCTATTTTGATTGTCCGTTATATTTTTGTTTTATGGTAAATTTAAGAGAATTAGCAAACTTCAATAAGTATTTATTTGTCCCTAACAAATAGTGTAGAAACTTGATACCTCATAAGCTAATGTGATAATTGGACATTAAATAAATCAAGAACTTAAATAAATGAAATGTTATTTCGTGAATAAATGTTAGGAGTTAGGAGTTCGTAATCACTAGTATTTTCTTGAATGAAGTGTTTTACATGATAATATCTCGTTCTAATTCACCGTTTTTTCTTTTTTCCAGTTTTGTTCGTGGTGGGATTAAGTAGTGCAAGATGGCTTCGCAATGGTCGCTCTAACCAGCCCAAGGACACCAGCTTCGTAGGAGAGGCGAGCAGTGAACTGTCCACAGCTATCTTCCAGGTGATTGCAAACATTTATTTTTACCTAGTTATGGATGTGTATAGGTCTTTTAGCTTTGTGAATATGTTGATCAGTGAGGCTATTCTGTAAGGTGTCAATTCGAACTCTTGAAGTGAGTGAGCTCCATCGTGGTCCGCCATGTCTTTGGTTGCGAAAATAATCTCGACCAATGAATGACACTGACGCTTCGAGAGATCGAATTGACTTCTTAGAGAATAGCCTAGCAGTTCTCGTTTTCACATTCTTGCGATTATGAATTACAATTAATGAGTTCCTTGGTAGGAGTTCTTATTTCAGTTTTAGACAAATGTGAAATCAATTATGTTTTGCAAGTGGTGCTGCCAGTAATATTAGTTTAAACCAGCTTTGCCTACGGGAGCGTAAGAAACATCCCATCACCTTGACAAACCGTTCGCACTTATAACATTATTAAACGAAATAGAAATAAAAAAACATCCTGGAATGCGAACCGTAGAACCATTCGCATGCATGAGTATTGCCTGAAGCCAAAACTCATGACTATAATGGTTCAGTCTACGATACTGAGACCACACGGTACACTGCACGATTTCCAGCCAATAGCGATACTAATTGTTTCGCTGTAGGCCTAATTGATGTCGAGTATGTGCTGATATGTGGTTACCGAGGAATGTGGAGATCGACAGTCGCGGATGTTTTCATAAATAGCATGCTAGCATTCGTGGCTATAATATAGTAGCGACATAGACAACATAATTTTGTAGTTACGTATTATGTGTGTCTGCTGTATTAATGACATTATATAATGTATGTTATTTGTCTGAAAAACTAAGACTAGTGTAACATGCTAATATTAAAAATAGGAGTAAGAAGTCATTAATTCTAATATATTCTCAGTAAAAGTATATTTTCTAAATAGTAATAAATTATTTTTCTATTTTCAGGGTTACATCGACGATGACAAAAATATTGCATTTTCACCTCTCGGTTATTCGGCCATCTTGGCCATCCTTGCCGAAGGTGCCCGTGGAGAGACTAGAGAACAGTTAGTATCAGCCCTACACTTGCCTCAAGACCCTCAGCTCATCAGGAAGACATACCGCTACATTATGGAAAGGCTGAAGAACAACCACGAGTACAAATACAACCAGCCAGAGTTGAAGAACTATTTCTACATCTACAAGAACTACACCATTAATGATGATTACAAGAAGATTCTAGAAGATTACTATTTAACCGATGTACGATCCGTTGAGCGTTACAATCCTGAACAACATATGCAAGATGATGATGATGATGATGAAGATAAGAGTGAATTCACCATTGAGATATCTGACAAGAAGGATGAGGAAAAGAAAGATGAAGAGATCCCTGAAATGATGCCTCCTAAAGAAAGCGACGAGAAACTTATTTCCTTTGCCGTCGATGATATTCCTGAGAAAGTAGACATTTCCCATATGGACTACAAACCAGCGAAGAACATTAAGGAAAAGATTAAGTTGGTTAAGACCTTCCCTAAAAAGACTGAGTCCGAAGATGAAGAAGAAACTATGGTGGCCGTTGAAGCAAGAAACCATGCTAGGAGCCTTAAAGCTGTGCATGCTCTTCGTGATGTTACGTCCAGCCTCTCTGTAAACAGTGTCGGCAAGAAATCAAGTAAGACAATCTTGTATTGTGTTTGTAACTTAACAGAAAAGTGTGTTTTAATAGATTTAAAATAAAGTTATTTTTAATTTAATTAAATCAGCGCTTACTTACGATTCTCTTTTCTATTTTAGCCTCCATCTCAGACTCTCTAATGATCATCTTCAACGGCATGTACTTCCGTGGGTCTTGGGAGACTCCATTCGACACTATTGAGCCTGGTGTGTTCTACAAATCCAACACTGAGAAGAAGCAGGTTTCCATGATGAAGATCAAGGGAATGTTCAAGACTGGTGCCATTCCTGAACTCGATGCTGAGGCCATTAAGTTGCCTTATGCTGTAAGTATCGATAGTAAGAATAGCTGTATAATATAGGAAAAATTCAAAGGGGACCGTGGTTTTGATTTTCATAGCATTACTGGGTTTCTGACTGTACTAAATACGAATTATTTGACTGTACTAAACATTTCTATATTTATCTAGGGTGGTCGCTACGCCTTGCTATTGGTGGTGCCTCGTACCCGTGACGGTCTGACCCGGTTGACTGCTGACTTGCCCGTGACACCTCTATCTGACATCCAAGACAGTCTAATGGAAGAAGAGCTCCAAGTATCCATTCCTGCATTTTCAGTGGAGACCACCACCAAACCTGTTGCTGCATTGGCCAAGGTGAGTGACATAATCTAAAGTAATTTTATCGAAGTAATTGCTAGACTTCATAACATAACATAACATCACGCCTTTTATCCTTGAAGGGGTAGGCAGAGGTGCACATTATACCACTGTACAATGTAACACCAACTTTTCACTATTTATGTTATGAGTCCCATGTAATATCATTCTTCTTCTTCTTCTTCTTCTTCTTAACTTCATAACAATATCGTTATTATTACTTAAATTTTTTTATGGGATAAGCCGGTAAATGACATCACTTGATGGTAAGCAATCGCCGTCGCTCATGGACACCTGGAACACCAACACAAGTGAGGAACAAGTGCGTTACCGGCCTTTTAGGGATTAGAATTCGAGGATTGTTGGGGATTCAGAGATTTGGGATATTGGGGAAGGAGGGTAATTTTGCCTCCGGTAACTTGACTATCACGACGAAACACAGGGTAAGCGTTGCTTCACTTCGGTTTTGTATGAGGCTGTGGTATCGAACCAGCCCATTTGCGCCGAAGCATGGCTCTCCTACACTTATAAATGGGGAAGTACGACCTGGGATGATTTGTGAACACAATGACCATTGAACGGTGCTTTTGTGACCATTAAATTTTATTTAGTGTTTGAAGACTATAACAATAGTATATTATTTCATTTTATTTTTTAAACATTTTCTTTGTGTTTTTTAGTTTGGTGTTAGCAGTATCTTCAGCCGAGATGCAGACCTGACTGGCGTGTCTTCTGATGAGGGTCTGTTTGTACAAGAGCTGGTGCAGCACGTTGCAGTGCGTGTTGATGAAACTGACAGCTCTGCTTCTCAATTATCAGGTAACACGAAAGCTTTCCCATTCGCAAATAGCGATTGTAATTAGGTATAATAATAATATTGAGCACGTTTATTGTATGCGAAAAGAGATGCTTAGTAAAAGAAAGAACAATTAATTCCCTCTAATAAACTTCATTGCTGAGGTTCACAATTGCAACATTTTTACATAAAAGAATGAAAGACGTAATGAAAAATAGTTTCAAATTAATCCATCAATTTACGTAGATTGGAGAAATAATATTTATATTTTTAATTGCAGCCGCCAACACAGTTATGGAACTATCAAAGAACTTGCCATTGTCTCCACCCAAGTCATACCGTCGCTTCAACGTGGAACATCCCTTCATCTTCTACATCTTGGACACCCTGGACAATCTAGTCGTCGTGGCTGGCAAAGTTATTGAACCAGAGAAACCGTTTGATAACTAACTTAAAAACTAAGTTTGAAAATTTTGAATCCTCATCACCATCTTTGGTATTTCTTTTTCATACTCTGTCCTGAGGACCTAACAACTGCCTTCGGCATTCTCATGAGAGATTCCCACCCGTTCTGCTTGTATTTATTTGTTTCAATATGACGTGCTTCATACCTTGCTGTGAGATTGTACAAGTTTCTAATAAACAACCAGATGCATTTGATTATGAAAAAGTACACAGCGTAGTTTGTAAGTTAGATATAAGTTATTATTTATTTTTTGTAATATTGTGATATGGTTAAGATTAAATTATTTATTTGAATTGGCAATTTTTGTTTCGTTGATTTCTAATATCTAAAGGTTTACCTTCACCAGATTAAAATAAAATTTAATAAAAATGTTTGAGGGTAATTTAAGATGATACTTTGCGAAGTAAAATGATTCACTCATAGTTACAGTCACGCTGGTCGTGGTCACATGTATTTATTGTATTTTCATTTTTGTGCCGGTTACAATATAAAAAAAATGGCGACCTCCAGGCACGACGTCGATAAAGAAAATACACATAAAACAAGAATACCGTTGCCAAAAGATCCATTACCAGCATTGCCGAGTCATTTATTAGAGGATAGTAATAGTAAAAAGCATCTAGAACTTCCAAAAAGATGTCCTCTGAGGACTTTGCTTGCTCAAAATATTCCCAAGCCTGGCCCTAGTAAAGTGGTGCCATTAAAACCTCGCATACCTCTGAAGATTGATACTAAACATGTTACATTAAGGCAGAAAAGTGACGATTTAGATTGGCATTATACAGTGTTCAAAGATAGAAGTGAAGATAAAGATGCAAGTGTTATATCTATTAGTGATGATGAAAGACATTTGGATGATAAGAATAGCCGAAAACATTTTGTAGAAAATAAAAAGAAAAATACTTTGGGAGTGAACGCTGTGACGCCTAATCTGCAGGAATGCTTGGAATCAAATCGTATTAAGAATATAAAAAGGAGTTTGAAAAGACCTCATAGTAGAGAGTTACAGGGTCTGTCACCACCGGCCCCTGTCAAACAACAAAAGGATGATGAAAAAGTAAAAAAACGTTTACACTTTGATGAAACTTTACAAGAAAGACTCGGGACTCCGGATTTCTGTAAGTCATTTAATGAATATGTTTCAATCAAAGGATTCTTGTGTTGTATACAACCTATTCATGACCTGAGCTAGAGTTTGTACAAAATAATTTATTAAATAAGAAGCAACCTTCCATTCCTCTCATGTCAATTTTAGTTCACGTAGGTATTGATTAGTTATTGTACTTATATTCATCGGTATTAGGGACAATATACGTTCACAGTAGATACTATGCCACAACTTGGTTTACTTACATCACACATGTTCAAAAACCTATTGATGATTTTAATCCTCGCAAATATAAAATTAGAATATAAATAAACCATATCATTTATGAGATCATATTTATTTAAGGGATATTTAGAATAATCAATTTGATTTGCCGATTACTAAATGTAAGACATTGATTTGAGCCCTGCTGTTTATTTTTCTTAGTCGGAGGTATGTGTAAATTAATTTGTTGATCTTTGTGCAAAAATTGACATCATCGGTTAAACACTAGACGACCGCTACTACTTCAAACCGGACACAAGTACATTAGTATTTGGTGGATATTTACAAACGAAGCATTCACTATGATTCAATAGTTGATCGAAAAAGGTGTGAAATAGACAACTAGTCGTAGATCGATGTAGTTTGTTGGTGATTTTGTTCATTCTCCAAATGGACAGGATACGTAATGTAGGTGGCAAATGATATTGTTCCAGGGAAGAGGTCATACATGCGATGCCTTAACAGAGATTATTCTGCGGATATGTTCGAGTATCTTCTGGATGTGGAGCGGAAGCCTCTTGATGTGCCTCGCACTCCCAGTGTCTCCAGGGCATGTGTTATCAACTGGTTAATAAAAATTAATGTGAGTATATACCTTTTAATTTATTTTTAAACACTTTTTTGCAAGTTAAGAGTCATCAGCAATTTGTACATGTCATCTAGTAATGTAGATTGTATTTGTTTTCTTATTAATTTCCTTGTTGTGGGATAAAGACATTTGAAAATATTATCTATATAAATAAAAATGAATTTCCGTTCATTAGTCTCACTAAAACTTGAGAAGGACTGAGCCGATTTGGCTAATTATGGTCTTGAAATCTTCGTGGAAGTCCAGGAAAGGTTTAAAGGGTGAGGATAGACCTTTGGCGGTGCGAAGTTCGCCGAGTCAGCTAGTATTTAAATATATTATAGTTGCGCTTGTGCTAAGGTTAGCCTGTAGGTAAATAATTAAGCACGTGCAGCCCAGGTATAAGATATACATAGGTACCTGAACGTTTTTGACAGTAGCTTTATCACCTGTACTGGAAATCAGAATAGGTACTATAACAATATTTTATTATTTTTCTTCAATGTGATTGACACCCAAGACTGCTCCTAGTTTTAAAATTTGAGCATCATATTACAAAGTTACAACTTAAAGCAAAGAATATTTTACTTATATGTTGTGGTATAGTTTCAATGTTTCCTATTTCTCAATTTTAGTATTTTAGAAATGTTTTCAGTTAGTAATTGGAAAAGATCTTTTCTATCTAATATAATCTTATAATAATAAAAATAATAATTCTCGTTGCCCCTCTGTTGCTATATCTAGCAGCCATTCCCGGGGCCCGGTCGGTGAGTTGGCGAGTCTCCGCCTGCCATTTTTACGTGTAATAATTACATTGTTTCGGCAGGTGCCCTAGTCATCCATAGTTCCCAATTTTCCAGTCCACAGCAACCCATCCCTATAGCCCTATCTTTTTTTTTCCATTATTCACAATAGTCCTACACTAACCGGGGACTGTCCTTGGGTGCATTTCCATAGTGCATACAGGGGTAGTCGCCGGTTTGTGTGTCCATTATAGTTAGATTAATGTTGTCTAAAGGGCCTCTGCGCAGTTGGCTTCGGCCCCTCGCACGCCTCCCAAATGACCGGGACCCTGTGGTCCCGTGAATGGTAAAGACATACAAAATAATAAAAATAATCTTTAACAAATTTAACTAAAAACAATTATATCTTTATAGTAGGTGTATTTTACTTCTACAAATTAGCTTCCTAATGGATAATAGTTGATTGTGTTATTTTACATGATGTCATTATAAAGTGTTATCCAGTGAGTAAAAAAGTAATTCCCGAATGTTTTTCCCTTTTTTGTACAATTGATTGTAAGTAATTTATTTATTGTTAGTTTCCTGGAAGTGTGTTAAAGACCATTGTCTATTAAGGACTCAACATTTTTATTTCAAGTACTGAAACAATAGCTGCAGATTTATATGCAATCAATATTGACATAGATGTCTGACCACTTACTGTTAATAATAACATTTGAGGAAAACCATTGCAGAAACATATTTCTAATTTGTCACTAGGTTTTGAAGTCAAACAAAGAATCTTTAAAAGGCACTCCTTTTCCTTACACAATATCACTATGCAGGTTTTAAAAATTAAAAGTTGCATCCAATATCCTCCGAATCACACATCATATTTTTTAGGACCAACTCAATGTTTTATAATGTTGTAGACCTAGGTTGTGGATCAACAACAGTCATTTTAAAGAAGAGGGTGTGGGTTTGACACCTACCAATAGCAAGTACCAATGTAACTTTTTCCGAGTTACCTGTATGTACCTTATAAGATTATTTAGACACCACTGACATACGATGAAGGAAAACATCGTGAGGAAACCTAGACTTATAATTTCTAATTATAAGTTTGATATCGCCAAACCGATGCCAAAAACTGAGCAAGCGTAGTGATTAATGTTTAAACCTTCTCCATGTGAGAAGAGGTCGTTGGTCAGCAGTGGCCAATTATAGGCTATTGATGTCATGTGATGTGTATCTATAGTATGTTTCCAATTATAGGGTACGTTTGGCAACCCGGCCGTTGTCCAAGCCGCGTGTTGGTACTTGGACTCGATCTTAGGAACCGGTCACGTCCAGGTGGAAAGGCTGCAATTGGTCGCAGCAGCCTGTTACTGGATAGCGCAGAAACTGAATGGTCCAGTGATGCCAGCGATGAGGCTCGTCAGGTACTCGTGTTCAGCCTTCACGTGTGAGAAGCTTTTAGCCACTGAGAAAGCTGTGCTGATAAGATTGGTAAGTCTTCATAATTTTCAACGGTCTCGTTAGAGTCCACAGCTGACCTATGACAAATTTACCTAAGGGGATGGCCATAATCTCCATTCCTGCCAGGTGGCTTGGAAATCGCTAAGTTCATGTTTATCAGATAGCCCTACAGCCTGGTCTATCTTCTAATATGCTAAAGTAAAATATTACGTCATCTACTACAGTAGACATTAGAGTTGATCATTCGCAAGATAATCCTATGATCGACTAAGACGATCACTAAAGTTACTAAACTTTTAGTCCTCTGAATATTGCTTAGGTAAAAGTGCACCCACAAAATCAGAAAAGGTCAGAATCTCTGACTGAATGGAAATAAATCTGCTCGGTCGTCATGTCGTTATATGCAGTTAATAAGGAAAACACAATACGTGAAATGAGTTAGTATACAAAATCATCCATCTGATATTTCGATGTTTAATTTATTGTCTCAGTATTTATCCTTAATCCTTAATCATTAGACCTGAGCCTTTGAAGAAGCCATAATTTTATCTTAAGGTTTCAAAAATAAGTGAAAAAAAGAACTAGTTGTCATAGTTGATCGAAGGTTAAAGTCAAAAGTTTGTCGAGGAGTCAGAAATACAACTATGTATTTTATTTAGTAAGGAAATGGAACAATTCTAAAATATCAAAGTAAAATAAAGTATGGAAAGAATATACGCCTAGTCGCCATGACGATGTTATCTTGGGGTCTCATTAGGTTTATTATTTAGCTTGCTTGTTAAGCCAACTACAAACATCATTTGTGCATAAGAATTTGAAATAAGTGTACCATTTCTTAGTCGAGTATGTCTTTCAGTTTGGTACACATTGTTTTAAGCTACCCAATTTGCCAAAATACCCATTCCTCGCTTTAGTGACTTGCTTCATTTGGCTTAGCAGTAATGTTTGAAACGTACCTTACTAAGATAATCGTAAAGAACACATTAAATCTGTTATTTTTCTTTAATACATTAACCTTTTAAACACTTTGAACAATGTAACCTTTTATATTATAACTTTAGTTAGACATACTAAATTAATTATTATATTTTTCGGCTTACTCTGGTAATAACTCGACGAGGAACTCGACTAGTCTCAAAAGCAGTGCGACAGTCGCCGCATCATGGGTCATGCGTGTTCATGAATATGAACCTCTAATAGCATGACTTGTTACTAGTCGTGTTCCTCGTCGAATAATTACGCGAGTAAAACAAAAAACATAATAATTAAATAACCATTCTTTCAGAAATTTCCCCGGCAGCCGGTGGTAGCCCAGGAATTCATAAATTACTTAGCTTGGTGGTGTGCTGGTGACTGCAGTGGTGAGATAGAAGTGGCTGCCACCTTCCTAGCCATGTGTGGAATGATGGTCGACCGTTTTCTATGTGATGAGTACCCGTCAGTGATAGCAGTGGCAGCTGTCAGAAATGCTGTGCTTCTGCTAAGGAAAAGGGAACTGTTGGCGCGACTACACGAGAGTAATATGTATGTATATTTTTACGGACTCTTTTTTGTTTCGTTATGCGGACTTTTGTCCCCACAAAAGAACAAGGAGTCCGCATAATTCTATGGAATGGAATTGCCGTAAAAAGGCATAATTCGTATCAGTTTGAATATTTTAAGTTGAGAGAATTATTTCTAATTCTCTTTCTTTCTTCCTTTCGTCTTTCCCACAAATTTTTCAAAAATCACCTGGCACTGAGAATTTTCGGACCTACAATTTCTGTGTTTAAAAGGAAAAGCAAAATTTAGAACGTTGTGTTTAAGTATTCAATGACCTACACTATAGACGTTATTACAATAGCCTTAATAACTGTCCTTCACCTTAAGGATAAAAAAAACACAAAATTGACATGTAGCTGTATCAAATAGTCTTCGCAGAACAGGTTTTTTATAAAATATTTAAAAAGTCTTGATTTTTGGGTAAATTGTAATCGTCGATATACCGGTTTCTGTTGATAAATACTTGTTTTTTATTTATTTTAACTACTATTTGACGACTGATATTAATTCCTTACAAAGGCAGATGAGTAAACTGGAGAAACTTGTTTGCTATAAGCTATAATAACACGACTGACATTCTAGTACTTAGGGTTGCCGACTTCTAGAAGAAGAATTTATTAATTCATTTACAAATTCAGTTATGAATGGATACGAGAATTATTACATTATAATAAATCGTAAAATGAGAAATAATTCATACGAATTTAAGTAGTGACTTAAATTAAATAATAATAATTAAATTAAATTAAAATTAAATTAAATTAAAATTACATTAAATTAAAATTACAATAAAATATGGTATAGCACAGTGGTGCTATACCATATTTTATTGATTGAATCCGACTCTTCCTTCATTGATAATATTCTTTTCCTCATTTCTAAACAGAAACATAAAACTCCAAAGTATACAATAAGAAATACATAAATAATTCACAATACAAGTTTCAAAACTAAGTATTTATTAGAAAATGTAGGTCAAAGAAGCTTTAGCCAAAACTACCATTTAAAACTTCTATTTTCAGATTCAAAATTGCAGAGAAAAAAGCAACAAGTTTATCGTACACTTGTGCTGTTTTACGTCGGGCTGTTCGTACTGTGGGTGCTCCAATGTATGAATACAAAACACCTCTGGAACATTATGGCATGGCTCCGAACCACATAGCACAGAAGATCATCAGAGCATCCAACGACTTATCTGTTATGGAACTAAGAGTTTCTGAGTCGAGGTTAAAACCAAATTGATGAACATATAGAATTCCATAAATGTGAACTAGAACTAATAGACCTAGACGATTAGACTGACCTTACTAAAGTTACGACATTGAATAATGTTTTAACTAAACATACATTTTTAAATGACATTAGGAATTGTTTCAATCAAGTCATTGCACTTTGGCAGACAAAAATGGTATCATTAACGAAACAGATCACGACTTTCAGAGTAGACTTTTTTGACGGACTGATTTAAATGACCATTAATTTAGAAGTAGAGGTAAGTAAATAATATATTACACACGACGTTGACTATATTTTCAAACTGACTCGACTAGAGAGTAGGAAAACATGAGACTGACTTCAATGATATCGATTGTGTTATGTTATGTAACAAAATGACATTAAAAGCTTTTTAGAGGTTAATTTTGCTGTCAATTTGTGTAATTCGTTTTTAAAACATGTAAATAATGATTAGATTTAAGAGCCATTGATCACAACACAATAATTCAATTTTATCAATAACGAATTTTGTGTTGTGTTTGTCCATACATTTTTGGTTGTTTATTTTGTATTTACGTCAGTTTTGTCCTTGTTTATGGGTATTTTAAAAATTCCAGTTATTAATTTTGTCTGATGTTAAGCCAGATATTTGATTAATTTTCATCCGTATTTCCTTTGTCTACTATTTATCAATTTGCTTGTTTGGGACTTTTTTAGTATTCATAAATTCAGTATCATTGTTTGCAGTGATTTTATTCAAGTTAATTCTTCAATTTTATTATCATTTCTTATTTGCCCTCATGGTGCAGGTTCACGTTCATTTCCTGACTATAAATATGACGAAAATAGATTAATTACAGTAGGATGACTGTTGTCAAACATTTTAAATACATTTGTAAACAGTTTGGACATTTTGAGTAATACCAGTGTGATTTTTTAATTGTCATCTCTGTACACGTAAACGACCTTTTATAATAAAAATAATTTATTTAGACTTTTGTTTTATTTTTATGCCTATTCTTATAATGTGAAGCACAATGACATCTGTGTTGTACAAAACTACGTAGGTAATATAACTATTACCTAACTAACGTTTGGATTTGAATTTCTCTGAAAATTAAGATACAATTATCACCAGTGTAATGTCAGATAATATGAAAAAGTTTCCGTAGAAAATATTAACACACTGTGACAAAAAGCTACATTAACATACTGTGACAAAAAGATACATATAAAGCGTACAATATCATTTGTGATATAGGTATTTTATCGAAAGTGTAGCAATAATAGTAAAATCAGTATTTCGCTTTCGCTAAAGGGTCAACGAACGAATAGAATCAAAATGTATAAAAACATGGTTGGTCTACCTACCTACGTCAATAACAATATCACTGGAGATAATCAAGTTCGCGTTGTTTTTGCTATAACAAGCCCTGATGTGCTCGGAATATTTTTCACTAGAACAAATAAAACTACATCACTTCTTTTCTTATTTATTTTCTTTAGTAGACCGAGTTGCCAACCGGTCTATCGCTACTGTGATAGGAGTATAACGTTCTTAGCTTACATCCTTTTCATATCATGCAAAATAACTCTTGCCAATAACTTACTATGGCATCATTAAAATTGACCAAATTTTTACAAAACCGATTTTTCTAAGTCTGATGTGAAATAGTCAGTTACAAAAGACCAAACTGTTGAGGATAAGGATTCATTGGTTCTGTGTGCAAAATCATTATGTAATGCAGACATTTTGAAGACGAAACCTGATTATAATGAAATAAATAAAAATGTGAACAGCTATTCTCTTGTAGGTATCACCGTAATTGGAAAATTGATTTAGGTTTATGTTCTTTATTAAGCGTTCGACTAATATACTTACTATTTCAAAAAGCTAGATTGCTAGAATAACGATTGATGACTAATTTATTTTGTAGCTAGATTAAGATTACCACACAACTAATCTTAATTAAGATAAAAAAACTAAGTGTTATAATAATTTCATCATCGATTCTAAACAAAGTGTCATTATACTCGGTCGCGCAGATATCTTATAAAATATCCATATATGAGTATATTTTTAAAATGTATTAAGGCTTGCCAAGGAAAAACATAAACCGGCTGTTCGCGGGAAAACCAATTCGTGTAGACGACATCTATATTTGAAGAACCATTTTATTGAACATCAACTTTAAACTGTGTAGCCGTACGTTCAAATTCAAATGACGAGTTCATTAAAATCACATCTTACTATTATAGAGTTGAACGAGTTTTCAACGTAAATGATGCTTTAAGCGAAAGAGATAATGTTTAAAATTATTTGATTCATTTAAACGGGTTTTTAGTCGCGGATTCTTGTTTACGGCCACTCGCCCGGTAGTGTCAGTGGTTAGTGCATGTACGTGAACTGTGCGCTGGCGCATTTGATAAAGTGACTAACGAAAAATAAGCTACATGTGACAGAGGTCAAACATTGATAATAGACGTAAACAATAAATGAATTAGAAAGTTTTTAAGTAAAACACAGTAACAATGATTTTAACAAGTGAGTATAAATACTTAATAGTATATTTATTTAAATCAGCAATCGTAGATGAACATGGTTTTACAAGTTCAATTTAAATCAAAATATTTGATCCTTGATTGTAGTATTTTATAGCTATGACGATTTTGATTATATTATGCAAAAAGCGTAATCAAGTCTTAGAGTTCAAATTGTTATAATTAGTAATGATCATCATCTGCGAAAGTTATTTTCTTATTAATAGCTTTATCTTTGAGATAGGTTATATGAACATCTTTGTATGACGTCACATAAACACACGTTACGGGTGAACGTGCCCTACGCGAACGATGTCGTTTTCTTGATTGGGGCTTTTGCGTCATTTGTATGAAAATTGCTCAAAAAGTTGATCTTTAAAGATTTTGTTGCCATGTATGTTGTATTATATTTGTATAGGTAGATGGGGTTTTTGATCTCAAAGTAAAATAGAAAGTGGAGTCTGAGTTGTTTGGTTTATGGAAGTTGTTTCAATTTCTAATGCATGAGGCTAATATTTGACTGTATCGATGTAGTGATTGTTTTTATTGCTTGTTGTGATAGTATGCAAGGAACATCAAACAACTTACTATAATTGCAATAATACTATTCCTTACAGGTATAACATTCTGCTGTCTGATGATTGCTGTTCAGTCACAAGACCCATTTTTTGGAAATTATTTTAATCCAAATCGACTATATTTTTCCGATAATTTTCCCTCAATAGTCCCACTTTCAATAGGTCGTGGTGGGATAGACGATGATGCATTACGAAGAGTATTTGGGAATGAACCACCGAGACAGACAAAACCGACGACCACAGTAGAGATAGAAAAGAGTACTGAGCTGGCGTTTGGTACAAGTGTTGAACAAGTCGATAATTTTGGCAAACAAAATATAATAAGTAGACAAATATCAACCCCATCAATACCGAGTAGACAGACAGCTCAGCAACTTGCTGTAGACAGACAAGACGGGCCTCAAAACACTCCAAACAGACAGGTCTTAGAAAGACAGCGACCGTACAATGTAGCACAAAATAGACCAAGAATACCACAGGAGAGACCAGAGATCTCTCTTGGAAGACCTACGGTAGCAATACCACAATCGGAATTAAACAGACCTGCGGTTCAACAGATATATTTGGGTGTACCAAATTCATTGCAAATACCGAGAGATCGGCCTAGCGTACCGGAGATTTCTCTCAGTAGACCATCAGTAGCTGTACCTCAAAGTGAGCTTCAAAGACCATCTGCACAGTCAAGTTCCTCAACTTTTGACTTACCTGCCCAATCTGCGGGTTTCAACAATTTATTGTATTCAGTGACCAACTTCGGAGTTAATTTGATGAAGGTAAACTTTTTTACTACGCTAAGACAGAATGCCTGTCGCAATACTCTTGCATAAACAAAGGAGAACTTGTATATTTAAAAGATTTTTAATTTTCCTCAATAAGTTATTGTAATATTAATCAATATGTCCATTTGGAAGTTGTGTGGCATATCAATTTTGCGAGAATATTAATATTTATTTCAATTCTTGAAGATTGCCTGCTTTTGTCACATATTGTATTAACAGTGAGGCTGCTAAGTGATTGATCTCGGGTTCAATTTTTAGACCGCTCATCATTTTTGTATTCTTGGTTTCAGAATATTGATACAGTACATTCTGGTAATGCGGTAGTGTCTCCATTCTCAATCACTTCACTCCTGGCTCTATTGCAACAAGGAGCGTATGGAGAAACTGAAGCACAAATAACAAACGCACTGCATATGTCACGCGAGAGTACTGCTTCTTCTTATGCTCGCGTTACTGGAGATATAAAAGTAAGAAACATGATTACAGGAATAATACTAAAATATCATAGAATAGGATTACATGTATGCTTTGTATATTCAATGGTTCAAACTATGGAATAAGGCTAAATATATAAATTTACTAAATCGATAATAATGGGATAAATAAGACTGGAACTACGAAAGTAAAAAATTCAAGTTCTGTAAGTACTTTCTGCTTTTATTGAAAACTGACAGTTATGGTATTCTTAAAACATTATCCTTAACTAGTTAACGTGTGTCATTAGCAGTCAAAGACTTAATATAACCTTTTCGTCTATAGCTTTAGTTCTAGTTACGAAAGTTTAGAGCTATAGTTAGCATTTAGAAATATTCAATTTTTGCCCTGATCTTTTCCAGAATCGCAGTTCCCGTAACGTTCTGAAAGTAGCAAACAATGTGTTTATAGCTGATGCTTTTGCTGTGAATAGAGACTTCAAAAACAGAGCGTCACAGAGTTTCTACAGCGACGTCTCACGCCTGAGCTATAATAGGCCCGAGGAAGCGGCTCGACAGATCAACACCTGGATAGCTTCCAGAACCAATAACAAAATCAACCAACTTATTGCACCAGGTAAATACTAAATTTTCTGCAGACAGATTATTGTAGAAATTTCAACCAACTGTATTAAATGTTCAAAATTCTAATTCAGTCTAAACCAAAAATGTCACTTAACCCAATAAAAAATTTTCATGGCGTGTCAAAAACTAGACAAAATACAAAATCCATTTAGGGCCCATTTTTCAATCATCACTAAATTCTTAACTGTAGAATAAAATTGTCATTTGAATGTTTTTAGTATAGAAGAATTGTTCAAGTCAAAGTTCATTCATCAGTTTAAATTTATTTGGCGTTGAAAAATCGACCCTAATGGTTTTAAAAACAAAAACCTGTATAACAATTGGCAAAATTTGGGTACAATATACGTACAGACATAATTATCTCTACTTACGTTACTCATTATGTGTTTATTTATGAAAGCCGTGGTTTCCCAGGGTCCAAATGAATCATAAGTTCAATTCCTTAGTCAACCGAGGCAAACAAACATTGATTGATCTTCCCAATTACGTCTTTAGGATTATCTCTGATGATGATAAAGGATGTTTAAGAATACATTATTATTAACTTTTACGACCCCAATAATTATAATATTAAATTTAACTTAGGTAGTTATAATCTCACGTCATAATATCTTATTTTATATTCTGCTAAAGGATCTTTCTTAAAGGTTTTGTTGTTTTTCGTTCTATATTTAGACATTAAAAGGAAGCTTGTAATCATAATAATATTCTTATTTTGATTATTATCTTTTTATTTTTTTAAAGAATTAATTTAGTTTGAATGAACAAAGAAACCCAAAGGCGTGTTAGTTATTTTGAGCTCTCAGGACGAGTCATGTTATGCTCATAATATGTTTCCTTTTTCTTTATTACTACTCATGAGAACTCCGAAAACGACGCCCCTTTATTTATTTATTACTCATGCATGAGAAAAACGTCTTAAACCTCCGGGTCACCACGAAATTTTTAACTCATTTCACTTTTATATTGTTTATCATCATTCTTTACAGAATCTATCAGTTTTCTAGTACCACGTAATTAGTAGTTGTTAAATACTTTTTGCACGTCATTAGCTATTGATAAAATTATTCCGTTTACTGTACTTTAGCGTCTCGAGACGCTCCCATAAATAGGATTATAGCGGACGATACCCAGTAGTGACGCATTTCAACCTGTTTGTTATTCTAGATGTTTATTTAGAGAGGCAGTCCTTTATAAAAAGTGCACCTGCCTTTGTAACTAATATAAAATTCTTTGTCAATTCGATGGCACAGATACCTAGGCCTTTGTTTACATTCTTCAAAGTATTGGGATTTTATTTAATTATTTTGGTTGATTTGGAATTGCTCAAAATTTTTAACAAGGAAACAAGAATTAGAAATGCAGATTGTGGTACCGCAAATTATTATTATAATATAAGGTGTAAAAGTTACTGATAAAATGCATTTTAAAAGTTACTGCTAAAATGCAAAATGCACTAATGCACTGTCGGTGAAAGTAGGCTTTTAGCTACGTTATTTTGAATTTTTCAATTATAGTAGTAGCGTAGACTCAACTACAACAAACAAATTGATAGATTTTTAGCCAAAGTACTTTACGTATTGGATTTTGGCTAAAAAAGTATTTTCTTGTGTTACCAATCAAAAACATGATATTATAAGGTAAATTCTACTATTTCCAGGTGCCCTAAGTAGCAACACGCAGATGGTACTCGTGAACGCTATTTACTTCAAAGGTCTGTGGGAGGTGCCGTTTAGAGTTGAATCAACTGTGCCTCGGGAATTCCAACTCAGTAGCGGACAAATAAAAACGGCCCAGTTTATGCGTACGCGCAGGATGTTTAAGACCGGTATGGATCCGACTACTAATGCTAGAGTTATCGTGTTGCCCTTTGAGGTAAGTTGTTATGAAAATATATTTTAAATGGTTTAAGATGGTAATATAACTATAGGTAATAACTATACTTTGATGATCGAGAAATTGCAGATCCGTAATACTGATGATTAACGGGTTTCGGGTTCGATTCCCGGGAATCATATTAGTTATTGGGATTTTCAATTTTAAAATAACCACTAACACGGAGTATGGAATTAGATACATCCCAATTCTAAATAGCCTGCTAAATGAAGCAACTATAACATTTTTGGCAATAGGGGTGTTGCCGTTTATCTGGAAAAGTTTTGTAACTGGACAAATATTTAATTATTTGTAAATAATAAGTAATTAATTAATCATTGTATTTTTATTAGTTGTTAATAATTATGGTTTACTTTACTTACCCATTCATTAATTAATCAATATCTAATTTACACTTTTCCAGCGTGAAGAATACCATCTGATGGTGATCTTGCCGTCGCAACTGGTAGGAATCAGGGGCACAATAGCGTCGCTGACTGATGCGAGGCTGCTGAGCTACCTGAGTTTCTCACCACTTGATACTGAGCTTGAGTTGCCCAAATTCACAGTCAGGGCTGACACAGATTTGAAAATTATTTTACAAACCGTAAGTTTTTACTTTTGTATTAAAATGACACCGAGTAGTCCTAATGATATTTTTTTGTTTACTGTCATTTGTGGTACAGTAATAAAGACTGCCGTTGCTGTTCTAGCTAGATGGCGTTAATGTAGTTAGGTAATGATGTTTTGTTTGTCCAATCGTTGTAGTTGATGTGAGTTTAATGTTCACTAGCTTGACACTACTTAATTTTTATGGTGTGTAAGTATGTACCTTAGTTATCCCTATCGTTACTGGCGGTGGATCCATACATGATAGTTCTCATTGCCAGATTTCGGCCTCAGGGCAGTTCCGCCACATGACACACACAATACTTAAAAAAATATACCGTCTTGTGCATTTTATAGTTCATTTTTTCTGAAAATAAAAGTATAATGGTCCTCACAACGTAAATAATTACTACGGAATTAAGATTTGTCAAGGTCAAAAGACAATTGATAGAAATTAAATTCAGTTGGACAAGATCAATAACACTGGTTTCCTGAATTAGGATTCCGATCCTTATTCCAGATTAGCTAAGTTCCAATATTGTTTGTAATAAGTTGAGGCAGTGTTCTATTTTTATGTGTTGTATTCGGTCAAGTTGCAGGTCTGTCTGCCTTTGCATAGCAAGATAATACTTTGCAACATTTTCTTTATTAACTCGTCGAGTACCGGTTTTATAGACACAATTAAAGAACAATAGGTCGCGGTCACCGGTGACCGCTTGGTGTTTGACAGTTTAAATCTTGAAATTAGGAACGTTTTTGTTATTGAATACTGACAATATTATCGTTTTTTATTGGTTGATGTCAGTTGTTGTGACTTAATAATAATGAAAAGTATCTGCGTTGGAATTAATGAAATAAATGATATGTCATTTTGGTTTTGGACATGTCCAAAAGAAACATGGTACTTATCTGAAATTTATGTTATTATTTATTCTTTAAAATAATAGTGTAAATACATATATAATAATAATATATTATGATCAACATTTTAATAGCGGAAGTATAAAAGGAAAATGGTGTAGGTGTATTAATCATTTCGCATTATTTTTTCAGATGGGCATAACAACGCTGTTCAGCCGATTTAGCGAATTGGCCGGTATTGGATCTTATCAAACCCATTCACCGCAGATATCGTCAGCTGTACATTCAGCCATACTGTCTATTGATGAGCAGGGAGGCTCTGCAGCAGCCGCGACAGCTTTCGCAGCCGTCGCTTTATCTTATGACGATCCTTCTGTGGTGTTCAAGGTCAACCGACCCTTCATTGCCGTACTATGGGACAACAAGAGCTCCCTACCCCTATTCATGGCAAAAATCGAGGACCCCATATACTAAAAGACTCGTAATAAACTACTATAATACTCATTACTACATTAATATTAAGCATCAATAATTTAAGAAAATAAAAACACATATTTTATAATAATGACTATTTATAGAAAAAATATAATTGTATGTAGAATTGGATCTAGTCTAATTTGTTCTTAGAAAATAAAATTATAAGCGTAACGTAATTTTATTAAAGTCTTATTTCTTTTTCTTAAATAGGTTGATGAACCAATCGTCGGCGAATATTCTTAGTTTTCCTTTGTAGTAGGTTTCAATTTGTTGAAGGGAGATTCCTTCTGTTTCCGGCATGAAGAAGTAGAGGTAGATGGTGCCTACGTATGCAAAGGCAGCGTACGTGGCGAAGGCTCCTGTCAATCTGAAATGTGTCTCCAAGTTTATGAGGGTCTTGGTACCGATGAAGGTGACCACATAGTTCCAGGCCGCTCCCCAGCCTTGTGCTGAAGCTCGACTCCTAGAAAAATAAATTTACATGTCATTGTCCTCGCAACATATGAGTTAAAGTAAACATCATGTAACATTGATTGGATCATGATATTCGATAATAATATTGAGAATTTCTTCCTTTAAAGTTATTAAATTCACATTAAAACTACGATCTTACCTGAAAGGAAAGACTTCGCCAAGAATGATCCAAGAGACGTTGAAACCAGTGCACACGGTGAGTATGTAAAAGAATATCAAAGGAACCATACTCTTCTCTTCTGGAAACGTCGTGGAGTCGTAGGAGAACACCTTGTCATCTAGTTGGGTGTGTGCGTATACGCTAAGGCCAGTACAGGAGATAGCCGTGCCAAGCATGGCTGTGATACCCAACTTTCTTTTGCCCAAAGATTTTATAACGCCAATCACGGTGATGCTCGCTAGTAGAGTTATAACGCCCACCATTACCTGAAATAAGTTAGGTTAGTGTAAATAAAAAACGTAAGACAACATCGTTATAAATGATTCATTTTTCTACAGTTATGTTATCAGCCCTGTAAAAATAAGCTCTGAATATCATATTCATATTTTATCAGTTATTTTCTTAACTTGAAAAACCGAGAACTCATACTTAATGAACTGGAAAATTCATTCTCTTATTCCTAGTGTTCACAAGCAGACAGATCACCTGATAGTAATCAATCGGTGCCGTCTATGGATACCCGAAACACCAGAGGTGTTACAAGTCTTTTAAAGTTCAAGAATTTGAGGATTGTTGGGGATTTGGGGATTGGGGAGATTGGGGAGGTTGGGGAAGAGGTAATTGAGCCTTAGACGCAACACAACCAAAATATTGTTTGACGTCGGTTTTCTGTGTGGCCGTGGTATCACTCCGGTCGAGCCGGAAGTAGGAAGTAGGAAAAAACTATCCACGATGCGGCAACGCTGCGTCACTCACTCGTCATCCAAATACACGTATCGTCATTTATAGGCCGCATGTATTCATCAAATGACGTGTCGTGTTCAGTAGGCCATAATCATTTTAAATGGACTTGACAAGAGTTTCAGTTAATGATAGCCGTAACCGCAAACACAAACGAGATATGAAACAATCCATTGTGTTTTATTCTTGAACAACATTGTTAGCAAGTAAGTAAAGATATTATGACAATAGTTACGTGTAAGTATGTGATATTTTAAGCCAAGTAACAAAGGCTAGGCACTCGCTACTGACGTCAAAAGCATAATTTGCTAATGGTAATGTAAAAAATGTGCGAATTTTACAAACAACGAGAAACACAAAAGAGGAGGTTCTCAATACAGTTACAAAAAATCGGTGGATATATATTTTTTGTTCGTTTTAAGTTACTCAAAGATGTCTACTTTTAACTTTGCAAAGGTTGAGATAACAACAGTCGTATCAGTTAGAATCTAACCACAACGATTGTGAAATTATTGCGAGAATTATTTTGTTTCAATAATTCTCTCCCTGTCTACCTCATTGGGGAATACAAGACGTGGTTATATGAGAAAATAATGATGATAATTGTCTTTGGTTGCTTACCACAATATTCTTGCTATCATCAGCCATGCCCATGGCTGAGCAGACGTTCACCATGTTAGGCTTGATGGGCGTGAGGCCGCTCATCACGTAGAATGTGAAGTACAACATCGAAAGACACAAGGGCCTTAGAGTCTCCTTGCAGAGCATCACTATATTAAATTCCACGAAGAATCTGCAAAGAAAAACATGCTTTTTATTACGATTTCAAAAGGTTTTGCAAAAACTCTAGAGGATTTTAATTATTTTTTTCCCTGTCAACAAGGAAAAAGTTTTGTAGATACTGGAAAATATGCTCAATTGGGGTGACGAAAGTGACAGAGTTTATTCAAAGTTAATACAATAAAGTCATGTAAAATTGATAGGGGATCGGTGTTCTAAAGGACATAAAATGAACTAAGAGTAGTAGTCGTATTATGAGTAAAATAAATATGCACCAGTCCTTATTCATGCTATACCTATGCTGACTTTCAACGTATCACAATCCGAATCATATATCTTTAATAAAACATCTTATTTACCTTCTAATACGGTTCATTTTAGAATGATTACATTCTGACTCTGCTTGGCCCTTCTTCCAGCAAATGACACAGCCGTCTAGGTTCTTAGAGTAGACCACAAGTTCGTCAAATTCTTCCTTAACATTGTCTGCTGTGGTCCACCCACGGAGGAAACACAAGGATTTGAGAGCGTCTTTCTCTCGACCTCGAGATAGTAGCCAAACTGGTGTGTCTGGGACCTGGAAAATAACATTTACATTATTCTATCAATGAAAAACTGTATCATAAAGCAGGGTTTAGAGTGCAAAAGTCCTATGATGATTACATTTTTTGGTAAAATTTAGATAGAAATGGAGTTACAGAAGAACAAGTATTACTTACGGCTCCAATCAACACAAGCAGCATTGATGTGAAGGGTATGGAGATGCAGACGATGGCTGCAACACGCCATGTGACCACGGAGCCGAGGAAGTACATCGCAAATACGCCGATGGATAGGAATAACTGGGTGACGGTACACAGGGCACCTCGCACTGATGGCTCACTGAAATGACAAATACAAACACATTAACGTACCTTATGATTTTTAAAAAGGCATAAAACAAATGAAATATCAAAATTTTGAATGAATGTTAGGTTCAAATCCATTTTTACCTGATTTCGCTTACGTAAGAGTTGATAGGTGCTTCCATGATTCCAGTTCCAATGCCCAGAAGAGCATTCCCAATGAATAGGACTGGTACATTCCATGCGAAGTACATGATGATCCAAGCCATGACATGAGGAAGATTGACTAGGAATGTGGCCTTTTTTCTACCAACGTAGTCCACAATCGGACCTGATATTACAGCTCCAAGTGGCTGCGTCAGGAATGAGAGACTACCTAAAGTGAAAAATGATATTTTTTGTTATTTAATAATTTGTACATTATTAATATGCAATGAGCATTACTTCGATTAACTAAACAACCCAAAATCTGGACATAAAATGTTCCGGGTTATACAAAAATATATGGGCACGATATGTTTTCTTACCAAACCATGATGCCTGAGTGTCTGTGAATGAGAGTCCTGTCTTCGCATTGAGTAGGTCGGGTATGACTATAGTGGCGAAACTGATGGCCATACCCAGGTCCAGAAGGAGCAGGTTTGGAGCCATACTGGCTATTAGCTGAAACAATGCCGTGTGTGCATTATAAGTTGGTAAGGTGACTTGGCAAGGAGACAGTGGTTCCATCATGCACGGTACAATTCTACGTGGAATTCATAATTTGGTCTTGTGAGTCTGACAGTAATGCGAGGTTTGTAAACCACCTACAAGTAAGTCCTAGGTATAGTTTTTTTTCTACAACGGGGGATGCCTTCAAAGGGCGCCAAGCCTTTTGGGGAGAAACACTAGGGAGTGTAGGATTTTTACTCCTCTAAAACCACCCCGGTGGCCAGCCTCAGAACCCGTAGGCGATACCGGGTCCTCTAACAGACCTGCCCCGGAGCCCCCACAGTGCAACGCCTGTTGCAGCACGTCCCTAGGGAGATGCGCGTCTCCCTTGAACCTAGCTCAGCAGCGCGTGATCAATGTGTTATCGTCTGAAGCCACTGGGGCCCACCCAGTTAGAGTCCCCACTCTAAGCACCCGAGGCCCCAAACCTAGGTATAATCCTAACTATATACCAAGGATATCCTTGGCCACTAATTTCTAGGTATCCTGTTTTATTATCATTTGGTTAAATAAAATTTACCATCACGTACCAGCGGAACACGTTTAGAAATATCTCATAATCAGTTGCAACATGTGAGTGGCTTTTGTACTGAGTTATACCTATAAAATCTTTGAATAATGGTATCTACTATCGCATATTTCATAATAGTTAAGCTTACTAAGGATTGAGTCCATTTGAATTCATTATATGGTGCATAATGCATAAACCATTCACGTGATCTGATTTGAAATATTTAATAAAAATTCGTTGTCTTCTAGTTTATAGGGAATCCCGTATGTTTGATAGGTACGTGAGTACATTTGCATAGAAAAACAACTGAGTGATGGTCAAATGTTATTTCCATTGGAAAATAAGAATAAAAGGGCAATGGCGATAAAATTGGTCACGTGTGGTACAAAAAACATTAGAATAAATAAGGTAGTATCAAGTTAAATCTACTTTTCTGTAGTTTTGATATATACTCAATTATTACACATGTACCTAAATACGGGCTATAGGGACAGTTATAGTTACCACAAAGAGGTGAAAAAGAAATATTATCACAGTACACACCGTATTAAAATGTCATTTTTATTGCAATTGTATTGTTGATCTAAAAAATACATTTTTTCTGTATTACAGTGTCAAAATACAAAAGACACCTTGAATTAAATAAAAACGTTCTTTTAATTTTATTTCCAGATTGGCTATAGATGATCTAACATACTAAAATCATTAAAAAATCGTATCAAATTGATATTTTAAATGCTTTTTACGATTAACAATCAAGACTAGCTAGATAATAAAATGAAACAATTTATGAATATTGTGTTTGAGTTTTAGGTCAAATCAAGCTGTAATTATGACTTATTTTTATTTTTATGAAAACATAATATTAAGAAAAAGAGTAACTTTTATAAGGGGGAAAATCATCCGATGACTTCTCCCGCCTGGGTGAGATGGGAGGGATTACTGATTAAAAACCACCCTGTTCCTACTTCTGCCCTTCGAGCCGGAGCCCCGGCAACCCTTTAAGTCCTCCGTAGATCGGTATCGGCATCAGCCCTATTGCGGAACGCGACGGCCCGTATGCTCGGGTCTAGTTCTATCCATGTTCGCCGTCCGCAGGCCCGTGTTACGGTGGCCGAAGATAGTCCCACGATCCCCGACACTCGGAGTGTTCTTTGCGACGACTGGATTGTGAGCGCTTCGCTGCGTAATGCGCCCCGCCTCCTCGCTATATAGCATGACTGCTTCGCAAAAGGAGGAGACGGAGAGGTCGCTGTCGCCGTTCACATCCCTGAGGGCACGGCGGTGCTCAGCCGACGCAGGACATACCCCCACCGTGTGTTCCACCGTGTCCTCAGGGCGGTCCTTGCAGTGATGACACCGGGGCGTTTCCTCCCGTTCTATCAGACACAGGAACCTCTCGAAGTACCCATGTCCGGTAAGCACCTGCGTCAGGCCATAGGTGAGGACACTATAACATTTCTCAAGTCACTCCGTAAAGAGGGGACTTACCGCTGCCATGGCAGCGAGCTCAGCCCTCGGCTGCGACAATCATTGATGCCATTCCGCCATGAGATCGCGCCGGAGTTCTTTCTGCCACGCACTAATCTGGCGCAGAAGCGAAGTTTCACCCCAGCAACGAGCCTCCGCGCGCAGGTAAAATTCGCACGCGAACACCTTTGCCTCCAGATCCCACGGCGGTTATCCGTCATGGAGGTTTGCTGCCTCCACAGAGATCGTCGTTGATTGTATCCCCGGATTATTCGGATCACTGTGACCCTCTGAGACGTGAGCAGCGCCCGAGTGGGCTGGGGCGCCGCATCAGGTTCGGCGCCTACACAGGGGCACCGTAGACTGTCATAGACCGCACGACCCCGCATATAGACTCACCCGAAGGTGGCGCTTTTCTGTGGCGCATGGACTTCGCCACGCGCACTACCTCGAGTCCCAGTTGCCGGATTCTTTTGACGACTGTCGCAACTGCTGTCGCCATCAAGTTGGCCGCCGCCTGGAGCAACTTCCTGATGCTGATGTTTCACAGGAGCGGCCCTAGAACCGAACCCTGTGGAACACTGCGTGACATCGCCGGTTCCTCTCGCCCCGGTGACCGGTGTAATCGAGGCCTGCTACCCAGCAGGCCTCGATTACACGACGGAAAAAAGTGAGTTATCCTAGCTTCACAATTAAAGTTGGATTAACAATTGTAGGAAATTAGGAACATCAACGGTTTAGTGTTTTTTTTATATTTTATATAGGTACTTTCCGCACTTTGTTTTACTTTCTGTATTAATGTTAATTGGTTTTTAACTAACCTATTATATTAGCGACACAATCAACAGTGCGTAAACGAAAAGATTAAAAAAAGAAACAGAAACAAAAAACCAGGGAACAAATCCGGTAATCGCGATTAGCTTTATTGTTTTTCTGCTAATTGAACGATGACGATTTTTTGTTTTTTCTCCAACCAGGCTACAATTATTTTTTTCGAGATAAGTCAAGTCTTTATTATCGCTTCTATTATTCTATATACATTTTAAATTGCCTTACATAAATAGGAAAGGCAAGGAACCATAAATAGGGTAAGCAGGTGCTTACAATTGTGTTAATGAAATAAAGCATTGCTTCATTACAAAATAATATGTATAAAAGTTATTTGAAAAAATTTATTATTTGGTTTTTTTTTATTTATCCCTGAAACTGCGTTGAGTACCAATAAGATGATTACGGTTACAAGTGCATTGTACTCGTCCAAAACATGAACCGCTGTCAAGGTGATGGTCGATTATTGCAGTTGATTATCCAAACAATGTAAAGATGACTGTGAGAGAATGACTGTACAGTATAAATACCTACTTATTACATTATGTACTTATATGGTGATTTACTCGACAAGAAGCGATCTTGTTGGGATTATTTGAGTTTTATATTCATTCCTAATACGTACCTCTTATGTCGTTTACAAATACATCCCCTTACCCCGGAATTTTTACAATTCAAAGCTTGGACCAACAATTTTGGAACCCACGGTCAGTTATATGTCAACACATAATAGCTGAACAACAAGTTACAAGTAGTCAAAGGGTAAAACGAATATTTGTCAATATTGAAAAATGTTAGAGGGTCGAGGCAAGTAACTTTCAATATTTGCTTCATATCGCCGAACAAAATGCTTTGGATTGGATTGGCATTGGTTGCCGAAATATCAGGCGATGAAGTATTGCGAAAAAGCATTTAATTAATTTCTTATGGGTCACTAATAAAGTTGTTGGGTTTATTATAGTAAAGAAAATTAGGTATTGGATACAAAATAAATAAATAGGTACTCACTTGTGCTGATACAGATCTTATCCTACTCACAGGCACTGGGACATTTTTCATATCTGCTACTACGTACACCATTTTTAAATTATTTAAACTAACTAATAACCAACTTATTTACAATTAAAAATTATTTAAATACTACTAATTACACTATCATATTTGTAAAAGTTTGAAAATTAATTAAATATGGATGACATCTCGAACGCGGGAAAATATTACTGTTTTTTTTTCTTTGTTCGCAGGGCAGTACACGCTTGCCGCGTTCAGCCAAGTTATGTTGAATGTCCTTCTTGAGACAAAACGTGAATTATTTAACGGACCGATACTGAATCATATTCAGTGCTGCTTTCGGTTAGTAGATGTTAGTAGACGAAGTGTTCATTAACTTATTCAAAAAAAAAAAAATTTAGTTAGCATTTAAGTAGACAGATACATGTTTAACAAAAGATGCATTTCATGTCAAAGTATATAATACTGTTAGTAGTTAGTACCTAAATGATATTTAAAAATAAAAATTTCCATAATCACCATTGGGCAGGTGAACTTTAATTAGTTTTTAATTATGCTTCATTTAATTTAAATTAGAAATAAGAGATTCGTGGAAGCAAGAGTATCGATATTTTGTTTAAAATTACAAATTTGTCGTACAATAAGTATTTTACAGAACCTTAACCTAACATATTTACCTAAGGCAGTGCAGATAACATAAAAAATAGTAGTAGAGAAACAAACTGAACAACAAACAAACTGACCTTTCGAAACAAAATACAAGAATTATTTTGTTTAAAGAACATGTTTAAAGAAACCGTCTTCAACCCCCTCTTTATTGGAAGTCGGTTAATATATTAACTCGTCGAGTACTGGTTTTATAGACACAATTAAAGAACAATAGGTCGCGGTCACCGGTGACCGCTTGGTGTTTGACAGTTTAAAACCTCTTAAGTGTAAGAAACACTTTTCTGAAAACCGCATCAAAATCGGTTGAAACAATCGCGAGCTAATCGCGCAAACGTATCCTGTATACGTGTGTGTGTGTATGTTTGCGACCGAGAAAATGATCAAATAGTTATAACATTCCTTTTTAAATGACTTCTTTTATAATGGAATATAAATCCAATTAATACTGACTGGTAATTATTTGTTTTAATTTATTCTCACATAAAGACATACCTAATTAATATTGTTTAATTTATGTTGATTTAATTGAAATTAAATTAATGTACAGAAGTGACACCTAGTAATGTTTCTCTATCCTTTAAGTAATGATTTGTGTATGTTATAAGTAAATAAATAAATTTTAGTTTCAATCCAGACTTAAGTAATTACAAGAAGTAATATTTACATCAACATCATCAACAGCCTATAAATGTCCACTGCTGAGCAAAGCCTCTTTTCACACGGAGCAGGTTTGAGCATTAATCACCAAGCTTGCTCAACGCGGGTTGGCGATTTCAAACTTATAATTAGAAATTATAAGCTCAGGTTTCCTCACGATGTTTTCCTTCACCGTTCGTCAGTGGTATGTAAATAATCTAAGAAACTACATATAACTCCAAAAAAGTTACATTGGTACTTGCAGTTGGTAGGTTTCGAACCCGAACCCTTACGGCTTAAACTGTCAAACACCAAGCGGTCACCGGTGACCGCAACCTATTGTTCTTTAATTGTGTCTATAAAACCGGTACTCGACGAGTTAAGCATGAGAAGTGGGTGGCTTAAACGTCCGGGCTACCATGACACTTCCAATGTACCGACACCTAGTAATACTTATAATATTGTATACTTACCTATAACATTGGTTCAATTAATGTTGATTTATTTTCAAAATAACGTCATTATTATTTTTATGGAATAAGCCGGTAAACGAGCAGACAGATCACCCGATGGTAAGCAATCGGCGTACACCTGGAACGCCAGAGGCGTCACAAGTGCGTTACCGGCCTTTAGGGATTAGGAGTTTGAGGATTGTTGGGGATTCAGGGATTGGAGAGATTGGGGAAGGGGGGGGGGTGATTGGTCCTCAATCATTGGGACTAAATTAAACGGATCCTTAATCGATGAGCTTGTATAAAGAGATCGATTTGATGAATGAAGATGAAACGAAAGAGTCGAGTGATTGCTAGTTTGATATAGGTATATTTTTTATTTAATTTCTAGTCAGAATAGTCAAACAAAAGAAAATATATGAAAAATCATAGGAAAAATTGAGAAGTTTTATATTTTTTTGTTGTAAGGTCGGCCTTTCATAAAAACAATGAAAGTTAAAAATTGATTACATTGTCAAGAAAAATTACATGTTTTATTGGCTATTGTTATTCACAGTACTTATTCAGTACTTATTCCCATGTTAATTAAGACAATATGATAATATCTTACCTAAATATAAAAAAAAAATAAAGTACACATGAGGTAACCACGTGAATTTAGTAGCAGATTTATGTTTAATCAAAAATTACCTAATCAAATTTAATTTTCAGTGAATATCCACTAAATTCATGTATTCGCAACTACTAAATGCTTCGCAAAAGGAGGAGACGTCATCACAGTCCCCCTCGCTCCGCATCATGACCCGCACTAGGGCCGAACGCGAGAGCTCGTCGTCGCCGATCACGTCACTGAGGGCACGGCGGTGCTCAGCCTACGCAGAGCATTCCCCTACTGTGTGTTCCACCGTGTCCTCAGGGCGGTCATGACACTCAGGCGTTTCCTCCCGCCCTATCATACACAGGTACCTCCCGAAGCTCTCATGTCCGGTGAGGACCTGCGTCAGGCGGTAGATGAGGACGCCGTAACGTCTCGCAAGCCTCTCAAAGAGGGGACTTACCGCTGCAACGGCAGCGAGCCCAACCTAGATAGTGCAGGTACGTAATAACTTGTTTTAGTTGAAAGCTATGAACAGGATACATGTATATTATGAGGTTAACAGAACAGAATAATAAAACTAAACTACTAATAACTGTACAATGGCCATTTACGTTAAGCGTCCTGGTGACCCGGAGGTTTAGAACGCCCGCTTCTCATGTATGAGGGTGCGGGTTCGATACCTACCAACGGCAAGTATCAAAGTGACTTTTTCCGTCTACTTTCTAAGATTATTTTGGAATCACTGACAAACGGTGGAGGAAAACATCGTGAGGAAACCTGGGATAAAATATGTAGTTATAGATTTGAAATCGCCAACCCGCAATGAGCAAGCAACAGGGAGAAATTTTGAGCATTAATCATCATTAAATTTAAATTAATAAAATTTCTCCCTGTGAGAAGAGGCCTTTGCTCAGCAGTGGGCACTTAAAGGCTGTTCAAGTAATATGATGATGTGACCATTTACTATCAGTAGAGTAGTACTTTTTGTGCTACATGGTTGTGGTTCAAAATGATAAAGAGTAAATCTAGTACCTACGCAGCATTTAACATAAAATAAACATCGAACTGGCATTTTCCTGGTTTCAATTGACAGAACGAGGATATCTTCGAAGATAACACTTTTAAAAGAATATTATTTCTACAATAAAGATTAGGTACATACTGAGATGCTATGTCAATGCCGAGTTACCTTTAATATAATTATGATTACCTGTCGCTACATCCTTAAGCCTGACCCACTTTACGTTATCAGGTTAAAAAATCTGTAGGTAATTTGGTTGGCTTAATTCTAAGTACATATAAAAATATTAAGTACTTAATCCATACGACTTATAAAATATCTTCACATTATTATAGCCAGATTGTCCAACGCTGGAAATATTTTGCAAGTCATTTGCACCGAAGTTTTGGATCAAAGTTGGTGCATATTTATAAGTGTGAAGTCAATTCGTGTTTTTATGAGGCGGCAGGTAAGATTTAACCATATTTAATTTTATTTGAGGCATTTAGGTACACCTTTTTATGAGAGTTACATCACAGACGATAAAAACTTGAAAGTTCATTAACGTATTTATACATCTGTTGGTGGGAAAGAAAACAGCTTGAAAAAGGAAGTTTCATAAGTAAAAAAAACGAAGTTGAAGGAAATTGTTGAAGAAAATAAAATCAACAAGGGTGTGTATACTGCACTGCAGAAAGAAGAAATCATGTTAGTCGGTCTTCATGTAGTGACAGGTCTCATCTACCTCTATATATATATAAAAATAAAACTCGTTTCCCGTTGTCACGCCATAACTTGAGAATGGCTGGACCGATTTGGTTGATTTTTTTTGTTGTTTTTGTTTTTCTCAGGGGAAGGTTCTTATGACAGAAAAATATCATGAAAATCTTACAGGAACGGGAGAAACCGGGATTGCGCGTACGAAGTCGCAAGCAAAAGCTAGTGACCAATAAAAAAGATTTGAAATGATGTCGCATATAAAATGGTGTAAGCTTAATATACATAACAATATTTAAGTACGTCGTTATGTAGTTAAGTACGTGACTGGTAAAATCCTATTCGCATTTCAACTATGAACGTTTAGGTACTGTATACAATAGTATGTATAATTGAAATGAAGCCTTGAAATGAAGAACACCTAATTAGCAACACCAATGATCGTGATGAATAAAAAATGACAAGTGATTTGTTAAAATTTATAAAGGAAACCATTTTTCATATACACTTGGTTTGACAAAAGGGTTAATACAAAATTTATAATTCATGAATGGCAGAAGTTGTAATTACATGATACATACATAGAATAACAATGTATCGCGTAATAGATTGTAATTGATGTCGAATAAAATTCACTTTTTATTTTGGAAAATATTTTTTATGTGATTATCACAAAACTTCATAATTTTTAAGTAGTTAAACGAAATTATAAAGCACTAAGAAATAAGAATATTCTAGTCTTAGGACACGAAGGTGTGTGTAGTTGTGACTTCTGAATCAATATAGTTTATGACTGCGGTGAAAAAGTTATAAATATTTTATTGTAATTGAAAATCAACAAGTTACAGTCGTTCCATTACAAACAATACTAACAATGTTTTGATAAAATGTTGTTATTTGTTTTGTTGGGTGAGACATTTTTTATTATATTCTCTGTGATGCTCAGTATCAGTAGCAAATTAATGCAACGATTTTCAAAAATGAGTTAAACAGACGTATTAACAAATGAAGCTTGATAATAGATAAGGAACAAATAAACATTTTTGTATTGATCACAAGTAATTTAGGATATTCAAGTGTAGGAGAGCCATGCTACAGTATGAATGGGCTGGCCGGAGTGATACCACGGCCTCACAGAAATCCGACGTGAAGCAATGATTGCATTGTGTTTCGTCGTGTGAGTGAGGTTACCAGAGGCCCAATCTCCCCAATCCCTGAATACCAAATAATCCTACAACTTTTAAATCCCCAAAAGGCCGGTAACGCACTTGTAACGCCTCTGATGTTCCAGGTGTCCATGGGTGATCCGTTTGCTGGTTTACCGGCTTATCCCATAGAATATTTTTTTTCAGAATTAGGACAGATGTAATATCTAAAGAAATACTTATGTGTTGATCTGGTGAACCGAGCGTAGAACTGCGTATTGCTTGCCAAACAATTTATGATAAACAAACCCAGAGGGCGAAAGAAGAAGGACTTTATGTAGTAGTGGACAATGAGGAATGATAAATAATCTATTTTCTCTTTTTTCAGTTTTTACCTCAGTAGATTTGACACAGCAGCATTTGGTTTATGTGAGTCAATTATTTATTTATTTATCTTCTTGAATTCAATAATGTAAATTATCTGATATTACCTAACTCTTAAAAATGCATTGTCCAGATTCTTAGATTTTATTAACTGGCAAGGCGTGGGAATTTTCTTACTTGAGTAATAGTTATAGCATTTTAGTACTTACATTCAAAATCTTGTGTCAGAATTAATTTTCTTCACGTGTTTACCAGTATTCATTCGTTTTCTTTTCAGCCAATCAATTACTGCAGTTTGGCATCGGTGTGTGTACACGACAATCGTATGGTATGCGCAGCCACTGAAGATGGGTGCGGTCGGAAGACATTCCTCGACCAGTGCGACATGTATGAATATAACTGTGATTTCGGTGCACGTATGTATCAATTTTGCTTTAATTCTTCAATTTACAATATGTGTTGCTATTAAAACAAAGGGTTTCAGTATCCTAATCGTTGTATAATAAATCTCTTTGTACTTTTTTACGTATTTGATACACTGTGATGCTATAAATTAATTAACCTTTGTTATGCATTTTACATTTTATTATTATTTCCACTTGATTTAAAGTTCAATAATTCAGTTTATGAAAATGTTTCCTCTATTGTTCATCCAACATTTTTACTTGACAAAGCTGTAACCGTTAAAACAAAAACTAAGTACCCAATAACGAAACGTACTCAACAAACAAAAACTGGCAATTAGTCAACGTTCAGTTAATTTGTAACAGGCACACACGTGATGAAGCAATCTTTTGAAAAGCACATGTCCTCAAAACAAAAGGCTACACGTTTTTTAAACTATAATTATGCAAAAAATTATGATAAACATACCTTATTAGTTAATTTGTAGATTTTGTATTTTTTATTATCATTTGGAAATAACAGAATTGGTGTTCAATTGCCCCGGATGTAGGTTTAGGTACACGAAACGACACCCCGCGTGATTGACTGCTTTCTAAAATGTAACATTGTGGTGTACTAACACGTTTAAATGAGCGTGGACTAAACAGTTCACATGGCGTAGGTTTTTGATTATATTGTTTGTTATTATTTTTATAAAATTCAAATTTCATGGTACCGTGAACAAAAACGTTAGGAATAAAAATGGTTTTGGAGTAAAACTACAGATAAAATATTAATTTTGGTAGTAATGTTTTATCTGTCCTATTTCAGGGTACAGAAAACACACGGGTCCACCGAGTAACTCTTGCCCAGGTGGCCAACAAGACATAGCTTGCAATATATGAACGAAGATAGAAAAGTATTTTAATAAAATAATTAAGCATTTCATCCTTTGTTTTACTCCACATTTTTATTCTTAACGATTTGTTTAAGACATTATAATTAAAACGTTACCTATTATAATGTTTATAAATTTTCAGGTTATCGGGAAACCTACAGCGTATTTTGTTTAGGTCCGGAATTAGATATAAGCGACCCACTCCCACTCTCTTTTCGTCCACCAACAACATGTAAAACCGCACTAGACCACAACAGGCGTAACTTTGTACCGAACAAGACACCACAACATGCAGGCATATCTATACAGAGACGTGTAGGTACATCAGCTTTGCCATCAGTGCCTTGTGAGAAGTGTGTGACGACAACGTGGCCTAGACAAACAAAAGAAGTTGATTACCATTTCTTACAAAAAATGCCGTTGAAGTCACTGGTAACGAGAGCACCGCCGCCATGGATACCACCGAAGCCAACATGGCCAGCACCACCGATACTAACACCACAAATTTCATACACTTTGCCATTTAATCCAGAACAGTATATAGATATTGCTGCAAATACAATAGGAGACGCGACATATTATTTTCCATCGAGATATACGCAAGTAACAAAAGAGACTACCGAAGATGATGACTTTCTTGAACATCCAGACGAAGATGTTCAATCATTGGTAGACATAAATGATCACATTGGCGCACTGAAACCGACAACTGAAGAATATAAATTGGTGGAAGCGTTACATGCCTCTACCATTGAAACACTCAGTCCTGAACTGAGAACCAAGTATATTGAGGCTTCTGAACAAAACTTTAAAGAAAACAAACTAGAAAATCTACAGACACATCGACGAGTTTATTCACCAGAACGCACCTTTGAAAATGAACAATCATTTGATCAAATGCAAAAACACGATCGGTCTTTGGAAGAAGAGTTTAAATTTATTAATTTTCTGGATCCTGAAAATCCGATGACAACACAATTAAATTCTTATAACATACAAGCACCGCAAACTGTAGCACAATTCATACTTCCTCCTCAGGTGAAAAGTCATTACTTACAGGTTCCACCGGCAAAATCTAACAACTTGTCAAAACTTCAAAAGCATGCACAATATATTCACTTCAATGAATATAACTTACTAGATCATTATCCCGATAATATACCTATATATAATTCGAAACGAACAACATGCCAATGCAATACATGTAATATGAAAGTGGATGCGCATAAACCGACAATAAAAACATTTCCAAACTATAAAACCTCTTTCGTAAATTTTAACAACCTTACTCCTAGACCAGCCGACGACGTAAATCTGAATACTGTAGATTTCGAACTGTGTTGCGATGATAGACCTAAAACTTGGAAAACGACGAAAAATTTCTTTTTTACTTCATCACCTAGGATGACAACAATGATACCAGATAACGTTGAGACCACAACAACGTCTAAGCGGGATACAGAATGTAAGCTGAATAGTTTGGATTAGTTAGTTTATTTAACTTAAAATCAATAGTTTATTACTTCTGAAATTGATAATGTTTTCATTATTGATGGATGATTATTATTAATAATGGAACGTTTTTACAAAATAATAATGTTAGGACACATGACAGCTTTATACATCTACAATTTCAGAGCTAATATTTTGTTGTACCTAGATGTAGTGATTTCAAAAGAAGTTGCTGTTTTTGTGGTTCTTAAATTTTGGTTTTTCTAAAATACGCGTCTTCAAATATTTTTACTGTGGTTCGATAGCGAGGATTCGATGAATCACAAGTGCAATATAAATTGAAACGACTCACATATTTAAAGCAATTTTAGAAACATAGAAACAATATTTTTTTTATTAAAAAAACAGCAACTTCATTCAATCTCGACCCTGTTTCTTTAACAAAATTTCTAGGTAACAAGGTCGATTCACTACTGATTTAAAAGAAACAAATACAACAAAAGCTGTATCATCAATATTGCTTAACTTAAATAATGAATTTAAAAGTCACTAATTACTTTTCTTTTTTTTCCGGAACAGCTTCATTACCAATAACATCTTCTAAAAAACCGGAGACAACAATAAGTACAACAGAGAGAATCAGAACTACATCTGTAATAACAACCACAAATAAACAATCGGAGAGCACCTTCAGTAATGAACCAACTACGGTGCCAAGTGAAATACCTACTACTTCAACATCCACTACTGCTAAACATACTACTACAATACCTACGACTACAAAAACTACTACTAAGCCTACTACAACTTTAACTACAACTACTACTAAGCCTACTACAACTACTACACTTTTAACTACTACTACACCTGCAACTACAACAACAACAACTACTACTAAAATTACTACACCTTCAACAACTACCACAACAACAACTACTGAATCTACTACAACAACAACAACAACAACAACAACTGAACCTACAACTACAACAACAACAATTGAACCTACTACTACAACAACAACAACTGAATCTACTACAACCACAACTACTAAACCTCCTACAATAACAACTACTAAACCTACTACAACAACAACTACTAAACCTACTACAACAACAACAACAACAACAACTGAACCTACCACAACAACAACAACTGAACCTACTACTACTACAACAACAACTACTACTACTGAACCTACTACCACAACAACGACAACTACTGAACCTAGTACAACAACAACAACGACTGAACCTAGTACAACAACAACTACTACTGAACCTACAACAACAACAACAACTACTGAACCTACAACAACAACAACAACTACTACTGAACCTACAACAACAACAACAACTACTACTGAACCTACTACCACAACAACGACAACGACTGAACCTAGTACAACAACAACTACTACTGAACCTACTACAATAACAACTACTACTGAACCTACTACAACCACAACTACTGAACCTCCTACTACTACAACAACAATAACAACCACTGAATCTTTTACAACCATAACAACTACTACTTCTTCTACAACCACTACGACAACAACCAAACCAACTACTACTAAACTAACAACAACAACCACTAAATCTACTATAACTACAACTAATACACCTTCAACAACTACTAAACCAATTACAACTACAACTATACCTTCCACGACTACAAAAGCTCCTACAACTACTAAACCTTCTACTACAAGAACAACAACTACTAAGCCTACTACTACACCTACCACTACAACATCTACTATTACTACTACTACTAAATCTACCACTACAACTATAAAACCTACTACTAGGCGATTAACTACCACGAAGCGTACTACTACACGTGCTACTACGATTCCTCCTACTAAACGAATACCAACTTATTATCATACTACGCCATGGTGGTATCCAACGACATGCAAAAATATAAATTGTGACAGACCTATCACATGGTTCACAACAAGGAAATCAAGAAAACGCAAACACTACAGGTATAATGAAAAATGTATATATACTAGTAAATTTGTATTTCATGAATATATATTGTTTGGACTTACATTGTCATTTTTATTACAAGTCCAGTCCAATTTTTTCCCGTCATATATTTGTCGTAATACTATTAATAATAGTCGTACTAGTAGTAACACTAAAAAGGTTCCTATTAACAAATATTAAAATTAATTATATTTTTTCAGGCTACAAAAGAATATGTGGTAATAACATATTCTCAAATGACCAACATTATTCCAATATTTTGGATAACATAAATATATATCCAGACTCAGACTATCTTGAAAATGAAGATGAAACAAGTACATCCGAGAATAACTGCGATTGTAACCGTCACTTATCACCATGTGATAGGCCTTCTACCTGGCGTACCACATTGGAACCAAATGTACCAACAAAAACTACATCAAAGTCTACAACTCCAAGATCTACGACAATTCGGCAAACCACCGAAAAGTCAACGAACTACGTTACTATACCAACCGTCCCTACTTATACCAGTACTGAACCAACTGTGCCTTCTTCTTCTCATTCCACTACCACTACCAGGACAACAACTACTACAACTGCTGCTAGAACAACTACTGATATCTTTTTTCCTACTACTACTGAGCCTTATACATTTTATCCAACTACCACGACAGAAAGTCCAACACATAAAACAACTACTACAACCGCTCCAACAACAACTACTACAACCACTGCTAGAACAACTACTGATATCTTTTATCCTACTACTACTGAGCCTTATACATTTTATCCAACTACCACAACACAAAGTCCAACACATAAAACAACTACTACAACCGCTCCAACAACCGCTCCAACAACAACTACTACAACCACTGCTAGAACAACTACTGACATCTTTTATCCTACTACTACTGAGTCTTATACATTTTATCCATCTACCACAACAGAAAGTCCAACACATAAAACAACTACTACAACCGCTCCAACAACAACTACTACAACCACTGCTAGAACAACTACTGATATCTTTTATCCTACTACTACTGAGCCTTATACATTTTACCCCACTACCACAAGTCCAAGAGATGTAACTGATGTGACAACAACAGTGTCCACAGCTACAACCACTCGTAAAGTAACTAAGTCACCAAAAATAACGACCCCAATTAAACGAAATTATGGGTATCCGACACACCCTTGCCAGTTTTTGGGATGTGATAGACCTCATTCATGGCTTATAACTACGAAACGCAAACGATTAAAAAAATATCTTCATTAATGTATAGACAAACTGTTTTTTTATTTATTAAATAAGTTAATTAAAATATTATGTGTTTCATTTAATTTATATAGTAACAGGTAACCTATTCTTCTATTGGTTATCTGTAATACTGGTTATTGATTAATCCATTCCATTCCATATCATTCCTTACCATTCCATACCATTCTATACCATTCTATGCTATTCCATACCATACCATTTTAAATTGTATTATTGAAAATATAGTTTATGTAGAGTCATATTCCTATACTTACGTAAACGATAGATGTGCCAGATCATGTCAATACATTCATAAGATATCAAGCACTGCTTATTCGAGGAGCGGAGGTGTCCTAGATTAAAGTACCACAAATTTATGACCAGTTATGATTCTGAACAGAATTCCAAACTTTGTAATTTGAGCGTATTTTTTTTATTATTAATTTGCCCTAGTTGAGAATCACGGAGATCGTTTGTAACCATTTGACTAACAATTAGTTTTATTAATTCATTCAGTAACAAATAGTAGTAAAGATTCATGTAATTTTGTTATATTTTTTTTCAGGATGTGAAGAAGTTGAGGTAGATGAAAAAAATACCACTTCTGATGAAAATATTACTAAAGCACCAGTAGAAAATAACACTCCATCTGAAAATAAAACTGATGAAACACCTGCACGACCTACCAGTGGTAGAACGAAAAGTATTAATGAGATTCCGAGGAATGATGAACTTTGTGAGACTAATCCAAATTTAAAGAATAATTGTGTAAGACCAAAGACATGGTTGACAACTGTTAAAGGTGAAACTAGAGATTTCTTTAGAATTCTGATAACCTCAACACCCAAATAAAATGTTTCATAATAATGACTGTTGTTATAATTTATAATGTTACTTATAGTATTTCTTAGAAAGCACAGTTAGGATGATAGCTCTGCAAAAAGTATCAGGCGCTTTAACCTTTTACGCATATTTTTAGATTTGAAAAGTAGTCACATAAATAATCAATTTTGACCTATAATGGAAGGACGATGAACAAAACGAGAAAGGTAATGAAAACAATTTATTTTATAGAGCAACAGTATTTACAGTAACACGTGAATGCCGTGCATCCACTGCGTATAAATCACGATCAGCCTCGATCCGAGGCTCTCATGGTTATTATAACTACATTCATATATCTAGGTAAGTAGTAAATAAAATATTTTACCTAAATCTTAAACATAATGGCAAGCATTTGATCGGTACTAATCCCAAAAATATTTCGCCTTATTACTTTGAAAACAGTTGAAGACACTTATTTAAAAGTGGTGGAATGTTGATGAAGTTTTATGTTGTTTATTATTGTAGTCATATAGAAATGATACGAATCGAGCAAAGAATGATAACAAGAATATTATATAACCGATATGTCTTTTTAATAAAAAATATCCTTTAGAAATATGAATATTTTGGGATAGTGGATACTATTAATAAATACAAAAATTACATATTAGTATATTTGTACAAATCAACTTAGTACTACGAACGAACAATTTCTTGAATAAGAAACAATTTTGCCAAAGCAAACATCTAACCTAAACACAATATCTCTTTTTACGTATACTTATTTAATTGATATCTTTCTACGACTTTGAATGATACTAATACCTGTACAACTCTTACTGATATCAGATCAGTTGAATTAAAAGAAGAAAATCTAGTTGAAACACTTGTAGTAGAACCCAGTCGACAAATGATGACTATATTATCAATATAATGTCGGTCAGTATCACTTCGAACTCACGCATCATCTATCAAATCATTAACATTCGTCTATCTAAGAATTTCAATTAATTGTTTTGACTAGCATCGGTTTATCAGCATCGCTGCTTACGACTTTCTTCTTCCTGAAAGCGTTTATTAAGAAATCATCAGCGAATATTTTTCTATCACTTTTGTAATATGCTTCAATTTCGGCTAAAGTCTTCTTCTCAGTTTCTGGTAAGAACAAATACAAGTATATTGTTCCTATGAAACCGAATATGGCATATATACCAAATGTTCCACTTAGGTGGAAAGCATATTCAATATTGTAGTTAGTTTTAGCTGCACCGAAGTAAATGATGTAGTTTGATGCAGCTGCGAGGGCCGTGGCGATACCGCGGCTCCTGGAAGATGATTAAGTTTTATTTACAACGGTGTAATGAATACAGTATATCAATATGATTCAGAACGTAAGTCAAAATGAAATAGACACTTGTCTAATGATGATAAATTTATATACAAATATTAGGATTCTTTTTAAAGTTAAAATTAGTATTTCCAAAACATTATTATAAAAAAGACACACATACCGGAATGGAAAAACTTCGGACAATAGCACCCAAGGGATTCCAAGTGCGTTGAAGAATATGAGTGATAAGAATAAGACGACAGGCAAGAGTTCCTTCTTGTCAGTGAACGTGTCGATCTCGTAGGAGAAGACGCTGGAAGGAAGGTTCATACGAGCGTAGATACCGATGGCCATGCTACAGCAAGCTGTTCCCAACATGGATCCAACGACCAGCTTCCTCTTCCCAATAAATCTGACTATAGCAGCTGACAGTAAGCTTGTTACTATGAAGAGAGCGCCAATGATAACCTGAAAAATATGGGATTTATGTTTATGTAAATATTTTTGTATTGGACAGTGAAAACTTGTATGAAAGTTGCATATATGATTAGATTTAGTTGATTTTGGCAAAGATAATTCGATGTGATGGGGTGATAGGTATCATCTTTTTGATCAATGTACTTAATTTCATTCTATGGCAGCTAAGCTTATTCAATGGTATACACCATGATGTAAGCTTCCATATGAGATATAATTTATCACTGTTGAGCGATGTAGAAAATAAACTGACCAATGTGCCCATTGATCAATCAGAAAATATTATTTAGGTAAATAAAATAAGTGAAACCAAGAGCGATGCATAAGGGGGTAAAGTTTTGAATTCAGCCCTTGAAATTAATTCAAAAATGCATTCTTCACATGTTAATCACGAACCTAATCTAATTCTGGTATTACAAAAATAAATAGCTGTATAATAAGGTCATCAAGATTTCATCTTGAATCTTCAATATACAAACAAGTGCATAATTTATATTGTAGCAGTGAGAATCTACCTACGTAATGTGCTCGTTGAATATAAATCTGTAATTTACCGAATTATATAAGAGCGAGACAAACGTGTGACATTCATTAACATAATACATAAACATCAGGCATTTAATCCCCGAAGGGGTAGGCAGAGGTGCACATTACGGCACTTAAATGCCCACTTTCCACTATTTATGTCACGAGTCCTATGTAATAAGGGGAGAGCTTATTGCCATATACCGGGCACAATTCCAGACTCCGTGTTACTAGTGAGATTCTTTTTTTAAATCCCATTAGTACTTTGCCCGACTCGGTAATCGAACCTAAGACCTCTTGCCCGGCAGTCGCACTAGCGAACACTTGGCCAATGAGGCAGTCGGTCGACATTCATTAAGTATGTATGTAGAACACAAGCATAATTCAAGTTAACATAGAATTTCATGATTATAGACATTTGAAATGTGCAACACATAGTTATGGAATAGGGTAAATTTGGGTTCGACAGGGTTTGAAAAATTCTACGGACACAACAAAAAGAGATAGAATTTACTTGTACGAAATTGTCAAAACAGTTGATGAGGCAATAAGATTTTTTTTATTATATTTGATGAGCCGACGTTTGATCACTATCTCGCCTGTTGGTAAGCGATGATGCGGTCTACGATGGATCACGTCGACCCATAAGCAACCTTATTAATAACCTGAAGTAATAAATAACCTAATTGGAATTCTATAGAGAATACTATTTTAATATAGTTACTTACAACAATATTCTTGGGGTCATATTTCATTCTTAAGGCTCTGCACACGTTTACCATGTTAGGCCTCACGGGCACAGCTCCACTCATGGTGTAAAAGAAGAAGTACGCTAGCACCAACATAAACGGCTTCATGGTTTCTTTAACGAAGAATACGTATTTTATTTTTAAAATAATCTTCTTGAAAGAACTTGTGTCGTAATGTTCGCATAGTTCCAAGATCTTTCCTTCTTTGGCACATAGCACACATCGTCGTAAGTCATCGTGGTATTGTATCAGTTCATCAAATTCTTCTTTCACGTGTTCTGGCTTTGCCCAGCCACGGAGACGACATAGGGAATTCAGAGCTTCTTTTTGACGGCCCTTCGATAGCAGCCATATTGGAGTCTCTGGTACCTGGAAAACAGTGGATTTACGTGTTTAGAAACAGTTTGACATTATCAATCAGTTTGCAACTTGAGGATCCAGACAGTTTGAGTACATTTTGTATCTTAGCAGATCTTACCTATAGTATGAGCAAGTATTATGGTTTATCTAACGTGTAGTTATTCATTTATAATTAAAACAATTACATTATTATTATTATAGTTGGCCAATGTTAATGTACATCGTAAATATTTCTAAAGGAGCATCGTTGTACTAGTTATTAATATAGAGAATGTTTGTGTGAAATTATTATGCTACTGTTTGTGTTCTGTTATCAGTCATAATAAAACATTCCGTAAGTAGTTCATTGTTCATTATTTTCATTTTTGTTCTGATAAAACAGATGTTTTAATTAAATACTGGTTATCCATACAAAGTTTAGATTAACTTGGAATCAATGACCGTTAACATAAACAATTTAGGGATAATTAATAAGTATTCGTTATTGTAACGATTTGCTGTGGTTTTCTTACTATGTATTTTGTTGTTATAATTTGAGAAAAACATAGGACATGGAAAGTTCCTAAATTCTGTTTGATATACCTTACGGCTGTATTACATAGCCATAAGCTAAAGGAGATAATCAAGGTCATGAGTTCTGCCTTGTATACAATATTAAGTATCATCTTTTTTGTCACTTAACAAAGTAAAATATTTAATATAAGAATAGGTACTTTGAAACTTAAAACAAACATAAATTAAAATGAACATATACTATACGGAAGCTACATGTGGATAAGTGAACAGCCTCCAAAATTTGACCGATACAGTTACCCAACGACTCCTGAGGTCAAGGCTGAGATGTAGCACGAAGGTAATCTTATTTATTTATTGTGTTAGGAAAGGAATTTGATATAATAAATTCTATTCAAGTATTCATGCGTTTCGTTTTTGGGTTGTAATGTGAATGTGACATGCGATATTCTGTCACCTTCCGATTAGTCATTTCATTAATGTTTCATTAAGATAATGTTCTGTCCATAGATACTTTAATACTTCTCTTTATATTTCTCGACAGAAAAGCGTTTATGTTATTAAGATATATATATTTTCAGAGACTGTCGTATGGCATTAGCGAGACCGCTGCTGTATATCTACAATCTTTGCCTCAAAACATCAGAGTTTCCGGAGATGTGGAAGATTACCCGAGTCATACCGGTGCCGAAGGGAGGTTCGGGAACTAAAGTTGAAGAATACAGACCGGTTGCAATATTGTCAACTATGGCTAAAGTGTTGGAGTCAAGTATTTATGCGAATGTTTATCGGCAAGTTAGCGTGCAACTCACAGATGCGCAGCATGGTTTTCGGCCAACTAGAAATACCACCAGCAACCTACTTTGTTACATGGCAGATGTGGTACCAACAGTGGACAGTGGGGGGCAAATCGATGCTGCATATTTTGATTTTAAAAAAGCGTTCGATTTGGTTGATAACGACGTCTTACTTAAAAAATTAGCTGCGGTCGGTTTCACTCCACACTTGCTTAAGTTTATTGCGAGTTATATGAGTGGCAGGCAGCAGTATGTTGACTACGCAGGGCATCAATCGAACGCTTACTACACTAGGTCGGGAGTAAGTCAAGGAACAAATCTAGGGCCCCTAGAGTTTCTACTAATGGTTAATGACTTGCCGAACGTTGTTCAGGATGCTAAGTGCTTACTGTTTGCTGACGACCTTAAGCTTTACCTCCCCATCACAAACGTAAATGACTGTGAAAAGCTGCAAAGCGATATAGACCGAGTAGTTGCTTGGAGTCAATGTAATCTCCTGCATTTTAACACGTCTAAGTGTGTGACCATAAGTTTCTCACGCGCACACTCACCCGTCACACATACTTATACGGTGGATGGGGTACCGCTGAAAAGGGTCATGGAGATTAAAGACTTAGGAGTTCGTTTTACCTCTGGGCTCACGTTTCGTAATCATATAGTCGAGGTATGCAAAAAAGCATATCGAAATCTAGGGTTTGTACTTAGAATGGTTAGAGGCTTCACAAATATGAGAGCTATAACGACACTATATAATGCCTTAGTGAGAAGCCAGCTTGAATGCAATGCAGTGATCTGGGCTCCACATGAAACTAAGTACAGTCTCATGCTTGAACGAGTACAGAATAAATTCATGAGATATAAGTATATGAGGGAGTTCGGGGTATATCCATTCTACCCATTAATGTATCCAACTCTGTTTGTCTTGGGTATGGTTGGATATAATGAATTACAGGTCAGGAGGCAACTCGCATTGGTGACTTATATCTTTAAGATAATTAGGGGGAAGATACACAATCCGGATATATTGCGAATGGTTGAACTGGTCGTTCCCGATGGATACGTGAGTCGTCGTCGCCAGCCGCGGTTACTGGCAGAACCACGTTCGCGAACTAACTTGCTGCGGGAGGCACCGCTCACGTGTGCGCTTCGCACTCTGAAACTCGTTGCTAATGACGTAGACATATTCTGTTGCTCTTTAGGAGAATTTACACGAGCAGCCATGCATAGGATTTGCTATATGTAGTAAAAGCTTATTATATATTTATATTATATATATGGATATTTCTTGTTTGTATATTTTGTTTATTATTGTTATTTTAATATTTGCTGCAATATCGCATTGGGTCTAGCCTGTAAGGATATTTGTATGTTATGTGTAAATAAATAAATAAATAAATAAATATGTGTAATAAAATGTAGTTTCGTATACCAGACAATTTATTTACAATTTTAGACTAACTGTAACCCCTAGGTATGTACACATTATCTTTTGAGTGGTAATTTGGTACATAAATATGGGTAAAACAATGTGAATAGAATTCGAGGCGAGAATAGATACAGAAGTGGTATGAATACCTAAATGTTCCGAAAATGCTCAAACATCTATTCACCCCATACTTGTAACTATTCACCATTTGAAATCTATTCACCTAGTTTTACAGTAGCTTTAATAACAGTGCATTATCGAATTTCAATAAAAATGAATGCATTAAGTATATCAGATATAAACATTTAATTGAGATACTTTTGTTTGTTCCGTTATTGAGTATGTGGACGCACAATAGGAATGTTGCAAACCATAAAATTAAACAGAATAAAATCAATGAAGAAAGTTGTTAAAGAATTCGACAACAATACATAGTATAATATGGAATGAACATATATACAAATGGTCTCAATTAAACTGTAGCCAAACAATTACTACGATCAATCGATCTAATCAATCACTATCATGCGTACCCATTGACTAATATTTAGATAACATAACATCTGCTGTATATAAAAAAATGTTTTAGGCCTGTAATAGACACTGGGAGAAAATATTATATTCTTTCAGTATATTACTTTCTGCTATTGAAATAGATAACTTTTAATAGATATAACTACATACGACTTTATTAAATTTAAAAAAAAATTAAAGAAAAATTATGTAATTCAGAAAACACAAAATTTACAGTATGAGCGTTTGAAGTTTTAATTTCATTAAAATTAGTTTGAATCGAAATGACAACTGCGACATCTGGTGGACTTGGTCTGAATTATTTAAAATGTCGTTTTTACTCGTAAATAATCTTGTTAGTAGACTCATTTTACGTAATAATATTATTCTCCAAAAAAAAATTGAAAAATAACATTTTCATATTTAAACGACGAATTGTGGTTTTATTTTTTTTGTGAGGCTGGTATAATTATACAATCTTTTAAGAACATACCTATCTATACTATAAAGATGGGTGTAGATGATTTAAAGTCGGCAATAAAACAAAAACAGCCTCGTGTAATTTTAATACTTCTAGATAAACACTTAAATATATTTTTTTAATTTAATTGACTACACAAGTCTTTGTGGCCATGATACTGCCTACTTTTTATTTTTTACTAAAATACCATAAAGTTAGATCATAAATCTTTTATTTTTAAGTCATTAGAGGATCAATAAAAATAGACCGTTTCATAAATATTTATCAATCTGCAATAGTCACTGGTTAGTACATACTTATGTAGGTACTTCTATTTTGTTTATTACCGCTTTTTATGAATATTCGTTTGAATTCGAATAAGACCTTGCCCATAAAATATATTGGTCTTAAACAATTAATTAACGGATGCTTAATTAAGTTTAAACAAACAGATTCACATCTCGTGTAAGTTAAATAAACTAAACTATAAAAATATACTAACGAGATAGATAAATTTATTGGTATCTTCAGTTCTCATATTCCTGGAAACTTTTGAAAATTAGTAACGAAATTTTGATATAAATGAAGTACGTACAACAGTGGTATTTTCCACAGTGGTGGCAATTGCTGATCTTTCTTATGCGCCGAAAGCTTCACTATTTACACATACCTACCTACTATTTTACCTAAATTAAGAACTCAACACTGACTGCCTGCCTCATTGGCCGAGTGGTCGCAAGTGAAACTGGCGGGCAAGGGTTTGATTCCCGGGTCGGGCAAAGTATTACTGGGCTTTTTAAATAATTCTCATTAGTAGCACGGAGTCTGGAATTGTGACCGGTGGAATTGTGGCGATAGGCTCACCCCCTATTACATGGGACTCATAACATAAACAGTGAGAAGTGGGTGTTACCTACACTGTGCAGTAGCACTAAGTATCGTAATGTACACATCTGCCTACCCCTTCGGGATAACAGGCGTGATGTTATGTTATGTTAAGAACTCAACACCATCATTTGCAAGTGACAGTTTTATTAATCCCATAGAATATAATGCCATCTTTACCCAACAAGCATGACAGATAAGAGTCGGTCAAGGTGAAGGGGATTGATTGACGCAGCCATTATTTTATATTTATCATATTACAGTGTAAGACATGTAATCTCGGCCCAAGGCTTCAAATTACATGCATTATTACCATGTTCGTGGCTTCGTTTGCTCCATAGCTAACTATTTACTTCACCATAATAGACATGGTTGAGATTTTTTGCTGATTATTATAGTTTTTAGTCTGTATGTTTGGAACGCGTAAACTGCAAATGGTTTACTATATATTTACTTCAACAATGCATCTTCTATATATGCATATAAAAATACCTGTACCTATATAAAAATAAATTGCAGTTCGTTTGTCTCGCTAAAATTCGAAAATGGCTGAACCGATTTGGCTAAGTTTGATCTTGAATTTTTTACGGGAGTCCAGGAAAAAAATATACAACAATTTTGTTTCCATAGAAAGAGGGATTATGTAAAGTGGTACGAAATCTACTGGCTCCGATATTTATATACAATGAATGTATTGTAAAAAAGTGTGAAGTAAAATACATTTTAAATTAATGTTGGCCATTATAATAATATATCCTATCTCGCATATCTGACACCATATTATACTAATTAAAATGTTAGAAAAAATATAATTTTGGTTTTTATGCTACCTATATCTATCTATTACCGAGAAGCACGTGGATGTGAAATCGTTATTTGATAAATCCTAATGATAATTATAAAACATTAACATGTTTTAATTCAAACCAATACTTACGAACCTAATTTATATTAAAATAATTTGGTCACACACCTGTCTGTCAAGACATCCACGAGTTACATTCAATTAAAAATAACCAACAAAATACGAAATAGGTACTTTAAATACTGGCTCAATAAAGAAAACAGATTGTTTTGAAATCAAATTAATTTGAATAAGATTTTCGAAAATATCAAGGCTATTGAAATAGCTTCTTAATTTGGAAGATACACGTGAAAAGTGTTAGTAAAATATTCATATATGTGGGATAGATGGCGCCAAAATCTAAATGTAAGTATGCACGCGCATTATCTATGCATATGTAAAACACGATCTGCGAGCATTTTGTATACGAATTAGAACTTCCTATTTAACTAGATACTATTATAAATGCGAGAGATGTATGTATGTTTATTATCCTCTTTCACAATAAAATGTAGGTACTGAACGGATTTGGCTACATTTTGTAGAGATATCCCGGGACCGCGGGTGAAGCCGCTGGCAGAAGGTAGTAGTAGTAGTAGTATATCTTACACAAGTTACACATTTATGGTACATTCGGTTATCTCACCGATTATCACGCAAGAGTAAGAACAATTAAAACCGAACATAGAGTGAACTGGACGCGGAAGGCCTAACGGGTTGCTGGGGCTCCGGTTTGAAGTCAAAAAAAGAGTAAACTGGAAAGTCTTTAAACAAAACGATAATTAGAAATGTTATGAAGCAAATGCTATAGAACCTACTTAGTTAACATGATAAGCGGAAGCAAAGCCTCGGGCAAAGGCGAGTCTTCGTAAAGTGTTCATAATTGAATTAGATCATAAATTGTGTTTACGTTATCTTAAACAGAAATCTATTGGTCGTATTTCATTTTGATTGTTAATAGCTTTGATGGGATGTCATCCGTATAATACATTATTTAGCTTTTAAATTTATTTAATTTTATTCATCAATTTTTCCATTTGTTTGTTGCTAACATAATGTACTATCCATCAATATATGCCCCACTGAACTATTAATACATATTTACGTCAGTGAGTGGAAAAATATTTGTTTGTAATGTAAAAGAAAGTCTGTCAAAGAAACACTGCAGAAACAAGATTGGACCGAACGGAATATTTTTATAAGAGACGATTTGTGCGTGTACATTATTTAACGCATAACGAAACTATGGTATGTATATGGTGATCGTCCGAACTACATAAAACCAGTCTTCATAGGAGTAGAAAAAAGTGGGTGAATGCTCGAAACACTTCGGGAATCAATCGGTATCTTTTCGATAAATTAGCTGGACGCGTTTAAGCAAAACCTGTTTTTGATAATGTGTCATATTTTTCAAATAACTGTGACATTGCAAATCATTTTGCTTAAACCAGAGATGGACTAAACACACATTTGTAAGCATCTTCGTCCTCCAAACAACAACCGTTCCGCATTCTTTTCAAGATCACAAAACTATTGTGAAATACTGACATTATAAAAATACCACAGTAACATTAACGCAGCAACTAGTTTTTAACTAATTAAATAAATAACCACGATGATAGGTCGGGTTCTTGGCGATAAACAATTTTTTATTCAAATGATCAATTAGAGTGACATTAGTCGTTATTCATAGCGTACGCAACCGATATTGAATGGTAGGGACAAACATGAAGACGATCTCATAAATTTTCTTAATATGATTTTAATTTATTGGATTATTATTATTACAATATTTGGATTTTATGTCGAGGTAGGTTATATTTTGTTTACTTATAAAGTATACTTCCTATAATAGTTTTGCTGAACTTTAAAGTTTCAGTAAATTAGTTGTCTTGTTGGATTTAAATTCAGAACGTTCAACCGCCAAACTGAGAGCGTCAAACTTTTTTATGTGCCTAAAAATTTTTCAGTCAATCTTAGTAGCATGAACTGAAAATATTGATCTCTTTCACTAGGAGTCAACTTTTGTTACATAGCATTGAGGCCAAGAAGGAAAATAGTTGATCGGTTACGTTTAAAAAATCTTCCTCCATAACAGGTCGACGACGCGACGTCTCATTCGCAGAAACAAATTGTTTCGAATATAAAAATTATAATAGTTACCTACATTTATAAAAACCTTGACCCTGAGTTTGTTTCAATGTTACCTCTATACGTATAATGTTACTAAGTAAGGAACCACAGCTATCTGGTTTATTAACAGTATAATATCTATCTACTAACATCGTATTCTAGTTCTAATAAATAAAACTGTAGAGTCTAAATTTACTTGGACAGTTAGGTTGGTTTACTAGGTTAGCTTGTTAGAAAATACATAGGTATCTTATGTCTTGTAGTAATACAAGTTACTGAGCATGCGGTTCTGTCATTGATCTCCGAGCTATCGGTCGGGGTAAAGATAACGTGTCTGATAATGAAATTGAAACAATAGACTTGGCTCCTTCTATGAGGCTATATTTTACTAGCTGTTGCCCGCGACTTTGTCCGCATAGAATATGATTCCTGGTTTTATCCCATGGGAGCATGTAATCGGGGTAAAGTGTATCCTATCACCTAAGTCAGCCCATAATTTGCTTGTATACCACATTTCATGAAAATCCGTTTAGTAGTTTCAGCGTTTTTAACGGACAAAACATCCAAATAAATAAACTTGCACATTTTATAATATTAGTGTGATGTGTCTGTAAGCATTGCATAGTACCTGTCTAGGACAAAAGTAGGTTGTATGTACAAAATATTGATACGTTCGTAGAAATAGTAGACACACATCTTGCTGATTTGACGCAACAATGACAAAATTACACTTTTTTAATAAACAAGCTTAGAAAGACTATTTACATCGAGAGAAACATCGACTCAATTGAAATTAGATACTAAAAATGTAATTACGTTATGATTGCACCAAATGAGCAATTTATGCTTTGCCTGAAGTCATTAACAGGTAGGTTACAATAATATTTATGACAAAACAGGAGTCAAATCCTGTCGTAAAATGTTTTATCATCATCGTATTGTACATAACTCTTCATAGGCTTGGTGAAGGTATAATTTATTCCACCAGCTAAGTAGGTATTTATTTACCTCTAATTTGGAGGCGGCAACTAGAGCCTCTAATAAAAATTAATAAACAACAAGTTTTATAACATACTTAATATTGTAATATAGAGTTAAAGATTATACCTACCGTATAATATACATAGTTATAGGTAGGTATACGGGGCGTTTTGGTGTGGTATCTTTTTTAAAACTATAATTTAATCACAGTAACTTTTAATTTGACCTAGGTAGTAAGCACACTTTAGTTAGAAAATCTAATTTCATCTGCCGAATTTTGGGCATGTATGAATTTTGTATTAAAATTAAACCTTTGAAGAAAGTTTGCTCGACTTTACATTCCCAATGTGCTGGTAAATAATGTTACCGATTTAACTCGTCGAGTACCGTATTTATAGACACAATTAAAGAACAATAAGTTGCGGTCACCAGTGAACGCTTGACAGTTTAAATAAATATAGCCTTTATTAGGTACTGTTTTTCCTTACAATAATTTCATACGCCTACTTGCTAATACCAAATTTTATTTCTAATTTATATTAAAACGATCGGCAACTGGTTGCTTTTGTTGAACCGACATATGGTAGCAAATATTGTGTATTATTACTGGAAATTGTACTTACAAAGAGCACGAGCACCATGGTAGTTAGTGGTACAGTGAGTGCTACCAGCGCAGCCTGTCTCCACGGTAGCACTGTCCCCAGCAGGTACGCCACGAACATACCCGTCGAGGTGAACCCATTGGTCAGGGTCGTCAAGATCCCTCGCACTGATGGATCACTGGAATCACATAAACGATTTAGGATTAATATTAATACCTACATTTTCACATGCTGCATATCATAGGTAGGTTTTAAAAGACAATTTCATTGCCTCTTGGTTAACGCATTCAAATAACGATTGATTGTCAAGCACGTTCCAGGTTTCATTTTTTTTATTAAGTATAGTTTAGTATCTACTTTAAGTGAGAATCTATTGTTTCATTACTTTTAAAGAATACCTATACATAAAAATGCCTACATCATACTTGAGGTGCAGTAAACTAAGGCATCTCAAACTTACCTAATAATATGTCGTAATAGAGCCTGCTTTGTCACGTAGGAAGTAATGCAGATGCTTACGTCACCATTATCTATTTGTCGTATAGTTATAGCAAAAAATGGTCCCTTTCTGTTTTAAATATTTTTTTTAAGACATTGTTTTTTTTATATCTGTTATGTTATTTTATGCAAAAATAGACACAGTATATCAGGATTTTGGCTCCATACCGTCTGGTATTAATGTATTCTGAATACAACTTTTACTAATATGTGGACGTGCGATAATATTTTTTGTTTTACAGATTAGAAAAGATTTATAAATATGTGACATTTTTATTGATCCATATAGACTTGATTTGCTGCTTTGATTGCTTGTAGCGTTTTTGTAGTAGGTAGTTGTTATTCCTGTGTTGTTATTCGTCATTTATACATTCATATTAGGTAGGTAAGTACTAGGTATACGAAAAATTTAACCCTGGCCAAGTGAAATATATCGAGCTAGCGTATAATATCTAATATATAATACATATAATAAATAGCGTATAATATCTAATATGATAAATATCTAATATGGTTAATTAATTTATTTATGAATGTATCTATGAAAATGCATTTTTTATGCAGAATACATTAGCTTATCTTTCGAAGATACGTATGTTGATATTCTAGAAAATTACCTATTTTTGTACCTAATAATAAGTAGATGCAACCTAATATGTAGTTATCTTTACCTGATCCACTATATTATTCTTAATGCAACTGATTTTATCAATTCCTTGGAGCCTTGCTCTTTACTAATGACGCCTGGAAATATTAGATAATTCAATAAATTGACCATTATTGCGGAAAGTTACAAAAGAATATGTAGCAGATGTTCGGTTATCTTTGAATATTAATAAAAAAAATTACATATTTTTTGTAATTAAAACTCAAAGGCGTCAAAATTATTAACACTGTACAAATTTATGTGTTAAACAAATTATTATATAATAATTAATCAATAATAATCCAATATCCATATGGATCGATGTAGATTTTACACAATAGAACTAACTAACCTACGAAAATGAGATTTTGTTATAGCAGAAGAAAGTAATATTTTATTGACATCGATTTAAATTTCGACTATAAATATGTGTTAATTTGATTTACTTTCCTAGTCCCATATTTTAAGAGGGGATAGTACATCAATTGTCTGACATATTGAACGATAACATTATCCCAACTTAATCGAAGTTAATTATTGAATTTCTCACCTTATCTCACCAACATAAGTTACGGACGGGGCTTCCATGATGCCAGTTCCTATGCCGAGCAAGGCATTTCCAATGAAGAGTGACGGTACATCCCACGCGTAGTACATGAGTAGCCAGGCAACCACGTGAGGTATGTTCACCAGGAACAGCGCCTTCTTTCGACCGAAGTGGTCTAGAAGTGGTCCTGAGAATATGCTGCCAAGTGGCTGACACAGAAACGCCATACTGCCTGTAGAAAAAAAGCATTTGTTTTATTAATAGCTTTTTAATTTAGGAAACTGAAGTCAAGTTCAGTCTATGAATATAGCAGGAAATGTATGAGAATGAAGACTGTATGAGAAGTGAATTAGACTTCATAATTATGCACTATTTAGGTGTTGTGTATTGTATCAATGGAGAGAGTATGTACGCATAGTGTTTTAATTCATTGATATAATCACTCCTGTATAAACATTATTAGGAATTTGAGAAAATACAGCAAAAAAAGAAATGCAAAACTGAGCAATGAATTTAAAATTTGGTGTTTTATTTAATTATCTTAAAGCATCAGTATTCACATTTGGTTTACATAGAATCTAGTCATTTCGATAGTTTTTTTTTATTGCTTATCGCAACTTCTATTAAATTTACAGCATTTGAATAACTGATGGGAATATAAAAAAGTGCATTATTTATATTATGGCGATTTCTTAAGCATTTCTAATGCACGTTTACCACATAATTATAATGACATACATAATTTACACACATATATCTAATGATCTAGGCTGCCAACAATAATCTGGAATAAATATTATGTAAGTACTCTGTATATTTATACAAAATATCTATCTAGAATAATTGTTCATTGTTAAATGTTTATTTAAGTAATATTTCAAACAATAATAATTGTTACGGTTCTGATTAGATTTTGTGAACATGGGAAAATTATTTGTCGCAGGTAATAAAATGATTACATGACAAAATTCAAATGCCCATTTCCCTAATAAATAAATATTTTACCAGATAAATTAATTGTAAGTAGTTCGTATATACAAATATCGTATATATATATTTGAAACATACTTGTTAAAACTTTACATAATCTAGGTACGATCTACCATACAGTACAATTTACCAGACTCTCCCCTACGAATTCTTGATTTGAATAATATTAAAACAATAATTTTTAGTTTCAAAAGTGTTATGTACACTCATATCTATTCCATATCTAAAAGTGTTCTTCGTTTGCGATTTGTAACTACATACATATACATATATATATTATTTGTCCAAAGATTTGCTATAAAATTATTATATTATATCTAATGGATGTTTCTACTAGAAACAAAATGATAACTAAATAAAATAGATATTAATTTTAAATTAGACCGTATTTTTATGAGTTAGTATAAAAATTTTGAAATGTAAGCAGCTATTGAATTAAAATTTACGACATATAGGTAATAATCATTTTGTTTAACATGAAAAATATTCAATTTGTGATATCTACCTACCTTCTATATTAAAGTTTAATCTTTATGCAAAAGGTGTGGATCAATATTTAGTTAAAAACATACATACATAGAAAACATAATAATAATTTAAGTATAATAATTATTTTAGGCTAGCGTTAGATGATTGGCTCAAGGGCCTGATGCAGAAAGCAGTAGGCACTTCTGGACACGGCGCGTATTGTCCGGAAATTCCTTTCTCTGGAGCCCTGACCACTGGTAGCTTGGATTTCTCCCGTTACTGGTGGGCTACTGCTTTTTATATTTTTAAATGTTTTTTTTTATAATCAAATATTTATAAATATATAAGTCAAGTATATAAATAAATAAAGAAAATAATAGATAATTTAAGTATTTCTTAAAAAATTCTATATATTATATCAAAATATACAAGTGTTAGTTCTTATGCATATTACGTTGGATCGGATCATGAAAGTGAGGAAAAATAATAAAAATAAATTCACCAAAAGGAAATACCAAATAGTGTACCTACTAAAATACATTTCAAAATATCATTAATGTGTAGTATGCTGGTCTAATTGAGTCGACTATCATTAAAGTTCAATCATTTACTTATACTTAATTATATGTACGCAGTTACATATACATATATACATATAACTGTAACTTCTAAAAATAAAAGCCTGTTTTCACCCAACTAATTAATTCACTTCAATATTTTTTTCCTAACCGACCAACGTTAATTCGCGTTGACAGATTTATCAAGGTATACAGGGCCCAAACATATGGCTTTCTGAATAAAAACAAGAAAATGGGTACCCCAATGAACTAAGCTAGTTATAATTTACATATCATTAATTATGTTGTGTTTTTTGCAAGTACACTTTTTTGTTACATTACTGGTAACTGACCTCTAGTAACCGGCCTTCCATTACAGCTAACCAAGCATTAAATAATGTTGCGAAATTATTTAAAAACGGCCTACACATATGTCTTTTCTTCCGCTAAAAATTGTGTTACTATTCACTTGCTAGGCTATTTTTACCACGTAATCAGTTTTAATTTATTTTAACATTTGCATTTTCGTTATACAGAGTGTAAGCGGAATGCTCCTGAAAAACGCTGACTGATAAAAAACATAAACATAACATCACGCCTATTATCCCCGAAGGGGTAGGCAGAAGTGCACATTACAGCACTTAACGCCACTGTACAATGTAACACCCACTTTTCACTATTTATGTTATGAGTCCCATGTAATAGGGGGTGAGCCTATTGCCATATACTGGGCACATTTCCAGACTATGTGCTACTACTGAGATTTTAAAAAAACCCAGTAATACTTTGCCCGACCCGGGAATTGAACCCGAGACCCCTTGCCCGGCAGTCATACTTGCGACCACTCGGCTAATGAGGCTGGTGAAAAACAAGTTTTGTTTTCATAAAAGTAAGGAATTAAATATACACGGACATATAGTGACCAGATTGGCGATATATTAAAGAAGGGCCAAATTAAAAGTAACCTAACCGACGAGCATGCATTTAAAGATTGATGACTGTTAATGAAGCGAAAGAGGTATGTAGAAAAGGTAGTAATTGGCGTTCCCTAGTCTCTGCCTACCCCCATGGGAGACAGGCGTGAAGCTATGTATGTATGTCAGGAATTAAATGTTTCATTTTATGTTATAACAGTTGTAATCAACTACTCGAGATATATGTAGCATGAATAACACGAAAACAAAAAATATTATATTTGTAGAAACAATTTCTTTTTATCAACGTTTCGGCATCGTACCGTTTACGCCCTGTATATTAAAAATAATTATACACAGATAAAAACTTTCGTTATGAAGAAAACAACAATAACAAATAATTTAATTGAGTTTATGAACTTGTTTCTTGAAACTTTTATTTCAAAATATAAGCGGTTATGTTGAGAAAAACATTACTTTAATTAAAATTATTGTTGAACTTGTTGGAACATTTATTTAGAAAGGAGTTTGTAAGGTTTCTGATAAACTTGAAGAGGAAGTATACGAAGACGGAGTTGCTAAACAAATTTTCCAAAGTTTGAGACCAATTTCCTCATATCCAAAATTGTAACAAAATTTTGTTTACACCAATTAAATTTAAATAACGTTATCTCAATGTCTTTAATTAGTAAAAAATACAGATTAAAATGCAAGAATAACTTTTAAATAAATGACCAGGATGCAAAAATCCATTATGATAATAAATCTAGTTTTCATTTAAATTCAAAATGTGATGCAGTTCAGAAAAACTTTAAGGTTAAGGTTATTTTCAAATGGAATGAAGTACCTAAATAATAACCATGTTGTTCAAACCAAAAAATAGGGAATAAATGTTTTTTACCAGTATAAATTGATCGTCAAAAATCTGATTTTCATAAATTTTGATACAGAAGGTGTTTTGAATGGGCCTTTGATATAAACATACATACAAGTATACAACACGCCTTTTATCCCCCAAGGCGTAGGCAGAGGTGTACATTATGCCACTGTACAATGTAACACCCACTTTTCACTATATAGGTAAGTTATTAATCCCATTTAATAGGGGTGAGTCTATTACCATATACCGGGCACAATTCCAGACTCCGTGCTGCTACTAAGATTTTTTTAAAACTTATTAATATTTTGCCCGATCCCTCAATCGAACCCGAGACCCTTGCCTGGCAGTCGCACTTGCGACGACTCGGCCAACGAGGCCGTCATACATATAATATAGCCCCATGGGTGACAGGATCTTTGGAACGCCAATTGCTCGAATCTTACACACTCGTCGGTTAAGGGTACTTTCAATTTGGCCATAATAAATAAGCACAATAACTTAACAGACGCTTTGAGGGGTTTGGGTCGATAGGTTAAATACGACTGAAGATAAGCTAATATAGATAAAAGGAAAAATATACTTACCGAACCATGATGCCTGTTTTTTAGTGATTGAAAGTCCTTCTTTAGCATCAAGTACCTCAGGTAATACCATTGTAACGAAACTGATGGACAGGCCCAGCCCAATCAGTAAGAAGTCCAGTGCGAGACATGCTAGTACCTGCGAAGGAAAAGAAACCATACGTTCATTCATAATAGGTGCGTTTTACATTACAAGTCTATTTTAGAAGCCTTTGATTACGGGTTGATAACCTTTTTTGAACGTGGAAGGAAATCAAATAAGTGCATGTTAGGGTTGTGTAATCACTCTATTCTATGGTTTCTACCGACCCCTACGGCATTGCATGCACGTGGAAAACAAAACTTAAATGAGCTTATTTCATTTCAATGGGTATATAAAATACTAGAATAAAACGTTAATGGGATATAAAAATCCACATATTATTATTATATTACATAATAAATTAATGATTTTGTAATACGAATGCAAAAAATATATGATTCCTAACGATTCCTCACGTGATTTGTGTTTTTATTTTACAATAAATGAATATAAACGACTGATAAATACAAAATCAATTGTTGGCGTTTCTTTCATATTCTGCATGATTCCGGTATTTCGCGGTTTTGATTATTAAAAATACTTAGGATTTTAAAAAGTCTAGGTATTTCAATGTGAAGTGGGCTAGGGACTACAGTATAAATAAAATTTAAAACACCGGTTTTTACAATTCATTCATTGCCTAAACATTAACTTGCTACCAATGTCTGCCTATTTAGATCGTAAAAGAATAGTTAAAGTAAGTTATTTTCAGATTTTTGTGAAATTAATGTATGAAGAATCGATCCTATACTTTTTCACATTTATTCATGCATTTAATTTAAAATTTAATTAAAGTACTGCTATTTCACACTAATACATAGAATTTTGTTACATTTTCTATATTTGTTTATCGTATTTATATGACGTGTGATTACATAATACTGCGGACATAAAACAAGATCTTGAAGAAGACTTTGTATGTGATTAATTTTCATTAATAAACAAATAGCAGGAATTATAATTTTTATATACTAGGTAATTACATTTTTATTATTCACGACAAAAAATCGTTCCACTTCTAAAAGAATAAAATCTTTAAAAAAAACTTTTTTATTTTAGTTTTAATAAACTCGTTTGCTCTCTACGAAAGGGTAAAAATTCATAGATGTAACTATATATGTACAAACTCCTTAATTTTAGTACTGAAGTGTTTTTACCAGTTTTTACTGTAAAATTTATTATTGTTATTGGATATTGTTTTACATAACATATCAAGTTTCAATGAATATAATAAAAAAAATCTAGGTATAGTATGTACCTTACCAAAATTTTTATGACTTCATAGTTTTAAAACCATAGATCATATTATTGAGTTTACGAAATGAATATTCATTTGTTTTTTCTTAATATAAAGAAATATTTTCGTAATGTTTATCGTTTTATGACATTTAATTGCGTACGTGTAATAAAACGTAATATACCTATTTTAAGTGACTTACTGATACAAACAACTCACACACACACTAAAAAGAGGAGAGTCGGAATTTATGGAAGTTGATTTCATTAAACTCATAAGTTTTAAATCTACTTCATTACGATAGAAATCTTTATGTTAAGCAAATTATTTAAGATTCTCGAATTAAGTACCTATATATTGTGATATAAAAAGTACATATTATATTTACATAGAAATCGGCCTCATGCAAAATTTTCCAATATACAGGTAATAAGACTTAAAAATATATATCGATTATATAGATACATAAAACAGATTTTTATATATACCTATATAATATACAATTATGCAAAATATTGTATTTTTGCTTAATGCATTATTGATATCATATAAAATTCTAAATAAAATACATTGAATTTAATGTCACATTTAAATCTATTTCGTTGACATCATTTTAACGATCTTTTTATAATATATTATAAAAAAAAAATTATAGCTGTAACTGTATATTTCAATAAATGTATTTTGCTAGTAAATGAGATATATAATAATAATAATATATGTCGGAGTAGTTATTCTTATTAGCATAATTACTCCGACAGCCAAATATTGAAATGTTATAAATAAAATATAGATATATTAAGTATCTTATTGCTTTGGAAGTCTTTATATTATTTTTCAGTTACATTTAGTATATATTTCATTTAGACTTTCTGGAAGTCTAAAAATAAAGTATAAAATAAAGATCAGATGATCCTAAAGTGAAGTTTTTGTTATAGCTGTAAGAACAACATGAGCGAGCATTTTGGTTTAACAGTGATATGCCTTAAATATTTGGACAATAGTATTTCGGCAGAGATGCCAACCCGCATTGAGCAAGCGTGGTAATTAATGGTCAAACCTTTGCAATGTGAGAAGAGGTTTTGCTCAGCAATGGGTTGACGATGATGATGATGATGATTTCGACAGAATATTGTTAAAAGTACCTACTGAATCTTTCTGAACTTAATCTTGATTAAAAGAGTAGGTCTAGTGACAAGCGTCTTCCACTCTACCATAGCTCTGCTAAATTAAAAAGTAAGAAATAAAAAAAAATATTATTTATTACCACATGACCGATTATATTCTTTATTCACACCAATTTGTTACGATAATGGTTTTATGGTCCCTAATTGCATGGAAATTGAACATAAGAAATATATAGATACAGGTCCACAGTACATATTTGCGGTTAATGACTGATCATTTCAAAATTTGGTTGTTTGATAACCTAATGGACTGGAAAGGCTATTAATTATACTCTATATTAAGCACAAATAAAAAAATGTAGCTACAGATAGTTCGTATTATATTTCTTATTACATCAATTATTATAGGTATGTATTTCTTATGTTCATTGCTTCTAAAGAAGGCTTAAGAATGAGTTAATAGTTGCAAACTATTGTTCCTTTTGAAGCAAAAACATTGACAAATTCTTCCTTGTTTGAATAAGGGTATAAAGCCACTTAGGTTCCGCAAATGTAAGATATTTGTGCATCATTATTTAAGGCCTCTATACATATAAAACCATTACGGTTTGGGTATGAATGTTTCGGAACCTACTGACTATGAACTAACAAAACTTTGCAAACTTTGATTGAGAATTATGCAGCACTGATAATCTATATATATATAAAAGAAAGTGTTAGTTACACTACTTATAACTCAAGAACGGCTACATCGATTTGGATGACAATTGGTGGGGAGGTAGATTAGAACCAGGAGACGGACATAGGATACTTTTTCATCGAATTTTTTTTTTTTTTTTACTTTTCTCCGAAAATCACGAACGGGGACGGGAAAAAATGGGATTACGCGTACGAAGTCGCGGGCAGAAGCTAGTAATATATAAACGCGACAACGTGTCGATTGGCGAGGCGTATTTGAGAGCTAGTATGAAACGGAACGTTTATTGTCTATATACTCAAGATGGCGACTGCAGTTTGTCTGTCAGTGTCATTAAAATGGATTAATAAAACAAATTATTTCCGTAATCCGATTTTTTTATGATTTGAGATTCAGCTAATGTTTCGACCGAGTCTACCGTACCCCTTGACGAAATTATTAATTTTTTGTTGTACTTATTTGTTATTATTAGGAGAAGGTTCTTAAGACAGAAAAAATCCTTAAAATCCTACGGGAACGGGAGCAAACGGAATAGCGTACGAAGTCGTGGGCAGAAGCTCGTAATAAATAAATATTAGTAAGCATTAATAGAAGATTTAGGTACGAGAAATTTAAAACAAATACTGTATTTAAAAATATTAGGTATGCTCTTTTTTGTTTATTTTAATTTTATTAATATTTTTATATACATACATATAGATCAGAGGCGCTCGTACGCACGTAGATACAGCATTGATTAATTGCGTAAGTTATCGTATCCACAATAGTATATTACAATAGGTATCAACTGTTAGAATACGATGCACCTAGATAAAAATACGAGTATTTCTTTGTTAGCGTTATTATTTATAAAAAACACTCAATGAACATTACGTCAATTTGTCATCTATTTAATTGATTGGATGACAGATTACAAATTGACGATATTGCGACATGAATGGAACCCCCCAGTAGAAAGAAATGTTAGTAGATATAATTCGATATTTTTATGTAACTCGATTTTACATATAAATATTTCCTGTTTTATTATACAAATCTAGAATTTTGGACGTTTAATATTTACATATTGCAAAATTTAGATTTTATACGATCATTAGACCAACGATGAATGCGGCTAGAGAACGAGATAGAAATGGTTAACTGTAAAATTTATTTTAGATAATAACGTTTGTCTAGGAAAACCCTGTCCTCATTAAATATTTCATATAACAAAAGTAGGCGTGATGAATCGCTATGTGATTTATTAATGCTGAAAATCACTTGTTATAGGTACAAAGTCACTTAAATGTCAATGACCTCAAATGTCTGAATCTCTTGCAAGCTAATAATAATATAATGGTTATATGCTACGCCTGTTAGATGAAAAGCAATCATAAATTGCCATATAAATTGAATATTGTTACCTCATTGCGTGGCGTGAGACGCAGGATGCCCGCCAATTTTGTTCATTGAATGAAATATTGTACTGATTGTCACTGTTCTGATATTTTGTGAATAACTTTAAGTAAGTCATTGTGATATATCCTTTGATTATAATATAATGTCTAGATAGATTTTCAGTTCACGAAAAGCGGCCCAAAAGTTTGCAGTGAACTGTCCACTGCAATGCATTTTCCCTTCAAGTTGTACCAATTGTGTCACCTAGGCGTCACTACGTGTATGCACGATACAAAATAAATTTGTCAACAAAAAAGGTACACTGCAAAGATGGCCACTTGCTCCATGAAATTGTGCTAAAATTATAAATGACGGTTAAAAGCACTAAACAGATCACTTATCCATCGCTAAGTAATTAAAAATTAATTGCCGCCATATTTTATCAGTGTTGCCAATTTATTTTTCAATATTCCCTTCTCACATCTCATAAAAAGGGAAAAATTGACAAAAAATCTCATTTGCTTGTAAATTAAAAATAAAATCATATTTTTATTATCTATTGAACTAACCCTTACCTGCACTTTAATGTACTATTTATTCTAACCGACTTAAAAAAGATCAATCGAAATCGAAAAGGTTGCAACTGCAATAATATTTTATTAATTGCTTTTATACAAATAAAGTAAAAAGTGTCTTAATATCAACATTTAATAATTCTTTTCATACGGATAATATATTTCATACATGACAAAATATAAATAACAACAGTGCACATTAAAAAAAAACTTTAAAATCAAATTCAAAGAGATGGTTACATTTTTTTATTTTATTTCTAAATGGTCTGGCATATGTACCCAAATATTTATGGGAGATATAAATTTGATGGGATTTTGTTTGCCGTAGCTGGTATCATTTTGCTCTGCGTAAACCACAAGCCGCACGCACACATGCAAGAAATTTTGGAACGTCATTTTATTGTATGGCGACGCTCTATCTAGACATTTTATTAATATAATCAAAGATTCATTCATGTTTTTTCTATTTGTTATGAATATATTGAAAACAAAAGACTATTCGGTTCTTAATATTTTTTATCTTGTGACATTCGAATTGTTGTAACCGGCCAGTATTATCAGTCAGACTTTGTATAAAAACTTTTTTACAGCTAAATGCTTTTATAAATATTCATTATTATTAAATATATTTGTAACATTTGAAATACCTGATTGTAAGAAGTTATTTTGACATAATATTAAAAAAAGAAAAAAAAGCTTACCTGAGACAATATAACTCGTGATCGGCTGATTGACTTTTTTTCTTCGATTGTAGTCATTTTTTTAATTAAAAAGTATGGCACACTTTTCTTGAGATGCGATGATGAAAACACAACAATCGCAGTGTAGGGAATTATTGACACTGCTCGCGCGTAATATTTGTTAAAGATTTATTAGTCCTTTGTGATAACATTACCTAGATAATGTTTCATATTGCGTTACTATCAATGTGAAAACCTTAGTAAATTAGAATAAAATCTAGTAAACACTTTTTATTTACGACTTAAAATATTGCTGTTGCACTGATCCTTTATTTTATTTATTTATTTAATTTTTGTCAAAGGGATAGCTGTGCAGGCTTCCATCGCGCGTCAATACTCAGGTCGAACTGCACTGATTTCGTTTTTTCTTCCGTATCATTGTAATTACTAATATATTTAATGAGTGTTAATGAGTTTTTTTTTCATCATGCAATAAGTCTATACCACATTTCCATGACGCATTCAAAATATATTATAGAATCGTCATTTATTTCACATTGGTTAATATGATGACTGAAGATAAAATTATTATTTGACATATTATCATAGATATCTTTAAAAGCTTTTGCTAATTTAGCACTGTAGGTACTAATAATGTTGTGTACTAATTTATTTATTTTATTTATTGTGACATTTTCATGCGACCTTTTGTTATTATTTACATAAAATGTTTATGTTTTATGCATTCGTTGGTGTGATAAACGTCTATACGAGAGTGATATATGTGTTGAATTTTAGTTGAAATTGAAACTGCTGAATGAATAAAATATTTTTTCATATCTTATACATTTTCAAAAACGTCTTTATTTAACACTAACAGGCATCGATCCCTGCGTATCTAAAACATTTATGGTAAAAGTTTGTCTCGTTAACTATGGTAAGCAAGCCTGAATGGCTGAACCTTAACCCCTAGTTAAGGTTCAGTTCCCGGGAGTTTTCAAAAATTTTCAGTAGTAAAAGAAAGTTGAAACTAAAATGGTCGGATAAAATGTCGATTTCGTTTCTAAGTATCACTCAATAACTGCATATTACATCCATGTTGGATTCTTTTTCTTCTCACGTTATTCAATGAAGTAAAATAAACGAGTTTCGATGTCTTTCTAACGGCTAGCTTTACGAGTGACAAAACTGGTTACCTAATTTAAAAAATAAAAAAATAGTTCTAAATATGAACGTTATGCTTTATCTCTGGTATGTTATGGACATACCATAAACCTTGGAATGAGGGTCCGTTTGTATAGTATAGTATAGTTGTAAATTTATTTCAAAAATCATATTTATTGAATGTAAAACTGGAAAGTGATGCAGTATTTTTTTTGCATTATAACGAACCACGTATAAGCGCAAGGTCAGACAATTGTTAAAGGGTTTTATTATTTTTTATAGATGCGCGGTACTCGCGGTTTTATTGTTTGGTCCGCTCTCTCTTTTATCTATCTATTAGTCTTTTGTATGGAAATCCACTCTCAACCTTTAGGGGTCGATTATGAACTATGTTTAAAGGTTAAGAGGATGCCAATGAACAAATCTTTTTTAAGGGCCGAGAATGAGAGTGAACTACACGTAATTTATTAAGGTACACAAATACTGCAAAAATGCTGGTAATGACGATCTACGGAAGAATTTTGACAATCTCTTTCAATTTAATGACAGTTTCCGTGCTATTGCACAACTTACATAACTTAGGAAGAGTAATTAGATGACAATTAATGAACTTAACGAGTTGCATTTCACTAGATAAGGACAATGATGGATTCATTAACTACTTGTGAAATAAAACTGTGTATTGTGTAACAGTTTTAAAAAAGAGCTGTAGTAACAGGCTCATCAAAAACTACCTTTTTTAAGGGGGGAAAAATCGAATGACTTCACCCGCCTAGGTGAGGCGTGGAGTGTCCGACTCTTCTTGACTAAAAACCACCCCGTTCCTACTCCTGCACTTCGACCCGGAGACCCGGTAAACCGTTAGGTTCTCCGCGACTCCGTATCAGCATCAGCTCTATTGGGCCCCATCCGTGGTGGTCTGATGGCTATCAAAAAGTACCTTATTTATTATTTAACACATTAAACGCCATTAGGGGTCACCGATGACCGATGTTAGCGGAGGAATTGTCTTCAACAGTTTATGTTGGCAGCCAAAACCTTATGAGTCAGGATAATTGCCAGTCAGAGAATACGTCGAGAAAACGGGAAAACATATTGTAATAGACGGGTCAATCCACAGTAATAAGCTATTTAGTATATCGAAGTACGTAAAGTTTATAAGTAGAATGTTACCTATCTTAAACTGTCAAACACCAAGCGGTCACCGGTGACCGCGACCTATTGTTCTTTGATTGTGTCTATAAAACCGGTACTCGACGAGTTAAAAGGCAAGATGTCATCGAAATAATAGGTTTAATACCTACGACTGTTTTAACTTTGTATTTGCCACAGATATAATAAAAGATTTACAATAGTCTCTGCAACTTCGTCAATTTTATCTGAAAATGGGAACTCAACTAATAGGGCATTCCCCATATATGCTATGATCAAATAAAATGCTCATTTGGACGCTTTTTTTAGTAATTGAATTTATCATCAACAAACACGAACTTGATCAATTTCCAACGAAACGATGATCAAATCGTATTTTGATTATAAACCTCATCACTGTTTAAAACGCCAAAATCATTTAAAAAAGTATGTAATTTCGTTTTTATCGGTAAAATGCGTTTTATTTCACTTCTATCTATTAATTGATTTGATTTTTTTTCCTATCAATAAATTACTTAAGTAATTAAGTTAAACAGTATGTGGTATTTCTTTTCTAAGAAATATTAATGATTTTAGTGTAGGTAGCTAATAAAAATTATTAATTTGAACCTTAATAACATTATTATATTCTACTTCGTAGGGTAACTTCGTCTGTTCGCGTCCTCCCGCTTCATTTTACAGATAACCATGAATGTAAGATACTAAAAACGTCATCATATGTAAGATCAAACAGATGTGTTCTAACTACTACTAAAATGGTGGAAGTTTTCAAGAATTTGTACCTATTATAACTATGAATTTGTATTTTAACTATGAATATCTATGTCCACTGCTGAACATGGCATGATGGTTATGTAATAATATTGGTAAGTTCATTCGCAACACAAATTGTTATCGTCCTCTCATCTTCTAAGGATCTATTTACCAATATGTCAAACATCAGGTTAACTGTTTTGTACATTTGGCAATAAATTAAGCATTTAATAATTATATTGCACTTCTAGAACATTGACCCGCAGACCCTTGATAAATATGAACGATAGGGAATTACAATGTAGTAAGCATTCTGGCCAAAATTATAATGGACAAATAATTTATAATTTTAACGGTAATGATCCTTATTGACACCTTTATACACATACTTTACAGCTCTTTTACAAGTAATCTAAGCTGTTTTAGTTACGCATCGTCTAAATTAAATAAATATTACCTAAGATTGTTATCTTTTATTATTGTACACCTACCACCCATTCCCAGTTTTTATTCAATAGTTCCATCCAAAGGTTGTACTCTAATTACTATTACAATGTATACTTACTTTTCTGTGTGTGTGGAATAAAATATATAAATAAGACATTACGTGAAAGATAATGTGAAGTTAGACCAACTTTTCATTACTTGACTAGGGTCTTTTTTTAAGGGGGGTAAATCATCGACTGCTCCCGCCTGGGTGAGACGGGAGGGAGTATCAGACTCTTACTGACTAAAAATCACCCCGTTCCTACCTACTCTTGCACTTCGAGCCGGAGCCCCGGCAACACGTTAAGTCCTCGCAAGAATAGCCTAGACTTAACGTTGTGAATTTGAAATCTCGAAGTGAGCTTAACTGCGGTCCGCCATGGTTGTGAGAATAATATCGACCAGTGATAATAGCTTAGTAGCTTTTTAAATGGGTTTTTAAGGTTCTTAAGAGACAAAAAATATTTCAACCTCGCCTTTCCTGTTCATTTCAGGGTCAAGAAAATTAAAATACATGTTCTTTTTCTTCTTCTTAAAAAAAGCGTTGCCTCACACTAGGATTTTCTCCTGCATCGAGGGTGCGTTTACAAACACACAAGTTCACATGACATCCAGACCCGAAACAACAATCTGTGGATCACACAAAGAGTTGTTCCGTGCGGGAATCGAAATCATCGAAGATTTATACTTACATAGATATTTACTTAGTTATGCTTCGTGTGTAAAAGCAGTAAATTCTAAACTCTCAATGGTAATGCATTTATTACAATGTCTGTTCCTGTTTTTAAAGTTGAGACAACCTTAAGCCACGTGTTTGTCATCACGTTGTTTTGTGAAACGCACGTAGGTTACGGTCTTACGGACCATGTGGTACATACTTTTCATATAGAATTACATTGGAGGCAGCAAAACCCGTTGGTTGTGTCTTTTTGCGTAAATAAGTACCTACATTCCGATTTGTGTCGCAAAAAATAATGTCGTTGATTGTCTAGTTGGTTGACTAGTTCGAAAGCGCGATATTTTGTGCTCGATACCAGTACCAGTAATAATATCATCCGTTACGATATAGAAGACCTTAAAATATGACTTTTTATAGTTTCCAGATCGCTATTAAAAAAAGTTACTGTCGATTAGTCATTCAGGAATGTTTAGACCTACTACATATGTATTTGATATATACTTAAATATGTATACATAATGTCGTCGTGGCCCGGAAGTTTAAGACGCCTTCTTCTCATGCATGAGGGTTCGAAACCTACCAACGGCAAGTACCAATGTGACTTTTTCCGAGTTATATGTACTTTCTAAGATTATTTAGACACCACTGACAAACGGTGAAGGAAAAACACCGTGAGGAAACCTGAACTTATAATTTCTAATTATAAGTTTGAAATCGCCAACCCGCATTGAGCAAGCGTGGTGATTAATGCTCTAACCTTCTCCATGTGAGAAGACGCTTTGCTCAGCAGTGGGCATTTATAGGCTGTTGATGATGATGATGATGATGATGATGATATACTTAAATATATGTTTAGATAGTAGCGACAAAATTTTGATTCAGTATCTAGCTATTTATTTGAATTATATAATTAAATGAGCCTATTAAGTAACTTGAGCTCTTATAAAACGATAAATAGGTACTATGTATAGTATATAGCTACCCGTGACTTTGCTTACATCGATATAGGAACAAATTCACATATAAAGTACTTACCTAATTTGTACCAGTAAGGTTTTATTTCAAGATCAATTTCTGTATCAACATTCATCATAAAAAGATCAGCAGTTTACAAGTAAAGTCGTGACAAAAGACAAACATTCGTATTAAGAATAGGGAGGACATGCCTTCTTAAAATAGTTTTAAATGGTTTCCATTATGGTGTAAGCACGTTTATTTATCAAAGCCTTCAACGAAATGGGACATTAAATTACCATAAGTAACACAAGTTTTTAAATTGTTTAATAAGAAGTCGTTGTTTTGGAGGATATTAGTAGATAGAGGAAAAATATATACCTCTAATGTGGCTTTTAATCTTTAAGATTCCACATTACAGACCTAACAATTATATACAGATTTTTTATATTTGAATACTTCCAAGAATTTAGTGAACCCTGATAACCTAAAAATATACATATTAATGATCTTTTTCTAAAAGTAAATATAAGAAAGAGATGAAAGATATTTAGAGCTACCAAACCTGTTCATTTAGAAATAAATACTTCAGCGTAGAACATGTTTGTTAGAGAGGTTTTAGGTATATTACAATCCGGATGTGACGTCATTTAAACTTGTTTGGAAATTACACAATTACTGAAGCTAGGGTCTTCATCTTGGGTATTTATAGCTAACAAGAAAAAAAAGATATTTGATTAAATATGATGCGGTTGAAAACTATTAGGGTGCGTCCACAACTGGCGAATGCGCAGTTCGCCGGCGGATCGCTAGGGACGTTCATTTAAAATTATTATTTACCTCTATATGAACAAAACTATTGCCGCAAACGGCTCGCAAGCGACTCATTCGCGGCGCATCAGCCAGATGTGGACACACCCTTAGATATTTTGCATTTGATAATCGGTAACATGTTATACTATTATAAAGTGTTCTGAACTTAACGCATGCTGTGATATCCTTCAAATGGTAGTAGTAAGATTATTAATTTCTAATTTTAAGTTACTTAATGTTAAATATGTAGCACAACTGGATGTCCAAATAAATAAATAAACATAACAATGCACGCACATAGTTTCTTGTTATACGAATATTCTCGTAAAACAATAAAACAAATAATGATTATATCGAATTACAAAAAACAAAATAAACCTATGCAATATTGGAATCCATTCCTTTGCATATTCCAGCATTGTTCATGAATTCATAACTACATGAAATCTAAACCGTTCAATCTATAGGCGTGTCAGTGGGATAGGTAAGTACTTGGATACACATTTGTTTTAACGTCAACATGATAATATTATGTATGATGTAAGTTTCAGTATGTACCTCTATATTCCTAGGCATATAATTATATACTCTAACATAGTCATACACAAGCGATTCATTACTATCTTACTAGGAATATAATTATAAAACAGTCCATGTCTAGTTATATACTATACATAACACATTACACCACGCCTTTTATCCCCGAAGGGGAAGGCAGAGGTGTACATTATGCCATTGTACAATGTAACACCCACTTTTCACAATTTATGTAATTATCCCATGTAATAGGGGCCGGCCACAATTTCAGACTCCGTGCTACTACTGAGAATTTATAAAAAACGCAGTAATTCTTTACCTGGACCGGAAATCGAACCCGAGACCCCTTGCCCGGCTGTCGCACTTGCGACCACTCGGGCAACGAGGCAGTCATATTATATACTTATATTACTAGATTAAGTTCAGTGTTATAAATATATTACCTACTTGATTAAGCATTAAAAGGCAAAAAATAACAAGAAATGAAAGATATAATGTAGAATTCAATGAAAAAATGTGAACTGACCCGGACAAAGTCACGAGCAAAGTGTAGTTTAGTGGGTCGTATATTTGCACTCTATAACATAGCTACAAGGTTCATTAACAAAGAGGTTTTTGTCCGATAAATGTCATTTCATAGAAGTCGTAACTATGCATTGTTCTAACATGCTACTATAAATAACTCGGTCTGCAACCGGTTATTTTATTTTTACCATTGACAGTTGAGCTTTGCTACTAATTATACTATAGGAGGTATAATACAGTACGGCTTATATGGTAATGTACAAAAAAATATAAGTAACTATACATATATAATATACATAGATATGTACCTACCTATATATCTACGTAGTGTTTTTTTACATTTGGAACTTTTAATCCCTGAAAAGATAGCAGAGGTGCACATACTGAGGTCGTAGTACGATTTTGTTTATCGTTTAAGGAGATCGAAACGTTACCGAGTTCTGCGCTCTAATTGGTCTGCTCCAATGAACCAACCAATCAGAGGGCTAAAAGCATTAAGGTAAACCAAAATGTACTAGGTCCTCTGTTGAGTAAACTCAATAATATTTAATAACATAATAGGGGTAGTAAAAGCCTTGTTTATCTATTTTTACACAACATAATGTATTACAAAAACCCGTTTTATAGAAATGATGTATTATACTGTTGATAACGTGATTACTAAAATCCAAAATATTTTGATCTGATGATGGTTATCAGAAATAACGAGAAAAATCTTCGTTGAAAATATCAATCAATAAGATGGTTGGTCGTGGATAAATAATTTCGATTACTATAGATACATATTTTAGGATATACCTACTTCGAAAAAAATATTAAACTTTTATAGATAATATGGTCTTGAGTTAACAGCAAAATCTATTGTTACTAATTGATCCTTCATCAATCGCTGTCAACATTTTAGGCCAAATTAACATGTATAGTTTTATATTTTTTAAAATGATTGTCTACAATCGAATTTATTAAGTTTACTGAAATACATGTTTTTTAATTGTGAACCTACACCTTAGTTTACCCATCCTACTAATATCTATTCGATATACAATAAAATCGTAGGAAAGTGCAAACTGTACCATAAATATATTTTTTAAAGAATGCTTGGGGTGTGATATGCAAACGGCACCGAAGCTAAAAATATGGTTTATAGAATTTGTCTATTTGTCTGTATGTATGTCCGGACTAAACTCAAAAAGTACTACATGAATTTATTTCAAACTTTGCATGAATATTACTAACAGGTCGGGTCAACATATAGGCTACATATTATCACGCTATCACCTACGGGGGAGGAGCTGTGAATCACTAATCCATGCGAACTAAGTCGAATGTTGTTTGTATGTTTGTTTCTATGTTCGTTATTATATTTATTTTTTAAAACAAGTCAAAACGTCTGAAGGGATCGAAATGAAATTTAGAAAAGGAGTAGAATATGGTCGGGAATAACCAGGTCACTTTATTATTCCACGAGGGCGCGGCTAACACCGTCGGCAGAAGCTATGTTTGTCAAGTCTCATTTAAATCTAGCCATTATTTCTTGTGAGACAGAATGACACACATGCATACAAACTCACATATTTCTGTATTTGTCATAGTGAATATTATGTAATTTAAATAAAAATGTAACTAGTTTTTCAAGTTCCAAGGCATCAAATTCTAAACTACCTAGATATTGTGGCTCGATGGAATTTTACTAGTATTTTAAACACATGTAAATTTAGACACGATTTTCGTTACCTTAGATATTTAAAGCTAAAATTAAATCCAGCACTTAAGATTAGCGAGTTTAAACAAACAAAGAAACTCTTTAGTTTTATATATTAAGAGTAGGTAAATGGATTATCTATCATTTAAGTTATTTATCAATCCACAATTACTAAGTTCAATTTGCTTCAGTAAATACAGTTTTTGTACCTCTCTAATATAAACCTTGATTGTTTTTGAACCTACAGTATTCTAAAGGTACATAAATGTCGGACATGAATGTCTGTGCTATGCACATATATACGGATCATAAACCCGGCGGCTAATGCGCCACTAATTATTATTATCGTATCACAATTAATTTACCAATTACAGATACTCATTTTCACTCAGAGACATTCGATTTGTACACTGATAGTGTCTATACACTACACGACACTACCTTACCTTAATTACAGAGACTAGGCAAACTGTCTTTTTTGGCACAAGGTAGTAAACGAACAGACGGATCTCCCGATGGTAACCAGTCCTAATAGTAATAGGTAGATCCTTAAGTACGTACATTGTTGTTAGATGTCTTTTTTAGGGGGAAAATCATCGAATGACTTCTCCCGTCTGGGTGAGGCGGAAGGGAGTGTCAGACTCTTACTGACTAAAAACCACCCCGTTCCTTCTCCTGCACTTCGAGCCGGAGCCCCGGTAACCCGTTAGGTTCTCCGCGATGTCTGTCATTTAATCACGCGAGTAGAACCACGGTTGAGTATTAGTTTCCATAATCAAACGAAGACTATTGTATCATATTGGAAATATTTTATTATAATAGTTATGATCAAATTGACCGATTGATAACATATTGCATATTTATGTTCGGTTCGATGGCATCTCGAGATTGTTATCTTCTGCCAGATATTTATGCAATGACGTGAAACTATGATTTATGACGTTAGGTCTCAAATCTAAGGAAGTGATAAATTTTGTAATTTGTTTGAAAATTAATATTACGTGTTTACTTTGTAAATGGGCTCAGAAATAACACGTTTCGTCACAATACAATTAGATAAGTTGATCAATCATTTCAGTTGACAAAATTAAAAACTGGAAGAATTTTTATCAATGAATGAAGGATTCATTCATTGATAAAAAGTCAGATAGCTGCTATTTAAAAAACGATATTTTAACAATATTTAACAATATGACTTCCTCATTGATCGTGTGGCCGCTAGTGCGACTGCTGAGCAAAGGATTTCTGGTTCGATAACCGGGTCGGGTAAAGTAGGTATTTGGTTTGAAAAAAAAATCTCAGTGGTCAGTACGGAGTCTGAATTTGTGCCTGGTATATGGTAATAGGCTCACCCCCTATTACCTGGGACTCATAACATAAATAGTGAAAAGTGGGTGTTACTTTGCACAGTGGCACTAAGTGCCGCATTGTGCACCTCTACCTACCTTTTCGGTGATAAATGGCGTGATGTTACTTGTATGTCATTTAACAATGTCTCCCTTACGTCTTTAAATACTAAAAACACAAGTAAATAGACGTTTTGTTTATAAAAAAAGTGTTACTATGATCGTGTCGTTGAACTGTACTTGTTTATGATCATCAATCAACGTCTATAAGGTCTCCGTGGGAAGTGAATGTTAGAAAGGCTTTCACTAATTGTATAAAATCAGCTTTCAACTGTGGTATTATTAGTCACGGCTCACACATGTAGGGTTCAACAAAAACTTAAATGAAATATAACTAAGGGCCTTCTATTTAAGTATAAATGTGTTATATACCTACAGATTAGGTATAGCCTAAGCATTAACTTATAGCATCCTAAAAGCTTATTTTTAATTTTTTTTTAAGTATCTAAGTAATTCATCGAATGAATGTCAGACTCTTATACTGAATAAAAACCACCCCGTTCCTAGTTCTGCCCTTCGAGCCGGAGCCCCGGTAACCTTTTATGTTCTTCGCGGCTCCGTATCGGCATCAGCCCTATTGGAACCCCATCCGTGGTGGTCTAATGGGTCTTTGAGTCGCGCGTACTTTTAATGTGTAGGAGGATTTATGTAAATTGTACGTAGGTAAGTATGTATAATCTTTTACGCTACGCAGCCGCCGTAGTCGCGTAAAAAATTATACATGAACATCTCAATGATATGATAGTTAATCGTATCATTGAACTTCAAACGAGTACGTACTGTGAAGAATGCCGCTCATTCATTTATTGAGTAGCTACAAACACCTTTACATATAGTTTGTGTAGTAATATAATGTCCATGTATATTATTTGTATCCTTAACCCGTTGAGTACCGTCGTTATAGACACAATTAAAGAACAATAGGTTGCGGTCACCGGTGTCCTCGCTGTGTTTAACAGTTTAATATCTTTTAAATAAATTAACTAAAATCGCGGGTTACTCACGTGAATATACTGAGAAAATCTCTACTAGTTTCGAACCACAGAGGGGAGGAGTTCACTGTGAGCTGCGCGAATACCACGATTTTAGCGAATTTAGTGAATTTAGTATGTCGCATGATAGTTATTATAAAATCTTTTTAATGTTTTATGGGAAAGTTTGTTTGGTTGTTGGGTAATTTGAGATAGTAGTTATAGTTTATAATGGCTATAGTCTAAAGCATGATATATTTTTTAGGGGCTTCCAATTCCTTTGATTTTGCCAGCGAAGTCATTGGCGGAAAGCTAATGTAAAATATTATATGGTTCACTTAAGTACCTATGTTTATAAGGTTAGCCTATTTTTATATTTGTGTAGTCATAGACTCGTAGGTGGCTATAAAATTATATTCCGTAGTAGGTTATGAAATAGATTATTCACATTCATAAGAATTCTGTTAATGAAAATAACAAAAAAATGTTTATAAAAAATAAAAATAATGTTTTTTTATATCTAGCTTTGTTTGAGTTTTTATCTAAACTTAACGGTATCTAAAATACTAGATTAGATAAATTTATTGGATGACCAGTCTACGTAGACATTTAATTATATGAATTAAAAAGAAATTTGAATAATTAATTTAAATATTTTGAATTTTAAATAGAATTACTGAAATTCCTGTTCTACAATGCTTGGAACAGTAACCTTCAATAGCCATTAATGGATAGTTCCATAGAATCGAATTATTAGGTAATCACTTACCTAAAACTAAAACCAAATCTAAGCCCGAATCTTTATATCCTTATAAAATAAACTTAAGTTAAAAGTATATAAAAAACAAACAACCTACATCGATGGGTATTGCACAACGTTATAATGTACGTTGAAACATATTACGTAATCTAACCACAGACGACCAGAGCTTTTATAACTTTGGACGAGTCAAGCTAATTAAACAACATCAAATTCTTTTCAAATCAAACCAGTTTAAGTGTTATTTAATGAAAAATAACTTTTAAATGAAGATTTTCCTCGGTTTTGGAAGTTACAGACGCATTAATGTGGTTATTTACTTGTTAATTTATTGTCTTGCTGTCCGTCTGTGACTATGAATGGTATTCTCCGAATTAACTTAGTGATAACACCCTAACTGATAGCTATCTACGGAAGTATGAGGGTTAATACATTATGTTCGTCTATGAAAATATTATTACTGGTAGATGTATTAAACTTCGAAAAGCTATAATTCGCAATCTGCGTCAATAAGAGATGCTACGATAAAAATAAAGTGATTAAAAAAAATATGACACCGTGTAGTAGAAAAGTCATGCACGAATATAAAAGCAAGCACTCGTCTTAAGCACTCGTCTTTATAGATAAAACTATTAGGCACCAACTACAATATCCTATGTAGCAAGAACTGTTAACCAAACTCCAACCAGTGGACTTTGATCTACCAAATTATAGAACTATTTCGTTCATCCTTCACCTTTACGAATTTTCCGTGGCAACGTCAATGTGTGACTAGAGAGGCGAATGAGACGATGACTCCTGTGACGTAGAAGGCATTGTGTTTTGATGGAGTGGTCCAATACAACACGTGCTTGGATACTGTCGACATATCACAACATTGATTGATTTATTTTCAATCATTGGTGTTGGTTTGCGAATGAGATATTCAATTTTAACAGCCACGTGAAAATATCTTCAGGTTTAAATTGTTTTCAATGAGATAGTGTAGTTTCAGTAACACTCGGTTAGAGGTGTTATTAATCTGATTAACTTTTTGTAAGTACCTAGTTGGCTTTTCTAGTTAAAAGTATTTTTGATTTTCACACGATCATAACAAAAATAAGTGGTAGGAGTAAGGAAGTAGGTATATTTTGTAGTTATTTTAAAGCCATTTATCAATGTTGATAATTCTTTACATTTGTTTCTAAAAAATTAGATCATATTTTTGTAATGACGATGACTTTATAGTTCTTAGATACTTAATGTCGTTATTTTCTAAAATCTACAAATGTAGGTAAACGTCAAATACTAATATATTTGTTTACCCACATGTAATGTAGTTCACCCACATGATTGTTACGGCTTGTACATAACAACGTTACGTATGATTTGTAAATAGTAGCTATTAATGCATGTTCCCACGTTACTTTTACGTGTTCATGAAATGATGTTCACATTTTATTTATGGCATTCCGGTATTTTTGATGAGTAATTAGCGAGTAGATAATCACTGCTTTAATTAGTTTTCTTTCACTGAACTATAGCTATAAACTCATGTAAGTGGCGTTAAGGAAACGTATCAAATCAATGAAATATTAAAAACATAAATAACAAGAACCAAATACCATAAACTGAAAAAATCTGTTGTAAGAAATATTTTTAAAAGGATCTGTGCAACATCACATTTCTTGTCGATGATCTTTATTGTGCATATTGTAATAACGTTAATTAATACTTAAGTATATTAATTTAACCTTTACCTAACCACTTATCACTTATTGGATTCAATTAGTCTTTGGAATGAAAAAACACAAGATTACAAACAAAACTGAGACTTTTGAGTAAAATAAAAATTGGAGACAGTATCAAACGACTGTTATATCCACAAATGTCGGGTTTTTATTTCATAAATAGTGTTCGTAAGTAAGTAGTCCACAACTGAGTATTTATCAAAATATTTGTTTTACATGGCTCGCGGCGCGATTGATCCGTCAGTGTGTCATGCGCGTTGGACCCGACCGACGGAACGATAGGTACTGATGCTTGGTAACACTTCAATGGACCACACCGGAATAGGCCACAACATCGACCGATCAAATTGAAAAAATATCCGATTATTATAATCAGGTATTCGCAAACAACAACCAGGAAATATGCAATTTGATAATTATTATGCGTAAGTAAGTGCGTGATTAGAGCGGCACTCGGAAATAGCTTTAGATAAAACTTTTTGCAGAATTCAGGAAGTAAAGACAAGGAGATGCTTGTATCATGGCTAGGTAGGTACTTAATTTTATCTTTGTCGATCTCCAATAAAAATCCAGTTGAAATACTTATATTAGGTTAGTAGATACCTTTACTACCCACCATTAAAATGTCACCCTCTGACTAAACTAGGTATAGGTTTGTATGTTTTCGTAGTTAGTTTTGATTTAGTAGCAACGTATCTTCTTCTCTTGATCCGTGAGACCGTGAGTGTTGCTGGTCGTCCACGAACGTGAAGAGCAGATGGAACATATTTAAAGTGCATCTGCACATTGTCCACATATCATCCTCCAGAAGACGTCTAAGTACTGTTAAATATAACATGCATCCTCTATAGCCCTATATACTTAACAGGAACTCGCTAACCTCTTCCATTTCATGACAATGCAATACACTCTTTGGTTATCTAATAATTAAGTATTACCTATAACAATTAGGGTAAAACCGGGATAGATGCCTCAGTAGGATAGATGCCCCATTTCTTAAAAACCTAACTTCCTAAGCTCGCGATTAAGAAACAACCGTATAACTAAAAGCCGCAAGCATCCCGCACCTAAGTTAGCCACACACCGTCAAGCGGTGAGGATGCGTTTCGTTCGTATATGAATTCATCTCCGCGGCGAAATTACCAAATGCGTAAAAATTTTAAAGGTGAGTATTTGCTGTTGTATAACTTTTTAACTAGACATTAATTCCGCCATATTTTTTATTACGTCAATATATTGTTTCATGAAGTATACATTTTGATGTAAATAATCGCTTTTTTCTTTTTTATTTATTTAAAAAATACTTGGGCAGCTATCCCTGTCAAAAAGGATAGTTGCCCTGATTTTTAACGGGATAGATGCCCCTAGGGGCGTCTATCCCTCCATACACCATGTATATCCTGATTGTATTATAAGTGCTTTGAATATACAAGGTGTAGTTTTGAAGTCGTGTCATTTCTCGGGGGCATGTCACAGAAGTCATATAGGTTCAATGTAAGAGAAAATTTCGGGTCAATAGTTAAAAATACGGCTACAATTAATCGTTTAAGTTCGACAATATTTCAGAAAAAGTGGCAGCAATTCTTCTTATTCGAGTTTTATGGAATTAGGAATAATATCAATTACATGTTTGAGTTTGTGTGTGTTAAGCCGCGTTATAAAGCTATTATAATTACGCGCTATATATAATTACGAATTTCCGTAAATTACAGAAAAATGAAAAATATTTACCTACAATTTTTTTTATTGATTCAGACTCAGAATCGATAGCCGAGTTACCTCCTAGAAAATGACGCGGCTTTAAAACAACACCTTGTATATTTTTAATATATTTTTCATGTGTTTATGTATAGGTATTTATACTTTATATTGATTTACTTTTGACAAGTTTTTGGTCTTTTTACTGATTATGCCACGAAAATACAATATAAAAGAAGGAGTGCGAGCTCGAGTATGTTCTTGGACTACAGAACAATTGCAGCCAGCTATGGAGAAAATGGACAAAAAAATCATGGGGATAAAAGTTTGCTTGTAAAGAACACTAAAATTGATGGGCAGGATGGGCCTAAAATATAAATAAATTAACTGCATAGAATGCTTTGAAAACTATGAACAAACGAAGTCTAAATCCGACTGGATTCAATGTGTAATGTGTCAGTACTGGTTACATGAAACCTGTACACTTTTCAGAAATAGTTGCTCGAGATGTGGAAAAATTAAAGCACTGTCCGGTTAAATAGTATGATGATATTTATTTAGTTATTTTAATTTTTAAGAAAGAATGACTTTTATGATTTTGCTTGTTGAAACTTAATTAGGTATTAATATTTAATAATAAGGATTTAAAATACATATTACTGTTGAACAAATGCTTTTAGAATTTCATTGTTATAGTTTTAATTAAAATTTATCTTATTTATCTTATCTATAATGACAATGACAATAAAAAGATTTTAAAAACTGCAAAATACTTTTCATTTCAAATAAAATAAAGACAAAAAATAGATAAATAATATTAACATAAAATACTTATATAGTATGAAGGGCATCTATCCTGCACCGTAGGCATCTATCCTTGTTAGTATTTTCAAGGTGGGGCAACTATCCATAGGGGTAGGCATCTATCCCCAAAAATGGAGGTCTACAAAAAGCTAAAATCTGCAAAATGGGTAGTTTATAGGTCCAAATAGACCAATCACAGTAAAACATAAAGGATTAAACTAGTTACATTCATAGGTATTATTTATGTAAAACCAATATTTTTTAAATTAGAAGCATATTTCAAAAAGTGGGGCATCTATCCCGGTTTTACCCTATAACGGTCATCGGTATCATCTTCTTATCAAAATAATTATTATACCTAGCAAAGTTTTACGTTCTGACCCACAGAAATATTAAAAATTAAAATGATTATCATATCTGTGGTCTGACCTGTACTATGAAACGACATGTTTGATGTTCGGAGATTTCATGAGTGGCCCATTCAAGGCCAAGGTCACGCCCACGTAGTCCATCAATCAGAAAATAAGTTAGATAGGTGGTGTGATCTTGGGGATTCGAAAATTTCACCTAAATTTCGTGATATTTTAATTTTTGATATTGTCTATAAATTAATGGCGAATTTATTGTATAGTAGGTAACTGCCCTATTAAGATTTAGTTCTAGTTCAGTCTAGTTCAATCAATCTAATTCAATATTTCGCGCTTTATAGTGGTTATTTTGTATGAAGCTTTCGGTTGAGAAAACTAATATTGCAGTAGGTAATCCGAATTATATCTTAGGTACCTATATAACTTATTCCATGGTCTTTCAACCTGTGGGTCACGAAGCCTCTCCAGTGGGTTTGCCAAGCTTTTATAGTAGAGTTTCTAAAGGTTGGGAAACCTACAGCAGTAAAAATGAAACAGTACCTAACATTTATAAAGATTCATTAAGAAAAATGTCAACTAAAAGACAAACGTTGTACGAACATTTGTACGTATAAAAATTAATAGGTAGGTAATAACTTTTGAGATCTTTTCCATTATATTCATTTATATATCATTAAACAAAAAAATATATATATATGTAGACATTTAAAAATTTCTTTCATTGTAAATCCGTTTTTGTTACATTCAGAATTAAATCGTTTTCCAAAAAATTATATTAAACCTAGATAGGTAAATATTGAACTTGGGTCGTTAGAGGAGAGGATACGTATATCCGTATCCCGATTGTTACTTATATGCTTATTACATAGAAATTAATGTAAAATACAAGATTAAAGTACACCAGTCTACCAACTCCCTTAGAAAATAAAAAGTATAAGATTAAAATGCGCCATCTATATATATTTCCCTAAATTATTTCAAAAAATAAAATAGTATATTTCTTATTTGTAAGTTCTACTATTCTCCAATAGATATCACTAACAATAATAGTTATACTACTGAACAATAGATGGTAGTAATTAATATAGTTATACTATTGGGCACTAGATGGCAGTAATTAATATAGTTATACTATTGGGCAATAGATGGCAGTAATTAATATAGTTATAGTATTGGGCAATAGATGGCAGTAAATTATTTAGTTTTACTTTTTATTAGAAGATGGCGGTAATTATGTTAGTTAGGCTACCGATCTATAGATGGCACTTTTTATTAGTTATTCTATTACCTATACCTATAGATGGCAGTAAACACCATGAAAATAGTACGCTAGTCAATATTACTAAATATTATTTCAGTTATTGACGATTCATCTGTTAAGTTGGATAACATACTGTGAATTAACGTATCCTGGTTATGGACCTACAACTAAATCTATTTATGGTCATAAAAAAAATGCATTGATGCAGTTCTAATTGTAATAAAAATATTTAAACCTTGTCACTTAAATACTTTAAAATAGTCCTTGAACTTACCATCTAGATTTCAATATTTTGATTTTTTGCAAAACTCTCGTGGGACTCCAATGGGATGTGGGGTAATACAGTTAAAATATAAACAACAAAACATTCGAAAGACTAGTGTATTTTTCAAATTTGACTTATGATCTAAATAAACCACAAAAAGCCAAGATTTTAAGCGTAGGTACATAAACATACACATAGGGAGCCTTGTGCAATAAATTATATAATAACAACTTAATTTTAGTCGTTTAATACTTATCTCTTGAAAGGATTCGCGCTTTAGAATTTCGCACTCCCTGTAATTTTGAACCCTTACCTACTCTACCTTACAAAAACGAATCAACAAATTATACAAAGATAAAAAAGATTTCGTGTTTAATACTTCTTATAATAATTAATGTATTTTTGTGATAAACATACTGGAACCAGTATCGATACGTACATTTATAATGAACACAGTGATTGGTAGATCTGTGCAATCTTGATTATATTAATTTCTATTAAATGCAATCTAAGGTAAGTCTTGAACTGAACTGTTTATTGAACCAAGTATATCCGCAGGATGACAAACGGACAACTGTTTTATACAGACATCATATCAAGCTACTCCAAACTTTGACAAATTATAGTCTGTGTCAGCTTGATCTACTAGTGCGCCTGTACATTTCTCAAAGGATAATGACCCCAAAGAGATACATCATTAGATAACTCTCTCCAAATCTATATTGTACGTCACCTTGAGAAGCTCCAATTGAAGGTGATTTTGAGATTAAAGTGTTCTTTCACGCAAGTGACATCCACAATCGGTGGTTTTGTATTACTAGAACGTAATAACACAAGTATAACCTAAAGTAATGAGCTGTCATAACAAATCGGGCAAAATGATGATACATTCGTAATGAATGAACTTCTCAAGTTGGATTTATTGATTCTTGGTTCAATCAAAAGTGTCGACTTAACAAATAGGTACAAAGATGTTATTGTAGAAATTGTTTAAAACCTAAAATAATTAAAGAACTAACTTAAATTAAGTGCTAGGAGTATTAATTTGAAAACCTTTCTTTCGAGTTCTTCGTACCATGTTTTTAAACGCAAAATCTAATAACAAAGTAAACCTATTGGCAGTTCAACAACAATTTATGATAATTTTAAGTTTTTTTTTACAATTACAATACAATTTCGATAATTTTGTGCTTCGCTAATCGAAAGAATGCTCAAAATACTAAACCGTTTGTAATGGGATGTCCACGCTCGACTAAGGGCGCCAATGGTGTCTCCACATTAAGTAAACTTTTGTTAGCAATCACATTGACAGGACTTTAGTCTACAGAAGCGCCACCTAGTAAGCGCAAATTTTAATTCCCATTAAGCTTGAACCATAAAATGTCTTTATTTGGAAACAAGGTACTACATCTAAGTCTAACTCTTAACAATACCATTTACCCTAGCTCACCGGTCTCGCGTAAATAGTACGCCATTTTGTTAATCCCTAACGGCCGATGTTTAACCGAATCACAGTGGTACGAAGATGACTACCTTATATCTTAACAGCCTCTTACTTACAACCTCTTCAAAGCTTACTTCTATAACAACAAGAAGTTATTATTAGCCACAACATTTTTACTTAAGACACTGCATTAATTTATTTATTGCTGGTAGTATGAAACCAATACTAAATATGAGGAAACAGCTTCAACTGCTGGCTATCTTAAATATTCAATACTACATATATTAATATTATAGAAGGGATACAACGAGGTATCTAATTTGGAAAATTACGACAACTATGGAATTAAGAATTTCAACGACCCTTAAATAAATTTGATCACAATTAAAATGCCAATTTATATTGACATAAAGCTAACTTGTATACAAGGTCTATAAGTAAGTCAAAAAGCTAAATAACTCAACAACAGGCTTTAAGTAACATTCAATCACTCATTCCAAACTGAACAAAACATATCTCTCATTCACTCGCTCACTCGCTCACTCGTTCACACCGATGTCATCGGAGTTGATTGACACCGTTATCGTTTACACCTTGGGTTCTAGTTGTAGTGGGGGGTGATCTGGCTTTTGTGTCTGCGCCTGCGCCGTGGGTCCATACATGCGAATGTGTTCGACGTAACGTTTTCTATTTTCAGGGTTGTTCATGATGGAGGCGACGAATTCTGAGGTTTCTTTCTTCAGTGCGATGATCTTTTGTTGGATGAGTCTGTTTTTGTGCATGAGCGCCACTGTCTTCCAGGCCAGTTCGAGGATGACCCTATTCTGGGCGATTTTGTCAACGGCCGGTGGGCACGGGGAAACGGACACGGTGGTGTTGTCATCACTGGTGGACGGTGATGAGAGTCTCTGCATTCTTTGAATGCGTCTCGCCTCACGCAGGCGGTTCAGGTGAGAACCTGTAAAGATGGAGAACAATGGTTAATCAAATGGTAAAATAATACAACTGTAACTAAGATTTTAAAAGGGATTTCCAAAAGGTGTTTGAAAGTTTTGTGTTTTGGATAATACCAAAATACTTTTATGCGCTGTTGGTCAACAAAGGTAAAAAATCACTAACAAATGTCAAGCACACAAAACTAAAAAAATATACAATAATTGCAACTTGATGCTGTTTATAACACCGTAGTGTCGTGGGGCCAAGGCAGTCGCGTGGGTAGCACACACACACACACAAAGTTATGTAGGTACTGTGTAAGTGCAGGACGCCAGTGCCTTGACCCGGTGGAGGAAACGACGCATCCATAAAAAATACTATTGTATTGTTCTTCACACCACACAATTTTGTGAAAATACAGGTTTTTGAGAAATATATGTTTATATGCTACATATAATTTGTGCTATGATATTAAAGTTCATTGTCTCAGAAGCGTACATAAATTAGTAATATTTCTAGCACTGTAATTCATTAAATAGGTCAGGAAGAGCAAACTGGAGAAGAGACAAGTGGAGAGTAAGGAAAGGCATGCGTAGACCGGCGAGTTCGATCCCCGGTCTACGCATGCCTTTAACATTGAAGATTTTGGTTACGAAAAAGTTTCTTATAAGATTGATGCAATTATAATACTAATAAGGCAGTGTGAAGTCACACGTGTTTCCTATTAATATTATGCTCTCTAGAAAGTAGCCAGACTAGTGGTGGCAGACTTGACTAAGCAAAAATCTCATCGCCTACGATCCGCTATTCAACTGCGTCACTTGTGGTTCAAGTGGGGACCTACATACTGCTTTAAAAATGTCAATGAATCATATAGTTCACGTTCAAACACACTGGTTCAAACAGGTTACGGGATAATTATTAAATAGCCACTTGTTTCATTTGAATTAAAAAATCCCTAAAAAGTTTGAAACTTGTGGCCAAAAGTAAAAAAAAGGTTAAAAATATTTATTTAATTTCTGAAAATTTGTGGAATTTTGAATAAGTCTGTTTATTACAGTTTCGGTTAGAATGTGAGTAAACCAAAGGTCAGGTTTAGTTCATAAATGGAAACTGACGTCATAGCGTCAGTTGTTACAAGTGGTGAAAACGCCTATCTGAGTAATTATAAAACTAATTAAAGGCATACCCTAGACAAGACATTCAGTAGACGTTGACTACTAATAAGAAACATTAGGTATAGTACTAGTACTTAATCTTATCAGGCATTTGATAAGAAACGTCAACAAACACATACGTCACATCGATTTATTTTCTACATTTAATTCAACTTAGTTAAAAAAACAATAAAAACTTTTTATCAAGCACACTGGCTGAAAAAAAGTACACGTAAGCTTGCACTTTATCATTAAATAAAAAAATCAATCTGTCAGAAACTCGGAACAATGCTTTGCCGCGTTCAGTCACGTTACGGGGCGGGCGCGCGGCGTGCGTTCAAAAACCCGCCAACAAAAACAGCGATGCGCGTGTAGTGGCCACGTGATCACTGCGCCCCGTACACCACAGACTTAGTACTGCAGTCTGCAAGCCTTACAGACTTGCAACGTGACAGAGCTGGCTGCAGAGACAAGAGAGTCACGTTAACCTACAGGCTTGCACTGATGCACGGGCTATGTAAGTTCCACAAGTTCCTTGACACCGGTTTATCGTGTTGTTTGCGTGCGGTAGAAACGCCTGTTTAGCTGTGATTTAGAGCCGATCAAATTTTTATGTCTTCACTTGTGTGATTGATTGGGTGACGATTGTGAGAATTGATGGCAAAAATATGTTTGTAAATGGAAAAGTTCGTAATTTGACTCGTAAATTGCATTGTGGATAATGTATTTTCAGGTTTAAAACATGCTCGTGGAAAATAAGAAAAACGAAATATTTCATTGTGATAAATAGACAGCATTATTAGCGTCATTCCATTCCAAAATTAGAGGTCTAAGTATAAACAAAATAACAATAATGTAGCCAATGCACCATAACGTTCTCAATAATGACGTAATCTCTATTTAGGTACGCACCCGATTTTCCTCTTTTAATTTTCAACCGAACTCCGATTCAGCATTATTTTCGGTATTGTGCCTATGCGATGTAATTCGGGGTCGGTTTCATACTTGCAATTCACAAAGCTAAAGGTATTTACAACACAATACAAAATAACACAAAGACTGATTATCTGTATTGTCAAATTTGTTAGCTTCAAGTCTTTTGTGATATTTGCGAGGCGTGAGTCGGCGTGACCTAGAGGTATAAATAAGTTAGAGTACCAGTATCATCAGTATGATAAAGGCTTCTAGAAGATTCATAACTTTGAAATGCGCAAATAAGCATTTTAAATTAATAGTGTATCTTTTTCTGATGGGTCCTAAAAACATGGGCAACGAATTTTGTCCTTAGCACTACACAGATAAATAGTTAAGTTCTGTATAAAGTCCAATAAATTTTATCGTTAATCATACAATCGGAAGAAGATATTAATCATACAATCGGTATTTTGAATATATTTTTGCTATCAGATATTATTCAAATGATGTTTATTTATAGCAATCATTATTTATTGAAATGAATTCTCATGTCTGATATGGTTTTTTACAATCATTTTATGACAATGCATATCAAAATTAAGACCACTTAAAGTTAGCAAATCGTAGAACACCTGAATGTTGGATAATATTTATTTCAACGAGACCAAAACGGCACTCTAATGAATAAAATGCTTCCTGTCTATCAGTTCTAGATGAAGCTGCAACTCGTTTCAAAACTGGAGCACAGGTAACATACACACACAATAGCATTCATCTGAGGCTGACATACATAATCATTTACTCCAGTAACGGTGTTGCTCCGACAAAGCGAGGCAACACCACGTGACATCTAGTGACGTCATTGGGTCAATGAACTTTCACCCAACAAGCCATGGTTGGTAAAACAGTATCTATCTGCTATCTGCACAGATATTTTAAATTAAACTTTATCTCGGTAAAAATAAATGTAAATATTGTTTGCGTTCCGACGGAATCGTCCTCAAAATAAAATTACTCACGTTGGCACGCACGATGAGTCGGTACTCGGAACACGTAAGAAAACATGTGACTGTGTAAATGACGAATAAATATCCTTAAATTAATAAGGAAAGTGGTTTATTTTGTCCAATAAACTGTATTGGACTATATTAAAGTACCTATTGAAAGAAACCCACACAATTAACTATAGTCTTTATATTCTACAAATTAAAGTTTATTTTATCATCTGAACTAAACCAAGGTTTAATTGTTTACTTTTATTCTGTGCCTGTGTTTTATTCTTCTTAAAAGTAATCAATAATATTTAAAATTAACATTGACAAGTACGCAGATTGAGCTCACCGCAACAGAAAGATCAGCATTACTGCATTGTTCCACTACAAAGATTTAGAAATAGAAAATAATACATTATTTACCTACGTATGTACGTAAAAACCTACTTCTGAAGTAATAACAGTTTTCTCAAACATTTTATTGTTGCAAAGTTCATTGGCACGGCATCAGCCTAGCCTCAACTGCAAAGCGGATCGTGAATAAATACATACCACATTATACATGGAACGAGCAAAATTCAGTATCTAGTGTCACGTGTTTATTATTTAATGCTTTTATTATGTAGACAACCATATTTTGTTTGTTTTCTATGAGAAACCGTTAGCAATATTTGAATGTTGAAAACGAAGGTTCGCTGTTCTTTGACACGGCTCGATGTTCTAAGTTTGAATTTTCTTTTTTGTCCGATAAAATAATAAAAATATAAACCAACCTTCTTTCACCGTTCTTACTTTTATTATTAAAACTTATTATTATGCATTATTGTTTTTAATTTTTGATTATTGTAAGAATTAGCGACGTTAATTAATACAAACACTATTTATTTATACAATACACCTTACTAAATAAGTTGTTTCAAGTAAATTATTCACTAGATAAAGGTTTATTTATCGTTTACAGGAATTTCATCGAATACATTTTCTTTTATATTGAATAATTTATTGATTTATACAATGTATAATCAATATTTAAATTTTAAAACATTTTCCTTCAGGTTCACATAGAAAAACTTCCGTTAGTCATCAGTCCGTTAGTAATCATTATAAAAAGAAAATTGTAATTATAAAGAAATATTTTGTAAATAAATAACTAAGTAACAAATGTAAACTTTACAAATTACACAAAATTAAGACGACTTATATTCATTACGTATTGCATCGATAGCAACAGCTGATCCCACAATTTTGATCCCAATTTAATCGGAGCTTAACGGATCAATAACGTTTAGCGGTACCGCTCATCAATTTATTGTAATCTGCTATTGTGTGCCGATCTATGAGCAATTTGCGAATATCACTATTCATACTATCATTGACTTTTTGATTTGTTTATCACTTACGGCCGACAGCAATGAACTCATTTAGTTCTTAATCCAAAATTTGTAGATTAGGTTTAATAATTGGCATTAGTTTAAGAATTTGGAAACATTTTTCTTATGAAAAATGTGGTCATCACTTCTATTTAGAAACTTGAATTCAGAATAACTGTTGTTTTGTTTTATTTATCTAGATAAAGAACATAGCCTCATCGGTAGCAACTTAGTATATTTATCGTGAAAACCGTTAAAATACATAACGGTATTTTTTCAACATAATGCAAAATATTTCCCAGCACATAACATTTTCATAATAAGAATGCTGTGAGAATATGCTATTTATAATCGTACTATTTCTACCATAGTACCTTGAAGCTTTATAATTGGGTATAATTACGATAGTTCCAAAGATTCCAATTAAAGAATGTTCTCATGCCTTATTTCAAATGTTTATAAATAGAATTATGATAATGTCAATGATTAATAACTTATTGTTACATAATTACATTCATATGCTTTTGTTTACATTTTTGTAGGCATAATCTCTGTTAGCTGGTCAAGGGAAATTGTTCTTGGATTCTAATGCAGTTTGAGTATGTATACATACAGTTTTGTTACAATTAATTAAAGAATAAAATACAAACATATATACTTTCATTTTATTAATTACCACTTTTTTTAAGGGTGGAAAATTATCGTATGGCATCTCTCGCCTAGGTGAGGCGGGAGGGTATGTCAGACTCTTACTGACTATAAACCACCCCGTTCCTACTCCTATACTTCAAGTCGGAGTCCCGGTAACCCGTTAAGTTCTCCGCGGCTCCGTATCAATTACCACAAGACTGTCTAATCTTTGTATTATAATTATGTATAAATGAAACATACTAAACTACTGTATCGCTAGCTTCTGCACATAAGATGAAATAGCCCTGAAAATATCAACGTTCCGTTATCGGCACGTGAATCAAAGTAATCAGCATAATATGATTAGAAACTAGGTCATACCTCGCATAGAAATATAGGATATGTCAATGTTTAATATCAAAATAACGTATTATTCAACACCGAGGCTATTTATAAGGAAAGGTTAATAACTTTACACATTATTTATTTTAATTTATTACTAAAAGGTTTAAGTTTTTGAGACTGCCTCGTTGGCCGAGTGGTCGCAATTGCGACTGCCGAGCAAGGGGTCTCGGGTTCGATTCCCGGGTCGGGCAAAGTATTACTGGGTTTTTAAAAATTCTCAGTAGTAGCACGGAGTCTGGAACTGTGCCCGGTATATGGCAATAGGCTCACCCCCTATTACATGGGACTCATAACATAAATAGTGAAAAGTGGGTGTTACATTGTACAGTGGTATAATGTGCACCTCTGCCTACCCTTTCGAGGATAAAAGGCGTGATGTTATGTGATGCGTTTAAGTTTTTCTTCAAAACCGTTATTTTTTGTCGTCGATTTATGAATCTAAAAATTAACGGAGATTGTTGTGTGTCTCGAGTGTAAAAAAATAGATCAGTGTATTCATAGACCACAGTTATTTGAGTTGTTATGTAAAGAAACTAGTTTATTACGTTATTCCTAGTTATATTTAGTTTAATTGGCGTTGATAAAAACTTAGTTTAATTTTTATATTCAACGGAGATCAAAATAACTAAAAACTTTGTTTTTTTTTGTTGGAATTTCTGTTTGAGTTGTGTTTATTTACTATGCTTATAAAATGCAATTATGTCTGCTTTGATTTAAAAATAGAATGTCAATGACTCGAGGATAGGTTTAGACCACTGATTTATGTTTTTTTTTAATATAAAATTCTTTAATTGAGTGACGTACATACGTAACGAATGATTTTTTTTAATGTCGATTATTTTTTTGGTAATAATCAATGAATATGCTTAAGCCGATTTGCAAGAACTTGCAAGAACAAATAAGACGAGACGATATTGAAAAGTGTTTTATGAAAAACAAGATTATTTTAAGCAAGTTTGTCATTGAAGCCACTTGAAATGTGTGGTAATGCACTATGATTAAGATCGAGGCAGAATATCGAATGTCATACATCTGTCAATCTAAAAAAACAAAATGTTTAGACAAATCCTTACTAATATACTTAAATAATATACTTAAAGTGAGTTTGTTTGTTTGTTCCGCTTTCACGCCGTAACTACTTAACCGATTGCTTTGAATTTTTGCAGACGTAAAGCTAGAAGTCTGGATTAAATAATAGGGTACTTTTTATCCCGGAAAAAAATTATGTACCCAAGGGAAAACAAAAGTATTGGTATAGATGGCGCTGTGTGTATTGGTATATGTCACATAGGCTACTTTTTATCCTTTTCTGACGCGAGCGAAGCCGTGGGTAAAAAAGCTAGTAATAAAAATAAAAGAACTACATCGAACAAATGTAAATTACATTTAAAACGTAGCAGATTACAATGCAAAGGTAATTTAGAGTAAATACTTATGCGGGTAACTATTTGGTAAATTGATAAAAAATCCAGTGTTGATGCAATCAACCGTGACGGGTACAAACATGTGTTAGATAAAAGTTTTTATTTTGTCAGACTTAAGTAATTAAACCTTCACACATCCACGTGTACAAAACCAGCACATCAAGCTCATCACACTGTAAAATTGAATTTTCAACTTTGTTACAAAATGTTAAAGTGGAAAATCATTTAAATTATTCGTAAAGGTTATAGTAGGTTGATGTGCAGGAGTATATGCATTGTTATGTCTCGACAAAATCCGTTCTCTTTTGTACTTAGGCCTTCATGTAACGGTCAATGGACGGCCTTGGCAGATATAACTTAACTCCGACAGTAAACTTACTTGTTTAACGACGTAGTTTAAAGTTTAACATAGGTATAGGTAGGTAATACTAACTGCATATCGATAGGTACCTACTATTTTTTCTCAATTTTCTTGGAATAGGACTGGGAGAGTAACATTTCATTGAAGGTGATTTTTAGGGAAATTGAAAAAGAAAACCGACTGCATTAAACACTATCTATTTCAAACTATTTTTAATATTAGTTTTTCACCTTTGTTTTTCATAAATATTTTAATTAGTACCAACTCAACATAAAAGACACTTAGGTATCTGCGCAGTCACTTGTTTCTGTTGACAGGAATATCAATGTACTAACGCTATTAGATTTTTGTAGCTAATTGCATTCTGTATGTTAATTTCTTTAGCACGTCAGCCATATTTCTAGTGAGATTTAACAAAAGCTACTGTATAAAATATAAAAAAAAAAACAAATGCGGAATGGTCCACGACGAAGTTAAAATTTTTTATAAAAAGCCGCGAGGCGCGAATTACAGATTTTAAAAAAAGAACGCAGACTAAAAGAAGATGCCATTAACTCGTTTGTTGCACAACCAGCCAGTAAACACAGACCAACAACAAAAGAGGATGAATAACTGCAACAGACCGGTTTCTTTGTTTTCTGTGCATTTTAAACCCTCGTCTCATTTCTCGGTAGGTATAATCTGAATGGCTGACACATTCCAGTTTTCTCTTCGCAGTTATTTGTAACCTGATTCAGTAATGTGTCTGATCACTGGCGACTGATGAGTTTGCATAACTTTTGTTTGTTTTTGAATCATGTAGCAGTATTGCACAACAGTTGCTGCAAAACGTATGTACTCTTATGAGAGTGTTTCTTTTAACGTTCTTTTAATGAAGATGACAAATTATACATTTTTGCAATTTTGCCACTTGAAAATTGGACTTTAAATGCTTAATTAAAAGTCATATTTACATTTAACTTCAAATATCACGTTAGTTTACTTATTGTACAAGTCGTGTTGATAAACTTATCAGTAAAGTAGGTACCCACTTAACTAATAACCTTCAGGACTGTGAATGCAATGGGAGTGGGCCTTCTTAGGAATTTGATATCGTTACTTCTTAGTAGGTATTATAATACTGGCCAGTAGGTATTATTTGAATAGAAAAACAATGTAAGAGAAGTAGTTGGTCTCTATTCCCTTAGTTGGTTACTTAGCTGTGGATTGTGACTACATTGCAGCGATCAATTTAAATTTTACTGGGTTTTTTATTTAGGTTATAGAAAATGCCATAGATACATATAGAGTGCGGCAGCAGCGTGCAAATTAGCAGCTGCCATCTACCCCTATACTTATTATACTCTTTGATGTGGATGTACCAAGCACACCGAACTACACAGCTACACTGACATCTTTTTTAATTTTTAACCTTATTGTTTTGATTTTAAGTTGAAAATCTATTAAAGATAGTTCACATGTCACAGGGCTAGGTTAGGATAGGTTAAAATCTAATAGACCATTCGTTATCCCCAGGCGAGAGGATTACGTGAAGATTTACCACCTTAAGATGCAAAAAATGTTGACATGTTAATAATAATGAACAATGAAAATAATGAACAGTTTAACGTCACGTAAGTATCATTTAAAATTGACCGAATATAACAAATTGTTGTCAATCGGTAATAAATAACACAATTTTCGTGTGTCGAGTTCCATGTGGGTGCCTATGTATTTTAATTATTCATCAAGGTGTACCTATTATATAATTCTAGTGCTAACTTTAGTGTCACAGGTGTACTCCATAGATGGAGACACCTAAACTAGGGATTGTTATCATAAGATTCTAGTTAAGTCGTCGTGTTATGAATTATGAAACCTTCGCCTTGCGGTAGGTCAGTTTGTTGTGAAAGGCTTTGCTGTTGACTCAAACCTATTGTAAAACTTCCATACAATAACCCTTTCATCAAACTATATAGGACCTTATCTTTTGAACAAAAGGGTTTACTTTAACTTAACACGTTATTGAGAAACATGACACCATGAGTATTATTGTATGAAAAAAATATTTTCATAAAAACAATTCTACATGCGTCGTAGGCTCTTAGGCCGCAGCAACATTCACAATAACAAACCTAATCGTTAAGACTTAACGTCGATTTCACATTACATAATTTGAACATTAATATGTAATGAAATACATTTTAAAGAAATTTCTATTATACTCGAAGTTTATAACCATCTAATTCTCAATAGAAATTAAGAATAATGTCAGTACGAGTAAGTCATAAAGCTCAATATATTCTCCGGCAAGTAAGCCCGTCGCATCCCACCCCGGCGCCGCACGCACATAACAGAAAACTAGGCTACACCGCAATATTATTAATAGAAACTACAAAACCTACCTTTCTTTATCTTCCTTGTCCTTTTTTCACACATGGTGGCAAAACAACACAGGTTTTTAGCACTGAATTAACACGAGATGTCAATATTATTAACAAATATAACGATGTACACTGTTGAGAACGACTGACGTGCGAACAGCTTCAATACCGAACGTGGAATGACTCGGCTCGTCGCCGGCGAACGAAGGTACCTCGTGTGAAATGAAAATCGAATACGGGCGCGACATAGCGGCGTCGGTATAAGCTCGGTAATTAGAGCGGGACAGAAAATTGTGTTGTAGTGCTACGAACTGTGTTACCCGGGAGTATGTACATAGAATGATGAAAATAAAATAAATTCCAATACTAAATAAAAATATTTCAGAACTAATTTTAACTTGCATGACATGACAAAATAATAAAAATTTACTAAATATAAAAATCGCTTACTGATTTTACTAACACCTGCACACTGAGTAAGTTCCTTAAATTATCATTTAGCAACATAGTTTTGTTTTCTATTACTTGTATAGTTTATGAAGTTTTTTATTTATAAACCATACTTACTTGTTCATGTCATTACTAAGGTACAAAACACCAAGTACGCAATTAGTATTATTTAGTTGTAAACTTGACAATGTTGTTTGAAACATAGTCTACCTGTCTACCACAATGTTAATAATGTTGAACTGCTTCCAACATGCGTTAAACATTATTCTAATGAATATAGTTTTCCATTTTGTTACTAAGTACTTACATCGCGAAACGCAACAATGTACTATTAGTACTAAGCTCAAGGATGCTCAGTGATTGATTACTATTTATTTTTACTTCGCGAAGGTGATAGTGTAAGTTCACTAGTTTCGTAATCTATTTATCGTAATTGTGGAATAATATACAATAATGGCCTATAAAAGTCTACTGTTTCAAAAAATATTTGAAAATCTCTAAGGAAAAGTATATGAAAAGCTCTAAAGAGAAGTTTTTTAAATATTGTTGATATTTTCGTTTTTGCTACATCCAATTCTAATACTGAAGCTTCAGTAATGCATGAACAAAAAAGAATCAATGTCAAAATCCAGAAGAATTAATGATACAACAATCAAATTAACCTCCAACTAATAACTTTTCCACAAAAATTCTCCCATTACCCCGGCAAAATTTACCCCTAATTGCTGACAATACTCAGATCCCAGACACCTAGCGTCAGGGAGCGCTCACCTCGCATGAAAAAACACGTGTTTGATGTTTTGTACCGGGCCAATATCTTCCGCCACCTACTAAGTGATTAGACATGTTACTTTGTGATGTCTAGATAGCACTCACGATGTTAGGATAAATTAGAACGTGTCGCAACGTGCACGGATTTAGATGGCTGCTTGATAGAGATTGATTAGTTTGTAGACGCTATACTTGGGAGTACAGAGTTATACCTGTATAAATATTATAATATCTTTGTTAGTTTGAGTTAAATTCCGATTTCTACCTCTCTCTTTTAATCTATGATTTACATTCACTTTAATTTTGGACTGTGTTCATTTTTGGTATATGCAAAAATGTGTAAAAATTAACATAAAATTCTAAATCTTTACGCCACAAAACACCGGCTCTAAACTTTCGTAGCTTCGTAGCTCGTTGGCTACGCACGTTGTAGGTGACGTCACGCGCGGAGCAGCGCGAGCGCAACGTGGGCCGTTCCGTGATTCATCGTAGCCACGCACGTTGACAAACACTCTCACACATCTCATACATTCTTCATATCGGTTACTCACACATACACACAGCTCACATCTATGTATATACTTCAGCGTAGTACAACCGGGGGTAGTTGATTTGATATTCCTTATCATGACGTTTGTTCATTACTGATCATGGAAAAGTTACTTTAATAAGTTATTATGACGTTTTATGAACTAAAATTATAAATGTAACTAATACGGGAACGATTATTAGAGAGCCTTCGATCCAATTAGTTTTGATGCATTTCGGTTAAGTTGTAAAAATCGACAGTTGTAAGACTTTATAATCAACAAGTATGAATAAAAATTGAATGTAACTAGGTATTAAATGTCGTCATGACCTAATTGTAATTGTACTAAAAATAGAGAACACGACAAATATGGACATAAAGTACCTACAAATGCGACGTCGACAAAACGTAACGATCTTTTGTCGAGATTCAGCTTAATTTAGGAACGTGAGACGTTTCCTGAGTCACAATGCACCTCGAGTAAGTATTACGTACATTACCCGCTAGCCAGCTACTTATGCACCGCAATGTACGTCAGTAGTAGGTACACTAGGTGGAAACTTTATCAATATTTGTCTACCCTGTTACACAACAAACACACGTATTGCCATGTGCCACTAAAATGTGCACTTTGTATCGACCGTTTGTAATAAACATATTGAAATAAAGTTACAATTGTTTTTATACGCTTACAATCTTATAAGTTAAGTAACAATAAATAGTTGATTAATTCGTTATTTAAATTCTCGTTTCTACTTTTTCAGAAGATATCTTGAGATACTAGCAGTCGACTGCCTGTCTTGTTGGCCGTGCAAGGGGTCTCGGGTTCGATTTCTGCGTCTAGCAAAGTATTACTGGGTTATTTAAAAAAATCTCAGTAGTAGCACGGACTCTGGAAATTACATGGGACTCATAACATAAATATAGAAAAGTGGGTGTTACATTGTGTAGTGGCATTAAGTGCCGTAATGAGCACCTCTACCTTCGTGGATACAAGGAGTGATGCGTGATGTTATGATATGTTAACAATCGACTAATAGTTCCAATAATCTGACTATCAGTACATTTTTTTCCTAGGTATATTGTGACAAGCTCTATAAAGAATGATGCAGAACTCTTTCTTCATTTACCAAATCTACCAAAAATACTTGAGACTGTTCATGAATAGACCGTTAGTAGACGGTTTAAGAGACGAGCACTTGTAGTACCGAAGTACTTACACTGTTGCAGATTACAATCCACACTCACCCACACAGACGTGTCTGGCCTCGATATCGTCGTTATCAACCATAGCGTAGGTAATTCAACTTCATGCACAATTAAATTCAATGATTTTTATAATCTAGAAAACTGTTTTGATAGAAAAAACTAGCGCCTAGTTACTGCATATAAATAGGTTAGAAAGGCTTCTTAGAAAGACCTTGAGTTTAATGTACTAGGTTTGTTGTGTAGGCTCTTGGATATGTACATACTTATATTGATCTAAAAATACATTTAACAATATATTATTGTTTACTGCCACAAGAATTATAATAAATAGGTTTTTTATTACTAATACATTTGAATAAAATAATAATTTAATTAAATATGATAAACGTAAATTCTAATTACAAATGTTTTTTGATTGTGCATATTTTGTGCCTATCTCGCCCTTATTTAGTGCATATTTGCATGCATATTTTGGCATTTTATTAGTGCGTAATCCGATGTCTAATTATGTGTAAAGATACATTTGATGCTAGGTTTTAGTCAGTAAGAGTCTGCCAGTACCTTTCGTCCTCCCTAGACGAGGTGGTCCAAGAGGATTACCCTCAAAAAAGAAGGACAACGCAGACCTTTCAAACTGCCTAAATTCATTAAGATTAAATTTCTTGTCTATGCGTACTTGTAAGTAAAAGTGACATAAGTATAAAAAAGAGACATTCCCTGGCACATTACTGGGACACTTGACGCATAAAACGTGTCACGTTAATACATTTTTCCGTTTGCCGACTTTCCGAGAAAAACCTGGTGCAAATAAAATGTGTATCATATCACACAGTACACTACACACACTATGACGTATGATAACACACATACACAGGACACGTGTTATGCCTACGCGTTCACTTCTCATTAGGCTTGCGACTAACTTAGTTTGCTCCCGAGCGCAACTGTAATTCTATTTCTGAGGAAATACACTATATTTCCGACTAGAGAGAAATAGAATGTAGTTATTTCTCATCGAGCACATAGGTAAAGAGAAGTTAATATAGATTAAACTATGGGAAATGTGTTAGCAGTATCCTAAATTGTCCTAAAAACATTTTTGTTGTATAAATAATCGAAACCATATTTGTAACAAACTTATTTTGACAATAAACTTATTTTATTTTTTTATTTTATTTATCTTTATTGGCCCACCAACAATTGTATACATTCTTACATTAAATAACAAACATTTAATTAAGATAACAGTAAAATGTTACAATCGATTACAGGCGAGCACCGCATTCTTTAAGAAAAAAAAATATCAATAATTGGATACAAAATTAGAATACAAGATGTTGGCTGTTCAAATTAAGTCGCATTAATTTACATTAATAAATTAGCAATAAATTAATTGGAGGAAAAGAAAACGCTGCAATAGAATATGAATGTATTTTAAACTACAATTACTCACACAACTAATCTCAATCTTGTTTTCACTAAAAGCCACGTGAAAAGTAATCCACATTTCGAATAGCGATTAGCAACCAACTTAAGTAATCAGTTGTGCGTGTCGCTAGTTTCTTTGCGAGGACACTTTTTATCTTCAATTTATTTAGGAATTTCAATAGTTCCAATTTTGACCACGCGTATTTGTAAGTTGGTGGAGCTGTTACGATGATAAAATATGATATCTGTGTGATGTCAGCGGCCATTACTGTCATGAACCACGTGGTCACGTGCAAGACGAACATTTTTCTTTGGAAGTATATAAAACTATTTATAAGTAAGGATAGGTACTTGACGTATCATATTATAAATAGACTCTGTATGAAATAAACTGTAGGCAATCTATTTATATTATTTTATATGAATTATGAATACAAACTTTTGTGTCCAAGTACTCAAATCTGTGTTAATAATACGGACAATAATATTCCTCCAAAAACCGCTTCAACTCCAGTAAACCAGGATCTACAGTAGATACAACCATGAAAACACCGGTACACTAAAGTCCGGTGCACCCTAATCTACTACATACAAATGGTTTTAATGTAATATAGACCTTATCATTAGTTAACAAGAAGCCAGAGAACAGATAAAAGTATACTCAGAACACCTGGAAAAGGAACTACCTACGATTAATCTACAAGTGTCATAAAAGCTTTGTATATTATCTTTCCTTCATGTACAAAATCGATTTCCCTTTTGTTTCTTGTTAACATTGAAAATGAAGGAACTACCTCGATCTGATATAACACAAATGACAAACAATATTCTGCTGCCTACATAAGATTACATAAAAAAAAAACAATTAAAAAACCCAATATTTCATAGCACCTCGCTACCTCAATATACAGGTACCGACACCATCACAAACCGTTTCATAAAACGTGCTCGACGCTTGTAAATATTATTCATTTTGTATGTAGCTGCTTATATAATGAATAATAAAAAAACAAATGTTTACTACCGTTAAGCTCCACGATTTATTTAGTATAAATAACGTGATAATAAAAACTACGGACGTTCTCTGCGTCAGAATCTTATAAATAGACCTTTATTAATATAATTACAACATTTTGTGGTTTTTCGTTTATTTACTTATTTTATTCAACCAATATATTTAATATTTATTGATTCAAACACGACATAATGTCGATATATATTATTATGGTTAGATATTAATAAAAATATAATATAATTAGAACACAATTTTCCCAGCATATGAGAACCTAACGGGTAACCGGGGCTCCGGCTCGACGTGCAGGAGAAGGAACGGGGTGGGTTTTAGTCAGTAAGAGTCTGACACGGATCCCGCCTCACCCAGGCGGGAGCAGTCATTCGATGATTTTCCCCCCTTAAAAAAAAGACTTTACCCTTAACATGTTTATTTAACATTAAAAATAAAAGACTATTGACTGCTGACACAAAATTTCTCAAAAAATTCCTACACGGACAGGTGACCAATAACCTACGGAAAATTTACAAAAGTAAGTATAAAAATAAACGATTGATCAGGCAATTCCGAGTGATCATTAAATACGTGGCCTTTAAAACATAAAAATGATGATGTAGTAGTAATTATAATGTTCTTGTTGGTTTGTTAGTTTGAAGTAGGTATTGTGTGTACATAGAATTGAGGTAGGTTCACTGCGCCGTCGCTGTGGCACGTTGGTGCCCATGTGTGCGTCGTAGGGCCGGTAACGTAACAATAGTCGAACTAAACAATACAATACATGTGAGGTATTTACGGATTTAGCTGATCACTGGCTGTTTTAGTTATTTTTCTAGGAGTTTAATAATTATTTTCTTTGTTTTGTTAGATTTAATGTGTTTTCTGAATGCTATTTTGAAAGTTAAATTCTTTTCAAGTGCATACTTATTTTACAAGAATCAAAATAAACTTTATAACGAAATTAATTAACCCAAACTTTATGTTCATTGCTAAAACGGTCATCTACTTACGCAACCAGCAAGACAACGACCTCTAAAATATAAAAATAAACATTAATTTGCATAAAATACGTCAACCCTATTCGTAGACGTAGATTGCACAAACCGCATAGTAGATACATACATACATAGTAGCACGCATACGCAGTGCGATTCGTCACAACTCCGACGCAACATCGATCGACGTCGTTTGATTAAACTCCAGCGCAGCTTAGCACATAACAGTACTTGGAAGTTGGAACAATGGACCGTTCGTAGGAAAACGTGAACGATTAGACACCTACTTCCGATGAGGAAACTTATTGTTGTTGGTATTATTTTTCAAGCAATCATCGTGCGAATCATTTAATAATTTTTATGATTAATTGCAGGTAATAAAAATAAATTATAAATGTGATTGTGATTTATAATGGAGCGGAAATAAAGGTCCATTTTTGATCCATATTATACAGAATCGTTCTAATCTCGTTAGTAATTGAACTGAGTTTGACTGTAGACTGACGATTTATAAATTAAAATGTACAATATTACCTTGTATCGAAATCCTTTAGAGTTCGAAATCAATGAATGATCTAATAGAAGCACAAAACTGATGATCAGTTTTCCTTATACCCTAGGTCATGTATTAACCACAATTAGCTCTTAGAGAGCCTTCGTCCCTCAACATTCATTCTTAGATTCAACGTGACTCCTATACACTCATCAAGCTACCCAATTTGTCACTGTAGCAGATTTTCAATCTTATACCGATGCATTTAGGTTGACAATCTAATAATTATTTTGTCAGTTTTGGTTAACTTGATCTGCTGGAGTCTGCACTTCAACGTTAGTTTAATACGTATTGTTTACGTACTAGTACTAACAGTTCCTTGGCCAAGTGCCACTAATAGCTATGCGTTGAATAGTAAACAACTTCATTGTGTTTTCCGACGAAGTATTGTTGAAAATCGTTGGTGCTTGTGGAATATAAAATATGTGGCCACGAGAAGTAATGTTTGTAAAGAACTATATGCAAATGGGCTTCAGGAATATAAACATAGACACATGTTTATTTTAAATTATATTTAATGTGTCAAAGCAATTCAGTAATTGCTAGCGAGTATTCACGGACTAATAAACTCAGGACAGAAGTTATCGGGGGTAGGCAGAGACTATAAAACGCCAATTGCAACGATTTTTAAATACGGTGATCGACCAGATTGCCGATATATTGAAGAGTGGCCAAATATTTAAAAGTACCCAACCCATAAATCCCCAAGCGGTCACCGGTGACCGCTCTCCACTAATATTACATTACATTATAGACCTTATTTCCAATGTTTAGAGACTACTTTTGTATGACCAAATTTAGGGGATGGATTTCAACGGGTTGATGAAGCGAAAGAGTATAGAATGTAAGACAGAAGTGACCAGAAAACAAAAAACTATCCCCTATCTTAAGTCAATCACGTTTTGCCATCCACCTTTCACTAATCCACGTTCTTAAACAGTAACAAAACAACAAACAAACAAAACAAATGTCAATTTTATTCCAGTAAAAAACTTTGTTTGCTGTACTGCGAACACATTTTGTAACATCGAGCGTTCCTATTTGCATGACAAACAACGTGCAGACCGAACCAAGGATTGCACGTTATTAACGTGACCTAAGCTCCTTGAGTAAATTTCGAAATTTTTATTTTTTCTTCGTCTGTTATGAATTCTTAACTGATAAAGATTATAAATAACGTATATATATATAGGTAAATGGTATATATATTTATGTTATCTGTGGCAAGCTGGTCACTTTCAATAGGGAAACCGATTTATGTTCTTCTTTTGTTTATAAAATATTTTAGTGTGTTTCTGACTAGCTTGTTTAATTCACACGTTAAATAATTATTGCATTATATATTAAAAATATATAACAGTAAATAATATTGTTCATGTGTTGTGTTATAGAGCAAATGACATAATTATATAGTGAAATATCACTCATATAATACTACACTCATTAGATTACTCAAGTTACATATAAAAACAAATATTTAAGTCATATTTCAGATATGGAAAACCAACTAACTATTCTTTAATCTTAAAAAATAGCTAAATAATAAATATAATATTTAAAATAGTACCGTAGTATGCTATTGTTAAGAAAATTAACAAAGCATGTAATCGCTTATTACTCGGCTTCAGATATAACCTTGTAGCGAAAAACTAAATCAATAACCAACAGAAAATTAATAACATTTATACGAAAGTTAAAAACAAGGTCATTGCCCTCTAACAGCGCAAAATAACCTCTAACACCCAAAAGTCAATTCACGATATGCAATACAATTTTAAATCATTGCAATATCAATATCAATGAATGATTTAAAACGCTGGTGGCGCCACCTAGGAACTGCAAATTCCATAGTACTCGTTGCACTGAAACGTCACATTATCAAAAACGTTTGTAAACAGTATCGTTTGTATGTGTGTCACACCGTCTACTAAGTGTGGATTAAAAGATAAGTGACCACATGTAAAAACACGTGACCAGCTATTCGATATAAGGCCTTCTATTTAGAAAGTCTTCTTCGTAAAATCGTGATAAAAACAACGGTAGGTATTTTATGGATTAACAGTAGATGTTTTTGGTGTTTTCAAGATAAATATTCTGTTTTTGTTCTTAGGAATGTCGTGTTGTATTTTTAGGTGGAAATATTAAAAACAATACAGTTGTATTTGTTTTGAATCGACATTCAATAAGTTAATGTTGATATTTTTGTTTATTACGACACGAATGGTGGTACTCTGTTAAAATTCAGTGTATGTTTTGAGCACATTAATACAATATGTATTAATTACAACACTAAATTCAATCTCATATTATGCTTTCTAATCTGCACCAAAATGAATAGAAAAGAAGTGTTTTAGATATTTCGGGACGTAATTTTATTCCGTTTAATCGTCGACAGTTTTATTAATGAAATCACTTTCCCACGTATTTGTTGACGTAGTTTATGGACTCTTGCCATTTTTATGTCACTATTTGAACGTTGAATCGGAAGATTACGATAAGTATCATGACATTCTTGGCTGAATGCCATTTTGTCTGTGCCTTATAGAACGTCAATGATACGGCACTTAAGTTTGAATATATCTAATTGATGCTATGATGACGTCAAAAGATGCACTATATAAACTTAATTGTTAACATTTAATAATTTAAATATAATTTGATGACTGATAAAGCAAACATTTTTTTTCTGGAACAGGAGGCAACGAGCAGACAGATCACCTGATGATAAGCGATCAACGCCACCCTCCGCAAGACTAAAAGAGCCACAGGTGTGTTGCCAGCCTTTTAAAAAGGAATATACACTCTTTGCTTGAAGGTTTGAAGGTGTAACGTGTCTTACTATTGTGTTCAGAGACATTGAATGATTACTTAAACAATTCTTTGGTAACAATATTGGTCAGAGCGAAAACTGTGTAGAAATAGTATGTTCCATATACTCACCGACGATATTAAGAAATTCGATTTCTAAACACTTTGTTTCTCAAACACCGTCATAAATAGTAAACGCAGTTGTAGTCGTAGTAAGTTGTAGTCGATAAGAAACGACTCGCATAGTATTATATAGTAAGTAAGTATGTATAGTGCGGTGTGATACTAAGGGTTATTGAACGTTTTAAGTACGACATCGAAATGAATTGCAACAATATTATTTTTGATATATAATATTTGAAGAGTTATAGGTTATTTTTTTAATTCTGTGTAGTTAGTTAGTTGTTTCAAAATAATTTTCCGATTTCCAAATCGATATATAAATTATATTAAGTCTAATGAAAGTTATTAACTACATTGAAAGTAATTTTCCATCCTTTTACCAAAACGATATTTTTTTGCGAAAGTTTAGACGATGTAAATTAATTTTATATCAAAATCCCTCATGACACTAAGTTACAAAAGAGAAATAACAAAAATAAACATCATAATCCAATCAATAAAACCACTAAAAAACAATCAGGAAACCATCATCAGCCGTAGTTCGTAGCCGTAGCACGTAGCCCGTAGCCCGTAGTCCGTAGCCCGTAGTCCGCGGGCTAAGCGCCCCTGCCCAGCGTCCATTAGTCCACTGTTATGTTATGTACCTGTGATAAAACACGCATAACGTGACGTACCATATCGGTTTCTCACACATTTAATTTGCACGTGTAACGACTGGCGTGTACCGACCGTGTGACTTTAATCGGAATGTTTTCATTTTGGTATTGTTTTTATTTTACCCAATTGTTTCAGAATTATTTTTGGATTTTTTATTTCGTCTTGATTAATTTGTTGGTCTTATTTGTTTTAACCTTTATTAAAAAGATAGTATTTATTGCTTAGTATTGTAACGTGTGTTTCGGTGGTATTTATGGTTTTTGTTACTTAAACGCAATGAAGCTATCAGTAAACTCTTAGTAAGCTGTTATTTCGCAATTATACAGTCAATTAAGCAATGGCGGTTGGTAGAGTTATATTATGGCTAAGTAGTACCACAGTTACATCGTTTATAATATACTATCCAAAACTGACATAAATATAGAATATATATATTGTACATTGATAAAAATAGATGTCTTGCAAGACCTCTGTCAATGTGGTATATTTTTATATACGAGACATGATGAAATACTTAAGTTATTTTTATCCATGATGTATCGACTATATTCATATTTTTTCTGATAGAACCGTCATTTTTGCTTAGCGATTTAGAGAGATAATTAGACGAAGCCTTTTTACACAAATATCCTAGCTAATACAGAACTATTTATAAAATGTCACAGTCCGAATTTATAGAAAGCATTTTCCTCAAAGTTTCCCAACCCATTTTGAAATCCATCCATCAAAATATATAATCAAATATACAACAAAGATAAATGAATCTGATAGGGCATCTATCTACATACACGTGCAAGTTTGGTTTAAACCAAAACAACATGAGTATTATAACGAATGGAATGCGAAATCGTGTCAAAAATTATCATAAGACGGTACAATACAAGTCGCGAAATAATATGCGGCGCAGTCACGTTGAGTACCACGTCGAGCCGACAACGTGCTTCAGCCGACACGAATATTCTGCAACTTAGTAAACAATGACCAATGTTAGTAGACCTCCTTCTTTTAGTTTTTCTTTTTATAAGGTGCTTGTGCAATACATACTTCTCTTAAATATAGTTTCAACTTTTAGACTTAAAAAAGGTTTTATCACATATTGCATTTTGCCATCTTTAAATGTTTGTGGTAGGGGATAGAGTAGACTGAAAAAGTTAGTTTAACAAACGACACATAACGTTATTCTCAATTCTGTAATAGTGCCAAAATGTTTTATTTTGTTGTCACGTACGAAACATTAAATGTGCCAAAGCTTATGTTACTTAGATAGTAGTAACAAAAATAGAAGAATTATGTGTGATTTCTATAACTATATTTTAAATTGCTACTAAAAACCGAAAGTTCTGGAGATCCATCCATCAGATAAATAGAAAGAATTAATTATATTCTTCGATCTAGTTATCTACCACTTAAAACGAGGAACCTATTGGGGACCAGTTAAACTGATCCTTATAATTCTTAATCACTATAGTGGCCAGGAGGCCCTCTAAGTGTGGTCTTATGAACAATGGAGTAGGCACATGTTGCACCATGCAGGACTCAGAAGAGATATTCCGGTGCTAAGGCACGTTTCCAAACATGTTGGCTTCACACATGTCAGCAGATTGATATCCGAATTATTTATGAGGCTATTTGTTTGTAAAATCAGCAAAAATTGGCATATCAGTTTCAAAGATTGTGAGCCGGAAATCGAAATTAATTAATGTAGGTAGTTTTTGGTGGTTGCCACTAGACAGTAGCTCAAATGTTTGTTTTTGTTACCCTGTTTTGTATTACCGATTAAGAAGGGTTACTATCAAAGAAATTCATATTGATAAAATATATCTTCTCTATTCGTGATATAAGTTTTAAGTAAATTACGAATTAAACCATGTACAACTTTTATAAAACGTAGTCTCAAAACCATCCTGCAATCTTAATAACAGAAATGGACACTCCATAAAATGCTCTCTTAGTTACTTAATACAGTTTCAGTAACTCTGTGCTTCATGCAGCCATTGAAACTAGGTCAGTCGTTATTCTACAAGTTTCCTAGGTCTGATGCAATACTGTTACAGAGTAAAAATACATTGATAACAAACACGTAGCGTACCGTACGCCAACGTGACTTGCGTGTATTTACACTATCTTGCTTGAAATATTATGACATAATATTATGTCATATGCTACATTCCCTGGAGCCGTAAGCATAGACATTAGGAACTTTGTAAAATGTAACACACATTGGTCAATTATTATATTATGTCTCACTTATCGACTCGATAGAATCGACCATACATTATTGACGGCTCCAAATTCCGTATTACTTTTACAGTAAAACTATGATTACAAAAAACAACAACATAACATAACAGTCTTTTATCCCCGAAGGGGTAGGCAGAGGTGCACATTATACCACTGTACAATGTAACACCCACTATTCACTATTTATGATATGTCCGGCAGTCGCACTTGAGACCATACGGCCATGCGAGGCAGTCGAACTTCTAAATTAACACAACACCATCTCTTATCAACTTCTTCAGTATAACTACAACGTGACATAGGATTTCAAAAGTATGATGGGCAGATAATCCTGAAATGATGTTTAGTACCCAAGCGGATTACTAGTGTTTGTAACGATCACGTGTAATTGGATATTCTTGATTACTTAATGGCGGGGTGTAAGAAGGTTACAGTTATTAAATACAATTAATATACCAGTAGGTACTTATGTGTCTAAGACGTTGATTTACTGTTTTAGTTACTCGTTATATATCATAATATGATATGTTCAATGGTAGACATTTATTTATTTAATAGAACAAATTATTTATTTCATAAAAAATATATTTTTCATTATTTATTTATTGTACAAAAAATATTATCTTTGTTTGTTTCCAAGTTCTATACACATGGGAGCAAAGAAACGGAGCTACTAGCATTTTTCCATTTTATTGAAACATACATAACATTAAAAAAATAAAACTGCTTTTTATGTAAAACCACTAGCGGCTTCGCTTCTTTACTTCCTAGCGTAGTTCCAGTTGTAAATATTATATTATAAACAAAATGTACTTTAAAGCCATTAATATTATATTCTGTAAAAATTTTAATATAGACATTGAATTTTAAGATAACATAAATAAAATATTTATTAAACTCAAAATAAGTTAAAACTATGTATAAGTTATGTATACCTAATACTTATTAGCTAATAGCTAATAGTTTTATATTTTCATCATATTTGCTGAAGTAATGGAGAAATCATTATATGAAAAACATATAATTTAATGTTACTATGATGTCACTAAGCCATTGCCAGAGAGGAGTGGAAGGAGGGTAGGGAGGCCTTTGTCCTGCAGTGGGATGATCACTGCTGGAAACAAAATAAAATAAATGACTGATGACAAAAAATATATATTTAGAGTACCTAGTATACAAGACATACAATAAACGTCAATGTACCAACACTAGAGTCAGATTTGTATTCCGACTCGAGGCTCGGGAAGCACCCCTAGGTCACGTTGTGCTGTCAATTCGGAACTGCACACACCCAACCACGCTCTCACGTTGCTATACATACCTACCTACTGACATTTATCAAAGTGTATGTGTACCCACACACACATTCATTGTAGGCGGGTACAGATAACTGTCAAAATAAATTGGTAGGCATTTGTTTCTTTTTTTTGTTTATCTTATCTTTTTTTTGTTTTTGTGGTGATGATTGAAGTGCTGCAGAATTTTATTTTGTTTTGTGAAAAATTTGATGAGGTAAGTAATTTTTAATTTTGCTCATTCCTCAAATTCTTTTGATTTTGGTACTTACTCAATTTTTAAATCACTTCTCATTTTCTAATATCTGTCTTAACTTTAATTTGTATTAATCAATATAGATCATAACAGATCCATAACTTTATGGATATAAATGAACACATCCATTCATTGTCCATTACTTCGATCTGCAAATTCAATTCGAAATTCAATAGTCAGTTGTCTAGTAATAATTAAAAAGTAAACATTTAAACAACAAAAACCTATTTATAACCTATATTTGGTTAAAAAATAAACAAAACACCAAAACATTCTGCCAAAAGTAGGCACCTAAACCAATATTACATTGGAACTCACTAAAAATGTACATGGGTAATACTTGGACATTACAATGTAAACACCATTTACCCTGCTTCAAAAAAGTTTAAATGGTAAACATAACTTCGTGTTCCGAGCACGATGTTTTATTCTTATTGTCGATTGCCTAGTCGATCTATTCATAGTCCCACGTGGTCGCTACAACATTACCTCGCTTACGTCACGTGGGCATGAAGGAAACTCCGTGCATTGTAATATATATATGGACCCTAGTTGTTTGTGCAGTATAATGTATATAACCTGTATATAATGTATTATTTATAATGTGTAAAACAGTTGTATATGTAGGTCGATCGATTTGTCGAATGTCTTACCACGTGGTTATGTCAATGTGATTTTCTGGAATAGTATATAAGTTTTCGTGTATAGCCTGTTGTTTCATAAAGGTAGGTAGTGATATTAGTATTATATTTGTACATTTACTTATTGTCTATTATATCAAATCCAAGGTCTAATTAATTAGAATTAGTAGTCATGTCTAAATTTAATTCATAATTGATATATTAGTTATTATGTATTATTTTTTTATTTTATATTCTGACATTATTTTTTTGCATTCTTGAACATGGGTATATAAATAAATTGAAAATCACTGAAAAACTGACAATTAGACGTTTTGAAGGATTTTATAAAGTTTGTCACTGAAGTGCTACGATGAGACAAAACTTATAAATAATCAGCTGATGATTACCAAATAAAACAAAACACATTTGATTATATAAAATGAAAAACAAAACAACGTTTGTAAGCTTTTGTTTGATAAATGTTCAGTTTTTATGAATCCACGTGTCGATGTTGTTGATTCATAATAAATTGATAAAAAAATGTTATTGAATATTATACTATACATATTTTGCATCGTCCTTGCACGTTGACATTAACATTTAGTTGTTTGTTTATACGCTTTGGCTTTTTACGCAAAAAGAATAGCAGATGGATTAAGCAACGTGACACAGTTAAAAATAATTTATATTTAGCCGACTGTTTTTAAGGAATATCATCAAATGACTTGTCTTAGTGAAGCAGGACGATGTCTCAAACTCTTACTAAAAACCACACCGTTCCTACGAGTTCCTGTTTCAAGTATTAGTAATAGTATTGTTGTATTGCATAAACACACTACTATAAGGTTTTTCTTTTTACAGCCACAGTTTTCTTCAAACTAAATGTGGATGGTTAATCCTTTGCTTTGCCTATGAAATTAGAAATTAGACAATTACGTTAGTACCTAACCATGTATTATTGAAGTTGTTTACTTTACACTATATAAAGCAAATAGAGGTATAATTGCAAACTAACATATTTTCACACATCACATCGGTAAATAATAATACAATTATTTCGACCAATTTTTACCCAAACATAATTTTATATTAAAAGGGTTATCCAATTCTACACGTGCCCCAGATAATATCTGAGTGCTCCCCACATATAGCCTCAATACTGAACGGTCTGAGCACATCAAGTGACGTCAAAGAAAATGGAGAGCCATTATCGATAAAAGGTTTCGTATATTTGGTACGCTTTTGTGGGTTTTAATAGCTTTTTCTATACAAGTAGAGAATCCTTATATTAATGTGTTTTTCGTGTATAAGATATACCTACGCACTCTATACAATGACCTTCTAGCAGTTGAAGTTAAAGTTTAATTGAAATTTTATTATATCCATTTTTCTTCCAAAACACCTATGTCTCATTCTCGTGTCAAAAATAAAAGTCTTATTGTTATAGGCTATTACTTTCAGGCCAAACACTGTCCCTGAGTTCACTGAATTTAATACTATAACAAATAATTAACCTGTGACCTCGTACATAATAGTGGTGCATCCAATTTCGATCGCAGATTTCTTTATGGCAAACATTAAAGTTGAAAATGTATTAAAAATACAGGTTCATTTGGATTAGGGCGTGGTGCTGAAGATAATGTTACTACTACTTACCGACACGCGACTACTAACTCATACAAAGTACCTAACTACTAAAAGACATAATAAACTAACAAAACAGTCTTTTACAGCTCAATAGTATGACGGTTTACAATAACACTTGACCCAAATACTAAGGAGTGTATCAATTACAATAATTATGAACGTAATAGTTATTCGCTTGCAAACAGATATATGTATGTATAGCTAGTTTATGGAGTCGATGAGCGGTTATGGACTTCATTATCGAGTAAACTATTAATAGTCTGATTATGCATCTTTGCATAGCGAATGTAATTATAGTAAGAATTAAAATTACATTAAAATACCTCCATAACAAGGTAAATGCTTATCGTGTTATAACGATCATGTTGTTACCTACTTAGGACTTAGGACTTATCTTAGAAACTATCTGCAAGTGATTTTATTTTCATGTATATTACATTTTTGAGAAGACATATTTTGCAAACATACATAACATCACGCCTTTTATCCTCGAAGGGGTAGGCAGAGGTGCACATTATGCCACTGTACAAAGTAACACCCACTTTTCACTATTTATGTTATGAGTCCCATGTAATAGGGGGTGAGCCTATTGCCATATACCGGGCACAATTCCAGACTCCGTGCTACTACTGAGATTTTTTTTTAAAACCCAGTAATACTTTGCCCGACCCGGGAATCGAACCCACACACTGGAAATTGCCATTCACCGACCCAGACGCATACACCCCACCGCGTATGGGACCCATTAGGACGGAGGACTTAACGGGTTGCCGGTTAATGAAGTGCAGGAGTAGTAACGGGGTGGTTTTTAGTCAGTAAGATTCTGACACTCCCTTCCGCCTCACCCAGATGGGAGAAATCATTTAATGATTTTCCGCCTTTAAAAAAACACGTTGGTACATCCTACATTCAATAGTACCTAATTGATTAAATTATAAATTGCAAATGAAAGATATAAATATTATTCATACTCAAAATTACACTCAAACAAGAATCAACTTTAAAAATATTTCCATAATTAATCTAAACGTTCTATTTGAAATAGTGCAATTCTATTTCGGTGTCTCAGGGCAGTGCTAGGCGGCTATCTCGGTGACCGGCCACTCGCCACTCGGCACTATGTAGGTCGGGGCGCACGTGGCCACCACGGCTACCCACGTGCTGCACAGACCATGACACCAAAATAGTTCGCTCATGCACCGTCTTACCTGCTAGGATTAACGTAATAAGCCCCTGCGTTTTATGTAGTTATATATTTAACAAGAAACATAATATAACTAACTACTAACCCAACTTATACATTTATGAGAATATAGGTACTAATATTTTTACAAGTTGACTGATATCAATTTTATTATTTTGTTTTACATGTAAAATGAAAATGATACTCAAGTATAAGTAGACTCCAGTTTGTTAAAATACAAAAAGCAAACCAACTTATTCCGCGTATAAGTTGGTTTGCTTTTACAAATTATTATCGTTAAGTATTTTGCCGTATAAGTGAAACAAATGAATTAATTTCTGCAAATAGGCTACAAAGCAAAACTTTTATACGTAAATTTTTCAAGCGATGGATGAGGTCGACATTTCCTAACTGACTACTCTGAGAAGCAATGCTGAAAGAAACTCAGAGATTTATCTGTTTTATAAAGCAGACAAATATGTATATAAAAGATTATGTGTGACAACCGTGCAAGATCATACAAATAAAATTAAAGAATAAAGTACCTAATAAATAAAGTACGTCCATGTAATGCAAATCTTCTGCAATTGATAGGATTTATCTATTCATAAATCAATTAATAAATAACAAATTATTAGCTTCTCAATAGCATTATTGATAGTAATCCTACCTCAACCTGCATAAGGTTGTAAATTAATTACCATAGTATCATATTACCTAATTATACCTATAACATATCTTCACGTATACACACAGTAACTAATGGCCGACTTGTAATTATTATTACATACGCACATATTATCGATGCATACACGATTTCATTCGCATCCGTCAGTATCTTGCCCTCACTAACAAAAATGTCAAAATAATCATTCACCCTTAGTACCCCTGAGTATTTTATTTCCAAAACTACCTCCATTATGGATATCAAACAATAGGGCTTGATTTGTAAAATAGAGCTCATTAAAGCCGATTAACCTAAAATATATTGTATATGTTACCTGTACTTAGCAACAACATTATCGTAGGTTATCAAAAACGCAATACTTTCTTTTTATCGATTAGATAGCTATCGCTTTACGGAACGGGTCGTTGACCGTCGCGTCTGCGGAATTGAATGAGTTCACTAGATAAGGTATTAAGGTTGTATGTAACATGTCTGTCTATGCTATTTGATATGTTGTTGTAAATTATTGAAGATAAGGAGGTTTAAGATGAAGAAAATTTTGACATAAATTATATTAGTTTTTCTGTTTTTATAGTGTTAGTTAAACAAACATATCATCATTATTATCATCATATAGGACTTCCATTGCTAGTAAAATGACAGACATTATCAAATAAAACCTTTTTTCAACCCTTTTGATTCGCTATAGAAGAACTTCAAAGCATCTCAGATAAAACATTAAATAGAAACCGCCATGTTTTTTTCTTTCTTCGTACAGCTAAATCATTCACCATAAATTACCAATCCTTGCTCATTTTTTATCATAAAAACCGTGTGATTAAAATGCAGTCACGCGCTCCTCGTCACTATGAAGCAGCAGTTTGTAGCCAAGAGATGCTCGCAGTGGTTTCATTGATCGCGAAGTGTGTCAGGGCTGTCTCGTCGAGAGGCTAGCCTACACCGCTACACGTGACAACAGCAACGTGCAACATTTAGCTTTATTGCCAAGCGTGCAGATACAGGAAGTTCGTGCTGCGTGCGTAACGTGCACGTTGGTCGTGCGTTTTCTCCTTTTATTTGGTTTTACTTTTAATTGGGTCAATTTATCTGGGGTTTTGACCTGCTTGCTCTGGGCCCTTTCAGAAAAGTGCATTTACATTTTTTTCATTGAATACAGGGTACTACTAGGTCAGAACGAATTGTAATAATGATTGCATTAAAGGCTGCTGTATCTAACAAAACGCTTGTAATTCGATTTTAAAATAATTAAGCCCTCGCTATAAGAACCAGGGAACTATAATTTTCAAACCATTAGGTATTATTTCGTAGATATATTAATAAAAGATAATAGAGGCAATAAAAACCATAGAGAAAAGAATGAAAATATTTCTATTCGCATAGTGGTCATAGAAAAACAATAGCTTTGTTCAATAGGAAGTTATAATAATAATTTTAGTAGTTCTAACGTCAAGAAGCATGGATATAACAACAATCCTTTTGTCGCCATTAGAATAAAATTATATTTATAATAATATAAATAGGAAGAGAAGATATTGGTTTTAAGTAGGTACTGTTTGGAACTTTGGAAAGGGTCACTCTTAGGTGCAATTTTAAAGGCATCGAAGAAATATTGTAAGCATATTTCAATACCTAGGTAGTCTGTGCTCCTATCACGTACGATTCAAAATTTCAAAGGAATAATTCTCCACATTTTTTTATACTTGATAGGTCGACGTTCGTCCACCATCTCGCCTTATGCTAAGCGATGATGTGGCCGACGATGGAGGACGCCTACCGATTTTTTTAAATAAAATATGGTTATAAAGTAATTTAGAACGTAGTGCTATTGGATTTGAAACGACTATACTCATTAGGCAAGGTAGACAATGACAGATAGTATCTATTAATTTAAACCAGACGATAATTAATTCTAAGTAAATTAATTATAATATGGATAATCATCTTAAGGTCATCATCGTTGGTAAAAACGTTTATTTTAATTTAAATTTACCGGAAAAATGTATAACGCACGTGTTTCCCTGGTTGATCCACAATGCATAATTTTTACGAGGTCCTATCTATTTATCTATTTGTGCCCAAATTTCATCGTAATTGGATCAGTAGTTTAGGTGTGCTTCCACGACTAATAATATCCAACATAATATTATTTTATGACTATACTAAGCGGTAATTGAGATTATGACATGTATCCTAGAGATGATAACACTCATTATACAGTTATTTCAATGCAAAACCTCTGAATAGCCAACCAGTAGTTCGCTTATCTATTCAAAAAATACGTGATCAAGAAAATTACTGTTACGTAATGGTATAAATAGATCTAGTATAACATCACGCTTTTTATCCCCGAAGGGGTAGCCAGAGGTGCACATTACACCACTGTACAATGTAACACCCACTTTTCATATTCAACAATCTTCTGCCAAATCATCAACTTGTTTACAAGACCCCTATATATTTAAAGTCCCTACTCATTATTATGGAACATATTTATGATTCATAGGTAGATAAAAAAATCATCACTATCATATCGTCATCATCAGCCACTGCTATCCTAAGTTTTACCCTTAATGTAATCAATAAAAAAAACCAAATCAAAAGTCTTTATTTCGTCAGTCGGACTTATACTTTGACATTTCATAAGTGCCTGTGCACTTGAAAGATATATTTCGACTTTGAATGAGTCCAATAAAATACAATGTACCCATTCTTTCGGAATTGACTCGCTTATCCTCAACAACATAATAACAGCTACAATAGAAATAAATGGCGATAATGTCCCCACGTGGCTGTGGCGCTATGTATTCAAATTGATCCGCATGAGTCGCCTGCGCCGGTCCAGTCACATTGCGTCTACGATAACTAAAACCAATGCACACGTGGGTAAAAAATACTGTGCGCAGACGCGTGGGTCGAATATAGTACATTGTATTTTGTATGTATTTACTTGGAAATCGTGGGTATACTTGGAAATCACTTGGGTAAATAAGATAATTTATGAAAACTAATTGTTTATCATAAATTTCAGCGATCAGTCCTTCTGTGACTCACGAGCTTTTCTCAGTATATTTACGTGAGCAACTCATAATTATTTAAAAATAATAATAATAATAATGCCCGCAGGGCATCTTGAGGCGAGGTGACGGGCATCAGCGATCCCGCGGGCTACCATCATCCCGAGTGCTCCAGGGAGAAGTCACCGTTCCTTCTTCTCCGGCTTGCCTTAATTGGCTGGCTGGAGTGAACGATGACAAGGAACAGGTCTCCCACCTCTGGCTTGCCTTCATTGGCCGTCCAGAGTGGAGTCGCGAGAGCAGTGATCCTGCTCGGAGGGTAAGAAACTATTCGTAAGTCGCGAGTGGGCCAGGGATGCAGGAAGCTTCGGCTGGAGCAGATGATCTGAGTAGAAAGCGGTGGTAGTTTCTTAACCCTTCAGCCACTCACATTCTCGTTGCCCCTCTGTTGCTATATCTAGCAGCCATTCCCGGGGCCCGGTCGGTGAGTTGGCGAGTCTCCGCCTGCCATTTTTACGTGTAATAATTACATTGTTTCGGCAGGTGCCATAGTCATCCATAGTTCCCAATTTTCCAGTCCACAGCAACCCATCCATAGCCCTATCTTTTTTTTTCCATTATCCTCAATAGTTTTACACTAACCGGAGACTGTCCTTGGGTGCATTTCCATAGTGCATACAGGGATAATCGCCGGTTTGTGTGTCCATTACATTTATATTAAAGTTGTCTAAAGGGCCTCTGCGCAGTTGGCTTCGGCCCCTCGCATGCCTCCCAAATGACCGGGACCCTGTGGTCCCGTGGATGGTAAAGACATACAATAATAATAATAATAAGTGGAACTGAAAATTATTTTTTGATGACTGAGTATATTTTCATAGCTTGATAACAATTATATACTTACATATTTATAAATACTGAGTGAAACGATAAATTACTTTTATAGCAATGTAAATGGTCCAGTATTGTCAGCTGATGACATCACTTGAGGGCAAGTACCCACGTTACACATCTCGTCGCGTCCAATCATTGAGAAACGTACTTACGTGTAATATGGGCTAATGACGTATGTAGATAGTGAGAATTGCTCTACAATCTGAACAAAGTTTGTTCACCCTACTTTAACATTTAATATAAAAAATTACATTCAATTATAATAGGTTTTTGGTTTTTATGCGTCATAGCTTGCATAGTTGTATCCAATCAGCTTCCATTCTTCCATCTGGTTACATTTACCCAATAATCAATCAGAATCCAATCCTTTAATTGTGCCACAATGTATGGTTGGGGCAGAAAAGTATCAGTTTACTTTCTAAACTCAATACATACCAATTAAAAACATAAAAAAAAGAATAAATAATTTAGTTTTTTGCTAGTCTAGTATAGAACTCTTGCCCTGACCTTACCAAATATATATACAATTACATTGCTATGCATTCACCACTGAAGCGAATATAAACGGATCAGTGTTAATGTTTTAATATTATTGTGCATTTGTTAGAGCTATTGTTCACTCAGTTCCACACAACTTTAAGATAGTGAATGTATAAAATCACTGGATCCTAGGCTCCATCCATGTGTAAATGAAACATTCCATTTAAACATCCCTTATTCTGCAAGCCAGAAACTTAATTAAAAAATCTAAAATTGTGTTGGGAAAACTTATAACAATATCCATAGTGCGGCATTCTAAATAATTTCTACGATCTAGAAATAAAACCAATGGTGGTATATGAGATATAATAGAAAATACATTATGTCTCGCGTAGATATGCGGGTTAAGTAATCTAAAAATCCGACGTCGCTAATCCAGTATCGAGATCAGAATATCTACATCAACATTTACATTAATGTACGGTAATCCTAAAAAGATTACAAATAAAAAACATGAGTACAATGTACATTATTATCTGGCAAACATCTTTAATCTACGTTTACGTGGACTCACGTGTACGTGGCGAGATAATTGAACATACACGAAGCAAAAGGAGTGAACCGCATGTGAGGTGCGTGGCACGTGACCACGTGGCATACGTTTGGCAATGTCTGCATATCCCCATGGGGACCAGTATGAGTGTACTCACACAAGTACACTTGGTGCACGCGAATTATTTTGACTCGGTTGAGGGCCACATGGATCTAATAGTAGCAGAATAAATGACTTTGTAAGTACGATGTTACGAGTTCTGAATGTTGAAAGCGAAATAAGGCTGTTTCAATTGTGAAATTTTCTCTAGTAGGTACATGTCCAAATTTGAATTCGAGTCGAAGTTTGACTGAACTGTCTGACTTAAAAAAATTTAAAACAGACTACACTTGCAGCTTAGCAAGCATCAAATAAACACTCTTCTTCTTTTTTTATCAAAGGAAATCGTCGACTGACTATTAGGCAAAGGGTTCAATTCCCGGGTCGGTCGGGCAAAGCATTATTGTTTTTTTTTATTTCTTAGTAGAATTGTGCCCAGTATATGGCAATAGGCTCACCCCCTATTACATGTGACTCATAACATAAACAGTGAAAAGTGGTTGTTGTATTATTCAGTGGCATTAAGTGCCATAATGTGCACCTCTGCCTATTCCTTCGAGGATTAAAGGCGTGATGACATGTTATATTATGAAATCTTCAAAAAAAACAAATCACTCGGTAGCTTGTCCATAAACGCTTTCAAATTGTACCCGCGGTTGTATCTGTGTCTATGTGTGTGTGTCATTAGTCATTAGCAATGACGACAGTTCTCATATGGTTGTAACTTTCTCTTTGACGCACTTGTGTCGTCGTGGAGCCTTGAATGCACTGAAGGATTGAACAATAATATTGCTATTCTAAATTATTAGAGGGTGTTTCAATAACTACATATTACAGTGACTGACACCAAATTAACAGTTACAGGCAAATACATAGATAATTTTTCCTGAAGTGTCAGATGGTCATCATAATTATACCAATTAACAGCGTTTTAAAAACAATGAAACGAGGAGTCACAATTAAGCTATGTAAGCCATTCTACATAGGTTGTAATAGGGTAGATGCCTAATATTTATTTTTATATCCGTCTGGTAGATTATTTTAAATCATTAGGCACGTATTTTTTATTTTCTTACAGAAACGAATACGTCACTTCTATGTATATTTTATACATAGAAATGACGTTTTAGCCCCCACTCCTAAACTTTGATTCGTTTTATCTAAGTATTGTTTTATATAGACAAAATAAATACGGAGTAATTATATTTTTAATTTTTATATCCTGTCATCACCCGAATTGCAATAATTTCAGTTAACAATAGTGAAACCCTTTTTTATATATCTACAGTAATATCAAACAAAATAACGTTAGTTCATTACCATGACATCACTAAACACGGGATTTTAAACGCTTGTGGCGCCATCTACACACCGCAAAAAGTTATCACTCATTAAAAAACCAGTATTAGTATGTACAGTACACTTGCGTTTTCTCGCCAAATATCATCATTATTCAGGCGTCACGTTTATATACACGTGCACGTATTGAATAATAGCTAGATATGTACTTGGCCTAAATTAGCATTCACTATGATTCTCCATCACGTGGTGTGAATTATGATGCTGAAGTGGCAGTTCATATATTATGCTCTGAAGATGTATATTTTAACTATTGCTAACCAATAACAAGCTCATATTTTTTGTTCTTCCTTTTTGTGTAAGTTTATTTTGTTATTGAGTTCGCCGACTGATTTACTAACAAAGAATGAGTCGTCGATTCGTTGTGTCTGGAGATTTTATTAATGGTAAATCTGTGGATGTCTCACGTTGTTGGGTTTTTGAGCAGTACAAAAGTAATTCCTTTTGGTTCAATCCTCAATAAATTTTGCAAGTACCTACATATGTTTAGGTACCAAACTCCAAAAGTGTTGTTTCAATCTTGTCAAAAGTATCATATCACAAACGGTTCGTTTTAGTATTCTTTGTTTAAATGCCAGTTCAATAGTGGCATTTATTACTTCATAACAACATAAAGTTGTGTCATAATGGGGACATCCACATCATAAATCTTCATGAGAAGCTGTTAAGTCACCTTTTCACTAGTTAAGTGTGGGAGAGCCATGCTTCGGCACGAATGGGCCGGCTCGACCGGAGTGATACCACGGCCTCACAGAAAACCGACGTGAAGCAACGCTTGCGTTGTGTTTCGTCGTGTGAGTGAGATTACTGGAGGTCCAATTACCTTCCCCTTCCCCAATCTCCCCAATCCCTGAATCCCCAACGATCCTCCTAATCCCCAAAAAGCCGGTGACGCACTTGTAACGACTCTGGTGTTCCAGGTGTCCATGGGCGACGCCGATTGCTTACCATCAGGTGATTCGTCTGCTCGTTTACCGGCTTATGCCATAAAAAAAAAGTTAAGAATCGGACCAAATTGGTATTATCCCTACCGATCCAATATTTTAATAGCGATAGATAATTTTGTATGGTGACGGTAAGCCGTGTTGTGACATCACAGTATAATACATTTAATACCACCTCTACTCTGGCCCTAGGTATCGTAAAAGCCCACAAAGGAACAGTGTCCACTCTGTAGTCCTTGCACCAGTGGACAGTGTCCATGGCTATACTGAATACCGGTACATTATCGTGTTTGTAGCCACAAACATTGTCCACTGTACTGAGACAGACCAGCGCTTTCTGATAAACCTTAAACTAATATCCTCAAATTGCTTGACTAATATAGAAACAACAATATAATAGCACGCCTTTTATCCCCAAAAGAGTTGGCAGAGTTGCACATTATAGCACTTAATGCTACTGTACAATGTAACTTTTTTGTACTTTTCACTATTTATACTACCCCTGTAATAGAAGGTGAGCCTATTTCCAATACACAATCCAGACTCCGTGCTACTACTGATTTTTTTGAAAAACCTAGTAAAACTTTGCCCGACCCTGTAATAGAACCTGAGTCCCTTTGCCCGGCAGTCGCATCTGCGACCAATCGGCTACCGAGGCAGGTCACATATAGAGATTAAGGAAAATTCTTCAAATAAAGAAGAGACCCATAGTCTATCAAAAGACTGTTATTCAGATGTGACTATATTTATATATACTGATAAACACGGTGTCAGGTACAAACATATGAACTTGCAGATCTTATTCCGATCAGTTTACATTTTTCCCCGAACAAATTAACATAAAACGAAACACAAGTGACTGGCAAGGAATTCCCATAACATAATATAATAAGACACCATTGACAAGGTATTCATAACATTCGTCATATATAGGTAAAAGACAACAAAACAGATGTAAGTCTATACTTAGAATGAAGCATAGACTCAAAATTGCTGAGAATTGTATCTATATATATAAAGAATACTCAAATAACAGTGTATAATAAACTTAATATAGACTTCTAGTGATGGATATTACTTACGAACTATTGGGTAGCTGTTACATGAAAAGTAACAAAATAAGATGACTTTACTCTTTATAACTGAAACAACAGAAGATACTTAGTGTAATGCACGGGTGGCATAGCGGCTGAATGACTAGCTTATACATATGCAAATCATATCTCCAACCCCCATGTGGAAGAACTTTGTATTTATTTACGTTTCGAATTAACTACTGGTGGCTAAATAGAAATTATTATATTTTTAATGATGTGTACACGAGCAATTGTGTGATACTTGAACAATCTTCCGCAGTCAATTTCGTACAGAATACACGTGACTACACAAAGAATGTTCTAATTAGAGACAATGCTAGCCGCTGTTACAGACACCAGTAAAAGCCAACAGTCAAGTGAAAGTTAAACACTGGCTGGAAACAATGACCACGTGAGCAGTCACGTGCGCCCGCGCACCGCAATCAAACTTATTGTCATTCAACACTAATACGTCACTTGGAACGCACGCGGCTAAACTTTATACTGGCCGCTAATACTTATTTTATTTTAATATAATAATTGACATATTGAAATATTGTTTCCAATTTTTCGTAAACTTCTCATTCTGGCAGTATTTTATTTAAAATCTCGATTTGACAACTAGAATTTTAAGTAATTCATTTATTATCAGCAGGCATTACTAGTTTTTAAGCCATTATACAGCACAAATGTAGCATCATAAATAAATTCTATTGCATAACGTGAACGTCCATGTTTCCAAAACTGTGATTACTATCAACTAGTAATTCAATTGGTGTTTTTTCGTGCAAGATTTAATAAAACACATTGGTTCACATGGTATGGCATGGTGGCCGGTAAATCAACCTACACCAACCTGTCAAGTTTATTTATAGAAATTAAGACTTTATGTCAATATAATAAAGTTAAAGATGTAACAGAAAAGGATAGGTTGACCTGCAATGGCTACCGTACCTTTAGACGTTATACATATGCCAGATATATATTATTCACCCTTTACATTTCATTACTCCAACGTACGGTAAGGTATTGATAAAACAGTGTCTTGAAGTTATAATTAATTTTATCTTTTATCATTGGACTAATGAGATAGCCAGAGCGCAGATGCAATTCCAATATCAATAACAACTATCCGCTATTTGTGAACACATCAATTTTTTTTAATTAGCCCTTATAGAGTCGTGTCGTTAATAACTATAAATAACGTTATCAAACGTTATCGTTGTAGTAACGTTTAGCTAGGTCATTGGCAGTGATTCTTTATCACACTTACTACATTAACACTTTTATTTTGATGAAACATGTTTTATTCTATAGGAATAGTGTTATCGGGTAAATGTTTTTTCCCAGGCCTATGATACACGCGCCTATTTGACACAAGTTACAGATCACTAGTCTCTCTTCACACTTGTTGATATTAATAGCCAAATCATGTATCCTAATAAAAGGTGAATTCGCTAACATCGCGGGAACAATAAAGTCGACTACGCTGAACTAAATTAATCGTGTATTCAATCCTTGATCACTAAGACTTCAAATTAGGTATTTAGTTAAAATGGAGAGGAGAACTTTACACGCACTAGCTAGGGGCATAGGAGCAGGTCTATTGGAGGACCCGATGCCCCTTACAGCTCCTGACCGTTGCCACCGGGGTGGTTTCAGTGAGGTAAAAAACTCAAGCGCCCTAAGATTTTCTCCCGATAAAGCTAGACGCCTTTGGAAGGTTTCCACTGCCATCAAATAAAAGCTTTGTCTTAAAATATACTAGAGACTCTTACCTTCAATGAATTAAAAGAAAAATCATCTGAAAAATTATACCTACCTCCTTTGTTTCTGACAGGGGTTGGATCCCAAAACCTCCTACTTGATCACACGCCTAAGAGGCGTTAAGTAAGTATCACAAGACATGAGACATGTGAGTTGATTTCAGGATTTACACTGCATTAGCAGTTCGAGTACTCATGCGTATGTCCACGCGACTACACAAGGAAAACTAGCGTCACGTGACGATCGCCATGTGGACTTATTTACAGATAAATACTAAAACCGTCTTATTTTTGAGTTTATTTTTATTACTTCTAGCTGTCTTTTATCAAGTTTTGTTTCTTTGACTGGCCTATTATCTTAGGTAGGAAATTAATAAATTAATGTAGGTAATGTTACGATCTTGTGTTAGCTACTACAAAGTGAAGAACATATTGAATTATTCATAAAAGTAACACAAACGTGTTTAAAAATTTCTGGTGTATGTATTCCTTGTAGCAGCTTTTCAATATAGCATTTAGGTAAAATTTTAATGTATTTTTTGGATTTTGGATAACTCATTGGTCAACAAATTATTCAAGTCACGTGGACTTTAAAATTTAAAATACTGGCAACCTCATGTTTTTAACGGTTTAAAGACTACTGTCAGAACTCTTTTAGTATTAAAGATTAAAAAGAAAAAAGTATAAATGAATTGTTTATGGATGCGTGAAACTTATGTTTTTCCGCAAAAAGTACATATTTTTGAGGAAAATCAGTTTGAAGCGATTATTTGCCACCCACGTTGGTAAGTCTGGCAATAAAAAATGTTCGGTAATTTCTAAAAATATTATAACTCATTCGCGCTTCTAATGAAAGGTGAAGGACTTGTTTTTAGACATTTACGTACCGTACTGTTACTTAAATAGGGTTTTTATATGAAGTTAAGTTTTGTTAATTTACATAATAAGTATATCTCATGTCATGCCGGTAAGACACTTCTACATGTTAATGTAGGAAAAAAGACTTATGCACACAAATAACTTGCGTCCTTTTACGAAAACGAACTAAGTATTAATTAATCGTTATTTATTTTATTTAAATTGAATTACAGGCAGCCATTGTTTTATTGTGACAGGAATGGACACATAATTTACTGAAGTCAATTATTGTAATCAAGTCAAAGTCCTATTTACAAGTAAATAAGGTAAAATTTTGCATGTTTTTTTATATTTATTTCTGCAACGATGAGAAAATGTAAGTAACGAAATAAAAAAGCGCTAGTGTTCATATAAGTCAAATTTCACAATGATCTTTTGACATATTTATAAAATACTTAGCAACTTCAAAAGATTTTGCTAATCCTTATCCTTACTAATATTATAAATCGGAAAGTGAGTTTGTTTGTTTGTTTGTTTGTTCCGACTTCACGCCGTAACTACTAAACCGATTGCATTGAATTTTTGCAGACGTAAAGTTAGTAGTCTGGATTAAATAATAGGGTACTTTTTATCGTAAAAAAATTTGATATTCCCGAGGGAAAACAAAAGTATTGGTATAGATGGCGCTGTATGTATTGGTATATGTCACATAAGCTATTTTTATCCTTTTGTGACGCGAGCGACGCCGCGGGTAAAAGCTAGTTTTTTTCATAAATATAAGTACGGTAAACTTACTTAGAATTTACTTACACATTATACATTAAATTACATTATGGATTTATATTCAAACAAACTCGAACTCAATTATCTAAAAATCGCAGGTTACTCACGTGTACTGAGAAAAGCTGAACTTTTCTACTATATATTACAGTATATTCACGTAATATGGCAATAGGTTCACCCCTATTACATGTAACTCATAACATAAAATAGTGGAAAGTGGGTGTTACATTGTACAGTAGCATAAGTGCCGTAATGTGCACCTCTGCTAAACCCCTTCGGGGATGAAAAGGCGTGAAGTTATATTTGTGTATTCACGTGAGGAACTAAGATTTTTGTTAATTTACTATGTCTCACGATAGTTAATGTAAAAAGTAGAATCTACTGAGGCATTATCCACATGTCAAAGCACCTCTACGCGAGCAAAAACTAGTCATACTTTTACAAAGATAACACTAACCCAGACATAATAAATATCAACTCAATTACTATGTTTACATAGTACTTGCAGAGTTCATTGACTCCTACACGCCCTAGCACTATAGGTATCTAAGTATATAGGTACATACATAACTCAACGCTTAGTAGATAATGTACTACGTTGTACATAATCAAACAGTTTTCCTCGTATCTTTTGAGTTGGAAATCGATTCGATTTCCTCGACTTTGTTCATAAGTATTTTCCTTAGAATAAGTAAATTTTTCCTAGAAGAAATTTTATTGGGATGCCCCTTAATTAATTATGATTTATCTTATCATCAACTGCATCATGTCAGCTCTATGAGACGGTCACTGTTGAACACAGGCAGAGGACACATCTGTTTTTATTTAAGTATAAGTACTAAGATTTGTGACATAGCTAGCGGAAGGTGATTCGTCCATGGGCAACGCCGACTGCTTACCATCAGGTGACCCGTCTGCTCATTTACCTGCTTATGCTATAAAAAAAATAAAAATAACCGTTGCCCCACACTAGGATTTTCTCCTGTATCGTGGGTACGCTAACAAACATACAAATACACATGACACCCAGACGCGGAACAAACATTTGTAGGTCACACAAAAAGTTGTTCCGTGCGGGAATCGAATTCGCGACACGTTGCGCGGCAGTCAGATGCCCAGCCACCGCGCCAACCGTGCAGTCATCTTTACTCTTAACTACTTTGTTTTAGTAGATTATGTAGTCTACTTATACCGAAAGTATACATATGTCGCAGTAAGATACATAAAACCGTAATATTGTTTTATCCCTAGGGATATAAATATATATACCTCTATACTGTAACATGGTTATATCCAAGCGATTCATTACTATTTTACTAGGAATAGTTTAGTAATATACTTATATTACTTGATTAAGCTTAGTAAAACAAAAGTCTACCATATCTAATTAACTAAAGCAATATTACATTGGTTTTATCTTTATGAAAAAATCAAGTTCATATATTGTACCTATATCCTGTAGGCCACGATTCGTATACTATTAACAATGTAGAATTATAGATCTATAGAATTAGAAACGACATTGAGTTAGAAAGTGTTAAACATGAGAAAAAATCCTAGATTACTAGATCAATACAGCGTCACAGAAACGGTACTGGTATTTCCAATACCTAGATTTATAGCCTAATATGTGTTGTTTAACATCTGTGACGTCTTAGACGCCTTTAGAACATAAGGCGCTAAATGCATTAATCATTTGAAGGAACGTACATTTTCCGCATTTGAGTACGTATAAAATATTACTACATAATGTATTGAGATTTGTTTAAGTATTGGTAAAAGCTCTCTCTATTACCTATTGTTAGCTATAAGTAAGGTGGCTAGTGGTTCACGGTGTTACCAACACGTACTCGTTCGTCCATTCGTGCTTAGACTTCGGTTTTGAATCAGATTCAATAAGGAGCTTACTTTAGTTTCGAAAGCTTTAAATTTAGTGTCTGGTTATCCCCGAATACATCGTGTCTGAGTAATACATTACAACAATACATGTCTAGAAAACAAAATATTTCGGGAATGTTTCATTCTAAGAATGAACAGGATTTTTTGTTTGCAAAGATTAGTCATGCACGGAAAAACACTCTAAGAACATAATTATTTTCATTCATTTCGTATTATTTGTTTAAAATCACGTTTCCTTTTCTTCTTAAATAACCGCACTGCCATACTTCAAAGTCAAAGTCAAATATAAACATATGTTCTTAGAAAATGAACAATAGTTCGCCTCTATGTACGAAGAGGTGTCTAATATATTTTTATTATTTTCGACAGTAATGAATTCGTCCGCTACACGTTACACGCGAACATTGATGACGTCACTTCTAGTGTCAATGAGTTTATTATGTCAGCTATCCAGCCACGTGCGGTCTGCGCAGACGCCTAGTCACGTGTCACTTAACTTATGATAACAATGTTAGCTGTCACACAGTTTCGGTGTAACGTCACGTTCATTGGTGGCTGTGCCCGATGATTGGCTTTTTTGTGACCACGAAATTTATCCAAGTACCCCCGATTGGTAGGTTGAAATAAGACTGTGTAGGTATCGTTGGTGGCCAAAAGGTGAATATTAAGCATGCGAGTACGGTATCTCTTGCTAAAAAAGTCTTTGTACTAGCTCAAAATTTGAAATGATACATATCTCCATAGGGAGTGAAAGTAATACGTTAGATAGACACATTAATACACGATGGTCTTTGATGGGTGATTTCAAACAGAACTGGCAAAAGGTGGGTGTTTTATTACTATGATTTTTATGAAATGTTGTGTAATTTTGAAACCAGTTAAGATACCACTAGCTGTCTTAAAAGGAAAAATATAATTCATGTTGCATTTTTTATGGCATAAGCCGGTAAACAGACGGATCACCTGATGGTAAGCAATCGGCGTCGCCCATGGACACCTGGAACACCAGAGGCGTTACGAGTGCGTTACCGGCCTTTTGGGCAATTAGGAGTTTGAGGATCGTTGAGTATTCAGAAATTGGGGAGATTGGGGAAGGAGAGGGTAATTGGGCTTCCGGCAACCTCACTCACACGACGAAATACAACGCAAGCGTTGGTTCACGTCCGTTATCTGTAAGGCTGTGGTAAAACTCCGGTCGAGTGGCCGGCCCATTCGTGCTGAAGCATGGCTCTCCCACACTTAAATTGCATTTATGAAAGTTTGTACCTTTTATCACCAGCTTAGATTGAAGTACTTTAAAAAATAATATTTTCATATTCATTATATTTATTATAAGTCCAAACGTATCTAAGTGGTTGCAAACATTTATTTATTCCAAAAAACGCTTGCATTTTTAGATATTCCTCATACAATTTTCCTCCTAACTTTGGAGCGAAACAATCTTCGATTTCCATCACCGCAATGATGATAACGGAAATAACAACTTCTCAAGATAACTATATGCATTACTTCTCATACTTACTTCTATGAGGTTAATTGTAATATTAATCAAATGCCAATGTATTTAAATGTGTGAAAGTTTATCAGTCACAGGTTATCACACCGCAAGACAATGCAATCACGATGCCTATATTTTATTTTAATTACCAAACTGAATATGATACAGTTTGATGCAACGAGCTGTTGAGATGTTTGTATGACCTAGCTGTGTATTTGTTAAGTTTTAAAATAAGTTTAAAATGTAGTACTTATTTATTTGTACCAATTACACTATTCAATACACACACAGTTACAAAAAACATAATAAAAAAATTAAATACTTAATTATTATCAGTTACTATCACATTAATTCATCTCTTTAGCAAAACTTCAAGCATTTCGACAAAAATAATCTTCATTCACTCGAAAACACATCACTCTTTGGTTTTGAATCCAGGAATCGGTTTAAAAATTTCATTTTACATGGTAATGGAGATATGAATAAGTCTTATATATCGTAATTATTTCATCTTTTCGAAACAAGAATAACAATCTTGCTACATGTGTAAAAAGTAGATAATGTTGTGACTGAATTATAATACTAAATAGCCTTTCGCAAATATATTTATGTGTAGACAACGCATGTATGTGTGTCATAAACGTGTACTCGAGAACTAAAAAATACATTAGAAAAACAAAATACAAACGTGTCGGTGTCTCACTATTAAAAAAAATGATTTGAATGTCAAACTCAATCACGTGAAGTGAATAACAATGAATGATTAATCGATGAGATTTGACCTCATTCAAAAATAATAAAATACATTAAATTCACATCCAAGTTCTTTACTTATATCACAGTTTTTTTCAATGTTTCTATACTGTGCTAATATTATAAATGCGTATGTATGTTTTTCAAATTTTCTTTCATGTTGCAGTGGAGCAATTTCTAGATAGGTAACTAGGTAAGAGACTGGAGAATGACATACACGTCATTTTCCAGTCTCTTCGTCGTCATGTTCCACGTCAAGTCATTTTTGCTTTAACCGTTTCAATTTCGGTATATAATACACAATTAAATATAGTAGTGTCTCGCATGAATGCACTTAAATTATAATAAATGCATGATTCTCGCTACAGACAGAGGGCCTAGTACAATTTTGTTTTACGTTTAAAGTAATCAAAACAAGACCGCGTTCGGCGTTCTGATTGGCTGACTCCAATGCACCAACCAATCGGAGCGATTACTTTTCGTTTAGAAACCTGTACTAAGCCCTCGGATAGCTAGCAGTGCCCTTTTTCCTATTAGGGGACAGAATACCTTTTACATTTAATTTACTTTGTTTTAAATAAGTATGTGACCATCCACACCGATTTAAATGTGACAGAGTCTAAATATGCATACGAATTGCAAATAGCACAATAAATGAAATCATGTCAAAATTGCATTGACAATTCTCATTGAAAAGTCTTACCTACTTGAATACTAGACAAACAGAATTTAATCCACATGATGAATTTTTTATTTAAATAAACTTTGCCCCAAATAATTTTCGTTTAAGATTTCGGCTGCTGAATTAGGTCTTTTATCCGCCCTTTTTTAAAATTAATAATAGAAGGGCGGGTTTGCGCTAATTGTGTACTTACTAGTTTTTATTTATCAGTACCTATTAGACTATCAAGATAATAACAATATCAAGAAATTGTTTGCAATACTATTTATTTATTTACTAGTAGCTTATTGAGTAACTCGTATACCTTGGTTAAATAAATGTATGCTTTATTATGTGACATTTAAAAATATAGGTATAATATATCGAAATACAATCTAACGTTCTAAATATAATTCCTATGACGTCAGTAACAGCATTGACTGTACCAATTACTTAACCAAAAACTTTTGCATTATTAAAAGTTCGTGAATAAATATTTACACTAATACACTTATACAGGGTGTCCCTGAAGTCAACGATCAAATAGCACCATGAATGTCATGTCATAGGCAAAGTATTATCTTGAGGATACGAAAGAAGAAAGAAGGAAAGAAAGAAAAACCATTTATTCTTGCGCAAAACACACATAACATAACCAAAAATAAAATAAAATAAAAGCTAAAAATATAAAATGGAGTGAAGTCTTGTCCATGGTCCACAGACTTATTCTTTACTGAAATTATATACTAGTCAAAACAAAATAAGGGCCACCACGTTTTTATAGTTTCCTCATGAAATCTTGAGGTTTAAGGGTTGATTAATGATTAGATTTTATAAATTAACTGTTTTTTATTATTAACAGCACAAAATGATGAAAGACACATTCCAAAAAAAAAAATTACCATTTTTTCTGAAAAACCAACATTTTTGCAAGCAAAACGTATGAAATCAAAATTAAGTGAAAAAAAAAAACAAATCAGATATTGATTGAATTGTAACTCCTCAATGTTTAGTATGCCCTCCTCGTTTTCTAATGCACTCTTGAAGCCTGGATGGTACACTCTCCACCAAGTGTACCACTGTTTCTTGAGGAATTTGTTCCCAGCTTGATTTTAAAATGTTTATTAGCTGTCTTTCATTGTACACGGGTTGGTTTGTGCTTCGGACGTTGCGTTTGAGTAAATCCCACATGTGTTCAATGGGATTGAGATCCGGACTGTTTGCAGGCCAGGGCAGCACCTGTATACCAGCCTCCTCTATAGCTCTCTGGTGGCCCTAGCTGTATGAGCGCGAGCATTATCGTGCATCAGACGGAATCTTGCGCCGATTCTTTGTGCATATGGGTTCACATGAGGTCTTATGACCTCCTCGATGTAACGTTGAGCTGTAATTGTGCCTTCGTTGAGAATTATCAACTCAGTTCTACTTGATGTAGAGATTCCTCCCCACACCATAACGTTAGGGCCCCCAAATCTGTCACTTTCATGGATACAAGCATCCGAAAATCGCTCACCTTCACGCCTCCAGACCCTGATGCGACGGTCATCACTAAAAAATTTTACTTTGCACTCATCCGTAAACAATACTGTGCTCCATTCACTCATATCCCATGCTAGATGCTGCCTTGCGAACGATAATCGGTTTGCACGATGAGCACTTGTCAATGGTATCCGCACTACACGTCTCCTAGAGAACTGCTGGTCCTCGTGTAACCGATTTCTAATGGTTTGATCACTAACACGTGTACCCGTAGCCTGCCGCAAACGGTTTTGTAAGGAACGGGCTGTGATGCAGCGTTCTCTGCGCGCAGTCAAACGTATGTAGCGGTCTTCCTGTGCGGTAGTTGCTCGATTTCTGCCAGACCCCGTCTCCTGGTTAGTCTCCCAGTCTCTTGAAATCGATTCCAAGCATTCTGAATTGCTCACCGAGAAAACCCAGCTGCATCGCAGCAGAACGCTGCGAATGGCCTTCTTGAAGTAATGTTACGGCCCTAGTGATGGTTGGTAAGTTCATATAGCGTCGGATTCTCGGCATATCTTTGTTAAAGAAATAATTCAGCCAGAAGTAAAACAAAACTAAACTGTTCTTGACAGAATCGTCAGTTTGACTGAGTTAAAATCCATCTTAAAATCGGGTAAAATCAAGTGGATACAATAAATTATCAAAAACTGCCCACTTTACAGAGTTATGCCTGTAGAACACTTAAATAAATGTTTGTAAACAAATAAAGTAACGCTGTAATAACCATTCAGCTACTTGAGTACGCAGAAAAAATAAATTATCGCTACCGCTGTTAAAAATAACAAGTGGCCCTTATTTTGTTTTGACTAGTATAGAATACTTAATATCTAACATTATCTGTGGACTATAGACAAGGAACACCCTACTTACTTCATGCATGCATTTCATAAAATTGGATGGAGTATATTATTATATAAAAGTTTAATTATATAAAACAATACGCAGGCTTTTAAATACGCTTTGGTCACACCAGAAATAATTTTAGTAAGTCCAAATAAATTGTTCGAAACGGTTTAATAAAAAATATTTTTTTCAATAAACTCCGTTATCTGGGAATAAAACGTTGCCCCAGACTAGTATTTACTACTATGTCGTGGGTGCGTCAAACATCACACTACGACCAATAGGTGCAGAGCAGTATAGTATAAAGTATAATACTGTCGAAAATAATTTATCGCTAACACAAAAGCGGAGCAAGGACTTTCTGGTTTAATTTTTATTTCTAACGTAAAGTAGCTGTGTAATACAAAATCTAATCTAGAACTAATTTACCTATATAATTGCAGAACCACAAGGTGGAATTTCAGATGAGGATCTAGAAATTTTTGTGAGCGACCCATATTCAGCAGTGGACACCCCTATTGTTAGGCGAAAAAATGTGTGTCACGTTTAATAGGGATACCCGCTTTTATTTTGTTTTATTTATCGTCACTATCCGTTACTTATCCGTGTAAACTTTAGTTCGCATAGCAATTAAGATGCACAGTAAACTAAGGTGTAATTACGTAGCCACAGAACAGGTTGTTCAGTTAGAATAATTTATCGGCGCAAGCGGCTAGGAAGCGTCGACCTCGCGGTCACGTGCGCTCGCGCAGCCGTCTGGTGCGTAAGTACAGGGCTGCCGCGCTGCTGTAAACATCTTAGAACTCATGCTTTCATGTTAATATTGTTACATATTTATTTTTGTAAAGCTTTATGTCGGTATATAGATTACAGATTTGGTAAGTGATAGAATTGCTGATATTTTGGAAAGAAAAAAAAATACATATTACTTGTAGTAAGTAGTACAACATTGTAAAATATTTAAGTTAGAGTTTGAGAAATATAATTACTGTCCTTTGACGTACTCTGGAATTTTGATCAAAGTTAAATATTCAGCCAAACAAAAGACTACATTATAAATAGGTATAGACACTACTTCTAATGTGGAAATTATCCATACATAATTAAGTTTTAATTTCCCTAAAGAAATCATTCTGATTAAAGTTGTTTTTCAAATACTTTAAATCCCTCACTTACAATTTCCTACTCCAGTCCCTATTTTGAAAACAAAACAAAACACAAATAATGAATAATACTTTATCAGCCACATTAACGACTGGCTGGATATATCTAATATCTATGTACACAACATGTTCGAGAGAATTGGGTTACGATTCACGTGCGCGTGCGCCGTACATTCCGGCAGGGCTGCCATTTAGTCACGTTGCAGAACAACACTGGCCTGGTGTTAAAAATAAATATATACGTCATTTACATAACAATGTGGACAACAGCTCGTTAAGGTACCCCAATATATCAAATTAATTTAATTATACTTCCACCTTATAGTATTTAAAATAGAGTTCAAAGTCTATTGACTAATTTTAACACTGAGGATAACTTTATGTGCTGGTACTATAAACCTCTGTTTAATGATACATGACGTTCTATTTTCGGTTTCTTCAGAATATCGTCATTTTATGATGATTATTTGCTGCTGTGTAGCTGTTTGTCATTGATTGATTAACGTCAATTAGCACTTGCGAGTGAGAATCGAATCAAATTGCTTTATTTGAGGTTAATTTTGTAAACACATGACATTTTTTTTGAGTATTCCAGTTAAGATTCATGTTGCTATGTGATATTTTTTTTTAAATATGAAGATGTTTTTATAGTACAGACTGAATATTAAATTATTAGATAGAGGGTTTCGAACTTGAAAACCGTGCTAAAATATCACTTAACTCAACTCAAAAAACTAATTCAGGTCCCATTCCAATAATCATAACATTGGTTTTATTTTAAAGAATTAATAAAGAAACTATTCGACACACAGTAATAAAATAAAAAGCCAAAATTAATTCTAAAAATACATACAACACAACAATTACTAAAATGTTTACTATAGTAGTCTAGTTTAGATCTGATATCAGTAAAAGAGTTTGTATATGTTGGAAGTAGATTACAAAACACGTGCGCGTACGCCTGCGTGCCTGCGTCGGCGTAGGGCTGTCACAGTCACGTTTTTACGCACGTTGCGCACGCATGGGAAACAGGTACAAACACTAGAATATTTGATAGTTTATTAATGAATATTATTATATTAAGATGTTACGGTGTTTTAATAGATGTCTTTGATAAATATGTACAACAATTTCATTCGTATTTTTACAGTGTTTTATTAACTTATTGTTTGGAAGTTTTCTGTTTGTAGGATTGAAGCTCAATTAAAATTGAATACCTATATATTGTGTACTTGTAAATAATTTTACATCTCACAAACCTTGTCGTCACAGCTTAAGATCCGAAATTATTTAAACACACGTAGAAAATAGAGCCATTTAATATAAAATATTATTGATCGATTACATCCCTGTTGGAATACATTAAAAAAATTCAAAATTATTCATCGACAAACCAGTGATAGCTGGATCGGACGTCAATATCAAGAAAAAAACATCTATTTAAATATTAAAAAACGTGCATGCCGAAAACACATTTGTTATTTAGATATGCTTCTAAAAATTTAAATACATAATTTCAAAGCGCAACCAATTAAAATACATATTTCACCATGTTAATAAAACTTCTGAAAATGCGAACAATAATCCTCAATTAGAGAAGAAATGACAATAAGTAACTACAGACAACAGCAGGTCGATCTGCGCTAATCTCTCAAATTGTTTTACTGAATTTACGACTTTAATACGAAAAAAATAAAGTTGGGAATCTAATACAGAAATTTCAGAGAACGGAGTAGTTGGATTTGCTGGCGTCTGAACAGTAAGTTGGTAACAAGAAATTACTTCGATAATTTGAGAAAATATCTCTCGTCTAACAACGTGTGGCTATAATGAGCCACGAGCTCGTTATTTTGACGACAACAAATGAAATTGACAAATTTATTTTTCTTCTCAGTTCTTAAATAAACTCATTTGAGGTTTTATGACAAACACCTTTTCACTGTTTATTAATTTGTTTGTGAGACGGTTAATCACTTAAATGCCAAAAATTGGATGCAATTTGAAGCCTCTCACGTGCTTCTTAGGGCTCAAAACAGTTAGCTTGCAACCATTAAACTTAATTGACAACACAGATAGTACCTAATGAGTAGTGTTCCATCTACGATTAAATCGATTTTGATATACTTCTGATAACCTGGCGGTGGTCCACTAACCCCGGTACCTACCTACTAATAAATGTACCGCATTCGATACTACTTACAGTATATTATTTTGCACAAATAAAATAATTGTTGCTTAAAAATGTAGGTACTGGCTAATCAAGTGACTAAGAACTTTCGGGTACTATTTCTTTTTTCTCCTAGACAACAACTCAAACATTCGCAGTATCTGTTCGTGATATTCTCAATAAGCTCTGCTACGACAAAATACCGTAGCAACCATTATCTACACGTATGATTTATGCTTCGTTGCACTTTAATAGTTTGCTATCATTTCTGATTTCTGAGTACCTACTCGTATTATCAACTTTATCAAGAAGCGAAGAATTTTATTAGCAAACTCCAAAATTGCTACAGACATACCCTAGACACGAGAATTAAGTTTACGTTTGCCAATAGTTTCCATGGATTGACAATAGAAGAGAAACCATAGATGATACCATGTATGATTTTTAAGCTGCAGGTAGGGAATTGGATATGCGCGTCGCGTTCAGCGCGCGCCTCAAGAAACCATCAGACCACCACAGATGGGGCCCAATAGGGCTGATGCCGATAGGGAGCCGCGGAAGACTTAACGGGTTGCCGGGGCTCCGGCTCGAAGTGCAGAAGTAGGAACGGGGTGGTTTTTAGTCAGTAAGAGTCTGACACTCCCTCTCGCCTCACCCGGGCGGGAGAAGTCATTGAATAATTTTCCCTACAAAAAAAAGGTAATTGGACATAGAATAAAAATAAAAAAATTGTTATGTAGTATGCAAAACTTGAGGCGCGTCATACCCCCTTGGGCGTAATATATCAGTAGGTAGGTATATAGCGTTCATCTGAGTACAGATTTTTAAATTTCCTTTTACTTTTGTTCTCTAGGTATCAAACTCAGTAGGTACTTAGCAACCACTTAAAATAGGTATGGTCAGTTGCCAACAGCACACGTGATCTCGTGCGGGACATCAAACGCCTTCGTTATCGCTTCTGAAGCACGTGTGTAATTTTACAAAGTGGATCGCTAAGACTAACTCTTTGTAGATATGAAGCGATATGATAGCATACCTCCGAAATGCAGTAGTCAGGACTTCGGAACACCTTAAGTTCAAAAGTAAAGTGCAATAAAAGTAGTGCAGTAAAAGTTGAAAATCTTTTACAAATTGCGGTATCCACAGAAAGAGGGAAATACCTCCGATTAGAAAATACGTTTTTTTTAAAGATATATCAGACTTTTCTTTGATGTGACCAAAACTAATCCTGGTATCCTATCTCACTCATAATTTTGGAGAGAACTTCGGAAATTCCGATCTTTTTATGGGATAGTGGGCCCTGTCGATGTGTAATGACTAAAAAGTGATGAAAATTGTCACAAGACGATTGCTGTAGCTTAGGAAAAGCAACAATGTTCCAAAAAATGACAAAGGTAGATCAGATCATCAGCTTCAGGATATTTTCTGTTAAACTAAACACGTGAATGCAACTTTTCTAAACTCAAGACAAACTTTTGTTTATTCATTGATTTATTTATATATTTATTTATTTATTAAGAGTTACCAAAAATTGATTATACAACTACAGTATACATAAAATATACAATCAAAGAGGAATGAGCCTAAGTGTGACAAACAATTACTGGCAACTATAACAATTACTTTTCATTACAACGTACAAGAAATCAGTAATAAAAATAATACTGAAAAAGATATGGTTGAAATAGTCTGTCTACCTCAGCAATGAATCAATACCTCTTTGAACGAAGTGACTATAAAATAAACTGATGAAACAAAAAACCATCTAGACAAAAAGCATTGAAAGGAGGAAGCGAAGAACCTAACTACGTCACAGTTTAACACGTTCGAGGACGCTACCACTTGAGTCGGGTTTTCAAAATGACACAGTACATGTCTATACAAAATTATACGACGTATCAGTACGTAGTGTCCCATGAAGAAATATCGTTTTAAACATATCATGACACAACCGTTTTATCACGTCAACGTGTATATGCATCTAGGTAAGGATCCGCCTCGTTGGAGATGTTGGAATCATCAAACATGCTTATCTTGTGTCTTATTTTGCGCTTATATCCATCTAAAACACACAATAACCCATTAAACATCAATTTCACACTGTAAAATCATTAATTTGCATTAAAGTAATGTACACAGTGACACAGCCGCACTGAATGTAGGAGCGCGGGACGTATAAACACGTTGTGCGTATGTGAATACCGTAACCGCACACTATCAACGACACTTATTTTAAATAGTTCTAAACTTACCCTACGTGACAGTACAGAGTTGGGTATTTTATATGTTGTGACACAAGATACATTTAAAAGGATTTTTACTTGAACTTTCATCGGAAATGAACGTTCTGCCGTATAATTTAAATGTTATTTGAACGTCATCGTACGTTGTGCGATATTAAAATCTCGAACGATGACGTATAATCTCGTTTTGTCCTCGAACGTGTTAATATAAAGCACACAAATTGTAATCCTTTGGAAAAACAAGTATAAAGTTTATGAATAATGTTACAATGTAAAATCCCCACGTATCCTTAAACAGAGGTGGCCACGTGGAAGCATATCTCGGCCATCGTGAACACGTGCCATCACCAGCGTTTGCATATGTATCGTGGCTGTTTATTCACCAGCTTTTCGCTTTATTAACAACGTGACACCAACCGACCATTTTTCAATAAAGCGCATTTATCAAAAATGTTAAAAGGGTGACGATGATTCCTTGAATTTGGTAGAATTTTCATTAATTGTTTGACTCAGTTTCAGACAATGTTTATTTTTATGACTCATTTTCATCGAAATTGGTCAATTATCCGTTCAAAATGTTATCGTTGCATAACTAGTTTATATTATCGATGCAACGTGAATTTAATATTGAATTTTCATAGAATTTTGAGGATAACTCTTGATTATCCTTATATTCTGTAATCTCAAATTCCCATACGAAGTAAAATTAATTATTACTTGTATTGAGAATTCTGTCTATCTATGCAACATTTTTGTTGAAGTTTAAATATCTAATCCCTTTAAGAATAATCGTCACACGTGACAATATTTATAATCAGTATTTTTGTCAACAAATTTTTAATCAAATACTATTTATTACTATTAACTGTAATGTAATGTACTTAGATAACGCTACATGTGACGTTGTTTTGTCAACTTTATTTTTGTACGATGACTGTACGATCTACGCTCGGTACACTGATAAATGTGTGATAACACGGTGTCAAGTTTAATTTAGGCATTGTTTAGTGAGAGCAGCGATAATTCGATATTAGACAATGTTTTGCGAAAACAACCTCGATTTATTTTCTTTAAAAAAAATCGGTGCTCCACACTAGGATTTACTCTTATGTTGTGGGTGCGTTTACAAACATACAAATTCACATACACATGATACCCAGACCCGGAACGACAATTTGTGGATCACACAAAGAATTGTTCCGTGCGGGAATCGAAACCACAAACCGTTGCGCGGCCACCGCGCCAACCGTGCAGTCAGTTTAATTTATTTATGTGTTGATAAATTCGGTTGATGATATGTGTTTTCATGTAGTTAATCAGAAAAAGTGATCTCTTACAGACAATCTTTGGATAGATAAGCAATAAAGAAAACGAGGGAAGAAGATAAATATAAGTTATTTAGACATTTATACCTACACAATGTAAATAAAATATAGAAATGACTATATAAATAAAAAGAAAAAAGATATTAAACCAATTAAGTCCAAAGTTCTCAAATCAAGAAAGTCTATCGTTATACAAAATCATAGTCACCTTACCACAAGACAAACGTGATGGTCACAGATCGCGTTCGTAAAATTTGAACTCGATAATCGTGTCAGTGAAGCCAAAACTATCTTCACAAATAATAGTAACAATATCCCATTTATCTCTACTAATATTATAAATGCTAAGGTAAGTTTGTTCGTATCTTTCCTTTTTACACTTTATCTTGTCAACAAATCTTAAAATTTTGCCTACAATCTTCCAGTCAAGAGTACGGAGAGGGATTTTTTCGCAAGTAAACCCTTGGGTTAAAGCTAGTCATCGATAAATAGGATATTCAGTAGGGTAGCTAACTAGCGTCCACGTGCATCATTGGGGCCATATTTTTATGATAAATAAAAAGTAACTTAATGAAATATTTGACATGGTCGAGCGCTAGCGCTAATACTCGTAACCTACAATATTAATTTAAGTGACGATTGATTACGCAGATGCATATTTGAAAACAATGTAGGTATATTATTTTAAATAAAATATGAACTGTAATTAGAAGTATAGGTAAAACTGTGTAAATATACAATTTACTTATTAAACCTTAATATTTTTAGGAAAATGTAAGGTGTATAGCAGAAAAAAAAACAATATGTTAAGTTTTAATTTAATACTTATTAAAATGCAGCCTATCAATGACGTCAAACAAAATCCAAATACATTTAAATAAATTATTTGATAAGATCGGACAGATATATTTAATTTAATCTATTGATTAAACATAGTAATATCAATAAAAATTAATTATTGCCATTGTATATTAAATTAATATACCCGCGAGGTAACACGAAATAGGGAAATAACATTAAATCTTAACTCGATGTCCCTTATCATCTTTAAAGACTACTTAAATAGAGACAAATGGAAATGAGAACAAATCTTTTTGTCAGCCTCCAAATAATAAAACAGTGGTACTTCTGGACATGGTGCGTATTGTCCGGAGATTCCTCTATCTGGAATCAAATGATCATAATGGTAGCTTGGATTTCTCCTGTTACTGGTAGAATGCTGTTTAGCTCTTTATATTTTTATTTCATTTATTTATTTCTTCTTCACAAAACATAACAGTGAATGACGGACTTAATGCCTTAAGGCATTCTCTTACAGTCAACCATAGGGAAGTGCAGAGAAATGAAGTGGTTGATGCAAAGCCAGCACCATCGTGCATCGCTTATCACACATAAAAAACAATCACAAAACAAAAAGAAGTTTATAAATAAACAAAAAGAATATAAAACAGTTCTAAATATTTTGTAAAGGAAAATCAAATATATTTATTTTTCCCGGAATGTCACGTGTACATGAAAATTAGGTTACAATAAATTTAAATAGGTATTCCAGGAAATTAAAGTAATTGTTTAGGTTTCATTAGACTTTGATAAATAATAATACAATGGGCGGAAACTTTTAGTTGTATAATTGGTATACAATGGGTTCTATTGCGAAATAATGTCTGGCACATAGCTATACAAGCATGCCTATTGTATGTATTGTATATGTATACTATACTAGTATACACAAACAAGCCGAAAAACTTCGTCCTTCCCAAATGCGTCCTTCCCAAGTTTGGGAGAGCCGAAGAAGAGTGTGCTTCGGCACGAATGGACTGGCTGGACCGGATTGACACCACGGTATCACAGAAATACGACGTGAAACAACGCTTGCGTTGTGTTTCGTCGTGTGAGTGAGGTTACCAGAGGTCTAATTACTCTCCTCCTTAATCCCTAAATCCCCAACAATCCACAAATTCCTAATCCCAAAAGGCCGGTAACGCACTTGTAACGCCTCTGGTGTTCCAGGTGTCCCTGCGCGACGCCGATTGCTTACCATCAGGTGATCCGTCTGCTCGTTTACCGGTTTATCCCATAAAAAAAATCAGTGTTACATACCGATTGGATCCGATTTTCAAAAACATCCAATTAAACTGTCAAACACCGCGAGGACACCGGTGACCGCAACCTATTGTTCTTTAATTGAGTCTATAATGACGGTACTCAAAGAGTTAAGTAACAATTTCAAGACGTGTAAGACATTCAGCAGCTCTAAATATCCCTTATAAAGGAAACTCATTTATTGTAGTTTCATACATATTTAGAACTTTAGGACACTTTTTTTTAAGGGGGGAAAATCATCGAATGACTGCCCCCATCTGGGTGAGGCGGGAGGGAGTGTCAGACTCTTACTGACTAAAAACCACCCCGTTCCTTCTCCTGCACGTCGAGCCGGAGCCCCGGTTACCCGTTAGGTTCTCCACGACAACTTTAGGACACTAGGTAAACTGCAGCCATTTATAAAGTGGCTAGCAAGTGGTTGGACAAATTGGACACAAAGAGATAAAGATCGAGCTCAGTTAACAAGCTACTGGATTGCCCTGTACCTAGCAATCAAAGGATACCTACTAATGATGCCGATGACGCGTTTTAACTATACTATTTATTATTACTTTCTACACTTTTTTATATTTGATGGTCAACGTTTGGCCACTTTCTTTAAAAATCCGTTCAATTCCATCACAAAATTTCTCTGCAAAAACAAAATCCGCTGTATCAATTTCCATTAATTTTCAGCGTAACACAAGCAGAGCCTACCTACTTGTAATTTCAATGAGGTATGAAATGGATGTGTTTTTCAATGGCGCTGTAAATATTGTAAATAGTGACACGAGCGCGGAAAGGCCTTGTTTTAAGGTCATGCTGTTGCAGTATACAACTTCCGCGCGTTCCGTTGCACGTTGCACGTCAACGTGACGTTTATTTTACATGTTATACGTCAGACACTTGAGGACTGTGGAATTTGATGCTGAAGTAATGACGATTTCTAACAACTGAAATCTGTTATTTTTAAGTATGTAGTAAGGAGGACTAGCTACGTTACCGCTTTGATGTGATGTTGTGTTGAACTTGCGATACAAGAACTACCTAATGAGAGATAACGTTCATTTTCTAAATGATGGTACAGATCTTAGCTGCAGTTTCCGCAGGCACAATTATCCCCTTCTTCTGGACGCCCAATTACCCAATCCCTGAATCCCCAACAATCCTCAAATTCCTAATCTTTAAAAGGCCGGTAACGCACGTGGATCACCGCTGGTGTTTCGAGTGTCCATGGGCGGCGCCAATTGCTTACCATCAGGTGATCCGTCTGCTCGTTTACCGGCTCATTCCATAAAAAAGAGTTTGTAAGTTGTAACTTATATTGTACATGCTCTCACAGGATTTTTACTAGACTCAACTAGGAAATACAGTGAAACCTGGTTAAATGAGACATCAAGGGACCTGTAATGATGTTTCACTTATAGAGGTATTCCACATATCCAGTTTCTCAGATATACAGGTATAAATAAATATCTGTCTCATTTACAGAGGGTGCCATTAATAGAGGTGGACTTGGAATTACACGTGGAATTTGTGGGTAGAATAAGAATGAGTAAACAAACAATGTTATCTCAGTTAGAGAGGTTTATGCATATAAAATTTACTCGCTGTCTCAGTTATAGAGGTAACTATGATAATAAATCGAAAGAACAAATTCCAGATAGAGAGGTTTACCTCGTCCCACTAATAGAGGTAATTCATTCCCAATGTGTTAGGACCTCAGCATGAGTTCCAGTTATGGAGGTTTCTCACTTATCCAGGTCCCACTTAACCAAGTTTCACTGTAGTTATTTATTTCCTTTTTAGTTTAAAAACTAACACTAAACTGAATGTATGTGAACTTGTATGTGTGTAACCGCACCCATGACACAAGAGAAAATCCTAATGTAGGGCAACGTTTAAAAAAAGCACTTCACAATTCCATTACGGGTAATTTGCAACTTTTTCTCGTTATTCTAATATTATGTTCGGTGAGTCAAAAACTTTGTTTACAACAAAAACATTGCACAATAAACCAATTAGCGGCGTTCAATGTAAACCGCGTGATAAGTTATTAATTTCTTAAATTAATTAGCTCCTGCTATGTATTTTTGGCCACGTGCGTATATACCGAAACACTGGCTGGTATTCAACATTTTGCCTGATTTTATCAAAATTATAAACAGTTTAAATGAATTAGGACCTTCATTTTATCTTTCTTAGCGGTTATATCTATTTAGTCACTATTCGTGTGAATCTGTAAGTGGCTCAAAGTTACTATTTATCTGCTAAATTTGTATAATGTGGCTGTTGATTATATACAATAAATAAATACAATAAATTTATATTTGCTCTGGATTAAGGCCCCTCATATTCGCCACTCAACATACGCCACTCACTAGTTTAACAGTACCTACATAATAATTTGTATACTATGCAGACGTTACTCATGGTAGATCTCGTGGTATTACAAATACCTACTACGTATAACTATAGGTAAGTATACTGTTTCTATGTAATGAACGAGACAATGCCTAGACATTCCTAGATACCTACCTAATTGCCTATGTATTCTCAGTAAGTGTGTCATGCGGTAAGGCGTATCTAACTGTCTACTAATTAAGATGCGTCTTACACGCACATCACGCGAATAAACCTCGTTGAAGATGTTTTTAAATTGATTCCTTAGAGTCCTCTCTAAAGTACCTACTTTTGGCGACGGTAGGTATATCTATTGACGGTAAGGAGATGGCACTTGGCAGAATTGAATAATACCACCGCTGATATTCTCGCGGGTATTGTGAAAGCTTACAAAGACGCCAAGCGTGGAAATTGTGATTTACAAACTGTTGTTTTTGTGATCACACCCAAGCTCACGACACAAAATGAATTCTAGTGTCAAACACGCTTCTCTAAAAAGAACAAGCGAGAAATCTTCCACTTATTACAGTCGATTTAAACTTTATCGAACATCCAACAAATACGTAATAAAGGAAACCCGAAAGTGGTGAAATATTCCTTAGAGCTGTTACACAATCCGTTACGCGAGCCATGCATTGCCTGCCATGTGACATTGTCCACGCTATTGTTGCAAACTTTACTGCTCCGGCCTTGGTACTTGGTACTTCATTGTTTTCGCTTAGTTTAGCTAAGTGTTTTTATAGATTTAGTTTTAATGGAGATTGTTAGGGTTTGTTGTTGTGGCTAGATTTGGTTTTGTTTGATTTTGTGTTGTGCTTGATACGGCTGTCAAAGTTGTTGGGTTAGATTCTTTGGTAATATGAACTTCCTATATTACCTTATAACCACGGATGACTCACTTGGAATTGAGACAACTCACTCGACGGACCAAAAAGATAAAGTTTTAATTTCACTAATTGTATTCATAACATCACGCCTTTTTATCCCCGAAGAGGTAGGCAGAGGTGCACATTTCGGCAATTACTTAATGCCACTGTACAATGTAACACCCACTTTTCACTATTTATGTTATGAGTCCCATGTAATAGGGGGTGATCCTATTGCCATATACCGGGCACATTTCCAGACTCCGTGCTTCTACTGAGATTTTTAAAAACCCAATAATACTTTGCCCGACCCGGGAATCGAACCCGAGACACCTTGTCCGGCAGTCGCACTTGCGACCACTCGACCAACGAGGCAGTCTTCAACTAACTAATTGTATTAAATTTTGGGAATAAAAATAGTTATTTCATTTCTTTGTCTTTGTCTTAAATAATAAAAAGTAGGCGAGACTAAAAATATCATATCGCAGAAAATACACTGACGAAACTGTGCAGGTTATTGTGCTGATATCATGTTTCGTGTCATCAGGCTACACAAGTGAAACAGCAGTTTTAAAGTTATTATTGATTGAATCATCACTTTATGTTTTTAATAACAAACAATATAATTGTTGTTGAGGCTTAAAGTTTTTAGCTGAGTATTAAACAAAGAGGTAGTCAGGTGGAAATTAATTCGTAGAGGTAGGTATATTAGGATTTATGGGAAATAGGAGTGAGAAGGAATGAATGAGGCGCGAGAGTGGCTCATGCTAAGTGTAGATGCATCATTAGATTAATAGAATAAAATTATCGAAAGGAGAAGGACTTTTTATCTATTCTTTTTGATATCTCGCTCTGAGGAAAGACTCGATCCTAAGGTTGAATGTTTTATAAAGTAAAGTATGGTGGGGTTCGATGAGGTTCTCAATAAGGAATTAAACTAAATAGTACCTAATGAAGGACAAATTGCCCACACAAAACTATAAAAACATGAAGCAAAACCTCTATAGATACCTTCACAGCAATAGAGGTGGGTATACAAAGGCAGTTAACACTACCTGTAGCCTTCCCCTTTCGGGGAAATAACATAGATTGGTACTAAAACGTATCCAAATTACATTTTAAGTTGCTGAAACAATCGACATCCGAAAGTCCCTAACTAAAGCAGGATGCTTCAAACTAAATTGTTGCTACGAGTAGTCACGCCCACTGCCCGGTATTCGGGCTCGTTGCGGCGGGCACGTGGATCCACCACGTGACATGCGCACACGCACTTGACCTAAAACCACTGAATAAATAATTACAGAAGGTATAATTCATGAAAACAATATAGTTATAAATAGATTTATTAATTGTTGTTACCCAATACCTACAAGGTTTAGAAAATCTTGCTCATCGTTTGTTTCTTTATTGACTTTCAAGTTTAAAATTGTTTTGAGTCATTTAAGTAAAGGATGAACATTTTGAATAATGTTTTTATAATAACTATCGTGAGACATAATTAATTATTAAATTAACTAAACATCGCGGGTTACCCACGTGATTAACAAACTAGTAGAGCTTTTCTCAGTATATTCACGTGAATAACCCGCGATTTTTAGTTAATTTTGAATAATATTATAAATATTAAAAGATTTATTTTCTCTTATAATGATGCAGTTTATCATCAACAGCCTCCGCATCGCATCACAATCGACTCAGCAGTTTAGATGAAAAGCGTACCTACCATAAACTTAGGTAGGTTACAAACTATAGTTAAATTGTGGTTTTGTTAAGGTTTTGACTGCCAATAGAAAACCGTTGAAGGCAAATCCTCCGCTAACGTCGGTCGCCGGTGACTGCCACGGCGTTTAAACTGTCAAACACCAAGCGGTCACCGGTGACCGCGACCTATTGTTCTTTAATTGTGTCTATAAAACCGGTACTCGACGAGTTAATGTGTTAAATAAATAATTTCAGTCTGCTCATTTGTTAAAAACTCGTTCCAATAGTCTGCATTCTACTCGCGCGTCAATACACAGCTGCAATAAACTAAACCTTTTGTAAAGCGTGCTTGTGTGCGCGGGCGCAACGCCCTGGGGAATGACCTTGCGGCGCATGCGTGTAGCACTAGCACTTGTAAGTGTAGGTGTTTGCCGCTTTACCCTTGACTACACCGACACAGATAATAAATACTAATTAGGTATACCATATTCAATAAATAAAACATATTTTTAATACCTAAACACTAAATTACTGACTCCGTTGTGAAGATTTATTGTTATTGCAGTTGATTAAATATTTACCTACGTCACTAAATCGTTATTAATGAAGAATTAAAAAAAATCTTCTAGACATAACATAGCGATGACTGTTGTTCCATTTTCCGTGATGAATCAAGTCACCTACCTACCTGACCTATTGGAAATAGGCAACTTAATTTATTTCTGGCTGGTGCACAATGAAAATAAATGAATTGACAGGACTAGGTCGTTTTTAGTCGTACATGTGTTAGTTAGGGGAGAAAAAAGGAGATTATTTTTATTTGCCTTTTCTGAAAGTGTTGTTCGACCAACGAAAAAAAAGGTGCGTCTCGTTAGATCTGGGTTTCCTAGCACCTTTAGGAAGCACTAAATGTATGAAAATGATGATCTTCGAACTGGTATAACTTCTTCATCTTGGATCCTACAACTTTTATGCCATATTAACTATTGCTTCAATTGGCTAGATCTAACAAGACTTACCATTTCTTTTCGATGGCCAGCATTTTCAGAAAATGCCCAAAAATGTATGGAGCCGAAATAATCTCCTTTGTGGTTAGTGTTCACTAAGTAAATACTCATTACTGCAGAATAATTTAAGAATCTATAATTAGTTTACTGCCTCGGTGGCCGAGTGGTCGCAAGTGCGACTACCGGCCAAGGGGTCTCGGGCTCGATTCCCGGGCCGGGCAAAATATTACGGGGATTTAAAAAAAAAAATATCAGTGGTAGCACGGGGTCTGTTTTTTTTGAGGGGGGAAAATCATCCAGTGACTTCTCCCGCCTGGGTGAGCCGGGAGGGAGTGTCAGACTCTTACTGACTAAAAACCACCCCGTTCCTACACCTGCACTTCGAACCGGAGCCCCGGCAACCCGTTAAGTCTTCCGCGGCTCCGTATCGGCAGACTCTGAACAGCACGGAGTCTGGAAATGTGCCCGGTATATGGCAATAATGAGTCCCATGTAATAGGGGGTGAGCACCCCCTATTACATGGGACTCATAACATAAATAGTGAAAAGTGGGTGTTACTTCTGCGTGCACCTCTGCCTACCCCTTCGGGGATAAAAGGCGTGATGATGTTATGTTATAATTAGTTTATTGGCATTATTTCCATCTCGGGAATCAGCAATAATAAAATTGTTCCATAATAGGAGATAACGCTCACAAATTTTGGTCAGTGGGTCGTTTAGGTCTAGGTGAAGGAGACATTCCAACTATTCGTCAGTAAATTAAACATATTATTAATATTACACGCTAATACTTAGGTCGGTATAATAGACAATGTGTATTCAATTTCATATTTTTTCAGTAAGCAATGGACGCATTAACATAAAAGCAGGCTACAAACTACGTAAATACCATTACAAACATCACGTTATTATAAACAAGGTGTGTAATTAAAAATTAATTGTTTTCAGTATTTACAAACGGTTCTGTGGCAATAAACCTAGAAAGTCGACCTCGGACTTTAGGCCAGTGACATTTTCCACCACACCATGTGCCATATAAACGATTTCTATAGATATACGTCTGTCCTATATGATAAATCGATTGTTTCATCGGAACTTTGAAAGATAATTTTCAAGTAACTTTTGGGAGTAATGAACTTGTTACCTTAAGTCATTAAAAGGCTAAACTAACACCATCTATTATATTTAAAAGGAAACAGAAATAATAAACAGAATAGCGCCATCTCGTATCGAGTAGCGTAACAAAAATAAATGGTGCAAAATGTCAGTTCAGTGCAGTGACACTCACTGTCATTTTTGGTGTTAACGTATGTATTTATTTACATAGCGTTCTTATTTATTAGTAAGTAATAAGTAATATTAGATAATTGTGAATAAACAATATAAAAATGAAAGCCCTTATTCAACGTGTAATGAACGCTAAAGTTACCGGTGAGTTTATGCACAGTATTATTTGAGGTTATATTTTGATCAATATTGCAATATAAAAGATTATAAAAATATCACTGAAAACTTATTTTAATACATTCTTTGCTTTAGCTATACACATAACCTACTAAAGACTATTCTGTTTAATTTATTTACATTTAAAATATTTGCATGGTTTTCATGAAATTGAACATATTTTGAATTTTTGTTTACAGTAAATGATGAAGTAATAAGCAGTATTGGGCAAGGAATGTGTGTCTTTATAGGAATATCAAATACTGATAGTAAAAAGGACATGGAATACATGTAAGTTACCTTTTTATTTAAATAATGATAACTCCAAAAATCTAACAACAGGCTTAACAATTGGCTCAACATATGGCTTTGATTGTGTAAGTGCCATATGGATAATACAGACAAATATATTATCTCATAGATGTTTAAAAAATAGTCTTTTACATGTGCTTAAATCAAGTCCTCAACTCAGGACCCACTTGTAGGAAATTAAACCGTTACCAATATGAAAAGTAAAATATAGAATGGTTGTTTAGTATATTAGTTTGTAGACAAAGCTCACAAAAAATTCGCTAGTTTGGGAAACCCTGTACTATAGTATCATTACTCTATATTCATCAGAGATAACCCGTTGAAATTCATCCCCTAAATTTGTTCATACAAAAGTAGTCTCTAAACATTGGAAATAAGGTCTATAATGTAGTTAGTGGAGAGCGGTCACCGGTTACCATTTTTAAAACAATTGCTTAATATTAAAAAGTTACTGAACCATCTAGTTTCTTTATACACTGTAGATTGGTTTAAATACAATCATGAAATGTCGCCTTTTATCGCCGAAGGGGTAGGCAGAGGTGCATATTATGCTACTGTACAATGTAACACCCACTTTTCGCTATTTATGTTATGAGTCCCATGTATGTATGTATGTGGGGCGAGCCTATTGCCATATACCGGGCACAATTCCAGACTCTGTGCTACTACTGAGAATTTTTTAAAACCCAGTATTACTTTGCCTGACCCGGGAATCGAACCCGAGACCCCTTACCCGGCAGGACTCGGCCTATGAGGCAGTCGAATAGAAATTTAAATATTTCTAGTTAAGTTATAAATATGTAAAAGATAAGTTCTTTAATTCTAAAACTTTAATTTCATTGTTAAGATAGTTATTAATTTACATCTAGTACACCTACCAAGTTTTTTTTTAGTTTATAAGTGCCAGAATCATATTATTTTTATAAATTTCATTCCAGTGTACGGAAATTACTAAGCATTAAGTTATTTGATGATGAATCAGAGAAGAGATGGAAGAAAAATGTATTAGAAAGAGATTTTGAAATTCTCTGCGTTAGCCAGTTTACTTTGTACAATACTTGGAAGGTGAGAATAATTTTTATATATTTATTATTAAGTGGATGGCCGAGTGGACGCAATTGCGACTGCCGGGTAAGGGGTCTCGGGTTCGATTCCCGGGTCGGGTAAAGTATTACTACTCAGTATTAGCACGGAGTCTGGAACTGTGCCCGGTATATGGCAATAGGCTCACCCCCTATTACATGGGACTCATAACATAAATAGTGAAAAGTGGGTGTTACATTGTACAGTGGTATAATGTGCACCTCTGCCTACCCCTTCGAGGATAATAGGCGTGATGTTATGTTATGTTATGTTATTAAGTGGATCTTTATTCACACAAATTCAATAGTAATTTGTTTTGCCGTTAGGTACCGTGCTATTAGGAGCCAAGAATTTTCTTATACCTAAAAATACATAAAAGCCCTGGAATTAACCCAAGATCCCTTGCTCGGAAGTCGTACTTGCGACCACTCAACCAACTAAGTCCACATAATATACATGAATGTTGATAAATGTTTATTTCCTTGCAGGGTACAAAACCAGACTTCCACCATGCGATGCCAGGCGACAAGTCTAAGGAATTCTATGAAAACTTCTTGCAAATGTTAAAGGATGCTTACAAACCAGATAAAGTCAAAGGTATTTTTTTTAATGGCATTTGGCATTAAGTGGCGTAATGTGTACCTGTATCTATCCCTTCGGGGAAAGGCGTGATGTTATGTTTGTTATTTTTTTTTATTATAATATTTGAATCAAATATCAGAAGCAAACTTCGTTACGCCATGAGTAGGTAGGTACCTACAGGTTCTTATTGGAAACTATACGAATTCAATAACACTAAGCACTAAGCTAAATCACCTCCCTAGGTAGGTTATACATATTTATATTTACTCTAGCATGCCTTTGAACAGGGCCGTCTTAGACTACACTGGGGCCCTAGGGTATCACCCTTGCCCCCTTATTGTATCCAATAATGCGGGCCCTTTTGGCATGTTTCCTTCTTTTAACTTTGCACCACTCTAAGATTTTCTCCTGTATCGCGGGTACGTTTACAAACATACAAGTTCACATACACATGACACTCAGATCCGAAATAACAATTTGTAGACCACACAAAGATTTGCTTCGCGCCGGAATTGAACCGTTGCCACGCAACGTGAGTGTCGGTGTGTCCGTCGTGGAAATTGTCGGTTCTTCGGGCCCTCATGAAGATGGTGGCCCTGGGCACGGGCCCTGAGTAAAGATAAGATAGTACTGCCTTTGAAGACGCCTATATACCGCAGTAGTCAAAAAGGAGGCTGACAATGATGATATCCTTGTTTCAGACGGCAAGTTCGCAGCCTACATGCAGGTGAGCATACAGAATGACGGGCCAGTGACATTTGAGATAGAATCACCAGCCAATCTGCCCGATCCTAAAGAACGCAGGGGCAATAATGTAACAAAAGCAGAGAAGAAAGAAATTCAAGAAGATATTGTTGATAAGGTATAGACAATGTGATAATATAGTAAATTGATATTATGTACAAAGTTATGATATTTATAACTGATATTATTTATAAGCAATAAATTATTTTATAAACTGTTGAAGAAATGTCTTTCTGATTTTTCAAATGCGATCTTGGAATGAATTTCATGCTATTTGTATCTCGAAGACAGATAGTTATTATTACCTGAACACTTTTATTTCCAATTTGTCAATCAATCAATCAGTCCAATTTATAATCTAACGATAGGTGTTAGTTACGAGGCTAAAACACTATAATACAAATAAAAACAACAATAAAATAATTAATAAAAAAACTTTATTTTGAAATAATGGTTATTATCTATTAACATTTGTTACAATTAGGCCAGTGATTATGCAATTCATGTTAGATAATATTATTAAAAAGTTTTTACAAAGATGATATGCCTACGCTACCTCTATCAGGTCGTCACAGGACACCGCTACGCATAGATACATCATAATTCATGCACACACACGTGATCATCTGATCATGTTAACAGATAATCTACCAAAAATTCAAATCCGTCATTACATTAATTTCTAAACGAGTAGAAAATAAACTAAAAAATAAAATAAACTCGTATAAAAAGTTTAAATAAATGCATTTTATAAATCCCTCTATTTAAATATTAAGATAATGAAATTCAACAAATGAGATTAAAGACCCTTATGCAGTGTCGAATATTAAAGTTTATGTTAATTTACTTGTATCAATTAGCTGGAGTGCCGCATGATTACTATTTCTATACCGCGAAATATAGATATATAATCATAAATCTTCTTGCTTAGTACGTTACGCCTACACAAATGTACATCAATTCTTACAGAATTTTCCTCGTCTTCGATCAAGGCACTAATCGTTTTGGTATATTGCTGATACGTTTCCTCACTCCTAAATTCACAATATCAATGGGTTAACATATTCGTACAAGTGTGAAAGAGTACAATTTCAAGTTCTTAAGATAATTCAACGCACAACTTGGAGATCATAAATGAAACTGACAATGATATTGTTAGATCGCGCGATTCTACAGTTCGCTGATTATCATTTCCAAGTTCTACGTCGCGAATCTATTAACTTTACAATAACTATCGAATATTACTATTACAAAAATATCTATAATCTATTCTAAATTATTCAAATGATGAAACTGTTACTGGGATAGGCTAAGGATGTAATTAACAACATATACCCTTCCAAGATTTAATGGACGTTGCAATTTACGTGTGCATTAATTTAATGGCGTTACTAGAATTTGCCAATACTACCCAAATTTAGTTGATTAAAGAAATAATATGAAGTGAACTAAATGCATTTTTCATTATGTACCGTTAAATATATTTTAAAGCTGTTGCTTCATTCGAGGTGTGCCTCAGATTGAGGAAGACAGGTTCAGTCTGCCTCGATCTGAGGCCTAAAATAAATAGAGCCTCGGGTGTTGTCTACGCAGATTCGTTTAACTTTCGAGGTTTCCCCGAATGAAGCACTGGCTTTAGAATAAAGTCGGTTTGCGCATGCCGATAGCTTGGCGGCGACTGTTGAATCTGGTCTTTCGCCGCGTGAGTGGTGTAGGTGGGTCGTCAGTAGTGAGTGTTGTCTACCAGAGGCCGGAGGAGTAGCCACCGGGCGGCACGCGGCTAGTGTTGCTCATTAGGCTATTGCCGTTTATTGACGTCACCGTGTTGATCTGGCCGTTCATCGATTTGTAGCCGTCACCGGTGATTGGGTTGCCTTCTGAAATCAGTAAATTGGTCTCGTTAGCATTATCATCAATAGTGCCAGCGTACATCAAAGCAACTGTGTTACTTCAGTGGAACTTTAATTTTGTGAAAACATCTAATGAAATGGAAATTTTCGAAATCAGTCTTGTTATAAAACTATTTGAGATAAATTATAATTTTCACCATGCAGAAAATACGTGAGTTGGAATAACCCTAACTACAATTGTATTAAAGACTAAGTACAAAAAATAACAATTTATAATAATATAGTTTATAATACAGCAGTTAAAGATACAATTGATAAAGCTAATAGAAGATATCAACATTACCTACATAAGTTTATAAAGCCAAAGTACCTATTGAAATAAAACTAAACCTACAAGTAATAGAAAGAAGAAAGAGGCGACGTGCGTAAGAGGAAGTCAAACTGAATTGAGCACGTATTTACACAACTTTACACAACACAACAACGAATACTCGACAACATTACAAGCAGGAGACGATAAAATAAGCGCTATTGGACATCACAAGCCTACACTGCTTCACTAAGAAGAAACGGTCAAACTAAACCCTAGTATGAGCAAATTATAAAACGGCAATGGGTGCTCAATTTATTAACACCAAGGTATCGTTCTTCGGTCCTTTTGTTTGTATGTACAGCAAATTAAAAGTGGTAAGCTCCCTCCGATGTTCTGGTGTGGTTGACAAATTTCATCAGAGTAATTGGTGCGAAAACAACAGCATTCCTCCAGTGTAAACTGAGCACCCACCCATTTCTCTTCGGCGGACATAGTCTACATAGTACGTCTTAGGTCGGAAGTCCTCTGCATGCCGATTGCGATCAAAAAGGTATCCAGGAACGTGTTTGTGGAATATAGGCGGGAAACCGGTTAGAGTGTGCGGCCCGGGGACTAGGGCAGTCTGCAGGGGGATCACGTCGGGAATAGGCCCGTCACGCTCGTATTTAAACAGCGTCGGTGGGGGATCAGTATTGGCTATCAAATATGGATCTATGGGTCCATCCAAGGTTGGAATTGGATCGTACTTGTAATCAGGAGTAGGCCTTTCGCCTAAAGCGTAAGGTGGCAGGGGATGGTATGGAATCTTATGCTCTTTTGGCTCCAAATAGTGCTGAGCTGGGAAAGGAGGCCAGTGGCGGTTGAGAACAAGTTGAGGTGACAAAGAATCTGGGTCAATAACAGGATGTTCAACTTCTGGATCATCAGTTGCCAAGCCGAGGAGTGTGTATGGGGTTATTCTTGTGGTGAGACTGGGTTTCATGGTGGATTCTACGTAGTAGTTAGCGGGTTTCGGGGGCCAGTCACGAGTGAAGTATCTGTGGGTGGGTTGTGGGTGTAGGAGCTGGGTGTTGGGATCGTCGGGGTCGGCACCTCGCAGGCTGGCGGCGGGGTGGCGGCGGCGCTGCGGCGGCACTGCCACTCCATCGCCTGTCACCGGATTCCTCCTCGGTGGACCGTACGTTGCTACCATTCACAGAACAATTGGTTTTCATTCGATCTACCACACTAGTGGAGCCCTAACTTTGATAAAGTTCTGGTGAGGCACTATAACGCTTAACGTATACCTCTAACGCTTAAATATAATTATTATCATTGTTTCACGTGCAATAACACACACTATAGTTAATTGTTATTGTAAGTAATGTTTTGTTATACAATTAATATTGTAGTACGATTATTTCTGTAAAATTAAATCATTCAGTTTAGAATTATTGTGTAATCATGCTTCATTCTAAGCAAAGCACGGCTCGTTTGTTTTAATTTGTTATAATTACTTATCGTAATGGTTGTTCGTAATGATTATTACAATGTATGAGTCGTATTAATTGAAATTCTTGTAGACATTAATCGTGAGTAGAAGTGAAGAACGAAATCAGAGCGTCTTTGTATTGAAATACATAATACATAGTAAGAAGCGTTTTCTTCCTAGCGTGCACGAGTGCCAAATGTTTGGAATTGAACACGATCCGAGAAAATCGCACGAAGAGTCGCAAAATGTTCACAAAAACCAATATGGCGCAGTTTCTGTGAACGATCTCACACATTCAGAACATGGAATGGATACTTGGATAGTTTTACTCACTAATCGCATAGATTTACATTTGTAAACTAACACGAAACATTATTCCGAATGACTTTCCGGTCCGATTCAATTGATTGCTGTCCAATTATTTTAATGGACGCGCATAGGCTTTAGAGGTAGACTTAAGACAAACATCGCATCGGACAATTAACGACCGTAAAATTATACAGAAAGTTCACAAAGACGTTATTAACTTACAACTAAGTACGTGCAATTAAAACTGTTACTGCGCTTAACAGATACTTTTTGGTCATGTCTTAATTGGTATCCATTCCATTCCTACTATTAACCAGCCGGCAGTACATCAAACTACTGATCTATCAAACTTCTTTGATATTTTTTCAATCCTATGACTAATTGAAAATGTATTAAAGAATTTAGACAGTGTGCAATAGTTTGATGACTAGTACAAGTAGTCTCGGATCCGTGTCGTTTCCGTGAGCGTTACTAGCCGTGCTCGGTTCGTGCCTACATCGATATCGACTCACAGTGTCCACCGAGGCCCATCTCACCTCGGCTGGGTGTAGAGTCGCGCTACCGTTGCCCATCTTCGAAGGAGAGTGTGTGGGGCTTGAACCGTTCATCTCAGAGTCGCCAAACTGAATGTGACTGCGGATCGTGTCAGTCACCATCGGAGATACTGGGTTGTTTACACCCTGGAACATTTTGGACAGATGTATTAGTGGCATTGCGATTAAAAAAGCTGAAATAAAGTTCATTAATACATATTATAATACATTTGCTATGAGTAGTTAAGATATTTTCTACTAAAATACTTATTAATGCGAATCTAATGGAATTTTGCCTTCTGTAATAAAAAATCAGAAGCAAGGCGCATCCCTAGATGTGTTGTCACAGGATGTAATACGTCTACGATAGCACTTTGATATCGATTTAGTTTTACCGTTCAAGTAATTGACGCGTCATTAGACCACCCCGTCATTCGCCGTGGGTGTTGTGACGCTTCGCTTTTATAGGGAATTGCATCCAGCTAAAGTAATCATCTTTTAATTAATGTTATGCTACCGTGTTGTGTACTATAAGACCAACTTGTTACATGTAAGGTTGCCGACATGGTGCTCGTTACATTTACCACAAGAAAAAAGTAGCTCGGCACTTGTGAATATTAAAAACCAACGTACCAAGGCAATACTTGTCCAGGCGATTATAATACTAATGTATATTACAATTTGTTCGATGAATTAAAGACCGACCACTGTGTTATTTGATCTCAGTAAAAGACTATAATAAAATGGCTTTATCAAAATCACGTACATCACATGAAACATTTTAAAACTGGTCTTCATTAATAGATAAAATCAAATTTGTAGTATTAAATACTCATTTGTGTCACCATATTTTACCGATTTGAAACAGAATCTAGGGGAAGTACATACACATGACTACAATACAACTCTCAAAATACTTCTAAATACAGCAACAACCAACCAAAATAATCCTCGCATAGGAGCAGACTATTTTCCTCTGCGAAAAACTGAGCACCACTCAAAAAAAGATTAATAACGTAAAAGAAAACCTGGATATGCGTACTTGTGTTTGACGCACCTGTCCGAAGAGCCTGGAGTGCGTGTCTCGGGGGCGAGTGGGCGTGTCGCGCACCACGCGAGGTTTAGCAGCACCATTCTTCACTGGGCTGCCATCAGTCTGATCCGCGTTGAAGATCTCCGCAATGCAGCTCTTGGGCGCGTTCGGCACCCTGTCAACAAATAAAGAGTCAGTTAATCTCTAGTTGCAAAAAGCACTCTTTTTAACGACTTTTCAGATCAAAACACGGTTCTAAATTATGTCTGACCTCGATCTATTAACTGATTAAAAAATAAAATAAATAACAAAAACGACACATCTGAAGTTTTATGATTCAATATACGATTTACGTTTTTATTAAGCCATAAATATTTAATCCATTTTTTCATTTTTCACCCCTTAATAATATCAACCCTCAGCCTCAAAGCCAATCCCTAACCAAATCGAAATTCGATACACGAATGCATTAACATTTAATACTTGTAATGACATGCAACTGGACACGACACGTAGGACATCCCCACCTGACCAGTGGGTGAGGGGACCGCTTCCGGCTTCGAGGGAACACTTTCATTTCCTGATCAAATCGTAATTTGAACTGAGGGGGTTGCCGCTTTACGTAAATATCATGTTTGTTTGGGGATCATATTTTCAATTTCAAAATCTTTCATATGGAAAAGGTAATAGTTACATGAAAAATATTAATCATCTCCACAATTTGAGAGAAGCATTTTACATGCACTTAAAAGTGCAGTATAAAATGGAAACAATTCAGATTCAATAGTTGCTTAAACTTGATAAACAATAAAAAAGGCATTTTATGAGCTCAAGCAGCCAACAAATTCTGAGGCGACGTAATAATACAGCCATATTTAACTTTTACTTTCATTTTATGAAATAATAAAATGCTTTTATTGAGCTGCATTTTCGCAAAGCAGGTCTCATTAATTAACTGTATATTCTGTGAAATTCATTTCACATTATGAAGAAGTTTTAATTACGAGGAATCTACCTCTCGTACATTTCAATGGAGGTCACAGAAAGCGTAGCTAACCTCCAACAAAGATGCGAAACAATCGACCATAAAGTAAATTGATAAACAGCTTCCAACTTCAGACTCCTTATTTAAGTGCATCAGAGCCATTACAAACAGGAGAATGGGTAGAAAATATTCAATTACAAGGCATCCGCGTAAACCGAGGCCGGCTCTGTCATAACAGTTTAAGTTGGCTGGCAAATCGGCGTAGTTAATGCAACAAGATGGTTAGATAACGGCCGGGTAGACAGAGCAAATACTTGCTTTTATGAGGTGGATGTTATCGGGGCTCGAGATCGCGGGAGCATGGAGTGGAAGCCACCATAGACGATGCAAGTAGCCCTGTGATTGTCAAACAGTTAGCAGTTACGTTGCTTGATTAAAGCAACTTTTATACCAATGCGGATAAAGTTACCAGCGGTAATTCTAATATTTTCATAGATATTTTAATATCTTTAAGTTATTGGATGTCTGGAAAATAAGATAGATATGAAGGAAGGCTTAACGTAATATTAAAAAAGATAATGTCATTGATAGAGGATGGCATAACGTCAATCTTCCTGTAATAAAAAAATGACATACATACCTATAGTATAATGTACTCTGTGAGACATAAGTAAGCACATAACTAACAGACTGGCTCATTGGTATAAATATCGGGAGTGCAAATAATGAACATGGAGTGTGATTTCTGAATCGGACAAAAGTAAGCCTCCTTAAGTATAGGTACACCTACATGTACCACTTCGTTGAATGAAAGCTACAAACAAACACAACGTAAAACAAGGAACAACTTCCCCCTATCATTACGAACACTATCTAAACAGAATAGTATCGACATGATACAAATGGTACAATCTATGCAGATAAATGAATCGATAGCGCGCCGCCGTTGTGTCCGGTCACACTTCCTTGCCTTAACAATGACGAGGTACCACACTACCTGTGCAAAGATGGAGGATGGATAGTGCCGCCACTGTGGTTACTGTTAGAACTTGCCCTAGTATTTTCATTACAATTCTCCCATGAGCCGTGAATGAATTGTTTTTCTACGATCATGGTTGAAAATGCGTAGATTAGGCGATGTAATGATGCTTATACCATAACAAAGTAAAGAAGCCGTTGTCGTTGAATGTTTGTAGAAAATAGTTACCTGATCAAGATCATCAAAGTTTAAACCAGTTTAAACAAATGTAGCCACAAATCAATATGTGACTATTTCTGTAAGCATAGCCTTTTGATGTAAGCTAAAGTACTTTATATCTTCACAACGTGACTTGAAATAAATGTCACCATTTAGTGAACAATCGATGCTTGTCAGTTACACATTAAACAAGGCGTTAGTCATTGTAACAGCGCTCACGGTAAAGCTCTTAAAACAAAACACTGCTTTCTTTATCACCACTGTTAGAGAACAAGAGTGTAGTCACGCCCTACATAGCTTTCCCATTATAATAACTATAGGGCGAGCAGTCGATGAGACATTAAGTTGGAGAATAATGGGCCATAGCACCATGTCTGGTCGTAAACCGCCGATACAGTGGCCGGACACCACTCCGTCCTAAACACAGGCTGCTCACAATGTTACCACATGTTCAAGACGTGGAAATGTTAAGGTGCGCACTCACTCGTTGTTAAAATTCAAAGACGTACAGTTGCATTATATTAAGATAATACAGAATGCAACAAATGCTATCTCTATTTTGACGATGTGAAAATTCATAGAAATGTAATAGGTGCCTCCACTGCGACTCGTGGAGGCGTGCAATGCACACAAACAGAAGCACATAATAGAGAAAATTCAATTATTTAGAAGCAGTATATCTATCAACATTATTATAACCTCTCTCTTATTATAAACGAGCGAGTGAAGGAGACATATATCAGTGGTATTGTTCGTAGACCACGCGAATCTCTTTCATGCCAACGCCCACGTTCTTATTGAGTCTTAACTATTGCTACAAAATGCATAAAATATATTCTACGACTGCGATTTGATCTTTATGTAGCAACACCTTTATGTTATCTTGTATATTAGCCCTGTGTTTGGCCCGAAGGGCGACGTATGGAGCGCGTGCGGCCCGAAGGCGCCAAGTTAAATTGCGTAGATTACTCGTCATCACTACCCGAGCAATCTACTCCACGCCCTGCACCGACGATAACAGATTCTTATTGAATACAATCTGCATAGCGCTTCGTGTTCATGCACGCACAACGCACGCCCCTTAACTTTAATAACAGTCAAACACAGGTACGAGACAAAGTAAACACATGTTTATAATTATAAATATTTAAAACAAACCTAGCATCTCGCCACGTCTATAATTAACCACGGGAAGAAAGTGCGTGAGAGTAAATTGTTTAATTGTGATATACGTGGCGGGGCTGCGCTTACGCCACACGCAACGAAAAGAAACATGGCGCCTGACAGGGTACAGTTACTAAAATAAACAGCTGTCAAAGGGGGAATGATGGTGAAAACTGTGACCGGAAGACAATAATAAATTCCATAAACCCAAAAGATGTACAAAAATTCCTTTCCTCCGCACTAAAAGCTTGTAGAAACTTGAAACAAGATCGTGGCTGCGTTACAATAACTATATCTTGAATAGGATCGGCGACGTGCTAAGGTGCGTTAAACACGGACGCACTTAACATAATAAGATCGGGTAATTTCAACTATAGAATATTGGCAATTATTGCTGTACTCGTGTAATACCTGACATGGATGTGAGATGGCGTGATAACGTGGCGAGTGGCTAGTTACACGGAGCGCAGGCTGCGCGTGGGGAGCAGTAGGCCAGGGTGCGCACTGCACGCCTGTACGGTGTACGATATCAAAAGTAGTTGTCCGGTTAATGGGTTTACGCCTCTGCATCGCGCGGTTTTGCTCTACAAACGCCACGAGTAATAATACCAAGTTAATGATATCTGCGGTAATGAGAGACCGCGTAACTTTATCATACGCGGAACGACAGGAGAAACTGTTCTTCGTTTTCAAATGAAAGGCAATACATTACGTTGTTGCAGAGAGCAACGTTTGTGCACTTTCTCGACAATTTAAATTTAATGGGCATCAATGACAAATCGTATTTACACCGTTCCCGTTCGTAATTAACGGTATTGATACCTTACTTTGTAACATTGATACAAACAAGATGATCATGGCTATGAATATTCGTTTCTTTAATTTTAATGGAAAATCAATTGTCCGCCGCGGGCACATTACATAGGCCGCTAACCGGGCAACTCGTGAATAAAAAATAGTCATTTGCATGAGTGATTTGTGGTTCGAAACGCGGTCAGATAAACGGCCAGTTCTGCCTAGGTTAAGCTCATATTGATTTTCCGTGTACGAACATGTAAAACGGGAATGTTGGCTTGTGACAACGGTAGATAGGAACAGTTGAATGTATCAAGACTTAACTCAGATTTACGGCTGCTTCTTATCAGTGGCTTACAGCTGAACATGTAGGTTCGCGATGTAGGAACAAGCAACGTGTGCGTGGTTCGATAGCAGACAGTTACACAAGTACCTTGCTCTCAAGTATTCTCATACAAGTTTCTGTTTTCTAATATGGAACGATCAGACTTATTAAATTGAACTTGAAGACTATTATTGTAGTTTTTCAAAGTTTTCTTTCATATCATATTCAAATGCATATTAATAAAAAATAACGTAGTAGGTAATTCTACAACTACTTACTAGTGGACACTTAGTTATAGCTTTTCAGAAAATGAATTACCTATGACGTACCTAGGTAATTCATTTTCAGTTTTTCAGTTTTTCACCCTTGAAAAACTACAGCTAAATCAATTAAAAAGTTTTCGTACACATAACAACACATAGCCATAGGACAATCGTCAATGTATTATCAATTATCCAATTAAGTTTACGTTTATAGAAATATCAATCGATATCTTACTTGATAATCGGGTCTAAGTAGGTAGACCATGGAGACTAGGTCCTATTATACCACCCACGAGTTTGTCAGCATGGGGGTTGTATTATTATTATAGAGGTAGTTTATAGCAATGAAGGCACAGATGCGAGCTCTAGGTAATACAGTAAATCTGTCATATCATTTCATCCCACAACGCCGACGTCTAAACTCTATTTGTAATGGGGAGATAAAAATTATATTCTAGAAATCATTTACCACTTTCAATTTGGACCTAACATTAGATGTTTTCATAATACATATGTATGTGGGTGGGATATTGATCTATACTTATTTTCGCCAATCATGTCAATGTCGCCCATGAGATCATTAAAAATCTCCTTTGCTTATTTCTTTGCAAAATGAATAACACGATATTTCACATTTTGTAGGTTCATTTCTCTCATTTCTTAACAATTGGCAAAATACATGTAATATTGCTGAAAGTTTCAGGCGTGCTCACTGCACATGTCCCGTCGTGTGGCGTGCGCACTTCAATCGCGGCCGTTCTTTAATCTCTTCACGCGCGGTGATCCGGCGGCAGTCGGCGCAACCGCATCGTGCATTCCCTTTTTCTTTTAATTAGTTCCAGTTTTCTAATACTTGAATTAGACATTTCGTGTGTTAACTTTCTTTTGCTACTGCACATACACGACATACTTTTTATTCCCTATACTTTGTACCAGTTATGTGTGATGCTGATGACAAAAGTAGATTTATCAATTAGTCGTCTTCACTAAACCCAGTTTTCACTAGACTATTTACCTAATACAAATTATCACCACTTAAAACATTACGTCATAGGCGTAAAATAAGGAATGTAATTTTCAGAGTGCTACCGAGTTTCCAAGAAATATTACAAAACCGTCTTAAGTTTACGAGGACATTTCACTAGTTCTAAGTACAAACTTTATTTACGTGGAAGTAGGCATATCTCAATAAACATTTATCAATTCGTAGAACACTACGGGCGGGAACTCTCGCTTCCTTATTACTCCATTTTCGTTATAATCTGTGTTGTATGATCGCGTTTTACGATGTAAAGTTTACTGGATAGTACCATGGTATTTTTTCACAGAGGATAAAAGTAAGTGCGTGCTGCTAAGGAGTGGAACTCTTTACCAGAGTCCGTATTTCCTGAAGGATATAGGTACCTGGGTGTCTTCTAGGCCCGAGTGAATAGGTTGCTTATGGACAGGCGTGCTCCATCGCTTACCACCAGGCAAGATAGTGGCCAAACATCGTCGGCTATATTAAAAATATAAAAAAGTAGCACTGTTTTCAACGGATCTCATACACGGGAGAAATGAATATATTGCCTTTAGGAGTCATAAAGCAGTAGCCATTTAATATGACTGAAATTAAAACATTTACTCTGGGAAAAGCAGCTGGACAGAGCTAGTTAATTATTATTATGAGTGATATGCTTTTACTTCGGTGTCGTATTACAACGTTGTTTATTAAAGAGATTATGTTTCCGCGCTGTGAAACGTGATTCTGTAATAAAGTGAGAGATTTGAAATGATGATAATATTTTAATGAAATTATTATATTAACTGCACAGAACGTTTTCTTCTTAGTCTAGCTTCGACATAGTTTTAGATTACATAGTATTTTCAGTCATTTCATGGTTTCAATTACTTTATTTATTTATTTTATTGATTTCGCTCACCAACAATTGATTACACTTATACAATATAGGGTTACATTTATGAAAAACAACTTGAGCGGTTGATATTAAAAAGGTTGGAAAAAGTTTTAGTCATCAAAACAGCATCATAAATAAACTTATAATTTCCCTCTCGTCCGTTGTTTACAGTTTGGGATATAAATCAAAAGACAGAACAGGTAAAACCCAATCGGACGAAAACCCGATTCTTTAAAAAAATTCGATTAGGTATTTAAGAATAACGAAACAAATGAAATTCCAAGACACGTGGAAATCTGACACTATAAAAACGATGCGTTCATAAATGCATTCAGTTTCTACGTTACTTACCTTTCGATTGTTAGCACCAGTGCTTAGCGCCTTACGTTCAAAGAATTAAAAAAAAAGAACTAAATTGGATGAAATTACACATTCTCCAAGACGAAGCTCAAATTACTTCTACTTATAATCATCTTTCACCTACGTCTATTTTACGTACGTCAACAACTTTAATTTTGCAGTTACGAAACTATATTTTACTAAGACATGTGATGTTAGATACTTATTTGGACTGCATAAATAAGTTTGTAATGTTGAGGTCATTAAATAGTAGTTTCGTGACAGTAATATTCTCATTCATAACATCGGATGAGCTGTTATTAGGCGTTTTTTCTTTGAATTTAATTGTGATATCTTAACTTTCTCCGAAATTGTCAAAAGTACAAAGCAATGCACTCTATATTAATGAATAAAAGTTAAATTTTCAACAATGTGTGTGTACTATGTAGCACTTTGTCGTTATCAAATTTAAGATATATTACCTAACTTGAAGCTATATGTAGTGACTCGAACAGTTGGATCCACTAGGTACTGCTGCGTTTACTAATTCCGATAAGATACGATTTATAAGATATAATGACGTACTTAGGTCCATAGTCCGTAGTGGTTTAGGTTGCTTCTTTAAACATTGCGACCTACATTAGGTAACTAATAGATTCGAATTTTAGGCTAGCAAATATGTAACTGGGTTATCTACCCTAACTTTTAACATTAATATATGTTCGTTTATTTAGGTCAAAATCATATCATGTATACAATATCTATACTTATCTATCCTATATACAATTCAAAATAGTAATTCAAGGAATTCTATCGATTACAGTAACTGAGTCAGTCAGTCAGTGGTTCGTCAATTACGCTCGCTTATTACTCATTCTTGGAACAAAACTAGGGTGCCTACATTTAGAATCTAACGTCGCAAATATAACTTTCGGGCAAGGCAACTTCTCAGTAGTAGGTATAGCACGGAGTCTAGAATTGTGCCCGGTATAGGGCAATAGGCTCACCCCTTATTACATGGGGCTCATAACATAAATAGTGAACAGTGAGTGATACATTAAGTGCCGTAATGTGCACCTCTGCCTTTTTTTTGATGTGGGAAAATCATCCAATGACTTCTCCCGCCCGAGTGAGGCGAGAGGCAGAATCGGACTCTTACTGACTAAAAACCACTTCGTTCCTACTCCTGCACTTTGAACAGGAGCTCCCGCAACCCGTTAAGTCTTCCGCGGCTCGTGCACCTCTGCCTGCCCATCGGGGATAAAAGACGTGATGTTTATGTATGTAGAATCTAACCATTATGAGATCCCAAATTAATTCCGATTTGAATTTAAAAGGAAGAACTAAAATAAACCTGTATATTCCCAGAAGAATTTTCAAAAAGAGAACAATGTATCAAGACGTGGTCCCGCAACACCAAAAGTAAACGAACAAAGGTTTTACCTCAGGTTACGTTAAGCTTCAAGTTTTACCTTATTTTGAACAATTCCCTAACCAAATTAGTATTTACCAAGGTTGAGGAGCAAACAAAAGGAGCTCGCGTTAATTCGTTCTTCTCACATACCTACTCAACTAAGCACCTAGCAAGGTACTTGTATATGTGAATACTTGAACATGTCATGTAGGTACAAGTACAGTCATTTAAGATTATCAATTTTAACCTTATTCATTTTGTTTCAATTAGACCAGAAACGTATTTTTGAACGTCACAACAAAATATTGAAATATTTAAAAAATTGTCCATCTTTCGGTCAGTCCTCTAGTGAAGCTATTTCCTAGTTTCAAAGTGTAGATTCCAATGGAGAAGAACGAGCAAGAAACTCCATTGGTTACTCTTTTTCAATCAGGTTCACAATACAATTCTTGGTTACATTATTGGTTCCTTGGTCCCATTATGTTAGAACTAGATACTTACCTACTAAACGTAACAAATATACTAGAAAATGTAAAAAAGGATCTGAAATTTTAGGATACACTATCCTCATGCTTCATGTGTAGTATCTTAATTACTTATCTCTTCAAAGAATATACAATAAACCTATATTAACCTTAATTGTATGCAACAAAATGACTGATCATAAAACCAACACAGATGACAAGTACGAGATTAAAATAGTAAAACAGACTAATTTACATATAATAGGAATTAGAATACAAGATGTATGTTATTGATAATTTAGTTAGATAAAGTGTAAATGCCCTGGCTGTACAAGCGAGCGCCTTTGCCTTCTCGGAGAGATAGACATCGCTTTATCAACCCTTTTGTTGTACTATGAAGATTTGGTTTTCATTATGTATGTGGAGGTACGGACTATGGAGACTGGTCCTTTGGTAAAAGGTTCACAAGTACACACGCGGACGCTAAGTCCAAAATAGAGGGGTTTTAAATTTTTAGCAATTGTCCAGAAGTAGAGTCAGCATTGCATTTAATTTCCATAGACATGCTATACGTAAATAACTCATAACCTGAAAATGACACGAAAAATGCAGTTGTCTCTTAAGACCTGAATTTAATCGACTGCTGATGCATAAGACTTGACTTTAATCTACTACTAATTACGTCAAAATCATGCACAAACTATCAACTATACACATTCACATTCATTATTTACTGGAACATTCAAATCAAATCTGAAAACATACATACATACATAACTTCACGCCCGTCTCCCATGGGGGTAGGCAGAGACTGAAACCCCAATTATTATGATTCTTACATACCTCTTTCGTTTCATCAACAGTCATCAATTTTTATATTAATGCTGATCGGTTAAGGGTACTTTTAATTTGACCCTTTTTTAATATATCGCCAATCTGGTCAGTACATGTCCTTCTAGGGACGGCCTCTGTATACTAAATCCAAAAACATTCAAAGAAGAAACTTAAAACAATCATCAAAACAAGTGTTCTTGTAAATCACGTATCTCTGAACGAGGAAGTAACAAACCCGCACAATAAAATGTTCAACAATGCATCTAGGTTAAGAGGCTAAGCAAATAACAGCATATAACTAGGATATCAGCAACAGGATGCAATTAGAAGATGCGCGGAGATTAGATTAAACTCGAGTTGTTCCGTTATTGGTGCATTCAAGGATGCTCAGGATCTCAGACAATTTCAACACTAAATATCTTGTACTTTAGGAATCTATTTCTTATTTTTTGTAGAAAAGGTTGGGCAAAGATTCAAAATTAGCCAAGTTTTTCCGTATGCAGCCAGTATAAAGACTTGGAGACAATGACCATTGGATGGCTTCGGGGTAAACCAACGATGACTAAAATTTGGCTGCGGTAAATACAATTTAAGAGAGGTAACAATAGTTTATAAATAAAACATTATCTACAAAATAAGGTGCACCCAACCTGCTTGTATCTTACATCTGTAATGTACTTAACCTGATTCTAAATATGCGCAAAACAACTTAAACGACTACGAGAAAAATCTCCTCATTTTTAAAGCAAAACTCCCAAGGTTTTAAAACCTCGCTCCTAATAAGAGCTCTCGTGGTTCCAGTGCAGCATTCATTCTGCTCTTTGAAAATTATCTTGTGACGTCATAGCTTCGTAATTTTCATAGCCTAGTTACTTTTTTAGTGTTGTGTAGGCGTATAGATGTCTTAAGTATAAGTACTACGTGACCCAAAATGTTCGACAGTTTGAATGCTGGGAGATATACTTCTCCCGTAGGTCAGGTTCTACTTGTATAAGTTGTAGAGGTATAATGTATAAGTTTCTCATTCGTTAAACTTTCCATCCACCATTTTGAGTAATATAAAAATCTCTTAAGAATTGTCATTATAATATGCAGCGCTTATCTCTAAAATCAGTATGGTCAAATGTCGATCTAAATAGAAGGATTGAACCAAATGAAGAACCAAAAAAGTCTATATAAAGTTATAAAATGCCAAAAAGAACCGATGAAAATGGCGTTAACGAACTAAATTCACACACTCCCACACGAATTTATTTAATAGGAAAACTTTCCAACGCTACAAAAATGTCGTCAAAATTTCCTAGCAATCTATAAAGGGCCGTGACATTTCACAAGGTTTTCAAACATAACAAACAAAGGTCAAACACACATAACATCGACATAAGCCTATATTCTGCCACTACAATTAGAAAGTTCAACCACCCTTCACTAATGCCCACACCAGCACCCTTTTAGTAAGCGTAGGATCTCATTAGGGTACCGCGACATTAGAGGTTGTTAGCATTGATTTTATATTCAGATATTTATGGTATACTTCCACTACCTATTTTTATTATAACCTTGATAGAAAACCTCTTTAACTTTAACGACTCCGCATATAGTTCGATTCAATCGATTACTCAATAATCGGTACATCACTCGACAGTAACTCGATTTTATTACTTTTTAATCGACTAATTCAACAATTAACGATAAAGATTAGAAGAAAGCGGATTAATAAGAATTGATTTCTTTTTAATTGCGTAATAAAATTATTGGAACGTTAAAGAAGATTTTATTACGCCTGTGGGGCATCACGCAATTCAATGTTGTATTTTTCGATTAATCGAATCAAGAATCGACTGAATTGACCGACACTTCCCTAAAATAGTTTATTTGAGGTGAAGTTAATTAAACAGAATTATAGCTATCACGGCTTCACGATTTGTATTAGTCTTTGTAGCTCCACGATCTTCTTGTCAGCTTTACGTTAAATTCAATCGAAACATCTAGGTCTAGATATAGTTCAGGCACGAAAAGGGGTCATTGAACCGAACGCCGCCGTCTGCTGGTCGTCTACAACCCTACCTTTACTTTAAAACATACAATATTTGACAGCTGCACAATGTATCGAATACATTGATTGTCGGGTACTGCTTAGCTGGCGTAGGCTTGTAATAAAGGAGGTAATGTATGTCGGAGTGCGCGATGTTCCGTGTACATTGTCGGGCTGCCGTGGGCGGTGTTAATGGGTAACATTGAATGTTTGCTGTGCACTATGTTCAATAATTTATCGGTGCGATGCATGCGATAAACATCTCGAGTACATTAAGAGAGGCATTATAAATGTTATCATCACTCGCAGCTATTATAAATACAGGCTAATTAATATTTGTGAACGCAACTGACAGTTATACCGAAAGTTATATTTTTTCTTTTTTTAATTTTATTGCCATGATGAGTACCGATACGGATAATTTAAGGCACGCGCTTGATTGAAATTAATTTATTAAATATGTTAATTATAATCTTACAATTAGAAAGTCTATCTATTTTACTTTTTATTGTATCATTGCAAAGAATTACTAGATTAACTTTATTGCTTATGATTGCAATTTTAATCCTTAAGATTCGCAATAAAGGAACTAAAACATTAATGGCCAATCGATTTATTATAATTTTAATAACTTCATTTCAATAAATAATTACAGAAGAGTTTCTAAAATAATTATAATTACTTTTTATGGGAAATTATTCTGCAGTCTACATTTTTTATAGTATTACAGAAAAAAAAACGATTTGAATAAAAACTTTGTGGTTCTAACAGGCCAGTGTCTTCCAATCAAAGTTCTTCATTCGTCACAGAAAAAGAAATAAGAACATTCTAGTTCCCAGAAATAATCAATGCAATTTTAATTCCAAATTCAAATCTAATAATAGTAATAGAAAACGAAAAACAAATCAATCAATGTCTCAATACGAACTAGGTTGCCATTGTATAATTTTTTTCTTTCGAATTGAAGTTAATCTGTGGTTGGAATAGATTCGATAATGATTCGCAAGTAGATCATCAATGGATTACAATACAGTTAAGGCTAAATATGGCGCCGTAAAAAATAAATTGAAGTATAGCTATGTAGGCATTAAGATTATTTGTGATGCCATAATTTAAATACATTTTTGTTTCTTCTTAATTATTTGTACTTATCGCAAAAACTAAACTTTTACTCATTTTCTTACAGATCAGATCGCTGTATGTATTATTTTGCTGCAGAAATATGTAAATGAAACAAAAAGTAGCTAATATCCTTTCAAAGATTAAACTTCCTTTATGACTACGCCATTCCGTTGTCATCCGTTCTCTACAATGTTGTAATAGGTACAGTATTGGTAATTAAGTTTTTTTTATGCTAAGCGTAAAAACAAAATAGTCCATAGATTAAGAGCACTTTTATCCTGCCAATCATAATCATAAGAACACATCGTGATGAAATTAGATACAAATAATCGACACTTTTCGCCGAACAGCAATTATAGTGATTTACTTACATTTACCTAATTATTTCAAGAGTGAATAAAATTCAAAACAAATATAAATACAAAATAAAAGCAATCTGTTACTATCACTTTATCCCTAGTTGCAGCGATAACACGTTAAACGAACTTATCACACCTTTCGAACAACCAGAAATGTCACCACAACTTCTTAATCCAGTTATCGAATAAGTCACTTTAGCGAGAAAGTTGTAAAGTTAACTAAAGTGGTTAATCTTAACGTTAAACGTTAAATTTCAATAGAATGCAGAAACGCGGTTATGAAAAGGTTAATAGTGTGACCTCTCGGCTTAGGATATTCATTACCGCTGGGATATTAAATTAATAAATATTATGTCGTTATACTAGATTATAAGTACAAGTAATAAATATCCTCTATTTCTACCGTATGACCCTTTTACGTTTTACTGCTAATTAATTAAACACTTAGGTGCTTTAGAATCAGGAGTCAGTAATGTGAATGAGTAGGTACCTTATGGGATATAAGAAGATGATTAAAAGTACTTCGAACGTAGCAATAAAGCCTGAATTAATAGGAATTTAAAGGAAAGACATTTTTTACTGAATAGACTACAAAATATTCTAAATTATACCTATTATTATGTTTTTTGCACCGGTAAAGTCGTTAAGAGGCGTAGTAAACGTCCCTAGATTATATTGGTCAAGTAATGAATAACATTATTTAAAAATTAACTGACGCAATAATCGGTATCATCTGTCTAAGAAGAAAGTACCCATATTTCATTAATTTACAACAGAACATAAAAATTTAATTGCTAATCATAATTTAAACACCCACGTTATCAAAGTGAAACAGTTTTACTGATCACTTAAAAGAGTTTCGATTATTTTTATACTGGCAAGTACGACGTGACTGTGTTATCTGTGTTTTTCTTCTTTATTTCTTCTAAATTATATTCTTTATCCAATTTCAATTTTAAATTTAAATCGCCGGCCTAAAATTTAACACTGAAACCGCCAGTATTTTTTATCAAGGTGCTTTGAAAAATAATTATATTTTAGTCGAGTAATGCATAACTTTTTTTTTAATTCTACTATTATAGATAAATTTAAACAAACATTATCTGTTCTGTGTAATATCCCCCATATAACTATATATCATAACTATAGCAACGGTTATTCGCTTATAAAGTATATTTTTCTCAACGAACAAGATCTCAATTCCTGCGACAACTCACCGAAATGATTCATCCAAAAATGGCCTGAAGATTATGTTGTAAAATAAAAAGAATTGCTTTCTCGACGTCTGTCATGGCTTGTTCCCTGTCAGGTTGGCATCAATCAATATTCCGCGCTGGAGGTTTATTGGCTCCATGCCAACGTTATCATGCTTTCAACAGAGTAACATGTTTCTCATAGATACGAACGGCTTTGTAGCGCCGTATTAAAGTAATAGAGATAAGCTAACGCCGGTCAGCTTGTTGTGTGGTGAAGTAGGAAGATGTGTTCTCTAAGCACAATGGATATTGAATTATGTAATATAACTTATGAATAGATTTTTGTTAGTTAAATGAGTGTATTCATAATTAGAAGCTTTAAGGTAACGCTAGGGCTCCTATTCTGCGAAGTTAAAACATAAATAATACAGAGCTGTAATAATAGTATTATCTAAAATGTACATAAATATCCTGTTAATCGATAGAATGACTGACAATACCCTCAAAAGTTAGACGTCTATTTCAAAGCCTCAACCCGCAAGATAAGTGAATGATTACGTGAAAAGGGTTCGTTAATTCAATCTGTCTGTCTTGTTCCGCGTTCCGTATATTGTGCGCAGGCGCAGACATCAGAAGCCGACCGATCGTACAGAATGACCAAAAAAGGCAAGACGGCTCAATTGAACGGCGACCAACAATATAAACTGCCCTAGTAGATGAAACTCAGACCTCAATGTAAATACATACAATTACATTTATTGTCTTACGAATCGAATTTATCGATCGCGTGGGACGTCGAATAATCACGGAGCCCGCCCATCGGTCAATCGATTTTAATCGATTACGTACTCGATTGTGACACTAATTGATATTGTTGTTTCATTAAACGGGCGTAATTAATTCAAAAATGTTCCATCTTGGTCGGACGTCCGACGATCGTAAAGTGACAAGCGATCGCGTGGTGTCAAAACGATATTTTAATAGAAAGGCTACGTTGTTCGAACATGTCTTGTTTAATTAGGCGATATTTTATCAAACCGCTTCCGCTGACAATCCGCGACTAGTTTCTAGGTGCTGGAGAAATATACCGATCGAGATAGTTGGAGATTTATGATGTGGAGAGAGGTCCATTGCAATGTACTTTGTTCGAAAGTAACAAAGAGTGATTGAGCGCCTTTATTAAGTTTGCTAATTAACCTGAATTTGTATAGGGAGCAGATCGATCACGTCTCTCTTACACAATTCAGTTAGTGATAGGATGTGAAAGCGTATCACGCCATTTTGCAAACATCGACAACCAACTCATAACGGATTATAATTAATGAAGTCGATTTTAATACGACATATCCGCTTTAAATTAGCAAAAAATAAAAGATAAAAAATTCGCGACAAATAAAATATTAACAAGCGGAAACAAAGTATTATTTCTGCAAATATTAGTATAACTGTTATGATTTAAATATAGGTGTAAAATATGACATTAAAATTAATAACTTGTAATAAAATTAATGCATCGACATTTAAGTCTAAAGCTTTCGGAAGTAATTAACTCGAATAGTTGAAAACAAACATTCGATTATAAATCGTAGTTAAACCGAGCGATGTTGTTTTAAACTCGATTAAATGTTTATCGAGTTTACATTGCGATATTATCTTAGCGTGAGTAATCTAAATGAATCATGACGTTTATTTGTATAATATTACTAGCGGCTGCAGTAGCAGTAGCATGATTTCGTTTACATTTGGAAAACAGATTAATCCAAAAGAAATCGTATACTTATTTTATTATTATTAGTCTTACCTACCTTACATTAAATTACATACTTCAATCTACATTACAACCGTTTCTATATCTAAGATACGTTCAATAGGTTGTGTGTGATTCAGACGTAAACTACAATGCTTTACAAATAATAGCTTTTTCAATACTCAATGTTTTATTTTCACATTGGGTATTGGGTTTATGGTCCTTCAAGTATAGGACAGTAACTAAGAATTTGATATTTTAGCACCAGCCCTTCGACCATCAAATTAACCGCATAACCACTAACTGCACATGCCTTAAGGGAGAAACAAGTGCGAATGTAAAAACATTACCACATTGCATAATTCAATAAAATATTCCAGTTTCATTACGAATGTCAAATTTCACTTTGATCAACAAGCCGTCACAAGGCGCCAACTAGACTCCATTCCTATGAATTAGCATTAAGTAATTAATTTCACGTGTCTTTTCGCCCTAATAACTAAGTATAAAGAATGTTATGGAGCAATCTCCTAATGAGATTATAATTCTATCTATGGTAATTAATAAATCTTCTAGTTTTACTGCGACAAAATAAACAGGAAACGAAATTCGATTTAACTAATTAATAATCCGTGTAACGTGTTTGTATGTGCGTCAAATATTTTTATTTTTATTGTCAACTTTCGGTTTCACTTTACTGTTTATTAATGCAGTTGATATTTTCTCGAAATATATGACACGATTCATTATACCGATGACAATTTTAATTGGTTCATAATTATTTATTCATAAGTATAAATAACGTCTTCTTAAGTATTTTCTAAAAAAAAACACCTTTTAGATTGCATGCAAATGAAATGAGATTCGATGCAGTCCATTAAAAGAACAGAACAATACAAATCCACTTCTTTCATTAAAATAGATTTCATAATTCAATGAATTAAATATTATTATAATTTTATGTTGCATTTTTTACTGTAAAACACAATAATTTACCAAATACAACCTAAAACCCTTATTATTTATATCGGCAGAACTGAAAAGTCGTGAAACATAACTGATTTTTAACACAATTTCAATAAAGTATTCTGTTAAACCGTATTCGTCATGCTGCATTTTATTTAAATAAATTGAATTTGCAACTGGGTCGTCGGATGTTACCGTAGATTATCATAACGAGATCTCTCACTGTCTGAGTGACAAGCGATGCTGTTTATTTGACGAAATATATTGAAAATATTACTCCAAATAGGACTTTATGAAAACTTATGAAAGTGAAACTATAACTAAGCATTTTGCGAATGAAATCTAATAGAAAATTAAACAGACTTGAGGTATCAACAAAGAATGTGAAGATAAATAATAACGAACACAACAATATGATCACAATAAACAAAGCAAGGTTAATTACAAAAAAGAATATATAAATCTTATGTGACGAAGTCATCAAAACCATATTTATTGGAAAAAAACACCAATGGCTATAAAATAAACTATCTTTATCAAGATTTTGCTTTGCCAAAAGTTGAATACAATTCGTACGAGTAATTCGATAAAAGATTGTTGCTACGCGGTCTACGAAAAACGCTACGAACAATTGTCCGCGTCCGTAGCAAACATAAGCTCAAACCACAGCATGAATATACATACTATGCAATAAATAACGATATCTAAGGTGTGGTGTCGGCCAGTCGGCACATCTGTCAGCCACCTTTAGCCCGGGCCGTGATTAACATGTTGCGGTTCCACGGGCAACACCAAATTACCGTACGAAACTTTATGCCTACGAAATACTCGTAATTGTACTAACGATGCTGATGTTGCTTCAAATGTCGGATGGATGTGGCTCGGGGCCGTGTTTCTATGTTTGTGGAAGGATCTAGAATCTTGGATTTTATGGTAGATAGAGAGATACATTAAAGCCTACGTTCAGCAGTGTATGTCTTGTGCCGGGAGTTTTAGTTAATTGCGTCTATGTTTACATAAATAGAAAAAACGATAAGTTCATCACTCAATACCATTTTCAGTTCTAAATAAATTAACTTTAAAAAGTACAGAAGCCAAGTTCCAAGTCAAAGTCACACATAAATATTAATAAACCACACGCTAGAAATGGCCATAATTATCCAAAAGAGGCGCAAGAACATAAAAAATAATTATATCTGTAAATCGCACACGACACGGTATGCGCAAACTACATCAAAGTACACCGAATCGTACATCGTACGCAACATTATAGGCGAACCGCAAGATGTGAGGTGCAGGTGGTTGGTGCTCACAAATACTTGTGTTTATACCTATCGTGGGAACGCGGCTAGTACGGGATTACTTGCAAATTGTACGCTAACTGACGTACTAGCAATGAAAACGTATGCTTCGGCGCACCGGTGCAACAAGCTGACCTATGACTGGATGACCGACACGCAGCCGGTAGAAAGTTTCGTGTAACGTGATTCTTATAAAATGTTGGGAAATAGTGCAACGTGGTGTGATTATATTTCTGTGTGTTTGATAAAGGCTTCCACTTTCGTAGTAATGAACGTGATTTAAATAATCATGCGGGTCTCGGGATTAGCGAAATTCATAACATAAAAAGGTGGAGCTAATATCTTTCATGGATAATGTTAGATGTATCATAATTGAGACTAACTACATTTCCTATAACTTATAATCTTATAAATTAAAAAAGGTTTCATTTGCACAATCTCCGTATCAACATTGTTTAATATATCCTCTATTATTTGGACATAATAATATCATGTCTAATAAGCCTAAGCACAACGTTAATCGAATATTAAAAACCATAACTATCAGTAAATACCTCCAAACGCAATTTTAACCCAAATTATAATACAAAACCACAAGAAATACAAACAAACATGCGAAATATCATGTGAATTTCCATACTGGCTCACTCTCGCATGACACACTATCGTATTTTATGAACAAAACGCCATGATTGACGGTTTTACGAGTGCCAGTGCCAAATGACATGAACACGCTATGGTTAGCTTGGTTACATGTGGCATAATGTAGTTTGCAATTCTCAAACAAAAGCGACGAATTTGATTTTCGTTGAAAGGACTTTTGTTTGCGATGCTAACCGTATTGTAGTTTTGGTAATGTTGTGGCAACTTTTGTTATTGTATTTGGGGTGACGAGTAGTTTCGTTGTTATTATTTTTGTAATTAATAAGTTGCAATAAAATGTTATTCACATTAAGTTCACGGCACAGTGGCTGGCGCGGTGGCTGGACAATCGCGTCGCAGTCGCGGGTTTGATTTCCGCACGGAACAACTCTTTGTGAGACCCACAGATTGTTGTTCCAGGTCTGGGTGTCATGTGTTTGTGAACTTGTATATTTGTAAACGCACCCACGAGACAGGAGAAAAACCTAGTGTGGGGCAACGTTTAAAAAAATCGTTAACTAAATAATATTTCTCTCAAGTAAAAATTAAATAAATATATTATACGTACTTTACTTAATAATGAATGGATTTGTTTACATTAACAATGTTTAACCAGAAGTAAACATTTAAATCCGTATCTCATCCGATGAACATCAATTTCAATAAACAGAAACATCAATTAACCCCATATGTTTAGATAAAAAATACAACAAAAACTACACGAAAGCGTTGAACACCAATTAGTCACATCAATTGATTAATGATCATAATTTATAGACATCGACGTTCAATAACTTAACCCATTCGTGACTGGATGAGTTGGACCTTAGACCCGCCGGTATTTACGACCTACAACGGACCAACTACTGTGTTATCGCAAATTGAACGCCACAAACTAATTTACGATAAAGTAATCGCTGCAGGCTACTCGGGAACGCCGATAGGATACACATGTCCACTCCCACGGCGACCGAGGGTTGATATAACGATACAACTTCAGATGTGGCGATATCTACATACCAAATTGATGACGCTTAAAATAGACCGAAGACTCAGTTAAACATACCTGGAACAAATAGAAACCATTAATAAATAACATGTTAAATTCCAACAGACAGGTTATAACTATCAAAAACTTAGTCACTTCAAAAAACCTAAATGCCAAAATCGTGACTATTTTTCGCGAACGCATGACATTTGCGTGTCTTCGAACCAACGATTAAAGAATTAAAAAGCACCTCAAACAATTTATTTACCACTAACGCACGTAATTAATGTTCATTCAGATAGTAAGAACGAAGAAAGTGATTTATCACTTAATTATTGAGTAGATATCGAGGATTTTAATCATAATTTCAATCTAAACAATGATGAAGCACTTATAATATTAATTCGATAATAAAATTTTATCGCTGCATAAAGGATGGTTTGGTAAAATATGACTTTCTCCGGCTTTGCATACGAAAACAGCATAACGACATTTATCGATGCAGCCCTCATATTTGTACATTCTCGAATCCCGTTTACACATGCATGGATCGTAAAACAACAGCGCGTGGGTAATTACAATAAACTCATTATATCTGCCTCGTTCCAGCTGGTCGGAGCCAGTTAATCGGCGGATAGCCACTGAGCAACATAAGAAACGGTACGGTACCAAGTCGCGCTCTGATTGTCAACCAACGGAAAAAAAACGCATCAAGCCGATGACCGGAGACTTATTAAGAATTGTATCGAAATAAACAAAGAATCTCGCTAAGGACCGACGGAATTAGATCAAACCATTCTTCAAAAAAGGTTTCGTAAGCTTTTGGTAATGTTTTAGGAAAACAACGAGAGTGATGAAATGCATTTGTTTGATCAGTTGGTGAATTAGGGCAATACGAGCTGAGAACACAAACAATCTCACAAGAGTAATGCTGTTTACACATGTTTAAACGCATACTACTGCATCACTATCTAAATAATAACATTATTGAGGAAAAACTTTAAATGTGTTTAAAGTCCTACAGCGTTCCAAAATTCTTTGTTCACTTTGAACCTACTACAGGTTTCTGTTTTTGATCCGCACTTAAATAGTCAAGATATGCCAAAGATAAGAGAATCACAGATATCCCTATCATGTATTGTAAAATACAAACGAAATCTTCGAGTGCAATACAAAGCCCCATTGTTTGGTAACGAGATGCCGTATTGAATAGCTTTACATTTCAGAATCGGCAAAAAGCGGATCGAGTGCATCCGACTTGTAGAGAACAACGAATGCGAACAGATCGGTCGGAACGGAAGCAATCGAGACAACCCACCAATTATGACGCTCTTATTTTTTAACGGGAAAGTGTGAAACAATTAGTGGGACCAATGAGCGTGACCGAATAATTAATTTATCACGGCGGCGGATTTAGTACGGCACTCCACCACCACTTACAAATACTTAGAGGAAAGTATGAAATTGCAAGAAAATCAATTGAGTAGAATTATATTTTTTGTTTGCATTACCTACATACATCGCTCATATTGAAATCGAATCATTAGTGGCGATGCTGCAGACGAACTAGAGGAAAAAATATTATGCAGAAGCATTCGCGACATAGCGACACGTCGCAAACTAGCGGCGACACAAAGGGTTCCGTGTCGCGACTCCGCATAAATGTGTCGCGCGGTCGCGCGTGCTCGGATGTGTCCAATTACGCCCTTATGCTGCCCAGGATGATCTCAGGGGCCGTGTTATACTTGTATAAGGAACAATATAATCGCCACGAAGAAAGACGGTCGAGCAGTCATTTTAACTGACATCCTGTCCATTTCTGCATGTGAAATGCGCGTTTCGAAGCTCATTTTATGTTTTATAGCTACGTGGAGCAGGATGATAGTAATAGGGCAAAACGAAATCCTTTTAGTTTTGCTGTGCTGCGACAGTTAATCTCTGTCCGTTCCACTTTTTAGAGACCTGCGTCTGCTTAATCTCCCAGTAAGCGGACGTAACTGGCTCACGTGTGACATTAGTTTGCAGGGTGACAATCTGCACTATGTCTGTGCTGTGACACCGTTTACTAAACTCGAATATTTACCAGACAGCCCGACTTGACGGATCACTTGGCAAGCACGGGAACGTAAACTAAGAACGCAGTATTTAAGACCACACGTCGCTGTCAATTGTGTTTTGCACACATCGATTCACCGTTTCAAGGAGAAAGTGCTTTGAAGTTCTGGTGATAACTTAATGCCATTTAAAATACATACTTCCACAAAGAATTTATTATTTAGAACATCTTTTTGAAGACAAGACTTCCTACCCAGTCAATTAAAGTCCTTTAGTTACCTACCAACAATTAGCAAACAAACATCAATTAAAATCATTTAGAAGGGGCTACCTACTTATTTTTAATTTCATCAAATTGTATAGAAACACGATGACGTGGGAAAACAGACATAATTACACCATAATGTCTCCAAATCATATGTAATTATCATTTTATAAGGACATATACAAGTGTGATTACGCAAAACTGAGGGCCCAATAATATAAAAACTGTTTGTCAAGCAAATATAGATACTGTTAGTAATAGATATACAGTTGAAAAAACCTTCACATTATTATAATTTTTCCAACATGTTATTATAACTATTATGCTTTAATGAATATGTTTCTAATTCTGACAGTGTTTGTTCAGATGATATTATTATATTTACGAAACATACTTTTGTATAATTAGTTATTACCTGGAACACTATATTTATATTCAATGCAGTAGTCAAAAACATGTTTAACATAGACAAAAGAAATTAGTTTTTAAAAATATACAAAGTTTCCCGTTCATTTGAATATTGTATTCGAAAAAATAAACCGTTAAAATTAATATGGTCGTTTATTATTATCAATGTATATTGTTCCTAGAGAGAAATTGTGGTTAAAAAATGGGACAGAAAATTAATAGTACTACACTACATGCATGGCAATAGAATCAATTTGTGGTATTTTATTTCTCAGTAATAGGTCCAACGCGCTCCAAAACGCTTCAAATTAATTTCCTGATGTTGTTTTACACTGAAGACATACAACGTTGTATTCTGCTTGAAAGAAGTTGAAAATCTGGCGATAATTTTTTGCTCGATCAACGTCTAAATGAATAGCCTCGACTTGTTTACCTACATCTTTGCCAGCCAGCCACACAAAAAAACCTAGGTATAACAAAAATCTTTGCTCGCCTCGTAAACTTATCCTACCTTCTGAAAATGTCATCAAAATGGATGATTTAATACTAAAGATAGGCAAACAAAACCTATAAAACTTCAAGGTTATAGAACATTCATAAATTCAGTTACACAAGAAGTCACCAGGTATGATCTCGTGACTGCAAAGGGTTCGTGATTTTTTTCATTTCTCATGTCGCGATTCAGGAGCCAGGTACGGGGGCTTCGCGACAACCGTTTTATCGATAAGGGCCATATCACTTGCCCTTCGTACAGACTAACAAGGAATTCAAAGTACCTACGTAACATATTCATTTAGTCTGTTACAGCTTAATACTGTTAGCAGTGATGAATTTGTCTATTTTACTAGAATTAAGATTTTAATGTTGCTAGTGTTGTCTTTTTAATATTATTTTTATAGCTTTTCGTGCGCTATTGTGTTTTTTGCAGATTCAATTAGAACATGGGTATAAACATTGCGTGTTTCAAACAATGTGATTTTATGATTAGGTATCTAATTATTATTTTATTGTGTATAGGTTTATAAGTTTATAATAAGCTGAATAAATATGATGTGAATTTCAGAAAATTAGCTTTGTTTATCAGTACAATATCTTATTGTGATCAAAAAGACAAAAGTACTTTAAAAAATGTCTAGAGGTATAAGGACGACATTTCAATTGCCAAAGTAATTTTAAACATGTCGCGTTACATAAACCAACTTTTTTAAACACAAATGAGTACCGAACCAAAAAATAAAACCTTTTTCCTGACAACCACTCTCGCTTTTCCAACAGTTACAAGTGTAATTCGAACTTTTTGCAAGTTATGCAAGACATGATTACTGTTTGCCGTAGAAAGCAAATGTCCAATGAATCAAACTCAAAGTAATAAGACGAAAACAGCAGTTATGTCACGACAGACGTCTATTCTGATCGATCACGAAATCAATTGTCGAGAATCGATTTAGAATCGGTAAAACGTCATCGTGTATAATACAATGTATGTTACGACGAGAATTTTTTCCTCCTACTTATTAGAAAGAAAAAGTTCTGTAAAGAATCTACACACTCCACATAGGTACTTAATTAGTTAATGAACTTTATCAAACGATTGAGAGAATATGTCATAACCACACTTTTAAAACAAAATACCTTATTAGATATTATTATTATGAGAAAAATTTAAATCATAATTATAAAAAATTTTTTTTGTTTATTTTTCTTTTTATTTTAATTATTTATTTTTCTCTATTAGGTTTTTGTACACTTTTAAATACACTACTTACCTCTATTTAAAAGAGTACATTTTTTAAATTATATGAGTAAGCTAGTAAATCCCATTTTACATAAATTAAAAAGCTTTTGTAATTAATTTACCTATCTTTACATTGAGGATGAAATAGCCAATCAAGGCACATGTGTTTTGCACATGCGCAATAAGTATCGCTGGTTACCGACAAGATCGCTCTAAAACTATCACACTACTTAAAGTCAGTAACACTGCGACACATTTTATGATCGGCAACCGTATGCAATATTTATTTTGAAATGTTTATTGCAACTATTAAGATTGGAATGAGAGAATAATCTAGAGTGAAGGATAATTGCTAACGAAATGACTTCATAAGCTCTGGTACTTTCGTGCCGTCTTTCGTATTTACATTTGTAAATAAAAGGACCAATATCTTCGTACAAAAGGACCACTAATAACGTGTCAGGAAAGTAGTCTAAAAACCTTATGGTAACTGTTTTTTTACCTATGTTATTTTACAGATAAAAATGCAACACAAAGCGATTTTATAGTACCATTTGGGAACTGTAAATCCACATAAAATGTAAGCAAAACGAGTATGCAATAACACGAAACATACATTATTTTGGCAGAACGTGCCTTCTGAATAAAAGCAATTTCATTTTTATTTCGCGAATGCTGTTTCAATTTCATTTTACATACATTTTGACTTTGAGCTTCTCTAGTCACGAACCGACCTTTGACAAGGCTAAAATAACAAAATATTTTTAGGTTTCATTCACATATTAGTTTAGAAATTTGAATAAACTTTGATTATGCTATGTATATGTAATATATTACTAAGAAAAAATCATTCTCCTAAATCCTTTCAATTATTAGAAACATAATTATCTATCAATTACTACTATGAATATTATGAAGAAATTAAAAAAGTCTACATAGGTATTTTGGTTGTATCAATAACGTGTGTAATCACCGTTCTAATTAAGCTACAAAAACTTTACTACGCCATAAAACATATCTCATCAATCCTAAACAAGCACATGAAACACTGTTTATCGGGGAAATAAGGCGTACAATTTTAGAAGCAAGAAGGGATAAGTAAGAATAATATTTGTGTTATCCTGGCCGTAATACTGTAGACTGGAGATATGGTAGCTTCCCCTCTAGGTGATTCCTTGTGTCGGCACTATAATTAGTGGCTCCCATCAGTGCGTCTAGTTCCCCGTCTATTTCTGATCGTGTTGTCGACCCCTACGCTTGCACACATATGGACATTCGCTTTTCCGCTAACGCCATCAGAATTACCATTTACGGAGCGGTAATGTGTCGAGGTGTCGTATATACAAAGATGAAAGGAGCCATTCAAGTTAGGGCTACGACCAATAATATTATAAACGTATGCATCACGACATATGAAAATGATAGTTGAATATGTAAAGTTGAATTAAGCAGAGAATGACTAATAAAAGAAAAATCAGCATCGAATCTACAAATATTTAGAAATCTCATCGACACAAAAATCAATGAATTGGACATTGACTAGCGCTTATTACAAAATAGTAGACATTGACGTGTTTTGGTGAAATTCCTATAAAGCTGTCGATACGTCAAACTGACAGGAACCAAGAGTGTGGAACGTAAAAAAATACTAAAAACTTCTGACAGTTAACCTGGCGACCTCCAGCGCTACTTTCACATCACTACAAGATACAATAGCCCACAGAATTAGGCCTTACTGCTGTGATTTTCGCCTGACTAAAGCAAAAAGACCTTTTGAATATTAATTTGACGCCATTAAAGTGAATTCACGACTCAATAATTTTGTTTTTATGCAATTCATTCGCTTTAAAACGTGTCCGTCATCGTATCACAGCGTCACGTCTCAGAAATAATAGAACCTACATAAGTACGTACCTACTGCGGCACATTTGCTTTAAGACGAGATTTTTCAAGCGAGACAAAAACATGTGAAAGTTGAAGATTTTGAAGGAGGCAATTAGAGATGTGTTTTTGTGAAATTAATTGCACATTACAGTATTGTACTAGTTTTTATTCGTGACTTTGACTGCATTAACGACTTTCTAGGCACGATCATTGTGCACCAGAACACAAATGCTCAAATCGTGATATTTTATATTCTATTATATATTTTAACATAAACAGTGAAAGTTCATGTCCGCCTCATATTTCTTTCTTGAAGACATGAATAGGCGAACAAAAGCTTATATTTGTTAAGAAGCATAAAATTGGAAACAGTACAATAAGTGAGTAGCTTGCTATAATTATTATACCGTGAAAGAACTTTTACATAATAGCTTTTGTGCGAGATTTCCAAGTCACTTTCATTCGATAAACACGGACGAAATTTGACCTAGGTCGCTAATAGAGGCTGATAAAACACTTTCCATTGGCAATATCTTTAAACAATGACATAAAAACATTGAACACATCAGTTTCTTATCATAGGCTTGTCGTAAACAAGCTGAAAGGGGTTAACACTTTAAGATACGCGATACACCGACAAATTGTTACCACAAAGCTTGCACTATAATCGTGGGTATTGTTCTCTGACAATCCCTTTTAACTAAAACTTACAAGCTGAAACTAGGCATGAATAACAAATGATAATATTTACCAGTAAACAAATTATATTCCACACGTTTACAATTTTTATTTAAGGTCTTCTAAAGTTGTAATTTGAAAATAGAATGTGAGAATATAATTTCTTTTTCAACCACAGACATTCAGAAACAGCCAAGTGGCATAACCATCAAGATTACGAGTGTCCCGTCCTTTAAGTGGCCCGCGCCGAAACGCATCCGTAGACAGATTTACTTACACAAACGTCAGAACCGTCAACGGCTTGTTAAGATGCATCATGTTTTCCCAAACATTATTCTTTTTTATGGCTCTCAGCTTATTTTCGGAAGATAAAAAATCTTACTCCTCAATTTTTAAAACTCCGCTATAAATTGTAGTAAGTCTTGTTTGTTTTGAAAGTTTACAGATTTATTAAGAGACTTAAATCTGATATTTTTATGCGCGTGCTTTGTTTTAAGTAGCATAGTTAATTGGGAAGCTTGTATTAAGAATATAAAAACAATATGCAAAATATTTTACCGCACCCAGCACAACCGCAGTACTCTCTCCAACAAAATAAACAAAGCTTTAAATCAACAAGACAATGATATCAACCTTTTTATCGTGAATGTGTAAGTAAACCTATGTGGTTACCTTAAACAATAAAGAGCTGCTAAACATAATTAGCCAGTAACTCCCCGTTGCGCAAGGACCAAGTCCTTTCACCTCAGTTGCATCAGCACTCACAAGAAGCAGTGATGCATGATGGCTCCATGACAATTAATGGACACTCCTTCAAACTGCGCAAGATTACCGCACGATGCAATTTGTTACTTTGACAATAAGCCAGCTTTCTATGGAGACGGTAGCACTTGAAATAAATTCAATTCCATAATTAGTTATGGCCATATGTGCTTCCTTGTACGGATAGAATTTATTAGTAATAGATATTATTTATTAATTCAAGTCGTTGATGGATTGAATTGATTCTTTTGATCCGGTAATTGACTAATCAAAACAAATGGCATCGTATTATGTCTTGTAGTTTTTTTCTGATTACAAACTATGAAGGTTTTTCATTAAGCATTATGTCCTAATTTGGACATTCTCAATTACAATTCTGCCAAGTATAGCTCAACTACGAGTTTTGTATATTCTTCACAAAGTATAGGTAGAGCTTCCCTTGTGGCCTGTGGTTGGTTGCGATGCCAGGCAATGCGCTCTGGTCCCCGTGAGAATCGCACCCATTTGCGGCGCTCGCGCATCACGCCTGCAGACCGTGTCCACGTCATATTGTGTACGCTAACGGACAAACTGACAGTTATTGTGCTAATGCATTTCCGTGTCTCTCGGAATGGTAATCATATTGGCAAAAGGTTGAATTGAATTGGAAAGCAGCTACTTTTCGATTCCGCGTTTGATTGCCGTCTATTCTGTTATCCGTCTTGATATCAGGGAATGTTCACCGTTAAGGCAGATTGTCTTTATCGTTTCGCAGCCACTCCAAGAACAAAATCCGCGGACGATATCTGAGATTTGTGTGGTGCAATTTATGTTTCTAAGAAACTTGTTACAATCGCTGAGTTAGCATAATGCAAATCTCAGAGAACTGATTTAGTTTCAATTTGTATCACGACGTGGACGTGAAAGTAACAAAGTACCAAAATATTTGTACAGGCTGTCACCGGCACTAAATCAATCAACCACTAACAGATGTTTGCTTTACGTTTCTCCTATAAATCGTTCAATTTTCTAAGCGAGTGGCCGCGTAGATGGCGGGCGCGTTGCCACCGGGATGGCGATAAGCGTTTTAATTAACTTTTCGTAATTTATATCTTTATTAGAAGCTCGACTAATGGTGGAGCGTGATTGCCAATAAGCGTAGCGGTCCGTCGGTTGATCACGATAGCTTGTGAGACGCAGCGGGCTGCTTTCATTGCTGTATCTGACTGAGGGCGTCACGTTCGTTGTCAGCGGATTGCGGCGTGTGGAGGACGAGCTCGAGATGACTCGTGCTTTATTTATCGTGGTGGTGCAGCGTGCAATCGCGGCCAACGGTAAGAGTAATGGGATGAGTCGCGGAGTGGCACTGCCAGACGGCTGCGTCTGATTGCGCGTCTGTGCCGTCTTCCGCCGACCTAATTGGATGTCGGGGTGCTACGATTGACATGTGCGATTACCCCATCGCCGCCTTACGGTTTATTTTGAGAACAATTTTGAGACAAAGCAACATCTGTTTGCACTGAACTGTTGTAAAACTAAAACATGCCATTGATTGCATAAGATGCAAATTTATTGTTTTTATGTTAACTTCTACGTATACATTATACATTCTATTGGTTTTGTCTACAATTTCGGATACAAATGACCAATTGAACGAATAAAATCGAAATATCTTAAGCATGTTTTATTTTACGATAAGTCTTTAAAGTTAAGACGCACATTACGGTTACCAGTGGTTAGAGAGGAAACCGACTAACAATTAAATAAAGAGTAGGCATCGACTGTCATAATGACTGACGTTTATAGCAGACTTTCGATTGATGGGGTAATTGTGTAGAGGGTTATTAGAAAACTGAGCGATTGCGTACTATGTCTCAATAGAATCAATTCCCATAATAACGAGCCGCAGTGTATGGGTAATCGTCGGAAGTCGATGAATTAAGTAGACTACGATCTTGCGGTGTAATTACAGGGATCGAATCAAATCGTGAGATTCAATTTATGTATCGATGTCAGGCGGCGCCGGGCGTCCACTCGCATTGAATACAGAATGGATTCCCCGTTTACGCGATAATGTTAAAATTACACGTTACCTGACGCGTACGCAATCTGCGTAACCTTGCATTAGGGAGACAGTGTGGAAGGAAATTGACAGCATTACGCTGAGCGGTAGTATCATGAGTCGATATTATCTCAACGTTTTTAATTGGACGATAATGTACTAAGATTGAGTGGTAATGATGATAGACGTTATAAATGTACTGCTTTTAAAAGTATTTATATGTTCATCAATATATTTAATATAATAATAAGTTACAATTTCAGTGGAACCAGGCAAAATAAACACATAAACATACGTACGGACAGATGAGCAATAATTACAAGGTTACTGAGATAAAATATATTAAAGCTGCGGTTTTCCCACACATCTTGGCCGTCCTGAGAGATAATAGGACATTAGCTTGTGTGGCAAGTAAACAAAATCCCATACAAAAGAGTGAAATAAAATATTCATTTGATATCTGAAACATTCGAGGCTGAAATTGTAAATAATGGTGAAAGTTATATGCCGATCGCATACAGAGATGCTGTAAATGCTTGCAAAGATACAGATGTTACTGCTAAAGATAAAAATAAAGAAAAAGATGAACAGTAAAATAGAGAATTTTACGAGTCTCCGCGTAAGTTTGTTTTAATTAATACGTATTTTTCATAAAACTTATTTAAATTAATCGTTGGTTTAAGTTCATAAACAAGGCAGTAGTTAGCTAATTTCCTACATAAATAAAATACTTTTTTTCTGATACTTTGTGACTATCAGAATAAAGGGCTAATAATAATTTTATCTCTTCTGAAATTTAATTTGGACTAGCATAATTATGAACAAATATATTCTGTAATAACTGCACTCCATTGTATTTGTTCGGAAAAGCTAAGAGCACTCTAGTTAGCGATATTCCCCCCAACAAAGGACCAAAGTCAATGGCATGGTTATAACATAAGTACATACACACAACCTCCTTGCGTCACTCGCTCGCATTTCGAAATTTCAACAATTCAATGAACTAAAACGAAAGGGTCGCGAACAAAAGCAGTGCATTGATGACAAACAAACAAACGGGTGAACGCACTGTTACCAAATGCATTGTCAACGGTCGTAACTCACTCATCAGACTTCCATTAATGTCAGTGTCAGTGCTACTCTCGTCCTAAAATAATAAAGAAGTAGGTTTATTTTTGCATGTGACGTGTTGCGTTGGTAATTACAACGGTCGTGTCATATTTATTATAATGGTCTAACAGCATAGTTAGGAAACTAGAAATTGTAAGTGGACAGTGGTGAATAAGAAACAAATTAACACAACATAGTTAATGGTACCCGTCTCATCTAACTACTACGTAGAAATTTATTAAAATCGGTTCCCAATGTCCACAACTATTTATTAGTCAGGGTTCAACATAAAATATTTTGTAAAGAATTTAAGTATCAATGTACATACATTGCTGTGGTGATCATTAGAAGTTTACGATTGGATGACTTCCTACCTTGCATCGAGAGCGTCTAAAAACAAATGCCGATCATTGTAGCTAAAACTGACACGGTTGCGTGCGAAATATTGCTCCCAGGTGTATTGATACCCATACCAGTAGGAGCTGAGCAATAAAATGGGTTTTCAGATGTACCGAAACTGACTTCGAAAACAAAATACTTTTACCTATACTCAAAAAATACCAAACTTAACCATAACTCCAAAGTCAATGCACAGAAAACTACCCAAATCAGAAAAACGAATTTTACAACCAAAAGATCAGCCTCCATTTCATATACAGCAGTAGCATTAACAATCAAAGTAACTCAAAACTAAAACATCCTGTTCACATTACAACGGGATGAGTTCAAGCTTCAAGCAAGTAAAGCGAACTTTAAAGACAGACTCGTCCTGCAAAGGAAACGTTACATTAAATACCATTACAAGCTTGTTTTACACCTTCTATTTATAGTACTTCTAATCTGAATTCACTTTTTATGGTGTGCATAGAATCTAGTTTCTTGCACTGCTGGTAATAAAGACGTTAGTCCCATAACTCGTTTGGTAGGACTTCTTGTATTAGCATTAGCTTTGAGTTAAATAGGTGTATGAATTAGTCAAGTAAAGCTAAAAATAACTTCAGCAAAGATAATATAATTGTGTAGCTTGAGCTAACAGATGATATTAAAGAACCAATTTGTCCTGGTTACTACAGAAGGCAGAATCAAATGAGACAACCAACACGAAATGTGAAGAAACATGCAATAGTTAATATATCCAGAAATCGAAAGACCTCAAATTACAACAACACATGTCCAATTACAGAAATCAACCGGCAAATCAAAGGATGACCACATCGTCTCCAAAATTTCCAAGACCCACTGAACCAATAAACATGACCTGGTCAGTGAAAGGGTGTCCAAAATATATCCTGTCAAACTGGGACACATTAAATAACCTATAAAAAACCCGTTAGTCAATGTAATGGATGCATTGTACACGTGATCGAAATGTGTATGTCCGTTTTAACTATTCATATCGAAAACAACGGTCTATTGTATGCACTGATTTGTAATTCCCTATAGGTAGCTTATTTAACCGTTCGAAAGTGCAATCATTTAGTGCGGATGCAAATATTTCGAAATCCAATTGCACAATGCATTTAAAGTGCTATTTGCGGTGCATAGATATAGTGGCTAATGCGAATTATCTCAGCGATTAAATAATTATTTCGTTTTGTATGAGAACGGGTTAAACGTACCCACATATTAACACAATTTTACTTAAAAGTCCGTTAAAGCTATTTGATCGACAAAATTCACAGCCTTCTAAAACAAAGGCTCGTTTGACATGTGAAAAAGAATTAAGTTTGGTTACCTACTTCTAATAAATTGGAAACTAAAGCTTTCCCGTAAACATCCGATTTTCTCTTAAACTGTATGACGGCGGCAGGCATATGACTGTATTTTGCGTAAATACACAAATAATCATAGTGTTATAGTCATACTCTATGGATGTAATCATACGACGTGGATAGAGACTATCTATAATAACTACATAGCCTTGTTTGTCTATCGTCTATATTAGCTCGAAACACAGAGTCGATATTCGAGCTCAAAAGAATTATAAATTCACTCCATTATTAAATAAATTAAACAAAAGCTCTAGAAGAGGTTGAATAATAAGGGCATTGTGTTTACAAGTGACTCAATAAAAGAAATATTTAAGATCATCAGGCGTTCTGATTAATATCAGAAATAACTAAAACCTTATGCAAACATGAACATATATTTACACTATAATTACTTGAAAAGGATACAACAGATAGATATGATGAAAGATCCCTCATTCAGAATCAATACTATCGATAAGGAATAACAAGAAATTATACGCTATCGACAGGAAACTCGCAATGTATATGCATATTTATATACAAGTTTATTCCACGGAGACATCTACCATTTATTTATAAAACCCCGTTCCGTTTACAACGCATGTTGAGGATGCAAATAGTCATTTACATATCACCAATGAAGACACAGCAATATATTATGCAGTAAATATTGTCATAAAAATAAGAAAACACTTAATTGAAGACGATAAATATTTTGAAAGTGAAATTCTAATAGGGTTCAATAGAAGCCAGGTGTCCGTTAACACTAAAGTGGAGTCTGAAGTATTTGGCTGCAGTGCTGTATAAATAGATATTGGAAATATAAACAAAGACTGTCGTGGCTGAGTAAATACGATTGGAGACAAAGGGAAGCTGGACAAAGAGATAGAAAGCAAGAAAGTTATTAGTAAAAATTACGGAATCAATTATATGTTGTTTTATTACAACTTATGAGAACGATGGTAAAGATGGACATCTGTAGAGGTGTTAACCAGTGATTTTAATTATCAATTCCAACAATGAGTCTAAAACAATGAACCAATAAATGGCAATAGTGTCAATTTCTTATAACACCACACAAGAAGTAGTGAGTTTAGAATTAACACTGTATCGAATGGCATTGTATCGTATTCGTATGACATAAAACAATTCAGGTGTACCTTAACATTTTAATGAAGCGACAAGACACGACCATAACAATAACAGTACCACCCCGACATTCTCAGACGATATCGAACTGCATCTGAACCCGTAACAAACAGACATACATAACACAATAATATGGTATAGTAAATCTGTAAATCGATACATCACGGACTCGATATCACATGGCATATCTCGCTCGTCAATCGAGAGGATTACCGGCGACACGGCATTACACATTATTTATGCATATAATTTCGATACAAGCTCTCGATGTCTTTGTGTCTGATCGATACATCTGTACTTAAACGTAAAAATTGCGGTTTCTTCATTTTTATGGAAGCTTTAACAAGATGTAGATACAACATGATTTAATCAATACATACATATGTAAATCGTACAGAAACTATAAGAAAAGACGAGTGGAAGGAGGGTGGGGGGCCTTTGCTCTGCAGTGGGACGTTCATGGTAAATATAAATAATAATATGTAAATTGTAATACAAGTTAATTATTTCATAGAAATTCCGGAAAGTTTCAAAGATTTCTAAAGATATTTGGATGTAATTTTATTAATGCAAAATCCGTCTCTTTATCAGAAGCGAATATAAAAGTCCAGTATACCAATCTAGTGTGTGTGTTGATTTATGTACAAAATAAAACATTTCTTATGTTTGTTTCAACCTGAACAAATCATTCATAACTAGCCTCTGGCAGAATGTAAGACTGTCAACAGTACATTGCTATCATCTATAATAGTCTAAGACATACGACAGAATCGTTTAAGGAAGTCATAAACCACGACTCGATGTAATATCAAATTACGTTCGATCCGACTATTACTACTATTAATAAAACCTTAAAGAATGTCACATTAATATCAACGCAGTCAGTTGCTCTATTAATGTCATAATTAGAAATAGAATCTATAAAGAACATACTGAACGTTTATGCTTCCAGACAAATCCAATCGGACGCCACACCATTCGTAGCAAAATTATTTCATAACGGTCACTTGTAAACTTGGAATTAATTCCGTTCTCTATATGCAAAATATCGTTGGTTTAATAAAGGGTTATTAAGAAATTGATTAAATCACACCCACGCGAGTGCAGTGAAAGGTGATTCAAATGATAATACGAGTAATGCATCAACGTGTGTGGACCACTCTCTTCTCAGTTGATATGCAGGAGACAATGTAAATATACATGTAATGAATTATACAGATGTTGTTTCAATCAAGTCCCATTCTGTGATTGATTGATGGGGACTGCACGATCGATATTCGAAGCGTAATGTGGAGCATGCGTCTAATTTTGATCTTAAAGAATATTTTACGGTAATTATAATGGCAATTTTTTATGGTCTTAGACAAAATTGGCAAATGTTAAGAATCTATGTAACCATATATCGAAAATCAGTCATATCTAATATGAACTAGATGGTCTAAAACGTATCAAATTCTGTCTAGTCATTTAAGCGACGTACTAAAAAAGCTAGATATCCAATCATAAAACTAGATCAATTTCTAAACACTGGCACTGTTATAAGAGAGAACACGTACAATATTGAATCCGTCTATACAGTAGCTGACTACATATTGAATAGGTATTATATGAAATCTGTTTCTCTTACGATACGTTGAAAACACAGCGATACAAAGCGGCTCGATAAACTTACCTGCAAAGAGAGAAAACAACATTAAATTCATATGAAAACATGTACTAAGGACAAGGACCATCTATACATATAAATTGATTGCACTGCGGGAAGGTTGCAACAGGTGGACTTTAGAACACCATTGAATATTAAATACGCAATATACGTCGATAATAAACAACGTTCATTATGTAAATTGTTGTTAAAGAGGCACATCTCAGAGGAAAAGTTGTTCAACTGCTAACAACACTAGTATTAGGTATGGTCAGTTTCACTCTTGTAAATAATTATATGGATTATAATAGTTGGTTTTACATAAGCACTTATAAAATATGACTAATTAAAAAAGATGGAAGAAATGAAAGATGACTTTAATAAGAAAACAAATGAAAATAAAGAACCACTTGATGCAAGCAACAAAGATAAAAATGGCGTTAACATAAAAACTAATCAAAGCCGTAACACAAAAATGAAACATTCAAATTAAAAGCCAGATTTAAATCAAGAGAACCAGGAGGTTATGTAACATCAGATTTTCACCGAACCTACAAACGCATATCAAATCGATTTCAGAAACATTCATTTAGGAAACAATGGATATCGCAATAGCTTAGAACAATGAACGGAAGATCGGTATACACTCATTGATCATGTAACATCTGAATTTGATTTAAAGATATTTGCAGCTGGTCACGGTCCAGCTACTCCGTTGTTTATTGTGTCTGGAACCCATAGACCTATGGGTTAAGCAACCCATAACATTTTAGCCCCTAACTAAAGCTTCAGATGAGACCACGAAATTATAGCTGATTAATGTTTATTACAAATGAAATATACATTACATTTACATTACATATGAAAGAATATTATCTGTTTTAAATTGCACATCATTGTTTTCCAATTTTAACCATGAACATTGACAAATCTAAAAATGTAATAGGACCCTTTAAATGAAACGAAGTAACCGTTAGACAGACAAATAAAAATTGCAATGATTTTTTTGTTTTTAGTAATGAATTTAATTAAAACGGCTACAATTTCTTAACATACCGCGCAGGTTTTGACATCGACTCAAACAAGGGACTTAAAAATGCGAAAACAAAGGAATAATAAGTTTCTTCCGCTGATGTTTATCTGGGATTGTTTGATGGACGTACGGGCAGCAAAGCTGTGATGGATGTAATTTAGGCCTTTCACGCCTATGAACGCAACGAACCGTGTGTTTTGGATATACAACGGCTTGTAAACACAAATTGGTTATTAAAGAAAGATTCTATGGTGAAACACAGGAAGTGACGGATCTTTAGACCGAATCAGAAATAACTATGGAGCTTATCTCCAATGAGTTTCGATTCGAGGTCTTTGTGATACTCCATCTTACAATAAACACTTGTTTGATAATGTCAGCCACTGATGGAGCCAATAACATTGGTAATGATGATGATTATGATGTTAGCACGTTTAAAACGGTAGTGTTTGATGATATCGATCATAAAGCAAGTTTAGTGCAATATCATATCGGATCGCACGATTCGCCAGGCCATTTAACGGGGCTGCGAAATGATCGTCAATCATTCGTCTGAGTTTTGTTCGACTTTGTGAGCAAAGTTATAAAAGCAAGCTCTATCAATCAAGGAATACTGTTGTTCGATAGTTAATTTACTCGAGAATTCTTTGTAATGAATTTTAATTAAGGACTCTTTATGTTCGTTTCGTAGAATGTAACAGAATGACGGTGCAGAACATGTCTTACTAAATTACATTGAGTACAAAATTTTTGAGATTCCCGGGTCGGGCAAAGTATTACTGGGGTTTTTTAAAAATCTCAGTAGTAGCACGGAGTCTGGAAATGTGCCCGGTATATGGCAATAGGCTCACCCCCTATTACATGGGACTCATAACATAAATAGTGAAAAGTGGGTGTTACTTCTATGTGCACCTCTGCCTACCCCTTCGGGGATAAAAGGCGTGATGTTATGTTGTTTACAAAATTTTCTTAATAATATTTCAGTGCTTGCAATTTCTAACAAACGTCGGCTTAGTACACGATGATGCATAGACCAGAACCTTTGTATGCAAGCAATACATTTAAAGCTAAGTTAACCAACAAATAGACACTCCATAAATCTCAGTAATAATATTGAATTAAGTTTCTATGAAGGTTAGCGTTTTCATTGCCATTTTGTACATTGAGACGCACTGTGCGCTATTAATGTCTGAGAAAATTGCATGGTGGGCGGAAAATTATATTAAATTCATCGTTCAACCCTATTGTGTGCAGGGCGAGTGCATTGGCGCGGGCCGGGGAGCCGCGCGACGGGGTGGGCGACGCCATTCATGACTCGGCCTGAATAGGGCCATAAACGCAAATTGCAGGGCTGGCGCACGAGGTATTGTTGCATGCGTATTCAGAACAGCGGTGTTGCGTGTAAAGGGAACGTGTTGACGTCGCGTCGTGTCGCCTGCCTACATCTGCTTGTTTTGTTGTTTCCGACATCAAAGTGTTGATGAGAAATGAACTATTATGCAGGGATTTGTGTCACGCTTTTTTCCGTGGGAAATATTTTTACAAACAGCACGAGGTTACTTTATTTTGCCAGAGATTACTATCAAAGTGCGTTGGTGTAGAGCTGCTAGTTCTATCGGTAGCGAACTAAAACAACGCATTTCCTGTTATAAACGTATTGCTTTCGATGAATTACGGAGTGTATGGTACCGTTGTACCACAAGTCCGCGGAATTGTAGCTAATAAACGCGAGCTGTCTTCGTGTAATCCCGTACAGCCGCAGCGCACATCTGCAGCGTATTCAGCCGCGCACTAAATATATGAACGTTGCAATTATCGGTAATTATGTACTTATCTACGTTATGTATGATACAAATAGCTTTGTGTAATGACGTTTAATCAATTTCTGTCATGTCCACAAAATGGCTTATTGTAGTGTTCGCGCCACCCATAATATCGTCATTGTTTACAAGCAGTCAGTCATCCTTGTCTCTCACTAAATCAAATCGCAAGAGCAATTTAGTGTCATCATCACATCGAAGGTGTCATCACTGGCCAGCACGATTACAACATGATTACTTAGCTGTAAATTCATGATATAGAGGAAATTGTGAGCTATAAACGGCCGTCGAGTAATCTTCTGTAAATATTTTATAGGAAAATAAATGGAATTTACATCGTTCTGAAGGAAAATAATTTTGTTTTCAATAGGAAATGTTTTATTTATTCGTTCAAGATAATTCGAATATTTTGCGGACTAGAGGCCAAAACTATGGCACTAACTCTTATATAGAAAAACCATCAGCAATATCGTATAATCTGTATCTGGAAATATTGCACTAAGTACAGGTTTTTTAGAAAAGCAGAATAATATTGATTCAAGTAAACAACCGACTATGACAAAAATCAAAATACAAACACTTAAAAGACTTAATTAAAAGAAGACAAACAAATCCCTTTCCTTTTAAAAACTTTACGACATTCAAAATGCGTGGGCGTTAATCGAATTACAATTATAAATTATGTACAATCGATAAAAATTTATGTTCTTACAAAAGCTTAGGCGAGTTTATCCGAGTATCACAATCGAGTACGTGAGATACCCCCCAATTACCAGCACTCATACGGACACGGTTCGTTTACTCGACTATTTATAAGTTAAGTCGCATTCTTACTCGAAAACTTACTATAGTGGTGTACCGCTACAATGCACCGATATAGTCGATTAGCCAAGAAGCATAAATGAAATCGATATATCGAATCGCTAAAGTATTTTATTGATTTCATAAATCTGATTCAGCGTTAAAAATATTTAATAGTTTAATTAAAGTTCAGAACGTGTGTTAATTATTCGGAAGCACTTAATTACTTGTAATTAGGAGTATCGTAAACGTTTAAAATTATATGAATGTATGAACAATAAAAGCGGTCATTTCCATTTGTTTCCTGTATATTAAGTTTAAAAAACAATAGCCATTTGCTTGTAAAGTAATAAAATGCTATGTTTTGTTTAAACAAAGAACAAGTACAATAATGAAAAGAGATCTTAAACAGTTCGTATAATTAACATAATAAATGCAATTCTCCGAAAGGTTTTAAGGTATCGTAAGAATTTACATGCGTTTTCCGGACCACACATAAAACTTGGTAACTTGTGTTTTTAATCCCACCATAGCATCAAACCAAGCGTAGTACCAACGCCAGTGCTATAAACCTTTCTTTTGACCTAATTTGAAGATTGAAAACCCGTCACAGTCGCTACCACTAAACCACAACATCTACAAGAGCATACAAAACAAAATAAACAAACATTTCCTTGAACAATATACGTTTTATAAACGTTTATAATTACAAACTTTTTGAATGTTCTTCAACTTTAAATAATTACAGGTACACCTGTTGTATTAATTGCCTGTCAAAGAAAGTCAGCTATCATGTGAAAGAGGCAATAATTATTATTATATCAATAATCAAGCAATGACGGAACCAATTTTGAAAACAAAGATTGAAAAAAGCTATCTATGATTTTATTTGTATAAATTGCTAAATCTTTCTTAGAGCTTTTTGGGATCCACAGCACATAAAAAGTCTATTATAATAATGTTCTACGACTACGGTCTATGTGAGGTTGTTGATTTGTAAGTACGTCACAAAATACATAGGCTCCTTTCAAACATGTGAACCAAATTAATGTCATACATTTCTCATAAAAATCGTGTCATTTCGACATTTTCCCGGAGTACAAAACCCTTATAGTACACAAACCAACTCACTCTTGACGTTTTTACGTATTTATGCTTCAGAGCAATTAATAAATCGGAACGGTTTTGATCACCCAATCGATTCTGTATCGATAAAAAATCGGCAATTTTGTTGGCAACGTAATTCTCGTTATGCCTCGTTTATCATTGGTTACATAAAACCTACTAGCTTGAGTTTACTATACATTGAAAACTACTTAGTTATGTATGGAATTGGTATTGCGGGTTTACCCTCGATGGATAGCGTTCTTGGCTTCGATCCAACAAAACAGGACGAAACACCAAACTGCGGAACCGATCAAAATCATCGATTAGAAAATATTTGTGAAATAGTGGAAAGACTATATAAGTAAAATTCAAAATTCTTAAAATAAACTGCAATCGCCGCGTGACGCAATAATCTTTACTACCATAAAAGTTAATTACAAGCAGAACAAAAAAACACAAATAAGTAACATCCATCTAAAATTTCTAGAAAGTGCGTACATCAGCGATAAACGATGACGAAGCAAACGCATTGCTGGATAGGCCATTAATAATATTGTACAATACGTGCAATAGCTTCACATCAAACCGCATCTAGTTTGATAGAAAGTTTATATCTTTGTATAATGACGTTGCATATTTGTTTGGGTGCCAGTTTACCTGACGAATTTCAATTTTCGAATACAAAAACGGATATTTAATAAGATGAATGTATTATGTTATATGTTTACGATAGGAAATAAATATATTTTGAATAAAAAGTGCTATAATCCGGTTAGGATTATGTCGACTTTGTGGAAATTGTTACTCTATCATTTCTATTAACTCCTCTGACCAACTGTGACTGACCAACACAGAAACACTAGATCTTTGTGCATCCTAACATAACCCTATTTCTGTAGCAATAAACCTCACAGTAAAAGTGTACTCGCACGTATCGCTTCGCCATTAGATACTACTTAGATAATTCTGTACAAAACCATCACGCGCAATCATCAGAGATAAATATTAACTTGCAAAGATTTTCTCCACTTTTACTTGGTTTCTATAAATTCCTGTCTACATTTAGCTCGAAATGATAACATTAATAACATTTTATTACCATTAAGAGCTAGGCAGTACCTTTCTCGGCAATATCACGAATATATTAACCTTAAAAACATACGTATTTAATGAGAACATCGCGCATACTTTAATGTGCTAAGAGCTAGTACCGTTCTGGTTTCTTGAGCATATTTTCATAGATTCCAACACGGCGTGCAAACCGAGAATGTGTGGTTGAAATAGTGACGTTGTTAGCCTTATTCGCATATCGACGAAGCAAATAGAGCGTCAAGAAAGTCCCACATCGAATGCGCACACAATTTTACATCTATACTAATATTCCCAATTATCATTGACCTCTAATGTGTATGTGAATATGTCGTCGTGAGAGTTCATAATGTCTTGGGAATCCGGTTCACGGAGTGCAAAAAATGCTTAGCTGTTAACAGTGAAATTCACATGATCGTGGCGAATGAAAAAGTAATGTTAGCGAGTTGCAAGGTTTAAACGGTAGCCAGTCAATGTAGTCAATGAGTTTTTAAGAGTCAAACTTTATGGATACTGTTTTGTACCGTCACGTATGTGAAACAGATTGTGCCAAAACTATATTATCTTGAGTAGTGTTTACATGAAATAGGTACTTCAACTAACCAAACGGCAGACTTTACCACAAAATATACTTAGCACCGAAGTAAGTACAAGACAAACAAATTGACATCAACATAAACCGCATTACAAATTAGATAAATGTAAAACTAATATCTACTCTATGCACACGATCAATCAATGAATGTTCTTATAATCCGACTGACTATTCATCATTATGCACCGTTCAGTATCAGGCGAGCTACTGGACTAACAAAATTAGCTCGACTCGACCGACCAGTGTCCATTACATATGATATCAAATTCCATTGCGGTATGCTATCGTATCACTGAAAGGGAAATTCTTATTGTTTGGCATCAACGGTAGTTTTACCGCAAAATATGCCCAGTGTAACGGTATTTCGGTATTAATATGGACGATTTTTGCTTGTTCAAATAGTGAGTGATTGAGGTATGTCAATAGGGGGTCTGCATGCTAGCTTGTGTTGGTATAAGGTATTTGATATGACGTACGCCGCGGGCTACGAATGGGAATCGACTGCAAATATTAGGTACGTGCCTATGTTATATTGAGTGACGTGTTTAAACATACATTTCTAAATAGAGATAAGTATTTATATTATACTTCAAAGATTGTTTATAATAAAAACAGCAATCATTTCATTACTTGGTGCAAATTAATGATTGCTGTGAAATACCTAACTCAAATATTGAAAAAGTCCTTAAAAACTTACGGAAAAAATTGGAAATGTTCTCTAATAATAGCCGACCAATAGCCACTTATTTATAGAAGATTTTATCGTCCATTTAGTTAGGAAGGCACGCGAGCTAGTGTGGCCTTTACAAATTACTTCACACATTATACAATTAGTGTTGGACGTCGGTGTTAGCAAATTACCTTTAAATAACTAATAAGTTTACTTTCTTTCAAGTTCCACCGCTTTGTATGGATAGTTGCTTCATGTTATTGTTCCTCCATTAGCAACTTATTGATTACCCTGCCTTTTTCATTCTTTAAAAAGTATAATTAAGTATTAATAGGCGTATAAAAAGGTATGTGTCTACAAAAAGGCTTTGTCTACTACATTATTTCTAGCTATTATTTCTGTCACAAAAACAATCAAATAGGTACAGCACAGTGATTGAAACCCATTGTCTTCATCGGCCATTGACTGTTTGATGATCCATAAAATAAACGAGGAATAAATTATTATCAAATTGTTTCCGAGATGTTCGCACACAATACTCTGAAGGTAGGTTACATCCGAAAACAATCGAAGGTCGAGCACAATGTGCTCCCTTATCAACTTTATTACAAAATAGTAAGGTTGAAAATCAAAAAAGAAACACATTGAAGCAGCTTCAAGTATACCAACGAAAAATTATACCAAACACAATAACTTACAAGCAACTTTGGCATCTATTTTAAATCGTAATAAAGGTGATATCGGAATGAAACGAACACGTAAGCAGTTGGCACGCAAGTTGTCATATCCGTTACAGATTCTACGGACCATTACCTACTGAGATGCTACTGAGTGTAATAATAAGTTTGGCGAACATATGTTAAGAGAACATACATGTTCGTGTAGATAATGTACTAGTAATTACGTATATTAAGAACTAATCGCTTCACATTATCGAGGCTCGCAATTTTGACTGTGAAATTGTATTTAAATGAAAGATGATACAGACAGGATTGAGAGAAAGTGGTACAATTATATAATAATTAGATACTATTAATGCTAGATTAAATAATTTCCTCATTGATGTTGTGTGCCACCTAATTGGTGGAGTGGCCAGAAACGCAAACTGCCAAGCTATGTCCCTCGCGGTTCGATTCGGCTCAGATAAAATTAATGAGAGGTTCTTTTTCGTTTTTTTTTTTAAATAGTATTACTCAAGTTAGGTATGTTACCTATCTATTTTTTATACAAGTACCACTAGTTACCACGAAGTATTTATGTTGGTATAAGAAAATAATAAGAATGACCTTTTCAACAATTCTGAAACAATGACAAATAATGGTCCAGTTTCTTACTCTCACGGACAAAGACAAAGCTAACGACCGTTTATGACATTAAACAATCAATTGGGTTTTTGGGGCAAACGTCTAGATTTTGAGTGAAATAACTGGATCGAGTGTCTTCTTTAATCATAGAACTCGACGACGCGCGTTGGATTATGTTCCTTGGTTCGACGAAATTTACTGGAACTTCTTCATCGCTTTTGAAATTTGCTAGTAAAGACGGAATTTGAAACCAATTTCAATGTATAGGCCCATCATCTTATACTACTAATAAGCCTTTGGTTCTCCAAAGGGTTGGTAGTTAGTAAAGACCATACGTTTATCTTATTTCATAAAGGTCACAAGGAAGTGGGCGGAGCTTAAGTCCTTCAACACTGACCTACATTGTAAAACAATCCCATAAATCTAGAACGATTACACACAACGATCAAATAATTACGACCAATCAGATATAACATCGTAAACTTTGCGTCAACGTAAACGAAAACCGTTTGTAAAACTAAATTGTTTAATCGCCGGCAATTTTACAATTATCCTACACTTCCTTATTAAATCATGATATTGTATCTTTTCTTAGAACTTAAAACTCCACAATAAATTATTTTAACAGACAATTAGTCAGTCTCTGATATAGTGATGTAAGCTACTTTTTTCTTTGACCACGATTAGACCACAGTTAGTTTATTGCAAAAATCGCAAAAATATCAAACCACCTACAAGTTTTATCTAATTATATTACTTAGTTTTTTTTTATGGGACAAGCCCACCACAACCTCCCAAAACCGCTGCAACTCCTGTAAGCCAGGATCTACAGTAGATACAACCATGAAAATACCGGCACACTAAAGTCCGGCGCGTCCCAGGGACATGAATAACCGTCTTGGTGCCGGCAACGAAATAAATCAGAAGATATTTATAAGAAGAGAAGAAAAAAACGACTGCTTAGTTATTATTACTATGTTATTTAGTTATTTATCAACAGTTACGTTTACAATAGTTACAATTCTAAATTCCATATATATTTGTCTCCTCGCTTTGCTTGCCGTGAATCGAAACATCGTCATAAGTCGGCGCAAAGTAACAAAAACTAAATTAATCTACCAAAAACTCAAAAACCATTAAGGTAGGTACTAGGTACTATCAGGTAGTTGTTTTGTCTAGAACAAAAAGACAAAAAAGTGTCACAAGTAACTGTTATAAAAGATAATGACTATCGCTCTTTTAAAATATTATGAAAGTAAGTAGCTGTTGGAGCTTTCATCTCTTAAATCTCAATCTTTTAAATCTCATTTTTCATCTTTTAAAGTGCTCTTAGTTCTAAATATTTATCTTTTGTATCTTCATAATGGCCATTGTTTGAAGTTTACGATTTATTAATGTTCTTTTTTGTAGATATTTTGCTGTCAGTTAAACTGTTTAAAGAACTATTAAAAAACTGTAAAACTTATATAATAATAATTTAACACTAACGAAACGTGTTAAAGCCATTAATCAGTTCATTAATTCACTCATTCTGATTTATACACACACATACAATACACTATTTAAACATAACATACACATCACTTACGTTACTTCTGAACTTCAGTGTGCGTACCATCTATACGCTGACGATTTGCAACTGTACTGTCAGGCCAATGTTGACAGGCTCTCTGATGCGATCTCGGAGATGAACGGTGACCTGGTATCCATTAAGAACTGGTCCGAGAGATTCGGTATATCAGTTAATCCCGGCAAATGCCAGGCTATTATATTGGGTAGCTCCCGTACGCTAGGTGGGATTGACCGAGCATCATTACCAGCCGTGCTCTTTGATGGTGCAGTAATTCCGTTTGGTACTGACGTCAAAAATCTGGGTTTGCATATTGACTGCAATTTAAAGTGGCATGCTCAAATCACTAATGTATGCAGAGGGGTTACTGGATCATTGCGTGCTCTGTATCGCGTAAAAAATTTGCTTCCTCCCGCTACGAAGGCCATGTTGGTGCAAGCCTTGGTTTTCCCTATCATCGATTATGCTGATGTCTGCTACTACGACCTGAATGCAGATCTCCTCAATAAGCTCGACCGACTTCTAAATAACTGCATTCGATTCGTTTTCAACCTGCGTAAATACGATCATGTTTCTGCACATCGGCTGCAACTAAAGTGGCTGCCCATACGCCAGCGCAGGGAGCAAAGGGCGCTTACCACTCTATTCTCCTTCTTTGTTCACCTTCTTTACCCAGTTATCTATCCCCTTACTTTCAATACTTGTGCGCAAACCACAGTAAAAACCTTCGTTCTTCCCATAACCGTCTTCTCCAATGTCCCACTCATCACACTGACTTCTTTCATTCTTCCTTTTTCGTGCAGGCAATTTTGCTGTGGAATGCGCTCCCCCTGGATGTCAGGATGGTGTCGACACGTTTAACATTTAAGCAGAAAGTACGTGAGCTTCTCTTGAAGAGGTTGGCTGAATCATCACAATAATTATTTACAGAGTATTAGTAATTATGTTCATATTTATATTATATGCTATGAGTCTATGTATGTATGTATGTATGTATGTATGTATATTGCAGTGTACTCGTGTGTAGGTATATATATTATTATTATATTTATTTATGTTCATATTTGAAATATGTTAGTATAATCTTCTATTTTCTCAATTAAATCGTTGCTTGCTTCTTGCTCCTACCATTCACTCTTCTCTGCATCACCCAAAGGTCAGACTGGGAGAAAATGCCTGCGGCATTAAGTCCACCTTGTGTACACTTTGTGCATGAAGCGTTAATAAATAAATAAAAATAAACATCACGCCCTTTTATCCCCGAAGGGGTAGGCAGAGGTTCACATTAAGGCAGTCATTACCATTGTACAATGTAACACCCACTTTTCACTTTTTACGAATCCCATATATTAGAGGGCCTATTGTAACATAAATTTTATTACTTTAATGAAAGTAGCAAAATACCTCATTAAAATCAACTTACAGACATCCCTAGTTAAACTTCAAACAAACAAGTTTTCATCGAGGAAACAATTAAAAATAAAAGCTTGTAAAAACAAACAATTTGCGACACTACACGCTACCAGTAGCGAACTCGAAACTATCTAGCAAATCTAAGTTTCACATCAACTTTCATTTCACACTACATTACCTTGGTCTGTACAAAAAAAAATAATAACCCGTCAACACCGCACATGAAGATATACCAAACTGACAAATTGCTACAAAAGATTTTCAACTGTAGTTGTGAAAGCATAAAGTTGTTTTTCGCAAGTTTAGTATAAGCTGATGCATCAAATAGTTCATAACTGTGTTTGATGGACGTGACAAATGTGTACATTCTTCGTTGTTGTAATCCCTATCTGGAATCTGGATGTAGATAGTGCGCGCGCACCTGTACATTATAAAGTGCTACCACTTGACCGCGTCTCTGTTCGTATAGTGACTCTATTTCCCGGCATTTCTTTCCTGGGGGAATTTTATTGTGGTTTTCTGAACTAAATTCTTGTATAAACGTATATTTTTCCTGAACTCCATAATAAAAATACATACTAATTGAGTATACAATTTTGTGTATAAATGAGTCCATGTCGCAGTGGTACTATTATACACAATAAAAAAAACTAAACATTTATAACACCCGACCTCTCGAATAATAAGTTTGAAAAAATTCTCAAATTTTGTAATTTTAACAAAGAAACAAACAAACTGTAAATTACCTACGAATTTCGTAGCATGCGCACGATTCACTCACGACGCGTCCATCCCGTTAACTCGCTTCTACACATACACATCACTTTCCCTAACCGTCGTAACTTTTTTACTAAAATAAGTACTAAAACATAAAGTTGATGACTGTTGACACTTTCGCGCCGGTTGGACGCGCACACAAGTTTGTGGACGTCTTCAAATTCCTGTTAGAATGTTTATTTTCTCTATAATACATCTGTACACAAACCAACTGCGCATGAGCTGTTTACTGTCCACGGGAATTTGTTGGACAAACAAGAATTTGCTTTTCCCTAAATGAGGAGTATGTCTTAGGTACTCGTTTATTATATTTGTTTTATTCTCGTCTAATTCATAAATTAGAAACTATTTGTTAATTACTTGAGAAAATATTTGCATCGTCAATATCATTTACTTGACAGTTACTCTTAAGACATTCATGTAAAAGCATTCTATCTGAATGTTATTCTAGGTCATGGTTAAGTAACTGAACATAAAAAAATTAATAAATATAGTAACATACGTTAAGCTTATACGAAATAGTTCACAATACTATAACTAAGTTTAATATTTAATTAACAAAACCAATATCTCGACCAAAAACCATAAAACATTGCATTTCATTCTAATTAATAAACCAATAAACAGTATAAACTGTCAGCCATTAAAAAAAGGACAACAAACCTTAAGATGTAATTCACACTATCCATCATTGACGCACAATCCGTATTAGGGGATCTCACAATATCAATGGCAGTGCAATAAGATCCGATGTTCTTACCGCCATAAAGTGTAAAGCCGCGATAATCCGTACCAGTGTGAATTGTATTTTATAACTGGCAAGCATTAAATCATCGGCTTCGAGACTTCGACCCACTGGATGTAACAAGTGAGCCCTTTGATATTTTATATCTAAACATCTTTATTGTCCCACATAAATCTTAGAAGAGCACTGATTGGACTCCCGATAAAAATGTATTGGTAGTTGAATGTAGACGCAGTGAGGCATTAATGGTAAATGTAAATACAGCTTTCTATAAATCATTGCGGTTGATTTCATATTTTTATTTATGTGTATGCACATAAATTATATAATTACTAAAGAATGTGAAAGATATGTCTATATCGTAGAGGCTTTGGCACTTGACTTTAAAATTAAGATGAATTACCAATTAACATCAGATTTGCTGAAGTCGTATTTTAAAAATTAATTCAATAAATGACAGTTTTATTACTTACAAGTGCAATTAAAAAGCTCAAGAAACCGAGTTATACTGCGAGATTGAATGCAATATTAAAGACTACTAATTAGTAAGCAATTTGAGACAAAGAATCAACTACAGTAAAAGTGAATTTAATGACTACAACTATTACTTATAACAATAATGACAAGCAATGACAATGTCATCGGATAACATCTAAATAATTACACTCAACTATGTACAAACAAATTGAAAGTAAATAAGCAACAAATTGAAACGCTTTGTATAAAGTAAAATAGTGACAATTTCACGCTTTTACAATTCACAGTCGCCCTCAGTAGCTGTTAATTTGTTCTACTGTTATTATAAAACTATTTATTTTACTTTTTTCTATTGTGTTCAGTGTGACGCTGATGTTATTTACTTTGTAATTATTTAGTAGAGTTTGTGTTCTCATTAAAATATGAGCAAAAAGATAAAACAAAAAGTCGTAAAATAACGCTTGCGTTGTGTTTCGTTGTGTGAGTGCGGTTATTGGAGGTCCAATCACCACTCCCCAATCTCCAACAATCGTCAAATTCCTAATCACCAAAAGGCCAGTAACGCACTTGTAACGCTTCTGGTGTTCCAAGTATCCATGGGCGGCGCCGATTGCTTACCATCAAGTGATCTGTAAGATAGTTTACTGGCTTATACCATAAAAAATTGCACCATTAGTTTAAAACAACTGAACACCCAATTTCCAATGATGGACAATCTAAACATCGAACACAAGTCCAACCAACAAGAGTTACCGACACCACTATCGTGCAAAATACTTGTACAATCGACATTTCGTCTCGTGTCCAACGATTTGTAACATTTAGTTCACAATGGCTCATTAAAGTGAAGTAGTCTAGTACTCTAGTAACAGGTTTTGGAACTTTCGCCACGTTTTCAAAGTTTTCAAGAATGCCCAGTGTTGGGGATTATCGCGCGATCGTACCTGCTTTTGTTTTGTATCTATTCTACTGTTAATTGACGTTAAAATCGAAGACGGTTGAAATGTTTTGAACAATTGAACTGTGGAATTTCGAACTGATTGTGTTACAAACTGGGTTTAAGGAATTTCTTCTTGTTAGTTTGTTTCGTAAAGCTTATTAGTAATTTGAAAATTTGGCTATCGAGAGTATGTAAATAAATAGCTTTAAATAGCTGCCAATAAATCATCGGCAAACTTCAGCGACTACTAAACAAACACAAAATATCATCTTTGTACTAAAAAACAGGCTTTATAAACAATTCATTAATATTCAAAATCGAATTCATTTAATTGCATTAAAACATGAAGTTAGAGCTACAATGAAATTATCTTATAGCTATGGGAAAGAGATAAAACGTTACTATAAAACATGAAAGCACATCAGAATTTCTTATCAACGAAGTCGTTGTCTGGACACCAAACTTGCAATTTAGATAAACTAGTAAAATAGGGACCTATTAGTTACTGTAGTCAAAGTTCACAGAAATACCTATCTAATATTCACCATAGTTTCGAGGTAAAATTTCAAGATACGGTTGAATAGAATGATTAAAAGCTTTGTATGTTTGATGAACGAAAGGTTGCAATGTGTTAACTTTTTAAATTCCATTTACATTCATAATTCGCTGACATTTTCCTTTACATCTAAACATTGCAAAAAGGGAAAAACTCAAGATATGTAAACTCAATGCGGCAACCACGTCGATCAACTCCAGTATTCATATAAAAACCGATTCCCTCGTAATGCGCATTCCATTATGGAAAACGCCATTAAATAATTAATAACATTTACATACGACACGGTACACGCGGTGTGGAAAGATAGCGTCGCCCGTGTAATTACAAGTTCATAATCACAATGGAAGACAGTAATTAATCTTGGGTGGATTCCAGCGATTTCCAGCTAGTGAATGCACAAATTGTGCGCGTGCGGCGGTCTAACGGGCCGGCGATAATCGCGACGCGATAAAAAAAGCGAAGCGAGCGCATAACGGATCGCGCGATGCGCTTGGCCCGTCATCGCGATCGGCGCGCGGCGCCCGCGCAAGCCGCATGGTGCTCTCGCGTCTTTTATTTTATCATTACTCGTAATCCAAGTATAACATCACGATTTTTGGGCGCGATCGTGCTAAATGTTAACTTTTTATCGACTTGTGTCGTGTCGCTCGTTTATTCCAAGTCGGAAATGAAATCGAAGCGGCTTTTTGCAATAAAAGTTTACATAAGCGAATAGGCAACGAGTTACAACACGGATAACTCTTAACGATGTTTTAAATAATGTCCATTTCCTGTGTTGTAATGTGATATATTTAAAACTAGAGTACTTGGGATAATTGATATAATTATAATGTAGTTGAAAGGGAGTTCAGCAATCACTCGAATAGTAAGAAACTCCGGCACATCATTTAAAATTCTAATGCGCGCTCATAATTTTAACGCTCACCAGAGTCGTTTATTGCGCTATGAACATGTAATTACACAGTAATTAAATATTAATTAATTATTATTATTATAGTAAATATGCGTTTAAATCATCTTTAATTACTTAATCAAGCAACCTCTCCTTATAGAAAATATCTTCAAGTAACAATCATGGTCTCTCTCTGCAGTTAATGAGATTGCGATGATAAGTCCAACGAGTGGATTTTCTATGTAAATCTATTTAATCAAGATCTATAAAGTATTAGGTCTTATTGAGTGTAATCTAGGTTCAACATTTATGTTTGTGACCTGAATATAATACGTACTAATGATAATGGTTGTCATTAAACTCGTTACGAACTGAAATAGTTTACATATAAAATTACCACGAAGACATCATTTCTAAAAGATACTCCTCTACCAATATGTTTGGAAGGATATTTAATTTTAATGCATTAACCTGTCTAATTATTTACCAGTCAAGAATAAAGGTATATTAAAAAACTTAAATAAATAAATTGTCTTTGTTAAAGAACTTGTTAACCTGTAGGTTTGTATTTTCTCCAATCCTTTCTATCACATCTTTATACAAAACAAGTTTAGTTATGTACAGAATATATAATTTCCATGCAATCATTCACATAACATTATGTATGCAGACATTAAAATAAAGAAGAAGAAATAAAATGAAATGAAATGACTAAATAAAACTCATGTTTTAGCACTTCCAATACCGATATTCACATATTTATTTCAAGTGTTATTTTATCGCGAAATAAAACGGCTTTACGTTATTAATTTTCATTAAACTATCGCCCACATCAATAAGTGTTTACTTTCAAAACATAAGAGCTTCTTTTGTGCCAGTATATTGAGTGTCCTCGATTTTTTCGAAAACTACTGTTTCGATTTTGATGTATCATTGTATTCATACTGATGCTCCTTTAGTCCAATACTTACTAAACATGATGCAAGCTTTCAATGCACGAAATAGATAACTAATTATTATCACATAGGTAATCAAAACCAATTTAAACTGTCAAACACCGAGCGGTCACCGGTGACCGCAACCTATTGTTCTTTAATTGTGTCCATAATGACGGTACTCAACGAATTAAGGTTTATGAACCTCACGTCCTATTTAAGAGAATAATCAGACCTTACAATATTGATATGTATAGGTACAAATAAAAGTTTTATTCTTTCTCTTTTATATTTATGGATACATCACACGGACCAAACCACGATAAAGGGTAAGTAACCACACATTTCGACACTATAGCACTAAACGACATCAAGTGTAACCAGCGTAAATAATTTCTTTAAAACGTACGTAATGGCCGAACAGCTTAGTCTAAGCTTACACTTTATGAAGAAAAGGTAAAAGGTTTCGTGGTTCTACTAGTGATTGATGACCAGTTTCTATTTCTACTGTGGTAATGGACGATTTAATGTCATTTACGACCTTTCGACGGTCACACGGTAGGTACTCGTAATGTCGAAATAGTAAATCTAAGTTGAAGGTGGAATCACCCCTAGAGATGTGTAGGAGAGATAGCAGAGAGCTATGAAAAAGAGTATCTGTTATTTTACAATAAGAATCATTTTGGAATAGTGAAAATGTCCGCTGAAAGAAGTTACTAAGTGTTTATGTGCCTAAGTATAGGTATAAACATAATTTATTGTAGTACATTATGTTTCATTGAATTAAATCTTACATTTAATAATTCAATTGAATATTGTAATTATGTATTTATGACAATAATTGGCAACGAGTCTATTGGCATCGAGCTCCATGCTATTAAATGTCTAATTGAAAAACATTCCCCCTAGCATGTTATTAGAACCTCGCGACTTAGAGCCCTCATTCTCAAAATACTTCATAACTATAATAAAATGCAATAACCAATCTTTCAACACTCACTACCGTATCTAATTAACATAAATCCATAGGTTTATGTCGCTTTAAATCAGTAAACGACTTAAGGAATTAACATATGAACGGCTACCGTATTCTAAATACTAAGCTCTTCTAGAAATAGTAACGTAGATCGGCAATAAAATAATTCTAGTATTTATTTTACCATCGTCTAATAGAGTTCAGAATAAACTTCTTTAAGTACAAGCGTCCTATCTGATGCAGCGAGTAGGTTTTATGTGTAACTGTAAGCCATATACTTAGAACCTTAAATACTATTTTTACTATACGAAGCTGAAGAGTTTGTTTGTCTCTTTGTACGCGCACATCTCGGGAACTACTGGTCCGATTTGAATAAATATTTTTGTGTTGGATAGCCCATTCATTGAGGAAGGCTATCGGCTATAAACTATTATGCTATGATCAGTAGGTACCGAGCAGCGGGTGAAATCACGCGTACCTGGTATGCTATGTACATTATGTTTAGTGAAATAAGGAAATGTTTTAATTATAGGAAGGCGCTTGTTTCTTTTTTATGTGATAGAGGGCAAAAGACCAAAAGGATGACCTAAGCGGTCAGCGGTACCGCTGGACGTTACCCAACTACCTACTGTTTCTTCCTGAAAACGGTAGACAGAGGTGAACTTATAGTACACATAGTTTTTGTCAGTCTGCTCAAGTACCTATGCATCTATCTAGGCGCAATGCGGCATGCGCAGTGAAGCCGTCAAATGTCTTCTTTAACCCACAGACAATTTGCGTACAAATCGTTTCACAGTTTTTTAACCCCATAAACTAAAGTTACGTCACTCGCCACTTTTTCGTACAATAGCAGAATTTATATCAATTTTACTATTTCTAAAAATACTCCTATCAACTTTGAAAAGAAATGCAATAAATCTTTCAAAATATTAGACTTGACTTCCAATTTTTCCGTTCTCCTATTTCCTGTTTTGTACAGAAATCCATCAAAGTTAGACATTCGTTAGCAAGGTCATTCATCATTATGACATTTCCATTATTTTGCAAACCTTGTACGAATTATATAATAAAATATCATGTCGTGATTTAGCGAATATTACGCGAGTACCGAAACCAAATTATATTGTGATGGATACACGCAAAGGAAAATATTACCTTAATAATTCAATTTAAATGCTGTCATTCTAGTGTATAATATGCATAGTAAATGTATGTCTTATATTTTTGTCAACCGCTTTCACCGGGTGACAAGGAAAAATCTATAAAATTAAGTTCAGCGCTAGTCAAATAAAGACAAAACTTTTATTGAAGTATATACTGAAAAAAAAACCACGAAATTATGATTTTCTGACTCGATTTTTAAATCTAATGTAGAAAAGTACAAATAACTAATAATAAACAATATCGTCAATAAACGAAAGGCAAAAAAAAAACATAAAAATAATAGTTTCATTTACACAAACACATTACGGCCTGTGACAAATTACACAAACAATTTGAATTGCAAATAAGTACACACTCCTGAAATGGAGTATTACAAAAAGGAGCCGCCTAGAACATTCCTTTAGAAATCACTTACAAATTACAATGTAACTACAAACGACAAGTAAGCCTTGCCCTTATTAAAATATCATTAGTTTACAAACACGGAAAGCAGAAGCTACTACGTACTAGTATGTAGATACCGACTTGACACATCTCGAGCGCTCTCTATCCATAGCGACAGAATCGACGCTGCAACTTTTTATCGATACACCGATTATCGATTTAATGCGGTCGCACATCTCAATCGAGTTTTTACAGCGATTACACCGCCGTTTAAATCTAAGTAGAGTTGCCTTATAAAAAGTGTTTCTTTATCGACAAAACGCATCTATGTACATATGATTATGTTTAAATAAGTACGTAGGAGTTGAAATACGGTTATTTAGTAATTACTGGAAGTCTATAATGTAATAAATAGACCTGGGTAATTGTTATGTATCTTCGCTACTTAATACTCAAGGATAGATATAAGATCTAAGTACTGTAATATATGTTCGAGTCTACGTAAGCCCATAGATTTAACGTGGAACCCCAAGGATTGATCGCCGTAATAACTAAGAAGTCATCGCAGTACAGTTAACGACTATATTATTACTACGATAATTTCAAGACTTTACATATTTGTTAGCAAAGAAAAAGTCATTCAATAGTATATCTATACATAAATAAACCCTAGCCTTAGAAAAGTTCCAGTTTTTAAACCCGTCTCTCATTTTATGGAATAAAATTAGATGCGAAACATAGATAATGTATAGGAAAACCACTCGACAAAAACATTATTAAAAAACAATGGCAGGCAACACACATCACTTATCAAATAAAGTATAATAATGTAAAGTATAATCGCAAGTTGCAACAATCACACTTTTTCCTTCCTTTACAGATACGAGGAATATACAAATAATATTTTATCAAAAACATATATCTTGACCCCAACCATAAAGTATTTCAAGAATGAATAAAAGAATTCATCGAAGCAAATACTTCGACACAGTCTTAAAATACTTATAGTGAAGCTAGTTACTTCCACATGGGCATACTCTACGAGGTTTGATTAACGACACACACTGGCACTCGATAAATAAGTGTCGCCTAGCCATTAGCTAGTTCCTCCAACATTGTACTAGCCCGCATGTTAACCTACTCCTTTCTGACAAACTTGATTAGATTTTCAACTTTATTGTTTGAATATTAAGTCAAAAATCCAATGTTAAATATGTACAGATTATGGTAGGTTGACCAGATAGTGTCTGTGTCTATACCTACCAATAAATGCTCTTCTAATTTATGAAAGCCTAGTACATTGACAGCTTTTGGGTAAAGATGCTAGCACATAATCTATATAAATAAAAATGAATTGCCGTTCGTTAGTCTCGCTAAAACTTGAGAACGGCTGGACCGATTTGGCTAATTTTGGTCTTGAAATGTTCGTGGAAGTGCAGGGAAGGTTTAAAAGGTGAGAAAAATATTTTTTAGGCGGTACGAAGTTTGCCTGGCCAGCTAGTTTACAATAAACTTTTTTTCAGAAGTTATCCAGCTTTACTATAAAACGATAAAGTTGAAAATATGAAATAAAGACTATTGGTGTAGCTTGATGTGCTTGATATCTCAAGACTGACAATTCTCACGGACGAACTGGAATTCCATAACTCATTGAGGATAAAGTATACATGTACATACATACATAAATACAGTTAAATTGTCACTTTATCCTTCCTTGTTATAATTATAAACGCATGAAAAGGAACTCTGGGATTTTATTATTGTGCTTATACATGTATATTTTTGGTTTAAAACAAAATACTTAGAAGGTTTGCAATAATTCCAAAATTAGTCGTTAGGTTATTTAGATTATATTTTTTTCTATCTTCTTCCTTTTATAGACGAATTTTCAAAACTAACAATAACAACACATTTACCTTACTTGATTTTCATGAAATTGATGTAAAATATCATACATATATATACATTCATAGCTAATGAATCTACAAAGACTGTTCTCATCAATCTCCCTTATTTAACACGACGGGAAAAGGATCTATTAATAAATTATATTAACCAATAAAAACATCCCTACAACCCTTTGCAACAGCTTATAATTGTTCCACCTTTATCAGCCGATAAATTCAAATGAGGTTAATTCAAATAATAATATTTATAGGGCGAACCAAGGCTGGCAACCCCCGGCCTTATTTAGCGAATTCTGGTAAAGGAACCGAAGAGGCATGAATCACAGAAGGTCAAGCGATTCTATCAGAACGGACATTAGAAAAATAAGTGGTTGGAATACCTTGAACCTAATTGAAACCTAAAAACTGTATTAGGAATGACCTATTAGTATTTATTTGGGTAGCTGTTGATAAAAAGTTTTACCTTACACTACACAGAAGGGTGGACAGATCAATGTCTACATATATGTTAGAAATTCTACACAAACACTACCTAGAAATGTAGAAATTCTAGGTTTGTGCCTAGAAATGTAGAAATTCTACACGTGTTCTTCAACTCTACCCCAAACAAAATAAATGAGCCTGTCTGCCTGTCTAAGCTTGACAGCAATACAAATAGTAAAACCACACATGTTGGTAGTTATGAGTCACATGTCATAAGAGACGAACCCCCATAAGCATTGAGCACAAATCCAGATACCACATGAGATGACAGATCCCTAATTACACTCATAGAGATACAAACACGGGAAAGAGGAGCGGGATACAGCTCAGTGCGTAATGAACTAGGTACATATATGCATAGCAACATGTTTATCGAAATATGAGTAGTTTACTTAACATTATTTAGCCTAGGTAGGTATAATTTTGCATTTTGTATTGTCAAGTCAATAAGGGTGTATTTTTCCTGATACCCTGTCTCGAAAGTATGAAAACTGTACAATAAAAAACCAATTGAACATCTCTATAACAGAAATAAAAAGGTACGAAATAACTTTCATTTCTTTTTTACATTTCTCATTCAACCTTCTATAATTTTATTTACATCCGTGACCAGTATTACTGTGCGTTTGTCTGTCCGTCGCGAGTAATCACACGCTTCCTATGGATATGGTAATGGTGGTCGGTGGCACGCGACGTCTCTGACGGCCTGACGGTCTGACCACTCGCAACCTTCGCCTACATCACACCATAATGCCGTATTTATAAACCCCTTGTCAGGTTTAATTTCGACTACAGCTGGCTTTTATGTAATGGTGTTTTATTGATGTAGATTTTGGCCTAGTAAGGAACGAATAGCATAGATTTTAAGCTGTATTTCTGGTGGCCGGTTACTGGATGAAAGTTCTTTTGAGTTTGAAATTTTTACAAAACCAGATCATATACGTACTCGTTATTAAAACATTATTATGCCAATTGAAGAACAGGAAGGAATTCCAACAGGATTAAACACAACCTATTTAAACACAGATCTGATTTATAAATATATTTTCCTGATTAATGTGTATGTGTACAATGTGTACATAAATAAATAAGTAAATAAAAAGTGTTATTTATATCTGCGGATAAACCACAGCTTTTTTATAACATTTATTTATGTATACAATTATAAAAATTTTGTACAGAAATAGTGTCCATAGGTAAAATGATTACATCAAGGCTTTTTCTGCTTCTCTCATCAATTTTTATGCATAATTTCTACACCACCTATTTTTAGGTAATTTAATGTTTCACAGCTTACGTTTTCTTTGATTGTAGTCAAATATTTTTATATGAACATCAAATCAATTCTCGTTTAATAAATCTGAACATCATAAATTATGTTCAAGGGCTAAAGATCGATCGGGAGCGCATGAGAGCCGCGTTTAAATTAAGAACTGGTCGATAATAATAATCAATATGCACTAACGGCTCCACCGATAACTGATGGAAGGGCTGGAGAGATGAGAGGCACTCTGATGCTGCGTTTACATTCAGGATAGTAGTGGAGAGAGTACTGGAATACTGACAGCGAAAAACATGTAAAGACATGTTTTTCTAAGGCAGAAAATATTTTTTATGGCAAAAAAATATACTTTCTCATGATTTCTAGCATACAGTGGCATAATGTTTTAAACAACTTTGGAACCCTACCCTAGAGGGTATCACAGAAAATGAATGTTCCAGAGTCCCAGAGTTCTGATCTAGAGATCAGAACTCTATTCACTAACTAATTATCTAATTATGTTGTAGGTATTATTATATTAAAATGTTGTAGGGAAATGTAAAAGTTAAAAATACTTTTCTGTTAAATTACAGTAATCCGTTACTTCTAGAACCTTCCGTAAAAAGCTTTGAATACATAAAAACCGGACGAGAACTAAACAAACAACGGAACGTGGTAAGAAACTCGTAAATTAATTAAACAAGCCTATTAGGCGCATCGTAATTACTGTAATGTATGCAAATTATTTTAATTAACACCTCTTTCAAAAGCTTTTTTGTGAACCTTACTCAAGTAGGCAGTTGTTTTAAAGATACCTATAATTATTTACTTTATAATTTTAAAAATGTAAATAGACCTTCGCATATGTTGATATTACTACTATTTCTGCTAATACGGTTATTCTAGAAACATTAGCCAGTGTTATTCCAAATTAGAATCTATCTCTGCGCCAATCTTCATCTGGATCCGTTCACCCGTTCTAGCGACATATTTGAATAAGAAATATTAGTATACCTAGATTAATATTAAATAATATATTTTATTAATAAGAAACTCCGACGTAAAAGTGAAGGGAAATATCAGCATATTTTCATTTCCCTTTTAAATAAGGAAAAATATCTACATAAAACCGACATAAATATTTAATTATAAATTTAAAAATAGTGCATTCAAGGGATATAGAATAATTAAAATAGCAATACGTTTAGCGCCACTCAACAGAACAAACTGGTAGTTTCTGATTTTACTTTTTTCATGTTCATATTCAATTTTTAGCGTCTTATTTGTCTCAAAACGAGCGAATCGGTTCAGCCTTTCTCGAAATTCGCACACCATATGCGATGAATTAGTATTTAGAAAAGAAAAATTAAACCCTTGTTCTACAAAACTCATACCATACAATAGTATTTTGCCACCGAATTTCTGGCAAAAACCAGACGATTGTCATTTACACAAAAAAGTAGGTGAAAAGATTAAGCACGGTTACACGTCGCGTTGCGTGTTAAGCTCCCTACGGCCGCTTCGCATGTTCAAATCTACACACTTTTAATATCATCCGAAACTGTTATGATTCCGTCATAAAACGGTAGGTAAATGGGGAATTTATTCTGTACGTGTGAAATATACACGTATCATAAAGATTCAATATGTGGCGCTAGTTCTCAAACCACAAAATGGTTGATAGTTAGGTCGTGAGCAAAAGAGAAAAAAAAACATTTTTTGAGTATTTTAAAGTCACTAAATAGCATTGCAGTTAATTTTTTAACATTGTATCTGCGGCTAACTTAAACCTCCCATTTTTAAATGACAAGACAGATACGTCGAAATTACTCAATCACAGAGCGCACAAATAAGGGAAACGCCAAGAAAATTCTAGAAAATATTCATAGAACTTTCGAGAGAAATGGAAAAGTTTGTACGAGATATGGATCAAAAAACCCTCGGGTCGTGACAAAATTCAAGTAAAGCTTAATGCGATCGTAGTTGCGACCTCCGCATTACACCAGCGTGCTCGAGTTCAACGCACTTCGTGAAAATCACATTTTCCGATGTCGGGTGAAGATAAAAATATTATTTTTAACTTTAATGACTGGATTTATTATTGTCGAGGATACAGTGATATAGTGATGCTACCATTAATCAATGCTCATGTTACTTATGGAAATATTATGTTAATAATTTTAGAAAAAAGCTTAGGGTGAGGGGTCATTTTGGAATACTTTTTAATCCTACTCTACATTATTTTTAACGTGTTCTTCACATTTGGAATATTTGATTATAATTTTTGTTGCGCATTTAAGTAGTTTTGGGAGGAATTAACCGCACATGAGGAAGGAAATAAATGCGATTTTTTTACTACCTATCTAGATACATAAATGACGAAATAAACTCATATAAATATTAATTAATATTAAGGATGACTGAAACAACCCCAGGATTCAACCCCTGACCTTTAGGAGAACAAAGATGAAACTGAAAACTAAGCCGCAGCATCCCTGTAAGTACTGAAAAAAATAATCTTACCTGTTCTTTCCGTGCCCGATTTTGTAGAGCTCAACATGTTTGAACTGAGCGTAGGTTGCCATTGTTGTTAAAAACACGAGGGGGTTTTATCACACGAGAGTGCGGTCACTGTAACGACGCGGTTTAGCGTGGAGTGGGACGTGCGTGCGCGACGAGGTTCGTCAGCTGACTGGCGCGCGCGGCCCGGTACCCTCGCTTAAGTCGATGCTGCCACCCTCCGCCCGCGCCGTGAAAATGAACCGCGCAGCCGCGCATGCGCGAGCTGCTACTTCCGCACCTTGTTTTGTTTTTTTTTTCCAGATCCCAGTGACATATGGCAGCTCACTGCTCAACCAGATGATCGGTGACAACAGAAGACAGATGTTCGGAACAGGTTCCGTGGTACGAAGGTAGATGACGAGTGATATGAAACAGTGCAGTTAGAAAGTTGTGCAAAAGACGTCGTCGTCTTATTGTTGACAGGAGATATGATGATGGACAGTAATCTGATACGGCTTGAAACAAAAGTATTATTTGACAAACAGACTGGACAAAGAAAATATCGGCGCAATCTGGTGCGATAGACTTGGGGCACGGGCGAACGAACATGCAAACACACAATACTAAATAGCCTTTTGAATAGTAATAGTTTAAATTGTTCTACGAAAAATAAAACTGCTGTCCATTTCCAAGGGTAGGCTTTAACCTTGGTTTAGCGATAAGACAAGTCGACTCACGTAGACTTGAGCCCGCAAGTATCTAGTATTCCGAAGTGTAGGCATTAAATATAACTCTGCCTTTTATATAAAACCTTTAGGGCTTGGTAAATACAAATTAGCATTTGACGTCACACCGTAACTGTGTGTGACGCACGCAGCCACAATATGAATTTATGAACTTTCAACGAAAATATTGGTCAGTCCAACGTGAATTAAACACATACTTGATTATCTTTCTTTTATCCCGAAAATGTAACATTTTATTTATTGTTTGTTGAACATTTAATTTAAATTAAATGTTGAAAGTAATTAAACCAGTTAAAAAACGTCCAGTATTTTAAAAAGTCAACATCTAATCAAACCCTGAATTTCTCCATAAATGTCCGTCCAATTTATTAAAATCTCTGCCCCTATTACATAGAAACTCATAACAACACACAGCAAAACATACACTATAAAATCATTACCTACAAAACAAATTAACATAACGAAACGATCAATGCAAACAAATAATATTGAATTTAATCCTTTAAGTGCTGTTTGCCTAGATTAAACAAGAGTCTAGATTTTAAATGATGAGTCAGAAACAAGACGCCGTTATTAAATACACACTAAATAAACAGGAGAAAGTTTAGTGACTAACTCAAATAATAATGATTATAATAACTGTAGGTATTGTATGAAACATAGACTAAACGAAAGTGCTACGCGCTACGCCGTAGGTCGCTTATAATAATACCTAGTTTTTCGGCGCAATTATTTTGTTTTGGTTGCTTCACTGTATTTGTTTTTTTATGGCATAAGCCGGTAAACGAGCAGACGGATCACCTGATGGTAAGCAAACGGCGTCGCCCATGGACATCTGGAACACCAGAGGCGTTACAAGTGTGTTACCGGCCTTTTGGGGATTAGGAATTTGAGGATCGTTGGAGATTCAGGGATTGGGGAGATTGGGGAAGGGGAGGGAAATTGGGCCACCGGTAACCTCACTCACACGACGAAACACAACGCAAGCGTTGCTTTACGTCGGTTTACTGTGAGGCCGTGGTATCACTCCGGACGAGCCGGCCCATTCGTGCCGAAGCATGGCTCTCCCACACTTAAAATGATGATTTGTTTCTAGGTCAGCTCTTTATCGAGCGTTAACAAAGAATAAAGAGAGGTACTCGTAGAATCAAAAAAAATTGACCACAAGCCAGCAACATCAAACCTAGTTAGTTTTCTATTACAAACATTACGGAACATTCGACAAAGAAGTGTGATCCTATTAGACTTCGATGACATTACAGTTCAATCAATCAAAAAATTATAAAAGGTTGTATTAAACAAACCATTTGGCTTAACGTTTTATGACCGCTGATGACCGAAGTGTTAAGAAATAAACATTTAACAAATGTTTATTAAGGCAAGACAGTGGTCAAACGACCCATCAAATGTAAAAAAACAAGGTTCATAATGCATCGACTTAGCAATGACAAATAATAATATAGAGCACAAACCCAAAATAAAATCCTGTTACGAGTTATCCGATTATCGCTTATCATTTTCCCTATTGGAAATAAATGACCTAATAATACAACCGCTACAAATTGATGTACTATGAACAGACAAAAAAATAGAAGAAACATAGACTATGTAGCTCCTACGTACCTCATACATAATATTATGTATAGACGCTAGCAAATCGACCTATTCCTTTCTGTGATATTCCAATTTTCTACTCTATTATTTCGATATGAAGTCAAGAATATAATGAAAAAACTTACAGATTGGAGTATGTTTACCTGCGATCGTCGTCTGTACATATGTACTTATGTAGTACTAGTGTCGTCTCTGGCACCAAAGGACTTAGATTGGGTCGTTACTTCTGCCAGACGAGACGGTAGACAAACAAAGCGTCCCGTCTCATCCAATAACCTGTACCTACTGCGTCCTCAAGGTAGTTAAACTGTCTTTTCTGTTTTACAAGCACCTTGCTTCCATGAGTATGTAAAGAGTGCGAACTATGTAAGGATTGTAGTATGAGATGGTGCTACGTAGTGTTCCTAAATCAAAATAAAATAAATTAGGCTACTGATCACTCGACCAAAAATTTCAAAAAACTTCAAAACTGGAACCTCTAATTTCTACCACAAAAAGAAATTATAATAAATATATAACACAGGCTAATGTCACATTACGCAAAACAAAAAAATTAGAACACCCCCGGAACCCATCTGGGCAAACTCAAATTGAATTATTAAAGAAAACGTTTCGTTCAACTAAAAAGCCGTTCCCATTGGCTATTCGGTTGCATAGTTTACAAACATACGGTACGCCCTTTCATCGTGCGCCTGCGCTTCCACTGAACTTACTGTTTACCTCCAACTTCCTGGGTTTGTAGATAATGTTCCCAGCAATATATCCAACAGACATCTCTATATTTAGGAGAAAAAATCTTTTGACTTTTGATAAACAAAAGCACGGAATAGGAAGGAAAACAGCATATCAAGCTACCCTAATCCGTTTCATCTCTTTAATCGATTTTCAATCCTATTACAAAAGTTAATTGAGTTGAAAATATCTTGAAACAAATCTCTACAGTTTCTACTTACGCTGCCAAAGTAAATAAAGTGAAAGAATCTTTATTTACCTTGGTAACCGGCGCGTGCGCCCGCTAAGGTAATCGTTACATTAGTTTTATTTATAGTTTTACAAGTTAATACAACAGTTCGGTTCGACTTTCGTTGTGTTTAGCTGCTCTTGCGCTGAAAAATAGACGCATTTACGAGACTTAGTGTGAAAAACTTATTTAGAAATCTTAAAAATTATGGCGATTTTTATTATTATCAAAAAAAATATAAACTTGTCTTCTGTGCCTTTAGGTAACATCTAATTAGATGTACTACTATAATTATTATGTTTTTCGGCTTACTACAAACGAAACTAGCCGAGTTTCTCGTTAAATACCACACACAGCTAATAAAATAAATATGACAAACTAACGAATCACAAAAAAACAGTAACGAAGTCATTTCTATTATTTACAATTGTTTTACAACTATTTTAACTCAGTTTCCTGAAGAATTGTTTATTACTTGTTACATTTTCCCACTTGTATCATATTGGTGGAAATGATTCAATGTTTACATTGTACATTAGAAGGCATAATGCGTTTCCCACGCGGTCGCACGCACCGGGCGCGCATGCGCTGCGTTATCGGCGACGCGTGCGCACGACCCGATGAAACCTGATGACAGCCGACCATTAGAATATTGCTGAATATATCGTTAAGAATATTGCTGAATATACCTACAACTCAAAGGTATAAGAAAATCATTTTCTAACAAAATACTGATCTATCCGCTTTTTATAGAAGTGACTAGGCAACCGGATGCTGCGTTAAGTATCGCGGTTTCGATTTCCGCATGGAGCAATTCTTTGTGTTATCCGCAAGTTGTAGTTACGGGTTTGGAAAATGTGCAATAACGTGAAACTTATATGTTTACAAAACTATATGTTTAGAAGTCTAAAATTCCGGAGCCACTCATGGGCTCAAAGTCAAGCCTGAAGAAATCAAATTAGAGATTAAATTAATTCTTTAGCAAAACAAAATAATTATTCGAACAATTTCACCAGTAACTCAAAAGTTTACATAAAAGGAAATCACGCGGTCAGTCGAAGGTGCGATGTTTTATGGCTAGCCATGTTCCAAATATGAAGTCCTCATTACAAATCGTGGGCGGAAATGGGCCAATAAAACACAGGCTAATTGAGAGGACACCACTGTGCACCTTAATCTCATTGCTTTAAACTCCAAAATTGGCAATCAAAGTAGCTATGGTGTCTATCTAGTTTCCTAATGACCTGCAAGCAAATGTTCAAGTTTTTGAGATATATTCTAGAAGAGGATAAAATTGTTTATTGTTATGCTAAATTGTAATGGAAAATATTGTCCCCCAATCCAGATATTTTTGTAAGTATTACGAAATCAACTTTAACGCCAAGTAATTGATAACATGTTCATACTATAATTTGGAAAAAAACCATCATCATCGTCAAAAGGCCTTCCCCTCCAAGTCCAACGATAACTCGTCACCTGCATCCACTGACTCCCCGCGGCTCAAGTGATGTCGTTAGTCCACCTAGACCACATGTCGTACGCTACATGTCTATCCACAGTGATTGTAGAATCGTGATGAATACGAGCAAAAACTCACACTTTTATTTCTAATGCACACACTAGTCAGCGCAATCTTTGTAATTAAGTCCGAGTCAAAGGTTATATGGATAGTTAAATAAACGTTATACAAACAGAAAATAACTCGACTCAAATAAATTATTTCTTTTCAAAACGCTTTGCCCACAAAAACAAATTACTGTTTAACCAAAGAGTGCTGGTATACAATGAAAAAAAATGTTCCTTCATTAACTTTAAACGTTAAACTCTAATTTGTGTTAATGTTTCGCCATTCGAGACGAACTATTCATTATATTCATCACAAAGACAAATGCGTTTTCAACAGTAAAAGCACTTGATATTTAAACAAACTTCATATCTTATTACTTTTACCACTGACGTTGATTTAGCGCACTAAAAACTTTTTCATTAGCTACGAGAAAGTAACTTTTTTTATTACTTTATGACGAAATTTATTCCGTCAGGTTGACAGCTGACGTTTCGTTCCCATGACAACGTCAAGTCAACTTGAAAGGACGTTCCATTTTTAAACACGAAAGAAACAATGGCGGTATTTGAATAGGACTCTCACTCTGATTCAATCAACAATACTGTAGCTCCTCTTTGTAAAATATACTGTATGGGTTAAGTTTACCATGTCGTTAATAGTCAAACGGACTATTCTGCCTATTATTTTAAATGTATAATGGAATGCTAACAATTGAACTTTGTCTAACAACATAATTTTGAAAACATGATAATTATCCCACATATTTTCCTCAATAAATAGACAGAAACATAATTATTACGTACTATACTTAAATAGAAGAAGAAGTAATTACATAATGAACCGTGAGCACTTACAACCCAACTGAAATTACGATTTAAAAAACCTTACTGGTTATATAACCTTCAAAACTAAATAAATGTAACGAGCGAATTAAAAATCAACCACACGTGATCACTACCCATCATAAAACCAGAGTTTATTATCCCAAAATCAACTTCTAACAACGTAACCCTACTGAAAACTACACGAACGAGAAGGTGAGAACCATGGTATCTACATAGTATGGCAGACCTGTCGCTGCTCAGTCCAGTGGATGACGAAGACAGTTTAATAGCATCAACTATTAAAAAGTACGTCACGGCCCATTCATGTGTCCTGTCTCAAAGTCTCAATGGCGGCATGGCGGGCGTTCAAACGAGATTTATTCTTTGATATTAGTACAACTAACTTTCTTATAATTCATTAAAGTTGTGTTACAATAAAGCAGTTGAAGTGTAATGTAAAGGATAGCTGTTCTCGTGGCTCTCTTGCTTTTGTTCTATTAATGAAGTTGATTGCTTATTCTTCTGTCATATTGCACTAGAAAGGTAACATTACTAACCCTGGACTACTCAAACGTCACTTAAGTTTAAGTCACGCTTAAGCATAATTCTGTCTCCACAAAGTCTTTGAATAATGACAGAGACAGCACTATATTTATGTACAAGTTAAAATTGAGTAGCCTTTCATTCGGGTGTTAGTATCATATTATTATAATCACATCGGACTGAATCTGAAAGATATAATACAATAAACATGGAAACTGTATTCATTCTCCTATGGGGGTAGTATGGGGTGCGGTGCCAGAAGACCTCCCCGTGGTGCACCCTGGGTGCGGGCGACAGTCTCCCTAGCGGGGGTGATAGGGTTGGAGTGACTGTCGCCCGCAGCAGACTTCTGGACTGGGCGGGCGAACCCGATAGGGTTCTGGAGGCGGCGGGGTGTGTGCGGAGGCTCATAGCCCGCGCTTCCGAGGGGCGTTTCTCCGCCCGTCTCTCTGGATATAGCAGAGAGCGTGGCGGAGAGGCAAAGGCGGTGCTCGTTGTGCACTCACCCTGCCAGCGAGCAGCATCGGGACACAAGCTGTCCCCGATTGCAGCCGTCGATATCGTAATCCGTAAGGAGATCACGGTCATGTTTTGTGACTCTGAACGGGACGAGGGTCTTGGCTTGGTCGCCCGGACCGCGAGGAAGATAACCTCTATAAAAAATTCCTCCAATACTAAGTTCTGGTGCGCGCGAGAGTATGCAGGCTGAGGAGTAGTGTCAGTCGCGAGCGCACCCCCAGCTAGGGGACCAGTGGAACCTCTAGTTGGGAAACAAATGAACACTTACCCAGGTACAGGGGGCACTGCCTGGGTGGACCGAATATTTCCCCCATACTCGTGGGAACTTTATGGAGTTGAACAACAAATTAAAAAAAACCACACAACCGGAGGAGGAGAGTGCGGGTGAGCTTGGCTCGCCTGCAGTAGCAGGAGAAGGGAGCCAAGTGGCTCCGGGACTCGTGGTGAGGCGCTGGACTCGTCCAGCAGGCCCCACACACGGGAGTCTAATAGAAGGGGGTCGGACTCAGAGTCCGACACAACATTGGCGGAGCGGCTGAGCGTGAGCTCGAAAGGCTCACGCCGCCGCGCGACGGGGACGTTCAAGCGCCCCAGGCTGGAGGAGGACAGTTTGTCCCCGTCCTCCGGCGCTCAGGAGGCGCCTCCCCCCAAGGTCCCCACGGCAGCGCGGGGTAGGGGCGGCAAGGGCAGCGGTCGCCGGAAACCGGCACCAGCTGCCTGCGCGGAGTCAGCCGAGCAGCTGGCCGCGGAGGGCAGGCTCTCTCAAGTGCTGCCCGCTCGGAGTCCTCTGCGGCCGAGATGTCCGGCGTGGAGATGTCGGAGGGCGAGCGCGGCTCTGAGAGCGAGAGCTGCTCCGGGGGCCTCCAACAGGCCATTACGGCGGAGCTCTACAAGCTGGCGATGGGGAAATCCCAGCCGGTTAGGCTCCGCCTCCTCAGGGCGGCGGCGGCCACAATAACGGAGGCGGCCTTGGAGCAGTGTGCGGTGCCCACTGCGGGAAAGGTGCGCTCCGAGCTGGCCGAGATGCGGCGAGAGCTGGCGCGCTTGGCGCCTCCAATGCGGCTCTGGAGGCCGAGCTGCGGACGGCCAGGGCCGAGCTCGCCGCTGCTCGCGGCAGTCGCCCCCAGCCCCCGGCGGAGGCCGACGTAGTCGGACTGCTGCGGGCGGAGTTGGCTGCCTTCCAGCGACGTTTCGACGTGCTGGAGGGCAGGCTCTTGCGCCCCCACTCGCGGCGAGTCAGGTCGCCCCCGCGGTCCCGCGGTCGTACGCGGCCGCTGCGGCCAAGCCTTCGACCTCGGGTCAGGCTAGCCGCAGCTCCCAACCGCCGGCAAGGGCGCGACCGGCTGCCCCAGCGAGGGCCTCGGCGCCCCCGCCGGCGCAGACCCCAGCTGCGCCGACGGCGCCAGCGCCCGCAGGGCGCAAGGAGAGGAGAGACGCTCCAGCCCGGCAGGCTGGAGTTGCGGCAGCGGTGGTGGAACCCGCCCCGCAGCGGAGGACGGCGGCGGGTGGCAAATCGCCGGCGAGGCGAGGAGAGTCGCCAGGAGGGCCGGAAGCGCCGCAAAAGGCGCAGCGGCAGCGACGGCAGCAGCAGCGCAGGGAGAAACGCGCTGCTGCCTTGCTCCTCGCCCCTAAGACCGCGGCTGTAGTGATTACGCTGCAGCCCGAGGCGGTCAATAGGGGCGTCACTTACGGCGACGTCCTCGCCAAATTGAAGGGGGCGGTATCTCCTGCGGAGTTCGGGGCCCAGACGGGTTCGCGGTCAAGGTGACCGCTACCGGAGCCCGTCTTTTGGAGGTCCCCGGCGCGACCAGCGGCCCATCGGCCGACGCCCTGGCCGAGAGGCTTAGGGCGTGCCTCGGTGCGGACGAGGCCCGCGTGTCCAGGCCAACCAAATGCCTGGATGTCAGGATCTTGGGCCTGGACGACTCCGTAACGGAGAGTGAGGTGGTGGCCGCTGTGGCCAGGACGGGAGGGTGCCCTGCTGACCAGTTAAGGCAGGCGCCATCCGCCGGACAACTCGGGGCTGCGCACTGTTGTGGTCAGCTGCCCCGTCACAGCGGCCAAGAAGCTGAAGGAGGGCAAAAGGCTCTTGGTGGGATGGGTCTCGGCGCAGGTCAAGCTGCTCGAGACCCGGCCTCTGAGGTGCTACCGCTGTCACGTGGGGGAGCACGTGAGTGTCAAATGCACCTCGGAGGTGGACCGCAGCGACTGTTGCTTCCGCTGCGGTCGGCCCGGTCACAAGGCCGGCTCGTGCTCCGCCCCGCTGCACTGCAATGCATGTGCGGCGGCTGGCAAGCCGGCCAATCACCGGGTCGGGAGCAAAGGCTGCTCCCCTCCCGCCAAACCCAAGGGCAAAGGTAGGCCCTCCGCCGCCCCTGCCGTTTCCGCCGCCGCCGCCGCCACTGCCACCGCAGTCGCCGCTGCCGCCACTGAGGAGATCGGAATGGACTGCCAATAATGGCCCCATTCCGCCTCCTCCAGGCGAACATCAACCACTGCGCCGCTGCTCAGGATCTCCTGCTCCAGAGCATGGCGCAGTGGTCGATCAATGTCGCCGTGGTCTCCGAGCCGTACTTTGTCCTGCCCAGGGATCACTGGGTGGCGGACCTGGACGGCTCGGTGACCATCATCTCGTCGGCCGCCGCCGGTACCCCGACTCTTGAGGCTGCTCAAAGAGGCCGGGGTTGTGTCGCAGCACGGTTCGGAGAGCTCGCTGTGGTGGGCGTGTACTTCTCTCCGAACCGAACTCTCGCCGAGTTCCACAACTCCTTGAGGGAGTTGGTCACTGTCGTCGTCGGGTTCCGTTCCCTCCCCGTGCTCGTCCTCGGGGACTTCAACGCCAAAAACTTGGCTTGGGGTTCCCGGTTCACCGACGTCCGGGGTAGGATGGTGGAAGACTGGGCCCTTGAGACAGGCCTAGTCGTCCTGAACCGGGGTTCTGTCCCCACGTGTGTGCGGATGCAGGGCGAGTCGGTGGTGGACATTCGTTCGCCAGCCCTGCTCTGTCACCGCGTATTGTTGGCTGGCGCGTCATGGAGGAGGTGGAGACGTACTCCGACCACCGGTATATCCGGTTCGACGTCTCCGCCGAGTCCGCAGACCCGCCGGTCAGACAGGCCCCATGTGGCCCGCGTTGGGCGCTGAAACAGCTGGACCGGGAGCTGCTCCTGGAAGCCGCCATCGTGCAGGCCTGGGTGATACCACCGGTCAGGCCTGCCGACGTTGACGATGAGGCCAAGTGGCTCCAGGACGCCATGTCCAGGATCTGTGACGTGGCGATGCCCCGGATCCGGTCGAGGCAACAGAAGCGCCAGGTGTACTGGTGGTCGCAAGAGCTGGCGGCTCTGCGCAAGGCGTGCACTACTGCGCGACGCCAGTACACTAGGCACCGCAGGCGCCGTATCCGTCCTCCTAATGCGGAGGCGAGAGAGGCGGAGTTATACGAGGGATACAGGGCGGCGAAGGCCCTCCTCAAGGCGGAGATATTGCGGGCCAAGGAGGAGGCCCGCCGAGAGATGCTGGGGACTCTGAATAGAGACCCGTGGGGACGCCCGTACCTGATGGTACGCGACAAGCTCCGTGCTTGGGCTCCCCCGCTCACTCAGAGTCTCCGGCCAGAAGTCTTGGAGGAGGTGATTGGCGCCCTGTTCCCCCGACTGTGGAGGGGCTTCACCCCTCCGTATATGACTCCGCCCCCTGCGGTGCCCGACGCGGGCTACAGCGACGACGACGATGACATCGTCCCAGAGGTGACCGAGGCAGAATTGAGAGCGGCGGTGCGCCGGATGGGCGCCAAGAACACCGCCCCAGGACCCGACGGCCTGCATGGCAAGGCATGGGTCCTGGCCTCAGAGGCTCTCGGGCCTCGATTGATTGGTCTCTACAGCGCATGTCTGGAGAGAGGCCAGTTCCCGCTTCTCTGGAAAGCGGGCAAACTGGTCCTCGTGCGGAAGACGGGGCGCCCTGCGGACTCTCCGTCCGCGTACCGGCCCATAGTGCTGCTCGACGAGGTGGGGAAAGTCTTCGAAAGAATCATTTCGAACCGCCTCGTCGCGCACCTGACGGACATTGGGCCGGACTTGTCGGACGGCCAGTTCGGCTTCCGCAGAGGGCGCTCCACGGTGGACGCCATCATGCGCGTTAGAGACCTCACGACGGGGACTGCAGTGTCCAGGGGTAAGGTCGTAGTGGCGGTGTCTCTGGACATCGCCAACGCCTTCAACTCCCTGCCCTGGAGCTGCATCTTGGAGGCACTCCGATATCATCGGGTGCCTACCTACCTCCGTCGTGTAATCGAGGCTTACCTGACGGACAGGTCCGTCAGCTACCCCGGTCACCGGGGCGAGTGGAACCGGCGAGAGATGTCACGCGGTGTTCCACAGGGTTCGGTTCTGGGGCCGCTCCTGTGGAACATCGGCTATGACTGGGTGCTGCGCACCGACCTCCCGAACGGCGTTAGCACAATATGCTACGCCGACGACACGCTGGTGCTAGCGCACGGGAGGTCGCACCAGGCGGCGGCCGACTTAATGGCGACAGCGGTTGCGACAGTCGTTGAAAGAATCCGGCAGTTGGGACTCGAGGTGGCGCTCCACAAGTCCGAGGCCATGTGTTTTCATGGCCGCGGGAACGCGCCACCTCCGGGTGGGTCCCAAATAACGGCGGGAGGGGTTACCATCGGCGTCGAGACGGCGATGAAGTACCTAGGACTCGTCCTCGACAGTCGGTGGAACTTCATAGAGCATTTCCGACGTTTGGCTCCAAAGTTGGAGAGGACGGGGGCTGCGTTCAAACGCATCCTCCCCAACCTCGGGGGGCCAAACGCCTCCTGCCGGAGGTTATACGCCGGGGTCGTGCGGTCCATGGCCCTCTACGGCGCCCCTGTTTGGGGCAGGGGGGCCGAACTTGTTGCGGCGTCCTGCTCGGACGCTGCTCAAGTCACAGAGGGTCATGGCGATCCGAATGATCCGCGGATACCGCACGATCGCTGGGGAGTCGGCGAACCTCCTTGCCGGATTACCGCCGTGGGATCTGGAGGCGAAGGTGCTCGCGCGCGTGTATAACATGCGCGCGGAGGCACGTCGCCGGGGCGAAACTCCGCTGCCGCGCCAGATAAGTGCGTGGCGGGATGAGCTCCGGCCGATCTCATGCGGAATGGCAGCAACGACTGTCGCAACCGAGGGCTGGGCTCGCTGCCATTGCAGCGGTAAGTCCCCTCTTTGAGGAGTGGCTTGAGAGACGCTACGGCGTCCTCACCTACCGCCTGACGCAGGTCCTCACCGGACATGGAAGTTTCGGGAGGTACCTGTGTCTGATGGGGCGGGAGGAAACGCCCGGGTGTCATCACTGCGAGGACCGCCCTGAGGACACGGTGGAACACACCGTAGCGGAATGCCCTGCGTGGGCTGAGCACCGCCGTGCCCTCAGGGAAGTGATCGGCGATGGCGACCTCTCGCGTCCGGGCCTAGTGCAGGCCATGATGCGGAGCGAGGGGACTGGGATGCCGTCTCCTCCTTTTGCGAAGCAGTCATGCTAGCTAAGGAGGAGGCGGGACGCGTGAGGCAGCGAAGCGCTGCCTCCTCGCACCCAGCCATCGCGAAGGACACACCGGGCGTCGGGGATCGCGGGACGATCTCCGGCCACCGTAAGCGCGGGCCTGCGGACGGCGAGCATGGGTGGCTCCCCGTCCGACCAGAAACAGACCCGAGCGTACGGCGCGTCGCGTTCCGCGCGCGCCTCAAAGAGCCATCAGACCACCACAGATGGGGCCCAATAGGGCCGATGCCGATTCGGAGTCGCGGAGAACCTAACGGGTAACCGGGGCTCCGGCTCGACGTGCAGGAGAAGGAACGGGGTGGTTTTTAGTCAGTAAGAGTCTGACACTCCCTTCCGCCTCACCCAGGCGGGAGCAGTCATTCGATGATTTTCCCCCCTTAAAAAAAAAAAAAAAAAAAAAAATGGGGGTAGTATAGGTTAACAGAAACTACATAGCTTACTTTTTAGCTTCCATCACATCACCAAAGACAAATTATTATTATCTCTCAATTTAAAAATGTGTCGTACTATGCACTTTCAGCTAGTTCCTTTATGAATTTAAAGAAATAAAGAGATGACTAAATGGCTATTATACAATTTTAAATCCATGTTTTATTACCTTTCAGGTTTTTAGAGGGTAATACGATTAAAGTCACAGGCAAATCACTAGTACAAATGTATGTATTAATAATAAAGTGTTATAAAACATTATCCATTAAGTTTAGTTGTTGCCTTTCGCCGCGCAGCCGAAATCAATCCTCTATCAGTAGGTATCCACGATGATTGTATTTTTGATTAGTCGTCGCGAATCAATTCGTTATGATTGAATTTCAATACTTCCGTTGTTTCGCTCAAAACAATCGCTTAGGAAAGTGTGTCGCTGATTTGTTTGTGAAATAAAGTAATTATTATTTAACGAATTTTGTAGTAGATCCGTCTATACTAAGTATTATAAGTTACAATGTCTTTGCTACAACACTGAATAATTGAGAGACTTTGTAAGGACTTGATTAATCTAAAGCACAGAATGCGCAGAAATGGGCCATATTCTTTGTTTATAAAATAAGTGTAAAAGTGGTATTCATCTCCTGAGTTACCAATTAAAGCTTTCAAAATACAAACAATCCTATGCTACGCCATCGTACTTCTTTTCTGCAATGGTATATGATCTTTTGTATTCCTATATAGGCCAGATTCTAGAATAAAGTCGGACCAAAAATGCACTCAAACTATTAAATCCGTCCCAGTGACATGACCAGCGCAATTGTGAAACTGCCGGGTCATATTGACCCAGTCACCGTATCCTACTACTACAAGTTAACTACACACTACACGGCTACAAACATACCAACACGACAGGGTTAAACTATTAAACTTTACCACTTTTTATACGACCAATAAACGCATAATTGATTTCGTCATAAAACCGCTTTTATTGTCATTTAAGATTTAAGTCTGAAATGTGAAACTATAACATATAACACCATAGTATAATCGAGGACTTTATGAACAGGAAAGTGTGGAAAATAGTGTTTAATATAATTTTATATATGTTATTTATTATCAACAGCTGACAACATATGATCGTAAAACATGTTATAATTTTGTAAGGATTACATATCATATAAGCTTATGAGACTTCTACCAAGTTATTTTTGTTAGGAGAATATCTGCTGTTGACCAATCCAGTTGATATCCATGTGATGTCGGAAGATTTTACGCTTACGCGTCATTTTGCATCCTATCCTAGAAGTATCGCAAACATTTCTCGTAATACGAAAATACATAGGTACCTGACGACTAAATAGGTTACCGGGGCTCCCGCTCGAAGCAGGAATAGGAATGGGGTGGTTTTTAGTCAGTAAGAGTCTGACACTCTCCCTCGCATCACCAAGGCGGAAAAAGAAACATTGATGAATGTTGATTCCCCTTCTCCCTTCCAAAAAAAAACTAACATTACCAAGGCCTTCAATAACATATCACTATTTCACTAAGAAATTAGAATACTCAGTATTCGTAAGATCACTGAACAATACAAAATAATTGTATTTTATTTATAAACAAAATGACTCATGTTAAGGAATTATAATACTTTTCTGAATCAGTCGTTGGAACCGTTTAAATGCACACGATATCTACACGGTATATAATTTCGATATATATTTGTATGTACATACATATGTAGGTAGGTACGTCGGCTTTATGATCACTGGTGTGACAGTTGACATGCTCACTATTGAGTCTAGAAATTTCCCTGTTATTAAGGATAAGCTATTATAAAATAAATAAATACTGCACGATCAGCGAAATGGCTGGATGATCGGCTGCTACGTAACGTAACGCGTCGAGATCAATTCCCGCACGGAACAACTCTTTGCATAATCAAAAATAATTAAAATTTCATTATACTTAGAAAAAATATGCTAAGAATACCTCCAACAAACCTTAGAAAGAACAATAGTCGTGAATTTTATGTGGAAAATTAGAAATTCAACCAACAAAACCATGCAATTCCATTCAACATCAATCAAATACATAGGTAAGTACTAGTGCAGAAACCTCCATCACAACTGACCGTAGACCTCATCAACATTGATAGTATATTTCAGACAATAACTTTCCACCGAAACCTCATATTACACGCACATTTCGCAGACGAATACAGGGCCGGATTTATAACAGAGCCCCAAGGGTAAAAGCTGTGGGGCCCCAAATCGTATTAGATACGGAGAAAATTTTACGAATAAAAAACAACAGCGACAAGAAAGTGTTGTATTTCTGATATGTCACTATAATAATATTGTACACTGGCGGTAAAGCTGAAAACAAAAACTTACAGCTGAAAATTGTAGTTATGTAGGTACATGCAGAAACTTTAACAGAAAAGCATTTTTTGTAACTGAAACAGTAATCTATCAAACCGATCCACCAAGGCCCCACAAACTACCAATCCGTCCCTGTACAACGAAAGTTCACATTCAATTTGCCTCAGCCTCTATCGGAGTGAAATTCACATCTTTCCTTACGAATTATTATTTTCCTCGGCGGAGCGCGTAACCACTAACGATTGCCAAGTAAAAACCGGTGGTAACGACCCGCAATACTCATGGTTACTGCACCTTGTAAATATTGTCTTGTTTTACAATATTTAATGTTCGCGAAATCAGTGCAGCGAGACAGCCTGCCGTCTTTTTGTACGGTGTAATTTACTGCCGACTGCGACCTGTTGATTTTTGTAATTGTTTGAAAAAATATTTCTGTGTCATTGATTTTTCTTATACATATTTCATTGGTTTTCAGTAGATTTTCACAGCATTTGCAATAGCAAGAATAATTAAGATTTGTACTTTACATTTTAGGTTTCATTTACATTCATCACTTCTACTTTCGGCTAATATCTGTCTATTTAAAATAAATATTTGTTCAAAATTTACCATCGCTTTAAGTATTTAGCAAAAATGTTTTAACCGAAAGTCCAAATATTTTTATGGTTCGGTTGCGTAAAGGCAATCTCTACATACTCTATGCTATTTAAAACTGCATAGTGCCTAAAGTAGTTTAACTTAACCGTAGTTTACTATTTTTAACAAAACGTATGTTTTGTTTTTCCTAATCTGCATATAATTTTTACAGACCATAAAGTCTATTATCAATCAGCTTTGGAAGACAACTAACACAATAAGACTCTTCCTGATTAAAAACCACAAGCTTATAGGGTGATGCTAAGAAAAAAAATGATCAGCGTCATCATCCTAGACCCAAACTCAAGACAAACCTGCTGATTAAAACATAAAATTTGGTTCAAGAAATTGAGCTGTGTCACTGTTCTCAAATCAATCCAATAAAGATACACAATACACATGCAAATAAGGTACCGCGGGAGGATAATGATTGATTTAAAAAAAAATTCATAAAAAGAGTCACTCAAAACTATACACCGATCAAAACCGTACTCAACTCAAAAATAGAGTGGATTTACGCATCTCGATACTTATGTATTTCAAAAACACATACATACATACATTACATTATATAACATCACGCCTTTTATCCCCGAAGGAGTAGGCAGAGGTGTACATTACGACACTCAATGCCACTGTACAATGTAACACCCACTTTTCACTATTTATGTTATGAGTCCCATGTAATAGGGGGTGAGCCTATTGATATATACCGGGCGTAATTCCAGACTCCGTGCTACTACTGAGATTTAAAAAAAAAAACCAGTAATACTTTGCCCGACCCGGGAATTGAACCCGAGACCTATTGCAGTCGCACTTGCAACCACTCGGCCAACGAGGCAGTCAAAAACAACGTGTTTTCAAAAACACGTAACTAAAAACCAGGTTAACCACAACATTCTTAGGCTTTACTTAACAAAACGAAAGCTCTATTTGTTGAGCACAATAGAAATGCAAATATTAACACCTAGAGACCTAGTGTTAGCATAGTACATAGACTAATCTTTGGAAATTACGATAATATCGATGCTTTGAACAGGAATTATATAAGCAACATTGTTTCGCTATTAGCTCGCACAAAATCTTAGATAATAATTATGTATGCAGTTACTTGTGATTATTTATGGTTTGATTACTACATAAAATTGTATTGAGTACCTTATAGATAAGAATTATTAGGAATTTTAAATGATAATACTTAGATCGTCGAGGCTACAGATATATATCCTTCATACATACATAACTTCACGCCTGCCTCCCAAGACTGATGACTGTTGAGAAAGCGAAAGAGGTATTTATTTATTTATTTTATCTTTATTACACACATCCAGATTTTTTTTTTACTTGCAGTAGTAATTAGAGTACAATGGTGCGGTCTTATCACACGTGGCGATTTCTTCCAAACAAATTTTGGATGGAAGTTTTAAAAAGAATCTGGGAATGGGTAAGTGCACTATAATGCAAAAGAATGGAAGGAACGGATTTAAGGTATCCAAGAATCGTAGCAATTGGGATTTCTATAGTCACTGCCTACCTCCATGGGAGACAGGCGTGGGGTCTGTATCCTCTAAAGAGTAAAATTGATTAGTCAATGAAACTTATTGAATTAACTGGTATCATCAGATATTCATCTAAGTGATGTTTAGTTTCTTGCGTCCTTTTTTTTCTTAAAAACACCGTTGCCCCACACTAGGATTATCTCCTGTGTCGTGGGTGCGTTTACAAACATACAAGTTCACAAACGCACGACACCCAGACCCGTGCACGGCAGCCGGTTGCCCAGCCACCGCACCAACCGTGCAGTCTAAGTTTTTATAGGAATCTACAATTTGGTACAAGCAAATAGCTTCACTGAGGACTGGTCACTGGACTGACACTTATTATCTTAACGTATTTTGTTTGACGTTCAAAAGTGGTCCTTATGTGAATCTAATTGAAATTCATAAATTATTTTTAAAGACTGCAGTTGTTTGAAGACTTGCAGCTCGGTGTTCAAGAATCAAAGTGTAAAATGTAATTTTCTTCGTATATACGTTTACCCGGTATTTATACTCATAAGATTTATCACATTATCTGATAGTACAATCTGTCTTCACCTTGGAGTACTAAGATGTGTAATGTAATTACTACAAGCTACTCACATAAAACGGTTAAGTTTCATTATTAAATCTCGAGACATAAAGCCATTGACCACAAACCTTCATAGACATTAGCAGTTTACTGTCGATTTCTCCATAAAACCTTACTTTTACGAGTTGGTACATTGCACTTTTATTTTTATTAAGGGTAATTTTCCTTTACAGTATTTGATTGTTTTTAATTAGTTGTTCGTTGTTCGTATATTATTAGTTTCGAATGACTCTATTCGTATTCGCACAAATATTACAGAGTTAATGACAAAGAAAACCGAAGAAAAAGTTGATATAGGTATATAATTTATTTCAAGTATACAGTCGCTTTTGCCTCGGTTAAGTAAGACCATCCTAATACATGTTTGATTCATCCACATTTCTTATTTCAAATCCAAAATTATTCAGAATCTTTTACTCCATCATTTAACAGAAATTTTCTAAATTGACGAGTAGTTCTTGTAACTCAAAAAATAGCGAACCACATTAATCTACAAAACACGAGTAATATGGTATTTTAGGGTAAAAAAGTCATCGTAGCATAAAATCACCTACACCAATAGAGGTATCAAACTGCTGGAGAGACGTGACAATAAGCCTTATCAGGTGAAGAAATGTATGTACGATACATAGGCATATAAGTCTATAATTTAAGCTCTGCACCTGACTCTCACATAATTATCTGAAACGCTTGGCACTCGGTATAAGCCCGCACTATAGAATAATGCTACCAATTTGAATCGATACCATCTAATTTCATAAATATGTGTGAGCAACTGGTTTCGTAACTAGATAATATAATGATAATGACTTGTAGTACGTGCGTTATCGCTTGATCTTGCATAGAGATATATCGTCGTGTTGTAGACGTGTATATTAAATTAATACCTTCTTATAGGACGACTATTTCTAAGAGACTGTTGAGGATCTAAACATGTAAAATAACAAAAGTTTGTTTCACTCTGTTCGTGTACAAAAATGTTACACACGTCATTTTCGACTAATATAGTTAGGAAGTACAACTAGAAAACTGAAACTAAATGAAATAAAAAAAATCACCTAACAGTACAGTAAACAAAACTCATCGAAAAACGTGGAGCTGCAAAGAAAATTGAAACAAAAAAAAGAGAGAAAGAATAAAAAGATCCACAATTTCCACTTCACACCCAACAAAACAAATCTTAAAGATGATCAATTGTAGTTTAATAAAAAAAAGTAACTATAAACACATAAAACACAAATAGCCGGAGGCCAAAACCGCGGATAACAAAAGTGATCCATAAATCTGACTTCGGCACCGACTCGCGCCGAAGAAAGCCGAAGAGGTAGGAGCGCACGCGCCGGTCTGCCGATACGCCCTTGTAATTGTGTAGATAATTATCATCTTAACAATTTATTGCCGTTATTATTTTCTTAGCCATTAGCCGCTTTTTAATGGAGCGTAAAACATCTATACCTTCGCGTTATCTCAAAATATTGACGGTAACACAGGAAAGGTAGTATCTGTTATATCTACGTATAAAGGTAATTAATTTAACGACATATATTGGTAAACTATTGCAATAGCAATCTGTATTTTCACTTAACATGTAATCAGTGGTGTATTGCTTAATGTAGGTTGGACGTATGGCTGGCAATTTGATGTCGATACGAATTCATATGATGACTGTGTCATATCTTATGCTTAGTTGTCGATAGATCGAGGTATCGAGGCTATATTGGAAAGATGTACTATTTATTTACGAGACAAAATTCAATCGATTCGACAGTATAATATCCAAAGATGTGACAAGTAATTAAAATGTCCATTAAAAAATATTACAATGAGTTTAAAGTAACTCGTGTGTTCATAAGTTTTGAGACAAATTAAAAGTTGCATATCTTTTTAAATAATAAACTTATATTTATTAAAACAATAACAAACATTAAGTAGATAGTAAGTAAAAATTAAATATAATTATTATTCAAAATGACCACCCCTGTTTTTAATACATACCCTTAGACGATTTGGCCAGTCATCAATGGCGGCACGAATCTTTTCCAGAGGAATTCGCTTCGCTTCTCGGACAAGAGCTCGCTTAAGTGACTCCAAGTTTGGGTGGGACTTTCGGCAGGCTCTGAGCTCTAATTCGGTCCATAGAGAATAATCCAGCGGGTTGAGTTCGGGGCTGGAGGAGGGCCATTCGTTCGCCGCAATGAAGGCCGGCACATTTTCCTTCAGCCAAGCTTGGGTGGTGTTAGCCTTATGGGATGACGCCGAGTCTTGCTGGAAAACCCAATACTTGTTATGGAATAGGGTATTAGACAGGGGTTTCACAACAGTCTCTAGAATGTCACTTTGATAATTTTTGGCTTTCATCTTGACGCCTTGTTGGCAGAAATGAAGCTGAGTGACACCTTCGTACGAAACTCCCCACCATACCATGACACTAGCCGGATGATGAGTACGCGAGACATTCCGTGCTGAAGGTGGGACATCCTTGCTACTTTTGGCATACACTTTATTATTTTGTCGATTGAACTTTTCTTCGACGGTAAAGATTTTCTCGTCGGTGAAGAGTATCTTCCTCGCATCGTGTCTCCTAAGCAGTATTGGACAACGTTCGCATCGCAATTGACGAAGGCGATCGTTTAAAAAGTGTACTTTTCTACGGCTATACGCCTTAACCTTGAGATCATATTTCAGTATTCTGTTGACTGAAACGCGCGAAATATTGGTCTGCAGAGCGAGTTTCTTCTGAGTGCGACATGGATTTCGGCGAAGTCGCTCTCGGATGATTTTAATGTTCGCAGGCGTCCTCACAGAGCGTGGACGACCACTTCTTTGCCGATCATGTAAAGAACTTATCTCCTGGTATCGTTTAATAGTGTAATACACGAAGTTACGGCTCACACCAAAACTTTTCAGTTCTCGGAAAATGTCCATAGGTTTTCTTCCCACCTTAAATAATGAAATGACGGTCGCACGTAATTCTTTTGTTCTCTCCATTACGAGAAAATTTAAATAAAATAATCCAAAATCATAGATATTAAAAGTTAACATTCCAAATTCAAAATTAGAAAAAGAAATATACAGCAGCCAGTAATTTTTATTTTATTTTTATAAGCAAAAAGTTTGTCTCAAAACTTATGAACACACGAAGTATAAACAAGGATGTTGAAAAAAAGACGGATACCGTCTCTTGAAACAACGACTGTGGTAGCTGTCTACCATAGAGTACGCAGAACATAAACACATTGACACAAAATATATCATCTCATTTTCTTTAGTCTGGTAACGTGATAACTACAAGTAGACATAAAAAGGCACTGACATATTGGTGCTTCAATAATTTCTAAGCCACATTATGTCCGCCTATTTTTCAACGTCCTCGGTAAAAAATAAGTCCTTTTCCTAATATTCCATTTAAACATAAACATCTCAACGATAGTAAAACAATTACGCATACACACAATCAACACAGAAAATCCATGTGGAAAGGTTTTCTATAAGTGAGACACGGTCAAAGGGGGCGGGTGGCCAGGCGGGCGTCCTAAATACGAAACTGTGATAAACAGAGGCGATACAAATTAACAACAATAATCGAGCCAACGAGGGAACGCAATAACAAACGGAAAGTGTTCTCTAGGGGTACATGAACACAAACTGCTTAGGAATACATTAAAATATAATTATTCTGCGGTCAAATTCATTACTAAGACAGGCAAGAAAGGTTTAAGGTCCACGAAATCACAGGGGAGACTCACGGGAGGATATTAATGCCTTGTTAGAAAATGATTTACACAACATACAATTTAAATAAATAAATCAGAACTTAATGTGATTATACTAATAAGCATTATGAGTCGTTGAAGAAAACTTGGGATAAAATCGGACCGAGGATACTACCTTGAGGAACTCTATTTGATAATGAATCTTTATTGTTATGTGTTATTAATTTCCAAGACCACTCACTAAAACGTCTTAAACTACTTACCTACACTTAGAACAACTCATTCACATTTCTTAGAAATAAAATTTGCAACAAACAATATTGACAAAGAATAAAGACAGACAGATGGTTCCGAGTTACAGAATGACAAAGGATAAATAAACACAGACGCTGAAGCACGTTTCGCTCCTCATCGAAATAAGTAAAAATTGATAACGAGGATCCTTGACCTCCCAGAACCACGTGCGACTTACAAAAACGAGAATAACTGTGTCTTGAAGCAATTTACAGCAATACCAATGATTCATACTTCTTCGTAAGAACCATATTGGTTTGATTGTACAAAACAAGCAAAAATGTTGATCGTATAACAGAGCATAAAGTTTAGGATTCACTAGGGTACGAAATTAGCAATGTGGCTCGGCGCAGGCAAGCAAATGTCGTGTAACGCATTGCATGTTGCACGGTGTCACTAAACACATGCCTAAGAAGGACCTACTCATTACAGGGTAACATCCCACTTTGTTCCCCAATGTTATATGTTCTTATTTAATTTTATAAGTAGGGAAATTTATCACATGCCCTGTGTGAGGTCAGAAAGAGTGCCAGACTTTTACTGACTAAAACCCGCATTGCTTTAACAAAGCAGTTCTACTTCAAACCGGAGCCCAGTACCTCTTGCGGTTGTCTGCAATCTCAGACTTTATGCCTACAACAACTCCCACAACATATAGCGCAACGTATACCTCAGTGAACCTTAAGCCTAAAAGTCTGAGCTCGACAAATTAACCCAATAAATCAATAAAAATAATAACAGCTGTTCGAAGTGGTTGCGTTGAGTACTCGAGTGTACTGCAGTATACGACGAAAGAGATAACACGTCGAGAATACAGGCACAACGCTACAACGAATGTACCAAGCACACGCGAATTATATCTAGATGTATGCGAGCAGGCATATTGATGCCGTTAGCGGTGTGTGCGCGAAACTACGTCGCAGTACGCAATATGCCTTGTGAATTTGTTTACCGTGATAATTGGTGACCTTTGACATTCAAGAGAAAGAATATATTTGAGAAACCATTTTTTCACCATTGATAAGTGATTGTGAAGTAACATCTATCGGAAGATTACATGATGGTATAATATCTTAACAAGATACTCTCCTTTTAAATTTTCCTTCCTTCCTTCACCATAATTTTTCAATTCATCTTAGAATCACCTTTATGTCCCATGTTTATTCACTTCGCATACTGTACCTACAAATACATCAAACGAAACTCAATGAATTTCGTTACTGAATGTAAGATCGTAATCGTTACTAAACTATGTACTGTCAAGAATAAAATCTATAATCTATAAAGCAATATTTTGGCAGCAGCTGCAACCGGCGGCTGAGCAAGATTTCGCACGTACTGCGATGCTATCGGTGATTCGATCTGATTTGTACAAGACACGACTACAAAAGGAAGAAGCGTGCCTATGAACAAAGTTTGTATTATGACGGTCGATATAAAATTCTAGATTGTTGTAAATAAAAATGAGAGCATAAATACCTTGTGAAAAAATTTACAGGAAAAGCTATTTTTTAAGGGACAAGCCCTGCCATATCCTGCCAAAACCGCTGCAACTCCTGTAAGCCAGGATCTACAGTAGATACAACCATGAAAACACCGGAACACTGAAGTCCGGCGCGTCCCAGGGACATGAATAGCTGTTTTGGTTCTCGCAACGAAGTGAATCAGAAGATATTATAAGAGGAGAAAAAAAACGATAATTTCCACTTCCCTCGGTAACACAGGAAAAGCTAGTGAAATGAGCTACCGCAACAGTAAAATTAATATGTAAATAAAAAACTTCATATTATTAAAAAACGAACTTCATGCTATTGGCCTTGACCTAAATTTTTCCAAATGTGAGATATTTTTAGATGACTCTACCGACAGACAGACCATAACAAAATTTAATACTTTTGCGCCTAATATCTTGGTGGTTGATAAGTGTTCACTTCGCCTCCTAGGTGCGCCCGTCTTCGAGGACTCTTTTCCAAGTTTTATTGAAGAAAAAATTCAAAATTTTTCTGTCGTTTCAGAAAAACTATATAACATTAGAATGCATTCGGCTTATACTATTATTCGGTTTTGTTGCTTTGGTCCCAAATTTATGTACTATTTGCGGTCGACCCACCTCTGGTCTGCACCCCTTCTTTAGAAAAAATTGACCAAATTATTAGGCGAACCCTGTCCTTAATTTTGAATGTGGCTCTTGATGACCGAGCTTGGACACAAGCCACTCTGCCTGTCCGCATGGGTGAGCTTGGCGTCCGTAAAATTTCCAGTGTAAACCTACCGGCTTTCATATCTTTCGCCCATGGTACTAAAGAATTAACCAGGAAAATTCTTTCTCAATCACTGGTTAATTTTGATGTACCATATTTAGTGGAAGCTGTGAATGCTTGGAAAATCGCTTGCCCAAATATTGACCCCCCTGTCAAATCACTCTCCCAGAGACAATGGGACGAGCCGCTCTGCAGATAAGTGAGCGAAAATCTTTTGAACTCCTCTTGTTCAACTGCAGAGAGAGCTCGCCTTTTGGCTGTGGGTGAGTGGGAGTCGGGGTTATGGCTTCTTGCTTTACCTTCGTCTAACCTAGGTACTTTGTTGGACGACACCACGTTCCGCGCTGCAATTTGTTTAAGGCTTGGAGCTTCATTTTGTTCACCTCATCGTTGTCGTTGTGGTGAAGTTGTCAATAGCCTTGGACACCACGGCTTGTCATGTAGCCGTAGTGCGGGCCGTTTTGCTCGACACGCAAGTATTAATGACATAATTCGTCGAGCTCTTGCCTCCGTTGGCGTGCCAGCTACTTTAGAACCTAATGGCTTGGTACGCGACGATGGCCAGAGACCCGACGGTATGTCATTATTCCCTTGGAAGATGGGTAGGGCTTTAGTATGGGACGCCACTTGCGTTGATACTCTGGCGCCATCCCATCTTCCAAGCTCAGCGTGTCGAGCCGGTGCTGCCGCTGCCGCTGCCGAGAACCTCAAACGGCGAAAGTATAATAGCCTGATTGGCAATAATATGCTTTCGAACCGTTTGGGGTTGAAACTTTAGGGCCGTGGGGCCCAAGTGCACATCTTCTTTACAAAGATATTGTAAGGAGGATGGTTGACACTTCAGGTGATCGAAGGGCTGGCTACTACCTTGGGCAAAGGTTAAGCATTGCCATTCAACGTGGCAATGCTGCCAGTCTTTTGGGCACCCTACCTCACGGTAGCGATGAAAAATATTTTCTTTGATGCCTTATAATTTTTTTTTTCATTATTATTATTTTTTCATTAGGTATTATTATTTTTTCATTATTATTATTTTTTCATTATTATTATTTTTTAAGGTGTAAATATTTTAGTTTTAATAAAAAATATTTATTACCAGCCCAAAACATACACGTTCATCCAGTTTATACAATGACAACCGCTCCAAGTTACTTAACTCGTCGAGTACCGTATTTATAGACACAATTAAAGAACAATAGGTTGCGGTCACCGGTGACCGCTTGGTGTTTGACAGTTTAAATAAAAATAAACTAATATGTTTTGAATTCTGCTATAAATAAGTGTCCTTTTCAACTATCTTAATTCAATATTCAGATTCTGTGAAACCAAACATCTTTATAATAAGATACTTCACTATGTATACTACGACTTACATAGGTCATAAACGCCACACAAGCGAACAACATAGTACAATTTCTAATCGATTAAAAAACTCAGTGATGTGTCAATCAATATGTCAAATTCGATTTCTTAATGTGTCGATATCGGCTCATTTAATAATAAATCAATCATTCGGAAAATACAAGGCAAATTGATATGAACAAGAGCCTACAAGCGGTACTGGAGACAGGTTTACAAATGACGCATAAGGACTTTTTTATTGCGAACAGTAAAATGAGTACCTAAATGTACTCGATAGACTGATTTTATTCGATTTTTATTTACTTTTACAAATAACATTCCACAACCTTAAATTCGTTATGGGCAATGCCGATTTAGATTCTCAGTACGAATTTTACCTTTAAAACAATCAACCAACTGCTTGTTCGGAAATACTCAAAGAAGGTTGGAATGTATTATTAAAATTATCTTTGGTGGTCTGGCTGGTGGCTGGTCACATATTTGCCTGCTTAGAATAGGTACACTCTATGTATATTACAACCAGGCCTAAATTTCATTCATTAGAAATAAACTTTTAAACGACAAAAGGTAGGAGTGCTTTATGACCACCTTTACCCTCAAGAAATAATTCAGAGGCGTGATTCTACATTATCTGTCGGCTCGTTTGTGACTATTGCAAATTGTACAGTCAAGCCAATGCATTTCACATAGTATGCAATAACAAAGATAATGACAAGTCATCATGTCATCTTTAAGCATAATCAGATCTGCAAATCAATGTTCCTGTTCGCTTTCAATAATAGTATTGGCATTCTATCTGTCGCCTTTCAATGCAATCTCGTATAGACATGAACACAATTAGTTCAATTAAAACCAAAACAAGCAAACAGTTATCGCACTTGATACGAATGCGATACGGCCAATAATGGCTTGTCAATTAGCTGGCGATTCTGACTGTTGCAGCGACATGATGACTCAACGTTTGATTCTGCTTATTACTTTAGGAAAGTGACGTGAAAATCTTCACTCATGCGGTCAATTCAAACGCTAGTGCATGTTGTGAGTGTAATTGATACCATACTCAGTGGCGCTTGAATATGCAACTTCAACAAAGACGCCTGTCTGCCACAAAGAGTTTGGCAGAGATTGTGAAAAATAAAATAGATTTGAATAATTTTAAGGAAATTAAATGCCCTAATGACCTACTGACAATACTTAACTAAAATTGTAGTCAACTAATAGGTTTTGTATTTATAGTTTGAAATGAAACAATAACTTATTTTTTATTGTACTTACCTGATTGGCACAAATTGCATATTTTAATCATTTAACGTGATATCATTTATTTTATCCTACAACAATCAGTTTCTAAGAGGAAAACAGTCATACCTAACTCACAAGTGATTACCTACAATTTAACTTGAAAAGTAAAAAACGCTCGTAAAAATAAAATAAATTCTATTGTCTACAAAACATCAAATTGACTCCTGGTATTTACAGTCTATTTAACCTCTTGACCGTCGCAACAAAAAGAAAGTTACATGGCGCGTTAAACACGGGAAATTCATCCAAATTACTGTTTAGTAGCGTTTTACTCTAATTACGGGGATTCATCAAAATATCGCATTGAGGGCGAGCGTCCGCCATTAAGCTGCAATGACAATGACAGAAAAATTGGCGGGAAATGTGACGTTTAAAGCGTCTCGACGCGACGCGTTTCACCAAATAAGATGCGTTCTTAAAATGTACTTACTGTATTTTAAAATATACATATTTTTATATATTGAACGTAATTTAGAATTACATATTGTAAATTCTTTAGGCCAGGTCTGTTTTCTAATTGGCTACGCTACGGCTACGGAGCTGCTACACCTAAACTCAACTATAAATACATATATGTATTCTTCCTCGCCACCAAAAACTGCAACCGTTTTCGCAGTCCACAGTGCAGACAGCAGCCTAACGGTTCGTGAAATGACCCAAAATGACAGTTAATGACAACGGCTCGATTTATAGCATAATGGTGAAATTGGGCGTCATTGGCGCGTCTGTCACTAATGATCTCGATGATGCGGGGACATAATGCTCTATTGTGACGTAGTTACCTATTTTAGAGTACCTTTTAAACTAGACTTTACTTTCCTCTTCCACTACAAAAGTGACTTTATTATTTAAACTGTCAAACACCAAGCGGTCACCGGTGACCGCGACCTATTGTTCTTTAATTGTGTCTATAAAACCGGTACTCGACGAGTTAAATTGCCTCTATACAATAATAAATAGGGTTATTCCTTTTATCTCCAAAAATAGTCAACAATAATGATATTGCGAATACAAATGATGGATATAATATAGCAGGACAAATATAAAAAACAATGGCAGTTTATATTTTTGGTTGTGTTCTCGCATGTAACAAAAACTACTATAATAAAATCATAAAATTTATAATTATGTTACTAAGTTAATTTATAAAAAAATATTAGGTCTAAAGTTCTTTGATTGTTTTGTGTTAAACTTCTCCGACTTTCCAGACTGATCTCTCTTCCATCTCTCTAACTGCACAACCAAAACACCTCTAACATAATTGAACAATGGTTACAATAAAGCAAAACCAACTACATTTTTATTTATACAGAACCCAACTTCTCTGCAACGCACTCTATGGTTATTGTAAAACTTTTTGGAACGCTCGGTACAGTGACCCAAAAACTACAAATCGTTGCTACTTTCGAATCTAAGGTATAAATTACATATTTTTTTTTACAATTCATGTCATCCGCGACAAAATGGCTTTTAATCCTAATATTAGTCAGAGCGAGGCTTTGTACGGTCGAAAAGTTTGTCTAGACGGCCTCATTCAAAACTGGCAAGTCATGTTGGTAGATTGATGAGAAATTGGCCACAATTTTCGCTACTCGATAGCTCTAACTAACACGCTGTTGTTAGATATTTGGATGTTACATAAAGCTATTTTTAGTTTATTTATTTTTAATCCATAATTACTCTCATCAATTTTTATCAAATCAAAAAAGTTTGCTTTTAATGAACCACGATAGACAATGTACAAATGCAAATGGTATTACATTTTAATGTAAGAACTATTCTAAATAAAATCAACAATAACATCTAATTTTTAATTATGTATATCAAACTTCATCAAAATCCTCTCAGCAAAAAAAGTGGGAAAACCCCTCTTAAAACTAATACAAACTGTACCCTTCGTAAATGCAATGTGTCATAGAATCAACCGATATGAAAAATAGTGTAATAATATTATTAAACATCTAATCTCATGTTTATATTTCGACAGCTGACCAATCGAGAACAAGAAAAGATATCGTAAGTACTTTATTACAGGTGACGACACACACGTCAAGATATCCCTAAAACACCCAATCCGTTCAATAGACTATCAACTTTATTACAAAAAAATAAAGTACAAAGTATTCTAAAGAAAGCCAGCTTTGGGATAACTTGATATGCTGTCAATACCTACTTGTAAATAACTATAGAGGTGTTATATAAGGCAGTATTATGGAGCAAAGAGGTGAAACTGTATACAAGTAAAACTAATCCCAAATCGAGGTATGAAACAAAGGCAGGCGAGGCGTACTTTCACTGCGCTCTTCATTAATCAAAATGAATTAATCTAAATAAAGCCTTCGACTACTCTTTTATGTGCATTACTGTGTGCTGTGAATACATTTCATCTAATGATATATTTGAAGACTTAACTATGACTTTATTATTAGTTGTAAATGAGACTGGTAAGCCAAAAACCAAGAGCTCGATTATTAACCTAGAAATATCGATAATTCGGTAAAAAGATACTTTTAACTACAGCTTGATTGGCGATTCCATAAGAAGCTCATTTTTGATAACGACGACTAAACCATTCATAAATACATTTCTAAAATAGTTTTGTAGAAGAAATGAGTCTTTATTTGTAACTGCGGCTTAAGTTATGTGCACTGAAATATCGATTGAAAAAAAATTAACATCCTTACCAAAAGGACACAATTTCTCAACAAAAAGTAGAAAAACTTATCCGTCCTAAAAAGATATAACTCGAACTAAATCTTAAATAACCAAATACACTACTGACTTAATAAAACAATCGACTAAAACATCAACCCGTAACTTTTAAGAGTTGCTAGTAATCCGATTACAAACCTATGGAATCGGAAACTTGTGACGTCAATGTAAACCGGAACTAAATACGATCGCGATCATTGACTTGAAGATCGACTTGAAATATGTATTATGTGTTACGCTTGAATGAGCTTCAAAACAAGATTAGTACATAATCAAAAATAATGTTATATGTAGTCTAGTCAGAATACATAACAAAACATCGCGCGGTTTATCCCCGAAGGGGTAGGCAGAGATGTACATTATGCCACTGTATGTATGTGTTGTTGGTGGAATGATTGTTCGTGTGTTTGGTGAACAAAATATTTTATTTTTAAGGCGTGAGTCAGCCTCTTACCGCCGCACTTAGAGTCATTTAATGGATACTTAACCCATTACTTAGCAATCCTTACAGAACAAAATTGTTACCAAGGAATAGTTTAACACCATGACCGTCACGGGGGACAAGGTATGGGCCACGATAGCAGTCAAAGTCAAAGTAATAAAAAAAAATATTTTCAAACATAACAATCTAGAAATATACAGTTTTACTCAAAGCTATATAAAATTCACAATATAAAGTGCCTGAACTGGAACATCCTGTGTTTCAGGCGAGATTAGGTAAAAATAATAAACTCAGAGTACGGCATTTAATGACTAAAAACCCCCCCATTCTTTGCTCCACTCTTGCTCGTAACTCCCGCGGTAACTTACTGTGCTATATCCACAATCCTGGTTAAATGAACAAAGAATCTTTGGATCGACTCCTGGGTAAGCCAAAGTTACATCTTTTCGAAGGTTTCGATAATTGTATGGAATTTTGTTATGACAAGTGTCCTTAATGACCTTATATGAACCTGGTACATGACTATGTTACATTTTGTCCAAGTCGACAATTTCAGGTAGATAATAAAATGCATGATATAATTACACTTAATAAAAATAATGGCCGTATTGAAACTCAAGTAAGTACTATATAAATTCACGGTAATGAAAATGTCTTACAGTACATATTGATAAGCAATATAGATATTGCACAATGTTGCAGCTGCAATACATGATAGCATTGAAGCCAATAAGTGACTTAAAGTATTTTTTTATGGAATTAGCCGGTAAGCAAGCAGAAGGATCATCGCCTGATGGTAAGCAATCGGCGCCGCCCATGGACACCCGAAACACCAGAGGTATTACAAGTGCGTTACCGGCCTTTTAGGGATTAGGAATTAGGATAATTGGGGATTCGGTGATTGGGAAGATTAGGGAGGGGAGTAATTGGGCCTCCGCTGATTTCACTCACACGACGAAACACAACGCAAGTGTTGTTTCACGTCGGTTTTCTGTAAGGCCGTAATATTTTCATACTTCTCATGGGAAATAATTTTACTTTGAAACTAACACGTGATATAAATTATCTCACGGTTCTAAAGAATCTAATAAAACAACATATATCTCACAAAATATAAAACTCAAGCACTAATCATAAAAATAAACAACACAACTTATAGAGGGAGATGTCATTGTATTGTATTGTAAATACAACACACATCACCCAATGAATGGAAGCATTTAATTCAATACATTTCACCTGTCGCTTCATACGAATTGTGCTGTCAAAGTTGTTTGTTTAAATTGTTTATTTGCGATATAATCCCGGTCCTCTCTATTAACTAGAGACGTTCCACTCGATGTAATTAATGCGATTTGATCTCGATTCATAATCGGTTGCGATTCGGAACGAATACAAGCGTTGCTATTGGAATTAATGAGATACGGTGCAGCGCTGTTTGTGTGGGATAGTAAATTATATTTTCTCTAAGAATATGTAAATGTAAAGAGTATTTCAACGCAAATATTCCGTACTAAACCTATAAATGTAGTTTAATTTGCGTTACGCAGAAAAAAGATTAGTATCTTTAATGATTGACATGTTATGCCAAATTGTAATTAACGTTCCTTCATTTCTACACATCCTAGCGGAACCAATGTCCAACGGAATACACATATTTACATAATTATGTATCAAGAAAAAAACATTACAGGTGGTACAAGAACCATCCGATGATTCACAAAAACTTGAAGGAGGTAAAAGTACCATATCTACTTCATGAATGAACTCCTCAATCTACACACAAAAAAATCATGGCCAAAAATCGACAATCTTCAACAACCACAAAGAGAGCATATCTACCAAGCAAAATGCAGTTTCACAAATGCAGAAACTAATGTATCATCTCCTTATTGGCACCTTCAAGCGTGACTGCACACAATTCCTCACACTTCATCACTTTCTTTCATTCCTCAGACCAAACAAAACGACGTCGAAAATCTCACGTACCAGCTAATAAATTATTTTTAAATACATCATAAGTGATGTAATGTAAATAACATCATTAGGAGTATAATGTTTCGCTATAATCTTTATCAAAGAATATGTAAATAGGGCTAGACGCAATAATTAAAAAAAAACAAAATAAGGACCATAGTAGACGGTTGGTTTGTGCTTAGTAAGCAAGTCTCCTTCGGGGAAAAAAGTAAATACTTATTAAATACTCCCTTAGGACTTTCTATGTTTACGATCATACCTACTCCAACAAATATCTTTTCCCTGCTAGAATCGACCAGACAAAAAAAGTAACAAACACGAACATACGCAAGCACCACCTACCGTAAAAGCGTAACATTAAGAAAATAACACCGAGCCTACATAAACAACAGCTTAACTAGTACCTACTTACTAAGTGTTCAGATCTCGTTACAAGCATTTAGAGAACACTATCACCGCTCCCGTTTATATAGGTCCTATTAAATCACGCTTTCGAAACCCCAGACATACGTGAAAACGTAGCGAAATTAAACGCTAAGCACTAAGTACGGGGGTAAATTATACCTCTGGTGTACCAGTGCTAGGCCAGCGATGACTTATTGAACATTAATTGTCAGTAACATGCCCATTGAGCCGCTGATTAATGTGCGTATGCGCCGCTGAACCCCTATTCTTAAACGCGTTGAAATATTCAATTTTACGCATCGATTTACATATCGTGGAGAATTAGATGTGTGTAAATGACAAGTGGTAGAAAGTGCGTAGTAACTTATAGACGAAATTCCTGTAACACTTTCACTGTTAGGGTAGTAGATACAATAATACACACCCTGTGAATTGGAAGATAACTTTGATACTGCGACGAAAGCAGAAATTATGGTACAGGAATAAAAATTCAGGTAGCAACTTACCGATAGCCAAATCATTTTATACCCACGGGCTGGACCTTAACACTACTTTTGGACTGTTTTCCTTTAATTCGATAAATGTACCTGATGTGTGTTTTTCACTTTGTGCGCAAAACCTCGAAAAAATATATTGCAAGTAAACATTAGAACCATCTTGCAACAGAACGAAGATGCAGTAATAGAAACCCAGTCAACAAGTGGAAGGATTTATTCCAATCACGAGGATAGCTCTAATGAGAATTTAACACGAACACGCAACCCGCGGAAGCTTTTGATGCTAATAGCGTTATTTTCATCTATTATTAAGCAGGCAGTGTCTTCTGAGATATAAATAGATACAGCACCTGAGCTAACTGGTAATTAACATGACGAATGAGAACTGATGACTGGGCGAGTGATTAGACATGGCTACTACAGTACAATTTTAGTAGTAATATACCTCTATAGCTTAGGATGGTGACACACTCTTTGACAGCGTTTAAAACCTCCTTGCTTATGTATTTGTACCTTATTTTCATATTGTGCTCAATGATTACCTACAATTATAAGCAATGCAGTCTAGTGTGTTTACGTCTAAAGCGTCGTCGTCTACACTCACTTGGTTGTATGGTAATGGCTTCCCGTAAAGCTCCCATTCAATTACTGGACAAACAAACTGCACGTGTAAACGTGCAATATGCATAAAAGTAACTCGTCAATCATAACAAAAAGCATATATTTTCATCTTAGCATCAGTAATTGTTCACGAAGTGGCCATAACGGGCTCACGGGCCGTGGGGCCGCGTACTACGAGAAGCAATTTATATAATTTTCTATTCGTTCGATCCGCAATAAGATACCATTCAAAGTGAACGGCTACATGGAAGCATGGCTAATGCCTATGCATTACTTTTTTTACCATCACTGACGTAGGAAAAAATCGTAGCGCCCGTCAGTTACGTAACGCTACAGAGCTATAATGGAGGCTGCGCCTGCGCCGCCGTGCGAACTACGAAATGTCGAACAATCCGCGACAGATTATCTGATTTATAATATAAATAATAGACGTTTATGAAGTCTCCGAGAATTTTCTCTCACGGCATCGATTGGGAGAACATAAATCGCTAATTATGTAAGGCGGTACATCTAAGAGAATGTTTTAATTGAGAAAAAATGGTACCCATCAGCTATAAAATAAATCAAATAGGTAATCCAATAAATAAGATCGTTTTCTTATATGTGTTACGTATTCGAATAACCATAAGTACACCATATAACCCAAAGACGGTTGTTTGAAGTACTACACTACTACTACCAAAGAGCCATCGGACCACCACGGATGGGGCCCGATACGGAGCCGCGGAGAACTTAACGGGACTCCGGCTCAAAGTGCAGGAGTAGGAACGGGGTGGTTTTTAGTTAGTAAAAGTCTGACTCACCCAGGCGGCAGGATGATTTTCCCCCCTAAAAAAAAACACTACTACTACAGACGTAGTCGATATGTACTTACAATAAAAAAAAAGAATCAAAACATGAACAATTTATTACAAAACCCAGGAAATCGGAGCACGATACAGTATCTACATCGAACACCGGAATACGGAAACCTAATTAAACCGATTGGACCACAGATTCGCAATTAAAACTATCTAATAATTACCTAATACGAGTTCAGGTAATGTTGTAGATAGTGCCTTTGTATCTACAATATAACATCACTATATTTTTCCTAGAGAGAGATTGAGTAATAGAGACTTCCACTTCGTATCCCTTGTTAGACGCCTGCTTACAATTGAGAATTCAGTTGTTATAAACCCTGATTCCCGATAAATGAACTCAGATGACTGATATTACTATTAAACCAATAAGACCACTAGACATTATATCCATTCTGAGATTCTTCACAGAAAATTATTATCTAATTTTACTTATACCTCTGATCAATAGAGTTAATACTGAATTCGTTACTACCAGTTCTCTTCGTAACAAATACATAGGTACCTAGTAGGTACTGCAACATTTTCATCAGATACTGCTACGGAGTGGAATTATTTGCCAGAGTCTGTATTTCCTGAAGGTCATAACTTGGGTGTCTTCAAGGCCCAAGTGAAAAGGTTGCTTATGGGTCGACGTACTCCATCGTAGACCGCATCATCGCTTACCACCAGGCGAGATAGTGTTCAAACATCGGCCTATCAAATACAAAAAGAAATGATAGGGTTGAACATCGTATGCAGGGGTAAGTATAACAACAACAACAAACAACATGTTACAGCAACGAACAAAGTCATTATTGCGAGACTTGGTGACATTTCGGTTTCATAATACACTGCAGCCAGCAGTAACCTTTCCAACAGACTTTCTGATGTGTACTTTTAGATAGATTAGTTTAATTTTCATTTCATTTCTTATCAAACCTCAGCGGCTGTCATCTGGCCCTTGTGCCCTTTATAATGTAACCTACATCAGTAAACGAAGCATTGTTACGTTTAGAAATTCAAAGTAACTCATTACGTAATGAAATAACGTCGAATTTAATTTTCGGAACATCATTTGAACTTTGTCAGATCGAATTCGGGTCACGTTGTGTATCGAAAGAATTCGATTCATTGAACCGATTCTGCAAGAGCATCCGTAAACCAGAATCAATAATGTGAATGCGGAAGTAATACACAATCAGTAAACAAAAATGACATCTCGTTAAACACAAATATTGGAAAATGAAAAAAAATAAAATATAAAAAAAAATAACATTAAGAGCCGTATAGCAACGAGCTACACATAATCATAGACATCAATATAGGTACTAAATTTTATTCTTATGCATAGTAAGAGTAAAACCATTTCAATTTTACACAGACTATACAAATATTACCACAGATAACTAAGATAAAAGCTGTAAGACCAACCATTTATAACTGCAACGAATTCTGAACGACAACAAAACCATAATGAAGCGTTAACGTGGCAACACTGTTCCTTACTTAAACTAATATCGTTGCCATTTATATTAATCGAGTTTTCGAAAACCATTAAGCGAATTGTTTTATTGATATTTATCTAAATGGCTTGAGTGAGAACATGTTCGAAGTGAGTACGCGCAGTGATATTTACTGATTCAAATCTAGATGAACATTCTTCTTGGTTTTTACAATGTTGTTATTTTGCGAACGAGATTTCGCCTTTCTAAATAAATTAATGATGAGTGCCTCGTTGTTTGAGGGCAAGTGCTGATTTTGAGCCTGATTTGCGGGTTGGTAAAAGTACTACCATTTAAGTTTTAAAATCAAACACTTCACTAGCTGTAGCACCAAGTCTATAATGGTTAGCATTAAATAAATAAATAAACAATTTTTCATGAAAATATTTCATTGGAGTTGATTTAAAAACATTCACGTCACTTTTAAGTAGGAGTTTTATTATTGCAGTTAGATACGGAAACAGTCCCTTTCTTTACAAACTATATTTTTGTTTTCTACTTACTAAAGAAAAGCACTGAATGCAAAAAATCACTCATTATAATTACTAAATACCTATGACTAAATAAAAGAAACATTAAGTAAATGCAACAACGCCATAACATCGTAACAAATATTAAACAATTTTACTTAAGTATCGTTTATAATATTTACAAAGAACATTTTATAACCCAAATAGTGAAAGCTAGACTTTTACTTGGAAAGTACTAGAAGGAATTAAAATGGCCAGTGCCTTGGCAGCCATCTTACAATTAGGCGCGAAGTACATTCAATTCGACGAGGTTTCTAAGCTTTTATAAAGGCATAACATTAATAATATCAATTTATTTTATAATTGTTAGGTACTTAGCCTCGGTTTGATTGAATGAAATCTAAAGGAATAATAAAATCGGCTTACTCTACTTCTTCTGAAGTTATTATAGTAACCTATACATCTATACCCAAGGGGCAAGCGTATTTCTGAACTCCAATAAATACAGATACTGACATATTACCTACTGAATGCACAAAAGTAAAAAACCTAATAGTAATCTTTTTATGGAATAGGAGACAAACGAGCACATCACCTGACGGTAAGCGATCTGCGCCGCCCATAGACACCCGCAACACCAGAGGAGTCACAGGTGCGTTGCCGGCCTTTATTAGGTAACGAAAATTAACTCTTGAAAATCTCATTCTATGACAACTCACAAGACATCAACATATCTTATGAAATGCAAAGTGATATACGACTTGAATAAAATAACTTTCACGCTATTGATCCAACCGTAATTTTTATTTCTTCATAATCAAATCATCCTTTAGACTAGCCATCGTGGATGACGCTGCAACTAACTAAACCTGACAAGCCTGTAATTTCGCATAATGTTCGACTGCACCTTCGCCATCAATATATCACTATGATGATTATGCTTAAAATTACACCCGCTATTGTCATAAACACAATGCATGCACAGACAAATTATTTTATTATTTAAATTAAGTTTTTTATAGCTGAGGTCATCCTAGAGCTTTCTTTTTTATTCTTATGCTTTGAACTTAAAATGATCTTAATGGCAATAATACAGCTTTTTATCGCTTTTTAATTCTAAAGGAATAAAAAGCGATTAGGATTGGATAGGCAAGGGTGCAGCCATTGAAATTAATATTAATACTGACTTTTGTCATTTCTATTATTGAACCACTGATATACTTACACAAAAATAATGTCATCGCTAATAGGTACACACTAAATAATTTTTTAAATCAAACTATATCATTTTTAAATCAGATAAATTAACGTTTAAAAATACCGTCTTCACACTCTCTTTTTTTGTAGTGGGTTAATTATAATATATTAAACCTTTCTCCTAAGTGTAACAAACACTTTTCAACACTTTTCTGAAAACCATATCAAAATTGGTTTATCCAATCGCGAGATAATAACGTACAAACATACATACCGGTTGAAAAACAGAACCTCCTTCTTTTTTTAATTCGGTTACAGATGGCTAATAAACGGAAACATCACCCACACATTCGAATTAAGTCAGGACAATAATTGACTCCAATATATCTTTCCAAAATACATATATTGTAATTGCACATTTGGTTGCCACTTAGGGACTAGCTTCACTTGCTTCCACAAAATTGCTCACACGTAAACTCACTCACAACTTCAACTCCCTTACGTAGTTAGTTAGTAGTTGCCTGTAAGACATTGATTTCTGCACAAGTTTCGCTTTGTAGAACTTGGAACGAAGCCCCAACATGTCTGGTTTAAACGTCTCGGTTATAATTTAATTAAACTTCCAGAAGACTTAACTAGGAATTCATATGATATTCTTTACAATGAAATCAAAATTCAAGATGACTATTTGCCTTTTCTACTTAGTGGATATTTTGTCAATTAGATAGTGGTCAAACGTCTGCTCATAAAATATAAAAAGTAAGAATAACTCTTCAAAGTAATAATTTCGATACTCATTGATTTCCATGCATCAGACAGTAACATCATGCCTGATTATCCATCCTGTATAAGCCACTCTCCTCGTAAACAAAATGCAAAAGTTTTCCGTATTTCCAATGGCATTAGCAAAATCACTCACGATATGTCACTGTTAAAAAAATCATGCAATGCAAATATGAAAACTAATACTATATTCTAATGGAAACGAATTGTAAAGAGTTAATTTCTAATTTTCACACCGCAACGAAAGTCGGATATTAATTTTTTAGTACTACGTAATGTGAAATGGAAATACCAGTGAGTACAGAAGCCAAGCACTTGAACCTATACCAACCTATGAAAATACTGCAATAGAATTTCAACCTTACTTATAAAAGTGTGAAGTTAAAAGTTGATTGCAGAATTCTAACGGTTTTGGATACGTTTATATGCAGTTGTCTGTACATAATATCCTACTGAGCGGTGTAAGTTAGTGTATTAGAGTCGGGGAGCAATTTCCTCGTTTCCTGCAGTTAGCTGGTAATTAATACAAACCCCAGCTGGAACGCAGACCCACATCCTTGTCACTTCCTTGTCAGCTTTATGATAATTAATATTTAGAGTACCTTTATTATATAGACTTACGATAAAATCTACTTAACCGCTTTAATGAAAATTTTATTACTAGGATGTAAATCATATTCTAAGTGATTGCGATATTACAAAAACTGGTCAATTATGAGACACTAATGACCAAATACTCAAACGCCACTCAATTCTAAGACGCGATTAAGTATATTTATCTGTTTTACTGTACACATTTAAGTAGCCTAAGAAACAAATAAATATGGTTCTGTCACTACTAATTATTTTTGTAAAATGACAGACATGGCACAATATTTTAGAACAACTTAAAAATGAGTAGCCTTTCAGTATTCGGGCGTAAATCATGAAGCATTTTTCTTTGGAAACATTTATATTTATTGCATGTAAAATCTTATTTTAACACGTTAAAATGGTGACCGACGACATTACGACTATTGGCAGTCAAATACTTAACTAGATCTTTTGGTAACATCTATTTACACATATAGACATTAGCATCCCAAGCATCAAAGACCAATCACGTTCAACAATCACAATTTCAACCACTACCAAAAAAACAAAACCATAAAATAAACAATAACTGCAAACATAACTACGAGAAAAAAGACTTTCAATTTTAAGATTATGATCTACAGACCACCCGGCTTGCTCTCAACAAAATAACTCTATCAGTTAAAGCATGTTGTTTCAGACAATACAGACTACATCCATCATCAGATGGCTATAAAAGTGGAACATTAACACCTCCCCTGCAAAAAGATCTGATAAAAAAGTCTATATAAATGTAGATAAATGTCTAAATGTTTGTCTGTTTGGCTGTGCTCTAGAAGTGTCTATATATCTGAGCTTATGCCCAAGTGAGTTGATAGTACGATTGACTAAGAAAGAGAGTTGCAAGTCAATATCACTACATAGTATAAAACAAAGTCGCTATCCGCCGTCTGTCTGTCCCTATGTATGCTTAGATCTTTAAAATTATGCAACGGATTTTGATGCGGTTTTTTTAATAAATATAGTGATTCTTAAGGAAGGTTTATATGTATAATACATGTATATTGCACCCGTGCGAAGTCGGGGCGGATCGCTAGTATTAGATATGGTTTGAGTTATTTTAAAATAATAATAATACAGTAGTTGACAACTCTTTATTTATTTTTGCAGAAACGCAACTTTTTTTATTCTAAGAGGTAGAATATAACATTATTATGGTGTAATCGATAGCCTACACTAATCACCAAACAGTTAAAACATATTTTAGAAGCATTAAGACTGCCAACTATCAAGTTATGGAGAACCAAGTTAAAATGTGGTTGGTCGGAAAACCGAAACTTAAAGTTTAAAAAACGTAAAAGCTACTACCCTTTTTAATATGATGTCGGGGCCTTCGTTAGAATATTATCTCTACCAAGTTCAAAAAAAGCGGAACTTATTTATGAATTGGTTGGTGCAGCACTATCCCCTTCGCTTACACAGGAATAAGTAAGATAAGTGAGTAATAAGTTTAAAATTATAATCACATGTAGTTAGTTAAAATTAAGACATGATGAGCCTGACATACCTTTGTAAAGGGAAAAGCTTCTAAATAAATAAAGTTTAAAAAAACCTTTTTAAAGTGTAGATACAGGTTCATGGAAACCGCGGGGAAGATCTAGTTTAACATACCTCTACAACACGACAATATCTATTGCACCTAACGACCATAATACAAACTGCCATCGGCAAAACATATTGTTTGAAACCCAACTTATCATTACGCAAACAGTTTTATGAAGAGGAGTCGTTCATAAAATCTAGATAACCCACAAAGATAATAAAAACATAACTTTCACGTTATAATTGATAGGTAAAAATTTGATGTTTCTCAGATACTACTGGAAAACTAATGAGGGGCAATGACAAATGTGCGCAGGAGCAAATGAGTTCACCACTGACAGATCATTTGCTGGGATCGCGATTGACAGATTACGAACTGCGGACATTGTAGATTGGTCTCTGGATTGAGAAACTAGGAGACAGCGGATCTCATTAAAGAGTTGTGTAATTATGAAGTGTAATATAACATCACGGTTAAATTTCCAGACATCATAGATAAAAGTGTAAAGCTTTCACTAGTTATGTATAACTACCTCTTATAACGTAAATAAGGAAGAGAAATAAACAAAATAATTATGAATTTCAATACACAGTTGACGGGAAATTATTGAACACAGGTACATAAAAAACACATAAATAGTGAAAACTACACCTCCTGCCTTTTTTAATAGATTTCAAAAATAGTTTTATAAACTCATTCTCAGGTGTTTAATAATCGTTTACCAGCTCTATTTACTTGTTACGCAATATTAGACTTTAAAAACAACATTTCTATTACATTATGAGAAATTTTATTATATCCTTTTTATATTCTCGTTGCCAACATAATGACGATGCGGTAATTATGTTTCGCCTTACTAATAAATAGTTTGTAAATTATCCTCGTTCATATCTCACTCGGCAATTTTTATCTATATTGAAGAATCGAATGCCAATCAAGTACTTTCTAAATTATTATCTTTAATGTTTACAGCAACGTTATTAGATCCTAAGTTTTTATTATTCCTGGTTTGGCTTTGATAATTTACTTTATCTTCATAATGATCGTTGGTGGATTTAAGAAGCGTAGTAGTTATGTTACCATATTCAGAGACATATTGTAGTTATTATGGAAAATATACCAAAGATGTGCAACAAAAACTACTAGGTATCTAATTTGGTGCAGTTATTCTGAAGTCACGCATACAAGCACACCTAGATAAATTACAAATAATTTTAATAACACAACAAACAAACAAACACATCCAACTTTACGTTCCAACATTGGTCCCAACTATTTGAACCAAATCCCACACATTGGGAGCGTGTGATAGTTCGAAACAATGTATGCAGTAGAGGCGGCCGTCAACGAGATGGTTCGCGGTGCACCGATACATTAATCAAAGCAACGTGAGGTAACATGAGCACACCAGATACCACACTTGGTGAAAGGATGAAAGTAAAAATAGTAGCGAGAACTGGGAATCTACAGATACAATTTTGTTCTGGGGACCTTTAGGACAGTGGCCAGTGTCAATACGAGCTTTTATCAGTGGCCTTTGGCGTGGTCAAAGTAAAAAGTAGCCAATGATACCAATCTTCAAGTGTTTTAAGTTTCCCTGGCGGTGTCGCGGGTACGTCACCATATCGTTACCGAGACCCTGAAACGGAGTGGTTTGTAGCCAATAAGAATCTTCCGCCTCAACCAGAATGAGATTTTACACCCAACAAAAAAGTGCATTAAGTAAGTTTAACTTGTTTTCTACATTAACCGAAAAAAGTGCATGTTTGATGGATCTAATGCGATCATGTGCCGTGAGTTTCTGATTTGAGATGGTAGAAAATACTTTGAAGTGCATGACCAAAAGGTTACAAACGGGAACACTACTTTACTTAGAAACAAGGCTGTTTTAACCGTAACATTGCAATGCACACTGAGCTTAAAACAAATAATTTTAGTTTTTCCTCAACCATTTACCTTATAAGTTAAGTAACAATTGCCATGCTTGGGTATAAGCAACTATACTCCGGTCATGCCATCTTACTCGCTAATTTAATCGTGACTATCCAAATCCGCAAACTTTTAGAAATAAAACAAAACGACTACACTATACTACATAGACTATAAATTTTGTAAATGTTTTATTTAGTGTTGGTCCATTGCCGCAAGCGTTCATAACAGGCTTATTTAATCTCTACTCGATCCAAAAACAACGAGTCGTCACAAATTAACCGAATGAATTGAAACTTACAAAATATTAGGAACAATCGACATGGTTTTTATTATTTTACTTTACGTCCCATCACATTGGTAGAATTGGTGAGAGGCTGGAGCGCCTTCCTTCAGGAACTCGTTCATTCTGGTCGCTCGCCAAAGCTATCGAGGGCAATTTCTGCAGGCCGTCATTTCCACCTCTGCACATGGGTGAGGATTCGTTGGCTCATAACGCAAGGGATAAGGCTCAACTTTTGGCAAAAATCTTTGCGTCCAACTCGACACTGGATGGCGGTGGGCACGAGCCTCCTGTTGTGCCTTGGTGCGGAAGGTATATGCCGGATGTGCGGTTCCACCAGCGCACGGTACGTTTGGCGCTTTTGTCCCTTGACGTCCATAAGTCGAGTGGGCCTGATGGGATCCCACCCATTGTTTTGAAGATGTGCGCCCCCGAGTTGGCCCCAGTTTTAACACGTCTTTTTCGGCTCTCTTACTCCTCAGGCGTAGTTCCGACGTCCTGGAAGACAGCTTTAGTCCACCCAATCCCTAAAAAAGGTGACCGATCTAACCCGTCTAACTACAGACCGATAGCCATAACTTCCCTCTTCTCGAAAATAATGGAGTCCATTATTAACTGCCAGCTCCTGCGTTACTTAGAGGATCATCAGCTGCTCAGTGACCAGCAATACGGTTTTCGTAAAGGGCGGTCTGCTGGTGATCTTCTTGTTTACCTAACGCATCGGTGGGCACAGGCGATCGAGTCTAAGGGGGAAGCGTTGGCAGTAAGTTTAGACGTGGCGAAGGCCTTCGATCGGGTTTGGCATAGAGCGCTTCTTTCGAAGCTTCCTTCCTACGGACTTCCTGAGAAATTATGCAAATGGGTCTCCTGCTTCCTTGCAGACAGAAGCATTAAAGTCGTCGTCGACGGTGAATGCTCTGACTTGATGTCTGTAAACGCAGGTGTCCCTCAAGGCTGCGTGCTATCGCCTACATTGTTCCTCCTCCATATCAATGACATGCTGCAAATCAGCGGCATTCATTGTTATGCGGATGACAGCACAGGCGATGCCTACTACACCGGCCGCGCTAACATTTCTCGGGAAAACGTCATAGAGAGCCGAAACAGACTCGTGTCTGAAATCGAGACCTCTTTAGGGAGAATCTCTGATTGGGGTGGACTTAATTTGGTCCAGTTTAACCCCACTAAGACACAAGTCTGCGTGTTTACCGCTAAGAAACTGCCGTTGGTCGTCTCTCCTCATTTTCAAAGCACCCCCCTAACTGCCTCAGCCAGTATTGGAATACTTGGTGTCAACATTTCGAGCGACGTCCAGTTTTGCGGTCATTTAGAGGATAAGGCCAAATTAGCCTCGAGGAAGCTTGGTGTGCTCAATAGATCGAGGCAGTATTTCACCCCGGCCCACCGCCTGCTTCTATATAAGGCACAGGTGCGGCCCCACATGGAATACTGTTCTCATCTTTGGGCGGGGGCACCCCAGTACCAGCTTCTTCCTCTGGACCGCATTCAGCGGCGTGCCGTTCGGATTGTTGGATGTCCGGGTGTTTCAAACCGGCTCGACACTTTGGCAATGCGTAGAGATGTAGCTTCATTGTGCATTTTCTACCGCTTATACCACGGGGAGTGCTCTGAGGAATTGTTTGACCTGATACCTGCCGCATCTTTTCGCCATCGGCCCTCACGACAGCATATGCATCCCCATCAAATAGATGGTTGGCAGGCCACAACTGTGCGGTTCTCACGTAGCTTCCTGCCTCGCACAGCAAAACTGTGGAATGATCTAGTCGTCGGCGGTATTTCCGAACCGATACGACCTTCAAACCTTCAAGAAAAGAGCGTACTCCTTTTTAAAAGGCCGGCAACGCACCTGTGACTCTTCTGGTGTTGCGGGTGTCCATGGGCGGCGCTGATCGCTTACCATCAGGTGATCCGTCTGCTCGTTTGCCTCCAATTCCATAAAAAAAAAAAAAAAAGATGTAATCGTACAAATATTTCTTAAATACAATCAGTGTACCGAATACTTTTTTAATCGCATTCTCGACAAGGGCCCTACTTTCGAATGGCGGCTCGGGCGCAGGCGTGAAACGCGACACAATGGGAGTTCGTGAGCGAGCGCCGAGCACCGACACGCGGGACGTCCAAATGTTTACGCGATTAGATAACATCGATAAGAAGCGATTGCCCACCATCGATTGATTGTAATCGATTGTACAATCGATGAAAAATTGTTCGGAATTTATTTGCTTACAATACGAGTTGCACGAATAATGTTCGAACATGGGCTTTGGGCTGCATTCATGAATAAAGTTTACGGTAAAAGTGAGAAGCTTACAAAGTGAATTTCACGAAGTAATGCAGTTGATACTTTCTCGAAAGTTAATAGATATAACCGTTTAAAAAACGTATTTTAATACAGCCGATCATGTTCAACACACCATTGAGGACATCTTCATCTCTTTGCATCCCACAACTGCCAATACATTTACTTGACATCTTCAACTTTATAATTCAATAATAATTCTTTAGTGCATCAATTTCATATCAATCCTAAGTGAAGAGAATCCGAGCACAATTAGTCGAGTCGCCTATCATAGTGCAATCACAGCGATAGCTCAGCGTTCGAGGGCTCCATCGTAAAACAAAGTACAGCTAGCCACTCGGCCCTTCCTGAAGCGTAGATCGTTTGGAAGTGACCATACATCTCGGTATCACTAGGTAATGGTCGCCATCAGCATCCATCACTAGACTGAAACACGACTCTCGTCTCGAAGCCACATAAAAAGCGCTCTCTGGGGCCACTTACTTAGTTGTTGCCTTGTTGCCCTTGCGCAGATTCTGTCGCGTGAAAACGTGTCTCTGCCTAATGTAAGCACCTTTATATATTGCTCTTTTAAGTGTAGAGGTATAATTGGTTTGTTGACAGTGCGGTAGTGATCTCCTTTTTTAAAGTTGTTTAGTTGGAACTATTTTCACTCACGACTTGTTGTTATTTATTTGTTGGGTTCGGTTTTGAAAATGGCGTCATTGACGTTAAGTACGTATTAGTTTCACTTAAAAGTGTACGTGTTTCTAATAATTAATGGAAAGGAATACTTTAAAATAGACTATCTCTCGTGGTGGACCGAAGTAATCCATAACAAAATTACGTAAACAAATCAAAATCGTCTCAAAAAACGAAAATATTAACCTGTACCGAGAGTTTTGACTGAGGAATACAAACAACATTCATAAATATGAACAGCATAGATATAAATAATTACAACAACGCACTTAATCATAAATGTAAACAATACAGTTACATCAATCGGTACACTGTGCCCAGTTGTATAAACCACAGCACATCAAGACTGCCTCGTTGGCCGAGTGGTCGCAAGTGCGACTGCCGGGCAAGGGGTCTCGGGTTCGATTCCCGGGTCGGGCAAAGTATTACTGGGTTTTTAAAAAATTCTCAGTAGTAGCACGGAGTCTGGAATTGTGCCCGGTATATGGCAATAGGCTCACCTCCTATTACATGGGACTCATAACTTAAATAGTGAAAAGTGGGTGTTACATTGTACAGTGGCATACCGCATAATGTGCACCTCTGCCTAACCCTTCGGGGATAAAAGGCGTGATGTTATGTTATGTTATCAAGGTACTCCAAACTATATTTTCTATTCTATAATGAAAACAATGAGGTTGAATATCAAACAAAGACTTTTGACAGGACAGAGTAAGTTGATGTGCAGTAAACATCACTTCTCAACCATAATTTAGCAGAAATCCGATCTGTAGATAAATCTACGGATTACAATCGAATAGATTACGTTAAACAACGTGCAACAAAGTGGAAACGACCTTTGTTTCCATTGTTTTTATGTGATACCAGACAGACGGACAAATTATGCACAGTTTAATTTGTTTTATTAGACGGGTTCATTTCATTGTACTTATTGGTACATTGTTGTAGACTAGAACTTTTTTTATAATATAAGCCGGTAAACGAGCAGACGGAGCACCTGATGGTAAGCTATCGGTGCCGTCCATGGACACCTGGAACACCAAAGGCGTTAAAAGTGCGTTACCTACCGGCCTTTTGGGGATTGGGAATTTGAGGATTGTGTGAGATTCGGGGATTGGGGAGATTGGGGAGGAGGATAATGGGGCCTCCGGTAAACTCACTCACACGACGAAATACAACGCAAGTGTTGTTCACGTCGGTTTTCTGTGAGACCATGTTAACGTTCCTATCGAGCCGGCCCATTTGTGCCGAAGCGTGGTTCTTCCACACTTTGACTAAGTGTTTCCCATAAATTCCCACAAATACGACTACTAAGTACTACTTTTAGGGTTTTATGACGAAATGCGACTAATAGGTCCTAACATTGCAGTAGGTATAGTATTCTTTCTAAAGATAAAGTTTTTTTATTTAATTATAACCTACTATTACTTTATACTAACACTTTTATAAGTAACAGTTATAAATCTTTAAACATCTACATTTGCATGGGTAGGTATACTAGGCCGCAATTAAATACATAAATATCACCATATCACCATTCATAGCCTGCCTGCAGCGTTCCTTGTCAAATATTTTACGATCCATTACGATTTTTAAGCATCAGAGAAAGAAATATGAGTTAAAAAATATACTAAAATAAAATATGACTCTACTGAAGACTATCTCCAGAGCACGAATATAATTTAAATGGAAAAAATGAAAAAGGAAATGTTCTTAATCACACATTTCCTCTAAATGATTTCCCAATACTATGCATAGTACTAGAGACTAACGGAAGAGGGCGTTGTGGCGGTGTCGTCATAGGAATGCGATTGCAGCGCATCAATCAACCGCCTTCTGCTATTCAGTGGCAAGAAGTCCATTTGTAAGGCTGTGTCCACACTGACCATAATTGGCGAGATGACTTAAAAATTAGGAAATGTAAGTTCCTCAAAAAAATTAAACTTCTAACCTAGCAGAATCTCATGCTATTAAGTAATTTTTGTACACTAGCGTCACTAAAGATAAAGTAAAATATTAAGAAAAGGTCTTATCTGCTTAACAACGACTTAAGCTGGAATACTGAAACGTTACTCAATTTTAAGTCGTGCTTAAACATCGTGCCATCTCTGTCATTTCACAAAGAATTTGTAGGGACAGAACTATACTTAAACGACTTAAAATTGAGTAACGTTTCAGTATTCCGGCTTTATTAGTCTTTTTTTTCAATGTTAATTAAAATTAAATATTAATTTTCCACCGACTCTAGGTCCGTGCCTTTTTCATACAATTACACACAACAAGTTAGTCTTTAGGTACCTACTAATCTAAGACAAACATATGGTTTATAAAGCCAATATTTGGGCAAACCGAATCATCAAAATACCCAATAACATTTCACAATTGAAACCATTTCAATAGCACTAACAAGTTACAACCAAAGAATTACGCACACCGCATGTAAATGGCGTATAATCTTGTAGTTGCAGTAAAATCGTGATTTATGTAAAGGGCTTAATTGTAACATTAGCACCAACATACATGGTTACAAGCAATATTACGACACACCACTTGTTACAGTCACGATATTGTTTTACGATATTTTTATTGAACGTTTAACTACTTCAATATTTTTGCTGTTACTAAACCCAATAAAACAATTGCGAAAAAGGGCAATGTAAGTAACGCAATTTAATTGTATCTGTCAGAGTACACCTGGACTGTTTTCTGACCTTTTAGGATTCCAGACTGTGTCTAGTAGAAGGCTGTGACGACACATGTCAAAGACTATTGAAGAAAACATACTCAACGGATGACGTCACAAAAATTCTACTTCGCACATGTGAAGTTTACATACAAATATATAATATCGGATAGAAAATACTAACGAACAACTGTTGGACAGAAAGCCCGCCAGGCACGATCATCTCATCTGGTCGGAGAATCCTCCTTTTCCGATCTTAGGGAACTAAACTCTCTGTTCCCTAAAAGGCTATACTGAAAGTCAACTTGGGATCTCAAGCAGCCTGCCAAGCGTCGGGGCTATGAGAAACCTTTTAAAATTAATCTCTTTGTTCAGCAATAAACTTATTTCTACCAATAATGATAATGATAGTACTGACCAGAATGTTAATAAAAAACCACCTCATTATATCAGACAAGAACCACAACAAAACAACAGAAAAATAGCACACAACAAAACATAATCATATCATGTGGTTTTAAAACTGGTCCAGTTACATCTTAGCCCAGTTTGGACACTACCATTATGTCCCCGCTCCCGCTACAACAGTGACCGCACACTAAAACTGAATAGATTTCATCTCGTAATGGCGAAAATTGCTATATTCGCTTAACTGTAAGATCTAGAGGCCTATTCAGATATCCCGCTACTGCTGTTGCTTGGAAAAATAACATAACTTCACGCTTGTAATTTGTATTCGTCTTTGGGAACTTGCGTCAAATTAAATTGTCAACGTCGACGCGACACGTAGACACTCAGCGCATCGCTATCAGTCCAATTTCTTTCATAGATTCTATCATCAATATTGTATTGTTAAATTGGCAATCTATCTAAAATACGTAACTGACGTTAATATAGCGCCACTTAATGTAAATTCGGCATACTTCTCCAACACCATACAAGCATTAATTTGGTAGTAATCCGTACATGGCCTTTTGCGAGAAAATCCCATATTGCATTTAGCGCAACACCTTCTTCAACGGTGGATCGTGAAACCACATGTCCACAATCCACGTATGTTATGAAAAGTCTAAACCATAAGCTTTACCACGAATTGGAGCGATTAAACGTGAATAGCACTGGTCGCATCGAATTACAAGGGAATTGCTTCCCAACGTGCAACACCCGTTACCTTCCATTTCATACCGATTGCATGATAATGGAAAGCTAATCAAATCCACTATGACGGCTACATGGAAATGCGTAAATGGTTAATAGACGATAGCGAACACAATTTGTGAGACCTAAATTGAAGTATGAAAATTAAGTTATGGAGTTTGAGAAGAATGATAGTGCAATGTTAGGTCCACCGCACATGCTTACACTCGCATTGGTCGTCACGGGACGCGTGTGTGTGGCAGTATTTAAAACCTATGCCGCAGTACCACACTTGGCATTTGCTCTCACGTGTTGACACGACGAATATCGCTTTGACAAAAAATAATTAGGTGATGGTGAACTACTTTACCCTAGCCTAGTCACAATACCAGATATTGCATGTTTTATCAAATGGAATGAGAATTGCGACCGAAATACTCGAAGTCGATTTCAATTAACTTGTCGAGTACCGTATTTATAGACAAAATTAAAGAACAATAGATTGCGGTCACCGGTGACCGCTTGGTGTTTGACTTTGGTACTTTTGAAACGTCAACAAATACAAAATAAATAATATTCAGTCCGTCAGTGGAGCTGGGTGCAAATGGGGGATTCCAAAATGTAGATACGAATGGAGAAGAACGAGCAAGAATGTATCTGATACATATCGAGACTCAAAATCTGTAGTTGACAGTTTGTCTATCCCAATTAACTTCAAAAATACTCAGGTCCTTACCTACCATTTATTGCGTTCTGTCTACTATAATACATATATACTAAACGTATCTGGCATGAGCGAACGCGGACACGATCGTCCGCAGACATCAAAGCAGACCAACAGCGTAGAACTAATTCAGTGGTGTGTTGCAAGTTTGCAACAATAATTTGCTTTTGAACCTAAATACTGAAATACGTTCAGTAATTCACAGTGTCTGTGAAAACGTACTTTCAGGTTTAATATGTACATAGAGCTTTGTCAAACTTTGAAACCCAGACGCCGTTCCACCAAGAATTAGGTTTAAAAATCGGAAATAATCCATGCCCAACGAAAGAATCGATCATGGAATTTCTCTATAATAGCACACCCGAAAACTAAGGCAGTTAATCTAAAAACAAACTTCAGTCTGTCTAAAAAGAAAACATTGCCAGTTTCAACAAGCTACAACAAAGCTTCAATAGACAATAGATGCCTCTACATAATTGTTTCTCACAACTACCTCCATTTAAATCCCGGTGCACTGTCAGCTGCGCGGGGGCAAGTCGTGACATCAATTAATCAATCGGTAGACTTTATCGATAAAAATCACGACACTTCATTTAGAAGTGAGTAGTTAGCTGACGATAAGCGCTTTCTAACGCCTCGCCAGCGCTGCGCACACGCAGCCGATGTGGGAACAGGGTAGAGGTCAATTATTCGCACCCGTGTACGGCGAATATGTTTTATCTTATTGATGTACGCACATTAGCGCGTTGTAGGGATGTTACTACTAAGTCAAATTAACATTTTGTATGAACTTATGATATTTCATGTCATACGGATAGATTATAAAGTTAAACTTTTATACAACTTTGTACAAATCTTATAAATGGAAAACGGATTACTATATTATAAAATAATTATTTTATTACTCTTTCTAGTGTCTCGTTTGCGAAAGGAGGGACATTCATCAATATGCTAGTGAAACAAAAGATAGGCATACCCTAATGATCTCTACAGGAGTGCTTTCTAATTCAACCAAACAAAAAAGTCAAGAAAAGAAATGATGTTGAACAAATCACTACAAAAATAATGTGATAAATAAAACCAAACAAATTATCACACAGGAGCACATGGCAACCCTAACGATAATAAAGACAAATGCACCGCGTCTAAAGAAATGAAGTCGCTAACGTGGAGACAATAAATTTCAATTAATCGATAACATTATTCTTCAATACTTAATTTATAAACATCGTTATAAAACGATTAATCGAATCGATTTAACATTGAATAGACATGTGTTGACGAGAGAGCGATTACATCTCCACAATACGAAATAGCATTTCTTATTGGGTTCGCTCCGGGCAGCCGTTAATAACTGTTGCAACAGAGCGTGCGCGAGCGCATCCGAGAGTCGGTCGTAAAGTTACGAAACGCGACGTAAACAGAAATAAACGGAGCAACAAAGGGCCGGACTAAAATAGGCCGGTGCACTTCCTAGTGGCTCCGGGAACGAGACGCCCTAAAATTAAACGTCCAACGCATGGATTTGCGACCGTCGCACGCGCATCTATGAACGCGAAATGATGCAACCCTTTTAGCGCTATCTTGTCAGCAGCCATTTGCTCAAGTAAAATATATCTGACTTCGATTAACTGTATATTGGTCCGTACTAGATACGATTCGCAATAAAAATCGATCAAAAGTTACAAAATCAATAATGTATTTGTACTTAAAATAAATACTCTTACAAGTGTTTTTTCATTCAAAACATAATTAATTTGTTTCATTAATCGTAAATGTACTTTCGCAATCATAATGGTATAATTTATTCATTTCTTCCACGACGCTGCAACATCGCATCTGTTATAGTCTATAAGTAGATGCTTGTTTGAAAAACGTACAAACACATTTAAAAACATACGATGATTTATACATACTAATTTAAGCAAGTAGGGTAACTAGGAATCAGACACTAGAATGAAGTAATTCGTTAAAATCGTCAAGATCTAGAAAATGTAATAATTATGTATTACGAATAAACCACAATAAGGCCTACATATTCAAGAGATATTGTTTAAACTGTCAAACACCAAGCGGTCACCGGTGACCGCGACCTATTGTTCTTTAATTGTGTCTATAAAACCGGTACTCGACGAGTTAATAGAAATCCCTGGAAATACTCTAAACAAAAAGGGATAAATATGATCATAACATAATCCCAATAGGGTACATATTATTTTAATGTCCGTCTGGTAGATTACTTTAAAGCATTAGACACCTATTTTATATTTGCTTACATAAACAAATACTTTCGACGATATATTGATTTGAAATATCGCGTGATGATAGAAATGATGATAGAAATGACGTTTTAGCTCCCACTCCCAAACTTCGATTCGTTTTATCTAAGTATTGTTTTATTATACGACAAAATAAAAATATACGTATCTAATATTTTTTCATTACCGACGTGACAGACTAATTAGATTTTTTAATTGTCATACTCCGTCATCATGCCTATTCTACCGATAGCAATTAGTCAAATATCATAAGCACTATCCATCACCACGCCCATATGTGCAAAATTTATGTGCAACTAATAACAAGGAACCACAGTCATAAAACTGTATCAAACAGACCAATAAAGTGTGGTCACCCTAACATGCGTACACGCAACATTTCAATGCACATTTGTTCCGATACGTGCATACGAATCATACGATTGCTATTAATCAACGCGCCGTGAAACCGCATAGATAGGGGGTTCACTTACCCGCCTTGTACAGACAACAGCAAATCAATGTACTCCAATATGTCCAAATTTTTTATTGAATTTTCGACTTTATGTCAAAGTAACAAAATTCAAAATCAAATAAAGGAATTTGACAGAAACGAGTAGGTTGATCTGCAATGTACGATCAAAAGAAAATCATTTATATGACCGCGTTTCATCTGAACCTGAATAAAAGTTATTTACATTGCTAATTAGACCATACTTGTTGCATGAATTAGTTCATTGGAGTACGGTTTGTATGCAAATGTTCAAGTGTTGTATTATAATTTGTAATGTTTTGTATTTTTCATTAAGAGAAAACATTATGGAATGTTAGAAACATGTCGTTTATACAGAAGCACTTAATTGATCTCGATCTAGATTGCTATTCTTTTTCTATTTTAATGAAAACTAGTCAGTTATTTATTGTGACTAGTGCCTACCTAAATCATGGAGTGGAGTTTCTTGTTCGTTCTTCTCCATTCGAAACTACACTTAGGAACGAGCGCATAGTTTCATTAATAGACAGAGGGACGGACAATTAAATTTTTGACGTTTCAAAAGTGCCTAATTAAGTATTAACTGCAATAAATACTTAACTTTGACTTCACCTTCTATTTTATTCACCAAAAACACCAATAAATATGTCTAACAAAATAGTTGTTTACTAATAAACTAGCATGCTGAAAGTGCATTCTTAAACTTGACACCTAACTTACATAAACACACAACACACATTAAACTTCAAAGTAGGTACTTTCCCCGAATCACTCCATGTTTAATCATAAAGAAAAGTTTTACAAAAGTCCAAAATTAAAATACGTGTTACAAATACATAAAATTAATGAATTCCGGTCAAATATCGACCATTGGGTTGGGCGACCACTGAATTTATGTTTCCTACCGAGAAAGACTAGAATATGTTATTTAATTTTGATACAGGAAAAAATAGCCCAAAAACCTTTAGAACATCTTCTAAGACTTAGAGTCTAAATATTGAAATCAGAGAAGTTTGACCGACCGGTACCTACAGATCGACCTGAAAGTTTCCGGAAGACACCTTTGTTCGACAGTAGAACTCTAATGGCTGATAAGAATTTTCAAAACACATTTTTAACAATTGGGTACTTGCCAACTATTCAAATTCAATATATTTTTCTAACTGTCAAAAACGACAGTTTTCTATGACTTTGTACGAGATTGTGTATCGTGACGTCACGATTTTTTAGCGTCAAAAAGTATAGATACTTATTGCTTAAAAAAATTTTGGAAAAATACTAAAATTAAGTTGGTTATAGAGGTAAAATCAATTAATGAAAGTGTGATTATTTGTCGATATTTTAACGTATTGAACAGTCAAAAGAATTATTTTTGATTAAGGAAAGTACCCCCAATTAATGACATAGGTATTAATTTCTCAAATGAGACCATACTGTCCGCAGTTCAATCATTTTAACACATTGGCTAGCCAAAACCCAATTCGTTCTCATGAGACTTACAATAATTTACAGCTGGAAAATATCTGAATACTGCAAGTTAAATCACGATATGATTTGCGGTACAAGCTTTAATACATCATGTCATCCCTTTCACTCATTATTGATATGATAGAGGTAGCATGAGTTGGTGGTGTAATAAATCTATTGGGTTCGTTACGCAAGGACATTAGCCTCTGGCTACCCCCTGAGCGGCTTGAAGATACATAGATTATTATGATTTGTGACCGGTAGCAATTCGCATTTAATACGCTTAGCGACCATCTTCTATTTTATGGTATTGCATTGGACAAGCCGTTCATAAATAATCGGACATATTTAAATGCTGAAAGTTTTGGCGCCAACCTAATGATCTATGACATAATTCATGGTCGTCTGAGGAATCTAGGATCAAGCCTCAAGTACCGTATTTCCGTTCCGTGCTGTAAAGGAAATTGGAATTCCATATCTTTAGGCATTGGAATCTGTTGGATAGCGTATTTGTTATTTAACGTGACCGATGGAGATGTGCTGTTAGCAGTATATTGAGTCACGATCGGAAACAACGGAGACGATACTTAACTAACGAAGAAATCAAACATTTTTAAACTGTTAAACACCGCTACGACACCGGTGACCGCAACCTATTGTTCTTTAATTGTGTCTATAATGACAGTACTCAAAGAGTTAAACAAAAGCAAAATCATAACATAATATCACGTCTTTTATCAGAGTAGTCAGAGGTGCACATTACGGCACCTTATGCCACTGTACAATGTAACACTCACTTTTCACTTTTATATTATCAGTACCATGGTAATAGGGGGTGAGCTTATTGCCTATACACGGGGCACAATTCCAGACATCGTGCTACTACTGATAATTTTTTTAAAAATCCCTTGGTACTTTTGCGAACGCACTTGCGACCACTAGGCCAACGAGGTAGGCAAAAACCTTTATTTTATATTTATACAAACTTTGTCATAACCAAATTTCAATACCGAGATTCCAAAGTCGAAAAACTATATATAATATAGATATATACAAGTGCTTTGCTAAAAACAAAATGTGAATTTGTTAGCCTTATAAAAGAATTGCACGTTATGAATTACCTAATGTCTTTTAAAGTTGCATGTTAAAATATGAAATCTGAGGTATCACATGGCTCGATTAACACTTTCTTCTCAAATAGACCGACTATTTGATTGAAAGAGTATCAATTAAACATTACCTATCTCTGTGATTATCGGCTTTTAAGACCATAAACATAAAGTTGTTTATAGACTTACACCCACTGAAAGGTTATCAATTTCAAGTTGTATTAAATATCGTGGCATCTCTGTCATTTTACAAACTATTTGTAGTGACAGAATGATACTGAAACTCGGTGAAGGTTCTTAACGTCGGGCTAGTAGCGTTTCGGAAATTTTAGAAAATTATGATTTGTATGGTACCTATAGAGTTTCAAGTATTTCTTCATTAATTAATTAAAAATCGCGGGTTACTCACGTGAATACGTACTGAGAAAACCTCTACTAGTTTCGAACCACAGAGGGGTTCTACCTCAGAGGGGTTCTAGGCTAGTAGAGCTTTTCTCGGTATATTCACGTGAGTAACCCGCGATTTTTAGTTAATTTAGTATGTCTCACGATAGTTATTATATTTCTTCATAATACAAAATATTACATTACCAGGAAAATTTTCTTCACAACAAATAAAATCAGTTCAATATTTTCTCCTTAACTATTACACAAACATTCACCCTTCACCAATCAATCAGCACTAAATACTATACAATCGAAATCTTATCGATATAAATACATGTCAATCGATAAAAATCGATACAAATATAAAGGTAGCTTTATAATAAATCGAGTGGAGTGAAGTGGAGCGTATCAGAGACCATTCTTCTTCGATATAAGGCGATAACTCACGGCTTCGAGAGACTTAACATTCCTTCGTGTGTCGAAACTGTTGTGATTGATCTGTAAACCGCTACCTGGCCATTAACATAACATCACGCGTTTTATTCTCGAAGGGCTAGGTGTAGCTGTGTTGAGAAAATATGCAATTTTCGCCAGATGTTATAAATATGGAAGATATAGTGGGATGAAGTTTTTAAAAAATGGAGTGAATATATTTTAAGTCGCCAACCCGCTTTGAGCAAGTATGGTGATTAATTTTTTGAACTTTTTCTGTGTGAGAAGAGGCTTTGCTCAGCAGTGGGCATTTATAGGCTGATGATGATGATAATGATATTTTCAAGCAAGATGTATCGCTACATCACCCAACTACTAACAGTTCTATTACTAAGAGTAAATAAAAATCCTTGCCCAAAGTCCCAACCCAAGCACATCATTCACGGTACCTAGTCCGACCTTATTTCTCTTTTCCAGGTGGAAAATCGGTTCATCGATCAAATTACAATAAGTAGTCTGTCTCAAGACTAAAACCCTACCCCGTCCATTCCCCCATCATTTTCCATTAACAAAGAACAAGCAAGTTAGAATAATTGTGCAAAACAGTAGCCAAGTCTTTAACAATTCGACCAACAAGGCAGTTTGGCTACCAACTACCAAAATGGCTATCAAAAAGACTTAAAAGCTATTAAACACGCAAAATGGCTATAGTAAACATCTACAAACGATTATATAACTTTTCTTCTATAGCATGTGTCTTCGCAGTTAGTATAAAGTGGTTTTTATTTAAAAATATAACGGGGGCCATTGTTACGCCTTAATGAAACCTACGCATTCATAGTTTGACGTCATTTGACATGACTTGTGGGTTTGTAGTTACTTTGGTTAAGGAAATAAGGGTTGTTTTGTGTTCCAATAAACAACACATATATGTGATAGGTAGTTTTTAAAATTTATGAATAGTATTTGTATATACACTCATAAATTATTAAAGGAACTGTGTACGGATCATACTTATAGGTGGCAGACTTGTACGTTGTCACGTAAGTGTGTGAGGTGGGCAGAAATAAAGAATAATAGAAGTATTATTCTCCTTATTCCTGCCCACCTCATAGGCAAAAGGCTTCAGATATTTTTCTCTTTTTTTCTTTTTAATAATTCGTTTCTCTACATTAGGATTTTCTCCTGTATCGTGGGTGCATTTACATACATACATTATCACATACAAATGACACCCAAACCCGAAACAACAATTTGTGGATCACACAAAGAGTTGCTCCGTATGGGAATCGAACCCGCTACACGTTGCGCGGCAGCCGGTTGCCCAGCCACCGCGCCAATCGTGCAATCAAGTCAGTTTATAATTAATGTAATAAGATAGGAGGTACCTTTTGGCTATAACTATTGTTTAGAATTTTTAACCTATAAGCCAATTAAGATATATCAAAATTAGCTAATTGGGTATTATTAGTATTGGTTACATCCACGCTAGCTTCCGTGTGTAGTGGTCGGCAGCGGATGCATTCGCGGAACAATGCGCCTGCGCATGGTGCGGTCGTCGACCCCGCAGTCATCTCTGATTACCATTGAAGAGTTAGCAGCAAATTATATTTTTGTCGAGTGATTGCAAGAGGTAAGAAACGTACTTGTACTTGGATGCCCTAGTTTCGTTTATTAACTTTTTCCAACCAAGTCTTCTATTGAAGTAAGTATTTCTACCTTTCTTTGGATCTTACTCAATAGTATTATTAATTTTTAATACGATTAAGGGCTGATTTTTCAATGCTCAGACAAATTTTTACTGAGGAATAACTTTGAATATTTGACAACTCTTCCATACTAAAAACTGTCAAATGTCAATTTTATTCTACAGTTAAGAATTAACTGACGATTAAATAATTGGCTCTAAGGGTCTATTTTTGAATCATCAGTTAATTTTTAATTTCAAATTCATTACTCTGATAAAATTTAACTGGCGTTGGAAAAATTGACCCTATAACTTTCTCGAAACACTAGTTGGTACTAGGCCATTTGTCGTACCTACATATACCAGTGACCTGAAACAATCGACCATTGTCCGCTGAAGCAAACGCCTGTACTAAGTACTTATACTTACTAAACTAAGTAATGAACACTATACATGTCTAAATTAACATGTTTTCACAACTACACAAGGAAAGCTAAGGAAAATGGTGAGAAAAGTCCTAGAACGAGTATTGAATAAGTTCTTTGATGAAAGGAAAAGTTAGACCTTTTAATCAAGTCTGGGCACCTTGTTTGCAGGTTTTTTTTTAAGGGGGGAAAATCATCGAATGACTAATCCCGCCTGGGTGAGGCGGAAGAGCGTGTCAGACTCTTACTGACTAAAAACCACCCCGTTCCTTCTCCTGCACGTCGAGCCGGAGCCCCAGTTACCCGTTAGGTTCTCCGCGACTTGTTTGCAGGTTACCGAGTCTCCGGCCCGAAGCAGGAGTAAGAACAGAGTGATTGGGTGATTTTCACTCAGTAAGAGTCTGACAGTCCTTCTCCCCCTCCCCCCTTACTATGTATTTTAATGAAATCATCTTGGACATATTTCGACGATGTTTCTGTTGTTGGTGGTCAAGTTGAAATTGTAACTGATTTACAGGAGATTTAGGTTTGATACCAAAGCAAAGATATTGGCATTTTGGACGCAACATTCTAGGCTCGCAAGCATAATAACAGGATTGGTAAAATATTAAATGAAACGTCTGTAATAAAGTGCATGACTATCTACTTATTATGAATAGACATGTAATGTTGCGGTGTCAGTATTAAATAGTTAATAAGTTATTAAATTTGAATATGCTACTTCATTATAAAACATTAACATGGTTGTTTTATGTCATTTAATTTCCTCTTGAAGCCTCATATAAATAAATAATTTTACAATCACTTGTCTGCTGTATACTTTCAAGAAATAATTTCCTAGTTTAAGGAAGTGCCTATTATAAGTAGGTTTATAAGTAAGTAGGTATTGTTATCCTATTATATTTGCGTACATAACTGTTTCGCTTGTTACGATAAAATTAATACACAAAATGACCTTCACAGAACTAATCTTATGAAAGGAACAAATAAAGTACTATAAGAAAAACTAAACTCTTTTCTCTAAAAAAAACAATAACAATAACACATCATGTCTCTATTAGTCGCCTGCATCACTACTTTGTGACTAAGTCCAATTACACACGCACGGTACCTCTACCTATTTTTGTTTCCCTCCAAAACATTTCCTGTTTTACTTTCGTTCATAAATAGCCCTGCAATTTGTACAGTGTACACACGTCATTATCGAATGACAACCGCTCATTATTCTCCGCATGCCGAAGGGCCACGGGCACACGATTTGATTTCGTCTGTGACATGAATACTGGCCACTATAAACTATAATATGTATAGTCTATGGTATCTGTCAAAAGAAGTATTACACCTATTTAGTTCGAACGGCATTGTAATTTGTAATCGGTTGGTTGATTTGTTGGAATGTCCGCCACCTGCGATGCCTTTTTGGACGAATTTTATATGAAAAGGAAATCATTTAAATGTGTAGGCGATGAGTAATGAATTTGTAATATAGAATCAATTGTGGTATCGATGAAAAACTATTAAAAACCTTATTGTGTTCGAGAATAAAATCATAATCAGAACTTATAAGAAGGAAAACCTAACAGTGATTTGTCTACACATTGGAAAGTGGAGATTGTAGTACCCATTAATCTATTCATACTTCGACATAACACAACCAACTCAATCATAATAACACAAAGCAAAACAAAAACAAAAAGCAACGAAATTAAAATCAAAATTTTCCGCAACTCTCCGACACTCGGACACTACAGCACAATACTTTCAAGTGGATTACGAATCGCATAATGACGAATCAAGATTGCGCTAAGACAACAAAGAAAGTAAATTCATTGCGATTGAATGCCCCCGACAAGTTGCCGACTGTCACAAATTGAATTGACCGCAGTTGAGGTCAAGAGACCATTATGGTCATCCAATTTCCGATCATAAATGACAAATGAAGAACATCTGCTGATTGGCTATTATGTGTTTGAAATGAGAAATGAAAATAGACACCGATAGGCTACTTGAAATTGAAGCTGTGCAATACATTTCCTGTACTATGGACTTTAGGAGTCATAAATCATACAACTGCCAATCTTTATAAAATCCTTATGTATGTATATGATATGCTTGGGTGGGTAAACGGCCTAAATGCAACTGAAACGTTTAGCTATAGTAAAGTCTTAATGTTCTTTTCTAATAACAGAATGAGGAAACTTCACCGATCTAGCGGTCAGATTTGTGATAATGCGGATTGGAACCATTTTCCATATTTTTTTACATAAATTCTTGAATACATTAATATAATATAACCCTGTTTATGACAATAGGTTCGACTTCTATTACTAGAAAATTACTAAATTACAAAGTTGGAGTTCCATTTAAAATATGCACCGAATCCAACACTCCTACAAGCAAAGAAAAACCATCCCATTTCCAATCGTCACCAGTGGCGTAACTACAGGGTGGCAAACCGGCGAAATGCCACGGGCCCCCAGCTGGGAAGGGCCCCCGTTCAGAGGTTTTCATTCAAACTTCTCATCTCTTAATCCGTTTTTATTGGGAACGAGGGCCCATGAACGATGAATTTGCCACGGGCCCCGAAGGGTATAGTTACGCCACTAATCGTCACTTCTATATTAAAGCCAACAATAAGAAACCAGGGTGGCCAAACACCTTAATACAAATAATCCATCAAAAACAACTTGATATGCAAAACAACAACTATAGATTCTCATGGCGTATCACATAAAACTTAGTATTCATACGGTTATTATATTTGGTCGTTCCCAATACATTTCGCGGTAATAACTGCACATCCCATTAATTCCATGGTGTCACCGTGGCATTCACATTCATGGTGGCAATGGGTCAAAATGTTTATGCATCAGGTGTCATGGGAAGACGATACTGACCTGCCTATGGGAGGCCTAGATTATCCTATAAAACCATAAACTCACTGATATCTTTATCAACAGCAACTAGGAGATCAGATTAAGTAAGTATTTACAAAAACATTACCCTTCTTATAATCGGGTAAAAAGATACGGGTCAAAAAGAAAACAAACAGAAATTTTTATACCAAAAGTGAATGTTCGAATTAGAAAATATAGGAGTTAGAGGAACATCTCTTTCTAGTACAATCATTACTATTACTATTTACTTATACTGTTGAGGATCAAATCTAGAAAAGAAACAAGTCTTGACAAAAGTATTTAAATATTAACAAACAACAACATGTTTACAAAATTACAACGTCCAACTCCGCGTAATTTATCAACTAAAACACTTTGAATAACTTCTCCAATTTAATAAAACAGTATTAAAATCGACGGTGGCGCGGTTACCTTTATACAATCTCACGGGAAAAGCGCACATCTCATCGTAAATACATCACCGTCACACGTTCCACTCATAACTCAGTACTTCTGCGCATACAGGGCTGACCAATAGGAACTAAGTAATCCCTACAAAACTATTAAAATAATTCCAAACTTTATATTCATAGAGATACGGTAGAAAGTTAATTGTATCCCTATTGGTATAATAATGAAAATAAATGTGCTCGAATATATCGAAAAGTAATACCGGTAGCCACCAATTCATTATTTACAAAATGGCTGTACATTTGTCAAGCAACATGCTTCGAGTGAGCATAACGGATAAATAAATCAAAACGAATAAGAAAGTAAAGTAGCTTTTAATAAAATAAACGTTAAGACATATTTTTCTTTGACAAGTTATTAATTATACTTTGACTTTTTGTGGACATTGGTCACTTGGAAATCCATTATTTCTTATTTATTACTCTTATATTTTCCTTTGTGTTACTCCATTTGAATTTGTGATCTAGCGATCTCTTGGCCAAATTTCATTAAAACATATTCAGCAATTTTAGAGCAATTGACTAACAAACATTTTCTTATGTACGAAAATAATAAATTTGTACGACCCTAGTGACAAATTTACTATCTAAAGTGCAATTAGTTTCATTCATCATAAAGTTACAAGGCATCCGCGGCAGATAGTGCGCAAGCGCAAGTAATAAATTATGAATTGATATCTACATGTAACGGCAATGTCATTAGACAGTTTAACTGTCGGCTTCTTACTAAGATATGCTTACTTAGAAAGTAATTAGTTAGGATGGGTAATTGGGCACAAGATAATTATTTCGTTTACTGCTTAGTAATTTCTGTGATGAAGACATGATTTATCCAGTGGATTTTATTTGACTAACTGATGATTACGGCTTCATACGTCGATGTTACAAGATGTATTTTTATCTAGTACAAAAAAGGTTTAAGACTAAAAATGCGTTGAGTAGATCTGATCTAAACACAAGTTTATCACTTAAGTAACAATATTCGCAACTAGAAACGACAGTACCTATCTTATATACACAAATACTCACTTACTGTAGTCTTAATTGCGCTCTCCCGTTGCGCACGCGAACACATTAATTTATCGACCAATAAATATAAAATAATTATTCGTGGATAATAGTCAAAAATCTTAATTAAAATTATTTTGATGAGTACAAATGAAACGAAAAGTATTCAACTATCATTTACATCATATGAAATACATAAATGAATCCAAATGAAATAAAAATTGGGAGATATGGCAAAAATCGGTCAGGTACTGATCTGTAACCAGCCAACAACCAATTCATATGATACCTAGGCTGCCTGCCTGGTTCTCAAGCAAACTACCAAACATTCCGTCAATCGTATTCGAGCGTCAAATACATAATTGTATATTCAACACAATAATATGCAATCTAACATAAGTACCTCAGTACTATAAAACAAATCAACTAAGCCAACAAGCCAACTTTTCTAACAAATAGCCACTAATATTTTAAATGACATGAATCCCTTTAGAAAGCATAGAGTGACCCCGACATTTGTAGCTCCGGAAATTATATTCCAAGGAGCAATAAAATATACGAGTGACAGTAATAATACTCTAATGTGACTGCGGATTGCTATCGAGTGGCCCAAAGCTATCAGACATCAAAACTTCAGAATAAAACATCAAATCTTGTCATGACAAATGTATTGGTTGTAATGTCAATCGCATGACCTTTTAGGTCAATAGACACGTTAGTTTTGAGTGCAATCGCCTTTGTGACTTTGGTGCTCAATAAAGTTGCTTTTACGTGCAACAACAAGGCAATGACATAGTAAAGACAGAATTTAATAAATACGTTTAGCGATTGTGCTTACGATTACGCTTACTAGTATTGAAACCACAAAACCGTAATGCATAATAAAAGTTGCAAGTCTTTTTAAATTCTTACAAATTTTTATATCCCGGACTAAGAGAAGTAAACAAATGTGGCCATTTTTAATTACTTAGGTACGTTGCAAATTCCTTGTATCTAATTTTAGGTGACCTATTTCCATCATCACCATCGGCAATCCGTAACGGTCAACAGCTGGAGTATAGACCTCGTCTACGTGAAAGTGGGTTTGCCGAAAATTTCCACGCATAGCAAGCAGGATGGCGATCGCAATTTCCGTACGCAAACTTTACTTAAAGAATACGGTATTTGACAACCGGGCGTGGGGTCTCGGGTTCGATTCCCGTGTCGGACGAAGTATTACTGGGCTTTTTAAAAAAATCTCAGTAGTAGCACGGAGTCTGGATTTGTGCCCGGTATATGGCAATAGGCTCACCCCCTATTACATAGGAATCATAACATAAATAGTGAAAAGTAGGTGTTACATTGTACAGTGGCCCTTTGAGTACCGTCATTATAGACACAATTAAAGAACAATAGGTGTGCGGACACCGGTGTCCTCGCGGTGTTTGACAGTTTAAGTGCCGTAATGTACACCTCTGCCTAACCCTTCGGGGATAAAAGGCGTGATGTTATGTTATGTTTTTTATTTTATTGTATTATTTTATTTATTTTATTGTATAAATAAATTATAAATTTTTTTTTCGGCTGTTCAGCCGAAAAAAAAATTTTTGATTAAGGAAAGTACTCAATTGACTGCTAACAAAAAACAGTTGAGAGCAAATCCAACATGGCGTTCAACGTGTTAAGATATGTACAACATTTTTTCAAAAGTCGTAATTATGCATCGTATCTTATTCTATTTCTACGTTGTCACCGGCAATATAACATGTCAAAAAGGAACCAGTTTGCGTTCAACTCTAGTCTTTATGTGCTGTGCACCTTGTAATAAGGATAACTACGATTACATTCCCGCCTGATGCATGGACACATTCCTCATTAGCCACACGTCTTTCATAGTGTTATCTATGGGATTACAGGTACAGGTATAAAAATAGCAAAGCTGTAATGATTTGTCTCTCTTTTATTGGTTACAGGTTTAGTAATATGGAAGCTCATCAATAAAGGATTTAAATACACGCTTATTTTAGAAACTTACTGCGCTGTATGTTATCAGAGCAATTTAATTCCACATACAATTTGGCTACGGATTAATCTCCCTGTCAACGTTTTTCCAAGAGACATTTACGTAACATTTTTTGAAGAGTAGTGCAAAGGTTGTTATTTAGGAGATATAGTGCGAGCAATATACTACTATCCACTGCTAGAAGTGTATTAGTATGTTTTTGCTTTGCTCCTTACACGCCAATTTTATAAACTAGATGAAAGATTACAATTGCAAACAACCCCATATACAACATAATACACTATTCTGAAACCTTATACAAGGACTCATATTTCTTACCTAATCAAGACAAACCCGACATTATCTTACATTTAGGCAAGCAGTATTACATAAGGTATACGCCTTAATCGAATGAGCTATTCGACTCGAACCAATCGTGACGTCACGCTCGCAGCGTGAAACAAGTGCACTGGACAACACTAAACAGTTTGTAAATCATCCCTCGGAGGCAAGCAGGCACACCAACTTTACAATCACACATTTCGAACACAATCCATTACCACGTCACAACGAATAGATGCACAAAGCTTTCACAGTTACCGCGCAATGGATAGCCAACAAAGCGCAACAATCGTCAATTTGAAAGGTCGTTTTCTGAGACTAGAGGCTACGGTTTGTTTTGAGCTGCACGTGCATGGTCCAGTCACGATTTGCCAACCAAAATAAGAATAAGTGTGCGCCACAGAAGTTTTAGTGGCCATTCTAATCTCAGTGGGAATCGCCACCTGTGGACTGGCCGAGTAGCGCATATTTAGCGCTACCTCACAAATTACTTTGGGCCATTAAGATAGCGCCGAGCGTGAAGCGGATATTTATGAGGAGACGCAACTACATCTAATATTATAACTTAGTGTTGTGTGTCAGTCTGTTTATGTGTGCAGTTGGTGAACTGTGAACTTCGTAATTGGTTGTTCGTGGTAGTGATACTGATGGCAGGACTTAGAAGGTCGTGAAGAAATAAATAGTCAATGCAACTTAGTTATTTAATTCGATAGCAATTCTAGCAACAAGAAAGAAAACAAAAATATAATTAATGTTTGAGAATTTGAAACTACGCTACCGGCTCACCAATGGGCCTCACCATCTATTACCTGACATAAAACTACTAATAACTGGATGCCTCCAGAATAATTGAATGCTCTGATAACTCGGTTAAGTTAAACTGCTAGCAGTTCCAACACAAATGACTTACAAAACCGAGAATATATGGTATATTCTAATATACCATTAAAGCACTTTATTCCCTTCGAAGAATTACCAACCTAACGCCATTATCCACATTTCTTTACAAGAATTTATTTAACAAACTTAAACACACGATAATCACTTCACACATCCGATCCTTAAGACAGAAACATCCGCAGATCTAAAATACCTAAATTATCAATAGTTTCATAATGTAATTGACTTTTACTCTCTACAATTAACTGAGAATGTTTAATTGCAACAGGAAGACCACGAATTATTCAATTAAGTGCAAGCTGTGCTTATGTATATTTATGTAAGTGCACAGCCTCGATGTGGATTTAAAAAAAGTCGGGTGAGTGCACTGTATGCACGTTAATGTTATGCGAATCGCTTTAGCGATTTATATTAGTTCCTAATGTATCATAGAACACTGGTGCGTTTTTCTAACTGCTCAAGTTTAAAACAAGCAGAAACAAGTGTGGGAGATCCATGCTTCGGCATGAATGGGCCAGCTCGACCGGAGTAATACCACGGCGCCACAGAAAACCGCCGTTAAACAACGCTTGCGTTGTGTTTCGTCGTGTGAGTGAGGTTACCGGACCAATTTTCAATTCCCAAAGTGCCTACAACGCACTTGTAACGCCTCTGGTGTTTCAGGTGTCCATGGGCAGCGCCGATTACTGACCATCAGGTGATCCGTATGCTCGTTTACCGGCTTATCCGAAAAAAATCATTATGTTATGAATTACCTAGCAGTAGTACAGAGCTTGTGTTTCCAGATATTTGTCTACAAACTTGATCTTTATTATAAAAAAAAAAATAAGTAAACAATATCGTTGAAGCAATACCTAAGACAATATTTTTCTTCATTCATACTAAAAGAAATAAATTTGTGATGTTACTTAATCCCGTAACTGTAGCGTTTATCAATACTCACAAAGCAACAATCGCTCCTTCTATCACTGTAAACAAGCCTCAAATTCCCATTCACTTTATTTACACCCACCCTTTATTGCTTCCGTTGCTAATTGTCGGCGAAGTTAATATCATTACAGACTAATTTAAGATAATGTTACGAATTAACGACTGCTACGGCTACAATATCACCCACGATGCTCAGATACCAAAGATATGAAAGTCATAAAATTAACAGAAATTATATCTGACTCGTAGAAGTACTAGAACCTGCTATTAGGGTAATGCACTTAAGACAAGAATGTAAAATTAATTCAATGAAAGCTGACATTGCATACTATTTTGTTGTTTAATTAGGATAACATATACCTAAAAAGTTTCTATAAAACTTAACCTCTTCATAGAATCTACTAAATTCTAAGTACTAGACATTATCAGGACCTACTTAGGATGTAAAAAGACTTTGGCCCACTTAGTAAAAAACCTAGACGAAATACACACATGTCCTACTTACAGTCGAGGAGCCGGAACGAGTCCAGGTCACTCCACCTGCCCCAAATTTGAAGTAGAACTGTAAATCAAATGGCCGTCTTAGTCTACATTCTTCCAAAATTGTATTATCAACAATAGAGCTTGAGCTGGGACCATCAATCACGCAAACAATATTTGTTGTATCGATCCATTGGATCAGTTCGTACCAGGCCCCAGCGGGACTGCGTGTCATCCCGTTCTGATCCTGAACAATGTCACCGTGTACAACGCGACTTGTAACCTTATAAACTAGATACATAATTTTTATGGCCATTCCGTATAACCGATGGCTCATACGGCAGTAAAGGTTATAGTGAAATCATTGAATTCGATAATATTTGCAAAGGTTATAAAATTCTTGGTTATGTCATGACCTGAGTACCTAATCGGTTTGCGAAAAGTCTTTTTATCGTAATAGGTAACCTTAGACTATAGCTTATAGTAGATACAGAAATCTTTTCCAACACTTCACCTCTAACTACAACTAAGTTCCATACAAAATTATTCATTAAAACCTTAATAGGTATCTAATTCACAATTTTGTGGACATTAAGTTATATCATTATGATATGAGCTTATGGCACCGACTTCTAACCTATCAGTGGGTGGGTAACCTATCAGTACTAATAATAGTTATTTTTTGCTTTTTAGTATTGACTTTTTGTTTGTTATTAGTTTTTGGTTTTTGAAGTCGGTTTTTTAAACGCAGTTTTTATTTTATTATTTTACCATTTTCAGTGTAAAGCTACATATACCCTTTTTTTACTTATAATATACATAGGTGCAAAGTCCTCATCAATACAAATTAATCAAGCCCAAACTCAAGGTAGTTACTGTATACCATTGAGGAGTTCCCTTAACAATTACACTTCTTCATCATCAGACCCTTAATGACAGCCCCACTCTATCTAGGTGTAAAGTCCTCATCAATACAAATTAATTAAGCCCAAACTCAAGGTAGTTAATATAAACCACTGAGGAGTTCCCTCGACTGTCTGTCGGCTCCATCATCAGGTCGACTCCAGACCCTTATTAAATTGTAGTGTTTAAAATTCGTAATTGAAAAACATAATAGACGCATTACTCCCCCATAGAATTTTCGAAAGTTCCCCTCGGTTTCCCTAGGATCCCATCATCAGATCCTGACTTCATGGAAATGGGACCATCTCGGGAGTATACCCTTTCAAACGACACAAAAATTTTCGAAATCGGTCCACAAACGGCGGAGTACTGCGCGAACAAACAAAAAAAAAAAAAAAACAATCAGCCGAACATAGTACCTCCTCCTTTTTTTGAAGTCGGTAAAAAATACCCTTTAGCTGGTTTATTTTAAGGACACTCCAAGGACTCTGTTCTATCTATATTTATAAAAGAAAGTCGTGTTCGTTGTACTATTTATAAATCTAGAACAGCTGAACAAATTTGGCTGAAAATTAGAGGGAAAATAGCTTAGAACCAGATGACGGACGTAAGATACTTTTTATCCAAGGACATTCCGAAACTCCTACGGAACGGTGGAAAACGGGATGACGCGTATGAAATCGCGGGCAATCTAGTTCAAAATATTTCAAAAAATGACATATTGAGAGATTTCTTGTTAAACTTTTAGGATATAAAAGTATATCTCTTCTTTACCGAACATTGAATAGTGTTATATTTATTGATTTATTCAATGCTATTAAATCATTCTTTCTCTTTTAATCATTGATAAATCGAAACTTGTATTACACGTATCTTAATTAGCGTACTTGTGTGTTTCTGACAAACACTTGATCCAATAATACTAAGAACTCACAAGTTCAAATCGAACGTGTACACTCGGGTTTACTGCAATAACAGAAATCTATAAAAGTTACGATTTACAAGTAAAACAATAAATGCACAGTTACGCTACTGGTATTGCCTATATATTACCTATGTACAGTTCAAATATACGGTTATATCGAACTATGTACATTTTCTCAGGGAAGTTCAGAGTTCTTAAGAATAATAAAGTATGATCGTAAAGTATTAAATGTAACGTAATACGGTAAATGTAACTTGTACTATATAATAACATATAATGTGATTAGGTAACTGTTTCTAGAAGGGATAGATACAAACACATGTTATCTACATCCATAATAACTTTGTCGAACTACAAATTCCAGTCACATAATCAGTTATAATCCAAACTCCGTACTGTCGTCACTAATATTTAGACAAATATGACAAAATGAATTAATTGAAATTCTGAAGTTACCATTATGTTCCTATTTATTTCATTATGTTGCAATTGTGTTTAAAATATTTATTTTGACAACTAATACGTTTGGATTATATCTGACATTATTTCTTAACCGACGAGCATGCATGAAAAGATTGATGACTATTGATGAAGCGAAGGTATGTAGGAATCGTAGTAATTGGCGTTCCATAGCCTCTGCCTACCCCCGTGGGAGACAGACGTGAAGTTATGTGTGTATGTTATGTATTACTGACATTGTTTTTTTTTTGTCATTCTATCTACAATATTTTAATTAAGTTTTGTCATTTTTCTTATTATAGTTGATATTGTGTTTTTTTTCTATGAGATGTTTGTCAATAATTTATATTTGATTGATTACTGTTTTTATATGCCTTTCGGCAGAACATAAGCTGAATCAACCAGTTTGCTTATAAGAACATTGTACCCTGTGTACACAAAAATTAATAAATGTTGAACTTCGAATATTGAATTTTGAATGGGATCGACCCTATTTTAAATTCCGAAAACTATAAATCTTTCAATACGTTACTATGTTGTGTACCAAGTTCCTCAAATCCACAGATTCGCAGTAAACATCGCAATCTAAACAAAACCGTTGAAATCCACTCCACATCTGATACCTATTCATTAATACAAACTACCTACTTACTGAAACTTGAACACAAATGATCCATGGGAAATGGGTCACTATGACACAGATACTACCAACCTATCAACAGCCGACTAGATACTTAATAAAACCTCTTTATTATGTCTATGCATGCCTTCGGGTAATTTCGGAAAACTTCGGCAATTTTCGCGCGACCGACTAAATAGTGCACCCCATATAGGAAATGGGACGTGACATCTTAACGGACACCAGCATATCAAGCTACATCAGGTTGATAAAATCGAGTTTCAACCTTACTGTTTTGCAATTAAATAGGAAATCTATTGCAGAATGATAGCTAAGGTCTGGTATAAGTAAGTATCTACTTATACATACATATGTAAACGTACAAGAACATACAAAACATGGTGTTTCACAATCATTACTTACGGATTATAATTGGGCACTTTATTGGCCTTTCTTTTTTATTTGTATGTTAATTATTGCGATGTAACTGTACCAGTACAGTACAGATTTATTATCATTGTTTTATGAACTTCGTACCAGCAGTGAGATAAAATCTTAACAAAACTCAGAAAAAGATAATGTTTTGTGAGTAAAAAATAAACTATATTGACTAATTACTTAATAACTTGAAACGAAAGCACTTTCATTCATCGATAACATTAAACAATTATGTTTGAGAAACTGGCATAGGTATATACTCACCTCATACTTTCTTCAATAATCCGAATTATTTCATGCTAACTGGATCATAAAAATGTCCACTGCACATTAATAAATATCGTAATACATGTTATAAAGGAAAGCAATATGAATAAATGTCCAATCAGACACGAAAATTAATGTATTTGCAATAACCAATGGAATGCTTATTATAAATTAAATACAGGATACACTTAAAATATTTACATTATGCAAAGATCACTAAAGCACACTACTCCCAGACGCGACACATCACTAAAAAACTAGGGGTAATTTCATTTAGGGTTGTTTTCACTCATTTAGTTTCTATTCTACTGACCATCTAACTAATATTTAATTTTGACGTCTATGATTAACAGTAGATTAACTTATACCTAGGTTACTATCGTCACTGACGAACCTACTGGCGACCAATTCCATAATTGATGTTTCAAACATTCCTAAGTAATAATATAGCATGCAGCGCATGAAGGCATATGTTGAAAACTGGTAATAATCCGTTCGGAGTCGGAATTTTGAGCCACTACGGTCTAACCTCATACCTCATATAGAGCTCCTTTCGCCTGTTATACAGGATTGTCCTAGTGCAGGCATCTAACTTTATGAGATCAATTTTACTTGAAACATATTTTGTATTTTGCATTTTTTTTTTTAATTATGCATAAATTTATTTTTATTTAACCTAAGGATACCACTTCTCTCATACTCAAATTATCTTAACCCTCACTATAGCGATGTAATGATTACTACAAAACTCAAAACTGTCTCTAACTACGATGTTAATGATTGACTCACCCCAACTCGTTGTAATCCAGACTCGTAATGACGAAGGAGTTGGTCTCAAACAAACTTGTATCACCGATGCTTCTCGAACAGCCGGACACAGAATTTAGAGTCCTATAATGACAGGAAGGTTAGGGAATGGAAGGAGGAAGGTTATCGGGTTGGGAGAGGGTACTTATTTCTTCTCTTATCATTATTATCAATAGCCCATATTGCAGTCCATAATTACCCAAATTTACATAACATAACATCAGACCTTTTATCCCCGAAGGGATAGGCAAAGGTGCACATTTCCACTTTTCACTATACATAGGATATGATAGAGTAATAGGGGTGAGCCTATTGATATATACCGGGCAAATTTTCAGATTCCGTGCTACTACTGAGATTTTTTTTAAAAAAACCCAGTAATACTTTGCCCGACCCGGGAATCGAACCCGAGACCCCTTGCTCGACAGTCACACTTGCGACCACTCGGCCAACGAGGCAGTTACCCAAATTTACTTAACCAAAAATGCTTAACATACACGAGATACCAAGGAATCTTTGAATTTTAAGAATTATATCGAAATAGCTCTATGTTGTTATGCATTTCAACTGCTAAGCGAACTGGCATAAACCACGAACACCTCGGGCAGTGCGCAGATAAATACATTAATAAGTATTTTCAATAAAACGGCCATAACGATATATCTATTTATTTCCCGGCAAACAATTCTACATAATTCAGGCATATTAAATTTAAGAGCTGCCAATCTTAGGTAGATCGCGGTCTGACGGCTGAGTCGCCCAAGGCGGCACGGTAGCGGGCAACCGACGAACAACATTACTGCTCATTAGACAGAGAAACTCAGTCATTTTGCGAAACTACCATACAAAGTACAGGCTATTTTTAAATGACCACACATTGAAAGCGGAGAACACGAATTGTTTTCTGCGAATGCGTTTTCTATGAACGATTAAAATTGTTGCATACTTTCAGGATTTTCTACAACAATATGTTTAAAGGCAGGTTGGATCTCTTTTGGTTTTTTCTAGCAGAAAAAAACAACAATTTATCATTGATTGAATTTATTTTTAAGACGCAGTATGTCTCGGTACAAGAAAACAGATGAAACGATAGTGGTCCAACTCGATCCCTCGCTCTCCAAACAAACTCCATTTTTCACTTACGTATTAACGTTAACGCCACCGCTTCGCAAATTAAAACCACCACCCACACACTCAGTTTAAACTCGGAAGATATCTAGAAAATCTAGTTAAACCCGACAGTACAAGTAAACAAGTAACTGCTTTAGTTATAGTTATAATTAACTAAACTTTCTAATTGGTGATTCTCGATTTGTAAATTGTAAGGGTGTTTGTAAACTGGCAACATGTAGCTGCACTTTTGACAACTAATTGCACAAACTATCGGCAATACATGGCTACCTATACCTTAAATTTATGTATAAAGCGGCCAGCATGTAATTGTGTTGTTGCCTGATAATATTTGAATTGTAGTAGCCACAGTGTTGCAGAAAAATGTCGCTCGTTTACAAACCCCTTTACACTGAATGGTAAATGAAAGGGAGTTGGTAATCAACGCTTGTTCTTCTATAAACATCTTACAATCGTCCAATTAACAGTAACCAGATAACATTTGTAGCATTATTTCAGTTTAGACTGCAATACTTGATAAGCAAAACTGTGGTTTGTCTGATTAATCTTATGTCGTTGGTCAACTGGTTGCACAGACCATTGTTCTGAACTCATATCCCGAGACGAGTAGTACCTATTAGTATTAGACATACGACATGAAAAATAAGACACACGCAACACAACATCAAGCCTTTTATCCCCGAAGGGGTAGGCAGAGGTGCACACAGAAGTAACACCCACTTTTCACTATTTATGTTATGAGTCCCATGTAATAAGGGGTGAGCCTATTGCCATATACCGGGCACAATTCCAGGCTCTGTGCTACTATTGAGATTTTTTTTAAAACCCAGTAATACTTTGCCCGACCCGGGAATCGAACCCGAGACCCCTTGCTTGCCCGACAGTCGCACTTGCGTTCACTCGGCCAATGAGGCAGAAAAATAAGAATCCATAAAAATCTGTGTTCATGAGAAAGGTATCACAAAAGAATCAACGAAAGCACAAATAATAAACGAAAGTGTTGGTAAAGTAAAGGTACAAGAAAACTAGCCAAAGAATTCCACAACCAGATTTTGACAGAAAACGCTAACACCTTTGTGGTATAAACTTTAAAACTACACAGAAACCATTCTTCCCCTTAAGCACCGTCCAACACAAATATAGAAACAATTAGTAAACTATAAAGTTTTCCTTAATTTGATAGTTGCACATCGATTCGTTCCCCGGCGCGGACCGAAATAGACAAAAGCCGTTTAGACACCACTAATTGACACTATCTCTGTTTTTATAACCATGGTATCGAACCCTTCAATTAACAGATAGTGAGCTTAAGGCCACAAATAACAAACAATCAAAAGAACATAACATTCCCTAGGAGAATGGCTTTTACTGTTATTGATGTCCGTTTTTCTCGACGTTGATGGAAATTGATAATTTTATCGCTCTCTCGCGGTGGAATAGGGACCTAAATACCTGCTTTCTAATAAAAGTAAATGATCTATTTGTTTGTTTTACTCGATATTGGGGTCCTTTTAGGAGAGGTGTATGTACTCATTTACAAAAGAATTTCAGATGTCATGGTTACTTTTAGGTGTTTGTTTTAGTAAATTATTGACTGCCTCATTGGCCGTGGAATCGGGTTCGATTCCAAGGGCCGAGCAAAGTATTGCTGGGTTTTAAAAAAATCTCAGTAGTAGCACGGAGTCCGGAAATGTGCCCGATATATGGCAATAGGCTCACCTCCTGTTACATGGGACTCATAACATAATTAGTGAAAAGTGGGTGTTACATTGTAGAGTGGCATTAAGTGCCGTAATGTGCACCTCTGCACTCTGAAGGGAATATAAGGCGTGATGCTATGTATTGTAATGTTTTAGTAAAATATTCTTTGTACACTCAAAAGACTGAAAAGCAAAGACCTAATTTTAAGTAAAAGTACATCTCATGCTTAGCTGCAGTTGTCGCCGATCAATAAAAAGCTCTACACGTACGGTAAGCATTCCAAATATTCTCGCCTCACCTCACTCATAAATAATACAAAATCTATAACACTTACTCAAACCTGACAACCGGAAGACCCTCAACCAACAGCAGTCGTAGCAGGTGTATACAGAATCATAGGTAAGTATATTATTTATCGGAAACTCAATATGCACCAAATGACAGGGCACGTCGTACCTACGTCGTGTGTGCAGTGTGTAGCGCGTGGGAGGACGCTGCAGGGCTTCGCCACCCGCACGATCCTGTTACCACACTCCTGGCGCAAGGGACCTAATCCTGTTACCTATAATTGATCGGGGTAATAGCGTGGAATATTAACATCGCGCCGACGATGCGGGTTGAATACTAAGTCGATTAAAATTGAGGTGTTGGTTTGATATTGTTGAGTTTTATCATTTTCTTGATATTTTTGCATATTTTTACTACGCATATTGTTTTATTTTACCAGTCTATCCTATTTCTGGAGGCAAACTTGATTGTCCTACATCGTGTAGGTTTATTCAGGCCTCTTGCTATTTGAAAACATCGTAAATCGCATCATAGATTACAAAATAATGTCAAAGTGCAACTCATACTAACTTCGAGCACAAAACTTAAAGGATATTGCACAGGAAACGCACACAACGACAAGAATTAGAAAGGGCCGCGAAAATTAACGTCGAACTAAAATTAAGGAGACAATTCTATTGTGTAAACGGGTTCCTTCCACCAATGGCGAATGAGCGAGGCGAATTGTCAAAGACAACAGAACCATTGTGACAATCGCACCTCTAATGACACACTAGCGACACCTGGATAGAGCCTGTATAAGGCCCCCGCAGAACAATGCACACGGCACGGCGCACAATTAAATATCACTAGTCTAAGAACTCTTCAAAATATTCAATAACGCTTTTAGTATAATTTGCTTTGGCATTTCAGTATGGTTGCTTCCTTATTTAAAGAGCAGGAAGTTGTCTCTTCAACAGTTTATTGAGAGCTAATTTGATACCTAGATCTGAATTTGAAGCATCACCTTAGTTTTCGAGTAAAATTTTTTAACGATACAGTTCCTGAAAATCCGGTCATTACCTATGTAACAAACATGTGTCAAAAGGTAAGTAAATATTGTACTTTTATTATATTGTATTCGCTTCATTTGTAGCCGGTTACTAAAGGGTTGCTGACCCGCGAAGCCATATTTCATTTAGTTAAGTCTGCACTTTGCACCGAAGCGATGCATACGCCTACATCAAGAAGTAATCCTCTTCATAATGGTTCTACTCACCTATTTTATGATTTATTACAAATAACTAACTATTGGAAGTATTACTCATAACACCAAGTTAGTTACACTAAGATAAGAATGAAAAATATATACAACGACACCCGGAAATCGAACCAGAGTTGATCCCTGCTTGGTCGGTAGTTACATTTATGAGTTACTTCAGTGGGCTTCAGATTGTTTAACTCCTTGTCTCTACGTTAAAGAAAGCAGCAGCTGATTACCAACTGTGCTATTCTAAAAGAATAACTTCTAGTCGAAAACACTTCGTCTTTACGCGACCAGGAAATTAATCCTCACCGACGACTAATAAACAACGATGCATCATTTAGGAAAACAAATTCCTTCTGATACAAACACCGAAACTAGAAGCTACACTATAATTACAAGGTCGTGAAAACACGAACATTGGTCTTTTAAGGTTGTAGTGAACAATATAATATTGCACAATAACACCTTATTTAGTCAAATAAACCACTAAACTTAAACAAGCCAGTCGTTCACCCTAATTGGGAGTCTCAAGGCAAATCCGCGCTTGCGTCGCCCACGGTGCAGAATACATCTAGAACTGCCTACACCTTCAATTAGAGCGCAGCAAGTACCACGGTACCGCCTGTGTGCTCAGCATTAAATATAATAATGTCTTTTAAATTATATTGTTTATAAAATTACCTGCCTACGTCAGTTTTATTAGTAGGCTCAAGGTAGAGTCAAGCAATTTCGCACCACCTTTAGATAGATTAATGTTTTGTGGGAAAATAGTATCTAATAATAGACTTTCAAACTAAATTCTGTTCTCAGGACTGTTAGAAAACCAGTGAATAAGTTTCTTAAGAGATGCTAAAATTACTGGACAATTGGAATAAAAAAAGGACTGGACTTGTTCGATCATAATTTTTTTACTGTCTTTTATGACATGCCAATTTTGTTATCAACATAGATAATAATATAAACCATATTTATTTCTTAATAAAAATCAGAACGGTACAAGAACGTACTAATACTACGACACTATCATTCAATCTAGTGTTGGTTTTGGCTTCTGGAAATCAAAAATTCATAAGAAGGAACAATGTCGGAGCCGGAAGGTAAGTACACAAAACTAGTGATCCATTGTACGAGGAAATAATAAAAGCGATTCTAAAATGGATTTTATGAGCCACTGAGACGCTCGTTCAAAACGTATAAAAGCAAAATTACATAATAATATTGTTCAAGCTCTTTGAGTGGATAACTAGCTTACCCATACGCATTAGACGTTGCATCCAGGTTTATGAGTACAAGCTTAAATGTAACTTTACATTTTAAACGCCGAGTTACAACATACTTCCCTGATTTATTAGATTTACTTTACATAGGTATAATAATTCGGAGAACCGTTTTGCCAAATTGCGTATTACCTACCTAAATTTCCTTAAATTTACCTTCGATATAAATTCAAGACAAGAGTAAGGACGCTATGGTTGTTTATGTAGTATTTAGAAAGACAATTTTAAGACGTGCCGAAAGAGATTACTGTGGAAACAGTAAGAGTAAATAGCGGAAAACACCAATACCAATATATAGCAGATCTACTTGAGTCCTGAGAACTAAGTACAATAGTTTACAAAGGTATTATGTAATAATGAATTGGTTACTTACTTACTTCGTTATAGAGCTCTTCGAATCCTCGGGCAGACCAACAAAAATCAGAGTAGATGACATTGGGGCACTCACAATCCACTATTACTTATATTCACTGAAAATTTTTACTTGTACACGGAAACTTTATAATAAAAATGCGCTGTAAATCACGTTTGCATTATTACAAATTGTTAATTTTATGACACCTGTCAAAGAATAATTATGTGAAGGGAATGTTTTATTTAGAATTTCAAGCCAGTGTCGGTGATATGAGATTGTACGGCAAACTGTCGTTTTGCGTTTAGGTTTTATGACAAAGTGTACGTGGGAGGTTGTAGGTGGAAATCGACCTCGACTAGTATGATATTAGTATATTGACCATGTCCTTTAATAGAAGAATGATCTCAGGTCGGACTTATTCAAAACTGCATGATTAACCTTTGCATTTTTTTTTTATTAGTGTCCACTAACAACAACAAAGCAAGGACAATGCGTCTTTTATGGCTTAATTAGAAATGACCAGATTTGTCGATCGTAAAAGAACAATAGTAGATCCAGTTGATGGTATGACTAGGTAGGTAATATACAAACAAGTGTAGGTACAAAACATTAAGCATATAATGGTCCCAACATACTCTGCATATTGGTTTGTCTTCGGGGAAATGGGCGGCAGCTACCTCTCGCGCACGCTGTCTCTTCCTTCTGCAAAACAGTTATATTCTAACTACGGTAGAGGCAGTACGTATGAGGAAACGCCTCTCTTCACGCTTCAGCCGGCGCTGGAGACCAGACGCGTCGAAGGTCGCTCTACGTGAGGTACTTTTTTTAGAAAACTTAAAGGCTGCCGTGTGATTTTTTGGATTTTTGAAATAAGCTATCGTAAACGAGTAGTCGGATCACCTGATGATAACCAATCGGCGTCGCCCATGGACACCTGGAATACCAGAGGCGTTACAAGTGCCTTACCGGCCTATTTGTAAATTGTTCTCACTCACACGACGAAACACAACGCAAGTGTTGTTTCACGTTAGTTTTCTGTAAGGCCGTGGAATCAGTCCGGTAGAGCCGGCCCATTCGTGCCGAAGTATGGCTCTCCTACACTTAAGATGTCAGCATTAGAATATTTTGTTGAAAAATGAACGACCACAGACGCTGAGCATGGATTCAAAACTGGTCCGGGCAAAGCTTTGTTAGGTGTTTTGAATATTTATTTTAAAAAATGTCAATGATAACTATTGAGGAAGCGAGAGAAGTATGTTATTAAAAATCGTAGCAAATTGGCGTTCCATAGCAAAGATAATTCAAGGATATTCCATAGTCTCTGCCTACCCCCACAGGAAACAGGCGTGAGGTATGTGAGTATGTAAAATTCTCAATTATAGCACGGAGTCTTGAATTGTGTAACAAGTATACGGAAATAGAGTAACCCTCATTAACTTAGGACTAATCTAACTGGCGAATATTGGTTGTAACGTTTATAAGGTACCTCTACTATGTGTTGTGCACCTCTGCCAACCATTTCAATGATTAAAAGGCATGGTTTCATTGCAGTTTCTTTTCATCGGGTAAATTAAATGCTTGTTCACCATGTCAGTGAGTGAGAAAAAAAATTTACAGTATCGACTAGTTTTTGTACTTAGATTTTACTGTGTAGTGACATCTAGTAGTGAGTAGTAGGAAGTATCTTGCTTCGTACTTGTTTCTTCAATATGTTATGGTGACTTACGACATCTGTTAGTGTAAATATGAACCACTTCAGTTTGAGTGTGCACACACGTAAAAATATTGTTGACACATGAATCGTTACTATTTTTATTACATTAGATTAGAGTTATTAATTATTTATCTTTGTTGCAATTAATATCTATTAATGTAACAAAGAATTTTTATTTATTTTCATAAATGGGTTTTTTCTGTTCTTACGAAGGATGACGAACGATAATAAAATATTGTTTCGTAGTTTTTATATTTTGCACGAGGACTATAAATCTTAAAAATATACTCGTTTGAATTTTATGTTTATAAAACAAATACTTTAATTCACTACCACCAAAGACTTTAAAAAAATCTCACTATTTTTTGTCATCGAACGTCAAACTCGCTATGACAAAAAAACTTAATGGGTTCGTTTCCGAACGCGAAATGATGCTTTGACGGGACGGCTGTTGAATGCAGTGGACTTGTTATTCGCTTTCAAAGTGATTTATTCGTTTCTCTTGTTTTATCACTATGAAAACTGTGCTCATTCTTTAACCATGTTGAATCAAACATCAACTGAGGCGTTGCTCTCAGCAACTTACGTCGAGAACTACTTAGATTGTGTTGAAAATCTTCCGAATGACCTGCAGAGGCATTTATCGCGTATGCGAGAGCTTGACGTAACATACAGAGGTAATTTTCCAATTTCTACATGTCCTTTAAGCTAGAATTCCTCTTACTAAGTATTAACAGTTATATATGTTATTATAAATTGATACAACAGCTTGTAACTATATTGTTGACGTTCGCCTTTCAACCTCATTACGTATGCATACCTATGTATAGATTACTACTCGTGAGTACAAGTGGACCAAAATAACATCAAAACCACTACTCTGTTGTTACTTCTAAACACGGTTATAAAAAAATTTGAATTAAGTTCATTATAAGTGGTTGTTTATACCTTATTGTGGGCTATAAAAAGAGTTGTGTTGTGAAGGTAACCTATTTGCTTTTTGGTTGCTATGTGCTAATTTTTGTGTTTATTTTTGTTAGAATGCCTTCGGGAAGCTGAGAAGCACCTAGCAGTATGTATAGGACCCAACACAGACGAACGTCGCCGAAGCCGCGCAGCTTTGCGGCTGCAAACAGTGCTAGTAGCAGCTCAGGAGATAGGCGACGAGAAACTACAAGTTGTACAGATACTACAAGACCTAATTGACAACAAACAAAGGTCACTTGATGCAGATCATAAAAAACTATGTGAGTATTTTTACTTAATTATTTTTAATTAATTGACATATGATTAGATCCAAAGTGTAGCCTTAAAATTATTTATAGTGGAAAATATAAATAAATAACCTAATTGTCTGTCACATACACTACAGTAATCTTAGCATTACTGACTATAACCAAAACAAATACAAGGCATGTTGTTAAATAATTTTCTGTGTCACATCTGTTAGTTTGGCAACAAGCCAGGAGTCACCCAAGCTATAACTACTAGCCAGTTTACTAATCCTATATCTGTTTCCAGTATCTTGCCTGGAGGTGAAGACAAATGGTACAGTGAAAGAAGATCCAGCTCCAGCCCCAGAAGCTATCAGAAGTGTGGAGAAAGAGACCCCAGCACCAGTGGTTACACCGCAGCATGCACCACCTCCTCCACCGCCTGAACGAAGCAATGAAAAGGAAAAAGAGAAAGTTGACCGAGACAAGTCCGGAGGTGTGTTTCAAAATCTTTTTACCTTCAAATTGCTATTTAATTTCCTCTTAAAATGTTCCCATAAAAGAAGTGCAAGTTTCAATAAAAATACAGGTTAAAAATTGTCATGAATCTATTTATTCATATAACAGGTGAACGTTGGTCAAAACGCGCACGACGCTCACGAACAACGGCAGGTGCAGCCACAGACGGAGCAGATTCCAGTGAACGAGACAGTGAAAGGCACGCCCACAACACCACACACAAGAAAGGTATGTATATCTACATCAAATGTTACCATTATACATGTTTTATGAAACAAAATTTGCTAACTGTCCTTTAATTCTGCAGGTATCGGCAAAAAGAAAAAGCGTAAAGCACGTCAAGCAGCACAACGTTCAGAAACACCGCCCGAAGAGACAGATGCTATCGACCCTGACGAGCCGCGGTACTGTCTTTGCGACCAGATATCATTCGGCGAGATGATCCTTTGTGACAATGATCTCTGTCCCATTGAGTGGTTCCACTTCTCATGCGTCTCACTCTCGACGAAACCTAAAGGAAAGTGGTTCTGTCCAAAGTGCCGTGGCGATAGACCCAATGTCATGAAACCTAAAGGACAATTCTTAAAAGAGCTAGAACGGTATAACAGGGAGAAAGAGGAGAAAGCATAGTCTCGTTAGATACCTAGGTTTAAGGTTCATGTGGATTTGAAATCAGTGAATACAACTGCAATACATGATGGTGCTTGTGGTAGGTATCAAATTGTGATATATTAACTTAAGACCTTCAATTAAGTAGCTATAGTGGGAGTGTAAGCTGCTAGTGATATCCTGACCCCTGCAAGTTCCAACATTTTAAATGAAATATTAAAGTATTCACTTGTTTCTAGTCCATGTATAGGCAATATGCCTAGAACACTTTCAAGTATTGAAATGTGATTTAAATTTTATGAATATTGAGTTCTTTCTATGTGACGTGTGGTCGTAACAGTAAGTTGCGATATTAATTGATGTATGACTAGTTGAATCTCCACAACAGTTCAAGATAGAAGTAAACGAATCTATGTTGTAATTGACTCCGCGATTTGACGAAATGTTGTAAATATATTAGTTATGTAATTGTCAAATACGGAACTTTAAGTACAGTACGGCATAACTTAGATACGCAATATGGCAACTTTAAATAGAAAGCATTCTGTATAAAATAGTTGCAAACAGATTTAATTTCTTACATTAAATAAGTTATATTCAATATAAGGATTAATAAATAATGCATAGTGGTTTTATTGTAATATCTACATTAATCTGTACCGCAGTTGAAACAATAACTATTTATTTATTTATTATTTTCTAAATTCAATAAACCAGTTTCTTCATAGTCTGTGTTTGTTATTCACGAAATTTGGAGAGTCCCGCTATCAGTAATTTTTATTATGATTATTTTATAGATTAGATATGGGTGCACATGTATCGCAGTAGTATCTTTAGCGTAACCTCGAAATTTATATTACGTTGACTACTGCCTCAAGAAAATGTCAATAAAACACGATTTCTCCATTAGTGATATACATTCATGTATGCCTTGTCGTCAATTCACACGATAAGAATTTATCATCGTGCATTATCAATCAAAATTATATGACAACAATAAAATAAAGGAAAAATATGCTACAATTTTATACCAGCCCCATCTAATCTACAAAGTACAATTATTAAACCTAAAAATATGGACACTAAAAGATCCCAACCTGTTTACCTGCACTAAAGTAGCCATAGCCACTAAGATGGAGTAGTGCAATAACATACAATTCAAAATTAAATTTATCAAACCCATATAAGTCTCGTCTTATTACATAAGATCTAAGTAAAACATAGAATGCAGTATACAATATGTCCTTTATTTTATAATATGAAGTATACACAAATCATCTAGTTACAATTAGTTGCCATGTAGGAAACAAAACATACTATATTCTTCAAGTCTCATAGAACATCTAAATAATACGCAGCGAGTACACACTACATTTATTACACTATAATATTAATAATTTGATTTGTCATAAATGCCATTATTATATTTAAAATGCTTCTAAAATCAAGGTTAATATTTGTTTATAAAATATTGCAATGGCTTAAACTTTCGACTAGATTTATTATTATAATTAAGTATCTATATTGCAAATTAATCGTAGTGTAAATAGTTTTTTAAACAGTAATATAGGTCGTAGAGATTCGTAATATAGTGAAGTGTAATTCTTATAAATACATTGAAATGGTACATTGATATTTCACTTTAACTTAGCACACCTATTTGCAGCTACAGTGCAGTGCAAGAGGCATAATACTTATACACGACACTTCTCAATTTTAAGCTGCTTCTTATTTGATAACAAGAGGCATAAGTGCAGTTTAAAATTGTGAAGCGTTTCACCATTCGAGCATTAGGAGCACACATTAAAAACAAGCTTGCTCAATATTACTCAACATGGCTCATCACTCACCGCTCCACATTTCCTAGTTAAAAATAATCTCCGACATACAGAACACAATAATAGATGGGATAAAATTACGAAACTAGATACTGAAATGGATAACTGATTGCGAGTAATTTGTAACTAATGTGTTGTTAGTTTCAAACCTACGATTACATATCGCATTTTATTAAAATTCACACAAAACACAACACACGATTCACGCAACTAAATAATATTGTTAACAATTGAAATGCACTTGTTCCATCTAATTCCAATATCGATCAATATCAAAAAAACGTTAACTATACGGCAAGACAAAATAATACTTTCGGTGTAAGGTAAAAATATCAAGCCGATACTTTTAAGTACACTCCATTAAATATTCCAATACACACTTATTAAAAAAATCATTTGTGACAAAATAATAATTAAATATGACACTAATTTGAACACAAATACTAATAAATTAACCGCTACCGTAAGCTATAGAAAGTACCACAAGATAATATCGTGCACATTGTATAGCAGCACTGAAGGTGGGTTTCTAAATCAAACAAACAAATAAATAAAAGGTTAAAGTGTTAACTTTGTAAATAAAATTGTAAAATTCTAAATTATGTTGAGATATCATTGAGGCATATTTTCAGGAGGCAGGCCTTCTAAAGTGAGACTTACAAGAAAGTTTTTTTATTATACATATTAGTACTTTGATAAGACAAATTATTATTGGACAGAAACACAGCTGAATATTTATAATAAAATTGTAAGATTCAACATTTGATCAATTTGATTCAGAAACCCAATGTAAAAATTATATCTATTTTGATCTAATGAATTGCTTCGCTACTTAAATTAGGCCGTTGCATTTAAATAGGGGGAACATGAATGGCCGATCTTATAGTAATGTTTCATTGGATTATACCCATACGCCGTGGGGGTTCTTATTGGTGGGCGCCGCATTCTCTAGCTGTCTCGGAGACCCGATGATCCTACGAGCGCTACCTGCCTTGCATAGCCCTGTAAATGAAGAAGAAAGATAATTTATAACAATACTTCTTCAAAAACAGTAAATCATCAATCAATCAGTATACGTTATCAGTTTATTGTATGCAGCGTAAAGTGTTAGTTTTATGAGTTTTCAGCATTAAATAATTATTCGTATCTAACCCGTAACAACAATTAACCCATTACACAACTGTAACTTGAAAACAGTTGTGTAATCTCTTCCTAGGAGGAAACACAAAATTCTAGGAAGAATTTCAAGTTTAATCAGCAATATTATGTAGATTTGTTTTGCAATGGTGACTGCTATAAGATAAAAGTCTCTCCCACACTCCCTAGTCTTTCTCCCAAACCCTTTAAAATATAAAATGATCTCTATAACAAGGACTAAGTCGAAATAAATAGTAGTGATGTGTTATTTATGTTATACGTATACATACATACCGTCCAACGGATGGCGCAGCTCGTCCACGCTGCCGGTCAGGCTCTGCAAGTTGGCTTCCTTCATCTCTTGCACCAGCCGCTCCACTTGGCGCTTCTTCTCCATTATGGCATTTTCTAGAACTCCAACCTGTGAAAATAAAAATAGTTTCTAAACTGATACTGTAATTATGTACGACAATATAAAAGTTTAATTTTTTTTAAAGGTTTTACCTAATAATGCCTTTAATTTCAATAACAATTGCTCGTTCTTGTCCATTCGAATCTACATTTTGGAATGAGCACCTAGCTTCACCTAGCTTCACTGACGGACTGACTGACAGACTATTATTTATTTTGTATTTGTTGACGTTTCAAAAGTACCAAATTATGGTTTAATTGAAATAAATGCTTTGACTTTGACAAGAAAACACTCACAATTTCCTAAAAGTACAATATAATTATATACAAAAAAAGTAGCTACAATAAAATTTAAATAATAAATTGTAATACATTTATCAGCTTCTATTTGATACAGGCGCTATTTACATTTAAACTTTCTATAATAACAAAAACGAACAACTCATACACATTTACACATACCTCTCTCTTCAAATTCTCAGCGGTGAGATTGTTGATTTCAGTCGCGTGTTTGGCCTGCTGTATCTGACTTTGTAAACTCTCCATTTCAGCGAGCATTGATCGCTCCAGCGACTGCCTAATATGTAAAGAAAATATGCACACTTAGAAGCGACAGGCAGAAGTCCAGTAACTGTTGGATATATTATAGTATACGTCCGAAAATTTAAATTCACCTCAAGGAAGTCATACAAGACTAAACAAAAACTGTTGTATATGCAAAACATAAGTATTGCATAAAGAAATAAACAAAGTTTTGACAAAAACTTACAGTCATCAAACAAAAACAAACTTCAGACGTAAAAAGTATCTGAAAATTTTAAGTCGATACAAATTACAGGTAGAATCCAAACAAATAAATGCCAAGGTCTTTTAATTCTCATTCCGGCATTAACTGTCAAAAGAACAATACAAAACAAATTCTCACAAAAGTACATAACATCATCGTTCTTCTAATTACCACCGTAATTGCATACCATCAAGACTTAAAACTGCTTAAAAAAGCAACTCGCGATTAAGAATGAGATAAACAAAATATTCTTTGCGTACTATAATCTGTGTAGCTTCAAAAAGTATATAGAGGGTCAAAAGTAATGGCGTATAATTTAATTTTATGAATCGGTAAAAAATGTTCTGAGTAATGGTAATTTTATGATTATTTGCAAAAAGAGAAAACTGCTATTGCAGAATATTACGGCGTTATGTAACATTATGTGAAAGTAGTTTTGTGTATGTAGTGGATGAATGCATCGCAGTTCAGTTTTTATTGCTTTGGTTTCAATATTATTTCCATCAACTGTAAATTAAATATGTTTTATGGAATAAAACATATGATGAAAAGGATATTATAAGATTTTTAAAGTGACTATTTACTTTTAAAGTAAAATATTTCCTACCTAATAAAATATATTTTATAATTTAACCTTATATTTAAAGTTTGATACATACATAACAACACGCCTTTTATCCCTGAAGGGATAGACAGAGGTGCACATTACGCCACTTACGCATTACACACTTAATACCACTGACCACTCAGCCAACAAGGCAGTCATAATAAAGTTTGAGCTTTGTTATACAATTGGTAATTTCGTAAACCTAAACCTATCCTTGATGAAGATGAATGAACCTTTTCAGTCTTATGTAGTATAATAATAATAAATAAAAGCCACTTGCACAGGTAAAAGAGACCTTACCTATTATCCTGATGGCGACTGTTGATAATCCTCTGCTCATTATGTATCTCCTCCATGAGCTTCCTAATCTTGTTCTTACATTGCAACAGTTCCGTCTCACAGTTGGCAAGCTTCGAACGCACCAGTACAATCTCAGACTTTATCGTCTTCTCATTTTGTTTCACTATTTCACTTTCTTCTTCTACGTAGTTCAGTGCTTGTGCCTAAAGAATTAAATATAATAATGATCCTAAAGCTTGTAGCAAAATAATGTGTATATAACTAAAATAAAGTTTAAATGTGGTAGAGCCATGCTTCGGCACGGATGGACCGGCTCGACCGCAGTGATATCCCGGCCTCACAGAAAACCGACGGAAAACAACGCTTTCGTTGTGTTTTGTTGTGTGAGCGAGGTTACTGAATCCCCAACAATCCTTCCAAATCCTTAAAAGGCCGGTAACGCACTTATAACACCTCTGGTGTTCCGCCGCCGATTGTTACCGTCATCAGTGATGCGTCTGCTCGTTTACCGGCTTATCCCATAAAAAATAATTATAATCAATAGTAACGAGTTGAATAGCCAAGTTTGAATATTTAATAAATAAAATAGCTACAAAAGCATACATAGCCGAAACACGTTAAAAAGAACATCATCAAAAATGGACGAATGCTAGGTGCTGTACTCAACTCAACCCAATATTACAATGTTCTTGTCCATTACTTAAGAAAAATTATGACCACAATATCAAAAGATACAACCACGTTCGGACACTGATAAAATCTGCTACCATTCTCTATGGTGAACTAAAACCAATCACCCACTAGGAGTGCATTATGGACTTCGTGATGGGAAATAGAATAAAGAAACCGTGCGAATCTAAATGCACGTAACTTAAGATAACAATGTTTTGTTAGAAGATAATTATGTGCCAACAGATTGTTTAGAGTGATCTTGTGAGAATGTACTAGTTTACCTGTTCAGTACTGATCCGTAGTTGGTTATCCGCTGAACTAATTTGTTGCTGTAATAATTCCACCTGTCTTTCCTGCTCCCGACCTTTGTTTTCCCAGAAGCCGATCTCTGCGTCGTACTGCAAAATTGTAAAAAGATAATGTAATGCGATAGAATACAGTTGGTTCAGTAAGTGAGCTAAATGGGTAGTTTCCAGGGTATCAACATTAAAAATCTAATTAGTCTGTCAGTTAGATAATGAAAAAATATTAGACACGTATTTTTTTATTTTCACGTATTAAGTTGCAATACTTAGATAAAATGGGGCTACGTTTAGGAGTGGGAGGCCATTACGTCATAAAGTGCAACAAAATGTGGCACGCTGTGACGTCACACGATATTTCAAATTAATATATCGCCGAAAGTATTAAATTTTGTGAGAAAAGTATAAATACGTGTCTAAAGTTTTAAATTAATGTATCAGACGGACATTAAAATAAAATTTAGGAAACTACCCTATTGTTGCTTAGCTTTTTGTAAATCCAAACAGGAAAATTTACAATGCTTTTAGAAAATCTCTTTAGGGGTCTACATCCTAAATTCACCTGAAATAAGTAGTACTTTTACTTTATTAATACATCAACATTATCTACGGACCTTGATAAGATCCACTTGTTGACTCGAAAGCTTCTCCCTTTGATAATTAACTAGAGAAACCAGCTCCCTATACTGATTATTATAGCTGACTGCCTCGGGACTCCTGTTTTCCTGACTCTCTTCTGGCAAGTTCACGGGAGACATGTGCTGTGGCCTGTTCGGACGCATGCGGTTCGGAGACTTCCTGACTGCTTGATTCGGTGGGGGCGGCGAACGATATGGCGGTGGTGGTTCTCTGTCAAATTGTCAAATATGGAAAATAATGAACATAGACAAAAGTACTGGTGACAAAAACTTTTTGGTTATCATCAAAAACTTTAGACTTTTGTTCATTAAAACAGGACTGAAACGAAATGTTATGAAAATATACATATAGGTGGATTCCATTGATTTACCTCACTCTGAACACTGCAAACTGATTACTACATAGTGCAATGTGTCACAGAGGTAAATAAAAGTGGGACATATAAAGTGTGTTAATGAACAGTGTTAGCAGATACCAATAGTGTCATTTAATACCTATTAGAATTGTAGGACGAGAGTCGTTACGAACTTTTTTTAAATGATACTACTGTAACTATACCTCCGTCTATCTCCTCTGGCTTTAAGGAGTAACAAGGAAACTTAAGTTTAAAACCTTAATAATTAAGATTTTTATGTGTATACTCTATAATATGTGAATAATTTAATAATAATTAAGATTTTTATGTGTATACTCTATAATATGTGAATAATTTAATGAAATATTTATGAATCATACATGAGATATGTCAGGTAACAGTTACAAGGAAATGATGATTCACACAAGATAAAATGTGACAAAAGTATTCATAGCCTAACTCTCTACTTATTTAGTTAGATAATAGTGTAAAAAGAGAAAGAGACAATCAGTTTTAAACTATATTGTCCAAAGCAAAGAAAGGACATTGTTTTTTTATCAAATATTTTAGTACCAAGATAGATTGAAATAGATAGATGATTATTAACACTTTAAAACTATGGTGAATTTGGGATTACCATAACAATAAGTAAAAAGGAATAGGGTAATAAGCTTGGAGATCTCTATCATAGTTAAATACTAAAAAAATATTTAAATCAGACAAGACACAAAATATCTTTTAACCAAATTTCAAAAAAGTTCACTCCAGTGGTGTACCTAAAGGTCAGCAAAATGCCACAGGCCCCCAACTGAAAAGAGTTTCCATCAGAATTTCTCTATTTTTTATTGGGAATGGTGGACCATCTGATGAATATGCCACAGGCCGCAGAGGGTATAATTACACCACTGCATCACTCATTACATGTTTAAATAAGAATTCAATGTCTACCTGTATGGCGGTACATCTTTCAGCACAGGGCTGTCAGACTCAGGTGTTTTGGCTTGCTGCACTCCCTTGACTACTCCAACAGGGTTGCCAGGTGATGTATTATTTGGATTACTATTGCTATAAGTAGGTGTTGTTGACATCCTATTTGGTGAGTTCTGGCTGTCAAGCATGTTAGGATTTGATGCAGTATGGCCCCTAGGAGGATAAATTAAAAACATTATTTAATAAAAAACTACCTAGATTGTCATTGTTAAAAATCTATAGATGATTTTGTTCGTTAAAATATCATTAATGATGATAATCTCATTCCAATAAATGTCTGGTGAGGATTAAAAATAAAATCAGACTCTTTTATATTTAAAATATGCATAACTAGTACTATATTATTAGTATTTAATAAAAATGTGTAAAATTATACATCTTTAGAGTTTCCGCCTTACCCATTTCCTATAGGAGACCTGGAACTATTGGTAGGTTGTTGTTTCTGGTTGTTGCCAGAGTCTGACCGTCTTAATATAAACTGAATATCATTGGAGTACTCTCCCCATTTCATTAGGATCTAGAAACAATTGAATGTCAATGAAGTTTGGAAGTTTAGCTACAAAATTACAATGAAATAAATATTGTAAAACAGAATAATAAAAGAATCAACTTTTTGGATTATATCTAAGTGAATATACTTAATGAAATGATCAGTAAGCATAACAGACAATCCTAAAGTCGTTTTAGTATTTCTGCAACTCATTGACTTAAAAATAGAACACAAGATACCTTCAGGGGATATTCCTGTGGCGCCAGTAGCCGCTCATTATTCCGCCACCGCTCTATCAGAGTGAATCTGCCCACTTTGCCAGTGGCATGAGCTAATGCAAAAACTACATCCTGTGTAAATAAATATTATGCTATTAACAAACATCGAAAGTTACTAAAAGTGAAATTGAATACACATATCTTCCAAACCGTGTCACTGGTATAATCATGAGAATAGAAACTCTACACTGACCTGGCAGGTTGTGGTCTCAGTAACCCCACAAACAATCCTTTGTATTCCCTCGACCCAGACCTTCAGCTCCATTAATTTCACACTGTTCACATTCAACTCATAAACGACATATTCACTTAAGATGTCATTTTATCACTTTTTGACCAACGCGAGATTTTTTCGTCTCACAATATAAGTCTAAAGTTAACACAAACATACCAACAACACAATAAAGAAAAATAAAAGCTCCAAGTGGGTTATGAATTTATGAGAAATTTTCGTTTAGAAACACGTCGCTGACATAAGCTTGACATGACAACCACAGAGAATGTAATGTAATGACAGTTTTTGTTTGCTATTTAACCATAGATTTAAAAAAGTGTGTGGCTCGTTTTTATATAATTTTTGCTAAGGACGAACCTCTGAAAGCTTAATTTAAACCTAATAAAACCGATGTTAACAAAAACAATTATTGGAATTTACACTTTCATGGCCAAACAATTGACTATAGTCCATGAAATTAATAAAATATTACTAAAATACCATTTCGCAACAAGCGGCAAGTTCAAATTTCAAGGATAGATTCAAAAGCTTTTATCGAAGGTTTCTTTTATTTCTTTATTTCTAGGTACCTAACAATAACAGATTATCTTTAATAAAGTATCGTATATCCTGAAGAAAAATAAAGCCCAAAATCTACATTCTCAACCCAAATTTAAACCTGAACTTTCATAAGTTCACGGAATAGCGTGCTGATTTCAAAAAGTTTGCACTGCGGAGTGACAGTTAATATTTATGATCATTGTTTTGTTCGTGCATTGCCTAAGGTAATATTGATTTTTTCAATCATAAAGCGATTAATCGTTTACTTACTTTCACGAAGAAATCACTGAAGAATCATGGCGGCTCCGGCACCGGCAGGGGCACAGGCACCGGCACAACAAGCAGAAGATGATGACGACGTAAGTACCTACTTAATAACACTTAAGACAAAAATACCTCCACAACAATTCAAATCTCGTTCAGACACCAAATATCGTAGAATTTGAATTTCTATAATTGTATCACCACCATGGACTTTTATAGAATGTAACATTCAACGTCGAAGAAATACAAAAAATCGTGAGGGACAATGTAGAGCTGTGTTTGGGGGGCAACACGTTCAGCCACACACGGAGCGCACAATGGATTTCAATCATTACCGATAAAACTCTAGCGAGATTAAATAAACTGAACAAACCCTTCAAATATATCGGTAAGTAGAAATTTTTGTAACCTTCCTGCTAGTAGGCACCTACTTATATTTCAGCTATTCTCAAACATAGCTATGTATGCAGTAAGTACTGCAACCGCCAGTTGCAACTTCGAGCAGTACCAAGTTACCAAGCTGATAATCTTTTATACTTTAGCAAGGCCATCTGGAGTACCTAGAGGCCATTCTAACTAGCCTACCTACGTACGCTGTTATATAGAAGTACATACCTATTTACTATTTTTAGAATAAAATTTAATTTATCACTTTTGTACCCGCAGTGCGAATTACCATTACCCAGAAAAACGGAGCGGGCATTCACACGGCGGCAGCATATTACTGGGATACCGCAACTGATGGTAGTTGCACCGTGCGTTGGGAGAACAAGTACATGTACTGCATTGTCAATATTTGGGGCCTTGCCCTTCAGCTTTAGATAAAAATGTACATAGCTTAATTTTTCGACTCTCTTGAGGTAAGTATTTGTCATTGCGAGGATTGATATTTTATGGCGCCATTCGTTACCATCTACGGCATTGTGATCATGGGGTGCTTATACTCTCCTGTGATAACTTAGTGCTTGAGGGCTCGAGTGTGGACAGGTACCACTCGTACGCAATGTTTGGCGTCCTCATTCTTGCCACATGAAAAAAAGCAATCTGTTTTCGACCTTCGATTTTAATATAATTATAGGCACAAACTTCCGGGGTCAAGTAAAAAATAAGACCCTTTTTTGTGTCACATCGATTCTACAAAGCGACATCTGCAAATATTTTTTGTCGCAATTAAATCGTTTAATCGGGATTGTAAACATCTTGATCAGTAAATAAAACAAAATATAAAGCACATTTTAGTATTTTTATTTTTGGTAAAATTTACCACAATACAAAATAATGATAGAAATAAATAAAGTAATAAAATGTATAGACAGGTCATAGAACTATGCATTGTAAAATTGGTGCTTTTAAAGCAATTTCTTTATAATTTATAATAACATTAGGCAAAATGGCATTGTGTACATTTAAAAATAAAAGCATTACTTTTAACACAAATAATATCAAGGGCAGATGCAATACACTTAATAATTAACGCAAAATGATTCATCACTTGGTGATTTGGTCTTTTGATTTCTAATTAATTCATTTTTATGTATATGTTGCCGCCAAAGTGATGCTACGTCTGAGCTCATTGACTGATCATCTAACCTTCAATTCTAAATATACTATACACTCACTAGAGAACGGAAATATTATTTGGCAAAACAGGATGAACGCTCGCCAACTACAGTCGACGCTTCATTTCCTTTAGGTGTTCTCAGGTGATATAGTTATATTTTCGTCCAATGGATTAAACTGTCAAACACCAAGCGGTCACCGGTGACCGCAACCTATTGTTCTTTAATTGTGTCTATAAATACGGTACTCGACGAGTTAATTTGCTTTAAATATGTCTAATTAGGTCTTAAGTTGTTCAATTTCATTAATTCGTTGATTTAAGAATAATCATCACAATATCGGGAACATATACATGGAGTCACGGAGCGATTACCAATGGAAGAGTGAGACTGCGTCTCTGGGAGCCCCCTTTATGTAAACAACTTGATATTATACTGAACTCCACTGCTCTCCCTACACCAACCACGGCTCGCACCGCCACTGTACACACGACTAACAAAATGCACATATACACAATTTTAAAGCATTCATGAGTCTACTAAACAAATCCACTTCATTATAAAACATTTACAATTGATATAGTCCATTGTTAAAATCGACATAACCATTACGGTTATATCTGTAAAATAACTTTACAAAAGAAATGTCGAGGAAAGAGGAAAAAGAAAAGCATGTTAATCTTATGTCAAAATAAAAACTACATCTTTAAAAATATTGTGTTAATCTTAATAATCAAAAGTGATTAAAATTACCTGTACTTTTATTATCATAAACTCGATGTAGGCTATAACTTCGACTAACTTCTCGTATCAAATGTAAACAAAATATAACAACCTTTTTATAAAAAGAATGGCTTATAACCGTTATGGCTACGTTCACATCATTTCAGTTCTAAAACCGATTGGACTAGTCTACAGATATATCCATACTGGCTGGATAATATCAATTTAAAACACTGATGGGAACACAGTCAACACAGTTTACATACAACAGAATGTTTATCAGCAATCTCTTTTTAGTTTTAAATTACATCTGAAATTCAGGCTGTTTGTCTACGAAAGTGGCTCAATATTATGCAATATAAACTAGTAGATATGTTGATCAAAATGATAAATCCCGCTTTGGAATTCGTTTTCCTAATAACAACTAAATAACACTAAAATATCAAGATCCGATCCACTTACTAAATGAATATTGTGACTGACGTCTAGCTTATACTTGATGGCTGTACAAGATCACATATAATGTGAACAATTCTAATAAATAACACAGTTCACGAAAACAATTTTAAATAATATTCTACAAAGTAGACAAACTGCCCATAACAAAATAAAACAAAGGCTCTGACATGACATTTACAAGCAATGTATATCCGCTAAAACAAGACACCTGTATAACAAAGTAGCACACTATATATTTAAACGTCAATTATATGCACAGCTTATTACAACACCAAAATTTTACCTTAGCTATTGTATATTTAGTTTAATAATACCACGTAAAACAAGAGTGGATATAGTAAGGAATGAATGTAGCTAAACTTCTAAAAGAACTTTTAATGTCATGCAATAAGATATATTATCAATAAGTGGTCTATTTCATTTACCTACCTATAGTTGTTTAATATAGAAACCTTATTGACAGCATACCAGACAAATTCAACATTAAAATCCCTTTGATCTTCACATTCCTTGATTCTCGTTTACAGTATTACATTAAAGTATATGACCCATTAATTATATTAGAAATATGGAACATTTATTATTATGTGCATCTTGTTCTAACGTACAAATTTAAAAATGACTAATAGTTACCTCTTAATTCGGGCCTACTTTAATCTGTCCTATTTGAATTTATCTATAAAATACTTGGGGACACATACAAGTTATTTTAATACTGCTATTATTAGATGCAGTAACAAATATATAGTTAACAGTTATTGTATGGCATGGTACCCAAAACGATTCAATGTTCTTTGTTTCTGCATCTAAATCTGTCTATTACTAAAACAATAAATTGTGAAGCAGATTTACTAGCAATTTGACTGATTCATGTGATGACTGTTATTGTGTGATGCATTAAATTCAGTCTATAAATGCTTAGGAAAAAAATGCTATAAAAATTATATTTGCCAATTAAAACAACACACAGGCAATCGATTAGAACATTAAAAATATATAACTTCAAAATTAAAACCAATTAAGCTTTGCTGAAGTAGTATTAAAGCTAACAAATGTGCATTTTTATGATAAACCGTGCTTCGTAACTGGGAGTCATCCACGTGTACATGTCGACGGGACGCGCAGTGCGAGGCTGCGGGCTGCGGCCCTCGCTCCGCGCACTAAATAACTTATTATATACACCGTAAAATATACTCTATAAAGTACAACCTACCACTATGACTACAATAAAACGATTTGTCGTTTAACTCATTATTATGACAGATAATTTCTCTTATTTACAATTTACTATACAATACATGATAAAATTACTAAAAAGTAACATTGTACTTGTAACTTCGCTACCCTCTCGAATGTACTAACTTTATTATTATTTATGCCTAAAGATCCCTCGATATATGTACACATACGCGCTATGTTAGTCGAGACTTAACTGATCACAAGTGAAGAGAAAATATAAGAACATAATGAGGAACAAATATACACTAACTACACACTAACCATCTCTTACCCGACAGATCCGGGGCTAGTCATATCACATCAAAGTTAAGTGCACACACTTAAGCCGTTCGCGAGTCAACTATCCATCTTAAAAAAGTCAACATAACTAAAATATATTTACAAAATGTAAAAACCTATCTCAAAATACGATTTTCCAAATAAATCTAATTCAAAATTATTTTAAAATCCAACAACTCTAACACTGGGTAGATTCAAGAAAGAGATCATATTAAGATTCATATAAATTGTTTTCATGTCCGATAAGGTAGGCTCCAGTAAGTCTAAGTGTCAAGATACGAGGTGGGAGTAACGCGATATGTGAATTTGACTTATTGTCTTACATACGTTAATATGTACACGTAATAATTGTGCTCGACCCAGTATTTCATCATCAAGCATTCATTTCCGCAACCTACATTCTAAATAGGCTTACTTAGAACTCTCACGAGATCCATCGATTTATATTTTGCGGCGAACCGTCAAATATGTCCGTCCGATTACAAGTCACTCACGTTATTACTAAGTTATACGTCTAATTCATTTATGTACTTCTAGGATTATGCTATTCTTTAAGTAAAACCTGTGAGGCTGGAAAATTTACTGATCAAAAACACTACATGACTATCACAAATTAATTGCTACAATCACTGTTTGCAGTATTTTTGTTCGGTTTTACAGCATTTTAAACCTCTTTGATCATAGATCAACACAAGCATAATTGACACAATCAAATCACTCACTCTTAACGGTTGTTCATAGTTAGTTAAGGTACTTGCGGCACTTCTTAGCACCGCAAGTGCACGGTATCTTGACCTCTTCGAAGGGGAACTTGTAGTCGTAGGTGAGCTCCTCCCCGATGGTAATACGGCGCAGGGCAAAGATCAGGATGTGTTTGTGTCCATGGATGTCCACAACGCGCGAATAACAATTAGGCTAAAACAAAATTACATTGGTATTATTAAATTTGCGCAAAAATTTTTACACTACAAATTCCTAACATATCAGTGTCAATATTTCATAGTGAGAGAGACAAGCAAGAAAGAAATAACAAGTTTTTGTTGTATCTATGTATTATCAAACTCACATCACAGGAGTGGTTGATGAACCTCGCTGCGTTGCCCTTGAGCGTGGCGTCCACCACCAAATTGTCGTCGATACGGAACATGTAGCAGCCGCCGACTCCGCGTCGCCCGCTCATAGCTTCATATCGCTTCTCTCTCTGATCCGCCAATACTGCGCGGATCACTTCGCCCGCGTATTCTATTACCATATCACCTGAAAATACCATTTATGAACAATTAATAATACATCATAAGAAATTATTTTAAAGCAAACTAAGAAATAAAATAAACTGATGAAATAATAGACAAACTATTGAACTATTTTTACCTTCTTCAATATCTCGTTTACAGAATAATCCGCGTCCATGAATATGTGATCTGTACACGCCTACGGATGCTTTAGATGTCTCTTTCAGTTGTCTGAATCTCATAGCCGGTGGTAAAGTTGCAAGGCGCCTGAAAATTTAAAAGAGTTTTATTAGTTATGTTTATAAATTGTTTATAGTTTCGTCGAATGACATAGTTGGAAAATATCAAATGCAATATTGTAATACTCACCTAGAAATCGAGCTCTCTCCTTCCTGGCCTCCAAACGGTGGTGGCTCTTCCCTGAAAGGTGACGCCATCCAACTGAACATGTCGTGATTTTGTTTCCTAGCGATTGGTCCGGTACGAGCGCTACCCCACGGACTTTCTTTGAAGCCCTCGCTCAGGTCCAAGTCATTGTCCCAGCTGCTCAACTGACGTCCTTGACGCATCTTGTATTTGGTGCAGCGGCTTGCCTATAAAATTAAAATTGTTATTAGTAAAATATTCAAATGAAGATATGTCATAAAGTAATTACTTGTTTATATCACTTACCCCAGGTAGTTGTTCGACAAGATATCTCAATGCATTGTTGTTTAGTCCCAGGATATGTGCCCCTGATAGACTAGCAGGCAGGTTGTACTGGATCGGTGGCATTCCCGACTGCTTTCGGGCATTTTGTACAGCCTCCACAACTTTTGCCCACAAGTCAGTCAGCGAAGAAGAGGTGTAGTTGAAGCCGTCTTCTGATGTTACTTCATAAATTAGTTTAGGCCCATCATCCTTCGCTGGCTCAGGAGCAGGCTTAGGTGTGGTGGGTTTATTCTCCTTCGATATTTTATTCTGCTTCTTAGTCGCAACTGGTTCTACATCGGTTTTCCTGTCTCCCAAAGGTCTCTTCATAACTTTACTGGAAGCACTGGGTATTTTTGGTGCAGCTGGAGTCCTGTTAGTATCTTTTTCTGTAAGCACTTTAGGTGGTTCGACATCGATCATCTCTGCATCCAAATTCGGTAAAGACATCTTAGAGCTGGTTTCAGTGGCCTCAATGATTCTACCAGTATCCATGCTCGTGGTGGCAGTACTTGTATTGGCCTGGTGTATTTCGGCCGATAACTGCAAGGCCTGAGCAGCTTCCCTTTCTTCTTTTTCTTTCTTGGCTTTTTCCAGTTCCATCATACGCTTTGATTCTTCAATCGCCTTTTCTAGATCGCTATCAATAGTGTCATCTTTTATATTCAAATCTGGCATATCGTGACTCACCGGCCTCTGTTTGGGCACTGCAACAGTTTTGGTGGTCTTTGTAGATGACTTGCTTTGTCCATCTCTATGCAGAGGCAGTACTCTGTTCATAGGTCTCATAGACATTGGGTTGACGACGTTAGTAGGAATGCCCGATTGCTGAGTAGGAGGTGCTTTTGGTAATGATATGCTGGAACTATTCTGTGTCGGCAAATTGATGGTATTGTTCGCCACAGGCATACACATCAGATTATTAGCGTTATTTTGATTTTGCAGTAAGTTGGTATTTGCCTGCAGAGGGAAGTTTATGTCAGCTGCAGCTTTAGAAGCGATTTTGGGATCTACCAGATTGTTCTGGACCGTGATATTAACGGTGTTGTTGCTCGAGTTTACGTTAATGTTCATAGGAGCACTATTAGGTATAGCCTGGAATGGTACATTGATCATGGTACTGCTGCTGTCGTTACTTGGTTGGAAAGCGAGAGGATCAGTCGAAATACCAGCGACGTTGGCGTTGGTGTTATTGGTGACCACACGTATGTTATGTTGTTGTGGCACATGCTGATTAATGTTGCTCTCCAGATTTGCATTGTTCATTCTGTTCCTCTCAGGTAAATTGATAACTCTGTTGTTATTTTGAGGGTTCATTTGCAAATATCCAAGTTGGTTGCTTACAGATATCGTATGGTTTTGCTTTTCATTATTAACCATATTTACTTTAGAACAGTCTTTGTTATTTGGTATATTTGGCATGGATAAGTTGTTAGTTGGAGGAGGACCCATTAAATTTTTACCTCGTAGAGTGTCTTGTGCAAACTTAGGCGGGTCTGGCACTGGGATAGTGTTTCGGTTCATTTGGTTATCCATATTAGTAATACTTTGACTTTGTGATGTATTGTTGGTGCTCATGCTGCAACTACTGATATTCATTTGAGAAGTATTAGCTACTTGGTTGCTGATCATTTGATTCTGGTTATTAGCAGTGTGATTTTGGGAATTATTTAACATCATGTGGTTAGAAGTTCCCGACATGAGATTGTTCACATTGTGATCAGTAGAGTTGGAGCAACTCATTAACATGTCGTGGCCAGTCATATTGTTCTGACTGCCTGGTCCATACATATTGCTGTTGTTTACATTGTTCATCATCATATTGTTCGACATGTTCGAGTTGTTAACATTCATGCCATGGAGCATGTTTCCTGTGCCCATACTCATGTTAGTTTGGTTGGTATTCATATTCATATTGGGGCATATCTCCATTGTGTTTTGATTGTTGGGGAACGGCGTGCTATTATTGGAACAGCTCCCACTGCAAGAGCTTTGTATGTCATTCTTTATATCAGGAATGTTCGGCATGTGCATCATTGAGCTGTTCATTGATTGATGATTAGTATTGACAATTTGCATTGTACTGTTGAGGTTGGAGTGCATGCTCATATTGTTCATAGTGTTCATTTGGTGTTGCATCATTGAAGAATGTTCCATGGAACTCCTGTTGTTCTGTATTTGATTCATAGCATTCATATTTTGCATGTTCATTGAGTTACTGTCGTATCTATTCCCGTGAATATTTGGCATAGAGCCAGAGTTATCCATCTGGCTGGCTAAATTAATATTTGGGGCATTTCCCGACATATGATGCATATGTATATTGTTATTGTCCATCTGCTGTCGGTTATGCATTTGGTTTGGTACATGTTGATGCATATTCATCATATTGCTGTCAACATGGGGTCGATTATTTTGGATCTGCATCACATTAGACATCTGGTGTTGGTGATGAAGACCAACATTGTCCATTTGCCTGTTCTGTTGCATGGACATTTGCTGGTTAACATGCATGGTATTGTCGATTTGTCCTCGAGAGTTATTCGGCGTGTGATGATTCATCTGCTGCATGTTATGCATTTGGGTATTGTGCATATTATCCATAGATCTGTTGGAATGCATATTATGACTCATGTTACCCATACTATGAGATTGCATGTTGTCAATCATCATTCGATTATTTTGCATGTTCATGCTTGTCATTGTTTGTTGCATGTGCATATGGTTGAGATCGCCCAAATCAGACCGATTTATATTGTGGCTGTTGGCTCCCAAATTATGCATGTTCATTGACTGATTCATAATGTTGGTGTTGTCAGGAGTGCTCCGGTTGGAAAGCATATTTGTCTGATTATGACTTTGTTGTTGACTCATCATATTTTCGTGGAAGTTCCTAGTTGGAGTTTGTTGATTAATCGGTTGTAATTGGTTATTCTCAACTTGGCGGTTATGTTGAATTTGTCCATTCATTATGTGGATCTGGTTGGGGGCTGGGATTTGATTATTATCATGCGACATCATCGGCATATTGTTACTGTGAGACATGTTCGACGTATTCATAGAACTAGACATGTCATGTTGCTGGTTGGACTGCATACTGTTGTCGCTAGACGCTGAGATGTTCATTCTACTATTAGTTGTTTCTTGACACGACATATTCATATTTTGCAGTGAGTTATTGCCGGAATTCAATATTTGCACTTGTCCATGAGAACTATTATTAGATAACGAGCACATTTGGTTTTGATTATTAGGTACAGAGATAGTATTCTGATTGGTCTGTAGCTGCGGTCGCATTACATTATGAGGAATGATGCTAATTGCAGGCGAGTTGTTGATATTGCTGCTCATCTGGCAGTTACTCAGCTTATGAGTGTTCATCTGACTGGACAAATTATCGGTGTTATGCTTGTTTTCCACAGGTCCCATGTTTTGGAAAGTTTTGTCATTGTTAGCATGTTGTTGTGAATGCGAAGCCATTATCTCTTGTGAGAAATTCAAATGGCCACCTTCAGTTTTCGATAGAGCATTGATTTTGCTCAACTTTAATGAAGTATCTGCATCAAAGTTACTGTTCATTGCTGAAGAAGGTGGGTAGATGTTTCCAGCAGTAATCTGAATAACATTGTTTGATGTGGTGTGTGATGTTGAATGATGGCTCACATTGAGGCTCTGCTCGAATTGGTGAGAATGCATATTCATGGTCGACATCGAGCTGTTGGGCATTTGTATCAAACAGTTCTGGTTGCCCTTGTCATGATCATTGTTCAAATGCGACCTTCCGGCCATTACATTGCTCTGGATATTCATTGAACTGGTATTGACGGAACTCGGCTTCACAGTTATATTTTGATGTTCTATTTTGTTATCCATACTGGTATTGATGGGCTGATTAATTTGCCTCCATGGTGTAGGCGATTTTATGCTTTGTGTCACACTGATAGTAGGCATATTTGCATTGTTTGAATTATCATGCAGATTGCCACCACTGATTTCAATTACATGAGAGTTCTCAATCTTGTAATTGGTCTTAGCTGGTGGCGCAATAGAGCTCGAAACAATGGGCTGCGTCAACGGTATTGACTGCATAGGGAACGATGTTGCTGGCACCGATTGAGAGATTGCCATGACAGGCTGTCCGGTCGATGAGACGAGTGTTACATTTGGAGACATCGACACAACACTGGGTTTAGGTATATTTCCTCGTTGAATATTCTGTGGCGAGCTAGAAATAGTCATGCCGTGAATTTGTGAAGTAATAGGGTTTATGCTTTGACGGCCAGAGATAATAGTTGGACCTGATTGAGAGCCAACTGTTAGCGGCGCAGGGCTCATTTGTATTACTTTAGGTGTCTGTCGGTTGTTATTGCTTGACTTATCAGGCAGCGGTTGCAACGTCAGGTTAGGAACGTTTGCTTTAACATTCTTAATGGATTGTGGCGATGATTGTACTGTTTGCGCAGTAACCACGTTTGGTGTCGACGATACAGCGACGCTGTCCCCTACATTGTTCACCACAACATATCCTGTGGGCACTTCTACGATCGGTTCTATCTTGCTTGCTTGGAACACCTGTGTAGTTGTAGCTGAGAAACTACTGTTTTGTGCTAGCACTCCTTGCATAGCTGTTGATACAAATTGCTGTGACGACATCACTGTATTCTGGACAATAGTCTCTAGTCCGTAGTATACAGGTTGTGTCGTCGTTAAGTACATGCAGCCAGACGGATCTGTCACCATTTCTAATGTAGGCGTGGAGCCTAGTAGTACTTGGTCATTGCAAAATTGTGGTAATAAAGTGCCTTGTGGTAAGATTGTCGTACCCCCTGGGCCTGAAGAGATCAGTGTATTGCCCTGTGTTTGTAGTGTATTCGGTATGATCGTTGTTTGACCATTGCTAATACCACTTTGTGGCACAACCGTTGCTCCCGCCGTTTGTAATGTGTTATTCGGCAGCAGAGTGGCCTGTGACGTAATATTTCCATTTGTCAATCCTTGTATTGTTCCTTGTGGAATGATGGTAGTTCCATTTTGCGTATGTATCGCTTGTGGAAGAATCGTGGGTCCGTTGGGACCCTGAGATATAATGCCTTGTGTTTGGATTGCACCCTGAGGTAAAATTGTAGCTCCTTGTTGAAGAGCTTGAGGCAATATTCCAACGTTTCCTTGCGGTAACAATACAGGTATGCCACCGCTCGGAACAGCGACCAAACCTCCTGATTCTGTCTGTTGTATTTGGAATGTTTGCGGCACTAAGCCACTCTGGGAAATAAACTGGGTAGGTCCAGTTTTGAAGTCTCCTTGTGGAGCAATGGTAGCGATGTACTGCATGTTTTGATTCTGTTGTTGAGATAATGCCTCTACATAGGCAGACATTATGTTCTGGTTCGAGACTGGCTGCACTATGATCGAAGGTTGGCCTGTCTGGTTATTTGTTTGCAGCTGTATGACAGTATTACCAGGACCAAGGGGAGTCTGGTTGATAGTAGTATAAGTCTTCTCCATTTTCGTTTGTCTTTTGATAGTGGTGGGTTTAGGAATTGGACGTCCTCTACCACGATTTGTTGTTTGGAACATTGGTTTTGGTTGAACCTGCGTTGGTTGCTTTTTGGGAGACTTCTGCGTGTTTCCTGGTAATATCAATTGTTGTTTGGTTTGAGAATTTGGCGATTGTAGCCTCTGCGCTGTCATTGCAGGAACAACGATAGTAGGATTGCCTTGTATCTGAGGTCGAATCATTGGTTGAATGTTTTGTATAATAGACGTATTTGGTATTCCCTGTATGGAGTTCACTGGTAGTGCAATTGACGATGCACTTGCCATATTAGGGAAGTTGGCTACATGGTTTTTGCCTTGAATCATCTGTCCTTGGATCATACCGCCTTGTTGATTCTGAGGTATAGTTAGGACCTGGTTGGAGTTGGATGATATAACTTGTATTCCACCTGGTCCTGATAGCAGCTGTGTCATATCATTGCCTTGTATTTGCTGTATATTAGCGTTTCCAGTGCCTGGTTTCACGCAGATATTATAGGGCAGGATGTTAGGTTGTGTAATGATTTGTGGCGTCATTATCTTCTGGCCGCCTGCAGAACTCGTCTTAGGAGGGAGTAGCATCTGTGGTGTCACAACTATTTGTGGTGAAGACATCATTTGTTGGTTCGTAGATACTTGGACATTGGTCGTTTTACTTTGATCGAAAATCACTGTTCCAGATTTCATCTGTTCTGTTATTGTCATAGTCATTTCATTGGAAGGGCCTGGAGATGGGGTTTCCACAATGGTTCCATTGATTGTGATCTGCCTGGTATTGATAGAAGTTCTTCTAGCTGCAATGCCTTCGGCTTTAACAGTATTTTCAGTACCACTGACAACACCTGTGTGTATTATCATAGGTTGTGCGAAAGCGCCTTGGAATGCATTCTGTAAGGTCGTCAATGTTCTATTCTCGGGCGATTTAGGATTTTCACTCTCACTTTCGCTTGTGGACATCATATCACACGACGGGACATGTCTGTCGTACGACTCCTTGTTCCTGTAAGTACATTGGCACCTGTCACATCTTACTGGCTGTTCAATATGATTGGAGTTACCCGAGCCATCATCCAATGGCCTCATCACAAGCTCTGGTTGACCACTTATAGAGTTGCCAGCAAATGTCACAGTATAGCTCTCAGTTCCACTAGCTCGGTACATAAACTGATTGGTCTGTCCTCTTTGCATGTTGTCATTTCCATGGTGGTTGTCTTCAGCGCCATCTAGTTGCTGTATTGGCGTAAAATCATTATCGTTGTCTCGAGGACTGCCTGGCCGGGAACTGCACGTGCTCTCCGAACCAGACCAGTCTGCGGCTCCGTCTAACTGAGAAATGGGGCTACATTGTATTTTAGTATAAAAGTCTATGACGTCTGTATAATAGCCCTCATTCTTGTCTGTTTTGCTGTTGTTAGGGTCGTCCTTTTGTTTAGGTGAAGTAGTACGATACGTGATGCCCGACGAATGCGCCGCCTCCTCACATATGGCACCGCTAGTGCATGTTTCTACTTTCACTTTCTTATCTGTGTTGTCAGCCTCTTTTATCGAATCCATTGGACTCTCTGTGAGAGGTACTCTTTGAACAGGACTCAGCTTTCCAGTCACTGTGGAGGTTTTACCCATTTTGCACCTCTTTATTGTAGAAGACAGTAGACTTGTGTCAAACTTATTATTCCAACTACTAGATCTTTGTTGGCCGCGACCAGTTGTCAAGGTCTTAAGGTTGTGGCTCTGTAAAAGCATTTCGGATTTGCTTCTTTTCAGCTCTTTACTGCCCGTTTCGAACCTTGAGTTAAGGAGTTCATCTATGAAATCTGTCGATCGGAAATCAGATTTGTCATTACTTTTGTCATCTGACTGTCCCATAGCGCAATAGAATTCATTTTTGAGGTCTTGGAATATGTCTTGCATGGATATACCATCAAGAAGATCATGGTTTAGATCTTCGAATATAGCATCTTTGACTTCAGGTGGGAGAAGATCAGCAGTGTTCTGTGGTTCCTCGTCATCCTGTTGTTCCTGTTTACACACATTATCTAGCAAGTATTCCACAACTTGTTTCACAGCTAAATCTTCTAATGTCACTGTATTACCACCAAACTTGATTGGTGACTTGTCGTTTTTAAGCATAAGAACAGACTTGCCAGAGCCAGTCTCAATACTCTCATGCCAGGCACCAATTTCTGCCATTACTCTCTCCACAACATGAACATCTAATGTGTGGTCTACTGTAATGTTCACACCAAAGTCAAAGCCTGGCAGTGGCTCGGCAAGTATTAGTTTAGTTTTGATAGTATATCTTACAATTTTAGTAGGCTTCTTACAAGACCAGAAAAGACGCGTACACGAAAAGTCTACAGGCATTAGAAACTCTTCATAGTCAGACACAGATGGAACTATTTTGCCGAGGCTATGAACTGTTAGGGAACCCAGTATAAATTGCACTTTGGTAATTTCACTGTATCGTTTCTTCTTCTTGTCAAGTTCTACATACACTGGCCTAGTGAGTTCGAAGTCGGCATCTTTCTGTAAACTCTTTTTAGGCACGTCTTTGCCATGAGAGGGGCAGAACACCCTCTTGTCGTCCATGAATGCACAGGTCGCCTTCCTCGCACAAGTATAATGATATGTCTCACTACAGTTCTTAGCACAGCAGCCAACACTAGCACCTTTCACTTCGCATGCCGCACATTTAATCATCTTCCCTCTGGATATAGCAGAGTGGACATTTTGCAAAGATCCATCAATTTCTTCAAAGACCTCTGCTGACCACAGTGCACAGTTGGAATGAATCCAGTCGTTTTGTCCACAATAAAGTAACCGCCCCTCCATGGCCGGGGACCCATCACCCACAACTTTGCAAAGTACACACACTCTGGAGTCCACCAGTGGATAGAACTCTAATAGATCTTCTTCTAATTTATCACTGTCAGTTTCTAGTTTAGGCACAATTTGATCCATTGGGCGTTCAATAGATTGTACAGCAGCTTTGATTTTACTGTCAGCAATAGCAAGATCTTTCATGGATTCGGAATCTTCCTGTTCGCCTTCTACTTCCAGGTTAGGTTGCAAGCAATTGTTTTCACAGTCAAACCAAGGGAATGTCTCTGAGAATAAGTCCTTGTATATTGAAGTAAGGTCATTACTTGTTGTTCTTTGGATGACCTCCTTCATATCGTGGTTGAAGTCTTTTAGTGATACATATCCATCACTATTTACTCTTTTCTTGATGTCTAGAAGTGACGGTGAAATGATTCTATCGCCGTCATCACTGGTAGTATCCATATCAGATTGTCGTAACACAACTGGACTTAAGTCCTGCTCGCTACGAGCTTGTGGGAATCCTTTCATGGGCTCATCGTCATCTGATATCGCCTCATACTTGTCGTCGTGTATTGTTGTCGGCAACATTGTAGTGGCCTTTTCAGACTTTGGTTGTGGAGGATAATTTTCATGGACCTCAACACATGATGATTCAAATTCAGTTTTAGTACCGTATAGTCCTGTAGAGAAGCATATTTCCTTATTCTGCATCAGTGGCTCTTGCAGATTTACAACTTTGTGTGATGTGTGCGGAATTTCTTCTTTTTCCATGTCAACGTCTTGTAGCAATGATGGGCACTGCCACGCGTGTGGCGCATGGGACTCATCGAATTTGTTCTGCGGTATATTTCGCCTTCCTCTCGCAGTATTTCTGTATACTTTAGTCTCAGAAGTCTTTATGGAAACATCGACGACATCAAACTGAAGTTTTCTAATAGCTTGGGGTGACATGAGCCGGTAAGGTTTGTTCGGTACTGGCGTATTTTTATGTGGTGTCAATTTCAGTAACGCGCAAGCCTTCTTATTCTTGGCAAGCAACTTTAGAAGATGTAGGAGTCTTCCTTTGAGGTGTTCAGTGAGCATTTTCCTCCATGGGGGATCGACTGGCATACACTTACAGCAAATGTATTCTATTGAAGGCGGCAAAGCTGATAGTAACTGATATCCTTCACCTGTCAGACCTTCACAACTGGCGTGGACCCATCTACCACACCAGCCACACTCCATCATCTGGAAAGGCACAATAATGCATGTTAACCTTGATCAAATGGTTTTTATTAATTTAATTACAATTACTTAATATAACAGAACTTACCTTGCTATCAAAGTCATTATCTCGGTAACAAGCCTGGCATAGTGGGCAGTAGTTGCCTTTCTGCCGCAGCTTGAAGCAAGGCCCGCAGAATGGCAGGCTCCCTACGAACTTGCTCACTCGGCTGCTGTCACAGCTTTTACACTTCAGGCATGCACTGCAGATCTGGAAATTACATTGAACAATATTTAAGTAAACATCAACAGAGAGCTGAGCCTATTAAATAGTAGTGACAAATGTAGATAATTAAGACTTACATACATTGAATTGCAATAACATCATAAACTATTGAAGAAAATAAGTAGTGAAACACCATGGAAACATGGCCAGAGACTGAAAAGTGTTGGTAAACCAACCAACTAACGTAAATAGTGGAATTATGTATCGAGTTGTAGTGTTTAGTTTGAACATTGATTTTATTTTAGATTTTAGAACAGTTTTAGAACAGAACCTGCGGCCAGTCGGAGCGATGGTCGGGCGGCGGCGCAGGCAGGCAGGCGGCGTGGTAGTGCGCGGCGCAGGCGCGGCAGCGCAGGCGGGCGGCCGGGCGCGCGCAGGCGGCGCAGGCCACGCAGCGCGCGCACGTCCAGCCGCCGCCGCCCGCCGCCTCCTCGGCGCACCACGCGTGGTACCACTCGCAGCACGACCAGCACACCAACATCTGCGCCACACATTGTTACACACAAACTATACCAACTGTTTTGTAAGCCCTTCAAATAAAAACAACTATTTTGAGTTCTATAAAAACAAAAGACAATCGCTAGTTAGGTACTGGCTTTTAATCCGTCTGGGTAGCCCAGTAAGCAAGACCAAATTGTACTTAAAAAAAAACTATTGTCAATAATTAAACAGTGCTATTGGCTCTTTATTCCGCCTTTGGGGAAAAATTGCTTAAGATGCTCTAGTCTAGAGGTAGATATTTAATCCACTTCTCTCATAACACAATTTTTTTCCCACAGGTCCACATTACCTACACATTGCATTTGGATTTAAATACTAATTAAATAGACATAAACAAAATGCTATTTCTACATCTAAAACATTGATACTTGGCTGCTAGTGCCATGAGGTTGGCTATCATGTAACTTACCTGCCTAAGGTTGTCATGACAGAAACTTACGAGAGTTGCCATAGCAGTAATTAGAGATTATGCACTCTTCTGTATAAAATTATAATTGTGCCAAATTAGATACAATAAGTATCGCCGTCACTCTCATAGACAGTAAATACACAATGGTTTTCCTTAACTTAAAAAGTAATACATTAAAGTGATTATTTACAAGTAATAACAAACTTATGTTACTCTATGTGCCCTGTAAATAGATTTGTTAGCAAATGGTATTGTATTTGCAATAATATTATATGTCTTAATTATTTAATAATCGTAGTATTTACCTTCTCCTTGCCTGCACTCCCGCACAGGAAGCACAGTCTAGCAACAGTGAATGAGCCGGTGCCAATAAGTCCAAAGCCTGAGCTGCACACTTCATCAGGGTCGTAACTCTCCCAAAAGTCAACACAAATGAGCTCTGGCCTATTTTGTCCACATTTCTGAGACCTACTTCGAACCTGCAAAAGAATAATATTAGATCATAATCACTTCAATCCTACTGTATCTTTAGTACATATATTAAATAACTAAAACTTACATTAGTAATGTTAGTAAGAGGCTTCATGAATGTCTTCTTAGGTACAAGATCCATTACAGTCTCATCTTCACTAGATTCAGCTTTGCTTTGTGCTTTGACGGGGATCGGCTGTTCAATCTTCCTCTTCTTAGGCTCGACCTGCACTTCTACATCACTCTCTTTAGAAACAATTGCATCTGAAATGATCTGAGGAGCTTTGTTCTCAGAATCTATCTCAGATTCACAGCTGGACAAGTCAGGAGTCTCTCTGTCTTTCTCCATAATACACAGAGCACCCTCATCTTCAGCGGAAAGACTCTTCTCCTGCTTTTCTTTCTCATCTTGTGTGGGGAATGTAGCAATGGGCTGTCCCAAGACAATAGATGCACTCCTACAAACATGTTTCACTCTTGGTCCTTTGAGTTCCACCTTTTGTCTTTTAGGGTCCTCTGTTTGTTTAGTATCAGTTTTATCTTTTTTCCTAACTTTAACCCTTGTCAACTGGCGTTTTCTATTAGCATTAATTTCTTCGATAGATTCACCAGTGACTGGACGGTCTTTAGTAGGCTTTTCCTGAAATATCAAGAATTTGTTATATAATTTGCTCTTTTATTTTAATCAAATTACATGCATTCTGTTATCTATTGAAAAATGTAAAATAAAAATATAATAAGAAAATAAAAGAAGACACAAACTGTCACATACCTCTACTTTTTCAATTTCCTCAATCTTCTTACTTGGCTTAATAGTGCCGAAAATCTTACTATTTTCGTTGTCTGTATTAGTAATAGCAAACACTGGTGTATTTGGGGTAGTGTTGCTTGCTATTCTCAGGGGGTTTGCCTGTGTCAAACAACCAGGCGTTTTAACAGCTGACCTCATGAAAGGAGGCAACATTGCCGTGAGGCCAGCTCTTATGCTAGGTGGTACCTGGAATGCCTTTAGGCACATCTTGAGCCAGCATGCTGGACATCGAGCTTTGTTAGTGCACCGTAGTAGCTTCCATTGTTGGGAACGGACAATTGGAGGTACATGACAATTTCCTGAAAACACACTTTTTATTACACTTCTACTTCATACAAATATCTATTTATAGACAGTATAACAACAAAGTCAACTGACCTTCGCCTTTCAAACACTGCATAACAACTTGACCTGACTTTTGTGATAACTTTTCTTTCTTCAACATCTTAGATATAAACTTGCGGCATGATTCACATGAATATATTCCAAATTTTCTTGCCTGCTTAACAAATCTATAAAACCTTACAGCACCACAAACTCCACATGTTACTGTTGTTGGGGGAACTGGAGCTGTAAACATTTAAGTCAAACAGTTTTACAAAAGTTCTAGGGAAATATAAGTGAATATAATGTTGCACATAAATCAATTAAATACTTACAGGATGAAGATGTTACAGTAGAGAAAGGACCATCTAAAGCTGATGTGGACTGGGTTGGTGGATTCAATTGTAATCTTGCTTCTCTAAGAATTATTTTTCCTCTGAGCAATTGAGATGCAGATGATTTATCTTTCTCTGGACTGGCGGGAGGTGGCTTTTCTTCTTCATCTCCACTTCCAGCAGGACTAGCACTGTCCCAACTGTCCTCAGACTCAGATCCACTGCTAGTACTACTTGAACTACTTGCATCAGAAATGTCCATGAGTTTCCTCATTGCATGACCTGTTCTATCTTCCTTGGGTGGTTCAGGAGATTTTAATTTTTCAATAGTCTCTAAATTAGAGTTTTCATCCTGGGAAGGTTCTTTCTCATATGAGAACAGATCATGTACTTTTCTATTGCCAACACTGAGACTTGAAAATGAGTTTGATGTTTTGTCTTTGAAAAGATTTGAAGATTTTAATGGTTGTAATTGAGTATCTTTAGCTTTTTCATTCAAGTTACTTTTTTCAGTGTCTTCTTCATCTGGTGTGTCATCATCATTGTGCAAGTTGTTAAACACTAACCTCTTTAGTTTAGGCTTTTTGAGTACTTTACTTGATGTTATTGTGCTACTAGTGGTTGTTTGTTCCTCACCATCAATGAACTTCTTATTTGGCTTGATGACTCTTGATGAATGAGCACTTCTGACAGGTAACACAAATTTTGTAGAGCTTCCACTGTCTTTCTCAATCGGTGATGCATTCCTGGGTGGAGGTGACATGCAACGGCTTTCACTAAATTGAGAAAATTTGTTCATAGGCTTTGATAATGGATTCAGATTCTTCCTTAAATAACCCTCGTGATGTTCTGAACTAGATTTTGAGCTTAAATCTGTTAGCTTAGCTGGTTTTAGAATACTATTGAATGTAGAGTACTCTGTTTGTTTCAAAGATGACTTTTTCTTAATAATGGGCACAAGGGGAGCATGATGTTTGAGTGGGATCTTCTTTAGAGGGAAAAATATATCTTCACAACTTTCCACTGTGCCAAAAGTGACTGTTTTCTTCACTGGTTTAGGTTTTTCTCCTTTAACTGGCTCCATTTTGTTCTGAGACCTGGTTCTTACTGGGGATTTAGACAAATCGCTGTTGTTTTTGTCTAGGTGTTCTGTTTTATTCTTTGTTATATCAGTCACTTTATTCTGGCTAGTTTCATCGGCCTCCTTCTCATTATTGTTTTCTTTCTTTTCTTCCTCCTGAAAAGGTTAATGTATATTTTGTCATGTTTTTAAATGAATATTTCACATACTTATTTCATATAAAATACCATTTATTTAGACGAATTAATTATAAAACAATTATATTCAACATTCTATTTGTGTCAACTACACACCAATGTGCTATCACAGTAGTCCCCGAGGCATAACCTTGAGATGTGCATATGCTTTTTTTTCTAATGTTTTTACATATTTTAGCAAAAAGTACTTTTAAATATGAACTGTAACCAAAGTACTGCATGTTTTAGATAAAATCATCAGTATAGTCATGTCAGTTGGCACTAAAATCATCAATGTTTAAGCTGATTTCATTTTGAAAACAATGGTCAAATAGATATCTTGTTTGTACACAATTAAGTTGATTACTACTACTACTAATAATAATAATTCATATTAAAACAGCCAAAGTAATAAGTAGTGGTTAATTAAAACCCGAAGTAATATAAGAAATGGTTGGCGCAAGCTGTGCTAAGAGATGAACAGTGTGTTTTGTGTTGCAATGAAGGTTATGTGTAAAGTAGCAAAATGTTTAGTTTGTTTGTAAATAATATCGTATTTCAAGAGTGTTTATGATCATCATAATACCCAAACGTAAATATAAACGAAACAAATTCTAAACTCTACGATTTACATTTTGTTGACATGAAATGGAACACGCAAATGTCAAAGTACGTAGATACATAGTTGACGCTCTACCTATGCGATTAGCTCTTTGAATGCTAAATGCTACTTTGTTATTACGTAAACACAACATATCCGTGTGTACACTGATATTTTAATGAAACATACGAGAAAATATGTTGAAATCATAGCAAATCTGCTTTACCTCTTGTTCCCCAGCAAAATCATTAGCTGTAGAGCCGCGCGCTGGCGGGTGATTCTCTGGAGCAGTCTCATGGTAAACAGCTCCCGATAGAACACTAATACGTTTTCTGTTTTGGAATTTGAGTGGTTTCCCTGGGAATCTCGACCTTCCCATTTTGATTTGCACGTAAACGAAGAACACTCAGTGCGTTCCTAGCGATTGCGAGGAAACTGGCGCGCATGCTCGGGCCCGCGCGCTCCGCAACGCCATTTCACTCATTTATGCAATGTGTATAACAAATTACGACGCAGTTCTCATCGCATGTACGCTCAAACATAAACACTAACATCACCCTTCACATTATTCACTAAAACCATCACTTAACACTGTTTTTTGCAAAAGACGACATCATCCATCATTTTTAATGGTCGACTGGTTGTTAACGCCGTAGTCGTATCGCTTCCATTCAATTCAACTAAGCGTCAAGCTACTAGTGAAACAAAAGAGAATGTAACGATACTCCCGATTCAACAACACTATGCGTCAGTAACACTGCGTTTTGTTCCATTTGATTATTTATTTTATCACTAAACAAATTATTAAAATTGAATCGCCGTAATTTGACAAAGATGGCTGTTCGCCGCGCTTTAACAATAGCGTACACGAGTGATTAACGAGACGAGGCGCGAGGCCGCGGTGTGAACGACACCTGGCTCTCGGAGGCCAGTTATGGATTTTGAACCAATCGCGACGTTAATTCGGACCGGTATGAAAACAAACATGTCGCTCGCTACAGTACACTCGTTACCTCGCTACTCTATCTATACATAGAGGCGTTTCACTCATTTTTCGTCAATAAAAAGTTATGTTCACTTATGATCTACCTATTATAAACTGCGCGAACGAATCGGGTCACAATAACGACATTTGCTCGCTTTCAATGTTACTAGATATAAGCTAACTATTGATTGTAAAATAAATTATAATTATCGTTTATCATTATTTTGTTAATGTAAGTCTTAATATGTACACTACCTATATTAATAACTCATGTAATCTCTTGATATGATTATCAACAAAGATTACGGAGGGAGCACGAATATTTCGAAGCTATTCTATATTTTGTACTAACGATTATGTATTGAGGAGTCGTTTAAGAGTACCTATTTTAATAATGCTCGGAATGAAAACATCTGCCTTCTCGGATCCTTTTGTTTGCGTCATTTTAATTAAAGCGATCAATTTATAGCCTTCGGCTTCGCAGTATGTTCTCAGTTTGTTTGTTTTTAGGTACCTTCTCAGATTTCATGATTTTTGAGATGTGGATACAAAATAATGTCGATATTTAAATAAGGATTTGTTTTTAACTTGTGGATTCTAATTAATTAGGTGCCAATACAAGTACGATAGAGTTAAGTTTATATCAGATAAGTACAATTAAGTAGTTACATAGGTAATACCTAGATTTATGAAACCATTTATTAAAATATTCTTTTACATAGGCCTACCTACTTTGTGTGAATGAAGCTATTTATGCTAAACTGGTTTGGGTTTATTATTACATACGTAATACATATATGATTTTCTTTATCCTTTAACTAAAGGGTTCTTTTCTTAATGCATAATCAGATAACTATCTGATTATGCATTAAGAAAAGAACGAAGAAAGAACCTACATTGGTTCATACATGTCAATCAAGCATACGGTTTGATCGATTTCGTGATTTATATTTAAAAAACATCTAATCATTGATTGCTAATAAAAAAACTTATTACAGAACGTAGGTATTAAAAGATATCCTAGGATTTGTTTTAGGCATCTTACTTCAGTAATATAAAATAGTATTGTTATAATACAGGTTCTACATATTTATTTACTAATTATAGGTACACTTAATTACCTGCTAAGTATGGTATCTTTCTACCGTATTCCTTTTATTAATAAATTCAAACATTCAACTTATTCACTAAAATTCTTAAATTATTACAATAATGCATTGTACTATCCTCTCTCTAGTATTGCTGTGGGTGACTGCCTATACAACATGCACATAAGTACGACGCGCATATAATACCCGCACCCTACCCTACACCGAACGTGAACCCCAAAACTACCGGTCGATCATGCGTAAAGGGCGGAGAAGGGCTGATAAAGAGGGAAGCTTGTCGGTGTTTGAACTCTAGATAGATTGTTATACTTATAGCTACAGATAAAACTTAGGGATTTTAAATCTAGTGTCGTGAAAAATTTTTACTTGTAGCGACTAAACTTTATACTGACCTCTAGCGAGAATTATGAGAACGAAAAGTTCCTTGCTGAAATGCTTCCTGAAATAGGCACATTGAGTACGCGCGGCATTTCCTCGGACTTGGATCGAAGCGAAACGATTCACAGACACAATTCTCAGTAATTTTCACATAAAACACATTATTTTTCACATGAATTCTTGTAAACAACACTTTCACTATTTGTTGATGTTTTGAAAATAACAATCCGCGTGTAAATATTATGGTAGGAGTAATATTTACATCAGTTTCATTGCGCTGGTGTACGTGCGTGAAACTGTAGTAGCGAGACTGGCGGAGAGACGACGCGCATGTCGCGAGGGACACGCTGTAAATATAAAAATGGACAAACTCCCCTTCTTGGGGGCTCACCGAATGAATCACAGTAAATCACTAATCTGAGATGCAACACGGACAACTTTTTTGTTATATGATTTTGATCTTTGCGGTTGAGAATATCGCGATTAGAGGCGGAAATGCTTTTGAGGTGATTCAAATTTGAGCGGTATTGAATTTTAATGCAAACTTCCGTATAGCTTGTAGCGAAATATTGATCGACGCGACTCCCACCGTCGTTGTTCGACATTTTTAAAGGGCCGTTTTGGAAGGAGATAATCGCTGTAGATCACCCGCCTGCTATCCGTATTGTGCCCAAATCTGAGACCTCTTTTGTGGCAGGTAGCATTTTTTGTATTATTTGGGTCGCATACTAAGGACTTAGGAGAAGGTAAAAAATGACTCATAAGTTGATTTGAAGTTATTTTGTAGTCTACACACATGTGCAGTTTGTGGATTATTGTGTTAGGTAGTATACCTATGTATAGGTAAATTTGCCTATGTAGGTAGGAACGTTTCGAAAGAAGTTTGTTTAATATATCAATCTGAATTCTTCATTTAATGAAGGTTTCTAAAAACTTATTATATGTAAGCAAATCTGCATTAATTAGTAGGTACTGAAACTGTTTACTAACTTAGGTACTATTTTGTTTGGAAGTAATGGATTACGCAAGTTTCTCTTAAATGAGAGGTAGGGTAAAGTCTACATATTATTATAGGTAGTTTAAAATTTTAGGTTTGTGCTTAAAATAAAATTTTGTCGAAAAAAACATATTCGACAAAATTATTTATCATCGATCCATGTTTTTATTTAAGTATAAAGGTAATAAAGATATTTAGGGAGGTGTCTACCTGCCTGCCTAAATTTTATTCACGTAGGTACCTCACTTTAGAGGTAACTTAAATGCTTTATCTTATTAGGGATAATATAAATAAATGCACTGCTGTTCTAATATCTTGTATATTTAACTCGCTGTGATTATATTTTAAAAGAAATAAGTGTAGGCTTATCTAATATAATGTACCCAATATACATATAGATCCTGATCATATATGATAAAAAAATTCCCTGCATACTTATTTTATAAAATAATTGTCGTTACATAACTATGATCTTAACTAACTACTGAAACCGCCTATAGCTAGGGTAGGTTAGTACCTACCCTATTAGCTAGGGTAGGTTAGTACCTACCCTAGCAGCGTACTAGTGTACTAATAGATGAAATGGAATTAAAAAATATATAATTATCCACACACACACCTCAAAACTTATTTTAGAAACTTGATTTGACACCAACCTAACTTATTAACTTAGCAACTTTGTTTTATGAATAGAAACAGGGGTACCTGTTTCTTTTCTATAGCTTTAGTCGGTAGGATAAAGCTGTAAAAATTAATTCAACTTCATTGCAATCGTTGTAATAATATTATTTCTCTATTATTTATTACTTTGTTATAGTATTAATATAAATAATTGTTCAAACAACAACAGGTACAACTACTTTAACATATTTTTAATTTTGAATTTCGCGGGCTTCGTTAGTGATTCTAGCTCGTTAGCAGATTAATGTGTTACAATGATCAAATAAGAAAACATAAAAAAACCGTTACTACGTTTTAATCAACAAATTATTAAATTAACTTTAATTTTTTTAACCATCAAGCCTAACTTATTTCCCATACATCACTATTTTCCTGTGTCGGATGGACAATAGAGAATACACACGCAGAATACTCATTCAGTCCTTTTCATATTTTGACATTCCATTCCACATCGTTTTGCGCGCGTTTTTTCGTGTCATACCATATTCCATTCGACTGGTTTTTACCTGTTTCATTCAACCATTTCTTCGTAATTTACACTTTTATATATTGTAATTTTTATCTCAGTTCAAGATTACTTCCATTAGGGGTTTGATTCAACGACTTCTCTTAAGTTTATCCAAAATGCCTGGCGTAGAACTTGAATTGAAATTCACTCGTCTGACCGAAAATGCGTTTGCTCCAACGAAAGGTTCTGAAAAAGCTGCTGGTTATGATTTGAAGAGGTAATTATTGTCATATAATAATATGTAGGTAAAGGTAAGTATATTTGAATAAGAATTTAGTCTTACTAATAATATTCTCATTATTTCAGCGCTTACAATTATACAGTACCGGCACGCGGTAAGGAATTAGTGAAGACAGATTTACAGATTGAACTTCCTTCTGGGTGTTACGGTAGAGTAGCGCCTCGATCTGGACTGGCTGTGAAAAATTTCATCGATGTGGGAGGTATGTGTCCTTCTTGTTGGATGTCCTTGTTCTGACCTCATAGGTTATCTTATCTAAAAGAATCCTTTCTATAATCTATAATTGATAAGTAAGTAACATAGATTCATAAAATTAAATGTTTACATGGGTAGTTCTAAAGTTGCATTGAATCTTTTTCCCTACCCCATTTTTATTTATTGATTTAGTTAAATCTTTATAAACCCAAGGCAAATACTTAAAACTTATAGGTACACTAATATTTATAATTGCCATACATATTTATTTGAAAAATTGAAAATGCCATCGAGCTTATATACTCTGCGTGTAGCCTAGTATATAGTATCTCTTTCTCTGGAATAAATTGATCATGAGTACTTCGCCTTGCAGGTTACAATCTTCTATAAGAATGTTTGATTGTCTAATATTTACGCAATGAAACCCTAGTATTCAATACTCATGGTTTTGGTACCCAGAAAGAATTAATATATGTCTGAAGTCAGTACCTATGCTAAAGTATTACAAGACAGTGGTATAAATGACTATTATTGGTGTAACTCGTCGAGTACCATATTTATAGACACAATTAAAGAACAATAGGTTGCAGTCACCGGTGACCGCTTGGTGTTTGACAGTTTAAAATATAAATAGTGACAGCATTATTATGCTTCTGTTCTAATTTGTTACCATACATGTATGACATAAGGTTAAGTTTACATGTTGTTAATTACTACATTTTTTTTCTCTTCTGCCAATGGTATCAATAGCATTGATCTTTTTAGTTTGAACCACAGAAGTTAGTGAATTGTTTAATTGACAAAGATATCAGAGCTTTAGGTTTCATATCGTCGTGAGTTTTAGTTTTCTGTTTGCATACTATTAAATTCTTGTTACAGCTGGTGTCATTGATGAAGATTACAGAGGGAATGTAGGTGTAGTCATCTTCAATCATTCGGACCAAGAATTTGTAATTAACAAAGGTGATAGGATTGCCCAATTGATTTGTGAAAGGATTTACTATCCAGTTCTCAAAGAAGTAACTAATTTGTCTGAAACCAATAGGGCCGATGGAGGATTTGGATCTACAGGGAAATGAAATACTTAAACCATGTTAACAGTACTTTAATAACATAAAATTTTTATATTAAGGTTTTAACATCTGAGAACAATAAGGAATGTTAACAAACAGACTATTATGTTCCATTGTAATTTAGGTTTTGTATGTTTTAGGGTAGTTCTTCATTGATTGTTATCATCATTACTTATTTTAAGAAAATCCATTGTTTAAAGTCTATTATAAGTTCAGTTTTGTTTAAGGCAATTTGAATATGAAGAATCAATGTGTCATGTTCTATTGCAATATATTAATTCTGGCTTTGTTTACCAGAAAATTGGTATTAAATATATTGCTAAAACACATTCCCCTGGATAGTTTTTAATAAAGTTCTTGGTTAATGAAGTTTTGTTTTTATTAATGTCATCAATTTATTTTGTTTTGCATTTAAACATAAAAGGCATGCTCTTTTGTAACCTATAATTCCACATAATATGGACAATTTGATTTACACCATACAAGCACCATGATAACCTGTGAGATTACATTTCTATACTTAAATTACAATATAAGTACACTATCTTTCATAAGCACAAAATATTGTATAAAAATACATAATAATTAATTGCCTATCTACCTGATAAATCTAATTCAAGGTTTTTGGTCTTCAAAACTATTTAAGACACTTTCAAAAACTAATCTCTCATATGTTGGAGATGGGGTACTTGGTGGAACAATCTCTTTAGTCCTTTTCAAGAATGGTTTTAAGAAGCTTTTAATTTTGTTGTCATTGTTTATGCCAAAGTCAGCTTCTGCTTTTTCCACCTGTTTTTCAAGTTGTTCCACATTATTTTGAAGTTTCTGTATAACATTTAATAGTGTAGATATTTTTTTTGAAAGTGCTGTAATTTCATTGCGGTATTTGCTGATATCATCTGAAACAGCTGAGCTACAATCACTATTCTTTAGTTTGACCATCTGCAGTACACTAGTTAGCTCTTCAAGTCTTGTCAACATGTTATCAACCACATCTTGAACTGTTTGAAAACCATTTAACACATCTAATTTCAAGTATGCAGAGTAATCTTTCACCAATTCGTCCAACATCTTGCAAATTACTCTGATTCCAATGCTTTTCCTTCGAAATCTGGATACAAATATTCAATGACACTTACAAGAGTATCTACGAAATCTGACACAAGTTTCGATAGTCCTCTAAACGATGAGGGACACCAACGTAAAAGTTTTAAAAATAATTCCATTGTTAAAGCACTACAAATTTATCACTTGCTAACTATTACATTCTTTGCTACCACATACATTTCCATTATAGCGAACTGCGAAGTATTGAGAAATAGTAAATACTTTGCCTTGAATTTCCCACCTCCCATCTTGGTATTTGCAACACTAACCCTGACATCATTTTAGAAGTATTAGATAGAGACTTCCTGTTAACTGCTACTCTTTACGTAAGAACATTTTGATAATATTTTTATGATTAATGGGATGAATAAAAAAGACGAAATACATAAAAACACAACTTATTCACTTTAAAATAATAATAAAAACATATTTTTACAACTGGTAACACTAATGGCAAGTGTCAATGTCAATTCGTTTAGTTGATTCTTTCGCACTATTTCGTTAGATTTTCTTTTTTCCTCATGCATGCGGTCAACAAAATTGAGATAAAATATTATTAAAATAAACACAAATAAATGCATTTTAGAGTTTTAATTTAATATTCAAGGTAATTTTGAAGTACTATTACTTTTTTACGCAATTTATAAATTTTTGTGCTATAAATAATCTGTTTAATTTTTTTTTATCTGCTGTGAAGTGATCTAGGTTTGGTTGGTTTAGTTCATTCTTCCTTCACTATTTTTTAGTGAATTCTGAAATATTTATAGGATGCTTCCGTCGACAGGGTATTTTAAAGGAAATAGTTGCCCTTTTTATGATAATGGTTTATGCGAGAGACCCTACTGCCATTTTAGACATGTTAAAAAAGAATCTCAAAATATTAACAATGACGGAATCGAAAGTGGAGCGATATTACAGAAACTTGTGTCGGCAGCAGTACAAAAGGTTCTTCTGCAGAAGGAGGCCTCTGGAGCAACGACAGTGACACAACCAGAGAACACAGTAAACCAAGTTCCAAGTGTAGCTAAAGTGACGTATAACCCTACGCCGATATCAGAGCTGAACAAGATTAACAATCCTGCACCTGACGAAAACAATGAAGAAGTTGTTGAACAAAGAAAGAGACATATTCCTGTACCATACACACCGAGGAAACCCGCAGGATTACCTCTACAAAGGCCTATTGACACTAATGGAGCCTCTAAACCTTTTATTTACATTCCCCCACCTTTGAAATATACGCCAGGCAGTACAGAAAATGTGCAGTGTGATAAGTACACGCCTACCGGGTCAACAGTCTCAACCGAAAAGTATTTGCCCGGGTCTGAGACAGAACTACAACAATATAATCCCAATGAAGGCTCAAATAACTCCAGTAAACATAATTATGTTCCATCAGACAAAAACACTAGCAAGAAGAAGATTTTAGAATATAAACCAACCAAAGTTAGTTCAAAGAGTGAAATTCCATCAGTTACCTACCAACCTACACCAAGGTCACTAGCACCTTGTTTTTCTAGTGATGAAGATGAACCTGAAAATAAGAAAAGGAAACTGTCTTCTGACCTTAATGGTTTAGATGATTTGGGCCCCGAGTTTGATATGTTAGATCAAATATTAGATGAGGAAAAGCCTGATCAACATAAAATTAAAAAAGACAAAACAGATAGTACTTTGAAAACAGTTAGTAGTAAAAGTAGTGTTAGCAATAATAATGGTGACAATAAGAAAACAGATGACAAAAATGATTCAAGTAAAAGCAACTCTAATAAAAATCATGACAGTAAATCACATCACAAAAGCAGCTCAGATAGGAAAGATAAATCAAAGTCTGAAGAAAAAACGAAGCAAGAAGAGAAATCAAAGAGTTCAGACCATAAATCTAAACATAAAAGTTCAAGTAGAGATAAAGAAAAGGAAAAGGAAAGGAAAGATAAAGATTCATCAGAGAAAAACAGGCATTCCAGTTCAAGAAGTTCTGAACGTAGCTCAAAACATAGTTCATCTAAGAAACATGATTCCAAAAAGCATAGTTCAAATTCTAAACACAAGTCTAAAACAAAAGATAAAAGTGACCATAAGTCATCCCACAAAAGTTCAAAAGAATCTAAAAATAATCATGACAGCAGTAAAAATAATAATAGTAATAACTTATCAGATAATGATAATGATGACATTAACATTGATGAACTTATGGAGGAAGAATTTGATCAGGAGTCTGATGAGGATGCCATTGCATTGGAATGTAAAAAGATATTTGATGAATATGTTCCAGTGGAAAAACCTAAAATTATTGAGGACTCTAATAAAATTGAGGATACAAATGAAGAAGAGATTGTAGTAGGAAAGAAAAGAATATCTAGAGCACCTGAAACAGTAAAAGCAGTACCTAAAGCTCCTATTAAACCAGATTTTAAATTAAGTGCTGCACAAGCAATGGCCCAACGGTTAGCTAAAGTTAGAGACTACCATAGTGCAAGAAATGCAAATGTTTCTACAAATAATGAAAAACCACTCCTTAAAAGCAACTTCACTCCTCCCACAACAGGTATCAGTAAAATTCGAATAGCTCATGTGCCATATGCTTCCACTTTATTAAATGCTAAAAAGACTATTTCACCAAGTCAGAAACTACCATCTAGAAGTGAGCCTTCAACAAGTGCTACTATCACACAAACTGTAAAAAAAGGGGCTCAAAGAGTTGCACATGTACCTAATGAGAAATTTATTGATAGGCCAGGTGTTTTAGAACCTCTTGGTTCGAAAATTCCTGCAAATATTAGATCAACTTATTTAAATATGATGATAGATGAATGTTTAAAATTATATCTTAGTGCACATGATGCATATGCACGTGCACAACATGAAGAACTGACTACGAGTAAAAAATGTTCCACTGTACAAATATATAAGAATTCTGCAGTATTAGCAGTTAGCCGCTTAAGAAAAGAATCCCAAGAGAGCAAAGGAGTCAAGAAATCAGCATCTGATTGTTCAACACTCCAAAAAGTACCAGGAATGACACCTGGTAAACCAACGGGGTCATGGAGCATAGAGGGAAAGAATAGAAAAAATGCTGATAATTTGCATGAGTTTGTAGGTGCAAAATTATATAGTAACATTAAAAAATGGATTTTAACCGAAGAACAATTGAGACAAAATGGCTTTCCTAGACCTCATGAAAGTGGCCAAAAAGGAAAAGCTATTATTTATGGTAAAAATAAACAGAAACCACCAAAGGGTGTGTTCCGTACCTGTTGTAGATGTAAGAAAGATTATACGGTGGATAAGTTTGGTTTTGCGGCTACAAAGGAAGAATGTATTTATCATCCCAATAATAAGTATAGAATCAGAGGTGAAGCAAGGTATCAGTGTTGCAGTCAAGACGGGACATCTGATGGATGTTGTGTAGCTCCCAGCCATGTTTATGAATATGTTGACTTTGAAAATTTAAAAGGGTTTGTAAAAACTCTACCTCCAGAAAAGGTTATGGATGACTATGGAGTCTATGCATTAGATTGTGAAATGTGTTACACCACTCATGGTTTAGACTTGACTAGAGTGACAGTTATAAATTCCTCTTGTAAAGTTATTTATGAGACATTAATTAGACCATTGCACCCTATTATAGATTATAATACCAGGTATTCTGGTATAACGGAGGAGCAAATGCAAGGAATTACTACAACATTATTAGATGTTCAAGCTACCCTCCTTACCATGTTTAACAGTAATACTATATTAATAGGCCATAGCTTGGAATCTGATTTTAAAGTACTTAAATTAATTCATGACACTGTAATTGATACAAGTGTCTTGTTTCCTCACAAAATGGGCCCTCCTTATAAACGAGCACTGAGGAACTTGTCATCAGAACATTTAAAGAAGATCATTCAAAATTCCGTTGATGGACATGACAGTGCAGAAGATGCTACAGTATGTATGGAACTAATACATTATAAATTAAAGGAAGACCTTAAAACTAGGTAATTTATTATTTGTAAACCTATGTAACTATAGGTAGAATTTTTCTAATTACCTACCGATACTATTATATTTATGTATTGAATATATATTTTGTAATGTAACATTAACATTGAAATATAATTTCCACTGTAGCCAGAATTCTTTTGTAAAAGAACTCTAGAACTGTAATAATTTAATTGTCCAAATGTTAGGTTGTTGGAATTATTTAATGTTATTATTGCAATAATTACGTAGTAAATTAAGATAATACTTTTGTAAGAATTCACTTTTCATATAAACTATTTTTCTTATCTTAATTAGTTTTATTTTACTTATCAAATTGAACATTAGATATTTAATGTTTATGACTTCATGGCTCTAATTTATATTTCGTAATATTTAACTTTGTCGATTAATTGTTATTACCCAGTTGCAGCTCCAGTCAGTACCTACCTAGGTGTTGAGAACACGTCCAAACAAGTAACGACCAGTCTGAATAAGTAAACAAACAATTGCTCATCACTAATTTAAAGATCAACTTTCCAAAAGCTTTCTATCATTTTTAATGTTACCCCACTTTGATTTTCTCGTCGTGGGTGCGCCTATAAACATATTTTATGTACACATCACACACATGAACAAAAATTTGTGGATCACACAACTTATTCCGTGCAGGATTCGAACCCGCAACACATTGCGCAGTATCCGGTTGTCTAGCAACTACGCTAACCGTAGAGTCCATTCGTTTTTACTGGGGCAAACTCGATTATCACGTGCTTTGTATGTCATGCCCATAACAGAATAATCTGGGAGTTTTTTAGGAAAACTAAAGGAAAGGGAAGTCGACTCGACTATCAAATCTCCACACATGTGACTAATCTTAGAAATTAATAAAATAAAAAAGCTTTTAAACCGAAAATAATATTTTACTAGAAGACGAAATATTACACATACTTAAATGTCCTTGAAACACAAGACATTTCAAACATTCAGCTTTATAAGAAAACAAGAAAACTGCTACACATTTCGAAAATATCCATTGGGACACTTATAATATACATTGAATGAGACTCAATTTTGTGCAGCAGAATATTTATGACAATATATTAGTATAAAACCACTGGAGTCAATAGATAATCATTTCGAAAATTAAAAATAAAACTTGTACTATTTTAGGTAAACACTTGATAATACCCACTAGGGGTTTTGGGTAATTAACAATTACAATAATGCAGCAAATAATTACAATTTCTACATAACATGTATACTTCATTAATAATAAAATATTAAAGTACTCCAAAAGTCATCTAAACAATGAATAATCAATATAATAAAGTAAATTGTTATTTTTTAAAATACAGAATTATTTTAGTTAGTTTTGGAGATATGGCATTGCTACCAGAGCCTAAAATTGTAGCCAAGCAAAGCTTTAGTAAATTTTCATCCAAAGCTATTTACTTGATAAAAGTTTATACATTTTAACTAATTATTAGTAATGATAGTTCTATTGAAAAATACTGCAATTTACAAATATAACTATTGTTCATTTCATTAATTACAATGAATATAATAATGTGGTGAGACAAGGGATTAATGATACTAGGAAAGAAAGTAGTTCACACATGAGATGATACATTAGAATATAATGCTGATATTATTCTTATAGTTATTGTTATGCAGTAAGGTTTAATATTGTCCATGAGTTATAATAATAGAATATTATATGGAACTATTTGTCTATGTATATTACCTGTTGACTCAAATTTTGGTTTATCTATCAATTATTAGTTTAGTTTACCAAAACCCATACTTATTATTAATCTGGTACACTTTTGCAGTAAACTTGGCATGTGATAATGTATGTAATTATAATTTACATGTTTGTCCCAATGAAATTTATAAGGAGGTATTGGCCGTCGTGATCAGCAGCAGGTATTGTGTACACCACATGTAACTGAGATCCTGGTTGACCCCTGCTAGTCAATGAATGATTGTTCTACACATGCTTTCACCCGTTTTTCATATTCCCGTCGGTTCTCCTTATAAAGCTGTGCTGCCATGGAGTTTGCAGGTGAATTGGGGTTAGGGTCACTTAGTAATGACTGAAAAGAAAAAAGATAAAATCATTAGTTATCATTATCATCACAAATTGCTTACATTGGCTGTATAAATAACAAATTAGCATCAGTGTTTTTATAGTAGCAGTAAGCTTACCTACATAACTAATTCTTAAAGACTACCATGATTTTATATTCAAGAAAATTAAACAAGGTTGTTTTTAATGTCACCCATTAGTGTTACATTGTAACAATGGCATTAAGTGCCATAATGTTCAAATTCAAAATTCTTTATTATCTTAAGAATTACACTATCTGTCTAACATTGAGGCAGTCCCAATGTGCACCGGGTAAAAGGTGAGCTGTTACATTTTTTTATCTTATTAGTTGATATGAGTTAAGGTGGATATATTTACCTGTATAGAAGTTAATATAGCTGACACATCATATGTCGGGCTCCACCGGTTTTGCAGGATGTCTAAGCAAATGCCTCCATCAGCATATACATTGGGGTGGAACATTTTAGACACAAATCGAACTGTTGGAGGTTTATTAGGGTATTCCTCTGTGAATTCTATTGTAAGCTTGAATGTGCCATCTTCAAATGGAGTGTCATGGGGTCCAAATATCACAGCATTCCAGATCATGATATTATTATCGGTAGGAGCACCGGAAACTCCAGTGGGTGGGTCCTCTTGCAAGCTGTAAATGGTATCAAAAAATTATGATCCATTGTTATTAGCATGCTATTTATTGTAAACTATTTATGATATCCTTTTGTAACAGTACAATAGATTTTTGATATTAACTTTTGTTTTGTTCATAGTTGATATGTTCATATGATGATGATGAATGATGAAAAATGCATTGTCTTTTAGTGCATGATTAAAATAAGGAAACTAGTTGTTTAAAAAACTAATTTGTTCCCATTATATTTTTATTCTCATGGAAACCTTTAGAACATAATCAAGGTCATGAGATAATTTATAGTTTCAGGCAAAGAATAGCAATATTAAATAGAGTTTGGTATTTTTTGAGTTCACCCGTGACTACAGACTTTGTTTTCACGAATGTACGAGTTGGTATTTGGATAACCTAAATAATAATAATATGACTACAACAAACGACGTTTGCACGAAAGTGACGTAGCTATGTCTACTTATAGCGTTTCCCTACTCTCCGTGTCCAACACAAAGAGTGCCTCCGTGTACCGTGTCAAAGTTTTGCTGTTTACAATGGAATTCGAAATATAGAACAAAATAGAAATCAATTAAAATAACTGTGATGTAATTTGATGAATCAGCACTACACTTTCGCACAATGAAAATATCGACACAAAATGTAATAAGTGTTCGCAAAATTCATTATCAGTGATTAATTTATAAGAATAATAAAGAAATATTCAGTAACAAACCGTTTGAAATCCCTCATTAGGCGTCTTCTAGCTGGAGTTGACATTTTGGTTTCACGCACTTGCCACTAATTTGATATAGGTATCGTTTTTGTGAGATGTGTTGTCCTTATGAAACTTTTCATATGACAAAGTTCATAAACTATTTAAGTAGGTTTTGCTTGTACACAAAAGATTCCGTTTTTGTCGTTGTGTAGAAATTTCTGTCGTCACGGCCAGCGAGATGGTTGTCAGATGACCATGAAATTAGCAATTGAAAACTCTGCAAGTGGTCAATACACAAACGTCAAGTTCTCAAGTCCTTTTACGGCTAACTTCATGTTCATATTCAGTTGATATTCTCGTATTACCAACGTCATATCTTTTAGTTTCGCTGACTAATTTAATAGGTCTGTGGATAGAATGTTCCACCTCTAGCGATACTGCGATAGTTGACAGTTGACGTATGACTTTGACAGTTGTAATTTGCCTGTGATTGTCATAATTGTCGTAAATATTATCTTTCTTCCTTCTGATATTTCAATTTTAATTAAGAGTATCAAACAATTAATATATATATATATTTTATGTTTGAAATTGCTTCCCAAACTGTACCCTAAAAGTTTAAAATTCATGTGATTTACGAGTGCATTTTAGCTAACAAGCCATGTTACACAATATTTGAAATATTGATACTAAATTGTTTGCAAACCTCAACAATGAACGACAGTGGTTCAAAGAAGATCCTTTTTAATAAATCTACAGTAAGTTTATTTTAGAATCTATTAGGAGTTATGGGTTAAAACAAATCTGTCATTTGGGTAATCTATTTCAAATTTTACTAGCTATTGTTAAATTTAATACTTACCTATCTGCATTGATAATAATTTCAAAAACACAATTAACAACAAAACAAGAATTCACAAAGAATTTCTAAACCAATCAAATACATTTTTTATTTATAGTTATTTAGCTTGAAAGCCGAGCTGCTAAGAAAACAAGAGGAAGTGAATGAGAAGAGACGACTGCCACAACACAAGCTTGAGAACTTCAAACCTCCAGTAAAAGAGAAGAAACAGGACAAAGATCCAGAAACTCCATACAAAAAGACATTCAAAGACAGTTTGAAAGCTGTTGATACTGAGGAGTTAGAAGCTTGTAGGAAAGCCAAGTAAGTATCTTTGTCTAATAGATAAAAGTAAATGGAAAATTATACTATAACAAAGTTGCCAATGAAAGATAAGAAACTCATTATTTTGATTCAAGGTTGGATTATTGTATTGTATGCTTAAGCATATTTATGATCCTAATTTCTTTTCAACTACAAGTTAATAATGAAAATAATGCCCTATACATGCTAAAATAAACTAAATCTAATTATTTTTTACCCTTTTCATCAATTTTTTTCATATTAGGGCAGCATTGGAAAAGAAAGCAGAGTTGTATGAGCACTTATCAGATAGTGCTGGCAACTCTCAGCTGGCCGGCAGATTCCTTGTGGACTTTAATACCAAGAAACAGCAAGAACCAGAGAAAGTACCTGAGGAGGCACCAGAAGAATATCAAAATGAGAGCAGTTTCAGCCAAGATGATGATGAATGGTAAATATTATTTATATTTAATATAATATGATGTTAATGCAAGATATGTATTGACTTGTCCCACTTTCAAACTTTACTGGGTTATCCCATAAAAATAAAATAGTGTTGTAGTTTTTTAACTCTTTGAGTACCATCATTATAGACACAATTAAATAACAATAGGTTGCGGTCACCAGTGTCCTCGCGGTGTTTGACAGATGCACCTTTTGCGGGGTAATATCGTAGTAAGGGGATAGCCACGAATGATGTATAAATAAAGTAACTTTATTTATATGTCAATAAGAGAAAAGTACTTCAAAGCGACACTTATCAATAAAATCTTGATTTTTTTTTAGGACTGAATTCACTGACTGCTTGGGTAGAACCAGAAAATGTCATAAATCTGACTTGGATATGTACCGGAAAAGAGATGCTGCTCTCTTGAAGTCTATGAGTAAAGATAAAAATTCTTCTGACGATATTGTAGAAGCTAAACCAGAGGTAAGAAAAGAACATATGTATAACCAAATGCAAGTCTTTGTTAAAATATTAAAACTTACCATGTTACACAGTGTTTGCTAGTTGAAGCTTTTATTTAGTTAAATTTAAAGACTCATCTACAAATACATTAGTCTACATATATATGGTATTTGTTTTTAGTTATTTCTTACGTCTGAAGTCGTAATCCGAAAAATCGATCCGTATCTAGAAATAATATTTGAGAATAATCTCCCATTACATTCAACATTGGCATTATTGTAAGTTTCTATTAATAACATGTCCAACTTTAAAACACAATACAATTACCATATTTTTGCTGTTTACAGGAACCTGAAACTCCAGTTAAAGAGAAGCCACTTTTAGTCCAAACAACTAATGACTATCTACAATCACTGCGGGAAAAATGGGACCAGAAAGAAAAGGAACTACTAGGAAAAGATAAAGATATACATTATCAAGACTTGCTGTTTGATGGTTCGTACTCATTTCTGCACCACTTATCTTTTCAAAAAGATTTAAACATGGTATCAGCTACATCATAGTAAAGCAATATTTTTTCTGGATAACCTAATAGTTGTATGCACGACTGACGTGCGGAGGGTTTGTAGAAGTTTTTCCATTTTTGCAATTTCTACTATATATGTGCTGACGGAAAGTGGGTCTTATATTTTCATTTGTACATCTCTATTCACCTCAATCAAATTATGATTATTAAACCTATAAGTACTCTTTCTATGTAACTCTTTCTATGTTACTAACAAAACGATTCTTTGTTACAGAGGCCCGCATTCATGGCGTGGGTTACTATTCCTTCAGTACTGATGAAGCAGAGCGTAAGAAACAGATGGAAGAGCTTATAAAGCAAAGGGAAGAAACTCTGAAGGCGCAGCAAGAGACTGAGGAGATTCGTAAGAAGAGAGACGAGATGATTGCTGCGAGAGTAGCGGCAGCTCGCGCTAGGCAAAGGGCAAGGGCTGGATTACCTCCTGAAGAACCTACTAAAGGTAAGATTTCTAAATAAAATATAACAGATGGTTCTAATAAAACTGCTGCCTCGTTGGCCGAGTGGTCGCAATTGAGACTGCCGGGTAAGGGGTGTCGGGTTCGATTCCCGGGTCGGGCAAAGTATTACTGGTTTTTTTTTTAATTCTCAGTAGTAGCACGGAGTCTGGAACTGTGCCCGGTATATGGCAATAGGCTCACCCCCTATTACATGGGACTCATAACATAAATAGTGAAAAGTGGGGGTTACATTGTACAGTGGTATAATGTGCACCTCTGCCTACCCCTTCGAGGATAAAAGGCGTGATGTTATGTCATGTGTCTAATAAAACCAGATTGTCCTCATTGACTTCTGCTATGCACGAATCACGTCATAGTGATTGTTTTCTGAATTGACTTTGCATCTTTATTTTTACAGATAATCAAAAAGACTTCACCACGTGCCTACTAGAATTTTTGACGCAACAGAGGAATGAGGCTGATGCTAAAGCAAAGGAAGAAGAGAACAGAATAAAAGCTGAACAGGAGAAGGAAAGGCAAAGGTTACGTGAGGCTTACGTGCGAGAATGGGACATCGGTAAGGAAGGCGTAGAAAGTAAAATAAAGAAATTCAGAGAAATGAGCCAAGAAGAATATGTAGAACAACAAAGAGATAAAAGAATTAATGAATTTGCTCCACCACAAGCTTCTACTTCGGGCAATGCTAATGTCTTCGACGATAAAGGTCATATGATAGGTAACAAAGAAACTAATGCTACTAAAACGTGGGCGGACGTCAGACCTAAAGCCAAGACGCCACCCCCACCCGAAATAGGTGATCTCAGCGAGATACCACAAAAAGGGCTGTACTTTACAACAGCTAAGAAGAATGACAATTTCAAATATAAGAATTTTGTTAGAGCTTCAGAGCAGACGCCGACACCTATTATTAATGAGTTAGAAGACACTGATTTGGTACCCAATAACCCAAGGATAGAAAAAAGAAGACATGAGTCGGAAGGAGTGGCCATACCGCCACCGCCAACATTTGAGTACTATGGACCAACTATAAAGCAGACAAAATATGATAAACCCTTTGAATCAGATATAAGAGAAGCATACAGTCAAGGTGCAAAAAGCCTAGAAAATAAATCAAAGGGCAAACAGTTGCCGAAGCATTATGATTTTACTTTCGATTAAGAATAATTTATTTATAAAATAAAACACATTAAATTTTCTGTGCGTGTTTATTTTGTGCCAATGCCAATCACATCTACATAATGTCTAAAAATATTGCAGAATATATTTACAATTTGTCTATACTAATATCACATGGAATGAGCGCTACTATACTACGTTAAATTTCTAACAATTAAAGCTTCACTTACAGAGATCAACTTTTGACAATGAATTATTCTATAAACTAGCAATAAAATATGAAGTTAAATGCTTAAAGATTATAATTTAGAACGACGCCGACGGCTAGGGTTAGTATGTGTGCATCGAAGCGGGTAGCGGTGTTATTTTTGAGTGGCATTGTAGTTTGGGTTGTGCTTGTAAGCATAACACTTTCAGTAGTTTTAGTTGTTGCTGCGTCAGTAAATTGGAAAGCTTCTGCAGTAGGCAACTGTTCACTTGGCTTCAGATTGTTAAACTTAGCTTCAGTTGGTGCAGTTTTTACTACTTCTGGGGTAGGTTCTGTCATAGCGTTTGTTTCTGTCATAACTTTTGTTTCTACAGTTGTCTGTGTTGTAACTTCAAGAGTAGTCTGAACCTCTGGGACGTTTTCGTTTGGTTTAGCAACATCCTTATCAGTTTCGTTATTCAATAAGATAATTTCTGTTTTCAGATTACTGGTTTCCATATTTTCACTAGGAATATCAACTTGTATGACGGAATCATTCATTTGAGTGTTCACGTTTGTTGGTTCAATCATCATCTCACTAGGGTTATTAGAAGCTTCACTATTTTGAAGTTCAGTACTAACTTGAGTCGTTTCAACGACTTGTTCTTCGCTTTTTGCTTCTGTTACGATATTAGCTACATTGTCGTCATGACTTTCAGTATCCAGATCAATATTAACGTTAGTTGCGTTGAGATCCTTTTCAATTTCTTCAACAGCTTCTGCAGTCGCGTTGTCTATTCGGTTTCTTCTAGGATTCAAGCTTATGAACCGTCCAGTAGTTACTAAGGCTCGTCTAAGCCGGGTGTTGTGTGTCTTGGATACGATCTTCGCAAGTCCCGCGAATGCTTCCAGTTCGCGTTCAGTATTAGGTCCATTGCAGAGATCTCCGAGGCACGGGCAAGTCATCCGCCATGTTTTGGTAGAGTTGCAGTAGAGCGCATAGCACTCATCTTGGTATAACTTGACACAGTATCTTGATTCCTTGTATGCTGTAACATAATAAGTAAGCAACGAATTACTCGAAGTCTTGTGGTGTAATTAAAATTAGAGGTGTGAATGTGACAATAACTGAAGAAGTACCTATGTAGAGACCGTAGATAGATGGCGCTAGAGGTGTCTGTACTTTATTTAGACATTTATTTACTTCTTATTAAGCCATTCAAATTTGACTAGGTAGGTTACGGGTTGACACTTACGCGGCGAGGTGGCGACAACTGCGCAGTACTGGTATCCAGGATCGCAGACGGTGACCTGCATTTGCCCACCACTGCACGGTAGCGCGCGCTGACTGCGATGTACCTGCTCCGCTAGGGGACCACACCAGTAACATCGATGATTCTCAGCTGCGGCTGAAATGCGAGAATGAAATAATTTGAGATCTAATTTCATACATTTCATCTAATTTCAAAAAATACCTAATCAAGGTATTTTTTTCTTTCTCTTGAAGTTATTACAATGCTGGGTACAATTAATGGGGCACAAAGGTAATTGGCAAACTGCGAGTGTAGGTAAGTAACGCTTTGTGAGAACGCTAATGCGTAGTTTAATGTAGGCATTACCTACCCTTTCAGAAAATACCCTACAGAAATGCTATTGAATACATAACGTGAAATCAATTAACACATAACATTTCATAAACTATTCAATAACAGCACACAGTTTAGGCACACATATAGGTAATAACGCGTCTATTACCGAAAACTGGGACATCAATATTTGAAATTAGGTTACCGCAGTAAATTGACCACGTGGTCGGATATAGGTACTATATTGGTGGGTACCTAGGGGAAAGCTCATATATTATATAGTTTATACCTATATAGTATATATACTATATAGTATATATTATAATTATATTTAATTATGTACTTCTCTGAAATATACTAGTTGATTTTTCACTTGTTAAATAGAATCATTGCTTGCCCCTTGCACCTACCATTTACTCTTCTCTGCATTACCCAAAGGTCAGACTGGTAGAAAATGCCTGCGGCATTAAGTCCACCTATTTGTGCATTTTGAGCATGAAGCATATTAAATAAATAAAAAGCTCTAGTGAATAAATGTTCCCACTTGCCAGTACATAAATACATAGATATATTGCACGTGTTACATCATATACATTGCACGGTTGGCGCGGTGGCTGAGCAACTGGCTGCTGCGCAACGAGTCGATTCCCGCACGGAACAACTCTTTGAGTGATCTACAAATTGTCGTTCCGGGTCTGGGTGTCATGTGTACGTGAACTTGTGTGTTTGTAAACGTACCTACACAGGAGAAAATGCTAGTGTGGAACAACGTATTAAAAAAATAGGTTTCTACGATGACGATTATCATAATTATGGTTTATTCGTTTATACTTAAGGTCATCACATACTTGACATCTTACACCGAACAAGCACAGCTCCGGCATAACTTTTTAGCTTTAGAAAGAATACAAAAAGACCGCCGACGGCGCGCTTACAACCTTTTTGTATTGACGTTATGAAATATGTCATACAACATTTGATTTAAAGTTTATATTTAATTGGAATTGGAGCCGAGCCGGAACCGTGCTTGTGTAGTGCAGTGACTATGTTCAGCCACCTCAACCGTTATTTCCACTCAATATTATGTATAAATATGGTAGCAATGGTTGATTGCGGACTGTTGGTTGTTCCTCCACAAAATTGTTCGAAAATCATACGTAGATATTGTTTTCTGAGTTATATGAGTCTTCATCAAAGAAATATTATTTTTTATTAAGTACATCTATGGTCGTCACCAAGTGTTCAAGGTAGAAAATAATCTTTGAAAAAGATGCACTCGGCCAACACAAATTAATTTATTGAGAGTTGAGTTGTCCCATAGCTCGATAGATTGCGTTGGCCGATAAAAATTAGTAAGCCATCATTTCGTTGATCAACACATTAGGTTGATCTATTTGTTGCTAAATAAAAATGTCTCGCTCTGAGATACATCGTATCAATTGAAGTACCAACGCATTAAAGAATCTCGTTCCGAAAATGTTCACCAAGTATTTACCTAAAGACCTAAAAGGCGACAGAAACTTGGTGTTAAGATTTCTTTGGTAAAAATATACAAACAGACCCTAAATTGCACGGGCAGGTACAGTATGTGTCCACCCTGGTTCCAATAGCCCGTTAGTAATTCAGTCGGCAATGACCGGTGGTAGCGTATGATCATTAATTCACACGATGCAGCTGCCCTCTTGTTGATTACTCTTCCTATGCCAATGTTAACGTTTGCTGTCTATTTGTTTGCGTGGTTATAGATCGTTTCTAAACAATTTAGTATCTATGGTAACTATAGGTAAATACGAGAGGATACTGGTATATAGCAAAGCAATGTGACTCACGTTAACATTATACTACGTTCCTGAAATATAAAATCTTTTAGGCGTTTCAGAGATGAGACAAGCTTTACCTATACATGTGAGTATGCAGCTTTCTTGGTGTGTTTGTAGTTTAACCTCTTGTCTATCGATATATGAGATACAATAGAAAACATATTCTGTCTTGAGTTGATCTGCATTCTGACACTTCACAGGTTAATATTTTTTTAATGTAGGTAGACTTGTCGACGTCATACGGAACTTAAAAATCAATTACTTTTACGAATTTATAACGATAGCTTAAATATACCGTTGGAGACTTTTTAATATGATAGAGTATCCTAAGACGCCTGCTTCGAAACCTACCAACGGCAAGTATACCAATGTAGCTTTTTCCTGGGCCTAAAACCTGGGCTTATATTTCTAACGATAAGTTTGAAATCACCAACCCGCATTGAGCAAGCGTGGTAATTAATGCTCAAAACCTTCTTCGTGTGAGAAAAGGCCCTTGGTCAGCAATGGCCTCTTGTAGGCTGATGATGAGGGTATCTTAAATCCTAAACTATTGCAAACGAGCAGACGAGTCATAGGTCGTAGCGATCAGCGCTGACTATGGAACACTCGCAACACCGAATGAGTCACAGCGTAGCCGCCTTGCCAGCCTTTGAAGTAGGACCTGCTAAGTGGGTCTCGTATTTAGGGGTGGTAATGGTTATTAATAGAATTGGAATTAGACACAAAAGGTCGTATTATTCATACTCGTTTATCGTGTTTATATTTATGGTGACACATTGTTTTTTTTAAATGTCTGTCATGGCGATGGCTTAGGTGCCTACAAGACAAGGGATTTAGGGCGTTAATGTTGACAACTTAACTTAGTTTAATGACACATTCAGGTCACAAAATTGAAGTCTATTTACTTAAAAATCAATAGGTAGACTAAGGTATTTATAAGTAATTGATTATAGGAATAAAACATGTCATATGTCTATGTATGATAACTAGTTTTTTATGATTATTATAGATATTTAGAATGTTCGATGTAGAATGGGTAGGTATTAAAGAAATAATAATGGTGCTTAGGTAGTTGAATCATTGTATTAAATTATTGGTCTTGAAAGTCAAAAAGAATATACTTATATTAAGATAATATGGTAGATTGTTAATAATGTTTTAAATATTCCGTGGTAACGAACAAGTGATCAGAAATTAATTGCTATAAACAGTGGCATCACATTTTTCAAATGGACAAATTAAAAATATGTAACTGAGTCTCCAACAAGATATTCATCTTTGGTAGGTACAACAAATACTTTTCAAAGTCTGACATACATAAATAGTTAAATAGTAAGATTGTCTTTTCCTTAACCATTTTATTCCTCGCTTGTAGTACGTATTTTCAACTATAAATGCTGATTCATAATATCAACCACCTGGTTCATACTCTGTGCAAAAAGAAACATAAACTACTTTATTAAAGATATCGATTGAAAAACAAACATACTTAGATATGAAAGCCATTAATGACCGTTTCTTTGTATTGAAGAAAAATATGTTTGACAATGCAATGCGAATACACCAGCACTTTAAGCTACTCTAGACTAAGAACTTTTTTAAAACATTTTCAACTCTAATACTAAACGATAAGGTTGCAAATTTGTACATAGTTATAGGGTAGTTTGATATGTCTGTATGGTAAATATTAGACTTAAATGGTGATGGGAGTCCACCATATGTTTTGAAGGACGTTCGTCAGTTGTTGAATATCTTATGACCCACGTCAATATGGCGCGATATTGAACTTTAAACGTTTTTATTTATTCAAAAGCTACAAGTGGACATCTTTGTTTGAATATTTATGTTTGAATAACCGTTTGATAGGAAATCAAAGGGGACATTTAGTTTTTGTTTAACCAGCCTGGTAATTGCTGAGGAAGGAGTCTTGATATCGAAGTTCAGGCAAAGTATTGGTTGATAATTTTTTTATAATTTGATGTTTTTAATAGCACTAAGTACCTACTATTGCAAATAAGGAGATATCTAAAATTAAAATTAAGTTAAGAAGATAAAATGTGATTTTCGATAATCAATTTGAATAGTATTAAAATAACTGAGGACCCATTTATCAATCAACAGATGATTCTTAATTCTTAACTGTAGAATAAAATTGACGTCTGACAGTTTTAGAATGGAAGAATTGTGAAAAGTTATTCCTTGGATAACATTTATCTGGTGTTGGCAAAATCGGCCCAAATAGGTAAATCTAATAATTCACTTGAATGGAATAAGAGAGAACAGAAAACTCTAAGAATAGAAAATTGTAAAAGAAGTACCTTATTAGGTAGTCTATACTATTGTATACACTTTAAAATACCGATTACAAAAATAATTAAAAACAGATTACAAAAATACAATACAACTTTAAATAAATACCTAGTACCTAGGTAAATAGCCCAGAATAAACCAAATAGTTTTAGGTACCACTAACTAAAACATTTTGATCGAGTGAGTACAAATATCCAGTAAAGTTGAACAAACGCACATCACTAAACAAAACATCTCAATCTAGAACAACATTCAACATTTATTACAAAAGTTTCCACTTTATTAGAAAAGCGAAAGTTAGCGAAATAATATGTACGAGTACTTACCACAGAGCGAGAGGAATGCCACCGCATACACTACAATCCTTGAGAGAAGAAACTTTTTATTCGCCATCTGAATACAAAACTTTCATATTTTATTTATACTTCACACATATTAATAAAAAAACTAAAGTAAAGTATTAACTAATACCTTTTTTTTAAGTGAGACACTATGACACAGAGCGTGTTTTTAAGTGAGACACTATGACACAGAGCGTGTTTTTAGTGTGTAGCGTCTGCCCGCCGACTATTCAAAGTTCGTAGTTCGTAGCGAGTCCACTTAAAGGCCTACGGCCATGTAAAGAATCGTACACACGCGACACGACTGAAGCTATCACAGAAAACGTGTTTGATATTATAAGCGATATAAAATTTGTGTGTCACGCTCTAATGACATTGAATTAATGTTTTCATGTACCTATGTTATGTTTTTTATTGTGTGATTCACTAAAATGTCTGTAATGTGTGTAATTTTTCATTTAATGGATATAACTTTGGTTGTGGTTTCGTTCGTGTAATTAAAATTAAATTATCATTTATCTCTAGATCTTGATCAATACGTCTGCTTAGTACCTACTTGTTTTATAAGAAACTCGAAATTCTGAAGTTTCATTAATCTTATCTTCATCTCTAATTATGTAAAATAAATATTAATATATTATTGTTTAAATATCTTATTAACACTTAATTCTTACCTTTAAACGATTGATGAGGAACAAATGAAATACATTCAACACTAATTAAATACTATATTATTGTAACTTGAAGCTCCTAAAAAGTTACTTAAAGGCTACGAACCACATATTTAAATCACGATCATAGCGTATACGTAGCGGTCATATGTACATACATATGACCGCTACGTTAGGTAATATTAAAATGGCGTTTCCGGACTGTGTAACATAGCCCACATTATAATGATCAATAACTAAATATACGTTGCTAGTTTTACTTGCAACCTTCGACCGCGTCAACTACTGTAGTAAACGATAACAACAATATTTTTAGTGGACGCTAGCGACAAAGTAATTTGATGAGCAATTATACTCTGTGTAAGGAAAAGAATCCGCGTGAATCGACCGAAATTCCCTAAGTTATTTCTAACATAAAAATAAACTGAAACCATTCTACTTTGGTCTAGAAACTTTGCAACATTAGCACTTGTTTGTTGTCGACAAACTTTACTATTTCAGCGATTATGATTGGAGCGCTCTGTAGCAACAAAACCTATATTTTATCGAACTGTGCGAAGCCGTATATTATTGTAAGACATAGCCATTTTCTCGGTTGTTTTCCCCGACATAAAGTAGCTTCTTAGAAAATAAGGTCGCTCTTTAGAAAATACGATCGAGCGGGGACAATAAATTGAGGCATGAATAAACACTCAAGAAAATAGATTACTTACCTAAAGGCAGGGTGTTATTACAATACGTTGAATACGGCATGTAGTGCACGAAATTAATGGCAAGGGTGAGGGTCGTATTACATCAACTATAGCCAAAACCAGATTGAATGAATTTCTCAGTAATTTATTGTATAAACATTTATGGTCGTTTACGTTTTAGACGTGGCTTTTTGTTATGTAGCTACCTACGTGTTTCTGTTTACCGCCTTAGCTTCATCAATTATACAACAAAAAAATCTTTTTTGTTTCTAACTTATCCATAATTAATTTTCCAAAATAATGTACCATATTAGTTACAATTATTCATCAAATTTAATAAAAAGGTTATTACAGAGTAACTTTCCAAGTTTTATAGATTTCAATGAAACCGGCTTTAGTCCTTTATCCTCTTGTAAAATATTATCTGTGAAAACGAGAGGGGTGAATGAAGGCAAGTATTTCGGAAACTGTGGCCTTATCGTGCTTACATTCAGCCGCATTTCATGGTGTTACCATATATACGCGTCTTTGCCAACGTTTCATCAAAGAGGATTGAATGTTTTTTATGATGACGTCAGAATGTGTGTATCATATTTTGTACACTCAGTTTTAAATGTTGTTATTTGTAAAGCTGTTCAATATGCGAAGATTTTGTACCTTTTCAACTGAATTCAAAAAAAAAGAGAAGGTTTTCAATTCGATTCGTATTTTCAGTTCGTGTAGGTAGCTCGTGGTAGGTGTATTACTAGTATGTACTTATATTTATGCGTGTTATAGGTATAAAGGGACGTAAGCTGCTGTATTATATTCAGTTAATACCTAAACACATTATAGAGCTATTAACCAATTACTCAATTCCTTTTTGAAGACACCATCTAAGAATGAATAACAAACACTTCATTCCATTACATTTTTGCATAGGGTAGGTAAGTGCAGTTGATGTCAAAAATATCTATCCATTTCTAAGACTTTCAGATTGATAGACAGAAGACACAACGGTTCACTGAACGCAGGAATAATGTAGAATGCATATTGAAATCTAAAACGCTTTCAAATCTTTTACTATTCTTAGTAAATATGTAGAGGTATATTTATTTTGTACTACGTTTTACTATTAGTGTGAAGAAGTAAATACAATAAAAGCAGTTTATTTGAACGTCTCTTTTCTCGTAAACAAATCAAGTTTTGTGAGTGAAACTACGTCTGAATTGTTGTTTTTACGAGTTTTTATTTATTTGTATTTGTTAACTTGTTTTTCGGTACTTAGTTTACAAGTATCTCACTTTTTAGGGTTCTGTACGATAAAAAGAAGAAGCGAAACAATTTTGTAATGAAGACTTTGTTATCTGTAGGTATTACACACGGTATCTACTTATAAACTTCGATAATATGCCTGAAAAGTTCTGTATAAAGTCAATGGCTAGCATGAAGGTGTTGATGTACCTACTTTTGGGGTCCTCTCAATACATAATTAATTATTTTAGTCCACTTTTCTCTTAGATAAAAAAACAAAAGTTCATACAAACTTTGATTGAAACAAGACTGTCATAACTACATACGTAAATGATATTCATACGCAAAATGAGCACACAGATATAACACATCGGCATTGGAACAGCGATGCATTACCTGCGGCTTCCAGCGTTAAACATTCACGTATTGTGTAAGTTAATCTTAAGAGGAGTTCGGTCGGCTTTGTGTGGATGTAGGTCATCGGTGCAGCCTGCAATGCGACGCCAGCTCGTCATAACGAACGTTCAGCTGAATTCAAGAGTCATCGTTCCGTGTGTTCGTATGTTCTCATCTCCAAATATTTGTGAATAAAATATTATAGATGGATATGGATACAGTGTTGTATGTTGGTTTTGTGAATAGATACATATGTAACATAATATCATACCTTTCAATACCAAAAAGGGTTGGTAGAGATGCACATACATCTACCCACAATTCTTTCTTTTCTTTTTTTAAAACGTTGCCCCACACTAGGATTTTCTCCTGTGTCGTGGGTGCGTTTACAAACATACAAGTTCACATACACAATGACACCCAGACCCGAAACAACAATTTGTGGATCACACAAAGTGTTGTTCCGTGCGGGAATCGAACCCGCGACACGTTGCACGGCAGCCGGTTGCCCAGCCACCGCACCAACCGTGCAGTCAAATGTTGCGTTGCGTTCACAATGTTGCGTTGTTGCAAATGCAAGGTGAACAAGGGGTCTTAGTTACGATTCCTTGTAGGTAGGTCAAATATTTTTGGAAACTGTTCGGTTGTTCGAAACTTCTTGTGCCCGATGTATGGCAAATTAGCATTGCATTGTTTCAAACTACCTATAGTTTGAACATCTGATAAATTTGGATGAAATATTTATTTCATTTATCTACTATTTTTTTAGGTACAAGTTAACGTTATATTAATCAATCATTCTTAAGTTACTGACTTAGTAAATTCGTTTCACTTTGAGAGCACTTAAGTTGATAGTCATAAAGTTTTATGTTAACCTCTATAACAATCAGCCTAATCGAGAACTAGGGGCGGTTTTAGTCTAGTTTAGAGACCGATTACAAGATTATAAAAAGGAAAAGTGTGTATGTACGGGATAGTATGAATATCATTGTTTCATAGTTACTTAAGGTATGTCCTTTTTGGTACTAAACAAAAAGTTTTCAGTTAATATATTTGATAATATAACATGTATTTCTACCATTTATAAATACTAAACTAGGTTTCTAAATACTTGAATTTGGTATGTCTGCAACTAGGAATCTGTCAGCGCTAAGCGTGGACGCAAATCTGTACAAATAGTGTCATTTATCGCGTCCGTAACCCCGGCAGCCGGCAGCCGGCAGCCACCGGTGACGCGACGCCACCGTCAAATGAAGATAGAACACCCACTGGTCGACCCTTGAAATAAATCTTTCAACAAAGTTTCACTCGACGGATTTCGTTTTGAAAAAAATCAAGAGAAAACTGAACTGTCGTAAAAATGTTCGCGTTGTGTTCTTTTATGCTTTTATATTAGCTTACTACGTTAATAGAAAAGTTCTACGAAAGGTTTTTCTGATAGCGTAGTTTTAAAATTAATTCGTAAGTTCTTTGAGCGCATAGTTAGTTCTAACAAGATTATGAGTTTGATTCTTCGAAATGTTGTCTGAAATTGTCGAAATCTTAGTACAACGTTCTTTTTTACAGTTTCTTTGAAAATGATACTTGACTAGAGCTATTTTTGTAAATAAAATCAACCGCCAGATTACGCTCCAAACAAAAAGTCACATTTAACCAAACCTCGCGGAAATGTTGTAAAACATTCATCAAAATTTGAAGGGTACCTCTCGATACCTTTTAGGGGTGACTTAGCCCCCTTTTGAACGTTAATGGTGTGAATTTTATAGCGGTTGGAGTATCAAGCGAAGTGTGGCGAGATTTTTGACTCCGGAGCGTTCGGGGCATGAGTCCGTGCGTGTACGCTCGCACAGATTATATTACTGGCCATGAACTTATGGCCGGTTGCCGTGGCCCATAACTGCAGTGGCCCACTTAGTCCCCTTTTGACCCTGTTGTCAACTCGATGTAAATATAAGTGACCCTCGCGACGTCGTTATAATTGTACCTATCTATGTAAATTGAGTATTGCACACTGTCTGCCTCGCTCTGCCTACATTTACATTGCTAAACCTTGTTTGTAATATATTTTCGCGGTTTTTTGTTTGAACGTAGATACATAGGTAGACGCCTTCAGTGTCCTATTTAGTAGAAGTAATTTTCTATTTTTTACGTTGTATTTAAAAGTGCTGTACACAAACTAGAAATCATTATTCATTATCCTTAAATAATGGATGACACACATCAAAAGACACAATCATATTATAATCGACTCAACAATCAAAACTACGGTTTCCCGCTGAGCAATCACTCTTGACACGGCCCAACAAAACAGTGATATAAATTTTAAGATAACACAATATATCATGTTGTCATAGTCTCATATTTCGCCATATTCCCTTTCCTGTGATAAATGTCTTGTTAAGACTAAGAGCTGTTTGAAACTTGGCCGACCCTTGGCCTCGGAGGGTGCATATTAAATCAATTGTATGGCGCGATAGGGCAGATCCTCCACTATCTAATGTGTCCATTCCCTCTTATATAATAGCGTACGTGTTGCCATGTCGGTTTATGTAGGACTTGATTTAGTGTAAGACAACTTTCGTTAATTAACTATTAAATTGTTGAGAATTTAGTATTAATAGGAAATGGGGTTACTTGTATGCGGATATGAGACTATAAGTGGTTTGGTAACGTTTTATCGGTGATTGGACTGTTTGATGATGATAGCAAAGATTGACAATAATACGTGCATACCTATATCAGGTATCTAATATTTTTGAATTAGTAAGCATAACTCGTTTCAATCATAGAAACATGAATCAATTTAACAGATACCATGTGGTTAATAATACATAGGCAATAGGCGTGTATTTAAGTTCATTCATACATCGTTTCAAACTTTAAAAGGTTGTTAAAAATCGATACTCTGTATTTACGAAGAGATCCTTGACGTGGTATCTTTTTGTATGTACATATTACAGGCTGGTAAAAATAACTTCATTTTAAATTTAACAATGTTCCAAATTGGTCGGGGTCCACGTATGAGTGTGACGCCGCGCCGCGCCGTGACGACACAGCAAATTATGGTGAAAGGGTTTAATGGACAGCATGACTGACACCTGAAATAGAACCTCTTGTCCGTTGGACCTTTTGCTATATAAATAAATATTATTAGACATTTAGATATTTGACATTTTCACACAGCTTCTGATGATCGCGAGAATGGTCAATGAAGCTACTTAAAGCGAGTAAAAATATTCAAAGATCTTAATAATGAGTGACAAAATATAATATAATTTACCTAATAGAGCCCTTTGTAAATATAGCAATAATACCAAAGAGGAATTATGTCAATAATATCTACTTATTATTGTAAATTCCTACCGTAGGTACTTAACTTCAATACCTCATATTACATTCCAAAAGCATCATAAATATTCAAATAAGATTTGAAAATGGAAATGCAAGGAGTGTTTGATTTTTGCTTCCATACTTGAAAATCGAAGCTATGATGATCGTTTTTGGAACGTCCGTACGTATCATCCAATCACGAGCTTTTATTGGCTACCATTTTTATTATAGTGTAGTGTCATGACGCTCAGTATGCGCTCAGTGAATAAGTTTTTGCGAGTGCATACTATTTGTGGGCAACGTGGCATTTGATTGGCTAAGCAGAAAACTAAGACACAGCCAGCCTATTACAGCACTGAGATGCCCATTTGACAGATTGTTTTTTTTTTGTGTGTAGCAGAGGCAAGAGAAGTGAATTCGTGTCGTGGGTAGATGTTATTGACAATTAAGTAACTACGTTGCAAATTCAAAGGATATTGTCAATTTGTTATGAGGATATTGTCAATTTAATAACAAAGTTACAGAGCGGTTTATAAATTTATACAACGACCTAAGTTGAATTGTTTGAGTTTAAGGATTTATGTTTATACATTACAAGTTCCTAAATATAATAAAAAAGGTCTTTGAAGGTTTGCCTTAGGTAAAATGTTTATTTAGGCTATTTTTAATCTAAGCTAAATTGAAAACTTAATTCGTAACCAACCTAAGTTCATATTTTCATAAGCATAATTTGAGCAGCGTATATAATTTTATTACGGCGTTTAATAAAACGGCAGGAATAAATGTTTACGAACATATTAATTACCGAATACGGTATTGAATTTGGCACAAAACGTACATAACGAGATCCGCGCTCCCGGTCCTTTGTGAGACGTGAAATATATTATTTTCGAGTCGGTGCAATACGCAGCCGAAATGAAATGAACAAGAACTAATTGCAATTTGCATGGATGCATTCATAATGTGTTCCGCTCCAATTGTGCCCTGTAGGAACGTCGGGCACCCCGTCGAGGCCTCGTCCGCACCTCGTCGGAATGTCGTCAACACGCCGTAAACATTAATTTTTAAATGTAGAATTTGTGTTGTCTGATTGCTGGAAATACTAATGAACGGACAGGGCCATAGACACAATTCGTTTTTTTATTATAATCAAAAGCAGCCGTAGTTGTTGATGTTGAAAGTATCGTGGTGGCCGGAAGGTTTAAGTCGCCCGTTTCTCAACCACGAGGATTCGGGTTCGAAATCTACCAACGACAAAGTACCAAGGTGACTTTTTCAGAGTTATAGTACCTACTTACTAAGATTGTTTAGACACCACTGACAAATGGTAAGGAAACTTCGTGAGGAAACCCGAATCGAGCAATTTCTATGTGACTTTGATATAGCTTTTAGGCGCTTAATAGTTTCGTAACATGATTTTAAATAGAATAGATGATTTTGAATACTTAGAATTTAACAACGGAAAATTTTGTCATAACAATTAAACCGTCATTAACAAAACAATTTCTTCTTACACCTCTACCAAATAATTTATCCATAGTTAAGACAATAGTCGACTAAAAGGGGTAAAGTTTAACAAATCCAATTTATTCTGTCATCTTCTTTCGGGAGTTGTACGACACCTTTGTGGCACAATAAAGTTTACTTTAAACTTGCGAACCTGAGTTTTGAAACTTTTGTATCCCTAGTTGTGAACTGCTGTAGACTCTTGTGGCTAGTAAAGGAGTCTGGCTGAAATACTGCCCGTCCATAGTTTATACATAATATAGCGTCTTGCCTGCTGCTCCCCTATGGGGTTGGTAAAGTTGTAAGTTTGACGCTGTGGCTGGGCTATAGGCTGCTACGTGAGATGTGACCACTTCCATTTCTGCACGGAACGTAATATATTGGCATGGTTTATGCTAATTGTTAGTTTTCGACTGGGTGTATATGTATAAGATTTAATACACGAAATAGGAACAAATCATAATGCGGAAAATTGAGGATTTTTTTTTCATAGAAAGTAAATAAAAGTTGAGTATTACAGTACGCTTACTTACTTTTCTCGTATCTTGATTAAGAGGGTACAGAATCAACATGGTTAAAGAGTATTTTCTAGTTATTATAAAGACTTCTGTATATTGAGAACGGAAACTTAATTCATTAATTAATTACTACCGGTTTACTGGTTAAATATAAATTAACGAAACCACTGTCTGCGCCTGTGGTCTGTTTCATATTATTGATGCAATGAATGGTAATCCAAGAGGAGGGAGCGACTCAATGAATATGCATTTTAATTCAGGAAATTATTGTTTTTTCTTGTGACCACACTCTACTCTTTAATTTATTGATAATTGTTTCACTGACTTAATAATTATGTTAATCAATATATTAATGTTTATGTAAGTCCAACATAAAATATTGTTCTTATATAAGACATCGAGATTACGATGGATAAAGATCTCCGTTGTTGCTTGAATATACTTAGAAAGATATCCTTTTCCCACAAAAGTTAGATCTGGATTATATACACCATCAACAAGAAATAACCGTCGTAACATTTTACACATCACCACCTTTATTTAACCGTACTGCGCTCCCAAATAACTTCTCCACAGAACAGTAATTCCGCTCAGCAATAACTTAATCAGGAGTTCTCCCTAAAAGCTAAAAGAACTATTAATATCGGAGTAGGTACTGCTGTTATTTGTAGTCTCGACATTTATTATTCAACGCAGTCATGAAGCGCTAGGAAACAAAATTAGAGACAGCTACTTGGGCCCGTGAATTATGTACCAGCTTCCATCCATTCAAATCTAGCAGTGTGCTTACTACGGTGTTGTAAGTTATTCAATTATAGCAAAACATTTTTTAATTGCGTTTTCGATTCTTGTCCTTATTCGATTCTTTTGTCGTATGTCGAGTAAGGTAACATTAATAGTAGGTACCTACTTTCCATGTATTTTACTTATTTGTAATTAGATAGGCATTTTCGTCGCTATCTGAGGCCTTAGTACGAGTACGCGTTCGGCGCTGTGATTGGCCGGCTCTAATGAACCAACCAATCAGAGCACAGAACACCGTCTCGTTTCGATAACTTTAAACGAAAAAGAACCTCGTACTAAGGCTTCTGGTTACTTGATGATAAAGGGTTTTAACTATATCTTTAGGGGTTTGACTGCCAATAGAAAACTGTTGAAGGAAAATTCTCCGTTAACGTCGGTCACCGGTTACCCCCATGGCGTTTATGTGTTAAGCATTGCTTTTATACAGTTTAAATTGTAACCAAAACTGGCTTACAAATAATTTTACACTACACTCAAGTGATCATTATACTGACCTACCCCTTCCTACAATAAAACCAGTACCATTTTATCCAGAGTATCCAGAGTATATCACAGCTGAATATTTCGTGAACATATCCGCCCCGATGTCACCGCAATGTGTGGTCTACCACTTGACTGCTCGTACTGATTTGTGTACTGTCTACTGTGTTTTTTTGAGTACCGACTGCCATGGACGAATAAATCACACATGTTAAGCTGTCACTCCCGGCTATCGCATACAAATTTAATGGTATTGGTCAAATATTAAATTAGTGTAAATTAAACGAATATAATGTAAGTTTGTTAATCCATGTACAAATGTTGTTAAACCCTATAGGGACAGTAGACAAATAGACAATGATCTTTTTTTAAATGGGGGAAAATCATCCAATGACTTGTCCCGCCCGGGTGAGATGAGAGAGAGTGTCAGACTCTTACTGACTAAAAACCACCTCGTTCCTACTCCTGCACTTCGAACCGAAGCCCCGGCAACACGTTAAGCCCTCCACGACTCCGCATCGGCGACGTTTAAAAAGTGCCTAATTAAGGATTACTTGAAATAAATGCTTTGACTTTGAGCCCTATTGGGCCCATGGACGTGCTAATTTCCATGATACTTATGTGTCTGTTTACCTGAAAGTCAAAACATTCCTTTGATAGGTTCTAATTTTTTTAGTAGATTTATTAAAAACAAATTTATTTTCACTTCTTTCATATTAGTCACAATATTGGTTGTATCTCCATTTTATGGAGCACATTGTATATATTATCATGATGTTAATTTTTCCCGCCAATATTTGTTCTATCTGGCAAACTGAAAGGTTTCAAATAGAAAACCATGTAATCCCTGAAAGATTAACTACGTGTTCCTAAGAAAATGCCAGAGATTTACTCTAAGGAAAGATTTTATCCACCTGGATTTTATTTAATGGCTTCACGTAAATATATTTTGCAATAAAAGTTTACTTGATTTTAGTGAAATTCGTGAGTAGTTTCTAGAAAAATAAAGAAGCACCTATTTAATGGGTCTTTCAAATAGAGCGGGTCGATGTTAATAATCTGTGGTGGCCATTTTGTTTTGGCGGCATCTGTCAAATCTGATTTTTCTTATTCAGCTGCTGATGCCAAATCACCATGGCAAGTTACACGGTTGAGCAGCATGTGCAAATGATAAAACTTTATTATCAAAATGAGTGTTCGGTAGTGCAAACGTTGCGCGCATTGCGCCCATTTTACGGCAGACGCGGTGGCCCTTCAAAGTCTACTCTCCAACGATTGGTGACTAAATTTGAGACGACCGGTTCGGTAAACAACCAACCGACACCTTTACGTCAAAGGAACGCCAGATCGGCCGAGAACATCGCCGCTGTACGTGAGAGTGTTCAAGAGACTCCGAGGCAGTCGATTTCTCGCCGTGCCCAAGAACTCGGCCTTTCGCAGACATCAACTTGAAGAATTTTGCGTCAGGACTTGGGTCTGCATCCGTACAAGATCCAACTGACCCAAGAGCTCAAAGTTGATGACCATAAACAACGCCGTGTGTTCGCTGAATGGGCTTCGGAACGCTTGGAAGAGGACCCCGATTTTGGTCGAAAAATTATCTTTAGCGACGAGGCACATTTTTGGATGAATGGTTTTGTTAACAAACAAAATTGCCGTATATGGGACGACCATAATCCACATGAGGTTCACCAGGTGGCAATACATCCACAAAAAATTACAGTTTGGTGCGGATTTTGGTCTGGCGGCGTCATTGGTCCGTACTTTTTCGAAAACGACGTTGGCGAGGCCATTACCGTCAACGGTGAGCGCTACAGATCAATGATAAATAATTTTTTTTTGCTTAAATTGAACAATATGGACGTGAACGACATGTGGTTCCAGCAAGATGGCGCTACTTGCCACACAGCGAACGACACAATGGACATTCTGCATGAACGGTTTGAAGGTAGGGTTATCTCTCGCAGAGGTGACGTGAATTGGCCACCAAGATCGTGTGATTTGACTCCGCTAGACTTTTTCTTGTGGGGTTTTCTGAAGTCGCAAGTCTATGCCAATAAACCACAATCCACCGTTGCCCTGAAAGCCAACATAACGCAGGCCATCGCTCAGATTCAGCCGGATCTATGCAGCAGAGTCATTAAAAATTGGACCTCTCGGATTCGTGCCACCATACGAAGCCGCGGCGGACATTTGAACGATGTCATATTCCATCCATAATGGCATAAATGGAACTTTCAAATAAAAAAAATATTTGGTTAATATCTTACACACATCTTGTTTTATTCAATTTTAACATCGACCCGTCCTTGTTGAAAGACCCTGTAGTTATGACCTTATCTTTAGTCAACTTGTATTTTTTGAGTTATCATAATTCACATAAGTAGGTACGAGCTTTTAATAACACCACACCTTTTATTCTACGAAGGGTTAGGCAGACGTGGACAAATAAAATTGAACCCTATACATAAGCTTTGGCTAATGATTATATTTTCGGCTTACTCACATAACTGTTTAACGAGGAACTCAATTAGTTTCAAGCCATGCTAGAGCTAATAACATTTGACTGATAAACCACCAAAAATACTATCTTTCTGTTGCACAAAAAACAGACTCACAAAACAGTCTTCAATATGCAAGGCATAAAGAATTCAATCACCAATCGTAAGATCAAACATGCAAATAGACAAACACGCAAGTCCTAGCCTCCTAGGGCCTTGGGAGCAGTCGGTAAACAAGTGCCGTAGTACGATAGTACGGTGACATACAAAGGACATCCTGCTCGTAGACGGTAAGTGCAGGACGCTTGCAGACGGCAGCCGGCCGGAGCGGCGCGACCTTGTGTACCGTGAATGAGGATGCATTCTTTATAAGGAGTAAGTCACATTGGTAGTTTAAGAAACTGATTTGAATGTTTAAGAAACTATTAATAGGTAATTTAAAGAAAGTTTATGGGGATGCAGTCAAAGCTTTTTATTTTTTTATATTTGATGGGCCGGCGTTTGACAACTATCTCGCCTGTAAGTCAAAGTGTTTATTGGAACCAAGTGTGCAGGTGATGGTTACAGAATGATTTATGAGGTGCTTATTTCTGTGCGGCCTTTTACGAACATTGCACCATTTTTAAATAAATGTACATACATATGTACATGGATTGTTTGCTATTTTTTTAAACAAAAAAAGATAACATACTATATGATATTACTAAAACCAGCTCTGTATTTAATATAAATAACAGATGCAACTCAAACTCCGCGCCAAAATGGAATACTGTTGTGCCAATCTAACAACTACAAAAAAACAAAAATTTGAGTTTGGAACCATAAACAAATCGTTCCCGATACATTTTTAACTTAATGTACCTATTTTTGTCGTCTTAAGTCTGGAATTGTTCATAAACTACATTTTTATCCCGGTTTCGCCTGATAAACTAGTTAACCTACGCTCACCTTAACCAAATTAATAGATGATAATGCCTTCTAGACTAAAAAACGAACTGGCTGGAGACGCATGAAGCCATTACATTTTGTTCTTCTTCTCTCTCTCATCATTATAAAACAGATAATAAATTATAAATGATTGACGTCTATTCAGATTTAAGATTTCAACGTTATCGTTATGTAATAAAGTCGAGAATCTATTGACAGTTAGGGCTGCTTTATATGCCCGTGTCTGTACACAACAATTAAAATGTTCAGGGAAATATCGCACCTAAGTAAGACACGTACAAAAACGTTCTTTGAGCAAAAAATAATAGTGCCAAGGCTGTCATCTGGCCTGGATTTTACAACGTTAAGTTTACTTTATGTTTTAATATTTTTGTTCTTTCTTTCTCTTGGGCTTTTTTAGGTACCTACTGAATCTTCTTCCAGTCATAGTGAGAGAGTGCTTAGTTTTCGAGAGTAGTGGCTACCACAATCCAAGGATAGATATTGTGAGTTTCATTAATATTCAGTTATAAACATCTGTAATGTGTTTAATTGCAAAATGAAGCTTTTAAAAATGCCTGAGTTTTTCATTTATATCCTCATGTAATTTAAAACAAATCTATAACCCAAGATATTAGAAGTTTCATAATTAAGTGAACAATTTTTGTTCACATAAACTATGTAACTTAAACTGGCTGCCACGCTACGTGTAGCGGGTCCGATTCCTGCTCGGAGCAACTCTTTATGTGATCCACAAATTAATGTATCGGGTTTGGGTATCATGTGTATGTAAACTTGTATGTTTGTAACCGCACCAACGACACAAGATAAAACCCTAGTGTAAAACGACGTTTTTTAAGAGAAAATAAATTAATTCAGTATTACTTTTTCTAATCTACTTCTTCACCTCGAACTGATGCCTCATCTCACGCGTGGGGACGCTGGCGACCACTACTCCAAGGAAGGAGTCAATTACTCAATTCCCGGAAACTTTAGGTAGGTCAGGTACACTCAATAAATTGCTATAGTTATTGAACTGTTACCGACGGACGTAGCTAAGGTATTATGCAAGTTACTCGAATTCCTAAGCAATATTATGTAACTACGGACTATACATAGTTGTATAGAGTTATGTAAAGAGCTGCACAAACACAGGACTCTGATATAGTAATTTGATACTAATGATTATAGAACATTCCAGAATGCTTGATGTACCTAAATAATTTCTGAGGATTGTCTAGTAAGGTATTCGTCAGTATATTATAGTTAATATAAGATTAGACATATTAATAAGTTTTAACGTTACATGGATTAGCGAAGAAAGAAATGAACTTAACTAAAAAAAGTGTGAAAAGTTGATTTCAGCTAGCTAAGCTGTAGGGTAGATGACTAATTTTTATTTTAATGTCCGTCTGGTAGATTATTTAAAACATTATTACGTATTCTTTATTTTCTTACGGAAACGAACAGTTTCGAAGATATATTGATTTGAAACATCGAGTGACGTTACTTTTGAGTACGACTGTACGATTATATCTAAAATGACGTAGCTAAGGACCTCCCACTCCTAAACTTTGATCGATTCGATTTATCTAAGTATTGTCTTCTTATACGACAAAATTAAAAAAATACGTGTCTAATATTTTTTCATTACCTAACTGACGGACTAAGTAGATTTTTAATTTTCATACCCTGTCATCATCCCTATTGTCAATTTGAACTTGTGAAGTGAGCTCGATCACAGTCTCGTGACGCGTCGTAGCGGTCGAGATTATTCTCACAATCTAATGGCGGACCGCGATCGAGTTCACTTTGATCTTTCGAATTGAAAGTACTAGTACAGAATAGTGTGGCGTCCACCAAAATAAATGAATCGTATGAATTGCAGAATAATTAATATTTAACTATTTTTTTTCACATTTATCACACTTAAAATATTTGACCACTACAAACCAAATAAGCTGAAAGATTTTAAATTGAGTTTCCTTCTCATAACATAACGTAAACATATACATATAATATATCGCCTCTCTGTCACACAGCCGGTATTTATTTTCAATCAGTTTAATGGGTATCGAGGCACGACCACTCCGGCTGATATAAACTGGATCATTTTATGAATGCCTTGTAATGATATGGCCCGTATTTTGTATTCAAAAGTGACTAAATATATTTAGTTTTGAGCCTGTAATCTTATACTATTATATAAAGCGGAAGAGTTTGTTTTTTTGTTTGAACGCGCTAATCTCCGTAACTACAAGTCTGATTTGAATAATTCTATTTGTGTTGGATAGCGCATTTATCGAGGATGGCTATAGGCTATAAAACGTCACGCTACTACCAATAGGAGCTGAGCAGAGCGTGTGAAACCGCGTGGAAGTAGCTAGTTTATATAGAGGTATATAAATATGAAACCCGTTTTCCTTTGTCACGCCATGACTTGAGAATGGCTGGACCGATTTGGCTGATATTTTTATTGTGTTTGTCACTGTCAGGAGAAAATTCTGAAAAATCTACGGAAACGGGAGAAAACGGGATTGCGCGTACGAAGTCGCGGGCGGAAGCTAGTTTTCAATATAATCCGCGTTGAATTCAGAGCAAACTGTATAATAGATTGGATAATACTGTTATCAGGCTTGTGGACGCAAAATGAAACAAATTAATTGGCCGATTTACTGAACTAAATATATTTTGCATTCTAATGTTGTTTGGTTTTTAGTACATAATATTATTATTGTAACAGCTAATTAACTGGTCGTACACGCTACAATTAATTTTGTTATGTTTATGTACTAAATGTTAAACTATGGGTGACATAATTTGTAGGTAATGTTTATTTGTATCTACTTCATTTATTTAAATAAGTATTTGCTGGTTTATTACTTAGTTAGGCCTATTCAAAATGCTCCTATAATGCACCCAGTAAATCAACGTTATTTAAAAAAATAAGAAATTCTTTAATGTCCCGGAAGACCAGAAAAGCCATTTTTATCAGTATAATCCTTTTTCCAATGGTTCAACATATCGCTTGATCACAGGTCCCAAGTGACCGGGACGATTTAAATTTAAATGAGACGCCGCCATTAATTGCAAATCAAAAACAAATTATAATCATGTAATTTAAATAAAAGCGTCCTCTAAAGATTACAGGAAAATTGTATATCGTTCAATGTGTGTGTGTGTGTATTGTTGGTTGATTGGTTCTAGTTGACGCAAGGAGTTATTTATTTTCAGAATAAACAAAGCGTTAGTGGGATTAAAAAAATACATGCAATAAATACTTATATAAATAATTAATAGATAGGTTATGACGTATCTAATGAATATTTATAAAACCTAGGTTCTTCTAGATTTGAAACTTTTTTTATTCTTGGTGGGTAGATGTTTGGCCACCATGTCGTCTGGTGGTAAGCGACTGTAGGCAATCTTGACAACAACGAGACTTAAAGGAGACACCTGTTTCCCTAGGGATGTGTCGTAACAGGCGTTGCACCGTGGGGGCTCCGGAGCAGGTCTCTTTTAGAGAACCCGGTGCCTCCATACAGGTTTCGTCGTGGCCACCAGGGTGGTTTTAGTGAGGTAAAAATCCCGCACTCCCTTTTATCCTCAAAAAGCTAGGCGGCTTTTGAAGGTCATCAAAAAAAAGGCAATCTTGACAAATATCTGTTTGCTTCGTATCAAATCGAACTAGCAACTTGACACTCCCAGAGACGCCATGAAACCTTGTTATCAATACTCAGTATATTTCAGAATATATTACTTTAAAGAACCAACTCAGTTGGTTTATCCTTCAAACGTTAACGTTTCACGTCGTGTCGGTAAAATGTACAGGGTGTTATTTTTATTTCGCTTTCCTTTACAACTTCAATAAAATACGCTCGAATGACTCTAAAGAGCTGAATTAAATGAATAATGAGAATGCTTTTACTTCGAGCCGAACGGTTTATTCTGCAAACTCTCGGATTTTGCAACTTTTAATCGTGATGAATTTATCCTCGAATTATTTATTTGTGTAGTTCTCTTTGACTATGTTCTTACTAACCGTTTAGTGACGGTATTGCAATATATTTTGCGTTTTCTACTCCTAATAATAATCTCATACCCAAGAGTAACCATAAGGTTACTTTTCTCCTAGTCTCCTAGACCATGCATGACCAGAGTTGTTGTATTAAGTTTGGGAGATCCATGCTTCGACACGAATGGGTCGGCTCGACCGGAGTGATACCACGGCCTCACAGAAAACCGACGTGAAACAACGCTAGCGTTGTATTTTGTCATGTGAGTAAGGTAACCGGAGGCCCAATTATCCCCCCTCCCCAGTCTCCCGAATTCCTGAATTCTCCACAATCCTCAAATTTTCGATTAACAAAACGCCGGTAAAGCATATGTAACGCCTTGGTGTTCCAGGTGTCCATGGGCGACGCCGATTGCTTACCATCAGGTGATCAGTCTGCTCGTTTACCGACTTATGCCATAAAAAATATACTAGATTTTTTTCAGGAATAAACATTTTATAGATTCTATTTCAGTTACATTAGTCCTTTATAAATCTAAACAAAAAGTGTTAGTAAATAAAATATGTATCGTGATAACGCGCTGTCCAATCGCTGCGGTGCTGGCACCTGTCAACGCCGCCATTGTGGAAAAAGAAGGTATTCTTCAAGGAAAACAAGTAAAGGAAAAATATATCTTTTGTTGAAGAAATGGTAACGCGGCTTGCTATTATATTCTTATCTCGCTTTTATCTATTCAGTCTTCTTACAATTTTTATTAAGGTATTTCTTTTTTTTTGGAAATTTAATACACTTTGTGTAGTATCCCATTCGTTATTAATTTTAATGTCTAGTAATTTTCTTGCTATCGGTGTGTAGAAGATGAATGTAGTGAATAAGGTAATTTGAGAATTAATTACTGTTATCTAATTGAAATATAAGAGATGGCTAACTATAGCTGTGGTAGATGAATGTGGTGACCGTTCTATCTTCTGATCGCAACCAATTATCTAAGCTACTTATATATTCATTTAAATATCCATACGTAGCGTTAAACTACACAAATTATAAAATTTATGAAATTACATACGAAAACTACAAATAAATTTATCAAAACAAGCGCTTGTTATAACCAAATTAAACTCAAACAACATTTTAAAACTGAATCTAAAATAACGAGTCAAACTCGAAACATATTTCCGTCCAAATTTCGTGTCGTATTCGTATGTTACGGACCTAATAGTTATACGTGGGACGTTTCTATTATAATTCCAGGATTGGTAACAACTATGCGCATCTGTCTACCGACTATAGCTTCAGGCGAACATGAAATTAAACCACAGGACTGCACTGCAATTTACCTTGCAGCATACGGACGGGTATAATTTGACATTTTCAAAGGTAGGTTGGTAAGTAGACTAAATACGATCGTCAATTTTCTGGCATTATATTGAATGTATGTATGTACGATTGATGTGAATTAGACAAATTTGTCTTGATACTGGTACACTTTTTTTTTAATGTGATATTTGTGAATTTCTTATAGCATTTGATACACCAATTATTTGAGATAGTTGATAGACTAACATTTAGTTAATGCCGAACAAACCTTTGATTGATATTGGAGAATAATTAGAAGAAAAGATGTTATGATCGCATGCATGACCTCTATGCCATATCAACCTTTGTTCTTGTACAGACTACTATAACTAGTCGAAAACTGGCATTAAAAAATCTATAATATATAATATAGAAGTTCTAAATTTTGCTTCGACTCCTGGGTTGATGCCGCAGTGGCTGGACAACTGGCTGTCGCGCAATCCGATTCCCACACAGAACCATTCTGTGTGATCCATTATTGTTCCAGGTCTGGGTGTAATTTTTATGTAAAATTGTATGTTTGTAAACGCACCCATGATACAGGAGAATGTCCTAGTATAGTGGAACGTTTAAAGAAAGGAAAAAATATCTGGAATAGAGCACTTTATGTTGTATCGTATTTTATTGTCTAGTCATTTTCGTGCTATTGGTGTGTAGAAGATGAATGTAGGAATAAGTAAGAGAAAATTCTAGTATAGGTGGAACGTTTAAAAAAAGGAAACAATATTTGCAATAGAATATCGACGCCATTGACAACTTACTTACAAAACGTACACCACATTACATGTGTGGAAACGGGTTTTATCGTGTATCGTTAGCGTTTTATTCGCAAAGAGATGTTAGACGCGTTCCATTGCTGGCCACGTACGTCACGGCTCACGTATTAACTCTAAAGATCGTGTAGTGCATGTAGTGACAACTTCACAGTCTCGTCTCAAGAGAAACTTCTTTAATTTGTCTTCTAGTTTTCTGTTTATGGCTCCTATGCAGCTGGCGATAAAATCGTACAGATAAAGTTAAGCGTTTAACTTAAAGAAGTGTATAAATTCTGCTATTTGCGAAGTTTTGAAGATGCTTCATTCGTGTTAAAGCTCCAAAAGGCAATGTTAAACGAAAATGACTGAAATAGATTTTTTACTATAACTATTCGGATAGTTTGAATTGGTTTGAATTATAATTTCCTCAAAGAAACTCAAACAGAAAATCTAAAATCATTAGTTAATAGGTTTTCAACTATTGTTAAAACTATAATATCTTTCTTTTCTACTTATACATGAACATAAATGAAGGTAGTTCCGAAAACAGTAACTAAGAAGTCGATTAATATTTCGTTATTTATTCAAGTGACCACGTCGGTTTAAAAATGTGTCCCGAAATGAACTAAACGACGTTTCATATTGCCAAGTTAAAGATGTGATTCAAAAATTCTATTACAATTGATGATCTTAACCACCTCTAGTAAGTCAGACCTCCCTTACTAAAGCACGAGATGACGGTACCCTGGGGGACCTCCATGCATACGGAACTCGCAACATAAAGTTACAATTACCTTGAATGCTAATTAAAGCTATAAATGAAAATTATTCCGTGTGTTAGGAGGGTATCTGAACTTATTACGAGAGGGTTTACCGTGAGATCAAATTAACCGTATAATCTGAGGTGAAGTTCAGTTAAAAGTTTGTGCTGTCATTTGGTGGGGCGTTCGTCCTACTTTCGTTGTTAGCTTGTTATGTACGCTAAGAGTTAGCTCGTGTATTTACTTAAGAATTGAACGGTATTGTGATTTGGCTGTGTTTTGGGGTCTGGGAATGTGATTTTAATTGGACTGAAGGTTTTATGAGACCTAAGGGCACAAATAATATAATCAGTCTTTCTTCTTACAGTCGAAGAATCTTAATAAAGTTTTTTTTTTATATTTCGTTACAAAGCTTGCAAGCAAGTAACTAGTAATACTTACTACCCTGTCGTATTGTAATTAAAAGTAATTTCATTTTATACGTAATTTTATTAAAGTAACTGGTATTAGACGTGGAGTTCTTGCTTCGTTTTACTTGTAACTTAGCAAATAGTTGCTAGAAGTCAAATGAAATATAATTACACGCTTGCATCGCTCCGGTGACGGGACTTCTTTGTTACTGAAATTGCTTTGCTGGTTCATTTTGCTTTTTATTTTTATATACTTAAATCTTATTTTACATTGCAGTTTTCCATTTACCTACTCATATTTTACTTTTTGGTGCGATTTCTGGTCTTTGAATAATAAGATAGAACAATAAATTATTTAAATAAACTCAATTCAGAGACAAAGCCCAAGAGCATAGAGCATGGTGTTAAATGTTTCTTTGCATTGAAGAGAGCACCAGTTCAGCACGATGTGAATGACAGGATCTTGTTAATATCGCAAACCTCTTGCTTATAATAAAGTTACACAATAATATTACTTTACCAAACACGAGTAAATGGCGGTCTAAACAAATAAATCTGCTTAGTTGTCACCATTATTATACTTACTAGGTATAATCGTATATAATGTGGTTTTAGGCGAGTAGATTGCAGTAACACGTGCCAACAGTACAGTAATATATTGCACAAAACGTTGCAACCACAATTTCTTTCAGGCTCCAGATGAGAAATGCGCAGATAATATCTATGACTTTGCGACCATGCAGACGAGAGACTTTCGTTCGATTGGCTCTACTCAATCGCATCACGTAATTTTCTTATGTGTATATACTCAAACGCTTCTTATTTTTTAGACGTTCTCGATGATAGTTCTGTATATTATATGCCTACAGATTTATCCATATTACTTTGATAAAAAGGGGCACAAGCCTCTTGACACAGCCCAGGCCTGAAAAACACAGGCTATACACACTATAATCTATCTATATGCCCAATATCAAATCCGTTCAGTTATTTTTACGTGATTGAAAGTGTTACAAATGTACCTACATCTTCAGAATTTTTCACTAATAATAGTACTAAGTAGACCATGATTTCGTCACATACAAACGTAAATCAAAATTATCAAAATTAAAAAAAAAAACAAAACCATGTGATGCATGCAGTAGAATCTATCGTAGGCTCTTTCTTGTCTGTTCTTCTGATTTTATTCACAGTCCTCAATTGATTTTTGTTCTTTACCAACAAGGGTCCCTGGTGTGCACAGCCCCTTATACATTATTCTAACCTAGTTAAATCCTTTTGTCGGTCGGTCAGTCGGTCAGTGCAGACGGTTTCAGAGGGAGCCAAACGTAACGCATATGAATAATGTAATTATGCCACACTTGAGGTGCATTTCTTATATTGTGGTATAAAAAGGGAACTTGGTCAAGTGGCTGTAAATGCGACTACAAACAAGTAGCCGATATCTATTATGTATAAACATAACTCCAAACTACACTCGAAAATGTTTTAATTGTACATTTTTTTTTGACACGCACTCTTCCTGTGTTTTGACTTATGAACCATATAAAATTCCACCATACAAAATGAAATGTAAGATTAAAGTTATATTGCTTCTCTTATTACGAAGGTCGATTCATTAGAAATCAATCAATGTACTTGAATGATACTCGTATAATTAATTTAAGGAGCGACCTCTTCTTTAATGAATCCCTATCGTAATTAATTTATCGGTTTTGTAGAGGACAGTTGAGTTGTAAACATTTTATACTAATTGAGACGGGATTCTGTACTTGAGTTTGTTAATCAGATTACGAATATACATAAGATTATGTTTTGTTAGCAAACTCAAAGGTCTCGGTGATAATGGGGAACCATGGAGTTTCTGGCTCGTTCTTCTCTGTACGAATTTACAATTCCGGATGAATTTTTTGCTTTTAAAAAGTACCTTATCTTGGTTTAATTAAAATATGTAAACGCTTTGATAGAAATAAACCTCTTATGTCCCAGTTTCTGAGGATATTCTACTTTAAATGGGACTTAAGTATTGTATAGGCAGTACATTTAGGTTTCCCATAGAATCCTACTTCTGTATGAGCTCGTCATAGCAAAATAATAGGCATGTTGTTATGTATTGATACGTAGCCAGTCTATTGTCGTTCACACAAATATGAGTGACCTACAATAGTGTACCACAATGGCCGGTTTAGTTATTCAATAACAATTAACCTATTATCCTAGCCACACAGGCGTGAGTAAACAAGTTACGAAATTACTTGAAATGTAGGTCAGGTAGCACAATTCGGTGTTAAATATGGAAACATAACGTTGAAGAGCTCATGGCTAATTTAGAGCCATTGAATTACTTAGTTTAGCTTTACCCACGCGCTTTGCTCGCAAGTTGGTCAAATTATTCCTTGGTAGCGCAATATCGAAAAGAGAGAAAGCCTATGTATTATCCCAGGCTTCTAATCTTCTAATCTTAAACTATTTCCGTGGTAAATGAGTAACAATTGATACAATTTATTGAATATTATATATTGTTCTCTCTCTACACCAACAATTAAATCGTTGAACAATTTGAGTATTTAACACTATTTACAATAGAATTTGTCTTTATTGACTTAGAAATTATTGTGTACCTACAATATGGAATTACAACATGTTATCACATGGACATGTAGTTTGCTTGTTCCATGCAGTTTAGTATGACACACATGTCTTGAATGACATAGACGTGCAGCTGGCTTTAATAATACAAGTTAACGAACTATTTTTGGCTTCTACGTAAGAAACTTCTTCGCTTATTACCTCTAGAATACTTCTTTACGAAAAGCAGGTGTGACGTCATGTCTATTTTAATATCAACAGAAATAAATAAGATTGTAAGTTCGTCTTGTGGTCGCAAGAGCTATTGGCTAAATATTCCCGTGTTGAAAGATAAAAAAATTAGTTATTCGAAAAATTCTCGATATTTGAAAAATTCTCAATAGGTGTTTAAAATTGTATAAGTGTGACGTATAGTACCAAGCTTAGCTCCTTTTATATAGGTTCTTATCTGGTTAAAAAGAAACAAAAAAGTAAATGTATGTATTAAACTGTCAAACACCAAGCGGTCACCGGTGACCGCGACCTATTGTTCTTTAATTGTGTCTATAAAACCGGTACTCGACGAGTTAATAAAAAGCACCAGTCAATACTTCTCAATCACTTTGCATACATATGTACATTGAATTGTTCCACGTAAATACAGGAAAGATAATTATATGTTGACCCGTTGCGCGTTGTCACGGTCTGTAGTCGACTAGCTAATTAATTGGCGCGTGTGCACTCGATGGAAACCTTGATTGCTTTAATCCCAAATGCATTGGTAATTGTATTTTACACCGGTATTGTGGTACTTGATGAAATATTGAAATTAGTAGCTTTCCTGGGGGTATTTAAATGGGATTTTGGGTGGGATTGTATAGAATATCTATACGAGTAATGAGTGTATGTGATTGGGCGCTATAATTGCTTTTATATTAAAAACTTAATTGGAATGTATGATTTTGGTTGCGGTGCTACGGATTGCGCTACGGCGTAGCTAGACATTGGCTATGGCGCGTACTCTGTAGCGATCGCTACGTCACCTCTGTTATTTACATGTTCGAAAACATTTTTAATGAGATTTTGGAGAATAATGCATCCATTACTTTCATTTAATGTTAACGAGGATATTTATTGAGTTTTAAATTCTATATGCAAAACAAATGATCTTTTAATGAAATGTGTGTTTCTCAACACACAATAATAAGAAGAAAAATCTCCATTTGTAGTCTTCTCAGACATTTTGTTTCCAAAGTATTAGTTTTTAGCAGTAACTTATGGGATGGACTTCAATATCTATTAAAGATCACGACGTTGAAGAATGTGACCTGGAAATAGCTTGAGAGCGCTGGTCTTGAAATTGGATTAGCTGGAGATTTGAACCTGGGCAGCATACAAAATTATATGTAATAACTAGTATGATAACAAAGATTTATTGAATGCAGATACATTTTTAATTCGACCTTACAGTTCTTCAGACTTCCTAATTTTGAAATTGATCATGACTCACATCTATATAACGTGTGGCGAAATCCAGGCTCAATATATTTGCCCACATAAATGAAACAAGCAATATTTTTTAATATGCCAAAGATTGGTGGCAAAAAGCTTTACACAGAAAGGAGTGTAAGGAGGATAGGGAGGCCTTTACGCTACAGTGGGACGATCATGGCTGAAAATAAATAAATAAAATATGTTTTTTAAACTGTAAACTTCAATCTATCTTTTTGTTAATGTGCTGTTGTATCGATACAATATACAACGCAACAGAAACAAAAATAAACATAACTTTGCCGATCATTCTCCTTCTAATAAATTTACAAAAACAATATTTTCAGATTCTTGCCGAATTATTATCACTCCAAAGAATCGTTGAAGACATTATCGTCAGAGGAGTTGCACCGCAACCCTCTTATTTCAACTTCCTCTTCCAATCTACCCCCGTCACCGTGCCGGAAGTCAGCCATTGGTCCGCAGCGTCGCGCTGTTTGTCGGTTCCGGTAACCGTTACAATAGTTCTTTGACATCGCATGCATTATGTGGAGAGATAAAATGAAAAAATATATTTTTAGCTGCTGAAATTGGCAAGGGAAATTATTTTGAATGGACTGATTTCAAGTTGCTTGTAATTTCAATACATTAGAAACACTTTTAAGTGGTTTTTAATCATATTTGAATAAATATTTTTTTTAGTTTACGGTGCCGTAAATTATGTATGAGTTACTTACTCTTACATTTTCTATTGATGTTAGAATCTTTTTAAAATGAAAACTGTGAACATCAAATAACACGTTTCCTCTACCATAAAACGCGTCACGAACAAATATCAATATTATCACAATGAATCTACAAGGACTGCTTGTATCATTTAGCTGGCATCTTGGCAATTAGCACAAGTTGGGCTGGTGTCGTTAACATCAGAAATCCGTTGGATCCCCGCCAACGAACGTGCCGCCTCCAACAATGGCGGCCAGCTTTTACATTTCAAATTCCGAATTAGAAAAATAAATCCCTCGCGATCTGATTGCAGGTTCTATGCTTTTTTGTGGCCAGTTCATGTTATGGTATTTCTTTTTCTGTGGTATGATAGATCCGATTTTGTTTTTTTTTTTATCAGCTTGTGTATGTTCTAATTTCTTGAAAATGAATTTATTTTCTAAAGTTTGTCCGAAGTAACCACAGATATAATAATAATAGAAAGTCAATCTTAATTTAAGGTAGACTATTCTTTGTTTTAAGGTTAATACTTAACTCTTATGTGTTGTTGTAACTATAAAGTTTATAAGAAAAACTTTTCTTTTTAGCATAAAAAGATATCTTAATCATAGCCATCAGATTACTTTGGGACTATGCTGATATTATATTTCGAAGTCTAAAACTCTGTTTTTTCTTGACTTGTAGGTAGAAATAGTAATATAAGGAAAAACCTGCTCCTCTATATTAAACTAGTATATTCAAAAAATAAATAGGGTTTACATAATATCTTCGAATATCATTCATCAGTCGCGAGATATTTTTCTTCGCGACTAGAATAGAATCGGGCTCATAATAAATTCTAACGTGTGCAATGGCTTGGAAACGCGATAGAGCGCCATCTGTGCCGTGGCGCAGGAACTAGCGGGAATACATAAAGTGCCAAGCATTATATCAAATTGTGACCGACGCCGTCAGCTTGTATATTATGTAGCGAGCAAAGAAAGGCTCTTTCACAACAATATATAATAAATATGCTTGGGGTTTGTAGATTTAATTAACATTTGATTATTGTTTAGTTCACTTTTGATTATTGTGTCATATCGACAAGATAATAGAGATTTGCGATCTTATACTCTATACGTAGAGGAGGTCTATAATCGTCCAGTAGTGGACTGTTAATGTATGGCAACTTCGTACCACTTAAAAAATCTCACCTTTTGAACCTTCCCTGGACTTCTAAAAATATTTTAGGACCAAAATTAGTCAAATTGGCCCAACCGTTATCAAGCCTCAGCGAGACTGATATCAGCAATGCATTTTTCAATACAGAAGAAGATTGTTTTTTTTTGTGGATAAAAATACAAACAAGCATGTCAAAACTGAAAACATAGATATAAATTTTGTTTATGTCTATGAACATAATAATTTGCGATGCGTTCCTGTTTCTAAGAATCTGAGCTACCTTCGATTCGTGGAATCAACCGATAGACTTCATAAAGTTAATCGAACCTTGTTTTGAAGTTAACCAATGTAATTCATTTCTCGGTATTGTTTATTCAGTCTCTAAAGTTTATTGAAGAGATTTTGACTGACATTAATTTTCAAATTAGGTTTTATTACTAAAAATTTTACAAATATCGCCTGATCAATATTTGGTTTAGCCTAACCACCTGAAAATGAAAAGGAACCAGACTGTAAAGTTAGTAGTCTTGACAGTCTTAACTTGTTAATGTTTTGGTCTAAGAGGTAATCGTAATGAATAATGGATGGTAATGGATGTAAGCAAACATAATTGTTTCAATTTTTACTGAAACAATAAGTGTGTTTTTTTTTGGTGTGTAGACAGGTTAATTCGACCCGTAATGATCATTAATTCAAGTCACTCATCCTTATTAGTTCTATCTAACGTGCATGTTATCCAATATATCTTATCTTATTTATAATTTTCAACCAATCAGATATCAATTATTATGGATAGATTCTGCGTGATACAGCTGAGAGTGACTAGTGGTATAAGTACAATATAGATATATATTATATACCTACACCTGAAAATCCTTATCCATACTATAGCTATGCATGTATACATATCCTTAATGATATAGCGTGCCGGCTTTGTTGGCCGCCACTAACGCAAGCACACAATAGCCAATGTTGGTCCAACTTCACCTGCTTTGATGGATTACACCTTCAATGGACCTCTCACATACAAAACATGGAGTACTTATGTGTTATTATGTTGACAGTACGTGTTTCTTTAAAAATCAACTTGATTAATGGAGTGGCGATGAAATGTGTTCTAGTTTTCATTTACATAAGCTTTATACATTATAGCAGTCTGTTTGTTTATGTTTAATTTAGTATGCCTGTTGTTCTAAGGGTTTTCTAATATTATGAAAGCTTTTCGCCAGTTGTTATTGTAGGTTCCACATAATAGGGACACATGTTTGAGAAACTTAGGTAAAATCATTCCGAGGCCGTAACTAAGAATTTAGAAATCAAAACACATAATCTTTTGGGAATTGAGATTCTGTATTGAGATGTTAAACTGTCAAATACCAAGCGGTCATCGGTGACCGCGACCTATTGTTCTTTAATTGTGTCTATAAAACCGGTACTCGACGAGTTAAACTTGTAATCACTGAAATATTACTAAAACGAATCAACTACGAATAAACATATATAAGATTGATGATAGTACAACACTTGTCAACTTTAACGTTAAAAAGCTAGTACAATGCAGTCACTTTCATCATGGGAATTTTGTGAAAGTTAATCGAGTACAAAAATGCGTACACACAGAGCCCATTACTTATGTAAAGGATTTCCCAATTTGAGGAAATCTCAATGAGTCAAATTTCGTTGAAGACTCTACCCACATGCAAAAGAGCAATTATCTTACTATATTAAGAAATATTAACGCCAACTCAGTATCATGTCTTACATTAACAATGCCGTATTTTCATGAATAACTCTCGATATTTTCCTGCAACCCCAAGAACAGTGAAGTATTTCGTTGAGCTCGGCTTTGTTGTAAGTGAATCGTTGGTTTATCACAAACTTTCTTGGATTCCGAAACTAAACGTAACAGAAACAGTACCCGGAACTTTTGTACCAAAACAAAGAGGCAGTTAACTCTGAGTGAACAAGTAAATAGAAGGATTACCATCCGTCAAGTACCAGGGCCGAAGAGATTGTAAGAAGTATAATATTTCAACGCTATCACAAGCCCATCAAATGGATCTAGACAGAAGTTGCCCGCGTGATCGTAATCGGCTCACCGCGATAATGATATTTTAGTCTGAAGGCTGATTAATGAACCAGTATCCCTCTCTCTCTGTAGATACTACGTAATGGATATTCCTATTTATTTTATCTGGCCTGATATCTAGACTGACACATTAATAATTTTCTCGCTACGCGATGTGTTGGAGCCTAATACGATAATCATGTAGTGCCTATTGATAGAATATGAAACCTTATTCATTATAATGGTTTATGTATGTATTACTACTGTCTAGTAGGTAATTTAATTCTACGAATCATTTTCTAGAGATATTTCTGGGAAAGTAATACAAAATGCTCTGATAGAACCACTTAAAAATTTCAGGGTAATCAATAAAAAATAAATGTAAAATGTCTCCGTTGATAAATGTTTCCAACTCGTCCGATAAGTTTAGGCTGCGTCAAGCAGGCAGAGATTAATAGGCCCACGCCTGGAGGTGAGATAAACTCGATTATTTTTTCTCTTTTGTTTCGTTTGATTCCAAATGACAATGACCAAATTTGTATGGAGCGTGGTGCCTTTTCATTTTTTCGCGGCAGTTGATCGGATGTGGATAAACTGATGCAGAATAACATTACAAACAAAAAAATATATGGGTACTTATCAAAAATACAGTCCAAACCGAGTTAAATCAGTTCAAAGATGTGAAAATAGTGCTATATAATTCCTGTGATTTTGTTGATGGTGACCGTACACAACGCATATTTCTTCATTTACTTGTCAGAAATATTTTGTAATAAATATTTATAGACGATTTCAAGGAATATAATAAAGCTTATTGTGGACTTTTATAATAATTTTTTTTGTTTGTTATTACTTTTTTTTATTTTATTTTTTTGTTATAAGGTCACGGAATCAGAACAGAGTGAACCATTAACTGACTACTGCCGAAGAAAAAAAAAACATTTCGTTTGAGTGGCTAGCGTGTTCAATTTATATGTATACGGTTTATGGCCTATGACAGATTTTCATTATCAATTTCCTCTCAGTCAAAAACCCGCAAAATACTATACTGAACCCTATCATGAAATGCTATGTTTGTCAGCTGTGGCGTCGGTAGCGGATCGAGTAGTAACAGTCGTCAAAACACGAAAAAAACATTTTTTGATTAGTACCTAATCCAAGTACACTTAATACTTTAGCATAAGATTCTGTATAAAGACATCGTCATTCAGTCACAAAGTGATGCATTTCGAATGATCACATTATATGATAAAATTATGCGCTCATCTGACGTTTAGTCCATCACTTTACAAAGTCGACGGTTTGATTTCTTCAAAAGATTATGCTAACTATAAAGTAGATGAGTCTCCCACCAGGAGTCAACGGCAAAAAAATACTTTATTAGATGTTTGGACGGCTACAACTACTCATCCCACCACTGGTACCACAGGTGACGCTCATGAAGCTTCATGACACAACTCCTAGAAGCATCCCACAAGTTATCGACTGAGAGAAAATAGCTAATAAAAATTAGCGACTGGTAATATGGATATATTGTGGTGTGATTTGGAGTTTCTGTACCCGGCGTATAGTGGCGCGCAATTTGAAGTTAGGAATTGTGACAAAAATATGAATAATTTGAATAAAAAAACGAAAGTAAAATGTTTTATTTCAGCTCCTTTCAACGCTCATAACTCAGTCCAGACTGAGATTTCTATATATGAGCCCATAGACAATTTCGTTTGTAATTACATTCTAGATAATATTTTCCATAAATCATCGACTGCCGCCAGAAAAAAGAAAGGCACCAATTTTAGTCAATGCCCTTTATCGCATAATATCTCTTCCTAAAAATAACGATCTTGCTATATAATTAGGGAGCCCTAAATTACGTAAATGATGCGGGTCCAAGGTTATCGTATTTCTATCTTTACTCTAAGAATAATCTTGTTCTTACGGCGACTGCCCTCTCGACAAGGCCATGCAAGGGTGCATTTTACCCTATCGATTAAATTATTCCCGCTAGAATAATTTACGCGGCGTTCCAGAAAGTGAGGGAAGTTTAAATATTCTCTTAGCAGATAGAGTGTAATATTTATAATAATATTTACAGTGTAAAAGCTAGTTAAGTGGATTAGTGGAGCGGGCTCTCGCTCCGTCCATGTCTGCCGCATCAAATCAATGTCTTTGATTACGCTGCCGACGCCCGCGCCAGCCGGCTCGCCCTAGATACACCAGCCTCAGAAATTAACTTACATTCAAAACATGACAATGTCAATGTTGTTTATAAAACCTAATGGATAGATTTAACAAATATAATAGTTATATTATTTTAGACCACAAGTCATCTTTGTCTTTAAAAAATATGTCATTAGCATGTTACCTTTCTATGTAGAATGTACCTAGGTCTATGGTGTACCTATTTATAACATCGAAGTTGTAGCAGACAGCATTTAGTTTTAAATGTGTCAGTAATATGGAACAAGACAATACAACGTTCTCACCTTTTTACCATGACATACTTTTTAGTCATTATATCTATTTCATGACAAAATATTGTGCAACATTTTTACATAACATTATGAAATATCACGGCTTAGCTTCTAAACTTATTTTGGAATTGGAAGAAATATGGAAATTATGATCTGTATTCTTAGCTATTAGGTCTGTATTCTGTAGCTAGGTCATGAACTCAATATTTGATCATTCTGGCGGCGTGTACCGTCTGCTAAACTTACATAAAAGATTCAAGGGACTCTGTCAGTCACAGATTGTTGGCTCTGAATTATTAATAATCTCCATTCCAATATTGTTGTTTACTCTCGAGTAAATCTCGATACGTAAATGTTGTTTCATAGTATACTGTATCGATAGGAAGTGTTGCACAGTTAATTATTATTGTTACATGGAATTGTTTAGGTAAACAAATCATATGGATATCGATTTCGAACAATCACCTGAGTAGGATGTCATGATTGAAGATTGCGATTGAATAAACATTAAATAATTTATCTGCTGTAATCTGTCACGTCCTGAATTTAATAATTGTTTGTTCTATTTCAATTATATGAGCGAAATTTACTTAAATTGTTTTCTTAAAAGAAGGTTTTATTAGTTTAATATACCACTAGAAGGTTTAAATTCATGAACTTATGACCAACCTAGTTACGTGTTATGTTATTCATTTTGTTCCGCAAAAATATCGTTGTCTTTCAATGCACGAAACAGCTTAATTTTAATTTGTTTTAACTTCCTCGTTCCTGTTAGAATGTACCTATCTGCTGAATTAAACTCCGTAGTGAAATTAATTTTTGCTAAATTGTCGGTACGCATCCCGTGAATTTATTTATAGACGCAGACATTTTATTAATTTCAAACACATGACTTCCATTTTGAATGATCTTCGTTTTTGCATTTCGAATATGTTCTCCTTCTGACTTTAATACCCGTATAAATGTAATAAACACAGATTTCAATATTACATATCAAATTATGTATATGCAAAAAATGAGAATGTATATTGAATATAAATATGCAACAATGTGTTACAATTAAAACCTCTTTTGACTCCTCCTGTTACCATTAGCTAAGACAATACATCCCTTAATAACTGATTAATTCACATTTACCCAACTAAACTAGAATGGGTACAGCAAGATATGACTGGGAAACAATATTACAAGAGAACGAAAACTTGTTGAATAACTTTATCGTCAGCGAATACATATAAAGTGATTTTGATAGGAGTTCTGATTAGATTTGTTTACGGATACCGTTCTCATTGAATTATTCAAGCGATGGTTGGGAGTTCGCTTGCTATTTAAAATTGTTACGTCAACTTTAAACTCAGTTAAAGTATGATGAATGCTAAGACATTTACCAGGATGCGTACTACACATACTTGTAATCAGTAAAGTTAGCTCAAGTTGGAGAATGGCTTTATAGTGTTCTCGTTACGGAGTAGCGAAGTGCCATTTAGTGTAGATAGGTATTAGTTTCTTATGCATAAATTATCTTAGTATGTGTGTGTATGGATATTTGTTCGGGGTAGTGAAAAGTTTATCTATTTTGTCAGTGAGAACATGTTCGTAGACAGTTTTAGAGTAAAATCTGTTGTGGTGATATTTTTTTTAATACTATAAATGAGAAAGCTTGTGTGTGTGCGTCGGAGTGTCGCTTGAGTGTGGTGGCCCGGGGGTTTAAGACGCCCGCTTCTCATGCATGAGGGTGCGGGTTCGAAACCTACCAATGGCAAGTACCAATGTGACTTTTTCCGAGTTATATGTACTTTCTAAGATTATTTAGACACCACTGACAATCGGTGAAGGAAAAACTTCGTGAGAAAACCTAGACTTATAATTTCTAATTATAAGTTTGTAATCGCCAACCCGCATTGAGCAAGCGTGGTGATTAATGCTCAAACCTTCTCCGTGTGAGAAGAGGCTTTGCTCAGCAGTGGGCATTTATAGGCTGTTGATGATGTGTGTGTGCGTGTGTGTATGTTTGTTTCTCAATTACGTGAAAACTGTTGAAGGGATTGCGATGAAATTCGGAACAGGGATACATTATGATCATCATAGACTTTTTATTTTACAGAAACGTGGGTGAAGCCAGTTGTTTCATAAGTTATTGTTTAAAGTGCAGAGAGAGAGGGGTCGTTCCCTCACTTTCATACTCATGTACCTTTTTATTTAAGTCTTTTTAATTGTAATTAGGTGACATGTAACTTAAATTACACCAAACCTAGACTAGAATCAGGAAAATTTAAAAATACCTGCAATCACAGAGTGATGGTAGATAACTGTTTATTTTGTCTAGAGATTCTCTGAATATGCTTGGAATTGACATCATTTTGGATTTGCTTGTTATCTTGGATTCTGTTATGTTGTACACAAATCTCTATTTTGGATTGAGGACTTAGTTATTCAGGTCAGTTCGTGAAGCACGGGATCCAAGTTGGAATTAGTTTTGACTTTTGATGTGTATGAGCTGCTTAGAACAACTAGTACTATAAAACTATTAACATAGCAATTCTATGTAGTCTGCTTGTTGGTATTACCTTTTTTAAGTATTAACTGCTTAATGGAACCCACTCTGGTTAATGACAAGCTGAGTCTAACCAAAGAAAACCTGTAAAAAATAAAACAGTTAAAAAATAAGGTACATAATCGTAAAATATCCTGAAGGATGCTCTGCTATAAAGCTTTAACATAAAATCAAATTAAATACTTGCTTGTGTTTCTCAGTAAGAATAGCAAAAGCTTCAATTAAAACATTCATCTCATTGTTCAGTGAATGAATGAGATTACACGGAATGACTGAATGAAATATTTTATTTAAGGGATATACAAAACGGACTATTTGTCCGTTTTGTATTTATTATCTGTATCGGTGTTGAGTGCAATGGCGTTTAAAAATAAATGCGGAATGTTCGTCGAAATTAAAATAGTTTGTGAATTATTTTGTATTTGATTTAACTTTTGTATTCACAGTTTCGAGTGCGAGTTTTTCGTCAAAACGATGCTGAATAAACTTTTTAAATTGTGGGATGTATTTATTCATTTTATTTTTCTGTTTATTTGATTAGTTTTATTGGTGCTTGTAAGCTTTATTTTTAAGTAAATAAAACTGTAGTTTGAAAGCAAACCCATAAGCTATTTTTATAGCTTATTTTTACTTTTCAAAATCGGTACAGATCGTACCTACGTAAGCGTAGGATTTGCCTACAACAGTATTGAGTCGGCAGTCAAAGGCATAACAAACACAATAGCATAGTTATAATGATGTTAAAATATATTAATTTTCACTATCATTAATATAATATCTTTATGTTTAGGTTTCAAGCATACACCGGTTTGAAATCTGACTACTTTAGAAGTAACTTTTAAGGCTTCTCGTACCCTGAGGGTGCCTACTGAGACGTTGTTATTGTAACGCACTATCTGACTGTTTGGGAGCTTAATAATTCAGTTAAGCATTTTGAAACATGTATAGAGAATAAAGAAACATATTGGGTTATTGTTTCACTATTTTATTAACAAACTGCTGGCTGGTTGGCATAACAAACACAAACACTAAACATAAAGTTTTAAATTAAATCGTGTACAGGTCAAAGCATGACATTTTAAAATATTTGACAAGGCATCTCAAAGTATACCTCTACATTCAAACAAAATAATGTAAACATGTTATTAGTAGGCACTTACACGTAATATTGCAATTCGCAACTAATTTGGGTGAATAAAGTCACCTACATATATTGAAGATGTCCGTAGGAAATTCACAAAGATAAGTTGCGAGAAATAATTATCTAGTTATCTATGTACGTATATAATGGCTGCCTACGACACACTAGTGTAAAATGTCGTATAGGACCCTAGTTTCCTTGATATTGGTTCCGTAACACAGTTTAAACTTGAACATCTAATAGAGAAGGAGGCTCCCTCTACTTTGATTGAAATAGAACAGTAACTATAGAGAGCGCTTACACTAATTTATTGCGGTTATCAGCTCTAGGCTGGTTGGGTCAGTAGTATTAAATTATGTTAGTAATAACATAGTATCTTGTTACTTGATTTCTGAACATTTAGGTTCAACTGTATTATTGTAGATCTTAAGGTGTACTAGTGTCGTAATGGACATATAAGTATGGGTATAGCGGAACTGTCAGTGTATATAACTTTACATCAATTAACACAATTGATGAAAAGTAATTATTACTGATATATTCCAAAAAGAAATTTCCAACTATGCTTTTTCTAATCCGACGAATGAACTCGATATCTCGCTATCTGCAGTAGTGAAATAAAGCTATTGAACAACGCAAGTCCTTTTAGACAAGATCCACATTCATCAATGTCGTTGTCTTTCCTCTAACGGGGTGAACAGCCAGTACCATGGTCTGACTAAGTGACGATGACGTTTGATGACACTTTTCATAAGAATATTTTCCTTAGTTTCTTCGTAATGGCTTGTTTGTGCTTATCTTTTTCCTTAATCATGTTAAAAATGGGACAGTATTGTTCCTCTTAGTGTTTGAAATAGGAACGTGGTAGATATTGACTGTTTTGTTGAGTATTAGTGAACAGAAGGTCTGGATTTCGTTTCTTGGGTCGGGTATTATTGTGCGCATTTAATGATTTTTGAAAATTTTCGTTATTAGCACGGAGTCTGGAATTGAACCCGGTAAAACAATAAACTCACTTCCTTCTAAGTAATTAACTTTGATGGGACTCATAATACACTGATAATATTGTTTGAATGTTTTAATATTAAGATACAAAATTTTTAACTATATTACATGAAACAATCTATCTTCATACCTCCACATCTACTTCAAACTACATAACTTTGCTAGAGGACATCAAATATATTTAATCAAATTCACGTTACACCAAAATGAATTTAAAAGGTATGCTGGTAGAGGCTTAATTCGATTAATCAAAGACCTTACACCTCGAGTAAAAGTTAGTAAATTAATGGCCGACCGAGATTACTGGCCACCATTCTAGCGTAAAGAAAAGACTCGATAGAATTCATCTGAATTTAATAAAAAGATCTTAATTAGGATAAAATTATTCTATTTGTAGAGAAATTGGAATCCTGTTTTTATATCCCGAAGGCCCGTGACTTAGGCACTTTGATAATTAGGTATAACTTTTTAAATTCCGTCGCTTAAACATTTTAAAAACATTACGGATTTATAAAGACGTTCTGATGTTAATTAGGAATTTTTAACAGTTTCAGTTTCTTTTATAAAAATGGTATCATAGCGACTATCTTTTACTTTTGTAACCATTTTCTTAACATTCGAATTTTAAATAACTTTTAATAGTGCTTATTAATTCATAGCATATTTATATTGTAATTTGTGTGGTGGTGGTGTTACATATTTAAATTGACCCGTAAATGAACGGCACCTGAACTATTTTGGCTTAATCCCTGAACTGTAGTGCGGAGTTTTTGTTGACTTGTTCATTTTGCTTTCTAAAATGAGAACAGGGCCAATTAAAAACTAATGAATGTTTGTGTGTTCTTTGTGTAAATGGTTTATGAAATTCAATGTTAGGTCCGATATTATGTACAATAAAAATAAGAACTGATTGCTCCGTTGGCCGAGTGGTCGCAGGTGCGATTGCCAGGCAAGGTAATAAGTTTTTTTTAATAATTTCACTATTAGCACGCAGTCTAGAGTTGTACCCAGTATATGGCAATAGGCTCACCCCCTATTATATGTGACTCATAACATAAATAGTGAAAAGTGGGTGTAGTTACATTCTACAGTGGCATTAAGCGCCGTAATGTGCACCTCTGCTTACCCCTTTGGGGACAAAAGGCGCAATGTTATGTTATGTGTAAAAATAAGAAATATTTAAATATGTAGGTACCTATACCAAACTGAATAAGCTTCACATTACTTTATTTCATATTCTTAAATTGGACACTGATTGAAGATGACGTGAACTTTGAGATCCCTTAAATTTCCATTTCAATAGAATTTAAGCCTAACCTTATAAGTACTGATACATTTTTCGTAGGAAACTTTGCGATTTTATTACCAGTAACTAGCTGCATGCTTCAAAGCTTTGATGAAACTGTATCAATTTTAATGAGGAAAGTTTGTTGCGTGTAAACGTATGCAAGAAACTGTTAGACCGGCGCTGTGCCGACTCGGCGACTATGCGGCTCCGGGCGGCCCCTCGGTGCACCAAAGCAGCCGATACAGAAACAATTTCAGAATATCCGCTTCCCTATCTACATATTACAAGAGCGGAAACCTCTCTGCTTTTGATTTTCCTTTACGATACTCCTTGAGATCGCGCCGACATTACCAGCAGGGGAGCAGTGCGCCGTGTGAGACTTCACGCCTCACACAATGCTCGGGAAACAAAAGAATACACGTTGGCCACGTTCGCAGATAAAAATTCACATCTTTATTTAAATCGAAATTCATAATCAAGAAAACATTTCCAGCCAAAATGAGAACACATTTCTTCTCAACGCTGATTCAATCTTCCTCAAAGGTTATTTGAAAAAATGAGAAAATTTCCCACAACCACATCAAGATTTTTATATACGACCGGCATGCTGATAGACAACATACAATATGCATATTTAAACAGTCACTTACTTTGTTCCGGGCCGAACATGTTTACAGAGCTATCTCATTATGAGCTAACGTATTCCGTCGTCGCGTCCTTGATGTCAGGTAAAATTAATTCGTAGCACCTTTTAACGGAGAGTCACCGGAGCCTACGGTCCTCGAGGGGCGAGAGAAATTTATACGCCACATTGCCTATTCAAAAAGGTCTCTTGGCAACAAAATAAATTGAGAAGACCGAGTAAAATAAATGTAGCTGAAGAGAAGCATAAATAAACGAGCCGGTGTTCCGGTGCTCGTCACACTCGTTACTCGATGCGCCACGTATCGATTGCCAGCCAAACGGAATTTCTGAACATTTATCAGATTCGAAATTATTCAACCTGCTCCCGACATATTGAAACCGCACCGTGGAGGCCGAGACTGCGCTAATACACTGGCACACAAAACACGTCGTGTCATGTTTAGCCGTTTCGCAGGCGGCAGGCGCTAGGCGGGTCATTCATTATCTCGACATGAGAGGCTGCTTAATAAATCTGCTAAATGTTTCAGCTACTACGTTATGCAGGATTAGTGTGGCACCTCGGGCAGCGCAAGCCTTTAAATTAAGGGTGTTTGCGAGCTTCGCCACCGTGGTTTATGTATTACACGGGTCAAACTTAATAAGAGCGGGAGACGGAGCGCGGCGCGCGGTACCCGCAAACAGCTGCCAACCGCTGCGCTCCTACAATTGACCCATAATTCTAGACAACATCTTCAGCTAATGTCTAATAGCAATATCGCTGCTCGTTGTGGTCGGAGACATGTGCTCTTCATTGTTCAACTACGAACTATATTTTTGTAAGTAGACAGTCTAATTAAACTGTCTAAATACGGGTCAGAAATACTATTTCAATTGCGTTGAAAGTGTTTGGGTTGTAATTAAGGAAGTATTATCGAGAATTTATTTTACCGTAGGTAGTTGGTGTAATAACATTTCAGCATCAGTATTCGGAATTAATTTTCGGTACAAGTTGACGTAAAGGAAGTGTTTCCAAGTAATCTATTTACATCAACCACAAATTCTATCTCCCATTTATTTCGGACAAATTCTGAGTAAAACCTGTAGGTAATGTTTTTACGAGTGAGTGCGATTTAATTTATGCATAGTTTTGTTTTAATTTGAAATGGATTCTTCGAAATATTTATACTATTTTACCATTATAAATATTTTACCATTTGTGACTTTTCCATCAGTAAATGGATTTTGTTGGTCATTTAGTTTATCATTTAGTTTTGACTAATAACAGAAAATTTGTACTTTGTTCGTTAAATGGTGTCACGTAGTTAGTTTACTTACCTGCTTTATTTAAATCTTTATCTTGTTTGACGGTCAAAAGTGATGGTATTATTGAAATAAATGATTTTAACTCTGATATGGACAGTAACGCGTCCCTTTTAATCAATCATTTGAATGGCACAGCTTCTGTTACTGTGACGTCACTACGTACTTAATTGTGCCATTTGTTAAATAGCTGGCGTGTAACTAGACTGTATAATTGCTCTCAATGTGTAACGGAACATGAGAGACATCCTGTAAACTTCCTCTATGTTACCAGTCCCAGTTTGAAGTACTTTGTACTAACTAAAATGGATGCCATCTGAAAATAGGCCTTCTTGGAATACTCAAAAACTTTTCAATGCTTGACAATTTTAGTGGAATATCACTACACTGTAATTAATTATACTTTTGTGTCTGATTGGAGATGTGAAATAACATGGTATACTGTTATCTTTATGTTATGTGCTAGAGTGAGATTAACGTTTTGCATCAATCCTATGTTTTCCAGACTTTTCGAAGGTTTCGTTAAGTTGATAATCGAACTATTAATTAAACACTAACTGTAAAACTCGGCTGTGCCGATTTCCTGTACACGAATAACGTGACAGTCGCATTAAGGATCATTTTGAAATAATTATAACGTAACCAGTAACCACGGACAATAAATGATTGCGGTTGATTAAAACGACATAAACTCAAATGAACAAGCACATTGATTTTAAACACAGAACCGACAGAGTCGAGCGAAAGCCTTTAAATTAACAGTAACATCCCTCAAAAGCGATTTCCAATTGAAAATGCGATTATCTTCGGATGAATAGCCGAGGGATGGCGACGGCGGATGAGCTAAGGTTGTCGGCCAGTATTGGCGGCGGTTATTGTTTGCCGACAGATTAATCTGTGTGCGGGACACCTGCTGCGAGCAGCCCGCAGCCCACCTCACTCGACAGAATGCAGACCTATATTTCACAAGCCAGCGACTGCACTCCCTACCTTCACTTATTCAGCGTAGCTTTTTGCGGGATTGCTCCAACATTACTTCAGCGAATCTCTTTATGTATTTCGTACATTTCTCATTAATTATATTAACTTTGATCATTTCGTAGAATCGTATTGCACTCCTGTTTTAAAATTTATTCCAGCATTTCAATGTAGTTATTAATTAAAATAAAATGACACCGAGTGAGTGTCGGATTAAGTGTACGCCCCTCTTTGACCAACATTATTATATTTAATTTATTTTTTGAGAACTGATGTTGTTATATTTGAAATTCGACGATATTCAGATTTATAAGAACAATAAAAAAGAAAATAGATTTTTCTAAAAATTGGTTGGAACATAATGGTTTAGGAGCGTGTGATAAATGAACATAGGGGTAATAAATATGTGTGTTGGCTGGCGGTAGTGCAACGCAGCTAGTTTTATCAGGAACACATAAATGCGAGCAGTTTTATGTTTGCGATCGTGCGCTCGCACCGCGCGCATGACTTATTCAGCAATCAACTGAGCCTGCTCGCTAGCCTGTGCCCGGTGGATTACCACTGCACAGCGGCAATGCTTGTTTGCCCACAATAATAGCAATAGTCGCGATGTTCAGTTATGACATAGCTCTTTGTTCCCACTAGTTATGACTTCGTTTGAATGAAAGCCACAAAAGTCTACTTTAGTTTTATGGGATATATGGATAAAGGCTTTAGGATATCAATCTCAATTTTTTTATTAGTGATCCTTTGTATATTTTTTCAGCGATGTTAAATAGACCAGTGCTGTCGTTTTGCTAAACAAGAATCACGTCTTTTGTTTTCTAGAAGGATTTATAGTATATGTATAATGTATATGTATACATACTTCCCTAAATCCATATAAGGTACCGACACAAGTCGAACACTTGTAAAATATAGAGGTACATTTCTAATTAATACTACCGAGTAATTTATAATGTAAATCCAAACAATCAAGCACAGCGCACAAGCAGACGACAAGAAAACAATATCGGAATAATGTTCTTACCCGGTTATTATGTCTCATGCCAAAACAATTTTGTAATAAAGGATCCGAAAACAATTTTCAGTAATTTCGTAAGCCCACTTTGTGTTAATATAACGGAGGTTATCTGTTCTAAAGGAAAGTTTTAAAATGATTATTTTTCCATTCAAATAGCTTTGCAAGAGAACAACCATGACTTGAATTTCTTAGGATATGGAACGATTTTCCGGTCCTGGCACGGGATGGTGATATTTTTTAAGTTTTGCTTTTTCCGTTTGGAATTTGGATTTTTTAAGCAAGAACTGTGAGGGCGGACTATTTTCACGTTAAAGTCTGATTAAGTGTATGTTAGTTTTAAAATATGGATACATTGAAAGAATAAATCTTATCCATACGGAATGCATCAATATATGAGTCAGTTAAGCTAACAGCAACTTAATAAGACTCCGTGAGACAGACCTTAAGGGCCGATTTTTGAATCATCAGTTAACTCTTGACTGTAGAATAAAATTGACAATTGACCGTTATTTATTAGTATGAAAAAATTGACAAATATTCAAAGAAATTCCTCAGTTAAGAATGAACTGATGATTGAAAAATCGGCCCTAAGACTTGTAAATAATTTAATTAAGTTGTAAGAAATAAGAAAATAACCGTCGACAAATTCCTAGGCATACAAAATGAGCACTTAATATTCCCCATTTTTGCGTCGAAGATTAACAAAGTGCTCGGCATATTTTCGCTAGTGCTTCAAAATTTCTTTAATATTGTTATTACAGTAAATAGTTGTGCTCAAACTAGAACGTTAGTCAAAGGTATCTGCGTACATAATGGTGTAATTGAGTCGATGGCTTCAAACGGAATTTCCTTAATAATGTTATAGCACAATAGACGGGTCTATTAATATAATGTGTAGACGGTAGACATTATAGAGCTCTGCTGTCGCCGGATTAATGAATCTTCTACCTTTGTTTATTATCCATGAATGCTTCGCGGAGAGGATTCCATAAATTATTTTGTATTTCCAGCAAACAGTACATCCTATATGTACTTACACATTATTGTTTAGCAGTATGAGTTATTACTTATTACCTTTGTGTTTAACAACGTGCCTTTTTTCTCTGACATTTTTAATTGGGTACCGTTTTTTAGCGGCGCTAGAGAAAATATCATGGAAAAAGATGTGTGTATAATGTTTCTAGAAACGAGTTGTCTAGTGCCATGTCTTGGACTATGTTTTCTAAGGCACTACCGCAGGGAAATCTTCAAGTGAAAATATTAAATATACAATATGAGTAACGAAGCTAGATGTAACACCAAGTTACGGAATGTAGAGACAACCCTTACTTAACGTATTCTGTACTTGCTTTTGCCCGCGACTTTCGTCCGCGTAGAATATGAATTTCAACATAACATTATTTTTGTTCCAATTTTCCAAAATAAAAGTAACTTCTTAGTACAAAAGCTACCTGTCAATAAAAGTCTTGCAAAATCGGTCCAACCATTCCAGAGTTTAGCCATTATAAGTAGACAGACAAAAATTGTAAAAAACATATTTTGGTTTGTGTATCTTATGTTATAAAGCGGTTATTTTAATATTACAACAAACAAACACTACAATTTCATTTATCTGTAAGTATGTATAGATAGCAAGAGTACTGGAAATGCACGAATGTTATTCTGAATATTAATGTGAAAATATATGAAAGTAAGCGTAATCCCGCATAGTGACAGATGACAGTTGTTATCACATCGGGAAGAAGCTCCGTGGAAAGTCTTATCCCTCATTTAACTTTCACAACTTTCGCAGCGGGTAACTTCCTGGACACTTGGTATTTTTCTTTGCTCTCAACATGACGATGTTAAATGGAACCTTCTATATAATTAAATAAAAAGAATTTACGTACGAAAACATTCTGTTTCAATTTTGTTTCGTAAAAATCTGGGCTTGAATTACACGATACGCAGAATGACGACATGAATATATTCTATGGGCCTTCCTAACCTAACTCAACCCGACCCGGCCTGTTATTTATGTACAAAAGAATTAGCCTACACAAGTACACAAACATACAAATAACCCTTGACTAAAAGTATTGCTCGACAAATGTACACATAAACATCATTTCGTTTTTAGTAAGTAAATCTTGAGTAATATTTGGCTTGCTTATGGAGATCATTACATGAATCGTACGCTGTACGAGCATACAAATGTACATCATTATATTCACAGCATAAATCGAAAGGGCATGGCCTTGTGTTAATATCACACTTGATCGTAATGACCAAATTCTGGCGGGCGAATTGTTTCGAATCCCTCGGCTGACGTCTGATGAGGGAGAACCATCACAAAAAAGGGTAACCTCTTACGAAATGTTCACAATATATCTGCGGGAAGTGACAATCAGTTTGCGAGTAGAATCCGAAATATTTGCAATGTTGGAGCCGTTACTTGCGATTGAAAGGGTGCTTGGAGATCATGTTGGGTCGGTCATACTACCATATATTATGTTCAATGTCTGTGTTCTGTGGGACTGTTGGATGAATTTGTGATTCTTAGCTTTCCTTTTTTGAAAGGGCTTAGGAGCGTCTATTTTCTTACTTTTTGCTTACTTACGTAAAACGGAACGATCATTTGACATGTTTTCCTAGCTTGCTGACCAGTAAATAATATTAATGTTTACAAAAGAAAATTATTTTTATTGTTTGGTGGACGAGTAATATTTTAACGATTAACTGAGTTATGTAGAAACGTAATAAACCTAGCATAATAACCTATAAGAAGATAATGATACATCATTATAGATTTCCCTTTTATGGTCAATACTTTTATTAGAAAACCTTTTTAGTTCATGTTTATTAACTAGTATTACCGACCATTGCAAAAGTTAACTAGTTTTAGGAAACTAGAGAAGTTGTCATGGTTTAGGGAGATTGTGTTTTTGTAAGTTTCTTTGCTGACTTAATTTGGGAATACTTTTGTAATAATATAATGTCATTGGTTATTTTATCGATTATTGGATTTATTAGTTAGAAACAAAGAGATAATAATTTGTATAATTTTATACAAATAAATGTTATAATTATCTTTAATATGTAAAGGAGAAGCGTATATACAGTAAGCAATGTCTTTCTCTTTTGTAAAAGTATCAGAAATACATACCTATTTTATATTAAAATTTTATTTGTTTATATAAAACAAAAAATTGTCTCATAAATTCAGCTCAAGTTTTCATTGATGTTCTCTTCTCGTTATGTTGTAATTAAATAAAATTATTTAAAAATGATTGCGTATAATTACAGTCCATAGGTATTGGTCGCACACATAATTAACATCCATTCAGCCGGCGCCATACCCGGTGTCACGATTTATTTACACATCCACCTCCTGCATTATGGATGGCTGTATTATTTATTAACCTTGTCGAATACGATGGTTTATTTCATTATATGCTTTATTACGGCAATAACAACCAATATTTGCAGACAGAGATTTATAACCCAATGAAAATAAATATTTATCAAAATTAATATGCTTTTTAACGGTCGGCCGTTCCATTTTTTGTTGCAAGAAGGTCGTATTATCACTCTGATACAGGCCGCAAAAGTTTGATTTGTATAAAAAAAATACATTGTTTATTTCGTTATTCCATTTTTAAATTAATTCTATTCATGTTGAGTTAGTTGACGCGAGTTCATACAGAAACCATGTGTCACTCACAGAGTCCCGACACGAGTGGTTGAATTTAATTTAATATCTGGAGTATAAGCTTGGTTCGCGCCACTCGCGGTCTCCTGATTGATGTGATGAGATGACGTTTCGTTCACGCATTTACTTATTAAATTCCCTTCTCAGCCAGGATTGATGTTCTTGTAAACATATTTTTAATCTCAGCAATTATTGTTTAGGGAAAGCAGAATGTTTTATTTTATGTAATCCATTCATGTTTTATATATATATAAGAACAAGGAAAACATTGTAAGACAGGTTTTCAAAACCAAAAACATTGTAATTTAATGCTAGTATAAGACTGGGATTTTGTTTGCTATTGTGACTTGCTAATATTTTAATTTCATGGAGCATGATAAAACGATACTACTGTACTATGTAATTCAATATTTTCGTAGAGCGTAATAACTAAGAATGTCTGTCCTTTTTATTCTAATTTATTTAAAAAATGTAATTTGCATTGAGTTCAAAAGTACAAATACTCCACGGAACTTCATAATTTTATTAAATTCATTTACCTTCCTTTCTTATAACTTTGAAGCATTTTTCCAAAACCGAAGATTTCCAATTAAGTCAGTACAAGACTCTGTCAATAGGTCTCTCTGTACTCACGTCGCAAACATCAAAGTCAAATGTTTCCGCTAACAAGAATCGGTTACCGATCGGTTTCCATTCGGATTACGGAGCTCGACCGAAAGCAATCAAATGAAAACTTAATGAGATTGAAAATTCCCCGATTTGTCTTTGTTATCGGCTCATTGTGTGGCTACAGACTGAATGTTTGATAGATAGCGTAATTAAACACGTGATCACTAATTTAAGACTAAATTAAAAAAATATCTGTTTAGCACACTACCATAACCACATGTATTTAAAATTAATCATAACCATTATCATAGTAAACTACAAATACCTACTAAATAGTAATTTAAATATAGAAGATCCAACAGTCAAACTATTTACATATAGTTTTGTTGGACATGGCGTTAGATTATAAGGCATACCATGTACCTTTATTATTAATAAATAAATAAATAAATAAATAATAAAAATAAAGCTTTTATCCAACGAAAATGTTGCCCTATTCGAAAATGTACCATGTAGGTGGTGAAATAAGAGCAGTAGGAACAATGTACACGTAAACTCAACTGTTGTTTTTCTACGCTTTAGCCGAGGAAGGCTCTGGAGTAATCACGTATGTAGTAGTGAAAATAACATTAGCTACACACCTGTTTCTTTTTTATACAAGCTTTTTCCGGCGACTTTGTTCACGTTAAAATAGGCGTGGTATTTTCCCGGATCCGATGTTGAGTTGAGTTTATCATTTACACGTTTTTCTTTTTGGCTCGCTCTGTAATGGATGTAGAACCAGTCTGGTTGTAATATACTTAATACTGGTTTACAAATATTTTGTTCTTTGTAGTTACGCGTGTATTCGTTTACGTATGTATTTTTTTCTTTTGTATTTTCTGCGTATCATATGCAAGACAGTAATTGAATTGGATTTGGTTAGAGGTAACAGAGTTGAAGGCAATTATAACTAATGCGTTTCACTGTCAATTACTGTGTGTGTTCTATGATAATTTTATGGCTAGTCCCACGTTGGGCGCCATTATTTCCCCTATTCAAAAACAATAAATACAGACCTAGAAACTGGACACAAGAGCCTGTCCTTTTACTATGTGTTCACAAACAATTGACTAATACGTGTGTAATCTTATAATAAAAGGTTCTACCCAGCACAATCGCAAAGTGAAACACAATGAATTTCTGAACGTCACACAACTTTTATCCTTTTGTCTCTTCAAGAATAAAGGAAGTTTCTTTAAGTTCATTTTAATTTCCCTTCTATAAGTTTTCTTGTAGGAATGTGGTCATTCGAATTGTCGTTAGCTTCTAGAAAAATCGTTGGTGATGTCGAGTGCGGCACTCAGATTCTCGTTTTCGTAAGTGGTCGGGGGCGAAGTCAACTCCGTCTCAGTTTTTGCCGCCAAAAGAATACTTCTTTTACAACCTTTTTGGAAAAAGTTTTCTAAGATTGAACATGTTTAATGTAGCGTCTGTTGTCCCTATGTAACCATGAAATAGAGAATAGAATTTTGGACTGTAAAATTCTTATAGCGGTCTTAAAACAATACATGTGTCTCGGTTTATATCTATAAAACTGAGGCAGGCCACCCCAAATGTGAAAGTTTGAAATATTATTAAATAATGTAGTATTCTGGAGATATTGCTTGTTTTTGTAAAGGTGTGTTTACTCACCATCTTTGTTTTATTTCAATGTATTTGACTTCCGAGCCCATTCGACATTTTGCGCCCTGTGTATGAAAATAGGCTCACCTACTATATTATAGTGACCTCATAACAGGCGAAAAGTTGACAAAATATTTCATAATAATACTATCCTACGTTTATCTTTACGCATAACAAAAGACATGCTATTGTGTTCTTTAAAGGTTAGGGAGAGATATATATAGATACTAGTGAACAACTTAAACCCTTTTCTTAGTGAAGTTAGGGCGAGTTAAGTAGCAGGGGGAGCCTGTCTCGACTTAGATCTAACTCGTTACGTACTTAGGGTATTAAATCTAAAACTTTACATTTTCTAATTACACTTGTATCCTCTAGACATAAGAAACATTCAAGTAGCAAGTCCTAATATAGAACTAAAACTGTTATTCTCCGTAGGTAAAGGTAAGTAATACTAATTATTTCTTATGCCATTATTTACGAGTATGTATCCGTAATTCTATGTAATAAGGGATGAGCCGATGAGCCTATAAAGACACTTATTGAGTGGGTACATTCCAAGAAACATAGCTACTACTGAGAACGCCGGGATCGGAACACAAAAAATAGTTTTTCAATATGGGAACCAAATACAGAAATTTATACTTAACCTCTAGATCAGTGACGACATGAATTTACATTTAAATTAAACCTTCTCAACAATATTGTAAAAACGTTCGATTATCGAATACTAAACGTAGTTAGCGAAGTGAAATTACAAAGTACCTGTTTCAAGTAGCTGTTCCAAGTTTGCGGAACTGATATTAATCACAGTTCTTTGGCGTCTACTCGCCAGTGTGTTCTCTACCAACACAATACCTTATTTGGTTTACGTTTGGTTACGCTTTTCATAAAATGTTGGTAAATCGGAGACGTAAACGTGCTACAAATGAATATCTGTGACACATTTTTTATTTCACTTTCTGGCTAAAAAAGGAATTTGTGTAGATTCATTCGCCGCATATATATTTTAGAATAGAGAAATATGTTTACTCATAGTATTTCTAAAAGACTGTATGAAATTTTATTCCACACACACATTGTTTTATAAAGAAATTCTTGGCTATGCTGGATATCATATTATTTACAATCTTGCTTACTACTAATACATGAAGCTTACTTATAACACATACGAAATCAACCATTTAGTAATTTAGTGTAAGTACATAGTAATCACAGGCAGTATTGTAAATACTTAGTACCTAAGCCGGTAATTGTACAAGTATACCACAAGGTCGAGTATGAAATACAGCACTAAGTAATACAACGTATGATCTCGTATTAAAATTAAACACGTTCTGAGACCAGCCGGGGGATTTTAGGATTAAGATTTCATTGGAGGCATTGCAATGTGAGCTCTAAGTGTGTTATGTTGTTAGATTAGCCACGTACACACATAATACCAACTTTATGTTCCCTGAAGAATTAGACAGAGAACGAATATCTTACACTTCGCCAGTCATGTCATTAGTCCCATTGTTATAACGGGCGAGGTTATTTTCAAATATAGAACACAGTTCTTGACTGGAAAATCCCAAGTAACTAATATGTTTTTCAGCCTAAGGATTATACCCAGCTCTATTCAATAATCGAGAAATCGAATGAGATGACTTAACCAATGTTCTACGGGATCTAAGACTTTTATCATTGGGTTCATTTTCAGTGAAGGTTATCTATTATAAGCTGGCAATTATCATAATTGACGAATTAAACTGCTAGAGATCTCTTCCTTTTATATGATACCAGTGAGGTCGGTATATGTATGTTATAGTAGGTCCTCCCGGCATTATACGTAATGTCACGTTCACGGATACCATTCGAAATTCCAAGTTTATTAATTGTTCCAACGTGTAGAATAGTTAGCCTATATAAAACAATATATCAATGCAAGGAACATAACAAATCTTTAATTATAAGGAGAAAAAGGTTAAGATGAAATACGGTATGAAAGCGAAGCAATAAAAAAGGCAATCAGAGGGGTTAGCTTGGTGCCCCAAGCTGGCGGAGTATTCCGACTTGCTCCGATCACCCCCGAACTGCCTCGAGGCAGATTTCTGCGGATGCGACACATCAGAAGGTAATGTATTTACACAAACCCGCTAAGTTGTTGATTGGATGATGCGGTGTTCGAAAATCGAATATTTTCTCCTGTATATTTCGTTTTCTGTATGAACGAATGGCAAACGTCTGGTTTTTGATGTCGTTTAAAAATATGAATGTAACTTCTTAACCGCCATCTACATAATGTGAAATGTTCTCGTATTTGCAGCAACGTACTATTTATTTCTATGGTTATTTTTATATGTAGAAGCAGATTGTATTGACCAGATACCTCATCGCCAAAAATATTCCCACGTGTATGTTTCCACTCCCACATGAGATGATTTGCTTCAAGCGGATCGCGTTAATCCGTATTTTTCCTTAATAGAAATAGAAAGTCAACTAATCTTTATTCTTCAAATTAAAATAAACGTGACATTTTTTGTTATGTTCGGAGTAATTGGATATAATCTATGGAAATAACTCTTCTACCTATCTTTGCCGAAACATGTGTTACGAATTCTGTATAACAAACATACTAAATTAAACAATTGTGAATAACGTCAAAATAATAAAAGAATTCAAATGTATTGTAAGAAGACAATATGGCGTATCGTTTTCTCGAAACACTTTACATGTTTCAACTTCCATTATTAACATACGGTTTCCTCGCGACATTTTTCTTCAATTGCTCAAATGAGATGGCAGTTTAAATTTGAATTTAATCCGGTCGCCCGACGTAAGAGAGCTATCCGAGTCTTTTGCTGAATTATAGATGAGGACGAATATAATTTGTGTGAGAATTACGTCGGTACACCGTACCTTGGAGGAATTTGTTTATAGACGGGTCGTTTTGATCGAGTCGCTTTAAAACGGGAAACATCTCTCATCAGTCTACGTAACGAGCAGAAAATTGGGAAAACATTGTAAAGAAGCGAAGCTGAGTTTTGAGCTGGTACTTAGTGTCTGCTCCGCCGCGCGCTGCCGTGGTAAAATGCTGTCAACACCGTTTTGAGTAGTAAAATCATGGAGTCACTATATCTCGTCGCTCGTAGCATCGCCACTAAGTGGCTTACGAATACTCTGACTTAATTTTTCGTTTCCAAAAGCGATATACAACCTCGCCTTATTTTAACCCGTATTTCATGTTTTCGATTTGAATTGTACCTTCAGATATAAATAGAGATTATTATGTTTATTTTTCCTTCAGCGTAGGAGTGTTTACAAACATAAATCCCACAGTGAAAATAAAATGATGTTTTTAACGTAAGAAATATATTATGAATGAACCTCAATGTCAGAAGAATTTCACGGTATTTTTCAATTATTATTTTTGACAACAGAAAAACGATAATTTACAATCATACTAATTTCTGTCTGTGGCTTCGCCCGCATTCCAGTGAGACAAAAAGTGCCCTATGTATTATTCCAAACCATAATCTATTCCAATTTCGTCCCAAACCCTTCAGCCGTTATGACGTGATTGAGTAACAAACATACACACAAACACACAAACTATCGCATTTATAATATTAGAAAGATTAGGTCACAAAAGTTACTTTTAGATATTTACGTACCTATACAGTCTAGCCAAGTCTATAAAACTAATATTTATTAAACAATTAGCATTTTTAAACATAGTATTACAGCATCCTCCTCCTTGATCCTTCTAGTAATGGCAATTCCATTCTGAGACATCCTGTACCTATTGATGTCTTATTGGTGTGTACATAGCTACCAAGAATCCAATTTACGGGAAATACGGATATCGATTTCGCTCTGTAGGTTATAATTATAGCAATGGCTAAAGCGAAGTGTGAAGTATTGGCCACGTCGACTCAAGGAAAAGTCAACTGATATTTGAGAATTAGGTTTTTGCAATGTCCCCTGACACAGGTGTCGTTTTTCAATTAATATAATTTAAGCAGGCTTGGCTGGAAACGGATCAATTTATTAAAATGTCATTTGATTGCACGGTTAACGCAGTTAATTGAACATTATGTATTGTAACATTGCTTTTGATGTCAATTTTATACTAAACAAACATTTACATAGTTAAGAACCTATTTGTTTCGAGTCTGTGTCTTTAACTAAATGTATGGGGATGACACTGACGAGTGTCAAAATTTACGTCAATTCCATAAAATTTAGTTTTCTTCTCTACAAGTAGACAAGCGCTAAATGGCATTTGGCTACAGCTGCTGGGGGTACATATCTCCTTTTTGTTATTAAAAATATAGTATTGCCTAAGAAAAAAGTAAAGCAACGCTTGAAGAAATGTAACGAAATTCCTGCTGTAGAGGTAGAATACTGGACACATTTTAATCCTTAATGCTTTCTTGCACCTAAGACAATGAGTATAACCATATAGTATAACATACCATATTATTGTCGGTACTATAAATTATGGGTAAGTATAAAATAGATTTCTCATACATTTTGCACAAATAGTAAGTATCGGCTTTAAAGTGTAGGAAATGGAAATAAAACAATTTCCTCTTTTGAAAATGTAATTACTGTTGCAGGTGAGATGAGCTGCAATGCGGTGGAGTGACCCGGTCTGAACCCGGCCACCACACATGGGGCATTCTTACGTCACACGTTTTTATTGTCCCGACGGAACAAAAAGGTGAAGGATTTATTAAAACTTGGCGAGGAAAGGACGTTTTTGTTTGAAGAGGTTGTCGGCTTACTATGAAAATGAATAAAGTTTTGCGAATTCTGCCTTTATAGGGCACTCACTGATAGACTGCGAAACGTGGCCTTTGTTCTTTATTGTTGACGTATAATTTATTTCAATCCCATAACGTGCAGTTCGCAGAATTGTTGATTCTGTTTTCACATATAACATAGGTATACCTATAGCTATTTCCCACAACTTCGTACGTGCATCCCGTTTTCTCATTCCCATGAGAATTTCGGAAAATCCTCTCTTAGTCTTCCCCTACATTCAAAAATATACATGACTTTTAGCTACAACATACATACAGCAGTTGTGACCGTGTGTTCTCAGCCCCTCAGTAACTCAGTAGGTAATTTAAATGTGCAATAATTTAAGTGGAGAGTACACAATAAAACCAGACTATTGTAGTACCTATTGATATTTATGCTCATGCCGTCAGCAAAGTTGTTTGGTGCTATTTTTGTAATTTTATAAATTTTTTTAGTTGCGTACCGAATATAACTTGGCTGTACATAGTAACCACGGTCTAAATAACATAAAACATTATCGGAATAATATATTTTCCGGGCGGTTAATCTAGTTTTTCCTGACGAACGTTACAAAGAAGTTCCGGGGAAAGCATGTGTCCCTAGGGCCGTTTGTTGTTGACAAACACAATATTCTACTATCACAACGTTTCGTGTGACGTGTTATCAACTTTTTTAACACAATATAACGCTGTATATCGGATGCGTTTCCTTTTATTCTGCCGCCATAACACAATGCCCGATGTGGTTTTGCTTAAAACTCATTCCGCGTTGCTACAGTTTTATTGTTACAGTTGCATGTTTTGAAAAATTGTGATATCTGCCGCATAAATTGTTGCTGTAACATTGTGGATGTTCTAAACAAAGTTTGTGTTGGTATATTTCAAAAATTGTTTTCTTTGTTTTATGTTACGATATTGTAATTGGAGATACCTAACTGCGTTTGTGTGTTGTTGTTTGTTTAGTGTTCATACAAAGATAACAGTTAGCCTAAAAACCATACCATAACACGCATTCATTCTCGCAAAACTTCTAGTCATGAAACGTGTAGAAGTAGATGAAATAAACACATTAAAGCATCAATATAAAGTGTAAGCATCAGGCTACAGCCATAAGTAATTCAAGTTTACAAACTATTCGGCTCGTTCAAGATTGTTAAGCCAAGGTGCTCGCATAGTACTGAACTTCTCAGAATTGGGAAACAATATCTCTTCAGAAACACCGGCTTAGTCTCCGCTGTGACACAGTTTAGAGGTTACATCTGTACCCGCACATCAAGCTCTATCGTTTTGTTAATTTTCTTTATTGTATCTTCAACTCTGTATCTTTAACATCAAAGTTGATTTTCTATTGTATTCGATAGGTTGGTTGATGTGAAGTCAATACATATTTCAGCTGAAACGAAGTTCACTTAGCTTCATTTGGTTGGAATCTAAAGGCGATCATTTATTTGTCGTTATGTGACATTTTGTTTTTGTTTTGTACTGTCTTGTCACTTCTCGCAAATTAAAATTTAATAAATGATTGACTATATTAGGAAATAGCTATTATTTATTTGTATTTTTATATTACTTTGATTCGTCTGCAGGTTAAACCTTAAACAGGTTTGAAATCGTAATAAATAATGTGATACAATGTACCATAAGTTCATTAAAGTCTTAATATTTGCGAGCAATTAGTGCACAGAACCAAAAATATTTTACATTTGTATTATACATATACAAACTCTTTAAATGTCGTTTAAGTTTAAAAACTAATTTTCTGACATAGTAAATCTCTCTATAAGAACAAGAATATTACCATTTGAATTTACAGAACTAATACTTACCCAAGTAACAGGTTTTGACGAATCGTCTACGCAATTATGAAGCTAAATTAATGTAAGTTATACCTTAATCAATTCAGCAGACGTGGTAGCAGCCAGACTAATCAGTTGAGTTGAAAACTTTACCTTGCGCCGCGTGCTACTGAATTATGAATACTTTATAGTTTACTGCTAGGATTGCACTTCGATGGAGCATCTGTATTATCTGGGTAATTTATTTAAGTTGATACGTACCGTTTTCCTAGTTATCATCTGCTTAACATAACATACATAATATCACGCCTTTGTGTCCCCGAAGGAGTAGGCAGGGGTGCACATTACGGCATTTAATGCCATTGTACAATGTAACACCCACTTTTCACTATTTATGTTACGAGTCCCATGTAATGGGGTGTGAGCCTATTGCCATATAGCGGGCACAGTTCTAGACTCTGTGCTACCACTGAGATTTTTTACAAACCTAGTAGTACTTTGCCCGACCCGGGAATCGAACCCGAGACCCCTTGCCCGGCAGTCGCACTTGCGACCACTCGGCCAACGAGGCAGTCATCTGCTTAACAATAATAAAAAATGAGTTCGTGCATAATTGCGTATCCATAGCAGATGGTTCGGTGGTTGCAAGAGAATTGTTGAAAAGTTGTAGTTATAGGTCACTGCTTTTACCAAGAACGGGTATGCCTTAAAAGTGGTGAATTTAATCCTAAGGTTAATAATTTACTACTGTTCCTCACTGATACAATAAGCCTTCTGTTAAATGTTATTGTGTTAGTCTTTATTAGAACCATCTTCTTAGTTCTTCGAATTCTCTTCTCTTCGAATTTTCTTACCTAATAATATAAAATATAAAGTAACGTTATCGTTACAACTTGACATTGTAGTCTTTCGTTTTGTAATTAGTGTACTAGTCTCATTGCTTACCGCGGAGATAGTGAAAGGTGTTCGAAATATATTAGCAAACCATACAATATTTTGCCACTCTTACGTCCGAATACTGAAAGGCTATGTTATTAGGCTACTTGAATATCGTGCCGTCTCTGTCATTTTGAAAAGAATTTGTAGAGATAGGACTATACTTAAGCGCGACTTTAAATTGAGTGGCGTTTGAGTGTTTGGATATTAGGAATCGAAGGTTTATCATTAATAGTTAACGGATCATAATTTAAATTACTTACCTACATCATGTTGGTAATGAACATTCCAATCAGCCAAATTGAACCAATTAACAAGTAGTAGTTACTACTCTAACAAAGTAAATATGTAATGTATAGGTATCGAATGATCGCAATAGTATTATTGCGAGTAATAAATACATGATACATGTATCATGTTACTGTTTTGAATATTCATATGCTAAAGAAAATTAATCAAACTGATAGCAGTAATGTTTTTAACTAATAATACGCGTAATTATCACACCAATATGCATTGATAAGGTAGTATGTAAGTAGTATAATACTAGCTGCGGAGAACGAAAAGGTTACTGGGGCTCCGGCTTGAAGTGCAGGAGTAGGAACGGGGTGGTTTTTAGTCAGTAAGATTCTGACACTCCCTCCCATCTCACCCAGGCGGAAGAAATCATTCGATGATTTTCCCCCTTAAAATGAAATTGGGAATTATAGACAGAAAATTTCTGGTAACCAATTTGTAAACTGTCACAAGTAAAAGGTGATATTTTTTTCTCAATTATTATCATTCTTGACAGAGGAGAGGTAAATATAATACAACAAGTTTAAATCTGTTGCTAAGTCGTAAGTAGGTAGTTCTTAAATATAAATAATAAAACTACCTCTAATAAAACGACGCCATATCCAAAATCAACAAGCAATTACAGCGTCTGCAGTTAACATTAACGACAGTTTCCAAGCGCAAAGTATTTATTTGCGCACCCTGTTTGTAATCTCCCTAACGAAGTAATCAGCTTGAGTACACACATTATTCTTTTATTGCGATCACTTCCAAGTGTTGTACAGCGAACGTTTGTGTTTTTAGAACAAATAAATAAGTGTAAACTTGCTTTATTTACAAAGTACGAGTGAACCAGTATGTACTGTTTACGATTACTTTGAAACTACAATAACTGTTTGTTCTGCGATACGATAATGTTGTAGCTTTTTTTATGTCGGGATTTTCTCTTGTCATTATATTTTCGTACAAAGCTGAGACACTTAAGTATATAGACTTGTAGACTAAGTCTGTTTGGATAAGGACTAGTTTTATGGATCACGTCTTTGTGTTTTTTCTTCTCTATAAATATACTTTATTGAATTGTTTTTTGTTGAATGGCTACAACTACTTAGTGGTTGTACTAGCTTATGGTCAGTTAGTTATTCATTGTAATCATGTATGTGTTACGGTTTACTTGTATTATTATTGAATTCGAGTTTATGCTAGTAAATTATTGTGCTTCTACGTGGTTGCAGAATGTGGAATATGGAATGCAGAAGATGTAATAAATAGATTTGAATCTTCACAATGATTGGCAAGCTCCACGACTAATTCTCATTTAACCTGATTCAGTCATCAACCTACTTGGAAAATAGCCAGCAGAGACGAAGATACAGAGAGAGAGTAGGTCTAACCACTACTAACCCGCTCAGAGGATATGTAGCCTAAAAACGTAGCCGATATATGTTAGCTGGCAACGTGTGGCTGGCAATAATCGTTTATTATCCAATGAACCGAGTCCACTCTTAACCGAACTTTTAATTTAGTGACTACATGTAGTCTGGTTGGAGCCCACTCGACCGAAGCTTAGATATCACCCTTTTAAAGCAGGAAAAACATTTGATTCGGAACTTTTTTTTCGTTAGCTATTTTTACACCATTAATCTGTATTGCCGAATTACTTTCAGAAACAATATGTAAATCACTAGTTTGCTCACCAAACATATACAATACATAGTTTCGATATACCGAACAGGAAAACACATATGATGCGAACTAACCCGTGTGATGCAAATCCGAACAGAAAATTCAAAAGTTCATCGAGGTAACCGAGTTGTGGCGTGAATATTTTATTTGAAAACGTGTGAGCGAGAGCTAACAACTGTGAGTAAAGGTCTTTTCATATTGCAGTATTAAATTACCCAGCGCTGCCTGCTACAAAAACAACAGAAAATAATAAAAAAAACTATGCATCCTGCGGTTCTTTTTGCTCATATCGGCGAACATTTGGCAACAGCCGTTACTAAAATGAGATTCTCGCCAGATTTAGAGAAGGAAAATGAAAGTTTTATATGATAATAACGTAACGAGAAAATAATCACTTGGCCAACAAGTAGCCAATATATACATACGTATAACGCAAACAATTGCACAGAAATCACGTTTTTGTTTTAATAACAAAACAGTTTGTCATTGGAAGCTTTGTTTCAAAACATGGGCTTAAAATTCAATTCCGACAGTAAGCCGAAGTTGGAATTTTATGCAAAACTATGGCGGTAGCAATGCACGAAACTTTTTAGATTAAATTCATTGCGTTTTGGTGTACTTTTATTTGTGAGACAATAAATTAGTTGTTAGAGTCGTGGCATTAATCTATCGGCCGCAGACGCTGGAAGGAGTTTAAAGCGGGTGAGTTTACGGTGAAATTATTACATCAGTCAGTTCCATTCGCAGACGGCCAGGGGGCACAAAATCTGTCTACGAATTGTAACGGTTTTATTGCAGGCAGACTGGGAGCAAACACCCCAACACCCGCCCGCCTCCCCGCGCCTGTCGAATACGACTGCAAAATATTTTCTACTAATAATCGAGTTAGTGTGGAATATTTTTCATAATTACAACACTTTTTCTGTTGTTTTTCGATTTATACAAATAGCTTGTATCGAGTCGGCGGTTGGAGATGTAACGGTTTATTGTGTTGTTGTCTGTGGGGGAGTAAAATAAAAAGCAACAATGGTTTAGATCGAATTTCTACCGATTCGTACTCGTTTTATTTACTTTGAAAGGGAACAAATAGGTAGGTTGTATCGACTGTGTGATCTTGTTGTCTGAAGAGCTTAACACGATCTCAATTTAATAAGAGTACCAATTTTTTGTTTTCTCTTTAGATTTCAAATAGGTAATTCGAAAATAATAAGCATAGCGTCTGGTGTTTGAACATTTCCTAAGTCAAGGCTATACAGGAAGCGTAGAAAACAAGCATCTGTTTGATCAGTTAATGTGTTAGCTATTTAGTAAATGCATGCCTGTACGGTTAATAGATCTGATACAATCTGGTAAGCGCCTATTTAAGCTAAACTGGAGATCGCATCGGATTGCGAATATTCAGTACATTTTGCATGTTAAATACGGATTGCTTTATAAAACTGTTATCATAAAGTGTATGATATTTCTTTGGTGAGCGATGATATTTTTTTTTTATATATTGTGTAGTAAAACTTAAAGAGAGTCATTCAAAATAAGATTTTTTTCTGGTTTTGTGATTCGGTAAATCTATTATAGAGAAATAACTGTGGAGTTTAATTAGATACGTCAACAATAAGATGTAGAGGTAGAACATATTTCACTTTCTTCTTAAAGCTAAGTAGAAATTCGCAGTTTCAATTTTGAAAAAAAATACACAGCAAACGAATTTAAAAAAAGAAACATAAACAAAGTACATTTAATTTTAGTCCGTCGCTCGATTAATGCCGGTTGTTGTCAGTTCCCGCACCACTATTTATCTCTATCTATCTTCTAAGCCGCGAACTCTATTACCGCTAATTCTTCGGAAGCCATTATTTTTCTGCTGACGTAACAACGCCAGTGTAAAAATGCTTAACGTGACCACCAACTTAACTTTACAGTTGACCGTGTCGCTAGTTTCTTTGCGAATATTTTTTACGTTGCTCATTTGCTTAGGTGCCTGTTAGTTCCGATTTTACTCACCAGAACTGATAAGGTGGTATAATTATATCTCTTGGTCATAACTGCTTGTCTGATACTCTTTTGTTTTGTTGTAGTTAGTAGTACCTATGAGGCATTTTTTCTATTATTGCTGACAAAGATTTACAGTTTTCACAGCATTTTTTGTGTGTTACATTATTAGAGATTATTATTTTTGATATAAATGAACGGCCTCACAGAAAACCGACGTGAAACAACGCTTGCGTCGTATTTCATCGTGTGAGTGAGGTTACCGGAGGACCAATTACCCTCCCCTTCCCCAATCTCCCCAATTCCTGAATCCCCAACGATCCTCAAACTCCTAATCCCCAAAAGGCCGATAAGGCACTTGTAACGCCTCTGGTGTTCCAGGTGTCCATGGGCGACGCCGATTGCTTACCATCAGGTTATCCATATCCATAAAAAAAACATGAAAAATATTGCAAGTAAATTATTACGGTTTCGGCTTACTCACGTAATCATTTGACGAGGAACAAACATAATAATTAATTTAGTATGTCTTACGAAAGTTGTAATACAAATATTGCAAGTGTAGCATTAAGACATACAAAGATTTGAAAGAAAATTTATGAAAGAGGTAATTACTAAAACTATTTCTTAGAACCAAGCGTAGATTTCTGTGCAGAAGAAACTCCGTATTTAAGATTTAAGAACGTTATTTCCGCAACAAATCTTTCGACGTATTAAATGTAAAAATTCCTTACTTTGTCTAGAACGTTGAAGTCTATGTATGTAACATCATAACATCACGCTTGTAACCCCAAAGGTGTAGGCAGAGGTGCACATTATGCCACTGTACAATATAACACCCACTTTTCACTATTTATGTTATGAGCCCCATGTAATAGGGGGTTAGCCTTTTGCCATATACCGGGCACAATCAATTCCAGACTCCGTGCTACTACTGAGAATCTTTTTTAAACTTATGCAGTTATACTTTGCCTGACCCGGGAATCGAACCCGAGACCCCTTGCCCGGCAGTCGCACTTGCGACCACTCAGCCAACGAGGGAGTCAAAGAGCTTGTCTATGTATGTATTGTTGTAGTATTAAGTAAGTAGGCACACACAAAGCTTTGCACCAAGCGAGCCCTGTGTTTTAATCCCGGAGAACAACAGTCACAATTACAGTGTCGTGAGCTTTTATAATGATGTCCTACAAAAAAAATACGTACTTATCATTTTTATTTTATTGTGAAACAATAGTTTAATTTGTAAAAAAAATATGATAAGGTATTTTATATGTATAGTGTTAGGAGATGTGATGAACTTAGTGAAGATTATAGAAGGATATCTAAGCTATATAGCTGAACCTAGAATTGTATCAACTATTTCATTCACAGCATTTTTATTTGTCCAATAAGAACGTTTATTAGGTAAATAACATAACAACATCACATTACATTGCACACGCACGTGCACATTATGCCACTGTACAATATAACACCCACTTATCACTTATCATATAGTCTATTGCCCTATACTGGGCACAATTCCAGACTCCTTACTGCTACTGAGAATTTTTAAAAAACCCTTTAATCCGGGAGATTCTAACCTGAGACCCCTTGGCCGGCAGTCGCACTTGCGACCACTAGGCCAACGAGCCAGTTTTGGGTTAATGTTGTATTAAAATTCTCAGTAGATATTATCTGCTTATCCTTTCAAACAAAAAAACATAGTATTATATTACGTAACTTCTATACCGAGAAACAAAGATAATTATAATTGCGTAGGCAGTAGGCTGCTTACAGCTTAGTGTAACGAGCGCCAGTGAGGACAGAGGGACGGTAATCCTCGCATTGTCTCCGCATTTACTGATGACAACCAGATCTCCACTTACAATACTAACTTGGAACTTGGAACACTTACTTGATAATGTGCCAAAGTACAAACACAAGCAGGTCATACACCAAATTGTCAAATTTCTTTATTCAACTTTCAACCTTTGCTTGTTGTGATAGAGTCGAGAATCCACTGAAGGTTTTTAACAGTTTGGTGTATTTTGATCTGCAAGTATACATACAGGGTGTTTCGCAGTGCGTATTGTGCGTGGTTACGGCTAAGCCACATTTCTCGTCCATTTAACTTGATAATCTTTGCGTATTCTGTAGGAAATGTTGACAATTTCTTTGTTCTCAACAATGTTTAAATAGTTTTAATTCTCTGCCTTTATTTGAAAACCTTTACTTAACCAAATGTTAAAAACTGCCAAAGTAAGTTGGAAACCAATGTTTCTAATGATTATCTTTGTACATGGAATTGTAATGACAATATTTACTCAAAACTTAAAGTGAAAGACCATTTTTCACCGTTATTCGTAACCATTAGTTTCGCATTTTAATTTCTACTTCACAGTAACTGAAAATAGTAAAAAGAGTAAAGTAACGCATAATTTTGATATTAGAACATAGATATTACTTCCAATTTTGATTTTTTAAATTTCACAAATAAAACACCTCATTACAATATCCTCAGATTTCTAGCACATCGTTTTATTCATTGTAAGGTACTCCTTCATATTTGAATCTCACAACTCGAACTCGCTTTGTATTCCATTTCTTTTCTCTTTATTTTCCATTCCATCGTGGAAATGACAAAAGGTAATAAAAAAGAATGTCTTTCACTATGGTACTGAGTAATAACGAGAGAATAACATAAGTATGAACTAGTGATGTAACTCAACGATTAATATTTGCTCGTTCACAAATAAGTCGAATCGAGTGCTCGCCAATTGTATTCGAATCCTCTCGAACTAGGGTCGACTAGCTTTGTCGATGGTCCTTTGTGATATTGTATTTTTAGTATTATGGGACTAGGTACTTTGTTGTTTGTTAAAATGTGCCTAAAGACGAAACATATTTGTAAAAATATTTGGTAGGGTTTTATCTAGTTCGATAGGATTTATGTTAATAGCATTGGGTTTTTATCCGTGTTCCGTTCACAATTTGGAAATATATATAGTTTTTTCTATGTGAGTAAGTACATATACTGTACCTTTTTTTATACCACGACGGTGGCAAAGTATAGGATCGTCAACAAGTCTTACAGCTCTCCTTTGGACCGCGTCAAAAGGTCCAAGCTGGTATGCTGGCGTTCCTACCCAGAGATGAGAGCAGGGCCAACTTGCTATTTATATAAAAGCAGTCTTTGTGCCGGCGTGAAGTACCGCTTCGCTCTGTTTAGCACACCGACTTTTTTAGAGGTCAGCTTAGCCTTATCTTCTAAGTGACTACGGAACTGGATGTCACTAGATATGTTTAATCAACAAGAACCTTCACCAATAGGATCAAGAATAATTCACTACACAAAACAAACATTTATATGAAAATTGTATAATTTTGATCTTCAGACTCAAAATACACAGCCATGTAACAACTGAGACCTCAGTAATCCGAAACCAACGCTTTTTGTGCTTCCTGGGGTAAGGGTGAAACCGACGAAGACCTCTAAAATAGTCGTATCTACGGCTATTAGCCGTATTACCTCTATACAAGCTCTTACCTGCGATTTCACTCGCTTTAATGTACTATAGTAAAAATTGTGTGTTATTCCAGACAATTCTATCTCTGTACTCAATGTTAATCTATCTCTGTACTTAATTTATACATAAACATTTTTTATTTCACACAATTAAAAGTAACTGAATGTTTTCAGTTTTCTCGTTGCCTGCTGACCCGTTGGCCGCCGAGGGGTCGCAAGTGCGACTGCCTCGCAAGAGGTCTCGGGTTCGATTGCCGGGTCGGACAAAGTATTACTAGTTTTTTTTATATTCTTAGTAGTAGCACGGAGTCCGGAAATGTTCCCGGTATATAGCAATAGGCTCACCCCCTATTACATGGGACTCATAACATAAATAGTGTAAAGTCGGTGTTACATTGTACAGTGGTATAATGTGCACCTCTGCCAACCCCTTCGGGGATAAAAGGCGTGATATTATCTTATGTTATGTGAATGTTTTCAGGCATTAAGTAAGTATACCTCTAATCCTCAATGGGGCCTACCGTATATTTGCTCACCAAATGACGATAGTGTGAACGTCTCGTTCTTCTTCCAATAGGTACTTAGCTGGTGTCACACCATTGGAGCTTCAGTATGTGACAGTTGCGGTGATTGAACAAAAAACTAGTTCCTACATTTGCGTCATCAGCATTTTACACAAACACCTGTTTGTTTGTTTTTTTTTGTTTTGTTTTTTTTTTTAAAAAACGTTGCCCCACATTGGGATTTTCTCCTGTATCGTGGTTGCGTTTACAAACATACAATATCACATAAACATGACATCCAGACCCGGAACAACAATCTGTGGATCACACAAAGAGTTGTTCCGTGCGGGAATCGAACCCGCGACACGTTGCGCGGCAGCCAGTTGCCCAGCCACCGCGCCAACCGTGCAGTCAACCTGTGAACAGTAACAAACAAGTATACATCATCACACACTTTAATATTCTAATATTCGGATGATATCTTTAAATATGGTTCTTATAGCATAGCTTCACCTACATAGCTTCACTGACGGACTGACTGACAGACTATTATTTATTTTGTATTTGTTGACATTTCAAAAGTACCAAATTATGGTTTAATTGAAATAAATGCTTTTAATGCCTATGTCCAGCAGTGGACGAATACAGGCTGATGATGATGATGATGATGATGATGAAATGCTTTGACTTTGACTTTATATCACAGTAAATAAAATCTTTCGTGGATTAAACAGTGCTTCATAACGACGTCTCATAAAAGACAAATGATAGTGTACTAAGCTGAGGATCTCAATGTATTCATAAACATGGTTCTAGATCCTTCAGACTTAAATAAGAAACAATAGAGTGTAGCACCCTGCTGTTTGATAAAGTGTATCATCCCAGCAGAGTTGCTACTTTTAACAAATAGGGAACAACTAGGACTAGCGAAATGCGGATGTTTCTAAAAAGTAAAACTTAAAAATCCAAAGCAAATTTTGTTTTTGAGTACACTATTTGGCTTAAAAGTACCCGACTCTAGAAAACATTCAAATCAATGAAAATCTTTTTTAGTACATTCAATTCAATTAATTACAAATTAAATGATAAAGAGTGTTTTTCTTTAGTATGCTCTTCAGAAGGTAGAGAAGGGTAAGCTAAAAAATCATAATATAATATATGTCGCAGCGTCAATAATATAAGCGCCGTGTGGATGGCGCTTGTAAACTACGTCGCAGCGTCAGTAATTCAAGTGCCATCTATCGCCTTACATGCTAACTAATTGTTTGGTGTTGGAAGCGTCAAGCGGTATGCTTGGGTGTAGTCGATGCATCGTGGTGACGGGACGGATGGGCGGCTGTCAGTGTCATCTGACAGCTGTCATGTGATTGGAATGGTCCAGTCACTTTTGGAACAGAACGTGACCGCAGACGGTTGATTTTAAGAATAACCAAAGTGAAGTCACCACGTTGCTTCGAATTCACCGCGTTTCCAATTCAAATCATACTACATCGATTCGATCGTGTAATCATATTGTAATCTGTGCCGTGTAGTGATTAAACCAGTCGTCATACTACCCTTTGAGACTATTATTCAAGTTTCTCATCATGTCTGACCATTCTGATAGCGAGGGCCTCGAATTACCTTTGTTATCAGAAGTGGGATGTAATCCAAACGGCCCACGTGGTGCATGCGAAAACGTGAACCAAAATAAGTGTGACAGTGACCCGCAAGTCCTTCAGGGCGACACGAGTGATGAAAAATGGCGCTTACTGCTAGAACAGCAGAACCGTAACTTTTTGGCTATTGTACGGGCAATGCACACACCTTCTTTTAGTACCGATATTCGCCTTCCGAATTTTGATCCCGAAACACGAGACATAGATTCACGTGCCTGGTTGACGACGGCGGATATGTGTGTGACTGATCAACATCGACAAGGCCCATCGCTTATGATTGCATTGAGCCGCGTGCTTAAAGGTGAGGCCTCAACGTGGTTATCTTCTGTTTCCTACCCCGGTATGACGTGGGGTGCATTCAAGGAACTGTTCACTGCCAGGTACGATTGCCCAGAGACTACTGCCTCTTTCTTAGTCAATTTGAACAATAAGAAACCAAAAGAAAATGAGTGTCTGGCGGCATACGCCGCTACCCTTATGACATCCATAATGTCTAGATGGGGTGGCCTTACTACGGAGCAAATTGCTATAGCTACAGTTTTAGCGCATGTAGCGAAACTGGACCCGCGCGTTCAAAGGTTATCCTTTACTACGGACATAAAGACACGCAGTGAACTACAAAGGGAACTAAAGGCCGTTTCTTTTCTAAAACGTTGCACTCCATCTAGCGATGAACATGAAGGTCCTGATGCTAAGAAATCTCGAGCTACTGGATCCCTTGCTGCTGTTAGATGCTTCAAATGCGGTAAATTGGGGCATAAATCAGTTTACTGCCGTAGTGGCAGAGACATGAAGACACAGGAAGATAAACTTGGATCAAAGACGGCTATCAACGCGAGTAAGCAGTCACCTGGAAAATCCGACTGGATCACCTGTTTCAACTGTCAAGAGCGAGGACACTATGCATCCAACTGTCCGAGGCGGAGTAGCAAGGAGCCAAGCAGCGGTACTGCGGTCAGCTCCACAATTGAAAAGCGAGTGGATGTATGCGTCCTGAAAGCACCTACAGGAACTTTACGTCATTTTGGTGAGCAATTTTCTTTTAACTACGACTCGGGTGCAGAATGCTCCCTGATTAAAGAATCCGTTTCATGTAAATTTAGGGGTAGGCGAAACTATGACCGTGTGACAATGACAGGCATTGGACAGACCTCTGTATATTCGACCGTACAAATTTTGTCCACCGTCGATGTTGACGGAATACTTTTTGAAATTCTCCTACATGTTTTACCTGACCATTGTTTACAATATGAAATTATGATCGGACGGGAAGTTTTAGCGCTTGGGTTGGCAGTTCATATGACATCAGACAAACTGAGATTTGAGAAGATTTTGGTAGTTAATGCGTGTGACGTAATTGACTACAGTAAAATTGATTTTGACTCCATTGACACTGACGTTCCCCCCGAAAATAGAACATGTTTGCTAAACATTTTGAAATCTTTCAAAAATAATTTCGTTTCCGGCATTCCTACCTCCCCTGCGGACACTGAGCCGATGAAAATTCGTCTTATCGACCCTCATAAAACCGTTTATCGACGCTCTTATAGATTGAGTCCGGAGGAGAGACAAGTGGTACGAGGTAAGATTGAAGAATTACTCAAAGCCGGGATAATTCGTTGTAGTTCATCGCCATTCGCGAGCCCTATTCTTCTTGTGAAAAAGAAGGATGGAACAGACAGGATGTGTGTGGACTATCGCGAATTAAACGATAACACAGTTCCAGACCGGTTTCCTCTGCCTCTCATATCTGACCAGATTGCTAGATTGCATGGTGGGACATTTTTCTCCATTTTAGATTTAGCGTCAGGGTTTCACCAGATTCGCATTGAGTCTGAATCGATTGAGCGAACGGCCTTTGTCACACCCGATGGGCAGTTTGAATACCTCACCATGCCATTCGGGCTAAGAAATGCGCCTTCAGTTTTTCAGAGAGCTCTGATTCACGCTCTTGGGGACCTGGTGAATACCTACGTTGTGGTGTACATGGATGACATACTGATTGTTGCATGCAGCGTAGAGGAGGCGCTTGAACGACTTCAGGTAGTACTTCAAGTCCTGGCCGAAAAGGGCTTTTCTCTCAACTATAAAAAGTGTGCTTTCTTAAAGCAGAGGGTAGAATATCTCGGGTTCGAAGTCAGTCAAGGACAAATACGCCCTAATTCCCGTAAAGTTCACTCTCTAACCGCTTTGCCACCACCCCGAACAGTGACACAGCTACGTCAGTTTATTGGCTTGGCGTCATATTTCCGTCAGTTTGTTGCAAAGTTTTCTCAGCTAATGGCTCCCTTATACGCTTTAACTTCCACCAACGGTAAGATATTGGAAGCCTGAGTACGAGTCCATCAGGCAGCAGGTAATTTCTATTTTAACCAGTGAGCCTGTTCTCATGATCTACGACCCAACTCTTAAGACGGAGCTACACACAGACGCGAGCGCCATGGGGTACGGCGCTGTTCTAATCCAACGGAAGGAAGGTAAATCGCACGCAGTAGCCTATTTTAGTAAACGCACGACAGCCGCAGAGTCTAAGTATCACTCTTACGAGTTGGAGACTCTTGCGGTTGTCAACGCCATTAAACACTTCCGGCATTACCTATATGGTCACAAGTTTGATGTAGTGACCGATTGTAGTTCACTTCAGTCCACCCGGAAGAAAATAGACCTCACGCCGCGTGTACACAGGTGGTGGGCGTTCCTGCAGGCATTCGATTTTGATGTTGTACATCGTAGCGGTAAGCGAATGGCTCATGTTGATTTCCTTTCAAGGAATCCATTACCAGTCGACAAAGAGATCATTCTGGCTAATAAGGTAACTCTCAAACAAATTAATCTTGCTAATCTTACCGACAACTTGTAAAATCTCCAAAGGGAACTCTGGCAAAGTACAGGCAGAAATGCATCCTATCCCAAAGGTGGCAATACCCTGGCACACGATACATGTCGATGCTACCGGGAAATTAAGCGGTAAAAATGACCGGAAGGAATATGTCTTCGTTCTGATCGACGCATTTACCAAGTACGTATTTTTACAACATGCGCTTCACATTGATACCGCCAGTAGTGTCAAAGCCCTTAAAGCAAGTGTTGCATTATTTGGCGCACCCCATCGTATAATCGCGGATCAGGGACGCTGCTTTGCCAGCAGAGATTTCAAGGACTACTGCGACTCTGTAAGTATCAAGCTCCATCTAATAGCCACAGGTAGCTCGCGAGCCAATGGCCAGGTAGAGCGCGTCATGAGCACTCTGAAGAATATGCTGACAGCTGTCGAAACAAGTAATCGTTCCTGGCAGGATGCTCTGCCAGATGTTCAGCTCGCCCTCAACTGCACCATGAACCGAGTTACGAGGGCTAGTCCACTAGAGCTGTTTATCGGTAAAGTAGCTAGACCTTTAGACGTACTACTTGCTGTCGACAACTATCCGGAAATTGACATCGAAGAGGTTAGGTCAGAGGCTGTAGAGAACATGAAAAAGGGTTCTGCATATGACAAGGTACGGTTCGACTCTAACAAGGCCAAGATAAAACGGTTTTCTGTGGGAGACTTTGTGTTATTACAAAACGAAGAGAGAAACCAAACAAAGCTCGATCCCAAATATAGGGGTCCCTTTAAAATCACTGAGGTACTAGAAGGGGATCGCTATGTTCTTAAAGCTTTAAACTCAAACCGGACTTACAAATACGCGCATGACCGACTGCGTAAAATGCCTGACGTTGACAATTTTGACGATAAAGACTTAGACTCGGACTGTAGCAAAACCGACGTGACGGAACTAGATGATAACGGAGGGGATGGACCTTCGTGTCACTAGTTGTCATCTAGTATGCAAGTCGCTCAGATGGCATGCATCTCCATGCCGGTCGTAGCGTAGGCGTAAAATCGGGCACCATTTCCCGTCGCAGTGCGGCCACGAATGTGAGTGGCGTGCGTCTGGTTTGGAGATGTAGACTATCGTTGTGTTGCCGGATGGAGGCAATATGTTGTGTCGAAACTGAGGCCCAGATGGAGGGACCCAGCTTGCCGGATTGAGGCACTGTGTTGCGTTGGAAATGGGTACCGGATGGAGGTCACCCAAGTGATTGCCGGATGGAGGCAAAGGAAGAAAGTTGTAGAGTATTGCATACTAAATTGACTTTTTCAGTTGTGTAGAATGTGATGTAAAATGTAAAATGATTGTGATGAAAATGATTGTTTATCGTAACTAGTATAGCTAAGGGGTACAAATTGTAAACGGATAGACATTGTGTTTAAATAAAACATGCGTACGTTGTACGTGAGAAGGTAATAGAGTTTAATTATTCCTGATTCTTTCGGTCAGGGAGGCCGAGCGAAGGAAATTTTACTGTGCGGAAATGGAATTTTGTTTCAGATGTTCAAGCTTCACACGAGGACGTGTGAGTTGTCGGGATGGCCGTGTCGCAGCGTCAATAATATAAGCGCCGTGTGGATGGCGCTTGTAAACTACGTCGCAGCGTCAGTAATTCAAGTGCCATCTATCGCCTTACATGCTAACTAATTGTTTGGTGTTGGAAGCGTCAAGCGGTATGCTTGGGTGTAGTCGATGCATCGTGGTGACGGGACGGATGGGCGGCTGTCAGTGTCATCTGACAGCTGTCATGTGATTGGAATGGTCCAGTCACTTTTGGAACAGAACGTGACCGCAGACGGTTGATTTTAAGAATAACCAAAGTGAAGTCACCACGTTGCTTCGAATTCACCGCGTTTCCAATTCAAATCATACTACATCGATTCGATCGTGTAATCATATTGTAATCTGTGCCGTGTAGTGATTAAACCAGTCGTCATACTACCCTTTGAGACTATTATTCAAGTTTCTCATCATGTCTGACCATTCTGATAGCGAGGGCCTCGAATTACCTTTGTTATATACATATTAACTAAACCGATTCTGAAGATCGAAGACGAAGTGATAATATTATATAGAATTGAATTTAACATCATGTACACATTACCGAACCATGCAGTACTTAGGTTTGTTAGTGAACTAAGTTAGTCAATCAAATCGAGCTCGATAATTAAAGGCCTCCCTCACTGACTGACAGATTGGCTGAGTGACGTAATTATCGACACAGCCTCCAGAATCGAGTTACTAACGAACATGTATCGCGCGTAATTCGACAACCCCTTTTAATTCGATTTTACTTACCGTGTGACCTATGATGGCTACTTCTTTATAAGCACTACAGTTGTCCGATTACGTGGAATATTGGTTGCAAACCGCTTTTGTAGTCATCTTTCTTATAACTGCGTCGTTGTCCATATGGTCACAACTGTGACTTCCGAGGCAAATCTCGGGTACTTCTCCCGGGTCAGGCAAAATATTACTGGGTTTTAAACATAATCTTAATAGTAGCACGGAGTCTGAAAATGTGCCCGGTATAGCCCCTATTACATGGGACTCATAACATAAGTAGTGAAAAGTGGGTGTTACATTGCACAGTGGCATAAAGTTCCGTAATGTGCACCTCTGCCTACCCCTTCGTGGATAAAAGGCATGATATTATGTTATTCTATTTCTATCTTCTATTTGCATAACTCCTGTATTTACCCTATAGAGCACAAAAGAATAAGGCATTGAACTTAAAACCTTCGAATAGTTCGTACCCCTAAAAAAATCAGGGTTTAAAATAATTTTAAAGAAAAATATTTCGCTGCACCTATGTAACTGGCGTGATATTACATCTACCAAATAAGAAATAAGGACGTTTATGAAAAGAAATAATACTAGATCTTTAATGAAATAAAAACCTTACAAGAATTCCGAAATAGACACTAGCCATTGTCGCGTTGGCGAGTCAACAAAACTTCTACAAAGCCCTGGAAATAAACGTTTAAGAACGGGTCTACAACAATTTTCTCGGCGCTAATTTGAATTTGAATTTCATACAATTTGGTACAGTTGGAAATTATGAGTATTTATACAACGTTCATTTCAAGTAGCCTTTAAGTATAGCGTAACGACGTAAGTACCTGAATAGATTGGGGTCCCCAATATCGGTACATTCGGAACGGTTATACTGCTTTTGCCCCTTCATTTTTAGGCGACACGTGTACTTGTAATTACTAAGGCGTTCCACCTTCCACACGTTTCTAATTGTACGAGGAAATTAGTTATATAGAACAATTATATGTACCGTATTGGGAATGTGTAATTATTTTCTAATTTACATTATTTATAAGTTAGGTTCCTAAGGAATGCCTCATGTAGGTACAGTAAGGTGTTTTCGTATTTTGCTCAACAATAGAATGAAGTATATATTTAATATGTGTTGTACTGCTCTAGTACATGTTGTTGAAATGTAAATGGAAAATATTTTAAGGCTTATTGTAGTCTTGTAACTGACAGCAACAACAATGATTTGACTTTATATTATATCCACGTATAACACGGTTTTTATTGTACCGTAATCATTAAAAAACAAGGTCGCCGAGTCTTTTGTTAGCGCTGCTCCCGGCTCCTGTGTTTAAGCCCTTCGTCGTACGAAAGTATCAAATGTCTCAATAAAATGGGCCCTAAAAGAGCATTATTTAAAGTTACAGCGAAACAAGCACGGAGCACGTCGATCCAGACAAGTGGCTTTAAACAAAATGAACATCGTTTTTAATCATGGAGTTTAAAATTAGTTCTCTTTGAAGCACTGCGTGTTCTCGAGCTCGTTCAAAGGGAACGCCGAGGAAAAAATCTTTAACAATTACTTTTAACAAAAAAGAAGCGTAACAATATTAGTGAAGCCAAAATCGTACCTTTGAAGGAACAAAACCAGTCGCGGTTCTGTGCTACGAACAACAGAACACTTTATGGTTTCATGAATTTAATTTGTAGCTAATGCGGCTTTTGTCCGTGCTTATAAAGGGATTTTGGGCATAAAAATAATTTGCCAACTTCACCGTCCCACATTAATAATGTTGATAATTTGCAAATAGGACTTCGTGCGGCCATTGTTCTCACTTTGTTTAGGATATTGTACGGATGTAGCATATGTGCATGTGTGACGCAATGTTTAACTCTCTCTCCGATAAATTTTGTTATATATATTTTCATTGTTAATTAATAAAACTCGTAGGTGTTACATTAGTTTAAATTAACAATGAACGGTGTGTGTGAGATAAAATTCTAATATTATCATTATGAGCCTGTATGAATGAAAATTTTCCTCTTGATCATTGAATCAGCTAAACAACGGTTACCTAGTTACCTACCTACGTGAATATCAAATATCATAGAACATCATAGATGAGCACATAGACAAGTTGGCTTATGCAAGAGCCAGTTTCAGTACGCTTGATTTGAAGAACGGGATTTTTCATTCTTAGGTCTCTGCTCATACTTTATAAACGTTCATGGAACACTCAGGGGTCGGAGTAAACGAGTATTATGAACACATTACTCATAGACACTTCATACCATAGACTTAAGGAAAATGGGACGAGAATAACATTATATAATATATATAATATTATAAATCTGAAAGTGAGTTTGTTTGTTCCACCTTCACGCCGTAACTACTCAACCGATTGCTTTGAATTTTTGCAGACGTAAAGTTAGAAGTCCGGATTAAATAATAGGGTTTTAACCCGGAAAAAATGATATTCCCGAGGAAAAACAAAAGTATTGGTATAGATGGCGCTGTGTGTATTGGTATATGTCACATAGACTACTTTTGTTCTTTTGTGACGCGATCGAAGCCTCGGGTAAAAGCTAGTAATATATAAAACTGAATTTACGCTAGCTATATTGCAAATCCCACGTAATAGAGAACGAGCTTCATTGCCACTAGTGTGATAACAAATCCTGACTATAAACAGTTCTCCTAATCATCTCATTGCACAAACAAACACACGAGTAACAATTATAGGAATATGTTTCCGAGTTTCATTGTTAATTATCTAATTGAGAAACAGTTCACTGAATATATTCAGTGAGTTCCCGACTCTCGGCAGTTGTGTGTACTGTGTATGTATGTGTATGTGTACAACCCTACTTATGTGATGCGCCGCTTAAACGCGCCGTGTTAACTTTGCATTCCATTTGCTGCATAATCTGTTGCATAATTGAGTTTGATTCTTAATTTCAAAATAAGCTAGCAAAGAAGCTTGTTATAGAAAGTATTTGTTTATGTTAATTTGTAAAGAATATAACATTGATTTTTTCCTTGATTTAATAATAAAGAACGTAGCTTTTAGTTATTTGCATGTATTTTAGTTCGGTTTACATTAAAACTCTCAGTATTTAAATGAAATTCAGGATCATGGTTGCAATAGGTTACCCCCTAATAAAATATTGACTTATAGTACAAATTCGAAGTCATAAGTTTCATCCTTTAATCGAAGTTTGAATCTTGAAATTCACAAAACTTAATTAAAACTTAACATTTTATTTTTATGCTTCTCTTTTTTATAAGCTTACTTATGTTAATAATCACATGACCTACATGTATGTCTTATTAAAAACAACCTAAAACGTCTAAAAATAAGACACAATATAGCCTGTTGTTACAGTTTAGTCCTTCATACAGTGGTGGTGTGCATATGACAGTCGCTAACGTGGAGTGCGCTCGGCGCGGAGCACCGCCTTTGTTTAAAGTTGAAAGAGGTGTCGGCTTCGACACGGCTTCCATAGATATTCATCGACACACTTTAATATCGTTGTTTAGTACCTACTGGCTTACTTTAGATACCTTGTTTAGTACGATCTAGATTTACGTGATAGATCGTAGATAGATTACGTGTACTCTAGTACATTAACTAGCATGAAACTTGGTGTTCTTTATTTAATTACTGCCTCGTTGGCCGAGTGGTCGCAAGTGCGACTGGCGGGCAAGAGTTCTCAGGTTCGATTCCCGGGTCTGGCAAAGTATTACTGGGTTTTAAAAAAAATCTCAGTAGTAGCACGGAGTCTGGAACCGTGCCCGGTATATGGCAACAGGCATACCCCCTATTACATGGGACTCATAACATAAATAGTGAAAAGTGGGTGTTACATTGTACAATGGCATAATGTGCACCTCTGCCTACCCCTTCGGGAATAAAAGGCATAATGTTATATATATTTAATTACTTCTATATTACCGTATACTAAATACTTTTTGCTTTAGTCCGTGACTTTGAACTCTAATTAGAGATGTATTTAGAAGTTTTAAATTGTTTGGTAGTTAGGCTTATTCTATTACCATATTATTACCAGTGCATACTGACATGACCTCCTCGTTGGCCGAGTGCGACTGCCGTACAAGGGGTCTGGGGTTCGATTCCCAGGTCGGGCAAAGTATTACTGAGTATTTAAAAAAAATCTCAGCAGTAGCACGGTGTCTGGAAATGTGCCCGGTATATGACAATAGGTTCACCCTTATTACGTGGGACTCATAACATAAATAGAGAAAACCAGGTGTTACACTGTACAGTGACATTAAGTGCTGTAATGTGATGCGATTTGGTTTATGTGTGTGTGTTATTATCAGCCACAAGACGTACAGTGCTGAACTTTAGGTCACCCTAAATGACTTTCAGATTGGGACTGGTTGGAAGAAATCTGCATACAGCGGCTCCCGCGACTCCAACTCAGCTTATTCATCTAATACAAATATTATTAAGCATTTAAAATGTTAAACTGCCTCGTAGGCCGAGTGGTTGCAAATGCGACTGCCGGGCAAGGGGTCTCGATTTCGATTCCCGGGCGGGCAAAGTATTACTGGGTTTTAAAAAAATCTCAGTAGTAGCATGGAGTCTGGAATTGTGCCCGGTATATGGGAATAGGCTGACCCCCTATTACATGGGACTCATAACATAAATAGTGGAAAGTGGGTGTTACTTCAGTGCACCTCTGCATACCCCTTCGGGGATAAAAGGCGTGATGTTTTGTTATGTTATGTTAAAAGTTAAGAAAGCATTACAAACTCTTGTTCACAAAAACGAAATAGTGTGCTAAAATGGCTTCGAAAATCTCATAGATGTTTTGTCGGCAGACGATGACGCAGCGATGTCGTTGTGCAGCGGCACACTACAGCAGCGGCTGGAGTGCTGGCGAGTGTCCTTTGTCTGCTACGTGTTGGAGAAGTATTCTAGGATCTTAGATATATGATAGATATTATCATACTTATTTGCAATTGCTATCAGTTATTCTTTATTACCGACCCTTAGACAGTGCAGGTTTTGAATTTTACGATAACATTCGGACAGGACTATGTTATTCAGAAAATGATCTAAGACAAAGAGTTTATTTTTCAGTCTTCTTCAGATCAGTAGTTTTCTATCCGCTAGTCAGCCAAATTGTTATTAAATTTTATAACAAATCTTTAACAACAAAATCAGTAGTAGAGAACCTAAAACTATTTTTGGCTATCCCTTCGGAGAATACGAAGCGTATTGTTATATTAAGTTTTAACAACAATATTCCACCCCTCTAAATATACATATTCTGTTTTGATAATATTGTTCACCTCTATGTAAATCCAGGAATAGCACCCCAACAACACATGTTTTGTTTTCATTTCATTCCATACATATCTTATTCTAAGTAAAACGTGGTTTTCTCAGAATATCGCTGGGAGCTCCCGTTAAACCTTCCGGCTGAATTTTTTCGCTTAAACTTGCCAATATCCTGTACTATAGTGTTATGTTCATTTTGTTTTATTTTACACTGTATACATTTATTAGACCTTGGATCGAGGTAAACATTTCTAGAGATTTCCATGAATATATCGAAGTTATTAGACTTAGAATATATTAGAATTCTCAGTATTTAATATTTGGTTATAAGTTTGTCTAATTTCTATTGAAACTAGACTTGCCTTAATAAGAAAATTGAATGTATTCTTGAGGCATACTTAAATGTTATTCATAAACTTTTAACATAATACAACACTTTTTAAAGCCTCTCTAAAAACTGTCCTCATCAGTCAATAGTTACTAACTCGTGTCCATTTGTTAAAATATTTTATTTGTAAAACATAGATTGCATTGTTCTACACTAGACACGGTTCAATTAATTCAAACCGGTTACACTGTTGTGTTAACAGGTACGGATAACCATATTGTATCTATAGATACTAATATGTAGGTTAGCTTTTGCCCCTGGCTCCTCGTACGCATAAAATAATTAGGGATGGGTTTTCGGATTGAATTTCTGAGTGCTGAGTTAAGGCTTGTTGATTTGATTTTCGAATGTATTTAAAATGAGAATTGCAGAACGATGCGTTTTTTTTTTAATAAAACATAATGAAGGTTGCTATTTTCATTTATTTATTTAATAAATCACAACAACATGTTTTTTAAAACAATAGATCGATGGTGATATTAATTGACGCTATATCTATAAGTATGGATAGAGATGTATGTGGCCACAGTATGATTTACTATTTTGCAGACTATTACAGGCTTGATATTTTCAAAAATGTACCCATACTTTGAATCTAATAGAATTCATTTTTCGATCTACAAGTTACAACTAAGTCGTCTCTGGTCGATTTTTTTATGATTTTTTGTTTCTTACTCTAAAAATATCAATGGGGTCTGATCCAAATCTACTTCATGAAAAAAAAATTGTATATTATTTTTCTAATTCAATAATGGAAGTCAATAAAATTCATAAATGTGTGCACATTGCAGAAGACTTGTATACATGACACACTGACTTGTATACATACTTTTTAATTAGATATAATATAAACATTGTGTGAAATTAAAGAGACTTTCTTCCTTACGAGTTCAACTCTCAAGAAGTCGGTTTACCAACATTATCCTAATAAAATTACATTTTATCACTTTTATTACTTTCTCATATTAAAAATCGATCAGTGAGTAGTAGATAGCAAAACTTTTGTAATAAGTGTTGCTCAACTATTACCTAAGTATGTATGTACAATCAAATTTTGAGTATGTACCTACTATTGGCAAATGTGACGCTTGACTCCATATTATTGTTTCCTGCTGTGTGTATATTATACTGTTCAATGTCTTTCTTACTTATTCTTTGGCAGAAAATTTAACAATACATATCTTATTTGTCTTCAACAAATTCTTCGCGATCCTGTTAGTGTAATATTTACTGAGACATACTTAGTACAAATTATAATCGCTAACTCAGTCACCATCACTTTTGCCGATAGTACATGAAATTCTTGTGTAGGGAATTATGGATTTTCATTACAAGTCAATAATATCTACTGAAATATGTCTGTGATTGTTCAAAAAGATTACGTAGTCAATACTAATTTGTTGAACACGAAACTCTATATCAAATAACCTCATTAGTATTTACAATATCATATTTGGCACGAGGGTCTAACGTATCACAAATTTATTTGGAAATGTAAAGGCGAATAGGTACCTACAGTTAGGTAAAAGATGGGACAAATAATTTGAAACGTTTCTTTGGGATGAAAGCAGAAAGTGTTTATAATAGTGTCCTATTTCTTACAATTATTATGATTGCGTGTACGTTGTATAAGAAGAATCGAGGCGATCATAGGTTTCAATTTTGAGCTTTAGTATTTATAATTTATTGTTCCAAAACAGTAAATGGCAGGATAACATAACTCTAAGTGGCACTTATACACTAGATAGTGTACTTAATAGCCTAACCGCCCTTAGCTCCATAAATCAAAAAGGAGGTTGAAATACGTGAAATTACAAAACGTACTTATTTGTTCCCAATAGGTCAACGCTAGTATCAGTTAAATTCTCTGGGTATATATTCATAAATTACTCTCTTAACATTATTGTACTTATTAGAGAAAATTTTGAATACACCTAGGGTTGTTTTAATTTGCGTCTAGACTAGAAGGTATGTGAATAATGTAGTGAAGAGTAAGTTCGTGTATAAAGGAGGTGCGCTGTTCTCTTTGGCGGGGAGGAAGGAGCTCGGGGCGGCCGGGGCCGACACGGCGTGGTTGTGGACGCGGGCCTCCTCGTCCGCGCCGCTGCCTTCACCCTCGTCCTCGTCGTCGTCAGAAGGCGCCGTCGGCTCTTGCTTCAAAGGCTCGGCTCTCGGCTTCTCCACGTCTCTCAATGTAGTCTGAGTGTTTATTGTCCCGGGGACCGTCACCATTGTCGTCGTTTGCGACAAATTTCTCGAAATAATAGTCGTCGTTTCACTTAATTCAATTGTTATAGCTTTGTAGAGATTGTCGTCCGTGACGTTGGCAAACTTGGATGTTTGAAAGAAGATTAGCGCCATATCTACGGTACTGTTCGCACCAGGCAGGGTAAAATTAAGGAGTTCATGTCGCAATTCCGGAGAAAATGGCGTGTTGCAAAGCTGGGTGTGACATACACATATGAATTCAAATGAATTATTTACGTGATTTCTTATTGAACAAGGAGTCTTTGTGGCAGCAGCACACGCCAGCGATGAAATGAAATCTGTGGATAATATTAAAAACAACTTAATATTCTATCCGATTATATCTTAAATGTTCAATCTAAAAATATAGATCTATAACAGGCGTCTGCTAAAAAGAAATATGATAATTTCCATCCAATTTCGCTCACCGCTTATTCAACTCACAATAACATTACCATTCCTCGCTGAAAGAGCAATTTTTCTTTGACAGAGCAATAACATACTAGAGTGTAATGAAATTACGCCTGTACGCGCCTCATGGGTTTATCTTATCATCTACATTCTCTGCAAGCTTCGTTCAGAGTGTTTAAGCATTAGTAGGAATGGGTTTCCAGATTAGAATGAAGTGAGCTATTTTCTGCGTACAATCAATTAGAATTAAAGGCGAATGTTAATAAAACATTTAAATTGAAAATTAAAAACGCTTTGTTAAAATACCTCACTTTGTTCAACACATAAATATTTAAAACACACTGAGTATATTTGACTGGAGTACTCACCAGGAGCAATAGCGACAGTGGCACACAGCGGTCTATCGTCGGGGCAGGCGACAGATGGCCAATTGCCATCACATGTGGTCCCGTTCCCGAGAGCACACGCGTGGCACCGGCTCGGACGTATATCTGGAAAAAAGGGGTCATTAGTAATGTATGTCACAGAGAGCGCAACATTTGCAAATGTCAAACACAACCATCGTTATACCCCATTTATAAAGTGACGGGTTCCGACAGCTGACAGATGCCAGTCGAAGATTGAATTTGCAACTGCTAACTCGGTCAAAGGTGAAACTGAACTGAGTTTGGTGATTGGGTTAGCTTTGCGGTCTCCGACTTGGTAGCCTACTTAGCTATGAGCTGTGAATATCTGAGACTGACTTGAATACATTTCGTGGAATGATCACATCATCTGACATCATAAACTAGCTATTTGTTTATAACAGTACAGACAGTAAGTGTAAGGATAGTTATGATTTCTCTGGATGTCTTTAATCCGTGTACAGTGATTTTAGTAATGGGCACCAGTATTTATTAAAATTAGTGTCTTAGGTTTTACTTTTTTCTTTTTCGGTGGTATGGACGAACACAAGGCATTATTCCAAACACAGCTATAAGTACCTACTACTACTGCTTCAGATTGTTATAACTCTCAGCAATACCACAAAGTTTAGCAATAAACAATGGCATTCACAACATACTTAAAACTATTTTATTTTTGAAATTCGGCATAATAATTAAAACGTCAGCAGTTTAGAAAGGTAAACAAAGAAACTATGCTGGTACGTTTGTGTAATCAAAGCAATTATCATTTGCTACACCGAGTCCCCGTATACACAATTAGCATTGGACCGGGAATCGAGTCTGAATACGTAATCACGAGGAAATTCTTAGTAAAACTGTCCTGTGTGTATTTACATTTTAAATGTATGTATGTATGTATGATATGAGAGGTATCTTTTTGTCCCCGGTGTGGTAAGGTAAGGTGCACTTTAAATAAATGCAATGGTACTGTTACACATGCTAATTTCAAGCACGAAATCATGCTTCAATTGAGCACTTGTCACTTAGTAGCATGTGTGTCGGAATGTTGTCTTGTCTCAAAACTAACAAGCTTATTTCGGGCATGTTTGCGGATCGCAATAGGCGTTCGATTTTTGAGCATTCTCCATAGAACGCTTTTTAGCATGCTTTTTAGAGCGTATGTAACAGTACCTTAACATATTTTTTTTTCCAAGATAAGAATTTATATAATGGGAAATTAGTCTAATACTACATTTGCTACGTCGGGCACAATGCATGACTTCATAATTACAATACTACAAATATTACTGACAATATTGAGAATCGAAAACACCAAAAAAAATACTGCCCGACCGACGCACGAATTGAACCCGAAACCCCTATCCGATGAAGTACTCGAGGCAATTACAGTGTAAATGTTATTCCAAACAAGAGATATCTTGGTACGAGGCGAAGTGTGCATATCGAACAAATTTGATTAGCCTTCATCGAGAACCTGGCTGCTTGCCAGAAACTATAAAAAACATGCAAGCCTTTGTTAGCACAGGTGATATACAAAATAATAAATAAAATGGTACTTCGTTGGTCTGGGTTAGATTATTAGGAAGAGTAAAATTATGGTTGAATTTCAATTTATTCTGAGTATTAGTATTTTACTGTTGTATTTTAATAAATGAGCGTGGTAAAGTCAGGAATTGGAGAATCATAATAATACCTGTTTTTATGACAATGTTTTAAAATTATCCTTGTGGCCAGTAACAATTAGTGAAACGTTTAATAACATAGGTATACAATTTTGTTCTAAAATGCTTGAATGTAACTTAATGGTCCCCACCCTCAAAATCGTTGCACCAAACAAACCTACAAATCCTATAAAAATATAGCACGTAAGATTTAGAAGGGCACACAAATTGAATTGGTAAGTAATTGGTGAGAGGCAGTCAAGTCATAAGTCAGGCGAAGTCGAAAGTTCGACTTGACATACCGCCATAACAACAAACTAGTGAGGGTCTGTGCGGTGCGAACACAACCCTTCCTAACTTTGATCACGACTTGCTACACACACTATTCTAGTAGATACAGGGTGAACAAATGAAGTGTAACTATTATGTGTGAATTTATATAGTTATGTTGACCTAAGTTTAACCGTGTTATCTATACCTAATTTTAATAGATTTTTTATTTATCATTGTTTTAGATAGCGTCATTTTGTTTTGGCAAAATCTAGTTGAACAAAGTTATTTTTGAATAAATTATGTTAACAGGAAAACATATATAATATATTTAAAAAAGGTAAACATATTCCTTCTTCATTAAACGTTCTTCCGCTGTAGATTTAATTATCTCTCAAATAAACATTATTTAGCTCCATTTAAAATACGACGATGGACGATCAACATTTTTATTCTTAGACACTAACTTAAAATTTTTAAAAGGTTAAATGCAGGGTCACATTTGTTTCACGATCATTAGAGAATGCCCTTTATTTAAAATGTCACCCTGTATGTCGAACGATGCTGTAAATATACGCTCCGCGCCGCCATGACCCGACCTCTGTTTGTGGGAACCGTTATAAGTATGTTTCAGTTTTCTCGAAAACTTTTTGAGTCTCTATCACTTCACTTGCTCGTAAAAAACATATAAAAACAACATACATAAATGCAGGTTGGTGAAAAAAATTTAGTTGCGGTACAAAATATTCGCAATTTGTGCATGTTATAGTTTGCGGTTCAAACGGATTGTTCATTGCCAAAGATAGAATTTTGGATTACCATGGTTAGCAGTTGCATTTCCTACCAAAGATCAATAATGGAATGGTTATGTTGACAGATCATAGCAACTTCTCATTTAGATTCAAATTAATCATACAAAACCTACTCTAACTACTCTACTAACTCCATTTTATTAAAGAAACACAAAATAAAAGGGTATTCTTAGTACTTCCTAAATTAAAAAAGCAACATACCGGCCGAACGTATAACCTCCTCCTTTTTTGAAGTCGGTTAAAAACTTGAATAAATGTTTGTATCTACCTACTCCTAGACTAAGAAATGTTTCTCCTATTTCTTAGAAACTTTAATTCCTAGAGGACGTCAAGATCCTTTATAACAGTAAAGGAAAGCTTTTTAAAAAGGTACTATCACTTAAAACTGCCAATAACTAAAGCTAAATCGTTTGACAACGATGTTGTTACAACATTATTAAGTTACACCGTTACTGCAAAAATATAACTTCATTTTATACAAAGTAAAACTAAAAAATCGACCACAAACTGTTCCATCGAACACTTTGTTCGTGATAACAATGTAAAATTACTTGCGCGGAACTTTGTTTCTAAGAAACTGCTTGTAAGGCGAATAGCTGATATTATGTACCATAACATATTGTTATATAATAGACAAGTAATATTATACGTATTAATCCAATTCTGAGGGACTTTATTAACACACTCCAACCTCTGTGCTATATAAATTATAAAATACTTAAGTAACTACGTAGGTATATGATATATAGGCTTCGTTTAATTTAAAAGTTGATTTAAAATATACAGCCATCGAATTACAAACAGATTCAATAACAAGTTAATTCGAAATACATGTTGTCTTTTTTCACTAAGTCTGCCGCCTTTCATAGAAAACATACATCTTTGAAATAAAAAAAGTACAATTTTTGGAGGGCAAGCGAAAATTCTGTGGCTTGGGGCGAACTAAAATTGAACAGAGCTTAACAAGGCGCCTGAGGCGTCGATCAGCGTTTTATCGTCGCCTTTATATCTCCAGTTATTATTTCATTAAATGGCCTATTCTACTGACAGTTAACCAGTTTACGACCGCATGGTCAGGCTGCTTTTAAAGACGTTTATGACATGTTTAGTTATAATAAACGGGTCGTTCGGCGTCGCATTCTTTGTTCAGAACTTATTGTGGTGACGACTGTGCTCGTAACCATTGTTAGTATATAAGTTATATACTAAGAGCAACCAGATCAATTATATACCTCTATGTACAAGATTTTGTTGCATAGTTACTCTTGTATTGTATAACTTAATTAAAATTTTGTTAGTTATTTTTAAGGATTATAATGGTTTTCTAAATCTATATTGTTTACAAAACTTAGGTACATTTGTACATAATTCTCACCTAGAGAGATAAAGCGAATGTACTAACCCAGGGATCACAATCAGTACAATCGATTTAAAACATCGCATAAAACATTAAAGATAAACACAGAAAATCCGCGTACCTTAACAGTATCCAATAACATTGTACTAGCAATGACAACTTTAAAAAAGAAAAGAAAAGATTTAAAACAATGAAAGGAGAGAATTTAATTTTATTAAAAGCAGTTTTGAAATATGAAGAGCTGTGAACATTGGAAACTGGGTCATTCATTGTAGGTAGCAATCTGTTGTGATGGAGGTGGGTAGAGAGGCGTAGATGAACTTTTAACTATCATCCTGTATGTTGATGTTTAATTATCGTGTGAAATCAATAAGATAATTATGTGCATAGTTAACACGCAGTAATAAATGCAAGCACTGTTTAATCATTCATTTAATAAGAGTCTAGAACCAAGGTAAGTTTAAAAAGTGTAACGGATCTTTTGAACCTTGTTTTAAACATGGAGTTTTCTTCTCGGGTAACGGAACTCTAAACTGTTATGTAAAATCGAGAGCGGAACAAAAATCGTATATGTCTTTCCTCTTCCACGAATACCAGTTATACCTTTGCATTAGGTACATTTCAATTTTACTGCACTACATCAAAAAACTTATTGTTGTGCAAAAAATATGCTCGATACCAATGCCCTCCCTTCATACGGTTTATTCAAATATAAGGATAGAATTTAGGAGCATTTTTTGTGTGTTTTCGACTGGGGATAGTAAAGTCTTCTTTTTTTGTTTCGATCGGTTTAGTTAGCTGCAGCGCACCTTTTATAAAAGAGTTCCACCAAAGGAAAGGAGGTTTTATTCTCTTTTTAGCTACGATACACTGAAACGACCTAATTACAAAATGATACAACGTGACTGCTACAGCTTTGGACGGTATAGTTTAAGGGATTAATTAAAAATACTGGTTAAAAGCAGGTTTAATCTGTGTTATCTTTGTGGCACTCGGGCAAGTACATTTTCTATTGCAAGCGTATTATCGAGTAGATAAAAATTATGATAGATAACATATTAATTGCCACACCAAATAAAAGTACCCACATAGTAAGGAACGAGCCGATTGTTTTACATTAAGCAAACATATTGTCTTGAGTAAAAATATCTACAAATTAAAGAGTCTACTTTTCTGAAACCCAATAAAGTAATGTTAGAACGAGAACTCGCCTTTTTTCGACTGTTTCGACCGACAAAACAATGAAAGTGCAATGTAAATAACGTGTCAATTAAAAACATTACCTCACGAAAATTAATGTTTGAACAAATATCGTAAGGTGAGCCTGGAGGATCACGTTGACCTTTTGTACAAAGCCTCAACTACTCACTTGTCCTTCACTCCTTTCAAAAAGGTTAAGATATACCCACACACATACATATAATATGTGTGGAGGGAAAAGGGAGTATTTGTGCTAGATTCGAGGAAGGCTCTATTCATCTCTAAAATAGTCGCCCATACAAACGTGTTCGCGTATTATATCGCCTATTTTTCCTGATTTTTTGAAGCAAAACGTGAGATATTTCTGATAGAAAATTTCAGAGAGGAAACTTCAAAAATAACGTTTTCTGGCTATGAACCTCATCACGAATGATTAGATATAATTTCGACGCGGTTTTTTGGAGTTTATGAAACAAAATTCAAAGTATCTTTAGTGATCAAATCTAAAGATAGATAAATGATTGCATACCCTTGAAAAGTTTAATTATCTATTCATCATAGACATTGGACATTGTATTTTAGTACTTACTTCAATGTGAAATATAAATATATGTCAATATAATAATTTAAAATGATCAATACGCATACAAATAAACCCAACTCCAATCTTAACACACTATGGTGAATTAATCACCATTTTCAATTTGCATCGATTATCGTTTAATTTAACGATCACAGCACCCCAATCCACAAGAATATAACCAAAACAAATCCATATCGAACACACTAATATATCTTCACAGTTATACAGTTCTTGCTCCCGGCGTCGTCTGTCAAAGTTTGATATTGGCCAGTATTTACCACCCCATCCCTTATTCAAACAGGGCATAAAACATCCCGCCGTCTGCCACATAGACTGGAACCCTTGCTCTATTCAATAAGCTATTTGATTCTCGGAAATTGTAACATTGAATCTCCTATTAGAATGTGTTCAGATATTTCACGGAATGACGAAGTCGTTTCAACCACCTACGTAGATATGTATGTCTTCCATTCGTGAGTCGAAATAACTTTTGAATTTCCCGACGTGTTCGGTTGTAAATGTTTATTATCTGTGGTGAACATAAAATGAGATATCTGTAATGCGGTGACGCAATTTCAAAAGCGAATACGTTTTTTACTTGAATTGGAATCCAATAGTGCTCTATACACAAAGTCACAAATAAAACTAGTTATTTCGGTCGGTACAGTTGCAAATTCCATGAAACTCGTTTCAAATAATTTTCCGTTCATCCAAACGAAGAATTAAGTTGACTTCGTTGGAACAAAGAGAAAAATTAATCGATTAACGATCAACATTTGGAATAAAACGTCCCAATCAGGTAGTAAAAGAAAGGGAAACTTTGTAAGCCGTCGTAAAACGACATTTTGTTTTAATTCCTCTTCTGATTCAAGCTGGAGTTGAATAAAATTTTAAACGAAGTGCGTCCTTTGAAGTGGGTTGGTCGGTTTGTACCCGCCCCTCGCAACCCTCTGCACCATCCCAGGTAACATTCACTGGGTACAATTTCTCCATGCGGTGCGCTACGAACATGGAAATTTTTGAAATAAACAAACAACCGAGTTCGTTATGGAAACTTGTTTTCTAAACCGCTGCAGCGGCGGGATGACACGTAGTTTGATGCATCGTTTGTTCTGAACACAGAACGTCGTGTTCTATCTTACGTTCATTAAAACTATTAAACTGGTCTCCGGTTTCGCTTTTATCTAACAGAAAAGTAGGTATTAATTAGCAAATATAAAAGTTTACCGATGTTATTCACAATTCAGTAAAGTTGGGTGTTCATAAAATTTGGGGCCATTGGATAGTAATACATATTTACAGAAAACTTATATGAAAAAGTGATTAAATAGGAGTTCATTTACTTATTAGTTACCTCAAAGGATTAAAGGATGGATTTAAGGGCTCTAAAATGCCAGCCAACAATGGAAACTGCAACGTTTAGTATCAAAAGTCCAATCGAAATTCAGACTTATTACATTTATCGACAAACAGCAACGATCTTCCAATATAACACAAGTCCCAAACAGATATACAAATCGATAGCAACAGTCAGATACACTTATAATTGCAAAGTTTGCCTCTTAATAGTTAGCAGTCAAGTCAGAGTCGACCGTTCTGATAGAAAGCTCGTTAGTATGTATAGTCCGGACAAGGAAACCCGACGCGAGCCTGAGAGCAGGGATTATTGGCCCTCGTTTCGCTCGACTATAGATAAAGGAATACCTTCCGTGGGATGTGCAGTGAATTGCTTTAAAACTAAAAGTGGTCTGAACGATTGCAGGTATATAAGAACTGCACGAAACGAGCAATATTGAGTGCTAGCTATGAACGTAGGAATCCTTTGTTTGATTTCATTTTTATGTGACTTGCCTCTGGTTTTTCGTAAGTTTCAGTATATTTTATTTGATGTCTGAGAATATTCATCATGAAACTTATTAATTTGTTTGTTGTTGTTTTAGATAACTCGACTGCACGGTTGGGTGGCTAGGCAACCAGCTGCTGCGCAACGTATAGCGGTTTCGATTCCCGCACGGAGCAATTCTTTATGTGATCCAAAAATTGTTGTTTCGAGTCTGAGTGTCATGTGTATTTGATATTGTGTCTTTGTACCCACAACGCAGGGGAAAAACCTAGTGTGGGGCAACGTTTTTATTTAAAACTAAAAAAAGAAACTAAAACAATGATAACTAACATTTTCATGTACCTAATAAATATTAGTCGTTTAAATATTATATTTCTATATTAAATTTTCTTTCACCCTAGACAGTCAACCAACTAACAAGCTAACTGAACCGAACGAGTGACGTCTTTACCGGAGCATAAGCTATTTCTACCTCACACCGGTGATAAAGAAGAATATGACATATTACTGCCAGGGTTAAGGTTTAAAACTACTTGTGTGAGTTTATGAACGTATGTTACGTTTTTATCATAGTTAATCATGATGCACTGAAATGAAACTTACTATCTCATTCTTGACAGAGATTAAAAGTATTTTTAGACGCATTTTATGGTGATAACTGACATTCATATTACTATAAAGTAACTTTAAGATTACCTAAATATCGCGTGTTACTCACGTGAATATATTGAGAAAAGCTCTACTAGTTTCGAGCCACGTAGGGGCCCTGCCTCATGAGCAGCGTGCATGGTCGCGGCAATTTTTAGTTAACATAGTATGTCTTACGATCTTTTTAAGATTTTTAAGATCTCTAAAACCAATAGTCTTACAGTATAACCACAACTATCGAGCATGTGGCTTTTGTTTTTAGTGTTGATTGTTGTTTCTCATTCATAATTCCTCAGTAAAAATCTAGTTATTGGGCTTTGTGTCCTCTTTGTGATAATAAGTTAGACACACCAGATAAAAAATATACTCTGAACTTCAGCTAATACCAGAATGAAATAAAACTTTCCAAACATTGTCCTAGACAATTCTAGGTTTGAGATCTTTACGCTTAAGTTTACCATAGTGTTTCACATAACTGGTAATGATATTCAAGCTTGATTTAATATGATTAAAAGGGATTGTTTTCTTGTTTAATGATTTGCAAACATATTGCGAAGATCCCCGCAGTTAATTGTTTGAGCCGACACACAGTGGCCAGGCGTAATCAATCAATCGGGGTGCCTTCGTTATCTTAATGAAAAAGAACCATTTGTCCTGCTACGTAATTACGTATACATTTACAATGGGGAAAAAATTGCGATTTGATTTAATTAGATTTGTTTCAATTATTTTAGTTGGGTGTTATTAAATGAGGATAACAAATGAACAAAAACCAGTTTATGTTCAGATTATGATTAGCATGGAAAAAGAAAATATTTTAAGCCGACTTCGAGTTAAAATCAGGCCAAAAGTTAGACGGTTGCTAGTTTTCCTGCATTCTGGTAGAATGAAATAAAAAAAAAGCGCACACTTCTATAACAAAGTCCATTCTTACCTCCATCTTGCAAGGCTCCAGTCCTGACATCCACCACCAGAAGAGCCACGATACTCATAAACCACATTGATGAGTACATTGTTCTGATCACGCTCACAACAGTACAGAGATAAACACTCAAAGTCACTGACTGTACTCTTTTTATAAACTTTTCGACTGTTCTCAAATTATTTGTATTAAAGTTTTCAGTTCTTGAAAACCCTGGAAATGAAAAATATTATCGTCATCATCAATCTTGTGACAGCCAATTCCTGGACTTAGACCTCCTCCACAATAGAGTGGTTAAACGAAATCTCCACGATTGATAAAAAAATATATCTATTTACTAACTGACCCAACAAACTACGTATCACCTCAAACATTTCTTTTTCCCACCTTTTAAACATTCCCTGGACTTTCACAAAGAATTGAAGACCACAATTAATCAAATTGGTCCAGCCGTTTTCGAGTTTTAGCGAGACTAACGAACAGCAATCCATTTTTATAATGTAGATATAGATTTGCCTTGGAAGTAAATTTGATAAGAATATACAGAAACAAAGAAAATTTACTTGTATAATTATAATTTCCCTAATTAACAACAAAGACAACGCTCACTAAAATAAATGTGTCCTCTTTTTCATGGTCATATAATTAGCGAATATTATGTAGCAACTATTAATTAATTAATTTACATCTTGTTTTACATGGACCTAACTTAAAAGATCAAAACATTTTTCGTGTTTTAAGGCAACAACTTATTATACTAAGTTTTTTAAGAGATGTTGTAATGGTGAGGGCAGTATGAAATATCATCTGTTTTTATCCATTAAAATGTAATTTTAAAGATTTATTTATCACAATCCACGTGTTAACTTAATTTGCTGTTCCCAAGACTTAAGTATCTATACTCAAGAGACAAATTCAAATATAAAACTTAATAACTCCACACATTTTCGCAATATTAAACTATGTCTCGACATCTAACAAACAACTTCAGAGTATTATTGGTCATTTTTCTTTCAATTTATATTGTATATGTGTATATTAAAAGAAACATTTAAAAAAAAAAAATTATTTTATAATAGTTATCATGAAAGTAGCTAAAGAATACCTAAACGTACTTCTACGCGAACAACACGTGAATTTCAGTGACAAAACTAAATCATCAACAATGATGGATAACATTTAATTTTCGATAATATAATTAAAACAAAATAATGAGATTGTTTTTTGAACAAAACTTACACGTACGATAAACTTCCAACGCTAAAATAAAAGTATATGAAACACAGAAAAAAAATGTAGAGAACTTTCCACTAGTTTATGCAGCACAGATAATAATAAATACGAGAGCGCGCACGTGTTTACCCAACCGCGTAGTTCGTAGCACGGCGTAGCGGCAGCGTAGTGCCGACACTACGGCCCGTAGCCAACTGCCGTAACCCGTAGGTCGGCAGATTCGCGCATCCCCCGGGGCGGCTGCACTGAGCCACGTGAATTATTTCCTCCAATACCATGTACCGCTACAATTGCTGCTTGTTCACACAATATCCAATATCATTCCCGAACATAACCAGACATGGACGTTAAACTGAATTGCGCAGATTTCTGCATATATGTGTGCGTAATGAAATAAAACAAGAGGGTGCCATGTTAAAAGCAGCTGTCGGTTGCCAGATTACCTGGCTATTGTGTGTAGATAATATTTCTATTTGCTCGTGTTTGTAATACCCTATTTATATCACTTATCTCTATTGTTGTGCGCCTGTTCGAAGTTGGGAAATGCTCATAAATATTATTTTAGGCTGCTATTATGAGGCTGCGATTTGTAATAAAAAGTAACTTAGGTACTGTTTGAAAAACATTGTTCGTAAATGTTATTACATTAATTGAATAGACCTTCATTATACTATAGAAATGTAGAATCCTGTAGTTATTTTACATCTCCATAAATAATGGCTACGTATCGTGAATAGTCTACAAAAATTGAAATGGGTATTCACTGAATAGTTACGGGCACTCTTCATAAAATACCTTTTACTGTAAATGGAATTCACTAGTCCCCTGACATTCACACACATACACACTACATCTATGTTCGTATTACTCACGACACAAACAACCGTCCATTGCCATATTCAATTCTAATTAAAGCATGTTATTTGATCCCGAGCAATAAAAAACATGTAATATAATCACATAAAGTAAAGCAGTCACGACCTTAATCTCAGGAGGACGAACCGACGAAAGAAGTAATTATTTACAAATAAGAATAATGTATTCAGAGAAGAAAAAAGAATCGAATAAATCTCGACTCCCCGACGAAAGGTATCTGGGGGCTTAAGCCTCGGACACACTACATTGCGAGGGAATTACCACCATAAAATGTGCCGGCGACTTGTTAACTCATAAAAATAAGCACCTGACTAATGTTTTCGGTAAGTAATACCGCTCCACCGCTCCGGGAGTTGTAAACCCGGCCTTTGGACAGTTTTCGTTCGCACCGAAAAAAGGGGATCAGTAAAACGAGATTTAGGTTTTTATGTTCCCGTCATGTATTTCTAGTGTCTCTTTATCTTTATTCGAATCTCATGACGAATTCATAGTACTCTCTACAAAGTTGTAAGTAAGCTAAGAATAAATAGTTGCGCTACTAACACTTGCTGTATCACCGTCTTAAAATAGCGATGGGGAGAGTATCGGGGAGCAGTCGGCGGACACATTAATTGGCAATTTCCTCGGCTCGCTGCCCTCCTCCCGCCCTCCGTGCATTACTCATCGGCACAAATATCTGATAATGATGTTCATTAGCCAGCCGCCCTTGATTATCCGTGAAACCTCGATACAATCCCACTAACATATGATGGGGTATCATGACGTGTGATTTACCATTCGATTATTGGGATTTCGTGATTAAATTACAATCTCTTTTCGACAAGTTCAATATTCGCAAGTTGTTAAAATGATTCATGAACGATATTGTTAGCTACTAGAATACACCCCAGTTTACACAATCTAGACAACAATTTTAAATTCGTTCCAAAACAAACGAAGTTCAAAATGTGTTCAGACAGACAAGCGGCGACATGACGTGTGTCAGCGCCTTAATGGTTCGTTATTAACAACTGAGCTTAAATTCCATTAGATATTTTTGCAACACAAAATGGCGGCTCGTCGACAACTTTGAAAATATTCGCCCCTTGAGACTAGAGTTTCGGCTCAACACTTCCACTCGCAACAATGTTGCGCGAAAATTGTATAGAAGTAAAACGTACCACGATCAACTTAACATGAGAAAGTTTATGTGGCGGCCAGTAATCAGAAACTGCAGTATATTTCAATGCGGACAAAACCAGGATATGCTATAAAATCGTTTCAGGTTTATAGGTAGTATAAAATGCTATTGCAGTATTTTACAAGAATGCTAAAGATTAGTTAATTAAGTAAAATGTTAAATTCACTATTATAGACCAAAGTACATATCTATTACGTTGGAATTATTACATGAAGTGAACATTTTCCCAAAATCAACATCTCTATACCATTATTGAAAGTTCAAAATAATGAATACTGGCCACGTATTGACGTATTCAAATCCTTACTCAGAAATTGCAAATGCAATCCCTTCATAATCAAAAATTGCAAAATTAATGCCACACATTAAAAATAATGTTCCATCTGATTACCACACCAACTTTCAGTCACCGCTCGTCCCCAAAGGAATAAAACCGCAGACGGTGCTAACATGTTTTGGTGAAAAAGCAATAATTATGCAAAAATATTCAACCACAGTTAACACAAACTATAAACACGAATAGAAATACACGGTCGTATTTTTTGGTGAATGTGAATTTAAACGACTTGATTATACAACAGTTTTGTGCAAATTGGATTGGTGCAGATTTGAAATGTTACAGCGAAGACGTGCTTTACACTCGAGTCCGGTTGACCCGCGCGACCGATTTACAACACTCAATTTATGAAAAGATTATATTTGACGGCGACTGTAATCTTTTTAAAGTACGTCATTTGGAAAGGATCCAAGCCTTATTGAAGCAAGGGGTGAGCGATAACTGAATATTAGTTAAAAGCTCTGAAATATCTTTGGAAAATGTATTTTGTGGAATGTGGACACTTTAATGTAAACCTAAAGATGTGTGATTTATTTTGATTTGATGTTATCCAACAACTTGTCACAGAATGTATGATTCGTTTCGATGACAGACAATGTCACGTATAATTTTATTTACTAAATATATTTATTTAAAAAGGTTTTCAGAGAAATTCTAAGGTAAAGTAAAAATAAAACGAACCTAAACGTTTAGAAGAGATTCAATAGAGCTCATGCCGTATTTAGCGAAGGAATAACTTATTCTGTGAGCAGATTCGCGTGGCTTCTGTCGAAACAACAAACAATTTACATATCTCAAACGAAAAAGGTCGCTTTGATTGAATTTTATGAAAAAAAACTTCATTTTGCTCATAAATATGTATTAGATATTTTTCACCTTAATTTAACATTTGTTCAGAATTATTATGAAGGGAAAGGGAAATCCAAGATTTTAATTTAAAATATCTTTGTAATTATAATATTTCTGTAAATAACTTACCATAACATACGAGGAAACAACAAGTGACTTATATTCTTTGATAAAGATTGTTTCAAAAAGTTCAATGTATTGGCTTGGCACGCTTGGAACTTTCCTATTAAATTAGTAAAGAAGTTGGAAGTAGGTACCTAGTTATCTACCTACTCTATCGTATGTATAACACTTAGTAAGAAAGCCAATCAAACAAAATGTAATATTAATATTGTAAAAAGTTTTCCGCCAACAATTTTATAAAATAGAGAGCCAAAAACTGTTTCATCGGTTCAATTAAAAGTTTGTCGTGAAGCCGGCGGCGTCAGGGGCGCATAATTACGGGTGTCAGTCATGGAGCAAGCTGCAGGCAGTGGCAGGTCCCTGCAAGCGGCGCCGGTCCCCACAGCCCGCCGCAGCCAGCTCGCAGTCTCATTGACAGCGTCACTGTACTACAGCGCAAATAAATTTCAAACAAAATAAACACTTCGTTTCGTGTATTGTCTTGACTGTATTCGAGTTTTTAATTAGCAGTGTGACAGTGCTGTTTTATTTCTGTTTTAGTTTTACAGCGTAGATATGAAGCTTTTATTAATTGGATTACATAGAAGGGGAAAGAAGTAAACCGATCGTAGTGCAAATTTTCTGTGCTAATAAAAATATCGATTTGCATAATAGAAAAGCAATTAACAACAAAATCTCCTGACAAACAAACACGCGCGGTAGTGCCGTGGAGCTAAACCCAAGGAACATGGCAGTAGGTTCTAGTTTGTTTTCGGTTAATTGTATTTGGAGGATCGCAAGTAACTGTTAATCTCCATTTCCAATGATGGGCCCACAAAGCCTGTGTGTATTGTAGACACACGGGTAAACATAAGCCTCGAACCGACGGGCCAATCCCTTCATCCTACCACATGTTCGATTATTCGATAACGTCTATAGATTGTATTTCACTTACAATCGCTACTATCCAATCTAGAAACTTGAGCTTTAAATACCTTTCGAGCAGTTATTGGCAAGATGCGGATATTTTAGCAAATAGGTTCTCCACCTCTGTAACCTATTTTGCAGAAATTGACCGTATTATTTTTATTACTGAAGAAATATGTAAATGAAGAACAACAACGCTACAGCGTCGTCCCTAGTTCGCGTTAAATTAGCGACCAGAATATTAAGTAATCACTTTGAAAACAATTTTATAGTACTTACCTGCTGTTTTGGATTTTTCCATTACGAAATTGTTTTAAGTTGTGGCAAGGTTTTAGAATTTGAAATGTTTACGAATTTATAAACTAAACGCCAACACGTCTTGATATGTAGGTGGACATACGTATGTTATTTCTTGGTCACAATTTATGCTCACACTGTTCAATGTTCTAAAAGTAGTCAATGTTCTAATTATATTATGTGTTTCTGGAATTCGCTTTGTCACATATTGGACCGGAAGCCTCGAGCTTAATAATTGTTAATAATGTTGGTAATATCCAAGGAAAAGTAATAGAAAGGTTGGTATCTCCCAAAATATAAGTAAATGTGATACTAAAGGATCATATTTAGGGCAGTTACGTAAGACAAGGTACCGCCAACGCGTTACGTGCTCCCCGTAAATGATGAAACATGATGTCTACGCACAGCGTATAAACTGTCATCATCAATACACCTAATGTGCTGACTTAACCCTTTATGTGTGAAATGCTAAATTCCTGTACGTAAACTAGCAATAGTCGTGTGATAACGATAGAATAGAATACATTTGTCACTTAGAGAAAGGGGTGTCTTCTTGCGAGTGTTCAAAAAATCTAAGGGACATATTAGACAGCGACCGCCCAATGCGTTCTCCAACTGGCCTGGCAAGTATGGAAATTATGGTGAACTCGGCCCTTGTAAAGAAGATCTGTAATTAGGAGATCCTAATACGGACTATTGATGCTGTGATTTCATTCGTCATTCGTCATTATAATCGATAACCAGTCACATTTACTATTTGACAAAAAATAAATTGTTAGACTGCAATTGGGTAGTTTCCAAGGTATCAAAATTAAAAATCTAATTAGTCCGTCAGTTAGATAATGACAAAATATTACACACGTATTTTTTTTATTTTCTCGTATTAAATTGCAATACTTAGATAAAATGGCGCTAAGTTTGGGAGTGGGAGGTTGTTACGTCATAACGCTGTGACGTCACACGATATTTCAAATTAATATATCGTCGAAAATTTTATTAAGAACACTTGATTCATCCAAAAGCGACATTATTTTCCAAACTAAGGCAGTTGGCTCAAAATGTAGTATTACATAATACTGGAGCACTATTCAGGATAACATAAGTAAAAATAAGACAAAAAAAAAAAAAATTGCAGCAGCCACAATAAAAAGTCTGGCATGGGGTGTACTTTTTCGTGGATTACACATAAGTCATTGTGATTTGAAAACTATTTTTATATTTTTCTGATAACTGTTGGAACTAGTTGGAACCTACCCGATCACCTGGTGCCATGTGATCGTCGACTTCAGGAACATCCTGTTTATCTATAAAATATTGTTAATCGCGTAGAAAATAAAAAAAATAAAGGATGAAAGGCACAATGAAACCCACCGACCAATAACGACCAGGCATGTCGTTAGAAAGCTCTTTTCACATGACTTTCATTTGTTATTATGGGGGCCAGAGTCAATTCGTTGTAGAAAAATGTTATAGTTACTTAAATTAAACAAATAAACTTAAATGAACCAAAAATGTTAATGTTTTTAGTGTGGGAGAGCCATGCTTCGGCACGAATGGGCCGGCTCGACCGGAGTGATACCACGGCCCCACAGAAAACCGACGTGAAGCAACGCTTGCGTTGTGTTCCGTCGTGTGAGTGAGGTTACCGGAGGCCCAATTACCCTCCCCAATCCCTGAATCTTGGGGATTCTCAAACTCCTAATCCCCAAAAAGCCGGTAACGCACTTGTAACGCCTCTGGTGTTCCAGGTGTCCATGGGCGACGCCGATTGCTTACCATCAGGTGATCCGTCTGTTCGTTTACCGGCTTATGCCATAAAAAAAAAACATTTTTTTACAGACTTTTTCAACAAGTTATGATATAAATTTCTTAGAAAAAATTACGGTATCAAAAACTTAATAATAGACGCTTACTTTTCCGACCCAGGAACTAAGCACAAGATCTTGCCTCCGGCATTCAAGCTTCCGACCACTGACCCAACAAGACAATTCTGCGAAATAACACATAATTTATTTTTACTAAGCAATATAATGTTATTAAAATATTATTATGAAAACATTAAGCCCACGTAATTGGCATTTATAATGAACACCAAAATAACTTGTGCCTTGGCCTTTGAAGCTACATTCACTGCCACGAATCGATTCTTTTATGTGATAATAGCGTAACTTTCTTTCTATGAAAATGAATAATTGGACCACTATATACCAAGTGTACTGCCCATTGAGACTAGCAATACCGGTGGAGCTACAAGTGCGTCACCAGGTTTAAAAAAGGCATTATTTCCTTTAAAGGTTGAAGGTCGTATCGATTTGGAAACACCGCAGGCGACAATTCAGTAACTTATTAATTGCTTTCCGTAACTTTGCCCACGGTACTCAAATCTTCATAAACGATACAGTTAAGAGTCTGTCAAGAAATTCCCTATCGACTGATGTAAACCATATAAAAATTCGTTATGCAATTTTTATGTTCCTTTTTTAAGTTATAGGCAATCATTTTAGAAATATGTACCTACTAATAAACGGGTCCAACCCGCACATAATGTAGATTTGTAACTAATGATTGAATAACAAACAAGAGGAAACAGCAAACGTATGATGAACACATGCAACCTATTTACTAATTATGCCCCCGGGACATGATACAATGACAATACGAGATAACCTTAAATGTAGCTAACGATCTGTATCCGTTCTGAGTGATGAGTACACTATAGGTAACGTATTTACATCAAGTAAACTTCTAATCTAAGTGTTTTTATCTGAGACAGAATTTGTATTAGTTAACCTGTGCATAACATCTACTACGTATCTATAGAATAGTGGCCACAATTTATAAAATTTACTTATTAGCCACGTTAATAACATATTCGTTAAAGACGTGTCTGAAGTGAGTAAGTAGGTACTTACTAACTCACATCATATCTTAAACTAAACTGAAACAAGCTTAAGCTCTGTAACTCTTGCAACTCAACGATAAATGTTTAAACTGTATCAGCGTCGCATCTCATGAACTTTAATTATGCAAAACATTATCACCATGTATATGGCGTGGCCATTATTGCTGGGTCACGTCACCAAATGTATGAAATTGACGAGGGGTCACGTGGCCATTTCATAGCCTCACTCCCATACATGTTTCATCAATGCATTGTCATTGTAAATGGATTTTGCTCATGTCGCGATTCTGGCTAAACTCTCCAGTGTAAGATGAGCTTACAATCAGTTCTATAGCTATAAAATAGTAGGTCAATCTATTATTGGTTTCTAATATGGTCTGATTTTCTCTTTTCTAAAATAGGAAGATTACATAGGTTTTGTAAGATTATGTAGGTACACAAAAATGTACTATAATGTGGTGATAAAAATAGCTACCTATAGGTATTTAAGGTTTTTATTTAAATTCATATTCTCCCGTAACTTGTAGTATTCATCTCTGTACAATCTAAAATAGAGAATTAATTAAGTTGCAAACGTCAATCATAAAACCAATACTCAGAGAAACCCTTTATTAATCGAAGTTCCAAACAATTCCACGTAAATTTGGTATGAAATTCCATTTTACATATAAGTACCGTTCGTATTTTAAACAATTTGGTACGAATGAATGGCGTATTTAAAATGTAATAGAGTCGTAATCAAAGCGCAAGCAGTTTAATCAGGCAACGCGAGGTACCGTAGCACACGAGCGCCACCTACTCTGGCATCTAACACGATTACTGTCACCGCACTCATATACACAGACTACATAGGAATTAGAAAAATATTCAAAGAAAAAAGAAATGATTTTTTATTTTAAGTATGTTCAGAGTATGCTGCTGCAGTGTTGTCCGTCTCTGACTCCAGCTTTCAATGTAGCCCAAAAAAGAATGTTTACTAAAATCCTTTCTCTAATCAACCTACTTATATTGTGCCTTAACACAAACAAGATAAAAATACACTTTTACATTTATAATTGTACATACCATCAAGGAGCCACTGCCACGTATCCGATACGAAATATCAAATTCGTTCAGTACTAAAAGTTTTGAAAAGGAAAAGTCGATACACTTGACCGTGGACCGCAAACTCAAGACGTCATCATTAGTCACTAACTCAGTACCTTCTTCAATATACGTAGGAGTATTTTTTATTCTTATTATTTACAAAACAGATTCACCAGCCTTATAAACACTCATACATATTTAAAAGGCCTTTCACCGAAGCTTCCTAATTACATTTATACGACTACGACTGTCATAGAATGATAAGTTTTTATTACAAATCCTACTTAAATCTTATAGCTCTACCACGGTGTTGCCAGCTCGCATTTCCGTGAAAAATAAAAACTGCCATATACAAAAACGTTATGGTACTTAAAAGAGCGCTTCTTATTTTCTTTTGTTATATTTTTTGATAACTTTCTGAAGGTTCCGTGTTACAATGGATGCGGGCTTTTAAGGGTTCTGATGTATTGCTATAGGAATAAACCATAATTATATTTAAAGTACCGTTATCATATTATTAAATTAACTGTCTCCGTCGCGATGCTTGCTCGTTAAGGCAGAATTTAGCTTCTCACCCCATAATGGGTTCCATTGCTAATAAGTCCCCCGTTAATGAGTTTTTAGTATAATGGAAGGTGTAGGTACAGTAATTTAGAGGTAGTATCTAAATGCGTTCTCGTAGTATTATTTCTAGTTTATAGAGTAGATTAACACACTGTTCGTTACATATCATTGTTAAAGAAACATTATTGCATAGAAGCCTTCAGAATACAAAATTATTTCTTGATTAAATAAAATTAGTTCATCTGCTTTCTTTACTCTGTGACGTGTTTTCCTGAGATGGTCACAATTTTCGTGTGCGGCAGTGAAGCTTCACATTAACCGTTTAACCGCAGTGCCCTAGCAGTCACCAAACTTACTCGAGTCTTCCACATCGCAGAACAAATGTACATAATTAAAATATTTATCATAATTTTCATTGTTCATAAACATGTATAGTTTTGACAGGTTTCATGTAATACAACGTTTGATAAATGTACAATGTTAGGTGATATTATGAAATTATCCGAATTGATCGACGTGTTCGTTTACATTTTATACACACATTAGAATTACATTTGGAATTAGAATTACATTTGAAATGAAATTCTAATTCCAACAAAAATATGTCTATTAATGAAAAACATACACACCTACCTACATACATACATACATACATACATACATACATACATACATACATACATACCTGCCTAATGTAATTTACTCGCCGTTATAAAACACAATATTCAGTGTTTTTATGAATATCTAATTACTCGGAACTAGATACGGTACTCATTATTATTTGAGTTATAATGAGTTATAAAATGTAGCAAGGGATATTATAGTTTATACCTGTTTTCATTCATTACGTAATATCATTTACATAATAATACGAAAATTCATCTTTAGCTCACCTGTAGTTGTTCAATATAAAATAGCAGAATCTGGTTATGAGTCAGTACCAGTCCTAACCTAGTTGGGAAAAGGCCAGGCCAAAAAAGAAAAGGCTGTTCACCTCTGTCTGCATCAGAACAAAACCTGACATGAATGACGTCGTAATACACACTGTCTCACAATACCCAACCTACATTTAATTAACATGCTCTAATAATCCGACACATACGAACACAAATTACCTACATTGTTCTGTTTCAAAGTACTTTTTGATATTGTTGCCTCAACAAAAGTCATATCGCAATCATACAATAAAACTGCGAAGCTATTACTTTTAAAGCTCTTTCCCACTTTTATTGGCTGTATTTTAAAAATGTTTTGACTCGGCGGAAAGATTAAAACGGTGTCTGATTGATGACAATAAAACAATTGCTATGTAATTCGCTGCGTATTTTAACGGAGCCTGTCGTTGTAATATTTATTAAATGTTTTTAAATTGGTGCTGTTTTATTGGTACTGTTTTAAAATGGAGGAATGTAAACCGAAAACGTTAATTACTTAATAACTGTGTTTCGTTAAAGTATGTACATGCAGTCATGCGCAATGTTGTTAAGTTGTGTATTACCTACTACCAACTTTTTATTACCGTCATTGTGTTAAGATACTATGACAACTGCAAAAACGAAAATATAGTGAACCAGTTAAAGAAATGAATTATTGACAAAGGTAATACGGTAGTTTACAACTAGTCAAATTCAATACTTTTATCGAAACGTCAAAAACGATACTGTTCTAAGAATTTTGTACGAAATACCATCTTATGACGTCATCATATTTTCGCGTCAAACAGCACACTTAAATCTAAAAATGAACTTGGACTAAAAAAACCAAAATAATAAATTATTTTTGACCTAGGAAACTAACTAATTCACAGGGTATTTTCATAAATCTACTATTTTCTTTAGACACTTTTCTACCAGTCTACCAAAGACACTGAAACAATTATATAAATTTAATTTCGAAGCAGAAACATTTCAGGACTAACATATTTTTATAAACTTAACAGATTTACGAAGAAAACAAAAAACACAGTCAAGTCGATCCAGCGGTAACGAACGGTCCCATGTGATCTTTGTAGGTACAATATTTGAAATATTTAAAAAATATTTTTATACAACATTTGAAAATTAATTTTATTTATTTGAAACAAAAAGTATTTCGCAAACGACGCGGAAGTTAGTTCTAAGAAATCAAGACTGAGCTAAATTTGAACGAAAATAATATCTTAAACTCAGTCGACTGTTGGAGCTTTGTCGTAAAAAACTGGGTAATAAAGAGAGTAATAAAAGTAAACATTATGATAACTTTTTACTGAGGGTTACGTTCTTTTAACTGTTATCGTATTGTATGGCGGATGTTTATTTTATGAATTATGTTGCTTTATTTGTATTTCATGGCGATGAATGCAGCAAGCTATCGTTTGACGTTTCCACTGAAATGTGTGACGTGACAATTGAGTTTGATACTTATGAAGGGGTGGATGCGGGTCAGGCTTTTATGCCGATATATCGAGGGTGGGGGGGGATGTAAAAGTTATCGCTGCGATATCGAGTAATTTCACGATAAATTGCCCAAATTTATCAGTCGGTTGAACGCGGTAAATTCGCAGTATCGGCTACCAAGTAGCTGGTCACTCTAATGTCACTGTTCTGTTCTGTTTGCTAATTCATCATCACACATCAATGGTTTGTTGCAACTCCATTGTAGCCGAAATGTATCATTCGTTTACTTTGTGAAGAAACAATATTTTGCTGATCAATTTCTTCTTTATTACTTGTAAGTTGAAAATACCGTTGCCACTCAAGCAAAGTCTTCCATTCCTCTAGAACCTTCATAAAACGTCAAAGCTTCTTCTTCTATTATCGTATCACTTGAACTAATCAGTAACTTTGGAACAATATTATAAGCAACATGTTATATTGAAAGGTATATTGTCTACCTATACAAAGAGGGCTTTTGTCTTAACAAATATCCGAAGGAAACCGCCCACTTAACGATCAAGAGATTTGAACTTCCAACACTTAATCAAAGTTCCAAACGACAAACAATTGGGAAGCATTATTTCTTGTCATCCTAATTATTGTGGAAAGAGACCAACTTATACATAATACTTATGACAGAAAGAGACAAAATATGCTTTAAATAAACCCATTAAGGAGTTTATTTACTTTGGAGGATAATGCGGCTTGTGCAGTTTATGAAGCAGAGATGATGGTTATCGCAGAGAATATCTAACACTACGTAGGTACATAGATACATTCTGACGAAATACATGAATTATTTTTGTACAAGATTGCTAATTTCGAAATAGCTAATTGCTAGCTACGTTTAAATGTAAGGAGATAGTTATTATTTAGATTTAACCCTTTGAGTACCGTCATTATAGACACAATTAAAGAACAATAGGTTGCGGTCAACGGTGTCATCGCGGTGTTTCACAGTTTAAAATTTTCAGCATTTAGTCTGAACTGACCCCGGTGTTCATTACCTGTATTCCCATTTTACAGGACTGACAGGTTACGAAATTTTTATTAGATGTTTATCAGGTACCTTTAGTTAACGCTCAAATGAATCTACGAGGCATCTCGTCTTTAAAAAATATACAATCTAATTGAAATTTTCTGTCGTGTATAAAAATACTAGTTTATAAATACGAATACGCCTGTGACGACACAGAAAAGTGGTTTACAGATAAAATATTTTCCATTTCACCGCGTATTGGTTCACATTGGCGGAGATATCATCGCCTCGGCTCCAGAACATCGCTCGCATACGCCGCAGCCCGCATTCAATAAAAATGCAACATCACGTGCACTGCTTTCATTGCGTCATCGAGTTATAGACCAACTGCGATATCGCATATCGTTCTACCAAATTATGCACCTTATGACACATATTCTGCTAGTCTTCAGTGTAAATCCCACATAACGATCATCCCTGTCGTGGTTCTCCCAGTGGGCTGCTGCATGGGGTTCTTCAAGAGGGGAGTGAATAGATTGCTTAAGGGTCGGCAAGACGCATATAATGCCCCAAGTGTTGCAGGCGTACATAGGCCACGGGAACCGCTTACCATCAGGTAGGCCGTATGCTTTTTTGCCAACGTCGTGGTATTAAAAAAACGAATCGGTTTAAAACCATCGTCCATAAATCCTAATATAAAACCTTTTTTTTCCAAAGGTGTGACATAACTCAGAAGTGAAAATGTGAATGTACGTATAACCATAATTAGAAATTGTGTTTATACCCCTTCTAGGAACAAACTTATGTCATAATGAACTACTTAATATGTATCTACTATCTACCTGATAGATCGCAGAGAAGTTCAATGTATGCATCGACTTTCGCAATATCGATGGCGCATCTCAAAACTTTTGATTGCAATCGCATGATCGCGTACCTAAGTTTGAGTTCAGTTTTAACTAAACGGAGTAAACCGGCAATGTACGGTTTATTCTGTTCACATAATAGTTCGTCAGTTATACTTATTGCATTTCTAGTTAGTCAAAGTCAAAGTCAAAAGTTGTTTTAAGGTTAGGTTATATAAATCAATCAGGTACTGTGTTATCCGTCTTTGGAACGTTCCTCCCCGAAAATAAAAACCTTCTGTCATGTCGTGTGGTAACACAGTTTTTTATTAGGCGACCCGAAGCTTATATTACCTAGCGTTGAAAAAATACAAAGTAAATAAATAGATTGGTTTGTAATTTAAATGACGTAGCAATGAATAAGCCGCATCTACGTAGCTAAGTACAAGATGATAAAGTTTGTGTGACAAACATCAAGAACTCAAGCACGTTTAATTGATTCGACGAGTTTGTTACTTTGGTTGTGCGAGTCCCGCGAGATAAGCGCACGTTCCACCGGACCTGAGTCCCGGACCCCTTTGTTTTAAAAATGAAGACTTCACCCGGTTTACTGGGACTCCGTAAACAAGCGACCCTTTTTTTGGCAATAAAGCTTTTAGGAATGTGAATATTTCGCTCCACCGGAAATTTTGTGAATTTAATAAACGGGCAAATAGAATTTATTTGTTTACCCTTGATATTACCTAAACATTGTCGTGTAAATGTTTATTTTAACCTTTTTAAATTGATACTTTGAACGAAAACTCTTGATTCTAACGAAATTTACTCTGTATTACTCGCATACTGTGATAGTATATGTATGCAATATGCAATATACATACAATTGTCAAAATTTCATTTCGACGAGTATTAAACTAATATTGATGGCGGTATGTTTATCTTTGCCACTAAATACAACAGTAACCATTCATCAACAAAATATACAACTTAGATATTTATTTGGAACACGACGCTCACGTCACGCTACCGAGACGTGACCCATTTTATTTATTCGACAGCCATAGTTATACATAAACAATTTCCAATTCCAAAGGGCAAAATTCGATTATGGCGGGATAAAGCGACAAGCCGATGTTCGAAGTAAATAGAACGTGGAGCGCCACAATTATTATTAAATACTGTTGCTACACACCTACGGCTACGACGGCTACGAGTAATCATGATGTTCGTAGCTCGTAGTCACACGTAGCAGACGTAGTAGACACGCATTTTCGTAGCACCTTAGTTTTAATTTTTAATTTATAATTTAAACACATAACATTAACTTGACGTCATTGTTAATTCAAGTACTAGGGTCTATCTTATGAATGATATTAACTCAATCGATTTTGGGCTGAACGTTTTACGTTGACTGATCTCATTAAACTGAAGATCGATGGCGTCGTCTGGCCTATCCCTAATTTATTAATAACCTTGTCATTAATAAACGCCCAACCCTTTGTGACGGTATCAAAAATATTTTAGTACTAAATCCACAAGCCTTGTTTTATCCAAAGATCCTAATGAGAAAATTAGATACAAGTGAAATGGTTTACTTCTTTTTTCATCGAAATTTTTTCTTATTTTTTCAATCTTGTAAGAAAAATCTCACAGACCGTTCCTTGATAGATAACGTTGCGTTGTCTTTATAGCGCCATAAAGTAGTTATTGCTCGGAGGCGATAACAGGCGATTTATAACACTTTAGCGCTCTCCGGGCGGCCGCTGAGGGCCCTAGCCCTACTCTCGCACGCTTTATTTTCACACATTTATATTGTTCGTTGCTCTCTCACCAAGCCTCGCTCCACTGTGCACAGTACTAGTGAAAAAGTGCGTACTTTCAGATAAGGTTTATCTTGGAAATAGTTAAGCGTCACTCCCTTTTGTTCAGCTCACACCATTGCTCACTTTGGCACATTTTAAGCTCAATTTGAACTCTTTTTACAATCAAAAAACTGAAGTAGTGGTTCTCTGAAAAGTAGGCACGAGTATATTTTGGTACATAGCCATGTATGTAGGTATATGTTACCAACACATTATTAGTCTTGTGTAACTAACTGGCTTAATTAAATGAAAATAGGTACACGCACCGTACGTCCTTGAAATGATAACGTAACAAAAATGTGTCATTATCGACGGTGGAAATGAATATTTTCATGAAACGAAAATATAATAAAACGTTGCGTAATTCACAGAGGGATTTCCATTTCAAAATACAGTCGTCCCAAATGAACCCAAATGTCGTTATTTTTTCCATTTTGCCATAATTACGTGGGCTCCCGTTTCTGTTGGCTACGGTCTGTGCTTCTATTTCAATTAAATCGTTTAGCTACCCCCTAATGTCCAAGTGGGTGAAAATACCGACAACCGACAATAATTGTTAAAACCGGCGACGGCTGTAAAGTTATATTGTATTGCTCTCTGACAACGTAAACATTTATCATTCTAACATTATGAAGAGTTTCCATCTGGACTTTATTATTATCCACGATAATTGTTAGTTGGTAGCATTTTTGAACCGAAATGAATAGGTCTTGTGTGCAAGGTTTACCTAACCAAATGTAGGCAACCTTTTAAAACAATAGGTGTCTGAATACCTTAGATAGTCTCGTTGGTCTAGGAGACACACACACACTGAACACGTACCAACTTAAATGTAGCAGCATTCCAGTAATACTATGCAAGCATTCGAAGAATACAAAATTCTTACAACATTTTAGCGCTTTCGCTTCAAAAATGTAAACATTTTTACACAGAAAAGTAACTCTAGCAATACTAGTCCTTATTTATCTACATTTTAAGTCGATAATAATAACCACAATTAACATAAAATGCATATATCATATTATTACCCAATGCCCGTCCTATAGAAATTATTTTATGACACCAGAGCCTAAGTTCGCACATAACGTTAACAGTAACATGATATCTATCCGCAATTACTTTAATTATTATTATGTGTAGCAGTTACAAAGTTTACGTCCCTACGAGTATAGGTTTATTGCTCTTGTTAAGCTGTTTAGTTTCGGGTGAAAACATATTTTCCGGGACTTTCGGTGAAACTGACTAACATTAGAAAATAAGTAATTAGGAAATGTTAGGTCTTCTGCTTTATTTACTTAGATTTAAATTAAGTACTGAGAGTCGTAGTAGGTTTAAGGCGCCCGCTTATCATGCATGAGGGTGCGAAACCTACCAACAGCAAGTACCTACCAATTTGACTATTTAGATACCAGTGACAAACGGTGAAGGAAAACATGGTGAGGAAAGCTTATAATTTCTAATCCTAAGTTTGAAATTGCCAACCTGCATTGAGCAAGCGTGGCGATTAATGCTGGAACCTTCTCCGTGTGAGAAGAGGCCTTTAGTCAGCAGTGGCCACTTAGGTATAGGCTGTTGATGATGATGATGATGATGATGATGATGATGATGGAATTAAGCACTCGCATTGTTGATTTAGATGGTATAAGTATGGATAGGAACTTATCATAAGCGTCTAAAGATGAGGCCTATGTATCTTCTTTTGTTTATGAACACACAATACCTACACGAACAAAACCATCGGACTTAGAAACAGAAGTTTAGATTATATTTTCTTATACAAGTATCTACGCAACCGCTTAGTTAATGAAAACCAACATTAAGAAAGTACGTAACTAATGTAATTTACCAAACAAAGTTTCAAGCAAAACGTTTTGTTCTTTATATTAATTATAACTGTCTAATTAACAATACTAACTAATTATGATAGTTACTTATTGCCTTATTGCGTAAGTCGAGTCATAAACTGTAAATAAGTATGGCATGGAAAAATGTAAAATTAGTCTGAAATTATTGATCGAATTCTTTATGACTTAATTGTTTTGAACAATATTGCTGGCTGGTTACACCGAGATATAGATAGTAAATTAGATAGGTTATAAGTGGTACCTACTAGTAGATAAATGTCCAGATTGTTTCTAATATTATGAACCTAGTTTAGGAAGGTTAAAAATTAGGTTAGGTACATCAGTACTTTGTATCCCCTGATGGGACTTGCTATCGGATAGGTATTTTTATTAAAGGTGTGATCATTTATTAGACGAGAAGTGTTTATGTTTTTCGGCTCACTCACGTAATTATTTGACGAGCAATTTGTTATAACATAAATAGAGAAGTGACTGTGTCTATAAATCTTGCACAGATATATCTATTTATGGTTTTTTGTTTCCGATAAGTATGAGTAATATAGATTCATTTAATATACATTACCGATGTAGGTGCCTATCACCGGCGAAATAATAAACCAACTAAACCTGCCTGAAATCTTTATGTTAAAATTCCTGCGACATACAAATTACATATTTATGAATAAATGACAATAAGGTTTTAGATATTAAGGTAATTAGGTACTTACCACTCATCACGCTATCTACTATTTATAGACATAGATAGATAGACAGGTACTACTACTCTAGTATCTTTAGAGGCGGCTCGACTCTATTCTGCTTTAAACACCAATAAGTTAGAGTAATCCACTTTTTTCTAGTTTATATCCATCTCATAATCGCGGTCGGACTGAAATTAATTAAAACAAGCGCCACAGCTGAATGTTAAGTGGAAGACATTTCTCGTAGGAATAATGATTGCAAATACTTTATACTGCCGACGTACCTACATAATAATATAGCCCGTATAGTAGACATTCTGTACCTATAGGATTTATTTTCATGAGTGTAGGTAGGTATCTTTAACTTCTTTAAGTTTATCTAGTCTAGACCTTGCTCGACGTGCAGGAGTAGGAACAGGGTGGTTTTTAGTCAGTAAGTCTGACACTCCCTCCCGCCTCTACCAGGCGGGAGCAATCATTCGAGGATTTTCCCCCCTTAAAAAAAGACCTTACTATACTAACAAACGGTGTAAAATCGAATACATCTGTTTTCTGCGACCTATTACCAAAACGTATGAGAAGCAGTACCGTCTTTACCGTAAGGGCACTCGGAGCCCGTGGCCAGGGCACCCATCCTCAGGGGGCCCCGAAGGACCGACAATTTCTACGACGGACACACAATTTCAATTCCCACACGGCAGCAAATCCTTGTGTGATCCATAAATTGCTGTTTCGGGTCTGGGTGTCATGTGTACCTATGTGAACTTGTAAGTTTTATGTTTGTAAATCCATCCACGATACAGGAGACATCCTCGTGTGGGGCAACGTTAAAACAACGGGCCCCGAATTATTGTGTGCCCAAAGGTTCCAGCGTAGTCTACGACGGCACTGGTGAGAGATTTTATACACACTAGGATTTTTTCTGTTTCGTGGGTGCGTTTACAAACATACAAGTTCACATACACAATGACACCCAGACCCGCAACAACGAGTTGTGGATCACACAGTGTTGTTCCGTGCGGGATTCGAACCCGCGACACGTTGCACGGCAGCCGGTTGCCCAGCCACCGCACCAACTGTGCAGTCAGATCAGATCTTTTTGACTTAGCCCTAGTAACAAACTGATAAGTGATAGGTATCATTACTATCATCATAGTCACATACGTATAAGTCGTTGCGGAGAACCTAACGGGTAACCGGGGCTCCGGCTCGACGTGCAGGAGAAGAAACGGGGTGGTTTTTAGTCAGTAAGAGTCTGACACTCCCTCCCGCCTCACCGCACCGGCGGAAGCAGTCATTCGATCATTTTCCCCCCTTAAAAAATACGTATAAGTCGTCGGTACCTGGCAGGTTCATAGGTATTTAACTTAAAATGTTCTTGTGATTTCTTCGTATTAAGTTACAATACAACTACCGTATAAAAATAAAACCATCAGACTTTATGGACTTTAGCCATAAATCAAAAAGTTTGAACTCATTTACTCAGATCATGAAAATTGAAAAGATGAATAATTAGGTCAATCTTGTAATTAAACTGAGAGTCGCCTCACAGTTCCATCTGTGATCGTAACAACAAAACAACGCTTTTATGACTTTTTCTGTCTCGAATGAAAACGAAAGTGGTATTACCAAATTACACTAGGTACGAATATTGAGGTCTACTAAGAGGACTCCGTGCCTCCTTCAAGTGCGGATGGTGGCCACTGGGGAGGTATTAGTGAGGTAAAAATCCCACACTCCCTAGTCTTTTTCCCCAAAAAGCTAGGCGCCTTTGAAAGGTTTCCCCGTCAAGAAAAAAATAAAAAGAAGTACGAATATTGAGGAGGGACAGATAGAAAAACCATTATGAAACAACACGTAGTGAAAACTAATTAATTTGGGTCCAACCAAATCCCACTGCCAACAACACTATTCGATGTTGACCAAACTCATGTTGAATTCGTTAGGTACTGGTAGCGCCATCTAGTTCTTTTTATACGAACTTTACCATTTACTCTAGCTTTTAAAAATTTTGGTGTTCTCAGTTCATGTTGATAAGTCTTTTCAGCATCCCAGGTATTTATGTGACTGAGTTTAAAATTTATACAAAATGCTAATAATAATAAATGCATGATAAAATTGTAATATAAGCCCAGTATTTATCTAATATATCATTTGCATACTGTACAGTATATCATAATTTATACAACTACATAAATATTTACAACTTAAAATTAACTACAACTAAACTATTAAATAAAAAGAAAGTAAAAGAAAACAACAAAAATTATACCCTTAATTTAGGTGTCAAATTGTAATTGTAATTTATAAAAAAAATATGTTTGTTTGGTATGTAAATGTATTACTAGGTATAGGTATACAACAGTAACCTTACTAGTTGTAATTGAATGTATTGGAATTTTTGAAGTTTTTTTGTGAGATAGTTTTATTATTATCTTGGTTTGAAATCATTGGTGTAACTCACTTACACTTGACCAATTTTTATTAAAATAAAAATACATTATTATACTAAAAATATTAATTTATTAAACATATTTTTAATATTCAAAATTTAGTATAAATTTAATAAATATTTTTTGGTGGTGGTCCTCCGTACATGAGGTTCCATGACACTGGAGGGACTAATTGTGTGAAAAGGTCTGAATCATTGAAGAGTGGTATGACAGTGTTCAAATACTGCACCATTTCATAAGCATCAGGTATGTTGTCTCCCTCCGAAGCAAACTTATACAAGAGAAAGCATGGCACAGACTTCTCCTTGGTAATTTCAAACAGTAGAGATGCAAAGCCTCCTCCAAGTATTTTCACGGGCTCGCCTTTAGTTTCATGTTCCACCCAATCCAAAGTCCTCAGTTTACTTGTGTACAAACATTGATCATTCACAACATATCGGAAAGGTGATGTCATTATATGCTTCCTCTCATGAGCAAAACTACTTGTTAGTATTACAATGTCCTTGACATTCTCAGCCTTGAATTTATCCACGACTTCAGTGAGGAATTGATTTGCGTACTTATAAACTAGCGGTGCCCTTAACAGCAGAATGGCCACTTTCCTTTCAGCACACTGATAAAGTTCACAGCAACTTGATATAGAGTTTGAACCAATCTTATAAGGATCGTATCCTGATATAGGAATAAGTGCTGGACTGTAAATTATTCCAATCTTTGTCATGTGTAAAGAAGAAATGATTAAATCACCAGCAAGTTGCCCAACATTTCCAACAGCCACACTTGGTATAACTAGTGTATATCCAGTAAAATCACAGTCTGTTAATATTTTCCAATGATTAACTTGAGCCATTGTTATTAACACTGTAAATTTTTATATACTTGGAAGAATTAAAACAAAATTCAAAATCACGACTATCAACAATCCAAAATAACCACAACTCATCTAGAGAGGTTCTGACAGCAACGAAATTACGAAAAAAAATATTATGAATGTTGAATATGACTAACAATTAATAAGTTGAAAAAAATTATATTGTAAACACGTAAAAATTATAGAAACAATATTATTGATTAACTCGGTGTAAAACTTACATTTTTGTTTTAGTATCTATTACATTGAATTGTAATAACTTACTAATTAAGTGACATGAACGACAGTGAATGAATGATGTAGTGAATACTGATTTTATTTATAAGGCAACATTAATCTGGTTCTCGTTTCTCTTCTCTGTAAAAAAAGGAAAAATATTAATTCTCTGTTCTCAGACAGACAGACAGGCACATTTCCTACATTTTTACAACATTTCATATGTAAGCGTTATTACATGTTATTTTTCTGTATTTGTTGAGAAGAAATTATTTTATTGCCCTCATCACTGATTATGACCGAAGCACAGTTGCAAGATCCACAGTTAGAAAACTTTATCCTCACAGAAACGCAGAAACAACGTTTCCAAGTGAGTCTATTTAATAAATATTGTTATTTAATTAAAACTCTACCGAAATATAAGATTGCTTAAAATATTACGCATATTCAAGTGTCCCAGGCCACCCTCGACCTTTGACCGAACATTGTTTAGTTTACCTAATGATTGTGGTCTACTGTTTTAATTTAATACTTTTCGACTTTTAAAAGAATTTATTGTTTTAATGACTAACTAATGCAGTTTAAATATAATCTAATTGACTAAAGTCCTTGACTTAAAATGATAATAACAATAAAGTGATAATATTGTGCTTTTATCATGTACCTAGTATTTATTATAACTTGAATATTTTAATGTTAATTACCATATAATGTCTTGTATTTCCTAATGGGCATAATGAATTACATTTATTGATACATTTATTTAATTATTGTTTTATTTTTCCATTAAAGGTTCTTGTCCACGGGCTAACAGACACATGCTGGGACACATGCATGGGCCGGCCCACCAACCGGCTGGACTCCAAGACTGAGGTGTGCATAATGAACTGTGTGGAAAGGTTCATTGACGCTACAACTTTCATAACAAGACGATTGATGAACACAACTAAGTACCGTTCTGACGCACCTCTTTTATTCCAGTAAAGTAAGCATAAAATTTGTATACAAAATGTTGGAAGGGTTTAAGGACTTTTTGCGCCGTCACAAACGCAAGTTTATTGTGACAGGTGCTGTGTTTGGTGGATTATATTTACTCACCGGTTATGCACAGAGAAAATTGCGAGAATGGCAAGAAAAAGAGGCCAAACGATTTTTCGAAATGACTCGTAAAAAGCAACACTTTGAGAGCACTGAACGTACATGTAACCAAACAATATTATCACTATCAAAAATTGTGACAGAAAGTATTTTAAGTATATTAAACACAGAAGAGATAGTTCAAAAACTGCAGGATAATCCAGAAAACAAATTAGCATTATGGGAACAATTGAAGATTATGATATTCACAAGAATATGTGTCCTTGTATATGCACTGAACATATTGCAAGTGATACTACGAGTACAGCTTAACATAATTGGTGGTTACCTGTACAGAGATTCAGTCCGCGAGGAAGATTCTCTTGTAGATGGTGACCTGCAAGCAAAGTATTTGTCTCTATGTCACCATTTTGTAGATAGAGGGGTGGAAGACTTAGTGAAACAGATAGAGACAGCTGTGAAGAAAGTTGTTGACCCTGTATCCTTAAAGAAAAAGATGACACTGCAAGAGGTGGAGCAAATATTCTGGTCTATACAAACTATATTGTGTACAGACACTGTAGAAGGTGACCCTGTTAAGAAAATGGTGCAGTACTTAATGGGTAATGCAGAGATCAGTGGGGCAAAACTAGACACCATTGTTAAAGAAACAATGGATCTTTTAGAAAGTGATGAAATCACCACCATTACCATGTCATCTGTAAGTCGCAGCTTCTCATCTATCATAGATGAAATTGCTAACTTATTTGTATCTAAATCTGCTCCCACCACGAAGAATCATTTAGAGCTAAATGTTGATCATGTAATCACAAATGGGGCATTGAAACTAGGAGCGAGTCCTGACACTTTTGTAGATGTCAATAAAGTAGAAATACACTTTGTAAAACTCTTACCTGTGATTAGTGAACTCATTACAAAGAACACATGTAAGGGTAACACTAACATTCCAGATTTATTGACTCAGCAACTCACATTAAGTGACAAGTTGAAACTTCTAGGGGCTAACATATATGAAGTATTTAGTAGTGCTTAGGCTTATATTATTCAAATGTGTAAATGGCTCCTGTAATGGCCTTTAAATAAAATTAATAAAATACATCATCTATGTAATGAGACAGAAATAGTGTCACAATTTATTATTGTTTCATGTCTAGGTATTGTGGTAGATAAGCTTTTTTGTAATTCTTGCATTTTGGGGACAGTAATAAAATAAATAATTAATAAAACTAATAGTTTTATTACAGAAAAATATTTCCATGATCTGAAATGAAACCAACATCCCTCTTTCAATCTGTACAACACACTTGTAGCTCTACTAGTGGTGTTGTCCATTTGCTGCAGTGATCCGTCTGCTTGTGTGCATTCTATACCATTTAAAAAAAAATACTCAATTCTTTAATCGACTCATTTATGGATGGAAATAGTTTCTGCAGGTATGTATGAAAGACACATTTTTGATATATGAAAGACACATTCACATACCTACAACATAATACGTATAAATAAATGTATCGATCTAAAAATCGATGACCTAATATGAGTTGTCAATGTTATCGCTAACTGTGTGCATCTGTTATACGGGTTTATTGTCACCATGAGTGGAAACGATAACTTAAAGTTCAAATAAAACTTGTCCGTATTAACAGTTTAAGTTCGAGAAACAATACTTTCTTAGGTAAATGGTAGGACGACTTCGTGAATTATGTTCAAAATATTTTTAATCATGATTTTTATTTTGATAACATACTTTACAAAATAAAATTCCTACAAAATATGCAAAAAGTGTACTAGAAACCCTAAAATATTAAATTTATGCTTAAAATTACAGATTATTTTAGAGTATAAATCTGGAATCTATAATAGTTATGCTCTGGCTTATAACCGCCCTTGTATGCTGTGGTCCCGTCTAGCATGTCAGATCACAATAATATTATAAAAAATGATTTATGAAAAATATTATCTGAAATGACAGTACAAACGAAATTGCCTATGCTCATATATGATAATCTCAGTCCCGACCCGACTAAGTTATGAGCGTTGAAAGGAGCTGGACTCGAACGTTTTATTTTATTTTTTGCATTCATATTATTCATGTTTTTTTCACTCAAATTGCACGCCACTGTATGCCTGGCATAGGCACCATTGCACCACACCACAATATGGATACCATCCGTGGCAGGCACTCATTTTTATTAGCTATTTTCTCTCTCCGCCGATAACTTGTAGGATACTTCAAGGAGTTGTGTCATGAAGCTTCGTGAGCGTCAACTGCGCTTCGGTTGAGTAGTGGCAGCCGCCCAAATATCTAACTAAGTATAATTTATTTTAGCCGTTTACTCCTGTTTGGAGACTCATCTACATTACAGTTAGCCTAATCTTATAAGAAGAAAGGGAAGCATCAGCTGGTTGTGAAGTGTTGGACTATTATACGTCAGATGAGGGCATATATTTTTCATATTTGTGTGATCACACAACAGAACACAATATCAGGCCTCTTGCCCACATTGCCCACTGTACAATGTGACACCCACTTTTCAATATTTATGTTAAGAGTCTCATGTAATAGGGGGTGAGCCTATTGCCATATACCGGGCACAATTCCAATCCATCACTCTGTGACCGGATGATGATATCTTTCTGAAAATGTTAAGCTAACTGTAAATTAGAGTATTAGATATAGTAAGATAAGTTAGGTACTAGTCAGGAGAAGTCGAAAGAAAAATGTTTTTTTTTCATGTTTTGACGACTGCCGCTGCTCAATTCGCTATTGAAGCCGTAGTTGACAAACATAGCATTTCATAATAAGGCTCAGTGAAGTATTTTGCGGGTTTTCGAATGAAAGGAAATTGGTCATGAAAATCTGTCATACGTCATAAACCCGTACTTAAAAGCGAAGACGCTCGTCAATCACACGGAACGATTTTTTTACTTGCGCGTCGCTGGTTAACAGTTTATTTGCTTAAACCACGCTCTGGTATGATACCGTGGCTTCATAAAAAAAATAGGTAAAATAGTTCATCATAAAATCTGTTTTAGTCCTTGAAATCGTTTATAAATATGTATTACCAAATAGTTCTGAGTAAATGAAGAAGATATGCATTGTGTACGGTCACTATCAACAAAATAACAAGAATAAGAAAATATAGATAAGAATATATAGAAATAATAAGAATATATAGATATTCCGTGAATAACATAGCACTATTTTCACATCTTTGACCTGATTTAACTCAGTTCGGACTGAGTTTTTTAAATAAGACCTTACCTATATTTTTTTTGTTTGTGTGTATTTTCCATATCCGATCAACTGCCGCGAAAAAATTAAAAAGCTGTAGGTACTCTTCATACTAATTTGGTTATTGTCAATAGGTACCCTGCCTGAATACCAACCGGCAGGGTATGGGCTGACTTAGGTGATAGGATACTTTTTATCCCGATTAATGCGCCCATGGGATAAAACCGCAAAGCTGCGGGCAAAAGTTAGTAATAAATAATAGAAAAATTATACAAAAAATATGCAATCATCGACATTCTTCGAGTCGTTACAATAGCTAATATACTAGTATATAATAGCGAATATTAATACTTAGTTATTTCTACATAATATACTTTATTATAGATTTTCATTTCATGCTCATTGCAGTTTATTTAATAAACATAATATAAGTTCTTTAGCTGTATCTACAAAGCCTTATTGGTATGTTATTTTTTTTTCACTATCCGACAACAGATGGCGTTAGTAGTAATGAAATACTGAATATTCATTTTATATTATTTTATAATATAGGGTTTTTATATTCTTACTGTTTCAAGTGTAAAAAATGTTATTACTAGAAATTTTTATTCTGTTCTCAATTACGCGGGACCACACAATAAGTAGGTAGGTATACGACAATACCTATAGGATGTAGGTAACATGAAACGTTAACAAAAATAGCGGGAAATATAGGTTCCAAATGTTAAACAATAATAAAAAATCAAAATGAAATATAATGTAATAGGTTTTGTTGTACACAAAGAGGAAGAAGTAGATACAGGTTAAAGATGTAGGTACCTATCTGTAACTCATAGATTCTAGCAGAACTGTAGATATCATTCTTGTATCATTAACTCATGTGTCAATTCGACACAATTTTGGTTGGAGGGCAGCGTAATTCTTATCACTTGCTATAATTAAGTAATTGATAAGGATAACTTTCATTGTAAAACTTTATTGAAAAATGTTTTTATAGCGATAAGCAATCACGATGTACGAAATTGCGAATGTAAATGTAGTACTAAGTAGGTACCTAGGTAGGTACTTTAGTTTCATGCTACTTGACATTACTCACTCGGTTATAGCATGTTTACGACATGAAGGCTAATTAAAAACAACCTCTTAAAAACATACTGCACTGCAGAAAGGGGGTTTTATTAAGGCTTCATAACATTGACCGAATAAATTCAATCATTTGCTTCTCTCCATTTAACCCACGTCGTTTACTTTTAACTGATATCTTATATGATTGATTGACTGCCTCGTTGGCCGAGTTGTCGCAAGTGCGACTGCCGGGCAAGGGGTCTCGGGTTCGATTCCCGGGTCGGGCAAAGTATTACTGGGTTTTAAAAAAAATCTCAGTAGTAGCACGGAGTCTGGAATTGTGCCCGGTATATGGCAATAGGCTCACCCCCTATTACATGGGACTCATAACATAAATAGTGAAAAGTGGGTTCGGGGATAAAAGGCGTGATGTTATGTAGATTTCTTATAAAATATGGTCGTCTCTTTGCTGACAATTTTAAAAAGGCATCATGAATCGTTCAGCAGTTTTGGTGTGAAAACACCTAAACTAGATACTGAGTGATCACGCGTAACTCGTAAGTAACACACATTTGGATATTTCATAATATTTTAGTTAAGAAAATCCCAAATGAGTACCTATTGAACTAACCTATAATATATTGAATAAACCTACTATAGAACTTTTATAAGGAAGTAGGTACCTACCTACCTGAAAACTAAACACACAAGACGGAAAACAAAACAAACGTTTTTCTTTGCTACTAAAAATATATTGTACAAATCTATTTAAAGATGGCAATTAATTTTAATCAAGACGTTCTGATCTCTTGTTCGTTTCGGCATCTAAATGAGTGACAGTGGGTAAGTAGAACGGCTCCCTGCTGTACTTTTTAAAAATAAATGCAGCCGATACAATATTACGACATTTAGTCACAGCCGCACAGCTGTAATCTTATGCAATGGTTAAGATATTTTGATGAATGCTGAAAACCGTTCCGTGCACATGTTCCAATCATTCAAAGACAACCAAATTCTTCTCTACTATGGGTTGTATTTAGTTAACTATAGTTTATTGGGATCAAGGCGTGATACTTACGAAAATTAGACATTCGCATTAGTCCATCACATAAGTTATGGAAGAATATTAGATACCAACACGATTCACCTAGTAACGTAGTTTTTGTTTTGTCAAACTCAGTGAAAATGTTTGAGAAGCAAATTCAAGTTAAAGAACTGAACCTCGCTACATTACCACGCAGATATTATTGTACCAAATGAAGGCAGAAAGGTATTATGCACGACAGCACGAGGCGCTATGCGGATGCGGATGCGATGTTTCGAAAACAACCGCCATAAGTTTTTAAATCTGTTAAAAAAGGAAAAACACGTGGCCAATACTTTTAAATATTGTTCTACCAGTCTACATTTAATGACGCATTAATTATCTACAATTGAATAACGATTAGATATATTGTTTAGATATAATTTATGGCTCGTTCGTGCCTATCTAGTGCCGCACTTGAAGCAGTCAACTTTACCTACCTTAAGGCAACTCAGTCGTTGGCATTTCATTTTCATTTTATACTAAACATAATACCTGTGAAGGTACGTAATTTTTCCTATAAATTAATTTAACACATATTTATAACATACCTACATAGATCTCTCGAAATAGGGTTATAGTAGAAACCTATATAAATATTCGTCCCTATTTGCATGGCCACTGTTCAGTGAAACGTAGTGTCTTGGAAGTAAATCGGATACATATATTTATATAGATCGATCTTCCTGCTAATACATAGTTCAAAGCTGCGTGTGCATAGATATTGGCAGTAAGATATGTTCTTGGTTTCACATACCTATATTAAAAAAATGTCTGGGTGTTTTTTTATAAGTTGAATTAGTAAATACGATATTTAATTTCTACGTCTTTAAAGACGTTTTTCTGTAATCAAGTACTTAGGTACCGACAGTTTCATTGTGAATTTTTAACCCTGCAGACAGGTAAAGTCCCGTTTAGTAACCGGAGTTAACAGTTCTTAGGCCTACTTGAGTAGGTCCTAAGTCTGAAGGTCTATTAATTAACCCTTATGTCCTGATAGACAGTTGTCGATAATACTTTCAGTCTTTCACGTGTGTCGTCGGCAGTCGAAGTGACGTCCACCTGGAGCGGTGGGTGTGTGCACCGTGTGTGCCTGTCAATGCGGAGTGGATATGCGGCAAGCGGCGTGACGCGGCCTGCGCACGCAGCCTCGGCCCGTAGTTGCCAATAACCCGCTAGAAGCCGTAGAGCGCGCGCCACTCGCTCCTGAACAAAATATCGACGCGTAAACCTACTACCACCCGAATAACTCGTTTCGAAAACTGTGCCATAGTTTTACAGTGCAAGCGTTCACAATAAATCGTTGGATTGTATAAAATTATCGCTCTTCATGAAAACAGTCGATCAGTGCACCGCGTTATCAGTTTATCAGTGAACTGTTGAACACGTTTTTCACGTAAGTACAATATTATATTATTATATACCTATGTATATTTATTTTACGGAATCTGTTTATTCGATTTAATTTCTTATCTCACTGTGTGAGTAAATAAATACTTCCCGCAACGTATAGAGAGGTCTTTGAATCAGAAATCAGAATGATTTAGTGACTTAAAAATTGACTGAAAATTATTATTTATGACGGCACTTTTTCTTAGAATATTTAGAGAATGAGTCTACGTTCAAGATAGAGGAAAATACTTAAGTACTTTTACTCATATTTTCCTTTACGTACCTAAGCCAATGTATATGATCAGTGAATAATTCAACCAAGTCTCGATTTACTACAAATATCGCGCTGTCTACTTCACCACGGTAGCTCTACATTATGTCGCTTGCATTACTTACGTAAGTTATTATTTCCAACATTTATTTTTCTTATTATATGATAAGTAAGAACTTATTTTTATTTTAAATACAATTGCCTAACTGTAGGTACCTACAGAGGAACAGTTAAAACGCACGATGTTTAAAGCCTATGTATTAAAATTATATCGTTTAACATTTAAAAAAAACACTACAATATTATTAGCCACAAAATATATAATATCTTCAACAAAGCTGAACATAGATAGCTATTGCTAAATAATTAAGGAACTTATACGTATTAAGAATACAGATTAAATTATCTATACAAGCTAAAAGGTTACCGAATCTTGCGCGCTATTTTAATTATGTAGCAAATATTAAATCTTATCTACTCTCGAATAAAAAATACTTAGGTATAATGATATTTTCGGATTCATTTGTTATATATGTAGTTAAGTATACATCACTAAATGCGGTTTTATGGGTTTGCTTATCAAACAAAACAGATTAAATATGAGAAAATTATTAAACGTAATGTGTTAAACTAACTATGCTTAAGCGTTCTTAATTAGATGAAGTAGGTAAACCTAGGTAATAGTAAGTTAATCATGACGTAATGTTATATACGCATATTTAATTAGCTATTACTCAATATTTTTAATTAACATTCAAACTCTAACTGCCGCACTCAGAGTCTTTTAAACTGTCAAACACCAAGCGGTCACCGGTGACCGCGACCTATTGTTCTTTAATCTGTCAAACACCAAGCGGTCACCGGTGACCGCGACCTATTGTTCTTTAATTGTGTCTATAAAACCGGTACTCGACGAGTTAATTGTGTCTATAAAACCGGTACTCGACGAGTTAATTACTTAACCCAGTCCTTAACACTTGCTTTTGGAACAAAATCGTTACTAAGAAATAGTTTAAGTAATTTCTCTGAGTACGGCAGTAAGGTACTCATTTACTTATCTCATATCTACGAAAAGGATCGCTCATTTTGTAGAGATACAATGCATATCGTACATAATAATGTAGGTAGGTATCGGTATCGAAATTTTATTCTAGCGAAGAAAATTACCTTCTAAAGAGAAATAGGTATTGAAGGTTGTAAATGAATAGATAACTTGTAAATGAAACGAAAAAGTAGCTTGTAATCAGCTTCAGTTTCGAATACCCAAATTAATTATGTCACCACTGACAAACGATGAAGGAAACATCGTAAGGGGAATATCTTTTTATGACTAGGAATCCGCCAAAAGGCTCCAAATTTTTTGGGCAGAAAAAGTAAGGAGTGTGAGTTTCTTACCGCACTAAATCATCACCGTGGTTTTTATCACCACCATGAGGGACACCGGGTCCTCCTAATGAACCAGCGCCCTGACTGAAAAATGACTATTACTTGAGAAACCGGCATTAGGTACCCTTGAGGTTTGTTGTAATCGTGAGTAAACCTGGCCTATAATTTAATACTTAAATCCGAAACATTTCTAATATTATTTAGGCACTACGGTGGAGTAAAAGTTTATGAGTAAACCTGGACTTATGTTTTGTATAAGAAGTTTGAAATTACTAAGCCGCCTTGAGATGATGTTCAACGCTCGTTCCTTCTCCATGTGAGAAGAAGCTATCACTCAGCTGTGGGCATTTATAGATTTTATAGTCTGTTGAGTTGATGTAAGCCTGAAATCAGTAATCTGCCTTGTGCAAGCTTGCAGTGATCAATGCGTAGTCCTTAGTCCTTGTGCATGGGACAAGCGGCAAAGCCCCTTCTGCTAAGCAAAAGGCTAACCTTTTGCTACCACTGCTAAGAGTTGAACAGTTTACAGGCTTATATTGTATACATATACCATCTTAATATGTATACGCATTAAAACGCGGATATAAATGCCTAAGTAGGCACTGAGTACGTAATATCTCCCTATATCTACGATTTAGATAAGATACTTTTATTATAACAAATTACAAAATGAAATTGATAAACTTTAACAACTGCTACCGTAGCACAGAGTTTTACCGACATCGACAATATTGTACTTTTTATTCGCATTAGTAATCGATTCTACTTTAATTGACTTAAGATACTGACTCCAATCTTTTCTCTTCGTAGTGCTATTTGTATCTACTTTAGATAGACCTCGAGATACGCAAGTACCAAAACTGGAACAATGGCTAGTTTTTATTTTAATTAGCTACTCTGGCTTTACGAGTGCTAGGTCTATCTATTATTGGAAAAGTGCCATATAATACAATACAACACAGACGATCAATTCTTTATCTAAGCACTGGTTCATTAATTCATGAAACTGTATTGTCTTTCCATGAAAATGGAAATTTCAATTCTTTATTTATTTCATTTACATATTCAAGTACCTACCTACGTACAGGCAAGTCACCCCAATCTTTTAAGTGTCTGTAATCTCATGATCTGTATGTATTGAGTATAGGGCTTTATTGCCAAAATAATAAAGTAGAATCTCGTTGACACAGTTGACTAATTGGTATAATAGGTAGTTTAATCGAAATAGATCGTAATAAAGTTTGAATTTAACAATAATAAGAGACGATTTTTCAATCATCCTGTGCCTTTAGCCAAACGCCACTTTAGCGCTTGTTTACAGAGAGAGTAGAAAAATAAATGTACGGAGATGACACTGACCAGTGTCAAAATTTACGTCAATTCCATATAATTTAGTTTTCTATTCTATAAGTAACATAGACAAGCGCTAAATGGCATTTGGCCACAGCTGCAGTTAACTGTTAAATGTAGAATAAAATTGACATTTGACAATTATAATGAGGAAAAATGGACAAATATTGAAGGTTATTCCTCAGTTAAATTTTATCTGAACATTGAATATATGACCCTAAAACCTTAAGTACCTACTCTTAACTTTTAGAGCTAACTTAAACGCTCTTCATTAAGGAATCTAGATTAATATATACACAAGTGTTGATATCAAATTGAAGTGGACATAGAACATTAACCTATATCAATATCAGTAACTAGATATAAGTAATATGGAACTATACGTTGTACTTATGTATTATAGGCACAAAATATAATAACCACGGTTTAAATTTGGTTTGCCTTACTGTTAGAAAACTATACGTAATAAGGATATAGTACCTACATTTATATTATATTATGGTCTTACACGGGAGATAATTCCAAACTTTGTGCGAAGTAGTCTCAACTGACCAACCTACGCTGAACATTAACCCTTTGAGGAAAAATAAGGTTGAAAGTATTCATTGACAGACATTTTCTAAACACATAATATAACATCGCACCTTTTATCACCCAGGGGGTAGCAGAGATGCAGATTACGGCACTTAATGCCACTGTACAATGTAACACCCACCTTTTACTATTTATGTTATGAGTCCCATGTAATAGGGAGTGAGCCTATTGCCATATACCGGGCATATTTCCAGACTCCGTGCTACTACTGAGATTTTTTTTAAAAACCTATCAATACTTTGCCCCACCCGGGAAACGAACCTGAGACCCCTTGCCCGGCAGTCGCAATTGCGACCACTCGGCCAACGAGGCAATCATTTCTGAAATAATGATATTATTAGGCACATGCCTAAAAATATCAGATCGGATCGGAGAGCAGCTTACATTACATAATGTAACTAATTAAAATTGTGAATTTGAAAGAATTGAATACCTAGTACTTAATTAAATATACCTGTTTGCGACGATAAGAAACCGCTAGAAATGTGTGAGCCACCATGTTGCTGTTTTCAAATTAATATCAACATTCATAGAATATTAATGTGTCGTGGAATTATCAATTGTCGGGGCTATAATTAAAGGCTGATATTAGAACAATTCTTTAATTGGCTACTTAAGAAGTGCCCAGAAAGCCATATTGTGATCTAGCCAATCTTGTTCGACCCAGGACTATACCTACACATACACCATGCTTAGCTATCATTACGTCGGAGAGTAGCTTACTCAACTCCTCATCGTTTCGGATGATCACAATTGCATATGATCCTGGTTACGCTCCGGCGTAACCGCATGACGGTCGCTTATTATGGTGTGCTGGCTAACATCCAGGTCGTGCTCTTAACAAAGAGGACCGAGGACTTCCTGGCGAGAACAAGACTTAAACATAGCTTACAAATGTCGAAGAGGTTCCCGATGGTCAACATGTAGGTAAAATCTAACTGCTTGTTACACATCATTGTCTAGACACCCAGAAAGACAACTATGATCCATTTCAGCTTAGTTTATGAACACGTTCTCATCTATTCTCTGAAACTGATTAGTAGTACGCGACAGACAATTGACTGCCATGTGCGTACGCCATTCCTCTCAACACAATAGTATTCTTGTTCGATTGGAAGTTTATTCGTAAACGTCTTCAGTTTTCATAACATACCATCGTGAATTCTTTGAGGGATGAGCGAACAATGTATTTCCTACTTAGTGAATGAATTATTATTATATAATTGTTCTCTATTATCCTTATTCATGATTTCTTATCCATATCCTGCATTTAAAAATATAACACTTTTTTCACATTCTCTAAATGCATTTACTCTCTCTCTCTCTCTCCCTCTCTCTATCTCCATATACTTACTACGAAATGGTATCTCAATCGGCACTATGATTGGGCCATCAAAGCATTACTACATTTAAACCCACGAAACCACAAAAAGTATTTTTTTTACAATTTAGAACTGTACATACTTTATAGGAATACCAATAGTGCCTACCTCCGTAGTAAACAGGTTCCAACCACACAATTATAATGCCCCCACTAATTAAAATATTTTTCCTTTTACTAATAAGGGAATAGTATAATAATCTGCATTAATAAAGCAATTAGTCGATATAATTTTTACAACAATAACAACTTATAGGAAACAACTTGTGATATCGCAATTTATGTATATTACCTAAATATACAACATGTAACTTAATTAATTCACATCATGAAAATAGTTTGTTCAGAATCGTTAACTGAATCGATTTATATAATTTTTAGTATAGGTAATTTTTTATCCTAAAAATAATTAAAACTACGGAAAATATTGTCATATTAACCCTGTATACAAATCGAAATGGACCGTAAGTCAAAGCAATAAGACTTTTAAAATCGCAGTTTTATTTGTATTCATACAAATTCTATCATTCAATACTAAATAAAGAAAAATAAACCTTATGACAAGACCAGTAAGGATGCATAATACATGTTAAATTAAAAATTTAGTGTATGTATTATGATTATAACATAATATTCTAATTGGGGTGTTTGAGGGTGTGCGTTAATTGCGTTACATGTAGTACACCAAACTAGCAAACCCGGTGAACTCCGTTTCGCCACCAGGTGGCTTCGTTTTATGTAATATTTCGTTTGGTGATTAAAAGTAATTTTTTTTGCTATAAACCTCACGGAGCCCGAGACCATTCGAACTAATGCAATACCGTGGAAATCGGTTCGTGCGTTCTGGAGTTATAGCGTCAGGAAGGAAAACTCGACTTATTTTTATATAGTTAGTAGATAAAACCTACTATTGGTACCTAATTAGGTACTAATTAGGATGTTTTTTTCTTCTCGTCTTCTGATATAAGTATTTTTATTACCTATTCATGTCCCTGGGACGCACCGGACTTCAGTATTCCGGTGTTTTCATGGTTGTATCTAGTGTAGATCCTGGCTTACAGGAGTTGCAGCGGTTTTACGAAGCGGCTTGGTCCAATACAAAAAAAAGATACCTACCTATGTGGACGCTTCGTTTATCCTGGACCAACTGCCCTGCAGCAGATCGAATAAATGGGTGTTTTACAACTCACACAAAATGACGATAAGTAAGGTCTATATATCTAATCTTAGCTAGTAATTACTACCTACTACCGATAACCTTCCATACTAAATTACAACAGAAAATAACCTACATCTGTTTGTTAGATACATCTTCACACCAAAACTACTGTACTGTTTTTAATGAACTTTGTCAAGAGATCGTACCTTGAACGGTTAATATTATCTAATACGCTACTTTGGTTAATTATTTAACTCCTTTTTTTACGTATTTATCTTTTTTGATAAAATTTATTTATTTATTTTATTAGATACACTACCTACATATATAATTATATAAACTCGCATTTTGATCCTGTAGTTGATAGTGTGGTTAACTACAGATTTACGATGACGAAGCGCCACCTAGGTACCTATTATAACCTTTACATAGATAAATTATCTTACATCCATCTAGAACTAGTACTAATAAATCTCGTTTGTTACTCCTTCGCGTCCAAACGGGTGAAGGGATCGAGATGAAATTTGGAACAGGAGTAGATTATGAACTGGATTAACACTTTGGCTTTTATTTTATCACGCGCGAAACCGCTAGCAGAAGTTAGTCCGAGCATAATAACATACTTACCGTAGTACTTATTTACAAAAAAACAATTAAGTATTCATATTACAAAGAGGCACTGACATATAGTTTTTAAATAATTTAAACACAAACTTTCACTTAGTTAACTATTTATTATATTATACTAGGATAGATATGGTGAACACGCACTAGAGTGCGTGTTCGTCAGAGTCTCATAACTTGGAAACTGCTCACAGCGTCACACAGGATGTTTGAAAATAATTTACCGGAATATTTTGATTTACCCTCTGAATACATGATAATACTTACTCGGTCGAGTTATTCATAATCTTTAATGATCCATTGTACATCAACAACAATTTGTGACGATTATTTGTTGATGTTTATGCGAAGTAATTATTGTGAAACATGTTTCAGTTTCATTTTACACCTATTCTAATACTTATACGAATTCGGTATTCTCGACTGATTTCGAGCCACAGGGGACCCGATGCCCAATACATATACATATTCTAATATGTATTTTTATACTTTAAAATAAAAACCATTAAAAGTGTAAATAGTATTACAGAAAGATGATTGGTGTAAGTCGATCCGACCGTGCTGTTATGACTACATCTAATAATAGACTAAATATACCAGTAACAACCCATGTTTTTCAATTCATGAAAAAGTGGGTGCTTTATTAAGTACGAGGGCGGGTCAATAAGTCCGTGACTTTTTAAATGAAACACAATTTTTTAGATAAAATGTTATTTTATTTTTCAACGTAGTCTCCTTTGAGCTCTATACACTTAGCCTAAAGTTTCTCCAATTTTTTAATCCCTTCCAAAAAATATGTTTTGTCGAGGTCTTTAAAATAGGCATTTGTTTGTGAGATGACTTCGTCGTTGGATGCAAATCTCTTTCCACCGAGCCATTTCTTTAAGTTTGGGAACAAGAAGTAGTCACAAGGGGCTAGATCGAGAGAATAGGCCGAATGAGGGAGCAATTCGTAGCCAAATTCATGGAATTTTGCCATAGAAACTGCACATGTGTGCACCGGTGCATTGTCCTGATGGAAAAGGACTTTTTTCTTGGGCAAGTACGGTCGCTTTTCTTTCAATGCCTAATCGAATCGACCCAATAAGTTGCTGTAATATTTGCCATTGATTGTTTTTCCATTTTGAAGGTAGTCAATGTGGATAACACCGCGTGCATCCCAAAAAACAGCCGCCATGACTTTATTGGCTGACAAACCCACCTTTGCCTTCTTTGGCGCCGATTCACCCCGAGAAACCCACTGTTTTGACTGCTGTTTGGTCTCCGGTGTGTTGTGGTGGATTCACGTTTCGTCCACGGTTACGAATCGGCGCAAAAACTCGTTCATATTGCGATTAAACAACGCCAAACATTCCTGTGAAATTGTCACACGCTTGCGTTTGTGGTCGATTGTGAGCAAACGCGGCACCTATCTTGCGGAGAGCTTTCTCATACCCAAATAATCGTTTAAAATTGAAACCAATGAGCCATGCGAGATGCCTATGGCTTCCACAATCTCTCTCACTTTTAATCGCCGATCGGCTAAAACCATATCGTGCATTTTTTCAGCTATTTCAGATGTGGAGACCTTAACAGGGCCTCCAGAACGTTCGGCATCTTCCGTGCTGATACGGCCACATCGGAATTCAGTAAACCACTTTTTTACCATGGAAATGAATGGTGCAGAGTCCCCATAATATTTATCAATCATAGCCTTGGTTTTCGTAATGGATTTTTTCCGCAAAAAATAATGCTTAATGAGCACACGAAATTCACTTTTTTCCATTTTCTTCTCAGTCAACGCGGTAGTCTGATATTAACGACTGTCAAAAACCAACTAAATGTCACAGCTTGTTCAATTTTTGGCAGGAGTCATCTGACAGATGACTGTTGACGGGAGCAGTGTTGCCATTTCAATTAAGAGGCGGAAAAATCAAAAAGTCACGGACTTATTGACCCGCCCTGGTATCTATCGAATTAGTAAACCTATCAGATAGATGTGTTATGTTATCACGAATACCGAACAGAAACTACAGATAAAATAGAACAGAGATGAGCGTACAGAAAAAGTAATTATTAAATTTTAATTCGATTGTCACCCTTTTCTTTTTAAATAACGTTGAAAATCTACATAATAAAGAAATATACAAAGAAGTAACTTGTACTGCAGCAATCCCGAGACCATGTTAGTTTCGTTTTTCACTAGACGAAAGAGCTGTCAGCCAATCGAACTGTCAATTACGTCATTGCGAAAGCGAACAAAAAAAAATAAACAAAAGAAATGGCGTCTGTATTATTTTGGTCACTATCGTTTGTTTACATTAGAATTAGGTTCATGAAGTATAGACATTCGATATTTTTACGAATCCATTTATTTTTGTTTGTTATTGGAAAAGGGCTTGACCACAGTATATTAAAAACAGATTCCTTATTATTTCTAATATATCGATATACTAGGCAGAGTCCTAAGAGTATACCTGCTTTTATAACACCTACGTTTCTAACATACTTTCAGACTCCGTATTGTACTTATAGACTTCATTCATATTGTGCCGCATGCATGAAAAGACTGAAGACTGTTGATGATGCGAAAGAAATATGTAAGAATCATCTTCATAGTATGGATAATGGACGTGACTTTGGAGTCGTGTCCATGTTCCATAGTCTCTGCCTACCCCCATGGAAGATAGGGCATGAGGTTACGCATATACCTCTAGGTACTGTACTTATAGTTCAGTCAGTTAATTTTTGATCTTCAATAGTTAGCAGCCGTCCTTTTTGTTTAAATTCGAAATAAAACATTCAAAAAACTCGACTTCAGGTTCAATATAGCTTATCACGGTAAAAAAGCATCGAATACAAGCTATGACAAGAGAGAAAACAATATACGAGCGTGCACCGTTCACACGGATGTGTTCCAGTTTACCACAAAACAAGTATTCATGGCAAAAAGCATAGCGTACCTAGACCACGATCTTTCTCACTTTGACCTATAGACCTAGATTCAATGAATTGACAGTGTCTTCGCTGCACGATCCTCTTTCGAACAAGACGAGTGAATCAAATCCGTAGTAGGCACTTATTTGCTATACTTTAGTGTGAAATCGATTAGTTTGTTACCGTTTAATCGATTGGTAAAAGTAGATGTGAAACGTATCACAAGAATTAGCATTAAGTACTCATTAAATCTTTTTATTTCCTCAGAGGAAATGTAAAATGTAGGTACGCTTTAGACGAGGAAACTCCTCGTCTACTGGAAAGAGTAATTTTTTTTATCAAACGATTGGTTTAAATTGTCAAAAATATATACCTACAATGCATAATATTTCACACTAATTCTAAGGATAGTACAGCATTTTATAAAGTTTGGTATACCTACAGATAAAGCTTATATTTTTTTTATCTTATATATATTATATCTTATTACTATTATATAAAGCTGGAGAGTTTGTTTGTTTGGACGCACTAATCTCCGGAACTGCTGCTGTTGGTTGTATTGGAAGCTTCGAACACAGGCGTAAGGTTGCAAGCCTTTAGTCTTCTACCGGATCCATTTCAGAGAGTGTGCGAGGGAATTGCACAACTTGATTTCCCCTAGTCCTATCCATCAACGTACCACAAGACTATCGGCAAAGCGTCACCGATTCATGGTAGATGTCCCACCCACACGCACGTACTGCTAAGAAGTGAAATTCTTTGCTAGAGTCTGTATTTCCTTAAGGATATAACCTGGATGCAAGAGTGAACAGGTTGCTTATGGGTCGACGTGCTCCAACGTAGGCCACATCATCGCTTACCACCAGGCGAGATAGTGATCAAACGTCAGTCCCATCTAATATAAAAAAAGAATAAATCTTATTGTGTTGGATAATCTATTTATCAAGTTCAAGGAAGGCTGGAGGCTAGAAAACATCACGCTATCGTAGCGTGATGTTTTCTATCTATTAGAAGCCGAGAACAGAGCGAGTGAAACCGCGGAATTTGCCAATGTACGATATATGATGGAAATAAAAAATAAACTTTGTATGTAACCAGAGATATTGTCATAAAGGGAGAGTGTCAATTCATTTTATGCTCTCCTCTAAGCTCCTCACGGTAATGATCCTTCGTGATATGTGAACGTGTAACTTTACGACCATCTTTATGGATATTTGCAAAGAGATTTGTTGCCACGATTCACTTTCAAAGAAATCATAATTCTGACTTTATCAGTACAAATTAGGACTGAGATAATCCGCTTGGAGCGTGTAAAGTGTATCATTAAAGCAATCTACCTCTATAAACTTTATTAATAGGTGTCCCCTACCCTAAATTTGATAATGGTGATGGTGCTTCATCAGCCTGTTTCCATCTACTGCGAAAATAAACGTTTTCTAAGCTCTTTTCGAATGCAACCACTACTGAATAACACAAATAAGAGTTATAATTTAGTTTAACATCCCGCAAAACTTTCTCAGAAGGTACTTAGATAGAGTTGGATTATTTTTAGCCGACTTCAAAAAGGAGGTTCTCTGTTTGACTATATCGTCTCGTCTCGCAAATGGCTGAACCGATTTCGATGCGACTGTTCAAGAAAGTGTTTGTTACACATATGAGTCGGTTTTTTTAAACGTAGTTTGTAAAATAATTATTTTTTATAAATTTTTAAATTGAACCTCAAGAACAGCATTACATTTCGACTGCACACAAAATATCTTATTATGATTCAATCATTGCATGCATATGTTGTACGTATGTATGTACTAACAGGATAAAATCGGCAGTAGTAGCCATTAAATAACAATTCTGTGTAACAAATCTCAATAAACACGTTGTCGGCCAAACTAATGGCTTTACACTAAACTAACGTATTGCAAAACACCATAGCATATAAAGGCCGTTCGAACGTTTTCCACAATCGTGGTAATTGCTCGTTAAATCGACAAATCTAAATTGCCGTACAAAATACCGAACGTTGAATTTAAATATTATTATGCGGCATTTTGCACCGGACGTAAAAACGCATTAGAATGTACCCACCGAGCTACCACAGCACCGACATATCCTATTTAATAACTATTGTCTGTCAGTCCGCTTGTTATTGTCATGTGACAGTTTCTATAATGAGTAGAGTAGAAAAGTTACGTTTTTGACCGTTTTTTGTCGTTTACAGACTATTTTTGATAAAAACTGATATTTTATGTAATTTCATGCTTATTATCACATCCCATATATATTATATTATACTCCTGACATCCCAATTATTATTTTTTTTAATGAAATTCCTGCATGAGGGATAAAGCTCATGAAATGACTGATGGTGATGGTTATTTTTTAAAATGGTTTTAATTTAACTTCCATCTTACGATGTTGTTGTTTGTTCCTGTATAGATTCTTATTTTTTTCTGAATTTATATTTATTTATATGAATTTGTATGCTTCCAGGCAAAACATAGACGAACTCGCTATATTGCATTGTATGTCAATCATTCGAACAACTTTATATAACGTATGTTAACAATTAAATGATTTCATTTTATTTTTTCATTTCATTCCGTTAAATCCTTATTTCCAGCTACGTCCCTGTACGTTTCATTTAAAAATGTACCCTAAGACGAAGATGCATTTGGTTACCTTATTTCGCACGGGGTTCTTAACACATGCTATTCATGTTACGTGGTTAATCCGGCACTGCCAGAAACCCTTACTCTAAAGTAGAAATAATAAATCACAATTTATTTTTACATCCAAAAACAATTTGTTTAAGTGACTATGGAAGGCCAATTAACACGATTACTTAATTGGCCTTTTCGTCCATTAGTCACCATCACTGATAACACCGCCTACTAATCTGATAAATGTACCTATATAATATATATCTATGTGTAGTTTAGTCCCGACATAACACTTCAACGAACAATTACGACCCTGAAATGATATCAATAGGGCACAAGTACTGGACTATTTCTTATTAATTTATGATTAAGTAACTAGCTTCTACCAGCGGGTTCGCCCGCGTTCGCGTGATGTAAAAAGTACCCTATGTGTTATTGCAGACCATAATGTACCCTTGTTCCAAATTTCATCCCGATCCCTTCACCTGTTTTGACGTAATTGAGGAACAAACATACACACATACTCACTTTTAGTATTATAATATAATTATAATATTGGTAGGAAATAAGTGACACAATAAAAACTTTCAAATAGTCGGATGGCTTATCTAACCAGTTAAAACTAAGTTACCTAGGACCGATTTTTTCTTTCCACCCATGTGGGAGTCGCCATTCGATGATTTCCCCCCCTTAAAAATAAATAAATAAAAAGAGCCGATTTTTCAATCATCATTTAATTCTCAACTGTAGAATAAAATTGACATTACACAGTTATTAGTATGGAAGAATTGTCAAATATTGAAAGTTATTCCTCTGATAAAATTGAACTGAGCATTGAAAAACCGGTCCTTAATATATTTTTCGTATAATTTGTGTGTATTTACTAATTCTATCTACTTATTAGAATGTAAATGTTTCGTACAAAATCACCCAGATATCGTTTAGTTAGATGTTTTAATACATGGTTCTAAGTAGTACATATAAAAATAAACAACACAACATTGTTCAAGGCGTACTAACAAACACACAACATTTTGTCTCTTGTGAGTGTTATGTACCTATATTCTAGTCTAGTATATTTACAAACGCCGGTTACATTTCCAAATTACCGGATCCTCGTGCAGTGTCCTTGCTCTACCTGAAAAATCAAACACTAATCCGATTAACTGACAATTTCAATAACCTATATTATTAATCCGATTTGGTCCGATTTGTGACGTTACTTGTGCGGAGTTTCTATCTAAAATCGATGTTAATCCACAAATTTTGGATTTTGACAAGGACGTTGAAAAGAAATTGGAAATGTTCTCTTTCTTGAAACGAATCAAGATCGGTTATCGAAATCGGCAGTAACTAAACTAAGACTAGAATTTAAAAGTTAATGCGAATCGCTCGTAAAAGAAAAGAAAATACATAGTATAATATATATATACTCAAAAGAACGAAACAACGATAACAAATGGCATTTCATGATAAATATTCAACACGCAAAAAATACAGTGAAAAGATAAGAACTTAAACACTTCCATAAATAATCAAATAGGTTTTAACCTATTGATAAGTGACTAAACTAAACTGCATACTAAAGTGTTCTTTAAACCACACTTCATACATCAAAATATGTTCTAAAATTTTATGTTTTTTCTAACTTTATACCTTAAAATTGAGAATAGGTATGTACTTACTTATGTTAGGTAACAATATTCAATATCAAATTACCAACAACTGTGTCAACAATATTGAAATTCTAAAGATTTTACGCCATTTCACGCATTCGTGGTGTGTACAGAACGTGTAAAGAGCGTGAGTTAAACTATATAACTACATTATTTTATATTTTGTATAACACCCCAAGGCAATAGTTTACCATATGTACAAGAAGAGTACGGCGCGTCGCGTTCCGCATGCGCCTCAAAGAGCCATCAGACCACTACAGATGGGGCCCAATAGGGCTAATGCCAATACGGAACCGCGGAGAACTTAAAAGGTCACCGGGTCTCCGGCTCCAAGTGCAGGAGCAAAAACAGGGTGGTTTTTAGTCAATAAGAGTCTGATACTCCCTCCCGCCTCACCCGTGCGGGAGAAGTATTTAGTACCTAGAGGTATTGTCGATGATTGCCCTCCCTTATGAAAAAAAATAAATTATTATGCTTATAAACTATAAGCATAATAAAAATAGTACACTGATCGTATCAATCCTAAAATATTTTCCTTTTCCTTTGCATCTCAATTTTTAAACCAAATTCTATAGGTGCATGTAGAGCATACAGTTCTCCGAGTTTGACGTTATCTTGATCAATTAACTTCCAATTCCAAACTGTTGGGTACGCAAGGTCGCTGCTATCGCGCACGCTGCTCATGAGGAAGAGTCCCTCTGTGACTCGAAAGTAGTAGAGCTTTTCTCAGTATATTTACGTGAGTTACTCGTGATTTTTAGTCTTGAGCTGAAACTAGTGGAATTAGGTTAAGACTATAAAAATATCTTACAGCTGTTTATCCATACGACTTGATATCACTTGATGTGGCCATAAAAATAAGCCTTTTTATGAAACTCACGAGGCGTAAGACCTTTACCGTACATGTTTTGATCGCAAATACTAAAATTGTGAAGTCATATGCATGTGTGGGTGTAGCTACGGATTACTACGCTAACTACAGACTACGGAACAGAGCAAGTCAAAAAAACGTCATGCGTAATAGAACCTTAAGACTGCTGCATGTCTTTGTGTATCTTAGAGTGCATGTCTATTATGTATGTATGCATTTATTGAAATTAAACAAACTTGATCAATTATGGCAACATTTTATCCAAGTGTACCAGGATCCTAATAACTTTAATAAGTGCATATTTGGAACCTATCTTGTTCAATGTAAGTGCGAAGCCCAAAATTATCTGACACGTGTAAATATTGAATTATGTGCGTTGCGTGTGTGCAAGCTATACACGTATCTGTAAAAGGATCGCAATTGCAGGTAATGGCAGATGACGGTACAAGTAATAATGTCAATTATCATTTCACACTTGAAATAAACATTGAGTAAGATGAGCTCATGCCATTGGAACAATACAATAGGTGTTGATTTGTATGATAGTAAATAACGTTAACTGTGAACGTGATTGCGAAGAAAAACTTGGAACTAATCACCTTTTAGAAGGCATGGCATGAAGGCAGCAATATTTGAACTGTTCTCTTTGAAGCATAACTTTTTACTTGCAAAAGTAAGTAAAAAGTTATCTCAAGTTATTTGATGATGGCATATATTATTTTCACTATAGAGGTATGTCTTTAAATTATTCTCACATGTGTGTACAATATTGGAATATGTATCAGAGCAGTGTAAAACACACTTTTTTCAAAAGAATAACGAATGGAGTTTCTTGCTCGTTTTTATCCACTCGAATCGACATTTTGGAACGAGCACCTAGCTTCACTGACGGACAGACTGACAGACTATTATTTATTACATATTTATTGACGTTTCAAAAGTACCAAATTATGGTTTAATTGAGTTTGAGTTTGAGAGAATTATAAAAGCAGGCACACTAAAGTAACAGTCGACTACGATACTACACATATTTTTAAACGTTGCCGCACACATAATTTTTCTCCGGTGTCGTGGGTGCGTTTACAAACATTCGAGTTCACATACACATGACACCCAGACCCGAATAGTGCGAGAATGGAACACGCTACACGTTGCGCGGCAGCCAGTTGCCCAGCCACCGCACCAGGCATGCAGTCAAAGACATTTGACAAAGACTGGGGAGTTGGCGACCCGCATTGAGCAAGCGTGGTGATTAATGCTCAAACCTTCTCCGTGTGAGAGGAGGCCGGCCCTCCTTGGTGAGCAGTGACCACTTATATGCTGTTGATGATGGGGAGCAGCGCCCTCTGAGGATCTGATAAAACTCCGATCATCATTCACCTGAGATACGTGGACGTTATAACGAACCCTCTTATGTGGAGGGCTGCGTAGTCCAGCTGTAGGATATCATGGGCTGTGGATGTTACGGATAACGATACGATACAATACGCCCACTTTTCAACATTTATCGTTAGTCCTCTTATAACATTTTTCTAGAAAGATTTGATACCTAAAAGCATAAAGCAAAAATGAATACTACAACAAGTATGCGAATATGCGATTGACTATTCATGATTAAACAACTCATGTTTATAAAACGTTCGTCATACTTTTGTTTTATAATATTTTATTTCCATTATGCCATTCACTTAGTTATTTTATTTCACCATCTGCATTTATGAAATCACGAGACATACATACATAGATAGGTACATAACCTCACGGCTGTCTCCCATGGGGGTAGGCAAAGACTACGGAACGAAAAGGAAAAGGAACCTACTATAATATTCGATGTTCGAAGTTCGTATTAAAATATCGATTAAATTGTCTAAAAGTATTTTAACTCGAATTTTATCGTCACTACATAGATATAATAGATACCAAAACTCACATTATCGTTCCTAATTCAAATGGTGTATATCTAATACTATCATATCACCATTATAATTTGGACAACATAATGAAATAGAACAGATCTAAATAGTGTGTTGTGGCAAAAGATCTGCGCCAGATGACCAGCTCTTATCGAGCATGCACGCCATCGTAATTCCATTTCATGCCGACGATTTATTCATTTCGTTCTTTAATAACTTTATCGTAATGAGCAAATGACGTTCGGTTACAGTACAGACGAAAACAAATCTGTCAGAAATAATACACTGCACATATTAGAGAATTGGATACGTTTAAACCTTATTAAACGATTTATGTAACACGTGTTAGTTTTAAGATTTCTATTAGCCATACTTGGTAACAATGTAGATTGAAGTTTAAGAAACATAATATATTAGACAAGTAATTAAAATGCGTGCAAATTATAGTTTGAGAGATTTATAGCGTTGTAAGTGTATACTATTAGAATGTCACTTACAATACTAACATTCTTTAAAGAATAGATTACTTTTAAACTATTATTAAACTTTTACTTTGATGTGCAAGCATCTCATTTTTGTTCTAAGGATGCATCAATTCATTGGGAAAATATTGAAATAATATGAAAAATAAATTCGATAACACCTAATCTATTGAACTATTAACTAAAGTCTCAAAGTCTACTACAAATGTAAACAAACACTGTGTTTATTTATTTCACATAGAAAACCGTTAGGGACTGTAATGTCAATCTATTAATAGATATAGATAATGTGTTTTTACCTTTAAATAGCGTGACCTTGACATGACCACTATAGTCTGAAGGTCTGAAGGTCATGAACCTAAACGCCTATGTTTATCTAAACTCTTAATGGCATGGGGACAATGAGGAGAAATGTCAGATATAGGGTGGTCTATTTGCATGTAAACAAGTAAACATAAAATTATTATAATGATGTCTACTTAGGTTCTACTGAAATATTATGCATAGGCCGTGCTTAGACATAAAGCATGTTTGTGATGTATATAATTTCTACTTCTCTCTGTGATGTATATAATTTCTACTTCTCTAGTTTTGCTAAAGTAAACGCGACTGCCGAGTTAAGGGGTATCTGGTTCGATTACCGGTCCGATTAAAGTCTTACTGGGTTTGGCTTTTCGTCATTCTTAGCTGGTTCACCTGACCCCTAACCACCATGGGACTCATACCTTTGAAAAATCCGGTTTTAAATTGAAGATGAACACCTGAATAACTTTATCTAACCCGTCGAGGATTGTCTATTAACGCATAAGGTTGTCATTTTATGTCATGGTACTTAATAATAAACTGAGGCCGTTAAATAGTATCCTAATATAAAAAAATGTTTTATGAAATACATCTCTGTTAATACTAATAATACTACCTACTTCTTGGAAATCGTAATGTTATGTTAAATTGGCATTGGTACTACAATCGTACGTACCACAGTGATAATGAGTGCTCTGGTTAACCCGTTGTTACAAAGGTTCTAATCGAATTATAGAATAGTAGGTACATAAACACCGTTATATTGTCAGTTGTCTGTAAATATTTACAAAACACAGGTCGACAGCCGTAAACGAGAGATTTTCCAGATAAAACGTTACTTTTTAACATCTACGAGTTGCGTCGCAAGCGCAGTATGACAGAACGGTATCGAATTAGCATCGTCTAAGTAACCGCAATGTTTGACAAATACAAGTACGCTCAATCATTAGAGTTCAATGAACTTGAGAAATCCAAATGTAACATTTTAGATTATAGATAAATGGATAAATCTTTATATCAAGATAGGTAATCGTGTGTGATGTTTTATAGACTAAAGCCTTCTTTGATGAATGGACTATCCAACATAAAAAAATATTATATCCCATTCGATGCTTTGGTGAAATCTGGTGCTGAAATTAGTGCGTTCAAACAAAACAAAGTCTTCAGTTTTATAAAATTAAGTCGTTTTTTATTCGAATTGGAAAGGTGTAACAAACACGCTGAGCGAATTTTGAACAAAGCATTTATTTAGTGCCGTTATGCATCCGGATCTTAAATATAGGGATCGTGTAATTATCCACTAACAACACTGGAGTTATCTAATCTACTATAGTTAGATATAGTTATTTCGCTATGTGGATACAATCTTCTACATCTAATGAACACCAAAACCAATCTATTGTGTAGAAAGTTATCTAGGTACTCAAATAAAGACTCTATGTAGGTACCAATCACTTGTCTATAGAGAAGATTAAAACATATGATTTGACATGTACACTTAATGCATACATTTATTTACACGGGTTTTTTGTTAATATTATATATTTACATATTTTACATGCTTTTATGCTTTTTGTAGCTATATTTTATTCATTTATATACAGAAAATCAGCTGTGTAAAGTGCTTGGTAGTGCTAAATACAAGGGAAATATCAATGCGAGAAATGTTCAGTTCTAGTACATCATTGGCTTCGTAAAATATTTTTACTTTATTGTCTTGTGTTGTGTTAATAGGAATTAATATTTCTATTGATTACGGATTCTCAACATATTTCAAACATTTACTAGTCCAAATTGAATATATCAATACTCGAAACCATTTAATAACAACATTTGTTTCTTTAATCAACATAAGGCTTTGTTCATTATAATTAAGAACTATTGTATGGAGTCCTATTTATATGGATGTACGGTGAATTGGTGAGTACCTATATACCAACTTATGTAGGTACTAAGTAAGTAGGTAGGTACATACCTAACTACTTACATAGTTACTATTGTCATTGTGCCTTGCGCTAGCTATAAAATATCTATTATTTTATAATATACTGCCTAATAAACTTTATCCTACGCTACTAGGTACCTTATTACTCAGCAATAATTATAAATCAAATTTTATATTGATGAAACTGAAGGCGAGAACGTGTCCTAGACCTACCTCCTAAGGAATTAAACTGTAAATAAGGAAATACATAAATAATTGAATATACGTCTTGTTTGCGAGTAGACATTAATAGATAGGTAGGTACCCAATGCTTAGCTTAGGTTTAACGAAACAAATACAGGAAGGTATGTAGGTACGTAGTTTAATTTTAACAATTAGGAAATAAAGTCCTCATGTGTGCTTACTAATAACGTCATAGTATCTTATTTGTGCGTTTTACACATAACATCAATTTAGGTCTTTACCTAAGTAATTCTTATATTATTTAGACTTTACCGACTGAACATCCGTAATGACTTTTTAGGTAAATTAAGGGTTGTTGTACCTATGTAAACTTAGTACCTACTTACCTACATATATAAAAGCAGGCGACTGAGGTTTAAAAGGTGACTGAGTTATAAATACCTTCTGAAATACAAAGACACCTCAGTAAATATTTCATTTTATTTTGTTACAGATGTTACAAGTAATCGGAATACGATAGTGAGGAGGCAGGGATGCAGGCGGCGGCGTGTAGCAGGGTGCTAGCTAGTGCGGCCAGGGTGGGATAGCGAGCGGGCGACACTGCCACACAGCGCGCACGCCAGCATGTGGGTGCGAGCGGCGCGCGCGATACGGGCGCTGCGCAGGGCCGCGCTGCTGCTGCCGCTGGCACTGACAGCGCTGGTGCTGCTGCTGCTGCCGCGCCCGCCCTCGCTCGACCCTGCGCCGCGCAGCCCCTCCCCGCCCGTACCTCCACCTGCCCTCGACGCCAACATTGAGGTATCTTCCAAATTGTCCAAATCAAAGAATTCTTTATGGTTACTTACTTAAACTAAAACAAGAATTGATGATCTAACGATTTAAAAATAATTTATCAGCATAATCATGAACTAATTATGAGATAATTAAGGCAAATACTGTATAACATTTAGTGCTTCATACCTAATCATCAATTAGATGGGCATTATAAAATTATATATATGCACCGGTCACACTGGTCACACTGGAATCACCAGACCTATTTAATAAATAAATACGATGCATACTTAATGAAGTTGTAGGTAAGTATGATACAAACGTTTGTAGGTAGGTACAACTCGGAACAATAAAAATGACCTGTAAGTAGGACAGCATTATCACATTCTGTATGATACTTTTAATTACTATTTTCATAATTTGTTGTTGGTAAAGTAATCAGAATGACATTTACTTACTATATAATAAAAACTTTCATGCTTTGTTAATTACGTTTTTCATTGCTACAACATGTTGAGGAAATAAAATTAACGTTAACAATGTTAAGTTTATTTAGTCAATTAAATGCCAATAATAACCGGCAATCGCCATTCGCCGTACAAAGAAACACAGCTAATTAAAACGTATCGACTTCGTACAGCATACCTTCTTTTACATGCGCTATTGTTATTTATTTTATCATCATCCATCTGATCTCTCTCTTCTATAATCGCTATCTATCTCTTTCTAACTTCTAAAACTGACTTCACACCTATCCCGCCCCAATATTATAGACGGAGCCTAAATAATGCTAGCATTTCAATATCGGTTTGGAAACACGATTTTGAAATGTAAGGTATAATTTACCAACCTTTTGGCAACTTAAATATTATGTTGCAATTTAGTACATCGGTAGGTAGATACCTGAAATCTCTGAAACGATAATAATGTATTCCGTTTAATAACACGGAATGGAAATATAAAACATTTTGTTCACACACAACACTGGTTCACTTTCTTTTGCTTCTCATAACAGCAAGAGAGGTAGCTGGAAGAAATTCTCACATACGATTGCTAATACATATCTACTTAAGTACTTAATTGTACTTGAATAACTGTTTCTGTTATGTGTTAAGTAGTTATTATCTATTATTCGGTTAATGCACCTCTTATGTTACACAATGATATTATAATGCATGAACATCAACATCCTCTTCGTAGTGGAAATAGACTGATCAAGTTTTTTAAAACACCAGAATAAATATTTTTGAATAGATTCTTAAATTTTTACGTAACAATAAAGTTAAAAATAAATAATGCTGTGTAAAATTAACGTATACTTAACAAACAACAAAGTAAAAGCGAGATTTACCTACGTCAATTAGAAATATAAATCGAAAATTTATAACAATTCCCATAACTTTAGGTTAACAATAAACTTAGTTTCGTTGTTATAAATTCAGAACTCGATCACGGAGTCGGAGTTCGCAGCAGTTCAAGATGACGGGACGGTTCAGGTGCCCTGGTTCATGCGCGGAGGAGACAAACGGCCCACGCAGCACGAACCTAACGCTGCACTGTTCCCAGAAGATGCACCTGGACAAGACAGGTTAATTATACTGAAACTTTTAATTGTTGTTAAAAGTACCAATCTTATCCAATAAAAATATGATGGTTAAATTAGCTAGTTTGTAAAAACAATCCAATTTTTACCTCATTACAGAGTCGTAAACCAATTAATGTATACGCTACCAAAAGACGAAGATGTGCCTATAAAGAAAATTCTACTTGCAAACGGGTTCGGAGCATGGGGTGTGTCAGGTGGCAGAACAGAGTTCATTCGGAACAAATGCCCAGTAGACCGCTGCACGCTCTCCTCAGACGCACGAGATGCCGCCACTGCTGATGCCATTCTATACAAAGACCACCACACACCTTTCAACGTAAAACGTTCACCTAAACAGGTAAGGTGAAGCCACAGATATAATAATTTCTGTGGGTGAAGCAATTTTGTAGGTACTCACCTTCCCTTTCTAATATCTAATAAATTTTCCTTAGACAAACAAGCAAACTAATACTGTCATTACCAGACTACCACTGGTCATTACCCGAGTCTCAAAAAGGAGATAATAAAAATTGACTGGGCTCTTCATTTCAATAGCTATAAGTTGTTTGCAAAAACTAATTCAGTCCTTTCTTACTTTCCAGATCTGGATCCTATATTATTTGGAGTGTCCTTACCACACGGCATCATTACGGCCGACATCGGTGGACGTGTTCAACTGGACGTCTACCTACCGACGGGACTCCGACATCGTCGCACCCTACGAACACTGGGTCTACTACGATCCCCTCATCATCGAAAAAGATCTTGACAGAAACTTTGCTGCTAATAAAACTAAAAAGGTGAGTAAAAAAATAGGGACAAAATAAATTTCTGTTAGTACTTAGTAAGTACCTACTAACTGTTGGATAACCTTATGTATAATCTAGTTGTGAGTAAGATGGAACCTATCATTAGGTACAGCAAAAAATAAAATTATCTTATCTTTATCATAATCTTAGCTTAGGTAACTCACCTCCATATCAGCTAAATTACCTGCCAGCCGACTTTAGGGAAGAAAAATGTCAATAGGGAATGAGTTATTTGAAAAGTTGTTTAACTGACAAATCTTCTTAACAGGTGGCGTGGTTCGTATCGAACTGTCACGCTCGTAACCGGCGGCTACAATACGCGCGTCAGCTCAGCAAATACATCCAGGTGGATATCTACGGGGCTTGTGGAGCACACCACTGTCCTCGTACTGACCCCAACTGCCTCGAAATGTTGGATAAGGACTACAAGTTCTACCTCGCATTCGAGAACTCAAACTGTCGTGATTACGTCACTGAGAAATTCTTTGTCAATGGACTGCAGTAAGTGTATCTTATTTAGGTATGTAACGGTTAATCCGTTACCCAAAATATCAACTTTATTGAATTGACATCAAATCGAAAATGCAAAAAATAAATTTAAAAAATTAGGTACTTGCCAACTAGTCAAATTCAATACTTTTTTTCAAACTGTCAAAAACGACAGTTTTCTATGAGAATACTTATTTCATAGAAATTTTACAGAATACTTATTTCATAGAAATTTTATAGAATAAGTTGGTCATAAAATAAATTAATTAAAGTGTGATTATTTTTTAATATTTTATTGTATTGAACAGTCGAAATAATTTATTTTTGATTAAGGAAAGTATCCAATTGGATTAGGTTGATCTGCTAGCCACTGCACCTTAATTTTTTAATCCTATTCGGGATTGTAGCGTTCCTGGGTTAATTTACCAAGATTAAATCCATAGCCAAATATAAGTCTAGTTTGGAACTGTCGTTTTCATTTGCTATACTTTTTACAGACACAACGTACTGCCTATAGTGATGGGTGCTCGCGCATCAGAGTATGCAGCCTTAGCGCCCCACAACTCGTACGTCCATGTGGAGGAGTTCGCTAGCCCTGAAGAACTCGCTGCCTATCTGAGGCGTCTTGACGAAGACGATAATTTATACAATTCCTATTTCAAGTGGAAAGTAAGTGTTGAGGCTTCCATAATAGGTAATTTCTTATATACATTACAGAAGAAAGATGGAGGTTCCACGTTAATCAATTTTTTTATCAGGGTACGGGAGAGTTCATAAACACGTACTTCTTCTGTCGCGTGTGCGCCATGGTACACGCGAACGAGCGGCGGCAGCGCAGTGCGCACTACTCGGACGTGCAGGCGTGGTGGCGCGACGGCGCCTGCACCCGCGCCGAGTGGCGCGCCGCCGGCGCCGCCAGCTCCGCACAACGCGACACCCGTGACAACGGCTAGCGACGCGCAAGTCGCGCCCGCCACCGCACCGCTCGTACGTTACTGCTGCGAGCCCGCCCCGTACGCGGCCGGGTTCGCCAACATGACAGTCGCTGAGCCCGGGCGCTACCGACGCATCATCTTAACTTGTACCCATCGTGTTGCGAGTCGAGCCGACATTTGTAATCGCGTCCATATAGCATAGCATACAATGGTAGTAGTGGTTCTGTTTAAGTCTTAGATTGCCGGTGTTCGGTGTTCGAATTTTCCCCCAAGATATTTTTGTAACATGAACTAGTGAGGCGTGTAGTAACGCGGATGAAATTAGTAAATTAATTAATATAAATAAATTAAATAATATTGGCGCCCAACATGGTTCTAGCGTCCTGAAAGAGTTCTTGTGAATGAGACCCGTCTCTACTGATGACTTGATGAGAATCATAGTAGAATCGCTTTTGCATTTAGCAAACAATAGCACAAATCATGTGTATCAATATTTTTGAGTGTGTAAACATTCCATTGTAGTTTTAATTTATTTACCTATTGTTAAATGTTTTTATTGACTTAATAACGAATTTTATTAGATTTAAGACATGTTTTTATATAATATCATACCAGTTTTGTGATTGTTTTTTGTAAATTATTTGAATTTTGTAAATATTTTTTAACTATTACTTATGTAGATACTACAAAAGGGACTTTAATATTTCAAGTTTGTTGAACCTAAGACCGGACGTCTCGTCGTACTAATAGCGATCAGATCAAAGCTGTAAACATACTTTTATTTTGTATGTTAAGAGATTTATGGAGTTATTTAAACACAGTATTTGGGCTAGACTTCAAACATTTGTAAAAAAAACATGTTCGTATTGATGTAATGATGGTACCTTTGTATCACAGATGCCACAGACTCAGTATTATGTCCTAATGACTTACAAGACAGCTCAATATAAAGTCTAGTCATGATGCCATTGTTTAAGCACAAATACCAAAAATTTATTTAATAATCAATTTCTTCGCACAATTGCACAAAAATTAATATTTTATTAAAAGCTATTATATATTTGATAATTACTATTGATTTTTGCACTTCTTAAAGAAGTTTTAAAATATTGTCTCTTTGCAATTGTAGTTAAAGTTCTAATTTGTTTTCACATTAAAGTTGCTAATTAAATTGTGTACATTAATATTGTTGTGTTATGTTAAAATGTTATCTTCAATCTTTTAGATGACAGACCTCTAGGAATGAAATTGCTGCAATTAAATTAGTATATCAAGAAATAAATAAATTTCTGCAGTACATTTTTAAGAGATGGTGGTATGAAGACTTAAAATGTAACTGGCTGTTAAACAGAGACTGAAAATCTTTAATGATTTATGTTATATTCTTATGTTTGGGGAAATCGGTAAATAGGTGAAATAAGTTCCTTGCCATAAACAATAAGTGCATCTGCAATAACTATTTACAGGATTATATAAAAATCGCGGGTTACTCAGGTGAATATATTGAGAAAAGCTCTACAGTTTTTTGCGCTGCGAGCTGCGAGCCCAACGCGCCCTCTGCCGGACACCACGAGCGTTAGCTTCCAACTCCAGCGGCGGCGCATTGAACGATATTAAAGCGCACGGTACGTTCACCAGCGGCGCGGATAGTGGGTTTGATTCGGTACAGGAAAGGACAGGTTGAGGAAGAACCCCTCTGTGGTTCGAAACTTGTACAGCTCTTCTCAGTATATTCACATAAGTAACCTGCGATTTTTAGTTAATTTCCTTACAGGATATTTAAAACCCAGATATAGGCAGACTACAAACTTTTAATATTGCTAGTTTTGTCCTAATGAAATTAAATGTATTTAAAATATCTGAATGTTAAATGTAAAGATCTCAAGTTAAATATAATACCAGTTAAACATACACCCAGTTTGTTAACATAAGTATGATATTGTTATTAATTGATATCCCCTTGTGAACGTTAAATTAGATGAAATATATTTGCTGGTTTCATGTCAGTTAGTGTTCTCCAGATAAACATTCCATTTCTGTTGTTTGTTTGTGAATCATTATCTAGTTAAATATTATATAGACAATCAGACATAAATGTTATTAAAAAATCTGTTTTGTAGAACTTGTATGTATAAAACCAGTTATTTTACATATTTAATTGTATAATAACAAAGTATGTCACACCAAAAAGTATTTAAGTAATGTTACAATTAAATACTTCAGTGATACATGGAAGAGCCGTTTAATAATAATTCCAGTGCATAAAGAAACTGTTTAACTACAAAGGCATTTTAATACATAGGTATGTTGTGATTAAATCAATAAATTATGAAAATATATTATGCTTATTGCAGTACAATTAAGCCACCAACATGACACCTAGTGTTCATTTCACAAATAAAACAATTAATAACAACTGAATCATGATTTGTTTTATTTACAACTCAACAACAAATAATTTACATAAGGTGAAACAACAAACCAACATAAATATAATGCCTGGAATACTTTAGATGGCTAGGTAAGCTTTTTAGAACCAATATACTGTTTCAACATGTTAATAAGTTTCAAGTTGCTATGCAACTGTAACTGAACATTGACACATTCTACAACAAAGTTAATAGTATTCTGGAATATACTTTGAGCTTTATGCATGTTCTGTGGAACTAACACTCCAAACCAACGAAGGGGATTAACAGTGTTCTTAGCATCATTTTCAATAACTTTCATAAGTTTAACTCCATCTTCCTCGGTTGTTTCACAAATTGTAGAAGCTGAGAAATCAGGGCTGCTCTCAGTAGGGAGCCGTGCTGTGCTCACAGAGCTCTGCCCCATGATATAACGAGACTTTGCTAGATGAATACTTCCATTTTTGATACTGGTCTCTATGTTTAATTCGCAACGCATCTTTTCTTCCATCAAATGCAATTGTTTCAATATTATTTTATCCAGCAATTCATTCGCAACAGCCTCGGTTGGATCAACAGAATCTAAAACACAAGTAACATAAACTGTTAGGGTAAACTAACTAGTTGAAATTGGGAAACCGTGGAAATATAATTATTTACTAATGTACCTTGGCACTCTCCGGCCATAATTTAGGTTCCCTATGTGTATATTATTAAAAACTAATATTCTAATAAGTTAATGATTTCAAATTTAAGTATTTAAGAAGTATTACACATAAAAGAAAATAATTTGTCGTCAACTAGACTAATTCTCCACAATACAAAATAATAATGACACTGACAATCTGTCTATCTGACAAAAATATTGACAGTCATGTGATTAAGCATTATTTTCTGTTTTCACCTAGTTTAGGCTGCTGGCTGCCCGAGTCGAATATATCCGAAATTCGAAAAATAGCAAGATACATAGGATATAAAATGTTCAGCATTATTTTATAATCCCTGGAAGCTTATTTTATTTCTCGATCTTTGTTAGAACGGTGGTTTCTTAAGTTATGTTATTAAAATCAGTATTTTCTGATAGATTAATGTTCGTTTAATCGTCGAAAACTGTTCTACCTATTGTCTATGGCGTACCCATTTCTTTTTTCTTTTTTAATAGTCTATGGTAAATTTTAGCAGTAAAATCTGCGCCGCCATCTTTGACCGCCATCTTAACATTTTTGTCATTCGTGTGTGGCATTATTGGTTTCGTATATTATAGAAAATTTACTTCAAGATAAAGAAGTTATTAATAGTAACATTCTTAAAATAACATCAAGCGATGTCGGACAAAAAGCGCTTGCTAAATGACCTCAGAGTTATAGACTTACGGGCAGAATTGGAGAAGCGCAACCTAGATAAAAGCGGTGTTCGCGGTGTGCTCATACAGCGTTTATCGAAGGTAAATATGTGACGTGTTTATTGTATGAAACGTGTATTATTGCAATAGTTAGGTATCAACAAAATCAATGTATGAAAACAAAATTCTTTTTTAGCATTTAGAAGAAGAAGGGCACGATCCTGCTACTTTCAAATTCGAATTGGCTACCGTAGAGGCGAAAACCCCGGCTAAAAGAACCAGACGATCGGAGAGTACTGTTGAACAGGAAGCTGAAGATACTCCAGCCATGGAGGATATGATCGTGCAAGATGACGCTGGAGAGGAAGAAGAAACAGAGCAAGGAGATGTAAAACCCGACGTATCCAATTCTCAAGCTGAAGACACCATGGAGGTCGAGGAACCTGAAAAATTAAATAGGAAAAGGGAATTAAAGGAAGAACCAGAGGCAACAGAGGCTAAAAAGCCTTGCCTCGACAAAGATACAACTAATGAGGAAGATCACAAACTAGAGAACAACACTGATGCTGAAGACAGCATTAACTTGGATATTGGTGATGATGAATTGCTCAATGAAGAGGTACGTTTCTATTTCTTCAGTGTTACAGTTAAACTCCCTCCGGTCACCTCCAAAATATCCAACGGGTTCATGATGGAGATAGATTAATATGAATTTAAAGTAATTAATGAGCAAATTGATAATGAGTTAGAAAAATACAACATATTTATTTATGTACCATTTATATTTTATGTATAAGAAATATACTTATAGTATTATAAGTATCTTATTTTTTTAATCATCTCAATTTTTCTAACATTACTTCGGAAACTGCTTTTCAACCTAGTCTGTTTCAGTAATTATATTAATAGTATGATACTGGAATAACGCCAAACATCTTAAACTAATATTGATGTAATTTGTTATGCAGGCATGTAACTTTATGCTAACCTTGTATTTAATCTCTTTCAGACTGAAAACAACACTAAACCATCTAAAAAAGGTAAGTTTAGAATTGAATTTAATCCATTTTCTGTAAATAAATGTCTACTTTTTAGATCAATAAATGGTGGATATTGTTGTGATAATGGTATTAAAATACTCCACTTGATATTTAATGTTTCTAACTAAAAGAAATCATGATAAAAATATGACATTATTGAACTGAAGTAATGTGCCAAAAATAGAAAGTATTAAATTCTTCAGTATGTGAACTTAATTAGTTACGAACCTGCTTATGTTGCAATGTTTATCCAAATGCTGAAATAAAAAAAAAATGTTGCGGTTTACAAGACTGGAAAGTTGTGCATAGCAGAAGAAAAATTTGATTAAAGGCAAGCAAGCATGGTGCATAGAAACAGCTGCAACACAGAATACAACCATAAACTAAAAGAAAGAGAACAAATGAAATTGTTTGTAATTCAGGAGGAGTACAACTGAAATGAGCCCAGATTGAGGTGACTTTCTTTGCAATGATGTGGTGTTTTGTATAACTTAAGTGGCAGGGAATTTTCAATCACTGCAGCACTCTGGTGTCCTACAGTTATGTATGCTTTACTATGGACATAGTAGCTCATAGCTGCTATGCTGCCCCCATATCCAGATGGTGGTGTTAATGTCCAATCAAGTTTTCAGGTCAGGATATTTTGTATTAACATCAAACAAGTATGAAAAACCTGAAGAAATCCAACACTGTCTAGCCGAGATAGAGAAGAGGCAGGGTGGGCCGCTCCCGAGTCTCGGCGAGCGACCTGCGCTGGCTCAGCTGATAACCGCAACTGACGTAGATGAAGCTGCGGAGGAGGAGGAGGAGGACGCAGCCGAGCCATCGAGCGACAAGTCTGCGCCCGCCGACTCTGCAGCGAACGGCGACGACGAGCCTGCCGACGATCAACATCAAGTAAACTCCGAAGCCCCCGCCACTAGGTTGGTGAACGTCGAACGGCCGCCGTGTCGCCGCCCACGCGCATCTATAACTTCGATTATTCCGTCATCCAATACTTTTCTTTCGTTATCACTACAAAGTTTTGCACCAAACATTTGGAATATGGCTGCTCTGTGGATCTCACTACAACTACCTACCAACTCTTCTCAACGAAATTGTCGTGCACCGCGTCGTGACCAGCGACGAGCTGCAGTCTGCTGCATAAGCTTGGATGCTGTTGCTGACATCGGCTTGCGGTCCGCGCGATACTTCGGCAGCTGCTGTGCGCTACGCAAGGTGTTTGAGGCGACGCCTGCATCCCTGCTGGAGCTGTCTTCGTTACTGGCCTCGCGGTGGAGTAATGGTGCAAAACTTTGTAGGTGACGAGTGTCGCTACGGGAATCTAAAAAAATAATGTCACCAAACAGCACATTAAATTTGGGGAACACATAATTAAAATATTTATGTTAAAATCCGAACCTTAATTTGTATTGTTGAAAATGCATTTTTTATATATTTTATTGGTTATTAATGCTTTGGTCTGTTTTTTCAGCAATGAGGATGAGAAGCATGAGAAGGAGATAAAAGGTTGGTATAATACTAATCCATAACTTATCATTAAACTACCTTGAAAATTACAGAACAAAATTAATATTAAATTTATTTTTAAAGAAGAAAAAGACAAAGAAGCAGATGGCGAAAAGAAAGAGAAAAAAGAGGAGAATAAAGAAGGAGGTGCTAGAAACTTGTGGGTCAGTGGCTTGTCTGGTGACACACGTGCTAAGGACTTGAAGCAACTCTGCAGCAAGCATGGGAAGGTAAACAAGCAATGTTTTAACTAAGGCAACATGGTTGATGTCCTTATGTTATACTCTTGCAAAACAATTCATGTGCACAGTTGTAACTATAATTTTATTTCTAAAATGTTGTTTTTGTCCTAGGTGATTGGAGCCAAAGTGGTAACCAATGCTAGGACTCCTGGATCTCGTTGTTATGGCTATGTTACGATGGCAAGTGCTCAAGACGCTGAGAATTGTATTAAAAACTTGCATAGAACAGGTAACTACTTAAAAGATGCACTAAAGTAATGAAATATGATTCTAACATGACATAAAATGACTGCTACTCTATTATTTTTTGACAGAATTACACGGGCGTATGATTTCTGTTGAGAAGGCTAAGTCAGAATCGGAATCGGCTTCACGCCGCCAACCATCCGCACGTTCGGAACGACGTCCTAGCAAAGAACGTAAAGAAGAACCTAAAGAAAATGAGGTGATCATACTTTTATAAAAACAATAAAATTTCTTACAAAAATTGTTCTGTCATCATGAAGTTAAAATTTAAATAAAAATAATGTTGTTTCAGGATAACAAAGAAGGTATCGAAAAGACAGTGAAGAAAGAGAGTGAAATGTCGGGAGCAGAAAGTACTCGGTCCACTTCACGAACACGCGAAAAGTCACATCGTTCCGATAAGGTTACATTCAACTTATTTAAAAATTATTATATGTATAGATTATTGCTAAAACTATATAAAATTAGGTGTGCAAATAAAGTTCTTAAAGCTTATTTCACTATTAAGTGCATCTAAAAATTACTTGCGACAATTTACAGGATCGTACGAAGCGAAGCACAAGGAGCCGAGAGCGTCGGCGATCGCCTCGGGAGGTTTTGTCTTTTTCCAAAATTTGGGTTAGTATGGGTTTGGGATATGGTTATACACTTCTCATCAAAACAATCGAAAAACTTGCATAACTTTTGAAATGATGCGCAAATTGGAAAAGCTTAACTATACAAACTAATCTATAAGTTGTAACGTTTTTATGAGAATTGTATATTTAGTATACAAATGCATGCGTAAATCATAGATAAAGTTTACTGGGATCTGCCGTTATCGAAAGAGGTCTATGTTCAGTAGTGGACGCCTTTTGGCTGATAATAATAATTATGATGGTGCATGTAACCAATCGGAGTTCATTTTCGACTTTTTAAATAAAGTGGAAAATACGATCATTTAGACATTGACAGTTTGACCTTCAAGTGTTTGTGCAATGGCATGTACATTGTTACGAGAATGTTATGAGTGTGTGTGCGTAGTATAACTGTGTATGGAATATAAGCTAATGGGTTAAATGTATGGTGCAGAAGGAGCGCGACGTGGCACGTGCACGGGAGCGGTCGCGTGCGGCGCGCGAGGAGGAGCGCCGGCGTCGCGCTGCCGAGGACGCGTTACGCGAGCGGGAGCGACGACAGAGACAGGAGAAACATCGACTCGCACTCGAGAGGGAGAAGCTGAGGGCTGAAAGGTACGACTATCTCATTACTTTTGTCGGTTGGTCAATCAGGTTGCGTAACTATTTCTTTTACACCAAGCACGCAGTACATAAATAAAATCGTGATATACAATTCACTCTGATGGCAAACAGAGGAACTGGAAATAGAATCAATGATCAATCCAAGGTTAACTTATTTTGTAGAGAAAAAATTGAACGCGAAAAGAACGAGCTGCTTCGTTTGGAACGCGAGCGTCATAGACTGGAGCGAGAGAAACTCGAATTGGAAAGACTGGAACTGAAACGTGCTCAACTAAGGTAAGACAGCTGTTATTACCGTACTTACTTCAAAATATTCATTTCTGTGACGTAGTTTCCGCTATACACACCTGAACTTAGTTCTGTCGTCAAAATGTACTTTTCTACAATTAAGTAAGTAAATTGAAGTCATGTGAATCCTCAGACTGGAAGAAGAGCGTCGTAAGCGCGGATACGAGGGTAGTACATATCGCAAGGCAGGCAGTCCGCCGCCCGAGCCTGCGTACGAGCGAGACACCAGGCATAAGCGACCGCCGCCGCCACCCATAGTAAGTACCAATAACTTCTACATTATTATTCTATGTTCCTTACTGACATTGTTTATCCCACTTTCGGTTGTTTTAAAGCTCGAATTACTCTTGACACCTATTTTTTATTCAGACCTATTGTTAAGAGCTTCTCATAAGAAGTCAAGTAGTCAAATCAGTTACCTTAGACATTGAATTTAAATGTAGTTGTAAAAACTTCAAACACCACATTAATGATTTAACTTAAATTTGACGGTTTTAACAAATGGCGACTTTCCTCACGTTTGATATTTTTCACTTACATAATAAATATCACCAGTCGTCCAGCCGAGGACAGTTTGAAGCACCGCCTCCACCTCGGTTCGAGATGACCGCGAGCTACGAGCGAGGAGCTGACAAGCGGGATCGCGAACGTGACTACAAACGAGATTATCCTCGTCATGTTTCATGTGAGTAATTATATTTTACTCGTGTGTAAGCGTAAAATATATTGAACTATGCTACTAAGGTGTAAATATTTTAGTTCATAATTATTTATATTTGTATTTGTAATGTATGTATTTTCATTTAGTAATCTATACTTATAATAAATCTGTAGAGAGGTCAATTCTGTACATAAAATATATTTAAAAAATAACTATCAAGGGGTGGTTAGGGATCGCTACTGATGCCAAAAATGCAATCAGTAAAATTTTTGTCTGTCTGTCTGTATGTTCGTTATGGAAACAAAAACTACTCGATGGATTTTAACGAAATTTGGCACAATTATTCTTCATACTCTTGGGCAGGTTATAGTATACTTTTCATTACGCTACGATCAATAGGAGCAGAACAGTGAAATCAATATTTCCCATATTGGGAAAACGGGAGAAGTTACTCCATTTTTTAAGCTTCCGTCGCGTGTCCAGGCTTATTAAAAATTATATATATAGGTAGATTATGGTCTGAAGTGATACATAGGCATTTTACCCCTGGGATCGCGGGCGAAGCCGCTGGCAGAAGCTAGTAGTTAATATTAATTTTATTTATGTAGTCTTACATATAATAAATAATTTGCTACTAATGTTTTATTTCACTATTATAATGAACAGAATAATATTAGTTAATGAAAAAACAATATTTTTTCAGCTGGTAACATGAAATACTCGAGCAATGGCGGTGCCAGTGAAGACTCCCGGCAACCAATGCCACCAGGAACCAGGCCTAAAGAGCCCAGGTACTGAATTAATCTTGTGTCATATACTGTTTAGATTTGTATTTTAGTTTTTGTTAAGATCATACTTATAATTTGTTTTATTTGTAGTCGCTCATACGAGTCTCGGGACAACCGTTCGTACCGGCCGTCGCCGCCCGGAAAACCAGAACCACGTAGCTGGAACGCGTCCAGTCGTTACCCTGATGCTGCACCGCCTTCCAAAGGTAATTTATACATTCATAATGTATTAGATTGCGGTTAATTACAAGGCTTGTTACAAGAAACTGAAGTAATAAAGTTGTGATTTTCATACAAGTTAACTTACGAATCGTGTCAATTTCTACAGAAAAGCAAATCTCCGTCTTTAATTTCTAAAATTATTAAAAATAAGTATGTAACTTTCTTTTATTATTGATGTTTTAGGTAGTAACGGTAGTGGTGGAGGCGGTGAAGCTTGGTCGAGCGGCGAGGCACGTTACGGCAGTTACGAAGCTCGGTACGCGCCGCAGTATCAGCCGCCGCCGCCGGGCGCGCCCTACCCCGATCGCTATGCGCCGCCGCCCCGCGACTACCCGCGCAAATACTAGTCACGTAAGTATCTTACACTCAAGAACAGTTGTCTAGTATATACCCCGTCACGAGAGTTAAAACAAACACTTCTTCCGCCTTGCCCCGATTAGGAGGAATCATTTTATTTTCCATCCATTCCGAAAAGTAGTATTCCGCGTGCTATTTCATAATGGAAATAAACAAATGGCTTAGTGCCAAAAATGAATACTAACACAACTAAAAGTTTGCAGTTTGTCTATTATTGGAATTATTTCCGACTGCTCTTCATCAGCTAATATGAAATTTAATCACTTCTTTTGTTTTTTACAGGTTTGGACAATTCTTGGCGATTACGGTTCACATGTTTATTTCGTACGTTAGAGTGAATGTTATTATTTTATAATGCAACCTTTCTCAGTTCAGAGGGATAGTATCTATCTCTGAATAATTGTACGTGATATTATATTACTTTTTGTAATAACTCATTGCAAAAATTTTAGCTTTGGTGTCACAAGACTTATATTTAGCCCATGATTTTCCCGACTTCTAGGGGTGTTATAGGATAATATGTAGCTCATTCCTTAATATACAAGTTGTGATGACTAACATTAATGATAATATAATTGATTTGGATCCTTTACTTGTAAAAGTTAATTAATTATTTCCCATGTATGTATGTGTAAGACTTATTAAATCTTATTTTAATAAGTCTTATCTTCAGACTAGCTATTATTAGTGCTTATTATTATTCGTGTGCGCCGCTATCAATGGTTTTATCATGTAATACTTGACCAAAATGAACTAAGGTATTAAAAAATGTACAGTCAACGTAAATACATAATAATATATTACTAAACGTTTGTACAAAGTTACATTGGGTATGATAGGCTAATACGAATATTATACTATTTGTGTAAAGTACCTATAGATGATAATGTGATAAGTAAAAACATATAAATGAGACTGCAGTTTTATTGTACTTATTTACCCAAAATAATAGATATTTATTTCAATACTACTACTACCTGCTTATTAAGCCTTTAACTGCCGACAAAAACTGTTAAGACTAATCCTCCGCTAGCGTCGGACAACATTATCCGACACGGCAGCCAATGCGTGAATTTATTTTTTCCAATACGCTTTCATAGAAAGATTTTATTTTTCAACCATTTTTTCAAACTTATCTCAACACGTACAATATTTGTCTCTTATGTACTATCAAACAAAATAATAGTTGTTACTTAACTGTCTACTGTGGCACTAATCGGTTGTAACAAAAATACGTTGATTTGTTCCGAAGTCCCTATTTTTATTTCAAAATCAAAGCATATAATTTAATATGGTACTTTTGAAACGTCAACAAATACAAAATAAATACCTAATAGTCTGTTCGTAAGTAAAGCTAGGTGCTCATTCTAAAATGTAGATTCGAATGGAGAAGAACGAGCAAGAAACTGCATTCGTTACTCTCAGTCTGTTTTACAATATCTCTGATATATATTCCACATGACATACCATCACGCCTTTTATCCCCGAAGGGGTATGCAAAGGTGCATACTATGCCACTGCACAATGTAATACCCACTTTTCACTATTTATGTTATAAGTCCCATGTAATAGGGAGTGAGCCAATTGCCGTATATCGGGCACAATTCTAGATTCCGTACTACTACTGAGATTTTTTTTAAAACCCAGTAATACTATACCCGACCGAGAAATCGAACCAGAGACCCCTTGACCGGCAGTCGCACTTGCGATATTGTATTATTCCAATATTGTAAAAATTAATACTACGCATACGTGACCATTTGTTTCGGAACTCTCACTCGCTGACCGCCAGATACTGGTGTCATCCACCTTGAGCTCGGTTTGATCCTAGGTGAGAACAATGCAAAAACACACTTGACGCATTAACAAATTAAATAAAAAACAAAAAAATCTTATAGTCTAACATAGTGCTTACATATGCAACCTGACAATCCATAAAATAGTGCTTCTATACAAGAATCACTGTTCGACGATTTTCCCCGCTTAAAAAAAACAAAGCAAGAAAAAGGAAACTTCCAATAAAGAAAGACATTCTCGATGCCAAACGTAAACTAGATTGCCTATATTAGAATGAAAGTATTAAATATTAAAATTACCTACCTACTATTGGAAACTGAGTAACTACCGTAACTACTGACTACATTTGAGTATTGTCCAGTGGAGCCGAACCAACATGCTGCCAAGCATTCTTATCTTCAAGATAATCTGTCAGTTTGTAGTATACAAACATTATATTTTCATGTGTATTGACAGGGCACCGTTAAAATATTTATAGTTGTAAACAATTTTCTCAGTGATTCCCAACGGGGCGCCGTAAGTTACATATTGCTCGGATAGCCTGCTTCTGCTTTTAAAAAATTTATTCTATTTCTGCAGCTCGACTCCGCAACAAAATGCCGTACGACATAATGCTGTGGATAACTAAAATATACAAGCCTTGCTGTATCTACGTCCGTGAGCTGTCTAATCTAATTGCAACTTATGCTCAATCTTCAAGATTGAGCTCAGCTGCTGTTGGGCGCTTTCGGGAAGATTGAATCATCCCGAAAGCGCCTTTATGTATATACGGACCCCTATTGTCTAACGTAATACCTAAAAATACAGTTTCGTCGACATATTATATAAAGCGGTATATTCTTTTTTTGTTTGTTCGTTTGAACGCGCTAATCTCCGTAACTACAAGTCTGATTTGAATATTTATATTTGTGTTAATAAATCATTTATCGAGGATGGCTACAGGCTATATAACATCACGCTACAACCAATAGGAGCTGAGCAGAGCGGGTGAAACCGCGCGGAAGTAGCTAGTACTATTATATAAAGCGGAAGAGTTTGTTTGAACGCGCTAATCTCCGTAAGTACAAGTCTGATTTGAATAATTCTTTTTGTGTTGGATAGCGCATTTATCGAGGATGGCTATAAGCTGCAAAACACCACGCTACGACTAATAGGAGCCGAGCAGAGCGTGTGAAACCGCGCGGAAGTAGTCATTTATATAGATTATTAAAAAGACAAACGGACCCCACATTGAACCTTGAGGAACGCCTATTATCATCCCAGACCAGAACCATGTGTTAATACCGTTAACATGAACCTTTAACTGTCTATCTTCTAAATAAGGTTTCATTAGACGGGCCGCGGAGTTTTAAATCCTGTATGCAACTAATTAGTGGAACTTAAAGTAGATATTGAAGTATTTTAGATAACAATGTGTAGTACAATCCAGTGAGTGAGTGAGTGAGGCCGTGCCCGAAAGAAATAATAAAAATTGAAATAAAACGCTGATTGGTTTACAACTTTTTTTTTATTATTTATGTAAATTACATATACAGTGACTATTATAATAATCATATATACTGAAGCATTTATTTTGTGTCATTTTGAAATAGTTACAATGTAAAGTCAATACTCGAAAACTAAGGAACAACATAGGCGGATTTTTTGTGGTGAAGCTACAAAACAAGAGAATACAAAATTATAAAGTAAATGGATGTATAAATATTGTACATTGTACATTTAATACGTCGCTTAAGGAACAACACCGCTTAGATTAGACACTAGACACTATTACATGTTTTAACACATTAAAATATATTAGAATAACTTAAAAAGTAACTCATTTATTCAAGATGTTTTAAAGATGTCTTTTTCTCCATAATAACCAACTAGAAAAAGTAGTAAAGTTTGGTAGCTACCAATATTTTAGTATGGCTGACCACACAAACATACTCGGCAGTTTAACTTAATTCTTCTTGTCTCTGCGACTGCTTATCAAATTCTGAAGTCGACACGAGAGAAGAAAGATAAGTTTCTACCAAAAACATTTACACCTTTTCAGTTTTTACATGAACTTTAAAGATGAATGAATTGATTCGAATTTATTTGTACAAGTCGCGATAAACGCAGTGTTGATCCTTATGCGTCGCAAAGACCAGTTGATTGCAGTTGCATACATAGGAAAAACAAGATTGAGTTAGTCTCGTCGGCATAATTAAATAACGAGCGTACCGCCTTATCGCTCGTTATTTAGAACAGCTTTTGAAAACATGAATACTTTGTTGTATGTATTATTGAGAACTTGGCGAAGTATCACGTAGATCTTTCATTCAAGTACAATTTTACGAATCCTAGAGTAACACCGAAGTGACGAGGTTTGTGGTCTACACATCATGCAAGCTTATCTGTTATAAATGTTGGACGCTGAGTGAGTACGTACGGGTCAATCCGCACCTCGCGACCGAAATAAGACTTAATTTTAATATGTTGTAATAATTTAATTTGATCACTGAAAGCATTTCATAAAATGGTAAAGTAGGTGTTTGTCAACGATTTCCAACCAACCTTTTTCTTTATCTGTCTAATAAAATATTACAGCAACAAATTAACATTCTGCTTTTAAAATAGAATTATAAAAATTATTGTAAAACAACATTGATACATCAAAAGAAGAAACTAAAGGGATAATAAGTAATTTAAACATTCCGTCTTACAAAATACAATGTGACACCACCCTTTTTAAAGACTATGTAATTTAATTACTTGGTATAATCACGCTTTGCGTGTATTGTAACTTAGCAACTAATTAAGGTGTATGTACGCGATACAAAATCATCCACCACCAACTTAAAATACAAAAAATGCCATCGCAGCTTCACACTGCTGCCTGCAGGTAATTTATATTTTCGACAAACATTCCGCTTGGTGTTGGGACATGTGGGTTTGTTGTAAAATCTGAATGTTTGTCATAAGTCCATGTGTTCACGTCTTTGTGTCGCGGCTCAGAAATACTCACGTTGAGATACTTCAGAGCCTCGACTGCAGCCTGTTGTCCCTGCACTGCGGCGAGACGTAGCAAACGTATCGCAGTTTCCTGATCAGCTTTGAGCCCGCCTCGACCCTGTCCGTAGTAAATGCCCAGATTGTACAGGGCTTCAGGGTGATCCAGTGAGGCGGCCGACTTGTATAGCTCCATTGCCTGGAAAATTAACATACAATTTAAAACAAATTGATTACTTTACAAAGGCGACTATTGAAAATAAAGTTCCAAATTGGATTCGTCATCTTTAATATTACACTAGTTATCTATTTTAACTTACCGTTTTTTCATTAGCAGTTACACCTAATCCCTTTTCATAGCACAACCCTAAATTGTAAATGGCTGGAGCATGGTTACGTTCAGCTGCAGATCTGGAAAACAAGACAATATTTTGTTTTATAGTAAAATTCAACAATTCCAAAATAATGGCGTTATGAAAATAGACATGATAAAAAATTAATGTGCTTTCACAATGTTCAAATAAAAGCATGCTACCCAATATTATAATCCAAAACGCCAATATTTGCCACTCTCACTGTGCTTAAGTATTGCCTGCCTCAAGTTGTAGACAGAGTTGTATGTATTAAATGTGATACCCACAAAGCGTTATTAATAGTGTCATACATTATATTGGCTTATTGGGAAGTCATTTTTTGTACTACTTAAGAGATTTGTAAATCAAAAATCTACAAGCCTTTTGTGTCATTAGGATCAAACTTAAAATCAATCTCCTATCGAAAAAAGACATAAATGAGTGCCGAAACGTTGACTGTTCTTAAAATAATTACAAAATACTAGTGGTATCTTTTGTAGTCTTTCAAATAATTACCTTAGTAAACTTAGTCCATCTTGATAGTGTCCACTCTCAATCGCCGCTAAGCCGAGTCTATTTTCAATGGAATTCAGCACATCACCCAAGTCATCATCAGATGTTTCAGAGCTAGAATTACTGAGAGTTCTTGTTACACTAGTTTTCTCAGATACATTCTCTTTGATTGAAACTTTAGGCAAGTCTTTGAAATCTTTCTCACTGTCATTAGGCATCAAATATACAGTGGGAGTAAATTCAGAGAACATTTTCCCAATTTTGGAAATGGATTCAATGTAAAAGTCATTTTTGTTTACACTTGATAAGAATGGCTGGACAGAATTCACCAAGTTGTTAACAGGGGCGCATGCTTTCTCTTGAATGTCAAGAATCCTGCAATGTTGCTTCACTTTAAAATGTATAATTTGACTAGTATACCATCCCAAAACTGCTGCACCACTCTGTAAAAACATATCATAATTTGTCATAACATTGTGCTTGATTACATTTTTGTCAATAAGACAATTAGCACTCTTCCAAGATATAAGAGACAGTATATTTGAGCTTGTTTGTTTAAGATATTAACATTATTACAATCTTGGAAGTCTATTTCCATAGGTATAAAATTTTATTGATAGGAACAGAAATGTTTATGATCAGAATTTTCTGCCTTCTTAGTAGGTCTCATTTTACTGTTCCTCATTTTTGTTTGAATAGCTAATTAGGTACATGACTAGAGTTGTTGCAGGTCACTGAACCTTCATTACATGAGGATAGCCTGGCAATCAACATACCCATGTTATAGCATCCACCCAAGTCTTGTTCAAGTGTTGGAAGCCCCATTTGTTGCTGTTAGTGCCTTTATCATCGTTGTACGATTTGCAGCATTTGCGAAGTTGGAGCCACTTACTCGATGGATTTTCTTCATTATTTTCCTTTACTGTTTCCAATTGATTATCCTGAAAGAATTAATATATTTAAATATTATTTATTCAATGCTTCTCATTGAATCATGCAACATTATTTCATGCAATATACATACATAATATTGATCCTCAAGCAATCTATATATAAAGTATATACATATTTACATAATGTAAAACATGTTAAAATATAGCAGCCATTATCATTTCAAGCATCAAAATGATGTGTCAGCTAGTATACTCAGATTAGATAAAAAATAGATTAGGATCCGCATGCAGAGCTGGCTTATCTTCCTATTGGTATAGTATCAAACAAAACAAACCAATGATCTGGGACTCATCCAAGTTTTCTCTGGGTGGTCAATGCTCCATTTCATTTCATTCTCGTTTTGGTATGTTTGACAGCGAAGTGCATGCCACTTACGAGGTGGACCAACATGTTTCTCATCTCTCTCATGAAGTTCTTTCATGCGATTTTCCTACAAATTATTTTAATATGATTTGGATTGGTTCAATTAAATTGTGAAAATGAAAGACTATATGGTAAAAGGGTTGTGTTAAAGATGGAACTCAAATATACAACTTGAGTTATTAATGAGAATAGTGAAAGTAATTAAAAATTCTAATTAAAACCATATTTCAAAAATAGTTTCATGTAAGGTTGGTTAGAGGATGAAGAAAGTTGTATCTTTCTTTAAAGTATGTGAATGATGACAGAAGAGAATAAGTACTTTAGGAAAGGACAATATGATTCTTCATTCTGTATCCGGTTACATAAAAATGAAAAATGTGCCAACCCCCAGTGAATTAAGACAGAATGAATTAACTTTAGTATGAAGAAGATAAGCCAATAACAATGATAGTAATAACAAAAAACAATATAATTTGACCAAAATTATTGGGCCATGCACATTGCACACACAGTATATTATAACTATGCATAATGATGGAAAAACAATACAATATTAAGTATTTAAGCATCTTTCATGCTGCAATGAAAACCAAACTAGGAACATATTTGAGACAAAAAAAAATGTAATAATATTAGAACTACCAAACAGCAAATACTTCTTTCACAAAAATTGATTAATTGATAAACAAACCCATTTTTTGGGATCCATCCACATCTTGGCAATTCTAGCTCTATGTTCCCTCCATTTCTCGGCATCTGGACCTTCCCCTTTCTGGAAAGACTTGCAACGGAATCCACGCCATTTAGAGGGAGGCCCTGGCTTCTTCACATTGTTTTCATCTCCTTTTTCAGCACCATGTTCCTGAAAGAATTAATTACTTTATAATAAGCTACGAGGCATATTTATCACTAGCGTCAAACCTTTACTTTGAAAAGGTTTTCATCTTTATAGGCCTTACTAGATCTGTAAAGAATTATGATATAAAAGAATTAATACCCATGGCTTGCCTCCCCACGACCATGGCCCATCTCCATGTCCAAAGTTCCACTTGTGGTCATTTGGACCATTGTCATCTTGGTGGGACTCAAATCTTTTGCGGAGTGCAAGCCACTTGCAGGGTGGGCCAGCATGTATCTCCGGGTTTTCACTTATGTTCACACCATTTTCCTAAAAAATATTGATCACATGATAGTTATATACTTTAAGTTAATAAACTATATTATAAAAACCATAATATAATTCTGTAACAAATGAAAGGGTTGATAAATGTAGTACTAACTAAAGGAAGGATGGATGAATGGTGTAAAAAAAATGATATGAAAATAATATGAATCAATTAATTCTCAAAAATACTAATTATGAGATAGTCATTTTAGAGACATTCAGAGCCTCAGTATATCCTTACTAATATTATAAATCGGAAAGTGAGTTTGTTTGTTCCACTATCACGCCGTAACTACTGAACCCATTGCTTTGAATTTTTGCAGATGTGAAGTTACAAGTCTGGATTAAATAATAGGGTACTTTTCATCCTGGAAAAAATTGATATTCTCGAGGGAAAACGAAATTATTGGTATAGATGGTGCTGTATATATTGGTATATGTCACATAGGCTACTTTTTATACTTCTGTGACCCGAGCGAAGCCGTGGGTAAAAGCTAGTTGTAAATAATTCATTTTGAATGACAGTTACATTTTTCAATAGTCATTTCATAATTTAGCACAATGTTAGCCAAGTTTGATAACATACAGGAGGCTTGAGGACATGTAACACATGGCCTATTTCATAATAATGTAGTGACATTTCAGATGAATGGTCCCAGTTAACTATTATTATTATTAACTATGAAAACCATTATTACTAGTAATTTTAATATTATTTATGATGCGACTATGTGCATTATTATTTTGATGAACAATAATATGAATATGTACAGAACAATATACATTTTCCTTGTGATTTTCTAAAAATATGAAGTAAGTAGGTATGCTAAGTGTGTACTAAATATAAATTTAAATATTTAGTGTACAGAACTATGAAAGTATTTACTCTGGGATCATATTATAACTTTTGAATAATATTCAAATAGTTATCACATTGTTTCAATTTTCACTTTTGATTATGCATTCAGTTTATAAATTGAGTTAAAAGAAATTAGAATATATAAATGAAAAGTGGTAATAGAAGCTGGAAGGGGAAATGATATGGAAAAGCCAATTTTATCTCATTAAAACTAGTTTAGATTGGCTTTATTTATTTACATTGACAAGATAACTTCTTTGTATGATTTATTTTAGACTACAATAGAAAACTTTCGGTATAACTAATAACTTATCTGTCAGACAAAAAGTTAACAAACTTGTTTTTAAAATAAACACTTTCAAGGACAATAAAATTAATGTTGATATTGGAAATAAATAAGCAATAATGTGTTACAAATAAGTTGAGACCATCATTCTAATTATAATACAATCACTATGTTTCAAGTTTGAAGGAATAACTTATCCAAATGTTATTTAAGTTTCAAAGTATTTAGGAATAGTTTGGCTTTCCAAAACAGGATGACATCACCAATATGGAAGATGCTATGCAAATATTTGCAATGGTTTTCTAAACAAGCTAGCCTACTTGTGATTACTGTTCACAAATTATCAGTATCTTCTACACAAAGAAGTCAAAAATAAAAACAATACTAATACTATGAGTACTGACTTCTTCTTTCAGATAACAGACCAATCTGTTTTTTAGATAAATGTGTTATGTCAGCGATAAAAATAAACTTGCCAAATGCATTGAAAACATACCCATGTAATGGCACCCATCCAATTTCTGTCTTGATGTTCGGGGCTCCATTCCTGATGGTTTGGCTCATTCTCGTTCTGATAGGATTCAGAACTACGCATTGATAGCCACCAAGGTGGACTGTCATTTTTCTCCTCACAAAAATTGACAGCACCATTACCGACTACGGTGGAGCTGCATCTATCGAATTGATTAGCACCCCGCTCCAACGTATCCCGAAACCTCCGCGTGACATATTTCCACATATTTTCGAAAAAGATAGATTGATATCGGCACTCCATGAGATCTAATTCACTATAGAAACTCCATTATTGGAATTGAAATGTGAATATATATATTGATTTTACACATAAATATGGTAAGGAAACTAAAAGGCTTGGAACTTTTTCAAGCTTTTTGAGGAAATAATAAGGAAAATTACAATCCGCTTCAAAACACCACACTCTCGAGTGATAATGTAATCCATAGACTAAAAATAATTATCGTACAATTGTAGAATATTCTACACAGATTAAAAATAAACAAACTCTTTCAAAAACACCCTGAATGTTTCTGTCGAGGACGTTTCTGTCAAACCCACTATTTTTATGCTGTAGGTTCATATGAATTTATGAATACCTGACTTATATAGTAAACATAATTTCTTCCTTTACTTATATAGTAAATATTTATTTATTTACATTTTAAATATTTTCATTTAATTCATATTATTCATTACTCTAGAATATAATAATCTGTGTCCTGTCATGTCAATTCAATCGTTGAAACTTTTTGTCTTTGGTACCTACTTACTGGACAACTGTCACTGAAAACTTAAAAACATAAAAACTAAACTGTTTTCGGAATGACATTGTTTTGTGTTCTTCTTTCTTGTTTGTATTAAAGACGAGGAAACTTATAACTTTATTGAGAAGCCAGACATACATAAAATAGTTTGTTGTAATAATAACAAGAATGTGTGGTCGTACTGGATTGTATGATAAATTATCAATAAAACTACTTACACCATATTGTATGAAACTTAAATTTTAAAGTATCCTTTCTACATGTTTTTCAGGTCATTACAAAAGGATAAAGTACAGTGCGCTTGCAGTTACAAATCTAAAAATGATAATCATTATATTAAACCGGAATGGCTTCCAGAGTTCAATGCAGGGAAAGACTATGTGCCTTCATACAATATTGCTCCAACTGATGTAACTCCAGTTCTGGTCTCTTCTAGTAGATTCCGTAATGTTGTAGACTGCGACAGAGTCTTAAAACCCATGATGTGGGGTATTATACCACCATGGCACAAAGTATGGAACAAAAACATTTTCACATCTTTTATTTCGTTATAATGTCTTGATTACTTAATGCTAGTGTTTTTAGGGGGACTATAAAACTCATAACCTAAGTACTAACAACTGTCGTCTTGAAAATATAAAAAGTTCCAAACTATACAGTCCAATACTGAGCAGTGGAGGTAGATGTATAATAGTCGCAGAAGGATTCTATGAATGGCAGACCACCAACAAGTTTTCTAAAGTGAAACAACCATATTATATTTATGCTCCTCAGAAGGATGGTGTAAAGGTTAATATCTTTTTTTCTTTTATTTTTACAAAAAAATAATGGAGAATATCACATCTGATGTAACTAGAGATGAGTTGTTGCTCTGCCAAAATTTTCCTAGTAGATTAAATTTTTTTTTTAAGAGTCAGCAAGGCACATGTTGTTTTCTTCTTTTTGGTCACTGTTGTGGTAATAAAAAAAGTTCATGAGAATTTTTATATCATAACATAACCCCACGCCTTTTATCCTCGAAGGGGTAGGCAGAGGTGCACATTATGGCTCTTAACCCTTTGAGTACCGTCATTATAGACACAATTATAGAACAATAGGTTGCGGTCACTGGTGTCCTCACGATGTTTGACAGTTTAATGCTTCTGCCGCTGTACAATGTTACCACTATTTTATGTTATGAGTTCCATGTAATAGGGGGTGAGCCTATTGCCATATACCGGGCACATTTCCAGATTCCGTGCTACTACTGAGATTTATTGAAAAACATCCAGTAATATTTTGCCTGACCCGGGAATCGAACCCGAGACCGCGTGCGTTACCCCAACAAGAAAGTATCTCCTAGAGATATATGAGTAGAACGTATAGTTGGTGCCTTATCTGCTGTAAATGTGCCCCCACTTAAAAAATGTGTGCCCCCTGTCGTTTTGAAAAAAAAAACGGAAAAACGATTCTTGCTGGGGTAACGTTTTTCTAGCAGGAAAATTCTAAACGAGTGATCGGAGAGAAAAAAAATGTGCATGGCCAGAGAGCTTATATGTGTGCCACTATGTGCCCCCAAAAATAAAATCTGTGCCCCTTCAGATTTTCGGGATATTGCGTTTCCTGCTGGAGTAACGTTTTGATGAATCGTATATCTCTAAAACCATTGCATGTGCCCCTGTAGAATAAACATTCACAAGTAGCTCTTAATGTGTGCCTCTGTGTGCTCTAATTAGATTTAAGGAAATATTTATAGTTTTCAAGTTATCGCGGTTTTATGAAAATCCGAAAAAACATCGCAGCGCCTAAATGAGACAAGGTATAAGTTCGCTGAAAACTGTATTCGGTCCTTCTTGATGCTAATAATAACCTTACAAAGTTTCAAAACGCTTCATGCATGCGTTTTTGAATAATCTTGCTACAAGTCAAGACGATGGTGTCATAACTTTGACGGCAAAATACAAGGAACTGGCTAAATCCCAGATGTGTAGATGTAAACCAAAATCATGTGCCTTTAATCAAAAATATGTGGTGAAAATATTGAGCTTGGAATGTTTCGCATTAAGTAAATATGAACAAAAAACCGAATTAAGTAAACAACGGCTGGTTATCCGACCAAATTTGAATGACTACTAAAAAGCGACGGATTCATACATATCGATGACCTTCTTTATTGGACGTATTATACCTAAGCTGTTGTCCGTGCAGTTGCGTTCAAAAGTTTTGGGGGCTAATTAAAAAATATATTAAATGCGGCTTGTGACTATATTAATGAAACAGCTTGTTGATGTGGAAATTATTATTTTTCTTCCCTTAATTTAAGAAAAAAAAACTTAACTTAAACTAAACTAAACTTCCAAAAGACATAAGAAAATTTGTATTTCGCGGGCTACTCTGGAGCATTCATTTTAACCCTGTACAATTTTGTCTATTCTACTGTGTAGACTATTACATGTGGCATAATATTATATTTCCCACTTCGTTGGATTTTACCATATAAGTCATCATAACATTCAAATAAATTACTATTTTTTCTGTAGCAGTGAGCCCTGTAATGTCCAACACTATTGAGTTTCGAAGCGGGTTCATATTCTATTGCAGACAGAATTGTGTACTCCTTATTATTTACTTCAATGTTACGAGGCAGATCATCCAACTTGACGCAAACGTCATGAAGTTCATAAATGATAATATCTTTAACATTGTATCTGAAGGATATATTTCCGGCGCAACAAATATGACACTCTGGAGTAAATTCTGTTCTTAAACATGCTTCGCAAGCTTCTTGTAGGTGGTTGATATCTTTAATATTTATTATATCTAAGTTCAACGGCAAATACTTGCAATTGTACAATTTGTTTTCATCTGCATGACTTATGCACATACTATTAGAGCAAACTCTTTGTCTTATAGCAGAAACAAATAAGCTAACTATTTCATAAGGTACAAGTATTTGTAAATAAGTCAAAATAAAGATATTAAATACTTACCACCGCAGTAAGTAAAAAAACAAAAAGTATACAAACAGTATCAGTGCAACTGCGTGACTCAATATAACAGTGTCCTTGGCGTCATTACATAACTGCAACTGTTTACCAATAAAAATAAATAATCTAAACGCACTTCCTAGTCAATAAACACTTTGTACCTATTATTCACTAGTAGAACATAATCCAATAACAACTTTATTTTATTATTATTACTTTTACTTCAGTGTACTCAGGCACAACACGTGTGAACCGGTTAGTAAGTAAAATAAAGAAGGTCATCGATATGTATGAATCCGTCGCTTTTTAGTAGTCATTCAAATTTGGTCGGATAACCAGCCGTTGTTTACTTAATTCGGTTTTTTGTTCATATTTACTTAATGCGAAACATTCCAAGCTCAATATTTTCACCACATATTTTTGATTAAAGGCACATGATTTTGGTTTACATCTACACATCTGGGATTTAGCCAGTTCCTTGTATTTTGCCGTCAAAGTTATGACACCATCGTCTTGACTTGTAGCAAGATTATTCAAAAACGCATGCATGAAGCGTTTTGAAACTTTGTAAGGTTATTATTAGCATCAAGAAGGACCGAATACAGTTTTCAGCGAACTTATACCTTGTCTCATTTAGGCGCTGCGATGTTTTTTCGGATTTTCATAAAACCGCGATAACTTGAAAACTATAAATATTTCCTTAAATCTAATTAGAGCACACAGAGGCACACATTAAGAGCTACTTGTGAATGTTTATTCTACAGGGGCACATGCAATGGTTTTAGAGATATACGATTCATCAAAACGTTACTCCAGCAGGAAACGCAATATCCCGAAAATCTGAAGGGGCACAGATTTTATTTTTGGGGGCACATAGTGGCACACATATAAGCTCTCTGGCCATGCACATTTTTTTTCTCTCCGATCACTCGTTTAGAATTTTCCTGCTAGAAAAACGTTACCCCAGCAAGAATCGTTTTTCCGTTTTTTTTTTCAAAACGACAGGGGGCACACATTTTTTAAGTGGGGGCACATTTACAGCAGATAAGGCACCAACTATACGTTCTACTCATATATCTCTAGGAGATACTTTCTTGTTGGGGTAACGCACGCCCCGAGACCCCTTGCCCGGCAGTCTTTAGTTTGGTGGTCAGTAATTTTTATATTATACTTACTTAATACCCAAATATACCTTGGGAAGCAAATCTGACCATGAACTAATAAGTTTCTCATACAACTACTTTCACAAAAAGGCAACCAGGTCCAATGTTTGATCTCCCAAGAATAATAAAATGCAATGTACCTATGTTTCAAAATTACAGATTGATGAACCTGATACATGGCATAACAACTTTGATGAAAATATGGGTTGGGAAGGAATAAATCTTCTCTATATGGCTGGATTGTACCACATCTGGCAAAACGAAGAAACAATAATTTATTCATATTCTGTCATCACAATGGAGTCCAATGAAACATTAGATTGGCTGCATCACAGAATGCCTGCTATATTGGACAGTGATGAACAAATAGAGGTATATCTTGTTTAATGTATAATGCTGTACAACATGTAAATCTGAACTATTTATGTGTATATTTATATTCTAACTTGCTATTGTATTCTCAGGCATGGCTAGACATAGACAATGTTAAGCCTGACATGGCACTGGGCTATCTTAAACCTATAAGACTATTATCGTGGCATCCAGTTTCAACTGTAGTTAACAATTCAAGAAATAAAAGTACTGATTGTAATAAGAAAATATTCGAAGAAGATAAGAGTAAGAAAAAAACACAAAAGACACTACAATCTTGGTTTGTTAAAGCTGAAAAGAGGAAATCAACTGATTGCAGTGATTCAGACCCCAAAAAGTCGAAAACTTGAATAAAAATGCGATAAATGTAATAATCACATTTATTTTTTAACTCCTTGGAGTAAGTTGTCTATCACAAGCTTTAAAATCACAACTTTTGCTATATGTATCCATTAGCTAGCCAATACAGCCTTCTACAATTATTTTTATGTTACTATCATTTTGAGTTGCTTAAATCATTAAGGCACTCAATAAATCTGCCAAAAATAATGTGATTCACTCATGTTAAATAGGCTGATTGGTCATTTTGGTGTTAGATTTACTTAATAATACAAAAGGGGCTTCTAAATGACCAATATTTTTTTGCAATTAATAATTTATGTAAACTAATGGCACAGTCACATAAAAGTTAAAATAAATCTTTAGGATATAGCTGCAATATTGCATAGTTTAGTTAATAATGTTTAATGTTGCAGAAAAATTTTGGCTGTTTAGAAGCATATCAATAATTGTAATTTGTAGGCCACTTTTTACAGAGAGAACAAAGATATGTAAGTACAAAAATACACTTAAATATTTTCAATCCTGAATTCTTTAAAGTCTGCCTCACACCTTATTGTTTTGTGGTTTTTCAAGAAATCCGACACGAAACTGGTTACCTCATACTGTTCTGTAATTTAAAATAATTAAATTTATAACAATACTAAAGTAACATTTCATTTAAAAATGCTCATTGGTAATAATAAAATACCTGGATATCTGCTACACTGATAAATAAGCCTTATTAAATGTTTAGCCAGAGCCTTAAATATTGATTTTCCCTTAATATGGCCCTTAACATAATAAGGCGTTAGAAGTTTCACCACCCATGGTGCTATTCTTTCTTTACAACTGGTGATAAACTCATTTGTCTCATCTAAAGGAGACAAAATTTCTTCTTCATCACTGTCAGCCCCAAATAATTGCACAAATTTTTGCTTTATCTATAAGGAACTAATAATAATTAGTAACTTCTGAAATACTAGAATACAGATACAAGTAAAACAGTGTAGGTTATTGTTACTATATTGTTACATGAATATTTTGTTAAAAAATTATTTTTAAAGATAAGTATGTAGTATCAAATCAATGGACATATTACATTTTGATTTAATTAAAGCATAGTATACTAAAACAGAACCCACCTTTTCTAGTTCTTTTCTATCTCTGTCACCAATTTGGTCCAGCAAATCATGTAACTTTTGTTTTAAGAAATATTCTTCACATATCCATTTGCTTGTTACTCTTCTTCTCTGTTTTTGTACTTCAGTCTTTTGTACTGGAAGATCATTGGCTACCAATAGTCCTGCTAAGTTAGCAAGCCTCTCATCTAAAGATTTTATTTGGGCAGCATGATTTTCAATAATGGAATCCTGGTTGTTATTAAGATTGCTATCCACTACATTAGAACTTATTTTAGTATGATCTTCTTGAACTGTCTCTGTTTTACTTTCGAATAAAAGTGCACTATCAAATAAGTCATTGTCATCATTGGTGTCTCCTTGGAAGAGTTTTTCTAGCTGCATCATTAACTCGTCAGAATCTTGAGATTCAACTGACATTCTTTTGCTGAGCATGGGCATTGTTGTGGAACTGGTAACTTGAGTTACTGTTTCACTTTCTGTCTGCATGGGGCAAGGAGTATTAATAGACACATAAGTTGTAGTAGACATACTGTTACCGTTATTAATAATTTTATCACTTATATTAGACATTTGCTTTTCAAAATTTTTTGGTGATTCAGACATTCCGTGTCTTTTACGTTTACTATAGGCACATTGACAATTATTATTTATAAATGTGCTTGGTGTTTGAGTTTTTTTACTGTTTTCTGGTGGTTTATTAAGACAATTATATAATTTTTTATTTAATTTTCCTTTATTTGTATCTCTTTTCAACTCCTCTATCTGGAATATAGATACACACTGTAGTATGACTTCACATATATTAATTGTGTGATACATTGAGGCAATAAAAGGCAGTACTACTTACCACTGAAATAATATTTTTCCGGTATATTTGTACCACCATACAAGCTTGGGCTGCAGTAGCTTCTAATTTTTTAGCACACCTCCATATGGCACTAGGAAGATATATGTTTTTGTTGACTAATTTTTGATGTGTTTCATAGTTAGTTGAGAGAAGTCTTATAATATACTCCATGTAGTATTTACGAACCTGTCAAAATAATTATTTAATTAGAATTTGATAAGATATCTCATTATATTTAAGTTTGCACCTGAAAGTGTACTTCTTACCTTCGAAATTAAAAGTTGGGGATCAGATTCAATATCTGGTAATGGCATAGTATTACTTTCATCTTCTAATAAAAATTGTTCAACAAACAAATCATGATCTGATGTTTGCACATCCATTTTTAACAATATTACACAGTCATTAATTTTTGAACATTTGTAGAGTCACTTAATTATTTTAAATATTAGTTTTTGCAAAAACCGGCTTTCAAAAAAACAATCCACATTCTGTCTGCCATTTAATAATCTATTATGAGGAAACGTCGTCGGATTGACGTTTGTAGAACTGTCAAATTTAACGGACTGACATTCGAGACGTGTGGTGACACTCGCTCGAGACAGCTCAGCATTACAAAGTGCAACACTTTGTATTCAAGGATCAAATATGCCAAGGGCGTTAAAATAAAGGCAGACATAGTTTCTTAAATAAAACAACGACGGTGGCATCTGGTTACACGCAGATTACTCACACATTGACACGAAGGACATCTGTCGCATGACTTTTTTTTAAGAGGGGAAAATCATCGAATAACTTCTCCCGCCTGGGTAAAGCGAAAGGGAGTGAGTGTCGGACTCTTACTGATTAAAAACCACCCCGTTCCTTTTCCTGCATTTCGAGCCTCGAAGTGCAGGAAAAGGAACTGGGTGGTTTTCGTGGGCTCGAAATTCGAGCCGGAGCCCCGGTTTTCCGCATGACTTGGCCCGTCATTATGCTATAAATGTTAAGATGAGAGCATTTATCGCATTCGGCATTAACCTGTAAAGATGAATGTAAGTGGAATAAATAAATAAAATTACACTTTCCATTAAAACTCTATGATTACATGTAAAAAAGATAAATTGTCATTGAACGCGAATGTCAGATTCAATCACTTGTCAATTTTTACTTTTATTTATTATCTATGGTTTGCCGCCGTGCCCGTACCGTACTATAATTTTTGTGAATTGTATTTTTATAGGAAATTCAGTTGTTGTTTCTATCGCAATGGCAGATTCTACCGTAACAGATGTCACTAAAATGAAAGTGGTCGATTTGCGCAAGGAATTAAAGTCCCGCGGACTTTCATATACGGGGGATAAAGCGGAGTTAGTAGCTCGACTTCAAGCTGCAATGTCTCAAGATGAACACGGCGACATCAATTTGGATTCTGATGAAATTGACTCTGATGGTGTTCTAGAGGATGAAGATGATAAAAGCCAAGGTGATATACTCGATGACAATGCTGTAGATACGTTGAATGAAGAGTTAGCGCTTTCTGAACAGCCATCTCCCGTAAAAACCACGCCAGAAGCTAAACCGCCTCGAACCCTCAAAAGGAGAATAACCTCAACAGATGTATCTAAAGATAAAACTGAAGATAATAAATCAACAGAAAGTAAAGAGTCTGCCTCTAAAAAGATTGTGTTAAACAGAGCTATATCTATAACATCTACTTCTGAAAAGTCTGTTGAAGACAAAGATGCAGCAGAGGCCGAGATAAATCCCACAAGTAATAAAATTAAAATTACGGCAGATTTAGATACTAAAACACGGTTGGAAATGAGGGCAAAACGATTTGGTTTACCAGTAAAAATGAGTGAAGATGAGAGAAAAGAAGCCCGTAAACAAAGATTTGGTCAAACTGTATCAGCTAAGAGTACAGCCATCTCAAACTCAGGCACATCTGTGAATTTAGAAAAATTCAAGAAAAGGGCTGAAAGGTTTGGACAGTCTGTCTCTAAAATTATGACTGATATAGAAAACCAAGAAAAATTGGCTAAACGGAAAGCTAAATTTGGAGGATCAGCATAAAAATGAAAGTGAAACAGCTACTGTAATTACTAATTACTAACATAAAAAGCTGATGGTTCTATTGTGTACTTGCTGCAGATATTGACATTTGATGACCAAAATGTTAATGAAAGTACTACCTAGTATAATTTTGTTTTTTCAAATAAAAGTTGTTAGTAAATGTGATATCAGACGGTTCATTCAAATGAATATTCATTTGAATATTTATAACATTCAACCCATGTTTAGACTACTTTAGTGCAATGTAAAGAAATTATCATTTCATCTTCTTTTTTAACCCCTCGAGCGTCCTTATGAGCACCCGGTGGATCATAAGAAAAAATGCTCATGTCACTTGTGCTCCCGTTGGATCATAAGGAACGCGGACGCTCAATGGGTTATAACATGTCATCAGGTGATGTTATGTGTCTTGGAATCAGTTTCATTTATGATCGTTTAACCAAATCAGAGTAAACATTCACTATGTCTCTGTGTGAAGATAGTTAATTTTTTTCATTCACAGTGGGAGTGAATGATGCTGAATGCCAAAATACAACAAACCACAATGGATCAGTTTATTAATGAATTAATTCTGCACTCTTGTTTTATTTTGAGTAAAGACATCATTTTGAGTGAAAGAAGCTGAATGAAAGGTAAAAATGAACTGTCTGATATTACCTTTAGTGACAAGGTGAAAATGTCACTAAGTAAGTGATGAGTCCATGTTCTATCACTTATAATTTACTGACATACATTAGTCAATTAAGATTATATTTAAGGTTAACATTTAGCTGTAATTGTTTACTTTAAGGGTGAATAAAATTTGATTAAAATTATGATGTATTATTTTTAATGGAAAGGCAATTCTTGAAAATCATCTAGAATAGAATCTTCATTTATGTGTTGTGTTGTTGTGTCTAACTCTTCATCATCTAAAATATTGGAATCTTGAGGTATGTGGATTGCATATTGCATATAAGGTTCTTTGTACAAAAATGCCCATCGTTGAGCAATTTCTTTGTTCAATGATTTTCTAAACACCATACAATGCATAAATTTAGCTTTTTCATACTTAATTCTATTAAAACCTATTTGAGCCAGTGTGTATCTCCAGCATTTCATAATCTTGCTATTTGCTCCAACATGCTTAGAATCAGGAGTATTTATTATAAGGATGCCACCAGGTTTTACAAGTTTGTAAGCCTTCTCACATGCTGCGATTCTCAACTCAGATGTAGGTATGTACTCAAGGAGAAAGCAAAAGGTTATAACATCAAACGACTCATGCTGGAGTTGAGTAGCAGTCAAATCCTTTATTGTGTGACAGTTTCCAATTTCTACATTTAAAAAGTCACATTGAAGAACAGAAGAATTAGCAGGGCACAAATCTATTGCTATTACATCAAACATGTTGTAGACTTTGAAAGGATTATAGCAACTACCAACATCAAGTAGTTTAATGGGTTCAGAGAATGATTCTTCAAGATCTACTTGTAGACCTATACTCTGAGAAATTCCCAACTCTTTATCACGGTACTTCTTATACAAATGGTTATTAAAATAGTCATGGCAGAACTCAACTCCCCATTTAATTCTAGAAGTTGCTTCGCTTGTATCATTGTTACAGTTAGTTTCCCAATGTGTAGTGGCTAATTTCTGCATACATTCTGCATATTTTGATAGAGTGTCTACGTTACGACAATGTTCCTGCCATGCTGTGTCAGCTCCTAGTTTGGAACTTGATTTCCTAAGTGATAAATGGACACTTTTTATGTAGTCTGAAAGTATTTTATGTTCATCACTTGCCATATTGTAAATAAATTAGTCCAGATTACGTTTAAGCCTTATTCCTAATAGATAATATGTTTTTTTTTTATGAACAACCTCACATTGCAGTTATTTACAATTTCAGCATTATTCCACCTTTACGTCAGTGACCAGTGACAGCGTCAAGTATTCAACTGTCAAATAAACTACATAAAATGTTGTCATCACTAAAAATATTTCATGATTCTTTTCTTGAAATAAATATTTTATTAATACGAAATATAAACCATAAAATAAAACTATGCTAGTTAAGCGACATAATTAGATAATTTTTTTGAATAGATCGGTGATTTTGTACTTAACAAATATTTTTTGTTCTAACATAATAAATAGGATACACTAGGAAAATCACGTTTAGAATGTTATGAAAACAACATTGTTTTTCAGCAATCTAGAAGCTAATATAATGCTTTAAGCTTAGATTATTCAATATCCAGTAGATAATTTAGGTGTGTCATTCGATATATAGTTATTTTTCAGCTGACATTCAGCAGAATGCTAAGGACCTGTGCAGTTGTGCACTTAGTTCTTAGGGCCTGATAGTTTAAAATATTTCATACTTTTAGACACATCTGCTGCTGTTATAAACTTAATTAATAATATTATCTACTATAAAACTCCAACATTGTAGACAATATAGTTCTTTTGACATTACATTACAAACAATGGTTCTTTTTTAAGTAAATTAATTTAGTATTTTGTAACAAGTCCATGTTCCAGTGCGATATTCTCAACATGGATGAAATAAAACAAATTTGTGGGCTTGGTTGCTATTAATTTAGTAAATGAAATACATTGCATAATATTATAGAATTTAATTAGGGTACATACAAACATTTTGTAATGTTGGAGTATAATAATCAAACTAATAAGCACTTTGTTTGAGTAGCTAGTGAAAATTTGTGGGTAAGTATGTATGTTCTCAACTGCTTTATAAAAATAACTTTAGAGAGGAGTCAGTGTTTACCGTGAAATATGTTAAGTTGCTGAATAAATTAAAACAATACCTACACTTTATATAAGATAAATACAATACTTAATTATTTAATAACGACCCTAAACAATCGACGTCAAACTTTAAAGATTGACCATTGTCAAAATTTTATTATAAATTTTGAATAATCGGCGAATTATTTTAACTTATCTAATCTTAATGCAAATGCAATTCAATAGGACTCCTCTCGTACGATAATAATTTAATAACGATGCCCTATGCATATCATTATTCTTTAAAATTTAATCGTAGTTAAATCGATTAAAACATTCCATCACTATTAAATCTCTACGATAAAGGAAATCACACGGATATTTCGAAAGCCAACAAAACAAACAAAAGCGTCCACTAATAAGTGTTAGCGTAAAACAAAGAAACGAGTCCAGGTAACGGTGCGTCTCCGGCCGGGGCTCGCGACACGCCCGCGACTCCATATTTACAACGGATAAACACTAACAACATCGACGGCCACAAACTTTACCCTCCGGCGCGTACCTCGCGGACTACCGTAACATCTAACGAGTAAACATCCAACAGTTTCGTCCACCGACGTCCGTGGCGGGCACGGCGGGCGGGCCGCCGCCGCTCCTACCTGCGCTCCGGCAGCCGCGCCGCCGCCGCCGCCGCCGCGCGCGCCGTCTCCTGCACACACACACTGCGTCAGCCGCGCCGTCACACGCGCTCCGCCTCCGCCTCGCCCCGGCACGCTACCTTGCTGCGCGGCGTCGGCTTCACGCGCGCCGCCACCGCCAGCGCGGGCGGCGCGGGCTCACGTTGCGCCGGCGGCGAGGGCGGCGCGGCTGGCGGGGGCGGCCGCCACGCCGGCGCCGCACGCCCCAGCGACGCGAGCACCAGTCCTCGAAGCAGCGCCGCGCGGCTCTCCGCTTCGGGCCCCGCCTGACTGTCGCTGGCACCTGCACATACATCGGGACGTTATGACAGAGTCACGAGGAGCGACGGAAGTCTGCGATTGCCGTACTCACCGAGGAAGCCAGAAAGGAGAAACTGCGAATCGCTAGGTTCGGGTTGTGGTTGGGGCTGCGCTACGGCAGGCTGCGGCGCGGGCGGGGGCGCGCTGCCGCTGGCTCCGCCGGTCGCTCCGCCTGCGCGCCGAGGCAGTCGCTCCAACTGTTGTCGAGCCGCCTGTCGATGATTAAACTATAATTAATAAAATTGGATTGAACGTTAATGGATACGATGTTCTACACAGTACGGTACAGTATAGTAGACAGAAATGGCGGAGGTCTGACCGTGGCCTGCTGCCGCTCCAGTTGCAGCTGCATCTGTAGCTGTTGCAGTTGGCTGGGCGTGCCGGGCTGGCCGGCGCCGCGCCGCACTCCCGACAGTTGCGAGAGCAGCTCGGCGATGGGGTCCACGACGGCGTCGCGCGACGAAGGCGACAGCGACGAAATGCCGCCGCCCGTGCTGCAAACAATTATATAAATTATTATCTATATGAGACTGGTTGGAATTTTTTTTATCATCTGCAAAATCATATTATACTTTCGTGAGACATACTAAAGCATATATTGTTCTGTCTAAGAACGCATAAAAAACCTTCTTGTTTTTATCCCTCAACTGATTTACATTAACACATACTGTTTGTAATTAATTCTTATATAGTTCTGTAACATAGCTTTATTAAAACTTAACTAAGTCAGTTGAGCTATTATACCATATTCATTTGAGTTGAAACAAGAAATATGTTCTGTGCACAACTAAATGAATGTCAAGTCAATGGGCTGCTCAACTAACAGACAGACAAAGAAATTTTCAAGGTGAGTGTAAAATCCTGAATATTTTTCTTGAGTTCTCCATAATTAGTCATAAGTGATGCTAGTTAATGGTTAATTGGTATTTAGTTAAGTATCAATTAAGTGCTCTACTTCTTAGATTCTATAGATATTGCTCTACTTACTTTTCTGGTGCTGGCATAGACATGGCTATTAATTTCAGATGAATCGTATTCATTTTTAATTATACGCGAGTTATATATTATACGTGCAGTCGTTTAATGTAAGTTTAGTAAAATGTAAGTTTACATTACTTTGTTGTTGTGCTTGTTTATGTTACTTTGCTCTATAATCTATTGTGATACTGTGATCGTACTAGTGTGGTGATAGTTTGTTTGAGTTGTCTCTGGCCAGTTTTGTATAAAAAATATATAATAAATCTAATATATAAAATTCTAAAACTTTCGTAATAAATAATTGGCTATACATTTCATAATGACCTGAAACTGAAAGAAATTAGTGACTCATGCACAAAAGAAAAAGTTAGTACTATATACTAATACAGTTTTATTTTCGTAATTAATTTGTTAGCATTGTTTTCTAGGTACTTGATTCGAAATAATAAAAATTACGTGTTTAACATTCTAAATATATAACATTAAAAAGATTATCGTCATCCCTAGACTATAAACTAAGTTATCTATTACTAACTAAAAGGTTTAGTATTAGTAAGTTTAGTTAGACATCACTACATCTATATAAAAAAAATGTCGCTTCAAACTGTCTGTATTCTACGTTTAGATCTATTCATCTATCTTAATACTGGAATTACTCAACGCATTGCATTTTATTGCGATGTTTTTTTGCTTGCAAATTACTGTGAAACGCACATTGTGCACTAAATAAATAAATAAACAGGAGATAACAAGAGTAAATGTTAGACATAAGAAGAAAGTTACAAAAATGTTTCTTATTAAGTACTATAAAGGGCAACTTATCTACAGTTGATTAAATGTAGTATTTTATCTACACAATTTATTCGATTGTATAATTATGATATAATTTCCGTAGATAGTATTGCCTTTAGAGCATATTAATATTTTATTTTTGAAGTCGTTTATAAATCGGTGAAATGTCAGTAAGCTAACTACTGAACGACTGCACCGAATTGGAACGTCTTTGTCATGGTCATTATTCCAAGAGCAAAGTTAGATCGAAAGAAAATATTCACCATGAAATTAAGGGCCGTCCAAAGTCGGAGCAGGTTCCTAGTATTTATCAAATCTTTTACACATAATATAAAACAAAATTCCCAGCCACGTTTGTCTGTAAGCATCAAACTCAAAAACTACTGAACAAATTTATGTGGTATCCACCATGGGTTAGGTGATTCTTGAGGAAGGATTAAATGATTAGATAAGGATTCTTGATGATTCGTGTAACTCAGTCGACGCTGCGTGAGAATGTTAGCTACAAAAACAAAACAAAACATAAATAACAGGATTTTGTTTCCATAAGCTATCCAAAAGCACCCCATGTAGACAAGCATGCATGGCAAAATTGATGACTGGAGATGGTTTTATTTATTTATTCAGATTTACACATAGCATTGCAGCTTACGCCATTAAGTTATACTGTTAATCTATCATGCTATGCTAGAACCATGCTACTAGCTTCACGGGAGACATGCGTGATGGTAGGTATGTCTAAAGGTTCGAAAGAAAGCCTCTACCATGAGAAAACAAATAGTATAAAAATGTACATTACCTAAATTGCATATTAGTACGTCGCCCGCGAGTCACTCCGCGGCCGGAGTGCGGCATACGTCGCACTCCTCCGTGCCTGATACCGCTTGGTTCATCTTGCACAGTTGTTAAGGCAAATATTCATTAAATATGTACATTATTACCCATAAAATTAGATATTCTGTGTATTTCTACCATTTCTATCATTTAATGCAGTATCCAATCTATAGTAATAAACCTAAATAAAAAAGCAAAGAAGAAAAGGTAGTTTAATAGGCTCAAAATCTGTAACACCTGTACTGTTTTCGTTCTAATACATATTTCCATGTGGACCAAGGTGCCGGTAGAAAGATATAACTAAAAAACTAGTAACATTAACTAATGAAAGTATGCTATACATTTCTCCTGTCTAACCCTAGGCAATAATAGAATTTATATTTTGTAACAGTTCTGTAAAAAAATATTATTATATTGAAAAGGATATTAGAAACGAAATGAGATCTCTAGGACCAGTCCTATGTTCCAAGGTAAGATGTCCTGCAAAGTCATCGGTCACAAAATTTGGTTCCCCACCAGGCATTGAAGCACATACTGGACACACCACCTGTTAACACATGATATGACACGTTAACATAATTGAGAAAAAGGATTTCACAAAAGAAATTAAATTAATTACATGCCTAATATAAAAACATGCTTTTTAATACCCAAACTTTGTTTTTTGTTTGTAATTTTATTATACGTAGTATTTTGTTTTTTTTTATAATGTTTTAATGTATCATGCTATGCCTGATACTGAATAAATGATTTTTCTTTCCAAACATGCAATTGAAGGTGCATGTAAATAAAGTACCACCCACTTAATTATGTAATGCATCTCGAGCAATAATGGGCAATACTATTGTCATATAACTAGGTGCAATTCCTCAATGCTTTGCTGAGAAATTTCCAAAAATTCGAAAGAAATTATAGTAAGTATTATTTTGTCCAGCCATTGACCCTAAAATTCCTTGCTGGGCAGTCGCATTTACAACTACTAAGAATGTGGCAGGCAGTCTAAGATAAAATTACATACTTAATATACATCAACTAAATTAAAATAATACTAGTGCAAAACTTGCAATGTAGTCCACTTAAATCTTTATAATAATTTTTCTTTGATGACAAAAGAGGAAAGTCCTTATGAAGAAAAAATACAGAAAAAACACAAAAGAATAATATTTAAATACATCATACAATTTGCTATTTCATACACACTGAAACAAAAAGAGGCAATAGTATCTTCTATTGTCATATAGAAGAAGTAAAATCAGTACAATTAATAAATAACAACAATGAATTATTAACCAATTGTGAAGGGAATTCCAAAATGACATAAAATATGAAGAACTTACAGCCAATGTCGTATCCGCATGTTCTGCGGTAACATGCTCCATGAGCGCTGTGTCAGTGAAGCCCATCCTATTGCAGAATGGACATGTGTATGCTTGCGGTTGTTCCAAGGTTAATGCCTCGCCACCATAGTACAGATCTGAAGATGACATGATATATTGATATACATACTCTTTAAATAAAATGAATTGAACACTATGTTGACAATACTTCGGTTAAAATCAATGTAAAGTGTTTGTAAACAAAGAGAATATCCATGGTATTTTTTTTACCTTCATGATTCCAATTAAAAATGGTGAGTCTCCTTTAAAAAATCTGAATTAATAGTATAATACTCCAACTCCACTCAATTTTAAGAATAGTTCTGTCACTACAATTTTTTGTAAAATGACAAAGATAGCATGATATTTAAGTATTAAATTAAAATTGAGTAGCTTTCAAGTATTCAGGCATAAGGATATTATTCAACCAGACAATTTCAATAGCAGTTTACTAGGGTTTTTCTTGTACCAAAAATGTCATATTTCTTTCTCTTTAATTAGCTAGAAAAATATTAAAATAAGCTTAAAATTGTTTTTGTTAATGAATTTGTTACTTTTGAAAATATTCAATAACAGAAAAATATTTTTGATTGTGGAAACACCCTATCAGATTTCCAGGGCCTGACTTAATAACCTTAATATGCTCTGACCCTTATATAAGACCCTAATATTCTATTGCATTTATTTTTTGTACCTACATAAAGCTTATAAACAAACAAAGTGTTTCGTTTTTGTGTATTTGATACAGATAAGTACTAATTTATCATTCAGTATCATGTATGAATAACTTTATGACTTTTTTGATGCATTCCACTTGATGAAAACTTGATATACATACACCTGTTGTAGATAAGCAAGCTTGACTGATTTTATTTGTTTTCTACATTAGAGCTGAATGAAAATAAAAAAATCCCAATAAGCCAGAGTCCAATTAGAAAGTGATGAATTATACAATTATTGTATGGTTTCAGTGAATGAACAAGCTTTTTGATTCTAATAAGAATACTAAAAGACTTAGGTAAAGTTGTAAAAACTGATTGTTGTGTTTATTTTTAAGTTAGTGTGAATTACCTTTTGTTTGATACAATATAAATGTGTGTCACATGAAGATAATAAGAAAATTTTGATGATTTGACACTGCCTTAAATATATATGCATGCTATCTATGTTTTTAACCTTGCATAGGTATAATACATAAGTATTTGGCATATAAGATGCACTCTAATTGTATATAGCACTGTAAATAGGTCTCACCAAAGTCACTTCTAGATAGAATGCATTGCATTGGATGCTCTGTAGTGTGTTGGTTTGTGGTAGCGCCGGACTCATAGCAGGCTGCGCACAAGTCATAATCGATGCAAATCAAACATTTGTATCGTCGTCCTCTGAAGTTATTTTTCAAACAAGAATCACAGCTGACTCCTGAAAATATGTCAATATACACAATACAACAACAATTTGTCATTTCATTTCTATTTAGGACAATTATATTAGAATTATATGCATAAATCGTATATTTGTGTTAGGATGACAATATTTTCATATTTTTTTGCAATGAAATTCGCAGTGACAATAGCATCGAACAAATTTTGATTATCATTACCCACCTTCATGGCGATTCATTTTCGCCAGAAAATGTCGTCGAAACAGACACTTCTTGGCACCAGGATTACCGGTACTATATGAGGTATTTATATTACTAATCTAAAATAAGTAGCACAACATATAATATATTAAAATACAAGATTGTTAACAAAAATTTCCAAGCAAACCTAACCCAACCAGGCCATAATGACGTCACATAAATGAATGAACCATCGATATTACTCTTTTCTTTTCAAAATTAGGCAATGGCATTACTTGTTCAGCTAAATCTGTCATTGAGTCATTGTACAAATGTTAATTATTGATTGTTTTATTTACTTAAGAGATATTTTTATTTATTAACTCATTTATTACATAATTTTATATTTTTCAATTGTGAGATAGCTTAACTTTTTTAAGGCTATTTGATTATAACACTTAAAAAGAGGTTTATGTAGCCTTTTACCTTATATTATTAAAATCATACAAATTCAAAGGTACGCGGTAACTAACATGATTTTCTGATAAAATACCAATATTGTAATAAGACACACAAGAAAACACAAGGATTTTAAACAATTTATTCAAAATATAACACCAAACAATGACATTCTAATTAGGATGATACCATAGAGTATATAGAAGTAAAAACTCAGCCTCTTTAGTAAGAATTGTCAATGTCTCTCTCTAGGTGACTAGTCCATCGACAATGGTCGAGGCAATTGTCATTTCGACATACATGACACTTTTGACAACTATTTTAAAAAGTAACTTTCGTTTCCCTCATTTTTGCTTTTTTGTTGTCCTGTGACTGTAAATTTATTTTAAATAAAGTGTTTTACTTTGTTTGTAGACGAAATATTTAATTACCACAGTGTACTGAACTAATTACCCTGAATAATATATATTTTGTTTACCCGTATTATTATTACTCACCTTTTTGCGCGGGAATCGGGGGTTAGAGTGTAATGAAATTGGATTTTACAACGTCTTGAAAATGACTGATGCACTGTGCCATTTAGTTGTAGATGGAAATGAGGTCCTGGAATTTAAATTGGGTAAGAGCTTACTACAAAATAAAGAGATCCTAATTAGAACTGGGTGCAAACATCTGAGTTCAATTGTGTTAGCTTTCCTGCGTTGCCATTTCCTGCCAATGTATGGCGTGAAACTAAGTACATACATTATGAAGAATGTGTTTAATCTTACGGGTTGCTTTTGTTGATCATGTCTTCGTCATATTTTCAGTGCGAGATGTTGATGAACTAGAAAATGACGAAACAAGTTTCGGTCCCGAGATGTGTCATCAGGTCTTCGGTGAAAACGAAAACATATTTGGGTACACAGACTTGCACATAAAACTCTTTTATAGTGCAGGTAGTCTTCAGACGTACCTTGGGGTTGAGTACACAGAGAAGGTAAATAATAATCAGGGACTGGCTATTGCTTCACACAGACCTTTATGTTAAATTTAGATCATCAGTGCTGAAATAGAAACAATTTTATTGACAATAATAATTCACTCAAGTGACATGTTGTCTTTACTTTCTTACAGATTGAACCAAACAAATCTGAGGGTATGAAGGCAGATGATGTGGAAGGTGCTCTAACTAAAGTGCTTGCACCAGGATTCACTACCAATTTTGACCAGTTTGTCAATAGGCTAAAGAAAGATGAGACATTTGTTCCCTTTGGAAAGCAGATACATGCTTTTCAAGCTACCCCTGGTAAGTAAAAATTGTATAAATTTAATATCTACATAGTAGTGTATGTAAGTGTTGTTATTCAATTCTACAGCTTTACACTATGAAGTCCACTGTACATTATTTTAGTGACTTATTGTACATTTTGTACTGAATAAAATAAGAATGATGTAACATAGGACTTGTTCAAACATGTTTTATTATTTTTAATCTCCATGAATAATTGTCTTAGTGAAATGCTTTTTATAAAATGCTTCTTATTGAATATGTATGAACATGAAGTTTCTCTCCACATTATTGTGTATAATGTATTTTGTAAGGTTCAGTTTTATTTTAATCTGTCAAACACCAAGCGGTCACCGGTGACCGCGATCTATTGTTCTTTAATTGTGTCTATAAAACCGGTACTCGACGAGTTAAACAACTGTAATATAATTTTGGAAAAATTAACATTCAATTTTGTGACAAAATATTTGTTAGGTATTGGATCTGAGATTCATTAATCCTTTTTAAACTTTTTGGCCACTATATCTATTAATAATGATTCCTAATTTACAGCTGATGGTGGTGAAAAACGATTTTTTGAAGTGTACTACACTGAGACATCTACCAGTGGTTTCCTAGCTTACCATCAGAGGTTACAGACCTTCTTGCTGTGGTATGTTGATGCAGCCTCTTTCATTGATGTGGATGATGATCAATGGACATTTTTCACAGTGTAAGTATTATTTAGTAAACTGGTTAATTTGACCTGGTTGTTCAATAACTATGACTGGGGAGTTATTCTGTAATGTTCATATTTGTATGTTAGTTGCTATCTACCCACATATTTTAAGTATGTATAGATTGCTGTTAATATCCCCTTTAGTACACACAGTATTCCATTACGCTGTGATGTCTCTTTACCCCATGGTGTAGTCAGGTGCAATCAAGATAGTCTCAAGCATGTGGCCCTTTGGCAGCCCCTTACACTACTCATCAGGGTGGTGAAGGTGCTCACGGCCTTCACTATACTTGAATGTGGGTTAGGATATTCTTGTCACTGTGATGAAATTAAGAAGCATAAGCATTTATTTAATTTTTTTTATTTTGCAGGTATGAGAAGTTTCAATCCAGTGAGGGCGGCACCAGGTATGCTACTGCAGCATATGCCACAGTGTACCGCTACTACGCATACCCGCGTCATTCTCGTCCCCGCATCTCTCAAGTCCTCACACTGCCGCCATTCAGGAAGCTTGGCATCTGTGCAAACCTTCTAGAGGTATGATTTTGTCTCAACAGACTGATATTTGAGTTTGTTTCGGCATTTCTTCTTAGAGTAATCAGATTCAAAGAGAATGTTAGGAAGGCTACATTATTAAGATAACAATTATAAATTATAATGAGTGTACCATATTTTGTTACAGGCAATTTATGCTAACTTCATGATTCAACCAGATGTAGTAGATATTACTGTAGAGGACCCGTCACAGGATTTCCAGAGGATTAGAGACTATGTTGATGCAGCAAGCTGTGAAAATCTTCCTGCCTTTCATCCTTCAAAACTTGTGCAAGGGTAATTATTTTAATAACTTACTTTGTATTTCATGAAGAGGAAAACTAGAGCCAGAACATTGAATAAAAATAAATTTTGTTTCAGTTTCTCTCAAGATATGGCTATCCAAGCATGTAATAAATACAAAATTAATAAGAAGCAAGCTCGTCGCATATATGAGATACTTCGCTTGAAGAACACCAACACATCAGATAAGACTGCCTACTTGAACTACAGGCTTGAAGTCAAAAATAGACTCAATGCGCCTTTCCAGGTTAGTTATTAGCTAAACAAAGTATTTATCATCTGTAATATTTTGTTATGGAAAATACGTATTTGTAAAATATATATTGTTTACAGAAAAAGAAATTAGAAATGAAGAAACTGCAAAAGGTATTGAAGCCTGAAGAATATGCAGCTACAATTAGTGCCACGGGCCTGAGTGAGACACACAGTCGTCTGACCAACCAGTACCTTACACTCGAACAGGAGTATAGACGCGTCATAAACAGGATGGAGCGAAATTATTTATAAACCATTGGAACAAACATCAATATATTTGTAAAGCACGTCTAATACAGTTAAATCCTTGACTTGCTTGCTCTAATTATGATGGTCAAGAGGGTTTTGGTGTCCTTAGTCGTAATTTTACTATCATTACTTATAATTGTACTAAAAATAATTACGAATTATCGCCACTATTGTAATAAAACTGAAAATTTTAACATTGTTAATAAAGACCTGGTCTTGCTCAGTTTAAGGTTCTAGTTGAATTGTATTGGAATTTCCTATTTAAATTATTATTGTATCATTTGTCAGGTTGAACAGTTACTTTGATCTCAGATTGGGTCTTTGATGCTTTGTTAACACATTACCTACGAGATCATACTTAATATTAGTGAGTATTTAAATATGTTAGTGTTAGGCCAACATAGGATGGTGACTAAGCTCTTGTGACGCCTGGTTCTAAACCAATTTATAAATGAAGGTGTTTTGTTCAAAGTTCAAAGAGTGTTCTGAAAAAAAAAAAATTTAATGTTTATTGTGTGCCTTATGAACGCAACACACCTATTTGTAATTTCGTTGATAGGGTGTGAGTAATGTGTTAATTCTTTCGGTTGTCAATATGATGATTATTTGTCTAATTCAGGTCCTAAATTGCCGAAATTGTTTTTATTATTAAAGTTTGAATGTAATTTTTCGTAATAAAACTCGATTTGAAAGTAATCATCTTTATTTCTTTGAATAGTTGTCCACTAAAATAGAATGCAATCTTACTGTTATGTTTGATGCTTTGTTAAGCCACTAGTGTGTACCTGCGACATTACATTTGTTATACAATATTGGATTTATATTGGTCTGCACTTACTACAAAGCTAGTTTCAATTTGCACTGTACTTATTTCTCTAATTTGCTGACTACACTTAATTAGTGAAACTATAATTGATACATCGTACAACTGTTGCTTGGAATAACAATATTTGATATAGTCTCTACATAAATGTTATAGTTTAATGTTGATATAATTTATGTGCGCGCCTGAATAGTAAACAGCTGCGCTCGAATAGTATGCATTATTATTTGCTATGTGAAACACGCAACACAACACGTACAGTAAATAATACAAATAATGCCTGGAACATCGAAATACTTAAAAATAACGCTATATCACTACATAGCCATTTACTTGTTCATTACTATAGTAGATAATAAACTTATATTACGCATTAGTCTGCACTCAATCAACTATTTGAGCAAACTAGATATCTTTTTTGACTTCAGAAATTGTGGTATGACGGTATAGTATGCCGAATGTGCTACGATAGCCTGTATAAATTAATAAATCATACACATAAAAAGCACAAACCTAAAGTTATACTTCTAGTATAAAGTTGAAAGATTAAACACGGGCTAGTCTAAATACAACGACTAACCTCTACGTATCTATAATAATCATACCAGGCTCCCTATTGTGCATTGATAGGCCAGTGCAAGTAATTAACAAGGTCCCAATTACAACCGCTACATAATACTGACAAACGTTTCCTAGAAGAAAATAGTACCCTACGTAATCTTAACACAAATACCACTTTTGAATAATAACTTTATCCAAACATGCAGTCATTCACCAGTCTCTCTCATATCTTTGCCGCGGGCCGAGCATTTCGTCCGCATTCCAGTCTTGATAACTTTCTCTCTATGCAAGGACTCTGTACCAATGGTAACAAGATCCCTGGTTCAAAAGTGGTGTTCGAGTTAGAAGCGAATTTAACATGAGAACTTTGAAATACATTATTCAACTTTATGTCCCCTAATGAAGGCGTAATAAGTCACTCGTTTACAATATTGATTGTTTCTAGTAATCTCGTTACCAGAAGATAGAATTCATATCAGTTGCTATATTATTAGAACAGTTTTGCAAAGAGATTCAAGATGAAAGCGCATTTATAAGGGTTTCTGATAGTATAGCAACTGATTTAACATCGCTGACGTTTAATTTTTTTCCAATGGACGGTGGCGAATCAACAATTTTGTTTTGAATTTAAATCAGCTCGTAAAAATATTCAGCGATGAGTTTTTAATATTTTGGAATGTAAAGTATCTCAATAGAGAGCAAAATTTTGTGGTTTTGATGAGTATCGGTGTAGTTGTGAGATTTAACGGGAGCGACACATGCTGTCGGCCACGTAGTACACCTCGCCGAACCACTCACTGTGCTCGTCCAAGAATCTGCAAAAGAAAATCAAGAGGTTTTTGAGTCAAAGTCCAGTACCATTTCTAAAAAGCTCTCCGATGTACCGGTGTTTACTGAATGTATGTATTTTCTGTTATTGGTATTTATATTGGATCACTTACTGAACGAACATATCGATGTGCTTGAGAATCAGTTTCAACTTGAAGTCTGGCATTTGAGTAGCATTCAGAAAATCAGGTAATTTTACTGTAATGAAGATAAAACGTTAAGTTAATAACTAGATTAAAAATACAAACAAATATTTTATAGATTTCAAAGTAGAAGAATACTTTACCGAAAAGTCTGGCAAGATGTATGGCGCCGTATACACGGCATGGCAAGTGTTCGGTTCCCTCGCGTGGAATTATCTGCCATTTTGAAACCTGGGAATAAAAACGGGACATCAGAATGAAATTCAATAAAAAACTAACATTCATTTTCACACTACTATTTTCTTCTAAAAAAGAGGTCGCCTCACTACTGCAGTACTGCGTCAACCGCATGGTTGATGGTTTTGAATGCATATTCAAAACCATATAAATATCGAAGTGGTGGTATTACCTTATCAAACAGCAGAGACAGTGGAGTGCGCGTAGTGGTCGGAGCGGGCGTGGACTGCGTGGGCCGCGCCCAGCACTCGCTCAGCGACGATCCGCTACTGCCGACACTAACGTGAATAAAACATTATTAGCTTAAATATCATTAAATGAATAAAATCGAGTAAATGAACAGTTCGTTTTTCTCTATAGGAATCTACTCTTTGGAACAACTTGACTGCACGGTTGGTGCGGTGGCTGGGCAACCGGCTGCCGATCCACAAATTGTTGTTTCGTGTCTGGGTGTGATGTGTATGTGAAATTGTATGTTTGTAAACGCACCCACGACTGAGTAGAAAATACTAGGGTGGGGCAACGTTTTTTTTTAATAAAAAAACTAAATAAATCCACTAAGGCACCGATTAATTTTTAAGTATTCGATTTTCATGTGCCTTATTGATCTAGTTTTATGAAATAATAACTGGCTGTAAAAAGCTTTGCGCAGAGCGGACTGAAAAGAGGATAAAAATATATAGAAGCGTACCTAGACGACATGGTCTCGAACAACCTCGGTTCACCGGTAGATGTCGATGGAGTAGGCTCTTCGTTTTCCGACTGGGACACCACCGACTTATGCGAACGAAGCCTGAAATACACACAATGGATTAGCAAAGACAATGGAGTAAATACCTTCAGTAAAGAACTTACAAGTAGACAATTTTATTGTTTCCCAAAAAACATTTTTTTTTGCGTAATATAAATTGGAGTTTTTTACAACACATAACTTTTCAAATTTCGTCAGGCCAAGTTCAGTTAGTAGGCTAACTGGAAAAAATGAGTTTGATCTGAAAAATAGAACCCGATGAAATGCAGCTTGCAATATTACGGACGAATGAATAGTATTGTTTTGTTTATTTGTACCAACCTCCTTGCTACATTGCCACTGCGTGTAGCAGACCTTCCCTCGCGAGGTTTGGCCGAGCCAGCGACCTGGTTGTCGTCGGTGGTGGAGTCACTGACGGCTGTAGTCTTTTCATTATTTTCGGTCTTCGATACCGAAGCCTCCTCGTTGTTGCATTCTCCTGTTTGCATAAAATAATATTTTTAAATGACGATTTTGCTAAACAAATAATGCATTTATGTAAGTGTATAGATGTGGTTATTACCGAAAGTAATAAAGAATCGAAATTAATGGTAAAGTTGTTAAACATCAAGGATTTTTCAGATTTTAAAGAATTTAATTGCAATAATGCATATGATATTTTTTAGGCAATAATAATATTATCTCATTCGGTTTGATGTAAGGGCTAATAGGAATCTAATTAGAACTACTCAGTTTCTCTTGCCTAGAAACACAGAACAAAGTGGTAAGTTTATGATTAAGGTATTTGTAGTTGGCTCATTTTAGTGCTACTTACCCTCGCTTTTATCAGCATCCATGGGATCCGGAGGTAGGTGTGAGTACTCCGGTATCTTGGGACTCTTGAGATCTTCTTCAGCTGCAGTCACTTCGTCCTCGGTACCCATCTGCTCATCCTCATAGTCATCATCCGCTTCCAACTGCTGCTTCTTGATTTCTTCTTGTCTAAAGTAATATAAAATTACAGCAGTCTGATAAAGGTTACAGCGTTGCACGTTTAAGAATGATTTTACGTGGTTGGTGTTTTAAACAAATTAAGTTTAGGTAAATGAATTTCCTTATTTAATATTTTACGTATTAAGATACATGTTCATTAATTTTTCGTTTAATTACGTTACTTATTGAAAACTCACGAATTAATTTAAGTAATCTCTGGAGAAATAAACGAATAAAATGTGGTTTGATAACTTACTCATCAATAAAACGTCCGCAGATCTCATGGTACTGGGCCAGTTCCTGCTTGTAGAGCAGATGACCGCGTAATATGAAGTCGAAGTACACGCGGAGACCGTCAGCCACCTCGCGGACCAAATTTAATCTGGGAACAACAGAAAATACATAATTTAAGAAAAAAGATACGTATCTAGTGTAACTGCATATCGAGTGGCGTCCATTTGTGATTTCTCTAATAGCATTTAGTAGGAACAAAAAGCTTCTAAAAATAAAATCGTAATTAGGTACATAATTATTATGATAGGTTGTCGACTGGTATATACCTGCAAGACACATCAAGCATATCAGGCTTCTGCGGCGGATCATGGCGGGCGCGAGGAGTCGCCCAGGCACCGGCACGAGCGAACCACTTCACAAACGACTCCAAGATCTCCGCAGCACATGGCGTCGCAGGCAACTGCGACAGGCGACCTCGCTTCACCACCAAATGATAATCAAATGTCAGCCGATCACTGTAATAAACCAAATAATTTATGGCACAACGCAAATAAAGAGATATAATCAATAGAATGTTTGACTAAATTGAGCTGACATTGAACAATTATTTCCATTATAATAAGCAATTGAGCTTCAAATCATCGTCACTAAAGTAGTGTTCTGACTACACTCGAACTAGAAATCATCATTTATTTACCGTAAAGCTGAAGGCAGCGTGATGTGAGCTCGGCCTACATGCACGTTGGGTGGCGGTGACCGAGGCTGGGAACTCGACCCAGATGCAGACGAGGAGTCAGTGTCGGCCGTCTCCACGCCTTCCTCAACATTATCTGATCAATAGCAAGTACTCAGGTCTCAGTATGTTCTATAAATAGCGACGCAACAACAATGATACACACGTACCTAGATAACTATGTTTACAAGTTGCAAGAACGTTTCTAGTGTTATGGATATGCCCTGAATACGGTACTACGTACTATAAAGGGCGTGCCCGCAATAATACAACGCAGACGACATCTCATGTACGTTTGTAGGAACGTAAATTAATCTAATTTAGACGTAATAAATACAATTTTGCGCTATAATAACATTTCCGGCACATACAATACATGAACGACCCAGGAATCTTCTGTAGTTGGTCTTACATAATATCATCACGCCTTTTATTCCCTGAAGGGATAGGTTCCGGACCCCCCACTTTTCGCTGCTTATCTATCACCTATACTGAGTCTTATGTAAAGATGGGAGTTCAATAATCTTATTATATAATAGACAGGAGTTATGGTTTTTTAATTAACGCCAAATTGTAAAATAGTTGTGCGGAGTGATAAAGACGCCTTTTGTGAACGGTGCATTACGTCCGCAAAATATTTTTAGCAAAGCTATTACGATAAACTGAAAAAAACAATCAAATAGGTATCATATTTGCAATAGAACATTTATGTTCCTCATGAAATATGTCCAGTGATTTCAAAGTACAAAAATAAAAAGTTCAGCTTTCAAACAAAGTATAAATAAACAATGAACATAATAACAAAGGAAGCCGCCAATGCGAAAGGGGTGAGTGAGAGCGCTACTGCGCATGTCTGGGCGTTACCGCGTAAACGGCCATCTTTGCCGTACTTTGGGTGTGTCGGGTGGCGCGGTTTTTGAAACTATAGCCACGTGTTTAACTTGTTTGTATGTACACTGGTGCCGTATTGCACCCAATGTTATACAAACGTATGGCTTGCACCAAGTACACATACAATGATTTTGTAGCAAAAGTATAATGACAATAACTATCATATCAGATTGTTGCAAAAATTAATTACACACGAAATAATAACAGAGCAAAATAGGTCAATTTTAAAATAAAAAAATGAGCACAAACATTACAAAATGTATCGAGAATATTGTAGAATTGCAATTGCAACTCACCATCTGGCTGAGTGCTGCTGGAGGAGCCATCATCGGAGAAGCCATGTCTGGCGCGCTTGGCGGGACCCGCGCCGGTCGAGTTAGAGCCACTGCCGCCGCCCTTTTTACGTTCGCGGCGGTATAAATAGGCGCCCCTATATTAAACATTGAACATTGAAGGAAAAAAATTGTAACCAGCACAGCAGTCTGCACAGCTTTTTATTCTTTATAAATTGCCCGAATATGAATATTTTGAAAAATAAAATCTTACAGTTGCAGTTGAGATTTCTCAGCTAAATCTCTTTGTAGCTGCCTATTTTCTTCTGTGTCTTTCAACACAAAATCTTCGCTTACACAGCGATCCCATGATGAATTCCAGCCTTGGAAATGTATCAGGTACTCCACGGTACGCCGGCCACGCTTGTCTTTACTTTCTATTACTTCCAAAACCTGTGTGCAATAAATTTAGGCACTGAAGTGGAGTCGTTATGATGGAACTCGACTTAAGATTGGATTCACACAATTTATTTATCTATTGTTAAAAAATCCTACAATTGGCATTAAAGGGTGTAGGAAAATAGTGTGTTACAGAGTATTGTTAATTGACTTAGCCACCCCTTGCCCCACCCCAGCCACATGTTTATGGCTTCTGCCTGTTGGTGGTAGTGCCCCACCCTTTACAATATGTTTCAATGAATTAAGCAACTGCAGCGATGCAAGAATATCTTATAAGATACTAGTAAGACATTTTTGAGAAACAGTAAATATTTTTAACTACAATACATGTGGTCAGACCTCACCCCTACCCCACCCACATCCAGGAAATGAACTTAAAACTTTAGAAAAAAGTTTAATTTATAGAATTTAAATATCTATCGTTAAATTACTCATTAACATGTATCATAATTTACAAGTAATTTGTGTTATTTCTAACATAATAAATGAAAAAAAAAATATATATTCGTTTTATCACTTTTAGTAACAAGTTATGCATAATAAGTGCTGTGAAAGTTCATTTACAAAGTTTCTAAATCTATTCTGTGATAATTTTGGACAAATATTTCGGCAAAAAAGTTATAAGCCCCTGAGAAAAAGTTTTACATAATTCTAACCTAGTTGTTGTTGAGTAGTTGTTGCAGGTAGTTGTAGAATATTATTTAATATAGAAGAGGGTAAAAATACTTTAGTATGTTGGGCGTGGTTAGACCTAGTACTGCGGACCTTACCTTGGAGTCGTAGAGCACCTTGGCTTTTGTAGGATCCGGTTCATAACACAATACGCGCTCGCCTTCGCTGAATTTATAGCGGACCCCCCTCGTAGACACCATTGCCGGTAGTTGTTCCTCTATGTTTCGAAGTAATCAATATTCCGATAATATTAGTTATGTAATTTTTAATTATTATTGAAAATTTAAAATAATTTTCACAAATCGCGAAACCACAAGAAATATTTTAGGCACCGATAGTATAATTATTTTAAAGACCGATTCACGTATTATTAGAAGTATTTTTAATTGGAGTCTGCGGACACTGCAGCCGGGCGTGTGCGACACACCTATTCCACAAAAATAATGTTTTGTTTGGGCGTCGGCCGATGTTTATTTTGATTTCAGCTGTCAAACATGGAAAGACACAATACTACGGCTGTTCCATTTTTACTTGGCAACACTGAAGCAACAATGGCGCTAGTAGTACAAAGTTTGAAAAATCGGGTTTATTTATAAAACTATATTATCTTAATGATTTAAGGCATATTTAATGTTGATAACTAGTATTTAGGTGTAGATTTGTTATCTTAATCTGATCAAATATTACTGTGATTGAAATATTATTTGGAAACCATCAAAATTTTGGGTGATGATCAAATTATTTACAGATACATTGAGAGAAAAAAAGAGTAATTAAATTTATATGATACAGTATATAAGTTAATTGAACTATGTATTTTTTAAATTTAAATTAGTCACAATATTTATAGTTCCACAGTTTTAGTCTGGCAAGGGCGTTGTGTTGACGTTGTTCCCTTCCCGTCTCCCAGACGTGTTCTATAGTTACGCAGTGCTATTTACGTAGGACTTGGGCGTAGGATAGGGCGTGGAGCGAATGGGGCAGATATCCAAGGTCGTTGACAGGGAATAGGGAAGAACAAAGCCTAGCGCTAACATGTCTCTGCATATAACTACTTAGTTATTGCTCAGTTTCTATGCATTGCGGAGTAAATAGTGGATGTTATTATGACCCTGATTTATTTTTATAGCTACCATATAGTTTGTAATTGTATTTTTTTCTGTTTATGATTTATTAATTAGTGGTGATTAGGCACAAAATAATTCTGCAAGATATGGACCCTATTGGTATGAATATGAAGTGTAAGTATTAACGCCTGTCCAAATAAACACCGCAAATATGTATATTTGCATTTTGATTGTAGTTTTATGGAACTACATAATTAACTCAACCATAATATATTTTATTACTAAGTACATTATGCTTTACATACCTAATAATTTAAATACTGAAAAGGGAATGTCCGTAAGGATTGAGGAGCCAAGTAATGCTGTTAAAATATAAATTCATTAAATACAATTAAATAGGTACCTAACCTATACTACCTATAGGTACCTTGATCAAAAACCAAAACGACAAGTGACATAAAATATATACAGAGTTATAAGTTCCGCAATCTGCATAGTATTTTCATCTGTGCCTAAAAATTTTATGAACAGTTCGATTTTCTCACACCCTTTTTTGCGGCATCCGCCACCCGTCTGGCTTTCCCCTCGGTTGGGGTGAGTGCCTCATTGTGAAGCGGCAAGGGGAAGCTCGCGTTCACAACCTAGCTATACGTACCGATCATTGTTTTGACTGCGTGTTTGGAACAGTCTCGATTTTAAATATCATCTCTTTACTTTAGCATGTCTTTAAAATGTAAAAGTGAAGTATGAGCACTTATTACTTAAACGTGAATTTTTCATGATACCTAGACGGAAAATCATGTGATAAAGTGCAGTTAATGAATGCTATATTTAGTGTACTTATCGAATTTAGGTGTTATAAATTTCAAAATCATTTGTTCATTATATTATTACATACAGGTTCATTACTTAAAAAAACTAAAATATATTCTACTAGCTTCTGCCCGCGACTTCATACGCGCAATCCCGATATTTCCCGTTCCCGTTCTTGATTTTCGGTAAAAAGTAAAAAAAAAGAATTGGGTAAAAAGTATCCTATGTCCGTCTCCTGGTTCTAAGCTACCTCTCCACCAATTTTCATCCAAAACGATTTAGCCATTCTTGAGTTATAAATAGTGTAACTAACACGACTTTCTTTTATATATATATATATAGATATTAATTACCTCGGTTATTCGGTCGGTTATAAAAGTTAGGTAGGTATATACCAAATATTTCCCAGGCCCTTTGTCAGCCTAGGTACGTTATAAGTACTAGAAAATGTCAGTAGGATAATTTCAGTCGCAGGACGCCTGAGAGTGAACTTTTAACCCGGCTATACCTACGTGCTACGACGAATAATTAAATAACATTCTGTCTGTGGCATTTAAGTAAGTTCTTATTGTAAAATATTTATTTAGTAAGTATTGATTTGTCCTTTATTTAAAAAGGTATTATGCATACTGGATATAACATAATGTCTTGTGTTCTAATCTCGGAAAAGGTAGATAGAAGGTGCACTGGTACGTGCGCATATTACCTATAAGTAATTATTATATGTAGTTTGAATATAACAATCCTTATTCACTAGTTATGTTATGAGTCCTAAGTAACGTATAAAAAGTGAGGAGTGAGGCTCAAGATTAGCTACAGAGCTAGTCGAGTGAAATTTTATAATATTATTAAAAAAAAGTCCCAATAACACTTCTAACACGTCTTGCTCGGTAATAGCGCTTACGATCAATTGACGAAACGAGACGAGGTAAACGAGTTACATAGTTTTCTTAGATACTGTCCTTCATATAATCCTTATTTTTGTTACTACGAAATGGACTTGAAAACAAAAACTGGGCTATCGTATTTTTGACATGAAAAAATCTCACTAGTTTGTTGTGTGATACTTCTTTTATATACTAAGTTTACAAAAACCGACTTCAAACCCCTCTTTTAATGAATGAATATACTAAAACCTTCCCCAACTGTAAAAAACACTTTACTGAAAACCTCATTTAAATCGGTTAAGCCAATTGCGAGATAATCGCGCATAAACATAGGTACATACATATAGGTCAAACTGAGAACTTCCTTTACTTTTTGGTTAAAAAATTAAAATAAGTTCGGTTAATAAATCAAATAAAATAATAGATTTTCATTACAAAAATAATAATTTAATATTTCCTAATGAACATTTTTATACTACAAACGCATTGAAAATAATACGTTTTATAATAGTACAATGAGATTCCTAGGTTTTGGCATCAGTTTAGTGGTGGTAGAGGGGAGCGGAGTAGGCAACTGGGGCAGCGAACTTGGCGACGGGAGCGGCGTGGACCACAGGGGTGGCGGCGTACGCCAGCTTGGCGACGGGGGCAGCGTGGTACACGGGGGCGGAGTGGTACACGGGGGCAGACTGGTAGGCGACGGGGGCAGCCTGGTAAGCGACGGGGGCGGCTACCTTGGCGACGACGGGAGCAACCACTTTAGCGACGGGGGCAGCGACCACCTTAGCGACGTGAGCAACGGGTTCCTTGTGTACAACAGCGTTGAAACCGTTGTGGGGGTCAGCAGTGTACTCAACAGTGCGCTTGGTACCGTCAGGGTCTACCACGGAGTAGGATCCCTGGACGACATCTCCGTCGCGGCTCTCGTGCTGGCTCTTGGAGTCACCGGTGAGACCGTCCTGCACGTCGTACGCGAAGCTGTATTGGGGATGCGCGTCATATTCCTCTACGGCGACCTTGGCGACGGGGGCGACCACCTTAGCAACAGGGGCGGCGTAGGCCACGGGGGCAGCGTGTACTACGTGCGCTGGGGCCGCAGCGTACGCTTGATGGGCGACGTAGGCGGGGGCGGCGGAGTACGCCACGGGGGCGGCTGGGTACACTCCGGCGCTGGCGGCAGCCACCAAGCAGGCGAATACTACAAACTGAAAACAATATTTTGATCAATTAGTGAACTTATTCCACTGCACTATTTACATAAGATAATTAGCGATAGTTTATGCTTTAACTCTTAGAACAGGTTCTTGCGTGTGAGTCTGTACCTTGAATGCCATTGTGTGGTATGTGAGTTGATCGAGGATGTTGAATGATGCCTGACGAGAAGTGCTTGGAGCTTTTATATGGCTAGCGGGGGCGCACCCTTTCACTCGGCGATGTCGTGCGTAAGTCACACGGCCGTGGATTAGAGCCTCAGGGCGCTATTAATGCTCCCTAATTTTTCGGAAGCTGATTTTATGATAAGAATTTGTTATTCTGATCGAAGTCAGTGAGTATTGATATGGTTTCATGTGATAGTTCTCTCGTACTTATTTCCGCCCTTACCGAAGGGTTCCTTATTTGTTGTCTTTATGATCGAGCAATCATTCTCTAAAATAAAAGATAATAAAAATACAGAAAAAATGTTACATTGTGAAATATATTTCGTTTTCATCCTGAACCAGATTGGTTCTGTCTTGGTAATACAATAGTTTTACAAAGAAATAAAATGTTTAAAAGAAAAAATAACTGGTGAACAATTACAAAAAGCAAACTTTGAAAGCGCATACAAACTCATAGTACATTATCAAAACATCACGCCATGTAATTCTCGAAGAGGTATTTCTCGTCGGGTGGCACATGCAATGCGAATAGTGCCTACAAATTTACGTCTAGAGTTTCATGTTCATTTCATAGAAATTTATGAATATTTTGTAACTAAAATTTATATAATATTTTTTGTTTTTATTTTATATATCAAAAGTACTCCTTATGGCAAGTTGTTTTGCCGCGGGATGAAAACCAAATAAATTTCACGGTGTAGGTATGTCCTACATTGGGATAGGAAAACACAATGGCATGATAGAGCCAATTGGGATAGGTTTCATCTTCATAATCATCTGGTCACTCAGTTACTGCACCATACGTGCAGTCTTTTGAATTATGATAATTAATTACGTACATACATATTTCAATCGCAAGTTTACATTGTTGATAGTTGTCTCAAGTTTACATGTGAGAACAATGTCGTGAGATGATTTGTAGTCATACAAAGAAGGTCGAGATTCTGTCACATTAAAATATTTTTAATAAAACAGTAACGGAGCATGCCTGTAAATACTAGTGACTGCGCGCATTTGGTCAACTGTTTGAACTATGTGTTGTTATAGTAATTAAATCTCAGTTTATCAATTTAATCCGTTCTTATTTTCGCCCGATTCCATTACCTAGCCTACGCGCATACACTCGTCCGTCAGATTCTATCTCATTATACTATACGACTCAGAAGACTGAAAATAGGTCCTAGTGTCTCTCTGGTAGGTATCAGGCATCGACACCATGGGTCATGACGTTTTGGTTAAAAAAATGTCGATGGCTCTGGTTATTCAACTCGTAATTTAGAGTAAGGGTTAGTAAGTTTAGAGATGTATCGGTTAAGGCTACTATTTCAATTCATATTCACTTTTAATAAAATACGCTAAGAAATGGTTTACAAAAGTCCTCCATAGCAAAAAACTTAATATGAAACATGTATCGAATTTAAATTTTATGTTTTTTATTCGCAGTTCCGTGCGACATGACAACAGAGGTATTAATTTCCTGTATTGTGTAGGTATGTATGTAAGCATATGTAACACGAGACTTGGCCCCCTACCTTAAATTCAAGGTCGTGGTAATCGGAGCAGTCGGACGGCCGCCGCCCGCCCGCCGGCTACACTTGCACTGCTTTCCAGTTCGTAGTACGACTACGGTAACTGGCAACTTTTACGAAATTTTAAACAATCAACGGCATATTGTTAATTTGGTCATCAAACCATAGTGCATTCTAACGGTCTTTAAAGCAAAAGTAGTTTGCCATTGTTGCTAAATATTAGAATATTTTTTTGTCATAGTTTGTTGGTCTGCATTTTCCAATAAAATATTAGAAAATATTCAAGCATGTTATTTGAGTCGTCATGATCAGGTCGATTCGGATCTTTAACATTCCTGCCCTGCCTATTTGAAAAGGTGCACATGAAATGTAAGATGAAAGCTAGATAATGTAAGTAAGTCTACATAATGGGGAGCTATGTGTAAATTAATAACACCAAATGTCACTGAGTGCTTTCTATTAATTAACATTTTATATCATCTATACAGATAAATAAAATTAGAGTGTTTGTTTGTAATATTAAAATAAAGGCTATGTTTAACCAACCTTTTTGTTTAATAATTTATTTATTTTCATACAGTCCACTAACAAAAAGAAAATTTGTTTATTTCTTTATTTAAAAAAAAAAAAAAATTTTAATGTCACTGTCCAAACGTTGTTTTTTTTCAACATAATTTTTATCTTACTTCTATTATTCATTATAAGTACAAAATACACCTCATCGTCCTAAACATTGGTCCTACCCGAACCGGATAAACAGTGCGAGAAATATACATAATGGTGCGATGAGGATTTTTGAGTTGTGGTATTGTAACTTATAATTTACGTGTGGAGTGAAACGAGCGAAGTAAGGAAAAAATATGGAGAATTTATTTGCTTATCAAAACAATCTGTTGGAAAATCTCAAGAAAGCAGAAAGAAATTTCAAAAAGTCACCCAGGGATAGATTAAAGCGGTCATACATAGAAACAAGAATACAGATTTTAGAAGAATTATGGAAAGAATTTAAAGATGGCCACAAAAATATAGTTTTGAAAGTCACCGAAAAGGAGAAAAGTAGTTCATATTTCGAAGACGATATTTATGACTTGTTTGAAGAATTATATATAAACTACAAGTCAACGTTGATGGAATCTCTTCAGCCATTACTACAATCATCCTCATCGTCGTGTCAAGTTTCTTCAAACACGAATGTTCAAGATCATAATAATAGAAAAATTAAGCTACCTACTATAAAGATACCTACGTTTACGGGAAAATATGAGGAATGGCAAACATTTTACGATTTGTTTTCCACACTTATTCATAATAATGAGGAATTATCCCCAGTTCAGAAACTACATTATTTAAAGAGCAATCTGTCTGGAGAGCCAGAGGTACTATTGCGCAATTTTTCTACTACGGATGCAAATTATGATGAGGCGTGGAAGCAATTACAAAAACGCTACAATAATAAGAGATTAATCGGATACGCTATCTTGAAGACATTATTTTCTCAAAAATCTATACAAACAGAATCAGCAGGCTTAATTAAACAACTTGTAGATACGACCTCGACTTGTTTAAAGGCACTAAAGAACATCAACTTGGACTCCTGGGATTTTATCATCACCTATTTAGTTATGTCAAAATTAGAACCTGAATCGATTAAACTTTGGGAACAACAGATTTGCATGAGTAATGACGACCAGATTACCTGGCTACAACTTCAAGATTTTTTAGAATCAAGATTTAGAGCATTGGAAATGGTGGAAAATACTAAAGTGAGAACCGTACAAGCCAAACCAACAAAAGCCAAAGTGTTCCATTCCAACATTACTAACAATGGAATAAAGTCAGATATAAAATGTACCTTATGTGAAGGGGAACATTATATATACACATGCAAAAAGTTTGGAGATATGGATATCAAACAACGACAGGAATTTGTTCAAACGAACAAATTATGTTTCAACTGTCTCGCGCCATCACATTCAGTGAACAAGTGTCGGCAGTCAGCGTGCTGTCGGAGGTGCGGGCGGCGTCATCACTCTCTTTTGCACTTTGAGAGAGATCAGAAGACTGAGAAACCAAAAGAGGGTGGTACTTCATCTACAGGTACGAGAGTAACGAGTTATCAACGGGTAAGTCTATTCCTGTAATTAACGAGACGCAATTTGTAACCAACTTTTCAAGTGAGCAAATACAATCAAACAGAGTCCTATTAGCTACTGCTAAAGTGTTAGTAGAGAGTAGGAATGGTTGCAAATATATTGTGAGAGCATTGTTAGACCAAGGGTCGCAGGCTTCATTCGTTACAGAAGCAACAGTACAATTACTTAACCTGAAACGTAAATCAGTGAGTGGCTGGGTGTCAGGGGTGGGAGAGAGACAAACGAGAATTAAATATAGGGTTTCCTTCAGTGTTAAATCGTGTCACAATCCCAATGAGTCTATTCAAGTAGATGCATATGTGTTGCGTTCACTTACAACTCTGCTACCTTCCACTAACTTAATCATTCCAATGACGTCAGATCTACATCGTTTGGAGTTAGCTGACCCAGGATTTGCAACACCAGGGAGAATAGATATTCTCTTTGGAGCTGAAGTATATAGTGATATATTAGTCGACGGCATTAAAAAGGATTCTAAGAGTAACTTGTTAGCACAAAACACCATTTTTGGTTGGGTGTTCAGGGAAGATATCACGAGAATACACATCAGCAGAGAATAATATTACAAGTTTACATGTTCAGCTTAAAGAAGATGACATGCTAAAGCTATTTTGGGAGGTAGAAAACGAACCAAACACTCTTCAAAAGAGATTTTCGAAAGAAGAACAAAGGTGTGAAGAATATTATAAAGCTACAACTATCAGAGATACAAAAGGAAGATACGTAGTAAAGCTACCATTAAAAGAGTTAAATCTAGAACAACCTATCGGGTTAAAAGAGATAGCGGCTAAACGACTTGAGATTTTAGAGAGAAAGTTTACAAAAAATGACAAGTTTCGGGAAGATTACTCTAAAGTGATGAATGAATACATTGACCTTGGACATATGGTTCAAGTTTCTTCAACAGACATTGACAACCCTAAGGCAGTATATCTTCCTCACCACGGCGTTATAAAAGAAGATAGGGAGACGACAAAACTTCGAGTAGTGTTTGACGCTTCGTGTAAAGGTAGTAACAAAGTCTCTTTAAATGATAATTTACTTGTGGGTCCTAAACTACAACAAGACTTACGACACATACTTATGAGGTGGAGGACTCACAAGATTTGTATAACAGCAGATATTGTCAAAATGTACAGGATGGTGCGTGTATCAGAAGAAGATACTAACTATCAACGTTTGTTATGGAGACCTTCTCCAACTGAGTCAATCAAGCACTACAAACTAGAGAGACTGACCTTCGGTACGGCATGTGCACCTTACCTTGCTGTAAAATCACTACAAACGTTAGCAGACGATGAGAAATTAAAATATCCAGTAGCAGCTGAAATAACAAAGACGGACTTTTACATGGATGATCTTTTGTCAGGATGTGAGACAGAAGATGAAGCTGTTGGGATTTACAATGATATGAATGAGTTGCTGAACTTAGGAGGCTTCGAGTTGCAGAAATGGAGTTGTAATAATGAGCAGGTGTTAAACTACATGGGTAAAAATAAACGCGAAGATCACGAATTACCTCTTAAGGTCAATAGCTTAGTCAAGGTATTGGGAGTTAGTTGGAATCGAGAGTCTGACAGCTTTCTATATTCTCTAAACTTACCTGATTTAAACAAAGAAATTACCAAACGGCAGATTCTTTCTGATGTTGCCAAATTGTACGATCCACTAGGCTGGATAGCTCCTGTTATTGTTATGGCAAAAATCATAATACAAAAATTGTGGAAAATGAAATTAGGATGGGATGATCCTGTCAGTAGAGAATTATTAACTGAGTGGTTACATATTAGAGAAAATTTGATTCATCTTAAGGATGTTCGTATACCCAGGTGGCTACACTGTTCCCGCACGACCGCAATGGAGTTGCATGTGTTTGCCGACGCATCGCAGACAGCATATGGAGCTGTCGTATATTCTCGATTAGTCTACGGAGACAAGATTTACGTCAATTTAATTTCATCAAAAACTAAAGTTGCTCCTATCGATAAACAATTTCAATACCAAGACTAGAACTCTGCGGTGCGGTATTAGCAACTAAACTAATCTTTGAGATATCTCAAGTGATGAACATACCTAAAGAAAGATTATATGCATGGACAGATTCAACTATTGTGCTGGCCTGGTTGAAAGGTGGATCGAGTCGATGGAACACATTCGTGAGCAACCGAGTTTCAGATATTTTAAATATTCTAGACTATCATCAGTGGGGTCATGTCACTACCGATACGAATCCAGCTGATTGTGCTTCAAGAGGTTTATTGGTTCCAGAATTATTGAATAAATCATTGTGGTGGAATGGACCAACCTGGTTATCTGCACAGCATTTAAATATGAATACAATCGACATAGAGGATACACAAGAAGAAGAAAAAATAAAAAATATAACTGTTTTATTGAGTGTTGAAGATGATGTCATTTGGACTAGGTTTTCTAGTATATCAAGATTGCTAAGAGTGATTTCGTATTGTAGAAGATGGTTAAAATTTAAGAGAACAAATATACATCATTACCAGAAACTGATTACTGTAGAAGAAATTAACGAAACTTTGAACATTTATATAAAGCAAACTCAAGAGGTAGAGTTTAAAGAAGAATTAAATTATTTAATAAAATCTCAAGGCTGTGTACTTGCTAGAAGCAAATTACGCAATCTTTGTCCCTTCATTGATGAAAATGGAATTTTAAGAGTCAGTGGGCGTATCCAAGCTTCAGATGCTGGTTACGACACACGGCATCCAATAATTTTACCAGCTAAAAGTCATCTTAGTAGGCTAATAATTATTGATGCTCATCAAAGAACAATGCACGGTGGACCACAAATAATGTTAAATTACTTGAGGTCAAAATATTGGATAATAAGAGCTAAGGATCAAGTAAAAAAGTATTATCGAGAATGTGTTACTTGTCGAAGATATTCAAGAAACAATTCAGTTCAATTAATGGGGCAACTACCTAAAATTCGAGTAAAACCCAGTCGACCTTTCAGATCAGCGGGGGTAGATTATGCTGGACCCATTAATATTAGATTTTCACCTGGTAGAGGATCTAAAGCTTACAAAGGTTATATTTGTCTTTTTATTTGCATGGTGAGTCGCGCCATACATTTGGAAGCCGTCACAGATTTGACTTCCAAAGGATTTATTGCAGCTTTCAGACGCTTCACTGCTAGACGAGGCCATTGTTTCGACCTTTATAGTGACAATGGCACGAATTTTGTGGGTGCAGATAAACTTCTGAGAGATTTATTTGATAAGACAAAGTCTTCCTTGCCAACTGAGATCACAGAGTTATTAAGTGTAGAACGTACTACATGGCACTTCATACCTCCACAAGCTCCTAACTTTGGAGGATTATGGGAAGCTGGGGTGCGCAGTACTAAGGAGCATCTTAAAAGAGTCATAGGGAACAGCACACTCACTTACGAGGAACTTTCTACTGTTTTAGCACAAGTGGAAGCTTGTCTTAATTCACGACCACTAACACTTTTAAGTAACGAACCCAATGATCCTCTCCCTCTGACACCAGGACACTTTTTAGTTGGTGAACCTCTATTAAATTTAGCTGATGAAAATTGTTCATTTTATAAAAATGTAACACATTTAGAACGGTGGAGGTTAGTACAAAAGATGGTCAACGATTTTTGGAACAGGTGGCATAAAGAATATCTTGTTAGTCTTAACAATAGATATAAATGGAATAATAAACAGCCAAAACCAGAAATCGATGACGTTGTTATTCTTAAGGAGGACAATATTCCACCTAGTAAGTGGATATTAGGTAGAATTGTTAAAAAACACACAGGACCTGATAATCTTACTCGTGTTGTATCTATTAGATGTAAAAACAATGTCCTAAAACGTCCTGTAAATAAAATATGTATCCTGACTAAACACACTTAGATAAGTAATAAATACTTACGCATGTAAACTTTTGATTAATGTGTTGTATTGTCTTGCAATTTATTTTTTTATTCTAGTATTTAATTGTTAACTATAATAAGGCGATATGATTGAGAAATTTATCATACATACAACTTGCTTTTACTTACAGGTTGTACTATTAGTTTTCTTAAAGAACTGCGTTCTTTGGGGGGCGGAATGTTTAACCAACCTTTTTGTTTAATAATTTATTTATTTTCATACAGTCCACTAACAAAAAGAAAATTTGTTTATTTCTTTATTTAAAAAAAAAAAAAAATTTTAATGTCACTGTCCAAACGTTGTTTTTTTTCAACATAATTTTTATCTTACTTCTATTATTCATTATAAGTACAAAATACACCTCATCGTCCTAAACAGGCTATGTATTACATGAATATTCATACGATACATATACCAAAATATTTTTTTTGTCTGTTGTCTGTACTAGCTAATCGATTTAGCAAGACTTTTATTGGCAGGTAGCTGGTGTATTAAACAATAACATATTATGCTATTTTTATTTTGGAAAATTAAATCAAAAAACGTTATGTTCTAAATTTCATATTCTACGCGGACGAAGTCGCGGGAACAGCAGTTTTGAATAGTTGGTAACAATACAACTTTAACAGAGAGTGTTAAAGTAAGAACTTCTTAAAAATTCTCAAGTCTATATTTTACGTGGTTTCTGCTATATGTGAATCATTAAAGTAACCACATTGGCAGACGTCGCATACTGGTACCTACTCTTATTTGTTTGTTAACTAAATGGTTTCTATTAAACTGGTATGTGTACCTTCTTTAGGTACTGGTTGTGTATGTAATTACATGATGGTATTAGGTGCTATCGACATCAATATTGGGAACGACTTTTATCAATTTTTAAATAACAGACAAACAAATGACATTTATAATAATATTACCTAGTCACTATAAGATTTTCCTCAAAAATATTACCTATATATTATGTATACTCAAGATAATTATCTTGAGTATACATAATATATTATAATCTATTATAACACATTATTATACGCTTATAAAGTCTTTTGTATCAGATCCATGTCCTAAGAGATTTCAAATAGATGCATATCACCCATATCACCCTAAGTAATACTAAGTACACGTCTAAGTGGCTACTTAGTACGGTAAGGAAGAAATGAAGCAGCCATAAAAAGCTGGAGCGACATTTACTGCGGTACGTGTGCTCTTGTTATCGTGTATGCGCTTGCGCAAGTACGCTCCACCCGCGCGCTCAAGGATGCCTCGCCCACAACACAATGCTAATACTTATTACATTTAATCATCTCGTTTTAGATGTTTGACAAGGCTAATTTGTTTTGTAAAACAATACTTATTATTTGTAAATAAATAAAATTGTTTCTGTATCAATACAATATGATAGCGGTTATTGTCTGTGTATTTTCCAAGTGGGAAATCGTTACTTAGATGAGGTATTCTGTAAAGTTTTGCAGGAAAAATGAAGTGTTATTGTGCTTTTTTGTTTTACGTTACGAATATAGAATAAGATATAGTATTAAGTTACCACAAATAAAAGAACATCAAGAAATCTCTTGCGAAAATCCAGTCCTTGTATATACGTTACAACTTAGAACTACAAGATTATTATTGTAATTAAAACAATAACTAATAAAATATCGTATACTATTACGTTTATATTCCTACATTATGAACAAACTCAGCGTGTGTGTGTATCGTGAGAAATTAATTTAAGTTCAGCACAATGATGCAATAGCCATTTATTTTAGTGGGTCTACAATTTATTTAGCGTCAACCAAAATCTATTTTAACTAGTTTAGCGAATGTAACAGTTAGATTATTGCGCCTATTTCACGAAGAGACAGAGGTGTACTATGTATAATTATAGTTTATATTCAAGTTTAGTTTTGGTGAGTTATATCATTAGTTTAAAATTGTATCTTTTATTACAAGAACTTATGTATAATAAGCAAGTCACTGGCAAAAAGTATGTGTTAAATTTTTTATGAGCCCATCAGACTATCTCTGATAAGGCGTGATGTACCATTATTTTATTTTATTAGTCTAATTATCAATAGTCGCGAGCTTTATAAAAAGTTTACTGCTCACCACAGATAGGTAATGTTCAAGTCAAATTCAAAGTTTATTAATTAACTAACTAAGTATGAATAAATATTATTATATACAACTTAAAATATAAATAAGTAACTAAAAACTAAAATATTTACACCTTAACAATAAAAAAAATTCAAAGCCAATTGTCTTTGAATTTTTTGTGGATCAATTTCAAGACCTGTTGGTAGAAGTATTAAATTGATACTTGTGTATATCAGTCAGATCAGTTAGAGGTCAGTGGCCATGGTCCCGATGACTGCTGAGGTCTTACACTTGATTGAGTGATGGTCGGGTGTATCTGACTGACGACTTGTTGAGGGACGAATAATGGTTATTATTGACATATCTAGTTCTTACCGTCTTTCCCGGGCATAGTTTATGAGAGGTTCATTTTATTTGAAATTAAAAGCTCTATTAAGTTCTTAGGGTATGGTAACAAGGCTAGACGTAGGTAATGTTTTAAGAGATAAATATTATCATTTAAAGTCCATTGGACATCGACTGAAGATTAGACAAATTGTCGAAGAGAATTTTCGATGCCTTTCCACTAAAACTAGTTCTTAAATAATACATGCTAAGGTTGCTTATAGCATTTAATGTGAGGTACTCTGAACTAATAAACTGGACAAGTTACACATACATAACTTGTATCTGCTAAAATATGCACACGACTTTGTGGGCACATATTGTTGTCCTTGTTCTGAATTATAAACTGCTGATATTTTCATTTGGTTGGAGGCCTTTGACTCTGAGCTCCCTTGAAGATAACGGACTTAAAGTTCATCGGCGTAATTTACGAACATCTGTTACCATTCCTGCATTACTCGTGTAATTACCGGTATTTTGCGCTGCGTAACGTAACACTAAGAGACATATACCTACACAACTTGTTCTCTTCATAATCTGGTCCAAGGTTAAGATTATTCGATTACTTGACAGTTTTACGATATCATGCAACTAAATGGTAGTGTGTCGTCGGTCGTCGCGTGTGACTTCGAGCTTTAGTTATCACTCAATAAATGCCGACAGGTATAATGTAGGCTGTTAAAAGGTTGTAATAAAGCGAATATGGTTTCAATGTTCTTCATCGATATCGAAGTAGTAATATACTGTATTTTTTTGGAGATGAAATTCCGATATGCGAATGAGAGCTGATAAAATCTAGATGACTCAATTACAAGTTAAGTGACGAAATGAGCAATAAATTATCGATCGGATAAGCTGCAGTTTGTCGAACTAATGTGTATCAATGTAATGTACTAGTTTTTTAATTAAATGTTCATGATGAGTGTGATTGATTTTCAAAAGTTACTTAGGTAATATTTAGCAGAAAGAAAGCGTTTAATTTTTTTTTACGCAATACACTTACAACACTAATTAGAAATTTCTTGTTTATTTATTTCATGACTGCCTCGTTGGCCGAGTGGTTGCAATTGCGACTGCCGAGCAAGGGGTCTCGGGTTCGATTCCCGGGTCGGGCAAAGTATTACTGGGTTTTAAAAAAATTCTCAGTAGTAGCACGGAGTCTGGAACTGTGCCCGGTATATGGCAATAGGCTCACCCCCTATTACATGGGACTCATAACATAAATAGTGAAAAGTGGGTGTTACATTGTACAGTGGTATAATGTGCACCTCTGCCTACCCCTTTGAGGATAAAAGGCGTGATGTTATGTTATGTTATGTGTTATTTCATGAATTAACTGTAAAAATAGTTTACCATTCTCATAAACAAAAGTTTCTACTTTTCTTTTAAGAGGAAAACAGTAACGACATCATGCAAGTAAGTACATGATACATTGTTAGCAATGAACAAAATCCCCCAGTTAATATAAATGCACATACGTTAAAACAATCACGCCCAGCGCCGTAATCTTTCACTAGTATCGACAGCGCGATGAATGGCTATTCATTATTTGGTTACTTAGGGCTCGTACAGACGAGCAATAAATTGGCAATGGCAACAGCAAAGTACTCATTGCGTCGACGGGTTTGCTAGTGCCTGTTTGACAAATCTGTGAGTGAGAGAGAATGAGTGCTTTTACATCATTGAACCTGTACCGGGAGCTGCTGACATGTTGCCGGCTACGGTCGATGCGTTCACAGCTGCATTGGTATCTGTCGCTAACAAAGTGTCCAAATCATGTGTATGTTGCCTTACAATTCGCGGTGCGCGTACGTTTGAGACAATAGTACGGTTTCACCTTGACATTATACGCCGTAACGCGATGGTTATCCGACCACTGTCCAAGCTTTAAAGGCTTCAGTAATGATAGACGATGTTATCGACACAGGGTTGGGTAACCTCTGTAGACGGTGGTAAACAATTAGTTTATCTGCAGGTTTTATATAATAGTATTTAATGAAATGTTTCTAAATAAAAATGTAGATTTAATTGCCAAATACCATCAAATTTATGGGTCTACTGTCTAGCAAAAAGTTAGTACACGCTGTTTACTTCCCACGAACCTACTTGAAAAGAGCTTAGTATTATAAAAATAGTTTCAGTCGTTTCTGTTTTTACCGACTTCATTTATTAAGCAACCAAGCTATCTGTTATGACAGTTGCGTTTAGTTTAAACAAGTAACAAGCGCATAATTCGTTCTAGTTTTGTCTATACCTAGATCTGATATCGGCATCACATGGGCACAAGTTCGTGATCCACATAGCTGCATGGTTGCGCTGCTTCAGTCTGCAGTCTACTTATGTCATTCCTCAGGCTTTGTCGGGCATGTCACGACCGTGATGCAATGTCCGTAGCACGACCCCACGAATATGCGACTATAAGTTTATAGTCTTAATTACATTTTGGCGTTTAGTTCACTATAAAGCATAATAGAATTAAGTTAAGCTCAAAATGTTTGACGATATGCAACGTCAGTGAACTCGATCTTGGTTGTCATTGTAATTTCGTAAGCTAAGAGCTTACAAATAAAGCTTAAAGTCTATTGGCAGTTACGAGTATTAGTGCTGAACACTTGCGAAAATATGTATTACCTATCTCGTTTTAATGAAAGCAGTACAATGCAGTCATAGGTTTTCCCTCACAGGTGTTTAAGTCTAAGAAGGAATTATTCTCACCACGTGATTGTATATTAAGGCACGTATCTGTAACAGAAGTGTGTTGCATTCATAGTCGAACAGTGCGTAAGTAGAGAAAGCCCAATTGATATTCCCTGAACAGCCGACAGATGACGATTAACACTCGTAGATAGAGATTAACCATAAGATAAATAGCAAATAATATTAAGCACCCCATTAAGTATCAAAATATACATAACATAACTTCACGCCTTTTATCCCCGAAGGAGTAGGCAAAAGTGCACACTACGGCACTTAATGCCGCTGTACAATGTAACAACTACTTTTCACTATTTGTGTTATGAGTTCCATGTAATAGGAGGTGAGCCTCTTGCCATATACCGGGCACATTTTCAGACTCCGTGCTACTACTGAGATTTTTCTTATAAACCCAATATAACTTTGCCCGACCCGGGAATAAAACCCAAGAAGTATCAAAATATGTTCCAGCGAAATTCTCTACATGCCAGAAAACTTTACTCGGCCTTATTTAGCCTCGAATCTCTTAAATTATCAAATTATCTGTTAGTGTAAGTAAGTAGGTACTTAAACATGTTTTTAACACGAGTTTTATATTGAGAATTTTGTCGACGTAGATTTATGGCTGCCAATCATCAATCAATATTTGCTAAATTATTTTGTAACTGTCTCTATATATTACGTAGTGCTATTCGTTTACATTTATAACATTTCGCCAGATTATTAATAGCATCCAATGTCGTTTATGAACAAGTACATATGTATGTATGTAGGTCCTTGATAGATATAAATATATTTCAGAAGTTGTGATTTTGAACTTAAATATTCTCAGATATTATAGATAAGGGCGTAGCATACTTTGTTATCCGATTAAAACACAGTAAAATGGTGTTCACATATGATTTTGTTGTAAAATCTTACAGGCCATTTTGTCACTATTGTCTCCTCCTTATGATTTCCTAAATGAAGACTCTTTCTTTCTTATGAAATGTTTGCAACTTGTGTGTTCATCAAGTAATTGATAGCGTTGAGTGAGTAACAGTTGAGTGACACAACTATCGTCGACAATGTTCGGAATCTTTATGTATTGTGTCCACGGCTTAAATGGTGCAATTGTAGCTACAGTACTTACATACGAAAAGGCGCAAGCACAAAGAACTATGAATGTGCAGTCAAATGTGCACATTGAAAACTATTTGCAAATTGGTATCTAATCGAGGTGATCTCACTATTTGAATTCTCTAATGTCCATTGTATTACGACTTTGGGTACAATTTTGAGACAATGTTTTGTCTTGGTAAAGTTATCTTAAAGTATAAGTATCGTAAAGTAAGTATTCAAGGTTCTTAGACGTTATGTTTGGTGCGTATAAATGGTGGCATTAACATTTATTGACTAAGAAACTGTATTGTCTTAGTAAATATAAGAAAATTCGAAGAATCAGAAAAAAGTTACCGAAATTATGTAACATACCTATGACCCTATTGAGTTCAAGACTACCTTAACCGGACCTAGTTCTGACTCAAAACTATATTATCAAATCGTATGTACTTTAATCACCGTGCATATATTCTTGTTAATTTCTACTCATTTTACTTTGTTATCTAATAGGTCATGGATCGAATAAAGTCGAGATCTTATTAAGTGATCGGAGATATTAAAATTGAATTAGGTTTTATAGAGATACTATCTTGAAACTTGTTTAAAAGTGAGGTAATGGTTGCAGAGTACGGATTTGATCATTTATCGAGGACCAATGTGTAAGTACCTACGTACGTGTATGTAGGTAGGAGGTACGTGTTCAGTGTGAATATTTTCCTTATAGATTGAACACAAAATTTCTAGGAACGATTCAAGTGTAACTCAGTCATACGTTGAAAATGAATTAGGATCGACTACTTGGTCCTTTTATTCAAAGAGGACAATGTTATCTACAGACAATTATTTATAATTATGGTTCAATTAAGATTAAGGCTTTCAGGATGTAACTGAAACTGAACAAAAATATTAAAAACTATTTTATTTGTATTGTTATTGTGATTGAAATCCGCGATTTTTACTACATGTCAGTATAATTATATTTGGCTCTTTATTATTCTTGGTAAAACCAAAATGAGAAATAGAATAATGTAATTTAATGTGCAACAGTCTTAAACATCGTATAAAGACCTAAATTATAATCTGTAGCTATTTAATAAATGTACTTTACACAACAACTACTACCTTATGAAACATTTGTATTCCAGATATTTTAAAAATGACAGATTTTCTTGTTCGCATACCAATATACTTAGAGGTCATGATAAGGCTTTAAGTAGTCACTTACTTTCTTCATCACGTAGCCTAAAGTGTCAGCTGTCAACCTAGACATATACTATAGTAATACGAATTGCAATATATCCTTGTATTCTGGGGCTGACAGAATTATCTACATGGGTATTATATACTACGTTTTTTAATATGCAATGAGTCGACGTATGATTATTGTTCTTGATTGAATTGAAAGTTCTTTTATTTCAGTCGGTTTAAAATTAAATATCACAACATAACATAACAGCTAATTAAGTTGTCGAGAGGCAAACACGATATTTATGTTTCAGCCTAATAGTGTATCGAATGGTTATCAGAATTTCAGTCTGTAAACACGAAGTTTGCAATAGTAGGTACCTGTGTTCTTTCGGTACGTGTATGCATAATGTTGAGCTTAAAGCATAACCGGCAAAAAAGCGTTACATTTACTATATAGCCTTTTGTTAAAAGAATCGGAATTAAAAGGTGTACCGAATATAAAATCAAATGTAATAAGCAAACTAAACCTCCTTCTCGATCCATTTACAAAATGTATGTATGTATGGCGATGAATGAATGAATGTATGGCGAGGACTTTCGCCTTCATGTCCCACGCGCAAAATGGCTATATATATGATTACAACAATATTATGACAAGTGATAAGTAATGAACATTTGCTTAATAGGAAGTCGCTTTAGTTGTTTAATGGAATAATTAAGGTTTTAATTTCAATACATGTCTTGATACGAATATCTAAAATTTTTCACATTATTTGGAAATACACTTATAGTAGGTAATAGGTACCATCACTGGAAAACAAAAGTAGGTACTAAAATAATCAACATTTCACCACATTTTCAGAAAGGCTTGAGGTTTGCAAACATGTACGTGAAACATATTTTTCAGAATTCTTAGAATGATTGTCTAGGTTCGTGGCGAGTTTGGCGACGGAATATAAAGCAGAGCTCTGACTGACGGACTGTCGCAAGCCACAGTGTGACGCACTCCTAACAGCAATGAGGTCAATAATTTAAGTCAAGGTATGTGCACTACTTTTTAGGTACAAACAGTAATTTGTGCTGCATTTGAATTTCAGATTTGTTCGTGAAATGTGAAATTGTTAAATGTTAAGTAAGTGCAGGGGAGGACGTGATTTTTTTAAACAACTTGCAACGTAATGTAAAGATTTCGGTTTCAACGAAATTTTGGTGGAAATTGATATTTACTTTGTTCTTTTTATTTCTGTCGGTCGGCAGTCATATAAACAATTCGAAGATTCGTCAGACTTGGGTTTCTAAATAGTATATATTAAATGTGTTATATTAAAGTGACCGCAATTGAAATTTGAGAATTTCTGATGCTCTGAAATTCTATGATTTACGTAAAGTGACAGAATCAAAAGGAATAGATACCAAAGCACCGTGCCCATGAATCTTCTTTCTATAATATCTAAGCCTAATCGCTAATCTAAACCCTGCCTAAGCCTAATCCTAATTTAACCCTGGTACTAAGAACTACTAAATAAATAAGTCCAATTCACTATAAGAATTTTTTTCGTGGAATTGCAACCAATTACCAATAACTCCAACAAAAAAAGAACAATTCGCAAATTGCATTGAAAAAATTTTGCACAGCCTTAACCTGTTCAACTTTTATAAAATTACCTCCGTAATTATAGGGGACCGGTCGTTTCCTGTCTGTACCGAGGGTCAACTTACATTGGTTATGTTTTTATTTCATTTACTTTCATTGGGCTGCAAAACCTCATTGGACCATTGTATCAAGGACTTTTCACATTTCTTAGAAGTATAGAATTACATCAGAAGTGGGCTCATGAATGCTTCTCTTGCAGAACAAATGCTTCCCACATTTTAAACAGACCATCGAGGTTACCGTTTTAATACATACAACCTTGTCAAAAAAAAATTAAATAACAATTTGTATAAATATATTGTATGAATTCCCTGAATATGTTGGTGAGGCCAAATTGGAGCAAATGTAGAGTGTTTTTCAGGTTTTATTATACATATGACCTGACGATAAATAAGTCTGATACAATTGATAATTTTACTAACAAACTACTCAAATGTCAGGAAGTTATCGATTTACATTCAAAAGATTTTGTTCAGAAAATAATATAAAACGGATTAGACATTTAATATCGACTTCCTAGGTTATTTGATTCATTATTTTATTTATTTAAAACTACATTATGTTTATTTGAAACAGCATTATGTTATTTTAAAGAACCTATAGAATTATAGTTATTGTAAATAAACACTTATAATTTTCCTGTTATTCTTCGTAGAAAAGACATCAACGCGTAAAAATTTCAGATTTCCCTAATGTCTGTTCAATTGATTAAAATATTCTATTAATATAGAAATAAGTAATGAACAACACTTTTTTATAGAATATTTAATAACTTTTCATTTAACATTTTAACACATTTTTTTAATACAATAAGGTGTTTAAAAAATCTTAGCACTTGCCCTATTTTCTGGCTACTCTACTTTAACTGATTGTAACCAACTGGTCCAAGTGTAAAACTGTCGGTCCTGATGATTCATGAACAGACACACATAACACATAGTAAATAAATGTTTTCGTTGTGGAAATACTGAGGATTGAAGTAAATACTAAAACTGTAAACCATACGAAAATGTATTAATAGAAACTAGCCAAATAAATAAAATTAAATGCCTTCTAAAATTAAAACGTCTAAACCATTAATATACGCTTCTGAGTCATCATCGATAAAATACAGTTATAAAACATGTCACAATATTTGTGCGTACGTATTTGTATGACAGTGCGACCAGTACGTAAATGTCAAGTGTATGCGGCGCACGCGCTGAAAAGGTCGGACACTCGCGCGCAGGTCTCAGCGTACCGACAAATCGAATTAATTACAAAAGCCAACGCAGACGGGGGATTTTTGGTCGAAGAAAACCACTGAAAACTTTGGTTTAGCATCACGTAGCACTCTCGGTTTTATTTATGAGTTACTAGCTTAAGTCAGCGTCATCCTGATAATAAATAGTTCATGTCTTCTTCCTGACTATAGTACACAACAACAGCAATCTATCTTTGTGCCTTTCATTCATATCCGTGCTATAGTTTTTCCACGAAAAAGTGACCAACGTACAATCTATAAATAATATACATACCTATACATTTACACAAACCTTTACATAATCTAATGTATTAGTAGGATTTGACATAAAAAATGAAAACTCGGTGAATAGTCCTTCGTCTGCGCAGGTTTTAAATAAACGCAGTATCGAACATTATTGCATCAGATGACTTGTTTAAGATGTGCTTCGGATATAATTTACGTAATAAGCGTAATATCAATTTGGTAAGTGTAAAATTGTAAATTAGGCTTTATATTAATCGGCTCTAAAGGTTGAACTCGTAAGATATTTGCCAAATGTTACAACTATATTGAATGCGTATGCTCTTTATTTTTGAAGGACTAAATGGTAAATAAATATTGGTTACTTATTTGTACTGATTTTGTTGGTAGTTTGTTATCGACATTTAGAACTGAATATCGGAACTTTCAATTAAAAGAGCACTTGTCAAAATATAATTTAATGATTTTCAATTTTAATTACTATTCGCATATATCCATTTGCTTTCAGTGAGTTATTACTTTAATATTATATAGGTACTTCACACCCTATTTTTTGTTTTATTTACTAGCTGCCCTAGTCAAGTATGTACCGCCTAATATTTTTTTCTCACCTGTTAAACCTTCCCTGGACTTTCACGAACATTTCATGACAAAAATTAGCTAAATTGGTTCAGCCGTTCTCGAGTTTTAGACAAAGACACTTTTGCAAGTTGAACCCATAAAAAAATAAGGTAAAACATTGAAATATAATTTATAAACTCTATACATAATATTTAGAATTACAATTAGCTGTTACCATAACGTTCATAGGAAATTCCCAAGTTGCACCATACCTAACTCGTTTTCGTGACACTTATTCCGGAGCGTAATCTTGAAACGTACCGCGTGTCGCTACGTGCGGTACTTACAAAGACATGTTTCGGTATAATCCGCTTAAGATTTGTGTATATTAAATAATTAAAATGAATGGCAAAAATATCACAATTACTATAGTTCTAAGACAATGTCGCATCTTATTAGGATGTACTCAATACAATGCTACATTTATCAGGGGGCTTGTAACTACATAATTATAATTTCAAATAATGCGCTCTGTATTAATTTGTAATTTTAATAGATCATCGACATCACATAGAGAGTGTACACAATCAATTATGAAATTGAAACTTGGTTTCAGTCAAGACCAATCAATTGTAACGAAGCTCGATACGAAGTTGAGCCTAAATATTGGAATATGTTTTAAAAAGCACAGCTAGCTCCAATGGGTTTTTAATCCTGACCACTCACAATTCCCAGCTCATCATCCATTGGAACGCTGTGGTTGGCAGGTCGAGAAGCGCACGCGCCGAACTCTTGCGCAACAATTGGCAACCTTGTGAAGGACGCGCGTGCGCACGCCGTCGCCAGGAAAATGGACGCCGTCGTCGTCGCGTGCATTTTCATGAGCTGCCTAGAGCGGCCGAGGGTAGTTCAAGGGTGGCCTGATTGAGGCCGTCCTCGACGGCTGCTATACTGAAATAATATAATAAGCAGATATTGCATAACAGTGAATTCTAACAAAGTTTATGAGCTTTTAATGACGTATATGTGAAATAATTACAATTTATAACAGACAAATTATAATTTTTAACGTAAAGCGTTCGTTTCTTTCTCAAAGAAGTTGTTTTTTTTTAGTTTTTTAGGCTAGACTAGTAGACTTAGATCCTGCAGTTGTTAGCCTACCACTGCAGGCTGTGATGAAAGATCAGTATCTATCATCACAGTTGAGGTAGATTAAAATGCTAAAACCTTTTACCTGAAGTGTTACACTGACATTTTAAAAAGGATTAAAAAAACTCAATTTTCATTTTATCCTATTCAATAAAGCAACTAACTACTAAATACTATTTATAAATAGATAGATAACAAAAATGAACAGATAAAACATGTTTAGTTGTCACAATCTGTTTCAGAGTACAAAGGGGAGATTAATATGGTGTGCCAAAAGTTTGTCGCGAGCTAACGACCCGCCATTAGCCGTCAGTCAAAATAGTGCACGACCTCCGTCCTCGCGAATACATTCACCTGAGAAAACTTCTCTCTGTCATGCAAATGAGAGAGACAGACGATAATGAGGGAATTTACAAAACGTTTAAACAACTGTCAACCTTATTCATACACGTAATAGATATAGTTATACATTTGTACCTGAAAATTGTTCTTAAAATATTCTTTTCATGTATGACTGAAATGTTATTGTATTTTCAACCATCGTCCAAACAGGAGAAGGTTCCTAATTGGGTTGTATCACTTGTAAAGTTGGAAGTTTAGAGAATATTTTGTTATAATGGAAACCTCTTGTATGAACAAGTTTGGTTTAATCATAGCAAAGGATGCAATTCGTGTTCATTGTACATGTTATTTCGTAATTGTAACAAGTTTTGTCGGACAAACTTGTTTAACGTCGGCGACTCCACAAATGTGTTCGCCGAATTAAACTAGATCACTCTTGCCTCTTTAGATTAAGACATGTGATGCAATAGCATTGATGATTATTTGCAAAGACCATTATGAGGCTGTTGTTATTATTTTTCAATAGGGAATTCCATAATATTTACTTTATTGTTTGTTTACATGCTCATGTATGTCATGTCTTTCAATTAAATAATATGTTTACTTCATACTTACTCTGTTTTATCTCCTTATAATACCATATCTGCAGCCGTAACAAAACGTATCACATATTAATTGGCACTAAAACAATACAACGTCACTTGTGTACAAGTGTCACTTCTTGAAAATGTAGAAAATCGACTCTCCTTGAATCTCCTCAGATCTCTTCTTTGAAACAAAAATATTCAAATAACATTGTGATGCAATCCCTGTCTCTACTTTGCCGATATGATTTCTTTTAGAAGCATTGTAACCGTAAAAATTGTAAAAACAAATCCTGAAACTAGCTATTTTGTGAATTGAGCGAAGAATCGGTGTGACCGCGATGTTTCATAGGCCAAGTGTGTTGCACAAGTAGCCGCATTGTTTACGTGGCATTGTCCAGTCGTCCCATCGGCCAGCTCGTACGTGCGTACTTGAATATATTTAAATTTGGAGATGCCACCAGGATGAAGCAAGCGTTCCAACAACTACTATAAATGCTGTTAGTGTCAAACTAAGGGTACAGTTCACAGCTCTAAGCACCCCTGACTACATCTCAACCACAAACACCAGACATGGCATTCAAGGTACGGACCACAATTGGATATGTGAAGTGCAAAACAGTGATATGTGAAACAGTGATTAATAATCTCAAATAGTGATTCAATAAACTAATTAAATCAGTAAACATATTAAAGTGTCAAAAAGAAAATGAGAGTTATGTTTCAAATTATTAATTTCTTTTTCAGTTGGTAGTTCTCTCTTGCCTCCTGGCCCTTGCTCACGGTAGTGGGGTGCCCGCAGCCATCGCTGCTGCTCCCGTGGCCTACGCTGCCCCTGTGGCCGCAGCCAGGTTGGAGGAGTTCGACCCTCGCCCGCAGTACAGCTTTGGATACAACGTGGCTGACTCCCTCACCGGTGACTACAAGAGCCAGACCGAGCAGCGCAACGGAGACCTGGTTCAGGGCCAATACTCTCTGGTAGAATCTGACGGCACTCGCCGAGTGGTCGACTACACAGCTGACCCAGTGAGTGGTTTCAACGCAGTAGTGCGCAACGAGCCCCTTGTTGTGGCCGCTCCAGCTGAGCCTGCTGTTGTTCCCGCTCGTTACACCGCCGCCGCTGCAGTAGCCGCACCTGTGGCTGCTCCTGTAGCTGTTGCTCAGGCTGCTCCAGTTGTTGCTGCTGCAAAATTCGCTGCTGCACCAGCCTACGCCCGATACGTCGCACCTGTTGCCAACGCCGTTGCTGCTCCAGCACCCGCAGTCTACGCTCGTTACGCCGCTGCCACCGTTGCTGCTGCCCCCGTAGCTGCTGCCCCCGTAGCTGCTGCCCCTGTAGCTGCTGCTCCTGCATTCACTGGATTCGCTCGTTACGCAGCTGCACCCTTCGTAGCGTCTAGCTACGTAGCTGCACCTGTAGCGGCTGCTTACAGAACCGCGTACTCTGCTCCGGTTGCTGCGGCCTACTCTGTGCCTTATGCTACTCAAGTGGCAGCTGCATACACTGCTTCAGTGCCTGCTGCGTACACTGCGGCAGTGCCTGCTGCGTACACTGCGGCAGTGCCTGCTGCGTACACAGCGGCAGTGCCAGCAGCCTACAGTGCTCCCGTGGTGGCTGCATACAAGGCGGCTCCCGTAGCTGCAGCATACAGTGCGCCTGCACCCACGGCTGTAGCCCCCGTCCCCGCCTCCACAGCCCGCGCCGCTCCTGCCAAGATCGTAGAATCATCAGCTGCCGCCGGTTACCGTTACCCTTGAATGCCATACTATTATACAATGATACCTATATACCTCTAAAGACTTGTTTTGTATATATTCGACTACTTTTTTATTTTTGTTTTTTTACGAAATGAAATAAATTCATGAGATGTTGAATTGTTGTTTTTTACGAAAACTAAAATTGTGTAAGTACAAAAAGGTTGCATGCAACTATGCATAGAACACACACTAAATAAGAGACATTCTCAAATATATATAGCATGTGCGCCTATTATTTCATTGAACATCACTACATATTACATATTCTGACAGTAATCTGCATGAAAGTGTTGCATTGGTTGACATATACATAAGAAAAACTTCATCGTTTTTATTTTAATAATTAATGCAAAATTATTTAAAACGTATTGAACTATGCAAACAATATCAAAACACCATGACAATACAATGAACATTAACGTCACACTTGTTAATTTAAGTACCTTTTCCATTTCATTTATGTTATGAATTCAAGGTCACGGTCAATAAATGATATTTCATACTTCTGCTGCTCTAGTGATGATTACATACTTTAGATTCCAGGTGATACTCGTATTATAGTATCAGACCAAATATAGCACGGGTAGATTGAAGTGGACTAATAACAATGACAAAGTTTAATGCGCATTCGATGCTCTAGACTAGAAGCACGGACACCATCCATTCCATGCTTTAACCGGACAAACTATTTCAACGAGAGAGTCAAATTGTGTTTCCATCGTTCGGCGTGTAGGTGATAATTAGTAATAATGTCGCATTGTACTTGTAGAACCTGATTTTATAATAATTCATGTCAATCAGCAGCTAGTACTTAGTCTCAAAGTAGTAAATGGTTAATTTATGTTAGCAACATATTCAAGAAAGTAAGTGTTAGTTCAATAGATAATACATTATTATTTTATTTTTAATTTAGATACATTTTTTACTCTTTATCAGACTCATGAGAGGGGAAAATTGAAAAAAAAATTGGCAACACTTATAAAATATGGCGGCAAATATATATATATATATATATATTTAACATAAATTTAATATTATAATTTTTAATCACTTAACGATGAATAAGCGATCTATTTAGTACTTTTTAACCGTCATTTATAATTTTAGCACAGTTTTATGAAGCATGTGGCCATTTTAGCAGTATACTTATTTTATTTACAAATTTATTTTGTAGCGTGTATGCACGTAGTGACGCCTAGGTGACACGATTGGTACTACTTGACGGCTAAGTGCATTGCAGTGACAGTTCACTGCAAATTTTTGTTATGCTTTTCGTGAACTGACACTCCATCTAGACATTATATAATCAAAGACAAGAAGTAATTTTTCCTAAAAATCATCTTATTCCTGATTAAAAAAGACCTACCAATGAATATAGTAAGTATCGTCGAATAATTTGATGAACAAAACTTCACTGAGATATGTCAAAAGATGTGTGTCCAAGAAGAGATTTTTCGATATTTTCGGTAATGTCATACATTTTTTAAACGTTACTGGGGAGCGTTTCCTACTGACAATGATGCGGACGAGTACTTTGATGCCTAATTAAGGATATTTTTTTAAGTTTTATTTTTATTCGTGTAAAACTGTAACATAAAAACTTTGAATAAACAGGTTACAGAAATATTCAATCGTACAATTTCACTGAAAATAATTATATTGGGTTGATTAGGTAAGTTTGTATTGATCCTAGCTATCACCCGTCACAGTATGGTGCATTATTTACGGAACACCTTGTATAAAATACTGTATCGGTTAGTACTGTAAAAGTTGCTTTCACATTTTCATTTACGAAAAAACAAAAGAAAGTTTAAACAAAGGAACGTACTTGTTAAAATCATAGCTGAAACCAATTTCTATTAAAATACTACTTACCTCTACATTCAATCAAAATTGGTTTATCAATTTGGGTGATTGATACGATACTATATTGTTTGACAGACATGCAAATCTGTTATAGTTAAACAGGGACACCTAGAAGTCCCTTACTCAGTTTTTGCTGCATTTTAAACTCAGTTAAGTTAACGACTGAACTAGTGGTCGAGGTGCACACTGCATATGTATGACTGACTTATATTGGTAAACAAAGAGCATATTGTAGATACTCTTTCGCAGGATAATAAACCAGTGTAACGCTATAGAATATTGTTACAAAGGTATACAATTTCAGGGGGCTTAAAAAGCAGGTTTTAGCTAATTTCAAATTCCTGTTGCTTTCTATTCCCTGGTGTCTTCAACAAAAATGTCGTAACTCGGCCTGTTCTAAATCCCCTTACAAGATTATGCCCATAGTAACAAGTCGTCCTGTATATCCTTAAGCTATTCGTATGTTAGTTGTAGTATGTCAGTAATGTACAAACGATTTGCAGCTCGTGATTCTTATCTTTAATTCAACACTATCAGTTGCCACACGGCTTAGGTTGGTGCCAAGGAATTTTTGCTGTGTTTTAAACAAAAAAATGGCACGCAATTGAACATTCTTATCACATTTTTGACTGCACGATTGGTGCGGTGACTGGACAACTGGCTGCCGTGCAAGGTGTCGCGGGTTCGATTCCCGCACGGAGCAACTCTTTGTGTGATCCACAAATTGTTGTTTCGGTTCTGGGTGACACGTGTATACATGTCAACTTGTATGTTTGTAAACGCACCTACTACACAGGAGAGAATCCTAGAGAAGTGCACAGTTTTAATAAAAAAATTTCGTATAGTACTAAAAAAAGGATATAATTTGGAAAGAGGATTTAATCTGTTGGAGCGGTGGCTGGGTAACCGGCTACCGCGTAACGTGTAGCGGGTTCAATTCCCGCACGGAGCAACCCTTTGTGTGATCTACAAATTGTTGTTTCGGTTCAAGATGACATGTGTATGTGATCTTGTATGTTTGTAAACGCACCCACGACCCAGGAGAAGATCCTAGTATGGCGCAAAGTTTTAAAAAAATATATATATAATGATGATTATTATACAATATTAAGATCAATGGTATCTTAGTTTTTCAAAATCTTTTACAAGTGTTATTTTATAATACAATCTGTACTATTACTCAGAATGTTGTAATTAAAACTCCAAATATAACTTAACTCGACCTTCAAGGGATCACAACTGAAACTTATATAGTGATTAGTATTAAAACGATGTATACGACGCTTACACTACCCAAACGCGGACAACTATATCGATAAATTAGTCATACTTTTGAAACGAAAATTCAATATGGCCCGTCTGCCATTACCCTAGCCGAAATTCTGTGCATGTTTGTTAATGAAAGAGATAGAATAAACGTATCAAACTTTCAATTAAAATATTAAACAGTTTGAACAAATTAATTGAGTCCCCTCAAACAACTTATTTTTTTGGGATAAACACGAAACGGAGGTTTTTTAATGTTATGTTAAGGTTGTAACGTCGAGTCGTTTTTTTTTAATACTGGCACTTCTTATTGTAGGTAATACATTGATATTATTTATTTTGCTTTTTAAATGATCATGGGCACACATAGCATGTGTTTTTTTAAATAGCAGAGTACGTGGTATTGTTCGACCATCGTTGTCACCACGACTCGCAATGCTACAGTCCGCGGCCGCCGCGTACGTGCGTACTTGAATATATTTAAATTTGGAGATGCCACCAGGATGAGGCAAGCGCATAGTCCACTACTATAAATGCCGTTAGTTTGGTACTAAGGGTACAGTTCACCGCTCTAAGCATCCCTGAACACACCACAACAACAAACCTCAGAAATGGCATTCAAGGTACGGACTACAGTTGGATATGTGAAGTGCTATACAGTGATATGTGAAACAGTGAAAAATATAACTGAAAAGTGATTGTGAAAATATTATTTAAAACGATTCAAGTTATTTCGAAGACACATTGTGTTAAACTTATTTCGAAGTTTTAGGACTTTCGATTGACACTTTCTTATTTTTCTTTTCAGTTGGTAGTACTCTCTTGCTTCCTGGCCCTCGCTCACGGTAGTGGGGTGCCCGCAGCTATCGCCGCTGCTCCCGTGGCCTACGCTGCCCCTGTGGCCGCAGCTAGGCTGGAGGAGTTCGACCCCCTCCCGCAGTACAACTTTGGATACAACGTGGCTGACTCCCTCACCGGTGACTATAAGAGCCAGACCGAGCAGCGCAATGGAGACCTGGTGCAGGGTCAATACTCTCTGGTGGACTCTGACGGCACTCGCCGAGTGGTCGACTACACTGCTGACTCAGTGAACGGTTTCAACGCGGTGGTGCGCAAGGAGCCCCTTCTTGCAGCTGCGCCTGCCGTCGTTGCTGAACCCGCTGTTGTCGCTGAGCCCGCTGTTGTGGCTGCTCGCTACGCCGCTGCACCTGTAGCCGCTCCCGTAGCTGTTGCTCGCTATGCCGCCGCTCCCGTCGCTGCCCCTGTCGTAGCTGCCCGCTACGCTGCTGCCCCAGTAGCCGCTCCCGTCGTAGCCGCTCGCTACGCTGCCGCCCCTGTAGCCGCTCCCGTTGTAGCTGCCCGCTACGCTGCTGCTCCTGTAGCCGCCCCAGTTGTAGCAGCTCGCTACGCTGCTGCCCCTGTAGCTGCTCCCGTCGTAGCCGCTCGCTACGCGGCCGCTGCCCCAGTCGCCGCTCCCGTGGTAGCTGCCCGCTACGCCGCCGCCCCTGTAGCTGCTGCCTACAGAGCTGCCTACCCCGCTCCAGTGGCTGCTGCTTACGCGGCCTACTCAGCCCCAGTGGCTGCTGCGTACACTGCTGCGTGGTAGATCATGAACAACCCTCATAAACCGACGATAGCAAACCTCTAAAGACTTGAATTGTACATACTACTAGTTTTAGATAGTTTTGTTTATTATTTTTACAAAATGAAATAAATTTTTGAAATTGAAAGCATGACTTTTTTCTATAGTTATAGTTTTATATAGTTTTAAGCAATCACACCTTATTGTTGCGAGAAACGTCATTCGATGAGAATGTGTGATGATTATGACGGCAACAACTATCAACTCGGACTTTCAGTTAAATATTTTCAAGACAATATAAGTGTCCTAGCCATGACATGCCAGCAATCCTTTCATTTACATTAGTATGGAGTTTCTATCAAAAACCGATCTTATTCCACAGATTTTGGACTGAGGCAGGTTATTGAAATTAGCAGACAGTGATCAGAGTGGATGTTTTAGTTTGCGATTGATGTCTTAGGGTCGATTTTTCAATAATCAATTAATAACTGTAGAATAAAATTGACATTTATTAACTTTTATTATAGAAGAATTGTCAAATATTCAAACTTATTTCGCAGTTAAAATTTATCTGGCGTTGGAAAAATCGGCATAAACCTAAACTAAGCCAAAAGTTTAGAAAAGAATTCTATTTAAAAATCGACGTCATTAACTACATGACATAGCTTTCTTTTGTTGTCCTTGCCAACTAATTTTGCATCGATACCAGAACATAAACAGATTCAACTGACTACGAACAATATAATTATATAGAACAACGCTTGCGTGACAACGCCGACGTGACACAACGTGACACCGACGTGAAACAACGCTTGCGTTGTGTTTTGGCGTGTGAGTGAGGTTACCGAAGGCCTAACTACCCCCTCTCCCCAGTCTCCCCAATCCCCGAATCCCAACAATCCGCTAATTCCCAATTCCCAAAAGGCCGGTAACGCATTTGTAACGCCCCTGGTGTTTCAGATTTCAGACGCCGATTGCTTACCATTATATGATCCGTCTGCTCGTTTACCGAATGATCCAAAAAAAAAAAATTATGATACTGAAGAGACCTTGAAAGTCAAGCATTTTATTTTAACAAAATTCCATACATTTTAAGACGAGGTAGTTTTAACTTAGGTTAACTTAATTCAAAAACAAATACTTGTTAGAACCCGCAACACGTAACTGAGAAACTGATTCCTGCACTGTTTTAATCATGCTGTCAAATTAATTTAGGCTTGCGTTAGACAATTGCAACAATTTCGTCAATAATCCATTAATCATGTCAACGTTTTAGTCTTGATGACTAATAGTGTGATAATTAATATTAATAGTAATTAAATTCTGTCCACGACGGGCAATGAAAAATTGGGGTGTGTGTACCTTGACCTAAGTGTCAAATGGAAAATCTATTTGGAATTTCCTATGCTTATTACACTCTATTCTGCACTCTACAATTATAATTAGTTTATCTATAATGAGAAGGAATGATTTTATAAGTGAAAAGATGGGGTTGGGTGAAAAAGAAGAGACGACCAAATATGAATAAATATTATGTAAAAAAACTACTATGCACGGTGTACGTGGTAGTATAACGATTTTTAAGGGGAGAATAGAAAGGACATTATGGTGGCTATACTAAACAACGTGAGATAAGAACAGGGAGATGATGAATCAAACATTTGTAACAAATTTTGACATGCATTCATTCACCTTCTTCATGCATGCACCTTTGTTTCAGATTTTAGGCATTTAATAATTTTAAATTTTTTCTAGATGTGGGACATCTAGTGAACACACAAAATGTAAATAGATAATCAACTGATCGATAAAGTAGTTTCTAAGCTACTGTCACATTGTAACTCACTACTGAACACGAGCAACTATTAAGTAAAGCAATAATTTACAATTCTAACGTTCATGTAGAAGCAAAAGTGCCTATGGTGAAATGGTAACCAAAAATTTCATTATGTATGACAAAATTTCATTATGTACATTATTCTTATAATTGGTAATAAAGGTTCTACATATTGTATACCAATGAAGTGAAATGTGTGTAGGTACTGAATCTTGCCTTCAGCTTAACTTATTAATGCTATAGTCAATCAATAGAACATTATATCTCGAAGACATTCGTTCCTGAAACATTGCCAATATTGGCCGTCCATGATTACAACCTAATCCTGCACCATAATAATATGTTTGGTTATCTGACCAAATTTGTTTTATGATATAAGACTGGAAAAGTGGAAACAGACGATATTTTTGACAGAGTATCTTTTTTTTGAAAACGAGACCTTCAAAAGGCTTTATTGAAGAGAAAAAACTAGGGAGAAGGGAACTTAGTGAGATAGTAATCCCACACCCATTCCCACCGTGTGGAACTCGAAAACGGGTGGTTTTAGTGAGGTACCTGTGGCCATCATCATCACAATTAGGGGGCACCGAGTCCTCTATAATATACCTGCTCCTAATAGACTAGACGCCAATGGACACTCGCAATACGTTGGCCAGTTAGATATTGGACATATTTGGGGTTAACCCCGATTTGAGGGGAGGATTGAGTCTCGGCTTAGAACTGTCGTTTTTGCATTTTTCTGAAACTCATCTTTTTATTTACAAATAGCGGTGAAATTAAACCACAACACCACAGACAACAGACAGACATATCTGAACAATGAACAGACCCGGAAGCCTGTATGAATCAATGAAAGCCTACGACTGATACAGTTTCGTGAAACGTAACATGTATCGCAAGAGTCATCGGTGTCGCGTAATTCGTAGCACTTTCTTCAATAAGCTGTGTTGTATGTCCATCACGTACTTAGTTACGAAGTGCTCGATATATAACGCGAGGACGAGCATCAGGAACCACATTCCACTTCGAGGACTGTGACCATCCTATCCCACACATACAGACATGGACTCCAAGGTACGATGGTGCTAATTATTTATTTATTTTTTTTTATTTTTGGCTATTTTGTAAAGTTATGATTTTTTCTATTTTTTTGATACATTTTCTTAATTATTTAGTTTGATATAGTTTTCTAATTGTTTAGTTTGGTTTTGTAGTGGGGTTGAAAAATAAAATAGTGTTTCTGAAATATGATAATAAAACCATTTACTTATAATATTTCAGAAAGATATTTTTGTAATACATTCGAAAATCTAATAAGATCTAAGATAAAACTAATTTTCATAAATGATCGTGTCGGTCTTGGTCATCACGATATCATCTAACTCGAGCGTCGCACGCGCAGCTCGGTCATGCAGACTCGTGCGCGCGCGCATATTGACCAACACGATCCATATCGGGACACTTTGCGAAACTGCCTTCTTTCTGGCGCTTTCGATTCGATTCGCCCCTACACATAACAATGAACAGTGTACTTTAATATTTCTTTTATGAAAACCTTAATGAAGGTTTAATTCATGGTCAAGTACGAATATAAAAATCATCATAAAACGGAACAAGTTTTATTTTATTTTTCTGACATTTTATTTTTATTTATTGATAATTAATGAATAACCAATGCATTACAATTATTACGACCTTTACTTGCACTGAGATTTCGATAGATCATTGTATGTAAATAAATAATAAAAATAAAATAAATAATATAATATAATGCAAAGCTTTCGAGTATAGCATTATATTGTTGTAGCTAACAATGATATATTTCTAACAATAGTGGTCCCTAGGGATACATTTGCAGAAGCAGTGCTTTAATTGGCTTTTGTGTTTCGAAATGTTTAAAGCCATTTAAAAGAAATGTATAAAAAGGAAAATAACTCAATTGATTTATTATTTTCATACAAAAGACTTCAACGCGCGTGTTTCATTGTTGACTACATTGTAATAAGTTCGATTAGTCTTGTCATAAATATTTCATAAATGTCTCATTTAATATGTCAATGTTTTAAAACAAGGACAATTGATTTAAAATACGTAAAATATTTGTTATAACAAAATACGTGTGTCCCAAAAATACTGCAATTCAAATTAAACAAACACAAACTTCTACAACAACAAGAACTCAATTAGGATTCAGTCAAAATGCAGCCGCAGACTGCGCATACATTTATACTATTATCATTCCTGTCGCGCGTAGTTACGAAGAAAGGGTTTAAAACATGTCGCAAGGCTCGTGGACACCGCACTTGTAAACAACGCGACACTATATTGTTTCTCAATCGAATTATTATTATATAACGGATATATTGCGATATTAATGCATCATATTTATTCTACTAACGTCGTCTAGGAGAAATTGTTGTATTCATATTGGTTAGATAGTCATAGTGCCAAATTTACTACATAGTATCTGTTGTAGATCATGCGAAAGTCTATGTTTGTTCTAAATCATAATAAACAAATAGCAGAACAACTTGAGGCTTCTATTACATTCTTTCGACTAGCGTTTATGCCATTACTCTAGTGGGAATCGTTAGAAAATGAATTATTGTTCCTATTCTTACAAGAACTATGTTTTGTTTCAGATTGTAGTATTCATCTGCTTGGTAGGCGTGGCGAGCGCGAGTCTCATTGCTCCCGCTGTCCCCGTGGTCCGCGCGGATCCCTTACCTCAGTACTCCTACGGGTACGACGTACAGGACGCACTCACTGGTGACTACAAGGGTCACCAGGAACACAGGAACGGAGACCTCGTCAGTGGATCGTACAGCGTCGTAGACCCTGACGGCACAAGAAGGATTGTAGACTACACTGCTGATCCTCTTAACGGCTTTAACGCGGTTGTACGCCGCGAGCCCCTAGTCGTCGCAGGCCCTGCCAGGGTTGTCGCTCCAGCCCCTGTCGTCGCCCCGGCTCCCATCCTCGCCCGGGCACCCGCCCCTGTACTGGCCGCTGCGCCCGCGCCACTGTTCGCCCCCAGGCTACCTCACCCCTACTACTTCTAGATGAATTATTACAATTTTGTTGTTGATATCTTTACTATTAGGACCTTTTTATACTATTGTTATTTATGTACATAAACACTTTTTGATACATTTACTTGTTGTTGTTTCATTGAATTTCAAAATAAAATTACATGCCGTAAGGGGCATACACTACGCATAGAAGTATTGCAAGTTGCAATATTCACATTCTATAGTGATGTTACTGTTAGCCACGGCTTAAAATGTTCTTTCCAATCTTATGACCACAGCTATGTAGGAATACAATATATACAATTTCATGGTTTATGTGTTCTAGAGGTAGTGTTAAAATTTACTATGGCTAGTGGCTACACATATTTACATGATCTCAATCAGAATGTAATAACTTAGGTTTCATTGACCATACATATAATTGTGTTCTGATAAAGTTACTTTTTGTACAATACGAGTACAATGAAAGCATACAGTTCGACAAACGCATTATAATGTGAATGTAGTTTTATAGAATTTTGATTACCTGGAAGTTATGTTATGTGATTGCCAACTTTTATACACATGAGATGGTGCTGAACGCTCTGTACCGGGCGGCGCAGGACGCAACCGCTTGCCTTCCGCTGAAGATTGTGACCTTGCCTTGGTTATCCACCTCAATTAAAAGCGAAAGTTTCAATAAACTGTCATACACACGAGGTTCGATTACCGGACCGGATTCGTGACGTCACATAAATATGAGCCACGAGTGCACGCGCGTTGAATATAAAATGAGAGCGTGCATTGAAGACGGCAGTTCTAGGCCTCTGTTGAACATTACCACTACCTAAAATGGCATTCAAGGTACTAACCAAAAAGCTACTTTTTATTTAACAACAATTTAATTCTTTGTATTATTCTGTGTTTAATTATATTTTGTGTTTTAAACAGTTTGTCGTCCTGTCTTGTCTGGTGGCTGTGGCGAGTGCTGGCCTCCTACCAGCCGCTCAAGTGTCCTACTCGGCTCCCCTTGCCTACTCCAACCACGCCGTGCAAGCCGCTCCTGCGTACTATGCCGCCGCTCCCGTGGCCAAAATTGCTGCACCCGTGGCATATGCTGCCCCCGTCGGCAAGGTCGAGGTCTACGACACCAACCCCCAGTACAGCTTCTCTTACGACGTACAGGACGGACACACCGGCGACTCTAAGAGCCAGCATGAAACTCGTGATGGTGATGTTGTGCACGGCTCCTACTCCGTGGTAGACCCTGACGGTACCAAGCGCACTGTTGAGTACACTGCTGACCCCCACAACGGTTTCAACGCTGTTGTACACAAGGAAGCCCTCGCACACGTCACTAAGGTCGTTGCTCCCGTTGCCAAAGTGGTTGCCCCCGTAGCTTACCACTCTGCCCCAGTAGCGTACGCTGCTCCTATCGCCAAATACGCTGCCCCTATTGCGTACCAGTCCGCCCCTGTAGTGCACGCTGCTCCAGTGGCTTACTCATCGGCTCCCTACTACCACCACTAAGTTATTATTAAATGATAAGCTTGAATGCCATACTTAATGTAAATAAATATTTATTGTACAGATACAACTTGTTTGATTTTTCTTGATATTGAAATATTATTATGTCTCTGTCTATAACTTTTGCATTTTAAAATGCATAATAGGATAATCATATATTATTTAATTTGACAGTAGTGATTTGTATACAGACATGATATCAGAAATGATTCAACAAAATTGCTATTACAGCAAATATTAATTAAATAGTAATTTATATGTCAAATAATTGGTAACCGGCTACATCTGACTTGGGAGCTGCGCGTAGTTCTTGTTCAGGGCCGGGGACTACGGTTAGACCACGTTGACGACGCCTCTTACGTTCAGAGCGAGTATCGCCAGCAACATCCGACCGCCGTGGCAATACGGAGAAGCGTCGGCCGACAGGTACGGTCGACATGCGCTTAAACAGCACCTGTGTCTCTACACGCGTCTCTGGGTCCATCACTGCCATGATCTGTCGTTCACGCGTCGTTATAGCCTTACGGTCATCTCCTGTAACTGTTTCCATGGCCATTTCTGCGCATTTTGCCAGGAAAGCTTGCACTCTCTCTGGATCTTGCAGCTTTTTAGACCACTCTAAAGCCTCTTCGACTTCTATACGTACTTCATTTGCATTGCCTTGTTGCATGTCACCGCTCATTAAAATGAAGCAACCATTTAACCACCAAGTTATATTTCCCAATTCTTGAGCCTCTCTCTGGCACCGTTTAGCATAAAATTTTGCGAGAGCGAAATTCTTTTGCATGGAAAGTAACCTCGCAAGTTCATACATTAACCAACATTTCATAGTTGAATTTTCACACATATCCAAAGTCAACATAACTTTTTCAGTGGCTTGTTTAATATCAATGAACTTGTAAGGATAATTCGCCATAACAGAATCGAAAGAAGTTGGACGGCCAACAGGTAGGCCCATGAGGAATGCAATACGGCGGCGATTTCCACGCTCGCTGAGTGTGTAAGACAGACGATGTTGTGACAGATATCCTTCTCCTACTGCTCTGTACAAACGATCAGTATAAATTTCTTTGTCCGGTAACGTTCTCGGAGTCTTTACATCAAGGAACATTTGCATGCGCTTCGCTTGTGACATAAGATCCATGACGCGATGTTCACGCATGCTCTTTTCAATCTGTTTCAATAAGCGCTCTGCAGTCTTAGCTCCAGTTTCGCGTTCTTGGATAAGGACAGCCTCCTTGTACTTGGTCTGGTGTTTAGATTCCGCTTTTTCAGCTAATTTAATTGTGTAGTATGGTCTCTGTGCTCGCAGCATCTCTTGTCTTTCACTGAGAGATCGTAAAGCTTCTTTTACAAGTTCTCTTAGTTCCTGACTTCCACCTGCATTTGCGGATATGAGACGAGGATCGTCATATAACTCTTGAAGGAAAAATTTATCGTAAGCCATTGGTCCGAGATATTTCATAGCGAGTACTCGAGCTAAGGTGCTATGCTTACGTGCTTCCATTTGAGTTAGCTTTCGTTTACGTTCCATTTTAGGTATACGGCTCACATGTAAAACTTTTTGAGGCTCATTTTCATCCGGACGTGCTGCTTCTAGTTGTTTAATGAGTGGCAGAAAGTCTAACATAACATTACCGGCGTTTATTCCGATACAATCTTGAATAGTTTCAACTCCCTGATTGATGCCTTCCATGAAGTAAGGTGGTTGGCGTCGAAGGCGAAGTCCTCGAAAATTCATAACGACAGACCGTTCGAAGTCAGACATGGTATACATGGCACGAGACTGCATATTGCGTGCGTTCATGTTGCCGGGCGATAGTTTGAGCGCCAGCTCCGCGTCAGCGTATGCTTGTACAGGCCGCACGGCGTCAGCGCATACCTGACTGCGGCCCGTCAGTGTGCGCACATCCTCGGAGTTACTCTTGAATGCTTCATCATAGGAAGCTTTCGCCTTCTCAAACTGTTCGAGTCGACGTAAGTAAGCTCCTCTTTCACGATATACCGTGAGAGCGCCATACAGCTGCTTTTCCTCCATTGTAAGTATAGCGATATAAAACAAACCTCTACAAATTAAAAATATTTCAAATTAAAAGTATTTATAAAAATATACGTGTTTTATAAAATGTGTCTTTTGACAACGTCAAATGATACGAGTCAAGTCTGTCAAGTCTTCTGTCTAAGTTCCAAAAAGTAATAAGTAGAGAGGAACTAAGTCCCGTTTTTCTAAAAATCTATGATTTTATATGATAAACATTTTTTGTAAGAGTTTAGGTGTTCGGTGTAAACCCGAACACCTGCTTGCGAAGCAGTTTTCATGTATTGTCCTAACATGAACATACGACACGTTAGTGTACTTGTCGATCGCGAACAGAACGGGTGCATTCATCATATAACAAAACATTAACATTTCTAACATTTTTTAACATTAAACATTAACATTAAGAAAGTGCTTTGAACTCCATTTGAACAATAAACTTTTACGGTCACTTATGCGTTTGATATCTACCTACGACCTTACACCCCGTACATAATGGTCCTTCGAGCCGGATCTCTCGCGAGCCGAAAGTGAACGCGAGTGTGGTGTGAACTTTGTAAGTGCGTATTGTGAGGACTAAAGTGATGTCCAGCGCTGGTGCTCGTTCCTTGGCCATCGGAATCCTGACGGTGGTATAACAGCAAACAAGTAAGATCTTTCCATTATTAACTCTTGCTTTGGAAGACTTACGCAGTTAACTTAAAAACATGGCTGAGTTATACGATTCTCAATTAGCTCTCGCCATTAACATTGAAAAAATCGGTATTAATCTAAAGAAAAACAACTCAACAAAGACGAACATTTGAATATCTTAAAAGATGTTTAAATAATTTAGATGATTACTGGAAAGAATTCCAGTACAATCATGATCGCCTTACTACGGAAATAAGCTCGACGCATGCTTATTTTACAAAACAAGAATTTGAGAAGACTTTAAAATCGTATAAAGCTGTGAGAACATTAATCAATGAGATGCAACAACAGTTGCTGGAAGCTCCGTCTGGCAGTGGAGGTCACGAGCAGCCTACCGAGAGTATTTCGTTAGAAATGAAGTCGGAGACGGAGCAGTTATCAACAGAACAGCAGTCGAGAGAAGAACATAAAACAAAAGCATTTAGCTTAACAAATCGTCCCGCATGGCAGGTGAATCAAGGCACAAATAACAAATTAAACGATTTACTGCGTAAGCAGGCAGCTAATTTTAAAGCTTTTTCTAGAACTGTCTCAAACATTAATTTAGAGCATATTTCGGACAAATGGGAATTTGAAGATATTCTTAAAACATTGCAAACTAGGTGGTCTACAATAGATTCTCTTCACTGGGAAATTGATTCTGAATTAATTGATCAAAACGAAGAATACGAAGAAAGTTATTTATCTCACGAAAAGCAATTCAACACTTTAAAAAAGGCAATTAATACTAAAATGTGGTCTGTAGTTCATAGGGAGAAGTCTACCCCTAAACTAGAAATACCTACTTTTCACGGCAATTTCAACCAATGGATGTCCTTCAAAGATTTGTTTCAAGAAGCCATACACAATAATCCTGCGCTTTCGAATGCCCAAAAAATGCAATTTTTAAAGGGCAAGGTCAAAGGCGAAGCCGAACGGTTAATCCAACATTTATCTATAAGCTCGGATAATTATTCTGTATGTTGGGACATTCTGCAACACCGATACAACAATAAAAGGGCAATATTCTCTGCCCACTTAAATACAATCTTAAGCCTTCCTAACATGCAACAGCAATCATTGCCACAAATTAAGAAAATACATGATACAACATTAGAATGCCTTAATGCTATTCGTAATTTGGATATTGATATAAGTACGTGGGATCCGATGGTAGTCCACATCTTATCCCAAAAATTGGACTTTGATTCCTATTACGACTATATTGAGTCACTCAAAAATTCCCGAGAGCTACCGATTCTACAAGAATTTTTAGATTTCTTGGAAACTAAATTTATTAGTTTAGAATCAGTTCGTCGTAAACAAGATACCTCCCACCATAAGAGTGGTTTTAACATTTCGTCTCAATCATCAACAAACTTTAAGAAACATAACTTAAATCAAACATTAAACAAACATAATTATGAGAACCGCGAACATCAAACAAAATCGTTTCACGTGTCCAGGATCAAATGTCCACGTTGCAGCGGTGAACACGGATTGTACAATTGCAAAACTTTCCTAGAATTGCCTTGTGAACAAAAACTTGCAACGGCAAGGAAATTGCAAGTGTGCATAAATTGTTTGTTTAGCCATAATGGGAAACAATGCAATTCAATAAAACAATGTCGCAAATGTATGGCTCCTCATAATACATTATTACATGACGCTTTTATTAAGTCAACCTCTCAAGTTACTAAAAGTGATACGAACTGTGGGAAAGTATCGAATGCTTCCCAGGATGGTAACACGGAAATTTTGCTTGCAACAGCGCTTGTAAGCGTAATAGCGGCTGATGGTACTTACCATGTCATGCGAGCTCTTATCGATCAGGGCTCGCAAATCTCATTGATAACAGAAAGGGCTGCTCAGATGTTAAAAATTAAGCGTCAAAAATGTAAAGGTACCGTTCTCGGAGTGGGTGAAAAACAAAATACCTGCAAAGGAATGCTCAACATAACATGTAAATCAACTAACAGCGACTATAAGTTCTCAACACAAGTTCTAATTATGAACAATCTCCTCAAAAATCTCCCTAATCAAACATTTAACAAGCCCTCCTGGTCTTTTATTGAAAGCATACAATTGGCGGACCCTGAGTACTATATAAGTAAACCTGTGGACTTGCTACTTGGGGCCGAAGTCTATGCTAACATTCTCATGGAAGGTATAATTAAGGGATCTGACCCATCCCAACCTATAGCTCAACAAACCCACCTCGGGTGGATATTATGTGGGGGCACTAACAAAACATTTCGGTGTAATGTTGTCTTACATGATTTGGAGGACATACACAAATTTTGGGAGGTAGAAGAAATAACAGAGCCATCAAACATGTCTGTGGAAGAACAAGAAAGTGTCTCCTTCTTTTTGAAAACTACAAGCAGAAAGGAAGATGGACGATACGAAGTGCGTTTGCCCATGAAAGAAAATATAGAAAACAAATTAGGTTCATCAAAGCCAATGGCCTTGGCACAGTTCCGAAGCCTAGAGCGTAAATTCCAGCGCTCAGAAACATTGTCACAACATTACAAAACATTTATGAACGAGTATTTAGAATTAAAACACATGAAATTAGCACTTAACAATAACATTACACCAGACTGCTATCTACCGCACCATGGTATTCAACGGGAGGAATCAACTACCACGAAATATAGAGTAGTTTTTAACGCGTCCGCTCGCACATCAACTGGGTACAGCCTCAATGATTTAATGCATAAAGGACCTAACCTCCAACAAGATTTGCAATTGTTATTACTCAAGTGGAGGCAATATCCATTCGCATATACCGCTGACATTGAAAAAATGTATCGGCAAATTCAGGTAAGCGAATTGGATCAACATCTGCAAAAAATAATTTGGCGAAACAATTCTAATCAACCTATAAAATCTTATCAACTTACTACAGTAACATACGGAACAAAGGCAGCGCCATTTTTGGCTTTAATGACATTAAAGAAACTTGCTGCTGACGAACAAAAAACATTCCCGGATGCATCATACATATTAGATAACAATTGCTATATGGATGACGTGGTCCATGGGTTTCATTCAATTGAACAAGGGAAAAGTCTATTAAATGACTTAATTTCGCTGTTAAAATCAGGAGGATTTAACCTACGAAAATGGGCTTCCAATGAACCTCAACTGATCGAACACTTACACCAACCAAAAAATGAAGATACAATCACAGACGTTGTATTTAATTTGAAATCAGAATCTACTTCAAAAACTCTGGGCCTTTGTTGGGATACAAAAACAGACAATTTTTTATTCAGATTTGATTTTGCTAAACAATTATCTAAACCAACAAAACGCAACTTATTATCCGAGATATCAAAGCTATTTGATCCGTTAGGATGGCTAACACCATTATCAACTAAATTAAAATTACTTTTCCAAAAATTATGGAAGAATAATTTACAATGGGATGACGAAGTATCGGATGACATTATTAACGAATGGAACTCTATTAAGAAGGATATTCACAATATACGAGATTGTGAGATACCAAGATGGTTTAGAAATAACAAAAACGATATTATCGAAATCCACGCATTCTGCGACGCATCAACGGACGCTTATGGATGTGTCGCATATGCACGTATAAAACATCAATCAGATGTAATAATTATAGCTGCTAAATCAAAACTTGTACCGCATAAAAAGGCCTTAACAATACCGAAACTAGAACTGAGCAGTGCATACTTACTATCTAAACTTATATCTAAAATACAACAATCAGTAACAAACAAGCTAGAAATATACGGATGGTCCGATTCCATGGTGGCTCTCAGCTGGATTAAAGGTGATCAAAATCGGTGGAAGGTATTCGTAGCTAATAGAGTGGGCAAAATAACAAAAGTAATACCTCCTGAACGCTGGCATTATGTAAAAACGTCGGAAAATCCAGCAGACTGCGCCAGCCGTGGTCTATTACCTTCGCAGTTAGTGAATCATAAGTTATGGTGGCATGGGCCACAATGGCTACAAAGCTGGAACCCAGAAAATGAACCTGAACATCAACAATTCGAAAATTATGAAGAAGTTAAGATTTTTCAGAAACAAATAAACATTGTACAAGAAACAACTCCGAACATTATCGAACAATTATTTGATAGATTTAACAATATAAACAAAATAACAAGAGTGTTAGCATGGATACGCCGCGCTATCATTCCTAAACATCATCGTAAACAACTACCGGACTATCTCAAATTGCAAGAGTTACGGGAAGCGAAAACAATTATGATAAAATTTATGCAAAACAAAGACTTTGGAACAGATATAGAACATTTACATAAACAAGGTAATGTAGGATCTAAAAGCCTGTTACTTAATTTAAATCCATTTATTGATTCGGATGGATTATTACGCGTAGGTGGAAGACTAAAACATGCCAACATAAACGAGGAGAGGCGACATCCCAAAATCGTTCATCATAAAAGTCGATTAGCAGAACTTCTTATCAATGAAGCACATCTACTAACATTTCACGGTGGACCCCAAGTGACTTTAGCTAAACTGCGACAAGAATATTGGATAACGAGGGGAATCAATACTACAAAGAAACAAATAAGAACATGTATCATTTGTCGAAAACATGATACAAAAAGACAACAACAGCTAATGGGTGACCTTCCTGAGGAACGAAGTAACCCGGCGCCTCCATTTTTCCACAGTGGCGTTGACTATACGGGCTTTGTGGAAATTAAAGCCAACAAAGGGCGAGGAGTTCGAACAACCAAGGGATATGTGGCGATTTTTATTTGTATGGTCACCAAGGCCGTACACTTAGAACTAGTGTCCGACCTAACAAGTTCTGCTTTCCTGGCTGCTTTAAAGAGGATGGCAGCTAGACGAGGAGCTCCACGTCACATTTATAGTGACCAAGGTACAAACTTTGTCGGAGCTAATAACCTATTACAACAAGAGTATCAACAGTTAAAACAAATATTTAATGACAAGTTATTAACAGAAATAACAGAATACAACATCGACTGGCATTTCAACGCCCCTTCTTGGCCCAGCGCAGGGGGTTTGTGGGAAAGAGCAGTCAGGAGCCTCAAGTTTCATTTGAAGCGAGTCATTGGTGAGCAAAAACTCACATTCGAGGAATACTCCACAATCCTAGCTCAGTTGGAAGCATGCCTCAACTCTAGACCACTGTGTCCTTTATCAGAAAACATAGAAGATATTGACTGTTTAACTCCAGCTCATTTCCTAACAAGCCGAGCAGGTTTAACAATTATCGAAACAGAGAATGATGCAAGGAAACGTTGGTATTTGGTTCGTAAAATATCTGAGGATATTTGGAGAAGATGGAAAACAGAATATCTCTGCCAATTAAACGTAAGAAGTAAATGGTTGAGACCAAAGCCGAATTTAAAAATAGGTGATTTAGTTATACTTCAGGAAAACAATATACCTACTGGAAAATGGCCTATGGGACGAGTGGTCGAACTCCACCCGGGTAAGGACGGCTTGGTTCGAGTCGTCTCACTAAAAACTAAAAACGGAATCATAAAGAGACCCGTTATCAAACTTTCTCTGTTACCCATGAACGTGTCAGACGCTAAGGAACCAGAGATAAACGAGCCAAAACAGCAAAGCTCAATCAAACCTGGTCGAATTAATTTCGCATCATTGGCTATGACCTTACTATTATTTATGAATATTAACAAACACTGTGCATGGGAGTTATAACATTATGAAAATAAGAAAGAAACAGTCTTTATATTTTGACTCAGTGGCTAAAATGAATTTAATTCGCGATAAATGGACATTAGTAATTTATTATGACATGTCGCCTTACTGGGAAGGAACAACAGCATTAAACAAACTAATATCTCATTTAGATAAAACTTGTACTACGACAGACAGTGCGGTATGTAAAATGATAGTACCACAACTCCAGCACGAGTTCATGGAACTACAATATTATAACACGCTTTTGATGACTCAACATTTCATCGAACACTCCCAGCGTCGGGGCCTTATCAATGGTCTTGGCTATGCAGCAAATTATCTCTTCGGAGTATTAGACGAGCGGTTTGCGGAACAATACACAAAGGACATAAACCTTCTAAAACAAAATCAAAATCATTTGGCAAAATTATGGAAAAATCAAACATCTATTGTAGAGTCGGAATATAACATCCTAAAAAGAACTAAAGAAATAATCCACAGACAACACAAAAATATAAACCAACATTTACTACAACTTGAGAAATTAACTAATAGCATTCAGCAAGCTGTGTCCAATATCAGTGAAGTTCAAAGTCAGATAGTAGCCGCCTTAACTGCCAATACCTTGCTGCAAACATTAAGAGGAAATCAAGAAACACTATTAGATACTTTAACAGATATACACCACGGCCAGTTTAACATGCATCTCTTAACACCTAAACAGCTGCAGCAGGAACTCAACGTGATTGCGGGCCAATTGTCTGATGACATAACACTACCTGGTGATCAAATAGATGTCACAAGCATTTATCACCTTTTACAAATAAAAACAAGAATCACTGAAGAATACTTCATATTTCAAATAACTTTACCGCTAATCAGTAGAGACCGGTACAAGCTCTACCGAGTAATACCGATACCCAAACAATTTGGAAAGAATATGACCACCATTTACCCTAAATCAGAATATATTGCCGTAAACCTAAAGAAAGACTCGTATATTCCCATTAACGGCAATGAACTGTCCGAATGCCAAACACGAGATGAAAATTATTTTGGTTTCAAATGAATCATTGTATCGACATCTTAACGTTTACATCTATAGGGTGAGACGTCGATGGAATTTAGATTTAGAATGTTATGACCAGTTGATATCACTATTGCTCCTAGAAAAAAATCCTCTAATAGTAAATAAGCGTTGGTAAATTAGAAGAGCGATCATCTGTGATACGCACATAAAGACGCATTTTATTTATTTTTTTATAATTTTTTCTACGTCAATAGGCACACCATGCATGGAACTGATAAAACCATTTGATTTTATTTATTCCATGATGTATGTACATATATGTACAGTTTTTACTTACTCATGTACATACATAGACGTAGACTTTAAGTTTTACAATTGTGATACAAATTCTATCTATTGCTTTACAGTTATTAACATAGGAAAATGTTCACATAACATAAAATTAATTTATTTTCGCGTCTGCCTATTTGTATAAGGCGATACATAAACCCGAAAAAAGACTTACGTATTATTTTCAACAATATGTAGTGTAATTTGTCCTTTTTACCGTGCGAGCGAAATCGCGAATGGATAACTTATTGCATTTGAAGTCGTAAAAAAATTTATTGGTCATTGTTATCAGTCATCCGTTAGCTTATGTTTACGTTCCATTTTAGGTATACGGTTCACATGTAAAACTTTTTGAGGCTCATTCTCATCCGGACGTTCTGCTTCTAGTTTTTTAATTAGTGGCAGAAAGTCTAACATAACATTACCGGCGTTTATTCCGATACAATCTTGAATAGTTTCAATTCCCTGATTGATGCCTTCCATGAAGCAAGGTGGTTGGCGTCGAAGACGAAGTGCTCGGAAGTTCATAACAACTGACCGTTCGAAGTCAGACATGGTATACATGGCACGAGCCTGCATATTGCGTGCGTTCATGTTGCCGGGCGATAGTTTGAGCGCCAGCTCCGCGTCAGCGTATGCTTGTACAGGCCGCACGGCGTCAGCGCATACCTGACTGCGGCCCGTCAGTGTGCGCACATCCTCGGAGTTACTCTTGAATGCTTCATCATAGGAAGCTTTCGCCTTCTCAAACTGTTCGAGTCGACGTAAGTAAGCTCCTCTTTCACGATATACCGTGAGAGCGCCATACAGCTGCTTTTCCTCCATTGTAAGTATAGCGATATAAAACAAATATCTCAAATTAAAAATATTTCAAATCAAAAGTATATAAAAAAATATACGAGTTATTTAGACTGCTTCTTTTGACAACGTCAAATGATATCAAGATATGTTACAAGTTACGCTACACTATGATCAAGACCAAGTCTGTCTAATTTTCTGCCTAAGTTCCAAAGGTAATGGGATTTTCTTTTTATATTTAATGGGCCGACATTTTGACCACTATCTCGCCTGGTGGTAAGCGATGATGCGATGATGCAGTCTACGATGGAACACGACGTCCCATAAGCAACCTATTCACTCGGGCCTTGAAGACTCCCCGGTTATATATACCCTTCAGGAAATATGGAATCTGACAAAGAATTCCACTCCTTAGCAGTACGTACAAAGAAGCTTGATGCAAAGCGCTTCGTGCGTGTGGTCTGGACATCTACCATGATTCATGGTATTCATGGTCCATGAATACCTTGTCTTTAGAGTAAGACGTCGATGGAATTACGAATATTATGAACCCTTTATATACCTAGTGTGTTTAATAGTGACCTATTGCTATTAGAAAAAAGAGCGCTTATCTGCGATATGCGTACTATACGCATATTATTTAGTTTTTATAATAACGTACAAATAAAACCACTGGATTTTATTTATTCCGTGTTATACATTATTATATATAGAGGTATTATGTAATTTTTACTTACTCACCTAAATAGACGTAGACTTTAAGTTTTACAATTGTGATAAAAATTCTATCTATTGTTTTACAGTTATTAACATAAGAAAACCACAATTAACATAAAAAATGTTTTTTTTAATATGTGAATATTAAAAAAAAACATACTTTTGCGCCTGCCTATCTGTACGAAGGTACGAAGACGATACATAAACCTAAAAAGATTAGCGTATTGTTTTAAACAGTAGATAGTGTGATTTGTGTTTCATCATGCGGGTGAAATCGCAGGTGGATAACTCTTTGAATGATATTGCATTTAATGTCGTAAAAAATTTATTAGCAATTGTTGTCAGTCGTCAGGAACCGGAAAATAGATGTCTAGACTGCTACAACGGGTGCAGCAGCAGGCAACGCGAACGGTGCGGCGGCATACCGGGCGAATGGTGCGGTGTACGCGGCAGCTACTGGCGCGCTGTATGCCAGACGGGCTGCCGGGGCGGTGTACGCTGCAGTGTAAGCGACAGGAGCGGTGTAGCGTGCAGCGACCACGGGAGCAGCAGCGACTGGAGCAGCTGCGAGACGAGCTGGCGCAGGCACAACGGGAGCTGCAGCTACCAAAGGTTCTTTGCGCACCACCGCGTTGAAACCGTTCACGGAGTCAGCTGTGTAGTCAACTACTCGGCGAGTGCCATCAGAGTCCACCAGAGAGTATTGACCCTGCACCAGGTCTCCATTGCGCTGCTCGCTCTGACTCTTGTAGTCTCCGGTGAGAGAGTCAGCCACGTTGTATCCGAAATTGTACTGTGGGAGGGGGTCGAACTCCTCAAGCCTGGCAGCGACAGGGGCAGCAGCGACGATGGGCTCCGCGACAAGCGGAGCAGCCACAGCTGGAACCACACTGGCGCGGGCCACAGCCACCACGCATGCGAGGATGACGAACTGCAACGAATTGATTAGTCAAACTCCGTCAACGGTCAACACTGATGGCACTGGTCTCATTCAAAGTGCGACACATATGTTGTACTTGAAACAGTGACACAGTTTTGCGAGGGCGAGACTAGTGCGATTGCGTAAGTGTATGCGCGGAGAAATTACTAACAAGCCGAGGATACCTCGCTCGTCAAGGACACACAAGTGTCGTCTCCCGCATTTCAATGAGTTTAAGCAGCAGAGCAAAGACACTAAGTTGGCACTTGTTACTTTTTAATAGTGTAATGATGGAACTATGTGGACTACTACTAGGTACTTTACTGAATTAATAATAAAGCGTTTTATGGTAGTTACACTAATTATTAATATTAATGATATAAACGTCGATAATAGAGCCTACATGTCTCTATAGATCTCAATTTTGAATTTCGGATGATTTACTGCAAACAAGAATTACTTTTAAACTATTATCTCATTAAAATGTATGAAGTTGAGATAACACTGTTGTAATTGGCATTTACTTAAACTTAAATGTTTAAATTATGGAATTGGATGATTGTGATAAAACTTTTTAAGGATGTCAGTGAAAGAGAGAAAAAGTAAGGAAGTATGATGAGATTTACCTTAAAGGCCATTTTTGTTGATGAGGAGGAGTTGTGGAGTGAAGTCTTGTTCGACTATGCTCCTGTTCTCTCCGGCAAGGTATATATAGCAGCAGCAAGTTGTGACATCCCGCCTCAAGTTCGCGCTTTGTATTGTGCGTGCGCATCACTATGGATGTGCACGCAATTGGAAATGAGCTACAATTTGTCAATGGCGGAAAATTCGAACATGTTCTTGAATTTTGGCCAACTGTTATGAAATTTGAAAATATTTTATGATATTATGGAGCAAAAATTGTAATAATGTTGTCAGAAATAGGAAAATAACCTAGCTTTCAAGGAAACTTTACTAATCACACGACACATACACTTCACTACACCCAAGATATACAAAAAAAAATTATTGAATGTTAATAAATATTTTTAATGGAATTGGAGGCAAACGAGCAGACATGGACACCCGCAACACCAAATCCAATTCCACATTAAGAAGTAACTTAAGGTCCCAAATTTGATTAATCACATATAGACTTTAGCTTCTTCTATCATAACTAAACTCGAATATATTAGAATAAAACAGTGCCCAGATAAATCAAACCCATTCCATAGACTAGGTATAGTAGTCACTTATTTCCTTGATATGGTTTACCTACAAAATAATTTAACTGTAGAAAGGACGAGAAGAAAACTATAAATAAATTTCAAAAGCTGAAGCAGTAGAGGAACTACTATCTAATATTGTTTACAGGTCCAATAGTAGAACCTTAATTAAGGATCTGAATAGAATATAATAATTTCATCAATTATCACTTTGTAGAATTGGTGTAGTTCACCAATTCAAGAAGCAAAGTAGGTGTGTGTATTAGTAAAAGATCAACTATGTAAGCTGAAAAAGTGTAGCTGAAGACTGTCTTCCTTAAAACTGTTGTAGTAGATGGAAGTGTAAGTAGAAAAATAACTTTTATTGAAGAGTGACGTCAAATTCTATATTCCGTGGACGTCAAGAATGACTTTGACAGCATTACAAGAAAATATCTGCTGCCTCATTGGTCGAGTGGTTGCAAGTGCGACTGCCGGGCAAGGGGTCTCGGGTTCGATTCCCGGGTCGGGCAAAGTATTACTGGGTTTTTAAAAATTCTCAGTAGTAGCACGGAGTCTGGAATTGTGCCCGGTATATGGCAATAGGCTCACCCCCTATTACATGGGACTCATAACATAAATAGTGAAAAGTGGGTGTTACATTGTACAGTGGCATAATGTGTACCTCTGCCTACCCCTTCGGGGATAAAAGGCGTGATGTTATGTTATGTTATGTTATGTTACAAGAAAATATGAACTTAGATAATATTTTGGTCTTTGTAATCTTTTAAAAACCAGTGCCTAACCAATCCTTATTCGCTAATTTTTTATAACATAGTCGAGAACAAACCATGAACGTTGAAGAAATTAATCTGAACAACTATTAAAAGTATTTTTATCTTTAATGCAGCTATTATCTTTAATACACTCAACGGTCCATGTAAATAAAAGAGGGAATTATGTTCAATAAATAATTTTGATATTTATTATCAGTTCGTGATTTTCATCACACTCAAAGTTACAAACATTTAGTGGTGGTAGACGGGAGCGGAGTAGGCGACGGGGGCAGCGTGGTACGCGACGGGGGCGGAGTGGTAGACGGGAGCAGCAGCGTGCACGACAGGGGCGGCGTGGTAGGCCACGGGAGCGGCGTGGTAGGCCACAGGGGCGGCGACTTTAGCGACCACGGGGGCGGCGTGGTAGGCGACTGGGGCAGCTACCTTGGCGACAACGGGGGCGACCACTTTAGCGACGTGTCCGAGAGCTTCCTTGCGCACGACAGCGTTGAATCCGTTGTGGGGGTCAGCAGTGTAGTCCACGGTACGCTTGGTACCGTCAGGGTCTACCACGGAGTAAGAGCCCTGTACGACATCTCCGTCGCGACTCTCATGCTGGCTCTTGGAGTCACCGGTGAGACCATCCTGCACGTCGTACGCGAAGCTGTATTGAGGGTGCGCGTCGTATTCCTCGACGGCGACCTTGGCGACGGGGGCGACCACCTTAGCGGCGTATGCCAAGGGGGCAGCGTACGCTACATGTGCTGCTGGGGCAGCCGCGTAAGCGACATGGCCAGCTGGGAGCAGGCCAGCGCTGGCCGCCGCCACCAAGCACGCGAATACTACAAACTGAGAACAAAAAAGAAAAATAATTATTAACTTATTTCGTATATACTGTTCGTCATATCAAAAATAATTTTTTGCTTGTGACATTATTAATAATTAGAGGTGTTTTGATTTCATTTCCTTAAATGATAAAAATTAGCTTTAAATTCATAATAGGAGTTACGAAGTTCAGAACTTAGTTATTAACTGTGCGTCTTCCGAAGTTTAAATGACAAGACAAGCTACAACTTTTTAATATTATTCTTTTCAATTACCTTGAATGCCATTGTAGAAGTGTATCAAATGAGTTCTATTGAACGTATGATATGTTTTAGAATGATCCACGGCTGTTATATATGGATAAGATATTGCCTGAGGCGAAAGCTGTGGCACCGCGCTCCGGCGCCCACCCTACCGGTCGATGACTCGATCCGATCAATTAATACAATGTACCTTGTTTCGTTACAAGGACTACCACGCAAATTCTATTCACTAATTTGTATATGCCTTTGACATTTATTCAAGGTGTTAAAATCGAAACAATGCACTGGCACTCTAAAATTCGGTTGTAAACTATTTTGAAAATATTTCTGAGCCATTTGTTACAGGCGAAGTGCTTAACTCTTTGATGAATTTTAGTTAATCACCGAAATAACAGCAAAATCCTCGGTATTGAAGAAATGCATTACAACAATGAGTATGACACTTGTTCCAATTTAATTTGCATAATAAATGTTATGCAAAATGTACACTTTCTATGTATTCTCACATATCCGTGAATATGATGCTTTTGAAATATAGCCAGGTGATGTACTGCTTTTAGAGATGGATTAAGTAAAGCTTCGAAAAGAATTATAGGAATCTTTAGTCGACATAATATACCTAAGCAAGATTTGGACTGAAATCTACAACGAAAAACGTTGTCATGAAACAAATTTGTCAATCTGGAAATTATTGAGGGAGGTCATGTCTAGCAGTAGACGGCTTGTGTCTGACATGATAATGACGTTAATGAAACATAAAAATAACTATTCCATTCTATTTCATGAATTAGTACATTACTTAGAAGTTACTCTTATTATTCGCATGCCTATTATTACCAAATAATAATAAGTGCTGTTAATGGGAATATTATTATTATTACATGGGACTCATAACATAAATAGTGAAAAGTGGGTGTTACATTGTATAGTGGCATTAAGTGCTGTAATGTGCACCTCTGCCCACCCCTTCGGGAATAAAAGGCGTGATGTTATGTTATGTTATGCTGTTAATCGGCAATTCCATCTGCTCATGAAAATAAAATAACCAAACCAAGCTCTTACAATGAAACACCTAAAATGTTCAAGATGTATTATGATGATAAACAAGATGGCATAAAAATCAACTTGGAGTACAACCCACAAAAGTCTTATTAATTTATCACTAAAACATCTGTAGGAGCAGCTGTAAACATCTTATTTATGAATGGTTCATCATCACAAGTTCACGGTCAAGATTTAGAAACGGCCGCGCGTGAGCGAGTGCCTGACTGTTATGTAATACGTAGCGCATCTCCAACCACTAACCGGTAGAGCTTTATGTTACTGTAGGATGTTTATTTTATAGCGTGTCATATAATGAGTCATACGAATATCAATATTGTTGGTACGTTTGTTTGTTACTAAGGGAAATATAAGTAAAATATGTATTTAAAGAATGTATGATTGTAAGGAAATTAAACCACAAGGTATTCTGATCAAAGTCATCAAATAAGTCATTAATGTTACATACGCCTTGCTTTCGTCTAGGTAGCCTTGTAGTGCTCGCGGACAAGTTTAATATTACTTACCCAGCTTTCGCCGCGGGGCTACCTCACCCGTATATAATAACGCGTATGAATCTAAACTTATATCATTCGTTCAGTAGAACTCAATTGGTACACATCTCCTACAATGGCATTCAAGGTATAATACAATTTAAAGCTCTAGAAATTTATAAGAATAATATTAATTTCCCACATTTATTAAAAGTTAATTTAATTCATATAAAACCTTTTCAATACTTCAGCTCTTACCTAAACAATTGCTAATAATCTTTTTTTTCAGTTCGTAGTATTCGCCTGCTTGGTGGCTGCCGCCAGCGCCGGAGTGTACCCGGCTGCCCCTGTGGCATACTCCGCCGCCCCAGCCTACGTCGCTCACCAAGCGTACGCTGCCCCCGTGGCATACGCCGCTAAGGTGGTCGCCCCCGTCGCCAAGGTCGCCGTCGAGGAATACGACGCGCACCCTCAATACAGCTTCGCGTACGACGTGCAGGATGGTCTCACCGGTGACTCCAAGAGCCAGCACGAGAGCCGCGACGGAGATGTCGTACAGGGCTCCTACTCCGTAGTAGACCCTGACGGTACCAAGCGTACCGTGGACTACACTGCTGACCCCCACAACGGATTCAACGCTGTCGTGCGCAAGGAAGCTCTCGGACACGTCGCTAAAGTGGTCGCCCCCGTTGTCGCCAAAGTAGCTGCCCCAGTCGCCTACCACGCTGCCCCCGTCGTCGCTAAAGTCGCCGCCCCTGTGGCCTACCACGCCGCTCCCGTGGCCTACCATGCCGCCCCTGTCGTGCACGCTGCTGCTCCCGTCTACCACTCTGCCCCTGTCGCGTACCACGCTGCCCCCGTCGCCTACTCTGCCTACCACCACTAAGTGGTAGTGAAAGTTTGTTATTAGTACAATTACCGATATGATGAACTAAAATAAATAAGAATCTAAATTATTGAAAAATTTGTATCATTATGGTTTTACCTTAAATTAACGATTCCTTTCAATTCACCTTAGCCGAAAAATAAAAGGTGTTTTCTGGCTATAATTTAGGTTAACTTCTATTGAAAGAAATTGTAATGATTGATCAATTTTATAAGAATTTAGCTTGTCGTCTGTTATATCCTCAATCACAGGATCGCTCATACAATATTGTCAAGATGAATTCTAGGACTTAAATAATCACAGATTACACGTAACAAGATATGAAATAATGACATTAGTGGCTAACACACAAGAATTGATAAGGTGAAAATTAAAACTTTACGTGGAATCTTGGTAGTGGTGCGCACTCGAGGACTTTTAATAAGAAAAGATTACAATGAAATTAAAAAAAAAGCGTAAGGTAAATTAAACTAGTTACTATTAGTTTTACTTGGAACATAAACAATTTCAGCACTCGCTTATCTCTTACAATAATTGTATTTTTTTTTAATTGAATTCAATTCAAGATTTGCTGACCACATTGGACCATACTTATACAACAAATTAAATAAAATCCTAAACATCTACCCACTAACCAAAGTAGAATGTAAAATAAAACGAAAAAAATATCTACAAAAACTAAATTACGAGGAAACTGAACAACTACTGAACAAATTAATGTGAGATAAACAGAAGCGCGCACACACCCACAAACACACACACACCCTCACACACACACACACACACACACACACACTTACACATAATGGCCAAAATAGTTAATATCTGCGTTGAGAAAGTCCCTTTTGTTATTGTTATTATTTATCTTGTAGTAATTTTTTGTATTAATTATTATGTTATTACTTTTTATCTTATTCTTGTTATTTTTCTTAAAACAAAAATTAATATTGTATAACTGACATTGGAAAGGCTGAAATTATCTGTACGTTTGAGGGTTGGGCACTGATAGTCGAAATACAGGCAATGCCTAGTTCGACTACAGAAGCTAAAATCATATACCTGTAAAAATATTGTAGCCAAACTATTGTTGATATATTGTATTAAGTGCTTAAGAATAAATAAATTATTATTATTAATTATTATAATTCAATTGAATGAAATTGAATTTACCTAAATCTGAAATGACCAAAGTGTCTTATACTGTTGTCCGATGTCTTTGTACAGTGTATTGCGCCAATGAACGTAAAAAATGCAAAGTCAAATTACTTATAATTAACAATCGAGTGCACCTTAGTGTATGTCAGTTCTAGTAGTAAGTATGTCAGAATTAAGATATTTTTTTGGGATTACCTTCTATATATAAAAAAAGTTTATTACAAACTACTCACTGTCACGATGATAACTATTTATTATAATTTAATGTTAATATTTCTCATGTAAGTGAATTTTTATGGGAATGAGCGTATCTCAAACCTCATCTTCGATTGGGTAAATTGTACGAGGATAGATATTAAAAGCTTGTACCATAAATGTATTAATTCTATCATAAACTGAAATACTTAGTCTAGGTAGTCTTCTGGGCACATTCTCAATGGAGAGTTATGCGGACGAATTCTTTGACGTAGGCGTCACTGACTGAAGGTTTTTTCGTTTTAGTTATTTTTTACTGCCTGCCTGCCTCATTGGACGAGTGGTCGCAAGTGCGACTGCCGGGCAAGGGGTCTCGGGTTCGATTTCGACAAAGTGTTACTGGTTTTTTTTTTTTAAATTCACAGTAGTAGCACGGAGTCTGGAATTGTTTCCTGTATATGGCAATAGGCTCCCCCCTATTTCATGGGACTCATAACATATATAGTGAAAAGTGGGTGTTACATTGTACAGTGGCATAATGTACACCTCTCCCTACCCCTTCAAGGATAAAAGGCGTGATATTATGATATGTTATGTTATGTTAATTTTTAGTTGTACATATTTATTTATAATTATGTTATTGAAGTTAATTATGAGAAATTATTGAAATGTCAATGTGTACATCTTCAACCTACCTAATGATTGCAGATATAATCATTAGCTTAAACATTGCGGCGAACAAAAACTTATGGACAATTGTCTCGTTCATCTAGGAGGCACACACAAATAAAGAAAAAATCAAAATCAAGAAGAGAAGAAAGAGAAAAATAAATTGTTAAACTTCATATGATATAAGGGTTAAAAAATACTTTTTAGGTTCTATCATCTCTTAAGTTATTAAATTATAAAATAAATAGATTTAAGAGGCCTTAAAATCTATCAACTGCCTTGTTCCTCTAAAATAAGTGTGAATTTTGACAAAAATGGTGTCGTGGATTCATAGTATGTTTGTGTTTATATTTTCCGTTTTTTTAATACGAAATTTCATTAAACTAGTACTCAGTATTTAGGCCCAATTAATGACTACACAATACTTCTACATAGGCATTATATTTATTACCGTAGAAGCGGATCCGGGGTCGTGCGGTCCATGGCCCTCTACGGCGCCCCTGTTTGGGCGCCGAACTTGTTGCGGCGTCCTGCTCGGACGCTGCTCATGCCACAGAGGGTCATGGCGATCCGAATGATCCGCGGATACCGCACGATCTCCGGGGAGTCGGCGAACCTCCTTGCCGGATCACCGCCGTGGGATCTGGAGGCGAAGGTGCTCGCGCGCGTGTATCGCATGCGCGCGGAGGCACGTCGCCGGGGCGAAACTCCTCTGCCGCGCCAGATAAGTGCGTGGCGGGATGAGCTCCGGCACGATCTCATGGCGGAATGGCAGCAACGACTGTCGCAACCGAGGGCTGGGCTCGCTGCCATTGCAGCGGTAAGACCCCTCTTTAAAGAGTGGCTTGAGAGACGCTACGGCGTCCTCACCTACCGCCTGACGCAGGTCCTCACCGGACATGGAAGTTTCGGGAGGTACCTGTGTCTGATGGGGCGGGAGGAAACGCCCGGGTGTCATCACTGCCAGGACCGCCCTGAGGACACGGTGGAACACACCGTAGCGGAATGCCCTGCGTGGGCTGAGCACCGCCGTGCCCTCGGGGAAGTGATCGGCGATGGCGACCTCTCGCGTCCGGGCCTAGTGCAGGCCATGATGCGGAGCGAGGGGGACTGGAATGCCGTCTCCTCCTTTTGCGAAGCAGTCATGCTAGCTAAGGAGGAGGCGGGACGCGTGAGGCAGCGAAGCGCTGCCTCCTCGCAACCCAGCCATCGCGAAGGACACACCGGGCGTCGGGGATCGCGGGACGATCTCGGGTCACCGTAAGCGCGGGCTTGCGGACGGCGAGCATGGGTGGCTCCCCGTCCGACCAGAAACAGACCCGAGCGTACGGCGCGTCGCGTTTCGCGCGCGCCTCAAAGAGCCATCAGACCACCACAGATGGGGCCCAATAGGGCCGATGCCGATTCGGAGTCGCGGAGAACCTAACGGGTAACCGGGGCTCCGGCTCGACGTACAGGAGAAGGAACGGGGTGGTTTTTAGTCAGTAAGAGTCTGACACTCCCTTCCGCCTCACCCAGGCGGGAGCAGTCATTCGATGATTTTCCCCCCTTAAAAAAAAAAAAAACCGTAGAAGCGGATCAGGAAATATAAATATTATGTTCCTTAAAAACGGTAACTTTACTGCTGCAATCTCCAAGTTGCCTGTCAAGCATGGGGATATGGTAAATTCTCCAATTAAGAGAGATAGGTTAGTGACTTCCTGGACGTCTTCTGGCTAGTGATGATGAAATACATATTATGTACATGTTTGTACATAGACAGCTAAGTACATAACTTCAAAACGAAACCCAAAACAGAAACAAAAGTAGGGATAGGTGTGATACAACGATGATAGAGGATGATAAAAATATAAAGTAAGTTCTTAAATAAAAAATATTCGTAAACTTCTTAGAAATATTTTATTTGCTCATGATCATAATGTCTAATGAAATAAATAATCCTTAATTTTCAGTTCAGGGTTTGACTAGGTATGGCATTCAGTGGTGGTAGACAGGGGCGGAGTACGCGACAGGGGCGGCGTGGTAGGCCACGGGAGCAGCGTGGTAGGCCACAGGGGCGGCGACTTTAGCGACCACGGGGGCGGCGTGGTAGGCGACTGGGGCAGCTACCTTGGCGACAACGGGGGCGACCACTTTAGCGACGTGTCCGAGAGCTTCCTTGCGCACGACAGCATTGAATCCATTGTGGGGGTCAGCAGTGTAGTCCACGGTACGCTTGGTACCGTCAGGGTCTACCACGGAGTAGGAGCCCTGTACGACATCTCCGTCACGGCTCTCGTGCTGGCTCTTAGAGTCACCGGTGAGACCGTCCTGCACGTCGTACGCGAAGCTGTATTGGGGGTGAGCGTTGTAGTCCTCAACCACTTTAGCGACAGGTGCGGCAGCGTACGCCACTGGGGCGGCGTGCACTACGTGCGCTGCTGGAGCGGCAGCGTAAGCGACCTGAGCGGGCTGGGCAACGTAACCCGCATTGGCGGCGGCGAAAGCGCAAACCAGGACTACCAGCTGAAAATAAACCAATAATTAATTAGTTAAAAAAATCAAAAATAACACAAAAAGAAAAAAATGCCGTATATTTGTAACTCTTTCATTTTGATGAAGATTATTATCAATCTGTACCTTGAATGCCATTTTAAATTGTGTGTATGACTTAACTATGAGAGGACCTCAAGTTGAATGTGCTGTAACAGTATCTCTTCGACTTTTTATATGCGGCCCAGCTGCCTCAGAATTGCATTACACTATTACGCCGGCGCGAGTTCATATGAACCGGTCGCTTTGCAGTGTTTCATAATTCAATCATACATTTAAGAAGTTGGGTGTCTACCGTATTAGTTCGTATAATATGTTAATAAGAGTAAGTGGGCTATGATTGATCTCAAGTATAAAGATCACTTGCATTGTAATACTCGTCGACTTTTAGGCGGAGCGTCCTTGCGACGACAAATGTTTGTCAATGTAAATTAAATTTTGCTGGAGCGAATCGTGTCACACACATGGTAAAATATTTTGAGTACTGGAAGCAAATATAGCACTTTTCTGAAGTTGAGGTTCCAGACCGAACCAAAAGTTTTAGAATTTTTGATGGCACGAAATCCTGGGCTCGTGTAAAGTGAAATATGATGTTTTCAATTAAAAGCGACTCAGCTTAAACCTGTTATAGGTGAAATAAGTTAAAATTCTAATATATGCCTGCAACTCAGATATCGCAGCATCGCAGCTATAAGTTATCTCGATAAACAGCTTATTTAAGTCACATGAGCCACAGATTAACATTGAAATGTATTAGTTCTCCTTGCTACGAACTTTCAATGTGGTCTATGTAACCAGTGTGAAAACAAAACTATTTAGAATTTGAATTAAATACTTGACGCTGTCATATTATTTACAGAGTCTCAAACTATTGCTATTGTACAACTATAATAGTGTGACGGTATTTTCGGTGATTTGTAAGTAAATTTCGTAGGTGAGTTCAAAAGGAATTAATATGTAAATGTAGCTGTTTTAAAGAATCTTATTTCATTCATCCTCTGATCCACACAAGTTAACACAACATAGTATGATGTTTTTCGTAGACCATTCTTACCACCAGGTGTTCCGTCTGCTCGTTTGCCTCATATTCCATAAAAAAGACCTTGTGCTACGAGAAGGCTACGACGATTTACGTAAACCAGAAACAGCTTTTGTCTACGATTCTCATAAACACTAGCTGATGATACTAACACTTCCATTTATTAATGTTTCTGGATAATATGTCCTACATTTCTATGGCAAAGAGGCAGACAATAAATATACGGAACACCTGATCAGTAATCAGGGCCGCCAAAGTACACCAGCAACGCCAGATAAATTCCCAAATGAAACCATATCACAATTTCAGTAGGTTCAAAATGTGGTGGATGCGACCGATGCGTTGTCTGCGAGGCGCTGGGTCCCGCCTGTACGCTGGTATGCACGACCCCCTCGACCACGTGACTGGTCTAGAGAAGAGAGAGCTACTCGCACACTTAGCGGGCGACTGTGATCCATTCCGTATTATGTCTATCAGAAAAGGTAATTATGATTGATTAATCTTCTTTGCTTATATCACGTATTTTTATTTAACTATTTACATTTAACGATTTACAAAGAATACAAAAGAAAAATAAAAATAACTATTTACATTTAAGTGTGAGAAAGCCATGCTTCGGCACGAATGGGCCGGCTCGACCGGAGTGATACCTCGGCCCCACAGAAAACTGACGTGAAGCAAGTTGTGTTTCGTCGTGTGAGTGAGGTTACCGGAAGCATCATTACCCCTCCCCTTCCCCAATCTCTGAATCCCCAACGATCCTCAAACTCCTAACTTTCCACTTGCATCCTTAATTCATTAAAATTATGTAAGACCTCCACCATCATCTTAATAATTCGACTCAAACTTAACATTCTCACATCAAAACTTCAACAGGTCCGGGTACCAGAGAGCGACCTAACTTGATCCCAAGTTCGAATGACAAACGTCTGGTGGCGTGCAGCTGCAGTCCATGCGACAACCACCTGGAGTTCATGTGGCTACACCTCGGCTGCCCAAAGAGGTGCGGCTGTGGGTACTGGTTTGAACTCTGTCCAGTAGCACCTCTTTAGATCTATTGTAATTATTAATTAAAGTATTGGTGACGAAATAATTGTTTCAGTTATTTTTGTAGATTTTGTGTTTTATGTTTGATATTTATCGAAGATTCTAACATAACATCATGCCTTTTACCCCCGAAGGGGTAGTCAGAGGGTGCGCTTAACTGAATTAATTCCACTGCACAATGTAACATTAACTTTTCACTATTTATGTTATAAGTTCCATGTAATAGGGGGTGAGCCTATGGCACTATTATATACTGGGCACAATTCCAGACTCAGTACTACCACTGAGATTTTTTTTTAAAACCCATTAATACTTTGCACGACCCGGGAATCAAGCCCGAAACCCCTTACCCGGCAGCCACACTAGCGACTTGATTTCACGTGTCACAAGTTATAGTCAGTTATACATCTATTTTTGGGGGGAAAATCATCGAATGACTTCTCCCGGCTGGGTTAGGCGTGAGAGAGTGTCAGACTCCTACTGACTAAAAACCACCCCGTTCCTACTTCTGCCCTTCGAGCCGGAGCCCCGGTAAACCGAAGTCTTTCACAGCTCCGTAGTTATAGAAGTACATCTATTAGCGAGGGATATATGTTTTACTAGTAGTACCTAGGTTTTAGTACTACATGCAGATAGATGAATTAATGGGTTTTTACATACCCTTCCCAGAAAGATGTATAATGTACGATACGTATACTTCGAACATTCTAACGCCCGAATACTGAAAGACTACTCAATATTAAGTTGTGCTTAATCGTGCCATTTCTGTCATTTCACAAATAATTGAATGTGACCGAAGTTGACAGACCAGACCTATACACCTGAGTAGCGTTTCAGTATTCGGGCATAAGTTATTCTACATAGATACAATAGTACACACGCCCTCCCCCCTTAGACTTTGGCATAATTGAATATGAATTTAAATACAATCACAATAACTCAGTACTCAAGCCTTACCTGTAACAGATTACCGATAGCATTGTTAAATATCTTCATGTAAGGCCTTGAATCTCACGCATTTGATAATAAGGCCAGTAGAATTTTGCTCATACTTAATGTCACTGCAATTTATTTAATCATCACCGAATATGTGCAAAATGGCCATAACTTTGCGAGTAAATTTGATGCAACAATATAAATTAGTTCCCGCGCATGTCTGTTTGGCCAAATTACCGACAATTTCCATGTACGCTACGAGCTCGCAAAATTTTTAAGAATTTTTAATTGACGAATCAACGCGAACGATCTGATTAAAAGGAATCGATTAATTTACTTAATGCTACGTAATTATTTTTTACTTACAAGTGTAGGGCATTACAAAACGCGAATATAGGACTACTCCTGTAAATCGCGAATGGGAACATAACCATAATAATGCGTGATGTTTTGTTTAATAACAATTTATTTAAAATAGTATTTAAATCTTAATTCAAACCTTTTTACGTCCGTTTAAAGAAATAAGAGAAATAACAACGAATTCAATAGAAAAATAACATTCCGGAACAACCGATAAACACAACTGAAGAGCTGTTGTTGTAGATGAACAATTTATTATTCTATTGTGTTTTAATGTAATTATCACGGGCAATGCAACATATTAGGCAAGTTCCATTAGTTGTAAGTGGGAGTTTGATCAAATAAAAAGAGTGAAACTGTATCGAGTGGAGCACTATTTGAAGCTCGCCACTATGTAATCCATTAGTGACGGCTGTCTGCCTCGCTCCGAACATATAATCGCTTGTTTCGAAGCCCCAACGTGTAAGGCCGCGCTGGCCCAGCCGCTGCGCTCACTCGCCGACCCACTTCCCGCGACCTTGAACCAGCTGATCCGGTGCACAACCCCGGAACTTTACCGTTTTTCAGTGATAATATTTACGTATTATATGCACTTTATATCCTTGTGTAGTTTCCTATTGTAATGTGACTGCAAGGAAGCATTAGGGTTAAATAAAACTAATGTTTTTGTTCAGGCTGCAGATCAGTGGTAGAAAAAATACGTCACTGTACAAGTTCAGCCTTGTTTTGTGTTTATTTTTTATCATTACTCATTTATGTCAACTATCCATTTTTTACGATTATACAAAAACATTCACAGCTAAGTTAGTACCTACCAGCTACAGTAATTACTCAATCTTTCTATTCTCTAATTAGGTACATTATTCACAGCATGTGTTTTATAGGCTCGATTTGAATAATACTTATCTAATATCACAAGGTTAGGATAAGAATTACATAATTTAGATATCAGTCTAAAATCTAATACTTATTATTATTTGCCGGTACAAAATAGTGCCCATTAAAAGGTAACCTGGGTTCTATTTCGGTTTGGGGGGAGAAATATATCGCGGTCTGTTCTTCTGCGTAGTGGGAGTGTTGTTGAGGGTGCAACACAGACGCGAACACTGGGCCGGGGTTAGGGGACTGGTACTGAAGGTCGTTAGCATCGTGGTAGTTGAAGTGAACTGGGGCTGGATTCGGTAAGGGTGGACTCACAGGATCCTCTCTCAGAACCGCTTTGAAACCATGCTTCGCATCAGCAGTGTACTCGACCGTGCGCTTCGTTCCGTCAGGACCCAAGACTGTGTAGGCTCCCGTGACGACATCGCCTTGCCTCACCTCGTGCTGACTCTTACTGTCACCAGTCGTTGGGTCCTCAATATTATACGAGTACTTGTAATCATTCGGTGAAGGAGGAGGATCCCTTACGATTATACCGAACACTGCTGGCACCACACAGACCACCAATGATACCTGAAACAACAGATTGCAAAATCAAAGATTAAGTTTATTAGTTACGAAATGTCTCTCGCAATCCCTGAAAGCACACAAGGTCTACACTAGAAACAAACAAGTTTAAGATGCAACGTTACACTGTGTATATGTTAGCCTGACAAACGATTGCACTTAGTTAGCGTCACAAACAATTAATTAAAAGAAATCAATAAAGTGACAATTACCCTTAACATGATGTAGAATAGTAGACTTGTCCAACAATAGGGTTCGGAGTAAATAGTACACGCGCGGCGAGTGCTCTCGTATTTATAGAAGCGGCGTGCATTCACTCGAATGTTCCTTATTGGAACAGGGCGGCCGAGTCGCGAGTCGCTCTCTATCTAACTAACGTGGACTTGTAATTAGAGCTTTATTACCTAATTGTTACGTTGTATGCTACGATCATTAGGTCCACAGTAGCCGCAGTGGCCCGATGAAAGTTTCACTGTTCACTGATTCTCGGATTAGTACATAAAATAGAGCCGGTAGCCATATTTGTTTACAATCTATTATTGTACTTTATGCATGTTTATGCTAACCTTTCTAATTAATACGTTATGAAACCTTACTAACATCTACATCAAACATCAATGATACCTACAGTTTTGTTGATTAAATATTAGGTCTACTTAACTAGGACTCACGAAGATATCATATTTAATTTAACGTCCATTTACAGTAACATATGTAAAGTTTTGTACTAAGTGCTATATGCAAATATAGCAGTTATTGGGCTATAAACTTTCATTTGTATACAATATTCAGCCATGATCTTGATTGCTTGAACCTTACACAGATCGTTCGAATTAATATCTCATTACAATCGCAATAATAATATTCATTTCTAAGATATATTACGGTTTCTTTGGGGTCATGGGCGGGCATAAGTAAGCATGTTATGTACCATTATCATTTGATGATTATTAAACACACAGTCACATTAATTGATATATGTTTGAGAAATTCATTAATCATAGTCCAATATTTGTTTGGCAATTGAAATATTGCCTATATTCTATTTATTCGTGGTCAATTTACTACAATTTGCTGCGTTTGCCAACAATTGTTTTATAAATATTCCTGATATAGATGTATATTTAGAACAGGACACCCACTGACCCACCTATATAGTGACAAATGACCTGACCTGACCCGATCCACAAGGTTAACAGATGGCCTGAAAAAGGTCACGGGAGGCTTTAGATGTAGGTCGCTTCCAATGTTTCAATCAGCCGACCTCAATGAGTTATTAGAAGAGGCCAATGTTCAGTAGTAGACATTTTGTCCCTAATGTGGTGATGATAGAGCACTTCTATAAATCTTAACGATTAGTTATCAAGGAATAGTGATTCTCTTGAAGTCGTAGTTAAACGTCAAAATCAGTCAGTTTTGAATTCAATTAGCATACGTAATCAATGAAGAACATATGAACCTATTCATTTTGTCATTGACTTTTTGCCTCTTAATTCATTATGAAATACATAAGAGGGAAGTAGCCCTTACAACCAAGTACAATTACCGCATAGTGGTATGTATGACGCAATTCTAAGTCTCAGTTCCACGCTTCTAACTCAATATTGTTACTACAATAATGTTTACAACACGCAGGTACAATAAAAGCAAAAGATGTATAAACATTGGAAGTACCGTGGCCTGAGGTAGCTATGTATATAGTCTTGCACATTTAGAAAAAATCAAAAGGAGATGGACTTTGTAGTAACAGAGGCATAGGTTTGTATTTGATAGCTTAATTCATTTTATTGGTTCTTCCATAAGAGGTAAAATAAAGTTGTTCCATTTCATAGCTTGAAACAAAACCTGTAAGGTCTCTGTAAAGATATACCTATTGTAGATAAATCTACTTATCTATAGTTTATTCACGACTCTACTATCTAGTAGTATAGTGTATATCTATACATACTAGGTATTAGATCAGTTCCGGGCGTTGTTGTCATATCAATTTATCTGTAACAGTATAAAATCATGGTCACACGACCAACAATTGTCATTGTTTTAATAACTATAATAGATATTATTATACATAGGATAGAATAGAGTAAACTATTGTACAACGTATAGATCTAAGAAACCTTTGAGTAGACGGGCGGTAGATTGATGTGATGTGAACTTATACTTAGGCTAAGATCGATGTAAAATGTTTGTAAACAAATCGGTTAGCACCACGTCTCGTCAATTCTTTCGAATGTGGTTACACTCCTGGCTTTTTTCATCAGTGTATCGCTCTTTAGTGGCAGTTCTGAACAAAGACATAGATGCTCAGAAAAATGCTATTTGCTGCGATGATCTTAGCCTATATAGACCTTGGTGTACAATAAGGCAACTGATAAATTAAAATTGAAAATAGGTATCTATTTTCAATTTTTCCAATTTGCATTAATCATTGATCACGCCATCATTTGAGAATGACAACTCGAAATTGGTATTTCTTTTGTTATCAACCAAATGAAATTTATCTATGTGAAAGAGAAACAGTGCATATTCGTGAGGAAATACAGTTGTTGTAAAATGCGAAAGTTTTAATTAAGTAACCAATTTTCGATTAGTTAGCTATCCTTAAATAGTTTCGAGTATTCTTTCCCTATTTACACATTAGTACTTATTAAGTACGGAGCCGCGGAAGGCCTAACGGGTCGTTGGGGCTCCGGCTCGAAGAGCAGCAGTAGAAACGGGGTGATTTTTAGTCAGTAAGAGTCGGATACTCCCTCTCGCCTCACCAAAAGCGAGAGAAGTCATTGGATGATTTTCCTCCCTCAAAAAAAGTACTTATTAAGTACCTTTAACTACCTCTAGTTACTGCAAGCATTAGTCACAATAACCAAGGAAATTGCACAACCCACTAAAGTTACAAGGGCACATACGTGGAAGTTTAGTTAACCACGAAAAATATATTTACAAAAATACATGTTTTTATGTTCCAATTAAAATAATGTTATTACTATTAAGTAGGTGGCCATTAAACAATTTTCTACAGCTTGTCTTCCGTGTAGGGCCATATAACTCGGCATTCGCATTTGCAGTATTTCAACCACAGGCAGTTCCACATAGAGTTCCTTCTATTAATTTTTTGTATCCGAACAACTCTTTGAAAGTATTTTTTCATGAAAACCCTGCTGGAAGTCGTACACAAATAAAAATAAAGCTCTGATCTACATTGCATTATTTAGAAACGCCTCCATGTTGCATTTAATTGTATGTTACATATCAGTACTAATTTATCTATGCCTACATATCTAAAAGCAGGCATCCGCAATGAACCAAATTACTTAATTGCATCTGACATTGCCCTGGATTGCTTAATTGTTAGTTTATATTTATACAGTAATATGAGAAGCGGTATATTATACTGCTTCTTTATTTATTTGAGGAGGTAATAAATTTTCATACGAAGTACTATATCAGTTACTGTAATACAATAAATAGGTATCATAAAGTGAAATGTAACGAAAGAAAGGTCGCTAGTAAATGCAAACCTTGATAATTGACTAGACCTGTTTCGTTACCTGTTTGGAAGTTGACATTTATTAGAACCAGTCTAAATAGAGCAGGTCATAACTAATTTTGGCTAGACCCCTGTCTAGATTGAGAAACAGCAAAGTGTCGCATGTCGCGTCTTACTGCGACACGCGCCCGCGCAGACTCGCACATAATGGCCGGGCGCGGCTGACACACATTCACACACGCCATTATTTTACGCACATAATATAACTGGTTCACTCACTACTAAGTGCAGCCTATAAAGGACCATAACGCCGCCACATTTGTCGCATTTAAAAGCCTTGTATTTCATTCATCTTACGACCACACCATAAATGAAATTGCAACAAGTTTTCGATTCCTCTTATTTATTACCTTAGCTTTAACACATCAATTAACAATACTCTACAATAAGTATAAATAAAACATTAACGTAATACGGGTCAGGTCACTTCGACGGCACAGGCTTGGTCGGACGAATCTAGGTTACTTGTAAAATGCTTGTGTTTAGATCCTGCTGTCATATTATGATTGATACAGATGTATATCACATGAGTTACAAGTATTACAAAGAGCAAAATCTAACAATTACACACACCTAATATAAGTAGGTCTTAAATGCATAACAATCTTTTCTCAATCAGATTTTTACATGAGTGGTCGATCAATTCATTGTTGCATGGCACGGAGGTGAGATGTTATGACGATCCAAATGCAACATCTATTTTCGCCAGTCAATACAATGCATGTTACAACAATAATAGATTCTAGCAGATTTAGACACTTTGCCACTCAATCGAAAGCATTTAAATGAAAATTGAAAAATCTAGATTCGTGACCAAGGAAAGATTTTGTTGGGACTAGTGGTATAAGGCATGGGCTACGGGAGCAGCCACAGCTTTGACGACCGGAGCACCAAGTGGTTCCTTGTGTACGACTGCGTTGAAACCGTTGTGAGGGTCGGCGGTGTACTCCACGGTACGACGAGTGCCGTCAGGCTCCACTAGGGAGTATGAGCCCTGGACTACGTCACCGGAACGAGATTCTTGCTGGTTCTTTGAGTCACCTGTCAAAATGCATTCAATTGTAAGATTACATTTGATTGGTTATCGAGTAAGACGTTCGAAAGCTATTTACTTAAAGTCGGAAAAAAAACTACTAAGAGGTGTTCGATTTATTAAAGCCTTTTTTTATAGAATAAACCGGTAAACATGCAGACGGATCACCTGATAGTAAGCAATCGGCGCCGCACACCCGAGACACCAGACGTGTTACAAACGCGGTACCGGCCTTTTAGGGATTAAGAATTTGAGGATTATTAGATTCGGGGAAGCCTTACAAAAGGCTAGGAAAAGTAGTTCTTAACCATAACATTATATAGAAACTCAGGGCTTGATATAATTCTCTAATGACTATAACATAATTTACCGGTGATAGCATCCTGAATGTCATAAGCGTAGGAGTATTGTGGGTTGGGGTCGTAGTCCTCGACTGGGGCGACCTTTGCTACTGCATGGCCGACAAATGGGGCCGCGAGGGCTGGCGCATACGCCGGTCTAGCTACTGCCAGGGGCGCGGGGTATCCCACGGGACGGCCGTAAGCGTAGGGCGCTGCCACTGGAAGTAGACCACCAGCCGCTCCTCTGCACACCGCCAGGATAGCTGCTACGATTATGACCTGGGCAAAAGTAGATTATAAAGTATTTCTAAAAATATTTTGAATACACTGAAGTAGCCTACAATCAAACAAAATGAACATTTTCTATTATCCATCATTATCATCATTGCATCATTTGGATGCAGGTGGGAGCTCCCGTTTGATGTAAAGAATTTGGTACGGGGGAGATCTTTGTACATCAGTGGACGTCCTCCGGCTGTTGATGATGATCATCATCATTTCAGCCCAGTATCATCTAGTGGTCACATCATGGATTCATGGTACCCTTCTTTTCTCTGACCACGCGAATGTATCATTCATCCTATTTCCTATTTTACCGTCAATTCAGTCACGTAAAGACGTCTTGAGTTTTAAGATAAAAACGATTTTTGTAGGTACGTTACTTGAAATAGGAAAAATAAAAATAAATATGTGTAGTCGATATTTTTAATTTCGTCTTATTTTATCTGAATTCATAGGCAGATCTGTAGCCACTAGACTAATTTATCGCTTGGTAATATTGTAATAAAAACATATTTGTAAAAATCCTTGTGCGTAAAGTTTATAGAAAAGTTTTCCATACCTTCATGTTGCGTGAGTACCTTCGGTGGGCGCTCTGACTCGCTGTGACGCTGAGGGGTGCGCACGCGACGCTTTTATACGCATGCACTGCTTAATGCACCCGCCTAGAAAAACGTTTGATCTGTCACGGCCGGCCCTATACCCTTTACCATACCGGTTGAATTAATATCTATTATTTGAAACTGATCAACCATAGATGCCTGAAAAAGTCTATCGAGAAGGTTCCACTTTAAGTTTTTTTCATGTGAGTATCCTTTACACATTAGGTACGTGTGAGATAGGACATCGGTATGTTTTATAGTCAATGAGAGTATAGCTATCTTCTTCGTCTTCCCCAGATGAGGACTTTCCGCCTTGGAGTCAAAACATCATTCGCACGTTTTATTTACCGTCACCAATATTATCGGTATCACCTTATGGGGTATACCATATTAAATTATCTTAACTGTAAATGAGACCTGCCGTTTTCTGTCATTACATGAAAGAAAGACCAAAATACAAATCCTACAACGCCTTTTAAAGCGTCAAAGAAGCATAATTGCCATACTTGTTGTCATACAGATCCATTTTAATTTCGAAACGAAATAATTTTCAATGAAGGGTCACCAAGAATGCCCAAAAATCGCTTTTAATTGTATTTGATTAACGACGCGTCATTTTTGAGATGCCTTCTCCTTTTGTAGTTTCGTAAATTCGAAGGTATAATGCAGGGAGGCGGTATAACAAGGCGTTTTTGGGTCACAGCTGCACGTTATCACATAGTGCATACATGTGTGATAGTGGTCATACTAGCGAGTCGTGATATAATTCATAATGGCCGTACCTTATACGGACAATCGATCTCCGCCTAAACGAAAACCTTCATTATTTAATGAATCTGGTTTTAATTGCACTATATGACGTGTCTGTTGTGGGTAGCTCATTAAAGTAAATAGATACTGTATTCGTATACTTTAAAGTAAATGTAGGACTGCCTCGTTGGCCGAGTGGTTGCAAGTGCGACTGCCGAGCAAGGGGTCTCGGATTAGATTCTTGGGTCGGGCAAACTATTACTCGGGGTTTTAAAAAAAATCTCAGTAGTAGCACGGAGTCTGGAATTGTGCCCGGTATATAGTAATAGGCTCACCCCCTATTACATGGGACTCATAACATAAATAGTGAAAAGTGGGTGTTACATTGTACAGTGGCATAATGTGCACTTCTGCCTACTCCTTCAGGGATGAAAGGCGTGATGTTATGTTATGTTAGGTACTGTACTCATGACACGTTTTGTTGACTTTGCTTAATGATTATTCAGGTGACCAGATCCGTCTGCTCGTTTGCTTTCGATTCTATAAAAAATATATTACATCGGTATCCGTAACACCAAAGCTTCCCCTCGGTCTCCCTGATGTTGAGCGGTCACCGTAACATGGAGGTGCGTTGCCGTTGCCGATCATGTAAGAAACTGTTTCATTGCATCATCGGTTTCTCGGAGAGCCTTCCTCCATATATAAATACCTAAATAGGACGTACATTTGTTTCGCCATGTGAGTGAGATTATAGAAGGGCCAATTACCCCCGTCCCCAATCTTCTTATACTCCCGAAATTAATCCTCCAATCCCTAGCCGCAAAAGACCCACATAGAACTTGTAGCTGTAAGTGACTGCACGGTTGGTGCGGTGGCTGGGCAACCGGCTGCCGTGCAGCGTGCCGTGGGTTCGATTCCCGAACCACGATCCACAAATTGTTGATTCGGGTCTAGACGTCATGTGTATGTGAAATTGTATGTTTGTCACGCACCCATGACACAGGAGAAAATCCTAGTGCGGGGCAACGTTTTTTAAAAAAAAACTCCTCTGGTATTTCGATTGTGAATAAGCCGTTATTTTTATTTGATTTTAAACTTTTGCGATACCACTACTAGATAGTTACTTCCTCTATTCATAAATCTTTAAAAAAAATTGACATAAAGTTGACAGTTTGTATTTAAAGAATTCAGGTGTTTGCTTGTTTTCTGTGGTGAATTCATATATTTACGATAAGAGATATGCGTTGTAATTATAAAACGTATTTATATCCCCTCCTCCTCCAACATCCATAATCGCCAATTATGGAAGGTATTATGATCCCATGCAATAGTAGCAACCCTATTGTCGTATACCGGCCACAATTCCATACTACAACTAAGAAAACGAAAAAGCGAAAACATATGTATATCCCAATAACACTTTGCCCGATCCGGCAATTAAACCCCAAATCTGTTTCTTAGCAGTAGCACTTGCGACCAGTCGCTCAATGTGTTAATAACATAAATAATATATATATATACATAATAATAAAAAGTAAAGAGTGATATATACACGTAGTGAAGTAACGTAGTAGAAACGAACTGTTGGTAGGTACTCCGTAACACTCCCCGTGTTCATTGGGAAAATTGATAAAACTAGACAAAATGGTGATAAAATCGTGATTAATTTATTGATGTAGTCTTTCATTGTTCCATCATTAATAGAGAAAACATTGTTCTTTGATACCACTTACAATATTGACAAAGAGATAAAGAGGCAACAAAGCCATGATATTTTTGGAATAATTACAATAAACAAGACTGGTAGCGCCATCTAGTACGCTATACAAAAACGAATCTATTTACGTCTTGTTATACTATAAACAGTGTTACAATATCTAATCTATATAATTACAATATCTAATCTTACAAAGTCGTTTATTATTAATGGCTATAATTGTCATTTCTTAGGATTGCCCAATCATTTGTTATAAATAAATAAGTTATCGATGTAAATATTAAATAAATGATTATTCTTAAAAAATATATAAAATGTACTATCTAATCTTTGTATGGCAACATTATTCATTTCTGTTTATGAAGGGAAACGTCACTTTTGACTTTCTGTATTCCTTTTTGTTTTTTCGTGAATGTGTAAAATCCTCCAAACACTGTGCTTTGTTATGTGTTTATAATATACGAAATTGATTTTTTAGTTAGTGTTAAGTACAATGGCAGACTTTGATGCAATATACCCCGATGAGACGGAACTCGAGGAGAATATAGAAGAGACACATGTGACGCTAGTGCCTGATCCGATCGTGATTCGAGGGGCTGGGAACATGACAGTGTAAGCTTTTACTTGTGATATCTGTTTAATAACATCAGCTGTTGGCCTCTATAGTGATTCTGGTTCGGTATCAGAGGCTTGGTAGCTTCGTATGTAGAGCTACTGGAGAGTTATTCTCACCTCTTTGTCACTCGACCTGTGGCATTGAAGGACTATTTCTTTATGCATAATATTGACCAGGCGCCAATTTTTAACGTGTGATTCGTTGTTCTCATTATATTAATGCTCTCATTATATTATTTTCTTTGCTCTACTGATGGTACATGCTATTAGAAATCAAATTTTTACAGAGACAACTTTTGGTTTCACAATAAATCCTTTTTAACATATTTATTCAATTATACTGACCATTAATTAGAAACCCTTATTCAATCTTTATCGTTAAGAAAAGCAGAGACTAAAATTTTCAAGACAACTGCTTAGGTATAAATTTTTATTGAACACAAAATAAAAAGATGTTAAAGTTAAAACCATGACCCAGATTTTTCTACAATGTAATGTCTTGGCTAACTTAGTAATTTCTCTTATTGCCAATCTTTTTTATCCATCAAGCTTTAATACTGTTACAAAAGTTCATATCACAACATCACAAACACGCTTCATAGACAGATAAGTCTATTCTAGAGTTCCCATTAAAATAATCATAGGTAATCAATTCATTTTTTTTAAATGCTCAATTTGAGAGTGTACAAGGCATTACTAACTGTGACTCCAGAACAAAGAAGTTTATGTGCACAGATAAAGAAACCCATTAAGTACATATTTAAGTATTCACTCAACATTGTTTGTGTTTTTGTAAAGGATGAGTTCACTCTCAGATGGGACAAAGGATTATGTTCCTTATGCTTCTATATTTGTACCTTTTGTACCAGAATATCAGTTAATCCATTATTGATGTGAATATTTTATAATAGACTTTGAAATAGATTATCATACATGCCATTGTATGTATTATTTTTAATTCTAATTTTCCTTTAGATAAAGTCAAGTTACATATAACTTATAATATTCCAACTGCATACAGTTGGAATTTAGTATGACTATTGTTTATTTTTAAATAAATAAAAAGGTTTATTATTGTTGTTTCAAGCCAAAATATTGATATGATATAAGTTTTTGTTAAGTTTTATAAATATCTGTCATTTATTTACTTTCTATTATTCTTACTGTGTTAATTAATTGTGAAACAGTATGTCTTCTCCATTCTCCAACATCATCTTATCACAAACTCCTTTCTCTTCCCCCCCCCTCTGTCTCTGTGTCTCTTTCTCACTCTTTTCTTAAGAAAATAAACATATTTTAATTAGTTAGTAAATTTCATAGAAACTCTTGTATGTCTCATTTTTATTAATAGTAAGATGTTGACTCAAGTTATATGAGTTTGTGGCTTGTGGTTTCAATATTCATTTTACATAATAAACACCATATTATAATTATATTATATCTATGTACGTATTTATACCTATATTCTTAGGAATATAAATCATGACCTGTTTAATGTTTCCCCTATATGCATGTGTTATCATTTGTATAATTAATATTATGTACTTCATACCAGTATATAGTATGTGCATATTTTTTTCTGTTTCAGACAAACAGGTTTAATATTAAACCAAATTAGTAATTAATGAGTTTTGTAACTGTATATACCTTATAATTCATGATTGCATTCTACCAGTATTACAAATGCTAATTATTGGTGTAGCTCAATAGATTTGTGTTCATCTTACACAGAAACTACTAAAAATATTTTGATTTAAATTGGCTTACATATAGGAATAATGCATAAAGTATAATTAATGTATCCTTTTAACAATGTTTTTTTTATTTGCATGTATTCCACAATCATACTCAATAATATTTTATTGGGTCCATTGGTGTTGGATTAAGGGTCAATTTCGTAATCATAGATAAATACTTGCCTTGTGTTATCAATGCATTAACACTGATACAAGCTATCTCTACACTCTGTAAAGACATTGAGTGATTCATGCTTTAGAAACACAAACTCATTGCATGAGTGTATCTCACATAACATACTCACTTTATTTGCGCTTTGTAAATCATATTTTAATGAGTAATAGCATTTTTATGTAGCTTTCGCTTGAGTGTTTATATGTGTGAGGAAATACAATTATGATGGATATTGTATCCTTATTTAACGAAAACTGATTGCAATACAGCTTTGTATGATTTCCAAAGTTCAGATACATGACATACAAATTATACTAATGTGGCCATAGCTGGAATAAAGATCGAGCGATATGAAAAGGTTGTCTGTTTACAAATTATTGGCCTGCATGTATCACTGCATGCGCTAATTATTATAAGTCAATTTGTAGCATTTAATTAACAATTCTATTATTATTTTATTGATTCCAAGGCAATCAAAAAAATATTTTTTACAATATGCAGAAATAGTATTCATATTGGTACCTATAAAGAATACAGGGTGAATTAAAAGTGTTGATATCTAAATACTGATAAACCATTAGGTACCCTTGGAAAGTAATTAACTTAATGAGAATAAGATTCATTATATTATTGGGAACATTAAGCGCTCCACCCACTGCACTTCGCCTCGTCGCGTAGCTCGGGATGGCAGATATTAGCATTGTATGCAAGTATTACAATTTATATAGAAACTAGCTTTTACCCACTGCTTCGCTTGCGTCACAAAAGGATAAAAGTAGCCTATGTGACATATACCAATACACACAGCGCCATCTATACCAATTCTTTTGTTTTCCCTCGGGAATATCAAAATTTTCCGGTATAAAAAGTACCCTATTATTTAATCCGGACTTCTAACTTCTGCAAAAATTCAAAGCAATCGGTTTAGAAGTTACGGCGTGAAAGCGGAACAAACAAACTCACTTTCCCATTTATAATATTAAGGATCACACCTAGCAAAACTTACTGCCGACGTGCAAGATGACAAATTTTATAATGGTTAAATCTGCTATACCGCGCTACGCGACGGGGTGCGGTGTAGTGGGTGGAGTGTCTTGTAGAGGTGGTGATGATGAGAAACTTATTTAGGAGAAATTATACTATCGAATAAAAAATGATCATTATAACCGACAATTTCAGATTTGGTCTAAGTAACCGCTTCAACGGAGAGTTTCCTTCGGGGCTGCAGTCGCGGGTGGCGCCGGAGGAGTACCAGGCTACGGTGGCCCGCATCAACAGCGTGCTGAAGAAGACGTTGCCGGTCAACGTGAAGTGGCTGTTCTGCGGCTGCGTGTGTTGCTGTTGCACCTTAGGATGCTCTCTCTGGCCTGTCATATGTCTTAGTAAAAGGGTAAGTTCATAAATATGTATAAAAACATCTGGGAGCCGGTCTTTTTGAAAGAGTGGGGAACTAATGGCTTATCTTAATACTAATGGTAGCAAGTAAATCCCCAAATCTTGAAAAGAAGGTTTGCAACATTCAGTTTGTCATGGGCGCCTTTTTCTAGGGGTAAATTGTTTCTAAGCTTTGCTCTAATACAATAAACTACAATATTAGAAATGCGTAAAAAAACTGACAATAAATTCAAAATACCGCTACATCTGACCTGAATCGTACGAACAATAGCTAGAAACAGATATAGCTTGCAATTTGCAATACTGTCCAAGACATTGTTCGTATTACAATTATTCCTGGTAATTCGCACGCATACATATTTAATGGGCATGCACACTGCGTCAAACGTCGCCAAACGAAGTTGAAGGTTGAACACTTCGATCGAACAATTTAACTAATACTAAGTCTATTTTTGAAGCAAAGCTTTATTGATTCAGTTGATATGCACGGTTAATGTGCTAACTTTAAAGGTAAACTGACAGGAAATGGTTATACAAGATCAGTACATTTTAAAATACGCTTTAATGTCTGTCTTCGACATTTGGTCACGTTTTAGTGTCATCTGTCTATGTATGTTTATTAGCTAGGTAAATTATGTACCGTAATAAATATTAGCAGTGTATATGTTTGTTTATGTATAAAATTATTGCACTTTTTCATTATCACCTATTTCAAAGGTGGTTTGTAGGATTTGTAAGTACCAGGCCCCTTCTATAGACATTATGATGGCTAACATTTGTAAATCCCCTATTCCCCGCAGTTTGGAATGATTAACCATAAATTATAATTTGGTTTATTATCACTAGCAGTTAAGGAAGTGTCCTTAACTGCTTATTGGGAAAGTTTTTGGTGTTCATGTGCAACTTGAAAGTGAATTTCCTAACAGACCATCTTGTTGTGCTGTGTCTCCCCATTACTCAGATTTCTATACAAATTATTAGGTTTCATAGTTTTTAACAGCAATCCAACATTTGTAAAACAAAAGAATATGTATGATAATGTTCTTTTTTTTATAACGCGATGGAAATCGTTATGGACTTCCCAAGTCGTGGGCACGACGGGGGTTGTGCCGGACTCTTACCGGCTAAAACCTCCGCGGTGTTCCTCCTCAGCCTGTGGCCGTGACCCGGGACGCCCTTGCGAATTCGCCGCACCCGGCAGGCGTCGACCTACCCCTATATTGCGGCAGGTCCCACCACATAGCAATCCTTGGAGGCTGCGATTTCCTTCCTCAAGAGACGTGCGTGGAACACAACGCTAACGCGTACTCCCACCCATACAGCGAACGACTGAATCCCCTAGTCAGTCACCCGCACAGGCAATATAGTATGTTTTAATTGAAACTAAGTCAAGTCAAGTCAACAAAACTTATTGTTAAAATTATTTCAGATCAGGATATAAAATAAACAATATTGATGCACAATTATTTTTTCTTATAATTGTGCCCTTATATTGTTTATTAATTGCGTTTTTAATTACCACTGCTCGTTTATACGGCAAATGCGTAATAACGAGGCCATAAAATATTCATATACATATAGAAAAGCAATATTATTTATGAACTCTTTATTGCTAAGATAGTAGTGATACAAACTTGATTATGTTGTTTGTGTCTTGTTACTTTTATGTATTTAATTCCCTGAAATATAGTTCATAATATCAAGTGAAAATAAGGGATACTACTACGGATATCCGACCTTAATTCACTATCCAGCCGGAAACGGATAGTAGGTCAATATTTATCAGATAATGCTATAAAAATATCCTGAAGCACGGCCTCGTAAAATTCCGCTTTATTATCCTATCTACTACTAAAACGACTAATTTCTAATGTTTATTTAAATAAGAAATACAAATTATACAAATATAAAAAAGCTGTTGTTATATTTACTCATACCTTACAAAGAAAACTCAAACGTCAAATAGGTAATATTAGCGATTTTCTTTGTCGAAACAAGATTATTTCAAGACCATACAACCAAATGTTTGGTTAAATATTCAACTATCCGTCAAAACAGCTATCCGTTCATCTCTAATATAAATAATATAGTACCTACGCCGTTTTACCCAAATACTCCACGATCTTCGATGCTTATATGCATTATTTATGACCATCTACAATGTTGTGTATCATAAATAATAATATAGAGCTTTATGTACATCGGTACATATAAAACTCTGTGGCTAGCAGGTCGTTCCATATTTGAGTGATTTTAATGTATAAATAGAAATAAGTACTGTTCTCTGTCTCGTAGGGTGATCAGACACAAATAAGACTACTGGGTACCGGGTTTAATTCCTGATAAGTATTATTTGATGTTCTTTCAGTAGTAACACGGAGTCTGGAATGGTATCCAGTGTACACTGATAGACTCGCCCCATGAGGCCACAACACCCATGAGCTTTATAACATACCACTTGAAAAGTGTTTATTACACTTAATCGTTAATGTGCAGCCACCTAAGGCGTGATGTTATATAAGTATTGGTACTAATAATATTGCTTTCTCTTTACAGACGCAACACTCTCTGAACAAACTATTGGAATGGGAGAACAGTCGACTGTACAACAAGCTGGGACTTCGCTGGCGACTCACCAAGCAACACTGCGACTCCTCATCCATGATGGAATACGTACTTCTCATAGAGTTTATTCCTAAAATACCCATATACCGACCCGACTAAGTCACCGACGCCCGTGTCATAGAGTAACTGTAAATAGACATAAATCATTAATAATACGCATACGTCATCGCATCTCGAAGATAACAGCTAATTTGCATGGCCAAGCCAATGAATGGGTACGCTAGAATGTTTCTGGAAGAACGACTTTAGTGTCTGACTGTCGAAATTAACATGTTGTTACCGTCGCGTAGCGAGCACTTGGCATAGACAGGCGAAGCGTCGGGACGTTACTCATATAATGCTGTTTGTTGTATATATAAGAAAACGGTACATATTAAACATGGAACAATAAGTGCTACTGTTAAACGCTTTTTGTGTATAGATGTCGCATTATTATTGCAAGCTTAGACTGCAGATGTTATAGCAATGTGTATATATTTATTAAACTTTACAATGTATAGCTTTGCAAGCTGCAAATATGTTATATAACATCTGATTATAAGTACTTTAACTAGCAAGTTAGATTGGCTATGTGTTAGCGACGTGTATGGTAAACTGTTTGTTTATGTTCAATGTGCAATTGTACTGCATCAATACTCGAATTTACACAATTGTATCTTTATATGAACCTACAAACTTTGTCTTAGAACATTACTTCAGATACCTTTATATCTGATGTTTATGTTAGAATGCACTTTTTATACTTACAATTATCTAACCGTAGATTACTGTTTAGTATCGGTTTGTAATACAACTGCTTTGCGTGTGTCGCTATTCGATGACCGTCGTACTGAAGACGAATGTCATAAATAATGAGAATACAGCTCGAACACAAGGCTGCGTATATTGCCGGGATCTTGTCTTTTTCCTTATACGGCTTCTTCGGCATTTTAATTTACTAAAAACACTCTTACGGCTTACGAAAAAGAGATGCTTTCAAAATGACTGTTACTATGTATTAGTTTATTTCAGGCTGACCTATTTCGATAATAGAGTCTTAATAATGTCGCTCGATGTTTTTTAATAAGTACTTAAGTCATATCATCGTCATATTCATTGTCAATGGTCGTAGAGTTAAATGCAGTCATTTGTGCTTCATCACGTTTCGTTTCTTCAGTAAACATTCAAGAAGTAAAGGCGGTACTTATGTAAATGAACAAATATCTGTTAAGGGATCGTTCATTAGTGCGCCAGTATTGTTAGTTACCAAAGCATAGATGGTGTAGATGTAAAACATTTTTGTTAACCACTTTTCATCCTTATTTCTGTAGGAATAAGGTTGAAAAGTATTCGAACTGAAACTTTTCCGATCATACAAACGATAGCAATTCCGCTAACGAACCCGCGTCCCGCGGCAAGTCCATGTCACCGCTATTTTTATTCACATTTATTGAAGTAACCATATTGATATAGGTCAGTGGTCATCATTCTCTCAATTCATTCTCATCGTCGCAAATTGTCCTGTCATCAGTTCATACATTTGTTTATGATTTTAAAAAGCATATACTTGTATTGCTTTATGTATGTTATGTACCTGAATGTCCACGTTAGTTGTGTATCGATAGGAAGTGAACCGTAGCGACAGTATCGCGGAGCCGATCTAAGTATATGCTAGGGTAATGTATGGGACTGTGTTATTAGAAAATTAGCTTATATAATGTTATGTAAGATTAGGAGAATCCCCGCCCTCTCTTCTCTTTTCAACATGTTGTAAGTATCGTGAAGGGCCGATATGACTTACATCGCTGTTAACTTATCCGTAATTATAAGACTCATGGAACGTAGATCGCTCGGAATGTCCTCTTGCCACCTACACGTCTAGTTAATATAATGTTTGAACGCAACGGTTGAAAAGCGAACAGGGTATGTTGACAGTAAGTTGTAATTTAAGGAATTGTAAATATTTTAAGAACTTATAGATTATTTTTGTTCAGATAATAAATTCACTATATGTGATGAATTTATACTTTTTTTATTACAAGCCTTACTACATCTACAAATAGCGATTTTCTCAACGAAGTTGGGGCCAGCAGTAAGAAACAAAAGGAGAATCGCTAATAATATCGTCTGATTTATTTAATTATGGGATTCAAGATACTTGTTCATATTCCTAAGACGCTCGTGACGTCATTGTCTCGTTATTTTTATGGTTGGTTTGGTTAGTCCCTGTTTGTAATATAGTGTGCAACTCTGCACTTCTGCCGTAGTGAATAATTGCAAAAGTCAAAGTCAAAGCATTTATTTCAATTAAACCATAGTTTGGTACTTTTGAAACGTCAACAAATACCAAATAAATAATAGTCTGACAGTCAGTCCGTCAGTGAAACTAGGTGAAGCTAGGTGTTTTTTATATTTAGGTTGCGTCGGATTTGTTCCAAAAAAGAACATCCCATATGGAGATAATTTAAATAATTCCGACTTTTCCCCCTAATACTAGGGAGACAAGTCGGAGACCAGCAAAAAAAATTTTCGATTCACACTGATAAAATATTGGGATATCTCAAAATGATGAAGGTTGGTCCTCTTGTATGACACCTCGTGTACCTAAAGTTGCTGACTCAAGCATGGGGTGAGAGTGGTCAGGTCTCTGCCGAAGTGCCGGACATCCTTGAGTCAGCTCTTGCCAATGCATTCTACTCTACTAGCACTACACGGCTTATTGTGGTATTCGTATGTACCTATCTAACCTAGTTTTATTTATATTTGTAGATGTTGCGTAGTTTCGCGCTTTGAGATTGAACTACTTAAACAAAACAGAGTGGGAGTGTACCTACGTACATAATATTCTTTATGTTATACGTTTAATACCTACATTAATGTGTTTCTTATCTTTAAACTTTATTTTATTGTATTTTTAAAGATAAAACGGAGTAGTGTTTCCCCCGAACAATTTTTGAAAGTACAAGGCTTACCTTATTATTTATTTATCAATTTGGTATCGTTATTATCGAAACGTTTATTCGTCATGGTGACGCCAGTTTTCGTCGATTGTTTTTAATTTCATATAGATAAACATGTATGAGGGTAATCTATTGTCATATATCCAGCACAATCGGATTGAATAGAATTGTGCTGTGTTCACTTATGTATTGAGAATTCCAAATTTTCAAAACACTTGCGTCCATTATGCCAAAACGCTATCGAAATAACCATTATAATCCACCACTCGAGAAACCCAAAACATCTTACAGTTTGGAATGTTCTATTTCCATACACAATGCTTACAAAATATCAAGCCACTTTAAAATCTCAATTGTGTACTAAACTTTGACCCAATAGCTTACGACAAGGAAATAAATAACAAAAATACAATATTAATTGGAATTATTAGATTTATTTTGTTATAAATTACTTCATCATATACACATAAGTAAATACTCAAGGCACTTAACATTATGGTCCCACCAAATAATACACTTAAAGTTATGACACAAACGGAACAATAAAAAATGTACAAAACTGACACCTAAAATAATATTTTAGACGAACATAAGTATACATACAGTAATTTCACCCAAAGGCTGTTCATATACTACGTTTTAACGACAGTGATTGCAATTTAGAATATCATAGTAATACAGTTATTAACTAAAATTAGTAATATCAAGCACAACGTGATTCGCGCGCAACTTACAGGACACAATAATGACCAGAAAGTATTAGATTAATCTTGAATCTCTGATAAACAAATTTCCTAAACATGATTTTTAAACCACAAATTACGAATTACATAAACGCATGGGTACCATTGCAACTATGTCCTGACTAAACATAATAATTACATGTCATCGTAATCAATTTAACTAAAACAAATAATCAGATCGAAAAGAGACTACACAACCATTACAAATAATATCTACATTTTCTAATTTAGGGACGTTAATTATTTTATACAAGCTCTTATTATTTACATTCAGTCGTTGGAACGTTACTACTCAATATATTAATTTCATAAAAGCCCAAAATGGTAATACAGCAAATAGCGGGCACTTACGTTATTATGGCAACATTAGTGCGAAAACGCAAATAAATCATTTATAATTGTACAAATCCATGGCTCAGACGTCAATCTCTGATGTGTTCAAATTTATTGACCAATTCATCAGTATTACTGGGACGGATTTTGTTCTCCTTTCACTAAATATAATGTATTGCACCGAGGAAAACAAATATCCATTAAAAATAGACTGGAACTATCTGCCATACATCAAGGAAGTGCTAAAATACCGTTTACAAAATAGTGACATCGTGTTAATATGGTAGACGTCAGTCTTGGTGTATCTGTATCACATGTTACTCGCAATTTATCAAGACACCGGGAACGAGGCGCGAGACTGAGCCGAATCAAACTCCTTGTTTAACTCATCTGTACATAGTTAATCGGGAATTGTCCTTTCAGTCCGTTACATTCGCCGAAGTACCACTCATCGTTCAGTTTATTCCTAACTTGTATAGTGTCACCTGTGGCGAAACGTAGGTCGCCTGGTTCTACTGGTTCGAAGTCGTAGAGTGCGACGGCGACGCCGATGAGAGGTGTCGGTGGTGCAGCCTCGTTAGGTAATGGAACCTTGATCTCCACGTAGTTGGACGGGAACAGACCCTGCGCGCCGCTCCTCAATCTGCCAAACAGCCATTCTTGGTCCACTCGCCGTATCAACTTTATCTTCGAGTTGGCCTGTAAATAACAATTCCTAACTTGAGACATTGAACTGCAACATACATTGTTACCTGAATCTAAAGTACCTACTATCTAATGCTCACGCTAGCAACGCAGCATTTTAAAATCACGCGATATTTAAATAACTGTCCTCTATTTTTTGCTGAGTTTATGAACCTCTGAGAATAAGCTGGAAAACAGACATTGCCAACAAACACGTCATAATCACTGACGTATACAACTTGCTAGCTAGCAAGTAAAAACAAAAGAGAATAAAATCAACAGCGCTGACATTGATAGCAATACCAATTCAGGTTTTATTAATAGCCGTCTAGTGTCTAATGAATGATCAATCGGTATCAAAGGACGTGGATTCAATTGAACGATCGTAATTAGTGACCCAATAAACTGATGTTCACGCGATAACTACATCCTCACATTATACATCCGACCTTCTGCGAGAAGCGAGGCGCAGTGACCTCTATTCCATCTTGTTCTACTGCGGGAGTACGAACCCAACATGCGATTGTTTAAAGATTTATAACTGAACTGAACTCATGACCCGCTCTGATTCACTAATCATCATAATTACGAAACGTTGCGTGTTTGTCTTTTAGTTTAATCACTTGCGAATTACGAACTACGTTACAGCGAGGGTAAAGACATCGGTAGGTACCCACTGACTTAATTAACTTTCCCTGTATAATCAGAACGAACTATGCAACACGCCAGACGACAATAACTCACGAATGCACTTACTAGGGACTGTGTATTTAAGTGTGGGAGAGCCATGTTTCGGCACGAATGGGCCGGTTCGACCGGAGTGATACCACGGCCTCACAGAAAACCGAGGCGACGTGAAACAACGCTTGTGTTATGTTTAGTTTTGTGAGTGAGTTTACCGGAGGCCCAATTACCCCCTCCCCCTCCCTTCCCCGATCTCCCCAATCCATGAATCCCCAAAATCCTCTAACTGCTAATACCCAAAGGCCGGTAACGCACTTGTAACGGCTTTGGCATTCCAGGTGTATCCATGGGCGATGCCGATTGCTTACCATCAGGAGATCCGTCTGCTCGCTTATCCTATAAAAAAACGGGAATGTAGCATTTACGGAACCAATCATAAAATTAATGGGACTTGATCTGGATACTGCTAGTTATAATGACGAGAATGACATCTAAAGATCTAGTCTAGAATTGAATTCAGAGATCAATCTCAGGGTAGGGCAAAGTAATGTAGAGTTTTAAAATAATGGGACTGACGATTTTTGTAGTTTGGTTCTCAAAAAGGTTCCAGAAAATCAAAATATATTTACAAATAAGCTTTAATCTACGTAATCGTACATCTTACAGTTTGTTTACAAAAGTATCTGGACATTTTGAATAATGAATCACGCGTATTAAAAATAAAAAAGGTGGAAAAGATACCTTTGTTGCTTTATCTTATCACAGACGTTAGATAGTGGACATACACGAGTTATTAATTATTACGAGTCTATAATAAAATAGTACGACGCAATTTTTAAAGTGTGTGTGTATCATCAAAACAATTTGTGTCATCTCGATAACTTCACAAGAATCTGCGTCGTTCGTTTTATAGAAGCGAATTTTATTTATAAACAAATATGAATAGCCACCGTTGTTGATATTCAACGAACCAAAAAATCCCTTTATCATATTGAAAAACAATAACGAATTGGTATATAGATCTTAAATACATATGTATGTAGATATAAATGATCAATGTAAACAAAATAAATTGAAACCACTCTAAGTACATTGAACCTAATCCCAAATGCGTCTGCATGTATTTTGTATGATTTCTTGGGAAGCAGTCTGTTAAAATGTTTGCTAATACATAACATCACGGCTTCTTTGAGGGAGTAGATAGAATTATGATACAAATGCTCACACGACTTTTGATCCCTGAAGGCGTAGGCAGAGATGTGAAGGGGTCCCTACACATTTTGAATGTAACATCCACTTTTCTATCTGGAAGTCATTGGGGGAGACCTATGTTCAGCAGTGGACGTCCTGTGGCTGATGTGATAATGATGATGATCCACTTTTCATCAGTTATGTTACGAATTTATGAAATACCCCCATGTGTAGCTGAGCTTCAGACGCTTTACACTACGTCAATTACGATATCAAAAGTTCTAAAGCAAAATTTTCTGGAGTATTCGAGGATTATACAAGACCCTGCGCTCAACGAGGCAATCTATTTTGTGCGTATGTTACATTCTATTTCCGTGGTTCGGGTTTTGGTAGAGTTAAGCAATAATTACTCTTGACCGTCACTAATTATGAACGAAAATACGTTGTACATTACGGTTTTCGTATCAGACGGAGTCGAGGTTTTATTAGTTCCAGTGACTACATAAACCTACATTTCATAATCGCCCACATCACGTGCAAGTGTTGCTAAATACGTCCGTCGGTACCTGCTCTATAATAAATTGGTTTAATTGGATTTTTCCATACGTTATCCGTGTGGCTTCGTACACCGCTGACGTTTACATACGCTAAACTGACTAGGTAACTAAATAGTAGCTAAGCTAGCCGCTAACTACACAAAATAGAAAGTAGATATTATGTATGTACGCAAAAGTAAACTTTAAATGTGCGAAAGACGTTAAGAACGTAGGTAACTAGGTAAAACTTCTTTTAGTGAGCAGTCATGTAATTACAGAATCGGTTCAATAAAATCTTGTGAAACGATCGACACACATGGGAAGTGGTGATGATAACAAGTTCCTGTCTAAGTGATAATGCCGCGTCCAATGCAAAACAATCACTATCAATAAAATTGCCAGCAGGCGTTATACGTCAGAAATAATATAAACACGAGCGATTACTGAAAACAGACTCGATGTACGCCCCAAACAAGCAATTCCCGGAAAGTCGGTACCGTGTTACACCTTAAAACCATGTTTTACCGTAACGGATACCACGCGGCACAATGTCTACTTGCGTCACTCCATGTGTTCCTGCGTAGCTACGTAGAATGGCAATGCATATGGTAATACGTAAAAAACAATAAATACGATCAGTGCAAATTTGAACAATTGGTGAGCATTGTGCGCAAACGATCGTTAAGTATTCACATCTGTTAACTCCTGCCTTTGAATTTTAAACATCGCCTACATGTACAAAGCGAATGGTTACAATACGGCAACAGATCTAGATAAATGGGTTTTGTGTTGAGCTATTTTTTGTGCAAATAATACGCTCGCGTTCATTGAGATTCATGAAAATATCCATGTTTCTCGAATGTTTTGAAAGTGAGCAGTCAGATTCAGATCTTAGATCATACAACGAAAAAGGAGATTTATCACATTCAAATTCTAACCACGCAAAAGACCTAGAACGGCATATTTGTATAATTCCAACGCCCATAGAAACATATACTTTAGTGTTTATTAGTATATATTAACCCATTCTACATTATTCAATGTATAATAATAATGTAATAATAATAACCTTTAGTTATTAATGTAATAATAATAACCTTTAGTTATTACTGCACTCATTTCCCAATTTACGATATTGAAGAAAAGATATATTACTATTGCAGGGGACATAGGTATCAGTAACAATTTCATAAACTCCTTTGTAACAACTACATCATCATTAGTATCGACCGAAATATTTAAACAACCCAGGTTTAACCCAATCCTGAATCAATACCCATCAATCTGGCATTATTCCAACTTCTGTGTTAATACCGAAAAATCCACTAACTAATCGGATCTCGGAAGACGGAGACTGTTAGATTGGAATCTCTTTAGGAAGTATGGGTATGATATACCAGTTCGCCCTCTGTACATATTATACTCATACTGTAAATAACTACACAACATGTATCAATGAATTCGAAAGTAGTGTACCGCGCCTACATAGCCTACACTTGACGCTTCTCGCCCATGATATCACTTTAATTACCTTTCTCTATTACAGATCCTACACTCAGCGTTACAACTACAAACTACCTTTATCTTGACCATAAAGAACGCTCTGATATGCGGACAAAGACAATAAAATAATGAAGATTTATGTCACCTCCTTTTTATATATATAAAGTCTAAAGGAATCGAGATCGTTACCTACTTCCTTATTACAAACTGTCCCTATATTTTATTGTTTAACACTAGAAAGACGGGAGCAGTCATTTGACCGCAATTTGATTTTAAATGTTGAATAACTTGAAATCTATTTGAGTTTTTAAACTGAGACTTTGTGACTTTTATTTATTTTACTAGTTAAATGCAACTATGTATGAAAATAAATCACAACTCTTTTATTTATTATTTAAAATCTTGATCTACCGACAAAGACGGCGGCAGTCATTTGACTGCTGACAACCAATGAGTGTTTATAAGTGTAACATGAGAGGGTAGAATACAAATTATATACACTAATTCATTGTTTATAGTTTGTTTATCAAATGACACCGTATCATTTCAAGTGTCAGTGAAATTTTACGAAATTATTGAAAGTAGTTTGTGGTCGCAACGTGTTAGAGTCTTGAAAATGAAAAAACGTTTGTTACTTCCAAAATATTTGTGAAGATGAGTCTGATTTTGACTCTAAAAATACAAAACATGATAGCGACGACGATTATGTGGTATTACTTGTCAGTTCGAATTCCTCTACGGACGGAAGTGACCTGAAAGACCAGATACTTCGAGCAAATTTATCAGACGTTGACAGGTCGGGTTCTCGTGGTTGTAGTCGTTGCTGTGGTAGTGATAAAGGCTGTGAAAGAAGTTTGGAAGATCCTGAGCATCAAGGTCTTTTCACAACTATCGACTGTATTTCTTGTACACACCTCAAATCGCATCTACTCTAAGTGGTCAAATGTCGATGAATCCGTTGATACAGATGCGTCTTGTGAAACTTTTTGCAAATACTGGTCAAAATGTTACGAGCATCTCAAAGGTGAAATACATTTTTTTTTTCATATTTGAGACCTAGCAAAGATATAACATAATTTAGATAATTTTCCTTTTAGATATAATTCCTTCATTTAGTATAGGAAAATGTAGAATATTACATGAAACAAAGGCTATTTATACTAAGTTCAGGGCGCGAACTTAGAAGCAAAGTATAAATTGAAGAAGACTCTCTGAAACTGAATCCTTGCCTGAAGAGTCTAGATCTTTTACTTCACAATCTTCTGCACAAAATCCAGTAAATTCCAAAATATTATATACACAAATGCAAATACAAAAACCATAAAGAATGCGACAATTGCAAAAAGCCACTTTGCGGCTTTTGTAATGTAAACAAAATGATAAAATTTGAAATTCTATACATATTAATTAATTAACAGTATATTATACCATGTTTAATACTATAGGTACCATTCTAGCAATTAAACATAAAAAAATATCAAAAAACTTGGAGCAGTCATTTGACCGCTCGCCGTCTTTGTAGGTAGATGACTTTTTCCGTCTTTCTAGTGTTAAAAAAATAATTCTTTATCAATTAACGTAATTTAATATAATTTATAAAGTTTCATTACAGGAAGTATGGGAACTCGTGTAGCGTTTTTACATAAATAGTTGTATAATGCAGTTTAGACTGTTCCTTCACTACATAGTATAAAACAAAGTCGCTATCCGCCGTCTGTCTGTCCCTATGTATGCTTAGATCTTTAAAACTACGCAACGGATTTTGATGCGGTTTTTTTAATAAATAGAGTGATTTTTAAGGAAGGTTTATATGATATATAATACAGTCATGTGAGTCATGTATATTGAACCCGTGCAAAGCCGCTAGTTTTCAAACAAAACGTTGTGCTAAAATAATTATAGCAATAAAATGATCTCGTAACGCCTTAGTACAAAGAAAACAAATACACGAATAATGTCGTGAGAGACGATTTTAAGAACTTGTTTATTGATTTTTCCATTTTGTGCATAGAGTAAACAATTAACAATAGATGAAATGTTTTTGAACCAACAATGAGTATACAGTAGGTACTATACAGTTAATAGTAAATATACGTTTTACAACTGCTAGCTAATGAGGAATGGTATCATTAGGAATAGTTTTTAATCACGCGCTTATTATACATACTGTTTTTGTGTAAAAATCAAGAAAGATGTATCCTGTCCTATCTCTAATTTGTCATCAGTCGTCAACTCGTCACGGTCAAATGGATGAAAATGTGTCCCAAGTAGGAATTTTGTCAAGTTCACCTTCAACTTGCTTCGCAAATACAGATTTTAAGTCAATGACAACGGGATACGGATGCGTACACGGTACACCTACAAACAATGTCTAAAAATAGGCAGGTGTTTTGGCCAGGAGCCACGAGATGTAAACAAAACAAAATCACCTAATATTTGCAAATTGTTCCGCGAGTTTCGCTAGATCCTCAACCTTCGAATTGTATAACTATGCTTGCGAAATCTTGGAGATAACGTGGTTGCAAAATAAAATATTATCTAACGCATGCAGATAAAATTTCAGAGATGATTCATGTTTACTAGAGGTATAATCAATAGATAACACTTACCGAAAAGCATAAATCGTCCGGATGATCAGTGAAGTAATCATAAAGAGCAATCGCGTGTGGTTCTTCCTCATCGTCGACGTTGGCAAGTTGATTAGGCACAAAATCGGGGATGTCAGTGGTCCAGGAACTCGTCAAGTCTTCGTCAACTACTGCTGGCGGCGGAGGTGGCGGTATCGTCGGCATGGGCGGCGACATTTCCCTCTCCGGAGATCCTTCCTCATCATCCCAGCTTAACTGCTTTGACTCCTGTGGAAACCAAAAACATAAATCCATAATCTACATATGTCTAAATATTATAACGTGTGCGAAACAATTCTCAACACTAATTTTAACGCTTCTCAGTATGGAGTGTATAAAATGGCTGAAGGTTATCGCTATTATAGTTTACAAATACAAACGCCGAGATATTTTGAGACTAGGTTTTTTTAGGATCACAAGTATTTAATTAGCGAGTATTTCATACCATTTTCCGCGTCTTAAACATCTACCTATATTTGCAGAATTTGCGGAACGTAGAGCGCATCAAAGTCGTCTTAGTTATTCTAGCTGAGTCATTGTTATATGAGTACCTACTGTGTGTTTTCAATCTGGTTGTAAATAAGTTGCTAATAGAACATTTGTGAGATGTTTTTGCTGATCTCTAAAGTCAAACATTTTGTTTTGTAATCACAATAACATCGTGTAATGACGTTTCTCTATGATCATCATTGCATAATGTTTATGGTACACATTTCTAGAATTAGAAATAGAAACGATAACCTATAATACTACACGTAATAAAGTAATTGATCTCCATGTTATTCCAGATAACATTTGCTGCAAGGAATAATAAAGTTTCGAGAAAACTAATGTAAACGTTCGCACCCTATCTTTTATCAAAATTGTGGCGTATATCAGCGATATCACTTTTTGATTCGTTGCTGCTGATAGGTCAGGCATAAAGCCATACCTACACGATGGGTAGGTACCATAATATTGACTACCGGGAAATTAAAGTTGCAAGAGATAATTTGTTTTAGTGTTATGGTTACATAAATGATGACGCATATAACTACCACATTAGCGGATGGCATCCTTTAACGGTCAGTCACGACTCCTACGAGAAACGTAACAGTTTCATATTATCACGCTTGTAGTTCATAAAAGGTGATGACAGTGTCTTATGATACACAAATATGAGATGTTAGTGTTATGTTAGACCTTTGGTTACTGACCACCGCAATCATTAATTTTTCACTTTGATCAATAATATTATCTAATAGCGTTGTGATCTGCCCTAAAAACGAACTCTGTGTATCTCACAAAAGGTCTGTCACGTATTTACTAACGCATATTTTACTTCAAATGGAAACATATACAATAATCTTATCGAAATCTGTAGAAATAAATGACATGAAGTCCAAGATAATGAAGAGTATAATTTGGACGTTAAACGCAATCTGATATGACGGACGCTCCTTACTTATTTTTATATCGTTTGAATGAAAACTCGCAATTAAACAAAGAGCTCACGGACATTGCAATAATTATCATGTAAAAAAGCACCTTAATTAATGGTACGGTCATGAACGCAAATAGCATGAATGCCTAGCGCACATTGTGGTCTGTAGAGATGCGACACATCCTGTTATTATACACTAAATTATTAGAATGCTTTTCTCGTTATACAAATAAAGCACTGTAAAAAGTCAATCGATTCGATAACCAACAGGTGTCCGCTTACTCTACAAGGTTCCTTGATAATTGATGACTAATAACAAAAATATCGTTGATTAATCACTTTTTTGATAAAAAATTGTTAATTCATTAATCTGACTGTTTCAAAAAATAGCTCATTGAAGGTGAAGAATATTTATTTAGTACTTCCCCAATCAAAATGAAAAAACTAAATTGGCAAACAACTATAAACTGACTTTTAAAGTACCTAAGCTAAGTCGAGGAATTAACGTTAGTCATTAACAATTACAACATTAAAGAGAAATCAAGGGTGGGCAAATGTACTTACGAAACTATCACCGAATCCGTTGGAGACCTTTTGTATGGGCGTGGTAGTGTTCACCGTCATGGTGGTGACAGGGAAACTATTTCCAAACGTATTCTTCAATAACGCAGAGTTGTCCGGCGGCTTCGGCCTGGCTGGCTTCGCGCGGATTATCGTCGGACCTTTCAGCATGGGAGCACCCGATATGTGGCTCGTAAAATTACTTGATACTTCATAAACATTTTCCTTACTTAAAATAGGTTTCTTCTTCAAAGGAGGTTTGTTCATTATTGGTTGGGGTGAGAATGGGTCAATAGAAGTAAAATCATCCATTGTGTCCTCCTTACCCACAGGCTTCCTTGAATGTAGGAAAAGATCAAAATCATCTTCAAAACCACTCTCAGCTTGTGAGGCATTTCCACCATTGTGGGCATTGTGATGATTGGTGGATGTAGTAGCATCTGAGCCAAAGCTGTCCACACTGAGACCATCACTGCTCGATCTGGTGGTGAATGTAGGAGAGCTGGGAGGCGATGAGAGATCTATCAAAGCACCTGTCTGCACATTCTTTGGCTCGCATTTAGGAAACATTTTAAGAGTGTCCACTTCACTGTTCACATCTTTTATTATACTTGGCTGGGTTACATTCACATTTTGATTATTCACTACTGTTTTAGGTTTACGAGTTAATAGGGAAGAGAGTACTGTTGGCTTTCTTATAAAGTGTGAGGGTTTTGCTGGAATATCAGGTTGCTTGGCAACCTTGGGTGGTGGAGGACGAGGTGGAGGTTTCTTTTTCTGTGTGAAATGTGGTGAGGGCTCAAACACATCTGCACCAAAGGGGTCATTGTCCCAGTTTGTAACAGGAGAATATCTGTTTACACCCATACCAGGTACACTGGGCGCTGGCCGTGTTGGGCCCTTCATATCTGTGGACAAATATCTTAGTTAAACAACACATCTATTTTTGTTCATATTTTGAATAAAAGTTATGTCTATTCATTATTAAAGCAATAGAATCTATAATAATAAAACTCTATGGCAAAGTACCTTCACAATAATATTAATAATTCTACTATAAATAATTCATAAAACTTTAGCCTTGATTCAAAGTTAACTGTTTTGGTATTTCATAATTAGAATTTTAATTGAATATAACTACCTAGACCTGAATTTACCAGATTCTTCTGAATAACTTAAAACTGAATACTGTTTTGAAAAAAAAACATTTTCTGTTACATGCCTAATTAAACTTGTAAATGTCCATGTGTTTTTCTAAATATAATTGTGAAGTGTGCCTCTTACAGGCTTGCAGATGATTTAAATGACAACATAAAATGCTTATTAACTTTGTGGTATTTCCATATATTATACATACAATAACAAAAAGTTCTCACAAAACAAGTTTTGAAGATTCTAGTAAGAAATTAATGACTCATAGATTTAACAACTCACTAACACACTTAGCAAACTGTAAAAAAACGGTAGAAGTTGAACATAAACTCACTTAGTAAATCTTATAGAACACTTGTCTTACACCAGAATGCAAAACATCACTGTCTACTGTAAAGTCCAATGACTGTGATACTGTGTTAGTAAATCGTAGATTAGAACTCGAATGCGGCGAGGCGAGGACAAAGATCGCAATAAACTGCGTACAGCTCGGGCTGTAACAATTGTTTGACAGAATTACCGCGCAACGAGCCGCTACTCAAGCCGCGATAAAAATATTATGATATCGAGATCCACCCACTGAACACTAATGCACACTACTCCGCAGTGCTTCCAACTCTGAACTCAGTATCGCGTGCCAGGTACGAGACAGCACGGACCACGGCCTTGATAAAGTTCGACGTAATCGCGTCAAAGGATTAATTACTAACATGTTACTCTCGTGCAACAGATGTGATTCTGACTACATTAATAATGGAAAACCATTAATACGCACCTTTGAATAAATCCATAGAAGCCACGGCCAATGCTGCAATGCAGGCATAAAACAACAATGATAATTTTTGTTTGACGTCGTTATTTTGAGACAATAACAAAACACATTACAGTTCCATGACGGAGAATTGGTAATTTAGGTAATTTTTATTGAATTATAGAAAATTAAACATAAACGCTAAACTAATTCTTTTATCACATTTGATTTTGTGTTCGTTTCCGTTCAATTTTAATTATATTCTTGACCCCACGAAACAGATTGAGAAAATGTTACGCTAATAAATTCTACATCCCTTTCAAACTTGTATAATTTGCAGATCTTCTATCCTGCTTACGGCTGTCAGCTGTCATTGTCATTGACGACCAACCAAATTGACGACGTTTGCTTAGTAATGACAGTTAATGACAGTTAGGGCCAGTTATTAGGTAAAAAGGTTTTAGGTAGGTAAGTACCGACTGTCAATAATTATCAGATATTCTGTGTCTGTAATCTGTATCTGTTCATTGAATTTAATAGGGAATCGTTTCATAGTTGACTATGCTTTTTAGGAGCATTCGTACAATAATAGTGTGGTACGTTTGTTTGTTTTCAATAGTTTCCGTACGTACAAATAGTGGCAACGTTTTTTAATCAAAGACAATATACCGTCTTGTCTATGGCCCTATCTATGATTTTAATTTCATTGATAAGCTAAATGTCAATGTCATAATGAATTTTATTTTGTCAATATCTGTGATAAAATGTAATGTCTTGATCAATTTGAAAAATAATTAGATTTTAATTAAATACTGAAGTAAATAATCATGTTCAGAAGATTATGATATAAAGAAGAAGTACAATGACGACTGACAATATTTTGCAATTGCCTATTGATATCTTAGTAAATATATTTAAGCTATTAAATATAAAGGATCTTCATAATGTAATGTTAACTTGTAAGCTTTTAAAAGATCTAATAAAAAATGATAATACAATATGGAGGCATCTCTCGCGAGATAAGTTAATTATTGGTTATTCAGATAAAAGGTACTTGCTGTGATTTTTTAAGACTTCAGCAAACAGAACTCTTTTAGTGTTAGTGAACTGTGCTAGATGTATCATTAGATCATAATTATTTAGGCCTATGTTAATGATTATTTCAGACGACCAATTGAATTATGGTACAATCGGTGCAGAACATCGCAAAACTGGTGTAATGGGTATTATAGAATTAAGGTAAAGACAATACAAATGTACCTTAGATAGAAACTATTTATCAGCATTATACTTATATAATACTTAAATTTAGGGTTATCAAAAATAATCTCAATTTTCCAGCTGGTTATTAAGCACTACACAAACTATATGCCATGGCTAACATTCCACAATTCTGAAATCTTACTTGTATCAGTTGGTTCTGAACTTCACTGCTACCCTACCAATAGAAAAGGTACACCAAACTGTAGAGAAGCTCTATGGAAGGTTGAAGTTCCTAAAATACCAAGACATGATGTGAGAACCAATGATATCTCCAGGTTTATCATAAAAAATGATATTATTGCTTGTGGAAATAGGTATGTTGTACTTTATTTTGTGACAATGTACTGATTACTAATACTTTATTCATAACAGAGTGTGTATACAACACACTGTTATGAATAAAAAAATAGTAAGAAGTGGGTAAATGTATATATGGTGTGTTGTCATTTATCTTTATGTTATCTTATCAATAATTTTAACTCGTCGAGTACCGTATTTATAGACACAATTAAACTGTCAAACACCAAGCGGTCACCGGTGACCGCGACCTATTGTTCTTTATTTGTGTCTATAAAACCCGTACTCGACGAGTTAAAGAACAATAGGTTGCGGTCACCGGTGACTGCTTGGTGTTTGACAGTTTAAATAAAGGTTAAAATAAAGTATAGGGCCGAAATAGGAATCATAATAATTATGATCTACAGAATTGAAAAAAAGTGAATCATAAACTAAAAGAACAACTGGACTATAAAATCTAAACTAACTGAAAATCGCGGGTTACTCACATGAATATACTGAGAAAAGCTCTAGTAGTTTCGAACCAAAGAGGGGATCTTCCTCCTGAGCAGAGTGTGCGTTTGCGGCGATGTCTCGCAGCCTACTGTAGGTGTACCTATCTAGTAAACTAGTAGAGTAACCCGTGATTTTAGTTTATTTAGTATGTCTTACAATAGTTATTATAAAAAACACTATAAAATCTAATAAGAATCTGATAAGAATTTTACTATCACCTTTTTTAGAGATGGCTGTTTGGCAGTGTATAAACTTAATAACACAAGAAAGAGGCCATGTTTACAATATCATGTACAAGATTGTCATAAAAGGGGTGCAGTGGAGGTAACAGCTGTTGAAGTATTTGATGGAAGAAATCAAACCATAGTTGTTACCGGCTCTAGTAATAGTTCAGAATTACAATTTTATGGCCTAAAGAAAGAAAGTGATAATATTACTTATATTTGCAAAGGCAATGATAAGAGTAAGTACTCTATTTACTTAAAATATATAAACCATGTAATGCCACAAATTATTTATTATCATTATCATTTATAATTATTATGACTTAGTTTTATTCTTCTTTTAATATATTGGAGTTGCTTGTTACTTTTATGTTCGTTCAAACACCTATACATCTATCTATGTACTAACAATATGACCTTGATGTTGATTTAGTTATTGTCAAGTAAATAATTTACTAAAATATCTACAAATAACTGTACATTCAAATAATTTCGGAACTTACAATAATATTATCTATATCTATACTGCTCCTATTTTATACTGTGTTTGTGTCAGAGTACTAATAATTGTTAAAGCTTTTCAAAAAAGAAGTAGAATAACGACACAGTACTAATCTTTTCTATTCTTCATTTCAGATTTATTTAATATCTCTATGTATGAAACTGCTGGCACAAAATGTATGGCTCTTAATAGTACATCTGACAAATTAGCAATAGGTCTAACTGGCAACAGTAGACCCATTTTGCTTGATGTGAATAAGTAGGTAATTTTTCTTTATAAACATTACATATTTATTTATCTCCATTGTACATTTGTAGTACCACAATATTATAATATATCAAAAATCGGTTTATTTACAACTTAATAGGTCAAATTCTTCTCTAAATAACGATTGTAATGTTTTGCTAATTGATGATAATCCTTACTTATCCTTACTTTCCTTACTTATATTATAAATTGGAAAGTGAGTTTGTTTGTTTGTTCCACTTTAACGCCGTAACTACTAAACCGATTGCTTTAAATTTTTGCAGATGTATAGTTAGAAGTCCGAATTAAATAATAGGGTACTTTTTATCCCGGAAAAATTTCATATTCCCGAGGGAAAACAAAAGTATTGGTAGGTATAGATGGCGCTGTGTGTATTGTATATGTCACATTGGCTTTTTATCCTTTTGTGACGCGAGCGAAGCCGCGGGTAAAAGCTAGTGTTAAATAAAGTAGCTCATAGTAATACCAGAAAGCAGACAAAGAATAGTACTAAAATAAAAATTTTACGATTCAAGGGTAATATTAATATTATTTCAGCCCCAGGGTTCTGATGGCGGCAGATACAACAAAGAATCGCAAGGAAGCAGTGCGTGACATCCAATGGCATAATGACAACACATTATTATATGTCACTCATGCAGGGCACCTGCAGTTATTAGACATAAGATCTCATGAAATGGTATAGTTTTTTAGTTTTTATATGTTTATAGAATATTGGGTAAAAGGGCAGACAAGTCAACTAATGATAAGCGATGGCGCCGCTCATGGACCCATTACTAACAACCTTTGTTTCCTTAGATGCATTTATTGTGCCAGCTCAGTCTAAAGCATATTATGTATCAAATCTGAATAGTTTTTATACAGAATCCGATTATAAATCAGTACTACAGGCTGCGCATTCAGACGTAATAATTAAAGTTTGGTCTACAGGTGTACCATTCGTGGGATCCTTTTCGAGCAGCGTTTTATTGCGTCAAATCAGATGGACAATGTGCAATGGTGGCAGGATCGGCTGAATATTCGCGTTGCGTTTTATTCGATACGCGCAAACAAATACATCACGTACAGGTTAATATTTAATAATCGTCATTTTGCATTACAATTGGCAGAGTATTATTGTACTTTGTTAATAATATTTTTATTTATTTTTCAGATGTTTTTTACACAAAAGAAAGCCTCTCCCGTGTATAGTTTAGATTTCGACCCTTACCAACTTATAACAGCAATAGATAGAGGAGTTTCAGTTTTAGACTTCAACATAAATACTACTTTTGAAGAACCAAAAGATTATTCCCAGGTTTTCCACTGACAGTACTTTATTAGTAATATAATGTACATAATATGATAAACTACTTTGTTTTATTGATATACATATATCCCGTCAGTTCTGCATTATGTCTTATCCGAACCCGGGAAAATAGCGAAAATCTAAAACCTGGCTAGTCCGATTTCTAATCTAAATTCAAGTTATTCGTGTCTTTATGAATCGATTACCAATCTGTCTATTTAATAGGTAATGAAAACAAATGAGGGCGCCACAGTCGTGCACAAGGCAATTCGTACAGCGCAAATTAAATAATAAGGATACTTGCGCTGCACATGATTTTGTACTTGAAGTACTTAAATATTTACCTCCCCACCAATTTTTAGCCAAATTGATCTAGCCGTTCTCGAGTTATAAATAGTAATAACACGACTTCTGTTATATAAGGTGCTCTATAATTTTTTGCCACGGCTTTAATGGGAGGTAGTGTTATGTTTACAGATTACAATTGTGAAGAAATTTCGTGCCCCGGACCAGTTAATTACATACAGTAATTAAGTAAACATTGACTACATTCTGCATAATGTGGTTCACAAATTACGCGCGATGCGTCGCTTAGTCAATGAAAACAATTGCTATCTCTTTCTGCTGGCTGGGGTGTGCTGTCTCGTTCTTGAACGCCCCGTCATACGCTGTTGCCATCCTTATCAGTAGCTCAACCCCCGCCTGCCCGGCGGCCGGTTGACCAGCGCGTGCGACGAGTGCAGGAGAGGGTGCGGGCGCGCGGGGGTGTGCAGCGTGCTCGTAGCCGCCCGGCGCGAGCGGTCTGATAAGGATGGCAACAGCGTATGACGGGGCGTTCAAGAACGAGACAACACACCCCAGCAGAACTCGTCGCACGCGCCGCCCGGCCGCCAGTAGCCCCGTCAACCCCTGCCTGCCCGCACGTTAGTTTTAATGTCGGAGATACGCGCGCGCTACGTAAAAATGACTCCCAGGCGACGAAATTCAAATCAGAACTCGAAGAAGAAGTGTTAGAGTTCTTTCGGTGTCATCTTCTTGCGTGCACAAGGGATACCGCCGGAGTTTACGATGATAGAGACAATAACTTGTGGAGTCAAACGCGAAACTAAGTAAAAGTGAAACGGACACGTTAAATAATGTGATATGACATGTTTGGAAGCGTGCCTTCATTTGTGTGCAACGCGAAGGTGGACTTGTGCAACAGTTTTGTAGATAAGTAGGTAGAGAGTGTGTAAAAAACTGTTTTAAGTGTGATGGGAAGTTTATAATCTTATTTACCTACATCAGCTTTTCGGAAGAATGCCGTACCTGGTAAGTAATTGCACTTTTAAAACCCTTGTTAGCCTGCCTATTGAGTATCTAGTAGATTAGATAGTGACGAACTAGTCAGCTGATTTCCGTTTTCATTCTCAGTACACGTGGAAAGAGATAGCAATTGTTTTCATTGACTAAGCGACGCATCGTGCGTAATTTGTGAACCACATTATGCAGAATGTAGTCAATGTTTACTTAATTACTGTATGTAATTAACTGGTCTGGGGCACGAAATTTCTTCACAATTGTAATCTGTAAACATAACACTACCTCCCATTAAAGCCGTGGCTAAAAATTATAGAGCACCTTATATATTTATAGGATAGACTAGCTACTTCCGCGTGATTTTACCCGATCTGGCTCGGGTTAATAATATTGTACCAAATACCTCTAAAATAAGTTCAGCGGTGGCATAAACACATAGTTCTCGACTTCAGTGATAAAAACTATGATATATTGTTTCCCAGGTCTGAAACTATCGTTTTAACGAATTTTTGGATTCAATGGCTAAGAAGATTTATACAAATTTTATCCTAAGAAAGGATTTTGATCAGTTCCACATTCCACCCTGTCTGTATCATAACTTTTAATTGCATGCTGAATTTTAGCCTGTTCGGTGTAAAACTGACAGAGTATCATACAAACTTTCATCCCCTATTTTACCCCTTGGGAGTAGAATTGATCAAAATCCTTTGTTAGGAGGTGCTGCATCATAACATCTATTTAATTCAACGTACACAGTACCAGATCATCGTACATAACGGCTATTCAAACATTGTGAAACACGCTTCTCTTAGTCCCCTTTTTATGGGGGGATCGGACGGAAGGAAAGGACATAGGAAGCAAACGAGTATACGGATCTCCCGATAGTAATCGATCCACCCTATTCATAGACTTACAATAAGCAAACCAAACATTAATTCCTAGTTAAGTATACGTATACTTAAGATATCCATAATACTTTATCCTTGTTCTGTCAAGCACTAACCAAAAAATGGTCTCTTTCTTTTACCTGTAGCCACACCGTTCCACACAAGGATAAATATTGACATGTAGCCAGTTTTTCGCGTGCCGCCATATTGCTATGTATTTATGTATGTATTTTACCATGGACGTACAATAAGCAGACCAAATCCCCCCACTTACATTTTGCACTTACCCACTAATATATTATATACCTTAAAGTACTTACCTATATTCCGAACAAATAAATAAATATGTAAAAAAATGTTAACCAAAATGTAATTTATAATAAGCTGGTGAAAGCTGGTGGCCCCCTAAAATTTGCAACGCCTGAAAAAGGCCGTTAAGCTGTGCCTGTTATTTCATAAGACCTTTATGTATTACCTTAACATGCAAATAAAGAGTTTGAGTTTGAAACACGATGACTATTACACACTATTCTTTACCATAATTATCAATTGCCTTAATAAAAAATATTACTCTCCCTTCACCGTGTTTTATTTAAAAAAGCAATCTTTTATACATTTTCCATATTACTAGGATTTAAAATTAATCAATACATACTTACGTATCAAATCATTTTTACAGTTTCTAAATACCTAAATAGTATCGGATTTATATTTTCATAGTATTCTCATACATTTCCGGTAAAACGTACATAAAAATTATATATTAAAAATGGATATTTATTCAGTATTTATAAATACTACTTATCCCAAAATGACGCTTATGTCTATGTAGGTACCAAATAATGTCCTTAATTCCTAATAGCGACTTTAGTCCGGCCCCGTAAGCTACAAAATGCGCATGAGGCGTTTTGGCTTCACAAATTTTAGGTAATGTTGGGTTTGCTTAACTATTTTAAGTCTGTGGCCCTATTGCAGCGCCGCCCAAGAACACCAGAGGCCAGAGGATCACAGGATTTTTTGGAATAATGAATTCTCCTTTTTTATTTTTCTAGTATGGCAACACTTATGTAATGTCTACTTGACATCAGAATCCAAAACCAAAATTAATCTGTCAAAAAAGTAAAACCAAAACACAAAATATTAACCTAAAAGTAAAAAAATAATCTACTGTGTCTGTGTATTTTGCTTTTCAAAAAAAAACGTAAAATGAAGTAAAATTTTCCATTAAAATTTTGTCAGACTATCCTGCCTATCCCACTAACACAATGTTTAGATACCGATTATTTACTCTTATGAAAACTGCTTGCCAAGTTCACCGTAGAATTATTGTCCCAAAAATTCGAAATTATACCCCAGTGACTTTGGGACTGTTAACTACAGCTTATTGTAACGATAAGCAAAAGGAACTGGAAGTTATGTGGGATGCAGATAGTCTGGAACATGACTTTTTAATTCGCCAAGCTACGACTATCAATGTTAATGCGGCTACGCAACTTCTTACTGTTACATTAGTCGCTATCCAAGATACAAGTGAAAGGTAAGTATTCACTTATCCCAATAATGTTATCTTTGTGATTATTAGTAAGTAAAAGATTATTGAATTATTGCATCATAATTTTATTTATACATTTTATACATACAACATCATAACTTACATCAATACATCATTCATATTACTACACAGTACATATAAATAAATTTAAAAAATGTCTCAGACTGCGTGAAGCGCTGACAAGGGAGATCTGTTTGGTAAAACAAGCCCTAGAGTGGGGTGAAGATGGCACTCCACCTCATCATTGGGACCAACTAGTGGCTGTCAGAGGGTCACTGTGTGATTTGAGGCATAATCTCCACACTTTGTTTAGTAAGTATCATTTATATTTATAGACAAACATTCATCTCGGATTCTATTACATTGAGATATTATGAATTTTTAAATTTACCAAGAGTTATTTTAAACACAATAATGCTAATCATTTGTATCTCAAACTCTCAGGTTATATGGATTATGCAGAAAAGTTAGCAACAGTAGCTGCAGAGATATCTTATTTATCAGGAAACATTGTCGCTTCAGATGCCATTTGTGAAAGAATCGATCATGCATGCAGGTAAAAACAAAAAAGTATACATAGAAAAAAAATGAGTTTATTTATAGCAAGTTATGTTTTTTATAAGATATTTTACAATTTTTAGTGCTTTAAATTAACAGATTGCATTTATTATTTACTTTAATATATTTGATACTTCATATGCACATTAATATGTAAAACAACAATAGTCACTTCTTTTGACTTCTAACTTTGTAATAATGATAAAAGTAACAAAACTTTATAAAACAAAAAATATTCTTATGCTTAATTGATATTCAGTGTATATACATAATAGTGGCAGTAGTGTAAATGTTGCAGGTCGTGCAACATGCAGAAACAGCTGACGCATGAACTGCAGCAGGAAAGTCTGGAACTGCAGCAACAAGCCATCCTCAGTGCTCCTCAGCTGGAGGAGAAGTTGAAACATGAAGTTACAAGTCCAAAAAGCAAATTAAAGACTTAATTTTAATGTTAGATAGTTTTAAAATCTACTTAAGTTAAGGTCAAGATAGGTCTCAAACAAGACGAACACAAGGATTTTTGTATATACTAAATTCAAATTATAAAGTGGTTACAGTTTGCATCTGTGTTTTCATTTACTTAAACTTTAATATTTGTTCAATGCAACATATATCAAAATTAAGTTATAATATGCGTAATTTGCTATTTAAATTGTAGTACAACTTATTTATTAAATAAGTAATGACATTACTACATAAGAAATGTACTAGAAAAAATTTAGTTTACTATTGAATATATGCACTACATAAAAAACTAAACTTATAAAGTGCATGTCTTAGTTTTATTTTGTAATTTTGTATACATTCATCATATAAGCTAAAAGCCTTCCAAATTTCAGAAATGCCCAAAAGAATCCCACAAAGGATTCTGATAACCTAATGAGGATTCATAGGGCTATAGAATATTGGAGTCATAAATATATTGTATTTGGTGTGACTTACCTTGTAGTTAAAAAGTGGCATCTTTGTTGAGATGTGTCTCAATATCCACCCGGCATATAGGACAGTGCTTGTTCGTACTCAGCCATTGGTCCACGCATTCCATATGGAAAAGGTGCATACATGGCAAGCGCCTGAAATAATGGGACAGTTTTGTCTAATGTTGTAATGGAAACAAACGATGAGATGTAAGCTGAAGTACTACAACACACCTGCAATCTGAGTCCACCTCGAATATCGAAAGGCAGATCGTACATTTCTCGTCCTGGTGGCTGGGCGCCGGCCTGTACGCGTGTCGGTACGTATTGCTCTCTATGACCGCGCTCGAAGCCCCACGCCCACGCCACGCTCGACTCTCTGCCTCCTCCGCTTCCGCCGCATATACCATTGCCGCCATAGTCGCCGTCCCCTAACACATCACACAGTTACTTCACTAACACCAGACTAAGACCCAAAAATAAGAGCATTGATACTAGGAAAACTGTAATATGTAACAAGTATACAATATAATTATCTCACCATGAAAGAAGGCTGGATGGATATGTGTAGATGGGGCGGCGAAGGGTGCATCTGCATATAATGATGCATATGGTGGTGGATATGTTGCCTGTCACTGGAAAAAATACAGATTCCATGAGACAAGTTCTACATACAGCGGCAGTCGTTAATTCACTTATAAAATGAAGAATTCCAAGGTGTAGCAGACAAATACTTGTGATAATTACATCGAAAATGTTCTTGCAAACGGAATGCTCGTAGAGTACGATCGTAGAGTAGTTAGTTGTAAGACGAAGCGATTGTAACATTTAGCAGAGTAATTGGTAGTAATCTACACTTCGCCTACGACAGTATAAAGGCTCGTGATACCTCGACGTAGTGACGGGTCTTTGCCCGCGAATGGCTGCAATCACCCGGCTCGTCAGTCGCCGCCGCCTAGAAGCGAATACACTTGTTCTCGCCGCGCGGTTTATGGTCAACAGGATATTACAGGCAGTAGGTACGAGTATATCGATATTTAGGCACAAATTAACACCGGCATAAACGAGTCTTGATAATTCGTCTTAAAGCGACCATGGAATTAAAAGGTCACCATGTTCACCACCAAAATATCAATAAGGCAAGTAACAGACAGAAATTCTGAAGACAATATTAGATCTTGACGATTGAAATAAGTTGGTTTGTAAGTCAATTCAACAATATTTGAACTTGTAACTACTTACAGCATCATCGGAGGTGGTGGCGGAGGCGGTATCGGCATATCACGTTCCAATTCGTCCGGGAACTGCAATGAGACGAGTTAAATAAAAGCTTGTCTAATCAAACTTCACTCTGTAGCTTGAGTAGACGATAACATCTTTCGGCATCAGTTTGAGCTCCTGTTTCGTTCACTATGCTAACAGATTTATACACCTAAAGTGACTTTTTATAAAGGAAATAGTTTCAAAAAGTAAATGTAAAAAAATAAAACAAGAATATACAGCGAGCACTGTGGTTGGCGGGAGCGGCGCGTGCGGGAAGTGGGCGAAGGTTTGTCCGAATGCATCGCCCATCATACTGCGACGTTGCAGCTCCTGGAAATATATAGATGCCAAAATAAATAAAAGCTGTCGGTAACATTATATCCATGTTACTTCATTTTATTGAATCTCGAAATTTTATAATTTATTCATTGTTTCAAATTGTTATGACCAAATTAACAGTGTTAAAAATTTTAAAATAACATTCCATTTATTAGTCCATGTTGTGTCACAAGTACCAATATTGGTTCATTAAAGTATCAGACATATTGACATTTGTTTGCTTCGTCTATAGGAAAATGTATATTGTACTAGCTACTTCCGCTTCACCCACTCTGCTCGGCTCCTATTGATCATAGCGTGATGTTTTATAGCTGATAGCGTAACCTCATTCGATAAATGAGGTGAGAGGCCCAAAACTTCCTGAGCTTAGCGTGTTCAAACAAACAAACTCATCGCTTTACATAATGGTATCTCCACTAATATATAAAGAAGATTTGATTCTTTTGTTTGTTTGAATTAAATAGGCTCCGAAACTACCAGACCGATTTGAAAAATTCTTTTATTGTTGGAATCCTACATTGTCCTTGATAAAAATAAGCTACATTTAACATTTAAAACATGTGTGAAAATTCCGATAATGTAACCCGGTGTGTGAAAAACCTACCAAAATATTTTGACTATCAATAGAAAACTGTTGAAGGCAAATGCTGTGGGTTTTAGTGATTAGCTGCATCAGAATAAGGGATTTTAAGGAAAATTAATGTCAAATTGAACTGAATACATTTTATTCATGGACTAGCTTCTCCCGACGGTTTCGCTCGCGGTCTTACAAAAGGTTGGGGTTGGGGGCAAGCTGACAAAAGAAAAAAAAAAGAAATTAGCTTTCTACCTTGAAAATTGTGAAATGTTCCTACAAACTTCCACCCCGTATTTTATGGAAGTGATGGGTTAGAAAGATACAAAAGCAGTCCGTCGAGGCTGACGTTTGTTTGAATGCTCTTATCTCCGGAACTACTGGTCCTATTTAAATAATTGTTTTTTGCTGAATAGTGCATTTATCGAGAAAGGCTATAGGCTATAAAACATCACGCTATGATCAATTGGTACCGAGCAGGGCGAGTGAAACTGCGGAAGTAGCGATTAATAGCATAAGAAAGGAATAGTATTGCAGCAGTATGTCATGAACACTCACCATCGTGTGATGCTGTCGCTGCCAGAGCCTCTCGTGGACGGGGTACGGTGGGACGACAGACAGGCCATCCCGGCGACGCTCCCCCACTACACAATATAAAGAATTAATTTACTTTCACTGTACGTGGGGTGTGCGCGGGGCGGTTGGTGCGCGTGGTGCGGCGGGTGTGTGTGTGTGTACTCACTGTGTGCGGGCGGGGCGTGGTGGTGGTGCTGCGTGGGGTGTGCGCGGGGCGGTTGGTGCGCGTGGTGCGGCGGGTGTGTGTGTGTGTGTGTGTACTCACTGTGTGCGGGCGGGGCGTGGTGGTGGTGCTGCGTGGGGTGTGCGCGGGGCGGTTGGTGCGCGTGGTGCGGGGTGTGTGTGTGTGTGTGTGTGTACTCACTGTGTGCGGGCGGGGCGTGGTGGTGGTGCTGCGTGGGGTGTGCGCGGGGCGGTTGGTGCGCGTGGTGCGGCGGGTGTGTGTGTGTGTGTGTGTGTGTGTGTGTACTCACTGTGTGCGGGCGGGGCGTGGTGGTGGTGCTGCGTGGGTGTGCGCGGGGCGGTTGGTGCGCGTGGTGCGGCGGGTGTGGCGGTGCGCCGCAACATGCACAGCCCGCATGTCCGCAGCAACATCGCCGGCAGCCTCCACAGGCACCCACTCGCACCCTGTAACACATAACCATCATCATAATCATTAATGCCAAATTTTATCTTTATCTTTAATAGCCGCATGCAACAAACTGTTCGAGTGTACCTGGGTACATATTACATTCTATTACCTAGTCCGCACAAGGTGCGCATGTGGTGGCAGTTCGTTGAGATGTGGTGCATAGCTACTGCGGCGCGATACACCTAGTAGAGGCCGCGTGGTGGAGGTCCAGACGCCCGAGGCAGGCTCGCCTGGCGCCCGCTCGTAGCCCTGCGTGTAGTTAGCCCGGCCCGGCGAACCCGTCAAGTCTATTACCTCATGTTGCTATAAACATTGAAAATAACAACCTTTTAAAACACGTAGGTAATGGGAAAAGGATTAAAAGGAGTAGGAAATAAATAATTTTCAATCCCTCAATTTTCATGCATTTTCAATAGAATCGCAAGTGAACGGATCAGCTGATGATAGCGATCAGCTCCCCCCACGGATATCCGCAACACTAGAGTTCACTCTTGCATGAGCTAAATAAAAAGCCTTGAAACTTGACTGGCATAATAATACGTAGCTGCGAGCAGCCCATTTATCATGCTCCACGAGTAATGACTTCAGGACCTGTTAAATATTCTTACCCCAATGGAGTCGTCTCCTACTAGCATAACACCATCGTCAGAGCTGGAATCTGAGACCCAATCCAGTTGTAGGTCCGGGGCCAACAGTAAATTGCCTCTCTCTCGTGGTGGTTCTGGTGACAGCAGCTACATAACATAAAAACTACGTCGAAAAAGATATATTTTTTGGGCAACTTCTGAAAGTGTCGGGTAACGAAAAAAATGGTACGTATCATTAGAACTAGCCATTTGGAGCAATATGGCGTAAAAGTTGTGGGATCCATGATGAAGAAGTTAAACCAGTTCGAAGATTCATCATTTTCATACACTTACTACTTTCTAAAGGTGCTAGGACGCAAAATAATGATAGAATAAAGTATTTGAGGTAATACAAAATTATAATGCGAAATCTTTTAACCGTTGTTCCAAATGGCTACCTACACTAACGATACATACATTTTTCTTCGTTGGCCGGCCATATACTTTCAGAAAAGGCACAAAAATATATGGATACGCAATGATCTCGTTTCATTAAATGGGTATAAGTACGTCAATTGTTGAATAAGTAAATGTACCTGATTAATTGTAGGCCTGTTATCAGTCTGCCTTCCTGAACTGGGTCCAGGTTGAGGAGATGATTCCTGCGGCCTGCGGTCGCCGCCACCGTCCGCTTTGCAACATCGTGTTGAATTGTCAGGTTCGGTCTTCACCTCAACGTTATCAGGGACAGGGACACTAGATGTGCTTGGTTCTGTTTTAACTTGCACCGGCTCTGTTGCTTCCGTTTTAATTACGCTCACTGACGGTATATTCTCCTCTTTTATTGGCTCCTGCTTTACTACCGGCTGCTGCGTCCCAGGTTCTTCCTTCACTTTTACAAGCAGTCCCGACGCCGACGTCTCGCCACTAGAACTCGGATTATTCGTCCTGCTTGATTGAGATCCATTTTGCGTGTTGTGATTAGGACTGTGACAATTGTTGCTATGATTCTGAGTAGGCTGTGAGTTACTTTGTAAATTCACTGCGCATGTACAATCACTACGAGATCCACTACCTGTATTTTCTTGTTTTATTTGCGTCTTCACTGTAGACATATTTTGTGGTTCCATGTTGTGGTTCTGACTATTTTGTTGTCGTTCTATAGTCTGCAGTAGTAGATTAGCTGCATTACGTATAGTAACACTCGCTTGCCTAACAGGATTGCCAGGTTCACCCTTTACCTCCACTCTAGCTGCATCCGCAGACTGATTGCCACTTCCATTTCCAGCACTACTCCCATGTATACTCGAATACTGGTTGAAGGCCGAATTTTCCCGCTGTCTCTTTCTTGGCACAGATACATTATCTTCTTCTTCAGAGCTAACTTCTATTAGATTAGGTACTTCATTCTCTTTCGAGTGGCGTCTTCGAGGAGAGATGTTGAGTTTGCGACTAGGACGTTCTAAACTACTTGCTGGATTTCCATTAACCCCTTGTGCAGGTCTTTGATTGTAAACATTTGACATTCGGTTTAAATAGTCATATTCTGAAAGATTTTCAGGCACAGAAAGACCATTCGAAAATGGCAATGGAGGTGGTAAGAAATTTCTACCATCACTGAGAACAATTACGTTGTTATGGTATGGCACGCCATACTCCCTTGGCTGAATGCCTGGATAATGAGCATAATTTGGGAAATAATAACCTTGCTGGTTAAGTGAGTGAGGTTTTGGCTGGTAGCGAATGTTTATTTCGGGGAGTCTTCTCTGGCCACCATTGTCAGTGCTGTCCGTATTACTACGAAAGGAGTAGTCGAGTGAGCTAGAGCTGTCAGGTAAGGGTTGGTACTCTTCAGGGACAGGAGTGTGTGAGTCTGCAGGGTGTGAGAGAGAAGATAGATTCACTTCATATGGTTGGTTGGGGGTGGTTGAGTTCACATAATTTGATGATACCGGCTTAGGTGTTCCAGCTGAATTAATTTCTGACGCGGCAGAGTTTTCCCGTTGTTCTGATGTTGTTGGGAGCACTTCTACTTCATCGTCACTGTCTGCAAATAATGCATCGCATTCCATTTGTTCTGAAGGTAGAGGAATAATATATTATTATAGGCTATAGAGAGGTGAAACTGGATACACATTTGTATTGTAACTTTCGTGAGACATACTAAAAAAATTATTATGTTTTTGGCTTATATGTGAGTAAGCCGAAAACATAATAATTCATTTGGATACACATTGTCTATGGAATTGTATCAATAATGATTTGAACTTTGTATATTAATAGTAGACATGTAATTGTACACTGTATTAATGTCCTACTGCTAGATAATGGACTCTTCTCACATGGACTCAGGCATTTTATGGTATTTGTAAGTATAAGGTTACCTCAAGATAAGAAAAGCCCAAAATCCACTTGTGACTAATGAATGACTGAAATGTAGTGTTCTACCTATTAGTTTGTCTCAGTCTATGTACCCCAATCGTTAACATGTTGATTACTAATTAATGAATAAAATAATTAGTTACAACAACAAAATAAAACTCATGATTCTTAAAATAAATCAACTCAGAGAATAGATTTTCATGAAAATTTTCAAACATTTATCTATGTCACTGATATTTTATTGATTAATGCAGGGTATTTATAAAAAAAGCTACATTTGACATTTTGACTAAAATTACTAACATAGACTTGTTGCTTTGATTTTACATTAGTTGGTGCCAATGTAGTATTTAAAATTAATTAACTAGAAATAAAATGGGAGATTGATTCTATTGTGGTTGATTGAAGTGTATACCAGCATATGAATAACAAACTATATGTATTGTTTTAAGTGCTTTACATTTCACATGTTTAAAGTCAAAATCAAAGCATTTCAAATAAACTACAATTTGGTATGTTTGAAACATCAACAAATACAAAATAAATAATAATCTGTTAGTCTGTCCATCAGTGAAGGTAAGTACTCATTCCAAAATTAAGATTTGAATGAAGAACAAGCAGGAAACTCCCTCCACTTATGTTGACAGAACATACCAGTGTTTTTAATAAAAAGAAGACATCTTGGGAACATTGACCCTTTGCATGCTGACCGGAATAAATATTGGATGGAAGCCTCTTGTGTGCAAAACAATACTGGTTCCACAAAATACTTACTTTTATCAATATTTGATAAAAATTTTTTTGATGTTAAACTTTACAGTTAGATTTTACAGTTAGATAGAAGAGTTTTAACATCCTGGAACACTCTTACCTAACCAAAAGTATGCTTACATTATGGGAATCGACTATGAAGGCTAATGCAAGTAACTTCAGGTAAAAAAAATTATGTTACATTTGGTAATCTTTCATCTACTGCTATAGCAGACACAATAAAAGATAATTGCATCTTGCTTCAACCTCCATTATGCTAGATAAGGAGATGAGACTGGACCTTTTATGTGTAAGGATAGTATAAGAGAATGCACAGTAACACACAGCAATCTATAAGACGAGTTGTTGTATTTGGCTCTGTGTTGTTTGGGTAAGTACCAATTGATGTTTTTTAAAACAAATATTTCAATAAGTTAATAAACTCCAGTTATTACTAAGATAGGGAAATCAGTTGCAAATATGTTGTTTCTAATTTACATACATAACAAAATACCATGCAAATACTGTATGAAAAAAATGTTTCAAATAAATATCATGCTTTAAAACCATGCCATTTTTTTAAACATAATCTTTTTGGCATGTGTTGTTTTTTATTTTATTATGTGCATGTAATGTAACAAAATGATAATAATGATAACACACATTTTAGGTAATTCATATCCTGATACAAAAATAGCACTAACAGGATGTAAGGCCAATTTACTTATTATGTTGGATGAAATATAGTTTGAGAATTAACTGAATAAACCTACATGAAGCAAAAGACAAATTGTGTAAAAGTGCTATCTATTTACCATTTCTCTGGTGACTGTCAGAAGTTGTAGATGTAAACATAGTATCCAGGATGGCTGCCAGAGACGATGGACCAGCAATATCCCAGGATGGTGACAGCTGGTCGCCCTCGTAGCCCTTCTCGGTCATTGTATTAACAATAATACCGTTCCATATCGTTCCAACGAAGATTAAACGTACAAGGTAAATTCGTAACTCTTGCAATAATTGTCAACACTCAACATCCGAAATGAATTTAAACATATTCACTTAATTTTACTCATTTTTATGTTATTTTCTGACGAGTTAATAAGCACAAGAATAAAATCGCCCTGGTTACATGAATGCTACAAGTAAAATCGAATATAAAAACAGAAATAAAACTTGTCTTGTCTTGGATTGTATACCTATCAATAGTAGATGAGCACGGAGTGGTGACTTAGTGAGATTTTTTATTATTGTGACAATACAACTCATTTTATTTCGACTAATATTCGACTATTTTAATCGATTTTGTGTTTCATTTTGAACAAAAAAAATGACAAATTGATATGTTTATAAGGATTTGAAAATTAATACAAGCGTTGCAGTCTTGAATTAAGTAAATGGAAATTTTACCTGAATTACCACGCTGTGACTGCTTGCTTTTCTGATATACAATTAACTTGAAAATGAAAAGAACGACTTCCAACGTCGCTCCTCTATTATTACTACTGATAACCAAATCAGTGTTGCCAACAAAGTAAGTGCTATTAAAATTATGCCTAAATAGAGGCCACTGTTTTTTTGCTCACCAGATGGAGCAACTGTAGAGAGAGTTTTTGTCCAATCACAGCAGCTGCCAAATATTGAATGTCTAATGGTGTGACACTAGCTAATTCCCTATTAAACGAATACGAGAGGTTCACACTAGCGACACACACACACTTTTCTCTATCCGTGGTGGCGGCGCATAACACTGTTAGCACGCTAGATTCGCTCGCCTCGTCTGTAACTGTGTTTTGCGTGGATATGGGATTTATACCCAAAACCTACGTAGCCGCTGGCGAGCGTGCACAGTTCGTCGCTGTAGCTGTGCACGGATTTCCTTATACTTATTATTATATATTGACTGCCTCGTTGGCCGAGTGGTAGCAAGTGCGACTGCCAGGCAAGGGGTCTCGGGTTCGATTCCCGGGTCGGGCAAAGTATTACTGGGTTTTTAAATAATTCTCAGTAGTAGCACGGAGTCTGGAATTGTGCCCGGTATATGGCAATAGGCTCACCCCCTATTACATGGGACTCATAACATAAATAGTGAAAAGTGGGTGTTACATTGTACAGTGGCATAATGTGCACCTCTGCCTACCACTTCGGGGATAAAAGGCGTGATGTTATGTTATGTGTGTTATTATTATACTCTTTGGAACGATGGGATAGGACCAAGGCCTTCTCTTTGCCAAGGACAATGGAAGTTGCTTAACAATATAGTTTGACTGCACAGTTGGTTCGCTGGTTAGGCAACCGGCTGCCGCGCAACGTGTCCCGGGTTCGATTCCCGCACGATATGACGATATTCTCTTTATGTGATCCACAAATTGTTGTTTCGGGTCTGGATGTCATGTATATGTGAACTTGTATGTTTGTTAACGCACCCACGACACAGGAGAAAATCCTAATGTGGGACAACGTCTAAAATAAAACGTACTAAGCTAAACTAAATTTCACAACTCACAAAAATATTCTAAGTTGGTTCTGCTGAATCTGTGTTGGTAACACTGATCCTTCAGTTAACGTCTTAGTTTCAATGCACAGACCTACTATAATATGGACCAGAAATACCTACAAAATACGCGTGCATACCTAATAGAAACCGAGGCCTAAAAATGGCTGACATTGCTAGGGAAGTACTGTAGTCAAAACCAAAAAGTATCGATATCGATAGCAAAGTTTTATACATTAAAAGTCTTCTGGTACTTTGGGTTTTTTTAAAGGTACAAATCATCGAATGACTTCAAGCCACTTCTGACGCAGCACTTCATTTTTAGGGAATCTGCGAAAATAAAAAAAAAACATAAAAATCATTTCAGTTTTGTACATTTAATGGTACAAATCATAGACTGAACTAAATGAAAGTACCTACTGTATGAAGAATTGATATTATTATGTTTAGGTACTATCCCTATTTTTATTTCTATTCTGTAAGATTTATTTTCAAAATGGTCTCTTCAGACCCTTTATTTTGATACTCTACTCTACTGGACTCCATAACATACAAACTAAAAATATGTTAGTTTCTTATCGATATGTTATTAAATAAAATACATCACTATTGTAAATCGTCATTTGTATTGTAAACAAAACTTAAACAAATTTAGCAAATGAAGTTAGTTATCATAAACAAATTTAATGTACATTTGGGGGCTTTTATTCTATATATAAAACAAGGCTAGATAAACAAGAAAACTAATAGTATGATAAAGTTTTTTCTTAAAATACGGCTACTAACCTGTGCATAGTCAAATGAGGTCCCAATCATGGGGTTTTTCCTTGCCCCACACTGAATTATTGAACAAGTAGACATATTAAATACGCACCACTAGACACTCACAGCACAAAACAATTAAATTGGGAGCGTTTTTATTGTTAAAAATCGCAATCCAAATCTAATGTTGTTGTTTGCTTGACACCTGATGTACTACAAAACTATCCGGCCTAAAGATGGCGGCTGGCACGCGAGGTAGGTACCTTGTCAGAAATGTAGAAATGTTGCCAGGCAGAGAATAAACAAACAACATGACGTCTCTTTCTTCAAACGAGGTTACTCATTGATTAAAAAGAGACAAAGTGTGGTTTCATATTTCTATGTCGATTTGATATATATTTGTATAAGCAAATAAGCTATAGATCATTACTTCTGGTCCATATTATAGTAGGTCTGTGTTTCAATGTCAAAATTCGTATGACGTGTACGTCAACGTCACTAATTTGACACTTCAGTCTGACATTCACACAGATTCTTATCTTTTTTGTGAAGACGTCAGTTTACTAATCAAATCAAACTCGTATCAATTTATTTTATAACTTTATTTATTTCAACCCAGTAATCAGTCCGAACCAGTCTGTCTATACAAGTGCAGTGTTCAGAGTTACCCAATCTTCCCGCAATTTTACTACTACTACTTTGAGGTAGTAAAGTATTATAAATAATTCCAGAAAATACAATTATTTTTACTTTTTTTTTAAGAATTGAATATTTAAGATATTCTTCGGCTGGACGGTTGGATGTTAAACTATAAAACTGAAATTCCTGAAATTGTTGAGGAAATTTACCATGTCAACAAAACATTTACCATTATTCCTGGAAGGTGAAGTAGCTAAAGGTTTCGGAAGAGGATCTAAGGATCTCGGATGTCCTACAGGTACATACACATTATAAATTTATTTAAAAATGTTCATTCATGGGTTTGATTATCTTGAAGAAGTTTAGAGTACCTATCCTATCACTAATGTGAAGAGTGATCATCATAAGTTGTTTAACTTATATTTTATGAGTATGACATAATTTTTTATTGCCCAAAACTAGAACCAAGTTTAGCTACACTTACTAATAATCTCACCAGTAAGTAGGTATTAGTAAAGACCTAAATAAAACTTTGTTTTTATTACCACTGAAAATACTTTAATTTATTTACCTAGTGCAATTTTTATTTCATTTAAACTGTAATAGAAGACAAGATTATTAAGTACTTAGAAATACATTTATTCTAAGTAATAATCTTGATTATTTCTTTTATTACTTACTTCTAATTTAAGTGGCAAGGTTTTAGATAATGTAGGTATCCAATAAAACTCAATAGTCGATACTGCTAAAAGTTTAAGTACTTAATTACATCATCCTCTTGTATTTAATTAATAAGTAAGATAAGCAAAAAAATTTTGGGAGTATTTTGTTTATGATATTAGAAGTTTTATTTTTTTAAATTTTATAAATTTATGTGGCCTTTTTCCAGCAAATTACCCTCTAGAAGTGGTGCAGTCTTTGCCCAAAGATCTCGAGCCGGGAGTATACTATGGATGGGCACAGGTAGACAAAGGTGATACATATAAAATGGTGGCAAACATTGGCTGGTGCCCCTATTACCAAAACAAAGAAATGTCTGTGGTAAGATAAAATTTTCTATATTTTTATTAAATTGACTCACATCCTTGATATAATGATGTACAGTAAAACCCGCTTAAGACGATTTCTCAGGGACCTTACCAAAAACGCGTCTTAAGCGAGAAAGCGTATTATGCGGGATAGGGAAAATAAAAAAAGTACTACTTATTATTATGTAATATGTTCTAATTTTTGTAATTATACATTTATAAATTACGTTAAATACGTAGTGTAATTAAAATTACATTATTTAAAATAATCACTTATTTTGGTTTGACAAAAAGATTTTGATGCATTAGCAATTAAAAGATTTTCAACATAATTCAACTTTTGCAGTGCGTCTTCGGTTTGATCCATAGAAGCTACATAGCGTCTTAAATCATAAACAGCTGATAATGCCTGGGCGTTTGACAAAACCGGAGTTGACTCATCTTCGTCTTCATCATTATCACTTAGGGCTTCGTTTTGTGTGTTGTTCACATTCTCAATAAGATCTTCAATTGATTGAATTTCGTACGGTGCTACATTGTCATCAATAGAAGAGTATCCAGGAAAACCCTGCAGAATCTCGGGTTCTTCTTCTTCCAACACGACGTCAACCACGTTGTTCTCTCGCTGCTCGGAGTGTATTAAACGGGATGACGAATCGTATTAAGCGTTAAGAAATGTATGAAAATATATTTTAAGTTGCAGGGACCGACGTAAAATGGCGTATTATGCGAGAAATCGTATTAAGCGTGATCGTCTTAAACGGGTTCTACTGTATGTTAATTAAGCAGATATCATATTACTAAAGCTAATTAAGAATAAATTTACACATCTGTTATCAACAGATATTTATTTATTCAAACTTAAATATTCATTCAGGTTTTACAAGACAAATTGAGTTAGCCTTGTCATGTAGAGATAAAAATAATGTGAAGACAGCAGACAATTAACTACATTTGCTAAAGTTAATGAAGTAATGAACAATTTATCTACTTTTGCTTATCATGGTGATGATAGCTATGGCTTGTCTCTTTCCTAACTTTGAGATTAAGTATATATATTCTATGTTGCAATAGTTATTGATACTCCTTTGTTATCTTTAATCATGGCTCTTTACCTCGTACAAAACCATATTTTTTTTACTTATTACCAAATCGTCCTTAAGATTGACTAGAATACAATCTCACTCTGACTACAGAGGAGGGAATACTATTACCTATAATAGGTAGTTAAGGTTATTATGATTGTGTATAAATATTAAGCTGCACTTACAACTACAGTAAATCAATGTAAAGTACCAATATTTTATAAGTACTCAGTATAAGTATTTTTTCTTATCATTATCTTTGTAATAAATGTGGTAATAAGACTACAAAATCTTATCAATCCTTGATTCAAAACATCAATATCAGTGTAGATATTTATTTTAGAGGTATGTTTGGAACATTATTAGTTAATGATAAATATGCCTACTAAGTTATATTAGTCGTAAGTTCTTCACCTTCCGACCTTCGCTACTTTCGCTACACAATGCAACCATTATTCTGTTACTTCTTACTTATTATAGCCATATTACCTAGCTAGAGTAGGGAGTACCTACCTACTTATTAATCTTTCTAAATGCATTTTACATTTTTTAATTAGGTAGGTACTAGTTTTGCAGTTAGTTATAGATATAACTTACCACACATTCCATCCACCACGCTCGATAGAATGAAACCGATCATGCAAAATTTTTTATCTTCTAAAATTTATTACTTTTGTTAAGGTATTTTATGTTTTAGATACTTACGTCGAACTACATGAAGGACGCAATAATACAAGAACATACGAAACTATAGTTTATTGGTCCACGTCCATGATTCCAACCGCGAAGTTTTTAGCTGAATAAATAGTAATTTGCAATTTCAAAACTCGAATAGCAACTCCAGTCAATTGTAGTGTTTACCTAGTCTGATAATACCGAATCATTATCTACTTTACTTAGTAAATTATGTATGTACTAACTCATAATGGCGCTAAAATGCTTGTTTACTATGTATGTAGGTGAGTAGTACCTACATTTACTGAATCGCCTATTTTTATTGCATGAAGCTAAACTACATAAGGTCGTTATATTTTGCCTTAATTTATTTGTTTAGTTACTGTGATTAAGAATACTCTAAAAAGTGCGCGCAACTGCGATTACTGACAAACACGTTGCGGGTTCGATTAGATACGTAGTCGGGAAAAGTTCGAAATTCTTAGTTATAGATTAGGTAGTTTAGATTAGTCAGGGATTACATAGACATGGCACTAAGAACACACTTGCTTACCATGAACATTTAGAGTCAGGGCCGGATTTAGGGGTCCAGAGGCCTCGGGACAACAAAGGAGTGGAGGCCCCCTTGCCCCAAATTATTTTCCAGATTGAGATCGAGGACGCTCGCTTGATTTCGAGGACGCTCGAAAACGATCGAGGACGCTCGATAGATTTCGAGGACGCTCGATTGATTTCGAGGACGCTCGATTGATTTCGAGGACTCTCGATTGATTTCGAGGACGCTCGAAAACGATCGAGGATGCTCGATAGATTTCGAGGACGCTCGAAAACAATCGAAGACGCTCGAAAACGATCGAGGATGCTCGATAGATTTCGAGGACGCTCGAAAACAATCGAGGACGCTCGAAAACGATCGAGGACTCTCGATAGATTTCGAGGACGCTCGAAAACAATCGAGGACGCTCGAAAACGATCGAGAACTCTCGATAGATTTCGAGGATGCTCGATTGATTTCGAGGACGCTCGATTGATTTCGAGGACGCTCGATAGATTTCGAGGACGCTCGATAGATTTCGAGGACGCTCGATAGATTTCGAGGACGTCCGATAGATTTCGAGGAAGCTCGAAAACGATCGAGGACTCTCGATAGATTTCGAGGACGCTTGACAGATTTCGAGTTTAAGAATTGAAGAATACCAATTGTTCACATACTGCAATTAATTTTTTTAATGGTCGAGACACGGAATCGAATAGCCAACCTCCGAGGTCGCGGGCAAGTACCATCCCACTGAGCCATTGAGCCATTGGGGTACTCCCTCAAGATGGGTAGTAAATTGGAAGTGCTTATCAGAGCCATTTGAGATTTTGATATTTCACTGATTGCCTGATTGGAGTGAACAAATATAGATAAATGATTTCTGTTTCTGTTAATATTTAAAATTAGGTACCTAATATAATCAAATAATCATGTATGTATAAAGTACTTTAGGCTGTAGGTAAAGGTAAAAGCGAAAAAAAAAATATCAAAGAAAAGATGTTTACTAGTTGAAATTTGAAAGATTTTTCTTTCCGAAGTCTCTATTGTGGAGGCCCCCTGCTTGTGGAGGCCCCGGGGCTTTCGCCCCGGTTGCCCCCCCCCCCTAAATCCGGCCCTGTTTAGAGTTATCACATATTTATTGTATGTTGCTTTTTATTTGCTTACATCTCAGTAGTAGCACGGAGCCTGGAATTGTGCTCGGTATGTGGCAATAGGCTCACCCCCTATTATATGGGACTCTTAACAAAAAACTTAAATAGTGAAAGTGTGTGCGTTCGCGCAGCGGAATGTTGTTGAATTTAAAGATTTTAATTATGCAGATAATTAGTGTATGACGTCCCGGCCGCTTATTTGTAGCTATCCGAACTTGGTTGGATTATGTAGGTTTCGATGCTTCGTCAGTATTATAATTGTCTTTCTTTAATTACTGAATTTAATGCCATGAAATTTTGCATGTGTTGCAATTGCAATAGTTGAATAATTAAACAAATTATTGGCATACATTTTACCATGCAATTCCTTTAGAACGTCGTGATATTCGACTGCTTGAAAGTGATTTGAATTTGCTTTGTAAACAGTGATCTATTCATGGTAAAATTATTGTATAACTTTTAAATTACTAACGGAACATCATTGATACTTGGCTACATGTTGCACACTTACAGGGTTTGTGTAAACGTGAAAATCTAGACCCCAAAGTGCATACTTTAAGAACTAAGACGTAATAAGTGTATTTTACGTTTACATTTATTTCTTTTAAACTCTACTTTTTCTCTAAATCTGTTTTTTAAACAAATATATACAAGTTCAAAACAACGTACCTATGTAAAAATCTACAGCTCCTATGTAAGCGCTTTATATGAAAACTAGCTAATGGCCAAATGTTCGCGTAACGGCAACTTGAATTTCTCCGAAGTTTATGCACGACTGCCTCGTTGGCCGAGTGGTCGCAAGTGCGACTGCCGGGCAAGGGGTCTCGGGTTCGATTCCCGGGTCGGGCAAAGTATTACTGGGTTTAAAAAAATTCTCAGTAGTAGCGCGGAGTCTGGAATTGTGCCCGGTATATGGCAATAGGCTCACCCCCTATTACATGGGACTTATAACATAAATAGTGAAAAGTGGGTGTTACATTATACAGTGGCATAATGTGCACCTATGCCTACCCCTTCGGGGATAAAAGGCGTGATGTTATGTTATTTATGTTTATGCATGCACTGATTTTATTCATACATAAACAATTATACACAAATACACACAATTTTTAAACACATGTCTTTTCTTTTAAAGTCTATGGATTAAAAAACGTTCCGCCAGGACAACGTTCGCCCAGCGGAATCAGTTTTTGGTTAATTTCTCTACAATGGCTGCATGCACATTTTTTTTACACACTTATAGGACCTCATACACAAATTATCTGCATAATTAAAATCTTTAAATTGTACGACATTCCGCTGGGCGAACGCACACGCGAAAAGTGGGCGTTAAATGCCGTAATGTGCACTTCTGCCTACTCCTTGGGGGATAAAAGGCATGATGTTACGTTATTTGTTTACTTTATCGATTTACGTTCAGTACCTAAGTATAAAATAAGTCCAAGTTTTCTCCTCTTTTACCTCAAGACTAATGAAGTAATGAGTCATACAATACCGTAGATAGTCAGCACCGAAAACAATAGGTACCAGCCTGTTTTTTCCTGGCTGTGGTGACGTCACTATCTAGTTGATATAGCAGTTGCAAGTGTCCTTACTTATCTACGACTAAAAAATGCCTGGAGTGTAGATGAATACTCGAGGGCCATTCCAATTTGTCCCAAGACATATTATTGTTATTTTAATCTAAAACATAATTGATGAAACTAACTCCATGATAAAATAATTGATTTTGTTCCAGGAAACCCATATTATGCATAAATTCGATAAAGACTTCTATGGATCACAATTGAAAATAGCTCTAGTGGGATATCTAAGAGGAGAAAAGAATTTCAACTCTTTAGATGATCTTATAAATGAAATCAAGCAAGATATTTCGAATGCAGAAAAATTTTTGGAACAACCTGACGCACAAAATATCAAGAATAATAAATATTTTGAAGATTGACAATTCTAGCATTCTGGCCTTTAGAAAAATTTTGTAGTAACTGAATTTATATTGCAAGTCACTATCACAATTATTATGTTATTGTAAGTTATTTTGTTATATTTGTTTGATCAAATTTTTATTTTAATTATAAATTAAAAGTATAGAAATAATCAAGAAAAATGTATGTTAACTTTATTATGGTAGCTTACAAAGCTGAATGAAATATTACAGTAATTAAATAGCCAGTTTATAATATTATGCATTATCAAATGATGTTGAAGCTAATTTAAAATAAGGACTACCTATGTGATATTTTTAGAAAAATTGTGCAATGAAGTTAATTGTAAGTAAATAAACTTTATTTTCAGAAAAGATTATGTATTTTAAACAATCAAACCACAATGATCCCTTTGAAAAAGCCTTTATTTGTAGTGCTTGACTGGATTCATTTTAACAAACTGTAAAACATCTCTCATCACAATGGAAATAAAAGAATCTTAAATTAATAGGGCTCTCTCTCCAGGAAAATTAATGTTGTTTTCTCCTAAACGAACATCCTGAAAAAGGAAAAATCTAGCATTAGTACCAAGAAAACAATACAAAAATAGATAAGTAACATTGTTATTGAGACCAATCTCAAATGGTGTCAAAGAAAAATAAATCTGTCTATTATCACTTAAAAAACCAGTTCATAACCCAAATGTTATCTTAAATTTGAATCTAAATAAGTTAAATAACCATTTTAATCTAAATAATATATTGGAGCAGTATAAATAAATTATTCACTGCTACATTTATTAAGTGTATAGGCAAAAGATAAGATTTTGCAACAAAGGTACATATTTGACCTAGGCCATTATTAGTGTACAACAGATATCATCATAATCTTAATATCTACCACAAAATGTCCACTGTTGAACCTAGGCCTACCCCACATCAGCCTTCAAATCAAATCAGCCAGCAAATGTATCAATTTATCTAATAACACTCGGTTACTACTATTTATATTTCATAACTCCAAACAACATAAATATGATTTCAATTCAATGATAACTGTGTGTACATTGACAAAGGACTTGATATTATTGCACAATAAGTGCAAACTAAATCATACACAATGTTGCACAATTTGCACAGAGGCTTTGAAATTGTGTGCATAATGTAATTAACGTAAACACAATATTAAGAGATATTTAGAAGCACATTATTTGTTGAACAATAATATGTCAATATTTGAGAATTTCAGCATTGTTCGAATGATCATATTTATTTCACAACATTTTCAGAAATAGTATAATCAGTTGCAAGATAAGATTCAAGTAAATAAATGGATAGTGTATACAAACTTGTAAATAAAAATATAGGTTAATAGTCGTCAAAGTTTTACATTAACTTGTAAACATGAATGTTCTTTGGTGATACTATTGAGTAGGAAAATGATAATTGTATTAGCATACTTCCAATGCTGGCATGCTCATGTTGTTTTGAACACACTGGACAATGGTAAAGTGTTGAGTTGCCAGGAATTTGTAGTGATTGAGGATAATACTAGTTTTAACTTTAGGAGAGCTTTTAAAAACTTTATGATAACATAGTAACATGGTTATTCCTGTTACAATGTGGTGTAATAACAATAAAACTTTTAGATGACAGTTATAAACAATGGAATGCTCATGAAGCAAGTCAAGTTTAATGAATAAAAAATAGATCTTACCCTCCGTTAATCTAGCGCGACCACCGGTGGGCTGGCAAAGGATCGTTGAGCAACCTGCGCATACGACCACCCTTTGCGCGTGACTGAATACAGTTGTGATTTTGTAGCAGCCAGGGCACTTAACATCCATGAAGTATGAGTTCGGATGTGGCACCAGCCTCTTCAACTTGTGTTTCCTTTTCTCCGACGCGGGAGAAGGATGCAATAAATCAATTGCGAGCTGAAATTCACAACACGCACATTTAGGTTATTTGGTCACTTCGTAATATTTGAAACAAGAACTTGAAAGAACTGAAATAGCACTGATTGTACAAAAATCATTCCGATTTGCTCGAAATTAAAAGGCTTTTGGGGAAAACTAGAGAGTTTTAAATAAGTTATTCGTCTGACATGTCAGATAATGCCATGTGTATCCGCTTGTTTAGCCGAGATCCGAACTTCACAGTAGATGTTGGGAAGGCACTAATTCAACTACCAGAAAAATCGGAAACTAACAACGAACACAGAAAACAAATGATATCATTGAACAAAGTTGAATAATTTACTCAGATAAATAAAAATACACACCGGCATGGTTACAGCTTTGATGCAGAACCGGAAAAGGAAAGGCTGCCAATGATCCAACGACAAGTACAAATTCTTTAATATCCATAGACTGTAGATAACGATACGTTCACAAAACATAAGTCATTTAAATCATATGAATTTTTGAAAAGTACTTATTTTAGTTTTAGTAATGATGTTTGAGTAATTTAGTTTTAGTATTAAACGTAAAACAAAATTAAATATCTCTTGAACTCATTTTAATTATGTGACATCGGTTTTTTTATTAAACCAATTTTATTTTGGGAACTATTTAGTTTTTACAAAGTCAGGATAAAATAAACATGTAAATAAAGTTATTGTAATATTTATGAATTAATAATAATTCATGAACAAACAACTAAAAACTGTTGTTTTCACATCTCCACATGCACTATAGTCCATTCTTTGTCTTTAAAACAAATATTTTATCTTCTCTTTGGTTTCATGTTGACAAACGACCATGAATGACAGTGACAGACAACAACATAACAACACTCAATTCTCTGAATTCTCAAAAGCTAACCTAAAACTTAAACTTCGTGTCTTTTTTATTTTACTTTATTATTCCAATTACATATATACGACATATTCCAACAATACCAAGCACGAAAGTAGAAAATTAAGTTGCTTTAATAAAATGGCAGATGAAGAATATGAGGCTGACGATGCGGGAGCAGATTACGATGACATTGCTGAGGAGGACGATAACATCGAGGAAACGGAGGAGCAGGAGGAGGAAGGATACAACGTGCAATGTCTTGCTCCTGGACAGGCTGGCGGAGGAGTCGAGAAGTCAAAGCGCATCACTACACGATACATGACGAAGTACGAGAGAGCTAGAGTTCTAGGTATGATATACCTACAATAATGTTGGTGATTTTCTTAGTATAGTATTTGGTTGTACTTTCCATAACGGGCCAGTGATATTTGAGTTGCGGAGGTGGCGGAATGTGGGCTGGGCTACCCCCTGTTCCGTCCGAAAAGCGCGGATCCCCATAATTATGGAGATATCCATCAATTTGAATTCTATTTTCACCGATTTATGGAGAGGGGAGGGTGAGCGTGGAAGGGTCCTACCCCTTATACCTTTCCCACCCCACAAAACACCATGGTTAAGGAGATATTGGTCACAATATTGAGGTTAGGTCAGGTATTTCCCGGGTAGTAATATAAAAACCAGGAATAATATTATTCTTATACAAATCACGTTTACAAGCGTTTACTACCTTACCCGTCATTCATCCTAATTCTGGGTGGTTCCCAAGAGCATAGCATAATGGAGCTCCCATCTAAGCGTCACAGTGTCTTCTTATCTAACCTGTCTGAGTCATGGTGCCCTAAAGTTCACTTCTATGACACTTACTACTACTAAGTAACATATTTCATACAACATGTTTTATTTTGCGATGTACATGAAAACTTCAAAAATTATATCATGTGATTTGCCAGTCTCCATAACTTCTAGATTTAAAAAAAGCCTTCTTTTTATAAGTAATATCTATAAAAAAAATTGAACTACCAACTCACTGGCCCATTATGGAAAGTCTATCCACAATAAGAAATGAGTATTACATACATAAATAACTCAATACCTTTGGTGTAAAGTTATTTATTATTCATGGAGACATACCATCTACAGAATTCCACCTAGTCTATGTACATGTGTATATTTTGCCTTTACACACTTTTTTTTCTTTAGCTACCATTACATTCATGCTAGTTATATAAATAACAGAGAAAATATTTCTGCATCTGATATATCTAAAAATGTTGTTGAGTTATTAAAAAAATATTCCATCTTTACAGGTACACGAGCATTGCAAATAGCCATGTGTGCGCCTGTGATGGTGGAGCTTGAAGGAGAAACAGATCCTTTACAAATAGCTATGAAAGAACTAAAACATGGCAAGATTCCAATCATCATCAGACGCTACCTTCCCGATCATTCCTATGAAGACTGGAGCATAGATGAACTTATTATCATAGATCATTAACTAGACAATATACCAAATTTCTTCTTCAGTACAAGATTTTTAAAGTATAAATTAATAATTCTTGGTGTAAACTTTTTATCATAAAATAAAAGTGTCAGTCATGTTTCGTACATCTGGATTCTAGTAATGCAATCAAATGAATGCCCAATCAATAATTATAAGACAACTTAGTTAAGTAAGAAATAAATGTAAGAATTTATAAATTAATTTTGCTGTTTTATTTATCTGGCTTGTAAAACCTCTGTGCACGACGGCAATGGTAGGTCGCGAGCCGCCCGCGACATGTCTTAAACTTGTCCGGAGCATGTCAAAAAGGCAAGTTCAGACACGAATATCAAAGGCGCGCGGCGGCGATGCTTTGTTCCGCTCCGCCGCTGCTTGGTTTGAACTTGCCTTTGCAGGGCCGGATTTAGGGGGGGGGGGGGGGGCAACCGGGGCGAATGCCCCGGGGCCTCCACAAGCAGGGGGCCTCCACAATAGAGACTTCGGAAAAAAATCTTTCAAATTTCAACTAGTAAACCTAGTAAACATCTTTTAATTGATATTTTTTTTTTCTCTTTTACCTTTACCTACAGCCTAAAGTACTTTATACATACATGATTATTTGATTATATTAATTTTAAATATTAACAGAAACAGAAATCATTGATCTATATTTGTTCACTCCAATCAGGCAATCAGTGAAATATCAAAATCTCAAATGGCTCTGATAAGCACTTCCAATTTACTACCGTCAGTTCAGGCAGTCAAAAGCAGTTTTCTTCTCTGTGTACGGGAATCGAACCCGCGATACCTACGTAATACGTAGCGCAACAGCAGAGTATGTCACCCAGCCAGACTCACTGCGTCATTGTGCCGTCAAATTATAATGTCTTACGATTCTTCCATTTCAAGTCTCTAAAACCTGACCTGCGTCATCGGCAGGATAAATAAAAACACTTTTTGTGGGATACTTTCAGGTTCATACGTCTTAGAAATAAACACGAATGAGCCGCTCAATAGGCGCTTTACAGGAAAAAAGGCGCGAAAAAATGCATAGCCCTCCGGCGGCTCCGGCTAACGTCTTCCCCAAAGTAATCCGTCTGCTCGTATGCCGTCCTTCCTATGCCATTTTCACGATAAAACTATATGTACGAAATCGGTTCAGAATTCAGCAATTCAGGTAAGGTTCAATGAAATACCTATAAAAACTTGTGCATTCAATTTAGAGAATTCATTTAAAGTCCTTGGTGCTTAAAATAAGTAGTCCTAGGTGTCAATATTTCACAAGGTTAGTGCCCACAAAATGGCTGTTATTTCAATTTTTAATTACTCTCTTTATCGAGGTGTAAATAGAATTAAATGCCTAACACTCACACTTATTGATATGATAATAAAAGTTTGGCAATCGATTACGTTTAGCGTTTAGCTTGTGCCAGGTAACACATAACATCACGCCTTTTATCCTCGAAGGGGTAGGCAGAGGTGCACATTATACCACTGTACAATGTAACACCCACTTTTCACTATTTATGTTATGAGTCCCATGTAATAGGGGGTGAGCCTATTGCCATATACCGGGCACAGTTCCAGACTCCGTGCTACTACTGAGAATTTTTAAAAAACCCAGTAATACTTTGCCCGACCCGGGAATCGAACCCGAGACCCCTTGCTCGGCAGTCGCAATTGCGATCACTCGACCAACGAGGCATATATCTATGTTTTATGGGATTATAATTACACATCATTATAATTTTTAATCCACAAATGCAGGTGCACATATTAAACTTTATTTTTACTGGGAGTTCCATACCTAAATACCTAGATAAAAAACATATTTACGCTTTGAAGACCCGAGGCCGGGTGTATTTTTGATTAAGTAGCTAGCTACTCTAGAGACACCTATTAAAAATATCTGTTAAACTTTCCTCATTAAACATTACCTACCTACCTCTAAACTCGCTATGTATGACACTGCGGTACAAGGACTATCTGTAAATAGATCCGAATGAAAACTATATTTGCGTAGGCATTGGCTTTGAGGATGTCACTGCACCAAGTGCAGTAATTTCGAAAGCGACATGCTGATGTATTGGCCGGCTGGTGGCACCACCACCCTGCTCACACGAGCCAACAGTTCTTGCTACGTCGACAGGTATTAATGCTACGTGACCGCAACTACCATCGCGCTTGTCTCAATACGTTTGTCGAAGACATTTGGCGCGATCCTAATCTATGTGATGGTAATTAAGTCTACTCTAGAATTAAATTGAAACTATGATTGAAATGGAAATGCTTCGTTGTCAATTTGAGTTCCAGATTAGAACAGATTTTCCCTAGCAAATGTGGTAGGTACAGGGTAGGTAAGTAGGTATTTCATACCGAAAATTATAGATACGTTCCTATCCCCCAACTTTAGATATCTTTGCAAACCTAGTGTTTTTATATCTAGTGAAGATATTTTTACTTACATACAATTTTACTGGAATTGAAGTTAGTTACATTTCTCATTCTCATTTTCCTACAACAGCTTTTGCTTCTTTTAAATCTATCGATTGCGCGGAAATCCGTTAACTGTTTCGTTTGTTTCTATTAGTCTCGTTATGATGACTGACAAGTTACGTTTATTAGAAAATCTGTAGGTTAGAACAATATTTAAACACGTGGATTATAAACAAAATAAGCTTTATTGAGGCGTCCCGATTGTGATGTGAAGCAGGTTGGTATTGGTAGCAGCGCGTGCGTCGCGTCGTGGGTTGCGCTTGGCACGCGCACCGCGCTGAATATCGCTGAAAGCTCCGGCGCGGGGAGAGCCTCGCGCTCACGCCAGTACCCCTCCGACCAGCGATGCTGTGCTGTCTCCGGAAATAGAGTACGTCCGTCGTCTTTACGTGCAGTGTCGCGTACCGCTTGCTGCTGCAGCCAACATTTAGCCATTGAATCGCGGTTAATAATAGAGTTGTCGTTCAATTATTTATTGCTTTCGTGTAACAAATATTTTTCTGGCCAAGCCTTGGTTTGATCATTTAACCGCGATTGAATGGTAACGAGTTTAACCCGAGTTGCATTCCTGAAGGGGTGCAAGTCGTGTTGAGCCGCAGCATTAAGTGGATTCGCTCATTCAGTGTAGATGTGTACAACGTCCTTAGATCGGCCGACCAGGTGCGCGAGTGTGTGTGCAAATGACTGATAGCCCCTCTGCGGGCTTAACTTGAACAACATGTGGAGCAAAGGATTGACGCCATGGAGGATACTGTTGTGCATGTTGTTGGTGGCGTCGGCGTGCGCCGCGACGGTGCGAGGTGAGTCCAGGTCGCTCGCCGAGTGGGAGCCGCCGGCACATCTTCGCTCACTCTCTGCGTCACTACATCGAAGCTATTTTCGGCGTAACTTGCGCTGAAATTATGTAAAAAGCTCACGTATGTGCTCTATTTTTGGCGATAACCTTAGGTGAAGTTTTGTATGACAAAATGATCTAGTGACCGAGTTATAAACGGGTTTTGTCTATTCTCTGCTGTTTATCAGACAGAGTTGAGTGAAGGTAGAGCGCCGGCCGCCTGGCTACATCGCAAAGCTAGATACGTAAATAGAAATACAGGGATTTGTCGTTGTGCGTCGCCATCTTGTGAAAAACGATAGGATCGTGACGACATTATAAAAGTATGATATGGATCCAGGTCACGTCATAATCGCATGTTGCCCTTCAACGATACTGTAATACCTCAACAAAATACTACTAGCACTTAATGTCCTTTTGCCCCATAAATCTATATTAGGGCAACCAAATCATTTTGGTTCTACTGTAAAAATTATTCAACACTCAACAATCTCGCATAACACTCTTTTTATCTGTACTAAATCATCCCCTAAAAATGTAACGTATAGAGAAAATAATCACAGACGTAGGGTAGTAAAAAACTTAAAATTTTCTGAGGAATGGAGTCGTTAGAACGTACGATACACATAGCACAGCTGTGGAACGAGGAGTGGGAGATCCACATGTAAGTCAATGTCAGATAGCATAGGATGCAACATAAAATACAAACAGCTCTACAAAGTGGAGCGACGCCCCAAGGTCGACAATAAACTGCTCAGTGAAAATACTACACATAAGAAAATCTAACACGACTCAAAAATATTTTTTATCTTCTATTTCCTGCGTTGGATTCCTTCAAAACATTAATAAATATAGAGATTAAGGTTTCCAAAATATTTTCTCAAGGCAAGGCAGTTTCAAAAGTGACGAAGTCCATTATCTCAGTTATTTTCAGTAGGTCAGGAGACGTATAGAATTTATAGATGGGACAGTAGTGGTAAGAAAAAAAAAAGGTCATAAAAGTAATAAATAAAAGAGATGGTAATACAAATCAAAATACTGCAAAATATTGCATAATTGGGTTGTTTAGATGAATAATGATCGTAATAGATCGAAGGATAGTTAAGATGAGGAATGATGATTCACATTTGACGTATCTACAGCTGGTAGTGACGCATGAGCGCATGCGATGATAAAATAACGGTTTGATTATGATTTTAGTAATTTTGGTGTATATCATATTTTAAAGTTGATGGCAAAACAGATTGGGATAAACGTGACAACGAATATTAACGCTGATAGAAAAAAAATTGTCGGCTACAAGTGATTTATTGTGTTCGATAAAATAAATCTAAAAAGAATTCATGTAATTCAAAACAAAACGTTTAAGACGTAACTACTCCATCTTCACTACATTAAATGTAGACACAAGGTTGACTCACGTTCTTGCTTTAATCTCTAACGTCTTTGATGGAGTAGTTCTCTACTAGCTAGTGAAAGTTGGATGGGTTGTGGTGACGACAATTTTAAGAGAAAAGAAAACAAATATACCAAAACCAAAGATTGAAGATGATAGATTTTTAGTAGCTGAACAGTAGGTACCATGACAGTCAAAATAATGGTGATAAATATTTTTAAGGCAAAAAGGATAACTATGATAAACCTTCCATAAAATATGTTGATTCAGTAAATTATGAGTATGAGCCAGTATCAGCCCTAATATTATTGGGAAGAGGCCAGGAGAAAGAAGAAAGCCATATGGTAACTGCAAACTGTGTCTTACGTAATATTATAAATTGTTTTCAGCTGACGACGAAATACCATCTGAGTCACAATGCCGGCCATACATCGAAAAAGCTCTTAAGGAGCTCGAGTCAGGAGATGTTGAACCAGGTAAAAGCATGTTAATTGCTAGTTAATTAATTACCTGATTTATTTGTGTCACCTAGGTAGCACTGTATCATTACTACCGGTTTCGTAGTGAAACAGGATTAGTTTAGAAATATTTGGCACAAAACGCTATCATTTATTTAATCTACATGTTAATTACCTACACGGAAGAGAAATTACTATGGATGAAATAAATTTGATAAATTCTATTATCTAACGTTCTATAATCATGTCCTCATAGTACTTTAATTTGAACTTTATTTTCCAAACTCAAAACCTGACAATTTGCTGGACAAATCAGACACATGAATTTGTCTTAAGCGTTTGATTTCACCCGTCCTCAATGCTGTGTTTTTGGTTGAATTTCATCATGAACACATCTAACTACGTTTAGAGTAACCGCTATTAAATGTGACCTCAGCGGAACCAGGAATAATCTCGGATTGACACAAGTTTGCTGGTGTTGAGATGTCGGATCTATTTTAATTGCGCGGTGTCTGCGCGTCATCGATATTAACGTCTGCTAAATAATAGACATCGCTATATCATCCACATGTTTTTTCTTTGTCATTCTTTTCATAGGTTTAGGGTCGTAACTGAAATTCATGAGTAAAATGTTATACTGGATAATAATGGAATTCGCCATTTGCCTGGTTTAGACAGTTCCTAAGTGAAAAATCTGCAAGTATGAAAGTCAAATTTCGACAGTAGATACGCAGGTACTGAATCAAAGGTCTTGCTTTGCTTACTGAAAGATTGATAGACATTTAACGTGGTTCTGTCCACGAGCGTACATAGCAATATTTAATAAAAGCTGTGCGCTACATTGTTTTACTAGGGATTTGTAACAACTAAGTAGTAATAGTAATATTCCAGATATGCGTAGAAGTAAAATGATGTTTTATTGTCATTGTCCTCTAAAACATACTGAGGTTGGGCCATCTAAAATTAAACGTTTATTTATAACTACGCAACGTAGAAATTTACTTGAGAGCGTCAAAGTAGTGATGTGACGGACTGTTAATAAGAAATTATGACTTTGAAGCGGCTGCACAGATAGTCAAGGACGGACAAAACGCGTGAATCATTACGTAAATCTAGTGAGAGAAACTGAGTATTTCAGAGGAAACTTACAATAAATTCCTTGAAGATGTAAATCAATATCTTTTGGGAACTAGGTTATTGTTACGAGTTCCCCAATCCAAACAACCGAGCGTGTAAATGCAGCCATGTGAAATGATGACGCAACCATTAGACGTATTATTAACATAGCTAGTATTATTACAAATAATGTGTGCGTCTTGATATGTATTAGATTGAAATAAGAACAATACACTATGTTTACAGATTCTGGCGAAAAAAACGACAGTAGTGAAGTAAGTGTTAACGACGGAGACGATTCCAAAGAAGTTACTTCAGCAGAAAGTGGGACGGAAAATGCAGATAGTGCGGAAGACGATGCACCGTCTGTAGAAATTGCAGACGAGCCATACGTGTCCCAAGCGTCCGTCGAAAATTTACAAGCTGAATCTGACGACACTGACTCAGGAGAAGCGGTAGAGAACGCCGACGGCAACAGTAACGAAGAAGAAGCCGATGATGCAGATAGCAAGGAAGAACAGGCCGATGATGCAGACAGCAAGGAAACATCTGCTGAAGAAGAAGCGGCTGGAGAAGGTAAATATAATAAAATTACTAATTATACATACGTACACATTTATTCAACTAAAGACAGTAATCTTGTGTATTTATTGTGTACGTAAAATGCATAATTATGTATGCATATGCAATGACATACAGCATCTTACATCAGCGTTCGTAAGTAATGAAACTGTCTTAATACTTTCGCGTTACCGCGTAGTAGATATAGGACTCCAGATTATTTGATAACAAAAACCGTGTGAAGATGAAACCCTGTTCATTCTAAAGTTCGGTTTACCTAAATGAATCTAAGTTAGGATACCGACGCATTTGACATCCATTTTAAATATTTTATAATGTCTACGTAAAATTACTGACGCATTTGTTAAAATCTGTTATGCACTTTGTAATAGGTACTAAATGAGTAAAAACTTACCTTTTGTGTTTCATTTTAGAGAGTCAAGAACATGAAGACGAAGCTACAGAAGATGGTAGCGACGAAAAATCCCAAGAAGGATCCGAAGAAGAAGACAATAAAGATGTAAAGGAAGAAGAAGATAGTAAAGAAACTGATGATGCTAGTCAAGAAGCAGCAGACGATGACAAGTCTGCTGAGGCCGCAGATTCGTCCGACGAAAACAAAGACGATGATGACGATGATGATAAGACAAAAGAAGATGACGATGGATCTCAAGAAAAGGCTGATGAAACTCAAGAAGAAGCAGAAAGTGAACAAGTAAACTCAGAAGAAGTAAAAGCTGACGAATCTGAAGAAGAAAAAACTGCCGACGAGTCTGGAGAACAAGACGCATCAGTAGAGGACAAAGATGAATCGAAAGAAGACAAAGACGAAACTGCTGAGGACAAAGATGAAACTGCAGAAGAAAAAGATGATTCAGGAGAAGATAAGGAAGAGTCCGGGGAAGAGAAAGCCGATTCTGTAGAAGATACTGTCGATGATAAGGAATCAGCAGAAGAGAAAGGTGAATCCGAAGAAAAGGAGGCGTCTGCAGAGGAATCTGAAGGAGGGGTAGAAGAAAAGTCACAGGAAGACGAAGGAGAAGCAGATAAAGATAGTAAAGAAGAAGATGGGGACAAGTCCGAGGAGGCCGCAGAAGCAGGTGAAGAGGAAACAGAGCCCGCAGAAGAAGCTGAGGAGGAAGAAGGAGCGCCAGAGGAAGATTTACTAATTGTAAGTGCTTTTTTATATCCTTCTCGGTCGTTCCCATTTCACAAATACTACGATGATAATTACCTAGTAAACAGACTCTCTGCCTTAACCTTTACCTAATTAAGAGGAGAAAGCGTAATAATGTTTTTTCTACATTTAAATTAGGTAACTTAGTTGATTAAATATCGTTATTCGATTTCAAGAGTGCCTAACTACGAGTACTTACTTTAACTACTTATACGCAACTTCTGTTTCAGACCATTGATATTCCCGAAAACCTAAGATCTCGCGATCATATAACCAAAATACTTAGATTAGACGAGGATGCTAGTGAAGATGAATTAACTGTTGAAAAATCCGCTGACATCGTACTCAGAGATTTGAAGAGATTGTACGAAAACTCCATCAAACCCTTGGAAGCGCTTTACAAGTACAGAGATCTAAGTAATAGACATTTTGGCGACCCTGAAATATTCTCTAAGCCTTTGGTGCTCTTCATGGGTCCCTGGAGCGGTGGCAAATCTAGCATCTTGAACTACTTGACTGGACTGGAGTTCACAGAATGGTCTCTCAGAACAGGTAATGTATTCAACTAGACAAATATTCCTTCTTAATGACAATAGGAACATGTTATAATTAATGCAATTTGGCTTATAGGCGCGGAACCATCCCCTGCGTACTTTAACATCCTAATGCACGGCAAGGAGCCAGAAGTATTAGATGGCACTCAGCTGGCAGCTGACTGGACATTCTCGGGACTTCAAAAGTTTGGTCAAGGGTTGGAGGAGCGTCTGAGAGGCTTGAGATATCCCAGCAAAATATTGGAGAAGGTACACAACATTATAATTATATCTCTTGTCCATTCAAAAGATTCCAAAGATTTTTATATGTTGTATGACTGAAAAATTACAAATAAGCCAAAGATATTTTCAACGAATTATCTAGAGATAACCGATTCACGTATTAAAATTTGAATCAACTTTCAGGTGAACATCGTAGAAATTCCTGGAATATTGGAAGTAAGGAAGCAAGTATCTCGTGTTTTCCCCTTCAACGACGCCTGCCAGTGGTTCATCGATCGCGCCGACATCATCTTCTTAGTTTACGATCCTTCTAAACTGGACGTGGGTCCCGAGACTGAAGCTATACTCGACCAACTCAAAGGCAGGGAGTCACAGGTGAACATTATTTACATTTCGATTTAAAATATGACTTTGGAGATAATAGAGCATGAACAAAGGACAAAAACGAGTAATTTGCGGATTAAGGTCTAATATAAAATTTTAGTTACTTTTGTGTAACGTAGTAAATAAGGTACAAAAAAAATAACTTTTCTAATCCCAATTAAAGTTATCGCCATGGCAAGCGTTGTAAGCAAAGGAAATGCATGTGCGAGTGCAGGTCAGATTGCATACATGCTTGTCATAGCATTGAGTATGAGTGAGCACTTTATCTGTCATCACCTGATGTACGTTTTGGACCAGGTGCCAGGTACCTAAATATCTGATCGACAAAGGTATGAAATGTATGGATGCGTGTAACGTTTATAAATAACCACAATCCGATACGTCATCTAAATATAAATCAACGTTTACCTCTATATTTTGGAAATACATATTTGCAAGATATGAAAATGCTTTAAGATTTTTTTCTAAGAATATTCAAAACACTAACCTTATAACTGTTTGTTATCTTCTTGCAGACACGCATCGTGTTGAACAAGGCAGACACGGTGAAGCCAGAAGAGCTGATGCGCGTACAAAGTGCGCTGATCTGGAACATCTCGCCACTGATGAGCTCCGCACAGCCGCCAGTGATGTACACGGTGTCGCTGTGGTCGATGCCGTACGAGGCGGGCGCGCCCGTGCGCCTGCTGCAAGCCCAGGAGAGAGAACTCCTGAGAGACTTGCGGCAAGCCATTGATAAGCGCATTGAGAATAAGATCGCAAGCGCTAGGAGATTCGCTGTAAGTACTGTAACAATGTTGTAATAGCATCTGCCTAACTACAGGAATATTGTTGAAGGTAGTTAAACGCCGCGCTGCGCAATTATTGTAGTCAATAGACAAGGCTTTGAAGAGACAAATAAGTGGCAGCGTCTCTGTTGTTTATGTAGTCTAAAATTTCTTTGTATATGTTTTACAGGTTCGCGTGAGGAACCACGCGAAGATGGTTGACTGTTACTTGACAACATACTACAATCACAAGACAATATTCGGCAACAGAAAGATCATTGCCGACGCCATTATTGAAAACCCTCAGAACTACCACATCTATGAGGGGCTCAGTACACTCACCAATATCTCAAGGTATGTTTCCTAACTACTAACTATTCCTAAGTACTACTAAGACACTATTCCTAAGTACTACTAAGACACTATTCCTAAGTACTACTAAGACACTATTCCTAAGTACTACTAAGACTGCCTCGTTGGCCGAGTGGACGCAAGTGCGACTGCTGGTCAAGAGGTCTCGGGTTCGATTCCCGGGTCGGGCAAAGTATTACTGGGTTTTTAAAAATCTCAGTAGTAGGACGGAGTCTGGAAATGTGCCCGATATGGCAATAGGCTCACCCCCTATTATATGGGACTTATAACATAAATAGTGAAAAGTGAGTAACAAAAGTGAGTAAGAACATTGTACAGTGGCATTTAGTGCCGTAATGTGCCTTCGAGGATAAAAGGCGTGATGTTATGTTATGTCCTAAGTACTCATTTTTATCACATTAAATAAGTAGACACTTAGCTTAGTAGGGCCGGATTTAGGGGTCCAGAGGCCTCGGGGCAACAAAGGAGTGGAGGCCCCCTTGCCCCAAATTATTTTCCAGATTGAGATCGAGGACGCTCGCTTGATTTCGAGGACGCTCGAAAACGATCGAGGACGCTCGATTGATTTCGAGGACGCTCGATAGATTTCGAGGACGCCCGATAGATTTCGAGGACGCTCGAAAACGATCGAGGACGCTCGATTGATTTCGAGGACGCTCGATAGATTTCGAGGACGCCCGATAGATTTCGAGGACGCTCGAAAACGATCGAGGACTCTCGATAGATTTTGAGGACGCTCGAAAACAATCGAGGATGCTCGAAAACGATCGAGGACGCCCTATAGATTTCGAGGACGCTCGAAAACAATCGAGGATGCTCGAAAACGATCGAGGACGCCCTATAGATTTCGAGGACGCTCGAAAACAATCGAGGACGCTCGAAAACAATCGAGGACTCTTGATAGATTTCGAGGACGCTCGAAAACAATCGAGGACGCTCGATTGATTTCGAGGACGCTCGATAGATTTCGAGGACGCTCGAAAACAATCGAGGACTCTCGGTTGATTTCGAGGACGCTCGAAAACAATCGAGGACGCCCGATAGATTTCGAGGACGCTCGAAAACAATCGAGGATGCTCGATTGATTTCGAGGACGCTCGATTGATTTCGAGGACGCTCGAAAACAATCGAGGACGCTCGATAGATTTCGAGGACGCTCGAAAACAATCGAGGACTCTCGATTGATTTCGAGGACGCTCGATTGATTTCGAGGACGTCCGATAGATTTCGAGGACGCCCGATTGATTTCGAGGACGCCCGATAGATTTCGAGGACGCTCGAAAACAATCGAGGACGCTCGATAGATTTCGAGGACGCCCGATAGATTTCGAGGACGCTCGAAAACGATCGAGGACTCTCGATAGATTTCGAGGACGCTCGACAGATTTCGAGTTTAAGAATTGAAGAATACCAATTGTTCACATACTGCAATTAATTTATATGTATACATTACATACATTAAAAAATATATATATATTCGATTATAGGTCGAGACACGGAATCGAATAGCCAACCTCCGAGGTTGCGGGCAAGTACCATCCCACTGAGCCATTGAGCCATTGGGGTACTCCCTCAAGATGGGTAGTAAATTGAAAGTGCTTATCAGAGCCATTTGAGATTTTGATATTTCACTGATTGCCTGATTGGAGTGAACAAATATAGATCAATGATTTCTGTTTCTGTTAATATTTAAAATCAATATAATCAAATAATCATGTATGTATAAAGTACTTTAGGCTGTAGGTAAAGGTAAAAGCGAAAAAAAAAAATATCAAAGAAAAGATGTTTACTAGGTTTACTAGTTGAAATTTGAAAGATTTTTTTTTCCGAAGTCTCTATTGTGGAGGCCCCGGGGCTTTCGCCCCGGTTGCCCCCCCCTAAATCCGGCCCTGTAGCTTAGTATTGTTATTGTGAACATCTCTATTACGTCTGCATAAAAATCGTATTTCTGAGGAGCAGCCTCCCAAATACCCCTTTAATTAACAACTACTCCAACCGTCTACGTTATGCATTCGTAATGTAAGGAAAATAATCAAAACTTTTATTTCTAGGTACGACTTGCCTGACCCCGAAACGTACCGGGACTTCTTCCGGTTGAATCCCCTGTTCGAGTTCCAGCAGCTATCGGCGACGTGCACGTACTTCCGGGGCTGTCCCATCACGCGGCTCGACGTCGCCATCGCTTACGACCTGCCAGAGCTCGTCGGCAAGTACAAGAAGATGGTGGAGACCGCCACGCCCCAGGGCATGCCCAAGAGTTGATGCCTCCGCGAACGAACGAAACCCGCACCACACTATACACCCGCTTTTTAATTTTAGCCAATTGGATTGGACATTTATTTTGGGCACATTTTGCATTTCTTCATCTAATCGGGCATCAAATCACTAGTTATTTTCGTTACATCGCATTTCTGTATTTATCTGTAATTTATTTTGCTTAATACTCGCTTGTTCCTGTTTTTGAGATGAATGATGTCGTATCGTATGTTTTATTGTGATTTTTCTTCGTGCGTTTATTAGTGGTGATGATAGAAAACGCAAGACAACTTCCAATCCTAATTATCGAGGTGTTTTTTATACTTGTCTCAAAAATGCAATAAATTACTAGTCATTATTGATGAAGTTTGTTAGTTACTCTTGTATCTATTCTAAGGTATGTAAATGTAGGTATTCCTACTACTAGGTCTAATAAATCCCGTACTTAAACGGTGTTTGCCGTTACTCTTTGTTAGTTATTAAAGAGACACAATGTGACTATGTATTTAAGTAAAAACAAAATAAAAAGAAACCGCTGTTTTATTTTCCTCGACACAATCGTTTATTTGGATAAAATTCAGATAGTAGTGCTGATCAACTTGAATAATATGAACAAACTAATGTGAGATATAAACATGCCATTTTTCGGGAAAAATCAGGCATAAACAAGTATGTGTATTTTTTTAAATGTTCATTTTTTTATTGGCATAAGCCAGTAACCGAGCTGACGAATCACCTGAAGGTAAGCAATCGGCGTCGCCCATGTACACCTGGAACACCAAAGCGTTACAAGTGCGATAGGTAACGGCCTTTTGGGAATTGGGAATTTTTGAAGGATGGAGGATTCGGGGTTTGGACCTCCGGTAACCTCACTCACACGACGAAACACAAAGCAAATGTTGTGTTTCATTTTCTATGGTTTGGTGTAATATCCGTTACACGATAAAATGCTTAGTGACTTATAGATTAAAAAATGTCTGTCAAGCTTTAAACTGTCAAGCAAATGTCAAACTAAATCGAAGCTTGTTGAACAGTTTTGGTTTCAGACAATATTTTAATAAGCCTTTGGAAAGCAGACTTAAAAGGTTAATTTGATAATAAATACATCCTATATTTACAGATATACAATAAATACTTAGTTATGCACACAGATTTAGCAGCCCATTTACATACAGACGAATGCAATGTTTTGATACGAAAGTTGATGGACTGCCATACTGAGGTAGGTCTGTAAGATAAAACAATATTGCATAACGAGTGAAATAAAAATAACGTATATAACAAGAGATATCTTAAAGCAATTACTTTTTTTCAGATCCTGATTCGTTCCTATATTTGAAAATAATAACCTCTTTGTTCACGCTTCATTGTTTTCATTCGGTTTAGGACGTCTACGACTTTTGATCAGTATCGAATGCAAAGTAAATAATTCCATGATATATTATTTGTTACAGCATCCATTTAGAAAGTTTATGGGATATTGCAATGATTATGATCGGGATATGAGAAAGTGTTTGAAAGCAGAGCGCCTTCAAAGACAGAAAGCCAACCTCGAAGACTCTCGCCGTAGACACGCAGAAATCCGAGCCAGAATATTAGCACAAGAGAGAGCTAAACATCAGCATTAACTTAACCATACAGCATTTTGACAGCATTTATTAAACATGACTACAATGGAGCCTAACATACTAGATTCAATACCAGACCTAAACAATCTTAAGTCATTTACAGAGAGATATTTTAGCAAAAGATACATTATAAATGTTGATGGAGTAAAGAATAATGATATCATGATTATGTTCCATTCAAACAGGATTGCCCTCTTGTGCCTGGCGCCAAGTCATTTCTTTTTTAGTAAGAGCAAAGAGTACAAAGTTAATTATACAGTAGGTAATGTAAACAGGTTGAAGAATGCTGTTAAGGGTAAGGGCAAGAAAGGAGGTCAGGCTCTGAACCCTAAATCAGTTGTATGCAAGATAGAATATGAAGACGGCACAAGTTTTGATGTTCCATGTGGCATGAAAGGTACTTTAGTAGAAGTAAATGAAGAGTTAGTGAACCACCCTGAACTCTTGAAGGAGTTTCCCGATGCTGATGGTTATATTGCTATAATATTATCTAGCATTGCTATTTCTGAAGCTACTAAAAATGAATTATTGACACCGGAAGAGTATTTAGATTTATTAAATAACGGTGTAAATGGTAAAGAAGATAAGAAATTAGAATAGATTTTGTTTGTTTTAAAATGTTGTTTTATTTATTTCATTTTTGACTATGCTAACATCCAAACATGACAGACACCTTAGCACACAGCCAGCAACTCCAAACCGCCACTTAGTACCTATGACCTATGTCCCTTACACACTTTTTTAGCTTCTATCACATTCACAATCACGCATGCGAGTGTCTGTCTATGTACAAAGAGGTCGATTTAATATCTCCTTTATCAGCATTACTAGGTACTCGCATCTCTTAACAGAAACTTTCGTAATCATTTCATTTTATCAACAAAAGCCATATAATTTTGAAGAATGAAATGGTGTTGAATATTGAAGTTCTAGAATTGTTTTTTATAATGAGAGTACCCAAACAATGTTAACGACCTTCTTAATTATTAAATATTGAATCGTAATGGAGCAAGATCTAATTATCATTAGCTCACTATTTGTTTTCGATAGCGTAAAATGTTTCCAATAAACACTCCCACCACTAACGAACTAGCGTTAATACTTATCAGGAGTTACCGATTGACCGCTGACCTTTTCTCATAACGACTATAGATATTGTTTGGCCGTCCGATGGTGTAATCATATTATTGTAAGAGTTTGGACAGTGAAAATGTGTTCGATAGCACGTACCCGAATTCTGCTTGCTCCAAAAGTAATTGCTCCCAAGCAAATAATTCCAGGAGCAGTTTCCTTGCGGTGGTTTAGTAACGAACCTAAGGCGACAAAGACACCGTTATTCAATTTGCATACGAAATATGGAGGAAGAGTGGTTGATTTCGCCGGATTCCTCCTCCCAGTGCAATATTCGGATTTAAGTTTATCCGAGTCCCACTTGTTTACAAGAAAAAGTGCCTCAATTTTTGATGTGTCTCACATGCTGCAGACCAACGTTCGTGGCAAGGATTGCATATCTTGGTTCGAGTCTATTTGTCCAGTCGATCTAAAGGGCATGAAAGATGGCTCCAGTTCTCTCACCGTGTTTTTGAACGACAAAGGTGGAATTATAGACGACTTGATTGTTACAAAAGTGAATGCAGAAACTTTGTATGTTGTCTCCAACGCTGGGCGAATGAAGGAGGACAAGAAGCATATGAGAGAAACATCCGAGTTATTCAGGAAGAAAGGTAATGACGTGAATGTAGAATTCTGGGAGACTAGCCAGAGAGCTTTGATTGCATTGCAAGGTCCTAAAGCAGTGGCAGTGCTGCAGACCCTTACGGATATTAAGCTGGAAGACTTAACGTTTATGACATCTAGAATGGGCAAAGTAGCCGGAGTAGAGTGTCGTGTAACCCGCTGTGGGTATACAGGGGAAGACGGTGTGGAAATATCAATACCCGCTGCCGATGCAGAACACGTCACAGAAGCATTATTACAATCCAGCGATGTGAAACTTGCGGGCCTCGGAGCGAGGGACTCGTTGCGTCTTGAAGCTGGACTATGCCTTTACGGCAACGACATCGATGAAAGTGTTACACCCGTCGAAGCAAATTTAACGTGGCTTATCGCCAAACGCAGACGCACCGATGACAACTTCCCAGGATCGTCAATCATACTGCGTCAGATAAAGGAAGGCGTAGCTAAAAGACGTGTGGGAATCAGGATGGAAACTGGTCCACCAGCAAGGAAAAACGCGGTGTTGAAAGATGCTAAAACTTCAGAAACCGTTGGTACTGTAACTAGTGGCTGTCCTGCCCCATCACTTGGAGTTAACGTTGCGATGGGCTACGTCAGCGAGTCTCTGAAGAAGGCAGGCACGGAGCTCTTAGTAAACATTAGAGGGAAAGACATTCCCTGCGTCGTCGCTAAAATGCCTTTTATCCCTTCAAAGTACTACATAAAAAAATAAAGAATTAATTTTATGAAATGATACTTTTATTTACAAAACTTTTTACATAACAGATATAATTGCTCCATTCAATACAATAAAATATAATTCCGTCATTTTTCTTAACGAAAACAATTGAAATTGCTATTACTATTTAACACAATAATAATTGAAAGTAACATTACATTAATATAACAAGTCTTTTCTTAAAAAAGGCCATAGACACAAACAGGTATACTTAGTACTTACCTGTGTGTTCACATGATCATACAAGTTGGACATGTCTCGAGGAATGTGAGATATATTTTTGCACTTTACTGTGTAATACTGTTCTCATTTCATTACTCTACAATGTACTTAACTATCACAGGAACAATTCACTAAATGGTTAATGGAATGATCTGGTATCTAAATTTAATCCAAATTGATAATTCTATAAAATTATACTATGTGGGGCTTGAGCGATTGTCATAGTTTTTTATACAGTCTTAACGTTATATCAGTTCTCCCTGAGAAATATGCCTTGCATTATCCTTATTAAAACTTTTCATAATACTTTAAATGTTTGTATAACTACATTAAGTACAAACTCTGGGGCCGTTGTGTGTTTTACATTGAAGTAGTCGTTTGGTTGTGACCGTGACTCGCAATCTCCGGTTAGTCCGCTGTCACTTGAAGTCTGGTCCGTCCATAAAGTTGGACTGTGTGAGTCGCGTGAAATCATCGTTGAGTTTGTTTATTCTATCAGTATACTGGAATTGTAAACATATGTTACAAGCTATCTATATTTTAGGTAATTTAACATGAGTTAATAATAAATAATCCTTTAAAGTCTTACATCGGTTTGTTGCGAGTTGTGCGCCTGCGCTTGTTTTCCCTTCCTCTCTTCCTGCAGCCTACAGTTGATGTGATAATTCAACTGACTCTGCAGCTTTATGAATATCTTCCTGTACTCGTCTTGTATTCTATTCATTTCATTGTTCACGTGAGCATCCTTTTTCGTTACATAATCCTGCAAAAATATTTTTTTTATCATTTTATCATTTTCATTCTATGTTTGAATAAAACTAAAAGTATTGAAAATTTGCATAACCTACCTTATAAGTAAAAATAGTTTTCTTAGCATTCTTGTACTTGTCTTGTATAACTTTATGTTCAGCTTGCAGCTTCTCATATTTCTGTTCTAATTGAGCTATTTTCGTTTGCAATTCTGCGATTTTCGTTTTCATCGCCGTGCATTCTTTACTCGTAGAACTGCTTCGCTGTTTGAAATCTTCTCGTTCATGCTTTAGAACGTCTTCTAAAGAACCGAGTCGTGACGCTCTTTCCTTGTACCTCTCTGCTTTCTGTTTCCAATCCAAGATAGTGTCCTTAGCTTTCTGACATTCATTTTGTAGTTCATTATGTTCTTTGATGAGTTCTGAAATCTCACTTTCTTTAGATTCCAGTATCTGTGTGACTTTAGCCCTCTCTGCGAGTATAAACTCTTTTAACGCTTCAACCTCCTTCGCTTTTCTCTCAAGCAGTTCTTTTATTTTGCCAACTGTTTCAATGTGTTCGTTCTCAATTTCTTTAATACGTCTCGCGCAGTTCATCTCTACTGTTTTCATTTCTAGTGTAAACTTTTCAGCTATTTGGTCTCTTATTGCTTTCTCTTTCATCATCAGGGCGGTCTGTAAGTAGAAAATATTCGATGCACTAATTATGTGGATTATAGTTTCACAAAAGCGGAGAAAACACAATACTTGCATTTCCATTCACTGTCCTTAGTCACGAAAGGCTTCAATAAGAATAAAAAATAACATCTTGAAATCAAGCAACTTTAAAAAAAATTAGCAATAAACAAAAAAAATATTCAAGTACGCATATTGTGCCTAGGCATAGACAATCAAATGCCAGTCCAATGCTTATATCAATAAATGCATTTTACAATACCTTAGCAGCCATAGCATCATCACAATCCTGCACCAGTTGTTCAATGCTAGAATGTTCCGAGGCCTGCGAGCGCGGACTAGTCGGCCGCTCCTCCGTGTTAGTACCAATACTGCGCTGCTCCCGTAGCTTGTTGAACCGGTCTATTATATACTGCTGGAAGAACTCCGCCTTGCCTTTTAACTCCTTCATTAATGTTTCGTTGCTTTCTTGAGACGCTGATAGAATATAATATTTATTAAATTCAAATTCGGTTGTATTTAGTAGATGGGCCCCACACTAGGATTTTCTCCTGTATCGTGGGATTGAGGGCAGTAATAAGTATTACAGGTTATATGGAATTGAGTGTCTGTCCAGTTTAAAAAAGGTCATGGATTTAAGAAAGTGCCTAAGCCATAGAGAGGATAGTGAATTTGTTCATAGCTTACATAAGAATGACATTAATTACAATATTTCGAAAGTACACTTACCCAACCGTATAGTACATTTGCTGAGCTGATCATCTAAATACTTGATATGTTTCACATGCTTCTCACAGTGCGCACACGGCTCCCTCTCTTTTCGCATGGCTGACTTTTCATCTGGAGAACAAAGTTTATTAACTAAGTATTTTAGATTCACACAAATAATGCTAGAGATTTTAAAATGTGTACCTTCAGCTTACTGAAGGTGGATTAAAACCTACACATAACATGTTTTGGTAAATCAAAAGTTCAAAATCAAAAAAGCAGAAGCTTAAAATAATATTTTGCCTGATTTAGGGACCAATTACAAGAAGGCATATACCTAACCAATTGTGTAATATCCAAGTATCATTATGCTCTACTTATCAATAAATATATGTTCTAGATGTTATGTTCCGCAGTAGGCATCCTATGGCTGATATTATGATGCTAATGATCAATAAATAATATCAAATTAACTAAAAATCGCGGGTTACTCACGTGAAAATACTGAGAAAAGCTCTACTAGTTTCGAAACGTAGAGGGATTCTTCCTCATGAGCAGCACAGCGCAAGCGCAAGGAATCACACTGACGTAAGCGCCAACGCTAGCTAGTAGGCTGCGCGACATTACCGTGACCGCGCATGTTTACTTGAGTAATCCGCGATTTTAAGTTAATTTGATATTATTTATTGATCATTAGCATCATAATATCAACCATAGGATGTCTACTGCGGAACATAACATCTTGAACATATATTTATCAAACCTAATAAACGAAAAATCTAAAATACCAACCTTGTAAGTATTTATCAAGTTTCTCAGTAAACTCTCTCTGTTTATCAGTGAACTCCCTCTGCAACTCCGATATTCTCTTGTTGGCTCTATCCAACTCCTCTTTACAGTTGTTCAACTCTGCCATCAACTTCTCTATGTGCTGCTTCTGCTTCTCCATTCTCTCTACATAGTCCATCTCTTGTGATTTGTAGAGTTCCTTCTCTTTTTGTATTTTTGATTGCAAGTCTTTTAGTTCCCTTGATACTGTGTCGCGAGAGCTACATGCCTGGAATTCAATATTATTTATCATTTCAAAATGTCATTGACATAAATGGATCTACATCTAACGAACACTCAGTCAAATTTCTTGTCTGTCACACACAACTAGATAATAGATTTTCTTTACTGCAAGTCGATAAGGTTTAAAATCTCTTCTTCGTCTGATAAGCACTAAATATAAAATGAACTAAAAAAACGTATTCAGCGTACATAATTAATTGGCTGAGAAATTTATAAGTATAGATAGACATTTCTTTTGTAAATAAACCCTGTTACCTACCTGTAGATATAAAGTTTTCAACTCCCCATTCTCTTTGAGCGTGTCTTTGAGCTGGCAGCTATAACGTTCCAGTTCGCGCAACAAATCCGCATTCGCTTCTTGCACGATAGACGCGCGGCTGCCTTTTTCTGATTTGAGCTTCTCGTAGTCTAATTCTAGTTGAGTGTGTTTGAGATCCAACTGGAAAGAACAACATAAAAAAAAATACACCCATATAATAAAATATAATTATATCAAGCCCTATATATTTCACGAAGCCACGGAGGGAAGGCCTTTACCTCAATGTACTTAGCCTAATGTACATTTATAACAAACATAAACCAAGTCTATGCAAGTAATGTAGACTATAATAAGTAAATGTTTAAAGTCGTGTTTCATACATACATTTTTCAATTCACTCCTAACTTCCTCTAGTTCAGCTTGTAGACTTTCATTCTGCTGTTTATAGTTCTCAAGCAGTTCACTGTCAGAGTTACTGCCGAGTAACTCGAGCTTGTTCTGTAACACTGCCATACGAGAGTTGAGCTGCATCTCTAGACCTTTCTGCTCTTCGAATTTCGCCCGAAGATCCAATTCTTGTTTGCGATGCTGTTCTATCTTTTTATCCCTGTAATAAATAAGAAATATATATCATACTTTAGTTTCCTTTAAAATGTACAAAGAATACTTTTGTATGAAAACCTACAATTTTATTCAATTTGAGGTAAGTACCCCATAACATTTGATCTATCTTACCTTTTACTAATTTCTTCCTGTAATGTCGATAACTTTTGCATCTGTATTTTGTATCTGCTCAAAACTTCTTTGAGAGTCGACAATTTTCCTGGAGAAGGTGGTTCACCTGAAAATAAGAGAATTTTTATTAAGGTCTGCTTATATATTTCACTTGTCTTAGAAGTGCATTAACTGTTCTATAATTTATAACAGTAAACTCAATATGTTTTTCTTCATCAGTAAAGCATAGTCAAAATCATTTATTTCAATTAGACCAAGAAGGCACTGTTGAATGTCAAACAAATATTAAAAATGTCAGTCTGTTCGTCAGTCCTCTAATGAAGCTATTTCCTCGTTTCAAATTATAGATTCTTATGGAGAAGAACGAGCAAGAAACTTCATAGATCCTCCATAGGTATATATCTTGGTTACATTGTTTTTTTAATTCGATTATGTGAGAACAATGTAACACCAATAGTCAGCATAGGATAGTATAGGCCACTTACCAATATAAGTGTTTTCAGGTAAAGACTCCATTAGAATCTGGTGTAGTGTTGTTCTCCAGTGTTCATATTCCTTCTGTGTGCCAGCTAGTTTGTTTCTGTATAGAACTAACTCATGTGCCGTCAACTCTAGCTTAGACTGTAACAAAATTATTTATATTGTAACGAATTCAAAGAACGATTCAAAAATTTTCCAAGGCTTCAGAATAACTAATAAGTTTCAGAACGTAATGTAAGCAGCTCAAAAAGGAATGAGTATTAGAAAAAATAAATAAATATTATTTTCAGTATTAATTTAAAAATACTACCTTTTTTTCGAAGAGAAAAGGACTGATCTTACTGCGTGCCCAAAGCCTCGCAGTAAGCAAGAAATTCAGTAGGATATAAAAAAATGTGTGATTGGGAAAACAACTAAATCATCATTAATACAATTTTAATATAAAACTTACTCCCATCTCCTTCACTTGTTCTCTAGCTGCATTTCTTTCAGTAGTTAGTTGAGACACTTTTTCTTTAAGCTTTGTGGTCTCTCCATTCACAAGTCTACTCTGTGCAGCCTCTAGTTCACTGGCTAATCTGTTTATAGTGGCGCCTTTTTCTATCAAAATGTCTTCCTTCTCCCTGTCTTTCTCCATACATCGTCGTTCTAGTGTCTTTATTTCGTTGTCCTGTGAATTTACAAAATTAATTGTATTGTATTGTGTATGAAAATATAACATTATTGAAGTTTCGGATATTTTTGTGTTTGGTTTATACTTACTTTTTCGTCAAGTCTATTTTTAGCTTTAGTCAAATCGTTTTGTAATCTTTCCATTTCATCACGATGTCTGAAAAAATGTCGTGTTGTTTAGTAAAATTATTATTCTACCCATATCTTATCCATATTGTTCGGAATACATACCTATCTTGCTGTTCCCTGAATAAAGCATCAGTATCATGTGTGTGGGCCACCTGTAAACATAGACTTTGTATCAATTATTTCTTCATACCACTAAAGCAAAAACTAAAACCTTTTCTAATGGATATAAAAAGGAGTTTGTGAATTCTTTATCTTACCTGAAGAGTATGAAGTCTTTGCTGTACATCCTGTAGGCTGATATTAGCTGAGCGGAGTTCCAATTTGAGCTGATCCTTCTCCTGGTCACTTTCTACTAACTTCTCAGTCAGGGCTGTTACTTTTTGCTCCAGCTCAATAATTTTGTGCTTACTTGATGCTGGAAAAAATCAATACAATTCATATTTGTTTTCTTCTTTTTGAACTTATTAAAATTTGTAGTTTTTTTAAAGGCTATGCTTAAATATGCTACACTTAATACTGTACTTTATTAATATGCTTAAACAACAATCAACAACTCAGTTGAATGGAGAAAATCAAGCACCACTTAAGAATTAGAATAATAATCAAGGAACGAATAATACCAAGCAAATGATGAGCTTCCTGAAGTGACAACTCAACCTTGTCTCTGTCATTGATGGCGGCAGCGAGACGAGCTCGTAAGCTGTCTATCTCAGTGTCCAGCTTCTGCAACTGCCCAGCTAACTGCTGACATTCTTTTACTCGGATCTGTTTATACATAGAACATGTCATATTAATAAGTAAGACTATAGTCAGAATTTTAATTAGATTCCAGATTTGACAATAGCTACTGTCATTTTGTGAAATAATGATACCACATATAATAGTGTAGTGATGGACACAAAAATCGATAAACAATCAGTGTGTGTGTTTTATAATAAATGTTACAGAAAGTGACAGGATAGCGATAGCGATGACGGCGACAATTTAAAACAAAAAGTAAAAACTAAAAAGGAAAAAAAAAACTATTAGTGGTCATACGTACTTATAGCTTACACACCCACTGATAGGTTAGAAGTCGGTGCCACAAGTTTTAAACAAAATTATTCATTAAAACCTTAATAGATACCTAACATTATTGAGCTGTTTACAATTTTATTATGGATTATACCAGCTGTGACTTTTATCTACTTTATATTTTATTGTGGGTTTGTGGCACCGACTTCTTATCAGTGGGTGTGTAAGCTATAAGTACGTATGACCACTAATAGTTTTTTTTTCCTTTTTAGTTTTTACTTTTTGTTTGCCATTTGTTTTTGAAGTCGGTTTTTTTAAACGCAGTTTTTTAATTTTATTTTATACTTTTTAGTTTAGTACTTTGATATATATTTATACAAAACCCACATGGATGCAAAGTTTTCATCAATACAAATTATGCAAGTTCAAACACCGGGTGGGTACTCTTAACCATTGAGGAGTCCCTTAGCTATCATACTACTTCGTCATAGGACCTTTAATGACCATCCCCCCCCCCCCCCCATCTAGGCGTAAAGTCCTCATCAATACAAATTAATCAAACCTAAACACAAAATAGCTACTGTTAACCGTTAAGGAGTTCCCTCAACTATCGTACTACTTTATCATCAGACCCTTATTGACAATTACACCCCACTCAGGTGTAAAGTCCTCATCAATACAAATTAATCAAACCCAAACACAAGGTAGCTACTGTTAACCGTTGAGGGGTTCCCTCAATTATCGTACTACTTCATCATCAGACCCTTATTGACAATTACACCCCAATCTAGGTGTAAAGTCCTCATCAATACAATTTAATCAAACCTAAACACAACAAAATAGCTACTGTTAACCGTTGAGGAGTTCCCTCAATTATCGTACTACTTCATCATCAAACCCTTATTGACAATTACACCCCACTCAGGTGTAAAGTCCTCATCAATATAAATTAATCAAACCCAAAGACAAGGTAGCTACTGTTAACCGTTGAGGAGTTCCTTCGACTATTGTACTACTTCATCATCAGACCCTTATTGACAATTACATCCCACACAGGTGTAAAGTCCTCATCAATACAAATTAATCAAACCCAAACACAAGGTAGCTACTGTTAACCGTTGAGGAGTTCCCTCAACTGGCTCTCGGCTCCATCATCAGATCGGCTCCAGACCTTTATCAGATTGTAGTGGTTTTTAATACTTAATGAAAAAATTAACAAATGCCCTAGTCCCTATAATTTTTAAAAGTTCCCCTCGGTTTCCCTGGTCTTCCATCATCAGATCCTGATTTCCTTATCATGGGACATTCTGGAACTATCTCCTTTCTAACAAAAAAAGAATTTAAAATCGGTTTTAAACAACGGAGATATCGGCGAACAAAACATAAAAAAAAAAAAAAAGCATATATACGGTCGAATTGAGAACCTCCTCCTTTTTTTGAAGTCGGTTAATAAAATAACTTATTACCATAATACATCTATCTGTTTTATTTGTCATGTTCGTTCATGATTACATTTTTTTATTTATTTCACACACAATTATAAAAGAAAAGTCTCAGATCGTTAATTAATCGTCAAAACTAAATTATCGGTTCAGAAATATTTAATTTCCTGATATACTTAGTTTACGAGAGTAAAATTATAAACTAGAAGAATCGATCCAGAAATATTGCATTTCCATATCGAATAATTTCGCAACGTCACTATTTAGTACTTGTCATAACGTTGCAACACTGAAATTGTCAAATCTGGAATCGAATTAAAATTCCGAGTATAGTAATAGACATGAACTTAAAACAATCCAAATATAAAATAATACATTTTTTTATTTAGTTGGTGTATTGTACTGTGGATTCACATGCGACATTGTGTCGTATTTTCTATTGTATATTATAATTCATATGATATCTAGCAAACGGATATTAATTAATTTATAATGGACTAGCTATTCTCTCTGTGGTTTTACCCGCTCTGCTCCTATTGATCATAGCGAGATGTTTTATAGCCTGTAGCCTTTCTCGATAAGTGGACTATCCATCACAAAATAAATTAGAGATTCAAATTGAACCAATAGTTCCAGAGATTTGTGTATTCAAACAAACAAACAACTCTTCAGCTTTTTATAATAGTAAAAGATAAGATTTATTCTACTTACATCATACATAACTTTAAGTTGTTCATTGTTCATGTATTCTTGTCTGTCACAGTTGTTTATACCATTCATGTGACCTGAAAATTTGTACACAACATTTAATACATAATATTCTTTGTTGTCTTTATTATGGCTAGACCATAACTTTATTGATGACATTTCTATCTAATAATAAAATTCATACAACATAAACTTTGACAGAATTCAATAGACAAGACCACAATACCTCTAAATTCTTGTTGGAAATAATGGTTTTGACCATCACCAGCGCCATAGGGACTAAATTGTGCTTTTAAAGCTTCCTCCTGATGTCTCATGTGACCAACATGGTTTTTGGGAGTCTCACAGTACAACTTGGGTGATTCTGAACCATGTTCATTCTCTTTTAAGTGGTTTAGGGACTCCACATAAGTTGGTGGCAAACCCGTCCTTGTTTGTTGGACTGAAACACAAAGTAGCTGTTAGAAAGTAATTGTTATAGATATGTATCAAAAATGTAATGTAAATAGACAATAAAACATACTGTAAGCAACAACAACCTAATGTATTTTTGCAAACATTCTTAAAGTTCCATTATACACAACACAAAGTAATCAACACCCAAGTTATTTTCTTGTTTGTAACTACAAGTGACTGTTAAATTTTAAGTGATTGTGGTGCCTATAAACATTTAGCAGAGTAATAACTGAATAGATAGCTATTATGTACCAACCGCCATTGCTTTGAGCTGGATCCAATGTATAGTTGCCACTACTGTTGACTGAGCTAGCCTCATCGTCGTCCAACAGGTCATCGAAGGCATTAGCCAACTTATGTTTCAACTAAAAAGAATAGAACAATATTACAATGTTGTTAACACAATCACAACGCAACAAGCACTCATTGTACACAGCTTTTGACAGATCAATTAAGTTTACATTGTTTACGACCAACCGACCTCCTCATTCCTTCGTTTCTGGTCTTCCAGTTCCTCCTGTTCCTCTAGTCTGTCTTGAGCACTATTGTTTATGTGGATACTCGCTGCACCTTGAAACAAACTCATTCCGGGGCCATCCATATCGCTTGTTTAGCCTCTCAAAAGACGAGGCACTGTACAATTATCACTTAACAAATTTCTACAGTTGAGCACTTAACAACAATCAATCATAATATTACGCTTCATTCAAGCGTGTGGGAAAAGTGTTGTAATTATTTTTTACAAATTATAATAACCAAAACAAGTTTTTGAAAATAGTTCATCAATGTTACCAGTATCGCGCTACTTTTTGTTTTATTATTTTTTAATATTGCGATCTTGATTGAATTCAAAGTCAACCATTTGAACCATTTAATTTTAATCCATGTGTATGTTTGATTGTAAGTACATGCATGGATTAAGCAACCCCTATACTTATTATCTCTTTGGGTTAAGCACAAAATCTACAGTTTAAATTAAAAAGGTAAAGGTTTTTTTTAATGATGCGAGTTCCTTCCCTTATCATAAAGATCTTTTTATTTTTTTGTTATCATTTACATTGAAATACATCTAATCCAATGAAAGTTATATTGTGTGATTTTTTTTATGAAATAAGTTTTAGAAAACGGATCACCTGATTGTACCTAAACAATCGGCGCCGCCCATGGACATCCGAAACACCAGAGGTGTTATGAGTGCGTTACCGGCCTTTTCGGGATTGAATTTGAGGATTATTCGGGGATTGGGGAGATTGGGGAAGGGGGTAAGAACGGGCCTCCGTTACCATGTTGTAATCAGTTAGACCTTTTAGTTATTTATCAGTCTGACTCGTTATTTTCGACTTATTATTGCTTATTTAAGCTTTCTACAAAAATTATGCTGCGTAAAATGGTGTCACCAAATGTGACAGCACTGACAGAGTGACAGTCTACTGACCAAAGTGTCACTGTCACTGCCACTGTCCTGTCCAAATCCAAAACTATTAAATATACGTGTCGTAACTCGTAAATCGTAATTTGTGCATGAACATGACACTGATTGCATATTTTGTAATCTATTCGGTATAAAGTCCGTTTTTTGCACTTTTAGGCTTTTATGAATTAGTTTTTATTTAAAATTATTTGTTCAATAACCCACATTCCTAGAGGCTAATGTGCATAGTGGTTTATTTATCCTACTAAACCTTTGTAGGTTATGACAATATAAATATTTTATTACATTAATTTAAAAATTACTACTGTCAAATAAATTCTAATATAAAATGGCGTTTAATCCGGTAACACACGTTCTTTTTGATATGGACGGTTTGATACTGAGTAAGTTTTGAGACGAATATTATTTGTAGTAATAAAGTAAAACAAAACTTAGAGCTAATGTACACCTGCTTAATATTATAGTTTTCCACTGCTCTGCGTTATTTTCTAGCTAAAACTGCTGAACCCTTTGGTTTAGTTTGGGCTTAGAACTTTCATATCTGTTGAGATTAAGTCAAAGTATGTTGCCCTTTATAACATAAAGTGCAACTTAAAGCTCGATATCATGTATGAGGTAGACAAATGCATACAGACATTTTATTCATTCACCACCTTTATTTATAGATACAGAAGAGTTATACACAGAAGCATTCCAAAACATTGTCTCCCGTTATGGGAAAAATTACACTTTTGAATTGAAACTTAAATTAATGGGATTACAATCTCTTGAAACAGCTAAAATGATTGTATCTGAACTCGAGTTACCAATGACCATTGAAGAATTCATTGAAGAAAGTAACAAACAATTTAAATTGTTATTTCCCGAGGCTCAATTGATGCCAGGTAAAATGATAAATAAAGTTAAATGAAAAATATTACTTGACCACAGATTAGACAACTACTTAACTTACAACTTATAACTATCTATTTATAGGTGCCAAGCGGCTGATAGAACATTTCCACCAAAACAATGTTCCTATTGGACTTGCAACAAGTTCAAGCAAAGACAGTTATGATTTGAAAGTCACCAAGCATCACTTAGAGTTGTTTGATCTATTTCCTTATAAGACATTTGGATCATCTGATCCTGAAGTTAAGAATGGGAAACCTCATCCAGATATATTTTTGGTATCTGCTAAGAAATTCCCCGGTAATCCAAAGCCAGAACAGGTAAAACATTATTTTCAAATTATTTTGATAACTATGTTATCAGTTAGAACAAGCGAAAAATATTTTTTTTATAGAAGGTATAATTTTTAAACCTCTTAATAAAAATTATATTCCTTCAATTTTTTTTAGTGTCTTGTCTTTGAGGATGCTGTAAATGGAGTAACAGCAGCCAAAGCTGCTGGCATGCAGGTTGTTATGGTACCAGATCCCAGGGTACCCAAGGAGTTGACAAATGATGCTACTCTAGTGATCAACAGCTTACTAGACTTTAAACCTGAACTCTTTGGTTTACCGCCATTCAAATTTTAGTATTAACATAATCAAATATTTTCTTTCTTTTTTTTGAATTGTTTGTCTACCTCTTATATGAGATTTTTTGTTACAACTTTAATGCATTTTATTATTGTGATTAATTTTATTTTTATTGTTGTTTATTTATTTTTACTAGACATACATCATGTATGATTTAACCATATAAATGATGAGTGTATAATATAATAGCAAAACTCTATTTCCACTGAGTACCTAAATAGATTGCACACTTTTATCACAATTTGAACACAATTGTACATTATTGTTCAATCAAATATTAAATTAGAATGAATAGTACAATATTATTAAATTTACAAATTCATCTGTCATGCAACATTTATGTGCACTCTGGAAATAAATTGTAAAGTACAAATTCAAGTTAATGATATTACCAATACCAAGGTTAAGAAAGGATACAAAGTATCTAAAATATAAGATGCATTACTTATTGCATCTCTAAAATAAATAATAAGTGGCATAATATATCATAAACTGTACAAAACCATTGCTGTGATTTAATTACCTATGTATTAGTTATGTAAAGGCTTGGACAGACATTTGAGATAAGATATTAATTAACATAACAACATCTCAGTCATATGGCATTACTGTAGAAGCCATACATAGAGTACAGATTGTGAAATAAAACAGGGTCTTACATTAACTTATTTATTGTATTATTTGATTAAAAATAAATAAAAATGTTCAAACCTGTGACACATGTTTTGTTTGATATGGATGGCTTGTTATTAAGTAAGTGTGAATCAATCATTAAAACATTATTATTACTTTGATATCTATTTAAATAGAAAATTTTCTTTTTTAGATACAGAGGAGCTGTATACAATAGGGTTCCAGCAAGTAGCATCTCGGTTCGGAAAAGAATTTACATTTGAGTTGAAATGTAAAATTATGGGTCAGCAAAGTAAAGAGTTCGCAGGAATTATTATCGAAGACCTTGGCCTGCCACTTACAGTTGATGAGTTCTTAACAGAAACTCGAGCGATTTTCGATAATTTATTTCCGCAATGCAAGATTATGCCTGGTGAGAATTCATTATCTTTGTACTTGTAGTATCATGAATCATAAAGTAATAAATAATTTCTTGTTAATTTACGATTTTTTTTAAAATGAGTCGATAGTCTAACGCCATTGTAGTTTTTTAGGTTCCCACTCAACAATCGCAACAATTCTTTTTTATTTTCCCATAACTTGTTGGTGAAGGTAAGCACGGAGTCCTAGGCCCTAAGAAACTATATAAGTTTATGAGAGTCGCGACATTATTACTTCAAGTTACGAGACTTCATTATTTTTGAAATCAGCTCAATTCTATTATTAAATACCTATGTGAAGAGAACAAAGTCTAAGTACCTACCTATAAAAGATATTACAATTTACAGGAGTTGAAAGACTAGTCCGTCACCTCCACGACCACAATGTTCCTATTGGATTAGCGACAAGCAGTAGTAAGGAGTCTTACGATTTGAAGGCCGTCAATCATCAAGAGCTATTCAACCTGTTTCCTTGCAAAACATGGGGAACATCTGACCCTGAGGTGAAAAAGGGCAAACCGTCTCCCGACATCTTTTTTGTGGCTGCCAACAAATTCCCAGACAAACCAGCCCCAGAGAAGGTAATTTTTATACCTGATAGGTACTATGTGAAACCAACCACTGTCAATCTGTTAAGAAATCATAAATATTCATGCATGGAAATAACGTTAAGAAAGGGCTATTATGGCTACTAAAAACATCTGCACAAAGTGATCCATCCAGGTCCATGACACAGACTTCAAGCAACTAACTATTCATGTAGGTACTACTAAAAAAACATGATGAACATTAATTATTTAAGTACATTAAAATAATCTAGAAAAAGTAGTTAGTGAATTTTTTATTATAAAAAACATTTTTCAAATAGTCATCGTGAATTTGGTTTTATTTTTAATATCAGTATTTTATTTTCATTTTAGTGTTTGGTGTTCGAAGACGCTCTCAACGGAGTGAAGGCGGCGCGTGCAGCGGGTATGCAAGTCGTCATGGTGCCCGACCCGCGTCTGGATCGTTCGATCGCTTCAGAGGCCACGCTAGTATTGGACTCCATTGCAGACTTCAAACCAGAACTATTTGGTTTACCGCCATATAAAAATTAAAAGTATGCCAATGATTACACAAATTATTTTTTAAAGCAATTAATTTCTTGGAATAAAATGTGTTGATGTACTTATTTACTTGTGATTATTTATATTATATCATATTTAAAGTAGACCCAAAGGGAAGTGTTCTAAACATGAATATATTATTGTAAAGTTTAGTTATTTGTTGAAATAAAACTACAAAATGGTGCTGTGTAGTTCTGTTTTTTATTTCAAATATGACTAGATATATATTATCGAGGTCAATGTTTAACATATTCAGGTACTTGTAAGAGGTGTAATACTGTCTGTATTTTATACTATACATATTGAAAAACATTAAATGTTTATCAATTAACAATGTGACACCAAAAAAATATTTAGTTCTACTTATGTAGTTGTAACTAAAATAATAAGTACTGATCATAAACAATATGTTGATTGACAAATTGACAATATTTACATACAAGCACCAACAAGTACTTATAACACAAATTATCCTAATTATCGTAAGCTGGAAGACCAAATAACTCAGGTTTGAAGTCCTCCAAAGACTTCAGAACCAATGTAGCAGTCTGCAGTTGTTCAGCCTCAATGCGAGGATCAGGCACGGCTACCACTTGCATGTTGGCAGCATTAGCAGCTTTTATGCCGTTTACGGCATCTTCAAACACAAGGCACTGGAAAACAAATTTTCTTTTAGCTTCTGACAAACCAATGCATGGACACACTATCAAGAATATAACTAAAAGGGTTTTATGCTACCAACTTACATCTTCTGGTTTTGGCTTATCAGGAAATCGAGATGCACAGACTAGGAATATGGCAGGGTCTGGCTTGCCCTTAGTGACCTCTGGATCTGTGGATCCCATAGTGAGGTGTTGGAAAAGACTCAAGAACTCCTGGTGGTTCTGCATCTTCATATCCACACTGTCCTTGCTGGAGCTAGTGGCCAGAGCTATTGGAACTCCTTTCCGATGCAAGTGTTCTACTAACTTTTGAGCTCCTGTAAAAGTTTTGATTAACTTGTATGAGAAATTTTTGATTATGGTGTTTTTTGTTAAAATATTTCTGCTTACAAGGGTAGTATATAATAGATTAAAAATTTAGAGCTCAGTGTAAGGAGCAATAAAACTTATCAAAAAATATCCATCTGGATATTTGTTTGATCTGTAATAATGACTAATTGTTAAGGTATTTACCAAGTAGCTTAAATGTCAAGTAATTGTAAAAGTTAGTGTAGATATTGGTGAAATAAAAATAAGATTTATTGAAGTGGTAGTATTGAATTTATAAATAGAATATGTACACACATCATGCAGTGGATTTCCAAATTTAATTTTACCTGGCATAAGCTGCACTTTAGGGAACAGTACCTCATAATATTGGAAACTCTGCTTCATAAACTCCTCCTTGGTAATCGGTAGGTCCAATGTCTTAATTATTTTTTCAGCACATTCATGACCTTGGAATCCCAAGAGGCTAGCTTTGATTTCCCAGGTAAAGGTTTTTCCATATTTAGCACAAACATTAGTAAAGGCTTCAGTGTATAATATTTCAGAATCTGAAAACATATAAATAAGAACAATAATTTCATAAATTGTATTGCACAATCGCTGCATCATACCTACTTACTGAATTAATTTTAACAACCATCTATTTAATTGTCATGCAATAGGTATTTTTAAAATCTTACCCAGTAGTAATCCGTCTAAATCGAACAATACATGAGTGACTTTTTTGAACTGCATTTTAAAAATACTTCTCAAAAAGATATATTATGTCCTTACGAATATTAGTCTTTTCCTTTTCCCTTATTTTATTTTGTAGTCGCAGTTTTACGATAGCGATAGCCTTTGACCTGAACGTTTAGAGCATAAGACGATGACGGTGATGTATTATGTAAGGTCTAACATCGTATAAGTAATTATTTTGATGTTTCTTTTCCAGTTAATTTCCTACTAATACAATACAGATTGTCAGTTTTAAAATTATAGCTAAAATTAGCCTTTGACGTTTTCTTTCATGTAAACGTTTCATTTTTCAAGTTCATTGTCAGTGCAAATTTTTAATGTTTATTTTTCTCTTGTTGTTATTTTATTTCACAATGAATTTGTATGTTTAATAATGCATTTAATAACAGTAATTTTACGTAAAACTTTCCCATTGAGAAAATTTTATCGGCATGCTTTGTGATTTCGTTGAATAGTGTCTTGCTGCGTAGAAGGAACCGTATGTTATTTAAAGGGGAGTTTTCGCGTGGCAAGAAATGATGATAAAATAAAATTATAATAATCTGAAAAATAGAAGAAATTTAAAAGAAATTGGTTTTGTTTAAATGGATACAAAATGTTATTTATAAAATATTATGTCTATTATAGTTTATTAAGTCAGGCTAGTGGGCTAATTTTCTAAACGACATCATTAATGGTTAATTAGTGAAACGAGGCTTTAATAGCGGGAATATTTAAAACTGCATTAATTCTTTACTTGAATTTCAGTCATGAAAATTCGTCCCATTAGTACATATATTGAAATTCATTAATATTTCCTTGTTTAATATTGAAATACACTATTTAAAAAAAATAAATCAATACCTATTTTGTCTTAGACTGTACGCTATACATACGTTCGATCCATCATTATTATCGACTATTATTGTTTGAATTAAATTCAATCCCTAAATTATTGAAATTACAATGTAGAGCAATTAGAATCTATTGTAATGGATATTTTTAAAATAATTATTTTTCACTGCCTCGTTGGCCGAGTGGTCGCAAGTGCGACTGCCGGGCAAGGGGTCTCGGGTTCGATTCCCGGGTCGGGCAAAGTATTATTGGGTTTTAAAAAATCTCAGTAGTAGCACGGAGTTTGGATATGTGCCCATTATATGGCAATAAGTTCACCCTCTATTACAGGGGACTCATAACATAAATAGTGAAAAGTGGTACCTAAAATAAGTCTGCTTCCGCGAAAACTGTAAAATGTCGAAAGAATTCACTGTGTTAATGATCTGGTGGCCATATTTAATTTATATCTACAGAGTGCATGTTGTTATTTTTATATAAATATTTATAGCAATTTAAAGCTAGGTATATAAATTAAAAGCTTGACATGAGAAATAATAAAAAAATATGTCGGGGTAATTCGTGTTGGCTCTTAGCGTGTAGGTAACCTACCCGGGCGTCCTTCGAACTTTTGCCGGGAGCTAAATACAAGGTGACCTCGGTATATTTGGCAAGGTCTAATTTCATTTCAGTCCTAGTTTTATTTATTCCCATTTTTTTGTTTTTGTTTGTCAAACCTAATGCGCAGATGGCGCTTGTGTCTATGTAAGAATATTATTTCCGTGATTCTTTGGCATTATCAATGATACTTTATTATTACAACGTCTACCTAATTATACAGACGAAAATGTTTTAATTGCGATATCACTTTCAGGATTCCCAATATTTAATTTTAACGAATACCTAGTCATGACCTTGTAAGGAATCTTTAGGCCGTTCACTCTTCCATTTATGAAGGCGGTAAAAATATTTTTATCAAATATTAGCACAGTTTAACTGCTTATTTGTTTAGTTTATTGTTTAAGCAGATTATAGCAAACATTAAGGTATTTAATTTAGGTACTTTGTCGGTTGATAGATTACCTACCTATAAGCATGTCTTTATCCTGTACCTAAGTACTCGAGAAGTAAGGTATCTATAAGGCCTTGGACTAATTTACTTATTTTTTCATGACTGTGCCCTTCCCGAAAGATACATTATTAGGTCAACATAATTAATATTTAGCGACGACCGGCAAGAAAGTCGAACAAGATGATTAGTTAGTCACGTGTGTACTGTTCGTATGCAACGCACACTTGCTGTTCGATATCCACAATCCATAATTATTAATTCGTGGATATAGAGCGTGAAATAAATCATTCAGGCAAAACAAGAAGTAAGTAGGTATATAGGGGCGCAACGTGTTGGCGGATTCTCAGTCGCTAGTGACGAGGCTCGCGGGCTGCCCGGGCGACTCCCGTGAGCGACCTCGTGTTTGAGCTACCTATCGACACAGATAAAGGAATTCCTATGTGATGTTAGTAAACAAAAAGTGTATAAATAAAAACCGCAGTGTGTTCCCTCTGTCAGTCAAGTTGTGAAGTTAAGCTGGCTACGATGTCTCTTCCGGGAGTTTTCCTTTTTTCTCACTACGTAGAGAGCTTTTGGGTAAGTTTATTACCTATAATTGAAAATAAAAAAATATAGCCTACATACACGGTTTCCTATTTTTATTTATGGTCGTTATGCTTTATTCTTTTTAATTTTAAATAAAGTGTACGTAGTTATGTACCAAGCGAGCAAGCACGTAGGTAATTATTTTTTTGCACTTAATTCATAGACTGCGTCTGAAATAGGTAACACGAGTACATGATCCAGACTAGATATAAACCTACTATGCTTAGCCATTATAATATTATGAACAAGTTTTTCTTTAAGTTATAAGATTATAAATAATGATTGTTGTATTTATGTGTTTAGTTTTCTCTGCGTTATCCCGGACACAAAGATCCAGCCGAGGCATAAAGTGTATGAAGTTACGGCTGCAAGTAGAAAATATACATTATTCAGACATTTTTCTTGCGAATTATGAAGCGCTACGCTTAGCTTGCGTGTTTTGGAGAAGTTATGTTGGAAGTAAATTTTTAATAGGTGTTTTTTCTTCATACGGATGACGCGAAAAAAAGTTTAAATTGTTGCATGTAAAATTCGCCCTATACGTTTTGAAAAGAATACGCAAACTGTAAGTAGTTGCTAAATGGGTGCAGTTTGGTTTATGAGGCGCAATTAATTTATAGAATTTTTGCTTGGGTAAGCAGTTTAAATGAAAAGCCTGTATCATAGATACTTAACAAGAATGCTCGATCCATGTAGTGCAGGACCTACGGCTAACAATTAAGTAAACTGGATAATTCATCCATAACTAAAGTTACGGTTGAAATACTTTCGTAAAGTTCACAACTTCCTTCGTGTGCTGGTAATTGGTTGATAGTTTCTGACCTTTAAAGAAACTGTATCATTAAAAATGCAAATAGCGACCTATATTTAGAGATAGCCCACATTTTACTTCATTAATAAAAATTAACTACATGTTAAGTGCTTTCTTAATGAACAAGGATTTTATAAGTTTTGTGTTCAGTTTGAGAAGAAATGGTATTAACATTGGTCGAGATTTCTTCATAAATCTTACGAAGAAAATGAGTCTCTTGGATTCTTCATAAAAAAGTGAAATTTGTAAAGAATTTTATGTGCATTGAAAATCTTTATTTACCATTTTTATTGTCGTGGTCGTGGCCTATGGTGGAGTGTTTCCTGTCGCTTCCTATTGCCAAACAGGCGTTCTCTGCAGCCAGGAGTGCGTGAGACTGCTTGACCGAGACGTTGAATATTCAGCAATTGTTCACTCATCGCTATATTATTAATATTCAATCGGTCGCTTACTCCTGCCTCTGATTCAAGGTTAATTTTTTACCCGGTACTAATTAAGAATAATTGCGAACGATGTATAAACGATATTGGTCCGTCGCACAACATTGATTTAGAAAACAGCGATTGTAATATAATAATGGCTATTGATTCAATATATTTGTCTGGTAAAAAGATGTTTTACGTTCATATGCATCGGATTGTTGATAAAATGACACAAGTAAAAGTAGTTTTGTTGTATAATTCTGGTGATATTTGGCGGTGTCACGTGTGGCTCCTCGTTTTAAAACATGTGTCGAGAGCCGGTGACCGGATGTTCATCAATGTTATTATCCTGTCTCAAATTTCTAGACGTTGATGAACCTAATTAATGATGACATGAATATTTATAAGTAACTGCGAATTTAGGTTGCCATTGTTAAGTTAATAACTTTTTGGCAATTATTGTCTTTCAGTTCAGAAACGGAATGCCGATTCTCTTTATGCAAATCTTCATGTTATTACTCTAATTTGGTGTCAAAGTGCATATTTGCGTACATATTTTAATTCATACTAATAGTACCTGCTTAATCAGAACCATGTAAATAAAGACATCACTATAGGCTTATAATTAAAGGTAGTCTGCTAATTAGTATGCCCGTAATAAATCCATAGGTTCTTTTCGATCAACGATAAAACCCACCAACACATGATCGCACTTTGAGATTTTGTTTTTTTTCTGCTTCACTTTTGCGGTATCGATGGCCTTCCACAACTGGTTAGTTGGCTAAAACTACCCCATTAGTATGATAATGGATTGCTGAGTTGGGTCGTAAACCATCGTCGCGTCGGTACAAAATTTTGTATCGGCAATGACGCGCTTTACCACCGACTTACCGTTCGCCTTGAACCTCGTACAAGGACACGTTTTTTATTATAGGTACAATTAATCTGTCAAACACCAAGCGGTCACCGGTGACCGCGACCTATTGTTCTTTAATTGTGTCTATAAAACCGGTACTCGACGAGTTAAATTGTAAAGTTATTATTATTCATCTTCTTTCGTGATCTTTGTTAGTTGCAAACGGTCTATATTACAGTGTTACTCTATAAACCTACGCATATGTCCCACACACTTTTGGGAACCCAATCAAGTTTTTTTTTACCATAAATTACATGTCATTGATATTTCATCAATTGATATAAAAAGCTAGTTTGTCAGCTCTGAATCTGATTGATTTCTGAGAACATTAAAGGTCTCGGTTCCTGATTGGTTTGAATTTATTGTCGTTCTTTCTGTTCGCTAAACATAGCTTCGTTGATACTTTGGTCACTCCATGACACTGGTGATGTGTTTGTTACTTTAGTGATAACAAATTCTTGGTTCTTCATCTCATTCATATGTAGCTATTTATAAAAATTATTTTGACGTTCGTTTGAACTTTAAGATTATGCTAATTATTATTTGTTGGTAGGTACCTAACAACGTAGCACATTTAAAGATTTTTAAAACCTGTGGTACTAAACTTGCTAGCTGGTACCTACTTAGGTCTTAGCACCTAAAACAATGAGTTTCTCATAAAAAAAGTTTTGGCGCAAATGATCGAAATATGAGAGATGCGTTAAGGTCACAGTCCACAGAATCTTTTTGTTTCAATACCAAGTCTCAGTGTGGAAGTCCCACGAAGGGAAGCAGACGTATGTATAGTGTTATAGTGACACATATCCGATGCGGCGAGACGACCGGGACTGGTCGGCCTTCGGGGAGCAAAACGAATCGCGCGCCGCCCTCGGCCGCCCGCGCCATCGCGTTACTCTGCAGGGAAGCACACTGTCTATACCAGTCTGCCTACAATCTCCAATTATATTTCATCTGAACACTACTCAACCTTACAAACATCTTCATGTTTCGTTACTCTCGTAACTGAATGTCATATCAACTGTCATTCAATAAGAACATCTTCTATCCATCTCAACACATTTCAATGACAGACAATTCTTGAGGTGTAATGACCTGCAGCTGTAGCCAAATGCCATTTAGTGCTTGTCTACATGTAGAATAGAAAACCAAATTATATGGGATTGACGTAAATTTTGACACTTGTCAGTGTCATCCCCATACATGTTGATTTCTACTCTCTCTGTAGACAAGCGCTAAAGTGGAATTTGGCTAAAGGCACTGGAGATGTTGAAAACTGGAGATTTTTATTACCAAAGGAATAGTCCAAAACTAGATCCAATAATATCGAATAAGCTTGCAAATGTCTTAACGCGTTCATTGACTTTTGTGAAAATCCTTGAATCGGGTCTTAAAATGTAAATTAATTGCAATGACATTGATGTTATCGAAATGTTTATACTGAATTTACCTAGAGAATGTGATATATTGTATGTACTTCGTAGCGAATAAAAGAGAGACTGTTGATGGAGCGAAAGAGCTATGTAAGAATCGTAGTCTCTGCCTACCCCCATAGGAGACAGGCGTAAGGTTATGTATGTATGTTGTATAGCCGAGCCGACAGTCTTGATATCGATCGGAAGATGCAGAAGTCGGTTGAAGGAGACGGAAGCTACTAACTAAGTACCTATGCTTATGTTTTGTGTCTCGTCGAAATCTTACGCGCCGTCTAGTTTCAGAGAGAAATACATTTTCTAGAACCCAGACGGTTGCTAATTTATTATCAAGCAAGCTCTTCATTTCATTAAGTCTTATATAAATTCGTTATAAAGCTTTTCAACTGGCTAATTGGTACTTTGATCTTTAAAATTGAAATAAGACGATACAAGTTGATAGTTTGACTCGTTCGTAAATATCATGAAAAGAAATTAGTCGGGATTCATCGCTGGACGATGGAGGATAAATTGATGCAGTTTTTGCAAAATGGTTTGCTATAATGATGGCCAAATTCACTTACAAAAATAAGTACCTTAATAATTTTTATTGATTATTTTATTTAACAATAACAACTATTGTCGGTGATGATCACGATTAAAAATTAGGACATCGATATGATAATTATGATAGCTACGATGTTAATCTCAGATAGTAAAAAATGGCTGAGTAAGCATTACCTACCTACACTAAATTAAGCTCTTATTGATTAAGTAGGTATTTAATCGCTCAATCAACCTATAATCTATTTAGAATCTTGTTGTTAGTTGTATAAAGACGAAATCTCTTTAGGCAAGTTCTATTGCGGTTTCAGTTTCATATAAACTGTTACTATGCATCACATAACCCACGATAGGTCCAAAGTACTTTGCTCTGATGTCGATAAGTGAATAGCATTTAAGGAGCAAGTTAGTCTCGCAATAACAGGGAGTAAGGAGCGATGGAGTGCAATCAATTAAAGCGACGATGAACCGCGTGAACCGGCCTCAATATATGCGGAAGAGCGTCAGTGTAGCTGACAGAATGACGAGATGCCTGCGCCTCCTCTCAGCGTTATGTAAATTATGTCCAAGTTACAAGTGCACGCAAATACAATGACGTCAATGCTGAAACATAGCAACGAACTTATCGGGAACTTTGTTTCTGAAAAGAGCTCTAGAATGTGATAAGAAATCTGATGAATGGTTTCTCGTACCGTGTAAAGGTGGAAACTTATAAGCGCATTTTGGAAAGGAAGCATGAATGAGATGTATTGTAACTTTCGTGAGACATACTAAATAAATTATTATGTTTTCGGCTTACTCACGTAATAATTTGACGAGGAACTCGACTAGTTTCAAGCTGCGGCATGACGCGGCGACAGGAATATGAGCCTCTAGCATGGCTTGGCATAATAATTTATGAATGAGATGCATTAAAATGAACTTAGGTGTTCAATTAAAAGTTTAAATAATATCTTCAATTCATCCTTATTTCAACAATAGTAGATACCTATTAAAATGTTTAATAGCATGAAATAATGTAACTCATACGTATTAGGTACATGTAAAGTACTTAACAAACATCTTGCTGTAATTTCACAAGAATGCTAACTGAAACATGCATTAAGTGATCACGTTATGCCTACTCTGTTTACATAATATTTTTTTATTTACTCTCACAATATTATCATTTGTAGGCATGCGTATTACGTGTGTAGTGTATATTCTTAATTCATTGACCTTACAGTTACTAATTTAATTGTGTACTTGTGTGAGTGAACTTTATTTATTGCCTATTAATCACGAAAGTATGTAATTTTATTATGAAGATATTTTTTTTATTGTGTAGCCCTTGATATATTAGCATTTTGTCTTCAAGGGAGACGATCCCTGTGAGTAACTTATTCACTGATAAATCCCTGCGGAATGAACTTCTACTTCCGTATGTGCATAATAATTATTACTGGACTCAAGTCGGCATGAAATAAAATAGTTCAGTATTAAAGTTTAAATAAAATCTTTATCTAAGAAATAAGAACTCGGTCTGCAACATTTGAGTGAAACTGAAGAAGCCTGAGATTCGTAATTGAAATGATCAAGGGTCTGTTTCCCACCCTTATATGAGTAAAATGTATTTAGTAGATAGCGACTATCGAGATTTAGTAAATCAGGACCTTGATATTAGTTCCATGATATACCATAATAGTAAGTACGCTAAGCTTTCCAACCTCAAAAATATATTGTGCTCATTTATGAGTGATCTTTTTCTGTAGACGCTTCTTAGTAGCGGAGCTGCGGAGGACCTAACGGGCTGCCGGGGCACCGATTCGAAGTAGGAACGGGGTTGTTTCGTGGGTTTTAGCGAGAGAAATCATTGGATGATTCTCCCCCCTTAAAAAAGACGCTTATTAAGAATTCTGATTTAATTAAGTATTTAAAAAATATTTTACTCACCTACGGCTACAGCATAGTCTGACATCTTTTTTATCACACAAATTTTTTTTAGATATTTAGCATTTGCCAATTTAGGCGTAGATTTTATGACACAGCATGCCCCTTAAATATAAGAAACACTCTCAGATAATAATATGTTAATCTCATCGTAATAAAATACCCAAAGTTTATGAATTTTTAATTATTTTTAAAATTTGCAGTTGGTATTTCGTTTTATTGAGTTGTTTGTTACATAATTAACAATTATTATTAAAAACGTTATATCGGTGAGCGGAGTTTCCATTTCTTTCATAAAAAAATAATTATACACATTACATTATTTATGTAAGTATATGAATGTAGGTATGTGTAATAGCTTTATTATAATAATCTTGTTATTTTCCTCCAGCTACAAATTCAGACGTAGAGACCATTCATCTTTCGTCTTTCTTAAAGTAACAAAGATAACCCTATAGACCTCAATTAAAGTTGTCAAAACATTTTTTAATTAAACGAATGAAATGATAGTATTTATATATTACTTACTTATTCTGTGGGAGATATTCCGGAGCGCCATCTAATAAGGTCCTTACAATACTTCTTCAGGTACTATCATCATAGTCACACCAGTTAGAACTTAGGTATCATGAATCCGCATCACAGGAGATCATCATCAATTATGTTCTCCTACAGCAACCTCTATTGGCGTAAACATAACTTCATTTTCTTTCTTATCCTACCTTCGTCCATTCTTTAATCATTTGCAGGTCATCTTAGCATACCCTTATTGCTTTCTATCGATGTACAAGAACATGTACTATAGTTACATACCTATTTAGAACTATACCTTATTTATATGAAATTCGTCACCTGGATAATCAACATGAAGTAAATACGAGGCGAGGAAGGACATCTAGAAATAGTTTCTTATCCAATATCAAGTGTTTACTTGTAGACTTCATTGTAGGAGTTACAATACATCGACGATTTTATTTCTTTTCCTGCCACAGGTCCATAGGAAGAAATTCCAGTTGGAATATGTGGGACCTATTTACCTCGTTTTTATATATGTATTGTCCTTTGTGTTGTATGTGTGTACATCCTTACTAATCCTTATCCTTACTATAATATAATATTATAAATCGGAAAGTGAGTTTGTTTGTTTGTTTGTTCCGGTTTCACGTCACAACTACTAAACTGATTGCTTTGAATTTTCGCAGATGTATAGTTAGAAGTCCGGATTAAATAATAGGGTACTTTTTATCCCGGAAAAATTTGATATTCCCGAGGGAAAACAAAAGTATTGGTATAGATGGCGCTGTGTGTATTGGTATATGTCACATTGGCTTTTATCCTTTTGTGACGCGAGGGAAGCCGTGGGTAAAAGCTAGTAAATGATAAATAAATAAATATATGTATTTGTAAATAAATGCAAGCTATGATGAAACTGTGACATTGAAGTATTGACGTAGTAGCTACTCATACATTTACTCCACCTGTTCGAGTACCAATCAATGAAAATAGATGCCTACTTAATTATTGATTTAGGTATTTGTTTACTGCGTAAGAATGATGCGTCTAGATTTTTTCTGTCTTCTAAGGTATGAATTTATTACTTATCCGTTACCTAATGTAAATAAATTTATGAGATATAGGTAAACAACTGCAATTTATTTCTAACTTAAGGTGTACCCTGTAGGGTAGTATGATCGTCGAATTTCAGCTTTTCACGAGTTGTGTGTTTAGTACCTATAGCATGACGAATAGGGAATTATTTACTTATTTCATTCATATTATTGGTCAGTATAAATGTATTATCGGTTTATTTAAGCCAATGAAAAACGTCTATCACGAACAGCCGAAAATATCTACTTACTCAAGAGTTATGAGGTTTTTGACCCAGGTAAGTTTGACAAAAACAGAAACGTTATAGATAAGATGGTTATAAAAACTTTTTATTTATCAATGCGCTCCTTGATAACCTCGTATAACGAAATATTTTCAAGAGAATGGTAAATAACGGGAAGATTACGCTAAAATTTTTATTTGTATAACTACATACGCCTACTGTTTGTCATTTGTAATATATTTTCAACTAGCTTTTACCCGCGGCTTTGCTCGCGTCACAAAAGGATAAAAAGTAGCCTATGTGACATATACCAATACACACAGCGCCATCTATACCAATACTTTTGTTTTTCCTCGGGAATATAAATTTTTCCGGGTTAAAAGGTACCCTATTATTTAATCCGCACTTCTAACTTTACGTCTGCAAAAATTCAAAGTAATCGGTTGAGTAGTTACGGCGTGAAGGTGGAATAAACAAACAAACACACTTTCAGATTTAATATTAGTAAGGATACATTATGCAGTAATATTTTATGTGTGAATTAACTAAGCTAGTCAGAAATTCACTGAATATATTTAAAAAAAAAGAAGAACGTAATTAGGTTTCCATTTTTGAAAGTGGCCAGCTTGTCACAGATAATAATAATATACACATATATAATAGCATTGAAGTGTAAGAAGTACCTAAAAAATTAGGTATGGTTACACGCTTGATTAAATTAATTTGTAATTTACAAGCAAGGTTGGATTTCAAACAGGTAGATAATGCGAGGATGTGCTTGTACTGTAGTACATTGCTATTTCCTACTAATTTATAAAAAACCTTATTCGTCCAAACTTCGAAAACCGGTGGCGGGCTTGGCAAGATGCGATAAAAATATTTTTTATTTTTTAAAGGAAGTTTACATATCGCGTCATATCGATGTCCCACGTCCTTTTATTTATCCTCTAGGATAACGTTCGAATTATTATTTTGATAAGCAATGTTAAGTTCACAGAAATAGATAGTATAGTTTAGATAGTCAAATTATGGTCATTGGTCACTATCAGCTAGTAGTTTCCGCTGGCATAAAATTGGTGTCCCCAAATCTCCACACGTATCTAAAAAGCTGCAGCTTACATAGCATCACGCCTTTTATCCCCGAAGTGGTAGGCAGAGATTTCCACTTTACAATGTAACACCTACTTTTCAATATTTATGTTACGAGCCCCATGTAGGTAATAAGGGATGAGCCTATTGCCATATACCAGGTACAATTCCAGGCTCCACGCCACTACTGAGATTTTTTAAAAGGCTCCTAGCCGGGCTGTCGTACTTGCGACCACTCGGCCAACGAGGCAGTCTACAGCTTAAATAAAGTTAATAATCTGTATTATTAAGTATTTGTATTAGGGTAAAAATTACGTTCTTACTATGCTTAGATCATAGACAGTGTATCTGATATGACCTAGAATAATACCAATGCATGAGTGTAAGTCCAGTAGTCATTAAGCTCACGGAGATTTACTCAATTAAACTACATTGGAGTATATAAATGACACGTTGTAACGTAGGTATATGAAACTACATACTTGTGTCGATTCAATGAAAATGTAATTGTTGAATTACAACTCGATAAATACAATCACTCGTAGGTTATTTGCATAGCCGGTATAATCAGTGGTATTTTTAAACACAGACTATTTTATATTAAGCGTTAATTTTGATTCAGATCATCGACGTTTTACGAGGGATTTTGAGCTAACATATGAGCGACAAAGAGATAACATATGAGCTAGATATATGTTTCTACATCGTTGTAATATTGTTTACTTATTTACAAAGATGTCACCTGCCCTTGAGCCCGCTAATGTGGAGCATTCAGAGATGATGGAGACACAGGGGTTACTGTATATTTGTTTGGTTAACCGTGTTATCTTATCTTTAGCATACTGCGTAACCAATAGATGCGCTGACGGTTCTCTGTTGAAACTGAACTGTCCTTCAACTTATATTAAGTTCATTCCACATCACTTCGCACCTATTCGCATAAACAACGTATTTGTAATTCTAATGTTATTTAATGTATGGTTTAGTAAATAGTTTAGAATCACTGCTTTACTGTCTGGGGTGGCGTCTGCGTTATTACGATGGCTATTACTTTCTTAGTGATATTTCGAAGTCAAAGTGCTATATAAGAACATTGAAAAGCTGTTAGATTATAATATAATGTGTGAGTAGTTTTATTAGTAGGTACAAGGCGATTCTATACTTATACTTCTATCTTTGTTAGCACTGGTGGTTGGCACTGTATCTATTTACACACCCAATATGTTGACTAGTTGGCTTTCACATAGGTTTAGATGCAAATTATTGACATATAAACCAAACTATTAGATCTTATAAATACTGAAGCATTTGTAGTAGACTTCACTTTATTTACTAGTCATCATACGTACGCTTTGGCAATTAAACACGCATCATCCAAAGTCCTCGTTGAACTGAAGCAACCATGCGAAAAACTGGCCATCGTTACAAAGTAACCATTTTCTTGTACCTATGTAGGCCACGTTAGCAGACCCTGGTTCTTACGATACAACGTATAATTAACATTAAGTAGCGCTCGCAATGAAAAACCTCCCTCCACGACGCCGACGTTCAATTACACACGATTTCATATTATCAAGCCTCGTGATTTTTTCTCATATCGATGAGGTCTATTTATATGTAAGTACGAAATTAATTATATCTTTCATCACCTCTTTTTAAGCTCGGATAAAACTGTGTAGTAATTTATACGAGTGGAGATGCCTTCCAAAATCTTTACCAGATTTACATTTTCTTGGTATCTACCCTCTTACAAACATTTGTTAGTCATTCATTCATTAATTTTATTAATTTCACCTTCCTATTACAACTTCATTCTGTAATTTTTTTCTGTATACCGACAAAACTTACTCATTTTACTACAAATGACAGCGTATCAACATTTAGTATGAATCCTCATTGTTAAGTGACGTATTGTTAAGAAAAGACTAATTGATGGTAGTATCATGTACGAAAAATAAGAGTGATTCTTTACAAGAGTGTAAACTGGATATTTTTATTTATTTTATATTTGCATTTGCGATAGTGGACTAGTTATGGACGCGCAAAGCATCGATGCATTCGCCACAAGCATAAAAAAGGTAATAAATATTACTTTGTAGTGAAAGGAGTTGAATATTAAAGAAGTTGCTTTTATTAAGTTTTGTTTGACATTCGATTTTAAGTGGATATAATTTTTGAAAAATATTTGCAGTATGTTTCACTAATCCTACTTGAAATAAATTTGCCATGGCAAGCAGGTTCGCTTTCGAGTGCATAACTACTTAGAAGAGCTAAATACTATTCCATGGAGGATAATGAAATGCACGATACCAATAACAATACTTGTAGGTAGGTACACCTAACACTAACATCATTGACAACTCGCAACAGGTTTGCGAAAGTTGCAATCCCGTTAAATTCCAGTGCCAGTTAAGATCTCTTGTGAAATGCGGGATCCGTTAAAATTGCAATAAAAACTCGAGCCACCAGCACCGCTCGATACTGGTAGATAATTTCTCACATATTAAGCTGTCACTGAGTGCAGTTAGGAGTGAGATGGTCGGCCATTGACGCCTGTGTCCGGTGTGCGGCCGTGTAGTGTTACGTAACGACGAGAGACAGTTACGCAAAGTCAATGTCAAGAGCGCGTCAACACAATGCTATAGCAACAACCGATGCGAACTCAAGTCAAGTTCTCAGTCGAGCCACGCGACGTACAGCCGGCCCGCACGCGGGGTCGCCGACCACGATACCAAACAAAATCTTAAATCCGAAACTTGAACTTGTATGTACAAAGATTTTTGAACCTGATATCGACAATAAGAGTTAAAAGAAGCATGTATGTATGTAGGTACACAGATATTCAAGTGCGGTCAATGAACTTAGTGGATTATTGTCAATGTTACTCTGCGCCCTTTGTAACTTTTCATATTTAGGGGATCATACCATTTTACATAATTTTTCGCATAGACGTCTACAAGGAAATCCTAGATTACCTACCTAAGCTTTTGGCACTACTGCACTAGCCAATAAACGAATGTTTGCATTAGAATATCTTTTTGTTGTTGCAGGTCGCGCCGCCTCCTCTGGTGGATTGGACATGTATCCCCACGTTGGTACTGGTGGTGTTGCTGGTTCTAGTAGTGGCCTCAGCGCTAGCGGCTCGAGCGATGGCAGATGTCAGACCTGTCGAACGCTTACCCGGCCCCCTACCATTACCATTTGTGGGCACAAGGTGGCTCTTCTGGAGCAGATACAAGATGAACAAGCTACATGAAGCTTATGAAGGTGAGACATTTATTAAAAGTTTCACATTTTCTGAGACGGAAAATTAAAAACTTTGATAAAATTGAAGATATGTTCAGATTTAAACTTGACTTGAATTTATTTGTACAATTCCTTTATTTTACTCTATTTAAAATAAACTCTTAGAGAACGAAATTAAGTACATCCGAAAGTAAAACATCGAGACAAACACAAAGGTTCGGTGTTTCTTCAAGAGCAGTTAGTACCTAAGAAATGTCGAAATCACCAAGTTTTATTCTTTAAGATTTTATTTATAATTTATTTATGACCAGCCTGAATTGCAGCACAGACTGTTTATCGGGTGGATAACTTTGCTCGCCGCCTTTTATGACGAATGCGTTCACGTCTCAGATAGAAATGGAAACAACGTTGAGTAATCTAGAATCTAGAGTATCAGACATAATTAGGTTTCGAGATTAATTATTAATTCAGTAGCCAGCTATAAATAACTTGTTCTAGTTTACCAGACTTATTTGTAGTTTAGTATTTGTGTTATATTGATAAGAAAATAATTAACATTGTTAGGATGAAGTCGTTTATATGACTGTAGTAAAATTTTACTATAGTAAGTAGTCATGCAGATTGCCTAATATTCAATAAAAATAAATAAAGCAAGTGAGAACGTCTCAATAATGCTAATCGGTCGGGTTCGATACTTGGACCAGGTTAAGTATTATTAAACTTTTTTGGTAGTAGCACTGTGCCCAGAACTGTAGCCGACACCATACACCTAGTTCTGTCTGTATACAGACTTTCTCTTATAAATTCTCTTAAGGAAATAGATGATGGTGTTATATTGTATTTAAAAGCTAGTTTACGGTCACAATGAGAGATTTGCACACAGACATGTTCAGGCGTTACGGGTTGGTTTTCGCGGAGATCCACCCGGGGGGTGCCACTATGGTGTCAATCGCGGAGAGGGAGGCACTGGAGGCGGTGCTCAGGGCACCATCGAGGCGTCCCTACAGGCCGCCTACGGAAATCGTACAGGTGTACCGCAGAAGCAGACCTGATAGATATGCCTCTACTGGACTTGTCAATGAGTAAGTACTAAGTGATGTTATAATTTTATTAAGAGTAAAATCAAAATAGCTTTAGTAACCTGAACCAGAAGGTTCGATCGGTTGGCAACAGCATTACAAACGTATGAACGTAGAGACTTCTTTAAAACAGTGAAGAAGCTAATTTTGAATTGGTTTCTAGAACATATCTGTCTAATCATTAGCTAACTTTACCGGGGAATACTTTCATCACCAGACAGTAAATTAAGTTATTCCAGAAGGCTACAAACCAAAGGCCGATTATAGATAACGCCAATCATTTCGTTTTCAAGTCTAGAGTAATTGACATAGATTGCTAGTAATGTCAGTTATACTAAGTTATTTTATACGTAAAGCATTCATACTCTGCGGGTGGTGTGACCTCGAACCATTGGTATGGTTCTATTGTGTTCAATACTGAGATTTTGGCATGGCTTCATACTTCAAGTCACGTATATTTCGCATGGGTAGGCACTCTTTGATCGACGTTTCAATGTGACTATTCCGTTTAAGTAATAATCAACATATCAATAATCTATAGCACTGAATTAATTAAAAGCAATTTCTCCCCCAGAAGAACGCAATGACTAATTTTGCTTAGAGTAAATACTATATATTGTAACTTCACACCAATTTTTGACAAATAAAGTGCCTAATTAAGGACTGCAAGCTGACATTTTAATGAAAAACATCTCCTCAGGCACCATCCACGTTAGGCAGTTAATGCCTTAACAAGATCGTAAAATATAATCATTACTAAGACAAGCATGTAATTTCGTATGTTACGTTGACTGTGTCTATTATTGCCTAAACGAAATTCAGAGATTTATAAAACGCTCACGTTTTTTCGGCGGTAGAGTTTTCAAGGCCCAAGTACCTGTGGTACTAACTGGCTATCATAGATCTGGCTAGGTTAAATGTAACTATAAAATGCTAATAATAGTCCTAAGACATGGTCAAGGCTGAAATTTTATGGGTTCCGTGAGTTTTGTAAGAGGCGTATAAGGTCGATATGAGTGTACAGACGGGTAAACAAGGCTTGGCATTAAAGCTACTCTATTTATGTAACCTGAATGATTAATGAAAAGTTTGAGGTAAACCTTAGAATATTTTGAAGTAACGTGCGCAATATTTAACCTTAGAATAAAGCTTTTAAGCCTTAGAATATTTAACAAAAGGCAGTGACGGAGTAAGCCTTTCGGAGATTCAAAAGAAAGGAATCACATTAAATGAAGAATAAGAAGGTTTAAGTAACAATTTTTTTCGCCATATTTTTCAGACAAGGCGAAAAATGGTATCATCTTCGGCGTCACTTGACAGCAGAACTGACAAGTCCTAGCACAATGCAGGGCTTTCTTCCTGAACTCAACACAATTTGTGACGACTTCCTCGAGTTAGTGAACACAACTCGTCGTGCTGACGGAATTGTGCCTGGCTTCGATCAGCTCACTAACAGAATGGGATTAGAATGTAAGTTATTTGAGATGAAACAAAGTCTTTGTCCCCTTTATCTGATAACTAGGCGGAGGAACGAGTATAAACTTAAAACTGTACGGAGTAGAAGTTCAGAAGATTTGATGAACAAAAGAGAAATTAATAATTCAATCATACTGAATACTAACATAAGACATTCGTAAAAAGTACCTATAATATTTCTAAGAGGATCTAAGGGGTTTCTTTGACCCCTAGTTTTTATTATAACGCACACACATTCTTCTATCAAAAGATGCAACGCAAAGTTGAGAAAGAAGTTAATGACGATAAATTGCTGTAGACGTTGACGGTACTAGATCATCTGAACGTCTAATTGTGGTAATGCACGCAGGCCTTAAATGTGTATCAGGAATTTGATAAAAGTTGCGTTAGGACAATGAACAATGTTAGACTGATAAGTATAAAAGTAATGCTTATTAACATTTAAAATTACGAGAAAAACATCCCACGATATACAAGAATTATAACAGTTATACGACAATGTAAGTACAACATCGTTGAAAAATCATTAGTCCACCGCGAGTCCACCTAATTTTGCTAAAATATGTTAATGGAAATCAGAAATGCAGGGCATCAAAATATAATTATTATATTCAATATATTTAAGGAAACCTAACATTTTCCTTAAAATAATTGTCTCAATTCATTATATTTAGCCTTGTACGTTGCAATGTGTTTATCAAACATAGGTATCTAATAAATAATTTGCTGTCGCGTGGAGTTCAAATGCCTAAGTCAGTAGGTCTTAAATAGATTCAAAGAGCTGTGATAATAGTGACGAGAAAATGACGTTCGTCAAGATAAGAATGTGGGTCAGATGTGGAAGAAATAGCGTTAGACGGCCAACGTACTCGCGTGCGTGCGTCTCTAGGAATGTAACAATCAACATCAGAAATGCATTATGAAATTGTGCACCACACCAGATTACATAGAATTATTCTCTGCGTTCAATGTTATCAGCTAATGACAGGAAGCTGTATCGCGTATCTCACTCCAAATGTTCTTCACTATCGAAGGCTTTCTTTCTAAGCATTTTAATAGTGTAGGCCTTGGTGCCATTTTTTTGTTACTCGGACAATATAGTATGAGATTAGCTTAATTCATCATAATAAATTCAACTATAAACATCGATTGTTTAGACTATAACTTTCTATTATTTATCTAATAGCTGAAGTAGCATTAGGCATTAAGTTTCATTGGTAAGTTAGTCCTAGACTTAGGACGTAAATTGATCTGCAGTAAGTTACTGCAAATATGAGTGGAAAATATAGCTCCATTTAATTTTATGTTACAGCGGTATGTGCCCTAATGCTGGGTTCGAGACTTGGTTTCCTAGAGCGTTGGATGTCGGGCCGGGCGGCAACCCTAGCATCCGCCGTGAAGGCTCACTTCAGAGCCCAACGAGACTCCTTCTATGGTGCTCCACTATGGAAGTTTGCTCCCACTACACTATACAGAACGTTCGCTAAGAGCGAGGATACCATTCATACGTGAGTTAGTTCCCCTATCTTAATAATGAGCGTAAATATAGTTGTTACGACTTTCGTTATTGACTTGATGATTGATGAGCTATTACTCACAATGCGTGGCCACTGTTTTTTATAAGATACAGTAGTCTGTGACATTGGACGTTGTGTATTTACAGCCAGTACCTATAAGCGCTTATTGTTTACTGATCGTTCAAGTTCACATTGATAGGTATCTATTATTGCGTTTCATAACTATCGCTTTGAGCGTTTGCAGTTTATAAAATAAATATTACTTAATCATCCTATTTAATATAATGATGACGCATGGGTATTGGTTGAACAATGCCTACCTATGTAGAAATATCCTTGGACCGATAAGGTGATCCATTTTATAAATAGATTCTTCCTCACCGAGCTTTTAGCCTTGACTGTTTTTGTGTGGTTCGTTAGATGGAGGTTAGCAACTCTTTTTATGACGCTGAGCAAACGGTTTTTGCACAGCGTGCATAGAATGAAATAAGAATAAAAGTGCAGTTCCTACTTAAACAAAAACTTGCGACCTTGACTTTTAATAATAGCTTAGATGTAGGTCTGTGCGTCTACCGTTTATAAGATTTATGATTCGTTTATTTCATTCGTTTCTTCATATTAATATGGCAATTAGGTAGTCGTAGGTACCTATAATATCGTATACAGTTAGCAATAAAATCAAATTATTGGCAGGATAGTATCGGATCTGATGGAGGAAGCAAAGTTAAAGACGCAAAAAAATGCTAGCGACGAAGCGATGCGAGAGATCTTTATGAGGATTCTGGAAAACCCCGCCCTTGACATGAGGGATAAGAAAGCTGCAGTTATTGATTTTATCACAGCTGGCATTGAGACGGTAAGCCTATTGGGAACATTAATAATGTAGTTTAATTGTTTATAAATATAGTCTTGAAATAGTTCTATTCGACGAATTTCTGACTGCATAAGCATTTACGGAAATAATGCCTTGTTTAGCAAATTCAAGTGCCTACTTATCGTGAATAGCTTGACAAAACAAACATTCTTCTTTTTGACCTAAGGCAAGGAAACCATATAATTTCATCATATCTAAATACTGCTTTTTCTCTAACATGTCCTTTGTTTTTATTGACAGCTAGCGAACAGCCTCGTGTTCCTTTTATACCTACTGAGCGTTCGACCGGATTGGCAACGAACCATTCGCTCCGAACTACCTTCATGCAGTACATTGACTGTTGAGGATCTTGCAGCCGCTCCATCAGTGCGCGCTGCAATCTCCGAAGCTTTTCGACTGTTGCCAACCGCACCTTTCTTGGCCAGGCTACTAGAAACTCCTATGGTAATTGCGGGACATAAGCTGCCTGCTGGGGTGAGTTTCTTTTTTTTACATACAAGATCACATGTCTTTATCCAATAGGGGCTGACAATCACTTACTACAATCTTTGCGTACTTCTAATGCTTCTACTACGGTCATGGACCTGGCCATCTCCATAACTTGACTTTCCGATAGTCCCTCATTTGTGCCAATATATAACATTATTTTAAACTTCGTCCACTGACTTTCTTTACTAGGTTTATGCCTAGTAAAGAAAGTCGATAGCGACCTTAATCAACTATACATCATTAAGAGCGATATTATACGAGAAATCTGCTGTCATCCTATCGACAGCTTTATTGGTTAATTAATAAAATTAGAGTGCTCTAGTAGCTTACGAGGCAGATAATGTAGTTACTGGTGCTATTAAAAGATTGGCAGTGAAAGTCTATGATATAAGTCAACTTCCAAGTTGAACCAACTCTAATTATGTTTTTCTTCTAATTAGGTACTTTTTGTCTCCATTGCGAATGGATTTAGATTTTTTGTTATACTAATTTCAATTTTACAGACTTTTGTGTTAGCGCACACGGGTGCTGCGTGTCGTCGCGACGAAAATTTCTGGCGCGCTCGTGAGTACCTCCCAGAGCGTTGGTTGGAGCCCAGAGCACCTCACGCTGCTGCTCTAGTCGCCCCCTTCGGGCGGGGGCGACGTATGTGTCCTGGGAAGCGATTTGTGGACCTCGAACTACATCTACTCCTGGCTAAGGTAGATATTACCAATATCGCTTTACGCATTGAATTAATTTCAAACTTCGATAAACATTCGTACTTATTCGGTAAACATGTGGGAATCTGCAATACTGTAGCATTTGGGTATTCCCAAATTTAAAACTTTATACTCCTTTTTTTAAAGAACTCCATATGTTTTTAATCTTTTTGAGAACACCTTTGCAGGTTACTAAATAATCCGTTTGAACATGGGATAAAATTCATCTGGAGGTGTTCCTTTAAAAATATCTTCTGAAAGTTGTGACAAACATAATAATCACATTAGTTCTAGTGTGCTGATCTGAGTTTATTTTGTTTACTAGAAGTTGTTCAACCCAGTTGAAGTTTCAAGCACCTTATAGCGTAGTGTAGTAGTTTAATTTAACTTTTTTCTTTCCAGATAATGCAAAGATGGCGTGTGGAGTTTGATGGTGAGTTGGACATTCAGTTCGACTTCTTGCTGTCGCCCAAGTCCCCAGTGTCGCTGCGGTTAGTTGAGTGGTAGTCGCAGATTTATTGTTAAGATTGTAATTGTCTTTATGCTTCGTAGATCATAGTCACTACTTGAACGATTGTACAAGACAATGTTTAGCTTTTATTCAGAGAAATGATACTTAAACTCAACATTTTATTGGGAATAGACGTTCAAGTTGTGTTCTAATGTACCATCTAAACAACTTTCTTTTGAATAAAGGCTGAACACAGTGGGTTTGTATAATTAAAGCTTTACTGAACTAAAGATCGACGTACACCTTTATATCCTATATATTTTATTGTAACGACTGTAATGAAGTCCGTCTTATGTTGCTATATAATGACAGTGTTCGCTTTGTCTTCCAGTTGCTTATTTAAGACCCATCTAACTACTAGTGAAACAGTGAAACCTGGATAAGTGGGATCTTAAGGCTCAGGATAAATTCACTTTAAGATATGTTTCTTTTACCCAGTTTCCCAAATACGCAGGTTAACTTTGCAATTGGCATATTACAAGAGTCCCTACAAAGGACATTATGAAGATCAAAAAAAATCACGCCAGACATATTCTTGCTTATTCGAGTAACTGAGCTAAAAGGTTCTATTGAAGAAATAAGTATCGAAAAGGATCGATGCAAGGATTCCAAAATATTATCGAGTTATTTCAATGCAAAAGCGTCACAACTACATTGTAAATTAACAGCAGATGTTTCATATAATCCAGTGTCCACTTTTCCAGATTTCACTGTACTAAGTTTCTACTTAAGTAAATAATTATGTACCTAAGTGAATGGTCTTCTCAAATTACTTTCATATGTTGTAACTAATTTGTAACTCAGTTGCCATGACAGCTTCGAAGCGTGCGTTACAGGGTATTGGCAAAATCTGCTCAAATCGCACACTTCTTTCTAATTTTGAAAGAACTGTTCACAAATTATTGAATAAGAATGTAATGTATGTAATATTTAATCATAAACTAGATGTAGCTACACAATATTATAAAAATATGGCTGTGTTAATATCAAAAACATATTTATATAAAATGTTATAACCGCAAATACCTCTTGTTATAAGACTGTGTACTGCCAGCACATGCATTTGTCAGGAATTTTAACGAAATTTTAATCTAAGTATAAACATAAGTCTAGCGATAAAAGCATTCCATTTTATAATAAGTTTTTGGTAAACCAGCTTCTACATTTATGTTGAAATCATTAATAAATTAGAAGTGGCCATTTCCTATGATTATTTTGTAATGTATTTTAATATTGGCGATGGCTGTAGGGAGCTACGGCTGAAACATGGATCTTATGCATCCTTGATAGCTTTTTATTAGAATGGATTATTGTATTGTATTTTATAGGAATCACATAAACAAGGACATTGTTATTAAATATATTATTATGAAATGAAGTGAATATAATATTTTAATTAAATATAACACAATAATGTAAAAATGTACTACATATACGACTACGTCTGTGTTTTATTTCATTGGAAAACTCCGTAAACGAATTGTAAACGATTTAAGTCGAAGTAATCATATTTCCTTACGTTTATTGAAGTAGGTACGCATCAGTAGGTATAGCCCATATGGTATTTAGAAATATAGCAGCCCGTATGCCAACGCCATAGTTCGTTTAATGGATGGCCCCTTATGAGGGAGTTACTTATTAAATTACATTATCTACAGGAAAAAGTTAACCTACTTAATCAAAGGTAGGTAATAGGTAAGTAATGTTCACGTGCTGTACCTGATAAGTAGGTACCCTATCTGTAATTAAGTATCAGTAGAAAAATGAGGGAGATGTCGACCATTAGGTATGTCTCGTCGATTAAAGTTAAAATAGGCAAAATCAGTAACTTCAATCAGTAGGACGAAGGGTGTAACTAAAGCCAAAATGATCGTAAAAAACTTTTCGCCTCTTTTATTCCCTAGGGAGAAGGAGGGGGAGGAGATAATGTTACATTCAATTTTCATCAGTTATGTCGTGAGTTGACTGGTGAAAAGTGGATGTTAGTTAGGTAATAAGGGGTGAGCCTGTTGAAAGAAGAAATATGAACATTTGAAAAAAATCTAACATTTTAGAGAAAGGTAATTAATATTTTAGTAGGGAAGCCCAGACGTTACTCGAGGTCATAACGAACGACCTACGGGATTTTTATAATTTGGTAGTTGCAAGATAACAAGAAAAATGGGCGATGATTTGTGATACCTATTACGGCAATAAAAATTATTTTTAACGTCCCAAAAACTGTTGCGGTTATAGTTGTTTTTGGTGATAAATACAACAAATAATTATATAACATAAAAGATAACAAACCGAGGTTTTACAACAACTTGTGGTGAGATAGGTTATCAGTTTTATTTGAATAACATCATACACTTAAACAAAACAATAACTAAACGCACACTTCAATCAGCTGTGTATCAGGCAACATCTGTCACATAACCTCTAACTTTTTATTTATTTTGAAAATAGAACATGAAGTTCTGTGCAAACTTGTCGTTTATGTTCACGGAAGCATCGTCGATGCTCGAAAGATATGCATTGGCTAAGGAAGCTGGATTCAAAGCGGTTGAAAGCGGTTTTCCCTGGGGTTTGACAGTGGAACAAGTGAAGGACGCGAAGGAAAAAGCCGGCGTAGAACAAGTTTTAATCAACTTGAAGACAGGTGAGTAAATAAGTGCTGTTACATTGATAAATTTGTTGATTTCTAGATTAAATTCAATTTGATACCTAGACACTACTTATACATTTTAAATTGATATCTATGGCTGGCTTTTCCAGGAGATGTTACCAAGGGAGAATTGGGAGTTACGGCAGTGCCAGGAAAAGAGAATGAATTTAAAGAAAACTTTGCCGCCACAGTCAACTACGCAAAGGCTTTGAACGCCAGGAAAATTCACATAATGGCGGGGAAACTACAGAACGCGACGTCACAAAACTGGGAAACTTACGAGAACAATTTAAAGTACGCAGCCGGTGTGTTGAAGAATGAGAATCTCCTTGGTGTCATTGAGCCAATAAATCAATATTCCGTGCCTAACTATTTTTTAAGCGATTTTAATAAAGGTATGCAAGTTATTGTTTTATTAGACATCCCTAATCTTGCCAAAGATATTTAATAAATACTTAAAACCCTGTAAACTTGTAAGTTCAGTTGAGTAGATGCTCATTTTTAGACTTCAATGGTTTTGTAATGACTTCAATGTTTTTTTATCACCATAGAATTGACTAAATGTTTAAACATTAATAAACATTAAGTGTAAATCTTTGGTGTTACAGCACTGGATATCATCAAGCGCATCAACAGCCCTAACCTGAAGCTGATGTTGGATGTGTTTCATTTACAACAAATATGTGGAGATATATCACACAGCATTGCTAACTTCATGCCCTACGTTGGACATGTGCAGGTACAGTAAATACCTTTATAAACAATAGATGCAGGCCAATGATTGCTCGATAGGAGTTAATGAAAGATGGTTTAGTAGTTAATGAAAGATTATATGAATAATCATTTTAGACTGATGCATGAGCAAAGCATGTAATACTGTGATAACTTATGAGAATATTTAACAGCTTTGGTAATTCTCATTGACTTGGAAATTTTAAGGAAGTTCCGATAATAGTATCGAATAATTCCTTTAGGAAGATTTTTTAATACCCTAATATAGTCATTTCACTAATTAGAACCATTTAATAATTATTTTTAATTGAAGATTATTGTTCAATGTACATACTTTATTATTGTTATTAGTTTAACTATTTTATAATTGTACAAATGACACAATGATATGAGAAATCAAATGACTTGATTACAGATAGCACAAGTACCAAACCGCAATGAACCAGACACTGCTGGCGAGATAAACTATAAGTATGTACTCGAGCAAATACAAAGCAACGGCTACACTGATTGGATCGGATTGGAGTACAAACCACTAAAGAGTTCCAAAGATGGTCTCGTTTGGGTCAAGAATTATGGTTACAGTCTGTAATACTGAAGATGACAGATAATTAAGAAAAAAAAATGTACTATGTGTAAGACAAATGAGACCTCAATATAAACAACAAATGGTTGAAATTCCAATGGAGAAATATGTATAAAATGCTCAAATTAAATCAATTAAATTATGTAAATAAAAAGTTTGTTGGAATATAAAAACGTTTATTACTATGTATGATTAAAATAATAATGAATTAATAATTAATTAATACTAACTTAACAGTGTTTATGAGTATTATGCACCATTACTCTGGAACTGCTGTACCCAATAGTGCTTCTTCACTGCATCTAGTGATAGCCGCTCTTTGCTTGAATGTCGTAAAAGCTGTAAAGAAGTAGTAACTACTGTACTTTCATATCACGCAACCATAATTACTTTTGTCATTGAACATTTGTTTGAAAATAATTTTAATGTCTTGAGAAGTTGAGACAGATTGATATTGCAATGGCTTTTTGTTACTTCAGAAACATTGATTACTAACAATTAAAACAACTTATGAAAAGAACATAACATCACGCCTTTCATCCCTGAAGAAGTAGGCAGAGGTGCGCATTACGGCACCTAATGCCACTGTACAATGTAACACCCAATTTTCATCATTTATGTTATGAATCCCATGTAATAGGGAGTGAGCCTATTGCTATATACCCGGCACATTTCCAGAGTCTATGCTACTACTGAGAATGTTTTAAAAAAACCAAGTAATACTTTGCCCAACTCCGGAATCGAACCCCAAACCCCTTGCTCAGCAGTCGCACTTGCCAATGAGGCAGTCAAATTTTAAGTAAAGAAAATCTAGTCTTATGAAAAGAAACATTCTTGAAACTAACCTTGGATATAAGATCTTTGGCTCCTTCAGGTACGTAGCTAGGATACACCATATCTAACGCAAGGATCCTGGCGTATGTCTTGTCTTGTCCTTCACTCTCAAACGGAGGCTTGCCCACAAGGAACTCGTACAACAGCACTCCAATGCACCAGTGGTCAACGGACACATCATACACTTCCCGCTTTATCATCTCCGGAGGTAGATAGTCTAATGTACCGCACATTGTTTTACGCCTAGAAATATGCAAGTAATATTTAAGATAAGTAATTCGTATTTATATTAAAACTTACGCGACATATACTAATTAATTATTATGTTTTCGGTTTACTTACGTAATTGTTTGACGAGGTAGTCGACTAGTTTCACGCCATGCTAGATGCTCATATTTATGAGCATTCCGCGACCCGCGACGCGGCGCTGTCGCGCTGCGCTGCTACGCTCTGCTACTAGTCGAGTTCCTCGTCAAATAGTTACGGGAGTAAGCCGTAAACGTAATAATTAATAGGTAAGTTATTTGTGTTATTGAATTTTTAAGTAGTAGAGTATAATGGGATGGCATGTTTATTGATCAATGAAGACTGAAGAAGAACTGATTGATTTTTCACTAATTTGATCGTAACATTATTTTTGATCTAACAAACAGTCAATTTCGAATGCTAAATATCTTACTCTTACCTCTCAGAAGGTGCATGCACAGACCAGCCGAAGTCTGCCAACTTCAAGTCCCCACTGAAGTCCACAAGTATGTTCTCAGGCTTGATGTCTCTGTGTATCACATGGTGCTGGTGACAGTATTCCACTGCATCTGCAACCTGGAATCATAGACAAAATTATAAATAGTAGAAAACCTCTTAATGAAGGTGTTAAACTTCTTTCTCATTAGAATGCATTTATTTCTGGTCTGGAATTTTCAATTTATATTTGTGTTTGTAACAAAAGGATTTTCTATTGAGTACTCATTGGAATGTTAATTATGGACATGAAGACACACTATTGTTTATTTTCTGAGATTAATCACAGAAATGCAATGAACAATTGTTACAACCAGCTATGAAAAAAATATTTCATGTTTTACCTGATAAATGTATTTAGCAGCTTTGGCTTCAGGGAAACGACCCTTGGGTGAGTTAGTAAGATGTTTGTAGAGCTCTCCTCCTGCTGCAAACTCTACAACTAGATATATACGACGCATATCATGGAACCAGGTCAACAGACGTAATATATTTGGATGCCTACAAAGGAAAAACATTTTATTAGAGATCCATTGAGTGATTTGGAAAAGTTGTTCTCTCACTTTTTTTTAAGGGAAATGTAAAGTAAATGGCATCGTATACGTTACCCTATAGGGAACTTACTTCAGATGTGACTGAATCTCTATCTCTCGCATCACTTGCCGTTCACATTTGGATCTTTCTATCTGAGATTTGAACAATGTTTTGATGGCCACTAAATAACCAGTTTTCTTCTCTCTGGCGACGTGAACGTGTCCAAATTTGCCTTGACCAAGAGCTGACCCGAGCTCAAAGTCTCTAGGAGACCATTTATACCTAGAAATATAAAAACAATACGTAAAAAAACATTTTTCTATCTTTGTATGTTTAGCACAAGGTTTGACAAATTTACGTACGCATTCCCATATGCCTCATGGTTTATTATTTTGTTTTCCAATTCCAGCACGTCACTTTTCATTGTCATAATACTTATTACTTATTTTTACAATTTCAATTCGCTGTTTTTTCAATAAAATTAATAGAACTTGTCAGTCAATACAAACAACACAACGTCTTTTCGTCGTCCGTTACGTTTTGAATACTTTGTTGACAGTTTGACAGAAGAATATTCTCTGTTACACGAAACGAACTATGACTGAATGAAAAAGGATACTGCCAACATTACGAACCCACCACTGGTAGTCTCGACATTGATAATAACGACTTTACAACTTAACGACAGTAATCGATCGCTATGTCGTGTGTCTGTAGCTGGATTTTTTTTATACCACGATGTTGGCAAAAAAGGAATACGGTACGCTTGATGCAGTGCAATATACCCATATATATTTTTCAGTTTTAATTAGGTAATTTGCTTTTAAATTGCATTTAAGCTTCGGAGACAGAATCGTTCGTAGTAAGTGAATGTAGCTTAAGTTGGCAAATTGGAAATAGTTTTATTTATATTTAATAGCTTGACGTTTGTGTTTTTACTAAAATATAAGCTCCCAACTCCACACTACGATGTATAGGGGCCGAGCAGCGGGTGAAACAGCACGGGACCAACAATTTTTTTTAGATAATAATGATCAAAATCCCCAAGCCGTCAGCGGTGACCGCTTTCTACTAATTCCATTGTGTAGGTACATTATTTCCGATGTTTAGACTCTATTTTTCTATGAACAATTTTTGGGGATTTTCGGTACGACACATCAAATGATTGGGAGTCAGCTTCAAGTGAGTGCTTCAGCTATATTAAAACTAGATAGGTATTCTGTAAGTATTGCTCGTATGATTTCTATTCCATAAAAAAAGGTACCCTTCATCACTATATCGAAGTGATAAATTTAAAATGAGTGCAATTTACGTAGGTAAAGTTGCAAGCTTTTGATTCCATAAAAACTAAAATACTCCAGATTTTGTCGCCGATTTATATTTAATAACTGATATTTGACCAGCTTGCGGCTTGCTGCTATCTTGTCAAATCCTCAAAGTCCTGAGTAAATATTATTTCTCAGGTAATTAGAACTCTATCGGTTACAGAGGGAACGAGGTAGTTTCAGAAAGAGAAATACTTTCCTCATAAAATACACACCAATATCACTGTTTGAAAAAAAACATAAACATATTTGTTACAAAGTAACAACAGTAACTGTTACAAACTACCTACGCTAATCTCTGAGTGGAGATCTAATCGGACTTTTCGTCTAGTTAATGGGACTTTTACTGGAGTTTAAGGGTGTGTCGATTAGCTGGATAACGCTAGGATTTTCTTTCTTTTGCTGTTTTCAAAGAGATTATTATCGTTATAATTATAGTACCTATCAGGTGCTCAGTCATTTGTGATGTTGGATATTAATAGATATTATTCATAACAACATACTGTTACGATTTTTCCCGGAGGGTGCCAATGCAGAGATGTGCAAATGTAACCAATTTTTACAATCCTTATGTTATGAAATATATAATAGGCGAGAGGATGAGTCTATTCTATTGCTATATACCGGCCACAATAATCAACATCAGTACATATACATAACAGTAGTTGCTTAAAACTTGTCATAAAAATAACGATCACTTTGCAAAAAAACTACGCAGTAAAAATCTCGTCGGTGTAATTATGATGCTCAAGTGAAGTTAAAGGATGTACTTAGTTGCCAAGAGGAGGTTAGTGCAGCGTGGGTGCGTTGTTATGAAAACACTCGTTGGCTAGGGCTGGGGTAAGGAGGGAGGGGGTTAGGGTGCTCCCTAACCCACCCCAACCTTAACGAGCTCAACCCCCATTACTAGATCTGTTTATTTCCGAACGCACCGATGCCTGACACATAAACAGATAGCAAATGTAATTAATTTCAGCTTTCATAACATTAATTAAATGTTGTCGCGTTGAGTTTGGTAGATGTTTTTTTATTTTGCCACAATTGTACACTATGTTATGTGTTTCATCGAGGCTTTGGGAGTGAAACAAGTTAGACATTTTTGTATTAACTACATTGATTTTTTAAAATAAAATATTTTGTAAAACTCAGTGTGTGGCTTCTGAGGAATATCACTGTGAACAGTGATATTCCTCAGAAGCCTACGCAAGCTTGACCTAAGTAGATATTGTAGATAATGTTATGAAAAAAAATCAGGATCAAAAATCAAACAGAGACGCAAGAATGCGAAAATATTTACTTTATTCTTATAAAAACACGGCACAAAAGGGACTTAAGAAAGTAATTTGTTACACAATCGATGTCGTTATAATACGCTTACATGTATCAGGATCAGATGATGTTATAAGTTAATATAAAACAAACAAAATGCGCAGTACATCGCGCGGCGAGAGTTTCCTAGCCACCCCCGGTACCGAGCCGGTGGCGGGAAAGCGTGGAAAACGCGCGCATGGGGTGGCGGGCCGGGCTCATTCCGTGGTGAGGCGCCGCTCAATCGATACACCGCTTTTGTACGACAAAATCAACAATTTTACCTTTAAAATATCATACAATTTTCCAAACATTTCCTTATGATTTTATTTAGAAGTATTATTTGTGGTGCAAGTGAATTTGTTGAGTATTTGCGATGTGTTACGAACCATAAACAAGTGCGTCGCAAAACCGCTTCAGTCTAGGTAAGTAATAATTATTGGCACGTTGAGATGACCTAGTTATCGCCCTCGTGTAGGACCTGTGCCTGTCTCGTAATTTAGTGTTATTTCGCAGCAGTGGTCAGTTTTTAGAGCTAATTTATAGTTATTTCTATTTTTTTTCTACGCAGTAAGTAAGCAGGAAAAGGAAAGAAATGCCTTTCACTTAGTATATAAATAACTAGAATTTATTATTATTTACTTACGTATATCCACTACATTTTGCGAAAACTTTTATTTAACAAGTAAGACGATAAGAGTGAGCTTAGACTGACGTCCGTACAATTTGTTTTGGTGGCACGCAATTTTAACGAGTCATCAAAACATTTCCGCAGTTATAATACATTTGATGTTTAGATAATGAGATATTGTCAAATATTTCCATCTTCCTTACTGTATCATTAAAAGTTAAGCTCAATTTCCCTTTTCAATGATTACACCGAAGTCTGATGGCAATACCAATTTCTCGTAGTAGGTACGTACCATAATGTCCGCCCCCACAGAATAAATTTCGAAATCGTGAGTGTCATTGACCGTGAGTTTGTGGCACAGTGCCATTGCCACCCTTGTCGTCTCGCATCGAGCCAAATCCGTCACCTCCGGTCCTTAGCTTAGGGGCCAGAGGTCCGCTGCCAAAACGACTGCACTTACAAGTCACAATTGTCTGAATATTGTCTTCAATTAATGAATGAGAGAAGTTTGCAAATCAGTGTCTGCTACTGTAGTAGTAGATGGTAATGATTTGTTCGTATCTGTCTTCATCTTGGTTACATTGTGCGTTCTCTGGTTTGGTAGTGTTTTCCGGAAAATGTGCATGTTTGTATAGCAATATTGAAGCTTTTTTGCTTAAGTTAACTTATTGGATAATAATGAGTTTGTAAAGGTTTGTTTATTACATAAATATTGCAACTTTCATAAGCATTACTTTTCGCATAAGTGCGCAGTACGCCTAAAAGGGACATGAACCTTTCTTTTCATTCATTAAAGTGGAAATTATGCAATAATACATGTTGAAATTCTCCAAATATGGTGTAGTTATAAGAGACATGATTTAACACTTCCAGCTTTAACACTATAATTAACAATCTCGATTTACTTTCGTTCCGATACACAACAGTGATTAAAGTACTACCTTTTTCCTTTCGCTTAGTAATTGTTCGTTTGTTTAAACATATCTGGCTGGGTATCGACAAGAACCCAATGGTCGAAAGTCGGCCCTTCGCGAGGAAAGCTGTTTACAGTCGGTAACCAGTCAAACATCGACAGACTCGAGTGTGAGACCACGGGAGAAAAGCTAGTGTGACCATTTGTGTAACTGCCGGATGAGTGAAAGGTTGGAAAACAGAAATTTATAGGTACATAGACACATGTCAACAGTTCTAATGGGTTGTAAAAGACAGTTTTATAACTACTGCGCCCATTTCAGTGCAGCTGTCATCATAAAATTAGGGTTTCCTTATGATTTGATAAATGGGTTAATATACAAAGTGGTCGAGATAATAGAACAGCTGCCGTGATGATGTTTAGAGAGTTTTAATTGCATTGAGGTAATTCTATTTGAAGCTTAATAGTTTAGTGTGGTAGGATTGTAATAAATGCTACGAATTCATTCCGGGATAACGAAATAATTAAATCTCTGGTAATGTAATTTTCGAAATGTTAAGGAATCTGTGGTTTACGTAAAGTATTCTTTTGAAACAATACTAAACTGCATGCAAATGTTACATTAGGTTGTACCTACTTCCTTAAGGATGCGCTTAGATTTATTAATAGCTAATCTTAATAAAAAACATCTCAACAACTCTCAAAAAGTTGGAAGTCTTCATAAAATAAAAGAGATGGTGTCTTCAGTGTAAAGGTACTTGATTAAAGTACCGCTAACCGATCGGTAGGGCCAGAGACACTTTCACTGTCTGCGATCATCTGATAACTGTCGGTTTTGACACAGATACAATACTACTAGGTACTGACTGTTTACATTCCTCCTGTAATCGGCATTACTTGTCAGCCGACCGTGTAATCCTGTAACGGACAATACAATACACGAATCTTAAGGGTATTACGAAAAGTGGCTAAGTAAAATGCTAACGTTAAAAAGCCGTATTTCTTAACATTCGTAACTCAATACGCACTTTAAGTGTATTTAGTTTTAAAGGAATTGTTTGAGTGAAATTTTTAGTAGTAGTAAATTAGACCTTGATTTGTAATTATTAGGTCTGTAATTCAGTAGGTAATTTCTAAAGTTGTATCTTTCTATATCTACATTTGAATTGCTGGTAGACTAAGACAAGTTTGATTATAGCCATGTTTTGTTTAGGGGTCTGCTCATAAAGGGTGCTCACTGGACCTTATTATTTAGGGAGCCGTCGCCAAAGTCAATGTCACAGAACTATACTTTTGTGTATAAACATTTCGTTTTGTTTATAAAATGATTTACTTTCTGTTTTAGCACTGATTCTGTATGAGAGTGTGCATTAAACAATCATAATGTTTTTGTACCTAAAAGTTCAACCATACACGTATGCCCACGGTATTTCTGCTATGGTAAGGCACATATTATTGTGTTTCAATAAAACAACATATGAAAAATACCTACCTCATAAAAACCCGCCCGGGGCAAGATGGCCCTCTCTTGTCGCGTTTGCATATGAATTTGCGAATTTTCCATGGGGTGCCTTGAATTAGATAAGGGTGCAGTTATTGGGAACCGCTTGTAGTGTGGGGGAGATTTCCATTTTATGGTATTGCAGTTCTTGTTTAATAAATTGTAATTGAATGTTTTGGAGGCGATATAATTTATCATCTTTGGCAGGTCTAAGTGTTTATTGCATCGTTATTTTGGTGGACTAGGAATGTACTTAATCAATTTCATTGTCTATATCATCGGAGTTCCAAGGATATTGTGCAGTTAGTATAAGCTGCAAGCAATGTTAACTATGTAGCAATAAGCCCAGGCTCGAGAAAGTTCCATCTTGCTAACAATGTGCGGTGTCACAAAATGTCAAAGACGGTCATAAATTGTGAGATTTCAAGATTCCAATAAGACTGCATACTTGCAGCCACCTGTATTAAGTATGTCATAGTAAGTACAACCAGTTTTGTCAGTCGTCTTACGAGTTACAACATTTACGAGTACGGGATAAGAGTTACAAGTTTTGTCTATGTCTATGTTTAAGGAACGTCGTCTTCATCGACGAGCATATAGCTTCACTAGAGGACTAACCGACAGACTGACATTTTTTCTTTAGTACTAGCTTCTGCCCGTGACTTCGTACGCGCAATCCCGTTTTCTCCCGTTCCCGTAGGATTTTCAGGATTTTTTTTGTCATAAGAACCTTCTCCTAATTATAACAAAAACCTACAACAAAAAAAAGAATTAGTGGAATCGGTCCAGCCAATCACGCGTGATGCCGTGACCAAGGGAAAAGGGATTCATTTTTATATATATACTTAGATTTAAATATTTTGTTTTGGCGTTCAAAAGTGCCTTCTTGGTCTAACTAAATAAATGATTTTGACTTTGACTTCGTCACGTCTCGTCTTGAAACTCTTCAAAGTTTGGCTAATGCTTTCTTTGTTTTAAAAATGTATGATATTGAAGTTTGTTTGTCAGAAGCTGGGCTGTGCATAAAAATGAAGGTTCCGCAGGGAAATCAGTATGATATAGGATTATGAGTAGGGTTAGGTTGTCATGCAAATCGTGGTAGTGTTATAATTTGGGATCCATATTTTGATTACTGATTTCGTACAGATTAATATTAAACTTACTGGAGGGTCTGAAACATAGATTGATGTATGGCAGTTAAGTCCTCAATATGTCCATTTAACCGTCGAAGACATGTTTGTTTGTTTGCGTGACTACAACCAATTCAAAGTTAGCGTCGCGTCGGCGTCGTTTGACCATTACGTATGCAGGGCTGCCCATCTCTTAGATTAAGTTCTTCCATTTTATACGAAGAGTTTGCCTCATTAATTTGCCATAATACAAGGTAATGGCAACCTTGATGACGGTCGTCGGTTGAAATAGAGCAAATCGCGTCGGTCGGCGACCGCTACACGGCCCATTGTGAATTATTAAGTGTCCTACTATCTCCTTGCCTGTTCGAAGTATGTACTTGTATCGCGACATAGATTGCAGACAACGTGTACCTTAAACAGTACCTGGTATGCTAATATAGTTAAGTACCTATATAGTATGCTCTTCATCTATCTAGTCATCAGTAGGTAACGTTCAACTAATTCAGTTTGAAAGTAATATTTCAATTCGGGATGTCATGGTTATCTGAACCCATTGTTAGGTAATCCAAATTAGTAATTCATAAGTGGTATTCTAAATAAACTTAAGGGCTCGTACACAAAACTGCCATGCTCCATGTACACATCGCAAGAACTTGCGAATTGATTCGCATCGCGCGTCATAATTTTATCTTTCCAAAATCTTCGTTGTTTCTTTTCCTGAATCTTGTAAGCAATAACAGAAGTGCACACTTCTTTTTACGATCCATGTCACGAGTCACGATCAAGTTTTCAATATAAAATAAGTTTAGTACGGTTGACGGTCGTTGAAGGAATGTTCACGCATCGCATTGCAGTTTTGTGTACGAACCCTAAGTTAATGTAAAGTGGCGAATAGTAAATTCATTTCATTTGTTTACTTCGTTTCACAAAATGTTTCAAAATAACACCAAAGTAGCTGAAAGAAACTTCTATTCTTAGATTTAAGTACTTATGTATGTACTGAATATATTCATGTCATTCAAAGTTACGACACGAATGTCGATTCTTTTTTATTAAATTCGCTAGTCTAAATGTATAGTCAGTAAGCGCCTATGTTGAATATTTACATCGTTTAAAAAAATAACGACTACTGCAGGGTTTAAATCGTTAGTTTTAACGCTATTAACGGTGACCCAAATGTGATCATAGCAGGCAATGCACTTTTCTTTATAGTGATGGTGTTTATAACTAGTTGTTTTGAATAAAACGATAAATAAACCGTTATTTTACCACAAATAGTTGTCGTTCAAGTTGCGGTTGACCAAAACGTTTCCAAGTGGAATTCTGTCAATCTAAAGATAACACTACTTGTGTTGTTGCAAACTGTTGTTTTAGAGGAATAATGTTTTCAATAGAACGTAGAATTGTCTACCATAGTTAATTCCCTTTGTCAGAAGTTTGTCGTTTCGAGATGGTCCGGCTAGTTTGAAACAAGATGTTCGGAGCTGTTCGTCACTGTTAATTGAGATGAAATAATACTTAAACCTTATGGTGAAACATGGAAAACGTGAATATGCAAAACAATATAGAACATGAAACCTACTTGCACGCAAACCTCTTTAAGTCAATCTTAGCCCTAGTTCAAAGACTACTTGTTTTTCACTTAACATTTCTACTTCTACCTATTTTACAAAATTAATTATCTACTTTAATACCACAACACTTTGACCAATGACTGTAATCATATATTATTACCGTAATTGGGATACTTGGTGTGTGTTGTTATTCAATTTTTGTGTATTATCTATCCACAATACCTGTAATTGAACCGTTTACTTCGGCTCATAGTAATTGCTGACCACATTTTACGTACACACGTAATCATTTGCAATCTTTAGTGATAGAGATACCAATTTCCAGTCAAAAGTATTGTCTCTTAAAGTAGGTAGTAAGGTTACTTTGGGAGACCACCGCCATCTATAATTTCACTTTCATCTCATTTTATCACGACCTTATCAAATCTAATTGGCACTTTTCTCTTTCCAGAGAATAACTTCACGAAATTGGTAGGCGTCGCAAACAACGGACTGTTTCAAAGTGTGGACCTTATGTTAGTGAAATTATATCGAATGTGAGGTTAGGAGTTTTTCGCGGGAAGATTTCAAGATGGCGACCGCGACACAACCGTCGTGCATGAGCACGGAACATGGGTGCGTCATGTTCGACTGCCTCGTGCATCTTTGGGAATGGTGAGTTATAGTTTTATTTACCTACTATTGTTTGTAACTATTGTCATGCCTATTTTTCCTGAAGAGATAACGTGTAGGTACCGCCAAAGTTGTATAGCCTTTATAAATTACTAGCGACCCGTCCCGACTTCGCACGGGTGCAATACACATGTATTATACATATAAACCTTCCTTAAGAATCACTCTATTAATTTAAAAAAATCGCATCAAAATCCAATGTGTAGTTTTAAAGATCTAAGCATACATAGGGACAGACAGACGGCGGACAGCGACTTTGTTTTATACTATGTAGTGATGATGAAGTACAATGTGACCTTATTTTCATCAAAAACAAAAAGTTTGTGGAATACCTTTACAGTGCAATTTCATGTTATGGTAGTCAAAATATCTAATTCAAAAACAAACCATTATCTCTTGACAATGTCAGATATAATTTTGATGGCAGAACGCAATTAGGGAATATCGATCAAGCGTTCTAATTGACATTTAATAGGCACAGTGGAAAGCCACAAATCAGTCTTTTTTCCGGTTGATTGTAGTCATTATTTAGTAGTTATTTACATACTATACATTTTTTATGTTCCAAGTGATAAACTTTATAAAAATGTATGGAGAAATTACTTTTTAAGTAGGTACTTTACACAACTAAGGATTGTGTCATTAACAGCCAGTCCCAATGGAATAGGTTGAGGTCGAATTTTGACATCAAATACATTCATAGAAAATGTTATAAAGTCGTATATCTAACTGGCCGTAAATAGTAAAAACTGGGAAACTGCTTCAAAAGGCAACGACCACAGATTGTAAACGGTGAGATTTTAAGGAAAAAGTTTTATGCCATTAGATATTTCCAAACATTTAAAAAAATGTCATGAAGTTTCCACTAACGTAAATATATTTTTTTTTAGTAAGAACGTTGCTCTACATTAGGATTTTTCCTGTGTCGTGGGTGCGCTTACAAACATACAAGTTCACACACTGAAACCCAGACCCGAAACAACAATTTGTGGATCACACAAAGTGTTGTTCCGTGCAGGAATCGAACCTGCGACACGTTGCACGGCAGCCGGTTGCCCAGCCACCGCAGCAACCGTGCATATAAATATTTTAAATATTTTCATACATACATAGCACAGCACTTTTCACTTACGTATTTTCCTTTATGTTAGGGAAGACAGCGAAGCACTAAGTGCTATAAGGTATTAACATAAAGTCTAGCTACTTTTCCTCATAAAGGAAACTAGAGGAGTATTTACGACTTTTTACATCATTTAAGATTGCTTGTACTGTTATAGTGTTGGGGTACTTCGGAATAAAAAGGTCCAACTTGCAGATAATTAAGTTTAATAAAAATGGTTTAAAATCAATAATTAATATTTTAACTGGTTATTTAAACTTCACTGGCAATGTCACTGATTGAGAGAGTCACTGGATGAGAGAGTCACTGGATAAGAGAGTCACTGGATGAGAGAGTCACTGGATGAGAGAGTCACTGGATGAGAGAGCCACTGGATGAGGAAATGACTGGTTAGATCGGATTATGAATTAGTAGGTACTGTCTAATGTCGTGGTGGCCCGGAGGTTTAATAAGACATCCGCTTCTCATTCATGAGGGTGCGGGTGTCTTAAAACCCGCACCCTTCAAAACCTACCAACGGAAAGTACTAATGTGACTTTTTCCGAGTTATATGTACTTTGTAAGATTATTCAGACACCACTGATAAACGGTGAAGGAAAACATCGTGAGGAAACCTGGGCTTATAATTTCTAATTATAAGTTTGTAATCGCCAACCCGCATTGAGCAAGCGTGGTGATTAATGCTCAAACCTTCTCCGTGTGAGAAAAGGCTTTGCTCAGCAGTGGGCATTTATAGGCTGTTGATGAAGTAAATCTGTCTCACGGGATGACAGGCAAACTCTGGGTGGTCACACACACATGCTTAAAGTGCATACACTGTATAACAGTACGTATAATAAGAAGTAGTTGCAGTTACGGATATCACTCAGTAACTTAAGGACGAAGTTTCTGTATAACACTTATGGATAACCAAACCCGGCTTATGTATTCTCAAAGATAAACATGGTCTATCCAGGAACTGAATCTCTCTCGACGTTTTCAAGTCAATAAGGTTACAAGAGTCACTGTAACAGTCTAAACAACTAAAGTTTATTTTCCCAAAGTTCTTCATTTCCTAAAGTAATAATCGATCGTTGTGTCTATTTATTTTCCTGTCAATGGTGGCTACATCGCTTTACCGCATGAAATATTAAAGATGTATAGTACCAGGTGATAAATATTGCGCATATGTTTACAATGTTTCTGAAAAGAGACTAAGAAAAATACTTTATGATAACATTTTATAACATCACGCGTTTTTATCCCCGAAGGGGTAGGCAGACGTGCACATTACAGCACTTAATGCCACTGTACAATGTAACATCTACTTTTCACTTTTTATGTTATGAATCCCATGTAATTGGAGGTGAGCCTATTACCATATACCAGGCACACTTCCCGACTCCGTGCTACTACTGATATTTTTTTTTTTAAAACCCAGTAATACTTTGGCCGAACCAGAAATCGAACCCTTGCCCGGCACTTGCGACCACTCGGCCATCGAGGCAGTCCCGGTCACAGTATTTTATGATACTTTCGATAAAATTAATTAACTTTTAATGGAAAAGCTTGATATGCGTCTTAAACATCGATAAAAAACGCAAAATGTGCAATATGATTCCCCGGGTATTGTAGAGCAATTTCTTTCTCTGTGGCGTCGACGATGTCAGAGCAGTCTGTGACAGCTCTTGTGTACCCAGTGTGCACTTGGAGCCCAGTATAAACTGACCTTCGAATGTGCGGAAAGATCCTACGAAGCGAGAGCATGATAAACTGGTTGTATAGTTCCATGTGCAGTCGTGTAGTACCTACTTGTGGTACGGAAACTGTCGGCTGTCGTCTCATCCACCACAAAGCCACGTCTCTCAGGACTGCGCAGTAAATAAACTTCACACCACACAATGGGTTTGTTCCCTTTGTTGTGTGGCCTGTGAAACGTCTAGGGTTAGAGGAGGTTTAATAACTAAATGTTTTGATGTATTGTTTTGGTAGAATTATCATATGAATAATTATTTTTATAATTATGTGCATCAGTCGTATCGACTGATTTGAACTTTTTATTGTGATGAATAAGTATTAGGGGAAAGCTTTAATGAAATAAAATATCTATAATTCTTTGTGAAACTAGAGCGAGTTTTTATTACCTATATGTAAATGATTTTCTAAGTAATCGGTATTTATGATCTTTCCCATATATATAAATTATTACTAGCTTCTGCCCGCGACTTCGTACGCGTACCATCCCATTTTTTCCCGTGGTGGTGATTTTCGGAAAAAAGTAAAAAAAAATATTTTTGGTTTAAAAGTATCCTATGTCGGTCTCCTGGCTCTAAGCTACCTCCCTACCAATTTTCAGCCAAATCTATTCTGCCATTCTTGAGTTATAAGTGGTGTAACTAACACGACTTTCTTTTATATATATAGATTATGTTTACGGCTTACTCACGTAATAATTTGACGAAGAACTCGACTAGTTTCAAGCCATGCTAGAGGCTCATATTCATGAGCAGCATTTCGCGACTCGCGACGCGGTGTATGTCGCGCTGCTACTTTCCCATATATACTCGTGCTTTCTTGGTATTTTACAGGAATTTACAGGCACTGATCTGTAACACACCACCCACAAACGAAAATATACCACAAATCGAACTAAACCAATTTCTATGTACTTTTGGTAACTTTATTTCCGTACAAACGTAAAATAAAGTTTTGATCACGTACCGCGGTTCCATTTATGTAGTTTTCCGAAAATAAAACGTAAGTTTCCGGTGTTACGTTTCAATATTCATTGTGAAGCTTTCCATGGTGTCTACTTGTAGTGGAAGCGGAGCCGGTAATGAACTGTCTAGACTGCAGACGAAGCTATTGTTGGAAAATAAGGCCTTGCGTAGTGGATGTGTCTAGTCTCTGATAGACGAGGGATATTAAAAGAAATGAGGTTTTATTTTAGAACAATAATTTATGAGTGTTTTAGTAAAAGGTTTTTTCATGTTTCGTTAAGCGAGTCCCGAGTGCAAGTGTTCTGAACGTCTTTGAATAAAGTCTCGGGATTGGCAATGTATTATTGCGTTAATTATAGCAAGGAGTTTCACATTGATTAAACAATGCGTTGGTGCTAATAAATTTTAAAAGGACATATGGATCGCTTATAAAACTTTTAAAATGTGAATTTCTATTACATTTGGATTCTGGTTGTAAAACAATTTAAAATTTCATTTACAGAAAATTGCATATATGATTCACGTCGAGTCATAAAATAACAACTAGGTACGTATATTGGTACGAAATAGAACCTCATTTAACTGGATTCGTCTATTGCCACAGTTAATTGTGCAAAACAGGTCTAGTTTTACGTTAATAGTATTTCTTTTATAGCCACCAACGTATTGAAACAATCTACGTCGTTCATCTAATCTTAGATCAAACGTTTTTGACTCAGAAGGTGAATTATATTTTCGAATCGATTCGGTCTAAAGTCACCCAACCGACGCTAACGCTCACTAGTATCCGTTTCCTACCAAAATGGCGGCACGCGAAATTGAAATTTCATGTCCAATTTCAATTTTCATCTGTTTGAAATGCTATCCGTGTTAGTTTATGTTACTAGAAGGTGTGTCACATTTATTTCAACTTAAAAAAGTTTACAATCTATAAGGGATTTGTGGAAGTAGCCGTTATACACAAGATAAAATCAATGGATCTAAAGATATCATAATTAAGTTTTCTATTTGATGCTTTGAGTTACAATAATCCTCAGTATTTTTATAGTGAAGTATATCGCGATTAATCGCTGAGTTATATTATATATCTATCTCTTTTAACTAAGCGCTCTTGAAAATTTTATACATCTTTCAAAATGAACACGAAACTTCCAGAAACATAAAAAGTTTCTAGCAAAATATTAGGCAAGTTTTGAACTAAAACTTTAGTCGCAGGAACATTATTCATGTACTAAGACAGGGTATTCCAGGCAGGCTAACAAAGCCCGCACATATTTCTCGTGAGCAGCTTCCTGTTCAATAATATATGGTCTCTCAGCTTCAGTACTGAGTGCTCCCTCACTCCCAGAGGTCAAATTAGATTTTACTTTGATGTTTCAAAGCTTATTATTTAATGTTTCAACAGAAAATGTACGCAATAACCGCAAGCAGATTTTGCCCAGTAGAATAGCGTAGTAAATAATTTATACGGGCCGTTTTTTGCTATGGGTCATGGGATAGTAAGCTCGCCCTCTCTAGTACAAGGGTAGGAGTTAAAATAATTTGTAGAAAATGGCTATTTTATAAATATGAGAGATTTAGAATTTGCCGCCCATCACAGTGTCAGCTCTGGGAGTGTGATTTCTAGCAATATGAACGTAACACTAGGTTAAATAATTTATTTGTTTCGTCAGGTGTAGCTTATTATACGGAACTTGTGGAATCTAGAATAAATTTCCGTGCGTTTAGCGCTTTTGTCACACCTATTATTGAAAGCAAGTGTAACAGTTCACACATAGGACCCACTTAGTTTTTAGTCAAATTTTCATGGTGCTTGGCGACTGGGCTTCACCCAGTTGTACAGTCTCTTTTTATGCCTTTAGGCTTAATTCATTCTGTCTCCTGCTATAATTCACCGAGAGAAGTGAACATTATCGTATTTTTCGTTCTCCTTTTATAGTATCTTCTGATTCACTTCGTTGCGGGAACCAAGACAAGTTATTCATGTCTCCGGGACGCGCCGGACTTCAGTGTTGCGGTGTTTTCATGGTTGTATCTACTGTAGATCCTGGCTTACAGGAGTTGCAGCGGTTTTGGGAGATTGTGGCGGACTTGTCCCACTAAACAGATTTACAATATGGTACTCTATCTATTATATTTCTATTTTGCTACATAACGAAATAACACCACGATTATGAAAACGTAATATAGAATAGACCTACTGCTAATAATATACTTTAAGTTTAAACTTTGTGACAATATAGCCTCGTAAGTCAATAACTAGGTCAAGTGTCACGTGATTCCTGACTGGCTAGCAATAAGACCTCATAATACGGATCAGCAAGGCAGTTCATTATAAGACGTAAATTGACTGGAATTAAGAGGTTGTAATAGCACCCCTGGAAAATTTAAATCACTTAAAATACATTAGGAACATTATTGATAGTCAATATGAATGAAATATAATATAGTTGGTCTTGTGTTGATTGTGATACCATTAGTAAAAGTCTCTCAGGATCGATAGTCTACTAACATTTATTATTTACGGAATATTTTTGGGTCGTTATGTTGAACCTTTTGTCTGTTTATTGTGTTTGATTGTCGGTTTGTGTTGTATAAGTTTGAGACAGGTTGGTTACATAGATAATGGTTCTGAAAAAAGAATTGTTAATTGAGTTCTCGAATTAAAATTTATGCATATTAGAAACTCGCCTCTCCTTGGACTTAAGGAGGTTAGAGTCGGAAAATTCAGTGGTGCTTACCCAATTGATCCCGTACATCAGAGAGCGTTTTAAGTCATCGATCTCGGTTTTTGTACGAACATCTTTCACAGTGTGCCGTCTAAATTAATAAGACGCTGAAAAATCTTAGAGAGTTGTGGAGATCTGGTGGCACTCGCTCAGTGAAAAATGTTGATGTGCCGTCGAATCTGGTAAACACTTCTTTATGTTTATCCTATAATCAATTTGGTAAAGAGTGAGGTAAAGAGGAGAAAGGAGCTAAGTTATTTGTTTAGAAAATACACAGCATATTAGCTCTTTCCTCTACAGGAATCTATTGATGATTGAATTGGAAATGGATTTCTTTCGCTTTGATAAGGTTTGTCAATGGGTAGCAGACGTATTACACTAAGATGATACATAATGAATAGAGATCTGGGTGCCATTGAAATTCATCCAATTTCCTTACTCAGTCTAAAGATATTCATCAAAAAACCTTTTAATCTAACCCTTTTCAGTCCTACAAATGAAGTAACAAAGCTAGCAGCAAACGAGTTGCGAAATAACTTTTATTTAGGAGATTGGATCATGGCAAGCGGGCCCTTCATTACACGGCGTATACGTAGGTACATAATCGTGTAGAATTACATGTGCGCCTTATAAGTCTCATTACTTGATAAAAACGCGAGTACATACTTGTGTACTTACAGATAGGACGGTAAAGTAAACCGGTTTTGAGGTCAAAAGTGTTTAAGATGGTGAATAAGATGAGTATAGTGACGCTACCTCAAGGTATATGATTTTTCAATGGCATAAATGAATTGGGCCCCTTCTATCTATTAGAGCTTGGACACATTGACTACTGAGTTTCTGCAATAAATGAAGTGAAGTAATTTCTGCAGTTATGCAGGTATAGTCTGAAAGTCCCAAATTACGTGCGCTGTTATGAAGCATAGATGAGCTTATAAGGTTTCTGCTGAATTTGATTAAGATTTTAGGAGAGCCAATAAAAAAATTGAAAGGTAATCCTTTATTATTATTGCCCCACTAACCTTACTGACGGGGCTTCAACGTGTTATTGTCAACAACATAATGATGAGTAAGAAGCGCCAATATCCCGCTTGACATTACATTAAACTTGGATAAGTTATATGACGAATCTTGTGGCACGCCTCAACCCACAAAAGCTGGTTCTGATGCATATATAATCGATATGAGCATGAGTCGCACCGTGAACAATCCAAGTAGGGTCATTACTATTCATCGCAGAAAGGGGTCAGCCGTTGGTTCGATTTCCATTGCCATAGGCTCTTAAACAATGCTGATCACGCAGTGACATCTGGCGAAAATTGCTACTTAAAGACTGATGCTCTCCTTATTTAAAACCGTATCCGTCATTGAGCTTGTGGACAAGAGATAACCGGAATAGATCATGAGATAACGGGTTTGCGCCCACATTGATAAAGTACTATGCAGGTGTTTGAAACTTCTTTGTAGATAGGTACCATTCATTATGATCTCCCAGTCTGCAATTTTATGCAGATCTTATAGAAGATGGTTTCATGATATTTTTTTTCAAAACTAAGCCATTACCAGGCACTTTATATTGGGTTAACTGTCTATAATTACCTACTTATTCTACTTAACTGGATTTCAAATGATGGCAATTTAATCTGGACAATATTGCAATAGGGAAAATAGTGAAACTAACTAGCAAGTATTTTCTGTCCATCGTTATACCATTACTGATTTATTTATTACCTACTTCTTTCCGTCTCTGCCAATTGGAACTAAATCTAGTAATGAGGAATGCGATGCACGTCCGAATAATTGACAATGAAATTGTTTCGCGACAAACTACCTAATTCCGTATTCGCCATGTAAAAAGGTGAAGAAATCGGAAAGTGATTTACTTTCTCTTTACCCAATTTAAATCCGTATTTAAAGTAGACCAATTTTCTTGTAATAATAAGGTTTTAAAAATAGTAATTGAAAAATGAGTAGATACAAGTAATCGTAATAATTATGAAGATGATGGAACCTTCAATTATGTAGCATTCCCAGAGATGTTTTTCAATCAATCAACATTAGCTTTATGGAGGCTACAATTACCACACACTTATAGTCAGGTAATTAATGGTAAGATGATAATAACACAGCGGAGGTGAGAAATGGAAGAGTAAGAAAAAGAAACAATGAAAGCTCACTGATACAACACCTTGCCGCCACATTTCTAGCTTTGTTTAATTTTAGTTCAACGTTTCCATTTCATTTGCATTTTGTTGCAGATACGTTATCTAAAAGAAGCAGCTGCTTCATTTGAATTTAAAAACATTTAATTATTTCTCACGACTTGAAGAATATGTTTGTTTATGAATAAACATAGGAGAAAATGACTGAGATGTTATACTACTGTTTTAACATTAAAGTTCCTATCTTTTTGTATATAAATTTGCAGGTGTATAAGTAGTTTAATCTTAAATATTGAAAGTAAAAGCTGGGTAGGTATTTTGGTTTCACAGATGAGTTACGGAATAATGATAGTCAGTAGATGTTAAAAATAATGTTACACAATAGAAATTCGTGGCAAGTGTAACGAAAGTGTGTCGACTGTCGATATCGAATAGATTTTCACTTGTTTTCGGAAACAAAGCCGCGTCTGTCGGCCGCTTGCGCCACCGAGCTAATTGGTAAAAGTGAAGCTTTTCTTTGTTTTGTTGTAAGAACCGCAAATTAAAGTAGCTGCGTTCTTGCGTTTTGATTCATACCAGTAAGTAGTACTACTAAATACAGCCGATGCGTTGTCCTACAAGTTTGCACAACAAATTCGTGTGTATGTTGTACGTTCTACCTTCCCGTAACGCGATTATTGAATTAACGGATTTAACGCTTATTTTCTGTACTACGCAAATTTAGAAAGTGTTCGCACTCTTTTGTTGTGCGGTGCGAAAATTTTGAATACAATACTAAATTATGAATCGATAATTAAAGAAGCTTCAACCGGTTTGTTTACTATCACACGCTGTATCTCCCGTTTGCTCTCTGCACCGCGGCGTCGTGACCGTTAACGAACCCAGTATTCAAATTTAATTTATTAACATTTTCTTTCCGAACTGTAACCCTTACGACGTATGTGTGTAGAGCCTTCGACACAAATCTCCGTCTTTTTCACTCCACAGGAATTCGAATTACCTTATTGGCACGCTGTCGGACACAGGTAAAACCGGTATTACACGGTTAAAATGGATACCCTCGACTTTGTGAGTTACTTAATTTATTTAGAGGACAGTTTTCATTAGTTGCCTTATAAATGTACCGGTGATGACGTATGGCGCCATCTCTTTCTAACGCACTCGTTCTCCGTAGCACTGTCTCTTAATCCTCCTCCCACTCAGCGTGGTGGTTGCCGCGATGCCAGTACGTTACTACTTCTACAGTCGACGGCGGACGGCCGCGAGCGTTCTCCGATACATTCACTCATGAAAAATAAATTAATTTTAAATGCGGTAAAACAAAACAATGAAAGTGATAATCATAAATGAAAAGTAGTCGACAAATATGAATAAGTTGTAACCGAAGCAAAAGGAAACGTGTGAACAGCAGTAGATGGAAGTGATCAACTAGATATAAAAGTTTTTGTGTTTAGTGTAAAGTGTCAGGAGTGTTTCTATAACTTAAGTGATATTTAAAAGATTGTAGTAAATGAAGCAACACATCCTCCGAGGCAGAAGAGTGTTTGATGCGGCCAGCGAATAAGGTACGGCAAACCGGATATTGTACTAGTTACTAGACAGTTGTTTGACTACTTTAGTATAATTATTATAGTCGGTATATATTAAGAGGCTTTAGAAAAAGGCTTTTGAACTTTTTATCTTTGTTGTATATCCCCCGAGACGTGTCGGATGCATCTGAGGCTCAGTCACGCGATGTTTAAATATTTGTAGATGAGATAAACATTGGTGGTTGAGTGCACGCCACCCTAGTGTGTGCCTGCGCCAGGTGCGCTGTCAACAGGTGGACTCCGCTCACATTCTCGTTTGTTTTTATCATTCTACTTCAACACATTTGAAAGATCTTCTAAAGACAGGATTAGACTTCCCAATGTATCGGTCCTTATCTGTTTGTTTCTTTATTTAACTCAAAGCAGACACGCACTTGACCAGAAACGAGTGCAACTGATACGTTTTAAGACTGACCTACATATGAGTTTATTGCATATCAAAGGTTATCTGCAATGACGTTCCTATTTTTGAGAAAAAATTAAATAAGGACTCCGAATAAGACGGTTACACTTAAAATAGAATTGTGGAACTAACTGCTGATCGAAATAATAATAAAAGCATTGTAGGTGGCGGTAACTCCTATACCATTAAAAACTATTAATCTATAGAAGCATTCATGAGCACATGACCAATTGGACACAGAAACAGTTTTTGCCGAAACCCAAACGAATTTCGTGGTTCATATTTTTTGCATTGCCGGATACACGTGAGGCTTCATTACCCGTATTCAAAAGATACTTTATTCTGTGTATGACTCATTATAATGTATGTGACAATTCAAATGCTATCATGGAGGTTGCTATTTGCAAACATTTGGGCACATCATCATCAAATATGGCGGGTCAGGACGCGATGTGTCATCGACTGCAAAGTTACGGTGTACCGTATACATCACTAATATTCAACCTCACGGAGGCCTTTCTTGCGGCTGTCTTTGAAGCAGGTAGTTGAACGGACCTTTTGCAAACGAAGATTTTTTGTCTCCAAACCTTTGTTCGGTAGTGGCACATTGAAAGGCGTTGGGACCTTCAAAGCCATAAGATTCGTTTGAGAAGCACTTGTTACTTCGAAACCTTTTGTTATTTACATTAATGACGTTTCAGTTATTTCTATGAAGCCATTCAAGTGATTTTTAACATTCTTGAAATTCTATGGTACTTATGCAATTCTTGCCAATTGAAACACTCTTACTTTGAGTATTAAGTAGAAGGGTATATTTTATAATACAGTTGTTGAAACCCTAATCGTGATCCTCACAATTAAGTCACCGTCATCCTTTTTGAACAAAACGTAACAATAACAAAGATGCCTTTGTGCTTGATAAAGGATTTATTACGGAGAGGTTATAGGAGGCACTTCCGTGGTTCCCAGCTGAGGCAAGGTATGGGTAGTAGTGGTATCTTCCCCGCTCTCCTGCCCTGCCCCGCGCCCCGCGCCTGCAGGGTGAGTGCCCGGCGCGCGCGCCCGCACACCGTCCTCCACCACGATCAACGACACGCTCAACAAAAAACTTTCTTTCCTTTTCCAGTTTTGTTCTTCCAATGATCATTTGAATACCTCCAGGGCACCAATTTAGTTAATGATTTAAATAAGTTCCGATACAAATTGTTTTGCCCTTGTCCGTTTGCATTCCTCGTATTTTTTGTTAGGTGTATACAGTTGTTTATTTGGTGCCGCTGCATGTTTTGCTTTGTCACGAAGTTAGCTCGTGCATTCTGACCATAGTATAAAGAACACAGTAGGTTATCTAAGGCCGCCCGCCGAGTTATTAGCCTACTCTTGCGTTGATCCCCAGGGTTGTCACTTTTACTTTTTGTTAATATTTTCGAACAAGCAGCACTTGATCTAAATTTATGAAATGAAAAGCATTTATTATGATTGAATATTTTATCAATTTATAAATTTAGTAAAAATAAAAAGCTTATAAAATGATTATTAACTTCTTAAAATAAACTTTAGCTCTATACATAGTATTCAGAAAGTAGGTAAATTTGGGAATACATTTATATGGAAAAATGCGACACGGCCACGCTCTTAACAAATCAGATAAACTGTGAAATAAACAATACAATACCACATTTTCTTATAATATTTAAGTATAGTAGTTAGTAGGTAATTCTTCTTTCTGGTTGAGTAGGAACTATGAAGAATGATAAGAGTAAGAATAAGTAAGTATGTATCTCATCATCAAGTACCTACAAATTATATTATGCTAGAAAAAGTAACTAGCTTACCTTTCCTGTTCAATAGGTACTTAATCTGAACAGAGACAGTTCTGAAATCGATTAATTATTAAGACACCCAAACACACAGCAATACGTTCTTCTACGGTTATCAGACATTTTTTATTTCATTTAACAGTGCCGAAAAGTGATGCGCGCGCGAACCTCGTGCAGTGTTAGCCCTGCCTGGCGCACTGAGAAACGGGTCGAGATTTTGTTAAAGTGTGCGTGCGTCGACGCATAGATACTATGGCGCACACATATAAGCCGCGCGCGGAGCATTTGTATGAAGATAACCTACTTTGTTCTTTATACTATGATTCTGACTGAGGAACTTGTCTGAGACTAATCCTTTATAATAAATTATTCTGTATCTTCACTACTTGAGGTATCATTCTTACTGCGGAAATGGAAAGCACTTGCTGTGAATGAGGAATATTCATTTCATATAGTAGTAACCTGGATGTGATATAAAGTGCAGCGCAATAAATGCACTGTTCTTTTATAGAGTGTAAGGTCGCTGAGAGCAATCTGTTCTTCGACATTTAACCGATGGCACGTTGCGCAGGTTATTGCGAAGCACTTCTAAGCGTGAAAGGACTATTGGAATGCAGCGGACGTCTCCGTTCTATCCAACCTTTTATATCTTTAAACGAATCTCAGCTGCTTGAGCAGTTCTCCAACTTTTATTGTACTTTATCCTTTTTTTACTCCAACAATATTGAACATCGATGGGTTCCTCAGATTGACAGACTGCGACATCCAGTATTAAGTGCTATTAGATTTATCTATTTCTAGTGGTGTGTGGGTCGATATTTCGTACAATAACCTCTCTTCGACATCCTGCGGAATAATGATGTCTAAACTTGTGTGGCTACTCGCAGCGAAGATAATTAATTTTGTTGTTGATGAACATTAAGTAGCTGATTATGATTAATGACTCACTTCAAGGACTTACTTTTTCGTAGTTTCTTAGTAATTTATTCAGTCGATAAGTAGCTTAAGTTTGGCTAACGCAACTCGATCAATATTTTCAAGAAAGGTTAGGCTGCTTAGCGTTAATCTTGACAATGTACATATGTACTTAGAAAACTTGTTATGTTCAAGATCTTATCAGCACTGAACGGAAAGTCGTCAGTCGCTTTGTTGGTAAAAGCAAAATATTTGAGGTCAACTGGTATCAGATGTTTCCTATTTCTGAGCCGCGGGCTGCAGGAGATAAGCTTCCTGCTCCAGCGATGGTTTAACACTTTGTTTCTTAGAATGAAATGCGATCTCGATCCCTTACTTTACGGCACTTCGCTGGGTGAGGCTATAAACGAACATACATAGTACGTGCTCATATAATACTATTGTTAGTGCCCACGAGGTATAAAATAGTTTTAACAACACTCTTTACTCGTAGTACTACGAGGATCTTAATTAAACATGTTGTAACAATATTCTGTATTGCGGTCCTTTAATACGAATACCATACGAATCTAATGTTAATGATTGATTTGCATTTGCATTGCATAACTATGTGCAATCTTACTTGGAAAGAGCCTGTAGCTTTTAATTGTTTTATAGGGATTACTAAGATATTTGTTTTGCCTATAACGGCATTAATAAGTGTTTAGAAGTAAGTACATTCGTCCATTAAATTTAACTGTCTACTATAAAGAAATTGTATCACCGAGAAATCTAATCTAATCTTTCTATGGATTTCTGTATCTGTGTAAAGAAAGTAAAGATAAAGAAGAGATAGTAACTATTATCCTGTAGTATTATGGGACTGTTCCAACAGTACTAAAGGATAACGCTATCTCTGAAAGTTTGCAAAACGAATTCACAATGAAAGCTGCAGTATGAATAAATGATGAGATGAATCCCGTAGGTAAAGTACAGACTGCAGCATACGAACATACACTTTTTCTTTTTTTGAGATTTTTAACTTTATCATTCTTGCATACAGTCGAGAATCCAATGAAAAATTTACAGATTTATTTAGTTTGACTTGCTGGCGTTCTGTACGTGGCGTGCAGTTAGCTGACCGGTCGATAGGTACTGCAGGCTGTGTGACGTAACACCTGCGGCCAGGAGCTATAGTCAAGCCGTTTATCTCGAGAATACAGTTACCCAGTGTACCTCACACAGACGTAAAGACTGTTTACATTAAGGTCCCTAACAATAAACCTGTGAAAACAAACTGTAGGATAAGGAACGATGAGAATTGTAGCTATATTGTAGGGTGTAGAGAATTCTTCACAAATTGGTTATAACTGAAATGCTATCTAAATAAATGATTCGTTTAATTAAACAACTAAAGTGATTCTGATTGTGTGAGGTGTTGTGATGTGGTCATTTTAGTTTTTGGATAGTCACAAGTTTTGGAATGTCAAACCACAAAAAAGAAGTTGACACAAACTTAGTGTTGATGTCAGTTTTTGCGGTGAGTGAGGTTTTAGTGTCAATGTCTTGTTTATTTGTTGAAGTGATCGTCGATTACCTACACGTTTTAAAACAAAATCAGTCGTGGACTTAAATTATAGCTTGTTTCGAAAGCTGTTTCCGGACAATACAATAAGAATAAGGATAGCATTAAAAGATTACAAAGAAATCGAAAAAAGAAACGAGCCATTTTCGCATCTAACGTTCTTAATCCAGGAGACTTAAAACGTTTTAATTGCATCTCAGTAGGAACTTAGCAGCTGAGCGTAATCAGGACTTAATGGCAACTTTGTTGTCGTATCCAGGGTTTGTATTAGGTGCGATAAAAAGGCTACGTTGTTGCAAAGGTCATTGAGTTAAAGATTGGTTGTTAAACAATATTAAAGGTGGAGCTAATCTTGACCTGCAATTGGTCGTTTGGTTAAAGCTACTCATGCATTCCGAGGTGTTGAATTTCGTGGAAGAGCTCAAGGGTCGCCTTACTTATAATAATAAAGAACGTGTTACGTTACCTAACGCTTATGGTTAAGATGTTTTGTTATGATAACTCGCAGTGCCAACGACTGCTAGACGACTTTATAAGTTATTAAAATTAATTTGCATTTGCATAGTTGAGTGCAAATGCCGCAGTTCGCACGAAGGTTACAAATGCCATAGTTTTTATGATAATACACTAGTGTTAACAGCTGTTTCATGTTGGGACAATGATATTGCCTTTTGCACTGAGATTTCTAGCATGTAATATAATTGGATTGTTTGGTGTCATTTTTGATAATGACTCATGTTTTCATAGCGAAATACTATAGACTATTATCTGCATAATTATAATTTTAAACAAACTATGAAATTCTAAAACAAAGATAGAACACGAAAATACACCGAATAAAATTATTGATGTAATTTCTTTGAACCAGCGTCACAGAGAATGACAATTAATCAGAGAGCTCAGTAAAGAGACTTTAGAAATCGTAGATAGAGCACATATCGAGTCCTAGCTACCACCTCTATTACTTGAAGTACAGTCTGTGACAATGAATTCCATCTCTCACGAATCTATGTCACTTCGCTTGGCTGACGTGATGATGTTATCTGTGGGAGCACATACACTACCGGCTCTTAAATTAGATTTAAATATTTAATTCTAGTTTCTCTCTGATATCTAGTTAGATAAAAAGACGAGATTTTTATACTTTTCCTAGCTGAGATTGCTTGGAGATAGAATTCATTTTTCTACTGCTCTTGTACAAATGTTGAGTCTTTCCGTAGCTTTATTGTGCTAGTGTCATTTTTTAAAGCTAGATAAATAACTCGGGTCTTTCTCAAGAGTTGAGTTATGAAATAATTCTTTCAAACCCGAGTAATTGTGTCGAATAATTTTCAGGCAATTACGATAAAGTTTTACCTAAAGTAAAGCTTATGAAAGACAGAATCGTTCATTTCAGTAAAAGTGAATTTTGATCATAATTTACACCGGTCTTGCTCAAGTTTGTCAAATATTACGACACTCCTGATTACGTAGTCCCCGCTACATAATTACCTGCTTACAAGAAATGTAATGAAGTCAGTCGGTCTCAAGTCTCAAGACGTCGAGACTTGGAACTTTCTTCTCTCACGACTTTTGTCTCAATTCGCGGCACGCGTGTCGCTTAAATTAAAAACGCATGCCTCCGCGTCAAATAAATAACATTTGTCTAACTGTATTTTGTTGTTTTTTAATACAAAACTATTATTTTAATAGCTTTAGCATGATTGTCAAAAAGAAAAGTGTATTTTGTGGTTTTTCTTCATTGCGTTTGTCCCATTTGTTTTTGAAAGTCAGTCATTATTGTCATACTATTAAGTTAATTAAATAGAATCATAAGTCAGTCTTAAAGTACAAAACATTTAATGATAATTTAGTGCCAGTCGTATTTTTAATGTTATTTACACATAGATAGTCATCGTGATCGTTTATTTTATAGCACAGCTTTGTCCTTCGAAAAGTTATCAAAATTTGTGTTAGGTATTCGAAACGCATATACGTATTACCTAAATATTTACAAAGCAAAACATGAAAAAAATGTTTTTTGACACTGGTACTAACATAGTTTGCTTAAACGGCCACTTACCTACAGTTAAATAAACACAAAACAAGTTTTATTGATACTTTAAATTAGCATACTCCTTTGATGATATTCGGCTTTAATTTATTATTAGAATATCTACTGTTAATATTTACGCTGCCGTAGAAAGAAGTACGAGTTAGATATAAAATATCTTGTCAGAAGTGTCTACGATCTCGGAATACATAACTTATTTAGCTTAGTAATTTTGTTTTGATGTCGAGTCACTTAAAATTGATGTCGCGTCGGGACTCGAAAAATTTGTACAAATACCCAGCGCCAACAATAGCTTAGGATTACATAGTTAGAATTATCGTGAAAAATTGCCGAGAATTTTCCTTATTTCACTCGGTATGTTAGCAATGTCGTTTAACATTAAGCAAGTGAGAAATACTCGAATGTTTTTAAGAGGCCTTCGTGGTGTTATTCTTTACTACTTGAGTACCTTTTGTTGAATTATTACGAAACTTTGCTTATCCTCACTGTGCTTCGAATACATAATGGCATTCTTATCTTTATTTACGTCAATTGAAGTCTTTGTTATTACTAAGTGAGCCTAGCATCCATTCATAGACATTACATTTACCTGCGCAGCATATGATTAAGTAATATTAAGTGTTATTGGTGTGTTCCTAAGAATAGCCGTTGGATTATTGTACAACACAAAGTCACGTTTCAACAATTTATGAGGACCGTGTTGTATTGAAGTCTATATTTTAGGCACCAAAATATTGCTTTATTATGATTTGCAAGTAGTAATGAAATGTTTTGATTCGCTATATGATTGTTGAATGGTTTCCGTGGAATGTTATAGGCGTGCTAATATAGGAGCATTGGTGCGTTACACGGCCCTTTCATACACAGAGTAGGGTTGTGATAAATGATACCTCTCCTTGATTTGTTGACGTCCATGTCGATTTTGGTTGTGTGTGAATGCTTTCAGTCCTTGAAACGTCATTTCAAGATATAGTAATTAATAATAATATTACAGTTAGCCTAGCTTCACTCATAGACAGACGGACGGACGGACAATTTGATTTTTGACATTTCAAAAGTGCCTATTTAAGGATTAATTGAAATAAAAGCTTTGACTTTGATTTAATAATACAGTTAAAATTGAAGTGTTTCGATGGTTAAGATTTTAGTAACTATATTGTAAAACTTGATGTTCACTTTCAGGCAGTTTTTGTAATTTCAGACAAAAGGGTTGAACTCTTTACCGAATACATAGTCATAATAGACGCAACGACACTATATCTTAGGATCTATGTAGCTGTCGTTAATCCATTGCACGTTTGTCAGGACCACCATTTAACGAATATGAACCCTAAAGTTATAACGCTAAATCAACATTTCCCTCAAAACACCGAGATTATGCTTTATTTAACTTATTAATAGTAATTCTGGCCTACTGCTCCTTCAGTTCTACTTGTAGTTCAACCAATCATACCGCGATTAGAACCAACGAACGTGCCAAGTGGGTCGTAACTGCATTTTGTCACAATGTAGGGTAAAACAGTTATTTATTAACCACGTAGTTATTTGACTGCGAAATGTAAACACGAATTATTTATTGTTAAACCTTAAACTACATATATTGTTGCGGGTTTTAACATATCTTGTAATATCTATGTACCTAAGCATATATGATGTTAAGATGAGATCATACAAACTTCTTGGTATTTTGAAGATATTTTTCCTTATAAGTAATATTGAGTTCATTATCATCGGATATAATATTGAACAAAACCGCGGTAAGATCTGAGAGGATGTATGCACTTTAAATAACCTATATCAAATAGTTACTGACAGTTAAGAAATTAGACCTCTAAGCTTCAAATAGCAATGCATAAATAGGTCCAGCTCAAGTAAAAAAAAATATAAAAAAACAAAATCAGCAGCTCTTAACTTCAAAATTCGAAAATTAAAAAAAGAACAGCCATAGATAAAATTCTTATCTGTCAATGGACGGAGTCCGCCATATTGTAAATTGCAGATTCCTAATTCAATTCACGCAGAACATAAATAAGCTGCGCCATATCACTTTACTCGTTTCCTCTTCCTATTAGCTTGCATTAGGGTGCTATACTTAGCCCGGGAACGTACTGCAATACTAATTCATTAGTAATTTAAACCCTACGGTTCAGCTGTGGACTGCGACAGGCGCAATTGATTGATTGATTGAAACGTTGTACGATAATAATAGACTATTTCACAAACAACAGATTATTATCATTCGTGTTTGTGACTTTGTGCAATAGGTGTGTACTCTGTGGCGTACAGTGAGGAGCAAAAAATGTTTTTTATGCAATATTTTTTTTAATGTTTTTTTATAACAATGTATGCGTAAATAAAAAAAAAGCAAAAGATTTTTTTTATTTACGCATATATTGTTATGAGATGAAGTGTACATACATACTATGCGTTTTTGTTTTGTTTCTAGTTTTTAAATAAAATACGAATATACTCTTGTCATAGCTAAGCAGTAGGTAAGTACCGGCCCGATAAACTAGGGTATTTAGAAAAATGATCTTAATATATAATTCATAAATAATCTTAATAGTAATAGTATTTTCGTACACCAAAACTTGTAGTCAGCGTTTTTGTAACGACTGTACACAGCTAAGTACATAAATAAATCATAGTAGTTAAAAATCACGCAGAGCTAGGCGCGTGTTAGATAATATTGTAATAAATTATGTATTACATAAATACAAGTACATAGCTCGGTCAAGTTGTCCTTGCATACCATTGCCATTATTTACTTAAGTGGGCGACTCAATGTTCGATGTAATTTGTTCTACATTTAATTGTCGCATACAGATGTTTTCGACAACATGCAAGTTTATTGAGATCAATGCAAGTTTATCAGACTATTGTCAGAGGTGCAAATATTTTATACATAGGACAGAACATCCATATTTTTCGCCAATAGATAATGAGTACCATGTATCAGGTCAAAATGGGCGAGTAATTCCAAACCAAGTGCGAAATTTACCGAAAATTGAAAAATCCTAATTGTACTTGACCCGACGTGAGAACCGAACTAAGCAATAGCACTTGCAACCATTCAACTAGTCGCGGAAAACCTAACGGGTTACCGGGGCTCCGGCTCGACGTGCAGGGGAAGGAACGGGGTGGTTTTTAGTCAGTAAGAGTCTGACACTACCTCCTGCCTCACCCAGGTGAGAGCAGCCAATAGATGATTTTCACCCCTTAAAAAAACCATTCAACTAACTAGCAATCAAAATCACCATGACAAAACAAAAAAAATAATACTTCGTAATCCACACTACTTGCCCACAAAATAAATTTCTTTACTCCACGGAATAATATTTCAGTTGCAGTATAAACAAGCAGTCAGTGTTGTAATGAGATGTTTTAAACAATTTCTGTATGTTTATGTCTACGTGCTAATGGATTGCGTGTGCATACCATATCATAATAATATGTAGACGGATATTTCATCTGTCCGTCTGTCTCCGTGGAGAGATAACGAGTACCTAGGTAACTTAATCACGATTCTTGTTCACGATGCGATATAGGTACTAGATGGACGTTAATAGAGGTAGATAGGTACAATACAGACACGTTTTGTACCTATGTATGATATGTTTAAGAATAAAATAATATTATGTAAAGCCTGTTTCACAATCAACGAAGTATTTCTCTGTTCTGTGAACGAAATAATGTAACCAAGAATTGTATTGTGATTGTGAACCTGAATTAAAAAGAGTAACCTAATGGTGTTTGTGGCTTGTTCTTCTCCATAGGAATCTAGACTTTGGAACGAGCAAATAGCTTCACTAGAGGACTGATCAATAGATCGAAATTTTTTATATTTTGTTTGACGTTCAAAATTTCCTTCCTGGACCATTTGAAATGAATGATTTTGACTTTATTTTTGTATGGCAAAATCATGGCAAAGTATTACTCAAATTAGTCTCTTTTTATACTAGTCATTAGCGTCATCGGACTCAAAAATAGGTTCAAATTCAAATTGACAAAACGCAGGTGTGTTTTATGTGTTTCTTATAGGTGCTGGTTTTCTTACGATGTACGAATATTTTTATTACAGAAAGATTTTACGAGAAATATTGTTAAGTCATAAATGTTACCTTTGTTTACATTTTGGAGATACCTTCAATATAACTAAGTCGTAAGAACTACTACCACCTAAACAATACTATTCTTAAGGAAAAATATTAGGAAAATGCCAAAAATATTTGCGTTTCCATAGACAAAAATCTTATCATTGACAATTTGACAAATCAATGTTCATTGACGGTGCAATCAATCACGTAGCATTGACAGTGGAGTGACGTCATCAAGGTGGGGTGCTTAACATGTGCCTGCATACTGAACATAAAGCATAAAGCTTCACTCCCACGCAGAATTATATTAGATCCGTCATTTCTATAGGTGTTAATAATTCTGTGAGGTGTTTAACGGTTTTTTTTAATTCAAATTATTGTCGTTAGTTTTGTATTTTCTGTTTGTGTATGGGTTAGTGTTTTACTTTTTTGCTGATAAAGTTTTACTGGTGCTCTAATAAGAGGACATTTGATTTCAAGGCTTCCTAAATAAACATTGTAACAAGCTTCCGTTATTGTATATTTTTTATACAAAATTGTAACGTATAAATTAGAAAATCTTAAACATTTCATATGAAAATTCACCGTCATTCCAAATCCACTATATCTAAGACATTTTTTGTATTAAAAAGCAGATAATATTAGAGAAAGCTAAATAGAAAAAGTCGCTAGAATATTTTTTACAGTTGAACAGACGAGTTGGAGAGCATACGGCTTCATTCTTGTGAACCAGTTTACCAAATGGAGCTAGTTCGGTATGTTAATGGATTTTGATAAAGCCCACATGAACGTCGCCGGCGCATCCGTGTCGATACATCGATAACTCTATAAAACTCTGCAAGACCGGCTAGAAACCTGAGCCTAGCTAATCGATTCTGATGTTGATATGTGACTTCGAAGGTATTATTGGAATTTCTTAATTGTTTGAATAGGTCAGAGTTTTAGAGTTTCATGGTACTGGCGAAGGTTATAAAAGTTGTATTTAACCCTAAGAACCCTAAGTTTGGTCCCTTTTTTCCAGTTCATTCCCCAACGACTTAGGTATGTCTTAAATAATGACATTAGCAGAAACGAAAACCTTACGTTCCTGTACTTATCAATCTTTACTATCTCTTTTAAAACACTTTAGCCAATCTTTAATCATCTCATTGTTTGTGTACCATTAACAAATAAATATCTTGAAATCTCTAAGCCTTGTCTAAATAAAGGTCACTATTTGTCAGTAGATACCTCAAGCTTATGATAAAGTTTTGCAACACTCGGTGTCAATAGGCTCAAGGTAGACCTGCATCATAATTAAATTCATTCAATGACTTCGTTTAACATTAGATAACAACTAAAGCCTTTATAAGTTAAGAATGTTGCGAAATTGCAATTAAACTTGATTGGCTGTATTTATTTGTCTTTAGCTATTTGTTCCAACTTTGCCTTTAGCAAGATTTTGTATCACCTACTGCATTATTGGGTCTATCTGTCCCTTCTTCTTTTGCTGTACTTACCTGATCAGATGTTTCTTGTTCAAAGTTAATAAAAATATTTAATTTATAATGTAAAGCATTGAATCTTCATCTTCTTGTTGATCATTCCACATAATTCTTACAATGGCCGCCTCTTAAAACAAAATGAATTATAATGATACGGTGTTATGAAAGCATTATCACTTTAAATTACATAATTCTGTAATGGATAAGTAATAAAGCTTAATGTACACTGTAAGAGTATCTCAGTAATACGCCATTAACCTGAAGTACCGTTAACCTCTTTAAGTCACTAATAAAGTTCCTATAAACGAGGCCGTGTTTGAGACGAAAGTAAATACTCTTTGATTACACAGGATTCTTACTTGTTACATTCTTTTGTTTTTCGTTAAACAAACATTTACCGTTCATTTCTGGTTTTGTCCCATTGTTTTTGGTTTAGTGAACTCGGAGGAGACAGACATCGCCTTTTTTGTTTGAAGTTCCGACCTGTAACGCAGTAACTCTATACTGGCGCGCAGCGGCGGCGGCACGGGCTGCGTACAATCGCGACAATAAAAACACAACTTATTGTGGACTCTCTTTGTCAAGTTTTCATGCTCTGCCGGTCGGTACAATGTCCATAAAATGTTAAGGCAACGTTTAGTTTACAAACAGCGGGTAATTGGGTGATTGCCACTTAATTATTCAGTCCTAATTGAAGTTGAGCGACTGTGTCTTGAGAGTTTCACGCGTTAATGTTAATCACCCCTCTTCCACGGGCGGGCACACTTTCCTGAAATAGTTGTAACTGAACATTATGCAGACAGACGTGTTTTGCTTTAAAGACAAGAAAATTTATAACGACGTAAACCGCTCAAAGAATACAATCAGCAAAATACAGCCACTATTTTTGTAATGTTACGAATTGCTCAGATTTCACAAAGATTTCATTCAACTTTTTACTTTGAAATATTCAAAGAATGACAGAATTTTTCCACGAGGTCTGGTGCCTAGATTATTAGTAGGTAGAAAGCAGTTAGTGTGCCGTGAATATTAGCATAAAAATATAATTGCTTAATCCGTTAAATTGAGCGCTTTAACAGACTGATTTGTTGATTATATTTTTATTTGGGAATGTGATTGGTTTTCGTGTTTATAATGTATTTTATTTGCCTATCATGAATTTTGTAGAAAGTAATGTTAATAATAAGAGAATTATTCTTCACGCTTATGATTTTTGTGAATGGAAGTCGAAAATTCCAAGTACTAAATGACTTTGACAAATAGATTCCACGTGTAGGATGAGAATTTTACGTTTCTACGCGAAATTCCTTCGGATCATGTTTCGTGGATGTGAGAAAAGCTCGCAAACCGCACGGTTGTACGCACAAAGAGTTCTCCTCAGTCACGGTACTCGGGTTACAGTTTACCACTGACATGTGAATTATCTAACCACGCCAGGCCCAGCGGCCCACTAGGGTTGTCAAACGACATACTTCAGGTGATCTTTTTGAAGATCAAGAGTTTATTTGAATCACACTGTAAAGCTCATTAACCACATAATTCAAAGCAACCAACGCATTTCTATGATTGTAAAAAGCAACTGCAACTAAGCCGAGCGAGTTCACATATCCACAGTAATTACCATCGTTAATTGGACGGTAGAGAACCGGACTAGATGTGTCCAGCATCCAGTTCCAGCGGAAATGTGGTAACCCTTGGTTGATGGAGGCTGTGTAGAAAGGAGCACGCGGCTCCAAGGACGACGACGTGCGCGCCGGTTGTTCACCTCGCGGCTCGCGGCAAGAATGCGCGGGAACGGCGCGGGAGCAGATCGCTTGCGGTGCGGGACCGGCTCGGCCAATCCACAGCCTTAGCATTCCACTGCGGTGAATCGTACACCTTAATATCACATCTCATATACTCTAAGTGTCAATGGAATTTCGCTGGTACTACCTACTAACTGGGTACGTCTCTCTTGAATGCTTCGTAGTCGTAAGTGCAACTACCGGGCAAGAGGTCAACTGTTTACCGGTTTGGATAGTTTTCAAAAACTTTCGGAAATAAAACGGGGCCTGAAATGGTACCGAGTGTATTAAGTGTTGAACCTATTACATGGGATCAATATATATATAGATAATCAATTTTACAAAACTAGACCTCCAACATATACACACACTTTACTGGAAATAAAAATCGTACCTATCGAAAAACATGACGAATATTAATATATCATTAAAAAAGGACATAAGACCCTCGCTAGCTTTGATCTTCCCTGCATGTTTTTTTCTCGTTTACCTTTGTTTTGTTTGTCTCTAATATTGTATGCGCGGGATGAAGTCATTCATAGCTTTGTATTTATTTTGTTTTGCTGGCTTCGAAGCAGTTAGCAGTGGAGTGTGCGATTATGAATGAATAAGTACTGCGGTACTTCGTGCTGAGTACTCTTAACTGGCGTGCTTGTATGCACAGATGTATAAATGAGATGTATAGATGTATAAATGTAGGTGAAAGGTATGTAAGGATGGTAATAACGACTAATACAAAATTTCAAGATTGAGTTTTGATAGAACATGCATACAATTAATATTTTTACCCGAAGATCTTCTATAAAGATTGGTCGTAGGTGGCGCTTTATAATTTCTTCGGCTCCACCGGACAAAAGCGTGGGTTAATTACCCTATTTTAATGGACGAACTTGAACTAGTTACATTAAATAATTTATTATAATGAGCTAATAAACAGGTATGATTGCAAAGGTAATGTGATACGTTTGTATACAATTACTTTAAAGTGTACGGAAGTAAATACTAGCAGGTCGAGCGTAAACTGTGTCGATGATATCAGTTTAACAATGTATAATATTTACGTATGTTTTATTTGACTATTATACTTATTTATTATTATCTACATTTATTATATAATGTTACTTTTCAATCGGTTTCTATAAGATTGATTTCATTTTGTGACATGACTGAAATTGTAAACTTTTAAGAATAGAAAAGATATCGCCAATGTTTAGTGATTGTTATATCATACTTGCTTGTTTGTATACGTCATATAATTTACTAGCTACGTCCGCGCGGTTTCACACGCTCTGCTCAGTTCCTGTTGGTCGTACCGTGATGTTTTATAGCCTATAGCCATCCTCGATAAATGCGCTATCCAACTTCTATTCTTTTTGAGTAAAATTGATGCATAGTTTTAAAAGAAAATCGTGAAACAAAATGACGTATCCGGTGTAGGACATTTTCCAATGTCGGTAGGTCAACGGCCTCCACAAACGTGTTCACACATGTAAACATTAATCTTGTTTTGAATGGTATATATTGTTGCTATTATAAACTATTAATTGTGTTCGTATTTATTTGCATATTATTAGGCTAAAATTATCTTTACTGGTGTAAGTATATTATATATATGCATATCTCATGAGTGAAAACAAGGAGAAGGTTGCAATGACTTCACTATAAAAATGACGTCATACCTAAGCAAGAGCTTAAGTTGGTCGTTATATTGGAATTTTTAATAGGTACTTAATAGTACCTCGAAGTCATCAATAGTGCTTGCTGATTAAAACTTAATGACATTTAAAAGAATGACTCATGAATGTTTAAAATTATGTCGTCATCATCAACCGGAATACATTTACGGTAAAACAAAAAACTTAAGAGAGGATTTGCCATAACCCCCATGCTTGGCGAGCGAGTCGGGGATTATTTGATTGAAATTTTTAGAAAATGCTGATGCTAGTGTCTTAGCGTCTGGTTGTAATCTTAGAAAATCCGCGGGCAGTAAAAAATAATTATTAAAAATTTATAAATGTTCGCCTCTATCGATTCATACATTTGCAATTTTAGTTTTAAATATAGAAACGAGTTGCATAAGGTTCTTAGTACCTATGCAAATAAGTAAATAGGTATCTATAACTCATTGACGGATACGCTTAAAAACCAGTTATGATACGAATGTGACTCAATGACTATGTTGGGTTTACCTCGTATAGACGTTTACTTGTTGAAGTCTATCTGCCTATCTAATTACCGTCGAAGTTAATTATGCACTACAAGTTACTGGGATGTGGACGTTTAATTCGAAGCTTTAAAGACTTGAAGTCTGTATTATGCTTGCTCTAACTGGCCAGTCTAATTATTGCCTTAGTTGCAATATTTTGCGCCTGATTACTTACTGTTTTCTTGCTTTAGAAATATAGGTAGCTGTAGAGTTTAAGTTCCGTATTCTATATGGAAATTATTTATGTGTTTAAACCTTACACCTCCATTTAAAAATATTCACTACTTATTTATCTATAGTTAAATGACTACTAGATACTTATATAGTATTCTTTACCTGCGATTTCCTTTCATTAAAAAACAGTTGTAAATTCGTGTATAGTGCAGCGAATTACCATTTGTAGGAGCTTAGTAGCGGACGATGAGGACTGTTATAGATATGGCTTCATCAATGATGTCATTCGATACTCTTATAGATTCTGAATCAATGTGATTTGTTGGCATTTACATTCACCAAGTGGGTCAGTTCGAGGTTTCGGATTACCTTTCTTTATTTTTATTTACTATTTTATCGGTATCATCCCCTATTACTTGGGGCTTACTTTACTATTTAACAGGTGAAAATGGAGGATATCTTTCGTAACGTGTATCTCTTTCTATACCTTTGAGAGAACCTGTTATGACTGGTTAAGATATTCTAGGTTTTGGTAGACTTAATACCTAATTAATAAGTTTCTGATGGCAAAATCATAGCCAACTTCTGAAAATCAAAGAATATTAGCAATGAAATCACTAGTCTTTTAATTAATGTCTTATTGCATCTACTCCTACGTAACAGGTGTGAGAATGTTCTATAAATATGTACTAACTCTTAAATAGACAAATGACATAATATTTAAATGACATTATGATTTTCCTCTCTGAGTCATCATTAAAGTGTGTCGATTGGGAAATTCTAAGTTAATATTAGAAGCCGGAGACAAAGTGAAATAAAATGACTCACAAGATTTCTAAACTTTCAATTCATTGTGTGTTGTGAATGAAAATTTCCGTTAAACACATATAAACAAATAAATAAACGTGTTATTTTGAAAATCGTGTACCGAATGTGTTATTTGGATGCGGTATCGTGTGTTATTTCTGTGTTTGTAGTATAGTTTACATTACGTGCTTTTAATATCGAAGTGTTGCATAGAATTATAATTATTAACTTCTTAGAATTTTCCTGACTTGTACAAGTTAACTACTCCAATATGTAACGTTTCTTTAATAGATTCCTAGCTTTATAGACTTGTAATAAAGTTGAAAATTTTCCTATTTTTGTTTAACGTGCTGGTGGCGGTAAAAACCTATTACATGGAACTAATATTGAGAAGAGTATTAAGCATCCATTGGATAATGTGATTTAGACACGAATCTTTTCCATCAGTGTCCGGAGACATAACGAATTTTGTTGGTACTCGTATTTTATTTTATTATACTAGCATTAAATGTATAATTGGGAATAATTACATGCATTATGTCTAAAGTTTCTAGAAAATTGTACATAATATTTTAAACTTCAATACTTAGAATTTTCAATAACTTCTATTATTACCTATCCCGATTTCTTCGAAGCTCAATTGACTCCCAAGTTTAGCTTTACAGAGAAGTAAACAGTTTGATTAATTGACCATTTTATAACAACTATTAAAGTAGCATTAACATTTTCAAAGAATAGTTTTGTCATTACGGTGGAGTTGTGTGTATTATGTGAAAGGCAGTAGTGAGGCAGACGTCCAACAGTTATGTTATGACATAAAACAAGTTTTCTGTTAAAGATCCAATTAAAATAGATGTGTCAAGTGAATGTTTACTTTTTAAAGTTATTGAGTTCTTAAAGTAAGTGTCTACTTTGTACATGTTTTATTGAGCTGCATTCTTTTGGTTAATGTGATGTGCCTGAATGGGGATTAAAAAAAGAGTTTGTGATATAGTAATAACTGATTGAAGAGAATGGATGTAGAAGATTTATATTATGGCAACTTTGAAGTCTTATGTTTCCCAAAGATCTTGAGTTCTTTGAGATCAGGGCGGAAAGAAAGAATTGGCATAAAAGAAGAAGCTATTTTCAATAAAGATGACTTTGTCTGTGGCTACTCATAATATAACTTATGACCTTTATTTTCTTATGAGAGTTTTGAGAGAATTCAAACTAAGGCTTTTATTTGTTATTCATATTAATATAAACCATGAGTTTCATTAAGAAAATTTTTAAGTTATTACTGAGATTCAGTATCATAGATTCAGTGTATATGTAGTTATAAAACTGAAGTAAAGTATTATTAGGCATTTTGATTTCGAAATTTTCGACTCGGAGTCTGGACGAGTGCCCGGCCGGCGTACGGCAATATTCCTGACCTACTTACCTATTATAAGTGATTAATAACTGCAGAAATACTAATTTATAAATTAACGAATTTATTTTGAGTTAACTAATCGTAATAGTTTGGTTCAAAGAATTGATTAAGATGTAGGCATGCTGCAAATATAACTGCTAAATGTGTATTTTTGTAAAAATGGGATATCATCATCATATTCAAAGACAGCCTTTAACTGTCTGCCCTGAATTATAGGACTCTTCTATCAACTCGCTTAATCTCCATGTTTGGCTGACCAATTGCAGATCGCAGTTTGTTTTTTTTTATTTGATGGGCCGACGTTTATCCACTATTTCGCCTAGTGGTAAGCAATGATGCGGTCTACGATTGAGCACGTCTGAACATAAGCGATCTATTCACTCGGGTCTCGAAGACACTCACAATGCCTACCTAGTATACCTTTATGAAACACAGCCTGACAAAGGTCACTTTAGAAGATTCAGACGACGGTCGGGAATATCAAAGAACATTTCTGCTCTACATTTAGGTACTTTAAACCATAATGCTCTCGCTAAAAAAATTAATTAACTTTATTATGTGACAAATTTACAACAAATTAAAAATGCACATTTAATTTGTCGAATCTAATGAATAAGTTGTTGAATATAAATCGAAACATGAAAGCAACGATAGAAATAACAATAAGAATCTAACATACTGTAATTAATATTTAGTTATGGTAATGCGTGCACAATTAAAATTAATGATTACGTGAGCAGTGTAAACAATTAATTAATTCATTACATAATTGTAATTTTTGTTAACTTTTTTATTTTTTGTTAATGTGTTGTTTGGTAATCAGTGTAAGTTGCATTACGACGATGGTTAAATGGTAATACTATTCAGTATTAAGTGACTGACAGTTTGAGCTGTCAGCTGTCAGCTGTCAAATTTGACCGTAAACTTTTGTACACAGAATACATCTGTTGTGTGTTCATGGTGTTGAGCTTTCGTTATAGTGATGTACTTTAATATGACGGACAGGATGATGTGAACACGAATTAACGATTGTGTAACGATCATGTCTAGATGATCTAACTAGCTTAACTAGTAGTTGCCAGCGTTTACATAAAAACTAGATTAAACATCGGCATAAAGTATAAAGTCACAAGTCAACCACGTTCATGGTCTTAAAGCGATAAACAGTAAAAGATACTACAAGCCACATCTCAAAATATCGTCTTTGATCTATCTTCGAATCAGAACATCGTAGTAGTGAATGTAGATTAGTCTAAGGTACGATTGACATTGAACAAGAGATTAATTGCGAGACGTCTCGAGGTGTAAACGGGTCTGCCGCATTGTTGGCACTGAGCCAACTAAACCGACTCGAACACAAAACAATACAACCAATAATAGTATTTACGAGTTTACGTCTAAGAAACATTAGCCCCAGACTAACTTCTCGATACTAAACCATTAGGAAACGGCAAAAATTAAATGCGTCACTTAATATTAATATTTAGAACGTCTGGGCTATTTTTGAGGCGCGCAAATTTTGATGATTTGCCAAATTTTGTTGTGCCTGTTTGTCTCGGTCAGCTGTGGTATTTAGTTCGCATTGTCGTGTCAATCGATGGACGTTAGAGAAAAGAAAACTACAAGTTGACGATGTTTATACTTCGATTGTGGCAACAGATAGCGAGGACCTTATTTAATACAGATTCTCCTTTTAAGGAAGTGAGATGAAAAGTGATGCGATTTCTCCAAACTGTCTTCAGTTTGGAGAAATCGCATCACTTTTCATCTTGATGATGTTATTTGAAGAATATTTAAAACGGTTACGGTATACTTAATTCCTACATCTCTGTTTACTAGAAGATCAACGTTAAGATGGGTCAATGTTTAATAACTCTCTCGTATAGACATTAAGATTCTCAGGGTTCTCTTATTAAAATTCTCACACATCTTTAGGTTAACCAAAACATATTCAAATATTAAGTTAAGTTTCTTTAATAATAATGTATGAAGCTATGAATTTTCTTGAATGTTTTTTTTATCCTCCTTGCATATATTGTCCTGTCATTGTAATTGGAGCAGCATTTCCAATAACTAGATCAGTATAGAATTTATTAATAACTAGACTTAATTAGGTCTTAGCTGTGTCGAGCTAATGTCATATTCTCATTAGACGGAGCTTTCATGGCTGTATAGAATATAATTAATGGTCTTATGTATTATGTATTGTGTCGTTAGAATGTAGATAGAGTAGATTAGCAAGCGATACATTATGTAGCACCAACTATCACCAGTCAGAAATGCTTCAAATATCTTTTTTTTTTTTTTTTTTTTTTTTTTTAAGGGGGGAAAATCATCGAATGACTGCTCCCGCCTGGGTGAGGCGGAAGGGAGTGTCAGACTCTTACTGACTAAAAACCACCCCGTTCCTTCTCCTGCACGTCGAGCCGGAGCCCCGGTTACCCGTTAGGTTCTCCGCGACTCCGAATCGGCATCGGCCCTATTGGGCCCCATCTGTGGTGGTCTGATGGCTCTTTGAGGCGCGCGCGGAACGCGACGCGCCGTACGCTCGGGTCTGTTTCTGGTCGGACGGGGAGCCACCCATGCTCGCCGTCCGCAGGCCCGCGCTTACGGTGGCCGGAGATCGTCCCGCGATCCCCGACGCCCGGTGTGTCCTTCGCGATGGCTGGGTCGCGAGGAGGCAGCGCTTCGCTACCTCACGCGTCCCGCCTCCTCCTTAGCTAGCATGACTGCTTCGCAAAAGGAGGAGACGGCATCCCAGTCCCCCTCGCTCCGCATCATGGCCTGCACTAGGCCCGGACGCGAGAGGTCGCCATCGCCGATCACTTCCCTGAGGGCACGGCGGTGCTCAGCCCACGCAGGGCATTCCGCTACGGTGTGTTCCACCGTGTCCTCAGGGCGGTCCTCGCAAGTGATGACACCCGGGCGTTTCCTCCCGCCCCATCAGACACAGGTACCTCCCGAAACTTCCATGTCCGGTGAGGACCTGCGTCAGGCGGTAGGTGAGGACGCCGTAGCGTCTCTCAAGCCACTCCTCAAAGAGGGGACTTACCGCTGCAATGGCAGCGAGCCCAGCCCTCGGTTGCGACAGTCGTTGCTGCCATTCCGCCATGAGATCGCGCCGGAGCTCATCCCGCCACGCACTTATCTGGCGCGGCAGCGGAGTTTCGCCCCGGCGACGTGCCTCCGCGCGCATGTTATACACGCGCGCGAGCACCTTCGCCTCCAGATCCCACGGCGGTAATCCGGCAAGGAGGTTCGCCGACTCCCCAGCGATCGTGCGGTAACCGCGGATCATTCGGATCGCCATGACCCTCTGTGACTTGAGCAGCGTCCGAGCAGGACGCCGCAACAAGTTCGGCGCCCAAACAGGGGCGCCGTAGAGGGCCATGGACCGCACGACCCCGGCGTATAACCTCCGGCAGGAGGCGTTTGGCCCCCCGAGGTTGGGGAGGATGCGTTTGAACGCAGCCCCCGTCCTCTCCAACTTTGGAGCCAAACGTCGGAAATGCTCTATGAAGTTCCACCGACTGTCGAGGACGAGTCCTAGGTACTTCATCGCCGTCTCGACGCCGATGGTAACCCCTCCCGCCGTTATTTGGGACCCACCCGGAGGTGGCGCGTTCCCGCGGCCATGAAAACACATGGCCTCGGACTTGTGGAGCGCCACCTCGAGTGCTTCAAATATCTAGACGATGACGATCGGACAGTCTGGGATATATTTCTAATATTATGTTTCTTTTTTCGTCTCCATTAATGTTCCGCCTGTCTCTTGTTACTTTCTCAGTAACTGTATTGTTTCTTTAATGTACTTTTGTGTTCGCAAATTGTTTTGAGGTTGAATTGAGATATATAGTGTATTTTTTGGATCGAAATATAAAATTTTCCCCCTAAATAGATGTCTATCTTTAGGAGATTTTTTTTAAACGTTGTCCCACACTAGGATTTTCTCCTGTATCGTGGATGCGTTTACAAACATACAAATTCACATACACATGACACCCAGACCCGGAATAACAATTTGTGGATCACACAAAGTGTTGTTCCGTGCGGGAAACCCGCGACACATTGCATGGCAGCCGGTTGCCCAGCCACCGCACCAACCGTGCAATCAATTATTTTTGACCAACAGTGTCATTCTCCAGGCTCTCTAGAGCTCATATTTTAGATACTAATGAGTTAGTTATCCGACGATGAGAATGTTACATCTACTGAGAGTATCTCTTCTTCAACTTTGAATCTATTAAAAACCTTATACACAATTAAAAACTTTATGGTAACTTCCAGACGAGAATTATTTATGTTTACAGACAGGGTCTTTACCATCTTCAATGAGGAAGTTGCAATGAAAAAGTTTCATTATCAGAACCACACATAGATGGAAAGTAAACGATGGCAATTTGTCATTATATTTACATAAGCATTACAAGATGGGTTTCACTCTCTCTTTTATGCGTACACGCATCAGGAACTGCGTTCAAGTAAAATGTTAAACTTAATGATTGACTGTCTCGTTGATGTTGATCAAATAGTTGGCAGTGTAGTCGAAAAGGCCAGTCGTCATTTCAGTCCTACAGAAATATTTCGAATGTCTAAAATGTTTGTGCTGAATCCACCAATTTGTGTATAATTTTGTTAATTTTATCATTCCATTCGTTTGCAACTGTTAGGGAGTACCTAATCACTTGGTACCTAGCTATAATTAAAATTACTAGAGACTAAAACAATGAAATTTCGTTTAAGGGATTCCTGGTTCTGTACGAATCTCTCCCAAATTAAACCTATAAATTAAGAATTTGCTTTGAACGTGAATTTATTCGCTAGAAATCTTGTAGTTGATTGCACTCTACGCCGTGTAACTTAATAAAGGGTTACCACAATGAAGAGAAGATGACTTACGCATAATTCTGTCATTTACCCTTCAAAGGGGTAACTCTTTGAGAAGTAATTCATTAACAACTCACCATTGACGTCACTCCTGTCAGTAGGAAGTAACGAACTGTCAAATGAGTAGTCAGTTAATGAGTACAGTCGGTTGACTGTTGACTGCCGACTTAGATGTTGCCCTATCTTCCGGTCATTAGACTACAGTAGTGTTTCCTTTCATGCCGGATGCTGTGTGGATGAGATGAATGATGGATGATCTTCATTATTGGCTTTGTTCTGAAACGAGAGTGCATTGAATGACTGCTTGTGTTGCATAATTGCTTGTGAGCTTTTATTATCTTTTAAACATTAAATAGGTAGTATGCATTAGCACGACTATTGGGGAGATATTGGTCGCATTTTCCATGGTTGAACCCCTTTAAGGGGGGAATATCATTCATTGGGTTCTCCCACACCAACTTTCAGTGACACCCTTACATGCAAGTAGAGAACTATCACTCGAGAAAATGATCACTCCTCTAAAGGAATTTCAAATTTCAACCTCGTAATTAACTACTATTTCAGACATTGGTTTTTAATTTTTATGGCAATCCCTGAGAGAATTGCAAAAGGTCCATGCATATGTATGTGTGAACATAAATATAACTTTAGTATTGTATGTCGTGATACAGATAGGTGAAATAACCAATCTGTATGCAAAAATATTTTTTCTTTTTCCTTTGTTAGATTGTATTTTTATTACGTAGTACATGTGTGGGTGAAAAAACGGATATGTTAGTTTGCTTCTCTTGATCGGATAAAGGATTGCGAGATTTTTCTATTTAAGTCCTATTATATTTATCTTGTTTCGTATGGAATATTCTAGATTTGTATACCTCTTAGTGTGGTGAAATCGACACGTAAGCTAATAAATGGATATTCTAAATTTTATAACTCAACCCACTGTTTAATTTCGGGCACCCTTCCTCGCCGAAGATGGCGTAATTAAACAGTATTTTACATGATCTAGAATGCACTATTTAGGCTACGGAGTCCCTTACCGTCAAGCTGTGTTGCTATAGTATTGTCGATCCCCAAATTACAATAAAATTACTTCCTATTTCTAGAGAGTGTAGATGCTGTTTACCCATTTCTATAATATAGATGATAGGTCAATAAAGGATAGAGAAATTGGTCAGTACTTATTGTAAATATTGCAAATAATTGTGTAAACACGTGGTAATAATACAATTGCGGATATAAATTAAATTACATAATCATTGTCGCCGATAAATAATTAGGTCGATGACACTTCAATACAGTCTGTTTACCTTTGTTTTACCCACATATTGTGTACTGTAGACAATTGCACGATATTTTTATTTGGTAAGACATACTTTTAAATGAATGAAGAAATGTTTTTTTTTTAAACGTTGCCCCGCACTAGGATTTTCGCCTGAGTCGTGGGTGCGTTTACAAACATACAAATTCACAGACAACAATTATTCTTCCAGTTAAGATTCCACTATTATAGTAATCTTAACTCTTCTTTAGTATATAAAGTATAATTAATACCCTTATTGTGTACCTATAAGGGTATTAATTATACTTTATGGAAGAATAATACCAGAATTAAATATTTACATTACAAATGGTTTAAAAGAAATCAAACAATATCCTTATAAAAAGAATATAACTAGTCTTCCGGCTTCTACGACTAGGCTATCTAGTCAGGCTACTTTAGTACCTAGTTTCTATGTATTTTATTTCCTGGGAACATATACACTATTCAATGAGTATTAGTAAAAAGTTGTTTATAAACTTGTCATAAGAAACTAGAATATTAATATATTCACACAGCGACGAGTTTTTCAGTCGCTTGATATTTGCGTGGGAAGCCACGATAAATAAATACTTACATAACTTTATTTTGCGTGCCAACACTCCCATGAAAATTGGTTTCTTACGTGTAGATATTACAAATAGGGGTTGCATGTCAACTTTGATAATATGACGGTGAACGATGGGATCAATTAAAATTTGTATAAGTTTGTCACCCATGAACGATGACGCTAGCCTTTTTCTGAGGTTGGGAAATCAAAAATAAGAAGCTAATAATAATTATTATGTTAGGTATTATGTACTTTCTAAACTCTGATACCACCAACATGGTGTCAGTTACGTCGTGTCAAGTGTGACGTGCTCAATGATTACGAAACATTTTCACGTACAAAAATTCCTTTCAATAAGAAATACATCATAAAATTATGTGTGTCTGAATGGTTGGCAGTCGTTGTGCGGGCGGTGTGCGGCACAGGCGGCGCGGCGCCACAAAGCATTACGTGATTGTACGCAATGAGCTCCTCTTACAAACACAATACTTCTTCAAACCACCTTATCAGAGCTACGATGATAACATTTCGATTAAGCGACTCCAATTGAATCGTTTCCATGTTATCGAGCACGCGACCACATCCTACATCAAGTTTTATTACACCATACATGTCAACGGTGAATAACCCCTTCGTAGTAAAACGACTTCATTCTTGATTGTCTTTGTTACAGGCTTGATCCACCTGCGGCTCAGTCACAATACCAAATGGAGAACAAAAAGATCCCGCCGGCGACGCAGCAGCCGCTCACCCAGCAACACCTGCTGGCACATCACGTGCACCCCGAGCAGATCTACTCTCAGCATCATCCTCAACTATCCCACCTCAGTTCTTCACAAACAGGCCAAATACAACCAAATGGCGTCATGCACCAGTTACTGCAGAGTCAGTATCACTCGAACATGAATGCACGATCTCCGCTCCTTGAAAACAGACACGATTTGTATAGTACTGGTCACAATCACGATTACGCCCGACATTATGGAGCAAATGATAACTATAATTACCCACAGTCACCACCCAGGCACGAAAGGACAGAGGTGCACACAGATCAGAACGTTAATCACGAGCTACTTCACAATATACCTAAAGGATACAACGCAGAAGTCTATCAAGATTATTTAAAACGAAACCCACCGAAAGATACCAATCAAATATACCAAAATCATCAACCTATGTATAGGCCTAATGTTAATCCTAATCAGTATGGATCCAAGCCATATCTGCCATATTCTAATAGAATAGGACCTCAGAGTAACACAGAATTATTACGTAGACAATATAGTGAAATTCAACAAATGAAACTGCAGCAGCAGCTTCATTATCAAAATCAGGCACAAATGCACCAACAACAGAAATTCGCTGAACGGCAGTTGTTACTGCAACAGATTCACGGAGTACAGCCACCACCTAATTTACAAAATAGTATATACTCAGATGGTTCATACAGAGACTTGGATCGATACAGTAGTAAGAACGACTTCAAAGAATATAGTAGCCCTGATATACAAAAAGACATCGACAGTTATGCTAAAAACAATGAGTACAAAGAGTATGAAAAGCAAAATAGGCAGTACGAAGCTCAGTGGAATCAAAATCAGCAAGCTGAGTACAGAGAGCAGGAACAACAATATAGAAGGCAGTTAGAAATGGAGAAAGGGAAAAGCCAGTCTCCACCATCAGATTATAAAAGCCAAAGTCAAAAGAATAATATGAGTGTCGCATCACCCATGAAGTCTAGCGAATCTAGTACTCCTAGTGTGAAGTCTCCATCTTCGGACAGTAGACGGAGCAGTGGTGGAAACCAAGCTCTGCGATCACCTATAGCACACCGTGTACCATCCGCTCCGGTCACCATGTCTGGAATCCTATACAAACAAGGTTCAGATGGATTAAAAGTATGGAGGAAGAGGTGGTTCGTTTTGTCGGAGTACTGCTTGTTCTACTACAAGAGTAAGTTCTAAAAAAACATTTTTTTTGTATTTTGTATTTTTTTCAAAATGCGACAAACAAAAATTAAAATTTCCAAAAAGAACTGTAATGTGCATGTAATTTAATACATATAATACGTCTTTGTATTTCAGGTCAAGACGAAGAGAAACTTCTTGGCTCAGTACTCCTGCCGTCATACAAGGTATCAGGTTGCACCGCGGAAGACAAAGTGCTTCGGAAGTTTGCGTTCAAATTGGAGCATGCGAACATGAGAACTTACGTCCTCGCGGCGCCTGATCAGGAGGCCATGATGAAATGGGTGAAGGCGTTGACCATGGCCGCACTAATGCAGAGCCCCAAGTAAGATATTTTATGCATTGACAGCTACGACTATTCTTGACGAATGTTCACCTGACGATTGAGTTATTACATTCCATCATCTGGTATATTAGTCGAATATCAAATCTGTTGCTTTTAAAACCCATTAATTTCTATTTCCAGTGAGCAGCCGCAAAAACAGAGCGATCGGACAGCTGCGAAAACCGAGGTGGGTATTATTGTAGGCACGTATAATGTACCGGTGCAGGTGATCGGCAATTAGTTTGCTGGAGCGGAACCAAGGACAGGCATTATATGGTCGTTATAACTGCAGATAATAGTGAGGACGACGCCGCAGCAAATTGATTGTTACATTAGTAAACTGTTCAGAAACCATTTAATGAATACATCACAAATTGGTAGTTGCTTGTAGAATCAAGACTGTGCATAAATAAATGATCATTAAATACTTGTTTTGCTACAGGATGTCGATGAAATACCAACCTACGCGAACGCTCCACCGAAACCAAGGCGCTCTAATGAAGGATACAATTCACCAAGCCCTGACATGTAAGACTAATTATTCTAATTTAAAATACCCCAATACAAATTAAATAAACAATCTTTACATGTGCTTATACTATCAATTTCCATGTATTACAGGTACGATCCAAACTATGACTTACTCAAAAAGCCAGCATCACATTACAGTCAAGGCACTAGTCACGCACGATATCAAGACCACGCAAATTATCCAGCCAGTCCAAACCAAGAGCCTACATACACTCGCAGTCCGCAATCTCCACCGCCAGTACAACAACAACCACAATATCAGACAAAACGACCACCTTATGATACGCAACATCTCTCTTTGCCATTAACAAACACAGTCACCGACAAACTTGAGAACAACCAACCCAGTACCTCATCTATGTATAAATCTAATCCACAGTCGCCTTATTTTGATAGGAATAGAAGCCAGCAGCAAATGGTACAAGAAAACAGGGAACAAAATATATACGAGAGGCAATCGCAACGTAATCCTTTCCTGCAAGATACGACTCCTCAGACGGAAACATCTACAAAGGATGAACGAAATGAACAACAGAATAATTCTCGATCGAATATGAAGGAAGAAAGGTCTGAATCAGTTCACAAGGAATCTTTACACAATGATAGTAGAAATAGCGCTAAATCTAATCTTGATTTAAATGCTTACAATAGGGATGTGTATGGGGAGTTGACTTCTAGGCAAGTTAGAGCGGGAAGTGCTTTAAACGAACGTTTAATGGCTGAGAGGCGGACACCAGACGCTTACGGTAGATCTACTACAATGTCTGCTTATAACAAAGGCAAAATGGGAGACTATGAGGATGTATATTCACAATATGTCACCGAAAATGACTACGGTAAAACATACGCCAAATCGCCAAACCCATCTCAAGGTGATGCAGTGAGCACTTCTTCTAATCAACAACAACAAAAATTACCAGGAAATTATGTAAGTTAACATTATTTCAATTGAAATTATTGTCATGTATTGTTTTTTTTTCTTGGTAAGGTTTTTTTGTTAGTATGGTGAAAAATAAAAAGATTTTAAATCTTCTTTGTGTCTTTTCAGCCTCAAGAGAAAACATTCAGCGGACCTTCAGTTCTAAGGCGAAAGAAAATGCAATCGAGTGGAATTCAACCTCCAATGCCACGTCCACATAGTGCAGATTTTCTTGAATATGAGTCAAAAGCGGAAATGTTGAACAGAACCGCTCCTTCTCGCTCAGCTTATGATTCATACAAAGAACCACAACGGCCTAAGTCCAGTTTGGATATAAATTCTTACTACGACCCTAGTTCTGATAGATACTATTCTGAAGAAAGTTATGCAGAAAAAATGCGCCAATCCGCACAGTATTTGCAACAAGGACTCGTACCGAGTGTGGTTCCTAGAAATATGGAGATACCCCTCGCTAATTATGCCAGTGGCTTAGCAAAGAAACAACTGAGCACTGCATATACACAAATGACGAATAATAATTACGAAGCTGAGTTTAGTTCGAATCGGGATAATGTAAGTTTTAATTCGAAGTACGGTGATTTAGAAGCACTGAATTCTAATTGGACATTAAAAGAAAAAGAGATACAAAAGGAATATCTAAATAGAAGTGGTAGCGTGATGAGCGATGGTTCCAACGTCAGTGGATATGTTAAAGAGGCAGCCAAATATGATACTAATGCTGATGGATTTATGAGATCTGCTAGTGCAAGGTTACCTTCGACATCCACAGAAAAGGAAGGTGAAAAGAAAGTTCAACAGGTAAATAACGCACTAATTTAATTGTTCAAATAACAGGATCTATATTATAGAATGTGTCGAATAAATACAAAATTTTATATATTTTCCAGCGTGAGGAGTCAATGAAACGTTTATTAGAATGGAAGCAAAGGATGTTGCAATCACCCCTAACGAGAAAAAGTACTCCTGCAACAATATCTCTCGCAAGGTCTCTCAATCATAGTCGCCAGTCTCTACGATCAGACCAATATAAATCTAAAACGTATACGAACGCGTCATACAATAGCTATTCTTCGGATGATGAAGGTATGGGACTACTATTGTTTTAAGTTATTATCTTATGATTATAATGTGTTTAGTACCCAAGTAGTGTTTACTTTGTAGCATGGTTAATAACTTAAAAATTAGAATGGTTAAAATAAGTACGAATCAACTATGAAAGAAGCATGAAACTTTTTACATATTTTATCGTAAAAGTTATTGTAATTTATGCATGAACAAAGACAACAAAGATTTGTATTACGTACTGTAAAGTTGGATACTGAATATATTGTGTTAATAAAATATTGCATAGCATTAACATCCTAATAGAACTTTATTTTACGCAAACAAAAAAAATTAAATCATGCCATACTTTTTGGAACTCAATCCTTAATAAAAGTTCATTAATTGCGACTACTATTATAATTTGGAGGCGTACAGTATTGTTTTCCCATATAATTTACCCTATTCTCTTAAATAATGAAAATGCCATTTAAGAATTGATAATACTACATGTATTCATTATTTTATGTGTATTCTTTTATCATATACATGGAACACCTGCAGTAGCATTATGATGACTTCGCTTTGCGGAGAGGTACCTTCCTGCCTGCGGGGACATTGTGCCACTAACATATTTTTTACTGGTCTATTATTCGGTGGTGGGTTACGAATCTTAGTTCTTATTGGTGATATTTTGAGTAGTTTGCATCAATCACTCTAACACCCAAAGCCAAATATACTAACATTGTGGTGACCATAAGGAACACTTTGAAAAATTATTATGTATTGAATAATTACTATTGAGATAGTAATTATCGGTTTCACTTTTGCACCTCAGAGGGAACATCGGGCACTGATCTGCAAAAACCCAGAGATATGCAGGCAGGAAGGTCTCATAAAGTGAACCTAACAAGTCCTATCATTATGCGACCTATAACCCCGCACGCGCCCTCTATTACTCAAACTGATCCAATAGAAAATACTCCTAACGAGAAGATGAAAATTACTAAGGACACGGAAAATACTTATCAAAACGTTTTGTGTACCATATCTGTTCCAAAAGTTAATTTGGAAGATGATCTTGAGAAATCCACACTTGAGCTTGAACAGGAGAAAATAGAAGAACATATGCCACCAACAATGTCAGAGGATGGATATGAAACTGAAGATAGTGAAGCAGAGTCAGAAACACAGATGGAATATACTGATAATGATCTCGACGAAGTATTGTTAGACTCTGATGAAGAAAACCAAAATAATGTTCAAATTTGTGATGATAAGGAAATCGACACTAAAGAAGAAAACAATGATATGGTACAAGATCTTGTTGAGTCGAAACCAGAAACACCACCAGTAGCTGTTCCTGGAGAAAATCATTATTTGCCAATGAGTCCTAGAAAAGTATCTGTTTCTGAACCTCCTCACAAAGCCATAATTGAAAGTTTGAGCGTATTCGATCAGTCAATGCCTCAAACATATGAAGATAATCCCTACGTAGAAATGAATTTAGGAAATGAAGATGATGATGCGCAAACTTATGAAGTGGTTTGTGTCAACAATGGAAAAATAGAACCTGTTTATATGGAACTGAGTAACGTATCCTCTAGTGAGCCTAAATCTCAAGATGGATCTACGAGTTCCAAACTTTTAGACACTGCATCCAATTTTGCCGAGTCAAATAATCACACACTAAAAAGAGCTAATAAAACCGATAAGAATTCAAAGGAGAAATCAGAAACTTCTGACGTGGACGATGAAACAAGCAAGGATGTTTCTTTACATTCACCTTTCAGTAGATTTAGTATATCAGACACATTCCGACCAGCCTCATATTATTTAAATAGTAGTAAAAGTACTTTGGACGTTCATGATAGCTCTGACAGTGAAATATCTTTACCTCCACCGGTACCCACATCTTCTCCTCCTTGTGATGATTTATCGGACGAAGCGCTATCAAAATATATCTTAGAAAAATTGGACAAATCGGATATGTCATATGATAATTCAATTTTGAAAATGTTGACTTCTGAAAACCAAAAGATGAATACTGTCAAACGGAAAACTACGTCATTAATGATTTATGGAAGTCGAACGTCTATTCATGATACACTTTCTAGGGGTGAGAAAATTCGTAATAGCCGAGCGAGTCTCACGAATGAGAGAAACAAAATGAGTGAAAGTGCTTGTAACTTGTTGAGCAGTACTTTGCTTGATCATTATAATCAATCAAGCAGTATAGAAACAGATTCATTGAGAAGTTATAGCGCCGAGAGAGGATCTTCCCGGCTATCACTCGAATCGGATGTCAGTAGTAAATTTGAGTTAGTACCATCGAATTTATCATCCGAGGTTACAAGTCTGAATGGAAGCGAATTAGCTATAGATTATAGACATCCCATTGGGTATCGAGATTTAGAAATGATGATAAAAAGAAGGCCTCTATCTGATGAATCGTTGCTAGAACTAGTTAAGGCTGAAATCCCACTAAATAGTGATAATCCTACGTTCGTAGATTTAGATAGATATTTAGATAATTTACAAGCTGGTACGAGTGAAGGACAAAATATGAGTATCCAAGGACAACTAAATAGTTCTGCACCAGAAACTTCAAATTACAAAGATAATGTAATCCAAGCAGCTTTACAAACTGCAACACACTCTCGCTCGTCGAGCACTCCATTGAATCACAACAGTAGACTGAATAGCTTTGGAAGCAGGAATTCTATCGGGCAACAATTTCGTCATTTAAGTGAACAAACGTCTAGCTATACTGGTTCGCAAAGTTCTTGTAGTTCTTCAGGTATACCTAAGTCTCCTATGTCTTATTACTGTAAAAATTATGACGAGGAAAAGCTTTTGAAGAAAAATTTAAATAACGATGCAGTTTCTGATAAGGTAAAGGAGTTTGAAAACGAAAAAATAGCGCTTCGTACAGGGAATGATACAAACGCTTCTTCAACTTCTACGGGATTTCATAGCAGGGAAAGTTCAACTGAACACAGTGCTCCTTATTACTATTCTGATCTTTCTTCTCAAGAGCATATTAATGTTTTACCTACTTCCCATTACTTGAAAAATACTAACCTTCATCGAAAGCTAAATAACCAGCGCCGGAGGGGACCATTACATAAGAAAAATGATATTTCACACATTCATAATCCTATTCGAAATAATCAAATTATGTTGTCAGAACCATCTTTCGAATTGGCCACGACAGCTAGAAGCGTGTCTGTTGAGTTCTTGAGTGCTGCTGATAAAGATCCAGAGATTGACATGAAAAATATATACGAGTCGACTGGTGGGAGGAATTCTAAAATTCCCGAATCAATGAACTTATCTGGACTTGGCTGTAAAAGGAATTCAAGCAGTTATAGTTTTCACGAAAGCTCTTCTCCAGAATCAAATGCTGTTAATGCAAGTTCTTTAATAAAACTGTCAAGCACTAGTATGTCATCTCACTGCAGTGGAAACTCATCAAACACCGTTTATTATGATGCTGAAGCAGATGCAAGCGCCTATGAAAATGTTGTTTGCCAAGGAGATAGACACTGGGATGAGGATTCTTTATGGAGAGATAATTTGAGACGAGTCTCTCATAGACATGCCCGATCTATGGATGATTTAGACTCAATGCCCGCAGGAACATCGCTATCTACCAAAATTAGTGAAGCATCTGGAATGAGTAGTATAAAAAGAGTGAAAAAGGATACCATCAACAAAATTAGTAGAAACGTTACCTATGTAAATTGTGATATACAAGGTAGAGTACTGAGAAATAAATCGGGTTTTCTTGATCACTTTTTGGAAGAAGAACAAAAATTAGATGAAAACGACGTGTACGTGAGTCTCGCTGAAAGCATAGAATTATCTTCTAAACAATCAGATGAAGGTGTTTACGAACAACTGGCTGTTGAGTCAAATAGTCATATGGGTTACACAAATAAACTAACTTCTGAAGCTGATAAGAAAAGGTTTGAAATTGATAGAGAGAAGTTGAGACAGTGGGATCTGATGTCAAGTGGTTTAATGAAGGGTAGAGTAGGACGCGTGCGGGGCTCAGGTGCTAGTGCAGGCGTGGGAGACGCTGCCTGTAGTACGGACACTGGGACCGATAGTGCAAGCAATGAAGGTATCCTCTAACATTCTATGGTCCTGTAAGGTACACTATGTAAGTTATATTTCTATTACAATATTAAAAAGCAAAGCAAAGTCATTGTTTTAATTTTCTACAAATGTAAATAATTTGGCATTTTTATGTTTTTCTCATCAATTTAAATTAAAATTGGATTTGGTTAAAAGGAAGCATTGAAACACGATAAGGTGTTGAGACAACCAAGCATGCGATTATAACATGGATTGATTTTTTGTAAATAGTTATCAATATTTCTACTAATACGCGAACTGATACACACTTTATCATGTTTACTTCTCAATTTTTATTATAAATAAATTAATATGATTTTAAGTATATTGTTAGTTGTAAACTATACCAAACTCACGAAGCAACTTTTTCAGCTTCTATGACAATGTCAGGCGCGCATACGGAATCTGGTACAAATAATAACTCAAAAAGTCAGCAAGCATTGTCAAAGAAAGCTTTTCTCGGAAGTAATACGTCAATTGGAAGAAGCAGTCGGGACGCCAATATACCGGTACGAGCAGTGAGCCCAAGAGTTAGATGGGTAGAAGACAAACAGTCTAACGACCACTACGGCTCACAGCAAATGTCGACGTCTCAGCAAAACGTAAGGTTCATTTTACATCACCCACAAAAAGAAAAATGTGAAGTTATGATTTCATGTTAATATATCTATTTACTTCACAGCTAAACACATTGAATACTACGGAGGACTCTTGGGCTTCAGCCAGATCTCCCTCTAGAGCTTCTCAGCAACCAATCAGAGCTGTGAGCCCTCGAGTCCGCAGAAACACTGAGAATGATGAAATGGTATGCGACTCGTAACTTTAAATATAACTTTTGTTTTGTTTGTTTTAGTTTTTTTGTTTGTACCGTAGTTCTTAGCTTTCACATTTTTATGTATATTCTGTTATAGTTTTTATTATTTTTGCATTTTGCTTTATCATTTGTGTTACGTTTTGTATTACCATATTAGCAACGGGGGGTGCAGCAGCCGAACCAAAATGAACAGTTAGGGGAAATTCCAACTGCTGGAGAACTTCTTGGTCGAACTCATGAAGAATTGGTGTTGCTCTTGATTCAATTACGGAGACGCCATGCGGCGACCCATCGGGCCATCGAGCAGTGCTGCGCTCAAATCAGTAGTATTGAGGTGTTTGTTACGGCTTTTTATTATCCTTTCTTTAGTTGCGTTATGTTTGTTTTAATATTTATTGATATACATTTACATACCTTTTAGAAGTTTTCAAGATATTGTGGTTTGTTTCTGATTAATCATTTAACAAGTTAAAGTACAATACATTCTAAGCAAAACAATTTATTTACAGGATTGTCTCAGTTCTTTAAAAGCAATGGAACGGGAAGAAAGTCTTCAACGTCTTGAATTCCTTAAAAATCAGTTAATGGAGCTAGAACATCAGTATGAAAAAAGCAAACCTCTTGTCCAACTCGTGGACAATATGGTCAAGTTAGGATCTCTGTACAACAGGCCTGGTTCTACCATCGAAAGGTTGGAAAGAAACCAGAGGCTGCGACAGAAAGTTCTGGCTGAACATGCTCTGGAACAACAACGGTACCTATTTACATTTTCGTAGTAAATATTCGATTTTGTCATAAGACATCTAAAACAAAATTCTAATCTAATGGCTTAATATTCCAGATGGCTCGAAAGTGTGGCTGCAGGCAAATCTTTGGAAACAGAAGCAGCTAGAGCGAGAGTAGCCGAGCTGTGGGCATTGGAACAAGAACTTTCTGATGAAGCCGCCATATTGCAAGGTCTGAGGACTGATAAGGATGCTATTGAGAATTTACTTTCTGGTAAGAGATGTGAAATGTGCCTTTTGTATTAACTAAATATGGTTCATTTTTCCATTTCCTCACTGTCATGATAATCCAATTAAAATATTCTTTACAAGGTAACAAGATATAATTTTGAATCTTAGGTGTTCGCGGTAAGCTGGATAGTGTTCACAAAGGCGAGATCAATGTGGAAGTCAATCCTCCAACGCCTCGAAGACCAACAGCTCCACCCAGTCATGCAGCAGGAGGCCTCGAAGAGGAACTGGCGCGCGTGCAACAGATGTTGGCGCACAATTCTAAGGTTTATAAGGTTTTCGTCTATATGATGCACTTTTATTTTTTGTTTATTTATATTGTATAGTATCTTTAAGTACTTATTTTATATCTTTGTGAAGCACAACTACTAAAGACTACATTTCTCGTTACCAATCCTGCAATAATTCGTTTTGAAATTAATATATGTGTTTTTGGAATGTGAATGTAATAACAACTCACAATGCATGACTGAAAATGAGGATAGTAAGAATTCCGTAACACAATGTCTTGTTATTGTATAGAAATTGGAGCAGACGGTTGCGGATAACGCTCGGTTGGAACGTGAACTGCAGCAGCTGCGGCGCGCGCTGCAGGCGAGGCGAGCTGCTGGACACCAGCATCATGCAACCAACCCCACCGCCATGTTAGAAGATGGTTAGTACGATTAAATAAACTATTGTAAACTAAGTCTGCATCACTGAGAACCACCACTGGTATTAAGTGCCTCTGAAGGAATCATAGCTATATAATTGTGTTAAGAGGTTAATAGAACCTAGGAACTATCAAAGAGTGAGATAATTCTTCTCTTGTTCCGTTTATATATGACTGCACGGTTGGTGTGGTGGCTAGGCAACCGGCTGCCGTGCAACGTGTCGCGGGTTCGATTCCCGCACGGAACAGCCCTTTGTGTGATCCACAAAATGTTGTTTCGGGTCTGGGTGTCATTGTGTATGTGAACTTGTATGTTTGAACGCACCCACGTTACAGGAGAAAATCTTAAAGTGGGGCAACGTTTTATTAAAAAAAAATCAAATACGAGTATACTCACTGGTTCGTCTTTGTTTGCAGAAGTTTCACGCGTCCAGCAACTGGTGACAGCATTGCAGCGTCAGCGACAGGAGCTGAGCCGTGCAGTGAGACATCTGACTCAACAGTCACACGCGTTACAGAATACACACGATTCTATGCCTGGTTAGTGACCTATTTTGTTCATTTTTAGTTAAGTTGAAAAGATTGACTTATAAGAAGCCACATGAAAAGATAAATAAATACAATCTACTCTATCTATTTGCTCACAAACTATTGCCATTGTCATCCATGAGACTGGCAAAATGACAAGTTAACATCTTTGTTTCCTTTCAAGAGTATTGATCAATATTTTTTTGCAACTATTCTCAGGAAAACGTCGTCCCATGTCTTCGTGGCAAGAAACCAACTTGGACACAGGTCACACGATCGACCACGGTCACTCTGACTACGACTATGACGTAGGACCGCTGATGCCTCCTGGTCACTACGATCATTCCAATGTTGAAACACCCCTCTACGTGGACACTAGAGGCCCTGGTGCTGATGTCACTTCACCACTCAACAGTGAAGATTTACAACATGCTGGTTTCAGTAAGTAAACGGTTTAGGCCATCTTTGATGAGCTATCCTGGAATTTTATTACCTATTTTGTTAATCTTGTGACTCTTTTTAACAGGTAACCTAACGAATGTAGAGAAGCAGGAGATAAAAACGGTCCGCATAGTCAAGCGAGAGAGTGAACGACGTCAACGAGACAGGGAACGTTCCCTTCAGCCCATGTCTGATTGGCCCACGAACAACATCACTGCTAATCTAGACCAATTCCTGGAGGAAGAACTCGTACAATCACTCAATTACTCTCGATCGACTTCACTCCCTCGAAACGAACAATACGAGCAAGTATACGGCATGAGACGTGATAATAACTACTTGCAGCCGAATATGGATCTCAGTCCCAAATACGTGTCAAGTCCATCTCTTTCCAACTATGATTACTCGCAAAATATGTCTTCTTTGAGCAGCAGTTACAACAAGAGCTATGACAGATCTGGATATGATCGCACCATCTCTTTGTCAACACAGTACTTAAATAGTCCCACTGATAGCTCAAGGACGTTGACAAATGATCCTTTGTCAAAGACCAGCAGTGTGGTTAGTTTGACAAGGTCTCATATGGAGCTCTCTCCAATATTCAAGAGTGAGGCCGCTAAACAAATCATAACAGAAATGTCTGGCGATGCTCCTAAGAATGGATCCTTACATAGGAGACAGGTGCCGAAGGAAAAGAGGAGGCACTATACTGCACCTCATCATCTTAGTGCTAAAACGCTAAACGAAATGCCCAAAGATGCGTATAATCAAGACGTAAGTAATTTAGCACTGTCAATTGTTTCTCACCCTTAACTACCTTAGGATAAGCTAGATAATTAAATTCATGGTCCCTTTAACCAAAACCATAAATGATTCCTTTGTCCAGAAGATGGGACGATCAGTGGATGACGCGGATATGGAGCGAGCCTTGCGTGGCGCGGCTCCAGACGTGGTGAGATCTGCACTACCACCACAAGCGCTCAGATTGGCTGATAACACCATTGACCAGCTTCTCGCTGCACCACAGAAAATCCTCATTCCGGAGAGATATATTCCGGAGAAGGTAAGCTTGGAAACCAATAGAGCTTGGATTGCAAATTGTTTTAGTTATTTTGTGATCACAATCTGACAACGTCGTCATGCTAACTTTGGTTGGGTCCAATAAGTGGTTGCATAAATTAATTACTTCTCATCGATTAATCGGCTCATTGAAGCGCAGCTAAGAAACAACATGCTTTCGTGTCTTTGTGTTTTGGACGATAGAATTAATTAGTATCGTTCCGGAATTAAATATTGCGGAACCGTTTTGCATTTTGCAATTGTGTTCATGTACAAAGAAGTACTTAACGATAATTAATACTAAAACTCAGCAAAGAAAAAATGACCATTGAAATTACACCTATAAATCATTCTAGCTTAATATGTCTTCTGGAAAATACTTAATTACTGTTTTTTCATAGCCACCAGAACTATCACCAGAAGAGCAACAAAAAAGGCAGGAGAAAGTGGAGTCGATAAAGAAAATGTTGACAGGAACATCGGCTGACCCCAACAAGGTATGCATAATACTACAGTTACATCATTACTATTCACTTCCGAAGTAGATTTACGATGCGTTACTTCCTAAAAACATATGAACAACGAGGAATACATTCTGTGAATGAATAAATTATGACTATTTCCGATTACCAGTATTGTTTCAACTTTAATGAGGTGAATTGATTCATAATCCCCGTGACTATTTGTTACGTCTATTTCAACTTCTCTTTGCAAATTTCGAGCAACGCTTTTTCATAGTATTTCTTTTCATTGGTTGGAAATAGATCTTCATCTACATAGTCGTTAACTTCATATAAATAGTAAATATCGTACAATCTGTCTTGTACATGAATTGCATTTCTGTCCTCATTCACTTTCACTATAAAACAGTGCACTCTAAATTCGCTCGCTCTGCTTTCATTGTTGTTTGGAATGGACTTTTTATACTTTTTGCATGTTCATTCTATTCTATACTGATATCCCTAGACTCTTAGATGATGTCCTGAAAAATATGTTAGATTTTAATTAGTTTGGTTTTTGCAGATAGAATTTTTACCATCAGAGTTAAGTTGATATTATTTAATATTAATTAAGAGAAATTTTGTCATAAATATTTGAGCGATTCTTACTAGGAATGCTGTCACTAATATCTAAATGACTCTATCTGAAAAGACCACAAAGCTTGTATAGCCGCTTCGAATGTTGGCTGTAAATATGTAAATCGGCACAGTCCTACATGTGTGTGCTTGTATGATGACCGTTAGAGTCCGGATGCTGACGAGAAGCGGCAACGGGAGCACTTGCTACAAATGAACCAGATACTCGCCAAGCAGGTCACTGAGATGAGCAAAATCATCGCCGGTAAGGACGTTGCTTCATAATCGTTTTGCCTTCTACAGTTTTCTTGTCTTGTATGTATGTATTATTGATGTTTAAATGTAATGTCAAATCTGTTTCATAATCCTATGATCCTTCTAGATCAAATTCATTAACTAAATTATTATGAGTACCTGTTTTAATATAATTAGAGGAGTCGTAGTATAGTAGGTTATGGAATGGATTCTTAGTACACTATATTGTCGAATGTATTGAAAGTCAAGTGATTATTTGCCTTTGTGTATATTGTGTAAGGCTACACAGACAATATCTACATTTGAATTTGAGTTTGTGACTGAATTGACAATCTAGTGAACAATTATCTTCTCTAAATAATGTTTAATATCACATTCACATGTTCTATGTCTAAATGTTCATGTAGGTAGACTATTTCAAACATTTGATGGATGTTTCACATTTTGATTGATTTTGACTCACAGAATTGCCATTTTGATGTATTGTTTCTTCAATTCAAAGTAGCAATTGTTGTGTGTGTTGATGTGACTAACCAAACACGTGTGTGTCACGCCAGTAACAGTTTGCTTGATGTTGTTTGTCCCATTTTGTGCAGGAACCAACACCGAACAAGGACCGTCCGCATCCAACCACTGATTAGCCATCTTACATTACACACCTGCACGTTTCACATTATCCTCAATCCATTTCCATATATTAAAATAGGGTATTACAGCATTTGTTTGCAAAATGTTTACTTCAATTACTTTTTTTGTAATAAACAGATGATGTTTACCCATTCCTAACATAAATCGCTTTAAGTCCCTCAAAAATCGTACCTATGTAAATTGGCTGACTCGGACGGTTCTTAGAAGATTCCCTCTACCCCGTGTGTTGCGGCATGGTTTCGTTTTTTGCATTTTGTTGTGAGTAGCTTATTTTTTATTTTTTAGTTAAATTTAATTAATAGCTGCATCGTTTTATTTTGCATTTTGATGTGTGAATGGTGGATTGGAATAACAGATTTTTCACAACGATTGTATTCTAATGGTTACAATTTTATTATCAGTGAAAGCGTTAGAAGAACTGCCTCAAAATGGTAATGCTGATGACTTGGACGATCGTTCACCTGATGTAGAACTGCCCATCTATCAACAAAGAGACAATTTCTTCACCTAGTACTAGGTACTTGGGAGGATTTACACAATTATTGGACTAGGACAAAATAACAAACATACACAACCTGCGTTTTTAGTAACGTCTTATGATGTACCTATTCAAATTATCACCCACATAATTGACTAGACTGGTATTTGGCTGTCTTTGGCTTAGAAAATCTTTGGCAATTAGTAGGATCTAAAATGTATTTACCTACATGTATTGATTAACCTAGTTTGAATGTAACCAAGCTCGGCTTTAAATAAATGATAAGCAGTCAATGTAGAATGTTCAATTAATAGTTCATAATGTAATCGTTTTTTCGTATGTCTATATATCAAACATTTAAAACATTTGTAGACATAAATAGCAACATGTAACTGTTTCTAATTTTGTAATTAGTGAAATTATGTGGTTTTAATCTCGAAAATTATATGAAAACTTGTGAGAAAATGAGAAAACCTTAAGTTATGACTGCTTTCAAAAATGTATAAAAGATAATTAACTACTTTGTTTCTACCAGATCTGTTTGTACTTTATGAATCTCAATGTTTGATGTTTATAGGAACTAAATACTACATTAGTCAATGTGTTTCGACTGCAATGTGCGTTCCACATATCTATCAAAATATCATATATACCTACTTATATAAAATGTGTAATTAATGGCTAAGAAATAAATAGGAATTGGTATTTTTTGTAGCATTTGCTCAATTTGAGAACATTCCTTAGCGATGTTGTTTTACTAGTATATATGTATATGACTCTGTAAAATACGCATATTGTTTTGGCCAGTTAGTAAATTGATACTTTTAAATTCAATACTTTAAGAGGTCATAGTTTAATGCATTATTGCTACTACTTAAGCTTTTGAACGCGACGGTCGTCTATAGACGATAAATAATACTTAAAACTTTTCTTGTCAGCAATGGCGGATTAGTCCAGTTTTTGTTTGTAGCCTATTGCTGACCGTAGCGTTCAAGAGGTTCAATATATTACAAATTTTATGTACCTACCTACATACCTACATGAAGACCTCTTAGAACCTCATATTGTATTGAATTTTAATGGTAGGTAGCTTCGATCAATTAATTTTGATATTTAATACAAGTCTTCTATGTAAAAGGCCTTGAATTGTTACTGTAGACTTAAGATTTAGTGAAATGTACCTAGATGACGATATGATGGTTGCCATGATTTCGAATAGAAAGTGCACATTTATATAAATATAATTATAATTTAACATAACGATAACAATGCGTTTTAGTATTATTTCGTTAATTTCATTCTGTACTTAAATGTAAATAAAAATTGTACATTTAATTTAATTTTTCTTGTACTTAAGTCTTGATTTTTTATTATTTGTATGTAGCTCGTTAATTATGTTTATATGTACTTAGTATTGTATAGATATGTGAACATCTTATGCAACAATATTACACTATGCATCGTTATTTTGATGTCAGAGCTGCATTTTTTTAAATAAATTAAATTGTTCAATGTGACTATTTTATGCTTTTTTCTGTTTGATTGGGGATGAGGATGATAAATGAATGATAAACACTCGGTATATATTAACCTTACAGTTTTAACTGAAGGTAAGCAAAAATGGTAAATAAATTGCTTTATTTGGGTGCGAAATTAACTCGATTTGTGTGTAGTACTAGATAGTACATTATCTATATTAATGTTCATAAATATATAATGAAGCTTTAAATAAATCAGCCAGCAATATACATTTTTTTTGTTAGAATAGCTTTTTATCAACAGTATTACGAAAACATATTTGGAATAGAAAAGAACAAAAATGCGTGTGTAAATTAATTAGTGCCATGTTTTTGCATTTCATTTCTTTAATGCAATTTTGTCTATGAGTATATTAAAAATATAATTATTATGTAACTGGTAAAGGCTCATAGAGCTTTTTGTAGAAAACCTTTGTCCTTTCGATCCCTTTTTATTAATTACTTAAATATATGAAATTTCCTTCCAAATTGTAAGTCGTAGTATCAGTTAACTGTCAATTATTTACCAAAAATAAATCCCTAAATAACTAATTACTATCGGGATATTCTTCCAAAACGAACTTAAATAGTAGTCACCATCTATAAAACCTTTTATTTTGAAATACTGACTTTCCGAATTATTGTATCGTAGGAAATATTTATTAAAATAAATAATAGCATTGATATCAAAACATATATCTAGAAAATTCCCTTTTGAATCTATGTAATATATAAAATAGTGGAACCTATAGATCCTGTACTTCAATAAAAGTAGTAGAAATGATATTTTCAAATATCTAACTATATCTTAGGCTTTTCAAGCCGTAATAATATTATAAAATTATTAAGGGAACATGGTCAAATAATTGCTATTCCCCAATTATATATATAAAAATGAATATATATTGCCTTATAAGTAGACTGGGCGAATAAGAATGATTTCTATTTCAAAATGTATATTAGAATTAGCTGTTGAACTTGTAGCCCCTTGTATTCAACGAATATTTATAATGGTATACTATACATTGAGGAATGAGTTTAAGCTTTTATATTTACTGTCTATTGATTCTATAACGAAGCAAGCAGTGGACAGAGCATTATATTATAATTGTTATAAGTACAATATTTTTTTATTTAAAATGACAATGATTTATTTATTCAAATACTTAGTTTTAAATGACAATCAATTATTTGAATTTTATTATTTTTGAAAAGGTATTTTATTTTATAACTAGTTTCTGCCAGCGGCTTCGCCCGCGATCCCAGGGTTAAAATGCCTATGTATCACTTCAGACCATAATCTACCTCTGTTCTGAATTCATTCCGGTCCCTTCAGTGGTTTTAATATGACTGAGTAACAAACATACACATAAACTCACATATTTTCATTTTTAATATCGAGTCAAGCTAATTTCAATCATTGGCCTTTCAGTTACAGCGTAAAGTCTATGAATCAGTATTGTAAACGTTAGAGTAGACAAATAGAGGTACAATCAGAAATCACCGAATTGCTAAGCTATCGGGAGTTTCACGTGTTATTGTGAGTCAACCATAAAAGATAGGCATGTGCTGTTGAGAAATATTTTTATATAATTTTAAGGAGAATATTTCCGTCATACATGATTTCTATGCAGCTTTAACCTATAAGCCTGCACACGCGACGGAAGCTTAAAAAATGGAGTAACTTCTCCCGTTTTCCCAATATTTCCCTTCACTGCTCTGCTCCTATTGATTGTAGCGTAATGAAAAGTATACTATAACCTGCCCAAGAGTATGAAGAATAATTGTGCCAAATTTCGTTAAAATCTATCGAGTAGTTTTTGTTTCCATAACGAACATACAGACAGACAGACAGACAGACAAAAATTTTACTGATTGCATTTTTGGCATCAGTAGCGATCCCTAACCACCCCTTGATAGTTATTTTTTAAATATATTTTATGTACAGAATTGACCTCTCTACAGATTTATTATAAGTATAGATAATTTACTTTTCGTTGATTTTATTGTTTTTTTTTTAAATATAATTCAAAGTGCATTTAATTTAAACCTACTTCTAGAAATATTCATTTAAAATGAAAATGAACCTGCTTGCTTCGTTACCAGCCTAACAAAAGCCCCCAAATTAGAAGTACTATGTTGACTGCCTTAAAATGAGTTGTTGTGTAAATACCTACAGGGAATTGTGCATATTATTGTTTACATATAATTGACTATCCAGTTTTACATCAACCCTTGTAATTATAGCGCGTATGTTGTTCACATCTGAAAATAAATGATATGCTGTATTAAATGTTTGTGTTATTTTTCAAAACCCATTTTTTTCTTTTTCTGGAATAAGCTCATAAGGTTTTGAAACAAATGACTGAGATCTCGTATTTACTTAGTGGATAATGAAATCATATATTGAGAGTTTCGAAATCGAAGTATTACGTAATACGATGGATAAAGAGTTTGGCAATAAACACGATTGTAAAAGGAACACGTTTCAAAGTAAATTAGTGAAAAGGAAGAGTTAGGCTAGTGTTTCTTTTTGACGGCCTCTATTGGAAATTGAAGGCTGACATTAAACTCTTTCATATATTATCTCACTCTTTTACATAGAGGTAGAGGGCTTACTATCGTCGCCGAAGATACGCTGAAAATCCGATAGGTAGCGCAAAGCTCAAAAACAAACTTTCTTGAAATACAGAATAAACATATAATCTTGTAAAAAAAAAAATTAAAACAAAAAAAAGAAAAATACAATTAAATCAGATTGAGCGCTACGTTAGAATGGTCCAATGAAGGAACCCTTGCGATATTACTCATAAAAAGATGGATTAAGTTCGTGTAACAATAAGTAATAACATAAAGTATTAATTAAACGAAACTTGACGAAATCAGAAAATCTTGTGGTGTAGAGTAATTTTAGAGAAACATTTCTACCGACTGTGGTACGCAAAGTAGATTGTATGGTCAACCACACTTCGTTTAGCTAATTTTTAATATAGGTGAGTATTCTAAAATAGAAAATGGACTATAAAGTTCATTATATTAGGTCTGTTTTGCGATATCACTGTTGACACATCTATGTATTGCAGCTTGTACTCAGTTTTTTTTTTTTTTTTTTTTTTTTAAGGGGGGAAAATCATCGAATGACTGCTCCCGCCTGGGTGAGGCGGAAGGGAGTGTCAGACTCTTACTGACTAAAAACCACCCCGTTCCTTCTCCTGCACGTCGAGCCGGAGCCCCGGTTACCCGTTAGGTTCTCCGCGACTGTACTCAGTAGTTTAAAAAGTCCAATAGTTTTTTTTTTTTTTTTTTTCTACTCAGTAGTTTAAAAAGTCCAATAGATTTGTGAAGATTAAAAAAAAATACCCTTTTTCGTTTTATGGATGTTATTAGGTGTTATTAATACAAGGAGACGATAATTAATACAAGGAGACGCTATGTGACAGTTGGTTATACTTTTAATGTAAATAGGTTCCATTGTTGGTTAAACAATGGTTTATTTGGCATTACGAATTCTCAGAAGCAACATAGATTATTGATATATCTGGCTCATAACCAAAACATTCGCCTAGACTCCTAGAGAAATGTACAGTTAATATCAATATGAAAATAAACGTCTATCAGCTATTGTACTGTCGTGTACTACATGTCTATTACAAAATGGTTTTGTACTCTATTAGATGGAACTTGGAACAAGATAATAGGTAAAAATGACGTTATATTATGCTTATATATTGTGTGTTCCTTTTTTATGTAATAGGGCAGACGAGTAGACTGTTCTGTAGCCAAATGCCATTAAGCGCTTGTCTACTTGTAAAGTAGATAACCAAATTATATGGAATTGACGTAAATTTTGACACTTGTCCGTGTCATCACCATACATTTAGTTTTCTACTCCCTCGGTAGACAACGCTTTTTTTAAGGAGGGAAAATCATCGAATGACTTTTCTCGCCTGAGTGAGGCGGGAAGGAGTGTCAGACTCTTACTGACTAAAAACCACCCCGTTCCTATTCCGTCACTTCGAGCCGGAGCCACGGTAACCCATTAGGTTCTCCGCGACTCCGAGTTGGCATCAGCCCTATTGGGCCCCATCCGTGGTGGTCTGATGGCTCTTTGATGCGCGCGCGGAACGCGACGCGCCGTACCATCGGGTCTGGTTCTGGTCAGGCGGTGAGCCACCCATGCTCGCTGTCCGCAAGCGCGCGTTTACGGTGATCGGAGATCGTTCGCTAAAGTGGCGTTTGACTAAATGCACTGATGAAAAACAATCGACGTAACCCATGGACACCGGCAACACCAGAAGGAGAGGTTAAGCATTTTGCCAAATCTTTCGAAAATCAAAAAGTGTTATGGTTTATTACAAATTGCACGTTCGTGTAATCTCGATATAAAAAATATAGGAGAGTGTTTATATATTAACCCGCTAATGATCGTTAAGATGCCGTTAGCATCGCTTATTGAATGGTTCGCGACCATGATTGATGCGTATCGAAGAAAAACCGACGGTTGTAACTTTGTATATGTACGTATAGATTTACATTTTTACACTTGCAATTACTTGCACGTGTCAGCAATATTATTAAATTGCAATTATTAATTGTCTGTCTTTAAATATTATGTGTCTACTTAATTATTACAGTTTAGGTTTAATGATTATTTATTCACTTATAAAGAACTTGGTTCAATTTATTACAAATTACTTATTACCTCTATTATCTATATATATGTATAAAAGAAAGTCGTGTTAGTTACACCACTTATAACTCAAGAATGGCAGAATAGATTTGGCTGAAAATTGGTAGGGAGGTAGCTTAGAGCCAGGAGACCGACATAGGATTTTTTAACCATTTTTTTTACTTTTTTTTTAAATCACGAACGGGGACGGGAAAAAATGGGATGGTACGCGTACGAAGTCACGGGCAGAAGCTAGTTAGGTATAAAGAGTTATAACAATGATCAAACGATATTAATAAAATAATGTATGTAAAGATTGCTTGGTTTATTTTTGTGACTGTAAAAAGTAAGTATTCTTAAGTAATTAATTATATGCCTAACTATTGTACTAAACTTATTAATATTTATTTATTTAATATGATACATTATCAACAAATATTCGGAAAGTTTGTTTTTTGGTTATATTAGCATATTTAAGGCAATCTATACATATAATAAATCTGTAGAAAAGTAATTTTTGTACATTGAAGAAATTGAAAAAAAAAATAGCCAGCGTGTTAAAAGATAACCAACAGAACCCATTTCCATCATTTTTGAAATTGTTGTCTGTTTGTCTGTTTGTCTGTTTGTTTGTGCGCGCATCACGTAAAATCTACGAATTCAAACCAGACAATGCTTATATACAAAAATTCTACGCAGCTTGAGGTATAACTTAGTTTTTGTTTGATCGAAATCGGTTCACTCTATCAGAAGATATGATTAATTTAGTGAGTTCAAGAAGTAAAACATTACAACACGCAATTCAGTATAGTACTCGAAACGAGTCCTTTGGAAAATAGGTTTCGTTTGATCATTGGTTTGAAGTCCGAAGTAAAGATACTACTAAATATTTTAAACAAGTAGAATAGGCTATAGGTATTTTGAAATCTGGCCCTTTTTTAAGGGGGAAAATCATCGAATGACTGCTCCCGCCTGAGTGAGGCGGGAGGGAGTGTCAGACTCTTACTGACTAAAAACCACCCAATTCCTACTCTTGCACGTCGAGCCGGAGCCCCGGTTACCCGTTAGGTTCTCCGCGACTCCGAATCTGCATCGGCCCTGTTGGGCCCCATCTGTGGTGGTCTGATGGCTCTTTGAAGCGCGCGCGGAACGCGACGCGCCGTACGCTCGGGTCTGTTTCTGGTCGGACGGGGAGCCACCCATGCTCGCCGTCCGCAGGCCCGCGCTTACGGTGGCCGGAGATCGTCCCGCGATCCCCGACGCCCGGTGTGTCCTTCGCGGTGGCTGGGTTGCGAGGAGGCAACGCTTCGCTACCTCACGCGTCCCGCCTCCTCCTTAGCTAGCATGACTGCTTCGCAAAAGGAGGAGATGGCATCCCAGTCCCCCTCGCTCCACATCATGGCCTGCACTAGGCCCGGACGCGAGAGCTCGATAATGCCGATCACTTCACTGAGGGCACGGCGGTGCTCAGCCCACGCAGGGGATTCCACTACAGTGTGTTCCACCGTGTCCTCAGGGCGGTCCTCGCAGTGATGACACCCGGGCGTTTCCTCCTGCCCAATCAGACACAGGTACCTCCCGAAACTTCCATGTCCGGTGAGGACCTGCGTCAGGTGGTAGGTGAGGGCGCCGTAGCATCTCTCAAGCCACTCCTCAAAGAGGGGACTTACCGCTGCAATGGCAGCAAGACCAGCCCTCGGTTGTGACAGTCGTTGCTGCCATTCTTCACTTATCTGGCGCGGCAGCGGAGTTGCGCCCCAGCGACGTGCCTCCGCGCTCGAGGGTGATAAAACCGTTGGTGCTGTAAAATATAAATCCAAGATGGCGGCTGCACGAAATTTTTCATTAATCGTCATGGGTGTCGTTTTCATGGTTTTCGAGGGTGGTGAAAATGATGGTGTTGTCAGAATGGCAATCCAACATGGCCGCTCCCCGAAATTTTTATTTTATCATCATGGGTATCGTTTTCACGGTTTTTGAGGGCGGTGAAAATGATGGCGCTGTCAGAATCTAAATCCAAGATGGCGGCTGCATGAAATTTTCAATTCATCGTCATGGGTGTCGTTTTCATGGTTTTTGAGGGTGGTGAAAGTGATGGTGTTGTCATAATGCCAATCCAAGATGGCCGCTGCCCGAAATTTTTAATTTATCATCATGGGTATCGTTTTCATGGTTTTTGAGGGCGGTGAAAATGATGGTGCAGTCAGAATCTAAATCCAAGATGGCGGCTGCATGAAGTTTTCAATTCATCGTCATGGGTGTCGTTTTCATGGTTTTCGAGGGTGGTGAAAATGATGGTGTTGTCATAATGCCAATCCAAGATGGCCGCTGCCCGAAATTTTTAATTTATCATCATGGGTATCGTTTTCATGGTTTTTGAGGGCGGTGAAAATGATGGTGCAGTCAGAATCTAAATCCAAATTTTCAATTCATCGTCATGGGTGTCGTTTTCACGTAACTACATTGTGTTTGGATTTGTATAATTTGTATTGATTAGAACTTTGCTCCTATGTGGATTATAACCGACCGACTTTTAGTCGGTGCCATATTTTTGACAACCCTGGCCGATGCGTTACTGTCTAGACTCTAGACGATGTCGGCATTTTACACGAGATCAAAAGTCATGAATACGAACGGAACGAATAGGGACCGGGTTTCTGCTTACATACCCAGTATGCGTACTGGTAAGTTCAAACTAGGTACTTATACCTGTACCAGTAAATACGTACATCATCCCTAAAGTAGAAGTATTTACTTCTGAGTTTGAATAGTGCCAATTTTTACAGTGAGTGTAACGAATTCGTTAAGTCGTGACCACGAACAGACGATTTGCTATCACACGAGACTGTTTGACACACCGATCTTTAAAATTTTGTCGGTTTTGTATATTGCTTTGATATTTTCCTTAAAAATGCCTCAAAGAAAAAAAAACAAAAACTTTTTTGTACAATGCTCCGGGTGGTTCAACCGCTAATCTATTATAGGGACGCATCAACGTAATCAACTAGATACCAATATTACCAAATAAAAATATACTATAGTCAGGATCTTTATTGGCAAAAAAAATACTATACCATCTTCTTGAGTGGAGTTCATATGTATATAGCCCACTGTTATCTAAACGATGTTGTTTTGTTTTCGACAACCACGCGAACGAAGTCGCGGGCACAGCTAGTTATAGAATAAAAAGAAAGCAGTGTTCTTTGATCGAGATACGAAGTGAATGTCTTTTCTATTCCAAACTATCAACAACATTGTTGCGATTCTGTGACAAACAGACAACTGCATTTTTTTGCTAATAGTGACTTGGTAAGTGTTTTTATTTCTTTCCATTTAATAGACGCCTTTTTGTGACGAAGAAATGGATGACAAGTAACTGTTTCTGAATGGTTGTGCCTAGATTCCTACTTTTCAATATCGAGTGATGTCTGTGTTTACCTACTTTTCAGTTATGAGTTACCTATATGAGCTATATCTTTGAGCTTTGTTTTCTGTTATGGGATAAGCCGGTAAACGAGCAGACGGATCACCTGGTGGTAAGTAATCGGTATTGCTCATGGACACCCGAAACACCACCGTGTTATTCAGGGATCGGGGATAGGGGGGGGGGGGGGATAATAGGGCCTCCGATAACCTTTCTCATATGACGAAACACAATACAAGCGTTGCTTGTTTCGTAGTGAGGATCTTGCAATAGGAATAATGGTAGCAGAGATTTATTTATTTTTTGGCGAAAAAGGTATGTAAGGATCGTAGCAATTGGCGTTCTATAGTCTGAAATAGCCTATAATATACAGGGTGTAAACGGAACGCCCCTGAAAAACGCCGAGAGATGGTGGTAAAAATAAATTTTATTTTCATAAATGTAAGGAATCAAAATATTAATTTTATGTAATAAAAGGGAGGCCTTTGCCCTGCAGTGGGACGATTATGGCTGAAAATAAATAATAAAAGTTGTAATCAATAACTCACGGCTGATGTTGCATGAATAACACGAAAACAAAAATGATTAAAATTACAAAAAAGCGTGCGGAGCGTGCCATTTACACCCTGTATACATGTGTGTATTAGATCTTTATTCTAACATGTGTGTTAGGTGTATTAGGTGTATTAGGTGTGTGCACCTATTAAAAATAACATTCAAATTTAGACTGCACGGTTGGCGCGGTGGCTGGGCTACTGGCTGCTGTTGTTATAAGAAGTCTCGTGATGTTAATTAGATACTAGCTGAAATTCCAGACTTATGTATATTATTGAAAATTAAATAAAAGAAAAGATAGAAATACTTAGACACTCATTAACAATTATAACGACTGCACTAAACAAGCTGTTCTCTGTTCGTACACAATAATTAACTATAAATCATGAAGAAACTAGTCATAAGCACTTGTTTTATAAATCATATACTTTATTATTAGTAGAGTATGTCTGTCAGTAATACATTAGTTTTATGTAATCTAAACGTGTAATTAACAAGCGTGATGTTAATTACTTCTTCCGTTTACTACCCTTCCCATATTTCAAGCAGTTGCGCACGCGCAGTTGCTTAGATTTTTCCGTTAAGTGCGAAAGTGCTTGTAGTTATATAGTGTAGTGGTGTTCTAAAAAGGAAATTTCTTTGTAACTTTGTTTTCTTAAAATGAACTTTAATAATAATTAATATATTGATGTAAATGTGACGGTTATTTATAATCTGTTAATTTTTTATATCTACTGCGAATTTTATGACAAAATATATTAACGTTAATTAATTTTGTAGAATTTAGGATAGTATATAGTAATCTGGAAGAGTAATATTTCATATACCTACTTTTATTAAAATTGACGATCAAAAAGTAATAATGTACCATCGAGTTAAGTGAAGTTCTTTATTAAAAATAGATACTTATTTTCACTAAAAGACTATAAACAGTGACTATATAACGAGATAAATCGTTCAACCATCTTCCTTATAATTTAGTGCGGTAAGTTAAAGTATTGGAACTCTTTGTTTCCTTACCATACGAGTGATTACGATTCCCTGCGCATACGCAAGCGCTACGTGGATGCAGTTCAATGCCGCGTGTCTTCCTTCCGTTATGTTACTCGGGAGACAATCGGCGCGTGCGACGATTCATCTCAAATGTCAGTGGACCAATAGAATGCAAATTAGAAGTATTGAACGTTCTCTGTAATGTACGGTACTGTGGTTTCGATGTTTTTGTTAGTTTTTGTGAACAATAAATATTGTATCTATGTGTGTTTTCTGACTGTTTCGTTGGTTGGGTGATTAAAATGAAACTATTGCGCTAGAAGTCTAAGGGTCGATTCCTTGGTTGCACAAGGTGTTATCGGAAAGCTTTTGGCTTTTTTTTCGAATTTCTCAGTAATAGTACCATATCTGGAGTTACCTCCTCTAACAAGGGTTTCAAAATATAAGTGGTGAAAAAACACATAACATCACGCCTTATATTCCCGAAGGGTCAGGCAGAGGTGTACATTATAGCACTTAATGCCACTGTATAACTTAACACCACTTTTCACTATTTATGTTATGAGTCCCATGTAATAGGGGGTGAGCCTATTGCCATATACCGGGTACAATTCCAGACTCCGTACTACCACTGAGACTTAAAAAAATCCCAGTAATGCTTTGCCGACCCGAGAATCGAACCCGAGACCCATTGCGGCAGTATATGCCTACCCTTTGAGTATTAACAACATTACCTATGTAATGTTATCTTTATCATAGACATAAAATTAATATTTACATTAAAAAAGTAAAGATTTTACCCTTGAAATAGTATGGTGGTAGTAATCTAGGCCAATATCGCATTAACGCTGTTTGTCTAACCGTTTATTTGAACACTATCAGGATGACATTCAAAACTCAACCTTTTACGAATATGTTTAGAGTGTAAATATCAAGTCCTACTTTTTAGTAGAGGATAGAAGGATTTGTTAATAAATAATTTAAACTAGGTTTTAATTTCTAAGTTGGCTAAAATTATTATTTGAATTCAGTTTTAGAACTATTATGAGCATTGCGGCCAGACATTAATGAATAAATCGATACTTTGAAATAAATTAAGTACGTAAGTGATATTTAAAACAACAGATAATCGGTATAATTGAATAATATACGTGAACGTAAACTTCGACCACAGATAATCGAAGCATATAAAGTAAGACTTTATACGCATTCACAGTTTTATAAAAGCATATTTAGAACACCTCAAAACTAAACTGTAAAATAATTTTCATAAGTTCCAAATTGTCTAAAACATTTTCCATAAGTCCACTCTAGGTACCCATTCTAAACAAATTAGGTACACGCAAAATAAATAACGAACAACAGTCGTTATGTTGTAAATTTACCCTAGAAATCATCCCTAGTAGGGTACTTGACCCCGTTACCTATTACTTAAATAGGATACAATTAACCCCTAAATTAGGATAAGCTACAAAAGTAATTAAAATAATTCATAATATTTATTTATTTACACTTTAATGCACACAAAATAAGGTACATAAGGCGGACTTAATGCCATATGGCATTTTCTCCCAGTCAACCTTTGGGTTAAAAGTAAGCTCAGCGAAAATGGGCTTGTGTAATAATTATGCAAAAAAAAGAAAACAAAATAAATAACTAATAGCAATAATAAATACTGTATAACATAATGTATAAAAATATATAATAAATAAAAAATATGTACATAAATAACTTCATATATATAATTATAATATAATATAAATTGACGAAGACACGAACTCAGCGTTGTAGCGCCTTTAAATAGACCTCACGAACACTACGTTTAAAAGCCATTTTGTTTGGAGCCATTTTTATACTATGGGGTAGTGCATTCCATAATTTAATTACACTAACTCTGAAGGAGTTAGAAACGAAAGAAGTGTGGTGAGACGGGATCTCTAGAAGCAAGCTTTCAGCTGAACGGAGATTTCGGCTGTGAGAGCTGCCCAAAATCTGAAAGCCAGACTTTAGGTATTCGGGAGCACAAGGATCATTTAGAATAGAGAAGAGCATGCAGAGGGATCTAAGGGATCGCCTCTCACGGATAGGAAGCCATTTAAGCTGAGCGCGAAAGGAAGAGACATGGTCGTACTTACGAAGTCCGAAGATAATATCCTAATTTTACGGTCGGTGAGAGTGTATTAGGGAGACATTATCATCGTTTCATGGTAGATATCCCACCCACTGGCACGAAGCGCTTCGCTGCAATCTTCCTTGTGCGTACTGCTAAAGAGTGGACTCTTTGCCAGAGTCTGTTTTTTCTTAAGGGTCTTCAAAGCTCGAGTGAAGAGGTTGCTTATGGGTAGACGTGCTCCATCGTGGGCCGCGTCATCGCTTACTACCAAGCGAGGTAGTGGGCGAACGCTGGACCATCGAATAAATAAAATCATCTGCCTGTGAGAGTTCATCGCTGGACTATGGGTCCATGGGTCCTTTACAAAAGAGGGGTTTGCCATAATCTCCACGCTTGGCAAGCGTATTGCTGATTGCAGTTCAAAAGGATCAGGTTCATCAGAGAAGGCTACTGCCCAGTCTTTGGTAAATATGTGGTCCTGTAGTCAAATACTGCGGGAACATTTAAACTGTTCTCTCGAAGTGCGCTCGATAGCATTCTCGCCCGTCATTGGTCGAGATTGTTCGCACAACCAATGACATAGCGGACCACGATCAAGCTCACTTTAAAAGTTCGAATTGACATCTTAAAGAATAAGAATTTGCCTAGGTAGTAGAATTGATAACAAATATTTTCCACTTTGCCGTCACCGCGCAGCTAATAGAGAAACATTATAAATAAGACTATTTAGAATATCTACCTACTGGGTCATTATCAAGACTTGTTTTTTGCATAAATATTTTCTCTTTGAGACTACTTTGTAGATGCAAGTAGGTAAAGTGAACTGATATTAAGCTAAAAGGGAAAGCCTCTTCGAAGTTTTTAGTGCTTAACTGGAGTTAGGTATGTCGCCAAGTGGATGTTCTTGTACCTACCCTTAAGTAGCTTCAGTGTGTCTTTTTATTAGATACTTAGGTAAGGACTTTTCTCACGGGTCTCTGACTCTCGGATTGGTTGGTCGAGAATGTTTTGGAATTCTTATTTTTTTCTTTTCTCAGGCCGTTTTGTCCGTGAAGGGCTAAGCGTTGTAGCTTACCTAGGTAGTCGATTTTGCTGTGATTCCAATTAGTTTATGATACAATAAAATACAAAACCCATAACGTTCTAATGGTCATTCTCAAATATACATTTACCATATAGCCATAAGTATATTTCGAAGGGGTAAGAAACTTATAAAGCCAGTTCATCGAACTTGCAAAATATCAAGAAGAAAATTGCATGTATTTTGGTACGAACCAACAACCAATAAAAACGGTGTAGTCAATAAAATGTCGATGTCCACGCACTTGCAAGTACTTGTAAGACTGCACCATTAATTCTGGTTCATTAGTGAGATTAAATTTTGGGACTTGGAATATACGGAACATTTTTATCATTGGCATAAATTGAATGTAATAAGGTATTTAGAGCCTTTCCCCGTGGATACAGGTTTTGGGGACCGTTGGTCGACCCAAGCCCACCATTGATCTCATTGTTTGATACATTGCACTTTTGGGGAGCGTCGCCTGCGCACCATCATCGATCAAGCGGTATACAGGTTGTTGTTGATTGAATTTACAGCTACAAAAATAATAATGTCATTGTTTAAACAGAGATACCTTCTAATAAGTAAATATTTAGAGATTTGAAAAAAGGTTGGTACCTGATGAGATGAATGTCTGAATGTCTGTCGATTTGCGTAGTTAACGTTGTTTTAATTAGCAATCCAGATTGAGTAGGGTATTCAAATGTGTGCAAAGTGACACATTCAAACAAGAAGAAAGGGATTTGTCAACCACATTTTATACGAAGAGTATTACTCATTACTTTAGGTAGTTGTTTTATGATTCGGTCGCAGAAGTAAAAAATAAAAAAGAAACAGGAAAAAATTTACATTTGTTTACATCCTGTGGACGCGGAGTGCGGGAGCGTGTGCGCATAAAACGACGGTGCAGCGCCAAGCGACACACAATCACAAGCCGGCCGCACGCCGCAACACCGCAACTGTGAGTACCGCAACATACATATTATTAACATATTATTGCTTACGCAAAAAACACGCAAAAATTTCAGTTTACTTACAAGGAAATATCTTGATTTCAAAACTAGAATTTCTAACAAACATTAGTTTTTAAATACGAATTTTACAGAGACAAAATTACTAACCTAAAACTTTCAAAAATCATTCTAAATAAATACATTATTAAAATATCACATAAAAAAATAAGCGATCGTATTATTTATTCTAGAAGCGTTAACATTTGAATATTTACACATAAGCTTCGTAGATCAAGTTGTTACCGGCTTTTACCGGCGTCCGCGCAGGCAGCCGGCCAACTTTTGTTGTTTGTTTTTTAAATATAAATACGTTCATATATATTATTTGTAATATGTAATAAATATTCATAGCATCCATTTCCTTTAAACTTGACTTCTGTTCAGTGAAAGTGTTAGATTATACTTAATGTTAGTTTTATGATAATTTTATTGACTTTCGATAGTTCCATTATGGTGTCGCTAAAATCGTTTAATTCAATTTTGTTTCCGATTTCCATTAATTTTGTTAATGACAAACTTTGTTGGGAGTTTGTTTATTTTGGTTTACATTCAATTTCTTTTTTGTTTTTAAGATAAAAAAGTGTTGGAACAGTTTGCTGCCTTATTTCTATTTTACCCTTTGATATTATTGGCACCGATTCCTGTAAATAACTTAATTCTGTAAAAGACAAAGGACTTCAGTGAATTTTTTTAAATATTGATGTTGACTAAACTTTGCCATTATGTCAATTTAAATTTAAAATTTATTACGACATCTATAATTACAATTTCAGCCTACCTATTACTTTCTTAGCAGCTTAAATTTTCAAAGAAAGAAAGCTACAATTACCCTAAATGAAACTTATAAAGAAAATTGCACAACTTACAAAAAGGTTTCAAAGAAATAATTTATGGTTTTGTTACGACCTATAATTTTGAGAAATTGGAGCTATCAGTGTTTAAAAATTGTTGAATAAATTTAATTTTTAAATTGGTTCATGATAAAACTGTTTCAGTATTAATCTAAGTTTGACTGCGGCCTGAGATAGCACAGGTTTGTCTAACTATTGCTAATTACTGCTGAATTTGCAATTAATTGAAATTTATTACATTGGATTTGCGAATGAGAATCGTTAAGAAAAGATTATTTTCGCTGACCAGCTTTTTTATTTTCTTAATGACCCATCTTTATTTAGTTTGACATTCAACCCATTTAGCCCTATTTTTCACAAAAACGTAAGAATATTTTTTTGTGGATTCAAGGTAATAAGGGATATAAAATTAAATTAAGCTTTTTGTTTATGGAAAACTTTTTATGTAAAAAGACACTACAGTAAACTAACGTAGAGTCTAAAATCCCCCAACCACTCAACAAACCATACAATATCAACGGCCGACACACTCAGTATGCACCATGTAATATGTATTATGAAACCCGCCATAACCGTACCTCATGCCTCGTGTCACGGGCATGGGTTTTGTCTTCCAATGGGAGTACAGAAGCCATACTCAGACAAAGGGTTTTCACTTTCGGCCGCTGACCTTAGAGGTAGGATAACGACACTTGGAGTGAACTCATCATCTATTTAGTATTCAGGAAAGGTGCCAACAGTACCCATCACTTCACAGGTAGTCAACTTACTCCTCTCGAATCAATTTCTTTATTCAATTTTCAACTTTATTGTTTTGTAATATACAATTGAAAATCCAATGAAGAAAATTGATCGGTTGGAGTAACTTGACTTGCTGGCGACTGTTGGTAGCAGTATGGAATTGCAACCGATAAAAAGTTAATAGTTATATTGATTTTAACTTTACGAATTGTGTGTTGTAACTCGGAAAAGCGATCTTAAATCGTACCTAAAATAATGTAGGTTGACATTTTAAAGCAAATTAAAATATCGATCGTTTGTTTACTGTGGTTGTGGTCGATTGTAAATATTGATTTGGATAATGTATTAATTGAATGTGTTGTGTTATTTTACATTTCTGCTTATATTTTTAAAACATATTTGAGAACACGATTAAAAATTTTAGTATCTTCTTTATAGGTTCCAACGAAATTTGATTGAATGAAAGGCAAATAAAAAGTGTTTAAGAAAAAAAAAAACATTTTCACGAAACATAAACAATTCAAGTAGTCTTTTATTTACATAGACTTTGTAGATAACAATCTAACAATAAACACACACACACACAAACACATTATATTATTATGTATTCCAATGCCGAAGCAATTAAATGTAACATCCAAAAAGTCTCATAAATTCCACAACAAAGCGATGTGACCTATTGGAAGGGCTGGGACATTCCTGACATTTAGTACTTTAGTACACAGTCAAAGACTCTTCAGTACATTAGGCACTACCTAGTAATTGAGCATAAACCTTCAATTCTATTGCCAATTGAGCAATAATTATAATAACAATAGACATTATTGTTTTGTTGCTTCAATTATTATAGTGTGTTGAATCTTGTGACAGTGTCTACATTCGTCATTTGTCATAGTGATTTTTGATATGGTTGGACTTCTTTTATATTTTATCTAAAATAATTGATATTGAATGATAATCAGTTATAATGGTTATCTATTAAACTGGAATTTGTTTCAAAACGTGCAGAAGTATTATACACATATATGTACGTGCAACTTTGCATACACTACCTATTAGTAATTAAAAAGCGTGTCGTTATGTTTAGGTATGAGTCGAAATGTTAAACGATTATTTTATTACTTTCTATCGTACACAATTACATTTTTATTTGAAAGCTAATAAAAATAATGTAAAAGATTCGTGCACTCTCCAATATAAACCTTTTTTTAATTCAATGAAATAGTCAAATAGAATTAAATGTTTTTCACTGCCAAAGAAATAAACCGATTCCATGTAATGTCAGCGTTTTGGCAAGCTTTAGTTTCGATCACAAACTTCGGAATTTCCTGGAATTTTATATACATTATTCAACATTTGTAGGGAATTGAGTTTAGACTTATTAAAGTACCAAGGAGTATATTATGTTCAATATAACAATATTTTAATTAGGGTTTTTTTTCAATCTCGAGCTATACAGGAGGTCTGGGATTCTGTAGTGCATAGAATAAAATCCAGAGTAAGACTAAGGTAAGTTAGCGTAAATGCGTAAATGGCTAACCTATGAAGGTATCGTAATATCTAAGCAAACATCTGCTGTCCTTGTCTTGTCAGCTGTTTTTTAACCGACTTCTTAAAAAAGAGGACGTTCTTAGTTCGGCCGGTACTTATCTATTTTATCCCATTACAAAATATTACTTACCAATACTACACAACATAAGTTATCTTAACTTTTAGTGGATTAGTACAGTACAGTGTCTTTGAAACATATGTGGGGTTTTTTATCAAAAACACTCACTTAAAAAGTGCTCAAAAATATATGAACTACCTAAACATGAATCTTTCTGACTCACTACCTGATTTTTAATTTGCATTGCTGATGGGACCCGACTATACCCAGATGTTCAACCGGTTTTATATTGTTCAGAGAATTAGCACTGAACGGTGTTCGATGTCACCAAATTATTAATATTAATAATGTGGCCGATGCTGGCTAAATATAGACCGATAAAGAACAATGATTGATATGTTTTAATCTTTTGAAGACGGGTTGGGAAAGTTTTCTTTCTGTAGGTACTCTTAGAAAAATAGCATAATTACGTTTGACACAATTGAAATTGGTTACGATAATGAGTTATAACGGTTATCTACTACTAAAAGCGTGCGGATTCATTATGCACATACCTGCAACTTTGCCTTGACTATTGGTAATTAAAATATATCCAACTGACAAACGATTATATTATTTTTTATCTGACATAACTAGAGGTACATTGTAACTGTGGCTGAAACTAAGTGTCTGACTATTACTTAATCATAAAATATTTGCTCGTAACTATTAAGTGATGTTGAAAAAATGAGTTTTGCCATTAACTACTACATTCATTAATTTTAAAATAATATCCAAAACTATAGAGAAACTATCAAAGAAAACTTTAATTTAGAATTATAAAACATGTTTGATATATCATAAACTTAATGTGAACAACTTTATAAAACTTTATAAGTGCCTATATTGTTAGTATTAACTTATGTTTTATTGACGTACTAAAACATTTACAAATATTTCACACCTAACACAACTAGATTGATTGGAGACCTTTTGTAGTTAGGGCTCTAAAATAGTTTGTGAAATATTTCATGCAAGAATAGAAGGATTGAATCTCCAACATACACACAACCAAGTCATCTGCCATTGAATAAAACACAAAGAAAATAATTAACAATAACATACATAACATAACATCACATCAACAGGCAGAGGTACACATTACGGCCCTTAATGCCACTGTACAACGTAACACCCACATGTCACTATTTATGTTATGAGTCCCATGTAATGGGTGGTGAGCCTATTGCCATGTACCGGGCACAATTCCAGACTCTGAATTTTTTTAAATAAACAATAACATATCAAGATAAACATAATAATATGTTGGTTAATGGCCGCTTGTTAACTTTTATTATATGAACATTGTACATACACCAGTTTATACTTAGTGGAATATAAAGCTACGCAAGTCTGATGGGTTTTAATGGAGCAAGATGAGACGTGGTCTAGAAGCTGCGTGGAATAACAAGTTGTATGAAGTAGTTTGTTATGTTTCATTAACATGGAAGAACTATTGCGTACATAATGTATTAAAGTTTGCATGTTTAAGGAAGGAGTGGTTGATCAAACAATATTTAACGAAATAACGTGTAGGCTTTAGTAATTTTAGTTGTGTCAGTGTTTTATAAATATCTAGTTCTTTGTCATATACCCACATAGATATAGAGATCTATCTTAAAAGTCTCAAATCAACTATATTTGGCTTGATTATAGGCTCACAGGATTCTGTTTTGGGTTTTGATTCAAAAACATTGCAATGATTTCCTTTAGACAATAAAGTGGTGTAACCTTCTGTTAGGTTTTAAAATTATATTAGTATTATTTTAGTCGATTATCGATTATTTGTAAGTTGAATGGTGACTTGGTCATCACTATTCCAAAACGAAAGTGACTTGGGGGTATTTCGGTGAAGGATTCGGCCTATTTGCTCGGGCTCAGCATCGAGGACGGACGCATAGTACGGTGTACCAAGGTAATTAATATTATATTATACAACAATCAATACGAGTTTTATTATATTTCAGAAGTGGGATATACCTACCTGCTAACTGCTAATATTTTGTTTTTTTTTCTTAAATTATAGTCTTAGATAATAAACTTTAATTTCTTTTTTTACACTTTGCCGTTATAAATTTCAAAATACCTCCGCTTATATTATTGTAGTCTATCACCAAGTTAGTGTTCTTTGTTTTCTGTGAATTCGAATAGCTACATGCCTACGCTTATAAGTTCCAGAACAACGATGCCACGTACATGTGAAACCTCTCCGCAGCGGTGTTTGAGGACGCCTACCCGCAGAGAAGAAGAACGGAGTATGGAGTCCAGTAGGAGAAGTCGCAGCCGTACGCGCCGCGATGACAATGAGCACCGCAGTCGCAGTCACGTGCACTCCTCGGAACACGTGCAGAGGCGTGACAGCGCGCGAAAATTGGAAGCCGAGTTGGATCATCATCGTGCCAAACTACGTGTGTTGGAAAACCAGTTGAGCCGGGAGCGCAGCCTACGGCAACAATCTACCCATCTATCTGATGTCGAGCGTCGAGCGACGAGCGACGAGAGGTCGCATGTTCGAGATCGAAGTTTACCTCGGGAACGCAGCCCCCATACCGCGGAATAAAAGGTCAGATAGTCCAACTTTTACTTCCAAAGATATTATGAACTTTATTAATTCTATTAGTAATATGAAATCTCATTCCCACCCGCTAACAGTGTCATCTCCAATGGCAAGTGCCAATATATTAATCACAAGAATATCCTACCCAATTTTGACCCTTCTTTAAAAAGTCAGCGCATAGACATTTGGCTCAAAAAGGTCAACGAGTGTGCAGCTGTTTACGGATGGGATGAACGAACTATCGTACACTTTGCTATGCAGAAACTGCAAGGATTGGCCAAAACGTGGTATGAAAGTTTGAACTCCATCCTATTTAGTTGGGATGAGTGGCAAGATAAGTTGTTGAGTGCGTTTCCGTTTGAACAAAATTATGGCCAATCCTTGGAGGACATGCTTAGGAGAAAGAGCAAAGTTAGTGAACCCCTTGAAGTATACTATTATGAAAAGCTGGCTCTCTTGAACCGATGTGATATCGAAGGCAAGCGTGCAGTGGAATGCATTATCCATGGTTTAAGCGACAGGACAATGAAATCTAGTGCCAATGCGTTACGTTGTACTCAACCTGAACAGTTATTACAATTTCTTATGACCAATAAGGACCCCTCACAATCTTTAGATCGCAGCAATCTTAAAGGTCAATATGTTTCTGCGTCAGAGTCTTCCACCAATAAAAGCTCGTTTAATCGATCACCTAAAGGTAATGGCAACAATGCTCGCTACGAGTTGTTTTGTTTTAACTGCAAGGAGAAAGGACACCCCTATATCAACTGTCCTAAACCGTTAATTAAATGTGCGAAATGCCGTAGGGTTGGTCACAAAACCGAAAATTGCGCGATTAACCTTAGAAACCATAACAAGACTGATAACGTTCAGACAACAATGTGCATTTTAACATCGTCGCCAAATTCAAAGTTCATGAAAGATTGTATAATAAATGATTTACCGGTGAAATCATTTGTAGACTTCGGTAGTGAGGTCACGCTTCTTACTCAGTCGTTAGCCGCCACCTTGGATTTAAGATACAATAGCCCGCCCCTGCCTCTAAGAGGATTTGGAAATGATATAGTGCACTCCTCGGGAGGTGTGGAAGTAGAGTTGAGTGTAGATGGTGTGAGAGGACGCGTAAGGTGTCAGGTAGTCGACGATAATTTTCTTGACTTACCTTTGCTAATAGGACAGTCGTTTACAGAACAACCCCACGTTATTGTTTATAAAAATGCGCTGGAATTAAAATTCTTTAACGACAATAATGAGTTTGAATTTCCCAGATTTGATTTTGATGATAATAAGCCTGTCACTATAGTGGTTTCTTTCGATGTGAAGATTTACGGCCCCGCCTTGGTTAAGGCTCGCGTAGATACTGTTATAAATGGAAATATTTTGGTCAGTGGTAAGGTAATAGGGAAACCGAATCAGCAATTTACTATTAATGGAGGGGTATATTCAGTTGCAAACAGTTTATTTTATATCTACATAACACCATTATCAGAATTTTGTCAATTGCGCAAAGGACTTATCATAGGAAGAGCTACCAAAATTCAGATAGTTAGACAGATATTAAGCACACCAATGAATGCGCGTGTAGACGGACCCAGTATTATAGACGAGAGTCAAGTGAAAATAGGCAATACAGTTAATGAATCACAGCGGCTACAATTAATGAGCTTACTCTCTAAGTACAAACAATGTTTTGCCACAAGCCTAAAGGAATTGGGATGCACGACCATAACAGAGATGAAAATTGAATTGAATAGTAAACGCCCGGTTGTTTATCGTCCCTATAGATTAGCGCATAAGGAACGCGAACAAGTGAGGGAGATGATAGGAGAGATGTTAGAATCCGGTATAATAAGGGAATCGGTCTCGGATTATGCGAGCCCTATTATATTAGTACGCAAAAAGGATGGTAGGCAGAGATTGTGCGTTGACTATAGGCTTCTAAACTCCATTACAGTGAAAGAACGATATCCGATGCCGATTATAGAGGATGAGATTGCTCGTCTTTCCAGCCAGGGTTATTTCATAACTTTGGACCTATTTTCAGGGTACTACCAGGTCCCTATTTCTGAATGTTCTAAATCGCTTACATCGTTTGTAACCCCGGATGGCCAATACGAGTTTAATCGTATGCCATTCGGGTTGGCAAACGCACCCGCTGTTTTTCAGCGAATGATGAATAAAGTTCTAGGATCTGCTAGGTTTACTGACGCTATGGTCTACATCGATGACGTCTTAATTTACGGAAGAAGTGCGGAAGAATGTTTGGAACGGTTTGAGAGAGTAATGCAGTTAATAGAGAAGGCGAACTTATCCCTTAACTTAGCGAAGTGCGAATTTCTACAGGACAAAATTGTTTATTTAGGATACGAAATAAGCAACGCCGGTGTTCGACCCGGTGATAAGAAAGTCCAGTCTGTGGTAGATTTTCCTTGTCCCACTAATGCTCATTCAGTTCGACAATTTCTCGGATTAGTAGGGTACTTTAGAAAATTTATCAGGAATTTCGCGTCCATAGCACACCCCTTAAATATATTGCTTAAAAAGAATGTTGAATGGGTCTGGACCAAGGATCAAGACGAGGCTTTTAGGACGCTTAAAGGTACATTAGTCGACAGACCGGTTCTGGCGATTTACAATTCAGCTGCGGATTCAGAATTACACACAGACGCAAGCAGAATTGGAATAGGTGGAATATTACTTCAGCGTACACGCGCTTCTGACGCTTTCAGGCCTGTAGCATTTTATAGTAGGCAAACTTCTCCGGAAGAGAAAAACTTCCACGCTTTTGAACTTGAGACACTGGCAGTGGTATGCTCTCTTAAGAAATTTCGCGTTTACCTATTAGGCCAAAACTTTAAGATAGTTACGGACTGTAGCGCCTTGCGTTCAACTTTTTCAAAACGAGATATGATCCCACGTATAGCTCGTTGGTGGCTACTGTTACAAGAGTTTCAATGCACAGTAGAGTACCGCGCCGGTACCAAAATGGCACACGTAGATGCACTGTCGCGAAATCCGGTCGATTTGATAAGTGGCACAGACGAGTTTGAACAATATCCATTTGTTATGAAAATCAGTAGCGATGATTGGCTTCATACATTACAGATAGGAGACTCGGAACTCCGGCGAACACGCGATATACTTACCAACGATATAGATGCTGATAGTTTAAAATATATAAAAGAAAACTTTTTGATTAAGGACAATAGACTGTATAAATGTTTGAATGGCGATAAAAATAATTTACGTTGGGTAGTACCAAAGGGTGCAAGGTGGCAACTTTGCCGCATGAATCACGATGACATTGGGCATTTTGGAGCAGAAAAGACGGTAGAACGCATTAAGAAAACTTATTGGTTCCCCAAGATGTCCCGATTCATTAAAAAATATGTACAAGCATGTCTCGAATGCGCCTATGCAAAGAAAACTACAATTGCTGAGGGCCATTTACACCCCATCACAAAAGTAGAGGTGCCTTTCCATACGCTCCATGTTGACCACCTTGGACCCTTTGTTCGCTCGAAATCCGGAAATTCTTACCTGTTAGTGATAGTGGACGCTTTTACTAAATTTGTTTTTGTTAAACCAGTGCGAAACACTAAAACAGAAACAGCTATTAAAGTTTTTGAAGATATTTTCTATACATTTAGGGTACCTGACCGTCTGATTAGTGATCGAGGCACTTGTTTTACGTCTTATGCATTTAAGCGTTATTGCGTAGATAGAGGCATTAGGCATATATTGAATGCGGTCGCTAGCCCGAGGGCCAATGGTCAGGTAGAACGGTACAACCGAACAGTACTGAATTCTCTGACCGCACAAAACCTCAACTTTGATGAGAGGAACTGGGACGATAAGGTAGGTAAAGTACAATGGGGAATGAATAATACTCTCCAAAAGACGACGGGCAGAACGCCGGCGGAAGTCATGTTCGGATTGAAAATGAACTCTGAAATCAGACCTATGCTTAATGAACTAGTGCGAGAAAGTAACGAAGAATTAGACACAGAACTAATAAGAGAATCTGTCAAAGATAAAATTGATACAGAACAAGAAAAACAGAAATCCGCTCATGATAAAAACCGGCGCCCTGCGCGTGTTTATGGAGAGGGAGATCTTGTAAAGATTACAAGAACTTCATTTGCAAATGATGGCAAAAGTAAGAAACTGATTCCCCCTTATGTTGGGCCTTACCGTGTAATAGAAGTCCTAGGCAACGACCGCTATAGACTGGCTGCAATACCTGGGTTGAGTAGTACTAAAAGTAGACGCAAGACGACTGTAGCTGCCGATCGCATGTTGCCATGGGTTCACGTAGCCGCCTTACATGTTAATAAGGACAATGATAATGATGATGATGATGCTAATGTGGATACTAATAGTTGTGACGATGAGGATATAGATAAATAAAATACTTGTAGATCACAAACTTGATATTATTATGTGAACTTAAAGTCAGTTATACATTTAAATGTTTTTGTTATTTGTTTATTTTATGTCCGTAGAGATATTTTATAAAATTTATTTACAATTGTTGAAATTCAAATTGTACAAATCATTATACAATGTTTATTTAGTATAAGGAAATTGTGTTATTGGTTGAATAATTATAAAATACTGGACTGGACTAATCTGGTACTTATATTAACAATTATTATTATTACTTGATTTGTAAAACTGTTATCATTATAATTGAGAAATGATCTTTTGTTTCATCTTAAGCTAGTTTTGTCGTTTGTGAGAAAGATGGTTCACAAACATTGTCACCTCGGTATGTGAGAAAGAGAGCTCACTGCTTCCGTGACTTGAATATGATTTTATATGCATTTATTGTTTGTGAGAAAGATGGTTCACAAACATTGTCACCTCGGTATGTGAGAAAGAGAGCTCACTGCTTCCGTGACTTGAATATGATTTTATATGTATTTATTGTTTGTGAGAAAGATGGTTCACAAACATTGTCACCTCGGTATGTGAGAAAGAGAGCTCACTGCTTCCGTGATTTGAATATGATTTTATATGTATTTATTGTTTGTGAGAAAGATGGTTCACAAACATTGTCACCTCGGTATGTGAGAAAGAGAGCTCACTGCTTCCGTGACTTGAATATGATTTTATATGGATTTATTGTTTGTGAGAAAGATGGTTCACAAACATTGTCACCTCGGTATGTGAGAAAGAGCTCGATACTTCCGTGACTTTTAATATGACTTTATATGTATTTATTGGTTGTTTGAAGTATGGCTCACTACTTCAGTGAGTTTAATATGAATGTTATCTAATGTTCAATGTCTTTAGAAAGAGTTCATGTTTAAATGGATTGCAATTTATGGATTTACCTTATTTCTATGGATTTATTTTTTTACAACTCTATTTGTTTGATTGTAAGAACTATGAATATACCTATTGTAATGATTGTGAGCAATGAATTGTGAGTCCGAATTCGATGCTAGCCGAGTGTTAGGTTATACACACAGTTGTTGTTTCGTGCATGGGGACATGCACGACGTCAGGATGGTCGAGTGTTAGGTTTTAAAATTATATTAGTATTATTTTAGTCGATTATCGATTATTTGTAAGTTGAATGGTGACTTGGTCATCACTATTCCAAAACGAAAGTGACTTGGGGGTATTTCGGTGAAGGATTCGGCCTATTTGCTCGGGCTCAGCATCGAGGACGGACGCATAGTACGGTGTACCAAGGTAATTAATATTATATTATACAACAATCAATACGAGTTTTATTATACTTCTATGCGTGTAACATTATTTCGAATCATTGAGGATTCTCAAATAATTATAATGTCAAGGTCTTACTCCCTTCCGTTCATTGCACTCATATTGCACCATACTCGTAGCATGTACCGCTATACGGTAATGTCTATGGATTTATATAAAAACATAAATAATGCATAACGAACCTATACGTAATTAGAATTTTTATCCCATCATTATTAGTTGCAAGTTGCACTATTCAAAGAGAATATTTTATTACAATGTGATAATTATTAAAAAAAATCTCATATAATTCACGATGTAAGTCATTAGGAATATCTTTAAGGACTATTTTTGTTGGCTGGCTATTTCCATAATTCTATTCCTTGGCTCAGGGCTTTCACATAAATCCTCTAAGAGCATCCAGCGACTTAACTATCGTTCTTAGACTATTGTTGCAAACGATCAAACAGATTTGAACTCTAAGTGAGTGGGAAAGTCATTTTCCGCTAAGCTATTAGTAGGTTTAGCTAGTCATTGTCTAGCGATACTTCTAATCGCTAGACACGGTTCGAAGAAATGTACTTTTTTTATTTAAGCTCCAGTATAGAGCATTTTTGAATGGAATTTTCTCGAAGTTTCTATTTTAATTGAGATTGTGTACGTGTGTTTGCTAAGAATATATGCAGACACCTAATATGATACACAGGGTGCATATCTATATCGACTGAAGAAATGAACAAGTTTTTCGTAGGAATCTACATAAGTGATACCTTAATTATTTCTTATAAATTGGTTATTATTCTATGTGATCCTGACCTACTGTTGCCTAGTAATACCTACAAGCCTCATGCAGTATGATTCGTGCCCACGTTTCAGAAGATTACACACATGAACAGTTCATTATCTCTTATTAATTCATCCTTGAAACATCTATTTCCATGTTAACACATTATCAAAACAAATTTCTAGGACAATTTACAGATATAAAAACCGTTCTAGATGCGACAACTTTTACTTTTGTTCACGATCGGGTGATAGTTTGCAAAAAATTGTAGAGAAGTACGCTCAATGTGGCATTCTATTGTGAATAGTTAAGTGGGTATTAGAAGAAGCCTAGTTTAATACAATGAGAGGTTCGGGTCAGTGGGTGACACATCTAGAGCGGTGGTACCGTTAGCCGTGGTACGGGTACTCAGCTCGGCGCATACGCTGTATTGAGCTCTCTCTACTAATAATATTGTTTATGCACTTACCTGGCTGTTATTGACATGACTGGGATTAACGGCTTCTGTTAGATAGACATCTATTATTATAGGTGTTCGAATAGTTTGTTTTTTGCTTGATTTAATGTAAACGCTAACTTTAAAATATTATCATCTGTCATCGTTTAATGAATGTTCAACTGTATTGTTTTGCAATTAAGTTTTAAATTTAATTACAAGAATTTAAAAGTTTGTTAAATTGATTGTAGCTTGTGCAGGCTTTTGTATGTATGGATATAGAGATTTATTATTTACTTTGCAATAAATCTTTACGCATTACCTTGCATTTATCTCGTTTAAAATAGTTTGTCTCGAATTTACGAGTGAGAATGCAATACATCCTCATTGGCCGAGTGGTCGCAAGTGCGACTGCCGGGCAAGGGGTCTCGGGTTCGATTCCCGGGTCGGGCAAAGTATTACTGGGGTTTCTTAAAATCTCAGTAGTAGCACGGAGTCTGGAAATGTGCCCGGTATATGGCAATAGGCTCACCACCTATTACATGGGATTCATAACATAAATAGTGAAAAGTGGGTGTTACTTCTATGTGCACCTCTGCCTACCCCTTCGGGGATAAAAGGCGTGATGTTATGATGATGATGAATACAATACACTAAATAAACATCGCTATTGATAAAAATCCCGTTGGTTTTGTTTTAAACCAGAATAACTTGTATATTTCCATGTTTGACAATGAGTTATTGATTTTTGTTCGAGTAAATATAAAATTATTGCAGAAAATGTCAATGTCATGTAGTGTTCACCTTGTTTTGTATCATAATGTACTAAGTGGCAAAATTGTAAATAATCTCATAAAAGTTTTTTTTATTGCATAAGCCGGTAAACGAGAAGACGAATCACCTGATGGTAAGCAAAGCGTCGCTCATGGACACTTGGAACACCAGAGGCGTTACAAGTGCGTTACCGGCCTTTTGGGAATTAGGAAGGATCGTTGGGATTCAGCGATTGGGGTGATTGGGGAAGGGGAGGGTAATTGGGCCTCCGGTAACCTTACTCACGACGAAACACACGTCGGTTTTCTGTGAGGCCGTGGTATCACTCCGGTCGAGCCGGCCTATTCATGCCGAAGCATGGCTCTTCCACACTTAAAAGTTGATTAATATAAGTAGTTTCAAAGACCAAGACATGATAATCCTATCTTTGAAACGAGTCAAGGACTCAATGTTTACTTTTTGGCATAAGGTATTGTTATAGGACAGCCTGTATAGCCTGTATTACAGAGATTACACCCATCTATCAAGCGTAGACACATAAAAAGCCTGAACGAACATTTTAAATGACAAGACTTAACAACCATGTTGACAGCCTCAAACATGTAGGTAATAAAGATTACATTATTATGAGATTTATCTACACAATATTTCTTGAATTACATAGCATAAACATCCTGTACGTTGGTTCCTTTAAGGGTGTAAAGAGATCTTTGTATTTAACCCTTAAAGTGCCACTTCAGTCGGTACTTTACGCTAGTACTGATGCACGGTAGTTTGACTGTCATCATTTTAAACGTGGCAGTTAAAGTGTTAACTGACTTCAAAAAAAGAAGGAGGTTATTAGAAAACTATACTTTAAACTATGCTTATCTGTTATGTCACGTTTATTGTCATTTTCTTGTCATAAATTCTGTTTATCTTTAGTTTATTAAAAAACCAGTTGAAACGGTTTAACAGAAACTTAAGATATTGTAATAGCATTCATACGACACAGGAGAAAATCTTAACGTAAGGCAACAATTTTTTAATACAATAATTCTGAATTAACTAAAAATTGCGGGTTACTCACGTGAAAATACTATGCGAAGCTCTACTAGTTAATACAAAGAGTAGGCTGCGCGACGTCGCCGCGACCGCGCACGCTGCTTAAGAGGAAGAATCCCTCTGTGGTTCGTAACCAGTAGAGCTTTTCTCAGTATTTTCACTTGAGTAACTCGCGAATTTTAGTTAATTTAGTATGTCTTACGATAGTTATTATACTAATTCTGAAGGTAAGACTCCATATCTGGAGTTGCGGACGGCCTAGTAGGTTACCGGGGCTCCAGGTTGACGCAGAAGTAGGCACCGGGTGGTTTTTAGTCAGTAAAAGTTCAACACTCTCGCCTCATCAAAGGCAGGAGACGTTCATTGGGTGATTTTACCCTACAAAAAAAGACTCAACGTGTAATGCAATATTGTAATATAACATTTGTTTAATGATTATTTAAATTATTTTAGACGTGGTTGCAAAGTAGATCTAATCGTGAAGTTAATATCAGGAGGCAATCTGATACTTTAAATTTCCTACTCAAGGAAGAAATTCCTGTATTTATGTATATAAGAACATCGGAGATGGAATGTGGAACCGATTTGAATCTTATCCGTTATATCCTGCGTACTGGTAACAGTCGCACGATTTTCAACCATATTCATTTACAATTTAGTTGAAAATGTATTAAAGAGAGTACTTACAAATTGGTATACCTTGATGTGCGACGGAATATTGGCAACTGTACCCACCAGTTAGATAGTGCTTGACAATTAATTTACTTCGTAGATATGTATTATGAACCTGTTATGTGATAGGAGAACTGGTTAGAATTCTTATTATAAACTAGGTATTACCTACGACTTCGTACGCGTATCCCGTTTGCATTTTTTTTAAAACCTTTTTCTCTCAATAACAGACACATAAAAGAATTAAACAATGTAGTACCGTCGTTCTGAAGTTATGCGTGTACTTAGATTTCCATACATTTCGGCTATTCATTTTCATAAATTGTAAATCAAAAAACCTTTTTAAGTTTAGTGTCGTTTTGTAAAACATGACGTTTGTTTGTAAACATTCCGGGGAAGGTTAAACTTTATTAAGGTCTTGGTTTTTGACAAATCCCTTAAAAGGTTTAAAAATAAAATTTTAGTCGTAAATATCTTCTGCATTGAGTTTATTTAGTAACGTAACATCATACCTTTTATTGTCTACCTGAAAGAGTAGGTTAGCCTACTTATGATTTTACTGATTCTGGAATTGAATTAGAACTCCTTCAATTGAAATAAATGATTTTGACTTTGACTTTGACTTCGATATTCGTGGTTGCAATTACGACTACATGCATAAAGGTATAAGGTTATATTACCATTCCCAAAAGAAAATTCGAGTGATTATTTTTAAGGTTTACCTTTCATTACAATAAATATTAATTCGTGTTCTTATTTCTGTTGCCTTAAGGTTCAAAATGAGAGCGATACTGGCGACGTTGGCCGTCCTGGCGGTCTTTACGACTGCAATTGAAGGTAAGAACATTTTCTTCTTAAATAAATAGGAAATTAAGGACTGGAAAGCTATTTTCATATGTAGTTAGGGACGAAGTAAAAACAGTAAAACCTTATGGTTGACCCTACCACAAAGTCTATGGTGATAAGCTAGTTAACGTTGTTTTACAAAAATTGAGAGTGATTATAAACGTTGGTGTTGATTCATTAGCGAAACAACCTACCCCAATCTTCCATACCTCTTCAAATAATTTTCAACCTAAGGTCATTGTGATAAAGTTACCTATGAAATTGCCGTTCTGCAGAGTACTGCAGAACGGCCATTTCAAATCAAAATAATTTTACTTTGGCTTAGAATTATAATTTCATATATTAATTCCAACAGTAGTTATTTGTTTATTGATTAGTGTTATATTTTCATCGCATTTTAATTATTTTCGGCATCATGGATACGTTAAAAATTCAAGTACTTATGGAATACGAGTACTGTCGTGGCAGCATTTAGTATAAAATCACTTTAATATAGCAATAGTCAGTTAAATGAAACAGGATGATATTACGAAGGAATTAGTTCGTCGACGTTGTTGCATTTATAACGTAAAAAATACAGATGATATATGAACAAAATGTAACACGCGACTAGTCAATGGAAAGGCAATCTCCCAAAATAATCAACTGTCTACCCACACGATTTGAGGTGGCTTATCTGACAATAGAGCTGACGGCTTACCCATTGGTTATATCAGCCGACCGATGGATTAACGGGTTTCATAACAAAGGGTGAGACGACATAAATCAATCTCCTGGTTAACTGCGGACTAAGTTGGGGTTTAACCTCGGTTATCTTGTGTTGTGACTATCAGACAAACTTATCGCTTATCTATCTCTGTTGTGACAATAAACTGGAGAGATTTGTCTGAATGGATATTAAAGCGTTAGTAAGTTGTTGCCGGCATTTGGCCACTGTCTCGCCTGGTCCGTTTTTGTTAAGTTTCAGAAAAAATACTGTTGCAGAATTAGGTTTTTCTCGGTTTCAGGTTTAGGAATGTACAGAGATTTACGTTTTGTCTTTAACATCTTCACAATTCTCTTGACACTAATTAAGGGACGTCCTTGAAGAATTCCATCTACGAAATAAAAAAACGTAACAACTAGATCAGCTTTTTATAATCTTCTATTTTCTTTTTTATGTAGCGGACAGCAAAGCGCGCATAGTATGCTACTTCAGCAACTGGGCGGTGTACCGGCCTGGCGTGGGTCGTTATGGCATTGAAGACATCCCCGTGGACCTCTGCACTCATATCATCTACTCCTTCATTGGAGTCACTGAAAAGTCTAATGAAGTTCTTATTATTGATCCTGAGGTACGTTCATGTTCTTTTTCTAGAGAATGTCGATGCTATTTCCATTACAATGTATGTTATATTTGTGTAAAGATTAAGTACCCATTAGCAGTAAAGGAATCCCAATCTAACCAGCAGATTGAGCCGGTTACTTCCTTCATTCTCAACCACAATGTCTCCAAGATGTTTATTTATTGACAGTACATTAGATCGTGGTGATACCCATTACATTAATTAATATTTTATATCAAAGAGCAGAATTCATTAAGCGATAGATTTATTGGCATGTCTTGGGATTTGTTTCGATATGTGTAAGTAGTTTCCGAGGGCATTCGACGTACAGCAACCTACAATGGAAATGATTAGATTGTATCTGGATATATCTGTAGGGTCTTGGATTCAATTCCTATTTAGACGAAGCATTAGACAAAGTAGTTGTTTTTTGGAAAATTTCGCACTTATAACCCGCAATCTGGAATTGTGTGTATGCTAAGAAGCTTATTTCCTGTAACACGGTACTCAATACGTATCATAATTGACGAAAAATGAGTGTCACCAGTGTACTTCTGCCTACCTCTTTAGGTTCAATTTAATCAAATTGTAGGCGTGGCGGTGCGGCATTACTAACAATATAATGTTTACCTAAATTAATACTGTCTTTTGCAGTTGGACGTAGACAAGAATGGCTTCAGCAATTTCACAGCTCTTCGCAAGTCGCACCCTGATGTCAAGTTCACGGTAGCCGTCGGTGGTTGGGCCGAGGGGGGATCTAAATACTCACATATGGTCGCACAGAAACAAACGCGAATGGCCTTCGTTAGGAGCGTTGTTGGTGAGTAATAAAATGTTTAAACATAAATGAGTATTGGGGATAATAGAAGAAAATTTGATTTTGAAGAAAATTTGATTTTGTAGAAGATTTTGTATTTTGACCTGACACTAAAGTGCTAAAATAGGTGACTTAAACAATGTTTTTAACATGTTCAGGTAGTAAAGGGTAACATTTTACTTGTTATATTTATGTGGAAAAAATAGTAAAAGTGTTTCCCTAAACACAAAATAAGGATGTTTGTAAAACAAAATGTATCAAGTGTCGAGTCACAGTATCGTCGTAAATTATGCGCTGTTGTGTTGTGGCTACAAAATATATATTTCCTCATACGATGCGAACATTCCTTATTTTGTTGTTAACATAGTTTCGCAAAGATACTCCCACAAGGAAAATAAAAGAAATCACAAAACGTAGGAATTTGTTTGTGGAACGGATATTTCTGTAGACTACGAGAATTGCAACGAGCAAAACGTCTAAAACTATTAGGAAATATCTGTTTACAAAATGATCAAGAAATTGTGGTATTTATTGCGTGTTGACAACAATAAGGTAACTAAGTTAGCATTGCCATGGATCGATGGATTTGTACGCAATGGAAGTGGTTATACCTCAAGGGAGCTTTGAAATGATCCCAACAATTTTGTTCGTGTTAATATTGTTCTCTTAACTTTTACAGAGATTGTCTTTTTAAACAGCTAAGACGAAAATTATATCAAGGGAGGGCATTCAATCTATTTTTCAATTTTCGCGTTACATCTCCCTAAAGTAGGCAAACAAATAAATAATATCAATATTCCCGAATGTCGACTGTGTGTAAATATGATATTTGTCTTAATATCCATATCGCGATGTGGGAGATGGTTTCTTTAACTTGGAACATAATGCTTGTATTAAGTTACCGTTTTTCGTCTAGACATCTAAGTTTAGAAGTAAGATCTAGCTTTGAGTTCTTAATTAGTTTAGTGGGAGCGTCTGTTATCTTAAAGTAAAGGATATGAGGGTTTTAAACGTCTATTTAAAGACACTCTTTTCTAGACAATAAGACAAATTTAACAATGGTTTTGCTTTTATCTAATTGTTAATTTACAGTGCATGCTTTCTTCATTAAAAAAAAACCTGTTATTTTTTATAGATTTCTTGAAGAAATACGACTTTGATGGTTTGGACCTCGATTGGGAGTACCCTGGTGCTGCAGACCGTGGTGGTTCCTTCTCCGACAAGGATCGGTTCCTCTTCCTCGTCCAGGAACTCAGGAGAGCATTCATCAGGGAGAGGAGAGGCTGGGAACTGACTGCTGCCGTACCACTCGCCAACTTCAGGCTGATGGAAGGCTACCACGTGCCTGATCTTTGCCAGTAAGTGTATCTGTAACAAAAGTCTAAGTTCAAGTAATGTTTAGTTAATATAGACCAAAGATATGCCTACTATTAAATACATTTTCTTGTTCTAAAGTAAGAATGTCTAATAAGAAAAATAAACAAATTTGTGACACTTTTAAAAGTTTTAAAACCTTTGATTAATCGTTAGGTGTCCCAAAAATCCCCATTTCTTAACATTTCTCTAGATATTTTGCGAAGACGAAAATCTTGAAACAGTTTAATAGTTGGAAACAGTTTTATCGTTGCAAAGTTGGTGGGCGCTTCATAAATAACGCTCGGAACGAAGAAGAAACGAAAAGAGAACAAATATTGTTCTGGAGAAGTTTAGAAGTTTCTAGAAACTAAGATTTACGTGTGTTGCAGGGAGCTGGATGCTATACATGTGATGTCTTATGATCTGCGAGGAAACTGGGCTGGATTCGCTGATGTGCACTCGCCTTTGTACAAACGTCCCCATGACCAATGGGCTTACGAGAAACTCAATGTCGTAAGTATAACAAAAATGTTCAGTTACTTGTGTACATACATACTTAGAGCAATCCATTTTATAATCATGGATTTATTTGTCTAAAAATGGAAACAATATCTAATTACTTCTCTTTCTGTTGCTATTTGACAAACTTAACGTGTAATATTTTTTCCAGAACGATGGTTTAGCTCTCTGGGAAGAAAAGGGTTGTCCAAGCAACAAGCTGGTCATCGGTATCCCGTTCTATGGTCGCTCATTCACTCTGTCAGCTGGTAACAACAACTACGGTCTTGGTACTTATATCAACAAGGAGGCTGGAGGTGGTGACCCTGCTCCATACACCAACGCTACTGGATTCTGGGCTTACTACGAGGTAAATTAAAAAGACCTTTAATTACTAGGTCGTTTTAGTCGATTTTTGTTTTACACTCCTTGTAATGAACAATATCGTTCCTTCAGATCTGTACCGAAGTCGACAAAGAGGGCTCAGGATGGACCAAAAAGTGGGACGAACATGGCAAGTGCCCCTACGCCTACAAGGGAACTCAATGGGTTGGTTACGAAGACCCTCGCAGTGTGGAGATCAAGATGAACTGGATCAAGGAGAAGGGATACCTCGGCGCTATGACCTGGGCTATTGACATGGATGACTTCAAAGGTCTTTGTGGCGATGAAAACCCTCTAATCAACATTTTGCACAAACATATGAGCACTTACAACGTACCACCACCGCGCTCTGGAAACACTACTCCTACGGTAAGTTAGTCCCAAGAAGTCATATTAGTCAAGTCGTATAAAACTCCCAAACCACATTGTGGTACCTACTATTTTACTCAATATATTATTCACATTCGAATATTCGTAAGTAATACGTCACAATAAATTGTGACTCTTATCCTTTCGCTTTTGCTAACTGGAAACCATAAATACAATTGACTAATAAAGTTTCCCGACGTTTGAACGAAATAGACATGCGCGATTAATCGCAACAGAAACAAATGGATGGTCCATTACTCATATTGATATAAATCTCAGCCTGAATGGGCGCGCCCGCCGTCAACGACGTCCGACCCGTCGGAGGGAGAGCCAGTCGTGAGGCCGTCTACAACCACTAAGCGGCCTACGAAGCAGCCGACCACATCGAAACCTCCAGTCATTATTGAAGATGATGAAAATGATATTGCCGTGAGACCTGAACCACCAAAGGCTCCTGAGGCGCCAGTGGTCCCTGAATCTCCTGAAGTACCAGAATCACCAGCTGTAAGAATTTTTCATATAAAGAAATATTTATGTTTTAGAATACTTCTTTTTTTGAATTCGTTTTTAACAAATGTTTTTTTTTTGCAGGAGAATGAGATCGACGACCATGATGTCTGCAATTCCGAAGAAGACTATGTGCCTGATAAAAAGAAATGCAACAAGGTAAAGTAGAAACAAATAACATAAAAATATTTTGAAAGATGTGATTCACAAATGAGTCATTTAAATCAGCAATATCTTGCTTTTTACCACAGTACTGGCGCTGCGTCAACGGAAAGGGAATGCAATTCACCTGCCAACCAGGAACAATGTTCAACACGAAACTGAACGTTTGCGATTGGCCCGACAACGCTGACCGTCAAGACTGCGAGCTGTAGACTAATTGTGCGTGAATAGTGCGCTTTACTGGTCATTGCAGAGATACCATTTGATCGAAATCGCATTCTCCTTGCAAGACAGCTGATAAATTGTGTGGTGGAGCTGCGGGTTGCACACTTCAATCACTGGTGACTAGGGACGAATGTAGAGCCAAGATGGCCATCAATAAAGAAGCAATTAGCAAATGAGCATCTGTCACATCACATGAAGCCATACTGCAAATTGTTAGCTAACGTCTATAAATTCAACATCTGTTTTGCAAAACTCAATTTTGTTAGCTTTATAAAGCTACCATTATTTACCCTATTAACTCGAAGCTACAAAAATATTAGTCATCTGTATGGGAACACAAAAGGCCGCTAATAAACCTTTGTGTGGTCAGTCTGTTGGGTGGATTTTGATAAAATGGTATCTTTCCTTTACGCAATGAATCATAATAATGGTCGTATTTACGAAGTTTTAGGTTACTGAACAATATTGTCGTATTTTGTTATGAGGCAACATAATACGCCAATGTTTTCTTGTCTCTAGTTTGTAACTGGATAGGATTATTGTGATGTTAGGCTAGACATTTACGGTTGTAAATAATATGTTTGATTTTTAGATACGCGTTTAATTGGAAATATTTAAAAACAATTAAACGGTACTCTAGTAAGAAGAACAAAAATGAGATTATTAACGTAACACTGCCTAAAATCGTGTACAAGACTGCATCGCATCGATTAGATTAGAATTACTATTACTTAAGCAACGATATATGTTCATTGATATAAGCAAATATCTATCTATAAATGTCTCCGTAGGTATATTTATACAAACAGAATAAGGAATACTTTAAATAAGTCGTGAAACATGAATACTTTTATTTGTTCACTCTAGTTTGTTAAGAACTTGCAGTTTGCGTCGATAACTCCATTCAACAGTTATAAAGTTATGGCAGAAAATTGTGTTTATTTTATAAATTTTGTTTCGACGCGGAAGCCAATTAGACTTCTCCCGGCTTTGGAGATTTAAATGAATTTTCCAAGCACTTGTCGCGGCTGGTCGCTGGCTTAACCACCCTTATCTTAATTTATTTATTTTAATAATTTTAAGACAATAAATTATGGTAAAAATTTTACTGTGTTTTTGTTGTTTGTCCTTAAAAGTTTGGTGTTTTTGAATGAGTTATGGCGAGAATTGAATTATTGCGAGGTGTCCAGAAATGTTGATGTTTCGCAGTAGATAAGTACCTATATGCTGTGTACAATCCAAAAGAAGATATAGATAATAGGGTGAGGGCTGGAGAGTCAATTTAAAAGTTGTTTTTCGCTGAATCAAATAGGAAAGTTAGTATTGAGTTATCTTTAGGTAATATAATATGTTGTTGGGAATAGTCAACAGGCACTTCCTTATAGGTAAACTAACTGGTAAAAAGAAAGTATTATTTATAGATCACACACACCTACTTTCCTGCACCATTCTTCCAATTTCAACTGATTCAAACGATATTTTCTACTTAATAATATCACCTCAATATCTCATAGCACCACGGTAATCACTTTGGAACCTGACTTTGTTTTGTATCATATTGCTCGTATCAAAATATCAGGCGCTTTTTCTCTTAACGAAAACGTGTTCAGAAATCCAAAGAGGTCGTATGACAGTCATGTTTAGAGGTTAAATCACATAAAATTGTATATTTTTTCGAAAGGGTACATAAGTGAAAGGTTTTCGCACCCCTAAATATTATTTGGATACGTTTTCGTTTAGCTGGTGTTCGGAATATTTGTTTTTATTTTTTTCGGTAAGGTGCGGGGAGCATAACATTGCGATTAGCTTTAAGATAGACTTTTAAATGCCGAGCGCCTATTAAAATTTAATAGCAAGTCCAGATCATTCTAACCAGTAATAATCCTAATCTCACAGTGATAAGATATGTGTTCTAATAATTATTAATATCCAATTAAAATACTTAAATTTTCTTAGAAGTTGATTTTAACCAATATGTTACCGGAACGCGCGTATCATATTTCATTAGAGCTTAAATGAATGTCCTAAAAAGTAATTATAGGATAAATTATACGGCATGAAGTGTGGGGAGTTAATTGGAATCGGATGGTGCCGCCCGACAATTTACGTTCAACTCAAAATGATGAATGACTGCCAAATATTTTTGTTTAATTTGCTGTATAACTATTAATTACTTCATTCAAAGTTGAATCAGCAGAATCTGTGCTGAGCAGCCAATTATAATAAGTAAATGGATCCGTTTAATCAACGTTATTCTCGTTTCTATTCTGAATCTTAGACAATAATCTTCGCTTTATTTCTTGCTGTTTTATTTTATACCGGTATAATGATTTTATTTAGGAACAAAACGATGAATGATTCGTTTTCTTTTATTGGTAACGTTATTATGTGCATACCTATATTGCATATGCATTTATTATGGGAATAAATATGGTAAACAGTTTGGTTCAAGCTTAAAACATGTGCACTTTTAAACCTACCTAAACTTGACTTACACCTAATATACCATGATACCATAAAGTACTTAATTCGATGTGCTTTAATATTTTTAAACGAAATATATAATATATGTCAGTTAAACTAAAATCGATCTAATCAGATATTATAAAACACAGGCCCCTAAGATCTTAATATAAACACATGTTTACAAAAAGAAAGATGTCTGCCACGCGATTACATCTCCGAACACCCACAGCTTCAAAGTTTGAGGCCCGCTAAAGTGAACACAAATTATCAGCTCGTTAAGCATTAATTAATTCGCTACAAAGGTTCTCACGTTTTGTTATATTTCACGTATTATATTGTTATTATAACATTTGGTGAATTGATTATCATAATATCGAACTTCCTTATAGTAAACAATTTGTGTATGTATAATATATCGTATATTTGTATGTTTGTCGCGTGGGCGCTGGCTTTAATATAAGCATCTTATAAGTTTTCTCTTTTCGTCTTACTTTACGTCTATTTTTGTTGAATTCCTACCACTTTTGTTCGGTTTGAGGTTGTAAATGTGTGGGCTTGGTTTATTAACAAGAAATTACTTACATCCTTTCCAATAAAACGCCTCCAGTAATAGAATAAGACCTTTGTATGACTGCCGGCTGAGATTATAATGTCTTAACTTGGGTTTGAAGGTGCGTAGGCACATACTTATACTTCATAATATAGACTGTTGATGAAGCGAAAAAGGTATGTAGAATCATAGCAATTGGCGTTCAATGGTCTCTGCCTACCGCCATGAGAGACAGGCGTGAGGTTTGTAAGTACTTATGTATAACTTAACTAGCTAATCAAATAGGCACAAAATGTTCCATGTAGGTACATACAACAGTGAGTATAATTTGAAATATCCAAAATAATTTAGCCTTTCAGGAATAATTCATTAGGTAGGTAGGTAACAAGGTTCAAAATCAAAGAAATAAAAATGTGTAATGAAAGGTACTTAAAAGTGCCTGTACCTAAGCTTAACCTTTTTGGTATTAAAGCCTTATTTATTTTGCCAAGATACATTACACGTTTATGTTCGTTTTATGAAAAAACATTTATATATTGTAATTTCATTGAAGTTTATACACCTACTTAGCTGGTATCAATTACGCAGGGCCGGATTTTAGGTTTGAAGGCCCGGGGGCTGCTGAAAGTATTTCGGGAACAAAATTAATTGTCCCAAGTTTTTATTACGTAACTACGTAAAAGTGTGTCATGAATGTGTATTATTTTTTACTTAACTTTTTTAAGAAGCGTTTTAAGAGGCCTCGTAAGTAAAGGTTCATTTCTTGGGGGCCTCGAGGCAGTCTCCGCCCCTTATGGTGTCCCTTTAAAATGGTATAAATTATTTATATCTCTTTAAAAGAAAAACGGAAACATAATTTGTAGGTGCCTTGATATTATCATTCTTTGAAGTGTTAAACGAAGAAACCAGGTCAGAGTCCTACTTTCTTCTTGCTTTTGTGTATACCTGAATTGTGGATAAAAAAATGCAATAAAATATAAACATTCAAAAAAAATTAAACATTTTTCAGGCAATTTAAATATAAATAAAGAAAAAATAAAGTTCATTTGAAAAAATTGAACAAAATATTTGGGCTCGTCCGGGATTTGAACCCGGGACCTCTCGCACCCTAAGCGAAAATCATACCCCTAGACCAACGAGCCAGCTGTCAAAGAAGCTGAAATAGTGGTTCTAAACACGGTTAAGATTTGTTTAAAAAAGAAAGGCGTCTATGCGTGTAGTTTATGGTTCACTGTTACAAAATATATGAAAACTTCGAAATCTTGTGCGTTCGTAATAAAATCAGTTATATGGAATGAGGTACATAATATAGTAGAATAAATTTATTATAGCAACTACTTTCAATGAAATTATATAAGCTAGTTTGATAATTTAGTCGAGTGCTTTAGATTTTTATGTTGGCTCATTTCAAGACATTTATAAAAAAATCTTTGTGATATTATAGGTATCTACAAATAGATTCATAATGAATATTTTATTAGGATTTTCCTTAACAGACACTTTCAGCAGAGTCTTTCAAATATTACTTTCTTCTACATTTTATAAATATTCCAAAGGTGTTTAATAAAAATGTATTCTCTCATTATACTTGAGTTATAAATAAATCGTATTGTGGTCTATTTTTATAACAAGAAAGGGTGATGACGTCATAACATACCACGTGTTGATACCTCACATTGTTAGGCCGGATTTGATCAAGGAATATTAATAGGTTTTCTTAATAGTGTTCTACAATAGAATGACACAATGTTTTATTACTTAGAGGGATCTTGCAATGTAAATTATACTTTTTAGTTGTAGCTTATTGCCTAGTTGCCTGAAAACTTTGAAACTAACGCTCGAATACTGAAAGGCTACACAATTATAAGCTGGACTTAAATTAAATATCGTGCCATCTCTGTCATTTTACAAAGAACTTGTGGAGACAGAACTATACTTAAGTGCGACTTAAAATTGAGTAGTATTTCAGTATTCGCGTTAGTTACTGAGTATTTTGGAATCAATAAACTCAATCCCATATAATTATGTTAAAATGGAATTATTTAGTCTTATTTTGAATTTTAAACCCTAAACCCTTTGATTAAAAGTCACATTAGGCCCTTTTCAGGTTTTTACCACAGTACCTAAGTATAGCTCCTATTTCAAGTCTATAATTTATTATGTAAATCGGCGATAGGACTTTATAATAGGAATTGGCTATACTCTGTACCTAAGTTCTGTCAAAGGATTCTATTGGTTGAACTCATCGACCGATGCCTGACCAAGCCCTATCAAGTACCAATTAATATTCATTGAATATTTGAAAAAGGAACAAAGCTTTTGCTTGCTTGCGTGTATATGTGTGTGTGTGGTTTATTTTTTTTTTCACTTTGACGTTGGTTATTTATTAAAGAGGTAGCACTAATAGAGGCCGGAATTCATAAGATGCGTAGTCCCATACGATTGTAATCTTTATTCCATAGCGTTACGGTTGATTTTATCGATTCTTTTATGGGTAACATTCTTATCAGCTTAGTCAATGAGTTTTGTAAGCACAACTATCAGATAGAACGTAATATTTTATGTAAGTACTTATGTATGTTATATTTTTAGTGTTATCGGAATTATTCGATAAAGTTAGTTATCTAGAATTTCCCGTATGGCTTTATTCGTGGGATATTTATTTGTCTGATGTCATAACATGTTTGTTTTGTTCTTTACGATGGTAAATATTGTAATTATTATTTCAACAGACCTTCATTGGGAAGTACATGTAGTGTTACTTTGATTAATAGATTAAGGAATTATTGTTTTATGGGATAAGCCGGTAAACGAGCTGACGGATCACCTGATGGTAAGCAAACGGCGTCGCCTATGGACACCCGGTATACGTTACCAGCCTTTTGGGGATTTTGAGGATTCAGGCATTGGGGAGTTTTGGGAAGGGGGGGGGGATAATTGGTACCTCCGGTAACCTCACTTACATGACGTAATACAACGCAAGCGTTGTTTCACGTTGTCGGTTTTCTGTGAGGCCGTGGTCTCCGGTCGAGCCGGCCCATTCGTTGCAAAGCACGGTTTTCCCACACTTGAATCATTTGATATAGAAATCTTTGCACTTTAAAAGATGATATGAGTGTTAATGCCGATTGTGGTTACTCTAGACCCTAGAAAAATATTCTGATCTCATTTACAGAGACTTTGATTAGAGTCAGGTCAAATCAGGTACACTCTAATCCGGTGTACCTATTTGAGGAACGTCAATTGAAGCCAAAGAAAGATCGTTAGGATTAGATGGCACTCTGTAGGTTCAGCCTACCCTCATGGAACAAATGCAATGTGCATATTTCAATAGCCAAAACCATTCCGTTATACAGACATTAAACAGACCTCTTATGTCATAGCCATAAAACTATATCTTTTCTTACTAAGTAGGTATGTTACAAGAAAACAAATATATAAAATATTTGAACGAACGAAGGGTATGAAAATTAAAAATCTAATTAGTCCGTCAGTTAGGTAATGAAAAAATATTAGACACATATATTTTTGTTTTGTCGTATAAGAAAACAATACTTAGACAAAACGAATTAAAGTTTAGGATAATGCGATATTTCAAATCAAATCAATATGTCTTCGAAACTATTCGTTTCCGTAAGAAAAAAAAAAATACGCGTCTAATGTTTTTAAATAATCTACCAGACGGACATTAAAATCAAAATATATCATCTACCATATTCTTCTGTTTTGTTTCCTTAATGTATGACTCACACCTACATTGACTAACTAATACCAAACACGTGTTAGTTAATACTCTTTTGTTTAGCATCTCCCTTTCATAGATGGAGCTTTAAATTTACATGACTATTTTAACGGTGAACTGAATTCTTTCATGGCATTAGGCATTTAAACATTTTTCTCTATGAATGTTTTAATTGTTGTCTTTGATTGTGCAATTAATGATTGATGGTCTCGAATCATCAGCCGAATTCATCTACTTGATAAACATTATCCCATACTCCTCAGAAAGGCTTAAGGATTTGGTCATGTCATTGCCAACACAATGTTTTTTTTCAGTTACTGAACTCTCCTCTTTGTTCCATGGGGTAGGTACATAGATAGTCTATTGAGGCGCTGGCGCTCTGTAGTTTACTCTTACTGCGATTCATACTTACCTACCTTACCTACAAAGGTAGTCAGTTCTTTAGCGTCCATTCGTTTCATACATGTGATCATTCAAGCTTCTAGTCTAGTACTTAGACACTTTATGAAATCTAAAAATATCGTTTTAGTCGTCTATGGAATGGAATCTGTGTTGGCTCCATAGTCTTTCTTAAACAAAACAATTTACTATCAAGTTCTATTTTTCAAAATATTAACGGACGAAAATACAATTACTATGAAATCCGCAACAGGTTACTTTAATAAAATTACCATAGCCATTATGCAGGTGTTAAAATTTTCATTGCAAATTGCGTTGCGAGATTACTTTTGAGTTTCGTTTTTTTTTTGTTGGAATATTTTTTCTCCCCGCCCTTAAAGTTTAAATTGTAATTAGAAACTCGGTCGCTTAAATAAATAGAAAAATCATCAAAAAAGTAAACTACATTAAATATGAAACTTTTAAGTCGTGATGTTACTAGAATAATTCAAAACTATGCATTATTAAATAGTTTCAATGAAACTTGTAGAAAACGAAGTACGTACGTTGTAGAATATTGTGTGGACCCGCGCATCACGCCGCGCACAAGCGAAGCGGGCTGGCTCCCGCTCCGACCGCTAGTAGCATCGAGGAAAGCGCGGGTGCTGTCCCCACGCTACCGTTTGCCGCCATTACCGAGCTTTCCCGCGAAAAACTTATCATAGACTATAGTAAGAACGAAAAATAATTAATCAAGTGTTGTTAATTATTAAAAATGCGTGAAAAATTAAAATGTTTATTTAGAAAATTATACAGTTCGTAATGGGGTGATCATTTAATAATTAATTACCAAAGAAAATAATGAAATAAATAATTAACTATTAAAACTTGTAGTGCAAAAAAAAACAGTGAAATAAAAAAGATGATTGATGTTTCAAAAGTTTTTGTGTTACGGACCAGTGAATGTTCTTGTGAAAGAAATTATTATAAAAAAATGGCATGAAAGGTAAGTCTATTATCTTTTTTTAATATCATTTATGACAAATTTTTCTTAAACCATTTTTCATCAAAAGTAGAAGGAGGAATACTTTAATTTAATCATTGTAATGTAAAAATTTAGTACACTACAACAATTTTGACCATCACTTGGAAATAAAATAAAAAATAAATCTGACAATTTCCTCGCCACAGACATCGCAAACAAAAGGAAAACATTTTAGGTAACCAAGTTATAAAAAATACAATTTCGTTCGTGTCAAAAAGAATTTGGAAGACGACATAAACTTGATTATTCTCGTAAAAAACAGCGAGAGATAATGAATTAATTTAGGGAGTAATTAATCAATTAAGGAAACCGACAAATGAAGTCGTAAAGAACGAAAAAAAGTTTAAACAAAAAAAAGAATCATAGAACTGGGGCGATGGTTTTGAATTCGATGACGGAGCTCATTTAAAACTGAGTGAATTTACCGTTGTAATTAGACGAGGAATGGTTGTTGAAATGTAAACTAGAACAACGAAACCCGTCTGAGTTATGGCGTTCTAATGGTTAAAGTTTTGGAGTTTAGGAGCGAGTTAAACGGGCAATTGTATTGCAGTTAGCCGACTATAATTTAGACTACGTCCATCCCGTCAGTGTCTCAAATTATTCCAAAGTGCGATTGCTTGACAAATTGCTTTAGTTGGACACCTGGGAGTTGGCTGAGGCTTTTGATCGGAGGACGGAGATATAATAAATGTATTGTGATAAATTATTGTTAAACGTATAATAAACGAATCAAAGTGCCTCCAATTTACTTAACGACTCATTTTTTCGTTAACCGTACAAAAACGATATGTAAAATAATATAGTATGGTCATATAATCAGGATTATGTAATTTTTTAAGGAATGATTTTCGTAATCTTTGGAAACCTCTTGTACCATTCTAAATCTAAGTAGGCTAAACGTAGGCTATACATTTCCTATCTTCCGTTATTAAAATCTAGCTTCATGCAAAGTCATGAGATATTACAATTTCAAAAACACTAACATTACATACATTAATTGAAAAAAATACCATTGTGGAATTTATTTTGATTTTTGATTCCGACTCCTCGATTCCGTATGTGGGCCTTCAAGTGGGCCTTGAATGTGCCTATTGGTTCGTTCTAATTCTCTGATTGGTTTATTCGTTTTTAAGTGTTTTCAGTTAAAACACCCTAATGTTTATTTAATATTAAATTTGAACCAGGTTTTATCGTTAAGTAATAATATAATATCGTTATCCTTTGATATACGTAAATACTATATCCGTACTTACCGTGTTTAAAAATGTCTTTTATGGACGAGAAAATTAGAGTAATCATCTACCGACTGAAGATTGAAGAACATAGAGCATAGACATTAAATTTTAGTTTGATTATTAGACTGCAGTAAAGTCTTTTCATTGTTAATATTAATGAATTTTCTACGAAGTTTGCAAGGGTTTGCCCTAAAGTGGCTATAAAATGACTCATAGAAACAAATGGCGAACATATGCGTTTAATAGCTGAAATTCAGTTTCATTCAGTCAATGACTATCGTTATGTTACCTCATAACTATTATTTTTTATTTCCGACGATAAAATTCCACGTTGAGGTGGATTTAGTTTGATTTCAATAGGAAGTAGGTCATAAATTTCTGTCATATTGATGTGTTTTGATCATCCTTGCGATTTTTGCTGTTCTTTGCAGTGGCATAACTATAAAAAGAATATGTCTTTTTGCTATTTAGACAAATTGTTGCGAATTTGCTATTTTGTTCTAATTAATGACACTTTCACTTGTATGCAATGAAATAATAATACTAATAGTAATAATAGCTAACATTGACACCATATATATCAAATTGCAAAAAGCGGCTATACTAAACACATTTTATATAGTTAGAAAATTCATGAAAAAACAAAATCTCACCACCACCAACCCAAACCATAGAACCGATTGATGGTCACAGCTCAGCAACAGCTACCGAATAATATTCTTTATATGTCCTTTACTTGGCGGAAGCCCGTAAAGGACATTAGAACCGGCCTTAGAGTCGAGAGCAAGAAGGATTGTTAAAAAAATAATAGCTAATATATTTGCGTAAATATATCTATATATATAAAAGAAAGTCGTGTTAGTTACACCACTTATAACTCAAGAATGGCAGAATAGATTTGGCTGAAAATTGGTAGGGAGGTAGCTTAGAACCAGGAGACGGTCATAGGATACTTTTTATATAATACTTTTTTTTTACTTTTTACTGAAAATCACGAACGGGAACGGGGGGAAAATGGGATTGCGCGTACGAAGTCGCGGGCAGAAGCTAGTAATTATATATAAATCACTAGATGCGTAGAAAAAATAGATAAATACGGATGTTTGGTTAGCTATAATAAGATATAATTACAGCAGAAACATCGACATATTTTTCAAAATTACTTATCTTAAGTCATACAAAGAAATAAAATATTGACAATTCAAGAATATTGTAAGATTGATTTTAGTGTGTGTATCATTTTATTTAAAAAGAAGGCATGGACTACCACAATATACGGTTGGGTCGGTAAGGCGCTCAGATTTCATACAACGCTATAAAATTTAATGCCTTATATTCCCATGGAACCTTGTCATGTTTATGGAAGAGGTTTTTTAAATGAAAATATGACAAGGGTCTTATAAATTCGGTAACACATCGGTAGTCTTGGTTGTGCTGGTTATAGCGGTTGAATTGAAAGGAAAATTGTTAGAAATTGCAAGTCATTTAATGTTGAAAATAAGTTTATAAAACATTGCAGATTACAGTTTCTAAAAACCTTATTTTATTTCATTCAGGACTCTCGAGTATGAAAAGCTATGCTTCAGTTTTATCTCAACAGATGGAGCTACTGAGCCCAAAGTCAATAGATGGTCGTGTGATAAAACTTGTGCGTTTAATGTTCTGTAAGTCTCAAAATTTTTTTGTAAAATACAATATTGAACCTTATAAACATCGTATCTATCATAAATTGAAAAATGTGGTATTAGTTTCAAATTTTAGTCATCTTATATTTTTAGTTTAAACCTTCGTTAAAAAATGGTTTTAATCATAATTGAACATATAAAAATTTGTACATAGCGAATTGCAATGTTTGTTTTAATTTTCTATGCGTATTTTAAGAACACATTGTCTTCTGGATAACTCTTTAATTAGGTAAAATAAATGGAGACATCTTACTTTCATAAAACAGACCGCTTTTTACGCATTAATTTTTCTTACATTTTCCTATACATATATTACACTCTGGTCGAATATACATACCTACCGATCTTATTTGTCCTTCATCGTGATTCTCAATTGATGATGATCAAAAATGAATTTTCACTTAGTCGATTGAGATTCGAAGATACTTTTCCCAGGAGGAAATATTATGGAAATTATGGACGAATAAATTTTAAAATGGAAACTCATTTTGAATTTAAATGAATCGAACTGAATTGACTTTAATGTTGTATTGTTTAGAAGTTTGAAGGGTTAACAGTGTTCCAGAAACCTTACTAGATTATATTATTATATTTAGACCATTTGTGTGTCAAAATGTACGTCAGAAACGTACTGTTAAGATAAAACTCGACACTAAATTCTACACAACTGATGAAAGGTTCTCTATAAGGTCATATAGAGTGTCGAATGAAAGTGTTTGTTTTCGTAACACTTACCATATCATGTGCCAGTTACTCATGGTTAGTCACCGGGATTTACTACAACATTGAATCCAGCCTTGACATACAGATAGAATAGTGATCCTTGACATATAAATAACGTAGAACACAAATCAGTGCATAAAACTCATTTTTGCTAATCTTATCTACTATCCACAATAGATATGAAGAATCAAGAAGGTCATAGATGTAACATCACTGGAAGATTTACCGTTCTTGATGTATGTATGTATGTAAGCATCGTCCCGTTCCACTGGCTTTAAGCCAAATTATTTTTTGCCAAATCTGCGAATCGTACTAACGAATAAATTCACGAAGGTCGACCGGTACCCTTCTATGAAATTATAATTCTGTAATTTTACGCCGTGTTACTTGTTAGTACCCGGAAGGTGGTGTTTTGTGAATTACGTAGCGTTTAACCAATTTGCGGAATATTGTTCAGTAAAATATTATTGATTAGAAATGTATTTTAATTGTGTGATTCGGCTTTTATTTTCTTTGTGAATATTTTTAACATCGTTCTCAACAGCAAAATAATTGTTAGGTTGGCAAGTAACAAAATATTTTGTAAGGTTGTTATGTTGTCACCTTGTGTTGTAAAAATATTAAAAAAATAAAGATAGTTGTTCTGAGAAAAGTCGTGTGTTAATAAAAATTAATCACTACTGAAGTATCACTTAATTTTGCACATATGTCCCTTACTGAATAATTTAATTTTGTCATCTTAATTTGACAGCTTGATACCATGTTTTACGGGAAATAATAAAAAATACATTGTTTCGTATGGACCAGCGTTTTTAATAAACTAGAGGTTAATGTTAATGACCATCTTTCTTTCTTATATTCAGATACGTAAATGCCTCAGCTTAGTTCAACTTTGTAACTTAGTACTTGGTAAGAAGATACAAAATCCTGTGTAATTACTGGAATTTTGAACAAGAATCTTTTGATCAAACTTTTAATTTTTCCTTTAAGTTTAATAATCAGAATATCTTCGGTTACTAGTAGTTAAAATAAACATTATCATGTTTAAAAAACTTCGTACAAAAATGGTAAAGATGCAGTTCATGGCCGTCCAATTTCTTTAATTGATTTTCGACTTTGACACAAATTCAGAAGGTTCATAATTCGTTACAGATAGATAACAGTTTTGTTATAGCTTGATGAGCTGGCGTACCTAAAGTCATTAAGGAGTCTATAATTAAAGATATTAAGGTTATATTCCCTGAATGCTAATGGTTTTGTGGAACGATTGTCGCCTGACCTCCATACTTTCGTTTCATTTATTTCTTTTAACTCAATTGTGTGTAAGAAGGGTTAGTAATTTTTGCGCCATTGTACGTTATTGTACATATACCTATGCCCGAAATTATAACCGCTCTCAATCCCGCTGTCAAAAACATAAGTAATCAGTTGCAACAAAGATCCTACATTTTCTTAGTTAGTTGCAACAAATACATATTCATATTCGTTTCGAAGTACTAGGACTTCATAAAACAGACAGAAGGTTTTACAAAGGAACCTATATAACAAGAAAAGAAATTAAATAACATGTACACCTTGAAATAAAGTAAAGCAGTAATTTAAAGAACACGAAAAAAAAATAAAAAAAAATATTTAAAAAAGTATCGGATATATTAATTTCGATCTTAAATATGTATGTTGGTAATCGCTCGTATAGACCACAAGTAAACCTTATATAATTCAAATAACGTAACGTCACGCATTTTAATCTCCGAGGTTTAGGCAGAGATGCACGTACATACACAAAGTAACATCCACTTTTCTCCAGCTAAATTATGTTGTGTATATAGGAACTATGTACAGGTCAAAACCGAAGGTTAAATAAGGTTAATTTGAGACATATGACACCACTGACCTTTCCCCTCCTCTGAATATATTAAGCTGTAATTAGATACGTGCATTTACCATAGAGGTAATTGTGATCTATAATATGTACTTATCCTTAAATTGTTTGTGCTCCTAACTTCCCACCGTGTGAAACTTGCTTTAGGTAAATTGATCAGGGTTGCCAGTGTTGAAATTGATTGCAAGTTTTGGGTAAATATGTAGTTGAAAACTACCGGATAGTCTTTTGAAGTAATTTGATTATTTTGTTGATATGTATCTTATGTTGTTATTTATGTTTTAAGTATAAAGTATATTTAGGGTATAAAGTTAAAGTAAGGAGAGTTAATCTTTGTACATCAGTATTTACTTTTTCGGTTTATTCTGTAAAAAGCAAGACAGCACTTATTCCATGGTGATTATATTGATTATTAAGTGCGGTAGTCCAATAATTACCACTGAAATAAAAACATCTGAAGCTAAGCTAAGAGAGTGTAGAAAGATAAAAAGTACTGCAGGCACACCTGGGTCAGTACAGATCAGTTACACAAGATTAGATTTATCAATATTTCTCTTCTAGAACAAAAATATCTTTACCTTTACAATATACCTTTGCCTTTCTTTAGTCACAATGGATAGACGCAATCAGGTTAACTAAAGTATTACATTACGAGTGTTTTGATACCGAATTTGTTCGAGATATTTCGATAACTCTCTCTCTCGGGAACACGCTGTATAAGGAACTCTTCGGTAAACTTTCACGGTTCTAGACTTAGCTGGTTGTTTGTTTTATCTGTCAGATGTTCTTACTAGAGGTAAAGATAGGTGTATATTTAATCGAAACATAACATTATTCTACGTCTTATCTTCAAAAGGTAAATGCAGAAGTCTTACTATAGTCTCCCTTGTGTAGTCGTATATAGGGCCACATAAGTAAAAGAGGATAAGCCAATTACTATGTACTTTGTGCAGGTCCAGACTTCGTACAAAAATAGAGAATTACTGTGCCTATTGGTTCCAACAAAACTGGTAAAGAATAATTGACTGCACGGTTGGCGCGGTGGCTGGGCAATTGGCTGCTGCGCAACGTGTCGCGGGTTCGATTCCCGCACGGAACAACTCTTTGTGTGATCTACAGATTGTTGTTCCAGGTCTGGGTGTCATGTGTATGAACTTGTATGTTTGTAAACGCAACCACGGCACAGGAGAAAATCTAAGTGTGGGGCAGGTTTAAAAAAAAAGAAAGAAGAATTATGTATTTTACCTACGCGCCTTTAAAGCGATGTTTCAGTATTTAGTAGAGTCCTAAAAGTCTCAAGAACATTACATGCATTAAAACCAAGTTATCGGTTTGTGTCTCTACTAATCGACGCAGACGAATCCTATTGGAGGAACAATCCTTTAAGTAAAAGTAATATTAAAATATTCCTGTCTGCAGCATTTCCTAGTCGAGCAAATACTAGAACAGTAGAACACTCACTTGACAAAATGGTGCCAGACAAATAGTTGGTCCTTGAGCAAATATTGTAAGGAGCCGAGGATCTAAAGGTTCCTTGGGGACGTGGACTGTATACTTACATTTGCGAAGGAACACAACCAACCTTCACAAATACCCTATATACACACCTAGTGTGGTATTTGTTGGTTTGTTCGAGCATGCATTTTGGAACTCGTGTTTACACGTGTCTGTGAATGTCGATTTATTTTACGGAAATTGTTACTAGTTCCTTTTGGTTCGTTGTTCGTGTATTGTTTAGATTTTGAAGTATTTTATTCTTATTTATATTGTAAACTAGGTTTTAGTTTCTAAATGCATCTAAGACCTTTCTTTTCTCTAAGTCCTTATTGCTTCCTCCTCCTCCATCCTATATTTCCCATTATCCTTATACGGCTTTTATTTTTCTATGACCTTTAAGTTTAGTTCTGGTACCTGTCAGTTAGTAAGCGACTAAAGTCAGTTCTGTAACCAGTAAACGAAGGGATGAAATCATAGCAAAGTTATATTAAAACAAAACATATATATTCCGATCAGAATAGAAGTTTTATAACCTGATTCAACCAAATATCAAATTGCTGCCTCGCCGGCGTCGGTCGCTAATACAAAAAGTATTGTGAAACAATATTTATAGTTTCTCGGAAAACACAAAGTTTCTTCGAAACGTTGTAGTAGTAACCTTTATTTGTGGTGCGTGTTTTTCACCATTCATATCTGAAGATACTATCACTTTTACGAATAGTTAATAACTTATTTGTTTATTGTACTTACAAACTTAAAAGTGGCCTATTTTGATTTTATAAAGGTAGGTAGTGCAGATTCAAAATCTGCTAATGGCAAGTACCAATGTGACTTTTTTCGAAGTTATATCTGCTTCCTGAGATTGTATGCATCTGTGATCTTCAAGGTATGCCTTCACGTTTCTCTGACGTATTATGGTAAACCCTTTAACAGATAGGCCTTTCATCAACAGAACTGTGGTTGTATTCTAACTAATGATGATGGGGGTACATATACTTATTATACTCTTTGATGATGTGACTGATGATGATATGACTATAGATGTCAAAGTACTATAGAGGTAGGATCCTGAAGACTTTTAGCAGTTATTTTTTTAATTTGGAGTATAGATTGTAGTCTTTTGGTTGAGTCATAGATAGTAGATCATGTTGTGGCCGAAATGAATTAGCAACCATACTAATACAGTTAATTTTTTGAAACTTTGTAGTCACGTAGCGGTTTAACTGAATGAAGTACCAAATACACAGACCTGTATGATATCATTGTGTTATTGCAAATAAGTTTATGTGTACGATATTAGTGTAAGTTTATTACGTGTAAATCTGAATTTTATTGCTTTAGTTTACTATGGTTTTGGATTCGATTTTCAGGCGGAGAAAATTATTATTGGTCTTTTTATGGACATTGAATCTCATACTCATTACTAACTGGCTAAGTAAACTCTATGCATTCATTCTCAATGCTTTGTCTTGAAAGAGTATCAATTTACGTGGGCCATAAGCAAAATAAAAGTTACCTAAACATTTTAATAAGCTAAGGGATTCCTTTAAAAGTGAACTTTTCTAGATAATTTTAGACGAAACAAACTACGTAGAAGTAAATTATATACACAGAACCGTTTTGTAACGTAAGAATATGGTAATTTGCCTCAAAGTTAGGTTACAGCAATATTTCTTTGAAAAGTTTATCATACTGAATTTCTTGCCACGTGGAAGAAAGATACACGGAAAATTCTATAATTCATTAGTTGTCATATACCTCTAGTATATTGTAGTACGATAATAGATAACAAAAAACTACTGCACTGTTGGCGCGGTGGCTGGGCAACTGGCTGCCGTGCAACGTGTCGCGGGTTTGATTCCCGTACGGAGCAACTCTTTGTGTGATCCACAAATTTTTGTTCCGGGTCTGGGTGTCATTATGTGTATGTGAACTTGTATGTTTGTAAACGCACCCACGTCACAGGAGAAAATTCAAGTGTGGAGCAACGATTAAAAAATAAAATTGTAAATAATGTGCCTACTTTAAAGAAACCATATACAAGTAATCAAATTAACATATATTTTTTTATTATTTTTTTTATTTTATGAATTTATCAACAACAACACCCATAGTGTAAAGTGGCCACCGCTGACTAAAGGCCTCTTCTCCTCGGGTTTGAGCAATCAATGCGCGTTGACAATTTCAAACTAATGATTAGAAATTATAAGCTTAGGTTTCCTCACGATGTTTTCCTTCACCGTTTGTCAGAGGTGTCTAAATGATCTTAGAAAGTACCTACATATAACTGGGAAAAAGTCACATTAGTAGGTACTTGCTGATGGTAGGTTTCGAACCCGCTCTCTCACGCATGAAAAGCAGGCGTCTTAAACCTCCACCACCACGACTCTTTCCTCCGAAAGTGTTTTATGAATATTTCGTATTTTGTTACGCTAGACAGTTCATAGATCCTTATGTTTTCGGTAATTTTTGTATACTTAAGCACATCCCTACCTCTTCAGGAAGTACAACCCGTAATATTAATATTATATCTACCGCTCATATCTATTAAATACGTAATAAAGAGTCTAGTGTCCACTAAAACAAACTATGACATAAATAAGAATTAGTATTAATTCATTTTGACTTTATAGGCGAAAATAAATCTAAGTGACATGTTTACGACATGTGCTACCTTTTAACCGATGTTATATAGTTATTATATATTATTGTATGATACGTAGCACCTTCTTGGAAGCTAATATTGAAGGTATCAAGTACATTAGTCCTGTAATAACTTCTCTGCGACATTTGTTTGGAGACGAGAGCCTATTTCTGTACACAATGGAGGTACAAGTATTTTTAGAAACATTATATCTTGTGTGTGACCCATTCAGACGCTATATTTGTATGTATTATGAAAAATGCTTATACTATATCAACTCTGTTATTGATCGAAGAGGCAAGAAGAGGTACAATAACAGTAAACATCTAGGTATTTAAGCTGGAAGTATGCAAACTCTTAGTAAGGGTGCCAGGTTTATTTGGATTGTTATATTACCAATTTAAACATCTCGGAATTCCACGAAATCTGTCTGTATTTATAAAGTTAATTACTTAACCGTTTAGTTACGAAATACAGATTTCCTAGTCAAAGACAATTCGATCGACCGCGATTTGATTGTCCACGGCACAGCGCCCCACTGTTAAAAAAAGTAATATTTTGCATCTATTTAGTATTTTGGAGCAAAAAATACGTAAATTTGAGACCTTTACATCCCAAACTATTATTATCGAAATATTTAAATAAAAAAGGTATCATTGAACAAGATTAAGCGGTCTGTTGGAAATGATAAAATCAATAGCATTTGCTCGGCGCCTGCAAGACTAATGCCGATTCTCAGAATGCTCGCCTTTCGCTACTTTTGCTATCGATGCCCGCTTGTGGCTTTCCCATTGATATTTTAGTTTGAAGGCCTATGTAATATGAACTGACCTTTACTGTTACCTCACCATGTTGTTGATTTCAGCTGAAACTAGTGAAATGTTTACTTAGCTAACAATTGTTTAGGGTATCTTTCAGAAAAGCTTGGATCTGTGGATATGGGAGTTTTTATTTTTATAAGTTTATTAAATACTTTACGTTTTGATGAAGCAATTGTTTAATTAAGCACTTTTAAGCAGTTATGTTATCAGACTCATGATGTGTTTAGCATATTTTTGTCAAAAAAATGGTTTAGGTGCTTTTAAACTTCTACTTCTTTTCATTATATCTACCCAAAGGTTGTCTGGTAGAAATCACTATAAGTGATAAGACCGCCTTTGTGCCCATTATTATTTTTATTCATGTTTTGCATTTCCTTTTCTGTATGTACTTTATTATTAATGTTACAATAAAGTTTATTCTATTTTTCTACTTTTTAAACTAAGAATTTTACTAATTTTGAAATACAGCCATGGGAAGAAGATCCTAAACAAGATCTACTATATAATTCCATGGAAAATGTCCCATAAAATGGATACAAAATTTTTACATAATATGATATTGAACAAAAATGAAGGGATTTCCAATATCAGAATATAAGTAGGTGTTTTATTTCTCATGCGGGAACATTTTTATGATGGCGTTGAATATAAATTAAGTTCCTCAGTGAAGATACGACGCGTGTTGACTCCTGATCAATGAGATTCAAGATGATGTCACTTTTATTTTGTTTGTTAGTGTGATTGTAGAAAAACTGGAATGTTTATATGTAATTAACGAGTTACTAGATTTTCTGGAAACATTTTTATAGAGTATTTAGCAGTGAGTAGGTACTTCTAATTAAAGTCGATATTTGTCCTAACAGATACAGATGTCTCTGAGTACACGGTAGTGCCTCCATCGAGTAGAGCATTTAAACCTGAAGAATGTAATGTAACCTGCAACTAGATATTTATGTTGAACGTAACAAAACATTATACCAAAGATAGATTACGTTACCAGTAGATTCGAGCTTTTCATTCAACCGAAATAAGATTAAAAAGAACGCAATGTTAATACGGCGATAAGTTACGGAATCTAACAACAGAGGGCGTTTATCTATAATTCTTCAAAATTAAAAAGCCAACGCTTTGTGGCAGGCTGGCAGCTCTGTGGTTGAATTTATAGCACGCAATAACTTCGCTCACAATACGGTGAAATGTTTGATAATAGTATAATACAGTCAATGTGCGACTGCTGGGAAATATCGCAGGTACTTACTGTTAGGAACACGTATTATTGTTGGGAATTCTGATAAAGAGAAGGTGTTGTGTTGCAAAATGTATTTTCTGAAGTATTTGTGCTCTGACAGCGGACCTTAGGAATAACACTACATTTTTGCAGATGGTTTGTTGAAAGTGCAAATTGTTGTTAACAATTTTTTCACTATCGGCTAGGTGTTAGAACGCTACATTGACGTTTGAGTGAAAATCATTTAGATTCTAACTAGCATTATTGACGATCAATTGAAACTGTTATCAATATAAAATAATACCTTTGGATAAACCATAGACCACAGAAGATTTATAGTAGATAGCCATTCTTAGAATGTTCAATTGAAAATACCCGTCTGACAGATAAATCGTGTCTTAAACACTAATCACTTGGGATCAACGCGTCCTTAGCTCGAGTTTTCCACAGTCCTGATTTATTATAAAAAGTTGCCGTTTTCTAAATTTCCGGGTTTTTATCGCTATGGTAACACTGATGTCGTCTTTCATCCTTTTACCGGATTTAACATATCCAATCATGTTGAAGGTTAATCCTGAGGTTTTAAGAAAGTAATATTTTTGGCCATCTATCCACCAAAAAGTACCTATATTATGTAGGCTTGGCAACGAAACCGATCTCTGAGTTTGTTTCAATATTTCTTCTCAGAGTAGTCAGTTAGGAAATGTCGACCTCATCGTTCGCTTGAAAAATCGACGTGTTAAAGTGTTGCCTCCTAGCCTATTTGCAGAAATAAATTCACTTGTTTCACTAGAAAGATGATTTTTCTTAGAATATATAAGTTATGCATAAGCATAAGAATAATCTTATGAGAAAGATAGGTAAGGCCATCGAGGTATTAGAAGATGCTGTCAAAAGAGGCAAAGTATTTTGATCTTTTCCGTGTAGGTATTGCGTGTCGAATTCGGTAAATAAAGGTCCACCACGTACTATGGTATCATTACACGTGACTCACGTATTATAAATGATTAAAAGACAATAGTTTTCTTCGAGAGCTAAAAGGTTTTCAATGTTTACGGAAACTGATTTTTAGTCTGATAAAAATAAGGGTGTAAATTGCAGAAATTATATGGCATCAGGTTTTGTCTGTGATTGTATCTGACATTATATAGGGTATATTTTACCATGGTTAATGCTATATTTGTTGACAATGAAATATACATACTTTTAGATACTGTTACTTGCGGTTTGGCCTGCAGATCAAAGGAAAATTGATCAAGTGTCACATAACATTGTGAAGAAAACACGTTTGCCATCCAAAATATTGATATTTCTATGTCTCTTTACAAGGAATACAAATCAGGAGTTCGATTAACTGATCAATAACCGACCACAGTCAATTAGAATATGCCAATCAGATACGATCTCCAAAACCAGTTATTCAGTTAAATACAAAAACACAACTAACGAAATCCACAAACTAACCGATTTAATATTATTTTTTACATATAAGTTCGAGGGAGAAATAATAATTCCTGCGCTAGTATGGGTCGCCTGTGGTTGACAGTTTTATTGTTCACTTTCAATGCGTGAAGGTCGTACGGAACCCTGATTTTTTTCTTTTTATAACATAAAGAGGTATCATCAGCTGTTTACAAACTCCTTGCTGGCCTCGGCCTAGTTTCGTTACAAATAGATAACTATGCATATTTTTGCCTACTGTCCTGGTTTTAATGATGGGGTAAATCTTTCTCCTTTTGGTATTTATGTGTGTGAGATAAAGTGTTTTTATATAATAAGTATACCCAATTTTAGTGTTTTTGTTAATGGACAAAATGATGTTGTTTAGGATCTGATTTATCAGACAATGCTAAACCGGTCACTATTAAACGCGTTGTCCTTTAGGAAACTAAACTAAAGATTTTTCAGTTTAGTACTAAAGGTTTACTTTAATCTCATAAAGGACAATGCGTTTAAAAGTGACCGACCACTTAGCAGGACACTCAACACACCTAACGAAAAGTAAGGGAAGATATATGTATTTTCATTTGCCGTCACCACAATTGTACCTACAATCTAGTAATACAGACAACAAAGTACATCAGTAGATAAGCTACCAACAAAAAAAACTAAATATTAAGCCAAGGATACACTAGAAGAAAATGTGCTGCGACACTTATCGCCAGTGACGTCTGGTGAAGTAGCGCGACGTTGCCGGAGTTTGGTCGACATGCCTGGCAACATCAACGTCGCTGTGGATATAAGTTGCGCGTTATCACCGTATATGTCAGGCGACATCGGCCGGCTTCGCTGGACATGCCACCGATACATGTCTTGCGGCATTTCTCCCCTTTTTTATGGCATAAGCCAGTAAACGAGCAGACGGATCACCTGATGATGGACGCCTGGAACACCAGAGGCGTTACGAGTGCGTTACCAGCCTTTTTGAGGATTAGGAGTTTGAGCATTGTTAGGGATTTAGGGATTGATGAGATTGGGGAAGGGGAGGGTAATTGGGCCTCCGGTAACCTCACTCACACGACGAAACACCACCCAAGCGTGGCTTCACGTCGGTTTTCTGTGAGGCCGTGGTATAACTCCGGTCGAGCCGGCCCATTCATGCCGAAGCATGGCTCTCCCACACTTAAAACCTGGTGTGTGTTTGGCTTTAAACCATACAAAGAGAGCTCCAATCACGACTTTAATGATGCGTTGAACATTATATTGAAGGTAATTGCATACTAAGCTACGTTCGCGCGGGTACGAAGGAGCCGATACGTGTTCACAGTTCGCCTAATATCACGCTCATTAAGAAGCGATCGATCATTAATAGCGAGTAATAGTTCGGGCATACGCTTCAATTTCTAATTATATCGATCAAGCCATTATTTGTAGAAGGCATTTGTTATTTGATGTTCGAATTGATTGATAATCTTTACGATAATGATATTAAGTTATTGGCTATTGACTTATTTTCAATTGTTGTTAGGTGGGAAATCTGTCTCCGTGTAAGTGATTGTGACTCAGTCATTATTAGTAAAAGTAGCCTTAGTAGGTATTATAATTGTGTAACAGCATTCTTCAATGATTTTGTAATGTAGACAATTTGCTTACTTAATGTACTTATTCACATCAATCAATAGGGTATTGAAAGTCAACAACGAGTCAGACCATAACATAACATTACGCCTTTTTATCCCCGAAGGGGTAGGCAGAGGTGCAGATTACGGCACTTAATGCCACTGTACAATGTAATATCCACTTTTTACTATTTATGTTATGAGTCCCATGTAATAGGGGGTGAGCCTATTGCCATATACCGACCACAATTCCAGACTCCGTGCTACTACTGAAATTTTTAAAAACCCAGTAATACTTTGCCCGACCCGGGAATCGAACCCGAGACACTCGGCCAACGAGGCAGTATGAGTCAGACCGTATTTACAATATTTCGTGAAAAAAAAGGTTCCAAAGTTGTGCTTATCAAGTATACAGTATTTGGTAAGATTTTCATCATTAGTATTTTTGTTAATAAGGTAATATAAAAAGTTTTTAAAAGAACCGATTCTAGAAAAGAATAAAGAAATACATTAGGAAGTTCTCGTAAAAAATCTAAGTTCATTATAAAGACAACGCAATCAAATTCCAAATTTATTATTAATGCAAGAGATTGTAGTAAAAGTGATAAAGGGCAAGATTATTTAGTTAAATTAAACACGAACCCTCAAGGCCCTCATTAATTACCCTTTCTGTAAGGGCTCAACTCTTTGTCCAAGCGCTAAATACTTTCAACCGCTGAATATTTTTATTTTAATGAAAAACTTTACGTAAATATTATTTCATTTCAATTAAAAAACGTAAATTTTTTGTTTTAAAAATCTCCATTGTAAGGATTGAGTTTTATTACATTTTTTATTTCTTAAAATATATAGCATTTTTTGTGTTAAAAGAGTGTTAAAAGAAAATTCTTGTTTTTTTTCTTTCAAAATCAAAATTCGCTCTCGTAGAGTTTATCAGTCGCGACTGTAAAATAACAATGACTTGGTAAAATAATGGTAGAAATTTTGGTGCGCATTTGAACGTAAACAAATAGTTAGAATTAAAATAAATGTTAAAAACCTCGTAGTATAAAGTAATGTAGGTGGGTATTGTTTTAGCCCCTTCGACTGGTATTGATGATACTAACTACTTTTTCAATCTTCAATAATGGGCAAATCACTACATAGTATAAAACAAACTCTATCCGACGTCTGTCTGTCGCTATGTATGCTTAGATTAGTTTCTTAAGGAAGGTTTATATGTGTAATACATCCATAAATAAATACAAGAAATAATACTAGTTTGCTTTTATTATGACTGTTATATTTTTATTATTTACAAACTTTTTCTATGTTTTAATAGTGACTATCGTGAGTAGTGTATAGACAGTAGGCAGACCGCGTACGCTGCTCATAAGGAAGAACCCCTCTATGGCTCGAAACTAGTAGAGCTTTTCTCACTATATTCACGTGACGTGAGTAACCCGTGATTTTTGTTAAACTCTTTCTAGTTAAGTCTGTGGCAATACATCCTTAGGTAATTAATTTTTACTGATTGCTATTGTTCAGAGCACACTTTCAATACTTTAAATATTTGATTTAATATCATTAACATGTAAAGTAGATTCGCTGACGATTAGTCAATACGATGTATCCACGTGTCGCTAAGTGTCGACAGCTTGGTTCGCAGTGTAAGTTGGAATTGCATGCAATTAGAGAAGCTTGTGTGTGTAACGTAGAACTAACTTACATACAGACTCTGTTGATATTTCATTATAATTATATTAACTTGATATAGCACTGTTCGTTTGTCCATATGTTACATGCTCGTGTTTGTGGTGGCAAATTGCGTAACCGATTTTAATTTTATAAATTAGTTGTTGTAAGACAGGTGTAAATAGTAGTAGGTGATTATTTTAAAAACATGCCAAAATGGTGACTATACTGGTATTAAATGCATTAAAACTGCTCAGTAGTTTTAGAGAAAAAGGGTAAAGAACTGACTAAAGACTGAACTGAGAAAAGTTTTTGATCGAAATATGATACGTCTTCCGATAACTTGAATAAACTGTGAATTATTAAAATAAAACGAGGATTTTTGGACAAAGAAAGTGTTTTTATGACAAAATAGTATTCATTTTTAAGTAGTTGTGGAAATTGTATTGCTTATTTTACCACGTTTAGTGTTTTACTTGTTTATAGTTTAAAACTTTAAAACACTTTTGAAAGAAATAAAAAAAGTTGTAAGGCAAAGTAAATTTTAGATTCAATAAAAACTTTTTAGGACACACTGTAGGTATTTGTGGCTAACCTCGTTTTAAAATTCATAATAGGAGATAGCTATTTGTCGGATAAAACAGTCTAATTCTATTAATATTAATATCGCGAAGAAGTGTTGAAAAGTAAAGCGATATTCTTTTAACAAGAATATAATATATTTTTATAGATGTCACATATACCTGCCATAAAATTCAATCTATTGTTGAAGTGGTGTATGGGAAGTTTCATGAGATGTATGTATTTTAACTACATTGAAATGTTGAACAGTGGCATTAAGTGCCGTGCACCTCTACCTAAAGGCGAGATGTCATGTTGTATTGAAATATTGAATACAGAAAATATAAAGTTGGCTCTCTCCATTTAACTACAAACAGATACAAAAATCTAGAGATTTTTATAGAATAATAGATATAATATCTTTATTAATATAATTGTACATGGAATTTATGATCCCGTGAGTGCTGTGTACATCTGTCATATGGTATGCATATCAGAATTTTTAATTTTGTATTCAACTGTGTTATGACTAGTGTATAATATGTATACTGTTGATGTGCCTTTAATAAATAAATAAATAATAGATATATAGTATGACAACCTGAACATCTTGCGGCTTTGTTTAAAAATTTACATTTTCAGAGGTTCCAAAGTATGATTTCTTAGAGCAAAATTTAGCAATTTTAGTTTGTATTCGGTTTTAAGTATTAAAAAGAATGTCAAAATGTAACTTCAGTTTACCAAATAATGTAAAACTTCTGTATGAAGGCATTTCTTTCCATAAAACCTATTTTTGTTGTTGTTAGTACAAGTTTGGGGTCTCCAAGTTTCCAGATAGGATCGTTAAGAATGGCGAACGCCTAAATTTTGTTTTTGTCGGTCTTAGGACTCGCAAATATAGGTTTGTTTGTTCGAAAAATATGAGTTTGAGATCTTTATTCCAGTTTCTTTTCTGTGTTTGTAAATACGAGGTTATTTTCTTCAGTTATGGGTAAGTAATTATGATTTGGAAAGTAAATGTAATTGTTATGAGTTCATTATTTTGTATTGGCGTATTATATGTCTTTAGATTTTTGTTTATATGTCTTTTCTTGGCTATTAGTGTATAGTTTTCTCATTGTACCTCTACATAATACATATTAGTTACACTGAAAATTACACTAGTTACTGTATCGATTCTTAAGTTGGTCAACCATATTTGTATCTTTTCTGGAACTAAGTATAGGTTTATATTCAATATTCATAGAATGTTTTTGAACACAATAGTAATGGTTTATTTCTAGTGGTGCTACTGTTTAGGATTGAAACCTATGAAATTGCTCACCATTTCTGCAGCAACTCCTTGCCGCTACATAACAAAAACTGACGAAGTATATTCTCAAAAACAAAATGAAAAATCGCTCTAAAGTACCTACTTCAAGAACATTGACCTTTAACCCAATATGATATTACTCGTCTTATCGCTAGTCTAAGCAGGTTCTAATATTTTACTGTCCAAAACAAAAGGTAATTGATTGATTTACGTTGTATCGGCGGTAAGGCGGGTGTCTTCCACCAAAAGTGGCTTAGCTAAGTGCTATTCCGTGTAATAACTAGATTATTGGTCTATTTTATCGTTGGATTTTTCGACAATCTTTACCAACGTTGTTTTATGCCAGTTACGATAAAGAAAAAAACACTAAAGTACACAAACTGTATTGATCAAGTCGGTAACGTACTTTCTAGGTAATATTAATGTATGTATGAATTTATTAAATAGCTTTATATCTTGTCTGAGTTGCTCCGAAGGGAACTACGTTAGCTGTCAGTTGGCAGCTATTTATTAGATTCTTGTTGGCAGTATGTAAAACTAAGTGCTAGATGTCTGAAGTTTTATCCAATATTAAAAGAGTTTGAAGGCACCAAGTTATGTAGTTCGACTACTAATTTGTTTTAGCACAGCGGCAGAAACTGTGTTTAGTGTTTGACAATGAGCTGTTCGCTGTTTCCCTAATAAGTCATTAGCAAAATAAGTAAGTAATTATTGGTGGACCTTATTCCCATTTAGTTTTTTATATAAACATAAGTACTACCTATATGGAGATGTTACGAAATATAAAATAAGTATTCTTAGTAGAAATCAAAATATAATTTAAAAAAAAGTTCGTAAAAAAATATCCTATTTCGGTGGTTCATGTTGACAGCGTATTTTAATGAACTAAAAAAACCCAGTAAAATGGATATTTTACTAAGCACACTAGGTGTGTTTTAGTGCAGAAACCATTTCATAAGCTATCTATCTTCATTGTAATTAAAAGATTTATCTTGGTTTTGTGATGCTGGCAGGATGCATCAGTTACACTCGTGGAGGTAGTTTTAATATACTCTTTACACTTTGTAATGACACCATCACGAAAAATACGAACGTTTTAATTTCGTTGACGAAATATTATAAATGGCGCGTGTATAAATAAATAAGTAAGCTGTTGAGTTCTTAGTTTTAAAGTAATTGGTGTGATTGCCAAGTAAAATTAAGTAAATTCGTTTGTGTAGTCTCGATAGAGGAAAACTAAAGATAAATGTTGAGGAATAAAATCGTTATTACAATGAAAATAATTCCCTGTCCTCATAGTCAAACGTGTTCAATTACACTTGTCCTAAATTATACAAGGTGTAGTTTTGAAGTTGTGTCATTTCTCGGGGCCATGTGACAGAAGTCATATAGGTTCAATGTAAGAGAAAATTTCGGGTCAATAGTTAAAAATACGGCTATAATAAATCGTTTAAGTTGGACAATATTTCAGTAAAAGCGACAGCAATTCTTCTTATTTGAGTTTTATGGAATTAGGAATAATATCAATTACATGTTTGAGTTTGTCTGTGTTAAGCCGCGTTATAAAGCTAGTTACAAGACGGCGGCGTGTAGTTCGCAATTACGGATTTCCGTAAATTACAGAAAAATGAAAAATATTTACCTACAATTTTTTTTATTGATTCGGACTCAGAATCGATAGCCGAGTTACCGCCTAGAAAATGACGCGGCTTTAAAACAACACCTTGTATAACCAAACCTAAAACTAATTCATGTCCATTCTCCGAAAATAATAAAGAAAATCTGTTCTTTGAAAAACTGAAGTGGTTTACGTAATACAAAATCAGATGGTATTGGAACGTCCGGAATAATAATACCTGTTATTTTGTAGATACCTACATCTGTAACAGGTACAAGGAAACAGATTGGGAGAATTATAATAATATAATATTCATTCGGTTCGTGGAATCTTTGGAGCTTCGTTCCGGGTTCCGGGATAATGTAATTATCATCATTATAAACAGATGAATGGATTTATTCTACATGTGAGTGATATTTACCAAAAGGTAATTTATTATTAATCTTGACACCACCCTCAGTGCTGTAATAGGTTTTCATATGATGGAAATCATTATGGAGTATATGCATAAGGAAAGAAAAATGGTTGTATGTTGATGCTCCATGTACATGTAATGTACTACATGTAATCCGTGTACCTACTGTGATCAGTAGGTACATGGAGTTTTGTGGTTTCTACCTGTACCCGGGGAACAAATTCGTTATATTGACAAAGTAAATAATCACGCAAGTTTAATTTCAGAGAACTAAAACAACAAAATACTGGTAAAGCACGCTTGTTTTCTTTTTCCAGAAAAAGCATTAGGAAGTTATAAGCGTAGGAGACATGTGTTACAAATTATTCAATTAAGCTTGTCCTCATTTTTATTTCGGCGTCCGGGTTCCTGAAACCGCGTTGCGAGTTAAATAAATTGTTTGTACACCGCCCAGCAATCTTGCTGTCCACCTCCCAGTAGCTTTGTGATTATGGCGTCGCTACCAAATGGTCATAAAGTCTGAACAATATGATATATGTAACGTTTAACTGGACTGCGAACAGACTTTACTTTAAAACGGGAATAAACTTCTATGACATATTTCACATTTATTTATAACCCCACTGTAGTTGGGAAACTTTAAAACGAGTTTGTAAATAAAGGAAATTAATATTCGAACGTGACCAGCGCAACGTTGGCGAACTAAAACATTAAATTAGCTTCTTGTGGTTCGTTATATAAAAAGGACAAGTCATGAACTCATAATTCTGTGTAAATAACAAACAAATATTATATGACTATGTAAATGGTATACATTCCGAAGGAATTTAATTAAAAGAAATGCACGGAAATAGCACGACGCTCGAATAAACGGATTCGGGAGAACGTTGCTTTGTAGTGTTTATGCGTTTATATGTAAGTGTGTAGTTTTGTATTGTAGAGGAAAACTCGGCGTTTCGTAGGGAATGCAACACAAAAACCCCATTACTGCGGAACGACACAGTTTTGTTCACGTCCACGGATACTGAACGACTTTTGTCCTTTCTTTGATCAAGGTTAATAGCCTTTGCGAAAATACTTTCCATCCACTAAGCTCACTTGTGTGTTTCGTAAAACTATTGATTTTATCGTGTCCTAAACCGTAAAACTTTACCGTTTCAAATCAACTGATTGCAAGAGATTTTTTCTGTGTTATTTGAATTCCTAAAAGTAGTTGACAAACAAAATGGAAGTGTATTTTTGTAAATTGCGAAATAAAACTAGCGAGCGTGTTCTGTGTGAATAGACGAATAAATGACCGACGCTTCGGACATTTATTTTGATTTGTGTTTTTTATTGTTTCATTTCAAAGGTTTCAGCGAAATTGCTTTGTATGTGCGTTAGTTTAGAAAACTTTACATTATGAAATATGAATACTACAAAAATAAGATTATCTTGTTTTTTTATGGGATGAGCCGGTAACCGAACAGACGGATCACCTGATGGTAAGCATATTTAGCGTCGCCCATGGACACCTGGAACACCAGAGGCGCTACAAGTGCGTTACCGTTATAAATAGCTTGTTGTATAGTTAACTGCACGATACCAATAAAATTAATATCGAAGCGATGGTTAAACTCGTTACAGATAACCGGTACCTCAAATCTTTTCTCATATAAGAAGAAAAACGGGTCATGTAAACTTTTGCTTGTATCTATATTACTTACAATAAGTATCAACAAAGATATTACCTTAGTCTCCCAAATACATGACTAACTTTTATAATATCAGTAATAACACAAAGTCTAATGTGTTCAGTATCAATATCACGTAATAAAGTGTCCGTTAACAAACAGTATGGTACAGAGCCGTATTATCCCTTAAGGCAAACTTGGCAAGTGCTTGGGCGCCTGGCAACAGAGGCGCGCCGCGACGCGACGCTGCAGGGTGCGAGCGTCCATAGAGAGACGACGGGATGCGCTGAAAAAGAAGGGCCACCTATGATCATATGTCTCGGGCGCTATTTAGCCTTAATCTGCCCCTGGTATAGCCAATAAACCCGCGACCACTGCCCGCCATCTTTGAACAACATTTGTGACATTTTATTGCGTATAAATATTATTTTATGGTGTAGTTATTGCATGTTATCTGATCATTTTGATAGTTCATTAGATTTTTGTTGCGTTTTGAGGAATCATCAATACAATACTATTGTTGGTCGAGGGCCCACAAGTGCATTGATTTTTATTGTATTTTAAAAGCGACAGTAACGAACTTAGCTATCGGAATATTAGAACTAGGTATATATGCACATTAAAATTTTGGTTATCGAACATCTTATTATCATATAGATTCTGAAAATATCATCAGTTAAATATAACACATATTATTATTGTAGAATATAAATGGAAATCTCCTATTACTAGCTAAAATGGGTGTCAGTTAATCTGCACACAGTCTTATCTACTCAATCATCAAATAAAATACGGTTGAATCTTGGTGAAAGAATACGAAAGGTTTTATAGTTAGTTCAGTCGTTTTTATCCTGTCGTTATCCCTTCGCCGAATTTGTGTTCCCCATAGACTAAAAGAATTTACGAGTATCGGATGTTGCCATAGATTCGCAAAGAATATTGTAAGCCGATTTCTCATTTAATAGATGTCTAAATATTTTTCTATTTGTTCCTACAAATTGTCTGACTGGTTTCATGAAAATGTTATTGGCTTGCGGATACTTATTTAGCTTTATGAATTAAATAGAATTGGGGTCCTTTCATAAAATATATTTTCTTGACGAAATCACATTTAAATGAAAGATCTGGATAAAAATAATGTTCTGTTAAATAAAAGTACAATTAAATATACATTTAAATATAGTATACATCTTTATCATTATACAATTTTATCTGATAAACATAAACACAAAGATGGACACCTACTGACAGACTATAATTATGTCTTGTCTTTGTATATGCCTTAAGTAACATAATAGTATCCATACTTTTATCCTGTTAAGAGTAAAAGTTATGAGTATATTCTATACGCCATCATCTTTTGTTCCCCTTCGTCGCCAAGTTACTCAAATTCCACAGTACAGTTCTGTTAATGGTTCTTGCGTAGTCCACTAAAAGTGTTCTAAGTTGCCACTCCACAACTTTTCCTCTAACAACGACTTTTTCCATCATAATAAATTGAAGAAGTTTGTGACTATCATTGCGATGAACAGGCCTGGTAACTGCCTGAAAGCTGGGTCATTAATAATAATTATATTTGCAGATAACTGATTTTATTAGTCAGATTAACGCCCTGATCGGGTGCTAAGAAATAGTTTCCGACTATTTCTGGTTGTGGCCCTTACATCAGCGATATAGCAAACTATTTACTGGTTTTATACCTCCAGAATATAAAGGTTTGTTTTTTTTTCCAGAAATGAAAAGTATTCTCCTATGTATAAAACTACCAACAAGTCTTTAGCCTTTAATATAATATGGCTGATTTTTTCAACAAAACAGCCTAAAGATGTGTGGAACACTCATTCCTATCTATTACGCAAATTCGATAAAGTCTGGGTACAGATCTCTTGTATAGATGTTGAAAGTTTAGAAACGAAAAAATCTAATATATATTTTCCAATAAGACTATGCTTCGGGACTTTTCGAAGGAATTTGGGTCTTATTAATAGCAATGTAATTTCAAATTGTAACAATACTACATCTACGAATATAGAAGGTCTACGAATTAATATCCACCGTCTTGAAACTTGATTAAAGTGGAAGATGACCTCGAATATAAAATACAATGTCTTTAATGTTCAGATGATCCCACAAATTATCTCATTTCGACTGGAGTTTAATGCTACATCTCGTTTCATAGCCCCATAGTAGTTTGAGACTGAGGACGGCATCTAAGAGATTAATGTAACTATTTGTTTGAAAGCTATGACGCCTGTAAAGTTTCCTACTCGACATACTTGCTTACATTAAGTGATATTTTGTTGTTAATTAATTGATAGATAGGGAGATAGAGTGGCTTATATATCTAGATCTGGTAAAATAGTTGTATTAAGTTAATATAATAAATATTTAGTTCAATTTAAAATACGTTACTCGATATTAACTAAAAATCGCAGGTTATTCACCTGAATATACTGAAAAAGTTCTACTAGTTTCGAGCCATAGAGGGGCTCTTCCTCATGAGCAGCGAGCAGACTGTGCGACATCGCCGCGATCGCACACGAATTTTAGTTAATTTACTATGTCTTACGATAGTTATTATAAAAACTTTACTCTAGTTTGGGTATTTTTTAGTTTTTTTATTTATACTGTTAAACAGTCAACAGTCCGAGAATAAATTATGTGTATTTTATGTAATGTTTTTATGAAAATCGAGGATAATGCAATTGATTCTTATTAGGTAGGTTCAATGATGTCTTGTACATACTGAACCAGTAAAGATTAGTGATCTGATCATGGAGTTCAAATAAAAATTCTTCATAAGTTATAAACAAATGTAGATAAGAGCATTTATTCCTACTTATATCACAGATCGTATAATTAGTACCTCGAAGTATTCAGCTAGAACTCTATAACTCCGTTATCTTGTTTATTCATGTACCCAGTTTATGTCTTATTTATGTGGGTACTACTAAATAATCTAAGAAATCCGTGATAATCTTTGGTTTACACATAAAAATGTAGTAGCATTTCGCCTGTGGCTCCACCCGCGTGGTCAAAGTATTTTTCTTTTTCACTTAGAATTAGCTTAATCATTCTCCAACTTCTTGACTTGACTATATCGAAACATAAAAAAGATGAACCAAATTTTAATCGAAGATGGACCAACTTACGTCGTGACTGAGGTATGTGCAAAATGAACCTTATTTAAAAATGAAAACATTTTCTATTCTACATTTTACCAGTATTTTAGCTGTCGTAAAAACGAAATTAAAAGCGGCGATAAAAGTGTGTAAGCCTATATTTAAATCATAATTTAAAGTTCTGTTCTGCCGTAGTCGTCCTGCGTTATCAACGCTCACGGTAATTAATTTTAAAAACTTTTTTAATTTCGGCATAAATTCGCCAAAAATTCTATCGGGGTGAGACAAAAGATGGTTGGAACATTAATTAAATACTGACACAGAGGTACTCTTTAGACATAGAACTGATAAAACACAAAGTTTTAGCTCTCGGAATGTTTGGCTGATAACTTTGATATCAGATACATTTCCATGTTGCATAGAAATCAATGGATTCCTAAAAAAGTGGATCTTAGAATGTAATTTTTGTCATTTCTCATGCATGTAGGTGCTGGTTCGAGACCTACCAACAGCAAGGACTAATGTGACTTCTTCCGATTTATATGTGTGTGTGTGGTTTGTGTTATTGATTAAGGTTATCTCTTACAATTAGAAGTTGGATTGGATAATTATTTAGAGCAGTATAAAAAATAGTTTTATTTCATTATTTTATTCTCAGATTTAATGCCGATTTCTGTCTACACGAGTTAACTTAGAACATTCTTTGAGAAGATTATTTTCCTTCTTTTAAAGAATTCCCAAAAATCTTTTCTGTGCTCCAGGAAAATGTCCAAAGGTAAAACGATGAAGAGCTACTGGTGCACGTATAATCCCAATAAGGTGGGTCACGAGGTCAATCCCTTACAGTAACAGTACCGTTGGGACTTGTTGATTGTCATTACGACCTCTAATAGCGAACCAAATTCCCTTGAAAGATACCGGAAAAATGTGTAAATTCAGCTGTGTATTTAGTACAAATAACACCTTACCAGTTTACTATGTTTTTATAATAACTATCGTGAGACATACTAAATAACTTGAAGATTTGTGTCTAAATAGATCTACCTGCTAGACTACCGTTAATTTCTATACTAAATTGGTCTATATTACAAACGTGTAAGGTTAAAATCGCGGGTTACTCACGTGAATATACCCATCTGTGTTCGAAACTAGTAGAGCTTTTCTCAGTATATTCACGTGTGTATTCACCCGCGATTTTAGTTAACACCTCACCAATACCACAAACCGATAAAAAATCTCAATTTCTACAAACGAAACTATTCTTTGAAATCTTATTCTTAAATCCTATAACATAAATCTACAACGCCTGACTCAGTTTACCGTGAACGCTTGTTGTAAACATTTTTACTCGTTCCATAGAATATTAGGCATAATAAAGAGAACTCAGAATAGACAAGGAATAATTTAACATTCTCTTTTAGCCGTAACAAATGACTCTATAAAATAATTCGGGTCCCTGTGTAATAGCAATTTACTCTGTGACAAATACTCTAAGGATTTGTGTCCCACACTCGTGTTTAAGCTTAAGATGTTTTCGTGCCCTTGTACTAGGGATTCGTATGATAAATATTTCATTGTGACATTTGGTAATGCTTTATGACCATGGGAAATTGATGGTTGCTGTCTTGTGTTTGGCATTGACCATGTTTTTATAGTGCAAAAATTTTAATGTAGACAGACTGATGTACACAGACTGAAATACTTTTCTGATTTTATAATATTAGTAAAAGATGTTTGGTCTTTTGATTCGCATTGACAATTTTTGGTTGTATACAAAATGCTGTTGTCTGATGTGTCTCATAAAAACTAAACTTGATATTGTGGAAACCCTCTTCTTTTCTATCCACCGACGGTGAAAACATGAAAATGAGATTTCCTCAAAGGTACAAAAATAATGCGTATAACCGTGAACTTTACGGCTTAATACAAAGGTCCTAACGAATTGAGGATGTAATTTAAGATAATAAATTATAATAACCGGAACGGGTTCGCTCATACAAAAATGAATGGTTTTCACGACGCGCCTCGGGGGAGATTTAGATGTGAATACGTCTAAACAATCCCTTTTCACGGCAGTTGGAAATCGTCAGTAATTTCCTTCGGGAAGCCCATTAAAATACTTATCAGTCTGCCAGTCGCAGTTTGTTATCTTTTTCATTACTATGCCAGGCAAACGATGATTTACTGGAAGATTTGGAAGTGGGACTTACTATTCAGCGTAATAAATTTAATTCACCTGGACAGTTCATAAATTTTGTTGCAATTTATTTCTGTAGCTTCAAATGTTTTGCAGTTCATTTAAGAAATGTTATTGTTAGCATTGTTAAGTGTAAAAGTATACTCATGTTGTGGTTGTATTTTATTTAAATTAATTATAAAAATAGCGTTGTACTACAATAATAAAATACTATCAAAGTTTAATAAAAGCATTGTGTGGTTATACTATTTTTCTCTACCTTACAAATAAACAACTTTTATTTTTACGGTCAGTGTACGGCGTAGATTTATTAATCTAATACATAAACATGATATCTCAACAATAGACACATCATTAGCCGATGATAATAGAAATACTCCATTGGTGTAACAAATAATCTCTACAAAGAGATTCGTGGCTATTATTGAAAGTAGCCAAACAGTTCAATAACACTAAGGCCAATCCACAACGCCGCATTTGACGACTACATGCAACCTACGAGTGATGATAGGCGGATCGCAACGTTGCTGCTTTGTGGACAGTTTTCATTGTGTCTAAGCAAAATGCAAACACTTGTCATTTTTAGCCTGTCTATTTCATTTGTGGGCTACACGCGTTCGTCAAATGATGCGTCGTGCACAACAAGCCTAAGATATTTTCAACTAATACGTAAATAGAGAGTGACGGCATAAAAACATTAGTACGACGATTCGTGGGTGTTGTGTGGGCGACCAAGGGTTGAGTTTCTAGTCCTAATACCCCCGGGCGAATCCCAACCCTTTGGATGCCACCGTCGAGTTTTTATACCATCCCAACTTTTTCCGAACAAATGGCTTTTATTTGTGAAATGAAAGGGCTTAAAGTCAGTAATGAAAGAGCTAAGAATAATAGGGTTTTAAAAATTATTGTCTGAGTAACGTGTCAAAATATTTTAGCGGAATAAAGGGATGGCGTTGCAATAAAAATGCGAACTTTTTCCATTGTTTTAGGAGAAAAGATTATCCTTTAAAATTTTGGAGATGAGACTATTTCATAGGTTTAAGACATCGTGGAGCAGATATCAATCGTTTTAATGATTCATAGATCTTGTGTGCGCTACTTGTACATTACAAATCTCATTATAATTTGCATTAAACATTAAAAAAATTCAAATAGTCATATTATTTTACCACATCATAGTTAAGATATATCTTCACCATCTCCACCACCACTTATATATTTAGTAACAAATCCAATAGAACGTCGATCAGAAATCCCAATTTAACAGAGGGCGTTATCACTTGAGATATACGAATAGTCCCTCAGAAATGTTCGCGATAAATTGGATGAGAGGAATGAAGGCGACAGAACCGGGCTACAGAACTATAGTTCAGTATATAGTGTACATGTACTTGGATCCCGGGTGAAGGATATCCTTTCTAAACACGATGGAGTGTGAGAGGATTAAGAATCACTTTCACTTTTGATGTTAAGTTAAAGGACGATGTTCTCGAAAATGTCGGTTCTTTTTAGGGCGAAAGGACCAATTTTTGATACTTATTGGTATTTAGGTGGTGTTGTTTTAGTACTGTCTAGTTAATTGGTGTAAGTTTTGGGCTAAAATAATAGTTAAATAACATAACATAACGCCTTTTATGTCGTGGTGGCCCGAAGGTTTAAGACGCCCGCTTCTCATGCATGAGGGTGCGGGTTCGAAACCTACCAACGGCAAGTACCAATGTGACTTTTTCCGAGTGTTATGTACTTTCTAAGATTATTCAGACACCACTGACAAACGGTAAAGGAAAAACATCGTGAGGAAACCTGGGCTTATAATTTCTAATTATAAGTTTGTAACCGCCAACCCGCATTGAGCAAGCGTGGTGATTAATGCTCAAACCTTCTCCGTGTGAGAAGAGGCTTTGCTCAGCAGTGGGCATTTATAGGCTGTTGATGATGATGAACGCCTTTTATTCCCGAAGGGGTAGGCAAAGGTGTACATTAATACTACTGTACAACGCAACACCCACTTTTCACTATTTATGTTGAGTCCCATGTAATAGGGGGTGAGCCTATTACCATATCCCGGGCAGAATTCCAGGCTCCGTGCTATTACTGAGATTTTTTTTAAAACCTATTTACATAATATTACTATTAATGTTCGGAATTTTTCATCTTTGATGCTTTTAAGATGCTCAAAGCTTACTAAGAAGAATAATATTCAATTATTTTATTACCTCTAATTGAGAGTTTATACATTTTTCATCGTTAGTTTATAACATTCAAGTACACATGATATAATGCAATAATTTTTTTTAATTCGAATTTGTTTTTTAAGAGTTAGTCTGCAATAAAATCTTACCACTAGACGGTTATCACTGCACCATTTTAAACGGAAGATTCTAGAATCCATTGTGTGAAGCGGATGAGAAAAGAAAATGCTTGAGACGCAATTGTGCATAGGACGTAGATAGCGTTTTAAATTATGGACGTTCTCAACTTCAGAGAGCTAATTAAAGTTTTAATTTCAAATGTTCTGATTTACATAAATATAAGAGAAAGTTATTAAAATTGTGGTTACTTTAGATTAGAGTAAAATTATGTCCTTTTTGTGTACTTCTATCGGTAGTAACAAAGTTTTCAGGCCGCCTTATGGTAAGCAGTCACTGTAGCAACACTGGATACTATAAGATTGATTGATTGAAGAGGATTCTGAAGTAATGGCGTTGATGGTTTGCTATCATTAATACGCTGATATTAGTACACTAACAAGGCATCAAGAAATCAATTTACGTAGTTCTATCTTTTTAGACGATTGTTGCCCCTGAGACCTACAATTTGTTTTTATTGTAAATCTCACTACAAAAAGTAATGTAGAAGTTTATTGGTAAAAACATAATATTCTAGAACATTCCTAGACGAAAATTTAGGCCATTTTTCTACTGTTTATTTTGTCAAATGTAAATGTTATTGTCGGCTGAGCTCGTAATCACAAAATCTAGAATCTTGTTTTAGCGTTCCCTAGGCTGAGGTTTAGTCCTCTTGTTTCCAAGAGGGTACAGCCTATTATCTACCAAAAGCCCAAGTGTATAAGATTTTAGATATATTCAATTATTCTGGTACCACAGATTTTTAGTAATGTAGTCTTTTACGACATTCAATTATGTTTGGTAATTTGTAGTTGGTGTAGTTATTTATTAGAAATGAAAACAAAAATACATGAAATAAATGGTGAGATTGAGTAACTATGCACTATATGACTTTTTATTCCCCGAATTTCTCGCTAACATATAATCGACTTTTCAGCTGCACAAGTCACAGAAGTCAAGTTAATTGTGTACCGTGACTTCTTGGGATATATTTTATTTGATATGGAAACTAGTTTACAAAAAAGCGGACGTAATGTCACTTGGAAAAGATTGAAGCACCAAAATTGTATTTATGTGTGCGTGTACTTGCAACACCGTAATATACGAAGTGTAATGACGGACCATGTCACGCCTGTAGCGTATCCTTCGTGTCAATTTGTGTGTATTCTGCGTGTAAGTCTATAGTAGCCAGACCGCCACAGTCGTTGTTTCAAGAGACTATCTCCGCCTTTTTTCAACGTCCTTGCTATAACGCCATAAAATATAATACTCTATGTAGCCGGCTGGAATTGAGTAGAGAATGACCCTAGCACACTATTCACTAGAATCGCCTATTCACCCAGATCTCGGACCTAAAGTCGTTACTGGAAGCGTCAGTTTGAAACTGGTCTTTGTAGTCAACGTCGATATTTATGTGTACGATATATTTTGTAAGTCGGAGGTTAGGGTCAGGGGAGCGTATCCGAACGTATTAATATGGTGTGTATGGGCTATTAGCCGCCGACCTGTCGCTATACATCTATTGTTACTGGTGCATTTGGTAGCCATGCTGGCATATTTATGCTTCCTGCTTTTTGGTAGTTAGGGTCATTTTGGAGACTGTTAAAATACAAAACATGACCAGTTACTCCTAAAAAGATTTTTTGTCGTAATAACGAGGTAGACCAAAAAATAACTAAAAGCTATACATTCTATCAAGACATCATTACTAACACTCATTCTAAGTATTGCAAACGACTTAATCTACCAGTTTTATTGTAGCTATCGTGAAAAGTAGGGCCTGATATAAGGCACAGAGTTGACCCTCGTTACTTTGAGAATACAACTCTATCGGTACGTTACCACTGGGAATAGTGTTGTATTGGCTACTGGGCTCTGATCGACGTGATAAAAACATACCTTGTACGTACCGAGCTAAAGTTACGATACTTTATTGTTGCCGTACTTTTCGTTGTGTTTAGGAAAGAAAGAGAAATTAGTACGGATAGTAATAGTAACCTTATGTATTCTTTGTACGTAGGTACCATGTAATGTACATACATAAAGTCATGCTCTGTTATCTAAAAAAGGATGTCGTGGATTTCTGTTGTTCCTTCCGAAAATATCAACGACGGAAATAAAAATGTAGACTTACGAAAATTTAGTAATAAATTATAATTGAAACCAGCTACTTCGGTCGAGTTCCCGGGTGTAAAAAGTAGCCTATGTGTTACTGTTGAAGTGGTGGATGTGGTTGAATAATAGATAATAGCTTGTTATATTTCGTAGTTTTATTAAAAATCTCACAGAAAGCACATGATGGGCGCCATGCAGACGACAAAAGGGAAGAACACAGATAATATATCGACGTCTATGAGAAACTTGCCAACTTAACACTAGATGGCGCTACTTATATTATTTAACTTAAGATTATAATATTTACCTTATTACAACACACCTCCTTAAATTTATAATCTTAACATTTTATCTTACATGAACAGTATTTTAAAGTTATTACAGTTTTAATATTTTACTTAAACAGTACTTTAAAGTAATAATCTGAACTCTTAACTAAATTAATCTTAATTCAAACCTGTTTTTCAAAAATTTTGATTTATCTAGACTCTTAGTCAACATATCTGCTAAGTTACATTTTGTATCAATTTTAATTATATCAATAAGTTTGTTTTCATAATTCTCGTTTATATAATGATATTGCACTTCAATGTGCTTTGAATTTTTAGTAAAGTTACCATACTTAGCTATTGCAATTGCACCTGAGTTATCTTCATACAATTTTATTGGATAACAAAAGTTTATATCAAATGACTCACTTAACAAATTTCTTATAAAAAGTACTTCAGTTACTGCCTCTGACAATGCAATATACTCTGCAAAAGTTGAACATTTAGTTACTGTATTTTGTTTACGTGTTTTCCAAAATATTAAATTTCCAAAAAATCTTATAATAAAACCTGTTGTAGACTTCCTATCCACATTATCCCCTGCATAGTCTGAATCAACCATACAGTCTAAAATATCAGCATCTGCATTATCATAATATGTTAACTTTAGATTCTTAGTTTTATACAAATATTTTAACACCCTCATTGCATATTTGTAATGTGTTCGGTTATAACAACTTTGATATCTACTCAAATAATTAACGCTGTACGCTACATCTGGTCTTGTGCCTGTACTAATATACAATAATTCACCTATTATATTTCTGTACTTAATACTTTCATCGACCTCACTAGCTTGCTCTAATTTTAAATTTGTTTCCATAGGAGTATCATATAACTTAGTATTTACCAAATTATACTTTGCAGCCAAAGATTCAATATACTTTGTTTGACTTAATGTCATCACATTTTTATCATCATTATACTCAATATCTATGCCAATATAGCTTTTAATTTTCCCCAAGTCTTTCATTGCAAATCGTTTCATTAAACTTGTTTTCACCTCTTTTATTTTATTTTTATCTTTACAACATATTAAAAGATCATCAACAAATATTAATATGTATATTGGATCTTTGCTTGCTTTTTTAACATACAAACAGTAATCATAACTACTTCTAACAAAATTCAAAGTTTTTATAAATATATCAAAACAATCATACCACACTCTAGGACTTTCTTTGAGACCATAGAGAGCTTTTTGCAATTTGTAAACTTTATTATCTCCTGTTTTATAACCTTCTGGTTGATTTACATAAACTTCTGACTTTACATAACCATTTAAAAAGGCTGTTTCAACATCCATTTGCTCTACAAATAATTTATTTTTACAACTGTATGACAATAAAATTTTCAAAGTTTGCATTTTTCCAACAGGTGAGTAAGCATTTTCATTAAAATCTTTTTGCTGAAACCCTCTCACAACCAATCTAGCTTTATATTCATTATTACTTTTCTTTTTAAAAACCCATTTAACATCAATTACCTTTTTATCTTTTGGTTTTTCTACAATTTGCCAAGTATTATTTTTATTTAAACTATTTATTTCAGAATCCATGGCTATTTGCCATTGCTTACTATCATTGGAGTTCATCGCCTCCTCGAATGAATTTGGTACATTTGCATCAATATGGTTAACATAAATAAAGTGTGTAACTGGATTACCATATCTAGAAACTGGGATTCTCTTTCTTTTCTGTGATTCTACTAAAACGTCATTTTCTCTATTATTATTTACGTTACTACTAGAATAAGTCTCATCTGCATCTACAAAGTTTTCATCGGTTTCATATTCATTTTTAACCTCTTCATTTGAAACATCTAAAGTATTATCACTTTCCAAATCTTTATTATTTTGATTGTCTACTTTTTCCAAACAAATTAACTGAGTATTTTCTTCAATTACCTGTACATGCCTTGCATTAATTATTCTGTTATTTAACAAAACTCTGTAACTATTTTCATTATAACCCACTAAAATTCCTAGTTGAGCTTTATCATCCCATTTACTTTTTCTTAACACTTCAGGAACTCTAACATAGACTCTACTTCCATAAATTTTTAAATGCTCTACATTTGGTTTGACCCCAAAAAATATCTCATAAGGAGTTTTATTTTCAACTGTATTTGCAATAGTACGATTCTTTAAATAAGCTGCTGTTTTTATTACTTCAGGCCAGTACCTCCTATGTATTTTAGCTTCTCTCATTAAACATCTACCTATATCCATAGCAGACCTATTATACCTCTCCGCTACTCCGTTTAACTCATGAACATAAGGTGGACATGGTAACAACTCTATGCCCTTATACCTTATAAAATTATAAATATCCTTATTTAAATACTCTCTACCATTGTCACACTGAATCTTCTTGACTCTTTTATTAAATTTATTTTCTACTAAATTTATAAACTCTATAAAACACTTTGCAGTTTCAGCTTTACTTTTAATACAAAATATCCTGGTACACTTACTATAATCATCAATAAAGGTTAAAAAATATTTTTCTCCACCATAACCAGTTGTGTTATGTGGCCCATTCAAATCAGTATGAATAAGTTCTAAAATCTCAGTAGTTTTTGTTCTATTATTTTCAAAAGGTACATTAGTCATTTTACTCTGAATACAATTTGAACATTTCATTTCTGTGCTTTCAATTTTATCTGGCAAACCATCAACTAATTTATTATTTATTATCTTATTTAAGTATTGAAAATTCACATGACCAAGTGCCCTATGCCATTTTTCTTTCTGCGTTAACTTTACAGAATTTGTGCATACTTCATTTTTTAAGACATAACCTTTTAAGCAATACAAATTATTAATTTTATCAGCAACAACTATCAACTCTCTAGACTCATTATATTTTTAGCACTTTCATTTTTAGCTACTATTGTACAACTATTAGTTACCTTTGAAAAACTTAATAAATTTTGTTTTATTCCTTCGACATAATAGACATTTTCTAAATCTACATACTTCACACTATAATAGTTTTTGAAATACATTTTTACAGTACCTACTTTGGTTGCTTTCAAGGTTTTTCCATCTGGTAATTTTACATCAACAAAATCTTTCAAATCTACACTGTCATAAAAATATGAATAATCATTTATAAGATGGTCAGTGCACCCACTATCTAAAAGCCAATTAACTACATTACTATTATTATTAAATGTTACCTTTTCATTACATCCGGATACCTGGTTTACTTCTGGTTTACATACTTCAGCTGTCCATGACTGGGAGGGACCGTTGCTCGAAGATTCACCTTTAGGATGATTGCTAGATGAGTGGCCTTGACCTCTGCCTCGGCTGCGACCTCTGTAGGATCCTCTCTGATGTCCTCGCTGACCCCGACTAGACGACTGGAAACTTCCTTGAGAACTTTTTTGTCCTTGATTATTTCTCTGAGCGTGCCAACAATCCTTCTTGAGATGACCAGTCTTACCACAGACAAAACATTGAGCTCTTGTGGTGCTGGTTGTATATGTACTCACATTATTTTTCTTGTCATCGCACATAGTCATATTTTTCTCCTTTATTTTTGAATGTACATAGTCCACAGTCCTTTGTTCTTCAGGAATCACGTCCAGAAAATCTCCTATATAACTATAACTTGGTGGTAGGGCTCTGAGCAGGTATCTTAACTTTTCAGGTTCATCAATTTTACCTCCGGCTGTTTTGAATTCGTTTATGGATTTTTCAAAATCAACGAAGAAATCCTCTACTGTGTCGTAATTATTTAATTTGATCGCTTCCACTTTTCCTCGACATATAATTTGAAGAGATGTTGATTGAGTAAGATACATTTTGTCGAACTTTTGTAACATGTCAAAAGCTGTCTTGCACTCAGTGATATATTCTAATTGTTTGTCCGAAATAGTACTCATAATAATAGTCCTTGCCTTTAAATCCATCTTCTTCCATTCCGCTTCTGTATTTTTATATTTCACCGGCATTATGCCTATGGCGGCCTCGTTGCATTCTTTGTATTCCAACAAAGTAACCAACCTTAATTTCCAACTCGAATAGTTTGCCCCATCAAAAATAGGTATCATGATGTCTTCTATTTTAGCTTGTTGTGCCATATTTACGTATATTCTTGTAGATTCAGACGTTTTCAAAACTAACTTTTCCGTTGTGACCGGATAACCTCAATCGTAATTTGATTTCATAATTGCACTTCATATTTATTGACTTTTTCGTGAAACCACTTAACCACGCTCTGCTACCATGTTGAAGTGGTGGATGTGGTTGAATAATAGATAATAGCTTGTTATATTTCGTAGTTTTATTAAAAATCTCACAGAAAGCACATGATGGGCGCCATGCAGACGACAAAAGGGAAGAACACAGATAATATATCGACGTCTATGAGAAACTTGCCAACTTAACACTAGATGGCGCTACTTATATTATTTAACTTAAGATTATAATATTTACCTTATTACAACAGTTACTTCAGACCATAATCTACCTCTGCTCCAAATTTTATCCTGATCTTATCAGCCTGTAGGTAACCCAACATTCAACAAACTTATAATTGCCTTTGGTACAGTAATCATGTCTAGGAATCGAGCGGTATCGAAGCGCACAATTTAGTTTTGTTTTTAGCAGTTTTTAGTGTATATACAATTTTTCCGGATAAAAAGTACCCAGTGTTATGCCGAATATTAAAGTATATTTATACCAAATTTCATCGTAATCTGACCGGTAGTTTCTGCGTAATGCGTGAACATACAGACAGATCAACAAATATTTTTTAAACACATTTTTGGTCTTGGTATTTATCTAGTAACACACCCCACTATTTATTTTTTATATTCTTAATGTGCAGAATGTACACTTCTACAATTTTATTATATGTATAGATATCTAATAAATGAGAACGAATAAGGAATAAAAAAGACTGAAAATAGCGAGAATTGTTAAAAACATCATGGGCAATGGGCATCCATCACGGTAGGAAGGGAAGATAATTATTTCACGCATTCCGATCTTAATCCTGAGAATTGGATTTCAGTTGGACGTTCCACGTCCTAGAACATTCCACGATTATAACTTTAAACTGCCTACAAATTAAACTTATTTTCAATCAGAGTTTTTTCCAAGAATTTCCTTAATTACGCTTTTATTGAATTAATCGAGTGAGAACGTTTTGAGGTGTTGTTTTAATTATGTAATTTGTAAAGAGTACTATAGTTGGTTTGTTTTGATTTTAGTAATATGTGTTACATATTACTAAAATCAAAACTTAAAGTCTATACTTATATAGACTTATGCTATAACTATGTATGTATTTTCTGACAAATGATGGCTGTATTTTAGTTTATTTTATTTGTATTAAACGTGCTACTTAGTACCTATAGATAGTGCAAAAATACAAGTGACAAAATAGCGAATGAATAAGATTTTTTTTAATTTATTAATTACGTTCAAGTCAAAGAGTAAATAAGGAAACTACGTACACTTTTTTAGAAGCTGTAGTTTGGCGCAGTTTCTTATGCGATAATCTACTGCGGTACACATTAATTCAGTTCCTGTAGGAAATTAATATTTCCAAGGTTTGAACATACAGTTGCAATTGGTGACCTGCTTTTTTCTTTTACTTGCCAAGATCGAAATGACCAGAGTATATTTCTTTTCATGTTTAAACATCAGGAAAACGAAATATTATCAACTTAAGAAATGCAACCAATAGTTATGTGTGTTTTATGCTCAGATGTGACAAAGTGATTCTAGAATATTTGAAAAGATCTATATTGCTTACTTTTGTGTGAAATATTGTTTCTCAGTAAGCAAATTATGTAGGTAATTCTTTGTGAGAAATAAAGATATTCTAAACCTAAACCTAAAAGTTACATTGATAGTACGAAATCTACAATTGAGCGTTTAACATAACAAATCGATTGCACAGTAGGCATTACTGCATAATTAAATTCACAATTCGTCTAATACTTAAAGTACCCATTCAAGGTACGCTAATACGCATTCATAACGACTTAAACTTGTAAAGACACCTCCATAATTGTGGTAATCTGTGTAATGTCGTGGTATCACAAAGTTCATACTGTTAAGTCCTTGGTAGCAGACGTCGGCCCGGGATTAGGGAAGCGCCGTGTTACTTCGCGGTCCTAACTTTTAATCCCGCACATCACATGAGGATGTCGGGACTTTCAAAGTCGATTTTTAGTGATGTGACATTGGTACTTTTTTATTTCGAGGTTGTGGTAAAATGAATTATGGATGTTACCTACATTTATTTAATCATACTGACCTTCGTTTAATTGAGACTAACTCTTACTATTGATAAGATTTAGTGTAATATTAGGTAAATACTGTTTTTTCGCTGAGGTACTCGTATGGTACTCACCAGATTACCATATACGTTCGCCTTCACATTTTCAATTGATTCAATAGGTTAACGTTCATTCTAGAGCGGATTGTTGTATGATTAACTATCTATTGGAGACAAGCAAGGAGCAAAGCATTTTCTTTAAAAACATTTCTTTTTTAACATTTTTTACAATCTCATATCCACATCACTAAAAGTATCAAAACGGATTAAGAATATGAAACAAAATATTATTCACAGAAAAGAGTTGTAATCCGACTTGGAATTCTGTAAAATAAAATCCTCTAACAAAATTCTTTGTTTTGTAAGATTTTTACTCCAATTGTACGCAAGTAGGTAAAGCTACTTCTTGAAATCGTGCTGGAGTATTTATCGTAGTTACTTTATATTGTAGTTTACAACATTTTGAATAGAATTATATGAACAGAATAATACCAGAAGATTGTTTTACGATTTGAAAGTATGATTGATTTTTTTTAACAAGTTTACTTATGCAAACTTTATTGTATTTTGAAGTTAATATAAGTCAAAATCATATTTATTTAAAGGCACTTTCGAACGCCAACCAAAAATTTTAAGTGAAGCTATTTGCTCATTCCAAGGTGTAGATTCCTATGGAGAAAAACGATCAAGAGACTCCATAGGTAACCCTTTGCAATCGGTTTATAGGTATTTATGATAAGATACCTTTTATTCGACTAATCAAAATGAGGACCCTCTCAAAGTGAAAATAAATAAATCGTCTTTCATTTTTATACAAAGAGAAAAGAACTCACGATAAATCTTAGCACTAAATAAGGCTGGATTAACATAGAAAGAAATATCCCAGATTTAATTTAGTGCAGCAATTTGTCTACTCAAAGATTTTATAAAGACAAGGATTAGGTACACAGTTGTTAATTACGTCGTTCGTTCGCCTTTAGGCCTTAAGGTCAAATGTTCTTGACGTTTTAAGCCAATAAATGTGATCGCGGCTTAACTTTGAGCTATTAATCACATGGTACCTTCTTTTTTCAGTTTTTCGAATAAAATAAAAGGATAATGGATTTGTTTAGAAGAATGCGAATTGTTTATTTTTCACATGATCCTGTTGTTAGATGTTGTAAAAAGTTTAGTGTTTGTTTGTTAGTAAAAACAGTTGTTTTCAATTTGCTTTTGATCTATGTTTATTTAATTCATGCTTCTTTTTGGTTGAGAAGTATAAAACCTTGATTCTATCGAAAAGTCTTACATTACAAACATAATAATAAGATAGTTTTTATTTAATTTTCTAATTCTTGTTATTATTAGTCTTTTTATATCACTTCAATTGATGTAATGTCTATTAGAACCTTTTTTATATTTGAGCGACTAATAAAAAATGGCTGGAGGCCATACCCATTACCAAAGTTGGTGGAAATATGTATTTAAAATAAAATTAAATGGTTCGTTTATAAATAATACGTCGTTTATGAAAGTACACATTGCGAGGCGTGGAAACGCTACGATTATCTAAGGGGTACCCAAAAATGTAATAAAATGGACAATATCAGAGTCTGTCCCTTGTTAGATAATAATATTATTCAGATATAGATATGGCCGTTCACATACTTTTATTATTATTATGTTTCGAGATACCGTATACTGCGAATGAAGATTGCTTCGTGATCCCAGCGATAGATTCCAGAAAGTTGTGGAATGTTAGATGAAAATAATACTTGGTGTTATTTCACGTACTTATTTAAATGTCAAAGTGTAAATGAGTTAATCTTTATTTATACTTATGAGCCTTACTTGTGAGAGAAGTCAGTTGTCGACTTGCTCTTTTACCACTAGAAGATAATTAAATAAAATGCCAATACAGATGTACGTTCCTTTCTAAAAGGCCGGCAACGCACCTGTGACTCGTCTGGTGTTGCGGGTGTCCATAGGTGGCGTTGATCGCTCACCATAAGGTAATCCATCTGCTCGTTTGCCTCCTATTCCATAGAAAGTACTCTTTTGTAATAGTTCAGGTCATATCCTATGAATGAGTTATTCTTGAGTCGTATCTTTTATTCGAGAATGTAAAATAAAAGTCTCTTAAACAAAATAATTTAACTTCACTTAAACTCGTACAACTTTTTACACAAATCACTTTTAAAATGACTATGCATTTTAAAATGACTATGCATTTTAAAATGACTATGCATTTTAAAAGTCGTCCCAAAAAATTAGAACCTGTGAATTATATACGGCCATGTTTAGAAACCGCGAAAGATAAATGAGTATACATCGTGAGCTTGACATTGTGGGGATACAACCAAGGATATATATCACTTTGTTTACGTTAAGCCTCACTTGCTTCACATACATAGTTTTTCAAAGCCAGGTTGTCTCCGTGCTAAGACATTAATGGGCTATTACGTGCCATAATATGGTCTTAAACTGACGACACACGTGTAAAACGGCTCGACGAAGGCTTACTCACGTTTATCGCGATCTTCCATTATTTCCTTGTCGAATAAACGCGGAGTCACCTGGTAGCTATTAAAATTTGCTTTCATCATAAGGGCGCCTTGTAAGCGTCGAGTTTACGCGGTTAGATAATATTTCATGAGTTTTAATAAGTTGTGTGTTTTAAAAATGAAAGTTGTTTACGTTGAGGGAAAATTATTTGATTTGGTAATGAAAAAGTTTGCTTGTAAATTGGTGTTGCTATTTGTGTTGTAGCATGGGGTACCTCGTTGTGTACTCGTATATATTCTTAATGATAATCGAGAGGCGTTTATCTAAGTTAATAAAATCAACTAAAATATTCAAAAATTCAGTTTGCCATAGTTACAAAAACACCACAACAACTAATGTAATATTAATAAAACAAAAACTATAAGAAGAAGGAACCACAGGCCCCTAATAAACAGGAGTCATCGGACTCCACATTAACCTACATGTTTTATACTCCTAAAACACAAGTTCAGTACCATCAGCAAAAAGAAAAAAATGGTGAAATATCAACGCACACAAGATGGCAAACGTTTTTGTCGATTCCAGTTGCTGGTCGAACGGACAAAGTGGCGCATTTCATTTATCAGATTTTGCTTGTAGCCTCAGTGTGTGTTTTTCATCGGGCTCAGGGACCGCCATGAATTGCCAATAAAGTGCCGGGGTGACAGAGTCGACTTAAGCCCGGCGCTCACTGCTGGCATGACACGGCAGGTTGTGCCGCGGCGTACCATTGCAATCTGTTGAAAGCCCAGCCTCTGCTTCGACCACAGTGCAAGTTGCAACATTATTTCAACTACCATAGCAATCCTAATTCCTCGACCCATACCTCTCGCGAGCAAACGACATCCCAGATGGATCGCGGCATCCTGGTATCAACATAAAGTAACATGTGTCGTTTAAATAAGATTCAAAATAACTTGATTAGTAATAAAATCCTTTGAAATGCCATGCTGCATTTTGTACTGTACCGGTAGTGGGCTTCCAACTGTCGCCTACAAATGATTTCGAAAATTTCTACCCTTCTGTCTAATATCGGGAAATATGAGGACTCTTGATTGGTGTGTCTGACGCCATTATGAATGTCCGCTAATTTTCCGGTCGTTTCGTTGTCGCTTTGTTCTCTCTGCTTAGTTAAACGTTTAACATTAATATTGTTATAGTGACTGCTGGTCGGGGTTAATGATTTTTGTATTGAGCTGAGATAAATTGTATCAATGTGTATTAGAAAATTATCAATAATATCCTTTAATTTATATAAAACGTAATGACGGTGAGCTTAAAAGGCGTGGCTGATTTTGTTATATTTAAATGTGCAAAGTTATGAAATTGTGAACATTTTGTAAAATACGTGATGATAGCTTAATTTTATTTTGAAAAGGTTCGTGCAAAATTACGAATTTCTTTGTTTTCTTTACCAATTTACCTAATAAGTTGATGACAAATTATATTAGACGCAATTAGTGAGACTGGTGTAGTGTAATATAAACATTTTGTATTTTTCTGAAACATTTCTCGAAAAAGCGAGCGTGGGTTTGTCAAAAACAAAAATATTATAAGGAATAGTGATAGTGAATACTCGGGGGAGTTTTATTAAATTATTTAAACTTCAAAGAGTGGAGTGTTTTCTATTTTCCCTAGAATAATGCAAGATTTCTTGATTAGTTTAATAAATTGTGAACAAGGCGTGGGTATATACTTTGTTTGCCCTTATAATAATTATGAACAGTTCTTCTATAGTTTACACGTGTCAACTAATAATAAAAACACTATAGTACCTACAAATTGTTGGATCGCCGGGCGTCTGGATATCGAAGAGTTGTTTAATAGGTACTTGTTAAATTTCCAAAGCTTGAGACCCCATTGTCTATTGGTACAGGTGTAAATTAACTAAATATAACGGTTTACTAATATAAATATTCGTATACTGAGAAAAGCTCTTCTAGTTTCGAGTCACAGAGGGACTCTTCCTCATGAGATTTTTAATTTATTTAGTACTAGTTTCTACCCGCGACTTTGCACGCGCAATCCCGTTTTTCCCCGTTCGATTTGGATTATCAGTATTTTTTCTGTTTTAAGAACCTTCTTCTAATAGTAACAAATACAACAAAAAAAGAATTAGTAAAATCGGTCCAGCCAATGCGCGTGATGCCGTGACCAAGGGAAAAAGGATTCATTAATACATTATATTTCACGTATAATACGTCTCACGATTGTTATTATAAATAGTACAGAAGTATTTTTTTGAATAAATTGATAAGATGTTAAAATTAATATTTACGTTTACTACTATGGTATAGCAATGAGAAATATACCGATTTAAAGTAATTATGTACCTACAACTGGCATAGAAAAAAGTATTCAAACAATCATAAACGCGAGCGTTGATGTATGGTTTACCTCGGATCAATGTCTAAAAGTACATAAGTACTTGGAATTGATGTGTGGTAATCTCGTAAGCCATGGGATTGTGATCCGTAATATATTGAACTTTTCAACCCCATTGCTCATAAGAGATAAAAGAAAACATGACGTGGAAATAGCATCACATGCCTTAAAATCAAACGTTTGATAATCCCTTTAGAGATCCTGTTAACTAGTTCATATTGAATTTCTCAGACACATATTAGATTTACGTAACATTTATGTGAAGAATAAAATCTAAATATACTGAATTACTTATTTTGCCGAAACATACGCGTTTTATTTAATGTCATGACATTTTCGTGATATTTATATAAAATGTATAAAACATAATTGATATTTTTACAACATTTAGGTACTTGGTAATTATGGTAAAGGGGCGGTTAGCTAAGTATCCAGAAAGTTAAGTTAAATAAGTTGAGTGCATACTAATAATGTGGGGGAATAAAGGTCTGTGTAACCTATAAGAAATGTAAAGGTTAGGTTAAGCTAAAACCTCATTATTATGCTAAGAACATGAATATCGTACACTCCCACACATTTTCTAGAAAAAGGGTGATTTTGGTTATAATTATGCATAAAATAATTTATCGTAACAAGTTTTTCTTAAGTAATACTCTGATTATAGTTAGACAAATAATCACGCTTTGAAAACTTCCAACAACTTTGTATATTTTTCATTACAAAAGCCACATCGTAATTCAAACCAAAAAATACATTATAAATTTAAAAATTACTCAAATTCTTCAATTGATACAATTTGATCGGAAAAATATACAACAGTTTGTTTTTACATTTCTCCCTCCATCGGGCTGTCAAAATAGTCGAACGAAATGATCGGCGCGCCGACCCGGAGTCGTAGAGACGGGGCGACAGTGAAAATATTTTGTTTCGATCACTTCAGAACACCGACATCGGCGGTAGCTCGCACATTAAGGCCAGTACTTAAATCCCGTCTAAAATTGGCTGGCCGTAAATTTTAGTTAATGTCTGTAGAAACGATCCGACACGATATAGAAGAGGAATTTCGGCAGGCCAGACAACATTTTCCCTCACATAATGTTCAGAAAGCGAAAAGTTCATGTCTGGCCGAATATTTACATCACTTAAACTGTTAGTTCAGAGTGCCTTGTGTTGGGTAACGAGCCTTCTTATAACATTCGAAATTTTAACATTCTTGACCAACTTATCATAATATTTTTCTTGACAGGCATGTTGTTAAGTCCATTTAATAAAGGCGAATATATACGTACCATATACTTACGTACATAATTATTTACGATATACTGATTAGACCTATTTACTTGACAGATGAAAAGCGGGCATGCTGAGCACCTCTTCAAATCGTTCTGAGGTAAGAAATAAAATATATAAAAGTTATCATACTAGATAAAGTGTCTACATTGATACTTCTTACAAATTATTTCAAAACTATTGAGTTTATTTAAAATGATTAGAAAGGCTACAGAAGTCAATATCCTCAACAGAATTCCATTAAACTAAAATCATTTCATCGCTTCCTTGATCTTAAAATACAGAGTCATTCCAACAAAAAGATGAGTTCTTCAATCTAAATTATTCGACCAAATGTCCATTTTTAATTTTAAGCCTGATTAGCCATTGTTAGGAAAGCTGTCGGCCGGTCTATCGGTCGTTACTTTTCAATTTTGGCAAGAGGGAATTCAATAGAAAGAAAGAAAATCAAACAAAAACAGTTTGGAAAAAAGTAAATGACAATAGTGGATGGAAGATTTCAATTAGGTGGTGGTGTACGAACAATGGATGCCGGAATACTCGGTGCGATGAAAGGAGAGGCCTGCCGCGTGGAGAATGCAGTCGCTAAGAAAACGTCTCGTCTGCTCTCTGGTTTATTTGAAAGTTTTTAATGTCACCTCTTATTCGGATTTTATCTCGTATTAAATATCATGATTGGACTTTGTTGATTTTTGGAGGTAAATGGGTTGTTGGGATCTTTAGGTCTATTTAAAGTATGATGTGATTGGTGACATTAGGGTGGCAAATTGTATGTGTGTTATGAAGAAGTGACAAAATGAAGTTATTACTTCATGTTACACCATATTATTATCATGTTATCCAGTGACTTTAAAATGGTTATAATATCTGACAGTACATGAAATAAAAGCATTGATGTAATGAATGTTAAGCTTCTATCATGAAAGCCGTAATTACAAAAGGATTTTTTTAGACGTTGTGTGAATTTTATAGCCATTATAAAGGTCTAAGCTTTTGTTTTCCATATTACATCAACAGACAGTTAGCCTCATTAGATTAGGCCTTAAATGTCCTTCTTTTCATTAAAAATCTCTTTTTGAACAATGAAACGTAATTATTTGCCTTTTCTATGGAAAAAAAATTGTGTAATGGATATACTTTGTCTTTGGGCACATTGTAGTGAGAATGGAAACTTGTCCGGTTTGAAATTCGAATTGTTTATTTTTAATTTTTAATTAAGATCTGGACTGTTCTGAATTATTATTAAGGAGTAATATCCTGATCGCTTTGATCTATTTGTAGAAATAGGAGAAGAAAATTTTATTAATAGACTGGAATCAACTTCGTTAGGAGCGGAAATCGAACTGCTCCTACTACTCAATCGTCAGTTATAAACGATTTTAAGTAAAGGTTTATCAATTTAATTTTTTAATTTTTAATGAACAGTTTTCTGATCATACGCATTGAGCTTAAACTATAAACTAACAAATATATTTAAAAGCATATTAATACAACGTAACATAGAGAATTTCTTTAGAATTTAAAAAATACTGGTTTCTATTTTAAATATGAATTTATATTAATTAAATTTGGAATCAATAGCAAGGGTTATGTTTTGATTGTATGTTCTAACTTAGAATCATTTTTGATTTATTTTTGTTAAAATATTTGCATGCCAAATTTATAGGCGAGATATGATGAACTATTGTTATGTCATAAAATCTGTAAACCACCATATTTCAGGCAAATAAATGAATTTATCTATCTATCTATCTATCTATAGTTTGGAAAAAGTAAACATAGACAATCTTTAATTTAATTCACAAAAAGTTGATACAAGTTGGTAGACTTGCCAATGAAATTTTAGATTTTAGAAATTTGAAATGAGACAAAGGGAAAATCAACGCAACCAACTCTTTGATGTAACTTTCCGAATAAAATACACTTCATGTAATAATAAATTGTAATAAATACTTAAAATCTCAGTACAAAAGGCTTATTTCTTAACTTTCAAAAGCTTCAAATCATTGGGGTTAGAAAATTATTTTTATAGTGCAAAATATATAAAAGTATTCATAATTTTCATTTCATTTGACTGAAACGTACCTATTCTAAATAATAATAAAAATAAAATGAAGTACAAAATAAAATTAAGAATCACTTAAACTATTAAACAGTTCTTCAAACAAAACACTAAAAAGCACTTCACGACTAAAAAGTAGATGTTAATAAAAAAGTGATCCTAATTAATCTTCTCAAGTAATTTGCAGAAGGATTTACTAATTAAAAACCTCTTTCTAAAATCTGGTTTAAAGTAATTAAACCCGTTGTCCACGTAACCGCCATCCTATTAGTTCAACACTCTTGTCGCCTGAATTTCAGGCCATCCTTGTGTAAAAATCTTGACGTACCATTACGGGGTTCGATAGTGATTTACGATGCGTCTTAAACATATAAAACTAGGGGTTTGTGTACAATGAGCCCCTTGACGTGACGCATGGTTTTTTTTTAATTTTTACGTGAAATTATTGTGCAAATCGGGGCCCGCTGGATGCAGTGCTGGTTCCTTCAAACGCCAGTTGGAAGTCATTGAGGGAGAGGCCTATTATGTTCAGCGGTTCAGTATCTGATGATCATCATGACTAAATAAAAAAATACATAATTATTCTTGCAAATAACAATTATGGTACTTGTATGTGATCGATGCTAATGTCAATTGCAGGAAGAGAAGGGCTCTTATATACTCGAACGTTTAATAAAATTAGGAAGTAGAATATTTTCTGTTCTGTTTCTCATAACCGTAAGTGCTTGTAGTCAAGTAAAGAGAGTAGTGTTATTCTCTTGGAGCACTAAGTGTCAATTACATGAAGTAATTTAGTATCGGCAGCACAATAAATGCAAGGTACACTGGTACTGTTACTGCTGGTTGCTATAACAATAAAGCCACGTGTTTATCGTTGCAGTATTCTGGTCTGTTCAGTATCACTAGTACTATAATATTCGTGTTATAATAATAGATTTTTTAAGATTATTTAGATACTACTGACAAATGGTACACACTACAACGAAGGCAAACGTCATGAGGAAACCTGGGCTTATAATTCCTAATTATAGGTTTAAAATTGCCAATATTGAGCACGCGTAGTGATTAATGCTCAAATCTTCTCCGTACGTGAAGAGGCCTGTGGTTAAGTTAGGTTAGGTATTAAATAGGTATTGAATAGATGAATATACATATAATATAGAATAGATAATGAAATTTAATGATTTATCTTGAAGTTATGCCTGAGTTGGGTTAAATCTACATAAGTAAAATATGAATATGATAATGACTTTAAAATTTCATTCTGTCCATTGTGATCTAAACCTGATTTTTTTCTTCTCGAAAAGGTTTAGTTTTAGTTTCTAGCATTAATGTAATATTTTAAAATATCAGTTTAACTTCATTTCATAAAAATACACACATTCATTTTTTTGCGACAACATAGCGTTAAAATCATAAAATTAAAAAGTTTGTGCTCAGTATTTGATTTGATCTAAATTATGAAGGGTCAAATATTTTAACAGCGAGACAGATTTCAGGACAGAAATTAAATTGTAATTTTTAGATTTACGATTCTTACTTGTTACAAAATTAATGTTGAAAAATATTTGAGCAGCGTACATTGTGATTTTATATTTCGAATTACTTAATCCAGTTTATTTCTTACCTTTTTAAGTTAGCTAAAAATGTCTTCGGTTCAAAGGTCGTGGAGTTTCAAAGAAAAATAAATTCCTGAGTTTGACATTTTTGTAGTACTTGAGGAAATGAGTCGGAGCGTAGCAAATCGGCAGATCTGCTACGACTTTATATCATCGTAGACGCGTGACGTCATACCGCTACGCCGTAGCAACATAGGTCGAGAAACGTAGCATATTCGAAATGTAGTAAAAATATTTTATGGAGTATAATGTTCTTTGATAAATGGCTAGACATGTCGCTTCCCATTCGATAAGCATGTCTGAACAATAACTTTATAGTAAAATCCGTGTGTCTGTGCTGTTCTGTCAAACTTAAGTTTAGGATTCAGTATGTTGTATAATATTATTACTTATACATATTATATAAATATTACGTAATAGTTTTATTTCCCAATTAAGAGATATTTAATTTTCTATTATATTGTATTTGACCTAACAAATATATCTACATATGTGCAAAATAATATACATATATCACAACCAATATCTTAAAAAATGTTAGATCAAAGCTCAGACTCTGGAAACCAACACTAAATTGCCAAAAAGAGACCGAACTATAAGCCATAAATCCAGCTTCAAGTATATCTGTCAAGTAAAAAAGAGAAAGCAAATAGAATATGTTGATCAAATTGAATTTATTGCCACTGAATTCTAACATGAATCTGCAGAACGAAAATAGAATGTTCGCCTTCGTTTTTGACTGTCACGGTGATACAGAACCCAAGGTTTATAGTTCTTCAATCGACTGTATAATATCGCCATTTCCTTAGGACGCCTCCTTAAAGATTGCGGCTTGAAATATTTGTGTGATTTGAACACTAGACATAAAACAAAAGAATGGCTTTTGTCTTTTGTTTTCAGTATGAGTTTTAAAAAGTTTAAGGTTTTTGTAATGGTCGCGAGGAGCTAGATGCATAGGTTGTATTTAATTGGTTGATCATAAAACTATTAGGGCCGATCTATGATCAGCAGTGGACGTTGTTGGGACGTTGTGGGTGATAAGATGACGAACATTTTGGTTTAACCGCCTAGTTGGCGTAATGACGGGCACCCGTAACGTAACGTAACAGAATAATGTGGTTCCCAGTGATAGTGTCTATAAAAGGAGAAATCAAAGTATGGACTACGATTATTGTACCCAAAAAAACGATTCCAATTGAAAATTCTCATAACGTTTTACACAATCTTGAAATAGTACAAGTCCAACAACGTCAGTGTTATAACAATTAAAAGTACCCGTAACGGACGCGCATGCATGAAAAGACTGATGACTGTCAATGAGGTTTGTAATCGTATCAATTGGCGTTCCATAGTCTCTTCCTACCCTCATGGGAGACAGACGTGAAGTTATATATGTTTGTATGACAATCATATCAATAACAACAGTTACATGGTAACAGATAAGAATATTTGTCTAGTATTATCCACTTAGAGTGCGGTTGGCAATGATAACAACCTGTATACCTGTATGGAAGGGAATTTGATAAATGTAACATACGGGAGGCACCTGCGATATGCCGGTAATGTATCAAGCCATTTGCTCCGTACTACTTTCCTTTGTTTCCTCTTTATTTGCTTGTATGGTTTGTAACTGGATAAAGTAATATTTATTGTATTGTTTAACTAGCAGGAAAATGCAGATTTGTCACCTTTACTCTTTATATAGTTATCCTAAGAGCTGGCTAAAGGACTTATACATTTGTTACGCCTGCTAAGAGTGGAGCTTAAGGTAAAATCTCTTACGTCATCATCATCATCAGCCGAGACGTCCACTGCTAAGGCCTCCCTTTTACGTAGAAGAGATTTATAGTACAGCAGAGGACTGACACAGTGTCTGTTGATGATTAAATATCTAAAACCAAACAATTTCAGTCGATTAGATTCATAGAAGGTTTGGAATATCTTTATTTCTCATAAAGAATCACATACATAATTCGATTACTGAGAAACAATATTTAACACAAAAGTAAGCAAAAAGCGCACAGTAGTACGTATATATAAACAAACAAAAACAATACAAAAAAAAGTGTCAATGTGGCGAATATAAAAGAACAAATATAAACTTTTACTATTTAAAAATGTGGGCAAAGCGATATATTAACAAAAAAAACAGAATCTAGTAACTCGGGCAGACCAGTAAACTATAACAAAAATATGAAGTAAATGTGGGTAATCATGTCAAAATTATTCTGTCTAGTATATACCTCATGTACGAAATGGGTCTTATATTTCAGACCATACCTGACCTTGTTTTATATTCAGTATTCAAATAGTTACTAATACGCAAATGTCTAATATCTCTCTGTCTAGCTTAGTATTGTTGACGAAATCCATGTGATATCTATCTAAGTTAGGAATTATTTCAATGAACTGTACTTAAGTAAGTTAGGGATTTATATAATGTTTTTGGATAACGGTTTGTTCTATTACAAAAGACTTAAAGAAAATAAGTGAAGACTATTTTTGTTAATCAGTCTTTTATACAGAAATTTAAGGGACGAACACCTAATACTTATATGGGAAAGATGATTAGTATGGGTACTTGAACAGCACCGCTTACACGCCCACGATAGCAGTGTTGTTGCTAGTGTATTATCGGGCTATATGCCCAGATGAAGTCGGTATCTTCTACGAGGTCATAGTGAAACCATTTTACTAATCAAGCTGGTGCACCGGGTTGCCGGGTCTCCGGCTGGAAGAGCAGAAGTAGGAACGAGGTGGTTTTTGGTCAGCAAGAGTGATCTGATACTCCCTATCACCTCACTCAAGGTGGGAAAAGTGGATGATATTCCCACCGTCAAAAAGCCCATTCGTCGTTTGCATCAACAGCCCGTTAAAGTCTGGGCGGGCGGGAATATAATAAGAAAGGGTTTGTCAAAATCTCCACGCTTCGCAGGCAGGTTTTGAGTACCGCCACATATTTCTTCCAAATGACAGTAAATTCACTACACTAGTTAAATGCACACTAACAAAGCTCCCAAAGCGCCTCTAAATCTCTAAATAAAACTAACACGGCTACATTCGCAGCCACCACATTTCATTTTAATTACCCATTTAATTCTAACAACAACAAAATGAACATTAAATTCATTAAGTGAAACTACTGTAATGAGGGAACGAATTCATACGGTATTGCAGGGAATTTCGAAAGTTTAATGTGAAATTAATGCAGTGTTTTGCATATGCATTTTGAGTTGGAAAGCTTTGAGAATTTGTCGGTGGTTGGAGGAGATTGCGTTCAAAGTTAGACGGATTATATTGAACGATTTCTAGAGTTAATAGGCTTGTTAAAGTAGTCGGATTGGTGATGTATGTTGTAAGATCTATGTTTGTTTAAACCAGATTATTGTCATCTTGTTTAAACACATTGGAGCAGGCGATGAATTTTAAAGACTTGTTAGCCTAACTTGTAAAATATGTTTTAAATTAGCTTACATTACATGAATCACATAAAACCAATATATACCTACACCTTTTTCGAGGTCGTCTATTATCTTAATTAAGTAGTACTATACATTAATCCAAGTTGATGATTACAATAGCAATCACTTCTAAGTAAATGTTACTTTTTCATTACAATTCTCATTGCTTTGTCGCGTTCTAAGACTTCCCAGATTAGATGAGATTTGTCTAATCTCAAGGGATTCTCTACGAGTGTAATTATCATTTGAAATTAAGCTTAGAAGCATAAAAGATATAAATCTGACTAATTTTGGTGTAGTAATAAGATACCCGAGTGTCGACCCGTTGGGAACATGTTCCAGTTGGAGCGACTCATTAGTTCATGTCCTACCCTATAGGGGGCACGCCAGGCTATTTATTTCGTTTCCCAATTAGTTCAGGATCCCATGTCAATAGGTGAACTATCTTTCTGATTTTTCCTTGGGATAGATATTGCCTATATATTAAGGAAGAACTTATGAGATACAATTAATAGGGATGGCCATTTAAAAAGTGAAGTATTAGACAGATTATTTATATAATACAATGTTTCACACAAAATTATATATATGACTGCCTCGTTGGCCGAGTGGTCGCAAGTACGACTGCTGAGCAAGGGATCTCAGTAGTAGCACGGAGTCTGGAATTGTGCCCTGTATATGGCAATAGGCTCACCCCCTATTACATGGGACTCGGAACATAAATAGTGAAAAGTGGGTGTTACATTGTACAGTGGCATAATGTGCACCTCTGCTAACCCCTTCGGGAATAAAAGGCGTGATGTTATATTGAGAGTACGATTTGAACTGTAGTTCGGAATTAAATAAGTCTATTTAATTGGCATATAGAAAAACTGAAACTCTCTATTCTATCCAAAGATCAAAATACCTCTACTTATTTCAATTAGATAGACAAGTCTTGTAGACCTAACGAAGCAGTAAAAATATACACACTTATCTACAGGATGTCCTTAATTATATGTATACGTGGTCCTTTTGCATGTGTGTGCAAAGTTGTTTGTCCAACTAAAGAGGTTTATTTACACGAAGTGAACCTTTTTAAAGCGGTTAATGTGAACAGGTAAAGACCATTTCTTGGGTACCACGGGACTAACTGTGTACGTAGCTACGTAAACAATTTAGGATTTTAAACAGTTCGTCGGGTTTCGTTTTAATTTAATTTACTTTTTTAGATAATATTAATTAGTATGTAATAAAAAGTTTTGCTTAATACATCAAAAATGAATTGTATCATAACAACTGATTTTAATAGTCCAGTATATCTCCTTACTTATAACTATTTTAATAAAATGCATCAATGTATATTATATCTTTTAAAAAGGCCTATCAATTTCGTCCCAACCAGAGAAATATTAGAAGTAGCTATATCCATAGTTCCAACCACTCATCAATTTGTGTTCATTTCGAAATTACTCATACTTACACGCAAATTCAAAATTTATTCGAACTAAGTAATATTGGTGTAACGTGACGTCATTTCGATGTAGCACATTCTGCCGGCAATATGAATTGCCAGTGGTAAATAAATATCTCCAATAATATTTAGGTAGCTTCATATCGGAACGTGTTCGAATGTCAACATACGAGTGACGTATTTTTCCAACGCTTTCAAATATGGAATGTGTGCATTCATAGACTTTTAAAACGCTTTTTTAAATCAATTTGACTTCATTACAAGACACATGGCGATAAATATTGTTATGTTGTTTTTTATGTGTTGAAGTTGATTTTAGTGTTACATTAAATACTTTTATTGGTTTAAATTCTGTAATCTTTGGCAAAGATATAACAACCAAATTTTTGTGTCCTTCTTACTTTTAAATCACCAATCAAAATAATGTTACGGTTGACTATAAACAAAACTCACATTAAAATGTTGACAAACACTGGTAAGTACCTACAGTCGATTGTCGATTTTAATACTCTTTAGTTCCTTTAAATCCTAATTGAGGCGAAACGTCAAGTAGGCTTAAGAATACGATCGAATGAAAAGGTAGGCTTATACAGCCTCCAAATCTATGAATAAATACTTCGATCCCCAATTAACCTTTAAAACCAATTCGATTCAAGAACAACTCGATTACGACTGCCTAAGCTTAGCAAACGGTAAAAAGATTATCTCTTTATTGCTTTCAAACTTGGAGAACCGATAAGGCCAATAAATAAATAGGAGAAAAATAAAATAAAAACCTTATTCCATTTTCAAATGCAGGCTTCCTTTTATAAATTCTTGGCCGTCTATAAAATGATATTTCATGGCGAAAGTTGAAACGGTATTGCCAATCAAATCAATAGCGAGTCATCGAATCTACTTTGAACAAAGTGGGCTCGTACCGTGCGGGCCGGAGTGAAATTTTAAGGGTCATAAATATAGTATGGCCTTAGAGCTCCGATCGATTATATTGTTCTTATTTTTAGACGATTTGGGTGATTAAAATTTGGCTCTAAACATGCTCATATTGCGAGGCCAATTTTTGTTTTTATTTTGGTCTACTACGATTTCTTCGGCACGTGTTGTTATGAACGATTTAATCAATAGTCCTAACCTTTTTAAAAGGCGAATTTTTCAGTAGAGTAGAATTTATAATACTGATGAATATTTTTGTGCTCCTAAAAGACGTAGCTTCTATTCTCATCTTCAAATGCGAGTTTATTAAGTATTAATCCTAGAAAACAATAGCATCGCAACTCATAAGCTCTGAGATTGCAAAGATCCAAATGTTTGGTGGTTCTCTTTCACGACTTAGGACTTAAGTTATTAACTTTGTCTATTGAGTCATAAGATTTGCGGTAAGTGGTAAGTCAATTATCAACTGCGACTGATAATTTTGATTAACAGGTCATTGACATTGTTGTACAATACATTTCATATTAATTTATTGTTAGTAGTAAAGCTGGGTTGGATTTTGAGCTTAAGGTAATTGTTGGGTGTCTTTGAATGAAGGCTAAAGCATGAATATGATTTATTACTCAAATTTACTTAGTGTTTTATGCACTAAGCAATTTATAGTATTGTGTGTAAATTGTAACATTAACGAATTCTCTGAGCAATGTAGGCAACAAAAATTATGTATAGGTTTTTATGATCTGTGTTCCATCCTAGCGTTGAATTTATAAAGCTTCAAGTGTAAATGAAATAACAAATCAACTTTTTCAAGCGATTCTATAATTGGGAAAACAGCCAATTAAAACTTTACACTCAATATATACCATTTCTAGAGCACTGGCATCATCAAACCAATTCAGATTCAACAGCGACCATAAAGCAACAAACACATTTAGGTACGCATGAAGGGCGTATGCAAAATCGTTTTAGAGCGAGCATAGAGCACAAAAGAGCAGATATAAATCTAGTGAGCCAATGCTACCAACATAAAAGCTTTACGACGCGACGTATGACAAGGATTGTACTTTTTATTCGCATGCATGTAGTCGCGACAACGCCACTGAACGCCACTGTACCAGACTTAATAAACAAAGAAATGCGCGCTCTCGCTGTATTTTTATTGCAGCGCAATACTATACAATTTTGCTTTCATGAAATGCTCGCAACTCGAAAGTGTACCACTTACATGAAATGTTTTGATTCCAAAGATTAATGCTTGTCAATAAAAACATATGGACTGTTTATATTTTATGGCCGATATCAAGAAAGATTGATATGAGTACTGAGTGACATCAATCTCGATTATTTATATTTATATCCTTTCTTGTACGAAAAAAAAAACAATTTATTTTATGGCTTCTTGTTTCTGTAATGTTATAGATGCTTCTGAATGTTTTCTGTTGTATTTTGGATGGATCGCTCCTCTATGTGCAACGATGCTTTAAATTAAAGTCATTTGAATCTCTTCTGCTTGAACCGTAAGCGTTTATTAGGGGAATTAAGTGGAGAGATACACAAGAACAGCGTTTTGTAAATAACATTATACGTTGTATAAACGATTGTAATTAAATTTATACATTATCTGTATCAAATTGGAGTGTCTGTCTATAATGTTAAAATAACCGTTTTTGGTTTAATTAACTACATGCATATGAATATAGCACTTACAAAATATTATTTTTTTTATTTTTGTCTGTCTCTCTGCTGTATGTCTGTTTATAATGGCTAATCTTTGGAATGGCTGAATCCATTTTGTAAGATTTTACTGGCTGGTAAATTTGTTTTGGACAATAGAAAAAAAAAGTTAAAAAAATAATATTCTACGAGGACGAAATTATATAAATAAGTTTTGCAGTTACAGTCTATTGTGTACACGTACATTGCGACATGCAAGATACACATACATTTATTATTGTATTTATTAGGTTTATATATTTACTTATGAAAGCGGTACATTAGCGATCGTGCTACAATTTTAGGTAGGCCACAATATAAATGTGAACCTTTTTACCCGATATTTCAGTTTGGTATAAGATAAGACGTAGGTAATATAGAGTTGGAGATAAAGTTTAATCTTCCTCGCTCCTTTCTTATATTTACAAATTGCGATTGTATTGCTTTCTAGATACAGTAATATTATAAGTACCTATCTTGTTTCGTCTAGACTACACGTACTAATAAGGGATTTTAACGAAATTTTAATGTGTTAATTTTATACTACTTATTAACCATGTACACTAAGTATTTTATTTATGAACCATCTTCCTATAACATAACATCACCTGCCAAATAACTCTAGTAAAACTTTGACCGACCCGGGAATCGAACCCGAGACCGACCACTCGGCCAACGAGGCAGGCCTTCCTTTTATTACTAAACTAACTATATTAAATAGTGAATAAAAATTATTGCCTTGTTAAAAGAATATAAACAACATTTACAAGATATTAAATAGTACCTACCGTAAATAGTAATAGCAGTTAGAAAATGCATAGACGATAATGGTGTGGGAATCAAGACGAGACGTCTACCTATAGACAACAGACTTATGTCGGAAGGTCTTTAAGCGTCAGATTTCAACGTCGACCTTGAGACGATGCGACGGTAAAGTGCTTGAGTAAAAATGTTTGTGTTTAAAATTAACTATATACATATTATATACGTAGGTACCGCAATAATGTCCCAAGGCTAGAGTACGTTGATTTTAGTTTTAAATAAAGCTAGTATGTAAATAGAGATAAACTTTTGCATATAATATCGATATTTTATCGATATTTATTTGACTGCCTCATTGACCGAGTGGTCGCGAGTGCGACTGCCGAGCAAGGTGTCTCGGGTTCGATTCCCGGGTCGGGCAAAGTATTACTGGGTTTTTAAAAAAATCTCAGTAGTAGCACGGAGTCTGGAAATGTGCCCGGTATATGGCAATAGGCTCACCCCCTATTACATGGGACTCGTAACATAAATAGTGAAAAGTGGATGTTACATTGTACAGTATCATTAAGTTCCGTAATGTGCCTACACCTTCGGGGATAAAAGGCGTGATGTTATGTTATGCTATGTAATATTTATTTTCAGGTATAATAATGATAAGATTGGTAAATAACAATATTGTTGGGCACGAAGTTTTGTATAAAAGTAGTTATGTATAATATATGAAGCAAAATAATAAATATGTAAAGAAATTGAATTAAGTTAAAAAAAAATACGCAAATAATGAATTCCATCTTAGTGCCACAAAGTGGTGTAAGGTGATAGGGTACGTGTGGTGGCTATTGCAATTGCAACTCTTATACCGTCTCTCTCATATTTGCAACACACGTACGCCTTTTACTTACCTCCTCTTTGTGGCTATGAAATTGGCGATTGTGTGTAATGATTGCAATCTTGGGAACATCGATACAACTATGTGATCTAATGTCTTGATATGGGTGGTATTGGCATCTTGAGATTAGTTTTAGAAGTATATATAAGTAGCATTAAAAACGTAGATACTCGGCATTTTTTGTTAACATTACGAGATGTTATAAAAAGTACCAGAGTATAAAAAAATAAAAATGCCTCTTGTAATATCTTATAGTATAACTAAGAAATCTAACTATAACTAAGTAAGTATTCGTCTCATATGTATATTAAAATTTTATACACCCACTTAGGTTTTTTTTTTTTTTTTTAAGGGGGGAAAATCATCGAATGACTGCTCCCGCCTGGGTGAGGCGGAAGGGAGTGTCAGACTCTTACTGACTAAAAACCACCCCGTTCCTTCTCCTGCACGTCGAGCCGGAGCCCCGGTTACCCGTTAGGTTCTCCGCGACTCCGAATCGGCATCGGCCCTATTGGGCCCCATCTGTGGTGGTCTGATGGCTCTTTGAGGCGCGCGCGGAACGCGACGCGCCGTACGCTCGGGTCTGTTTCTGGTCGGACGGGGAGCCACCCATGCTCGCCGTCCGCAGGCCCGCGCTTACGGTGGCCGGAGATCGTCCCGCGATCCCCGACGCCCGGTGTGTCCTTCGCGATGGCTGGGTTGCGAGGAGGCAGCGCTTCGCTGCCTCACGCGTCCCGCCTCCTCCTTAGCTAGCATGACTGCTTCGCAAAAGGAGGAGACGGCATCCCAGTCCCCCTCGCTCCGCATCATGGCCTGCACTAGGCCCGGACGCGAGAGGTCGCCATCGCCGATCACTTCCCTGAGGGCACGGCGGTGCTCAGCCCACGCAGGGCATTCTCCCACTGTGTGTTCCACCGTGTCCTCAGGGCGGTCCTCGCAGTGATGACACCCGGGCGTTTCCTCCCGCCCCATCAGACACAGGTACCTCCCGAAACTTCCATGTCCGGTGAGGACCTGCGTCAGGCGGTAGGTGAGGACGCCGTAGCGTCTCTCAAGCCACTCCTCAAAGAGGGGACTTACCGCTGCAATGGCAGCGAGCCCAGCCCTCGGTTGCGACAGTCGTTGCTGCCATTCCGCCATGAGATCGCGCCGGAGCTCATCCCGCCACGCACTTATCTGGCGCGGCAGCGGAGTTTCGCCCCGGCGACGTGCCTCCGCGCGCATGTTATACACGCGCGCGAGCACCTTCGCCTCCAGATCCCACGGCGGTAATCCGGCAAGGAGGTTCGCCGACTCCCCAGAGATCGTGCGGTATCCGCGGATCATTCGGATCGCCATCCCACCCGCCCGGAGGTGGCGCGTTCCTGCGGCCATGAAAACACATGGCCTCGGACTTGTGGAGCGCCACCTCGAGTCCCAACTGCCGGATTCTATCAACGACTGTCGCAACCGCACCCACTTATGTTAGGGAGATGGAGACCAACTACAACTTTAATAAATAAATAAATACAAAGTACGTACGCCTGTTACTTACCTCCTCTTTGTGTCTATGAAAAGTGCAATTTTTCGAGACTTAATACATAATAATACACAAGTAAACAATTTTTTGTTACAAATCAAAAAGTCATAGTACAAAATTAAATCCCTGACCTCCGTACTAGGAAAACACCTGTCTCACAGAGATTAGTGCCCTCATGGGCTTGTAACATTCCGATCCTAGTTTCTACATAATAGTAGCGGACTTTATATAATTTATTCCCTAACAGTCCTCAAATTCCTAATGCCAGAAGGCCAGTAACGCTCTTGTAACGCCTTTGGTGTTAAAGGTATCCATGGGCGACGCTGATTGCTTACCATCAGGTGATCCGTCTGCTAGTTTACCGGCTTATTCCAATAAAAAAAAATGAAATCAATTTAGGATTGACAAACAGCAAAAGGAAAAGTATATGTTATACAAACAAGATAAAATGAAAAACAAATGGAATTGGTTATGTGAGTGTGAAATTAAATCATAATAATTTAACGAAATATTGGGTGAGCCCAAAATGAACAATTTACTATTGTTTCTTTAAATAACTTATTTGTTATTGTTAAGTTGAAATGTCACGATAAGTTAGAGATGTTAAGACATCGTAGATAAGCGTGGGTTCCAATTAATATGCCGATAGCCCATCTGTTATTATTATACAACAAACTTTAAACTTTAAAGGTAAATCTGTCAAAGTTATTTTAATATCCTTAATTTTCCATTATTGCTAGACATAATATTTTATACAGTCATTTTCATCGATATTATTATTTCAAATGCGAAAGTGTGTGTGTCTGTTTATTAGTCCATCTTTTACTGCTAAACGGAGCGACGAATTGACGTGATTCTTAAGTGAAGATGGTTGAAGAGATGGAGAGTGACATAAGCTACTTTTCTCTGTTACTGATCCCCACACTTCCCTAATGTGATAGGTGAAAATTTGTATCTACGGAGAATTCTGCTATTTTGAAGGTGGAAACTAATAAAAAGATTACGCTTTTGTAAAAGCCCACAATCCTTTAAAATTTATTATATTATTATGCTTAAAATGTAGTTTAATAATAATTTATCTTTTACGAAGCGCTGGCTTTATATAACAACATCAGATATTACGGTAAAGCTGAAACGTGGCTAAATATTTTTGCGTTATTATAAATGTGCGTATATATACAATATACGTGGCTCGTAAACTTTTACTGAAATTAATTTTGTTATCATAATAATTGTGTATTCCAATTGTTGAAATTCCCGGTAGTTAGGCTTTATCTCTGTTAATTTTCCTGGCCATGTACATACATAGTACCTATCATAAATTAATAAGTATATTTATCTGAAAGGATAAATATAGAGAGAATTTAGGTGTATTTTAAAGAGAACACCAGCAGACGAGTTTGAATTTTCGTATTCGGAATCCTCCGTAATGTAGCCTTATATGGAAAAGAGGTTTTAGATATTTTTTTAAGAGAGCATAAGAACAACTGCTGCCTCTAACCCTTGCTATTCAGAATCCTTTTATCTCAAATTATAAAATTACAGATATAACAAGTAAAAAGTTGACTTACCTAGATTATGACTGAATTAACTATAAACTGGTACTCACTGAAATATACTGAGAAAATCTCAACTAGTGTCGAGTCACAGAGAGGAGAGTCCTTCTTATTTTAATTCTGTAGTGTTGTGATGGCCTGGAGGTGTAAGACGCATGACAGTGCGGGTTCGAAACCTACCAACGGCAAGTACCAATGTGAGTTTTTCCGAGTTTAATGTACTTTCTAAGGTTTTTTATACACCACTGACAAACGGTGAAGGAAATTAAATGTCGTGAGGAAACCTGATCTTATAATTTTTAATTATAAGTTTAAAATCGCCAACCCGCATTGAGCAAGCGTGGCGATTAAAATGCTCAAACCTTCCCCATGTGATGAGGCTTTGCTCAGCAGTGGGCATTTATTAGCAGTTGATGATGATGATTTTTGTTCAAAAAAACTTATACATAATAGAGGTGCCCACACTACATTCATTTACAAAGAGAGATAGAAATAATTCATACCATCCACCCGCTTTCCTCGTGGCCGTAAAGCCAGCTAGCTCGCCTCTCCAGGGAGTCTAACTGGATGCAGCAGCTCCGCAACTAGTACCTATTTAGTATTACCACAGACACCCTTCTTTCCCCACTACTTACAATTGAATTTTATCCACTTATCGGGTCCTGTTGCAGTCTACTTTGTTATTTCATAAGATATTTAGCTCTTCTTGTATTAAAGTAGTGTATTCATATTTTTATATACGACAAAACTTATTTTTGAAGTGTTCGAGACAGACTTGAAATTGGCATCGATTATTTTTTAAGAATAAAGTTTGGAATCGTATGCTCTATGTGCAGTATCGGAGAACCTAACGGGTAACCGGGGTTTCGGCTCGACGTGCAGGAGAAGGAACGGGCCTTTTTATCCCCGAAGGGTAGGCAGAGGTGCGCATTACGGCACTTAATGCTACTTTACAATGTGACACCCACTTTTCACTATTTATGTTACGAGTCCTTTGTAAGAGGATACAGAGGGTGAGCCTACTGCCATATACCGGGCACAATTCTATACTACTGAGATTTAATGAGTAAAATTCACGACTAAACACACAATATATGTACTGTACTGTACCGAGTTGAAAAGAAAATATAATTACACAGAAATCCACTAATTATTTCAAAGGACAACGTAAGCAAGAAGGTCAGTTGACACAAGACAGCCAAAAGTGTCATTAGGATTAAAATGTTACCGTTTCTAAAAATAGAAAGTTAAAAAAAGTTAAGCATCGTGGTCTGAATTCAACCCTTTCTGCTCTGAAACAGGCAAATACGGGCACCGCTAAGCTGTTAATCCTTTCCCCGATTATGCGTTGTACACTGTACAGTGTACTTTAATTTAACGTGGTAGAGTTCATAATTATTTGCAGTTACTGGTGTCACCTGCGATGCGATATTGTGTTAATTTAGCGTCGTTTATTGTAATTATTATTATATAAATTAGTGGCTTGCTAGGTAAATAACAGTGCTAGGTTTGGAAGCGGTGACCTGAATACTATGATATAATTTAGAATATCACCCCCTATTACATGGGACTCATAAAGTAAATAGTAAAAGTGGGTATGACAATGTACAGTATCATTAAGTTCCGTAATGTATGACTATTATATTTATAATAATGTAAACTATAAAGGTTATATAGTCACGAAAGTAGTCTAGACTGTATACTGATCTAGTGGTTGAAGTTACGACTGTGGATCACGAGATCTCCAAATTAAAGAGGTCCTTTTAGGCCGGGTTCAATAACGAAAGCTTAACTGCTGACTTAGTACTTGTGGTAAATATTTTATTCTGAATATGAGAAGAGTTAGTACAAAATAACTATGATAATTTATACTAATTAGTAAATGTAGTTATGCAACAATCAATTCTAATTATAAAAAATACCGATAAACTATGTATTTTAACGACAGACATTGATATATATGTCTATGTCTAATAAATTACATTAATAAAACTTATTAACTTTATGTCGTATCCAATACTAATTTATATCTATGTATTTTTTTATACCATGACTGTAGCAAAAAAACACACGGCCCACTTGATGGTAAATGGTTACCGTGGCCTATGAACGCTTGCAACACAAATAAAATGTATTCGAAACTATTTCAATCCATTTTAGTTTTACAATAAATATTTTAGTGCAGCAAACAAACAACATATTGTTTCTACTTACTTAGTAATGCAATCTGCAAAGTAAGCAAGTATTGTCCATAACTTATTTTTATTTGCAAATATATCAACTTGTAGTCTGCATACTTGATGTCCATCGAGAGACTAAGATGTACGCCTTAGCTGCGATCGAATGATTAAAAACGAATTGAGATTAATGTATAATATGTGACAGATAGATGGAATGTGTTTTATTGTCCACTATTTATTTTAAACTTACACAAAAGAAAAACGATTTGATCAGAAATAGATTTGAAACTTATTTGAATTTTTAAGATTTTTGGAACAAAGTTACTATTTTTCTAACGATACCATTAATATCGACATTTTCCAAGTGAGAAAATGTAAGCCCTCTTGAATAGACTCACAGTCGAACAGTGGACTGATATAGATAAGTTACTGATAATGATGTTCATCATGGAGCTAGCTTAAATCACAATGAATAATATGGTTTTAATTAATCTACTATAATTAGCAAGGTACCTACGAAAACGCTCAAATAAATTTCTTTAAATGTTGCGTTGCGTGTTAAGAGTATAATTTACTTTTGATATATCATACGTAGTTACCAAACACACCTGTAGCGTGTTATTAACTAAATTCATTTAATAAGATTTTTCTGCTAATTCAATTGAAACTTATTTTCCTTTTTTAACTAAAATAGAATATTTTCATAGAGTTTCTTAATCTGAGGGTGTCATAGACAAACGGAGGATTTTCAATATTAGGAATAGAGTTAAAAACCGCAAACGCTGGTCATGAGAAAGAGTCCCTCTGTGACTCGAAACTAGTTGAGCGTTTATAATAATGATAATCATTTATTTGTAACATAGATGTTCTTAAGTTAAAAGTTAAAGTTTTCTCAGTATATTTACGTAAGTAACTCGTCGTTTTAGTTAATTCAGAATTAATAACCTTCTTTTACATGAACAGTATAAACCTAATTTTTGATACTTACTAGCAAATAAGATGGAACTGCCGTACATATACATTACTGAAACTATTCCTTGGTAAGGATTTTGTTCAGAAAAAAATTGTTAAGGACTGCGTTCAGTTCAGTAACTCTGAGTATTACCTTTCTTGTGGTAAAATATACGTTACGATATAATTAAAGAAAATTGACTTCAATAATTACTGCTTATACCATGACCTACAATTAAACTGTTGTACCTATGTGTCACAATACTTAGTATTTCCAAACAGTTAGTAATTATCTTCGCATACATTATTCACATTGCTAGAATTAATTATGAATTTACGTAAGTATTATAATTTGTGTAATTTTATAATTTTATTATTCACTTTTGTTATGGAAAATCATAACTTATAGTTCATTATTTTTGGTATTGCTATAATATGAAATCCTAATTGGCACTATGTCAAGAGGACAATAATTTTTAAAATTGTTTCAAGGATTGAATACAGGCCAGGCTGCGTCAAGATCTCTGACTTTTTGTCGAACAGATGTTATGATGCGATATTGTATACATAATTATTGTTATAGAGGTATGTAAGTAAGTATAAGTTATAAAATATACCTATATATGTAGTGTTTATTGATTATTATGATTGTGAGATTTTGTTATTTATTATACTGGTACAATCCCTATTTATAAAGGTTTAAAAATCATCTGCTACTTTCATCTCTGCACTGCTTAAAGATTGACTGGAAGACAATGCCCAAGGCATTAAGTCCACCTGTACACATTTCTGTGTATGTTGTACGAAGTTGAAATAAATACTAGCTATGCTATACTGTGCTACCAGGTAGGTAGACTCACTTCAAAACTATAGTGCACTTAAATAACTTCATTCAAAAAGCATAATTTTAATCCAGACTTGTAAAGCGCGTTTAAATAAGATCAAAACTCCATTATCAAACTATTATCAAACATTAACAAACAAGCCTTCAAATTAATCTAGTTTAAATATTCTTTACAAACGTAATTAATGTGTATTATTAACGTTTTTGATTCAGTATTGTACTCGATGGTGACAATGTTAAATGGTATAATTTACACTACTTACGAGGGCAAGTTTGATGTTCTAAATTGCTAGTATTATCCTCAGGCTCTGTGTAAATTATTAATATTAAATACCCAGTATATTACACGAGACAGTTTATTCTAGTAATTAGTTTGTTGGTGAGTTAAGTGCTTTGGTACCTATTTTAGAATGTTATTAGAGAAAATAAATACACATTTTGAATTTGTTATTAATTTTGATGATACGAGTATTACATTCTTCAAGTTGCTGTTATAAGCTGATCGTTTTTCTTATAAGTTTGCCACTAAAATTGAGTTAATATTGCAAAAATTATAGAAAATATATCCTTTGTCCATCCTTAATCCTTTCCTTTGTATGTTGTCTCTTTTGGTGTAGCCAAACTGTACTTAGCTGCCAGTTGATCCGAGTGCTTATTTGTATTCTAGTCCACAAAAGGTATTTCCTGTTATCTCAAAAACATTTTTCAAGTATTTACCTTTCGATTAATCTCAACGCACAATCTAATATAATTATTATTAAAAAAATCTATCAGTATTGAGAAAAGTAAAAAGATTTCCTTTTCTATTTCTTCGACACCATTCCGAATTTGATATACATACGACGCCTGTCAAATCATAGCGAATACAAAGACGTTTCCATAAAGCAATATCGATTATTCAATAATACGAACATTCGATTCATTTTATTCCAATTTGCATGAGAATTGAATAATCTGTTTGTATATTAACTATGTAATTATTGAATTAAGCTGTGTAATAAAATCTATGATCTGAATTACGCGCACTTTTAATTGCTTTATCATCATGAAAATTGGAATTTATATGTCTACTTTAAATGATCATACTGTGAATGAACCTGATAGAACCTGGTCTTATCTAATAGTAAACATATTTTTTTTATTATCTTTTTTATAGGCTTTTAACCAATAGGGTACGTCAGCCCCATCGTAGCCCAAACTTATTAATCTAAATCATTTTAAATTTACAAAAAAATAATTAGAAGTATCAAATACCAGCGGGTCATCACCATTGCAACATCCTTACAAATAGATCGTGCTGCATTGCTTAAAGGTTCTGACAAAATAATAAACATATCTAATTTAGACTTATTAGATATGTACAGTACATTTCTACTAATGACATAGATGTACGATTTAAAGTGTGTTTTATTTTTTATTTATCTTTGAATTCATTTTAATTAGAAGTCTTAATCTGTCGCCAGTTCCTCTGTCTTAATCAGATTTAGCTAAATGTCAGTCATTTTCACAGGGCGGCTTTTGTTTGCGCCCACAATACAAGATTGTAGGAGCAAACCACTGTCGGAATTTATGCTTCAAACTACTATCCAAGATGGCAGCCTTGGTTATGGTAATATCTTCAAGAGAAATCCCAGATAGTAGATAGGTTACTTTATGCAAATATTTTGTTAGTATTGTAATGTTCAAAGTGAGTGTAACATTGTCTGTGTTACAGTGGCCTGGCTACTAGCTAGCCAGTGGCTAGCGATTGCTAGAAAGAAGTCTCAGATTCGATTACCAGATCGGATATTTTTTATTCAAATAATACACAGTTATGACCATGTAAGACAGACCCCGGATTGTGTCTGGTGTATGACAGTAGACTGACTACTCTGTTAACTGCCAATTTCGACAATCTATCCTATCCAAAATCTGTAGTTCAGGATTGATTTTTTACATTATTTGTATGAAGTTTCTGTCAAAATTTGATTTTATTCCACATATTTTGTTTTTTTATAGGATAAGTCGGTAAACGAGCAGACGGATCACCTGATAATAAGCAATCGGCGTCGCCCATGGACACCAAAACACCAGGGACGTTATAAGTGCGTTACCGGCTTTTTAGGAATTAGGAATTTAAGGATTGTGGGGGATTCGGGGATTGGGGAGACTGGGAAGGGGAAAGAGGGGTAATGGTGCCTACGGTAACCTCACTCACACGACGAAACACAACGCAAGCGTTGTTTCACGTCGGTTTTCTGTGAGGCCGTGGTATCACTCCGGTCGGGCCGGCCCATTCGAGCCGAAGCATGACTCTCCCACAGTTGAAAATTGAGATTAGTTATTGAAATTTACAGTAAATGGATTTCATAACACAACTGATGAAAAAGTTAGTGTTACATTGGATTTCAGAATCTATTTTTACTTTTAATCGTTTTAAACCCGAACATACAACCATTAACAATTTTACAACGCGGTATTACACAAACGTATCCCATTAATATTTATAAAAAATATAACAAAAGTGTTAACATAATTTGCATACGTTTATTTTGTCTGACAGTTATTTTGCTGCGTATTCTCGCCGTATAAATGTAAATAATTTTCTTTATTGTTGTTTGTACGTTTTACAATTTAGCTCTGTTGACAGTTGTAACACAAAACTCTGATTGGCTATTGTAGCTGAGGCACGTGAGCGCTCGTTCGACCCTCAAAACGGGATGACGATGTAGGTTGAATGATAATGTAACCGCAGCCATTTTTCCTTTCAGATTAACAGCTACATTCCATCTGTGATACCTACAGTTAACTTGACTAAGGAAGAGAGAGTATTTGTATTGATGTTTTTTTTGGAATATAACATCCTATGTAAAAAAAGAATATCCTAATGTAGGACAACGTTTGAAAAAAAAACATGATTGAGCATTGATGACGATCCGGGACCACTAGCTGAATTGCCTGAACGCTTACCAAAAGGTGAATAAAAAGTCAATATAATGGATGAATGATAATTTTGATAATTATTACTTGTTCAAAGACGATGTTATCCAAAAAAAATATTTGGATAACATCCTTACATCATTTTATCTCAAAATCAGAATACCATACACAGAAACTCCCAGTACAAATATTATCAGTGACCCACACCGTATTGTCAACATGATATTCCCAGTTACACCCGTGTGTCTGTGGACAAAGTTTCGGTCATCTGACTCTCCACTTGTTATTACAAGATCTGTATAAAGTTCGAGAGGTGTACGTGCCTAGTACGGAAGTATCTTAAGTTAAGAATGTTCCAGAAACTGCTGGAACAATGTATGTTGCGATCGCGTTTAGCATAACTTTACCTAAGAGCTTCTGTTAATTCGCGAAACTTAAGTTTGTTAGGTGAACTCTTCCTTTTAATCAATCAGTTATGTGCATAGTTAGTGAAGAATAATTGGTAAGTTACCTTAAAATATTCAGGAGATAATGAGGAGCGATTCTTATATTGATACCACTGACAAACGGTGAATGAAAACATCGTGATGACCTGGACTTATAATACAAGTTTGAAATCACTATCTCGCATTGAGCAAACGTAGTGATTAATGATCAAACCTTCTCCATGTGAGAAGCCGTTGGTCAGCAGTGGCCGCTTATAAACTGTTGATGTGTTTTAGAAGATGGTAATTGTTACACAAATCATTCTCAAGTGTAAAATGACAAATAAAAATACACTTTATACCTCTTCAAATTAGATTCATTTTACAGCAGAGTGTAAAGTCTTCTATGAAAATGTCTCCGTAAATGCAAAATGCATTTTTCCATTCTTAGAGCATTGACATGCAGTCAATATGAGAAGCTTAGTTCCCGAGATATTCAAATTGGAATACCTATCCTGGGAAGGAAAAAGTTCAAAGATTTTTATTTAAGTCAATTTTAGCTTGTCAAGTGGTCACAAGAACAACTGCCAAGTACAAATCCTGTCTAGGTACCCACTAATGAACTTTTTCAAACAATAGAATGATTTTTTTTGGGGTGTAAATCATCTGATGACTTTTCTCGCCTTGGGTGAAGCGAGAAAGATTATCAGACTTTTACTAAATCGAATGAATTTAGTAAGGGTGTGGCAATGGGAGGCGACTAATGTATATTACGGCCATCAAATATAAAATAATTCTTTGATAAACTACACTTTGATAAACAACCCCCGTTGACATCGGTTCTTATAGGTGTTTTGAAGTTGGTAAAATACATACATAGGTACTATTGCTGACTTTAAGATCCTGAATTTGATTTCTAAATTGTAGTTTAATATTACATTTGCAATCTTCTCACTTTACTCGAATACACAAATGCAATTGAAATGTAGTACCGCAGTTGTTCTAAATATGTATGTATGTATGTATATTAGCACAGTTAACAGGACTGAACCACAGTTTCGTGGTCAATGAAATAGTAGTGTAGTTTGACCAAAACAAGGTTTTATGTTTTGTAGTCCCCTCACAAAATTTGTGAGGCTTTGTTTTATAGGCACTCGCTTTATATGATTATGTTCTGGTACTTCACATGTATTTGTATGTTTTTGTAGTGCGTTTACATAATATGTACTAGCTAAGCCTGCGCCTTCATAGCTCCTCCCCCGCAGGTGATAGCATGATAATATGTAATTGTTGCGTGTATGTCAACCCAACCGGTTAGTAATATTCATGCAAAATTTTAAGTAAATCCATGCAGTACTTTTTGAGTTTAACCCGAATATATAGACAAATAGAAATAATTCTAAAAAGTATATTTGTGGCTTCGTTTTTTTTTGTTTGACTATTTCATGAGGTGAGTAGTTGCAAGCACGATTACCAAGCATGAAGTGAATTATTTATATTTTTGAGTTTTCAAATAACTAAGATTATAGAGTCTGAAATTGTACTCAGTGTACGCCTATAAGTACTAAATAATAAATTATAATGCTCTTTCTATCGCCAGTCCGCATTGAGCAATCGTGGTGATTAGTTCTCTGGGTGAGAATAGGCTTTGCTCAGCAGTGGGTACTTATGATGTACACTTTTGATGATTAAAAGTCGTGGACTTAGATAGTATTCTGTGTCATAGCCTGGTTCAGAAAATATTATGATGTTTTACAATTAATAATTTAACAGTTTATTTGGCTTAGGAGATTGGTGTCTAAACTAAAGCATTAGTCCATATTTTAGGAACCCAGAACTTCGCTTTACATCACGAGGTCTATTTTCATACACATATTAACATTATGATTCGAAAAAGTATTTTTGAATTTTTCAAACAGGCCGAACGCTATGAATATAAAGTACTCATATGCCTTCTTTATGCAATTACCTTGTGTTATTATTTTTACGTTGAAATTTCATTTTGGATGAAAATAAAGAGGCTGTTCTAGATTGAGAAATACACTTTTTTTAATTATCTTTTAAGTGCCACTGTAAGATACATGGATTTACTAACACTGCTAATTTATGAGCTTAAAATATGTTAGACGCTTGATTCATATTTACAATACATCGATCAACATTTTTTTAGCAAAATAAATGACATTTCCAATCAAATAAAAAAAAACAATATACTCAAATGGATAAACTACAATGGATAACAAGTAGAGTAACATCATCATCATCATCATCATCATCATCATCATCATCATCATCATCATCATCATCATCATTATCATATCAGCCATAAGACGTCCATTGCTGAATATAGGCCTCCTCCAATGATTTCCAGACAGGCTGGTTGGAAGCGACCTGTATCCAGCGGTTCCCTAGAGCCTAGCTCAAGGTCGCTCAACGCGCTATGGAAAGGGTTACGTTCGAAGTTTCTTTGCGAGATGGAATCAAATTGAAGAAAGTAACATCTTTCATAAAATTAAAAACCATATAAAAACTGATGAACAAGGTAAACTTCCCATAAAATCATCAACTACAAACGTACTAAAGTATAATGTAAGTACGCCACAAATCATAATAAAAGTAAAGTAGGCATAATTACCTAATGGAAAGCTCTTGAAAGTAAGTATTTTTTCCGCATACAAAGAGTGAGTTTGTAAAATATCGCCTACGTACAAAACCGTTCACATTAACTATTCGCAACTCTGACGTAGCTTCGTAGCAAATTCGTAGCAAACGTTCGTAGCACGCCTACGCGGCTACGAACGCTCACAACCACATAAAATAGCGTAGTCCAAACAAAGTTCAAATGTTTCTCGTCAAAATAGAATAATTGATATTAAAACATTTCATTCAAATACGTTTATTAATAGAATGATATTAAATTAGGCTAATGATATTCTGAGAACATAAAATATTCTAGAATTTCGCTGAAAAGTAAGGGCCGATATTTATTTCGGTTATTTTGTTATAGAACCGGTGCGGTGTATGAAATACTTTGACGGTTTCATTTCGCTTATGTTTGTATAATCGGCTACCGATATCTTTTGTGATGCAAATCGGAGTGTATTTCAATAAAATGCAAATGTTTTGCGATGTTATTACGCCCTGTGATTGGTTGGTTTTGTTCATCGACTTGGTATTTTTACTGGACCTTAAATAATATGTGTTTATTAATTATAAAGGCTCGCGACTTTGTTTGTCAAACTCTCAATTTCACGAGGTAATTTATATGATATTATTAAGAGGTACCTTATATGGTGGTGAGTCATATTGTCTGTCAGTCTATAAAATGATATTCATGAAATTACAAGATAGTCCATTTTACTATCCCTTTTCGTTTTACAGTAAATATTTTACTCCCATAAAAGTATTGGAACGGAAATCCAACAAACAAAAGTGAAAAGTCATGTACGAACGAAAAGTTAAAACTTATTTTTAAATTTCAAACCAACATTCGTGCGATGGTATTTTTGACGGGTGAACGGGTCGACGTGCCCTCACAAAACACCAATAAAATTGTTTATTGACGTCGACGAACGTTAGGAATGAAGAAGAAGAAAAAAACGGGAAAATTCCAGCACTAAGAAGGTGCTGGCAACATTTCTTGGGAAAATAAGACAGTCATAAAAGTAAATTTATTGCCCGCAGTAAATAAAGCGTAACATATTGCGCTTTTACGTTGTAAAAAGATATCGCAGTTGACAGATACAGTCGTTAAATGTTATCAATGCGAATCGTTTCGAATGCTCGTACCGCCGTACAATGCATGGCCACTGAGGCTTGGAACAATGTAACGAGCACACTTGACCGACAATGCCATAAATTGGTATTATGCCTGAAATTATGCTGCAAGCTGACATCGTAGGTGGAGAGCGTAGGTTAAACAAAAAGTTGATAATTAAAAGATTCGACTTCATTTTTGTTTTCATTAAAAATCAACCGATTGCTTGAAATAACTTGAATATAATTCAAGATACCCCCACGTTTTCCATTTTAAAGGTCATGCTGTAATTTTAACCTCTTCAAGAATAATTGAGAAAGCAAAATTCAACTGATAATAGGAAATTTTTAACATATTGTTAAACAATATGTTAAAAATTTCCTTATCATTCAAGTACCTATTTAATATGAAAATGAAGAGAAAACATAACAATAATGAACAATGTAAGAGAGTTTAAATTCCGTCTAGCAGCAAATTGCAGATCGCTGGAGGTAAGAGGATTTAGAAAAATCGCTTTTGACCGAAAACGTTTTCTCGTCCTTTCGAACGCTTACCTTCGCATTTACCTTGAATTTTTTAGTTCACGTCGACTCAGTATATGGAATTATTGGAATTTAAGTACCCATTGTGCGTGTAAAGGCGAAGTTCTTTTTCTCGAAAAGGTACATTGTTGAAATTATGATCATTTTCGGCAAAATGTCTTTTCAAAGATAAATTATAATTATGTCTCATGATATTTATATATTCATTTTTCCATAGCCAATACTATACAAAAAATACTTATCACGGATATTTTCTACACACATCCAACACAAAAACTTGTATTTACTAAAGGCGTTTACTATAAAAACCTTACTAACTACGGCAAGACTTCTTCACATCACTTATTCATTGTATTTCGGTCACGTAATTTAGTACCTAACAATAAATCATGCGAAGCTGCCTTCAGCAAATATTCGACGACAACACCGCTAAGACAAAGTTAGGACTCAAAGTCTAGGAATTTTGTAATGAAAATTCTTATTTGTCGCTGTCTGTCCTTTTTGCTAAGAATTCTGCAGTGTCAATGATACGCACAGGTATTTTAAATGAGGACTCGCCTTCTGAAAGCTGATACATTCATTAGTGATAGTTCTTTCGGAAAATGACCCTGTCTAGATTAAAGAATCTAAATATTTTCTTTACCATTATTTTATTCTTTTAATTCATTGTGAGCACCATAAAACATTATTTTTATAGACTGCATTTTTAATCTAAAACCTAACGTTTCCTGCTTCGCTGACTATATTTTTACCTGAATACCTTTCCTACCCTCAGAAACAATCTATTGTATTGGTAATGCGGAATGTTGAACTACACATAATTATGTAGTAGTAGGGTCAGACCCAATACTAGAGGTATTTAATCTAAGATGATTAGGCTTAGAAAACTTCAGCATACTACGTACTACCATTGTAAGGGAGCGAACAGAAATATGTCAATTTGTTCGATCGAGTCGGCCGTACCATTGTGAGCTCGGCTTTTGTCAAACATCACAGATGACTGGCCACAGCCTCATATCGGAATCACGTTTTCCACAAAAATGGAACGAACGCTTAGAATTTTTTGACATTGATTAGAAAGATTGCTCCAATTTCAGAAGTGAATGAAGAATGCGAATCAGTGCTGACGGTCTTTTAATTTTATTACTGAACAAAATTGTGCTTGTTTCAATAAAAAAAATCTATAAAAGTGTAGTATTAGTACACTGATATACAATTAACTGAAGGGACTTACTGAAAGACTCACAAATTGACAAATTGATATCCGTGTAATGATTTTCGAATAATGTAAAAGGACTCTAAATTGCATCAGAATACAAGACAGACACAGAAGTGTGAAGAAAAATTTCAAAAATTTCAATCATCAAAGCATAGATAATGTTTAGTCGACACTAAACAAATCATAGTAAAAAATATTAGTTATTGACTTATATCTCTTTACCTTGTCAGTAGACACATTAGCGATTATTTCAGCTTTAAAGCTCAATTTACATTCCAATTATCGAAAAAGCTGCAGCGACCGCATTTAATATAATATTTTCCTTTATACAGGGGGCCTGGCTACGTCTACCGTAGTGTTGTGAGATATTGTTCGTATAATTGGTATCAATGATCAGTTACGGTTATTATTGCTTCATTACTTTCGTATGAGTGGTATTTATTCCAAAGAAAGTTCATTTGGTCGTTATGTTAATTATTAATCTGGATTGGTATGTGTGTCTTTAAGTAAAGGTATAAAACTGATTGTCTGTTTTATCGAATAGTTGTATGTTCGACTGCTTAGAAATGCTGTCACAATATGGTATTTTTTGAGAGATGCCTTGGGTGAGGCGAGAGATAGTGTCAGAATCTTACTGACTAAAATCATCTCATTCCGACTCCTGCTCTTCGAGCCGGATGCCCTGAAAACCCCTTAGGTCTTCCGTGGCTCCGCATCGGGCATCAGTCATATTGATGCGCGTGGCTCGCGACGCGCGCCGTATAAAATGGAATTGTTATAAGTGTATAAGAGGCATTATGTACGATAACGTGTTTTTTTATAGTTTTTATCAGTACTTCGCGTTTAGTATGTCGATATAGCACCTAATCATGGACTAATTTGCAGCTATACCACTAGTAACAACTCACGTAACAAATAAGGTTTTAATTCAATTGTGGTTAGCCGGTGCATAATTAGCTAACGCGATCATTAAATGTGATCAACACTGTATTCGAGAAATAACTTGAATTTTAGTTACTAACGTTCGAGTTTGTACCACTGTCATCTGTAGAAAGACATTTATGAATGTAACTGTATCTCGGTGATTTAGTGGAATTTGTCATATTCCTATTCTTACGTCGATCAATCATAAGATATGTTTAGCAAGTGGATCATAGTTAAGCTACCAAAAATTTTAAGCCTGTTCTTTGGAAGTTGGTCGCAATTTTGGACATGCCCAAAGTTGGAAGTAAAATGAAATAGTCTCTAATGAAAAATCGAAAATAATTTCTGAACTCCCAAACACTTTCTAACTTTATTTATAAAACAAAACCGTATAATTAAAAGCAACATTAAATAAATACTTTAGCAAATGTTCTCTATTTCTCGTTAAAAAGTACAAGTATAAATAAATATTATCGCGGGAACGAAGGAAACTTCGGTAGGAATCGGATTAAGTACTTTTGCTGGCCTCTGGTACAGTTGCGATGCTATTTTAAAGTTAAGCAGCAAAAGAAACAAGGCTTTTGTGCCGATTTCACTCCCTTTTTAAGTGGCCATTGAGTTTGTTTCTAACAAAAATATGCTCATTGTGGTTTATTATTGTGAAGATATATTTCAGCAATTCAGTGTTTTATGATTTAGTTTTTACAGAATATTGGATTTTTGTTCTCCATAAAGAAAAGATTTTTTAAATATATACAGCCGCTTGTGATATGTAGATGACGTGCTTATTGTTGTACACTTCAAAATGATTTTGCTGAGTAATTTGAAGTCCAAGACCCTTCTCATCTACCATGCTTCAATTCATTTCAATTTGAACTCTGTTGCGATCACTTGACCAAATAGCAGTCTACAAATACAATATTTTAAAGTAAAAAATTCATGCGTAATAAACTTAAGAATGCCCAGCTAGCTTTACTGATGAGTGATGGGCATTTATATTTTGAACATTTAAGAATGTCTGCATATAAAATAGTAATAGAAAGAATGTCTATATTAATTTTGTTTATTTTTCCCACATTTAACTTAAAAAATACATACATATGTTATAATTTTGCTTACACATGCAGTATTAAAGCGAACGTGCCGCCCGTTGCTTGTCACGTCACTCTCGTCTCCCGAGCTCGAATAATCAAAGTCCTCATTACGTCATCGTCATACAAATACACTGAGCCTACAATGCTTTTGTTCTGATTATTTTTATTCCTGTGACTCTTTACTACGTCAATGGGAATATGAATATTACGTAGCTTTAGTCACTAGTCTAATGAAAAAGAATTGCTAAATAAGTACATTTTTGTCCTACTTATAACATAACAAACTTTACGTCTTTTATCCCCGAAGGGTTAGATAGAGGTGCTCATTACGGAAAATTCATGCCCAATGCCCATGTACAATGTAACACCCACTTTTCACTATTTATGTTATGAATCCCATGTAATAAGGGATAAGATTATTGTTTGTAGTACTCATGGAGCAACAATACTTAAGGGTAACCTATACAAACCTGCAACATCGGAGAGCATTGTTTTTATATTAGAATTTCAGAAGTCACTTCGGCAAAATAGAGTTTTTTTGGCAAAAAAATTAGGTAAATTGGTAACTTATCGATACTTGCTTGTGACAAACGATGTGATGATATTAATTCGTTGCACCTTTGAAGTAAAATAAGTAGTTCCATACTTTACTGCTGAGTAAGTACCATTTTCATGCCCCATTTACATACCTGGAACAATGTAAACGTCTTGCGGGGTGCGGCCGGCGCGGCCACAAAACTGCGGAAGCAATCAATCAGATATAAGGAAGGTCATAACAGTTGTTTCTGTTACTTTGCAACGTGTGAACGAGGCATCGATCATGTTCGCTCCATTCATTCTAGGGTGACTCATTTACTGATGTCATTGACATTAGTGTGTATCAAGGAAATACCACGTCTTGTTCGATGAGGTAGTCACTTTAAAATACTGGAGCGCTATCCACGGGTCCCATCATTTATAGGCTTTTTGTCACGAGCTTACAAACTTTTTACGACTTCAAAGATTGATATCGGTATAATGCTTTTTATAAAGTCTTTCGAACTATTGACGACGAACTTCGACTTTGAAATGTATGACATATCTCAATACACAAACAACATAAAACTGAAATAACAATAGAATTCAAATAATATGTAACAAGCCACATACCTCTATAACTGTAACTCACAATAGAACATCCACATTCAGTCTAGACTTAAAATATAGCCTAATTTTAGGCAGGTAGACCCCATTAGTATTGGAAAAACATTAAGTACAGTCATTTAAGGAGGTACAGGCAGGTTTTTATGACCATGTTCTAGCCCAAAAGCCATTGAAGGGATAACTAAATAGAATCTAATGTTTTGTATGTAAGTTAATAAACATAACTTCACGCTTATCATCATTGTAAGTGATAGGAATATCTGACTGGTTCTGGATTGTTATTAAGAACAACATAACTTTGAATGAGATATTTAATTTTCAACTGTTATTTTATGTAATAAGGTGCTAATTGCAATGATAAGTAATTTGTTAAAATATAACTTTTTAATTTGTTCACATGATTGATCAATTGCAAATTGTTAAACTCTTTATTTTGCTTTATTAGAAAAAAAATGACAATTCAAAGTAAAAATAATTAAAATTACACGCCTTGTGCAATCAGGAATTAACAATTAAATTAGATTGTTTATGAGAACTATTTATTTCACCGTAAACTGCAGATAAAATCTAATAACCAAACAATTATAGATAAAACAAACAAATTACAAAGAAACTTTTCAAATTCCATGTTAGTAATAAAAATAGGGTTATTATTATATGAATTCCTCGTAAATGATTTCAGTGTTACTGTGAACTACTGAGGTTGATCGATAACTGACATTTGCTAGTAACTTAGTGTACTGAACACTGCTACATGCGCGCAAAGGAAAATAGAAATTATTATTTCTACGATACGATTAGTTTTATGGTGAATGGCAATCGCAATTGTGCTAATTCTAATTCTAAAAAACTAATTCCAAAGACACCCTCTTTGGAATAGTTATAGTGACGATCTTTTTAGGTTATTTTTTTTAATTTTTGTAAGACGTGTGTGCAACTTTTGGCAGGCTAGTCAGAGATCGCAGTTTAACTTAACAAGTTCAGGTTTATCATAGAGGTTTGCTACCCGGTTTCTGAAAAATGTGTAGTTTCTTAGCCTGGTTTGCTACACCCGCAGGGAGATTATGGGTGACGGCAAAAGTCTACTCAACCAACACAACACGACAAATGTTATCAACCCACTATAATATTAAACTGTCAAACACCGCGAGCGAGGACACCGGTGACCGCAACCTATTGTTCTTTAATTCTGTCTATAATGACGGTACTCAAATAGTTAACCTCCACCTCTGCTTACCTCTGTAGATAACAAAATTTGCGATATGATTTACGTACATTTATTTGCAAGAACAGAAAGAAAAGGAAACAGCAACCAATTAAAAATGACATGCAAACATAAAGGGTATCAAGTAACGTAATTACCTGCAGCTTATTATAATTTACTCTCTTCTATATGACATACGATACAAATGTTTTATTTATCCTACATGTAGGTAACAGATCTCATTTGTTTTTCCAGTCGAAAGCCTCATAATGGAGAATGTTTACGTATTCTAAAATGTAACTACGAAGTCCTTGATATTACGAATTGATCTGTATACTTAGTTATGTCGTACAATGAAAACTGTCCGAATTATATGCGTCTAAAGTTTTAATGACTTGCATTTTTCATACAAAATTAGTGTTGTATTATGACGTCATAATACAATTTATATTATATTTTTTAAATATAGTTTTTTAAATAATATTAACATAACATCGCCCCTTTTATCCAGGAAGGGGTAGGCAAAGGTGCACATTGCGGTACTTAATGCCACAGCACAATGTAACACCCACTTTTCACCATTTATGTTATGAGTCCCATGTAATAGCGAGTGAGCCTTTTGCCCGACCTGAGAATCGAACCCGAGACTCCTTGCCCAGCAGTCGCACTTACGACCACTCGGCCAACGAGGCATTCTCGCCAGAGAGATATAGTGATTAGTAAAACTAATTTCTTTGCCTTCAACACTTATCTACCGACAGTCAAAGAGTTAATTATGGTACAACGCTATTTAAATACACAAGTGCGTAGGTACTTTCTTAATTTACGTAATACTAACATTCGCCATTGTGCGTGGATGCGACGGCATTAAGTTGATTCGTTACAACGGTATGCCCTCGGGAAATATCGCGTTCCCATACACTTAACTAGACGCACAGTTAGTTAAGAAGATGGGAACTTTTATTGTTTTCTAGTTTTGTGGTAGTATTTTGTAACTGTTGATTGGTGGACTAGTGTTGAGAAAATGCTACACTGTAACATTGTTGTTGATATGTTTTCCGAGTTATGCATTTATTACATACTAAACTTTGATAACAATCTACTTTACGTGCACATTAGAATTTGCTTAGCAATGTTGTCATTTTATTAATAATAATTATAATTGGGTACTTGCCAACTAGTCAAATTCAATACTTTTTTCGAACTGTCAAAAACGACAGTTTTCTATTAATTTTGTACAAGATTGTGTATTGTGACGTCACGGGTCCTTAGCGTCAAACAGCATAGTTATTTTTTTTTAAATTGCTGGAAAAATACTAAATTTAAGTTGGTTATAAAATCAACGAATGAAAGTACGTGATTATTTATTAATATTTTATTGTATTGAACGGTCGAAATAAATTATTTTTGATTAATGGAAGTACCCAATCACATCAATATTATACTATTATTATAAATGCGAAAGTTTGTATGTTTCTTACTCCTACAAAAACGGCTAAAGGCTTCGAAAAAAAATAGAACAGGGGTAGATTGTACTGTGTAATAACACATAGATATATATTTATAGCCCACTGAATACCATTTTAAGAAGTTACCCAACCAAATCTTGAACTCTAATTTATTCTAGTAAAAGAAAATAAAGCTGATTCGTAACAACCGGCTTATTTAACTTGTGACATCTCATCACAGAATAACAGATGGGAATGTTCAGTCTATGTATGTTTTTAAATTACTTTTTGAATACGTAGTGGGCTGGCAGCACACACACACACACACACAGACAAACACTGAATAACTGACATTTTTTGTGTTAGTTATACAACAGTCGAGGTTGTAATCAATGCAGGAAACAAACAGCTAGATTGCGTTTTGTTTAAATGTGTACTGCGCAAAAACGTACAAGCAAACTGTGATACGTATTAGTAGTGCATGTATGTACTTTATTAGAAATACGACAGGGTCTATAATTGTGTCTGTACCTTCTAACAATGCCAACTGTTGTAAAATTCATTATGGAATGCAATTAAGTATTGAGTATTATGTATTGAATATTGCTTTTAAGTCAGCGACATGAATGTTTGTGGTGGAAGAATAAACGTTAAATCTCATGTCGATAATATACTGCAACAAATTATTTTTGCCTGTATCAAGCAGTACTCGAACTTTCACGAATTATTAACTTAAACTTTTCTTAACAGTCGCTGTATAAATTGGTAAAACCGCATCAAAATTGAACTCAATAGCTAACGAGTTACATCGCAAAAGTTGTTTCGACTTCTATACGGTACGTTGATATGCAAGTGTCTCTGGAACCCTTGAATGAATGAAGTCGAACTGTCGATTCTGACCAAGAGCTTGTTAGCAAATGAACAAACAAAACACAATCCGTCAATGCTTAGTCATCTTGTCAGACGTATAAATCAATAAAGGTAGAGAGATGCATCGTTCGTAATTTTATATTTGGCCTATTTACTACATACTTATATATATACATATCATACATATACATATCTGAGGTCTGGGAAATAAACGTAGGTTACTCCCAAAGTCCCAAATATTTCTGCATTATCTATCTACACATTATCAGCTGCAAAACGTCTACTGCTAAAAATATTCCACTCTCAATGATCTGTAGATTCGCCTGTTTTCTGACGTCTAGTTTCGAAGATCTTTAATTCGTTTGAGTAAACTGAAGTGACCATCCTTGTCCCTACCAGGGGGCTTACTCCTGAATCCAATCCCGATCGATCGACATTGGTATTGTGAATTTTCGTACTCTTGTGTTGCAACACTAGCGTCCATTGCATCCGTATTGCGTGGATATTGAATCAACTAAATAGTATTGAGTTTAGTTATATATTCCGTACCCTGAATGCTATTTTAACAGCTACGATAAGGGTTATATAGTTTTGACTTTGAATAATTATTGAGTTTTTATTGGATTGAAATTGCATTGACATTGAGATTGACAAGAGTAAGCACCATGAACGTGACGGCAATAACGTCATGTTACGTACAAAAACATCAAAACATATCGACACGTGGAACAAATACCTAAACCAATAACATTGAGCGGCTATCGTGTCTATATTGTCTGTACGAGGATTAACAGCAAACTGAACTTTTGCAGCAATATTTATGATAGCTAAAGCTTTGACCGATTGTCAATAAACCCTCATAGGCTTTGTAATATCAACAGATGGATTTAGGCAAACATTTGTTTTTATTGGGATAGTAGAGAGCATTGTTAATGAGGTAATGGACTATTAATTACTTAAAAGATATAACAGACTATCAGACTTGTTAATCACCAAACGGGGCACATGATATATCTTCTTCCTTATCTTATGAGTCCCATAAATTAGCGGCAATCTTATAAAGGTTACGATTTTGTCAATTAAATGTTTTAGAACGTAGCTTTCATATTATAATCTTCATTATAACTAATTAAAATAAAATACTGTATGAAAAATTAAACGATCTGTCTTCACTTTAAATGTATATAGTATTATGTATGTCTTTACCGTTCACGGGACTACAGCGTCCCGGTCATTTGGGAAGCGTACGATGGGGCCGAAGCCAACTGCGTAGAGGCCCTTTAGACAACTTCAATCTAAATGTAATGGACACACAAAAAGGCGACTATCCCTATTCACTATGGAAATGCACCCAAGGACAGTCCCCGGTTAGTGTAGAACTATCGTAGATAAGGAAAAAAACATAGTAGGACTATGGATGGGTTGCTATGGACTGGTAAATTGGGAACTACAGATGACTATGGCACTTGCCGAAACAATGTAATTATTAAAGGTAAAAATGGCAGGTGGAGACTCACCAACTCATTGACTGGGCCCCGGGAATGGTTGTAGTATTATTACTATTATACCTTCATATAAAAGGCCCCAACATAAAATGATAAGCATACAACTATCGATCCACAAGAATATTACTTATCCACTAACAGAACGGTATGATATCTATATCAATAAATATAATATATTTAATCTGCTCCATACATATTCGATGTTATTATCAGTGTATGGTAGTATCTATTGTGTATGTATCTAGCCCACGAAATTACTCTGGCACAGATGTTTCGTCTATTGAATCAGTTATCGTATTCAATAGATAGATCCAGATTGCCTAGTAAGGTCGCTCAGAATGGAGATTTTGTTCCTAATGTAACCTAGACCAACTGTTTTTAGATTTGCAATCAATCTCTCGCTCCTGGCATCTGTCAGAAGCAGGATTTTTCGCTTAGAATTAATCGTGCAAGAAATGTTTAGGGATTTCTATTTAAATAAGGTTTACATTAGTTCTGTTTTGCTCGTAAGTAAAATTAATTATCGTTGTTAGTTTATATTTTGTAACAAAAATAAATTACGAACTTTGGTCTAAGATATTTAGTCTTTGTCTTTAAGTAACTATTTTTTTACAAACTGTGAATATTAGATTAGATTTGACGATGTTTATGACGTAATTTATGGTCTGACCAATGAGGCTCAGAATTATAGGTACTGTTATATGAAAGCATATCGTAAAAAGTTTTAATCACTTGATATAAATCACCAAAATTTGTTCATACAAAAGCAATCTCTAAACATCGGAAATAAGGTTTATAATGGAGTAAGTGGAGAGTGGTCACCGGTGACTGCTTAGATCAGTAAATTACAAAAATATAAACATGAGGATTTTACGTGAATATGTCAGAATGCGTGGATTGTAGACTTGCCTACTTGATAGAAAGACCAGTTTATCCTGTGTATGCAAAGTGTGACGTCATAATCACCCTAATTAAACGCTGATTAACGTGGTCCATAACACATTATACGAGTATCAGCACACGCTTGGCGACCTGCCATAATGACAGCCAGATTCAGTTCTGTTCAACCATGTAACTATTCATATGAAATAGGTAAAACCAACCTAATTGATTATGTAGATAAAGGTGATTTTCCTGGTATGTTATTGAATTTAGAATTTTATACATAGCTTTGAGGTGTAACAGGTATATAGAGAGCCTGTACCTGTATAGGAACTTACCAAAATGACACCTTATCTATCACTTTGCAATAGATTTGATAGTTTTTTTTTTTCTTTAAGGGGGGAAAATCATCGAATGACTGCTCCCGCCTGGGTGAGGCGGAAGGGAGTGTCAGACTCTTACTGACTAAAAAGCACCCCGTTCCTTCTCCTGCACGTCGACTGTTTAACATTGCTTAATGTGTTGGCGTATACCTATTTGAAATAAATTGTTAACTGATTGAATAACACAGAAGGTCCTGAATACGAAATCGATTCAAATTTCAACACACGCAAAATTTTTTAGTTGAAATAGTTATTTCTTAAAACCTAAATAGTATTAAATGTGAATCGAATTTTTACAATAGCATCCCAAAGATGGCTCGATAAGACCACTTGTCTGGTAACTCAGACCAAATCCAGAGAGATTTGGGAGGCTCTAATCTAGTTACCCATTACTCAAATGCTCGCCAAGCGTTCTATATCAGAATATCATTGCACACACATAAATTTCGATTCAGAACCTAGATATATCATGGTAATCCTAACTCGATATAAAAATCTAGATTTCAGCCAAGATTTATGACGTAACATCAAATAAGGCCCAAGTGCTTGAAAAACTTAAAATGCAATGATGGACTTAAGTTATTCGTATCAAGTCTCAAAGTTGAATAAAATGATCGATGAGTGGTCAGCAGACATGTTTTTAAGGCTCAAAATACAGTGGAGTGAGATTTCTTTTTCTTTTTGCGCTTAACATCTTGGATGTAAAGTCTAGTCACGTACAAACAGATTCAGTGTTTATTCATCATATAAATAAAAATCAGGGTTGCCATTCTTAGAAAAAATAGATACCTAGAGATAAAATAGTATCTGTTTTCATAAGCCGCTCGTATTTTATTTGACGCTTACCTAACAAAAAAAATCAAAAAAAAAAAAAAAAAAACAAAAAAGCTGGACTACGTTTTACAGAAATTTAAAAACCTTGTTATAAGTACTCAGAGCCTATTTGTAAGTATTTATGCTTGAGACTCGAACATAAGACCTCACCGAACATGCGGTTACTAAGCAATTCTAACTTACCCAAACATCACAATAATATCATGTTAAAAAGCTATTAAACAAGAACATTGAACGTTAATAAAACAAAGCAATTAATTGCTCGTCATCTAATGCAAGTTTCGAGTACAACGCTAACTTTGTTACTAAGTTTTACACTTAACAACACATTGAGCAAGCAATGTACTTCGCACATGACGTGAAAATTGATGTAAAATGTTTTTGTTGCTTTTCAGCGAGTCATTGGGAATTTACTTGAATAATGTTTTGTATTGGTTTATGATGTGTTGATACATAATACATCAACAGCCTATAAGTGGCCACTGCTGACCAAAAGCCTCTTCTCGCACGGAGGTTTGAGCATTAATCACCACGCTGGCTCAATGTGGATAGGCGATTTCAGACTTATAATTGGAAATTATAAGCCTAAGTTTCCTCACGATGTTTTTCCTTCACCGTTTGTGAGTGGGATCTAAATAATCTTAGAAAGTATACACAACTCGGAAAGTGTCACGTTGATACTTGCCATTGCTAGTTTTCGAACTCACACCCTCATGCATGGTAGCGGGTGTCTAAAACTTCCGGACCACTTCGACATTACATAATACATAACTAATTATAAGTAAGTAGTTGTATCGTATTTGATTGGACTGTGTTGTGATTATAGTTAATGTCGTTTGTTTTGTTATCCAAACATTCGTAGGAAAATATTTAATATTGGTTACTTAGTGGTAAACCAAAATTATGACTTCTTTCGGTGTATCGATGAATTGTAACTACAATTTTTATTAAAAACAACTAACTCTTCAACACCACTTAAACGAAAAAGCAATTAATTAACTCAGAACTTACCAAATTATCTCTAAGCGGACTGTAATCTAGATTAAAAAACAGACTGAAAATAAAAATGTCTGAGCTCTTCAATCCTCTGCCAGATGCATTTTAATTAAGTTCCAATCAAACCTTCTGGAACTGGCTTTAATTGATGCTGCAGACTGCCAGAAAGGAACCAAGTAAAAATTAACCGGTTAGAACTAATTATGCCCTGAGGCTGCAGATGAAAAGCACATGATTTACATTACTGAGTCTTTTAAACTTCTAATTAAAAGGAGAATATAAAATCTGGGGGAAAATTGCTTTAATTCCTGTGTGGTACAAGATACAAAAGACGTTTAAAAGTGAAATGTTAATATAAGTAATGTTTAAGAATATCCGAACAATAGCATGTTTGATCGTGTTTACAACAAATGCAATACCGATCATCATCATCATCATCAACAGCCTATAAATGCCCACTGCTGAGCAAAGCCTCTTCTCACACGGAGAAGGTTAGAGCATTAATCACCACGCTTGCTCAATGCGGGTTGGCGATTTCAAACTTATAATTAAATTAGTTATAAGTCCAGGTTTCCTCACGATGTTTTTCCTTCACCGTTTGTCAGTGGTGTCTAAATAATCTTAGAAAGTACATATAACTCGGAAAAAGTCACATTGGTACTTGCAGTTGGTAGGTTTCGAACCCGCACTCTCATGCATGAGAAGTGGGCGTCTTAAACCTCCGGGCCACCACGACATCAAATCAATGCCGATAGAAATTTCAATCTCAAGGACTTTTATGTTATAGGTTTATAGGTACAATCAATCTCTTTGAAACTTGGTTAAATGTATCATCCTATTAATATTATAAATGACAAAGTTTGTGAAGATGTATGTGTGTCTTTGTTACTCTTTCATGTCAAAATGGCTGAAGGGATTGAGATGAAATTTGGAGCAAGGGAAGAATATGATGTGAAACGATACATCGACTACTTTTTAACCCATGAAAGCCTCTGGCAGAAGCTAGTCATTTTATAATTTTCATGTTATATAATTTACCAACGTTTTATACATACATATATCTTAATTTTACATTATAACACGACAATAAATGATGATGATGATGATATAGAAGACGTCTTTGCATATTTAATGGGAAAACAATGATTCAGCATTTTTAATTGATACCTCGGTTCTCACCAAAACGCGACACGACCCGATGCTGCGCGCACTCTTTAAAGATCGCCTCAAAACACGACTTTATTTCCTACACGAAAAGACACTCTGCTTCTAGTGAAATGCAAAATAAAAAAAACAAATGATGCGTCAATGACGACACGCCGAAAGTGACGAGGCCAGAAATATATCGGGTTCTCTTTCTAAATCCAAATTATTGCCGCCTTTAGTGTAATGGTAAAAAAACAATTGACATGTCAATGACGTCAGACATAAAATGACGAAGCGAGAAATATATCGGGTTCTCTTTCGAAATTCAAACTAATGCCGCCTTTAGAACAATGATAAAGAAAAACAAATGACACGTCTATGACGCCATTGTGATCTCTAAATTCAAACTATTAGCGCGGTTGTGCAGTAAAATTGTATTTCATGTATTTGTTTCATTTCATACAACAAACTTCTTTCGGCTTAAGTTTATTAGTTATCGAATTTGCTGTGATTATAAATGCCTATACTTCATATTATGTATAAGAATATTATTAGTTCAATGATAAACACAAATGACACATCATATATTGCCTATCGTAATTTTGATAAAAACATCACAAAATAATAAAACACTGCATAACAATAGGAAGTGTTAACAACGTACATAAATCGCGACATACATTTTAATTTAAACAAAAAGGTTGCAATAGCAATTAATTTGAATTTAAAGTGATGCAGCCATTTTGAAAAAAAATTCTTCACCAGCTATTTCATCGTGTACATCTAGCTTCTTTCAACCATTTTCTTAAAACCAACTTTCCAAAGCGCCAACTTAAGTCTTACTCCACTTAACTTTAAAATGAATTTCCAATAAAACATTCATATGATCGCGAGTAACTTGTATCATTTAACATTCGACGTTACTGTGCGGGTAAGTTCAGAAGTAGACAACAGTTGGGCGACCTAGTTCCTTGATGCAAGTAGTTGTCAACTATATCCAGCAACTTTGTGTTTGTCCACCCGTGGGACTCGTGAGCTAGTCACTGTGTCTTACGTAACTTTTATTTGCACCTTGTTTTTGGAGAAGAGTGAGTCATCTTTGTTGGTATTGAGTCTCAATTAAGCATCGACTCGTAGATATACTCGTAGGTATTTTTTTGTTTTTAAGGGGGGAAAATCATCCAATGACTGCTCTTGCCTGGGTGAGGCGGGAGTGTCAGACTCTTACTGACTAAAAACCACCCCGTTCCTTCTCCTGCACGTCGAGCCGGAGCCCCGGTAACCCGTTAGGTTCTCGGCGGCATACTCGTAGGTATATATGTGTTTAGCAGGTGAGTTCGTTCATTCGAGTACTCAGTGACTCTGTCATTGTTTTCTGGGATTGAGTGTTAGTCGGTAAGAGTCCGACATAACCCGCTGTCTGACACTGATTGTCTAAACAAAGAGCATCCATAAAGATTGCCACACGTTAAAAAAAGGTATATATGTATTTAACTCGTCGAGTACCGGTTTTATAGACACAATTAAAGAACAATAGGTCGCGGTCACCGGTGACCGCTTGGTGTTTGACAGTTTAAAGTATGTTAATTCGTTAGTTTTTCATATAAAAAACCATTGTTACTGTAAGCTTTCACCTTAAAAGTCACTGTAGTTTAAATGATTTGTTGTTAGTGGACACAAACTTATGTATAAGACGGGTGTGTTCAAAGAATCAAACTTGTTGACTTGGACTTGTAGTACAAGTGAATGACAGATACGTATAATATTAATTGTTAAAACAACAAACAACAATTCTTAACAAAACCTAAATAATCTGAGCATCCTCATGAGCGCCGCGACCGCGCACTCTGCTCTTAAGGAAGAGTCCCTCTTATGACTCGAAACTAGTAGAACTTTTCTCATTATATTAACGTGAGTAAACCTTTATTTTTGTTAATTTAGTACGTCTCATCATAGTTATTATAAGAAATAAAACCAAAATACATATACTTTAACGAACAATACCCACCTCAACAGACGAGACACCTATCTGTACATATATTTCTCCAGTACACCTTTGTCGCAATGCTAGTATATAAGTGATACCCATCAGCTCATTAGGCGCTTCCCTTGGGAGATATCAAAGGCAGTTGAAAGTAGTTCCTTTACATCGGTTCTTACGGCTATTCATAGCTTTTATAGCTATGTATAGTGATTAAGTTTGTCGTGTTAGTTGGATCGTGGTGGCCCAGAGGTTTAAGACGCTCGCTTCTCATGCATGAGGGTTCGGAACCTACCAACGGCAAGTACCAATGTGACTTTTTCCGAGTTATATATACTTTCTAAGATTATTTAGACACTACTCACAAACGGTGAAGGAAAAACATCGTGAGGAAACCTGGGCGTATAATTTCTAGTTATAAGAGTTTGAAAACGCCAACACGCATTGAGCAAGCGTGGTGATTAATGGTCAAACCTTCTCCGAGTGAGAAGACGTCTTTGCTCAGCAGTGGGCATTTATAGGCTGTTGATAAGTGATTTCCTTGTGTTTATTCACATGTGTTTATTATAGTAGCTGGCTTTTCACTATAATAAGTTTGTCAGCATGCGTTGGGTAACGTGTTGGTGTTTTTGTTATACATATAACACTATCTTCTACCAGAACCTTTGCAACCATTCCAGTGGGACCAAAAGGCCACTCTATGTATTTTCCATACTATGATCTACCCCTGTTCCAAATTTCATCCCGATCACTTCAGTCGTTTTGACGGACAGGAGTAATAAACTAACATATCGACTTTCGCATTTCTAATTAGTAAGATTGTAAGAAATAACATCAAACAAGTACATAGACATAAAATATGCCATTATAGTTGCTTACAAAAATTACAAGTAGGTATTGTTATTTAAATAACTTGTACATATTTGGACGAATTTTAACAATTACAATTCCCTTTTTTGTATAACAAAAGAGAAAGAACAGTCTAGATAATAAAATAATGTAATCTACCGAGACGTTTTAGAAAAATATGTCAAGTACCTAAAACAAGAACCTCAATAAAACAGCCTTTAAAAGCAACTCTAAAACGTTAATACTACTTACTTCTAAAAAAGAAACAATCGTCTCTTGTTTCTTCCTAGTCGACTACATTAACTTTTGTCTATAAAGTTCGAATAAACAGAAAAATTAAAATGGCACTTGAGACGTTTTTGACATTTTTATTAGCTTGATGAGTAGGTAGATGAAAAGCGGTTTACAGATAATAATAATGTTTTCTCATAAGTATCGAGATAAAAATATTTTTAGAGTAAAACTATGTGGTGGCCCGGAGGTTTAAGAAGCCCACTTCTCATGCATGAGGGTGCGGGTTCGAAACCTACCAACGGCAAGTACCAATGTGACTTTTTCCGAGTTATATGTACTTTCTAAGATTATTTAGACACCACTGACAAACGGTGAAGGAAAAACATCGTGAGGAAACCTGGACTTATAATTTCTAATTATAAGTTTGAAATCGCCAACCCGCATTGAGCAAGCGTGGTGATTAATGCTCTAACCTTCTCCGTGTGAGAAGAGGCTTTGCTCAGCAGTGGGCATTTATAGGCTGTTGATGATGATGATGATGATGAAAACTATGTAGGTATATCAAAGATCTGTCCCTGGATTAAGCAAAATATGTATATTATACTATCATCATTAGCCGAAATTTGTCCATTGCTGAACATATGCCACATTATCGCCATTTAAAAGGAAATTTACCACAATCAACGTGTTTAGCAGTCCACTTGGGAGTGTACAGTTGGGTCAACCAACATTTTTCGGAGCTTCGGATGGCCTAACAGGTAACCGGGGGCACTGGCTCGAAGCAGAAGTGAGAACGGGGGTGGTTTTAAGTCAATAAAAGTATGAAATCCTCTGTTGCCACACCCAAGACGGGACGAGTATTTGGATGATTTTCCTTCAACAAAAAAAGAGTCAACTAACATTTGAAGGATGTTGCTGTCCGTCTCTCGATACCTGGTTGTAGTTTCGCCATAAATTGAAGCAAGCAATTCTGGCACAAGTTTACCTTCAAGTGCATACTCGTAGTGGATGTTTTCGCTTACCTCATCAATATTCGAGTGATCAATCATGTCTTGAGCGTTAGAACAGTGTTTCATTAGTGATAGAGTACTCCGTGTACTAATGACTTAGTATGAATATCTAGCAAACGTTTGCTCGCCTCGGAATTGATGGATATAGGAACGTGTGGAATATCTTGACACCTGAAATGTTTGGTGATACCAAACCAGTGTAAACCGGTTGGAGACAAAGGATTTTATTCGTATTTTGTACCATTTGTTGGCCTGTACATTCAGTTTAAATAGGTAATCAAGGTGAGTACCTACATGAGTTCGCAATTTATTGTCTAAGAACCCAAATTAGTACACAAAGAGTGCGGGTATTAATGAATAGCCATCCACATAATGTAACTAGTCTCAGTCTCATGTAATCAAAAGTTCGTTAACCTTATTAACATAATAACACAACATCAAGCCTTTTATCCCCGTAGGGGTAGGCAGAGGTGCACATTACTGCACTTAATGCCACTGTACAATGTAACACCCACTTTTCACTATTTATGTTATGAGTGCTACCACTGAGATTTTTTTAAAACCCAGTAGTACTTTGCCCGACCCAGGAATCGAACCCGAGACCCCTTGCCCGGCAGTCGCACTTGCGACCACTCGGCCAACGAGGCAGTCTTATTACTAAAGAAAATAAAAAAGCCAATAGATATATTATATCAGACAACTGGATAATACAAACTACAGAATCGATACTACATTTACAAAAGACATTTACATATTTTATAAGCATAAAGTATAAACTACACAAAGACTGAAAACTAAACTCTTTCTGAAACTGCAATTCCCTGATTGCAAACCTTCGCATAAAACTTGAACACTCAATCAAGTTTGTCTGATTTCCATTTTCATATGTAGGTATGCACTTTGCTTAAGTATTTTGCATTTTACTTGCATTGTTGAGTAATAGTTTGTACTGAGCTGTCTTTCATCACATTGTGAGTTCCACAGCAAAATGTATGTAGAACCAACATTGACTACAAAGAATATTTTTCTTATATTTGCATTATAATAGAATGCAATCTTGTGTGATAGTGATTTGATTTTATGTAACACAGAGTAATTTGTTTGTTTACAGTAGGTATATTTATTACTGAAAATTTTATAAAAAGTGTTACAGTTTTAAATGATTTGATTGGTTAATTAAATTATGAATATCCCTAGTCAGCCTACTACTAAGCTACAAGACTTTAAACAAATTTCTCTGGTATACTTTATTTAATTCTTTAAAAGATACTTTGTATATTATATGGGACCAATAACACAAATAGTGAAAAGTTGGTGTTACATTGTTACAATGTACTCTGCCTACCCCTTCGGGGATAAAAGGCGTGATGTTATGTATGTATGTATGTAGATACCTTGTAGCTATTTTTACACTTCGAGTCTATAACACAACGAAAAGATAATTAAATTTTCGTTATCTATGAAGCATAGAATGAAACAAATATATTTTTAGAATTATAATCCTGCAGCCAATTCATGCACGCTTGTCTCACAAAAGAATTCTGTATTTCATTAAAGTGGGACTAATTAGGCTTTCGTTGTAATTCCCTTCAATTTGCATCTTAATTGATCTCATTGCCAAAACACTTTTTATTTCTGAGGGAACTCTTCATTGCTAACCCCGCTCCGGTATTCGTTACGGTAAAATGTAATTTAAATACATCTTGAGCTAATTTGAAATGTTTAATCTGCAATTTTAATTAATATGCAATTCAAATGATGAGTTGAATTGAATCCATAAATATTGTTTGAAGCTAAAACAGAAAAGGGATAAAGTGAGATTGAAATAGCTGATAACATTATTACAACTATAATAACAACTATGATCGATGAATGAATCTTTGTACTAAAATGAAAATCGGAACAGATTTCTAAGTAACATCGACTCTGTAATTAAAGGCCTGAGGCTAAAACAAAACTGTAAGTAACTATTCAAAACTGCTTATCTTATGAAACACGTATAATGTTACGACACATGTATCCATAAAGATCGGCTTAAATAAGCACATGTCTAATAGACCGTTTTAATGAGTTGTTCCACATTAAAGCATCGATATTTCCAATTAAAATATGTAATTTATTCAACGCTACTCATGTTTCTGACACTTTACTGACAGTCTTGAAAAAACGACGTTGGCGGAACTCATTTAAGTTATGGATTTATTTAGCGATCGCGCTGAGTCGGGGCTGCATGAAGGAACTTCAGTATATCTTAACAAGATGTTGAGAAATTTAACATTATTATAAGTCAGAAATATTGACATATTCATTACAATGAATATTTGTTTTTATTCCATGTTAAAATTTCTTTAAACCCAGAATTTCATAACAATATTTTGCCCAGCGAAGGAATCAAACCCAAGAGTCTTTGCTTGGCAGCCGCATTTGTAATGCCTCCACCAATATGGCAATGTCTCCGAAACTCATTCATAAAAAAGTTTATAATGACATAGATTCATACGTCTTACTATCGTACGTAAACAACAATAAATACAAGGTCCTCTGCTTACATTACAATAAATCACACAACTTCCATGCCAAGACGAATCGATATACTTTTATGTTACTATCGAAATATCGCTCTGTAATCGAGTCCCCTTCACAAAAACGCGAGCAAAACAAGTATTTTTATGACATTTTGATAAAAATAACGTCCTATTAATTTCTGACCGATTTACTCAATGGCTCGTTAAAATCGAATTGCAAATAAACGAGTTACAAAACTCCTTCATAATTAGAACAAGCCACTTCAGCAACGCCAGTTTTATCAGGCAGTAACTTCAAAAATTAAATTGTAACTTAAAGGGTGGAGTTATTCAATGAGTCGTTGCTTACTCCGACCTCGATAAACCAATGTTTTATGTCACAACTTTTGCGAACACTCAGCACATTTTGGCGAGGAACGATCACTAATCTTTTTATAGTGTTTCTTGCTCCAAGCGTCTATTATTTTCAGTTAAAAGAAAGGCAATAAAGTGCCTGAAGCAGTATGTTGCGTCGGGAAAAAGTGAAAATTTCTAAGATTTTTCTGAAAGAAAAAATGAATGATGTAAAAAGAAAATCATTGTATCGAGGGGAGTGAATTCACTTTCCTTTTATAAACAAGTCTATTAGGTTGTTTCAGACCTTTGGCGTGAGGCGACAGGGTGGAACACGTGGAAAATGGGATTTTCTACTTTGCATAATGTTTGCTGCTACTCTCGTAACGGGGTAGGTAGCTCTTGTTTATTGCGGTTTTATTTCATTCACGAGAAAACCAACGTTTACGACTGTTTTATGGCCATTCTGACTCAAATTCTATACAGAACAACACTGTTCGAGGCGACTTTGAAATTCCGTAGGCTACCTCTCACGGTTACTTTGCTCCACGAATATTTCACTGTTTTATTTGAATATAATTTTTTTCTCGATGTTTAAATATTTTTGACTGAGTACTATAAATAGTAAAATTATGAAGCCGTTTTAATTGAAGTAACATTTATCTAAAACTGCAGCTATATTTTCATTCATTTAAATTGATGTTGTGCTTTTAAAATTTCACCAATATTATATTTCCTAATTCTCTGGGCTATTTACTCTAGTGGTTATAAGTGATTGCTCACCGACTATGCGTCCATACATTGTACAAGTCGAAGGCTAGCTTAAACAATTATGATATTGGTTTTATATGAACAACCGCCGAACCATAAACTCATACAAGTTCAAAAACCTTGATACATGGAAGTCGTAAAATCATTACCTTTAATAAAATACAACTTCATTTACTCTGCTATGTCCCTAGAGACTATTATGCACGCATAAGCTTGTCTCGTATATTCACTAATTTAATTATGCAAAATACATTCAATATTAGTAGGAATCACGAGATACGTACTTAGTTAATTAAACTCAAGAAACCTAATTTACATTTAAGAATAGATTCCATTGAGTAAATTAGATATACTCCGTAACTTACCACACTATTATGAAGATTGTTCATGACTGAGGCTGAACGGAAAAACATACATACATAACTTCACTCCTGTCTCCCATGGGGGTAGGCAGATACTATAGAACGCCAATTACTACGATTCCTACACACCTCTTTCGCTACATCTGTCTGTAATAATACTAATCTGTAATAGCAAGGCGAATACATAAAAAATATGTAAGTATTAGCCTCGCTAAAACTCGAGAACGGCAGACCCAGAATTAAGTTTATTTTTTGTCTTTTATCTAGAAATATCACTGAAAGTTAAAAAAAAATAACAGAATATGAACATTCAACTCCATACAAATTACCCTACAAGAATAGTACCTTTGGAGTTCACTGGGCCAGCTTGTACAAAATAAAAACAAAAGACAAGTCAATGAGGTCAGACACAAAATGACGAGGCCAGAAATATATAGAGCTCTCTTTCTGAATCCCAACTATTGCCGCCTTTAGTGCAGTGCTAAAAAAACAAATGACATGTCAGTGACGTCAGACACAAAATGACAAGGCCAGAAATATATCGAGTTCTCTTTTTGAATCCAAACTATTGCCGCCTTTTTAGTGCAATGCTAATAAAACAAATGACATGTCAGTGACGTCAGACACAAAATGACAAGGGCAGAAAGATATTGATTCTCTTTCTAAATTCAAACTACTGCCGCCATTAGAAGAATTCTGTAGAAACAAATGACACCTCAAAGTCGTCACACGTTACTCATAAGGCCTAGGTATGTATGAAAGAAAAAATCAACACGTTTACCGGGAACATCGGGAAAAGGTAGGTATCAGCTGATGCGGGCTACTAGTATCTAGGTGCCTACTTAATAAAATAGTTGGAAATTAGTGTACTAGAAGTAACTGCTTCTATGAGCATAATAGTACCTAATATGTATTACAGTCAATATTTCAATGGAAATCTAGCAATTTACAACAACACCAACCCAGACACCGATTCCTATTAACCTTCAAAACTAACAACATTATAACATGTAAAATTTTCGATCCATTTCATAAATTCTCTCAAGTTTAGACTTCTCACAATTCCATTCTAGCCGTCTAGTCTCTAGAGTCTTATTACAATTTGTGACCGACCTACAACAGTTATGGAGACAAAAGATCAGAGTAAGTACTATTATTATCAGTAACTAACGTCCCTGTAATAATGGGAGCCGCTCTATTACGAGGCTATTATGCGAGAGACCTACTCTATTTATTGGCCACTTCAAGTAAATGTATTGTGAAAGAAATGTATTTTATTTCCAAGTTATCGGCGTTATAATATCTGGGTGCTGGTTAAATGGCGCCTACCTTCTTGCTTTTATGTTGAGACCTACTACTACTGTTGGGTGAAGTTTGAAGTTGTGTAAAATATTACATATTTTTTCCAAAATTAACTGTTCGTCGACCCAGGATAAGTCATCATTGTTAGAATATAACAGTTCTAAAATTTTATTGCTAGAATTGGACTTTGATTGGCTTGAATTACCATTACTTCTGACAGCAAATTCTAAACGTATATAAAACATCTCTATACCATCTCATATAAGACCGCCTCGTTGGCCGAGTGGTCGAAAGTACGACTCAAGTACGACAAGTCGCAAGGGGTCTCGGGGTTTTCTAAAAAACACAACTTAGTAATAGCATGGAGTCTGGAAATGGGACTCATAACATAAATAGTGAAAAGTGGGTGTTACATTGTACAGTGGAATTAAGTGCCGTAAAGTGCACATCTGCCTACCTCTTCGGGGATAAAAAGGCATGATGTGTGGAAGATTAAAACGAAAAAAAAATTAAAGAACTACAAAACGACAGACGGTCAGCTACAGTTAAATAATTATTAGTCAACAATACATAATTGTCAGTTCTAATCGTTAAGACTTTAACAAAACATAATTATGTTCTACCATAAATATACAGTCTCACAAAACTAGTCCTTCAACTAATTAAAGAAAGTGAATGATATCGAAATTAGACAACACTGACAATACTTCTGATCAAAATACCACATATCATCGACTTCATTGACCTTAAGATAATTTACAAAACCGAAACGAGGGTTCTTAAAAAACATATATGCAGTCGAATTGAAAACCTCCTCCTTTTTTCAAGTCGGTTAAAAAAGTTAGAAAATATACGTATATTGTGTAACGAGTACGAATGTGGAACAATTAATGAAGAAAGTGGTACTGCTCAACTTTTGGTCATATTTCTTAAACAAGATTTCGAAATACCATCTTCAAAACCTAGAATCCCTTAAAAACTCTGTTATTAGTCCCATACAATAACGTATAAACTTTTTGCTATATAAACAGCACAATTCTAAACTGTTACTTATGAGAATTTCGATAAATTTAATTATCAATTTACGACTGAAAGTCTGTCTGGTTCGACAAACAGGGCGTCCAAGGCTTTACTTACGAAAATGTATGTATGTCATAATCATTTTTCTTTCACGTCACACCTTCCAACGCCGGAATTTTCGGATTTGAGGTCAAATTATCAGTTGTGTTGATTCATGTCAACTTGGACCGAAAGGGGGACTTTGTAAGTGATGTCTTCAAAAGGGTTAAGGATAATTTAGGGCGTGCTTTGTCGCAGCCGGAACTACTAATAGTTAGTATGAAGTAACAATTACCAACTATAAATGACATTTCAGAACACATTATTAAAACACTTATTTGTCTGTTTCTTATTCTTCCAATAATTATTTTATATACTACGTTTAAAAAGCGGACTTCTCATCCCTTTTCTCTTTTTGAAGTCGGTTAAAAATTCAACGAAACTGAGCAAGTTCAATTATCAGAACAAACAATTCGTAATCTAATTATATTAAAAGTCACAACAGACATTTCATCAAGGAGTTTGATTTCTCTCTAAATAGTCGAGTTACAGTATAAAGATACTGCCTCCTCGCAACCCAGCTATCGCGAAAATAGATATAATAAAGAAATATTTCTGTGATCGCGAAGGACACTCCGGGCGTCGGGGATCACGGGACGATCTCCGGCCACCGTAAGCACGGGCCTGCAGACGGCGAGCATGGGTGGCTCGCCGCCAGACCAGAACCAGACCCGAGCGTACGGCGCGTCACGTTTTGCGCGCGCCTCAAAGAGCCATCAGATCATCACGGATGGAGCCCAATAGGGCTGATGTCGATTTGGAGCCGCGGAGAACCTTACGGGCTACCGGGGCTCCGGCTTGAAGTGCAGGAATAGGAACGGGGTGGTTTTTAGTCAGTAAGAGTCTGACACTTCCTCCCGCCTAATCCATCCTAATCCATCGCGGGAAAAGTCATGCGATAATATTCCACCCTTAAAAAACAGTATAAAGATAAAAATTACTAGCAATACGAGAACCTTGCCTCAAAATGAACGAACAATAAACTCAGTCTAATTAACCCCATAATCCTAATTACATATATCCCAATCATTCACTTCATATCCCCTTCTCACATTACAAAAAAGGTTGTATTCAAAGCGGATGATTAGTTAGGTTCGCCGTAATTAGGGCGAGCCTATCTGAGAAGTAGGTTACCCCTAACAGGTGGGACCCGGATTGGCAAGGGCCAACGTATAAGTCATTAATCATAATTTTCGTTGCTAGTTCAAACTTACGTCTATTGCTCTGTCACTTTGTATCTTACTTGGTCTTTCATGTGGTTTCGTCTACTTTTCTGCGTCGTTGTGTGATTTTAAATAGGTTAGGATTTTAATCTACATTGATGTTTGGAATAAAAAAAGGTTCCATGCTGCTTTCTCTTTTATAAAACCTATTATTAATGTTTTGTTTTTATTTTGACTGTATTTTTTATTTCTATTGTAATGATCCTTGTTTTCGTGTGCCAATGGCCAAATAAATGCATTTTCTTTCTTTATTTCTTTCTTTCTCCAAATGTCACGAGTGCACCCGTTGGATCATAAGGAACGCGGACACTCGACGGGTTAAGATCGGAAAAGGAGGATATCATCCGACCAGGTGAGGTGATCGTGTCTGGCGGGTTTTCTGCCCAACAATGGTGTGTTGGGATTTTCTATCCGTGTCAATTCGCATGTAAACATCATATGTGCGATGTAGGATTTTATGACGTCATCCATTGATTTGTTTCTCATCGATGGTCTATTGTGCGTGAGCTGTCATTTGACATGCCACAGGAATGTCACACCAAATTTTTTTTTCCTATGAACTAAGTATTTGGCTAGGTTCTAGTTCCTCCACATAGTTTGTAGTCCTTCTTCATGCTTTAAAATTAATAAAGAAATAAATCTGTTTTATTCATCGTAAATAATTATTGTCTTTATAGCTTCCCTTTGGCTTAACGTAACTCATTGTTCATAATATTTATAGATTATGACACTAGACATATTATGCGGTTGTGTGACTTACTGTCTAAAATAATATGTAATATTCTTCATGTGTTATGCAAACATTGGCGTGATGCAAAAATTATATTTCATAATATGCGTGACACTTCTAATGTAAACACATAGTACAAAAGTTTACTAGGGTGTGCCGTACTTATATATGTCGTCACATGGGAACGGTTTTCTACTTACAAACCTCTTTAGGGATTTAACAAAAAAATATTATAATACAAATTTCAAGAAAAGGTGTGTGAAAAACTACAAAGTTTCGAGGAAACTGACTAACTATTGTTCGGGTATTTCAATGAAATAATTATATTTTAATGTTAGTTGCAAGAACTCAGCGTTTATAATAAACCCCATACGGTTACTTCTGACCTTGAGTAGAGGTATGTCTTTGACCTGTCAAGGTCAAAAGTCAATGACACCCTTAGTTTAAATGAATCAATTTAGGTTAATGGATAGTTTTACGACAGGGTTTCAATTAGTAAAATAATATTTCTATTGGAAATTGATTATAGTATAATGAAGGTACTAGGTATAATCAATGCGTATGTATGTCATACAATATTTGTATGTCATTTCAGAGACTTTTAGGTCATTGAGTAAGTACTCTTACTACACAAATACTAACGAGTCTTGTTCTTCTCTTGTACTTCTGGCTGAAACAATCAACGTCTTGCTGCTAAAAAGTTGGAAAACATTTTTAGAATAAGCCGGTAAACTAGCAGATGAATCACTTGATGGTAAGCAACCAACGCTGCCCATGGACATCCAAAACACCTGAGGTGTTACAAGTGCGTTACTGACCTTTTGGTGATTAGGAGTTTGAGGATTATTATTGGGGGTTCGTGGATTTGAGAAATTGGGGATGGTCTCCGGTACACTACGAAATACAACACAAGCGTTGATTCACGTCGGTTTTTTGTGAGACCGTGGTATCACTGCAGAAACTGAAACTGAAAAATAAAAAGCTCAGCTTAAAAAGTGTAACCGAACCCTAAATTTAACATTCAATACGCCACTCTTGTACACAAAGCTAACAAACAGCCTTAAAAAACACAGTAATCCAATAAACAGCGTGATAAACAACACTCTCAATTTAAGTGGAACGACAGCTTTTGATGTAGCCTCCCTTGTTAGTTCTTGTTCTGGATAAATCATCGCGAGGCCTCCCTTGCCCAAACTGACAGATTTGTTACTGTCGCTCTCCAAATGAGAATACTCGGATAGAAGACCCGTTCAAGGGGAAAGATATTGTCACAATAATTCAGAACAAACTCCTTTACAATAGTTGTTTATTGCCCTTAATAAAGTAAACACTTCCAGTACTAGCTAATCTTATATTGTTGATTCTGTAAACTTGGTCAAAGTTTTGGTGTCAAGCCAGCCATAATTGTGCGGCCTACTTACATCAGATTACAAGATTAAACCGTTTCCAATATGTGTGGGATGAGTGTCGACTAAGTTTTGTGTAACTTCTGGAAGCCGGTCGTGAAGACAGCTGGGCTTGTTGGCTTATTTTAGAAGCGTTGTTTGTTCAAAAATATGGGTGACCGAATAACCTTAATTTTGTGTTATGATTTCGAATACGTTCGATTGACATGGATGTTTTTGAAATGACGTCGTGCAATAAGTGTTTTCTAATTTTGGATATCTAATCGCAATTTAATTGAAGTCTTCATTTATATTCTCTTTAACCTAACTTAAAAAAAAATTAGCGTCCAGAACACTCATAGAACAAAGCACGGTCAACAGCGCTGCAGTCGACAAAATAAACGACTCCATTTGTTTTTATCACATTAAACACAACAACGATTAGTCAACGACACTTGGAAAATCCATTTCAACGTAAAAAGGGAGACTATGAAAAGTAAAATCTCGTAGAATTAACAATTTACCAACATACCAGTGGTCAACGATTTATTTTGTGGGGTATGCGTGACCCGTCGTATAATTGCTGGCTCGCCTCTCAGCCCCAATGAAAGGCCACTCAAGATCGGGCGAAGTGCACACGAATTAGCACTAAATACTAGCACGCTTCGACGGAATGGCTAGGGTTGACAGAACGACGAGACTTTAATTAAAAGATTAGATTGTTTTGTCTGAGATAAGTTACATAACTTTTGCACCGCGACTGTGTTGCCATAGAGATATGGTGAGATTTAATAAACGTATTTTTTGTAGTTATCTTGTCAGTCTCGATTAGCCCCGAGAGATGTGTATATATTATGCTTTAAAATTAGTTTGAAACTAGCAAAAGTACTTTGTCTGTCGTGAAGAATAGAATCCTGGAAAGCACGATCAATATTCATCAGATTTCTCAACTGGATCATAAAAGAATGTTTGATTTGTTGCTATTCCCGGAGTCTTCAGGTGAATTTGTATTTTTTTTTATACAAAACGTTTGTATAAAAAAATACATACAAATTGACTGTAGTAAACGCATTAAAACATTGTTTATTTACCTATATCATTATTTTTTTTTACATAGACGCTTTTCCCATACTTTAATAGCAAGCATTAAAAAATCTAAACAAGCTAAACAGCCCTACATGGAACTAAACGTAGGTACCTAATTACTTGGCGCTAGCAGAACGCTCATGAATGCCACTCGCTTTCCAAGTTTTTGAGTTTTAACTCTCCTTTCATCGCAAGCACTCGTTGCTGTTAAGAAATTGAATAATGTGAGATATATGAGTAGATATAAGATTATCCTCTAGCTTCGTTTTATTAGTCTATTCAAAATAAAATCTATATGTATTCGATAAATAAACTGCTTAAGAATTCTCTCAAGTCAATCTCTAACTGATAAGTGTCATAGGTAAAGATAAATGCTTTATAGCCTTGAAACCCAAACTATTAACATTTAATATTATAAAAAAATACTAGTGTGAGTCAACAAGAGTGGTTGAGTGGTTTTAATTACTCGGGGTATATCATTGCAAGCAATTAAAGCCACCCACTCAACCACGACGAATCTTCATCGCCAACCTTATAACCTAGAAAAGACAAAGACACCAACGAACCTATTACAAAAGACAAAAGGGAAATGTAATAAACCTAATCATAATGCTGCATTCTAGCAATCTACGTAAAGACATTGATTAATGATACGCACCCGGTTCTTTCAAATTAGGACGTTCGAGGCGCCGGTATCGGTGTCTACCACATTGTCTTCCAGCACCACAAGAATCTCCAGACTATCAATCATTTAGACCACTACTATGGTCTTGAAACTCGGTTGAAACTCGCCTTTGTATGTTTGGTTCGCGAAAGAGTTAAAGATTGACGTTTTATTGGGATTTTGTGAAGAGGTTTGCGTGACAATTATTTATAAAGTGAAAGTGTAATCTAATAAATGGACATATAGTAACAACTATGTTATCATCATACAAAGTTATTGTATTGCTACGTATATTGTATTATAACGAAAAATTTTCTGAATTGGAATCGAATAAAACGTAAAATAAAGTTAAATAAAAGTTCTTTCGAACTTCGATCTGGTTTAAACAATAAGAAACATCGTTTTAGCTAAAGAAATTATTAATAATACACAAAAGAACATAAGAACGTTACTAAATCTTCGCGTAGGAATAACTCGAGTAAATTCCTAAACAAGTGACTTGAATAAACGTACGAAATTGCAATAACTTTTAAGAACAAAGTAGGAAACGTTGAAACGTCGTAGTTGGGTATTCAATGATTGATAGCAAGTTGGCGTGTCGTCTGTAATCGTACCGCACTCGGGCGCAGTCGGCTAATCTCGGGCGAGGTCGGGTGCATGAGACAGCGATATGTGTTGAATTAATGGTCCAGAAACTTCCTTGAATCCTTCAGTCTGGATAGAGTGAATTTTAATGTTCACTTTTATAGTATGCTTACTGTACAGTTTTTGAATTGCAGCGACATACGCAACTAACTGAATGCTGTGTCGCATTGCTGAAGTAGGTATGTGCCATTTTATACTGCAATTTAATTTGCATAATTGCGAGAGAATTATGTTTCAATTGCAAATTATTTACACACGGTTTGTTGATATGACTGCTCGATGAGTTTACTCAACTAGTTTCTAGCCACACCGGGGCCGATAATCGTTGATAATAATTTATACAAAGCTGTTAAGTTTCAAATCTATGTTATACATTACTAAATAATCTAATGTCAACTAATCTCATTAGCATCACATTCAATAATTAATAGACAGGGAAACAATTCAAACTAACAATGCGTTTAGGAGATTAACATCAATTTAACAAACAAATTGGTCAAGCAATCAAGCTGTTGTCTGAGCTGATACAACGATAATGCGGACTCAATGATCATTATTTGCTTTGACAATCGAAGCTAACTGGATTGTTACGTGTTTGATATTGGCGCGGCTAGTAATGGTTGGAACAGCACTTTGGTATTATGGCGTCGAGTTATGGGTCTTGATTCTGTTTGGTTTAGGATCTTTTTTAAGGTTTTTATTTGATTTTATATTTATGAGGATGACTTCTGGCTTGTAACTACTGAGGTGAGTTATGTGGTGACGGTAGAGTAGCCTTCGACACATAACACATAACATCACGCCTTTTTATCCCCGAAGGGGTAGGCAGAGGTGCACATTTCGGCACTTAATGCCACTGTACAATGTAACACCCACTTTTCACTATTTATGTTATGAGTCCCATGTAATAGGGGGTGAGCCTATTGCCATATACCGGGCACATTTTTCCAGACTCCGTGCTACTACTGAGATTTTTAAAAACCCAGTAATAATTTGCCCGACCCGGGAATCGAACCCGAGACCCCTTGCCCGGCAGTCGCACTTGCGACCACTCGGCCAATAAGGCAGTAGCCTTCGAATAGCCGATTAAGGGATTAAACATTTGACAGGCACCGGTTTACAACGATCCCTGATAAATATGAACCACTATAATTTCCAACCAGCCGGACAACCTTGGGAGTATGGCAAACTCTTTTTATACACCTTAAAAAAAAACAAAAAATTGTGTTAGAATTTCAGCGATTTTTTCTTTAAAATGTTTCCAAGTATATAATTATCAATATACTACAATCGTAGTACATACTTAAGAGACATCGACACTTAATCCACTCACAACACTGTCCGTTCCAATAAAGGTAGGACCACACCTTCAACTTTGGAACTACAAAGCTATTGCTTGTATAGTTAACCATACTTGCGTCCTCGCAAGTTGAAACTAATCTAAGGGGAACTAGCGGCCATTTAACAGCAGCCAGTAGTTAGCTCGAGGCACCTAAACAGGATTTCCGTACACAGGGACACTAACACTACATCAAGCTATGTTACGCCTAAATGGGCTCTACTATGTTTATTGGGTCGAAGGTCAAAAGCCTACGTAATCTAGCTTTAATCGTTTATTCTAAAATGTATTTGTATAGTAACCGTAGCAGGGCTTACATGGATAATGAAAATACACGTGAAAAAAGAAATGCGTAGCACTGTAGTTGCTCGCCCTAGCACAGCGTAGCATATTCGTAGTACCGCGTAGCGCTACATAAAGTGTATCTACATTCTGTAATGAATATAATTCAATTAAAAATTTTGTTCGCACTATGATGATAAATCATCGTGGAATATGCAGTGGCATCCACAAAAAAAATGACCTAACTGAAGTCTCCTAGCCAGGTGGCGCAGATGCTAAGTATAAAGATTCAACAATGTATGCTCTCTGTTGTTGTTTATTTAACTATTTACTATTTCATTAAAATATTAATGTTTGACCAACCATTAATACAGTGGATTGTTTTGTGTACTCAGTTCAATATACCTCTAAATGTGTTTGTAATACAAACAAATCTTAGCTAGAAATTAAATCTAAGACAAAGGTCGATTTCTAAACTAAAACATTAAATTAGCATAAACTGTTATAGTTCATATCATACAATAAAGAGCTATATAAACGAAAACCATTTCATTTTCGACTAACTTAATAACTTAATATTAATAACTTCGGATTTCTAAGTATTATAATATTTTTGGATTCATTTCAACTTTATTCAAAAGTTACTTAATTTGGTTTACTCTAGTTCGTTAAGTTTATACTAATGCTTAGTTTAAGTGAAATAGAAATTAAACAGACAATAGCGATATTAGCTGCATAATTGAATTTGTCTCATATCTACTATCTACATAAAATAAAAATTAGCTTACTAAACAAAGAAAATAGTAAATTAATACGAAATCTGCTGAGCTAATGCAAATCATATTGTATTATAACTAAAATTAGCACGAGGCTCATCGCTATGAGCTATTTAATTCAATTGTATAGTTGATTATTTTCAGGCAATCTCCACTCTTACCTGAGCATAGTATAGCATCCAAAGCAATTATTAATAAGCATATAGTTGATCATTTTCAGGCAATCTCCACTCTTACCTTAGCATAGTATAGCATCCAAAACAATTATTAATAAGCATTTTTAATTTAACGATAAACTATAAATGTTCTAAAAATAACATCGTAACATTAAATTGACATTTATTTTGAAAATGTGCCCTCGTAAAACAAGCTATAATAACAGCCAAACGATGTCCTACAGAAAAATCTTGCATCTAATAAAACCAAGTGCCTCTAACTCGCAAATTGTCAATTAAAACTTTATGATGTTCTTGTTATTGTTTGACAACATTTTTATAATCGATTTACTTCTATCAAAATTTTCATAATTATTAAATCTGCTGAAAGTCTGCAAAGTACTTGTAAACCTATTGCTATAATAAAGTGTTAAATCAGTAATTATTTAAACCTAAATACTTTGCAAAATAGTCTATACAATTTCTGAGAATATTTTAATTACAGCTGTATATTAGTTAGGTATTCCAATATTAAAACAAGATTGATTAAACAAGTAAGCGGCAATCAAAAGTATTAAATTTACGATTGATTAATTTCACAAGACTTGCTCGACTCGCTAACGTTTTCAATAATCATATAATCAAAATGTGAATTCTAAATGCTCATGAATATTATAAGACCCAATCGTGTTACACTCGTTGGCGTAAAAGAGCCGGTCAGGCTGTAATCGAGTCTCTTTCAACTTCCACAAGTGTTTCTTTGCCTTAATTGCGTAACTGAAACCCACCTGTTTATTTACATTTCACGTGGGATGACTCAAGCTATGAGTTAACGTAAAGTTTGGGAGGGGTGAGGAGGCGGGAAGGTCGGGGGAGCGAGCGGTTCGGGCGCCCTCATGTGGACGGACCTCTCACGGCCCACGGCACACAATTCGTTTGATGTCGCCAGTTGCTCTGAGCGCTATTTATGTCCCGCAAGGCCACCTGTCGATGATGACGCTATACAAGTGACGACCACCCCGTGCCAATGACACAGCTCATAGACACATCCAACCTTCAACTTTTGATATCACAAGAGTTTAAAAGCAATGAAATAAAAATTAACTTCCCCCAATTTCATTTTCTCTCGTAATATTAGACTCGGAATGCAATCTCATTTTCATAATGTAATTCTTGATAGATATAATCTGTACAGATACTCATTTGGATTTTTTTGTTTCAGAACGTGGCTAAACATATCTGCGGGCTACAAAAATATGCCAACAAAACATGTGCCAGAAATTGGAATACTGGAATACAATGCCTGCCAAGAACGTAATCTCGAAATGGCTGCGGGCGAAACAAGGCAAACATAAACACTCACCATGGCGCTAGTGAGCAAGTGACTATCGGAAAAATATGAACGCGACCGACCCGGATGTACTAGTGGCAAGAGGCCAACTGGACGTCCTGTACCGGGGGGCCGAGTACGCACTGGAGAGTAGTCGAGCGCTCGACGGGACCCTCGACTTCAACCTCACCTTCGATAATACCACTGTGTACAACGTATCCACTGACCCGGAGGAACCTTGGAACGAGTACATTAAACTACTTTATGACAGAGCACTGCTCGTGTCCTTTCTTCTCCTCTTCTCTCTTACTACTGTCTTCGGCAACATGCTCGTGATCTTGGCCGTGGTGCGCGAGCGCTATCTCCATACTTCTACTAACTACTTCGTGACGTCACTAGCGGTGGCGGACTGCCTCGTGGGGCTGGTGGTGATGCCATTCTCTGCATTATATGAAGTGTTAGAACACACGTGGTTCTTCGGTGTGGACTGGTGTGATGTGTGGCGGTCCTTAGATGTGTTGTTTAGTACGGCCTCCATTTTAAATCTTTGCGTGATCTCATTAGACCGGTACTGGGCCATTACGGACCCTATTACATATCCTATGCGTATGAGTGGACGGAAAGCCGCATTTCTTATCGCGGCCGTGTGGGTGTGTTCTGGTGCGATATCGTTTCCTGCCATCGCGTGGTGGCGCGCCGTGCGTGTTGAGGAAGTGCCAGACTATAAGTGTCCGTTCACGGAAAACTTGGAGTACATAATATTTTCATCGACAATATCATTTTATTTACCTTTATTTGTGATGGTGTTCACTTATTATCGTATATATCGTGCAGCGACTATTCAGACGCGGTCCCTTAAAATTGGCACTAAGCAAGTGATGAGACCTAGTGGTGAATTAGAGTTGACGTTACGTATACATAGAGGAGGCACTGTGCGGCAGCGGAGTGACGCGTGTCACGGAGTGTGTACGCCGGAGGAGGCTGACCAGGAGCCTCTGACGGCGCTACAGAACAATGGTTTGTCGCGTTCCTCGACACGACTCACCAATGTGACGCATGGAAAACATTTGCCAAAAAACTTTTCGCTGTCTCGTAAGTTAGCGAAGTTTGCCAAAGAGAAAAAGGCGGCTAAGACGTTAGGTATAGTGATGGGTGTGTTCATAGTGTGTTGGTTGCCGTTCTTTGTGGTGAACCTGCTGTCGGGGATCTGCTCCGCGTGCATAGCGCACGAGGAGATCGTGAACGTGGTGGTCACGTGGCTCGGCTGGGTCAACTCTTCCATGAACCCTGTCATCTACGCGTGCTGGAGCAGAGACTTTAGAAGGTATGTACAACTGTATAACACATGATTCTCTTTTAAATGTAAATAACATTTAGCGAAGTGTCAGTTACATGGATTATAATGATAGAGCTCTGATCGTTTGTTAGTGGTTCATAATCCGGTTAGAACAGCAATAATGCCATTCAACTGTCGTGGGTAAATCGCGGTCCATAATCGTTTGGAACAATAAATTCATACAGTACAAGCCAGGTGAATGTAATGGAGCATCTTAATAAGCGACATTGTTTGTTATTAAAGTTATGCTAAATAATTTTAAACATTTCGTTGAAGTTTCCTGGTTCCTTGTAGCGAGGTTTGTGTCTCAAGTTTTTTATTGACCACTTAGTTTTATGGACACTTCAAACTGACGGATTATGTTACAAACAATTTTGTGGGAATTTTTGCGGTGTTGATACTTTCATTTTGACTTTTAAGAACCTCTGAAAAAGGCGTAAAATCTTGGAAGAACTTTGTAATATTCTACTTTACTACAAGATGAGAAATAAGTAAGACAAGAATTTAATCCGACATTCTATATTGTACCCAGAGGGGGCAAAAAGGAAGGGATAAAATTATATTAGGCAAAAAATTCTGTGCACTATCCATAACAATACATAGATGTTAAATACAGATTCGTTTGTACCTACGTATAGTTTTATTATTCAATTCAAAAGCAAGTGCATTATTCTAAATCATATATCTACTAACTACTCCGATTGGACAGTGACATATAACGAAGATAAAACTCCTTTGAGCTTATCCTACAAAAGTTCAATTAATATGACTTAACCATAATACTCGCAATCCGACAAATTAATGACATATAGTTAGTCCAGCTAGAAAAAATAAAGCCATTATGTCTTTGCGAACACCTATTTTACACATACATAACATAACATCACGCTTTTTATCACACTGTACAATGTAACACCTACTTTTCACTATTTATATGTAACGAGTCCCATGTAATAAAGGGTGAGCCTATGGTCATATACCGGACACAATTCTAGACTTCGTGCTACTACTGAGATTTAAAAAAAACAGTAATACGTAGCCCGACCCGGTAATCGAACTCAAGACCCGTTGCCCGGCAGTCGCACTTCGAAATTATCACTTTCGAAATAAAATTAATTATTCCGTAATGCAAATATTGAATTAATATTACTCTGCAAGAGAACATCCCAACTCTTTAAGAGCTAGCTCTCAAACTAGGTTCAAAAAACGTTAAAAGTCTGGATAACTGATAAGCACTTTACAAATTTGAAAAATATTCAACGTAGTTTAAATAAATATTTATAAATGTGGGTTTCAAAGTTGAACTCGCAGTGGTCCGGTTTAAATTAAGCTGTGGCAACATTTGTAACACAACAAAGGTTGTTACAGTACACAGGAGCCCAGCGGTGTAGTTACAGAGCTCCGTGTGGTTCATTAAGTCTTTTCTCGAAATACGGACCTGACAGCGAACAGCTAACATTTCTTGTACAAAGTCTGTGTAAATGGTTTCCTTTAAAATGTCTGTTTTGTGCTCCAAAATGTATCTTATTACAAGTAAATTAAAGTAAAATTTTATATGACAAACGATTTTTTTAGTGTAACTTTCAAAATGTTGTTCATGGGACAACATTGGTTTTTACTTTGTAATTCATAATTCAAAGTTTGTAAATGTTCAAAATCATTTAATGACTATAATGGTTTTTACGATAGAAGTTCCAAATTCCATGTCACCAAAACGATTCATTTGATAAAAATTTACTACTAGAACACAGTGTTAATATTCTACGAATTCATTATCTTTAACATCAATAATTCCAGACTTGCACCAATTTTAGGTGTGCAGTTAAATAATTCATGCGATATCGAAATGACAGGTCACAGCGCGGTGTCAATTACAGCAAATTCCAGGGGATCATGAGACGTGTGTGCGAATAACCGTGTCTGGAATAACAAAGTGGTGATAAATCATGTGCCCATGATTACACCATAGTTGGACCCCCATTAAATCATTTACACTGACGTCTTTTTGTCACAGATGAATAAGAGGCATAAGCAAAATAAATTGCTTTTATCTCTAAACGTTTGGACAAGGAAATAATTCGGACACGCATGATGTTGGACATGATTTACTTCGAACCGCGGGACATTTTTAACCAACTCATAAAAAATTGAGGTTCTCAGTTTAACCTGTATGTATGCACACATGTATGTATGTTTGTGCGCTGATATCTCACGATTGGCGGAACCGGTTCTATGCGGTTTACAGAAAACTGTTTGTTACACTTAGGATAAGGTTTTAGTATATTAAATAACCGACTTCAAAAAAGACTTCAACAGAGGTTTGAAGTCGGTTTTTTAAACGTAGTTCATAAAATAATTATTCCCAGTTATATTATTAGAAATTTGGAATAGGTACGAGCTGGAAACAAAATGTTGTTGCTTTCTCAATTAACAAGTTTCAGTAGAGTTGTATATACCAAGAAATTAGACATGCAGTCATATAATAAATATTAAAATCAATTTCAAACTCCCATTCTACAGCAAATCTATAACAATGAATCAGTATTTGACAAGAAAATCTAACTATAATTCACATTCTCAACATAAAACTAACCAACGAAACAAATAATAAAGCAATAACATAAACAAAACACCTTTTCAACGGCTAATAAATGAAAACAAACAAGCGCCACTCTATTATAATCTAACTCCATAATCAAATACACACAAATCATTTTAAAAGAAAAACATAATAAAGAATAAGGCATAACTGATTACTAGAGAAATGAGCCCATTAGCATGTTGACAGTGTACCAGTGACCTAGTTAATGGCTCTAGTCACTGGCTACCAGTAATAGGGCGAACGCACTCAATACCATAACATATCACACGTACCAAAACGTCATAAATAATCGTTCACCTGTAAACAAAAGACGACTTAAATAGTAGAGCGTTGAGGTGCAATTTTGTTTTTATAGGTTGTGGTGCATAGGGTGTAATTTTTTGTATGTGACATGTTAGTATTCCAGTTGAGTTGGAAATTCGTTATCTAGATTACTCGTGTAATGATAGCGTATGGGTAAAAGGAAGTTTCTCTTTAGTCTATATGGTATAAATGAATGCAAATGCATAGCTTTAGTAGCCATAAAGTGACGAAAATCTGCACCTCTTATTCGAAATCCTTCGAACAGCTAAGTAGCTAGTGGATTTATTTGAACATGTATGTTTTTTTATGGCATAAGCCGGTAAACGAGCAGACGGATCACCTGATGGTAAGCAATCGGCATCATCCATGGACACCTGGAACACCAGAGGCGTTACAAGTGTGTTACCGGCCTTTTGGGGATTAGGAGTTTGAGGATCGCTGTTCACATTGTGCTCACATCCTGGGTCACGTGCACGTACTGGGTTTTACCTTTAAACTGTCAAACACCAAGCGGTCACCGGTGACCGCAACCTATTGTTCTTTAATTGTGTCTATAAATACGGCACTCGACGAGTTAAATTTAATTGTCATCTATAAACGTAGACATGGTTTCGAACAACCATCTTTGTTCGAAGAATATACTTAGATAAATAATAAAAAGCTTAATAATTGGCGAAATATAATCAGATAAATAATAATCTTTCTTTCTTTATCCATCACAATATTCCATAATATTTCCCCTTAAAACATAATACCCAGAAACATTATAAAACGTTGTTTATTACTGCATTCCTCTCCCTCCATTCCTCTCCACTCAAATTCACAAAGTTTACTTTGATCCCTCTATAGAGTTCGCTTTAACAACACCCTGTTTATGTACGAAGGAATTTAAATACTTTTTGTTATGTTAAAAATTTTATGGGGACCAAGAGTTTGTTGATGTATGATATTATATTGTTTTAATTTTCATATCATCACGTCTGTTTATTATCCTTATTAACTTAAACAGGGAGGGAGTGATTGGAACTTGCTTCACTGGTATAGGCACTTGACACTTATAGTCAAATTTGTAAAAAATAATGTAAGCATGGCTTTTTGATATAATTTGTTGGCGTTGGTGTGGTTGGTGCTCTAACTACGTAATCTGTGTCACATCGTCTACTTATTTCACGTTTTAACCGTCGTGCTGACTACATCACAATAGCTAAAACGTGATAATTTCTGTTACATCTTACGCAGGAAAATATAGCATCATGCGCTTACGCTCCGTCCTGCGTGGGTGATCTAGAAGCGAATGCGGAGCGGTGAACAACCACCTAACCTGAACCTATTGAAGTGTATGCATTGAATTCGTGTGGCACCGCTTCATAAGCGCGTTCGCTTCCAGATTGCTCACGCAAGGCATAGCGTTAGAGCAGATAATATCTAGATACAACGAGCTCCATTTATGTATTGTAAGGCAAACACCATATCCAAATACTCGCAGGCTTGTACGTGTATTTTTCTTGAACCTCCTCGAACGAACCCTCACACTGCGCAACAATGTCACCAACACTAGGTCAGCCACAACGACGCCATAAAATTCTAAGAAAACCATTTCACTGAGCCTTTTGTCCACCTGTCTTTGTGCATTATAAGAACAAGGCAGTGCTAAATGGGTTCTAAGTCAATTTTAATTTCAGCAGTGTATGCCTTGCATGAATTTTGCTTTATCAACCCCTGCTCCTAAACTACTGCTTATAAAAGCTAAAGAATCTCGTTCTATTGTAAAGGAATAATCACTTTAATCATCCATCAACAAATCCTACTCTATGAGACTTCTGACAATTTCTCGAAATCGAAAAAGGTCAGCATAAAGTGATTTACAAACTTTTTACTCCAATTTGTTGATTGAAGTAAGCAAACTTTTGTTACGGGGTAGAGCACGCAATGTACAAGGGTTGATAAAGATGGAATTAAATGAAATACAACTTTTCTAAGTAAATACAATAAAACACCGTTTTATAAACGTTAAATAACTAGGAAAAAGAAGCTTAGAACATTCACCTCCAATTAAAATTATATATAAAAAAATGAAATACACAACCGGCTTCCATACTATCATAGTTAGCAGACTAGAAAAAACAAACCTTTAATCGTTCAAGTCTTAAAATCCACTAAGTACACAAAGTATGACGTAATGAAGTATGTAACCAACTGTTCCAAGTTCAAAAACAATTCAAGGTCTCCTCTGAAGCAGACTGACACTATAATGCGACGACTTAAGCCATTTCAAAATGTAAAGGGAATAAATAAATTGGACGAAATAGGGTTGTATGCCGAAACAAATAGGTAAAAGTTTATTTAAAAGTTCAGAAACTGCAACTTTCAATAAAATAATATGTTCTTCGAAGTATATTATTTTCTTCTAAACTAACTTCGTATTTTTCTCATTTTATAAGGAAATCGTTCATTTAGTTTCTTTTACTTTCCGCTGCCAAGCGTATCGTCATAACTTACAAACGTGGTTTCGGTTTTGACAGCTGGAACCGAAACTTTATTTTTGTAAGCCGAGCTTTATTATGAAGCTATTAATGTTTAATTTTGAATTATGACTTTAAACCTATTGTCACGTTTTCATACATAATAGGTACTTAAGCTTCAAAGCATTTGGCAGGTTTCAAGTCTAATCCTTGGGCAAAGTTAGTCAAAGTCACGTTGTTTTACGAGATTATGAAGTTCTGTGGTGTGTGTCAGTCTTCAGCTTAGATTTTAGTACAGATTCAGGGCAGACGCAAATGTTAGATAAACCTGAAACTAAAGCAAAACAAGAATTACTTAAACTACAAATAACAACAACACGAAGCGCCCGAGTTTTAAAGGTTTATTCTAAATAGCGTAACTTTCAAAGTCTTTAAAAAAAGCAATCAGTTCTTTGGTCCTTGACATTCTTGATGTATCAAGCACAATTTTAATACAACAGTTAAAATTTGACTATTTTTGTGAGTAGCAATAGTAAAATCTACTTAAGAATTATCAAGTTGAAATTATTCGTGATATTATGCGTAGAAGAAGACATCTTAATATTAAACTATGATAGTGGGCACTCATGGCATGAAAACTGGAAACGTTCTAGATATTTAACTAATAATAGTCTTTGCCACCACATAGAATAAATAAAAGTCACTTCCTGCCGTCTGTTTGTCTGTATGCTTAAAATTCCACAACAGATTTTGATGGTGTTTTTTTAAAGATACAGTGACTTGATAGGGTTTACCTCTATATAATTTAACGCGTGCAAAGCTACGGACAAACGTTAGTTCAAAATATAAGAGTGAAAAGAAATTAAATAAGAACTTCACTATAAATAACACACCGAGGATCGAGCGCTACTCTAGCCACGAGTTCGTGTTTAGTTTATACTTAAACCACTAAACGCTGAGTCTGTAGGACACAAGTCAAACATGGAATTATTGAGTATTACTAACTATTGTCACTTTAACTGAACAAACTTTAACTTTTGTCTATTGTAACTTTTAGCTTCTTGATCGGATATGAAAATCTCCAGGTCGAGAAAAATGTTATAGATTTTAGGAAATCTTTTTCTTTCAATAATATTATATATAACTGATATAAAATTAAACTCTCCAGACTTTGTGATGTCTCTGAAAAATTTTCGAAAACCTGAATAACTCTCCAAATAAACTCTCTCAAATATTTGGATATTTATTAAAGAATTATCTTTTAAATATAATAAGGCAGTTACATGGCCGTATGGCCATCATGGGGTGAGTCTATACTCAAATGAGTGGGCTCGCTGCCATTGCAGCGGTAAGTCCCCTCTTTGAGGAGTGGCTTGAGAGACGCTACGGCGTCCTCACCTACCGCCTGACGCAGGTCCTCACCGGACATGGAAGTTTCGGGAGGTACCTGTGTCTGATGGGGCGGGAGGAAGAGGACACGGTGGAACACACAGTGGGAGAATGCCCTGCGTGGGCTGAGCACCGCCGTGCCCTCAGGGAAGTGATCGGCGATGGCGACCTCTCGCGTCCGGGCCTAGTGCAGGCCATGATGCGGAGCGAGGGGGACTGGGATGCCGTCTCCTCCTTTTGCGAAGCAGTCATGCTAGCTAAGGAGGAGGCGGGACGCGTGAGGCAGCGAAGCGCTGCCTCCTCGCAACCCAGCCATCGCGAAGGACACACCGGGCGTCGGGGATCGCGGGACGATCTCCGGCCACCGTAAGCGCGGGCCTGCGGACGGCGAGCATGGGTGGCTCCCCGTCCGACCAGAAACAGACCCGAGCGTACGGCGCGTCGCGTTCCGCGCGCGCCTCAAAGAGCCATCAGACCACCACAGATGGGGCCCAATAGGGCCGATGCCGATTCGGAGTCGCGGAGAACCTAACGGGTAACCGGGGCTCCGGCTCGACGTGCAGGAGAAGGAACGGGGTGGTTTTTAGTCAGTAAGAGTCTGACACTCCCTTCCGCCTCACCCAGGCGGGAGCAGTCATTCGATGATTTTCCCCCCTTAAAAAAAAAAAATACTCAAATGAGACTCATAACATAATGAATTAAAAGTTGTTTTAACATTGCACCTTTCCCAAACTCTATGGGGAATTTAAAAAAAAATTCGTGCGTAACATATACACGCCACTCACTACAATAACATTCAAATGAAATAGTACCTATATCAAAAGCATTAAATTCTATAAGTACTCTAATTATCCAATTCCCAACGATATTCAAACTGACGTAGGTACCAGTGCTCAGTACACCGAGGTGTGAGATTGTTGACACGCTCGTTATCACCCCGAGGCGTCGCGTGCGCCACTCACGGCCCACGGCTTAATTCAGATTAGAGCGCCGTATATAATTAACCTAAATTATTTATTAGATTTCTCATAATAAGGATATTTTACCACCAAAAATATTTGATTTTTGTAAAAAGTTTGCATCAAAAATGTTGTTAATACCATTTAGATACAGGTTTCGGATTGTATTACTGGATTACTTGAGTTTGATTCTGTATTTCAATTTCACTGCGTTATGAGTTGAACAGTTACTGTTTTAAATTGTATATTTATGTACTAAATTTTATTTTATATGTCGAATAAAATTAATGTACTTAATTATTTACCAGTAGCCTGCGACTCCGTCTGCGTAGAATCTGAGGCCTTAGTACGAGTTCGATTTACGTTTAAAGTATTCGAAACGAGTATGCGTCCGGCACTCTGATTGGCCGGCACCAATGAAGCAACCAATCACAGCGCCGAACGCGTACTCGTTACGATTACTTTAAACGTAAAACAAACTCATACTAAGGCCTCTGAATAGTTAGAACACAACTTTTTATTTGTTTCAGTTATTCAAAATAAAAGTAGCCTATGTTACTCCTTAGTAAACCTACCTGCCAATAAAAGTCTTGCAAAATCGGTCCAGTACCTAATTTCAGAAATGCATAGAAAATTCATATACAACTACAAATATTCGAAAAGTTACTAAATATAACCTTGCCTGTACTTACCTACTCCATTTTCAAAATTCTTTTCTCTACTTTGTTAGCAATAAATACAGACTAACAACTAAGTTTACAAGGTCACAAAAAAGAAATGACGAAAGTTTTTTATCTAAATATCTATGTTATTTGTTACTAAAACAGTTGTATAAAAGTTTGCCTTGAGAAAATAGACTTGAAGTTTTGCCTAAACTAAAACTATTAAAAGATAACATAGCCATTGCCGATAGCCTTCGGTAAATCTTAGATGTTATTTGTGTAATCGGCTCATTGAGCTTACATGGTTTCATACAATAACAAAAGAATCTATACATGTAATAAAACTGTGAAAATTCTGTACATTCAATATATTAAAAAATGGATAGATACCAAACCCGAAAATGTGATTAAAAAAATGTTGTCTCTCTGTCTTCATCTCTGTCTGTCTGTATGTTCATGCATCACGTAAAAATTATCGGTCCAATTTCGATGATACTTGGCATGATTATACTTTAATATCCTGGGCACAACACTTTTACCTTTTATTATCCCAATAAATAATACACAAAAACAAACTTAATTGTGCGGCTCAATCCCTAGACACAGTTATTATACCAAACACAAATATAAGTTTGTCGAGTTTTAGGTTATGCGCAATGGGCTGGACTGTAACAGTAGGGCCGATGGTTGAAATTAGCTTAACTAAATATTATAAATATGAAAATATGTGAGTTTGTGAGTTTGTGTGTTTGTTTGATACTCCATCACATCAAAACGGCTGAAAAGACCGGGATGAAGTTTGCGACAGAAGTAGATTATGGTTTGGAGTAACACAATAAAAACGCGGGCAAAGCCACTGGCAGAAGCTAGTATTTAATAAAAATATTAACAAAAATCTTGTCTGTTAGTTAAACGTTTATTAAACTGAGATATGTATGATATTAAATTGTTGAGAAAGAGAAAGAAGTATGTAACAATCGTAGCAATTGGCGTTCCATAGTCTCTGCCTATTCCCCTGGAAGTAAGGCTTAAGGTTATGTATGTATTGTATGTAAACTAAAATATTCATACATAAAAACTATAATTGCAGGTCCCAAAACTGGATTAATAAATGTTTTATTTAATAATCCCGGAATAAGTTTTATTTTATTAAACCTAATTATGCATGAACTTTGCCCGAACTAACCAACTAAATATGTTATCACATCCCAATAAAACTACATATTAAAATCCCCCGTGTTATCAGATCACAAGGACAGTAAGTACCGTTTACATTTATATCACTGTTTTATAGAAGACACTAGAGGTCGCTTTCAGAATTTTTATTGGTCAATGAGTGACCGCTCCTTCTTTTATGCTGGTCTATCCACCAATATCTGGCAACCAGCCAGCATTTATTAAATATACAAATAACAGTATTTTCTGTTGACCATTTATAGAGCTGTTTATATGAAAATATCCTTAGGCGGAAATCTATGAAACTGTCGGTAATATATTGAGCGGAATATGTATTGCTATAAAAACAGGGCACTGCGAACAAATACAAATATAGGCGTTTTTTAATAACTGTTGGCTATCTATCAGGTATTTTTTGGTATGTACTAAGTCTAGTAAATAGCGTACAAAATATTTTTAGGTATTAGGAAAATTTTACATAACATCACGCCTATTATCCTCGAAGGGGTAGGCTGAGGTGCAGATTACTGCACTCAATGCCACTGTACAATGTAACATCCACTTTTCACTATTTATGTTATGAGTCTAATATGATAGGGGATGACCTTATTATCATATACCGGGCACAATCCCAAACACCGTGCTACTACTAAGAATTAAACATTTTAAAATATTACTATTGAAAAACGATTACTCTACGATTTTTGCTGATGCGTGTTGTTTTACTACATAATTAAATTCAAATTTGATGTCCCTATATTAAAGTACTGTATCTAAAATATTTAGGTCTAACTCTGTAAACGGTTTTCGATAACATTTTGTTTAAAAAAGCTGAGCCTCTGAGAAACCCTAAAACCCTAAAAGTATTTTATTTCAATAAGGTTTAGAATGAATCAATCATCCATTCTCCGTCGTCACAACGAAGCATTACCTATATCCAAATTAATTTAAACTAAATTCTCTAACCGAGTTTATGGGAGGCCGTAAAACCCAGATTTATTAGAGGCCACGTTACATTTCAGAGAGCTTATTAATTTGCTAGATTTCACGTCAACCACCAGACGATTTAGATAAATTACTTAATGATGTAGCCATGATTATAATTCATATTAAGTATATTAGAGTACGATAACATTCGTGAGGTTGTTATTCGTTTGATTAAAGTAGTCCAAAATTGTTTTTTCAATGTATTAACCTATCATACTTATTACAAGCTACTATCTGAAATTGATAAGTATTTCTTTTTTGATTATTAGATTTTTTATTCTCTATGGACTATTGTCCGTGCTCTTGGCATTCAATTACATTTTCTTTTATTTTATAATTAAAATTAATTATTAAATTGTTTTTACACGAATAATTCTGTGTCTTCTATGTACATGTACACAATACATGTTTTATTATATTTACATTAACCCTACTGGATGCCCCTGCTAGTCGACCTGCTCCAGCAGAATCGATCCGATCAACCATTTCGTAGAGAACAGAAAAGCAAAAATACTCGTCTACAGTTTCAAACTAATGTAAAAAATAAAATTTAGGAAACTACCCTATTATAATCAACCAATACCACCATTTTGAAATATGTTATAACGTAAAGCGATGATAGCGACATTGTTTCCTTGATTAATTTAACAGCGAAATTATATCCAAAATTCGTAATACCTTCAAAAGTAGGCGAGCCTCCAGCGATTTTCAACGCCTTCCATAATCCACGGGTCGATCCAGACCGAACGGAGCCAGTTTACTTCTTAAGAACTATTTAAGTAAAATAAGTAATCGCTCAGAACTTTGTGTACTTAACGACTGGAGAATTAAGTAGTGGAGGTTAAGTTTAAGTTTGTCGTGAATAAGGTATAATTACACAAACTCTTTAATGGGTGGGATAGAGTTTATGTTTTTTAATGTGAATGGATTCTCTGAAATTAAGTTTATTAACTCGTCGAGTACCGGTTTTATAGACACAATTAAAGAACAATAGGTCGCGGTCACCGGTGACCGCTTGGTGTTTGACAGTTTAAAAGTAGGAATCGACGAAGATAGATTAATGAACTTGATTGTGTTGTAGTTAAAATCTGCTTAGTAGTAATGTTATACATTCTTGATATATCAAAACCACTAAAGGTAAAATAAATGCTCCATGGTTGATGCGGCTTCAATATTGCTTCGATTCTTCAATTCTTCGAATTATTCTCTATATGTAATTTTAAAAATACCTATGTAACACTATATTTCTAGTGTTACGAAATGCATTTGGTACATTTTTTATGCATTTTATTAAAAGAAAAGTGTATGAATAAAAACATTGCGTATTTATTTACTTATCATAGATATAGTCATCAGTCTGCCTGTTCGTAAAGATGGCATAGTATCTGTTTCCGAGCTCTTTGTACTCATTCTGTACATCAACCCTATTGTTCTCGGATAGACAGTAGCAAGGGGTTGTGATTTATAAGTATTACGTTCCCTTATCTTTTTGTTTCATTCTGTCTATAGGAGTTATTGTATGAATGAGGACATTGACCTGAGGTAATTGAATTACTGTTAGTGAATTTTGCTAATACAGTTAACCTAGAATGTTTTCAAATTGACTAAAAGTCACAAGTTTACATACACAATGACACCCAGACCCGAAACAACAATTTGTGGATCGCACAAAGTGTTGTTCCGTGCAGGAATCGAACCCGCGACACGTTGCACAACAGCCGGTTGCCCAGCCACCGCACCAACGCACGTGCAGTCAATAAAACGTAATATAAAACGCACAGGCAAGATAGGACTAAAACGTATCACAAATGTATACACATAACAGTAAATAAACAATGAGGAGATAAGCAAGAAAACTAATTATGTTATTGACACCTTTCAGCTGACAGCCATTATCAAAACATGCCTATATATCTGCAAATAGCTTAAAACTCCACTACTAATCACCAGTTATGCATGAATAAAGATTTCCTGAAAACCTCGGCAACGTTAACGCTTCAATCATCAAATAAGCAAACACGAGTGTCTACCAAACAGCAGCCCGAAGCACTCTGTTCTCATGCAGGCACATTTTGTGATGCAAATTAGTATTACGAGGCTGCAACCCCGAAATTTGGCTAATCTGTGTATCGATCTTTTTATTTGAGTAAAGCGAAGTTATGTGTTAAGTTTAAATTTTAAAATACTTTGGTCACCCTTTCCACCTCTCTCATGACGTACATAGGTATATGACGTATAAACTAGGCAGTAGTGCTGCTTAATAAACGGGACCTTTTATAGGAACTTCAGTCAAACATTCTTATCTAGACGAAGCCTCAAGTCCAGCAAAGACATGTTCTGAGTTTTTAATAATGATGTTGAAGATGTAAATAACTAATCAAAAACAAAAATAAAATTGATGATGCACCAACTGACACTAAACCATTTATCCACATCCCCATCGAAGTAATCCGCAATCCAACATTATAGAGGTACAAATTAAATTTCTCAATAATTGAATATTGGAACAAAATACATAAATTTAATCATCAGTCAACTGACGATATGAAATGATAAATGATGCACCCAATTATCGGAGAGTCCGTCGACAATACAGTTATAATATGATGACAATACGTTCACAGTCGGTTGATCGCTTTTCGCTTACAAATTGCATCAGTTCGGATATTATCTCAAGTGAATGTGATACGGAAATCATATCACGTACGAGTCGGGTGTCCGCATACGATTGCTGGCGAGCTCTTGGAGTATACGTGTTGAGTACTTATAAATAAGTTTGTGGACAGAATTATTATTTTTAGTTATGAATTATGGTAACTGAATAGATTATTTCAATGAGACTTAGGTATGACTTGCATAAGCACTGAGGCTGATTTTAGTCTTACGCCGACGGCACACGGACCTTCAGTGCAGATGGTCGAGGGTACATGAACTTCTAGGAAGTCTTTTTGAATGACGCATAGCTATCGGTGTGCACGAGTAAATCTTATTGTAATACATCAATTTCTAACTAAAAATAACAATTTTGTCTACAGCCTTACGTATAAGCACTCAACACGTGTAGTCCAAGAGCTAACTTGGACTACAAGTGTTGATGAAGCTAGGTGAAGTTAGGTGCTCATTCCGAATCTACATTGTACGTATATAATGACATACTGACTGACAGACTAATATTTATTTTGTATTTATTAACGTTTCAAAAGTATCAAATTATAGTTCAATTAAAATAAATGCTTTGACTATGACTTTAAAACATAAGATGTGTTAGTCATAAGCTCCGCTTGGCAAGCAGGGTGATAATCGCAGTTTAAAATTCAGGTTTATCAAACAAGTCGCGGCAATAGAAGAAGTGGTGACAAATGGGTTATATTCTACGTTGCCGTCACCACACAATAAACCATTTCCTCACACCTAATTACAACGTGTACAAGATACTATAACTCAACCACGTTTATAGTCAAAGTAACTAAAACAATCTCCATAATGTTGTACAAAAGTTGCACAATAAACAGTGATAGTAAACGTCACACGAAACTAGAATGTTCTACAGTACTTCATACTAATATAAAGTTTTGTCTTACTACACTGCGGCGTTGTGTATACACCCTAACATATTAATTTCGTAACATATAACTTGCTATAGAGCTGCATGTGTGAAGAACAAGCATAATATTTTGGGTTTGAACATCGCGCTAGTCAATCTATACAGATAAATAAAATTGGAGTGTCTGTTTGAAATACTAAATAAACCGCATGCATATGAATATACTACGTATATATATATATACCAAATTATTTTTTTGTCTGTTTGTCTGTCTGTTTGTTTGAGCTGGCAAATCTCTCGAATGGCTGGACCGATTTAGCTAGACTTTTATTGGCAGGTAGCTAATGTACCAAAGAGTAACATAGACTACTTTGAACTTGGAAAATTGAAACAAAACAAAGGTTATATTCTTAAATTCAGATTCTACGTGGACGCAGTCGTGGGGAACAGCTAGTATAAAATAAGTAAAATGTGGTTTACAGTTGATACTATCGACACTGTGCCTTCCCCATTGGGAAATTATGAGTGAAATGTTTCTGAATATTTTTGTGTTTCGACAATAATCAGTTTGAGAAGATTTCATTGTTGGTTTTTCAATTAGCTACCTATTTACAAACTATCTATGTATAATTAATGACACTACTGTGCCAGATGGTGATATAAAACAATATAGAAATAACTAAAATTAAGCTTACGCTACTCTGCTAATTCGCTCTATTATAAACAGACACAGCAACATTCATCAAATGTAGACACAATTTGAAGCATCTCAAAATTACAGTCAAAACGTCGTCATTTCCAAAATTAGCTGACTCCCAGAAGACTGTCTGTCACATTAGTTAAATGTACCGTTTAGAAAAACGTCTGCTCACAATAATTACTCAGTTAAGTCGCACGGAAAATTATCCTTATCCACAAAATGGCGACCGGGAAATTAAGAACAACCACTAACTTATTAATGAATGTTTTAATCCCTTCTTTGAAATGTATTTGTTTAATAAATAACTTTGTGAAGAATACGAACTCTCGATTCGGGTAAACGGCTTTTAAGAAACGTTCTTGTCTATTTATAATCTGTGGTCAACAGATCAAAGAACTTTTTTATCTTTCTGTCTATGGTAATATAGTTAAGTAATTTAAGTTACATTAAAGAAATTATAATGATATTTTAATTTAGCTAATGGAAGTGCAACAATTTACAAGATATATTGAACAGATGTATTATACTTTTATCGTTTTAATCACATTATTGAGGGGATGAATGAAAGGCGATTAACAAAAGGGATTTATCGCACAGATGTAAGTATAGAGGGCGCTTTGCAAGGACAAGCTGACCTTATTCGAGTTGTCCTTCAAAAAGGACAGCGGTGTTATATTCGACACCGACGCGCACTTGTGTGAAAGGATTCTTCAGATGGAAAATATAAAAGTTATGTAAAGATTCGTTACACGTGGAGCTCTGATTTTATTACTGCTTTTTATATGTCGACGAAGTTTACTTAGGTACTTTTATTAGTACGAATTTTTTTGCTATGTCATGAGTGCGTCGTATGTGTTAACAGTAACAGAATTTCACAAACACATCCATCACACTCGGACTCAGAATAACTATTTATGAATCACCCAAAATTTAACCTGCAACACGTTGAGTAGTGACCGGTTGCCCTGCCTACCCTGATTATTTCATTGATCAATCTTTAGAACAATTAAAGCCATAGATTTATGTCTATATGTAGATGTAATTCTTATCTGATTTGCTTGCGTGTTCCTTTACACGCTATAAATTATTTTGAACCTAGGGTGAATATTAATATTACAAGTTACCACATTTATTCATAACTAATGTCTGTAGACGTTAGTATAGTAGTTCTAAGTGCTACTATTGAGCGAATGGTCCTAAGTTCTACTGTCAGGTGAAGCGAATTGGCGCCGCCTGTGAACACCTGAAACACCAGTAGCGTTCCAAGTGTGATACCGGCGTCGCGGAAAACCTAACGGGTAACCGGGGCTCCGGCTCGACGTGCAGGAGAAGGAACGGGGTGGTTTTTAGTCAGTAAGAGTCTGACACTCCCTTCCGCCTCACCCAGGCGGGAGCAGTAATTCGATGATTTTCCCCCCTTAAAAAAAAAAAGTGTGATACCGGCCTTTAGGGAATCGACACTGTGCCTTCCCCATTGGGAAATTATGAGTGAAATGTTTCTGAATATTTTTGTGTTTCGACAATAATCAGTTTGAGAAGATTTCATTGTTGGTTTTTCAATTAGCTACCTATTTACAAACTATCTATGTATAATTAATGACACTACTGTGCCAGATGGTGATATAAAACAATATAGAAATAACTAAAATTAAGCTTACGCTACTCTGCTAATTCGCTCTATTATAAACAGACACAGCAACATTCATCAAATGTAGACACAATTTGAAGCATCTCAAAATTACAGTCAAAACGTCGTCATTTCCAAAATTAGCTGACTCCCAGAAGACTGTCTGTCACATTAGTTAAATGTACCGTTTAGAAAAACGTCTGCTCACAATAATTACTCAGTTAAGTCGCACGGAAAATTATCCTTATCCACAAAATGGCGACCGGGAAATTAAGAACAACCACTAACTTATTAATGAATGTTTTAATCCCTTCTTTGAAATGTATTTGTTTAATAAATAACTTTGTGAAGAATACGAACTCTCGATTCGGGTAAACGGCTTTTAAGAAAACGTTCTTGTCTATTTATAATCTGTGGTCAACAGATCAAAGAACTTTTTTATCTTTCTGTCTATGGTAATATAGTTAAGTAATTTAAGTTACATTAAAGAAATTATAATGATATTTTAATTTAGCTAATGGAAGTGCAACAATTTACAAGATATATTGAACAGATGTATTATACTTTTATCGTTTTAATCACATTATTGAGGGGATGAATGAAAGGCGATTAACAAAAGGGATTTATCGCACAGATGTAAGTATAGAGGGCGCTTTGCAAGGACAAGCTGACCTTATTCGAGTTGTCCTTCAAAAAGGACAGCGGTGTTATATTCGACACCGACGCGCACTTGTGTGAAAGGATTCTTCAGATGGAAAATATAAAAGTTATGTAAAGATTCGTTACACGTGGAGCTCTGATTTTATTACTGCTTTTTATATGTCGACGAAGTTTACTTAGGTACTTTTATTAGTACGAATTTTTTTGCTATGTCATGAGTGCGTCGTATGTGTTAACAGTAACAGAATTTCACAAACACATCCATCACACTCGGACTCAGAATAACTATTTATGAATCACCCAAAATTTAACCTGCAACACGTTGAGTAGTGACCGGTTGCCCTGCCTACCCTGATTATTTCATTGATCAATCTTTAGAACAATTAAAGCCATAGATTTATGTCTATATGTAGATGTAATTCTTATCTGATTTGCTTGCGTGTTCCTTTACACGCTATAAATTATTTTGAACCTAGGGTGAATATTAATATTACAAGTTACCACATTTATTCATAACTAATGTCTGTAGACGTTAGTATAGTAGTTCTAAGTGCTACTATTGAGCGAATGGTCCTAAGTTCTACTGTCAGGTGAAGCGAGAGGGAATGCCAGATTCTTACTGACTATAAACCACCCGTTCCTACTCCTGCATTTCGAGCCGGAGCCCCGGCAACCTGCTATGTCCTCCGTAACTCCGTATCGACATCATCCCTATTGAAACCCATCAATGGCGGTCTGATGGCTCTTTGAGGCGCGCGCAGAATGGGACGCGCCGTACGCTCGGATCTGGGTCTGATCGGGCGTCAAGTTACCCTTGCTCGCCGTCTGCAGGCCCGTGCTTACAGTCAGTTAATTTGAAGACAATATTGAACATTTGAAATGAGCGCGATCGCATTCTCGCCTGTCATTGGTACTTACTCCTCTGTCCATCATACGAATAAGAAACAAAAAGCGTGACATTGATATTATGTTCTCTTCTACCACAATATCTAATTTTGAAAGAAAGCTTCACCCCTTATGTAAGAATAGTTAAATAGCTACGCAGAAAATAGAGCACCTACGTACTTAGACGTAATTATAATTTCAACAAGTTACAAACTCATCTCGAGCACACGAGATTTATTAACAAGCACTTAATAGGGATCCATTTGTAGGTTAACTTGTGTATATCTTGCGAACATAATATATTTACGTACTTATGAAAACGAAGTTTAGGTTTCTACGTTCATCTACATTATGATTTATCCTTTAACTTATAACATTCAGACCCGGAACAACATTTTGTAGATCACACAAAGATGCATTGTTCATAATGGACATTGAGACACATGTTGCACAGCAGCCGGTATCCAGCCGGTACAGTCCTTTGTTCACTGTGACTTTTGGACACCGTTTGTATTTCTTCCACAAATCGACATTTTTTATGGGATAAGCCGGTAAACGAGCAGACGGATCACCTGATTGTAAGCAATTGGCGCCGCCTGTGAACACCTGAAACACCAGTAGCGTTCCAAGTGTGATACCGGCGTCGCGGAAAACCTAACGGGTAACCGGGGCTCCGGCTCGACGTGCAGGAGAAGGAACGGGGTGGTTTTTAGTCAGTAAGAGTCTGACACTCCCTTCCGCCTCACCCAGGCGGGAGCAGTAATTCGATGATTTTCCCCCCTTAAAAAAAAAAAGTGTGATACCGGCCTTTAGGGAATTGGGAATTGAGGATTATCGAGGATACGGGGATTGGGGAGACTAGGGAGGCAGGGTAATTGGGCCTCTAGTAACCTAACTCACATGACGAAACATAACGCAAGCGTTGTTTCACGTCGGTTTTCTGTGTGGCCGTGGTATCACTCCGGTCGAACCATCCATTCGTGCGCAAGCATGGCTCTCACACACTTCTCCTACTCATCCATAACGTTCGATTAGAATCCTGACCTCCATTTCCAAATCTCTACCTTACTTTACCTACTCACAAGTAATATGCGAACGTTGTTTTATAAATTCCAAACATCAAAAGCTTTTACAAATATTTGCACAATACCTACATGAAAGATCTCATTTCATCACAAACCAGGAGGCCAGCTTTCAGGCCGAAGAAAAAATAAGATTCCAATCCAATTATTGGTTTTCAGGATCCGCCGCGTTTTAATTTAATAAAAACTCGCTTCTGCCGACAAACTGAGACAGTTTTATTTGTAAAAGAAAGTATCTACCTGGTTTTGTTGCGACGTAGTTTTAATAGTATTGTTTAGATATAAACTTAGGTAAGATGTTTATCTCCTTATTAGATTGTTTGAGACATCGAGTTGCATTGCACATTTACTCAATCCACGCGAAAATAAAGACAGAAAAATAATGCGGTAGCTTTTGATATGTTGAAATTTTCTGCACTACTTCGAAGAAAGGAATAATAAAGTTTCAGTAAGACCTGGTCCTTTATTAAAGTGTAATTGAAACTATTAAAAAGTGTGAAATTTAATACAACACTATCTATCAGTAGGATGCGCGACATCGCCCCGACCGAGAAAGAACCCCTCTGTGGTTCGAAACTAGTAGAGCATTACTCAATACTTTCACGTGACCCGCGATATTTAGTTAATTTGGTATGTCTCACAATTGTTATTATAAAAACTATCTATTCTTTTTAAAAAGAAACTAGAATAAAATACAAAATACATTCCTAAACATTTAACGCCAAAAAATCTCAATAAAATATCAAAGCCCTGTTCCACAGAGAGATTCAAATTAGTTTAGTTGAAGCACTACCAGTTTTTAGTCCGTTGTGTTGGTGAATGAGACCGCTAAGTTGTCCATTGTTTATCAAGTGTGAGCCACGAGCCACGAACCACGGAGCCACGAGCATACTAGCGCCATTGTGAGAGGCGCCGGCACTCTCGCTTTGATGCTTTAAGTCTATGGTAGATGTGAATGGTGGCGTATAGCACGTAATTGATATCTTTGTTTTGTTTTCAACTCCTGTCTATTCTCCTTTATATATCCTCATGATACTAAAGGAGCTATATATATTAATGACAAGCTAAAATAATGCGTATGTTATTTTCTACATAATTATGCTAAAATTAACAACTTATTTAAATTAACTAAAAATCGTAGTACATAGGCTGCGCGACATCCTTAAGTGGTGGTGAAGAACCCTTATGTGGTTCGAAACTAGTAGAGCTGTTCTCACGTGAGTAACACGCGATTTTTAGATGATTTAACTTATTTAAACTCTCTTAGTTTGTGGTATGTCTTCAAATAAACAAATTAGTCAGTAATACAAGGTTTTTAAGGCTTCCAACTTACACGATATTCATGAAAACACCAAGAATTTACGAATTACTTTTCTAAATAAGCCATTTGGAATTCAACTGCACAACATTTGTAATAGCTAATGCGTTTCATAACAGTGTTCCGCCACTGATATCGTGTACAAAAAACGGAATCACTTTACATTTTACTACAGCCGTAATCTTACGAATAAAAAAGTGTTACGACCTCCAAGAGGTTTGTACCCTACAAATGGAGGACTTGGAGGCCAAACGACGGCTTTTTGTCATCTGACAATACCACAAATTGCACAGTTTTGTACGCACACTGCCAATATGGTAGTTTTTAGTACGACATTTACATAGTGCCAATAAATCAAATTTTGTTTTATTGGAGATTGTTAGGTTATTTATTGGTGACGGTGGTGATAATTCAACTGGCGTGTTTTACTACATTTAAGCTTGATAGAGAGCAGATTCCTAGTTTTTTTTATAGCAAAATGTTTTCTATTTTGTTAGTTAGTGCTTTACTTAGCTGGATATGAAAAAGTAATAGGTACAGAGAGTAAGAAGTCGTGGTGGCCCAGAGGTTTAAGACGCCTGCTTCTCATGCATGAAAGTGCGGGTTCGAAACCTACCAACGGCATGTACCAATGTGACTTTTTCCGAATTATATGTACTTTCTTATATTATGACATCACTGATAGATGGTGAAGGAAAAAAATTTAAGGAAACCTACGCTTATAATTTCTAATTATAAGTTTGAAATACCCAAAATGCATTGAGCAACGTGGTGGTTAATACTCAAACCTTCTCCCTGGGAGAAGAGACCTTTGGTCAGCAGTGGCCGCTTATGGGCTGTTGATGATGAATAGGTACAGAACAATATCCTTGATCTTATATTCTTAACATATGAAGTGACTCTTAGTATGGTAATAGGGTAGATGACTATTTTTTATTTTAATGTCCGTCTGGTAGATTATTCAAAAACATTAGACACGTATTTTTCATTTTCTTACGGAAACGAATAGTTTCAAAGATAATATATTGATTTTGTAACAGGTTTAATTTAAACACTGATTACAAATATTTAATGTCTTCTTTAATGCGTTAATTTTACACTAACAAAGTATCAACAACTGGTTCGTAAACACAGTACATGTAATTTAGTAGGCGAGCTGGTTCCCAGAGCAGTCCAACCAGAGAGGTTGAAGCTGTCTGCGAGCGCAGTGGATACTAACTCGCGTTGTGGCGCCGGGCCGTCTTATATAGGCCCGCCGGCCGGCGGCGGTCCACGGTGGGGCGCTCGGTGGGGGCAGTGACGCCGGGCGATGACGCGCTGCGCCCGCCCGTGATGATGTGTATTGTTACAGGCTCCCCCTCTGGATCTGAAGTCGTCCCGATGATGATCCAGGATTAGGAGTTTCTTTCTTGGGTCTTCCTCTTTTCTGGGCTTGACTGCCGCTACTATTGTCGTCGGGTTTCTCCCTACGTGGACGTCCCCTTTTCCTTAATGGTTGTACTGGAGCGGGCAACTCAGGGGAGTCAGTTACGAAGGGCACCAAGGCCGAAGAATGGTACACGCCCATTGCAACATCGGGATGATGTGGATCCGCAATCTCGTATGATGCTGGGCCGTGTCGTTTCTTGATAACATAAGGACCATCGCGCCGCGGAGCAAATTTGCTACTGACGCCTTTTGTAGCATTACTCAATGAATGATGTCGTGAGTACGAGGTCGCCAGTATCATAGCTAGGTCCTCCCGGCGGTGTTGATCTACGTATTTTTTGCGTCTTTCTTCTCCATGCTCCTGTATCTCGCGAGCTTTTTGCAAGGTAGTGGCCATTTGCATAAGCTTTGGGGTGATTTCTGGTATGAAATTTTCAGATTGTAGAATTTTCCGGAAATCATGCGATGTATCATCTGGAGTCCTTAGGTTTCTACCGAAGGTCAAGAAAGCTGGACTAAACCCGGTAGAGAGGCAGTCGGCAGTATTCATCGCGAATCGAATGCTTGGGAGATGATCTGGCCAGTCCCTATGTCTATCTTTGACTAGAATCGCTAATTGTGGCTTCAGGTCCCTGTTCTTCCTTTCCACTGGATTCGTCTCGGGATGATATACCGGTGTGAATGCATGCTTTATATTCAAGGTAAAAGCGACTTGCTGCATGACAGCGCTGACGAACTGAGGACCGTTGTCGCTTATCATGCGCCGAGGAAATCCAAAGCGAAGGACCACTTCATTGATGAGTGTCATGGCGCAACTCTCCGCAGTAGCTTGGTGTAGGGCGAAAAGTTCCCCAGCGCGTTGTCACATCTTCCACTATGAGAATCCAGGTTTTTCCATCAGGTGAAGAGGGTAATGGGCCAAACAAATCGAAAGATATGACCTCGAACCGCTGGTTCATTACTGTTGTTTGGAGCAATCCCGCAGGCTTCTGATTGCATGATTTGTATCGCTGACATTCCAGGCAGGTCTTCGTATAACCATCGATAAACTTCCTCATTCCAGGCCAGTAATATCTCTGAGATATTCGCCGGTGGTCTTGTCTGATCCGTAATGGCCTGCTAAGGGGCTGTCGTGATAAGTCTTCAAGATATTGACCCATTCGTGTTCAGGTACAACTAACTGTGCCTCATCGGCGTCTGAATGAGGGCTGTGTCGGTAGAGTAGCCCATTGTTCATCAAATAACCTTTGTTACTCCAATACACAGCCTTCTCATCATTATTTATGTTTTCCAGATCCTTTACAATATGGCTCAATCCTTTGTCTTTCAATTGTTCTTCCCTTATTTCGGCAGGGCTCCGCTGGGGTACATCCACGGTCACAGTACAAATTCCACAAGTCTGAACTGTTTCGGCGACGCATGGCGGTCTCGAAAGGAAATCAGCCACGACGTTACTTCTACCAGGAGCATATTTAATCGTCATGTCATATGCTTGTAATTGTAGGGCCCATCTTGCTAATCTGCCAGTGGGTGATTTTAGTGACATCAGCCACCTCAAGGCTTGATGGTCGGTTATAATAGTAACCGGAAGACCTTCAATGTATCCCCGGAACTTTGATACTGCCCAAACAACCGCAAGTGCTTCCCTTTCTGTTGTTGAGTAATTACGTTCAGCTGATGTCAGGAGTCGGCTAGCGAACTCAACTGGGTGCTCATCCTCGCCCTCCCCCTGGACCAAAACTGCTCCTATCGCATACGAACTTGCGTCGCTTTTTTATGTAGGGTTTGTTTTCATCAGCCTGTCTTAGTATTGGGGTGGTCGTTAGACGATGCTTAATTCATTATATGCATTCTGTTGTTCTTCCGTCCATTGCCATCTGGCATCCTTTTTCGTTAAGCGAGTCAAGGGCTCGGCAATCTTCGCAAAGTCCTTGATGAACCTTCGGTACCAGAACAAGTTTGTAGGAAACTAACAAGGTGTTTAAGGCTGGAGGGGTTGGAAGACTCACGACAGCAGCAGTCTCTCTGGTCCACTTGTAGCCCTTCCGGTGTAATATAGTGACCCAAATATTTCATAGATGAACAGCAGAATCTACATTTTTCTTTATTTGCTGTTAGACCAAACTCTGTAAGTCTAGTGAACACTTCTTGCAAATCTCCCAAGTGACGTTCGAATGATTCAGAGAAAACGGCAAGGTCATCTAGGTAAGCTAGCAGCTTTACAGTCGGTAGGCTTACGCGCATTCGATCAATTAATCTCTGGAATGTAGCTGGAGCGTTCCGCAACCCAAATGGCATTCGAGTAAACTTGAATAAGCCAAAAGGCGTTATGAAGGCTGTCTTGTCTTGGTCTTCTTTACGTACTCCAATCTGCCAATATCCAGCTCTCAAATCCAACAGGGACATGAAAGGCGTTGACTTCGCTTCATGTAAGAGGTCATCAAGCCTTGGAATAGGGTACGGATCGGGTATGGTTACTGCATTGAGACGACGGTAATCCACACAAACACGGACGCTTCCGTTTGCTTTTGGAATCATAACTACAGGTGCGGCCCAGGGAGACGTGGACGGTTGAATGATCCCTTCCGCCAGCATTGCTTTAATTTCGTGCTGTAAGGTTTCTTTACGGGTGGCGACAGTCTGTACGGCGGGACTGAGATTGGCTTTTCATCTACTGTCTTGATAATATGTTCTATCAACTTTGTAGGTTCACTCTTCGTATTAAAGACGTGGCAGTTGTTTTGTAAGAGCTTATTCAGCTGCTCGTGTTGGTATCCGATAGGTGAAACCACATCAATGGAGTCAATGCGCACGTCCCAGTTGTTAGCATTAAAAACCGGCACTCTGTGGGACAATTCGACATCTGCTCGGTGAATGCTTATCTGCGCGTCCCGCAACATGAAGTCGTCAAACCCTGGGGAATATCCATCAAACAGGCGTGGCCTTTTTTTACATGGGGGGGTGGCAGCCAGGTCTATAGGTGCCAGTTTATAATCCCCGTTTTGCCCACCTGGTGGCGTTGACATCGCTGGTGTATTACCGGTAAGGGCTGGTACCATTGTTGGCGGGGGTGTGATGGAGGGGTGAGTATCACCGACGCAATACTAGTGGAATCTTCACTGTTGGTTGATGATAAGGCACTGACTGGACTTGATATTTCCGTCATTTCTTTGATGACAGTGGTCTCAAAGTTGGCAAACTCTTCCGAGTACAGCTCATAATGCATGTCGGGTTCATCAATGAAATTCCAGGTGAATTGAGGCATATTTATGACGATGCCCGCATCCTGCAGGAAACCAACACCAAGAAGAGTTTTGTTCTCTTTTGCTTCTGGTAATATGATGAATGGGTTTAGAACCTTTCGACCGTTTAATTCCACCATCACGGTGCACTTCAACACTATTTGTGTTTTTTTCACGCCGTCAGCTAATGTTAGGTCTACTGATTGTTCCTTAAACTTGCATCCACGTTTTTGCAGGACCAAGAATAGCGAGTAGCTGGCAACACTCATTTTTGCGCATGTGTCAATGTAGGCGGTTCCTTTAATTCCCTCAATTTCAAGGAATACAACTGGTCGTTCACGTTCCTCCGCCCGAACGTTGATTGCGCAGAAACTAACGTCTTCCTTCTTGACTAGCGCTGCGTGCTTGTTGCACGTGGTGCAGCTACTACGATATACTCCGGGTGCGCCGCATCCGTAGCATGAAAACTTTGGCTGAGAAGGAGATGGCGCTTGAGTTTGAATTTCCGACACCTCCTTTACAGGGACGGGGAGTGCCCTCAGCCCGTTCTTCTTCCTGCACACGTCCGCTGTATGACCGGGGTTTTTGCAGAAAGTGCACTTCTGCTTGGGTTTCTTGCCTTGAGGATTATTATTAACGCTGAATTCTGAACATTTCGAGCTCACTGCATATTCTTGTAACGTTTCCTCGATTCCACGTGCTGTTTCCAACAGTTTATCGAATGTTGGCACCGAGTCTCGTGGCATTCGGTTTCTCACTTCGAGGCGAATTAGCGGAAAGATGAGGTCTATTTGTTGCGTTTCAGTAAATTTTGGTGGTGGTAGCAAGGCAAACATTGCCCGCTTTTTTGCGATAAATGCCTCTGTTGTTACACTGCTTTCTTGTGTTTCATGTGTTATTTGATGACACACCATGTATGCAGGTTTTTTGGGAGCAAACGTGTGTCGCAGTTTTTCACAAAAACTTCCCATTGCGATACGCTGCTTTTCACTCCTTGCCACCATATTGCCGCTTCGTCTGTAAGCAGTAGTGGAAGACCTTGTAACGCGTCGACGTCGCTAATCCCTTCTGCCGTTTGTAAACAGTTGCTGCGGCTATGAACGCTTCAACTGCATCCGTATCCTTTTTCCCGCTGTACGTGACATTGCTGCAGGACGCAAACGTTCCCCGTTTGCTTGCCAGGATCGTACTTAGTAGCTGCTGGAACTGTTCATTTGACATTGCCATTTTGAGGTTTCGATGTGGAAGTGGTCGTAAATTCTTGACTTTGGTGCCTGGATTCGGCCTTACGTTGTGCGCCAGATTGTAACAGGTTTAATTTAAACACTGATTACAAATATTTAATGTCTTCTTTAATGCGTTAATTTTACACTAACAAAGTATCAACAACTGGTTCGTAAACACAGTACATGTAATTTAGTAGGCGAGCTGGTTCCCAGAGCAGTCCAACCAGAGAGGTTGAAGCTGTCTGCGAGCGCAGTGGATACTAACTCGCGTTGTGGCGCCGGGCCGTCTTATATAGGCCCGCCGGCCGGCGGCGGTCCACGGTGGGGCGCTCGGTGGGGGCAGTGACGCCGGGCGATGACGCGCTGCGCCCGCCCGTGATGATGTGTATTGTTACAATTTGAAATATCACATGACGTCACTTTTGAGTACGATTTATACTCTAAAATAACGTACCTAAACTTTGATTCGTTTTATCTAAGTATTGTTTGATAATACAACAAAATAAAAAAACGTGTATAATAATTTTTCATTACCTAACTGACGGAGTAATCAGATTTTTAATTTTCATACCCTATCATCATCCCTATTCCGAAAAAATAATGATCTAATAATATTGAATACAATGGAAATTGTAATTTCTTTCTTTATAAAACATGTGGAAGTCCACATGGTCATGATATTTGCTTCATTTGGTTGGTCATTTGTGTAAAAACAATCAAAACACCTAAACAGAATTAATTTCACCACGAAAAGAAAACATTAAGAAATTCATTAGCGTGAATACACCTCCGTGCATACATACATAATTAATTCAGCTCCTTATTAAATAATTATAGGGCCGGTAATAACGAAATTGTTCTCCGCTGAAAATGTGGCTATTTATAGCCTTTGTTGGAGCTGAAAATATGTGCTACATTATTCATTCCCTACCTGAATGTAAAGCATGATCTAATTTGAGAACAGTCGTAGATTACCTAATTTTAATTTGGAACACGCTGTAGTATTAAAAAATACTGAGATAGGTAGCCAGTGATTGCAAAGTATGAGGCTTAGAAATCATTTGGTTTATTTAAATCTTATATCGAATCATTTTTAGAACAGGGCCCAAAATTTTTATTTAGGTACTAAATTGCAAATGAAATCGGTCTAGCCGTTCCCAAATTATGGCGTGACAACGGGAAACGGGTTCCATTTTTATATATATATAGATAACAGTTAAAGATGAAATGGATGCTCAAATAAATTTTCTTAAAATTATTTATTTGCTGCCGGCCTGAAACTCAATACGGGCGCCCATATTACTTCAGTACATTGCCATGTAAATGGAACTATTACAAAGTAGATAGTACAACCTGTAACTGTTGTTAAAGCCCGTATCCACATATAACAAACCTCAAAACTGCCCACTTCAATTGTATTTTTACGTAATTCCTAAACATTAATAAAAACATTAAACATACACCTACAAACTGTACATAACCTCTTTTTAAGATTAAACTTAAGACTTCACAGACAGCAATCATACAGCGATCGGCGATCTGATTAGTTGGTTTATTGCAGTTGGCCAATCAGAGAGCCGAACGCGGTAACTACTCGAAAAACAAACTCGTACTTAGCTCTTAGAACACCTAACAAAAGAAATAGAGAAATACTTAAGCAGTGCAGGCCAAAAATCTAACCTTCATAAAAGAAGTTGTCGCTCACAAGTGTAGCTCATTGTTGCAGCTGTTACACGCCAACATTACAGGCACTGAGCCACGACGCCATTGTTTCCAACTAGTTAATAATGAATGCTTGCAATTATTATCTACTTCTGCAACAGCCTATTGTTGTAACCATTGTGTGCTGAAAGCCGGTAACGGGTAGGCTTCGCGACAAAAGTACGGAATACTCGCTTTGGTAAATATAGGATGATGTTTTGTCTATCGTGTCTATCCATACTAATATTATTAATGTCTGTTTGTTTGTCCGTCTCTCACGGCAAAATGGAATGGTGAATTCACGTGACTTTTTAAGTGGAGATAGTTGAAGAGATGTATAGTGACATAAGCTACTTTTTGCGTATAGTATAATAAGTTTGCTGCCTTATTAGCCGAGTGGTCGCAAGTGCGACTGCCGGGCAAGAGGTCTCAGAAATGTATATGGCAATAGGCTTGCTTACCCATTATTACATGGGACTCATAACATAAATAGTGAAAAGTAGTTATTAAATGTAATAACGGTTTAAGTGGCATTAAGTACCGTAATGTGCACCTCTGCCTACCCTTTCGGGGATAAAAGGCGTGATGTTATGTTGTATAATAAGTTTAGAGATTATCACAGGAATCTATAATTCAAATATCTGAAATGAATTATGTGACATAAACCAGAGCTAACATTAATAATCTCAACACCTAATCCCATTCAAATAATTACAATAACATACATAGTTTCAGTTAGAACTGTAAACGTTTACTTAGCTTCCGGCACATTATAAGTACGCGCGCACATTCGTGTAGCGACAAGCTTCCGGTTCCGGTTGGTCTCCGAGTGTTGGCGGAACTTGACAAGTTTACTCAGTGTTGCCAACATTAAACCATTGTCATTAAAGTTGCGAAGTTAAACATTTTCCTGTATGGAAGATAATGCACCACGTGTAGATGCAATGATACAAGTTTGTTTTAGAGTCTGTAGTGAACTTAGTTGCATTGGAGTTGATACTGTGGTTTATTTTTCTGTTCTAGACAATGTTATTAAAGGTGAAAATGAGGTTAATAAGTGTGTAAGATATGAGGAATAAATGAGTGTGAGGTTATAGTACAATAGAAATTATTAGGTAACCGTACGTCAAACCGATTTTACAATTAGTAATCTTTTATTCAAAAAATATCTCCATATAACCATTTCTTTTCTCTATTAATCTAACGGTTAACGAAACGTACATATATGTAAATACTAAAAAATATATTAATTTTGTGTAATAGATCAATCATACTCAAATACCATTCAATTTTGAAACGCTCTTAACTATAGTTCTGTCACTACAAATGACAGGAATACCACAATATTCAAGTACAACTTAAAATTGAGTGGCCTTTCAGTATATGGACGTATGACTCATATTACCACTCCTCTGACATAACATCACATCACGCCTTTTCTCCGAAGAGGTAAGCAGAGGTGCACACAGAAGTAATACCCAGTTTTCACTATTTATGTTATGAGTCCCATGTAATAGGGGGTGAGCTTATTGCCATATACCAAGCACATTTCCAGACTCCGTGCTACTACTGAGATTTTTTTTAAAAACCCAGTATTATTTTGCCCAACCCGGGAATCAAACTCAAGACCCCTTACCTAGCAGTCGCACATGCGATCACACGGCCAACGAGACACTCCTCTGAAACACTATGAAATCATAAAACTTCCTCCATCGCCCATTTGGTTAAGCTTTGAGATACCGCGCGCGGTTCTGGGCAACAACGTATTAAATTACGCGTTTGAAAACCTTGTACATTAAATTAAATAAAACCTTTAATGAAATGTTCGCTTCAGAGATTCAAAGGCTTCTTGTATCTGGTTTTTTGTCGTATGTTATATATTTTCTTTACTAATTTATTGAAATATTTGCTTTATGTGAGTGTAGATTTTCGTTCATAGCTCCTATTTTTATTTATATTTTGCAGAATCAAATAGAGAAACTGCAGACAAACTAGAAAATATTATATCTAACAAAAAGTACTATCCAAGGCCGTATACTAGAATGACTTACACTTATCATCAGTAAGTCTTTCAAAAGCAAAGTTTTCGGTAACACAGATGTCTTAAAATTCATTCATTTCAGTTTAAAATAAAATATATTCTATTTTATAATGAAATCACAAAATGCAAGTGAAAATGCAGCTACGACTTGTTAGAACAATATCATATCATGAGATAAAGGAATGTACTGCTACACGGCTACGCTGCTACGGCGTAGCTACCGGCTACGAAATCTTGGCTACGACGAGAACTGACATGCTTTTATGCGGTACTATCTTTTTTATCTTAGTTTAATTTTATACTTTACTTAAACTGTAAGTAAATATTCTTGTAAATCGGTCGTCTCCTGGAATAGTTCAGTAAACATAATATTCAAGAATTTCCGATAACTTACCGTTAGACACAAAGGGATTATATACTTTAGAAAACCTTAAATTTATTCACCAAATACCTTTGATAGCTTACAGAATTCCTTAAATCACTGCGGGGATAAGAGTCCAGGAACGAAACAATCATTTTTAGTTTATAAATTCGTTTAAAATCTCTTATCAATGCTTACTGGGTTCAATCACTGTCAGATAGAGTAATACAGAGATTTTTTATTTTAAAAAAGAATTCAAACTTCTAAACTAGGTTTATGTATGAAAATAATCTCGTATATTAATGGGGATAATCTACACCATCATCATTATTATCACGGTCTCTTCTCACACAGGAATGAGCGTTGAACATCACACTTGCTCAAACCTTCCTCGCTTGATAATACCATAAAATTGAAGTAAAGTCTATTTTGTATTTATAAACAAGTGTGATATATGATAATCACTTTAAACGTTATTTTATTTATATCAACTTGTAATATATGTATTTTTTTTTTTTTTTTTTTAAGGGGGGAAAATCATCGAATGACTGCCCCCGCCTGGGTGAGGCGGGAGGGAGTGTCAGACTCTTACTGACTAAAAACCACCCCGTTCCTTCTCCTGCACGTCGAGCCGGAGCCCCGGTTACCCGTTAGGTTCTCCGCGACTTCGAATCGGCATCGGCCCTATTGGGCCCCATCTGTGGTGGTCTGATGGCTCTTTGAGGCGCGCGCGGAACGCGACGCGCCGCACGCTCGGGTCTGTTTCTGGTCGGACGGGGAGCCACCCATGCTCGCCGTCCGCAGGCCCGCGCTTACGGTGGCCGGAGATCGTCCCGCGATCCCCGACGCCCGGTGTGTCCTTCGCGATGGCTGGGTCGAGGAGGCAGCGCTTCGCTGCCTCACGCGTCCCGCCTCCTCCTTAGCTAGCATGACTGCTTCGCAAAAGGAGGAGACGGCATCCCAGTCCCCCTCGCTCCGCATCATGGCCTGCACTAGGCCCGGACGCGAGAGGTCGCCATCGCCGATCACTTCCCTGAGGCACGGCGGTGCTCAGCCCACGAGGGCATCCCACGTGTGTTCCACCGTGTCCTCAGGGCGGTCCTCGCAGTGATGACACCCGGGCGTTTCCTCCCGCCCCATCAGACACAGGTACCTCCCGAAACTTCCATGTCCGGTGAGGACCTGCGTCAGGCGGTAGGTGAGGACGCCGTAGCGTCTCTCAAGCCACTCCTCAAAGAGGGGACTTACCGCTGCATGGCAGCGAGCCCAGCCCTCGGTTGCGACAGTCGTTGCTGCCATTCCGCCATGAGATCGCGCCGGAGCTCATCCCGCCACGCACTTATCTGGCGCGGCAGCGGAGTTTCGCCCCGGCGACGTGCCTCCGCGCGCATGCTTACACGCGCGCGAGCACCTTCGCCTCCAGATCCCACGGCGGTAATCCGGCAAGGAGGTTCGCCGACTCCCCAGAGATCGTGCGGTATCCGCGGATCATTCGGATCGCCATGACCCTCTGTGCCATGAGCAGCGTCCGAGCGGACGCCGCAACAGTTAGGCGCCCAAACAGGGGCGCCGTAGAGGGCCATGGACCGCACGACCCCGGCGTATAACCTCCGGCAGGAGGCGTTTGGCCCCCCGAGGTTGGGGAGGATGCGTTTAAACGCAGCCCCCGTCCTCTCCAACTTTGGAGCCAAACGTCGGAAGTGTCTATGAAGTTCCACCGACTGTCGAGGACGAGTCCTAGGTACTTCATCGTCGTCTCGACGCCGATGGTAACCCTCCCGCCGTTATTTGGGACCCACCCGGAGGTGGCGCGTTCCCGCGGCCATGAAAACACATGGCCTCGGACTTGTGGAGCGCCACCTCGAGTCCCAACTGCCGGATTCTCTCAACGACTGTCGCAACCGCTGTCGCCATTAAGTCGGCCGCCGCCTGGTGTGACCTCCCGTGCGCTAGCACCAGCGTATCGTCGGCGTAGCATATTGTGCTAACGCCGTTCGGGAGGTCGGTGCGCAGCACCCAGTCATAGCCGATGTTCCACAGGAGCGGCCCCAGAACCGAACCCTGTGGAACACCGCGTGACATCTCTCGCCGGTTCCACTCGCCCCGGTGACCGGGGTAGCTGACGGACCTGTCCGTCAGGTAAGCCTCGATTACACGACGGAGGTAGGTAGGCACCCGATGATATCGGAGTGCCTCCAAGATGCAGCTCCAGGGCAGGGAGTTGAAGGCGTTGGCGATGTCCAGAGACACCGCCACTACGACCTTACCCCTGGACACTGCAGTCCCCGTCGTGAGGTCTCTAACGCGCATGATGGCGTCCACCGTGGAGCGCCCTCTGCGGAAGCCGAACTGGCCGTCCGACAAGTCCGGCCCAATGTCCGTCAGGTGCGCGACGAGGCGGTTCGAAATGATTCTTTCGAAGACTTTCCCCACCTCGTCGAGCAACACTATGGGCCGGTACGCGGACGGAGAGTCCGCAGGGCGCCCCGTCTTCCGCACGAGGACCAGTTTTCCCGCTTTCCAGAGAAGCGGGAACTGGCCTCTCTCCAGACATGCGCTGTAGAGACCAATCAATCGAGGCCCGAGAGCCTCTGAGGCCAGGACCCATGCCTTGCCATGCAGGCCGTCGGGTCCTGGGGCGGTGTTCTTGGCGCCCATCCGGCGCACCGCCGCTCTCAATTCTGCCTCGGTCACCTCTGGGACGATGTCGTCGTCGTCGTCGCTGTAGCCCGCGTCGGGCACCGCAGGGGGCGGAGTCATATACGGAGGGGTGAACCCCCCACAGTCGAGGGAACAGGGCCAATCACCTCCTCCAAGACTTCTGGCCGGAGACTCTGGTGAGCGGGGGAGCCCAGCACGGAGCTTGTCGCGTACCATCCGGTACGGGCGTCCCCACGGATCTCTGTCAGAGTCCCCAGCATCTCTCGGCGGGCCTCCTCCTTGGCCCGCAATATCTCCACCTTGAGGAGGGCCTTGCCGCCCTGTATCCCTCGTACAACTCCGCCTCTCTCGCCTCCGCATTAGGAGGACGGATACGGCGCCTGCGGTGCCTAGTGTACTGGCGTCGCGCAGCAGTGCACGCCTTGCGTAGAGCTGCTAGCTCTTGCGACCACCAGTACACCTGGCGCTTTGTTGCCTCGACCGGATCCGGGGCATCGCCACGTCACAGATCCTGGACATGGCGTCCTGGAGCCACTTGGCCTCATCGTCATGTCGGCAGGCCTGACCGGTGGTATCACCCAGGCCTGCACGATGGCGGCTTCCAGGAGCAGCTCCCGGTCCAGCTGTTTCAGCGCCCAACGCGGGCCACATGGGGCCTGTCTGACCGGCGGGTCTGCGGACTCGGCGGAGACGTCGAACCGGATATACCGGTGGTCGGAGTACGTCTCCACCTCCTCCATGACGCGCCAGCCAACAATACGCGGTGACAGAGCAGGGCTGGCGAACGATATGTCCACCACCGACTCGCCCTGCATCCGCACACACGTGGGGACAGAACCCCGGTTCAGGACGACTAGGCCTGTCTCAAGGGCCCAGTCTTCCACCATCCTACCCCGGACGTCGGTGAACCGGGAACCCCAAGCCAAGTTTTTGGCGTTGAAGTCCCCGAGGACGAGCACGGGGAGGGAACGGAACCACGACGACAGTGACCAACTCCCTCAAGGAGTTGTGGAACTCGGCGAGAGTTCGGTTCGGAGAGAAGTACACGCCCACCACAGCGAGCTCTCCGAACCGTGCTGCGACACAACCCCGGCCTCTTTGAGCAGCCTCAAGAGTCGGGGTACCGGCGGCGGCCGACGAGATGATGGTCACCGAGCCGTCCAGGTCCGCCACCCAGTGATCCCTGGGCAGGACAAAATACGGCTCGGAGACCACGGCGACATTGATCGACCACTGCGCCATGCTCTGGAGCAGGAGATCCTGAGCAGCGGCGCAGTGGTTGATGTTCGCCTGGAGGAGGCGGAATGGGCCATATTGACAGTCCATTCCGACCTCCTCAGTGGCGGCAGCGGCGACTGCGGTGGCAGTGGCGGCGGCGGCGGCGGAAACGGCAGGGGCGGCGGAGGGCCTACCTTTGCCCTTTTTAGCAGGAGGGGAGCAGCCCTTGCTCCCGACCCGGTGATTGGCCGGCTTGCCAGCCGCTGCACATGCGTTGCAGTGCAGCGGGGCGTTGCACGAGCCGGCCTTGTGACCGGGCCGACCGCAGCGGAAGCAACAGTCGCTGCGGTCCACCTCCGAGGTGCATTTGACACTCACGTGCTCCCCCACGTGACAGCGGTAGCACCTCAGAGGCCGGGTCTCGAGCAGCTTGACCTGCGCCGAGACCCATCCCACTAAGAGCCTTTTGCCCTCCTTTAATGTTTTGGCCGCTGTGACGGGGCAGCTCACCACCACCGTGCGCAGCCCCGAGTTGTCCGGACGTATGGTGCCCACCTGACCTGGTCAGCAGGGCACCCTCCCGTCCTGGCCACAGCGGCCACCACCTCACTCTCCGTGACGGAGTCGTCCAGGCCCAAAATCCTGACATCCAGGCATTTGGTGGGCCTGGACACGCGGGCCTCGTCCGCACCGAGGCACGCCCTAAGCCTCTCGGCCAGGGCGTCGGCCGATGGGCCGCTGGTCGCGCCGGGGACCTCCAAAAGACGGGCTCCGGTAGCGGTCACCTTGACCGCGAACCCGTCCGGGGCCCCGAACTCCGCAGGAGTCACCGCCCCCTTTAATTTGGCGAGGACGTCGCCATATGTGACGCCCCTATTGACCGCTTCGGCTGTAGGTGATGACCACAGCCGCGGTCTTAGGGGCGAGGAGCAGGGCAGCAGCGCGTTTCTCCCTGCGCTGCTGCTGCCGTCGTTGCCGCTGCGCCTTTTTTCGGCGCTTCCGGCCCTCCTTGGCGACTCTCCTCGCCTCGCCGGCGATTTGCCATCCGCCGCCATCCTCTGCTTGCGGGGCGGGTTCCGCCGCCGCCGCCGCAACCCAGCCTGCCGGGCCGGAGTGCCCCTCCTCTTTTTGCGCCCAGCGGGCGCAGCGCAGGCCCGTCGGCGCAGCCGGGGTCTGCGCCGGCGGGGGCGCCGAGGCCCTCGCTGGGGCAGCCGGTCGCGCCTTTGCCGGCGGTTGGGAGCTGCGGCTAGCCTGACCCGAGGTCGAAGGCTTGGCCGCAGCGGCCGCGTACGACCGCGGGACCGCGGGGGCGACCTGACTCGTCGCGAGCGGGGGCCGCAAGAGCCTACCCTCCAGCACGTCGAAACGTCGCTGGAAGGCAGCCATCTCCGCCCGCAGCAGTCCGACTACGTCGGCCTCCGCCGGGGGCTGGGGGCGACTGCCGCGAGCAGCGGCGAGCTCGGCCCTGGCCGTCCGCAGCTCGGCCTCCAGAGCCGCGTTAGAGGCCGCCAAGCGCGCCAGCTCTCGCCGCATCTCGGCCAGCTCAGAGCGCACGTTTCCCGCAGTGGGCACCGCACGTTGCTCCAAGGCCGCCTCCGTAATGGTGGCCGCCGCCGCCTTGAGGAGGCGGAGCCTAACCGGCTGGGATTTCCCCATCGCCAGCTTGTAGAGCTCCGCCGTAATGGCCTGTTGAGGCCCCCGGAGCAGCTCTCGCTCTCAGAGCCGCGCTCGCCCTCCGACATCTCCACGCCGGACATCTCGGCCGCAGAGGACTCCGAACGGGCAGTGCTCGAAAGAGCCCTGCCCTCCGCAGCCAGTGCTCGGCTGACTCCGCGCAGGCAGCTGGTGCCGGTTTCCGGCGACCGCTGCCCTTGCCGCCCCTACCCCGCGCTGCCGTGGGGACCTTGGGGGGAGGCGCCTCCTGAGCGCCGGAGGACGGGGACAAACTGTCCTCCTCCAGCCGGGGGCGTTTGAACGTCCCCGTCGCGCGGCGGCGTGAGCCTTTCGAGCTCACGCTCAGCCGCTCCGCCAATGTTGTGTCGGACTCTGAGTCCGACCCCCTCCGACTGACTCCCGTGTGTGGGGCCTGCTGGACGAGTCCAGCGCCTCACCACGAGTCCCGGAGCCACTTGGGCTCCCTTCTCCTGCTACTGCAGGCGAGCCAAGCTCACCCGCACTCTCCTCCTCCGGTTGTGGTTTTTTTTATTTTGTTCAACTCCATAAAGTTCCCACGAGTATGGGGGAAATATTCGGTCCACCCAGGCAGTGCCCCCTGTACCTGGGTAAGTGTTCATTTGTTTCCCAACTAGAGGTTCCACTGGTCCCCTAGCTGGGGGTGCGCTCGCGACTGACACTACTCCTCAGCCATGCATACTCTCGCCGCGCACCAGAACTTAGTATTGGAGGAATTTTTTATAGAGGTTATCTTCCTCGCGGTCCGGGCGACCAAGCCAAGACCCTCGTCCCGTTCAGAGTCACAAAACATGACCGTGACCTCCTTACGGATTACGATATCGACGGCTGCAATCGGGGACAGCTTGTGTCCCGATGCTGCTCGCTGGCAGGGTGAGTGCACAACGAGCACCGCCATTGTCTCTCCGCCACGCTCTCTGCTATGTCCAGAGAGACGGGCGGAGAAGCGCCCCTCGGAAGCGCGGGCTATGAGCCTCCGCACACAGCCCGCCGCCTCCAGAACCCTATTGGGTTCGCCCGCCCAGTCCAGAAGTCTGCTGCGGGCGACAGTCACTCCAACCCTATCACCCCCGCTAGGGAGACTGTCGCCCGCACCCAGGGTGCACCACGGGGAGGTCTTCTGGCACCGCACCCCGTAATATATGTATACCTACTATATTTTAATAGCTATGTTTTGTTTACGAATATAAACTGGATAACGTAGCTACAAACTTTAAGGCCGCGGTGGGCTGAAACCATAAGTTTTGTGGTCAAATTGTTTCAGTACACAAATTGTTTCGAATATAACCACTTAATCTGTTTTCGTATTAATTCAGTTGTAGTTTGTAGTCAAAAGTACTCGAGAGTCATGTTAAAATCGTCATCTTTGGAAAAAAGAAAAAAAATATGTGTAATCATCTTATGTATGTGTGCATACTAATTTTTAACTCACAAATTAAAAGATGACTTTTCCAAAATAAACAAAAACGAACAGCGCACATGGTATTTCGCGCATTCCTTGCATAAATCAAGTCACTTCAGTTCTATAGTAACTACAACGAAGATTTCTGAACATGTTTTCATTTTCATACTGTAAAATAATTTAGAACATTATATCACACAATACAAAAATGTAAGCACTTAATGTTTCCCCATTTACGTTCCATACACATTTAAATGGAAACCCAGCTTTTGTTACTTAGGAGGTAGAATTGGGTGCTAATTATGCTAATTAATGTTTACGAACAGCCGTTACTTTGTGAATGGAAGTCGAGGCATTACGTGTGCTTAACATTTATTATGTAGTGATTGTTGTACTTACTTATACTTTGTGTTACTTGAAAATAATGGGAAAAAGGTTTATGAGAACATACATATATAAATAGTCATATAACTGTTCTCGTTGCAAATTCCTACAGAAACTGTACTTATAGCTTTTTACAAATCCTGTACATTTCTTAGAGGTAAACAAACAATTTGATTGGCAGTTCTTGTTGCACAAATGATTAATCTGTCAAACACCAAGCGGTCACCGGTGACCGCGACCTATTGTTCTTTAATTGTGTCTATAAAACCGGTACTCGACGAGTTAAATGGAAATCCTCATATTACTGAAGTAGAAATTAATTATTCTCTAACACGATTTATAAAAATTCTCTATATATAAACAGTACGTAGAGATGTGTCGTGTGTGTACAGAGACTTGTAAGAAACATTTAATTGACACAAATACGGCAACTGAAGTACAGGCACGCAAGTTGACGGTGGTTGCCCCCGGGCTCCTGGGCCTCCGGGCCTGCTGCAAGCTCTAGCTTTACTTTGTTTATTCGTAGAAAAGCAACAGAAAATGCTTTATTCAGTTTTCTCGTACAGTTGCGAAAGAAAAGTTTATGTAAAATATTATGAATTTCAGAAAGCAACTCGCAACATGAATACAACTTAGCGTTTGTACATTTCTACAAATACTTCCAGTAAATATTTCGTTGGTGTGTAGTGCCAATGCACCGTTCATAAAACGAAGTTCGGAGTTCAACTGCTCAGTCAGAGTCTACGTAGATGGGCGAGCACATCCTGACTAAAACCGCACCATTGTCAAAAACAGACAATAAGATGTTGAAACTCTTAAAGAATAACAGGATAATATATTGTATTGATTGAAAGTTTGAAGAAGATTATTGGGGAGATTAAAAAAATTTTAGCTCTTTAAACTTGTATAGTTGATTTTCATTTTTTATTGGGAAACTTCTTCTTATTGTGCACAAGAGTGAAGACTTATTTCATTACTAACGCACTTGAAGATGACCGTGGTAGTCGACACTTTTCATCAGGTGATCCGTCTGCGAATGTTTGCCCCTATCCTATAAAAGACCAACAAATGAATGTGAAAATTTTGCGTAAAAATTTAGTATTGAACACAGAACAAAAATGAATTAAATGTATTGTCATAGTAAAAAAATCAATAACAAGTGCAGCAAAATTAAAATATTAAAAACACGATGAATGCAAAACAGAATGGAATGCGTCCAAAGCCTTCACTTAACCATTTAGTAGAACAGAGTAATCATAAATCACATTTTATTTTGTACCCTTTAAACTGAAAAATGCTGGAATGTTTTCCTACCCGTATATTTTCCGGTACACGGGTTAAAAATCTAACAAAGGGAAACATGTGACTATTGTACGAGACATTTTGTGTTTACGTGATATATTATCGTAACTTTTCAAAATAAGGACTTCCATTTTAGCGTCACACTTTTGTGTGGCGAACTAAATCACATTGTTGTGATGAATTTTGGGATTAAAAAAGGTTTCATCAGTAAATTGTGGCATAGTGGTATAGTTATTGTTGAAGCTGATATCAGTTCGCTTGGTGACCATATCAATTTAAATTACCAAAAACTGATTCTTTGGTCATTCACATTAATATTTTCTTATAACAATATATTTAATAGTATTAAAGCTAGACATCTTTAGGTATCGCTTAATAAGACATAAGATGTAAATAGTGAGTAGACCAAATGTTAGATTGAACTCTTCAATTAATCTTTTTCATCAACAGCCTATAAATGTACACTGCTGAGCACAGCCTCTTCTCACACGGAGTATCCTTTTGATTACAATTAATTACAAAACATGCATCTTTGTACACCTTTCATAATATACCAAAGCCAACAGAGGGGTAACTATAGACAATATGTTTGTTTCCTGTCGAAAGTTAGTGACCCTTTATCAGATTAGTTTCAAACTTCGAACTGGGTTAACGAAAGCGGAACTAATGAAATACCTGAACAAATCAAAACGCCGCAGGATAGGTACAAATCGATGTCACCTAAATAGTTTCGTGATGTAGAGTGACGGTAGAATGCAATTGATCGTGTTGCCACTCCCCCCGCGGGTGGGAACCAACGCAGACTGAGATCGACACACACAGTCATCTCTTATAATCTTGAACCTTTTAAACTACGGTCTTCAACGCGCCTACTAAGCATAAAGATTATCGAGAGATGATCTCCGGCCACCGTAATCACGGGCCTGCAGACGGCGAGCAAGGGAAGCCTCAGATGGGGCCTAATAGGGCTGTTGCCGATACGAAGCCGTGGAAAACTTAACGGGTTGCCGGGGCTCCAGCTCGAAGTGCAAGGGTAGGAACGGCGTGGTAGTTCAGTAAGAGTCTGACACTCCCTCTCACCTCACTTGGGCGATAGAAGTCATTCGATGATTATCCCCCCTTAAAAAAGCCCTTCAAACATATCCATAGCTTAAATCAAATCAAAATATAATATAATCAATCAAACTTAATTTACATAAAAATGAGATTCAAATGAATCATTATCATCATCAACAGCCGAAAGACGTCCACTGTGGGACATAGGCCTCTCCCTTGGTCCTCCACGTCGAATATCTCGCCACTTGCATCCACTGGCTCCCCGCAACTCTGGCAATGATGAAATGCAATGCCCATTTAAAGAAATGCGAATAATATAACAAAAATAATTTTACATGGAAACAGAATAAAATCGCAATCCATCACTGTCAGTTGACTGTGTGTTATGTCGACGTCGAAATAATTACAAAATAACGACAGCTTTTCAATGGTAATTGACTGTTGTTGATGTTGTGTATGTTTTTAAATATTGTATGCAGATCGTTTAAAACCGAAATCTGAAAGCCATTGAAAGAGACTTTTGTTCAAAAATGTGTATTGTGATGATGATGATTTGTGTCCAGCAGTGAACAATTACAGTCATTATCATCATCATCATCATCAACAGTCTGAAGACATCCTCTACTAAACAAAGGCCTCCCCTATAGTCCTCGACGTTTATTGACAACTCGGCACTTGCATCCACTGACTCCTCGCGACTCTGGCGATTTTTTAAGTCCACCTAGTAAGAGGAACAACGAACGATTACAGCATTTGATGACATGATAATTCAACTATATAAATAGTTCCCTCTATAACTATAGAGGCAACTGCCTTATAGGCCAATTTCAAATAATCAAGCTGACACTAGAAACGCGAGCTAATTTTATAGCCTCTTATACGTTTAGTTTCAGTTGTAGAGAGTAATAACAAAAGAAATTGCATCAGTTACTGCAACTTGACGAGGGAGCGCCGCAATACATTGCAAAGATGTGTTGGACAGCTTTATCGCTTTCGACATCTACAGGTTACCGATATATTGGACACATAAAAGTTTGAAATTATTAGTACAAAGAAAATACCTATCAAACATTCGTGTTTTCGCTTACTAACTATTAACTATAATAGCGTGGTCAGAGAAAACTTTGTAAAAGATAAATAAAATTGGAGTTTCCGTTTGTAATACTGAAATAAAACTTTTTCCTACATTTATATTAATGTACATACTAAAATATTTTATATACAATTTTTGTCTTTTGTACTGGCTAATCTTTGAAATGGCTGGACCGATATAGACGGGAATTTTATTGGAAGGTAGCCAATGTACTAAGGCGTAACATAGGTTACTTTTATTTTAGAAAAACGCAGACGAAGTAGCGGGTTCAGCTAGTCATACTATAAAAATGTTACATTGTGAAGTGAAATATAACAAACACACTAATGCATTTATGTAAGTATGGATCACACTGTCTCTAGAGATTAATAAATCTACTGAACTATGCAGATGGTAGAAGTTTCCACGTTAATACAAGAGCGCTCTGCTCCTTCAGTTAGTCTGCCTAGTTGGCCGAGTGGTCGCAAGTGCGATTACCGGGCAAAGGGGCTCGGGTTCGATTCCCACGTCGGGCAAAGTATTACTGGGTTTATTAAAAATTCTCAGTAGTAGCACGGAGTCTGAAATTGTGCCTGGTATATGACAATAGGCTCACCCCCTATTACATGGGACTCATCACATAAACAGTGAAAATTGGGTGTTACATTGTACAGTGGCAAATGTGCACTTCTGCCTACTTCTTCGGGTATAAAAGGCGTGATGGTATGTTATGTTATACTCCTTCAGTTATGATCCAACAAAGCGGGAAACTGACACGACCAGAGAGAGGTTAAGTACAAGCCTTAAATTGCTTTAACGTTACTTATTATAAGAAAACATCTAAACAAGTTCAGCACTTTATTAGAAATACAAAATGTATTTTGAGATCTAGTACCGAACACGACATCTATGAGGCAATTATCCTAGAAATTAATACTTAAAAAGACAGTCATATAGGTATGTACATCATAATCACAATAATATTATAAATCTAAAAGTATCTTTGTTGGGATGTTTCTACGTCAATCACGCTAAAACTACTGAACTAATTCTGATGACATTTAGTATACAAGCAGGGTATGAGCTGACTTAGGTGATAAGATACTTTTATCCCGATTATATGCCTCCATGAGATAAAAAAGGAATCATATTCTACGCAGAAGAAATCTCGGGCAACAGCTAGTAACTCATAAGATCTGAAGTTCCGAATAAATTAAATAATTGAGCAAAACCAAAACATTCCACGCCAACCATATTTGCCAGCATTAGAGATTCAATTAGTTGTGGTAATCCAGGAATTTACCATTAAACCATACAATTAAACAATAAACATTATTTTCAATTCATGCCCAAATATCATAACTGAAGCTCAACAATTAATAAAATCCACCCATTAATTGTGGTCAGCTAAATTTTGCAAATAAATAACCCGCGATTGAGGTTGGCGTGGACATATTTTTCATTGCAGGAAATTATAATATTAATTAAAATAAATTAGCAAACGTCATAATGTTATTTGTGTGGCAGTTGGAATGGCTACTGTTTTTGTTGCCACGTCAAATTAGGATCGAGATAGGTACATAGACAGACCGATCAATGAAAATAAAGGCATTGTTACACTTAGCATGCTAAAAACCATTCTGATGAGCATGCTCAAAAATCGAACGCCTGTTGATTCGCAAACATTAGCATGCTAATTTTGTAAATAAGTGCTCAATTAAAGCATGCTTTTGTGCTTAAAATTAGCACGTAACATAAATGCACAGTAAACAGTACCTTAAGATCGAGAGTATTATTAAAAACACTTGAAACTTGCGGTTCACTAACATTTAGCTTATGGATCGAATCATTAAATCATTCGCTTATCTTCGTACCAAAATTCATTATAACCATCTGAGCAATTCAGCCATAGAACATAAATGAAATGATAAAAAAATTAATAAGACACGAGTATTCTGAGTCAATTCCACATTAAAACGAACGCATTTCATCAATAGGTATTGACTTATTTTTCCCATAGACCGACATAATGGCATTATCCACCTGTACGCGATAAATTAGCGATCAAAAGCGTTTAATTTTTTCCTTTTCTTTTTGAATGTTTCACAATTTCCCCGCGTTAAGCGGTCGGGTAAAAAATTGCTTTTGTTCGTTGAACTCAATTCGCACTTAATGTTATGTAAATTAGGCCTAATATTGAAAGTTTTATTTGAAAACCTACTTTATAATAGTATGGATTATAATTCATTTTACAGTTATCAAAAAAATATTGCTAGCCAGTCGATATTGTAGTAGTTTAGTGGATGTTGATTTCTTTTATATTTATGAGAATCAGTCAATAATATTACAATCCATTCCTTAACCAGTAAGTGTGTACCTTAATAGATACATACTTGATAATTTGAGCAATATACACTTAATAGTGAATATTGCTCAAATTGTAATAATACGATTTGAACAGAGGAAATTGCTATCCAACCTATTATCAGATCAGTTACTATCTTGAAGAAAACAATTACAAAAAAGTCCGATGCTTTGCGGACTTGTGATCCAAGTATACAATTTCTTAATAGAAACATTCAATAACATTATCCGACTCATGAATAGGTACAAAATGTTGTGCTTAGCAACAGAGAGAGTTTTACTACCTTATTGTCTATTAAAATGTTTCAAGGAACTGTAAAACATTTAAATTAGAATTCGACTTAGAAACTAAATTAGGACAATAATTGTTTAAACTTTACTGACTTATTAATTGGATTGTGTATTATATTTCATTCGTATTATGTATAAGTAAACTAAGAAGTAACTTTTGTAAGAGAATAATTTCTACTAAATTATCACTCTGTTGAACTCTGCCTACATTTCTATTTATCCATTTAAAAAAACATTAAAAATATTTTTAAATAATTTTATTTTTCTCTTCACACATCAAATGCTTTTCCAAATTGATTAATCGAACGACCACTTTGTCGTTCTATATTCGAAATGCCAAAAATGGCCACTCAATTCTATTTTTGAAATGCTCGCATTGTGAATTGGGCAGATGAATGTGGTGCAAACGTTTATGTATTTTTAGCTTCCAAAAACAAAAATCATGGCGGATCAGACCGCTTTTGAATTTTTGAAATATATATGTACATATTACAGGTTACGTATGTTAACTTCTATGTACGTAGAACAGGTACCAAAAAGGTTTTAAACTAAAACCTTCACCACTCACCACAATCGATACATTTGCGATTACCAAGCAAAAATTGTCGCATCTTTTCGAGGTCCAAATGATCGTTTTTCTTAGATTATTCTCAGGTAATGTAAAGTCCTGCGCAGAGCCTGGAAATAATTTGAAACATAAAATATTATAGTGTAATAAGAGCCAGGTGAAATCCATTGTACTCACTCATAGATTAACGGTCCTAAAGACCAGATGGTTTGTCCCAAGACCCATTGGTACTAAAAGTAAATTATTCGATTAGTTATTTTTGATTGGAGTTCTGAGTGCCTTTAAAGACCTGCTAGCCTATACACAGAGTCGCGGAGAACGTAACGGCTAACCGGGGCTCCGGCTCGATGTGCAGGAGAAGGAACGGGGTGGTTGTTAGTCAGTAAGAGTCTGACACTCCCTCCCGCCTCACCCAGGCGGGAGCAGGCATTCGATGATTTTCCCTCTTAAAAAAAAAATCCACAGAGTATTTTTTGTCTGCATAGTCAACGGTTATTAATCACCAATTATGTCTTGAGTCCATTTTTGTACACTGCCCTCGTGGGGAAGCTAAATTGTCATACACCTGACACAATTCTAGACTCCGTGCTACTGCTAAAAAATTTTTGATAGACAAAAAAAAATTATAACACTTCACCTAACCTAGGAATTAAAATCGAACCTCCTTGCTTGGTGGCGATATAGCTATAACATGATTGACACAAGAATCAATCACGTTTTTCCTTGCTATGCAGCTCTTGCCAAATGAAACAGGACCTTGAAAACTCTACAAAAAAAAACAAAGTATTGCATAAGTTATGAAGTTAGTGTAAGATAACATCCCCATCTATCTTTTGTTTAATTAAAAAGGTTTACATAAACGAAATTTTATATGAGTGGTTGGTAGGCTGGAGCTTCTAAAATAAAAGCCTTTGATATAGCATCGCTCCTGACAGAGAAACCTCGACAATTGAATTTTCATTACGTGTTTGTAAGGCTTCTCTTTGTTACCTTAAATTAGAGTATGGACCGCGTTTCTGAATATTATAAATACTGGTTTATGAAAAATATTTCGGTAGTATTCTAGTTGAAAATGTTAAGACGGGGATTTGAAGGAAGGAGGCTTTGATACGTTAACACTGTTACTTGCTAACTGTAAATATGGGGTCGGATACTGCTCGAAGTTCAAGATTAGCGACGTTATATTGTTTTTACATAGTACGTGTCCTTTTCCAAGTAAAAATAACATTACTCCAAATACTATGTATGACTAAGAATTTTGAAACTTCTTCCGAGCGAAAGTGAGTACTTAACTTAATCATAACTGCAAATTACTCGGTTAACAAATATACATTACAGAAACTGCCTCGTGGCCCAAGTAGTTGCAAGTGCGACTGCCGGGCAAGGGGTCTCGGGTTCGATTTCTTGGTCGTGCAAAGTATTACTGAGTTTTATAAAAAAAAATCTCAGTAGTAGCACGATGATTGGAATTGTGCCCGGTATATGGTAATAGGCTCACCCACTATTACATGGACTCATAACTTACATAGTAAAAAGTGGGAAATTGTACGGTGGCATCAAGTGCCGTAATCTACACCTCTGCTTACCCCTTTGGGTATAAAGGGTGGTATGTAATATTATAGAGAACGAAACCTACATAATAGCATCGGGATCTAGATTTATGTCTACCGTACTTCCCATCTCTGGTACATACATAGCAATAAACAAAATTAGAAAAACAGACATGTTGTCTTATTCGAGGAGTTCAGCGACCTGTTTCATGGTTCATGGGAAGATCACTTGCCAAAAGTCTTTCTACAGTCTCACCCATCTATTTTGGATTTTAGTGCAAGAGCATAAAGTTGAAATTGTATTAAAGAAAGGCGGTATAGGATGAGGTTCAGGCTTCCTATTTCGCACCTCTCTTGTCTTTTCGTCAACAAACATGATGTATAATGTTTTGTCGAGTTGAAATAAGAAAATAACTACATGTAGAAGAAATATCTTTTGTGATAAACACAGACTAGACAAAGTTTTTGTGTTAAAGTACAGAAATGGATGAGTTATTTATTAGTGAGCGCACCAGGAAAGACGTTGATAAATGTGCCACAGTTTGTCTTACCCAATACACTACAGGTATTAAACGAAAAATACCGAAAATAAATCCTATTTCGAAGTCATTTAGGTGCATATATGTTTACGGAACTAGTTAAAAACTTGCTTAATATTTGCATAAAAATATGTCCAGCTTTTTGTATAGTTCTCTGAAAAATTCTAAACTAGTTTCGGGTGGAGAGGAGAGAATACTCGCGCATCTCATTTTCGTAGTCAGGAACGAAAATTAAAAATGTTTTCACCGTTGATATGTTTCACACAAAGCGCATGGAAATGTAAATTGAAATTCAAATATATTTTTAATAGTTGACTTGGTGAGTTAGTGTTTGTCGTCAAGCGAAATCCCATATTTCATTCCGTTCGCGTTGTAACTGCATATTAAGACTATCTCGAGCCTGAACTAGAAAATTACTATAAATTTACTCGGTAGTCAACTTAAGAGGTAGTTAACTAAAAATCGCGGACTACCCAGTAGACTACGCTACATCGCCGCAACCGCGCACGCTGCTCATGAGGAAGAACCCCTCTGTAGTTCGAAACTAGTAGAGCTCTTCTCAATATTTTGACGTGGCCCACGATTTTTAGTTAACTACGTCGTAAGTTGACTGCCGAAGTAAATTCATAGTTTACTTTCGATTTGCGGATATTACATTTTTACTGGTTTTCCGAAATGTAGTATCTGGCAATAGGCTCATCCTCTATCACATAGTACTCCTAACATAACCTCTTCTGGGGTGCGGTGCCAGAAGACCTCCCCGTGGTGCACCCTGGGTGCGGGCGACAGTCTCCCTAGCGGGGGTGATAGGGTTGGAGTGACTGTCGCCCGCAGCAGACTTCTGGACTGGGCGGGCGAACCCGATAGGGTTCTGGAGGCGGCGGGCTGTGTGCGGAGGCTCATAGCCCGCGCTTCCGAGGGGTGTTTCTCCGCCCGTCTCTCTGGACATAGCAGAGAGCGTGGCGGAGAGGCAAAGGCGGTGCTCGTTGTGCACTCACCCTGCCAGCGAGCAGCATTGGGACACAAGCTGTCCCGATTGCAGCCGTCGATATCGTAATCCGTAAGGAGGTCACGGTCATGTTTTGTGACTCTGAACGGGACGAGGGTCTTGGCTTGGTCGCCCGGACCGCGAGGAAGATAACCTCTATAAAAAATTCCTCCAATACTAAGTTCTGGTGCGCGGCGAGAGTATGCATGGCTGAGGAGTAGTGTCAGTCGCGAGCGCACCCCCAGCTAGGGGACCAGTGGACCCTCTAGTTGGGAAACAAATTTTCACTTACCCAGGTACAGGGGGCACTGCCTGGGTGGACCGAATATTTCCCCCATACTCGTGGGAACTTTATGGAGCAAATTTCAAAAAAAACCACATCTGGAGGAGGAGAGTGCGGGTGGCTTGGCTCGCCTGCGGTAGCGGGAGAAGGGAGCCCAGGTGGCTCCGGGGCTCGTGGTAGGGTGCTGGACTCGTCCAGCAGGCCCCACACACGGGAGTCTAGTCGGAGGGGGTCGGATTCAGAGTCCGACACAACATTGGCGGAGCGGCTGAGCGTGAGCTCGAAAGGCTCACGCCGCCGCGCGACGGGGACGTTCAACGCCCCAGGCTGGAGGAGGACAGTTTGTCCCCGTCCTCCGGCGCTCAGGAGGCGCCTCCCCCCAAGGTCCCCACGGCAGCGCGGGGTAGGGGCGGCAAGGGCAGCGGTCGCCGGAACCGGCACCAGCTGCCTGCGCGGAGTCAGCCGAGCAGCTGGCCGCGGAGGGCAGGGCTCTCTCAAGCGCTGCCCGCTCGGAGTCCTCTGCGGCCGAGATGTCCGGCGTGGAGATGTCGGAGGGCGAGCGCGGCTCTGAGAGCGAGAGCTGCTCCGGGGGCCTCCAACAGGCCATTACGGCGGAGCTCTACAAGCTGGCGATGGGGAAGTCCCAGCCGGTTAGGCTCCGCCTCCTCAGAGCGGCGGCGCGGCCACAATAACGGAGGCGGCCTTGGAGCAGTGTGCGATGCCCACTGCGGGAAAGGTGCGCTCCGAGCTGGCCGAGATGCGGCGGGAGCTGACGCGCTTGGCGGCCTCCAATGCGGCTCTAGAGGCCGAGCTGCGGACGGCCAGGGCCGAGCTCGCCGCTGCTCGCGGCAGTCGCCCCCAGCCCCGGCGGAGGCCGACGTAGTCGGACTGCTGCGGGCGGAGTTGGCTGCCTTCCAGCGACGTTTTGACGTGCTGGAGGGCAGGCTCTTGCGCCCCCCACTCGCGGCGAGTCAGGTCGCCCCCGCGGTCCCGCGGTCGTACGCGGCCGCTGCGGCCAAGCCTTCGACCTCGGGTCAGGCTAGCCGCAGCTCCCAACCGCTGGCAAGGGCGCGACCGGCTGTCCCGGAGGGCCTCGGCGCCCCGCCGGCGCAGACCCCAGCTGCGCCGACGGCGCCAGCGCCCGCAGGGCGCAAGGAGAGGAGAGGCGCTCCAGCCCGGCAGGCTGAGTTGCGGCAGCGGTGGTGGAACCCGCCCCGCGAGCGGAGGACGGCGGCGGGTGGCAAATCGCCGGCGAGGCGAGGAGAGTCGCCAAGGAGGGCCGGAAGCGCCGCAAAAAGGCGCAGCGGCAGCGACGGCAGCAGCAGCGCAGGGAGAAAACGCGCTGCTGCCTTGCTCCTCGCCCCTAAGACCGCGGCTGTAGTGATTACGCTGCAGCCCGAGGCGGTCAATAGGGGCGTCACTTACGGCGACGTCCTCGCCAAATTGAAGGGGCGGTATCTCCTGCGGAGTTCGGGGCGCCAGACGGGTTCGCGGTCAAGGTGACCGCTACCGGAGCCCGTCTTTTGGAGGTCCCCGGCGCGACCAGCGGCCCATCGGCCGACGCCCTGGCCGAGAGCTTAGGGCGTGCCTCGGTGCGGACGAGGCCCGCGTGTCCAGGCCAACCAAATGCCTGGATGTCAGGATCTTGGGCCTGGACGACTCCGTAACGGAGAGTGAGGTGGTGTGGCCGCTGTGGCCAGGACGGGAGGGTGCCCTGCTGACCAAGTTAAGGCAGGCGCCATCCGCCCGGACAACTCGGGGCTGCGCACTGTTGTGGTCAGCTGCCCCGTCACAGCGGCCAAGAAGCTGAAGGAGGGCAAAAGGCTCTTGGTGGGATGGGTCTCGGCGCAGGTCAAGCTGCTCGAGACCCGGCCTCTGAGGTGCTACCGCTGTCACGTGGGGGAGCACGTGAGTGTCAAATGCACCTCGGAGGTGGACCGCAGCGACTGTTGCTTCCGCTGCGGTCGGCCCGGTCACAAGGCCGGCTCGTGCAACGCCCCGCTGCACTGCAACGCATGTGCGGCGGCTGGCAAGCCGGCCAATCACCGGGTCGGGAGCAAAGGCTGCTCCCCTCCCGCCAAACCCAAGGGCAAAGGCAGGCCCTCCGCCGCCCCTGCCGTTTCCGCCGCCGCCGCGCCCACTGCCACCGCAGTCGCCGCTGCCGCCACTGAGGAGATCGGAATGGACTGCCAATAATGGCCCCATTCCGCCTCCTCCAGGCGAACATCAACCGCTGCGCCGCTGCTCAGGATCTCCTGCTCCAGAGCATGGCGCAGTGGTCGATCAATGTCGCCGTGGTCTCCGAGCCGTACTTTGTCCTGCCCAGGGATCACTGGGTGGCGGACCTGGACGGCTCGGTGACCATCATCTCGTCGGCCGCCGCCGGTACCCCGACTCTTGAGGCTGCTCAAAGAGGCCGGGGTTGTGTCGCAGCACGGTTCGGAGAGCTCGCTGTGGTGGGCGTGTACTTCTCTCCGAACCGAACTCTCGCCGAGTTCCACAACTCCTTGAGGGAGTTGGTCACTGTCGTCGTCGGGTTCCGTTCCCTCCCCGTGCTCGTCCTCGGGGACTTCAACGCCAAAAACTTGGCTTGGGGTTCCCGGTTCACCGACGTCCGGGGTAGGATGGTGGAAGACTGGGCCCTTGAGACAGGCCTAGTCGTCCTAAACCGGGGTTCTGTCCCCACGTGTGTGCGGATGCAGGGCGAGTCGGTGGTGGACATTTCGTTCGCCAGCCCTGCTCTGTCACCGCGTATTGTTGGCTGGCGCGTCATGGAGGAGGTGGAGACGTACTCCGACCACCGGTATATCCGGTTCGACGTCTCCGCCGAGTCCGCAGACCCGCCGGTCAGACAGGCCCCATGTGGCCCGCGTTGGGCGCTGAAACAGCTGGACCGGGAGCTGCTCCTGGAAGCCGCCATCGTGCAGGCCTGGGTGATACCACCGGTCAGGCCTGCCGACGTTGACGATGAGGCCAAGTGGCTCCAGGACGCCATGTCCAGGATCTGTGACGTGGCGATGCCCCGGATCCGGTCGAGGCAACAGAAGCGCCAGGTGTACTGGTGGTCGCAAGAGCTGGCGGCTCTGCGCAAGGCGTGCACTACTGCGCGACGCCAGTACACTAGGCACCGCAGGCGCCGTATCCGTCCTCCTAATGCGGAGGCGAGAGAGGCGGAGTTATACGAGGGATACAGGGCGGCGAAGGCCCTCCTCAAGGCGGAGATATTGCGGGCCAAGGAGGGGCCCGCCGAGAGATGCTGGGGACTCTGAATAGAGACCCGTGGGGACGCCCGTACCTGATGGTACGCGACAAGCTCCGTGCTTGGGCTCCCCGCTCACTCAGAGTCTCCGGCCAGAAGTCTTGGAGGAGGTGATTGGCGCCCTGTTCCCCCGACTGTGGAGGGGCTTCACCCCTCCGTATATGACTCCGCCCCCTGCGGTGCCCGACGCGGGCTACAGCGACGACGACGATGACATCGTCCCAGAGGTGACCGAGGCAGAATTGAGAGCGGCGGTGCGCCGGATGGGCGCCAAGAACACCGCCCCAGGACCCGACGGCCTGCATGGCAAGGCATGGGTCCTGGCCTCAGAGGCTCTCGGGCCTCGATTGATTGGTCTCTACAGCGCATGTCTGGAGAGAGGCCAGTTCCCGCTTCTCTGGAAAGCGGGCAAAACTGGTCCTCGTGCGGAAGACGGGGCGCCCTGCGGACTCCGTCCGCGTACCGGCCCATAGTGCTGCTCGACGAGGTGGGGAAAGTCTTCGAAAGAATCATTTCGAACCGCCTCGTCGCGCACCTGACGGACATTGGGCCGGACTTGTCGGACGGCCAGTTCGGCTTCCGCAGAGGGCGCTCCACGGTGGACGCCATCATGCGCGTTAGAGACCTCACGACGGGACTGCAGTGTCCAGGGGTAAGGTCGTAGTGGCGGTGTCTCTGGACATCGCCAACGCCTTCAACTCCCTGCCCTGGAGCTGCATCTTGGAGGCACTCCGATATCATCGGGTGCCTACCTACCTCCGTCGTGTAATCGAGGCTTACCTGACGGACAGGTCCGTCAGCTACCCGGTCACCGGGGCGAGTGGAACCGGCGAGAGATGTCACGCGGTGTTCCACAGGGTTCGGTTCTGGGGCCGCTCCTGTGGAACATCGGCTTGACTGGGTGCTGCGCACCGACCTCCCGAACGGCGTTAGCACAATATGCTACGCCGACGACACGCTGGTGCTAGCGCACGGGAGGTCGCACCAGGCGGCGGCCGACTTAATGGCGACAGCGGTTGCGACAGTCGTTGAAAGAATCCGGCAGTTGGGACTCGAGGTGGCGCTCCACAAGTCCGAGGCCATGTGCTTTCATGGCCGCGGGAACGCGCCACCTCCGGGTGGGTCCCAAATAACGGCGGGAGGGGTTACCATCGGCGTCGAGACGGCGATGAAGTACCTAGGACTCGTCCTCGACAGTCGGTGGAACTTCATAGAGCATTTCCGACGTTTGGCTCCAAAGTTGGAGAGGACGGGGGCTGCGTTCAAACGCATCCTCCCCAACCTCGGGGGGCCAAACGCCTCCTGCCGGGTTATACGCCCGGGGTCGCGGTCCATGGCCCTCTACGGCGCCCCTGTTTGGGCGCCGAACTTGTTGCGGCGTCCTGCTCGGACGCTGCTCAAGTCACAGAGGGTCATGGCGATCCGAATGATCCGCGGATACCGCACGATCGCTGGGGAGTCGGCGAACCTCCTTGCCGGATTACCGCCGTGGGATCTGGAGGCGAAGGTGCTCGCGCGCGTGTATAACATTGCGCGCGGAGGCACGTCGCCGGGGCGAAACTCCGCTGCCGCGCCAGATAAGTGCGTGGCGGGATGAGCTCCGGCGCGATCTCATGGCGGAATGGCAGCAACGACTGTCGCAACCGAGGGCTGGGCTCGCTGCCATTGCAGCGGTAAGTCCCCTCTTTGAGGAGTGGCTTGAGAGACGCTACGGCGTCCTCACCTACCGCCTGACGCAGGTCCTCACCGGACATGGAAGTTTCGGGAGGTACCTGTGTCTGATGGGGGGGAGGAAACGCCCGGGTGTCATCACTGCGAGGACCGCCTGAGGACACGGTGGAACACACCGTAGCGGAATGCCCTGCGTGGGCTGAGCACCGCCGTGCCCTCAGGGAAGTGATCGGCGATGGCGACCTCTCGCGTCCGGGCCTAGTGCAGGCCATGATGCGGAGCGAGGGGACTGGGATGCCGTCTCCTCCTTTTGCGAAGCAGTCATGCTAGCTAAGGAGGAGGCGGGACGCGTGAGGCAGCGAAGCGCTGCCTCCTCGCGACCCAGCCATCGCGAAGGACACACCGGGCGTCGGGGATCGCGGGACGATCTCCGGCCACCGTAAGCGCGGGCCTGCGGACGGCGAGCATGGGTGGCTCCCCGTCCGACCAGAAACAGACCCGAGCGTACGGCGCGTCGCGTTCCGCGCGCGCCTCAAAGAGCCATCAGACCACCACAGATGGGGCCCAATAGGGCCGATGCCGATTCGGAGTCGCGGAGAACCTAACGGGTAACCGGGGCTCCGGCTCGACGTGCAGGAGAAGGAACGGGGTGGTTTTTAGTCAGTAAGAGTCTGACACTCCCTTCCGCCTCACCCAGGCGGGAGCAGTCATTCGATGATTTTCCCCCCTTAAAAAAAAAAAAAAAAAAAAAAAAACATAACCTCTTCTAATAAAATGAAAAAATACGTGAAGTTATGATAATTATGTTACAATAGTAACTGCCTCCTCAACTACCAAAGGAATATAAATGGTGTTGAATATCTATGTCTTTCCAACTATAGCGTAGAGTAGAATGTCTTTTTAATTATAGGAAACACATTTTACACAAAACATGGTTTGATTAAAGGGCATATACGATGTTCTACAGTTCTCGCAGTTCACAACATACAGTCTACAAACTCAATATGTGAACCCTGTCGGCGTACTACACCGATATTGAGTACATGGAATCCACAGATTAAAATTTTCAACTTGATTGGATTTCAGACTGTTACGCAACTGTTAATTAAGTTTATTAGCCTCTATTAGTGTTGGGTTAAATATTGTGAGTTTGTCCTCGTTCGGGATGTTTCTGGTAATGTGACACTTATCTAGATATAGATATGTCCTAAGTACTATTATTATTTTCATACATGTACCTATGTTGACGTTTTTGTGGGACTTTTAGTTCTTTGATTTGGCCTGTACATTGCCTTATGGACGAATTTCTCTCCCTATACTAATATTCTTCTCGTAAAAAAACCCCACACTTTCTATTTGTTTTTTTTTTTGAGGGAGAAAATCCTCGAATGACTTCTCCCGCCTTCGGTTAGGCGAGAGGGAATGTCAGACTCTTACTGACTAAAAACCACCCGGTTCCTACTCTTGCTCTTCGAGCCGGAGCCCCGGCAACCCAAGATTTTCTCCAGTGTCATGGGTGCATTTACAAACATATAAGTTTACATACATATGACATCCAGACCTGAAACAATTGTAGATTACGTACCACGTTGTGCGGCAATCCGTTTCCCAGCCATTGCGCTAAACATATAATCCAAACTTTTAATATAATATTTTATTATAACTTTGGACTTAAGAATAAGAAATTAATTCCCACTAAGCAATACTCAATTTAACAATCATTTATTTTTGTGCAAATCGTCAAAAATACCATTATTTTATTCCAAAAATATTCAAATAGATACACTAAGCTTAAACTGCGAGTATCAACATCTTTTTTTAGAATCCAACGACAGTAAAAGGAAATAAAGTGAATCAGATTGATGATTAAATTAATATAAATGAGTTTGCAGACACGAGACACGATTTTATCGCGGTAACAAAAACGAAGAGCTTCGAATATAGGTCGTGTTTATGACAGTCACCTATAAAGGGACAGTTTTAATGTTACAAACTAAGAAGTCTCTAAGATAACACAGCTTTTTTTAAGCAGTCAAAGTCAAAGCATTTATTTCAATTAAACCATAGTTTGGTACTTTTGAAACGTCAATAAATACAAAATAAATAATAGTCTTTATAATAATTTTAATATAAGGGTGCTTTCTTGGTTCATAAAAGTTTTCTCTATTGTCTATAGTTTTACCTTTCAATCATCTATGAATCCACCACCAAATATGTAATTTAAAAAATTAAAAATACATACATACACACTTACATAACCGCACGCCAATCTCCAATGGGAGTAGGCAGTGATTATGGAACGCCAATTGCTACGATTCAGACGATTCTTACATCCCTTTTTCACTTCCTCATCAGTCATCAGTCTTTCCGTGAATGCTCGTAGGTTAAGGGTACTTTAAAAAAACTATCTTGAAGAGTGGTGCTAATGATGTTTAATTAGGTTTATTTAGCCCTTCAAAACCCTAACGGGTAATCAAAACGATACATGCCAATGTAGCGTTTTGAACTAAAAGATTTTAAATTATGAATGTTTTTTTTGAAGAGTGAATATAATTATATTTCCTCACCAAGTAATACACACGCACACTGTTTTCAGCTCCATGCATGCTAATCTCACCCCTATTAACGACCAATCTTCAAACAATTTCTTCTGAAATCCTATAAACTTTTTTGATTGCAAACTTTTCCCCAGCTTGGTCTGCAGATATTTTATTCGGCCTCGTCTATGATATATGACACCCTAACAATGGGGAGGTCATTTACGGAGATCAGATAAATCATATTCAATCGGGTGAACTGAAATAAAATTACAAGGCAATTTATTTTATGCAATTTTGTGTGTTTCTTAGTTGGCCTTGTTGGTGTCTGTGAATTTTTCCTTAATGTTTTTTTTAGTTGAATTAGTAATAATTAATGATATTTTTTTTATACTTCAGTATCACCAATTAAATCGCAACACTAAAACTTTTGTTCTTTGAATCAAGACATTGATTAATGATGTGACGATTTTAATATTCTCTAAACATTACTTAATAACGAAATTTCGTAGTTATGATGTATACATACATTTAAAATTGAATACATCTTTACTCAACCCACATCAAAACAATGACTTCGATAATTTCATCAATGTAATTGACTTAAATTGAATCTCATCAAGTCGATGGTTCACTCCACAGGCCGTTCATCAGATTAACGACATGACACTCACAAATACTATTTATAAACGAATCAATTCCAGGGAATTCTATTTTAAAACCACAATACAACTTCCTGAACTGAATCGGATTTAAATTAACTCTTTGATGGGGAAATTGTCAAATCAAAATCTAAAGTTATCTCCCTCTACAAAGGTCACGATGTTGGCAATTAAAAATGTCTTTTAATAACCACTTTTAAGATTTACAATTATTATAAGCCTTACTTACTTATATACTTTTTGGGTAGGTTCTATCTAAAGCGTAGTAAATACAATACTGAAGTAACACTTGTTTATTCAAGAGTCATAACAGCAACTGCTGAATCTTAAAACCGATTTCGATTCCCGAGAATATTCTAAATAAAATACACAAAAAGAATAAGATACATTTAACAATCACTTGCTAACAGTATCACGACTGGCATTCTAAAAACTGTTGAGAGTAACTCTTAAAAACAGTTTACATCAAGATTAACTTTATTGTTCCAGGGCATTCCTTAGAATTCTGTGCGTGTGCTGCCCAAGGAAGTTGCGACGGAAATATCAGCCGCAGCTACGATTCAAACAATCCCAAGTAAGTATCCAAGTTTACTTAGCACAACTTAATAGAAAATAAGTTTTTTTTTCTTTAAAAGTCCTGAAACAAAAGGAACTTCTAATTCGGTTGCAAATTAAATTGCTTTTTCTTAGATTGTCATGAATTTGTTCTTTTACTTTCAGTTGCGCACGACTCGACGTTATTACTCGTCGAGCGAACTGATGGGCATACAACAGCTCAGACAAAACTCCTGCGAGCAAACTTACATATAGCGAATCAGCTCCATTTTATACACCGCTTCGATTCTCCTCCATACTTCCAAGTGCCTTGATGAAAATATTCAATTCGTATCTTCCAAAAGTTTCTAGAATACTTTATGCGAATTAGGAGCCATTCAGAGCCGTGTGCGAAGGAGTGTAATCTCGGCCGGTGATATTATGTAGACGTTGCTAGTGACGGTTCGTTCGGTCCAGTTCTAGAGATAGGACCAAGTAGAGGTATGTGCAGACTGTCTTGTTATCGCTCACATGTTGCACTCTGTCTCAATGTGCCCCGGTGTGCCCTCGTGTGCCCTCGTGTGCCCTCGCCCTTGTTACTGTCCACGCTCTTACAACAATTTGTCTGCACTCGTGTCATTGTTAACTGAGATTATATAACAACCCGACTCTCTGACTATTTTTCAACGCTTCCCATCCCTTTTATCATTTTGTACTAACAACAACGACGCTTCAGTTTTGCATGGTTCTCTAACATTATGTAAAGGTGTTTCTTTTCCAAATAATCACTGGTTTGCATGTCTGGGTTTCGAAGGATACCATACCGTGCCGTATTAATTATGGAACGTTCATTACGTTGTTTTTATAATTACAATAAATCACACCCATCACACTGTCACGCCAATACACACACGCTATCTTTGTGAGTTCAGTTCAGTTCAAGACATACTGACACACTTGTATGTTTCACACGATTCGACAAACACAGTTTAAGTACAGACTCATTTCTCTAAATGTGAATCTCTAAAATGATGTTACGTGTTATCTTTACGTAAATCTCTTCATTCCTACGTGTTGCCAGTTGCATGATTCTGATCAAATACTCCATTTCCGCTTCAAACGACTCCAATAAAAGTCTATGTTGCGAGAGTAATAAAATTCCTCGCATTTTATGGTTTCTAACAGACTTGATTATTGACAGTTTAGTTGTAAATGGAAAGCGAATGAATAATGTGGATTGTATTACAGTACCCGGTGTCGACGATGATGTACTCGTCGGTGTCACAGCACGAGATGTGTCGGTTGTGACATCAAGCGCGCGCGGGTACGTTCCGCGCGCCACGGGCGCGATGCTCCTGATGCAGGGATCGCCGCTCGTCGCGGTCCAACCGCCGCAGCGGCGACAGGCAGCCGTGCCCGGACCCTTACCGCATGAGGGCTATAGAGCACACCTCCTTCGATGAGCCCATCCAGTGCGTGGAGCGACACATGTGCACCGACGTGGTGCCCTACTGCCAGGACTCGGAGTCCGTCAGTGAAGTGAGCCTTGACAGCGAGAGTAGGAACCCCTCGATCAAACGCAATGTTAGCAAAAAGAAAGTGACCTACCAAACCAAAGCGGAAGTGATCTCAAACTAGATAGTTATAGTGTTCAATGTATATAAGTGTAGTTTATACGTGTCACGTGGCTGGTTGTTTGAGATTGTACGGTACTGTATCTGTACAACATAATTTAAACTTTATTTTAATAGTTGTGCAAATACATTATATTGAATGCAGAATGATCACACACATTTTGCATTTCTTACAACTTGTCTAGTCAGTCAACTTGTCAATACGAATCTATGTATAGTTTAGATGTAAATATGAATAGGTAGTATCTTAAATAGCCAGCCAATTATTTCTAGTCATGACTTTCCAGAGGAAAAATTCAATCAGGAGCTGTGATTTACTGATTAGCTGTGTAAATATTTTATGTACAATGTACATATGTAATGTTTTCATCACAAATAATGCTTTAGATCCATTTAATTATATGAAGTGGTTAAACACGCTTCGAAACATTGTAAATATTTCTTAACCATTCCAATACTCGTAGAATACCAAAATATGTTCAATATTGTTAAACAAAATTATGCTAGCTATTGTGTTATTGTTAGACACATTATTTTAAAAGCTTTTATTTATCACAACATGAGTGTTTTACTTAAATCCTTAGGTTGAAGAAAAAGATGCCATTTTGCCACGTTCAGTTCGCCTCACGTGTGTCTCAAAACAAAATGGTGTCATAGTTTAATTTTTCATCGAAAAAATAATTCGAATATAGCTTATTACGAGCCTGTTCTTCCATTAAACATAACCAGCTATCATTTTTGTTTAACAACCTATTTGATAAAGGTCTGAAATATAAATATTGTAAATAAATATAAAAATAAATGTAATATTTTAGTAATTGGTGTAATTACGTATTTTAAACCCTAAGATAGTGGTCTAAAGACTCCTTCCAGAATGCTGTTAAGTTTTAAAATATTCCTTTGGCGTTGTGCGTTGTTAGTTGATGTGTCAAAAATATTCCGTTGTATTCTGAGCTGTGCATCAAAATAAATGGAAAACAAGTCTTTCCGTAATTCGATTCCTTGCAAAATCGATGATCAATCAAAGTTCACAAATCAAACAAAAAGTTCGCAAAATTGTTCATTTCCTCTCGATGTAATTTTAAACCTTAAAATGCAAGGCTTTATGTAAACTTATACTTTTGAAATGGTTCCAAAAACAAAAATACAACAGTTCTATCCAAAAATTCGGGCTGGCGAACCTGAAAAAGTTGTTTATTTCGACTGGTATCTCCAAAGTTCTGAAACTTCCTTATCGTTATGTAATTAATTATTTTTTTAACTTGTTATGAAATCTTCGTCAAGATTAGGTGGGGTGAAGCCCCTTAGAGTAACCCTGACCTCTCTTATTTAGGTGAGCATCAAAGACTGAACAGAACGCTCCCGTTAAAATAATATATATTCAAATAAAGTGTGTTGTGTATTAGAGGTATTTATAAATTATTGTTCAAATAAATGATACCTACCTAGTTACTGGCAACCATTTAACAGCCAAATGATTGTGTTAAATATTTAGTATACACGTGTATTCTTCCTTCCAGAAATTCTAAGTTAACCGAATCATACTTATCTGTACCTATTACAAATATACACATATAATTTGGTATTTCGTATTTTAATATATCAGTGCATGATAACTAAACAAATTCATAAAGATGATGAGTTATCCTCAAAATAATAATAAAAATAACATAACATCAGAACATCACGCCTTTTAATCCCCGAAGGGCTAAGGAGAGGTGTACATTTCGGCACTTAATGCCACTGTACAATGTCACACCCACTTTTCACTATTTATGTTATGAGTCCCAGGTAAAAGGGGGTGAGCCTATTGCCATATACCGGGCACATTTCCAGACTCCGTGCTACTACTGAGATTTTTAAAACCCAGTAATACTTTGCCCGACCCGGGAATCGAACCGAGACCCCTTGCCGCATTTGCGACCACTCGGCCAACGAGGCAGTCAATAATAAAAATGGTAAAGTGGGTGTTACATTGTACAGTGGCATAATGTGCACCTCTGCCTACCCCTTCGGGGATAAAAGGCGTGATGTTATGTTATGTTAAAGGTAAAGTCATCTGTGGATGTCTCGCTATTCCGTAGTGGATGTCTTGCAGCTTACATGCTAATAAATCATAATCATGATTATAAAATCGATGATTTCACACTACACCACTGAAGTGTCAACTTATCGTACCTAGTTTGTCGCGGAGAACCTAACGGGTAACCGGGGCTCCGGCTCGACGTGCAGGAGAAGGAACGGGGTGGTTTTTAGTCAGTAAGAGTCTGATCTGACACTCCCTTCCGCCTCACCCAGGCGGGAGCAGTCATTCGATGATTTTCCCCCCTTAAAAAAAATCGTACCTAGTTCGCATACGTGAGATAATCTCATTTTCCCAAACGATATCTAGTCAATTGAGTAATTTCTTTTTTTTATTACTTTTTTTACTAACGGCTGAAGTTCTGTATGTAATTTATGTAAACAGCGTTACATTTTGAAACACAGATTAAAATAATAGTCAATTTCAATGTCTTGAATGTTTTAAAAAATATGTATCAAATAATACTGAGTGTATATTATGCTTATGAAATGTAGAATGAATTAATTAGAAAAGTCTAAAAATGTATATTGACACAGATGACTGAGGCTTAGTGTCCAAACTAGTCATTTTTTTACTTTTTAATGCCCTTAAAGACAACTGCTACCTATCGATCTGGAAATACAACTGTCCTCTTTTAAATTTATTGTATTAACTCTAAAACCTGAACTTGTTTTCAATATAATTACTATTGGAAACTTGGAAAAGTCAGTTAGGTAGTAATCTTCTTCAATCAAAATTCAACCATATGACTAATCGATAAAGAATTCTATTCCAATCATGCTATCGATTGTTTCTAACCTTATTGTCATACCAGTGTGCCTGTCTTATACATACGGTCGACTGCATATCAGCGGTCAGTTATTAATTAAAAATCAACCCTACTGTTCTTGAGATACAGTTTAAAATGATATGCAGTCGATTGTGTGCAGTAGTACCTAAATCTGTACATAACTACTCAGGTAATAAAACTTACTATAATGTGTACTTCTCACTACAGCTAGTTAATAATATTTCAAAATTTCAAAATTGTGAATAAATTATATCTACTTAAATTTAAAACTAATTTAAAATGGGTTGTCGTATAAATTTATATAAAGTATTTTTTCTAAAAGATTGTTTTATTTTTATTTCTATCCAAGCTATTATCAATCGTATTGTAATCGTACCTATGCTTATTATATAGAAATTGAAGCAGAACATAACCTCAAAGTACATAAATCATCAAAAACCTTTGATCTTTGACTTTTCTAAGGTCATGACAAAATCATGACGTAGTAAAAGTATTAATTGCTGTGAATTTCAAAATCGAAAAATCAACTAAAGTTTATGTAAGGATCAAACTTGATATGTCATGGCAATCAAATAACAAGATAGTATATAATATATAAGAATTACAAATCACTTATGCTCTTCATTTTAAAATCATGAACTGAAAGTACCTGAGGTCAATACTTAGTATCCAAACAAAATGATACTCTTGTCAACAAATTGCCGTCTGTCCCTGCAGCTCCATAAACAATAAACAAATCAAGAAAATATATAAATAGCTATAAAGGTGTCTGTACAAAGTAGGTCCTAACCTATAGCCTGAGGGCCCAGACCGAAACGAACCCAAACAATAATGTTATTTGTCAACAGCTACACTTGAGAAAGGTCAGGAGAAAGTATTTTCATTGTACCCCCTCATAAGTATCACAATACAATTGGAATCCAATAAAAGAATTGCCTTCGTATACAAACTTTTTTGTTATAAACCTTTTTAGAATTTGTTAGAAGATTTATAATGGGTGGTTCAAAATAAATTGATGTCAAGAGTTAAAGATCGCGGACGTCAGCGTGCACTATATACATAGTTATCTAGGTGTTGTAAGTATACCTCAGTAGTTACTGTGGGTAAAAACTGGTTGATATTGATTATAAAAAATAATAGCTTTGCAATGAACATAATCGTAATGTATGGGTTGTTTCTACATACTGTGTTTAGTATGGGCTCCAAAACTACGAATGGTTGAATTCAAAAGTAAATTACATAACTTCTACACAGCTAGATAGCAGCGGAACACCTGATGGTAAGCTATCGGCGCCGCCCATGGACACCTTAAATACCAAGGCGTTACAAGTGCGTTATCGGCCTTTTGAGAATTGAGGATTATGGAGGATTCGGGGATTGGGGAGACTGGGGGGAGGTCATTGGGCCTCCGGTAAGCTCACACACACGACGTAAAACAATGCAAGCGTTGTTTCACGTCGTTTCTGTGGTACACGTCCAAAATTACACGAGTATTATCTGTATCAACCACTATCATAGAACACAAACAAAACAACTCGAAACACACCGAGCTGAACAGTTTACACCGCAGACCAAAGACAAACTTAGAAGAAAAACAATCACCCTCAATGTTATGGACAACAGTTTATTTGGGACTTAGCTGGGATTATAGAGTAGCCGTATATTTTTTGTGAGAAAAGGGACTATGAGACGTACAAATGTTGAATCACCTGACGGTAAGTGACCTTCTGTAATGACCTCACAGTGCTACCCAGAGACATCTACAATTTACATTACATACACGAAATCTTAAATTATAAACTGAATATAATCATACAAGTACCTTAAGGATTCGTACACAAAACTATTGCGATGCGATGCGAATTCTCAACGCAAAATTACAATGCGAAAAATACAAAAAAAAATTACGTCTCATTTTGTCAATAAAATTATGAAAAAAGGTTCAATATCAACGAACAATAAAATTGTTATCGCATTCTAAGCTTGACTTTTGAAATTTTGAAATTATTAAACCGTGTTCTTAAATTGACAGTTTGATATCTTATTGAAATCAGTCTACAAATCAAAGTTCATTTGAAAATATTGCTATTTTCTACAGTGACAATGTAAACGCTCAAAAAATAATGCCAATCGAACAATAGAAATTCTAGTACAGCTATAAGCACAGCTATTGTTGTTAAAATTCAAATCGTTTAATTATTTTTTTTAATTAAACAATTTTGATTTTAACATCTCACAACACATCGGCAAATCTAACAACTGTAACATCTTTGGACTAGCTATTTTTTTATGGGATAAGCCGGTCAACGAGCAGACGGATTACCTGATGGTAAGGAATCGACGTCGCACATGGATACCTGGAATACTAGAGGCGTTACAAGTGCGTTACCGGCCTATTGGAGGTTAGGTATTTAAGGATTCTAAGGATTCCGATATTTTGGGGGGGGGAGTAATTGGGCCTCAGGTAACCTTACTTACACGAAGAAACACAACGCAACCGTTGTTTCACTTCGGTTTTCTGTGAGGACCTGATGTCATCGAGCTGGCCCATTCGTGCCAAAGCATGGCCCTTCCACACTTGAAAATGAGTTGTATTATAAAATATGGCCATAAACAAATGCCAATAATAAAGCCACTCCATTTTCGCAGCTGCTAAACCAACAATCAATTTATTTAATACAATACGTAATCCATATAAACAACAATTCATACAGAAATTCTAGCCTTCCTAATAGGACCTTGGAACGGTATTGGTAGCGAGCCAATCTGATATAATGCGATCATTGCAATGGCTCCAGCGGTGCATATGAACAGTAGGACTGTACAGACGGGCGACACTTTTGTTGACAGCACGTGCAGCCGTCGCCAATGACCGCGATGGCAAAGCTGTGTCAAACGTGACTTTCTACTAATTTAACCTCGAAGGAGTAATTTTCCTATAGTTTATTACGTCTTTTTCAATCTTAGACAATTTCAATCTACATTTTCGTGATAGTTTTTACTGCCGCCCCACCAACGTATTTGAAGTTAATCTGTCAGATTTTGTGTAATTCATGTACCCGCAGTCTTTGCCATAGCAACGACATTAAAAAATATGTCATCTTATACTACTATATAAAGCGGAAGAGTTTGTTTTTTTGTTTGTTTGTTTGCCCGAGCTAATCTCCGTACCTACAAGTCTGATTTGAATAATTATTTTTGTGTTAGATAGTTCATTTATCGGGGATAGCTATAAGCTATAAAACATCACGCTACAACCAATAGCAGCTGAGCAGAGCTTGTGAAACCACGCAGAAGTAGCTAGTGTAGCATAAAACTAGAGTGGCCCACAAAAACTATAGAACTATTTGTCGCTTACACAAATCATCAATGATTAGACACAGTTAGAGAAGACGAGCGACGTGTGGTTGCAGCATGTCGCTCGCCTGTACAACCCTAAAGCCAGTGGCCAAGAGAAGCCATTGGAAAAACAATAGCAACAAAATGAAAACCAAATCATATGAATAAAGGTCGCAACAGTTTGTGCAATACAGTGCACGAGCGTATGAAGCTGCGACTTATATTGTTGAACATTGTGATAACTTCTATTTTGTTACGGATTTAGCGACTATTTCTCGTTTTATTTTAAACTTTTCAATGCACAGTTTTATGACATGAATTAAGACTAATAAAAGTCGAGCAAAAAGTTCAGTTTTTTAACTTTAATAGCGAGTTATTTTTTGGTTTATAATCTATATTCTAAGATAATAAAATCAATGATAAAACACATTAATTCAATACTTCTATAGGGTTTACCACATTTGGTGCGCGTGCAGCCCCCTGACAGACCAGCTGTGAAGATACATGTAAATAAACTTGGATACAATAACAACACTTTCCTCTATTCTTATCGATTATGGTGATGATCTTTGCTCTATATAATATAGATATTTTCTGTATAAATCAAGATTATTTACTTCTTTTTTATTTTATTTTTTTACGCTGCCCACACTAAAATTTTCTCCTGTATCGTGGGTGCGTTTACAAACATACAAGTTCCTACACCCAGACCAGGAACAATAATTTGTGGATCACACAAAGAATTACTCCGTACGGGAATCGAACCCGCGACACGTTGCACGCCAGCCGGTTGCCCAACCACTGCACCAACCATGCTGTCACATGTCACTGTTTACAACACTCTTTGACTAATTTACTACGAAATTCAAATTGAACCTGTGATTTTATACCATGCTGTAAACTATACAAAATTCACCGTTAAATATGATAAAAGTGTCTGATACTTTCACATAACATCATTAGTGCTATAAAATAACAAAGCGATATAACAGTAAATTAATTTAAACTACGAACATAATAGTGAGTAATGGCGAAATATCTGCAATAATTTCTACTCGTTAAAAGATTCGCACGTTCGACATAATTCATATTATCGATAATAAACGCGAGGCCAGAGAATAATGTGCGAATAGTACTGCAGTACTCTGATTGCGGGAACGGTATTATTGTTTCAGTAATTCTTAACACTACCAGTAGATAAACTGGAGAAAAATTACATAAAGCCTTTGAATGACTGTTGAACCACCACATGCAAGTCACTCACGTCTTCTCGAAGAGGCTTTATCACACTTTTACTGAATAAAATCGTTTTGTGTTCTTCAATAATGAGAAGTAAACCGAAGACCCTTTGTAAGCAGTCTGATTTTCCAAGTAGGTAATGCGCTGGTTTTCTATACGATAGCAGTTCATAAATATTTTATATTGTTGATGAATGTAATATTTCTGGCAGCCACTGGCAATATTTGTAAACTAAATAAAATCGTGTGAAATGTAAATAGTAAAAACAAAAAGTATCAAAATTGAATTAAATCTCTCGAACAATGGACAACAGTTTAAAATATCAGGTTAAAAAATATTCAATTTGCCGTAACGTTCGCCGAAAAGTGTACAACATTATGTATTTACGAAACATGATTTTGTTATACTACATACATTTTGAAAATCGAAATAGGTTTAAAAAAATAGGATTATAAATCACACTTAATATTATAAATGTGAAAGTTTTTTAGTTTGAATGTTTGGCCGTTAATCACGCTGAAACTACTGAACGGATTTTGATGAAATTGGGTATACAGGCAGGGTATGGGCTGATTTAGGTTATGGGATACTTATGGATATACAAGTACGAATGTGACTTTTTCCGAGTTATATGTACTTTCCAAGATTATCTAGTCACCATCGACAAACGGTGAAGGAAAACATTGTAAGGAAACTTGGGCTTATAATTTCTAATTATAAGTTTGAAATCACCAACCCGCATTGAGCAAGGGTGGCGATTAATGCTCAAACCTTATCCGTGAGAGAAGAAGCTTTGCTCAGCAGTGGGCATTTATAAGCTAATGATGATGTATACAACACTTCTTCGGATAGCGATATACTTTAAATAGTAACATAAAAAAGTTTAAATCATAACCATGAATCTGTTATAACAGTAATAGTCCATAATAGACGATAATCCATGCAGTGCCGACAGTATTCCCAGTACAGTGTGGGGCATTTTAATTGGCACCACAAATTGCCCCGAGTGCTTCCACAACCAGCATATGAATGGCGGCCATCTTTATATGGGCTTTCCACGTGAGTTTAGGTACATCGTCCATTTGAATTGATAGCTGCAACCAATTCAAAGAAAAACTGCGAATTTTTGGTTAATTTGGGGAACTGAGTTTTAATTCCAAATGATTTAGAATAACATAACATAACATCACGCCTTTTTCTCCCCGAAGGGGTAGGCAGAGGTGTACATTTCAGCACTTAATGCCACTGTACAATGTAACAACCACTTTTCACTATTTATATTATGAGTCTCATGTAATAGGGGGTGAGCCTATTGCCATATACCGGGCACATTTCCAAACTTCGTGCTACTACTGAGATTTTAAAAACCTAGTAATACTTAGCCCGACCCGGGAATCGAACCCCTTGCCCGGCAGTCGCACTTGGAACCACTCGGCCAAAGAGGCGGTCTTCTTGTTTTTCAAACTATGCCCCTGTACTCTATTATCTTATAATTATTTACAGTAACTAAATATAATCAAATGAACTAGATTCAACTTGCCTGTGGCGTCACCTAGTGAATTCAAATTCCAAAAACGTTCAATAACAGTATTATTTTAAACATGTACACTTAAGTAATCACTGAGAATCAGGTGTTACAATTGACTTGGTAAAATTTCATAAAACCAATTGCAATATTAAATAATCTAAAAGCAATCCATTAGAAGTGATATGACAGACATATATAAAATAAATAAAAAAATACGAGTGCTACACGTAAGTATTATATATGTTACTTTAAACTAACGTCAAATTGTAATTCTCTGAACTGAGAACATTGCAATCTGATGCGTCATAATTCAAACTGTTAGAAACATTATATTTTCCCGAATGTGTCTTCAAATAACATTTAATTTTATTTAAGATAATTTAATCATCTAGGTACTTCAATTAATTTTATCATTTGTTTAAGTGCGCTAACTAAAAAAGTCATCATAACTATTAAAGTTTTTAATATTATTAAACCGATAAGGATACTTATAATTAAAATTTAAAATGGCTGCTAAAAACTAAAATATTATGTGATATTTTTTTCTAATTTTCATAAGTCAACCATGGTAATGGTACGATACATATGGATGTATTCACTGCGAATCGCTCATGAATTAGTGTATTATATAACAAATTCGTGTTTTTTACTTTGAAGATCTGTACTGGATCCTTAAATTAAATATAATATTTTTAGGTCATTCAGTGTCTAGATCATTGAGTATAACCTCCTACTTTTCAGTTAGAGTGATCGTACAAATAAACCTAACTTTGTTAGATAAAAACCAAAAAATATCTGTACAATAAGTTAAACTATACACCCACATGAAAAGGTACTATAAAACAATGAATATCAATAGATAAGCCACGGTCTCAAAATTAGAATAATTCGGAGTGGCCATAAAGAAGTTTTTTAGAAGAAATCCTAAGTTTTATTATTAAAGTGTAGCCTTATCTTCACGCTCTATTGGTTCAGGAGCCTTTACCCTAAAAATGGATATTCATAAAACCTCCTTTTGTGGACAGTGTAATCCTTTTTGTCCGTTTTGTGTACCATATACGCACGAGGCGACATTAGTTTTCTTTACTACATACAACCTCTTTCTGTCTATGTCCCTTTATTCTTTTTTTGCGTTTCGAATTTGGAATATATTCAAGGTTTTTTATGGAGGATAATATTTACTAAGGAAGTGAAATTTGAGCAGAGAAAACTACCAAAACTAGTAATTTATTTAATAAAAATTTAGTCGACTATTTGCGTAGTATAATTACTACATTACATTAACTGCAGAGACAATGCCAATCAATCTTTAACACATGTATTAAAAGTCCTTATGAAGCAAACGTTTATAATGCATACTCCTTATTAACAAAAGATTGGACAGAACATAATTAAATAAAAAAAGTTAATATTAAACCCACAACAAAATGTTTGTTAACGAACCTTAATCAGAAAATTAATTATGCATAGACTTAGCACCTGTTTGAATGCAAGTGAGAAAACAACGAGCCAAACATAACACAGCAAAATTAACATAAATCGGATTATTCGAGAAAAACTCTGTCGTATTAACAAAGACGAGAAAGTAATCAAGAAAATTTAAATTAAATTAGTGGCTGAAAGTCATTAAAACACCAAGACACCGGTTAACTGAGAGGTCGCCGAGAGCCGAAGTTTCACGAAGTCACTTCGGCTACTCGGTCATAAACGAAGCTAAACAAAAATAAAAGCACTCCAAAGAACAAAGTTTGAAAGAAGTGGAACCTTTTATCGAAAAAAAGTGAAAAAATTGCTGACAAGTATTTTGTTTCAATCGCGACGAAAAAGATAAAAGTATTTTCAATAACTCGATGGCTGACCTGTTCCGAAGATTTACTCAGAGTGCGATTTATAATAATGTTGGTATCCACTAATCCACGCCACCATAAGTATAAATAAATAGGAGCAAACAGCTCTCCAATATCACTGGAGTACATACATGATATCAATTGAAAACGCTTATACAGAACAAATACAATGTTCACAAACATAATTTAGTTCATATCTATAATGTCAACGAAATTCGAAGACGATCACTACCCAAACAGTACAAACCTAATCTCATTACGACAAATTAATTAGAAGTGTAACTTGTAAGAAAATTACGTTAAAATATTATTGCAGACAATTTTCTCGAACAGTTAAGAACAAAGCAGCGCTGAATCTGAGCTGCCTCGGATTTCTTCGTTCAACTGTTTTAAGTTTCTTTCCATCTAAACTTGCCTGCGACTGACGGAGCGCTCTTCGAGATATTCCAACAAGTAATACTTTTAAACGCTAAGACGTTAACCCTCTAATTGTGGAAACTTCTACACCATCCACTTCCTGACTCCTCAAATGTTTTAAAGAACTTCCAAGTTACTCAGTGGCCTAACAACTAACTTTAAATGTAATAAACATATTTTATGAATCACCCAATCCAACACAACACAAAGTTATACATTGTTACTCTCTTTACATGGAAATTTTCTGTAATAGCATAAAATTATTGGACTGAAATATAATTGAACAATTTGCATATTTATAAACGATATTATTCGTTGGTTTTACATAAAACTGTCTCGAGATTTATACATAGATATTCAAGTTTCAAGATGAGATACTGAAGATATTAATCCACGCAGTAATGCTCCGTATTTCGTGGGTATAAAGTTTGGTGTAGCGTGAAATTTATTGTTGGGATGAGCGCGCGATTGCTGGGGACAGGCACTCCCATCTTCGTCGCAAGTTGAAGTGTGCCGGCACGTAGGTCTGTTTGCTCTCAGTGCATAAATCCCAGCTAAGCTGGGATCCGAACAGTGCTTACAACTCTGCATAGTTGAAAATCAAGCGAATCCTTGTAAGACTTACGAAGTACGGACCGCACAGAATACATTATTGTGGAACTAATAAAATCTTGTCTTGTGACACTTTGCAGTTTATTGTGTCTTGACGATATGAAGCGAGGCTTTGTGTGCGATGTGTTCAGTACAGTTTATCACAAAAGTTCCTCTTACACAGACAAGTATTCAATAAATCACGCAAATGAAAGTACTAAAGCCGAACATAATTTCTAAATTACACATTATAAAGGAAAATCCCATTTCGTTCCACAATTTTCCTTTAAAAACTAACGACATCAAACCAAGAGAATAAACCAGTTCTATTGTTCACAGTGAGACTGTTAAAGAGATATATAAAACTTTATCTGAGGTGCATCGGGGAGCCAGTAGTAATGAAAGAGGCCCTCGGGAAGGATGCTAGACGGTGGACCGAGCCATCAGACAATCGAACATGAAATCCCTTTTCCCAAAACGTGCTCAACCCCGTCATCATTTACTTTTATCAGAATTTATGAGCAGACTGCACATCAAACTATACTTTTCCAGTGTAAATTGGCCTTCTTATACATTGACTATACAAGCTACAGGAGGTCAGGTTAGTTTGGATGGTTTAAGTGACATCGTCAATTTGCATTTCACCTTTGCATTCTCGAAGAATTTTAGTACTTACTTTGTAATATAGTTGGTTTTTAAAAGGTGAACGTACCCATTAAATTAAGTTATTATACGTCTTATAAGTATTTGAAATTTATTAGCCAGTTAAGGTCAATTATTTTAATTTGTGACCACTTTAACAATATCACAAATAACTAAATTTTTATTACCTTTTACTAAGCGAGAATCAAAGCCCACTGAGTTAGAACGATCCAGTACACTGTTGGTGTTTTTGGCTTAATCACTGAGACTATTGAAATAAATTTCAAAAAGTACCTTATGCTAAATGGAATCCACGTCAAATCATAACATTCTCCAAACGATTTCATTTCATTCACAAGTAAAACTTTCTAGAAGAAATTCTCAAGCAGCTGTACCCAACCCCTGTGCCGCGACTGTAAACAAATACAAATGTATCGATTGCACATTATCAGCGTTTTAAAACCTCCCACCCATGGGAGTCGGTCCTCTTAGAGGGAGCTGGAGGGAAATAGAACCGTAATCCATCACATGGACCCAGTTGGTGCATGTCACACGTCTGTCTTAAATTTTTGGTTCAAGGACGAGACAATATTACCGCTTGTATATTTTATTTTGTCGTTTTCCCGTTTGTATCGCTTACGTTGCTATTTTTGTGTTATTGCCAAGATGGTGTTGCGTAGTGTGTGTGTTTTCAGCTAAAGTGAAGAGGGAGTATCTTATGGTTCACTTGTCGACTATTTCAAAACTATTTGAAAGATACTTGGATGTCTTATATCATTTCGATATTTATTCTATTCTACTCGTGACAGACGCTAAAACTAAATAAAACACTAAATGTGAGTGTGTAAATTTTAGATATATTTATTATTAAATCTTAGTCTCATTTATTACTAGCTTCTTGACTTTAATAAAAATACTTCGTAGCTTTTTCGAACAACTCAGTATCTGGTCGTTAGTTCCTCAATAAGGTTAATCTCTATATTGCATACATCGAGTACATATGTAAGTAATTCTTGTGTATAACCTTGTCCGATAAACCTCATTCTGTTGACCATACGATTAGTAATTTTACTGGACAGCCGTGTTATCAAACTAATTAATCCAGTGCCAGTTAATAACACTGCGACATTATATCTAAACCAAACATAATTGGCAACCAGCTTCCAGTTACAATCGAGTTGGTATTTTCACACTCTAGTTAGTATTTTCATTATAATGAAACAGGCTCTTTTATATGTACACACACACTCCCTCAATCTGTGGTTTATTAGAAACGGCTTCATTGGTTAAATAGTTGAAATTATTATTATTATAGTCTTCCTTAGTATCTGTATCACTCTCCAACTTCCTATCTCTTATCGCTGTACCTATCGCTGTACATTGACATGGTTTTTTTGTATGACGTTATGTGAAGAAAAGATAAACAAATAAACACACATTTACATTTTCTATATATCTAGGACTAACCAATCGTAGCATTGGCTTATGGCCATGGGGCTTACTAGTCTCACCACAAACCACTTATTGTGCCAAGCCAACCTCCTTGGGTTTGATCTGCGATAGGTAGGACGCGTAATAACATACTTCACAAACTAATACACGCAATTGGGATCATCCCTTGCGTAATAATTGCGTTTAATTGAATTGAACTGCCCGTTTAGTTTTGTGTTACAAGTGGGATTATTTAGACCAAAACCATGTACCTACTTAATATGTGTAGGTGATTTATTTCCTGACAATATCCATGACTGACATTAGACATCTACGATTTATTGAATATTTTATTTATTTTTAATAAAACTTTGCCCCAGACTAGGATTATCTCCTGTATCGTGCGTGCGTTTACAAGTCATACAAGTACACATACACATGACACCCAGACCCGGAACAACAAACTGTGGATCACACAAAGAGTTGCTCCGTGCGGGAATCGAGTCCGCGATACGTTGCGCGGCAGCCAGTTGCCCAGGCACTGCACCAACCGTGCAGTCAATACAACATGTGTAATAATATTGCTGCAATAATTCTGTAATCATTTATGTGTATATTGTTTAGTATTTAGAATAAATTAACAATATTCAGAACAAATGTGAGTATTATAAAATTAAAACTTCTGTAACAACACAATTTTCAAACATTATTTTCTACCTCCAAAATAGTTCAAAATCAAAATTAATAACTATTTATCTGCTCAATATGTACAAGCCCGCTTTAATAAATGCCCATCGCTTTCTATTGGTAAACAAACGGTACACTAACCCAACAATAAACCCGTAATAGCAAACAGAGGTAACAAAGTAGACAAACAAACATATTTACATACGTCACTATGTATTTATGTATAACCCATCAGTATCGTACTATTGACTTGCACAATTTTACACTTAATGGCACACAAGATAGACAAGTCGAGCATTGATTATGTTGCTCTTTTCGTAAGACATTAATTATTTGCTAATATATCTAGGAAATAATATATACAAACTGACAGGCAGACTAGTTTATATACATATAATACTATAATTAAATTATGCTTTCAGTATAATTAATTTATGCCAACATAAACTGTACGCCAAAAAAGTATTGGTATACAAAAACAAATTATGTAATAGTCGTTATGCCAAATTATGTATGGAAAAAGAATATAATGCGAAAACGGATCCCTGCATTGCACACCATTTGATTTTCACTAGCAGCCTTCTGATTTTTTCACCTCGGTCAAAAGCAGGTTATGCTTACACAGTTTCAAGTCTATCGCTAAGCACTGCATTATTCATAATATCTGCACTCGAATACCCATCCAGAAGAAGACAGCAAGCGACACACCCTTTACTATGATAAAAACACAGAAATTAACATAACATAAATAAAATTTATCTCAGCGATTAAAAGACGTCGACGTATGTATACATGTGTATTGCGTAAGTATAATATACCTAATACCTACGTTTTATAAACATTAGGAAGAAATAAAATTAATGACCAATGGCTTCTTTACTTCTGACTTTTTGTAAGTAAATTATAACTAACATTTCAACTACGTACGAATCAGAATTGTCACAATGTCGACCAACTAACTATGAGAACAGTATAATTTAAACTGTCAAACACCAAGCGGTCACCGGTGACCGCGACCCATTGTTCTTTAATTGTGTCTATAAAACCGGTACTCGACGAGTTAAGGTGTTGACTGCGAATAAAAAACTGTAGAAAAATCAAGGCATTTTCTCCGCTATCGTCGCGTCGGTCACTGGGACCCTCATGGCGTTTAGCGTGTTAATGGTGTAAGCTGTAATATTGTATGCGTAAATTTTCTAAATAAATATACAATATAATCGATATTTAGGTTGTTATGTGTACATAAATAGTGCGTGCTGTAGCCAGGCACCTTGACATGGCCGTGCCCTGTGCATTCAGTTATGCATGCCTTCCCCGATAATGCCTTGCACAAGGCTGTGACATGGTAATTAGTTACGCTCCACTACCGGTTTAAGGTCTTCCCTTATTGATTGAGCCTTAGTATGTAACATGTATATTACATGGTCTTCTAATATGGCGTATAGTGAATGTATACGTATGAACTTGTGTCTTATGCATGAATTGAGTATTAAATTAAAGAATACGGCAAAGAAAATTTGTTTGAATATTTATAATTTTTGTAGGTATTTTCAGGTAGGTACACGTCTTATTAATCGTCCTATAAATTTGTCAGACTTTCTAGAATAAAGGTCCATTTACTAGATACTTGTTTCGTCGCGTTGCAATAAAAAATAATGGCACAATACCACGAAAATATAATAACGTTTCAATAAAAAAAGATGATAAAACAATAATAATATTAGTCGTTGTCTGAAGGTCAGTTTGTTCTGCGAATTTCCCATAAAGTAATGGGGACAAATAAGGAATTCCTCACACATTCCATGACTGCAAATATTATTTCGCGATGCCGCGGGCACAAACCGAACAAATATTATGTGTATTATAATATACGATGAGCATAGAAATATCTACAGTAAAAACATTGGACATATTTTGTTGTCAGATTAGATTTGGATAGTAATAATAACGACGATCATTAAAAAGAACCATAACGTCAATAGATAGACAGATAAAAAAATCGCGCCAATATGCAAAAATATAGTTAAAATTCTTCATAATTCGTACCTTGTAATTGGTTAATAGTATGTGCCTTTATACATATAAATAAACCTGAAAGAGCACCTGAACAAAAAGCAACAACAAGACCTGGACACATTTACACAAAATATGTCCTAGATAATATACAAAATAAACTAAAAATCAAGGCCAGCCGTGTCACAACAAGAAAAATTCATCTCACGCAATCACTAAATTATTGCTAAAAAAATTATTATTAAAAAAACAAAATACCCGACTGCACACTAAAAAAAGAGTAAAACAAGCCCCACAATAATATTGATCAATCAAATGCTAAAAACTAATTATGTAATACCGTTTAAACAATACCTATATTAAAATACACTACAATAGTTTCGTAATCGATAGTTAAATAAACAGAAACTTATTTTGAATACAAATTTACTGATATAATATTATAAATGTTGATGGAATGCATCGCAGGCGGGGACCAACAGAGGCTTATTTATAGTCATTTCGGTTTGTGCACCATTTAGCAGAATTTTCGTTGGTGGCGGTCAAGGTGGTCCCCGCGCGATGCTTTCCTCAACATTTATAAATTATATTCAGTAAATTTGTATTCAAAATAAGTTTCTGTTTATTTAACTATCGATTACGAACACATATTGTAGTGTATTTTAATATAGGTATTGTTTAAACGGTATTACATAATTAGTTTTTAGCATTTGATTGATCAATATTATTGTGGGGCTTGTTTTACTCTTTTTTTAGTGTGCAGTCGGGTATTTTGTTTTTTTAATAATAATTTTTTTATTTATAACTTTTTAGCTGTTTTTATTTAACGAAAATGTTGTAGATGTAGAAGACTATGTATATGTAAGTACCATTTTAAATTATTTCGTACGTGTATGATAAAAGACCAGATGAAAAAATCGCTATTTAGAGACGACCGTCAACGACGTGTGCCCTCATGCGTGTGCCCGCAATCGGGCTGTATACTCGAGCATATCCCCCTCCGCACCGCGCCGCGCGCCGCATGCCAGGCCACGCCCTATCTTTTTGCTTGCTAACGCATGAGTTGCTTTGCGTTGACGCAGAATTAACATGTTCCCGTGGGAATTTTGAGAAAAAACGTATCCTATATTAATTACTCCCGTGATTGAAATGAATCTAATGATACCGCATACATATTTTTTTAAAGGGAAATTTAGAAAAAATATTATTATGTCTATATCCCGTGGGACTTTTAGGATAAAATGTATCCTATGACACTCCCGTAATCAAGACAAATCTAACGATACCTCATACATCAAAATCCATCAAGCCGTTTAGGCTACAGGTGGTCACAAAGGAAAAGACATACATACATACTTACTCATACACTCGAAAAACATTACCCTCCTTCTTTGGCAGTCGGGTAAAAAATACATCATGTTGTTTTTTTAGCAGACTACACAAACATGGTGTTGATTTTTAGGCCTCTCCGTCGTTGATAGAAAATCGGTAGGAATTAAATGGGCGACGCCAAGGCCTGTAATGGATGTGGTACCGACATAAATATCGTTTAATCTGATGGGAGAGCCGTTTTTCTTGGGATAAACATGGCTAGGCAAACTAAAGCTACTTACGTAACTTGCAAAGTTTTGGCTAGGAATGTGTATTTGTACTAGAGGATTCGGATAGTTCAATGGTGGGACACTAATCTTTCAGATTGTGATATAATATTCAATATATTTTATGATACTTTCGGCATATCCTAGAACTATGAACATTGAATCAGGGTACATTCGTGTAACATAATAAGATATATACATAAATCCGATTTCTACTCTTACTCCTTCACTGTTCATGCGGTGAGATTGTGGAATTCGCTGCCGCCTAACATACGCGACTCCAAGTCCATCTCCATTTTTAAACGACTTGTCAGGGATTATTATCTTTCGTCCTGAAGTGCAGCTTATTATTATATATTTATCTATATATACATACACATATATATATTTATATGTAATCGTGTTTATATATTTCTAATTATTTTATTTATTATTTTGTTATATTCCGGTCATTTTAGTTTTAAGTTCTTTCAGTTATTTTATATTGTTTTGTATCTGTTGCATGTATCATTTACACTGTGTCTTATATTTAATTTCCTTTTCCTGTCGCAGGTCTGCAGGAAGAAATCCCTTAAGGGATATGCAGTACCTATGTACCTCATACTTGTAATGTGTCGTCCTTTGTAATATTGTCTGTGTGGTGTAGGTATATGAAATTATAAATAAATAAATAAAAAATATATACCTACTTTAATGAAAGCACACATATTTTTTTCAAAACAATACTCTAAAGCTACTTTATAAAATTTAACTTTAGGAAACTGTATAAGAAAGATGAGACAAGCGTCAACCTTTTTAAATACGTATTCAGATAATATATACTCTCCTACATTAATCAGATAAACAAAGCCGTAACACCCCACACACTAGTCTTCAACAAACACAGAAATAGAAGAGCTAAAACCACGACACACGTACAAAGGTATGTCCACTTTTAACCTAACGTTACATTAAGCGCATCCTTCCTAAGTTAATCACGGACCGGGATCTATTTCTAACAAACCGCCTACGCTCAGGTAGCAGGCACACATTCCTATATTTGCACACGTTAATCTAATCCCGTCCAGTGTGTACGTAACACAAATTTAATTACAGAAGTTAAAATTGACGTCACAATTTTGTGCGTCCTCATTGGTTGTAATTGTGAGCTCATGTTGTGACAATCCGTTTACATGTTTGGCTGATACCAACTTTATTTGTATTTACTGTTACAATTTTGATATGACATAACGTATAGTGTTTTATTTTCATCGCAAATATATGAGTTATAACTGTGTTACTTTTGTAGATTAACATTAGGATAAACGTACTTTTTTTAATGTTTTTTTTAAGGAAAACGTACCTAGGATTTTATTCTGTGACGTGTGTATTTACAACCGAATAATTTCACATACACACCACATACAGACCTAAATAAAATTATGTCATTTTAATTATTTTTGTTTTGTAATTGATTATTTTTTTTTATGATGTTTATTTATGTGTTTTTTTTCTTCTTTTTCTGTTTGATTTCTCTTTGTATTTGTGTTAATGTAATTGGTGTAAAGCCGTGTTAACACCACAATAATAATAAATAAATAATAAAGCTAGTAGCCAATCTCATGTTTAAAAAAATCGATTAAAGAGATCATGCGAAATGTGTTATGCCAAATGAAATTCTTCTAAAAAAGAAACCTAAATAAATCAAATATAAAATTGTACTTCAACAATTTACAAGTTTCCATGAAGAATCAGGGACCTTTACACTACACCTACCTATATCGCCTACAAGACCAAACATTTGTACGTAACTAATAAAATCAGTTACTTACAAGCTATATCTGGGACTAGAGTAGGCGTTTCTATTTACGAGACGAACGTAATACAAATTAATTCATTCTCATACATTTTCAGATCTAAACTTGTGAATGAAGATAAAGAAGCCACGTTGAATGGCAATGCTTATTTTCTGTCCGAAGAAAAAGCCAGCCCTCTGGTCACGTGTAGAGTCGATAAGCCTACGGGCGATGTCTTTAAACACAGAGTGTGCACTGGGACCCCATGGCCCAAGTGTTTCGACCCCAAACGGCTCAAAACAGTAGTTACCCACTAGATTTGAATATTTACGCCGTTTGAGGGCCTCTGCCGCGGAAGCAGCTGCACCAACGCATGCAGCGGTGCTTAAAAGATGTGATGGCGCAAGGGTGTCTACACACGTCGCGTCCCACACCAAAGGCCTACCTATCTTCCAAGGCAACAACGACATACCATCTGGTCTTTTGCCGTCATCACGTACCAAACCATTAGGTTCTAATACGGCTGGTACACCGGCTGAGGCAAGAGCACGACGAATGATGTCGTTGATGCTGGCATGGCGAGCTATGCGGCCTGCACTTCTGCAACAAGAAAGTTGTAAATATTTATGTAGTTATATAAATTATGATATTTAAATAAAAGTAAACATATCCTTTTATCCCCGAAGCGGTAGGCAGAGGTGCACATTATGGCACTTAATGCCACTGTACAATGTAACACCCATTTATCACTATTTATGTTATGAGTCCCATGTAATAGGGGGTGAGCCTATTGCCATATACCGGGCACATTTCCAGACTCCGTGCTACTACTGAGATTTTTAAAAACCCAGTAATACTTTGCCCGGCCCGGGAATCGAACCCGAGACCTCTTGCCCGGCAGTCGCACTTGCAACCACTCGGCCAACGAGGCAGTCCTTAGTTTTATTATTACAACTATACTTTTAATGTTGGTACTATTTTTCTACCATAATAGAAATACCCTTTTCTGTTTTAGCAGTAGTAAAATGCATGTTACGTCCGTACCGTGTTGAAAGCCAACACAATTAACCGTAAAGGTACTATTATACATGTCAACCCAATAATTACAGAACAAGTTATTAGAAAACTAATGTTCAGTAATGCTTTTCTCATAACTACTTTCGTTTTATGCATAAAAATATTATTCCAACTGCATTCTCACTATTACACAAAACCATATTTTCCAACCGACTATTAAGTACGGACGTGAATAGCCTACTGCATTGGTTTCCGAGAAAAAACAGCAATAAAAGACGCTTTATTACTTTTTAATATGGACTCGAGTTATCCATAGGAAAATAGGGAAGTTGAGTATACATTTACAACTATAATTAACAAATTAAAGTTGTAAATAGTGTGATTATAGATATTGCTTTCATGTTATGAAATGGAATAATGAAAACTCAGGTTTTATTTAGCTAGTAGTATTTTCATGTCTTCTTTCTTACGCCCGAATACTGAAAGAATACTCATTGAATATCGTGCCGTCTCTGTCATTTTACAAAGAATTCGTAGTGACAGAACTATATTCAAAATTGAGTTGCTTTTGAGTATTTCAGCGTTATTGGTCAATATAGGTCAATATAGGTCAAGTGAGAAAGACAAGATGATGTGTAGAGTAGAACAAATTTGAATTAGTAATTAATTAGGAAACATAGTAATTTTAATGTAAACCTTATCGAACTTCTTGTAGTTCCCAGATGCACAGAAGAAAAGAAAAATTAAGTATGTAGAATACCCTCACGAAGCAAATACTAGAATTTGTATTTTTAATACCGTAAACAGTAGACCCATGTTCAGTGGACAGTTATTTGTAATGTCGTGTCACCCTGAACGCCTACACCGCTGATACTGTAAACGACACGTGACTTCAAAGATGCGTAGGTGCAGCTGCCTCACAATGCACTGAATGAACATGCAATTTATATTGCTGTGATATCATTTATAAATGGTAGCAGATAATTGTCGCCTACGCAACTCGTGGTTGAAAATAGGTTACATTCTCATATGGGTTATTTTTAGATTATCGTGAATATGTTCAATTCTATTGAAAACGTTAAATATACGTAGCAATTTATTATCGAATTCCACACTCAATATTTAACTTTATAACAAAAAACTTTGGGACGGCGATTACTAGTCAGTTATGAAAAGTGTAAAATAAGACTAATTAAGGCTTTGACTGCCAACAAAAAACTGTTGAAGGCAAATCCTCCGCTAACCTCGGTCACCGGTGACCCGAATGGCGTTTAACGTGTTAAGAATAATAGAATAAGAATAGATTAGATGGATGGATGAATAAATAGAATAGAAAAGAATAAGAATAATAAGTTTGTATAATATGCTCTGCGCCTAACTTCTAGTCTTAATCGCAACGTCAATGCTATGCAGTAAAATTTATCCACTATTCTAAGATTGAGTAGGAAGTAAATACGCTAAGATAGGCGCCCACGCAAATCGTGGCTCAACATAATGGCCAATCCCTCTTGAATACTAACTGCCAGGAACTATAACACCCTGTAATCTCATTTGTTAGGAACTGTAGCACCTTGTATTCTCATTGGTCTACATTCATTAGTATTTGTACCTTGTGTTTACGATGGAGATAGGATCTATGGAGATTTGTGGGTCCACTTTTATAGGTTTTGTGTGTAAGGGTAACGGATGTATGTCATTTCAAGTGGAAGATTAAGAGGGATTTCTTTGTCCAGCAGCCACGTCTATCGGCTGTTGGTCATGATGATGATGAAGGGTAAAGGTCTTAGAATTTTATTTTATCATAGGATTAAGCATTGTATATTATATTTAATATTTTTTATGGTATAAGCCGCTAAACAAGACTCAACCAGATCTCTGGTTGAGTCTTAATATTATTAAGTAGGCGGATCACCAGCCGTGGTATAGATATACCACGAGTCTTAATATTATGTTTAATATTATACGATTACAACTACAAAAGTCTTTGAAGACCATTTTCCTCTTCTCATTTTTAAAAGAAAATAGCGTCAGAAGTACAGATTAACGACCCTCTAAAATAAAATGTAAATGATAAAGTTTTAAACCTAAACCAAATCCAGGTCTTAAGACAAATCCTTCTACTTTTTAAGTTTGGAAGAGTCTAAAATAATAATTCATCTAACAACATCTTTATGAGGTCTTAAAATACTGGCGTGCGTCCCAAAAAAATCCCACTTTATTTTTTATACAAATGAACTTTCCATTATCTTTTTACGTAGTGAATCTGGATTTTGTCATTTGATATAACCTCACGCCTGTTTCCCATGGGGTAGGCAAATACTATGGAACGCCAATTGCTACGATTCTTACATACCTCTTTCACTTCCTCAACAGTCATCAGTCTATTCATGCATACTCGTCGGTTAAGGGTCTTTAATTATTTCCTTAGGTGATATAAGTATGTATGGTAATTCAATTATACCATCCAAACATGAATTAAAAACTAAATAATACTCTATTCTCATAACATTTATTTTGTCAGCAAATTTATAATTCATTTCCCTAAAAGGCCGTGTTATTTTTAAACCAAGAATTGACATTTAGACACTAGACCGAGAGAACAGAAAAGTCTATGTATAGGTTTGACACTAACATTTGACACATAATATTTCATGCACAATTGCACATACTTAAACTTTTTTGTTCACTTGTTCGACTGCCTCGTTGGCCAACTAGTCGCGAGTGCGACTACCTGGCAAGGGGCCTCGGTTTCGATTTCCGGGTCGGGCAAAGTATTACTGGGTTTTAAAAAAAGTCTCAGTAGTAGCACGGAGTCTAGAACTGTGCCTGGTATATGGCAATAGGCTCACCCCCTATTACATGAGACTCATAACATAAATAGTGACAAGTGGGTGTTACATTGTACAGTGGTATACCACTGGTGCACATTATAATGTGCACCTCTGCCTACCCCTTCGAGGACACAAAAGGCGTGATGTTATGATGTTGATGATGTTCGACTACAAAAAGAGTTTAAAAGCCGTTTGTCTAGGAGGAAAGAGGCTACCCGAGTCACGGTCACAGGCACTGAAGAAACACTGAGGAGGTTTTAGCCGGTAAGAGTTCGGAACGAGGATTGCCATCGCGATAGAAATAAAATGGGGATAAGATAGCGAAAACAAAACACAATCAATTTGCTAGATTGGTTGTTCACTGACAAAGAATGCTAATAAATTAAAGTCAACCTTTAAACTAATATAGTGTCTAAATAAATAATGAAAGCAATCTCAAATAACAAAAGTTGCATAAACCAACTATCATTACACACAGTCAACCATTAGCAAACTGAATGATTATTCACAAGTTAGGTTTGATCCAGTTTGCTTAGACCCTGAATTACTTGGCTGACCGCCCAATACGACTCTCCAGTAGTACTGCCCATAATATATACGTCCCGTCCGATATTTATTCAGGATACAAGTATTTTTGTTGCAGTATGTTTTACGAGGTTCGTCGCCATTCTTGTGTGTCGTTAGGTTTTGTTGAGTGTTCAAATCTTTCTAGAAATATGCAAACGTTTGCTTTGGATTGTAGGAAAATTTTATCGGACGTAGCATTTGTAGCATTTGCATGTAATGCCATCTCATGCTGGTAATTGGGAAGTAAAGTTTATCAATTTTCGAGTTTCATTCTAAAATCAAATAAACTATAATTCTACTCCTTCTTTGGAAAATCCTAGGAAAGAGTATAGTTCAACACCAACATCGAATTTAGACAATAAACACAAAATCGTTCGTCACTTTTAAAAGAAGAATTGGTTATTATTGAAATTAAGTAAGTACTTATTGATAGTTCAAAACTGTGAAGAGAATAAATTATTCATGCCCAACCTAAGACCTTTTAAAAGATTTTTCGCTACATTTGATAAAACCTTATTAAAACCTTTTTGAGGAAGATTATTTTACAATGACTTTAACCTTCATTTTGTATAAAATCGAAAAAAGTCGTTATCTTCCCGAATATTTACTTATATTCATCACGTATAAACAATTAATATAGATAATTAGATTTTGTTAGAGTCTACGTGAGAATACTAGAATAATATTTTGCTCGAATGTATCGTGCGACATCCCTTACATATTTATCGTTATATATTAATGCTACTTCCCACACAACTGCTTTATTAAAGTCGTCATAATAATGATATTTGGTATAATATGGAAAACTCATATTATTGGCGTAGGTAGATGTACTTAAGGCTTCCAAGGGTAAATACATAGAGGTAGAATGTAGGTATGTACATATTTCTTATACCACCCTAATACTGCTTTAATAACATTTGTTATTCATATTTTTACATGAATAACACTTGTAAAACGTTCCATTGTTAGACAGTATCTATAAGTACAAAGTCTTATATATTTACCAGTAACGAAATAAAACAAAACGATTACATAACTTAAAGAAAAATCTGTCCGAAAAGTAATCTTAGAACATTCAAATTTAAAATAAGACCTACATTACAAAAGAATAAGACTAAGAAATAAATTGGGCAGTGTTTCAAGATAGCGGTTATAAATAGGCAATCTGGAAAGGTCGTGGGGCGGGGAATCAGATTTTGAGATTGTAATCTCAAACGGATTGCTGGCAGAAATCACATCATTGCAATCGTGTGTTATAGTGCCGTGTAAGGGAGGGAGAACATGAGCAGATTGCCAGCTTACATGTCGCGTCTCCACTGCGCACTATACGGGAAATGTTCTCGTAACATAGTTTTAGTACTATGTAGGTATATTTCCTCGTGTTGTACTCTATACTAACTTTTGGCCATGACCTTGTACATTTTCTCGTTTCCGTGTAAATTTCGGGACATTGTCTCTTAATTATTTTTTGCTCTAATACAATAAAACAGGATCTATAGAAGATACAACCGTAAAAAACGAAACCCTGAAGTTCGGCCATATGTCGCTTACTCAATATTAGTAAATTAATAATAACGACAGAAATAAAAAGTAGAACCTTTCAATTAAAATGCCGTCGAATTATGCTATCGACCCACAACCTGTAAGTAACTTCTAATAGTAAGCATTCTCTAATACGCCAATTTCTACCAGTTATTACAGTATCCATACAAGCCAATAAAAATATCTATCTCCAAAATAATAGTCCTATCAAAACTAAATCAGTAAGTAGTACAACACATCCTCAAAGACAGGTTGAGCGTTAAATCGGAACTAAAGTGACATTAGAGCGATCGACTCGAAAAACGTAACGTTCCGAGAGACTTCAATTTATTTGACACAAACGACAGGCGACGCGACGCGACGCGACGCCCCTACCTCCCATTCACAACTTTTGTACTGGACCATTAATCTTTTTAATCGATTGTTACTCTCTCCTTATCTTTAGTTGTATTTATTTTAATTACTTTTCGTTATTAATGTGCTTAGAAATAGATAGCACTATATTGTGCGAATGAAAATTTTCAAAATTCAGATGTTAATTTGAAATTATGTTGAAATGTCGAATGATTACATTGTCTATGTGAGATGTCTTGACTTCAATTCGTACTAGGACTATCCCAATGGATTGCAACTAGATCTACATCTGAGTGTACGGCAATAAAAAAAATAACTCGTCCCATCTCTATAGAAGCAAGTTAACAAAGTCGAGTAAATATTAAATAACAAATACTTCAATCTGCTTATCTTTCCAAATAAAACTCCTACACAAAATACCTAAAGTACTCATACCTTCATTTTCTAGAATACTTCTCAATATCTAATATTTTCCCATTTCATGTATAAACAAAATCATATCAATAAACAATTCGCGTTGTTTATAGAGCTGTGATAAAATATACTAGTTCGGAAACTCGATATATCTAGCGGCAACATAGCCCTCTGTGTCTCTATTAAATCATTTTTATTTTTGTCTCGTTATAATCTATTTTTTGTTCTAACTTTATCTCGAAATGTGAGGGAAATGTGTGTTTTTTGCTAAAATACAATATACTATGTATTTACGTACACGTATATACATTATTGGTAAAATATCGTCTTTTAGTCCATTTACGTAAATGGTAAAAGGATGAAAAATAAAACTTAATTTTTGTTAACGTTTGGTGCCACGCTTTTGCTGTTTATAATACAGTTTAACAATATCTGATCATTAAGAAAAAATGAGCGTAATGTCATCTAAATAATAAAATAATTAAATACATTTTTGTAAGCTTAAAAACATTCACAGGCTGTTTGTAAAAACGTACAACATTCCATCCCAACGTTATTTTTCTATACGTAAACAAACGACGTTGTATCCCCCTCGGGTGCAGCATCCTCGGAGCCCTGTAGGTACCTACTGGTATCACCATGCTGAGTAAATCTGATTTCCCTTAAGATTACGGAGGTCAAACGGCAATCACTGCGAACAACATTTTTCAGTGACGCGACCGATGGATTCGTATCAGATGGAATTTTTCACTTTAGTCCATTTTCCAATCCCGCTACAAACAGTACTGCACGTTTGAACTTTGACCTGGAAGAATAATAAATGACGTACCTATTAGGATTTTTACAGAATATATGACTATGGAGGAAATAACGTAGAAATGAAGATTAATTTGTTTATAACAATTTAATTTTTTAATATATTATAGGGACGCCGCATAGCCATCATATAATGTCAACGCGACCAAAACTTCAATCACGAATTAATATTTTTTGTAATAAAAACAGAAGAATACACAATATCACTTACATAATACTTTTTTGACGATTGTCCGTTCAACCGAAGTATAGAAATTTATAAAGAAAAGTCCCTATTCAAAACCTAACACAAATCTATTTATAACTGTAGACACAAATAAGAAAAGCAAACAAAGCTTAGAATGAATAATTTAGTTAGTTCCCGGGGGCAAGCATAGTATTATTTAGGTGTCATGATGATTAACGCGTATTGCGTCTGCCGGTCTGCTGCACAGATGTGCTCCCCTTTATATGAATGTACCTGTATATGTACTGTAATAGTTAGTTGAGTTTTTTTTTATTAAATACGTTGCCCTACACTAAGATTTTCTCCTGTATCGTGGGTGCGTTTACAAATTCACATACATATGACGCCCGGACCCGAAACAACAATTTGTGGATCACACAAAGTGTTGTTCCGTGCGGGAATCGAACTCGCAGCACGCTGCATGGCAGCCGGTTGCCCAGCCACTGCGCCAATCAGTGCAGTTAAACTTACTTTTATCCTTTATAATTTTAAGGTTTTGACTGCCAATAGAAAACTGTTGAAGGCAAATCCTCTAACGTCGGTCACCGGCGCCCCCAAGGCGTTTAATGTGTTAAGGTTGAAATCACCAACTCACAATGAGCAAGTGTGATGATTTATGCTCAATGTATGAGAAAAGGCCTTTTTTCAAAGTCAAAGTCAAAAGTATAGTTCTGTCATTACAAAATCTTTGTAAAAAGAAAGAGACGGCACAATATTTAAGTACAACTTAAAATTGAGTAGCCTTTCAGTATTCGAGCGATAGGCTGTTAATAATTAATTTATGATGTAACTTTTATCTTGATTGAATGAACTAGTTATATGATTAAAAAAAACTTTAAAGCTTTTAAAGTTATATGATTTAAATGTCCAGTTACAATTGTATTTGGCATATAAAGATCTGTTACTGTTCTATAAGACTTTAAGTAGAATGTGCATATGTAGGACATTGAATATACATAGTGAAGAAAAACTGTAAAAACTTAGCAACGAAGTATGGGTAGACCCTTTCGGTAACCTTACCGCGATCTCCATGCCAACTGATGTCTGTAAGAAAGAGGCCATTATTCATGGCCCGTTGGCGTAATATAGATGTCTGGCTATATGATGATGAGTAATAAATCCAAATTAGTAATGATTATTCCTAAGAGGTAAGCAGAAAGAGTAATTTAGTAACTACTTACCTACCGGTAACTAAAAGAAGTTACTAAATTACTCCTATTAATTATATACTCTTATAATACTCTTATTAATACCATGAGACTATTGAGATCCAACTTCTAATAATTTTAAAAATCGTTATGATTTATTTTAGTCTACTGGTGTTTCTTTTTTAATCAAAATCAGATATAGTTTTTCTATCCAGCAAGGCCGTGTCACAGCTTTGATGGCGCGGTGGTCACTGTAATCATTGGGAATTCGAAACTGCAATACAACACAAAACTTTCTGTACGACCCATCAACTGAAAATAACAGTAACTCCGTTACAGGTATGTTTTTTCCAAAATAACTTCAATCTGAAACATTCAAGTCAGTTGCTTTGTATGTAGGATTGTAGGTAATCTGCAACGGGCTGATTTTTCAATTCCTTACAGCATTATCATCATATCAGCCACAGGACGTCCACTGCTGAACATAGGCCTCCCCCAATGACTTCCAGATAGGCCGGTTGGAAGCGACCTGCATCCAGCGGTTCCCTGCGACCTTAATGAGGTCGTCTGTCCACCTTGCGGATGGACGTCCTACGCTGCGCTTGCCGGTACGTGGCCTCCACTCGAGAACCTTTCTGCCCCAGCGGCCGTCGGTTCTCCGCGCTATGTGCCCTGCCCACTGCCACTTCAACTTGCTAATCCGCTGGGCTATGTCGGCGACCTTTGTTCGTTTGCGGATTTCCTCGTTTTTTAACCGATCTCGCAAAGAAACTCCGAGCATAGCCCTTTCCATAGCGCGCTGAGCGACCTTGAACTTCTTTATAAGGCCCACAGTGAGAGACCACGTTTCTGTTCCATAGATCATCACTGGTAACACACACTGATTATAGACTTTCGTCTTGAGGCACTGAGGTATGTTGGACGAGAAGATGTTGCGTAGTTTCCCGAACGCTGCCCATCCAAGTTGGATTCGACGATTGACCTCTTTCTCGAAATTGGACCTACCTAGCTGATCACTTGTCCTAGGTATATATATTCGTCAACAATTTCGAGGGTAGAGCTCCCAACTGATATCGGGTAGGGCGTAACATGGGCGTTCGACATGACTTTCGTCTTGTCCATGTTCATTTGGAGCCCTACCTGTTGAGAAACTCTACAGAGGTCATCGAGCATTGTGCTTAGATCCTCCAGCGATTCTGCCATGACCACAATATCGTCGGCAAACCGGAGGTGTGTGATGTACTCGCCGTTGATGTTAATGCCAGATCCTTTCCATTCCAAAGTTTGAAGCGTCTTCCAATGCAGCGGTAAACAGTTTTGGAGATATGACGTCTCCTTGCCTTACACCTCGCTGCAGAGGAATATCCTTCGTGTTCCGGTCCTGTACTCGGACCGACATAGTGGCGTTTGTGTACAAGCACTTTAAAACCTCAATGTACCGATAGTCAATACGGCAACGCTGGAGAGATCTTAACACCGCCCAAGTCTCGATCGAATCAAAGGCCTTCTCATAGTCCACAAACGCTAAGCATAGCGGCAAGTTATACTCCTCGGTCTTCTGTATAACCTGCCGCAGTGTATGGATGTGGTCCATGGTGCTATAGCCTTTCCGGAAACCGGCTTGTTCGGGAGGCTGGAAGTCATCGAACCTACGTGTGAGACGATTCGTAATGACCCTCGAAAAGCATTACAGCATTATACCAATTAGATAACTTCTGAAAAGTAGATATAAGTACACAAAGCACCGCTAATTAGTTAGCGGCGCTACACATCGACACAACTATCATTTACACAATATACATGTGTGGGTAATTTCATATCAATAGATATGTATAGAAACATTCGTCTATCACACACATCTTGGTATTTAAAAATCATTTGTGTCGGTATACGCAATAATTTAGTAAATAAGTTTAAATAAAAACGAGGGTAAAGATAAAATTACTCATAACAAACTTTGAATAAATCGAAATCAAAAATAATGAACGATCGAGCTATACAATACCCATATAAATATAGTGCTTTCTCATTGTAATTTTATGTTACTGAAGGATATAAAATATTTCGATAATCTCATCTACAGCGCGCTTGGCGCAATGGTTATCGCCTCCAATTGTCAAGTAAAGTGCCGCCGGATCGATTCCAACATTCACATGTTGTTTTAGAATTAATTTATCAAATATTTGAAATTTGAAATTAGAAACAATTAAATCTTTTCTTTTTTTTTCCTTTCCTATTGTTCTAAATCTTATGTTAATTTTAATAGTAAATACTTTAGATTTATTTATACCTATAATATCTTTTATTTATATTTTAGTTCTAGTTATTTATTATTTAGAATAATCTCATTTGCTTCATGCATTTCAACCAACTTAAATAAGATAAAAACAGTAAAAAAGTAATTAACTGTGATTTCTTAATGGTTCGATACCTGAGTATATTTGCAATGTTTGTGGCGACCATAGAAATCTCGAGTCATTTTATTTTACACGCTTATGAAGTAACTACCGACTATTTAAAACATGTTTTTCAAATCACCCGACTTACAAAATAATTGCGTTCTTAGTTGTCAATTTATGAGGATTTCATAGTTTATTGCTACACTACTTATATTCGTGTGCAAAGTTATTTTTATTTTTACAAGATGTTCCAACACCTATCAACATTTAAAAAGGCTGAAACCATTGTTTTGCATGAGCAAAACATAACTAACAATAACTGAAATAGCAAGGCGTTTAATGATATCGGTGAGTAAATAAGATACTACGTTGATATTCTAAATAATATTTATTTCATTTTGTAACTCGACACACCTATCAATTTTTGCACTAGAATAAAATAATTATTGCAACTTATTATGAAGTTCAATATTATAAAGATATATTAATAATTTATTATTAATTGTATTGTAACTTGACTTGTTTTTGTTAGGAGTGTTTCTTTAAAACATATCTGGTTAGGGATTTTTATTCCTTACGCCACTACTTAATTATAAATTATTATTCTAACATTGTGTTTACTTATATTTATTATTATTTTTAAGTAACTTTAATTCCTGTAAAGTATTTCCTGGTATTTTAAATACTTATTTGTTTGGTATCAACAGAGGAGATCCATGCAGTTATGGGTGCACAGATATGCGGAGACCGGTGACGTTAAACATCGTCGACGTGGGCCTAAACCAAAGGCAAATTCATCGGCTCGGCACTACGACATCGTAGCCAGGCACATGGCTGATCCGTTCCTGCCAACCCGCACTACAGCGACAGCACTGAATGTTTTAATACAAACTGTACGGAGACACCTGCATTCTGGTTTAAGGTGCAGGAAGCCAGAGAAGAAAATATTGTTATCTGTGGTTCACCAGCAAAAGCGCTAAGAATTTGCTAAGGACTTTATTAATTTTGATTGGGCGAACAGTGTAATCATATTGAGCGACGAAAAGACTTTCAAGTCGGATAAGGATGGGCGTAAAATATTGTGAAGAAAAGATGGAGAAAGGTATACGAATTGCAACCTTCTGCCTTGTAGGATCAGTGATTGTATTGATTTCGGAATCAATTATTGAGCCTGTCAAACTCTGCCTTTATTAAAATTAACATAAAATAATGTTTAATTTTTTTAAGAATATTAAAATGCTGTCTAGAACATACGGTGAAGTGATGTTATTGTTTTGTGGTTAGAAATTGTCATAATTTCTTTCTATTCAACATGTTTATTCACTTCACTTTAATTTTTCATTAACAAATTTATTTAACTGCTTTCGAACTTGATTGACATATTATATTTACGCCCATCTTCAATTAATTTAAAGTTTCCCTGATTCTAAAGGTCATGAAAGTTAAAATCGTTCCATAGCATTCGTCACATTCTTTTTACTATCATACAGCCCACTGAATATTGAACCTTATAACAACCGTCGTAAAATAGATAATTAATGGAAGTTCAAACGACAAAAAGTCGCCCATTTCAAGAAATATTATGTTGACAGTGTAATTTTTTACATGTTTTACTTGTTTATTACTGTAAAACTGTAATTTAATAATACATTATATTATTAAATTACAAAACAAGAATGTTGTATATTTGTTTATTACCTACTTAATAAAAAATGTTGCTGCCATCGTATTACCGCTGTACCGCATGATATTTCCCGATTCGACTATGAGGTTTATTGTCATATCTATTAATTATGATTTAAAGAACTTTAAACTTAACATGTGGTATATAATTAATTATTAGATATAAATATTGAATATAAAACAACATATTTGTATAATAAATAAATTAATTGTAATAAAAAATAGTATTGTTTTATTTACCAACTCATTTGCTTCTTTTATAGCCTGATATTTATATTTTATGACAAAAAACAAAAAAAAAATAAGAAAAATAACAAGGTAAAATAAAATTAACTTTTAGCTGGAATAGAACCCACATCATTGATCCTTGAAAGACGATAAAAGCGTGCTCATTAACCAATCGACCACGAGCACTACGATAATGACAGTGAAAATGTCGGGTCATATCAATGATTGTAAATAGTTTTAACCTTACCTATGCATTAAATTATAAAAATACGTATACCGACACAAGAATGAAAATACCAATGTGAACGTGGTGGACGAATATTTTTATATACAGTTATATGAAATTACGCACACATGTACACTGTGTAAATGACAGTTGTGTCGATGTGTAGCGCTGCAACTAATTAGCGGTGCTTTGTGTACATTAAAAATGTAGGGTACCTATAAGGCTGACACGGAGTCTAGATTCGTACTCAGCTATGGCAAAATAGGCTCTTAACTGGTTGCTGGGGCTCCGACTCGAAGTGTATGAGTAGGAACGGGGTAGTTTTTAGTCAGTTAGAGTCCGACAACCCCTGTCGTCTCACCCGGGCGGAGAAGTCATTAGATGATTTTCTCCACTGAAAACAAAAAAAAAGGTAAGACAATGGGCTCTATTACAATATAACTGGTAAAAAGGTGTTGCATTTAATAATTACATTTATTAACTTTTCACACGTCGGCATAACCCTTGTGTAATACACGACATGATGCTATATTATATATTAAACCTATGAAGAAATAAATTGTGCACAAACTTACATACAGGTCCAACTGAGTACCTCCTTTTTTTGAAGTCGGTTAAAAACTAAATAAACGTTCTTAAAACAAAATTACAATTACAAATCTACCTACTAAGTGATAGTCACCCTAATTTAGGCGCTCTGAATGTCTAGAATAAAAAGGGTGTTCCTAATTTTTTGTGTCTCGTGAACTGGGTCACACTCGAACATTACGACGAGGCGTTTCGGAAAGAGATGAATGTAAACCTCTTTATCTCTTTGTATAAAAGAAATAAAAAGAGTGACGAATAATCTTTTCAGGATAAAATAGTATATTAGGTTTATACTAATTGATTGTACACATCAAGCGCACATCGACCTTAAATCATAAAGCAGTTATGCTTATAAAATGGTTTTTCCCAGTAGTAGTACTGGGAAATAATAATAGAGAAATAGAACGACAATTGAAGTATATCAGGAAATCTAATAACATATTTATTCGTAAATACATTATTTAAATCTAATAACATATTTATTCGTTAATACATTATTTACTATGGATAACTTAAGTACAGACCCCTTAATGACGTTCACAAAGCTTCTAAGACTTCTCTTATCATATGGAAACAATAGGCTCGAATTACAATAACATCCTACATTTCACCGTCGACCTACAAGTATAGGGAGATACCAGCGAAATGGTATAACGTATAAATTATACCAGCAGCTGATTGGCACATATTAGAGAAGTGAGACATCATTCAGTTACCAGTATGTACTCAAACAGACACGTTTCATACAGGTGGAAGCTAACTGAATTGTTTTATTCACCGCCACCGCAGAACGCTGAGAGCCTGCACTAAACCAACGGCAGGGTTCGTTTATATTGTAAGCGGGGAGCGGATAGTCTAAAGATAGAAGTAAAACTATGTGTTACCACGAAGACGTAAAAGATTTATACAAATAGAGATGAATAGAGTAATACATATAAATATAATTTTTCTGTTTCGTCACTTAAGTATATCAAATATCAAATTCACTAGGTTTTAAAGTATTACCAAGCTTAATAAATGTGACGATTTGATTAAGTAAAGTATTTTATTACAGCATATCTTCTTTCTTATCTGATTTGACTCCTACAAGTTATAGGAGTACAGTCACTCACATTAAATTACATAAATTTTATATAGCACAGGGCCTTTTCACATACGCACGGTCACAGTATGGTTGCCGTGGCGTCGTATGAGCCTTACTAAAAGCAAGAAAACAAATGAGCACGTTCACCATGCATGTCAATCCCAGCTGTCAATGTAACCGCAGCCCTACGCAGCCGGCATTCCGTCAGTCGTCTTGTTTGCTCCACTGGCTCCGTCTAATGAATCGCGGGCTCTCTGTAAATAAGGCTTAAGTGAGTTATCTCCTTCGACCACATTTTGTTACTACTGCTCTTTGTTTGGCAAACACATGTTTTCTTCAGGGAATGTTGCTCTGAATGCTACAGGTTACAATGCCTTTTTGTTCGGCTAATAGTTTTTATATGAATGTAGTAAATATCATGTCGTGTTTTGTTCGTGTCTGGTTTATTTCTATTTATAAGTAAGAGAGATGTTTTCTAGAAAACGAAATTGTGTTTAATGTTTATTTTTGTGTCGTGGTATAATGGACGAACTTGAATTACAAAGGACTTCCAGTTCACTGTTACAGTAAAAAAACATCTTCCTCTTCATGTTTGTTTTAGGTTTTCTCTATTCGATCTTTTTTTTAATATTACGAACTTCATCCTACTTATCATTATTATATCTATTGACCTGTTTTGTATCTTCTTACGTGCATATAAATAAATAAACAAATAATATCCTTATTCAGAAATGTAAATGGCACAGATGCAAAATTATTCCTTGTGTAAGAAAAATAGATCTCGCATGTTTAGGTATCTGTACGAGGCTCCGGCTCGACGTGCAGTAGAAGGAACGGGGTGGTTTTAGTCAGTAAGAGTCTGACACTCCCTCCCGCCTCACCCAGGCGGGAGCAGTCATTCGATGATTTTCACCCCTTAAAAAAACCGCCTTATACTCCCGGAGGAGATAGGCAGAGGTAAAACAACTTAAGTGTAACATATATTTCATCTACCATTTCATTGCTAACAATTAGTGTATTGATCTCTTAAGACATATCAAATTAACCACAAAATAGATATCAATTTAAAAAAAATACAAGCACAAAGATACAATATGTAAATTAAGTCATCATGGCATCTCCTAGCACGGCTACATCGTCTCACTAACGAGTGTCAGTCCCCCGGGCCGGCGCTCGATGACAACAATTATTTCAAACATGTGAGACTGCTCTACTATGTCTATGCAAATGACTATGTGAAAAATGTTCCCGAGTTCTTTCTATCTAATCTTTATGTAAAACAAGCATACTTAACTTCTAGACTCCAAGCTACTATGAATTTCGTCAACCTTATATTATCCACCAAAACTAATAAAGCCAAACATTAATTAAAACCCTCTGTAAATCATTGCAGCAGTCTTATTCCAATTAATTATTACAAGAAACATTCTCTAGCTCTCTTAAAGAAACGACAAAAATATGTTTTATTCCAACTCTCATTATTAGGAATCAGGAACGCGACCCCTGTGTTTTACATACGAAGTGACGTCACCATTTAAATGTGCCACAGTCGCTACTAACAGTCGACAGTCGACACGGAACGACCTCAAACGAGATTAAACTGCGAGTCGGTTTGCTCGTTTTCTTAAATGTTTCCCTTTTATGAAGACATGGGAATGTTGTCGATATTGTCTTTAAGAGATTGTGTGTGATGGTTTTGGTGTTTGCGGTATACCAGGTTTAAGGGATTTTGGTTGCTGTGGAAGTGAACCTTTATTTTCGTTTTTTTTTAAATTAATGCTTCATTATTACTTCTCTATGAAATTCTAAAACATAAAATAGATTTTTTAATTGTTTTTGTTCTGGAGTCGGGTCACCGGTTGAGAATTTATATTAGTGAAAATGGAACACACACTTTTACGCAAAATCATTGTATTTATTTATTATTTAAACGTTTTCTCTTTGTAAAACCAACTTCCCAATCGATACCTACAATTTGAATTACCTCACATAATAAAGTCTACACTACTAATACAATATTTCTACGGTAAAGCAACCAATATAGAGGAATAGTGTCCCTAAGTAAACGGGATTGCAAACAGGAAGCAATGACCCGTCTCTTGCAGTACAACTTAAAGGGTTCATTCATCTATGTACATCCAACTAAACACCGCGACTGTGACTTGCCACACAAACTTCACTGAAGTAATATCACAGCCAGTTCGGATATTAATCTGGAGACCTCAAGATGTTAGGATATAACGTTTGATTTCACTTACACTGCTTGGATAATTAGGAGAGCCATGCCTCGGTACGAATGGGCCGGCTCGACCGGAGTGATACCACGGCCTCACAAAAAACATACGTGAAGCAACGCTTGCGTTGTGTTTCGTCGTGTGAGTGAGGTTACCAGAGGCCCATTTACCCCCCTCCCCTTCCCCAATCTCCCCAATTCCTGAATCCCCAACTATCCTCAAACTCCTAATCCCCAAAAGGCCGGTAACGTACTTGTAACGCCTCTGGTGTTCTAGGAGTCCATGGGCGACGCCGATTGCTTACAGGTGATCCGTTTGCTCTTTTACCAGCTTATGGCATAAAAACAAAAAAAATGAAATTCGAAAAAGTATAGAGGTAACAAGATAATTAAATATTGCTGGTCTTAATTCTACATTTACATTCTCTATTGTTCCTGGATATGTGGAAACAACCTACCCTTTTAACACATGGAATTCATGTTAAGGCAGAGGAAAAGTGAGTGTTAAGTTAAAATTGAGTATCAAAACTCTGATCATCATCAACCTATAAGTGACCACTACTGACCAAATGTCTCTTCTCACACAGAGAAGGTTTGAGCATTAATCACCACGCTTGCTCAATACGGGTTGGTGATTCCAACTTTTGTGCTTGCCAGTGGTGTCTAAATAATATTAGAAAGTACATCTTTATATATATAATTCTTCTGAGTGTGTATGTTACTGAACTTCTCTCAAACGACTGGACCGATTTTGATGAAAATTTTTGTGTGCGTTCAAGGGGACTTGGGAATGGTTTAGATTCACAAATCAGCCCGGCAGATGGCGCTGCAGTCGATGTTTAGGTTATTAATTCTAAACAGCTGAACTAATTTGAATGAATTTTTGTTTATACATTCAAGTGGATATGCAGGACAACGTCTGTTGGGTCCGCTAGTATATACATATAAAGCTCTGATAATAATTCAATACCTAAGATATAAAAATATCATGCTATGACCCCTAGAACTTACTCCAGGAAAACTGAATATCCTAGTTAATATTATAAATGCGAATATATGTGTGTTTGTTGGTTACTTCTTCACGTCAAAACGGCTGAAGGGATCGTGATGAAATTTGGGACAGGGATAGATTATGGTCTGGAATAACATATGGGCTCTTTTTTACCCCACAGCTACGCGGGCAAAGCCGCTAGCAGAAGCTAGTATTACTATGAACCTTATTGTAACTTATAGAAAATTTTAAGTGTTGACATGACTTTGCTTGCTAACCTAGATACAATGGCGTGTTCCTTATTATATCCAAAGTATTTCAAAAACCTACGCATTTTCAGGACTTATTTGGATCTCGAAAAAAAACAAGTTAATCACAAATACTACTTATTTTCCTTAATACCGTTCAATGTAATGAACGAGAAACATTCGTTCACCCGTCTGGACATTCAATTAATGATGTGCGATGAACTGTAAATTCGATTAATTCAGGTCATTCTGTGTTATCTAGGTACTGCATGAATCTGGAAACGTTACATAACATATAGATTATTATATAACATATTTAATTTTAGTACACTTGTATTTATGGCGTAAGAGGGTAGGCAGAGATGGGCTCCAAAAAGACCCCAAAACACATAACTAAGTAGTCGTCTTACACACAGTGAATAATTTGTTATCCACTAAATAAAATTCCAGACTCTATTAAACAGTTAGTTACAGCAATTCCCTAAATCGAAAGGCCTTATTAACTTTTGCCTGACTAAAAAATTTAGTCTTAGACTCCATTCTCGCACAATCCAAACAGCAAAACTATGTAACTAGTAAATTGTATTGTTAACCTGATTGAAAAAGAGTAACTTATGGAGTTTCTTGCTCGTTCTTCTCCGTAGTAATCTACACCTTGGAATGAGCAAATAGCTTCACTTTTAATTTTCTTTTTGTTGACGTTCAAAAGTGCCATTCCGCCCGAAATAAATGATTTTGACTTTGACTTTGACTTTGACTCAGTACTCACGCTTAGAACCGCTCAACACATGAAACAAACACGCTATTGTAAACTTAAATACCACGAGAAAAAGTTCTTTTTTCTCAAACGCCTATATAACTCGTATACTGGTAACTTAATTTGCTGCCTACATGGGAAGACAAAGTAATTTGCGCAGGGGAAGACCGGATTGACGCTGATATATGAATATAGATTACCTGTTGAACTCATAAGCCAGCGAGCAACTAATGGCCGGTATCGATCTTACGTAGAACACATCGTACTCTTAAAATTATGTTGTAAAGGAAGTTATTGAAAGATTTTATGATTGCAGGTATTATTATGTTTACATTTAATAAAACTTAAAGATAAATGTTTTAACTGATCGAACGATCAAGAAACTTAAGCAAATCGTTTATCAAGCAAAGCATTATAAGAAAGCGAAAATCCAAAATGAAAAATTACCGCTACTCTTAATTGACAAAAATCTACACAGGTCACAATCGGAGAAAGATGTCTCGATTTCTTAATTTACATATTTAAGTGCATAACATAATAATGTTGTTACCTTTAAATAGCTTTGCAAAATAGGCAAGTAAATGTCAAAGTACCTGATATAGAACGATAGATTACAATAATAAATAGGTACATACATAGCAGTAAGAAAAACAAAATAATAAAGTGAATTATGTGTTTACTTGGCAAACATGTTGTATGTTTAATCTTTTTTATATTTCTCATCTTTATTTTGTAAAATTGGTTATTTTACAGTGATATCTTTCTTGTATCATTAAACTAGCGACCCACCCCGGCTTCGCAACGGGTGCAGTATGCATGTATTTTACATATAAACCTTTTTTAAGAATCACTCTATTGAATAAAGGAAACCGCATCAAAATCCGTTGCGTAGTTTTAAAGATCTTAGCATACATAGGGACAGACAAACGGCGGATAGCGACTTTGTTTTATACTATGTAGTAATGTAGAAGAAGGAATAAGAAATATGTATCACTCTCCTTTTTACAAGGAATCAGTTGTGGGCGAAAGCAAAATTTATGCTTTAAAGTTGGCATATAACAGCTAAATACTATCTTACATTGAATCCAAAACGTAGTAGTGGTATAGGCTCGCATTGAAAAATAGAATTAATTATTTAACTCGTTGAGTACCGTCATTATAGACACAATTAAAGAACATTAGGTCGCGGTTACCGGTGACCGCTTGGTGTTTGACAGTTTAAAGAAGGAAATTGGTGAAATTGACCGGCAACGCACTTGATACTCCGCTGGTTTTGTGGGAGTCCATGGGCAGCTCTGAATAGTAGATACCACAAAACAGACATTAGAACTCTGTATAAGTGACATCAGTAATTTATTTAAACACTACATCAAGACAACAATAAAACTGTGTAATTAGTCTCCCTGTGTGAATGCTCTATTGTGTTAGTTTACAAATGGCCGTTTGACTGAATGAGGCATATTGATTCACGCCGACAATGCATTGAACGACCGGTGACTATAGTGCGGCTATAGTAGGCTATAAAACTAGATCTGCAACGACATAAAGCCTTATGTTAATAATGAAATAAATGTGTTGGACTTAGATATACAAGTCCTAGGTCTAAGTACTGCATCTTACTGAAGTTTTAGGCACAATCAAAATTATTACCAAAAATTTTGCATGAAAATTACGTGATTTATTATTATTTTGACTGCCTCTTTGGCCGAGTGGTCGTAAGTGCGATTGCTGGGCAGGGGGTCTCGGTTTAGATTCCCGGGTCGGGGAAATTATTACTGGGTTTTTAAATATTCTCAGTAGTAGCATGGAGTCTGGAATTGTGTCCGGTATATGGCAATAGGCTCACCCCGTATTACATGGGACTCATAACATAAATAATGAAAAGTGGGTGTTACATTGTACAGTGGTATAATGTGCACCTCTGCCAACCCATTCGGGGATAAAAGGCGTGATGTTATGATTAATTATTTTGGTATTTAAAACCTTCTTAGGGGTATTCAATAAAATATCGAACATTAACATTGACCTTGACCACATGACACACATGTTGGTTAATGTGTCAAAGAAAATCAAATATCTACTTACTACTATTCCAACCAAACTATAACGTTTAAACGCTTCGATTTAATTTCCATTCAAACATTAGTTTGTTCCCAGCACGGCACTTTGCCTCAATACAAGCGAATGATCGTATTATCCAACAGCATTGGGGGACTCGTGCGGTCCTCCAATGCCCCCGAGACTTGGGGTAACTCGTCACGTCGTATAAAAGCTATAACCGTTTGTTACAACGATGTTCCCCCCACTCGGAGTACTCGGGGGAACTCGGACAAAGCAACATAGACGCCTTTTACCTCTGATTGCATTTGACACCGACTCAAGAAACTATGATTGGAAACTGTCCTGTCCAATAATAACAATGTCTCGACAAAGTAATGGGTTTAGAGTGGAAATGATTAGCGAATAAGTTGTCAATCGGATTGATTTGAACTGGCTAAAATAATTACATCATATTTTAATTAAAGAAGTCTGCTTCTTTAATTAAAATATGATAAAATTGTTGTAAGTGTCAGTACACTTACAACAATTAAAAAGATCACATAAAAAAATATATTATAATGGTTGCGTTGAGATATGCTACTTCTCTTAATTATAATGTTATGAAGATTAAATAAACCTGTCACATTTCCATTCTCCGGACGAAACACTTCCTACGGCAGCACTGTAGCTAATTAATTTGGTACTTCACAAAAAGGATTACTATGTCTGTCACTGAAAGAAAGAACTTAAATAAACATACATATATTTGTAACGACAAACACGGCAAATTAGAACATTTTTATATTTTCAACGTTTCTGTCATTGTTATTTTAACCAAAGACATACAAGAATAAAACCAACATATTACTTAAACATTCTAACATCTAACGTGATTTTCCTGTTATTGAACCAATTTCATTATCAATGTTTTTAACTATCGGTTCAGCAGACATGTCTTAACTTTCGCTCTCATTTAACCAACATAAACCTTGATTGTACAGTGAACCAAGTTTTGATAGAACCACAATCTAATCTTAAAACAAAAAGAAAGTGTCTAACTATAAACAATTTGGTCAAATAAAAGTTTGGAAGCGAGACAACAGAATTCGTTGTACAGACAGTGCCATTTCTGACAATAGCCCAACACAAAGTTGATATCTCGGAGGGTTTCATTAAAATTGACAATGGTGCTTTTAGCGGTGATTGTTCACCACCCTTCGCCCTCCAAATATTCGCGAAAATCATTAAACGAAGACGACATAACTTGCTTAGGCTTGCTACAGTGAAAAATAAAGAGTTTACGTTTATTACCGAGGCAGATTAAGTAAATTACAGTACACTTTGAATTAGTTATTTTTATTTTTATCGCTTTGTTTATGTTATGATAAGGTGACTCTTATCATATTTTTTTTATTTTTATTAACATTGACATGTTATTAAACATTACATGTTTTGTTAATAGATTAAACGGATCACATTTGTAACCTTATGATATAAACTCACCATAAAACTCAGTTGAATTACTATAAAATTATGATATCTATTTTTATAAGTAATATACGTCCATTAAAAATAATTTCAAAAACATCGAGCGATATCGTATCCCTCTCGTCTTCCACTAATCCAACAGTCTTTTCCCGAACCTCTAAATCGAAACTCAAACATCACAATCCATTTGTGATCAAATTTTTCGTGTTACAGAATAATTTGTGAGAATCGAAAGTGAATGCTTAATAAGCATTGGTATCAGTCCATGTACTCGTCACTCGACTGGATAAATGCGAGCGTTTACTCCCATACATTGGGGATCCTTATTGTATTGCTTGCGATATTATTGGATGTAGAAACGATTTGTGAAGTGAATTCTAAAGGTGTGATAAGTGTAGATTATGGAAAAATGGAGTTCTGACGAGTATTATTTTTAAATGTTGCATACAAACGTTCAGTGTTTTTTTGTTTCAGTGTTCATATACTTAGTCTAGCAACCTGGGACTGATATAATTACTGCGTTATATGCAATCAATATTAATAAAAATGGATCACTAAAATGTATGCCTATAACAGTAACTGTCGAATGACTGCATCGAAATTATTTTTTTTGTCGTGTTCGTTATCGTTAGTACCAAGTTTGTATACCAGAAAGAGTCGATAAATGGGAGAATCGGGAAATAGCACTCAGGCGGCGCTGCCCCAGTTTGCCATATTTAATATGGCAATATTAAACAATCATAATACCCAGCAACGGTCTTTTAACTCTTCTGGTGTTATGGGTATACATTGCTTACCATTAGCCATTCCGATGGTAAATAATCATTATTTGCTCCTTCGTGTGTTCCCTTATTCTATTAATAAGAGATCAGCCGGTAAATAATCGAGCAGACGGATCACCGGTAAGCAATCGGCGTCGCCCATGGACACAGAACACTACAGGTGTTACAGGTACGTTACCGGCCTTTTAGGGATTAATAATAGGAAAAAGTTAAAAGATTTCCTTGAAAATGATGAACAGTATCCCACGTACCATTACAATAACGTCGTGATTTCACAAATCTGTATTCCATGACCATTCCAGCACGAATACGAGCACACAGACATACAGGCACCGGTCCAGGTAACATTGCGATCCAGCTAATGTAATGCAAACTGCGCCACCATCTGTATATTGACCTGAATTTCAAACTAACTAATGTCCCGAATATTTGAAGTTTACAAACAAAAGTTATATTCACATAGAATAATATAATCTAAATATTTTTCCCACGTCGTGGTGGCCCGGAGGTTAATAGGCCGACTTCTTATGAATGAAGGTGCGAGTTCGAAACCTACCAAGCAATGGCAAGAACCCATGTGAATTTTTCCGCTTTATAAAGACTTTCTAAGATTATTTAGACATCACTGACAAACGGTGAAGGAAAACGTCGTGAGGTAACTTGGGCTTATAATTTCTAATTATAGGTTTCAAATCACCAGCCCGCAATGAGCAAGTGTGGTTATTTTTACGTGGCGAATTAACGCTCAAAGCTACTCCGTGTTCTCACACGGAGTAGGTTTGAGCGTTAATTCGTAAGAGGCTTTACTCAGCAGTGAGCACTTATATGATGATGATTTTTTTTCTTGTGTTACAACGCGAGTAATTGCTATGCTGTGAGTGGCGGTTGCAACTACTGATTGAAAAAAGGTTGATGGCACTTCGATTTTGGCTTCATTATAGCTCACTGAAGCAACAAATGTAATACCATAGCTAGTTCGAACGGTATAATACTGAAAATTTTTCTCAACTTTGTAAAAAAAGCTTTAAAGATAAATAAAAAGGCTCTAAGATACAATTTTAAGACTATATCTAACAGTCAAACACACAACTTTAGTAAATGTGTAATTTCAACACCCACATATAAGTGTTACCTATGTTACCATGATACATATTTGAGGCCCACTTGCGAGACACGTCACTCAGAATGTATAGCGATTCATTCATACGCTAGTGTGGCCGAAGCTTTACCTCGTAAATACTGCTTTACATCGCTACATCGCAGCGCTCAAACAAAGTTTGATTTATGCGCCCTCTGCCGGCTCGCGACGCAGACGGTAATGCTAACTGAAAAACAAAGTAATTTGTGTATTACGCATTTTTACATAAACATAGCAATTTCGTAATTGGTTCGCGAGTAGATTGCTTTTATAAGTGTTTGCGAGTGTTTCGCTGTTTCAGCAGATTTTTTCATAATCGTGTAATGCATGCTTCGTGTGGTTGTGTAGGTTAATTAAGATGCATTCTGAAAGATCCTAACTTGAACGAAAGTTGATTAAATGAAATGAACAACAATATTGTACTATTATTCTGTCCTTATAGACTCGTTGTACCAAAGTTACAAGTCTGCCTGTCACGTACTATCACGGACAATAAACTTATTTTTCAATTGCAGACGACCTTTAATAAAATTTAAACGTAAGCTCAGACAGTCCGAGGTAAACGACACTGCACCGCCGCCGTCAAATCGTAAAACGCTCCACAAATCAAAAGAAGTTCAAAGGTTTGAAGGTTTTATTTCGGTTCGTTGCACATTCGCTTTATGCAGAATTTTGCACTTTCTCTAAGTAGCTTGGCACCTGAAGTGCGCGCGAAGCGTCTTCGATTGCCTGCACACTCTACTTCTCAAATAGTCTCGTAGCGCTACGGTGCTACGCTAGTACTACGGCGTAGCACGTAGCAGATTTATTTTTAAATGGAAGACTTCGTGAGGCAAAGTTTTTTGTAGTTTTTATTGCGTCCAATTAATTATTACCTTTAAAAAATGTATTATTAATATCATAATACATAATTTTGCACAACACATTAAAGGAGTCTCAATTAATAAAACAATAATAAATTACAAATAAGTTCATTACCATTAACAGGGCCTATGTCAATTCGATTCCCGTTCCAATTCATCAAGTTACATGATGAGTGAAATCGATTGACCAATAAAACGATTGGCAAACAAAATGTAAAGTAGTTATTGAAAACGTTCAGGCAGGAAATGGGAGGGCCGTTGCCACCGGAACTTGTCACCCGGTAACTATGCCATCTGACCGAACTAGATTTTAACCATATTTTCGGAATCATCGTACGAAAAGGTGGAAAATATGAACAATAGATTGAATGGCAGTCTTTTGAAATAGTACACATTTTATTGTACTTAACGTATCGGTCGTATTATAAAATCGTAGATAATTACTTTAAAAACATTACATTTTTTTATGTCATAAGCCGGTAAACGAGCAGACGAATCACCTGATGGTAAGCAATCGGCGTCCCCCATGGACACCTGGAACACCAGAGGCGTCACAAGTGCATTACCGGCCTTTTGGGGATTGGAAGTTTGAGGATCGTTGGGGATTCAGGAATTGGGGAGATTGGGGAAGGGGAGGGTAATTGGGCCTCCGGTAACCTCACTCACACGACGAAACACAACGCAAGCGTTGCTTCACGTCGGTTTTCTGTGAGGCCGTGGTATCACTCCGGTCGAGCCGGCCCATTCGTGCCGTAGCATGGCTCTCCTACACTTGGTCACTATTATTTATCGTTAAAAATTTAGTACAAAGCTAGATTTACCACTACAAACAATAATAATACTAATTTTAGTTTCCAAATAATGAATCAAAATGGTATATTTATCGAACAAAGTTTGTGTTTAAGCTGAATATTCTAAATACGATGAACGCCGATTCCAAAGCCAATACGTTAATTAAAGCATCCCTAATGGATAGACAAATACAGGCCTTTTATGTGGTAATCAATGCATTTGTGGATATTACTGGTGGAGACATAGCGTCATGTTAGAGTGCTGATACTTGTGTAGATATCGATATGGTTTTCTTTTCAATTTCAATTCTTTTCAATAAAAGTAAAGACTGAATTTAAGCTACTAATTTGTGAATGTTTATATATTTGGGAGCAATGAAATGGAACCACCAGCGTATTTATTTTTTATTTTTCGATAATTTTTTTCTGATACAAATATTTCATTAATTGGTAATGTATGTCGTATAGAAGGCAATTTAGTTACCTTTATAATAAGAGCATTTTGTTATAAAAGCATTTTTTTTAACTATGAAAAAAGCTAAGGCCTACTTTTGTTTGCTCCCAAGTTTATTACGTACAGGTAAAATTTTCGTTGTATTTGTGACGTTTTATATTCAAAATTATTATGTAATTTTTATTATATTAATTAGTAACGGCAATTTGTTAATTTTATCATCTGTGTCCTTTGGTGTTGCAGGTATCAATTTGCGGCGCTGATCGCTTACCATCAGGTGATCCGTATGCTCGTTTGCCTCCTATTTCATAAAAACAACTGAAAATTATATCTAAAACACTATAATTGTACTACCTTTCACTGAACAGTTTGTGATAGTTGCAGTAAAATGAACTATAACTTTAATCTGGATATTGTTATACATATACCCTTTAAACTATCAAACACCGCGAGGACACCGGAGACCGCAACCTATTGTTCTATAATTGTGTCTATAATGACGGTAATCAAAGGGTTAAGACAAAGTAAAAGTGACAAAACATTAGTTGAAATCCATAGATATTTTACAATTAATTTAGTATCGGCAGTCATACGTGTCTCTTTTTGTTTCAAACTAAATAACTGGAATGTAATTGCTCAGAGCTGGTTGATTAATTGCCTAATCAAACCGGTTCCAAAACCTGATGGATGTACACTGTACAGCAGGTCAAGCTACACCTTTCTATCAAATTCCATTATTCAATTTTCAACCCTATTGTTTTTGTATAAGGTTGAAACCCCAAGGACAATATTTTCGGATTTTAGTAAGTTTACCTGCTTGACGTCTGTATGTTATCCCTAGCATAACGAATAAATTACTCAGTATAAAGTCCTATCGAACTTCGGTCTGAAAACAAATGGATGGAAAAAACATTTAATCCTGAATTTGATTTATTGTACGTACTCAAAAAGTTTTCTTGCTACCCAAGTATCCAAGAGACAAAGCCCTAAATAAATTCAAAATAAATAACGTCGTAAATCTGTTTATTCAAAGCGTCCAGAAACTGACTTTGCCTATGCAATAGGAATCAATAAAGAATCTCTATGGTTTTATAATAACTATCATCAGACATAGTAAATTAACTAAAAATCAGTAGGCTGTGTGACATCGCCGACCGCGCACGCTGATAATGAGGAAGAACCCCTCTTTGGTTCGAAACTAGTAGAGCTTTTCGGAGTATATTCACGTGAGTAACCCGCGATTTTTAGTTAAACTCTATGGTTTCTTTAATTTATATAATAATGGAAACACAACCAAACTCCACATAACTCCTTCATTAAGTTAATCGATATTGTGTAACCATCGGTAAAAAGATTAAAATCTTATAATATGAATTCAATTCAGTATATTCTTGATTACTTCAAGACCTAAAAATTTAACTAATTATTTAAACAGCATTTTCAAAAACCTACTATGACTTCTAACGCAATTACTAATTCTAAATTCATTCATTACGCACACTTACCATAGATATATAACATATCATATCAGTGACACTTACAAATTACAATAAGAAAAGACAATAAGATAACATGACTTTTCATACAAAACCCTTTTCATACAAAATGTAACAAATGAACAGCCCTCAAAACATTAGTATGCAACTTATGAGCAATTACGTAACGCAACAACAATATAAACGGAATATATAAGTTGGGCTGTGTACTAGTATTAAGAAAAACTTATGTTCAAATACTCAAGCGCCACTCAAGTTTAAGACGTGCCTAAACTATAGTTCTGTCACTATAAAGTCTATGTAAAATGACAGAGATGGCACAATATTTAAGAACAACTTAATAATGTATAGCCTTTTAATATTAGTGTTGATATAGTTGATACTAAAAGAATAAACTTGTTTACTTTGCTGTTAGGCACCTCTTTAATGAATTACTTATTACTTAAAGTGATACTTTATCTGGCATCAATATCACTCGCTTTTGTCAGCTACTCCGCTCGCGTTACCAGAATAAAAAGTAACTTGTGTTATTTCAAATTCACTCTTTAGATCCCTTGAGTAATTCGATCAATGAGTTAGTCATTGATCGAATTACTCAAGCAATTGCGTATATAACTACCGGACATGGGGTCTCGGGTTTGATTTCTGGGTACAGTCAAAAAGAATTTGGGACACTTTTCGATTAAAAACCACTTAACTGTAGCATTTAGAATCTCAAGCAATGTATGGAAATAGTCTCGCTGAATTACAAGAGACTGTTAATAAACTAAATTATATTAGGTATTCATATTCATAGTCCAACTAAAAATAAATCAGTTTTTCTACTTTATCTGTAACACATCGCAACTGTATAGCATCGTTTGATGTGTGCTAAACACATGTCAGTGTGTTTATGTTATGTGCCCGCACTAATTAATCGCCACTAAAGTGGTCGGGTAAACCTCAAATTAATTGCTAGCACTGAGCCTACAATGGTTGTATTGGCTCATTGACATTCAATATACTATAGATACATAGGAATTTATATGTAGAACTTGCCATGTTTTCAGATTAACTAAGAAAACACACAATAGATTAATTAGCTTTGTAGGTATGGTTTATATACGCAACAGTTCTACGAGACTTCTCGACTAGTTTCGAATTACGGCAGGAGCCTGTAATCATGGGCAGAATATGTGACCGCGAGAGTCACATAGCCAACTAACAAATTTTTATGTTTACTAATATTTTCTAGTCATACAATAAATACAGATTTATACAATAATCCAATAAACAAATAAACATTGAACCATAAACGAAGTCTACTTCAAATAATAAAATACTTCAGTAAATCTTAAACTTTAGCTGTTCCAATACAATTTATCGTAGCACGGACCGTCGTAGCGGGCTCGTAGCGTGACGTCACTACTACGACGCCTACGCGGTTGCAATATACGTCACCGCTCGCTACGCACTGAGACAAGATTGCCTCAAGTTTCATGTTCATTGGCACGTCGTGTAATTTGGTTATTAATTATTTATTTATAGTACATTTTTGATGACGTCAATTTTCCCGATAAGTTGCTACACGTTATTAATAAGTGTGACGTTAGACTTGTAAGGAACAAAAGTTTAACATTTTGATAAAAGCACAGATAAATAATTCTTGAAATGTGGTAGCCGGGACTTTATTTTTGTTCTGCAATTACTTTGTAACCCTAAACAACATTAAATTTATTTTCAATGCCATATGAGAATCCTTTTGTTCTAACTTCTAACCAAAAGCAATAATGTCAAGGATAGGGAAACAGAGGACACAACCAGACAAGAAGACAAAGAAAGACACACGCCACAAATCTACGAATTCTTAATTAGTAAATAACAAAGTTAGATTTATTAAGGGAGGTTACCCACATAATAAATCATAAGCACCAGTTTTCTCATGTTTACAATAAAACAGTGGAATAAACTAAAAATTTACTCAAATTATTTAAATCCTTGGGTCGGCATTAAATCAAGGCTTAACAGCTTAGTCCCAGTGGCTCCTTGTTAGACGCCAATTGGTTCCCAGAGGACCAAAGCGGTTTTTCCCGCGGAAATACGGGTCCGTGGTGCCGCCATCTTGCATAAATGTTGATTCATAAAATGTTGCCAGTGGTAATATTTTTGTAAATGATTTTTTTACTTTAATTTAAATTATTTACATCAATAAAACTATTTGTTGACATGGTTTTTATTAAGCGTATAATAAATCTATTTTTAAAGAGCGTGTTCCATTTATATCAGTCCTTCCTAGTAAAAAATCTTTGTAAAGAAAAATCCAGTTCCTGCATCAATTAGCTACAACTCCAGCAAAAGCGAAAAATCTTTGGCACGGATAAAACGGAACCGTTTTTATTGCAACCTTCATACGAAGCGATAATTTTAGCACAGAATAAAGGGAAATTCATTTAATTTCCATTAAAAATGTAAAGAAAATTGAACTTCATATCGTATAAAATCTTTAATGCTAAAAGACATTTGATTGAATAAAAGTTTTCTTAAATAGTCTGCAGTTAAAATAATTATCAAGGCATATTATGTCTGAGAGCTCCAATGTCTTTCACCAAAACTTAAAATGGTACTTACATAAATAATTCTTCTTAATGATAGTTTTATTTTAAAAGATCTTAATGAGCCTTTAATAAAAGAAAGTAGGTACTGCTTCTAAATATTTCTAACTGACTTCAAAAAAGAAAGAGGAGGATGTATGTATGTATTTATGCGCGCATTTATCTCGCGATTAGCTAAATCGATTTTGATGCGGTTTTCAGAAAAGTGTTAAAATACACCTAAGAGAAGGTATTAGTTTACTTATATTAATTAACCGACTTAAAAAAAGGAGGTTGGAGTCGATTTTTTTAACATAGTTTATAAAAGAATGATTTAGTCTGGCAATGACAATAGGGTAGACGACTAATTTTTATTTTAATATCCGTCTGATAGATTATTTAAAAACATTAGACACGTATTTTTTCTTTTCTCACAGAAACGAATAGTTTCGAAGATATATTGATTTGAAATGTCGCGTGACGTCACTTCTCAGTACATTTTATACTAAGAAATGACGTTTTAGCCCCCACTCCTAAACTTTGATTCGTTTTATCTAAGTATTGTTTTATTATACGACAAAATAAAAAAATACGTGTCTAATATTTTTTCATTACCTAACTTACGGACTAATTATATTTTTAATTTTCATACCCTGTCATCATCCCCATTAAGCAAGGTTATTTATACATGTTTTTTTAAACCAAGAACTTATCTCTTAACTTATATATCTCATTATTTGAGTAGTCGCAAGTGAAATCGAGCAAGGACTCACGGGTTCGACTCCCGAATAAAGTAGGTATTACTACATTTATACTAATATTACATACACACTGCTATTACATTTCGCAGTTATGATTTTAAGATAAGAATTAAAAAAAAACACTCTCCAAAAGTATCACACAAGAAAATTTTCTTTGAGGAGCCGTCGTCGTATGCTATTATTATGTACTATAGAGCAATGTGTCAATAACCCTCATTTTGGCTTCACCATATTCGTAAAAACAGAACTAAACATGGCAAATAACAATTACTATTTAGGTAACAATGAGTGACTACCTAGTTGACCGAGTGGTCGCAAGTGCGACTACCGGGCAAAGGGGCTCGGGCCCGATTCCCGGGTCGAACAAAGTATTACTGGGTTTATTAAAAGTTCTCAGTAGTAGCACGGAGTCTGAAATTGTGGCTGGTGTATGGCAATAGGCTCACCCCCTATTACATGGGACTCATAACATAAATAGTAAAAAATGGGGGTTACATTTTACAATGGCATTAAGTGCCGAAATGTGCACCTCTGCCTAACCCTTCGGGGATAAAAAGGCGTGTGTTATGGATATTTAGGTAACAAAGACGATAATATTGTAAGCGATGTTACCTCTCCGTACTTAATTGGTAGAACCGAGCCGGTCATTCAATCGCCGTTTAATTTGATCTCTTGATGCCAGGATCACACAATGGACACAGCACACGGTCTACCCTTATTTACAGTGCCCAATCCAGTAATTAAATTAAACAGACTTAATAGGATTCGTTAATTGTCAGACCTTTTCTATTCTAATTAAGTATTTTATTTCAGCTGTAGGTACAAATGTGGACTGAGGACTCTTGTTTGGCTAAAGTAAAAATTAGGGCTGTAACGATTCATAAATTGTTTGTTAGTGTCACTTAATTTTACACTGTATTTGTCAACCGACTCCAAAAAAGGAGGAGGTTCTCAATTCGACTGTATGTTTTAAAAAAATTGAACATTTGATGGAACAGCAACTTGAACTGTCAATTGTCACAATCATTTCTAAAATAATAATCAGGGAACAATTTTTAAAATAAGCCCATCGAGAAATAGTTCCACATAATATCACTAAGAGCTTCGTAGCAGCGTAGATCACAAACTCAAATACTCATGAATGTCTCCATTACAATTAATTAATTCATAACACTTTAGTAATTTTTCTAACAAACAAAATTATGCGCCAATTGGAAATGGGCCCACAGTTAAGATTACCTGAACAATTAGATACAAACACATGAAAACCGATTATGTTTTCCATCGACTCTCAGCAATGATCGGCAGTCATAATCGAATGATTACACCTTAAATGATGATTTCATCATTTTAATATGCCGTTTTATAAAATGTACTTATATTAATTTTAAATTAACTACATTTGTTATGGATCTCATGATAACTAGGTACTGAACTTCATGTGACTACTGAGAATCTCCCAATAAAAAAGTAGTAATAGTTCTTATCCCGACCCAAAAATTTAATACAAAACCCCTTGCTGAGCAGTCGGATTAAATATACTAATTCTCGCATAGACAATCGAGACAATATTCGTGAATATTCGACAATATGTCGCCAGCCGGCAATAACATTAAAATCGAAATAGGTGAACCGTACGCCGCGAATACGCCGCTCGAGCGGTCTGGAGCAGCTCAATTATCGAATCAAAACCATTAACCCGCATAGGTGCTGCGCATCAAGACATACTTCGCTGTTCGCTGACAGAGCGACGATTACCGGCGAATCTAGAATTTCGCTTACGCGGCTTAAGATAGATCGAGCTAAATTGCCTAATGGGATATCCTAGCATATTAACTAACGATTTCTGCAATTCCAATTCCGAACTTTGTTAGCACATTATCTGTAAGATTTGCTGGTACAGTGAGTTTTGTTAATCTAAGATCTTTACTTAGTGTTTGTTGAGCTACATATACTCGTACAAGGTAAGTGGACTTAGACAGTGCTACATTGATTTTTTTCCAGATTTATATTATGGTTTGAATATCGCATTCATTCATTCATTTTATTTCATTTCTGACTGACTAACTGACTAACTGACTGCACGGTTGGCTGGGTAACTGGCTGCCGCGCAACGTGTCGCAGGTTCGATTTTCGCGTGGAGCGACTCTTAGTGTGATCCTCAGGTTGTTGTTCTGGCTCTAGGTGTCATGTGTATGTGAACTTGTATGTTTGGGAACGCACACACGACATATGAGAAAATCGTAGTGCAGGGCAACGTTTTTTTTTTAAAAAGGTTTGGTAAGCAAAGGAAAAAAAATATTTTCTTTAAGTCTACGTAAAGTTTAACCGTCCGTTTTTGACACTAACAATTTACAATTTCGTTTATAAAAACCTAGCCGCTGTATAAAAAGAACATTTTGGTCCTTCGGTACGATATGATAAATGAATCTGTTCACAACTGAGCAGAGTTTAATGCAAATCAGTGCACCCGCATCCGATCGATAGTCACCTTGACACTCATTTTGAAGCTTAACCCTAAGTGCCAGCTGTCGGTAACTATAGATAACAACTTTGTACAGATAGGGATATGAAACCGTATAGATAATGTATTTTAGACATACACCTTCATTCTCCGAATAGCTAGCTACAAGTTATTATCATACTCAAGTCTGCTGTATTACTAAGAACTTGTTTAAAAGGGTGTCCTCGCAAAAATAAAAAAAATCCCTTTAAATAAATGTTTAAGAAGGATTAAAGTAACAGTTAAGTAGAACCTCCTTAAAAACCTCCAAAATACCAATATTCGAACATGCTCCAAAATGTAGTTTTTTGACTATGTACATACATGCAAAACTTCACTAGTCCACTATACACCAGGCAGTAGCTAAAAGTAACGCTAAGTTGAGCACTAACCTAGCCACGCGTGCTTACCTAGCCACGCGCGAAATGAAAAGAGATGGAAAATACTACGTCCAGGCTTGCACATTCCTATTACATCTTTGCAGTTCGAAAATATACATAGCTTGCAAAAAAGGGGTTTTTGTTTCACTCTTAATTTTAAACGACTTTTATATCGCGAAGAAGTAAACAGAAAAACAGTTAGTAAACAGTTTTTTGCTGGCAACACTGCCAATGTCAACACATCGATCTATAAATTTATATTGAATTTTAATGTTTATTTGATTAAAAGTAATTGAAACAGTGTTTAAAAAACTCAGTGCATCACAATTCACTACTGACAGTGTTATCTTACGGAAATTCTGTGAAATACGTTAGTTGTGATACCGACAGTGTTTTTTGTCTAAAATTCTTAAAATTACTACAATAAACCTATTATTATACAGTGAATGATCGTGCATGAAGACGGAAGTGGTAAAACATTAACTTAAATTAACAAGGACATATTTCAAAGTGTGTTTAATACAATTTTACTATATTTTATTTTATTTTATTTATTTTATTTTTACATTTAGAAAACTTACAGCTAGAATTGACAATTATATATAACTATGATTAAAGTATGGCCAATTACAAGTTTTCGCATATATTTGCTAAGTATTTATAAAAAAAAAAAATATCGTGGCCTGCCGACAGTACTTAGTAAATTATAAATTACAACCTTCAGCCACTCACATTTTTTCAACCCAATATGTCAGCAAGCAATAAGGAAAGAAAAAAAATAATGAAAAGCAGTAACAACTACATCGATGACAATATGAACCAAGATAAAAAAAAAACAACAAACAAAAGAGCATTAACGAAAAGTTTTTTTTTTTATGCTGTTAACCAAGGAAGCACAGGCAAACCAGAACCGATCCAACCGACTAGTTACGATGTGTGAAAAAGTGGTTACACATCACCCTCTTTAATTTCGTCCCACTGATGTTAAAGAGATCTATGTCAATCTCCCTACAAACTGCATTAAGCGTGTGACAAGACCTGACCATAAATGAATTCTGCCGATAAATGCTCAGAGTGGCAGGAGTATGGAGAAGATTATGCCTTCTCAACAATGCAGAAGGTACGCGCAGCCAACTTTGTTCACTAGCACGGATACGTCCGCCAATCCACTCAATACTTTATGTAGAAAGGAAATGTCCGCTATTTTCCTTCGCTCCTGCAGTGGAAGCAAGTGAAACCTTCGGCAGCGGCTGAAATAATCAGGCAAATATGTACCAGTATGATGTTGAATATACCTTAGGAACTTCTTCTGGACGTTTTCTATACGATTTATGTAGGTATCATAGTTGGGGTTCCATACTTGGGAAGCGTATTCAAGGTGACTGCGAACGTAAGAACAATATAATATTTTTATTGTTTTGATGTTCTTAAAATCTTTAGACACCCTTAAAACAAACCCCAACGCTTTATTTGCCTTATCAATTGCGTTAGAAATGTGTGCATCGAATAACAATTTGGAGTCGAATGTTATTCCTAGGTCCCTGACGGAACTAACTCTAGCTATCGTGGCACCAGACAGAGTGTATTGACTTGTTACTGGGTTAGGCTTACGTGTAAAAGTACAGACGTAGCATTTGGATACGTTCAGATCCAACTTGTTTCTAGTGCAGTACGCCTGAAACCGATCGAGATCATCCTGCAAGTTAACAGTGTCGTCAGGAGAGCATATTTTATGTAGTATTTTCATGTCGTCTGCGTATAGTAAAATTTTAGATGACTGAAAACATGTTGTGACGTCATTTATAAATATGTTAAAAAGTAGTGGCCCTAACAAGGATCCTTGTGGGACTCCTGAAGGAATGTCTGTCGCCCTCGTTGACGAGTAACCATTGAGAACAACAATCTGACTCCTATTTTCAATGTATGATGAGAACCATCTAAACAAGTCACCACGTATACCCATTCTCAACATTTTATTTTTTAGTATGAGATGATCTATCCGATCGAAACACTTGCGATAGTCAGTGTATACGACATCCACCTGAAAACGATGTGACATGTGCTCTGACAAGAAGTCACTACAGACGATAAGATTTGATGTAGTGGAGCGACCATTTAGAAAACCATGCTGGTGCTCGCTAAAATTGAGTTTAACAGCTGAATATACCTGCTTGTATACAATTTTTTCAAGTATTTTAGCGAACACACATAACTTTGAGATTGGCCTATAGTTCTCCACCTCGTCCCTCGGACCTTTTTTATGTATTGGAGTTACATACGCCGACTTCCAAATCGCAGGCATAGTTCCTTCTGTTAAAGACCGTCTGAACAAGATAGAAATAGGGAGGGTTAAAGATTTCGCACAATTAAGTATGAAGATTGGTGGGAAATTGTCAGGTCCTGCGGATTTGTTAAGGTCGACCTGTTTTAATAACTTAAACACTTCAGAACTCTGAATTTCAATCGAGGCAATATCCGATCTGTCGTCATAAATATTTACAGATGTTTCAAAATCCTGCATGTCGAGCTTAGTATGCACGTCTTGGAGATCGGGGGTACAAAGTTAGAGTAAAAGTAATCAGAAAATATGTTGCATATGTCCTCCCCGGTCCCAAACGATTGCTCCTTGTATTTAAATATTGAGGGGTAAGAATGCGATTGTTTTTTAGACTTGACATATCGCCAAAATGCCCGCGGATTCTTTGTAATTCCTGATTCCACACCCGCAATGTAGCTGTTAAACATGTCCCTCTCTAAGTCTTTGGCACGCTGACGTAAAGTAGTGAAAGATAATTGATCAGATAGATTACCATATTTTTTGAATTTCCGGTGTGATTTAGCTTTTTCTCGAAGAATTTTGATTAAAGGTTTTTTATACCAGGGAGGATATTTTACAGGTGTCACAGTGAGTCGGTGCGGGACGTGGATATCTCTAACTTTATTTAGTATGTCGTAGAAAAATAGTACAGCGTCATCAAGAGAGCCGCCATGTAACTCTCTATGCCAATCACAGCCATCCAACTCCTCAGCAATAGCAGTGTAGTTGGCCTGTCGGTAGTTGTAGCTTACTATAGGCTTTATGGGTAGTTTATGTGGTTGCATGAAATTCGTAGATAATAAGATGGCTTTGTGGTGCGGGTCCTCAGGAACTAGAGGATCACAACAGTGATCGACTCTGACTTCGCTGTTAGACAGCACCCAGTCCAATATTCTGCCGTTATTATTACGAAGATGATTATATTGTGACAAATTGCAAACTGTAATAGTATCTATAAGATGTAATTGGCTTATGCCTTGAATATTTTGAGGTGACATAGTGCTATGGCTCGAAGGTAACCAGTCTATGTATGGTTGGTTAAAATCTCCTAACACTAGAAATTTATCCGCGGGGTTCTCGAGGACAATGTTCATCAAGTTGCTCGAAAAGCAAGCGAGTTGCTCTGTTAAAGAATTGCCTAAATTTTGGGAGCAGATATACACAACACCTATATGTATTTTATATGATATCCTAGGTTTCTTGAGTTGTAATGTAATGGTCACCCATATGTCCTCCGCGGACGAACACCATTCACTTCTGAGTGTTGCCACCAGTGCACGACGGATAGCTATCAAAACACCTCCACCCATCGTTTGATTAGTACTCACATAGTCTCTGTCACGTCTCCACACTACGTACCCATCGTCAAACAACTCACTGTCACTAATGCCATCAACAAGCCAAGTCTCCGTCAAGCAGATAACATCGTAACCATGTATGCACACATTTCTGAAGAAAACAGATGTTTTTGTTCGCAATCCCCGTACGTTCTGATAATAACAACTGATAGGTGCCATCACAAATAATTATTACAGAGTAGCATTTGAATATATAAAATCAAATAAATTGTGAGGTATATCAACAATAAATGAAGAAATGCACTATCGAAAGTTAAGCTTTTTAGTGGCAAAAAACAATTTAGCGAGTTATTACGTAGCAGATAAAGCTCATGATAGTGTAAATCACCAGCAAGAATTAAAATTGTAAAATATTTAACTAATAAATAAAGCGGTGCAGCGACGAAGCAATTTAAGCATTTAAGTATATTCAAATAGAGTTCCGAATTGCATAGCCAAAGCGATCCAAACCGGTTGACCCAAAGCGATGTGTGAACAAAAGGCCGGCGCGCAACCAATGCATATAAAAAACAAGTACCTGTGGTTCCCAACATTAACAATACTGATTGATACAAGCGGTGATTGTGTTTTGGATTAAAAAAACTTCCTTAGATCCAGTTCGGTTTTAATCTGATGTTTTGGAGAAGTATTATTTTTCCGTATGAATATCTTGCATCCTGTCACCCACACATATTCAAAGCCTTTTTCCCTCACGAAGGATTTTGTTTTATTCAGCAACGCTTTATTATCGATAGTTAGGTGGTCATTAATATAAATTTTGCTACTATCCTTTATATCAGAAACCAGTAGGTAGTTCTTTCAAAATTTTCCAGTTGTAATGTAAACAAATAACAGGTGACTCATTGCATATGACATTGACCAATCACAAACAACTGGTTAAAAATTTTGACGTAAAAACTTTCGTTCAGAAACCCGTTTGAACAATATAACACGATTTGAACACAAGTCTTTTTAGTATTTCGTTAAAACGGAGTTGCCAAGTTCTAAAAATCTAGTATTTGGTAGAAATTGATGCATTTTATTGGAAATAAGATAATTACCTCTACTTTGGCTATAAAAGCGACTTCAAAATGTCTGCTCTAGTCGTATGTTATAAATGTAAAAAGTCGGTCGACATAAAAAAAACCGCACTGTGCTCCGTTTGCAACTACAGATTTGAACCCGATTGTGATGGTTACCCAGCACAAACATACAAACTAATGGACCCAGAATCAAAGAAAAAATGGCGCTGTAAAACATGTATAACAAAAATGGCAACTAGTTCTACAGATAATATATCGCATGTTAATCTACTAAGTAGTCCAACAAAAATATGCATCACTCCAATAAGTAATGTTACGTATAGAAACAAACCATGTCAAGCTACCTTTGCAACAGAAAACTCATTTGGGGCGTTTTCGGAAGTTTCAGAAAATGAAGATGAGAATTCATCATTTATTTCAACATCTTCAAATATTATGAACAGAAGCTATCCTGAAATACAGAGGTCTAACGATGACGTTGATGAATTGAAGAATAAAATATATAAACTTGAAGAAAGCCTAAAAATTGCTGAAAATGAAATAGAAAAATTACTGTTAGAAAATAGCGCACAAGCTGAACAAATTAATCACTACAAATTAACAGTTAACAAGTTGAAACATGTATGTACAAGTACGATTAAGAAGAAACCCATTACAAAACGTAAAAGTCTAGTACGATCTAAGCTTGATTTCTTAAACACACAAGAAAGTCCGATTAAAAAATCTGAATTAAGATCATTATCTAGTACACACACAGGTAACAAACTACTATGTTCTAAGAATGAAAAATCTATCGATGATATTCCAAAATCATCCAAACTGTTAATTTACCCAGAAGCAAACGACATTACTGTTTCTCAGGTTAGGGAAGATACAACAAAATATATTCATAGGGAATTAATAGATAATAGAAATAAAACGTACTTCAGCAAAATTTGTGTAGTTAGTGATAACAATACAAATAATATTCTAAAAACAGCTGAAAATGTTTTCCCAAATAATAAAATCTGCCATTACTGTCTCCCAAATGCTGGAATAACGGAAATTCTGTCAGGACTTGACTTAAAACTTGTTAATTACACTCTGAAAGATTTTTGTATAATTTTGTTAGGTGAAAGAGACTTTGTCGTTTCTAAAAACTATGAATCATTGGTAAATTACATAAAAAGTAAGCTTGAAAAAATAACACATACTAATGTTATTTTGTGTGTCCCAAATTTTAAACTAAAGGGTAACGTAATGTTGTTTAATAAGAGAATAGAAGCATTCAACCAACATCTGTATTTAAGTAACAAGAAGTTTGAATATACGTATACGTTTGACACTAATAAATATTTGAAATATACGTACGATATGTTCTCTAAATTTACGGGAAAAGTGAATAATATTGGAATGGAAAGAATATTTTATAAACTAAATAAATATATACAATACTTAAACACATTTTATGAAAATAATTATGACACTGGAGATACAATACATACAGAAAATTTAGATAAAATTAGTCAATTAAAACCTGGCACTATTCCATATTATTTTCCAAAATTAACAGATGTTAAATCGAATCGACACTGCAATGAATCTATACTTCCGATCAATTTTCCATCTCCTAGTGATACTTGTTCTCCAACCCTCGCATTGCAGAATCAAACTATAGATAATACATCTACTCCACAAGTATCAAATGAGCTTTTTCGTGTTTAAACACATAAATATTCTGCACCAAAACATAAATGGCCTTGTCTCTAAGTCAGAACTTTTAATGTTAGCTCTTGAAAATGAACAAAATCCTATAAATGTGCTTTGCATTACTGAACATAATATGGTAGAAACGGACAGTAACATATTAAATATTAATAATTATAAACTGGCTTCTTGTTTCTATAGGAAAAATCGCCGCGGTGGATCCTGTATCTTAATAGAAAATTCATTTCAATATGCACCAATTAATGATTTCAGTAGTTACTCACTTGAAAATGTTATTGAATGTTCTGGCATTGAGTTAATAGACTATAAAATATACGTCATATGTGTCTACAGACCTCCAAGACCAAATACAGAGGATATACATAAATTCTTCCAAAACCTAAACTCCCTTCTTGGTCGACTTTGTTATGGTAAAAAAAAAGTGATAATTTGCGGTGACTTTAATATAAATATGCTCAAAAATACTTATGAAGCATCTGAATTTATGCAAATCCTACACAGTTACAACCTAAAATTGGGCATCAATGAACCAACACGGATATCAAGCAAGACTTGTATCGATAATATTATATTTAATGTTAAAGGATGTTCCGCAAAGGTTATTGAATTTGCACTTTCTGATCACACCGCACAATTGCTTTCATGTCCAGTTAAATCTAGTTTCTTTCTTAAATCATGGAACATAGAAAGAAGAGATTACTCTAAAGAAAACATTTGTAAATTCAAACAATGCATAAATTCTCTATATTTCAATGACGTCTTTTTGAACACAGATCCAAACCTAGCATTCAATGAGTTCTATGAAATATTTCACCTATTCTATAATCTTTGCTTCCCAACTATACAGATAAGAATATCAACAAGATCTCGTCCTCGATGGATCACTAAAGGTCTTAGAGTATGCTGTAAGCGTAAACGACAACTTTTGTGGGAATACAGAAAAAATCCTACAGAAAATAATAAAAAATCATTCTTATCTTTGTCTTCAAAATTAAATCAGATAATAAAATTAACGCAAAAGTCACGTAATGATAATTACATAAATACTGCTCGAAATAAGTCACAAGCTACTTGGAAGATAATAAATACAAATAAATTTAATGTCCCTAAAGATCAAATACAACAGATAACTGTTGATGGTAATATTATAACTGAACCTAAACAGATTGCTAACTATTTTAATAATTTCTTTATTGACAAAATTAAAATTTCCGCACCAAATAATCCAAGATCTCGAATAACGCGCGAAATCTCATTCGAACCAAATTCTATATTTATGCATCCAACTATACCAGCAGATATATACAGAATAATTAAAGGCCTCAAGAACACAAATAGTACTGGATATGATGATATATCAACAAAAATATTAAAACACGTATCTACTAAATTATCGTATATTCTTAGTCATATAATAAATTTAAGTATAACAAATGGAGTCTTCCCAGAAAAACTGAAATTAACTGTAATTAAACCATTATTTAAAAAAGGCAATAAAAATGAGGTGAACTGCTACCGCCCAATAGCTCTTGTACCAGTCATATCAAAGATATTTGAGAAAGTGATCCATGACAGTATTTACAATTATTTTGAGAAAAATAACTTATTTTGTACCGAACAAATTGGCTTTCGTAAAAATAAATCGATTAATATAGCAGTATTTAATTTTCTACAAAACATATTAACTGACATGGATAAAGGCGGACAAACGTGTGCATTGTTTATGGACCTCACGAAGGCATTTGATTATGTGGACCACAAAATACTCCTTAATAAATTATACGCTTATGGTGTCAGAGGAAATATACATAACTTGATTAAATCATACTTAAGTAATAGATCACAAGTAACGCAAATAACAAGGATATGTCCCTATGCTAAAAAAATGATAAATTATTCATCCTCTTGTAGAAAAGTTACATCTGGAGTTCCACAAGGAAGTGTACTGGGCCCGCTTCTTTTTATAATATACATTAATGATCTCCAAAGGCCACTAAATACAACACGATTTTGTTTGCTGATGACAGTACTATAGTGTTCACAGGAGACAATAAATCACGCATGGAACTTGAGATAAACATGACTTTAGATAACATCATAAAATGGCTAACATTAAACAATTTACACATAAATCTCAACAAAACAAATTTCATGACATTCAGAAATAGAGTTAGTAAAATAGCAAACATGAATATAAATTATCGCGACACCAAGATCCAAGAAGTTGACGTTACGAGATTTCTGGGTATATACATAGATAATAATATAAATTTTAAAGAACATATCCATCTACTGTGCACTAAATTGAATGCTTTTTCTTATGCATTGTTCAAAATTAAACAAACGGTTAATATTTCTACAGTCCTTACAGCCTACAATGGCTATGTTGTACCTGTTCTGAAGTATTGTGTTATTTTTTGGGGCAATACTACTAATAAAGAAGCTGTGTTTAAAGCCCAGAAGAGGTGTATCCGAGCCATAACTAATATAAAAATAACGGACAGCTGTAGACCATTGTTTTTAAAATTAAATATTCTTACTTTACCTTGCATATATATTTTCGAAGTTATAATGTTTGTCAGAAGGAATACACACTATTTTAATAAGTTACACAGTAAAAGACGCAAATTCAATATATGTCTACCAAGCAACAAAACAACATTATTAAATAAAAGTATATTATGTATGGCTCCACGCATATATAATCATTTACCAAATTCATTTCTGGGCATAAGTGATGAAAATGTATTTAAAAACAATGTTAAAACACTGTTACTGCAAAAGGCATATTACTCTGTCACAGAATATTTACAGGATAAGCTTATGTAATGTTTACCTCACTTGTAAAATACTAGTACTACTAAGTGCCTAATATGTGTTATTTTATCTTTCTTTTAAATTTGCATGCCTTTAAGGTAGAATATGGTTAATGGACACTATTTTGTATAAGACCTTTTTTTTTTTGTACCCATGTTCGCAAATGAATAAATGATTTGATTTGATTTGATTTGATTTGATTTGAGAAACAGACTGCCTCATTAGCCAAGTGGTCGCATGTGCGACTGCCGGGCAACGGTCTCGGGTTCGATTCTCGGGTTGGACAAAGTATTACTGGGTTTTTTATAAATCTCACGGAGTATGGAAATGTGTCCGGTATATGGCAATCGGCTGACTCCCTATTACATGGGACTCATAACGTAAATAGTGAAAAGTGTGTGTTACATTGTAGGTATAGTGGCATTAAGGACCGTAATGTGCACCTCTGCCTACCCCTTCGGGGATATACGGCGTGATGCTATGTTATATAAGTAAACAGAATAGCATAACATGTTATAAAATGTAACATCCACGATTGTTATGGGCTGTCAAAATAAGGCAAGTTGATTATATTTCTAATACAAGAGGCACAATTTTAGACATCATCCGTTCCCTGAAAATTTATAAAATCAGACACCTTTTTATGTAATCCTTATTACAAGAAAATTAACAGATTTGTAACATTTAACACGTAAAAAGGTACATTTAATTGACACAGATACATTTACTTACAAGTACTGCTCCGAAGTTAGAAATTGTGGTTCGCCGAGGACCAAGGTATGAAGGCAATGAACTAAGCGTTCTAAACCACAATCTGTCTACGTTTGATAACAGCCCCAGATGAGTTTTTGTTATCTTGTATGAGGGTAGCACAAAGGTGAGTACCCACATCCTTACCTCGCAATACCTTTTCATAAGAAACACATTGTACGCAGCAAAAATAAATATAATATATGTTATTTTTTTGTCAACATGTTTGTCGAAACAATGTTAGATCAAATATTCAGTGCCTAATTTTTATAATGGATGTTTATAGATACACTGTTGTCTTGATTTTAATGATATGAATATGGAATTATTAATAAGATTGAGGTTATTTTTGTTTTTCTGTAAATATTTGTGCAAGTTCTGAAGGTGATGTGTAGGTTCAAAGGACTCGTGAATATAGGATTAGGTTAAAGTTTCGCAAATATCAAAGTTTATTCTATTCTAAGACTTAAGTATTGATATGTGAAGACCACATAAATGTTTATGTTTCTATGTGGTTTGCAATCATCAGTAAAAATATCGAATCTTTAAAACAGACAAAAAACATCCTAGATACACAAAGATAACAAAATAAGCAAATAAAATCGAAACAGGTAATACCAATCAACGGAGATCACTGGAAATCGTCCCAAGATCAATTTATAGCTGACCATACATACCTATGCACACACACAAGCAAAAAGTCTCAATCTACACACATTTCTCCAAAAAAGACCAACCGAAAAAGGCCTTACGTAGGTACACAAATGCACATGAAGGTACATCCTTCTATAAAACATCTTTAACAAATTTTCAACCTTCTATCTTTCAACATAAGGTCGAAAATTCCTTGAGAAAGTTGGACTTAAAGGGAATCTTGATGTGCTTCCCAACATTGCTAATACACCCGAAAGATCTCCCATTCAAAGCACAACCGCGGTCCACGAATGGAGCAGAATAACAAAATGTATCCCGTACATGTCCCGTGCAATACTTTATCGAATTGACCTTCGATTTGTCCAATTGAAACTGGCTTCGAAAAGGATTGACATATAAATCTAGCTTAGAGAACATAAAGACTTTGTGGTCAGAAAGGTAGTACATTTAACTTTCAAAAGTATTTTCTAATAGTGTTTTTGCCAAAGTAATGTGACCTCAATGAGATTTTCTTTAACTAGCAACTTTCAATTGCACAATGAATGGAGAATTAATTCTATAATGTTTTTTGGTATATCATTTAGAATTTCTTAGCCTCCATCAGTCATAGGTATGTTCATTTAATTTTATGGACTGATCAATAGTTTATTAGAGTTTCATACTTTCATACTAAAACTATTTCCATTAATCGATACCACATTATGAAACCTTTATCAGTTCTAGACACAAATTGCCCTACATTAGATTCTATTTATAGGCCTTTCTATTCCCCATACATTCAATAAATCTAATACGCCATTCCGACCCCAGTCAAGGTCAGACCCATTTCTATAAAAAAACACCAAATTCGTGTTAGATAACATAAAGTTACTATTGAACATTTTGCTATAGGCTTCCGTGTCGTTAAGGGGGAGGAACAGCCATATTACAGTACAAAAATATCCCATCAAATTGATCTGCAACGATCACAAAGTTCCCGTTATCGTTAATATAGGTATAACGAAGAATCAGTGTCAGTGCGATGTCAGTACATTGTCGACGAAAAAGGGACAAACAAAGCCATATCGGAGACATTGACCTTGGAACTACATTTTGGCCCTTCGCCAAACGCTCTGAGCCTAAACAACGCTATACACTTAAGTAGACACTTGTTTTTCTTTTAATTATTTGTCCAGTAGCTCCAATATTACTTACTTACACTTATTGGAAGTTGAGATTTGAAGTTGACACTTTTTTAATTTAATGAGCCTAAACTTCCAGAAAGAGTTACATTTAAACCATTTATTTATTTACCTGTTTGTTACATCATGATTGACATAGAGCAACACCAGTACGCCGGTGGCTTGTAACCACATAAAATGGCAATAAAGGAGTAATTATTTAGGCTGGTTATAGAATCGCGCTGACCGCTCCCTGACAGTCGGCACACTCTGCTCTGACTGCCGAGATGTATGAATAAGGAACCGTGTGCACAGTTAGTCATTCAAAACGGCCATCAGTGCTACTCCCATCTTTATATGTTTGATTTTTTTTCTAGTGAACCATGTTTTAGAACAATTGAATGTCTGCTTAATGGTACCATCAACATTAGTGTTTCAACTCTTTTCCAAACTTTTTTATATCTTTTACCTTCCTATATACTTTCGTCCGACATAAAAAGAAAATCCCATAAAAAGAAATCTCGAAAACAAATTAATGTTACGGAAAAAAAATTGTAAATTAAGATTTAAATATCACCCGTGATTATTGAAGCGTAGATCGTAGCGTCTATAAAAAACAACAACACAAAAAAAAATTGATTCATTTTACTTTAAATCTACTGGTTATACAGGAAAATTAATTTTACAATTAGATTTATTTTTAATTGTATGTTTTTTATATAATTGATAGCTTGTTTTAAGAACTGACAGCATGGCAGCTTATTTTAAGAAGTGCTTTGTACTCAACCCCATTGAGCGAAGGAGTATAGGGGCACGGGGCTTAAAAAAAATTCAATAGTAGCACGGTTTCAAATTGGGGCCAGTGGATGGCAATTGGCTCACTCCCTATTACATGGAACTTATAACATGATTAGTAAAATGTAGTATGTACCTACACACATAATGCAACTTGGCATGCGTAACGTTATTTCACCAAATCAGAGGACTTATCTACTACGAGTTTGTTTTACATTTAGCGAGACCGAAACGAGACCGCGTTCGACGGTCTGATTGGTTGGTTCAATAGAGCTGGCCAATTAGAGTGCCGAATGCAATCTCACTTCGATCTCGTTAATCGTAAAACAGCGTCGTACTGAGCCCTGTGACCTGTGTTACTTCACGTTCAGTAGCCACTCTTGGGTCTACTAGACAAAAGTCAGTTTTCTCATGAATAAACAAAAATGTCGTGTTTCTCGTGATGCTGCGTAGTACACAATCCGGTTTACAATCCGGGGTTAAAGTGTAGTAAACACGCTGTCACCGCCTTAATAGCTACAACTACTTACATTTTTACATACTACGTCATTTAGGTTGTTCACATACGAAAGTAGAAAACATGGACCATGTTCTTAGAATGGTCGCAATGTTTTACGCATAAAACCTGATAATGTGAATAATTATGCACCACGTTAGAAACTAAATCTGATTCTAAGTTGTAAGATTAGTGGTACTTGCTGTTACTCTTCACCCTCGTGGTCAAAGGTAAAAATTGTCTACATCATTATCTTTACGCACAAAAATGGTATCCGAAAATCCAAATCGTACTTATACTGTAGTATAAACAATGTAAAACTTATTAGAAAACCATCATCTATGATAGTAACAAAAACACGATTAGCTGTCACGTATAGTATGCAGCCACCCTGCCGGCACGATGTCACCAAGGAGTGCGCAACCCCTTATCTCACTATTCGTACGGTCCAAGGTCCCCGTTATTTTACAGCACATCAACATGCGTGCCGCGTCTCCAGCAGTAAACGACGTGCTATCGCAGCTCCCTCTACTGATACCGTGACAACCACTTGAATACTAACTACTAGTCGCTGTGTTAACGTCTTTAAAGTAGGTACTACATTATAAGACTGGTGAAAAATGGAGAATATTGAAATAAGTTCTCAACTTGTTGATCATTTTTTTCGTTTAGAAAAATAAACGTTTGGTTTTTATAAAAAAAGAGCTGTAAGCTACCCAAAACGTCTTTTTTAGATTAATTATTATAGTATACCTACACATGATCTGTGAGATACAATGGTATAATATAATTAAAACCTACCTATTCACATTTGAACCTTAACAAACGTAGATTAATTTCAAGGAAATTGGTGCACTACTTAGCCACGAGTATTTCAACCACATCAAATTTTTATGTTAAACGTTTAAACACACAGTACACTTATCTAATGTGTATTCAATTTCAGTACAAAGTTGTATACCTATAGTTTAGTGTGAGGCAATTTTTCTTCAAGTAAAAATGTTGTGAAACTTTCCCTCCGCCGAGCCGTTGAAGATACATGCCGGAGCAAAATTTCATTTTAGTGAGTTCAGCTGTTTAGACAGACGTTGATAAATGAGTTAGTAAGTCACCTTGAAATTAGTGTCCTACATTTAATTTACGTTTACAACGAAATTATTCAATGAATGTTTAACGTTCTTATTTGAAAGATTTGTTTTTGCGCCCTTTTCATTTCTCAAACTATGGTACTGTACTTAATTCCAACTTATGGAAATAAATAGGCACTTGATTCTTTCTATTACCATCAAAAGACACTTGTAATATTCCTCAATAGTTTACAAAATGATCCAATGCTGCTTAATTTTTAAATAAAACCAAAACTTTCACCCCGACAATCAGCAGACGCAATCGAATAAAAATAAAATAGGACAATCGAATACACCCACAGTCGGTAAAAACCAGTTTAAATTCAATTGTATTAACCGAAAAACGGATCGGATTCCTCTCCTTTACGTTTCACGTTCAATTGAAGTGTGATTCGCTTGTAAGCTGGTTACTTTGAATCTCCTCAATATTGTGCGTGCTTCTCCAAGGAATCTACAGATTACCACGGCTCAACGTCGTAAATCGGTTTACTACAACCCGAATCAAGGTATCACAAATCCAATAAAACGACTTACCTAGGTACACCATTTAACTCGGAAACAGCTTTTTTGATTCCTCTCCTGTCACCTGATTTAGTTAAAGAAGATAGAAAGAACGATGTACGTAGTATTTACTTTTAGAATACGGATTCTGAACTAAAGGTCACGCTAACATCAACGTAGATTTTTATTACTTACAGTTATTTTTAAAGATAACGACTTTTGATTCACTAGGATTTTCTCCTGTGTCGTAGGTGCGATTACAAACATACAAGTTGTATGTACACACATGTACAAACGCGGAACAACAAATTGTGGTGCACAGAAAGAGTTGCTCAATGCAGGAATCGAACCTGCGACACGCTGCCCGGCAGCCAGTAGCCCAGCCACCGCACTAACAGTGTTGTCGTACATATACCTCTATATTTGTAGTATTTTAGGTTACTGTTATAGTACGTATAGTATGTAGGTATTATTATATTTTAAACTGTCAAACACCAAGCGGTCACCGGTGACTGCAACCTATTGTTCTTTAATTGTGTCTATAAATACGGTACTCGACGAGTTAATATGAAATAAAGGCATTAATGTCGGAATACTGAAACGTTACTCAATTTTAAGTCGTGCTTAAGTATAGTTCTATCTCTACAAATTCTTTGTAAAATGACAGAGATGGCACGATATTTGAGCACGACTTAAAATTAAGTAACGTTTCAGTATTCCGGCATAAGTCCTATACACACTTGTTGTATTAAGTTGAATAAATTAATAAATAAAATAATGAATAAAAAAATAGGTTCCACTAACAATTGGAATAATAGAGTAGACAGTATGGAAAGATCGGTTGATAATAAGTCAATAGAGATAAGAGAATGAGGGAGCTTTTCAACAATCAGTAGCAACACTACTACACTTCCTAGTAGTAAGTACATACAAATACACTTACATAACAGTATTCAAGTGTCTGGTACTGCAATACACTTTGCAGTAGGCAGGTATTAAACCAGCCTACTACAAATTCTTAATACTATTGTATCTTATTACTATTAACACAAAATGAGCTGAAGAATAACAATGCAAGTTACTAAAACAAAAAACTGCCTCTATCCATACGAAATATACTAAACGGACGCAAAGATAGAAAATGTTGAAATGAAAATCGTTTCACGTAGGACAGTTCATTCGATGAAAGAGCAAACGATCGAATTAATTCAAGTCTTGCTATTTAAGTAATTCTGGTTCATTAAATCCAGAGTTCTCGCATTTTGTTATTAGTAAGGAAATATTAATGAAGACTTAATGGGCCCAAGTCAACTGGGTGATGCTCATTAATTTGTCAAAACGGCCCTGTTTCAATGACCAATGTGATTGGAGAGGTATAATTGAATTAAATTGTCTAAATTGTTCGTTAATTACTCATAAATAATTACTATTTATTGTATAAGGATTCACGACTTTTTTAAAGAGTAGAAGTGTAAACTCGTTGCCTTCAAATCGGAAAAATGGATGTTGTTCATCAACGAGTTTTGAAAACACATTCATCGGACGATTGACTTGTTTTTCTAGTTGAGAAGTTGCAACATGCCGAAATTACACATATTTTTATTAAGCTGTGCCTGTTATTTCATAAGACCTGTATGTATTACCTTAACATGCAAATAAAGAGTTTGAGTTTGAGTATTAGAGACGAAAAGAACGGCCAAAGAGCAGCACTTAGATTCCTCTTAAAAGGTAGAAGGCTCAAATTACCTGTATCGTTAATAATATACTTAAGATTGTTTTTACTTATCCCGAACCACATAACATAAAAACCATTTAAACACAAAGTACTCATATAGATCTACATCCCATCCATTGTGAATGATAACACTTTACATAAAACACCGCTAATATCCGTTTAGATTTAAACAATGAAGACAAACATGCGAAACGTGCATAAGATCAACTGCCGGTACAAACTCTACGTAAAATGTATGTGTAATATTTCCTCAAATTGAAATTCTCAGTTTGTTCGTGTGCCAGAGAGAGGGATATATATCGTTGTATATCCTGGGTTGGGCGAGCTTAAAAGATTTTAGCAATAAGTATCAGTCTGCGGGGTCGCTCGTGAGCCGTGCTATCTCACGCCGCAGCTTTGTTTTACAATCTCTGGAATAGCTTGCGCTGTCTCCTCTAATTACGTTTTTTTGTTTTATTGTTATTGTTTTAGTTTGTTTCCTTTGTCTAGCTGTAAATGCGTTGAACATCGGTTGCAGACTTGGAATCTCATGTTTGATTATTTAACTATTTAATAAATCTACGTAGGTACGTTCTCGTAACTCGTTTTATGATTCACAAATGATTTACTAGGTAGATAATCATAGAGCCTGTACAAATATTGATCTAGTGTATCTACACCATTCCAATAGGAATCTTCCTATATCCTTTCGGAGAATACTTCCCAGTTTCTATTACGTACGTTTAATGTATATTTACTTCTAAGGTGATATTGGGTTTTTTTTTAAGGGGGGAAAATCATCGAATGACTGCTCCCGCCTGGGTGAAGCGGAAGAGAGTGTCAGACTCTTACTGACTAAAAACCACCCCGTTCCTTCTCCTGCACGTCGAGCCGGAGCCCCGGTTACCCGTTAGGTTCTCCGCGACTACGAGTGATATTGGGTTAGGTTAGAATATCTAACCCAATATCACGTTACCAAAATGTACTAACTAAAATGAAAACTCCTAAACGCACCCAGCAACCCTAAATAATAAAAGCCTTTAATAAAATTCTAGAACAGTGTAATTGCACACAAACCATTTTAATTCCCTTCCCTTTAATGAAAACACGTACAATGGGAACATTAAAAGAGTTGAATTAGGATTGCAGACAGAGCACGCAACTATTAGAAAAATAATGGAAATAAAACAGTACAGAAGTGCTAAGCTCCCGGGTTGCGCTGTGAGCACGACGGCCAATCTAAAATGCAGATACAATCTGCAGAACTCAATATTAGTACCGCACACGACGGTCCCACTCGCCACGTAATTACCAACTATTATTATAGTCCAGTGAGAACTCTGCTAGCGTCCAGCGCTCACTTACTTATGGTGAACCGAAATAGCGAAAATGCTTTTCTGTTTTATTAGCAATGGTGAAATGTGACTACTACCTAAGTATGAGGACAAGAGTCCAAAATGTTACAGTTCGTATCAACAAGAAACTGAAACTGGTAAATACCTATGCAAAATTGGAACTAAGAACTATTTGCTAATAAAAAAATTGGATTCTTTCAATTGCCTAACTTACCTAGGTACCTATTCAGTCTTTTTTCTTGACTTTTTATTGTTCCGATATAATTATTATTAGTAAAATGTCTTATAGACACGGCCGTCGCAACCAAGGAAGTCCAAATTCATCCATAGCACATATTTGACCCCAAGTCTTAGAAGATATTCTACTCTATCTATAAATATAACTAAACTACCAAAAGTAATTCCTAAGAAAGTTTTTTAATCTGAAACTTGTGCCGGATGTGGCACATTGGACGGAATATGCTCACTATCTAGATAAAAGTGCCCTGTGGGTCGTCTCGATTAAACTTAATGTTTCAGAATAATACTCATTGATAGTGGCACGAAATATAATTAGGTCGATAATTTTAAGAGGCTAGCATACTGAGAGGTCTTTGACTTGTGTATGGCATGGTTTTCTAATCATTTTATGTCATGCATTTAACTTTAAAGAAAAACATGTCAAATAATACTTCAGTGTTAAGCTAGATAAGATACTACTTAGTGGTACTAGTAGAACTACCTATTGAGTACCCACTAAGTGATTAGTCTGTTTTGAAACAAAAAGGTATCATGTCTGATACGAAAAAAAAGACATAACGTGAAATTAGATTCGAAGAAAGCTATTCAAAAGTATTTATTAATTTCAAATGAAGCTTACTGTTACCCGTTACATTTATTCGTAGCACGTTTGAGCATATACCACCTAAAAATCCACTAAACGATTTACAGTGTTCAAAAAGTTATTTATATAAAATCTACATAATTGTTAGAAAATCAGACTTTTGAGGAGTAGGTATTTTTGAGAATATAAGAAGGTACTTAATGTTTCTAGAAACGTGCTGGGGCAATCGAACACCGAATTGTGAAATATGACCAGCTCTTTAAATTCTAAGGAGATTCAGCTTTGAATGATAAGTGTAGCTACCTATTTGAGAAGTGGTGTACCTGGATCCGAATGGATCCCCTCCCCACAATAGAGGTCGTGTGTGCAGCCTTAACGCGCGAGTAACTCTGCTCCGGAGTCTCTGGCGGGAAGCCAGTCAACGCTTTGTCGTCATTTGTACGCAGATCCCGCGACAATTTATGACACTACAAAAGCTTAAGACGTCTTTTGAAATAGTGAAAGCCGGATTTTTTAGTTTTGCTTTCTTTTTTACTTGCCCTAACTTTGTGTCGTCCTTCTTTAGGAATGAGTATTGATTTTGAATTGTAGTTTAAATCAAGGCAGTCACGTGAAAAATGTTCATTAACACCCCTTTCGTATGTACCAGGTACAGGTTGCTTACCTACTCTTGAAACCAATCTTGATGTCAATACAATTTAAATCCAATAAAAACTTAATAATTATTCAATGTCAAAACTGTATAACCCTCATCGTAGCTGTTAAAATAGCATTCAGAGTACGGAATATAAAGCCAAACTCAATACCATTTAATTCATTCAATATCCACGCTATACAGATGCAATGGGCGCTAGTGTTGCAACTCAAGAGTACGATATTTCACAATAACAATGTCGATCGAAATTGGATTCAAGAGTAATCACAAGCCCTATTTTGTTTGGGTCTGTAGCCGCACCGCACGACTACATACTTACCAGTTACCAGTACCACCGAATACCTTTCCATATACCAGATACCTTCCACAATACCTTTACCAAAGTTATAGACTCACTTCGTTTAAAGAAACAAGAAACCAATTGTCTTGAAAAAGACAGTTTACGTTTTGACTCCGTTTTAAGAAACCAGAAACCAATTGTCTTGAAAAAGACAGTTTTCGACTTTCCTGCATAGAAACGATAATCATCACTGCGGCAACAGCGTTATCACACCGTGCCGCGAGCGATCGCTTCGAAAGAAGCGGTTTGGTAAAGCAAGCAGCCAAGCAGCGCAAGCGGAGCCGGAGCCGGAGGCCGGAGTACTTGCATTCATCTGTAGGTAGTCTTCAGTCTTCACTCAACGCCGGCTCTCGGAGAAATGCGCGCGCTCGCGCCGCGCGGTCATACTTATACGGAAGGAACCGATAGTGCCGTGTGCAAAGCGCGCGCCCCGCACCCCGCGCGCCCCGCGCACGCCGGCGCGCCGCTATTGGTCGAAACTATTACCTAACTATATCTGACTTGTCTAGTTGTAAATATGTAAATAGAAATATAAGTAGCGTAGTTTGGCGAAATAAAATCATTCTTGTCAACACCTCTCATCGGAGTTTTACTACTACTAGAAGATAAGAAGAAACCTCCTCTAGGACACTAGGCTCTCCTACCTAGCTCCTAAATTGGTGACCCCGACGCTGCCAACGGATCTCTGCAAGAATCAATCAATCGCCGCCTAGTACTACAGAAAATCAAGCTCGTCGTAATGTCCATCTCCAACGAAAAAACGCCGGAACTCTCCAGCGTGTCGACGTCACTGCGCATCCCACCCATAGGCGCGACAGAATACGCCTATGGTTTGCGCAGTTCGAGGCGATTATGTCTCCGCAGAAAAAGGGCGACCAAGCCATGTTTGAGCTTGTCGTCGGTCATCTCGAAAGACAAGACCTCGATGAAATATCCGACATTATCCTTCATCCTCCGGAGAGAGACCGCTACGAAACCCTCAAAAACAGACTACTCCAGGTCTATGAGGAGTCTGAACAGCGTCAAGTTCAACGCCTTCTCTCCGAGATGGAGCTCGGCGACTTAAAACCATCACAGTTACTTCGCCGGATGAAGAATCTCGCCGCGGATAATATATCTGACGCTGCGCTTCGTATTATGTGGACAAACCACCTCCCCCAGTCCGTGCGCGCAGTCCTCGCTGTCAGCGATAACATCGCTAAACACTCGGACATCCACGATCTAGCGATGGTGGCTGACAAAATACTCGAACAGGCGCAACCTCATGGCACAGTCGCTGCTGTGACTGAAAACCCCGCTTTCCCCCGTACCTACAAGTATTGAAGACAAAATCGATATGCTTACGAGGGAAATCGCCGAACTCAAAGCAGCACAATCTAACCATCGTTGCAACCGTCAGTCGAGACGACCTCAGAACAGATCGCGATCATCGAACCGATATCGCTCCCAGTCCAGACAGCGCGATAACACTCCACGCCGCACGGAATCTTCTGGAATTTGTTATTACCACCGCAAGTTCGGGAAGGAGGCACAGCGATGCACACGTCCGTGTAATTTCCAGAACAACAACACCCGTCCGGAAAACTAAAAGGTGCGTTGGATGAGGCGGGAACCGGCGCAACAACTACGTCATACCGCCTGTTTATAACAGACAGAAACTCACGTCTGTCATTTCTAATTGATACTGGCGCAAACGTCTCCGTCATCCCTAAACGAAAAGGCGTGAAGATAACCCCAACTGACTTCTGTTTATACGCCGCAAACAACACGGTTATACCTACCTACGGTGAGAAGACGCTACAATTGGACCTAAACCTACGCCGACCTTATAGTTGGAAATTCATCGTCGCTGAAGTCAGCAAGCCAATCATCGGCGCCGACTTCCTACGCCACCACCAACTACTCGTCGACATAGCCGGTCGATGTCTTGTCGACAAAGTAACCAACCTCACCGTCAAAGCGCCAATCTCATATTCCGCCGAGCCAACTGTAAGAAGCATAGACGTCGAACAGCCGTATCATCAAATATTGAGTCAATTCCCCGATATCCTAAGACCATCATGCATGAAGACCACTCCCAAACACCGCGTGGAACATCACATTGAAACCACCGGTCCACCTGTACATAGCAAAACCCGGCCATTACCCCCACATCGATACTTGGCCGTGAAGAAAGAGTTTGAAGTCATGATGCAGCAGGGATTATGCCGTCCAAGCAAAAGTCCCTGGTCCAGCCCACTACACGTCGTCCCGAAAAAGAATGGCGACATACGGGTATGCGGCGATTACCGAAGACTCAACGACGTAACTAAACCCGACCGCTACCCTGTACCTCGCCTCAAAGACTTCACATACCTACTCCACGGCAAGAAGATTTTCACCACACTCGACCTGAATCGTGCATACCAACAATTACCCGTTTACGAACCCGACATCGAGAAAACAGCCATAACAACCCCGTTTGGCTTGTTCGAGTTTCCCCGAATGTGTCCAGGCTTAAAAAACGCGGGACAGACATTCCAACGGTTCATACATCAAGTACTCAACGGGTTAGACTTCGCATTTCCATTCATTGATGACGTAATCATCGCGTCAGAAAACAACGCACGCCACATCGAAGATCTACAAGAAGTACTACGAAGACTAAATGACTACGGTATCACTATAAACCCGTCAAAATGCGTCTTCGGTCAAGAAAACGTCAAGTTCCTAGGATATCAAGTGTCGAGCGAAGGAATCGAACCTCCACTTGATAAGGTCAACGCTATCACTGCTTACCCCAAACCCGAAACAATAGCGGACCTACGTCGATTTCTCGGCATGGTGAACTTTTACCGTGACAGCATACGTAACGCGGCCCACATACAAGCGCCGCTAAACGCATTTCTACATAACTCCAAGAAACGCGATAAAACAAAAATCGAGTGGAACAATGAAGCACTTCAAGCATTCGAGTTGTGTAAAGCTAGCATACAAAACGCAGCTTTACTCGCTCACCCATCCTCGTCACCAACTCAACCAATATCACTCATGTGTGACGCATCGAACACCTGTGCTGGAGCTGTCCTACAACAACTTGTAAACAACAAGTGGGTTCCCCTCGGCTATTTCTCGAAGAAATTCTCAGAAACACAACAACGTTATAGTACGTTCGACCGAGAATTATTATCAATATATATGGCGATCAAACACTTTAGAAAAATGTTCGAAGGAAGAGAACTCATTGTTTACACCGATCACAAGCCGCTTACCTACGCAATACGCAAGCCGCCGTCGGACAACGACACACAACGACGCACTCGTCAGCTGTTGTTTATAAGCGAGTTCACGACCGACCTACGTCACGTGACCGGAGCGAACAACGTAGTCGCCGACGCACTGTCACGCGTTGAAACGATCGACTTACCATCGCCGATAGACTACGAACAACTATCTCAAGCACAAGAAAAGGACAGCAATATTCTCAACCTATGTAAACAAACAAATATTCAACTCAAGAAAATCGTCATACCTACTTCAAACAAGCTGATTTACTGCGAAGTATCGACGCCTCACATTCGTCCATACCTACCAGTTGACTTTCGTCGCATCGCATTCAACGCCGTGCACAATACAAGTCATCCTGGTATTCGAACTACACGCAAACTAATGCAGCAACGATACTTCTGGCCGTCTATGAACACCGACATTGGCGAGTGGGCAAAGTCATGCATTCAGTGTCAACAATCAAAGGTACATCGACATACGCACAGTGACGTCACATCATTCCCACCGAGCGAGCGTTTCGAACACGTACACATTGACATCGTCGGACCTCTGCCTACATCTTCGAGCGGACATCGATACCTACTCACTATGATCGACCGCTGCACCCGCTGGGCAGAAGCCGTCCCTCTGCGAGAGATATCAGCCGAAGTCGTCGCAAGAAAGCTGTATGAAGCATGGATATCACGCTTTGGTTGTCCTATCAAAATCACGACTGATCAAGGACGACAGTTCGAGAGCAGCTTATTCAAAAATCTCGCTCAGCTACTGGGAGTAGAAAGAACTCGTACTACTGCCTACCACCCGCAGAGTAACGGGATCGTAGAACGCTGGCATCGTACATTGAAAGCCGCGCTCATGACTCGACTCGCCGACAACAACAAATGGTTGATCGAGTTACCTACCGTGCTACTGGGACTACGAGCCGCTACGCGCACCGACACTAACACTAGTGCCGCTCAACTTACCTACGGACAAGAACTACGGCTACCCGGCGATTTCATATCGCCATCGCCTACCTACACGAAGATGGATAACGACTATGTGGCTGACTTGCATCGTGTTATCACAAGCTTAACGCCCGCTTATCAGTCGCACACTAACCGACTGAGTATCTTCGTGCACAAAGACCTGCAAACATGCAGCCACGTATTTGTACGTGACGACGCAGTTCGCAAACCGCTGCAACGTCCGTACAAGGGTCCGTACCTAGTCTCCAGCAGAAGCGACAAGTACTTCACATTACAAACACCTAGAGGTACTACCAACGTGTCTATCGAGCGTCTGAAGCCTGCCTACGTCATTAATTACGATAACTCGGACAACTGTGCAACGCTACCAGAGGCTATCCAGGATCAACCCAGTCAACCTCCGTCGAGCATCAGCGATGTACGAAAAACGCGAACAGGAAGAATCGTCAAGACCCCAGTACGCTTCGCTCGGGGGGGAGTACTGTAGCCGCACCGCACGACTACATACTTACCAGTTACCAGTACCACCGAATACCTTTCCATATACCAGATACCTTCCACAATACCTTTACCAAAGTTATAGACTCACTTCGTTTAAAGAAACAAGAAACCAATTGTCTTGAAAAATACAGTTTACGTTTTGACTCCGTTTTAAGAAACCAGAAACCAATTGTCTTGAAAAAGACAGTTTTCGACTTTCCTGCATAGAAACGATAATCATCACTGCGGCAACAGCGTTATCACACCGTGCCGCGAGCGATCGCTTCGAAAGAAGCGGTTTGGTAAAGCAAGCAGCCAAGCAGCGCAAGCGGAGCCGGAGCCGGAGGCCGGAGTACTTGCATTCATCTGTAGGTAGTCTTCAGTCTTCACTCAACGCCGGCTCTCGGAGAAATGCGCGCGCTCGCGCCGCGCGGTCATACTTATACGGAAGGAACCGATAGTGCCGTGTGCAAAGCGGCGCCCCGCACCCCGCGCGCCCCGCGCACGCCGGCGCGCCGCTATTGGTCGAAACTATTACCTAACTATATCTGATCTTGTCTAGTTGTAAATATGTAAATAGAAATATAAGTAGCGTAGTTTGGCGAAATAAAATCATTCTTGTCAACACCTCTCATCGGAGTTTTACTACTACTAGAAGATAAGAAGAAACCTCCTCTAGGACACTAGGCTCTCCTACCTAGCTCCTAAAGGTCTAAGTTCAACAAAAATTCGATAGCGCGACACAAGGGAGATAATGTTTCATTTTATCTATTTAATACTCCGGTAAATTAATGTAAATAAGTAGGTAGGTATATTCTCGACTAAAATATGGCTCCTATGATAGCCCACTTAAGAAATTATAGAATTAAACAAGGATATATAAATAGTACCTATCCTGTCGGAACTGGAAGGGACGAATGAACATTAAGCAACATGAAAATTAATTACATTAAACTTTAAAATAACATTAATTCTGCAACGGAAGGTAACTGTTACACTTGAGTACCTTTTATTATTTTAATGGAGTTAGTTAAGCAGTTAACGGATAAAGGAGGAAGGATATTTTAACCTTACCTTTGTCATTAAATAATTAACATAGAATAATTATAATATCCTATTTATTATCACTGTTATCGTTGACAGACGCAGACAGATATTTACTTTCAATCAGTTATCTGGAAATACTAAACTCAATATTTAATATATAAGTACCTACCTAGGTACCTACTATTTATGCTGCCCTAAATGGCTAGAAGCATTTTGAAGAGCTCCCCCATCATAGAAAAATAACAATTATAAACTACCTACATTTAAAAACACCGACATCAACCCCCTCTTTTTTAAAGTCAATATCCTAAAACCCTCTTAAGTGTAACAAACACTTTCCTGAAAACCGCATCAAAATCGGTTCAGTTATTGGCGAGATAACTGCGCACAAACAAACACACATACATACATACAGGACAGGTAGAACTGAGAAATCCTTTTTTTATTTTTGTAGTCGGTTAAAAATAACGGTACTTATGTAGCAATCTAATCACTAAAGCAAGATTTTGAATCAACGTACCGTTTGATCTTGATTGTATAAAACATTTAAGCGAAACCTCTCATGAAATGTGTAAGAACATTTTTGTTGAGAGGTTACCAACCCAAGTAACGCCGAAAATATTAAAAACCTCGCAAGTGATAACTTACCACCTACGATCCTTTTATACACAGAACAATAGCAGAAACCAAATAAACTCCAATAAAAGTTTATTAAACATAGTATTTTCGTTGTGGAAATGAAAGAATCTAATAAAATTTCTTCCCAACTGTCGCGGACTGCAGGACGGCTACTTAATAAAGCTAAATAGTATTCTCAACGTCTCGAGAGCTCAGGGCGGGAAGTGAATTTATTTCAATGTTCAATCTTCGTCTAAATATGCACTATCTAACTTGGACACTGAGCTGCACTCGTCTCAAACAATTTAACTTGAAACTGAGTTATAGTCGAGACCGAAGTGTTATTCCTTGGTTTGATAAAATAAAAAGGTCCTGACATAAAACGAACGTCAAACCAAGCATCATCATTTTAAAAATCCATCTACAATTTTCAAGACTAAAGAGAATAAGATCTCACAATTCGAAAACTTAATACAAAAAATGTTTGGTCGCCCCTACCACAAAGTTGTTGGTAGATTTAAAAGGCTTTGTTGCGCGCAAGTACTCAATAAAGGCGTCTTCATCCCAAGACTTTAACACTTAACAATTAAAATAGCTGATCAACGAAGTTTGCTCTGAATGCGAAAAGCGAGCTATTGTACTCGGTGCAACATCTGGGAACAACTTTAACTAACTTCGCACCAACCAATAAGTTTTATAAGTAGACTGTGATGCTAAGTAACTACACGGAAGCGTATGAAGGGAATGTTTTATATTTTGAACAAAAAATTATATGTGTGAGAGTCTTAGAGTAGGCAACATGTGTGTGATTTATTGGGTTTTTTTTGAGGAAGGATATGATTACCCCTTCAATGACTTCTTCTGCCCGGGTAAGGCGGGAGGGAGTGTCAGACTCTTATTAATAACTAAAAACCACCCCGTTCCTACTCCTGCACTTCGAGCCGGAACCCCTTTTTATGGGAGTTTCCGAACTTAGAACTGTTTTTTTGAATAGGTATGTGTAGGTATATGTAGGCTGTAAGTAGGTATCTATTTAACAACTATGTAGGTACCTTCCTATCAGTACCGAATATTAAATTATTCTATTGATTAAAACGTATATATAAAACCAATACTACAATAATTTATGACATCATCAACTACTAAAAGTTTTACTTAAACATTTTCCCACTATAAACTAAAAGATTTTATAAACTACATTTAACCCATTCCAGCTGCCTTATAAATTCGCGAGTCGGGACGCAGAGGAATTCTGCATTATGTAGAGGATTTGAGTGCGTCGGCGGGTCCCTCACCCACTGCTCTTTATAATTCCCACTGAAAGTACCTACGCCACGACCCAACTGACGTATCCTATGGTAATTTACATTCAATTCCTCGTTTTGTCCTTTCAAGAGGAACAAATTTTTTGATTGATAATTAGGTACATCTCTATTTTAATTTAATTACCTATGTACCAATGTAGGTACTGTTTCAGATAAATTCAACAAGCGGGATTTTCTATTTTTGCCTTTAAAGCTTAGAACACTGAACTGTTTCTTAGATTTTAAAATAAAACATTTTTTTGAAATCTGCAATAAGCAATTAATTAAACAATTTGTTTAAAATTAGACAGTAAAAAAATAATACACAAAGTAAAACTCTTATTATTTATGTTATGTAAAATTATTCAACAATTTGGCTCGGTGTAAATCCTAAATATAATTTGTATGTACATAACAATTAACCAAAAATCAGTTTTGGTTCACCATAACTTATTTACATGAAATTGCATATTTATTTATTTCATTTCTTATCATGAGATTTTTTCCTTTCCGATATAAGAATATTTGCTGCCGTTAACATTGTTATTGTGATTAAAAATGTTATTATTTTTCCAATTAACATGACATTTCATTCTATTGTATTCTGTATTGATAGAGAAAAATATAATAGTATAATATCCCTGTAAAATTAACTTCATACAGTCTTTAGTAATATTCTAGACATACACATATTGCGGTATTACAATTCATCAATAGATATGTATCCAAAATTAGTAAGATCATCTATCATTGTTGTTATAATTGTTTTATACTTTTCCACAGCCTTATCTTTCTCCTCCTTGGTACTCCAAACATGTTTGCTCCTCACATGTCCCTCCTCTTGCAAACCATTTGACAGCCATAGTGCGGTGTTAGCTGTTATCAAGCAAGCAGGTGCTACCACCTTCATGTCACTATCAAACATTTGCCTAGAATATAAGGTCTGTGATGAGATACCGGCCTCTTTTATTGCTATTTCAAACGTCCTGTAGTATATTTCCATCAGCTGCTGCAAGTATTTGTTCCTCAGCTCCGAGTTTGTACTGCTCAATATTAGATACATCACATCAAATGCTGGACTACACTTTCTTGTTGTTTGATAGTCTATCATGCATGCAGACACCGGCTTGTTACCCTGCAAAAAAAATACCGTTCCAATACACAACAGAAAAATGATGTATGGATGACCGAAACAATAAACAAAGATCATTATTATTTTGGAGAAGTAAGAAGTCTTTTTTTCATACTATCTTATAACCCTGTACATCAAGTCAGTGTAACAGCAATCCTAAGTAAACAATACTTGCCTCATATTTAAACATAATATTTTCTTTCCAAACATCCCCATGACAAATACAAGTATTTTGTACTGAAAAGACGGCGGCTTTAAAATATTTGGCACAGTTCTTCCTTAACTTTTGTAACACTGGGGTTATCTCTGAGGCCGGAAACTTTTTCAGTGCCTTATCTAGTCTATCTTTCATTATATCCATGTACCTTGAGTTTGTATTTTCAGTCAAAGGCACACATATAGTCATAATGTCCTCAAACTGCTGAGGTTTCTTATTTTGTAAAATAAATGACAGAGAATGCAGTTTAGCAAGACTCTTTAGAGATATCAGAGTGTGATCTAGATCCAAGAACATGTCATGTACATAGGGCCTATATCCTTCAACAGTCATGTCCTGCAGAGCTATAGCCTCCTTGAGGTATTCTTGGTGAACATAGTAGCATTTAGGTATAACATACTGGGACTGGATTGGCAAATGTTGTTGTATCTCCCTGTAGGCTTTGAGAAGAGTAGAATACACGTATGTTTCCCTCGCAAACATCACGGTTACGGCACCGCTCACTCGATACTCCTCGTTAATCGGCGCCAATTTTAAAACTATATTGTATGACACTGAAAACCCATTACGTGTACCGGACAATGTGATCGGTATTAATTCTCCAAAGTAATTCTGTGCCATATTCACAAACTTTTCTTGTACAAAACTCCAATTACTGAGCTGACATACTATTGCTATACGACGTACTACACCACTTAAATAGTCTTCGGAAATATGTGACATGTTGAACCGGTCTATGAAGATGTGTTAAACGCTTTGTTTAAATAACTTTTATAATTTATTTTGTTGTTTAACCAAAGTGTTTACTTAGATCTTGAAATTGGTAAACAAAAGATTTGAACACAACACAATGAAGTGACTTTGTATTGACTTGTATTGACAAAGACAATCTATCTCAGATATCAGCCATCTGAAGCTGTCAATGTCAAACGCGGTCACACAAGTCAAGAAATAATACAGATAACGCATAGGAAAAAACTTTTACAATTATTATTTAAATGTCGCTGGTCGCATGTCGGTATTGTATGGTATTAAAATGATGATTTTGTTATAGGAATAATAGATTCATGAATTTTCACTATGAATAGCTACCTGTATAGGAAACCTAAGCAATTACTACCTACCTATTACTTCTCAAAAACTTTTCAGTTTATCCGGCAAATTACTACTCTTATCAAAATAATATGCTAAGCTGTTGAAATATTAATGAAACCGTTGGGTTAGTTTAGTGAGAAGGGTCAACCGTTAAAAGATTTAAATGAATGCAAAGCGAAAATGAATAAGACCGCCTTCATTTTAATGGTTTTCCTTCCATTGTAACTAACTAAATGTTGCAAAACTAATTGTCGAGCTGATACCTACAGCGAAACTTGAGTATGGATCTGTGTATTATATTAAAATTATGGGTAATAAGTAACAGAGTACAAAATGAAAGATCATCCGAAGGACAGCAAAATGCAGTGTATGCAGGCAAATCGATGCCCAAACATTGTGCGGATCGAGTGTAGGTAGGTACAATCAGTATATTCCTATTTGTTATTAATATCCATTAGAGCACTGGACTTTCTGTATGAGTCGGTACCTAGTGACTATAAAATAAAACCCGATTAAACTCGGAATAATTGAATTGAACTACGAGTAAGCATTACAGCACTACGGCAGCTGGCAAAAATAATTATAGCAGACATAAGCTGTAGAACAACACCTGGGACGACAGTTTTATGGCAAGATCAACTACATACAAGAAAATTGCTCCCCTAATGGACTCACATAATAACGAGATCTTAGAGCAATGTTACACCTGGATAGTCTACCTACACACTATTAGGTACCTTCACGCAAGTACCTAGGTACTTACTTAAACGTATTAAGTTTTGTTTTTCCTGATAACTATATTACTACCAACCCAGTCGGGTTAGGTAGGCATTATTTTGTTTGTTTCAAACACGCAGTTACAAACTACCTACAAGTATATTCACAGATGGCAATTGATCAACTGATGTGAACAAGAAGCCGTTGTTTTGTAGTGTAGACAAATATAAATAAAAGACATCAGAACAGCCTTTATCACGATTATTGGAACATTGCCTATTAAGAGTTTCCTATTACTAACGTAGGTAGTACTTTCATAGGTACTTTCTAAGATTTACCTACAAACTACAAACAAACCTGTACCTACATATGCCAACGGTAAATTTACTTTTATAAGATTTTTTTACTATTTAAAATAAATTATAGAGAGTTGTCAAAATAGAGTAGAATCAAATGCTGCTCTACTTACGCAGATTTTGGTATAATTAATCAACCTTTAACGTTTCTCCTGTCAGGACACAGGCCTCGTCTCCGGGACAGGTTGTAATCCATCATGCGGGCCCTGTGGATTGGTTACAACAAACAATATTACATACCGACAATACTATATTAGTAGGTTAGGTGAGCAAATAATTTAGGGCTCTCCCAGGATGACCATTCCTTCGACGACCGTCAACCGTACTAAATGTATTTTAAATTGAAAACTAGGTCGTGGCATGGATCGTAAAAAGAAGTGTGGACTTCTATTTTTGCTTTGTAGATACAAGAAAAAGAAACAAATAAGATAAGGTTTTGATGCACGATGCGAATGAATTCGCAAGTTCTTGCGATGCGTAGATGGAGCTCGCATATCGCAGTTTTTTGTACCTACGAGCCCTTAGGTGGAAATAGGCTTACTGAAGGTTACAGTCATCGGCAAACGTCCGGATTTTTTCGGTTTTAGTAGGTGACTTAGTAGCAAGTCGTGGTGGCCCAGACGCCCGCTTCTCATGCATGAGGGTGCGGGTCTGAAACCTACCAACAGCAAGTACCAACGTGACTTTTTCCGAATTATATGTACTTTCTAAGATTATTCAAACACCACTGATAATCGGTGAAAGAGAACATCGTGAGGAAACCTAAGCTTATAATAGTTATAATTTCTAAATATAGGTAAGTTTGAAATTGTCAACCCGCATTGAGCAAGCGCGGCGATTAATGCTCAAACCTTCTCCGTGTAGAGAAGCCGTTGGTCAGCAGTGGTCACTTATACGATGTTGATGAATGATGATGATGCCTTAGTAGGTTCGAAACTGTTGACTGGCGTATGCAAGAAATAAGTTCACCATAGACTCATAACATGACTGGTAGAAAATTGGTATTGCATCGTAGGTACTTACATATCTATTTTCTCTCTTCTTCGGAGATTGAAAAGCGTGGTGTTACGTTACGTTGTGCTGATTTGAAATTAGAAAATTATGTAATGCGACTGCCAATGACCTAATTACAATATCACCTATTGTTTAACTCGTCGAGTACCGGTTTTATAGACACAATTAAAGAACAATAGGTCGCGGTTACCGGTGACCGCTTGGTGTTTGACAGTTTAAAGCAGGATGCTTGACATATGTATGTACCTGATTTTATGCATGTGTTGTGTATGGTATGTGTTGTAGTTGCAACGAGTGGAGTCATCTAACAATTGACGTAGAATCACAGGTCAATAATGGGTCAATGATCTCCTTCTTTTAACATAAAATTTCCTTAGATTTATATTTTGCACATTTTCAGGCTTCTACAATATATTTTCAGTAAAAATTAAAACTATAATATTATAAAACATCATTCTTAAGTACCTGTACCTCTACTGTAGAAAAATGGGACCATAAAGTGAGAGTTAAATAAAATTATTTCCAACAAAGAATCAATTACGTATATAAAATTAAAAACATTGAAAACACTAACTCGCTTACTGGAGTACTAATAAGAATTTAAAATTGAACAGAATAACCTCTGTGATAGATACTCTTACTTAACAATAAAATACTTTCAGTCTCATTCAAATGAAGTCGTTTGTATCTAAGAGTTTATAAAAAAAGGTCAAGTGCCAGTGGGATTTATGTGCTAAGGGTTTTATTACATGATCGACCACAAAACGTTTAAAAATCTTTAATAAGTTGGCAACAGAATTAACCATCGGTTTCCGACGGTGCAATGTTTTATTTTTTTAAGGGGGGAAAATCATCGAATGACTGCTCCCGCCTGGGTGAAGCGGAAGGGAGTGTCAGACTCTTACTGACTAAAAACCACCCCGTTCCTTCTCCTGCACGTCGAGCCGGAGCCCCGGTTACCCGTTAGGTTCTCCGCGACACGTTGCAATGTTTAGCTGTTACAAGTCACAAGTAGGTACCTAGTTCATGAGATACAGCAGGCAGCTACCTACTAAAAGACCAACGGACATCAACTGTCTATTTATTCTGTATATAGCTGTCTATGCACGACACTAAAAACACACCTTAGGTACTGTCTTACAGTCACATACTTGATGTTTGTTTAATCGTTGGCAACATTCAGGGATACAATAAATGACAGAAAAACGGACAACGGAATTTAATATCAGATCCCTTGGTTTTGGCCCTCTGGATACAGATCCCTAAAAAAGAATCAAAATAATTTGCCCAATTCTTACGAGTACATCACTTGGGGAACCTTTTGCTTTCTTTATTGAGCTCATTTGTATCGAGTCCTCTCTTCGAATGACGCACATACATACGCTGCCTACTGTATTAATTTAAATAATCCTGAATTTTACGTAGGTACCATACTTTTATGGAAAATACATACATTTCGGAAGCAGTTGATAGTCCTGAACTAAGTATACCGTTCGGGGCGTTTCCAATAAAAACAGAGATGTTCAGATAAAAAGTTCTGAACGGGACCCCTTCGAACTGGGGGCCCACGACATTTTGCCGACTTGTCACCCTGCAGTGTCACCAGTGGCGTAAGCCACTGGTTACAAGTAGGTAAGTACTACTTTAATTAAACATGAAATAAAATATTCACAAAATAAATGTACTGGGCAAGAAAATACTTCTCTTATCAATCATTATAAGCTTCGTTCTGAAGATTCGGAAACCAAACAATTAAACTGTAAGCTGGCGAATTAGCCAACTAATAAAACTTTGAAACCCATGTTTCAGTGAACCGAAGTTCTGATAGTCGGTCACGCGAAAAATTCAAATTTTCCACCGAAGCACCGCTGAAAAAATAACAATAATGTTTCATAATGACTGTTATCACAAACTTCCTTCCTTACTTCCTGAAAATTTTTGACTTTCAAATTCAATCACGATAACGATTTTGAAAATTGTATTTTAATGTATAAATACTTACAACAGTCGTAACAATTGACGGAATCTCTTTTTTGCTTCGTTCTTTAACTTACGCCCGAATATCGAAACACTTGTACTTAAATATCGTTCTATCTCTGTCATTTTTCAAAGAGTTTGTAGTGACAGAAGTATTGTTGAGAGCGTTCTAAAATTAAGTGGCTTCCTAAAATTAGGTATATAACTAAAAGTCATACATCACATCTATTACGCGGTTTCACCCACTGCTCGGCTCATATTGACGTAGTGTGTGTTTTATAACCTAGAGCATTGATAGCCTTCCTCAAAATAATTATTCAATTTCAACCGGTACTTTCAGAGATTCATCATCATCAGCCTATAAATGCCCACTACTGAGCAAAGCCTCTTCTCACACGGAGAAGGTTAGAGCATTAACCACCATGAATTGATCAATCAACGCGGGTTGTGCGATTTCAAACATATAATTAGAAATTATAAGCCTAGGTTTCCTCATGATGTTTTCCTTCACCGTTTGTCAGTGGTGTCTAAGTAACCTTAGAAAGTACATATAACTCGGAAAAAGTCATATTGGTACTTGCCGTTGGTAAGTTTCGAACCCATACACTCATGCATGAGAAGCGGGCGTTTTAAACCTGCGGGCCACCACGATATGTTTCAGAGATTACCACGTTAAAACAAACAAACGCTTCTGCATTTTATTTGTCTAGATAAATTACAGGGGAAGTAGAGAGAACCAGGTTACGAGGCAGATCACCTATACGGTGGACTGATCAAGTCAAATCGGCAATGGGAAATCCAGTGTCAGACTGCGCCAGACAATCCACAAACAGGGAGAGACGGGAGATCGTGAGGAAAGCTGTATCGGCCTCCAACACAAATACGGCAGCCTCAACGTGATCACGACCGCTCTGCCAAGAGCGAAACAACAGATAAGAAGAGATAAATTACGGCTTCATATTAGCAAGTCTATCAGGCCGAGTCATTATAGTTATAAGTGGGAACTTTAACTTTAGTTTTAGAATTTTAGTACAGACACGGCCAAAGTAATTCCCACCTAGTATTCTGGGACATGACTTGGGAAAATCTCAGCGTCTTCTGTGCTGCGAAATAGAATTGTTTCCAGCTAGCTTCGTTTACAACTACGATGCATTTATAATACCTAATACGAAGTGAAATAAGACCAGAAGAATACGTGTTGAAAACATTCATGAGAATTGAGTACAAATCTTATGTTATCCCTAAATTACTTACGTTTTTAATGATGCTGAAGTGCATTCCATGGGCAAGATGGGATACCAGGTTGCTTTTTAGTCAGGTACGAGTGTGACAGTTCGTCTTCCACATGCGAGGGGTTTCTATGAGTATTCTTCACCTTGGCGATGATTATAGTGATAACTGTAATGTATAAAAATAACTATCTCTGCATCTGCGTTAAACTGTAAAGATAAGTTGAGTAAACAAAATTAAAAAAATCTAATCCTTTTTTCATTAACAGGAAATAATCATAAAATATTTACTTACCTACTAAATAATTATTACGTAGGTTACAAAGAACCGCTTATTACACGAATTTACGACTATGTTTTACATTTTAATGATCGCGCAGTTTTAATAATATCTTAGGCAAAGGGAATAACCGTTTTAAATCCGGATTAACCTTCTTGGAAATCGCGAATTATCTCGCCTCGGTGCATTTCTGCTGGCTGGCTACCTGAACAAACCTAAAGAAAAAAATATTTGTATAATATATTTTTTGTTGAACCTAATTACTTATTTTTCTTTGAAATCGGGTCGTGATGCCAGAATAGAATACATAAATTTTCACCTTCCTTATTCTTTCACCGGGTATCGTCTCTTGTATACTTTGTGACCTACAGCATTAAAAAAAAAGTAAATCATGACATTCACCGGCCGGAAAAAAAGACTACTTAAAACCACCAAGAACACGCACTTAAGTAGTTAACATAACATTGCCCTTATTATCCCCGAAGGGATAAGCAGAGGTGCACCTCTTTGGTGATGGTGTTATTAAGTGCCGTAATGTCGTAATAATGTGCACATTACGCCACTTAATACCACTGTACAATATTTTTCTTTTTTTATATTGAATTCACAAGGAATGCATTATACCTCTATGTAATATGCTATAGGTCGATATTAAGATGAGCACATTTATCGCATTGGGCATTAACCTGTAAAGATAAATGTAAGTGGAAAAATAAATAAATAAATAAATAATAAATATTTGATGGGCCGACGTTTGACCACTATCTCGCCTGGTGGTACACGATGATGCGGTCTACGATGGAGCACGTCGTCCCATAAGCAACTTATTCACTCGGGCCTTGAAGACTCCCAGCTTATCCCCTTCATATAACACCCACTTTCCACTATTCATGTTATGAGTCCCATGTAATTTGAGGTGAGCCTATTACCATATACCGGGCACAATTCTAGGCTCCGTGCTACTACTGAGAATATTTTAATAAAAATCTCAGTAATACTTTGCCCAACCCGGGAATCGAACCCGACCGACCCATCGAGTTGCACTTGCGACCATTCGATAACTCGAGCTGAAGTACTTAAGTACACATAAACACGTTTTAAAAACATTTGCATTATTAGAGAACACATTAACGCGCATTAGTAGGTATACAAAGTTGTACATTTATTAGTTCCACTTTATAACATAATCGCGCTTAACCACTAAAAGGGCGCAGCGTTAACCCTGTGACCGTAATCTAACTAATTAACTTTATGTACCAACCCTTATAAATCAAAAGGTACTCTTACTAAAGTCGAGTGGCTCCACAATCCGGATGGAAATTTAAAACTAATTTAATTATTTTATTCATGTAGTTATGCTAGTATTAAGTCGTTTACAAAGGCTAGTGTATTAAGTAGTTAGTAGTCTGGCATTTTAGGTTTAACTTTAGTACTTATTTAGGCTTTGGGTAAATGTTTAATAAACTTATTTTCACTCCTTAATTAATTATTTACTGTTTCACTACTGGTCAATAGTCTTGGAGTATTATTTTACCAATACTAAACATGAATTGTCACATAAAACATTCTTCGTTTTGTGTAGTTTAAATACCATATACCTATGTTTATTTTATAACTACTTACAGTTACCTACTACATAGAACTATTTACTTTTTATGTGTATGAAAGATTGTAATCGAAAGCAATCCCACCTATCTCTTCACTCACCTTCATCAAAAATGTTTTAGCAATTTAATTAGGAGAATGTCCCAAACAAATTCATGTTATTTAGTAGGTAGGATTCAATTCTCGTTTATACTTAGTACATAGATACACAGCACTTTATAAAACCTCAGTTCGGCTACATCCCCTCTGCATTTCAGGTGAAGGATGGAATAAGTATTCCCGCTTACCATTAAGCTTCCATTATGACAAAGTAAATATTTAAGAAATGTTAAACATTCCGTTTAAGAATGACGCGAAGACGTCTAAACGAGATATTTTCGTCCGTCCGCCGCGTCTCCAAGCGTCTTTCTGTTTATTTATCCTTACTATACACCCGGGAATTGTGCTTAAACTGAAATTATTAGTATTTGTATAATGTATAATTTTAGAATTAAGTAGAAGTCCCTGTATAAAACATCTATCTATAAAAACCCTTGCTACTACTTCTTAGTAGCTTATTACCGAGCAGAAGATATCAGATCGGACTTATACATCTCTCGGCAAGAAAATTAATACCTTTTCCCGAATACTGAAACAATAATGAGAAGGTGTAAGCAAAACATCAACAAACGTCATGACAGAGACTAATCGCCGTCGATTTCTATTAAAATAGGACCTGTTAGGCTATCATGTAACCTTCAATTTGAAAAATCGAAGTCAACTCGATCGCGGTCCGCCATGTTTGTGGCAATAATCTAGACCAATGACGGGTAAGAATGCGATTGGGTTCACTTCAAAATTTAGAATTTACAGTTAGAGAATAACCTAACAGTTCGGTTCTGAATTTTAATCAGCACCTTATTTAAGCGCTCCACTCTACATTCCGCAACAGTTAAACGTCATTATCAATCAATCAGGATTCTACTCAACACCAGAATAGCTAAACCAAGTATTTCCATTTGCATGATTACGTATCTTATTTGCTGTTGGTTCCAAGTATTTGCAGCCAATAAAATGGAGCCACGGACCTCGAACCAATGGCAATGCTGCATTTCTTTTGCAGATTAAGAAGGTCTTACTGTTACATTTTAGCGCATTCAATCTCGCTGAGATACGCTCGCGACAATTTAATCACTGAGAAAGTAAAAACTGTTCGATGAATCGTCTTGTTTGCGCAACAAAACGATGCTTGACGCTTTTTGTTTTATAAAGTTAGGTAATGTGTTATAACAAAGATTAGCTGTTATTGTGTTACATGATTGATAGGAAAAAGAGCTACGAAGTTGGTTGGTTCGAGATATACATGAAAAAATTTAAAAGAATTTATTTCATGAAAAATGGCAATTTCATAGATAAAGACCTATTATTTCTTATCAACTAAGTTTGGATCTTGGTTTCTTTATAAGTAATTTTTGTTAAAACAAGAAGAGGAATCATGACATCTAGAATTACACAGCACTGAATGCTTCTCACAGGCACATCTTATAGTAGCGGTGAGCCGCCACACACTCCGAAAGCTATGTTACTAAAGTTAATTTAGTAATATACCTAAGTATATCACTAAACTTGGACCATTTTATAATTATATTTCTAGTAAGATAGTAAAGAATCGCTTTCGTATAACTATGTTCCGGTGTATAATTATATCACTAGGGATATAACTATATTACGGCTTTATCTATTTTACTGCGACATATCCACGTTTCATTTAATACACTTGTTTATGAGAATAATTCTCAACTCCATGCAAATAAACAAACAATTCTCTTTAAACACATTAAAACTAACACTATCAAAACTAAAATCCAATTTAATTTTGCATTCAAGGTCGGGTGTGGGGAGTGACTATACCACTACCGATTCTGGACGTGACGCCATGGGGGTGAGAATGGAATCACGTCGGGTCTGGGTGACGAAGGCCATGTAAGATCGACCGTGACCGCGCCGTGAATATTAACGAAACTCAACACTTCGGCCCGGACACATCATCGGGCTCCCATCACGCATAAACTTAGAGTACACAATTCACAAGTTTCTTTACGAAATTGATATCTTTGTTCTTTAGTTTTGGGTGCATATTTGTTTATATGGTATTTTGTGATAGTTTATTATCGTCTATTGTACCTAGTTATAAAGTTTCTTATTAATTGCTAGCTTATTAGCTGTAAATAATTTCATAACTAGTTCCTCCTAATCAATAATTTATAATAACTGGTTAAGTAATAGGTACCTACATTATACTACTCGGAATCGGCTTACTACTTGGAATCGACTTAATTTTGAGATGTAAAATCTTCACTTTTAAAACCGTTCCCTGTGTGACACGACATCATTATTTTTTTAATGCGAGTCTCTGATTATTTTCGACGTAAGCATTTTCCTGTTTATGAAACACACAAATAGACAATTATTTTTCTTTTATTCATTGAAGGTCTCCATTGTGAATAAAACCGCGAGTGTTGTCTTAGTTTCATAGTAGAAAATGTCTGAATCCATAGACAGTGTGCTATAAGCCTTAGGGATTTGCCTGTAGTTTTTAGAATGGATTTCCACAATAGCCTACATTCCGAACAATACATAGGACCGAGCTACGGAAATGAATGAAAACCATCTTTTAATAAATACATTGGAGTATTATTTCTGCAGATGAATTGATATTAAAGCCACAGAACATGCACAGTATTATACAATATTTTATTTTTTATAATAACTATCGTGAGACATACAAAATTAGCTAGAAATCGCGGGTTACTCACGTGAATATACTGAGAAAAGCTCTACTAGTTTCGACGTGGCGACCGCGCACGCTGCTCATGAGGAAGAACCCCTCTGTGGTTCGAAACTAGTAGAGCTTTTCTCAGTATATTTATTTGAGTAAACCGCAATTTTTAGTTAATTTAATATTGTATTTACTCTTTTGCACAAACAAATAACTTTTCACAATCCTCATTAACCAATTAAGAAACCAGACATCTACTAATTAATTTTTTTGCGAATGTACGACAAAGCAAATTGAATCCGAATAAAATCACGCAACACGTGTTTTTGTTGTTGTTGTTATGTTTTCGGCTTCCTCACGTTATAATTTGACGAGGAACTCAACTAATTTAAGCCATGCTAGAGGCTCATATTCATGAACACAATTCCGCGACCCGCGACGCGGCAACTGTCACACTGCATGAACAGGGCTTGAAAATAGTCGAGTTCCTCGTCATACAGTTACGTAAGTAAGCCGAAAACATAATAATTAATTTTGTATACCTATATCACGAAAGTTTGTATAGTGCCTAATATCATTTTAACAAAATAAATTGGTTTCAAATATCAAAATACTCATTGAAAAGTGCATATAAATCGAGTTGAGAAACATTTTGTTCGTAGCGAGGCAATAAGCGAACTAATGCTGAACTAGAGTGGTGCTCGTTGTCGCACTTATGAATATTTATAAATCCTAGTTCACAAATAAAATATCCACAATATTTTTCTACAACAGAACAATGTCACGATCGTTGGCGACGTTTCTACGGACGTTGTATGACAGCGAGAATGTACTACAAGGCATCATTTTCAAGTTATCATTTCATTCGTAAATTATATTATTTATTTCGTGAAGTAAATCAGTAATTAAGAGTAGGCGTTATTAGAGACATAATTTTGACCGCGGCTTCGCGCGTGTTACCAGGGTAAAAAGTAACCTTTGTGTAATACCAGACTATTATCTATCTTTGTTCAAAGTTTCATATAAATCCATTCAGTATATTTTGCATAAAAATAGCAGCATACATCAAACTATCACGTTCCTAATCATGGAAGAAGCACGGGCCTGCGGACGGCGAGCATGGGTAGCTCGCCGCCCGACCAGAAACGGACCCGAGATTACGGCGCGACGCGTTCCGCGCGCGCCTTAAAGACTCATGAGACCACCACGGATGGGGCCCAATAGGGCTGATACCGATATGGAGCAAAGAGCGCGGGGGACTTAACGGGTTACTCCGGCTCGGCCTCTAAGGGCAGGATAGAATTTAAAAAAATCATATAGTATCAAGAACTATGAAGAAATTACAAGAAAATGTTCAATGGAAACAAAACAGTTCACTCTAAGCTTCTATATAAATGGAAATGACACTTATATTATATTTAACACGTGACCGTAACCCGACAATTCGCAAGCAGCGCCCGGTGTAAATTGTTAGTCGGGCGCGTTCTCGCGCAGATTGAAAAGTAAACCGATTCGGGCCACGTCGACGCAGTTTATTTGGCGTAATGCCTTGTTCGCACTACGCTAGTAATTTGGTCGAGTAGCGAGTATTTAGTAGTTCTCTCTCGCTTTGATTTTGGGACCGACGCGAAAGAGATCTACTAAACACTCGCTACTCGACTAAATTACTAGCGTAGTGCAAACAAAGCATAAGTGGCCCAATACAGAGCACTCTGCAATTTGTTTTTATTACAATACACCCGTTCTGACAATCCCTCTATACATCCTCGTTACTGCTCCAAGTTCCCGAAGCCACATTAAAAGCTTTGTCACTTTAATTCTAGTGGTTTATGTATTTATTACCGCTATTTATACTTATTTAGTGATCTTTGCTGCGGTTTCACTCGTTTTGTTTCTGGTTCTGTTTATCAAATTTCATGCTTTTAAGTTTTTATGTATGAACTATTTACGTTAATCACACGATTCATAGTTAAATGTCTTATCGGAAAATGGAAAAGTATTTCCAAGTGAGCTGCTATCTACACACAAAACCAATATAATTCTCATAGCTCATTCTTAATAGAATTACTAATAGTCTCATTAACAATCTTTGAATGTATTTGAACTCAAACCAAGATAAAGCGGTATTGTCTTTAATATCAATAAAGCAGTCTGAGTCGATAAATATAGCACGATGATAAGATTGGATGCTAAAATTAAAGCCGCAACCATCGGATAATGAGTGTAAGCACTGTGAATGTGAGTCGCTCAGGCGATACTCTGCTCAATTTTCCAATCGAATAAACTTTATCAGTTACTAGACACTCGTCTGTTGTTAACAGCCCGACAATAGAAACAGAAGAACAACAATCAACCTACCTAACAAGTAATTCAGAATCTCAACAAATTCAATCAATGTTTTGACAAAGTCAAAAGTCAACAAAGCAGTTAGCTTGTTCACCTAACTTATTCCCTGCCGTAATGTGATTGAAGAGTTTCGAAAACTTTTGACAACCCTGATAAAGTGTCCGAAATGTTGTTGCATCGCTGTGTAATATAAAATTAAATCGGCGTAGTAACTCGTAGCTCGTAGTACGCTACACTGCTACGCGCGTCTACGAATGTGCTACGAGATGTCAATGCCCTTAATATCGCTTGCGGCGAATACTTAAAGGGTTTAGTAATATCCACCTATCTGTTCGATCCTATAACACTTAAAGTAGAACGTTTGAAGACAAGTCCCGCCAATTAGTCGGCAAACTTTACCTACTAGAAAGTTCTTAATAGCACCGCCATTGCTAGCGCTCCTTCACAAAATCAAATTGTATAAAACAACTCAAACTCACTGCTGAATTAAATTAGTCACATTAACATTGTTATTAGATTTAATGATACCAAAAAATTCTTCGTTACAAGTCCTAATTTGTTTATAAGCTTCATTATAATGGTATTAGTTTGGTTTGGCTATGATTTCGGCGTCATTTGCTACAATTAAGCTTAGCATAATTACATACTAATAGTAGACTCTCAAATCAAAAGCAAATAGAGTTGTTGTTTTATCTGTGTTATTATAGTAGAAGACAAAACGTCAATCCAGAGTTATGACAATTATGAACTGAGAGGAACCGTAGTGACGGGCGACGGGACAATTAGAGCTGCCCGGCCCAGCCGGCACACTGCCATCTCTAACGAACCGAGTACTGGCAACTTAGAGAACAGTGCCTTAAAACAAAATGAATAAACTAAATGTTTAAAGTTATGAATGAAGCGTTAAAATTACAAGATTATTTTTTAAACCTATACTATAGACTCATATGATTAAAGTCTACTTTTAATTTTAATACATACTGGCTTGACAGCCTCACTGGCCGAGTGGTCGCAAGTGCGACTGCCGGGCAAGGGGTCTCAGGTTCGATATCCGAGTCGGGCAAAGTATTACTGAGTTTTTAAAATAAAATCTCAGTAGTAGCTCGGAGTATGGAATTGTGCCCGGTATATGGCAATAGGCTCACCCTTTATTACATGGGACTCATAACATAAATAGAGAAATGTAACAACATTGTACAGTGGGATATCGTGTACCTCTGCCTACCCCTTCGGGGATAAAACGCGTGATGTTATGTTACATACTAGCTTCTGCCAGCGTTAGTAGTTTAATATTTATTTTTTATTTATTTATTTTACATAAGTACAGATACAGACGACAGATTGAAATCGTACACAACAATCTTAATTATAAATAGTGAGCGAACCTGAAGTCCAATTACAGCTGTACATAACCCACTTATATCAAATTACATAACAATTCCCAAATGTTAATCCATTTTTCTGTAATAAATTTTGTTCAATTCTTGAAAACTAAAAACTTAAAAATATCTACTAAAACTAAAAACTAAAAATTATCTACTATACAAGAAATCAAAGGTAACAAAAGGTACAAAGGGAACAACTAAGTGAGTGAACAACAAACCTGAAACAATGGCGTAACGACACATATCATGCTCATCGAGTTTCACTGTGACACAGAAGGAATTTTTTAAAAGCACTGAGTTTGTCATGAAATATATCCACTTCAGCGCAAATAGAATTATAGTTTTTACACATTCTATATAGAGGATTGTTTTCTGAGACATTATTATTGCATGTAGGAATATTAAACAGTCGAGGAGTACGAACAGATCGAGTCGGTATTCTTAAATTTAAATACTCAATTAGGCCACTATCCATTGAACAGTGAACAATTTTATGGAGGATACATAAGTCGCTCATCCACCTTCTATGCTCCAAAGTTAACAAGGAGAATCTCTGCAGCCGATCTTCATATTGGGGTATTTTGCGTCTTAACCCACATTTTGAGCACATAGCTCTTACAAAACGTCTCTGGATTGCCTCTATCCTATCCGTATGGACGGTATATATTGGTGACCATACCGACGAACAGTATTCCAAGATGCTCCTTACCAAAGAGCTATATAAAACTATCATGGTGCTAGGGCGTTTAAATGGTTTTGCAGATCGGAGCACGAATGAAAGCATACGGTTTGCTCTACTACATATTGACTCGTACTGAGGTCTAAAAGACAGAGGGGAGTCAAAAACCACCCCAGATCGCGCACAACTGTAACTCTCTCAATAATGGTTCCCTGAATGTGGTAACTATACTGCAATATGTTCTTTTTATTTTTTGTGAATGTAATAACCTGACATTTTTTTATATTCAGAGACATGCGATTCCTACTGCACCAATCAACAATAGTATCGATGTCTGTTTGGAGAGTTTCACAGTCACTACGATCAGATATACGTTTACAGCTTTATGTCATCAGCATAGGCCAAACACTCACTTTTGATCACACCCAATAAGTCATTAACAAAGATTAAGAACATCAATGGTCCTAGATTGGATCTTGAGGTACGCCCGATGTTGCCCGGTATGGAACAGAATCATATCCACTAAGATTAACCAGTTGGGAACGATTTAACAAGTACGATGTAAGCCATCTATACAGATTGCCATGCATTCCCATACCACGAGATTTTGCCAATAGAATAGAATGGTCCACACGGTCGAAGGCCTTAGAAAAATCTGTATATACCGAGTCAACCTGCGTTTTACAGTTAAAGGATTCGCATATATAATTTGTATAATGCAGCAGATTTGAATTCGTGGACCTACCCGCCACAAAACCGTGTTGTTTTGGACTCAATATATTTCTAAAGTGGCAATATATATGCTTATATATAAAGCTTTCAAATATTTTGGCGAAGCAGTTAAGAACGCAAATCGGACGATAGTTTGAAACGTCCCCCTATCGCCCGACTTGTTATATCGGGGTAACCCTGGATATCTTCCACAATTCCGGGAAGACTCCCTCACTCAGCGACTTACTGAAAATGATATGCAAGGGATCTACCAACGCCGCCGCACATATACTAATAAACACTGGTGGAATACCGTCAAAACACTACCCTTAGTCAAATCTATCCGTTTTAATTCACTTAGAAGGTCGCTCTTCGCAATTACAAGTCTCCAATCGTAAAGTTTGAAGGGTCACAATCCGGGATACAAATCCTGGTGCGCCAGCGCAATAAACCGACGAAAAGTAGTCGCAAAGAGGTTGACAATATCGGTACCTGAAGAACCAATTTTATCATGATAGTAAACATGACTGGGCACGGTATTGGTAACTTGTTTGCTTTTGGTATACCGCCAGAATGCTTTGATATTGATTTTAAGATCCTCCTCTATTCGTTCAATATACGTCTTGAAACATTGCCGTGCAAGCACTTTCGCCCTAGCCCTGAGCATTGAAAACATGTCATAATCTCTTGGATTCCTATATCGTTTAAATCTAGTGTGGGCTTTGTGCTTGGTTGCTAGTAATTTTATGAGACTTTTAGAGAACACGCTGGGTACCTATTGCCAGAAGCCTTAGACTTCGGAGTGAACCTTTCTATAACGGTGTAAAGATGATTGTAAAAGAACAGAAAAACTCATTGCACCCATATTCAAGGCATGATTATCCAGTCTATCTTTCCAATCTCTCGCTTACGCTATCAAATCAGTTTTTCTATAGCAAAATTTGTTAACCGAACTATTTTGACGAAGAGTGGAAGTACTGGTTTGTATTATTATTTCAAATGGCGGGTGATGATTGTCAGACGACTTATAGGAACTCCGGAATCACAGCAACTGTCTCAGGTCCATCCACAACACTAAGTCGAGAATTCGATTATTTTGGTTCGTGTGAAAATTCAACTGTCGTATCGGATGTAGTTGAAACAAATCATAGATAGACCTAGACTTCTCGCAGCTATGATCTACAGGACAGCCTGTTTCGGGCGACCAGGTTATGTTACCCAAATTGAAATCCCCCACAATGCAAGTTAAAAAATTATCATTAATTCTGTGACCACACACACTCAAAAAACCTTTTACTATATGGGTTGGCAAATAATCAGGAAGGTATACAATGCACATATTTATAGTTATAGATTCATCTACCTTGATTTGCAGCCACAGATCCTCCACATGCTCCGATTCCGATCCGTCGATCTGGCATTCGTACAGAACATAAAAGTCAACAATGTTCACACCACTGGTATTGAGGAGACAACGGAAGTTCTACTCGATGAGCTTATCCCTGACGATGTATTCGAGACAGACAATGATTACCATCAACAGATTAGGTCGTGGGCAGCTATACCGCCTGAATCACCAGTGTCTGATCTACCGTCCATCAACGAGCTCGTAACTATTGTTAAAACTTTGCCTTTAAATAAATCATCTGGTGAAGACAAAGTCTCAAATAAAATGATAATAGAAGCATGTAAATCCGCGGCTGATGCGATCCTAACTGTATACAACCGTTGTTTCGCGGAAGGTGTCTTTCCTCGTGTATGGCGACGTGGATTCATTCGCATAATCCCCAAAAATGGAAATAAACCCCGATGACCCTAAGTCATACCGGCCTATCACGCTTTTGCCATCTTTAGGGAAACTACTTGCGACTTATCGTTCCTCGTTTACTGCAGGTGGACCAAATTCCACAACAATCAATTTGGTTTCACTGTAGGAAAGTCTACTGTCGACGCGGCTCTTTCTGTCCGATCCATGGTAAATTCGTCTGAGCACAGGTATATAGTAGGCATTTTTCTGGACATTTCCGGTGCCTTTGATAACGCATGGTGGCCAATGTTACTCTTAAAACTGAAAGGTCGAGGCTGTTTTGGTAACATATATAAATTAAATTATACACGTATTTCCTTCACGGTTCCGTTAAACTGAAGCTTGGTCATTGTTCTCGGTCGAAGTCTTTATCAATGGGATGTCCTCAGGGCTCGGTTATTGGCCGTATTTATGGAATTTAGGATTTGATGATTTGCTCGCGATTCCCTTCTTGTAGCTGTACTTTGACTGGATATGCGGATGAGGCTTTTGCTAGTACAGTCAAATACCGCGGGGACTGGAGAATTTGGCTAAAGACTGTCTCAGTAGGATCTCGCGATGGGGCGAACGAAATCGCTTGACTTTTGCACCCATAAAACTTACCAGCTATTGCTTAAAGGAAATCTAAAGTCGTGGCCGTCTATTAAATTTAACAACGTTTCCGTAAAACGAAAGGAGTCGGTTTGCTACCTCGGTCTAGTTTTGGAAAAAAAACTTTTCTTTCATTGAGCACATTAAGGCTATTAGTGAGAAAGCCAAAATGACTTCTATGCGCTGACGCGAATTTCAAAAGCCACCTGGGGTCTCTCTTTTCTTACGCTCAGGATCATATACGGAGCAACCTACCTGGGATGTGTGTGCTACGGGGCACCTGTCTGGGCTGATAGGGCCACAATAGGCGCGGTACGGCGAAAACTTCTTCAAGGCCAGCGTCTAGCCTTGATTTTCCTGTGTAAGGCTTATAGGACGGTTAGCACTGAAGCCCTACCTGTGCTCGCGGGCGTACTTCCGGTAGATCTTGAGGTGCAGCGACGTGCTGCTATGTACTACAGTGCGAGACCTAATTTGTCAGCAAGCTTTCTAGCACAACGTGATAGAAATAAAATTGCTAGATTGTTTAAGCCAATAACGGACGTCTGGGATGAGCTTATAACTGAATGGCAGGGTAGATGGGCATCTTCTATTAAGGGCCGCCACCTATATCAGTTCTTCCCATCCGTGCATGAGCGGCTGGAGAGGACATGGTTGGAGGTGGATCACTGTGTTGCCCAATTTCTTACTGGCCACGGCAACTTTAAAAGCAAATTGTTCTCATTTAAACTTATTGATTCACCATGGTGCCAATGTTCGACAGTGGATTTGCAATACGAGCAGTCGGCCCATCACATACTCTGGGAGTGTGATCTCTGGCAATATGAACGTAACACTATGTTGAATAATTTAATTGTTTCGTCAGGTGTAGCTTATTATACGGACCTTGTGGAATCCAGAACAAATTTCCGTGCGTTTAGGCGTTTTTGCCATACCTATTATTGGAAGCAAGTATAACAGCTCACACATAGGACCCACTTAGTTTTTTAGTCAAATTTCCGTGGTGCTTGGCGACTGGGCTTCACCCAGTTGTACAGTCTCTTCTTTGTGCCTTTAGGCTTAATTCATTCTGTCTCCTGCAGAAATTCACCGAGGGAAGTGGAAACTATAGTTTTTTCTTCTCCTCTTATAATATCTTCTGATTCATTTCGTTGCGGGAACCAAGACAGTTACTCATGTCCCTGGGACGCGCCGGACTTCAGTGTTCCGGTGTTTTCATGGTTGTATCTACTGTAGATCCTGGCTTACAGGAGTTGCAGCGGTTTTGGGAGGTTGTGGCGGGCTTGTCCCATAAAAAAAAAAAAAAAAAAAATGCTCCGATTCCCAGTCCCTTCTACACAGGATCTGAAGCTTTTTGGAATATGCAACCAGCACACCCCCACCATGACTTTTTTTGTACCGAGTCCGAAAACCAACATCCCGATCCCTTCGCAGTACCTACACAGTATCTGTCGTCAAATATTAAGACGTAGTTTCTCGTAGTTCGGATGCTGATGAGATACAGGAAAGCTAGCCAAAGTATGTATACCTATATTATGAAACCTGATTTAACAGACAAATATAGTTTGTTCGCGTAACGAATGCAGTGAATCATCAATGCAACTGTAAGATAAAGGTGAATTCACTGTGGTGTTAAATTCAAACAAAATTATATTTTAAAAGATTAAGTTATTAAACTTATTGTTTTTTTAATATAATTTGTGTTCAATTTATAAAATACACTTAAAAGTTTATAATTGGTTTAGGCGGCGGGGCTGGGCCGACAGACAATGATGACTTACTGCATTCTTAACGCGAACCTACAATTGGGTAGTTTCCAGGGTATCAAAATTAAAAATCTAATTAGTCCGTCAATTAGATAACAAAAAAATATTAGACACGTATTTTTTTATTTTCTCGTATTAACTTACTACACTTAGATAAAATGGCGCTAATTGCGGATTGGGAGGTCTTTACGTCAAAACGTGCTACAAAATATGGCACGCTGTGACGTCACACGATACTTCAAATTAATATATCGTCGAAAGTATTGAATTTTGTGAGAAAAGAAATAATACGTGTCAAATGTTTTAAATTAATGTACCAGACGGACATTAAAATAAAATTTAGGAAACTACCCTATTACATAGTTTAGAATTGCAACGCAATCACCAGTAACAAATCCCTTGTTAAAGCATTATATACGCATCTGTGGAAGAAAACTAGTTAAATTGCATTTATGCAATGGAGTTAAAGTTTAACTTACTGCAGAAACCACACCCGGTTACATACGGTAACAGCTTCGCTCGCTTAAAGGATAAAGAGGTTTCATTTGCGGTATTAAGTTCTGAACTGCACACGATAAGTAGTAAGCCTTGCATTCACCGCAACTTGCTATTATACAGCTATTTGTATGTAGGTGTATTGAATTGTTATGTTAACATACAGTTGCATAATAACCTTGAATAGTTTTTTAGGTTTTGCAGCTACTGTTTTATACATACCTTTGCGAAAGTAAATCCTGGAGGCTAGAATGCGTTCATTCGAATATCGAATAATTACTGGACATAGGGGATTATTTACAATTACAAACCTCTCGCATGTTTCTGGTACACACGGGTGTACGAGAAACGCGCACCGATTGGATATTTTTTCTGTGACGTATATTTTCAAGTTTGCAATCCGTTCTTTATTTGATTGAACAGAATAGTTAATTCGCTTTTCTATTAAAATATTGACCCGTGTGTACGAGAACACGCGTTTACCCGTGTGCACAAGAGGCGCGCGAAAGGTTAAGCAAAATTTCGACACACATGCTACCATGTAGCAACAGTAAAGTGCTCAATTGAAGAATGCTTTCACGCTTGAAATGAGTATGCATTATTAAAAGTACGTTAAAATAAACACTACATACCTTTTAAAGGTATCCCAATTGATTTTTCAACATCCATCCCACATACGAATCGTCGATTCTCAAGTCTCAGCGACTGGTTAATATATGAGTATATGACACATACCTTCCAGTTTAAAGACATGTCGATATCCTCACGTATTCCACCTTGATATTTTTGAACTGTGAGAATGGAATCAATTACAAAACCAGAACACGAATGCGTCTGTCAAAATTAAATTATGTTCGCTGATTTCAGCAGTACCTACCACTGATCTTTAAATAAAGAAGGCCTGTAGCCTATCACCATGGACTGTCACCGCCTATTTGATGATGTTGTTTTTCAGTAACAGCAATGAGTCTGAAATCGTAAAGAGCCCAGAGACTACACACGCTTTTGTAGGTAAAATCCTTATTTTTAGTGTGTAATCTTATTGAGATTTAATCAGATAGAAACACAGTATAATATAACTGTATATTTAATGTTTGTTAATCACGAGAGCGGACTGACGGAGCGACGAAGTGACGGCGGATATTGTTAGTTCCGTATGTGACACGCCCGGAGATATTGCAATATATTATACCTATACGTAAGTACATATGATACATGGCATACATACTTATATGTGTAAGGAAGTAATTATTATAGATACATTTATAATGATTTAATAAATACGTAAAAATGAAGGCTGATAAAAAAACAATGTTTTTTATTGAATTTCATTGAATACTAGCTGACCCGGTAAAATTCATACCGCCTAAATATTATTTTTATCACCCTTTAAACCATACCTGGACTTCCTCGAACATTTTAAGACCAAAATTAGCCAAATCGGTTCAGCCGTTCTCGAGTTTTAGCGAGACTAACGAACGGAAATTCATTTTTATTTATATAGATAGATGAAACTCGATTTTTTATTGAAATCCATCTCAAAATGATGTTTTCTAGTGCTATATTATATGCTCGATCTTTAAGATTACAATTAACTTTGAGTTAATTGTGTATTTAGTTTTGTGGATATAGGACACAAACCTTAAAAAGTTCTACTAGGTTCGAGTCACAGAGGTTTTCAGTATATTTACGTATGTAAATTTTAGTTAATTCAGCATGTCTCACGATAATTGTTACAAAAACATATTTATCTATGTTGTTATTTACTCTTTTCACGGAAAACAATACTCATTAGTTAGAAAGAGGTACAGTAAATATTAAAACTTTCATACTCGATACTGACATTGATACTATTTCATGGTTCCCTTCGCCTTGACCATATCACTGAGCAAACCTTGACATAGTCAGTCATTCTCCTTGAGGCAACACTTTTATACCTGACATTCACCTTCTACCAGCTACAATACAAACATATTGGAACTTCAAGGACTATGACGTGTTTGAGGAGGAACAAACACTGCCAAGATCATGACATTGAAAACATGTGATACCTGTATATTCTACACAGCATTACCATCAGTCAAGGTAAGGACAAACGAGCGTTATTGAGTTATTGGAATAATAATTACATTCAGAAGACTTCAATCGATTTGATTCATGGCTCGGATACTTAATTATTAAGTATTATTGTAAAAAGATTACTCCTCATGGTACCTGGGACAGACTTAAAATATTATTAATGGTGTAAAGTCACCGATGCTGCTTAAAAATGCATCACTACTTATTCCATTCGAGTCGACAATAAACGATTGCTACAAAAAAAAATTCACAAGACAAACTGTAGACTTTAGGTTAACATATAAAAAATAAGTTCGTTCCGTAACACCTTATCTCTGCAAAACATCTTATCTATCAGCCACACCTTCCTATCCATATCAATAGCCACTAAATCATTGAAGATACAGCGGCACCCGATAAACCTCGAACGACTACTGATAATGCCAAACCGTCTTCTCTAACTCAACCGGTTTTTACTCGCCCGGCTGCCGGATGAAAGCTTCATACATACCGGACCGATTCATCCGGCTTACTCATATAGTTGCCGCAAAGTCGACGCCGGCTGTCCGGCAACCGGAGTGTGGGAAAAGGTGCTTAGAGAAGCGAGCAAAAACTCCATGTGGCCACCCCTACAAATGGGAAATTTATCCTACGGGACAGATGCGATAAATACGCTTCGAACCATTAACCGTTAGTCTGAAACAAGCTCACTCCACACAAATATATTTTTAGAACCTTCAGAGAGACTGCGAACTGAATACGTTTGTTAATTTAAGGCCTTCTTGTTACACTTGTCGCAAACGTTAGGAATATGAATCAAAGAAAGAATTATTGGATTTGTCAGGTCTGAACAACAAGAGATTCGTTGGGTTATATAGTGATGCTTATAAAAACTACATAACTATTGAATAATGGAATTGCGACCTACGTCTCTAGAAAATCTAATCACAATAATTATTTATTAGCTTTGTGCTACATTCAACAATGCCTAGGTACTGTTGGTTTATTTCATAAACTTACTTTACGCTTACTCTAACACTATAATGACGGTCAACAGAACTTTGAAAACTTAGGAAACTGGACAGATAATTATGTCTCACAACAATTTGCACGTCCTCAACTAAGTAGTCTTTATAAACCGACCCCAGTACTGTAGGTCATCGGACACGTCATTACAGACCCTCATTCGAGACCTCACACCCTGTTATACGGAATTACCTAAGTGTACGTGGTCTTGATCAAATGCTTGTCTGGGAAAATGTAAACCGTAATACCTATTTGGGATCTTGTACCAGAATCTAAAGTATCGATTTTTAACACAACTTCTGAGTAATGTAATAACTTCAAATATCTTAAATTCAATTTGAAATAACCAAAGGTTTTCAGAATATAAACGACCACAGGCAGTTAAACTGACAAAATTACCTTAGAACTTGACAAACTAAAGAATACGAAGACTTCTAATTACAGAGAATACAGAACTACTTACATACATATTATACATATACCAAAAGTACAATATATAATGAAAAAAAAAATTGAAACGAAACTTACAAGACACTGAATGGTAGATGGTAGAATGGTATATTTTACATACGTGAATATTTAACAAAAATAGCACATAAAGAATAAGGTACACATCACATCAGATTGGCTGAGTGAACAAAATACTCCACAAAAAGAAATCCATTTTGTTTTTTCGTACCACAAACAAATGAAGACAAACAAAGTTGCATGGCGTAATATCTTCACGTCATTCATGGGGCCTGTTATAAAGTTTTGATATTACATTGCCCATAACTTTTGGGGCACAAAGATTTTGGCCGCTGACGTCGGCACGTTGTTCCAACAAACTTATAAATAACATAGTGACGGGAATCATTCTGTAATTCATTTTGTTGCTACGTGGTTGTCGTGATTTAAATAACATAAGTTTAGGTACTTCTTCTTGATTACCTCTATGATACATTTGTATTACTTTTATGGCTTCTGTGTTAGAAAAGAATATCTATACATATAATAAATCTGTAGAAAAGTAATTTTTGTACATTGAAGAAATTGAAAAAAAAAATAGCCAGCGTGTTAAAAGATAACCAACAGAACCCATTTCCATCATTTTTGAAATTGTTGTCTGTTTGTCTGTTTGTCTGTTTGTTTGTGCGCGCATCACGTAAAATCTACGAATTCAAACCAGACAATGCTTATATACAAAAATTCTACGCAGCTTGAGGTATAACTTAGTTTTTGTTTGATCGAAATCGGTTCACTCTATCAGAAGATATGATTAATTTAGTGAGTTCAAGAAGTAAAACATTACAACACGCAATTCAGTATAGTACTCGAAACGAGTCCTTTGGAAAATAGGTTTCGTTTGATCATTGGTTTGAAGTCCGAAGTAAAGATACTACTAAATATTTTAAACAAGTAGAATAGGCTATAGGTATTTTGAAATCTGGCCCTTTTTTAAGGGGGGAAAATCATCGAATGACTGCTCCCGCCTGAGTGAGGCGGGAGGGAGTGTCAGACTCTTACTGACTAAAAACCACCCAATTCCTACTCTTGCACGTCGAGCCGGAGCCCCGGTTACCCGTTAGGTTCTCCGCGACTCCGAATCTGCATCGGCCCTGTTGGGCCCCATCTGTGGTGGTCTGATGGCTCTTTGAAGCGCGCGCGGAACGCGACGCGCCGTACGCTCGGGTCTGTTTCTGGTCGGACGGGGAGCCACCCATGCTCGCCGTCCGCAGGCCCGCGCTTACGGTGGCCGGAGATCGTCCCGCGATCCCCGACGCCCGGTGTGTCCTTCGCGGTGGCTGGGTTGCGAGGAGGCAACGCTTCGCTACCTCACGCGTCCCGCCTCCTCCTTAGCTAGCATGACTGCTTCGCAAAAGGAGGAGATGGCATCCCAGTCCCCCTCGCTCCACATCATGGCCTGCACTAGGCCCGGACGCGAGAGCTCGATAATGCCGATCACTTCACTGAGGGCACGGCGGTGCTCAGCCCACGCAGGGGATTCCACTACAGTGTGTTCCACCGTGTCCTCAGGGCGGTCCTCGCAGTGATGACACCCGGGCGTTTCCTCCTGCCCAATCAGACACAGGTACCTCCCGAAACTTCCATGTCCGGTGAGGACCTGCGTCAGGTGGTAGGTGAGGGCGCCGTAGCATCTCTCAAGCCACTCCTCAAAGAGGGGACTTACCGCTGCAATGGCAGCAAGACCAGCCCTCGGTTGTGACAGTCGTTGCTGCCATTCTTCACTTATCTGGCGCGGCAGCGGAGTTGCGCCCCAGCGACGTGCCTCCGCGCTCGAGGGTGATAAAACCGTTGGTGCTGTAAAATATAAATCCAAGATGGCGGCTGCACGAAATTTTTCATTAATCGTCATGGGTGTCGTTTTCATGGTTTTCGAGGGTGGTGAAAATGATGGTGTTGTCAGAATGGCAATCCAACATGGCCGCTCCCCGAAATTTTTATTTTATCATCATGGGTATCGTTTTCACGGTTTTTGAGGGCGGTGAAAATGATGGCGCTGTCAGAATCTAAATCCAAGATGGCGGCTGCATGAAATTTTCAATTCATCGTCATGGGTGTCGTTTTCATGGTTTTTGAGGGTGGTGAAAGTGATGGTGTTGTCATAATGCCAATCCAAGATGGCCGCTGCCCGAAATTTTTAATTTATCATCATGGGTATCGTTTTCATGGTTTTTGAGGGCGGTGAAAATGATGGTGCAGTCAGAATCTAAATCCAAGATGGCGGCTGCATGAAGTTTTCAATTCATCGTCATGGGTGTCGTTTTCATGGTTTTCGAGGGTGGTGAAAATGATGGTGTTGTCATAATGCCAATCCAAGATGGCCGCTGCCCGAAATTTTTAATTTATCATCATGGGTATCGTTTTCATGGTTTTTGAGGGCGGTGAAAATGATGGTGCAGTCAGAATCTAAATCCAAATTTTCAATTCATCGTCATGGGTGTCGTTTTCACGTAACTACATTGTGTTTGGATTTGTATAATTTGTATTGATTAGAACTTTGCTCCTATGTGGATTATAACCGACCGACTTTTAGTCGGTGCCATATTTTTGACAACCCTGGCCGATGCGTTACTGTCTAGACTCTAGACGATGTCGGCATTTTACACGAGATCAAAAGTCATGAATACGAACGGAACGAATAGGGACCGGGTTTCTGCTTACATACCCAGTATGCGTACTGGTAAGTTCAAACTAGGTACTTATACCTGTACCAGTAAATACGTACATCATCCCTAAAGTAGAAGTATTTACTTCTGAGTTTGAATAGTGCCAATTTTTACAGTGAGTGTAACGAATTCGTTAAGTCGTGACCACGAACAGACGATTTGCTATCACACGAGACTGTTTGACACACCGATCTTTAAAATTTTGTCGGTTTTGTATATTGCTTTGATATTTTCCTTAAAAATGCCTCAAAGAAAAAAAAACAAAAACTTTTTTGTACAATGCTCCGGGTGGTTCAACCGCTAATCTATTATAGGGACGCATCAACGTAATCAACTAGATACCAATATTACCAAATAAAAATATACTATAGTCAGGATCTTTATTGGCAAAAAAAATACTATACCATCTTCTTGAGTGGAGTTCATATGTATATAGCCCACTGTTATCTAAACGATGTTGTTTTGTTTTCGACAACCACGCGAACGAAGTCGCGGGCACAGCTAGTTGTGTAATATACTTCATTTTATTGTGCTGCATACACTGAAAGAAATGATGTCGAAATCATTTTGCCTTTTGATTTTATCGACGGACTTGATGATTGATTGGTTTATTTTTTTTTTTTCTCAGAAATATGGAAGATACCTTTAGATAGCTACAACAGTACAACAACGTAGGAAAGGTCTATTAAGTCTATTGACAAACATTATTACACAAAATTAGTTTAATTTTCTGCTGAGCAATGCCACTATTCACAACTATACACAAACTAATTATAAATATCCTTTCATAGCAAAAACAACAGTCTTTCAATTTTAACCAAAAAGCGAAAACAGAAAGGGTAACTGAAACTTTTTGAAAGAAAAAATAGTTTAATACAAAACCCAAACAAAACAAGTTTGCGAATTTGATACAAAGGGCGGGTCAGTCATTGTTTTCATACAACCAACACTAAATATCTGTGGATATAAATCATACGGAGGGATATTACCTACTCATCAATGGCGGGAGGATGGAGGATCAAACCTGAGAGCGCGTGTGACTGACGGGGACTACTCGAAGCGCCAAGAGTTGCTGAGATTTCAATATGCCAGCCTCCGTCGCATCGCTCTTTATTACAACCGAGGAAATTTACGAAGGTACTTTTCCTTACGCAAAGCAAAATCGAGTAAGGTAAGCGAATAACTCTTGTGATATTACACCTTCGACCTAAACGTAAATCGAGGGATTTGATGGACCAAAAATGTCGTAAAAATTTATTTACCTTGCACTATTTTATTCAATTAAGCTAAGTAAACCGTCACGGGTACTTTTATCGAATGAAATATAAAGGAATGGTCGTAAAAACAAAATTACATGAATGATCAACATTTGGATAAATCCTCAGTGTAGCGACTATCACAGTCGTAATTCTTGAGTCCCGCCTTATTTCATGTAATCCAACATAAAGCTACCCAATAAACATAGAGGTCTGTTTGTAGACGGCATCCTCGAGATATAGGTCCGGTCCTTAGAGAGCAATCATGAAGAAAGGTTGGCCGCAGGGGTTTCTTAAGCCGCTCACAATCAAATTTAGCTGCATCGCGACCGGGTTAATCGAGGATTAGGTAAATTGGCTCAGATACACTGATGGGGAAATCTCCCTTCATTTTCTAAGATTGATAAACGTTATTAACCCTTTAGGATTGTCAGCGAGAATATTTTAATACTAATGACATGATTGTGAATTACGAACGTAGATTTTATGACATTTATCACTTTGCTCTTTTTAAGGATTTGCAAATTAGTTGAATGCATGCATGTCAACTTAATGCTTTCTTAATCATCGTATAGACTAGAGTGCCCTCAGTCACTGTAGGTTATTATTTATTACAATGTCAATGGCACAAATACAAAGCGGAAGTTTACTACGACCATTAAAAATTAACTTAAATTGGCACGTCCGTGAAACAGAAGGTCGTATGGTCAAGTTCAATTGTTTGAGTTTTACGTCTCATAGGAAACTAACGAGGCACGGCCCGGTACGCGCCTACATGCACCATATACCTGCAGGAGGTAACAGTCGACATGTTGTCAAACCGAGTGTAACCTAATGAAGGTCTCGCTCAAGGTGACGCAGCCACTGAAATTTTAATACAAGGTCGACTCAGTGCTTACGTAGCCACAATCAAGTTGTCAACCTTTGAAATATGATGATGTACCGCCACCGTGCGCCTCGTTAAGCTTCCTCGTGAAGTAAAAACTACATTCAGTCAGTGTACGACATCAGCATTCAAAGGACGGTCATAAACTCCTAAGATAGGCCTCAGAAATGTCGTTCTATACGAGTAACAGTTTATTCCCAACGACTGTGCCCATACCGAATGGGTTTCCTGTTCAGATAGACGAGAAGCCGAAAAATAAGATAATTTTCCTGGACGCTACACCAGTACGAACGCCGGTGAAACCAATTTCTCCAAATGCTGTGGCGCCGATGAGAAACAATCTCGTGGAGCCGCATATATCTAACGATATTATTTATGAGAATATTAAGCCAGTGTTTACGGTATTGAGAATAATGGGAGTGCTGCCCATTACGAGGCCTGCTTCTTGCATCAATCAATTTCAGATAGCGTCGGCTTCGATGTTGTATTCCGTTCTTGTGTTCTGTTCGCTGGTCAGCTACGTGCTGTACCTGTCACTCCACAAAGTCCAGATCCTACGCACAGCGGAGGGCAAGTTCGAGGAAGCCGTGATTGAATACCTGTTCACAGTGTACTTGTTCCCGATGATTGCAGTCCCGATATTGTGGTACGAAACTAGGAAGATTGCTGACGTTCTCAACGGTTGGGTGGAATTCGAGGTATGATTTCAATAAAAAAATTGTACTTAATATTATTAAACACGAGAATGGTAACCATTTGGTATATTTTTTCACACCTTAGGTTAAGAGCTACGTAGTACTATTTTACTTACGAGAAAGGATAATTCAAAATATTTCGATCACGATTACCTACAATAATGTGCATAATTACAGGTGGTATACAAACAGCTATCAGGCCGGACACTGCCAGTGAAATTATACAAGAAAGCTCTAGCGATAGCCATTATCATACCGATCCTATCGACTACGACAGTGATTGTGACTCACATCACGATGGTGCACTTCAAACCGATGCAGCTGGTGCCCTACGTGTTCCTAGAGATTTTGACATATATGCTCGGAGGCTACTGGTATTTACTCTGCGAGACCCTTAGTATTTGTGCCAATATCCTGGCTGAAGATTTTCAAAGCGTAAGTTAAAATTCATAAAGTAATTACTCATTATACTTAACGACTAAAGAAAAACGTTCTGTTTCTTTAATATTATTTCTTTTGCGATTAAAGAGTTGATCTTTCTTTATTGTTTCTGTAAATTACCAGTTAGTCTTTAATGAAGAACCGTTTCTCATAATATAGATGAACATTTAAGTGTTTTCTATAATTACACTGTTATCTTCCTTTCAGGCCCTTCGACACATAGGTCCAGCAGGCAGAGTAGCTGAATACCGTGCTCTATGGCTGCGTCTAAGCAAACTGTCCCGAGACACGGGCATTGCAAACTGCTACACGTTCACCTTCGTCAACCTCTATCTCTTTCTGATTATTACTCTCTCTATCTACGGACTGCTCAGTCAAATCTCTGAAGGCTTTGGTATCAAGGACATTGGGCTGGCCCTGACTGCAATCTACGGCATCTTTCTCCTGTTCTTCATTTGCGACGAAGCTCACTACGCTTCGCACAATGTTAGTACCTGGAATTGTAATCATGACAAACATCGCACTGGCACCAATAGGTCAACGTCTTTTGATCTGTTTTCTTTGATTGCCGACTTTAATAAAACGAAAAACAGTAGATACTATTACTACTCTTCCAAGGTTTATGGAAAACAATAAGATTTCAAAACTATCTAAAATTGGAGAAGGCTGTTTGTACCGTGTATACTTATTTAACACTATACGCAAAACATACTTTTAACTGGCATTTCAATATGCAATTTTCCATATGGTCATAGGTCCGAACCAACTTTCAAAAGAAGTTACTGATGGTGGAGTTATCGTGGATGAACACTGACGCCCAAACTGAAGTCAACATGTTCCTGAGAGCCACGGAGATGAACCCCTCACAGATCAGTCTGGGAGGATTCTTTAACGTCAATCGAACTTTATTTAAATCAGTATGTATTCACCAATAGAGCTATTTGATTGTGGAATATGTATTTTTTAAGTCACGTATTTACAATGAAACAATATCAGTATAGATTTTACAAAAATTAAGCTTCTATTGAAGCAATTTTATGAAGAAGTCAACACAGTGCCATGTCGATAATTTATTATGCAAACAAGTCTCACATTGACAACGTTCAAGTACACAAAGGGCACAGGCCAACAATCTTTAGAGCCTTGTAACTTGCACTTGTAGTCTATTCAGTCGCCCTTGTTAGTTGTTACTAATTTATTTACTTAAATTCCTATTTGTTTGTTTTTAACGTGCCCTACACTACGATTTTCTCCTGTGTCGTGGGTGCGTTAACAAACATACAAATTCAAATACACATGACACCCAGACCCGAAACAACAATTTGAGGATCACTCAAAGAGTTGTTCCGTGTGGTAATCGAATTCGCGACACGTTGCGCGGCAGCCGGTTGCCCAACCACCGCACCAACCGTGCAGCTCGTTTAAATCGTTTTTTTAAACCACCCCCTACATAATCCGTATGTAGGTAGTAAAATATTGTCTTCTGTATCATGTGTGCATTTACAAACAGATAATTTTACATGCACAAGTGCACTTTACCCCTGACTTGAAACACCATTCCGTGAATCACACAAAAATGTTTTCGTGCGGAATTAGTAACACGGGTCACAGCAGGAAACTGACCAGTCACTGCGCTAACTGAGTAATTATTGTTTCTTTGGTTAGTTTTGATAGGATTAGGATAAGATGAGATACGGGCGGACGGATCACCATGATGGTAAGCGATCAGTTTCGCTCGTTGCCGTACAGTTACACAACCGTAAAGTACCAAGCGCGATGTCGGACCTTTGGAAAGTTAAGCAAGTAGGCCTCGGTAGCCTCACGCCACGCTAAAATAAATAGAATAGGTAGTTATATACATACTCTTCTTCTATTAGCTATGTTTTACAAAATATTCTTTTTTAACAGTTACTGGCTACTATGGTGACATACCTCGTAGTGTTGCTGCAGTTCCAAATCAGTATTCCTGACGAGTCACAGAGCCAAGATGATGAAGAGGACGCACCGCTGAACATCACGAGTGCTACTACTGAAGCGCTGACCACCACTACCACATTTATGACTACGATCCTTACCACACTCGCCAAGAAAAAGAAAAAGAATTAACATCCTAGTTTAGGAATACTTATACATTACCTAATATTATTTCATCATGTAAGTTTAGGTATATTAGTACCCATTAGGATAGGTGGGTAATAAAATGAAGTCAGTTTCTTATCTAGTGCTAAGAATTTTGTTCTGAATGTGTAGTAGTACTCACAAATTATGTATAATAAATTATTTTTGGAGGACTTTTACTTGTTTAAAACTAAGTGAGTATACCTAACTTACTATAGGTACTTCAGTTCACATCTATCTAGCTTTATATCTTTTATAATTCATGGTAAACGACTGAATCAACAAATAAGTTCCAGTTTAGAATACTATTTAGCTTCCGATAGATGCATCAACTTATACGGAAAACTATTCATTTTTTTTATTGGAAGAAACTAAAATTTCTTCAGAAATTCTGCCATCTTTCCGAACTCACTTGAACTAAGTACAAAGTATTTTGTCTATGGATTTTAATTTAATAATTTTGTCTTTGGTTTGGGCTGTTGATATGACGTGACGTTTCTATTTGTTATCTGTTGTAAGCGTTATGTATTGAGAGAATTTTCCGGACTTTTTACTGTTTCTCGAAGTAATACATTTTTCCTGTCTGGACAACAGAAACTTGAGTCATCTGATTTGTTAGTGAAAGTCGTGAAATAAACTCAAAATGGTCGACTACAGTAAATGGAAGGATATAGAAGTAAGTACTTAGTGTAAACTATTCAAATTTGGTTGGCTCTGTTGTTTATACTCCCACGTTAACCTGGATTTGTCAATTTGATTTTAGATATCTGATGATGAAGACGAGACCCACCCTAACATCGATACACCCTCGCTGTTTAGATGGCGGCACCAAGCACGAGTCGAGCGTATGGAAGAGCGACGCAAAGAGAGAGACGAACATATTCAAAAGAAGACCGAAAACTTGCGGATGCTAAACGAAACAAAAAAGAAAATCAGTGAAGCTAGTCCCGACAGTCCTGATCTTGAATCTTTGAAGAAGGCTTTAGCTGATCTCGAAAAAGAAGAAAAGAGGTTGCAACAAAAAGATGATGAAATCAAGAAAAAGGAACGGCAGACTCCTTGGAATGTGGACACAATCAGTGAGCCTGGGTTTACTAAAACTGTCATCAACACCAAGCCCACCAGGCCTAAAGACGAGAACTTGACTGAAGAGGAAAAGGAGGCCAAGATGAAGAAGTTTATCAAAGAAAATGAGAAGCTTCTAAAACAGTTCGGTATGTTGCGGCGCTACGACGACTCAAGACAATTCCTACAGGAGCACAGCCAGCTAGTGTGCGAGGAGACTGCCAACTATTTGGTTATCTGGTGCATTAACTTAGAAATGGAAGAGGTTAGTATCCTACAATAATTATAAAAAGGTGTTTTTATTGTCTTCATGCACTACAACATAATTGAATTATGAATGGGAGTAAATTATACTCAACATCATATTGTTCACAGAAACATGATTTGATGGCCCATGTTGCTCACCAAACCATCTGCATGCAGTACATATTGGAGTTGTCAAAGCAATTGGATGTGGACCCCAGGGCCTGTGTCAGCTCATTCTTCTCAAAGTAAACACAATTTTATTAACGTAGGAGATAATTTCAACACAGACCGCATTCTCTAAATATTTGCTTTGTAATACAGGATCCAAATTGCTGAAAAGACATACAAAGACTCATTTGATGATGAACTCGAGCAGTTCAAAGCGAGGATCAAGAAGCGTGCTGCGGAGAAGATTAGTGAAGCCATCAGAGAGCAAGAGGAGGAGGAACGCAAAGCCAGGTTAGGACCTGGAGGGCTGGACCCTGTTGAAGTGTATGAAGAGTTACCTGATGTAAGTAAATTTTAATAAATTATGACACATGGAGTACATTTTACATTGGAACCCAAATATGAGTTTGAAGTACTAGCATACTTACAGGGATTATTGACTAGTTGCCCTTACAAGTGTCTAATTCTTTAAGATTTGTTCCTATTACTATCATCTTGAATGGTTTTCTAATGATAATTCAAAGGATTGTATTGTATTTTGACTGACTGTATGCATGCACTATATGTATCTGTTGCTAATTGCTATTTCAGGAATTAAAGAAATGCTTCGATGCCCAAGATGTGCCATTGCTCCAAGCAACAATTGCTAAAATGCCAGAGCAAGAAGCCATATACTACATGAAGAGGTGTGTGGATGCTGGACTCTGGGTGCCTGGCAAGACAAGTGATGATGAGCCAACCATGAAGGAAAATACTCCAAGTTCTTCACAAGCTGCTGCTGAAGCTCCCACCACCTCAGACAGCACAGACGATGTGGACTGAGACATAATCACAGCCAGTTCATATTTAGGCTTAAGTCTGCAGAAGTTCCATGAAGTGCTAAATCCACAATTTAGGCAAATTCATGATATATGGACAAGATAGATTAAGTTATATACTATTAATTTTGTATTTTCAAATTGTAAGTGATTCAAGACAATGCATAATACTTGTGTTGGTATCTCAAAGAATGAAATGTTTTGTTAAGTGCCACTTTCATGCTAAGATTAATGTGAAATCCCTGTGCTGTTCATTTATTGTTTTGTCATTTGATAAGTATTTTCTTAACAGCATTTTCACCCCATGAGATTTTCATCAATACATGTTGTATATCTCAAAAATTGTTTTATTTAAGTAATCTCATGTTGAGTATTATCATCACCTTGTTGGCACCAAAGAGTCGTGGTGGCGTGAAGGTTTAAGGCCTTAAGGGCTCGTACACAAAACTGCGATGCGATAAGGCGTCTCCCAGCTGACCATTCCTTCCGACGACCGTCAATCCCCTATACTTATTATACCTACTCTTTGGTCAAATGACTTAAATCGTAAAAAGAAGTGTGCACTTTTGTTATTGCTTAGAAGATACAGGAAAAAGACTCAAAGAAGATTTTAGGAAGATAGGATTTCGTAAGTTCGTTGCGATGCGTAGAGCTCGCACATTTTTGCGATGCGACGTCGCATCGCAGTTTAGTGACGATCGCTTTCCATGAATGAGAGTGCGGGTTTGCAACCTACCGCAAGTATTAATGTGACCTTTTTCGAGTGATATGTACTTTCAAAGATTATTTAGACACCACAAATGGTGAAGGAAATTATTATTATCATAAAGAAACCTAGCCGTATTGAACAAGCGTGGTTAATGCTTAAACCTCCATACGGGATGAGGCCTTTGGTCAGCAGTGGCCAATATAGGCTGTTGATTGATTGATTGATACCTACTACAAATGTGTGCTCTTGTTTGTTCGCATAAGGCTTGCCATACAGGGGCTGCTCTTGCAGATCAAACAGCTTAAGCCACTATTGATACCTGCTTGCAGTTAGCATTTTTAATAATGTGTGGCACGGACATTCGATGCCACTTTGTCTATGCCACACAATGAGCAAATAAGTGCACAAATGTCTGGCGCTGGCATTTTAGTAACAGTATCCAAATGTTTCAGGCTACAATTTTGAAAATGTAACTGCTGAACATTTCCCAATTTATCATCGATACTTCTAACCCTAACATAAAATACTGCTTGGTTGATTAAATATGTCATTAATGAGTCTCAGGTTTGATAAGTTAAGTTGTAGTTAAAAATACTCATAAAACAATTCAACACCGAATTTTCTCATGGTGCATAAATAAGATCGCCTTCTGTAAGACAGCTAACAGCTACATGACATGAGATCTCACTTGCGTACATTTTTACGACCTCTACTCTCTACTACAGCACAGTATAGTATACTGTAATTGCAAGAATTTGATCATATGTAATAGTAATGCATCCTTTCAATTCACATTTTACCTAACTACTGGGCACTATGTACTGTTGCAAAAAATAAAAGAGTATATCTTTTTTTAAACTTGTACTTTTTATATAACAAAACTACAATAGGTGTATGAGAGAGGACGCGGCGGGAACGCTACGTAAGCACGTGCGGTGGCAGTTGCGGTCGCCCCTCCAACTTGCTGTAGTCCAAGTGGAATTCCTTCGCCACCTACCAACAAACAACACATTCATTACATTAGACATCTCTACAAGATTAGCTTCACAAATCGTTTTAATTGAAATGTGCGTCTTTACAATTCATGCAATTACTTGTATGCTTCATTTCACATGCAAAATATAACGGCGTAAATCTAAAAACGGCAATAGTACCTTACGCCAGTTGTGCGCATCGAAGAAGTAGTAGGTGCCGCGCTCGTACGTTGACGTCTTTTCTACCATAGGCATACCGGGCGCTTGAGAGATCCACACCTTTTCCTCCATGTGATACCGCCATTCGCGATTATAGCTAAAACAAATATGTTTAGACATCAGTTAATTAAAACTCGTAATCAGTTTAGCAAATTATCTAGGTACGTAGATTAAAAATTGTGAAATAAAAATCGATTATAATTTCAGACTAAATGCAGTTGAATAATATCCGCATCCTATTATTTCAAAATAGGAACTAATTTTGAAATAAGTTGATAGTACTCTTGGGTGAAACCACAGGTCAAAAATACAATTTTGTAGGTCGATGATGCTTGGCGAGCTACTTCTCTAGTGGCGGCGACGCTGCTACCCGTCACTGGCCAGGGACGGCTGGCCAGTTGGATGACCGTCGCTCCATCTGCCGATCGTCAGAGCGTTTTTGAACAAGTCAAAACGATTGACGTTAGTGGCGTGTGTGCCGTTATCACATTACATTTAGTCTATATTAGTATTATGTACTTTTTGAAAATCACTATTACAGTGTTTTAAGACATAGAAAAGACCAGTTAACCTGCAGCTGTGTCAAACTCTTCTGGGTATACAGGGTATGCCACACTGATCCACATGTCAATCAAACTGGGTGAGTATTTACTACCCATTTATGTAGTCACTTGGGTACCCATTTATGTAGTCAAACTGAGAGTTAACAGATTTAACAACTATTGAAAGAGTATCTCTTTCATATGCCAAGACTTACAGTTCGGCTGCAGCTGCGATTTGCAGCACATCACCCACGAAACAGTAGAACAAATAAAATAAAAGGTCTTCCTTATATCGATTCAGTCGTAGAGGCGCCAACTTTTCTCTAATTGAACCATTGATTAGATATTCGGGAGGCACATGGTAGTCCATATCCTGTGGTCTGAAACAAATAACAAACATTCCAATTTGTATATCAGTTTGAATAACAACAAAAAGATACTAGACCTTGGGGCCTATACTGATGCATGGTAGATGAGACTATAATAAGCATAAAACATGTTTTCAATAATAGAAATTACCTGCACGGCGTATCCGCCCAAGGGCCAGCAAAGGTGAGATAAAGATTATCTGGTGAATTTAGATTCAATCCGAGCGCCGTGAGATCTTGCCCTAATGCCAGCGACACTAAACTAGGGTCTGACTCCGCCGCGCGGATAAACGTCAATAGTCCCACAATACCAAACTGGTTTGGTATCATTGTCTCTGGTATATTCGTTACTTTACCTAAAACATAACACATTATTATACCATCAGCCGACAATTGCATGCAATTTTTAATGGAATTTCTGGTCTATACATTAAACTACTTGCAATATAACAAACAAAGCATTTTAATATATTTCCAGTGCTTATTTAGTATACACACCATAGAATTCCGTATGGGCTCCTTGACTGATAACTTTAGGGACAAAAAAATTACAGATCAGGTGCAAATCCAGTTTAATTTACTATCTAAGTTCAATACCAGAATATTTTGATTACTATACTTAAACATTGCATGCATTAATTAACATTAAACACAAAACGAGGATTAGTTAGTGTTATATACTTATTTAAAAAATTGTGCAATGAGACAGAAGCACAATATTTGTTATAAATTACAGAATTAGTTTGAATGAATAACCAAAACAATCCAACTGGGTGATTAATTTGTTAGAAATATGAAAAGGTTGTTAGTAGATCATGGAGTGTGGGATATTTACCATCGGGAGAGGTCTGTATGCCCTTCCGAGGCTTGTCGTTGGTGTGGTTGCTGAAGTCGGGCGGAGGAGGGAGCGGGCCGGGCGGCGGCAGCGGCGCCGCACCGCCTGCGCTCGACGTGCCGGGAAGCGCCGGGAAGTCCTCCGACGACATCGTGAACTCTGACTGCTCCGACGTTGGCTGCTTCACCATACCCACTGTCAAACAATACATGTCTATACAAATAGCCGCTTATAAATTATTTATTTTGAACACACAATGCCAGCAATAAGATCAAGGTAAGGAGCTACAAGAGCTGGTATTGTTACTATTCACAATGCATTTAACCTATTTACTAAAAGTGTTGTTATACTTTAGTTAGAAAGAGTCACAAATAAGAAGTACTATTTTTAAGCATAGTACAAATCATCATAATAGGTAGTTTTTTGTTTATGTCTAAGGCTTTGGGAGTAAGATGTTTCTGTATAAAATACCGTAAGGTTTAGAGCCGGGCGGTGGTGGCGCTGCGGCTGGCGCCTGGTCGCCGGCCCCTCGCGCTGTTAACGATGGGAACTCGCTGAGATCCAGGAGAGGAGGTGTCGACGTGTCGCCACCCTCTCCAAACACCGAATGATAGTTGCTATTAGTGTTGAACCGAGACAGGTTGCCCATACTCGACTGAAAACAAACAAAAGCATAATTTGTAATATATTTATTGTCTATGAAATTTGCAAATGTAATAAGTTACCTATAATTTGACAGGGCTAAAGTTTAACAATATAACATTTAATGAAATAGCTATTTTACTTATAGTTTTCATATGATAAAAGACTCTGACAACTACCCTTTAGGAGAGGTAAATACGATCGGATGCTGTTTACAACAGATTCCTAAGTCATATTGAGTTAAAATAATTAGAGTTTGTAATCAATAGAACACAAATATAAAAGAATATTTCAGGAACTTCAGAAATGCCATGAAATCGAGTAGAGCATTGGCAAATCAAAGACACCAAGAGAGAAAGGATTTTCAAAGATCCAAACAATAATCAAAGTTTGATACTTATGATAAGAATACTTTTCTCTGGAGAATTTATCTTTTTATTTTTCTATAATATATATAAATTGTGGTACATATATTTCTGGGAATGAGTTGTACAACTCAATATCTGTACACTGTTGTGATTATAAATAAATAAACAAAAAAGAAGGAAAATTTGATGCTTATAAATGATGTTCTTTATGAAAGTGTATGTGTAACATACTAATAAATTATTATTAAGAATTCGATTTGTCATTTTTACATATATATACATAACAGTTACAGAGGTACAAAGACTGACATATATCAGAGTTGACCTCTTTGTGAAAACTATATAGCTCAAAACAACAATGTATTACAAAAAGAGTTGAACCTTCCAAGAAACTAACTGAATACAAATACTGACACAAATCTCTCTAGGTCCATTTGATAACCAAAGTAGCAGTGTTGATATTTGAATAACATTTTTAAAATTCATCATCCTGTTCGTTTGCAGCATTGTTTTAATTTAAAACGGTTATTTTCACATCATTAATTGGCTGCACTATGTAGTTAACAGTATTTATTTATTATTGTTCTAACAGATTTAGAATACAATGAAATTATAAAACAAAATAATGAACAGAACACTGCTTTGAATAATTACTATTAAACTTGTTAACTTCATAATTAATTTTTATGTGGTGGGTACTTCAAAAAAATGTTTATGCACATTACACTTATTAGAATATTTTGATTTTAATGGTATATCAAGAGATCTCTGACAAGGTAGGCAGAGGCGCACATTATGACACATAACACTAAACTTAATCACTGTACAATGCAACCCACTTTTCACTATTCACGATATGAGTAATTTAATAGGGGGTTTTAATATTTTAAAACCCAGTAGTAATTTGCCTGAGCTGGGAATTGAATCCAATACAGTACGCCCAGCAAACGCACTTGCGATCACTCGGCCTATGAGGCAGCAGATTTTAATAGTATCTTAAGACAAAATAAGATTCTCACCATGGAATTTGAGTTAGGCTGCGATAACGCGTTTGGTATGGGTACCCTCCGGTCAGCAAATGCTCGCTGGCCGAACAGTGTTGATCGCGATGCCATAGAGGGTGGAGCACCCCCTGGCATTGCGGTGGAATTTCGACCGGGCGACAATGCGCCTCCAAACGTGGGCGTCACATGGCCCGACACACCACCCACTAGCCCCGAGCTCACGCGACCACCCACACCGCCGCTCGCTAGGCTTCTAGGTGCTTGTTGGAAATTCAAGTTTGCCATAACCTGAAAAAGTTTATTTGATTTCAGTGTGGTTTGTTTAATCTGGATGTTACACTTGTTTTTCATACTACATAACAACAAACCATTAGTTTCTAATAATTATACAAGCACTTATACTACTTGAAGCTTATTCTTAAAATATAATGCTAACTCATGAAAAACTAACTATGGTCTATAAAATGCTGTTCATAATAATTATGTCTATTAGGCTATTAAGTATTTATTTTTCAAACATACCCACAAAGTTAGTTGATAGTTTTTTATTAGATATTGTACAAATTACAAGTTATTAAAATACATTCGCATCAATACTAACATTTCATACAAAGAGCTAATGTAATTCTTTTTCAAAAGCCTTCCAACTTGATATATTTTCAAGACCAACTTTCCAATATCTTGGTTGGACATTAGTATATTGCATTCGGCTAGGTTAGGCATTTACTTGGACTAAGTAAACCCTGAATAGAAGTGATTTCATTATTTTAGACTTATGCTTAACAGATTTTAGGGATCAAAATGTAGGTAGGGTAAGTTACAAACAACTAAATGCGTACATTAGAGACAATTACACAAGATAAGACCAAATAAACACAATAAATAACTGCCTATCAATGTTTACAGAAAACAAAATGTAGAGGAATCACAAGTTTTCAGTAAAATTTACGATACCTTACGGTAAAACTTTGTGTTGACTTCAACTTCCAATTCGAACCTGTGAGGTATTTATGAAACGAGAGCAAACGAATTTCATAAATACGCATCGAGGTATTCAATACAGAGATAGGAATATGAGATAACGTCGGCTAATAACAACAACTTACTGAAGTAGGTATCATACATGATATTATATCAGTATTTTACTATGGTTATTCGTCCCCTGTCAAACAATGGCGACCCCTGTTTTTGGTACACTTGATTCATCAAAAAAATACAATCTTTTACCTAATGTGTCGACGTCAGTCCTTGTTCCACTATTTCAATACCAGCATAAATGGTTCATAATCGAGTATTCTTAGCAGAAACAAATAAATCCACTCCAATGAAATAAACAAAAGTTTGTTGACTGTCCAATTTAGACGACGATTTATCTGCATTCAAAAATTTTAAGACGAACTAAAAAGATGCTCAAGACCGTCTTTGCATGAAACACTGCTATAAAACGCTGAAAACTTTATACATCTTTACGTCACTTATAAATATTTTAACAATTTCACTCAGTTTTGTCGAACGCCACATTACCCTAAACAACTGGCGGCCATATTGTTGAAAGCGGACGGAAAACTCTAACAATTTTCGCTCTAGTAACTTATAATTTAACTGCACAAATCACGTGTTAAAATACAAAGCTAAAGAATTTTAGAATTTTTATTACTATTTTTGGTATTAATTGTAAGTATCGGCATAACAGTAATTTTAAAAATAAAAATAATAAGTAATAAATAGTTTTTAATTTGACTCATGCAGCCAACACTCATAAAAATTACCACACCTAAATAAAAATCTTATATTTTGGTAGAAATAGAAATATATTTCGATAAATACCTAATCAATGAAGTAAATTAATTAAAAAATCGTACTCGTTTTTGCTTGTTATATCCTTAAATGAGCTTTTGTTCAAACAACTGCAGAGCATTATTTTTTTATTAAAATTAAATTACTTTGTGGAAAAAAACGTCATCATATGCCAAAGTCACGTAGACAGAAAAGTATAAAAAATATTTCTACAAGCCTATGCAAAGAGTACCTTTCTAAAAGAGATTTTAAGATAAAAATTAGATAAAAAATGTTTCTGATGACAATAAAAAAATTACAATCGGTTGAAATAATAAATAAAATTAATTATTAATCATAGTATTAATTAATGTTACAAGTTTATTATTACACTTTATTTTATATATTTGCACTAAATAATAAAACCTAAAAAGAATCTTGAACTTTGAAACACTATGAACATTAATAAAATAAATTATCCTCCTTTACTGAAGTTGCTAAACCTTAGCGTAATCCTATGAAACGAAAAAATAGAAAATAGAGATTACAAAGCAATCTTTCGTACATAGTACAGATCAAAATATAATCAAAATAATCTCTAGACTAACAAATTAGCAGCTTGAAATACAATGCCCAAAAACATAGGCCATAGGCCTCAAGCCGCAATACCAGTTGCTTTTGCAATTAAATATTATATTCCACATCCACATAATATGTTAGATTATAATAATGGCACTACGACTGCGACACGCGACTTTGGTAGTATGTCTATGGTACAGAGCGACGCAATAATCTGGATTACTTGGCAACACCGGGATCATATGATTGTTCAATGAAGAAGCACGTCTGATAGGCGTCGACTTACTTCTTTGAGCCAGTTTTTGGTTTTCTGGCTCTTTATCGGTTGTTTTTTCGTGTTAGTGGTGCTAAATATTAACCTACAGCCATGGCGCTCAGCGATGCAGATGTCCAAAAGCAGGTATGTTAATGAAATTAATGAGCAGCATAAATCTGTCGACTTGGATTTGTCAGAATAATTGATCCAAAATGAGACACTTGCCGATTCTGTTGCAAAAAGCCTCGGAAGTCGAAATGGATCTAAGATATGTTGTATTTGTTGAAAGCTGTTTTTATATATCAAATAATGAATGTTTGTTACTAGATCAAGCACATGATGGCCTTCATCGAGCAAGAAGCCAATGAAAAGGCCGAGGAAATCGATGCTAAGGCTGAGGAGGAGTTCAACATCGAAAAGGGCCGTCTGGTCCAGCAGCAGAGGTTGAAGATCATGGAGTACTATGAGAAGAAAGAAAAGCAGGTCGAACTCCAGAAAAAGATGTAGGTTTCTCTTGTAATACTTGGTCTCTGATTCTATCTGCACCTTATTACAAACGGTTTGGGAGTTTTGTCGCTCTCATCAGCTAATTTCAACCAAAAACTTATATTATTGAAATGTATGTCACATTATATTTTCTGATAGATATTGTAATGTAGTTGAACATGAACATGTTCCTGGATTACCCATTATGACTTTCTAATATGATTCCGTTACACTAGCCGTCATGACAGTCATATCTAAACTGAAAGCTTTTCCGAGGAATTGAATGGATCAGTGCTGACCTTGACTGGTACATTATAGTATTTGTAAAAATGAGTCCCTTATCATATGCTATGTATCAGTAAATGTCCCAGTAAAGTGACCTTTCATTCATTCAGCTAACTACAATTTTTTGATAAAATGAGACATTTGAATCTCCCATGATCTTACTTGCATCTTACAGTAATACCATTATGATCTACCAGTACAATGTAGGAGTTACTATCTATAATAAACATATGAAATCTAATTAGATTTGCTAAAACTTCATAGTTCACATTTTGTAATAAAATCTCCAACAAAATCTAACACATGGTCATGTGATATGTGTAAAACTATGAATGAAGTGCTAAATCTTATGTCACACAAACCAGTTATTTGTGTCTTAGATACAAAACTGCTATCATGAATGTGAATTCAAGGGATTTTCTAATAAGTTTTCATTGACATTCAGCGAAATAATTAGTCACATGACTCTACATACCATAAACAATATAGTGTCAAGTTCTTAACCAATGATGTTTTCTTGGTTTTTAAAGCTTCTTCATATCTATCTTTAGTTCTTTATAAGTTTTCTTACAATGGTTACCCTTGTTGATTCCAATAACAATTAAAACATTAGGTACACAGTCACGCTGTCATTAAATAATGCATCTATGTTTCTCTTGGTTCTATAATCCAATTATTTTGAGATTTATGTAATACATGTATAGTATACTTCATACTATAACATATATAGCAAGGAGCAAAATGAAATGATAACAATGATTACATACAGTTTATCTGGGTAGATAAGGTGTAAAATCAAAGAATTTTATTTTCTATCCCTAAAACTCATTTCTTACATTTGCTAACCTAAAATATGATTTCTTTACTGGCTTTAAAGGTTTTAAATACATTTTATGATGTCTTGAGCTTTAAAAATATGGGTCTGATTTCTATTGAATGGTTCTGGTGAATTCATCTCGTAATATCTTCTATGGCGTCATCTTTTATGGCGCTACGCGCCACAAGAATCAGGAGGGTCATTCCCCCTGTAACTTGGCAAAGCTACTTAAGTTTTCTAGGAAAGTAGGTCACTATAGTATTGCCATTTTAATATGACATGGTCTTTGGTCACTATATCATTTTTAACTGATCATGTTAAAGCATTATCATTAGGTATGTATTAACAATATACAGATCTGTCATCAAAAAATCAAATTACAATTTGTCTATTTTTATTTATTTACAGAATCTATTTATATATCACTGACCATGAGACCATGAGACCATGTTGACCAGTCAGGCATATAAAAGTAGCAATAAGATCAATTGCACACAAGTTGAAACACAGTAATAATTTCAAAATTTCTTGTTTGCCAGCCAATCCTCCAACATGCTGAACCAGGCTCGTCTCAGGGTGCTCAAAGTACGTGAAGACCATGTACGCAACCTGTTGGACGAGGCCCGCAAGCGCCTGGCTGAAGTACCCAAGGACCAGAAGATGTACAGTGACCTGCTGACCGCACTCATCGTGCAAGCCCTCTTCCAGGTTTGAAATGCAATTAAATGTATTTTCAGTTAAAAATAAATTATTCCCGCTTATAAAATCTGTGGACTACCTAATGTTAATGGTTCTCTAATTAATTAAATTGCTAACATAGTTTTCATGTTCCTCTCATTTATGAGAAACACGCTAAATGACGTCATAACTCACGATTTATAATTTCATACATCATTAAGAAAACTATGATTGTTTGTTTTATTTTTCGATAAAAGTATACGAGTTGACAACTTTAGAACATGTTTATAAATAGAAATGTTTATGAACTATCAACACATGGAACCAAATAATCTGTTTACTTCAGCTGATGGAGCCCGCAGTGACCCTGCGTGTGCGTCAAGCAGACAAGTCCTTGGTAGAGTCAGTCCTTTCAAAGGCCCAGAGTGACTACAAAGCTCAGATCAAGAAGGACACTGTATTGAAGATCGACGCTGACAACTGGCTGCCACCTGACACCTGCGGTGGAATTGAGCTCGTCGCTCTCAGGGGACGCATCAAGGTATGATCACACTCATTTTTCTTAAATTAATATGAATTCGTCTTTAATTTGAAATACTTATAGTTCAAGTCGTCGTTTCTGGAGCTGTGTGTTCATGAATAGTAAAAGTTTTTTTAAATTCTAAGTAGTGTTTGATATTATAATTATGTATACTTACCACATGTTGCCTCCTAATGCGGTCATACCGTGCTGATCCGCGATTCACCATCACTACAACGATATTTTATTATATTTAAAATGACGTGATCAATATGCTTCGTGAATCTCACTGATGAAGTGAAACTTATATTGAGTAGTACTGTGTAATGGTCACGGTTGATAAGGTATATTGTTTAGCTACACCTCTAGTGCACGTAAGTGTGCAGTCGGCGCGTGTTTACTAAGTGACGTGTGTTTGTACAGATCTGCAACACCCTGGAGTCTCGCCTGGAGTTAATAGCCCAGCAGCTGTTGCCCGAGATCCGTACCGCCCTCTTCGGCCGCAACCCTAACCGTAAATTCAACGATTAAGCACTTAGCGGTGACCTATATTCACACTTGTTACTACTAACAATTTATTTAAAGTTCATAATTTGTAGAACTATAATATTATAATAAGTGTTTTTCCTTTGCCTAATTAATTATATCGTAATAATGCGTACAATTTTATCGCTGTTTAGAATGTAATTTGATGAGTGGTCCCGTTATGTCGCCAGAAAATGTACAACTGACAGACAATGTGTGACCCTGTGAGTTTCTGATTCCTGGCCTGACCAGGCCGCTCGTACTGTGCATTAGTTTCGCCTGCTTCTATAATGCTAACACCGACTTTCTGAGCCTAGATATTTTATTATAACAATTCATTCATATAGCATAATGTTATATGTATTTTAGAGGATGTAGTTTATAGGATTTGGAGATGGTTTAATTAAAATGTTACCATTAGGAAATGCAAATATCCATATATCTAAAGTTGACGCTGTTGTAAGTATGGACTTCAGAGCAACTTGTCCCTTGCAGTATTACTGTAGCACAAGAACACGCAATAGTAGATGGGCGTTATTTCTATGTCAAATATTATATTGTAATCTTCCTTCTATGTATTATGAACGTTGTTATGAATGTTTCGGATAAATATTTTCGTGTGTACCGTTGATGTTATCATCAGTAGGGAGAGTTGAGTGCTGCAAGGATGCCGGGTGACGGCAGCATCCCACGCTATGTTCACTCAAATCGAGGCAAAGATTTGACTGAGCGCAGGGTGGTGTCACGCGGGGCCCTTGCAGCTGCGCAATACATTCCTACTACGTGTTTATCCTGGCAATTAACATTCTGGCTTGCTTCAGTCGTTACTCAGAGCACCATAGCTCTTGTTATGTGTCTATGATATTTATATATATATATATTACCCCCATACAGCACTGTTAAAATCCTTATGTAAATATATAGATGTGTTAAAAATAGTCTTTTATTTGAAATCTACCTTAAAAGCCCCAATGAGCAGCACACGTTAAGTACTAAGCAATTAATAAACAGGTTTAAGTAATTGGTATTTATTTTATGTCACATGTAGACTTTTGATAAACTAGACAACAATATCAAAAATTACTATTTTGCGTATTTCAATAATAAAGAAGTTGTACGCTTAAATAATTGAGGACAGTAATAACGGCCGGCATAACAAACTAGACATAGCTTTTGAAGTATAAACTATATATTTTTAATAATAAAATAACAGTGACTAGCTAATCTTCTGAATAACAATATCTTTAGACATCCATTTAGAACCACATATACCTATTTTCATTTAGAGTTAACATTTTATTTTCTACAATTCAACAAAACGGGGCAACATCTCCTGATGTTCTAAAGTCAGTAAATTAGTTTTAAAATAACTTAATAAATCAGTAGTTGTGCATTTCTTATCATTAATCACAACTATTTTGGAGTTTAGAAGTTCTTTAGAGGCCGTACCCTGTAATATGTAGCACATCCAAGAAATGAAAGAAAGAGGAGGCCATGTTAGATTTATATTGTAACCTTGGCCTCATATAGTGTTCAGTAAGTAATAGCAATCAGTCAGTCAGTACTAAATTCTTTGCTAACACGACTAGTTGACTGTTCATTTAAGGTTTAAAAAGTGACTTCTTGCTCATAAATGTGCTACCAGCCACCACAGATTATATACCTAATAATTTAACGACTAAACAAATACCTAAGTTGAGCTTAGTAAATTCTTCACAATATCATAAGCTAAGTTCACAGCAACGATTCAAATTCTAACTACTTTAGGACGAACAACACCAATTTAGACCTAGTGTACATAGTGCGATAAGAAATACGCAGTACGTAGATAGGCCTTGAGTAATGAATATTAGTTTACACGACTAGATGCGAGACATCGGGCGTATAGGCCGGCAGGTAACGAGGCACACGCGGCTCGTCCCGGCGTCGGGCTCCTCTCTCTACAGCCAAACTGATACTGCCAGCTTCCTTCACTCCATTCGACTTGGCTCTGCGCTGTGATGGCAAGATGGCGGCCCGAAGTGTCTTCCGTTTCTGAAACACAACAAAGTTACTCCACTGTCTTCGTACACCACTGAGGAGTAAACAAATGGAGTGATCAACATCTATCATGTTCAAGCACCTAATGCATCTGTATTTAAATAAATGCTACGTGACGTAAAGTCTGTGAACTTTATAAATAATACCTAGCTCTCCATTTGTTTACTAATCTGTGCTGTACAACACCAATTAAACATGAACAACACAATGTTATCTAAGTACTTACAACAGCAATAGACTATTACCGTGTCCAGCGAGTTGGTGTACAAGCTCCACAAAGCAGCGGGGACTTAGTGTGATCAAAATTAACAATGTACATGAACGTGAAAAGTGTTTATTTTGAATAAGATTAAATATTGGTCGTTAACAATATTTGTCTACATCGGGGATGGCGAACCTCAATAAGCAGACTATACTATACCTACCCATTAAAACATTATATATTTCTTAAAAATATATTATTTTCGTTACACTTTAAATTGGGATTGACTAAAAATATTTGAGTAGCAATGGTTCGCAATCCCGGAGCTACATACAACAAGTGCATCAGTCGTCAGTGGGGCACACCGCACACGGCTCTATATTTTACTCTCTAACTGCTGTTTGACGTTATCGAAGTGGTGCACATCCATGGCTCCCGCTTCACTCTGTTTACCTCGACAGCTCCGCGCCAGCGGTCGGCGGCGTGGCGCGCGATCTCCATCCGCTTCTGTTTCTTGATCTGGTGACGTTTGTACACCACCTCGATCACTATCAGTACTATGCCCCCTATAATACCCGCTAACACCAGTATAAACACTCCCGCCATGTTTTTCAAGCCCAATGTGTTTGGTGTTTTCTCGTTTTCTTCACAGTTTAGCATGTTGTTCCGAAGGATCCATAAGTTATCCAAAGACTCCATTATACCACCTGAAAGTAGCAAGAGTTATAGTTGACGAACCATTTACCATTATCTAAAAATATGCTAAACCAGATACATAAGAATGTGAATACATACTTTCATGAAAATCCAATATAGCGAGTGTGACAAGGTCCGCCCAAGGAGAGCCCTTTTGCAGTCCCACACCATAGCCCGAGCGACCGAACAGTTCTCCTGCTGTTACTAGCTCACAATCCTGGGCTGCTTCAAATTCCAAGCGAGATGAATCCCATATGAATGCCATTAGTTTACTGCAACCATGGACCACAATGAGAAAACTGGTGTGACAAAAATAGTTAAAACCTACACCTACACTACATGTTCAATTCAAAAACATTTTTGATCCATGGTCTAAATGAAAACTACAACAAAAAATAAACCAAAGAACCATGGAAGTCCTAGTTCTAGGTCTACATAAATCTGCATCTACAGAAACCAAATGTAGGATGAACCTACCCGTTCTTAACATCCTCGATAGCTTGCTCAGCATTATCGTAATTATTTGCCTCCATTGTGCGATACATATTCGACAGTTCAACTTGTCGTCTAAAATACATATCGACAGCTGATCCCTTAACCGTGGCGCAGGTCAGATTCTCCATGGTATTGCGAAGCTAAAGATAATAAAAATAAAGCATTAGCTACTCTCTAAACTAGTCTAGATGCGACTACGTTAGCCCGAAAATATTAATCTGTGAAATTGTACCTCCCCGTCAAACTGCACCATCGAACAGTCCTAGGGAAATATTGCTATGATCAATTAATCTTGGTATGCTCTGATTGATGGATAGGTACTTTTGATGTCGAAGAAATATTTCAAGTCAGCATTATTTAAATCCCTTGTAATATTTATCCCGTTGTCGAAGGCAATTGGCATGAACCCTCTCTGCATCTAAGTTACTGTTTGGTGTTGATACATCGCGCGTGACGGTGAGATTGTGAATTGGAAGCAATATTACTTACCCTGGCATCATTGATTCCTGTAAGCTTCGTCTTGGGCCGTTCGAGCACGAGGAATGCAGCCAAGTTGGCAGTATAGGAGGCGACGATGATCATTGCGAATCCTGCCCACACCATGCCGAGCACGCGCGCTGAGAAACTACGAGGAGTGCCTGGAACAACGGAATAGCAAACTTACGGACAGCAACGCAAACACTCACCAATCGCTCTCTCGTAATCAGAGACCACTTTGAATGGGGTTCACATAAGATGGTTTCTTTTTAAGATTAAGATTTTGTTAACTTTTTTATGTTAAATCTATTTGGGGGCGCACTAGTCCATGCATACATTAAGTTGCTAGCAACATCATGCTTAATGACAAATTGCTTAATACAAATACATAGGTAGCTTCACTCGTATGTTACTCACTGCAAAGATAAAATATGATTAGTGAATCTCACCTTCTCCGATACCGCTATTTAGTAGCACTCCCCAAGCGAACCAAATGGCACTGGAAAGATTCAATGCATCTTCCTCCGTACCATCAATGTTCGCCAGCTTGAACCGTCCGAAAGGAGAGAATCTATCGAGTAGGTACAGCACTAGAGCCACAACGTGGACAGAGACCATCACTAGAATCCATAGAGTGTTGGAAAATGGTTGCAAGAACGATACCAATGTTGATGAACGAGATGGCTGAAAGTAGGAAGACAAGATTGTTAGGAATTTTATGTTAAATGCAGAATCTGATGTTTAAGTATAAGTACCTACTTAATAGGCATCTCTCTACTATTATACTGGATTTGTAGGTTACATACCTTCTTCTCTAAAATGGTAATACCTTGATATTTGAAAGGCTTACTGAATTCTATGAACTCGGCCCGTTCCGGGTTTATGGTCAACGGGGCCACAATCATGTCTGCACGTTCGTATACCAGTTCTCCTGTATTCATAAAGTAAGTAAGAATAGAGATAGAAAAAAACAAGGTGCATTCTAGAAGAGACCTCTCAGTTCGATAATATTTATCTTAAGATCAGTGTTATATCTCACAAATACTTTGGGGCTCCTCGTGTAAATGGTTTGCCCACCCCTGACAAAAACCCTCATACCTATAAGTCCAGTCCATTCCTTTTTGGCACCTGGTTGGGTAAGATTACGTATAATGTAGTTCCCGAATTGACCGTCAGGTGACAGAGCCAGCGAGTATGTAAAGTTGATAGCCTTCGATAGATGTTTTAGGAGATCCATGCAAAAACCTTTGCAGCAATAGAGCTGATCTGAAACATTACGAAATACGTAAACATATAACTACGTAAGCATGATACCATACACTTTACTTCTTAAAAGGATAGGCAGTAGTGGTCTTAATAAAAGTAGATAACAATAGACCTTTAAATCTTCTGTTCCAGATTTTGTGCTACTAGTAAGTGAGTTGTTTTTTTAAGGGGGGAAAATCATCGTATGACTTGTCCCGCCTGGGTGAAGCGGGAGGGAATGTCAGACTCTTACTGACTAAAAACCATCCCGTTCCTATACTCCTGCACTTCGAGCCGGAGCCCCGGTAACCCGTTAAGTTTCTCCGCGGCTCCGTATCGGCATCAGCCCTTTTGGGCCCCATCCGCGGTGGTCTGATGGCATTTTGAGGCGCGCGCGGAACGCGACGCGCCGCACGTTCGGGCCTGGTGCTGGTCGGACGGCGAGCTATCCGCTACTAGCTAGTAGGCGAGCTACAAGCTAGTAGGTGGGTTAGGTAGGGCCCTACTACTGACAATTTTCAAAATGTATTGCGGATCTTCATGAGCGCCACTGATCGCTTACCATCAGGCGAACCATCCTACTCGTTTGTCCTTTATCCTAAAAAATTGTTACGACAGTTAGAATACATAATTACCCGTGTCCTCGCTAGCATTGTAGTGGGGGCACGGGATCTCCTCAGGTGTGCACTCACTACCGTCGTCTATGCGCCGAGTGTACACGAATGGCTTCTCCTCAATTGTCAGCACCTGATGGTACAAGAGTTTGCAGGACTAATTAGTCTAGATCTTTTTCATAACCGTTGCCCAACACTAGAATAGGGTAGATGCCTAATTTTTATTTTAATGTCCGTCTGGTAGTTTACTTGAAATCATTACACACGTATTTTTTATTTCCTCATAGAAACGAATACTTTCGACTATATATTGGTTTGAAATGTCGCGTGACGTCACTTCTATGTACATTTTATATGTAGAAATGACGTTTTAGCCCCCACTCCTAAACTTTGATTCGTTTTATCTAAGTATTGTTTTATTATCCGACAAAATAAAAAAACACGTGTCTAATATTTTTTCATTACCTTACTTACGGACTAATTATATTTTATAATTTTCATACCCTGTCATCATCCTAATTGCCCCATCTCCAGTGTCATGGGCCTTTCTCATACACATCACCAGCCTTATCCGGTATACCCAATTTTGTAATTACGCATAGAAGGCGCATATAAAGACAAGTAACACTATTCGCCACTTCAATTATTAGAAGCGACCTTAGACACCGGATTAACAGACGTACACTTTCACACGGAAACTTGGGAGCTGGCCCCGAGTCATTGCGACTAATTTGATTATAGATAGTTCATACTCATCAATAATATTGATAACAGGAATATGTATTTGTTATCAAACACGTGCAGCCGTTTGTTTTCTAGTGGTATTTATCAATGTTGATGAATATCACCTTGAGATGTGTCGGTATCATGAACCCCTCCGGTTTCGAAGTGCTTCGGCCCATCCATATTATTTCCTGTTCCTTTAATTCCAGTCGCATCTTCTGAGTTTCCTTTGGAGAACAAAATAATTTAAGTCTTAGCAGATTTAGGTGCCGATATTAGATAATGTTTGGACAATTTATTATCCGAAGAGTGTATTATAGGTCCGAATAGACCATAAGAATTTATTTATTAACTTACGTAGTTACCTACAATGAGTAATTTTATCGAATGCTTTATGCATAATAGAACTTTAGAGCTCTATATTTATTATGCCATTAGTCAACATGTGTAACTTACTTTAAAATAAAAGTATTTGCCCACAGCAACGTGTTCGCCCTGAGCCCTAACATTGACCATGTCATACTCCGCATGTACGCGATCTCCATGGTCATCGAAGGCGACATGGCCAGTAGCTCCGTTTTCTAAACGTTGTTTCCTTATGTAATCGAAAAGCAAACGTCCTGTGGTCCAAATGGACCCTGAATTGTCACAATCAGATGGTGGGGCATGGATCTCCTCAGACGTATTCATATCACGGATGGCTGATGCCAATACGTAGCTGAAATATTCGAAGATAGATAGAATTAAAGAAACTTAATTTAAATACTAACCTCTTTTTGTGTAAATAATGAGTACCTGACAACTTTATGCCAAAAATAAATTGATGTCAATAAATTTTTTATAAAGAAAAAGTTTTACTCGTTTGTGAAAGAAAATAGCATCTTCAACTTTTTCGCGGAAAATGGCCTGTCTTTAGTATACCTACAATATTCAAAAAGTTTAATGAAAGAGGTCAGAGCTATGTGATTTGAATTCCTGGCCATCTTTCGCAAAAAATTGAGATGCCATTATTCTTTAAGAAAAAAAATATTATGTTTATAAAAAACTAATGGCATCCCATATTTTTTCGTTTGCAGTGGCCAGATTGAAAGTTAGATTAAAAACGTAAATAGGTTTTATGTCATCATCGAGTCATTGAGTTTGACGTTGCTATTGTTGATCGAAGAGTTGTTTGACGATAAATATTAGTATTGTCCTTGACGAATACATTGAGAGGTAGACGACATAATTAATTTAATTCGTAATATCTTACATGGAGTCCTGAATATGTGCGTGTTCGTTAGTAGCATTGACTAGTCGTAGGCCCAGTAGACCCTCAGGGGCATTAGCGGCATCTAGCGCCTGTTCCGTGACCATCCATACGTATCCCACTGTCGTCATATTGAGGAACGTCGCATCACGGAATATTATCTCTGCATCCGTTTTACTATACAAAAAATGTCGCACATTATTCAAGTTTTAAGTCTTTAGATAGATCCTGGAATTGCTTGTAGTAAATCGATCTTTCATACATGCGTAAGGTTCATTTTAACATAAAGTTATTATAATTAATGTTAACAGTAGTCCCGGTATAGATGGCGGTATGCTTCCAATGGTTTGGTAAATAATACTTAGGAGGTAATAATAATAAATAGGAGGTACCTAAGTATTTGTATTTATTTTAGACTGAAACAGTACGCCAATCATATTATTTTTATAATGACCATAATGATCACAATAGAGCTGTGACACCGCAGCAAATAGAGTATCGCAGTTTCGTAGTGGTGTTCTGGGTTCAATCAAAACCAAGATCTTTTTATCGAAGCGCCTTGTAGCAAGCAGCTGTAGCCAAATGCCATTTACGGCTTGTCTAGGACTTATAGAATAGAAAACCAAAATATATGGAATTGACATAAATTTTGACACTTGTCAATGTCATTCCCATACATTTAGTTTTCTACTCTCTCGGTAGGCAAGCGCTAAAGTGGCGTTTGGCTAAAGGCCTTTGCCTTTGCCTTTAGAAAGAACTAGAAACTCTTTAATATTCTGTTACATACCTGGCATACATGAGGAATACCCTGGCTTGGGCACCTTTTACATCCATAAGCCGGTCGCTGAAAGAATCGAGTCCGGGCTCAAATTCTATGACTTGCTCCACTACCACCTTACGATCCACATCTTCGTCCACGCTCTGTGATGTCGTTTGAAAGCTAAAATAAGAATATTCTTCAAATATATTGTATTTCGCACCAGTAACAATGTATATGAATTTATTTAGTCATGTTATTTTTAACCGACTTCAAAAAAAGGTGGAGATTCTCAATTCGACCGTATATCGTATATAAGTATGCCTTTTTATATTTGTTCGCCAATATCGTCGTTATTTATGAACCGATTTTGATAATTCTTTAAAAATTATAAACAGCTTAATAATGTTAGTATGACCAATAATAGTTATTCGTTATAATACATATTTGTTATTTTTTTCCTTTTTAGTTTTTACTTTTCGCTTGTCTTTAGTTTTTGAAGTCGGTGTTTTTATAATAACTATATTTTTATTAGAATTAATTAAAAATTGAGAGTTACTCACGTAACTATATTGAGAAAAGCTCTACTAGTTTCGAGTCACAGAGGGACTCTTCCTCATGAGCAGCGGTCGCGGCGATGATGTCTCGAAATTATTAGAGCTTGTCTCAGTATATTTACATTAATAACTCGTAAGTTAAGTCGCGGTATTGATACAACAGATTTTTTTAAACTAACAAATATTCAATAAGCCTAGTCGTCTTAAGAATCAAACCTGGACTCCTTGGTTAGCCCTCCAGGTTAGACCTCCAGGTTTTGTTTATCAACACTGTTTTACATATTAAAAATAGTAGCTATTATAGTGGTTTGTCTACTCACCGTCCTAGAATAGCCCTGCCGTCGGTATCGGAACTATGAATGAATATGACCTTCATGTAATTGAAGTGCTTCAGCACATCAACCCATACATCGGCCTGGTGCGAATATGGCGGCACAGTCCGAAGAAATGATACGTGAATGTTCTTATCAGAGAACGCAGAATCCCTTGAGGAAATACCAATGACTGGTATATGGTAGAACCCGCTGGTGTAGGACACTGCAGCTGGGGAGAGGTCTCCTGTCAGTGGATGGGACACCACTACTGCGTACACCTATAAAAGGATGTCGTTTATTCACCAATGTCACCATCACGTATGTTGATTAGACATAAACATAACATAACATCACGCCTTTTATCCTCGAAAAGGTAGGCAGAGGTGCACATTATACCACTGTACAACACCCACTTTTCATCACTATTTATGTTATGAGTCCCATGTAATAGGGGGTGAGCCTATTGCCATATATACCGGGCACAATTCCAGACTCCGTGCTACTACTGAGAATATTTAAAAACCCAGTAATACTTTGCTCGACCCGGGAATCGAACCCGAGACCCCTTGTCCGGCAGTCGCATTTACGACCACTCGCCCAAAGAGGCAGCAGAGGCAGCAATGTTGATTAGATGTCCATTAATATCCACTCAAGTTATACAGAGACGTAGAAAGTCTCTAGGTACCTATGAGTTTTACCTACTAACAGTCAGATAGATGAGTCCTTGAAAAACTGTCTGATCTTATAGGGGTCTTTCTAAGGTTCCCTATTAGGTACTCTAGTTACGATGCAGGTTATAAACACAAACTTACACGATGAGCAATGAGGTCCTTACAGACGTTCAGCGCCGTTTTGATGGGATTCGGGTCCATAAGCATGGAATAATCATGATACGTAACTCCTCGAGGCACATACTGGTCTTTGAAGTTCAGATTCTGTAAACAATTAGTCATTAAATAATTTAATAGGTACCTCTGTGTTTCTGATAAAAAAACTGGCTCACTTTAGTTATTATTGCTTAATATGTGTATCAAAGGAAATGAGGATATTGTCATTGAGTGTGTTAAATTAAAACGAGTCTGCATAATGGGAGCAGTCACATTGTTATGTTCTGAGTTACATAAATTAATTACAACATATGTTGTGAGCTTAACTTAAAATGGAACTGTCTTTTGCATGTATTACAGAGACTGTCTGGATATTGAGAATCGAGCTTTCTTGTACTTGTGTGCGTGGGAGATTGAACGCTCAACTTTTTTACATACCTACACAAATACATACACCTTATTGGCCAGATTCTTTTCACATATAATTAAACGTACTTAATGGTACTCTCCATCTCCAATAGTATTACCTACATACCACCATTGTATTCGATCAGACCTTTCGCATTCAAATTATAAACCACTACATATTACATCATCACTATGAAAGCTATAAGAAGTCAACAGCTGAATATAGACCTCTGATTCCGGATAGGCCTGGTCTCCTTGCGACTTTAATCTAGCTAGTTCGTTATTCACCTTGTGAGTGGTGGTCCTGTGCTTGATGTTTTACTTACCGATATAGTATCCTTATAGAATGCAATAGACTCGTTGCTGGATAGGACTCCCCCAACGTTGTAGTAGGTGGGGTTGGAGAACCGGCGCCGGTCTATGTCAGCCGCAGCCAACGTCCCGCACCACACCACCGCCAACAGGATGTGGTGAGTCCACATCTTGGACTCTAATGGAATATTTTGAATATGGTCAGAGAGTAGCTAAGTATATCTATATACATTTTTTCAACGTCCTTACCTACATACATAAACTCAGTATACCTCTAAAGTAGTAGATATGAAACACTGAAATTAACCTCTTTTTAATTCGAGAACTGTTGTAATCTTACTTTCCTATTAGGTACCTATAATCTCTGAACTCCTTTCTACATATACAAATAATTATATAGTTCATAATAATACTTTTTATTAATGAGAAAGTATAAGTTTATACATAAGTATATTACTATGTAAAGTTTCATCTACTCCTACTCTAACATTTTTTATGTATAGGTATTTAGGACTTGGGAGTGAGGTACACATACCTCAGTAAGTCAGTACATGGAGAATAGAGGCTACGGAGAACATACAATTTTCACCAGCAGTCAAAGTCGCGGGTTACAAGCTATTATGAATGATAATATTATGAGTCATGCATGACATAACTTTTTTTGCATATATACACGTATTTGCATGTACATATTATATTTGGCAATTTACCAAATCTCATAGTTTATATGGACAACAAATGGCTTCGCGCCTGCGCTATACTTGACCACACAGATTGATGAAACCTAACCGATTACAAGTTAACATACTTAATTCACATTTAGTAGGTTTCCATATTAAGTTTCAGTTACAAATACAATGGTTTAATTAAAAAGTGAAATAATTGCGTTACGTTAAGAATGTCAGTAGATTAAAACAGTTTGTTAATTATCTACGCCAGAATGTCGTCGCTTCATTTTTTTATACTGCACGATTCTTACGTGCCTATTACTATACTTACGTCTGTAATGTCATTGTTAACCTATTTGTTTGTACCTAGGTATTTAAGAATAAATATGTCTCTTGGATATTTCGTATAAATCCAATCAATTTGGGAGTAAACAATGACAACAAAACGGTTCCTCATTCAATAACACAGATTCTCTATCTGAATATTGATTCTCATTTACAAAATAATTAGTTAAACATGTTACAAACTCATTAAATTCTCACTTCAATAAACAAGTGACTATACTAATTACCAACGTAAGTAAAGGCTTAACTTTAGATTGCGTATGAATATTTCAGAGTTCTCCATTTTGCCAGAATAGGACAACCTTCCTGAGTTTGTAAACATATGGCGCGAATAGAATCACTAATCTTACCTTATTGTCCAGTAGTTAGGCTTTCAGTCGTCTCATTTTTGTTTTTATATTTAGAAAGGTACAAAACAATAGGAATTAAGAGCTACGGAAGCTGGATGCTGTAAAAACACGATCTTCGAAACTTCATCTCCTGTCGTTCGTAACGCGCAGGCGTGGGATCAAATCAATACAGAGGGAATGTAGAGCGAATATTATTCCTAGTCCTAGTATTTAAATACTATTATATAATATCTACATATGCATATTATTATGCATTAACATTAAGTAATAAGTACCTAAGCGTCATTACTATTTTCTATACACAAAGAACATGTTTCATTAATAGATATTATAAATTAATTTTTAATTAAAAAGAAATATTACAAAAAAAATTAAAAATGGGTGTTAGATTGTGCCTACATTGGCATTAAGTGCCATGCCATAGTGTGTAGGTACCTCTGCGTAGCCGTTCGCCCCTCTGCCTTTTATACCAGGCGTGATGAATGGTATAACGTAACATTATGTAGAAGAATAAATTCTTTTTTTTTTCAAAGCTAAAATTTAACACCAAAATCTAAATACTGTTATTTGAAATGTACCCTGTGATGAGTCAATGGGTTTTCATTCACCCTTTAAATGTGATTTGAAAATCTGATGCATCTGCATGGAAACTCCACATATACTCATAATAAGATAGTCACTGCAAACATACTTATCTATATCGATCTACAAAGATAAACTTGTCTTATCTCTGTGTAAGATGAGAATATAAGATCTGTTTGATACAGACAGGTGGTATCTGTATCTAACCAGACCATTTTCTAACGCATATAACTGCCGGTGATATGAACGAAATGAAGTCGGTTAAAAGATAAAATTAAATAGGTTTTGACAATGAGTCAATTAAAACAATACATATTAAAACCAATTCGGAAACGTGTATTTTTCTTTTAACTAAAATCTATTGTGATATAATAAAATCTTAAAACTAAAACATTGAAACTTATAATAAGTAGTCTTATGGAAGCAAAAACAATTTAGAGTTTATTTTCGTTGGTCCTATAAATCGTCTGCCGCAGTTTTCATGAATATTGAAGTTAAGCCCAGCCCCAGGTGGCAGGTACCCACGCAGCTGCAGTCCAGGGTTTGGCTGGCCACTCCGGCGTCTGTGGCCGGAGTGCAGCCGCAGCAGCTGTAGCAGCGTGCTGTGCAGCCCCTGCCGCTCCAGCTGCGCCTGAACTTTGTATTACGGATAACTTCAACGCCTCTAGGTCTGCAAAAGAAGAGATAGTAACAGTAATTTCTCTATCTGGGTCTCATGGTAGTCACAAATGTAAAAAATTTTGTAAGTAGGTTTTTTACCGGCATTCTGCAGTCTGGCGGCCTGATTGTGAGCAGCACGCTGTATGGCTTTAGCTGCTGCAGCCTCGCGGGCGGCAGCGATTTTCTGAGCAGCGGCAGCACGGGCCTTGGCTCCAGCCAGCTGTGCCTGCGCCTGCACTGCTGCCTGCGCAGCCTCTAACGCATGCGCACGCGCAATTCTTGCTGCCTCTTCACTGTAACAGAACATAATTATATTTATAGCCCGGAAATATAGAATCTAGAGCGGTGGTGATATTATCTCTATGGACCTTTTATGAGCAGCACGAGCAGCAGCAGCTTCCTTTGCACTGGCTACACTCTGTTGTTCGAGTGCAGCATGCTTAGCTGCGGCGACCTCATGTTGAGCGGCCATCACTGCCGTGGCAGCTGCTTTGGCAGCAGCGACTGCACCAGCCACGTCTGAACTAGTGTCTGATGACCAACCACCTGAAAATTTTTATTCAAATAGGTCCATTGTTTTTTCTTTGGTTTTTTTAGGCCAGTCGGCCACAACCTCCCAATATCAATTTATATTTGAGTACCTATCTATGACAAATAACCCCGCTAAATTGACAGTTCATGGTTTGTGGGGCTTATTTATTCTTGTATTAGTATCTTACCATGTCCTCCTTGCACCCATGTTGCCACACCGGGCCAGGAAGCCGGCTCTATGCTGATAACACTCCTCTTGTCTTGCTGGCTGCTGGCTGAGACCGCTGCCATCAGGCCAACGCAGACAACCTGGTGAGAGCCATATATACTGAATCTAATTTGCTGTCTACATCGAAGACATTTATTGCGAATATTGCGATGGTTTACAGATTCGATTGAATCGTTACTTGTGTAACCAGGGGGCGCTAGTGAGTTCTGTAGGACATGAAATTCTTATCACACTGAGACGGATGAGTCTAGTAGGTACACTCAGTTACGGAGTTTTCGTTAGCAGAATTTTCAGGCCCTTCTCGTCTCAAAAATGAAACCAATGACTAAACCCCAAAAACCCTAATAAAATTTTTCTTACCAAAATATTGTGACTCATGTTAGTTGATGTTTACTCCCTGTGTACACAAAGTACTGTGATACACAATTGATGGGCATGGGTCATTTTATATTGTTGAATCCGGAAAAGACTGTGTAGAAAGGGATAATGAACGATAGACATGATAGCTAAGTATACTTTGTAATGGGAGCAGAACCTATCACTTTTAATCGATATTCTTTCACTTTCCTCGGGATTTTGATCAACGGATACTTGTGGAGAGCAAATTGGTACGTTCGATCCAATAAGAAGAAAATAATTACACGGGAAGTCACATAAATTAATACGCTGCGGTGTTGGCGAGTTATGGTATGCTATCGTATGGTAATATGGTCGCCAAGATTTAGAGTGTGTATCAAATATTAGATCGATCTGTCGCCGTGAAGGGGGTAAAATTACAAACAGTAGTAGTAGCAGTCCCTATATGTACTTAGAACGTTATATCCTCGCATATCTATTGTATAAGACTAGATTAAGTAAACTATTACGGTTTTATTACTATAATATATACTGAGCGAACTGTAATTGAAAATGTGTTCTATGTTGTTTTAATAAATTTATTTTATATTTTATTTTTTATATTATATTTTATATTTTTAAACAAATAAACGCAGTAAGTTAAACAAAACCGCTAACTAACGCCGGTCCTACAACTGACATACAAGCTACATGGGTCGGGAATTTTGAGCATTGAGTCTTTGCATCCAAATCATTCAGTAGTTCATGCGTAAAGAATCGACAAACAGGCAGATACCGCAGACAGACAGCGTATCGTAGATATTTATAATAACACTAGCTTCTGCCAGCAGCTTTGCCCGTCCCCAGGGGTAAAAAGAAGCCTATGAATAGCTCCAGACCATAATCTACCCCAGTTTCAAATTTCATCCCGGTCTCTTCAGCCGTCTTAATCTGACTCAGTAACAGAAATAGATGCATATATTGAGTATGGAAGCGTGGATAATAATTTAATAGGTACAGATTGGGTAGAAAGGTGAACTTTTGGATACGTCTTTAGAAAAGAGTATGATGCTAGGATACATCTGTAAAAAAACCATAGGTAATTATTTATACTATTTTTTTTTTAAGGGGGGTAAATCATCGAATGACTGCTCCCGCCTGGGTGAGGCGGAAGGGAGTGTCAGACTCTTACTGACTAAAAACCACCCCGTTCCTTCTCCTGCGCGTCGAGCCGGAGCCCCGGTTATCCGTTAGGTTCTCCGCGACAATTATTTATACCATAAATGTTGTGGTATAAAGCACAGAAAAGGTCGAGTATATGCATAGTTGTTAGTGGTCGTGTGAGTTGTGTCTGATGAGGTTCAATTGCTGCCATGCAGTAGAGTAAGTATCCTCTATTGTTTCTAGATTTAATATTTATAAGCTGCCAGCAACATTGTGATAAAGTTGTCAGTGTTAGAATAATAGTGTTGTCCTTAAGCATCTGCCGAAAAACCCGAGTCTGTGAGTGGGACACCGAGTTATTAATTCTTAGCTTTTATAGTTTAACAATTACCAACGAAATTTAGATACCAGTGACAAACGTTGAACGAAAACATCGTGAGAAAACCCGGACTTATAATTTTTAATTTTAAAAGTTTGAATTAGCCAATCCGATTTGGATAAGCGTAGTGGTTAATGCCCATTCCATTAGGGTATTTACAGGATGATGAGAATAACATTTCGAAGTACCTATGTTAATCGCCACCGGTACCATTTGAAGCGCATAATCGTAAGTATGTATTTAATTTAAGAAACCCATACAGATTCCTTATTTCCTCAACGGTATAACCTGAGTGTCTTCAAGGCCCGAGTGAATACTTAGGTTGCATGGGCAGACGTACTCCATCGTAGGCTGCATCATCGCTTACCACCAGCGGCTGTATTCAAATGCCATTTAGCGCTTGTCTTCTTGTAGAGTAGAAAACTAAAGTATGCTTGTGCTTCTCCAATTACAAGGAGCCACAGCTAAGTACATCAACAATACAATGGCATGCTATTGAAACTAAATTAATTCAGGAAATAAATACAATCTCAACATGTGATACCGTGTGTCCTGAAGGTTGCTCGCGAAAAAATTTCCAGAGTATATAAATCTTAAATAGTTATACCTAATAATAATTCTCTATTACCTTGCCTTTTGTCTCAGTTAGTGACTAAAAACGGTAGGTGGGTACTGCCGTACTGGGTACTTATCTGAATTTAACATAATCCTTTTATAAACTAAAAACCGACTTTAATCCCTCTTTTTTAAGTCGGTTTATTGACTAAATTAAACAAATACTTTTCTAATAACCGCATCAAAATCGGTTCAGCCAACCGTGAGCACATACATACATACATACATACATGACAAATTGAGAAACTTTCTTTTTTTGAAGTCGTTTAATATAAAACGGGTGACATAATAATAATACCGAAATGCCCCAATCCCTACATCCTCTTCCTATTTACTTGCTTCATGGCATCTTCATGGACAGACGTCACAGATGACAAATGCATAACTTGTCAACTCCTGCAAATTTTGGAATTTGTTTTATTTTAATATTTCTATTTTACATGTTATATGTGGGGGTAAGTAATGTATAGTCAATATACTAGTATAATAACTGCTTAAAAAGTAGATAATATTCACTGTATTGTGTATAAAACGATTTTGGCACCCTCTGAAACAGTCATTGATTTACCTTTTACGGTGGTAGAGCTTGACTACAACTTCAAACTGCTGGCTCGACCGGGAAAGAACCACATTCTTAGAGAATACCAGCGTGCAGTGTGTTACGTAATGTGTTACTTCGTTGCGCCTGCCAAGTAAGAGTTCTGAATGAGAATACCAACTCACTTTTTGATTACACGTTTATTTTACGGAGCCCTCTTCCTCGGAAACGATAACGCAATTCAACAATTCCCTGCTTGGTCCACAGTCCACATAGCATTTGCGATAGGTACATCTGTCATTGCAAATATTATACCTATTTCTGAAGTCGCTATAACAATAAATAGTAACAACTAAACAAAATAAATATTCATACGTGATTTTTGAAATGGAACCCTCCGTGTATAAATTCAACTGGCACTCGGCCGGTATTTTTCTATAAACACAATCAAATTGGCCCCTGAAGAAATATTAATTGACTCCAGAAATATGGATATATTGTCAAGAGTTTATATTTTACAGTAATTTGACTGTAAAATCGAGACAATCCAAAACACATTTTCTAAGCAGGTACCTACTAACAGGCTTTGACCTACTAACGGGTTTGACTTCCAGGTCGGACAATGATCGGTTATATGAAATTCATACATTAAATGATACGTAAATGTATTGAATAATTCAAGGGCCAATGATTTTTTCTCCCTTGTCCATTTTTGCAATTATCATTAGTGTTATAATATCGATTTATGAAATCTAAAAAAGATCAAGCCTGATTAGTCGGAATAAATAATAAATAATAAAGTTCATAATAATACTAATTAGGTATTTCCGATATCCTTTTCGTGCGTAAGCATTATATTTTTAAAAAGGCTGGCAAGGCACCTGTAAGTCGTGTGACTCCTCTGATGTTGCGGGTGTCCATAGGTGGCACTATCGATTACCATCAGGTGTCCGTCTATCTACCCGTTTGCCTCCTATTCCATAAAAAATATCCAATATGCCCGATCTCCTTTTTCAATTTAATTAAAAACAATTTTATAAGCTTTGCTCTTTTTGTTGCAGAGAATGAATGTGTTAGATGTTGAAGAAATATAGGTACAAATACAAAGGATTGTACTAGTTGGCGCTTTGTTGTTTTTGCCCACCCCCTTGGGATAAAAGCGGGAATTTGTATACCTATGTACCTACTACACAGGAGGAATTTTTCCATTCAAACTCCATTATACATAGTAGAGGTAGGTAAACAGTGAACCCCTGCCCCCCCCCCCATTTGTATAATTATCAATTACCATAATTAACCATCGTTCTCGACATCACTTGTTAGACCATCACAGCACCCACCAGGGTATTGAGTCAATACCGATACCGGTAGCCCGTAGTACTAGCGCAGCGGGACCCTGACGCTCGACAGGCCAATGCCCACCATACCGGGCCATATAATATTAGGTACCTACTACGTAGGAATACATAGGATAGGATGATATTGACATAGGATTGTAATAATTGACATAGGATGGTAATCAAGGAGTACTGCTTGATCTTTCCCAAACCCCAGGATTCTGGGTGTTACATTTACCTAACTTTAATATTATGCCTTTTATTCAACGTCTGGAAATCCTCATGGATACCCTTTGTCTAGAGTTCTAGACGATGTGCGTCAGACAGCAGGTTGTGTCCGACTCTTACCGATTAAAACCACACACTCAATGAACTTTGTACCTACGTATTAGATGCCTATTTGCTATGATAAGTTGGGACAAGTTTTATCTGAGAACATGTAGGTATACCTATAAATAAAAATGAATTTCCGTTCGTTAGTCTCGCTAAAACTCGAGAACGGCTGAACCATTTGGCTAATTTTGGTCTTCGAATGTTCATGGAAGTCCAGGGAACGTTTAAAAGGTGAGAAAACAATTTTATGGCGGTACGAAGTTTGCCGGGTCAGCTAGTAATACTATAAACATTGTTCCAGTCCACACAAATCGTTTCAATCGTATGGATGTGAGTACTTACCTATTTTCTTTTTAATCACCTGAATAATTTCTTATCTGTTTACAGCTTTAAATAATAAAAATGTCGAAGCAAAAGCAGCCTCAACAAAAAAGTTTGCTACCGCAACTAAAGTAAGTGGTATTTTAGTACTAAATTAAAGTACAGTCGCTGCTAGGAGCTGGGACTACTGCCATATTATACCTAATAAATAAAATGCATCGGTTTTATACATTTTTGGGTTTGAGACACATTTGCATGACTGTCGTGTCGCGTAAGTAAGTCGCTAAATGCTTGCAGCCGATTGATGATCGCGGCACCAGTGCTCTACGCCACCACGACGCTACACGGCCACGCCACGATTCTTCAAAGTATCTATTTCTGCCATTAACCACCGTTAGTGCCTTGTATTTGACGAGTACAATATTGTAATCCAGAATTTCGAAATTTTCAGCATTCTGCCAAAAATTATTAATGGCGGTATTGCGAGTATTGTGGGTATATGCATAGTATTTCCATTGGATTTAGTAAAGACCAGACTTCAGAATCAAACGATCGGTCCAAATGGCGAGAAGCAATATAAAAACATGTAAGTCTTATAATAAATTAATTAATTGTGGACAGTTGAACCAAAACCTACTGGCAACTGAGCTCGCAAGCTGTTTCTAATACAATACAAATTAAGCCTTATTCTAAATTTAAACGATGAGAGAGAGAATCATTGATTTTATGAGAAATTCACAATTCACATTACTTTTAATATGAGACTATACTCTACCTAAATTCGGTGTTTTATACTTTCTTTTACTTCAGGTTAGATTGCTTCAAGCAGACATACCGAGCAGAAGGCTACTTCGGTATGTACCGAGGGTCTGGTGTCAATATCCTACTGGTCACACCAGAGAAAGCTATTAAGTTAGCTGCCAATGACGTATTTCGATACTATTTGGCCAATCCAGACGGGTACGTTCAAACGTGTTCACACTATTCGTAGTCCCTTTTTCAATAGTGGGCGTCTTCCGACTTAGCTTGTGACATCGACTTCTTACCTATCAGTGTGCGGTTAACTTATTAGTACGTATGCCAAAGAATAGTTATTGTTTGCTTTTCAGTTTATACATTTTGTTTGTTTCTAGTTTTTGATTTTTGAAGTCAGTTTTAATTTTTTTCCCATAAATAGTATCCTATGCTCTTCAACTGTCATCAAAATCGATTCAGCGGCCTAACAGTCTAAGCCTTTCGTTCATTCTAGAACCTAAAACTTTTTTTTTGTTTCGCAATTTAGAACTATATCGCTGTTAAATCAGACGATTTCTGGCGCTGGGGCCGGGCTTTACCAGGCTTTAATCACCACACCTATGGAGCTCCTGAAAATTCAGTTACAGGATGCTGGACGAATCGAAGCACAAATAAAAGCTGGTTTGTAATTATGTTACTGTTTCTGGATTTTTCCGGCTTTTTTTATGGTAAACGAGTAGACGGATCACCTGATGATAAGCAATCGGCGTCGCCCATTGACACCTGGAACACCAGAGGCGATACAAGTACGTTACCGGCCTTTTGGGGATTAGGAGTTTCAGGATCGTTGAGGATTCAGGAATTGGGGAGATTGGGGAAGGGAAGGGTAATTGGACCTCCGGTATCCTCACTCCACAACGAGACACAACGCGAGCGTTGCTTCACGTCGGTTTACTGTGAGGCCGTGGTATCACTCCGGTCGAGCCGGCCCATTCGTGCCGAAGCATGGCTCTCCCACACTTGTATATTTATAAACAGAACCCTCACAGGAAGGTAAATAAAGAAAGTTATTTATGTGATGAAACTTTTATTTTAATGGTAGAATTCTTAATAAGAAACATACGTTACAGTATGACAAAAGTTGCAAGTTGCAAGGTACAATTTGAATGCACGGTTAGCGTAGTTTCTGGGGAACTGACTGCAGCATTATAACCTGCACCTTGATACAATACTACAGATGATAAGACACAGGAGTTCATCATCATCATTTTAGCCAAAAGACCTCCACAAGACTAAACTAAAAGGCACTTACATCTTGTTGTTTAATGTTTTTTCAGCGGGAGGAACAATACCACCTAGACCAACTGCCTGGGGACTAACCAAGAAATTATATTCTCAAGGAGGCTTTTTCGGATTTTATAGAGGCATAAGAGCTACAGCGATACGAGACGTCGGTTTCAGTGCGATTTACTTCCCCATGTTCGCAATCCTCAGCAAGTGGGGACAGAAGCCAGACGAAATAACACCACCTTTCTGGCAAGTACAGTAAAAATGTAACTAATATTAGGTAGGTATTTGCTTATTCTATTATTATGTATGTCTTTACCAATCACGGGGCTAATCAGACTACGATAATTTGGGAGGTGTACGAGGGGCCAAAGTCAACTGAGTCCGAAGCCCTTTAGAAAACTTTAAAGGTAATGGGACCGGTGACCGGTGCATGCATTATGAAAATTCACCCAAAGACACCAGAACTATTAGAAAATGGCAAGAACAGGTAAAGCTTTGGTTGGATTTCTATTTTCTATGGACTGGTAAATTGGAAACTGTGAGATGATCATGGCACCTGCCGAAACAATGAAAACAACACGTAAAAATAACAGGCGGAGACTCGCAACTCACCGACCGGGACCCCAGGAATAGTTTCTAGAAATGGCAACAAGGGACAACGGAAATGTAAGGGATTGATAGATGAAAATATTACCACCAGTTTTTTGATCATCTATACCTGCCGAATCATCCTGCATCACAGGCCCACTCACTGCTTAATAATAGTATTCACTACGGCCAAGCCAATAAAGGCAAGCCAGATGTTGGAGGTCTGTTCCGCGTCATCTTTCTCTCCAACCAGCCTATTAAGGCAAGCCGGAGACTGAGGAACGGCGACTTCTACCTGGAGCACTCGGGATGATGGTAGCCACGGGGGTGCCTGTCACCTAGCCTGAAGGCGCCCTGCAAGAGCCTATTATTATTATTAAATAGAGTTCTGTTGTTAACCACAGGTGGTCGTTCATTTCGGGCTATGTTGCGGGATCTACATCAGCTGTAGCCGTCACTCCAGCAGATGTAATTAAAACTCGCATGCAAACAATACCAAAGGCACTGGCGAACGGCAATATTCGGGGGTTGTGGATTGCATTACGTAAGTTCTTGTTTTCATTGTTCCATTCATTTGGATGCAACGTTTACATAGTACTTACCTACTATATACTTTTTTGCTGTCGCAGGTCCACGATCCGGAACGAGGGCATAACAGCTTTATTCAAGGGTGGATTGTGCCGTATGATTGTGCTCGCACCACTGTACGGTATCGTGCAGACGGTCTACTACCTCGGCATTGCGGAAAGATTACTAGGCTACAATATGGAGAAATTCGTCTGAACATTCATCAAATGAAAAGCTCTAGATTGAAAAGCTCACTGATGAAGTGGTTCTTACACTAGTATCGTTTTTCAATATTTGTATAAGAATCTTCGTATTTTAAGTATATTTACTTATACTACAGTTTCACTTCCAGGGGTGGTTTAACCAACAGTGCTAAGGGTATGGTGCAGCCAAGCGCCGAATATTGAGGGTGCCAAGAGCCACACACAGTAGGAACATACAGATCACGTAATGGCCCAGTACCTACATATATTATTAATGGTAGCCCTAGTAGGATGCTATCATTAAATATGTTTTCCTATAGGTATCTTCTTGCCTTTAAGTTATTTAGGTATACATATTTTCAAAAGATGCAAATAGGTTTTTTTAGACAGATCAACCAATCCGTATTCTGCAATGAACCTCCTGAATGATGTTACTTCTGCAAAAGAAGTGTTCTAGTATTATTATAGACAACGTTTTTTTTTTCAAAAACTCACAATAAAAAAGCATATTACTACCTATACAATCTGGTGCACATTACACATGTATGTAACATTTACCTACAGCCGACCATGATGAACCAAAAAGGAGTAATTATGTTGTGTATGAAAAGTAAAATGAAATGAATGATAACCGAAATGAGGCAACAATTCGTAACCTGCATAGGGACCATATTTGCAGAAACGATGATACAAATGATGATGATGATGATGATGATGGACAATGTGAAGCAATTGTGTCCTATGACTCACCACATTATATGCACTAACCTGAAACTGGACTACCAAACACTAAACAAATAACGAAGGTGGAAACCTCGGTTGTCTGCTTCGATTCCATAAGGGAGTCAGCACCATAACAATCCAAAAAAAATTATGTTGTTAACTGCGGTACTTACTTTTGGAACTCAATACAATCAATTTGAGAGATTTGCTTGACCAAAGCTCCCAAGTGAGCTTGAAAACGGACAATGCACCACAAAATAAAAGTAAGGATAGTGTTCAGCGTGGCATACAAGATAAAAGGAGACGGCAGTTTTAATGATCACATATACTGCGGTTTGAAGCTACAAAAGATGTATTGTCACTATTACTCAAACGCAGAACGTATCGCTACGTCCTTGTTGCATAAGCAGATGTAGAAAATCTTTATTGATTCATCTGATTGAAATAAAACCAGTAACATCTACATAATCTGGAGAACTTCCCTTAACGAAGCTCTACAAGATTGGCGGCTGACCACCGTAATTTATGAAATAAAAAGTACATTTTATCTCGCCATGCGCACATTGCGCACTCAACATAAACCAAAGACAATAATATGCTAAAAAAGGTAAACTCGCTGAAGATAAAACAGATGCGTACCCGAAAGCTAGAAATATCTTAAATAACTATACCTACGTGGATGGTTTTGTTTTCGGGAGGGACATCTGACACTGATACTATCGATGTATCTAAAACATAGCTCAGTGAGTTGCTAAAAAAAAGGTTTGTTCTTAAGAAAATGGAAAACAAACGCAAACCATTATCTTAGGAGAATTAAAAATGTTATGCAAAAGGTGGAGTTAACTTCTCGTATGCCAATGGAATCCACCAATAACTACAGATTGTAGATTTGAAACTTGGGTGGAACAAACGAGATTGGTTAATAACAACCATGCTAAAAACCATCGAAATAATTGCCTAACTTACATAATAAAGACTGAGTTGAAAGAAACAAACTGCTACATACTCGCATTTTATACTGAAAAGTACGTACAGTAAACGCTTAATACGAATGCTTCTAAGCCTATGCTAATTAAACTCAGTTAATTGCTTAACCGAGTAAACTAAACAAAGTAGGTTTTAATATAAATGTACTGGTCACCACCACTATAGGAGCAACTACATTACATTAAATTGTAATTCATGAATTTTCAACCTTAACTACTGCTACTACTAGTTGCTCCTATTTTTACTGCCTACCTACATTTAGGTACGGACTACGCCATTTATAAATATTATAATTATGTATTTTTGCTTACTTATACAACTGTCGCCCATTATACAACATGTGTTATATTATATAAAATAATTAGCCTTATAACATAATATTATTACCTATGTTATGTTTGATGGTGAACCTACAATAATGTTGACTCCCATCTAAAATAGTGCGGTTCTTAAAACCACCATGTGCAGTTCCTTATATATCAGGTTAGGCGTTAGGTATGTATTTAGAAGGATATAGGTTGATGAGCTATACATATTTTTGGGATATCTCCCAAGGGAAGTAAAATGATAAAGTGTCTTATTCCCGACATCTCGCCTCGAGGTTTCTTGTGAGCTGTGGCTGTTGTGAACCCTCAAGGTGCTCCGCAGGTTTATTATACGTTTACAAATTTGCTATTGTTTACTTAACTTTAATTTTTATTTTTACTATTTACTTTATTGTTAACTTATTTTTTGTTTTTATGGAGTGCGCTAATGGGATAATGATTGTTGGATATGGCTCTTTTAACGAATGCAGGATAAATGATTTTGCTGTTTTAGTTTATTTAATTATTATTCCTTGATATAAATAGTTTTACAAATTTTCTATTGTTTACTTTTATTTAACTTTAATTATTTACTTTACTTTTTGTTACTTTGTTTTAATATTTCTTAGTTATTAGGTTAGGTACGTATATGCTTTGTCATGGATGCTCATCCTACATTATGACATGTACCTACTTTCGCAAAATTCGCTAATCGAGATTCACGAGTCGTCTTTAATTACCGAGGATTACTGACACAGAGTACGGATTAGCATCCAATGAAAGCTTCGTGTTACTTTTACGAATAAACTATTAACTGGGAAACCTGTCGCTTTATTATGTGCAATATGTACTATATATAACTAGCCTTCTTAGAAACTTTTTGTTCAAGAATATGTCAGCCCCGTACGAAATAAGGACATACCTATCCAATTTGTAACAGATACATATCTAAAATATGAATTAAATTATCTTAAAGGTGCAGCCGAAATGGTATTTGAGGCTTTCGCATACCGGGACGTATGGCAAAGGGGCTAATTTTTTTTGCTACTGGACATTTAAACGTATTGATTTAGAAATACAACTGCTTTCGTTTGGTAACTCATACTGAGGGTAGTGGTACTGAACCCTCAAAACAGCCGTAAGATCATTGCCTACAGATGGGGCCCATTGTAAGGTCATTAACCCAGGGTTTGCTTGTAAGTTGCCATATAGGTACCGCGATCCCAGCACGAAGCAGGAGTTAGAATGGGTGGTTCTTAGTTAATAAGAACCTGAGACTCCCGCCTCATTCGGGGCCGGAGGATTATTTATATTAAAACTAGACAGTAGTATGTACTTGGTAGTACTATACCTATCTATAATCGGTATGCGACGACACACCTCGATATACAAGTATGTCTCATAGTCAGCATAGTAAAGTATAACCAATAAAAAATAATTAAGAAAAGAACACACAGAAATCATAGATTTATTAGGTATTATCTAACAAAAATACGTACCCGAGTCATTCGAGTGGAAAATTATGAACGAATTTCGGCTGCTTCTATATAGCAACTTTTTAGGTTAAAAAGGACTGGCAATCTGATTTCTTAAAAAAAAGTAGCTAACGAGTAAATCTAGCAGTTGGTAACACTGGCCAAATGCCAAAATAAACGTCAAAAGTCACAATTAGCATTATACACACTGACACAATTGTGGCAAAAGCACGATCAGTGCAAAGCCACAATATAAACGTAATTTCAACAAAAATTTGGAAATAAAATACTAAAATTATACGTGTATATTATGAGAAAAAAGTAAAGTAATATAATTTTTAATTTATAAAAAAAACTGTAAAAGGTAAGACAAATTTTATTCTGATTACGTAAAAAGCCGCTATTGATCGGAATCCGAGTCGGTTACTTGTGAGACAATATTAATACCAAATTGGTGTAGTAATACATGTTCAAACAATATGGTTTAGAAGCAGTCCTGGGTCAGAAAGGTCGTGTGAAAGGCTATCTGTCATTACTTCAATCTTCGTCAACATTGGGTATTTCTTCAGTAATATTGATTTTTTGGGCGAGTAGACCGACTGTGATCGGTATAATCATTTGTTTCTTATGATATTAATAGAGTACATATGCAAGTAGATTAACCTACTCCTATGTACTAAAATCAATAGTTAAGTGTTGAAATTTTGTACAGCTGTTTTGATAGGATTACAATGTACTACTTATTATATTAATTTCATATAGGTATATATAGCGGAAGTCGTAATGGGTTGCCGGCTCGAAGTAGGAGTAGGAATGGGATGGTAATTAGTCAGTAGAAGTCTGACACTCCCTCTCGCTTCACCTAAAGCGAGAGCAGTCATTGACTGCTTTTCTCCCCTTAAACAATGCCAGTTGGTTATCTATCCATTAACTTAATAAAGTACAAACCTGGTCTGGTGACAAATATTGTGGGATTTTACTCAAGCTAATTTTATTTTACAGCCTTAAAAATCAAAATGGCAGCGCCAAAAGGTCCTCCACCACCTGCTCAGTCGTTCAAGTAAGTGATATTTCAATTAAGATTATCTGGACAAGACATCACACTTTTCAGTATAATTATGTGTTTGTTATTTTAATTTCTTATACCTATTTCTGTAGTAGTTCATAACACATAATTATAACTTTAATTTGTAACTAGTATTATATTTGTCTACACTACTAGTAGATTTGATTTTTTGTTTGTTTGAATGTTATCTCCTCCGAAATTACTGGGCCGATTTGAAAAATTCTTTTATCATTGAAATCGTACTTTATCGACGATAAACATAGGCTATAATTATTAAGAGAGGAAAAAGGGTATGAAAATTTAGATAATCTAACCTGATTTGTGAAAATGCTTCCCGAAATACTTAAAACTCTTTGTATTGCTTAAGCCTTTGACTGCCAACAGAAAACTGTTTTCAAGGACTAATAATGATATTTAGATGCATCAGAATCAGAGATTTTAAAGAAAAAATACGAATTCAATGAACTGAATGCATTTTATTCGTGGCCTAGCTTCTACCCACGTTTTCGATCGCGCACTTTTAAAGTATTGAAGGCAGGTTTATAAAAGATAAAAAAGAATTGGTGCCCGATGTTTTGCTGCTCACAAAATGATCCTAATTTTAGGTTTCTTGAAAATTACGAAATGCTGTTTTAGGGAAGTGGTGGGTTAGAAAGAAACAAAATGTCGCCTATGCTACTCTCAATCCTTTCTATTATTTCCACGCAATAAAAAAATCACGTCAATTTCTAACATAACAAACAGACGTAAACAAATTTATAATATTAAGTTTAATAATAATAAGTTTCTATGTTATCTGCCATATTTTTGACAAGTGAGTTTCATGCCAATGGATCATTGACAATTTATTTTTTTATTATCATAATATAGCATCAAGGTAGGAAAAGAGGCTGAATACTAATTTTATTAACCACTGAACCTATTTGTTGATTGAAACGATTGAAATTCGGTTCAACGAGAGTTTGAGACACTGGCACTGGAAAGGAAACCTCACGGGACAGGAACAATGCGTTAAAATTGCGGGATTCTCTATTGCTTAAACCACTGAGACTATTTGAGTGCAATTCGGCACAACGATAGTTTGAGACTCGAGAATGACGCCTGATAATTTTCAACCACTGTACCTATTTGATTGGAATTCAAATGGAGTTTTAATCACTGAAACCTCACGGGAATTGATACCATACGGGGAAAATACATGTAGGATTGTTTATTTTTTTAAATCACTAAAGTGAACAACTTTTCACAATAAATATAACTGAATCGGTGCTAATGAGATTTGTTCCATACCGTTGGAATTACCCCTGGAGAAGACTAATTAAAAAATCCAAAATTTGTCAGAAATCGTTATCATACGCGGACGAAGTCGGTCGGAACAGCTAGTATATTATATTTTTAGAGTTAGAGTAAGAAGAAAGAAAATACATAGTTACAAATATATTCTTGTGGTCCTATAAATAAATAAATAAAGATCTTCATCTTGTTTAACATAATTTAATAACATCTAATGAGTTACAAAACAATTCGCATTTAGGTATTCAAAAACGAATGTTCACAATATCTTCAAAATGATTTCGTTTTAGTTATTTCAGTAATTTACTACTTACGATTGTTACTTATTGTAAATTACAAATGTTATCGAATTTTTTTAACTACCTATAGTTTTTAATTTATTGATTTTATTTAGGTGTAGTAACAAAAATATTATATGCATACTTTAACATAGTATTATGTTGTTTAGTTCTAGATAATTGTAATGTTGTTCTTTTATTCTCACATATGAAGCGACCTTCAAATTGAATACAATATTGTAACAGAGCCGGTCTCTATGTTAATTATGTCCAGTCCAGTCAATCTGAAATGTTTACTTGTAAATACTTAGATAGTCTTGAATTAGATGTTTATAACTTACATATTATGTAAGATCTGGTATTTAGGTTTTTTTGTATGGTATATCTATGTAAACAAGCAAGCAGATCACTTGATGGTAAGCAATCGGCGCCGCCCTTGGACACCTGAAACACCAAGGCTTTACAAGTGCGTTACCGGCCTTTTGGGAATTGGGAATTGGAGGATTGTGGAGACTGGGGAGTCTAGGGAGGGGGGTATTTGGGCAACCTCCGGTAACCTCACTCACACGACGGTTTTCTGTACGTGCCGAAGCATGGCTCTCTTACACTTATTTATTACAGACAGAGCAGGTTATTACAAACAAACATTTTCAAAGTCAAATTTTGGAGACAGAGTAATACATTGTTTATTATTTTGTTAGGATCACAATTAAAGCCGTCAATAAACTGCCATTGCCATTTCCAAAGCAAAAAATGCCGTGCCGCAGCCGTGCCATGGCCGTTACCATGCCATGACCTTAAAAATTTAAAACAAAGTCGTTAATGTTATGTAGTTGAGTTTAGTCCTCCCTCGTCTCTTCAGATTCTTAGCAGCCAGCCCGGGTCTAGATTTGTATTTAATTCAATCATGTGTCATTTTGATCTACGAATACGACGAGCGACGTTATGAGACTCCAAGGCCATATTTTTAGATAAATCTGATATATCAGATATGCAATCTGATTCAATATGATTTTAAGATACACTGCCAATATTGATAAATATATTCGTAAATTGATAACATATTTTACACGAATTAAGAATTGATGAAATTTTTTTTTTTTTTTTTTTTTTTTTTAATTTAAACGTTGCCCCACACTAGGATTTTCTCCTGTGTCGTGGGTGCGTTTACAAACATACAAATTCACATACACATGACACCCAGACCCGGAACAACAATTTGTGGATCACACAAAGTGTTGTTTCGTGCGGGAATCGAACCCGCGACACGTTGCACGGCAGCCGGTTGCCCAGCCACCGCACCAACCGTGCAGTCTTACATTGAAATTATCTAAAGCATCACCATCCTGCCAGCGTTAATTAATAATTCCATTACACGGTAGGATCGTACGGTCAATCTAAATATTGAATGCGAATAAACTGATAACAAAGACTATCGTGTATCGGGCGCCATAGCAATATAGCAATATTAATGTTTCGTTGATTTCTTAAATGCATTGTTCAAATTGGAATTTAATAATGTATCTTAGTGCGAAAAATACATAGATTTAAAGAAATTTCTGACATTAAAAAGTATTCCAAAGAAGTTATTATAGAATGCTCTGATGTTGAGTTGTTGAATCATGGGATTTATATACTGTGCATTTATCGTCCTCTTAAATGTAGTAATCCCGACTTAGACACATTTTTCAAAACACTAACACACACTTTTACACACACACAACACACTTTTTTAAGTGTGGGAGAGCCATGCTTCGGCACGAATGGGCCGGCTCGACCGGAGTGATACTACGGCCTCACAGAAAACCGACCTGAAGCAACGCTTGCGTTGTGTTTCGTCGTGTGAGTGAGGTTACCGGAGGGCCGATTACCTTCCCCTCCCACAATCTCCCCAATCCCTGAATCCCCAACGATCCTCAAACTCCTAATCCGCAAAAAGCCGGTGACGCACTTGTAACGCCTCTGGTGTTCCAGGTGTCAGGGCCAGGGGCGACGCCGATTGCTTACCATCAGGTGATCCGTCTGCTCGTTTACCGGCTTATGCCATAAAAAATCACTAGAAATATTACTCACTTTATCCTACAAGAAAAATAAAATAATAATTTGTGGTGACTTCAATATTAATGTTTTGAGACCGTCAATGAGTACCGATAGATTAAAAGAAATGCTATCTGTTTTTAATATACGTTTGCAAGTTAAAGAACCATCACGTCTACGATTCTAAAATACTAGAGGTACAGTGCACAAAAGGAGAATGGCAGGTTTGTATGGAAGTTTTGTACCGCTATAAAATTTTGTATTAGTCATTGTTTTAACCAAGTGAATAGTCTGAACGATAGATATTTTTATTATGAAGTTTAGAAAAAAATTACATATTTTTAGAACTTGGGGTTCAAAAGTTATTTCATTTTGAAAATGTGCAAAAGGTATGTTAAGGTGGTACCACACTTGACAATGCGTAGTCGCTTCATTTGTCCAAATATTTGTAGACTACGTACAAATGGCGTCCAAATAGTATCTCTATATGTAATGGCGTGCAAATATATAGCAAACAAAGAAGAATAAATCCTCCAAACATGTTTTTTTTGGCCGAACACAACAAATACGCAACGTCAAGTGTAGAGCCACCGTAAGCAAAATATCTATTACAAATGACAGATGACAGTTAACTGAAAAATGTCAATGTGCTCTCATGTGGTTGTTTATTTACAAAAAACAATAATCTAAAAATACTGCTCGCTACTCAAGTGACTATTACACTTTGTATTATTAGAAAGAAAGAAAAACCATTTATTTTGCTACGACACACAACAAGAATTTAGAAACCCAAAAAATAACCTATGGTGCGTCGCAGCGCAAAAGGCAATTAGGAATGATCCTGTTAATTCAGCAAGCATGATGCACCTATAGAGTTTTAAAGAGTATGCCTCACAATCTTTTTCATTTCTTAGGTGCCTACGAAAATGCAAATTCATAATGTAAGCGACTGTCATTGGGTAGAAGGCCTACATTTAGCAGTGGAAGTCTTGTGGCGGATATGATAAAACTAATGTCTCACTTCACCTTGAATCTTGCAGGTAGATAGTCTCAAGGGTCTCAAGTTAATTCGATTTAAACTTAGCTTAGCTCTTTGAGAAAGTATTTCTTCTGAAAACTGGTTGCTTAGCACGCATGTAAGGATTAATTTCTAATAAGTAAGTCAAATTAGTAGAATCATCAACATTTTCATCATTAAGTCTATAAGTGGCCACTGCTGGAGGTTTGAGCATTAATCACCATACTAGCTCAATGTGGGTTGGTAATTCAAACTTATAATAAGAAATTATAAGCCCATGTTTCCTCACAATGTTTTCATTCACCATTCGTCAGCGGTGTCTTGGTACTTTCTTAGATTATTGAATATACCAATAACTCGGAAAAAAGACACATTGGACAAAAGGTACTTTGCCGTTGGTAGGTTTCGAACCCGCACTCTCATGCATGAGAAGCGGGCTTCTTAAACCTCTGGGCCACCACATTACAACTAAAGAAAATGTAAAATGAAAATGAACATTTTTGGTATAAAACTAAAGCTATCTAAATTAAATATGGCATTTATTTTATAGATTGATTCTTAAAATCACTTTTATCAAGATGGAATATATAGTTACTTACTAGGTTAAAATAAAACAAATGTATTATTTTGAAATACTTTTATTTCATTGTATTCAGGTTGTTTCTAGGAGTACTTCATCTAAAAAGAGAACAGGCCGTGTCATAGGTACAGCAGACATCAATTGCTGATATCTGTAAACAAGTAAGATAACTGTAAATAAAGTAAACAAAAGTACATTTTTTTCCTTTAGTTTTATATGTTATAATAATAAGTCTGATTCCCTATCTTAAAATGGAAAAGATAAAAATAAATATTTGATTACATTACTTCATTTTATAACATTTATTATAGTTATTCGTATAACACAGATCATAGGAGCTCAAACAGCATGCTAATTAATAAATTATAATTATAACATGAGTATAAACCTATTAGAAACCGCTTATATACTCCACATAGATACATAATTATGTAGGTACATTATATTGAGAATGCATACCTGTTGAAGCTTTGAGAGCCGAACAACATCATCCGGCCTCATCTGTTCTACAAATGGCAATGTTAAAGTGAGGCTTAGTCCATGTTTACATAATACATTACTTCCTGATAGTGAACACTGTGAGGTGGTATGTCAGGTTGTGGTTTTATAGTTTCGACTCTTGTACGGTCTCTCAGTCAGTATGGAACATGATCTTCATCATGGGAAGTAAGCTAAAATAAGTAATATTATTAGAATATGATATTGACTTTAGATTACACTGTATATAGATAATAGTATGGTTAAATTATGCTTTATTACCTCTTGTGGCTGAATCCAATCAAATACTATATGAGCCAGTCTTTACTCCTGTTTGTTGGCGCCTTCAATTAAAACCCTGCGTCACCTTATCATTGCAATGAATCACCCATATACGACACAAACATGCCAGTGACCAATTTGTTTGCTGGACATACTTTCAGCAACATCCCGATACATTGCTAATTGCCAGCAAGCATTGCAAATATGGTCGGTAGGAGAGATCTAGAATAAAAAGAATAAAATGATACATTATGGGTAGATAACACTATGCGCCTTCTTTTATTCAGGCAACATGGTGACTTTCGATATGTTATGGGTAAACTAGGTACTTACATCTCTAGGATAAGTCCACAATGGGATATTGTTGACCACGTCTAATCTTCACTCTCATTTCCTAGAGCATGCCGTCTCATGTGCGACAAACTCTGATGCAATTAATGCACTGTAAATTCATCATCGCGACAAATTACAACACACTATGCCTAAAATAATGTAAATAAGTGTCTTTTCGCAATTGTCACAACAATGATGCCAATAATACCAATTTCGGCTACGGAGGAACGGTTGCCAAACTCAACGTATCACCAGATGAATAAAATAACTTCAAATTCAACAAACACATCATAACATCGCATTTGAAACAAACAGCAATGCGCCAGTATTGACAAATTAATTGTCAATGTCATCAAGACAAATGCCAGTTCAACATTGCCATAATATTCAAGTTTGTTAAAATGTTAATTATCATTAATAATCCATGTAAACGTAGATTTAGATTGGATGTAGATTTTTATATTTACTTATAAAAATGTTTGAAATGGAAAGGAAAATATTTCATTGATAGATATTAAAATAAATGAGTTTATGAAATAGCGAAATTCAATATGCTCTGATTTCATCTTTACGCATGGCAACTTTGTAAACGTCAATCGCGGTTCGTTTTACGTATAGTGGATTGCTTTTTATCATTATTGAATATCAGTTTTTCTAGGGTTTCCCAAGTTTTAAAAATCTATTAAATATGCTAACATAACGTACTTAGGAGGTTCTATAATGACCCAATTTTTTAATGACATATCTTTTTTTAGCGAAGCGGTACAAAATCTGCCGTTCTCCTTTCAAGGACTGCATGTAGAGAGCAAATTAAAGTGGGGATCTCATAGTGAATTATTTGTTGAGCTTGTTTGTTGGACTTATTTGTTGGAGCTCCTATGAGCTCCAAAATTAATCAGTTCTCGTATGGACTGTTCAAGCTCTCTAAAGTTGCTAATGCCGGAACACTTATAACTGCATACCACGGACACGTTGTTTCTTTTCTTCGGTATGGGGTAATTTTCTGGGGCAACTCAACTTACAAAGAAATGATATTCATATCTCAAAAGAGGTGCGTTAGGGCTATTTCCAAACTTAGCCGAACCGACAGTTGTAAACCGTAGCTACTTTATTAATTTAAATATTTTGACGGTACCATGTATCTACATGTATGAAGTTTAGGTATTTACAAAAAAAATATTAATCAGTTTGAAAAAATGAAAAGTAAACGCTTTAACAATCACACATGTTTCCCGAGTAATAATACATTTTTTAATAGTAGTGTTTTTGTATGGCGCCAAGATTATACAACCATTCAATCTTTGAAGGTTTTTAAAAGTAGAATAAAAAGGGTTTTAATTTCTAATGCATGTAGTGTTACTGAATACTTAGAAGACAAAAGGTGATGTTTTTTTTATGTAAAGTTTTATTGAACATTCTATTATTTAATAATGGTTATCATGTTTTATTTGACTATTGACATTCAAATTTATAATCCTATGTGACATAATAAATAATAATTCTAATGACATTAAGTATCTAATAATAAATAATCAATCCAAATCATTGCTTCAATCAATGTTTACAATTAATAAATTAATTTGAATTTGAAATTATTTTCAAAGTAGGAACACATTTTATTACATTGCAATGAAAATAAATTATATTCTGCCTTTTTCTATTTTCAGTTTAATTCCAAAAATTATCAATGGCGGTATCGCGGGTATTGTGGGTGTCTCCATAGTGTTTCCATTGGATTTAGTAAAGACAAGACTTCAGAATCAAACGATCGGTCCAAATGGAGAGAGGCAATATAAAAACATGTAAGTTGAAAATCTGTCTGGTAGTGATAGCGTAGTAGAATGAAGTTATATTAAATTATAACTGTTTGCATTTCCGTCACTTTCCAGGTTAGATTGCTTCAAGCAGACATACCGAGCAGAAGGCTATTTCGGCATGTACCGAGGGTCTGGTGTCAATATCCTGCTGATCACTCCAGAGAAAGCTATTAAACTGGCTGCTAATGACTTTTTCCGCTTCCATTTGTCCAAGCCAGATGGGTAAGTCTTTAGACAATTTTGCTGGTGTCCGATAGAATACGAATGAACGATCATTATGATGATGATGATGGTTCATTCATATTCTATCTTCTATCTCCTGGGATGACTGCCGCCTTGGCCGAGTGGTCGCAAGTGCGACTGCCGGGCAAGGGGTCTCGGGTTCTATTCCTGGGTCGGGCAACGTACTACTGAGTTTAAAAAAAAAATCTCAGTACTAGCACTGAGTCTGGAATGGTGGAATCTGGAATCCGGTATATGGCAATAGGCTCACCCCTATTACATGGGACTCATAACATAAATAGCCGACAATTATATTTACTTATGAGTTTGTTTTGGCATTCCGTTAAAGAGACGTAGGTGACAAATAAAGCGCAATATAAAAGTGTCAAAAATAACTTGCGCGTACAACATCATAGGTATCTCGTACTCCTGCCTGCCGGCCTGCCTGCCGAATTTGTTTCATATTTTTAAGTATACTCATACTTAGTTTATTTTGTCGTGTATTTCAGTTGTGTCAAAAAAATTAATCGTTTTTTTTTGTTGTGCGATTTAGAACCATACCGATCCCAAATCAAATGCTTGCTGGTGGTTCAGCTGGGGCGTGTCAGATTATCATCACCACGCCTATGGAGCTCTTAAAAATCCAAATGCAGGACGCTGGTCGAGTTGCAGCACAAATCAAAGCCGGTTTGTAAATTATTATTGTTGAACAAATAGTCTGTAGAACTCTAAGGATTTGTTAAGTTGTTTTGATTTATCAAATTGAAAAAAATTAAGGAATAAAAAGGTGATCGAGTTCAGGTTCAGCTATAGAACAGAAATGTTTTTTTTTTTCAGCGGGCGGTAAAGTGGGTAAGCGTGTCACAGCCTGGGAACTAACCAGAAAATTAGTGGCTGAAAAAGGTATTTTGGGGTTGTACAAGGGCGTCACGGCGACAGCGGCTCGAGACATCTCCTTCAGTGTAGTCTACTTCCCTTCATTCGCAATCCTAAGCAAACTGGGTATTCGGAACCCACAAGACTTAACACCACCATTCTGGTCAGTATAACAACTATCTAATTGGTATAATATAAATTGTTTAGATCACTTTTTGTAGTACATAATAGTCCTTACAGTCAGCTGTGAACCAGTTTACTTTATAAATTTTTCCAAAACACTTTCTATTATTATTATATTAGTAAATTACAAATAGCCGTTATTTTTAATTAGAAACATAACATGATTTTAAAACAGCTTCTGTCAAATCCTAGGTGGTCGTTCCTTTCGGGCTGTATGGCGGGATCTGGCGCGGCTTTGGCCGTCAATCCCATGGACGTGGTTAAGACCCGCATGCAAACACTCACTAAAGGCAGCGGCGAACGGCAATATTCGGGGATCGTGGATTGCATTACGTAAGTTCTCATTTTCCTTGAATAATGTTGGTGAGACTGCACTCGGTGTATATGTGAATGAATGTAGTAAGTTACTGAGGCGTGCACTGTTCTCACAGGTCCACGCTGCGGCACGAGGGTCCGACTGCGTTCTTCAAGGGCGGCGCTTGCCGTATGATCGTAATCGCTCCTCTGTTCGGTATCGCGCAGACGGTCTACTACCTCGGCATCGCGGAGTACTTGCTAGGGTACAATCGCAGCAAATCTGTCTGAACGCACTTCCGAACTTTATGTCTGTTCATAGATGAATTTTATTTCCATTTCACTTTACAATACTTATTTATTTGTATACAACTTTACGACATTTGTTTAAGAATTTTATCTTTTTGTTTGTGTATATTTATTTCTATGCATTCGTTAAATTTTTTGTTAATAAGATAATGTACTAATCTCTAAGCGCCTGTTTCACTTCATATAAGTATCCGATAAATTTTTGTGACAGATAGCTCATATACAACGTCCTGAATTCGTTAATTGATTAGTTATTCATCTGGCACATAGGGGATGAAACAGGCAGTTAATGTATTAATAATGATATTAGAGAATTTCTGTGCTATTTATAACATGATCATGTTCTGTAAGATTTACCTCAAATATATTATTTAGTTAATCTCATCTATTCATCATGTTTGTGTGTTAAACTGCTAGTAATACTATATGCTTACAGATCACTGTTGTCCCATGAGACATAATCGTAACATGACATTTGAAACTTGTATTCTTACATAATTTTAAGTCTTGCTCCATATTCATAATACTTGCTATAGAACATATGTACAACTAAGCTAACCTTAATTTATTCAAAAATTTTTTTGGATGCCTTGGAATGTGAATTGTACCCAAATGCAAGAACACGAGGGAAGCTCTTATAAAATATTATTATAACAAACAACCATGATGTATGTTAACCAGTTATCTTTTAGTAATGAAAGACAAAACCTATTTTTGGGCCTAGCCTGTACTCGAATCAGATAATCAAATACATGTATCCAAAATCACCGTGTGACCGTGTCGTCGTAATTTCAATTATAAACTGTTTTTTATGTGACACATCGGCAAAACGAGCAGACAGATCACCTGGTGGTAAGCAATCGTTGCCCCCCACAGACACTTTCCATAATTTTTGGGAGTTAAGATCGGAGCATTGGGGCTCCGATAACCTCACATGCAAGGCGTAACAAAGCGAGTGTTGCAAGTGTTGTAATCTTTTTTTAAGTATTCTTTAAGTGTGGCAGGGCCGACCTCGACCGCAGTGGACGTGAAACAACCCTTCTTGCGTTATGCTTCGTCGAGTGAGTGAGGTTACCGGATGCCCAATTACTCTCCCTCCGCAATCTCCCCAATCCCTGAATCCCTAACAAACGCACTTGTAACATCTCTTCTCTTCTGGGTGTCCTTGGGCGACGCCGATGGCTTACCATCAGGTGATCCGTCTGCTCGTTTACCGGCCCAACCCGTAAAAATATCAATGTCTAGAGTAAAATAAGACACTGACAGCTAATTCATGTTAATTTGAACAGCATTGTATAATAAAAAATATCGTTTGAAGTCAATATAATCAACTAAACTATGAATTTATGTATGTAGTGAACAACTAATGTCAATTAGAATTTGGAATTAAATGGCAAAGTAACCCAAAACTCCCCAATACTTGGCAAAATAAAATCGATGCTCTACGGCCGGGCCCAAGTTCCTATGGATTTTGTTTTTTATATAGCTTGTGATATTCGTTATTTAATTTTGTAAAATTATAATGTTTATTAAATAATAATTATATTTGTTGGAAAATAGTTGTAATGTTATAAGTCGATTAAGCTAGTGCTGGACCTTAGTAACTCCTAGTTTTTATGGGGATTTGAAGGTATGAAGAAAGGAAATGAATGTTTGACATGCAAACAGAGTTCACAAACTCATGGGATTATAAGAAGATTATTTAAAAAGTACATTACGCATTTATTCATGTTTTGAGAAATGGATCAAGCATGTTACAGCTTTACATACGAGTGTCATTTTTTTTCTTCGTATTGTATTTTGTGATTTAGAGTTATCTTGATAATATTAATTTATTTTCTAACAAATATTTTCTTTAAATACAGAACCAGGCACTACAATATCCCGTTGATCTGCTGTCATTGGTAGATATAACGGAAATTATAAAATAAAGATTTTTTAATCGGAATGTTTAAACTAATGTGCGTGTGTGTATTTTAGGAATTTCAGACAATAGGTTCACCTACTACATGGGACTAGCTGTTTACAGATGAAAACTAACTGTTTACATTTACATGGCCCGCCTCTCTGGAAAAAATCATCCGGCGTTATGCTGTGTTATGTTTACGTGATTGCCGAAGTTATTATAAAAAAATAAATAAAAAAATTAGTAAAAAAATGAAAAAAACATATAATAAAATATGTTACTTCCGTAGTTATAAAATATATTAGTTTAGTGACAATAATATTATCAATTACAGTTCTTTAGATATTTATGAAATGTCAACAGAACGTTAAATTTGAAGAGTGTGAACTAAATTGACCTTCATATCATGAAGAGCATTTACCCAGAAGTAATCGTGGAAGACCTCTTCAGTCTCTGTTACAAAATATTATTGTTATACTCCACAATGATGGTTATAGTTACTATTAAAACAATTATATTACTAGTAATTGAACAAATACCTTTATGGAATAAAATGTCCTGTAAAATAATTCGTATAGAAAACTGAAAATAGTCGTAACTGCTATGCAAATGAATGCAATATCGTTCACAAAATTGTGTGTATATTATGTAGAATATTTTTTTTTAGGTAAGTGATATTTGGCTATATCCTCGCTTGCATCTCGAAAACTTACTACTTGATATTGGTACGAATATTTTACTTTATAAAATGTAATTTATTTATTTTTAAATATAAATGACATGTCCATTGTTTAGACTAGATCAAATACAATAACGTAATACTGGTGGATATAAATTAATTGCTTTGCAAATGAAAGACATAGTTTCATTAAGCATGTAGCGATGTAATGTAATATTTATAAACAAATTATTCTGCTTTGCTGCAAAATATTCTGCAGTCTTAAGGTCAGCTCACACCGTGACGAGAGCGGCACAAAATACAACTGTATTTTCTACACGAAAAGCTACAGTTTCACGGCGACGTGTGTCTTCCAATATCGTCACATAGCGTCTCACTTCAGTGTGAAATAGAACCTTATAGCTAAGCCTGTAATAACTCGTTTAGAAAGGCTAGTGTTTGCTGTATCTAAACCAAAATACTGGCTGCAAGCTACGCCCTAGGTCAATGTTTCAAGACAATAATAATTATTAATATTGATGTTAGAAGCTACCTATATGTTATCAGATGTTGTATTGTCAATTAAATATTAGGTAAATATTATGTATTACACAATAGATATTTAAATGGACTTGTAGTTGCCAATTATTGTCCGTAATATATTTTAAAAGTCGGAACAATGTATGATGTTTATGAGTTTTAGATCAAATTTATTTTGACATTTTTTTTTGTTTAACCTATTCTAATAAATGTATGTTTTAATAAGGTAATTTTATTGAAATGACTCCTTTTCAGGTTTAGACCCTAAGGGTTCATATGCACTATGCGGGTAGCCGCATTACGGCTAGCCGCGCTGACCGCAGGATGCGTTTGCGAAAGCGGGCAGCCGGATCGCGGGCATCCGCATTCGCAACCGCAACGTGCGGTTGAAGAACCATTTCGATTTGCGGTCATGTCAATCCATTTCAAAGATGGACGTGTAAGAAGTTTCAGCTATTTACTACATTTACACATGTTACATAAAGAAGAAAAAACAAAGAAAAGTACTGAGTGCATCCTTATTTATTTGCAAATACGAGATGAGAGCAAGCATCGAATTCAATTTTACCAGACGTACCATGTGCACACACTCACTCAATGGCGGGCAGCCGCAGACTGAACTGCACAGTGCGTATAGCAACCGTCCGGCTGGCCGTCACTCGGGCCGCAGCCCTCCGAGCGACCGGAGTGGTCTGCGGGTAGGCGCATCGTAGTGCGCATAGAAATGAATATTACGTATATAATAAAATTGTGCTTGCGGTCAGCCGGACGGCTGACATACATGACATGACCCGCATAGTGCGTATGAACCCTAAATCTGGGGTAGGTAGCATAAAGAAGTTGTATGGCTACGCGTAGATCATAGCTACGGTGCGTAAAACCATTCCACAAATAGGCTATGTTTATCGTTTAGGTGAGATTATTATTAAACTGACATAAAAGAAGTCTTCAGGCTGAAATGGGCTGTAAGTGGGTGTAGCGGAAATTTGCGACTGGCACCAATTACATCACTTGAACGTGGTCCCGCGCAAGGATCGAATTATTACGTGTCACTAATGTTAACGGTGTATTGTCGTATTGATTTAAAACTTTTCTTTAAGAGCGTATACTAAATGATTTCCTCAAATGGGTACTATTGGTTTATTTGTGGTTTATTAACTTTATTAACTGATCGGTATTATTGCAACTTGCAACGTCTGGATAACTGGATCACGTTATTTACGGCTTGGTTTACGCAAAACTAGGTATTGCTGTTATGTGTTAGATTTTTTCTAAATACTGATTCATTTTTCGATTATATTCATCAAAAATTAATAATTTTGCGATTTTAAGATATTTTTTAAATAATAAATCTATTACTGCCCAAAATGCTAGTTTTTAAATGAAATTTAATTTTTACAAGCTGGCAACATCGAAATGTTAATGTCAAAATTGTGAACAGCGACGCCGTGTCGTCTTTGCTTGTTTTCTTTGCAATAATTTTACAGTTTGAGACCAAATTTTAAATAAACATCTTTAGATATCTGAGTATTTTTGTGACTAATATTATAAGTTAGTGCATCATCATGGCAACGATAGGTCCAAAGAAGGATGGAGGACCTAATATCGAATTTTTTCAGTCACCGGAATCTCTAACACAATTTGACCAAATCCGCGTTTGGTTACAGAAAAATTGCAAGAAGGTAATAGAAACGATTAAACTCCATATAGTATTATATTGTTATTCCTATTAGTTTGTTTTTGCGTTTTTTGTTTACCACTTGGATAGTGCAGGCAGCTCCAGTGTGCAGTCACAATGTTGTGTGACCAGTACCGTCAAAACATGTAGGAACATTGCTTCCTCTTAGGTTTTGTCAGATTTACTACTCCTTACAAATTATTTATTAACTACTCGTTATAATTAACTCCTACTATAATTTTGTAATGTTTGTTTTCCAGCATGTGCAGACAGATCCACCTACAAAAGAGGGTTTGGCCCAGCTAGTGATACAGCTCATTCAGTATCAAGAGAATAAATTAGGAAAAAATGCTTCTGATCCTCCATTTTTGAGGCTTCCGGTGAGTTTTGTGATTCTTATTGTAACACTTTCTTATTCACTACTTAGATTCCAGTGTATAATAATTAATAATATATTTAGGTTATTTTGTTTACTTTCAAAAAATTGTTATAACACCCACAGCCCTTTTGATAGCAACAGCTATTTAGTACAACAATATAGATTTAGTATTTAACATCAAGAAATGAGTGCTACAGTAATAAAGTAAATAATTCAGTAAAATGTTATGTGTTATATTTAGTTTTTCTCACTCATTCTATTTTTTATAAATGTTGCCCCACACTAGGATTCTCTCCTGTGTCATAAACGCAATGAACATACAATCTCACATTCACATGACACCCAGACCTGAACCAACAATTTGTGGGTCATACAAAGAGTTGCTTAGTGCGTGAATTAGCGAAAGAAAACAACTACATGTTATGCGGCAGCAGGTTGCCTAGCTACCGTGCCAAGTGTGCAGTTAAAAAAGTCTATGCTTCCTGTTTTAATGTAGTTTAGTGCCCAATTACATTGTCTGTTTCAAGAAATGAAGGTACAATCATAGCTCTTGTATCGCATACACATTGTATCAAAATGTATAGGTCAATGACATCATATCAAATTCTTTGGATAAGAGAATATGTCAAAAGGAACATTTTATGAATATGGTCCAAATGAAATATAATGATATGCTCTTTATTAGTTCAGTGTAATGTTAAAATGTAAAATTAAGAACAGAGGCTACTATTTGTTGTCAATATTGACATACTTTCTCTCTTGATAAAAGTATCATACATAAACATTATTTCATCATAGTAGTTAATGCACACTAAAATTATTATTTCGAAAGTGTGTGTCTGTATATGTGTCCGTTTTTCACAGCAAAACACAGCAACAATTTTTTTAAGTGTAGATATTTGAAGACATGGAGGCATTAGGCTACTTCTTGTCTTACCCCATTTCTCTAAAATGGAAGGTGGAACTTTGTATTGAGCATTCTGCAATTTTTAAGGTTAGAAGCTAAAAATTGTGTAACTGCGAGCGGATACCTAGTAAAAAATACACAGGAGTCCACAATAGTGATAATATGTGATTACAATAAAAAAAAACAACACTTATGTAAAAATATAACTAGATATAATAACATTTTATTAACACTAAAAAGTTGCAGCATTAGCGAAAACAAATTGATTTTCAGGCAGTCCTTTAGCTCCAGTTCCTTCAATTGCAAATAGGGACCCTGCTTCAGGTTGTGCGTTCAGCTCCGCTTGAGACAGGCCCACCTTGCTAGTTGTCACGAAAAGTGTAGATAGGTCATGTCCTCCCCACATCACCGATGTTACTTTTGCAACTGGTAGCCTGTGCTGTTCTAAAAGTTTACCCGCTCTGGGATCAATCTTTATTACCTGCAATAAAAATAAATAGTCTTTAATTTACTTAAAATAAAGTAATTTTTTACATTTAAATGTGCATCACAAAAATTGTACGCAAAAATCAAAAATATTTTTTTATTTTATCCTTGATGATACATAATGGGGTCACCCAGATCCATTTTATGGCAAAAACTATATAATGTAAACTGTCTGATCAATCCCCAAGCGGTCGCTATTGACCACTCTCCACAAACTCCATTATAGACCTTATTTCCGATGTTTAGAGACTGCTTTAGTATGAACAAATTTTGGGGGATTTATATCAAGTGAATAATTAATACTGATTACTCATTACCTTCCATCCATTAAAGCAGGCAACCCATAGGTTACCATCAGTGTCTATTGTCATTCCATCTGGTATACCTGTCACATTATTGGCTTGGTAACTGAAGAGTGTCCGTCTGTTGCCTGAAAATAAAAAATAATTATGTTATTGTTAGCTAGTTATTCACTTCAGATTTTAGTCTATTTTTGCTCCTCTACATTTGTGCAAGTTCTGTTAAATCATCTATTGTAGTCTGACTGCACGGCGCGGTGGCTGAGCAACCGGCTGCCACGCAATGTTTCGCGGGTTCGATTCCCACACGGAACAACTTTTTGTGTGATCTACAGATTGTAGTTTCGGGTCTGGGTGTCATGTGTATGTGCACTTGTATGTTTGTAAACGCACCCACGACACAGGAGAAAATCTAAGTGTGGGGCAACGTTCTTAAAAAAGAAGAAGAAGAAGAATCAAAATCGATTCAGCAGTACAAGACGAGTTTAGTGGGTTTCACAGACAGTAATTTTGTATATAATACAGAACAAGACTGCACATAATCATTTTGTGGGGAGTACTGTGTCGACCACATACTTAAAATTTATAGTATTAAGTTTCTTTTTTATAGGAGCTTAGAACAGGATTTATAATAGGTGCTTAGAACAACAAGTTCTTAAAATACTAGATATTATTTAAATATCCTGCTATATTGTTTATGCACACTTACGAATGGATCCTTCTTCGAGATCAAAATCGAATACGTCAATGTTTCTAGTTGGAGAGTCGATGTAGAACATGAACTTTTTGTCAGCAGTCCACGCTATGCCGTTAGACACGGTGACGGGACGAACTTTTTCCATCGGGTTGTCATAATTGTGCTCATCCATCAAATACAATGTTCCTTGGTCCATGTCGACGTTGTTATTCACTTCCTTGCCCATTGTACCTGGAAGTTAATAAAATATTGTTTTACGACTTTTATGCCACCTTTATTGAAGTGTTTTATGGTAACTGTAGTTTAAATGGTACTTTTCCTCAAATTATTATTATGTATTTTCTGTTCTTCTTTCATAAGAGACACCAAAGACCCTTTAACCTCGAAAAATCAAGGTATTTTGAATAAAATGTCAAGACTACATACCAAACCAAAGTCTTCCTTTGGCGTCGACTTTCCCGTCGTTGCACCTGTTATTTGGCAGGCCCAGGTCCACAACGCTCAGTAGTCGTAGGGAACTGTCATTTTCGAATGAGTCCCATGGTAAGAAGTAAAGTTCGGACCTCACAGATATCAAAATCAGCTTGGGATAGTCCTTTACTGTTACAACTAGTGACACTGGTCCATAGCCTGGAAATAGATTTTTATTTTATAAATGTAAATTAGTCAGACCTAGGTGAGGAAGAAAATAATTATTTAGAAATTTTATCTATAGCCTCCATAGTCCATACATTATCTTTTATGCCGGTACAAAAATACGTAGCTGAGTGATACGTATTTTAAAACTTAAGAATAGGGTAGACGACTAATTTTTATTTTAATGTCCGTCTGGTAGATTATTTAAAAACATTAGACACGTATTTTTTCTTTTCTCACAGAAACGAATAGTTTCGAAGATATATTGATTTGAAATGTCGCGTGACGTCACTTCTCAGTACATTTTATACTAAGAAATGACGTTTTAGCCCCCACTCCTTAACTTTGATTCGTTTTATCTAAGTATTGTTTTATTATACGACAAAATAAAAAAATACGTGTCTAATATTTTTTCATTACCTAACTTACGGACTAATTATATTTTTAATTTTCATACCCTGTCATCATCCCCATTGATGTAACAGACAAATAGTAATGCTAATAAAGAGAAACAGAATATAATTTTTTATGTTATTCTATTATCTAAATAGATTAGAGAACTTACCAATAGTTTTAGAGGTGATATTAGATGTTTCAGCATCGAATCTATGCACCTGTTGGCCTTGTATGTCGACCCAATAGAGAGCATTTTCTGCAGTTGACCAATGAGGTCCCTCGAAATGTGTACCACCTCTCCGCACCTATGTTAATCATCAATTCATTATTAATTCCGTTGTAATATCAAAATTAAAAAACATTAAACAAATATGACAGTGTCATCGTCGTCATCAGTATAAAGACATATGCTGTTAAAACAATGGTCTTCCCTGAAAGGAAGCAAAAATTTACCAGCCTCTACGTTTAGCAGGGTTAAGCGATGCGGTCACAGAAATAGAATTAAATCAAATACTGGACAGTTTATTGACATCAAGCGTCTATTAATATTTTAAATCTAATAAAGTTTTATTCTAATCAGAGGTCGAACCTGTTTTATGGAACCACTAAACCAAAGAATCCTCTTCAGTATGATTTAATATAATAATTTTAATATTTTGTTACACTTAAATTCCTGATTCAATTACCTTAAATTCCTTAATTCCTCACGCCTTATATTAAAATTGGATTGGATCTTAATTGGATTACCGACTCGCTAAATTTACTATGGTACTTAGATACGAGCGCAGCATTTAAAAATTAAAAGTAAAGTGTGCTTGCATGATCTGTAGTAGTTTTGCAAGCTTATACACCTACCAGTACAGTTTTATAATACTTATTGCATTTTGTATATTAAATACACATTTCTTCACATAAAAAAAAATTAACGATAATTTGGGCAATAAGATTGAAATTTTAAACTTTATAATTTTTGTTTCATAAAATTAGTTCCTAAGCATTATATAAAACAATATTTTTATTATGGTTTAAAAACAACAGCTTGATGATAAGTACGGATGCATTTTTTCTGTGTATGACGTCGGTATATTTTTTATGAGACTGTTTCAACGACAATACATCTTCAAAGAAGGAAGCTCTTTTGTTTACGAAATCTATTCATTATAATAATTTTAATCGATCATACTGCAATTAAGTCATATATTACAATTAGGTCAGAACAGCCTGATGTTAATTCGTGATCTATCTTCTACTTCTATCTTTATATCTCTGTATATCTATCTATCTATATAAATAAATATGAATTTCCGTTCGTTAGTCTCGCTAAAATTCGAAAACGGCTGGACTAATTTAGGTATTTTTGGTCTTAAATTATTTGTGAAAGTCCTGGGAAGTTCTTTACACAAATATTTAGCAATAAGTCGCAGCGGATAAAAACAAAATATTTTTTTTTATAGAAATATTTACACTACACAGTTACATAAAATTATTGTCTGCTGTGTCGTGGATGTGTGTTAATTTCTCATACACATCATAGCCAGCCTCGAAACAACAATTTAAGGATCGCAATCGTATTAAATATTATTATTCCGTGCGGACATCCAGCGACACGTTTTTTTATATTAATTATTTTTAAGTACCTACATTTTTACAATTATTCCAACTGTATAGGCCACGTAAGTCACTTACAGTAAAAAGAAATATTTTTTCTTTTTAAATAATTACATAGCTATTACAACCGTTGTTGTTCTACAGATAAAATTAATTAAATATTTATTTAAATATAGAACACTCTAAAATTGTTAATTTAGAAATTTAAAAAAAAACTTTGAATTACTTACATTTTTAATAAGCGGTGTCGTAGCTCTGTATGCGAAACAGTTGACAAATAATATCGTGAGGATAAATTCTTTAATTATCATAGTGATTGTTTGTGGCTTGGTTCACTGTCACTGAGTACTGGTCCGCGACCGTTTCGCCCGGCATTCACTCGGCGTCTCATAGCCCCACCGTGCCACTACCGCCGCAACCGGTCATTGATGATCTTGAACAAGTGAATGCAGTGCCGTGTGTCTGTTAATCGGCACTTAAGTTTTTATGGTTATTAAATTATCTTACATAACATTGTTATGACGAGTTTTTTTATTGTTATGGTTAGGAAGTAAACATAGTATCGAAATAAAGGTAACAAAATCAAGGTATCGCCAAAGATAGAGACCGCTAAAAGTGTGAATACTATAGACAATGGTACCCAACGTTTGGTCCGAATTTCATCCGATAATAGGAACTTGACGCGGACACCGATCCTAGAAGTTCGCAGTGTCATTTTCGGATGTCTCAAAAAGGCAATTAACCTATATTTTTTTCTAATTAAACTTTTTTTTAAGATTGCTATGTCAGTTATATTGTTTGTTCGACTTTCTTTAGGGTTTCCGTCCGATTCGCATAGTTAATTAGTTTAGGAAGGTCGTGGTCTGCAATGTTGTGTCACGGTTCAGGAGGCGCGGTTCCGCGGAAGTGTGACCTTAGACAAGGTAAAACTATTATGTGCCATCTTAGGGAATTTCTTCAGCTTTTTTTATTTATAAACACTAATTTTGTGTACCATTTTTTACGAGAGACAAGAACAATCTATTTGCATTGTTAATTTGGTTTTAGAAAAGTGTCACCTGACCTGTTTACCATTATAAAACTAGGTTACAGAAACTGTATCACCTTCATGAGCATAATTGCTATTAATTTCTAATTTCCTGTAGCCTTAGATAGGTTTAATGGTACCGCGAACTAATATCAAGTATCCTATGTGAACGACATATCCTGTCGTGTTGAATGTTATCTAATCAATGTCACTTCCTTCATTTAAGTACAAGTTGCCCTTCTTACTTCACTATGTTTTCTTTATTATTGCTTTCAAAGTTATATAATGAACAGCCTACTTTGTTAGTACGAAATCTTGTAGCTACTGTTATTGCAGAAACCAGATTTCCCTTTGTAGTGTTTACGAAAATGTTTCCATAATGGTTCAAGACCCCAAAAGCAAAATAGTACCTCCCTTTATCAATTCAGGTTTTGTCAAACGGCGATTTGACGAAATATTATAAACTATGTAGCTGTTGCCCGCGACTTCGTCCGCGTCGAATATGATTCCTGTTTTATCCTAAGAGATAATTTAATTTAGTAGAAAAAAAACCTTCATTTCGCGATACTTAAATACTTTAGCCTAATAATGAGAGTAGTAATTCACCTGATAGTGATGGTAAACTCGTCTCTGTCTAATAGATAACCTCTTTAATTTAATTGAATTGTTAACTATTTTGATACATATTTTACTAACAATGTTTCATGTTAAACATTTGTTTTTTATACGAAGACCAAGACGGTGGCAAAGAACACGGCCCACCTGATGATAAGTGGTTACCGTGGCCTACGAATGATTGCAACACCTGTTTGCGTTTCGATCATTTAGGTACATATCTCAAAGGTTAGTCAAAAAGAGATTGAAATCATCATCAGTCATCAGATGTCTGTAATATGGTAGTTAACAACTAGTCATATTCAATACTTATATAGAAACGTCAAAAACGATACTGTTGTATAAGTCCATTTTCGATTTAAGACATTTATTTCTTTTAAAAATATGCTTATGAAAAAGACATGCGTCACTTGAAACTAAATTGTATAAAAATAATGTTTAACTAACATTTACATGATTTACTCAGTTTGTTATGCAAATGAATTTGGGGACTAAGAAACCAAATATTATAAAGTTTGTCCGACCGTAAAACAAGTATAAAAATTTGCAAGTTTATTTTCTGATGTTGTTCACATTGAATAAAAATGACGATATGTAATTAATAAGTATCATAATAACATATTTGTACAGTTTCATTTATTAATTAATACATTACCATATATAATTCTATATATAGGTACTGAACGGAACTGTAATGTAATTTTGCATTGCCAAATGACCCATTGTCCATCAATTGCCAATTGTTACCAAACATGGTGTACAATGTATCAGCTCCTAAGGAGTGTGATCAAGAACTTGTTGTGTTACAAGTATCGTTTATTTCTTAAGTACCATGGCCAGCAGGCAAACCTATCCTTTTCTGTGAAATTTCTCTATTACATTTTCAACTTTAATGTATTATATATAAAGTCTAAAATTAAATGAATAAATTTGACAGATTGGAGTGGGTTGATCTATTGGCCACTATACTTACGTTTTGTTTTAGAGGAAGTAAACAGTGGTAAACCTTCATAGGAATGTACTTTGATCGGTTGTGATAGGTCATTCATAGGTAGTCTGATGTACAAAATATTGAATTATATGACGAACCCGGTAAACTTCGTACCGCTTCAAAATTAGTTTTTTCACCTTTTAAACATTTCCTGAACTTTTCTTTCCACGATCATTTTAAAACTAAAATTACCCAAATCGGTTCAGCCGTTCTCGAGTTTTAGCGAGACTAAAGAACGGAAATTCATTTTTATTTGTATAGATTTGTTGTTATATACAATTGTATAGTAAGGATTCATGCTAACAGCAATCTTCAACAGTTATCCTAGTCATAATATGGGTTATTTGAATTAAAATGCTTTGACTAAGGCTTTCTAAAACATATCATTAGCCGAAAGACTCTGCTGAATAAAGACTTCCCTAGAGGCTGGGCTCAGTTCGCCAAGTCGAACAAAACATGCCATTTATGTCTAATACCTTGGCATTTGACTTATTAAATTGTTTTTTTGTTTTTAGATGAAAGTGTTTATGGACATGAAGCCAGGCGGGTCCCTGTGCACGGTGCTCGCCACCATGTTCCGCTTCAAGTCGGAGCAGCGGTGGCGCAAGTTCGACTTCCAGGTCGGTAAGGTATGCACTACCCCGCACGCCGCCTCGCTCACCGCCAGACCGCAGCCCCCGCCGCCCCGCAGACCTTGCCCCGCACCACGCGGCTCTATAACAATGCATCACTTGTTCTCTAACCACATGCATCTGATCTATTACCACTTTATAATTATAAATAGCCTCATTAGTATCGCGCAGTCAAGTAAGGGGGCGCGTCAACCCTATGGGCGATACAGACTGCCGGAATACGTGCCCTAATCAAACGTCAATGAATTTTCGACTTTGTAACAGAAGTTTTAAGTTAAAAATCTATTTAATAATGACAGATTGCAGTAGTTTAGTCTTGTAGCGTCTACATTGAGAAGTGAACGTTTTAGTCGTTTGTGTCAAACAGAGATGCCGTCATAGCATGCCACAAATTCGAAGACACTGGGATCGTGACTGGCTTATAAAATTATAATTATCAAGTCTATAAATATATTGTTGAAATAGTGATATGGGACATGTATGATTTATTGATTTTATTCCTTAATAATAATCAGTGTCAGATGTATGTAGTTACGAGCACAAATGCACGAAATGAAATGAGGGTACTATTAACATAAAGGTACAAAAGATAATTAAGCAAATCAACTTAAATGATATTGTATTTGTTTTCTAAATATTTTAGTTTAATTTTAATTTTAAAAACGTAAGTAAAGTACTTTAAGATTCGGCTTTCTTACGAAGTTTAGTTGTTGAAGCAAATATTTGATTATGTTGCACAGTTTATGATGATTTCTATTTAGTGATGTGTTGTTATTGATCACAGTCTTCGTAGATGACACACACGGGATCTATAGAGTAACACTAGACGAACTTCTCTAGCTTGAAGGTAGCAGTTCCCAATGTTCCATTATACTTGTACCATTTCATGCTCGGGCCATTGTCGAGTCTTCTGGGATTGTTGTACTATGGTTGTACTCTGTGTGTAAATAACGGGCACTTCCAATAACACGTTCTTGTGTGTGTTTGTGTGATTAATAACCTTAACTCCTTACATTATGTCTGGTATGTCACTAATACAACTGGGTCGTTGATCACCTTTACTGTTTGTTGTTGCATGTCTTAAGTCATTTTCTATACAACCTGGGTGTATTTTTGTCAAAATTTGTTTGTTACATTTTTTATTTCTTTAGTATTTGTTGATAAGTTTTTGCAATTCTTATTTTCAAGTTGTTTAACATTGTAATAGCACATTATAAATTAAGAAAAATAATATGTTGCTATTTAGATCTTTCAAATGATTAAAATTAGTTCAGTACAGATATTACAGTTCATTCGCCTCTAGTAAGATCATCATCTAACATTAAACTTGTTTCTGGTCCCCTCCCCCACTCCCACCTTTCCAGAATCCTTCGCGTAAGGACCTGAACGTGCAGATGATGATGGAGATCGAGTCCTCGTTGCTCGGCGCTGAAGTCATCCGCTCGCCCTGTGTCTTTATACGGCCTGACGTCGACAAGGCCACCGCCAACAAAGTCAAGGATATCGTCGGTAACCATCAAGGAGAGATATGCGGTAAGTGGAACTCTGCACTAAATAATTGTCATTGAACAATTTGTTTTTAAACGATGTAATTTGACATTATTGTAGAACAGAGAATTTGTCAAAGACACATGTAAAGTTTTTTTTTATGACATAAGCCGGTAAACGAGCAGACGGATCACCTGATGGTAAGCAATCGCCCATGGACACCAGAGGCGTTACAAGTGCGTCACCGGCTTTTTGGGGATTAGGAGTTTGGGGATTAGGAGTTTGAGGATCGTTGGGGATTCAGGGATTGGGGAGATTGGGGAAGAAGAAGGTAATTGGGCCTCCGGTAACCTCACTCACACTACGAAACACAACGCAAGCATTGCTTCACGTCGGTTTTCTGTGAGGCCGAGGTATCACTCCGGTCGAGCCGACCCATTCGTGCCGAAGCATGGCACACACTTAATTATTTAAGTTATGTTTTTAGCGGCATAATAATAATAATTTCCTTGTGGCCTTGTATTGTATGATTTATTTATATGATTTATAAGGGGGAAACTTGAAGATCGGCATTAATTTTTTTTATTGTTTGTATAGTTAATTTACCAATCCAATTATTTAGTTCAATCAACATTAATCAAATTTATTTCATTAGGTAAAGATAATGTTTTATGTTGAAGCCATTATTTATTAAATACTTTTATAGAAAAATATATGTTGTGCACCCCTGCTTCTATGAACTTATTTTGTCTAATTCAGAAGTGAATGGAGTATTGTTTAAATTAGCGTTTTAGAAATTGTCTAAAGCGACATTTTTAATGCAAAACTTTAAAGCTTCATTTACCTATTGCTTTCACCGAACCACCTGCCAAACGTAATACAGTGAAACTTGGTTAAGTGGGACCTGGATAAGTGAGAAACCGCCATAACTGGAACTCATGCTGAGGTCCCAACACTTTGGCACTGAATTACCTCTGTTAGTGGGACGAGGTAAACCTCTATATCTGGGATTTGTTCTTTCGATTTATCATCATAGTTACCTCTATAACTGAAACAGCGAGTAAATTTTATATGCATAAACCTCTGTAACTGAGATAACATTGTTTGTTTACTCATTCTTATTCTACCCACAAATTCCACACGTAATTCCAAGTCCACCTCTATTAATGGAACCCTCTATAAATGAGACAGATATTTATTTATACCTGTATATCTGAGACACTGGGTAAGTGGAATACCTCTATAAGTGAAACGACATTGCAGGTCCCTTGATGTCTCACTTAACCAGGTTTCACTGTAATTATGATGAAAACGCTCTTAAAGAGTACTTAGGCACATACGTACATAATCTTTACTAATATTATAAATCGGAAAGTGAGTTTGTTTGTTTGTTCCGCTTTCACGCCATAATTACTAAACCGATTGCTTTGAAATTTTGCAGACGTAAAGTTAGAAGTCCGGATAAAATAATAGGGTACTTTTTATCCCAGAAATATTTAATATTCCCGAGGGAAAAAAAGTATTGGTATAGATGGCGCTGTGTGTACTGGTATATGTCACATAGGCTACTTTTTATCCTTTTGTGACGCGAGCGAAGCCGCGGGTAAAAGCTAGTAATAATATAAATACCTGAACGGACAGAAAGACAAGTTATTACGAATGTTCAACTAATATAAAAGGCGGTTAGGTCTATTGAAGTAAACGATTTGACTTTGATAACGTGTGTGCTATTCATTATATTATGTACGGCAGAGGATGAAGAGGACGCGACGCACATCGTGTACCCGACAGTGGACCCGCTGGAGGAAGAGTACGCGCGGCCTGTGTTCCGGCGCGGGAACCATGTACTCGTGCACTGGTACTACCTGCCCGACAGCCACGACACCTGGGCGCAAGCTGACTTGCCCGTATGTGTACTTTACCAACCATTTATTGTAAATTATGGATAATAATTTTGACGTCTCAAATGTCTTGAAGCTTTCAGACCAGTCGATCACCGAAGCAGTAAATAAAATATACTTTTGTACATAATCTTACCTATGTAGACAGAAGCTACTGAGAGCCATCTACTATCTTTTGCATAATATCTTAGATTCCATCTTTTTCGTGCATCTGGCTAAGCACACCGAAGCACGTGACCGAATTTAATAACCGACCTTAAGTCTAAATTAGTAAGATAAGTTTTTGATAGAAACCCAAAAAATTACGAAAATTATTCTTATTCCGAAGATTTTGGGTTGATAATGGTTATTAATTTCAACCGTAAGAGGGCTCTATACTTAACCTTTGTATTGCAACTAATAAACAGAAAATACGTGTGTTTGTAGGTGGACGTACCAGAGACCGTGAGCTGGGACTGCAACAGGTCGGAGCCGTGGCGCGTGTCGGCGTCCTGGGCACTCGACCTGCCGCAGTACAACGAGTGGATGAACGAGGAGGACTACGAGGTCGACTCCAATGGGAAAAAGAAGGTAATCCATAATAATGGTTCATGTACTATAGAAACTGGTTAATACTAGTTATGGTTACAGATCGATCACATAGCTTACACTGTGCACAATTTCCAAAATGTTCTTTCGAAAGTCAAACGAGCTAAATCAAACGATATCTTTGGTTGATCTTTTAGTGAATTTATTCGCTCGTTGCCAAGTAAAACTGAGTGCACTGACGTATTTCTTCTAGATCCACAAACTACGCCTGTCAGTGGATGATCTGATTCCGGGAGGTGAACCCTCAAGCAAGTCAAAGAAAGGCAGCAAGAGGAAGCGATCGCCTTCGCCACCGCCGCAGAAACATGGCAAGAGAAAGAGGTAATTTGTCACTAATTTTCGTGCATAAAGTAACAGTTGTTGCGCAACACTTCAGTTACATTTTGCGCAGCAATGCTTTATTTTGCGCAAAATGTTGAATGTTTCGAAAATTAAAAAAAAATATTTTGTTTGACAGTCGCATAACCAAACGTCGTGAGAACGACGTTGATGAAGAAGAAGATAACGCATCCCGAGATAATACTGACGCTGTGCCTACACCAGAGAATGAAAGAGCTGCTGAGAGTGAGTTATTTATTAATGTATATTAACTATTTAATTGATCCTATACTTAGTACGTATACAATTTTACATAATCTCAAGCCTTTTATTCCACGAAGTATTACTTATTTTAACCTAATTGTATGTTATACTAATTTTTAATCAATTATGTTATTAGTTCAATGTAAAGTTGGAATTGGGAGATGAAATAAAAAAATGCGCAATGATGCGCTGCGAATGTCTGCGTTTCTTCCAACACGGGGTGGTTTTTAGTCAGTAAGACTGACATTTCGTCCCTAAAATCAGTCGCGGGACAAAACCGCAAGTGCAGGGTCTTGTATGACAGAATGCGCATTTAAAAGCTGCTGCGGTTCCGCCCTAGTGCGATGAAACATGTAGTTTACCCGATGTTGTTGTGCAGCGAGCGCGGCGGGCGGCAGCGGCGCGGCGGGCCCGGCGGCGGCCGACGGCGCCAGCGACGCGCCCGCCACGCCCGCGCCGCCGCTCGACGCGCACGACGACTCGCAGGGCAAGCACAGCGACTCCAACACGCAGGTACGGCTACACTGCTAGAGTTACTAGCCACGCGATTTACTTACGTTATAAATAAAACGGATTTTGTTTGTGACAATAAAAACATACTCTTTACTTAATAATACTCAAACCGGTTCATAAAATCTTGATCAGTAACATCCTTATCTTAAAACTGAGTCCTCCCAACTTGTAAATATTCTCCACCTTATCTCCATAATATCTTCCACCTCCACCAAAATGTAAATGTTATACCACATTGACTGGTAAATGTTAGATCCAATATTATAGTAAAATTTGAAACCATTTTCCAAATACAATCAAACGTTCAGTTCCTACGAAAATTTGTCTTAGCGCAATGTTGCGCAAAGCAATGCGCGACTAATGACAAATGCACGAATGAAATAAAGAATAATGCGCGACTATTTACACAGTAATATGGTATATTCACAGGAAATGCTAACAAAAGAGGAGTTGGAGGACAACGTAACGGACCAAACCCATCACATAGTAGTGCCCTCGTACTCTGCGTGGTTCGACTACAACTCCATACATACCATCGAGAAGCGAGCCCTGCCAGAGTTCTTCAACGGAAAGAACAAGTCCAAGACTCCTGAGATATATCTCGCTTACAGGTACGTGTTATATTGGCTTTATCGACCTGAGTCTAATTAGAACGATTTCACTACACCCTTACCATAATCCACAATAAAATATTACACAACTTTTACTTACTCATGATTAGCTGTACATAGTTTTTGAGTTCTTCGCGAATAGTGGCGAGTTTGTATCTGTTTATAATTCGGACGCATTCTTAATGACGTAATTACGATACACTTTTTAACTTTCAGGCCTTATGTTTAATTCTATCATCTTTGCATTCTAGCATTCTAGATAGTATAGTTTATAATGTAATCTTTACAGAAATTTCATGATCGACACATACCGCCTGAACCCGACGGAGTACCTGACGAGCACGGCGTGCCGCCGTAACTTGGCCGGCGACGTATGCGCCATCATGCGCGTGCATGGCTTCCTCGAGCAATGGGGACTTATCAACTACCAGGTGAAATATTCATTTCGGCCTTTACTCACATTACTTCTAATGAATTTCTGTCAAAAACTTAAATCGGTCTATGGAAACTCCTTTCAACTAATGTCAATTTGTGTTTAATTTTGAAAGTAAATGAAACATCAGCTTTTTATTGGTCAAATCTATAATCATACACAGGACGCAATTCTAAACATCTTGCTGTTGTTGAGAGAAAGAATCTTAGCCTGTCCCGGAACCATTTACAGCAGCACTCTTTATTATGTGCTATAATTTGTATCCTAATATTTATTTGTAAATCTCCAGTTGGAGGCAGAGTCTCGTCCGACAGCGATGGGTCCTCCCCCAACGTCCCACTTCCACGTCCTGTCTGACACACCGTCGGGGCTGCAACCACTCGTCACACGACCCACGCAGCCTAGACCCGGTATGTATTTCTTGTTAATTTTATATTTGCCTACTATACTTGGTAGCTTTTTAATAAATTAAATACTATTTTACGTGGTGCTCATGCAATTGAATTTGCTAAGGAATGCATTATGAAACTGATTGAAAACAAGTTAATATTGCAAGATTTCAACATAGGCATAATAATATCTACATTTTGGAACAGTCAAAAAGTAAATAACCACATACACCATAACCATTTCACTTTTAAAAGCGTCCTTTAAGTTCAAATGGAATTTGGTTTGATTATGAAACACTTCTGAAATGATATTATCATAATATTTTACAATGATTATGTATATCTGATTGCAGCGGAGAACGTGCCGAAGGTGGAGCCAGGACTTCCCAACGGTGCGGAGGCAGGAGCAGGGGCGGCGCCCCCCGTTGCACCCGTCAAACCCGAGCCGGCACTCGAACTCGGCACCGCACCCGGACTTAAACTCGACCAGGTACGTACAACATAGGTATAGAATATATTTTATTGTAGATACACTGATTACTTGCACTTATCGATTACACAATCTTATATTTTGGTTATACTACACCTCAATATATTTGAAAATCTTTAAAAGCTTAGCCTTATGCCTGTTGTCATATGGTTGCCATATGACAACACAGGTCAAGTGGAAAGTCACAGGTGTATGGCTCATTTCATACAGCGCTGTCCTTTTCTTTAGTCACTTGGCTACTACCGGCACAACACGGTGTTGCATAGGTTGTGGTGCCAAATCGTTTGTGATTAATAATTGTAATTGCAAGTGTCGTATGTTCCGTCCAGTACCGCTGCGGGTCGGGCGGCGGGCGCGGGCGCGCGTGGACGGAGCAGGAGACGCTGCTGCTGCTGGAGGCGCTGGAGCTGCACCGCGACGACTGGAACAGGGTCGCCGCGCACGTCGGCTCGCGCACGCAGGACGAGTGCATACTGCACTTCCTGCGCCTGCCCATCGAGGAGCCCTACCTGCACGATGCCACCGCCGGTAACTACATACGCATACTGCAATAATATCTATTGCTTGTGACAAAGAACCTACATATAGTGCGCTTTTAAGCAGAATTCTCAAGTTGAACCCTATCTATCCAGCAATAATCTACCACTTGATAGATTATCTAGGTAGGAAATAGACCCATCACACTTTTGACTAATGTCCCAACTTTTTGATCATTACCTCGTTGATTGAATAGTCACAATTACCTTGTTGATTGAATAGTCACAAGCAAGGTCTCGCGTTGATTTCGATTCGATATTATAATATTCTTTTTCTATCGCAGGTGGCGTGCTAGGACCTTTGGCCTACCAGCCAATTCCATTCAGCAAGACAGGCAACCCAGTGATGAGTACCGTGGCCTTCCTCGCCTCCGTCGTGGATCCACGCATCGCCTCCAGAGCCACCAAGGCGGCTATGGAGGAGTTCGCGGCTATCAAGGTAAGAATCATATACAATTTAGGGAGAATGCGCTCATACGCTTGTGGTAGATCGGCGACGGGGATTGATCGTTAATTTGATTTATAATTTCAAATATTTGTGTGTCAGGACGAGGTCCCGGCGGCCATGATGGAAGCCCACGTGAAGGCGGCGGGAGCCCACGGGCCGGCCGCCGCGCTGGCCGCCACCGGCATCGCCGGCACTGCGCCCGACCTCTCGCCTAGCGGTACACACCATCACTCACTGACTCACTCACAGATTCACTCACCTATTTACCTACTCACACTCATTCTGCAACTCACTCCATATATGTTAGAGTTCGTACCACCAGTAAAGCTGCTCCTTCTAAAGCACAGATTCGTACAAAGAACAATTTGTAGGAAATTCCATTGCTCTTTAAAAATCTTTTACCTTCAGTTTACACAGCTTTCTCATGTTCATGACCAGTAATTCCATTTATTTTATCATTTTAAGATTCATTCAATTAAAAACCTTCACCAATTCACTCCATTAACTTTTTTATTTCAATTTCACCCTAAATAAGTAATTAATGATTGATATGCAGCTGAGGCGAAGAAGGAGGGCTCATCAGACATCAAGGCTGAACCTATGGAAGTGGAGGAAGGCGAGGCCAAGGTCAAGGACGAGCCACAGGAGGCCCCCGCCGCACCAGAGCCTGAGAAGGAACCTAAGGAGGAACCTGCAGCACAGGCTGGTGAGTCACACTAGTAGCTACAACTTGAAGAGTGAGAATGGTCTCATCCATAACCATTTCACGTTATGGGGGGCAATCACAACAAGGACTGGTACCCAGGAGGTTTATAGTGTTCTAGTGTATATCTACGAATACAATTTGTTCCTTCACTCTCATGATTTGATGGACAACTTATGGAAACAACCATAGAGAGTCTGCGAGACGCTGCGTGTGCTGGGACAAATCCGTTTGATAAACAAATAAAGTTTTTTACTCAATATTTGTAAACTGGAGTGTACAATTTTTGTATTATAACTTTCATGAGACATACTAAATTTATTATTATGTTTTCGGCTTACACACGTAATTATTTGACGAGGAACTTGACTAGTTTCAAGCCTAAGAGTAAACCGAAAATATAATAAGATATTGAGTGTATAATGTAAACTGACTAGTTGTTTACCATTTACAAATATTTTATTCGTTATTAACATTATGCCATATTAGCGGTTTTAACTGATAAAATCTTGATGAAAATGTATCAACATTTATTTACAAAAAATTTACCTAATATTCATATACAACAGGTACAGAAAAAACAGAAGCCCCAGCGGCAGTGGACGCGAAGCTCCAGTCCGCGGCGGCCGCAGCGCTGGCCGCTGCCGCCGTGAAGGCCAAACATCTCGCGGGAGTCGAGGAGAGGAAGATCAAGTCACTCGTCGCATTACTCGTCGAGACGCAGATGAAGAAACTAGAGATCAAACTAAGGCATTTCGAGGAACTTGAAGCTACCATGGAGAGGGAACGAGAAGGTAAACATTGATAACACTAATCTAGATTATCTTTGTAAGGTTAGGTGGCAGTTTGTATAGATATACTTTGTATAATGCACGTTGTTTGTATAATATGTATTAATACCTGACAAAATACTTTTTTCTAAAAATATTGATGAAGAATCAGTTTGTAAATAATGCTCAGACTGCACGGTTGGCGCGGTGGTTGGGCAACTGACTGCCGCGCAACGTGTCGCGGGTTCGATTCCTGCACGGAACAAAAACAGATTGTCGTTCCGGGTCTAGGTGTCATGTGTATGTGAACTTGTATGTTTGTAAACGCACCTTAGACATAGGAGAAAATCCTAGTGTGGGGCAAAATTTTATTTTGCCCCACACTAGGATTTTCTCCACATAAAGAAAAAAAAAATGCTAATTAATCACTATCTAACTTGCTTTTTATAATCTAGTATTATTGTTCCTTGGTATCACATCCTTTACACCTTTAACCTCCCCCTTGAAGCTTTATTATCACAAGAGCCAATATCTTTATCTTCCTATTAAAATTCATCTTTTTATGGTAATCATCATATCAATTTAAACTGTCAAACACCGAACGGTCACCGGTGACCGCGACCTATTGTTCTTTAATTGTGTCTATAAAACCGGTACTCGACGAGTTAATTTATGTCTATTTTAATTAAGGATTGGAGTACCAACGACAGCAACTAATTCAGGAGCGACAACAGTTCCACTTGGAGCAGCTCAAGGCCGCGGAGTTCCGTGCAAGACACCAAGCACATCAGAGGTAACTTTAGTACTCACATACCTGACTATTGTACTGTTAGAATTTGAAAGTAACTGTGTCACACCCTAAATGGGTCGTGCATCATTGATGTGAATGAAAACTAGATTTTTAATTGTCTGATGTATTGAGTTCCGTCTTTGAATTTGGCTAAGTATTTGATTATTGATTGTAATTTTAGCTCCGATTGCGACATGTATACCATCATAACTATAAACTAAAAAAGGCGGGCATAGTCTCTTGAAACAACGACTGTGGCACCAGGCTACTGTAGACTTACACTCAGAACATACACACATTGACACGAAGGACGTCTGTCAGTTTCTTCCGTCTGGTGACCGGAGAACCTAACGGGTTACCGGCTCGAAACGGAGCGGGGTGGTTTTTAGTCAGTAAGAGTCTGACACTCCCTCCCGCCTCACCCAGGCGTGAGCGAGTGTGATTCGATGATTTTCCTACCTTAAAAAAAACCAATGGGATACACACATAAATATCCAACTGACATTATGGTGCTTCAATAATTTCTAAGTGACATTATGTCTACCTTTGTTTGAATGTTCTTGACTAGTATCCATGGACATTATAATAAATATAAATATTATAGTTAAAAACAATACGAACATTATAGTTTTGACGAAACCACTGTTAGTACCGCACTGTAAATTGATCATGCATTATCTTTGTGATGAGAAAATAATCATTTTTACATCGTAAAGCTGAATCAAAGTATCTAGCTTTTACCCGCGGCTTCGCTCTCGTCACAAAAGGATAAAAAGTAGCCCATGTGACATATACCAATACACACAGCGCCATCTATACCAATACTTTTGTTATCCCTCGGTAATATCAAATTTTCCGGGATAATAAGTACCCTATTATTTAATCCGGACTTCTAACTTTATGTCTGCAAAAATTCAAAGCAATCGGTTTAGTAGTTACGGCGTGAAGGCGGAACAAACAAACAAACTCACTTTCCGATTTATAATATTAGTAAGGAAGTAAGGATTAATTCATATCGTCACTAGTTCCTAAAGCACGGTACAACGGTTCCGGTCCAACTGTAGCAACAAACAGACTACAATACGTTACAATTGAGTTACTTGAGTGTTTACAAATAAACGGAAATCTACAATAGCCTTGATAGCACACATACATTTCGTTTTGTTCTCTACAATAGTGTATTCTGACGTTTTTAGGTAATTGGGACTCAATACTTATTTGTTTTGTTTGTTATACTACACGGAAATATTGTAATCGTACTTTTATTTTCGTTGTGAATATGATTAATGATTATTTATATTAGAGGAGTCACCGACAGACCGATTTTTTTTCTTGATGTCAAGAAGTGCCTTTTGCTGGTCTAATTGTAATAATCTATTTTGAGTTTGATTTCATCCTAAGTTTAGGAAAACTAGTTTAGTTTAACTAACTAACAGTTTAACACGGTTCTTTGTGATCAGTCTAGATTATTTTTACTGGTTTCAACTAGACCCTATGAGAGAAGTTTTTAAGTTTTTGCCATTGACATATATTATGTTTGTGCGTGCAGGTTACAGGCCGAGAGTGGTGCAGCGGGCGCAGTGCCAGGCGTGGGCGGGCCGGCGGGCGCGGGGGGGGCGGGCGCGGCGGCGGGCCGGCCGCGGCGCCGGACCCGCGCCGGAGCCCGCGCCCCCTCCCACGCCTAGCTGCGCCTCTACACGGACTACAAACACTAGCCATTAAGCATATATTAGCATAAGTAGACTTCGACATTATTGTATAGAGTTACATGTGAACGAGTGATCTGTATGAACGTGAACCTCGGATGTGGTGGAAGATCGATGTATTCAAGTATTCTTAATTATTTAATTGTAAGTGTACGTGTAGAAGCATATCGCCGCTATGAAATAAAACACTTCGGGTTGTAATGCTATTGTTTCAGTTGACGCCGTCATTTTGTCCCGCGTTATCGACCCCCCGGCTAACTGTTTACGTTCATTTCGTGTCTGAAAAACAATTATCGTATCATTTTATTGCTTTGACATGTTTTGGAAACATTTGATTCACAGTTGTACAGAAAACAATCTTAGGTGCAGTACTGCACGGAAATACCGTAAAAGAAATTTATATTAATTTAATTATTGAGATCTAAATAAATAATGTTTTTGATCATTGCATTGATTTGTATAATTTATCACTCCGTCGCCGCTGACACCCAGGAGGTACAGGAATCCCAACAATACTATAGAATCTCTATGGTGAGTACATATCCAAGATGTTACACTGGTTTATAGAGCCATATAAATTGCGGTTCAAAAGAACTGTACTTTACGTAGTTACTTTTGAGCCAACAAAAATTGATTCTGTCTCAACACTGATTTGTGAATAAAAACATGTAAGAATCAATCAAAACCAAACCATATGTTAAGTATACAGAACATATAACTAATATCTAAAGATTTTATTAACATTTACGCCCTCTGCAACAATAACCAACATAGACGAGTCAAATCGTCAAAAATAGACATAATTCCAGTCAAGAATTTAGAAAACCAAAACGTCAAATTATAGTAGACACTACCAAACTTCGTCAGACACTTATCAAACTCGTCATTCCAATAAGTGACCGCTAAATTGTACAACATTAGGTGTCATCCCACGAGAACCCTGGCAGCCCCGCCCTGTTCGTACACGGGGAGAGTCCCGTGTGGGACCCCGAGCAACAGAGTCTCTACTTTGTCGACGTACGCGACAGCAACGTACATCGACTCGACTATGTATCCGGCAAGATTTATACTAAACATATCAGTAAGTAGTGCCTTAACTTGATGATGTGACTATAGATAGAGATTGCAAGTCTACTCTATCGTTGTAGACATGTTTGTACGTTTCGTTTGCTAGCTTTATAACCCTATTAAGAGCCAATTGTTCAATCATCAGTTAATTCTTAACAGTAGAATAATATTGAGATTGACAATTTTTAGTACCTATGGAAGAATTTGTTGTCAAATATTCAAAGTTATTCCTTAGTTAAAAATTAACTGATGATTTAAAAATCGGCCCTAAGTAAAGTTAAATACTTCCCTTTGAGTTTTAAAACAGCTATGTAACTATCTAATTTGTGGAACTGAAGATGGACGGTACTCAAGAGATGCCTATTGTCTCTGGTTGTGGGTTGATGATGATTAGGATCTCATTTGTAACATAGTTCCGGTTTACCAGCAATATTTATACTATCATGGCTGGAGCGGAGGAAACCAAGCAGAGTGTTACTTTGAAGATTTATAATTCACAGACTATGGCGAAGTGAACGTGGTATCCCTAGTAGCGGGTTCCCATCGGCTACTGATAGCAGTACGCTCCTCCCTGTACCTGTTAGACTGGGCTATCGCTGGAGACTCGGCCCTACGGCTACTGACTACTGTGGACGTCGGTCTACCGGACAACGTCATCAATGAAGGGAAACCTGACGCTGAAGGGAGGTTTTGGGCAGGTAGCTGGAACACTCGTTTAAACTTTCATTACATTTTTCTGTCACTCGATAGTGTCATAATTGATCTCCTAAGTGGTTGACTATGCCGTCATACTTCCCATATTTTCAGTTTAAAATAATGTCGTCCGTAGTTGTAGAAAAATATTGCTATTAATTACATACTAGGGAAAACTCATGGTAAATAATAGCAAAGGATAACAGAATCACCATTTTAGGTTTCAGTTTGTGTACAAGTAATAACAGAAATGAGATGGAATCAACTAATACCAGTACTGGTGTAAAATGTGTTCCTGTTATCGCTAAACTACACCTTACGTTTTAATCTTAGAGTTACATTTGCTATCTTTCGTTGAACAGGTACAAAAGGCCCACAGACAAGTGACGACGTGGTTCCGGACAAGGGAACATTCTACAGTGTGGAACAAGAAAGTTTCACCCACCCTCGCACGCAACTGCGGCCAGTTTCCATCTCAAACGGCATTGTGTGGTCACTCAACAATACAGTGCTGTACTACATCGACTCGCCCACGCAGAAAATTGAAGCTTTCGACTTTGATTTGCAAAGAGGAGACTTATGTGTGTATTTTTATGGTCTTTAAGACCGGATAGATTTCCTACAACCTTCTTGAATGAAGGTTAATTCAGCTTATGGTAGTCAAACATTGGACAGTTAAGATTCTACTTCATCCATTATCTGGAGTAACTAGGGTAAAAATGCTTAAAAAATGAGTTCTTTCGGTTCCATTGTAGGTTGACGTGCTCAGGAGGAACACGTCAACCTACATTTAATTACGAAGACAATAAAGTTGAAAATGAAACTACAAGCGTCAGTACTTAATTCTTTTTTCTGCAGCCGCCAGGAGAACGGTGATAGACATATCAAGCGTTGGCTACGAGGACGCGATCCCTGACGGCATGACCATCGACAGCCACGGGAACCTCTGGATAGCTCTCATGTTTGGCGGCACTGTGAGTAGACATTGTCCTGTAAAACTACACTCTACGTTCAGTGTTTCCCAAAGACTATTCTTGTAATATTTTTACGCTGCCTATTCGGGACTACCGTAACACTTTTAAATCTAAGCTGGTGATAGCTAAGCAATTAGGTCAAATATTAGAAGTATGTTCGTAAGTCGTAAGAATAAACAGATACAGGTCGCTTCTATATATGTAATTGTGATTGCTTGTGTTCAGCAGTGGATGCCTGAAGTATGATGAGGTATAAATATTATCTACGTCAAATTGACATACTTATTACTTCATTCTCAGGTCTTACACGTAGACCCAGACACCAGACAAATAGTATTCGGCTACAAGCTACCTGTGTCCCGAGTAACGTCAGTGTGTTGGGGCGGACCCAACCTCGACGAGTTGTTCGTGACAACTGCTCGAGACAACTTAGATGCCGCTGCGGAGCCACTAGGGGGCGCTATCTTCACGATACGAGGCACTGGAAGTCGTGGTGTCGAACCTCATAGCTTCCGATTCGATAACGCAGATTTTTATTGATCAAATTGTATTTAAGATAAAATAAAGTAGTATTTTTTATAATATGGGTTTTTTATTTAATTCAGAACATTCAGTTACCCTATTTAACAGTCGCGGAGAACCTAACGGGGCTCCGGCTCGACGTACAGGAGAAGGAACGGGGTGGTTTTTAGTCAGTAAGAGTCTGACACTCCCTCCCGCCTCACCCAGACGGGAGCAGTCATTCGATGATTTTCCCCCCTTAAAAAAAACCCTTTTTAACAACGCACAAGATCAAATCTATTACTTAAAGATATTTTATTGCTGTAAGTTAAAAAATAAGTTTTAATAGTACTTTTAGATACTAGGGAATTGCTTCTGCAGCGCTCCCAAGTTTTTTTTATTGTGAACGCGTCGACTAATTTATAAGTATTATCAAAAAATACAGTTGAATTCAGTTTCCTTCCTTTAGTCTGTATATCCTGAAGGGTTACAACCTGGGTGTCTTCAAGGCCCGAGAGAATTGGTTGTGGACGACATGCTCCATCGTAGGCCGCATCATCGGTAACCACCAGGCGAGATAGTGGTCAAACGTCGGCCCATCATAAAAAAAAACATTTAAATAGCAATTGGCATTTCACAATAGTCCATTTCACGAGCGAGGAATTAGGCATGCTTTACTTTGATTAATACCGTACAAGCGTACAAGTTGGAATACCAAACCAGGTATAAGGTGTCTTAGGCAACAAAAATTTACTCGAGAGCACTAATTAATACTAATAGCTCTTACATGGTTAAATTGTGAGTAAATTGATTTAAAATGGAACACGTTACCTAACGGTAGGAAGCATAATTATTTAGAAGTTTTACGTAAACAGTGCACGCAAGTAATTATTTAGTATAAATAAATTATTAAACTTAAATAAATAAATATTTAATCATGTATACGTGGGTTATTGTTGCCATTTGCCATTTATATTTCATCGAACCAGTCATTCTGTATCACGTAAGTCCTAATTTCTTAGATTCATAATATTACCTACGTTACGAAAAAAGATTATGTTGGGGTAATATCTATCATAATAACTATGATTGATAGCCCATCGTTGTCTCAACATAGTCTATTCCCCGTTTATGACACAAATTCCCTTCTTTTTGTACCCATAAAATACTATAACCTATTCATATAACTTTTCTTCCTTGTTAAGATATAAAATTGTTTCGATACAGGTAAAACATATAACACCAAATCAGTTTAATACATTTGAGTACACGAATCTGACGTTCTCTCACGCGGAGAGTCCGGTATGGGACCCCGACATCGAGACCTTGTACTGGGTGGACGTGCTACAACAAGACGTGCACTCTCTGGACTACAAAACCAAGCAACATAAGGTTAAACATATTAGTAAGTATCAATCTCCTTTGAGGAACATACTGCATACATGAACCCGTGTCGCGAAGAACAACGTGTTACCTGGGCTACGGCTCGAAGTGCGGGAGTAGGAACGGGGTGGTTTTTAGTCGGTAAGAGTCTAACACTCCTTCGTGCCTCACCCAGGCGGGAGAAGTCATTTGATAATTTTCCCCCCTTAAACAAAAAAAATATACATGATGACTTCATTAAATATACATGATGACTTCATTAAATATACGTGATGACTTCATTAAATTAACAGATAGCGTAGGACTCGCCTGGGGGTATTTTTATGGCATAAGCCGGTAAACGAGCAGACGGATCACCATGGTAAGTAATCGGCGCCACCCATGGATACCTGAAACACCAAGGCGTTACAAGTACGTTATCGGCCTTTTGGGAATTGGTAATTTGAGGATTGTGGAGGATTCGGAGTTTGGGGAGACTGAGGAGGGGGTAATTGGGCCTCCGGTAACCTCACTCATACGATGAAACACAACGTAAGCATTTTCTCGTCGGTTTTCTGTGAGGCCATGGTATCACTCCGGTCCAGCCAGATGTCGGAAGAAATATGGGATCCTGAATTATGTTATTATAGATATCATGAAAACAAAAGTCCTTGACAGACTTGTTTTTTAAATCTGACCCGCAACTTTGCGTATGTCCTTTGTCTGTACGCCACAACTCTCAACAGTATATGAGGTATGCACATAATAAATAAGGGATTCCACACGCTTGCCACTATTGAACACATGTTAACTGTCTTCCAGACTACGGCGAGGTGAACATAGTAATTCCAATAAAGAACAGCAGTCGACTATTAGTTGGCGTCAGGAACGAGTTACACATAATGGACTGGAGTTTGCCTGGGGACTCTGCCCTGAGGTTCGTGGCGGCTTTTGACCAAGGCTTGCCTGATAACATTCTGAACGAAGGGATCGTCGACGCTATGGGCAGATTTTGGGGAGGTAACTAATCAACATACTTATTGCAACTTCATTGTCTCTCTACATTATCTTACATACATCATCAGTTACCACCAGGTGAGATGGTGGAAACTGATGATGCCAAACGCTATCTTGTTAAATATTTAAAAATAATTCGTGATACAACAGACAAACTATTAAAAACAGATAAATATTTTCTGCTTTAGAATAAACTATTCGCTCTCTGTTGCAATTCAAATAACATAACATAAAATCACGCGTTTTATCCCCGGGTAGGCGGAGGTGGTTTATGTTATGAGTCCCATGTCATAGGGGGTGAGCCTATTGCCATATACTGGGCACATTTCCAGACTCCGTGTTACTACTGAGATTTAAAGAAAAAACCCAGTACCTAATACTTTGCCTGACCCGGGAATCGAACCCGAAACCCCTTGCCCGGCAGCGCACTTTCAACCACTCGGCCAACGAAGCAGTCTTAAAAAAGTATCACCAGTTTAACTTTTTTCATTTAATTCTAAAGGAACAAAAGGTCATCAGCACGGCAATGATGTGGTGTACGACGAGGGTGCGCTGTACAGTCTGGAGCCGCCTCACTTCGTGCCACAGATCCGACTGAAGCCGGTGTCCATATCGAACGGACTCGTCTGGTCACTGAACAACACCATAATGTATTATATCGACTCGCTCTCACGGAGAATTGAAGCATTTGATTTTAATTTAGAAAGAGGACACATAAGTAATTATAATTATTTTTTATTATCTATTTCACTACACAGTTAGCGCGGTGGCTGGGCAACCGGCTGCCACGCAACGTGTAGCAAGTTCGATTCACACACGGAGCAAGTCTGTGTGATCAACAAATTGTTGTATTGGGTCTGGGTGTCGAGTGTATGTTTGTAAACGCACCCAGGACACAGGAGAAAATCATATTGCGTACGTTTAAAAGAAAACAAAAAAGGGAGTAGGTTAATTTTTGGGCAAGAAATAAAAACTCAATGTTTTTTGTCTTTGAGTATGAGCGTAAGCAAAAGCTAAAGGAGATTGACAGGGCTAAAAAGATGGCCAATCTCCTTTGGAATTTTGCACAGTATTTACCAATGGGTTTGTCTGTGTCTCTAAGTGTTATAAGGGCCTAAGGAGAGATTAAAATGCATATAGCTGCCAAAGAATTGATGAACACCTTAATATACCTTTATCTATTAAACCAACCTTAAAAATGTTGTTTTATAGACTCATGTGTTATCTATTATTTTAAGGCAGGCGTCGCACGATCCTGGAATTAGACGAATATTGGGATGACGAGGTTATAGCAGACGGAATGACTATCGACAAGGATGGATTCATTTGGATAGCTCTTATGTTCCATGGCTGCGTAAGTATTCATGCATTGGTCCAGAGCTTATTATAAACGATGATACTATGATGGCCGTCAAACTAAAGCTACTAGATAAGGTCATAAAAACACGAGTTAATCTATAGAATATTGATTTTTACAAATCTGCCATTTTATTTATCCAACTTCTATTTGTGCAGCCATCAGCACAAAAAATAAACTTTTTGTTATGCTCATTTACAAGGTAGACCATAAAAGAAAGACGTATTCATCCAAGCGAATCACTAATAACTTCCAATTTAAATGTTTTTTGATTGGGCAACTCCGCCTTATCCTCCCAAAACAGCTACAACGTCTATACTCCAAAATATGTAGAAATTGATCAATATATCCGCAGATAGTACGCATCAACCCTGACAAGAGGACAATAGTGGAACGCTACAAGCTGCCTGTTACTTTAACAACGTCATTAACCTGGGGCGGGCCCAAGCTGGATGACCTGATCGTCACCACTTCCAGAAGGAATATGAGCCCCGAAACATTAAAGCAACAACCACTGGCCGGCTCCGTCTTCATTCTACATAATATGGGCACTTCTGGTGTCAGAGAATACAAATTCGTTTTTACTAACGCTGATACTTATAAATAAAATGGAACTATTTAGCATATTTTGTATTATAACGAAAATTACTTGCGATACTGTCTTTGAATTTGTCCCATAATTGAATTTGTTTGAAATTGATACATACATAACATTACGCCTTTTATCCCCAAAGGGGAAGGCAGAGGTGCCACACAGAAGTAACACCTACTTTTCATTATTTATGTTATTAGTTCCATGTAATAGGGGGTGAGCCTATTGCCATATACCGGGCACGTTTCCAGACTCCGTGCTACCACTGAAATTTTTTTTAAAACCTATAATACTTTGCACGATCCGGGAATCGAACCCGAGACCGCTTAGTAGTCGCACTTGCGACCACTCGGCCATCGAGGCAACAGTTGAAATTGATGTGGTGAGATTATTGTTACGGCATTCAACATATAAATATTTCATCTCCTGAGGTGTGCTTTTAAACTGTCAAACAGCGCGAAGCCACCGATGACTGCAACCTATTGTTCTTTAATTGTGTCTATAATGACGGTACTCAAAGGATTAAGAATAAGAATAAAACTGCGATGTAATTATTAATGAAATAATTTATTAGAGCACATGAATACAACCAGAGTAATGTAACAAGAGATGTATAACATTTTAGACTCTATCAATAAATAACATCTAAACAACGTAACGGCACATGACAACAGCGAGGAGTGACTAGATACAGTCCCGCGAGGCCGCGACACAACCAGGACCAACTGCTTCTATCAATTTAACAAGATCCACTTTCCAAATAGACGAATTTTCAAAACTTTAGCGAAAATTTCAAATTCAATATTACATTTAAATAGTAAAACTTTTATTAAATCATTATTAAAAACATTTTGAGACTCCCACCGAAATTATGTAAAGATGCTTAAATTTTGTACAACGCGACTTAACATCTAACGAATAGATCAATTGCATGTTGTTACAATAACTTTGTTTAGGCACATTTTTCATATATTATACAAAGAATATTGTAATCAATGAACGATAAAAAGCTCTATTAAACCGACTTATAGTTAAGATATTAACTTATGTATACTATACGGACATACACACGTACGCCAAGATTGAAGTACATAGATTAAAGTCCTCACGAGAGAGGTATCAAAAGTTTTAAGTAGGAAGCTAAGTAACAGATGTAGAAGAACTAAAACTATTTGTTTGTTCTCTCGTTAAAAAAATAATTATTGCTTCACTCCTCTGCCCTTTATACATTTAAAATATGCATCTAGAAAACTACAACTGGAATATAATTGTCTTTTGGACTTTATTATGAGTTATGTATCTTCTTAAAATGAGCTAACGACCATAAACTTCACTTGCATAACCCATAAATATAACAACACCCCTTAGAGTAATTGACACCAAACCAAATACCCTATATATGACTTGTTGCCAGATGTTGAACGTGTACGACGAACGGACCTTGCAGTACTTATGTAACCTATCAACTATTCGATATAAGAGCACTGGCAGTGGTGTGGCTCGCAAATCCGATACATTCCCTTAACACCTGAATACTGTAACGCTACTCAATTTAAGTTGTATTTAAATATCGTGCCATCTCTATCATGTTACAAAGAATTTGTAGTGACAGAACTATACTAAAGCGCGACTTAAAATTGAGGGACGTTTGAGTAATTCAGCGTTATTTCTTACAATTTACACATACATTATTACATTATTGACGCAATTCCCATACAATTATTTGCTTCATTACTGCACTTATAAAGGAAATCGAAATATTTTCCAAGTCGATGTAAAATTAATGACAGGATCTTATAGCTCACTAGCGCCATCTAATGATCGCAAAAATTTTATTTAGACTGGAGGTTATTTTTAATTAATTTTATTCATCAACTCAGTGAACACACCGAAGTCTTATTCGCGACATTTTTTATAATTAATACACTACTTTATATCGATATTGATGTTTCCTTTTGTGCTTACATGAACTTCTACAATTAGCAAATAATGCTAGGTTAGGGATACCTACATTGGTATCCAAATAACATTTTATATTTGGCTAGCTATTATTAAACGTAAAACATTACTCTAATTAAACTCTAATATTGATAATATTCCTTCGCGTAAATTCCTCGTTTAAAGACAACTTTAACTGTGAAATATAATAAACAAACTTAACCGTTTATGAGCAAAGTTTTAGGACGTAATCCAAAAATAAAGACATATCCAACAACATTGTATAAATAACGAATATTTTAAAATATATTCATTAACGTGTGTAATAATAATTAACGTGTAATATTAATTAATATTATGATTCGTCACATTGAAATAATTATTATGTGAAGCAAATATCTTAATTTGCGTAGCGATAAAATATAATTACTTATAACATATATTTATAAATTAAATATCCTTTTTAATAAATTATTTCTCAAATCCCGACAATGAAGTAAAATAGAATAAGTTTTAGTATTGAAGATTATCACAAAAGTCTACAGTACTAAGTTAGTATATTAAAATAATTCCCATTAAATATCCCGCATACAGAGAGCCATTACACATCACTAGTAGTAATATCACCGTTAACTTAACTACTCATTGAATGAAACTTGTCCCATTTTGCCTAATAGGGTACAACAATAACATGTCATAACATCACGCCTTTTATCCCCGAAGGGGTAGGCAGAGGTGTACATTACATGTTTAATGCCACTGTACAATGTAACACTCACTTTCAGTTCAGACTCCGTACTACGATTGAGAATTAAAAAAAAACGCAGTAATACTTTCCCCGACACTAGAATCGAACCCGAGACCGCTTGCCCGGCAGTCGCACTGGCGACCACTCGGCCAACTAGGTAGTCGGAATAAAAATATTTTATTAGTTTTATCCGATCAATCAACCTGCATGAATTAGACAAAATGAAACAAGTTTCAACTCAACATGTACCAACCAACACTAAATATATTGTAATAAATAATACCTCTTATACCTTTACATCGACGGAGTACATGATACATCGCCTCACTCAAAATATACATAATAGGGTAGATGACTAACATTTTTAACATCACACAAAATAGATTCTATTAAAAAAAAGTTCGACGACATAATTCTGATTTCAAATGTCATAATTATGACGTCACACCTAAGTAAATATTGCACGGATATTTGTTAGTGACGTAGCGAGCCAAGAACTTAAAGAAGTTCTCCCATTTCTTTTTTATCTGTATTGATTTAAAGGCTTTAATGTCATCACCCAATATCCTTCCTTATACATAACAAAAAACACATGTCAAATATTTATCCCTTACTTATGTGAAGGACTTAAGCAGATGTTAATTCATCATCCCTATTTCCCTCTACCTAAACGCGTGGTGCGACGAGCCCGCTCATCATGTCGAAGGTATTACCGTCTGGAGCCACGGTGACCTCGCCCCCAGCAGTAGTGACGACGAGCCAGCCTGCCTCGTCCAACCCCTTTATAGTACCGTCCACTGGTGTCGATGTCGCCTCGCTTTTTATACGGATCGATTCACCACTGGAAAAATAATTGAAAATAATAATGTGAAGTTTCTGATGTGTAAGCGATTTTATACCTTATACATTTTTAAATAGTGATTGTTATTTCTCAGATAAATTGCAGTAACTTTAAGCATACAACATTTCATATTTTATGGATTTCTGCCTATCCTTTCGAGAAATAAAAAACCGTTTTTCTATGAACTAGTGTGTGTAAATTACAATAAAAAGGAATACACAAGAAAGCAGAGTTGATCATATTTTTTTATTTATATGTGATTCTTTGTATTTAATTATTTTGATTCGGTAACATTCAATTAAAAGATGTACTTACGTATGCAACCAATACTGATAATACTGTTCGAAGAAGGCATCGATTCCTCCGTCGGAGCTCATGTAATCGATTATCCGCTCGAGTTGCGAGCAGTATCTCGCTAGGAACTTCTCTATCGATATCAGAGGTAGAGTGGTGCCGTGCTGTTTGTTGTGTTCCGTTATAATATCGTTCAGACACACTGTCGGGGCACTATTCGATATGTTTACACCGGTACCTGAGAAATGAGCGAATTTCCAAAATTAAATTATAATATAGGGATATTATTAGAGGTATTTTTCTCAGTAACATTAAAGTAGTAGCTCTTTAGAGAGTATTGTATTGTTATTTCACTCTTAGCGCAAGTTTGCGCATGTCAATATTTAAGTTGCGCATAGATAACACAAAGTTTGCGCAAATACGCAAAAAGTTACCTATATTTCTACAAAAATGTTACAGTAGTGTAAGAAACTGTTTTGTCTCAAAACAAATATGAGAGCAAGAATGCGTAAATAAGAAGGTAAAGTTATACAATTACCTATATTAACGTAAACTTGTTCACCGATGCAGTTGGCAGTGGTGATGGTGCCACCGATCTTGACGTCACGACCGAAATATATGTCGTTGGGCCACTTTATCCTATAAAAGAAAAACAACGTAATTTGGTAAGATGTACGCATTTTCCAACTTCATTATCAGTCATGTGAATCATGTCTGATAGAAAATAATGAATAAGAGAGAATATTTTGAACCAATCACAAAAAAGTTGGGAAAAGGACAAAAATAATCAGTAAATGGCAACTAGTTAGATAATTATTATATTACCTAATATCCAAATGTTCGTAAGCAGGTTGTGACCGTATGGCCCGCACGGCGGCCAGCGCGGCGGCGTGCTGTACTAGCGGGAGACACGGGGATACTTTCATCCAAACCTATAAATAAAATAATGAGATTATATTTCGATAATAAACCTTATTGCTTCCTTATAAGGTTTAGTTTACATTTCTATTTTTAGTGGAGTGAAATCAACATTCATTCGACTCAAACATAGTTTGTCTGCCTATGTGGAACAGATGTTCCACATAGGCAGACAATAATTTTTTTTAAATCATCGAATGTCTTCTTCAGCCAGGGTGAGGCGGGAGGGAGTGTCAGACTGTTACTGACTAAAAACCACCCCGTTCCTACTCCTGCACTTCGAGCCAGAGCCCCGGCGACCCGTTAAGTCCTCCGCGGCTCCGTATCGGCATCAGCCCTATTGAGCCCCATCCGTGGTGGTCTGATGGCTCTTTGAGGCGCGCGCGGAACGCGACGCGCCGTACGCTCGGGTCTGTGTCTGATCGGGCGGCGAGCTACCCATACTCGTCGTCCGCAGGCCCGTGCTTACGGTATTAAATGCGGCTAGGAATCAGATATCATTGGTATGATTGTAGATATTTTGTTCCGGGTCTAATCATGTGAGTGTGACCTATCTTAAAATTAATGATTCCAATACAATTCGAAATAACCTATCTCTATCCAAAATCTGACGGAAACTCAATACTTATACTTTTTTATTTTATATTTGATTGGCCGACGTTTCACCACTATCTCGCCTGGTGGTAAGCAGTGATACTTTAGTTTGAGAGCGATTTTTTTATGGCCGGTAAACGAGCAGACGGATCACCTGATGTTAAGCAATCGGCGTCGCCAATGGATACCTGGAACACCTGGGGATTCAGGAATTGGGGAGATAGGGGAAGGGGAGGGCCTACGGTAACCTTACTCACACGACGAAACACAACGCAAGCGTTGCTTCACGACGGTTTTCTGTGAGGCCGTGGAATCACTCCGGTCGAGCCAGCCCATTCGTGCCGAAGCATGGCTCTTCCACACTTAATAATATTAAGATAGTAATTCTATCCATTAACGTAGATGTAGTTACCTGCAGCGATATAGCAGCCTGTCCCAGCGGAGAGATCCAAGTGTTCCCGCCGCGGCCGCGGCCGGCGGCCTGCCTGCGCGCCACGCTGCCCGCGCCGTGCGCCAGCGGGCCGCTCGTCGCGTGCATCGTGGACGACATCACGTCCGAGTACACCACCAGGCGACCCATGTACGTTGATGTTAGGTTCTGTTACAAATAATGCAGACATAAATCTTACAATTGTAGAAACTCAAATGTCATAAAGACAATCTCTGGAAATTTTTCTACATGAAGTGAGTTATGAATTGGGTACCAATAAAAAGTTGTAATTCAACTGTTCTAACTTAACGAACTTTACAGAACACACTGACTAGTGACTCTCTTAGTCGGAAGCCTCAACTTCCATCTGTAGGTTCTTACCTCTAATATGTGAAGACATATCATTACTGGAAAAACAACTATAAACTATTGACTACGAGGTGCAAAATCACCACTGACCTAAAACCACTTGTGTCTAACAAGTGAGTGCGGGAATGTATGAAGCAGTCTACTTACATCAAAATACTCGACGGTGGAGAAGTGTTCCGGGCACTCGTAGACGTAGACAGGCAGGAAGGCGGGGCCGGGCGGCTGCAGAGGCTCCTCCCCCGTGAGACACCACTGCACTTGTAATTCGCCGAGCGTCTGTACCCGCGCCCCGCCCACTGACGGACACGCCTCCACCAGCTGCAGCTTGTGCTGTGGTCAATGGAGCCATGTACTCACGTTGAACGAATAAGGAGGAAGAGAGACAACTAGCAACGTATCTTCTGTCGCTATTACTTTTGAATTTTGAACCGTCCTGTAGATTTAGTTGCTAGAGATAGAGTTTTGGTATAAAAGGTGTTTCGTGTTCCCTAAAGAATTTGGTATGGTTTAAGTGTAGGTATTTCCGAATACCGAAAATGTATAATTCTGTTAAGTGAGGTGTTTATACTTTACAGGGTACAGCTCAATTGTTGTTCTTTAGTATTTATGTTTACTCTAATCGCCACATAAACATTACCCGACCAGTGACAAACAAACCCTGTAGGGATTGCCTTGCCTTGATGAAGACTATAACAATGGCATCTGTCGTATAACAATTATTCGAATTTCGAAGTAATTTTCTTTCGTGAACTCAATTGCTAATTCGTTGCCTTGCAGTTTTGTGGTAGCCGGTGTTGCCACAATTAAAAAATAATATTTCTAAATATTATCTCTAGCAACCAAATTTGCGGACAGAAATGAACTCATATAGCAATATTTCGTCTAAATATTTACATTAATATTTAAGTAAGAGTAAATTTAACTACACATACGCATACCAAGACGATCAATAATGAACAGTTTCAATAACAGTGTAGCTAGCCTGTACAATATATCTTATAGTTTTTTAACATTTTTTGCGACAGAAAATACCTAGCAACACAACATGCAACACCGATAGAGTAAATCAAAAGATCAAAATATTCACATTAGGAATTAATGAGATTTAGCTTAATTTGAGATCGATCTAAGCACGAAATGTGGGTCTCTGTGATGTAGCGATGACGAATCCATATAATAACAACAATTCAAATATGATTCATTTACTTTCTATCGAATGTTCAGATGTAGACAGCTGTGAAACAATATGGTTAAGTCAATTAGAATAAAATTGTGATAAAGAAAGAAAGCTATTTGCGTGCACATTATAATAATACTATCAAAAATATCTTGAATCATTAACGAATATTTACAAAAAAAGCATATTCTTTAAAAAAAGTTTTAAGAGTGAGAGGGTTGCAGCTTGTAACGAATGCTGCAACGGCAACGGGTAGCATGTTGCATGACACATGTTCGTTGTTTTCTTATTTTGAAACCGCTGATTAAGTTTCAAAAACACGATGGAATGTACGTTCGTTTGTTAGATCTCACTCTTAAAACGTAGCGGGGTATGTCGGTACTAGAGGGTGTAGTAGCGAGTGTCGTGTAGCGGGTGTATCTCACCGGGCATCACACGGTCACGTGGCCAGGGCCGGCCGCACGCTTCGGCCACGCCGCCTACCGGGGAACACCGTCACTATCGTAGTCTCATAAACACCGTGTTACGTATCATGTTCGCGACTTATTATATCACTTTGATTACACCTAATGTTCTTTTAAAATATGCCTATTAACTAAGAAAAATTATGTGCGTCTTTTAAATATAATAAAAATGGCGACCATTTTAAATTAAGTCAAGGTATAAATAAAGCTTGCTACCAAGAAATAGTATGATCTTATCCTTAAAAAAATAAATAACACTTGTTATTAACGTATTATCGTCCTATCACGATGTAATCAAACGTCAAATAATATACTTTTTAACCTCACTACCGAAAATTTCTTCTCACGTGAATGAGTCAATCAGCCAAATTAACTAACGGGCTCCATAGTACACAATGCGAAATAAATTATTCAAATATCTACCATATCTTCAGTACATAAGTAATATAACTAAATGGCGGTGTTTCTACGAAGCTGACACGTGACAAAATCCAATAGTTTTCCAATACTTAGTAACAATACAATACATCTAATGTATGCAAATATGCACATCACAAATTATATTTATCTACTACTTCCTAGTAAGTTGCTTACGACATTTATATTTTGATAAGCAACGGATCGACTGACAAAAGTTAATAAGTCAGTTCCTTACTTCCCAATGACTTAGCCGATTGTTTATTTTTAATTACATTTTTAAAGATGGCCGATTGATAATTTAGTAATTTGATAAACCTTTTCAATAGGGGATCGGAAAACAATAAAGAAAAAATATAAAGTGTACATAAATAAAATCTGCATCATATATAATTTAACGAATTTTCGACAATTTTTTTTTTTTGAGAATCAAAGTTTTATATTTTTAAATCAATAATTATGTAACGAAACATCTATCACGTCGCGTGACGTCATACGTGGGTAACGAACGTGAACAACAATATAGATTACAAGCGTCTCACTGGATTTGCACTGTTTATTTACCCACGTATGACGTCACGCACTCTAGTTTGACAGTTGGTGATGTATCACGATGTTTTCGCGGCAATTTGAAAATACGTATTATTAAAAACGTTTTGTTTTAATAATAAAGTAGTAACGAAAAAAGTAATATATTTTACGGCTATAAATAACTATAAAGATTAGTTAAAAATAGTTTTTGAAAAGTTGTCCGATCCCCTATTCGCTAACGAGAATTGATTTACAGAGTGCCTCGTCCGAATTTGTTTTACGTTACCGCGTTTAGCCCTCTGATTGGTTAGTTGACTTGGAGCAGGCCAATCAGAGCACCGAACGTCATAAACGTGTTGATCGCGTTAAAGTAAAACGAACTCTGTTCCTAAGACATAGTGTATCAAAATATAAATATCAATATTCAGCAATTGCTACATTGATGGTGATGCGAAATAAACATATACAAGTGATTTAATATGTAGTTAAAAATATGCTCACCACATGGTTTCCCAAGAAGAATCCTCGGGTATACTCAATCTGCGTCATTTCTTTTGGTTCCTTTACATGAAGACCGAGAATATCTCCTAATATTTTGTGAATAATTCCCAGGCGAGCGTCGTTACTTTTCATTCCCTCGTCGCCTAAGTAGTCGCTGGGGTCGGCTTCTAAATGAATCTGGAAAGTAGTTAAGAAGTACATTAAACACACTAACCTATACATATTAATTATGACGTATTATAATTAGTTTAAATAATATCAAGTGTTAATTTATCTTTAACTATTCGAGGATGTCTGACTAGTTTCGAGCCACCCATACGCGACTATTTATTTTTTGGAGAAACCCGCCACAACCTCCAAAACAGCTGCAACTCCTGTAAGCCAGGATCTACCGTATATACATCCATAAAAACACCGGAGCATTGAAGTCCGGTGCGCCTCGGAGACATGAGTAACTGTCTTGGATCCCGCAACGATTTAAATCAGAAGATATAGATAATTATAATAGAGAAGAAAAAAAAAGTTATTTTTCACTTCGCTCGGTGAATTGATGCAGGAGACATAATGGCCTATACCTAACGGCACAAAGATACTGAACGACGGGGCGAAGGCAAGTCGCCAAGCACATACCCACATACTCGGCTTGTCTAAAGTTGTATCATTATAGAAACTTATGCTGAATAGTGAAGGTTGCATTTAATACAACAAATAAAATTTGCTATTTGATATGTACCTGTGAGAATATAGCGATGCCTCCGTTAGTAAGGTCTGTGGACTGGAGCAGTGAGGGTGTGCGCCATGTCTCCTCGGAGGCCAGCACCTGTATGTCCAGCTCGTGGCCAGGGTGCCCCGTGTACTTGGATGGCCTATACATAATCATATTTATTTAGAACTGTAGTGAAGAAAGACTGAAATTGAGAGATTTTTGTATAGTCTGGTCACATAAATGGTGCCTTTTTTTTAAGGGCGAAAACCATCGAATGACTTCTCTCGCCTGGGTGAGACAGGAGGGAGTGTCAGACTCTTACTGACTAAAATCCACCCCGTTCCTACTCCTGCACTTCGAGCCGGAGCCTCGGTAACCCGTTAGTTTGTCCGCGACACATAAATGGTGCCTTAAAAGGGCTATTTTGTTAACGTTTACTGAATGAATCTAATTTATCATTTATAATTGCATTTATTACGAGATTATTGCATCATTAAAAGCAATGCCTTACAATGAGCACGGCTAGGAAATTTGCAGTACATACCGAGGTCAAAATATTAAAAAAATTGTAAGAGAAAAAAAATATACTACCGATTTTTGTTTTGTAATTTTTAAAGTATTGTCGCCTTCATGTTTCTATACAAAAATCTCTGTGTTATAACTAGACTAATATATATTAATTTATTACAACTTGCGACGCAGCTGGTGTATTTATACTTTGTATGTGGCATGTCTAAGTCACATAATGAACAGATACCGCACTTCCTGCATCGTTTTCCTTCCAGCCTGTCAGAGCCCACTGCTGGAATATCTAATCAGCCTCCTTTACATAAGAGGGATTTACCATAATATCCACACTTCAGAGGCGGGTTGGAGATCATATAAGTCATGTTTAAAGTACTATATTCTAAAACTGATGTAAGAAAATGAAGTATCTCATATCTCATTAATCTGTGTCTAAAAGCTTTTCGCATTATCTAAAATGTTACCTTTATGCCAGTGCAAATTACACTTAATTACGTTTGCACTACGTCATAAGTTGCGTTAGTAAAATACAGTGAATATTCATGATTATAGTACTTATTTAATTATTTATAAATACATTGCTATGCTACTTTGACTTAGTATAATGTATAATTATGTCTCAGCCATCCCTGTTCAGCCATTCTAATAGAATAATATAATGTTATAATTATTGTGTTGTATGTTAATTAGTATGTAAAGTTCCATGTGAATGAACGAACAATTTATCTACACATACACATGCATAAAATACAAAAATAAATAAAGCAATCGTATAAATACAGTACAATTATTTTGTATACAAGTAATTCCAGTTGAATGTAACTGTTGTCATTAAATCGTGAAAATAAATATACGTAGGGATAAATGCGTAAGAATGTGTCATAAGTTTATAAATAAACTATAACGGGCTGAAATCAAAGGGATTCTACTTCAATAGTATGTTTTGCGTACCGATACATATTATTTTCCTGACTTGCTCTGTAAATTGATCAAAATATTATTTATAAGCATAGTTATTTGAGACACGGAGTAATGAACAAATGGAGAGCTAATTTAAACTTCGATTTTAAGAAGGTAACTGGTAACTTTAGCTATGTTTTACATCAACAGCCAATGGCAGACAACTACTATAATCGGGATACTACCAGATGTCATTTGATTTGCCAGAATCTCCATGGTGGGCAGGCGAGTTAGAGATCGCAGTTTAAAAGGTTCCAGTTTATCAGATAGCGCTGCTGCCTAGTATGTGTCAATTAGAACTCAATTTGTTTATTACTCTTTTCTGAACAAACACATATTACACACAAATATTATATCATTAAATAATGGTACTTACTGTCTGTCGCTTTCTGTAGAGAACTGTTTTTGGCGGGCGACGCCTGGTAGCAGAATATGTGATGTTTCATCTTCACTGACTTCCATTTATCGTAAGTGAATTGGACTATTTCATTTTCACGAACCTAGCGAAAGAATGGATAAAGATTTGAAAATTTACTGAATTAGGTACAGTATAAACGTCGGTCAAATGATTACAAGCGCGACTGAGATAGGAGGTATCAGATTTGATTAACAAGTCGAGCACCCATTCACGTTACTTACCTCAGCAGTCTTATAGTACGGCAGCACGGTATGGAGTAAATCAGAACAGAGTGCGAGCAGTCGGCCTCCCGCTAACAAATGCGCTAATAACAGCGGTGCGGCCCGTCCCACACACCCCGCTACGGCCACCATGGCGGCCCGTCCACGCCACGCTCCCGCCTCAAGCGTTTCTCGAGACACCACGTATAACGTATACCTGACAAACAAACATGTATAACATTATACCTGTCAATGATATTACCATAAAATCTTTTATAGCTGTCGGGGTAAAAGCGGCGATAGTCGTAAAGTGAAGTAATATGCTAAAGTAACAAGCTAAGTACTCCATTTGCTACATATTTTTTGGACATGAATTTGAATGATATATAGAATAATCGTAGTATAAAAATAAATGTGATGGTATTAAACAATTTTGAGAGATAAGAGGGTGTTATATAAATGAATGAGTGCATTGTAATATAAACAAAATCCATTATCATTTAACTGAAATAAATATTATATCATTAAGCTCAGCAGCCAATTCATATCACAAGGTTATAAGACACTTACCTATCGCAATCCAATATTTTCCTAAGGGAGGCCTCCAAATTATCTCTAGCTACTACACTATCAGAATATATCAACACATTCGGTGACTTTGTATTCACTAATGGACGGGAACTTTTCACAGATTTCGGCGTACTCTGAGAGCTCGAACTCCTAGCGGTCTCTTCCTTCACTGGGTAACAATCTATCTGGGACTGCGGCCTCTTTGGTCCGGTCGTACTTACTATCCTTTTATGAGTAGTAACAGACTTTATTTGGCTAGATATGTTTAATAGAGAAGTTGAAAGTTGGCTTGTGCCTTTCTTCAAGTCGAGTTTTAAACTAGATTTCTTTGGTGTGATATTGTGTTGTATTTCTACTGTGACATTTTCCACTACTACTTCTTTTTCTTCAGGCTGTAGTTCCTCTGGCTTTGTTGCAAGTTCGACTGCCTTTTTACTGTCCTCGGGATTATCTATCTCCTCTCCTGATAATGATTTGCCTGTGTTTACACTGACATCGGCTAGAGTGACAGTTTTTCGAGGAGGTGGTACTTCAAGCACTAGGTCTCCACTGCTTCCATTCATCTGTATTGTGTTCTTTGCATCAGACTTGATATCTACAACTTTGGAGAGTTTCCTGAGAAGGGCTGCATGTACTGGCCATTGAAATTCATTGGCTGGCTGTTTGAGACTGTGCTGGATGTCACTGCGGAGACTTCTCATTGACGTATCTGAAGCTTTGTTTGGTTCACCTGACAGTTGAACAGCTGAAAATGTTCAAAAGAGATTTATTAAATGGGATCTGTGACTTAAAACCTTTTCTTTTTCATATAATGTAGTCTATCACTTACTCTGTATCCTAACAACAGGCAGATTATGGTCGATGACAAACTCTCCTCCAATGAAATTGAAGCCGATGACACTCAGGTGTTCTATGTTGGTTTTCACTATTATAGCAAGGTGGGAACCTGCCTTCCACGCAACTGGCTGACCCATGGATTCTAACTGGAATTTAAATATGCTAATTTCAATAATAGTTCTTTAACCATATCAAAACAAGAACTTATGACTTTAAATTATAATAAACAATAAAAGATTGTAAAATGTAAGAAACACCCTAGAGCAAGCAGATATCGTCATAAAAGTGTAGACCAATAGACATATAATTTTTTTTAGAATAATTTTTGGTTTTATCAATCAGTTGTACCTGTTTGGTTTCATTGAATTAAATGATCAATTACAGTGTTACAGGCTTGTGACAAATTTTAACTTTTCATCATCATATAAGTAAAATAAGCATAATAACTTACAGTAATGATATCTTGTCCTGTATTATCATGGGGTTCCATCTCACATTCAAACAACACGTCCACATCTAAATCAGTGATGGGAGACTGGTCACTGGAACCGAGTGGCAGGCCATTGGCACATGTCACCCAGTCATTGATCTCTATCAACTGCGTCGGTTTCATACTGCAGATTCTCGTAGCATTCGTATAGTCCAGTAAGTCACATAGATATGCATTTTTTGGATTTGTACATAGCTTAGAACTAAGTGTAGGGGTTTCTGTAAAAAAGTAAGGAAGATATAACCTGATATAAGTTATAGGCAAGTTAGTTCTATTAGTAGAATAAAGTATTTAATTATTAATAAGTTATTGATTTATTTTTTAATGTCATGCTTACTACATAGGCCGATTTAATCTTTTTTTTATAGAGTAGTGACATAACTACCTCTTTAAAGTTTAATCAGACTTACCGGCTGCATTCTCAGGAACTTTACAAAATGCGACACTTGTGTTACCGCTCAAAAATTCAAGTAGACGAGCTCGGAACGAGCGAATTCTCCAGGTCTTTATAAAGGTCATAGCAATATAAATCGGTGTGAAAAGCATGGTCACAACGGGCACAACAACTTCACACAACCCTAATACAACAGCATTTTACAGCGACGCACTAATGCACAATTGCAGTCATTTAAAAACTTTAAAGAAATTGGGTTATCGATTCTAAAGTCCATCGATGAAGCAAAATGTGTTAGTAAATAAAACCGTAAAAAATACTCAGTCAACTAATAATACCTAAAGCAATAAATGTTTTTACGCCTACGTAGTACACTTACGGCTACACTATGTGATTTAATTTTAATAAAATAATTCAGAAATTCGATAATTCATTTTCAGTCGCTAGGAGTCAAGTGCGCTCCGTTCCACTGAAGTTTGTCTAGAATTGGGGATTCTATTTATGACCCCATAACTGTAAAAAGCAGATTTACCGCTAAGATTAATATTATTAATCTGACTTGTTTTTTATGATTACTGTAACACCAACTAAACATTTTGTCGGAATAAAATGAAAACAATTCTTGAATTATGCTTTCGAAGAATAATAGCAGACGTGTAAAGAAACGGAAACGTCAGTGGAGATACTGCTGCGTTCAATAAAGTTACGTTCATTTGTTTGTTTATTTGAATTTGAATGCAAGTTCTTGATTAATAATAATAAAATCTAGGTAAATCTATACCACGTCATCTGTGGATACAGCGTGCAGTATTTGTACTGTTACCGTCTCATTATACTTTCTTTTGTCTTTTTTAGCAAGCGCTTTTTATGCAAGCACATATAATATGCAAGCTTTTTGTCATAAACTTAATTATTTTATGGCTCAATTTTATTCCTAAAAGCAGAGAGTTACTCAGCGTCTGAAATTTTCCTAATTATACCTACGCAGTACAATTTTACAATTATGTAGATTATCAGGATTAGGTAAAGAGGTAAGTAGGTACCTACGTACGGTACGTCCCTATTTAATCATCTCATCATTTATCAAGATCGGAGTTGTATCTCTCTTCCTATTGACTCTTTGGGAGATGCTATTTCCATAATATGAAATGCCTAAAGCAATTAGTATTACATATTTATTTTAGATATCTCGTACAGAAACTAATTAGACACCCCTCGTTTACGAACATTATCGTATTATCGTCATTTGTCGTCACAGATCTTAAAAACATCAAAACATTCCTTTATTTATACTTAGTTACCTACTGCATGTTATATTTATGTTGCTTATGCATACTATCTATATAAATAAAATTCAAAGGTGATTGACTGACTGACTGACTGACATAGTGATCTATCAACGCACAGCCCAAACCGCTGGACAGATTGGGCTAAAATTTGGCATACACATAGATGTTATGACGTAGGCATCCGCTAAGAAAGGATTTTGATAATTTCCACCCCCAAGGGGGTAAAAAAGGGGATGAAAGTTTGTATGAAACTTTGTCAGTTTTTAACTGATCGGGTTGAAATTTGGCATGCAGATAGATGTTATGACGTAAGCATCCGCTGTGAAAGGATTTTGATAATTTCCACCCCCAAGGGGGTAAAATAGGGGATGAAAGTTTGTATGAGACTTTGTCAGTTTTAAACCGATCGGGTTGTAATTTGGCATGCAGATAGATGTTATGACGTAAGCATCCGCTTGAAAGGATTTTGATAATTTCCCCCCCCAAGGGGGTAAAATAGGGGATGAAAGTTTGTATGAGACATTGTCAGTTTTAAATCGATCGGGTTGAAATTTGGCATGCAGATAGATGTTATGACGTAGCATCCGCTGTGAAAGGATTTTGATAATTTCTACCCCCAAGGGGGTAAAATAGGGGATGAAAGTTTGTATGAGACATTGTCAGTTTTAAATCGATCGGGTTGAAATTTGGCATGCAGATAGATGTTATGACGTAGGCATCCGCTGTGAAAGGATTTTGATAATTTCCACCCCCAAGTGGGTAAAATAGGGGATGAAAGTTTATATGAGCCTTTGTCAGTTTTTAACGATCAGGTTGAAATTTGGCATGCAGATAGATGTTATGACGTAAGCATCCGCTTGAAAGGATTTTGATAATTTCCACCCCAAGAGGGTAAAATAGGGGATGAATGTTTTATGAGACATTGTCAGTTTTAAATCGATCGATTGAAATTTGGTTATGACGTAAGCATCCGCTTTGAAAGGATTTTAATAATTTCCACCCCCAAGGGATAAAATAGGGGATGAAAGTTTGTATGAGACTTTGTCAGTTTAAATCGATCGGATTGAAATTTGACATGCAGATAGATGTTATCACATAGGCATCCGCTAAGAAAGGATTTTGATAATTTCACCCCTTAGGGGTAAAATAGGGGATGAACGTTTGTATGAAGCTTTGTCAGTTTTACACCGATCGGGTTGAAATTTGGCGTGCAGATGGATATTATGACGTAAACGTCCCTTTAGAAAGGTTTTTGAACATTCTCACCCCAAAGTGGGTAAAATAGGGGTGAAAGTTTGTATGATACTTTGCCAGTTTTAAATTGATTTGGCTGAGACTTTGCATGCATAAAGTTACTATGACATAGGTATCTCTTTAGAAAGGATTTTGATAAATTCCACCCCTAAGGGGATAAAATAGGGAATGAGAGTTTGTATAAATCTTCTTAGCCGTTGAATTTAGAATCATTGAATCTTTTTGAATTACATTCGGTAAAACGATGATTTAGGACCTGGGTAACGTATGATAGTTTTTTCACAGATGTCTCACGAGAACGGGAACTATGCGTCAATGCCCCAGGACTCTCTAACTCTTAACCACTGAACTTATTTTAGAGAGATTCGGTACAACAATAGTCGATAGAATAGTTTTTATTACTCAAACCTTACGTGATCGGGCACTGTACTGGTAAGATCCCTGCGGGATTATTTATTTATTGAAACTACGATAAATCATTTCAAAATAGGTAAATCTTACTTGGGCACTGAATTGATTCTGGTTAATTCTGTCAGAAGTCATTAATCTACGCGGACGAAGTCGCGGGCAACAGCTAGTACACGTATAAATGTCTTACAGTTCCCTTATCTCTACAGAAATAGATATATCAAATATAATATCGCCTGTTATAAGTACCCTGAAGGAAGATGTCCAATCCCAGTATTTTATATAAAATCATTATTTCATTAAACATACGAGAAAGTCCTTAGAGCTTAGAATTCTGATCTAGTTGACTACATAAGTACTGAGAATTTTTGACCTGGGGATCGAACTAGTGATCTCTATGCCACTTATAGATATCTTGTAGACATCCTTTTTATCTTCGATACCTACTATCAATTATTGTAGGGGTGTGGCTACTGATATAATTTACAGTCTTGTATCGAATATATAGTCACTGGTGTACTGTAACGTACATGATACAAAGAACCAATATGTGTCGATATTGTTGACAGAATGACGAATTGTTTAATTAAGTGACAAACAAAAATTTTAACCAATACATTTTCTAAGAATTTGTCTTGTTGCTGTTTGAAGTTTAATGAGTCGGTGGGATTGTCCCCTTCCCCATCTAGGGTTCATATCGATGGAAGATGGTGGGTTGGTGAAGATAGGGAAATGACGATGACATGGTTGATTTTTTTATGGGAGAAGCTGGTAAACGAGCAGATGGATCACCTGATGATGCGTAAGCAATCGGCACCGCCCATGGGCACCTAGAACAGCTAAGAGTGCGTTATCGGCCTTTTGGGGTTAAGAATTTGAGGATTGTTGGGTATTCAGGGATTAGGGTAGGTAACTGTTCATTGGGCATCCAGTGACCTCACTCACACGTCGAAACACAACGCAAGCGTTGTTTCACGTCGGTTCCCACCCACCCTTATCCTAAAACCAAACAAATATACATCATCGTCCAGTCACAACATTTATAGATGATACTTACACCACAAATAGTATCTATAGAGTTGTTTACCGGAACCAAACTCGCAACACGTTGCGTAACAGGCGATGTCCCAGCCACTGCGGTAACCGTGTACCGCCACGTGAAACTATAGCTAGATTAATTAATAATAATAATAATAATAAGCCCGCAGGGCACCTTGAGGCGAGGTGACGGGCATTAGCGATCCCGCGGGCTACCATCATCCCGAGTGCTCCAGGGAGAAGTCACCGTTCCTTCTTCTCCGGCTTGCCTTAATTGGCTGGCTGGAGTGAAAGATGACAAGGAACAGGTCTCCCACCTCTGGCTTGCCTTCATTGGCCGTCCAGAGTGGAGTCGCGAGAGCAGTGATCCTGCTCGGAGGGTAAGAAACTATTCGTAAGTCGCGAGTGGGCCAGGGATGCAGGAGGCTTCGGCTGGAGCAGATGATCTGAGTAGAAAGCGGTGGTAGTTTCTTAACCCTTCAGCCACTCACATTCTCGTGCCCCTCTGTTGCTATATCTAGCAACCATTCCCGGGGCCCGGTTGGTGAGTTGGCGAGTCTCCGCCTGCCATTTTTACGTGTAAAAATTACATTGTTTCGGCAGGTGCCATAGTCATCCATAGTTCCCAATTTACCAGTCCACAGCAACCCATCCATAGCCCTACCTTTTTTTTTCCATTATTCACAATAGTCCTACACTAACCGGGGACTGTCCTTGGGTGCATTTCCATAGTGCATACAGGGATAGTCGCCGGTTTGTGTGTCCATTACATTTAGATTAAAGTTGTCTAAAGGGCCTCTGCGCAGTTGGCTTCGGCCCCTCGTACGCCTCCCAAATGACCGGGACCCTGTGGTCCCGTGAATGGTAAAGACATACATAATAATAATAACCTTTATTGTACACCTTAAATAAATGGAATATACATTAGCGTTATAATAAAAAAAATAGTAGGGTACAAAGGCGGCCTTATCACTAATAGCGATCTCTACCAGGCAACCTTTGGGTGAATGGAGCATTGTTCGATGAAAGTGGAGGTTGTTCTTGGTGTACTCAGGTACTTATAAATTATATGTACAAGTAAAATATATATTCTCTAAATGAATAGTATATTTAAAATAAAATATAATACTTACATAAGACCTTATACATACAAACATATCCATATAAATATATATACATACAACATATATATATACTATATATATATATTTACATCCCGCAATCGTTTGGACGTCCCATGAAGGCGAAAGTGCATTTAATCTGGCGTCCACCAGCTTTTGACGTCCGCATACCGGACGCCACTTTGTTGGCCTATGCTACTTAGGTCCTATTGGTCCTGGCTACACGTAGGTTAAAAATCGACAGAGGCCAAAAGATCGGTTCAATGGCTGTTATAGTATTTTGAAAAGTTCCCAAAGAAATCTCAGCGCGGATAGAGCGCTGCTGTAGCGCGTATATCCACAGCTGTATATTTTTGGGATTTTCTGATTATAAGTCCGCGTATTTGGCGTCCTCAAAAAAATAACAGCGACGTTGCCAGCTCGCTTATTAAATCCGTGGAAATAGTCCATAATATTATTTACCGCATTCAAAACAATATTCATCGTCGTACATTTCGGATGCGTTGCGTATTATTTGGAGTCCGATTTTATTATAATCATGTGATTGCAACTTACGACAACTTATCTGCAACCCTGTTCTCAATTTGTAAATGAGTATCTTAGAAATAAGTACTAAAGTGACAATATTATATGTCTTACCACAAAAAAGGTTAACCAGAGTTTAACTCGTATTAAATGTGTATTTAGATAGTATAGTCTCCGTATAAATTTTGACGTAATTTTATTAACTTTATCTATTTATGTGGTAAGAAGATCTAACACTGAATAATTAATTAATGTTGTATTACTGATCAAATCAATCAACGTTTGTCTTCTTATTTCTAGCCTTGGCGTGTTATAAAGATCCAATTAGGAATTATAAATGTTTTTGATTACAAAACATAAACACTTCATTAAAAGTGATATCCATATTTAACATAACATAACATCACGCCTTTTTCCCCGAAGGAGTAAGCAGAGATGCACATTACGGCACTTAATGCTACTGTACAATGTAATATCCACAGTTTTACTATTTATGTTATGAGTCCCATGTAATAGGGGGTGAGTTTATTGCCATATACCGGGCCGGCCATATACACTTCCAGACTCTTGAAAAAACCCAGTAATACTTTGCCCAACCCGGGAATGGAACCCGAGACTCTTTGCCAGGCGATCGCACTTGCGACCACTCGGCCAACGAGGCAGTAAAATGATATCCATATTCTTTGTTTTTATTTGCTTACTTAGAATTGGTAACTTCATATCAATAAGCTGCCAATTAAATATTTGATACAATTAGAGCTGGTTTCAAAGCTAGGGGATATGGGCAGCGCGACTGAAGCGCGGGCTTCAACAATAGAGGCATCAGGCAACAATCCAATAGAGGAGTTAATCGAGTGGCCACAACTAGAAGTATTAAATTAGGAATCTTGCCTTAAATGAAATTGAAATTCAATACAATATTTGCGCACAAAGATCATATTAGGTGCGGTCTTCAGTTACTTAAGGTTTAGATTAAAATAGAAGTGTATCTCGTAGATTATAATTTCTAGCGATAAAGTCCTCTACTGGGACCTCTACCTCTATGACAGTCGCGTCGCAATAAAACGATGCTAGAGCTCTCATCATCTCCAAGCGCGAGGCATTTCAGCAGCGCTGCCCAATCCTCTAGCTCTGAAACCAGCCTAAATGAAAGAAGTTTTGAACATACTATATACTTAATAAAACCATTCTAGTAAAAAGATATATTCTTATTATCTTTACTAATTACGGACGCCCAATAGCTATACGTGGACGTTCAATAGCTATATACGGACGCCCAATAGCTATATACGGACGCTCAATAGCTATATACGGACGTTCAATAGCTATATACGGACGCCCAATAGCTATATACGAACGTTCAACAGCAATATACTGACGATCAATAGCTAGGTGATCTAACATGATATTTTTTTTTGAGCGATAAAAAATTATCTAATGCCTTTTGCCGCTCGCGGAGAACCTAACGGGTAACCGGGGCTCCGGCTCGACGTGCAGGAGAAGGAACGGGGTGGTTTTAGTCAGTAAGAGTCTGACACTCCCTTCCGCCTCACCCAGGCGGGAGCAGTCATTCGATGATTTTCCCCCCTAAAAAAAAATGCCTTTTGCCGGCCGCCGGCGGCCGCGCTGGTGAGGGGAGTGGAAGTTTCAGAGGAAGTTTCTCTTACTGACTTTTTTTTTAAGCGGGGAAAATCATCGATTGACTGCTCCCGCCTGGGTAAGGCGGGAGGGAGTGTCACTCTTACTGACTAAAACCACCCCGTTCCTTTTCCTGCACGTCCAGCCGGAGCCCCGGTTACCCGTTAGGTTCTCCGCGACTCCGACTCGGCATCGGCCCTGTTGGGCCCCATCTGTGGTGGTTTTATGGCTCTTTGAGGCGCGCGCGGAACGCGACGCGCCGCACGTTCAGGTCTGTTTCTGGTCGGACGGGGAGCCACCCATGCTCGCCGTCCGCAGGCCCGCGCTTACGGTGGCCGGAGATCGTCCGCGATCCCCGACGCCCGGTGTGTCCTTTGCGATGGCTGGGTTGCGAGGAGGCAGCGCTTCGCTGCCTCATGCGTCCCGCCTCCTCCTTAGCTAGCTTGACTGCTTCGCAAAAGGAGGAGACGGCATCCCAGTCCCCCTCGCTCCGCATCATGGCCTGCACTAGGCCCGGACGCGAGAGGTCGCCATCGCCGATCACTTCCCTGAGGGTACGGCGGTGCTCAGCCCACGCAATGCATTCCGCTATAGTGTGTTCCACCGTGTCCTCAAGGCGGTCCTCACAGTGATGACACACGGACGTTTCCTCCCGCCCCATCAGACACAGGTACCTTCCGACTCTTACTGGCTTAAAACCACCCCGTTCCTATTCCTGCACTTCGAGTCGGAGCCCCGGTCACCCTTTAAGTTCCCTGTGGCTCCGTATGGGCATCAGCTCCATCCGTGATGTCTGATGGAGTGTCTCTCGTGACGGCTGGAGCGTGAGGAGGCTCGTTCCCTCACGAGCTCCGCCTCCTCCTTAGCTAGCAGGACTGCTTCGCAGAAGGAGGAGTAAAAGTGAAACGGACGCATTAAGTAATGTGATATGACATGTGTGGAAGCGTGCCTTCATTTGTGTGCAACGCGAAGGTGGACTTGTGCAACAGTTTTGTAGATAAGTAGGTAGAGAGTGTGTAAAAAACTGTTTTAAGTGTGATGGGAAGTTTATAATCTTATTTACCTACATCAGCTTTTCGGAAGAATGCCGTACCTGGTAAGTAATTGCACTTTTAAAACCCTTGTTAGCCTGCCTATTGAGTATCTAGTAGATTAGATAGTGACGAACTAGTCAGCTGATTTCCGTTTTCATTCTCAGTACACGTGGAAAGAGATAGCAATTGTTTTCATTGACTAAGCGACGCATCGCGCGTAATTTGTGAACCACATTATGCAGAATGTAGTCAATGTTTACTTAATTACTGTATGTAATTAACTGGTCCGGGGTACGAAATTTCTTCACAATTGTAATCTGTAAACATAACACTACCTCCCATTAAAGCCGTGGCATAAAATTATAGAACACCTTATATATGTATTTTTATTTTTTTTATATTCTTTGTTTTCTGTGCGTGTAATTGCCAAATAAATGATTTTTCTTTCTTTCTTTCTTTCATATACGGACGTTCGATAGCTAAGTGATCTTACATGATACCTGCTGAGGAAGAAACTTTCTTCGCGCGCATGGCCATCGTCAGGCTCTGCAAGAGACCCCTGCCATTACTATGTCAATTGTCAGGATCCGCAATCAACGGACCTCCCATTTCCGTGTGTGAGCAGTATAGTGATGTAGCTTTTTACTTGATGACCATAGCGTTTGGGTCAACTGAAATTTGCATAACCATTTTTGAATTCCTAACGTAGCCCAGTAGATAGTGCTAGTCCAGCAGTGGACTTAAATAGGCTGATGATGATTAATAACTATATACGGACGCCCAATAGCTAGATGATCTTTCACAGTTATAGATGATCTTACATGATGACCGCTGGGGAAGAAACTTTCACGTATTTTACTCTTGCTTGCTTTGAAATAAAAATCGAGTTCTGAGTTCTTTCTTTAGATAAATTTGTAAAACCGGTACGCCGATCACATACGGGCTGAACCGATTTGTATTTATGTATGGAATAGACTAGGCAATCATTTAAAAAATACGTTATTCCTACTGCGGCATCTTCTCATGTAAAAATCTCATAGAAACCTCAATTTTTTTGCATCTTGTTACCAATATTATACCAATATCGGGCATTAGTATATGTATTGATAGATTTTACGAATATTGTAATACTGTTAAAACTCTGTCCCAGACGAGTGACAAGAGAGAGGAAAAGAAAGAGACAAGTGAACCAAAGCTGGCAACGTTGCACTCGCAAATACCATCCACGCTGTGAGGACGTTAATTAGCCGAAGCCATGGTTAAATCACGATCAATATATCTAGGAGCCCAATTAGTTATCACGATGGTTTGGGGTTCAAAAATGTTGCAGCATGACTGCAAGAAGAATATCGTGAAAAATAAAATTATCGGAAAATGACGTATCCTACAAAGCTGGAAATCGAATAACTAAGCAATATTCATTAAGACATATAAAAAAAATTAAGGGGAACTGGGGGACGTCGTAATGATGCGCGACATGTGTGACGCCAAAAGGATTCTAGGATGTAAATATATATATATATATACATATATATATATATACATAAATAAAAATATAGCACAGATGATGAATAGGAACAGCAAAAGAAAAAAGAAATAGTAATGGACTACAACGTGGCGAGATAATGGTTTTTCACGAGTGCTTTGAATGTAACAAGTGACTCTGCTTGTCTGACAGAAAGTGGCAGAGCATTCCACAGTCGAACAGCTCGTACTGTAAAAGATCTGTCGAATGATCTACTCGCATGCTGGGGCATCTCAAGCTTCATATCCTCCGACGACCGTACTGGTCTAGAATGTGTGTCATGGTAGAACTGGAAACGTTCTTTGAGATAGGGGGGGGTAGTAGGATTAAACAGTATACTGTAGAGTAAGGATAAGATATGAGTATCCCGGCGAAGGCGGATCGGCAGCCACTTGAGTTTAGCGCGATATTCGGAAATATGATCATATTTGCGTAAACCAAATATAAACCGTATACTAAAATTTTGGAGTCGCTCAAGTTTATCTAGCTGCACTTCGGTAAGATCTGGATAGCTGACGTCAGCATAATCGAGGATGGGAAGAAGAAGTGATTGAGTAAGCGCAATTTTAGTAGCAGTCGGAAGAAAGTTCCGAAGTCTACGCAAAGACCTCGCAGACGCAAACATTTTCCGACTTACTTGTTTCAGTTGAGGTTCCCAAGTGAAGTCTCGGTCCATGACAATACCCAAGTCTTTTACTGTGTCACTGTATGGGATTGTGGTACCATTAAAAATAATTGAAGGGATCTGCGACCACATAATTTTACAGCGTAAGCGGGGGCTACCGACAACAATGACTTGTGTTTTCGCGGGGTTAACTTTCAAACCATAGGTCGTACTCCATTCCGAGATTCGTGCCAAGTCCGTATTCACCATCTTTACTGCCTCGGAGAATTCATTAGGAGGTGCTTGTAATTAAAGAAGATATCACGTTGGTTTATCGAGGGACATCCTTTATTCACGTTATGATGTTCACGCAGTAATCACACAGTCCTAGTCTACCTATAGCAGGTAGATATAAGAGGATAGATCAATTAATACTAATTAGTCTAACCTTTCTCAACATTGTTGCACTAGATTAAAATGTTTCCGTCAAATTGTATCAGCAGGTCTGTAACAAACATCCGGTAAAGGAAACTGTAGGTTTGTCATGAGGTTGACTTTATTCTAGTGAGTCGTGGACGTCTTCCAGCTGTTGATGATGATGATAATGATGATGCGTTTTCAATTTTAATAGTACATACAGCTACACAACACATCAAGCTATGCATGCAGTTATGTTATAATTCACATTAGTGTTGATAGGAGGTATGCTTTCCGACATATTTCGGGCACAGTTTCAGTCATAAGTACTTTGACCAACTCGAGAATAGAACCCGAGATAGGCGAGATACCTAGAGCTAAGTCAGCTCAGATATGTATAACTATGTGTGCCTAGGTTTTGAGTTCCAATCACGCATGAATAATATTCAATTAGTTTCTAATATACTAATCACGTACACAGATAAATAAAATTAATGATAGTATTATTTTCTTCCTCGCCATCGTATTTTACTGGATATATAGTAGGCGGCTGAATGCATGAGCCGATATCAAACCATCAAACTTATTGGGTTATTTTATTAGACATATTAGTTTCTGCCTGCGACTTCTTACACGTAATTCCGTTTTCTCCCGTTCCCGTAGGATATTCAGGATTTTTTCTGTCATAAGAACTTTCTCCTGACAATAACAAACACAAGAAAAAATATCCGCCAAATCGGTCTAACTGTTCTCAAGTTATGGCGTGACAACGGGAAACGGGTTTCATTTCTATATATAGATTGGAATCAGAAAATTCAATCAGTTGGGTGCAGGGTACGTTCGTAGGGTTATTTTATCAAGCTTAGGGCCCGGATTACAAGGGTACAACCTGTACACGTAAGTATAGAAAGCAGTTATCAACAACCGACACCAAAACCTTTTAAAAAATTTTGTGGACGCGCCTTGTAACTTTTTATTAATGCATTTGGTTAAATACTTTAAGATGCACACCAAAATTCGAAATCGTTACCAAATAATGACTACCTCTTTCTATTTACTTTCAAACAAAGTAATGACAAAAAGAGAAAAAGCAATCACTGTCAAATGTCCCCTTATCGAGGGTATTATGCAAGTAAATCAATAAAGAAATACGTGATGAACCGCCAGTAACAGAGTAATCACTATCACTCCAAGTGAAATGCAACTATGAATAATAGAAATTAAAAGGGGTCTGATTATCGTGTTGTTTACGAGTGCGCTCCAAGTTAAAATGATAAAAGTGCCGTAGATATTTACATTGCTGTAGTCGGGGTTCGTACTGCGCGTCGAGTGCACGACACCGCGAGACCAAACGTGATAACTGTGAGATCGGCCACTTCAAAATGGAGTTGAACTTCATAACAACATTAATAAAACACGATGTGAATCACAATGTGAAACAGTGCTTCAAATCAAAGAAACCTTTCAGTAAGTTTTGCTATTTATTATCAGTAAATAGTTAAGATTTTCCATTGCAAAGTCCGTGTGTTACAATGTGTTAATAAGTACCAATAGATACTCGTACATAAGATTAATTGTACTTTAATATCTTAATATCTATTTATCCGATAACAGTGAGTGTAAAACTATTTAAGAAAAAGGTTTTGTACTAGACCAAATAAATCTCCCTTTTTACTCCACAATACAAGATCAGATATCCTTAATCACTGAAAAATTTATAGGCACCCCGTCCCGTATGGATCAAATTGAAACTTTCATTTTCAAATCAAATAATGTTGCTAGAATGCTCTGTACTAAGGACACCAAAAACTTGTTTACTTTGTCGTTCAATAACATCAAATACTTCAAATAAATACCTAATAATTGTAATAAACAATTTAATGTAACAAGTAATCGATAATTTGTTTACCACAACACGGGGCCGATAAATCTTCACAGATAATTCTAAATTTATGTCAATAGCCCATTTGAGATCTCGAAACAGATGTTTTGATAATACGATATAACTAAGTATCATTAGCAAATTGTTTATGCGTATATGAAGTTCATTGAACCATCAAATTATGTGTTTTGTTAGTATAAGTTCTAGTTATCAGTGCGTTAAAATTGCTTAATATAATTGGTCTCATTTTGTAATGTGACGTATAGTTAACGTGACCGCGCTCGTGTAGGCCTACACGCCATTAATTCAAAGAGTTAGCAGACCACCACGGATGGGGCCCAATAGGCTTGATGCCGATACGGAGTCGGAGAACGTAAAACGTTACCGGGGCTCTGGCCCAAAGTGCAGGAGTAGGAACGAGGTGGTTTTTAATTAGTCAGTAAGAGTCTGACACTGTCTTCCACCTCACGCAGGTGGAAGAAATCATTCGATGATTATCTCACCTTAAGAAAAACACTCCATTATTTGTGGATAGATCACATCACATGTGAAATATAGGTTGCCTATTGGTAATTTCGTTAATTTAGATTGTGTTCCACCTAATTTGACTGAGGACTAGAGGCAGCAAATTGGGGTCTTTAATATAATTACTATCGCAAATGACACAGTTTTAAGTTTTAAAGATAGCATTTTTAGAGATATTGTTAAGTATAGAATTACCAAGGTTAGTAGTTAGCCTTTAGCTTTAACGATTGTTTAAACTTAATATTGAAATCAAATTTATATTGGGCAGGGATATCCCTGCCTAATATCAATATGGATATGAAATTTCGGATACGGATTGGATACGGATATAGAAATAATTATTATACTGGATACGGTTACGGATACGAAATTATTTCGGATTATCCGTCAGTTTAGGATAATTTCGAGGACGGAAATTAAAATTTTAAGAAATTTCAAAAGTGGAAACCATCGTTTTTTCTTCTTCTCCTTTTATAATATCTTCTGATTCACTTCGTTGCGGGAACCAAGACAGTTGTTCATGTCCCTGGGACGCGCCGGACTTCAGTGTTCCGGTGTTTTCATGGTTGTATCTGCTGTAGATCCTGGCTTACAGGACATTAAAAAAAATTCAAAAGTAAAATACAAATAGCTAATATAATGGGTTCATTATATGTCACACCCCTATCCGATAGTATCCGAAACTTTTATATCGGATTCGGTTATGGTGACGGATATTTTTTATATCGGATATCCGATAGTTTCGGTTACGGTTACGGAGCTCCCTAACATCCCTGATATCTTATAACTTATACTATTATATAAAGCGGAAGAGTTAGTTTTTTTTTGTTTGTTTTTTTGTTTGAACACACTAATCTCCGTAACTACAAGTCTGATTTGAATAATTATTGTTGCGTTGGATAGTGCATTTATCGAGGATGGCTATAGGCTATAAAACATTACGCTACGACCAATAGGAGCTGAGCAGAGCGTGTAAACCGCGCGGAAGTAGCTAGTTAGGTAATATCGATATTGACATTACGTACATTTACTTAAGTTTTTGTCGTCAGACATCACGTCATGTTTATTGACTCTGCCCGTCCGTACTAGTATTCTAGATTGTAGATATGAAACATGTGATTTTAACAGAATTATGAAATACTTTTAGAAAAGCATTAAATAAAAATCATCTTAGATGAAGTTCTGAGTGAAAACCATCGTTGAATTTGTACTGTTTGAATCTCGTGACGGTAACAACTAATTGATTCCTTTGCCACTTTAAATACATTTTATTTTACTACGTAATTTTTATAATAGGTAAGTACCTCTAGCAAAGTTAAAAGTTGATTAGCAGTTGCATTGATAAATAGTGCAAAGAACTTTCCTGTTATTGGCCGTCGAACTTCAACTTAAATCATATCATTATTATATTTATACAATAGGTACCTACAACATTTATTTACTCATCACCAACTTTAGTACGAGGTAGTACGATTAGTTTCGTGCCACGTCAGGGGCTCATATAGTCATGGATACCATTGCGCGATAATTTACAACTGTAAATTATCGCGCAATGACGTGGCAAACGTGAATAAGGTCCCTTTTCACCAACGAAACTGATCACGATTACACCTAACAAAACTGATTTAAAGCGTCTAATCGAATTTAAAGCGTTTAAACGAAGTTACAGCTTCATTTTACATTTCACCGCTACAAACAGAAACTAGTTTACACGGAACTCAGTACAGAAAACACAGAACACAGAACTTAGGTTACTTTAAACTTAGGTTACGTGTAACTGAGTTTTTACAGAGCTTGGTGAAAAGGGACCTAAGTCGTATTGACAACATAATTAGTTTAAGTTACTTCGAGAATAACGCAGAAATAATATCTGATGTTTGTTTATTTCATTACAGTAAGCAGAAAGGAAGAGGTAATGGCGATAAAAAACAAATTTCCCACCAAAATACCCGTAAGTTTACCTATCGAAAAACTTCTTTGCTTGTCTTCTTAGTGCCTTCAATACTTGCTCAATGGTCTCTTGCAAGTTTAATAAAAATCATAAGCCACGACTGCCTCGTTGGCCGAGTGGTCCCAAGTGCGACTGCCGGGCAAGGGGTCTCTTGTACGATTCCCGGGTCGGGCAAAGTAATACTGGGTGTTTTCAAAGAAATCTCAGTAGTAGTACGGAGTCTGAAAATGTGCCGAGTATATGGCAATAGGCTCATCCCCTATTATATGGGACCCATAACATAAAGTGAAAAATGGGTGTTACAGTACAGTGGCAGTGAGTGCCGTAATGTACACTTCTGCTTACTCCTTCGGGGATAAAAGGCGTGATGATGTTGCTACGATCAGTAGCATCTAGCTTGCTTGTAGCATTAATATAGCAAAATTTTGCAACGACGGCTTTTAAAAACACGTCATAATTAAAGTTCTAATAATTAATTTGTGTATTTGTTTACAGCTAATAGTAGAAAGATATCATAAAGAAAGAAATCTACCAACGTTGGATAAATCAAAGTTCTTAGTTCCTGAAGATATCACCATGTCACAGTTTCTAGTTATAATACGAAATAGGATACGAATCAAACCAAACCAAGTAAGTATTACAAGTTTATAAAGACCATTATTCTTTGAACAAATCGACGAATCAATCAAAGAGTTCAAACAATTAGCCTAATAATCTGTAGAGAATTATGACACGTATCATCTACAATGCTAAAGAAATTGATACCAAAGTCTAGGTCTTGATCTAGTCATTCAATGTCTAGTTAGATCTGGTTGAAACTATGCACTATCGATGGGTAAAAGTATTATTTATGTAATCCCGTAATCAATCAATTAGCTTTACAGATAAATACATTAATTAATTGATAATATTACTTAGTACATGAGTTCATAAACTAGATTTGTTTCAAATGACTTAAACTATTTGATGAGGCAGCATAAGATACTTATAATTCATACTTTTAATGAATAGTCAAGTTAAAGTAAGATAGCTGAATAAACGAATTCTTACTCAGAATTATCCGATTATTACTACCAGTTCAGGTTCAGTGACAACAATCGCTACAACTACAAAGCTTTAAATTTTCAACTGCAAAATTTTTAAGTTGATAACGGTAGAATAGTAGGATTTATGCTAGATACATCCCGCCCCAAGACACGAGGCCTTATTACGAGATTTTGTTAATTACGGCCTTAGGCCTTAATTTCGGCTGAAACGAAAGATCCCCCAAGATGTGTTAAAGTAAACACACATAAATATTAAAAAGGATGCGACATAGGTCGCTACTCTGTACACGCCCTTATTTATAGACAAACCTTCTGTTTAATGTCCCACTGGCGACAGATCGCATTATAAAAGTGTTATAAAAAAAAATTACGGCCTTATGCGCTCTGATTGGTTGCTTCATTTGAGCCGACCAATCAGAGTGCCGAACGTGCACTCGTGTCTATTACTTTAAACGAAAAACAAAGTCGTACTAAGGTCTCCGGCCTTAAATAAAACAAAAAGGTAGGTACACAACAATTGATATTTACAACAACATTATTTTGTTGCAGGCCTTATATCTGATAATAAACAACAAATCAATGCTGAGTATGAGTCTGACAATGGCACAGGCATACGACAACTATGGTGATGAAGATGGGTTCCTGTACATCACCTACGCGTCACAAGAAGTCTTTGGATATAAAGATGGTGAGGTATTAAAATACTATTTGAATTATTTATTCTATTAACTGACCCGGCAAACTTCGAACCGCCTAAAAAGATATTTCTCACCTTTTAACTCTTCCCTGGAATTCTGCAAACATTTCAAGACCACAATTATCCAAATCGGTTCAGCCGTTCTCGAGTTTTAGCGAGACTAACGAACGGAAATTTGTTTTTATTTATATAGATTGGTCGCAATCCTCATAACATGATCTTTATACCAGCCACGAGACGTCGATTGCAGAACATAGCTCTCTCTAATAGAAAAGGGAAAACTTTTAATAATTGCCGCCAAATTATGACCAAAAGATTATTAGGTACATTAATAGCTTATCATTTAGGTGATAAATACTTTGTGATAAAAGTGTTACAAAGTTATTAAAGTTAGTATGTAGTTATCCAGATATATTCATACTCTTTGGTTCCCGACAAGAGAGATAAGTCTTGTATTTTCTTATCTTTAGCTTGCATCACACCTAAATTCAAAGACAAAAAATTTCATTGTTGTAGTGTGTTGAAGGAATAATGTTATTTCATAACCAAGACACAGTATTAGTTGCATCTTTGTGAACTAATACAGTTTTTGGTTTAATCCAATATTGTTACAAGTTCATTTAGTTACAAGTTTATTTTGTTACAGAAATGAATATCAAGCAGTCTAACCAAGAGGTTCAGGCAATCAGACATAGGTTTCCAAATAAAGTGCCCGTGAGTATTATTTTTTTTGTATTTATTACCTTTTGAATATTTCTTAGCTTGGTTTTGTATATCCAATATCTCTCAGATCTTATTTATTTACACAAATAAACTGATTCGCGTAATCCATTTACTAATGAATATATAAATATGTTCAGCTATACGTGGAGCGATACTCGAGAGAACGAGAGGTGCCCGCTTTAGGCAGAAACAAATTCCTAGTGCCACAAGAGCTCACAATGTCCCAGTTCCTTTACATAATACGGACAAAGATGAAATTAAGAGAATCACAGGTAAATATTATAAAACAAGTAATAATTACATATTTTAGGAATTACATAGAATAAGATAAATAGGAAATTACTACGGCATCACTTACTTGTGCGTACTGCTAAAGGAGTGGAATTCTTTGCCAGAGTCTGTATTTCCTAAAGGGTATATATAACCTGAGTGTCTTCAACGGCTGAGTGAATAGGTTGTTATGGGACGACGTGCTCCATCGTAGACCGCATTATTGCTTACCACCGAGATAGTAGTCAAACATCTCGGCTCAACAAATATAAAAAAAACTTAACGGCTACGATGTATTGCTACGCCACGCTACGTATGCTACGCCAAGCTACGAATGCTACGCTGTACAGCGTAGCAGCTTCGCGCCTACGTAAGCTGTCGGCCATTAAACCATCGCGTGCGTAGCATTCCACAGCATTTAATAATACACAATCTGTCCTTTTTGTCGTTAAGTTCCTATCTAATGTCCTTTACTTACCTTAGGACTTTATTTATTTCATGATATATGTAAGTAATAATATGTTTCATTATCATAGGCGCTGTATTTGCTGGTGAACGACAAAGTGCTCGCAAGTCACAGTATGACGATGGCGCAGGCGTACGAGCAGTTTCGAGCACACGACGGCTACTTACACATCACGTACGCCGCACAGCAAGTTTTCGGATGAACCATGTAAGTGTTACATTGTTAGTTTGTTACATTTTTATAATTAGCTATTGATAAAAAAGAGACTTTATAGCCTTTTTGCACAAAGTAGTACTATTTGTAGTAGCTAGGTTAAACTCTAGTAGTCGTAAATGATTCTAGTTGTATAATGACTTATTTTGACGTTTTTTTTTAAATCAGTCCATCGATTGTGTTTATATTTATGTAAATACTGATAGACTGACACATTAGGTGTTTGTACTCATAAATGATTCCTCGCTTTGTCTTTTCGCATTCAAAAATTGTGTTAAGGTCATTATCATTAACAATTAACAAATATACAACTTTGCATTTATATTTGCTGTTTACCGAACTCATTTTACGTTATCGAACTTGAAACTTTTGGAATATTCCTTCGAAATTAATAACTATAGTTTTGGTCTGAAAAATTTGGTGATTTCTGTGTTACAAGTAGGTATCTCACGCACAATACAAGCGATAATAAAGCTGCCGCATTTTATTTTAAATTATCAGCTTGTTTTTGAATTTAACACTTGCACAGACTAAAAATAACTGAATAACAAACGTATCGCACACACAATATTCGATACTGTTTAACCCTGTCCGAATGAGATCAATACTTATTAGGTTCAACGTTATTAAAGTAAAATGTTCGCAGTCAAGGGTACATGGGTACAAAGATAATAATGAATACGATCTTCTCATCTGACGTCTATTAAAATAGCGAGACCTATAAATAATAACAAGGATTTTATGTTGATAACGTTTACAATGTGGTTATGGATCATGGCACTGATAAATTCCTTTTACTTGAATAGGCTGGACGTTTCGAGAAACCTTTGCATGCAAAATATAATCCCGCCAAAAAAAAAACAAAATGTCTATGAACTAGGTAATGTTTTTTTTATCTATTCTGAATTCCATCTTTTAAAATTCGAAGGTCTTTTATTTCCTGCCACTGACTACCTACTGATAAATGGAACACGAATGCAATGTAAACAAAAGAAAAAATAAAGTAGCATCTTACGAATACTTTATTGATTTTTTGATAATTGCAATTAATAATGGCAATTTTTTCATATAGGTAAATGCCAATTAGACAATTAAATGTATGAAAAAAAATAAGTATCAATCAAAGTCAAAGTCACTTTGACTTTGATTGATACGCTTTGACTTAAGCATTTATTTCAATTAAACCATAGTTTGGTGCTTTTGAAACGTCAACAAATACAAAATAAATAATAGTCTGTCAGTCAGTCCGTCAGTGAAACTAGGTGAAGCTAGGTGCTCATTCCAAAAAGTAGATTCGAATGGAGAAGAACGAGCAAGAAACTCCATTCGTTACTCTTTTTTTAAAAAAGTATGTTCTACAATGTCTCTGATACATATTTCAATACTGTACGCATATGTAAGAACAATGCAAAGACATGCTTGACGAATTATACTAATAACTTAAATTATACTAATAAATTAATTCGAGACGTGTTGGAATAATTTGTTTTACTCAAGTATAATGCGTTATCTTATTAATATACATTGATTTACGGTGGCAGTAAAATCGCAACAAAGTAAGTACGGTACTTACTTGACAAGTAGAAAAACAAGTAACTAGAGGTACTGATTTATTAGACTTACGTATGTAATAAAGTGTTGATAAAACTGTTAAGAGTCACAATTCATAACAATTTCTTAACACAAAGTCAGTGTACTAATTAAAATGATTTAATTCTTATTTTATTTGTGTAATAAGTAATAAATAATCGATTACCTTGAAACATCGAGTTACACAAAGGCTTTTTACTCGGTTGTTAACTTGTGGGTTTTTCTTGAAATTCACAGGAACGAACACCAGTCAATAACATTTTTTTGTAGAATTGTTTTCTATTACCTACCTGCCGCCTGCCGCTATAGTGGTGCGTCTACGCTGACATTCGCTAGATGTGGACACACCATTATGGTGTCGACACACTTTGTGAAGATTAGTTGATACTGATATGGTTGCATCCCGGTTTTAGGTTCAATTCGGGGAATTACAAATTAGATAGGTACTTACGATTAAATATATCTACATATAAAAGTAAGATAGAATCACTAAAATAGATACCTATCTACCTAGTTAGTATATCTAGATACGTGGAAATAGCTAGAGCAGTCCCAGTTCTAATAAACAACTGATTACAAGATTATAAACAAGAACAAGTGTGCTGTTCAGATATTATAGTTATTGATTTTGTAGATATAACTCGATAAGTAGTGAAACTGCACTCTTGAGCCGGTCGGTCATCATTGATAAACTATTATGTGCTCTAGTACCTATAAGATACGTCACTTTATGTATTGTATGCCTATCTTTTGAATTATGAATGTAAAATTAATTAATTACAAATGTATGTTGCACGTGTTACGATTACCTACGATCATAGATAATAAATCTATGCGTGTGGTTTTGGAAAGATCTGTAGGGGCGAATATACAAAATATAGGTACAATGTAGGTTAGCTTTTTTACGGACTTCATCTAGAAACATAGTTCATTTATTCTGTCCGTGTATTTCAATTTGATGCGGTACATTATGTAGCTACTAAACTATCGCGTTTAGATAAAGAAGACAAACGTGGACGTATCTTATTCCTTCATGCAAAGCTTTAAAGACAGTCAGTCGAGCTCAAAAATACTGTGTAAGACAGAGGTAATAGGCTAGGTAGAAAATAGGAGCATATTAGCTGTTTTCTAAACAGTTGGATACAAAGGGACAAACATAATAATCGAATGAATTATTCAATAGTTCAAGTTGTCTCTAATGCACGCTAGACAAGTACACACCTTACTACACATAATGCCCAGTCCTCAAGCGGTCACCGGTCTCCATTTACTCCATTATATACTTTATTTCCGATGTTTAAAAATACTTCTTTTGTATGAACAAATATTGTGGATTAAGAAGTTAACTATGCAGTTTTAACTGTACAGTCAAAGTGTACATTTAAATCGTAGGTACATACAGCCTACACACCTTCCGATAAAACTGTACAGTTCAACTGTTTGCTCTACAGTACAGACCGTAAGGTGGGGTAGCGTACATAAGTTTCTGGTACAATGACATCGTATGATTCACAAACCATTGACTCTCACGCAACAAAAATACTTATTTTTTTGCACCCACCGCGATAACTAATAATAATTGGGTCTGTAGTATAAAAATATCTTTCTTTCCGTCTGTTTGTTTATCATTATCGACCGTATTGGATTCTATGGCAATGAAAACAACACCAGTATAATTTCAACGGAGGCGGGAGTGTATGATAATACTATCAGTGCGAAAAATTACATGTTTCTGTATATCAAGTTACTTTTTATATAATGTAAGTTATGTAAGTACATTATGTATGCGGGGGGTGAATGCTCGCCTATCAACTGTTGCTAAGTGCTGCGATACAGTTATCTCGCCTATTAGTCAAATATCTATTTGTTATTTTATTTGCATGTCATAACAATAATCCGTGGGTTGTTACTATGTACCTACTATCTTAGTGCATAGGTTGATATTTAGGATGGTAACAATACTGAATGGTAAAAGTAAGAAAGACATTGTAAACTTATACTTATTAAGTGTAAGTAAGGCTATTAAACAGTCAATCATAGGTACCATTACACGGACGAAATAAATATTTTGTATTAAGTACATCCAGAGAGAAATGTTCTTCTTTGTCTTGAGCTTTATAAGTACATTATACGGAATAACCGAATAATGGGGTTATTTGCAAGCTATATCGAATGGAACCTGTAGCAATAAGATTAAGGGTCGATTTTTCAATCATCAGTTAATTCTTTATCTGGCGTTGGAAAAACCGGCCCTGAGAAGCGAAAACTTTATGTCGAAGTCTTTATGAACATTTTGTTTGAGCGTTAAGACAAAATTGTATCTCTATTCCTCTTTAGACATGTTCTAGGTAAGAAAGTCTTCAGAATAAAATCTCTAATACTCTTATCTGGAGACATGAGATTATGAACTAAATCTTCGTGATTGTACATTCTAAACTTAGTGCTAATTAACCTTTAGACAACGAATTGACCTGAACGTAACACAGCCATTATTAGATTGATACTAATTATTATGATTTGAATAGCTTGTATCCTGACGCTTGTTTAAAATTTTCTTACAGGCTTACTAATAATTTAGAGTTTTTTCTTAAATTATTTATTAATGTTACGTTATGTGCTATTTTAAAGTAAGTGTCTAATGCGTTAAAAAGGAATTAGGTAATTATTCAAAATTGATGACCATGAAACGAGGCGACAAAATCCTTTTTCTATTTACGTTCATAATTTGCATATTCAAAGGAAAACCTAAACAACTTCTGGAATATTCTATGCATTTAGTCTAGAACGTTCGCAAAAACCAGTCACAATAAATTGTGCTAAGTTCGCACTATAATTTAAGTAGGTGACTTCCGTTGACAAGGACAGAAATTTAGGACTAATAAACGAGTTCTAAACACAAGCTGCACATTTCTGTACAAAAAACTAAAATACCTTTATCATAATAAAAAGGAGGCTTTAACAAATTTTACAAAACAAACATACATTTAAATTAAAGTTTCTAGAGTTGAGAGGAACAAAACGAACCTGTATTATTCCACAGCACACAGCGAGACAGAACATAATTGATGTCATCATAATAAGTTTATCTAGGGTCACGTCACGATGCACAAACATCCACTGGAAGGCGAGGGCTGCTTCTCTTTATTGTACGATAAGGATCGATTTATGTGTCCCTTCCAGTATTCTACAGTCCCCCCCAGGGTTTGTTGTCAGGGAAATATACTGGCTGATATGCCGATATGCCACTATTCATCGCAACACTTGTTTATTATTAGCGGCATAGATATCTAATACTCTGCAATTCTGTGTTGTTTATGGACGATATTCAATTATTGATTTTCTGTTTACTTGTTATTCAACCTCCTGGTGATTTAAATATTGTCATAGGTTAACGGGGGTGCGGTTAAATCTCATAACAACAATCAATAAATGAATGATCTAGATCTGTAAGAAAATAGATTCCCTCCGTTATTTTTTCCAAAGTCTTAAGTTACTTAGATAGTTTTAGTCAAATTTCCGCGGTGCTTGGCGACTGGGCTTCTCCCAGTTGCACAGTGTCTTTTTGTGCCTTTAGGCTTAATTCATTCTGTCTCCTGTAGTAATTTACCTAGGGTAGTGGAAACTATCGTTTTTTATTCTCCTCTTATATTATTTACTTTCCTGCGACGCGCCGGTTTCGGTGTTCCGGTGTTTTCATGATTGCATCTACTGTAGATCCTGACTTACAGAAGTTGCAGCGGTTTTGGGGGGTTGTAGCGGGCGTGTACCATTAAAAAAAGTATTAGGTCTAAGTAGATTAAATATTTAAATACTTGCTAAATGAAATGGTAAAGGATAGCTGGTATTTACACATCATCATCATTATATCAGCCACAAGACCTATGTTCAGCAGTGGACTGCTGAACATAGGCCTCCCCCAAAGACTTCCAAATAGGTGTATTTACACAACACTAATAATATGCTAGAAGCCACTATGTAACAGTAATAGTAGATACTGTGCTATTTGTTCTTTAACCGCTTAAATGCCAGTATATGAGACAATAGATAATACATTGTGTCTCGCTTGGATCCACGTTTAGACACACCGACGGGTTAGCCGTTTTTTAGCTAAAAATTTCTAATAACTCTGTATTTTTGTTACAGGTACTTTAATAAAAATTGGAGTAAACAAATGTTCCTGTTCCTGGTGTCTTCTAAGATAAAGACTGATAGTATTCTATGTTTCCTATTGTGATAGTTCACGTTTAATGTAATCTAAGTCACATAATTATTGTATGGCGTCGAAAGGACTGCGTAAGGGCTTGTATGGAAGTTTTGATTGAATGTAGGTAACTTTATTTACTCAATAAATTAAATATGAAAAAAGTGCAATAATTTGTTGTTGCTATTGTCAAAATGATCTCTAAAAACCATCTTGTAAATGTCCTATTGTAACTTGTGTTTCGTCTCGTTGCTATTTTAGTTTTGCGAGAGATTTCGTATTAACTATGTTTGCTTAGTTTGTATGTAGCAACAAAGATCTGAATAAAACTATTTTGAAATATTCCCCGTTGATGTATCCGTATATTTTACAGTCTAATATATTTTATTAATTATATGTGTTTGTTTTATTTCGATTTCAAGTACTGACAAATGTTACTAGCCTAGTAGCTAAAGGATAATCTATCTATATATATATAATTCAAAGGTGATTGACTGACTGACTGACTGACATAGTGATCTATCAACGCACAGCCCAAACCGCTGGATAGATTGGGCTAAAATTTGGAATACAGATAGATGTTATGACGTAGGCATCCGCTAAGAAAGGATTTTGATAATTTCCACCCCCAAGGGGGTAAAAAAGGGGATGAAAGTTTGTATGAAACTTTGTCAGTTTAAAACCGATCGGGTTGAAATTTGGCATGCAGATAGATGTTATGACGTAGGCATCCGCTAAGAAAGGATTTTGATAATTTCCACCCCCAAGGGGGTAAAAAAGGGGATGAAAGTTTGTATGAAACTTTGTCAGTTTTAAACCGATCGGGTTGAAATTTGGCATGCAGATAGATGTTATGACGTAAGCATCCGCTGTGAAAGGATTTTGATAATTTCCACCCCCAAGGGGGTAAAATAGGGGATGAAAGTTTGTATGAGGCTTTGTCAGTTTTAAACCGATCGGGTTGAAATTTGGAATACAGATAGATGTTATGACGTAGGCATCCGCTAAGAAAGGATTTTGATAATTTCCACCCCCAAGGGGGTAAAAAAGGGGCTGAAAGTTTGTATGAAACTTTGTCAGTTTAAAACCGATCGGGTTGAAATTTGGCATGCAGATAGATGTTATGACGTAAGCATCCGCTGTGAAAGGATTTTGATAATTTCCACCCCCAAGGGGGTAAAATAGGGGATGAAAGTTTGTATGAGACTTTGTCAGTTTTAAACCGATCGGGTTGAAATTTGGCATGCAGATAGATGTTATGACGTAGGCATCCGCTATGAAAGGATTTTGATAATTTCCACCCCCAAGGGGGTAAAATAGGGGATGAAAGTTTGTATGGGACTTTGTCAGTTTTAAACCGATCGGGTTGAAATTTGGCATGCAGATAGATGTTATGACGTAGTAATCCGCTGTGAAAGGATTTTGATAATTTCTACCCCCAAGGGGGTAAAATAGGGGATGAAAGTTTGTATGAGACTTTGTCAGTTTTAAGTCGATCGGATTGAAATTTGACATGCAGATAGATGTTATCATATAAGCATCCGCTAAGAAAGGATTTTGATCATTTCCACCCCTAAGGGGGTAAAATAGGGGGTGAAAGTTTATATGAAGCTTTGTCAGTTTTACACAGATCGGGTTGAAATTCGGCGTGCAGATGGATATTATGACGTAAACGTCCCTTTAGAAAGGTTTTTGAACATTCTTACCCCAAAGTATGATACTTTGCCAGTTTCAAATTGATCGGGCTGAGACTTTGCATGCATAAAGTTACTATGACATAGGTATCTCCTTAGAAAGGATTTTGATAGATTCCATCCCTAAGGGGATAAAATAGGGAATGAGAGTTTGTATAAATCTTCTTAGCCATTGAATTTAGAATCATTGAATCTTTTTGAATTACATTCGGTAAAACGATGATTTGGGACCTGGGTAACGTTTGATAGTTTTTATCACAGATGTCCCACGGGAACGGGAACTATGCGTCAATGCCCCAGGACTCTCTAACTCTTAACCACTGAACTTATTTTAGAGAGATTCGGTACAACAATAGTCGATAGAATAGTTTTTATTACTCAAACCTTACGTGATCGGGCACTGTAGGTACTGGTAAGATCCCTGCGGGATTATTTATTTATTGAAACTACGATAAATCATTTCAATATAGGTAAATCTTACTTGGGCACTGAATTGATTCTGATTAATTCTGTCAGAAGTCATTAATCTACGCGGACGAAGTCGCGGGCAACAGCTAGTGTAATCTAAGTTTAAGGTGATTTGCAAAGGTTACGAAAATCAATTGTAGACTGTCATAATATAGCGTAACATAACTATTTTTTATTCCTTGAAAGGTAAAAGGAAAGGTTACATTGTACCACCCATTTATCACCATTTGCTTTTTCTATCAATTATCCTATACTTAAGGAAGCATTAGAAATATTTCACTACCAAATCTACTAACAGTTTTTTTTTAATATGTAGTCCTACACTAGTAATTTCTCCTGTGTCGTGGGTGCATTTACAAACATACAAGTGCATATACAAATGACACCCAGACCCGGAACAACAATCTGTGGATCACACAAAGAATTGTTCCGTGCGGGAATCGAAACTGCGACACGTTGCGCGGCAGTCAGTTGCCCAACCACCACGCCAACCGTGCAGTCAATATATTTAATCGACATGCGACATAATCGAATTATTGTCTATCAGTTACCGAGCTAAATACCTTGTATCACCTTTAAATATCTTGTTGTTTACAAATAAGTTACATAAGGAGATAACTGGGGTTTAATTAATATGACACCGTGTCACCGGTCACGATTAGAAGTCTTGGAAAGTGTACCAAAACAAAAACATTTCTGTTCAACCCTTATAAATACATAACATCACGCCTTTTATCCTCGAAGAGATAGGCAGGGGTGCACAATACGGTACTTAATGCCACTGGACAATGTAACAGCCACTTTTCACTATTTATGTTGAGTCCCATGTAATTAGGGGTGAGCTTATTGCCATATACCAGGCACAATTTCAGACACACATTCCGTAAGAATGTTTTACACCCAGTAGGTAATATTATGACCGACTCGGGAATCAAACCCGAGACCCCTTGCCCGGCAGTCACACTTGCGACCAATCGGCCAACGAGGCAGTCAACAGTTCAACCTTTATGTAAGAACTAGCTGTTGCCCGCGACTTCGTCCGCGTAGATTAATGACTTCTGACAGAATTAATCAGAATCAATTCAGTGCCCAAGTAAGATTTACCTATATTGAAATGATTTATCGTAGTTTCAATAAATAAATAATCCCGCAGGGATCTTACCAGTACCTACAGTGCCCGATCACGTAAGGTTTGAGTAATAAAAACTATTCTATCGACTATTGTTGTACCGAATCTCTCTAAAATAAGTTCAGTGGTTAAGAGTTAGAGAGTCCTGGGGCATTGACGCATAGTTCCCGTTCCCGTGGGACATCTGTGATAAAAACTATCAAACGTTACCCAGGTCCCAAATCATCGTTTTACCGAATGTAATTCAAAAAGATTCAATGATTCTAAATTCAATGGCTAAGAAGATTTATACAAACTCTCATTCCCTATTTTATCCCCTTAGGGATGGAATCTATCAAAATCCTTTCTAAGGAGATACCTATGTCATAGTAACTTTATGCATGCAAAGTCTCAGCCCGATCAATTTGAAACTGGCAAAGTATCATACTTTGGGGTAAGAATGTTCAAAAACCTTTCTAAAGGGACGTTTACGTCATAATATCCATCTGCACGCCGAATTTCAACCCGATCTGTGTAAAACTGACAAAGCTTCATATAAACTTCACCCCCTATTTTACCCCCTTAGGGGTGGAAATGATCAAAATCCTTTCTTAGCGGATGCTTATATGATAACATCTATCTGCATGTCAAATTTCAATCCGATCGACTTAAAACTGACAAAGTCTCATACAAACTTTCATCCCTATTTTACCCCCTTGGGGGTAGAAATTATCAAAATCCTTTCACAGCGGATTACTACGTCATAACATCTATCTGCATGCCAAATTTCAACCCGATCGGTTTAAAACTGACAAAGTCCCATACAAACTTTCATCCCCTATTTTACCCCTTGGGGGTGGAAATTATCAAAATCCTTTCATAGCGGATGCCTACGTCATAACATCTATCTGCATGCCAAATTTCAACCCGATCGGTTTAAAACTGACAAAGTCTCATACAAACTTTCATCCCCTATTTTACCCCCTTGGGGTGGAAATTATCAAAATCCTTTCACAGCGGATGCTTACGTCATAACATCTATCTGCATGCCAAATTTCAACCCGATCGGTTTTAAACTGACAAAGTTTCATACAAACTTTCAGCCCCTTTTTACCCCCTTGGGGGTGGAAATTATCAAAATCCTTTCTTAGCGGATGCCTACGTCATAACATCTATCTGTATTCCAAATTTCAACCCGATCGGTTTAAAACTGACAAAGCCTCATACAAACTTTCATCCCCTATTTTACCCCCTTGGGGTGGAAATTATCAAAATCCTTTCACAGCGGATGCTTACGTCATAACATCTATCTGCATGCCAAATTTCAACCCGATCGGTTTAAAACTGACAAAGTTTCATACAAACTTTCATCCCCTTTTTTACCCCCTTGGGGGTGGAAATTATCAAAATCCTTTCTTAGCGGATGCCTACGTCATAACATCTATCTGCATGCCAAATTTCAACCCGATCGGTTTTAAACTGACAAAGTTTCATACAAACTTTCATCCCCTTTTTTACCCCCTTGGGGGTGGAAATTATCAAAATCCTTTCTTAGCGGATGCCTACGTCATAACATCTATCTGTATTCCAAATTTTAGCCCAATCTATCCAGCGGTTTGGGCTGTGCGTTGATAGATCACTATGTCAGTCAGTCAGTCAGTCAATCACCTTTGAATTATATATATATAGATAAAAACTATAGAACTGGCTAACGAATTTCTATAGGACTTTTAAGAAATGAAAAAAAAATGCATTTTCGTTCATATTACGTGTAAATCTGCGAAAATACCGTGTCCAGCATTATTTTTTTTGAACGTTGCCCCACACTAGGATTTTCTCCTGTGTCGTGGGTGCGTTTACAAACATACAAGTTCACATACACAAAGACACCCAGACCCGAAACAACAATTTGTGAATCACACAAAGTGTTGTTCCGTGCGGGAATCGAACCCGCGACACGTTGCACGGCAGCCGGTTGCCCAGCCACCGCACCAACCGTGCAGTCATTGTAAAAGGCTCTAAGGAAAACACTATAGTCGTGGAGCCGGTTTCCGACAAATCCACCTATAGTAAGAGTATGAACGAGACCTTAATCTATTGTGTTATTGTCACTTGTTTATCAGTGCAGTTATGCGATATTGTTTTTTTAAAGCCAGCTCCTACCGATTGACCTTAACCTAAAATGTCTGTCGGGTCTAATGACCACCTAAATTGATATGATACCACTGTTTTTGACTTTTAACTGCAAAATTTTTACTCTAAACCATAAAATTTCAAAACTAGAAGCTCATACGTTACAATAAAACCAAAATTAAATCGATATTAATTTATTACTATTACTTAAATTATAATAATTATTCTTACGTACTAATACAGTTATTCAGTGGGCGAGATGTTCTGTGCGGCTGCCACGAGCGTGTCGTGTATGTCCTTAGCATATGTGATTTGCAGCCGTACCGTGTTCAAGTACTGGGGGTAACTGAGTGATGTGTCCTGCAATAGAAACGGTAAATGGGTAAATTGGTATAGTTTTTAATTTTAATATATACAATTATAGAGAGGTAGTATATTTAGATTTTAGATATGTTCATTGTAAGTCACAGGGCGGCATTATCACTAAGTGATTAAACCCCTTAAATAAAGATTTAATAAAAACTATAGAATAGTTAACATATAAGTATAGTTATAGCTCTAAGAAATAGTGTTTTGTATTTTGTTATAAATAATTAGTTATAATATAAATAAATAGTTATAAATGTTATAAATAAATTTTGTAACGTTTTAAATTGCTGCGCCCTAACAGGGTATGTACTGAATTAGTGGTATGTAATACTTCTTATTATAAGTACATTGTGCAATATGAATAAATAAATAAAGATTATATGAAAATAATGAGTAAGTTTAATATAATAAAAAGTCGGTTTTCTTATGAGGATATATAGTTTTGCGCTCAGTAGATGTCGCTATTAATATTATTAGATCTTGTTTGACCAATCACACTATTGTCAAAGCAAATCAGCAAATTCTTTGTTGAGCAACACGCCATAGTTCTCATTATCATCTCGGAATCATAGAATTTATTAGTAAATTCAACTATTTCTATGCCTTTATTTGATCAGTCTTTCAAAGATAGAGAAGTAAGAATCTAATCATGTCTATAGACATATTAACAGATTCTGTTGCAATATGAATTCGCGGAAACATTCGAATATTCATAGAATGTCCTTCTAAAGTTACCGATGAAATTATCGGCAAAAGGGCGAAGGTTATACAACTCAACAACATAATTATTGAAGCGTGGAATTTACCCCTTGTCTGTTGATTGCAAGAAAGCGAGACTTCAAGGATCTGCACGTCCTGTTTATTCTTTATGCAATTTATTATTTGTACAAAACAAAGGTCAACATCTGAGCGATGCGTGTAGAGAGAGTACGATGCAATAAAAAAATAATACAGTAGGATGTGAGTTCAACGTGCATTTCTGAAGAAATAAGTTATTACAAGTCATTTTTTAAGACAAAATAGATATTATTTAGGTATTTGTGTAGGTATTTTAATTATGGATTGGATTGTTTTAAGTTTTGTACACACACACACAGTCAATAAAATTATAATGATGTGGGTGGTCTAATGCATAAACTTATATCATAATTATCATCTTTTGTTTATAAGATAGCAGTGAAGTACTTCTCATCTATCGTTTTATGGCCAGATGCGTAAATGAGATGTGAATGTGAGCAAGGACCGTGGTAGGTAGCATTTTGTGGCTTTTACTTTAAAAAAGGAGTTAACAGGTTTTATAAAAACAATGGAGGGCTATTATAAAACACTGAGTGTTAGAGTTTCAGATCTTTTAAAACACTTTAGGGTGCGGGACAGAGGGAATATACTCTGAAACTAAATGACAGCTGTTGAAAAGTCATTGACTTTATTTCGATTGTCTTTAACTGATCGGAATGACACCACGGACGGCTTCACCAAAAATCCGCGTGAAGCAACACTTGCGTCGTGTTTCGTTGTGGCTGAGGTTACTGGAGCTCACTCATCCCTTTCTCAAATCCCTATCCCTCACAGGCTTGGTAGTCAGGTATGTTTCATGTTACGGATGTCCATGGGTGATGCCGATTGCTTACCATTATCTTATTTTATTTTATTGCAAAAGGCTACATGCACATCTTAGTGGACCATTAGGCAATTAAGTGATCCAACTGTTCGCTTACCACTTAAAAACATCAATTTTTTTAACATCATGATAGTTAAACCGTATCCTTACCGTGGTGGCCGGTCCAGTGTCCAATCTTGACGGCATGACGGTCATAGGTAGGTAGTGCGCTGCCGACTGCGCTTGTTGAATGCACGTTATTGCAGTCCGCTAGAAATAAAAAAAATAAATCATTAGTAACTTGTGAAAGCAATTCCAGATAGTTTTGTAGGCAGGCCTCCTACTAAGTGGGCCGACGATATTGTCAGAGTCGCCGGGAGTTATTAGATGCATGTGGTGAGCTGTCGATCAACGGGAAGAACTAAGGAAGCCTTTTTTCAGCAATGGACGTCTTTCAGTTAATGATGATGGAGAATTTATTAACGTGATGCCATGCTTCGGCATGAATGGGCCGGCTCGACCGGAGTGATACCACGGCCTCACAGAAAACCGACGTGAAGCAACGCTTGCGTTGTGTTTCGTCGTGTGAGTGAGGTTACCGGAGGCCCAAATACCCTCCCCTTCCCCAATCTCCCCAATCCCTGTATCCCCAACGATCCTCAAACTCCTATTCCCAAAAAGCCCGTAACGCACTTGTAAGACATATTGGACATACCACGACACAAAGAATTTTACAAAGGTTTAATTAAGCACAGTTTATGACTGCCTATACGTACCAACACCCACAGAGTGTTGTTCGCAAGCAGAATAAAACGCACCTATGACTCCTGTTTCTTCAACAATGAAAAAATACACTTAGCATTAATCTCTTTACTTATAAAAACGTCAGAACATCAGATAATACATTATTATTATTATTTCACTGAATGACTGACCTAGGTTACAATAACACCCTGAAACTATGTACCATTTAACATCCTACTCCATTTAACAGTGGATATGTATGAATGTAAACATCATGGACATCAAGTGATAATGTCTCTGTTTACAATGTATCACGATCGTATGATCATCACATTGAAATCACTTTGGTTGTTGATTTAGTATACAAATCCCTACAGTATACGTATGTATGTACCAGCTCTAAACTTAGTTGAATGGAAATATTTTTGCACTATCTATTTAATTCTATTTGTGAGAAATATAATTTTTTATTTAATTCCAATTTTATTTACGGCATAATTTTTTTTTGTGGGTTAAGCCTGTAAACTAGCAGACGGATCACCTGATAGTAAGCAATCGGTGTCGCCCATGGACATGTTACAAGTGCGTTACCGGCCATTTGGAATTAGGAATTTGAGGATTGTTGGGGATTCAGGGATTGGGGAAAGGGAGAGGGCGAGGTAATTGGGCAATTTATTAATAATGTGGGCTGTAAAGACAGCTAAACATAGATACATACATACATACATATTTTTACACAAATAAAGAGTATTTAAGGTAAAGTTTCATAAATTATTTGCTATACCCAGAAGAAGCGCCATCCTTCCAAGCCATTACTGATAGTACTGATACTTATTAAACTTTTCATTTAACTAAAACATTATTTACAAAACTAAAATAAATAAAAAAGCCTAATCTTTTATTTTTCTTTTTCACAGCTGGTTGTGCAAAAATAGTTGTTAGCAACAGCTACCCTGTGTACGCAATGGTGTTGACGTCCAATAGGGAGTCACACAAAGTCATCACTGATAAGGAATTAATACTAACAGTGATTAGACTGGCCGATCCAATGGTTGCCAGGTCAAGAAGTTAATTGTTGGACATAGATACACAATATTTACTTTAACTTGCAAACATTGTAACAGCTAGTTTATTCCTAGATTCTGATAGAATTTTCTTGATTTTGTTTCCTTTTTTTGTAATGTTAAATAAGGTCAAAAAGAAGTAACAATAGTACGTAGCATTGAAAAAAGTTGCCAGCAGTAAATTAGAAAAAGGGTTTTATTTTAAGGGGGGAAAATCATCGAGTTCCCGCCTGAGAGAGGCGGGAGGGAGTGTCAGACTCTTACTGACTAAAAACCACCCCGTTCCTTCTACTGCACGTCGAACCGGAGCCCTGGTAACCCGTTAGGTTCTTCGCGACTAGAAAAAGGGGTTAGCTACAAAATTTAAGATTTAGTAGAATAGCTACTAAAAGTTTTTTTTATATCACGACGGTGCGCGGTGGCAAAAAGGCATACGGCCCACCTGATAGTAAGTAGTTATCATGGCCTATGTACGCTTGCAACACTTGGAACACTACATGCGCCTTATCGACCCTTGAAAAACCTATTCACTCCCTTCTTGAAGAACCCCAAAGAAGAACTTCTTGAAGTTACGGTAATATAAAAATAGTTGAAAACCCTTTTCAAATAATTAATTCATTATTATTATACTTAATTACTGACTGTTGTTTATTACATTTCATCTAATTATGGTATCCATAGAATTTTTTTTATTATTTTTAGTGAAAGAAAAACATCTGTTCAAGAAGTTACTTTTTCCTAGGCTGTAAATAATTGTGTTTCTTTTTATGATTTCATATTAACGATTTTGTATTTTATTTATTATTATTATTTATTTATTAATAATAAAGGTACATGGTATGCCTTATAATCTAACGCCATGTCCAACAAAACTATATGTAAATAGTTTGACTGTTGGATCTTCTACATTTAAATTACTATTTAGTAGGTATTAGTAGTTAGTATTATTAGTATTATTTGACTCTATCTTCTTATCAAATATTGTTACATAGAACCGCTATTAAATATAAGTTTAGGGAACAGTGAGTAGAGTTCCCTAAGATCGGAAAAGGAAGATCCTCCTACCAGGTGAGGTGATCATGCCTGGCGGGCTTTCTGTCCAGTTGTTCATTGGGATTTTCTACCCATGTTCATTCATATGTAAAAATCTCATGTTCAATGTAGGACTTATGTGAGGTCTATTGGTCTGTGTGAGTGAGCTAAGTCATGTGATATGTGACATATGTCGCCACAAAAATGTACTGACAGTCCTGTGCCTGTGTAGCACATGTCTACAGAGAGAGTAGAAAACTAAATGTATGGGGGAAGACACTGACAAGTGTCAAAATTTACGTCAATTCCATATAATTTACTGCCTCGGTGGCCGAGAGGTCACAAGTGCGACTGCCGGGCAAGGGGTCTCGGGTTCGATTCCTGGGTCAGGCAAAGTATTACTGGGTTTTTAAAAAATTCTCAGTAGTAGCACGGAGTCTGGAATGGGGTAGACGACTAATTTTTATTTTAATGTCCGTCAGATAGATTATTTAAAAACATTAGACACGTATTTTTTATTTTCTCACAGAAACGAATAGTTTCGAAGATATATTGATTTGAAATGTCGCGTGACGTCACTTCTCAGTACATTTTATACTAAGGAATGACGTTTTAGTCCCCACTCCTAAACTTTGATTCGTTTTATCTAAGTATTGTTTTATTATACGACAAAATAAAAAAATACGTGTCTAATATTTTTTCATTACCTAACTTACGGACTAATTATATTTTTAATTTTCATACCCTGTCATCATCCCCATTGTGCCCGGTATATGGCAATAGGCTCACCCCCTATTACATGGGACTCATAACATAAATAGTGAAAAGTGGGTGTTACATTGTGCAGTGGCATAATGTGCACCTCTGCCTACCCCTTCGGGGATAAAAGGTGTGATGTTATGTATTTGTCCATATCGAGGGGTAACGGACTATTTGGTTTAAGCAACATTTTGGTTGATATTGAGTTATATATATATTCGGAATCAGCGAATTTTTCTCCGTCGAATATAAAATATAATAACTCAATATCGCCCAAAATGTCGCTTAAACCAAATAGTCCGTTACCCCTCGATATAATTTAGTTTTCTATTCTACAAGTAGACAAGCAGTAAATGGCATTTGGCTATAGCTGCTCTAGTGACTATTATTATCATATTCGTACATAACATTTATTAGTCTGTAGATACCGATATTATATTATATGATCATAATTGGTCAGTTTCTGTCCACAGCTAAACATAGTCCAGCAATATATTGCACCACATAGTGAAACATTAATAAAGACCTACATATAAGTTCAATTAATGCTCCTTATACTAAAATAAAGTAAATAAAATACTACATACCAGATGCAGCTCCATTTGATCACAAATCGAGAAGAATTCTTCTAAGTTCTTGTCAAATCTTGGCACTGGGTTGTCAATGCCCTTTCTGAAAAGTATAAAAGTGGAAAAATCAGAAAATTGCTCTGCCAAGTGTAGAACCAATTATTTATTTACACTTTTTGTACAATATACAATGGTAGACTTAATGCCTAGTAGCATTCCCTAACAGTCAACCTTAGGGTCATTCACAGACACAATAGTAGGTGTAAAAGTTTAACATTGTTGTGAGTTCTTTTATCATAATTTAATATGCAAATATATATGCTATTAATTTTTTAATAGAATATTGAAATAAATTATTACACTTCTTAATATTACACTTCTTATTGAAATAAATAATTAAAACTAAAATATTTACACCTTAAAAAAAATAATAATGAAAAAATAATAATGCTATTCATAGTAGTAGTACTTATACAAGTTACACATGAGATGATGAAAGCTTTGTATGAAGATATATCTGGCTTTATTTACATTTTGACAGTACTCACTGAGAATTTGAATCTACATTATGATTCTGGTGTAAAATCTGCGCCGCAGACTTCAGAGTCATCTGAAAAGAACAGACAAAATGTCAGTCAGGCACTCAGGGAGCTGAATTATTGGGGAAGTCAGATGTATATTAGGACATGTTTTTCATGAACTTACGGGTATTGATTCCCGGAGTGATCCCATGAGAGTTTTAACTCTTGATATATTATCCATTTTGTCCTGCTGTTGTGGCTGCTGGGGCATCGCAGGCTGTTGCATTTGCTGAGGTGATTGCTGCTGCATTATTGTGCCTGGTACAGGCATTTGCATCCCTACATTCGGGGTCCCACCAACGGTGTTCATAGGCACATGCATATTCATTTGATTGTGATTCATTTTTATCGAGATTTTTTTGTATCTACCCACTAATTAATATATTGTTTATTTTCTCTAAATCTCTATAAGCTGAAACGAACTTGCTTACAAAATAAACGTCAATTTGACATGTAACAATTGACATTTGGTATGGTTGACGTTCAGTGAATATGACATACACAGATTAAAGATGATTAATTAAGCACCGAACATAAACTGTGGACAGTATTCTCGACAATCTTAAGAATTTGTCGCATCTATGTTTCGGTGATGGTGACATTGACATTTATATAAATATTATTTGCAATGGAGGGAAAAGTTTTGTTTTGAAAAAGTTAAAATAAAGTCGAAATGTAATAAATTGTTAAAATTTTTTAGAAGTTTATTTTGTTTCTGGATAATACTACAATACAATATGAAAGCATTCAAGATATCTAATACGACAGAATTATGGCAGGTGATTAGTTAATACAAAGTTACGAAAAAAGTATGTTCACTATGTACATTTGTTTATTTATTTAACATTATTTTAGAAAGAAACAAGCCTCCCTGCCGTTGCGTCTTTCAGCCAAAGCTTGGACAATATCTTAGGAACTAATGGGTTTCAGCTTGGCTGTATTACAGAGCTGCTAGGCTTACCAGGATCTGGTAAAACACAACTGTGGTTAGTATCAAATTAGTATTTACATTACCAATGCAGGACTTCGTTCCTATTATTATGTTAAGTGAGCAACCTGATCGCAATGTCTTTCTTTACAGCCTGCAACTGTGTGCATCAGTACAAATACCAAAGCAGCTTGGTGGATTGAATGCAGAAGCACTGTACATAGACACAAATACTAACTTTACAATAACTAGGTTTAGAGGTAATAAAATAACTTTTCGTGTTGCTTATAACTATTTTACTGTAGGTACCTAATGTAATTTTAATACAAAATATATTTAATAAAATAGAAAGTCGAAAAATAATTTCACTTTACGTACTTAGCACAATATTTTATGAAAAAACAAAATTGCTGTATTCTTTTAACCCTAGAATTGTGTTTAATTTCTTTTAGAAATCCTAAGTGCAAGTCTGCTAAGATGTCAGACCATACTGGGTGAGCCATTACAAATGACTGAAGATGAAGCTTTGAGTAAACTGCACTATGTCAATGCATTTGGTCTTGAAAAGTTCTGCGCATTCATGTATAGACTGCCTAAGTTTATAGAAGCACATCCTAATGTAAGTCATTTGTTATTACTTTTTACCGACTTCAAAAAAAGGAGGAGGTACTATGTTCGGCTGATTGTTTTTTTTTTTTTTTTTTTTTTTGTTTGTTCGCGCAGTACTCCGCCGTTTGTGGACCGATTTCGAAAATTTTTGTTTTGTTTGAAAGGGTATACTCCCGAGATGGTCCCATTTCCATGAAGTCAGGATCTGATGATGGGATCCTAGGGAAACCGAGGGGAACTTTCGAAAATTCTATGGAGGAGTAATGCGTCTATTATGTTTTTCAATTACAATTTTTAAACACTACAATTTCATATGGGTTTGGAGTCGACCTGATGATGGAGTCGACAGACAGTCGAGGGAACTCCTCAGCGGTTTATATTAACTACCTTGTGTTTGGGCTTGATTAATTTGTATTGATGAGGACTTTACACCTAGATACAGTGGGGTCGTCATTAAGGGTCTGATGATGAAGAAGTGTAATTGGTAAGGGAATTCCTCAACGGTATACAGTAACTATCTTGTGTTTGGGCTTGATTAATTTGTATTGATGAGGACTTTACACCTAAATAGAGTGGGGCTGTCATTAAGGGTCTGATGATGAAGAAGTGTAATTGTTAAGGGAACTCCTCAACGGTATACTGTAACTACCTTGTGTTTGGGCTTGTATAATTTGTATTGATTAGAACTTTGCACCTATATATAAGTAACAAAACGGGTATATGTAGCTTTACATTGAAAATGATAAAATAATAAAATAAAAACTGCGTTTAAAAAACCGACTTCAAAAAACCAAAAACCAAAAACTAATAACAAACAAAAAGTCAAATCTAAAAAGCAAAAAATAACTATTATTCGTACTGATAGGTTACCCCCCCACTGATAGGTTAGAAGTCTGTGCCATAAGCTCATATCATAATGATACAACTTAATGTCCACAAAATTGTGAATAAGGTACCTATTAAGGTTTTAATGAATAATTTTGTATTGAACTTATGGCACCGACTTCTTACCTATCAGTGGGGGGGTAACCTATCAGTACGAATAATAGTTATTTTTTGCTTTTTAGATTTGACTTTTTGTTTGTTATTAGTTTTTTGTTACCTATAACTCTCAAATTATGTTAAAAATAAAAGTATATAAGTTTGTAGAATAAAAAATAATTAAAAATGCAATATGATAAAACAGGCTCTGAATAGATTCAGACGAAGGGTAATAAATGTTGAGAAAATATTGTAACATCTATTCACGCCATTCCTGTCTATTGACTCCATTTTAACTCGTCGAGTACCGTATTTATAGACACAATTAAGGTAAAACTCTTTGTGAATTGTTTTGCCTGATTTATAAATAAAATTTAGCCCCTTGGTCAGTAAATTAATCATGATATCTCAATCTGACTTCATAAGCATACTTGGATAAAAGGATTGGATACAGGCGAGATAGTGGCCATACAACAACTCATTATTAATAAAAAAAACAGTTATCAGAAACCTCTCTACTCCAAAAGACCGCTGATACAGTCGATCTTCTCTTATATTATAGATGGCAATAGGCAGTGCCGATTATTACTGTGTCTTGTTTATCCTTTAATATGTTGATATATCGTACCATAAATCAAAAATTAGTAGCCAAAGTAGTCTCTAAACATCGGAAATAAGGTCTATAATGGAATTAGTGGAGAGCGGTGACTGTGGATTTAGCTTGGGGATTGTTAACTCATAAAAATTACTTTTCTTACAGGTAAAATTGATTGCAATAGATTCAATAGCGTACCCTTTCAAAGATGGCATATCAACAAAACAAAGAACTGGACTGTTGTTCAGACAGATGGCAGAACTACAAAGGATTGCAGTACAACATCAAATAGCTGTAAGTTTGATTTGCAATACTAAATATTTGCTATTATTAGTTACTAGCTACTTCTGCACTCTTCACTCGCTCTGCTGATCTCTGTTTTATAGCCTTCCTCGATAAATGGACACAACACATTAAGAATGTCTCAAATTGACCCAGCACTTCCAGAGATTAGCCCGTTCAAACAAACGTAACTTTATGCCTTTTATCCCAGAAGCGGTAGGCAAAGGTGTACATTATGGCACTTAATGCCACTGTACAATGTTACACCCATTTTTACTATTTTATATTATGAGTCCCATGTAATAGGGGGTGTGCTTGCCCGGCAGTCGCACTTGCGACGCGACCACTCGGCTAATGAGGCAGTCATGAGGCAGTCGAAAGTGAAAATGTATTTTCTACTGTGTCTCAAATACCACTGTCTCGGATACACTCAATAGGTTAATATTTTTACTTACTACTTGTTACTTAGGTAGTGTTATCAAACGAGATGAGCACCAGAGTGGGTTTATCAGGCGGTGCTGTGGTTGGTTCACTGGGAGATGCGTGGGCGCATCGCTGCAACGTCCGTCTCCTGCTTAGCACCCCACAAGTAACACAGGACTCCACTGAAAGACTCGCCTTATTGCTCAAGAGTAATGTTGCGCCGAGCACTGTCGCTAGATTTAAGGTGAGAATAAAGTACTTAAACTTTTTTATATCTAGACTCAGTGACGTAACTATATCGTTCGGGGTGACAAATTCATCGGATGGGCCCCGCCCCGCCGTTTTAAATAAAAAACCTAAGTTCAGATGAAAACCTCTGAACCTTTGGGCCCCGTCGAGCTGGGGGCCCATGGCATTTTGACGACTCGCTACCCTGTAGTTCCGCCACTGACTAGACTAGATTAACATACAAATTCACACACACAGTCATTTGGTGAACTTTGCAGGTAGGTACATATATTTTTCATCCTACAGTCAAATATTATTTATATAGATTACATGCACGTGTACCTAAAAATAGAAAAATAAATTGACGTTAAACAACAACACAAAATATTTGAACTTTTATGAGACATTCTAAATTAATTAGGTATTATGTTTTCGGCTTACTCAATTAACTATTTGACGAGGAACTCGGCTAGTTTCTTAAGCCGAAAAACATAATAACAACACAATGTCTAAATACCCACCTTATCTATGTATAGGTAGGTACCTAAAAATTAGTCCAACCGTGAAAATGTACGCTTCAACATTAACCAGAGAATCGAATAACGTTTGAAAATACGATAAAATTAATTTATATATGTTTCCAACGTTTCATTATAAACACATTTCATTTTGCAAGCTCTGCACGTGCTTTCATTCTGTCGACAAACTCAATGTTTGGGTGGCCTCGATCATGCTTACTTTCTTTATATTCATATTCTACATAATAAATATTTAAAATATCAGCCTACGGAACCAGACATGTTTTAATTTAGGCAGTCAGTGTAAGATAAAACGTTTGCATTCTCGCATTCCTTTTGGCTGAAATCATGAACGCGTTGTTACATCACACAAATAATTTTTTTCGGCTATTAGTCTAATTTGCGGAATTGTCTATTGTCATATTTTAACACGTTCGAGGACAAAACGAGATTATACGTCATCGTTCGAGATTTTAATATCGCACAACGTACGATGACGTTCAAATAACATTTAAATTATACGGCAGAACGTTCATTTCCGATGAAAGTTCAAGTAAAAATCCTTTTAAATGTATCTTGTGTCACAACATATAAAATACCCAACTCTGTACTGTCACGTAGGGTAAGTTTAGAACTATTTAAAATAGGTGTCGTTGATAGTGTGCGGTTACGGTATTCACATACGCACAACGTGTTTATATGTCCCGCGCTCCTACATTCAGCGCGGCTGTGTCACTGTGTACATTACTTTAATGCAAATTAATGATTTTACAGCGTGATTGATGTTTAATGGGTTATTGTGTGTTTTTAGATGGATATAAGCGCAAAATAAGACACAAGATAAGCATGTTTGATGATTCCGACATCTCCAACGAGGCGGATCTTTACCTAGATGCATATACACGTTGACGTGATAAAACGGTTGTGTCATGATATGTTTAAAACGATATTTCTTCATGGGACACTACGTACTGATACGTCGTATAATTTTGTATAGACATGTACTGTGTCATTTTGAAAACCCGACTCAAGTGGTAGCGTCCTCGAACGTGTTAAATGAAGTGCTACTGGCTATTTTTGAATATTTTAAAATGGTCAAATTGCGTTTAACGTAGGTGTCTAGCCTGCTAATGAGTGATGTTTCTATCTCAAATGTTCTTTTCGGATAAAGGTATAAGACCAGGTAATCTTTCAAAGATTTTATATGAGCACTAGACCCGGCGAACTTCGTACAGCCCTAAAATCAAGAAATATCTTTTTTTTCTTACATAAAAACCTTCTAATAATAACAAATACAACAAAAAAAGAATTAGTGAAATCGGTCCAGCCATTCATGCGTGATGCCGTGGCCAAGGGAAAAAGGGATTAAATTTTATGTATGTAGGTACCTATATAGATAAAAATCAAAATACCTTATTACGAGACAAAGACGTCAGAAGCCACTGATAGAATATAGCACCTACATAATAAAAGAAGATATTTGACCCAAATGTCGTAAGTACCTACCAAAAGCTCGAATCAATATTTGCTATCATTGATAAGCGTGTTGGACTGCCGCCAGTATACAGGGGCTTTCCTAGTAATGACCGACGCAACTTGACATCGTGCCAAATTCTCCACGATCTTATATCTTACTAGTTTTTGTTCGTGGCTTTATACGCGTATAAAGATCGAAGTTTTGGATGCCTTTACCATAAACATTTCGGGATATCCTACCTTAGTGCCATTCCATACTGCCCGAGATATCTATTAGCCAATATTCATTGCTTTCTACGACCGGTAGCAAATTATTCCGCTTTGCGTTGTCTGTATGTTAGTTAATAACGCAACTCAGTAACGCAATAATTTTGTATGTAGCGATGTGTGTACTGTACATAAGTTATAGGTACACGACTATTCCATGACAATATTAGCGATGCTTGTTAAAAATCGAGAACGTAAATATACTCAAAGCCAGCTGCAGTTTTGACACGTTTTTGCAAATAATATTGAGTGGATATTTTAAAACAGGTAGGTAGATAATATAATTTTCCTGGTGTTAAGGTTGTGCTGTTAATAATGTAAATTGTAATTATTACTTACCTTTCATAGTTTTGTTTTCCAGATCACCGAAGAAGGAATAAGGGACGCTGAATGAAACATGCACCAACATACATAGTAGTTTAATTAATAATTAATGTAAATATTGTGTATATTGTAAACAAAACTAGAGCACCAATAAATATATCATTTTCACAAAATATTCAAGCTTCAATTTCTAAAACATCTCAACAGTTATACAATGTAAAGGCAGTAGCAAGTTTACAGAAGTACCCGGTAGGATCTCATCGCGTTGTATTATGCGTTCTCTACGAGTTACGACACTAGAGTGAGTAACACGCGTTTGTAGTCGCCTTTCGTATCGTCCTGCAAATTATTACATTGTACTTTGTAACGTTAGCTTAGTTCGATTACTTCGACAAAATAGCATGCCAAGCCAAACAGTTACGTGTATAAAAATAATAATATCTTTAATAAAAAAATATAATTCATTCTGCAGGATTAAGCACAAAGTGTGACTAGCACATTCCTGAAGTCACCCGTTAGGTCATCCTGCAAAGAATACCGAAATGAATCTACCGCTTGCGCAGTTTGCACTAAATATAAAGAGAAACTGGCCCATACTTATGATTTTTTATTCACAAAAAATATTCGAAATGTTATCACAAAAATAAATCTTATAAATGTATAAAATGCATCGTCTGACAGCTTGTGCAGATCTAACCCAGGAACAATTTATTCGAGTTTTGTGTTTAATTATATTTGTTGAAGAAATGTTCGTTGTTCACTGGTTAGATTAAGGTGTTAGGAGAGACAAAAAAGGGCACAGCAAGTAAAGTAAAATAATATAATATTATACCTAAGTATAAACATAGTTATCAGACAACGATACTAACACGTTCCTTTGTAATATAAAAATAAATGTCTTTAAAATGCAACATAGGTGATTGTACTCGGTGTGTGCTGACACGCTTAATATTATGATTAGAATATAACTTCACACTGCAGCATCACACACATGACAAGACGCTCGTAATACTGAGTGTTATATGTTAGGATTGGTGAAGCTTTAATAGCACAGTGTCGACAGGAGATCACCGAGATGTCCTCCTAATTCCTCCTGAAAAATTGTAACAACTACTTGTAAAACTGAGACACAGGGACACGAGCCAACGTGTACCGCTACCCTCATGCACGCACACGACACGAAGCAGTTAGCTACAGTGCAAAGGATATTATATGAACGTGAGTAAGGCTAATAGGAAGCAAAATATACAGATCATTTTAATAAAACTTATTCCTGACGAGGATAACCTAAAGATATGGCACGCTGAAGACTCAACTGACCGCTGGGATGAAGTACACGGCCCTCGAGAGATGTAGTGCATTGAGCATCGGGCGGGAGAGTCGTCAGTGTGCCCGTACCCTAACAGATCACTTCGTAACCTAACAAATTGACAGACAAACTTATAGTAACGAGATAGGTGGTTAACGCAATCGTTGCCCGGAGACACCTTGTGACCACATTCTCAATCTATTCAACAAGAGTCAACAGAGCCTTCTTGTAATCTCCAGAAGTGTCATCCTGTAACCAAAATGGGCCACTATTCTACAAGTCTATCATAATCAGGACATATATTTTAGTCAATTGTTTTATCACCTTTGATGAACACATTGTTAGCAGATACACGGAAACACAAATCGAAAAAAAACTCACACTAAAAATAAAACGAAATAAATAATGTTGAAATCTCTTTGACATAGATACTATAAATAGATCTGTATAATCTGTTAAATGTATTTTTAGTTATTAGATGAAATCGAATATAGTAATCGGCAGAGCATTTGGCTACATTACTCGAGTGGCTCTACACGTTAGACACCCCACATGCGCATTGTAAAGTATTTTAGTTAAGCTTAGACGTGACAAATTCTTTCACAAATCATAAATATTGGGTCAGTTTCATAAAATTGAGAAATACCACAAAAACTCGTGCTGTTAGTATACAAGTAGATAGGTATTTGATACTATACACAGATAGTCAGTGTATATAATAAATAGTGAATGAAGATAACAATATATGGACGATGGGGTCGGGTGTGGTGCGATTGTTTTGTGGTCATAGATATGAATTGTAACGTTGATCATAAGTAATGAGAGGTTACTATGGATCGTCTTTTATTTCATTGAATGTTAGATTTTGAAATGTTATATGGGGTTGGTAATATAGCCACTATACATATAAAACATAAATAAAAATAAATTGGAAAGAAAGTAACATTGAATCTAACAATAATTTACAAAATAAAAGAAACATTTTGGGGCATGAGCTTCAATTAACTTGGGTTAATAGCTATGTCTGATTTGATAGGTCATAATGTCTGAAAAATGTGTTCTTTAGAGACACCAATTAAAGTCAATTGAAGCAAATGGATGCTGTGATAAACCATAAAATCCCAATTTGCATATGAATTCAGGTAATTGACGGAATGAATGGTTCCCAAATGTAAGCGAATTTTAATGAATAGGGTAAGTGACTCACAGCAATCCAGCTTCGAGGGGTTTGCCATATTTTTCAAGGAAGGCCTGTTTGATGTCTCCAAGGTCAATCTCAGAGCGGCTCACGACAATTCTGATAAGGGTCTTGTCGTTGGTTCCCAGTCCCTTCATCGAGTAGTACAGGCGTTCAGCGAAAAAGCCCACTTTGCTCTTCACGCATTTTACTAGAAAATTTTAGCAGTTTCAATAACATTTCTCTTGTTTTCCTAAGCGATTCACAATAAGGTCTCCAAATCTCTGAAGGGGCTCAAATTATTCGTCTCTGTCAGGAGTTAGACGCTCCCTTACAAAAATCAAAATTTTATGAAAGAAAAAATATCAAGAATGTTCCATGAATTTAAATCTACCGTTCTAAATAAAAAGGTATTAGTTTTCCTTCCACTAACTACAAGCGTCTAAAACAAAACTGCATGTTGACATAAGGTCAGATTGTAACTGATACTTTTGTTCAGAAGTGTCAAGTTAATTGGATTTGATGAGAACGTTACGAGTGTGGAACATAATTCCGTGTTTGAACAAAAAGTTGAATGATTGGACGAGGCCGCGCGACTAGTTTCCTGTTACATGACCTTCTCTATTGTATGGAGGTGACTAATAGAATCTTTTGGTAATGCCAGCCATTATGTGGACTAGTTTCAAATTGTAGAAGTTTCTTCAAAGGGATTGAGGAAGGAAATCTCCGTTACGGTTGTTGTCCGTTAAATTGTTGACATGTTGTTTTAAAATATGTCTAATGTTTCACAAGTGTTATTCCCTTTCATTCAGGGTAACAAAGTATAAAAAAAATTGTCGTTCGTAGACTACTCACCGATAGCAAGCATGCCCTTTTCGATGCTTCCAGAGAATTCCTTCTTGATGGTTTCTTCGATGTCCTTGCCAGTCAATCCCTCGTATTCAGCGAAGATCTGCAAGTAATTTGACAATTAGAATCGTGCGTCAGACTAGACTGGAGTAATTGATGAATGTGATTGCTAACTGCCGGCTCAATTGTATCGGCCTTTCTAGATTTAATGACTCATAAAGTAATCAAATACATAAATGTCTATCTAGAACTGTATGTAACTATATTAGTGCTCAGAATCGAGCTAATGCAAAAAGAAATAGATGTTTTCCAATCTCACATTTTAAAACCAGACATTCAAGGATGTTTCTGGATTATAAATCACTATCAGTCGTCTGGAATTCAGAACCTCGTGTAACTATAGCTACTATGATGTCAACAACGGAATAATCGATAGATACACAAATATCGCTAGTCTCGCGCTAAATGTAAGTGTTTAAAATTCAACTTCTCTCGATCTATACCTATAACAAAAGCATTGTTCTCAAGCTGTGCCAGACTGCTACACTTAAATGCATGAATAAATAATGCATACTTAGAACCAAAACTGTTGTGTAATGCAAATTGTTTCTGGGTAAAATTTCCATTTCAGACAGCTTAGCGTAAAACTAGCGTTATAATTGCATTTTTTGCAAATTTATTCAGGTGTGACTAACACGCTATAAGAAAAGAAACCAAACGAATTAAAAATCAATAGAACTGCACTTTTCAATTATGTATTTCTTTAATGCAGGAAGCACTAAGCCAGGTTTTAACTCTATGGCCTTATTATCTCAAAAGCCCGACTCTTTTACCCTTTCACGAATTGATGTCGATATTGCGTATCTACACATACCTAACCGGGTTTGGCTATGCGTAATTAGGCCCACCCTGGCTCTCAATATGGCCACAGAATGACCGTGTCAAGCGTGTTCTGGTAACCTAAATAGCCTTACCTAATTTATTACCTACGTCAACGTGTAGATAGATTTTTCTATAATGGAAAACAAGCCCAAAAGCCTCTTGATTAAATATCGATCGACGAAAGAGCAGAGACGTCCGTGTAAGTGAGTTTGATCAAAATTTGACTCACGTAGACATTGACTTTGAGATCATCAAATTATTTATGGAGTCACTCAACACTCGCGTTGAATTGATTTTGAAGTCATTGTTTTTCTAATAGTAGATATGTTTTTGTGTCTTACCTGTCTGAGTTGTTGGTAAGAGCGTGTGATCAGGATGGAGTTGAAGACAGACTCGTCAGTGCCCCACTGGCCTTCACCGGCAGACGCCAGCGCCTCCGCGTCAGCCTTGGCGGCACCTTCGTCTACTCCCTGGTTCTCATCACGGTTGGCCATGCATAGAGACACACAGAGCCTCTTGAAGTGGCCGGATGTGTCGCCCTTCAGGTCTGATTCCAAGCTCTTGTTGTACACTGCGAGAAAATAATTATGTAATAATTAACAATCTTAATGAATATTATAACATAAAAATGCACAGTGTAATAGAAAAGATACAAAAAATCTCCTCTTGTTATTTTCATGTGTTAAACACATTGTATTAATTAAATCCATATCAAAATTTGTTCTAATACTTATTTTGTATTTCAATAATTAGTGGACTTTTAATCTAACAGCGTTTATCACTGCGCCTATAATAAATAATTAATTGAACAACGCAACGTTTGTTTCATTAAATATTTTTTGTTGTGTGCCAGTGTGTTCGTTGGCAGCCAGGTCGTATTGTCATGAATGGTGACGTAAGCAAATATTCCTTTGCATGCTAGGCCGGCCCATGGAAGTGTCCTTATAAAATATTCCTATTTAAATTGCAAATGAGGACAACCACCGATGATAGAAGTAACTATTTTTATAAAATCAGTAACGTTAATACGTACTGATTTTATATATATTTATATACATTGTGATGTATGTAATTCATTTAATTAATTTGATGAATCACTCATTTTTACGAATTATTTCATATTATAATGAGTGCCTACATAATGGTCTATTATTTGAATGCAAAATGGCATCACTATTTATTTCGGGCAAAACACGTGTTAAAGCCGTCGAGATGTCATAAAAACATATTTCGAAGAATTTAAACATCCTTTTTATTTTTCGTCTGTTGGATATAGTCTCAAAATTAGGTGTTTTGTCTTTTTGTGATTTTGTTGGTCCGATTACCACGAACAGCATAATGTTTCATTTGCCTTTTTATCTTATTCAGAGCGATGGAATTCCTTTGAAGTGAACTAACAGTCTATCTATAGACAACGTAAGAGCTATAACAATGTGGGCTCTAAGATGAGAAAATACAAATTTGGATTTTATTTTAATGCATTCTCATGTCTACGGTCTACCAACACCAACATATGTGTGTACATGTGGGCTTGCCTATATCGTTACTTATAGATCCCATTTTTTAGACGTTACGATACTATGGTCTCATATAAAACCAACATGAAACAACGCTTGCTTATGTTATAAGAGGTTACCCGAAGCTCAAAATGTCGGCAAGCTGTAACTCCACTGGTGCTGCAAATGGCCATCAGGGGCTCTCATTACTTAAAATTAGGTTATTCGTCTGTTTGTGAAACTCTCCTAATTTCATCTGTCACACATAAAAACTCCGATAGAAATAAAATCAAGAATTTTAGATAGTTGCAACTAGATATTAAACTGTTACACACCGCAAGGACACGGTGACGCAACCTATTGTTCTTTAATTGTGTCTATAATGACAGTACTCAAAGGGTTAACTTACGCTGTTCGTAGAACGCCGAGATGGTACGGATTCCGTAGTTGGAGAGGGTGCAGAGGATCTCAATGATGGCCTCCTCATCAGTGCCGAGTCCGGAGACAGCGTCATGCAGTTCCTTGGCGTAGTAGTGGGGAAGGGGGGTCATCAAGGCCACGATCACATTCTCCAAGTTGCCAGTCAGCTCGCTCTTCAGCTCACTGATTAAGTCCTAAAAGAAAATCATCTTTGAATACTGTGTTCACCCTTGCATATAAAACTAAAGTTTCCCACACAAAAATTATTATTAAATGATATTTTTGTGGTTTTGTACGATTGTATTTTAAGTTTCGAAAGTATTTTTGTTTATGCGTTGATACAACTTTGTGTACCACGGTCTATTTGTCTCTAATTGACTGCAGGTATAATAGCGACCTACATCGAAATGAGCCCATAAAAATGACCAAGCGAGTATGGCAAGACAACAATCATAATAATATTCGAAACACCAATTTACGCTACCTAGTAATTTTACGGTCGGATATTATGAAACAACATAAAAATGGAATGCACTGACGCGACGTAGTAGTGACTAAGTATTTGGCAATAAAACATTTTTATAGTTGTGAGCAAACTCCCTGTGTATTGTATCCAGTCGGTAAAGTGTCTAAGACCCTGTAATCATTCAATCAGAGCCTTCACTTACCGAGCCGACATAACAATCTCAGTCACAACACTATGATCGGTTGTGGGCATTATTTGCCGCCAATTTACATACAAGTACAACTATGTGGCAGTAAGACTGCAGCGTGAAGGTTAGAGGCATATCAAATTGAAACTCCACGCTGTTGAAACTATGAGCTTCCATAGCTAAAGTACTTATTGCTTATCAAATCTCAAATGCTTCAGTACTGCGTACCCAAGAGCTAAACGTTGATAGGAAGCCAAGAAAACAGGAAAATTGAATATTTGTACAATGAATAATTGTCACTTGTTGTGCGCTAGGTGCGCTGTGCTAATCGTGTTGTGTTCACGTCAGAGGGGCACTGCACATATAATGAGGTAATCTTTATGTCAGCCGCGCATAATTAAACGACTGTATTTTACAACTACAAGTTTCACAGTGCCCAAATATATTTTAAATGTAGGTAGTATGCAGTTGAAAATATGTACCAGTAAAGGTCTTACGTTTTTCCGCCCACTTATTGTCAATATTAGTTGGATTCCCCCACAACGAAACTTGCCAGTAGTAAAATCAGAAATGTTTTTCCTGTTGGACACTTACGTGTTAAACAATGCCTAATAATTAACTTTTCCTATTATTTAGTTATTATTAGTAGCCATTAATTTAAACCCGTAAACATACCTATAAACAAAATGTAATATTAAACTGTCAAACACCAAGCGGTCACCGGTGACCGCGACCTATTATTGTTCTTTAATTGTGTCTATAAAACCGGTACTCGACGAGTTAATTGGCAGAATGATTTATGCATCTGGCAATATAAAGAACTACTTAACTTCCTAATTGACCCAACCAAAGCCAAATTTCGTTTAAAATGTAGGTACCAAGCTATAATGAGGTAATGTAATCCTCTAATATTACATGTTAAAATTTTCAGATAACATTATACTAGAGCCTAGATAGGTACATATGTAACACATTCAGCCATAACATGTGATTAGATAGTGAATGCAAACAATAATGTTGATAGCATAAATTAGCATCATTCATCATGCACATTTTGTATCTAGTCTGTTCGAAATATTTCCCATTTGTGTAATTTTAGCGCAAAAATCTTTGAAACTGGGATTTGTAATAAATTTTATGCATGCAGTCTTATTCTTCAAGAATTTAGGTAATAATGGAGACCAAAATAGTTTCAGTGGACGATTTTTAAACCCCAGTTTAAAGTCTACTAAAACATTAAAGCAAGAGGTTGTCAGAATGATTCATGATCTCCGGGAAACGAGAAAAACACATGATTATTACGGTTCTAAAGTCAATCAGTGATAACGATCATGATTTCATGAATCAACGAATGAATCATACAACTCGGAAGGAAGGGAGCAAAGAGGTCGAGGTCACAAGTATTAAACCATGTACAAAACCTCGCAAACCTTTGTTTATGAGGCCTAATATACAAAATCATAATAATTAACGTTCCTAATTTGGTATGACGTAATCAAACGTGAGATAATTCATAGACTCTTGTTTCTATGTCTGTTTATTTATGCGTCTGTTTTTATAGCGTTGCGTAAGATAATGTACAAAAATAAGTGATTGGAAATACTTAACGACTTATTTATCGTTTTTAAATAAAATTGTTGGCCTATCTATTTTAAAACCAAGTAAATATTATTTCATTAGTTAATAAGAAAACATGTAGATAGAAAATCCGTTTGATTATATTTATCTGCAAAATCCTACAGACGGAGTAGGGAGGTCACTTTAAATAATGATTACCTATGTAGGTACTTGTCTTATTGTTGCTAATTGTACACTTCAGGAAAAAATAACTGTTATTAGCGGTATTTAGCAACAGAACCAAGAATTTTTCTAGTTCTAGAATCTAAGATTCAAACGAACAAAGATCTAGGTTTCGAAGCTGCAAATATTATTTACAAGTTATCAGATCACACCATATTGCCACGAAAGAGCTGCAGGTGAACAAAATACGTCTTGTTTTCACAAGCAAACTGTTTTATTTTATTTTGTTTCTCTGGAGGTACATAGATACCTAATGTCGTGATTTGTGAAGGTCAGATGATAATCTTGACTAGGACGTTCAACCGAAAAGATTTGAAGGTCACGTTTGGAATCTCCGTCTTGAAATTAACGTAGAGATTAAGTAAGTATTTTGCTATTCCTAACATGGTTCTCGTGCGTAGTAAGTAAGAGATTGACAGGTCATCTTCCCTAGACGAGGGGGCTCCATGAGGATATTCCTTGGAGTAAAAAATGGCATTCCTTACCTTGCCGTAGTTAGTCTTGAAAGTCTCAGCGATCTCCAAACGTTGGACGATTCCTCGCCTGCACAGCACGTCAATGATGGCCTTCTCATCTGTTCCAAGGCCTTTCATGGCCTTACGGAGGGTCTCGGCATCCGCAGCGGGGTCAAAGGGCTCCGCTGGGTACACGGTGGGGGTGCACTGTGACACAAAACAAATGTTAATGTTTTTGATAGATCTTCAAGTTCAAGTTTGGAATGATGTCGGAAATCCACAAAAAATAATAGTGTTTTGTGGGAAACTACTCGTTGAATATACTTAAACAATAGAAAATAATACGAACAGGCTACTAGATCATTGTTTAAGAATTGATGTTGTAACAAGTTTTGTTACCGCATTTACAGAAAAGGCTGATCGCATCCCAAGGCAACGAAATTTATGAACCGGCTTTCAATTCAAAGTCTAAGTACACAACCGGCAACCGCAGTTTAACATTATCATTCGCGGTATTCACTGATGAGTAATTTGCAAACTAGAACCCATATGAAGTCTCGATTTTAAAGATGACGTTATTATGATCTAGTATTTTCCGGGCGTTGTATTTTTTGTACTAGTAGCGCCGAAGTTTTGTAGGTACCTACCTATACTTATTTATTTTATTGTAAGTTACCCACATCATAACTACATTGTAATAAATGTCCACCGTGTCTACATTATGATTGAATCGCTAAAAGGGGACAAGAATTACGTCATTATGTAAGTATCTTTCGGAGATTTCCTCCCCGCAGGCCGCCAAGTTGTCTGGCCTTGACTTGGTTCGGCTTAGTCATAGGGAGGTTAGGGCGTGATTGCCCGCTCCCCTACACATAAAACTCCCTGTACGCATTGGTATTTTAATGGATTAGTTTACCAGTTTCGAGGACAGAGAAAAATATATATTTTATATGGATGTCTTATTTATTCTGTCTTGCTACAATTTTGGAAGTTATCAGGATCATGACTCTTGTTTTTCTCCGCTACATATCATTTTTATTCCTTGAAAATTTAAACTAGACTATTTACCTTTTGTATCATACACACCGAGGTACCAAAATATAACACATAATTTTATTAGCACCGCAGTGGAGCCTAACTATCGATAACCTTGTGGAAGGATGACATCATCCCGTGAGAAATCTATAGTATTATAGCCATGTAGGTAGTTAGGTAAGTAGGTGGATGGCTCACCTTGTAGGGGTAGTACTGTTGTCCACTCATGTTGAATAGATTCCTGAAGAACAGAAAAATAATGTTAGAAATGTACCTACATGGTACATACGCTAAAAATATAACTCATTTACTATCAGCACGGCCGGCCCGGCTTTTAGCGACTGAATAAACATCCATTTGCCGGTAAATATCAGATACACTTGGAAACAGCGAATGATACTTATTTATAATCACTACACTGTTCTTTGAAGCTTTCTAAGATGTATTTAGAGCTTATTTATAGGTAAATTCATTAAAATTGTACGTACTTTTATACAGCGACACACCCAACTCACAACAGATCGAGAACCCGTCGACGGTAAAACTGGTGAACGTCGGACGATCTCCGAAACTCCGAACGGAACGAAACTCACCCGGTTTGTTAGGTTAGGTTAGAGGCGAACAGCGAACCTCTCGCCTCTCACTCTTGCCAACCTTTGGTTCGTAATTAGTAAACGCGCGGTTATTTATTTACAATGGTAAGAAAACAACCTGCTTACGTATGTACCAGTTACAAGGACTGTTCAATAATAAAAACTAAAGTTCGATAACTCCCTTATCGGTAAAAATATTTTGATTAACGTTCTTTCAACAATTTTAGATAAAGATTAAGTAATCCACCGAAGATATATACGAGTAGATAGATAGGTTGATAACATAGTATTTATATACATAAATATTTCTTTTCCTATAATAGGGAGCGAGGCATCAGATTATTAGTCCGGAGTCAGGAAGTTCGGTGGTGTTTCATCCCCGTGGCTCGGAAAGCTTGTAAAGCAGTTGATTCTGCGCCTGACCTCTCTTCGGTCGTGTCAGTCTACTGTCCCATAGGGTTCAGAGTGTTAGGGAACAGAGAGTGCACTTGTTTGCGCACACACTGTGTAGTGTAGTCTAGTTGACAGACTGGCCACCATGATTAAAATCGATCGGGAGATTTTATATACTTAGATATCAATGTAGGGAATTATTACCTAAAGATTTTATCCCCGAAAGGGTAGGCAGAGGTGCACACAGAAGTAACACCCACTTTTCACTATTTATGTTATGAGTCCCATGTAATAGAGGGTGAGCCTATTGCCATATACCGAGCACATTTCCAGACTCCGTGCTATTACTGAGATTTCTTTTTAAAAATCCAGTAATACTTTGCACGACCCAGGAATCGAACCCGAGACCCTTTTCTAGGCAGTCGCACTTGCGACCACTCGGCCATCGAGGCAGTCAAAAGATTATACAGTTATACTATGTATATTATTATAGGTGTAAACCCTTGTATAAAAACCGCTTAAAATTAATAATAATAATAATAAGGCACCTTGAGACCAGGTGAATGGAAGTAGTAAACCCAAAGTCACTGTTCTTTAGTTCTAGCTTGCCTTAATTAGCTGGTTGGAGTGGACGAGGAACTGGCCGATCCACCTTTGCTTTGCGTTTATTAGCTGTGCAAAAACTTAGTAGAAATCTGCCCCGTGAGTCCTGCCTTATTCTGATAATTTCTACTGTATTTTGCTTTGATTTATTTGTGGCTTTTTTGCATAACATAATTTAGGTAAATAATGTTACATCTTTTAATCGTCGTAAGGATGCACATTTTTTGTACGTAACACATTTTTCCACATAACATTTTCTTTCAATCCTTATTTCTTACTTATATTATAAATCGGAAAGTGAGTTTGTTTGTTTGTTCCACTTTCACGCCGTAACTACCAAACCGATTGCTTTGAAATTTTGCAGACGTAAAGTTAGAAGTCTGGATTAAATAATAGGGTACTTTTTATCCCGGAAAAATTGATATTCCCGAGAGAAAAGAGAAAACAAAAGTAGGTATTGATATAGATGGCGCTGTGTGTGTTGGTATATGTCACATAGGCTACTGTTTATCCTTTTGTGATGCGAGCGAAGCCGCGGGTGAAAGTTAGTAAATTATATGTCGGATAGATAAAGTTTTGAGACTGACCGTAAATAAATAAAATAATTATGGTAATATGATCCTGAGAGTGAGCACCTCTGAATCTGAACAACGATGACATCACCGCCGCGCGGCCATTCGCCCTTCGCCGCGCTATGCATGCGCCATCGCCACAGCGACGCCGGCCGCCACACCGCACCGCGCCTGCCGCGTTTCTGCTGCGTTACCGCGGACAGGCGGGGTGACGAGAACCGGAACCTTTAACACGACTAACCGTGTTGCTTATGAACATTCAATAGATTTTAAACCAAGATATTACCAAAATAAAAAGCAATAAAATTAATACTAATCCTTTATTGAAAGTAACCAGAAAGTTAAATGTAAAATCCGTTTCTTAGGGTACTATTATTTACCGGCTTCTTGCACATACACATACATATTTAAATGTAGGAAACACGCGGACGTGCATAGGTTAGTGATCTCGCTCGTTTGCAATCTTGTTCCCGAGTCAGATGCTTTCGAAAGAAAGTAGATACCTAAGTAACTGAGCATTGAAAGCGGCTTCAATTTGTGAAGCTTCATAATTAGTAAAGATTTTATTGAATACAATCAAACATGTTTGTTTTATGTTAAAGTATGTCACTGCATTAGGTAGGTGTAGGCGGACTTGATGACTCATAGTTAAAAATGCAGGAAATGTTGGTGACTTAATCCCTTTTAGATTGAGTAAACTAACTTAGACCTTCAAAAGCTTTTGAGGAAAAAGACTAGGACTAGGCGTGTGGAATTTTGCCTCACTATAAAACCTACCCGGTGGCCACGGTGATGACCAGGTCTAGGTAATCACATACCAGAAACAAATTTAGTAACCTGTAGTTTAACTCAAAGGTAATCAAAAGTTACCCATGTACTTAATTTAAATTTATAAATACCTACTTATTTACCAAACTGATGTCATTGGTTTTATTTATACCGACCACTGGAAAATATAACTCGATAGGTAATATTTCGTTTTCAGACCAAACGATACTTACAAATAAAGTTACCGCGAAAATAAATTTCATATCTTTTCATAAAGCCTTCCTGTACCTAATGAATATACAATTATTTGTTATTTCAGTAGTTAATTTCCTCAATTAACTCGCATAAGTATAAATCAGTCATAAATATAAAAATAAAACTGAGTCAGTGATTTGATGATATTTTATTGGGGCATTACAAAGCAACGCTATTTGTTTTATTATTCCGTTGATGACTGTGTCGTCATAGATCTTATTCATGATCATATTATATCACCGTCTCATAGTTGTAAGAACTCTGATTCATAGTAAAGTTTACCTATGTATGAGTGGAGTATTTTTAAATAGAGTTTACGCAGTTACGCTTACTAGACGAAGGGCCTCGGTTGAGTAAATTATTTACGTTTTTATGTACTTACCATTTACCATACAGCATTTGTTTGTGTTACAATTATTTATTAATCCGTCGAGCGTCCGCGTTCCTTATGATCCAACGGGTGCACACGTGAGATTTGGAGAAAGAAAGAAAGAAAATGCATTTGTTTCACCATTGACACACGAAAACAAGGATCATTACAATAGAAATAAAAAATACAGTCAAAATAAAAACAAAACATTAATAATAGATTTTATAAAAGAGAAAGCAGCATGGAGCATTTTTTCTTATGATACACCGGGTGCTCATAAGGACGCTCGAGGGGTTAAGTGTTTAGGATTCTTCACAAAATAGTTTGGGGAGGAATGTCGAACATTATGTATCAACATACCATTTTTCCAAAGAAATTTGTTGTTTGTAGAAACATCCAACAACCACCTACTTACCACAGTACCAGCAGCGAAGTTAAGGTACATCAAGTGCTTTGCTAGGCATACGCCCAAAATATACGCGTGCCAATGGTTCGCCACCGCTGGTAAGGTGAATGCTCCAGGTTAGCCCGCGAAAATTAAGTTTTGGGTAAGTTTTTTCAATTTTTACCTCAATATTGGATAGTAATGTTACTACATTACTAGTATACTGTATACTATACTATAGTACCTATACCTACGTATAATGATGATATACATATATAGGTATTTGCGGTAGTGAAATGTGAGAACTCCGCGGTACCTACTTACTTGGAAAGTATTGCCTAAACACAATTTACCTACTCATAGTCAATATCTACGCACCCACGACGTAGAAGAAAAGGAAACCCTAAAGTGAGGTCAGCATTTATATTAAACTGTCAAACACCAAGCGGTCACCGGTGACCACGACCTATTGTTCTTTAATTGTGTCTATAAAACCGGTACTCGACGAGTTAATTAAGTATAAAAATACTGCCTCGTTGGCCGAGCGGTCGCAAGTGCGAATGCCGGGCAAGGGATATCGGTTTCGATTCTCGGGTCGGGCAAGGTATTACTGGATTTTTAAATCTCAGTAGTAGCACGGAGTTTGGTAATGTGCCTGGTATATGGCAATGACTCATAACATAAATAGTGAAAAGTGGGTGTTACATTGTACAGTGGGATTAAGTGCCGAAATGTGCACCTCTGCCTACCCCTTCGGGGATAAAAAGGCGTGATGTTATGTTAATTTTATGTTAAAAACATCGAGTATCTATCTTACTTTACAGAAATACTTATCTAAATAGTATCAGTGAGTAAGGTCTTGTAAACAATCTCTTCAGCACTCGATGCATATTTCCTTGGAAAGCAGAATTCTTGAAAATAGTGTACCTATTATGTTTATCAGATATCAGTGATTTATCATACTTAACTGCTTATACACTTAATCTGAAGATGCGCTTCATATCATGATGCATGCTTTTCTAGATTATGAATTACCTACCTCCTTGTTTAAAAATAAAATTGTTCACGGTAATGTTTGATATTATTACTGTGCCGTAGTTGTCTTTAATCTTTAATGAGTGACAATAAGAGGCATAAATAGTGTTGAATAAACTTTGATACAAAAACATACTATAGGTACTAACTAAATTATTATTTGTCCTGTTACCTGGGCGTGTTTCATACTTGACTCAGTAGGTGCTGTGAAGTGTGTACTGGGGATTTTATTTTACCTCTTTTTGTATCAATAAGAATGGGATCGTGTGGTGTCAATACACGGAAATCAGGTCAACTTGTGTGTATTGTAGTAATTACTAGGTGTACCTATAAATGATGACCGTACTACATCGGGGTCATAGAGTGAAGGTGTTTAAACAAATTAGTATTTCGCATGGAATAACTTATGTACAAATGACTTTTTTTTAAGGGGGAAAATCATCGAATGTCTTCTCCCGCCTGGGTGAGGCGGGAGGGAGTGTCAGACTCTTACTGACTAAAAACCACCCCGTTCTTTCTCCTTCAAGTCGAGCCAGAGCCCCGGTTACCCGTTAGGTTCTCCGCGACATGTACAAATATGACTAGAAGTGGTGTAAGGGGTAGACAGATTAATCTTACTTCCGTTACTTCCTCATATATTATAGATGCAAAAGTTTGTTTGTTAAACAATCACGTCAAAATAGCTGGAGCGATCGGGATGAACCCGTGTATCCCTGAGAACCTAACGGGTAACCGGGGCTCCGGCTCGACGTGCAGGAGAAGGAACGGGGTGGTTTTTAGTCAGTAAGTGGTTTTTAGACACTCCCTTCCGCCTCACCCAGGCGGGAGCAGTCATTCGATGATTTTCCCCCCTTAAAAAAAAAAGCCTCACCGGTGACCGCTCTCCACTAACTACATTATAGACCTTATTTCCAATGTTTAGAGACTACTTTTGTATGAACGATAGAATAACACACATGGTACTTCTTATTCCACGGGAACATGGAAACGCCGCGAGCAGAAACTAGGAAATTATAAAGAATAGATACGAGGTATAGGTATTAATGTTTCTATAATCATGTTACGGCGATGGCACGTGTCTATATTTACTGAAAGAGGAAACTCCAATAGTACTTTTGTATTGTACTATTATTGTCTAGAATTGTTCAATCAGTGTTGGTCACATGGTAGTCGGGAATTAGAGAACACTAAGGTACCAAAATAAAACAGATAATATGTATTAGCTGGTGATAAATAGAGTGCATGAATACGATACGAAAGCGAATTATTTGCACGTGTTCGCAATAAACTCCATATGGTAGAACAGAGTTTGTTTAGATGTACTTTAGTAGGTATTATTATTTGGTTTATACCTACATAGGTCTCCATAGGGAGGTGCCGTAACAGGCGTTGCACCGTGGGGCTCCGGTGCTGGTCTACTAAGAGGACCCTGTGCCTCCTTCAGGTGCGGATGATGGCCACCGGGGAGATTTTAGTGAGCTAAAAACCTTCTTCCCCAAAAAGCTAGGTGCTTTTTGAAGGTTTCCCCACGTTAACTAAAAATCGTGGGCTACTCACGTGAATATACTGAGAAAAGCTCTACTAGTTTCGAACCACAGAAGGGTGAACCCATTACTCCCGCCGCTGGTTAACGTACTGTGCGCGTCAACATCGTCCGGCGCGCCGCTGACGGAGTTGGAAGCAAGCGCTCGTGGTGTCCGGCAGAGAGCGCGTTGGGCTAGATGCGCAAGTAGCAACACCATAGTATAAAGAACAGAGTAGGTTATCTTCATACAAATGCTCCGCGCGCGGCTTATATGTGTGCGCCATAGTATCTATGCGTCGACGCACGCACACTTCAACAAAATCTCGACCCGTTTCTCAGTGCGCCAGGCAGGGCTAACACTGCACGAGGTTCGCGCGCGCATCACTTTTCGGCACTGTTAAATGAAATAAAAAATGTCTGATAACCGTAGAAGAACGTATTGCTGTGTGTTTGGGTGTCTTAATAATTAATCGATTCTAGAACTGTCTCTGTTCGGATTACCTATTGAACAGGAAAGGTAAGCTAGTCAATTTTCCTAGCATAATATAGTTTGTAGGTACTTGATGATGAGATACCTACTTACTTATTCTTACTCTTATCATTCTTCATAGTTCCTACTCAACCAGAAATGTAATACCTACTGTACTTAAATATTATAAGAAAATGTGATATTATATTGTTTATTTCACAGTTTATCTGATTTGTTAAGAGCGTGGCCGTGTCGCATTTTTCCATATAAATGTATTCCCAAATTTACTTTCTGAATACTATGTATAGAGCTAAAGTTTATTTTAAGAAGTTAATAATCTTTTTATAAGCTTTTTATTTTTACTAAATTTATAAATTGATAAAATATTCAATCATAATATGCTTTCCATTTCATAAATTTAGATCAAGTGCTGCTTGTTCGAAAATATTAACTAAAAGTAAAAGTGACAACCCTGGGGATCAACGCAAGAGTAGGCTAATAACTCGGCGGGCGGCCTTAGATAACCTACTGTGTTCTTTATACTATGGCAACACCGAGGCGAGCGCCAACGCTGGCCAGTAGGCTGCGCGATATCGCCGCGACCGCGCACGCTGCTCATGAGGAAGAACCCCTCTGTGGTTCGAAACTAGTAGAGCTTTTCTCAGTATATTCACGTGAGTAACCCGCGATTTTTAGTTAATTTAGTATGTCTCACGATAGTTATTATCAAAACGTTTCCCCACGTCAACAAAAAAGGTATATTATTTGGTTGCATGTTATTAGGTCGCCCTAAAAACTCGTAAAATACGGAAACAATTGTATACCTCTCCTAATAAATAGTTCAGTATCTAATGTGGGCCCTTGCCTCAGTTGTTTTTCGATCCATTGAAATATTGCTCATTATATAAATATGTACGAAATTAAGTTTCTTATGCCAGAATACTGAAAGTATCATAAATAAAATATCGTGCCATCTCTGTCATTTGTACTTACATAAAACATCGTGCTATCTCTGTGATTTTACAAAGAATTTGTCGTGACAGAACTATATTTAAGCGCAACTTAATTGAGTGGCGTTTGAGTATCTCGACATTACTTTATCACATGTCGTCTAAACTGCTGTCCAATTTTGATGAGATTGAATACCTGCAGACAGTTTTAAGTGGAAGGATACAGGCTATTGAAAAAGTTGTCTGTCAAAGTAACTTTGTAAAAGTATAAACTATTTGACAAATAACGTTTGTGTGTAGTTGTATAAAACATGATTTATTACAGTAATACATTTAATTGGAAATACACAGGTGGCCGGCCATCACCGTTGTGACAGATACAATATATATAAATACAATTGTTTATAGCTCTTAGTCTTCCAGGAAGAAATATTGGCCGGCTCGTTTCTGTTCAATGTCCTGTAACAATAACATACACTTTGTTAATATTATTTACCTAGATTAGTGGGTAAACATTTAAGGAAAAATTTGTTCTTAGAATAGGAAAACAATATTAAGTATAAATTATTATTGTCCTTAATCAGCAGAACTAGAATTAGTGGCACTACACCGCTAATTCTAGTTATCTAGTTGGGTCATCTATAACACACTAAAAATTGCAAATCATCTGTTTATATTGTTAGTGCAATTTTAATATTGAAAAATACAAATACCTTGTAGAAATCGTGCAGATAACCATCTAATATACGTAAAGTAAATAGGCGACACAAAACACAAATTCAATTAAATCCAAAAATTCACTGTAGATTTAAACCTAGTAGCATTAAAGGCTGATGAGACTAACCTTAACAGAAGAATGTTTGTTTATCCTCGGCCGGAAGTTGTTGGGATCCCTTCGGAAGGTGATGCCGAGTAATTCTAAGAATCGATTCATGCCGTTGAGTAGCGATTGCGGCGCGTGCGCAGTGGCATGTGCCGAGGGAGTGCCTTCAAACACGATCACACGGTCCGCCAGGTAGGTCGCCATTATGAAATCGTGCTCTACTACGAAGCCTGTACGCTTTGCGTGGAGGATGAATCTGTAAAATATAAATAGTTCGATTACATTAATTGTAAAAAATATGTTAACTTTATGATTTGAGATACTGGAGAAACAAACAAGTAACTATTGCTCTAATTAATATATAGTACCGAAATTTATACGAAAGTAGTCTCTAAACATAGGAAATAAGGTCTATAATGGAGTTAGTGGAGAGCGGTCACTTGGGGATTGAATAGGTTATAAGATAACATTTACATCCAACACAATACAATTTGAAGTTATAATGGCTCAGAACATTATTTTCACTACATAAATTATTCTAAAGCTAATATAGTGGACCACTGGATAGGTTATTAATCTAGACAACTAAATTAGAGTAATTTGTTATATTAAATGATAAACCTTATCACAACAAATCTTTTCTGAGAATTATGATATGAATCCAAGCCTTTAAGGTTACTTTCCCGAGAGCAATAAATAATCCACAAAACATTAGGAGACTTACCTTTTAATAACTTTAGCAGCTACCAAACGTTGTTCAGAGTCTAGATAGGCAGAGGGCTCGTCAATTAGATAGACGTCGGCTGGCTTGCCAAGACAGAGCACCAGCGCCACTCTCTGCAACTCACCACCAGACAGGTTCTGCACCTCCTGGTCCATAATCTCTTCTATTTTCATTGGCTTCATCACATCTGTGATAAACTGGAATAGAAAATACATAAATGTTAAAATTTCTTATAAGATTCAAACAATTTTTTTTACAGTTCCTTCATTTGGTAACATAATAATGGTCTATTATGGTAGAACATAATAACAACAGATTTGTGATTTTGTAGAATATTTAAAAATTAATGTTAACAAGGTTTCTTATTGATAGTTCATAATAAAGTTATAATTATGTTGTTATTTATAAGAAAACTATAAATAATATATAATAAAATGTTTCAAAGGGTTGTGATTTTGTTATATTCCTAAATTATTATCAAGCAAGCTTTAGATTTAACATTATTAAGGCTATTAGAGGACTTCTGTAAAAGAAACCCTATCAATGTGACATTGGGTTTAAGGTTAAAAATGTTTTGATTAAGCCTAAAATAAAATAGATACAAAATATCACAATACAATCTTACCTGTGGATGTACGTAAGCATCCCTAATCTTGTCATGCAGCAAGCTGCGCACCAAACCCTGTGACTTGGGCGATATCTTCTGTGGCTTATAACTAATGTGCAGCTGAGGTAGTGAGCCCGAACCTGGACATAACATATAAATGTATTTGATAATCTTATATTTTATACTATAATATAAAACTGATGAGTTAGTGTGTTTGAACGCGCTAAACTCTGGAAGTACTGGTCCGATTTGAATAATTCTTTTTGTGTTGGATAGCCCATTTATCGAGGAAGGTTATAGGCTCATATAAAACTTCACACTACGATCAATAGGAGCGGAGCACAGTGTTTGAAACCGCGTCAAAGTAGTTAATCTGTCAAACACCAAGCGGTCACTGGTGACCGCGACCTATTGTTCTCTAATTGTGTCTATAAAACCGGTACTCGACGAGTTAATAAGTATATAAGTTTCAACATAGGTCTGTTTTGAGATAACTGTATCAATTTCAACAGAAAGACATGGAACATCTTATAATTTTTTTTATAGAATACTAGCTTCTGCCCCTGCCTTCACCTACATTTCTTGGGATAAAAAGTAGTCTATGTGTTATTCCAGACCATAATCGATTCTTATTCAAACTTCATCCCAATACCTTTAGCTGTTATGACTCGATTGAGTAAATACACAATCTATCGCATTTATATTAGTACGAAAATATCTTTCATGAATTCATTTTTAGTGAACTTTAGTAACAAATTCATTACTTTCAGACAGGAAATGCCAAATTTATTTAGATTTAAGATATAAAGTGTTCTTGTAACCTTTTTGCAGAAGCAAAGAAACTTTTATTAAGTATAAGATCACCTAAATGTTATTAGTTTGATGATAAACAGATTGTAAAACTACCAAGAATTAAGCTTTATTTTTGTTTAAATGGGAACATTGTAACTTATCATTTATATTATAAGGGCACAATACAATATCTACACCATATTATATATTATAATAAAATACAATTCTGTTTACATCCACCTGCATTTTTAAATGTATTACATGGTGTAAAGAATGTAAGTCAAACAAAGGACATTAAAAACGCAACAACAACCACTGTGTAGGCTATAAATTAACATGTAAACGATAATTAATTGATATCTGTACACAAATAATTACGTCGACAAAGATGTCCAAATATTGACTTTCGTGATCAGACAAGACAGTAGAGACAAGTGTCTCGATGTCATACCTTCGCTCGCCGCACAGGATTCCGCGTGTTTTAAACATTTTTGGAATACAGGATGGAAAAACAAATCAAATAACTCAGTTCTAGCCATTTTATAAACTTAAATATGTTTAAATTCATTAAAATACACTTATTGTAATACACCTATAACCTCATTTTTTTAACGATGTCTACATTGTTATATAACGCAATTTTAATAGAGATTCAAAATAAACGATTCTTTTCGGTTAAATATCACAGTGAAACTAGGATTAATCATAAATATGTTAAAATTAAGATTTTTTTACTACAAAACCGAAGCCTATTGACAATTTGACAACTTTCACAAATTTGACATTTCATAACTGAGTGTTGCCATTACAAATATTTATTTTTTGATAAAGCGGTTCGGATACACGTCTAAAATAAAAAGAATTGATAGGTGGAAATATACGAACGATCTAATTAGAATCTTACCTTCATCAGGTTCCAAATTGCCGGCCAACATTCTAATAAATGTAGTTTTGCCAGTACCATTCTCACCCAGCAACACTAAAATTTCAGAATCTGAGAATTCTCCAGGGTGTACTTTCAAACTGAAATCACCCATCAATTTCGACATCTCTGGGTATTCATAATGGTTCATTCGTTTGATCTGTTGAAAATTACAAGAATTTAGAGACAATATTTACAAAAGTATGAATTAGTTTAACAACACTAGTAGAGAAAATTCATCATACCTCTTCTTCAGTGGCGGACTCGGCGACTTTAAATACTAACGATTCAGTTCTGAATCTCATATTTTCAGTGGGGACAAATCCATCAAGGAATATATTAATACCTAAAATATAAATATGTTTTAGTACACATCAACTAGATTAAACTCAAGAACTACAGATTTTTTAACCTTACCTTCCCTAACAGAGAAAGGCATAGTCACAACACCGTAAGCACCGGGTACGCCATACAGACAGCAAATAAAGTCAGACAAATAGTCTAGCACTGACAAGTCGTGCTCCACCACAATAATAAACCTGCAGAAAGAAAAATAATTGTTATCAAATATTACAAAATCCTATGAGTATGTTTATGTTTCTTTATTAGTCCAAGGAATATAATATGCCATTGTCTAAGGAAATGTTAAAATTGCTTACTTGTCAGGGTGGATGAGTGATCGAATTGTGCGGGCAGCGTTAAGACGCTGCTTGACATCTAAGTAAGAAGAAGGCTCATCAAACATGAATATGTCTCCATTCTGGATGCACACCATAGCGCAAGCAAAGCGCTGCAGCTCTCCACCAGACAGGGCGGCGATCTCACGATCGCGGATGTGCGATAGATCTATGTAGGAAAATAGAAAATTCTAATTCTGTCCCATTTTGCATTAAAAGTTTATATATTTGCTGTTTGATAACTTACCCAGCATTTTACAAATTTCAGTCTGGTTTTTTCTTTCATCTTTTTTGTCAAGGAGTTGACCGACAGTGCCCTTGACAGCCTTAGGGATTTGGTCCACATATTGAGGCTTGATCAGGGCTTTCAAATCATCTTCGAGGATTTTCGTGAAGTAGTTCTGCAGCTCAGAGCCACGGAAGTGAGAGAGAATCTCTTGCCAGTCCGGAGGGTCCTGTTTTAAAGGTGCAAGTTGTGGTCTCAGAACATGACAAAATGCAACTTGTTTTTATAATAACTATCGCGAGACATACTAAATCAAGTAAAAAACGTCGCCGCGACCGCGCACGCTGCTCATGAGGAAGAACCCCTCTGTGGTTCGAAACTAGTAGAGCTTTTCTCAGTATATTCACGTGAATAAGTAAAGTAAAAACGCGGGTTACTCACGTGAATAACCCGCGTTTTTACTTTACTTAAAATGCAACTTGTTTCTTTAAATAACTGTTACATAATATATGAAATGGTGGTGAAAGACCACTTGGTGCTCATAAATAAATACAAGAGTTCAAAAGATAAGTAAATCTGTTTACAAAGCACAAGTCATTTCAAACAGATAAACTAAATAAGAATGCTATCATTGAGGGATTTCCAATATTGTTGTATTGGCAATTTTATTACTTGTGCATTCTGTTCAATATTGTCTTTATTCAGTAAATTGGGGTTACTGTGTTAATGATATACTGATGCTATTTTTTTTTTACTGGAACATTGGTACTTTCCGATACAAGAGATACAACAGGTGAATTGCATAACTGAAAGTATTAACATGTGAAAGTGACCAAATAAAACTCTACAATTATAAATAGGTGTATCAGTACAACCAATCATTCATGCTCATAATTTGACTTTGACAACACAGTGAAAGGACATTTTTCATTAATTGGATGTGCTGTAGATTTTACAAATTATAAACAAAAAATGACTAATTGTTATAAAAAATATTACATCTTACAGCAAAACGACCCAAGTTGGGCTTCTGTTTTCCGGCAAGGATCTTCAGGGCAGTGGACTTGCCAATACCGTTTTGGCCAACTAATCCCAGCACTTCACCAGGCCTGGGGATGGGCAGCCGATGGAGCTTGAATGAGTTCTTGGAGTATCTATGAGTAGTATGCTTCTCCAAGTTGGATGGGATGTTGATAATGGTGATTGCATCAAAGGGGCATTTCTGAAAAGGTGTTTGTTATTAGAACCATATGTTAACTTTAAACAGAATTTATAGAATGACTGCATATTCTTAATTACTTATTTGTCATTTCAGGACATTTCAGACTAACATCATCAAAATTATCATGAGCTGGCTGAGTTTTCTTATTAGAATAATATTGGTATCATTCATAATTTGCTAAATAATGCTCCCTTATGACAAATACGGAAGATATTAATTGTGTTTATATTAATCAGCAAAATTATGAAACACGTTCTGGAAGTTGTATAGTCTTACCTTGACACAAATACCGCATCCAATGCAGAGTTCCTCGGAGATGGTAGCGATCTTATCGTTGGGCGTGACCTCTATGCAGAGTTTGCCCATACGCACCACGGGACAACTCTTCTTGCATTCTTGCCTACATCTCTTCGGCTTGCAGCGATCCGCGTTTACGATAGCAATACGCGTAAGCTTGTCGGTCTCCTCTTGGTGTTTATTTCGAGACATAACTGTTTACCGAAAAATAACACTTTAGCACCAAAATTTATCAATAATTAATTAAAATTATACGAAAACAATCGTCCGATATGTGGCACAGACTTCGATATAACCTCAACTTTTAATACATGACAAATAACTATTTATGAAACAAGTATTGCAGGTTCACTTCAAACAAACTTTATTTCTTGTAAAATGTCCTAGATAAATAGAACTAAATTTAAATACCTGATAAAAGAAAGCGAACGCTGGCGATATTTTGCCTACGTTCGCGTGTCCTTTTACATCGAACTCGAAATGTCAAAAGGAACAAACCATTGTGAATATAGCATCACTTGGCCAAGTGGCATTACGTTCAAAAATATTATTTTATTTTGTACGTCTGAACATTGAAAATGAATCATATTGTATTATAAATGGCCTCCAAAAATGAATTTTAATTTGAATGAATTCAGTTATGATGTAACTTTTTGTAGAGTTCCTATACTTTGAATTCAAAAACTGGAACACCAGAATGCTTGGAATCTGGTAACACCGGACCGGTTTTGTGATTATTTTATTTACCATTACCACACCACACACACAAGTCTGATGATTAATATATGACGGTGCAAATAAAGTTTATTTTAAAAGTTTAATCAAAGTGTTTGTACTGACAAATCCATAAAACCAAACTAAAATTAATAGGTACTACAAAAAATAAGGGCTTTCCAATCTTTTTTGAAGCAATTATCTGTGCCTGGATATTACAGGTATATGTCTGCATATTTTTATGGTTAAGTTTTGTGCTTGTATTTGTAGGCATCTTTAAATACATATAATGTTATACGGGTATCTGTAAACGCTTCCGAAAACACTGACAATATATTTTCTTTTTAAAATTATTCTAATCGTTTTTGTTTTCGTGTTATTTATTCTACATTAGCCTTGAGTAGTTGATTACAATTACAATTAGGTACCTACCTACTTGAAACTGTTTTTTATTGTTATATAATTTTTTTTATTGTTTAATATTATTACTTTTTTGAGAAAAAAACTTTTTACCGTCATCTGTCTTCGTTTTTTGGAAGTGTCCGTTTACACCCTGTATAGGTTGCTTATACTTAGGGTACGAGCACTAGTAGGCAGCAGTCAGCTTTTAGATTTATGACATAAACAACGGTCATATTAATCTTTGAATCTTTGTCTTTAATATAAAGTTATTTAGTTTGTTCTTTCTACTATTGGTCTACACAATTTACGTATTTACGTAAGTGCGTGTATGATAGGCTATTAGATAAACGGAAAATCACGTTCGATGCTGAGTTCGAAAAAGTATACAACTGTACTATGGCGGCCAATTTTTTTTCGAAAATGGTAATTATTTCAATGATTTTAAATAACTATTAGGTATGCACATTTTTTTGTATTATCTTTATAATTCATTGATTTTAGAACAGAAAAAATAGCTAGTAATATTCCTATTTCATGCCAATAATAATTGATGTCAGGGTAGCCGACTACTGGTTTCGGTTTGACTATGTTTTTCTAGTGCTCAGCCACTCCGGCCGAATACTGGATTTTACGCCATTGTCATAAAATACCAATAGTCGAGTGGCCTATACGACATGACGTTGCACCAGTTTTGAGAACAGATCATTCCAGAAAGTTGTGAACAGAAACACTACATCGAAATTAAAAAGAGTTAGAGGTATTTCTCAACAACACAATTTAATAATGTTTCATATTTCACAAAAGTTACTATTTGGGAAATCAAGTTAATTTCGTTATAAGAGAACCTCTAATTAGTACTATATGTATATACCGACTATATACATATATAGGCCGACTTGGTCCTATATGTATATATGAGCCTATATACATAGGACCATGCTGACTACGTGCAGGGTATGATAAAACATTGCCAACTGTTGATGGAGGGTGAGCAAACATGACGCTCGTTTTAAATCAACTTGGTTGAAAAAGAGCATGCCATTAAATTGGAAATCTATTTCCAACAACTGAATAATGCTAGAATGGAGGCAGAAATTTTGAAAATTAAAAGACGTGAAAATTTTTACACATGTTAGACCTGAATCGCCTGAATGTGAATTCAAATATTTTATTTAAATTCTGGAATGAGGTTCCTTCATTGGTCAAGAACTTACCCCGTGACAGACACGATACTTTCTGGTAGGTATAAAATGTATGCCTATGTCAAAAGAAGATTCTGATTGCGATCTTTCTGCGATAAAATGATTCTGCTTTTCAATTATTTGCCTCTGAGGGAATTGTTTAAAGAATGCATCACTGTCTTCAATATCCTGTAGAGGTATATCTAATCTTTCATTGAAGTTTTGTCTGAGTATTGCAATATTGCCAATGCAACAATATTCAGTTTAATGTTATCCAACTTGGTTGTGAACCGTCTAAGACAGCGAAATCGCTGCTGCTGAATACTTCAAAATTACTTTCAACATTACTACGAGTATGTAGGTATTCGTACATTTCGCCATTGTTTGTTGCTGGATGCAATATTGGAGAAAGGTAAATAGGTAGAGGCAGGCATTTTTTTTTATTTTAGGGGGAAAATCATCGAATGACTGCTCCCGCCTGGGTGAGTCGGGAGGGAGTGTCAGACTCTTACTGACTTAAAACCACCTCGTTCCTTCTCCTGCACATCGAGCCGGAGCCCCGGTAACCCGTTAGGTTCTCCGCGACACCTACAGGCATAGCCTGAGCCTCTCCCAATATTTTTCCTTTGAATTCTTGTCCTTGAAATCTTTGTTTTAATCGAGACTGAATATTCTGGAGTCATTTATGTTGCCTCGCCAGTGTGCAACTATATCCCCTATCACTAAATTAGTATTTGATACTATCTGTAAAAATGTGCTCAAAATTACTTCGATAACATAACATTCTTATTTTTTTTTTGTAATAGGAATCCTATATGCATCATTAGCAGAAAAAAAATTATATAACAAAGTAAAGTTAATCTTACTTCGATGTTGCTTGAGACTACTAGATTTTAGTGGCAGAGTACTAGATAAAACTCCCTTTTGTGTGTCATAACTTTTGTTATTGTTTAAAACAATGTTTTAATAATCATAATAATATGGTTAATACTATCCAAATCTCAATATCCATTAAAAGGCTGACTACGGGTGCTGTTACCCTATTACCCATTTGCCGGGTGGGTAGATCTTTTACAAGCCTACCTATTTATACAACCTACCCTACATGGACAATAGCAGTATTTTATGTACGCATTATTTATAATTTTGATGATTTTTAAAAGACATAATAATATTTCCTTCACAGACCATGTTAGAGGTTTGCATAGACAGTTTAGAATCGGCGATAAACGCAATCCATGGTGGCGCCGACGAGATAGAAGTATGTAGTTCTCTCACTGAGGGCGGCCTTACCCCATCACCAGGTTTGGTCAAGGAAATAGTAGAAATGGTAATTCCTTTATTGTTTGACAAATAGCTTTAAATATTTTTTATTTTATTCTTGACTTGATAACGATAACGATATGGCTACTGCTATATTATATTTTTAGGTGAATAATACAGCAGCCGGGAAACCAATCCGTAAATCATGTCACGATTGCGGTTGCGATAAATTAACGAAGGTACGGCCACTTGATAAATGGAGTGCGTTCATACAAGAACCTATTTATTTACCACTCACAGTCTTTGTTTATTTTTACAGAGGGCAAAAGTGAATGTAATGATCAGATGCCGTACGGGCTCCGACTTTCATTATTCGGAACAGGAGATGGATACGATGTTATCTGATGTCGAAGTTTTCAAAGCATATGGTGTGGACAGATTTGTTTTTGGGGCACTTACAGGCTCTCAGGACATAGATGAGAAGAACTGCGAAAAAATAAGAAATAAGGCGGGTGATATCCCCCTTACGTTCCATAGAGCCTTCGACGTCTGCACAGACCCTCTTTCTGCAGTCAATAAAATAGCTGCATTACGTTTTAGTAGACTGCTGACGAGCGGGCAAAAGGCGTCTGCTAATGATATCCAAGCTGTTCAACTTCTAAAGGTACTTAGCAGTACTTTTGGTGATAAAATAGAGATTATGCCAGGAGCCGGCGTGACTGTTGAGAATGCAAAGAACTTTATTGATATTGGCTGTAAAATAGTTCACAGTTCATGCAAACGAATAGATATTTGCCGCAGATTAAGAATGGATTAAGTATGGGTACGAGTGATAGTGAGCATATATTTGTTACTGACGAGACTATTGTTAAGAAGATGAAAGAGGTCCTAAGAATAAGTTGAACATTCCATTGATTGATTAATTATCTGAATCAATAATGTTTGCAGATTAAGCAGAGTATAATTTGTAATGAAACCACGTAATAAAGAATTTATCGAATCAAATAATGGTCGTCATTATTTAATGTTGAACCCAGCTCATCTATGGCCCCAAGGCTTTGTTCCCGTGGTTCCTTTGTACTAAATAGTCGAGATTTATTATCTAGTGGGTTTGGGTATGTATCCATTATGGAACTGTTTCAAGCATAAGTTATACTTAACTGATATAGGAATTAGTTAGGACATATCGACACCATGATGATCGAGTGTTCGAATGGTCACAAGTAGAAAAGATTTGTTTTTGTTAGGTACAACGGGATCTAAATCTAAAACCTACGACCGTACCTTTCGGACGGCAAGAATGGGTAGCTCGCCGTCCGACCAGAACCAGACCCGAGCGTACGTCGCGTCGCGTTCCGCGCGCGCCTCAAAGAGCCATCAGACCACCACGGATGGGGCCCAATAGGGCTAATGCCGATACGGAGCCGCGGAGAACCTAATGGGTTATCGGGGCTACGGTTCGAAGTGTAGGAGTAGGAACGGGGTGGTTTTTAGTCAGTAAGAGTCTGACACTCCCTCCCGCCGCACCCAGGCGGGAGCAGGAGCATAAAAAAAATAAAACAAAGACCGCACCTTTTCGAGGATAGAAAACAAGATACGTTTTGCAAAAAACGGTTTGACTGCGAACAATATTCCATCCAATGAACAAGTAAGCCCTTTTCCGTTCCAATTATAATAACGTAAAAACCGTTTTGATACAGCTTTCTCCGACATAGGCATTTCCCACATATGTTGTTGTTTCACAAAAAACCTGCAAGCGTTGTTTCCTTACAAACATCGATTATATTGCGCTCCATTTATCATGGCAGTATATTGCAGAGGAAAAATGGCCCGCTCGCGTTTAATGATGCTATTACTGAGTCGAGGAAACAATATCAGGAGCGATGAGCGAGCTGACGATCCTATAATTGCGATGGCCTCACTTTATAGCGTTAACTTTTTTAACAGTTTGCTAATGACTCGCAAATGCCGCATCGTCGTACTTGTTGTGAAAATGGCCAAGCTGTTGACAGATCGAATATAAAAGCGCGGGAAAGTAGACGCGGGGCTTTTCTTTACAATCTTTAGCTGTCACTTTTTTAATCGACTAATAAAGATTGGCCCTGATTATGACAGAAACTGTAAAAAGATTTTAGATGCATTTCGGTTGTTACTAAGTTGAATTTGTTAATTTGGTGATTGAATAAACTACTTTGCTGAATCTCGAGAGTTGGATTAACTAAATAATTAAATGTTTTTTACGTATTTTACCGAGGAAAATGCAATTTCTTCGTTACCCTACATTATCATAATTTTTTTTTCAGAAATGAAAGATGTTTAGAATCCATGATTAATGAACACAACACTTTGCTTCATACCATTTCATTTGCATCAGATTCGCTCCATTCCTCCATTCAAAACGAATGCTTTGGAAAAAACCGAATGAAGCGAACTGCGAATTTTATTTCGGGTAAAAGTTTCATGTCTTCATTTAATTTAGGTGAACTATTTTAGCTTGACGTCGAAAGATTTACATTTCAGATATGATGTGATGGGACCTACCTATTACCCCAATTTTTTTAAAAGGTTTCTTGTCCTTTGAAAACGGTTTTTTGGCAAATAAGGGAAAGAAAAAAAGAAGAGGTAGTTACGGAATTTGTCAAAGCATAGGATGATTAATGATAATTTGCGAAAACGTCCAAAACGAAACCGCGATGCGGACCCCTCGGCAGCAGTGGCGCAGCCGGGACGCGCGGTCCTCGCTACAATCTTTTCAACCCGCCATCAATCATACCGAGCTTTTAAAAGACCTTCTGTTCCTGAGACTACAACATGTTTTCTCATGTTTATAAATGAACGAATTAATTGCTTCCGCGGTCACGAACTCGGTTTGTCACAATTAAAGCATTTGAGTAGAAAGTTTAGATAAGTGATACCATAATTATGTTTATACACAGAAAACATTTGGTGGATCGATGTCACAATATGTGCCAAGATACAAGCTAAAAAGGGCCTTAATTTATTCAAACGTTTGATGACATGGGTATAATTAGGCATGGTCTAGGATTAATAGAGGGACTTTCAACACAAATAAATAGAACAATCATATAAACAAACGAAAGGGTTTATTTCAGTGAATCAAAGTGTAGATATCTAGTATATTTAAGTAACTTACACAATACCTACTTACAATTAAGTACATCTAGGGTATAAAATAAGGCTATGTCGTGAGATGTGAATATGCTTATTTTAAGGCAGTTCTTGCATACCGTGCATCATTAATTACTACTATTTACAACGACTTACATCAAGATCTAATAATATAAGAGACAAGAATTGGTCGAATTGCACGTTTAACACGTTACGTAAAGCATTCGTTTTATCTTCAAGCAAATCTAGTAGGTACAAAGTAAATCATTAGGTTTAAGGCAGTTACAGAGAGACTTATGTAACTAATAAATTTTCTTTGTACGGTTATTTTACGAAGAATTCTAGTAACTTAGTCCTATATCAAAAAGCCGTACAAATAAGGGCTTATCTGAACGTAATTTAGCTAAAAGTCTTCGCAAAATCATCCAATAAAACATACGAAGGTGTAATCTAATTAGGTAGATAATTGCACACATCAATTTCCATTAGGATTAGGTTTATACATTGTTATCGGTCCAGGATAAGTACTGTACCTACTGCATATTGTTTATCGTTAGACGAGAAATCTAATTTACATTAGTCTAGCATTATAGGTACAATGTTCACTGTTCAGTTGACCGGAATGGGATTTACACATTTATAGTCCTTTACAAAAAGCGTAGTGCATCAATTCCTAGGTTTTTGACAGAACTACTTTCACAATGGCAGGTCTTCTCAATCTACGAACGATGCTGAGGACACATCAGATCAATTTTTAGATCTAGTACGCAGTCGAGTGTTCCACAATATACCAAAATTGGAACACGTGTAGAATTGACTTTTTAGGGCAAATATTCTTAGTCTTCAGACGATGACTGAATGTCTGTTTGTCTTCTTGTCTGGTGCATAGGGTTCTAGCTTCGCAGGCTCCGTGTTGAGGGCGCTGTAGTCAACGGGGAACGGAGGCTGAGGCAGTGAGTCCTTTGGAGGAACTAGGACCCACTGGCCTGGCCCATTGGGGTTCTTGCCCATCAGCCAGTTTGTGAAGCAGTGTACGTAAGTCCCGTAGTCCAGTATTAAGTAACCATTCTGTTGAAATGAAATAAGCAAATTAGTTCCCAAGTCTTGCTAAATACCCAAGTAATTAGGGAGCCTAGGTAACGCGAATAATGTTGCTAAAGTATTCATAAAACTACTTTCAAATTCACATTACTCAGTAAATGACCTGCAGTACTAGGTCACACGTAATTTAGTAGAAACTCTTGCTCGCCAGACAGTCCCGTTTTAAATTCTATTACAGAACTAATTTTCAAATTGAAAAGTTTTCAAATTTAGAACAAAATAACTCAACCATTTCAACTCTATGATAATAGAAAACTAACTCTATAGAATTATGGTAAAGTTGTGAATATTTTGTAGCAAACTTTATGCGCTGTGAAATTCTCGTTCATATATTCATGCTATGCTTGCTTACGCGAGTGTTGTAACAATGAAGAATGTAGATAACTTACGCTAGTCATGCGATCGTATGCCGTGTCTATAATCTCGTCAACTCGCGCCGCATTCAGCCCGATCACCGACCGGTAAAAGGCGCCCAGCGCTGGTTTGGTTATAGCACCTGTATCTGCAAGTAAAAACACATACTTTAATAGCTGTATAGGCCTGAATTCCCTGAAGAGGTGGAAAGATTTATTGGTACACCCGCGTTCGACATTTCCGGGATTGGATACCGTGGGACGCCGCGAGCCTATTGATATTTTAGCGGGCACTGATCCAAATGTAGGGGTAGGCTTCCTTTGGAAATATAATTTTGGATGGTTTGGGAATTCAATTTATAGGTTGTATTAGCATAAACTTTGGTATTTACTACCTAAATGTCTATTAACGTATATTAAGGTCTTGGTGGCCCGGAGGTTTAAGACGCCCGCTTCTCATGCATGAGGGTGCGAGTTCGAAACCTACCAACGGCAAGTAGGTACCAATGTGACTTTTTCTGAGTTATATGTACTTTCTAAGATTATCTAGACACCACTGACAAACGGTAAAGGAAAACATCGTGAGGAAACCTGGGCTTATAATTTCTAATTATAAGTTTGTAATCGCCAACCCGCATTGAGCAAGCGTGGTGTTTGAGTATTACCTTCTCCGTGTGAGAAGAGGTTTTGCTCAGCAGTGGGCAGTTATAGGCTGTTGATGATGATGATGACCTAAAGGAGCCAGGCCACAAGGTGCCTGAGGTACGTAAACTTGATGATTTTTTACCGACATATTTATATTGTGTTACAAATTGTTATGTTTCGAATCCATCATCGTGACGTACGAGATTATGCTTAGCTTTTACCACGTATTGGTAAAATACGACGATGTTACTAAACCAAATGAGATCGTTCACCTTGGTAGCAGCTTCATGATAAATCGTCTTGGCTTTCTGAATCAACATGACAGAATATAGCAATTCCGGAAAAAACTACGCCATGGGCCCGTTTTTATCTTGTGTATGGTAAGAAATAAATATTCTTAGTAAAATCCACCATCGCAGTAGTTTTAGTGAAATGTATCTTTTGATTGAAGAGTATGAGATATTTCTGTGAGTCAAAGAAGTAGGTACCAATTAATTTTGCAACCTTAAAATTAGGTACTAATGATGCTGATGAGTACCTATAATTTAGTAGCGGTTTCTGTATTTGTAGTACTGAATAAAAGACAGCTAAAAAAGGACTTAACTAGAGCGCATTTGATAATGTTAAATAAAATATATAGGTCACGTAATATTAAAATATTGATACAGAATTTTTTCAATAAATTCATTCGTGCAACAGCGAGGATAAGTCGTGTTTACTTTGTATAAAAAGTTAAAATAAAGTCGTAGACAGACGATAGGAGTAAATGTGCCAAAAGAGCTTTTCGCTTCAGTGTACACCCGCTGTGATTTTGGCTAAAATCTTCGACTGAGGTGCCAAATATTTAGGCCAAAAGAACAACCTAACATTGTCAATTTGATTTAGTTTTTGCCTACTTACGATGTTTTAAAACGTGAACATATTTTTAACATACACATCGAACCAGAATTTATTACCTTCATCTTTATTTTCTGCTCATACATTTTGGATTTCTTCAATAAGTATCACTTGATAACATATTTTGCCAGAGAATTTTAGCAGCAATGCAGTATCAGTATCATTTTACAAACATTCCAGCTAAATTGCGATAATAATTAACTTTAAATTAGTCATAAATTGGAGCTGGATGTCTATGGTGCAGAGGAAATTTCATGTAGAACAATTAACGTGATTCAGGGGCCTAGGGGGGTGATATCAGCCGCGGGAACTCGCCCGCGTCAAATTAATCCCGTCTATCAACCGATCCCGGGAATTGACACACGTCACTGGTACCTCTCTATTACCGTAAACAGAGCGAAGTTTGCTCACAGAATTGAGCGGAAAATGAGATTTTTTAGGGTAACAATAACTACGGACTTTTAAGCTGGTTTTGGCAGTGAGAAGTTACCTTAGTACCCACTCGTACTTTAGTCTGGAAAGTTAGGCGGTCGAGTATGAATAAATGAAGTCGTGTGGGCTTCTGTGACTGTCTTGAAATGTGTTTATGTCGTGACAGTTTCTAGAAGTGTTTATTATTTGCTTTGTTAAGTTAACTCATTTAGAAAGGCTTCATGAAAGACTGCTACGATTCTACGATGATTCTTAGTACGTTTAACTTGGGTTGTGATTTGTGAAATAATGAAGTAGAAGATTATACGAGCCTATGTAGGTATGTAGACGATTAGCGATTAACAGGAGAATCAATGAAATCGACAAGAACGAAGAATTAAAATAAACTTACTTGTCCTATCAATCACGTGGAAAAGTATCTTGCAGAGGTACTGCAGATACAGAGGGAGGTCTGTGAACCGTTTCATCTCACTGAGGTGTAGCGCCCACCGAGCCAGCCAGCCGTCCAGAGTGGTCCTGCCTGGCATGTTGATCCCGCTCGCTTCGGGGCCACACACCTTTCTATAATACGGCAGATCACCCCATCTGGCAAAAGATTGGAATTTAAATATTGCGAAAGAAAAGCAAAAAGGTAAAAGTTTATTTGCAAATGTTTACGAAATAAAGCACCTGGATGTTTGTATTTTCTCGCATATTTTTTGTACGTAACATTCAATAAAGCATGAAGTTTGGCGAGAGCATACGGTAGGGAATTTAATAACGAAAGAAACTTAAGCACGTGACTTAGAAAACGGATGCCGCTCCGCTATGGTGATATTTCCTCAGTCGCGACTCGCTCTGTAGTTCGCATCCTTTTCTTTGTGTAAACTTTTTACTTTCTTCCATTAGCTTAGTGCTAGAACTAAATTCTACCTCCACTGCCACATTATTGTAAGGATAAATAAAATAGGTAATGTTTTTATATGGATCAATATTTGTTACGCTTTCTTAAAATTATTGAAGTAATTAAGATATAGAGGACACATATCTATAGGCTGAACTATGTTAATATATTGCCACAGCACATAGCACAATTTTGTCCCAGCAAAGCGAAACCGGCGGAACGCTATTATATCATAAAATGGACGATTTTTTCATGAAAATGTCGGCTACGAAAATATACAGCCTACAGGATTGCATATTACATTACAAAGTGCTCATATTTTTGGGACACTTTCATGAAATGTCAGCGACCGGCTGATATTCATTTTTATGGGATATCGTAGTACTGAATGATGGCGGCAGCACGTGTCTGTTGCGTATATTTTAGGTTAACTACCTTTATTTGCATTTCATTCTGGGTAGTTATACGCAAAACGATGTTGTTACTTTTGTGAAAATACTAGAGGAGATAACTAATAAAAGCTTGCAAATGAAACAAGGGATTCTTAGCTAAAGCAACTAAGGTAGGAACGCAACAACCCATGTTAAGAAGTAGTCCCCAAAATAAAGTAGGAACTTTAAAAAAATAAAAAGTTACACGAACAAACACATGTGACAAACAGACGGACTTACTTGGCTGGTAACGGATTGATGAAGTGGTCTATAAATTCACGCTTTACTTCAAGCAGTATGTGGAACTCGGATGAGTTAGGCGACCAGTCCGCAAAATGCGCCAACCGCTGTGAATTATGACGAGAAACGAATTTAATTATTCTCTTTCATTATTCAAACGTTAGTTATGTGAGGTTGAAATGACTTAATGTTGAGTTTTAGAAGCTTAATTTGTTACATTTGCCTGCCGGTCTATTTACAGGTGAAACTCGACAGTTTCTCGCCTCCAGTTATGTTGACTACACTGGAACTCGAGGGCTTTTAAGATATAACTTCGTTATTTAATTCCGTTGAAGTTTTAACTGAGTTATTTAAACTGTGTTAAGTTAATTATATTTAAAGTCAGCCTTGTTTATATTTAGGACGTTTCTGAGTACGATTGAGTCAATTAAGAAGTGGGTAATTCAATGAATTCTTGATGACGTCGGCGTCATTTACTTTCGAAGTTAGTATTCATTAAAGTTATTTTTCATGCTAAAATTACAAATGTATTTTTGTTAGCGGTTCGTTTTGACATGGAGCTGTTTGAAGTGCTTTTGAGTTTTTGGAGGAAATACACCTACGTCCTACAGGCTTCAATAAGTCATCAAACAAACTAGAACATCTGAATAATTTTAGCAGGATACTTTTAAGACACAATGTAGATCAAAATGACTTTTGTTGCTAGTAATGCTAGTAGAATGTAGGTGCTAGGTATCTAGTGGAGTACCAATCTAAAATCTAAGTCAAGAAGACTTAGTATAAGTATAGATAACGTTCATTACAACAACACAATCTTGAAGTTAACGATACCACAATGTTGATACCTTCCTACCTCGAAGAATTGGTCGAAGTCTGTGTCTATGATAACGTCATCTCGGTCGTGGTCCAGTAACTCGGTGAAGAAGAGGGTCATCTTGTCTGTTTGCATGGAACTGAGCTGGGCAAGGGGCTGCTCGTCTTCCAAGTCCAGGCATTCCAAGTCTTCGCTGCACCGGTTCACCCATGTTGCTGTGGTAGAAGAAAGTTGTGAATTAGATCAGTGAATAAACTTTAAACGAAGTAAGACATCTCTTGCAGTTTGACTTCATAAATTGCAGGAATAATACGGCATATTGTCATGTTTAGAGAAAGATCATGTTTCTTAAGAACAGTGGTTTAAACTGGCTATCAGTAATGAAGATTCCGTGTTACTTAATTTCGTTTCCACATAATTTTCAGCAATTGTTTTGGTTACTGACAAAACCACAATCAGATACACCTCTAAATAGGTCTGTAGAATCATAAAAGTTACCATTCAGCAGTCTTTTAATTCTTTATTGATATCGCAAACCCTTTCGTTTACCTCAAGAAAAAAAACATGTACGTACAACGTTGATCGTTTCAGCAAAGCATGCATACAGTCCATCTTTATGCCAAAAATCGTAATCGTAAAAGGCAACCCACCCTTGAGAATGTCTTTTCAATTTGGTTTGTTATAAAATGTCGTGTCACTATGAAACCGTTACGTTTACTGGCGGTTTTATGCAAAATCGATCACAATGTTTGATTAGTGTTGGGAGTAAAATCCAGTATTTTACTCCTTAGTTCGTTAACTGATCATTAAGATGACTACTGAATAATCAACAGCTTGTAACAGTTCACTACTGGGCTATGCGTCAAAAGCTTTTCATGAAACCCACACTTGTTTTTTTAAAAAGTCCATAAAACCAAGTATAAAAAAACGACTGTCTGTGTACGTCCCTCTGACTCGACAATACACATAAAACTAAAAACAAATTCGAGCAATAATGTTTTGCCATCGATTGCTCGATTGAAATAGAGCGATAGTGCGATAGAGCACATCCCTAGAGATAGTGCTAACACCACAAATAAAACAAACTTTGACCGTGCATGAATTTAGTGTGGAGTCAAACAGTCGGGTCGTATGAATATATTCGAAGTTATTTCTGGCTTGGTCCACGATATTGTGTCACTATTTTAAATGTAGATTTGGCTCTAAAACTGCCTAGTTGGATTTTCTATTAATGTCTAGTTCAAAGATTTCACTAATAAATAAATATAAACCGATTAGCGGATGGAAAAAACTGTAGCTTATTAGTTCATTACTGATTTTAGAGCTCTATGTCTATGCAGTGGGAAGATACTTATGGCTCAGAGTAATTTTTTAATACCATTAATCTAGCGTTCGTTGTGGCTAAATAAAAAAATATTTATGTGGATTTGGGCAGTGCCTTGCCAAATACGTACATGATTGCTTTTGGATTTTGTTTATTTCTATAGATTTGTCCTAAATAAAGAATGCTTTTAAATTCATGATCATAAAATGATAAAAGTTCCCAATTACAGAGCCACACAACTTACAATCCAGTGGGAACTACTTTAATACGCCTAAGCACTTAACTAGTCTCCCGGACTTATTCAAGAATATGAGAGTGAACTATAATGTTACCATTACTGGCTAAGTTACGTTTAAAATAAAACGTAAAAGAGTAAGAAATGAAATGGAAACATGTATTTTTCGTTCGTACGATGTAATCGTCCAACTTCGATATTTCCGGTGACTCGGCAGCTCGACTCCTCGATGTTTCAATTTATTGAAAACATTTTCAGAATCTGTGAGCTGTTTCGTTCATTGAATGTTTACTTGTTTTTGTATGTAGTTCGCGTTCAGTTTTCGCTTGTCACTTAGGTACTTACATTGAAATGCATATGACAGAAAATAGGTTTAGGTATGCTATTGACCAAGAAGTATTAAATACCATGTCGTAATGTCAGATTGGAATATATTTGTATACCACCTTTATACGGCACGGTTGGGCAACCGGCTGCTGAGCAGCGTGTCGTGGTTTCGAATCCCGCACGGAGCAAAACTTCGCGTGTTCCAAAAATTGTTGTTTCAGGTCTGGATGTCCTGTGTTTGTGAACTTGTATGTTTGTAAACGCACCCACGACACAGGAGAAAATCTAACTAGCACCATTATTTTCTCGCTTGTGGGAGTCGTAACCGACTAAGCGACTACACATTAGACAAAGATCGGCCAACAGCCGCTCTCTTATAAACCCAAACCTTTCAAACTGCAATGTCTAAGGTGGTCCAGCGTGAAGATCATGAAAAACACTCTTATGTAGAGGAGGCCCATAGTTCAGTAGATAATAGACTATTACCATGTCGAAAACCATATTCAGTTACGACTTAACAAAAGAGCTACGTACTTACAATCGTCAAGTTTCTTTTATTGCTTTGGTCGACAACAATGCTAATTCTCCGGTATAACTTCAGAGCTCCCAATCAACAGACTATTCGGAAACCAATACAATAGAATTTTTAACAAAAACTAGAGGCTCACTATGAAAACACGTTGAAAATCCAGGAGCAGTTTTTTATAAGGAAACCAGTAGCTTTGTGAAAAGTGACGTAGTGATTGATGTTTATATTTTAGGATATTTCTTCAATGGAATTTCAAGGCTTGCAAGTGGTAATAAAGTTAAAATTCTGTTAAACAGTTTTGTTAGTTTCGGGCAGTTTGACGTGCTGGTGCCAATATAATATCTATAGTTGAGTTCGTAAGGTACTATTCGGTGGTGAAAAAAGTAACAGCTTTATGCTCATTTGTAAACTACGGTTTTTGTTCTAGAACCTCGAGTTGTAGTAGAAAACAGAATAGGAACAAGGAACACAATATATTATATTTTATGCATTCCTTACACAGAATTTAAAAAGAAAATCCTGTCTATTTATTATATTTGTAATAAACTGTTTGTTATTGAAAACAAACTCACAATCTTCTCTCCAAGTATGCAAAATAGCATACACACACAATGAAGCAATAACAAAGTAACTCCAAGTTAATATACATAAACTTTACAGCCAATTTCGGGGCCGAACGGATCAATACACTGTCAATTTTGATTCAATAATAAATAATATTACACACATATTGACTGATTTATTCGAAACTTCCTGCTGGCAAAATGACTATGTGGCCATTAAAACCGCTTCTACTAATCAAGTTCTCACATGATTGTACGTAAGTATGCAAGTTCATCTTTTGTGGCTGACTTCCCAAGTTTGTCGAAGATTTTATGCAGAATGGAGGTGAATCCAGCCAGCCATATTGGCAACGATAACTTTCTATGAATTTTGTACGAAATTACTAAACTGTGACGTCATAGTTTAGTACATGAACTAGCTTAGTTATCTCTTAAATGAAATATTTATTTTAAGAATTCATTTATTTAATTTTTTGTCATGGTGATCCCACTGCAGGGCAGAGGCCAGGGAGGAGGGAGGCCATTGCCACCCTCTTTTCACTTGTCTCTTCTTATGGCTTTCTATGGTTAAAATGAATGATATTACTTAGAAAAAATCTTAATGTCAAATCAAGCGATGCTGGTGTAATTACTGATTACATTTAATTAAGAAAAGTCTCATTCAAATTCCGATGTAATAGGGTAGTTGCCTAAATTTTATTTTAATGTCCGTCTGGTAGATTAATTTAAAACATTAGACACGTATTTGTTCTTTTCTTACAAAATTAAATTCTTTCGACGATATACCTATTAATCTGAAATATCGTGTGACGTCACAATGCGCCTCCCACTCCTAAACTCCATTTTATCTAAGTATTGTAACTTTATACGAGAAAGTAAAAAATACGTGTCTGATATTTTTTCATTATCGAACTGACGGACTAATTAGATTTATAATTTTCATTCCCTGGCAACTAACCTATTCAATTCACACCTTACATCATTATACATTTCAAAGAAATAACTTCTTAGGGCCATGGATATTACTTATTAAAATACGCAGTACCTAAGATTCCGCTTGTTCTGAGGGTGGCCAAATTATTGCGTCGCACTGCGCAACGACAGAACCCATTGTGTTTTGACAAAATCTCAAATTAGACTATACCGAACCCCTTTCTCTTTCGGACAAAGCTTGGCTTTTGTTTAAGTCGCGGTTTTAACTTTGTGAATGAATACAGTGATAAAATGAAATTATGTTCCATTTTTTAGTGTTGTAGCAAAGATGTTTTTTTTTAGGGGGGGGGAAATAGGGTAGATGCCTAATATTTTAATGTCCATCTGGTAGATTATTATAAATCATTAGACACGTACTTTTTATTTTCTTACAAACACATCACATTCTCATCTCTTCCCTCCGCGCGCGCGCACGGTGCAGTGGTGTTTTTATCGCTGTTCTATTATTATTATTTTTTGCTGTTTACGTGATCTGTTCCGGTTCGTGTGGCTTTTTTTGTTGTGTTCCCTGTGTCTGAGTGTGGTATACGTGGGTAATTAACGGGATTAATCCACTAATTTAAGTAATATTCATCAGATTTTCGGTAAGTCAATTTATTTCTTTTGTTGCGGGTAGCGGATTATAAATTCGTGTGATTCATATATTACTTTTTTTTTGCTTTTACTTTGTTTTCGTGTTGCTCGAGAGAATTTAAAGATAAGAACTAAATTCATTACACAATGGCATCGCGAAGTGACCCACCGGATCGCGGTGGGTTCCGTAAAAGTCAGATGACTCCGCGGTCGCCACCCTCCACTAGCTCGAAGCGACTTTTTAGTGAAATGTCGCCTGCGTACGCGACGCCTGATGATGACAGGTCAAAGCGTCTCCAATGTGGTTCGCCAATTCCATCCCCATCCGCATCTAGTAATAGTGATGCCGACCATGTAGAATTAATGACCGAGGCATCGACGTTGCTGTCCAAAATAAATGAGGTTGTGATTGAGTCCCGCCTGACCACGTCAAGTAAATCGATCATTATGGAACTGACTCAGCGAGTCACCGGTATTGTCGCGATACTAGCGGTAAAGTCCTCTTGCACCGAAACTAAACTGTCAAACACAGAGCGCGAATTGGAAAGAATGAAATCGTCACCCTCACTTCTCCAAACTAGCCAAGTAGTTAACAACCAGGACAATAAAGTGTCATACGCCGAAAAATTGAAACTTCGCCTACCCAAGGTCGTGCCCGCGATGGAATCCTCCCGCGCGCCGCTTCCGTGTGTTGTCGCCTACCCCACTTCCGAGCGCTCAGCTGACTTTGCGTCATCGTCGGCGACTAAGCAGGCGCTCATGAAAGCCATCAAACCATGCGACGACGGTTTCCAAATCGTAGGGGTGAAGAAAACAGCAAAGTCGGGTGTCGTACTGCGTGTTGCTAACGAACAACAAATTAAGAAACTCGAGTCCGTGTCTGCGATTCGTTCTGCCGGTTTGCGTTTGGAAAAACCAAAGGGCCGTAGACCGCGTATCTTGGTCAAAGACGTCCCAGGTTCGATGGAGGACAACGCGTTTTTGACCTCATTGTATCGGCAAAATATTAACGGCGAACTCAAAATCAAAGAGGAGGATTTTATCAAGTCATGTAAAATTACCCGCCGACGTACTCTGCAAAACGGTCGTAAATGGATCGGTATTGAAATCGATACTAGCGTACGGAAACATCTCGTGTCAACTAAAGAGAAATTGTTTATTGATTGGGCTACCTGCCGTTTTATCGATGACGTCGAGGTGGTCAGGTGCCATCTGTGTCAGCAGTTCGGACACGTAAGAAAGCATTGCGTTGCAAAGACACCTACTTGCGGTAATTGCGCCGAAGCGCACGAAAGCGACAACTGCCCTCATATAAAGGAAACAAATTTTATTCCGACTTGCGTTTCGTGTAAACGTTTTAAGAAACCTCACGAGCACCGTTGCGGCTCGCCAGAGTGTGGTACTTACAAAGCAAAACTAGAACAACTTATTCTCAATACAACCTATTAAATAATAGTATGGATAAGCTAACCATAGGGCAGTTGAATCTCCATAACGATAGGATTGCGACGTCTGAGTTAGATAAATTAATTGTTGATTATCAACTTGACATAGTACTTGTTCAAGAACAATATCAAAGTACCCACTTACGACATAGGGTAGTGCAGCTGGATGGCAGATCGCGGGCTGGAATTTATGTCACGAGATCACCTAATTTCGCAGTAACATCTATAACTAATTTAATGACGTCGCACTGTGCCGTCGCGGAGATTGCTTCGGGAAATTGTAAATTGTACGTTGTGAGCTGTTACTTTCAATATTCTGACTCAGTTACTCCTCATATTCATCACCTCCGTCACGTCTTGCAATCACTTGCGGGCTCCAAAATTATCATTGGTGCTGACGTTAACGCGTCTTCATCCTTGTGGTATGGCAAGGTCAGGGCTACTGACATGGAACGGCGCTGTGCTGTTGAAGAATTCATTGCCGAAATGAATCTCTCCATTCATAACACCCCTGATGCACCACCTACTTTTTGCAGCCAAATGGGCGAATCTTGTATTGACGTCACACTTTCTAGTGCGGACGTTAGCTTGGATAGGTGGCGTGTCCTACCAGATGCGTCGTGTAGTGATCATCGCCTGATCGTGTACGAGTTTGTTTCAACATTACCCCAGGGTCCAACATATTGCAATGATAGCTTTAGGTACAAGACTAAGGGCGCGGACTGGAACTTTTTTAGTTCATTATTTGCATCTCAAGCCAAAGATTTTACTCGCAGAGATCTCTCGGCCGAGGAGGGTGCTGAAATCATGTCAGATGCCTTCACTTACTGTGCCGACATCGCTTTTGGTCGCGGGTCCTTGACAAGTTCGCGTAGATGCGACTGGTGGAATAACTATCTAGTCGAACAACGTAAATGTTTTCGTAAAGCGCGCAAACAGTTAAATAGACTAAAGAAACGTAAGGTAACCGGTACCGTTTTTGATGAAGCACTGATTGCGTTTAGAGTTGCCAGGTCACGCTATAGGGCTTCGGTGGAGAAAGCCAAGGGTGATTTGCTACGGAGGGTTGTACAAAAATTAGATAAGGAGGGTCCGTGGTCGCCTCTATACCATGAGTTCAAAGCTAATAGATCCGTCGATCTGGCATTCGTACAGAACATAAAAGTCAACAATGTTCACACCACTGGTATTGAGGAGACAACGGAAGTTCTACTCGATGAGCTTGTCCCTGACGATGTATTCGAGACAGACAATGATTACCATCAACAGATTAGGTCGTGGGCAGCTATACCGCCTGAATCACCAGTGTCTGATCTACCGTCCATCAACGAGCTCGTAACTATTGTTAAAACTTTGCCTTTAAATAAATCATCTGGTGAAGACAAAGTCTCAAATAAAATGATAATAGAAGCATGTAAATCCGCGGCTGATGCGATCCTAACTGTATACAACCGTTGTATCGCGGAAGGTGTCTTTCCTCGTGTATGGCGACGTGGATTCATTCGCATAATCCCCAAAAATGGAAATAAACCCCCCGATGACCCTAAGTCATACCGGCCTATCACGCTTTTGCCATCTTTAGGGAAACTACTTGAGCGACTTATCGTTCCTCGTTTACTGCCAGGTGGACCAAAATTCCACAACAATCAATTTGGTTTCACTGTAGGAAAGTCTACTGTCGACGCGGCTCTTTCTGTCCGATCCATGGTAAATTCGTCTGAGCACAAGTATATAGTAGGCATTTTTCTGGACATTTCCGGTGCCTTTGATAACGCATGGTGGCCAATGTTACTCTTAAAACTGAAAGGTCGAGGCTGTTTTAGTAACATATATAAATTAATATACACGTATTTCCTTCACGGTTCCGTTAAACTGAAGCTTGGTCATTGTTCTCGGTCGAAGTCTTTATCAATGGGATGTCCTCAGGGCTCGGTTATTGGCCCGTATTTATGGAATTTAGGATTTGATGATTTGCTCGCGATTCCCCTTCCTTGTAGCTGTACTTTGACTGGATATGCGGATGATGGCCTTTTGCTAGTACAGTCAAATACCCGCGCCGGACTGGAGAATTTGGCTAAAGACTGTCTCAGTAGGATCTCGCGATGGGGCGAACGAAATCGCTTGACTTTTGCACCCCATAAAACTTACCAGCTATTGCTTAAAGGAAATCTAAAGTCGTGGCCGTCTATTAAATTTAACAACGTTTCCGTAAAACGAAAGGAGTCGGTTTGCTATCTCGGTCTAGTTTTGGAAAAAAACTTTTCTTTCATTGAGCACATTAAGGCTATTAGTGAGAAAGCCAAAAATAACTTCTATGCGCTGACGCGAATTTCAAAAGCCACTGGGGTCTCTCTTTTCTTACGCTCAGGATCATATACGGAGCAACCTACCTGGGATGCGTGTGCTACGGGGCACCTGTCTGGGCTGATAGGGCCACAATAGGCGCGGTACGGCGAAAACTTCTTCAAGGCCAGCGTCTAGCCTTGATTTTCCTGTGTAAGGCTTATAGGACGGTTAGCACTGAAGCCCTACCTGTGCTCGCGGGCGTACTTCCGGTAGATCTTGAGGTGCAGCGACGTGCTGCTATGTACTACAGTGCGAGACCTAATTTGTCAGCAAGCTTTCTAGCACAACGTGATAGAAATAAAATTGCTAGATTGTTTAAGCCAATAACGGACGTCTGGGATGAGCTTATAACTGAATGGCAGGGTAGATGGGCATCTTCTATTAAGGGCCGCCACCTATATCAGTTCTTCCCATCCGTGCATGAGCGGCTGGAGAGGACATGGTTGGAGGTGGATCACTGTGTTGCCCAATTTCTTACTGGCCACGGCAACTTTAAAAGCAAATTGTTCTCATTTAAACTTGTTGATTCACCATGGTGCCAATGTTCGACAGTGGATTTGCAATACGAGCAGTCGGCCCATCACATACTCTGGGAGTGTGATCTCTGGCAATATGAACGTAACACTATGTTGAATAATTTAATTGTTTCGTCAGGTGTAGCTTATTATACGGACCTTGTGGAATCTAGAACAAATTTCCGTGCGTTTAGGCGTTTTTGCCATACCTATTATTGGAAGCAAGTATAACAGCTCACACATAGGACCCACTTAGTTTTTTAGTCAAATTTCCGTGGTGCTTGGCGACTGGGCTTCACCCAGTTGTACAGTCTTTTCTTTGTGCCTTTAGGCTTAATTCATTCTGTCTCCTGCAGAAATTCACCGAGGGAAGTGGAAACTATAGTTTTTTCTTCTCCTCTTATAATATCTTCTGATTCATTTCGTTGCGGGAACCAAGACAGTTACTCATGTCCCTGGGACGCGCCGGACTTCAGTGTTCCGGTGTTTTCATGGTTGTATCTACTGTAGATCCTGGCTTACAGGAGTTGCAGCGGTTTTGGGAGGTTGTGGCGGGCTTGTCCCAATAAAAAAAAAAAAAAAACACATCACATCTACTTCTAAACTGTTTTTTATTCCTTTTTAATTTTAGGGACTTTTATATCGCACAGCGTATGTCAGCCCCATCGTAACCTAATAAGGTATAAAACCAACTAGAGATCAAGGAATTCGAGAATCTAGTGTTTGTAATTGAGTATTTGCCAACTAGTCAAATTCAATACTTTTTTCGAAGTCTCAAAAATGACAGTTTTCTATGAATTTTGTACGAGAGTGTGTATTGTGACGTTACGTTTTTTAGAATCAAACACATACTTATTTTTTAAAAGTTTGCTGAAAAAATACTAAAATTAAGTTGATCATAGAAACAATTAATGAAAGTATGATAATTTTTTAATATATTATTGTATTATACAGTTGTAATAATTGATTTTTGATTAAGGAAAGTAGATACCTAATTGTTATAAAATTTGGTTCGAACTTAGAGCAAGAGAGAGTATCAGTCTAAGAAGATAGGTTCAAGATTCTCATAAACTGACGTCTGTATTGAGTTTTGAGACAAGACAGCGTCCAGAGCTCTGATTGGTTGATTCATTGGACCAGGCAAATCAGAGCGCTGAACGCCGGGACCACGTAAAACAAACTGGTACTGACCCTTCTGAACATTCTGAAGTTCTCATCGGTGTCGGTGTATACTGTATAGTAAAAACCTTCCCCCTTAGAGTGGTACCTACCTATTTATATCTGGTGATAAGTGAGTGTTAAATTTTTATAGTCAAGAGTTTAAACGTTTTATTGCTGTTAAGTCATTGAGGTTGTAAAGAGTTTATGTCGAGAAATCGTCAAGCAATAAAGATTATTCTCATAAACTCCTCAGTAAACTTGTATTATCGGCAACATATTTGTAATGCTCGTGAGTGCAAGAATATAATTAATATTTTTTTCAGTTAGTTAGCTATTTTTCTTAGGTCTAAATAAAAAAAATCGAATAATTTCTTCCCCAATCTCTACAATTCCTGAATTCCCAACGATCCACAAACTCCTAATTCCCCAAAAGGCCGGTAACGCACTTGTAACGCCTCTGGTGTTCCAGGTGTCCATGGGCGACGCCGATTGCTTACCATCAGGTGATCCGTATGCTCAGTTACCAGCTTATGCCATAAAATAAAATTAGAATAAAATACCCGTGAAACCTACCTACTCATTTAAAAAAGTCGTTTTTTAAAAACAAGTCCTTTTGTACTGACGGTAAACAAATCATACGAGTTTTTCGTGGTATTTGAAGCTGTAAAAGTATTTGTTTTAAAAACTAAAAAGATGTACACACAAAGATTGTCATTCGAATGGCCTTTTCGCAATTTATTTTCTAGCAAAAATATTATAGATACTTCCAAAACAAGTTATGCCTTTCTCTAAGATATATGGTGAGATATTATCTACAACAATGTAAAACCAACACCAGCATATTAACAAGAAATGGACTCACTCAGAACCCAACCATTGGTAATTTTCTCGTACATTTTGTATGGAGGCTCACACACTATTGTGCGCTGACGAGACTTGCCACAATATATACCCGCAGTCGTAAGTACTGTTTACGCTCCAACCACTAATATAAGGAGAACACATTTGACGTGTGAGATAAATTTAAATTGTAATCTTTGTAATGTTTACTTGCAAGATATGACATGCACGTTTAGCAAATATTATGTCCTCTGGGGGCACGGCTCACAGATTTTATCTTCATTAGCCATCAGCTAACGAATCCTATTACGTCAAAACTGAAAGTAATATACGTGTGACTTCTCAGATGTTTGTGGAAAAATATTTTTTCCCAGCATAAAATGTTTTATAAAAAGTTTGCGTACCTAGTTAAAATTTATAACGTATCGTCATTTTTAAACCTTGGCGCTGTATTCCCATAAAACTTCACAATCGCGTTGTTTAAATTTCAGTTGGAGAGTTTTATTTGAACAGCATTAAGTTTTCACGTAAAATGACGAATATATTTTAGTCGAGTCTATTATTTGATCTCGTAAACTGAGCCTCTGCCGGCGTGTCGTATTTTTCCATTCAGACAGGTTTCAATGAAGTTCGTCGGGTCGTACCGAGCGCTCGACGTGTTTCATGTATTTCCGCTCTAAAGTTTTGAGATAAAAATAAAAATATTTAAAGTGCAATTGTATTGTCGTACAGTTTAAACCTACCTACGTCGTTCTGTAGTCTTGTTGCAATTTTGTAATGTAAAACCAACAAAGCTAGTATTTACATAGACTCCTCGCTTCTTGGTGCCCCGATTAATATTTCATGAATGAAACACAAACGAATCAAACGTTAGTTCGGTTCCGATATTCCTTTATACGAAGCGAATAAAGAGTAAAAGAATAAAACATGGCTACTGCTCGCTCGAGGCTCCGCTTTTGTTGGATTGTGTAATATTTTAACCAAAGCGGCTTAAAATCTCTATTTCACAATTTTTGAGGGAGGATTTTGGATCCCTAATATCTACGTTCTTGTTATTGTTTTGTCATGGTAATCCAGACTGTGAAATACGTCATCTCGTGCAAAGGAATCATTTATTCAAAGACTGTAACATAAGTAAGTAATAAATTTACAAACGTATCTTTTTAAGATTCACTGAAAAGGGATCTTGGCAGAACCATTTTGTAGCCGTGGAACCTTTAGCTTGATAGATGGAGATTACATTTGGGACCTCTTACTTTTTTTCACGCGTTTTTTATCTCGTTTAGTCACCTTCCGCGGAATGTTTTCTGCTTGTGATTTTATATTACGCGTCATCATATTCTTGAATTTGTAGAATCCGTCCTCCTTGACGTTGCTCTTCCTAGTTCGTCTATTGAACTCATCAGAGACGGACGGTGTGGCGTCCTTCTTTACCTTGCCATTATCATTTTGTTGACTTTGCCTCGTCGTTCGAACTTTTCCCTTCTCTTGTCTTTTCATTTCCTTAGCCATTATTTCGAGTGTGTATTTACGGTATTTGTCCGTTAGTAATTACATAAAAAGCATTATTGGCCTACGGGATCCTATCAATTTGTTGTCACTGTCAACAACACTTGACGTATTTACGAAGTGCAAATAATTTTTAATCTAGCTGACTGGAATCAAGTGTTAAAAAAGTTTCGAACGAGACCGTGAAGAGTTTACGAAAAGTTTCGAGAATCATTTTGGGGAACTATTCATCAAACTTAGATGTAATTTCGGAAGAGTCAGCTACCGAAGAATTAAGTTATAAAACTTTTTCGTGGGTGCCTACTGCCGTTAATTTCAAAGATTTTCTCTCCTCTGTATTTACTGCTGTGTGAATAGTGCCAACTAAGGTGCCAGCTATGATTTTCTCTGAGACTAAGCGTTAATAAGTTATTAAATTAAACACTTACTTATTTATGTATATAGCTATAGACTGTGATTGCTGATGCTGACTGCCTCGTAGTGGTCGCAAGTGCGACTGGGTCTCGGGTTCGATTCCCGGGTCGGGCAAATTATTATTGGGTTTTTAAAAAAGTCTCAGTAGTAGCACGGAGTTTGGAATTGTGTCCGATATATGGCAATAAGCTCACGCACTTTTACATGGGACTCGTAACATAAATAGTGAAAAGTTGGTGATACATTGTAGGTACAGTGGCATTAAGTGTCGTAATGTGCACCTCTGCCTACCACGTCGTGGATGAAAGGCGTGATGGTATGTTTATGTTATATTATAATTGCCAGTGATAATATTTAAGAAAATTTAAGATTTTGGGAAGTTGAAGCATAAATTATACCTACTAAAATTTAAAACATTTCTTTGTGTGTGTTCTTTAACATCCACGCTTTCATTTAAATTACATTACATTTTATTCGATTTTCAAGAGAACTCTAGGACGTTATGGTTAAATTTCATATTAACGTAATATTTAGTTTCCATTCCGCCCTCCCGTCCATATTTCACGCTTACAAATGCCTACATTTGTGTGAAAAAAGTCGTTTTCAGTTATTTCTTTTTCAAATTCAATACACGTAGAGGTCGGAACCTCTTTGCTTGAAATAGTAGGTAGGTAGGAATATAGGTACTTTAGCAGTAAACGAGGGAAATAATCGATATAAGAATACGTTTGCTATATGCGTGTTCCGAAGTCGTATCAACCTCTCGAATCACGGAAAGCAAGACCTCTTTATTTACTCCCAAGTTTTTTGTTTTAACGCTCGTAAACGATTTACAACCATAAAAAGAAAAGGGCGGAAGAAACACGATCGGCCGATTTAATTATTTATTTTTATAAACATAAACTGGAGCTTTGCTTAAGAAGGCTTGTTTCATGGAGGTTCTTATTGTTAATGAGGTTGATTAATTAATTTTTGCATATTTTTTTTAAATTTTATCATAGACTGGCACTGGCATCGCACTTCTAAGAAAGTTAACTAAATCTAAGAAAGGGTCAACTTTATAAGATCTCTCAGGTCAATAATTACATCTAATATACACAGTACTTTACTATCACATATGGGGCCCAATAGGGCTGATGCCGATACGGAGCCGCGGAGGACTTAACGTGATGCCGGGACTCCGGCTCGAAGGGGTAGAAGTAGGAATGGGGTGGTTCTTAGTCAGTAAGTTCTGACACTCCCTCCCGCCTCACCCAGGTGGGAGACGTCATTCGATGACTTTCCTCACTTAAAAAAAATCTACACAGTACTTAATGTGAGGCGTCTGTCTATCATTGTCTGTTGTCTCAATATCATCACAATTCATTCAGCAGTTTCTGCGTTATATAAAAAAATGATATAACAAAGAGAGGATATTTTATCGTAAACAGAAAACAATTCACTGTCCAAGGATCGATATTCTATTAATAAACGGAAATCATCTTTATGCATGCTTTGACTCTTCCTTCGATTTTATAAAGTTTGTAATGAGTTTTTTCTATCGGGACAAAGAACAGCAGGCCACTGCGGCTTGAATTCCATTATTTTGCTCCTTAAACAACTTCTGCCGTTTATTTTTGTAATAGCTTGTTTATATTCTGGACTGTTTTTGCTTGAGAGTGCTGGTTGGTTCATATTGTACTAATATTCTAATATTGAGAGCTATGACTGCCTCGTTGGCCGAGTGGTCGCAAGTGCGACTGCCAGGCAAGGGGTCTCGGGTTCGATTCTCGGGTCGGGAAAAGTATTAGTATTATTAAGTAGTTTAAAAAGTCCTGTAATAAATTGACTTTAATAAAAATTCAGTAGTAGCACGGAGTCTAGAATTGTGCTCGGTATATGGCAATAGGCTCACCCCCTATTACATGGGACTCATAACATATATAGTGAAAAGTGGGTACATTGTACAGTGGCATAATGTACACATCTCTCTACCTCTTCGGGGATAAAAGGCGTGATGTTATGTGTTGAAAGCTATGATTAGTTTTTGTTGTTTATTTTTGTTGTGTGAGGCTCCGAAACTAAGGGATCGATTTGGGACCATGGGGTAATTCACTCAATTTGTCAAGAAATAACAACATTACGTACAGTACACTTTGTACAGCAGTAACTGTACAAAGAGCTCCTGCTTAAGAGGGGGTTTGCTATAATCACCATACTAGGCAAGCGGCTTGGGGATCACTGCTGTGTCACTGATAATAGTGCCCGTTCTTCGATGGCTGTAGACGCAGGATCGGGAGCTACATGGAACATCATCATCATCATCATCAACAGCCTATAAACGCCCACTGCTGAGCAAAGCCTCTTCTCACACGGAGAAGGTTAGAGCATTAATCACCACGCTGGCTCAATGCGGGTTGGCGATTTCAAACTATAATTAGAAATTATAAGTCCAGGTTTCCTCACGATGTTTTTCCTTCACCGTTTGTCAGTGGTGTCTAAATAATCTTAGAAAGTACTTATAACTCGAAAAAAGTCACATTGGTACTTGCCGATGGTAGGTTTCGAACCCGCACCCTCATGCATGAGAAGTGGGCGTCTTAAACCTCCGGGCCACCACGACATTACACTACATGGAACAAATGTTCTAAATTCCACACAGGGCCACGTCGTAAGCGAAAACTAGTATTTTATACTTAAAATAGGTATCCAATCTTACAATTAATTGGACGACAAAGTCTAATTAAAATTATCGACAATCTTTCTCCAATATAAATAGGATGCCGGAGGATAAAGTTTCAAACGTTATTAAAATTCGAGTGTCCTTGCTCGCGGAAGCAAGGAGGTAAGAGTTTGAGAGAAACGATATTTTTTTTTCTTTTTAAATGTTGTCAATGACAATTTATATGCTATTTATTTTTAGTGTGGATGTATGGTTGTCATTTAAATGTACGATCAATACCCAATATGACTGCACGGTTGGCGGGGTGGTTGGGCAACTGGCTGCCGGGCAACGTGTCGTGGGTTCGATTCCCGCATGGAACAACTCTTTGTGAGATCCACAGATTCTTGTTCCGGGTCTAGGTGTCTTGTGTATGTGATATTGTATTTTTGTAAACGCACCCACGACACAGGAGAAAATACTAGTGTGGGGCAACGTATTAAAAAAAAATCTTTAGATTCCTTTTTTCTTATACTCAGAAAAAGAAATTATTTAAAAAAAATATTTGCTTAAAATATGTAACAATTATGCAATTACACGCCAATAATAAGTTTTCAGCACACGTCATAATTTTTGACCACAAAATGTCTAAAACTACAAACATATGTTCTTGATAAATACTTGCTTACGAGCCACACCCGGTAATTAGACTTTAAATGCTAATATCTACGTCATATTGGTAATTCCTACATCTCATGCGACCGTAAACAGTTGTATGCGATCAACAGCTTTGTTGACATAGTTATAATGATCGCATCATACTTTAACTTATTGTGAGTACGTGTTAAAAAGTTTCATATATGTCACGATATGTTTTTCAAAGACTGCCTCGTTTGCCGAGTGGTCGCAAGTGCGATTACCGGGCAAGGGGTCTTAGGTTCGATTCCCTGGTCGAGAAAAGTATTTCTGGGTTTAAAAAAATGCCAGTAGTAGCACGGAGTCTGGAATTGCGCCCGGTATATGGCAATAGGCTCACCCCTTATTACATGGGACTCATAATATAGATAGTGAAAAGTGGGAGTTACATTGTAGTGGCATTAAGTGCCGTAATGTACACCTCTGCTTACCCCTTCGGGGATAATAGGCGTGATGTTATGTTATGTGTTTTTCAAATAGTCGATAGGGTAAGTAAATTGAGAAGTTTAATAGAATTGACTAACTCTATACAAGGAATGACTATGACACATGTTTAACTTTGAAATTCAACAAATAATACTTCAACTGATTCAGGAATTGATTCCGAAATTTCTCAGATGCCCAGGTTCATTAAAATCTGGACAATACTAAACTCTTATTGGGAATCGATTTGTAAACGTAACAATAGCGACATTTCTTTGAAGAGAACTGTCGTTCAATGGACTATTGTGGATACAAGAGCAGTGGACGATAGCAACAGAAGTAACTTTGATTGGATTCAGTATTGAAATTCTAAGTACATTTTAATCTACACAGATAAATACAATTGGTGTATCTGTTTGTAATATTACAATAACCGCTTTTTACTACATGCATATGAATATTCATTCGATACACATACCAAAATACCATTGTTTACAATTTTTGTCTGTCTGTCTGTTTGTTGTTTGTGGCTAATCTCTGGAATGGCTGGATCGATTTTGACGGGAATTTTATTGGTCGGTAGCTGATGTCCCAAGGAGTAATATAGGCGTTTATTTGGGAAAATTGAAACAAAAAGAAATTATGTCCTAAAGTTCACATTCTACGCGGACGTAATCGCTGGCAACAGCTATAGTCTTAATAAAGTTTGTTTTTGCAAATAAGTTATTTACATTTGTTGTAATTTAAAGTTAAAATAAATTATTAACTGTCGCTTGATTGATCTGGAAGTCTTTGGGAAGGCAATGCACGTCCAGATTCCCAGCTCAGGTAAAATACTATTGCAATTTCAATTGCAATATTCGATGAGTACAGAGTAGTAAGGTTTTCTTATGTTACATGAGATGAGACCTATATAATACCACAACGAACAAAACCTGACATACAAATACCGTCCTAGAACAAAATAATCCTATTAATATTATAAATGTGTCATTTTGTATGTTTGTTTGTCACTCCTTCATGTTAAAACGGCTGACGGGATAGAGATAAAATTTAGAACTGGGGTAGATTAGAGCCTGGAATCACTCATAGGCAAGTATAAATAAAAAAAACTTAAAGCAACGAATAACAGTCAATTTTTATTTTGACAAAAGAATGAAATAAAACTAAAAATCTCTACCATTTCCTAAAAGGGTCTGTGTCGTGTATAGCCAACAAAATTCAAAGGGATCCATCTTTTCTATGAGGAAGTAAATAAAGGGTGTATGTAAAACGACACGGGTACTGACGTCACCACATTATGTTCCACGTGATCATGGAGTATAGCGATATGGAGTACTATCTTAATCTTATACTATTATATAAAGCGGAAGAGTTTGTTTTTTGTTTGTTTGTTTAAATGCGCTAATCTCCGTAACTACAAGTCTGATTTGAATAATTATTTTTGTGTTGGATAGCGCATTTATCGATGGCTATAGGCTATAAAACATCACGCTACGACTAATAGGAGCTGAGCAGAGAGTGTGAAACCGCGCGGAAGTAGCTAGTGTTCCCATAGAAGTTAAAACAGTTTTTTTTTAAGTGACGTTACTGTAGTATTACAGATATTATTTAATTATAACAGTAGCAACAAAGTTTCTGGGCTGTCTGGTAAATAGTCACAGTAGCTTATGTATGCCTACACCAGACAAATGTCAGCAGCACCAGTAAGTTTCATCTGTAACTGTACAGAATTTGAGGATTAAACTACACTACCGGTAATCTATGAATATGCTTGTTAAAAATTGGTTCAGATGGACATACAATTATACCAAATACACCTTTTAAAAGCCTTTTCTATTACGGCGCCTTCTATTAAATTTTCGGAGATTTACTTTTTCTTAAATCAACATAGTACTCTTTGTCTTCATACTCCATGCGTATAACCAGCCTTTATATTGTTGGCTTACAACCTTCTTGTAATAAAATGTGTTTATATCCTGTTTAGAGGTTACATAACTGATAATTTTAATAGCTTTACAGAATTAAAATGGAGTTCCCGCGCCCGTTTCCCGTTGTTTGAACGTTTAATGGAATTTCACACTCGAGTATAAGCGTAGAAATATGATTGGGATATTTTGAAATATGTTTGGAGCTGCATCATTACTTTTGTCTGGGTCTGTGCACGTATAGTATGGAAAAATACCTGTCTTAATTAGATATCTAGTCTAATATAGTGTACCTGTATAAAATTTAATACAGTCCTTCTTTTAAAATATTCTTCTGTTAGTAGTTAAAACAATTTATGAAATTCGAGAGATGTGACAGGCGCGGATAACTTTATCGCACTTAATAAAATCATCTCCACACATCCCACATTCGACTATCCATTAGCTTCGACTACCAACTTCAACTGAAAACCAATTTCAATTTTCACTTTAAGTGCGGCTTATTCCGAAAATTGTGGCTTTGTGGGCAGGATTCTGGATTTTTTTTCCCGAACCGCACTTAAACCATACATTTGTGGCTTAAATCGGGAAAGTGCTACTTAATTCGAAGTATTGTTACTAAGTTCAGGAAATTGCAGTTTAATCCGGAGAATAGGGGCTTTAGGCCCAGAATTGGGGCTCAATTTGGGGCTTAAAGGCGACCGCAAAATCCGGAATTCGTTGCATCTCTGGGATTTTGAACCAAGTGGATTAATATGGACACACAGGCAGCTCTTAGCGTTTTGTTTGTAGAGGTATAAGTAGGTGGGAACTGTAATGCAAACAAGAGGCTCGGTCGACCGCCATTAGTGCGCGACAGAACTAGGTGACAATCGATTTGTCGTGACGTGACGAACTCACGCTGATTTGTGTTATTATACCACGAATATATTTAGCTATTCCACGAAAGCCATCGATAATTTAGTTAAACAAACGCTGTACATTGACACGTGTTAAGCATATCGAAAGAAAAATCGAGATATTAAAACAAAATGCGAGGACTACGTTTACGTGGGTGTCAGTAACACATACGTAGTAGTCTAATACGTATTTTTGTATGTATTTATGAGTTCTATAAAGACGATAGGGATTATTTTATAAGCATAATCTTGGGCATATAAAGTCGGGTCGTGTTTAGTACTTAGGCTTGCAAAGCCTTTAACTAAAATGACAGCCTTTCTTCCATGGGGCAATCGTAATTACAACAGCAGTTATACCAACACCTAGCATTATTCAATTATAACAATAGGAATCTGAAGAAGCTCAATGATTTCAATTTACGTTCGGTGGACGCCCGGTGAATGAACCCGGTTATAATCGAATGAACGGATTAAATTCACGAGAGCAATTTGATATCCTTTCGGAAAATTAATTCTAATACTTCACTCCTTATTTCCTTCAAATTTTATTAGCAATATTAAATGGATTTTCTGTTTAAAGTTGACTTAGAATGCTTTGTGTAAACCAAAAATGTTTGAGGAATTTTCAAATTTTGGGTTCTCATTTTTAGGTACCTATCTATCCTTTGAGTGACCGGCGCAAAAGCCAGCCAGTTGGCACAAAAGATTTTAGTAATATTGTTACCTAACTTGTATGTATGACATGTTGTATGACTGAGTCATTGGTTCGACTTCCACCGGTTGGTTTATGCTGTGTAAGTGGTGATATATGTAAGTGTCTGCAACCCGTGAACATTAAAAAATGTATTATGTGTTATAAGGGATGCTCGTAGTCATAGATATATCGATACTGGTGGTACTCGTATCTATAAAGTTGACTATAAACCAAATTGGATCAGATTACCGTGGTTTATCTATTGCACTCCATTTTCACCAGTTATCAAAAAAATAATGTGATATCTAATAGGGATGATGACAGGGTATGAAAATTAAAAATCTAATTAGTACGTCAGTTAGGTAATGAAAATATATTAGACACGTATTTTTTATTTTGTCGTATAAGAAAACAACACTTATATAAAACGAATCAAAGTGTAGGAGTTGGAGCTAGCTACGTCATCTATACTTATAATAAATCTGTAGAGAGGTCAATTCTGTACATAAAATACATTTAAAAAATAACTATCAAGGGGTGGTTAGAGATCGCTACTGATGCCAAAAATGCAATCAGTAAAATTTTTGTCTGTCTGTCTGTCTGTCTGTATGTTCGTTATGGAAACAAAAACTACTCGACGGATTTTAACGAAATTTGGCACAATTATTCTTCATACTTCTGGGCAGGTTATAGTATACTTTTGATTGCGCTACGATCAATAGGAGCAGAGCAGTAAAGGGAAATATTGGAAAAACGGGAGAAGTTACTCCATTTTTTAAGCTTCCGTCACGTGTGCAGGCTTATAGGTTAAAGCTACATAGAAATCATGTATGACGGAAATATTCTTCTTAAAATTATATAAAAAATATTCCTCGACAGCATATGTCTATCTTTTATGGTTGACTCACAATAACACGTGAAACTCCCGATAGCTGAGCAATTCGGTGATTTCTGATTGTATTTGTCTACTCTAACGTTTACAATACTCATTCATAGACTTTACGCTGTAACTGAAAGGCCAATGGTTGAAATTAGCTTGACTCGATATTATAAATGAAAATATGTGAGTTTATGTGTATGTTTGTTACTCAGTCATATTAAAACGAATGAAGGGACCGGAATGAAATTCGGAACAGAGGTAGATTATGGTCTGAAGTGATACATAGGCATTTTACCTCTGGGATCGCGGGCGAAGCCGCTGGCAGAAGCTAGTTTTAGAGTATAAATCGTACTCAAAACTGACGTCATGCGATATTTCAAATCAATAGAAAAAAAAATACGTGTCTAATGTTTTTAAATAATCTACCAGGCGGACATTAAAATAAAAAATAGTCAATTACCTAGCCTATTGTATCAATTACTAAATAATCACAAATGTAGGCTCAGTAACATAACTGAAAATTAAAAAAAGAACCTCCCCCAATCTCTTCCAGCCGGCCTATCTGGAAGTCGTTGAGGGAGGCCTAAGTAACAGTGGACGTCTTACGGCTTATATGATGATAATGATGATGATGAAAAAAGATAATAAGCCATGGAGTCAATTTCAAGAATCAAACTTTACCAAATACCCGTTCTCGCTCACAATATTTATCATCATCATCATCAACAGCCTATAAATTCCCACTACTGAGCAAAGCCTCTTCTCACACGGAGAAGGTTTGAGCATTAATCACCACGCTTGCTCAATGCGGGTTGGCGATTCCAAACTTATAATTAGAAATTATAAGTCCAGGTTTCCTTACGATGTTTTTCCTTCACCGTTTGTCAGTGGTGTTTAAATAATCTTAGACATTACCTACATATAACTCAGAAAAAGTCACATTGGTACTTGCCGTTGGTAGGTTTCGAATCCTCATGCATGAGAAGCGGGCGTCCTAAACCTCCGGGCCACCACGACACATATTCACTTAAACTCTATTCTGTGACTAGTATAGTCCAAAATGAAAACCTAGTGTTTACGTACATTAGATGTGGTTAGAGCACATTTAGCGATGGTTTCAGCTATTAACGTTATCAGGGTTATATGCCGTTACCGGTATGGGAAGGTTTTATTACGTCCCTATGTAGCTGGGGGTTAAAGCAAGCGGTATCATTTTTTGATGTCGCAGTTGAGGTTATGTGCTGTGTGTTAAGATGTTCCCGATTTCCTTAGTGTTAAAGTGAGGGGTTTGTCATGAAGAGTATTAGAGCTAGGAGTCACTTATGACTCAAGAAATAGTCAGTTTCTTGAACTCGTTTAGGTCTTTGTTAAATGGCTATGTATGCTATCTGTTTTTTATCTGGTATTAAAGAGTAGATACTACAGAGTAAAAACGTCAAAGATGTATGACTTTGGAGTGAATCTTAAATTGCTTAGAGTCGTTAGTTAAGACTGGCAATGACCAATGAAAGGAAATCTATTAAAAATACCCAAATGATTTAACAATCTTCAAGAAAAACTGACTGACAACAGATTTTCCTAAAATTGCCTTATCTAGACGTGTCAATTTGCGATTGCGATTGACATTCAATTTACCTCTGAGAAGATTGGAAGTCACACCAAGGGTAAAATTTATTTTTGATAACTGACTGATGATTCTATTATTGACAATTTTCCTCATGATTTTAGTTATGGATAAAGATCGCGGCTTTAAATTAAAAAAATGTTATTATGAAGGCTTTTATTGAACATACGTTTCAACGATTTAGTGACACTAGTTCTAAATACGGTCTTGAGTTTGGTTACTAGAATCATTCATTACCTATTGAACATCGATAATGGTTCAGCAGATAAGAATTTTTTTTAAGCAACAATAAAATAACTGCAAGTTTTACGGTTTTAGGGTGGTGCAGTTGCTATACCTACAAGGGACAACAAAGTACGGGGACCACGATTAAAAATACATGCATACATAACATCACGCCTTTTATCCCCGAAGGGGTAGGCAGAGGTGCACATTATGCCACTGTACAATGTAACACCCACTTTTTACTATTTATGTTATGAGTCCCATGTAATAGGAGGTGAGCCTATTGCACTATACCTCATATATCTCATATACATAGAGATTTTTTTAAAACTCAGTAATACTTTGCCGGGCCCGGGAATTGAACCCGAGACCCCTTGACCGGCAGTCGCACTTGCGACCACTCGGCCAACGATTAATAAATGATGAAATATCATAATAATGTATAGTGAAATTGATGTAATACTTAGCTCATTGTCATTTATGTATTTACATTTTAGGTACAGTTATTTGAAAAAGGATATCAAATATTTGACTAAGATCAAGTTGCCAAGCAGAAGAAAGTAATTATCAGCCATATTTTATCAAACTGTCACTGTGACGTCAACGCTTTGTTAAATACACGTTACGTCGGAAAACCGGTGACGTCATCACGTTAGATAAGACTATAAGACAAGTCTTAAAGAAAGAAATTCCTATTTATTACATAAGTTACATAATATTTCGCCTTTTATACCCGAAGAGTTTTTTTTATGGCATAAGCCGGTAAACGAGCAGACGGATCACCTGATGGTAAGCAATCGGCGTCGCTCATGGAGACTTGGAACACCAGAGGCGTTACAAGTGCATTACCGGCCTTTTGGGGATTAGGAGTTTGAGGATCGTTGGGGTTTCAGGAATTGGGGAAACTGGGGAAGGGGAGGGTAATTGGAAAAACAACGCAAGCGTTGCTTCACGTCGGTTTTCTGTGAGGCCGTGGTATGACTCCGTTCGAGCCGGCCCATTCGTGCCGAAGCATGGCTCTCCCATACTTAAAAATTAGAGTTAGGCAAAGGTGTACATAAATGTACTTACTTTTCACCAGACATGTTATGAGTCTCTTGTTAACAGATATCAGATCAACAGACGAAGCCACATTACTATTAGATTATATTTTCTATGTTATTTCATTGAAATTAATTTCTATTTGCCCCACACTAGGATGTTCTCCTGTATCGTAGGTGCGTATACAAACATAAAATTTAACACATGACAACCAAACTCGAAACAACAATTTGTGGATCACACAAAGTGTTGATCACCAACCGCCCCACCACCGCACCAACCGTGCAGGCAGTATAATATGAGTCTATTTTTACATACGAAGAGTTTTGCCATAATCACTACGCTTGGCAGGCGGGTTGTAGATTTTGAGGGGATCCCAGACTCCCTAAATTACGAATATTGTTGAAAACTTGAAATTCCCAATAGTAATTCAAATGGCAACCAAAAGGAACTAGACAACAATTTTACTAGATAAACAACAACCATTGTATTGGTCAAAGAACATGGGAATTCCAGGACAATCGTTGAAAAGGCGAAGGTAGCAGTGATTAATGATAAGGCAGGTGAAGAGAGGTCGAGTTAATTGTTTTCTAACTTAATGTAGCTGTACAAAGGGCGAACTTCCTGACCTTACATTAAGGGTGCGGGTTATGCGGGAATCCATCACAACGAATGTACCTATAGAGAAGTGGAGGATGTGTCTAAGTGGTCACGTGATCAACATAAATTAATCCCTATCAATCTATCTATCTATTCGTTTGTTTCTGACTATCTGGTCAACTTAGATAGAGTTGCACGGTTAGTTTTTTCGCACAAGTAAATACTGATTGAAGAAAAATTCGTTTTAATTTCAATAGGGTTGCAATTCAGAGAAGGTTTGTTTGCAGGGTTCAATTTTAATGTTTGCACAGAATTGTGCTATTAACTAAATATAATATCACGCTGTTATGTGTAGACACTTAGACAGAGGTTTACATTACGGCACTTACTGCCACTGTACAATTTAACGCTTACTTTTCACTTTCACTATTTGTGTTATGAGTCCCATGTAGGGTGTGGTCCATTCCCATATACCGGGCACAATTCCAGACTCCGTGCTATTACTAAGAATTTTTATTTTAAAATAAACCCAGTAACATATTGCCATCGAATCCCAGACCACTTGCCCGACAGTCGCACTTGCGACCACTCAGCCAACGAGGCGGTCTATTAATTAAACTAAATAGTACATTGATCAATCGCTATAATGAAGCTATTTTTCGTTCCCGATTGGCTGGTAAAAGTGTTATCTTATCCATAATATCGTTATGGCTACAGTGGTGGTGAAAATTAGTTAGGGGTATCAAATTCAAAGTTGCCGAGCTGGATAGACTGAGAGGCATCCCGTGTCGTGGTATTTATCACGTCAACACTGTGATGAAATAGAAGGCTGGCTATCCATCTAGTGCGCTGTCTGTCGAATGGGAGAATGGCTTGACATGTAGTAGTATAGTATCAAGTGTCGTTGTTTTTTTAAAAGTGTGGATAGGCCATGCTTCGGCGCGAATGGGCAGGCTCGACCATAGTGACACCACGGCCTCACAGAAAACCGACGTCGTTTTCGTCACGGAGTTCGTTCACGTCGGCGTTCCGTCGTGTAAGTGAGGTTACTGGAGCCCCAATTACACCCTATCAATCCCATAAAAAAATATGGTAAACATTTGTAAAATTAATGTTTAAGATTTTGGAAGTATCAGTTTACTTGTACTGGGTGGCACTTAGGTCATCATATTAAATTGAAAAGGGTTTATTATGAGTCTGTTCAAACACAAAAACAGACATGAAATAAACAATTTAACTTAAAATAAATGTATTTCTCAGACAAAGTATTGAACGCGTGGTGTCGAATTAATAACCTAAGCGTCACTCGGTATGGCTGCTGCACAACAGGATTGAGTTCCTGACACTTATGGGTGTAATTTACCTACGTTTTGGGGTTATGGGTGAGATTGTGATTGACTGGGAGAAAATGTCATATGGCATTTCTACCTTATTTTTGTGTGCATTAAAGAGTTAATGAATAAATAAATAAATAAATTGTATCGATGTATGCAAAACAAGGGAAAAAAGTTACGTGAGGGCCAAGCACGAATAACTACCGCATTCGTATCGTAACAGTATCGAGCGAGTTAAGCGTTCTGATTGGTTGGTTCACTTGAGCCGGCCAATCATTGCGCCGAACACGCTCGATACTATTACGTTACGAATGCGATAGTTATTCGTGCTTGGCAGTGGCACTCTGTAGTTTCGATACAACGGTCGAATCTACTACCGAAAAACAATATTTCGTTCGACTCGATAAACACCATGACTTCACACAATCACACAAAAATGAACACAATCACCCCTGTAATAAACAACATTTTCCATTAAACATAATAATTCTTGTTGCTATGATTTCAGTCGCTGAACAGATTTCAGTGACGACTGCTGCTGAAATATGCTAATCAGTGTTATAAATGCAAATGAATGCTGAAACAATGTTGACAAGTATCGTATGATTTCATATTTCATGCGCAGTGCGTGTCATGGGTAAATTTTGATAATATGCTATTGTTAAAGGGGATTTGGGTGGAAAGTGGCGTGTGATGGTATAGGCATAATTAATTAGTGGTGTTTATGATGTCTTTATGGTGTTTTGTGAGTGGGTAGGTAAAGGCATGTAGTATACAGTATGGAATTTTGAAAAACATCTAACGCAAGTAGTGTATGGTCAGTGTTATTTAAAAATGTACCTAAATATACCTAGCATTATGGTGTTTTCTTCAATGGTTATATTCAAAGGTTTTCTAAAACCACCCATTGGGTGTTACATTACTTCTGTCAATCAACCAAATATATTCCTTTGGGATTTAAAACACGATGTTATATTTATACCGAAAGATAAATCCATCGACTACAATTGCGTGGATAAATAAATAAACACTAACTAGAACAAAAGAAATCATTTACAGACAAATAAAAACAATTGCCAGCTACAGATATTATTTTAGATAGGTACCGTACGTTTGTAAGATTCGTTATTTCACGATTCCCAAGAGATCATAAAACAATAGTACAAGAAAAACGTATATACTTAAACCGTTTGAAACAATAAAGTAAAGTATATTCTATACAATATGTAGTAGAAAATATAAAGAAATGAAAATACGTTATCATATATTTGCTTTGTTTAGTAATCCAGAGCGTAAAAGGAAAAAGTCTTCAAAGTTCACGATCAAAGGGCACGTTTTATTTCAGTACTCGTGGTAGTACACGCGGCTTCACCCGTGTAATTACAAGAATAGAAACGAAACTATAAGATTGTCCAGCCTCCCTAAAGATTTTCTACATACAGAGTTGAGGGAAGCCAGTAGATGCAGGTGGCGAGTTGTCGTTCGACGTGGAGGACTAAGGTTGCTTATGGGTCGACGTTCTCCATCATAGGCTACATCATCGTTTACCACCAGGCGAGATAGTGGTCAAACGTCAGTCCCGTCTAATATAAAAGAAAATGAGGGAGGCCTTGGTCCAGCAGTTGACGTCTTCAGTCTGTTGATGATGATGATATATATCATGCTATCATTCCGTTGTGATGTGAAAGAAAGAAAAACAAAGAAACGTGCGCACGTTTGTCTTGATAATATATCAGTAAAGATAGGTTGTATGTAGGTAAAGAGAAAGTCCTAGGGTGGGGGCAATCAGACCCGAGCGTACGGCGCGTCGCGTTCCGCGCGCGCCTCAAAGAGCCATCATACCAGCACAGATGGAGCCCAACAAGGCCGATGCCGATTTGGAGCCGCGGAGAACCTAACGGGTTACCGGGGTTCCGGCTCGACGTGCAGGAGAAGGAACGGGGTGGTATTTAGTCAGTAAGAGTCTGACACTCCCTTTCGCCCTGACCGTAGCGGGAGAAGTCATTGGATGATTTTACCTCTCAAAAAACAAAAAAAAAATGAATGCAATGTTCTTTTTTAAAATAAATAATTTTTTCGTCATATTTTGAAACGCTGGCCATAAATAGCTTACAGATTTCCATTTGTAAATGTCAAACAAAACTAGATTGTTTCATACTTGATTTGTTACCAAACGTAGCTCTGCCGTGTAAGCCTCATAAGACATGTAAATTCATACATTCCACGTTTCTTATCTTCAACAAAAAGAAATATGATTTCCAGACGCTTTTATTTTACGTGAAAAATTCAAAATACGTGAAGATTTTAGTCTTTATATTCGTTATTTTGTGAAACAAAAGGTGTGTATTTGGCGTACAATGGAATAAGTGTAGGTACAGCTTAGAAGGTAAATTGAAGACATCATTTATTAATGTGATAGTGTGTTTGTTTGTCCTTCTTTCTCGTCAAAATTGAATGAAGATTTGATGTGTTTTTTTTTGTTTAGATATCATGTAAACTTCAGAAAACTGATTTTTGACAAACTGTTTTTTACAGGGTGTGTTCTATTATCTTCACAAAGAAATTGTATAATGCGTTATTTCCAAAATATGTATCTCTCATCAACAATGGATAACGCTGCTATTTTTTTAAAGGATTTCTTATTAAATAGTTTTTCTAATCATGATTCTTTTTTCATTGGCGAGGCCATGAGGAAAAATGTGTATATAATAATGAATTAGTTTCTGTAGTTTAGACATCTATACATAACATAACATAACATCACGCCTTTTATCCCCGATGGGGTAGGCAGAGGTGTGCACAGAAGTAACACCCACTTTTCACTATTTATGTTATTAGTCCCATGTAATAGGGGAGCCTATTGCCATATACCGGGCACAATTTCAGACTCCGTACTACTACTGTCATTTTTTTAATAACCCAGTAATACTTTGTCCGACCCGGGCATTGAACCCGAGACCCTTGCCCGGCAGTAGCACTTGCGACCACTCGGCCAACGAGGCAGTCATATCTGTATACATATATATACCTCTATACATGATTCACATACTCTGGCTATAGGCACGTCGATACTATAGCGAACTAATCTTAGATTCAACCACTAAATGGATTTCGATGCTCGTTGCATTGTCTCGACAAACCACAAATACGTCATGCTCGTGTCTTCCCTAAGGCTTATGCCTAGTCTACCTATGTAGACTAAGGCAAGGCTGGAATATGTTTTGTCTAGGATGTTCTATAGATTTTTGTTGACATTCGACAGTGCCTTTCTGATCTAATTGAAATAATTAATGATTATGACTTTGAGTTCGATCCTAAATTTAATATCTATGGTCCAGAATAAGAATGGCGTATTTTTTATGAATTTTAAGAATGTTCAGCATTTTGGAGATCAATACCAGATTGATTTTAATTTTATCTGTGTAAATATTAAATGGTTTTTATCGAAGAAAGTTGGATAAGTAAGTTTAATCACCCATTTAGAAGCAAAAAGCTCATAACTGGAATAGGGCGGTTAAAAAGCTAATGAAAATCAGGTAATTGTGAGAGAAAATTCCAAATTCAGATCGGTTCATTGCATTAGTTAAAATTCCGTGACAAAATCCGGGACCAAAGTTAAAACTAATGTTAACGTTGTTTCCACTTTCGTTTAAAACTTACTTCCTATTAAATTGTGGTATATTTTAGAGTGCGCTTGGAAAACACGTTCTGTCCTTTATAACAGGAATTACTGAAATAATAAAGAGGAATATTCTAGAAATTTTGTCTCGGAAATTCGTTCTGTGGTTTGGGGTTTTGTTCACCCAAAATGACCTAAATTGTTTTTGCATTTTGTGTGGGACACTATGAAGCTCTTCACTATGAAGAGAGACTGGAGTAGTTGTTTCACGGATAGTTTGTTACATATTACAACTTGACGAACAAAATTCCAAAATTGATCAGCTTCAAATGAGAGGTGATAACTTCATTACCAATTATTGTCTTTGAGGGGTTGGGGGGGGATCATCCAATGACTTCTCTTACCTTGGGTGAGACGAAAGCGAGCTATCACACTCTTACTGACTAAAAATCAGCCCTGCATGGTTGTTTGCAGTCCCGTCACCGATCAATGACTTCATATTTACGAATGACCACTAAGACACAATGATACGTGGAACAACAAACCCTGGTCTTTTAAAATAGTGAAGACTGTGAAGGGTTTCCTATAAGATTAGAGTGCCGCGCCGTCTCCATAAAATAGGCATTACCATAAAAAATATGGTTTAGATCCTGTAGTTTTCTTTTATGATAGAATAATGAAGGTCTGATGTGAATACGAAAGGGTTTGCATAGATTATTTAAGGACCATTGAGTGTTATACATTTTGAAGTAAATGGGGATATTCAATGTAAATATTTCTTCTGTTATAGATTGTTAGAAGTCAAGTGCCTCCGTAAATTGTGCCTCTGTTTTCGATATGCGGGGATTATCCCTTGTTATTTTTAAGGACATATTTGTTAGGCGTTGGTGTAGAAAATACGAGAACATTTATTGTTATTCGTGTAGATATTATTTTATAGAATTCATTACTGTGGAATTTAACATGTAAGAAGGTGGTTTGTGGTCATTGTAAGGGACTAATTCAAATGCCGATCTTATACATATGATATTTCATCTACATGAATAGGGATGATGACAGGGTATGAAAATTAGAAATCTAATTAGTCCGTCGGTTAGGTAATAAAAAAAATTTTAGACAAGTATTTTTTTATTTTGTCGTATAAGAAAACAATACTTAGATAAAACGAATTAAAGTTTAGGAGCGGGAGGTAGCTACGTACGAGTATAAATCGTATTAAAAAGTGACGTCATGCGATATTTCAAATCAATATATCTTCGAAACTATTCGTAAGAAAATAAAAAATACGCGTCTAATGTTTTTAAATAATCTACCAGACGGATATTAAAATAAAAATTTGTCATCTACCCGATTGTGAGTATGTTGAAACCATGTTAAATATGTCTTGACCTTTTTGGTGTATGTTTGTAACAACGACCATACAGCCTATATGAGGTCGTTAGGGTATAACAATATATACAAATTATAACTGGTTAGACCTTTTAAACTACGCTCTAGAGGTTGTATATGATTAACATATTAAGAAAATGTTCCCGTACAATACAAACAATTTTCATCCATGTTATTATTCCCAAGTACCTAATAGAAGAGATAATAAAACTCATTTTGGAGTGTACGTAGACTGAAACTATAGTTTTGTGAACAATTAAATAAATAAATATATCTATAGTCCACAACGATGTCTATTCTCTAACACTGTAGATACTGATTTAAGACATAAGAAACATAACATCACGCCTTTCATCTCCAAAGGGGTAGGTAGAAGCACATTACGGCGCTTAGTGCCACTGTACAATGTAACACCCACTTTTCACTATTTATGTTATGAGTCCCATGTAATAGGGGGTGAGCCTATTGCCATATACCGGGCACAATTCCAGACTCCGTGCTAGTACTAAGATATTTTCTGATTTAAATAATTTATTTTGTGTTGGATAGCGCATTTATCGAGGATGGCTATAGGCTATAAAACATCACGCTACGACCAATAGGAGCTGAGCAGAGCGTGTGAAATCGCGCGGAAGTAGCGAGTTGCAGTATAAATGGTATACTTCTGCAAACAAAAACATTCTTCTACTAAATACAGTGGGTACTAGCAGCCTAAATAAGTAAAATAATAGAAGTACTCACTCCAAACGTGGACACTCCACCCTCGATGCTTATCGTCCTCGCTGTTCCCTGGGGCCTGCATCGGAGATTCAGCTCCCTCAGACTCTGGCAGTGTCCTCCAGCGCTTCAGCAGTTCTTTGGTCTTATCCTTCGTCTTGTCACATGCCTGACGCCAATTGGTGAAGTATTTACGGGAGACCTTCGGGCTGGACAGTGACTTGGACTTGGAATCTTGTCTGGAGACAAAATGAATCGATTATTTGTTTAGCTAACACTTATGTATGTAGAGTAGCCGGCATGTTAAGCTACTTCAACTTATTAAACGTTTTCGCGGATTTTCGACTTAATGATTAAACGATAGAGTTGAAAATTGAATAACGGAATTTGACAGTAAGGTGTAGCTGGATCTGCTGGTGACTCTGCGTTTAGTGGTTTTGGAAGCCGGGTGATGACAATGGTAACTGCATTTTAATGTTTATTTGATTACTTTCTTATGTTTGCGCGGGTGTGACACGTGTTTTCGTCATTTGTTTATCTCTGAACATGAGAATTAGGGTTCTTGTTTGAAATCGAATCAGGGTTATAGATAGGTAGTTGAATTAATCACATATCACACTTTTGCACATGCAAATTAAAAATAAAAGAAAAAGTTTACATAATTTGAAAAAACGTTGCCCCACTCTAGATTATCTCCTGTGTCGTGGGTGCTTTTACATACAAGTTCACATACACATAACACCCAGACACAAAACAACAATTTGTGGGTTACACAAAGAGTTGCTCCGTGCGGGAATCGAACCCATGTGTCGCGAGTAGAGCGGCAGCCGGTTGCCCAGCCACCACACCAACCATGTAGGATCCAAGTAGGATCGTCGTATAAGATCAGATGCACCGTCAACTTAGTTTCTACCAATTGTAGTGAGTATAAACAAAAATAAAGATACTACGCTCTTACTGAAAATTGTTATCTCTCTCATACTAAGAAAATCAACAAAAAAGAATATACCGTTCATTCCTGACTTTCACTTTCAAACATAAACCATAGTACCTGCCTATATTAAAGGTAGCACCACCGTAAGTTGTAAGTTACACAAACACTTCGGAAGAATACTTGAAGAACTTGTATTGTGGGCGTCCTGTCCTTGTGTTCGTGCTGTAACTTATTGATTTTTCCCTTTTGAATATGTAAACAGCTGTGACAATGAGAAACGCTCAGCATGCAATATTTCCCCGTATGTTCGTATGTATTTGTCGCCGCTGACAAATCGGCGAGCGATCAGTTTCAGCTTGCGAACAAATTGCGCGCTGTTTTTGTACTGCAATTTACGATTCAGTGCGTATATTGGAGGGACACTTTTAGTAGGTTATTTTTTCAAAAATATGATGTAATATTAACATATATACATAACATCACGCCTTTTATCCCCGAAAGGGTAGGCAGAGGTGCACATTATACCACTGTACAATGTAACACCCACTTTTCACTATTTATGTTATGAGTCCCATGTAATAGAGGGTAAGCCTATTGCCATATACCGGGCACATTTCCAGACTCCGTGCTACTACTGAGAATATTTAAAAACCCAGTAATACTTTGCCCGACCCGGGAATCGACCACTCGGCCAAAGAGGCAGAGCAGATGTAATATTACTTAAACGTTATTGCTGGTACCTATATGTTAAGACCTATTAACTTTGATTCATAAGATCAATATTTAATGATCAGTCATTTCATTCGATAAAGCCATAAGTACATGTTCACTTCATAATGGCTAGATCTCTTTGACTAGATTTTAGTATAACATTGTTCTCGCACAATCCAAACAACAAAACTATGTAACTAGAGAATTGTATTGTGAACCTGATTCAAAAAGAGTATCCTATGGAGTTTTTTGCTCGTTCTTCTCTAAAAATCTACACCTTGGAATGAGCAATATCGAATAAAATAACAAACATATTATGACTTTCGTGAGACATATTAAATTAATTATTATGTTTTCGGCTTACTCATGTAACTGTTTGACGAGGAACTCGACTAGTTTCAGGCCATGATAGAAACTTATACTCAGTAGTAGCGCGACAGTCGCCGCATTGCGTGTCACAAAATGCTGCTCATGAAAGTAGTCGAGTTCCTCGTCAAAAAGTTACGTGAATAAGCCGAAAACATAATAATTAATATGTATAATTTTATTGTACATCATATGTAGATACTTAAAACAAATATGAACATTTAAATACTACTTAAATCTACTATATCATGACCATGACTGACTACGGACGTCTCTAGGGGCAGACAAAATGAGGCATTTTTAAGGTTTACAACAAGTATTACAGCGAGACATAACATTCCTACTTACTGGGTATAAAAGACCGTCGTACGTAGTCGTCTAGTTTCGTTTCTATCCCTTCATTCCTAGCACTAGACTCTTCATTTATGTTTGATGGCGTCTATAAAGTCTACTGAACGAGTAAACCTCTAAAGTATCATTACATTATCTATAAACATTACACTAGGCTCTTTGTTTCACGAATAGGTCAGTTTGACCGGAGTAATACAACAGTAGCACAAACGAAACCGGCTTGAAACCACATTTGCGTTGTGTTTCGCCGTGTGAGCGAGGTTATCGGAAACCCACAATTTTTTTTTTATAACCAGTGTGTCTTCAAGGCCCGAGTGAATAGGTTGCTTATGGGCCGACGTGCTCCATCGTAGACAGCATCATCGCTTACCACCAGGCGAGCTAGCTTTCAAACGTCTGCCCATCATATATAAAAATAAATTTAAAAATCGAACACGAAATGGATGTGTGTCTGAATTTGTATATTTGTATATGCACCGAGATATGCACCGATGTAACAACGGCATAGAAAAAAGTCCTAGTATAGGTTAAAATTAAAGAACATATTAATTTTTTCGTTTGAAACAGGATGGTGGATAGATTTCAATAAATATGGCATCATCTGTGTCGTAGCCAAAAACTAAAGGCAACCATACAGACAATAAATTATAACCATTGTTATGTGACTTTCAACGCATTGTTTTGAACAGTAGTAAATCCTTACCGTTAGTTTAACCAATAAATCATAAAGTTAAACCGGCACTGAAACTTGGCATCGAGATCCAACTAAACTGATTACATGTTTACGAATATTTCTGGTCACGAAACATGCCGTTATTAAGGGACCTCCTAAGTACCTAAGTCATCGATCATCTGGCGGCCATGATGGATTACGATACCTCTCAATTAAGGCTTTTTGACCCCTTTTTATAGGTATTGTGTTTATATTGACGTTATCGGGGCTTATCGGATATTTGAGCTTGTGTATTGAGATTTGTTAATTGTATTTGTTTTGTGGTTGATGTACATACATACTTAATGTACATGTAAATGTTTTTATCATGGTTTTTGTATGATAAACTTCTACTAAAAGTTTAAGGCCTGAATCTAATTATAACTCAATATTATAGAGATAGAGATATATTCTTTAGTAGTAGTAAAACATGAGTAATTACAATGAAGGTGTTTTTCTGGTTATAGAGTCTACATGTTTTGCCATTTATGGCGTACTAAATCAATCATTATGCAGACAATACCAAAATCTACAATCAATCAATACAAAATCAAATGTCAAAGTTTTAAAGGAAAAAAAATATTAATTATAATGTAAATGAATAACAATAAAAATCACAACTCAAACAGTTTAAATTATAAATAAAACCTTTCAAAATTCATCATTCGATAAAGTATAATTCAAATTCCAAAATCTTTCCTAAATTCACAGTAATTCTATTTAACAGGGTAAACACGTAAAACTTCACCGTAACATCAATAAAATCAAGCTGAATGAAACACTTTAAAGTTTTCATTACTGTAACAAGATATGCACTTTGGAAATGTTTCAGCCATAATGAACGAGAACTTTATACTGTTTGGCAGCCATCTTAGTTCTTTTGAGTTCAGTTTTAAAATCTAGGTTATGGTTGAAATATTCTCGTCTGATGCTTTGAGGATGCGCGAAGAAGCATCGATGCATATTTCAAAGGATTGTGTTTTGCTATAACACATATACGTACTCGATATACGACCTATTTGGCAAAATGTAGCAGTTTGTTTATTTTCTTACTTGTCTACAATAATATTATCAAGCAGAAAGATTTTATTGCTGTTTGTTTTGGATTGAATAGTCTCCTAACATATTGTATCGATTTCAACAATTCTTAGACTATTGGAGAATACATACATAACATAACATCACGCCTTTTATCCCCGAAGGGGTAGGCAGAGGTGCACATTATACCTCTGTACAATGTAACACCCACTTTTCACTATTTATGTTATGAGTCCCATGTAATAGGGGGTGAGCCTATTCCATTTCGTTACTCATTTTGTTTTGCGTTTGGTTCTTACATATTTGATTCAAAATATGGAACATAACTAAGATACGATACCGTAAAGTGGATATATAAAGTGTGTGAAACAAAATCCTTCTTCTTAGGTTTATTATTGACTTGTATGTTTTTATTACGGACGCATATAAGTATGCAAAATGGAACATGAACTTTGTATTTGTTCTGATGCATTTTTCTTATAAAATGCTTCAGATAATTATGTTAGGATTAATTCGATTTTCTTTGTATTTCGATTGATATTTTCATAATTAAATTAGAGCAAATAAGCAAAGACAAACTGAGAAAGGGTTATTAAATATTATTTTATTAATTTTTGTGGTACTCGGACGATTCCAAAAAATACGTAAAATTCAACTTATTATAAACTACGTATAAGATTAAATAGGAAATGTTTACAATCAGTATCATAGCTTCCTCCAACTCACCTTTCTAAAGTCTCTTTAGAGCTATCACTAGCCTTAGAGAGTCTCCTTTCCCGTCTTAGAGCAGCATCTTCACTCGGCGACTTCTCTGGTGGTAGCCTCAACTCCTTCTCACTCTTACTGCTGGACCTCGAGGACTTGCCTTCGTCCCCACTGTCTCTCTTCACTGATAGCTTCACGGGGGACAGGCTGCCAGGCTTGTCATGCTTCTTCACCTCCATACTGATGAGTGGGCGGCCGTCATCGTCGTCTTCCTTTGAAAGTAGAAAATTTGGTTGTTAATGATATGGGAGGGGAGTAACTGGTAACGAAAGGGTTAATATGCATTATCTATTTTAGTACAATTACGACGTAAAGCCAATAATAATCTTTTCTGAAAATTTTCTCTAATATGAAATCTTATTCTTTTTTTGGTTTCTCGAGGGATATTTAAGGTACTAAGGTACTAAGGTACTAAGGTACTTAGATAGTTTACAAATAAAAGCCACAGAACCTATCTACTCTACTGGCCAGTACGGTTATCTCTGTAATCCTACACAACAATCCACCAATAAAACAATTCGATATTTTCACAAACGATTCGAAATAACGATCAAATAAACATTACATCTTCATTTAAAATGCACAATGCAACGGAGATAAAATTGTATCATTAATATATCGGAACATGTTGATTTATTTCACAAATTAATTAAATTCTGCAATATTATTTTATTATTACGTTACGGATCAAAACGAAGCTAATTTTGCATTTACGATATCCAATTTAATGTGTAAAGTAAATTCAGTTTTATTGATTCAAATAATAATTATTTGTAGCATTTTTTAACATAAATGTATCATCCTGCTACACTTATTACAAAGAATTAACGAAATATAGTCACAGAGGGACGCTGCTCATGAGGAAGAGTCCCTCTGTGACTCGAAACTAGTAGAACTAGCTTTTCTCAGCATATTTACGTGAGTTAATCGTTATTTTTACTTAATTCGGTATGTCTCACGATAGTTATTATAAGAATATACAAATACTTAAATTAATTGTAAAATGGTCTAGCTAGAACACATTCTAAGCCCTACAACTAATATGGTTGGAATATTTCGAGATGTAGAATTGCCTCTAGGGATAATTGTGTATACTTATACATGAATGCTTAAAACAATTATTAAACATAATATTATAATGTAGACACAATATAAAATAGAATCTCTAAATCGCAAAGCGCAAATTTCGAGAACAGCTTTTTTGTGGGATAAGCCGGTAAACGAGCAGACGGATCACCTGATGGTAAGCAATCGGCGTCGCCCTTGGACACCTGGAACACCACAGGCGTTACAAGTGCGTTACCGGCCTTTTGGGATTAGGAATTTGAGGATTGTTGGGGATTCAAGGATAGGGGAAAAAGAGAGGGGTAATTGGGCCTTCGTAACCTCACTCACACGACGAAACACAACGCAAGCGTTGTTTCACGTCGGTGTTCTGTGAGGTTGTGGCTCTCCCACACTTAGCAGTTCAGCTTCTATGCTCATACATAGAAGCTGAACTGATTTCGCTAATTCTTTTTATGGTGGGTTTGTTATTATTAGAAGAATTTCTCCAAGACGCGCAAAATATTTTTCAATGCGAATAAAAAGTTCGCGGGGTCCGCTAGTTATTAATAAAACGTAGTTTGTAATTCTTTCGAACAACTCAACAATTTATTTTCAGACCAAAGTCAATATAGACATCTTAAAAGTTTCCATAGACAATTGATAGGTGGCGATAGTTAGTTTAAATATTTTTTTGTTGCTAAACAAGGCATAAACAACAGTGCTTATCTTACACAATGTATATTGTATAGTGCAGCCATTATACCAGTTATTTATTATCGCCATTATCTACGAGTTAGGTTTGCCTCATATGGCAATGAACTGGATATAATTTTCATATTATCTAATATGGTTTTAGTATAACATGCGCGCGGAGGCACGTCGCCGGGGCGAAACTCCGCTGCCGCGCCAGATAAGTGCGTGGCGGGATGAGCTCCGGCGCGATCTCATGGCGGAATGGCAGCAACGACTGTCGCAACCGAGGGCTGGGCTCGCTGCCATTGCAGCGGTAAGTCCCCTCTTTGAGGAGTGGCTTGAGAGACGCTACGGCGTCCTCACCTACCGCCTGACGCAGGTCCTCACCGGACATGGAAGTTTCGGGAGGTACCTGTGTCTGATGGGGCGGGAGGAAACGCCCGGGTGTCATCACTGCGAGGACCGCCCTGAGGACACGGTGGAACACACAGTGGGAGAATGCCCTGCGTGGGCTGAGCACCGCCGTGCCCTCAGGGAAGTGATCGGCGATGGCGACCTCTCGCGTCCGGGCCTAGTGCAGGCCATGATGCGGAGCGAGGGGGACTGGGATGCCGTCTCCTCCTTTTGCGAAGCAGTCATGCTAGCTAAGGAGGAGGCGGGACGCGTGAGGCAGCGAAGCGCTGCCTCCTCGCAACCCAGCCATCGCGAAGGACACACCGGGCGTCGGGGATCGCGGGACGATCTCCGGCCACCGTAAGCGCGGGCCTGCGGACGGCGAGCATGGGTGGCTCCCCGTCCGACCAGAAACAGACCCGAGCGTACGGCGCGTCGCGTTCCGCGCGCGCCTCAAAGAGCCATCAGACCACCACAGATGGGGCCCAATAGGGCCGATGCCGATTCGGAGTCGCGGAGAACCTAACGGGTAACCGGGGCTCCGGCTCGACGTGCAGGAGAAGGAACGGGGTGGTTTTTAGTCAGTAAGAGTCTGACACTCCCTTTCGCCTCACCCAGGCGGGAGCAGTCATTCGATGATTTTCCCCCCTTAAAAAAAAAAAAAAAAAAAAAAGGGTAGCATCTTTTCGCAATCAAGATATAATGTAGGCCCTTTTGTTATGGGTATGATCGGGGAGTATTTAAATTGTGTTTTTTCTTAATTTGTTGTTTTTTGCTTATAGGTGCTATTAATAATACTGATACACAACTGTACAATAGTTTTTACTTTTTGTTTATTATTACATAACATAAAATCTCCGAAGGGGTAGGTAGAGGTGCACATTACGGCACTTAATGCTACTGTATAATGTAATACCCACTATTTACTGTTTACGTTATGAGTCCCATTTATTGCGGGTGAGCCTATTGCCATATACCGGGCATACTATATAACATGTTGTATATATCATATCGTTATAACCACATTAATCTATTCAATAATCTTCTCATGTGAATGGTTTCATCTGTATCTGCATTGAGTGTGGTTACTGCGCCAAGAACACACGCAAGACAGTTAGATACATATATGTAGAAGCTTTGTAATTCAACTGCAATGTATGAAAAGTGCAATATTTACCTGCACGTACTCTCATGTCACCGTAAGTGTTACCGTTACCTACCCATATATCATATACATAATTTATCCAGGGATAGATATAATTTTTTTTATGGCGTAAGCCGCTAAACAAACAGACGGATCACCTGATGGTAAGCAATCGGCGCCGCCCATGGATAACTGGAACACCAGAGGCTTTACAAGTACGTTACCGGCCTTTTGGGAAGTGGGAGTTTGAGGATCGTTGGGGATTCAGGAATTGGGGACATTGGGGAAGGGTAGGCTAATTGGGCCGGCAGTAACCTCACTTACACGACGAAACACAATGCAAGCGTTGCATCACATCGCTTTTTTGTGAGGCCGTGGTATGACTCTGGTCGAGTCGACCCATTCGTGTCGAAGCATGGCTCTCCCACACTTAAAGATAATAATTTATAATATATCTAATCTAAAAATGTTTTCTTTGCTATTTATCAGTTTTAAATCCTTTAACGACTTGCGATCCATCCATGGTGTAGATGAATAGTAGTTTCGGCCACCGTACGTTCACTGGTGCCTTTTAGGCCTAAGCCGCGGTTAATCGTGGGTGCTTTTCAAACGAAAGAAACTATTATTATTTCAAAGAACTATCTTGACTCGTACGAATAAATTTGAAACCACATTCGTATTATTAGGTCTGCAATCATACAATGTTTTGTAAACAGTTTAGGCACAAACCTGCAGAAAAATATCGCAATTATCTTCTAAATTTGACGGTATTTACGTATCCTCAGCTACTGCCTACGACCTGGACTTTGGGACCAACATAAAGTTTTTTTTTTAATACGTTGCCCCACACTAGGGTTTTCTCCTGTGTCGTAAGTGCATTTACAAACATACAAAATCATATACACATGACACTCAGACCCGGAACGACAATCTGTGGATCACACAAAGAGTTATTCCGTGCGGGAATTGAACCCGCGACACGTTGCGCGGCAGCCAGTTGTCTAGCCACCGCGCCAACCGTGCAGTCTTTGTTGTTGTTGAAGTTGAAGAACTAAGTTGAAGAGTCCACGTCAAGAATTAACGAACCACAGGATTAAGTCCCAAAGTATGTAAGCCATAAGCCATAACCCATAACAAATGTAGCAGCTCCAAAAGCTCCTGTTGTACCTCTAAAACAAGAATAACAAAGTACATGTCTTTTATTACAAACTGTTTTATTAAAATAACTAGCTGTTGCCCGCGACTTCGTCCGCGTAGATTAATGACTTCTAACAGAATTAATCAAAATCAATTCAGTGCCCAAGTAAGATTTACCTATTTTGAAATTATTTATTGTAGTTTCAATAAATAAATAATCCCGCAGGAATCTTACCAGTACAGTGCCCGATCACGTAAGGTTTGAGTAATAAAAACTATTCTATCGACTATTGTTGTACCGAATCTCTAAAATAAGTTCAGTGGTTAAGAGTTAGAGAGTCCTGGGGCATTGACGCATAGTTCCCGTTCCCGTGGGACATCTGTGATAAAAACTATCAAACGTTACCAGGTCCCAAATGATCGTTTTACCGAATGTAATTCAAAAAGGTTCAATGATTCTAAATTCAATGGCTAAGAAGATTTATACAAACTCTCATTCCCTATTTTATCCCCTTAAAAGTCTCAGCCCGATCGGTTTAAAACTGGCAAAGGATCATACAAATTTGCACCCCCTATTTTACCCAACTTGGGGTGAGAATGTTAAAAAAAAGCTTTCTAAAGGGACGTTTACGCTATAATATCCATCTGCACGCCTAATTTCAACCCGATCGGTTTAAAATTGACAAAGCTTTATACAAACGTTGATCCCCTACATTACCCCATTGGAGGTGGAAATAATCAAAATCCTTACTTGGGGATGCGTACGTCATAATATGTACCTGCATGCCGAATTTCATCTGCATCGGTGTAAAACTGACAAAGCTTCATATACACTTTCACCCCCTATTTTACCCCCTTAGGGGTGGATATGATCAAAATCCTTTCTTAGCGGATGCCTATGTGATAACATCTATCTGCATGTCAAATTTTAATTCGATCGATTTAAAACTGACAAAGTCTCATACAAACTTTTATCCCCTATTTTACCCCCTTGGGGGTGGAAATTATCAAAATCCTTTCAAAGCGGATGCTTACGTCATAACATCTATCTGCATGCCAAATTTCAACCCGATCGGTTTAAAACTGACAAAGTCTCATACAAACTTTCATCCCCTATTTTACCCCCTTGGGGGTGGAAATTATCAAAATCCTTTCACAGCGGATGCCTACGTCATAACATCTATCTGCATGCCAAATTTCAACCCGATCGGTTTAAAACTGACAATGTCTCATAGAAACTTTCATCCCCTATTTTACCCCCTTGGGGGTGGAAATTATCAAAATCCTTTAACAGCTGATGCTTACGTCATAACATCTATCTGCATGCCAAATTACAACCCGATCGGTTTAAAACTGACAAAGTCTCATACAAACTTCCATCCCCTATTTTACCCCCTTAGGGGTGGAAATTATCAAAATCCTTTCACAGTGGATGCTTACTCATAACATCTATCTGCATGCCAAATTTCAACCCGATCAGTTAAAAACAGACAAAGTTTCATACAAACTTTCATCCCCATTTTTACCCCCTTGGGGGTGGAAATTATCAAAATCCTTTCTTAGCGGATGCCTACGTCATAACATCTATCTGTATTCCAAATTTTAGCCCAATCTGTCCAGCGGTTTGGGCTGTGCGTTGATAGATCACTATGTCAGTCAGTCAGTCAGTCAATCACCTTTGAATTTTATTTATATAGATATTCGAGAGAGGCCAGATTGTGTTCTGAATTATTGATACCTGATGTCGTGTCGGCGGCGGTTGGCGCACGTGGGATTAAGGGACGCGGTGTTTCCATACCACAGAGTATAAATGAATGGACTACTTACGTCAATGTGTGGTTTTAAAATTGGAAATGGAATACTTTGTTTTTTTTTGTGTTTATTTTTGGAAAGACATTTATTATTGGAGAACATAACATCTATCTGCATGCCAAATTTCAACCCGATCGGTTTAAAACTGACAAAGTCTCATACAAACTTTCATCCCCTATTTTACCCCCTTGGGGGTGGAAATTATCAAAATCCTTTCACAGCGGATGCCTACGTCATAACATCTATCTGCATGCCAAATTTCAACCCGATCGGTTTAAAACTGACAATGTCTCATAGAAACTTTCATCCCCTATTTTACCCCCTTGGGGGTGGAAATTATCAAAATCCTTTAACAGCTGATGCTTACGTCATAACATCTATCTGCATGCCAAATTACAACCCGATCGGTTTAAAACTGACAAAGTCTCATACAAACTTCCATCCCCTATTTTACCCCCTTAGGGGTGGAAATTATCAAAATCCTTTCACAGTGGATGCTTACATCATAACATCTATCTGCATGCCAAATTTCAACCCGATCAGTTAAAAACAGACAAAGTTTCATACAAACTTTCATCCCCATTTTTACCCCCTTGGGGGTGGAAATTATCAAAATCCTTTCTTAGCGGATGCCTACGTCATAACATCTATCTGTATTCCAAATTTTAGCCCAATCTGTCCAGCGGTTTGGGCTGTGCGTTGATAGATCACTATGTCAGTCAGTCAGTCAGTCAATCACCTTTGAATTTTATTTATATAGATATTCGAGAGAGGCCAGATTGTGTTCTGAATTATTGATACCTGATGTCGTGTCGGCGGCGGTTGGCGCACGTGGGATTAAGGGACGCGGTGTTTCCATACCACAGAGTATAAATGAATGGACTACTTACGTCAATGTGTGGTTTTAAAATTGGAAATGGAATACTTTGTTTTTTTTTGTGTTTATTTTTGGAAAGGGCTTGGAGTTTCTTTCGGGTGTTTATCGTGGAACGTGTCGAGAGTTTCAAGGTAGGGAATTGTCGCATGTGAAACACAGCACACAGCTATAACGTGGCGAATATTTGTTGCGTAAAAATTTGCGTTTTATTTTATTCTATTTCGTAACTTCCTCCCATCCTTTTTTTTAAGGTGGAATATCATCGAATGTCTGCTCCCGCCTAGGTGAGGCGGGAGGGAGTGTCAGACTCTTACTGACTAAAAACCACCCCGTTCCTTCTCCTGCACGTCGAGCCGGAGCCCCGGTAACCCGTTAGGTTCTCCGCGACTCTATTTCGTAACTAAAATTGTTTTTATAATAACTATCGTGGGACATGTTGCAGTCAATAAAAATTACGAGTTTTTACGTAAATATACTGAGAAAACCTCAGCTAGTTTCGAGTCACAGAGGGACTCTTCTCAAGAGCAGCGTGCGTTGCGTGTGATGTAGCGTAGCTTACTCGTAGAGTCCAAGAGCTTTACTTAGTATATTTACGTGAGAAACTCGTAATTTTTAGTTAATAACTAGGTAAAATTAATCAGTATCTCATGTAGCTTCTGGTTTTCTTAGTAACAGTAGGTATAATGTAACATCTAAATCTATAAAGTAATTCTGTTTGGCTAATATAGGTCCAATGACCCCCCTCCCCAGTCTCCCCAATCCCCGAATCCTCCACCATCCTCAAATTCCAAATTCCTAAAAGGCTAGTAACGCACTTGTAACTTCTTGGTGTTTCAGGTGTCCATGGGCGGCGTGGCGCTGATTGTTTATCATGAGGTGATTCATCTACTTGTTTGCCGTAAAATAATATGGAACTCCACATGCATACAACCAAATTCACGAGCTAGACTTAGGTACTGTTTACAAACATACATGAAATGATTACTCCATTTACATACTACTCTTTACAGTACCTTTATGGTAGGTAAGGAGGGTACAGATTTATATAGGCTGTATAAAAATACTGCGACTCTGACCCAGTTTCTATAACATGTTGAGACACATTGCATCTGCTCTGCAAGTTTCGGAATTGAATTAGCGTGGTTTTACGGATGTCTGATTTTGGTAGAAAATTGACACTCAGAGCAATATTATAATGTCAAAGTCAAATACTTATTTCAATTAGGCCAGAAAGGTACTTTTGAACGTCAACAAAAAAAATTACAAGTGGATGCTATTTGCTCATTCCAAGGTGTAGATTCCTATGGAGAAGAACGAGCAAGAAACTCTATAGGTTACCTACTCTTTTTTAATCAGTTTATAATAACTATCGTAAGACACACTAAATTAACTAAAAATCGCGAGAGTAGGCTGCGCGACATCGCCGCGACCGCGCACGCTGCTCATGAGTAAGAACCCCTCTGTGGTTCGAGACTAGTAGGGCTTTTCTCAGTATATTCACGCGATTTTTAGTTTATTATGATTTTGGCTACAAAATATTGCATATCTGCAAGATAAATTGGAAATCTTTACGTAACGTGTGTTTTCCAAGACGTGCTTTGAGAGAACGGTTAAAATTGATGAAGAATATCAATTTATTCCATGTTTATGATCAGCTCCATTGCAATAAAGTCAAATATCTACTAGCTTCTCGTTTTGACAACCGCAAATTCCAATAATACAGTACCTAAATCACATTACATATTAGAAACGTTTATTAATGTAAACTTGTTTGATAGAAGCCGAAAACAAGACAAGATGGAGGGAAATAACACAGAGAGCAATGAAAGCATTACAGGGGCATGGCTTTCAGAAATGAAGCAAACGATTGAGAAGAAGTTTGATAAGGACTCCAGAATTATACACAATTTTCCACTATAGTATACATAATCTTATTTGGACCAAAGATATAGCCTAAAAGATGGCTTTAAACACAAAAATAATACCTACTGCAGAGATTTTTATGTTGGGCAGTAATTCTTCTAAAACTGCATTACTTTGTTCTGCAGTATGTGTGTGTGTGTGTGTGTGTTGGTTATGTAATTGGATAAGTTTTCAGTTAGAAAGGAATGTTAGTTGGACGGAATGACATGTGGTGCAGGCTGAAGCTGAAATATGTTCCCGGCTTGCAGATTGTTCTAATGTTTCTACTTCTTTGTTCACTTTTAATTGTTTTTGTTGCGATGTTATTGGATTAAAGGAGGTTTTAGTTTGTGTAATAGCGTGGCTGGTTTGCTTGTTATTTTTTTTAGATTTATAGTAATACTAGCTTTTACCCGCGGCTTCGCTCGCGTCACAGAAGGATTTTTATCCTTCTGAGACGCGTAGCCTATGTGACATATACTAATACACACAGCGGCGCCATCTATACCAATTCTTTTGTTTTCCCTCGGGAATATCAAAATTTTCCGGGATAAAAATTACGCTATTATTTAATCCGGACCTCTAACTTTACGTCTACAAAAATTCAGAGCAATCGGTTTAGAAGTGAAAGCGTGAAAGCAGAACAAACAAACAAACTCACTTTCCCATTTATAATAGTAAGGATTTATTTATTTATTATTTATGTGCATAGGTACATACAACATAAAGGACAACACATAAGTATATAAAATTAAAGTACAAAGGTGCCATTTATTCCTATTAGAATTTGTTCCTGTGAATCTGTGGCAGGAAAAGTAACTAATTTATATGGTATAAGACATAGTGACAAGACATAAGACATAGTGACATTATGATATAAGACATTGTATAATAACAAATATGAAATTGACATAGAAAACAGACTACTTCATATTGCAGTTTTTCTTCCTGATGGATTTCCTAAGATAGGAGGACTAAACTAAAGATAAAAAACTTTCTAACCGGTTACGGAGCTGCTAAATAAAACAATTATACTCACATAAACTCAAACTCAAACTCAAACTCTTTATTTGCATGTTAAGGTAATACATACAGGTCTTATGAAATAACAGGCACAGCTTAACGGCCTTTTTCAGGCGTTGCAAATTTTAGGGGTGTCACCAGCTTATTATAAATTACATTTTGGTTAACATTTTTTTACATATTTATTTGTTCGGAATATAGGTAAGTACATAAGGTATATAATATATTAGTGGGTAAGTGCAAAATGTAAGTGGGTATTCTTAAAATGTATAGTATATTGTATATACATAGAATATTTATATTTAAAATGTATAGTATGTTGGTGTGTGCTTGTGGGTGTATGTATGGGGTAGGTTTAACATTTAATTTTGGTGTTATATTTTTCTTCGAAGAATTCTTTTGTCGAGTAAAAGCATTTTTGTATTAGGAACTTTTTTAGTTTTCTTTCAAATATAATTTCTTTAGTTTCGTTTTGTAGGTCTTTAGGTAATCTATTGAATATTTTGACAGCCATGTAGTAAGGACTTTGGTTAAGCATTTAATTCTAGATGGTGGTAGGTACAGTCTGTTTTTATGTCGGGTATTTACATTATGGGTGTCTTTTACTTTCGTGAAATTATCTTATTTTTGAATACAAACTTGCATATGTCATAGATATATATGGATGGTAGTGTTAAAAGATTGTATTCAATAAAATAGGGCCTGCAGCTGTCTTGGTTATCTATTTGGGCTATGATTCGTATGCATTTTTTTTGTAATATGAATAGGTCATGAATATTTACACTATCTCCCATAGCATAATGCCGTATCTCAACCAGGAGTAGCATATGCGAAGTAAGCTGATAGTGCCGTCTCGATATTGGTACTGCATTTAATTTGGAAAAGAGCGTATGTAAATTTTGATAATTTTGATTTTATGTGTTCTATGTGAGCTTTCCAGTTTATATGGGTGTCTATGTTTATGCCGAGTAGGTTAAATGTGTCTACAGTTTGTAAAGTTGTGTTTCTAAAGGAAGTGTCTATTGTTAGGGGGGGAGTTTTATAAGATCTGAATTGTACTGTTTTAGTTTTAGTGTAGTTTATCTCTAAGTTGTGATCGTCAAGCCATCGTGTTACTGATTCTAAGGTGTCTTGTAAAATAGGTGTAGGGAATTCTGATTTGTCATATTTTATCAGAATGGATATATCATCTGCAAATAATACTGGTAGGGTTAGGTCTTTGTTTAGAATTTTTGGTAGATCATTGATGTACAGTAAAAATAATACACATCCAAGGACACTACCTTGTGGTATTGAACATGTTATTTTTATTTCTTGTGATCGAGTTGTTTTTATTTCATTTGTTTTTGTGTCGTAGTTCTCTATTTGGACAATTTGGGATCTATTTTGTAGGTAAGATCTAAACCAAGAGTGAGCTGGACCACGAATGCCTGAGCCGTGTAGTTTGTCAAGAAGTATGTTATACAGTACTTTGTCATAAGCCTTCGTCATGTCAAGTAAGACGCCAATTACATACTTCTTGTCATTAATATGCTGAAGAGCGGTTTGTACATATTTATAAACAGCTAGTGTGGTGGATCTTGAACGTCTAAATCCGTTTTGGGAATCATCTAGGATTTTGAATTTTTCTAAAAGTTGTATAGGCGGTTACACATTGCTTTCTCAAATATTTTGGAAAATATAGGTAATAGGGCTATGGGTCTGTAATTACTAGGGGTGTCTGTGTCGCCTTTTTTGTGAATGGGTTTGACTAGAGAAATTTTTAAAGCGTCGGGAAATTGGCCATCTTGAAAACTTTGATTAATTAAATATGTTAGGGGGATAGATAATTGATCTGCGCATTGTTTTAATAGGATTGGAGGGACATCGTCTACTCCGCAGCTGTGTTTATTTTTAATTGAGCGAATTATGTTTACAATTTCCTTCGGTCTACAGGACGTAGGTACATCGAACATCGGGCGAGTCGACTACTGGTCTACTTTTTTGTTGTGGTTTTGGTTTGTATCATTGGGGTTTGTTCCAACTGTTGTGAAATATTCGTTAAATAGGCTTGCTATTGCGGGGACGCCATTACCGCTTACCGGTACCTACCGCGTCGTCGCGTGCGCTTGAGGTTATTTTATTAGGCGAATGTGACATCTGTTATGTAAATGTCAGTGTCAAGCTGACAATATAAACATGCGTTTAGTTCGGAGATTTTATTTTAATTTATTTTATTTATTTTTTTTATTGTATTTATTTATTTTATTTATTATTATTATTTATTTTTTTTTTATTTATTTTATTTATTTTATTTATTTTATTTATTTTATTTATTTTATTTATTGTACAAATTAATTTTTGTTATTTTAATTTTGAATTGTATTATATATTTTTTTACTGTTTTATTATTATTATTAAATGTAATTTTTATTAGAAAGGGCAAAGTGCTGAAAATCAGCGCCGTGACTCGAGCACACTCGTGTCACGGCATTTAAGTGAGCTTTGCCTTTTTGCGCCGTCTTTTTTCTTTGTATTGTTTCTTATTTTATTTCCTTGTATCAGTGTGCAAATAAAAAATTTTCTTTCTTTCTTTCTTTCTTTCTATTGTTTTTGGGCAATTTATCGTTTGGTTATTGTATGTTAGCGATATATTTTTACCGATATTTTTTAGGGGCCTTTTTGTTTTTTGTTTAATTATGTTCCACATTGTTTTTGTTTTGTTATCTGATTTTTCCATTTGTTTGATATAATCGAGTTTTCTTGATATTTTTATGCTTCGCTTTAGTGTTTTACTGTATTTTTTTATAGTATTTTTTTATAACATCATTTTTGTGTCATTTTATTATTTTTAGCGTTTTTTATGGAGCATGATTTTTTGAGAGCTGGTGTAAGCCAATGTTTTTTCGGTTTCATTTTTATTTTTATTCTTTGGATTGGTATGTGATCATTTAACAATTGTGTAATAATATTTATGAATGAATTATAATTTGTATTGAGATCTGCAGTTTGATCTAAAAGTTCGTGCCACTTTATATCATTTAGCGAATTTTTAAAATTTGTTATTTTATTTTTTGTGAATATTCTTTTTCTGGCTAACCAAGTTTTAACGTCGTTGTGTATATTTTTGTATTTATTTTTATATTTATAGCTTTGTGGTCCGAAAGGCCATAGTCTTGTACATAGGGTTTGGCTATGAGAGGTGTGTAGTTAGTGAATAGTAAGTCTATACATGTAGATGACGTTTTAGTTACTCTTGTTGGTTCTCTAATTAACTGTTTAAGATTGTGTGAATTCATTAAGTTTATTAGTTCTTTGGATTCTTTATTTTTGTTTAGAATGTTAATGTTAAAATCCCCTCCTATAATAATATATTTACTTAAATTTTAAGTGTTTAGTTTATATAAAACTTTTTCCATTTGCGAATAAAATATATCAATGTTTCGATCAGCTCTATATAATCCTATTATAATACAATTTAACTTTGGTATTTCTATAGCACTAATTTCTATAATAAATTCTTTAGAGTAGTTATTAATGTCTTTTCTTTCTATATAATCTATAGTATCTTTAACAATCACGCATACTCCTCCACCGTCATGGGTTTTCCGGCAGTAGGTAGATGCTAATTTATAATCTGGTAGTAAAATAGAATCACAGAAGTCCTTATTTTTCCATAGTTCTGACAATAATAAGATATCAATATTATATTCTAATAAAACTTGTTCAACTAAATCTAACTTATTACCTATACTTTGTATGTTTTGGAAAGTAACGTTAACATCAGTATCGAAATGTCCGGTTCAGTGGTGTGTTCCTCTGCGTCGACACAGGCGGGGTTGCGGGCGCTGGTGGCGCGATCTCTTGCGAGTTGCTGGTCATTGTCTCGTAGTGGTTTGTTGGGCTTGTTGTCGTATCATGCTTTTTGTTGTCGGTAGGTGGCTCCTGCGTTGTGTTTGTTAATGTCGTCGGGTCTGTTATATATTCCTTTCCGTTTATGTAAAGTTTATTATTTTTGATAATGGCGTGTTTTCCGTTCTTCCTTGCTGTGCGTAGTGCTTCTCTGAGTTCGTTTCGCTGCTGTAAGGTTTGAGGATCCATAAATGGTCCTATTCCTAATCCGGTGTTTTGGAAATCTCTTGCATTTTCTGTGATATATTTTGACATTCTTTTATTCATTAATTCAATTGCTAGTGGTCTTCTATCTCCTCTCTTTCCAATTCGCTTAATTTCTTCTATGTATGGGTTTATATTGATGTTCATCACTTCGTGGAACACTCTAGAGACACGGTCTATCAATTCGTATTCGGTTTCCCGGTGGCTTTCAGTGAGTCCATAAAGTACTATTTTCTTTGTATTTTTCAATTGGTGTAGTTGTTCTCAATATTTTCTATGTTTTGGTCGATTGCAATAATTTGTTGTTTTATTATTTCCTGTTCATTTGTTAGGTTGATTGTGGTTTGGTCTACCTGGTTTTGAAGCTTAATTATTGCAGTATTAAGCTCAATTTGAATCGTATTTTTAACATCTTCAATAATGGATGTTTTCATTTTTTCTAGCTTAGTGTCTAACAAAAGGCTGATCTGCTCTAATGTAATGCCATCCTTCTGAGCAGCAGGTACTGGGCTGTTTATTGTTTGGTTCATTGTATCGCCAAGGATTTCATCTATAGACTGGTCACTTTCATTATCGTTCTGGGTATTTTGTTGCGAATATTGATTTTGTTTACGTCTCATTGTGACGTTCATGGCTGAATCTTCAGGAACAACTTGAGTAGAAGATCTGATGAGCGCGTTAGAATTATCTTTTTTCGGCATCCTGCATAAACACGATTGGCATTTCCAATTGTTTTTCTGGTCTAATGACATAGTATCGAAGAAATTTTGAGTTAAATTGGCACATAGTATGTCATAATAATTAAAGCAATACTTGCATTTTATGGATTCATCCTCGTTAGTATTGTTTTTGCATCCTTCACATTGCAACATTTTTAATTTGGTGACTAGGTGCGACATCTATCGGAGAATGATGTTGGTTATCTTGGCAAGTATTTGTCTAGTCAATAGTTGATTAGAGGTTGCAATGTCTTTTACACAGATGTCGCTGTATTAGGTTTTTTGTTTGTTTACGTTTTTCGTTTTGGTATCGGGTGGGTATTTTGAATTTGTAATTTTTATAACGACTTTTAAAATTTATGTTTTTTGTTTATTTCTCGATGAGAAGTAAATTGTTTTACTCACTGTTTGTGAAACTGGAATTGTATTGTCCTTATCTTGTTAAAAATGCCTATTCGTTGTTGTTTAGTTCGAAAAAATGCATTTTCTTCCAAAACACTGCACAAAGAGTTCAGTTTTAAATCACTGGAGAAGCAAGCAGAGTTCAGCAATTACATTTTATTACACTTGTTATCACTCTTAGAACTTAGATTTTTTCAACAGTTAGAGAAGTTAATCGTGTTATTTCTATTTTTAAATTTTATTTTTCGCGGAGTAAACGTTAAGTATGTGTTTGTTGAGGCAGCGCCCTCTGACGACCATATAAACAGGATACTATGCCGTCACATCACATACGTACCCTGTACCATTTCTATAGAGAAGGTAGAAGTATCTACTCATTTAAGTACCTATGCACTGTATTAATGTTGCAGTAGGTTAGAACCATAATAAACTTGAATAAAACATACACCAAATGTTTCCATTAGCCAACTTTCCTGATTACTTAACATAAGTAAATACTTAATTTTTGTTTCTCACAACAAATCTCCATAACCATGAGCTACAGATGTTTCCAAAAAAATACAAAAATCACGTTACATCCATCACATTAAGGTTAAATGTTGATTGGAGTTTCTATGCCGAATATCGACCAATCAGCATTCACTATTTAGGCTGATTGTGTCCCTCGGGCAAGTTCGACAAAGTTCGTGAAAGTTCGTTACTTTAGGCAACACTTTAGTTATCGATACTAAAAGGGAATTGTACTTGTTCAATGAATTGTCGGAAGATAAGTTTTATGTTTATAGACTTGTGTTTGTATGTAGAATGTTGTTTTTAGTGTTAGTACCTCTAAATCAAGAGTATTATTGTTCTTTCAATTCAATACTAGCTTCTGCCAGCGGCAACGCCTGCATTGTATTGTTCCAGTCTATTTGGTATCAATCATCCAACTCCGTCCAGTAGTTTCTTCGTTAGATAGTTACAAACACTCACAAATATTTGCTTTTATAGCATTAGTAGCATGTATGCCTATAGTATAGTACCAAGTAGTAGAAAGTGTGTCTAATGAGCAAGCGACATCGAGTAATTAGGAGGTTAGACTCACAGGTAAAGCCGCAGAAAACAATTAGTCAATCATCAGTTGCTGACAATACAACCTCAAACAAAGAAACTTAAGATACCTGAGATACCATAGCTCAGAGACGGCGAACCATTAGCACGCGTGCCTTTCATGGCACGGAACACAATATTTTAGGCACGACTGTGCTCAACACACAAAATGCTGATGATAAATCGGTAAGGCATTTGCGTCAATTTTCTAGTATTTAAGGTGACTATAGTGACAGCTTACCATCTGGCCTGCTGTGAACTTTATTGCTACTGCTTTGTAATAAGTAGTACGGAAATTAGAATTAATTTGATGGCAAATTTACGACTTCAATAAATATGTCTTCAAAATAATTGGCACGTCTATGTGTAAAGGTCCGCCATCCCTGCCATAGCTAATATATAACAATAAGAAATATCTCAGTTTTTCTTGGAACTAGCTGTAACAATGATGCTCCCTTAGTTGTTAAAGTACTCGGAGTATAATTTCCTAGGATACTGGCCGTATCTTGATATAAAAACTTTGGGCATTCAATACTGAAACTTGGTTGGAGTATCAGGGAAGCTCATTGTTTGAACAAATGGTCTACAAGACTTTTGAGATTTAGTAATTAGTTTACGTAAATATAATTGTGAAATAAAATGCCTTTTGTGCCCTGAAAGCATGGTTAGGTAACGGTAGACGTGAACGTTAGCATCTAGAAAAAGGTTATCTATGCCTAAAACAACACGTAAAACCTTCAGTAGAACGAGCACCTTCACTGATGGTCAGACTGACGGACTATAGCATATTTATTAACATTTCAATAGTAGCTGTGTATGGTCTAATTGAAATAAATGCTTTTTGACTTTTGACTTTAAGCCCATTGCACATGGCGTATATTAGTAACGCGCGTTTTCGGCAAGTGTAGACTCTGATTGTTGCGTTTGCATTGAAGATACGCGCTTATGACGCGCGTATACGCGCCGAAGACGCGTGTTCACGATCGCTCCATGTGCTTAGGTTCCAAGGTTGCGTTCGAATCTTGTATATAGCGCGTATAGGCGCAGACGACGCGCGATAAAAATACGCTATGTGCTATGCGTCTTAGATTTAAATGTCAAAGTCAAAGCATTTATTTCAATAAAAACCATAATTTGGTACTTTTGAAACGTCAACAAATACAAAATAAATAATAGTCTGACTGTCAGACTATCAGTGAAGCTAGGTGTTCATTCCAAAATGTAGATTCGAATGGAGAAGAACGAGCAAGAAACTCAATTCGTTACTCTTTTAAAATAAAAATAGTAAAAAGTTTAATACAGTAAAATTCTGCGTTCTTTAGTGTTTCAGTGTTGTTTTTAATTATCGTTTTAAACGCAAGCCAAGGTTATTGAATACAAACATGAGCTCTGTATTGAGAATATTTAAAAAGGCAGTCAAACTTTCTATTACGGAGTACTATGTATCCCGAGATCTCTTGTTAGGTATTTGTGCTTGTAAATCGACTAACGAGGGCTCTATGTAAATAAGGTCTATTGTAATATTTTCCTGTTTACCAAATACATAAGGCCCTTAACAGGGATGTCCAATTAGATGCGTACAATATAGATTTTTTTTTGTTATTTATTTCGGTATTAAAATAACAGACAAATTATTTGGGGTTTTGATATCGTAATAGATTTTTTGTTTAGGTTGTTTATACCTAGTATAATGGGCAAACGTCATCGAGAATATGTCGTGGTGGCCAGGAGGACTCCTCTCTTCTTCTCATGCATGAAGATGCGGGTTCGAAACCTACCAACGGCAAGTACTAATGTGACTTTTTCCGAGTTATATGTACTTTCTAAGATTATCTAGACACCTTGATTGGATTTTAATAAATAATAGACAACAAAACAAAACTTTGGTATTGGTTATACTTAACTGTTTATAGGACATGTACTGAAGTAATGTATATAACAAAATCCTTAGCATACATAAAAAAAAATCACAATCCAAAAGTAAAATTAAAATAATACTCTCAGATTTAAAATTAAAATCCGGATTTCGCAGAATTAAAATGTTAATCGTAGGTTGGTAATTGTCGCGTTCAATTTTAATATTGTGTAGGTTGGTATCAGATTCCTAATTCTGTTTAATTTTCATAAAAGTATCTCAAAACTTAATTAACAGTAGGTAGATTGGTTACAAATGTAGGTATTATTTTTTCATCTGTGTGATATGAAAAAGTGGGTGAAAAAATAATGAGATACATTCTACTTTTTCTTTTAAATTTAATAGCTAAGTACTTGCATGCAACTTCACCCGCTTTACTCGACCCCTACTATTTGTTTTATATTCTCGATAAATGCGCTATCCAACAAAAAACGCTTGATTCAAATAGAACCACTAGTTTCGGAGAATAAGGCGTTCAAACAAACAGACAAATATACTATTCAGCTTTATACAATAAAAAGGTAAAAGGATGTGATGCAGCTATTTCTACTTAAGTATTAAGTACCCAAGTCGTGGTGGCCCGGGGGTTTCAAACGCCCGCTTCACATGCATGAGGATGGGAGTTCGAAACCTACCAACGGCATGTACTAATGTGACTTTATCCGAGAGATTATTTAGACAGCACTGACAAACGTCACCAAACAAAAAGTCTCAGATTCGATTCAAGGATCGAGTGAAGTATTTATATTTAAGTTTCGTCGAAATGTTCTCAATACCTAATCATCAAGAATTTGATGTTTTACCAATACATATAATAACAAAAAATAAAATACAGTATAACATGGACCTTATACCATTAGTAAAAAAAGTAGGTGTTATACTAGTAGAATGATGTAAATAATATTGTTTTTTTGTTTCATCGACTTCTCATGACTATAGAGGTCAAAAGGTTAATCTAAACCACAACCACAATACTACAACACAGTAATTATCCCTAGCCTGATTAGATTGTTATCCAGAATATTCGATTGGACGTGTAAACTAGGGACTGACTATTAACCAGACCTCATATTATCTTTATTGTACTGTTTGGTATGGTTACCAGAAATAGGTACTAATTAACGAACAATATTAACAGTAACACAGATTTATGAGCATATCTAAATAACTTGATTCTTTAGATTTCGATTTAAATCAGGTCAATTGGCGATTAATTCATCAAATGTGTGTAATTTCCCATTGGGATTCGAAGAGTACTTATTATACTTCTCCTTTTCCTCTTTTTTGACTTAAATTTTATAATGTCCTTTGGCATCGTAGCGGCTTTGCTTGGTCCAATCAAAGCACAGACATATAACTCAATGATTAACAATTATATTTACAAAGACTAAATGAGGACATTAATATCTAGAAAATCGATAAACCGACAATCAACGTAACTACGTACATACAAACAGGGAATTGTTCCCAGTAAATACGTTGCGGTTTCATCACTGAAAAACACATTTCCAAAGGTAATTTGCACTGAGATGCGGCCAACAGATTACATACATAATGTACCAGTAATACTCAAGCCCCTTACACACAGTTTTGTTTTAGAAAGATATCTTTTTTACTTTGTATTCAGGTAAAATAACTTGGGATATGTAAAATCGGATAATTATGTCACCGTTGTAAACTATCCTAGGATTCTAATTGAGAGAGTAATTAATCTCTTAATAATTAATCTTATCTATCTAATCTAATAATAATAGATTCTATTGAATCCAATCCTTGAATATTATTTTCAAGAAAAATAAACTAAGGGTGCGTACACACCTGGCGAATGTGCCGCTCGATAGCCGCTGCATGCGTGCAGTCATGACAATGGTTTGGTGCTAAACTCATACTACAATAATAATTTTAAATGCACGCACGCAACTCGCGGGCGGCTCACGAGCGGTTCGTGAGCTGCACATTCACCAGATGTGGATGCACCCTTACAGATTCTATTATTTTCCGGTGACACATAATTATTATAATTGGACTATCTGCTTTTCGCCGTTTATGCCATAAGTTCCATGCAATAAAGTGCAAATTCATTATAATACACCAGATACACAAAATTAAAACCTTTAACATGCTGGACAATGAGTTTCCTCTACATAAGTGGGTCTGGTATAATACCAAGCCGCCTTTAGCTGGCGGGTTAGCAATAGCACTTCAAAAAGATTAGGTTTGTCAAAGAATGCTGCATGGGCTCTGTCACGTGTAACCACTCGTGTAACACTATATTCTTGCTACAATTAAGTAATAAATAGGTACGTAATACCAAACCTATTTTACCTAATCCTTCGGGGATAAAAACATGATACCTACATAAAATGTAGTACAGTAATTAGCTCGACTGAACTAATAATTAAATAAGAAAATATGGTAGTAAATTTCAAAACCTAACACGCATTTTCTTACCTTAGGGAATAAAGGTACGATATTATAAACCAATTATCTAGAATTTATATTAAACATGAAAAGTAAGATAAATATTTCACTCGGCTTTTATAGTCTCAGTCATTAGATAAAGCTAAAGCAAGGTGACAGGAGAAGTGAATGAAATAATAATATGGTAAGCAAGTAGGTCAGGTTGGCTGGCCTGTCTTGCCCGGCTTCATATAACATTAATGTTCATTGTCTTGCTGCTCGACGGATCGGACACTGAAGATTTTTAAGTTATGAAAGCTGTTTTAGTAAATAAAGTGGGATTTTGGACATTGACACATGTGTTGATTACAGTTATCTGTAAATGTTTATTAGTTAATAGTTCGTTATCGTTATTAAGTCAGCCGTAAAATGTCCACGGCTGAACATAAGCCTCTCTCTAAGACTTTCAGTTAGAAGTGACCAGTGTCCAGAGCCGTCCTGCAAACAAAAACGCGTTTGATGAGGTAATCACTTGGGAGTCTTCAAGGCCCTAGTGAATAGGTTGCTTATGGGACGACGTGGTCCATCGTAGACCGCATCATAGCTTACCACCAGGGGAGATAGTGGTCAAACGTCGCCCCATCAAATATAAAAAATGTATAAAAAAATCGACGAGTAATTGGCGTACAAAGTAGGTAGTGGTAATACCTACCAAGTGTTTGAAGAAACATGAACTAAGTGTGGGAGAGTCATGCTTCGGCACGAATGGGCCGGCTCGACTGATACTACGGCCTAATAGAAAACCAACGTGAAACAACGCTTGCGTTGTGTTTCGTCATGTGAGTGAGGTTACCGGATGCCCAATTACCCAACTTCCCAGTTTCCCAAATCCCTGAATCCCCACAATCCTCAGATTCCGCACTTGTGGTGCTTCAGGTGTCGAAGAGGGCGCCGCACTGATTGCTTACCATCAGGTGATCCGTCTACTCGTTTATTGGCTTATCGCATTAAAAAACTATTATATAATATCAGCCACTGTAATTTGGTTATTACAAAAAACATCTAAATTATACAAAAATACTTTTATACAAAAAATCAGTAATGACAAAAATACTCATCGGTTTTTAATTGAATTGTGACACTATTATGCGATCGAAGAGCCATTAGTCGACATTAAAAAGATTGCTTCGATTGAAATCAAATGAAATCTAGGGCAGTATGTAAATCAATATAAAACGAGGGTGATTTGTACTCTTTCTACGGTGTATTATTATTATTTAGTTACAATAGTCACTGATTGTTTCATTGGTCGAGTTGCTAGTGCAATAACTGTTGAGTTGACCACATATTAGAATACATATTTTGATAGCGCCCCTTCTCTTCACTTGGGTACCATTATCGTTCACTAACGGCTGAAATCGATCTGAATACTCAACTACGAAACTCCATAGAGTTTCGGACAAAATTCGATCCATAACCACATATTTTGGTTAAAGATCGCTTTTTGATCTTTTACCAAACTGATAAAAAGATCAAAAGATCGGAAATTATTTTTTGTCATTAGAGACTACATACTATTAGTCGATAGAGACTGGGTAGTAGATCTCCCTGATGTACTTAAACTTTTTAAACACTGATCGCAGTGATCCAAACCCAAGGTGGATGAATGACACACTCTTATGTAGATGAAACTCATATACCGACAGTGAACCATCATAGATCTTGGTCATGGTTAAGGTTCTGGGAACAGAATACCACTTCCTACAGTTATTTAATAAAAAAAAACATGAACCTTCCAGCAGACGGTGTTCCAATTGTTTTCTAATTAAATACGTTTCTTAAATAAACCTACAAAAGATATTCAATAACAATAAAAGTAAATTCAAGTACAATGCCAATATAAACTACGGACGGCTCATTATTAGAACCCACTTTACATAAAGTCTAACTAGTGGGGGTCAATAAAACCAAATTATTTGTTGGAACGAAACATTTGGCGTGAGTCCATTCTGTTCCCATTTTATACATTTCTGTTTATTTGTAGCTTTGTAGACTGTATTTTGTATGTGATGTAGAATATTTTACTGTAAAATACGATGAATAGTAGGGGTCATTTTGAAACTAAAGTTTGAAAGGAAACCTGGAATGGTGCCCGGTTTTTGGCAATTAGCTTCGTTGCCTGCTACTACTTACATAATTGGCACAAGATATATCTTTGCTATATATATGATATACCTCTAGTCACCTTTTCTACGTATGTGTGTAATGAGATGAGAGAAAAACAATCATAATATAATTGGGTCATAGAATTAAAGGTAGATCTCTAACTAGATAATTACTGGAATAATTACATTTCCGTACCTTTCCCTATTATTACTTAAGGTAGGTAATAACAATAAAATTTGTTTTTATCTGAAAATATAAGTAAAAGGAACTCGCAACTCGCTACTAAATTCAACATGGTCGTGTTCGTTTGCATAAAAAGATAAAAATAAACGTTCGTCCATCCGTATGTGCATTCAATGAAAAACAGTTGAGTAAATTTCGATCTGGTTTCGTGGAATACCTAAAAAAGCGGTTCGCTTTTTCCGGAGAGTCATGTTCTGGCTTTTAACACGTAAAAACTTGGTGGCTATATTCGTTTTCACGTCACGTTTTCGAGTTTGACAAAGAAAATCAAACGGCTACCGACAACAATCTCGGAACTTTAATCTGTTTTCACTCACTTCGACAAAAGTTGTGAGGAAAATACTTCGAAGAAACCAAATTTGATCAGGGTTTATTTGCGATATAATTTTCTTTATGAACAGTTCAAATCATGATTGATAGAATTCCCTTGGAGCTGTATTTGCCCGTGGCTTCCATTCCACTTCAGTTGTCATTTACTCTCAGGTAGCGTCCCTATCCTGTCAGTGTCTGACCGCCACCGCATTAAACATTTACGTAATACAGAGAAATTCTGTCTCAGCCATCTTAAAATAGACGATCTGCGGGTCCCTTTTGTATTTCCCAGAATTCAATTCGTTCTAGCAAAATATCGAGACGAAACAAGTAGAAGGCGGAGTAAAATATTGTAGCTGACTCCTACAGCCCACTATGCAAATGGTTCCAAGGAAATAAAAGAAAAAAGATCTGTAACCTTAATATCCATTTAGTAGTAAAATACGCAATTCTATGTAAATTCCAGTCTTGGAGAATAAGTTTTATCATAACGCTAGAAGCGAATAATCGTGGAATTAATGTTGTAAGAAGAATTAATATTAGAGTACTTGTAGGTGACAGAACTAAAGATCTTACAAGACAAAATAATTAATCTGTGTTCAAATTATCCTTACAATCACGAGGAAGTTAATTACGTAAGGTGCTAAGATCACACAAATATATAATCTGTGGTGCACGGCAGTGTTCGTGAGTACATGGGAGCAATAGTTTAATTAAGTTGGCAACACCGGCCTCATGTCAGATAATAATTAGCGCGCACCGGGTGGCTCACTCCAACTTGGATCCAAATGGGATCAAGTTTTGATGTACGTGTATGGGATCATACTTGTGCCAATTATAAATTAGCTTAGGAGTCAGCTATTCCCGTCAGATTTTTGGTACATCATCATAATTGGTATTTTAAAATAGTTCTGAAGTTTTTTTTTAATTTGCAGAAGAAGATGTAATTTACGGAAGGAATCGCCACGTTTTGCAGTAGGTTGGATGTCAATGTTAAAAGTTTTAGGTTTATCAGACAGCGCTTCTGAAATTACTTAAAATACCTATTAAAATAAATCAAAGAATTTCACATTGAATCTGTGGTTGTAATTTCTTTCTTTCGAGACCCTTTTTAATTTAAAACGATGTCAAATCGAATACCCTGTTCAACCCTAGTAGGTACATCTAGGACTAGTGTAACAATTCAATATTGTAACTGTAGAAGATCGTAAAGCTGGCAATTTATGCAGGCGACCGTTATGTCACATGTTGCGGGGAGAGGGTTAAAACCGCTTTGTCACTGGTTGCCTAGTTCCAGATATTGTAGAGGTAAGACAAACACAAACATGTTAGTAGAAACAGACGTAGCACCTGTACTGTTATGTAAATAGAACAGACAGACGTAAGTCATGTTATTCTATTTATGAAGAAATCTTTATTAGATTTTCAACCTTATATTTCATTAAATCGATTTTGTTGTTTTTAAGCGCTATCGATACAAATAAATACACGAGTTTTCACGTGGGTGTAGTTACCTGTATTATACGTACTGCTAGCTAAGAAGGAGGTGGGACGCGTGAGGCAGCGAAGCGCTGCCTCCTCGCAACCCAGCCATCGCGAAGGACACTCCGGGCGTCGGGGATCGTGGGACGATCTCCGGCCACCGTAAGCGCGGGCCTGCTGATGGCGAGCATGAGTGGCTCACCGTCCGACCAGAACCAAACCCGAGCGTAACACAATGCGCCTCAAAGAGCCATCAGACCACCACGGATGGGGCCCAACAGGGCTGTTGTCGATTCGGAGTTGCGGAGAACCTAACGGGTACCGGGGTTCCGGCTCGAAGCGCAGGAGAAGGAACGGGGTGGTTTTTAGTCAGTAAGAGTCTGACACTCCCTCCCGCCTCACCCAGGCGGGAGGTCATAGAATGATCACATACATACATATATGACGTGTCCTCAGATTTACAGCAGGTAGCACACAATTATCAAAGAGGTTACCATTGTACCCTCTTGTCTGTGGAAGTTCTTTGTTTTATTTTTGTGTTCTGTTTATCCAATTGTTTGTTTGTTGTGAAGTTTCTCGAAAATAGCTAATTCTTTGATTTATTTGTTGTGGTCCGGTAATTATGTAATTTGGGAAACGTTAATGCTTGGATTCTAAGAAATATAACACAATGTTCAAGGTCGTAACTACACGGAGTTTTAAGCTCTATCTATCACTAAATCCACCATTAAGAAAAATCACGAATAAGTTTTACAATATAAGTTCTATAATAGATTGAGTGTAGTGCGGTCACAGAATATTTAGAAGTTAAATGTGTAGTGTTGGAAATTATTGAAATATTAAACAATTTCTAACCGATCTACTAGACCCACTTGTAAAGCAAAGTTAAGTCACGTCCAGTACACCGACCAGAGGCCTTAGTACGAGTTTGTTTTACGTTTAAAGTAATCGTAACGAGTACGCGTTCGGCGCTGTGATTGGCCGGCTTTAATGAACCAACCAATCAGAGCGCCGGACGCCGTCTCGTTTCGATTACTTTAAACGAAAAATAAACTCGTACTAAGCCCTCTGAACACCGAACTTGGCACTTTTGCGACTGGGTGACTCGTGTACCTAGCTTACACTGAGTGTTACACTCGTTTAGCATAGGCATGTTGTTAGCGTTTCTTTTCTTATTTTTCTGTTTTAATTTTTGTACTCACTGTTCATCTTACTTTTACAGTCACACTATCTTTTATTGTCTTTTTATATCTTATTTATGCTGCATCGTGGCGCTGAATAAATTTTTTCTACCTGTCTTTCTTTATTTCGTAATTTGTTCTACTAACTGGTAGTCCAATTTATAACGCACTTTTGGCCAGTTACATTAAAAATGTGGCGTATTATGTAATAACTGATTTATGATTTGGCAATCATCTTTAAGATTCTTGGCTTCTTCCTATTTCTGAAAAAAATAAGTAAATAATAATAAACAAAAACCGGACAAATCTACTTACATACAGGGTGACTCGACGCATTCCTCTCGGGATGTGATAATACAACTAATTTCCTATAAAATTACCCCTGCGGTCCAAAAGTAGCTAGTTTCTGAAATATTCAACATTTTCGGTACAGGTGAAAAAATCCCGATCGAATTACAAAAACATCAATAACTAAAAAACAACTGAGTTGATTTAAGTGATTTTAGTTTTTAATTTGTTGTCAATACATCAATAAACATTTATTAATACTAATAATGCAGAAATATGATTCGTTTTATAATAGAAGTAAATTAGTTTCAAATTTTGTTTTGTATCACTAATTTGGTCAATAGAAACTGCATTTGACTAAAAAATTTTATATTACACTAAGCATACAAACTATTAGAACAACTTTCTTGGTTTATTAGCTACCCAAAAACACTAAATTATTTACAAAATTTTCAAAAATGAATTAATAACTTGATGATAAGGAAAATGTTACAGAAAACGCGCAATTTCAAAAACATCATATTTACAAAATTTAATTCCAAATGACCTTCTCTATGATGAATACATGCTAGCACACACTCCCTTATCTCTGTGGTAGTCACTCTTGAAGTGAATGAGCGTCTTTGTAATGCTATCGGGATTTTTCTACCAAAATCCAAAATGTTGAAAATCTCAGAAACTAGCCACTTTCGGACCAGAAACCTCAGGGCTAATTTTGTAGGAAATTAGTTGCAATATTACCTCCCGAGAAGAATACGTCGAGTCACAAGTCACCCTGTATATGCCCACATATCTGTGTTTAAATCGGTTCTTTCAATTCCACTTTTTTGTCTATTATCTGGTTTTTATTAAAAAGTACTATTGATTTGTCAGGCATCCTATTTCTGTCATGACTCGAAGTCTACAGTAAATAGATTTTACGAAACAATTAACTTGATTTAAAATGAGATAAAAGGAATTTTCCACGCCAGCAACGAAGCACGGGCTCCTGGACTAATTGATGTGATTAAAGATTTATAGATAGAAAGCTAGAAATCTCTGGAGTCTAGTCTAGGTAGACCGAATGAATTTAGCTCAAATTGTAAAGGAGAAAATCTGCTTAAATATTTCAGTGTTTGTAATCATTAGACTGAAGAAGCTTTGAATATTTGAATTGTTAATATCTAAGTAGTTTTAATTAAATATATGTTACATGAAAATGTGCTGTAAAATAAGTAAACATTAAAGAAAATAACAGGTTCTGAGAAAAATAAGTATTTTACAACATACCGTAACATGACGTCACGGCTTTTATCCCCGAAGGGGTAGGCAGAGGTGTAGATTACAGCACTTAATGCCACTGTACAATGTAGCATCCACCTTTCACTATTTATGTTATCAGGGCCACGTAATAGGAGGTGAGCCTATTGCCATGTACCGGGCATAATTCCAGACTTTATGCTTCTACTGAGATTGAAAAAATCCCATTAAATAATGCATGACTTACAACAATTCTTGTCACCCTTAAGTCATTGTAATAAGATTCACTCTTCCACTAGTATACTCATATTGGTTGGTCATAATTCAACTTGACATAAGTCTTACTTGGACTGCCAGTTGACCTGACCTCCGTCTCTCCAGAGACTAAACTTTTGCGGTTCAAAGTCACAAAGGTAGGTAGTTATTGATAATATCAATTCCCTTAATAGAATTATGGTTTCCTCGGCGACAATGATAAGGCAGATCTATTGACATCGTTTCTAGCTGTTGCTAGAGATTTTGCTAAAGTTGGTGTACTTGAAAAAGTTTATAATAAGTCAATTTATCGTTTATTGTTACATTATTCTCGAACAATCCATACAACAAAACTATGTAACCAGATAATTGTATCGTGAACCTGATTGAAGAAGAGTAACCTATGGAGTTTCTTGCTTGTTCTTTTCTAATCTACACCTTGGATTGAGCAAATAGCTTCACTTTAAAGTTTTTGTTGACGTTCAAAAGTGCCTTTCTGGTTTAATTGAAATAACTATGAATCTAAATATGTAAAAGAATTCTTAAGGGTTATTGTGTTCTCTTTGCTATCATTTTCAATAACCACTTCTAAACTATGAGTATCCTCTACGGGTCTTATTATCCATGTTATTGTTATTATAAAGACCCCATTATAAATTTATAAAAATTCTAAGGTCAAACACCTTTGTGTACGTAAATATCATTTTAATATGTAATTATGTAAATGTAATGTGTCTTGAACACAGTTAAACATAAGTGAACAACGCTTGTTTTAGTAAATGATACAAGTTAGCACTCAAGATTTAGAATTCAGAACCTTAAACGCCGAACAATAAAGTTTTTTATTCCTTGATATAAAGTAGACTACGAAAGTTTTAGATGAGACTAAACTAAAAATATTGTCACAGAACAATAAACCTTAGGAAGAAATAAACAAAGTATTGTTTACTTAGCAGTCTTTTCTAGATCGACGATTTCTTGAGGACCATCAGTTGGTGTTGATTTTCTTGGAAACAGTCGTTCCTTGGAAAATACTTGACATGTAAGTCATAGGTCAGGTATTTCTCAGAATTGTAGGTATTTCTCAGTACAACGTGTGTAGTCATCACACTCACAATGACAAACAGATATACAGATTGAACATCCAATGAGATCGTTATGTACACAGGACTAGGAGACAACTCGAGTGCCATTAAATGGATTAATCCATCACTGCGCTCATACTTTATAAATGCAGCGTCGAGTGAAAATGTAATTTATTATGCAGACGCTATGGTCGGTTTTCATGTAAAATACGTGTACATTTTATCATGTTTCATCAATAATTTTCACTTGACGTTATTGGGTGACTGCCTCGTTGGTCGTGTGTTCACACATTTAGCTGATCACGAAGTTTTGGAGCCTCGAACCGGGTAGAAAGCCGATTATTGTATGAAGGAGTTGATTATCTTTAAAAGGCGCAGTTGGTTATACCAAATTGGCTCTATGGGGGGCTGAATTGTCAATTGTCATACACACATTTTAAGTGTAGGAGAGCCATGATTCGGCACGAATGGGCTGGCTCGACCGGAGTGATACCATGGCCTCATAGAAAACCGACGTGAAGCAACGCTTGCGTTGTGTTTCGTCGTGTGAGTGAGGTTACCGGAGGCCTAATTACCCTCCCCTTCCTCAATCTCCCCAATTCCTGAATCTCCAACGATCCTAATCCCCAAAAGGCCGGTAACGCACTTGTAACGCCTCTGGTATTCCAGGTGTCTATGGGCGACGCCGAATGCCATAAAAAAAACACCGAAAAGATTATGAGATGTTTTTAGATGTTGACAGTTTTTCAAAATGAATTACGTAAAGTTTCAATTGAAACAATATAACTGCGTGTAATCAGAATAACTTATTACACATTAAGTTATATAAGTTGCTTTTTATATTTTCTGAAAACTTAGTACCTACGATACAATTTCGGTGACCTCAATTAGCTTCAACGACTGAAGAGTTTCGACTACAAAAAGGGCAACAGCCTGTTTATGAGTACTTCGGAAGTGGAATACAGTCGCAAAAGGCTTGTTAAAGATTACAGGTGATTGTACTTTTCTGCTTCTATAGGACATTTGGTATTGTGCTAGCTAGGTATAGCCAGGAAACACGCAAACGTTTGCAGTAAGTAAGGCTAAGTGCACACTGTTTTTGTATGTGTGGTGAACTAGAAAATGACCACGACAGTAGTGAGAAAACTGGGCGATTAAAAGTGGTATTAGTAATTTTGTGCATGAGCTGTGATAATAAGATTTTGCTAAAAAGTGGTTTCAACATTGCTGTTTGTTTTGAGAGACTTATAGTTATGATTATGGGATAATTTAGTACGATTTATTATATGTGTAATAGGGTTGCTAATAACTGCACTGTTTTCCGTCCAGGACAGACCTTCAAAAGGCGTCTAGCTTTTAGGGAGCATAACTAGAGAATGCGGGTTTCTTGCGGAAATAAAACCACTTCGGTGGCCACTATCAGCACCTATAAGGGAGCGCTAAATCTAATGAATAGATCAGCTCCAAAGCCACCCTAACAAACCCATTGTACCTACACACATTTCCTGGAGTCTTGCAAAATGTTGGCAAATATATACGTTTATAACAAATCTAATACAATTACATCACACTCAGACCCTAGCATTTTGGTAATGGATTGTTATGGGAAGAAAAGGAAACATCAGTTGAATAATACGAACGGGTCCGGGTTGTTATTTGATTAAACTAGTATTTCCTGACCTTTGACCTTCGTGTGTTTCTGACAGATATTGACAGCATTGCATATACGTTGACAAAATGGTGAACAAAGTGATAGGTTTGAAAATTCGTGATATTTTAAGAATACAACAAAAAATGATTGATAAGTTGATCATAATTATTTAGGCAATAAGGAAAAGTAAACATAAGAATTTAGAATTTAATAAAGACATAATAAAGTTGATATGCATATACCGTGTAGTCTAATGATTTAATCTTTTCTCCAAAGAAGCATTCGCTAAAATTCTACAAAAACTTCGTTCCAAAATGACGAAACAATTATTTTACACATTTTTTAAGGTCATGTAATTTTTTAAGTTTTATGGAAATTTTCATTACTCCTTTTTTTAATTTTACTACATTAAAGTACCAGGGCAACATCGATCGGTAGATAGTATGCAACAGCCTTTACCAGCTCAGTATGTAAGCAGACAGCTAGTACGAGTACGCTTACGTGTAGATATGCTAATCACAGAGCTGGCACAGAAGACATCGTTGGCAAAAATGTGAACATTACCTCCTCCAGGGTGACAGTCTCCTCCTAACGATGTAGGAACAATAACATTTTCTTAAAGACAATTCTTTTAAATTGTAGCAAATATTGTTACTTTGTTTCTGAATACTTTGGCATAGTACTTATTTATACAAAAAAAAAATATTTGTGTTTCATGTTACATACAATGTTACATAGGTGTCATGTGTGAATGTAATTAAAAATCTTTTTGAAAACTTTGCTTGTGTCAGGAATCAAACATGAGAGTTTGCTCGACTTACGACTCCTGGACCAAGGCCGGCTGGCAATTTTAACTGGAAATAATTTGCTAAATACGTGAAGGTATTTTCCAAAATGAATTTGAGGCTTAAAACGATTTATTCAGTAATTGGCGGAGGAAAATCGAGTAATTGCTTTAATACGAAACGAGATGGGAATTACGAATTTCTTTTGTGTTATTTATACCGGTTATTATCGTTAAATATTCAATGTTTTAATGACCGCTTTATAGAGCAACAAAGTCAAGAAAGAATGTCTAGAAACCCGATCACTGCGATTCTCAACCTTTATACAAAAAGTTTAGGGTAACTTTTTGATTACATTTACTTGATAAATGTGACTTTAGAAGTAAGTGAAACAATTTGAATATTTAAGTTAAACTTCTAGAATGCTGTAATAATTTATTCATCATAAAACAAACGACTGCGCGAAACTTGAGTGATGTAATCGAGTTTATTTGCTTCATCTAACTTTTGGGTATAAACAAACACACACATGCTTATTTATTATATTAAGGAGCTTAGATACTTTCGTATTCTTATTGTGTTGAAATAATGATCAATTGTATCCAAAAACAATCATCTAATGAAGGTTAAAAATCTCCAATTAAGTATCTTCACTAAGACTTACCAAGTTTATATTAAAACTGTGAGACATACTAAATTTAATTATTATGTTGTCGGCTTACTCACGTAACTGTTTGACGAGGAACTCGACTAGTTTCAAGCCATGTTATTGAAAATACTGTTGAGGAACATGCGTGCTCATAATTATTTAATATCTCATCATAATAATACGGTAGTTTCCTAAATTTTATTTTTAATGTCCGTCTGGGACATTAGACACGTATTTTTTCTTTTCTCACAAAATTAAATACTTTCGACGATATATTATTTTGAAATATCGTGTGACATCACAGCGTATCACATTTTGTAGCACGTTATGACGTAACGACCTCCCACTCCTAAATTTTGCGCCATTTTATCTAAGTATTGTAACTTAATACGAGAAAATAAAAAAATACGTGTCTAATATTATTTCATTATCTTGCTGACAGACTAATAAGATTTTTAATTTTCATACCCTGGAAACTACCCAATTTAGACTTACAATAAAAAAAAATCGGTAATGGATGTAACTGAATTCTGTCCCTTAGTTTCATATATTATTAAAATAAAAGACTTTATATTCCTTTATTCTAGTACCTACTTCAGTAAAATTCCCTTGCGGCATTCCTTCTAACGCTCACCTCTCACGACTGTGTACGCGGTTCTTTAGAATTCAGCTTAAAATTTGGCAATTATAAATTTAAGTACACACTCCATTCGAAGCGAGTGGCCCAGCATTCATGATCTGAATATTTTACCTTTTTTAATTGGAAGCCTGAATACGGGCAGACACGGGTGAATTTACTGTCTCTTGATAAAAATGTGAGCTGAAATTCTTATGCTGAAAGTATAATGGTTGAAAAGATTGGCTTTTGTTGGGTTTTTCCTGGGGTTTGGTTTGATATGGAGTGAATGTATAACCATTAACCAAATTGTTATATCATATAAGTGTATTTGGGTCTTGTTCCTTAAATATATCTTGAATATTGAGGTAATAATTATTATTGGTTCAGTTTTCTATTAGACTTCTTTGGGTTTTCATCTAATTATAACAATGTACAGCATCTGTGCCTTTACCCAAATGCCACTTTAGCGCTTGTCTACAGAGAGAGAGTAGTAAACTAAATATATGGGGATGACACTGACAAGTGTCAAAATTTACGTCAATCCCATATAATTTGGTTTTCTATTCTACTTGTAGATAAGCGCTAAGTGGCATTTGGCTATAGCTGCAGAACTGTCTCATTGGCAAAGTGGTCGCATATGCGACTGCTGGTCAAGGAGCCTCGGGTTCGATTCCCGGGTCGGGAAAAGTAGTAATGGGGTTTTTTAAAAATCTCAGTAGTAGCACAGAGTCTGAAATTGTGGTATATATTAATAGGCTCACCTCCTTTTACATGGGACTATAACATATATAGTGAAAAATGGGAGTTACATTGTGTAGTGGCATAAATGCCGTAATGTGCAACTTTGCCTGTTCCTTCGGGGGTAAAAGACGTGATGTTATATACAACTTTAGAAATGTGGCCCTAGGATACAATAGAATAAACGAAGACAATATTACTTTTATTGAAGACTTGATCCCCAATCATTTACTTTAATACATTCTTCCACAGATGTACCCTTTGTCCACAAACCACCTAATTACTTCATAAATTAGATGTAATATAAGAAAAAAGGTTAGGATATACCGACCTTCATGCTAATAGCACGCGTGGGAATCTGCCGTGTTGCCCACACGGCCCCTGAGTAATAGGGGGCAATAATAATAAATGGAGGGGAACTTTGGGAACCTTTGGGGGCTGTTTATAGGTCATTGGAGAAAACTTATTGATTCCCTTGTGTTGGGAGAAATAAAAGTAAGAGTTGTGTTTGAGGAATACTGATGAGGATGCATGTTTTCAATGGTGCTTTGAACTTTGTTTTTTGGAGTTCTGTACCCGAAGGGTATCAAGAGTAGTCCTGTTACTAAGACTCCGTTGTTCGTTCTCAGTCTGTCTATCCGTCATCAGGCTATATCGAACCGCTATATAACATCAAATACTAAAAAATTAAACAATTAGGAGTAAAAAGAAATCACTTTTATTGTATGGCAACCAACACGATTTTTTTTTGCCGTTTATATGCTCGAATGAATATATCAAATAATGGTATGGAACCCTTTGTGACTCCGACTCGCACTTGGCCGGTTTTCCGGCTTCTGTCGAGACTTTCCGAGATCCTTCTGCGTTTTGTTTTTGTTTTGATAAGTATTTTGTATCGGTCGAAGATTCCGGTCTTTATTGACAGCACAACATGACAGCGTCGCGTGAAGGTAGATTGTAAGAAATAGTTACGTCAATCAGGCATCGATTTAACTTTAGTGTTTTGTATCGTCTATGGATATTCTGGAGTTATATGAATACGAATGGAAATAATACAGCGGTTTTTTATGACGATTCACATAACATTTAACATAGGTATAGTTTAAAATAATATGCTTACTAAACCTAACTAAAATGTTTATTTATTTTGACCCACAAACCAACTCAATTGTTAGATAATTAAAATATTTATTTTTAAGCCATTTAAAACAATGTTGATAAGACGTCACTGGCTTATGACGTCACTGGCCAGTAACTACGACACGCAAAGACACAAGTAACTAGACGCAATAGTTTGAGCCCTACATTTGTTGAATACTGATAAGGTCTGCAGAATCCACGTTAGACTCCGGTCGAAGGTACAGCCTGTCTGAATAAGAATGTTTGCTGCTCCGGGCAATGTAAGCCCGGGTATACATGTCAGGTTCTCCTTCCAATTGTCAGACATATTGGTTTCTTTTTTTTTCATGGGCGAGATTTTTTACTGGCATTTGTAAATATGGTTTGTTGTAGTAGAAAAAACATTTTTTTTGGATTGTGTCAACTACTTCTGGTGTTTTGGTAGTTTTAATTTTACTATTGAGCACAAATCATTTAGGTTCACACAAATAATTGGATTTTGAAACTAGCCGGTAAAATTAAGTCTGAAATTGTGACCAGCATATGGATCACAATCATTCGCCCGTCTATTACATGGTTTTCATAATTTAATTAGCAAAAATGACAAGTGACGATTGAAATCGTCATTTAACTCTTTGAGTACCGTCATTATAGACACAATTAAAGAATAATAGGTTGCGGTCACCGGTGTCCTCGCGGTGTGTGACAGTTTAATACAACGTCAACGTTCAAAATTCGACTTTAGTTCAAAAAAGTATAGTATGCAAAATCCTTATGTTTGTGTATTCTCAGCTTAAATAGAAGAGAAAGCTAAAACATCCCGCGACTTACATCCCATTTTATGTTTTCCATTTCAACATGCGTATTGGTGTAATGTATTGTGATAATGTCACGTTTTACGATTATGTAGCTCTTTACTACCCCATGTTGATGTGTTAAATGTTAAATCTGTGTTCAAAAAGAAAATACAAAGGAACATGTTGTTGAGAATTTAATATTATTAGTTTAGAGCTGTAATAATCATAATTATCTCCAAAAATAATGGTGGCTATTTAAAAATAGAACAAAAGCAGTTAATTAAGTCGATTATTTCATAACACATACTATGTTGTACAAAGTGAGTACTTTTCTGCGATCGTAGCAACCGTCTACGAAAACTGCTACGCTCGTCTCCGGCGTAGCAAGTCGTAGCACTGACTAACCTCCTACGCTAGTTTGAATTACTAGTGCGTAACTTAATATTATCAGGAAGTTTACTATCACAAAATTGATCAATCTCTTTAGTTCTCCAACAACTTATCTACATAATACATCAACAGCCTGAAACTACAATACAATACATGATGAAATTGTGCACCTTTATTAGATTTTACTACGATAGCTAACAAGCACTTCGGTTTATTCATGAAGTGTGTCATCCATTACCTACTCTCTCGTGTACTCCAGCCCGTATAATTACAATGGAACTGCCCAATAACGGAGCCCTTTAACCCTCTCAAGTGCGCTTGATACAGGGTTTTATCAAAACGGTATCTCATTGAGGCAGGTCGTTTGGACCCCGTCGGAAATTACGTCGTAGTCGACGACCCGAGACTTCGAGATCGCGATGTGGTCCATAAGGACGAAAAATGGGACCGCTTTTCAGGGTTAGATCGTGTTTCGGTTCTAAAATCTTTTAGTTGAGCTATTTATTACGTCGTTCAAGGTTTTTTCTGTGAAAAAATTGAGATGTTCTTTATGCAGAATATGACGTAATGGCTTTTTACATTGATCATTTTTAAATGTAAGTTTGATGTCAGTTTTTAGTCCCAAAAAATGCAAACATTCTAGAATTGATTGTTATATTAGGTACACAAACTTTTTAATAGTTCAAACATAACATAACATCACGCCTTTTATTCCCGAAGGGGTAGACAGAGGGGCACAATTCCAGACTCCGTGCTACTACTGAGAATTACAGTAATACTTTGCCCGATCCGGGAATCGAACCCGAGACCCCTTGCCTGGCAGTCGCACTTGCAACCTCTCGGTCAATGAGGCAGGTTTTAATAGTTCAACTTTTGCTATAAAAATAAATTCCCGGAACAAAATCACTGAGTTATTCTATCGAGATCACAAGCTAAGGAAAATGTTCCTTTTTGTTTAACTTAGAGCATCTGAGAGTATGTATTATACGACGTATAACTAATTAGTCATGAAACATGTCTCTTTAATATTAATTATGAAAATGTGAATCTTATATCTTTTTCTGGCTAAAACCCCAAACTAACTCCATACAAGATCACACATCAATTGCGTGATCCACAAATTGTTGTTTCGTGTGAGAGTTGCGAGAAGCAAAAGGCATTGTTTCAACCATGTACCTAGTCCATTTAACTTAGTCAATACATAGAGCTTGTCCAATTCATACTCACAATATCTTAGGAATGAAGTTCTATCGAATTTAAGACAATTGCGTTTTTGGTAAAGGACGAGTTATTGTTAGGATAACTATTAGTTACGGACCACTGGGCAAGACCTACAGTCTTGCCCAGTTGTCTAGATTACGTCTCAGAATAAAAACAGTTACAGTCAACTATAGACAGAGACAACTGAACTTTGTTTTTGTTAGACTAGGAGTCCGTAAAATTAATAGAGAACGTCCATTCGGTTTTATTGGAGGAAAAGATCTGATAATGGAGATGGTATTAGAGTCTGAATTATGGGTCGTGGGCGGGTTCGCCATAATAATCCGCGATTTTAACGCGACGTTTGATAGGTGAGCTGGAACTGGATATCGCAGTTTAAAAGGTGCTGAGAGCGTTACTGCCAAATGGATTCAGGATTTTTTCTTAAATACAACAAAAATAGAATTAGTGAAATCGGTCCAGCCATTCACGAGTGATTCAGTGAACAAGAGAAAGAGGGATTCATTTTTATATACATACTAGCTTCTGCCCGCGACTTCGTACGCGCAATCCCGTTTTCTCCCGTTCCCGTAGGATTTTCAGGATTTTTTTCTGTCATAAAAACCTTTTCCTGACAATAACAAATACAACAAAAAAAAAATCAGCCAAATCGGTCTAGCCAGTCTAAACGGGTTTCATTTTTATATATTTTATATACATGCATATATAGATGTATGTTAAATAGTTTTTTTTTTAAGGGGGGAAAACCACCCCATTACTTCTCCTGCACGTCGAGCCGGAGCCCCGGTTACCCGTTAGGTTCTCCGCGACTCCGAGTATGTTATACAGTAGGATAGGATTCACACCAATCTTCCTGATTAACAATGTCAAACAGATCATAAAGCCATTTAACAATGAATAGAGCAATATGTGGTAATGCTATTCTATTAGCATTCTTCAAATATTCATGGGACATTTAGGTCGTGGTGTGCACATCATGTCAAAGGCTTAATGACTTTGAAGGGTTATTAACAACGTATGCGCAGTTCCAATATCATAATGAGTCTGCAAATAAGTCGCTAAGGATTGGTGTTATCGTGTTACAATATTTGTGAGTGGGGACGGTGGATAACATTTATTGTTTCGAATATTTTGTGTGTCATGTGTCGGGCTGTCGAGGAGATTTGAAAACTTGAATTTGAGTTTTTAAAACAGAAAATTCTACTATCCTACTAATATTACGAATGCCAAAATTTGTATGTTCATTTGTTATTCCTTTATGTCAAAACGGCTGAAGGGACCGGTATGAAATTTGAACCAGGAATAGATCATGGTCTAGAATAACAAATAGGCTAATTTTGATTCCACGAGAATGTGAGCGATGCTGCTGACAGAACCTAGTGTATTATATACAGAGAACTGTATGTTAGAGTAGTGTTAAATGACATAAGCAAATATTAATAATAAATAACTATAGATAAATACTAACTTAAATAATTATATATACAATCATACATATATATGTACACATATATCCAATACCTATATCATATAATAGTACTATACACATACATACCCAAGTAAAAATTAAATAACATAATAAAAGACAACTTATGTTTGAATTGAATCTGCCAGATTAACAACTTTATAATACACAGACCACCAGCTATCCACAATTAACAGAATATCGCTCTATTAAACTCTTGCAATTTATTTTATCGCTGCAACGCACGAGTCGAGGTTGATGTATGGAATCAGTCAGCCATGTTGTATTGATGTATTATTTATTTTAATGTATGTTTGTTTATCAATAACCTTAACATGTGTTGTATACGTAATAATAAATAAATAAAATAAAATAAAAAGCCTTTATTTCCATAACCTTAAATTACAATTCAAATGTTGGTATTTTCTTGGTTGGTATTTTACAAGTTAATAGTTTTGCTTATACCTAGGTGTTAGTAAGGGTTATCTTAGTTATTGGGTATGGACCCCTCCTCGGGTGAAGGCCTCCTCCAGACCTTTCCACTCATCTCTATCCCTGCCGATTGCTAACCAGTCCTTTCCAGTAAATTCGGTTATATCGTCAGCCCATCTTCTTTTTGGTCTTCCTACCTTTCTTTTGCCAACTGGTCCTTTCCACTTTGTAGTTTTGATTGTCCACCTGTTGTCTGTGTATCTTGATACATGGCCTGCCCATTGCCATTTCAGTTTTAGTGCTTGTGTAAGGGCATCTGTTACCTTTGTTTTTTCTCTTATTTTTTGGTTTCTGACTTTATGTATTTTCCTTATGTTCAGGACGCTTCTCTCCATAGCTCTTTGGGTTGTTGTGATCTTTTGTTTTGTTTTTGCCGTGTATATCCAAGTTTGGCAGCCATACAGCAGGGAAGGTAATATACAAGTGTCTAGTACCGTTTTTTTCAGGTTTATAGAATAATCTCCTTTAAGTATTTCTTTGAGTGACCAAAATTTCTTCCATGCTATGTTTGTTCTTCTTTCAATTTCATTTTCATTAAGCGTTTTCGAGAGTGTCAATTGTTTGCCTAGGTAGATGTAATTGCGGACATATTCAATAGATTTTCCGTTTGTTATATGATTACTTACGTAATTTTGCTCTTATTTATTCTTTATTTCGTTCGTATAAATAATGGAATTTGTTAATCGTTTTCATTTTGCATTAATGTAAGAAATGTCTTGTATTCGGAAAAGAAAGAAAAATAACGAAGTAAGATATTTAGTTCCTCTATTTCGTACATTGGCAAGAACACACTTCGTTTACATGAAGTGAAAATAGTTTTACAAAATACAGTAATTAGTAAAATTTGTCGTCATGATGTCATTTCTAATGTAGGTTATACTTGTCTAAAATAGATTAATCGTCTATCAAAGTGCAGACAAGATGGCGATCTTCAATTATTGCTTATCAACTGATAATGTCTAGCAACTGTTAGACATCGTTCTGTCTTTTATAAACTACACAAAAGTTTCCACACAAAAAACTATGCTTGAAGACTCAAGTCTTCAAGCATGGTTGCCATTTGTGACATCCTATCGTAATCCTATCGCAACCCTGTGAGCTGCTTTTCGAATTTGGGCAATGAAATTAATTCGACACTGGCAGTATAATCGACAACATCGTTTTGGAGACTCAGTTGCCAAAAAAAAAAAAAATGAAATTAATATCGTTTCTACGTCGGTACCTACAGTTATGTCCCACACAATAAGGTAGTTGCCAGGATATGAAAATTAAAAATCTAATTAGTCCGTAAGGTAGATAATGAAAAAATATTTTTTTTTATTTGCTCGTACAAAGTTACAATACTTAGATTAAATGTCGTTAATTTTAGGAATGGGAGGTCGTTCATCACAAGTGTTACAAAAATGTAGTGTTTAGTGACGTCACACGATATTTCAAATTAATAAATCGTCGAAAGAATTTAATTTTGTGAGGAAAGAAAAAATACGTGTCTAATGTTTTAAATTAATCTACTAGACGGGCATTAAAATAAAATTTAGGAAACTACCCTATTCTGTCTTTTGGTGCAAAGTGAAAAAAAGTGAGGTGTTAACAGCGATTTATCTACTGAAGTTTCAAGTTAAAGCCGGTGCACACGAAAGGCTTTTTGTCCGATCTAAAAGGATAAATGTTCATGAAGTCAAATTTCTCATTCGTTTGAACTCGATACTTCAATACTTTTTGTTACATTCAGTTGTGAAAAATCTATTTGTAAGACTCTTTTTGTGTACAGAATAATATTATAGGGCTAACGTGTTTTTGCTCATGGCGCAAATGTAGGAAAATATTATTAGTCCAATCACAGCAGCTGTCTAACTTTGAACGTCAAATGGGATGACACTAGCTAATTCCCTATTGGACGAAGAGCGAGAGATGCACACCAGCGCAATCTAGTAAGCTGACACACGGTAGGCCCCATTTGTGTATACCATAAAGCATACATGTACTAGTTGTCATTATACTCAAGTGATCACGTATCTTTATCTTTTCGTACCTACTTACTTGTACTTCGAAAGATCTCTACAAATACCAAAAGACGTATTTATTTGTAGGAGGAAAGCAATATTGCGTAAGAGCAAGCTGATATTGTAGGAGATTTATAGATATTGTAAAAAATAGGGCACTTTATCAAAACCAAAATCAGTACAATAAAAATATTTTGCAATATTCAAATCCTACATCTAACAGCAAATGTAAAAGCGATTAACTACAGAATTAGCGAATGAAACTACATAATTTTGTTGCTTTTACTGGTTTGTATATGGGCAATATAAAACTACGGCAGGTACACATATACACAACAGTCTATTATGACCTCGCTTTGTATAATTTTTGCGCACACTCGACGGTCAGTTTATATCGGTTCAGTATGGCTTGATGTGTTGCCGGCTGCAATATGGCTGGGCAGGCAACGTACTGGAATGTCCTGCTCCATTGCATGCGTCACGCGCTGCACACTGATGTAGGAGCAATTACGGCTACTGGTTTATTGCCAACTTTTTATGTAAAGACATGTTTTATAGGTCGACAATTATAAACATTGTACGATTAATAGCTAGAAAGGTATTATTCTCATCATAGTTTATGTGAAGCATTAACTATAAGTTTTTAATTAAGTGCAGACATTATTTATGTAACAATTGAGAATTGGCGTTCTAGTCTCTGCTTGCCGTCGCGGAGAACCTAACGGGTAACCGGGGCTCCGGCTCGAAGTGCAGGAGAAGGAACGGGGTGGTTTTTAGTCAGTAAGAGTCTGACACTCCCTCCCGCCTCACCCAAGCGGGAGCAGTCATTCGATGATTATCTCTGCTTGCCCTCATAAGAGATAGGCGTGAAATTATAATTATATATAAATAATTATTGAAGTGATCTTAAATGAAACTTTTCTCTATGTTCTGGTACAAAGCTAGGTATATTTAGCATGATTCCTTTTTTCTCTTAAAAAGAGTAGACCATTTGTATGCCTACTTTTAGACAGTTATAGTTCAGTTCACCCATATAGCCAAACATTGGCAAAGTTTCGAGACGGATTTAGCTCAATAATATTCAAAGTTTCAACTCTGTGATAGCCAGATGCTTTGTAACGCAAATGCAGCTAACTAAGCTTAAGTGCGAACTGTTAGATCTACATCGCTGCCGGTCTTAGCCCGTGCCGTACAAATTAGAGCTCTATTGCATAGTGTGATAAGTTCCATTGTGGTGTAAGTGATCTCGCATGGATTCTAAGTTAGTTTTTAACGCTCAGTTTTTTATAAGCTTAAACCATTTTCAACTTTTTTGACACTAAGTTTTGGCATCTATTCGTGACAATATTGACGAGGAAACTTAATTTTAGAAAATAAACAAATAAAGTTTTTAATTGCAATAAACAGGATTAAACAGGATTTTACTTATTTAATGTAATACTTATATACGTGTGTGTATCAAGGACGTTGAAAAATGGCGCACATAATGTCATTTAGAGATGATTATTACTGAAATTTTTGAAAAAACCCAGTAATACTTTGCCCGACCCGGGAATCGAACCCGAAACCCCTTGCCCGGCAGTCGCACTTGCGACCACTCGGCCAACGAGGCAGTCATGTAGGAGTTTTAAGGCCAAATAACAAATAATGATAAAAATTACAGAGAAGACGATTTATGATATTCATGGGGACAACCAGACTTTATAATATGATACAAGCTACATGATCAGTGTTGGATAGTCAACAAGGATTGCTATCCGTGCCAATTTATCTACCCGCCGGTAATAGGGTCAATCTTATTGGTATACAATTTGCACGGTCAAATAAATAGATGATAGATATTCCATTACTTACATCCATATCCATTTATTGAAAGGAAAACTATTGAATTAATGAATTTCGAAAGACTATTCGTATTTGTATTTTATAAAATTTTCATGTTTGAAAAATAACAAAAGAAAATAGCATAACATAACATAACATAACATAACATCCCACCTTTTATCCCTGAAGGGGTAGGCAGAGGTGCTCAATGCTCATTACGGCACTTAATGCCACTGTACAATGTAACACCCACTTTTCACTATTTATGTTATGAGTCCCATGTAATAGGGGGTGAGCCTATTGCCATATACCGGGCATATTTCCAGACTCCGTGCAACTACTGAGGTTTTTTTACAAACCCAGTAATACTTTGGCCGACCTGGGAATCGAACCCGAGAGCCCTTGCCCGGCTGTCGCACTTGCGACTACTTGGCCAATGAGGCAGTCAAAAAGAAAATAGGTGTTTCAAAAACTAAATTTATACAGAAATCATATGTAGGTACCACGTGCCAACAACCATTTAACTAATTACGTAAGTACCGATGTACCAGGCAAACATGAAATGTTTGTAGGTCATACGTTTCCAGTAGCCGAGTCAAATGTCCACGAGAAACTGGACATTTTATTTGCAGTGCAGTGGTCGTTCTTTGACTGTGATACTGGGAAATAGGAAACAATTTCGAGCTTGAGCGCTTGGTATGTACAAGTAACTTGTATGCATGTGATGGTGCCCTGGTACCCGTAGCTTTGTCAATAGAGTTAGGCTTCAGGTAATGGACTAGCATAGTGCTCAAAGATAACCTGTACAGGTATGCTGATGAGCTAGGTAAGTAGGTTAGGCGTTGTGCCAGAGTTAGCCGTGTTTTTTTTACTGTAGAACTTTTTTAATATGAACGGAGCTGTACAATTTTTACGTTTGTGTTTTGGGAATAGATGCGTGGTCTACATTTTTATTATAATTAATCTGTTAAGTTGTACTGCCTTGTTAGTTTAGTAAGAGATGCGAGTTAATAATAACTAACCAAAGTATTATTAAGTCCCTTTTTTAATTCCGAAATTCATAGAAGTAGTTAGAAGATTAGGTCTACATTAGGTCATTTTAGGCTTAAGTCTGGCATACTACAACTATGTTAATAACTTGAGTAAACTAAAGTTGATATAAGGTAGCATACCGACGTATTTACAAATCAAATCAAATCAAATCAAATCAATTTATTTGTGAACACAGGTTATACAGAAGGGTGTTTAACATACATTAATAGCATCTCTATGTTCTACCAATAAAATTGGTGTACAAATAGTTATTAAGTTAGGCAGGTACCAAGCATTATTAATATATTTAAATTAAACAAGTATATAAGAATCATGATGGTATGTCAAAATTTATCATTTAGAAATAAGTCAATAGAATAATATGTCTTGTCAATTAAAAATAATGTCAATTTACGTTTAAAAAGTCTAATATTATTTTCATTTCTTATATATTTAGGCAGTTTATTATAAATTTTTGGAGCCATTGCAAAGATACTGTTCCTGTATAGTGCAGTTCTAGATTTTAATAAGTGTAACTGGTCACAACGACGTTGACTGGTTACTCGGTCAAAATTATTAAAATTGTTTTTAACGAACATACCAGTCTCATAGATGTATAATGAGGGGACCGTCAAAATTTTGAGGTCTTTAAAGAAAGTGTAGCAGCTGTCGGTAGACTGCAGATTACAAATAGCCCTAATGCATCTTTTTTGACACTTGAATACCATTTCTTTACCGGTTGCATTCCCCAGAAAATTATTCCATATCTTAATGTTGATGCTACTAGACCATGGTATGCTGTCAACACTGTTTTTCGGTTTGCAGTTTTATTTAACATGTGAAGAGCATAGGAATATTGATTTAACTTATTACACACCTTATCTATATGAACATTCCATTTCAATGTTTTCTGTATACTTAGTCCTAGAAATTTTGTTACATTTGTTTCATTAATTCTTTTTCCGTGATATTCTACGATTAAATTTTTGTATTGATCCATTCGCTGTTCAAATTTCATTATTGCCGTCTTTTCTAGGTTTATGATCAAATTATTATGTTTTAACCAATTTACAACAGATTCAATGTTAGCATTTATATCTGCTTCTAATGTTTCTAAGTCATCACCATCAAATAGTAAGGTACTGTCGTCTGCAAACATGGTCATTGGATATGTTGATGATGTTGGAAAGTCATTTATGTAAATAATAAACAGAGTCGGGCCAAGGACACTACCTTGTGGTACGCCGTAAGTAACAGTTCTCTGACCAGACCTATAAGTTACCTCGCTATCTTTAGTGATTCTACTGATAACTGTCATTTGCCGTCTGTTATGTAGGTAGGATTCAATTAGACTCAATACGTTTCCTCTAATTCCATATGCATTTAGTTTACTTAGGAGTATTTTATGATCAACGCGATCGAAAGCCTTTGTCATGTCCATGTAAAGTGCTACAGCTGGTAATTTCTTATCTACTTGACTGCTAACTTTATCTAGAAAGTCGTATATGGCCATATCAATGGACTTGTTCTTCCTGAAGCCTTTTTGATTGTCAACTAGTAAATTATTTTTTTCGAAATATGAAGTAATTTGATTATTAATTACTTTTTCGTAAATCTTAGAAAATATTGGTACCAGAGCAATAGGTCTGTAACAGGACATATTTTCTCTGTTGTCTTTCTTAAAAAGCGGTTTTATTATAGTAATTTTTAATTCACTGGGAAAAGTCCCACACTCTATGCTCAAATTAATAAGATAACTCAATATTGGTGCAATAATGATGGATACGTGTTTTATAATTTTAGTAGATATATCATCGTACCCAGTGCTAGCTGTGTTTTTGAGCGACATTACAATACGATGGATGTCAACCGGTGAAGTAGGGGACATGAACATCGAAGTGTGTCAATATTGATATGGTCAGTTAATTTTACTTGATCTACAAAGAAGTCATTAAAAGCTTGTGCTATTGCGTCAGGATTAGTTAATAGTTTTTGATTACAGTCGATTTTCATTATATATTCATTTGGTATAGTGGTTTTGTTCCTACTGATGACTTTCCATGTGGCTTTCCCTAGATTCTGAGCTGTGCTGATAAATTTATTATTGTGTGCCCTCTGCGTAAGATTTATTACTTTTTTAAAACGGTTCGAGTGATTTTTTAAATTCAGTTTATTTTGTTCATTAGGCAATCTACGGTACTTCCATAATAATTGTCTTTTCCGTTTGCTACAAATCCTAATACCGCGGCTTATCCATTTTGATTTTATTTTAGTACACATTTTAATTCTGATAATCGGAAAACATAAATTATAAAGCAATGCAAACCACTCATAGAACAGCTTGAATGCCTCATTTGAGTCCGGTTCCTGATACACATCGGAAAAAGTAATGCTCTTAAGATAGTTTTTAAATTTATCTATGTTTTCCATAGAGTAGTCTCGTCTTGTGGTAAACCAGTGATCTAAACTGCATGTTTTTTTAACTGGGCACCGCAGAACTTGAGCTGTATGATCAGATACTGCTAGTTCTAAGACTTTACCCCTGGCTCCCCGCACATTATGGATTATTTTATCTATGCATGTACCACTACTCAATCTAGTTGGTATGTTTATATCGAACTTAAGATTGAAGCCTGTAATTAGATACTTAAATTGTGTAGAATTGTAAGTGTTTTTTAGTAGGTCGATATTGAAATCACCGCACAGTACCACCTTTCTATTTATATGAAATGAAACTGAACTTAAAAGATTATTTAGATTATTAAAAAATAGTTCAAGGTTTCTCTTTGAATTGTTGCTATGCGGGCTTCTGTATACACATATTACTATTATGTTATGATCTGTAAGTTCGACTGAGCAACACTCAATTACATTTGGGACACTGTATCTTTCCATTGACTCCAAAACTCGATACTTAATTCCGTGTCGTATCATTATACAAGTACCACCATGTCTAGATTTTCGAGTGAAAAAGGTTACAAGATTAAAGTTAGGAATAAACAGCAGATTTACATCATCCAAAATCATATTATGCTCGGAGAAACACAGTACATCAATAGTTTCACCCAAATCACACAACTCATCCAATGCAACAGTAAACATAGCAGATTTATTTAAAAGCCCGTTTATATTTTGGTGCATTATGGTCACATTGTTATACACGAAAGTTATGGTTTTGAGGAGAGTTATTTTTATTTTTGAAACGTCCTATGACAGGTATTTTTACATTTATAGTTCGGAATGATTCGATACCAAAGTAAGCTTCATCTTTAGACAGAACATTCTTATAGAATAAAGACAAGTAAGTAAGTTATAAATTATATTTAATTGTTGAGGAAGTTTTGAGTAGAGCAAGAACAACTTGTTGTTATCTCGATTTGAGAAATAAATGGATGAAGTTGCTACGTTTGTGTAAAACTGTAGACTTAAGACTACGTAGTATTACGATTTGATGTAGTTAATTTTAATGGCTATATAGTACTAGCTACTTCCACGCGGTTTCACACGCTTTGCTCAGCTCCTATCGGTCGTAGCGTAATGTTTTATAGCCTATAGCCATCCTCGATAAATGCGCTATCCAACACAAAAAGAATTATTCAAATCAGATTTGTAGTTACGGAGATTAGCACGTTCAAACAAACAAACAAAAGAACAAACTCTTCCGCTTTATATAATAGTATTTTTGTATTTCTGACAATTACCTATGTCTAAACATTCATAATAAGTACATTTTTGTTTGTGATCTGCTATTGTAACTGTTTGATTCTCCTTGATTCCTCTTTGTCTTTGTGTTAATGTAGTTGGTATATAGCTGTGTAAACATCACAATAATAAATAAATAATAATAATTTATATCGCAATATCTTAGAATTAAGAGAAAATTTAATTTGTAACGTTTATGTTAAGAAATATAAATATAATATACTCTTACATAAGTAGAAAGTACCAGATGACTTCTTATTTACATATTTGACGAAGAAAATAATATAGACATAGGTACATACAGGCAAACAGACACTTTTTTAATAAAAACTGAATCGTAAATAATAAATTCCCGTTGAGATCTCACTGCCGTGTTGCAGTGAATCATAAGACGATGTATCATCGCCGTCAGGATGTCAACGACGAGAAATGGATGATCACAACACGCGGCACTTCTTCGGTGCAGACATGAAAATCTGTCTCTTTCGGTGACGCCAACTTTCTTAGTAAGTAATAAGTGATATTGATAAATGTGTAATTTTAAAGTTTACTATTTTACACATACTTTATAAAAATAGAATGTCTTGTTCACGAGCATGAATTAGGACGACGATGATAGAACTACATACATACATAACTTCACGCCTGTCTCCCATGGGGGTAGGCAGAGACTAAGGAACGCCAATTACTACGATTCTTACATACCTCTTTCGCTTCATTAACAGTCATCAATCTTTTCATGCATGCTCGTCGGTTAAGGGTACTTTTAATTTGGCCCTTCTTTAATATATCGCCAATCTGGTCACTATATGTCCGTCTAGGGTGCCCTCTACCGACGGCTCCATTTCACATCCGCTCTGTATACTTCTTTCCTTACTCTACTTTCATCCATCCTTTCTACATGTCCAAATCAGCGTAACATTCCCTTTTCAATCCTTTTCACTACATCGTCTTTCAATCCACACCTCTCTCTAATAACACTATTTTTCACTCGATCACTCAATTTTAGTCCACGCATACTTCTCAGGGCTCTCATTTCCACGATGATAGAACTAAAAGGTCAAAAAACTGAAGAAGTATGAAATAAAATTTTATACAGACAAAACAGTTTAAAAAATTATCTATATAAATAAAAATTACTTTCTAAGCAAGCCAGTACCAGGGCATGCCCAATATCGGCCTTAGTACTATTTTATGACACTTTACTAGACACGGGCTAAGTAACTTCGTGTTCCTTGCCCTTGAAATCTATATGCTGTATAAGTAATATCAAAATCAATCGGTCACTGGGTCTTAACTTAAGACACACAAGTACTTTACACTGTGACAATAATCGAAGCTAAATAGCAACAGGGAAATTAAAAAAAATCAAACAATAGTGCAATAGGCAAGCCTAAATATTTTCACAGTATCCTAAAACTTATTTTTGATCAGCAACCCTTTGGTAATTCAAACGAACTTCTAATTAAAACTTAAAATTATTGAGGCAAACAAATCCGTCGATACAGCTATAAACTTTAGGCGGACATGTCCGGATTAGTTCGTGTGTTGTTACGCCACTAATTTCACGCAACTAGGGATGGGAAATATCCGCAAACTTCCGCTCGAACAACCAATCATAATTCACGTTAATTTTCAAATTGTTCGAATGTAGTTCCAGCAAATTGGTTAGTGTTGACAATGCTATAAAGTTTTTAATTTATCTTTAGTTTATAGTTAGTTTATAGGTAGTTAGTTATAGTTAGACTGCCTCGTTGGCCGAGTGGTCGCTGTTGCGGTTTTCTAAAAACAAAAAATCTTAGTGGTAGCATGGAGTTTGGAATTGTGCCCGGTATATGGCAATAGGCTCATCCATATTACATGGGACTCATAACGTAAATATTGAAAAGTGGATGCTACATTGTACAGTAGCATTAAGTCCCGTATAATGTGCACCTTTGCCTACCCGTTCGGGGATAAAAGGCGTGATGGTATTGTTATTGTATATGTTATGTTTTATAGTTAGTTTAACGGAACACAAACAATAATAAAATTATGTTATGCGTCGAAAAGAATTACAGTTGTATTTTAATAGAGCTACAATACAATGATTGCTTTGTTAAATAAGAATTATTTATTTCAGTAAATCTTAAATTAACACAGCCTAGGGACGTCCAAACATCTATCTAGCTCGCTGTTTCAGACAATTTACAAAGGATTTTTGTCACCAAGTTAAACTAAATGCCTTTAAAAAGGGTCAAAAGGAAAAAATCTGGAAAAATCAATATTTGATCGTTTTATAATCACAGTCGTTATCGATAAAACTCTTTTTACGCTCTTTAGAAGTTCCTTTATAAAAAGGTTTCAGATGGAATAAAAATTGTAAAGAAATCAGAGGTGAACGTCGACAAATCTATCGTTCGCGCGAAGAAACGGTTTATAACCTTCCAATTTCAAAATCCCGTGATTTATAGTCGACATTAGTGCGTTTTCAAGATGGCTGACTTTGTATTTAGACTTGATTAGGAATACATGGATAAAAATGAGCGTTCCATACTTAAAATATGCTTTTGTGTTTATCCATACTTGAAATGAAAGGCGTATTATTATTTATGTAGCACTAGATTAAAATGTCTAGTCAAATATCTTTGTTATTTTACTTCTAAAATACTATAAAATATAACTAGTAAATGTTGATCCACGTCTTTACAGTCTTCATACATTCACAACATACAGGTTTATAATATCATATTTTACTAGTACCTATCGTAAATTTGTAAATTTTTCACTGTGAGCAAAAACATTAAGTTGCTTAGAAATATGAATTAAAATATTTTACAGTAGTCTAGCAATTATGTAATTAAAATTCAATGAATACTATTCTATGTAATATTTTTATTACCTTTGACTGGAAGTACAGTTTGTAAAACGCGATAGGACGAGTAAATAGGTCAGAGAGATAGAGGGCCTATTAATGTAAGAGCTTTTAAATTCATAGCCAGATACCTACGTATATTACATTGGCAAGTAACTGTGTTCTAGAAACTATAGTGTAGTTTTTCAGGTAAACAAACTAACATATTATAAAGTGTATAATAATATTTGTTTCTATACATCGCGACTTTTCATACACTTATATAATGTAACATTCATATTTCAGCAGTAAGGTACCTGTGTTATGAGTCCCATGCAATAAGATAGACTATTGCCATCTGTTTAAATTTGACTGCCACGTTGGCCGAGTGGTCGCAATTGCGACTGCCGGGCAAGGGGTCTCGGGTTCGATTCCCGGGTCAGCCAAAGTATTACTGGGCTTTTTAAAAAATCTCAGTAGTAGCACGGAGTCTGGAATTGTGGCAATTCCGGTATATGGCAATAGGCTCACACCCTATTACATGGGACTCATAATATAAATAGTGAAAAGTGGATGTTACATTGTACAGTGATTTTTGTATAGGACTAGAATATAATTTAGTATTTGGATCATCGTCATTATCCTATACCTCTATATATCCGATCACTACTAGTCACGCCATAAGAGAATGTACTACACACACTACTTAATGCCGATATTCCAATCATCAGTTAATTCTTAACTGTAAAACAACATTGACATTCGACAGTTTTTAATTTGGAAGAGTTGTTAAATATTCAAAGTTATTTCTCAGTTAAAATTTATATAGTATTGGAAAAATCGACTCTTAAAGTCAAAGTCAAAGTCAAAGTCAAAATCATTTATTTCAATTAGACCAGTAAGGCACTTTTGAACGTCAATACAAAATATTTAAATATTAAATAATAAGAAAAAATAAGAAAAAATGTCAGTCTGTAGGTCAGTCCTCTAGTGAAGCTATTTGCTCGTTCCAAAGTGTAGATTCCTATGGAGAAGAACGAGCAAGAAACTCCATAGGTTACTCTTTTTCAATCATGTTCACAATACAATTTTTGGTTACATTCTTCCGTTGAGTTCAATAATGTGAGAACAATGTAATACCAATATTTGGTCAAGGAGACGGAAAAAGAAAATAACCTTGAGGACAACAAATTTAATACAGTCTGGAGCTGACCAGTCCCATTTGACAGCGCCCGTTCACGAACATGACACGTACACCAGCACCGCCCAACTCGACCATGTTATAGGGAATCGAGCGATCCACTGCCCGTGCCACTGCCAATGAGACTTTTGAGTGAGCATGACAACTCCAAGCTGACACACATGCATTCTACTAGTCTAATTAATTTAGTTAGTTACAGGCTCTCACATTTACAATACTTATATAAAGTTTTACAGTGTACATTTGAACAAAATGGCTGTATTTGACATGATTGGAACCATTGGAACATCAATGTTTTTCGCTATCCTGTGGAGCCGGACCAGCATGCCTCCAAGCATTTTTATCCTCTATGTAATCATTAAGTTTGTAGTATGCTTTCCCACATAACGTTTTTTTAACATATAATTTAAATTTTGACTCATTTAAATGTAGTATTTCCTCCGGAATTTTATTATAGCATTTAACACAGAATCCCATAAAGGACTTTTGTACTTTTGTCAATCTAAATAGTGGCTGACTTAGTCTATCCCTATGTCTAGTTTGATAGTGGTGTCTGTCAGACACTTTACCAAACAACTGTAGGTTCTTCCTAACATACATAATGTTTTCATAAATAAATTGACATGGAACCGTCATAATATTGATCTCCTTAAACTTTTCTCTGAGAGATTCGCGACGACCTAGGTTGTAGATAGCTCTGACGGCGCGCTTTTGTAAGATAAAGATAGACTCAGTGTCCGCAGCGTGTCCCCACAGCAAAATGCCATACGACATGATGCTATGGAAGTAACTGAAGTACACTAGTCTTGCCGTGTCTATGTCGGTTAACTGTCGGATCTTCCAGACAGCATAAGCTGCAGAGCTTAATCGTCCCGCTAGAGATGTAATATGAGGACCCCATTGCAATTTGTCATCTACAGTAATTCCCAGAAATGTAGTCTCTTTTACAAATTCTAATTTCCGACTGTTTAATAATATGTCACATTCCTTACTTCCAACATTTGGCAGAACAAATCTAATACATTTCGTTTTCTTATCGTTTAGCACTAAGTTATTTATTGTAAACCAATGTTGAACCTTCATCAGAGCATTATTTACGTCGTCATAATTATTTGTTCGTCTATTTATTTTAAAAACCAATGATGTGTCATCAGCAAACAATACAATATGTGGTTCATTTTGAAATAAATATGGCAAATCATTTATATATGTTAAAAATAGGAATGGACCTAGTATTGAGCCCTGCGGTACGCCCATAGACATGCTAGCACCCTGTGAGTTTACTTTGTTTACCTGTACTTTAAGTTGCCTATCCTGAAGGTATGACTTTAACAGATTCAGCGATACACCCCGAATGCCGTAGTGTTCCAGCTTCAGCAATAGTGTCTCGTGTTCAACACAGTCGAATGCCTTCGAAAGATCGCAAAATATTCCGATGGCATCCTGTGCCTCTTCCCACGAGGCAAAAACCCGCTTAATTAGTGCTACCCCGGCATCAGTCGTGCAACGTCCCTTGGTGAACCCGTATTGTTGGTCATGAAATATAGTATTCATGTTAAAGTGACGCAGCATCTGAGTAAGCATCAATCTTTCAAACACTTTACTGAGCACTGGCAAGATAGAGACCGGCCTGTAGTTATTAGGTTCCGCACTATCACCGGATTTAAACAATGGCACTACTTTACTATGTTTCATTAAATCTGGAAAAATTCCTTGATCTACACTTTTATTAAAAATTAATGCCAAATGAGGCGCTATAGTCTCTATAAAAGACCTACACATCCTTACTGACATGCCCCAAAGATCTTCAGTCGACTTAACTTTAATATCTTTAAACGCTTTTATCACTGCTAGGGGGTTTGTATATTGAAATCGAAAATTTGTTGAACATTCCTCGACATTACTTTTAAGAAGATCGATAGATAGTGCTGGTGATGATTTCAACGCTTCCGTAGTTTTAAGCGGAATATTTTTAAAAAATCCTCGAATTCCTGGGCAACTTTCGAATCTGCACTAATACGTCCATTTACAGTATTTAAATTAAATTCAGTGTTAGGAGATCTATTTCTACCTGTCTCGGTGTTAATTATGTTCCAGGTGGTTTTTATTTTGTTATTCGCGGTCCTAATTTTACTGCTAATGTACAGGGATTTAGCCTGCTTACAAACCCTTTTAAATATTTTCGAGTATCTAGATACATGACTGCGAAAATCATCACTATTATTAAATTGTTTCATACCATATAACTCAAATAACTTTTCCCTACTTATACGAATACCCGGTGTAGCCCAGTCACAGAATAGAAATTTACATTGAATGTTTTTACGTTTTAAAGGGAACATTTTATCGAATTGTGTTTTAACAATGGACAATAATTTGGCATAAATCTCACTAGAGTATTCACTAGCATGTATTTGGCCGCATAATTCATTTTTCAAGTTGTGGTTTAATGACTCAATTTTTTTATTTGTAATTTGCCTAAATAGAATTTTCCTTTTTTGTACAGTTGTGGTAGTGTTAAAACTGACTGTCAGGCCACTGTGATCAGATGGTAATCTGTTTACAATGTCTTTATTTATATAATTACAGTTACAAAAAATATTATCTATACATGTTGCCGAGGTGGATGTTATTCGGGTGGGCTCAAAGAAAACATTAGACAAGTCGAAAGATTTAAATAGACTTAACAAATTAATACTATTCGAGTTGTTCTCCAAGAGATCAACATTAAAATCGCCACATACTATGGTTAACTTACTATTGGAACACGTTTTCCGCAGTACATCCTCCAACACTGAGCTAAAAATATTTAGGTTTTGTAAAATAGGAGGTCTATAAACACATACTACAATATGCCTATCCAGCTCAACACAGGACAACTCTATTGTGTGCTCTATCGATAGTGATGCAATGTCTTGCCTTTCCTTATATTTCATTGAATTCTTTACCAAAATCAGACTGCCACCATGTATCATGGTTTGACGGCTATAATAATTACCAACACAATAGTTTTCAAGATTAATAGATTTTACTTGATAGTCCTTCAGCCAATGTTCAGTTACACAAACAAGATCATATTTAAATTTTTCTAAAAATAATTCAATTTCTAAAACTTTAGATGAGAAGCCCTGCATATTTTGACTAAACAATGTTAACACAGAGTCTTGTCTATTCTTATGTATAGCTAATAAAGCTGCAGACTTAAATATACCGCCAGAAGATAACTTATCAATGCATGAAACTTTTGTGTAATTTACTTGGTTATCTTCTGTTGTCTCAGACATTAGTTTAAAAAGTTAGCCGGAGTACTACCCACATTTATAGTCAAATTATGAGTCTCCTTTGTAAAATCATTTATACAATTAATCTCTATATTATTAGATTGTCTAGATAATATAGATTTGTCACTTAAACTACTTAAAACTAAATTAATACTATTTGCTAGCAAACTAGCAAGTAAAACTTTACATTTCTTAGGAATAAACATGTATTCCTTAGTCAATTTAAAACCACTAACAAATTTGTTAGTGTCAAAAAATATTAATTTGTCTTTATGACAACATGTCAGCATAAATATTAAATTATTCAGATAGTGAATATGTTTATTTTGTGATTCTGACAAAGTGTCAGAATATGGGAAAGCACATAATATCACCCTGATATCTAATTTCAATAAGGTGCTGATACCATCCACTATGTCACGCTTTTTTACTCTAGTACTATCTCCCATCAATAATACTACTGGCTGGTTTGCTGTGATACATTGTTTTTGTATTTTTTGTATCATCGGGCCAAATTTTATATTATGAAAACAGTTGTTAGTTACACTATCGTTGAGGCAATTTGAGATAAGTGACCCCATACCTGCTCCTATTGAGTCAGTGAACACACTAGCATTGTTGTTTACATTTGGTGGTATAGATATATTATGCTCCAGCTCCGGAGGTATGGTGTGGGTACAGCTACAAGCAAGGTTATTTGCTAGAGACTCGTATCTCTCAGCACTATAAGTAACTAGGTCTACTAGCTTACCCGCCTCAATCATGTGTTTATTGATTTCAGATTGAGCGGATTCATATTTTTGGAATATCTGATTTAAAAACATTTCTCTTTCCAAGAGCTCTTTTCGCAGAGCTTGAGTGTCCAATTCATAAATGGCCCTACTTTGTTCTAATTCACTAGAGCAAGAATTTAATTCACTAATTAATTTAACTTTTTGTTTTCTTAACTTTAAATTTAAATTTAAAAGATTTTGCCTCTTTTTAATTTTCTTAATTGTTTTATTTAACTTAATATATTTTTTAATTTTGTTATGACTACTTAATAAGCGACATGCTGTGATGGTATCATCACCAGTCAAGTCTATTGTAACGGCTGGCTCACACACATCACCAGATCCACTCCCAACCAACTCATCGTATAGACTCCGAGTGTTCACTAATTGCACAGATTGTTTCGCAGCCTCTAGTCTACGTATAGTACTGTGGGCCTCTCTCAGCTTATGCTCTAGTTGTGTTATTTGTGCTAGAGCATGTTCATGAGTGTCGCTACACTGCTGGAAGGTAGCAACTTGACTAATTAATTGACTATGTTGTTGTAGTAGATCCGTGTGACACATATGTAGTTCAGCTAATTCATTTTTAAGTTTACTGTTTTTGTTTATAATGTTTGTCACTTCCACTTCACTATCGTCCCGTTCCTGCAGCAGTTGGTTGCACAGGTGCTTTGATGACTCCAGCTCCTTCAGCGCTGCTCTTAGTTTGCATTCCATTTCCTTAGATCTCGTCATCATACTGACAGGGATGAAATACTCTGAAATAGAAGAAAAAAAAAAGAACAGCAAAAAGACAGGGAAGATGATTTGAAGCGAGGGAAATTGGTGTAATAATGTATAAGAAAAGAAAAGGGAAAATGATAGTTTAAATTTAAATTATTAAGTATGTATGATGATGAATTTAATAATTTATTAATAATGTAGGTAGGAGGTAGGTGCAAACAAAGCAACTACAATAATTTAAATTTTAGTTACTTAGGCTTAAAAATCGTCATTAAATTAGGCTTATTGACATAGTTTACACTACTAGCTAGTCTATCTTATATTAAAGTAACAAACTTAGTAAAGGTTTTTGTAAAATTTCTTTGTTTGTGGTAGAAGTTGTTGTCGTCGCGTTCGACAAATTGTCACGCAAACTGAGCACAGATCTTTATGATTACGGTGTTTTTATTGGTGTATAAGGATATATAACAAGAATTATTACTTATACTCCCCTGGTTTAAAGATTTAAATTCAATTTTTGCTTCGTCCGTTGACCGTTGACAGCTCGCAGGAACTTTTCAATTTTGTGGATGTAATTTTAACAATATCACTAGGCAAACACTATCTATAGTACTTTTACACGTAATTTAACATATTTTTACGTATTTAAAGCTATAATATTACTTAAAACTTAAGAAAATACCAAGGTATTTGCAACGATAAAATAATTCCAAATTTGTTACAAGACCCATCCGCTTATAGGCGGTACTTATGCTCTTACATACAAGTAGAAAAGCGTTCATATTCGTATAGAGGCACTCGTGTGAAAGCTTGTCCCACACGGTTACCTACGTGAGCCATTCAGGCGTTTATATGTATAAGCATAGCTTCCTAGTACTCTTGAATTCGCAGAAATTGTGCTTGGCAGCCCTACAGTGTACTAAGTAGATGCAATTTGCTGTAAAGTGCCTGTTGTTAGAGTCGTGTTGTGTTCGGGACAGTTCACTTCATGTTTGAGTTTAAATGGAGAAGGTATGAGAGCATTGGTATATGTTTTCGTTAGAACGGGTTTGTTTGGAGTTTACCTTATATTCTTATAGACTTATATAGATTAAAGACTGATCTAGTATATAAAAATAAGTCGGGTTTTCCTTCCTGACGCTATAACTCCAGAACGCACGAACCGATTTCCACCGTTTTGCATTCGTTGAAAAAGTCTCGGGCTCCGTGAGGTTTATAGCAAAGAATGTTACATAAAACGAAACCATCTGGTGACAAAATGGAGTTCGCCGGGTTTGCTAGTAGACTTATAAAGAAGATGATTAGTCCTGCTTAGTACGTAGTTATAATTTGATTCGTTAGTAGTTTTACGAGTTCTGTGAATTTGTGAAAAAACACTTCTGGCTTTTATGAAAAAATACATTTGTATTGTAATTTTGTAGGCACTTTCATAATATAATTATGTAAGAGTAATGTTAATGAATACATTTTTCAAGCCATGGAATAGTAAAACACTAGGGAAGTGTCAGCCAACATTTACTATTCAATGATTCAAGCAATACGTTTCTCTCAGATCAGTAACTTAACAAGAGTGATTGTCCCTATGTGACCGCCACACCTACAAGGCGGTGAAGGCATTAAAATTTTATGGAAGACTACATCTAAGTTAACAGTATTCTAGAACTATCAAGGGGACAATACAAGAAGCAAGCTTTCATGATAGTTTCAAAACAAAACAACTTCGCGTCCGTAACGTACTCAACTTTACTACTTCTACAAGAGATTATTTTTTAAACTACTTACTCCTACTAAAGAATAAGGTTTATTTTAGCTTGCACCTGTCAATGAGTTGTTAGTTTGGCTCGAAGTGGTACAGTCAGCAGCCAATTTTTCTACATTTCATATTAGAGTGATTTTGGCTTCTAGTCAACTGTTAAATGGGGTACCATAATGCAAGCTATTCTCAATAAATAGTTATAGATATTCATTGCCAAAGTTTAATGGGTATGTCTGATTTGGAAGTTAGGTTATCTCTGCTAAGTTCGAACGCAGAGTCTGCTTTTTAACTGCTTTGTTGATTTAATATTCGCTAGTTAGATGTAGAACTATCTAAACATTTAGTCGAAAGCAGGAACATAAATGTGTTTAAAGTAGAATTAAATGAATTTCTAATAAAAAAGACATACATTCAGTCAAAAAAGTATCGGGAATGGATAAATTTGTTTATGGTTCCAAACTCAAATTATTGTTTTTTTGTTGTTGTTAGATTGGCACAACTGTTTTCCATTTTGACGCGGAGTTTGAGTTGCATCTGTTATTTATATTAAATACAGTGCTGGTTTTAGTGATATCATAATAGTGTGCATTGCGAATTTAATAATGGAAAAAATATCGAACAAATAGTTTGTTATACTGTAAAATGATGGTGGAACGTGGTGAACTACGCATACATCTAACGTTTTACAATGCATGTAAATGTACTATGTTCAGCAATAAAGACATATGAATTTGAAATTTGAAGAGATTACCAAGTGTGAGGTTTTATCTTGGAGATTTTATTTGAGCAAATAATTAACAGACTTTACAAATTAAGCACCTATTTCATTATTATTTAGCAGGAAATTAATGTGAGTGACATTACCTATATCCACGATATTGTATTTGAAAGTACCTGGTTATTATAGAACACAGGAAAAAGGCTACGAAATACTTTAAATAAACGTAATTTATAATAAATCGCATTACATTTTTACTTGACCCTGTTTCTACAATACACGTGTAAAGGATAAAGGTGTAGATACACAGCACTTCACAACATAAGGCACAGACACATCGGAGTTGTGTTCTGGCCACACATCATCAAACAGTCCCTTTAACTCCTCATCTAGTTTACCCGACTCACCCAATTCGAAAAGGTCACATGTACCTGTGAACGCTTTTGATATCAAACTTTATTTTAGTACAAACTAGGTCACCTTCTAATTTGAGTGCCCCAGTCTTACTTTGGCAAGGTGATACTGGTTTATTTCTGTTTTCCACTCACTTATTGCATTAGGAATATTTTAGTTGAATTTTCGTTTTGCCGTGAACGTAGAACCTACCTTATACATTACACCATTTTTACCACCACTACTCAAATTAAAATTAAAATTGTTATTACATAATAACTATCATGTGTAGTGTGTTCAATAGGGGTTGCATAATTGGGTACAGTTTCAACGTGCAACCCGGTTAGAACACGGCAACATAATTATGAAAGCTAAATATAATCTAATTAATTTACTTATTATATTATGCCATACAAATATTTTCATTCTAAACATTAACGTTTTCCTTAAATTTATTATAATATGTATTAACACAAATTTCTTAGTTATTGGTATTTTACATTTGTGTTAATTGTATGCAGTTTATGAGGGTGTCTAATGGGCCACTTAAGGGTCTAGGTACACATTTAAATAGATACCTGTAAGTATCACTTTCTAATAAACCTAAACTCATTTGAACTGTGATTCCTAACGCGCGCCTCAAAGAGCCATCAGACCACTACAGATGGGCCCCAGTAGGGCTGATGCCCGATACGGAGCCGCGGAAGGCCTAACGGGTTGCTAGAGCAGAGATAGAGGATTTTATTTTTAATGGGGGTAAATCATCGAATGACTTCTCCCGCCTGGGTGAGGCGGAAGGGAGTGTCAGACTCTTACTGACTAAAAACCACCCCGTTCCTTCTCCTGAACGTCGAGCCGGAGCCTCGGTAACCCGTTAGGTTCTCTGCGACAGCAGAGTAGGAATGGGGTGGTTTTTGGTGAATAAGACTTACTGACTTACTTATTAAGAGGGAATGTCTTCGTCCAATGACTTCACATCACACTTCACATCAGATTGGACGATCTTCATCCCTCACAAAAAAAAAACAAAATAGTGATTTTGGCTAGTCCCCCTTATCTAGAAGAGGCTTAGCAGTAGATGATGATCGATGAAATAGCTTTGAATATTTTGGTAATTAGTTTAGTCATGTTTAACATGATTCTAGTTTTCATATTCATTTGTGTTATATCAACAAAATGAAGCAGGTTTACAAAGGTTTTTGGTTTATTGTTAGTTTATCGACTTCCAAATATCCCTTTGTTGGTATTTGCAAAACACGATCGGCATTTTCTAATTCATTGCCTTTCTTAATTTGGTTAAAACTGGACTGATAAATAAAAAAATGATCTTTATTGACCTTATGACTGATATTAAGTACCTAGTTACTGTTCGTGGCTGTACGCTCACAAATTCATTTATTATCTTAAAATTTTGGCTTCATTTTGGTGATAAAAAATAAAGTATTTATTTCATAACATAATATCACGCCTTTTATCCCCGAAGGGTTTTTTTTAAGGGGGGAAAATCATCGAATGACTGCTCCCGCCTGGGTGAGGCGGGAGGGAGTGTCAGACTCGTACTGACTAAAAACCACCCCGTTCCTTCTCCTGCACGTCGAGCCGGAGCCCCGGTTACCCGTTAGGTTCTCCGCGACTCCGAATCGGCATCGGCCCTATTAGGCCCCATCTGATGGCACTTTGAGGCGCGCGCGGAACGCGACGCGCCGTACACTCGGGTCTGTTTCTGGTCGGACGGGGAGCCACCCATGCTCGCACAATACTTTGTTAAACATAACACGCCTGTTATCCCCGAAGGGATAGGCAGAGGTGCACATTACGGCACTTAATGCCACTGTACAATATAGCACCCACTTTTCAATATTTATGTTATGAGTCCCATGTAATAGGGGGTGAGCCTATTGCCATATACCGGACACAATTTCAGACTTAGTGCTACCACTGAGAATTTTTCAAAAACCCAGTAAACCTTTGCCCGTCCCGGGAATCGAACCCGAGACCCCTTGCCTGGCAGTCGCACTTGCGATCATTCGGCCAACGAGGCAGTATTTATTTCAATTAATCCTTAATTAGACACTTTTGAAGATGTATGTCGAAATACTCAAATGAGACACAAGTTAAAATCGCGCTTAAGTATAGTTCTGTCACTATAAATTCTTTATGAAGTGATAGAGATGGCAAGATATTTAAATACAACTTAAAATTGAGTAGCCTTTTAGTATTCGGGCGTAATAATAATAATTAACGACATTGCTAATTTTAACCTTAACTACAAATAAATTAATTTGAAATTCAACCGCCAATTAATATTCCATCAAACTTTCAAAAATTCTTACAACCTTTCTAATACAGTTCAAACCTAACATTCCCCGTACAATGAATATCTAAGAAGCACCAGAGGGACTCATAATGCAAAATTTATTATAACGTCGACTCAGGTAATTGAAAGGTCACATGTTAGGTCAGGTACACATGGTTTCACATTAAGCTGTACAAACCAGTATAAACTGACCTACGAATGTGCAACACGATCTTGGAAAGCATGACCATGATATACTGGTTTTGTGTAGTTCCATGTGTACACTCTCGATCTATGTAGGTTGTGCAAGATTGTGTCACCCACGACCGCAAGTTTTATGGCTCAGCGTTAAATATTGATGCGAACGTGTCCACCCGTCTTAATGGGGCTTGCAGTGTCTCTGTGCAGTTATTTTCTTTTAACATTATGTAGGTATATGCACGGAAACGAATAACCTACTGTATTATTAGAATTAAACTGCTTCGTTGGCCGGGTGGTTGCATGTTCATTCCCGGGTCGGGCAAAGTATTACTGATTTTTTTTTAATCTCAGTAAAAGTAGCACGGAATTGTGCCCACCTATTGTCACCCACTATTACATGGGACTCATAACATAAATAATGAAAAGTAGGTGTTGCACTGTTAGGGCCATTAAGTGCCGTAATGTGCTCCTCTGCCTACCCCTTCGGGGATAAAAAGGCGTGATATTATGTTATTATTAGTTTGGGGATACAAGAACCGAAAACGGTAGTGTCTTATTTGTTCTAGCCCAAAATGAGTTAAGTATTGCTGACTGTAAAAAACATTGGTATATATTTTTGATCTCAATTATCTTCTCCCTCATTACGTACACAAGTACTTGTAGCAAAAATCTACCTTTCTTAGGGAAAAAAATCGTCCAATGACTTCTCCCGCCTTGTGTGTGGCGAGAGAAAGTGTCAGACTACTACTGACTAAAAAGCACTCCGTTGCGTTACTTCTCCTGCTTTGAGCCGGAGTCTGCAAAACCAAATCTGCCTGCTCTAATACAAACTATCTTATATTTATAGCGATTTAAGGTTAAAAGCATGCATGCTGATTTCCTAAAACAAGAGTTCTGACTTATCATCATCAGCCCCTTTCTATAAATTGATGTATATATCTACTCTTTTCCAAAAGCGCGACAAAAAGCATATAAACCTTTTCAGTTATAAACTGAAAAAATCTTGTAAGAAAGCTATCTCGTGATTTGAGACCAGCTCCATATTTCCTCAGTTATAAGTTAAAGTCTCCGTCGGTTCCACGTCACTGGACATCTTAGGAACATTATTTAGGAGCCGCCATCTCGCTTCATCTGTTCGCGTCTGTTATATTCGTCGCCTTGCATCCTTGCTCTCTTAGTAATTAGAACTAAGGGACAAGACTTCTAGATTGTTCTACTTTAGAAAAGTTCTATGGACAATTGAAGAGTATGTTAAGATTTGTGCTCTTGACATCTCCATCGGATGAAAATAGAGAATGTATTTTTGTCAAACATTTTCACGTGTCCTACAAACAAAACGTAATATTATGTCTATGTATAGATAGTAGTTCTGACGTGAAACAACGCTTGCGTTATGTTTCGTCGTGTGAGTGAGGTTACCGGAGGCCCAATTACCCTTCTGCCTTTTCCCAATCTCCCCAATCCCTGAATCCCCAATGATCACTTGTAATGCCTCTGGTGTTCCAGATGTCCATAGGCGATACCGATTGCTTACCATCAGGTAATCCGTAAGCTCGGCTTATGGCATAAAAATAGTATGGTGAGATTTGTGTACTTGAAATCTTCATAGGATACATTTAATAAAGAAAGTATTTCTGTAAAAAATTTCGACACGTGTCCTACAAACAAAACGTAGGTAATATATCTATGCATGTACGCGTCGGTTTTAGAGCCTTATACCAGACTAGGTAGAATAGATAAAATAACAAATAAATGTCGAACGTATTAACTTTGCAGCGAAATTCCTACGCTACCTCTATAGTTTCCAAAGTAATTAATACCTAGCTTGACAAGTGAAATGAAATACAATACTCCTGGTACAATATACATGAAATACGTCAGTATCTCGTTCTTAGGTATTACACATTAGCTCAGGAACATAATAATATTATAATAATTAATTCATATTAATCAATCATAGTCTCTACTGAATGTAATTAGATCCATATTAATAACTAATGTACGTATGTACATTATATTAGGTAAGTGTCGTAATAGTGGGACCATGAGTAATCAGTGATTTATGACAGTTGAATTCCTCAAATATTATGTGTATAGTAAGTATCTGTCACCTGAATTCTGGGATATAAGTAGTGTGTAATATGAGTCAAACAATTTGCGACTTTATACTAATCAAGTTAAAGTTAGCAATAGTTTGAGCAGTAATGCTTTTATTTTGATTTGAAATACTCTCAATTTTAAGTAACGCTTACATAGAAGTCCAAAGTACCTATAGATATCTATAATGAAGTACTTTTACAATGAGATTGAAGGTAAGCTCTAATTGTCTGATGAAGATGTCAGTCAATAGGGTAGATGACTAATTTTTATTTTAATATCCGTCTAGTAGATTATTTTAAAATATTACACACGTATTTTTTAGTTTTTTTTTTACAGAAACGAATACTTTCGACGATATATTGATTTGAAATGTCGCGTGACGTCACTTCTATGTACATTTTATACGTAGAAATGACGTTTTACCCCACTCCTACACTTTTATTCGTACCTATACATCAAAATAAAAAAATACGTGTCTAATATTTTTTCATTACCTAACAGACGTACTAATTAGATTTTTAATTTATGTACCCTGTCATCATCCCTATTCTACATCTCTTCGTTTGTAGAATGACAGAGATGGCACGATATTTAAGCACGACTTAAAATTGAGTATTCATTCAGTATAGCTATGTCTCATATCATCACACGAATGCAGCGGCTAAAGAGTCATGACGGTGAGTCGGAAGACGCAGGTTCAATTGTCACTTCAGAAATATCTTTGTTTGATAGTTATTCATCGCTAGCATTCCTTAAAGATGACAGATCCACATTATTGTTAGTGCCACCGACATTCCAAAGCAATGTTGTGACAACAATGGTCATTATATCAACACTCAATAACAAATTTCTATAAACATGAGTAAAATATGCGTGTCAGTCTATGTACGGAGTGTGTGTAGCTATGCAGATCATAAGTATAACTATTAGTTAAGAAATGCGTTAAACAACTTCTAAGATTCATAACTATCTTTTTTAAGGGAGTAAATCATTCTGGGAGTGTCAGACTATTACTGTCTAAAAACCGCCCCAGTAAATCCAAAACTATCTAGATTCTCGCTTGTGCAACATTTAAGTTGTGAGCTAAGCGTGGGAGAGCCATACTTCGGCACGAATGGGCCGGCTGGACCGGAGTGATACCACGGCCTCTCAGAAAAACAAAGAAACAACACTTGCGTTGTGTTTTGTCGTGTGAGTAAGGTTTCCGGAGGTCCTATTACCTCCCTGCCCAATAATCCTCAAATTCCTAATCCCCCAAAGGCCGGTAACGCACTTCTGTCCATGGGCAGCGTCGTTGCCATCAGGTTATCGGTCTGATCGTTTACCCGGCTTATGCCATAAAAAAGAAAATAATGTATGCACAGACTTGAACAGCTACTGTAGTATAGGTACCTAATAGGAATTTCGAACTGATGATGAATAAAAGTCTTCGATACTTCATCAGTACGAAATTTTGGGGAAAATATAAGTTTTTAAAGCCGTCTTCGGATTAATAAGTAGAGCTGTATGACTATTGGATATGCTATTTTATTATTATTTGGACCTAAAATACTTGAAATATTCCGGTGTCCTTTAGTCCAATTATAGCAATGGAATTTGCTGGACACTAGGTTTGAAGTTTGATGTTAAAACACTTAATCTTACTAAGATATAGAACAATTTTAAAATAGGCAAGTTTTGAGTTAAGAAATTTCTTTAGTTTTTACAACAGTTCTAGTTCAGTCGTGCCTTTGGAACAGTCAATTTTGATTGATCAATTTCTTTAGTTTGATTGTCCGTTTAATGGTAGGCACGTGACATTGATAAAGTTGCGGCGATTGTAGTACAAAGGCCTCTAATCAACGAGGTTCGACTGTAGTAAGGTAATATGTGTATGGCTGGAAAGCTCGGTGAATTCAAAGGGTTGGAAGTAGTTCGTAACACTTTTACTCATAAAAATAAATGAGAGATTATACAAATTCTCTATTTCTGTTCTAATATTCACTTGGTGGTTTTTTATAGATGGCCCGCAAAACCAGAGAGGATCGCTTTACTTTTGTCATAAAACAAACAATATCAATTTTAATATTGTAATTTCAAGAAATAACTTTTAATATTATGACATGTAATTACACAGACATAAAGATTTAATTGGAATTTTTATTTTTACAAGAATTGTATTTGCACTTTTTATTTGACATTTTGAAATAATTATCTTGATGCATTTGTTTATTACCTTACATACAAATGTAATGTAATAAACAAACATTTGCATGCTTGGAAATGGTTGGAATATATTGCACTGTTAAAAATTTAATTAAGATCCATTGTATCACATGTTTCTGAGAATAAATGTCTGTTTCCATGTCTATTTCTATTCTAAAAATAAATAGTAATTCCTGACGAAAGTTTAGGTGCATAACATGTTGTGGTTTGTACGACAAAGCCGTGGGTGTAAAGCTAGTCATGTATTTTTTCAAAGAGCTTCGTGCTTCATACAACATTTATTTTATGCTATTTCTAGAAAGCAATTTGCTTACATGTTGGTCTTTGATGTATTTATGACGACACATTTTTATTAAATTACCTTTTTCTAGCAAGCGCCGGCGCTGTTACATTTTCTAATTCTAACTTTTTCTCTACCACTTGACCTAGTAACGGGATGACAACTAACATCGGAGTACGTATGAGTATAATGAATTATGTAACTGTTACAGGTGTATGGATAAAGTGGTAATAATATTTTGTAGTGTGAACTTTGTAGGAATTACCCTTTGACACTTGTGGAATTCAACGAATTGTGTTTTTATAGGAGATCAATTTGATAGTTATGTCAGTAATTAGTGCTTGTGGAGTCCTTTCACTATGGGGGATAGTTAGTGGACACCTGTAGTAGTTACAAATGCGTTGTTTAGTGTTTTAAAAAGGAGTTACGTTTTTATTAATCTTTGTGTAAGTAATTGAATGCTTTTATCCAATTACAAAATATAAATTCTTTTTGTTGTAAATAGATAAATTTATAATCTATATATTGTACACGCAGTGTTATCGCGCAATATTTTATAATCTGTGTTCCTAGTTTAGTTTTTACCCTGTGGTAATTGTGTTCTGGTTTTACTTTCTCTTTGGACTACTATTGTAAGAGGAACATGTTTCGTATTAGGTAAATAAATAATAATTATAAAGAAATGAATATCATTTCAATCTCAACACTTTCATTCTTATGGCTATAGGTAGCCCTATTTCATAATAACTTTCATATCACAAAACTCATAAACCACTTGATCCATCGTTTATCATTTAATACAGCAATATGTGTTTAATGAAACGTCTCTAATAACAGAAAATTATAGACAATAAAATAAAATAATATCAAATACCCAATACTCACGAAACTGGTACAATAAAAATAAACGACAGGGGTATAAAAGTTGGCCATCTGCTGTCATTTGCTGGTAATGGTACCTGTACACAATGGGTGCATGTTGCACGTGCATTGAGTGCTAATTACTATATTGCAGGTTAATGTTCAAACTAACTGAGCAATAGAGCTGGAAGTGTGTTTAAACTACGTGCATGTGTCGATGTACGTTAATTATGGGTCTAGAAGTTCATAGAAGTATAATTACAGGTAATAAATAAATAGTTAATGATATGTTACTATCATAGTGTGATTATAATTTCATTAATACTGTATACTGACTCGTTGGCCGAGTGGTCGCAAGTACGACTGTCGGGCAAGGGGTATCGGGTTCGATTCCCAGGAAGGGCAAAGTACTACTTACTGGATTTAAAAAAAAATCTCAGTAGGTAGTAGCACGGAGTCTGTAATTGTGCCCGATGGCAATAGGCTCACCCCCTATTACATGGGGCTCATAACATAATAGTGAAAAGTGGGTGTTACATTGTACAGTGGCATAATGTGCACCTCTGCCTACCCCTTCGAGGATAAAAGGCTTGATGTTATGTTATGTTATGTAATACTGTTTATCATCATACATACAGCAACAGCCTATAAGTAGCCACTGCTGACCAAAAACCTCTTCTTGCGTGGAGGTTTGGCATTAATTACCACGCTTACTCAATGCGGGTTAATGTTGTATTCACATTTAGGACCGATTTTTCCATATCAGTTATTTTTTAACTGTAGAATAAAATTGACATTTGGCAGTTTTTAGTATGAAAGAATTGACAAATATTCAAAGTTGTAAATTTAAAAATTGCCCTAAAAATGTCAAATGTAATTTTATTGTACAGTTAAGAATTAATAATCGTCCCTTAATATTTTTATTACGTACAGCTCTAATAGTTTACGTTATTAAAACATACAGTATTTGATAACATAGGAAAGAAATAAAAATAAATTGTCAAACAAAGGCTATTCTGAGTCATTATATTTATTTTATTTATTTCATTATTCATGTCACACAAAAAGCACAGAGGACAACATATACATACATATGTATATAAAATTCGAGTACATGCCGCATTTTATAGTATCAAAATAACAAGTTTGTAATAGATTGTATGTAGTTTTATACAAAAGTTTAATTAAATTCAACGAAAAATCGCTCCATGTTTTGTTTCATAGAATTTCGTAATAACAAACTTGCGGTGTCGGCTGCATTCATTAGATTAATTTGAAACTGTAATTTTTTATTTGATAGAAAAGTAGTCGTATTTTTTATAGGAAAAATGTCTTTATCTCTACTTAGATAGGGTAGAAACGTCATTAATTTTAATTGAACTTACCTGTTGGGAGTTGTTTGGTTTACTGACACATCCTGAGATATTTAATGACATCCTCATCATCATCAACAGCCTATAAGTGGCCACTGTTGACCAAAGGCCTTATTTCACTCGGAGAAGGTTTGAGCTTTAATCACCACGCTTGCTCAATGCGGGTTGGCGATTTCAAACTTATAATTAGAAATAATAAGCCCAAGTTTCCTCACGATGTTTTCTTTCACCCTTTTTCAGTTGTGTCTAGATAATCTTAGACAGTAGGTACATAAAACTCGGTAAAAGTCACATTGGTACTTACGGTTCATCATCAACAGCCTATAAGTGGCCACTGTTGACCAAAGGCCTTATTTCGCTCGGAGCAGGTTTGAGCTTTAATCACCACGCTTGCTCAATGCGGGTTGGTGATTTAAAACTTATAATTACAAATTATAAGCTCAGGTTTCCTCACGATGTTTTCCTTCAACGTTTTTCAGTTGTGTCTAGATAATCTTAGACAGTAGGTACATATAACTCACATAAAAGGTAAAAGTCACATTGGTACTTGCGGTTGGTGGGTTTCGAACCAGCACCCTCATACATGTGAGGCGGGCGTCTTAAACCTCCGGGCTAGCTCCACAGTATTAATGATTACTTAAATTATTCCTTTTCTGTAAAGCTAATTTTAATTCCCGGTGTGTAGCAAATATTATTAGGCACAGATTTGTGTATAATTTACATTCTCTAGTAGGTATATAAACACAGATTATTGCTGTAATACGAGCCTATACCTACTAAATTAACCTACCCTCTTAATTTTCCGATTAACCCTTATATTTTCCCGGAAAATCGGTTGTGTGTTTCGTGCCAAAATTATTAAGTGCGAATGCGAAATTTTGTGAGTAAAGCACGTAATGTGGAAACCGTTGGACAGATGACTTTGCAATCACTATATTAAAGTAATACGAACGGATTTCATATTAAAAGCTTTTTGAATAATGAATTTTCGTGGAATTGCTGTATTCAGTAGTCGAAATAAACGCGAAATATTACTTGTAACACGTTAGTAACGTGATAGTTTTCCAGTTAAATGATGACACAGGTAAAAATAATGTTAATGATTTTTAAAATTTTAAACATGATACAAAGTCCAGAACTTTTAATTACAGATGCAAAACAGTTTACGTTGAAAGAATTTGGTGTAATTTTATTTCTTAGAAACCGAAGAATATAATTATTATGAGTGATGCTAACTACGATTTGCCTCAGGAATTATGTAAGAAACATAACAACGAGTAATACATAAAGAAAATCTGCTATAAATAATATTTCAACATAGTTTCTTTTTTCCTGTATTAGCGTACATACCTTTGTTCTCCATAACGGCCATTAGCCGAGTAAATCCGAGTTTCCTACAGATTAACAAACGAACGTTTACACGCAATTGTTTTTACATTCATGAATAAACAAAGCTTCTAACAGTAGCGGCGTTTTATAAATTTCATATTTGGAATGTGACGCCAACGCCATTTGATTTTGTTTGTTTTTTTCCTGTTTCGGCGCGAATACACCACCATAGACATTATATTTTTTGTTTTATAAATTATTTTTTTAAATAACGTTTAGCTATTTCCTCAGATGACCATTTTTATTTGCGTTTCAAATTGAAGCATTTAACGACAACAAACATCAGCTTTTTACATTCTCCATTAAGTTGAACATTTTCGTGATATCTTGGCTCGGAAGGGGCATTAGGTCTGTTAAATATTCCGATTGGGTTTCATTGATGGTCCTATAAAATATGGTGTCTCATAAAGGGAGGGATCATTCACACTCTTTGTAACATTTTACTGCCGGTTTTTATCTCAGTTTCTGTTCCCTGAAGAATTAAAGGAAGATAGTACCCGCAGTTTCATCGTTAAAATATGCTGACGTAATTGTGAAGATAATATTATTCTCTTGTGACTCATTGTAAAGTAGTTTTTATAAATTATTGTGAGCTATAAATAACCTGAATTTGTTTTTGTTTTTATTTATCGCAGGAAGAAAGTAATTCTGAGTTGTTTATTTGTTTTGTTTTGTTACCTAATGTAATATTTATTTTACAGAAACAATGTAGCGAACGCTATGTAATGCTCTAGTTGTAGTTTAAAATATTACTTCATTAAATGGTAAATGTTATTTATTATGTGCCTATCTACTACTAGTGTGTTGCCAGTGTTAATATTTCCAACTAATCTTAGTAAATAAATCAAAGCTTATTTTATTGCAGTCCTAAATGATGAATCGCGTGTAGCGATTTCCTCAGACTAACCGTTAAAATTTAATTATTTTCAAACAGGTTTTGTTTACATGGCAAAGATTCTGTTTTAGTATTTCACAAAATAATAATGCATGTTGTATAGTTTTATTATGACGAAATATTTAATATATTTTTACATATCTAACATCAATTCATAACTTGATATTTGATCTTCAATTCAGTCCTCAAGTAGTTCAAATCAAACTATTATTGGGGTTTTAAAAAAAATCTCAGTAGTAGCATGGCGTCTGGAATTGTGTCCGGAATATGGCAATAGGCTCACCCTCTATTACAGGAGACTCATAACATATCTAAATAGTGAAAAGTGGGTGTTTCATTGTACAGTGGCATTTTGCACCTCTGCCTACCCCTTCGGGGATAAATAGCGTGATATTATGTTATATAGTTCAAATCACGAGTAGGTAGGAAATCTACAAATACCACCAAGGTTGAAACTTCACGATTAACTTAAATAAACAATGAAATATAATAGTGAAAGGAACTACCAACCGTACAATTAAATTCTGTCCATGCCTTTAAAGTATTCAAGAACCACGCATACCGCTAAATACTGTGATGTCGGTAACAATGGTAGATGTCTAACTGTGGTTAAATCGATACGTTGGTAGTAGGGCTAGTGACCGAGTGGCACGACATCGGTCGATAGACTCACATCATGGCCTGAATTCAAAAAAAAACTATACTAATCATTATAGATTAGAAAAAAGTCATCATAGACAATATAGAAGTGTGATGTGAAATGTGAAGTGTCTTTAAATCGGTTTCTACGTTGTCTGTGCAAGTCTGACATTTTGAAAATGGAACGAAAACAATAAGTCAGTGATGGTTTCAAATATGGAACATTTTTATTACGATATTTTTATTTTCATTTTATTTTAAGACATTCGAATGCATGACAGTCACACCTGATGTATGTTGCAATATTTTACGGTCCAAAAGTTATTTGTATATCGAGTCACATAATTATGAGATATTAATGTCACTCCAACTCTGCATACCAACAATATTACATTTTGATAAATAGGTTATTTGGTTTTGAAGTAAGTTATATTTACCCAATTACAGTCCGATTAATTGAAACTTGCATGACAGCAGCGCTCTCAGATAAAACTAAACTGATCTGAACAACAGGGCTGATGTCGATTCGGAGTGGCGGAGAACCTAATGGGTTACCGGGGCTCCGGCTCGACGTGCAGGAGAAGGAACGGGGTGGTTTTTAGTCAGTAAGAGTCTGACATTCCCTCCCGCCTCACCAAGGCGGGAGCAGTCATTCAACGATTTTCCCCCCTTAAAAAAAAATCATAATTTCAACCGGGGAAGAAATCCTTCCTAGATAGAGGAAGCGAATAGTTCAGTAGTGATGGACTGAATGATGTACAGAATACAATATAGATCATAGCAAACATAAGAAAATGGTATTACGTGTGGTTAAGTAACTGTACTACAACTAAACTATACTTGTAAATTATACAGTTAGTTATAAACGTATAATTAAGTAAGTTTCAACTATGTAGTACGTTAACTGGGGTATTATTATTACCTAAAGCTACTTATGTAGTTTGCAAATATTCACAACTTTGTTCAAATAAGAGTCTGCCTCGTTGGCCGAGTGGTCGCAATTGCGACTGCCGGGCAAGAGGTCTTGGGTTCGATTCCCGGATCGGGCAAGGTATTACTGGGTTTTAAAAAAAATCTGAGTAGTAGCACGGAGTCTGGAACTGTGCTCGGTATATGGCCATAGGCTCACCCCCTATTACATAGGACTCATAACATAAATAGTGAAAAATGGGTGTTACATTGTACAATGGTATAATGTGCAGCTCTGCCTACCCCTTCGAGGATAAAAGGCGTTATGTTATGTTAAAACAAGTAAGGATGGTCTACTTTTCTGGAAATAATAAACAAATTAATTTATAACTAAAAGTTTTCATCAAAAATCAGTCGACAATACAAATAAAGCATATCAGGAATCAGGAATAACATACCTACTGTCCTTGAAATAAAGTGCTTTATCGAAGGGCGACGTTATCTTTGAGTGCCTACCTATGTGAGGTATAGAGTCCGACACACACACTTAATTAAACTATACAGTATGTACCTACTAAATATAGATACGATTACGTAGCGACAAAAATACGCGCCCGCCTAAATTAGTGTCACGTTTGAAAAAAGAACACTGATTCGTTTATTTTTTTTTTGTTATCTATGTCATATTTTGTGGTAGTGAAGGAAAGAGGTTTTATGCTTGACAATTTTATTGATCTGTGCTGTTTAGGAAAGTGAAATAGGTTTTATACTTACCGATTTATGGTTGTGTTTTTATAATAACTATCGTGAGACATGTTAAATTAACTAAAACTCGATTTATTGTTATTGTAATTTGTTTTATTGTTGCTAAAATTAACTTGATAATAAACTATATGTGTATAATTGTTTATAATTTTATTGATTATTACTTATTATTTGTTTTGACTGCACGGTTGGTGCGGTGGCTGGGCAACCGGCTTCCGTGCAACGTGTCGCGCAACACTTTGTGTGATCGACAAATTGTTGTTTCGGGTCTGGGTGTCATTATATATGTGAACTTGTATGTTTGTAAACGCACCCACGACACAGGAGAAAATCCTAAAATGGGGCAACGTTTTTAAAAAAATATGTTATTATAAAGAACTACAAAAAACTTGACTGGTGACCTCAACCAGTGCTTGCTCAGTAATTATTATTTGTAGATGTAACTTATTACACTTAAAAATGATATTTTGACGCATATTTCTTTACTGTATGCACGAAATTCTCCCTAAAAGAGAAAACATGTAACATTTTAATACTGATGACGTCAGTTCGTTTAAAAGCAACGTTCATTACTTAGCACCACTTGGTAAACTATGAAGTAAAACTGTCGGTACAACTGTTGTTTTGCGTGGGACACGAACAGCTGGATACTTAATGACATTCATTTCGTTTAATATATAGTCTTTCTTTACAGATTATAAAATGACGTACACGCCTGTCTGCGCGTGACAATAACGTCCAGTTTCTATAACGTATCTATCTCTAGAATAGCTTACTAGAGATTGAATTTTGACTTGAGCTCCATACAAAATGTGTCAAAAATCTATCTCTAGTAAGCAATTCTAGAGATAGATAGGTTATAGAAACTGGACGTAAGTGAACGGAACTTCAGAAAACGCTGAACGAATTGTAATGCTGTTATCTCAAGTGGACAAAGTGGTTATTGAGTAAAGCAGTTGTGATCCGTACATGAAAATGTTTAATGACAAATGAAGCAAGGATTCGTAAAGTAGAGCTGTTTTTGGAAACTTAAAATATGAGTGAACGGAATCCTTTGTCTTGATTTTGTTTATTTACTAGATAATATTATTATTAGTTAAGTAATTTGCTTAGGTGAATGTATAAGGCCCATGAATGTATGTAAATGATTGTAGTCTAGCCAATATTACAAATAACAAAGTACTGTTTACACTTACTGTTTACATCGCTCTAATTTTGTCTTTTTTATGGATGAAGAAGATATTAATAATCCTAATACTCTACGCTTCTATTTACATTTTTTTTCTTGCAATAGACTGACTGCTCCCGCCTGAGTGAGGCGGGAGGGAGTGTCAGACTCTTACTGACTAAAAACCACCCCGTTCCTTCTCCTGCACGTCGAGCCGGACCCCGGTAACCCGTTAGGTTCTCCGTGAGTTCTATTTACATTAGTATTTCTATAATGAGATTTTGAATGATGATGTGATTTATAAAATGTGAGTACCCATTGATAATTACCTTTGCTCAAATGTCTCTGCAGAAATCTACGAGAATTTAGCATCACAAAAAATGTAATGTATGTAATAAAAAATTGTATGGCAAGGGCACGGACCAAGAGTCCGTGGAGAAATAATCAGTAACATTAAAAAAAAAGAAAAAACAAGATAATTATTCGGCTTAACACTAGTCTGACAAAACATAAATATTTGTTTTAGACATTAGTAATCTTATTTCATTAGTAATTGCATCTTGGTATCCAGTTAATCAGCATCGAAGCGTCGAACTAAATCAAATAAGGGCTGACGTCGGTCAGTGCAAATGACGAGCTCACATTGAATTAATGAGAGAGTATTAGAGCGCTTGTGTCCAGACACGTCTATTGATTGGTGTCAATACATTACGTAGGTCTTCGTCAAAAGATTAGCCAACAGATGTTTATTGAGAAGCCCGTATGTTGAGGTAGTTTTTGGCAATTATTCTGATGCAATCTACGTTACACCAAACAGATATTAACGCTTCTAGCATCCTAAAAAGAATTATGCCTGGTGCTGAGTAAATGTTTTTTCTTTCTTTCTAAAATCTATTTCAAAACATAGCTTCAGGCCTATCATGGAGGTAATGAGAGACTATGGAATGCCAATTGTTTTGCCTTTGCTTTCGAAATATTTCAAATAAGTATTGCTTAATTAATGCCCTATTAATATTTACGGTTTAATAAAAGCAATGAAATGATATAAAATAAGAAGAATTTAAGAGCAAGCGATCTCGTTATTACAGGTAAAACTGCATGTGGTTTAACCTTACATATGTTGTGTATATTTGTACCTCAATCAAATCAAAACGGCTGTGAAGGATCGGAATGAAATTTAAAATAGAGTAAGATTATGGTATAGAGTACCACATAGGCTACTTTTTATCCCACAGGAACTCGGGCGAACCGGTGTGCAGAAGCTAGTAAAAAAAAAGTTTATTTCAATCAACATACCTACATATGTTAAATATGAACATAAAAATTTTAATCCCTTTCCGAAACTTTAACATCACCGTCCGTTGTCACGAAACTAATTGCCTAATTCGAAGCTACGAATAAATCCCATTTGACCCCAAATCAATTAATTGGTTTCTACCGCATTTCTACTGTTAATTTTGATTTTCGTGGGGGTTTAACGCCAACCCGGACAATGGAGGTCGGGCCATCAAATTGATGACCATTTGGACCATTAGCACTATTAATTTTCGAATCTATGTGGATATTATATCTGTATCTATTGTGTTAAATGGTTTAGAGTCACCTATATGTATTAGAAGGGTGATTATTGTCTTTTGGGAATGGTAAGAGCCTGCGCTTGGCAGGCTCTTATTACACTTCATCTATTGATCTACCATCTATCACATCTTTTATTGATTAGACGATTAGACGATTAGACGACGGTTTTGGGAGGTTGTGGCGGGCTTGTCCCTATAAAAAAAAATACTTAATTTAGGATTAGTAGCATTTTTTTCAGAAATAATTGTGCTTATTGACACGAAAATATGATGACGTCGTAAGTTTATAGAGCAATATCGTTTTTAACGTTTTGATAAAATTATTGAATTTGACCTACCGTACCGAGCTACCGTATAGAGTTCTCAACAATATTAATGGACAGACCTATTTACTTCTCACCTATATAGAAGAGATAATCAGATTTCATTGGCTCTGAGGTGAGACTCGGACTAATCTAAAGCTGTCTACTCGACTTATTGCTTATATTTCACGTGATATTTCAAGCGGGAAAATCAGCGGCCATATTGTTTTGAGCTTAGTCTTGGTTGCGTATCAATATAGTTTAGTATTTTCATGAATGTTTGAACCTTTCTTGTGTAAAGTAAGGTAGTTTATTTTGTGTCACTTTTTATTTTACACCTAGTTATTTGCGTTTCGTTATCCGAGTAGGTGCAGGTGTCAATAGTAGGCGGAGGTAAGGGTAAACATATTAAATTATGTAACACCCAGTTTCATGTTAGTTACGTTGCGAGCCCCATGCAAGTATACTGCTATCGTTATTTTACTGTATTATGCCCTTTGAAAATAGTTATAACTAGTAGATGCTCGCGACTTCATTCGCGTGGAATAGTGACTTTGGATAGTTCTCCACATCTTCTCCCCCGTACTTGATAGCGTCATAATATGCACCCTATATGTTGACCCGACCTGTTTGTTATATTCATGAAAGATTAAGTAAATGTATGTAGTACTTTTTTAATTTTGGCCCGGACATACAGATAAACAGACAAACGGACACAAATAGTGAAATTTGTATTTTTGGTTTCGATGATATTAGAGCACGCCCCAACTATTCTTTCAAAAAAATAGTCAATGCACAGTTTTGACCTTCCTACGGTTTTATTATATGTAGTATCGATTTATGTAAAATTTTAATAGAGGTGTTTAGTGTGGGTTCCTGGCATTCTTGGTACAATTTCAATAATTATGGATTTTTTAATCTCCGCCAACCAACTAGAAAATTGAAATTCAGCATTAAATACCAAACTATTCTACCAACACATAGTTAGTTAGTCAAATTAATATAACAAAACTAAATAAGTAGATGTTCTATCAGTCACAACAAACAAACAATAGATGTTTAGGCTCAGATCCCAGAACTTTAGCGTTTAAGTTGATATCGTTTAGTCTCCATCTTGCGATATCGAACAATGGCTACGTTCCGCGGCCTAATGGCGCTGATCGATGGTGAGCGCTCAATGGATGGCGAAATATCCAACTATTTGCTGACAATAGGTCCACTGATTCGAGAGAGTTGCTACAGCGATGTTGTTACGCTGTTACTCAGCTATTTTCGTATTGATGGTGTAAATTGTTCATTGTTCTCCATGAGGACTTTGGGATGAGGTCTTTAGGCTTTAGGCTTCAATTATGGATGAAATTAATTACTTGAAACTGCCAACATCCTAAGATTTGGGATCCTAAATTTTGAGTAAGCTGCGCGACGGACGTCGCCGCGACCGCGCACGCTGCTCATGAGGAAGAACCCCTCTGTGGTTCGAAACTAGTAGAGCTTTTCTCAGTATATTCACGTGAGTAACCCGCGTTTTTACTTGATTTAGTATGTCTCACGATAGTTATTATAAAAACATCCTAAATTTTATTTTAATGTCCATCTAGTAGATTGTTTTAAAATATTAGACACGTATTTTTTTTATTCTTAAAAAATAAATACTTTCCACGATATATTGATTTGAAATATCATGTGACGTCACGATTTACTATATTTTATAGGGTAGCGTGATGTAACGACCTTCCACTCCTAAACTTAACACCGTTTTATCTAAATATTGTTTTCTTATACAACAAATACGTGTCTAATATTTTTTCATTATCTACTTGACGGACTAATTACATTTTTAATTTTCATACACTGTCTACTACTCTATTGAGAGAGGTTTTTATAATAAATCAACTGAGGTTCGAGAAACGCAATCAATATAGAGATTGAAGATAAAAATCGGTAATTAATGTATGTTATGATGACTGACATGTACGGTTGAGATTCAAAATTTCCGTATGCTTTGATTGTTCTATCTTTTCAATCCGTTACCTATTGGACACAAAAGACGTTAAGACGCACACATTGTCGGTGTTGCTCTCACTTAAAATACTACTATGTTACCTGAAGGTGACAAATATAATTGAAAATGGAACAAACGATATTTTTGAAGTTGTTAAAGACCTATTGTTATATAGGTATGTTTATGTTATCTGTGGCAAGCTTGCCTCTGTGCATCTTGAGATGGGGCCTGGCAAGGCAGGCCGCCACGAGCTCGGGGGCTGCGGAAGAATGTGACTCCCACACCCTCGTACCCACGTGTGAGACGGGACACAGGGGTGGGTTTAACTCAGTAAGAGTCTGACAGTCCCTTTCGTCCTTCCCCAGGCGAGGGGGCTCCATGAAGATTTCCCAACTTGGAGTAAAAAAAATATTATTATTGTTTATAAAATGTATGAGTGTGTTTCTGACTAGCTTGTTTAATTCACACGTAAAATAATCATTGCATTATAATATATTGAAAATATTTAACACTTATGAACTAGTGAAATACTTTAAGCTTTATTATAGGCTGTTTATAATATCAGCTGCATAAAAATAAACCTTAATACTATCACGCAAGTATGAGATTCGACCTAACTCAAACTTTAACTTATAAGAACACCCACTATTGAAGTTGTTCCATTCAAACTAATTGAACTCTAAAATAATTACTAGTAAAGTAGAAATTTCAGTGTTTTTACCTTATCACTACTGTACTTAGTTACCTACCTGAGTGACCTTATGCCTCAACCTGATTTGAACTCGCGACCTTCCAGCGGCGAGACAGTGTAGTAAGTTTAGCATTTTATTGTTATGAACTTGCGTGTCACGTGTACGCAAAACAATGGAAAATCGATACGAATGCCGCTAAAAAGTAACATTACATTTATTTTAGGGGAGATTGTGTTTTGTTTTAGGTCTTTGTAGATGGCTTTTAAAAGGCGAACGAATATGTTTGCGATATTATTAATATAATTGATAATTTGCAGTATTTCATCAACAGCCTATAAATGCCCACTGCTGAGCAAAGCCTTTTCTCACACGGAGAAGGTTTGAGCATTAATCACCACGCTTACTCACTTACTTATAAGCTTAGGTTTCCTCACGATCCTTTATCAGTGGTGTTTGAATAACCTTAGAAAGTACATATAACTCGGAAAAAGTCACATTGGTACTTGCCGTTGGTAGGTTTCGAACCCGCACCTTCATGCATGAGAAGCGGGCGTCTTAAACCTCCGGGCCACCACGACATTATTAAACGGTCTCAATTAATAATCGCCATAACCATCTAGGTTTTTGATAAAAATTCAGTGGGATAGCCACATCCAGTTAAAAATCTATAGTACCTAATAATATCAATATCATTAGCCAAGATTATCTATCAGCAACTGTGTGAGTTTTACAGGTTTGCATACAGAAGGTGCTCCTTGATACGGCTCGTATCATGAGGAGCTTTCTGTGTCTGGAGTCCTAACCACCGATAGCTTGGACCATGCTCCCGCTACTGCTCGGATGCTATTTTTTTTTATACATTGAAATATTTTTTTTTGTTTTTAGAAGTAGTATTTTAAATGTATTTTTAGAGTATTTTAAATAAATATATGCAATATCAATACAAAGGGTTAATAATTTCGACTCTTATCAAATCACATAATGATAAAAATAATTTTGGTAAATAAAATTTCTATGTCAACCCATATACGAACTTACTAGTTCTATTATGTTGTAATTGCTATCTATTGTACAGTAAAAGTGTATATATCCTTAATGACACTTAAAACATGGCTGCTATGACTACCATAAAAGCACATAATAAATAATAAATCATCGGCTAATATTAACTCTTCATAAATAGCCTAACAGCTATAATAAACTGACTATTATTATTCATTATTATAATTTAACCTAAGGACTCACAACTTTGACATTATCACTAAACTTTATACCATAAAATCTTTAAGTTAGAATTCAATTTTAAATGAATGAAATCACTTACCCAAGTTAGAGTTAAGTTAAACTACATTATATAGGTTAACAGACATACCTTACAACTTTAAGCAGGTTTTAACAGCCTTTGGTTTGTATCCAATCGAAAGCCACAGCACTATTATAAACACCTCACTAGTATTTAACACAAAATTGTGAATAAATCATTTTAATTAAAGTTGCGTATAGTTTTTCGTATTCGTCAATAGGGTTGAGTTTCCCTGCTAACTGTACGCGACCACCCTCGTCCGCGGCCGACACGCTACTGAAGTGAAGTGCTGAATCGTGTTTTGCAGTAATGCCCGTAAGCGGCTTTGCGGTAACTAGTAGGGGTAAAGCTTAAGTAAAAGTAGTGCGATAAATAGGTAATAAGCACGCGTGCAATGTTCATAGACTTTTCTAAGTCAGTTTTTTTTGAGGTGTTAAGTATTTTAAGGTAAGTGTAATATTGCTTAGATAGGTAGTATTGTTTATGACAAGCAGACTTAGCCTTAAACTTTCGTTGCAGACTACGAAAGGTCGGTTGGTATAGAGTAAGACTTGATTGAAAAAGAAATGCAAGTATTCAGTTAGGTTGAATAGTTTCATCATATTTTATATGCTGATTTATAAGATATTCCTAAAATTACTAAGAAATAACGTCAGTAGATAAGTAGCTTAGTAGAGACAATCACACAAATTGTTACAATATAAAGTTAAAATACCTAAATCTGAAATTGAATTGAAACCTTAGCAGCAGCATTTTTTCAAATTGTATTTCTCAGAATGAATTCCTCCAGTAATGATAACTGAAAATGAAAAGCAAACTATAAAGCGAGATGGAAAAATTATACGAGGAAAAAATGGCGGTAGAAAAAATAATTTCGCGAGTGTATTCAATTAAAATGGTAATTAACTGGCCGATGATATCTACCGGCCTTAGCTTCCATGAATATACTTTGGGGTTGGGGCAGAGGTTTCCTGTTCACATGGAACATCACGCTTTTTTCTAGAAAAGAGTTTGATAGAGATGCTAATATTAGTTTCGAAGCCAACTTTCGTTACCTGTTGTTCATTAACCCATGGTATGCTGGAACGTTGTTATACGCGGGACACAGTGTGTTTTCTATTGTGTCTCATATATCGAAAGATTAGAGGTTAATCCTAAGTTTTTTAGTTACCTACGATGCCATATCCTGGATAGGATACCATTCCAGATTGTGTGTTAGTATCTAATGAGAATTATAAAACTAATCCTTAGTAAGTACTCAAAATACGTTGCCCGACACAAGAAATGTGTCTTTTTTTATGAGTTGAATCGGTAAATGAGCAAACGGATCACCTGATGGTAAGCAATCGGCGGCGCCCATGGACACCAGTAACATCAGAGCCGTTACAAGTGCGTTACCGGCCTTTTTGGGATTAGGAATTTGAGGTTTGTTAGGCATTCAGAGATTCGGGAGATTGGGGAAGGGAGAAAAATTGGGCGTCCAGTAACTTCACTCACACGACGAAAACAACGCAAGCGTTGTTTCACGTCGGTTTTCTGTGAGTCCGTGGTATCACTCCGGTCGAGCCGGCCCATTCCTGCCGACGTATGGCTCTCCCACACATAGTGGAGTCTGTGGCACTTGTTTCATCAGTCATATTTGTCAACCATTCGACTAACTTGGAATTCAATAAAATATACTTCTTCCTACGCTCGGGAATAGACTTCATCATCAACAGCCGGAAGACGTCCACTGCTGGACAAAGGCCTCCCCCTTAGCCCTCCACGTCGAACGACAACTCGCCACCCGCATCCACTGGCTCCCCGCAACTCTGGCGATGTCGTCGGTCCACCTAGCGGGAGGTCTGCCCACGGTTCGTCTTCCGGTCCGTGGTCTCCACTCAAGGACTTTCCTGGCCCATCTGCCGTCAGTCCTTCGAGCGACGTGGCCTGCCCATTGCCACTTCAGTCTGCAGATTTTGCGAGCTATGTCGGTAACTCTTGTTCTTTGGCGAATCTCCATATTTCGGACTTTGTCGCGCAAAGAAACCCCGAGCATAGCTCTCTCCATCGCACGCTGAGCGACTTTGAGCTTCTCCAGAAGGCCAGAGGTCAGGGACCACGTCTCGGTACCATACGTCATCACCGGCAACACACACTGGTTGAACATCCTGGTCTTTAGGCACTGAGGGATTTTCGATGAGAAGATTTCGCGTAACTTCCCGAACGCTGCCCATCCAAGTTGGATTCTTCGGGCGACCTCTTTGTCGAAATTGGACCTACCTAGCTGTATAATCTGCCCTAAGTATGTGTAGTGGTCTACAACTTCGAGGATATCGTTCCCAACGATGACCGGTACAGGTGCAACATGGACGTTTGACATGATTTTGGTCTTGTCCATGTTCATTTTAAGACCCACCTGTTGGGAGACGATATCGAGGTCGCTGAGCATGGTGTTTAAATCCTCCAGCGACTCCGCCATGATGACTACATCATCGGCGAAGCGGAGGTGTGTGATGTATTCGCCATTGATATTGATGCCCAGTCCACTCCAGTTTAAAAGCTTGAAAACGTCCTCCAATGCGTTGGTGAACAGTTTCGGAGAAATCACGTCTCCCTGTCTCACGCCTTTCTGCAATTGGATTGGTTCCGTGCTATCTTCCTGGAGTCGGATGCGCATGGTGGCGTTTCTATACAAACACTTTAGCACCTCGATATATCTGTAGTCGATATGGCATCGCTGGAGAGACTGCAGCACCGCCCAGGTCTCGATCGAATCAAAGGCTTTTTCATAGTCCACAAACGCCAAGCATAGTGGCAAGTTATACTCCTCAGTCTTCTGTATAACTTGCCGCAGCGTATGAATGTGGTCTATGGTGCTAAAGCCTTTCCGGAACCCGGCTTGTTCGGGAGGCTGGAAGTCATCAAACCTGCGTTCCAGACGGTTCGTGATAACCCTAGAAAACAGCTTATATACATGGCTCAGAAGCGAGATGGGTCTATAGTTCTTCAACAAAGAGTTGTCACCCTTCTTGAAGAACAGAACCACTACACTCCTTTGCCATGCTTTCGGCGTAGTTCCTTCGAGAATGACGGAATTGAATAGTTTCTGGAGGACTAAAAGTATCGGTTTTCCACCCGCTCGCAGAAGTTCTGTTGTGATTCCGTCATCACCCGGTGCCTTGTTATTTTTGAGCTGTCTGAGAGCCATCCTAATCTCATACAGGCTGATGTCTGGGATATCCTCGGTATAGTGCCGTGTCAGTTTAGCTCTAGGATCCCGAGCTGTACCGACAATGGGTTGCCGTGTCGAGGTGTATAACTGTCCGTAGAACCTTTCAAGCTCTCTCAGAATCTCTGGCTTCGACGAAACGATGCTGCCATTTTCGGTCTTCAGTTTCGTCATTTGGCTTTGCCCAACAGACGAATTCCTTGCGAATACTTTTGCGCCCTGATTTCGCTCTATGGCATCCCTGACTCGTGCGGCGTTATATGCACGCAGGTCGCGTCGCATAGACTTTGAAATTCGCCTATTAAGTTTGCCATATCCAGACATGTCAACTGAAGACTGCAGCCTCATCTCGTGTCGGTCTTTCAATAATTTAAGTGTTTCTTTCGAGAGCTTTTGAGGTCTATTTCGGCGTGGGTTTTTGAAAAACTCTGAGCCCACCGTTTGGACAGTTTCCACTAACCCATTATTTAACTCGTCAATCGTTTCACACTCAGCCAGGCACTGGAAGCGATTATGCAGTTGGAGCTGGAACTGTTCGGGGTTCTGGACCTGGGCGCGACCAGGACGGAGTGTGGACCTCACCAGGCGTGACCTCTCCAGCTTGACATTGATATTCAGTGTGCCTCTGACAATACGGTGATCGCTGCCGGTTTTCACCTTAGCTATCACAGAGACATCACTGAATATGCGCTTGTCGGTCGCCATGATGAAGTCGATCTCATTTTTGGTGTAACCATCGGGACTTATCCACGTCCACCTCTTAGCTGGTCGCTTTCGGAAGAAGGAGTTCATTAAAAAGAGTCTCTCCCTCTCCATAAAGTCGACCAGCCGCTGGCCCCGACGGTTTCGCTGCCCATATCCAAATGGCCCCATTCTCAGCTCTTCGCCGTTCCGTGTGCCCACCTTCGCGTTGAAATCCCCCATGACAACGGTGAAGTGTGCTTCGGAGGTGTGTATGGCTTGGGAAATTTCCTCATACAGAGCCTCTACTTCATCATCGCAGTGTGTCGAGGTCGGCGCATATACCTGTATGACCTTCAGCGAATACCGGTGTGATATTCTGAGTATAAGGTACGCTACCCTGCTCGACACACTGTCAACTTTACTCACGTTGTTGACGAGGGACTTGCGGACGAGAAATCCGACACCACCCTGGGATTTTTGATCTCCTTCCCGGAAGAAGAGCAAGTTGCCGGAATCCAGGACCATCGTATCCTGGCCCTCTCTTCGGATTTCAGACAGTCCCAAGATGTCCCACCCACCGCATTTTGCTCAATTCTTCCTCCAGCTCGACAATCTTCTCATCGGTCCGCAGGGTGCGGATGTTATGTGTTGCCAGGGCCAAAGTTCGTCGGGGGTGATAGCGGTTCATCTGCCGGGGATTCTTAGCACCCCCTGCTCCGCCGTTACCCGATCCGCTACCAAGATCAGGAATAGCGGAGCTGCCGGGGACTGGGGGCCGTGTATTTAGGTTGTCGTTCATAGTGAGGGGGGGGGGGGGTTTGCCATAATCCCCACGCTTGGCAGGCGGCTTGGGGATCGCAGTTAGGTCACCGATATATTTATGGAATGCTGCAGCCCATTCCTCGGTGTCTGGTCGCAGTTTTAGGACGTACCCGGGTCGCAAATAGACTTCATACTTGAGAGTTATTTACTCTCGTACATAACGTTACTTGAACAAGTAAAGTTGGTAACTTAGTAGAAGCAGTGCCCTACAGCGCTGAAAGTGCTGAAATAATACAAGTCGTGTATACGATACTGTTGTAATGAAACTTCAAACTTTTGGACAAACTTCAACGTCTTTGTTTTATTGTGAATAACTTTGAATACAATTAAGATTGTACATACGATTTGTTAATTTTTAATTGGCGTTTTATTTGTTTATTAACTACGCCGACGCGGTTTTACTAGCTCTGCTCAACTTCTAGTGATCGCACCGTGATGTTCTATAGCCTATAACCTTCATCGATAAATGAATTATCCAACACAAAAAGAATTTTTGTGAAATTTAGCGCGTTCAAACAAACAAACAAAATCTTCAGATTTATGTAATAATAAAAAAAGTTAGTACTAAGTATTTAGTAAACTAAATATCGCGGGTTACTTACGTCAATATACTGATAAAAGCTCTACTAGTTACGAACAACAGAGAAGTTTTGCCTCATGAGCAACATCTTTACTTACTATATATATAATATTATAAATCTGAAAGTGAGTTTGTTTGTTTGTTTGTTCCACCTTCACGCCGTAACTACTCAACCGATTGCTTTGAATTTTTGCAGACGTAAAGTCCGGATTAAATAATAGGGTACTTTTTAAGCCGGAAAAATTGATATTCCCGAGGAAAAACAAAAGTATTGGTATAGATGGCGCTGTGTATATTGGTATATGTCACATAGGCTACTTTTTATTCTTTTGTGACGCGAGCGAAGCTGCGGGTAAAAGCTAGTAATATATATATCAGAAAGTTGTATTCAGGAAGAAACGAAGAAGGTTCGTGTTTGTGGATGAATGATAATGTTCCGGATCGCGTGCAGTTGGGGCATGAGGTAAGAGGTACAACGAGGGGTGAAGGTTAACAGCCTTTCACGACTTTGGGGAACTTATTTGTGTCTAACGTACTATAGTGTGTTTTTAAATGAATGAAGTGTTTTTTCTTCTGTGTGGTGTAACTTACAAATTTATATACGCATATTAGTGTGCATATACCACTAATTTGTGAATTACGAGTTATTTGTGTTAAGTGCGATATGTGCTGTAAATAATTAGACATAGTTAAACAGTTAAATTAACTAAAAAGCGTGAACTGAAAATGAAGGTTGTGCGACATCGCCGTGACTGCGCACTGTGCTCATGATGAAGAACCCCTCTGTGGTTCGAAACTAGTAGAGCTTTACTCAGTATTTTCACGTGAGTAACCCGCGATTTTTAGTTTATTTAGTATGTCTCAAGATAGTTATTATAAATATATAGTGTAACAATAACCGAAATAAACATACAATACCTACTTTTGTACCTTTCATTAATAAACTGAATAAAAAAGAGAAAGAAGGATAAAGTGATATATTGTATTTACTCTTTTCAAAGAAAAATCCTTTTTTGTTTAAGTAAAGTTACATTATTCGAACATTTGCTTGCTCTTACATCTTGAGTTTCAATGGAATCGGAATCAATGTCGACTGGAATTGAATTGTTCCCGACACAGTCTTTTTGATCTTTCAATCTGCATATATTCCACGACTAAATAGATTTTGTCTGAGGTGCACTGGGAGTTAGAAATCTGTACAATTCTAATTAGAGGGTTTTTGGTCTAATAGATTCTGATGGTGGTGGATAATATAGTCGTGGTGGCCCGGAGGTTCGAAACCTACCATCGGCAAGTACCAATAATATAATATATACCTCTAATAGTGAACATTTGCTTATCTCTAGTTACTATTCCAGTTATTTTTTCAATGCACTCTTATAAATCAACGTCCAGTAGTATGTTGTGATAAAAACTGCGTATATGTTATGTTAGTCGCATAAATCTTTTAGCGGACTGTCGCAGTACTTAATAATTATTGAAAGTCTGCATTGCTTTGCGGTATAAGCAGAATTCTAAAAACACAATGTATTGGGTGGTTTCCTAAGTTTAAAATAAAGTGTTTTGGACTTTTCAATGCAATAAATAATTAAAAAATAATCATACTCTCATCTATTGATTCGACGATTAACCTACTTTTGGATTTCCTCTTGTTAATTTTAAGGAAATAAGTGCTATTTGACGCTGAAATATGAATAACGTCACAGGTTGCGATCCAATATAAAATTCATAGAATAGTATCGTTTTTGACATTTCAATAAAAGTATTGGATTTGACTAACTGTCAACTAACGTATTGTGTAAATTTTGTTGACAGGGGTTTAGTTTTAATTATGACTCATGAGTCAATCAATAATAAGTTTCATAGGAATAGGGTACAAGCATATAGTTACAATATCGCGTAAAATTTAAAAGTCCATGCTATTAATCTATATATAAAAATGAAACCCGTTTCCCGTTGTCACGCCATAACTTGAGAACGGCTAGACCGATTTGGCTGATTTTTTTATTTTAGTTATTATGATTGCGCATACGAAATCGTGGGCAGAAGCTAGTGATAATTAAAATAAATCGATGATAGGTAGGTAGTCTGCGCTCCCGAAAATCCCAACTTTTAACTTCATTTAGAGTAGTTACTCTTGCGACTAACCAACAGAATAGTATAGTACCTACCTTATGCCGGAATACTGAAACGTTACTCAATTTTAAGTCGTGCTGAAATATCGTGCCATCTCTGTCACTTCACAAATAATTAGTGGTGACAGAACTATACATATGCGCGACTTAAAATTGAGTAGCGTTTCAGTATTCCGACATTAAATGAATGCGTACCTACGCATTAAGCACAATACGCATATGTAACTCCTCAGTGATGTGGGTGCCTATCTTCACTGACAGATAGACGGACGGATAATTAAATTTTTGACGTTTCAAAAGTACCTAATTAAGGATTAATTGAAATAAATGCTTTGACTTTGACTTTGACCATTAGCGATGTTAACCGCTTACCGATCTCGCCTATTGCTCGTTTGCCTTATTCATTTCTTTCTTTATTGAAACAAAGAGTTTTCTATTTCTTCTATAGACGCACAATTTTTATGGATTGTCACCATGTTAGACTATAAGATTCTTTTTTGTTTTGTTTTTTTTTTCCCCTTGAAAACATGTTTAAATTGATTCAATTATTATTTAGTTATTGGTTAGTCTTTGTTCCGTTCAATGGAATAATAAAGATAAAATCCACTACACAAAGCGACATGACCCTAATCTTTCCACGTGCCTTTCATAGCGAGCGTAGTATTAAAGGAAAACAGTCGGTATAGAGTATACAGGAGTGAAGCAGTGAAGCTATCTCCTTAAACGTGCATATTGTAGGAGATTGTATTGAGGAAATTGGGTTACATGTCGAGCTCGACATAATGCTTGCATCTCGAGAGAACTGCATTATTATAGTGTGACGTCACTGTTGTGAATACGAGATATATATGTAGTTAGAAGTGTTGCAAGGATTGTTATTTTTTTTCTTTGTGGCATAAGCCGGTAAATCAGCTGACGAATCACCTGATGGTAAGCAATCGGCGTCGCCCATGGACACCTGGAACACCAAAGGCATTACAAGTGCATCACCGGCCTTTTGGAGATTAGGAGTTAGAGGATCGTTGGGGATTCAGGAAATGGGGAGATTGGGGAAGGGAAGGCTAATTGGGCCTCTGTTAGCGCGGTTATTGAAGAATTAAGTCGTCTTGTTTGGTTTTCAACATGCATAGCATGCTAATATTCCGACACACATGATACCATCGACATATACTAATAGACATACCGTACGCGTATAATCTGCAGTAATTTTTTGGTTTGAAAAGAGTGAGAGAGATGGCCTATGCTTTCGGTTTAACGCTATCTCTTTCTCGCTCATAACGTCTTAACTACGGTACTATTTTAAGAGAGAGATAAAGATAGACCGAAACTTCGTTTCCTCTCTTTCTTTCGGAGTGCCACAATTCTCATCTCTAAGGCATGTCCATTAGTATATGTCGGTGCATGCTACTAAGTGACAGGAGTTCAAATGACGCATGATTTTGTGTTTGAAATTAGCATATGAAAGATGCTTCATATCGTGTACCTATTTCCTACTAGGCACAATGGAAGCAAGTATAACAGCTCACACATAAGACTGGGCTTCACCCAGTGCTAATTCACCGAGCGAAGTGGAAACTATCGTTTTTTTTCTTTCTTATAATATCTTCTGTTGCGGGAACCAAGACAGTTATTTATGTCCCAGAGACGCGCCGGACTTCAGTGTTCCGTTGTTTTCATGGTTGTATCTACTGTACTGTGAACCTGGCTTACAGGAGTTGCAGCGGTTTTGGAAGGTCGTGGCGGGCTTGTCTCTTAATAAAAAAGGCACAATGAATCTCTAAAGTAAATTCTTTAACCAACAACACAAAGTTCACATTTAAACAGCTCTCGTCTCTCGTAAAACTATTTGGAAATGCTCGTGTACCAATTCTGTAGAGTATGAAATGCATGACAAAGTACTACCAAATCGAAAAGCTTTTGATAGGACATGTTGTAAATGTGCTTGTTCGGGTGCAGCTATGAATATTTTGCCAGAATCTGTCGCCTTTACATATGAGAAACGGGAAATCTTATTTATTTGTGAAAGAAACATTTATTTGTGACACATCACTTCACTACATAGTATAAAACAAAGTCGCTATCCGCCGTCTGCCTGTCCCTATGTATGCTTAGATCTTTAAAACCACGCTACGGATTTTGATGCGTTGTTTTAATAGATAGAGTGATTCTTAAGGAAGGTTTATAATATGTATAATACATGTGTATTGCACCCGTGCAAAGCCGGGGTGTAGTATTATATAAACTGCAGTAAAATTAATGTATAATATGTATCTATGTAGAATACCTCGATAGTATTAGTATAGCAGTTTTTAGTTGTAATCGTAAAAACATAGTCATTTGTGTATAGCAATATAATGTTCAGAAAAATATTGCTGTGGTTTTTTGTAAAGGTTAAATAAATTTCATGAGCGTTAATTTTATTTACTGAGTATTTATTTTTCTTTTTTATTTATCAGGGGTATTTCAACAAGGTTAGTCGTTGCTCAGCTCTGGCTATATTAGAAAAAAAAATTGCCAGCAGTGTACAAGAATAATGTATACCGCGAAAAATATTTCTCAACCCATTATACCACTATAATACGGCATACTAACGACCGTAAAAGCACCTATATTTTCAAAAAAGTCTCAACATTAGTATGTAAATCGCCTCATGTATCGTAGACAGACGTCGGGAAGGTTGAAGCGATTTGTCTGACGTCACAGTCGCACTTCATTTGGTACAGGTGAGTTCTTATACTCATGATTAATTCAGATCGGTGCCGTACTGCGAATAGCTAGCTTAATCCGTCCTACCAAACAGTTCACTTTAAATGACAACGGACGAGCTTATTCTACTTTGGATGGTATTTTTCGTAGAAAAATCATTTGCCTCTCTTAAGTAAGTATTAAGCTGGGTTGAGAGATATGAATTTTCGAGTTTATGACTTGATGATGGGTGCGAATATACCCTAATGCAATGGCAACATTATGCGGCACAATGGGCGTATTTACTTATCTTGGTGCACGTTTGCGATGGGTATGATACAAGGGGCTAAGAAGGGCGTACATTATTTTAATATCTAGCTGTGCCCGCGACTTCTTCTGCGTGGAATTTCGCGTGCTTCACAGCTCCTCCCCCGTAGGTGATAGCGTGATAATATGGAGCCTATAATGTTGACCCGACCTGTTAGTAATATTCATGAACAATTTTAAGTATATGCAGCACTATTTGATGTTGTCCCGGACATACATACAGAGAAACAGCCAAAAATTTAAAATCCATATTGTTGGCTTCGGCGTCGATTGGAGATCACGCGCCAAGCATTCTTTTAATAAAATATTCATTATACAGTTTTCACTTTATAATAGTTTTTTTTAAAATAGATTTTAAAATAGTTGGTGTCCTTTTTAGTATAGGTAATATGTATGTAAGCATTTTTTTTTTATTATCTATGGTTTTAGGGACTTTTCGTTTAGGAACATGTCAGCCCCGTTAGGACATATTTCGATAGAAGTATCACTGATGCATGAAGATCTTATATATGGCAATGGCTGCAGACGAAGTGGGATTCGCTAGAATAGATGAAAAACATCCAATATCTAACGCATTCAATTTAAATTCACGCATCAGTGATTCTCGGCCTGCATCATATTTGCTACATTCTACTATCATGTGTTGAACATCATCATCAATAATGCCACATATTTCACAATTTGGGGAATCTTGCTTTTTCATCAAAAAGGCAAATTTTTTTGATGGATAATGTCCTGAACGTAATCTATTTGCTATTACTATCATGTTTCTAGATATTTTAGTATCCATGAACCATGGTATCTATTTGAGGAAGCTGACTTTGTATTGTATTGTACCAGATTCCTTTTTCTTTGCTCCTTTCATCAAAATATTCGCTAAATAAATTTTTACATTTCATTTTTGCTGCAGAGATGTAAGCATTTACGGTAGCTTGGTTCCCCAACATTGAAGGATTTAGCAGTTATAAAGCTCGTTCAGCCAGTAAAGAGTTTGAGGTTGTTTTATAACTTATACATTTGTGAGCCTCACATCTGAATGTGATCACTTCATAGCGAAATGCTGTTCAATTATACGTTACACTTAAATATGGCGCTATCTCTGTCATTTTTTAAACTATCAAACACCAAGCGGTCACCGGTGACCGCAACCTATTGTTCTTTAATTGTGTCTATAAATAAGGAACTCGACGAGTTAAATATTAGTAAGTGACCGAAATATTTTTGAAAATTAAGTGGCGTTTGAGTACGTGAAAGTCAAGAATCATGAATCATTAAATTCTTTGGTCGAATTATTACCAAACGCTAACAAGCTAAACATATTTTAAGTTTTCTCATTATAAGTAGATGAATTGCTTGATGCCTGTGAAGAGAAGAGGTGGTATCTAAATACATACATAACATCACGCTTTTTATCCCCGAAGGGGTAGGTAGAGGTACACATTACGGAACTTAATGCCACTGTACAATGTAGCACCAACTTTTCACGATTTGTGTTGTGAGTTCCCTGTAATAGGGGGTGAAACTATTGAAATGTACCTGGCATATTTCCAGACACCGTGCTACTACTGAGGTTTTTTTTTAAAAACCAAGTAATACTTTACCCGACCCAGGAATCGAACTCGAAAACCCTAATCCGGCAGTCGCACTTGCGACCACTCAACGCCAACGGCAACGCTAACGAGGCAGTATCCAAATATTTAAGCTGAATTGTTTAAAATTAACAATATCTAAGTTTATAATTACTACCTAAGTCTAACATGTGGAAAGCAATAAAGAATTGGATGTTAAGTTAGAAATAGAAATTTAAATTCTAAATATAAAATCTATACAGATAAATAAAATTTGAATGTTTGTTTGTAATATTGAAATTAACGCTATTTACTACATGCATATGAATGAATACGATACATACATAGGTACATACATATAAACATATGAGTACGATATATATTCCAAAATACCTTTTACATTTTTTGTCTGTCTGTCTGTCTGTTTATACTGGCCGATCTCTGGCATGGCTAGATCAATTTTGACGGGTCTTTGATTGGCTGTTGTTGATGTACTAAAGCGTAACATAAGCTACTTACTTTTATTATAGAAAAACAAAGACGAAGTTGCTGGTACAGCTAGTCGTTAATATAATTAAGTCGATTTTTAAAAAACTTCCAAGAGGGATAATGAAGATGAGCCGTTTATTGCTCGGGAGACAAAAAAAAAACAAAAGAAAAATATCCTTAATTGTTTAAGCGTGTCTTAATTCTGAAGCGTTTAGGAAATGTAATTCATTATCATTGTTTAGCCATTAGCAGGTTTTAGAAAGTTTAACTTTATTTTCATTACAAGTGAATTCAATTTAACTTGCACTGTCATTGTTATTCTACGTATAAATTACAACGTTACATGTTTTTGATAATCGCTTTTTACTTATTATAAGAATTTTTAACCCTGTAACTGCCGACAAAAACTGTTAAAGACAAATCTTCCGGTAGCGTCGGTCATCATTGTCCGACACGGCATTGAATGTTTAATATTATTATGTCCTTTGACATTTCTAATAGATAATATATCGTCACGAAACAATATTTGACAAATTTCATCACATCAACAACCTCAAACAGTTCAATGTTGGACCGGACCCCTTTAAAGGCCATAGCACACTTAATGCGTCCGGCTCCAAAAACTGTAACCGCGCCACTTGCGCACCGCCCGCGCGCCGACTGCGCGCCGACAGCGCGCTTACAACCTTTGTCTTGTTTTTAAAGCAAAAAGCACCGTGCCTGTTAACGTCCAGTTTCAATAACCTATCTATCTGTAGATGTGCTTACTAGGGATAGAATTTTGACACATTTTGTATGGAGCTCATGTCAAAATTCTATCTCTAGTAAGTAAATCTAAAGATAGATAGATTATTGAAACTGGACGTAAGTGTGTTATGATCTATCGGTACAGTAACAGAGTTATCATGCATACAATAAAATTTGAAGTGGTTTCGCCAATTAAGTTAGGAAACCTATGTATGCCAATAGAAGCGACCATATTGCTCACACCCCGGGCATTATGCCAAACTCTGTGCAATGACAATTTTGAAATAGAAAAATTCAATGTCCTCAATATCCAATCAGAAAACTGAATTTAGTACCCATTTCTCACTAGACCAGGCAAATAACAATACCGTATTATAATAGGATCAATAAAATATATTCAAGAAGGTACTTGTATAGATTTCCTTGTTGATCCTGACCCTTGCAATATCTTATGAAACTTTATTAGGGGCCTGTCTGACCCTACTTCAGCGGGTCAGGGTTATAAGACCAATGGGCATTATAACCCTTGAAATATTGACGGGATAGGTGATTTATAAAGAGAATGAATGTTAATTTTACCTGCTTTGTTTAAGTGTAGGAAAATAAAGCAAATTCTACAAGGAAATTTTAACAAAACTATAACGGTTTTATAGTTGTTTTGTTGTTATACGACTATGCACTACGTCTCAAGTGCGATTCTCGCATCGAGTAGTAGGACTAGGCTCTTAGACTCAACTACTATAATGCCTCGTATTGGTGCAAATTAAGTAACATTTTAAGTCCAAAATCATGTTTTACAGTAGTTTACAGTAGCAAAATCATTTGTTTTTCTACTTAAAGTAATTCACAATAAGAGCATTGTAGAAACGGTCATAAAAGTTAGGTAACAAGGTACACATTACCTCGCGAACATTTATCTTGGATCCTAGAAAAATATTCAGATGGAAACGACCTTGTCTAAACGCTTGGAAAAGTAGGTACTTGCAAGCCTAAAATAACATGTAAGTGGCCTATGAAAATACGCATTTGAATGGATAATTTTCGTTTGTATAATAAGGATAGAATTGAAGAAACTATGTTTTAAGTTAAATGACAATGCCCAGAATAGCCCTGTGCAATGAAGGATATCAGAATGTACGATAATTTTATTAATACCCTATTTTATTATATAAGTTGCAAATATTTCTGTATCACGGAGTAGCTGTATTCCAAAATGTGCTTTTAATAGAATTTACCGCGATTAATAACATTAGATTGCCATCTTCGCTTAATGTTTAATGCCTTCGCCTTTAAACATTAGACATGACATTGGACTTGCTTTATTTATTTATTTATTATACTAAATATAGTCGTGTCGAAATAAAATGCAATAGAGATGTCCAATCAATTACAATCAATTGATTGTGTTATTTTTCTTTATTTATGAATGCAGTCATATTCCAAATTAAATAGGTAGTAAGATTAATTATGTACAGTAATCAAAACTTCTTTATTTCTATACAATCATTCAAACATTCAACATTCGCTCAAATGTTCGTTGTTATGATTAGATTATAAGCTCAAAATCTGATACTTCTTTTGAAATACATCTTTTCTGCAGCTAGTCAGCTATAAAAACAAGATCTTCTAGGAGTCTACAAATGATAGAGATTACAATACATAATTATCCGATACTCTTTCGCTCCAGGGCTAACAATGTATGGGCGCTGAGCAATATCCTTTATAAACAAAGCATGGATGTAGTATAATAATGGTTATAAGCTATCACATTATTTATTTATTTTTAGCCATGGTCGTCTCACTGCAGAACAAAGGTCTTCCTACCCTCCTTCCACTCACCTCTCACGTCCAGCCCTATTTCGGGCCATGATGCGGAGCTAGAAGGACTGGGATGCCGTCTCGGCGTCTCACTTTTGCGAAGCATTCATGCTAGCTAAGGAGGAGGCGGGAGCGTGAGGCAGCGAAGCGCTGTCTCCTCACAGCCCAGCCATCGTATACGACACACCGGGCGTCGGGGATCGCGAGACGATCTCCGGTGACCCTAAGCACGGGCCTGCGGACGGCGAGCATGGGTAGCTCGTCGCCCGACCAGAACCAGACACCCCGCCTCACCCAGCCGGGAGAAGCCATTCGATGATTTTCCCCCCTTAAAAAAAGAAAATCTCCTTTCACTCATCTCTTCTTATAGCTTTCTGTGGCCAATCCTTTGCATAGGCGTCAAGCTCATCCCGCCATATACTTCTGGGCCGTCTATTGATGTTTAAACTAACTTTTAAAACAACTGCTTATAATATGAAACCCATACATAAGTTGAGTGATGGAAAGTTGATGGTATATTTATTTATGCGCATTCGTACACGCGGCCACACATCAATCTATACGAAACCAGTTTATCCTGGTGTCGCGTCGCATCATCTTTTCGCACATTTAACGTTCAGTTTATACTGGTTATGTAAAGCTCGATATGTAGCCGTGTGTACCTCTTACCAGAGTACTCAGAGTCAATGGCTACTTAACCAAGTCCTTAGCAATTATACTTTTACTAAGGAATAGTTTGAGTAATCATAAAAAACATGATTCATCCATATCCTACAACAAAATTGTAATGATGTGTTGTTCTAAGAAGAAAATATCACGTCTACCCACGTAATATGTATGCATATATCTCCAAGATATATAGTAGCTATCAAGCGATATCTTTGGGATGAACAAAAGAGGCTCCGTTTATCTTGAGGTCAGTTTCCCACTAAAAGGTCCACTTCAAAGAGCAATCCTTATCATGTAAGAAAAATTCATCCATATGTTTTATACAAAATTTATTCTGTGGATCTATCAGTTTAGATTTATTGTTTTTTTAATGTATATTGATGGTATTGGACCACCATCTCGCCTGGTGGTAAGCGATGATGTGGCCGATGATGTAGTATTTTTCAGGAAACTCTGATTCCGAAAAGGGATTCTATTCTTTAGCGGTCCTTGTTTACATTTAGGAAACTCATGTCATATTTCATATAATATATGTAGATTTAACATTTTTGTCTCATTCACAAAGGATCTCAGGCTTTTTATCTTTGAAATTGTCACTCTTATGACAATCGAAAGATGTTCCTACTACAGTTAAGTAGCGATCCTCTTATCTGACCACGGCACTTAAAAGAACCTTCAAAGGCAAAAAGGTCCTTAAAATAAATGGAACTTGGACAATGTGTGACCACACTCTCAGTTTGTTGAATTTTGAGTTTATAAAAGAAAACCGCAACACAGTGACGCGAAGCAGACTGTCGCCATTTTTATTTTTATATCCATATTTATTTGCAGACTTGTATTCTGGTCCGAACTTTTTTCGTAAACGGCCTATTTCCTAGTAAGTTTAGCTTGTATACTGCCAAAAATGGAACACGTCTGTCTATAAGTAGTCACTAATGACTTAAAGACATTTAGGATATTGTACCCTTCTGGAACAGATTTGAAGTCAAGAATTCAATTTCTTAGAGGATGTCAAGGGGACAAGTGTCAAACATCTAGTAGAGACTGTTTTTAGCATTGCCAGTATCACCTTCCTCAATACCAAAAAAATTAAATAACCATTTAAGCACATCAAAATCACAACACAACTGCCGACTGTGTTCATGGTACATTATACACGAAACTTCGTCCAGTATAGCCAAGATAATGACTGTTACCGCTATTTCGTTACCACTGGCCTCGGCATTTTTTGCTGAAGTGCATTGACTGGAACGGCACGAAATATTTAGAATAGACCAATCAGATGGCGAGGCCTGTATCACGATATTAAAGTTTTCTTGGGTTTGTAGCTAGTGTTGAGAATTTCGTGTTTGGTTTGTGGGGAGTCCGATGTTGTCGCTAAGACCGGCCTTGGCGAGGGGCCGGACTTTATCCTCGCCATATTGTATTGTCATGTCCAGACAGTAGAGCGGCCTCTGCTTCGTGTATCGCTATTGTTAATGTTAATCTCACATTAAATTAACTGTATGTATGCGTTAAGATTAGGCGCCCTCTTCTTCACCGAAACCGGTCGACAGCATGTTTGACTTCCTTTTGCTTTTTTAAAGAAATTATAAATCAAGATTCGTTCAGATTTTATTTTTGTTGTGTCTATCTACGCTGCCTTAGCATGGATGACCAACTAATTTCGTTTATCATATGTTTGTATTTCATATCTCAAGTTGAAATTAACTGGAAACCATCAGCATCATACTAGTTTCAAATTATCAGCATCAGCCCGTTTACGCCCGCACAGGCCTCTCCAATAGCATGTCACTGAGCTTAATCTTTAACTCTTCGCATTCAACTACTGTCAGCTATCCTACGGATATCTCACCACACCACAGCCGCCTGGAGGGTTCATTAGCCTATGTTTATCTCGATGTAATTCCATCGCCAAAACAAATCTACCCTTACTCTAATCGTCATCGATCTTTCGACAAATATGACTCTACTAACACTTCAGCTTATTAATCCGTAGGGTTATAATTCTCAAAATTTTAAGAAGGTAACCTAGGTATAATTAGGAATTAAGTTACTTCGATATCATCACGAATTGCTATTCGAAATTAGTCGTGCGGCTTCGTGTCCCGTAATTAATGTCACGCGTTGCTGCCACGCACCTTGTTAGGTTAACTTCAAATTCTATAGGAACATACTCGTATGAAGTTATAAATTCCTTATTTGATAATCTATGATTTATTTTTACGCGTGTACTTTCTACGTATGGTATTTATACACTATAAAGATCTAAATATTTTCTTTAATGACGATAACATTCCGTAAAACATTGACCAATGCAAGTGATCATAGTTTATTCATATGCCAGCGGTTACCCGCGGCTTTGTCCGTATGTATTCAAAGAAGAATAGTTGCGTATCAATCTTCAGTGTCCTATCTCCAGACATCAGCTACCTACAACACTAGCGACGGCGACGTGAAAAAACTGAATAAACACTCACGATGCATAAACTAGACAGAGAAGAGATTTCATTTGAGAGTTACCATTATAATCGTTGTGTAAGGTGTAGATAAAAGCCTTGGTTTTATTTCGAAGGAAAATAAGAAGATCGTTAGTACTGCGCAGTGACTGGAAGGAAACGTGCGCCCAAGCAATTTAAAAAATATGTTGAATTTCGTTCAGTAAATTCCATATTTATTTATTTTTTACAGGTTTCCTAAAAAAGAGAAGTTTCTCAATATGAGTGACATCTTCATTTTCTATGTATGTACAGTAATTACGCCGAACTGTGGGTAAATAAAACAGAAATGGCGGAAGGTTTTGGTTTTTTTAACATTATTCCATTTTTATAGCATAGGGCGGTACGAGCGGACGGATAGACGGATATACAGATCACATGATCCATTTTTACTATCTAGCTTCTGCCAGTGGCTTTACCGGCGTTCCCATGGAATGAAAAGTAAACCATGTCTTATTCTATATCCTAATCTACTCCTGTTCCAAATTTCTTCCCGATCCTTTTAGCCGTTTTGACATGAAGGAGTTACAAACATACAAACTTTTGCATTTATAATATTAGTAGGATTTTTTTAAGGGGGGAAAATCATCTAATGACTGCTCCCACCTGGGTGAGGCAGGAGGGAGCGTCAGACTCTTACTGACTAAAAACCACCCCGTTCCTTCTTCTGCACGTCGAGTCGGAGCCCCGGTAACCCGTTAGGTTCTCCGCGACTCCGAATCGGCAACGGCCCTGTTGGGCCCCATCTGTGGTGGTCTGATGGCTCTTTGAAATATTAGTAGGATAGGATTGCCTTTTTATTAAGGCCTTCCCCTCCATGGCCCCTATACAAGCAGGTGAGACTTATACAGGGACCAAAAACGGGTACAAAGCATCGTCATACCGTTTAGGAACCGCTGAGGTATCGTGTCCGCGTTGTGTGCAGGCTAACACAGGCGTTATCTGCACGAGGCTCTTGTCATAAAAATTGTTGAAATTCACATACTAATAAAGAACTTTACATATGTTGTTTTTTTCGTTTAAATATTCCATATTATAATGTTTTAATCGCATTCTTTTTCAACTAGCTACAGTGCTCTACAATATAAAAACGAATTACATTGGTAATGTGCAGTGCATAATTACTGAACCAGCACAATGAAATTATTATATTTGTGTTTGTTCTATTTATTAATTAATAGTTTGGAAGCTAAAATAGTTCCACTAATTTACGGTGGTGATCCTATACCTCCGGATCAACACCAATATCTAGTGCATTTGATAAACCATCACAAAAATGACCGTATCTTGTCAATGTGCAGCGGTTCAATTTTGAATAATCAATGGATTATAAGTGCGGCTCATTGTTTCACCGACGACGTTCTTTCGGTTTCTGTGAAAAAGGAAAATAAAGATTTAGCAGAAGTGATAAGCACAAATATATTCAACTATCCTGGTTATGTGCACTATAGATCGAATGATTGCAGAGACATGCCTTTAACAAATCATAAGAAAGATTTAGCCCTTCTGAAGGTTGATAGACGTATTGATTTCAATGACAAAGTGCAGCCGATACAGTTACCAAAAGGTCCTCTTGACCCGAATCTTGAACTTACAATTGCTGGGTATGGAAAATCAGAGTTTAAGTCCGGAGAGCCAAGACAAGGAAAGGTTTTTGTTTATAACTGCGAGCATGGGATCAAAAGAAACTTTATTTGTGTTGTTGGTTTAGCAAGATCTGCGTTTGGGGACTCGGGTGGTCCACTAGTTGCTAATGATGCTCTTGTTGGAGTAGCGAACTGCGGTTCTAAAATTTTCTTTTCAAGATATGTTGATGTATACTCTAATTTGAAATGGATTGAACATGTTATGGCATCTAACTAATTTATATCAAGTTTCTTATCTTTACTCTTTTTTCAATTCATAATATTAAGTCTCATCTTAAAAACCACAACTTTTTGAAGATTCGTTTGTTCATTGATTTACTTTTATTTTGATTCCATTCTTTGTTTATACAAATTGTGAAACAGTCATATGTACATTTACTGCTTTTCTGTCTTGCTGTAAACATCAATCTTTTATTAATTTTAAAGTATAATATGGGTGGTAGTCTACATTTTAATGGTTTATGGTTAAGCGCATCGGTGTAATGTCTCTGACCTCACATATTATGCTCCCTTGTGTCAAAACTGAGGGAGGGATTATGTCCTGATCGCAGACAACCCTCGGCGTTACTGAGACTACACCTGTGCCTTTTATAATTGTGTATTGGTATTTTTGTGTGTTTAACATGTACCTAATTATAGCCAAGGGATAAACAGAGGTATATTAAGTTTTTCCAGTTTTTTGTTCAGTATTTTCTTTAACATTTTGTATTACATCTACTAAAAAAATATTGTATTTGTAACACACAGCTAATAAATTAAGTTTTTGGGCACTCGAATTTTTTTCCTCCAATCAATTGTTCCTTTTCGTGATAATAAAAATAAAATTTTGTTGTTGACGTTCAAAAGTGCCTTCCTGGCCTAATTGAAATAAATGATTTTGTCTTTGACTTTAACAAAATAAACTTATCTAATGTAATTTGGTGCAGTAGTCGACAATAATACATAATGCGCAAACTTTCTCCCACTACCTCTAGTAGTAACCTGTAACCAGTTTAGTCTTCTGCGGCTGTGGATCAGGCATTAGCTCTACTGGGTTCCATCTGTGGTGGTCTGATGGCTGGTCGGGCCGTGCGGAGACCCGTACATTGGTTTGTACCTTGAATTTAGACAGTGTATACGCTACTTTTCTTCCTTAAATCCACACGTACGTGCTGTTTTATGTATAAATCTATGATCATGTTCATTTATCAATGTTTTACAGAATTTACCGAAGTTGACTCAAAACGTTTAATTATAATTATTGACCATATTATTTATTCTGGTTTCGGCTTCCTTACGTAACTATTTGACGAGCAGCGACAGTCGCCGCGACTCGGATCGCGGAATGCTGCTCATGAATATAAGCCTGTAGCATGGCTTTTTTTTAAGGGGGGAAAATCATCGAATTTCTGCTCCCTCCTGGGTGAGGCGGAAGGTAGTTTCAGACTCTTACTGACTAAAAACCACCCCGTTCCTTCTCCTGCACGTCGAGCCAGAGCCCCGGTTACCCGTTAGGTTCTCCGCGACAACCTGTAGCGTGGCTTGAAACTAGTCGAGTTCCTCTTCAAACAGTTACGCGAGTAAACCGAAAACATAATAATTAATAAGGTATGTATCACGACAGCTATAATATAATTACATATATATAATGTATAAATAACACACATAGAAAGTACGTGTAAAAATAAATCATGGCTAATGAAATAAGGAACTTCTAACTTCATAGGTATGTAGGTAGCTTTACAGTTTGAAGGTGTATCCACATAAACCGACGTGAAACAACGCTTGCGTTGTGTTTCGTCATGTGGTTGAGGTTACCGGAAGCCTAATTCCCCCCTCCCTCTTTTTCCCCAATCTCTCCAATGCCTGAATCCCTAACAATCCTCATAAGGCCGGTAACGCACTTGCAACGCCTCTGGTGTTTCGGGTGTCCATGGGTGATACCAATTGCTTCCGTCGGCTCGCTTACCAGCTTACCCCATAAAGAAATATATAGTAAGATTTTTACCGACTTTCTATAGGAAGACTTTCTCAATTGGAGTGATATGTTTATTTTTATATATGTTTGTATGTTTGTATGTACCGTAATTACGCCGAAGTGTGAGTGAAAAAAAGAACTTATGTTATTTTAAACATCATCTGTTTTATATGGCATACGGCGGCACGAGCAGACGGATCATCTGATCCATTTTTAAATAAGTAAATGATGGGATGATATTGCCTTTTACTATGTTAAGGCCTTTGCCTTGCCTTCTTGTACAGGCGACGACGTACAGACCAAAATGAGAACACACATAGATATAATAAAGAATATAGTTACATTTATTGGTATTTTTTGCTATAAACATATATTTTTCTTATTTAATACTAGCTGTCGCCCGGGACATCGTCCGCAATTATGATTCCTGGTTTTGGCCCATGGAAGCATTTGATCGGAACAAAATATTAGTATCCTTTATCACCTAAGTCAGTCCATACCCTGCCCGTATACCAAATTTCATCAAAATCCGGTCTGTAGTATCAGCGTGATTGAGAACATCCGAACAAAGAAATTTTCACATTTAAATAATATATAGTGTGACTATATACACGAGAGGACACCTGGAACACCAGAGGCGTTACAAGTGCGTTACCAGCCTTCTGGATTAGGAATTTGAGGATTGTTGGGGATTCAGGGATTGAGGTAAGGGAGGGAGGGGAGGTAATTGGGCCTCCGGTAACCTCACTCACACGACAAAACATAACACAACGTTGTTTCACGTCAGTCTTCTGTGAGGCGGTGGTATCACTCCGGTCAAGCCGGTCCATTCATGTCGAAGCATGGCTCTCCCACACTTAAAAATAAGTTGGTCTTCCTTTTAATTGATGTACGGTTTATCGGCGATATGTCTCTGTTCTCATATATTATGCTGATTTATGCTCCCTTGTGTCAAAACTGAGGGAGGGATTACGTCCTGATTGCAGACAACCCCTCGGCGTTACGGAGACTACACCTGTGTCTTTACTAATTGTGTCGAGGCATTTATGTGTGTTTAACATAAGGCATAGACAGAGATGTGCTTAAAGCATTTGTCCAGTATTTGTCATTCAAAAATTGTTGATATTAAAAAACAACCAATAAACATATGTATCCAATCTATTTCTTTTGCTGCAGTCGTCGTCGAAAATATACGATGTGGAAACTTACCCCCAGCACAAAAAATCTGGGCAATCTTTGTGACGGGTAGTAAACATGTTAGTATAATTATAGTGATTTTCCCCCTTAAAAAAAAGTATAATTATAGTACATTACTATAGGTATGAAAATAAAGATTGATTCAGTACAAAGACAATAACCATTGGTCGATTACTGTATTGACTAATGGTTACAACAGATATGGTTTCGTTACAAGCAGGCGAGAAAGTGGTTAAACGTCGGCCCATTAAATATATAGCCATTTCCCCGCCTGCATCAGGAGCGGCCATTGCGTGGGTATTTGGGCATATAATAAGATAAAACACCGAGTCACAATGTAATGTCTTTTTAATCACTTATCTAACTAAGTTTATGAAAAATTATAAGATTGCGCGGAACTTTGACGGTTCGTCGGAGATGTCTTACGCACGCCATTCATAACCGTAGAACCCCTATACTTATTATACTCTTTGCCGTAGTCTGATTCAAAAATATGGCGGCTCTACATGACGCTCCGTCAGAATGATTTCTGTGGCTAGATGTCATCCTAGTTCCAAAACAAATAATAGACGGTGCTGTGGTTGAGCCGTCAAAAAAAAGCGTACAATTTAGTGCAATACCTACTGTTTATACATTTATTTAAAATCTTTCTTTTCTAACTGGCATAATAAATAATTGTGCAGACTGTACGAGCGTGTTTAGTGTTGACACCCAAGTCTGATCTAATTCAGCACAAACCTCAAGCCGATGGATGATAGACGTTGAATATTCATGCTCGCTTAACCGTTACAGGGTGATTAGGAATGCGACTCACATAAGCCTATGTAACAACACACTGTTACGTTTTGCTAATCACTTTGGAGTGACATTAATTATTGAGTCACTGGTTACATGAGTACCTTGGTATTTGTTAGTTGGTTGTGATAACAGTATGTGGTACTGCATAAATACTTCTTACTCAAATGGTATTTGTATGTCACACTCTAGTCTGCAGGCATATGAGACGTGTAAATATAAGTATGTCTCCAGGGTCTTTAGCCAAGCCGCGGAAGACTTAACGGGTTGCCGGGGCTCCGGCTCGAAGTGCAGGAGTAGGAACGGGGTGGTTTTTAGTCAGTAAGAGTAGGTTAGGCGGGAGGGAGTGTCAGCACTCCCTCCCGCCTAACCAGGACGGGAGAAGTCATTGGATGATTTTCCCCCCTCAAAAAAAAGGACCTTTAGCCAAACGCCACTTTAGCGCTTGTCTACAGAGAGAGTAGAAAATTTATGGGAATGACAGTGACAAGTGTCAAAACTTACGTTAATTCCATATAATTTGGTTTTCTATTCTACATGTAGACAAGCGCTAAGTGGCATTTGGCTACAGCTGCAGGATCCCTATACGCGATATAAGGAGTTATTGAATATAGAAGTTATGTTTTTGATTATTTTTATTCTATTTTTATATTCAAAGAATCATAATTCTAACTATTATGTTGTTTACATATCTACTATGTTACGTTTTCTAAGTTATGCTTTGTGAATTTGTTGAGCGCCTGATGTTACATACAGGTAGTTTTACATAGCGATATATTGCTATTACTTTTTTGGACATACTCAAAATGCCTAATACATACTTTTATAATTAAAGCTATCAGATCTACAAATTAGACAGTTTATGTTGAGTCTCTGTGCCTTGACTGATAGAAAAATTGAGATTAATATTTTACGTAATAAAAATCTTGAACCTTGAAAAGAATTTGAATAGTTCAGGATTTCATGCACTTATCAGTTGTAGCACGGAGTTTGGAATTGTGCCCAGTATATGGCAATAGGCTCACTCCCTATTACATGGGACTCATAACATAATTAGTGAAAAGTGGGTGTTACATTGAGCAGTGGCATAATGTGCATCTCTACCTACTAAAAGGCGTGATGTTAAATGCACTTATACTTATGACTACTGATGAGACAGTGGCTAATGATAACCTAGATGACATAGCACCTACCTGTACTACATAACACCGGTTCAAAAGTATTTACACGAGCAGCTATAGTGAGTTCATATCCAACAGTCAACAGTCGTTAGTGCAATATTCCAGAACTTTCCAGTAGACGTGTTGATGTTGCCGTAGTGCCCTCGTTTCTAATTGTTGTCACTTCTAGTAGTTTTGTTAGTTTAACTATTGTTTTTGAAGTACTGCTCCATACTACTGCCTCGACTGCCTGACTGCCTCGTTGGCCGAGTGGTCGCAAGTGCGACTACCGGGCAAGGGGTCTCGGGTTCGATTCCCGGGTCGGGCAAAGTATTACTGGGTTTTTAAAAAAAAAATCTCAGTAGTAGCACGAAGTATGGAATTGTGCCCGGTATATGGCAATAGGCTCACCCCCTATTACATGGGACTCATAACATAAATAGTGAAAAGTGGGTGTTACATAGTACAGTGGTATAATGTGCACCTCTGCCTACCCCTTCGGGGATAAAAGGCGTGATGTTATGATGTTATTATGCTCCATATTATGTTATGGTCTTTTTAGTATTTTAGTTCTGTAATACTTCTATTGTGGTGGTATAATAATGGTAAGTGTAGGAGCGCCATGCTTCGGCACAAATCGGTCGACTCGACCGGAGTGATACCACAGCCTCACAGCACACTGACGTGAAACCCTAGCCTCCTATTCCTCCAAAATCCTTAAATTTCCATTTTCATAAAGGCCGTTAACGAACTTGTAACGCCTTGGTATTTCAAGCGTCCATGGGCGGCTCCGATAGCTTACCATCAGGTACACTCCTTTACCGGCTCATTCCATAAAAAGAAATTGTGTGACGACAATCTTGGTTGGTTGAAGTCGCCTTTAATGCTGTTGGTGAGCTTGTGGTCCTTATGATGGGAGTACGTTAGCGGGCTACGGCGATGTTTGTAGCCGGGTACATCGTTGCAACGCGATGTATTGGCGTGCAGTCGATGTAGCATTAAGGCACTGTCGGTAAACTGGCGCGCTTCAGAGGACTTGTCACGACAATATTCACTTGAGTGGCCACATCTACATTACTTCAATGTCGTTCGGTCTTTGAAGTGGGACTGACGTTCTTGTGTTTGTGTACACTATGGAGTGGAGTAACGCTGCTTCTTCCATCGCCTCGGCCGCAAAACTAAACAACAAATATTCGCCATAGGCCGCTTTCTGAATCTTCGCCCGCCAAGAACATAGTTTTATGTCCGACAACGGACGTTTTACGCGTCAACGCTATATAAACCTTCGTCTGCTAATGTGGTCCCAGCATGTGATTTGGGGATAGTTATATTATTAGGCTTTAAATTATTTTTGAAATTCTTAGTACCTAATAGGAGTTTTGAATTGTGCTTGTGATATTCTGGAAGGTTAGTTCTGTGATCTACTTCTGGATATCCTTGATAACCTAACAAGCGTGATATTATAATTATGTAATTTATACTTAGTAAGGCTACATTGGTTCAACTTGGATGGATTCACGCGATGTTTTCAAGGACTGTTATAATTACATGTAATGTTAATAATTGTTCTTGTCGTGGGGTACTGAACTTTTCTATACGTATACGTAGACTCTCAACTCTATGAAAAAGTTATAAAACTATACGAAGTATGTAGTTCCATAACCTTTTTTGTTGTCATGAGAACGATTTAATTATAGGCTACAAAGAAGTTAGTTACATAGTTATGTACTATGAATAAGATACCACTGAAATATATGGTTTCTCATAATTATCACACTCTAAGCTTCCCAGCTTGGAGTCCTAGATTGTCTAACCAACCAGTATGATATATTTTACACTCATTTGGCCAGCATTCGTTAAGATTTATCGAACAGATTGCAATAAAAAAGATCTGCCAAAATCGTGATTCTTGGTGTTCTAATTATAGTGAGACAAACAGAAATTATTCAATTCAATGGAAGACCGGCCGGATGGAATTACAGTGGCAGCAAATTCACGTGGGTTAATCTTCGGTATCATCAACAGCCTATAGATAACTGGTCACTATTGACTAAAGGCCTCTTCTCGCACAGACAAGGTCTGAGCATTGATCAACACGCTCGCTCAATGCGGGTTGTCGATTTCAAATTTATAATTAGAAATTATAAGCCCAGGTTTCTTTATGATGTTTTCCTTCACTAGATTAGTCGGCGGTGTCTAGATAATCTTAGAAAGTACATAGCTTGGAAAAAGTCACAATGGTACTTGCTTTTGAACCCGCACTCTCATGCATGAGAAGCGGTCTTAAACCTCCGGGCCAGGCCACCACGACATCAATCTTTGGTAAAAGATAGTTAAATTATAAAACCTTTCGGACCCATTTTTCCAACGTCAGATAAATTTTAACCAAGGCATGAAATTGAATATTTGATAATTATTGTCTACTAAAACTGTCCAATGTCAATAATATTTTAAAGTTTAAAATTTAATGATGATTGACAAATCAGCCCTTAGTTATTTAATCGATACAACAATGTTTTCTTACATAACGCATTTCTGTTATCCAACATGCACTGGAGTGTCAAAAAACCGGGGCTACCGCGCGACGCGACCCAATTTTTATGCATATAATTACGTATTGTGCCGATGTAACACGCAATCCGTGCACGCCAAGGTGCGCACAAACAAGTACAATCACTCTTTATATGTCATTCATATAAAACTATTGGACTGGTATGTTTTTTTTTTGTTTTTCAAGTCCACAATAAGATGATCAAGTTCTTAAATAATGGTGTTTTCTTTTTAGTAGGGTTCTAAGGTTAAATTCGTACGCTATTGTTTTGGTTTTCCTTATTTTCTCCACGAGGCAAAAGGCAAGAGATTAATTTAGGTGTCATGATCTCATAGTTGGCATAATAATTATGGTTGGATCTAAGAAAAGTATAAAAATTCGGACCTTTTACTATATTTTTCTCCAAAAGAAGTATTATAAACCACAATTTTATTTCGTTTTCCTTTCTTTAAACACGAGTCTCGGCCTTCCAAACATTTACATTCTTTTTATTGAAGGTTTTTCATATAACTTTTCCAATTTATATGTATCTGGGATATCATAAGTTTACAAAGATTTTTCGTTTTAAAATTCTTTTTGTTATTTTTGTATCTGAAGTTTTGTTCTCAATTTAAGTGCTTATTACAAAGGGAGTAGGTACTTACTACAGAGAGTAAATAAAATGGAGTACTTATTAGTTGGCTAACCGTTCCTTACCGTAAAAAGTAAATGGCTATTATTTACATGTGATCCCCGTTGTATTCCTAAGTTTTGTTGATTTTGTCATCTATGACATCGTCTATATCAATAGCTTGATTTTAGGCTCCTTCTTAGAGTTGTCAAACAAAACGACGTCGACACTTCAAATTTCTTTTTCGTGTCGAAATTATAATTTTTTTTTAGTCTAAATAATGGTGTAGTATTATTTAGTGTTATTATTACTCTTGTCCAAAGCAGATCGGTGTCTTACAATTACAAGGTTTTCTCAGTATGTTTTCCTTCAATACTAAGTCATTGTTTTAATAACACCGATAGTACCGATACTACATCAATCTCGCTAAAATTACCTGTATACGTGATTAACGATAGATCGATTACGTCGGGGATAAATTACAATACCATTATAGATCACACACTGGTACCTATAGTCATTTCCTCGTGTGTGAAAGTGATATTATGTTTAATGAAATAATACACACGCAGCATATTACGCATGTAGGTACTATTAACCCGCTATAAGATGATAAAAATAATATGTATCTTGCTCTGGTGTTGCGGATGTTCATCAGGTGATTTTGCTCGTTCGCCTCCTATTCTATAAAAACCTACCACCTTTGACAATAGTAATTGATGATTGAATAAAAGAAGAAAAAGATTTGACTGCACTGTTGGCGCGGTGGCTAGGCCACTGGCTGCCACGCAACGTGTCGCGGGTTCGATTGCCGCACGGAGTGTGTGTGTGTATGTGAACTTGTATGTTTGAAACAACACTGGAGAAAATACTAGTGTGGGGCAATTTTATTAAAAAAAACCTTGTTTTCTATGTCAAATCTGTTTTTGGCTCCAAAGAACAGTGATCTAGTATTAAACGTGGTATTCATAAAAAGCATGTGACATAGTTCCGGATTTAAACCAAAATGTAACCAAACTAACCTGACTTCGACACATCGCTTTTGTTTGCGCAGGAAGTCCAGAGTCCTGCAGTAGCCATCAGACCACCACAAATGGGGCCCAATAGGGCTGATACCGATACAGAACCGCGGAAGACTTAACCGGTTGCTCCGGCTCTAAGTGAAGGAGTAGGAACGGGGTGGTTTTTAGTCAGTAAGAGTCTGACAATCCCTCTCGCCTCACCCGGGCGGGAGAAGTCATTGGATAATTTTCCCCTCAAAAAAAAAGAGTCTTGCAGTGGAATCTTTCGTATTAATGAAGTAAGTAATCAGTTTGGATTAGGTACCACACAATCTTATTTGCCACAGTTGTCTACCTGAAGTACTAAATGGTCGTGGTTGCTCGGAGGGTTAAGACATTTTCTCATGCATGAGAGCGCGGGTTCGCAACTTACCAACGAAAGTACTAATGTGATTTTTCCGAGTTATATATGCTTTCTAAGATTATCTAGACACCACTGACAAACGGAAAAGAAAAACAATTTCTAATTATAAGTTTGAAATCGCCAACCAGCATTGAGCAAGCGTGGTGATTAATGCTCAAACCTTCTCCGTGTGAGAATGGACCTTTGGTCAGCATGGCCATTTATAAGCTGTTGATGATGATGATGAAGATTAAATGAAAAGCTTGGTATTATGGTATTACACAACTTAGCATGTGTTGGTTGCGTCTGCGTTTATATTATCCATTGTTTTTTTTTTAATGGAAAGACATTAGAAATACGAATAGGAAGTTAAATAATATCAGATAAACATTACAGTGGAGGCTTAACCTTTGAAACAATGTACAATGGAGACTTCATTGTTTTTGAGCACTTTTTTTTGTTTTCAGACCGTTTTTAGTATAATTAGTTGATTTTTTATTGTTGTGTAAGCTGTTTGGTGATGATTATTGTGACAACGCATTATAGTTTGGTTATGAAAAAATGTTTGTGTCTAATTTAATTTTTTTGGTAAATATTCAATGAATATGTAGACTCATAAAGATTTATTTATTATAAAAAATCTTCCAAACTCTCATTACAGGTTTTTCCCAATTTGACAGATATAATTATGTGCATTTTCTTTAACAACGACCATCACAAGGCGCCTAGCTTTTTTGGGAGAACAAACTAGGGACTGTGGGATTCTTACCTTAATATAACCACCCCGGTGGCCACCATCATCACCTATAAGGGGGCACCGAGTCCTGTATGTACCGAGACATGCTCCGGAATGATTATGTGCCTAGCTCACTATTCCGTGGCCACTATCAGCACGTGAGCACTGGGTCTTCTAAATCTCCGGGGCTCACCGGATGCACTCCATCCAGTTTCAACACATCCCTAGAGCAACCTTACCTTTATTATTTATTCCCAGCCATGATCGTCCCACTGCAGGACAAAGGCTCACTTACTATATTTACTTTATTCAGTCTCAATTATCACCACAGAAACATCAATTAAATTCTTAATGCAGCAACCTCGACCGAAACATCAATTAGCCCTAATCTGACCCTTTCTAGTATTGCCCCAAATGACAATCACAGAGATAGAATATTATTACAACTGAATGCTTGATTGGCGAGACGAAGGCTATATTTTCAACATCATTTTATGCCTATTAAGCATTGTTTCTTGAAATGATTTGCGTAAAAACCGTCATTCGAATTCAAACCGCTTCAACATCGCTCGTGTCTGAGATTTAGCGGCCATATTTAAAAATATAATACGTGTTATAAATATTACGTAATGGCGGGAAATAAGTGTGCTGTTGTAATGTTTCTTGTGTTGGTCGTGGTCGAGATATCATTAGGAGGTGAGTCGGTACTTTCATTTCTTTGTGATTGCGTTGTATGATATTGAGAGTGATATTTGAGAATGGGACACTGTGATATACGAATGTATTTGTGTACTTATCTTTATTATAGAGCCATAATACATCTGCCTATTATAGTTTGAAATTTCGATAGGTTCGAGCTAAAACAGTCCATCTGCTTTACTCGTGCTAACATGGATGGTATGCCAAATGTATAATTACTAAATAGTAATTTTCCCGATGCCAGTTAAACACACAACTTACAACTATTAATAAATCTAGGAACTAGTTAATAAGACAGTGAACATTTCTAGTCACTTTGTCTAGTCCAGACACGACATAGTGAATTTTTATTTGATTTTAAAATTAAAAATGTAAATGAATATAAAATGTAAATAAGAGGATTTACAACAAAGCTGCATAGCAGGGAGACGTGTAGACGCTAATTAAGATGCAAATACATTTAACCTCAGAGTAATTTAGAGAAGAATCTCTGAAATTAATTTTAATGCGTTTGCGCGAGAATTAATCGACTTTTGTATTAAATTGGCACTGGTAGAAATGTTACAGGCTTTTCGTTTTATATCCTGGAGGGCTGGACAGCTATGCATGATTATCTTATTATTTTTTCATATATCCTAATTTTATTCTACTCTGATAGATTAGTTAGTAGATAACAGTAGTTTAAAACTGCCTGTATCTGGATAGAAATAAATCTTTTAACGTTTTAAAGTTGCATGAGGCTTCGTGATCGTCAACTGCGGTACCAATGGTGGGTTTAGTAGTGGCAAGCGCCCAAGCATCTAACATATTATAATTTTGCAACTTCTTCATAGTCAGCATATTTTTTTTAAGATGGGGAAATATCAGCTGGTTGTTGAAGTGATAGACTATAATTAATATACATCTGATGAGCATACATTTTTTTAATTTTTCTGTGATTGGATAGTCAGTCAGGACTTCAGGAGAAATATTTAATTTTTTAAAGTTGCTAGTGTATTATATTCTATCAAAATTGTCTCAAGACTTAGTTCTCAAATAAGATCCTTCGTTGAAATCATAGAAATATTAAAATGAAAGATTAATATATTACCTACATACATACGTAACATCACGGCTTTTATCCCCGAAGGGGTAGGCAGAGATGCACATTATTCCACTGTACAATGTAACACCCACTTTTCACTATTTATGTTATGAGTCGCATGTAATAGGCGGTGAGCCTATTGTCATATACCGGGCACAATTCCAGACTCCGTGCTACCACTGAGATTTTTTTTAAAACCCAGATATAGTTTGCCTGACCCGGGAATCGAACCCGAGACCCCTTGCCCGGCAGTCGCACTTGCGACTACTCGGCCAACGAGGCAGTCTTATTATATTATATTACAGCATTAATATATTCTGACCTTATATCTATTGTTGAAAGGTTGAAATAGTGTATTAACAAGAATAAAGAATAAAACGTAATCAGGTATTTGGCACAAAATTCACGTACTTTATAAATGATGGTTACACATAGTAGCGGCAAGGGAAATTGAGATTAATATCAGCAATTTAGTATAGAAATGAAAGCGAGTTACAAAGCCGGTGACATTTTTATACATTTTCTTCCGGAATCGTCCGAAGGCGTTTGTTATTGTAGGTGTGTTTTAGAATTCGATACACAAGATTATTACGTTGTTGTAGTCATAAGAGACTGTTCAATCTTTCTGAGTTTGAAGTCAGTTGTCAGTTATTTGGATGACTCGTATGTTAAGGAACTAAAATTTATTTTATTACTAACTTTAACCTTCCTAAGGGTATCAGTAAAACAATTTTTTATGGCGTATGCCGTAAACGAGCAGACGGATCACCTGATGGTAAGCAATCGGCGTCGCCCATGGGCACCTGGAACACCAGAGGCGTAACAAGTGCGTTACCGGCCTTTTGGGGTTTAGGAGTTTGAGGATCGTTGAGGATTCAAGAATTGGGGAGATTGGGGAAGGGGAGGGTGATTGGGCCTCCGTTAACCTCACTCACACGACGAAACACAACGCAAGCGTTGCTTCCCGTCGGTTTTCTGTGAGGCCGTGGTATCACTCTGGTCGAGCCGGCCCATTCGTGCCGAAGCATGACTCTGCCACACTTAAATTAAAGGAACTAAAGAAAAGTAAGATTTTCAATGATGAACCAGTAGGTTGACTCAGTCAGTCAATCAGTAGATTGACTCAGCAGTTTCGGAGCCTGTTCAATATACCATATAGGTACAAACCAAGAACGTCAAAAAAAGGCAGACAAAGTCTCTTAAAACAACAACTGTGGCATCTGGCTACTACCGACTTACACGCAGAACATTCACACATTGACATGAAGGACTTCTATCAATTACTTAAGTCTAGTAACGTGGTAAACCATTAGATACATACGCACACATAAATAACCCACTGAAATGTTGATGCTTCAATCATTTCTAAGTGACATTGACATTGAGTCCGCCTTTTTTCATTTCAACATCCTTGGTACATAGCATTACAACTTTCAATGTTAATTGAGATGCAGTAAAATAGTAATAAGACGATTGTAAAAACCAAAAAAAAAAACTAAAACAAAAACGACAAAGACATTACATTATACGGCCTAAACCTGTCAAATAATAAACGCTCATTTTCATAAAAAGAACACGGGAACCATGTTTTTTTTCAATTAACGGTTTCATGCGTAAACCACGTCTTTATTGCGGTGTAATAAGGTATTTTTTCGTACTTAAAATGTTAGTAGATAATTGTTTTTTTTTTAAAGAAAATAACTTGGTATTTTATAATACTTTAACTTTATCTTGGACAGTAATCCCTAGTGCAGGGAGTTGGAAACAATGTGTATCGCAAGAATACCCGCCGGTATATTGTAACGGATTGTTATGGGTATTCGGGTTAGCGTGCAACGAAACGTAAACATTCTGGAAATAAGAAACACACTGATTTGTTTCGTTTTGTTTTTATTTTGGTTTGCTGTATAATAAGATTATTGCTGCTATAATTAGAATATTGGTCCATTATTCTTCTTATTAGGAAATTAATCTTATAAGTTGACGTGTTTGTTTATTGTTATTTTTTTTTAAACGTTGCCTAACTCTAGGATTTTCTCCAGTGTCGTGGGTGCGTTTACAAACACACACATGACACCCAGACCCGAAACAACAATTTGTGGATCACACAAAGTGTTGTTCCGTGCAGGAATCGAACCCGCGACACGCTGCACGACAGCTGGTAGCCCAGTCACCGAGCCAACCGTGCAGTCATCAGATTTGAACTTATTTGATGAGTGCAACTGGTGAATGTCCAAAAAGTATGGTTTAATCTTGAATTTTAGGTACCTACTTAAATCCAAATCATTCATTTATATACCACGTTTCAAATAAAACGCTTTCAACCCCCTCTTCTTTGACATTGGTTTATTGATTTACTACAACCTTCTCTTAAGTGGCACCGTATCAAAATCGGTTCAGCTAATCGCGACAATAACATACTATAGATACAGGACCAATTGAGAATCTCCTTCCTTTCAAGCAATTAAAAAGATGACGTGTTAAGATTGATTCTATGCCAAATCCTTCAGTCAAAATATGTACAACTAAAGGCTTTAACAGAAAAATGCATTAACCGTACCATAATTAGTTTAAAAAACAATTTAAAACATTTATTTATACAAAGATGTGTATGCCTATCTCTCTCACTCTCTCTCTCTCGCTCTGTCTCTCTCGCTCTTAGGCGAGCTAACCATGCCCGAGTGGAAGGGACGCGTGCCTCTCACTCGCTCTCATTGTGAGCGGATAACGTGAGCGGAGCGTAACGCAGTTTCTTGAAGTGTCACCCGGCAACCCAATTTAAAAGACGTTGTCACGTCAAAATATCAATTTACACCTAAAACACAACTTCTGAATTACAAAGCTTCAAGTTGCAAACAAAACATGGAAACTAAGGCGACCTTTTTACTTATTCATGTAATAATTACCTCCTGCCCTACTAAACTGAAGACTAGGATAACATGTTTTTATCGTAGTACAAACTTCACATCAAGCTGTACAAACCATTTTATCATGGTTTCGAGTTATATGATCTCTCTGTACATTCAACGGTCAATTTATACTGGATATCTTAGCTTGATGTGCCGTGTATATAAGAGTTCATATGCGCGGAATAACAGGAGTGACGTCACGTAATGGCGTACTTACCTCCCTTTCCTTTTGTCACTTGAGAAGATGCGGCATCATACCATCATCGCCCACTTGCGCGATGTAGGGCTATTGTTGTTCTAGTGTTATGGTAATGAGCCGTTGTATCTTTTTTAATTAATTGCTTCATTCTTTGGCTTTTTTTGTAGTCTCCTTGTCTTATTGCCGGTCGATACCAAACAAGAGACTTTATATTTTACAAAAGCCGGGGCAGATTTCTGATCTGATTGATTTTATTTTTTTGACGCGCTATATCCAATCCACCTGATTTGCTGCGATATTACGCAGCAGTGAAGGAAAAACATCGTGAGGAAACCGGAACTTATAATTTCTTATTATAAGTTTGAAATCGCCAACCCGCATTGAGCAAGCGTATGGCGATTAATGCTCGTACCTTCTCCGTGTGAGAAGAGGCTTTGCTCAGCAGAGGGCATTTAATGGCTGTTGATGATGATAATTCTCCTAAATTTAACAAACACTTTTCTGAAAACCGCATTCATATCGGTTCAGCCAATCGTGAGATAACTGCGTCCAAACGTACATACATAAATACACACATACAGGTCAAAATGAGAACTTCTTTCTTTGAAATCGGTTAATAATATTACATTTTCTTCGGTTAAAAGAAATGATCTTGAAAAACTGACTTACCTTATGAAAACGCATTTCTTTTTAATCAAATAAATGAACAAACATAAGTATAATACTTACGTATAAAACTCATCTTATCTTCACACATACAGATTCAATTTGAGAGTTAATCGCACAATTTACGAGGACGTACGAGTTTAACTTGGATATTAAAAGCTTTCAGTAAAACGCGGGGATTACGAGTTGAATGTCATGTTTAAAATTGTAACTTGTTTACACATTTTATTTGTTGTCGTACGCAATTCTGCAGATCATCAAAATAATAAGTCAAATATGTATATTTAGAATTCTTTATAACTTTTCGTTTATACTTACTGACATTGAGTACTAAGTTTAACATCGACTGAGTTAAAGGATTATTGTTTTTTTTTGTGTTTTTATAATGTTTTGAATTTGAAACTCATGCTTATTCTTCACAGATAAGCTATTTTGAGGGCACGCTGTAGGTGTTTGTAAACGCACCCACGACACAGGAGAAAATCCTAATAAAAACAAATCCTAGAAAAAATCTAATTATATTTACATTCCTACATACATAACATCACGCCTTTTATCCCCGAAGGGGTAGGCAGAGGTGCACACAGAGTTAACACCCACTTTTCACTATTAATGTTATATTATTGCAATTTATAATGATGACCTATTCTATTCTTAGAACGTTAAATAGCTGTTAATGTAACACGTACTTTTCTCGTATAAAAGGTGGTTTTACTAAAAATATTTGAAAATAATGTGTAACGATTCATTATGATGGAATGTTTTTTGCTTCATTTAAAACATAGATTTGCTTCAGACGAGAACAAGTCATCACTGCTATTAGCATGCTTGTCAGACAATAGTGATGTAATTAGTGCACAGGTGGTGGGCACGTCTGCCGATGCCGTTTGGCGAGTAGCAAGTAGCCCAAACCTATTATGTAATATGTCACAACTTGCGAAAATGACGAAATGTCGAGTCGAACCAGTCAAGGTCATAGAGCCGCCATTTCGATATTATTTTTTAATTGAGTCTATTCTTTTGAAGCATAGACATGTGGGGATTGGCGGTTTTTATGTCTGGGTCTTACAGGGCCTTATAAAATTTGGTAGATGATTGTGTTCATTAAAAGCCAGATGTAGGATAAGATACGTAATACACCTTATACTTACAGATAACGGGGATTTATTTCCTCAGAATCAGAATCTTTATTTGTATAATATAGGTATCATGAAGTATATAAGATCATGTCTTCTAACCCCGAAGTAGTAGGCAGAGGTGCACGGGGGAAGGGGTGAGCCAATTGCCATATACCGGGCCAGACTCCGTGCTATTACTGAGAATTTAGAAAAAAACCAGTAGGATATATACTTTACCCGACTCGGGAATCGAACACTAGACCTTTTGCCCGGTCGCAAAGTCGCACTTGCGATCACTTGGCCAACGAAGTATTTATCCAAAAACCTATTTAAGTCTCAAAATTATAATAAACATCCTTTAATGTTGACCATTTTCAAGTACCTAACTTTAACCAATATTTAATACTGATAATCCAATCCTACATATTTTATGTAAACATTACTGTACCCATTCACATGTTGACACTCCTGAAAAACCCCCAACCCATTTAAATTTAAAAATCAAATGTTTTTTATTCAACTTTACGCTTTATGTCTGAACCCACACCGCAGACCGTCAAAGCTGAATAAATTGAATTTCATGAGTCTTTCCTGAAAGTGCGCCTTTGTGAAATCAGGCTTAGTATCTGGTCTGGTGTATTTTTGGCTTCAGTTCAGTGTGAAATCTATACTCGGTTCAGTTGCGGCCCATTGTGCCAGAATAAAAAGTTGCTGACTTTTATTGAGCTTTGTTAGCTGGGTGGGTGGAGAAGATTTTTCGATGCAGTTTTAGGTGCAAAGTAAAACTTAAGTTTATCTTGTTCTAAAATGAGGTTGGGCACGCCCCCCGTGACAGTAACGCGGACTAATTCTTTGACGTTCTACTGACTTATTTTTTTATCTTTTTTTATTAGCTGTTTTAGGGCCAATTTTCAATTATTCAATGCTCAGTTAAATTTTAACTGCGGAGTTACTTTCAACAATTGACAATCCTTCCATACTAAAAACTGTCAAATATCAATTTTATACTACAGTTAAGATTTAACTGATTATTGAAAAATCGGCCCTTAGTTTTAATTAATTTTAAGTTGTATAAATAAAGTTATGTTCATGTTTCATTCTAAACTTGCTGCCATGCCATGATGCCATGACACGGGAGTTTATTTTTGTTTTCCACCTTTTCCTGGTCTTTACCCAATTCCTTTGTCAATCACGTCTTTTTTGATCAAATTAGAATATGTTCTGTATTTTTCCGTTTTTATTCTATTTTTTTCCTTTGTTACCTTGTCCCTTCAAAGACGTACCTACACAACAACGAACTATAACAGCAGTTTTTCAATCAACATGGCATCAAACTACAATACTTTTTATTATTTGCGACCAATTAAAAATACAAGCGGTACGCTCGATTTTTTTAAAATGTTATGTTTATTGGATAAAATAAACAATAACACAATAGAAAACCTGATATTTGTAATGCCTACGATTGCACAACTGACTATGTAAACAGGAGTTGATATTTACACCTCATTGTATTCAAAATTTTGAATACAACATTACAATGTTTCAGAGAGTTACGCAAATATTATAATCATTATTCAAAGACCTATTTTTGGCTCGCACTGAGGTGAGATTTTGTAGTCCTAAGCAAATATGCAAAGATATTTTCGTCACTTTTTCATTTATTATTTGAATTAATATTCTCTCAGTTTTTGACACATTTATTTATTGTAGACACTTATACTTAATTTAGTTAGGAATTAAGTACAAAATACCCGACACTGGCAGTATAGTCGACAACATCGTATTGGAAACTCGGTTGCCAAAGAAGAGAAAAAAAAGTACAAAATATGACATTGTATTTTTACAGTCAACTCGTGATTGTGATCCTTCAATATGTTCACATATGTGTAAAAACCATGTGGTAAATAAGGTTTAATATGCCAAGATAGACTTAGATACAAATAGGTTTAACTCAATGTATATAAGAAATTGGGTTAACGAAACCTATTCGAATTAAAGTAGTAGGTAGCACATTTATTTCTTGCAACAGAGCTACCAGACTTAGACGTGTAATTCCAAACTTGTATTTAAACCTAATCGTGCAATTTTATTAACCTTCATTCCTTTCAAGTACGTTCCGTTGCATAATGTTAAAAGCTATTAACTGTAATGTCGGGAGGGGTTGAGCCAAGATCTATCTTGTCATACAGCAGTTCTAGTGCGATTCCCGCGCGGTTAAGTCAATGACGAATCGTTGAACGTAAAATTAAACGTGCGTGCACCGACCACTTTCGATCTTTACTTCTAGAACCAGGTGCAATATGTTATCTGTGTCAGTAACTGCAACTTGCAGAAAAAAAACACATTCTATTTTTCAAATGTGAAGCTTGTAATGTCGCAACACTGCGTTTTATGTTTTTCTGTACCTGGCCAGTGTTTTATTATTTTGTAAAAAGTTTTTATTAACATTTTATTGATTTGTAAGATTTGAGTTATTAGAGTGAGACTGCATAGTTATGTCTAATCTGTCTGGCATTGATTCTGTATATGCACATTAAATTCGATTTTCTTACCTAAGTCGCCGGTTTCTCTCAATTTATAAACACGCAGTGTCGCAGCATACTAAATTTCGCAAAACATATTGCTCAAGTGTTTTGATTGTTTGAATCCAAGGCAGTTTTAGGGAACTCATGAGATTGCAACAAGATTGGCAATGGACGTAAATAAAATATACGCCCGGTGTCTGCAAAATGATACATTTCCACGAGAGTTTTATTCAAATGTAAATATTATTCATCGCTTTAATATCAATAACTCTAGCTTGAACTTGATTTATGACATTTAGTGCATATAAAATCTGCTAGTTACATTTCAATATCGTAAATTCTTTATGGAATTAATTCCGCTGCACAGAAAGAAATTAAATTAAAAGTTAATAACACTAAGTTGAGTTACCAAAACAAGTTTTGGAGTATTAGCAAATTGCATGTTTTGTGAAATGTTCGAAACTAGTTAATCTGCAGTTGCCATTAAGAGACTATGAGTGAATTATTAATGCGCCTGCATTAGTTATTGGTTACGAAATAATAACACTACCAGGTTGGCTGGACACGGTAAGGTCGGTCAGTAATGCTCAGTAATCCACCAAAGGTCGGCGCGTTATACAATACATAGACTATAAAAAATCGTGTTAATTGATTTAATAAAACCTTTATCGATTATCCGTGAGTGAAATCGATTTAAAAAAAAAGTCAGTTGCAATTCGAAATTTGAAACGTGCTATAGACAATAATGGAGTTAACAAAAGTGTGTTATATTGGGACTCTTTTGTCTTTCCTGATGTTTGATATCCTAATGGAAGGATCGACTCAGGAGACTTCGTTTGAATTACCAGTGCAGTTAGTTGGATTCCCTTTCATCATTGTAGCTGTTCGGCTTACGAATTTCGTGAAGAAACTGTCTTACGCTTTAAATCCAGGTAATTAATTTTCCTACTTCACCTTAGAAATAAATGACTTTGGAATTAGTAACTAATTTTTGCGATAAAAATATGCAGGCTTTATAAACTTTCTGAATTATAAAATTATATTTACGTGAAGGTTCTTTAGCTGCTTCGTATTATAATGCGTCTGCTTTACTTTCAAAAAGTTTTATATACGAATTCACATTTATTGCCAGGAGTTCTTTGAAAGTTTGTGCTGATCAAAAATGCATCATTACATTAGATAATGTACGAACCTCTTCAAGCGACGTTGTACATGAAATTGAAGTAATTGCACTTCCGTTACACTTACTTACTTCTACATAAATAAGTAGGCCATAACGACTCATCAATTTTAATATGTCAATTCTTTGTATAATAATAATAAAATAAAAAAAAATATCTTTCCGTAATACGCATAATAAAGCGATTACTTTACGGTGAGTTAAGATTGATTGACCTACAAAATCATTACATAAAGTAAACCAAAGAGAACGTGTCTGCGTTCCTTCTCACGTACTCAGAGCTTTTGCAGTGCGATCTTAACCGTAGTACTGGCCAGTTGATTATACCCATAGACCGCGGTTACCGCGCGCGAAACTGACATTCGAAATTCGAAATTTTGACGTCTCGTCGTCTTGGCGCGAACGTTGCCATTGTGTTTAAAATCTTTTTTCAAAAATGAAGTGCAATAGGGTCATGTTTATATTTTTGTTATCAACTATTTTAGTTGATTTTTGTGGACATGTTATGAGTCAAGAAAGTAATTTTGAACTACCAGTGCAGTTAGTAGGATTCCCGTTTATCATTGCTAGTGTCAAATTAACAAACTTTTTGAAGAAGTTTTCGTATTCTTTGAGCCCAGGTGAGTACAGATTTTTGGAATGATCTCCCTAATTTAATACGTGATGTTTTCGTGGGTATTATTTGCTTCAAAATTACGATTTAAGCGCTACATTAATGTTCATTTCGTGAAAGCTATTGAACCTTTAATTTCAATCAAGTAATTTAATTATCAACGTACCCTATCCAATTGGAAAAATGAGCCTTTAAAAGAATTTTCATTGCATTTCTGAAATAAATTCAATCAATTTTATAGGGGAGTTGTTTGTGGTAATTGCTTCATCAAATATCCAATCGTTAACCCATTTAATTTGACCGGACCGAGGACGAATGATGAAGAGACGTTTTATTGTGAAAAATTAAATGAAAGAGAAGTACCTATTATATTTATTATAAGTACTGGTACTAACATTCAAATCTAATTTGAACGAAATTGTTAACTGTAGATACTCTTTTAAAATTAATGAGGTCAAAGAAAAATAGGAGTAATATTTCCAATTTTTAGAACGAAACGTTTCGTTTCAAACCTGTTTAAAAATAAAATGAAAATGTTGTATGAATCATAGTTTTCTACACGTTCATTCTTTGTGACAGGGGCTAGAAATATTGCACCCTAGTGTAACTTGCTGCTTGATAAATGCTCTTCAGCACTCCAGCACACAGCGGATTTTGCTATGAATATTTTTTACCAAATGACTCTTGAACTTTATGCGGTTTTTGTATGTGTATTTTACCAACAAGATGGTTTGATAATGAAAAACTAGTTATAAATAAATGTTTATTTGGTGTAAAAAGTCAGATTACAAAATAAATCTTATTACTTAATCTAAAGGACGTCTAAATTTATATAGTTGTGGTATTAGAGTGAGGTTTAGTAAAGTCTACAATTTTAGCTATTATTGAAAAGTATACATCCAAAAAGGTGTAATGTAAGTTCACACCCAACAGAAGCTTTGACGTAATGCATCCTACTTGCAATATCTTAACAAATATGGCAACGAATTAGTCATATTTATCCATACTAATATTATAAATCTGAAAGTGAGTTTGTTTGTTTGTTTGTTTGTTCCACCTTCACGCCGTAACTACTACACCGATTGCTTTGAAATTTTGCAGACGTAAAGTTAGAAGTCCAGATTAAATAATAGGGTACTTTTTATCCCGGAAAAATGTGATATTCCCGAGGGAAAACAAAACTATTAGTATAGATGGCGCTGTGTGTATTCCTGTAGATGGCGCTTTGTGCCATCTAAAACAATTCAACGAATTACCTACTAATTGGAAATTTCACGCTTTAATCTATAGCGCTTATTTGGTGTTAATCTACCTCTACACTTATTCAGTGCGCTTTTCGACTCATTTATTTGCTATTTTATATGTAAAAATACTTAAAAAACACAACGTGGTAACGTTGTGTAGTAGTTACGCTACTTGGCGATAGATGGCGCTGAGTGTTTATAAAACGGGGTAGCGTTGTGCTTTTAAAGTACTTTTATCGCTTTTAAATTTTGGTTCCTACCATTTTACATTGAATTGTGTATTTTATAGATTTTAGGTTGTTAAAGGTACATGAAATTTGTGTCTATGTAGTAGTTACGCTATTTTTTAAGTATTTTTCGCTTTTAAATTTTGGTTCTAACCATTTTACATTAAATTGCGTATTTTATAGATTTTAGGTTGTTAAAGGTACACAAAATTAGTGACGCTACTAATGTAGTAGTTACGCTACTTGGCGATAGAGTGCGCTGAGTGTTTGTAAAACGGGGTAACGTTGTGTTTTTTAAGTATTTTTATCGCTTTTAATTTTTGATTCCTACCATTTTACATTGAATTGGGTATTTTATAGATTTTAGGTTGTTAAAGGTACACGAAATTGGTGTCTATGTGGAATAGCGATGTGTTTTTTAAGTATTCTTCGCTTTTAAATTTTGGTTCCAACCATTTTACATTAAGTTGCGTATTTTATAGATTTTAGGTTGTTAAAGGTACACGAAACCATAGTGGCAACAATACTCAACAATTAGCAAATATATTGTACGCTGTTGTTTCAACGCTCGATAGATGGCGTTAGGATCGAGTTAGATGGCGCTATGGTTTCGTTACCGGCGAAAGTATAGGTTCCGAGCTTCCGTATCAGCTATATTTTAGAGTACGCATCTAGCGCTTATATTGATTATTATTATTATTTGTTCGCTATGTAAGTTTGATTAGTCAAAAGTGTTATTTTTTCTAGGTAGATATTAGTATTTAAAGTACTATAGTAATTTTTTTTCGACGTTCTAAGACGCTTTGTTCATTGTTTACGTTGATTGATACAGTAGCTATATTAGTTAGGTTAGATTAGTGAAGTGGTTTATTTCTAAGTAGATGTCTAAAGTAGTTAGGTTTTCGATAATAAAACGTATAATATAGTTTACCACTCAGTTTTGGTTTAGCATTGCAAATATAACCCTTATAGGAAATAGGAGTCTTTTAAATTAAAATGGGAGGTGGTATTTGTGGTAATGCGAAAATAACTTCTTCTGTTCTTTCACGCGGCTGAATCGATTCTGAAGAAATTTGGTATAAAGGTAGTTTGAGTCCTGGAAAAGCAAGGCTTTACCGCGGCAGAATTTCTCATTTCCACGGAAAAATCTAAAACGCGCGTTATAACCGAATTCCACGCAAGCGAACAGCTGTTTGTTTGTTTGCCTGTCTTAAACGGCAAAACGGAGGTACTTAACGTGATTTTTCAACTGAAGGTAGGTGAAGGGATGGGTAGTCACATAGGCTACGTTTTATATTTTTGTGACGCGAGCGAAGCCGCGGGTAAAAGCTAGTATTAAATAAAACCTTGCACATTTTCTGGAAATGTAACGTAAAAACCTCTTTAGAGAAAAACCCCAGCTTTGCAGTGTTTTCACTTCAATTAATTACCGACTTTATTTCGGTTGGCTTTACCCGGAATAGTGCCAAGGCTATCCAGTTAAGCTGCTTAGATAATTCATCCTCTTTGAGTTTTTCGAATCCGCCATTTTCGAACTCGCGTTGATAAAAAAACCGTTACTATTTGACGTTGGTGTAACGTTATAAGCTACACATTTTATCGGTTAATTTAGAGGTATTGTAGTTATGTGAAATATTGCATATATTTTACATTATTATGCAATACTATTTGTTATGTGAGATACAGTTTTATGTGTTACATAATTTATTATAGTATTTTAAAGACGGTCAAGGTAGTTTACGATTTTTTTATGTATTGCTGGTTATACAAGCTAAGTAAAATCTTAAGTTATTTTTATTATGATTGCCGAAACCAAATTAAAAAAAAGAAAGCAGTGTGTGTTTGCTGGGCTGTGTTCAAAATATCATCTTCAACAGCAACAGTCTTGAAAATGTTATTTACTTACATAATGTTTTGAGCAGAATTCCTTAAAACAGAAATCAAATTAAAAAAGTCCCACAAACACGATTTTAATAATTACTTTTAAAAACTATGTTTAAAAAATTTCAACGCCCTCTTATTATGAAGTCGGTTAATTGTAATACTAACTTTTTCTTCTAAATGTAGGAAACACTTTTCTGAAAACCGCTTCATAATCGGTTCAACCAATCGCGAGATAATAGCGTACAAACACAGGTATAAATACAGGTGAACGGCAACGCACCTGTGACTCCTCTGGTGTTGCGGGTGTCCATGGGCGGTGCTGATCGCTTACCATCAGGTGATCCGTCTGCTTGTTTGCCTCCTATTCCATAAAAAGGTCAAATTGAGCACCTCCTTCGTTTTTTGAAGTATACATTTTAATTTCACACTTTAATACCAAACTTTTTTACGCTCCTTAACTCATCGATGATGACTTAACCTGCATTAGTCGAACCATCTAGTCACTAGTGCATAATGGCTTGCAATAAATCACAGTAGTTTGTTATTGTGCGTTAGTGCATTAGTCTGTCAAATTAATTACCACCCAGAGACTGGACAAGTCGATTTACAGTTTATAGTTACCGATAAAAATTTTAACTAAGTACCAACTTATTACGTGAATCTGAATGTAGGTGTTTAAGAACAGGATCGTCGATAACTTTAATAATTTCTAGAATATAATTTATGGTTGATATAGCTACTAGTTTCTCAGTATTAATAGCCAATTTAATAAGGTGTTTATAACGACGTTTAAAATAGTATTAAGTTTGCACATGCGATGTGGTTGCTTGATGATGATAACTGTACTATATTTTCAGTATAATGACGGAAGGTACTTTTTTCTTTCCAATGACTTCTCTTAGTCAGAAAGGAAGAGGAAGTGTCAGACTCTTTTTGACCAAATACTACCCTGTTCCTACTTCTGCTCTTCAAGCCGGAGCCTCGGCAACCCATTTAGTCTTCCATGGCTCTGTAGCTGCTATCAGCCATATTGGGCTTCGTCTGTGGTGGTCTGATGGCTCTTCAGGGACGCGCACGGAACCCGAATCGTACGGAACGTGTCCGAAAGGGCTACCTAGAGTTGATCCTAGACTTTCGTACCACGTCACGTTTTTATTGATTATTATATAGACCGTACAATGTGGGTCACCATTTAATTAAATCTTATACCGTATTAATCAGTATTCCGTATCATTTATTGCTATAAAACCAAATGAAAAAACCAATTCAAGTATAATCTTATCGTTTATTCCTGAGATACATACCTATAAATAACTTGTAGAAGGTTACGATTTTATAACTTAAAAGTGTAATATTCATTTTTCTCCATTTCAAAAAGTATTCATGGGAACTTTTAATAGGACCAAAATGCAGTTCTTTTAGTTTATCTTCTTTTGGAACAGCGGCAAAGAAAAAGTTTTGCTCGAAACTTAACGGATCGTGGCAGAGATTAAGTGCACAAGTGATTAGGACGAAGACAGTAGCAATTAACCAACTAATGGTCGTTAGACGATAAAAAATAGTTGAGATAAGTTCGCTGATAGTTTTTTCGTGATAATTAAATACTTTTTATTTTGATTTTTGTAGTGTAAGGGTGGTTAGTAGGCAACGAAATTTTTGATATAAGATCGATGAATAGAATCCTTAACTTGAGTTAAGGACTAAAGACTACATAGAGAATTTCTTTGTGTTTTTTTCTATATCTATATAAATATGTGTATTTATTTGTTCTTTTCTTTTTTAATTTTGTATTTTTTGTATCTGTGTGCGTGCCTCCTGTCGAATAAAATTTTTTCTTTCTTTCTTTCTTTCAATTTCCAGTTACGCTACGAAGTCATCTTAATATTGTTTTTCTAATAACAGATTAACTTCAACATGTACTTATTAGTATTTATGTCGTTTGTAAATGAGCTGAGTTTATAAAAAGTAATTTCAAAAAAGAAATCAGTGAAGTTTTATTATTTGGTCCCACTTCTGGTTCATTAACTTTTTACTCCCATTTTCTCAGCATAAGCTTCTCAAAAACCTTGATAGTATCAAATGTCTACATTCTTATGTACATACGTACTATAGCCGCAACTCCCAAAGATACCATTCGTTTTCTTAAATCTGTAAAAATACCGCCATTTTTCTTTCCTGTTAGCACGGCCAAAAGAAATAAAAAGATTAACTAGTCTACGGGCTGGCTACCTAGGGAGTCCTAGATGGAGGCTTAGTACAGTCACCGATAAAAGGATTTCTGGAGCAAGCTTTGAGTTAGAGATATAGATACATCTAACATCTTCTGATTCACTTCGTTGCGGGAACCAAGACAGTTACTCATGTCCCTGGGACGCGCCGGTCTTCAATGTTCCGGTGTTTTCATGGTAGTATCTACTGTAGATCCTGCCTTACAGGAGTTGCAGCGGTTTTGGGAGGTTGTGGCGGGCTTGTCCCAAAAAAAAGATACATCTAATTATGGTCAATGTAACGTAAACCAATAGTGTGATTTTAATGCTTTGTTTGATTGTTTTTCTCAGAAGCTTCTTAAAACTTTGGAGTGAGGCAATTGTGGCGTGTGTTTTTTCTACGACACACAATCAAAAAGTATTGTTCGTATATCCCCAAGCGGACACCGGTGACCGCTCTCCACTAAATATATTATAGACCATATTTCCGATGCTTAGAGACTACTTTTGTATGAACAAATTTGGGGGATGATTTTCAACAGGTTAAATAACAAATAATATGAAACAGAAATGTAACAGATTCCAGGAACATTTTGACGCAAACTGTACTTTTACTAAAATAAGATTTATACTCTGTGTACCCTAGATCTTGTTTGCAGCCATTTTTCTTTAAAGAAAACATATTTCATTCAAACTTCATATTTTATTTTAACATCATTTATCTTCATCCTTCCTTCTAATTTCCTGCAAAAAATTAGCAAAAAGATTATTTCCTTTTAAAATTCGGTAGGTACTCATGATCCGATAGAATTTGATTATTTGATTTCAATTGGTTTTGTAACGTAACGTGCAACAGACAGACAGATCCAATTCCTACAAAATGTTTGACTATAGTTTCTCTGCGTGACTTTGTTCACGTAGCAGTTGTGTCATTAACTATGATGTAATAGTACACGTAGGCAACGTGTATATATGTCGTTCCGATAACGATTAATCGATCTTGCAACTTTGTTTTTAATGGGCAGCGATTATTGACTATGCTATCGATTAAACAAATTTTCTTTAAAAAAGTTTAACTTTATATTTTTGTAAACTTTGCCATTGCCATAGAACACGAGCTGGCGTGACATGGTATATTAGCAGTGGCTGAATGACGTGCTATTAGACAGGCCTATGTTTATCAATACACTGAAATATACAAAAATAACTCAAGAACAGCTAAATCAATTTGGCTGAAAATTGGTGGGGACGTAGCTTACAACCAGGAGGCGGAAATAGGAAACCTTTTAACCAAGGATTTTTCGAAAATCCTGTAGGAATGGAAAAATACATCGCGGGCAGAAGCTAGTATTAAACAAAGAACACCATTCAGCATCAAACTTCTTTGGATATTGTATCTCTCTACTTAACAATCTATATCATTTCTAAACCTAATCTTCCCTTGTTCCAGCTACCTACCGCTCCCGCAACCGTCGTGAGCTGACCCTAGAACCAGAGCCCTTCGATGTCAATGAAGTGGAGAAATACATCGTTGGGGAGTTTGGCGCACGAGCATGTGTGTTTGAAAGGGTTTGTGCACACTATGCCACTAGGGCGCAGGCGCAGCCGCGTCCACAGTTCGACTGGCCTAATGTATTTAGGTAAATATTGTTTGTTATTGGTAATTTTGACTATAAAACGTGAAATTGTAACAGTATCTACCTTGCTATAGTCAAACAACATAGACAGGGCTTTATGACTTAGAGTTTTCTGTAGTTAGGAGCTTGTTTTTTAAAGGTGAATGCTGAAACGAAACTGAAACGCATTGTTGGATTTAGCTAAGTTGAAAGAAATGCAATGAACAGAAATATGTCCAGTCAAATTAAAAATCATAACCAACAGAGTGAAGATAATTTTACCAGCACATAACTAAAACAAGAGTTTCTTTGATTCTAAAATAATAAGGATACGTTTTATAGAACTCATTTAAATCGTGTACAAAGTTTTATTAAACAAGTATGTCAACAGCTCAAAGGAAATAAAAGTGAACGATGTTCCCCTCGTAAATTATAAGTTAATACTTGCAAAGCACTTTGCACAACTTATAAAACTGCTGCGCACTTTAAGTTGTAAAGTTGTCAAAAGAGTTCGGTTTTTACGTTCAAAAAGTTTGTATAAGTATTTCACTTTTTTACGCCTTTTGTTTACCTTTTCATTTTTTTCAAACTTTTATTATAACGAATTTTATTTTAGCTTTTGTTTTATTACGAGTGTAGAGAACAAATTTTGGATTTTATTTCAGTTTATAACGAATTTTGAAGATAATATTACTATGATTAGTAGTAATTTTTATCTTTTTATCTGTGTATTTATTATGTAGGTACAATAATCTCAAGTTCTTATCAGACATTTTTAAAATTGTTTGCAAGTGAAACTAACGGTTTCATTAACCTCACCCAAGTCAAAAAAACCTTTTTATAACATTTTACATTAACTCTACCATATAATTCAGAACCTTTTACTGCACCCCTTTATTTCCTCACGACCTTGACACGTCGGTCCATCGGTCACAAAATTTCTATGAATATTTCATAACGTTTGATTCCAATGTTTTCAATGCCACGTCCAATTGTGGCGAACCGGGTCAGTGGTCGGTGTTTCGTATAAGAATGCAGCAAAGTGTGTCCGTCAGTCGCAAGTGGGACATTGATGTAATAGTGGTACGCTGTACGCAACCGCGCGGGTCATCGCCGCTCGCGTAGTCGCCCAACCATGAGGATTGTAGGAAATTGCGAAATTTTTTACTAAGGAGTTTCTTTTGGATGAATATTTATAATCGTTTGTTTTTCTTGGACTGGACTGAATAATTTATGCGTACTGTTGCATTATTTTAAAATATGCGTGGTTATCTTGATGATCTTTTGTTCATAAATTAAGAGTAGGTACAAAATAGTAGTTGACATAGAAACATAAGATATTATATCCTTCAACAAATTACGTAAATCAAATCTTAGTTTGAAACATAGTTTACTGGCTGACTTAATGATTAATTACTGATTATCATAACATTATTTAGCTTGCAGTAAATTATATAACTAATTACAACAAAAGGGGGCAATTACTGAATGAATCAAGGTTATGAATGTTATGATGTCATTGCTAGCCCAGTCCGAGGTCTAATAACTTTGAAAATATCGTCATGGTAAATTATCTAATTTGTTTATTATCTGTTATGCAAGTTAAACAAATTAATTGAAACTTTAAACATTAATAATTGAGCAGATGTAGCCAAATCATTAAATTACACTGACACTGATATTGGACGAAACAATATGAAAGTTTGTCACGTTGTATTTTTATCAAATTAAGCTTTTTACACATTTTATTAGGATTTTTTCACAAAACATTAATCAAAGGTCAAGTAGGTAAGTCGATAATCTGTGTGGATGGGTGACTAGAGTCTACTTTACGTTCGACGTCCGAGGTGAGCCACTATTATGCAACAGCGCAAAACACTTTCACTGCTCTAAGCTAACAAACAAAAATATACCTTAACACAAGGAAATAAAGCATAGTAATAGACAGCTTTAAAATATTTTCCTACATCTAAGATTACATTGAAATATCATACTTAGAGTTTTCATCTTAAGTCTGAAATTATAGATAGTTTCAACGTGTTTTTTTATTGTTGTAAAGCAATTGTCAGTTTGTGGTTTACAGAGATTGTTATAAAGATATAGTTCCGTATTATCTCATCTTTTACGATGTAAAGTAGTAATTTGTGTGACCAATTACGATTTTCTATTTATTTGTAAAGGATAGTGAACTTGAGAAAGTGAATAATGAATTAAGTAAAGTCTTTGTTCTATCTTCCATAGATCATTTGTACAAACTTGAACTTCACTTGACGTTTATTATTGCTTTAAGAGTAAATTATTAAGATACCCTTATCAATCAAAATAAATAAGTGTGGGAGTCATGCTTTGGCTGATACCACGGGCTTCACAGAAGACTGACATGAAACAACGCTTGCGTTTTATTTCGTCGTATGAGTGAGGTTACTGGAGGCCCAATTACCCCCACTCCCCTTCTCCAATCCCCAACAATCCTCAAATCCCTAATCCCAGGTATCCATCAGACGATTCGTCCACTTGTTTGCTACTCATATCATCCCATAACATGTTAGGTACAATCAAGAAAGAAATATAACATGACTTTCACGCATCTATATTATTACTAGTACTTCGATGCAGTGTTGTAGGTATTAGTATTGTAGTTTATACGGTACTGCATCAAAATACACCCAAAAATATGGCCCTTGCATCGTGCCCAGTATCATTTTCATGTCAAATTTCTCAATTGCATCTTCAACTTTATGAAATTGACATGAAGACGAAAATACAATGAATAAATTTGACAAATTGTACATCTGCATAATATTTTACATAATGTCACTGAACGGACGTCAGCTCATAATTATTTTTGCATATAAAGTTTTCACGGGAAAACTAAATGAAATTACTTTAAAATATAAAGTCTTTGGTTCTAAAGAAATTAATCACTTAGATGATGGATGATGGATGTTGCTGCAGGGTTTTTATAATGAGAATGAAGTGCAAAAGTATGTCAGTCTGTGTTGTTTGAAGACCACTGTAGTTGCTGTAGTTTTTATAAGTTTTATATTAAACAGAGATTTTCTTTATCTTGTTTTGTAATTAAAAATGCTTTTCATGACTGGTAGCAAAATTCTGACTTTGATTTATATTACATTGTATATGAATTGGGTAATTGCCTTAATCAAAAATAAATTAATTCAACTGTTTAACACAATAAAATGTTAAAAAATAATCATAATTTCATTAATTTATTTTATGACCAAATTAATTTAAGTATTTTACAAACAAATCTTTAAGAAATAAGTATGCTGTTTGACGCTAAAAAACGTGACGTCACAATACACAATCTCGTACAAAATTCACAGTAAAAGTGTCGTTTTTGACAGTTATTGAATCTGACTAGTTGGCAAGAACCCAATTGTAAAATACTATAATTTTATAACTGCTTTTCATGTAGGGTTTCGAACTCTTACTAGTTATTCGAAAATGTATTAGTCTGGAATCATACAACCTTTATGACACTGTGCTCCTTTAATTGGGATGATGACAGGGTATGAAAATTAAAATCTAATTAGTCCGTCAGTTAGGTAATGAAAAAATATTTATTACACACGTATATTTTTATTTTGTCTTATAATAAAACAATACTAAGATAAAACGAATCAAAGTTTAGGAGTGGGAGGTAAAACGTCATAAAATGTACAAAGAAGTGACGTCACGCGACATTTCAAATCAATATAATGTATTCGTTTCTGTAAGAAAATAAAAAATACGTGTTTAATGATTTAAAATAATCTACCAGATGGACATTAAGATAAAAATTAGGCATCTATCCTATTACTCCTTCGAAAATCAACGACGCCATGATAATTATATAATCTACTTAAACCTGAATAACCTACAGCGTTCTTTTCTCAATTATCCCCTTTTTAAATGTATTTAATTTTTATTTACAGTCAATACAAACGCTCACCGGATCAGGCCAAGGAGTTCTACCTTCTCTCAGTGTTCCTGGGTGATATCGTAGGCTCACCGCAGTTGTGTCACCAGATTGGAAAACGAAGGAGTTGTGACTCCCTAGCTTATGGGATAGAATAAAAAGTATTGTAAATCCAAAGATAAGTATGTGAACACGTTAGAAATGCATTATCTTTTTTATGTAAGTTGGTAGGATGTAGTTTGTACAAAAATGTAATGGTATTGTTGTTTTAAGTAGTTTTAGTAGGTGTTTTAAAGACTATTGTTTTGTTAAAGTGTATATTAAATTCAATTGGTCGTCTTTCGGTGATAGGAAAGGGAAAAAGGGTTTGTAGACCTATTTACATTTCATTGAGCAATAAGGAAATACTTTTAAAATAAAGGTTAAATATCATTTTGATATACAGCAACAATCATTTTATATGATGCTAATTTAAAAAGGCAACTAGCTTTTAAGGCAAATCAATAAGAGAGTGCAGGATTTTTACCTCACTATAACTATTTGGTATGGTAATCTTGTTCATGTTAATTGTGAAAAATCTCACGTCCATCGAGGATGTTCTCGGTAGTCATGGCAGCGCCTATAAGGAGACACCAGGTCCTTTAAATAGGCCAACTTTGAAACCTGTGTAACGCTTAATTACAACCATTCCTATGAAGAGTTACCATTAGAACCTATTAGAATGTTTATAACTTTTTAATAACAATCCAGAAAACCGATTTATTATTGACTATACATAACGACATTTTTATTTGAATAAAACTTAGAATTAGTTAGCGAATGTTTTAGTTTTAATTCATAGAATAAGCAATAACCTACTGTTTTAGAGTAGGTTCGAATTTGTCGGGCAAATGTGTAATTATAGAAAAAGTTATCAATTTGTAGGTAATGAAAAAGTAGTAAGTAGTATTTTTAATACATATATTTTGTATTTTTATATATAAGTATGTAATGTCTATAAAGATATCACTTAAATGTGTTCACAAGGAATAAGTTAGGTAGTTAGTGTATTTCATCATCATCAACAGCCTATAAATGCTCACTGCTAAGCAAAGCCTCTTCTCACACGGAGAAGGTTTGAACATTAATCACCACGCTGGCTCAAATCGGGTTGGCGAATACAACCGTATAATTAGAAATTATAAGCGCAGGTTTCCTCACGATGTTTTCTTCACCGATTGTCAGTGGCGTCTAGATAATCTTAGAAAATACATATAACTCGGAAAATGTCACATTGGTACTTGCCGTTGGTAGGTTTCGACCCCGCACAGTCATGCATGGGAAACGGGCGTCTTAAACCTCTGGGCCACCAAGACTTTAGTGTATTTAAAGCTCGAAAAACAATTCAGTATACAGGAAAGAAAATAAAAACTAATTCAGTACAGAAACATTAGCTATACGTGGCTGTTCATTAAGTATGTAACTCGGTGACAATACCACACAGCTTAGCTATGTCTTGATATTAAATATCAATAATTAACTAAAAATTGCGGATTAGTAGTAGAGCTTTTCTCAGTATTTTCACGTGTGTAACCCGCGATTTTTATTTAATTTAGTATGTCTCACGATAATTATTATAAAAAACTGTCAATAACCAACTTAGTTTTATTTACGTTATTATTATATGATAATTGGAAAATACCACATCAATATAAAGTGATGATAATTAAGATATGAAATATATAATTTTAAAGTAGTTTAAGATTAACGCGCGCATTAAGTTACCTATATTGTGATGTAGTACTTAACAATTAACTTAAATATATAGCTATGGGTCCAAATAATCCTTTTAATACATAGTTGTCTTTTAAGCTTTCTTTTTAACTTTTTAAATATCTTTACTTTTCTATGTTTTTATGGTATCAACGTGATGGAAGCTAAAGAGGTATGTAAGTGAACCCTGTAGCCTGTACAGGGTGTAGCGAGCGCTATATCAATTATATGGGGCCCCCGGACTACGGGACCGCTAACGTGCATAGGTTTTTAAATTTATTTCTATAAAAAACTATGTTTATTTAATTTTTTAATTATATTTTTGTTATAGCTTTGAGGTTTAAAGTAATTTGTTTAATAATAAGTAATTAATGTATTGTGATCAACAATGCATATAGAGGCTAATATTGTTATAAATATGTATTTCTATCTATTTACTTTGCCTAATATTTTACGATAAGTTATTAAATTAATAAGCACAGTAGTATGACAATATTCACAATATAAGACCACTTTTTATGCTAAATATTTAAAAGACCACACAAAACAATACTTTGCCTTCCTATTATAATTATTTTCTCCTTTTCTATATAATTACTAGATTAAACTTAAATAAAAAGAGTTGGATGTGTTTTATACAAGTTATTAGTTTTAATAAAATTATTATAATAAGATTTCAAACCGTGAATTCTTCCATTTAGTTGCCACAGGATAAATGTGCAATTAATATTATGGATTCTATTATTTTTATCTCATCACCTGTATACTTTTCTTAGTAATAAATATTCCGGCTTATTAAGTAGGTAGTAAAGATCTATTCTTGTACACAAAAATCAGCACATTATTTTTTCTCTCAAAACTATTCAAACAGGTGATTAGATTTTCATACATAGGCACACTTTTATATTTGTTATTTTTTTTACATTTTTGGCATTTCATTGAAATGTTTTAAAACGAGGATTTAATCTTAACCCTGGTGTGCATGAAAATTAAAAGAAAACAAATAACTGTTTGATAAGCAAAAAAGTTACATATTTCAAATGATAGAATGGGAAAATGGCTGACGGACGATTTTCAGGTGTTTCAGTATTTTATTGGGACATTTTAGTGTAGGTAAATGAATATGTAATTTAATTAGATATAAGCGTACCTATTATATGGTTATTATTGATACTTATTGAATAATATGTTTTATGCATAGTTTATATATGTATGTATTAACATAGGTAGAGGTAATGACAATAAAAAAATGTAGAACTAGTCAACTAGAAACAATAAAGTGGTGTATAGATTTTTGGTGTTTTATTTTATGAATAAGGTGAAAGGGAGCAATCTTCGTACAACGAAAAATTTTAAAAAGGACAACTGTGTTATATTTTTTCAAATTGACATAAAAATCGAAGCCGAAATCTCATTCTCTGTAAGTTAAACTAGCCCAGATGACTATAGGCGTTAGCGTTATGTTCCACGCGCGCCACTAGAGGAAAGAAATCAGCCTGCAAGGGCTGCTTTCTGGTGGGACCTGCAACAATATTGTGGTAGGTCGAAGCCTGCCGGGTGCGTTTATTCCGCAAGGGCGTCCCGGGTCACGGCCATGGGAAAAGGAGGAATACCGCGGTGGTTTTAGCCGGTAAGAATCCGTGCCCACGTCGTAGGAAGATTTTCCGTTGAAGATTCCATGAGGATTTCCATCGCGTTATAAAAGCCAAGATGACTCGACCAACGATATTTTTCTTTAATAAAATTGCTAAATTATAAATGGTAAAATCGGATTAATTAATTTTCTCTCAAATTATTTCTTATCTCGGCTGTCGAATCTTGTAGAATTTCATAATACCTTTCATTCATCATAGCTATTCTATTTAAACGATTTCAATGAAACAAAATTTCATTGGTTTCGTATTCTGTTAAAATTTAATATGAAGGATAAGATCTATAGGTAATTTCTTGATAATGAATCTTAGTTATATTCTTGGAAACTATGCCAAATAAGTGTACAATAAATTGTTCTACTCTTTCTGTTGGTGTCTTAGACTCGTAAGAGCCAACTACACGGTCAACCTGCCAATATTATAGAGATTATAGCAATTTGTATGGAGAGGAATCTTAAAATTTAACAACAGCTATTAGCTGCCCTGACTACTGGCGTGGCTTGAAACAGATCAAGTAACTTTGACGAACAGAGTAGATATGTACCATGTAGGTGGGAGTTTTTGGAAGGAAATATGAAACGTTGGTTGCTATTAATTTACCTTTTGATAGCTTCTATTTAATCAGTTGTCACTGAGAACGAGGAAGAATATTGCAAAACATGCTTAATATCAGTCTTCATTATCCTTCTGAAGGTTAAAAACCCACTGAAGTATTCCTGAAAACAATACGGTACACAAATTGCAATCATCTCCCTGCCCTTCCATGATAAGGAACCAGGTCAATTGTTTTGATGTGGCTTGAAGTATTGAAGGGGAACACAACGTATTTTGGTATAAAATTTGCAAATGGACCGGAAAGATCGGTCCATTTCCGCAGACCCAATATGGCCGAACGTCCGGTTGGACATGGCGTTAATCATGCGGTTCAGTTTTATTGTTTTTATGTGGAGTTGTATAAGAATGTTTTGTATTCGTTCTAAGGCTTATATTTTTAGGGTGGGTATTTTGTTGTAAGGGTATAAAATATCAAATTCTTCCTTTACCTGATAATGACAAGATTTTGGAGCATGTGCGGTTAGGTACCAAAATATCATTTTCCTGGCAATCAATAAAGTAGGTTTTTAATATTTTTTACTTAATTCAAATTTGTGCATTTGCAGTGGATACTTCTAAAACTATCACTAAACAAGTATTGTTTTCGTCAAGTAAATTGAAAACATCATCTTCGAAATCCAATATTTATAAAAATTGTAAATAAATCAACAATAAACACTGTTCGTGCATAAACTGGCATCTTAAGCAGTAAGGAACTATCCAGCCTTATTTTATGGTAAAACTTCTATGTAGCTATTCTAGCGCCATCTGAAGAGAATGTTGAGAAATAATACTTTACTTTACATAGCGAGAAAGTGAACTTTCTTGATAACTCGTACTGCCAAGTAGTTGATGAAAGTAATTGTTGTTCCATTCGCTAGATGGCGCGTTTCTGTTCTCAAATGGAACATACACGACATTTTGTACCTAGATGGTAACAGAATCTTTTTGTAGAGGGCGCTAGTAGTAACGCAATAACAGTTTGTAAAATTAAACTAAGTTATTACTCTATTTGCAACCTATAGGTATATTTATTTGATACTTTACACAGAGAAAGCGAAAAATCACAGGTAAGGTAAAATTAAGAAATAATTACGAATTTAACTAATGAAATATGTTAATTAAAACGAAATTTTATTAGAATAGTGATATAATATCTTCGACATTCAAATTCCATAGATTAACTATGAATGAAATGCAGAATTTAACACTTTACGAGTTTTAAATACATGATAATATCAAAGGATATATATATTCGTGTACATCTAATCGTGTTATTGGAATTTTTTAACCAGTATTGCGACACATATTTTGAATAAATATCCGATTAGATGGTCTAAAAATGGCATTTTTACCTACTTTTAAAAAAGATTTGTATGTTATTTCGGCAATATTATCATTCTGATTATGTATAATTATTCGATTAGGTTGCAATTTTAACAGTAAAAAGAAGGCCTATGGTCTCCTTTCAATATTATTTGCCTTAATTTTGACCTCTATTCGACTGATTTACAATTTATGTTAACTGTTATTGTGAATAGTATACGTCATATTATTGAAAATTACATTGTCATGGGTTGATTTCTAAATTTAATTTGGGTGTCATAATGTTAAATCACAGTACATCATAAATAAAGAGTAAGACAAAGGTACTTACAGGTTAGTGTTTTTTTTTTTGTAACATAGGGATTATTTACCAAACTTTTATTAAAATATCTAGGAATGAATAATTGTGAACTTCTATTTGTTTTTTAAATAAAAAGATTACTTAAGTAAAATTATCGATCTACAATGTCTGTACATCTACATGAATAGTATAGATATAGGGTGACATGTGAAGCTGCGATTTATTTTCGAAAAGAACTACTAAGTTTTTGGGAGGACTACCTCCTATGGAATTCATCGTCATCCGTAAATCAAATAGAGCGGTTCATAGCCAACCAATCAGCCCGGAGACATTCCACAAAATTGCCAATTTTCCAGGAAAATGTCACATTTATTAAAATTTTGTTTAGACCCAAATTTTTTCGTGTTTACTTTGGCCTCATTTGAATTTGTAAAAATCAAAGATGATTGATTATTGGAAATTGTGTTTGATGTTAATTTCTTTGCTTATGACAACATTACAATTTAAGATGTTTTTTTTTTATTTTGGTTACAGTCAAAATCTTAATGGATTCTCGATTACGAAATTCTCGAAAACCGTTGAATTTGGATTTGTTAAGTGAAGCCTTGTTAACATTAGGACGTTCACCATAACTTGCTTGGCAGGCAGGTTGAAGATTGCAATCTCAAAATTCCAGGTTGCTGAAAAGCACCTTTATTGACTTTTACGAAACAAAAATAATGGTGCTAATAAAAAAAAATTTACTCTGCTGGCATCGTGCGATAACGTTCGAGACTGTACGGCACCTAATCAAGACTATAATCACGCGGTAGTGGAACACTATGAAACCGGACTTTTAGTTGGAAAGAGATAACAATACAATTTATAAACAAACAATGCGTCATTAGCCATTCAACACATTGTGATGGGACCTGACCTAGGTCAATAGATGTAGGCGTGTCTTCAATCAACAAATCAATTCAGTTACATAAGCAAAATGTAGGCAAAGATTAAAACAAACTTTAAAATTCTAAAGCCAATTTAATGTGACATCTGATAAAAGATATGTGACCAAATACATATTTATATATTCCACATACATATAATATTTCCTGGTGTTTCTATATTGCACACTTCCAATTACCTAGTCAAATTCAATACCAACTTATTTCGAAATGTCGAAACGATAATTATGGTTTTTTATGAATATATTTTATGAGCTTGTAATATGTTGTGACATCTTATTTTTGCTTTTAACAGCATACTTACTTCTAGTAAATTAGCTAAAATGTAAAATATTTCGTTAGTCAAGTGGTGCAAGCACGATGGCCGAGGGCATAACATAAAATCAAGCCTTTTATCCCCGAAGAGGTAGGCAGAGGTGCACATTATGCCACTGTATAACGTAACACCCATTTTTCACTATTTATGTAATGAGTCCCATGTAATATCGATGGCCGAGGAAGGGTAAAGAAATTTATTTGCAAGTTAGACACATTATTGTTTGAGTGTTTTGGTTTTACGAAAACTTGTATAGCATGAATAAAACGCACCCCGTTCCTACGCCTGCCTTGCAAATCGAAGCCTCGGGAACTCGTTAAGTCGCGGCTCCGTATTGGCATCAGCACTACTAGGCCCCGTCTGTGGTGCTCTAAAATACGGAGTCTAAAATTGTATCCTCAGGTATGACGTATGCATGTAGCAAATTGCTAGACGCCTATTGCACACCAGCAATAGGCCCCTTATGAATGGGACTCGTAACTTACCCGAAGAAATATTTTCTCGGGTGTTATATTTCCTCTGATTACCTCTTTGGGAGATTAAAACGTGTGACGTTATGTTATATCATATTGATATTAATAATATTGAGTGGTACAACGTGGGTGTTATGTACACCTCTACCTACGCCTTTTGCGAATGAAGGCGTAATGTTTGTATTGTGTTGTGTTACACTTTAGTGGCAGTTATGTTTAATCATCACAGTTCCTATGAATGAGGCGTAGTGTCGTGGTTTCATACTAGTATTTTGTCTTGAGTAAGAACTACGTTTGATTTGAGACAGACATCTACATAGTTTTTTTATATTTGATGGGCCGACGTTTAGCCATTATCCCGCCTGATGATAAGCGATGTTGCGGCCTACTTGCGGAAGGGGGAGGAGGCTTAATTAGGCCTCCGGTAACCTCACGACGAAACACAACGCAAGCGTTGCTTCACGTCGGTTTTCTGTGAGACCTTGGTATCACTTCGGTCGAGCCGGCCCATTTGGGTTGAAGTATTGCTCTCCCACACGAAATATACAGAAAGTACTCGTCACATCTGCCCGTTTCGTTTATCACGAGGCACGTCTTGATTTAATTTTTTTTTCGTCTTAAAAATATTCTAAGACAGTCCTAGATGTTCAAATGCTGAGACTTCTATTTCGAGAGAAAGAAACAATTCTTACGACCAAATGACTAGGTAAGGAAGTCGACTATAAATTAACAATAGCATGAATGAATAACACTTACGAGGTGATAACGAAACCTGATTATGTATAAAATATTCATGTATTATTTAATCCTGTCTAGTTTATAGTAATTTATGGGTATTTTAAATAAAATATTATCCGCATAAAATTCACTAAAGCCTAAAAAATTGGCTCGTTTTGATTAATGAAACGTGAAAGAAGTAAATAGGAAATTAATATATGAATTTCAAAAATATTCTATTACCAGGTAATAATGAAATGGTCCAGTGTAGTTGAGTATTGGGTAACGACCAACAATACACAGCTGTAACAAAAATTCTTTGAAGGTCTTGTGGGAGTACAACGAGAATAATTACTTGAGGCCTACCTACATGTGCAGCTGAAAAAGATTTTAATCTGTTTCTTGGAATTACCCACCGTTGTTCTTCCTTGTTAATACGGAAAAGTTATCTTAAGTTTTATCGGGAACAAGAACAAGCAATATTTTTGTAGGTGTAAGCAGTCGCTAACAAAAATAAACTAATAAGTCTTCTTCTTGTTCTTCTTATCTTTTACCTAATTAGTATTGGTGTGGGCGCTGAACCTTAACCAGATTGGGTTAAATCACTCTCTTGGTTAGACCCGTAAGTAGTCAGTTTTTCAAAAAACTATTAGGTATAGTAATTAAGTAGGTAGGTAATGGTGTTTCATGCTTTTACTTTATTTGGGGGTTAAAATATGTGATATATGTATAGCGGTCATGGATTTTTATGTACGTAAAAGTCATAATTAATGGTAATGCAAGTATACATATTGCTATTAGCCAACCATATAACACATAAGTTTTTAACTAAAAAATACAAATGAGAGCTTTTGACGTCAATAAAAAATCTTAAAAACATTTATTTCAAATTACCTAAGCATAAACTGTATAAAATGTATAATTTGACGTCAACTTTTTTCGTAACTGTATCGATTATGACATTATAGTTTTATGTATCTTAGGAAAAAATAAATTATGTATTGATGCATTGCTTACCGGTATTTGTGTGGTTTTGTAATTCGTAATATATGACCGAAAAAAACTTTATATTAGCAGCCTGGTTTTGCATAAACCTCAATTGCCAATACTACAGGCGTTTTTTGACTGATATTTTTGTAAAACGTCCTTGTGAGCCACATTGATCCCAAAAAACCGTTATTTCCGACGTAGGGTGAACTCATCTAACTTCGTGACAAAGGCATTTGAGTAATAAAATACCAATAAATTATTAATTAATTTAATTCAGTCTCCGCATGAGTTTTAATCAGACTTTTATGAGGAATATTAGCACAAATAATCAGATTTTTTTCTAGAAACCTAAGAGTTCTACCAAATTTACTAAACCGAATTATTAGGCGAGTCACAGAATTAGATGAGTTCACCCTACGCGACAATTTTTTTAAAGAACCTGCTCTTGTTCATGTAGTTCCCAACACTTGTGACAATTTCACAAAAAAAACTAGTAGTACCATAATGTTATTTATCGGTTTAGCCATTGGCAATCCATATAAACACAAAACCGACACATAGGCGTTAACATAACCCATTGACAACACCCCTAAAAAAAATTTTACAATCTCCTGTACAATAGACACTGGAGGGATAGGAGAAAACGGCTAGTTACATCCTTTTATATATGACATACAATATTCACGTGCTGGAGTTCTGGACTATGATGGATCTCCCGTAGATACGAGGATAGTGCATATGCAGATAGCGACAAGAGCTTTCTGCCCCGCACAGCAAAATTGTGGAATGATCTGTCATCGGCGGTATTTCTGAACCGATGCGACCTTCAAGAAAAGAGCGTATTCCTTTTTAAAAGGCTGGCAACGCACCTTTGACTTCTCTGGTATTGCAGATGTCCATGGGCGGCGCTCATCGCTTACCATTTTTTTTTTTTTTAAGGGGGGAAAATCATCGAATGACTGCTCCCGCCTGGGTGAAGCGGAAGGGAGTGTCAGACTTTTACTGACTAAAAACCACCCCGTTCCTTCTCCTGCACGTCGAGCCGGAGCCCCGGTTACCCGTTAGGTTCTCCGCGACTCCGAATCGGCATCGGCCCTATTGGGCCCCATCTGTGGTGGTCTGATGGCTCTTTGAGGCGCGCGCGGAACGCTACGCGCCGTACGCTCGTCATCGCTTACCATAAGGTGATCCGTCTGCTCGTTTGCCACCTATTCCATAAAAAAAAACTCAATGGCTGGCAATCGGGTCGAAGATCATAGGTTAAAAGAAGGCTGTCAAATAATGTTGCTGCCTTGTTTCAGTTAAATATTATATAAGTATTTTTTATATTGATATCTTTTGTATACCTTTACATTTAGATAAAACACACAAACGTCAGTACTACAGCACAACGAAGAGTAGTAATAATGTTATTGTTTACTACTATACCTATTTGTAACCGCGGTGAACGGCATCTTTCCATACATGATATGACATACGAAATTACATATCGATAATCCTCATACGTACGTGTATGTAATTATTTTGATGAAATATTACAACTGTTTGCAGAATCGTTGTGTAAAGTAGTTTGTCTAATAAATTGGTTGCATTGAGCAACTTAGATACTGTGTGGTGAGATGTAATTGTGGATTTAACGAGAACTTAAATATACTTTATTTTGTGATGTGTGTTATTTACCTGTTTCATTATATCACATTTGTTTCTTTGCTGTTCGATTACAAGATATATTGAAGAAGCTTTTTTATATAGGTGGCAGATATGCAAAAGACAAATAATGAACACAATGAATGATTAATTTCATGGTTTTCATAAAGTAATATGGAAAAGTAAAACCCTTGAGTTAAGTTTAAGTCGCCTCAAAGAAACTTTCTAAGTTTATATTTTGTTTTATCTGTTTTTACTCAGCACTTCATTTATTTTAAGAATTTAATTCTTTTACTCTAATCCCCATTATTCAATCTAGTCCTAGGACTGTAACTCACGACAGTGTAGTCAATATAGCTTATTCAATATAGCAATATATATAGCTTAAGTGATAGCAATAGTTAACTTTTAGTCAAGATGTCACACATGAGTCAATATTTACTTAAAAACCGGTTTACTAACTTACTTTTACAAGTTTGAACTCAAACGAAATATCAAGGATATAAAACCGATCTAGATTTTTAAGCATCTTAAAAATTTGGATTGCAAGATTGCACCAGAATATGTTTTAAACAGGTTTCTTTCTCGGAGCAAGGCCGTTCTTACTATAATCAATTTAGATTGCCTAGAGTCTGTATACGTCCCTAGAATAATCTAGACTAGAATAAGATGAATGTTGTGTGTTTATAAAATGATAAATTGTTGAAGCTATTGGGCAAAACTGTCTTAGACGGTCCTGCTATTAAAGTGCGGTATTAGGAACCTTATTTTTTCTATAAGTTATTATGTATATCATACTCACGTAATTATTACTCGGCCCGCACCGCAGATTCGAGTAGCCAGTAGTCGCCGTGTCGCGGGTTGCGGATGACTGCTCATGAATATAAGACTCTAGCATGACTTGAAACTAGTCGAGTTCCTTGTTAAATAATTACGTGAGTAAGCCGAAAAACATAATTAATGAAGTTGTTATAGTTTGCTATAATTGTGCAAGTAGCCACGATTGATAGGTGGGTGAGATGAGGTTCGGGTTTATCAAAAAGCACTGCTAAATTGCAACCTGGACTCGGTATTCATATACGGCTGAAATATTGAATGCTTTCAATCCAAATTCGATTTTTGAATTTAGTTTCTGTCGGAGTCGAAAACCGAGATTAATCTAGAGATTTTAAATTAGGTAAAGTCGATTTTTAATTTCGGTTGTTAGTCGACTCTTACGAAATTTGCGGAAAGAACGAGCGGTGGCTGTTGAGAAAAAGTGCATTCTACTCTATCCATCTGTATCGTCACCATCCAGCTTCTACAAACCATAATTATTTTGTTTAAGAAATCAAGGTTGAGTGAATTAAAGGACAATATGACTACGCATTTCTTAAAAAAAATAACCTAATTGCTGGAACGATAAGAAAACATAATAAGCTTTTTGTCTAATCTAATTAGGGATAAGTATTAGGTACGTACCGTTGGGTCTAATTAGGTTAGGTCTGATCTTATGAAATGTTTCTTGTTTTCTCAGGGTTTTAGAAGTATTTTTTGTTACTTACTGAAATTTTTCCTAACATTCTTGGTACTTAGTTGGTCAGTGCTGTCAGCCAATTGGCATACAATAAACTAATACAGATCACCCTTTGAAAAAAAGATATTATTTTAATGTTTTCACTCTCAAGAAAAAAGTATTTATGTATTATGAAGGCATCAAAAAGTACCTACTTGAGTAGGTACTTTCTATAGCTTGATTGTCTTTTGTCCTCGCATCTTCAATGCTAATTAATACCAATGCCAAGCCTTATAAGGTTGACTTTAGCGTTCACACATTGGCGTCTTAAAATGAATTACGTAGATAGCAAGTGTGATTAAAATAAAATTAATTTTAATACGAATGACAGTCGGTCAGGTTAAAACAATATACCGTTATGTTGTAATAGCAATAAAAAAATCTTCCAGAAACTAAAATGATTGACAAATAGAGTAAACTTCCATTCTGGCCTAGTTATCTAAGTTTTGCACAATTCGTTATATTTATTAACAAGTTTAATTAAGTATGTTTAGCACTCTTACTTAATGTGTGAAGCGTATATTTATTGAAGTATATAATTATGTATTACATGGTCACTGTGAAGTTTATTCAGTAGTTTTAGATGATTGTCATATTAAAGAAAGTCTTCAGACATAGGTGTATTTTAAAGGGTGCACTATAAATAAATTGAATGAGATCAATGTTCACTTCTATCCAGGTGTTTTTTAAACTTCATCTGCTTAATTCGTATTATTCTTTTCTAGAAGAATTCAGTAGATTTTTTGGTAGTCAGTGGCCATGTTTATAGTCTAACTTTAATATGTTTTTGTTGAAGGGGAAAATCATACAATCACTTCTGAATCTCCTGCCTTGGGTGAGGCGAGAGGGAGTGTCAGACTCTTACTGCCTAAACCAGCCCGTTCCTACTCCTGCACTTCGATCCGGAGTCCCGGCAACCCGTTAAGTCCTCCGCGGCTCCGTATATTTTAATGTGGGTCAGGTCTGTCACATAGTAAGTACGAAAGGGTGCAACCGAAATAAGTTATCGAAATTATTAGCTATCGTTTGGTTAGCTAGATAACTAATTTATATTGACTGACTGGGCAAATGGCTGCCGCGCAACGTGTCGCGGGTTCGATTCCCACACGGAACAATTCTTTGTGTGATCCATAGATTGTTGTTCCGGGTCTGGGTATCATGTGTATGTTTGTAAACGCACCCACGACTCAGGAGAAAACCCTAGTGTGGGGCAAATAAAAACAAAATATATATAATACTTAATCACAGAAATCAGTATGCCAACACACGTTCATATTTGATCTACTATATTATAAATTCACTGTACTAAGAACTTGTATGATTTATCACTTGTATGTCGATGTACGTTGATAGATTAGTTACTCGCGTCCATACTATGAAATAGTTGTTTTCTCACGGTTTACATATTAAATATAAAAATCTAGATTATACTCATTCAGTTTATTATCCTTTTGTTATATGATTAGAGGTTAATTATACATTTAACTATTATCTAGTGACTTCAAGTGAAGGTTGTGAAAATATTTGATTGTTATGAGAAGTTTAATAGACCTTAAAAGTTTTATCTGATTTGTATCTTGTTTTTAATTGAATATTAAGTGGTTGTGTGATTTCTGACAATTATTGTTCACAGTCGTGTTCCCTTGTTTGCGAACTCGATTTTCGAGCAAAATAACTTACTTTTCCAATTATTTTATCTTGACTTGAAGGATAAAAAATGCTTTTCTACATAGCATTTGGCAGGAGTTGGCAGTACCAATATCTACCTCTGTACAGAAGACGAAGGGTTTTCTTATAATTTAACGCAAGTGCGACTTTGTGGTTGCAAGTGCGACTGCCGGGCAAGGGGTCTCGGGTTCGATTCCTGGGTCGGGCAAAGTCCTACTGGGTTAAAAAAAAAATCTCAGTGGTAGCACGGAGTCTGGAATTGTTCCCGGTATATGGCAATAGGCTCACCTCCTATTACATGGCACTCATAACATGAATAGTGAAAAGTGGGTGTTCCATTGTACAGTGTCATTAAGTGCCGTAATGTGCACCTCTACCTACCCCTTTGGGGGATAAAAGGCGTGATGTTATGTTATGTTAAAAATCTTTTAAGTTAAATTCATCAGTTGCTACACGATTTATAATAAATAAATAATAAAATAAATAAATAAATAAATAAAATGTTTATTTCGTGTAAAAAGCCAGGTTACAAAATAAATCTTAATATCTAAACAAAGTCTAAAAATATGTGAAACCTGAACTAGGTCCAAGCCTGTGTTCCAGGTTAAAAATGTACTGAAATATTTAAAATACAATAATATTGCTTATAAAACTAAATTTTTTTATGTCTAAATTAAATTAAGCTAGTCTCTAAGTATAACAGGTGCGCGTGTACAGTTTCATAAACAAACGTAAGCAAAAATAATCTAAGTCAACTATAATAAAATTATTTGCTTACTTCAAGTAATTCTTCGGTTTGATCGTATGTTAAGGTGTGTACATAATTATGTAATAGTTTTTTACAGTGAAAGTGATTGAGGCTATAAATACTTAAATCTCTATTTATTCTATTGTATAAAAATGGGCCAAGAAAGATAAAGAATCTTTTTATAAAAGCGTGTTTTGACACTGAGGTTGAAGTGCAAACTATATCATTCCGCCTTTTGTTAGTAAGGTTATTATATTGAAGCTGAGTAGTGAATGTTGTTTGAGTATTAGCTGTACTACATAGATTTGGCGAACAGTTAAAACTTTGCAGGATCTATATAGCATCGATGTAGGAAAGAGAAAGGGATGGGAAAATGCAACTTTAGGATGGCTCTCTGAGCACGTTCTAGAGGGAGTATAATAGTTTTTGATGCGCCACCCCAAGAAGTAACACAGTACTGGATAATTGACTGACATAACGCTAGGTAGATTTGAGTGATTAGTTTAACATCTCCGATTTGTCTAATTTTTTTAAAAATGTACATCAATTTCCTGACACGTGCAACCAAAGCGCTGATGTGTTGTTTGAAACAAAGAGTTTCATCAATGTGATGCCTAGATATCTGATGGAAGTAGTTTTTATATACAAGGGCAGTTGCATGTGCCCAGTGGACTAATTCTACATTTATGTGCGTATAATTGGGGTGTAACAGAGGTAATTGGATTCTTGCGCATAGAAAAGTGAATAAATTTTGTCTTCTCCGCATTTAGTGTTAGTATATTAGAGCAAAGCCAACTATTAACTGAATCGAAAGCAATTGAGCATTACAGTACAGTTCAGTGTCGTTATTGGATGAAAAAATTAGGGCCGTGTCGTCAGCGTATGATATTAGTCTCCCATGATGCATCTCGATGTTACATAAATCGTTGATATAGATCAAAAATAGGGTAGGACCAAGAATACTCCCTTGAGGCACTCCAAAACCCGTATTTTTCTGGAATGAGCTTGTGACGTCATCTATTCTAACACACTGGTAACGGTCATCTAGATAATCAGCAAAGAGGTTCAGTTGAGTGCCTCTGATACCCATACATTCCATCTTCTTTAGAAGCAGTGGAATAGACACAGTATCAAAAGCTTTGGCAAGATCAATAAAAATTCCTAGAACGTGGTTGCCTTTACCGAGTTCTTCTGATATGAAATCTGTGAGTGTATGTACTGCATCAGCTGCTGACAATTTTGCTCTAAAACCAAATTGCAGTGGTGACAAGAATTTATTCATTTCTAGGTAATTTACCAATCTGATGTTAATAATCTTCTCAAGAATTTTAGATATCGATGGCAGTAGTGAGATAGGCCTATAATTATTAACTAGATCCTTGTCACCTGATTTGAATATAGGGACAACCACTGCCCTTTTAAGACATTTTGGAAAAATGCCTTTAGAGAGACACTCTCGAAAAACATGAGTCAGAGGTGGGACAAAAATTTGCTTATATGTTTTCAAGATCCTATTGCTGATCCCATCACAACCAGTTGCACAATTATCTTTCATTCCAGTTATGATTCGTGCAATTTCCTGTTCGTCTGTATCTAATAAAACAAATGATTTTTCAGTATTTGAGTGTAGTAAAGGTGTATTAGTCCGGGTTGTAGAGTCTAGCTGCAACTGTTGAGCGAGGTTTCTACCCACATTTAAAAAGTAGTTATTTACATTGTCAGCAGACTGAAGCGAAGAAGATTCTGTTAGTAGTAAATTCGAACATGATTCTCGCTGTTTCGACGTATAAGTTACATTTTTTATGTGTTGCCAAAGCTCTTACTATTTTTACCCGCCCGATGTAACGCGCCTTTATCGTAATCGATTTTAATCTTTTTCAGCAAATTATTGCAAAAGTTCCTGTATCTTTTGTATGTTAATTGTAGATCAAAATTATCAGGAAAACGTTTTGCTCTATGATGTAGTTTGTCCCGGTGTCTTATACATCTAACAAGCCCAGGCGTAATCCATGGCTTTATGTTATAATGTCTATTATTAGTTTTTATAACTGTGGTATTACGACGAATAGCTTGTTCAACATTATTTATTAAATACGACATCGAGACGTTGACATCAGCAGAATTATAAATCGGTGCAAAGTCGGTATTGCGTAAATCATGTTCGAGTTTTTTTAGGTTTAATTGTGACCTAGTTTGGTGACGATTTTGCTTCGGAAGCGTGAAGTTAAGGATAAGCAGAACGGCATGATGATCGGTTAATGTAGAGTTAGTAACAAGGCTAATAGTTTGAGTTGGTTTTAACCATCATGTGATCCAGACAGGAACCACTTTGATGTGTTGCCAATTTATGAGCAGCGAGGAGTCCATGAAATGCACATAAATTAAGGTAATCCTGTATTCCTGCATCAGAATTCTCAGAGTTGATATTAATGTTTATGTCACCTGTTAGTACAATATTTCTAAAGGAGGTTAGTTTTTCGCATGTCTGGTTTAAGGAATTGAGAAAGGAATCTAAATTTCTAGTGGAAGGTGGCCTGTAAACAGCTATTATTGCTGTAATTGTATCTACCTTAATGACCAAACAATTGCATCCTGGTGTATTAGGTTCCTCTACAGTAACTCTTAATGAATCTTTGGCATAGACAACCACTCCTTCATTTTGGCTAGTATTCATAGTATTACAAAAAGAGTTATATCCCTGAATATCAGGTAGGTTAACGCATCTACTTTTAAGCCAACACTCTGTTAGTATGATTATGTCACATGAGAAGTTGAGTCTACCTAAAAGAACATGAAAATTATCTATATTTTTGTATAAGCTACGAATGTTTTGGGTGAGAACAGTTAGTGACTTTGAGAAGTTGGATACATAGCTTTTGCAATCTTCAACCTCACAGGAAGTGGATATGTTTGAAAAGGAGTCGTCAATTACATTAATTAAGTTAATGGCCATTTAACAAGTAAACTTAGATCTAAGATTAAGAAAAAAGAGTGGCGCTCTTAGGCGCCTTCATAATTTACCGAATTCATGTACCTATTTTCTGCTGCTTTTTTGGCCGGGCAGTCAATATCACCAGTTTGATGGTTGCTCGGCTTTTTGAAGCGGGCGCAAGTAGCGCACTTCGGCGGAGCTCCTTTCTTAGGGCAGTCTTTGATAGAGTGGCCCTCATCTCCGCAGTGACCACATGTTGGAGCGGCAGCCTGGCACGACTTGGCTGCATGACCATACTGCTGGCAGTTGTAGCATCTGGTCACTATAGTGAAGTCTCTCACAGGGCAGGATGTCCAGTTGATGAACACTCTATCTTGCGTTATAAGGGCTTTACGTAGGGCGGCTGAAACTTCAATAATGAGTTGCAGTGGTCGGCGTCTCTCCTTCCTGATTTATGGCTTAATTTTATTGAAGCCAGGAAGGCATCACGGGACAAACTGGGAAGCTTTTCAGCAACGTTTTGTTCAAAAATACATTTGAACACTTCCGGCTCAGCCATTGAGGTCGGGATTCCTAAAACAATTAGTCGCGGATTACGTTTTTTCGGCTCATCAACGGTAAGTCCTGTGGAGGAGAGCTGGACTGATTTCTTCAGCTTTTCCAAGTCCTCTTTTGTTTCAGTGCTAATAATGACACCGCCGTTACGTATCTTGCGAACGCCACGTACTTTTAGATTGATGTCTCCTGGGCTAATGGCTTTTTGTACAATGTTCTTAGTTTCGTCGCTGGTCTTTGATTTATCACTAGGATAAATTGCAACAGAGCTTAAGGGCTTGGACGTACAAAGTTGTTGGCACCTTTTTTCACCATGTCGGCAAAAGAGCTATTTTGTGGCACGGATTTAGAGCAGGACTCTTTTATCGTCTCTTTAATTTGCGTTAAAGAAACAGCAAGGTCATCTTTTTCCTTGAGGTCCTGTAAGGCATAGTGTTGGATCAATGCCTTATTCTTCAGGGCTTGGTATTGCACAGTGACGTGGGTGAAACCTTGGGATACTTTTCGGCAGAGGTTGCTTATTTTCAATTTCTGTTCGGAGTTCAGTTTGCCCTCGGAAGAAATATTGCAGATTTCTTGTAGGTATCTCTCAACTGATCCGGTCCATTGGTGAAGATCTGATGTAGTCACAACTTCTGGAGGGTCAATTTGGGCTGGTTGTTCCCGGCACGGTGTTGTCGGCGGAGGGGTGCGGCGAGTAATCCCGCTCCGGTTGAAGGGGCTGCTGTCCATATTACTCGTCGTTGTACACACTTATTGTCATAATTTCATTTAGTTTGTAGCACTTAACTCACATATAAAATTAAATTCAAAGTAATTACCAAACTAGGTCACTATTATATTAATTCTTCAATTAAGCAATATTATTTTGCATCGATGAATGTACACGTCTATTCGCGTTTGAAAAAATAATGGTTTAAGTAAATTTAAACTACGACACTGTTAGACATTTTTTTTTCAGTAAACTGAGTTGCTGAATCGATCCAATTAACACGTGCCAAATTCTACGATCTACTGCCCCAAGATCACAAAGGCGATCCAATTTTGTAATGATAATAAATTATGATGAAGACTGAACCTAAACTTATTAATGATGATCAAATTATGACAAGTAGTGACCGTGGTACGAAGAGATTGTACCAGCGACGGTACCTAGGTTAGCAAATAAATGATCCATGTCTAATTTTATACTCTGTCATCATTAAAGCAAATGGAGGCTTTTTAAATGGACGCCGAATGTTTTGAACTATTAAAATGTAACGTCTTTTAATTCCCAAGAGGGTAGGCAGATCGGTACGAATACAATTCGACACCTATTTCTGACTGGTGTAGGTACTACAAGTCCCATGTAATAAGGAGTGAGTCTATTGCTATTGAAGAATATTTTGAAATCAAAGACTTTAATAATTTTTAGTTGTTATTCTTTACACCTATGAAGCAGTCTGAATTTGTTTCGTGAAATTTGTTGCAAGTTTATGTTTACCCATGCCATTTAACTATAAATCAGAGTTTGTCACATATTGGTTGACATTTGCGAATATGTCAGATATCACGCTACACTACTCAAGCGCCCTCTGAAGATCCGAAAGCTATCATTACTTAGTTACTGTCACAGGGAAATATACATTTTAGTTCAAATAAGTTATACATTCGTTTAAGTAATGAAATGTGCTCATTTCTGTGACATGACCGTAAGTTATGGTTCCATTTTGTCATAGCCATGTTGTAGGGAACTTTGAAATATTTCCACGTTAACCTTTAGTTCGATAATATTGAGGAAATATTTTAAATTATTAACTTAAATGAGTACGCATAGGTATAGCGAATTGCCGAATTAGACCGAAAATTAAAAATATTAAATTAGAGAAAACTACGAACAATAGGTAAGATCACCTATTGTTCTATTTTTCAATTACAAAATGCTATTGAGTGTTAGATGTTTTGGTGATGGTGAAGTTGAATAGATTATATATTATATAATAGATTTATCATGAACCTTGCTCTTCCTGCAGGTCAGGTAGGCTGCCCAATTACTCCCATCCCCAATCTCCCCAATCTTCGAATCCCCAAAAATCCTTAAGTTTCTAATCCCAAAAGGCCGGTAACGCACTTGTAATACCTCTGGTATATCGGGTGTCCATGGGCGACGCTGAATTCTTACTATCAGGTGATACGTCTGCTTGTTTACCGCCTTATTCCAAAAAATAGATGTCTTATAAGCCGACTAATGATCAGACTGAGCAGCAGCAACTTCTGATTTATACCTTTTAAACTGCAATCTCCTACTTGCTAAAATTATGTCAAACGCTCATGCACAAAGAGAACCCATGGTTCATTGTCCGGGCTGTTAGTAAAGTTAAAGTTCAAAAGTACCTACCCATCTAAAATCCAATAAGGATTTAATTAGCTCTTAAACAAAATTCTTTTATTTCCAAATCAAATAGCTAATAAGCTGACAAAAGAACAAAAACAATGTGCATTTTAAAATGATATGTCAGATACACTACGCGTTCTTATTTAAAATCCAATTTCAATTGAAAATGTTATCAAAGTCGAATAAAATGTACAATTGTACATTTGGTATTGTTTGTTCAAAATGTCAAAGATATTTTTAGTAATACAATAGGTTCGTACATACACGACTATTTGTAGGTTCTGGTTAGTTCATATTTTGTACAGGTCGATGTTCCAATTAACTTCGTTGTTAATCGAAATATAGTAACTACATTGCTTTAAATAACGTTCGGTTTAAATCGAATATTCTGGTTGTTCATAACTAGGTTTGTCGTTCGATCTGTTGTTAACGCTAGAAGTTGCATGTTTATTTTATTGAATGTGTAATGATTAAAAATATAAAATCATCCATTACGCATGTAATTACTTTACCAACAACCCGTGACTACTCGTTACTGGAATTTACTGAGATGGTTTAGCATAATGATTGATTGGATGTCTACACAAATAAATAAAATTGAAGTGTCTGTTTGTAATATTAAAATAACCCCTTTAGTGCAACATCGCCGCGACCGCGCACGTTGCTCACGAGGAAGAACCCCTCTGTGGTTCGAAACTAGTAGAGCTTTTCTCAGTTATATTCACGTGAGTAACCCACGATTTTTGGGGATTGTTGGGGATTCGGTGATTGGAGAGCGGAGTGTTTGAGCCTCCGATAACATAACAAACACAAGGCAATACTAATATTTGAGGAATTATGTAAAAGAAATAGGTAGTAGATTAGATGGCACCGGTCACCTAAAGTCAATTATATATGTACGAATGGCAATAGTTTGACCTGCATCTACACATAATCGTAGTTTAACTTTCCATTTGGGGTAAAATAGGCCTCATGTAGTAAAAAGATCACGATTTGCTAATGATATAACATGATGTCCGTCGCACCTCTTATTTGGCACAGCCAGTGTTTTTTGTAATCACGGCTACAAGTCAAGTTATGAAAATCCAGTATAAGCTGATTGTCGAATGTACGAGTTGTCATACAAAACGAGACCATGATAAACTGGTTTTGTATAGCTTGATGTGTAACCACGTAATTTTATTATTACCTTTGCGCATAATTTGCACACGTCCGCGTCGCTGTCTGTGGAACGTCGCTTACATTTATAGTGACTTCTTCACTTTTTTGTGTAGTAATAGAAAACAATGTATTGGATTTTAATGTTTATTTCCTATTAGTGTTACGACGTATACATATATAACAGTAATACTATTGAATTAAATTTGATATTGGAAAAGAGTAACCTATGGAGTTTCTTGCTCGTTCTTCTCCATAGGAATCTACACCTTGGAATGAGCAAATAGCTTCACTTTTAAATTTCTATTGCTGACGTTCAAAAGTGCCTTCCTGGTCTAATTGAAATAAATGATTTTGACTTTAACTTTGAAAAAAATGTAAATTAATTAATTATCAGGGATTATAAACTTGCAAGTCTAGCAATGAGATATTGATTTCTGAGTCAAGTCCTAAGACAGTAATTGTACCTTGCTATTGCAAACAATTCAATATCTACCAACTCGCATTGAGCAAGGGCATTGTCACATGGGGTTTTGCTCAGAAGTAGGCACTTACTTATAGGATGTTGAAGTTGATCACTGAACAAAATAAGTTAGCGAAAGCCTCTCACTGCGATTTTTTATACATGCGAAGTAGTTTATTATTATTATTTTGTTTATACAGGATTGTAAACACTCCCGCAAGACTGACAAAAAATGTTGTTACAATTTAATCGTTTTGTTTACGTGTCATTCATGCAAAATCAGACTTGATCAGTTGATTACAATTATTATTACATAAAATAAATATTTAATTCCTTCCTTTTACCTTATGAGAACAAAATATGCTTTTTATCATCGACTGTCGGATTTTTTTGGACCGTTCCATTTGCCACCTGTATCTGTATAGCCCAGGGTTGTCTTTGCCTTTGATTTCTCTTAACACATTGGACGCTGCGTCGGACAATGATGGCCAACGCTAGCGGAGGATTAGCCTTTAACAGGTTTTGTAGGCTATTTAAGCCTTAATATACGGTTGTATATTGACGTATATATAACTAAATACATACATATAGGTAATCTGACTCACGTAAACAGTGTGCAGACTAATGAGCTTAATATAATACAACGTAGTAATTAACCTGTCAGATATAGACGACGTTGAACTGACTACAGGTGACGTCTGTATAATGCATGGTAAGCGAACAGTATTTCATTAGAGGCATTGGAAATCTGATATATTGTCTAATTTATAACATAGCATCACGCCTTTTATCCCCGAAGGGGTAGGCAGAGGTGCACATTACGGCAATCAATGCCACTGTACAATGTAACACCCACTTTTCACTATTTATGTTATGAGTCTCATGTAATGCCTATTGCCATATACCAGGCACAATTCCAGACTCCGTGCTACTACTGAGATTTTTTTTTAACCTCCACTACTGCTTTGCCCGACCCGGGAATCCAACCCGAGACACCTTGCCCAGCAGTTGCACTTGCGACCACTCGGCCAATGAGAAAGTCTAATTTATTTGAAGGATTCTATATTAATCCTTCCATTAGATAATACAAATATACAGTAACTGTATGCTGGCAGTAGAATCCTTACTAATATTATAAATCTGAAAGTGAGTTTGTTTGTTTGTTTGTTCCACCTTCACGCCGTAACTACTCAACCGATTGCTTTGAATTTTTGCAGACGTAAAGGTAGAAGTCCGGATTAAATAATATGGTACTTTTTAACCCGGAAAAAATTGATATTTCCGAGGAAAAACAAAAGTATTGGTATAGATGGCGCTGTGTGTATTGGTATATGTCACATAGGATACTTTTTATTCTTTTGTGACGCGAGCGAAGCCGCGGGTAAAAGCTAGTATAATTGTCCGCACATCTTCTCTTTCTTCGGGTTTTCTGATAAACCTGGTTCTTGTAAACTGCGGTCAGTTTGGTAATTATGATAAACATATCTTTTGTAGAGGAGGTCCATAATGTGAGCTCATGACATCAACAAATAATCATAAAGAATATGATCATTTTAATATTTGTGTCTATTATCTTGGTGGCTTGTTCGTCCGCGAGTCACTTAAGGGACCAGTAGAATACCAGTGCAATGCCTTGTCTTAAACATGCTGAACTGGTCCTATTTTACGACAGACTTTTTTTTTGAGGGGTGAAAATCATCTAATGGCTTCTCCCGCCTTGGGTTAGGCGAATGAACATGTATCCATCAGTACCTACTAATAGAATTAAACATTTGTATATGTCACTCACTTGTTTTTTAGTGTGTGAAATTAATTTTTTTCTTTCTTTTTTTTAAAAGGGCTATATTTTTGGAAAGGAAATTTTTGTATATTCAATTTTTTATTGTTTTGGTTCATTCAAAACAGGGGTACCGAAACTGATTTCACGCTATTGTGAGGGTTTATAAATACCGCTTGTTTTGAACCTAGATTGGGGGATTACAATTGAAAATTAGGACGATTATTATAATGGTTTAGTCATTGCGGTTGTGGTAAATTTGGCATGCTCAAACTGCCTAATTTTTTATTGCATAGGGTCGCAAACGAGCAGACAGATAACGCAGAAATAATAGACACTAATATTTTATAGTAAACCATGTTTTTATCAACTAGCTTCTCCCGGCGGCTTCGTCCGCGTTTTCCGTGGCTTATACCCCTATTCCAAATTTCATCTCGATCCCTTCAGCCGTTTAGACCTGAAGGAGTAACAAACAAAGAAACAAACAGACAAACTTTCGCATATAAAATAATATTAGAAGGATGGTATATCCTATTTGGGGTACCAAATATGAACCAATTAGAGATATGTACCAACAACTGACTAACAAACATACGGTTGATAAATAAAATAATAGCGAAGTTCCGTGACATCACATCACGTAAGCTAAGTACTGATGGTATGAAAGAATGAAGATGTAATCGAGTGTTACAAATCAACGGACACCGACGTAATCTTATGTGTTCCTGGTACCTTTTAATGACTGTCGTGTTGTTCTAGTTGTTGTTTAATGACTAAAGTATCTGGTTCGATGCTAGGGTTGAGGAGAAGGTGGTTAGATACTTATAAGTCTTTGTTACTGAAGTTGTATTTGTAGGTTGATAATTCTTGTTCAGATTTGCTTGAAATTATTGTTGATTGATAAGGAACATAAAAGGAAAATATACTCTGCAGCCATTATTCAGTAGGTGTCACCTAATAAACCGGTTTCGTCTCGGTAATACAACAGTTTCACAAAGAAACAAAATGTTTATTAGAAAAAATTATATTGATGAACCATTGTAAAAAGCAAACTTCGAAAACCCCTACGAACTATAGTACTTACCTACTTTAGGAAAACATCACGCCTTGGCACATGCGATGCGAATAGTGCCTACAATGTTACATCTATTCTGTCATGCATAATTGGATGAATATTTGTTTTAAACTAAAAAAACCGACGTCTTTATTTTTAGTTTTTACTTTATGCATTAAAGTACTATTTATGGCAAGTTGTTTTGCCACGGGACTGCCTCGTTGGCCGAGTGATCACAAGTGCGATTGCCGGGCAAGGGGGGGATTGCTGGGTTTTAAAAAAAATATCAGTAGTAGCACGGAGTCTGGAATTGTGCCCGGTATATGGCAATAGGCTCACCCCCTATTACATGGGACTCATAACATAAATGGTGTAAAGTGGGTGTTACATTGTATAGTGCCTACCCCTTCGGGGATAAAAGGCGTGAGGTTATATTATGTTGTTTTACCACGGGACGGAAACGACATAAGACAGGGTGATATAGTAATAAGTAGTTACATATTTTGCCTGCGTTTTGACCCATCTCATAAAGTCACTGATTATGAGACCAAAATAACAAGAAGTCTGCCTTGTAAGAAAGTTAACAAACTTGGTTTTAATTAAGTTATTTCATGTCAAACTTAAATTAATTACTTAATACGTAAGGTAAGAAAATGTGTGTATGACACGAAATTTATAGAGAAGACAAGCTACTGGTGTGTTTCCGTTCATACCTTCCTTCCTCGTTAACTTGGTTATCTAATTACATTTCATTACATTTCAAGCATGCCACGTTGAAGGAAATCATAAAATTATTGTAACGTATTGCAATAAGGATATTAATATACTATATCAGTTTTATGCTTATTTAGACAGGATCTATACTTTATTGACCCAATCCGCATTGAGAAGGCGTAGTGATTATTGCTCAATCCTTCTCCGTGTGAAAAGAGGCTTTGCTCAGCAGTGGGCTTTTATAAGCTGTTAATGATGAAACTTTATTGACCAGAATCATTTAATGAGGACTAGCGGTGTGACAAGTGGAACCTTAGTCTAAAGGTTAATGTCTATAATATCTATTATTGACACCTGGTCTGGTTGTACGAATCTCAGTGTTTGGTCAAACAGCAGTCCCAATGTTCTCAACCCTCAAATTTCCTATTCATAAATTCAAAAGGCCGCCAACGCACTTGCATTTCTTCTGGTGTTGCAGGGTGTCCGTGTACGGGACTGATTCCTTGCCATCGGATGATCCGTTCGCCCGTTTTCTGGCCTATCCCATAAGTGTTGGAGAGTCATACTTCAGCACGAATGGGCAGGCTCGACCGGAGTGACACCACGGTCAAACAGAAAACCGACGTGAAACAGCTTGCGTTGTGTTTCGTCGAGTGAGTGAGGTGCCTCCGGTAGGCACCATTGTGCCCCTTTTTAATCTCCCCAATTCCCAACCATCCTCAAATCACTAATCCCTAAAAGGCAGGTCACATACTTGTAACGCTTCTGGTGTTTCAGGTGTCCATGGGCTACGCCGATTGCCTACCATCAGGTGACCAATGTGCTCCTTTGCCAGGTTATAAAAAAAAATTAGTCTATTAGTCAGACGAATCTCAACGCAACTTTGATACTAGTGAGGACAAAAAAAGCAGCCATCATTGAGACTTCGTGCTATCTGCCTACAAAAATGTCCACTGCCTCCACTGGTAGATTGGTTTGCGTGGTCGCAAGCGCGACAATAAATCACTTACATTATTTAAATGCTTTTAGGTCAATTTGTAAGTATAAGTTAAATTATTATCTAACTATATGGTCTAGAAAGTGAATAAACTCATTTATAAAATGGCATTCAAAAATATATCCAAAATAGCATTCAAAAATTGATTTGAAATGGTGATGTAAGTTTCCAAAAATTCAATGTGACTATTGTGTCATTGATAGCCAGCGACTAGTCACAAAATTATAATTAGGCATTGTTGACTATGACACTTAGATATTAAGAATTCGATGTCTTGTTGTCTGATTTCAACGGTCAGTCACGATAATTAATCTGTCGGTAGACATCGTTGTTATAGATAAAATTTTGATTTAAGCTCCATACAAAATGAGTGTTGATGTTACTGATATCAGCCACATGTTATGGACAGGTAGGTTTTCACTTTATGTCTTGTGCTATTATTGTGTAACGTTTAGAAAATTAAGATGCTTAAACGAATAATAATTTGAAGAATTCTTTGCTTGCATGGACCTATAGAATGATTACAATAAAAATAACACGTATGCAAAAATAAAATATAAATATGTAGGAGTATCAATCGTCGCACTAATTAAATCGTCGGATTATGTGTTCGTGCGTATGCAATAGTAGTAATGTCAACAAACCCTTGGTTTCCCGGTGCTCCTGAGCCCCACCACATAGAAAGTGAAGGCGCTACGGACAGCCGCTGCGTGCGCGCATCTAACACACGCGGCTCGGCGACGGACCACGACGAACGCCGCTGTTCAAATACATTCGAACTTCGAACTAATTTCTGTTACTTTTAAACTTGTGTCAGTGTTGCAAGCTGTATAAACTCTACAATGAAGATTTTCGTTTTTCTCGGTAAGTCTTTTTTTACATTAAATGTTTTGTTGTGTATAAAAAATTTAGACGTTTTTGTCGATATTTGAGATATCGCTTATTTGAAAAGCAAAATGATAACACGCAAGTGGCAATATCTTCCTGATTTGCACATTAAACAAAGCATGAAAATTCTTGATGGCCATTAGTCGGTGCGGTAGAAAAAAATACGCACGACAATTTTCCGCCAATTTGTAACCGGCTGTGTTCGACGCGTATTCTTTTGCGGCTGCCGTATCACCACAAAACGTAATAAGACATCAGATAATACACAAGTGAAATTTGTACACAGCTATAATTTTATAACACCGCAAATCACGATGTTTGGAGAAAACCGGTATCAAGTACTGCGACAAAATAACAATTTGTTAAATTATTCTATTGTTTCCATAAGGAATTGTGAGGTTGACAGATTAAAACAAGCATTTATGAAATTCGGTAATTATTATTTTCTGTCTTTTTAATAAAAGATACGGCATTTCTGTTACAACGGAGGAATGCGGGCCATCGTGCGAATGTTATGTGCGTGTATTTAATTATTGTTTTGTTTTTCCTTTTTTTTCGAAAATGTCGTTATGTAGGTCGCTTTGTGTAATTGGAAAAGTGAAGCGTTTTATTCACTGATTGGTTTTCGTTGATCTAATTTTTTAGTTTGGAGGTACTTGTATAAAAATTGTTTCAGTATTTTTAGTGAGTTGTTTACATCCATAAGTACTACTATTTTGTCGTATTGTGTACATTGTAGATTAAATAAATAAATAAGTTTTTACAATTAGTCTAGTCCGAGGAATAGTATTTCCATAATAACCGATTAATAAATCTCGTCTTAAACACCTACACAATTCTATTAACGCAAAATCTTTACAAATATACATACATCATTAAAAATGTCGACAACAAGTATAACAATATTTTACAAGTTTCTTAAAAAACTCATCATAGTTTAATAGATGTGTTAGTAACTAGAGCGTAGAGTCCACAGATAAATAATGAGTTTTGGTCATATGCCATCATTTTATGTAAAATTTTATTATTTTTTTACATAACATCGTCACGGTTACATTCTTGAAGACGTGTTAAGTTGGTACAACATGTAACATTATGAATATTACATTAAAAAAATTACGGATTTCTTCTGTTCTTTGTGTTTTGTGTAATTAAAGAGATAATTAGACTTTTTTTAGTCTGAATATGAGTTGGTTTCATGATGGATGTGTTGCGCTTTGCGGTTGAACATAGTTTTTTTACTAAAAGTAAAATTAATCCTAAAATTAAAATTCAAATCAAATAAAACGAAATCGAATCTGTTTTCAGCTAACAACATGCTCATTACATTTGCAATTAAAACTTCGCAATAAGCAGACATTATCCAGTAAGATGGGATCAGTAATTTAGTATTGTGCAACTATTTCAGTGCATCGTGCAATTGTACTGCTGTTTGCATTGTATTGTGGCTCGTAATGTCGATAATGGCTGTCTTATATATTACCGATCGCATTGTTATTGTACTATCAACTTTTAATGATCTTAACATTGTTTGTAGCTTTTAACTTTTGAACTCAGTGACGTGAATGTAGGGTTGATTTTACTGTAAAAAGGGATTGTAAACATTTACTTCCTAAAATTCAATTCTGATCAATAATGCACCTATATAAAGATTAAGTTGGATTTAGTTTTATTATTTTTAGGCTAGATTCGCATTGTTATTTAACATCTTGCATGTCTGATTACTCGATTTATGTATACGCAATAAACAATCTTTCTTTCTTTCTTACAACTGAAAAAATCTGTCCATTTCCTCGGCCTCACAACATGTCGTACAATTTATATTTATGCCTAATAAGCTAGACTGCACATTTAGTTATATGCTAGTATTTACATAAATATAACTTGAACTTTAAACAAAGTAAAATTAACTAATCTTGAATATCAGAATACTTAGTCTATGTTGTATATGTCAGACGGCTTAGAAGTTATTTTCGCAAACGTGTTATTCCAATTTCTGTGTCACATTTTGATTGACACGTGGCATATTAGTTTCATCAACTGTTTGCAATCATCTTAGCACACTTTCATTATATTTCGTGGGAAGCTGTTTGCGGCCTATCTATTTATCTTAGTGAATAGGATAATGGGATTGGTTACCTAAGTCGAAAAATTTCATGTATTTGGTTTTGAGATAGGGAAGTATTGGTTATATTTTTTGTTCCACAATAGTTTGTTCATAATACTTTCCGTTTTGCTGTATAGTTATTTATTCATTTTGCTTTATGGTCTCCATGCTTGATTGTTACCAACTACAGCTTCAACCGAGGGTTTTTTTAAGGGGGGAAGTCATCCAATAATTCCTTCCGTCTTAAATGAGGCGAGAGGGAGTGCCAGACTCTTAGTGACTAAAACCCACTCAGTTTTTAATCATGCTTTGAAGCACAACTCCCGCAACCCATTAAGTCTTCCGTGGTTATGGCAACTGAAGTTTTAGATTTGTATCTATATATTTCTAGTAACAAATGTGAAAATGAACAAAGTATTGATTGATGTTATCGGGACGCATCAGGTATCAAAGTATGGGTGCCTTTTCCTTTTTAGAGTTATGACCGTGAAAACTAAATTTTCCACATACTTTCAAACTAGGAACCCGGTTTCATCTTATCATTTCTTAACAATGAAGTGACAATATATTTTGTTAAAATTTTCCCCAAAAGCAAACAGTAAGATTGCATATCGTGACTGCATTTAGCGTAACCGGCCCAGAATGCAAGATAATTGGACGAGTCTATTGCCAGATCGCGATCCACATCTTGGGCAAGCGACGCGACGCTCCAATTATGAAAATTTATAATATGTCAACTATTAAAAGTAATTTCGTGGGAATCTTTATGTTGAATGCGGACATTTTGCACCGATGATGTTTATCTTTTTAAAGGAGTTTATGTAACAGAAGATTATTCTTGCTTTTCTTTTCCCCTTATTGCATGTTAGGGTTACCTTGTGTGTTACATACCTACATGGGACTTTAACATAAGTGGTGGAAAGTGGGTGTTACAATTGGGACTACGTCTTTTTGCTCACTTGATGGTGCAAATGTCGGAAGAGGTCTTATTGTTCAATCATAGCAGCTGTTAAATATTGAACATCTAATGGTGTGTGTTAGCTTATTCCCTATTGGACGAAAAACAAGTGCCATCTAGTGAGTAAACATACGGTAGGCCCCATTGATAATTGTATTCCTTAAGGCGTGATGGTGGAGTAGTGGAACTGAACAAAACTTGGTATAGTTTTGTGCATACTGGAGATCAAATTTCAAACTCGGTGCTTAAAGGTAAAAAGATACTCTTCCAAACACTACATTATTGTGACTTGTTGAGCCTCAAGAGAATAACTCCACCACAGATACTAATTCAGATTTAAATTTAGAATTTGGGACAAATTCAAGGGAAAGAGGGCAGTCATTTTTAAACAAAGAGCTTTATTAATGATTTTTATCTATGCTTTAAGAGGTCAATTACTATTTGTCAAGGTGGAAATTAAAGACTAGGTTATGAATGAAGATATAAAACCTTATGTTTTGTTCTCACAGTTTAATCGTTTTAAAACGTAGGTTAATGTGTTACGAAACGTTGAAGGTCAAGAAATATGAGGATTTAGTTCATGAACAGTTCCATTAAATAATTTACTATCCCTTTCTTACCTTTCGTTTGGTCACGAATGGTAAAGATGTTTGTAAACTGACAATACCTACTTACATTACCTTCCTACCAAATACAATGCTGTCAACAAAGTCAAACCTATAATTAACCGTCAGATCTCCCTGCACACAAAACATATTCGTACTTACATTGTAAGATTTTCTTAGAATAGGCTGAACAATGCGTACGTAGGCCTCGCTAACTTTTTCTAACCGTAGGCAATGGCCGCCGTTTTTCCCGCGCGAATTTTCTAATGTACTGCCGACTTGTGTTGACAATAATGACATTATTACCGCCATTACACTCGTAATAACAATTTAAATTATTGTTCGACGCTTCACGTGTGGCGATTACCCTTAATAAGGCGTTAAATTAGAATTTATGGTTCTCATGGTAATAGTTTTATGCGAATTACAAGATAGTGTGACTGTCTACTTTCATTTTGTACGTTGAGACATTTCCACAGAACTTTTGAATTTTTTTAAGAACTTTTAGCAGTATTTACTCAAATAACAAAAGATAGATGGAATGAAAACTCCTAGTGTGTACATAGAATTAAAGAACCCCTTATAAAGACGAATCTAGTAAAATAAATATCACCAACACTACGTTTTTCTGCGGTACCACCTAAATAAAATGAAAACTCCACGTTATATCTCGTCCATTACTAAAACAAACTGGAAATAAATGGGTTTCTTTAAAATGAATCCGTTCTCCCGCGTGTTTCGCTCCGTCATCCAAGATGGAGTATTCGTTTTCCCGCCAACTTCCGAAGAAATAGAACAAATAATTACACAATTGTGCTATGAAATATGATCCTTGCTTCATCTTTGTTGCTCCATATATTGTTTATGTTTAATATTGACAGAGTTCGAGGAGGAATATTGTTTAATAAATATCGCATACAATCTGAATATTTCAGTGTTGTGTAATAATATTTATTGTCAATATTTGAACAGAGACAAGGGATCTAGCCATCGATTCAGTTCATACAACCTTTTTATTGGTTTCTGTTTTGTTTCTTTAAGGTTCAAGGAGATAATTTTAAGGATGATTCACGCTCAAAACAGCACAAAACAATACATATTTATATTGGATTCTTATGCTCTTATTGTTAACTGGTCTATGCGTTAACACACAATCTTCATGAACAAACTGAAAAAGGGACTGTATTAAGAATACTGCAATACTTTACAGGCAGAAACCACAGAGCGCCATTAACCACAGTCCTTTAAATATTTATTTGGCTTCCTTCACGTTCATACGATTGCGCCAGTCGAGAGTCCTCCACGCGTGACCTTTTTCGGGATCTCTTTAAAAAGGTCAACATTACGCTCTTCTAGGGCAGCTCTTAACAGCATTACCACTAAGCAGTCCTTTTAGAAATATACATTATACACATATGTTTTTCATAATCCTACTAATTTCACTTTATTTGCTACTGGTTTTACCTATGTAATATATAATTTATGGTTATTGGTAAAACATTAACTGCAAATAGTTTGTGTTTATGTTTTAACTTTAACACCCATATACCCACCCATAGGTAGGTACTATATTATTACTTTACTGTAACTTAAGTGATGGCAAGGTGGAGAAAAAAACCATTATAGATGTTGATGTAACATCTATAATGGTTTTTTCTTAGCCTAAAATTTAAATAAAACTAGCTTTTACCCGAGATTTTGTTGTCCACGTATTACTGTTTTATCCCATGGGAACATTTAACCGGGATAAAAAGTACCCTATCACTTGTGTATCAGATTAAAGTCCATTCAGTAGTTTTAGCGTGATTGACGGCCAAACATCCAAACAAAGAAACGATCATATTTATAATATTAGTGCGATGAAGGACAACCTTACAATAAAATTATGCTTATTTGATATATCCAAAACTGAAGAAGTGAGTGAAAAAATCTATATCTAACGGTAGATGATCTATATCAAGACACGATGTTAATTACTAACTTTAAATATAAGTTTAATTATAGCAAAGATTCTATCAATAGTTCCTAACTTAGTTCGAAGGTTTTATTGCGTTACTATCTAAGTATATGTGGTGGGAACTTGAACGGTTAAAACAATTACTTGATATCGATCTGCAAACAGTTCACATGGTGGTCCTTCACGGTACTTAGCGAGTGTGCTATTATCTTCAAATCTGTTTAGCAGTTTTTGAGTAAGGTGCGATGCAAAGTACAAACATACCTACTACATAGGTGTGTAGGGTAACCTAACGTTTCCGTTTAGTAAAACAAATCAGTCGCATGTATTATTTCCGTGATGCGAGTGGTACTTACAGTACAGCAACTTATTGATAAAGTAAAAATATGAATGAACCAAAAGGCATATAAGGTTTACGATAATTCAACCCAGAAACTATAGAATTCAAATGGTTGATAATAAATAACTTACTAAGTATGTTAGTATTATAACTTTCGTGAGACATACTAAATTAATTATCATGTTTTCGGCTTACTCTCTAGTTAAATGTAACTTGACGAGAATCTCCACTAGTTTCAAGCCATGCTAGAGGCTCATAAACATGAGCATCATTCCACGATCCGCGACGCGGCGACTGTCGCGCTGCTACTGCACTAGTTTCTAGCATGGCTTGAAACTAGTCGAGTTCCTCGTCAAATAATTACGTGAGTAAGCCGAAAACATAATGATTAATTTAATAACTTACTACTCTACAAATCAATATCTCTAAGAACAATGTTATTACTTAAATTACTTTTTTGTTTTTTTTTTTTCACGGGAGAAAATCATTGAACTTGTTCTTCCGCCTAGGTGATTACTCTAATTACTTAGGGGCAATTTTTCCAACTCTTATAAATTAGGAGAAAAACTGTAAAATGTCAGTTTTATTGATATCTCTTACCCTATTAGGTAGATACATAAAGTTTCCCTTTACACAAGTTCTATGAAAAGATTAAAGAGTTTTTGTGGAGCAATAATACAATAGAATTAATAAAAGTATTGTACCTTTATTACCTAATTCTTTTGTTGTTTGACTTGTATTGTACTATGATTGAACTAGATTAGAGCAAGAAGTTAGATCAATGAGATCAATATATTGTTGGATAATAACTATGTTTGTTGCTGTAAAAAGTGTTTCACTTTTCGAATTCAAGGGCCGTATACTGTATTGGAAGAGTAATTTTGAAATGTTGACAATTTTTCCATACAAAAATTGCTAAACATCAATTTTATTCTTTAAGGTTATCTGTTGATTGAATAATCGGCCCAAGAAGTATTATTTGTATAGACACTAAGCCTAATGCAATTGCTGTGTTTTATTCATTCATAGCAGTTATTTCATAATGGATATAGAGGTACAATTAAGAGTTATGTTAGTTATTATTAAGTGCTAGGCTTTATTTTTAGTAATTTTTGTACCTAACCATTATGTCCGCCACAAGACCTCTACTTCTGAACATAGGCCTGCCTCAACATCTTTGAAATCGTTTGATCGGAAGCGACCTACATTCATTGATGTGAATAAATTCTCTACAGGTTTTACGAACACACTTTCCACGAAGACAAAAAAGCAACTTAACTAACAAACCAAAATAAACCTAAACACTGTTCCACCCTTATCCTTCCACATCATACATAGAAGCACCACAATTTTATCCGTCAAAAAGGGTCAAAGTCCCTTAATCCGGCTCACTCGTCGGCTTAGATTAACAAACACGAGTCTGCACTTTCTGTAAACGTGTTGTGTTGCGACTACTGAGAAGAAACGAATTAAGTTGTGTCATATGTCATATGTTGTCATAGGAATTTAATGGGGGGTTTTGAAATGAATGCAGTTTAATGATGATGTGACGAAGGAAATTGGTTACGGACCTTTGAAGGAGCTACTGGTATCTGTTACCAGGTGTTAGGGCTAATGGATTGTGGATCGGTTATGGTAGGTTTTGTGTTGAAAATTATCAAGGAGTTGATATATATGTTATATTTTGTATTATTGTAGTGCATAATGTCGTGTGTCGTATATGTGTCGTGGTGACCCGGTGGTTTATAACGCCTGCTTCTTATGCATGAGGATGCGGTTTGAAAACCTACCAACGGCAACTGCCAATGAAACTTTTTCCGAGTTACATGTACTTTCAAGATTATTTAGACACCACTGACAAACGGTGAAGGAAAACATCGTGAGGAACCCTTGGCTTATAATTCCTAATTATAAGTTTAAAATCGCCAACCCGCATTGAACAAGCTTGGTATGCTTCTTCTTTCTTTCTTCTTCCTTCTCCATATGAGAAGAGGCTTTAGGCATAGCGTTTGAGTGTCCTCCTCATCTGCGTCGAGTTGCAAAAGACAAATTGTAGTCTGTATCATTCTCTCATCTTCATATCCAGCTATACCCAGACATAATCTAGTTATATCTGGGACATTGACCATTTTAAGACATTCCATGGAAACTATGCGATTAATTTATTTCTCAGATATCCTTGCTAAACATCCAGATCTGTTCAATTATTTTACCGTAACTGAGTAATAAAATATACTTATCATAGATAGCATTCATAATCGTTATAATATAGACATCGCATCGTTTAATTGAATTCACGTTGTGAAATTCTTAGTAGGTAGATGTTTAACTTACTAAACGGAATATGTGGCAATAGGTGCATTCCTTTTTATACGCCAACCGTAAAACGTTGATGATAAGGAGACCTCTGTACCTAACAATGTAAACTTTACCAAATATTTTCCCGAAGCCGATTGAATAAAAACTTTTACATCAATACTCTATCTCTTCCGATGGGTGTCGAAGGAGAAAAGAGAATGAACCGCAGTGCTCTTTGATAAGTCTATACTGCGATCTCCAACTCACGGCCAGATGTGCAATACATCCCCATCTTATTGCAGAGAAATTGCAGAGAGCAGTGATCTCCCAAGAACTGTTGATGATGATAATTTCAAGTCGGTTACACATTTGTAGGGACACAGGTACAATGCGCTTAGGCAGCAGTTAGATATATTGTGTCACACAGCTGCGCCTGTAAATACTTACTCAACATATATTATATTCAGTCGCAAATAAATGATGGTTCTGTATGGTGGTTTCTGTATTCCTCCTCACACTCACACATACTCAAAGATATTGAATTGAAACACGTGCTAAATTGTAAGCTAAGCAGTAGTTAGTGACTTTTGCCGGATTACCGTCGTGGGATCTGGAGGCGAAGGTGCTCACCCGCGTGTTTCGAGCACGGGTGACTTACCGCCCGATCGGAACCAGACCCGAGCGTATGGCGCATTGCATTCCGGGCGCGCCTCAAGGAGCCATCAGACCACCACAAATGGGGCGCAATAGGGCTGATGCCGACACTTAACGGGTTGCCGGGGCTCCGGCTCGAAGTGCAGGAGTAGGAACGGGGTGGTTTTTAGTCAGTAAGAGTCGGACACTCCCTCTCGCCTCACCCGGGCGGGAGAAGTCATCGGATAATTTTTCCCCCTCAAAAAAAAAAAGCATTAGTAACTTTATAGAACGTAAGATGAAATACACGCGCAGTAAAACTTATTGTTTCGAAATAAACGTGCGTAGTTTTTTTGTTTGATATACCTTTATTGTTTCGCTCAATTCTGTTGTTGTTCGCTGATTATAATCACGATTGCTGCTAAACAGCTTTTTGTTCAAACAATTAACAGATACTTCGCAAGAGTTTTTGATGACAAAGGTGTGAAAATAATCTGTATGTATATTTGTTTGAGTTGGGGTCAGGAGCAACTGGGGTAGTAATAGTTTGAGGAACCTTAATTTTTCAACAACAGAGGTCTTCTGATTCACTTCGTTGCGGAAACCAAGACAGTTACTCATGTCCCTGGGACGCGCCGGACTTCAGTGTTCCGGTGTTTTCATGGTTGTATCTACTGTAGATCCTGGCTTACAGGAGTTGCAGCGGTTTTGGGAGGTTGAGGCGGGCTTGTCCCTTTAAAAAAAATAGAGGTCATATTTGCTTACGCCATAGATTACGGTTATGTAGTTCAAGCATGACTACATGTATGACCTAACCAATACTGCTCTAGGATCACTAGTTCTTTGCTTAAAATTCAATGAAACATGGCCCGTGTGCTTTTAAAGGGACTAATAAACATCAATACTACAGATCTAAACCCTATAAAAGAACTGATAGTCTCGGGCCTCTGGGTGATTACTGGTCTTTTTTGAGGGAGGGAAATCATCCAATGCTTTCTCTTGCCTTAGGTGAGACGAGAGAGAGTGTTATACTCATCCTGACTAAATACCACCCCTTTGCTACTCCTGCTCTGAGTCGGAGGCTAACCTGCAAGTAATGATTACTAGTCTACGTCAAAATAATACATAGTTACTAAACTTATAAATGATTATACATAGGTCTCTCCACAAACGATTACGTAGACCATTTTTTTTCATTCCATTCATATAAGAGTAAGTAAGTATAATAAAAGTATAATAAAGTATAGTATAAGAGTAAATTCGACCATTCGTGTTTACTCTTATATGCTTATATGTATATACTAAATAATGTACACCTCTGGCTGCCTACCCCTTCGGGAATAAAAGGCGTGATGTTATGTAAGTTGTATTTACTTAACGAAAGAAAATACTTTCGCCTTTACAATTTCCTAGTGCTAACTGCTTAGCCATTAATTAATAAATAAATAGTAGTTTTATATAACAAATGTTCCTTATTTCCAATAAGTAAGTATCTATAAAATATTGCAAATTAAGTTTACCGGATAATATGTAAGTGTAGGGAAATGAATAAGTGTACCCAGTCAATATACACTTAGGTAAATAAATGGTATGGAACTCATAATTAAGGTGCAGTTGCTCTCTAGTATTTTATTTAAGAGAGGAAAATCATCGGATATCTTGTCCCGCTTGCTTGAGGCGGGAGGGAGTGTCAGACTCTTACTGGCTGAAAACCACCCCGTTCCTACTCCTGCCCTTAGAGCCGGAGCCCCGGCAACCCGTTAAGTCCTCCAAAGCTCCGTACTCTCTACCATTCAATGGTACTAAATTCTTACTAACAAAGATTGATAGTTTATTTAACATCAATAAATAAAGAGTTTTCCGATTGACTGCCTCGTTAGCCGAGTGGTCGCAAGTGCGACCGCCTGGGTCAGGCAAAGTATTATTGGGTTTAAAAAAAAATCTCAGTAGCAGGACGGAATCTGAAATTATGCCCGTTATATGGCAAAAAGCTCACCCCCTATGACATGGCACTTATAACATAAATAGTGAAAAGAGAATATTATATTACATTGCACCTCTGCCTACCCCTTCGGGGATAAAAAGGCGTGGTGTTGTTTTCTAATTGCACATTTATAAGCAACATATTGGCTACACGGAATTATTCTGGTAGTACCTATTTATAATTTCAATTAATTAATATTCCTTTCCCTAGAAATGACGTAGAAAAACCTAGGAATCCATCATTCTTGCAATTATTTGCAATTATCTCAAATTTGCAATTATTAAATTAATATAAACAATAAAAATCCTGTTACAGTTCTATAACCACTATGTAGATTGTATCTAATATCGTCCATAAGTTAGGTACAAATATATTCGGAACAAGATGCCATCGCCTTAAGCTACAACTCCTACAGACGTCTAGACTTGTTGACAACCTGGATATACATACGTACATACGTAATATCCTGTATCTACCCATTTAATGGCAGGATATAGACCTCTACGGAAATCTAGCGACCGATTATACTATACTTATTAAATTGTAATAGGGTAGACAGTGTATGAAAATAAAAAATGTGATTTATCCGTCAGTTAGATAATGAAAAAAATATTAGACACATATTTTTTATTTTGTCGTATTACAATCTATATAATTATACTATATACATAAATGAATCCCTTTCCCCTTGGTCACGGTATGACGTGGACATGGCTGGATCGATTTCACTAATTATTTTTTTGTTGTATTTGTTATTCAGTATAAGGAGAAGGTTATTAAGACAGAAAAAAATCTGAAAATCTGACGGGAACGGGAAAAAACGGGATTGCGCGTACGAAGTCGCAGGCAGAAGTATTAAGAGGTAGATAAAACGGAGTTAAGTTTAGTAACGGGTTACGTCGACAACTAAGATTTTTTTAAAAACCTAGTAATACTTTGCCTGATCCGGAAATCGAACTCGAGACCCCTTGTCCGGCAGTCGCACTTGCGACCACTCGGTCAATGAGGCAGTCAGTCAGTATGAAAACAGTTTCTAACTAATCCGTAAGCCAGTGAGCTATGAAGGGTAGATAGATAGTTACTGCTCCATATAAAACACCCACTCAGAACCACACCTAGACTTTAATACTAAACCATATTCCACTCGAGAAAATACTTCAAGATAATTATTATCGTCTGACTGTTTATGTACAAGTCCAACTAATTTATGAGTATAAAGATTTACAGATAAAATAACCATTTACATAGTGAAATGAGACTTAGGTTAAATAAAGATAAAATCTATGTCTTTGCTTTATATTTGAATAGAGGAAATACCTCATTAGTCTTTGAAAGTGCATGCATATTTTATTTGAAATATATTTTTGTACCTCTATATTTAATTGCTTGTGGTATATTTTTATAATTACTATCGTGAGACATTACTCACCGCGCACGCTGCTCATGAGGAAGAGCCCCTCTGTGGCTCGAAACTCTTTTCTCAGTATATACACGTTGAGTAACCCGCGATTTTTAGTTTATTTGTTTGTGGTATATTACTTCTCGACTTAGTTAAAATATATTAATTAATGCATGCTCAAGCATCTTTTTTACGATCTATTCTGATACAAAATTTAGAATTTGAGTTCGGGGCCTTACACTCAAATTCTAAATTTAAAAGATATCTATCTTCTATCTCATAAAAGAGATAAAATGTTCCATGTTTGAATGTATTTAGTAATGATAGTGGCTGTCCATAGTCTATGAAAAGTGAGCTACAGTAACAGTATTGTCTGTTTTATAAAGTAGACAGGTAAATAAGATTTCCAACCCCAGCATTTTTCTATTTCAACTCATAAATAGTTTCGCTGAAATCGAATTCTCTTTCATAAATCGTCTTTCCTTTCTTTCTATTTACAGTTGCGGACAAAAGTCCAAAACGATTCGTTACTTAAAGAATTATCCCGCTGCCGGAGTGACAAAAGCGCTTTACAAATCCGTACAGCGCTTGTAGCGCTGAAAACACAAATAAACAACTATTTTGTGTTGTTTCCTTTTAAAAACATTAGTTTTATGAATTTCTGGTATTGTGACCTACTTTTAAAATGGTTGTACATTAATGTATGTTTCACAATAATTTGTATAAAATTTGGTATACGAATGATTGAACAGATTTGGATGAAATTTGGCATAAACGGTACTAGAAAGGAAGCTATGACTAATTGACGATATTCGCGAAAAGTATTAAAATTATATCTCATTGTAATAATAAAAATATACTCTTTATTGCAATAAAATAATAAGCAAAAGCATTTAATACCAATTAAGTCGCTATAATAATATCTAATTACTTAGTACAATATCAATCCACACCTCGCGATCATCAATTCATTGCAATCGAATTTCTTGTTCAAACTGAACGACGTCTCGTGCGAATGGTAAACTTTTAATAAAATTAGATCTAGCCTCGGAACAATAACTAAAGCATGGAAGCCAGGCTAAAATAACAACTACAATCCATATATTCATCTTTTTTTTACTTATGGTATTGATAGTGTATAAGAAAGAGACATGTGTATTGTTTCGTTTCGTTATTATGCGGGTTGTCACTACTTGTAAATATGCTAGTGATGGGAATATATTAATATATTTTATCGACAAAATTTGGTACCTGAAAGTATTGCTGCTGTGATTTAACGAACATTAGGCTCTTAATCTGGATTTCGTGGGTTCAGAAATAAAACACAATATTAAAAAGATAATTTAATTGCTCACAAACAAAGCATATTTACAAACCGTGGTAGTGGTGTACTATTATGTGTTTATCATTGACTTTTAAATTTAAATATAATTGTCTTTGTTAAATATGTGCGAATTTTTTCGGTAGGTAGGTACAGTCAAATTTTTAGTTACATAATGTATCCTAAGTTTAAAATATTTTTGTGCTATGGACTTTATAAGATTTCTGTGATCATCATAGAAAGATTGTTCTAATGAATAATCTTTTTTTTCACGAAAATTTTTTGACAGCAACACATTTGCTGAAACTTTATTAATCAATCTAATAATTATTTTGGTTTACCGAGAGATTTTGAATCAATATGCACTTGATATTCTCTTATAATTTTTTCGGACAGTTGACAGATCTTGGTTAAGCCATATGTTGGTTTAAATAGGCCTCCTGTATATTTAAAGATATCAAAGATCTTTAAGGAGTACTCTCCGTATTTCTATGCATTTTTCGCATTGTAAAGATTTTTTAATTTCGTTCCGATAAAGCCGATTATGTATTCTATGACATTCTTAGAATATTCCGTAATAGATGATGGGTACAAAATGTAGTCGTGTTCTGTCATATCATCAAAAGTATCATGTGATTCGGGCTCTAAACGGCGTCTATACTATAAAGAACTTCAAAGCCTAACTAAAATGTCGATATGTAACATGACCACATCACTAGCTTAAAAACTAACTTAGAAACTTGATTTAGATTTTTTAGGAAAAGATGGAATAATACTGTTTAGGCTTACAATTGAAAAGTACGACAATAAATAAGTAACATTTATTTATAGTTTACCGGTATTTCCAGTATAATTTATTTTAAAACATATCAAAAAGTTACGAATGAAAGTGAATTTTTTCACCACTGTTTTCTTTTCTTCCTAAATGTGAATTGCAGCCGTCAAACACACAAGACGTATTTTTATTAAGTAAAACACATAATAAAGAACGACCGTACACTTTCTTTCTTCCTTTCTTTTGCGCTAATTCCTTAGAAAATATTCTTTATTATCAGGAGCCGTAAATACAACCACGGTGACACTTCAGTACTATAATCCGGCAAAGTGAGGAAGGTGTCAAACTTGAGTGAAACTATGAAACATAGAACGTCAAAACGTGATTTTGAATTTGGTAGTATGCTGAATGAGTCCAATGACATAAGATTGTAATGAGTCCACTGAAAGTTGTGACAACCTGCAAATTATCAGAACTATGTTCAGTTTGCGGTCTCATTCTCGCCTACGCAAAATCGTGTAAAGAGTGAGAGCATCAGATATATGTTTGTAAATTGCTATTTTAGCCTGGCTTCCATGTCTAGTTATTGTTCCGAGGATCTAGCCGTAAGTCAGGCAGCCATGTTTGAAGCTCACGTAGTCCATATTGACATAAGAAATGAACTAGACGTGGATTGAAAGAGGTTTTTATAGATTTAGGACTTTTGGAGTCTTTTTTATGTTTACTTTAGTATTATTTTTTCTGGTTTTTGGGAATTGGTTAGTTAAGATGATATTTTAGTACTTACTTGACATCTTTAGGGTTATGGTGAACCAGAGGCTTAAGACCGTTTCTCATGCATGAGAGTGCGGGTTTGAAACCTACCAACGGTAAGTTTTCCGAGCTGTATGTACTTTATAAGATTGACAAACTGTGAAGAAAAACATCGTGAGGAAACCTGGGCTTTATAAGTTCTAATATTATAAGTTTGAAATCGCCAAACCGCATTGAGCAAGCGTAGTGATTAATGCTCAAACCTTCTCCGTGCGAGAAGAGGTCTTTGGCCAATAGTAGCCACTTATAGGCTGTTGATGATAATGACATCTTCATTAGTTTTTAACAGTCCACTATAAAAAATGGGCCTTCTTTACACAAGAAGGTTTGCCATAATTTGCACGCTTCTTAACAGGCGGGTAGAAAATCGCAATTTAAAACCAGTTTTTACTGGAGAGCGTGGATACCAGGTCTTTGTCAAATGTGTAAGTAGTTCCTTAGTCGGGTTCTGTGGCACTCCTGACTTTATACTTCACTAAAATGTATTTTACTATGCTGTTTCCAAATGGTACTTGTAGCTAATGAATTAATTACATTTCTGGAATATATCCTGAAATAACAATTCATTACTGTATGTTTATAGCAGAGTAATATGATAAACAGTGTCTATAGAGCAAATTATTTACGCGCACAAACACGCTCGGCGTATGTTTGGACACCCTGATTGAAAAACATTTGCGAGAATTCAATGGAAATTGGATTTTGGAATTCTGTGTTATTTATGTCGTTCATGACATGTTTTTTTTTATTTATTATACCTGCTTACCTAAATAGTTTCGTCAGGGGAAATGTGTTATTTTTGGTTTTCGCTTACGAAAATTCTTATCAATGGGTTTACTCCCAACTACAACACAAATGCGTAAATACTTTTATGTAAAACTTAATACTTGAATACTGAAATATTTATTCCAAACGGATTCTTATAAGAATACAGCGGTGATGCTCGTTTAAATTCCCACCAGAATCGTGCGTTACCACTCTTTGCGCGGGAAACTTTACTAATGTGTCACATATGACAGATGACATCGTCAACATGACAGCTAGTGCTGTCGATAATACAGAATAAACTAGTGACGTTCATTTAGTCGATTTTCGTCGTCTAACAATACATAATTTAACATTTTTATACACAAAACTACGGAAAAAATTCTTTATGACGTGAATTATTACAAATAATATTTTCGTTGTAATTTGACAAGACTAATGCATAACTTACATAACTAAACATAACCAAAAAATTGCAATTACCAACATTCATCTAAAAATAATAAAGAAATAATGCATTGTATTAACAAATAAACAAGTAAATACAATGTATAATCTTGTTAACTCACACTTAATTTTAATTATACCGTAGCAATTTAAATTATGTTTGTCTAAGGAAGAGCTAAGTGAATGTATTAGAAAGATTAGCGGAATAAATTAGCATTTTTAATGGACCCCAAGTTTATTTTAAACTTTTTTAAAAGACTATAATAACTATCGAGAGACGTGTTACTTACGTGAATATACTGAGAAAAGTTCTATTAGTTTCGAACCACAGAGGGGTTCTTCATCCAGTGAGCTACGCGACGTCGCCGCAACCCGCGATTTTAGTTAATTTTTAAAAAGACGTTTATCATATCGAGAGTTTTGTAACTGCATGGCGACGGCAAAGTAGGGAATGGTAGAAACATTTGACACTATTTCTTCTCTTTCTGCCATAAACTTCCTTCGAATCAATGTGTACGACCTATAAGATAGGTAAATCCAGATGACTATTAATGAAGGGATATACTACTAAACATACCTCTTTATGTAGGAAAATCATAGTAATTAGCGTTCCATAGTCTCTGCCTACCCCCATGGTAGACAGGCGTGAAGTTATGTATGTATGTAAAAAACGTATCCGTGTAAATTTCACGACATTCCGACATTCGTCATCATGGATTCTTTATGGCGTGAGAGTTATTATAATACAATTCGTAGTATGGTAAATTCTAAATTAATAATAAATTACCGAGTAATATCCGCATACAACACTATTATTATGCTATTAGATAGTAAAGTTCTCTGTTGCAAGGTCACAGAGTATCCCACGATCTTTCCGTCACAAATAATAGCAATATTTATCATAAAGTAGATTAGAAATAGACTATAGATGTATTAATATTAACAAAAAGTCGATTACGCTAATCGATAGAATCTATCGTTATCTTTAGTCGATTTTAAATGCCAAACGTGGTGGTTGCGACCTTGTGTTGATATTTATTTTTAACTAGCTTCTGCCTGCGACTTCGTACGCGCAATCTCGTTTCTCCCATTCCCGTAGGATTTTCAGGACTTTTTATTTTATAAAAGCCTTCTCCTGATGATAACAAACATAACAAAAACAACAATCAGCCAAATCGGTCTAGCCGTTCTTAAGTTATGGCGTGACAACGGGAAACGGGTTTCATTTTTATATATGTATATGAAAAATTTATTATAATTGTAACATTATTCTTATATTTTCTCCGAAGGGTAGGGAGAAGTAGTCACTAACGGTGATAGACCAGAGTTTGTGATGCAATATAATTTTAAATTTTCGAAGCAATATGGCAACTCGTAGAAAATAATTAATAATAGATCAAAGCGTACCATATCGTAGCAAAAAAAGTTCGTAACGTTCAATATTTCTCATAACCAAGATAACATCACGCCTTGTATCTCCGAAGGGGTAGGCAGAACTGCACATTACACGGCGCCTAATGCCTCTGTACAATGTAACACCCACTTTTCACCATTTATGTTAAGGGTCTCATGTAATAGAGGGTGAGCCTATTTACATATACCGGGCACGATTCCAGACTACTTGATACTACTGAGATTTTTTTATAAATAGCTCCAGTCATACTTTACTCGACCCGGGAATCGAACACGAGACCCCTTGCCCGGTAGTCATGTTTGCAACCACTCGGCCAACAGTATCATTTTAACATAATATTTTTGTTAGACATTATACTTATATTAAGTCTGTGTGTACCAATTATACGTATTGTCTTTGTAGACATAGTATATTAATGTGGGATATAGTATTCAATGTTACCTACTTATTTGAATTATAGTACTATTTATAAGTTGTTATAAAGCTGAGAATTATGTAGGAAAAACTATGTTTTCTCTTATATGTATGTAGGTACAGTTAAATACAAAGGCGAATAACATAAATGTTCTAAACAATATCCTATTCAAATCTTCTATTGAAATAGTTAATCTTGGGTTTTCTATAATTGGTTTGATCCCATCATATCGTTTTATTTACTGAAAGTAGAATTCTTAATATTATTTTATTTCATAATATCGTTTATTACGATCATTTCATTATCATCCCTTATAAAGGGTCGGCAACACACTATCAATACTCAATTTTTTGGTTCGGTGTCGCTTTACTTAGAACTTATCATCAGATGACCCATTTGCTCTTCCGCCCCCTGCATCACATCAACAGCCTATAAGTGGCCACTGTTAACCAAAGGACTCCTTTCACACGGAGAAGGTTAAAGCATTGATCACCACGCTTGCTCAATGCAGGGGGCTTACTCTTGAATCCAATTCCATTCGTCCAGTCCATCGACATTGGTTTTGTGAAATTTCGTACTCTCGAGTTGCAATACTAGCGCCCATTACATCCGTATTGCGTGGATATTGAATGAACTAAATGATATTTATTTTGGCTTCATATTCTGTACTCTGAATGCTATTTTAACAGCTACGATTGTGGTTGTATAGTTTTGACATTGAATAATTATTGAATTTTTATTGGATTGAAATTGCATTGACATTGAGATTGGTTTCAAGAGTACGCACCCAGGTCGGCGACTTTAAACTTATAAGCCCATGCTTCCTCACAATGTTTTTCCTTCACTGTTTGTCAATGGTATCTAGATAATCTTATAAAGTACATATAACTCGGAAAAAGTCATATTGGTATTTGCTGTCGGTAGGTTTTACACCCGCGCCTGCATGCATAAGAAGCGGGCATCTTAAACTACCACGATCCGATCCCCTATCTCTTAATAATAAATTATCTACTTCTAAAGACTATCTACATAATATTTTTGTACATTGAAGAAATTGACAAAAAAAAATAGCCAGCGTGTTAAAAGATAACTAACAGAACTCATTTCCATCATTTTTGAAATTTTTGTCTGTTTGTCTGTTTGCATGTGCGCGCATCACGTACGATGCGACTAGATACGACCCTATTACGATGTATTACTTTTCTACAGATTTATTATATGTATAGAATGCACCTTTCTATCTCTCTATTCGATTGTACACATTAAGTATATAGAGCAATGGCCTTGGCAACCGATAATGAATGTGGGATACTTCATACAATCGTCTACACAGTCTGACCTCGTGGATAATTCACATTATTGTTGAAACAAATAGCAGGTCAAACTATATCCGCACGTTTGTCTGCGGTTAAGCAATGTTTAGGTTGCTAATTGGATGGGTGACTGATTCGGAATTTTTGTTACTTTGTTCCGGGTTTCGGATCTTGATGGTGATACCTAAATTATTATTTTATCTAGTTTAAAATACGTTTCTCGTTAGTTTTTCTCATTATACACATCGTATATCTGCCATATTATACCTCGTTACCTACCTACATGATATTAATTTAGGAAGAAATCTAAATAAAAAAATATAATAAATGAACGTTGCTATAATTATTCTATTTTGTGATACTTCTTTAGCCTAAGCCGCCTTTGTTTTTCCCGTTTACCATATCTACAAAATTAATTATCTATTTATTTTATGCTAGGTGCTCATATTCACGAGCAGCATTCAGCTCGAAACTAATCGAGTTCCTCGTCAAATAATTACATGAATAAGCCGAAAACATAATAATTAATTTAGTGTGTCTCACGAAAGGTATAATACAAATATTTATTTATTTTAATGTCACAAGCTTTATATCACAGCAAAGAGTTTTCATTATGTAACTCTTTAAAAACAATTTTACTATTTTGAGAATAACCCTTTACTAACTGTGAAATGAGACTGAGAATAGAGCGTGGCAATGCTGAAAATGTGTCCAAATACCCCAGTTTCAATAGTACCCTATATAAATACTGGAGGTCCTGTTTTGTTACAATTACAGGACGAAGTTGGGAGGTTTTACATTTGATTGTTATTAATTACTTTTCATTTGGTTGAAATTCCCTTAAGCTAATAGTGTAACTTAATTGGGTGGGCCCTTTTGAACCTGGGACCAAACAAAGAGTATTTAATACGTGGAAGTTAGTTTTGTTTGTTAAATTCCTAGTGAAATTAAATTAATTGGATTTTTATTTGGATTTTGTTGTTTAGTGAATGAAAATATAGCTTGATTTCAAATATTTGTACCCACTATCACAATATGAACAATTTAAACTTATATTCAAAATAAAATATAACTTTATTTCATTCGAATATACTTACATATAAGTATACAAATCTAGGGCAAAAGATAGTCTTAAAATAATGTCATTATGCATAAATGTACTACGAAGAAAATTAATATTTTTTATCTACACAAAATGTCATAAAACACAATGAAAATGCTTGAAATGACTGAGAAATGGCAGTTGTTACTATAATTTTCCACGACATTAATTGGAAATGGCTTTATATATCTTTTATTTACTTACGTTATATTACCAACATAATATAACCCTTATGTAATGTTAACATTAGTACTATTACTCAGATTATAAAGTAGTAGGTAATATTTTTATGTAATAATAATAATGATTTACTATTTATTTAACTGTTGTGTATGACTGCCTCGTTGGCCGAGTGGTCGTAAGTGCGCGGCAGTCGCAAGGGGTCTCGGGTTCAATTTCCGTGTCGGCAAAATGTTACTGGGTACTTATTTTAAAAATTCTCAGTAGTAAGACGGAGTCTGGAATCGTGCCTGGCAATAGGCTCACCCCCTATCACATGGGACTCATAACATAAATAGTGAAATGTGGGTGTTACATTATACAGTGGCAGTAAAATGGCATAAAATACTTTTCTTTAAGTAATCATTTTATGAAGGTATAGTAAATAAATCATAATTTCAGCTTGTACAATATCTTTGAGGGAATGTTAATGAACACAAGATTAAACAGTTCCAAAATCCTATTCATAAAACACTCGACTCGTTTTGTTCACAGCTCATTCGACTTTTAATGGCCATCAGTTATTACTGCCACTCAAATCATTGCTTTCGTAAAAATCTTTAATTATTTTATACTAATTGGACTTTCAATGGTATCGTCATATCTAACACAATAAACCTATTCTTTCTAATTTTAAAATAAAATTAGAATTCACGCGCAAGGCTTTTGTTTTTTTTTGTCAATGGTACTATGTAAACAGCGTTTTTCTTTTCAACCAGTTTGTTGATATCTGCCAAAAAGTATAAAACCTCATTAGTAATTTATTAAGGGGAATTGTACACTAATCGTCCATCTTTTGTCTTAGGTAATTTAAGGCGAAGCACGCACCTGTGCAATCCGTTGTAGCTACCGCTATAAATTCTTGGAAACAAACAGAAGGAACTCGATTCAATTTATAGGAGAATTAATCAAGGGAATCCATTATTGGGGCGTCAATGAGAGCCAATCAATTAGACACGCCCTTGCTGGCTTCTTTTTAGATTTTTTCCATAGAAACCTTTGTGACCTACTTTGTGTTGCTAATTTTATAGCAACATACTTTCTGATAGAGTACCTATGTCTTTATAATATAAGTAGATAATATCGGACGAAACTGACACCATAAAAACTATTCGGATAAATGGGAAATAGCTTTTACTGTTCTATTTTTTAATTTGAATTCGGTTGAGGAAAATCGGAGCACATAGGAGCGCGAGCACACATGCACGCTTTAAAATTCTGTAACCTCATTAATTTATTCGCGTATATTTAATGTTAACGTACGCTGAGATGTTGAAACAAGCACCTTTCGACGTTTGTTATCTTTAATCAAAATGCATGATATTGGCATAAACTCCTAAAATACCAAGTGATGAAACGTGGTGAAAATCTAGCGCTATACATGTGATCATTTCTGAACGATTGGCCCTGAACACAGTTTATTTATCGCGAGTTAAACATAAGCAAGTACCAATAAAAAAGGAATAATTTCGCTCATCATGAGCATCATAAGCGTATACCACTTCATCCAGCCTCATCGCGCACCAAACGACTGACTATTTCTTTTTTTCATTAAGCCCAACAATTTCACGGCAAAAGGTGCGAAAGAATAACAAGCTTTCTACTAAACCAGCGATTTGTGGTAAACTACGGAACCTGTACCACGTGACAATGTTGTACATGATTGTTTTTGTGTGAGGTAATTCATTGCTCTGTTCGTTCACGCTTCGATTAACATCGGTAGTATGAAAAGAGAAATGGAACGCGAATGCTTGGTTGAGTCGTGTTTATTTTATGTCGTGTTGGCTTCTCGTCGGATATGGTGCCCTGGTAGTTAGGGACTGTTTTTTGGCAATGATTTCACGTTTGAATGTAAAATGAAGTACTTTTTTGCTACCTTTTGCTTGGATGTTTTGATACGTTCCGTAGTTGTGGTTTTCTTAATTAGGATGATGACAGGGTATGAAAATGAAAAATCTAATTAGTCTGTAAGTTAGGTAAAAAAAAATTTTTTTTTTAAAACGTTGCCCCAGTTTAGGATTTTCTCCTGTGTCGTCGATTTTATGATATTAGACACGTATTTTTTATTTTGTCGTATAATAAAACAATACTTAGATAAAACGAATCAAAGGCGTGGGGGCTAAAACGTCATTTCTACGTATAAAATTTACATAGAAGAGACGTCACGAGACATTTCAAAGTGTTCGTTTCTGTATGAAAATAAAAAATACGTGTCTAATGATTTGAAATAATCTACCAGTCGGACATTAAAATAAAAATTAGGCATCTACCCTATACTGTAGTCATGTGTTTCATTGGATCCTGTTGCTGACTGAAAAATGATCATTTATTCATTTTATCTTATTATCTATACTAATATTATAAAGAGGAAAGATTTGTATTTTTGTATTTTTGTATGTTTGTAATGAATAAACTCAAAAACTACTGAACCGATTGCAATAATTTTTTCACCATTCGAAAGCTGCATTATTCTGAAGTAACATAGGCTATATAATATCACGCTAGGTCCTATAGTTGTGGAGCAGTAACCAAAAATGTTTTAAAAACGGGGGAAAAGTATCGTTTCTGAGGCCTTTCGTGACGTGCGCTGAGCATATAGTTAAAGTTATACAAAAATGTTCTATAGATGAATTGTTTATCTTAACATTATTTTTAAAAAAGTCCGCGAGAGCATATGTCTACCTTTTATAGTTTACCCATAACAATCGTTTTAATGAATGGTTCAATCCTTATAAAAGTTTGCTCTAGATAACTTTTGAATTGTTCAATCGGTTACCTTAAGACGCGACATCGACAACGGAGGGCAGGTCGCTAAAAAAAAACTGAGAATAAATATAAATAAAACGTAAAACTATGTAAAAAATCTTAAGTCCTCCCGTGCGAAGCCGGGACGGGCCGCTAGTTATTGATATTTTAGTAGCAATACTAGTATTAGACGGTCGGAATTTAATAAAAGATTGACAATCTAAAATTTAGACGCCTCCTACGTAACTTCATGTTTAAATTACTCCGGAATAAAGAGCTATTCAGTAATATCTGTTTCATACCGTGTCTGATACAGAGTAATAATATAATATCGGTGATATAATAAATAACTGTAGCGTTTTACTTTATTTACTTATGTAAACATAGCGCTGGTACTATCAACGACAAAACTGTATGAAAAATTGTAAAATATATCTCTTTGTCCACTATTAATGGAGATTCTTTTTTATTGGTAAAAGAACAATGAGATTCAAATGCGAGTCGAATTTTCTATTGTCATTATTTTTCGACACCAAAAGTAAATTTAGTTACACAAGTCCTAATTCCATATTTCAGGCAAAGATCACTTCAATATTTTGTACACCATCCTTATTCTAGCCCATGCCATCCATAGAACAAAAAGTTCTGTACAACAAAAAATTACTTAACCAAACCAAAAATTAAAAAATATTCTATTAAAATTATCCGACTTTTGCCATTGCCAGTACCATTTCTTCCGAGCAGTGACACTTTCACTGAAACCTTTCATTATACGTGAGGTCACTAATAATAGAGACCACGATAATTTTATGACAAATAAATGCTTGTTTTTTGTTTTCCCTTTTTAGGTCCCATTACGTGGAAACTTCGTAGTTTTGTAATAACCACGTGAATTTGTTTTGAAAGTGACTGTGATGTAATTATATCGTGTTTTTCTCAAACACTTTTTGTGTTTGCTTAAAAACGTATCAGAGATTTTCTTATGATGTTTATTATCTAATGGGATCACCGAAAATGCAGTACCTAGTTATGCTGACATTGTTCAGTTAATTTATCTATTAGTATTTAACTGAGCTGTAGTAGATGACTACTTAAACAAAAAAATACCTTAGTGGTTTTCCCAAAACGGATCAGCAAAAACATCTATTTGTTTTGATTGTAAATTTTTATTTGGTTAAATTTTTTGATAATTTAGAAAAGTTTCACTTAATCGCTTAAACTGTAATCTCTCATCCGCTTGCCAGAAGATTACAGAGTACATTAGCGTCGCGTTCCGCGCGCGCCTCAGAGAGCCATCAGACCACCACAGGTGGAGCCCAACAGGGCTGGCCCAACGTAACGGGTTAAGGTTACAGGGGCTCCGACTCGAATTGCAGGGGTAAGAATGGGGTGGTTTTAAGTCAGTAAGTGTTTGACACTCCTTCTCGCCACACCCGGGTGGGAGAAGTCATTCGATGAATTTAACTCTTAGAAAAACCCATGTGGAAATTAGAGGTAACCCTCTTACGTAGATGACGTCCATATTCCAGCAGTTTAATGACTTTTGATGACGATGATGATTATCATATTTACACCTGTTCTTAACTCTTTCCTATTTAAATATTGATTGTACAGAATTATTTTTATTATTTGTTTTCCAACAAGACAATTATATTACTATTGTTTTTTAATGTAATTAATGTCCACCTTAATGTTATATTGTTCTAGATTAAATATAAAATTGTGCAATCACTTTGCCCATTTATTATTATTATTAGAATGTACATTATTATGTTAATGCAGCCTTGTGTATAATCCAAATTAATGATGGATAATAGTATTATAATGTGAACCAAGTAATTTACTAGACAAAAATATCTTTGTATTAGTGGAAAAATACGTAATGTTCGGGTGACCTACTTCTGTTTTAACTTCGATGCTATTTATGTAATTTTGTGTACTATTTGAAAGTAAGTGTGTTTCAATAACTAAAGCCTTGTTTCATTCTCAATAAAATTAAATTGACATTATTTTGTTTCTAAAAAGGTACAAAGTAAATAGGTTTAATCAATAAAGAAAAATACCTGGCTGATTACATTACAAACATTTATTTTTTTTTACATTTCTTCGCTATTTTAAATTCTCACTTGGTAGTTTACTCACTTGATTGTCAGTTGTTTTAGTAATTCGTTGATGCGTTTTGCAATATTATCATAGTGAACAATTTTCACATAGTGGTACATCATTTTTGAACACAATTAAGAAAGGTTTACCCAAAACTAACAGTTTTAAATCATAGCTTACATTAACCTACTTACAATTTTCCTACAATGGACCGGATAGTTTCGTTTGCCAACCCTATTGTACGCATATGCCGCGAATGTGGTACAAATAGTTACACACTTATTAATTCATCAAGTTTCGGTTCGTGTAACATCGTGTATGTTCGTAAATCTTCGGGCCTTATTGCGAAGACAGTAACAATTCTCGGTTTTAGTGCGGTAAAGATGTTTTATTATCTGCTAAAGCCTATAATACTGGTTTAAGACTTGCTTTATTAAAAGAAATAGAGAGAAACATGATTGATTGTTTTTTTCTGGTTTTGAGGTCACTCAGTAAAGTTTTAAATGATTCAGCAACTTCAATGTGTCAATGAGACGACAATTTTAGACCACCAACTATTAAAACGTAGAGAAACTTATGAAACTCATTCCGTGATACTTTTCGACTATAACAAAATAATATTGTTAGCAAACGTCACAATTTGACAGCTAATTGCGAGCTTATTGATTGGTTAATTACGGATATGACGTCATTACCGACCAATCACCGTTTGAAGATATCACGTAACGCGCAACTGTCATTAGTGTCACTGTCAATACTTTTTTTACGCCAAGAAAGTGTGTCATAAGCGTCTGTGGTTAAATGTGTTCGACGAAGTGATTATTTACTAATACAGATCATGATCAGTTAAACCGCTTAAAATAATTATCTTGATTAATTATCAGATGAAGGAATGTTGCGTGTGTTAAGATCTCATACATTTACAACGTTTTCTGTTTCCCACCGGAATATGGCGTTGATTTATTGTTATTTTTCATTTCACTTAAGAATTTTGGTTTCATTTCTTATTTGCACTGCGATGTCGTCGCCGTATTTTATTGCAGTGTTACATGAACATTTTTGTGCCGATGAAAAGAAATGTTTTATGATGACCAGCTATGTAATTTTAAACTAGAAAAAGTCCACATTTTTAGTTACTTAAGATTTATGCTATTCAAATGTTTTGGTAACACTAGGTACCCGAATTTCTTCCGAACTCCTAATATGTTTAAAACTCCTAAAATCAAAGCATTTACTCAAAAGTCAATTAATAAACAAACGTAGTTACAATACGTGCATACCGTATATGTATTTAAAAAGTCATAATGTCAATTAAGATTTATTTAAGTATCGGTTTATCTAATACATTTCAAAATGATATTGTCATTAATATTACAACAACAATCCTTTAAGATAATTTCCAAGTAATTATAATAATCTACCAATATCGTTGTACCACTAATAATTCTCACATTAGGAAAGCATACAGAGTACATTAACGGCTACATAATAATGATACAAACTTCTAAATGTAATAAAATTTAACCAAGCAATTTGTGGTTAATAAATATTGCGATAAGTCTTAGTAATCATCTCTTTGAGAAGCCATTACAAAAACTTAATACGAGTATGATGAAAAGTTATCAATTAATAGATAGGTAATGTCCGCCTCCTGACCGAATTTCGAAGTGTAATGAAAATAGATGAGGCATCCATTTTGTACTGGATATCAGTTGCTCATTAATGGTATTTGGACGCAGTTACGTCTAAAGCGTTTGACTTTAAAGCACCGTAAAACTAACTTCCAAACTTTTATCTAGAAGTAGTCAAGCTTTTTTTTGTGGGAAATCATCCAATGTCTGCTTCAACCGGCCGGGTAAGACGAAAGGGAGTGTCAGACTCTTACTGACTAAAATCCACCCCGTTCCTACTCCTGCACTTCGTGCCGGAGACCCGGCTACCCGTTAAGTCCTCCGCGGCTCCGTATCGGCATCAGCCCTATTGAGCTCCATCTGTGATGGTCTTATGGCTCTTTGAAGCCCGCCCGGAACGCGACGCACCGTACGCTCGGGAAGTATTCCTAAGCTGCGGATGACATAGCGGGCAACCGGTGGTCCAGCTCTGGAGTAGGAAGGGGTTGATTTGACTTTCCTTCTCGCTCCATCCAAGATACGAAAAGACATTGGATGATTTCCCCTCCACCTCTAAGAAAATCTAACTTTCATCGAAACTTCCTCAAGTCGTTAAATACTAGTAATTTGGAGTTGCAAGTCATAATCAGTTTACTTTTTATCATGCTCAAGAAACAGCATGTCTATCAGTCTATGATCAATAGTATACTTATTAACTTAACTTAATAAATAAATGAATGGACAATTTAAATGACATTCAGAACATGATTATTATTGCAAGAGGAAATTCATAATTTATTCGCATTTCCTTCTAGGAAATGTTGTGGTTAACCGATGGTACTTACATACGGCGTCACGTCGAGCTAAAATAAACCAATTTATCATGGCCTCGTTATGTATGATATTTTTGTGCATTCAAGGGTCAGTTTATACTGGTTTTACAGCTGGGGGACGTGGGTACATGGTGGTGTCATGGCACTGTGTCGTGTGGTTCATTCATATTTATGTTCATTCATTCGGTCTCTCGTTCCTTGTTCTTACGACCTCATTCTCGTGTTACGTCAGTGGTGGCCGCAAATTGTATTGTTTAAGGGATAAGCATGTGTAACTTAGATTTTTGTTTTTAATGCTATTTTCTTTGGTAGTAAAATTACTGGTGAAGATGTAATGAAGATAGTCATTACATCGCGTCATTTCGCGCCACTTCGTACCGCATTGCATGAGCATATTGTCACGTAGGACACTTCAATAGGTTTAGACAACTGATTTCGCGGCGCGCCGCATTGCTTCGTTCACATTCGCTTCTAGATCATTCACGCAGGACATAGCGTTATGGCACCCGCGGAAGAGGGCCAATGACAAATGTCTTCTACGGCACGGTAACCTGCAATATGTTCTTTATTACCAACACACATTGTTCGCGAAAACTTTCACATAAAACAATTTGCTAAATTACCAAAAACAATTACATTAACGACCACTAATTAGGGCTGTGTGTTACCTAACAAAATTAATACCTACATGTAGTTTCGTTGCAAAACGTTTATTTTCACATAAAAAACTGTTGTTTCGCAACAGTTTTCTTTACAGCTGCTATTATTTTAAGTTAGGCTATCAATTTGTTGTTGGGTAACGTTATTGTAATATCAGTTACGGTTAGGGTTGTCTGACATCTGAATGAAGTCGGACTTAGTAAAACTTTTTGATTATCTGTCCGGCATTCGGCCTGTCCGGCTATTTTATTTACACAGATCTAGATTAGCGGTCGTGCATGAACGACACATACTCTAAACCTCATTTAGACATACAGTTATCAACAATGTGCCAGTGTCCAGCAATAATGAAATGTTAAGTGTGGGAGAGCCATGCTTCGGCACGAATGGGCCGGCTCGACCGGAGTCCACGGCCTCACAGAAAACCGACGTGAAGCAACGCTTGCGTTGTGTTTCGTCGTGTGAGTGAGGTTACCGGAGGCCCAATTACCCTCCCCTTCCCCAATCTCCCCAATCCCTGAATCCCCAACGATCCTCAAACTCCTAATCGCCAAAAGGCCGGTAACGCACTTGTAACGCCTATAGTGTTCCAGGTGTCCATGGGCGACGCCGATTGCTTACCATCAGGTGATCCGTCTGCTCGATTACCGGCTTATGCCATAAAAAAAAAATGTTAGGAGCAAGCGCAACTCCCAGTGCAACTTGGCCATTAATTGAGTATAGCTACTTAGTAACCCTACTTACAGTTAGTGTTTTAATGGTGTAACCGAAGCTTGTCACGATCCTACCGTGTTTCATTTGACCCCATACTGGTTTCCATTGTCTGCACTTCTCCAAGACGAGGATTCAAATTTCACTTTAGATATACTTAGTAATTCAGGTTTAAGAAAGTGACGTGGGATGTATACTTGTACAGGTTTCATCTTGAAAATGATAGTGAAGTTGTAAGATTTTTTTTTCTTTATCGTATGTATGACACTTTACTAAATTTCCAATAAAAACTTAAATAATATTAAAATTAACTATTACTAAATTAATAATAAAATATATATGTCGGCAATATCAGGAAACAGCTTTGGGACGCCAGCGCCATCTAGTGGCGTTCGATGGAGTTAGTGTTGGAATGCACCGGGGTGGGGGATTGCCAGTGAACCGGGGCAGCGGCCGCTAGCAGAGCACTTTTTGGTTGGAGTTCACCCCGTGCGGACGACACTAAAACTATCACGCGTTCCATCTGCTGTGTAATTTCTATTTGATTGTACCTACATTAAAACGATTGCAAAAAACGAAGCCTTGTGTAATTTTCGTGCTAACACTGTCCACGGAGGCCCACAATGAGCGATACCGAACCACTTCCCCCGTCATCAGAAGTGGGATCAGTGTTGGCACAGAATGAGAACAATGCGGATAATCATTGGCGTGCTATGTTTGAGCAACAAAATGCGAACATGCGTGCACTGATCGAAGCATTACAAACACCCAAGCCTATTCGGGTAGAACTACCCACTTTTGATCCGGCTAAAGAAGACACGGACGCGAGATCGTGGTGCGCAACGGCAGAATTATGTTTTTCCCACAACCCTCCAAGCGGCGGTCAACTCGTGCTTGCTGTGAGTAAGGCGCTAAAAGGTGAAGCATCCACGTGGCTGTCCCAGATAGCATACGAGAACATGACATGGTGCGAATTCAAGATTCTTTTTACGTCGAGATTTATTTCGACGGAAACTTTGGCGGGTACCCTCATTAAATTTAATAATGACAAACCCAAAGAAAAAGAAACGTTACCCGCTTATGCAAGCCGTTTGATAGCTTCTCTAACAAATCGCTGGAAGGATGTGAAGAAAGAAGAGATAGCTGTGGCTACTGTGCTCGCTCACATATCACAGTTTGACCCACGAATACAACGTATGGCGTTTACGACTAACATTGCGTCAAGAGAGAAATTACAACAAGAATTAAACGCGTTCGCCCACTTGAAACGCAAAATAAATAGTGCCGATGATTCGCCAAATTCGTATGAACCTAAACGCCTGAAAACTACGCCACTGAAGTGTTACAACTGTGGAAAAGCGGGTCATAAGCGAGCGGAATGCAGAGGAAAACCCATCGACTCGAAGGGACGAGCATCAACACCTACAACATCGAGTCAAGCGACGCAGCAACCAGCAGCGAGGCAGTTTGTGTGCTTCAAATGCGGCAAGCCGGGCCACATCGCTGCCAGATGCACGAGCGGCGGCGCAACGAGTGACGGCAGCAGCAACGGCGGCGCCGGCGCAGCGCGCGGCGAGCGACGCGTGGACGTGTGCAGCGTTCTACCTCCGCAGGGTGTATTACACCATAAAGGTGAATTGATTACTTTTACTTACGATTCTGGCGCTGAATGTTCGTTAGTTAAAGAAAGTTTTGCTGTTAAATTTAGCGGTAAACGTTTTAGTAATACTGTCGCTATGACTGGTATTGGTCAAACACGAGCATTCAGTACAGAACAGATTTTGTGTTGTGTTGCTATTAACGATCACCCTCTGGAAATTTTATTACACGTTTTGCCCGATAATTATTTACAAAGTAATGTCATGATAGGTCGCGAGATTTTAAGTCAGGGTTTTACTGTTAATATGACTGCGACTAAAATTTCTTTTGATAGAGTTCTCTGCGTAAATTCAGTGAATAGTAGCAATAACGCGAGTAAATTGAATTTGTCTGACACCTCGATCGATATAACCGGTTGTGATAAATTGAAACTTTTAGAAACTTTGAATCGATTTTCCGAATTTTTCATAACGGGTTTTCCAACGACTCGAGTAAATACCGGAGAGCTTAAAATAAGATTAATTGATCCTAATCGCACAGTACAGCGGCGTCCTTATAGAATGTCGGTAGAGGAACGCAGAGTTATACGCGACCGGGTTAAGCAACTGTTAGACGCGAACATTATCAGACCAAGCTGTTCTCCATTTGCAAGCCCAGCCTTATTAGTAAAGAAGCATGACGGTTCCGACCGTATGTGTATAGACTACCGGGAACTTAACAATAATACGGTCCCGGACCGTTTCCCACTTCCGTTGATCACCGATCAAATTTCACGTCTTCAGGGGGCTAATTATTTCTCGAAGTTAGATTGCGCTAGCGGGTTTCATTTAATTCCTGTAAGTGAAGACTCTATAGAGCGCACTGCTTTCATAACGTCTGAGGGGCAATTTGAATTTTTAACTATGCCGTTTGGCCTTAAGAATGCAATTTCGGTATTTCAAAGGGCTATTATGAATGCGTTAGGTGATTTAGCTTATGACTACGTGATCGTTTACGTTGATGACGTTTTAATCGTTTCCCCCGATGTAGAGTCCGGTATAGGAAGGCTTAATACAGTGTTAGAGTCTCTGACAAAGGCTGGCTTTTCTTTAAACCTTGAAAAGTGCTCCTTCCTCAAGACGAAGGTAGAGTTTTTAGGGTTTGAAGTGGAGGCTGGTCAGATCAAGCCTAATCGTAATAAAATAGAAGCTTTGACATCTCTTCCACCGCCGGAGACGGTGACTCAATTGCGACAGTTTATCGGATTAGCTTCTTATTTCCGTAACTTTGTGCGAGACTTTTCACGAATAATGGCACCCTTATACCGTCTAACGTCGTTAAAAGGTGATCTGAATTGGAAACCAGAGCATGAGGATATTCGTCAAAAGGTCATCTCTATCTTGACAAATGATCCACTGCTGGCAATATATGATCCGGGACTCTCAGTAGAGCTCCACACTGACGCGAGTAGCATAGGCTATGGGTCCATTTTGTTTCAAATAACGACCGACGGTAAGCGCCGCGTAGTAGCCTACTTTAGCAAGAGAACATCCCCTGCAGAAAGTAAATACCATTCATATGAGCTCGAAACTCTTGCAGTTGTAAACTCAATTAAACATTTTAGGCAATACCTGCATGGTAGAAAGTTTACCGTAGTTACAGATTGTAATTCATTAAAATCGTCTCAAACAAAGAAAGAGTTAACTCCTAGAGCTCATAGATGGTGGGCTTTCTTACAGTCTTTTGATTTTGACGTGATGTACAAAGAAGGAAAACGTATGTCACACGTAGATTTCTTTTCCCGAAATCCCTTACCCGCAGATTTGAAACTAGTAGAGCCCCATATAGAGCCAAAGCGTATCGACATTGCTAAACTCTCTCCTGACTGGCTTCAAGCTGAACAGCAGCGCGATGTAGAGATTTCTAAAATAATGACCGATGTAGAGAAAAATAACTTAGATGAACAAATAGCTAAGACGTATGAACTACGATCGGGTATACTCTACCGTATCATTCAACGTCACGGTAGGTCTAAAAGTTTGCCTTACTTGCCTCGAGTTCTCCGATGGTCCGTAGTAAACAATTTTCATGACTCTATTGTTCATCTTGGAGCTGAGAAGACCTCTGAAAAGCTTTTCGATTTTTATTGGTTTCCGGGGATGTCGCAGTACGTAAAAAAGTTTGTAGATAACTGTGTCACGTGTAAAGTCGCAAAATCTCATTCCGGGAAGATACAAGCAGAATTGCATCCGATCCCTAAAGTGACAATCCCATGGCACACGGTTCACATAGACGCTACGGGTAAGCTTAGCGGTAAAAATGATAAAAGGAGTACATTTTTGTTCTGATTGACGCTTTTACGAAGTACGTTCTTTTGTTTCATGCGACAAACATTGATTCTAAGAGTAGTATACGTGCGGTTACTCAAAGTGTAGCTCTATTTGGTGCTCCGAGTCGCATCATTGCCGATCAGGGAAGATGTTTTGCAAGTAGAGATTTTCGGGATTTTTGCGAGAGCAAGAACATTAATTTGCATCTTATAGACTGGTTCATCTCGTGCGAACGGGCAGGTGGAGCGTGTCATGAGTGTGTTAAAATCTATGCTAACTGCGATAGAGACTAGTGATAATAGATCGTGGCAAGACGCTATAGGTGATGTACAGCTCGCGATAAATTGTACGATGAACCGTACAACAAAAGCTTCGCCTCTAGAGCTTTTTATTGGTAAAGTTGCAAGACCGTTATCACTGATGTGTAGTAATGAGGTAGAGACTGACGTTGACATTGACGAAATGCGTAAAGTAGCATCAGACAATATTAGGAAGTGTGCGGATTACGATAAGTCCCGTTTTGATGCAACAAAGGCGAAAGTTAATAATTTTGCAATTGGCGATTTTGTGTTGTTAGAGAACGAAGAGCGAAATCAGACAAAATTAGATTCGAAATTCAGAGGACCATTTAAAGTGGTGGAAGTTTTGGAAGGTGATCGTTACACACTGAAATCTTTGAATTGTAAACGTACGTACAAATTTGCTCACGATAGGTTAAGGAAAATGCCAGCAAGTCAAGTACCAGTCGAGATTGATGTATTGGAGGATCATGTTGATGATGTTGAAGTATAGAAGGTTAGAGAAACTCGAGTGAATGACTCTATCGTCCGTAATGTATTCGACCGTACCAGTAGTTGTTTAGTAGTCGTAGCCCGATAGAAATCGGTATCTCTTGAGGTAACTCAAGTAGTCCGTGGGTGCGCGGTGTGCTTTCAACTCTGGCGGAGGTCGTGGTCTGTAGACCGTAGCGTGTAACCGCAGAGGTGGTGTACACGGGTGATCCATTCGATGGGTATGCGTACTGAGATGAGTGAGAGAGCAATGCGATTGCTGGTCGGCTAGAGAGCCGTGGAGTTGGAGGCCTTTACTCGGAGATTTCTGTAAATCTGGTTGTAACTTATAGTTGTACTTGTTATGACAAGGTGGTACTTGACTGTGGTATACTATATGTAGTGTATGTATAGTGATTTTGTAGTAGCATTTATGATTGAGATTTTGTAGAGATCTCGAAATAAACTAAGTGTAGAGCATAGAGTTTGTTTTATTACCCTATAGGATTTCACTATATGAACCATGGTGTACTGTTGTGGCTTTTCCTGTATTCCAGGTGGTCCAACACACGAGGACGTGTGATAGCAGGATGGCCGTGTCGGCAATATCAGGAAACAGCTTTGGGACGCCAGCGCCATCTAGTGGCGTTCGATGGAGTTAGTGTTGGAATGCACCGGGGTGGGGGATTGCCAGTGAACCGGGGCAGCGGCCGCTAGCAGAGCACTTTTTGGTTGGAGTTCACCCCGTGCGGACGACACTAAAACTATCACGCGTTCCATCTGCTGTGTAATTTCTATTTGATTGTACCTACATTAAAACGATTGCAAAAAACGAAGCCTTGTGTAATTTTCGTGCTAACACTGTCCACGGAGGCCCACAATGAGCGATACCGAACCACTTCCCCCGTCATATACAACTTTTTTTTTCTTGGCTTTAGACCATCTTTAGTGTGCTATTTTATTTTAAAGTTAAGTTTTATATTTAGAATGCAGTTTTGTTTACGAAGACATTTTGTGATTCGAAATTTAATAACGTCATGTATAATCTTCTATATTATATATATACCAATCTATATTTGGTTTTACATAACACGCCTTTTATCCCCAAAAGGGTAGACAGAAGTGCACTTGGCGGCATTTAATGCCACTGTACAATGTAACACCCACTTTTCACTATTTATGTTCAGCGTCTCATGTAATAGGGGGTGATCCTATTGCACTGTACCGGGCACAATTCCAGACTCCGTGCTACTACTGAGAATTTTCGCGGGCCGGCAGTCGCACTTGCAACCACTCGGCAAACGAGGCAATCTATATTTGGTTCTAATTAAATAAATCCAATTATGGTATTATGGCGTTTAGAAAGATATCGTGGATATAAATATGGTTTCTATAATTTACATAAAGATAGCAGCCATATTATGTGCTTAGTTAGTAAAGTTATAGTCTAGTTCTGAGCATCTCGTTACGGTGAGGGTCACTGGGGTCTAGCAGAACATTACACCTTCGCCTTATGATAACTTTCTTGTAGCTACAAAATCCCGAGAATAAACACGAACGAAATATAATCTAGCAATATAAAGTAGCACGGAAACATGAAATATGTTAATGGCTATATCAATAATTTTTTTCCCAACCCATGAATCGAACTTCAGCTTTAATTAACCCTCTTTAAAATAGCTCTCATGCTTTTACTATTGCTGATCATCATCATTATCATACTGATATGAATGTGAATATGGCTGACCACAGAAAGTCTACTCCTGAATATGGGCCTCCCCCAATGACTTTTGGTTAACAATATTAAACAATAGTAAACCGACGTGAAATAACTTTGCGTTGTGTCAAATCGACATATTCGTGCTAAAGTATGGCCATTCCACATGTAAAAATTAATTATGAAGGATTTTTTGTCACTAGCTGGCTATGGTTGAGTTGAACAGATACAAAATACAGGCACCTTCATCAAAACCCTATAAAATACCTCTTTAAAATTACGTACTTGGTTAGGTAATTAAATTACATTAGCTAAATACTCGAACTCCTTGACACCGGCAATCAAGTGACATTTAAATTCCTATCTAGTACTCAAACATAGTACCTAAGTACCCTAACTCGAAATCATTAAGTCGACGATCTTAAAATATTCACTTCATCTTCAAACTTCCTTAATTTTCATAACACTTTAAAAGCAATTTCTTGGCACTAATCTGAAAACTGTTAAGCTACATTGCCTTTAGTTCATATAGGTCAGGGGTGAATGAACTGTGGTCTCTTAGGTACAAGCGGCAGCACATCAAGCTATACAAAACCAGTATAAACTGACCGTTGAATGTACGGAAAGATCATACAAAACGAGGTCAAAATAAATTGGTGTTTCATAGGTTGATTTTTAGTCGTGTGTACAATCGTGGACAGTGATTTATGTCCAAAAGGATCCTGTGACGACGAAGGACAACTAAAATTATCTTGTTACCAAACTATTGCCTACATTCCAACTTTGGTTAAAAACAAGGCAATTTGGTACATTTTCGTTTACTTTTGTTTTTTGATGAGAAAAGAGGTTAAGAAGGTTATAGTACAGTTTTGTTTGGTACCAAATACAATAAAAATGAAGAGCTTGTTTGTTTGATCGTGATTATTATGTCCTAACATTTTTTCTCTGGAATCACTGTGTAGTATTTACGAGTATAATATAACAAGATTAAAAAACTTAGCTAATCATGAAGACATCGTAATTTATCGATTCACATTTATAGCAGATCAAAATCACCAAACTATTTAACAAGCTACATTTTTGTTTCACTTTTATTTTTTAAATTATGTTAGTAACAACACCAGACCGGTTAGATGTTGTAAATTTTCGCATAATTTATATGGTAATGGTAAATCTAAGACCAGTTTGCTGTGAGAATCGGGTAGGAAGACGTTACCGTGAAGTATGATCATCTCTAGTGAAAGCTGACACTCTTACTGGTTCGCACTTGAGAAGGTAGCTAAGTTGTCCTGACGGACTCGCTAATGTACAGATTATAAGTACAAGTAAATTGTGCACAATAACTTATCTCTACACTGATGAATCACTTAGATACGTTGCTGATTGAAATTAATATAGGTGACTCTTGTCAGCTAGGTAATCTTATCTTACACGTCTTAATGCATGATCTTTCTAATAATGGTACTTATCTATCAGATCCAGTTCACCGTTGTCTCTCTAAACACAGTTATTAATGAAAGTTTATGATAAAATCAAAACTGTACTGATTTCACAAAAATTGACCATCTGATGCCTCATTTACTGAATGTAGGACAAGCATTCTAATTACATGCTCCTTAATACTTGCATGACTCATTGACAATGACGACGGTTGAGCAGCGAGAGTGAAGTTTCACACCGACCGACCGCGACTCATCATTAAAATGCCAAAACCTCGTATAAAACTTGACCTTCCGAAATACTGACACAGTGTTCCAAATCTCGAAGCCGGTCGCGTGAGCGGTGGTAATGCGAATAATTGTCCATTGTGATACGATGCGCGCGATTAGGAAGTTTACTTTTACTATGTTGTGCGTTCCTCTGCGCGCACGCAATCACTTTCGACTTTCAGCCCCGCTGCGCCGGCGCGGACACTCCAGCTTCTACTACATGCACGGCTTTTTGCTATTTCTTACCAAAGAATTTATTCAATCCGATTGACTAATCGTGAAAGTAAGAGTTTATTTAATTGTGTGTCCAAATATTGGAATTTTTATGTTGCGACAGCGTGTGATATTAATTGGAATATTCACAAGTCTCGGATGGCCATTTTGCAGAGATACACGGTTCGTTTTGTGGACTTTACAAAGCGTAGGAAATTGAGTTTGTTGACTGCGATGGAAAGCAATCAAATAACAGTGCCGGCTACACGTGTGCTATCGGACACGTGATGCGGTCACAAACTATTGTTACTTTAAACTTTTGCTGAAATTCGTTTATATTTTTGTTTAGTTTTATTTTCTGTCTAAATGTTGCTCACAGATGCCACTGTCCAATATACTCGTGTGTTTGATGTGAATTAGGTTTTGTGTTGACCCAAATTAAAATAGATGTTCACAGTAGAATTGTTTACAAGCTTCTAGTTCCAAAATTTTGCAAACAATTTATATGAATAGGAAACATTATTATAGAAACCACACATCATACTCATTCTCTTTTAAGACATCCAGACACTACTCTAAGACGTGTAAATCTATCAAGAATGAAAGAACAAACTCTCCACTAACTACATTATATACCTTATTTCCAATGTTTAGAGACTACTTTTGTATGAACAAATTTAGGGGATGATTTTCAATAGGTTAAGAATCTTTTCATTGCCTGTTCGTCGCATTTATTAATACAACGAGAAACAATTACGGTAAAGTTCCTTTAACCAATTTGCAAATTAATTTTATTTCGAAAGCTCACTAGGAATTGAAATCCTTGAGCCTTGTTTCCGATATCAAATATTTACCTTTCAAATTACTATTCTTTTAGTATTTAAACCGACCCAAATCGCATTCTTAAATATTATATTATAGTATCATCTTAGTAACGGCATATCGAAGGTCATCATTGCATGCTCCCACAAATACACAGTCGGTTAAATACTTATTATGCGTTTTACGTTTGACATTATAAGCACTGTGAGAACTGGGCCAGGTAAGGTAGCGTCAGCAAAAAAATCACGCCATTATTCGACGCTCGAAAAATTAAACAAAACAATACGTGACAATGACTTTTTTATTTCAATTCACACGGTTTTTTAAGGTTTTATTGTTTGTCTCGAATTTATAAATAGGTAAATTTCTTGTTGCGGTATGATTAGTTAAAATGAAACATAAGATAATGTGTTAAAGTTGAATTTTCTGTGTGTATGTTTATTTTTAGCATAAATCAATATTATTAAGTAAATGGTATTTGAATTGAGTACAAGTATGTATTTCTGATGTTAGAGTGCTTTTGATATCAATACTAAGTACACAATTATCTATTTTATTTTGACTGTCAATAGCACTCATGCTAGTAACTTTTATACATGCTATACAGTATACACAACCCTTTTGAGTGTTTTGTCATCAACAACATCCAGTTATTTCTTCTGCCTTGGGTGCCAATTTAATTCCACATTACGAAAAATTCAATAATAGTTAGGATTGAAGTAGTACTGTCTACCAAACTCCAATCATTAAACTGGATATTGCACCTTTTATTATACTATTAATTATATCCGAATTAATAAACGAAAATAATATTTACTCAAATCCTTTATTTCTTCAAACGAAAATGTTGACTTCTTTTGCACACTCTACCGTTAAGTGAGAGTGAGCGGCCTTCAAACTGAGAGTACACTGACCATCTGAACCTGTGACCTTCAGCAAACTGTCTTTTGGCAGTTTGTGTCTATGGTACCATAATGATGGTCTTTACATTTTATGGAATGGGTTAAGTATGGAGCCTTCTATGGCTGTGCAGGGTTAATGATGAAATATCGGAAAGTAAACTTGGTTTGTGCGTAACTGTATGTATGACACGTTTTTTGGTATGTTAGAGATTACAGCAATGCTCTTTATTTTGCAAACTAGCTGTTGCCTGCGACTTCGTTCGCGTGGAATTGTGATTCCCAGCTCCTCCCCCGTAGATGATAATATGTAGCCTATATGTTAGTAATATTCATGCAAAATTTGAAGTAAATCCATGCAGCACTTTTGGAGATCATCCCGGACATACATACAGACAAAAATTCTAAAAACCTTATTTTTGGCTTCGGTATCGATTGCAGATCACGCCCCAAACTGGTCACTAGTCAAAATGATGCTTAAATAATGCGCAAATAAATATCGAATTTTAATTCTACTAACGAACTTAACTAAAGCTGTTTTAACTTACCGACATAAGTAAATAACTTCGGCATAGCTACAAGTATAAATGCTAATATTTAGCAACTAACTTGTCAGTACTAGACAAGTTCTACTTCCTATGCTATGAGAGGGACATTTGAATATTGCTTAACCTCCGGTGTGAACCTTACTTACAAACAAACATACATACAAATGTCTATATGTAGGTAAAGTTCCTGGACTTTAATAGATGGTTTAATGTACGCAAATATACAAACAACTTTTACTACAAGTCTTACATACATTGATACATTTGTATTTAGCCGTTGTACCTAGTTTTATTTTAAAAAATAATTTAAAAGTGAACCTATTTGCTCATTCCGTGATGTAGATTCCTATGAAAAAGAACGAGCAAGAAACTCCATAGGTAACTCTTTCAAGTTTATACTAAGATTCTCTAGTTCATAGTTTTTATGGTTCGATTGTGCGAAAACAATGTGACACCAAAATCCAGTCAAAGAATCCGAAAAAGATAATAACCTTAAGGACAATAAATAATGCAGTCTGGTGAGACCAGTTCCAGATGGTGCCCGTTCACAAATATGAAACATACATCTGCACTGCCCTACTCAACCATATAGTAGGGAATCGAGCGACCCACCTACAATGAGATTTTTTAGTGAGCATGACTAGTCCACGCTGACACAAATGCATTCTACTAGTCTAATTTAATATGCTTGCTTGATTCTAACTACAGTTGTATCATTATTTTGAATCTTTTTTCCTTTAATCTTTTCCAAGCAAATTAGGTTGGGTTTATAATTATATCTAACCGTTAGACTCATTGATTTTAAGGTTAGTCTTCTGACTTAGTAGGTAGCGACTGTCATTATTGTGAATCTACAATACGTATAATGTTTTTTATTTATATATACATATAAATGTATCCTATTGAAATATACAAGTGTAAATGTGATGGGGAAATCCTTTCTTCAAAAATTTCCCTTGAATATTCTTTTGACCAATTTCCATAAAAGGGTCACATTTTTGCATTTTTGTTTCATGTTCTTTGATTCAATAACTTTCACATAAATATATATTATTATTCACTTTTATATGATGTTTGCGAATAGGCTCGACTCCTATTATATGGGACTCATAACATTACTGGTGAACTGGGGACGGTTCATAACTATATGTATCGTAAGTAAATATGCACTGTTTTCTCTGACTTCTTTTTTTTTAAATGTTGCCCCACACTAAGATTTTCTCCTGTATCGTGGGTGCGTTTACAAACATACAATATCACATACACATGACACCCAGACCCGGAACAACAAACTGTGGATCACACAAAGAGTTGCTCCGTGCGGGAATCGCCGCCGAACCCGCTACACGTTGCGCGGCAGCAGGTTGCCGTGCCACCGCGTCAATCGTGCGGTCAACTTCTGCCTACACCATTTATAATCAAAAGGCAAGACGTTATTTACGTAAAAGATAAAGCTATAAACTGAGCAAATAATAATTATGTAAGTAGTAAGTAATATGGTGAATATTATAAGTAGGAGATCCGAGATTATTTTTGTATTTATCTAGTCCACTATTTAGTTATTTTCTAACTTCTATGAGCCAAATCTGAAACTTAATAGTGTGAAGTAGCAATTACAATCATTCAGTCGACAACGATGCAATGTTGTAATATCTATACTAATATCATAAAGCTAAAGAGTTTGTTTTTTTGTTTGTTTGAACGCGCTAATCTCCAAAACTACTGATTCGAATTGAATAATTATTTTTGTGTTGCATAGTCCATTTATCGAGGAAGGCTATAGGCTATAAAACATCACGCTACGATCAACAGGAGCCAAGCAGAGCGGGTGAAATCGCGGGGAAGTAGCTAGTCAGTGTTAAAATTACAATACAACATGAAAAATCGAGATACTTATGTACCTCTATAAAAATCAAAGTATTCCTTAAAAGGTCTACGGATTAACTTCTAAATGTACGTTTTCTCTAAATGCTAATTAAACACGCCACAAACAAGGGTTGACGTCAAGCATTCTTCTTGTAAAATACATAATCCATGCGTATTTGTGTATCCGAATACAGAAAACCCGTTGAAATTCATCCCCTAAATTTGTTCATACAAAAGTAGTCTTTAAGCATTCGAAATAAGGTCTATAATATAGGTAGTGGAGAGCGGTCACCGGTGACCGCTTGGGATTCTATGGGTTAAGGATTAAGTTACGTTTTAAAGTAATTAATGGCAACGTATTTTTGGTTTTCCTTTGTTGATTTTGGTTTAACAGAAAGGTGTTTGAATGACTAGGTCGTCTAGATTTAATCTGCATTAAGTAGTAATTACAAGTATAAGCATTCACACAGACGTGCTTTATCATAGGCTGCATCATCGCTTACCATCAGACGAGATAGTTGCAAAACTTCAGCCTATAAAATATTTAAAAAAATCGGTCAAAAGTTTTTTAAGGGTATTTGTTAATAAATACATCACAATCGTATTCAGCATAGCATAATACTGTTTAAGGTCGTAATTAAGTAATCAATCATTTAAAGAACTGCTTATGTTTGCAACGTTGGAGTTAAGAGTGTGGCGCCACTGTCGTTTTTAGGACTGAAGCAAAATACACCATTCAAAAACCTATTATTTAAAATTTGTTGAAACCTTATTCTACATAACCATACTGAATAGTCGGTCTAGAACAACTCTTTTAAAACTTCTTTAATAACTCAGGTAGGTAAGAAAATATTACTAAACTTTACTTCAAGACTAATCGTCTTGAAACTGCACAAAGTTGGAAATACATAAAAATAAATACCTACGTATATAGTTGTAAAGCGATTTCCTAGTTCACAGCTAGTTAGCTAGCTACCAGTTTATGATAGTCTCGCTTTGTATGATCTTTGCCGACATTCAACGGTCAGTTTATACTGGTTTTGCGTAGCTTGATGTGCAGCTGTGTATACAATTTGCTGTTTACAGTTACAATGTTTTAGAACTAACTACGAACTAAACAGTTGTTTCTAAGTTCTTTAAGAAACTAGTGGTACTGGTGTTCCTATTTCGTAGCACTTAGGTTGAAGTAAACGATTCTTTTTCTTATACTTATTAAGGTATATTGTAGATGGAGATCTAATTTTGTTGGGTGTATTGTGTAATAATAATGTTAACATACAATCTAATATAATTTTCAAAAGGTTAAGATTTGACTGCCTCGTTGGCCGAGTTGTCGCAAGTGCGACTGCCGGGCAAGGGTTCTCGGGTTCGATTCCCGGGTCGGGCAAAGTATTACTGGGTTTTTTAAAAATCTCAGTAGTAGCACGGAGTCTGGAAATGTGCCCGGTATATGGCAATAGTCTCACCCCCTATTACATGGGACTCATAACATAAATAGTGAAAAGTGGGTGTTACTAATTCTATGTGCACCTCTGCCTACTCCTTCGGGGATAAAAGGCGTGATGTTATGTTATGTTATGTGTTATGTTAAGATTTTTGTCTTTAGCAGAGGAATAACATAACACATACAAAATTTTGTCATTTCAATGTTTTACTGCAATATCTTTTTAACTTTCCAAATGTACTAAGAACAATCCTTTAAATTATATTACTGTCTTATTCTGGACTCTTCTTTTAATTTACAAATAATTTATTTTCACATACTTTACAACGCAGCAACAAAAAACCAGGAAAATGTCGCCGGTTGTGAAAAATTGAACGATTAATTAAAACCTACGAGCAGGGACGACACGAGTTTTACTAACAAGTTATAAAAAACAAAAAACGATATCTTTCCTGCTAGTACACACATACACACACACACACGTACACATAAAGCCAAGCATACACTAGGTTACAGATGTTCCAGGGCATGAATCGGCGACATGTCAAGCGAAGCCGGCCGATGTCGCCCGACATACTATACTAGCTACTGCCGCGCGGTTTCACACGCTCTGTTCAGCTCCTATTGGTCGTAGCGTGATGTTTTCTAGCCTATAGTCATCCGCAATAAATGCGCTATCCAATATAAAAAAAAATATACAAATCAGACTTGTAGTTACGGAGATTAGCGCGTACAAACAAAGAAACAAAAAAACAAACTCTTCCGCTTTAAATAATAGAATAAGATTATAAGGCGAAAACGCGCGCCTTATGTCCATAGCGACGTTGATGTTGCCAGACATGTCGACCAACGTCCGGCAACTTTGCGCTACTTCACCCAACGTCGCTGGCGACACGTGTTTCAGGACATTTTGTCCACTAGTGTATCCTTGGCTTAACGTTACAGGGAAACATTTTCCTGAAAAGTGTTGCGGTAAATTCTGAAACTTAATGAAGTTAAGAATATTTTAAACATCCATTAGATAATACAATTTAGTAAGATAGATTCTGTTTCGTTTTTCCGTAGATAATATGCATACACTTATGTAATTAGTGTAGTATTCGTAAATTAATAAAAAATTGTAAAGTACTCTATAAATCAGAACCGATTTCTTTTGTTGTTTGATCGACCATTTTACGAAGACAAAAAACTGTGACTTAAACCATTCGGTAAACTAATATGCAAACATACGAAGTGAGTCATCAACTTGTCATGAACTTGAACTTCAAAATAAATCGGAGAAAGTAATTCTACAATCGATTAACGAATTAAATTGTTCACTCTCGTACATAATTACACATTCGTAATACATTCATGATTCGATTTAAATTCGAATAATGGAAGAATTTTCGAGATGTGATTTGCGGTTGATGCGAATAAATTAATTTTGTTGCCAATTCAAATATAATTTTATGAAAGTGTTGTTCACAGTTCCTGTTAATTACTTGTTGATTAAGTGTTTTTAACATATTAATTGACAGATCTCTTTAATTAAAAAAAAGTATTTATTTGTGGAAATACTAGCTTGTTACCCGTCGATACAATCGCATGTTTAAAGAAAAACCTTTTCTATGTCGCTCTCCGCCCTATCTCCAAACATAATTTTCGAATTTCTAATATAAAACGAGGATATAATAAATAAGGTGATCGTTAGCCCACTATTCCCGGTTGAACAAGTCAAAAAATACACATGTGAAAACAAACATTTTTTATAAATAAACGTTATTATTCCGTATCATAAATGTTTGGTATACATCCAGGTTCACTAACCGATTTGATGCTATTGAATAATAAATAAACAAGTTCACTGACATATAAATCTAGATTTTTATCTACCCAGCCACAAAAATATAGTCGCATATAAAGCTATACTCTACATACGACTGTTGCCTACGTCATGCCAAACTTTTCGCTTGCGTCACGCTTCGAAAGTTCGGGAACCTTTCGACGTGCTCATACAGTCGACGCCACTTAATGACGTCACATCAACGCCATATTTTTTTAAACGAACCGTTTATTCTGTAAATTCAAATTACGAAAATGTTCTATTAGTTTTCTGGAATACTGAATTTAAGTTACAAAAAGATTATTAATTATTATAATTTATTTAATGTATGTAAAATGTATTCGGAATAATTAAAATAACACATTTTTTAAATACCACATAATAATATTAAAATTCGAAATGAAAACTGCAACACCGGAATTAAAAAAGAACATTATAATATTGGCATTTCAAAATTAGAATTCAATCCGAATAGTTGTCAACGTAAAAGTTTACATAACTTTAACTAACACAGTACAATTTTTTAACTAAAACACATTAAATGAGACATTATGTCTGTTTATTTGCATAATTTGTACTAATCTTAAAATATTTTGGCCTAAATACGATCAAAACATTCTGATATTGAATATGAATCAATGGTTCGCGTAATATATTCACATTTGACACAGACACATAGTGTCATCAGCCATGAGAGAACAAATTCATGTCAATGAGGTCCGTGTATGTGGAAATAATTATGGCAATATTTATAAACATATTGATGACTTGCGTTATGCTTGTTTCTACCTTTTCACTACTTATTTTGTAAATGTTACGAAGTTAATGATCTCTTCATTAATCTGTTATTATTGTTGAGTATCTAAGCATGTAGGTGGCAGTTTATAGATATTAATAAGAATTGTGATTTTGAAATTTTTTGTAGTAATATTATTTCGTTAGGCAAGGTCGCTGATGCGAGTACCTAGCTAAGAGGCTTCGATTTTCGGGTCAGAAATTTCTGAGTTATAATATCACGGAATTTGCAAACTGTGCCCGGTATCACACTAATATAATAAATGTGACAGTTTCTTTGTTCGGATGTCTGTTCGCCAATCACGCTAAAAGTACTGAACGGATTTTGATAAAATTTGGCTGGGTACGTTCTGATTTAGGTGATAGGATACTTCTAATTCTGATTAATATTCTACACGGACTAAGTCACGGGCAACAGATAGTATGACAATAATTTTATTACATTACAAAAGAAATGGTAAAAAGCAGGTGTTTCATTTATATGCCTCTAGTTAACCCGTCGTCGGCGATTTAGGGGCAAAACGTTACATTATATTATATAGGACAATACTATAATATTTAACTAGGTAACAAACAAAAACTTTACGATGAGACATAGGTACATAAGTATATTCGTAAACTAGAAGGCGATGAAGAATGATGATGATACTGATGACATTGACAACAAAAGCATTTTAATCGAACATCCAAATGATCTAAAATCGTGACGGATGCATTCCATACAATAATATTCCAATGTTAATGGACTGTACTATATAACACCTATTTGTAAAAGTATCAATTGTTTAGGTTCTAACCTTGAATTTAAATGCTTTGTCGTGATATCTTGATGGATATCGTCTAGTCATGCTGTTTTACAATAAATAGGGACGGTCAATAATGGAGACACTTTTGTTTCTTCAACCAGTGCTCTAACAATAGAGTGACAAGTTGGCAAATGCCACAGGGAGCTGGAAGGGGTTTTCATCTGAACTTTTCTGTTTTTTATTCGTAACGAGCTTCCTTGTGCGTACTGCTAAAGAGTGGAATTCTTTGCCATGGTCTGTATTTCCTGAAGGGTATAACCTGGGAGTCTTTAAGGCCCGAGTGAATAGGTTGCTTATGGGACGACGTGCCCCATCGTAGACCGCATCATCGCTTACCATCAGGTGAGATAGTGGTCAAACGTCGCCCCATCAAATATAAAAATAACGAGGCCTCATCCGATGAATTTACTACAGGCCCCGAATAGTATAGTGTATGAATGAAGTCTGAGATTTGTGTCTTGTGGATTACCTGTCTTACGGGGCAGTAGCTACTGCATGGTCCTCTTATTGAGGTCTTTACCGTGTCCGTGTACCTCTTTTATAGTGAACTGTAAGGTAGCTTAGGATAACACGCCGATTTAATATCAATAATCTTATTCTTACTAACCTCGCTACGCTTTAAGATAAAGTTTTGATTGCATGGTTGGCGCGGTGGCTGGGCAAGCGCCTGCCGCGCAATGTGTCTCGGGTTCGATTCCCGCACGTAACAACTCTTTGTGTGATCCACAGATTGTTGTTCCGGGTCTGGGTGTCATATATATTTGAACGTGTATGTTTGTAAACGCACCCACGGCACAGGAGAAAATGCGATTGTGGGGCAACGTATTAAAAAAATCGAATACTTTTATACGTAACTCAACATCTGACAATGCATAAAACATACGATAAAACTCTTACAATAGAACACCATACGCGACCCTATTAAAACAAGCTCAATCTTCATGGGTGTCATCGGAAGCAGTTTTATTGGAAAAAAATGTCCCAATTCCATGTTTTTGGGTCACGTCTACTAAGAACGTTAAAGTTACTGACATTTAACGGTATGAAGGAGATAAAATAAAGGTCTAAAGATCCGGAATCAATCTTGCTCCAATAATGTCTTCCTTGTCATTTTCTGTGTGCGATATTAATCGACTGTCACCTTTATTGCATCTTATATATATAAAAATGAATCCCCCTTTCCCTTGGTCACGGCATCACGCGTGAATGGCTGGACCGATTTCATTAATTCTTTTTTGTTTTGTTATTATTAATAGGAGAAAGTTTTAAGAAAAAATCCTAAATATCCTACGGGAATGGGAGAAAATGGGATTGCGCGTACGAAGCCGCGGGCAAAAGCTAGTAGAAGATATATAACCTATATCGTAATCACTTCGTAATAATCATCGTCATTACTTCTTCTTCATAGACATACATTTTATATTATATGTTGTCTAGCTCTACATAAGTGCATACAGCATCTTATCAGGGATTCAAAACAATGATTTTAAATTACCTTAAAACAATTCTCCACTTTATACCATTACTAAAAAAATAAACATTAATATTTTGTTCCCCAATTCAGACCAAGAGCGTTGCTAAACTGACCATTATTAAACCTGACCTACTTAATAAAACAATATTATAAGCCTTGGTATACTTAGCACCTAAATCAAAATGAACAAATTATTGATAGCTAATCTATAACAAGTGACATTACAATCCAGTACTGTTGTGAAACCGAGCTTTTAACTCCAAAACATTAAAGCTCGAAGGATTATTGGATTTAGAAATTTTATGACTGTTTTAGCTGAGTACTTTCATTATTATAAACAGAACGTCTAGTTGTAGTAGTTGTGGCATTTCTGATGCATCTGATGCAAGTTGTATGAACAAATATTGTAAGATATCGGGTTCATTATAAATCTTTTAAATTTAAGTGTGGGAGAGCTATGCTTCGGCACGAATGGGCCGGCTCGACCGGAGTGATACCACGGCCTCACAGAAAACCGACTTGTGAGTGAGGTTACCGGAGGTCCAATTACCCCGTTCCCTAGTCCCCGTCTCCCAAATCCCTAAATCCTCCACAATCCTCAAATTCCCAATTCCCAAAAGGCCGGTAACGCACTTGTAACGCCTTGGTGTTTCGAGTGTCCATGGGTGACGCCGATGGCTTACCATCAGGTGATTCGTCTGCTCGTTTAGCGGCTTATGCTATAAAAAAAACAGTTTAGTTTACGTAATTTATTTATCTATACAATATCTAACTGCCTCACTATTATATATTTTCAAAATCGTGCAATTTCCTAGATACTAATAATATAGGTGCATATGAACAAACATATATTTTTAAAGCTACTAAAAGTAGCTGGTCTTATAAACCACATACTTTTATAAGTATTGTAAGACAAACTCGGTAAGGTATTAAATTAAGTTTAGGGTTAAGTAAGAATCAAATCTATGACTGGAAAACTAATATCGCCTTTATCATTGTTACAGCTCTCGCGCTATGCGCATACGCAGCCGAAATGAAGGAGACAGAAAAAGCAGCAGAGCCCGCGTTGAACAAGGACAAGAGACAGACGCAAGAGTTCGCACACGTCGGATATAGGACAGCACGCAAACAGGTTAGTGGTAAAATTTCAATACAATCTTTGTAATACTTTTTGTCATGAAAAATTAGCTTCAATAACAAAATAGGACTTTCTTTTCTCTCGGGGGCCTTTACAAATACAACATAACATAACATAACATCACGCCTTTTATTCCCGTTGGGGTAGGCAGAGGTGCACATTACGGCACTAAATGCCACTGTACAATGTAACACCTACTTTTCACTTTTTATGTTATAAGTCCCATGTAATAGGGGGTGAGCCTATTGCCATATACCGGGCACATTTCCAGACTCGGTGTTACTACTGAGGTTTTTACAAACCCAGTAATACTTTGCCCGACCCGGGAATCGAACCCGAGACCTCTTGACCAGCAGTCGCACTTGCGCCCACTCGGCTAACGAGGCAATCACAACGGCCAACGAGGCCTTTACAAATACTAATTTCATTTCACATTTATAAAACACTCAGATTTACAACAACAATTTGTGGATCGCACTAAGAATAATAGTTAGAACCAGTGACACATTGCCCAGCATGTGATTGTCTATCCATTGTGCAGTTAAAGTAACAATTTACGATAGCAAGGCATTGAGGTCGATTCCCAACTCTTTGAGAAATTCTAGTTAGTGGTAACACATCATATGCATACTTTTATATCGTCACAACATTGCTATTGCTAAATGTACCCCATGCAAGTGTCTTTAAAGTCTCAAATCTCTAAAATATAACCTTCTATTTACAAAAGAACAAAAAGGGTCTTGCAAAGAAAATGTAGGTCACCACAAACCTCTAATATTCAACTAATTAACGCTCTCATAGGAATGTGAATGGAATCTTCTGAGAATTTAGCACCGTTTTAATGCAAGAACTTATATGATAGTCAAGGGAAAAACTCGTTCAAGCAGAAACTATTTTTAAGTAAACAAGCTGCATTTGGCAATTGAACATTTTAGTAAATAATAAAGGACATCTCCTAAATGAAAGGTCTAATATAATATGATAAGAGTGCCAAAGCAGAAAAATAGGTCAGCTGACTGAGTGAGAACAGCCTATTCATCAATTCAGAGACGCTGTAAATTATATAATGTACGCAAAATCTTACATTCACAAATAACCAAAACGCTACATCATTTAAGCCATTATGAACCTTATAACCCCTAGTGTAATTGACTAAAATTTTGTGTAACGAATTCATTACCTAGTAATTTCCGTGATCATCATTTTCCAAATTAACGTTGCATTACTAAAATAGTGTATCGAGAGAGTAGAAAAATTATGAAAATTTTATATTTCCTATTCCGCGTTTCATATAACCGGTAGTGATATGTTTCATGTCAATAGCGTATAATATTGACCGGCAGCGAATTAGTGGGAAACGGAACACCAAATACGTATAGACGACAAACTAAATACCTGTAATTATGTCATTTTAACTGTAACGGTTATTTTATAACTTGCATACCGCTCGCGCTCGCACGCAGCGACCGATACCTTCACTTGTTTTAAGTGGCTCAATATTATCTTCAGAAGATTTTTACTTTTAAATAACTTGTTATTAAGACTTACTTATTTAGTAAATTATAAGTTAATGTACTTGGTAATTTTATGAAAACAGACTTTTTGGTAACAGACGGTCACTAATGATTATGATAATAAGGACTACGTTCTCTGAAATAAAAACAAAACAGTATTAACTAATTCTCCGATATACACTTATTTCGTAATCTTAAGTTCTGAAAACCAAAAAATAAATACAACGATACTTTCAAAATTAACACTGTAACGACACCTTAAATGAATGTTTAACCTTCGAATCTCAATAAAAGTAGATAGGTACAATTAAATTCATAACACCTGGATTATAAAGACCCTTTCGGTGAATGTCTTGTGTTTGAATAATTCAACATGGACCGTGGGAAACCTTAGGAGGACATTCAGACAAGATCTACATGCCATGACGAATGCAAACTTCAGTGTACCTGTAATAAGGAAGAGGTTTTGTGAACGAATGGGTCCTAAGTAATGACCTTGCGGTACTCCCTCTACGGGGTTCCCATCAATCTCAGAACACGTGCAATAAGAACTAATAGCCACTTATCCCTTGAACCCTGAGAGATATACGCTACATTTTTGTGAAACATTTCTTTACAAATAGTTTGTTTCTTACGTACTATGTACGATTTCGTCAATCAAAAGCCAATGAAAGTTCCCCGAATACTAATCTGTTATTGCATATCCAATTCTATTTTCTGCCATTGTAAGCACGCGCGATAAGTCCTAATAGGTGTGTAGATCTGTACACGCAGATACCCCCATTGATATTCCCATGCGATATTATGTAAATGAGTATAAAACATGTATCAGCTGTTTCTCATCTCAATAATGTTGTAAGAGTTCTTCTGTTACTTATAGTGATGTTAACTCGGTTATTACAATCATACGAGCGGCAAATCTCCATTGTGATAAAAGTGTTCAATATCCCATCACATTAACAATTACATTGAGATAAGAGCATCTGTTGTTACAGTTTGATAATTATTTTCAGTTTATGTAACATCCGTTATGGTCCTCACTTCATGTATTTCAATATTAAGTAGCCATTGCATAACTTTTTCAGCAATTGATTGATCATGTATTAAGAATCATGTCTTTCGAGACAAAGAACCACATTATTGTACCCAAGATCCCATCATACCAATAACCGGTACTGTTCTCTTGGTAACTAAAATGAGTCAACTCCGGATCATGTCCTAAGTTACCCTTTCACTCTGGTGCCCTACATTTGGTCACGACCGGCCAGTCCTTAGGAACGGTTAGTGTGCCGAACACGCTACCAATAAATAGTTATTGTATTACTATTTGTAGCAGATAGACCATGTTTACAAAATCTCGAGAGGAAATTGTTTTACATGAGTGTATGTGAGAAGAATATATTTTGTTTTCTAAGTTTTCGGACGATGAACTTGGAATACTATTGTTTTTCTCTTGTGTAGTATTTTCTGTCTCGCTGAATTCTTAAATATAGGGCTTGGAATACCGTTTTGTTATTTTTTCGCTTCCAAAGTTATTTTTTGTTTCTTTTAATGCGTCATTTAAATTATTTTCCATACAAAACAACGGTTTGTACTGGTGTCCTCAAAATAATGGAAATAAGACTTAACCTCAGATGGTATTTAGGTTTAGCATTCATCATATTTGCCCCTTAATTAAAGTTTTGTATATCTTAACATGAGCTTGTGAGGTTTACGACGGGAAGTTTAAGCATCTTTACTTGTAGGTAGGTTCATAAATAACATCACGAGTAAACGATCGACGATACATAAACATATAATGTAACCGGGTTTAAGGTAATTTGTGTCAGTCTAACAGTCAAAGTACTGCCTCATTGGCTGAGTGGTCGCAAGTGCGACTGCCGGGCAAAGGGTCTCGGGTTCGATTCCCGGGTCGGGCAAAGTATTGGGTTTGTAAAAACCTCAGTACACACAACCAATTAATACCTGTCCGTGTTACGGAGTCTGGAAATGTGCCCGGTATATGGCAATAGGCTCACCCCCTATTACATGGGACTCATAACATAAATTATAGTGAAAAGTGGGTATTACATTGTACAGTGGCATTAAGTGCCGTAATGTGCACCTCTGCCTACCCCTTCGGGGATAAAAGGCGTGATATTATGTCAGTTATGTTATTCTAACAGTCAAAGTATTAAACCTGACTAAAGCTGGCTGTAACCTTCCTAATATTACATAAAGTACTTAGATTTAAATCACAATAAACCTCGAAATCATTGTACAAATACAAATATCTAAATGATCTTTTGATTTCAATGTTTAATTATGTGAAATTAGAGACAAATTGCAAAGATAACCTATCGGCTTGAAATGCCATGATTACCCACTTGCCTTGCTGACCTAAGGGTCAAGTAAAATAGCTAGAAAATGTTTGTATAAGTTAGTTTGTACCTTTTCATTTCTGACAATAATAACTAATGTTGTTACTTTATCATTTTACTATATTATCAGTGGAAATTGATTAGTTTTGTGATGGTTATATTCGTATCTCTTGTAGGGTCAAGTAATAGTATGTTTCGACTGAATTATCTATTACTGGAAAGGACTCATATCACAATAGAGAGATATTAATAATATCTGTAACTCTGAATATTAAGTAGCCTTAAATAAAATGTATAGTCCTGTAGTCGATTCTTGTGATACCTGCAATAAAAGCAAGGAAAGTAATAAAGTATTGTACCTTACTATAACCACAGGGTTGATTAAAAACAATTAAGTACTTATTAAAGAAAGAGACTTTATTTATTTATTGGTTGACTAACTATTCCAAATAGTTCTAATGTTAGGTTACACGCAACAAATACAAACTTTCGTGTTACAATCACTTAAAGGTAAACATTACATGCATAAGGAGGTTGTACAAGAAAAACAAAAGTAAACAACTTAAAATTAACAAATAATAACTTACTTTAATTTGAGATTAATAATAAATTAAGATTAATTAGTTCAAATGAAATCCATAAAGCAATTCAATTATAAAAACAATAGGTGTCATGTGAGAGTTGCCCATTCCATCAACAAGGGAAATATGAAAGTCATAGAAGATATTTCAGCAACGTTCTGCTTAATTTAAGTAAGTAGGTACTTAAGCTGTCAAAATGAAAGTCAATTTTTATCACTATAGCTGTTTATTATTTTGCAAATAGATTGTAGGTTTACATTCTATGTCTACTCCTTTGATGAAAAAATAGCGTGATTGGACATACTTTCTTTTTAACAAGATTTTGGGCGAAATATCATTTGTCGTAGCTGTCAAGGGCTTAGAAATTTATTGTTGAAAAACTCGGATTTAGCGACTGCTTAAAGTGTGTAGAAAGTGATAAATGACAACGATTATTCTAAGCAACAACGACTGATGTTAATCGTGAAGAATACGCAGGCATATTGTAAAAACAATTGTTTATAAATGAACTGTAGGTACCTTTGTAGGCAAAGGCAAATAGGTAGGTACATTAACGCTAGTATTTTTGTGAGGCTTTGTAGTTTTTTTTTGGGACAAGCCCGCCACAGTCTTCCAAAACCGCTGCAACTCCTGTAAGCCAGGATCTATAGTAGATACAACCATGAAAATACCGGAACACTGAAGTCCGGCGTGTCCCAGGGACATGAATAACTGTCTTGGTTTCCGCAACGAAGTGAATCAGAAGATATTATAAGAGGAGAAGAAAAACACGATGGTTTCCACTTCCCTCGGTTAATTACTGCAGGAGACAGAATGAGTTACTAAAGGCACAAAAAAGAGACTGTACAACTGAGTGAAGCCCAGTCGCCAAGCATCATGGAAATTAGACTAAAAACTAAGTAGGTCCTATGTGTGAGGTTTTTGTACTTACTGATTATCATCATCATCATCAGCAGTAATACTTCCAATGTTGAACAAAGCCTTCCTCTTAAATGGTTGTTTGCCAAAATGCTCCCGGTTCACCAGTAGTACGGTAACTGAAGTTGGGTCACTGAAAGTGAAAAGGATAATGCTATGTCTATCTCTCGGTGGCTGCTCGAATTTTAAGGACATACCCGGGTATGTTCTTAAAATTCGAGCAGCTAATGACCCAGGTCCTATCCTCCACTTCTCATCAATTTAAACTTTCAATAACGGGTCATGCCGGTGCCCTTTATTCAATACCTAATCAAATCATTAATATTCTTAAATCTACATATCGTCTTTTCAATGAATACGTTTATCTACGATTAATTAATTATCTACATCTTTAAAAAAAAATCATCTAGTTACTTGAATTTCATATTCAATATTTCAAAAAACTTACCGAAATAAATTAAGTACAAATTTTGATCCCAAAATTACTCAAATGTGGTATTATTATCCTCCATTTTAGGCAGCGCCTACCATTACTAAATATATGGAGCGAAACAAAGAAGTAACTTACACCACTGAAATTTAATACCTACTTTGAAGTTTTACCTCGCAGACAATTAGGTATTCTATTAATAAGATATTTGGGACTAAAATTAATTAAAATACGTCTGAAATATTTATATGAACGTTCGACTAGACATGTTAATTTTATATTTAAACTTTGAGACAATGTCTATAAAGCCCATAATACCGTATTACAATTTAAAGCTTTGCAAATATTACTAACTAGCTTGTGCCAGCGGATTCGTCCGCGTTTCCGGGGATAAAAGTATTCTATGTATTATTCCAGACCATTATCTACCTATGTACCAAATTTCATCCCGGTCCCTTTAGCCATTTTGATGTGACTGAGTAACAAACAAACATACACACAAACACACAGTTTTGCAAATATGAAGTTATTCAACATATAGACAGATAGTTTTTTTAATCACCTTTTTTGGGTTCAATGTCGGTGTAGTAACACCTACATTATTATTTTTTTATATTTTTCAATAATTAGGTATAATATAGATAATTTTATTGATCTTCAAACATTACATGTCTTGATTTGTTTAAAAAAGTTTTATTTTAGATGTACTACATATAGATACATAGTGTGCTGATTATCCTACAGTTAAAAATGTAACTAACCGCCTAGTTTGAAAACAAGTAGCTCGTCAGTTATAAATCTAATTATATAGCTATGTACTTTGGTGTATTTATAAGAGAACAGGTTGTTACACATACCAGTAATTTTATAGAATCCAGGTTGGCAACCTCATTGAAAATAGCAGCAGAGTAGTAGGTAATCAACACATCCTCACGTCTGATCATTTTATCGAAAAATACTACTTGGATACGTGATGGTGAAATCTATCTAGCATTTGTAGCGTGCTATATTCATGGTAATTCATTGAAATTGCATTGCATTGTAAGATAGGTTGGAAAATTCAGACTTAAAAATATCAGTATTAATTTTATGAAACAAAATATGTGTTTGGCGATGTTGATAGATTTCCCCTTTCTGCAATTAGGATTTCAACTTACCAAAAATTGGGAGCAGTTACTGTAATCCACATTACAATTTTGTTATTCCTCCAAAGAATTAAAGCCATCATGCCTAGACATGTAATGTAATGTACATACTATATGTATGAGAATCTGTCAGTAGCTAACAAGATTCTAAACAACCAAAATCTTTGATTTTGGACATTAAATCTACATACGTCCATCTCTGATATAGACCCAACTACACTACATACTACATACCAACATGGATCTCTCAGCTTGCAATTCGGTATTTGCTTCACGCATTTCAACATGAAATTCGCTATTTGGTCGATCGTTACGTCTATGCATTGTTAGCTGAGAGCCTTCGAGGCGAGCTTCAGAGCTCCTGTATCTTATTGGGTACAGAGTTAACCAGGCAGACATGTTGATTGGACGGTATGAGACATATCGATGCCTAATGATGTGAATTGGTCTAGGTAGCTGCGTGATAGGCTTGATGTTTAATAGTTTGATGTAGAGGTACAATAATTAAGAAGTTTATTTAGTAAGTAAGTAAGTGCAAGTGACGAGCTATCGTTCTACGTCATACTATTATCACTAGTCTGTCCCTATGTATGCGGTATTTTTAATAGATAGAGTGATTTTTAAGGAAGGTTTATATGTATAATATATACTGCACCCATGCGAAGCCGGGACGGGTCGCTCAGATTTACGGAGCCGAGGAAGACTTAACGATCACTTTGCCTATTCTTCAAATAATGCCGCGAAAAACCTAACATGATGTGCAGGAGAAGGAACGGGATGGTTTTTAATCAGTAAGAGTCTGACACTCCCTCGCGCCTCACCCAAGCGGGAGAAGACATTAAATGAATTTCCCAATAAAAAAAAGATATGTTTCATTTTGTTAAAAAATAATCTGTAAATAAGCCATGTAAAGAATTTTTTTAAAATGAATTAATCTTTGTGAAAGCAAAAAGCGTAACGTAACGCTAAATATTTTTATCTAATTGGAATCCGATCTTTTGTACAAAAATATGTAATTATTTTAATAATCTCGCTCGCGAAAATATGCTGTACCTATTTGTTAAAATAACTAACTAACAAAGACTAAATCGGCTTATGTATTTCTATCTATAACAGTAAGCCGATTTGTAGATATAGAAAATTCTAGAAAACATATCGGGTAAAAAAAACGTAAATTGATAAAACGAACTCGAAGTTTGAACGATTCCGTTGAAATCTCATCGAAGCATTCAAATACTATAGTGCTGCCAAATTCCTGCATCAAGTTGTGGTTGGGTATGTGATTGCTATTGTTATTAAAGTGTGTATACATATTACAGAATACAATGTGCAATTTTCTAAGTTTCTTTTAAAATGAAAAGCCTACGTCATCGGTCTTTGTAATGAAAACACTTTATATAGGTTCGATTTTTTTAACATGCAAAAATGGTACCGTTTTCATATTTTAATGTTACCTATTTATTGGTATAAATCTGTTCTAATTACTTAATTAGAACAGTTTTTGTTAATAATTACTTAATTATTAACAAAAACTGCCACCTTAAACACATCTGTCATTGATTGTTACTAAACATTTAAAATTTAAAATTGCTGACGTGACAGAAAACAATACTAATGTTTTCTTCTCTATCACAAAAGATCTTGAATTTATATCACACGTAAGTATAAATAATTATATAAAAAATAAAAAAATCTCATATGTACCCAACCTTCACAGAAATTCGTTACACTCATCCACTTCTAATAGACTTTTAATAGACTCTTGCAACAACCGTAATAATAGCCTACCGGGCCGTCTACAAGTGCCAACGTATTGCAAGTGCACTTTAATCATATAGTGTCAGAATGCCAACCATTTTGTAACTGTCAACAGAGGACTTCAAACGAGTTTAAGTTTAAAAAATCGGTTCCCAAAGAAGAAAAAAAAAGTTTAAAAATCGAAACGTTAGCGCGTTCCGAGCTCTGCCCTGGTGGCTTACTCTTGAATTCAATCCCGATCGATCGACATTGGTATTGCAAAATTTCGTATTAAAATTACACTTGAGTTGCAACACTAGCGCCCATTGCATCTGTATAGCGTGGATATTAAATGAACTATTATTGAGTTTGTCTCTATATTAAGTACTCTGCATGCTATTGTAACAGCTACGATTGTGGTTGTATACTGTTGTCATTAAATAGTTATCGAGATTTTATTGCATTGAAATTGCATTGACAGTTAATTGGTTTCAAGAGTAAGCGCCCTGATTGGCCTACTCCAATAAACCAACCAATGAGGAGGCTAACAGCGGTCTTTAACTGTTGTGACTGTAAATTTAAATAAATAAATAGGATCTCAGTAATCTTAAGACTCGTACGAAATCCTAGGACAAACAGAAAAGGAAATAGTTTATTATATTCATGTTTTACAACTTTTGCAGTACAAACATGGCGTGCATTTTATTTATGTTTCCGACGTTTAGATTTATTCATACATAGTCGTTTTGTTCACTGAATTATTGTTTGTAAAGATTTATTCGGTATTTATTTATGATTTTGTAGAACGTGCTTATGGAGGCGGATATCGCCTTAAGTAAGTAAAGTGTGGGAGAGCCATGCTTCGGCACGAATGGGCCGGCTCGACTGGAATGATACCACGGCCTCACAGAAAACCGACGTGAAGCAACGCTTGCGTTGTGTTTCGTTGTGTGAGTGAGGTTACCAGAGGCCCATTTACCTTCCCCTTCCCCAATCTCCCCAATCCCTGAATCCCCAACGATCCTCAAACTCCTAATCCCCAAAAAGGCGGTGACGCACTTGTAACGCCTCTGGTGTTCCAGGTGTCCATGGGCGACGCCGATTGCTTACCATCAGGTGATCCGTCTGCTCGTTTACCGGCTTATGCCATAAATAAAGTACCTATAGTCCCACCTAATAGGGGGGTGGGCCGATTGCCGTATACCGGGCATAATTTTCAAACGCCGTACTACTACTGAGATTTTTTTTAAAAAAGGATATCTTTGCTCGACCCGGGCATCGAACCCGAAACCCCTTGCCCGACAGTCGTACCTGCAACCACTCGACCAACGAGGCTGAGAGTTGTCTTACATGTATAACGTTTTGAAACAAAACAATACCCCAACATAAAAAAAACCATGTTACCTACACAATCGCAAATCCCATTTGAAAAACAAATCACTTAAGAGAAATTTCAAATACAAGCCAAATGCCTGATTATAAAGAAAGAATCATTGTTCACATTAGCATTTCACCAATTTGATTTAGCAATGACTCATTGCATTGATAATTCAAATCTATTGGCAATAGTTACACCCACAAAATAGAATCAGATGCTTTCTCCATTCATTATGTCTTGTTATACGTTGATATTTTTGTTCATTATTACAATAGAATTAATTTGGGCATAATTGTAATGGCGTTACTTGGGCAAGAGAATGATGAGAGGTTGTAAAGTCAGTGGATTGCATGAGATGACTCTTTCAAATGATTAAAGATAATTAACTTAAAGTATCATCTCTAGTACCACCAAATAGAAAACATTATTTAAAACTACGTGTAATTAAAGAGTTTTCGAAATTTTTTAACCCTGGAAACAACCTAATCAGTCGATTTTGCAACAACCCAAACGTTGAGGTAGATTTTTTCTTCTAACCACCTACATGGTGTTTTACATAGAAATATTTATTTGAAATATATATTACTTTTACTGTGTTCAATAAAAAATCACATTCGTATCATTAATCGCATCAATAATTATTATTAAATCTTTTCATGTTTAGAAGGATAATTTATTGACCACATTTTTTTTTGATGACCGTGGATCCCTTTATCCCTTATCAAAAGTCGGCTGGCTTTTTAGGGAGAAAGACTATGAAGTGAGGGATTTGTATCTTACTATAACCACCCCGTTGGCCACCCACAGCACCTGTAAGGGGCACTGGGTCCTCTGAAAGAGACCACCTCTAATTCATTGACCACCTACACCAAAGACACACTCTAATATTATTCAACATATCATTTCAAAATTCAGTCACAAACCAGACCTAATCCATTCATTAGGTCTACTTAGACCTAACTAACCATTCTACACCCGGATACACAGGATTGATCAACATCATTGTGAAACAAGTGACCGGCGCATGCGACAGACCCGCCTTCTATTTCGAAAATGGCCGATAACCGCTTGCATTGTCTCATTTTCCGACTTTCGCTGCGCATCTAATGTAATACATAATTGTAGACTACTGTCTGTTTGTACGTACAACTGTTACGACACGCATTCTTGTCACATTGTTAATTCTTTAACTGATTGTTTGATATGTAACTGCCTGTGACAGTTTACTGCGGGATCATGAACCTCTTTTAAATAATGAGAATTTACCACAACCTCCTTGCTTAGGAGGCGGGTTGCAAACCACGACTATGGTACCTGGCTACTACTGAGTTACACGCAGAAAATAAACACTTCGTGTCAATACACGACGTGTAATATCTGTCATTTTCTTAAGTCTAGTAACGTGGTAACCGATTACACACGCACACATAGAAAACAACTGACATTTTTGTGCTACAATCATTTAATTTTCTATATGTTTTTTTCAACATCCTTGGTTGCAGGCCGTACTTTATAAGGTTCAGGGTTATCTTATATTGCTCGTCAAATGTGTAGTCCTAATTGAAATTAACTCTTTGAGTACCCTCATTATAGACACAATTAAAGAACAATAGGTTGCGGTCATCGGTGTCCTCGCGGTGTTTGACAGTTTAATAAACCATCTCAATTCTTAATCGAAAATCTATGGAATAAATAAATGTAACATTAGTTGTATGAAGTTTCTGTCAAAAATCGATCTTAATACACAGATTTAGGGTTTAATTTCAGTTATAAGTCGTGTCTTACAATACCCGCGAAAAGCATTTTTAGATACTGACAAAAGCATTTTTAGGACTTAGTATAAGTTTGTTTTACATTTAAAGTAATCATAATCAAAACGAGTACGCGTTCGATGCGCTGATTGGCCGGCACTAATGAATCAACCAATCAGAGTGTCAACCACGAATAACTATCGCATTCGTAACGTAAGAGTATCGAGTACTAGAGAGCCAAGCACAAATAACTATCGCATTCGTATCGTAACAATATCGAGCGAGTTAAGCGTTCTGATTGGTTGGTTCACTTGACCCGGCCAATAAGCGCTGAACGCGCTCGTGTTACAGTCACATATATTATTGCTCACTATTTTATATTTGTGACTAATAATATTGTCTAAGTATTACACTAAAATGCCAAATAGTAATATTGTGGATTGATTTAGTTTTTCAAACGTGGCAACACTATCCCTTTCGGGAATTCGCGCAGTTTTGCTTTAGACAGCAAAAGATTAATTTTTGTAAAACAACATAAAACAACACCATTTTGGAGACGCGGTTGCTAAAGAAGGAAAAAAAAAACATAAAACAAGTGAATACAAATTATTTTTGAAGAAGTCTGAGTTTTAATTAAGATCACCATCCTTCTGAGCGTTTTACTCGATACTATTACGTTACGAATCCGATAGTTATTCGTGCTTGGCACTCAGAGCGCCGAACGTGGTCTCGTTTCGATAACTTCAAACGAAAAAGGAACATGTACTAAGATGTCTGTTCTGCCTTCATCACGACATGTGTGATACAATTTTTGCAATGTTTTGTGAGAATGTAATGTTGTCTGCCCTTCCGTGATGTTCTATTGTGTACACTTATTGCGGAAAAGATGTTCCTAGTATGTTGCGCTATCGTTTAGGTCAATCTGAACGATGAGACTGAGTAGCGGAACTTTTCTTAGTTTAAAGTTCTTAGAGTAAACATTTTTTAATGACATGTGTTTGAATAATAAACATGTCGACGTTTTGCGATGGTTTTTTTAATGAGATAAGCCGGTAAACGAGCTGACGGATCACTTAATAGTAAGCAATTGGCGCCATGGACACCTAAAATACCAGAGGCGTTACAAGTGCGTTACCAGCCTTTTGGAAATTGGGAAATTGAGGATTGTGGGAGATTTGGGGATTGGGGAGATTGAGGAGGGGGGTAATTGGGCCTCCGGTAACCTCACTCACACGATGAAACACAACGCAAACGTTGTTTCATTTCGGTTTTCTGTGAGGCCGTGGTATCGCTCCGGTCGAGCCGGCGCATTCGTGCCGAAGCATGGCCTCCCTATACACTTAGTTCCCGTTTAATGATGATAGTTATGTAAATGGTATACTATGGAGATCAATTCCCTTAGGTAATCTTACTAAACATTCATACATAACATCACGCCTGCCTTCCATGAGTATAGGCTACTATGGAACGCCAATTGCTACGATTCATACATACCTCTATCGCTTCATCAACAGTCATCAGTCTTTTCATGTATGCTCGTCGGTTAGTGGTACTTTTAATTTGCCTTTCTTTAATATATCGCCAATCTGTTCGATATATGTATGCCTGTCTAGGACGCCCTCGATGGCCCCAAGTATAATAATGTATATCTAAACTCGTAATCATCATAATCATATGTTAAAAGTCGTTCAATACTGAACAAAGACCCATAACCACGTAAGAGTTATTGCGGAGAACCTAACGGGTTACCGAGGCTCCGGCTCCATGTGCAGGAAAAGGAACGGGGTGGGTTTTAGTCAGTAAGAGTCTGACACTCCCTCCCGCCTCACCCAAACGGGAGCAGTCATTCGATGATTTTCCCGCTTAAAAAAAAACACGTTAGAGTTAGGCTCTGCTGGCGAGTTAGGAAAAGTTAATGCTCAAAAACTTAAAGGTTAATTCTTTCAGTCCCTAACTGGCAAATAGCATGTTATAGAAATATACTGAGAATTTTACAAAATTACATTTAAGTATATTGAAAAATAAAGGTCGTTGTTTTACAGGCACTTAAAGAACACTGTCCGTTCTCTTTCAATATGAGTGCAAATTCTTTGAAACTTTGTTAAATGGTTTTATTTTTTTTTCCAGGAACAAGTAGCACCGGTCGAGGAGCCTCAGGACGATGACAAACCAATCAGGTACATATTTGTCAATTTAATTTAGACTTAAATACATTTTAATAAGAATGAAAATTGGTTACGAGTACTATTTCTAATTTTGATTGTTCATTTCTTGTTATTTTTTATTGTTAATATTTTTGTTCGAAATATAAAATCTAAAATAGAACGACTAGTAGTTTATTTTTATGTAAAACAGTCTTTTATTTTAATTATGTCGTCAAATATTTCGATTTGAATTTGGAATTAGTAGTTTGCGTTTAACTTTCTTAAATTTATTTTTAAAATTTTGTAGCATATGTATCGATTTTTTATTAAAATTAGCTTAAATGTTTTTTTTCTTCAAATTAGTCGCAGTGAATGGTAACCATGTGTCGCAACCGAATTCATATTAAAGTTAATATTATTTTATACAGTAGATTATGCTCAAAACGGAAATTCCGACCAAAAAGTTTCCATTATTTGTATTATTAGACACAGAACATTTCTCGAAATGCAATATTCATAAATCATTTATGTTTTCTTTCTTTATTTAAGTTTTCGGAGACCAAATAGCATGCTTCATGCAAAAAGATCTAATATTGCCAGAGTATAAAATGCTGTTCACTGTATGGCATACAGCCAAAATATCCAAATAGCCGAATCCTCTTAAAATTGGACAGAAGTATACAATTTTAAAAATTACTTCAAATTCAGTCAGGTTGTATTAAATCTGATATATTTTCTGTAGTGATGTTCCGAATATCCGTATCCGTATCCGTATCCGCGGATATCCGAGATAAAAGAAAAATCCGTATCCGTATCCGTGTCCGTTACTTTTCACGCGGATCTTTTACGGATCTTTTTCAGGTGATTGAGAAGAATTATTAAATAAAAAACTATAAAATTCCAATCAGATTGTTTTTAATTCTTAAAATCAAATATTTGGCACCTTTATATTGCAAACATTTAGACAGATAGATCTTTATAATGAAAGCAAGATAAAATATCACTTTTATAACAATGAAACAACTAAAACTTTAATCTTTTTTTATAATGTTATTGAGATCAATATTAGCAAATTATAACATTTTTATAACAATGAAAAAACTTAAACTAAATCTTCTCTTTTATATAATAACAGGAATATTTAATTAATATATATATAATATAATTCTATCATCATGAGCACTTTGTCATTGAAAAAAAACTAAAACTTAAACTTCCATTTTTATAATTATGAGATTAATATAAAATCACTTTTGTGTATGAGATAATGGCGAAACACATTCTAATTAAATGATAATTCTAATAAAGTAAATTAATACTGTATCTCACATAAAGTTGAACCATTAGCTTACATGAGTAAAGACAGGCAAAACTAAAAAAGCTTGAAAAAAATAATTATCATAATTGAAATTAAGTAATGGTAAATTGTATTTCAAAAAAAGCAACTTCGCAGCTTTGTCCCCCAAAAGTCTGTTACGATGAGGATCATATACAATACCTGCTGCACTAAAAAATTGTTCACTTGGAACGCTTGTTGCAGGTGATGATAAATATGTGCGAGCAATGGAACTGAGACACCCAAACCTTTTATTGTTAATCTGCCAATACTTTAACTGGTCTTGATCTCTAGGTAATCTTTTTTCTGACGTATATTCTGCGAGCAAGTTAGCTTTTGCATCTGATATTTGATTTTCGGATTGCTCAGCGTCATCATCACTATCTAACATATTAGCAATAGAGTCCTGTAAACTCTGGGAATGTTCTTTTCTAACAATAATTTGTTTGACTCCAGTACTTGTAGTTGCTGTGAGACTTTGTTCAGTTTCTAAATCTGCACGTAGTTTCTCTTTTATTTGTTTTATGAGAATATCGCTAAAGAATTTACTTTTGTACCGTGGGTCTAAAAATGTGGCTACTTGAAACAAAATATTTTTATCAACTTCTGAAAATCGATAATCTAATTCATTTTTTAAAGCAGACACAAAATCCAGAACAGGTGGTACACTGATATTAAGACTTTCCTGGATTTCATCATAAATTTTATTCAATGCTCGTACTAGAGGAATAACGGCGGATATACAAGAGTTCTGTGAGCTCAATGTTTTTGTAATATCGTCTAGAGGCTTCAGCACTTTTACTAAGTCTTGAATTAAAGTCCAGTCATCAGCATTAAATTGATCTATTTTGTTATTCGAAGCATAAAGCGACAGGGAATCTTTGATGCAATCAAGTCTTTCCAACATATGATAGCTGGAATTCCAGCGTGTCGGTGAGTCTTGCAAAACTTTTAAAACTTTTTGATTGAGTCGAACCTGTATTTTTTCCAGTTCTTGTTTTGCCATTGTGGAATGGTTGAAATGTCCTGCAATTTTCCTACATTTTGCGAGTAACACGGAGATTGTATCAACCTTTTTGATAGCCTCTTTAACCACCAAATGTAATTGATGTGCTGTACAGTCGATATTATGTATTTCAGACATAGAACAGGCGCGCTTCATATTGGATCCCCCATCTCGTACCATACAGTGCACATTTTGTTTCTGAATTCCCCATTCATTTAACATACTTTGAAATATTTCTGAAATATAATCACCAGTGTGACGTTCTTCAAGAACATTCGCTTTCAAAACGATATTTTTTCGTTGAAAGTCTTCAGTAATACCATGACATGTTAAAGATAACAATGACACTCCTGATGACGAATCTGACTAGATATCTGATGTGAAGGAGACTTTATCAAAATCTTGTAACATGTTTTTTATTTTTGATGACACTTTATCGTAAAGCTCGCTGCAAACAAGTTCCGTAAAATATTTTCTGCCTTTGAGAACATAGTTTGGAACAATATGATCCATCAATCGTCGAAACCCTAATTGTTCTACATGTTGAAAAGGCAAATCTGATAAAGCCAACATTTCAGCAATCAAATAGTCAATTTTGATTGACTTGGGATTTGTATTATCCCACATTCTAGTTTTTTCCATATATTCATCAAAAAAAGTTTGTTTAAATTCTCATTTTACCGTTTGCAAAGATGTTCCCGGCCGTGGTAGTTCATCGGTACGCTTCTTAGCGGCGTCTTCTTTCAAAAATAAATCATATTCTTCGGGATTTTTTCTTTGTAAATGATTTTTTAAAGAAGTTGTGCCTTTACCCTTCCGCGAATACTTTCCATCACAAATTTTACACTTCGCACATTCATCATTTACTATCAGAAAATATTTCCAAATTACACTAGAAAACTTCTTGGTAGACATTATTTTCAATTTTTATCACAATAATACACAAACGTTATGTCCGCGGCACAGTGTCACACTAAACCATAACCAAAACAAAAGTATTACCCGCGCAATGCAAGTTAAAACGTGTCCTGTCTTGTCCTGCCTGACGTTGCTGCGAGCGAAGACGTCAACTATCGTTTCAAGGTCGCGGGCGCCGACACCAATCGAATAAAATCGAATAAGAAAATAAAGATCCGTATCCGTATCCGTATCCGCGGATCTTTACACTAAATATCCGTATTCAGATCCGTATCCGCGGATATACATTTTTGACGATCCGGCACATCACTAATTTTCTGTCGCCAACAATTTTCGGATAAGGTCACAGTTAAACTGAAATGACAAGACGTTATTAACATAACATCACGCTTTTTATCCCCGATGGGGTAGGCACAGGTGCACATTACGGCACTTATGTCACTGTACAATGTAACACCCACTTTTCACTATTAATTTTATGAATCCTATGTAATAGGGTGTGAGCCTATTGCCATATACCGGGCACGATACCAGTCACCGTGCTACTGCTGAGAATTTTTTAAAAAACTGCATAATAAAAACCTAGTAATAACGTTATTAAGATTTATCAAATATAATTATTTCAAATCTAATTGAATTTAAATTGTATCTGTTATAAGGCAAAGGGCTCTCTATTTGAAATCACTAGTTAAAAGGGTGTATTCCATTGAAAATGTACTCTTCTTCCTACCCCTCAACGGCTCCTGATCCTGATCTGATTGATTAATTCATAATTTCTTTTATCCAATACTTCCAGTCGCAACGACAACGAGCAGTATCGTCCAGGACAGGTGTTCTCCCTGAACACCCAGGAACTGCTGGAGCTGCAGCCGGAGAGGAAGTCACCACTCTCCAGCAACCAGCTGTTGCAGCAGTTATACCGTCCCCAGCAAGAACAGAAGCAGAACCTCCAGCAGATATATTACTTGGAACCCCAAACTCCTCGCCAGGTAAATATAAGTGGTGATGATAACTTCAACACATACGTAAACATAATTAAATACACTTGGGAGCAAAGCTTCGTTGGCTGAGTGGTCGCAATTGCGACTGCCTGGCAAGAGGTCTCGGGTTCGATTCCCGGGTCGAGCAAAGTATTACTGGATTTAAAAAAGAAAAATCTTAATAGTAGCACGGAGTCTGGAACTGTGTCCGCTAGATGGCAATACGCTCACCCCCTATTACATGGGACTCAAAACATAAATAGTGAAAAGTGGGTGTTATATTGTACAGTGGCATAATGTGCACCGCTGCCTACCCCTTCGAAGATAAAAGGCGTGATGTTATGTTATGTTAAGAGCAAAGCTTTTAATAATTTTATCGAAACCCACAAAATATTCTTCAACAAACGGAAAAGAAAACCGCTAGAGGTTCCGTTTGTTTGCTCCCATGTGTATTAATTACTATGCTTATATCCCATTTCTTAGCGCTGAATATTAGAGCTTCATTGCTTTTTAACGATAGCCGTACGCTTGCTTACGTTTGTACGCTGCACCTATAAATATTAAGACCCTCTTAAGAATTAAGAACCTCCTCCTTTTTTTAAGTCATTTAAAAATAGGGTATGTTTCCTCTAAACTTAAATTTGATCAGACTATAAAATTAAAGTTTTATACAAGAACACAATTTGATTTTTAGTATTTACCGTAAGCAACTTATCCATATTTATGATTTCAAATCTAAAAATATAATCCACTCCTTTTATAAATAAAATATCACAAATACAATATATAATACAAACAAAAAAAAAATGAATATGTAATTTTCTCGAATACAATCTGACAGCTGCCAGATATTTTCGCGTCTAAGTTTAGCATCATCGCGATATGTCTGAGGAATAAATACACTTTGAAATTCCTAAAAATCTTTTCTAAGTTCTCTATCGCTATATTTAACTTGGCATTTACGTCAACAGGTGTCATACCAGCCATCTTCTCATGCCGTCATCGCGCGTCCTGACTACTCTTCGAACGGTGGGGAAGCTTCAGTAGGAGCCGCTTTGTCCGTCAGTGACTCAGGATCGAACCCCAGCGCATACAATCAAGATTTCTTGGCCTTGCTCGGGCAACCACCCTTGAGATCGTCTGAAGAACCCCTTCAACAATTATACTCCCAACCCCAACCAGTCCAGCAAATTCAGCAAGTGCAGCAGTCCTCCAATGTACAGAGCGTGGCACCTCAATATCAGCAGGTTAGCTAAATTGTGTTATTTTCCGAATATTGGCTTTAAAAGTCAATTAGTGAAACACAGAACTATTTGTTTTAATATTAAAAATCTTAAAATGTTTAATTTTACATCTACAGGTCGATCGTTACGTCACAAAGCCAAGCAAGAAATCGAAGCTGAGAAACAAGGTTCAAGTGGCGCCTCCCCAGCCTTCTGCTGCTCCTCAACAGTACCTAATCGAGACCACGAACGTTCAACAACAACAACAACAACCACAGTCTATTCAGCAGTCGCCTCTGTACAATCAACCTCTTCAGCCTCAAAGAGTACCCCAAGCTTTACGCTACGTCCAAGTCCCACAAAGTCAAGCTGCGTCCCAACAAGTTTTATACGAACGTCCTGAATCACAGGGCTTGAAGGTAGTTCCCGCTCCTAAACTGCAGCAAATCCCACAACAACTACCCAGGGCTCAAGTCAGCTATAGAATAGTGCCTCAATACCAACAACAACCTGAAGCCACACCAAAACAATATAGAATCTACGAAGCCCCGAGACAAGTTGTTAGACCACAAGAACAGCGTCTGTCTAGCCAGAGCATTGAACGACCTGTCGCATATTTGAAACGATTCCCCGACGTCGACAAAATGCGAACTTTGAAAATCTACAATCCCTCTGAAGGTGCACCTCAACCAAGTCAACAACCTGGACAACCTCAACTCATCGGCGATCAGTACTACCTTCGTCCATTGTACCGACCCATTGAACAGCAACGAGCACGCTACGATGTGTCTGCTCAAATTAAGCCCGAGCAATCAAGAGTGTCCGAATCAGCAAAAGCACCGCAGTCATCGATTTACGTGAGCAAAAATGTAGTTCCTAGAAAACCAGTGAGGCCACAACAACTGTACAGGGAACAACAGCCCTCAAGTGTCGAACAAGTAAGCCTGGAGCAACATGGACAGAGTTTGGAGGAACAGAGAGCGCAACTGCCTCCTCCTAAGAACAACAAGGCCTATACTCCTGAGGAGTTCGCAGCCTTGGTAGCAGCAGGCTACTCTGTTACCCCTGTACCAGTTAGCGCAAGCGCGATCAACCTTCAAGAGGCGCAGTCTAGATCGTCAGTGGAATCAGTGACGATGCATCCAAAACGCCGACCGATCATGGCACCCCGACGTCACCAATATCTGCCCCTTAGAGGAGATGATGCGCCTTAGAAATAATGACCCTGCTGTAAATAGGTTACTTTTAGTATTGTAAAATAAAACTAAGTGATATTCGTTTAAATTCTGTTTTATTACCCGCATATAAAATAATTATCTGAAGCAAACATAGCTACATTAGTGCCTTCAGCATAATTGTGACCACGGCCAGCGAGCGTTGGTATTCATTACGTTTTCATGAAAACCGCAACTGAATGTCCGCAAACAGGAAAGATATTATTCCGACTTCAACGTTATTTACCACTGCATTCACAGCTATGTTTCTTGTAAAAACTTTATATTTGCATTTTGAAACTCGACACTAGTTGTTAGCATTAAGACTGAAATTATATGGTACTACGCTTTTTATGTGTCTGTGAACCATAAAACACTTATTCACAAAATCCTCGCTTCAAAAAAGTGATGAATCTTCATTTTTATAAGCCATTTCATTTAGTGGTTTTCTCTGTGTATTTTCCGAGGCATTTTCGCGCAATACAGCAATTCATTCGAGCTATGAGCACGCGTTTTATGTTTGTTTGCGGAGATAATCTTTATCCTGAATATCGATCCTTAATCTCATTTTCTTTCTTCACTTAAACTATGACGAAGTTTTGATTAAACGGAATTTTGTTAGACGTTTGTTTTGATTGTTTAATCACAATAAAAAACGAAGTACGTAGTCTAGAAACTATACGAATTGTATAGGTAGGTACGTTATGAAAATTGTTGGGGTTTCTACAAATTACTTTATTAAATTCATTGAGTACTTACAAACTTTGCAAATGTTTTAGCACTTTCTTAAAGGAATATTATTATATTGACAGTCTAAATGTTTGTTTGTGACTTCAAGTGTTAACGTGTTTTTGTTGGTAAGCCTACACTTTTAGTAAAGTAAAAAGTAAAATGGTAAACCATTGGTTAGGGTAAGATCATATGAAGTATTCGTATACATTATATCTACACTTTATTCCATATTATTATTGCACCAACAAAAAGAATATCGAGATTATGGTATAAAAAACATCGTGATTGTATTCGTACTCAATTTCACACATAGTGAGTTTGATATTTGGGTACACGACAATCGCAAGCGATAGAAAAATGTATAGAAATGAATATTTTGATCAATATGTCAAGCCTTCGAGACGTATTCGTTTGAATTATTCACTATTCATTTCTCGCGTTTGAATGACATTTTTTGCAAATGTAAATCATGATGTTATGGGATCTAGTTCTAAGAGAATTTTATGTTTATACAATCAAAATGTAAGTTATTACGTAATTTCCACGTTTATATCATTGAATACCATGTATCTTCCAATACTTTAATGTAAGTAACATTTTAGATATTTTTATTACTCATATTTTATTTTACCGACTGACTGCTTCGTTGGCCGAGTGGTCGTAAGTGCGACTGCCGGGCAAGGGGTCTCGGGTTCGATTCCAGGGTCGGGCAAAGTACTACTGTGTATTTTATAAATTCTCTGTAGTAGCACGAAGTCTGGAATTGTGCCTGGTATATGACAATAGGCTCACCCCCTATTACATGGAACTCATAAAGTCATAACATAAATAGTGAACTTTTCACTGTGGGTGTTATATTGCACAGTGGCATAATGGATACCCCTTCAGGGATAAAAGGCGTGATGTTATGTTATGTTATGTATTTTATTTTATTAATTTGGCCCACCAACAATTGGTTACACTGATACAATATAGGGTTACATTTACAAAAACTGAAATACTAATGCATCAATCTATTATAGGTAAGCACAACATGCATAATGGTTTATCACTATGATCAGAGACAGGCAAATCCAACCATTGATATGGATTTAACATTCAAAATAACTAAGAAGAATTAGTATCGGAGACAAATTAAATATTAAACTTACTTAACTATATATCAAAAACAAATAAAATCAAATTATCCAAGAAATTATACTTTCGTAGCCTTCAGTACATCTTTTATCAGAAATAACGGAGTACGAGGGCAGGCGTCACTCACTAAAGAATTTCTAATATTAACGTCGCGTCGCTGCTGAACCGAATTTTTCGATTTACTCATGACAAATGGTGAAAGTTTCCGAGGACTCCTCTCAGCCGATTCCTTATAAAATAGTCCTGTTTTTACGATCCTTTGTCTATGTTCAAAGGATTTTTTGAGGATGATGACTTGGTTAGAGAGGGCTGTGTTGAAAGTAGTTGAATTATAAAATAAAATTTCACGTAATCTTTCAGTAACCCATACATATCATTGTAGTATAAATCCGCCCTGTGGATAACAGATATACAGGGTGGCCAAAAAGTCGTGGATCAAACGAAACAGGGAGACAAAGGAAGTAATTTCCAACAAAAAATCTTTCTCCAGCATGGCCATAACTTCATTGCACGAAAAGATATGAATTATTTTTGTTTTTTATGCTATCGTAGTACCTAATATTCCAAAACAACATCTAATTACACTTCATCAACAGCCTATAAGTGGCCACTGCTGACCAAAAGCCTCTTCTTGCACGGAGAAGGTATGAGCAATAAACACTACGCTTGTTCAATACGGGTAGGCGATTTACAACTTATAATTAGAAATTGTATCTCAACGATTATGATGATGTTGTCTTTCACAGTTAGTCAGTGGTATTTAAATAATCATATTACATACTCGGAAAAAGTCACATTGGTACTAACCGTTGGTCGTACCCTCAATGACCCTCATGCATGGGAACCGAGCGTCTTAAACCTCTGATCTACCTCTACCACTATATCACACTACGAACGTTACTGAAAAATAATTTGAAATACCTGATGCCTACCTCGTAAGTTTACAATCTTACGTAATTTCCAAATTAAAAGAAATAAATAAAATGACATAACATAGCATCATATGCCTTTTATTCCCGAAGGGGTAGGCAGAGGTACACATTATGCCACTGTACAATATAACATCCACAGTGAAAAGTTCACTATTTATGTTATGAGTCCCATGTAATAGGGGGTGAGCCTATTGTCATATACCGGGCACAATTCCAGACTCCGTACTACTACTGAGATTTTTTTTTAAAACCCCGTAATATTTTGCCTGACCCGGGAATCGAACCCTCTTATCCGTCAGTGGCACTCGCGACCACTCGGCCAACAAGGCAGAGGCAAATAAAAATAATATTATAATTATATCAAAATGTAAAAGTACACAATCCGGATGATATATTTTCTTTTAAACGAAGATCCCAATTACCTCTGTTTGCTTAAGAATACGTATAGTAAACAATGTATAGCCGTAAGCAAGATTAGGCCTTTATCTTACCTTACCTTCTTCGGAACAAAAAAATGTTTTTCTTTAGCTAAAAATACTCTAATTACATACTTGCTCTGTGTTTTTATGAAGCTCTTTGTTTCTTACTAAGATGTACCTAATCTGGAATAGTAATAATGTTGGTTCAAGATTTCTTATGTACCGAATTATTTTATAAGTATAGGATAATTATCTTAATTAGCTTTGTACGTAGATGAGGTTCTGAGAAATAGAAATAAGTCGCAGATATAAAAGGTCAATGGTTATTGTACCTACTTTTATTGTACCTACTTGGTTGATGTTGATGTTGTAGTTGATAGACTCGGAGAACCTAACGGGTAACCGGGGCTCCGGCTCGACGTGCAGGAGAAGGAACGGGGTGGTTTTTAGTCAGTAAAAATCTGACACTCCCGTCTCACCCAGGCAGGAGCAGTCATTCGATGATTTTCCCCCTTAAAAAAGCCATGGTTTAGATTCACAAATCAGTCCGGCAGCTGCGCTGCAATCGATGTTTAGGTTGTTTATCCTAAACAGCTGAACTAATTTGAATGAATTTTTGTTTATACATTCAAGTGGATATGCAGGACAACGTCTGTTGGGTCCGCTAGTATCTAAGTAAAATAATGATAGTTATCATGGTTTGTGTTATTGTTGTTTGACAATTGCTAGGATATAACTGTCAATTCGGACTTTTGAAGTAATCTTGTTCGCCTTCTTACTTACAGTATGTAAATGGGTACGTGATGTGTTTTAGTCTGTGTCTTCGGTCCCGAAGACGCAGACTAAAGTTTTTGTTTTTATAATTGTAATCGTATTTGTTTTCGTGTTATTCATGTAGTATCAGGCTTGAGGAGTTAATTACAACTATTATTACAAGACGTTACTATTATTACAACCAATTATTACAGTTTTTTACTATCACCTGACTTCGTTTTTTGGAAATGTTTCGTTTAGACCCTGTTTAGTTTTCCTGTCGTTATTGCCCAAAAGTGACTCATAAATAATCATCTTTTAATGACAGTATATTACTGGGTTTTTAAAAATCTCAGTAGTAGCACGGAGTCTGGAAATGTGCCCGGTATATGGCAATAGGCTCATCCCCTATTACATGGGAGTCATAACATAAATACTGAAAATTAGGTGTTACATTGTATAGTGGCATTATGTGCCGTAATGTGCACCTCTGCCTACCCCTTCGGGAATAAAAGGCGTGATGTTATGTTATGTTTAATGACAGTACTAACCAAATTACACAGAGGCTGTACCATGGAGCAATAAAGCAAGTTGCGTGGTAGGACGGGGTGATGCGGCAAATTGATTCGATTACCCACAGAGCGCTGCACTGCGCTACTCTAATTACCTTTTAATTTTATCATATTGCTCTTCAATATCGGTAATTACAATCAAGGCTTACTTGTTAGTCTAAGGTTTGATATGTCTTTTATTCCTTTACATAGTAGAAATGCAAACATACTCAGATGTGTGTTTATACAACGCCCACGTCCATACTTATTCCACACTAGTGATTCTGGTGCGGTCTCGCCCGCTCTGCTTGGTTCCTATTGATTTTAGAGTGATGTTTTGTAGCCTACGTATATGAAGGTAAATAAATGCAATATCCGACACAAAAATAATTATTCAAATCCGATCAGTAGTTCCCGAGATTAACAAACAAACCCTTTATATATAATAGTAATAATATTAACGTCATGTGCCACTCGATTCGTATTCCAGGTACAATTTCAGACACCGCGGAAAACCTAACGGGTTGCCGGGGCTCGGGTTCGAAGAGCAGAAGTAGGAACGGGGTGGTTTTTAGTCAGTAAGTCTGATACTCCTCTCGCGGGAGAAGTCATTGGATGATTTTCACCCCTCAAAAATAAAAAGGCACAATTTCAAACTACATGCGTGTCAGCACGGTATTTATCGAAAAATAGTGCCTACTTAATAAGGTTGGTTATCTTAAAAGTAAAGAGAATTGAACTAAGAAAGAAAGAATAACACAAACGTGGTTAGCTAAATAAAACCGTTTAATATCTACTTAGGTACTTCATTCATTTATTTTATTTAATAAAACTTAATAAAATCGAACCCAAATTAAATAAAAGTCTTCAAATAACTACTATGTAGTATATTAGCAACAATGCGGAACACAGTTAAAAGGTTTCTAGCATTTAGGTAGTTCTTGGTCAACGTCGACCTTTAGTGATGTGAAAAACCTAAAAATATAGGTATCGATAAAGATTAGATACCTCCTTCGTTAGGTTAGATATTTTCAAAAAAAGAATAATTGGGTTTTTTACTAGGTTTGAAAAAAACCTCAGTAGTAGCACGGAGTTCTGGAAATATGCCCAGTATGTGGCAATAGGCTCACCCCCTATTACATGGGACTCAAAACATAAATAGTGAAAAGTGGGTGTTGTTACATTGTACAGTGGCATTAAGTGCCGTAATGTGCACCTTTGCCTACCCATTAAGGAAAAAAAGCGTGATGTTATGTTATGTTATGAATTACTGAGTTTTCTGATTTTCTTTTTTTACCTCTAAATTCTTAATTATAGCTCGTAGTTTGTAATTCTGAACGTATTATGACACTAATAAGCAAACGATCTAAGACCGATGTTGGAGAAACTAGACTCGGGTTTAGTTCACCGTTTGAGTAAAATATTGTTTCCCAAAGCCTGCAATGGTTTGCTCATAGCTTATGTGGATTACCTAACTTGATATTATTATTTCCTTATTACATAGGCTTCACTGTTGTGAAGCTTGTAGTATTTCTCGCTGGTGAGGTATGTTACCTCACCAGCGAGAAATGGCTGATTCATTTACAGTACACAATTCTGTCAACCAAAGGCGTGATGTCAATTCCTCTCGGCCTAAATTTCGGTTTCGGCCTAAACGCTGTCGAAACCAAACTTTGAAAGCGTGCTTATACACGCCAATATGTGAGAGTGGACAGTCCCGGTACTCGGTCGTTTGAGGACATGCAAACGAGTATCGATTTATTATCCAACGTTGTTTGTAAATGGACCAGCTTTAAATGGAAAATACTATTAGAATTTCAGAACTGTATATTGTTGTTGAGTTTTATTTTAAGCTAAGCATACACAATTCATGTTAGGTAAGATAAGTTGTGTTCTTATGAAAATTAAATTTAAAAAAGTTTATATTAAAAAGTACAGTTGCAGAATAATAATAGTTATGTTTAAATTATGTATTTTTGCTTATATGGGACTATGTACCTTTATTTTATAAGGTGAACTTATTTTAATCCCAAAAAAAATAATGACGGATTTTGTTTTATCGATAAAATCAAAAAACATCGACGCGTCTTGGGTCTAACAAGTCAAGCCCTATTTTATACGGTCCTCATAAGATCGGAAACAAAGATTTGCTTTCAGTATAATGCCGTTAAAACGTGTTTCGAATTCCCAACAAAACAATTTTGGAAAAACTTTTAGATATTTTTGCACAATACTTTATTACTTAATACTTTTACTATGTTGCTGTGTGATACATAGTGTTCATATACTATCTACTATTACTGTTTCAATATGTTGAGACGGTATTGTCACAACTTCTATTCTTCCGTCGGACTATTTTTTCCTTTCTTTAAAAATTAATGTTTCTTAAGAGAAATCTTTCTTTTCTTAGAAGTCTTTAAGAGCAATACAAGATCTGTGCATTACAACCGAGTTTTGACAGATACTTCATAAAACTAATACATCAATAATTTCGTTGACCTTATAAGACATTCGACAGAGATAAGGCACTAGCACTCTCATCAACCTGGACATTTAAACTGCGGTCTATCTCCTAAGCATAGACATTTTTGGCACTAACTCTCTTTTGCAGAAGAGGCTAACATCTAGCAGTGGACTGGTTTTGGTTTACCCTTTACTTCATGATCCCATTTGATAGTGTAAATAGGCGTTTACAAAAAATAACATTGTTTTATATACTTACTATTATATTACCTTGACAAAACATCAGAAGTCCAAGCTCAAGATTTGCCAGCGGGCCATGGAGCGTATCTTAGGAATTCGACTATCGGACAGAATAAGGAACACCACGCTGCGCTCCACGACTAAAACCGTTGACGTTGGTCATAAAGTCGCAGGCTTGAAGTGGAACTGGGCTGGTCATGTCTGCCGCATGCTAGACATCGCGGCAGGTCCAAAAGGAGATGGCGAGACGAATTGGACCATCTATGACAAGTATTAGCCGCCAAAAGCTTTACATAGAGAGAAGTGGAAGGAGGGTTTTTTTAAGGGGGAAAAATCCTCAAATGACTTAGAAGTCATTTGATGATTTTTCCCCTCAGAGGAGTCAGACTCTTACTGATTAAAAACCACCCCGTTTCTATTCCTGCACTTCAAGCCGGTGCCCCGGTAACCTGTTAAGTTCTCCGCGGCTAGGCCTAGCTCCGTATCAGCATCAGCCCTATTAGGCCAGGCCTTTGCCCTGCAGTGGAACGATCATGGCTGAAATAATAAATTATATTAGACAAACCAATCTAAAGTAAACAAGTGAAGCAATTATAATTCAATTCTTACTTCGAAGTGAAGCCAACAAGTTTTTAATTTAACGAGAAAACTTCGTGATTCCCTTGGTGAGTGTACCGGCTTCTAGCTGTGACTGACAGAGAGAAATTGCTAGTTATTTGTCCACTAAGAATATGTTATTTTCCTAATATCCAACTATATAAATATACCACTCATGATCGTAGCCACGGTGGGGCAGAATAGGGCAGTTGCCCCGCCCAAGCTTAGATCTGACAAGTACCTAACCAAAAATATCTCTTTATTTCGTTTGTATATATAGATTTGTATTTTTGTTTAAATTTTTTTTAAAAAACGTTGCTCCACACTAGGATTTTCTCCTGTGTCGTGGGTGCGTTTACAAACATACAAGTTCACATACACAATGACACCCAGACCCGAAACAACAATTTGTGGATCACACAAAGTGTTGTCCCGTGCGGGAATCGAACCCGCGACACGTTGCATGGCAGCCGGATATATTTAATTTGTCAAAGGTATCCTTTCGTAAGTCGCTTATTCAAATACTCACTAGTGTGTGACTCTTATAGCATTATTATTTTTCTTAATTATTGCTTTATATAAATTTTTCTTGATTGTTTAATTTTATTTTATATTGTTCACTCTCCTACTTTTACCTGACGCATGCTGAAAAACTCTGTTATTGGCTTAAGTTTCCATGCCTTGTCATTATTATAGATGTAGCATTTAATAAATAAGCTGTTGAGTTTTCTGTAATAAAAATAAATAAATAAATAAATATATGTTGGAGATTTCTCCTCATTCGGTGGTGACATTCTATTGAAACACTAAAAGAGCTTATTTAAAAAGTATATTTCACAGAAAAACACTTGAGAACAATCACTTTATCACTCACAATCAATTTGCAAATAATTATTAATAAACAAAACAAAAGTAAATAATAGGGTAGATCATTAATTTAAGTGAATAACAAAATTAGACAAATTAAATCAATTCAACAACATAAATAATATAAATCAAATCAGTAAATTAATAATAAACCAATAATCAATAATAAAAATAAAATAAAATAAAGCAAATAACAGAGTAAATAGAAAGCAAACAAAAATAACAATTGTAAACAAAATAAATTAAAGTAAATAATGAGAATAACAATCTCACGACAAAAACTCAGAGCGTGTATTACGCAGGAGCGTTCCGTCTCGTACGGCGACTCACTCGCTTCTGAGCTTGGGAGCGTGTAGGCGTGTCTTTTATAGTAATGACATCGAGTGGGGGCGAGTCACGTGATGTTTACACTCAGTAATACACCTTTTTGTTGTGATTTATCGTGCGCGCTGACACGGCCATACTGCACTTGACGCGTCCCTGCGTCAATTTGATTCTGTAAAAACATTACATTATATTACAAGACTTGATTCATTCATTAATCTATAACAGTTAAACTACCAACTCTCGAAGCTGGTGTTCAATATTAGGCCTCGACGCCTTTTATTTACTAGAACAGCCAAGCCTTCACGCTGGTGTTCAACAAAACAACCGAGCCTTCACGCTGGTTTTTAATACAACTACCAAGCCTTCACGCTGGTATTCAACAAAACAACCAAGCCTTCACGCTGGTATTTAACGTAACAACCAAGCCTTCACGCTGGTATTCAATATTAGGCCTCAACGCCTTTTTACTAATAAAACAAGCTTCCAACCTTACCCGAGTAACCAGGTCTTAATCTTGGTGATAAAAGAAAACTTTCTTAAAAATTATTCCTCTTCTGCTGACACCTCTTCCGCTGACACTGCAATCTCATTTTGCTTTCCGAAGTCTGGAGCGGCTCGTAGATTTTCATGGGCTACTTTTCTTGGTCGTCCACGACCCGTAATTTTCCTAACCTCATACCGGTCATGAGGAAGAACTTTCTTCACTTCATAAGGACCCCCAAACTTTTGACTTAATTTTGTACCTAATCGAACAGGTTCTTTTACCAAAACATACTGTCCTTTATCGAACCTTTTTACTTTTGCTCTAGTACTGTCGAATTTTTCTTTAGATTTTTCTCCCTGTTCGGTCATCCTTTCAAAAACGACTTTCCTCAGTGATTGAGGATCAACCCTTTCATTCTCTTCGTCGATAATTGAAATTAATTCTGGGGGTACACTTCCATTCTTACCTGTCAATAGTTCGATTGGCGTTTTACCTGTCGCTTTCGATGCAGTACAATTGATAGCGAGTTGTAATGCGCCTAAAGCACTTTCCCAGTGATCTTTTTGAATACTGCTTATTACAGTAAGACCATCCTTGATGACACGCATTACTCTTTCTGCTTGACCATTTGCTCTGCTGGTATAGGCTGCAGTGTGGTGTAGTTCAATTTTATATTGCTTACAATATTTTTCATATTGTGACACAAATGCACCATCACCGTCTACTATGATTCTTTTCGGTGCTCCAAAAAGAAATATAATTTCTTTTAGGTGTTGCAGCGCGGATTCTTGATTTTTCTTAGTAGAATATTTTAAAATAACAAATTTAGAAAAGGCATCTACGGCGACAAAAACGTATTCTTTTTCAGATGAAGGTCCACTTAGTTTTCCGGTGATATCTATGTGAAGTGTATGAAATGGTTCTGCAATTTTTTTAATAGGGTGTAACTCTACTTGCGTTGCACCCGATGTTCCCTTCATGGTTTTGCAGACTACGCAATTATCTACAAAATTACGTACCTTAGAACACATTTTGTCGAACCAAAAGTGTTCTTTTAACTTCTGGAGTGTTTTTTCCCAACCGAAGTGTTTTAAGGCCTCATGATAATGATTTATTAGACTCCATTGGTAAGATTGGGGAACTACTTTCAAAACCTTGGTCTTTTGGTTGTCCAATTTGATCTTCTGGCACAAAACTTCATCTTTGATAAGATAGTCAGTTTCGTGGCAGTCTCCCTGTTTGATACTTTGAATAATCTTACTCAATGCGGGGTCTTTGAGCTGTTCCATAATTAACCAATCCTTATCGGAACTCAAACTGAGTATTTTTTGGGTTACATGGTTTCTACTAAAGAAGTCAGCGTGTTTTAATCTTTCCCCTTTGCGATATTCGACTTCAAAGTCAAAATTCTGCAGGAAAGACCACCACCGATGTACACGCGGCAGCAACTCTTGTTTATATCGAGATGCTTTTAAAGCATTGCAGTCGGTGACAACTGTAAACTTTCTTCCATACAAAAAGTGACGAAAGTGTTTGATCGATCTCACTACAGCCAAGGTTTCCAGTTCGTATGAATGATAATTTGATTCAGCTTTGGTTGTTCTTTGGCTGAAGTAACCAACTACACTTTGTCGTCCATCTAAAATTTGTATCAGAACAGCTCCAAAACCCAGAGCACTTGCATCTGTATGGAGCTCAATTGGTATTCCTTCCTTGAATATTGTGAGGAGAGGTGCACAAGTTAAATAATTAATTATTTTCATTCTTGCTGCCTCGTGACGATCAGTCCACGTCCATTTTACTCCTGATTTTGTCAATTCGTAAAGAGGTGCCATTTCTGAAGAGAAATTTGGTACAAATTTCCGGAAGTATCCCGCTAATCCATTGAATTGTCTAAGTTGTTTGACATTTTCTGGAATAGGGGATCTTGCTAAGGCTTCTACCTTCAAAGGGTCGGGTCTTATTTGCCCATCAGCTATGACATATCCCAAATACTGTATCGACTTTTTCATAAATGAGCATTTCTTTAGATTTATTGCAAATCCTGAGTTACTTAGAGCTTGTAGCACTAAGTCTAGCCTTTGTAAGGTCTCAGCTATTGATTTGCCAGATACAAGAACATCGTCCATGTAGACAAGAGCTGCTTCTCCGATAAGAGATCCTAGGGCCTTGTTTATACACCTTTGGTAAACGGATGGAGCGTTAGTTAGTCCAAAAGGCATAGTAAGGTACTCGTACTGCCCATCTGGAGTTATGAAGGCAGTTTTTTCAATCGAGTCTTCAGCCACAGGAATTTGGTGAAAACCAGACGCCATATCAAGGCAGCAGAAATATTTGGCATCAGCAAGTTGATCCAGTTGATCAGAGATCAGAGGTAGTGGATAGTGATCTCGAACGGTGTTTGCGTTCAACTCACGATAGTCGACGCATAAGCGATCCTGGCCATTTTTCTTTTTCACTAGAATGATGGGGCTTGCAAAAGGAGAATTACTCTCTCTTATGATCCCGTTATCCAACAAGTCTTGAATGATTTGTTTGACTTTTTCTCTTTCAACTGGAGCCATTCTGTAGGGACGCCTTTCCACTACTTTATCAGGGTTTTTCAGCCTGATGCTGAGCTTGCCAGTTGTTACTCTGTTAGATGAAATACCTTCAACGAAAGAATGTTGATATTTCTTAAGTATTTGTAACAGGGTGGTATGTTCTTCTTCACTGAGATCAGTATCAATATGCATGGTACTAATTTCATTCAATTGAAGACAAGTTGATTGCTCCTGGTTGCGGCTTACAATAGTGCCTTTATTCGATAGCTCTACTGTAATTCCAGGGATACCCAAGAGATCGTTACCGACCAATACTTGTGTAGGTAATTGGTTGTCGAGTACCACGCAAAAATCCATTTCAATTAAAATGGAATTTATTTTGCAGTTCACTTTTATTTGAGTATAAGAGTAAACTGGTACTGGACCTATTCCTTTGAAGCATCTTGAGATGCTCGTTCTTTGTCCTGGAATACGTAATGCTACAGATTCTTGCACTAAAGAACAGTCTGCACCGCTATCAAATATGCCTTCAAAAGTATTTTGTCCGATTTGTACAAAGATCGTGTTATGTGACTTAACTGGGTAATTTTGACAAAGATTAACCTTTTTGTTACGCTGCTCATCAGCCATCCTCTTAAAACAAGTTTCTGCGGTGTGTCGTGATCCTTTACAGTAGGAACATTCCTTGTTTGATGGTGCAGCTGTATCATTTGATGAAGATGAAGCAGGTGTTGCAGATGTTCCCTTACGAATGGCGTTTTCTAAGCAATAACGGGCAAAATGACCAGTTTTACCACAAACATAACAAGTAAGATTGGGTCTATCACGACTCGAGTCTAGACGAGGTCGTTTATGGTAATCACTTGTTTTAAAGGCTGGTACAATTTTGCGCTTACGAAATGTTTTGGCTATAGCAATTAACTCAGGAACCGACTTTGACTTGCTATTTAGCAGTTCGGTTCGAATGCGTTCATCACTTATGCTTCCAATAACAAATTCTACTGCGTCTTGTTCCGTTGGATTGGGTTTAACAATTCTTTTGAACATTCTCCACACGTTTGAGATAAAATCTTGGATATTGTCCGCATCTTCAATATTATAATTTTTATAACGTAAAATATCCGCAAAGTATCTCGATTCGGGTTCAAAAGTTTGCAGCATATCATCACGCATCTCGGTCCAGGTGGTTGTCCTGAGAAGGCTACTATCTGCCCACGTCTTTGCACGACCTTTTAGAACACTAGCTGCTTTTAATCGTACTTCATGATCTAGAAGTCCGTATTCAGCTTGAGTTCTCGTGATGAGATCAACCCAATCTCGAACGTCAGTGTTAGCATCGGGATCGTATGCAGGAAAATAGACATCCGATATACGAACCCGCTTGTTTTCCTCTGATTTCATGAGGGTTAACATTTCTGTCAAGGTCGTACGATGGTCATAAGATAGCTGAGCCATCATATTACTCATTGTACTTTGGAATGCATTTGCCATAGCCTGGATGACGTCATTAGATTGTTTCTGGCCACGTGGTGTCCCATCTTCTGATGTTGGAGATTTCTCCTCATTCGGTGGTGACATTCTATTGAAACACTAAAAGAGCTTATTTAAAAAGTATATTTCACAGAAAAACACTTGAGAACAATCACTTTATCACTCACAATCAATTGCAAATAATTATTAATAAACAAAACAAAAGTAAATAATAGGGTAGATCATTAATTTAAGTGAATAACAAAATTAGACAAATTAAATCAATTCAACAACATAAATAATATAAATCAAATCAGTAAATTAATAATAAACCAATAATCAATAATAAAAATAAAATAAAATAAAGCAAATAACAGAGTAAATAGAAAGCAAACAAAAATAACAATTGTAAACAAAATAAATTAAAGTAAATAATGAGAATAACAATCTCACGACAAAAACTCAGAGCGTGTATTACGCAGGAGCGTTCCGTCTCGTACGGCGACTCACTCGCTTCTGAGCTTGGGAGCGTGTAGGCGTGTCTTTTATAGTAATGACATCGAGTGGGGGCGAGTCACGTGATGTTTACACTCAGTAATACACCTTTTTGTTGTGATTTATCGTGCGCGCTGACATATATAGATTTGTATTTTTGTTTAAATTTTTTTTAAAAAACGTTGCTCCACACTAGGATTTTCTCCTGTGTCGTGGGTGCGTTTACAAACATACAAGTTCACATACACAATGACACCCAGACCCGAAACAACAATTTGTGGATCACACAAAGTGTTGTCCCGTGCGGGAATCGAACCCGCGACACGTTGCATGGCAGCCGGTTGCCCAGCCACCGCACCAACCGTGCAGTCGTGCATATTGAAAGTTGATAAGAATAAACTTATCATACAATAGGCGAAAAAAGAAAAAGAAATATATTTAAATCATTTAGGTATTTACTATAATACTTATTAATTGCAAGTTTTATACTTGACAGTCATTGGTCGACACTAAAAAATGTGATTGAAATAAAAAGTAAAAACTTTGCTGGACAAGGCGTGTCGAGTATGATACCTGGATGAGGCAAAGTATTGTTGCTGTTGTTGCCTTCTTTTACCTAGAACACATGACATCACTGGTTGCTAAACAAGTATACACTGTGATACATACGTCTGCTCCTTCTAGTGTGACGTTATGATGATACATTTTTTTTGGAAGATTTTTTTAATTATTCTTATAATTATACAATTTGAACATAATTTGATTTCAAGACTAAACAAAACTCTTCTTCTTAGTCGATTCCCTCACTGCTGAGGATCGTGACTCCCTCTGATTCTGCTCACTAGATGTCGCCATTTATCTCGTTCCGTTGCTTGGTGCATTGAAACATTCATAGGTATCTCCAGCTCCTTGGATGTTTGGTCAGACCACCGTATGGGACTCCGGCCTCTCGGTCTCTTTCCTTCTACCTTACCAGTCACTATGAGGCGTTCCAGACTGCCAGCATCTCTGCGACAAAACTAAACAATTAAAAAAATTATAAACAACTCTTAAATAATTTTCAGAAAAGAAACTGACTTCAAAATATCTTGATATAATTTTCGAACTACAAGTTATTCCCACATAGCAACGACCCGCTAACTTACTCCGTCCCGATACCCATACTAAGTGGATTCGGACTACAAGGGTCACATTAATTTAACTTGCTCTTCGACAATTTTGCATATAAGATTATATACAAGATTATACTATACAGGATTAAATACTAGCTGTACCAGTGGTAATGGTAGTCATGTTAAATGAGTATAATGTCTGTTGTACATTGGTTGTAAAATGTAATACACTTTTGCAGGGTTTAGAGTGAGAGTTCTTTTCGTAGATAATTCTTTAAAATATCAATATAGTAAAACTAGCTACTTCCGCGCAGTTTCACACGCTCTGCTCAGCTTCTATTAGTCGTAGCGTAATGTTTTATAGCCTATAGCCGTCCTCGATAAATGCGCTATCCAACACAAAAAGAATTATTCAAATCAGATTTGAGAATTTCAAACAAACAACAAAAAAACAACTTCCGGTTTATATATTATTATAAGATTAAGAAATAGTAGTAGTAGTAGCGTAGCGGCTTTTGTCTACATCTTTGCGCACGTTAAATTCAAAATTGTTACGAGCTGAACCCTACTCTTCAAACACTATCTACCAAACATGTATCTATGTCTTGCGTAATTTCAAAGATCCAAGCATACATAGGTACTCACAGACGGTTTTTAGGGCTGGAAGGCAACTTTGTTTTATACTATGTAGTGATAAGACGTCCACTCAAGCGTATTGACGACTTAATGAGGATCGTAAGGAATCGCCGGATGCATTAGTCGCTTCCATCCCCAACAGATCTATCAGTAGTTATTGGACGAGGCATAATAGCATATGTTTAGCAGTAGACATCTTGTGGTCAATTTAGTATGATGAAGAAACTTCGGCTACAAATATACAAGTGTTATTTACAAAATCGAGTAAATATATACATAGTTTATTAGCTTCCCAAGTACAATACTCCTACAAATACTGAGCTCAAAATATATTTGTTTATTTTCTATCTATAATTTTATTGTGTTTCAGCATACCTACATTGAGTTGGCAGTTGCTACCGAATAAATTCTTTTTGGTTTAAATATTCCGATGCCTTTTACTCTGAAAGCGGTGAAAAAAGAAATAAAATCGAGTAAAGGTTTTCTGTTACGGGTTAAAAATAGATAGGTATGTTTAAACCTTTCGGCAACAGGGAATAAATGAAAAAAAAAACGTGGAAATTGCCTATCCTTGACGTCAGTGTAAAATAAAATGAAACAAAAAAAGAGGTTGTTTTCTATTTGATCCCACGAAATTCACATTCGTATTGTTTTAATTGTGTTTAAAATAGAAATAGCTGTATCAGGTGCTACCTAAGGATACACAGATTTGACAGAGAACCAAAGTCATCGACATTGCCCAAAGATAATCCTTTGAAAATTAGTAAGCTGAAGTGGCAGTGGGCCGGTCACATTTGTCGAAACACCGATAGCCGTTGGGATAAACGTGTTCTAGAGTGGAGAGCGCGTATAGGCAAACGTAGTGTAGGGCACCCACCAGCTAGGTGGAGTGACGACATCCGCAAGATGGGTGGCAGTGGTTGGATAAGAAGAACTGAATGAAAACCGAACTCAATGGCGTGCTATTGGAGAGGCCTAGGTCCAGCAGTGGACGGAGATGGACTGATGACAATAACGATGATACACAGACCAATAACTAAAATTTCTATAAATATTAAAGTTATGCTTATTAGTTGTTACTTCGGCTTCACCTGCTTGTGGTCGCTTTCCGGTCCCTTAACATAATTAACAGATACCAAAATTATCGCTTTGTTACGACCATGATATAACCAAGTCTTTTTTATTTAAGTGGGAAAATCATCGAATGATTTCTCCCCGGAAGGGAGTGTCAGACTCTTACTGACTAGAAACCACCCCGTTCCTTCTTCTGCACTTCCAGCCGGAGCCCCGACTCGGTTCTCCGCGACTCCGAATCGGCATCAGCCCTATTGAATCGGCATCAGCTCCATTGATAAAAAAAAGACTAACACACGTTTTATAATAATGGTAAGGAAATACAAATAGGCACTAGGAATAATATTTCCAGACTTTACGTTTCTAAGGACTATTTTTTCCAACGCCAGATAAATTATTGTATCAGACGAATACATTTGAATATCTGACCATTTTATTCTACAGTCAAAAATTAACAGAAGCCTTAGTACGTGCTTGATTAACGTTCAAAAAATTCGTAACACTCTGGCACTCTGATTGGCCGGCGCCAATGAACCAACCAATCAGAGCGCCGAACGCGTACTCGTTACGATTACTTTAAACGTAAAACTAACTCGTACTAAGGCTTCAATTAATTAAAAATCCGTCCTGAATCGAAACTCCCAATACTAAATTTTTAAAAATCTCAGTAGTAGCACGGAGTCTGGAAAATTATGCCCGGTATATGGCAATAGGCTCACCCCCTATTACATGGGACTCATAACATAAATAGTGAAAAGTGGGTGTTACATTGTACAGTGGCATTAAGTGCCGAAATGTGCACCTCTGCCTACCCCTTCGGGGATAAAAAGGCGTGATATTATGTTATGTTATGTAAATTCACCCGAATCGTACATAAACCCTAAAACCTTGAGCTAAACATTCACACATATAAAACAGTTCTGCCATATAAAAATATCAATAAAAATAGACTACAAAGACTTATAAATAAATTCTCTTACATAAGTTGATTGTAGCTGTACCTACCTGCCTGTAATATTAAATTCATAGTCAGTCCGGGGTTAGCAAAAATCGGATTACACCGGTCCACTGAATTAAGCCTCACTGAAGTGGGCTTTGTCAACCTGAAAATGCTATGAATACATATGAATTTTTATAGGCATGTTGTGAGAAATATATATCTCTATATTTTTTGTTGGCTCAAGTTCACGTTTACAAATGATTGAGTAGTTAAACATCATGGTAAAACGTCCCAGTCCGAATTGTGCAGACTGTGGCACCGTGGAGGATGTACACCATTTTGTTGGAGGAAGTTATTCAAAACATACGCCTGAATACTGAAAGGCAAAATTTGTGGTAAATGCTCCCATCGGATAAAACAGGAATACGCGGGCACAGCCGCGGGTAAAAACTAATAATCATTAAAACAAACACTACAGCCATGCGTTTGAAACGATTGACATCTTGTAATACAAAAAAGTGAATTATTATTTCATTTCAATGAGCCTTTGGATGAAATTTGGAAAAATAATTGGGATTCGTCCTACGCAGGTTTTTGTTCATGCCTCAGGGTTTTCTCGTCAAGTGTCATTCGTCAGGAAAAGTTTAGGAATACCCTTATTGTGAGCGTTAAAGAAGTGTGCTCTTTTTAGAGAATTTTCCTTGAATTTTCGAGAAAAATGAATTTAAGTAGGTACTTTTAATCTACCTTTTGATAATCTTAGAGGTAGGAATTTAATTAGGGTTACACTTATTTTAGGAGGGATAAATAGTCGCTGCACCCAATTTTGTTTATAATTTTAATTCTTTGACAATTTAGTTACAATTTGGTTATAAACTTTTACAACTTATTTTTCTTCTTGTTGAATGTCGTCCCACACTAGAATTTTCTCCTGTGTCGTGGGTGCGTTTACAATTATACAAGTTAACATACACATCACACCCAGACCCGAAACAACAATTTATGGATCAAACAAAGAGTTGTTCCGTGCGGGAATCGAAACCGCGACACGTTGCATGGCAGCCAGTTGCCCAGTCACCGTGCCAACTGAGCAGTCATTGGACACACTGTCACAACTGTTATTGTTATCTGTGTTATGTTATATTATTATCTTTCATGTTTTGCGTTTTTCTTTTATCTTAAACAAGCGAATGTAGAGCACAGGCGAAGGACAGTTCTTTCTCCTTTGTGTCTGTACCTTCTAATTTCATCAGCCTTCCAAATAAGTCCTCCAACTCATTTCGTATGTCCCAAAGCTTTGTTGTTAGATATTGTAATCTCTTTTTTTTACCTCTTTTATTACAAGCTACACAGCCATTGTCGACAACCTTGTTATGCCCTATAAAAGAAAGTTTGTCATCGTTAAGTTTACGAACGAATTTTATGCCAGCGTGTATGTAGGAATCGTATGTAAAATCATTTTTATTTATACGTACTAAAATGTTTTATGAATTTACTTGTGAGTCAGTGGGTTGTTTTATTCGATTAGGTTTAACTTTGGTATCTACCGTTGCATGCTAATACTTGGTTATGCTATAAGTTTCCATATTATTACCTATCTAAAAAAAATTAGGGATACACTTTTTTTTAAGGGGGGGAAATCATCGAATGGCTGCTCCCGCCTGGGTGAGGCGGGAAGGAGTGTCAGACTCTTAATGGCTAAAAACCATCCCGTTCCTTCTCTTGAGCGAGCCGGAGCCCCGGTAACTAGTTAGGTTCTCCCCGACATCAGGGATACAAGAGGGGGACAAATATACTGCGGTACGTGTCGCCAGCGACGTCGGGTGAAGTAGTGCGACGTTGCTGGACTTTGGTCGACATGACTGGGAACATCAACGTCGCAGTAGACATAAGATGCGCATTGTCGCCATACATTTTAGTTAAATCAGCCGGTTGAAATGTCGCCGATACATGGCATGCAGCATTGGTCTCCTAGTGTATTTTTGGCTAAAGAGTCATTGTCGGGATTATCAGCTTTTAATAGTTCACTGTTGGTTTTAAGGTCACATCTGCATAAGAGAATTTACCATAATCTAGGCGCTTTAAAAAGCAATACCTAAATTAGTTCCTTCATAACTTTAACTAGAATTGCAAAACTACCTTACCAGGTGAGAAAATAAACAGAAAATCTAGTGTAAACAACTACCTTCCATCCCAGTCCTGATGCTATAATTTATACGACATCAGAGCGCTGAATAGCTTCGTAGATGCATTCAAGTACTTCACCAACATCCCTCACCTCGTAGCCAAGGGAATTTAAACCTTACTCTTTGAGAATAAGATTTGTGTGAAAAGATTTAGTAAAATGGTGTGTTTCGAAGCATATTTAACAAAGACAGTGCCTAGTACGAGAGCTGAGATAAACATTTACGGGTATAACTGGCTTCGGTACATAAGCTGGAAGACAATATGGCCGTCACGTGACTGCTGAATGCTATGGGATTTGTGTACCAGGTTATTTTATCAGCAAGTCTGGGTATGGGTCAGTTACTGAATTTATAATAATATATTATCTACTAAACAAATAAAATATCTAGACTTAGCTCACGAGGTTGTCGACATGTGGAGTGTGGATTCGGCTATCATTGTGCCGATAGTCGTGTCGGCCAATGGGTTAATCCCTAAAAGCCTCGACATCCATCTTAGGAGGCTGGCGTTATGTGGATGGATCAAGGGCCTGATACAAAAGGCAGTTCTTCTAGAAACGGCACGTATCGTGCGGAGGTTTCTGTCTCTGGAGCCCTAACCACCGGTAGCTTGGACCATGCTCCCGCTACTGGTCAGCTCCTATTTTTTATATTTTTAAATATTTTTTTTTTATTTTATAAGTAGTATTTAAAAATATAAGTTGTAGAGAATTTTAAATAAATATATGAAAATATTATCTACTACCCAGGGTCGAGTGTTTTGTATAGATGTTTATTTAATCTGTCAAACACCAAGCGGTCACCGGTGACCGCGACCTATTGTTCTTTAATTGTGTCTATAAAACCGGTACTCGACGAGTTAAGGATGTTTTTATTTTGAAAAAATAAAAAGTCACTGTACTTACAGAGTTGACGTAAGCTTTCATATAGTCTTCAAATGTCTGAGTCAGTTCCAAACATATTTTTTTTCCATTTCCTCGATTTGGTGTCTACACCATGTGTCCCATAGCACTGGTCCAATAATGTCACTGGGTTTTATCATAATAGGTTCATAATAGAACAGGTATATATTATTAAAATACTGGTGGCCCGAGTTCTAAATCTACCAACGGCAAGTATCAATGAGACTTATTCTGAGATAGACATATGTACTTTCTAAGATTATTCAGATACCACTGACAAACGGCGAAGGAAAACATTGTGAGGAAACCTGGACTTATAATTTCCTAATTATAAGTTTAAAATCGCCAACCCACAAAGTTAAAGCATTAATTTATTTCAATTAAACCATAATTTGGTACTTTTGAAACGTCAACAAATACAAAATAAATAATAGTCTGTCAGTCAGTCCATCAGTGAAGCTAGGTGCTCATTCCAAAATTTAGATTTGAATAGAGAAAAACGAGCAACAAACTCTATTCATTACTCTTTTATAAAAAGTATGTTCTACAATGTCTATGATACATATCCCAATATTGTACGTATATGTGAGAACGATGCAAAGACGCGCTTGACGCATGAGCAAGCGTGGTGATTAATGCTCAAACCTTCTCCGTATCAGAAGAGGCTTTCCTCAGCAGTGGGCACTTATGGGCTGTTGGTGTATTACTAATATCGCATTTACCTAAATAATTAAGAAAAATCGAGATTAACGAGTGATTGTACGCCATCGTTTCGATATCAATGCCTAACCTAATACACGTCAAGTTTGGAATTTGGAAACCACACACACAGCCACATTTTAAATACATTATAAAGTTTTCAAAAGTTCAAAATGTTTGTTTAAACTTTAAATGTAACAAAACAACCTGTTGTCTGGAATAACTTTGTTTGTAATACATACTTTGCAAGTTATACATAATCTAATATGTTGTGTACGTATCCAAAGATATTTTTTAAGTAACAGGACAAGGTTTAAAACTGGGCGTCTAGTGCGAATTGGTTTCTACATTAACAGGATCGAAACGGCCACTGCGTTTAGCCATTTGATTGGCTGCTAAAGAGCAGTCTAGTTCAGACTACCAATCAGAGGCTTAAACGCAATAACATTTCGATTGTAATAAACGTAATTATCTAATGGGTGAAAGGTGGATTTTACATTTAATTATGTGCACAAATTTTGCTTAACCTATGAAAACGAAAAGCTTATTGTTGACATTATGACTATGCCTGTCCTTGCTATACTTATTAACATCATAATCGTCATCATGTCTGCGATAAGACAGCCTCTACTGAACATAGGCCTCCTACAAAATGAGTTTGGGCCACATGCTTGAAGTCTCACTGTGACCTTTATGAGGTGATCTGTTACCTACTATATACTTGTATAAACTGTTTGTCAGTCACTACCTATAAACTGTACATTTATAGTGGAATGTGAACTTATTGAAAAAGCAAAAGGTTTTTAATTAAAAGTTACAACATTCAATGTACATACCTACAGCTCTGAAGTTCGTATTGAAACGAAATTATTATGTTTTCAATCAAACTTTTAACTAGTTCAGGTGTTCAAATGAAATCTATTCATAATTTTATTTTATTAGAAATTTCGATAGAATTTTAATACTAAACAACAATAAAAAGAGATTCTCCAACTATAAAATATAAATTTATTGGAACGAACTATTTTGTATTCAAAGGGTTTAGTTATTTGCTAAATAGTCACCCTGTGTATGTGGATAAAATGTTATGACCACTAATAAAGTTTATATAAGGGGACGTAAAATGGTTTTATTTATTTTTTCTATTTTGATGGGACGACGTTTGACCACTTTCTCGCCTTGTGGTAGGCGATGATGCGGTCTACGATGGAGCAAGTCGTCCCATATGCAACCTATTCACTTGGGCCTTGAAGACACCCTTCAGGAAATAGAGACTCTGGCAAAGAATTCTACTCCTTAGCAGTATGCACAAGGAAGCTTGATGCGAAGCGCTTCGTGCTTGTGGGTGGGACATCTACCATAAATCGGTGATGCTTCGCCGATTGTCTTGTGGTACGATGATGGAAAGGACTAGGGGAATCAAATTGTGCAATTCCAATTTAATTTTACAATACTTTGTTATAAGTTATGTAGCTGAATATATTTGCCACCAATTCTTTCCGCGAATGTCGCAAGAACCGACAAAGGGTCAATTTATTCTAGCATAGAGTCGAACCGTACAATTCTCAAAACCCAATTACCTCTCTCCCCAATCCCTGAATTCCCAACAATCCTCAAATTCCTAATCTTCATAAGGCCGGTAACGCACTTGTAACGCTCTCCTCGGTCCTCTACTGTTTCGGATATCCATGGGCGACGCCGATTTACTTTTTTTATAGAATAGGAGGCAAATGAGCAGACGGATCACCAGATGGTAAGCGATTAGCGCCGCCATGGCAACACCAGAGGAGTCACAGGTGCGTTGTCTGCCTTTTAAAAAGGAATACGCTCTTTTCTTGAAGGTTTGACTTACGTATCGGTTCGGAAATACCGCCGACATGCTTGCCATTAGGTGATCCCTCTGCTCGTTTACATCTAAATCAAAGTAAAATTGTAGTTACGAGTGCGAGCGTGAACTGGCATCCTCAACCAGCTTATCAAGCGCGGATTTTGTGCTACAACCCTTTAATATACAACAAGGAATATTAATGACGATGATCTTACCGAATTTCTACTCTAACGTACAAGAGAGTAGGTACATAGTCGATTGATCAATATAAATGTCAGTTCACTTGTTTATTAATGAATGAACACATTTGAATAATCAGTTGTTTTGTTTACGTCTAACTATTCAACCAACAGCGGCGGGAAAGTTATAGGTACATACACACAATGTATGCTTGAATAAATCCGTGTTTGCTCATTATATCATATTGTGTTTGTAAGTACAAAATTACAAACACAATATTTGTAATTCGTTTTAACTATTGTCTCAACTGTTAAAACGAATTAAATCGTCGTGGTGGCCCGGAGGTTTAAGACGCCCATTTCTCATGCATGAGGGTGCAGGTTCGAAACCTACCAACGGCAAGTACCAATGTGACTTTTTCCGAGTTATATGTACTTTCTAAGATTATTTAGACACCACTGACAAACGGTGAAGGAAAAACATCGTGAGGAAACCTGGACTTATAATTTCTAATTATAAGTTTGAAATCGCCAACCCGCATTGAGCAAGCGTGGTGATTAATGCTCTAACCTTCTCCGTGTGAGAAGAGGCTTTGCTCAGCAGTGGGCATTTATAGGCTGTTGATGATGAAGTACAAAATTAGACATTGTGTTGGTAATGCCCTATTGTATAAAAAAAAATAATTAATAAAGGCATTGGAAATTATGCTTGGTATATGGAGTTTGACTCACCCCTCATTAGGGCACCTCGACTCTTTCTCATCCAGAAACACAAATCCTGCGGAGGCGTTATAAGCTGTCATGGCTGACTTATTGACGCTCCACTCACACTTTCGGTATTCTGTTGTCATTGGTCAGAGGTCCCGTGTTTACAATGCAATTGGGAGTTGCATTACTACCTATGACCTATGTTATGTGAACCTCTGCCGACCCTTCGAGGATTAATCTTCTACTTATAAAAGGAATTATTATTTTGTAATTGCATTATACACTAAATTTAACATTACCATACTCTGACAGTTTTATAATCAGCTTACGAATTACCTACATTTAGAATATGAAATATTATTTCATATTATTATAATTTTGCAGGTGTACAACGAAAATTACTGAATTCTCCAGTGAAAACGTTGCATCGTAAGCCTTTTCGTGGAACTTGGAAAATAGTTTCTCGTCAGCAAAACGTAGTTTTCCCTAGAGGACGATTTCACGTAAAACCTCGTTTCTGATTTAAAGCTTTCCTTTTGAGGGTAGAATTAGCCGTGTCCATTTACATCTGACCTCTCACTAAAAGAAAAACCTTCTTAACACAAGATCAAGTTATACTAGAAAGGTATATCTTAACGTGCTTCCGACTTCAGTTGCCAGCAGGTCAACGTATCTAATCTGTCAATTCTTGTAATTGCAATTTCAACTTTATATCCAAATCAATAAAGTTGAAAATGTCATAAGACAGGACGATATCTTGATCTGCTGGTGACTGTACTTCGGTTCTTCGCTAAAGCGAAATGTAACCACATTCGGATCGTAGTTGCATCTCCTATTTATTAGAATTCCTCTGAGAAAAGTAATTCAGAGTGGTTTTGCAACTAGGAACATGTCCTTTCATTAAAACGTGGTAGTTTCCTTTGCGTGTTTTAGAATACTAAATAGTAGCGTGTGGCTTACAGCGTCCATGTTTGTTGGGAACATATTTCGGAATGTTGTGTGAATTGTTTTAGTGGTAATTAGTTCTGTGTTGGAGCCGGACAACTGTTTTAGTTCTCGTTTGAATGTTGAATGGAATTCGTTGTACTCAGTGCATGTAGGTACTAGATTTTTCTAAGGTTGTCAACTGCATTGATAGGATTGTCTTTGCTTTGCTAATCCGTGGAAGATTAAATAGTATTTTGATATGCACTTTTAATAAATTATGCTATGTATCTTATGTTATAACAGATTCGTCTAAGGCCATCTACTGGGCAAAATTTTAACTACTTACCTACTACATTACTAAAAAAAAATTCTAAATCTGTGGAAACCCAAATAGTACTTTGGCTGATCCAAAAATCGACACTGAAGTCCCATTTGGCAGCCACACTTGATTATCCGACGAACAAAATAGTCAAATTAACGACGGTTATCAAAAAATAGAATGGTAATTACAAAAGCTAGAACCAAACAAAACTAATATTACCAAGCGTGATAAAGTGTTCATATGGACGTAGCAAGACTAAATAAGCAAGACTGGTGCAAAATAACCAAGGACTCAAGGATCTAATGCTGCCCGAACAAAATGTATTACACTAAGGTCAAGATTACACTGGAGACCTGCTCAAACCTTTATTCAAATCTAAAGGGCACTGAATAGAAATTACATTCATTACCAAACCTGGGATTTTAGACCTAAAGACCGACCTGGGATTTACCCATGGAATATATTTTGGTTTTCTTTCGGAAAACAAAAAGATTTTGTTTTATCGTGAGTCCAGTGATCTCAAATATGGGTAGTGAGCAATTATACTCAGCACAATTTCAGATATCGTGCTAATACAAGAATTTTTGGAAATCCAACCAAAAGCCCATAGTGTTATCTCAACAGAATCTCCAAAAAGCCAAAAAGAAAACGATAACTGAGCCGGGAATCGAATCTGTGACACCTTTCTTAACAATCAGTCAATCTTGAACCCAATCAATCAAAGATGAAGTCCTATAAATAATATTTATTTAGCCCAAACCAGTAATTACACCCACACACTAAAACAGCTTAAACAATGATCCATTTAAAATCCCAGCACAACTGACCCTGATAACCAAACATTCATATTCATTAATATCTCATTACGCCAGCATCAATCAGAAATAAAACCAACCAATCACGGACGCGTAATTATCAAAATTGCTCGAATATAAAAATGTTTCGTCATCATGGCGGTAAAAATATTACTTACCGTCTACGTCATTATTCTCACATTATTTTTATTTCTCCTCTTTGTGCCAAAAATGAGGCAAAATCTCATTTTGTTACCACGAAAAATGTAAACAGAGTAATTCCTTAGCGGCACTTCAAATATAAAAAGTATCAAGACTTCGCCGGTTGTTTGGCGGGAACGAGTTTTTCACCGTCATCCACATTTTAGCGGGAAAGTTGTGTGTTGCCAAGTACAAAAACTTGGGGGTTTTGGTAACTTATTTATTTATGCGGTTTTGTTGGGATATTTTGATATTCCTACTTTTTTGTTACGATACTTTTTGCTTGTTAGAAATGTTATAAAACTTTTTTTTTGTTTTAGTTTGAGTATCCACTCAGCTCTATAGATAGTAAAATAGGTAAGGTACAAAGTTTTGTCATTCGTCGTTTTCAGACAATTTAAGTTCATCTAAAAAGATACATTTTATGTCATAATTTTTATGAATTAGTTACTTTGGTCAGTCTACCTAGAACTAGAATAAACCACGTACAATGTGATTTCCATTTGCAAAATACTGTGTTTACACAAGAGAAAAAAGCTAAGGTTTTCAACGGACATTATAATTCAAGAATCACCATTTAAGTTGTGATCGTCGCGGTAATTAAGGCCCAGGGCCCGTCTCCAAGTTTTTATAGCTTGACGAATTAGTATAATTTAAATGAAAAAGTAAGGGAAAAACGTAAAGTGATTTTCTGCCCCAATTCTTGTAATAAATTCGTACAATTTTTCTTTTGAGTAAAACATTTTACAATTAATTAATTGATGTTCAAAGCTAAGACTAATTGGAAAGAGATTTGATTGCTAATTTAAATCTAGATTTAGATTTCAACAACTAGACCATTTTCGAAAAACATTGGACAACATATTAGACAAAACTGAATTAGGTATTCAGTTTTGTCAAGGTTATGTTTTGTTAGGCATTGTAAAAGCTAAGTATTAAATTCTGTCGACCTAAGCTTTTATATAACAACATGCACTTCCTCTCTCTCTCTCTCTCTCTCTCTGCACTTCCCTATGGTTGACTGTAAGAGAATGCCTTAAGGCATAAAGTCCGCCATTCACTGTATTTTGTGAAGAAGATAATAATAAATAAATAAATAAATAAAACATGCTATGTTTTAGTGCCTGAATAAAAACACGATATACATATCTTGTAAATAACATCTTCGGTATAATTTCAATATTATATCTCTCCCGTGGCAACCTTCAATAAAAAGTAAAAAGATCAAAAGCATTAGTTTTTTATTTTATTTGACAGCAAATAGTCATCGACCTTGGTCCCCAATTAGTTAATTTCTTAAAATGATTAGGTCTGAGGTAATAGGAATAAAAGTCTGGTATAAAAGTTTGTACCTAGGTAGATATTTGTTTAACTGCCTCTAACCACGAATACGAAATGTTCACGCTTCACGATAATGTGTTTGTTTGCTTGTCATTATTTCATGTCGCAAGGGAGATTTTTTCTCTGTACTCAGTCAGGAGGCAAAAACGTTATATATAGGTTCATCATCAACAGCCTATAAATGCCCACTGCTGAGCAAAGCCTCTTCTCACACGGAGAAGGTTAGAGCATTAATCACCACGCTTGCTCAATGCGGGTTGGCGATTTCAAACTTATAATTAGAAATTATAAGTCCAGGTTTCCTCACGATGTTTTCCTTCACCGTTTGTCAGTGGTGTCTAAATAATCTTAGAAAGTACATATAACTCGGAAAAAGTCACATTGGTACTTGCCGGTGGTAGGTTTCGAACCCGCACCCTCATGCATGAGAAGTGGGCGTCTTAAACCTCCGGGCCACCACGACATTTTATACATATATAGGTTATTTTTTTTCTATTATCACTTGTGGTACTCCACGCGTGGGTCCCTGTAGCTTATTCATTTATTTCTTATGTATGGCGAAATAAGTACTCATTCCTTGTTACATATTACATAGGGAAAATACCGTAGCTAATGAACAGTCGATATAATTAACTTCCTTCCTACATTCGCATTATACGTGGTTTCATAAACCGTATATATTTTGAAACACATTAGGTACATCTTTCAATATCAAAGCAGATTCATAAATCATCCCTTCAAAACTAATTCAATGGAAAAAAGTCGTCAATCTGTTACCCTGTCAATTTATGAAGACAGGCCTCCTATTTAGGATACCAACTCCAAAGAATAAAGCCTAAAAGCAAAGTACTGTTGTATAAAAATACACAACAATCAATATAAATATCAAAGGTCCTCTTATTTTAACAAAAGGCCTCAGATCTCGTTTTTATACAAAAATCCGGGTTTTAATACATAATCCGTTATTTTTATACAAATTCCGTTATTTTTGTACAATAATCCGATGTTTTTGTAGAATCAATGGTCGGAGTTATGCCGGGATTATGACTGTTTTAATTGAGTCTATAGATACTGGGGTTTAAAAACAATTAATCGAGATTAACAGTCGGATTATTTTGTATACTTTGCTGTTTCCTCGATGAACGTTTTGTTTTATTTTTAAACACAATTTTACGAATGTAAAAGGAATTTTTATGTGTATATTCTAAGACATTAGGCATGTTTATTATTACGCATATAGTATATGATATATAGTATTATAGTATATAGTATTTTATGGATATTCTGAACTATAAAAGAGATTGCATATTCCTTGTTTGAAATTCCCCTCAAGACCTGATAAAGCTACAATTAGATAATACTTTGTACTTTAGGTACTTGAAATATTCATTTTATACTGAGACTAGTTTGTTTATACGATCCAAAATTTTTTTTTTTTAGCATAACCCGGTAATCGAGTAGACGGATCACCTGATAGTAAGCAGGCGTCGCCCATAGACACCTGAAACACCAAGGCGTTACAAGTGCGTTACCGGCCTTTTGGGAATTGGGAATTTGATTTGGGAGACTACGGTGGGGGTAATTGGGCCTCCGGTAACATCACTCACATGACGAAACACAACGCAACGGTTTTCTGTGAGGCCGTGATATCACTCCGGCGCGAATACGCCGGTATTCGCGCCGAAGCAAGGCTCCCCACACTTAACACTTAACATAACTTTCAGATGTAAGCTACAGTAGGTATTTTATTTTGGTTAATGTAAAAAACATCATGGAACAAAATGATGACCATTAAAAACGTCCGCATGAACAAATCGCTTTGAGTCCGAGTGTGACGTAGTTCGAGAACAGAAAGATACAATTGATCACGCTCTTGAAATAACAAAATATTTTCTATAAAATACATCTAAGATAGAATGGACCAGTTTATACTGATGATATATTTGTTAAAGGTCACAATGTTTTCTTGTGACGACAATTTCTTGTTGACTTTGTTATTATGAAAGAATCGGTATTGTGATTTAGATATTAGTAGCACGGTGTCTTGAAATCAAAAAGTGATATTAGTTTAATAATTAAGTAAAGATATCTGATAAATATAAGTGCGTCTGCTGGACAAGGGGACTCTGGTTCGATTCCCGAGTCATGCAAAGTATTGCTGGGATTAAAAAAATCACAGTATTAGCAGTCTGGAATTGTGCCCGCTATATGGCAATAGGCTCACCCCTTATTACATGGGACTCATAACATAAATAGTGAAAAGTGGATTGGACGAAGTGGATATGTAAAACTGTACATTCAGAAATTTAGGGCACATCTGTACAAATGTGTAACGGATTCGATTCTAACACTGAATAAATACTTTTATGATATTTAGCTATTCGTATTAGGATTCGTATTTACTCAAACTTGGGAAACAATAACTATATATAGGCACTGCTAATAATATAATGTCAAAAACAAATATTGCCAATTTGCGATTCTACATTCTACATAGAAATTTTAATAAAGTTTTTGTACCAGCTGACTTGGTAAAATAGTTTCTATCAATAGTTCAACGTATATGGACTAACAGTGACGTCACGAGAGTTAAATGTCATCCGTGACGTCACACTACCGTAACCTAGATGCAGGTCGTCCCGTAGACAATGAAGATATACGGTTACACCTTTAGAATAAACTATGAATAAATGTAAACTTTTATTTGTTTATTTATAAATTTAGGTCGGGAACTTTGCTTAAATATTGAGTATTGTTCACATAAGTAACGTCACGCCTTTTTTCCCCGAAGGGGTAGGCTAGGCACAATACGGCACTTAATGCCACTGTACAATGTAACACCCACTTTTCACTATTTATGTTATGAGTCCCATGTAATAGGGAGATAGCCTATTGCCATATACCGGGCACAATTCCAGGCTCCGTGCTACTACTGAGAATTTTTAAAACACCCAGTAATACTTTGCCCTACCCGGGAATCGGACCAAAGACAACTTGCCCAGCAGTCGCACTTGCGACCACTCGGCCAACAAGATATAAGCAATGAGTATTGTTCATAGCTTCATAACTTTTTGGTTTTATTTAACAAAACCTAGAACCGAAGTGTCGCATAAAATCACATGTTGTACCTATTCCAAAAATAGATAGATAATAAATGTAACGCATTCACCTTTGATATAAGTATAATAGAGAGGAGCTTAATAACCACCAATTTGTGAGTATCAATACAAACCCACTTTGGTTAAATGGTGCAAAAAATGGTGTAAAACTGTATCAAAATTTGAAATAAATAAAAAAAAATTAATCACCAGCTAACTTAAAATTAAATGGTTGTTTTTTAACAAGTAAAGCATATTAGGATCTCGATATGAAACCAACATGTTACCTTTTAGGCCCCCAGAACTCAGTGTCCCGGCACGGCAATTACGATGTGAAATTCTTGACAGTCTCATTTTTGACAGTGTTAGACCAAAGAACAACTCAAAAAGATCCAAAAGACAGAAAGGCTCAAACTACATTATATTCAAATTATAATAAAATCCTTGTCAAGAATACAAATGACGCAAAAAATCGAAAAACCTTTTATCGAAATATCTAGAGAACTTGGAAAAATACTCAGACTATCTTCTGAATAATGATTGTCTGTTTATATTTAGTCTATTTGTGTTTGTTTATACAAAACTAAAGCCTTGTACACATTGTCTGTTCAGGGGTTAGGAAGAAGAAACGGTTTTAAGGTCACATTCAGTACTTATACACAGTGCCTACAAATTTACGTCTAGTGTTTCATGTGCCCCGAGTGAACGGCGCGTCGCAGTCCGTGCGCACCTCAAAGAGCCATCAGACCACCACGGATTGGGCCCAAAAAGGCTGATGCCGATACGGAGCCGCGGAAGACTTAAATAATTTAAAAAAGGCGAAATTGAGTTATTGTAAGTAATATATGTTTTGTAAATCGGCATTTTACATACCGCTTGACGTGTTTTTATTGCAGTTTCAAATAAATTCAACCCAAGACGACAACTATTGAAAACATAAAAGTAGTCGCAAGTGCGACTGCCGGGCAAGGGGTCTCGGGTTCGATTCCCGGGTTGGGCAAAGTATTACTGGGTTTTTTTAGAAAATCTCAGGAGTAGCACGGAGTCTGGAATTGTGCCCGGTATATGGCAATAGGCTCACCCCCTATTACATGGGACTCATAATATAGATAGTTAAAAGTGGGTGTTACATTGTACAGTGGTATAATGTGCACCTCTGCCTACGCCTTCGGGAATAAATGGCGTGATGTTATGTTATGAAAATTGCTTCTAAAATACATACTTAATCCTATCAATATTAAATCAAAACTTCAGAATGTATAAACGCTCCTTCAAAAAGTTTTAATTTCTCCTGGAATTTGTCTTTGTTATGCATAATCTCAGAATTTTAATAAGGTTTACAAAATTCCTTTTGAACCGTTTAATTTTGTCAAGTAAATGTTATTATATTGTAAGCTCGGTATAAGAGTCCAATGTCAGATTGAGTATCAGAGTTTTTAACATATTATAACATCAAGCATCAATCACCGTAGAGGTGGGCAGAGACGCACAAAAAAATATAACATCCAATTTTCCCTACAAATCCTATGAAAAAGGATCCTAAACTCTTCTAAATCGTATTTTTCTTCTCCTCTTATAATATTACCGAGACAGTTATTCATGTCACTTTGACGTGCCGGACCTCAGTGTTCCGATGTTTTTATGGTGGTATATACTATAGATCCAGGTTTACAGGAGTTGCAGTGGTCTTGGACTGTGGCTGACTTGTCCGACTGTGTTTTACTATCGACTGTCGGCGTTTTCGGGTGCGTTCAGTTTACACTATGTATGTATAAAAATAACCTTTTCACACGACCTAAAACGTTTTCTATCTCCGATTTATTTTAAGAACTATTACAGATAAGTTGGGATTAGGAACGGTTTTATAATCTTAGTAAAAGTTACGAGTTTTCTTTATTTTTATAAGAAAGTGAAAAGGATCCGCAAAGACCTTCCTCGGCTTAAACAGCCTATCATAAAAGATATGAAATTTGAATAAAAAAGGCTTATAATATTTGAACCGATATTACGTTTTATGAGTAAAGCTACATGGATATAAAAAAAACTACCGAATTGATTTTATTGACAAAGTACTGATGTAAAACTAGAATATCTTTAAGTAACTTTACCTCTAACTCTTTGTATGATCCACAAATTGTTAACTACAAATTGCGGGTTACTCACGTGAAAATATTGAGAAAAGCTCTACTACAACGACAATACCGCGAAAATAAAGTATCGCGGCGTTGTCGCCCAGCCTACTGACATCATCGCCGCGACCGCGCACGCTGCTCATGAGGAAGAACCCCTCTGTGGCTCGAAACTAGTAGAGCTTTTCTCAGTATTTTCACGTAAGTAACTCGCGATTTTAGTTAATTTAGTATGTCTCACGATAGTTACCACAAATTGTTGTTCCGTGTTTGGATATCATGTGTATGTGAACTTGTATGTTTAAAAAGACATCCACGACAAGAGAAAGTCCTAGGGTAGGTAACATTTAATTATTTTTCTTATCAACGCCGTTGTCAAATCGTTTGATACAAAATTTCCTCGATGTTTCGCTGTAGGGCCATTACAAAAGAATAAACAACAAAATCAGTAACAAAATCCTATGAATTTTGGCCTATATTTTCAAAGAATAAAAGGCTTGATGCCATGTTATATATTATTTACTAGTAACAACGATAATTGGACGTGATATGGCTGACATAATCGTAAAGTGGGAGCGACCGGCTTGATAAGTCGACGGGTATACGACTCGAACCCTTTTAACTTGGGACCAGCGCCATATTGCACGTCGTGCCAAATTATTATATTTAGTTGCTTCACGTTGCTTATTTTTCTAGCAAAAAATAAAGTTGGTCTTATAATAAACTTAGCGTAGGAGGTGTAATATCGTATAATATTATTTTTTAAATTTAGATTTAATGATTTTGCCAAAAGTTTAATAAAAAAATCGCGTTCAACACCTTCTACCTCCTTAGGTAGTCGAGTATACAGCAGTTATGTAATATTTTTTTTACTTCATGCAATTCATCACACTACTTTTTTGACGATCAACCAAAAAACAAAGTAATAGAATTTTTTCCCTGTAAAGTAATCGAAAACCAAATAATGCTGTACAATAAGTTAGGCAATATGGGGACAAAACAAGGTTGAACTCAACCAATTCAATAATCGTAATGTTAGTAAACGTGGCCCGGAGGTTTAAAACCCAAGTTTCTCGTGCATGAGGACGCGGGTTCGAAACCTATCAGCAAGAACCAATGTGATTTTTTTCGAGTTATATGCATGTACTTTCTAATATTATTTAGACACCATTGATAAACGGTGAAGGAAAACATGCTGAAGAAACCTCCATAATTTCTAATAAGTTCGTAATCGCCAACCCACATTGAGCAAGTGTGATGATTAATGCTCAAACCTTCTCTGTGTGATAAGAGGCTTTCCTCAGCAGTGGGCGCTTATAGACTGTTGATAATGATGATTTTTTATAATGCAAACGAGTACCTACTCGATTACAATGATCAATACAAGAAGAATAATAATAACCATTTCTTTAGCTAGGTACGCTTCGGAAGAAAGCGTGTAGAAAAATAATAATTACTATTTATTAAAACAAGGTATACGAGTGGGATTGAAAATTAAAAAAGGTTAGTATAGATGCATCTATACTAACCTTTTTTACACCTCTATCAACCCTTAGGGATACATAGAGGAACGTTATCAATAGTTAGCAAACTCTTCGAACTTAACAACTTAAATTGCGAGAAGTTTATCCTAAAGGACCCCAGTCTATTGTGTAACTTGGTCCTGTATGATCATAAGTGTCAAATGTTTTTCACTTAAACTTCTTGTTGGGAGCAAACACTTCAGTTTTCTTTGGAAAAGTATTTTCTAAATACACATACAACTTTATAAAGTTGTACAATCATTAATTACCTATGTTACAACACTCGTGAGACACACTAAATTAATTGTTAGGTTTTTAGGCTTACTCACGTATTTATTTGACGAGGAACTCGACTTGTTTCAAGCCATGCTAGAGGCTCATATTCATGAGCAGCATTCTGCCTACGACGGGGCGACTGGCGCGCTGCTACTGTAGCTCCTCTGGAGTTTCTCGTCAAATAATTAGGCGAGGAAGCCGAAATACATAACAATTAATAATTAATTATGTTTTGTTTCAATTAATTCGTGATCAAATAGTATAAAAAAACTAGTGTCTGGAGTTTGTGACAGGTTCCAGTGGTTTTACAAAAGTTATATTAGTAATGACTGCACGGTGGCGTCGCGGTCGGCGCGGTGGTTAGGTAACCGGTTACCTTACCACTCAATGTGTAGGGCGTTCGATTCCCGCACGGGACAACTTTTTGTATGATCCAAAAATTGATAATTTGGATCTGGCTGTTACGTATGTATGTGAAATTATATGTACAAATAGACCCAATGACACAGGAGAAAACGTGATTATAGCAAACATGACAAAATGACGTGTTGAGAACAATTCTAGATTCTTTGAATCTTCAAATCCTATTAGTTTCTTAAGAGCCATAATAATTACCAGATTAGAAATACAAACGACTTTCAGGTGTCATAATGTCCTTGGGTATCAGATTTCCAAACTACCCATCACCATCATTGTCTCAAAGTAAGTACGTACGTTTCTGACGTCATTCCATATATCTACGTCACACTTATCAAAATGGTGACTTTGTTCCTCAAACATACACATGTTATGTTCTTAGAATTGACGGAATTCCAGCAATACTCATTATTTACCTTATAATTAATACAGTAACGTGCTTATTCGATTGTATAAAACTCTGTAACTACGTCATTTACTGTTATATTAACTTCTTAACGTCCGATTATGAAAAATCCACAACATTCATATAAAAGTGGTCTCTAAACATCGGATATAAGGTCTATAATGGTGTAAGTGGAAAGTAGTCACCGGTGAGTATCTTGACCTTTTAAACAGGATGTATATAATGTCGAACGACAACTAATTTTCAATACTAATAAATTCAATTTCATTCTTATAGTTTGTTCTGTCTTTTTAACAGTAAGTACATGGTACATGTAATAAAAACTAGAACAGCGTAAATTTGCATAGAAAATAACGAACAAGTTTTGACAACAATATATCATTGACGGTAGATCAGTGATGAAAATGCTCGAGATCTAACTTGCAACCCTTTTCAACTTTAGAACTAATAATAATCAAAACAACCACTTCTATTCCAAGATTAAATCCTCAGTCGACACTTAATAAGACTAATAACACAAATCATAGGGCTATTTCATAAGACGGCATTACTACAATAAATTGAATGCATATTATTTGATTACTCAATCCATTCCGTCGTGTTGGCATCCCTATTAGCCATAACCGCTCCCTAATGGCCTCTACCACACGACCAGGGTTGCCAATTACTATTTACAGTGGACGAAGAAATTCTATTGGCAACCCTTACATGCCTTGAAAGGGAAACGTAGGAATAATAGAGAGCTAGCCTTTGTCACAGTCTATTATCACAGAGTTTGACTTTGTTGATCATTCTGTACACGTTCCACAACTTTAGGTTATTGTAAATAGAGTTTAGAATTGAATGGTTTGAGTAAACTAGGTATAGAATAGGCCTGTATTAAAGTCTAAAGGAAAAAAAAAGAATATGTTTTAGTTAATGCTCATCCTTCGGCCTTGACTAACTTTGAAACACAAAAAAGACAAATAAAAAGAGTTAGTAAGCAGTTGAACGTGTTAAAATATATCTCTGGTCGTTGTGTTCCAACAGTTATTTTAAAAGTTTAAAATTACTTGTTCTCTGAATAGTCAAACGTTAAGCGAATAAGAAATAATTTTAAAGTAACGGTAAAATTCACAGGAGCACAGACACATTACTTTCTTTCTTTTTTCTCTAAAATAACCATGCATGTTATTTAAGCCCTAAATGCTATTTTAAAGTAGGTATCCTACCTGAGTGTTATATACATAGGTATCCTACCCACTCGTCATCATTATTAGCCTATTCTACTGCTGGACCTTGACATCTCCAATTACACACGAACTTGATCTTCAGCTTCCAACCACGACCGACGACTTACTACATTGTTTATATATCCAGTTAACTAGCTGTCAAAATAATTATAACATGTATGTGTCAAAAATAACTATTTATATTATTAGAAGCATAGACAAAAAAAAGAAACGCGCGTAGCGGGAATTTTTAATCTGTGGTTCGAAAAATGAAAAAGTCAAGATGACTCAGATGACTGGGACTCAGAAGCCAAAGAATATAATAAGTATAGGGGTATCAGAAGCTATTGAGACGCATTTGGTGTTGAGGGAATTTTAATCTATTTAAAAGTCATTTTGCCTATCTATGTGTTGTTGCTTTTCTTACCAATTAATGGTTATGGTTTAACTCGTTCAGATTTTGTAATCGGATTTCGATGCTAACAATATAAGTGCATTATAATGGTGGTACTCTTTAATTTCCCTGCCTTCTGAGTTTTTAAAATCCTATGTGGTTTAAAACCCGTTTGTAAGGTATACGAGTTTTTAAAGTTTTCTAATTATATCTTAAATTCAACAGGAGGTTTTTACGTGATATTCTGTATAATATGTAATTCAACGAATATACAGCCTCATTACACAAAGAAGTCTTCCAAACTCTGTACTGTTTGTAGGAAACACATCCTTGACACCACAATAGTATTTCAACTCGTACAGCCACTCTCTGATATTTCGTTTATGGTCATGACATCAACACCACTTTGAATAACCCGGCAAATTGTACGAATAGCTCTATTATTGCGTATCTGGATTACTGCTTTCGGAATTCATGTTTTGATTAGTTGTAATTAGAGTTTCATGTCCTGTGACAGTGTTGAGGTAATTAGTTGGTATAATTATGTAAGTTAGGTATTGTTTTTTTTTTAGGGGGGAAAATCATCGAATGTCTTCTCCCGCCTAGGTGAGGCGGAAGGGAATGTCGAGTACGGGTTACCGGAGCCCCGGTAACCCGTTAGGTTCTTCGCGACTCCGATCAGCCCTATTGGGCCCCATCCGGGGTGGTCTTATTACTTCATATCATATCTTCAGTCATAAAAATCTAATGACTTCTCCTGCCTTGGTTGAGGCGAGAGATAAGTATTTTGTATATCGAGAGTTTTATTAAGCTAAGTTAACCATTTATAAAAAAAAACGTATAAACATCGATATAATATTCAAGTCTCTACCCTACTTCTGACCAGTATTCCATCTAGATAATTAAAATCCCACTTTCAATACTTACAAAGGGTCGTATTTTTCCGAACATGTAAAAGAAAAATCTACACACGAGAACAAAGTCACTTGAAATCAACAACTCTGATATGAATGATCAAAAGAATTGTAAAATGTATGAGAAAATTGTATTTTACGAGGAAATGTTCCATATTATCACTACTTAGTATAAAACAAAGTCGCTATCCGCCGTCTGCCTGTCCTTATGTATGCTTACATCTTTAAAACTACGCAACGGATTTTGATGCGGCTTGCTTTAATAGATAGAGTGATTCTTAAACTGTCAAACACCGCGAGGACACCGGTGTCCGCACAGCTATTGTTCTTTGTGTCTATAATGACGGTACTCAAAGGGTCAAGTAAGGTTTATAGTATGTATAATACATGAATATTGAACCCGTGCGAAGCCGGGGCGGGTCGCTAGTCTACTAATATACGAATAGATTCGATTATTTGTTTGTAAGTTTTGCTTGAAGAGCTAATGCTCTGAAACTACAGCGACCAGCAAATTAATCAGACGAGCGGTGGGTGAGAATGAGCGGGGGATCCTGGACTATAACCTGAAAATGGCTATCAGCAACAGGGACATGGCGGTAGTGGGCGCTCTTTTGGGTGGGGAGGGCTCGCTGTAAGCTTAAATTGTGATGCACGCGTGACATTAATATACCTCTATATTTGTGTGTGTTTAATAATGTTAAAATGTAGTAAATATAATGTAACGTAATGTAAATTTTATCAATAAGACTGACAAAATACATTGGCACTACTGGAATCGGCTTACTGCTGCGTGAGCAGACGTCATGCATTCTTAAATGTTCTACAGTCGGTGGCGCTGTGGACTGGGTCGCTCCGTTCCCTACGAAATGGTTGATCGGACCGATTGCTGGCCCTCACGTCATGCTTGTGAACGGGCGCCTTCTGCTGGAGCAGGTCGGCTCGCTCATCGCGCGTGTGGGCCGATCCAGTAAGGTTAATGTAAATGTAATAAAACATGTATTGTGTATATATAGATATTAGATTTAGACACAACCATCTTTGTGAAAAAAAAATGTGGTTAATGTAGCACGTAAGATTTTTGTAACAATTAATTTTGACTGTAAATTAAAAGAAAATGTAATGGAATGACAAGGGCACGGACAAGAGTCCGTGGAGAATAAGAAATGTAATATTAAAAAAAAAACAAAAAAAAAACTACAGCGACCAATCGACCCATTTTGAAAAATTTATTTCATCCGCATAAACTACTTTACTTTATTGAATCATACCGCGCACATAACGGTTTACTAGCTTACGTAAGTAAGCAAAAATCGTAATAATTAATTTAGTATGTCTCATAAAAGTTTTATCTGATCAATCTCCAAGCGATCACCGGTGACCGCTCTCCTCTAACTCCATTATAGAGGTAGACCTTAAATCCGATGTTTAGAGAATACTTTTGAATGTACTTTTTTGGGATTTATGTCCAAGTTAAATACAAACAAATATTTCACACTTTAGAAAACTTTCTTTGCAATAACAAAGGTTTTTCGCGATATTACTACTAGATAGGGACTAAAGAAATTTTCTTTCTTAATTTGAAATTGGTGCCGTGAGTGTAAGGCTGGGTCGATATAATATTGGGTATTGAAAGAAGCACTGCTATTTCTAATGTGTATTTAAAAATATCTCACTCAGAAAACTAAAAACTTATCACAAACTTATTTCGATTTTAATAATCCTTCGTCTATTACGCCTTTCTTCATATAGTTACTTACAGTTTTATGGTTTCAAATAATAAAGCAACTAATTTTCTACAGAAAAATGGAATATACTACATATACTATCCTACAAAAAACAGAATAAAATTGAGACACAAAATACAAAAACGACAATCAACAAAAATCTGGAATTTTTATAAAATAATTCGAAGGCCGATATCTTGAGAATGGTTATGTTTGGGATATGGGGTTCTTTAGGCCAATAGGTCAGGAATAATGGATACTACCACATCTTAAAGAATTTAGGTCGACTTAACCTGTAACTTTGTATTCATATGCATGTAGGAAAAAGCGGTTATTTGAATATTACAAACAGCCACTTCAATTTTATTTACCTGTATAAATTCAATAATTTCTTATAAGTCCAGTACACAACCGCGTTATTAGAAATTGCCATTACTAGTTTTAAAACAACAAGGAATTTTAATCGCATAGCTTCAATAGCATGTTTTTTTCAAGCCCATCGTATTACCCTTCGCCCCTACATAGATACACATATTGAGGTTACATAGGTAAGAAGGCAGTAACAACATATAAAAGCCTGTCTTATATGTATTGGTAATCTCCTTCACAATGACAGGCTGCCAGTTTAGGCGTGTCGCTTTGATAAATTACCTCTACCAAACATCAGACTGGGGCTGAAGATGTTTATTTAATGGCGTCTAAACGTTCAAAGGTTACGAAATATTTTATCGATTGTTTCTTGAGTTGCGTGTTTTATTTGTACCTTGGATCATTAACACGTTATAGTAGAGTAGGATATGTTAGTTACCATCTGTATTCTTTCTGTGTGTTTCGTAGGAGTCCCCGGACTATACACAGAGACGGTATTATGATAGGCGGCAGTTGGCATACCAATATGTCTATTCTTTATTACGATTGTAACTAGTAAAAGAACCATGTTTAATTCCGTTTTTGTTGTTCCACCAATAACATTGATGATGTCATTCAAACATATATTTACTGTGAACGCCATAACCGAACCATTCAACAAAAATATTAATTTTATTTGATAGTTCGGTTAATGAGCAGATGGATCACGTAATGGTAAACGGTCGTCGTCACCCATGGACACCCGAAACACCAGAGGTGTTACAAGTGCGTCGTTGGCCTTTTGGGGATTAGGAATTTGAGGATTATTAGGATTTTGGTATTGGAGAAATTGGGGAGGGGGGTAATTCTACATTATAACCTTACACGACGCAAGGTTGTTTCACGGCAGTTTTCTGACCATGGTATCTCTCCGATCGAACCAGCCCATTCTACCGAAGCAAATGATGATGGCTCTCCCACAAATGATGCTAATGTATACAAATAAAGGTCTGTTCTTTATTGCAATTGTAACTGGTAAGACCTGTGTTTAAATTCTTTTCCTGGTTGTTCTAATAAAGTTGATGACGTCACCCAAACATCTATTTATAGTGAACACCATAACCGAACCATTCAACAAAAATATATTTAGTAATCGTAGAAATTCACGAGGATATATTATGTAATAATCTTTGCGACGCAGTTCCAGAATGTTCTCTTTCATTCGAGAGCTTTCCATCCCGAATCTAATTTGATTGATTCCAGGACCGGCGCGACTAGATGAATTAAATCCTGCAAGCGTTCGCTCGGAGCGACTTTTGTATATTGCCTCCAATCTTTCATTCCTTTCACGGAAGGGAAATCTGTGTCTATTCAGTTAATGAAAAGATAACGAGCTATACGAAGTCAGTGGTAATGAATGCAGATACTGATTAAAGGCTCTAAGAATGTAGTGTGAGATAAACTTCACCCCCTATTACACGAGACTCATAACATAAATAGTGAAATGTGTTTGTTACATTGTATTAAGTGCCGTATATAATGTACACCTCTGCCTACCTCTTCGGGGATGAAAGGCGTGATGATATGATGAACTTGTAAACTCGCTTTTTAAATGAGAAGGGTTATATTGCATGGCAACTCATTGTCATCATTACAACAACCAGAGGTCTGTTAGACTAAGACCTCTTCTCGAATAGAGAAGGACTGTTATGATACACAATGATTTCTGAATAAATTATCTGAAATAAATCATAGTTGATTGAACTTAGACAAGGGCCAAAAGTTTAGGATAGTTTGTATACTGTTTATATAATAATTATCGTGAGGCACAGAGGCTGCGTCACGAGAAGTGTACACGCACCGCGCACGCTGCTCATGAGGAAGAGTCCCTCTGCGACTCGAAACTAGTAGAGCTTTTCTCAGTATATTTATGTGAGTAATTCGTAATGCCTGGTTAGCCGTGTGATCGCAAGTGGGGTCACGGGATAGATTCCCAGGTCGGGTAAAGTATTACTGGGTTTTTAAAATTCTTAGTAGTAGCACGGAGTCTGGAATTTTGCCCGGTATATGGCAATAGGCTCACTCCCTGTTACATGGGACTCATAACATAAATAGTGAATAGTGGGTGTTACATTGTTCAGTGGCATAATGTGCACCACTGCCTATCTATGGGATAAAAGGCGTGATGTTATATTATGTAATTTGTAATTTTTAGTTAATTCTTTGTATACTTTTTAATATTCTAGAATTTGATAAAGAAATTTTAGTTTTTCTTAAAGAAAACTGATTTTTAAATATTCGAGGACCACTTCAACTGTAAATACAGTTTGATAGCAGAGTTCAGAAGTTTGAGTTGAGATGTACTTCTGTGCACCTAGCCTCCGGGTATTTTCAAACGGCAAAGTTTCGGTCTCGCAAATTGCATTAGCGAACGCCTGTAGGTGTTTCAAGGTGCATTTGCTGTAAAGTTGAAGTTAGTTTTCTGATATTTACATACCTGCTTAAGATAGTCACCCAGTAAGCATTAGGATGAAGAATTAAATATTAAGTTGTTAATAAAACTGTAGTGTCCCACGTTGGGCGCCAGTAAGTTTCGTTAATCAATTATATCTATTTCTATCACTCTTTAATGCATCAAGCTTTATTGTGGATAACATTCATCATAAATTGATTAGAGTTATAAGTCTGAAGAGCTTGAAGTCATCCAAGGACCCCGAAACTCGACCAACTTCTAAACCGCGTTTGTACTCAAAAATGGACATCCTCATAGAACATTCAGTAAATTGATTAAATTATACCTAGTTTTACAGTCACCTAACAACAACTGCCAACTCCTTGAATTACAAATTCCAGCAATTAGTAAAAAGTTCTTGTTTAAACTTGTTAACAATTCTCAAAACCTTTTCGTTTGGAGTTTTCTATCGTTTGTTAGGATTCCTGCGTTCCATAATTTGAGATGATTTACCTGACACCATTGGTATCTATCTCCTGCTAAAGTATTTCTTACAATCATTTTATTTATAGAAGGAAATCTTGACTTATGTACTTTATTGAAAAGTTTTTAGTTTTGGTCCGACTTGAAGTTGAAACCTTTTCAATTGTCATTTCCGATTACGACTGTTTTTCAATTTTGCAGTACCTAAGTACTGGCATAAAGTGAACGCCTGTATAACCTTCAAATATACAGTTTTGTTAAAATGTTCGTAACAACACCCCATTACAAAAATATTTTTGTACACAAAAAATTTCTACATAAATTAATAATATTACAAAATATTTTTAACGTAACATTAATTCTTGTAATTACATCCCCTATACATTGCGCGTCATACATTGAAGAGTTAAACCGCAAGGTCGTCAACATCGCCGCTAGACAAAGTTCGACAGTCATTGAACTGTAGCAGAATACAGGATGAGGTTGTTAGTAACTTTGCAGATCAAACGAATAACTGTGGATGATAGCTTTGATGGCGCAATAAAATTATATTGTACGATAGTTACCAGAACTATTGTTATAATGGGATGTGTTCGGAACTTTGAACCAAGTTTTCTTTAGTTTATGAAGAAAAAGATAAGAAATGAAATTGCCGTTAGATCAATAATGTTGTGGAGGTTTCGGCTTGGATTAAACTTTTCAAAACAAGTTGAGAGTCCCATCGTAATAGGGATAAGCCTACTACCAAACAACAGTCATAGTTTGAAACTATTTCAACAAGACCTTTCAAAGTCCCACGACATTCGAACACTCATTGAAGCCATAAAATATTCAAATCTCAATAACAAACACTATTCTTCTATTTTTGTTACAAAAATATGAAAAGATAGTCTCAAAAGGGATATCAATTTTCTAAAAGCTTCATCCCACCTAAAGGCACTTGGTGGAATTGCGACAAAATTTAACTGAGGCACGCTTTGGGCAATTCCTTTTAATTGGGCCATTCGAAACATTTTCTAGAGGACTATTATCTTGATGGCAATGATAGTTATTTGTTAAGCGATATCACTTAAGGTAACTATGTCTAACTACGTACTATATTTATTGTTGTGAAAGTTTTCGAGACTTTTGTATCTAACGCTATATGAGTTTTGAAGGAAGGTTCTTGTTTAAAGGAATATGGAGGCATTTTCAGTAACATAACATAACATCACGCCTTTTTTATCCCCGAAGGGGTGGGCAGAGGTGCACATTTCGGCACTTAATGCCGCTGTACAATGTAACACCCACTTTTCACAATTTATGTTATGAGTCCCATATAATAGGGGGTGAGTCTATTGCCATATACCGGGCACAATTCCAGACTCCGTGCTACTACTGAGATTTTTAAAAACCCAGTAATACTTTGCCCGACCCGGGAATCGAACCCGAGCCCCCTTGCCCGGCAGTCGCACTTGCGACCACTCGGCCAACGAGGCAGCAATTTCAGATATTTGTATAAAGTCATAGCCTTGTTGGTCATATGTACCTCTATAAAGGTATGTTTATTGGTGAAATACGTTTATGTGGTTGGGACTTAATCTTCAATTATCGGATCGAACGAATTGTAAATTTCTTTATTCGAATTTGGGATTTCTGGAATAATGAATCGTGGTTGGTTTATGGAAATAAACTCACCTCTTATTACGTGGGACTCTTTTTTTCCTCCTTTATAGTTTTAGGGGGTTTTTGTCCGTATGGATACGTCAACCCCATCGTACCTTATCTAATTAAATATACCTACTCTACCAGAAACGTTATGTCGTCCTCACCAGTTCACACAACCCTTTTGCAATCTTCTTTTTAACGTGGGACGCATAACCGAACTTGTTAAAACCTCTGTCTATCACTTCAGGTATTAAAAGGCATGACGTCATATTATGTTGTCAGTATAGGTAATACGTAATAGGTGGATGGACGGATAATTGGAACAATAGGAATTGACATGCGCAGGACACAGGTTGACAGGAGTAGATTGGAAGGTCTTATATTAGGTTTAGAAGGGTATCCGATGACAATCTAAAATTAGGTATTATGATTGGAGTTTCCAGGTTGTTCGTACTGAGAAATCTTATTGTTTTTGTCCAATCTTCGAATTCAAACCGAGGCTCATTGTTCGGCAGTCACATTTGCGCCCACTTGACCAATGTAGCAGTCCTGCTGTAGTGATATTATCTGTAAAATAGTCCTCCTTAACTAGTATAGGTAATTAATTTATGTATATACACCACTCTTAAATGGTTAACAACATTTACTACAATATTTAATGATATTCCAGATTATTTGGAAAGTGGGTGTACTACAAAACTTTCCTTCAAAAACAAAATGGTGAAGTTCCTTCTCAACAAAGATTGTTAAGGTCTCCTTTCCTGTTTGGAGATATATAGATAAGTTTATGTCCCACTCAAACTACTTACCTGATAGAAAACTATTATGTGTGAATTAGAATGTCAAAGGTTCTTTTTTTATAGTAATTTTATATAGTCGTATTATTTAAGGGAGCTACATCTGCCAACAAACTGTTTTGCAGTTTGGCAGAAGTAATATTGTATTTTTTCCAACTATGTTTCTTACCTTGAATAAACGCTTCATTCATTCATTCATTCATTCATTCAATTACTTACAATCGTGTCGTGACGTGGTGTACCGGAGGTTTATGACGCCCGCTTCTCATGCATGAGAGCGCGGGTTCGAAACCTACCAACGGCAAGTACCAGTGTGACTTTTTCCGAGTTATATGTACTTTTTAAGATTATTTAGACACCACTGACAAAACGGTGAAGGAAAATATCGTGAGAAAACTTGGATAATTGCTAATTATAAGTTTGAAATCGCCAACCCGCATTTAGCAAGCGTGGTGCAGTAGTTAGCAAGCAATGCTCAAACCTTTTCCTTTTGAGAAGACGCCTTTGATCAGCAGTAGCCACTTCCAGGCTGTTGATGATGATGAAGGTGAATAACGTACCCTTAGAAACGAAATTGTCACCTTGCAACATTTTCTCATTTACCAAGAACCTTTTATTCCTCAATCACATTATAACAGAATCAAAACAAAAGCTAGCGGCATCCCACATCGATCACTGAATACGTCTTCACTCCGTTTACCCGCGCAGTTTGCGCATATACGTATCATTTTTCACAGTTTCATAAATCAGTGTTAGTAGGTACAGATCAATCTTTTCGTTCGTATCTTCTTGTTTCCTAGTATGTATCGTTTTGAAATTGTGTTTTTTATATCTAGGGTAAGTACCTGTTTGCTTTGTATATGTACAGTTTTAGTTTTTGGTCATGTAATTCTTTTTGCCTATCATTAACTATCACTGTTATGTTGACTATTATTTTTGGATATCATTACTTTATTGCTTATTCATTAAGTGATTCTCACGACGATTGATAAGTGTCTATGTTCCACGGTTCAATTAGAAAAAAAGAACTAAAAAGCAAATAATAGTAACTATTCCTCTTTGAAATAAATTCGTAAAGAAACATTTTCCAATCGTTTCTTAGATAAACATTGCCTAATTTTCAATAGTTTTATTGCTCTCATCATACCATCAATTCAAGTATTCTTATCTATAACTCTGTAGTGGGTAATTCTACATTAACCTCTATCTGAGTTTAAGAAACTAATTCCTATTGCTAGGATTTTGGAGTCCACTATGGCTTGGCTGTGTTTTTCCTGCTAAACCGCTCCAACTCTTCAAGAAGATACAGCCATGTAATATTGAAGTGATAGAAATTGACAGGTTAGATAGAGTCTAGGAATTATTTTTTTTCGGCTTACTTACATAATTATTTGACGAGGAACTCGATTAGTTTCAAGCCACTCGCAGTAGCCAGTAGCAGCGCGACAATCGCCGCGTCGCGGGTCACGAAATGCTGATCATGAATATGAGCCTCTAGCATGGCTTGAAACTAGTCGAGTTCCTCGTCAAATAATTACGTAAGTAAGCCAAAAACATAATAATTTAGAGTCCAGGAAGTCTATAAAATAAAACGCAAAGATATCCCCAAAGCTATCACATTTAATTCAGGACTGCTTGGAGGTTTACCGTGTGGAATAACTACCGATAAGCCGTTAGATGCACCACACTTAACTTGTCCGTAAAAAAGGAAAGTCCATTTAATCCTAGTTTTATTGCTTAAGACATCCTATATAGGTTATCTTTAACGAATATTACCTACACATGTTAAAGTGAATGAAGATTTTCTTATTGACGAGTTTTATATAATAAATCTGTTCTACAACTGCTATTATGAAAGATTTATTTTATAGCATCGCTAGGTTAGTGGTTTTATCTTTGATTGCTGATTTTGATAAGACTTTGACCGGAAAAAAAACATACAGATGAATTGAGAACCTCTCATTTTTTAGGAAGGCAGTTAAAAAGGTGGGACTTTAAAGTTGTTACTGCCTCGTTGGCCGAGTGGTCGCAATTGCGACCTTACCCGGCGGTAAGGGGTCTCGGGTTCGATTCCCGGATCGGGCAAAGTATTACTGGGTTTTAAAAAAATTCTCAGAAGTAGCACGGAGTCTGGAACTGTGCCCGGTATATGGCAATAGGCTCACCCCCTATTACATGGGACTCATAACATAAATAGTGAAAAGTGGGTGTTACATTGTACAGTGGTGTAATGTGCACCTCTGCCTACCTCTTCGAGGATAAAAGGTGTAATGTTATGTTATGTTTAAAGTTGTTACGGATTAACGGAAGTAAAAAGAAAGAGGTAGGTATTCTCTTTTAGGTACGTGAATAAATTGATAAAATCACATATTCTCACTAAAAACGTGAAGACATAACTAAATCTGTACCTAAAAATCAAAGTGTGACGTACGTGCCCAATATCACTTCCCAATCTTCTTGTATCGTTACGTGGGTGTGTTGACATTTGCCAACAACTGCCAGGGTTAGGCGATAGGGTTACAAATATTTACCGAAATTTCGAAGCTTTTGCGCGTCAACTTCTTTTATGGTATCATCACTTTATTATATTTCTGGTTCAAACTCACTTTTATAATATAGTACTTTTACTGACTGATGAGTGTTAGACCAAATCTTATTTTAGTTTTTTTTTATATTTTGTGTACCGACGTTTGACTATCTATCACTATCTCGCTTCACCAAGCTTACCACCGTAAGCGATGATGTGGTCTACGATGGAGCGCATCGGCCCATAAGCAACCTATATACTCGGGCCTTGAAGACACCCAGGTTATACCCTTCACGAAATGTATTTCGCGAACAGAGTCTGTAGACTCTGTTAAAAAATTCCACTCCTTAGCAATACGCACAATGAAGCTTGATGGGAAGCGCTTTGCACGTGTGGGTGAGGTATCGGGATATCTACCATAAATCGGTATTAGTAGGTACTTGGACCGTAGTTTGGTTTTAACTCCGTTCAGTCAAAAGCACCTAATTGAAATTTAGTCTTAAAAATTCTTAGTAATAGCACTGAGTCTGAATTAATGCTCTGTTTCTTAAATCTCTTATTATGATAATATGAATATAAGCAATGGTCTATAGGTATATATTTTTCGGAAAAACAAGCATAGTACTTTTTTATAATTGGACTGGACTCAGTTTCTCGCTTTAGTTAACCTTTGTGAGAAATGCAAATAAACAAAGAACAGAGATCGTACAAGTTTTGAAAAAAGTTTGATAATGAAAAAAGTTTTTAGCTTTAGTTGGGAATTATATCTGCTCCGTGGTTTATTCTGTAGACGTATTTGAAAAACAACGAATTGTATGCAGACCAAACTCATTTATTTCCACTGAGTTAAAAAATATTTTGTGTTTGTTTAAGGCTTTGCTTCTTTCTTCTAAATAATTGGCTAGTTTCCTAGGTTTTAAAATAATTGTTTAGACTTTTCAATGCAATAAATAATTAAAAATAATCACGCTCTCATTCATTGATTTGACAATTTACCTACTTTTTGATTTATTTCTCGCTAATTTAAAGGAATTAAGTATGCTATTTGACGCAGAAATATGATGACGTCATAATTTGCGATCCAATACAAAATTCATAGAAAAGTATCGTTTTTGACATTTGAATAAAAGTATTGAATTTAACTACCTGTCAACTACCGTATTGCTTCACATATTCGTTATCAATAAGAACATAGGAACATATTCAAACTAAGTCAGAAGTATTTTTCTTTCTTCTGTAAATCAACATAAATGTTCTAATCACAACAAACAAAATAAATTGCTAAAATAATTATTCATCTTTTTTAAGCCCATAACACAAATCGAGAAAAATTAAAACAAGTAATAAATTATTATATCAGTTTATTAATATGATTTAAACCATGACGCAACAGATCGTGCATATCAGATAAATAAACTCTGTTTAAATAAATTATATATATATATTAGAGGTATATTAAAATTAAAAAGCAATACAGATTCACAGCTCTAGTTAAGTTGTACTTCAATAAATATAATATCACAATTAAAAGTATAAAACAGACTAGAAATAGAGATCTTTACTTATAATTAAAATTCTATTTCTATACAATAATAATTAATGTGTTCTATAACAATGAAAATATACTTATGGATACAATATAGACAATTCACTAAAATTGGTATAAAAATAACATACATTGTTATTTCTATATTATTTTTCCATATATGTATAAGTTAATGATATCAATACAGATAAATAAAATTGGTTTATTATAATATTTTGTCTGTCTGTCAGTTTGTACTGGCTAATCTATAGAACGACTAGACCGATTTTGCAAGACTTTTATTAGCAGGTAGCCGATGTACTAAGGAGTAACCACAGAACATATAAAGGTAACATAGGCTATTTTTATTTTAGGAAATTGAGACAAAAAACGGAATTATGTACTAAAATTCATAGTCATATGTATCTATAACTGCTGAATACACTAATGCAATCAATAAAATAACGAAACGAACTAATGAATTCGTCCACAATAATCATATTTTCTTCAAAACTATATTCAATTCACTTAGAAAGTTATTCAATTCAATAAACTAGATACTGATTGCCCAAATTGTATCCAAAGCTAGCTATATCTTTAAAGCTAAAACAGATTTAATGGAAACATCGAAATCATCTAAAACGCTTACAGCATAAAATGCAACGAACGATCTAAAATTAGAAGAATCTAACAACCACTTAGCAACTATTTATATGTGTGATAAAATCAGAAATTTATCTAAGTAAGCGTAAAACAGTATTTATTTACGTACATGTGAGGTTCACTAAGGCAATGACAATACAACACCTAATTTGGTGTGAAAAGTTAACTTTTGTAATATAACTATCATGTGACGTATAAAATTAATTAGATTGTACGACAAGACAACAAGTAATCATTCTACGAGATGCCTCGACTAGTTTCAAGATACGCCCGGAGCCCAACAACGTCGGCTGCATGATCATTATCGCGCATACCGTTTTTGACTATGGGCCCCTAGTAAGCTTGAAATGAGTTGAGTAACATGATCAGACAGTTGCTGGATTAGGCCGTACAACCTAATTAACGTAGATTTTATCAATGTATATACAAATGTCTTAGTAACGACGAGTATACAATGGACTAGAAAGATACGCAAGTATAAAAGGTCAGTAAAAACACTACAGGGTCCAAGTGTATAATACAATAATAGTTACTTTTTTAATATTCACACGTAATATTGTCACTACATCTTTCTTGAAATCGCTTGCGATTTTTTCTTACATCTAGTACACGTATAATAAATATCTATGAGATACATTTAAAACCGTCTATTAATACTTAACTAGAATTCGGAGGGTATTTGGTCACCCACTACATTTAACATGTTTTTCTTAAGAGTTTAAGTTCTAATATTATTAATATAATAATTTCTCAAAACAATAATGACTAGACTATTAAAGAAATCTATGTGCTTGGCACAAAATACATTTATATTTGTGAAATTAGTTTCCCTATAAACGTTTCTAAAGTTACAAAATCTGTTTAGACCGGGCAGGGAAAGTCAGTAAGCGCTCCTTTGTCATTTCAGTCTTCATTTTTTATTTTCGTTTTCGTGCATTTGTTGACACCATCGTTGGTGATCACACAGCTGTTGAATCTGTTTACAACATCTCGTACCTTACCTTTGCTTATCACCAGCTCCTTATCATAAGTTGGAGTTATCAAACCCTTTTCGTTTCCATTGCATAGCGGTTTGTTGGTTGTCGTGACAAAATGTGCGCTTTGAGACTTCCGAAATTCTCTGACGGCGATGTCTATGTTGTTTATCAGGTCTTTGGCAACGAATGTTGCTATCTCATGTTTGATGCGATCTCTTCGCTCTGTATCTCCAGTGGTCGGTGGTTTTCTTTTGTTTCTGGCATGTTCTGTTCAGGGCTGTGACTTTGTGTTAAAGAATGGGATGCAGGGCTATCTGGACCCTGGAACGTGATGCTTGGATTGTTCACCAAAGTGCTCTGGACATGGTTAGTTTGTGTGTAATAACATTCTTGATTTTGTGGCTTTTTCTCTCCGATCAGCCAGTAAGTTACCATTTTGCCTTTGCCCTGTTAACAAAATGAAAGAAAAATTATAATGACAGCAATTTTGAGTCCGTCTATACCTAATTAATAAAGTTCATAAGAATTTGGGAAAATTAATTGACACGGAAATAGATAGATGATTACAAATTACAAACAGACGTAATACTCAAAGATAAATAGTGAAAATATTCTCATTTATTATTAGATCTGAATCCATCTATCTTCCTTTAAATCTTGGAAGTCGATTTGTTATGAAAATTCATAAGACGACAGTTGAACAAGACAAAGCGCTGTTTATTATGCTAGCCTTTGACATGATAAAGAGTATACGGAAATATAATGTCAGTTTTACTACAATGTCTTATGAAATTTATATTTCCATTTTCATGTAGCTTTGTATTTGTACCTACAATTTGTTTTATCTACAGTTTCATGTATTTAGTTCGAAAAAATGTACTATTTCACTAAATAAATCTAGCCGAGCAACCAGCCATACCAAGGAGTTCTAAGACCCGAGTTCATTAGAGATTTTTGATACCCAAAACTTCAAAAAAGGGATCAATTTTCGAATATTTTCACCAAGTGCACAATCTGAAATTGACACCAAAATATAAAAACCTAAGGGTCTCGTCATCAACCGAATCATAAATAAATAGCAATAATTGATACACCTGCATATATTTTTAGCAAAGTGAAGCTATTATTAGTATCATGAAAAATGAAATATTATTAGGAATTAAAAATGATGAAAAGGAACCAACCTTCATAGAGATTTCTCCTCGGCATTCCAGTTCAAAGCAGTCGTACAAATCCAGAACCTCTTTGTCTTCGGGCTGACATGAATCTTCAAAGCTTCTCCGTGTGACTCCATCCGTGATGCTGTGTTCACTGTGTCTCCGAAGAGACAGTACCGAGGCATCTTCAGACCCACCACTCCTGCTACGCAAGGTCCTGGGAAAGAGAAAAATGGTTACTAAACACTCCAGATACAGTAAAATGGCATTCTATCTGCTGCAATTTAGACTCGTAAATAGTGTGGGAGAGCCATGCTTCAGCACGAACGGGCTGGCTCGACAAATTGATACCACGGCCTCACAGAAAACCGACGTGAAACAACGCTTGCGTTGTGTTTCGTCGTGTGAGTTAGGTACCGAGGCCCAAAACCAATCCCAATCACCCCTGAATCCCCTACAATCCCCAAAATCCTAATCCCCAGAAGGCCGTTACAGCACTTGTAACGCCCTGGTGTTCCAGATGTCCATGGGCGACGCCAATTGCTTACCATGTGATCCGTACACCCGTTTACCGTATATCTCATAAAAAAAGAAGATCAAGGTCTTCTGAAAGCCATTATAATTATTTTCATAATGACACAGGCGTGTTTTCACAATTAACTTTCAAACAAAAATATAATATTTAGGCAAGTTTTAAATATAAGTTTTAAAATAATACCTATCTATTTCTTAAAGTTATGTAGAGTTATTTTAAAAATCATAACACAGGTTTAAACACAACCAAACAAAAGAAAGAAACTTAAATAATTGTACAACACTACCTTCTGTGTAAACATCAACTACAATTTGTAGAATAATATTTTACAACTACTGCTAGCAAGTTTTTGTCAAATGTAGAATGTATTTTGCACCTGTGAACGTTAAATTATGGGTGGTATTATTATTCTGTTACAAAGAGACCTCACAATAGACCTTGTCTGAAAAGATGGCCTTAATGTAATTTAGACCTTTGAACGCTCTTGGCCTCGTGAAACAATTTATGAAGTTATGTGTTTTATTCATTGCCTCGTTGGCCTATGTTCGCAAGTGCGACTGCCGGGCATAGGGTCTCGGCTTCAATTCTTCGAGTCGGCCAAAGTATAACAGGCTTTTTAAAAATATTCCCTGTATTAGCACGAAGTCTGAAATTATGCCCGATATATGGCAATAAGCTCACCCCCTATTATATGAGACATATAACAAAAAATATGGGTGGGAGTTACATTGCACAATGGGATTAAGTGCCTTAATGTGTGATGTTATGTCATGTTTTATTTACTGTGCAGTAAAATTAAATACAAATATAAAATAACTAAATATTTTAAATCCATAAACGTAAATCTATGTTTTTTTTCTTAATAGATACTCTAGGAAGCTACTCTATAATGTGATTTTCGTGTAGGGACATAGTTATGAGGATAGTGAGTTTTCGAGGCTGCCTTTTGCTTTGGCCATTCAAGCAAATTTGCGACACAAATCGTTAGTTTTAGATATTTTAATGTGACATATATCTAATTACATATATCTGGAGAAGGAAAGTTCGAGATAGAGATAACTGGAGGAAACTGGGGGAGGCCTACGCCAAAGAGGCGACTTCCACAATACATTAGTTGCATGTTTTAGAAATACTAATAATATTTACCTATAAAAAAATCAATATACATCATATATGCAAACAAATTAATGAAAATGAAATAATATATTATACTAATATAATAATTGGAATATTGTAAGCATGTTTTGTGGTAAAATAAAGGCTATTTTTATTTTATTTATTTTATACATGTTTAATTTTAATTACTCCGAACCTTCAATAAATAATGTCACACATGTATATTGAGAGAAGTGAGCTATTGTTTGAGCCTGTTTAATACTCGATACCCAAAAAGGCTCCAGGAAGACATAAAATTAAACTCTACATAGCCTATAAGCCCCGGCTTTGCCCGACAAAACACACCGAAGCTATATTTAAGTATAAGATAAATATTGAGGGGAACTGTCATCAAATATTCATGTTATGTAATATCAAATCACGCCAGTTTCACCTTGGGAGGTAGATAGTCGACATATATATTTAACAGTATACGCGCTTTCCAAATAGTGCTATTCATCTCGCTGTCGGAGCAAATACAAGTTACAAGTGCTTTACCGGCCTTTTGGGGATTAGGAGTTTGAGGTTTGTTGGGGATTCGGGGATTGAGGAGATTGAAGAAGGGGGGAGAGACCTGGGCCTCCAGTAACCTCACTCACACGACGAAACACAACGCAAGCGTTGCTTCACAGCGGTTTTCTGTGAAGCCGTGGTATCCCTCCGATCGAACCGGCCCATTCGTGCCGAAGCATGGCTCTCCCACACTTATACTTTGAAGGTTTAAATTACATTTCTTATTTTGAATAACTATCCATATTTGGGGCGACTTTATAGCTTTCTATTAAAACATGAGTTTTATTATTTAGATCAAGCTTTGATAAATGTGTAATTACATCAAAGTCAAAGTTGCATTTTGTAATTTATATATCATATTTTATATATATTTTTTGAATTATATTAGAATAACTAGCTACTTCCGCGCGGTTACACACGCTTTGCTCAGCTCCTATTGTTCGTAGCGTGATGTTTTATAGCCTATAGCCATCCTCGATAAATGCAATATTCAACACAAAAAGAATTATTCAAATCAGACTTGTAGTTACGGAGATTAGCGCGTTCAAACAAAAAAACATAAAAACAAACTCTTCCGCTTTATATAATAGTATAAGAATAAGATATAATAATATAAGATTTGTATAGTATGTTTAGTATTTTATACAGTTATTAAATATTGTATACATCGATATCAAACTCCTATTACTGCTCCATCCAAAGGTTGTCTGTAAGAAATCGCCTTGCGCGATAACACCGCTCATTGTTATATTATATTTGTTAATGTTGTCCTATAATTTAATTGTGGGTGTAGAACAAAGGACCATAATCATCAACCGCCTGTGTTCGTCCACTGCTGGACATAAGCCTCTCTAATAACACGCCATACAAGTGGTCTCGGGTTCGAGTCCCGGGTTGAGCAAAGTATAATTGGGTTTTTAAAAAAACCTCAGTAGTATCATGGAGTCTGGAAATATACCCGGTACATGGCAATAGGCTCACCCTCTATTACATGGGACTTATAACATAAATAGTGAAAAGTGGGTGCTACATTGTACAGTGGCATTAAGTGCTGTAATGTGTATGTATCTCTGCCTACCCTTTCAGGGAGAAAAGGCGTGATGTTATGTATGTAAATTTTGTAGACCTTACTACATTACTAACATGCTCATATCAGACTCTCTCTATACCTAGTTTCTTATGAGCTAGTTTCTCTATTAAAATATATGAAAGTATATTTTTCGTATCATAACATTTCATAGTTACTGGTTATATTATACTTAGTAATTGATATGCCTCGCGCACAAAGTTGACAGGAAGATTCATTACGACGTCTGGACGTACGCTCAGAGAAAATAATGTTTTATTTAGACAGATAGCGTACCTACATAATGTAGAGAACATCTAGTTCACTTTCAAGGACAGGGAATTATAGAATATTTATGACAAACATATTTATTTTAAGAATAATTAAAAATTTTAAAAACGTCTTTTGGCTTTTGTAGATTTTGAATATAATTAAAACCAAAAATGTAGCTGTACATACCAGATACCATAACATAACATCACGCCTTTTATCCCCAAAGGGGTAGGCAGAGGTGCACACAGAAGTAACACCCACTTTTCACTATTTTTGTAATGAGTCCCATGCAATTGTGGGTAAGCCTATTGCCATATACCGGGCCAGACTCCGTGCTAATATGGGCCGGTGCTGCCGGAATGATACCACGGTTTCACAGAAAACCGAGGTGTCTCCAGTCTCCCCAATCCCCGAATCCTCCACAATCCTCAAATTCCTAATTCTCAAAAGGCTAGTAACGCAGTTTTAACGCCTTGGTATTTCAGGTGTCCATCGGTGGCCCCGATTGCTTACAATCAGGTGATCCGTCTGCTCGTTTACCGGCTCATACCATAAAAAAAGATAATAAATATGATTCTTGCCATCATCAATCAGTTTTTATTCACTTTCAAATAGAGGCTTCTCTCTCATACCACATAACTGGATCGAACTGTGATAAACCTTCGGAAGAACCATATTTAACATGCAGCAATTTAACCCAAAATAAGTTATCCTACGCCTCAGTTAACTTAATACAATTAATCGATGTGCTATGGTTGGCGTTATATCAAAATGTTTGTTGCATAGTATCACTAGCACATGTACCTACTCTACTCTATAAATTGTTTACTTTGCAATTCCGACTTTATACAAAAATGATAAAGTCGAAAATCGAATAAAGGTATTTGACAGAAAGGGGTAGGTCGATATGCTGTGCTGGCAACTGTATTTACATACATATGTTTTGTACGTGGGTTTGGTTTATTCACAATTGAATCATTGATACATTAGTTACTCTCACGACTTGACAGCTCGAGTACTAACTAATGTATTTCAAATTGATTTACTGTAGCTCATGTACTGTATGATTAGGGTTGCCACCTTTTTGTTTGGTATTTAAAGTACATTGACGATTATAGGTAAGAAAAAAAAGTACACAGTACAAAAATAAAGTACAATTTATTCTTATTTAGTATTATATTTAAAAATGTATTTTTTATTGCTTTTTGCAGTTTGTATTAAATTAGTATCTTTACTGAACAATTGCATTGAATTACTAAACCATTGCAACTTTACTAGAAATTGTCTAAGTGGCGCTGGCGAGTTATCGATTCAACATAAATTAATAAATATTGATATCGAAGCGATAAGTTTACCGAAAAATACTTACGTCTTTAATAGAAATGAAGTTTGCAAAAATAAAGTATTTTCATGTACTTTACCTCTATTATTCTTATAAAGTATAGAGTACAATTACCTTAAATAACGTACAATATTTTATTATAAAGTACGGGTGGCAACCCTATGTGTGATATAGTTCTAGAAGTTTCAAGGTCGTAGATGTTCCGTTAGTTAGTTGGTCGTCTTCATTTGTTTAAATGTCACTTAAAACAATATGGCTGCGTTGTCTAGTTTTGAAAGCTTTTATTAGTCATGATGTCTATAGTTTTGGTATACTTACTTCTTTGGTTTCTTTCATATATATTTTATCTATATTTCTGCCTAGGATATACGGTTTTAATTAGTAAATAGCACTGAGGGGTGTCACACCTTTATCTTATGAAGGAACAATAAGGTCTCACGTAATTAAAAGAAAACGAGTCTGCTACTTCGTCCGCTACACACATCGATATGAGTCCCGGCGTGACTCAAAAACCATCGAGCATGTTCCAAGAGATATCATATCTACAGATGCCGTGTTTGAATGATTTAACTATTTTTTTTTTGTTTCACATCAAAGTATGGTGAAGGAAAAATAACACGATGAAGACCACGTGTTGCACTTTTATATCATTAAAAATATATCCAATTATGTTTTCTTAAGAGTGTCAAATCAGTTCCTCACCTGTATGCATCCCAATCCTCAGCAGCAGTCGTTCTCCAGGCCGATGTGGTACTGTCTTGACGCGCACAGCGTTCAGGAGCGCGAGGGACATGCGCGCGATCTCAGCTGCGTGCCTGTTGCCATTGCGCATCGGTAGACCTGACACCACCATGTATGCGTCACCTATTGTCTCCACCTAAAGGACAAGCGTGGTGATTAATGCTCTAACCGTCTCCGTGTGAGAAGAGGCTTTGCTCAGCAGTGGGCATTAATAGGCTGTTGATAATGAAAGACAATGAAAAAGATGATTAAAACAATTACCTATTTGTGGATCTTTTAAGGAAATTACTTGCATTTTTACACCAACCCCACTCTTACCGTGGGTGTCGTAACAGTTGACTTAGGAAGGGACTGCATGTTTAATTGAGACCGAACATTAATACTCTCTGGCATTTCTGAACTATTTGAACGGTTTTTTTCAAACTGCTTTACAAGCGTGAATATTACGGAATATTACCCGTGCCTCCATGAGTTGAGTTCCACGGGCGCCTCAAAGAGTCATCAAACCACCAAATATGGGGTCCAGTAGGACTAATACCAGACCTGGAACTGCGGATGACCTAATGGTTTGCAGGGGCTGCGGCTCGTAGCGGGACATGCAACGGGTTGGTTTTTAGTCAGTAAGAGTCTGACACGAGAGGGACTCGCCTCATGATAACGAGGAGAAGTCATTGGATAATTTTCCCTATCCAAAAAAAGCGTGATATTATGGAAAATACTCTTATGTAAAAATAAGCCCATACAGCAGTATATTATAACTGGCTTTTATAATAATACCAACTTCAATCGGCGTGCAGCAATTGCATTTACAATTGTCCGAATAAGCATATGAAATAAATGAAAAGCTTCATATTAAATTAAATGTATTGAATACACAATCAAATTAATTGCCTTTATACAAAAGTAATTGATATATTGGATATTGTTATTCCTGGATTTCATTACCTATGTATTTAATTATATGTATGAAACTTTATCGGAATGCAATGAACCAGTGTTAAATGAGGCTGACATTTTATCAAATAGAGATATTATTTTCTCGATACAATTAATAAAATTGTTTGTTATAATAGAATAGATGACTAATTTTTATTTTAATGTCCGTCTGGTACATTATTTTAAAACATTACCTACCTATTTTTATTTTTTTACAGAAACGAATACTTTCGACGATATATTCATTTGAAATGTCCCGTGACGTCACTTCTATGTATATTTTATACGTAGAAATGACGTCTTAAGGCCCCATTCCTAAACTTTGATTAGTTGTATCTAAGTACCATTTTATTATATATCAAAATAAAAAATACGTGTCGAATATTTTTTTCATTACCTAACTGACGGACTAATTAGATTCCCTATGGTATCTATGTATCAACGCATCAAGCTATGCAATTCCAGTATCAACTGACCGGTGAAAGTGTGCAACGATCATACGAACCGAGACTATATTATAATAAATCGTTTTGTATAATTGTATTGTAACTTTCCTGAGACATACTAAATAAATTATTATGTTTTCGGCTTACTCACGTAATAATTTGACGAGGAACTCGACTAGTTTCAAGCCATGCTAGAGGCTCATATTCGAAATGCTGCTCATGAATATGAGCCTCTACAAAAACATAATAATTTATTCGTTTTGTATAACTTGATATAAAACCGTGTGCACACCTACCATAAAAATATTAAAAATAAATAAAAATAAATCTTAATACATAATTTAAACAATAAGGACCTTCGTCTGCAGAGCTTAAATGCCATAGCGTAGGGGGCGTCTCTGAAATGTCATCACTATGAATTACTTACCAAGGCTATTTATGGACATTAATTAATATTGTATGACAGTTCGGTTTGAAGTAAAATAGGTCGGTACCTTATAATTCATTGATTATCTACCTTACTTGTCAGTTTAGGATTGCCAGTTATTTGTTTCGAAAAACTTTATTTTTTTTATAAGTTTTTTCTTCAGAAATAGATATCACCCAATAAACTCTCCCGCCCGAATAAGGCGAGAGGGAAGTATCGGACACTTACTGACCAAGAAACCCGTTAACTCCTCCGCGGCTGCGTATCGGCATCAGGGCCCCATCTATGGTGGTCTGATGACTCCTTGAAGCTCCTTTTTACGAATTATTTAAAAGTCAAATTCAAAGCATTTATTTCAATTAATCCTTAACTCACTTTTGAAAAGTCAAAAATTAAATTGTCCGTCCTTCGCTCATTCCAAAGTGTGGTTTCGAATGGAGAAGAACGAGCAAGAAACTCTATGGCTGCATTTATTCCAAAAATGTCCGGTATAGTTGACATTAAAGTAAGTTAGTGTTAAGACACAAAATTAACATAATATCGTATCATTAATTCTTGTAAGGTATAATTGCCAGGCCATTGGACTAAACAACGAAATTTTTAAAAGACTCGCTCGAGCTCGATCCTAAATTTTGTGACAGAAAAACTCATAATTAGAAAATTGGAACTCGGAAATTCTAGTCAATCAGCTTATCAACTAATGAGAAGAACCCCTGAATCAAAATGAACATCATTCTCTCAGAGATTGCATTATTTTGAAAGATACAATATACCGAGCGCGCAGCTGAATCTAATAAAGTAAACAGCGATGAACGATAGCTAACTACATTGTGCGCAATACATCACTGTGTCCCACTTTTGTAGCAGAATGTAACAAAACCACGAGCCAGTGATGGAACGGAAACATGGATTTTACATCGTTTTATTTATAAAGTGTTATAACTCGAGAGAAATGATATCGTGTTCCTTGATTTTAGCTTCAGTTGTGATAGTCATTTTGACCTTTAAGCTATGATACTAAAGTTTACTTTCTAATAACGCAATATTACAGTATCTTTATTTTCTTTTCTTTAACAGTGTTGTGACTTAACAATGTAGGGATACTAGATTTAAATTACGAACTTCATTAGTATTTTTATATTTAATGGAACGACTTTAACCACTATCTCGCCTGGTGGTAAGTGATGCGATCTACGATGGAGCACGTTGTCCCATAAGCAACCTATTCACTTGATAAATATTTTTTAGAAAGCAGTTTTTCTTCAAATTCATGACAATAAAATCGCGTCCTACCAAAGATACCTTTTCACTGTATTAAAGTAAAATGTCGTGTTTTACCTTGATGGTACGTTTACCTACAAAAGTAATCATTAATGTTACGTTAAGGTGCTATAATCACAGAGTAACTAAAACAACAACAACAGCAATGTATGCCCAACACCTCATTGAATATTAATAACCAAAGTTTATTATTATAACCACACTAGAAGTTTCTGAATAAAACAAACTTAGTCTTACCTTAACTGCCTCGTTGATCGAGTAGCCATAACAACGTAATTGTTATCAAAATATATTGAATTCAATTTCGGTGAAGCGCAAAGTATAATTGGACTTTTTTGAAATTTTTCAATAATCACAACATACGGTTTATAGCAACAGGTTCACCTCTATTATATAGAACTCGTTATGAACGTATAGTTCACAAAGAGTGGGTGTTTTCTGGGATAAAAATTTGCAAATGAGCGAACAGGTAACTTGATGGTACTTCCTTGATAGCCTTCAGCACTGGTCAGGGATATCAGAAGAAGTTATAAGTACTTTACCGGCTTATACATTAAGCATACACCAGCCTCCTATGCCTAAATAAAGCAATGTTATATAATATGGTCTTACCTTGTATACATCGAAGTTCTCAATGATGGAATCGAAGCTCGTGTACAGATCATTGAGCAGGTCCACCACCTCCAGAGGCGTGGACTCTGCAGACAGCTGGGTGAAGCCAATGATGTCACTGAAGTAGATCGTCACTTGGTCGTAGGTCTCCGCCATTACTGGCTGGCCCATTATCAGCTGGGAGGCTACTGACCTGGGGAGAAAGTTAAAAGTTATTAAGGTTTATGGGCCATTCTGTATCTGGGACAAGCCCGCCACAACCTCCCAAAACCGCTGCAACTCCTATAAGCCAGGATATACAGAAAATAAAACTTTGTAAACACTCCAACACTGAAGTTCGGCGCGTCTCAGGGACATGAATAACTGTCTTGGTTCCCGCAACGAAGTGAATCAATAGATATTATAAGAAGAGAAGAAAAACACGATAGTTTCCACTTCCCTCAGTGTATTATTGCAGAATACAGAATGAATTAAGCCTAAAAGCACAAAAACAGACTGTACCTACAACTGGGTGCAGCCCAGTCGCCGACGTTTATAGGCCAGTTGATCGTAGTCTAAGGAATGGATTAAAATCATTGTTGATGTCTGTGTCTAACAAAAGATTTGAATCACCGTGATCATACCTGAATTCTAATGACGTCAGATTATCATCTACATCGCAACCTGATACATAATATATTATTAAGTACTACCTATACACATTAAACAGTTTTAAAACTTGAGTAGTTTTTGAGTAGTTTGTCTACACCACGTCTCACCACATACTTAAATGATTTTATGATTTTATTCTCAAATATATTTTAAAAAAGCTAACATATTCTGTAATATTTTATACGAAACTTTCATTTAAACTTGTGGCAATAACTTTATCAAACGAAACAAATCCTGATGCCACACAAACTCAGCTCCAACCGACATACAATATTGCACAACAAACTTGATCAGTTTAACGCTAGAAATCGATACATACCACTAATTGGCGTTACAGGATAACCGAGACTAACACTGGAATACAATTGAACTAGGAGCTGACCGCAATCTCTAGTGATATTCCGACCGAATATTCTAGAATTGTAACAATATTACAATTCTGGGAGTAAAATGAAAGGGAATTTCTGTTTGCATAATGCATTTTCACAGTTGGACAAATCTTTCTTATTTAATGATAATGAATATTGTTGTATTTGAATATTTTTATTAAAAAATACATACACATAACATCACGCCTTTTATCCCCGAAGGGGTAGGCAGAGGTGCACATAGAAGTAACACCCACTTTTCACTATTTATGTTATGAGTGCCATGTAATAGGGGGTGAGCCTATTGCCATATACCGGGCACATTTCCAGACTCCGTGCTACTACTGAGATTTTTAAAAAACCCCAGTAATACTTTGCCCGACCCGGGAATCGAACCCGAGACCCCTTGCCCGGCAGTCGCACTTGCGACCACTCGGCCAATGAGGCAGTATTAAAAATAGTATGCACCAATAAACATTAACTATATAGACTCTACGCTCGAGTTGAGAACTAAACACATAACAACACATGTGTTGCTTCTTTTAGGAAAGCAACACATTAGTTTTATTTAATTCTAAATCATAAGATTTAGTCGTATAAAACGACATTCAATGTTTTATTCTTCCATAATTTTTTTTTTCTTTTTGGCAACGGAGTCTCCAATACAGTGTTGTTGACTATACTGCCAGTGTCGAGTGGTGACGGCAGATTATTGGGCCGTCGAACTGAACTTTGTGGTAGTTTTAGTTGTTTGAAACTTACTAAAACTAATACACACACAATTTAACAGCACAATAAATAAAATATTTCAATTTATAACACTAAAATTGATATCGTATGACCGATAAAAACACGTGCGTAACCTTCACCACTACCAACGAAAGTCTTCCATAAATTCTTCAACATAATTTTTTTTTTTAAAAAATTGTTTAAAAAACCACAGAATATTTCACAATAGTTATCAATTCAAAATTAAAGAAAACCTTTTTTGTTTATATATAAAATAACGGGCTATTATTTCGTAACAGGTATTTGGAACTGTTATTTCTATCGAACAGGACCAGATGGAACAGATACATATAGCATTTAATCTATTACAACCCTCTCCTACTCTATGCCTGTCCAAAGTTCACATAGATAGACAATTAGTTTCAAAGATAGACAAAACTATATAATAAAACACAATCAACCCTTGTAACATTTTACGACTTATTTTCATTCCACTGTCATACAAAAATTACAGCGAATTCAATCAATCCAAATGTTATTATACATTCTAACAATAACCACAATTCAAATAATCAATAAATAATTAGACCATCAAAGACCTTAGAATACTGATTAATATATTTGTTGATTAACAATCTGATTAACAATGCTACGGCCTCCAGTGTACACTTGTGTTACCGCCAATATAATTATTATTACTAGGTAAACAATTGATCAGAGCTTCGGTAACGTTGTGTTTAATACCTTTGTGTGTGTTAGCTTTGCATAATTATTGTAAGAGTATGTTTCAGCCTCGTTGGCCGAGTGGTCGCAACTGCGACTGCCGGGCAAGGGGTCTCGGGTTCGATTCCCGGGTCGGGCAAAGTACTACTGTGTATTTTATAAATTCTCACTAGTAGCACGAAGTCTGGAATTCTGCCCGCTATATGACAATAGGCTCACCCCCTATTACATGGGACTAATAACATAAATAGTGAAAAGTGGGTGTTACATTGTAGAGTGGCATAATGTACACCTCTGCCTACCCCTTCGGGGATAAAAGGCGTGATGTTATGTTAGTATGTTTCAATTGGATTGTGAGAACAAATATTTTTATTTTCCTTAGTGCATCTTGCCTGGGATATAACACAGCTAATCTTAATATTATTTTAAAATCCTACACATCTACATACATTTACGAGAAGAACGAGAATGAAACTTCATTCGTTACTCGTTTAAAAAATGTATGTTTTACAATCTATAAAAAAAGCAAAACACACATGCATACTAAAACTCTATATAAAATAATACGTTTATATAAGAAAATCGATATCCTTCATTCGTCCTATTTAATTTTGATTTCGACTGATATTAACTTTGAGGTTAAATACTCTAAGCTTACTCTAGTCTATACTCTAGTCGTGGTGGCCCGGAGATTTAAGACGCCCACTTCTCATGCATGAGGGTGCGGGTTCGAAACCTACCAACGGCAAGTACCAATGTGACTTTTTCCGAGTTATATGTACTTTCTAAGATTATTTAGACACCACTGACAAACGGTGAAGGAAAAACATCGTGAGGAAACCTGGACTTATAATTTCCAATTATAAGTTTGAAATCGCCAACCCGCATTGAGCAAGCGTGGTGATTAATGCTCTAACCTTCTCCGTGTGAGAAGAGGCTTTGCTCAGCAGTGGGCATTTATAGGCTGTTGATGATGATGATGATGACTCTAAGCTTTGAGGAAACATTATCCATAATCAACTTGCGCTTTATACATGAAAACTGCGATTATGCCCATTATATTTTATACCCTATCACTCATTAAACAGAGTACCAATTTATCCATTCTGATAATATGTCTTTCAGACTAATGTAATATCTTACTTTGGTAGAAGCTGGTAAAGCAGTTCCTCGCACTTCCTCTTCTCCTCCAAGTAGTCTGAAGTCCTCTCCTCCACGAGAGCCTCCAGGTTATTCGCGTACTGCTCCACTTGTGTCAGCAACATGTCCAAACGTGTTGAAGTTTCGCAGTCCCTGTTAAAGAAAAACAAAGAATTACTATTTTTAATATAAAGTTTTGTGGCACAGTGTGTCCCTAAATTATGTTCGTTTGTATTTTCTTTTATAATATACAAGCTTTGCCCACGACTTCTTCCGCGTGGAGTGGTGATTTACATCTCCTCCCTATAACTCCTCCTTCAACATATTATCATGCTATCACTGTAGGTGTTAGTAGTATTCATGCAAAATTTGAAGTAAATCAATTCAACAGTTTTTGAATTCATCCCGAACATACATACGGACAAAAATTCTAAAAACAATATTTTTGGCGTCGGTATCGATCGTAGATCACGCCCGCCCAGGCATTATTTAAAAAAAAATATTTAATACAGTTTCCTACGATTTTATTATGTGTATAAGATAAGATATGGACTATTCTGTACCGAATCTCCCACTCCTAATACCCTGGTACAATAATAAAGTATTATAGAAACATCATATCAATAAATGATAAGGAATTCCGGGCTCCTCCATTACATACCCTACTTAATTGTTAAGTCTTGTCAAGATCGGCTTAAAGACATTTTTACTATAACTAATATAAGGATCAATCCCAAAGGATGCTTCAGTCGGCTCTTACAGAGAAATTGTTATTTGGTGCTCAGTACAGTTTACTATGTCTTGACAAATTCCCTAGTAATTATACCTTAGGGACCACATTGGGACGTAGGTCATAAATAATGGTATTACACTACCCAGCCCGATCATTTTGTGTTCTGTATTATTTATTTAATAGACACTAAATGTGTAGTCATTTAAGTCTCAATAAAATATGAACGATTATAAAGACAATATGTTGGCTTAGGAGATACATAAGATGATTTTTAACCAGTTCTATAACATCGATCTTCATTGAAAACTACATTTTGGTGTATGGACAGACATTTCAAAATTGATAAACTTAAATTTTTAACCCTATTTAGTGGGAAATTAAACGAGCAAGCGGATCACCTGATGGTAAGCAATCGACGTAGCTCATTGACACCCGGAACACCAGACTTGTTACAAGTGCGTTATCGACCTTTTAGGCATTAGGAATTTGAGGATTGTTGGGGATTCGGGGATTGGGTAGATTTTGGAAGGAGGGAAGGTTTAATTGTCCCTTCGGTAACCTCACTCACACAACGAAACACAGTAACACGTCGATTTTCTGTAAGGCCATAGTATCACTGCGGTCAAGCCGGCCCATTCGTACCGCAGCATGACTCTCCCACACTTAATATATTACAATAGGTTCAAAACAAACCCGGTGAAAAATTATAATATGAATTTAGGACACCTACTGTAATTTCACTTCTGCTTTCGGGATTAAAATGCATAATATTATAGAGAGCCCTTTTTACTCATCTACAATATCAAAGCATTGTTACGTAATGTTACGCTCGACGGGGGTGCAGTATCTGTAGCACGAGTGCAGCCAATCAGCGGTCGGCAATTCAATCAACCGCTTGAGCCTGCCCGGGAGCGGCATTATGCTCGTAATATGAGTTTAAGCCTATTGTTGCATCTTTATATATTGCTTTCGATATTATATCTTTTTAGAATACACATAGGTACACAATCTGATATGATATTATCTCTACAATAAGGATAAAGCGTATAGTGAATTGATGTACATAGTTATAATTGTAGACCCTCTATTTATTTTAATACAAACACAATTAGTTTCTTAGGTCCATCTGTATTTCAATCGGTCCAACCATGTTTTATAAAATCATGTGTTAAATACCAAAAATGTAACATTTCTTCTGCCCATACTAAAATTTAGAATAACCAAGCAACATATAGCAAGTCCATTTTACAAATAACGTCTGGTGTTTAAGTGACGCTCAAGTTTCTTGCATAATATATGACGTTCTATATCATTAAATATGCAAGTGTCTGAACAATGTGGTACATGCTGCCACAGAGGAGTAACTGAATTATAGTCTAGACGTTATATATCATGTTGGAATTTATTCCCCAAAGGATAGCGAAGCTCATAAAATTTGACATGTATTTTTATATATTTGTAGTGTTCTCCGTAATTAGGGGCAAGGCTGGTCATTTTTTCAATAAATTGAATCCACACTATAATTTTCTTCTGTATCGTGGACGCATTTACAAACATACATGTTAACATAAACTACCCAAACCCGGGACAACAATTTGTGTATCACATGAAATGTTGTTCCGTGTAGGAATCGAACCCGTGACACGGTGCACGGCAACTAGTTGCCTATTCACCGCGCCAACTATTCAGGTAGTTAAAGTGATAATTCATTTTGAAAATTACAAACTTCACTCAAATATAATCTTATACTATTATCTAAAGCGGAAGGTTTTGTTTTTTTGTTTGTTTGTTTGAACGCGCTAATCTCCGTAACTACATGTCTGATTTGAATAATAATTTTTGTGTTGGATAGCGCATTTATCGAGGATAGCTATAGGCTGTAAAACATTACGCTACGACCAATAGGAGCTGAGCAGAGCGTGTGAAACCGCGCGGAAGTAGCTAGTACTTACTATTATATAAAGCGGAAGAGTTTGTTTTTTTGTTTGTTTGTTTGAACGCGCTAATCTCAACTACAAGTCTGATTTGAATAATATTTTTGTGTTGGATAGCGCATTTATCGAGAATGGCCATAATGGCTATAGCTATCTATAGCCTCTATAGCCTCTATAGCCAACCAATAGAAGCTGAGCAGAGCGTGTAAAACCGCGCGGAAGTAACTAGTAATCACATAATTAGAACCACCTATAGCATTTATTTAATGATCTTACTTGTTGATCCTTTGTATATTTTCCTTGAGGGCTGAGAAGTCAGGTCGGTCGTCGTCTGGGAGTGTCCAAGGAGGTTCCCCAGTGAGGGACTGGCGTGGTGACGCTGACAGAGGTGATGTACCTCTGTTGCGCATGTCGGCACTACCTGATGTACAGAAAACAATAATTAGAAATTGTTTAAGATTGTTAAGAGCAAATAGGATAGATAATGGTATGCATAACGTAACTGCTTTTAGTTCATCATTTGTCTAAATATTCGTAGAACACAAATAGCTGACTTATTTCATTTCATGGCAAATTTCAATTTCAAATATTACAGACTGTTTCTTGCCAGTGACCCCTAAACTATTGCAATTTACATTAATTAATTTATCTTATTTGTATATTTTTTAACTTTTTTTTTGTATGTTTGTAATGAATAGGCTCAAAAAGTTCTGGTCCGATTTAAAAAATTCTTTAACCAATAGAATGCTACATTCTTCTAATTTGATAAAGGTTACATTTCATTTTGAAAAAAAATTAGTGATCCTTGGTAAAATTTGAACAATGTAATCGAAGGTGTAGAAAAATGAGTCTTAAAATGTCTTTCGTTGAATGCGCTGCCGAAACTATTAGCGATAGAACAAAATAATGTACAACAATATTGAAGAACATCATAATTTCTACAAAAAACTCCGCGGTAGCATATGTTCAACTATTGTAGTTATGTCACTACAACAATCCAAATTTCCAAAAATGAATAATTATCTACCCCGTGCGAAGCCGGGACGGGCTGCTAGTAACCCATGAAGACAACAAGGTTCTTATTTGCAACCACTTGTAACAGTAACAAATGTAATCGAACTAGTAAGCCATGAAAAGTAATGGGCATCTCAATGGCGTGGAACATTCTCCTATATTCCCCTTACAAAGTCAAGGCAAGATGAAGCCATTTATATGTTAATTTACAAGACGTCCAGAGCAACGTATTATATGCATTGATGACTCATTCTTTTGCCACATATGCGTTGAAACAATCTTTCTAAAGATGGGGAGAAACCTTGAAAGAAACCCTATTATTGCAGAGTAGTCTTTAATAGGGAGTGTGGTGGTTTTCACTTTTTTATGCTAGCCAGTAAACGAGCAGACGGATCACCTAATGGTAAGCAATCGGTGTCGCCCATGGACACCACACCAGAGGCGTTGCAATTGATTACCGGCCTTTAGGGATTAGGAATTTGAGGATTGTTGAGGATTTAGGGATTAGGAAAGCGTGGGGGGGATTAATTGGGCCTCCGACATCCTCACTCATACGGTGAATCACAACGCAAACGCTGTTTCACGTCAGTCTATTGTGAGGCCGTGGTATCACTCCGGTCGAGCCGGCCTATTTGTGTCGAAGCATGACACTCCCACACTTGTGTGAATTTTATGTATCCTTTCGATTTTAAAGGTATGTAAAATATTTGTTATCTAACATTAAAGTTCCTATGTTTCCAATTATCTCTTGTAGTTCAAAAAACTCATATAAACAAAGAGGACCTGCATCGTTATTTACATCCAAAAAAGGCACGGTAAAAAATACGGCTCCAAAAATATCGACGCATCAAAAATATAAAAATAAAAGCAACGTTGCAACGCCGCGCCGATCCGTTTTGGCAACGATCGAAATAAAACCGTTTTTCTTTTTTTTTCTATGGTGCCAGCACCTGACTCTATTTCATAGTGGATTTGGAAAACTAGTCGAAATAGTAACGAAACTTCACGGAAGGTTATGGCAAAATGTATGGGGAAAATGTGTTGTGGTACCCCAGTTTATCATAGGAAAATACTTGTGTATACCCGTATAATACAGTTATGGAAGCCTGTAAGGTAAATAATAATATACTGTAAAATATTTTAGAAGGGATTTTTTTCTAGGAAAATTATTTTATTACTGGAATCCAATTTTCAGTGATGCATACGTCGTGGTTGTTTTAAGCATCCGTGATAAGTATCAAGTTAGTATAGTAATTTGTTTATAATGGTGGAATAACAAAAAAGTTAAAATGTGTCATAGACTTTTAGTAATTTATGATTACTTACAATTTAATTTTGTTTAAATTTTTTCTTTTTTTACTTTCGTTTTATTAAATAGTTTAATTGTAGTTAATTTTAAGTTGTAAAAGTTAGTACTTTATTACTTTACTTATATTATGAATTTCTACAATATTGACACTTATGATCAGTCTGTTAATCACAAGAAAGAACAATTACCTTACATGAGTGATTCTATAAAGAAAATCGCAAAAGAATTGACGGCATCATTATCCTAAACCCAAAGAACAATTCTGCTGATAAAAACACAAAATTTAGATTCAAGAAATTGAGCCGTGTTATGCCGCGTAAGTTATTGCAAAGCAACGCGACATAATAATGATTTGTTGAATAAAAGTTAAAAGTTTTTCAGAGAAACACCCACATAGGTACTGTAAATGTTCTTCAGTTAATGCTTTATTTCATTTTCTGGTCTCATAGTACATTACGATGAAGGGATTGAGTTTAGAACCGACATTGAAACTTACGACTAGGTACTATCAAACGCCGAATACATTTAACTACTAGACATTCATAATAAAATACCATTACACATTTAAGTGTGGGAGAGCCATGCTTCGGCACGAATGGGCCGGCTCGACCGGAGTGATACCACGGCCTCACAGAAAACCGACGTGAAGCAACACTTGCGTTGTGTTTCGTCGTGTGAGTGAGGTTACCGGAGGCCCAATTACCCTCCCCTTCCCCAAACTCCCCAATCCCTGAATCCCCAACGACCCTCAAACTCCCAAAAAGCCGGTAACGCACTTGTAACGCCTCTAGTGTTCCAGGTGTCCATGGGCGACGCCGATTAACCATCAAGTGATCCGTCTGCTCATTTACCGGCTTATGCCATAAAAAATACATAATCAACTTACGTTTGAACTTGTCCTCCAGTATAGCGGCGCAGTAGTCGCAGGCCAGAGTGCAATGTGGCCTCCGCATTTCCAGCAGTGGACTCACTGCCCGCCGCGGACTGGGGGAGTCCGCACCCCCTGGCGGAACCAGGGACATTATTCTGTGGACAAAACAAATCAATTTTATTTTATTTAGATTTATGGTAATCTGTAGCAACGTCAAGAGGAGTGTATTTGTTAAATATTATTTTACTCAGTCGTTTTATATTTAATGTACTGCTGTTTATTGTCCTTGATAAATAAATAAATAAATAAAACAAATTTTGAATTAAATATGGTTTAGATAATTATGAACCCGTTCCAAAGTTTCAAAACTGTGAGCGTCTAATAATAAACCAATCATAGATCACTACTGGGAGATTTAAAAAAATATAGTAGCTACTAGTTAATTACAAAAATTAATTAAAAATGAATGTCATAACAATAGTGATCACGTAGCAAAACATGTTATTTTTCAATGCTCCCGTTAATATCGTTGATTTTGTTTTATTTAGCTTTATTAGTTGTATGGTGATGATCATAACATATCCTTGTTTATAACCATAACAGTTAACATTCATAGTTAATGAAGATAAATGTAAGGAGTAACATGGATTGATTGACAACTTCTACATGAATAAATAACCGAAGTCATGTGAAGTAACTAGCGCACGCACACATTCATGTTTATGTATCTATGCAGACTTTATATGAAGTCTTTTATATTACCGAAGAATTCAGATGAAAGCAAAGATGGATATTCGCTCTTAGAAACATTATTTTACGAGCTAATAATAAAGCAACTTGAGGCCTGAACTGCGTAAGAGAAAAGATACCTTCACCTAAAGAATTCGATTTGCCCCTTATAATGAAAAATTCGAATAAATTCATACTTTGATCAAAATAGCTAAGAACATTCGAGGCAGCTATTTTCATATTAACTACAGTATTAAAATAACTTCTATCTAAATTTAAACATAAATCATTTTGTGGGAATAGTGGTTGAAAAGTGACAAAAATAAAATGGGGTTTTGGTCTTGTTAAGCCAAGCAATTTTTTTTATTTTAGAGTTCTTTGCGATTTTCGATTTGTGAGTCACTTAAGGGGCCAGTAGAATACCAGCTCGAGGCCCTGTCTTCCACATGCTGAACTGGTCCCATTTCACCGCACACTTGGGACATTAGTAGATATATATAGTTAAACTTATGTGTAAAATCTGTATGTGTCACCTGTTTTTAGCGTGTGAAACAAAGTTTTTCTTTCTTTATTTATTTATTTTGGTTTTTTATTAATACACATTTTTAACTCTAACTGTATATTAATATACCCATCCTTTGTTAGGCTAGAAATAAATGTAGGTAACCTAAAGGGCAAACTTAGATAAATATATCTACATAGTATCCTACACATTTTCCACCAAAGTGCGTGGTAGAATAGACCAGGTTATACTCGAACTTACTATACAATAGCACTACGTGCCTAAAGTGTGGGAGAGCCATGCTTCGGCATGAATGGGCCGGCTCGACCGGAGTGATACCACGGCCTCACAAAAAACCGACGTGAAGCAACGCTTGCGTTGTGTTTCGTCGTGTGAGTGAGGTTACCGGAAGCCCAATGACCCTCCCCTTCTCCAATCTTCCCAATTCCTCTCAAATCCCAACGACCCTCAAACTCCTAATCCCCAAAAGGCCGGTAACGTACTTGTAATGCCTCTGGAGTTCCAGGTGTCCAGTGTTCCAGGCGACGCCGATTGCTTACCATCAGGTAATCCGTCTGCCCGTTTACCGGCTTATGCCATAAAAAAACGAATTACTAAATGGATAATAAAACGCAAAACCTGATAATAGATATAAAAAATAACCATATAAAAATCTCAGAGAACATAATTTCTTCCAAGAAACGGTTACATATTTCTTACACGATATCGCACCAAGAGCTCTTAACTTAGGGCTTAATAATCGTAATTAATTAAGTTACATACAATTAATTGGGGATCCCTATCATATTTTACCGAGGGAGCACAATAAATTTTGAGGAAGAAAATCCAATCGGCCCACAGGGTATATTATTAAGGTTTTACTGAACCTTCTACTTCGATGTACCTTATATTTCTTTTTATTTGCTAGTAATTGCCTCCCATTTTGAAGATTGGGAAATAAGGATCTGCTAAGGGATTTAGGGATCGTTTTGGGGAACTCCGGGATAATCAAGGTTAATAAAAATGGGGAATTAGTATGGGAGTTTGGGCTGTTTTCGCAATTTGTCGCAAATTAGATTGTCCTGAGGTATGTACTTTAATAAAGTTTCTGTATGGCCTTCACCTGATAACTTGGTAACCTAACATCCCACCTTTTTGCTGAAAAAAGGCAAAAAAAAGGTAAAACTGTGCTCAAAAGTAGTATTTATCTTATAAACTTTTATCTTCTTCGTATTTTTCTCTAGTCCCAAGCAAGTTGGAGTCAGCAATATGTTTTTCGCTTTTATGGCATTTCTAACAAGGTCAGGTTTATGTAAAAGGAGAATTTAGCTAAATCTAAAAGGAGACGAGTCTATTTTTATACATAATAGGGGCAAGTCCCTTAACGCCGGACTAATAACGCGAGCGATCAATTTTAGGGGAAAGTCTTGCAGTGGCAGACACCTTAGATTTTTAGTAAAAATTGAATCCCTTGTGTTATTAGTTATCGAGATAATACAAGTGTCCGGCTTTAGGTGCCGTCCGGCGTTACGGGACTTTCCCCTACCACTACAATATCCTTAAACACATAACCTAATCTAAAAGAATTCACTTGAAATAAGCAAATAATGAACTTAATGTGATTTTTCAACTCCTATATACTTCTACAGTCGCGTGACGTCACAGCACAAAGGCATGTAACATGACTCGGTACGAAGTAGGCCATGTTTGTGGAGTGACACTTCGCTCAGGAGCCCTCTCTATGCACAGCTTAAATCTACAGTCAACCAGCTTTGCAACGATAGAGCGAGTTAGCAAAATCGCGTGTTGAAAATACATGATGGAATTGATGGGTGGGAAATCCGTCTGGGGATTGTCTGGAATTTCAAAGTGGTGAATAATGTCGTATGTAGTTAGTAAATAGTGTTTTACACAACGTAAATTACAATTAAGTCATACTTAATTACAAAACTATTAAAATAAACCAAATGCATGTCTTCATCTTCTTTATATATATAACTAGGTTCTGCCCGCGACTTCGTACGCGTAATCCCATTTTTTCCCGTCCCCGTTCGTGATTTTCGGTAAAAAGTAAAAAAAAAAATTTGGTTAAAAATTATCCTATGTCGGTCTCCTGGCTCTAAGCTACCTCTCTACCAATTCTTAGCCAAATCTATTCTGCCGTTCTTGAGTTATAAGTGGTGTAACTAACACGACTTTGTTTTATATATATAGATTCTGCTGTACGTGTGTATGTCATTAAACACCTCCTAAACGGCTGGACCAATTTAAATGTTTTTTTTCTGTATGCGGTTAAGTGGCGCCCTGGTTTAGATTCACAAATCAGCCGAGCATATGGCGATGCAGTCAGCGTCTAGGTTATTTATCCTAAACCAACAAAAATTATAATTATTTTAATAGTCTTTCCTTTCATACACATGCAGGACAACGGCTGTCGGATCCGCTAGTCTAATACAGATTAGAAATAAGAGATAATGCAAAGACTACATCTTATAACTTTTTATGAATAAGAAATTGTCCATGGAAGGTGGGGACCCTTCGTACGGTTTCTACATTAAATTTTTTATACTTTTTATTTTTTTCTGAATCAATCATCCGATAGTTAAAATGTATAGTATAACTATTTGGGATTCATATAAAAAAATTACAGATGATTTCATCTGATGTTTCAACCATAATTAATGATTTAAAGTAAATCGGGAAATTGTACGAATCTGCCCCACTACGGGGTACCTACGTACAGTGCTGGGGGTACCTTCGTACGCTGTGGGGTAGTTCCGTACGTGCGATTAAAATGGCATATACAAATCAAAATTCTTTTATTAGCATTGAAATTAAACAAAAAAAATTACATTTAACTTCTATTAAACAAAAATAAAATACTTTTCTTACGAATAATTAAAAATTACAAAGCTTTTCTTCTTAAACAAAACTGAAATGACTTTTCTTAGAATGAACAAAAAATAAATTACTTTCATTTAACAATAAAACATGAAAATGCTTCTTTTTCTATGTTAATCAGTTATCTTAAATTTAAAATCACATTTTTTTAATCTTTGGTGCATGTTAGCACTTATTGCAAGTTGTCTTTAATTAATAAGATAATAAAACTATTGAACAGTAAAATTAGAAAGATCTGCTGAAAAAGTGAAAAGTTTCGATGTTCTAGAAGTACAAACTGTTGGAGGCTTAGGTTGAGGAAGAATCATTTCAACATCAGTCATATAAACAGTATGAATATCTTCAACATTAGGGAAAACAAATGTCCACGAAGAACCTGGCTTCTTCCTTAGATAAGAGACTTTAAATTCAGTTTGGCTAAAGTGACTGACAACTTTTCCTACATAGTAAATAATACTATTTTTCTTAGGGAACTTCACTAAAATAAACGAACCGTCTTTAATATTATCTGGTATTACATCAACTATCAGTTGGCTTCTGTTCATTTCTAAATTTTCAAGCTCGGTTTCATCTTCATCTGTGATAGAAGTTGAACTCTCTTGAAAGCTTATATCAGATCCATCACCATCAGATTCATCACTTTCTGTGTTTTTAGCTTTCTTGTTCTTCGTTTGAAAATTAAAATCAGCTAAACTACGTTTCATTTGTCTAGCTCTTCTTTCCTGTTCCACCTTTTTCAATTGTTTTTCGTTGTGTTTCTCTTCAATTAACTTTTTTTCGGGTGTATCAGTATAAATTCGTGATTTTCCTGGACGTCGTCCTTTGTTTGTTTTATTACTTCTAACAACAGTCGGATAGGGTCGAATTGCCTCTGGTGTCAAAACTGTTTTCAAAGGAGCTACTATTTGATGAACTAATGAATTATTTAAAGCATTTGGCTGCGGAGTGGGTGCTGAATCCTGTGTTCCAGAAGTAGAAGGTTGGCAGATATCAGAGACACTTGGCTCCGGATTAGGTGCTGACAAATATTCAACGACGTTTTGAGTAGGAGGCACATGTTCTACGTTACCGGATGTATAGACGTCAGTTGGAGCAAAATCTTCGTCACTGAAGGCTAATTCATTAAGAGGCCATATTCCGGGTTTGTTAAACCTGCTTGTGATATTTTTTGCTGTGAATGATTCGAAAAATGCTATTTTCACAAGCTTTGGAATGTTGTAAATTGTCAGTGCTTATCCTGGATTCATTATATGCCAATTATTGAAAGCAATTTTCAACTTCGATTTAAATGGTCCAAAGACTCCCACGTCAAGTGGTTGAAGGCGGTGCGATGTATGTGGTGGAAAAGATAAGTAAATTATGCCATTTTCTTTGGCGTAGTTGATGGCTTCGAGCGAGATATGGCTTTCATGATTGTCACACAACAATAATATGGGGTTTTCTTTTGTGCAGAGTGTGTGCTTCTGGATATGTTTTAAAACAGAGACGAAAATATCGCTATTTATCCACCACTTTTATTTGCAGCGCCGAGACTACCTTCAGGTGCTCCTTCGAGAAAATTATCTTTATAATGAACGCGTGGAAACACAAATAGTGGAGGAATTGTATTTCCACTGGCAGATATAATACCACCGAAAGTTACGAGCTCTCCTCTTTCAGCTGATACTATTTGTCCGACTTGTTTTTGACATCTTGGAGCCAAGACTTTGGGAGTAGCTAGAACGGTAGATACACCTGATTCGTCGAAATTAAAGATTCTGTTAGGTGTAAATGGATGTCGCTCCAACACTCTCTTCAAGTTGGTAAAAAACTCGGTAACCGATGTTTTGTTAAACGCAAAAGATCGGGCCGCGCTTGTGTTTTCGGGTTTACGTAAACTGAGTTCCGGGTTTCTTCGGCGAAAACCATACATCCATTCTTTTCCTGCCATCTTATTTTCTTCCCACTTTGCTGGATATTTCAAATTTAAAGATTTGGCATACTCATATGCTAGCTTTCTTGCTTGAATTGTCGTTAGTCCATAATGCATATTACAGCATTTGATAATATAATCATTTAGTAGTTTTTCTTCTTCCATCGTAAAGACTTGGAAACTTGTATATTTAGAGTCAAATGTACGACTGCTTGACCCATCAGCATCATTGCTATTCCTGTATTTTTTTACTCGGCTTTCTAAGGTTGATAATTTCACATTGTACTTGTTCGCAGCTTTTCTATATGACAATACTCCTTGTATAACATCCTGTATTGCTGACTGCATGAATTCTTCATCCACGTCTTGTCTACTTGTATTTTTTGGTTTATATGTCCGCACCATGATTCTGTGGACAAATAATAACAATCAGGTATTAAAATATATATACGTACATCGACCATAGCAAAACACAAGACAGATTTAATGCAAAAAATTGTAATTAGAACACTAACACACTAAAACCACAACCAACTTACAAGTTGGGGCACATTCGTACGCGTCCAAATGTGCCCCATCTAGGTTTGTCCGAAGGTACCCCACTAACTAAATAACCACAAAATATAGCCTTTCAATATCTATAGGAAAACGTCAAAAAGTAAGTATTGTAAACCAAACTTAAGTATATTTTGCTAGTTACTAACAGAATAGGCTAAGCGAAAACTTATTTTATCTACGGTAACAATACACAAAAACATTATTCAAAAATTTACTTACCGAGCGCATAAACACGTTCGTACCTGTCACTTCAATCTCACTAGTGCGAATGGCGCGAAACTACGTTATTGTAAGGTTGGTAGCTCGACTCACGCACACATACAAAAGCAGGATCGTTCATCGTTTCGTTCATTTTTTATTTTGACTGTATGAATGTGCCCCGCGTACGAAGGGTAACGACCTTCCCCTACATTAAAACTAATAACTAAACCAAAACTACAAGACCACAAGACTACAATCAAAAGTATAAAATGCAATAACGATACAAGAATCCGATGAACTCTCAATAAATCCATTTGCGATTTATTACTGGTGGATAACGATGCCCAGAGGCAATGGATCCCACAAATGCATCGTGAAATATTCACAATGTGTGCACAGAATGAGGTAAGTAGAAGTAGGTAAATCCATACTCTTGAAAATCGCACACGACGGCGACTATTGCGCTGCTACTGACAGTCGCCGCGTCGCGGGTCGCGAAATGCTGCTCATGAATATGAGCCTCTAGTATGGCTTGAAACTAGTCGAGTTCCTCGTCAAATAATTACGTGAGTAAGCTGAAAACATAATAATATATTCATTTATCATGTAGCAAATTGCGTTTAAAAGTAGTGTCAAACCTTCTATGTACCTCTAAATATTTAAATGTGCGATTTTCATGAGTATGGATTTACCTACTTCTAATCACTACATAGTATAAAACAGTCGCTATCTGCCGTCTGTCTGTCCCTATGTATGCTCTCACGAAAATTATATGCTATGATTTATTTTTTATTAACTTTGCGCCAATTTTTTTTTCAGTTCTAACTCTGTGGGAATATCGTGATAAAATAGTTGCATTGGTGATGTTTTTTCCTTTACAATTTTATACAGAATTTACGGACTTTATTACATGCAAACAAACAATCAAATCTTTTATTTATATTCATAATTTTATGTAATAAGTTTTACTCATAACTCGCATGAGTAAGAAGATTAGTCGAGGTAAAGTATAATCTAAGTAGTAGTAACAAACAAACAATGTTAAAGTTACAATCTTACTTTCAACATAACATAACATAACATCACGCCTTATTTCCCCGAAGGGGTAGGCAGAGGTGCACATTACAGGACTTAATGCCACTGTACAATGTAACACCCACTTTTCACTATTAAAGTTATGAGTCCCATGTAATAGGGGGTGAGCCTATTGCCATATACCGGGCACGATTCCAGACTCTGTGCTACTATTGAGAATTTTTAAAAACCCAGTAATACTGTGCCCTACCGTGTAATCGAACCCGAGACTCCTTGCTCGGCAGTCGCATTTGCGACCACTCGGCCAACGAGGCAGTCACATCTAACTTTCTCGTTTATAATATTACATAGAATTACACAGATTCCCTCGCTCCGGATATTACGGTATGGCAAATCGGAAAACTTTAATATACGAGAATTTAAGAAAGCATTCCGAAGTGCATCCCTGAGATATGTTTCATGATTGAATTTTTCATATGCGAGGTTTATGCTCAAGGTAGAACGTTAGTATGCGGGTAAGATGGCGGGTTTCGTTATGTGACAAATGTAACTTAGAATTTAAATTAAACATTTTAGTATAATTCGGTTTTACCTACCTACGGATTTTAATGCAGTTCTTTTTAGTGATTCAAGAGAAATTTTTATATGCAACACCTGCGAAGCCGCGGCAAAAGCTAGTTAAACACATAGATAGTTATACGGAAAATTGCTTAAACAGGATAAAACAGGTAAAAGCAGGTATAAAAATAAACAGAGAATCCCACAATACACAAAGCATGTTTGTTGAATCAAATTGAAATCTGTAGATAGCTCGGAGCGAAGAATCACGTACGTTTGTCTTTTGTTTTTCTCCCAACAAGCTGCAGGGAAAATTAAACGTAAATACCACGGTAATGGCATCTAAATTACATTGTTATGTTCAAGGTCAGGGTGAGAGTACTTACTGACGAAGAAAGAGTATAATTAGGGCCTGTTTCACTTGGGCCTTTAGCCAAACGCCACTTTAGCGCTTGTCTACAGAGAGAGTAGAAAACTAAATGTATGGGAATGACACTGACACGTGTCAAAATTTACGCCAATTCCATATAATTTGATTTTCTATTCTACATGTAGACAAGCGTTAAATGGCATTTGGCTACAGCTTGGATAGACGCTATATACCAGATAAATTCGAATTAAGAAAGTAATTTGTATGAACTATCAGTGACCTAACTAAGCATGGGGATAGGGGATTATGATAAACCCATTCTTAGAAGACGACCTTTCTATGTCTAGCTACATGGAATACAGGTATATAAATGAAATGACGATGATGAATCACACATTCATAATAACTAGGGGGACAGAGACTATGGACCGCCAATTGCTACGATTCCTATATAGGTACCTCTTTCGCTTCATCAACATTCATCAATCTTTTATTTAAACATGATTCATCATGTTTACAATGAAATTCGCTAATACAAATATTTTAAAACTACAACCTTTTTATAAAACCAATGACAATTTGTATCGAATCCTTTTATTTAACAAGTCTTTGTAAGATATCGATAGCGCAGCCTTCAACCTGAAAGGGTTTCAACTAATTCCATTCCATTAATTTACTGAAAGAGTACCAGGAAAAATCTTTTGTTCGAATAATGTTAAAATCACTTCAATATCATCGTTTGTTGAAAATTGCAGTTGGTATCATATTTTCATTTGTCCTGTTCATTCGAGTTGTATTTTGTATGTTTTTGTATTTAACCCCTCGAACGTCCTTATGAGCACCCGGTGGATCATAAGAAAAAATGCTCCATGCTGCTTTCTCTTTTATAAAATCTATTATTAATGTTTTGTTTTTATTTTGACTGTATTTTTTATTAATTTCTATTGTAATGATCCTTGTTTTCGTGTGCCAATGGCCAAATAAATGCATTTTCTTTCTTTCTTTCTTACTTTCTCCAAATGTCATTTGTGCACCCGTTGGATCATAGGGAACGCGGACGCTCGACGGGTTAACGATTGAGTTTATTGCTAACCAGCATATATAGAGAAGAACCCTTCTTTATAAGAATTTATGAAATGAGTACCAAGCTTAACTGATGAACCAAATCATGGTGAGTATAAGGCTTAGGACTCATGGTACGAACTTCTCCTCGGCCCGCCGCATTGCGGGCCCGCAGCCTTTGTAGAATACAGATATGTATGTAAAAAATCAAAGCATATTTCACGGCGTATTTTACACCCGCGGCGGTTGCGGTTGTTTCCCGCTGCATCGATGGACGCGGCTGTGGGGCCGGAAAAAACGGGTTCGTGAGTTTTGAAGATTTCACCTCCATATCGCCACCGCGGCGGGCGCGGCAGTAAGTAAACCGTGAGTCCTTTGTTAGAAAGTTCCGGATTAAAGTTTCACCTCTGGTTACTTCGTTATTTCTTACTAGCTTCTGCCCGCGACTCCGTACGCGCAGCTACGAGTAATTACGGGTGTAATTATTTCTGTTTAAACTAAAATATAATACTGAACGATAGAAATGTAACACTAACCAAATTAAATTGTTCCAAACAATTAATTACAACGCCCACGCTGTAAAGAAAATTACAATTCATAATTAAATTAATAACCATCTCAGATTTAAGAGGAATTTAGTAACGACTAGCTGTGCCCGCGACTTCGTTCGCGTGGTTGTCGAAAACAAAACAACATCGGTTAGATAATACACATCTATGACGATAAATTGAAAATTTCATGCAGCCGCCATCTTGGATTTAGATTCTGACAGCGCCATCATTTTCACCGCCCTCAAAAACCATGAAAACGATACCCATGATGATAAATTAAAAATTTCGGGCAGCGGCCATCTTGGATTGGCATTATGACAACACCATCATTTTCTCGAAAACCATGAAAACGATACCCATGACGATGAACTAAAAATTTCGTGCAGCGGCCATCTTGGATTTGCATTTTGACAGCACAATCGGTTTTACCACCCTAGAAAACCATGAAAACGATGCCTATGACGATAAATTAAAAATTTCGTGCAACCGCCATCTTGGATTTACATTTTGACAGCACCATCGGTTTTATCACCCTCGAAAACCATGAAAACGACACCCATGATGATAAATTAAAAATTTCATGCAACGGCAACCATACATAAAAAAAGAAACAATCATTCGAACATAGTGCCTCCTCCTTTTTTTGAAGTCGATAAAATAAAAAACGCGTTAGCCCTGAATAATTGGCTCGCTGCCATTGCAGCGGTAAGAGTGGCTTGAGAGACGCTACGGCGTCCTCACCTACCGCCTGACGCAGGTCCTCACCGGACATGGAAGTTTCGGGAGGTACCTGTGTCTGATGGGGGGGAGGAAACGCCCGGGTGTCATCACTGCGAGGACCGCCCTGAGGACACGGTGGAACACACAGTGGGAGAATGCCCTGCGTGGGCTGAGCACCGCCGTGCCCTCAAGGAAGTGATCGGCGATGGGACTGGGATGCCGTCTGCTCCTTTTGCGAAGCAGTCATGCTAGCTAAGGAGGAGGCGGGACGCGTGAGGCAGCGAAGCGCTGCCTCCTTGCAACCCAGCCATCGCGAAGGACACACCGGGCGTCGGGGATCGCGAGACGATCTCTGGCCACCGTAAGCGCGGGCCTGCGGACGGCGAGCATGGATGGCTCCCCGTCCGACCAGAAACAGACCCGAGCGTACGGCTCGTCGCGTTCCGCGCGCACCTCAAAGAGCCATCAGACCACCACAGATGGGGCCCAATAGGGCCGATGCCGATTCGGAATCGCGGTGAACCTAACGGGTAATCGGGGTTCCGGCTCGACGTGCAGGAGAAGGAACGGGGTGGTTTTTAGTCAGCAAGAGTCTGACATTATTGTAAATACAGTGATTTGAAAAAGTAACACACTGCAACTACAATTACTTGTATACTGGACTGATTTTGGTAAGTTTCGTTCAAATACATATGTTAAAAAAATGTCGTTCGTACGATGTTTTAAACTTAAGGTGACCGTAAAGGCCAGATTTCAAAATACCTATAGTCTATTCTACTTGTTTTGAGGACGGGGGCTGCGTTCAAACGCAACCGTAACCCAACCTCGAGGGGCCAAACGCCTCCTGCCGGAGGTTATACGCCGGGGTCGTGCGGTCCATGGCCCTCTACGGCGCCCCTGTGTGGGCGCCGAACCTGATGCGGCGGCCCGCTCGGGCGCTGCTCATAGTACAGAGGGTCATGGCGATCCGAATGATCCGCGGATACCGCACGATCTCCGGGGAGTCGGCAAACCTCTTTACCGGATTACCGCCGTGGGATCTGGAGGCGAAGGTGCTCGCGCGCGTGTATCGCATGCGCGCGGAGGCACGTCGCCAGGGCGAAACTCCGCTGCCGCGCCAGATAAGTGCGTGGCGGGATGAACTCCGGCGCGATCTCATGGCGGAATGACAGCAACGACTGTCGCAACCGAGGGCTGGGCTCGCTGCCATTGCAGCGGTAAGTCCTCTCTTTGAGGAGTGGTTTGAGAGACGCTACGGCGTCCTCACCTACCGCCTGACGCAAGTCCTCACCGGACATGGAAGTTTCGGGAGGTACCTGTGTCTGATGGGGCGGGAGGAAACGCCCGGGTGTCATCACTGCGAGGGCCGCCCTGAGGACACGGTGGAACACACAATGGGAGAATGCCCTGCGTGGGCTGAGCACTGCCGTGCCCTCAGGGAAGTGATCGGCGATGGCGACCTCTCGCGTCCGGGCCTAGTGCAGGCCATGATGCGGAGCGAGGGGAACTGGGATGCCGTCTCTTCCTTTTGCGAAGCAGTCGTGCTAGCTAAGGAGGAGGCGGGACGCGTGAGGCAGCGAAGCGCTACCTCCTCGCAACCCAGCCATCGCGAAGGACACACCGGGCGTCGGGGATCGCGGGACGATCTCCGTACACTGTAAGCGCGGGCCTGCGGACGGCGAGCATAGGTGGCTCCTCGTGCAAACAGAAACAGACCCGAGCGTACGGCGCATCGCGTACCGCGCGCGCCTCAAAGAGCCATCAGATCACCACAAATGGGGCCCAGGGCCGATGCCGATTCGGAGTCGCGGAGAACCTAACGGGTAACCGGGGTTCCGGCTCGACGTGCAGGAGAAGGAACGGGGTGGTTTTTAGTCAGTAAGAGTCTGACACTCCCTCCCGCCTCACCCAGGCGGGAGCAGCCATTCGATGATTTTCCCAACTTAAAGAAAAAAAAAATCTACTTCATCTACTTGTTTATAATATCAAGTAGTATCTTTACTTCGGACTTCAAACCAATGACCAAACGAAACCAATTTTCCAAAGGTGTCGTTTCGAGTACTATACTGAATTGCGTGTTGTAATATTTTACTTCTTGAACTCACTAAATTAATCATGTCTTCTGATAGAGTGAATCGATTTCGATGAAACAAAAACTAAGTTACACCTCGAGTTGCGTAGAATTTTTGTATATAAGCAATGTCTGCATTGAATTGGTAGATTTTACGTGATGCGCGCACAAACAAACAGACAAACAGACAAACAGACAAAAATTTCAAAAATGATGGAAATGGGTTCTGTTGGTTATCTTTTAACGCGCTGGCTATTTTTTTTGTCAATTTCTTCAATGTACAAAAATTACTTTTCTACAGATTTATTATATGTATAGATGAATTATAACTTCAATTTTTACGTGGGAGGGACATTCTTTAGCATTGGACTGACTATACCAACACGACCAATGCCACGGTCTCAAAAAACAGAGACGGTGTAAAACTACGGCTGCTTTGTATTCCGCTGTAGCTGAAGCTCTTATACCCCCAACATCCCTCTTCTCCCCACTCTGCAAATCATCAGTTCTAAAAAGATCATCGTTTCATTTGTAACTCCTCACCGACTGCTTACCATCAGGTTTACTCGTTTGCCACCTAATCCATAACAACCTGTATTCCCAGGTCGACCAAAATATTACAGGGTGGTTTAAAAAAATCTTAGTAGTTAATAGCACAAAGTCTGGAAATGTGCCCGGTATATGTATATGTCAATAAGCTCACATATATATTCATATACATATTACTCATATTACATCCGTTTCATAACATAAATAGTGAAGTGTATATTACATTACACAGTGGCATTAAGTGCCGTAAATGTCCATATATTCCTTCCCCTGAGAGGATAAAAGGTGTGACGTTATGTCATGTCTATTCTAAAAAAACATGTACCTAAAACTCTCATATCTCAACTTAATCCGTATTCGGACTAAGTCCAACTTTATTCCTCCACACTCCCTCTAAATTAATAAACAAGTTTATACATTGTTCGTTTCACGTCCACCGTACAGTACCGTCTGTGGTTTAATTAAAACCGTTCCGGTCCGCAACTGGCACGGCATATATTCCGTGTCATATTACGCCCGGATTATATTTTGCATAGATTATGCTGTTGAGTGCAACACTAATGTAAATACGATGTTTGTAATCTATGCCATACTGATTCTTCTAGTGATGTGGACTTCTGAAATAGTTATGATATGTTTTCTTTGTGTCTAACAATGTTATAGATAAGGAACTAATTGTAAGTAGGTAAATTTATATCATTTAAAACTTTACAAAACTTTCAATTGTGGGAGAGCCATGCTTCGGCACGATGGGCCGGCTCGACCGGAGTGTTACCACAGCCCCACGGAAAACTGACTTGAAACAACGCTTGCGTTGTGTTTTGTTGTGTGTGTGAGATTACTGAAGGCCTAATTACCCCCGTCCCCAGTCTCCCTAAGCCCCGAATCCTTAAATTCTCAATTCTTAAAAGGCCGGTAACAGACTTGTAACGCCTCTGGTGTTGTAGGTATCCATGGGCGGTGCCACTTTCTTATCATTAGGCAATCCGTCTGCTCGTTTACCGGCTTATCCCATAAATAAAACTTTAAATAAATAATACTGGGCGATTGATTTATTATCACACCACAAAAACATGATCATTAATCACCACTATTATTCAAGGCAGATTGGCGATAACAAAACAGTCGCTACTGACCTTCAAAAATACATATCTTCTGCCATGTTCCACACATAAACGATATTACTGATGGAATCTTAAAATGCAATTTGCAGTCAGTTTTATTCGCCATAAAACTCTTTAGATAAAGGAAACTACTAAAGTCTACAACTGAAGGGCTCAAAGTGACGGTGGGTCGTAAAAACATTATATTATTTGAGGAAAAGTCGGCTTCGTCTGTTAAGGGCCCGATATGTGCTGTGCAGACAACCATAAACATGTAATCTGACTGTCGGTTACACAAATGGAAAATCTTTCGCTACGCATGTTATTCTTCAATAGAGTCAGTTAACTACTAAAATAAGAGATTTTTGTGTGTGAAATAGTAGCCAGTATTCGGTTCTGCATCCTTAAATTATGCTTGATAATATGTGTCATTGCTAACTAAGAATATTCACGACTAATTGTATACTATTTCTAAAGTCCCTAAATAAAGGCTATGTATGTGCAAAGAAACTACTCACTATGGGCTCTGAGTATTCCTTGAAACTAGTTGAGTGATCTCTATGAACCGTTACGTGAGTATTTCATACTTAATTATTCCACTTTTAAATATCTCATCATCATCAACAGCCTATAAATGCCCACTGCGGATCAAAGGCTCTTCTCACACGGAGAAGGTTTGAGCATTAATCACCACGCTTTCTCAATGCGGGTTGGAGATTACATATTTAATTTTTAGAACTTATAGTCCAGGTTTCCTTACGATGTTTTCCTTCACCATTTGTCAGTGGTGTCTAGATAATCTTAGAAAGTACATATAACTCGGAAAAGGTCATATTGGTACTTGCCGTTGGTAGGTTTCGAACCCATAAAAATCTCATATCTTACTAATGCCTCGTTCATCATTGCTTGAAGGAAACAAATTATGATAATAAAGAGCAAAAATCTAGCCAGTCTTTTCGTCTAGTTTTAATACCCATACAGAGGTGTAAATAAAATTAACTTAAAACTGCACTCCTTCCATGTCTTTCAAACTTACAACTCACTCTCACTCTAGATAAACTGTTCCATTTAATGTAAGAGCACTTTAAACTTGTACCAACTTTGCCTAACTGGAATTTAAACTAACTTCCCGTTAGAGGACGTACTACTTACGTTCTTTCGGAGAAGCAATTTTAAGTTATTAGCAAGTAGAAGAAAGAAATTTTAAGTTATTTGTCACACGAATAAATACACTTTGGTGTATTCATTCAGGTTTTACTTTTTCTAAGTTTATTGCAAATTGTATTTTAGTCTTTGGCCGAGTGGTCGTAAGTGCGACTGCCGGGCAAGGGGTCTCGGGTTCAATTCCCGAGTCGGGTAAAGTATTACTGGGTTTTTAAATATTCTCAGTAGTAGCACGGAGTCTGGAATTGTGCCCGGTATATGGTAATAGGCTCACCCCCTATTACATGGGACTCATAACATAAATAGTGAAAAGTGGGTGTTACATTGCACAGTGGTATAATGTGCACCTCTGCCTACCCTTTCGAGGATAAAATGCGTGATGTTATGTGTATTTTAGAAAGTCAGTTTATCTCATATCATATCTAAAGTCGCATATTTTACCATCGTTAGATTACACTAATACAATTCATTCCACCTTAGTATAATTAAGGTAAAAACAGTACTAAAATGAACACTGTATTTAGAGGTACATCTACCAACAAAACAAAAACAAAATTGACAACAAAATCATAAATTAGTGAAACAAAATTTGCAAAATTGTTTGAAAGAGCATCCGAAAGCAGTTTAATTAATGACAAAAAGTTTAAGGGAAAGTTTATTGACCTTTGTTAAACAAAAGGGGATGGAATAAATAGACGGTTAGCGTGATTTATCATACTTTGTGTTGCTTTACTCAGAGGCTGATTTCATTTAGAGAGCGCCTTTGACTGCCACTAGAATACTATTGAAGTCAGATCCTCCGCTAACATCGGTCACCTTGACCCCCATGGTGTTTAATGTGTTAAGCAAGAACCTCAATAGGTGTGCCTAATTTTTTTGGGTTGACGGTCACGCTATGGGGCACTTGGGTACGCGCGTCCTGCAGCGCCCTCTATAAGCTGGCGCCTTAGGCACTTGCCTAGTTTGACTTAGGGGTAATACGGCTCTGTTACTCATATATAGATATTGTTTCAACATCATTCATACGCCTCTCTTTGCACAAATTTTATCGTATGCAGCCATCTTTGTTTTTTGTTGTTTATTTTTGACTTAACACTTTCTTTTATGTTTAAATACATTGTTTCTAAGGTTTTTTTGTATAGTTATTTTATTTTCATTATAATCAGAAGATAACTGATTATGTGTGATGATGATGTGAAAGTTGTGTATTTATAAATGTAGGTTCTATGGGTTTCGGTTAAACTAATTTTGAAGTAAAATAAACTATGTATTTGAGAAAAAATAACCGTTTTTTACAATATCATTATATAGAGCAACGTTTTCGCTCATCGACTGTCCGCTATCTTTTATCAATTTCAATCATACACTTTTATTCCGTCCGTTCGGATTCATTCACACAACATCTTACATTACTTCACCAAGTATTCGGATACACACATACAATCCCACATAAATGTAGTTTATGCAAAGATTCCTAGTCCAATTAGGAATTCCTAGTTTGATTAGGCCATAAAAAACTTTTACAAAAAATGTAATTATGTACTAAAAACCTGGAAAACTAACACTGTTATCCTAAAAATCTACATAATTACATTTAATTACTAGTTAAGTTATTCCATACCTCATACACACACTACACATTCCACCATAAAACCTTAACCCCACCATTAAAGTAATAATAATTTCCATAAATATACACTTTCCCCTAATTTCAAGGTTAAGCCACAAAATATTTTAGCGGCAAAATTTTACGACCCCGGTAATGTCGTAAACATTATTTTTATTGTGTGTTGACACGACACACCGTATCGACAGGAAATTGTCGATAGTCATCTTAACGTGAAAACTCAAGAATAATATTGTCTGAGAGTATAGAGGTATATAGAGTATATATATATAAGATATTTCTGGATTAGGACGACACAGTCAGTTAAACACAATTGAGTTTCTCTGTAAGAAAAGATTTATTGTTTATAAAATATGAAAATTTAACAAATATGTGTGATAACTTATTAAGTTTCAAACTATTACAAACCTGTAAGAAAAGAAACGACATTTAATGTTATTATTAACAATGCCAGTTTCTAATCACAATTAGAGGTATAATACTTAATTAATAACCAATTTATTGTTCTTCTCAACAAATACTAATTCTAGGATATTTTATTTAAATAGACAGATGACATATAAACGTCATCTGTTAGATCACATTCAAATAAAGAAATTTATATTATTTCTTTACATATATAACTTAAAAATTACTAAACATTTTGAAACATATCCACAAGTTCCATTATCTATCTATCTAAACAATATCTTGCTTCACAAATTTAAAAATATTATTAAGCAATAATTGTTATTTGCTCGATCTGATGATGAGGATAATATTATAAAATGTATCTATTGTTTAATTGCATTGTGATTTGTCTTTATTAGTACCATTTATCTCTTATTTCGTTCTGGATTATAATTTAATATAAATATTTGCTAATGTTTTCTAGTCATTGCATGTCACGTTGTGTGCACATACTTGTGGAAGCATGGTCTGCCATTTACTGTTTTATGTTGTTACTCTTTTGTGTATTACGCTGTGTTTCTGTTTTGTGTACAAATTGAATAAATAAATAAATATAAAGGCGACAGAGTACAATACGTTCCTAACGTCCCTTATTCTTTCCGTGGGTCTAATCAGACCTCACTACGCATCTCTCTAACAAAACCTGAACCTTTTAACCACAATCTCTAACCCATCTGTCACACGTGGAGATTATGGAAAACCCTTTTATGTAGACGGGGCTTATAACCCAAACTCACAGCACACACTACACGACACTTATATAAATCTCTACCAGACAAACATAGGTGTCTACCTATGTTTGTCTGCTAGAGACTTACAGTCTTGTAAGTAGCTGACACAACCACAGGTCGAACACACTATCAATCTGTAGACATTATTGTAACATATGAACTATTTATTTCCCATAAACAACTTTCTATTCTATTCCTATAACTCAGCAGGGAATTTACAGATACTTGATGATCTCAATATCAATTAGTGATCTTTCTACATTTTGATTTGTATATTTTGATTTTCAAAACAAAGATACTGTAAAATCTAAAAGAAACTTACGTACAATTTAAATAAATACTCTCCTAACAACCTGGTGTTACTCAAGGATATAAGTCTGAATGGTTTTATTTGCTCAAGTGAACGTGAGGCAATTTATTCTAGAAAGCTCGTATGCACATGCGGATATGAATATTCCGTACGTTCACCGGGATCGGTATTGTGGAGACTTGGACGACAGCCGGTATTACGTTCATGTCATACAGTAATAGCACAACCACGCCACGGCTGCGACGCGGCATTTTTAACTTTGAAAAACCTAAGGGTACTGTTACACATGCTAATTTCAATTACGAAAGCATGCTTCAATCGAGCACTTGTCACCTAATAGCTTGTGTGTCGGGGTATCGGGATGTTGCTCAAAATTAATATGTTTTTATAATAACTATCGTGAGTTATACTAAATTAACTAAAATCGCGGGTTACTCACGTGAATATACTGAGAAAAGCTCTACTAGTTTCGAACCACAGAGGGGTTCTTCCTCATGAGCAGCGTGCGCGATCGCAGCGACGTCGCGCAGCTCATGTAGTAGAGCTTTTCTCAGTATATTCACGTGAGTAATCCGCGATTTTACTTTTAAAATTAATATGCTCAATTCAGGCATGTTAGTAAATAGACAGGCGTTCGAAAAATGTTTGAATATGCTCAATAGAATCACTTTTATCATCCTATTTTAGAGCATATATAGCAGTACCTTAACGGCAGGTTGTAAGTGCAAGGACTACTTACAGCCTTTTTGAATGACATTATAAAATTATATCATACGTTATACGATTTAATGTTCAAATTTCAATGACAAGTTAATAGCTGGATTGGAGCAGTGCCGTTACTGTGTGATATCGCCTTTATGCTGGTAAACGTAGCATTCCACCCCTTCCACTGCGTTCTAGATATCCTAGGAAATTGAGAATTTAAATCTGAGATCTGATTTTACAAAGCTCACATGTGTTGTGGTTGGGAGGTTTTAGGTTTTATGTAATTTTGTTAAGAGGATAAATATCTGTGTGTATGTTGTTTTGGGATAGGACGGTTTAGATTTATGTTTACGGATATTTTTTTGAATATATTCCTTAAGGATGTTTTTGACTGCCCCGTTGGCCGAGTAGTCGTAAGTGCGACTGCTGGGCAAGGGGTCTCGGGTTCGGTTCCCGGGTCGGGCAAAGTATTACTGGTTTTTTTTTAATTCTCAGTAGTAGCACGGTGTCTGGAACTGTGCCCGGTATATGGCAATAGGCTCGCCAGCTAGTACATGGGACTTATAACATTAATAATTGTCTCTTTTTATTGTACATAAATAATTGTCTCTTTTATTAAATTTCAGACACAATGTAAATTACATGGGACTCATAACATAAATAGTGAAAAGTGGGTATTGTACAGTGGTATAATGTGCACCACTGCCTACCCCTTCGAGGATAAAAGGCGTGATGTTATGTGGTGTTTTGTAAAATCACCACCAGATCCAGTCACCACTAGAACGTATTAATTAGTTGGGTAGTTGGTCCACACTTCTTATGTTTAATTTTAACTAAAAACACCATTCCAATCAATCATACACATTCATCATTAAATAGGTATTGTTTTGTATTAGGTATACTATTGTGATTGTATTGTATTGCTCATTTCCAATTCAAAAACACAATAGAAAGCAATCAACACGAGATGCCAACGTGTGGTCTAAAATACTCCAAATGGCAAAACCAAATAACATTTCAAATTCGTTGCGGGCTCTCGAAAGCTCGTTTTGAAAACAGCTCAGGCTACGTTCACTGCAATCCCAACCCAACTATTGGCTATTTGAACTGTCACTACAATCACCCTGTCGCCTTTGAAAGGATTTCATATGACCGAAACTTCATTTCCAATTGTGAAATTGGAGTTTGTGGTGAAAATTTTTAGATGGAAGTAAAATCTTGTTTATTTTGGATTCGAATTCTTATAAAAGACGTTGTTAAACTGTCAAACACAGTTGCGAGAACACCGGTGACCGCAACCTATTTATTGTTCTGTAATTGTGTCTATAATGACGGTACTCAAAGGGTTAAAGTAGTAAAGTTAGAGTAACGTTATGTTGTTTACTCTTTTTAGAACACAAAATAAACTGAAAATATACCATATTATAAAAAACAAATTATTACTGCAACTACTAACTACTATTCGCAATCATAAGCAAAACAGAATTTCAAATTGTAACGACCACTTTGTTATCTCCTAACTCAAGTCTACTCTCAAGTAAACTAAGTATTCATTCCGCTTCCCATGTTCCTATCCCATAAATCAAGGTTCTATTCTTGTAAAATGGCCATCTAGTAGCATTTTCTCCAATTTCCATTCATTTTCTTAAGATAGCCCACTTTGTAGCAGCTATCCTGTTACGACACCCACGGGAGCGAATATTCTCAGCTATACGTAGCACAATACAAGCTTTAAACTGTAAATTTCAATGTAAAATATAGGATTTGATACTTTCTTAAAACAGAGGCACGATGTACAATAAATTTTGTTATTGGCACCCACCGTGGGACCGTTATAAATTGGCTTTTAAGAACGGTATCGATAAAAAATAAGTATTATTTTTCAAACTAGACGAAAGATTTTTAGTCTACTTGTTAGTTTTTTTTCCATCCACCTATGCCCTGATGCATACAGATTAGGTAAGTAGTAGTTAGGACTAATATAATGTATACGACTCTGTGAGGCAGATTAATGCATTGTTAGTTCACACTATCTTTGCAACTATTAATTTCAATCTATACAAAAAAAACAACTGTCTTTTGGTACTAGTACCGCTTTAAGACACCAGAAATAACAAACATAAATTTCTTACTAGCGCCCACCATGGGACCATCACTTTCAGTTAACCGAACGAAAAAAACAGATGGAAAATGTCTTTTGCATAATCCAATCTAATTTTATAAGGGTTATTAGTCATTCAACGACCATATTACATCATATAAACGAGAATATATGAGTTACGAGCTGAATATTAAGTAGGTAATAGAAAAATTTCTATCAACAATTTATTTGCGACTGATGTCATAAACCATGCTAAATTAGGCTTCAGTAAATACACACCCTGTAGACATTTCCATTCATAAACAATAAATGACAGTTATAGGTCTGTGTGTTCATTGTAAATTATAATTAGGTAAGTCTTAATGACACAAACTACTTTATTACACAAACTTGTTTAAGATTTTTGGCTGCCTCGTTGGTTGAGTGGTTGCACGTACGACTGCCGGGCAAGGGGTATCGGGTTCGATTCCCGGGTCCGGCAAAGTATTACTGGGTTTTATTTAAAAAATCTCAGTAGTAGCACAGAGTAATTGTAATTGTGCCCGATACATGGCAATAGGCTCACCCCCTCAGGCCCCTATTATATATAACATAAATATTGAAAAGTGGGTGTTACATTGTACAGAGGCATTAGGTGCCGTAATGCGCACTTCTGCCTACGCCTTCGGGGATAAAATGCGTGATATTACTTTATGTTATGTTTAAGACTTTTCGGTGGGAACTTTTCCGATTTCTTACCATTAATCACTCCGCAAGAATATTCATAAACATCGAATATTTGAACTTTATTGAAAACTAGGTCGAACTGTTAAACACTGAGGGAAATTAGCAGAACACTTAGTACTGAGTGACATCCCCCCTTCTCCACAAAGTGAGGCAATCTCCACTCACTTCCGTCGCCACTCATATTAGAATTCAAATTGGTTCTGATTTAATACGATGTCACTCAGTGATTGGTGCTCACCATGTTAGATAATGGAATATTGTTCAATTATTGATTAGTTTATAGTGTCAAAATGGTAATTAGATGTGTATTAATTAAGTTTTAAGAAGTAGTGTAAAAGGTAAAAGTATAGTTTCAGTTTCATCCGTATTGGTCGGTCGGCTTTATCGTAGTAAGGTTAGAAATTCTAAGAATATAAGTCACAATAGATTCTTTAAAAACATTTTTTGATAGCCGCCTCCTTTACTATGCCTATAAACTCCTTTATAAGCTTTTTATATACCTATGCTATATTTTTATTTCGTACTAACTCCAAATCCTACAGTTGATCTAAATCCAATCCAATTATTGAAATTAATAATGCGTATTAACTTTTCCATGTGATTAACATGAGCCTCATGTTTTAAGTAAAAAGCAAAACTAAAAGATACGAAACACACATTGATGTAGTTAAGAACATTCTCGAAGTAGTAATTTAACTTCAAGTCGCTGTAAAGCTGTCTCGGTAACATATACTTCTCATTATACCTTCGAGTGTAATTTATATCTCCGTAACACGTAATTAGTTAGTGCTGTAAACTTAGCAAATGGTATTACTTTGAATATTATGCAGAACAATTAATTTTGGTTTTCAAACAATACCTAACTAATTTATAAAAACCAAAACAGAGACCAAAATAGAATTTTTAGATTTTAACATGCATTGATACTTTATCTGATCCAAGGATGGCACTCAGAGGCATTTCAAGTTTCGACGAAACTTAACTACAAAATAAATAAAATTATAAAAGTTTACAAACGTAAAACTAATACTCAAAAATACATTAATATACTCGTGACTTCACAATACAAATCAAAACCCAAGGTTATTCAACACAAAACAGTAACTAACTTTCAACCTTGACCTTGAGAAAAGAAACGCTCCGAAGAATAGTAAGTTAACCCGTAATTAATTAACTTAGACACTTAACACGGAATACAAACAACCACGGTACTACATTTAACTTTATCTAAATTTGTTTTACTACTTTGTTTACGAAAGTTCCTTATAAAATAAGGGTCTAATGCAGAGCCGTATTATACCTGAGGCAAACTTGGCAAGTACTTAGGGCGCCAGGTTTCAGAATGGCACTACGAGACCCCTGTGTCCGAGAGACCATAGAGAGGCGGCGCTGGCGGTGCAAAAAAAATGTTGATGCTCACCTAGGGCGCTGTATAGGTTCAGTACGCCTCTGGTTCAATGAATAAATATAAATGTCAAGGTCAAACTGTTTGTGAATTAACTTCTTACAATGTTAATGTTCGTTAATAACGTTGGATTAGATTTTGTTAAAGATAGGAAAGTTTTTGGTTTATATAGTGATAACTTTATTTAATCTTCGGTTTATGAAGAACTGAAATCCTTTACAAAAGGCCTTTACAAAAGCCTTGAAAAGAAGGAAAAGGATAAAATATGACATGATTTTAATTCAGAATAACACAGTATGAAAAGCTATATTTTTCCAAAGCGGTTTAAAGATGATTTTGAAATCGACCGTCTATTTCGAGATCACGAATCTTTTCTCACTATAAACATGAGTATGAGCTATTAGTAACATGCTGTATATTAATCCCACATGACACTTCGATTCTGAAAGATATTTTCTCTCGTTATCATCACAACTTGTCATCTAAGATGCGAAGGACCACATTTTATAGCAACTATAGGATAATGTAAACAGTCCGCTTAGGGCGACCACACTTCAGACCAAATCCGAGAAAACCAATATTTCATCTTCACTTCAATAAATAGGGAAAAGTAAGGGATTTTTCCTTTGAATGTCATGTACTTTATTTATCAAGGAAAATGTTGTTTATAGAATAATATTATTTCTGTGTCACTGGAGTCTGTTGCTGTTGTGAATTTTACATATGTGTAACGTAACGTTACGCCTTTTAATCTTCGAACGACTATTGCGGCCATGGGTGCATAGAGTGGACTCCAGGTGCCCATGCAGTGGCCTCAGGGAAGACAGTAGCACAGTGGACACGTGCTGCCGTGCAAAGCGATGATCAAGATACACACACGTCTCCCTAGAGATGTGCTGTAACAGGCGTTGCACCGTTGGGGCTCCGGAGCAGATCTCTTCAGAGGACCTGGTGCTCCTTACAGGTGGCCACCGGAGTGGTTTTAGTGAGTTACAAATCCCACACTATCTAGTCTTTCTCTCCAATAGTTAGGCCCCTTTTGAAGGTTCCCTTCGTTATCAAAAGAAAAATGCATAACTATATTAAATGAAACACCCACTTTTCACGAGTTATAGAGTCCCATGTAATAGAAGACGAGTCTACTGTCACACAGGGCATAATTCTACACTCCGTGCAGTTACATATATACGTACCTACATAATGCATGTCTCCCATGGGGATTGGCAGAGACTATGGAATGCCAATTGCGACTATTCTTACATGCCTCTTTCGCTTCATCTATGTATTCCTATCTATTTTTTTTTATTTATTTATTAACACTTCTATATATAACATACGATGGCGGACTTAATGCCGGGTGGCATTCTCTAACAGTCAACTACTTGGTGATGCAAAAACTATCGACTAATTATTAAGAATAAAAAGCCCTAACTCTTTACCCATCGAACTCGAAAACAGTCGCTAGTCTCACCTGCGATCACTTAAAAATATGCAGTTAAACTGTCAAACACCAAGCGGTCACCGGTGACCGCGACCTATTGTTCTTTAATTGTGTCTATAAAACCGGTACTCGACGAGTTAATAAAAATATGTAAAGGTATTATTTTCACTTTGACTGAAAATAACGGTTTACTCACGAAAATGTACTCTAGAAAAGCTAGTAACTAGAGCTAGAAAACTAGTTTAATTAGTAAGTAGGCTGCGCAACGTCTCCGCAACCGCGCACGCTACTCATGAGGAAGAGTCCCTCTGCGGCTCGAAACTAGTAGAGCTTTTATCAGTATATTTACGTGAGTAAGCCGTTATTTTTAGTCGAATTAGTATGTCTCACTCTTATTATTAAATACAGGCATAACATGAGCATAAAATATGTATCGTCGAACAAAAGATAAGTTTTACAAGAAATTAATGCATAAAAAATATGACAGCCACCACAGTCCCTTTCGCAACAAATTTCAATTTGTTCCAACTGTTTCTGGGGTACATAATTTTGATAATTTAATTTTAGCCGACCACGTACCTACCGTTTGGGACCCAAACGCCAAATAATTAGCCTGTTAAATCTCACAGATGATGGCACAGTGGACACACGGGGACTTGAAATGTAAGCAAACATGAATATTGTGATTTTTAGGCACACAGTACTTGATTGAATTATCTTTGTCAGTATTAAATTAAGTGTTTTACAGAAAAAAGTAATATATGTTCATCATCACGCGTTTTATCTCCGAAGGCATAGGTACACATTACGACACTTAATGCCACTGTACAATGTAACACCCACTTTTTACTATTAATCCTGTAAGTCCCATGTAGTAACTGGTGAGCCTATTGCCATATACCGACCACAATTCCAGACTCCGTGCTACTACTGAGATTTTTTTAAAGAGAGTTATACTTTGCCCGACTAGGAAATCCAACCCGAGACCCCTTGCCCGGCAGTCGCACTTGCCAACACTCGGCCAATGAGGCAGTAATATATTTTGTAGTCGTAAGAAAATCGCTGCGAAGTATTTTCTTCTGTGTCGTGGTTACGAACCAAAACATTACACTATTCATTCTTTACTAATATTACACTATTTATTATTCTACTATTACACTATTTATGGAAAAAAATAATATCGACCACACAAATAATAACCATTCCGTATGAGATTCAAACCCTTTACACGTTGCACAGCAGCCGGGTGTCCAGCCACCGCGCCAACCACGTAGTCAATTATTATGTGAATAAGAAAACACTCCTAAATTCATTTAAATAACCTCATTATACAGAATGGTTCTAGGTCAATAGCTATAAGCAACAAATGTCTATTTTTCTCAACCACCGTTCTATTTCAGTCCATTACAATTTCACGCTGATCGACTGAACAATTGAGGCGTAAAAGTGGGACAAACAAACAAACGACTCACACCTACATATATGTATAGAGTTCTTATTCTGGCTTTTTTAATTACCTGGTATAAGTCAGGGACTCTGTACGAGTGTGAAAATGTAACTTAATGTACTTAATGCTGACTACGTTACTGCACAGTTGGCGCGGTGGCTGGGATGTCGTGCAACGTGCAGCGGTTACGATGCCCACAAGCAGCATCTTTTTTTCTCCTTTTTTAAAATAAGTAGTTGCCCCACACTAAGATTTTCTCCTGTGTCGTAGATACATTTACAAATGCAACGAATCTTATTACTATTATATAAAGCGGAAGTTTGTTTTTTTGTTTGTTTGAACGCGCTAATCTCTGTAACTACAAGTCTGATTTGAATAATTCTTTTTGTGTTGGATAGCGCATATAGGCTATAAAACAACACGCTACGACCAATAGAGGAGGATGGAATAGGAGCTGAGCAGAGCATGTGAAACCGCGCGGAAGTAGCTAGTCTATTATATGTATAACATAAATAAAAATTAAAATAAAATATTTTACAACTTCAATATATTTTACGGTCACTGAGAAAAATAAACTTCAATCCATCATTCATCACAAATTGCATTGGACAAAACTTTATCTCGGTTCGATGAACTATAAAAAGTTGGCATTTGGGATGAAATAGTTCTTTATAATACCACTCGGTTACAAGTTCATTGTACTTAGCTTCTCAGATCGGTTATTGAACTTTATATTTTTCTGTCTAAATAAGAATAAGGTAGGTTGTTATCACGTGTATGTATTTAGGTACATAGACAGCCTTGTTGTCCGAGTAGTCCGGGTATGTGTGTCATGTATATGTCAACTTGTATATTTGTAAACGCACCCACGATACAGGAGAAAATCCTAGTGTTTTTTTTAAGGGGGGAAATCATCGAATGACTTCTCCCGCCTTGGTGAGGCGGGAGGGAGTGTCAGACTCTTACTGACTAAAAACCACCCCGTTCCTAGTCCTGCCCTTCGATCCGGAGCCCCAACAACCCGTTAAGTCCTGTGCGGCTCCTCCGTAGTCGCCTAATGTATTTTTGAGAAACTCCTCCGTAGTGGTGTGATGGCTCTTTGAGAATATCCTAGTGAGGGGCAACGTTTAGGTATATAAAAAAGTATAATAATAATATTTCGTAAGATAATAACAAGCATACAAATATTCATAAGTCCTCTATTGTAGTAGAAAAATTATTTGGTTAACTTAACATTCCAACTCCACAAGAAAGTGACACAAAAATAATGAGTACCTATCCTTTACACCGTTCAACAAAAACGCCATACGCTGCCATAATAAAGAAATGTAAGAGTATATTTTTATAGCAAACCATAAAATCTGACGAGCGCAGTATGAGGTCAAATGGAGGAAATTAAATTGTATCTGTACGGTCAACACACGTCAAAGAAATATGGAGCAGAAACCGCTCATATGTATACTACGTGAAAGTAGTAGATAATTTCATGCTTGTTATCAATTTTGTGACTGCCTCGTTGGCCGAGTAGTCGCGAGTGCGTCAGCTGGACGGGGTCTCGGGTTCGATTCCTGGATCGATTAATAATTCTATTAATATAAAAAATTCTCAATAGTAGCACGGAGTCTGGATTATGCCAAATGGCAATAGGTATTATCACATGGGACTCATAACATAAATATTGAAAAGTGGATGTTAGTGGCATTAATGGTATCACACGACGAAACATAACGTAAGCGTTGTTTCACGTCGGTTTTCTGTGAGGCTGTGATATCACTCCGGTCGAGCTGAAGCATGGCTCTTCCACAATCTATGTGACAACGTTTTTTAGCAATTGGGCGACCTCTTAATTTTTAATTAAAGTCTTTATAGCCATTATTGTTTCCTAGTGTCATTATGACGCTATGCGATATGCAGATATATAATTGCATCATTGAAGAAAACGAGGCGCCATCTAATGTGTAGAGTAGTAATTATAGGGTGCGACGTGGAAGGCTGCTAGTATAATCTACAAGGTTTTATATATATGTTAGAAATCAACTATTTAATTTTAATCTTGAGTGGAGTAAGGTTTCTAATTTAATGCTACCTTAGTCACCTAAATATAAAAGTCCACTACTAGGTTATAAGCCTTTTCTACTTATGTGGGGTTTGTCACAATATTCACGCTACTTATAAGGGTTGGTGGCCGCAGTTTAAAAAAGATCAAACTTATCAGAGAGCGCTACTGTATAATCAAAATGTACAATGCATTTTTAACTACGTAAACACGCTACATATACATCTTTGATAATAAATTTAACCACACATCACACCAACTTAAAACACAATTACACATACTATTCTAAACCATTGTCTTAACATGGAAGTTCAAAAGCCTCCATTAATACTTTAGCAAAACTCAAGTAGTTTGAAGTTATCACTACAAAGGAATGAGGTACAATAAGTGATAGGAACCTGTCATAAGTTAAGTCCCTTAGCCCTTACAATACGGCGGCCATTTTGAACTTAACTAATCTCTATTTTGTAAGACTTAGCTTTGAGAGAATTTAATTGAAACTGTCTTCGAGATTTGGACTTGTCAGCCCTGTAAATGACGTATTTCTGTGACATTTTGATAAGGTTCCATTCTGTGGTGAATATTGTTTAGTTGTGCCGTTTTGTGTTATAATTTATGATGATTGTCTTTGGGTGGTCCCATGGAATTATTGCAGGTATCTATTGCAAATCCTTACTAATATTATAAATCGGAAAGTGAGTTTGTTTGTTTGTTTGTTTGTTCCGCTTTCACGCCGTAACTACTAAACCGATTACTTTGAATTTTTGCAAACGTAAAGTTAGAAGTCCGGATTAAATAATAGGGTATTTAATCCGGACTTTACTACTATACTTTACTACTATACTACTATACTTTACTACTATACTACTATACTTTACTACTATACTACTTTACTACTATACGGATACTTTTTATCCCGGCAAAATTTGATATTCCCGAGGGAAAACAAAAGTATTGGTATAGATGGCGCTGTGTGTGTCACATAGGCTACATTTTATCCTTTTATGACGCGAGGGAAGCCGCGGGTAAAAAGCTAGTTTTGATATATATAAATGTAGTCCATAAAAACTATGTTATAGAATACATTATTATGATACTCAATACACAATAATGTTACAGATAGTTTTGAGAACATTTTTACCATTTGAGAATACAGTTCTATTTAGAGAAAAATGTAACAGTCCATATTGTTCCTACATTTTCAAACTTTTGAACAGAAAACAGTATGAATTAAATGCAAATAACTTTCCCTGCAATGTTTCACAACTGAGAATCGTTCTACCGTCAGATAGTTGCAGAAAATTCTAGAATGTTGGAGCAGAAGTTTTACAATTGTTTCCATTTGAATTACTTAGTTACAGACGCTAGAGAAATTGTCTATTTGGTTGGATTTGATATGTATGTGTATTAAGGCTCTAGACATACGGACCGCATTTCAACTGCAATCCAACTGCAATTGCAGTTTAAATGCAATTGGATAGTTTCCAGGGTATCAAAATTAAAAATCTAATTAATCCGTGAGTTAGACAATGAAAAAATATTAGACACATATTTTTTTATTTTTTCGTATTAAGTTGCAATACTTAATAAAATGGCACTAAGTTTAGGAGTGGGAGGTCGTCACGTCATAACGTGCTACAAAATGTGGCACACTGTGACATCACACGATATTTCAAATTATTATATCGTCGAAAGTATTTAATTTTGTGAGAAAAGAAAAAATACGTGCCCAATATTTTAAATTAATCTACCTATTAAACTACAAACCAAACGTGCAGTCCGATTGCAGTTCTATTGCAGTCATAACCAATCGGTTGCAAAGCAAACGAGCAGTCCGATTGCAGTTCTATTGCAGTCGTATCAACTGCGTTCAAACTGCAATATTTGCAGTTGCATTGCAATTGAAAAGCGGTCCGTCTATTTAGAGCCTTAGTTGCATAATGTTATGGGATTTTTGTAGGAGTGTTATTGCAAAAGATGTTCCGAATTTATGCTATCCTGCAGAATAACAGCTTACATTGTTTTGTTTTGCATATCGCTTGATGGAAAAGAATTGGTACTGCCCACGGACATCGGCATCAAAAGAGTTGCTAGACAATTGCGTTACCGGCCTTTAAGGGATTGGGGATTTGGAACATTCAGGATTGCTGATTGATTGTGAAGTTAAAGTAAGTGTCTATTTGACTTTTAATATAATTTGCTTTAGCGACCGTCCGACCAATAAGGCAGTAGGTAATAAATTTTGTATTAACCATTCAGTTTTAAATTGGTGCTGCAACAGTTTGTAATTAACGTTATGAATGTTAATTAACTCCTGAATGTAAAGTTAATTACAGTGTGACATTAAATTACAAAGTAAATGTATTGTCTACAAAGCCATGGCCGTGTACAATAGGTATATTTACCACCCTAGGCTAAAGCCTACTTTGCCAAACTTGAACCTTTTAAAATTATGTCCAATCCACCTGCCAAGCTTGGAGAATATAGAAAACCACCCCATGTATTAGAAAATGACCATAAACGGCAGAGTCCACTCACGGGTTGTTGGTGCTAATGATTCTTGAATTATGTAGTCTATTCTTACCAAGGAAAATGATGAAAATACTGTTAAAGTGTGACTCACTTTTCAGTCAAATTAGCATTATGAATGAACTACAGGAGGAAGGCAAAGGCTTGTTGACTGACTTGAGGCTTCGCCTGGAATGTAAATTAGGTGGCAATGACTTAACTTTATGATACTTCCTAAGATAAACGTAAACATTGAGCGTTGGAAGATTACACTGCGGAAGATTTTGGATCATTATAATGCCGTAAAATTAGGTATGTTTGTGCGGATTAGTAAAGGCGTATTTACAGTGTAGATATTCTGTATTGTTGTTTTTCATATCTTGATTACTTCGTTGGTGCATATGGTCTTAAATATGATAGCCTAGCTAGAGTTTTGGAGTTCGATTCCAAAGTAGGCCAAAATATCCCAATGATACAACTAAATACTAAAATCGCTAATATTTTCGATTTTAACTCGGGGTCTGGAATTATGGTTACTATTTGGCAATAAATCCATCCCCTATAAAATATAATTCTTAACATGTGCTATATAAATAGATTTTATACTAGGTTACTAGACTTACTAGAAAACACACTTATTCCGAGCTACTCCTAACGCAATCGTGGGCTGTAATAAACTCACAGTTTGTTCACATATCGTCGGAAAAGCTTTCAGGCAAATATTAATTCACACTATGAAAGCTAATATTTGCTTCATACTTGTACGGCCCCAAATGTCGTGTGAGCTAAAAAAGTATATAACTGACATCCGAATACTGAAAGGTTACTGAATTTTAAGTTGCTCTTAAATATCATGCCGTCTCTGTCATTTTCTAATGAATTTGTAGTTACAAAACTATAGTTACGCGCGACAAAAATTCGAATCGACATTTTGGAATGAGCGCCTAGCTTCTACAGACTATTATTTATTTTGTATTTGCTTTGTTGACGTTTCAAAAGTACTAAATTATGGTTTAATTGAAATAAATGCTTTTGAGTTTGAGTTTTAGCGTAAGAAGGAATATAAAAATGCCCGATTAATTAATTAACGAACGATCTTTAAGTTTTCAGTTAAACTTTACTCTAATCCATCGAAATCTATCACTTTCAATACTAGACTGAAGATAACTTTGATTTAGTTGCTGTCAGTTTGTTAGTAAACATAGCTGAAACTTATGTAATTAGAATTTCCAACTTTCAATATCGATAAGTTTATAAAAGTTTTTAAGCACTAATTTGTTGTAGTTACTACGATAGAACACTAAATTTGAATTAAGTTACGCAATATTAGTATCTTTCAGGGGAAGGTAGAGGGAACCAGATCACGAGGCAGACCACCTGTGCGCTGGACTGATCAAGTCAAATTGGCAACGGGAAACCCAGTGCCAGACTGTATTTCTTATTGAAACAAAGAGTTTCCTTTTTCTTGTATAGAAGCACTATTTCTATGGATTGTCAGTATGCATATGTGAGCACCTTAGACTGTAAGATTTTTATTTATTTTTATTTTTGTAAGTAATTAGTATAATGCGTCAATCGTGTCTTTGCATTGTTCTCACATATGTGTACAATATTGGAATATGTATCGTAGCATTGTAAAACAGACTTTTTTTAAAAGATTGGAGTTTCTTGCGCTGGACTGATCAAGTCAAATTGGCAACGGGAAACCCAGTGTCAGACTGCGCCAGACAATCCACAAACAGAGAGAAATAGCGGGAGATCGTGAGAAAAGCCGTATCGGCCTCCATCACAAATACAGCCGCCTCAACCACGACCGCTCTGCCAAGAGCAAAACGACAGAGAAGAGAAGAAGACGCAGTATTAACTCGTCGAGTACCGTATTTATAGACACAATTAAAGAACAATAGGTTGCGGTCACCGGTGACCGCTTGGTGTTTGACAGTTTAAAATGCCGAGTTACTCAAATTATCTCTCTTTCATTTATAATATATGTTTGGTTAATTCCTAGACGGTCTGCATCTAGGAAGTAACTAAACGAATATCCCTGATACGGAACCGCGGAAGGCCTAACGGGTTGCCGGGGCTCCGACTCGAAGAGCAGGAGTAGGAACGGGGTGGTTTTTAGTCAGTAAGAGTCTGACACTCCCTCTCGCCTAACCCAAGGCGGGCGTAGTTATTGCTGCGTTCTTTACACATTTATCTATGACATGTTTGTCAGACGACTTGTGAAGTTTTCTCAATCAACTGCCATAGATATACGTATCCAGAAAGAAGATATGAAGTCATACGCTAAGCAAACATTTACACGGTTATCTGAATCTATCCATAGCTATCGTCACTTAACCTATCCACAAATTAGCTACGTATATGAAGCGATACGCCATTCTGAGACTCAGATGATTAACTGAATACTATAAATATAATAAATAAAATATATTTATGGTAACTTTGATCACAATTCCTTGATCTATTGCCTCGTTGGCCGAGAGGTCTCTAGTGCGACTGCTGCAAGGGGTCTCGGGTTCGATTCCCGGTCGGGCAAAGTACAATTAGATTTTTTTAATCTCGGTATATAACAAGGAGTCTAGAATTGCGCGCGCTATATAGCAATAGGCTCACCCCCTAGTAGATGGGACTCATAATATAAATAGTGAAAAATGGGTCTTACATTGTACAGTGGCATTAAGTGCCGTAATGTACACCTCTACCTACCCCTTCGGGGATAAAAGGCGTGGTGATGTTAAGTCCTTGATCTTACCTCGAAAGGAACTTTATGACTCTTTTAAAATCTCTTGATCCATAATTAAAACCATAATTCACTTCTCACAACACAATCCTTAAAACTTCATAACTCGTAATTAACATTAAAATAAAACCCGACTTCAATGAAACAGTACCATTAAAAAGTAATTAATTCCTTCTTACTTCTGAATTATCCTTAATTTTAACTAATTAAAGGGTCATTGTTATATCCTAATGCCAGTTAAATTATCGGAAAGGAAACGAAACCCTTATTAAATTGTAATTACTTGTTAGAACTCAATTATTTAAGAGGTAGATTTCAAAGTAGCTAGGTAAGCGTTGACATATTGTTAAAAGTGGGTTTTCGTTGAGCTTCAAGTTACGTACCTAATATATGTTCGCGTTTTTAAAAGAAATGAAATGAAATGAAATTTTATATCAATTTTCCAAAATAAAAGTAGCTTATGTTACTCCTTAGTACATCAGCTACCTACAAATAAAAGTCTTGCAAAATCGATCCAGCCATTCCAGCCGTTCCAGCGATTAACCAGTACAGACAGACAGACAGACCGACAAAAATTTTGTAAAAAAATGTTATTTACTATGTATGTGTATCGTATGTATATATGCATGTAGTAAAAAGCGGTTATTTTAATATTACAAACAGACACTCCAATTTTATTTATCTGTATAAATGTATAGAATAGAGTATAGTCTGTCTGTGTGCCTAGTTTCATCTAAATGTTTTCAGTAGTTTGTGCAAGTAACAAGAAGGATTGTAGCATAATAGAATGTTAATTTTATTTACTTCGTTTTTCGTTCGTGTTTTAATTTTAAGAACGTATCAAATTTACTGTAATACACATCATGCACAAACTATGTAAACCAATTGAAAAATCTAGTTAAAGTCTCTCTTCCTAATTAATTATGTTTTCGGCTTAGTCACGTAACTGTTTGACGAGGAACTCGACTAGTTTCAAACCATGCTAGAGGCTCATACGCGGCGACTGTCGCGCTGCTACTGATACTGCTATACTGCTACCAATATCAGCGCGACAGTCACCGCGTTGCGGGTGGCAGCTCATGCATATGAGCCTCTAGCATGGCTTGAAACTAGTCGAATTCCTAGTCAAACAGTTACGTAAGCCGAAAACATAATAATTAATATAGTATGTCTCACGAAAGTTTTAATATAAACTGTCTTCCTATTTTATATTCCGTTTATTTGTTTATATTAGAACAAATAAACGCAATTACTTTACTTTAACATTTTTGCTATTACTTTGGATTGTATTCATCCAGTCCCAGAAAAATAAAGGAATTTCACCCTTAAAGATAAGGAAATTTGAGAACGATGGCAAATTGAGATCGCTGGGAACGAATCCCTTGCACATTATGGAAGTAGAACATTTTGTGCAAATGCTTTTGGAGATCGTTACGGCTAAATTTCATGTTCTTTGTGTACAAAGATTTTCTTTTATTAGACGTATTGAGAGGAATTTTTGACTTGGGTATTTAAATACCATGTCGCTAAATTGATATAGTTAGTTCAGTGAGTTAGAACCCTAGGTAACTAACTAAACATTTAAATTCGATTTTCGAATAGAATAAGTAGCTATTAAGTTGAGCGATTTTTTTAAGGGGGCAACATAATCGAATGACTGCTTCCGCCTGGGTGAGGCGGGAGGGAGTGTCAGACTCTTACTGACTAAAAACCACCCCGTTCATTCTCCGGCACATCGAGCCGGAGCTCCGGTAACCCGTTAGGTTCTCCGCGACTCCGAATCGGCATCGGCCCTGTTGGGCCCCATCTGTGGTGGTCTAATGGAAGTTCAGCGATAACGAACTTGTTTGTTACTTAAAAACATGTTTTTACATCTATAGTTAGTTTGTTTTACATGGCAGGACAAAACTCAATATCCAAAATGAGATTCAAAACTTACGTAAAAGTACTATTATACATGCTCTGAAACAAAATGCTAATAGGCAATATACATACTCAACAATGTTCAAAAATTGAACGCCTGTCTATTCGCAAACATGTCTGAGATGAGCATGCTAATTGAGCACTAAGTGACAAGTGCTCAATGTAGTGTTGTTACACTACATTGAGCACTTGTAGTGTTGTTACACTACATTGAGCACTTGTACCTTTAAAGTACCTTAACATTAAAAAATGACAGACGATAACAAAATCACTATCCAACCAAAACATAACATTATCAACATTATCACAATACAAAAACGTTAGTAGTTAGTTAAATAAATCCCTATATAAATGTTAATTTACATAGGGAATTATGTAAGTCTATACTATTCTTTTTTATGTATTTCTCTTGCTCATTGTTCTTAAATACGCTTGCTTCTTGCATCGACCATTGTTTTTGTCTCTGCATTACCCATTAGGTCTGGCTGGAGGAGAATGCCCATGGCATTAAGCCACCTTGTACATTAGTGTGTGCTCGAAGCCTTTTAAAATAAAAATGAAACAATCCCATCAAATCGCGTAATACCAAAAACCACAATTGTATTACTATTACAAATTGTGGCTTAAAACGACTAATAATACTTTAGTTCGTAATCCTGTGTGTTCATCACAACTAATGAATTGCCATTCATCTCGCAATATGTAAAACCAATCAGCAAATTGGAAAAGCCATTCAATCAAACGAGGATTTTAAACATATAGGTGATATAGAAACCCAACAATAGTGTAAAATGAAACATAATATCACGCCTTTTATCCCCGAAGTTGTAGGTAGAGGTGCACATTACGGCACTTAATGACACTGTACAATGTAACACCCACTTTTCACTAATTATGTACTATGTCGCATGTAGGTAACTCCAGACTCCGTGTCCAGACTAAGATTTTTTTAAACAGAAACCACAGCATTACTTTTCCGGATCCGGGAATCGAATCTGAGACCTCTTGCCCGGCAGCACTTGCCACCACTCGTCAGTTCATATAAAATGAAAATCTATACTAATATACATATAAAGCTGAAGAGTTTGTTTGTTTGAACGCGCTTTTTGTGCTGATAAGTCAGGCATCAAAACACAATGCATACACACACTCACACACACACACATAGATTCAGTATCCAACAGCAATGACGTCAGACAATCAGTCTGTCCGGGTAAATTATGTAGTGTGTACTTAATCCGAGCCGAGACTATTGGTACCCTTGTCTAGTGTCACAGTGTCCGTCCGTCTCAACTTAATACAAGCCCGCAGTAGTTTCTTTTATTAGGTTGAAGGCCTTGACTTATAGGGTTAAGGTAAGGCTTGAGTGTGGAAGAAAACATGATTAGCTAATTAAAAAGTTAATAATTCTTGTATACATTCTAAGTATAGTTAGTATAAATATAAAGACTTTTTTTTTAAGGGGGGAAAATCATCGAATTACTGCTCCCGCCTGGGTGAGGCGGAAGGGAGTGTCAGACTCTTACTGACTAAAAACCACCCCGTTCCTTCTCCTGCACGTCGAGCCGGAGCCCCGGTTACCCGTTAGGTTCTCCGCGACAAATATAAAGACTATGATCATAATCTCGTATGGGATTGAATAAAAGATCATTTGCAATATTTTTGTCGAACAATGGGATAGGCGGAAATTAACGGCTATTAAAATATTTAAGTTTTAGTTTTAAATTCAAAATGACGAATGCGATAACTCTAAAACTGAAAAATCAAAAAAGAAACGTACTTGACCTAATTTTCATTAATAATTATCCAACCGTCATTTTGAAATTAACAATAAAAGTAAAATTTTCAATACTGGTTATTTTCGCCTATCCCTTTGTTTGACAAAAATCTTGGAAATAATCTGTATCATCTTTATCACAAGAATTTTAAGTAAATTTGAATTATTAAAAAAAACGCTACAAAAATTAAAACGTTTTTCCCAACCAACTTTAAACTATATCAAATCACATTACTGTAAAAATCACAAAAAATACAACACGATATCTCCTACCTATAATAAAATTAACATTACGAAACTCTCAAATCGATAGCCCACGTTTAGATATACCCACAAGAAGCTTAGTCTCAATAAAGAAAATTCCCGGGCCTAATCCGAGCCACAGACAACATTCCTATCTAAGCAAATTTCTGCTCGACTTAATTCCCTTTTTTCTGTGAGCCTACGATCACAAAAGGAACAACGAACAATGTGTTTTGGACGCACCTTCCATTGTCAAAGTGGCAATCGATAACAAATCTCTCCATAAATCTTGATATTTTATCTCCTATTTCTATAAAACTTATTCCATGTAAAAGTTCTTTGAGTTATATCGACCATATACAAAGTCTTTGACTAAATCTTCTATAGGAAAAACTGTTACTAATGTTCGATCGAAACAAAAACTTGTGACGTTTATTTAGTTTGGTATATAAAAAGTTATCGACATCTTTATGACAGTACAAAACCTTGTTTGTTTTTAATAAGACAAACGTTTGGAGACCTCCTAAATTGAATTTAAAGTTTGATTGCTGTCTTCTTTTCTAGATAATGAAATAATAACTTTCGAAAGTCGGTCCAACTAAATTCTCCCTTGACAATAATAATAAATTGCTATTTAAACTGAAACTTGATGAGACGGTCAAGGTCATCCTCCTATATAAGACTCTAGGCACCATGAAGTTAAATACAGCGACGAAACTGCAACAAAAAAGGACTTAATAGCAACTATCAACTTTGAGGATCCATTTAGGACATGAAAGTACCCACTCGCTCTTTTACATGCTAATCTAACTTAGCATTACAAATTCCACCAACGTTGCAGATCTGAACTGCCAAGTAGACAGTTTCTAAAAGACAGTTCAAGTCGATTAACACTTCTGCTTATGCACAGAGCATTTTAACCATTTCATACTTTTCTTTTTAGGGTTCGTAAAAACGCAAACCCTGTTCTTAAGGTTCCGTTGTCCGTCCGTCTGTCCGTCACCAAGCTGTGTATCTCATGAACTATAAAGTAAAATTTACGGAGATGATGTATTTCGGTTGCCGCTATAACAACAAAAGCTAGAAACAAAATAAAATACTTAAGGGTGGTTCTATGTAGCCAACAGACCACAGATGAGGCCTAATAGGGCTGATGTCGATACGGAGCCGCAAAAGGCTTAACGGGTTACCGGGTTCCGGTTCGAAGTGCAGGAGTACGAACGGGGTGGTTTTTAGTCAGTAAGAGTCTGACACTCCCTATCCCCTCACTCGGGCGGGAGAAGTCATAGGATGATTTTCCCCCTTAAAAAAAGAGTGTTTCCATAAAACCTAGTTCGTTTTGGTGCCTCTTTTTGCTGGAATAAATAAACGAATGGTACGGAACCCTTCGTGTATGACTTCATCGGTTTTTTAACGTCCACGTTCAAGTTTACGCTCCTCTCTCCTCTTAAGTAAGTTTTATACTTTGAATAAAGTTGCTAAGTTACGTTTTACACATTAAACTTAAAGTGGATGGAAAGAAAAAGTTTCAATTTAAACTCTGTCCGGACAAACGGACGTATTGTTCCGAGTAAAAACTAGAAGAGAGATTTTATAGTAAAGATGAAGTCAGTTACGTAAAAAGCATTGACTATTTCAATTTCAACTTTAGTGCTTTAGTTTAGCATTTCTACGATGATATTGATATACAAATTTGGTCGCACGTTAACACGTGATATTTCAGAAGTAACTTATCATGTTTCATAGAAACTTTTATAGGCTCTCGTTTTTAAAAAAAAACTTTGTCCCACACTAGGATTTTCTCCTGTGTCGTGGGTGGGTTTACAAACATACAAGTTTACACACACATGACACCCAGACCCGAAACAAAAATTTGTGGAACACACAAAGAGTTGTTCCGTGCGGGAATCGAACACAAGACACGTTGCACAGTTGCCTAGCCACCCCGCCAACCGTGCAGTCAATACTTTCAAACTAAATAAACAAATTAATACAAGACCAAACACGAGACACGAAGTTAAAATGTTTTACTCACATACCTTCCATGGTTCAATTATACGACTAGGTACCTAAAAAATTTAAATATTTTCTGAAAATTTGCGACGAGGGTAAAGAGACATTTTCGTCGACCAAACCGTGGCATGGCGCGTATTTTACACGAAATTTATGCAGCCCGACAGGCGCCATTTTAGCGCTGGCCACAATAACGGTAACAATGGCTTTCCATGGTAACTCATCCTGATTAAAATGCAGCAAGCCAATTTTTGTGAAGTGCACACCCTCATCGAAATTGCCACACTTTGACTTTAAAATGTGGTAATTTAAATTCGTGCGTTTTTGTGACGGAATAATGTGTTAATTCTAGTAGTTAATACGATACTCGTAGTAGGCATACAGCGACCAGTAAGCTGTATGCTAGGATGTTCTCTCGAAATTCATATCAAAAACTTATCAAAATGTTTACATCATTATCATCCTGCTTCCGTCCACTACTGAATACTCTAAGACAAAAAATATCTGCAATTCAATTAATAGGAATAGAAGGAAATAAAGTCATTAACTATACCGATAGTTACTTCGGCTAGATAGCCTACCGAGGCTAGATGGAATCCGGAATGATATTTAAAAGGCCGGCGCACACATCTGTTCCAAATCTCATCAAAACATTAAAATATTTTTTTCGTAAAATATTCACGACGTAATGCACAACAATTAATATAAATGTTTGTATTATAACCCTCAAACGCGAGGGTATTCTCATTCTCATAACTCTGGCGGATTTTAACGACAGTCCTAATTACTAACTAATTATAATTACAGTATCGCGTTGAGTTTAAACTTTGGCGTTCTGGTCGGAAGCAACGGAACATCATAACATCACATCGTAGATTGAAGAAGTAAACTTTTTTATGTGGTTTTGCGGATAAGGATTTTTTGAGATGTTGGGGATTGGAGATATTTTCTCCCCTTTAATCTCTAATCTCCCCGATTTGGGCCTCCGGTAACCTCACTCACATGACGAAATGCAACGCAAGGCTTGCTTCACGTCGATATTGTGTGATGCCGTGGTATCACTCCGGTCGAGCAGCTCATTCGTGTCATAAGTGTGGGAGACTCACCCCCTATTACATGGGACTCATAACATAAATAGTGAAAAGTGGGTGCTCTTAAGTTTATGACCCTATCAGTTATAAAGCGGTTATAGGTTACGACACAGAACTTATGGTATAGTGCCACTATGGGGTTTATTATGTTATTTTATTAGGGGAAAATTAAACTGCTATTGTTTTATGATAAAGCAGTTTATTGTTTATGTGGAACATTAAGTTGTAAGGTGGATGGAAACGACTGTCTCGTTGGCCGGGTGGTCGCAAGTGCGACTGCCGGGCAAGGGGTCTCGGGTTCGATTCCCGGGTCGGGCAAAGTACTACTGAGTTTTTATAAATTCTCAGTAGTGACACGGAGTCTGGAATTGTGCCCGGTATATGGCAATAGACTCACCCTCTATTACATGGGATTCATAACATAAATAGTGAAAAGTGGGTGTTACACTGTACAGTGGTATAATGTGCACCTCTGCCTACCCCTTCGGGGATAAAAGGCGTGATGTTATGTTAAGTGTGGGAGAGCCATGCTTCGGTACAAGTAAAGTTATAACTTTACATTTATAATTTCTCTAGAAGTAAAAAGCATGCTATATTCTTACACCAATTTAATTTCTTGACATTTAAATATGAAAATTCCTTGAAATCAACAAAGTTGTGAAAACAAAGAGCTCATTAAAGTTACATACGGCGGGTGTTATTTCACTCACTATGATTTCAATTTCATTATTTTACAGAATAAGTTGTTAAAATTTAACTACAAATTACTGTTTTGTTCTAAATAAGCGTAATATACTATTCCGCATAATAGTTGTTTGTGTTTTAATTATAAAGTTGTTTTTCAGATTACATGAGTCTAAACAGTTGAATTACAATTTTGAAGCACCCTTTTTTGCAATAGGTAAATAATTATAGACGTTTATTTCGGTTTTACAAAAAAAAATCAGTAATAGGACGAACACTGACGAAAGAGTTTTTCTCCACCTCAACCTATTCTTCAAAACAATACAAGATCTTTCTTACAGTGACGAACGTGTTCTAGTAAAAGATCAAAGTTTTACGATATAGCTTACACTTACATCACCGCTCATAACTCGTTAACAACCAATTCTTCAAGTTTCCATCCACACATACATAAACATAACATCACGCCTTTTATGTAGGGTAGGCAGAGGTATACATTATGCTACTGTGCAATGTAACACCCACTTTTCACTATTTATGTTATGAATCCCATGTAATAGAGGGTGAGTCTATTGCCATATACCGGGCACAATTCCAGACTCCGTGCCACTACTGAGAATTTATAAAAACTCAGTAGTAATACTTTGCCCGACCCGGGAATCGAACCCGAGACCCCTTGCCCGGCAGTCGCACTTGCGACCACCCGGCCAACGAGGCAGTCGTTTCCATCCACCTTACAACTTAATGTTCCACATAAACAATAAACTGCTTTATCATAAAACAATAGCAGTTTAATTTTCCCCTAATAAAATAACATGATAAACCCCATAGTGGCACTATACCATAAGTTCTGTGTCGTAACCTATAACCGCTTTATAACTGATAGGGTCATAAACTTAAGAGCAACGGGGTATTAACGACTCCAGCCTGAGGGCCTAGTGGTAGTTTTTATCAAACTGTTTCATTTTGCTTGTCCTGTTTGTTTTTGAGTCAAATTATATTATTACTAGCTTTTACCCGCGGCTTCGCTCGCGTCACAAAAGAATAAAAAGTAGCCTATGTGACATATACCAATACACACAGCGCCATCTATACCAATACTTTTGTTTTTCCTCGAGAATATCAATTTTTTCCGGGTTAAAAAGTTCCCTATTATTTAATCCGGACTTCTAACATTACGTCTGCGAAAATTCAAAGAAATCGGTTGAGTAGTTACGGCGTGAAGGTGGAACAAACAAACAAACAAACTCACTTTCAGATTTATAATATTAGTAAGGATAATAAATTGAAGTTTTGGCATATGCGGATTACAATATGTGTTACTCTCGTCCGTGCGTCACTGCAGGGGTGCCAACTGAAAATCAGTGTTGAGTGGTCATTGTGCCCAGCTTTTTGCTGAGTTGGTGACCCGTTCGGATTGGCCATGTCCGCCAACACCGCGCAGTATGTTGCACCTGTATTATTAGCTCGTTTTAGTTTTATAATTTACCTTATTATCTTTTTTCTCTCTGTGTCTGTTTTTAAACCTTTTTATTGTTATTTATCATAATGTAGTTATATTTTTTTTTCCTGGCGTGCATGTTTTATGCCGATTAAACGTCTTTCATTCAAATTTAGTAATTGTAATTTTACCCCGTCCCTGATGACGTAGCGATGTATTATTTGGTAGACACTCTTAATCTTTACGACCATACATTATTAAGTATCTGGTTTTTTCCACAACTATTTTCATTGTGGATAACAAACGTAAAGGCTTGATTGACAGAATAGAGCTCCATAAAACCGTTTAAAATAAACAATATTTTTTGTATCGTTCTTCTCCATTCGAATCTACTTTTTGGAATGAGCACCTAGCTTCACCTAGTTTCACTGACGGACTGACTGACAGACTATTATTTATTTTGTATTTGTTGACGTTTCAAAAGTACCAAACTATGGTTTAATTGAAATAAATGCTTTGACTTTGACTTTGACTTTGTATGTTACATTTTGTCACGTTAACGCAATCGACACTTTCATGACGTTTAACGCTCTGATTGGCCAGCTCCAATTTACCAACCAATCAGAAAGCTAGAAGTAACATTTCGATCGCATTTACATAAAACGAACTCATACTAAACCCTCGGGTTACAGGAAGCAAAGATTATCCCGCTATAACAAAAGTATTGTCCAGTCATGTCATGACAGTGTTACATAAAAATGGAAGAGTAATTTCTGGAAGGCGTTTGGTATTCTATTAATACTGTCTAACAAGGAAAAGTGTAAATATAGGGGATAAAAACTTCCATAATATATTATACTAGCGACCCGCCCCGGCTTCGCACGGGTGCAATATGTATATACATACAAACCTTCCTTAAGAATCACTCTATCTATTAAAAAAAACCGCATCAAAATCCGTTGCGTAGTTTTAAAGATCTAAGCATACATACGGACATACAGCGAAAGCGACTTTGTTTTATACTATGTATTGATTGATGATGTAGATAATTGTTTTCCATTTTAATATTGGACGAATTGGATATCTATGGCTAGGATTGGCCGCATAAAGCTTTACTTAGAGAAAAGTGGAAGGAGGGTGGGAGGCCTTTACCCTGCAGTGGGACGATCATAGCTAAAAATTTTTTTTAACATTATTTAATGTTTGTGAACTGAACCTTATCACATTAATATTACAAATGTGAAAGTATCACGTATCCGTATCCGTATCAAAATCCGTTGAACTAATGATTATTTTCTAAATTATAAATTCAGATTTATTACATTATACTCAGAAAAATAAATCAATTGAAACGTCAAATTGAATTGACAGTGAAGCTAGGTGGTGGTTTAAGTTTCATTACACTGTACATTCGAAGAATAATATTGTATGTCCGATACTGTATTGTACACTTTGTTCAGCAAAAATAATAAATTGTCACATAGTCCAGCAAAGTACACATAAAAACAAAAGCTAAAAATAAGTATGACAAACAAGAAAATATGATACAAAGAGATTATAGAGGACCGGTGATTTATCAAAGACAAAGAATAAACCAGAATATGTTGAACAAATCACTTTAACCCCTTGAACGCCGCGTCACATTACCTACGGTATCAGTCATGTGTAAGGGTTAGAAAAGTATTCTGTTACATGTACATTTTTGGTTACATGTTTCAAAATGTCAGGTTAAAAATTGCTATATCTTTTTTACTGAGTAAATATTGTTCTATGATAAATGAACATGAAATCTGGAGGTTGTTTCTCCAGTTTGACAAAAAATTTACTTATTTATAAATATCATCATATCTTATCATATCTTTAGTTACTAATAATCCTTATTTTTTTGCTTTTCGTTGTTGTAGTTAATTTTAAGTTGTATGTAAAGTATTTATTCATATGGTGTTTTATAATATGGCGTCTGGATAAGCTGAAAAAGTGATTAAAACTAAATTTTTCCTATCACCTATGGGGGCTATGTCGTGAATAACCTAGTTTTCACATATTAACTCATAACAATTCAATGTTAATTGCTACACAAAATTAAATCTTAAAAAAACACAACAAAAGTATAAAAAAGCATGACGACCTACTTTCAAACAATCTCCTTTATACCTAAGATGTTAAAATTGCCAGCCTCCATTAATTTACTACTCCCACATTATTTTGCGGAAGATTGATAAGCACTGCGCTGTAACATTATTCTACGTCACTCAGACACGACGGTGAAGTAGGTAGCCTGAAGCCTTGCTTCATATTGTTCCAGGAATCTTTCTGGAATACGATTTGTCGCACGATTTGTGAAATTAATAAAAATGCGTTTTTAACTAAATTGGGTAGTTTCCAGAGTATCAAAAGCATTACAATAGGGATGATGACAGGGTATCAAAATTAAAACTCAAATTAATCCGTCAGTCAGATAATAAAAAATATTAGACACGTATTTTTTATTTTATTGTATTAAATTTTAAAAGATTATTTAGACACCACTGACAAACGGTGAAGGAAAAACATCGTGAGGAAACCTGGACTTATAATTTCTAATTATAAGTTTGAAATCGCCAACCCGCATTGAGCAAGCGTGGTGATTAATGCTCTAACCTTCTCCGTGTGAGAAGAGGCTTTGCTCAGCAGTGGGCATTTATAGGCTGTTGATGATGATGAAATTTTTAAACTTAGATAAAATGGCGCTAAGTTTAGAAGCGGGAGGTAGTTACGTCATAACGTGCTACAAAATTTGGCACGCTGTGACGTCACAGGATATTTTAAATGAATATATCGTCGAAAGTATTGAATTTTGTGAGAAAAGACCAAGTCTATCGCTGTTCCAAATTTCATCCCAATCCCTGCAGCTGTTTTGTGCGATATTAAAAAAGCAAACATACACATAAATAGTTTAGCATTTACAAAACGTATTAGTAACATTGAAAGTAAATGTTAATAACAAGACTCGTATCCATTAAAATCAAGATCTGTTTCAATTGTATTACGTGTTCACATAGACACAATATCACCAATTCCCAGGTCTTTGAATCCAAATAAGGTCTTAAAAGCAAATCTCAGTAGTACAAGAATCCGTAATCCGCAGTTGCGTATACAGACGATAGATAATGAGGTGGAACTTTCTAAAGAAGACATGTATAATGTAGATATATAGGTTTAGATATATAGAGGTATATACTAGCTTTCACCCGCGGCTTCGCTCGCGTCATAAAAAGATAAAAAGTAGCCTATGTGACATATACCAATACACACAGCGCCATCTATACGAATACTTTTGTTTTCCCTCGGGAATATCAAATTTTTCCGGGATAAAAAGTACCCTATTATTTAATCCAGACTTCTAACTTTACGTCTGCGAAAATTCAAAGCAATCTGTTGAGTAGTTACGGCGTGAAGGTGGAACAAACAAACAAACAAACTCACTTTCCAATTTATAATATTAGTAAGGATGTATAGGTATGTGTCGTCAGTGTCTTGTGACATGCCTCATCTGCGTGAACCCTTACATTCAACTCGTTTAAATGAAAGAGTTAGTTAAGGATTTGTTATCTAATCATACACTGGGGTGTATAAGATGATCTTTCTTTTTAGGTTTGTGTGAATTTTAACTCATGTACTCATGTGTCAGTTACTGTAATTGGGTTTACTGCCACAGCGACTGTATAAAAAAAAAGAAATTGTACAAATGTTCGTTTGTCAAAGACAAAGTTGTAATTAACAATTGAGTTTCAAATGTATAACATTATCTAGTATTAGAAAACTTTTCTAAAGAGTGATCTATAGGACTTAAAATATGTATGTCTATACTAGTTTATCGCTTACCTTGAAAAACAACACATGTTTTTTACTACAAGTTCGTACCCCAGAATCTTCGCAAAAAATCTTTACGACCGTACCACCTACATAATAAATGTTATCATTACATCAAAATATTCGCTCAAAACCTGACCTATTTCAGTCTCAAAGCTCCATTTCCTAATATTACGTGAAAAGTTCATAAAAAACTCGAGTCATAAATAAAATTCTATCTAGGTGAGAACAGAGCGAGCCTATAAACGGCCGACCCGTAAATTTTACGACCAAAGCCTCGAATTTGCTTCTAATTGATTAATACACGAACGATTAGAACGTTACTGGATAATCTACACAGCTGCTTATTGAAGTAGCCTGTTGCTTTATGTATTGGATGTGGAAATTAGGGGTAGTTGATTAAGTTGGTGAGAATTTGAGGTGTTGTATAATTTTAAGCCGCGCTACGAATCCGTAGTAGCGTAGCGCTGACAAGACTACGCTAGCTACGCCGTAGCAAACACAGTGACCTTTAAAATTGTTAGTAATCTTGATTTTTTATTGTTATATACTTGTATATTTTTTCTACTGTTAACAAAGTGCAGTAGAGTAAGCTTGTCATTATTTTATTTTTTTTAATGAAAAACTATGTCTCCTTTCCAAATTGAGATAATTTCAAATTTAAAGAAAACTAAGTTTAAGTATACAATAGTGACTCCTTCGGAATGATATTTAGCATTACACTTTGTCCAACGAAGATAATAACCTGTCATATAGTCCAGTAAAGTACAGAGAAAAACAAAGTTAAAATTTGAGGTATTATAAAATTTTGAAGGTAGAGTTTGAACTAGCTGTAAATATTTTTAGCAGTGTAACAACAATGTGCAAATCTCGTCATTGACAGCTAATGGCTTTTAGTCTCTTCAACCTACATAATCATTTTAATATATTTAATATTTTCCACAATCTCCGCTTTTGGTAGTTTGATTAGAGATCCCAGTTTAAGAGGTCAGTTTTATCAGATAACGCTGCTGTTCGCTTTATGTTAAACTAGCTTCTACCCGCGGCTTCGCTCGCGTTACAAAAGGATAAAAACTAGCCTATGTGACATATACCAATACATACAGCGCCATCTATACAAATACTTTTGTTTTCCCTCGGGAATATCAAATTTTTTCGGGATAAAAAGTACCCTATTATTTAATCCAGACTACTAACTTTACGTCTGCAGAAATTCAATGCAATCGGTGTAGTAGTTACGGCGTGAAGTCGGAACAAACAAACAAACTCACTTTCCGATTTATAATATAAGTAAAGATTTGTAATAGGTTCTTATGTTATCCGCAAGAAGTTTATTTATTTATTTATTTATTTATTTATTTATGGATTGGAAAACCAACAGCTACACATAGCAAACAAACAGATAACATAATAACACCAGAAAGCCAATTACAGGTTTTCACGAATAGACTTCACATTATTCAATAAAAAAAAAAACACTCACAGTCCAAACAAATACATCGTTTACGGAAAGAAAATAAAAAAAAAACAACAAGAGCCTATATATACCAACAATAAAAAACATAAAAAAATAAACACACACCAACCATACTACCAACAATAACAAATTAATATTAAACCAAGTTACCCACTTAATTTTATATGAAATTAAAAAACTGTAGGGTGAGCATCCTTCGCACCGTAGAAGTCCGCGTTACAAACGGATCTATTGGATACTCCTTACACAGGTTGTTTAAGTCTCTGCTTGCACGCATAATAAAGGAATTCTGCCTATACCTCGTTGAGGAATTCCGAATTAAAAGTGGGGGATTGTAACGAATAGATGTGCATGGGACATTGAAAGAGAGTTTGAACAAGAGATCGGGACAGTCAATTTCATTTGAGATGATTTTTAGCAGTGTGGTACAATCCGCTATCCGACGGCGATTGGTAAGGGGCAGAATATGAAACTGCCTACAAAATTCCAGATATTTGTCTGAGCTATATGGAACATGAAGTTTGAAGCAAAGAAATTTGATAAAACGCTGTTGAATTGCCTCCAAACGCTGGATGTAAGTACTGTAACAGGGATTCCATATTTGCGATCCATATTCTAAGTGGCTTCTTACATAAGTGCAGTACAAAATCTTGAGCGTTTTTGCCTGTTTGAAATCTTTAGAGACCCTCATAATAAAGCCAAGTGCTCTATATGCCTTACCAACTATCTCTTCAATATGGTCATCAAACAGGAGTTTACGGTCGTGGTAAACGCCCAAGTCCCTCACTACATCGCATCTGGGTACCACCTGCATCCTCAATCTATAAGTTGTTGGCAATGTGCTACGTTTACGACTATAAGTAATAACTGAACACTTCGCAGGATTCAGGTCCAGTTTCTTACGCTGACAATATTCATCTAGTCGATCCAAATCCGACTGAAGAGCCATCATGTCATTGAAGCACGAGACAGCTGAATAAATCTTCATGTCGTCAGCGAAACAGAGTAAATGAGAAGAATGGAAACAAGAATCGATGTCATGTACGTATAATATGAAGAGTAAGGGGCCCAACAAAGAGCCTTGTGGGACCCCGCTAGGAACGGGTACCCAACTAGATATATAATTATTGATAACAACGGCCTGAGTTCTGTATGCAAGATATGATGCGAACCATCGAAGCAAATCCCCGTGGATACCTGCAAGCCATAATTTAGATAGGAGAATTCTGTGATCTATTCGATCGAAACATTTCAAATAATCTGTATAGACTACATCGACCTGAGCTCCACCATCCATGCTTCGCGACACGAAATCGTTCAGTACAGCCAAATTAGTAACAGTCGAACGACCCCTCAAAAACCCGTGTTGGAAGGGACTGAAACAATTCCTAAGAGCCGCGTAGACCTGATCATATATCACCCTCTCAAATACTTTGCCCAAGATACATAACTTTGAGATAGGTCTATAGTTGGTGACTTCAGTTTTTGGACCTTTTTTATGCACGGGTGTAATATAGGCAGACTTCCAGACTTGGGGTACAGTACTTGTAGATAAAGATTTTGTAAACAATAGGGAGACTGGAAGAGCTATAGATTTAGCACACTTAATAAGAAATTTGGGTGATATGTTATCCGGCCCAGCGCCCTTGTGAGGGTCGAGGTTGGACAACAATCTCATAATTGAATCGACCTTAATTTCAATAGAATGAATGTCAGATGCAGTCGAGACGTCATGGTTACGAATTTGAGACACATGGGAGTCAATGTCCGGTTCTAGAAAGGTGGAACGAAAGTGGGTGGAGAATGCTTCACAGATAGCCATTGTGGAGGAAACCGTGGCGTCACCGTAAGTTAAATAGCCAGGTATAGTGCCAGACCTGGAGCGATGCTTGACAAAGCTCCAAAATCGCTTCGGATTTACTCTAATACCGGCTTCTGTACTAGCTATGTAAGCAGTGTAACATTCACCTTCAAGTCTGGTGATCCTCTCGCGCAGATGCTTAAAGGTCACCTCATCCGCCAATCTGCCATATACCTTTAATTTGCGATGATATTTATATTTATCCTTTAAGAGTCTCTTAAGTTGGGAAGAATACCAGATAGGGTAGGTATTGTTGTAAACCCGCCTCTTGGGAACAAATTTGTCTTGTAACTCCGATAAGGTATTATAAAAAAAGGTAAGTGAGTCACCAAGAGATTTACTTCCGAATTCACACACCCAGTCAATGGCCGCAATCTCTTCGTTAATAGATTCAAAATTACCACTGTCAAATAAGTATTTAGTGTACGGTGACGATGCTAGACAAGTGTGACCGGATAAACTAGCGACGATACTTAGTGCCGGGTGGTAGTCGTCTATCGGCACCAGGGGGTCCAAACATTCACCCACATATATGGTCTCATTGCATAAAACCAAATCCAACAGCTTACCGTGTTTATTCAATACTCCATTGTATTGGTTCAATGATAACACCTTCAATTCGTCCGTAAGGAGGTATTCGTCACTTGAACATATGTTGGTAGGTGAATAAAAGTCGTACGTCTTATGCCATGCTATACCACTTAAATTAAAATCCCCCACGATAAGAAATTTATCAGTTAGATTATTTAATACTACTCCATTTAACTTATTTAGGAAATTAAACAATTGAACAGAAAAGGAATGACCCCGGTTCTGATTACACAGGTACAGAACGCAAACGTACAATTTAAAATGCCTTAGTCCTGGTTGACTAAAATTAATAGAAACCCACAGGTCCTCGGCCGAGGAATGAAGACCTAACTGCGGGATTGCACCAATACCCCTACGGACGGCTATCAAAACACCACCCCCACGCGTTTGGCCAGTGAGTTGAAAGTCGCGGTCACGACGCCACACCATATAATCCCCACTAAATAATTCACCATCCAAAACACCATCCGTCAACCACGTCTCCGTGAGAATTATAATGTCGAATGAGGAAAGACAAAGTCGACGATAGAATTCCTGAGTTTTAGTACGAAGACCACGAACGTTCTGGTAGTAAATGCACAAACTATTAACACTAAAGCAAGCCATTGGTATCAATAACATACACAAACTCATAATAAACAACAATGTTCCATTCAAAACAGCTGCAGCAGGGACCGGTTATACAAAACAAAAGAAATAATGAATCAATAATTAAATTATAATACGAAATGTAACAAAAAATTGGTAGTGGGTAATCATTAAAAAAGTGGACAAAGGTGCGATAAGGTAAATAGAACTCACCCAAAACTATGAGTGCAAGCGAGACAAACATGTGTTGGTATGTTCCCGTTAAGTATAGATCAGTGGAATAAGCAATGCAAACAGTTCGAGTAATTAAATTAAAGTCAGGTAGCGAAACTTCGCCAGGGATGCTCAACCTTTTATACAAGATTAAAATTTTAGTCACGTGACAAGAATAAAAAATAAAAAATATATACGCAGTGATAAATAAATAGCAACCAGAAGCAGAGTGGTAACAAAAAAACATCCTATTATAGCAATGGATTAGTTTAATTTGTTTAAATCCCTCTCACTACTAATAATTATGACTGGGGACCCATCTTGCCTTCTAACATGAATTTTACTATGTTTAACCCAGACATATCTGAAATCCCTCTCCTTGGCCAGTAGTCTAGTTTTGTTTAACAGTTTCTTGGACCCAGAGTTAAGGTGGTCATTGACGAATATGCGATTCGAGGGCCCATCGAAACCCAGGTCCCGGGTAGATAAATCTCTGCACAACCGAGCAGCAGCGACGAAGTCCTCCTTAACATACCTGTTCAAGAAACCGACAATTATCGATTTCTCCTTGGAGTAATATTTTATGTTGTCCCTTCATTTTCATAACAACACAAACATGTAGACTATAATTATATTAGATAACTAAATATTGATGCTGTATACCATTGGGATAACCCAAATCTTTTATGTTTTATGCTTGTGCACACTGCAACACATCAAGCTATGCAACACCAGTATAAACTTACCGTCGAATGTGAAAAAAGATCATGTACGGCAAGACCAGGATATACTGAGTTGTATAGCTTCTTTTACTCAACGTCTATTCAGTCTATGTAAGACAATAGACTATCTATATAGAATAGTGTTATAACTGCGTATAAGTCATTTGGAACATTTCCTTCAAGGACGTGTATATTTAAAGGCCAAGATATTTTCGGAATACTTCTGAATTTTTAAATGAAATCAGACTCATTTTTAAAGTTCATGGGATTGCCCTTGTCAGTCATTATGTCGTAAGAATTACCTAATACCTAAGCATGAAGGTTTGTCGCGGAGAAACTAACGGGTAACCGGGGCTCCGGCTCGACGTACAGGAGAAGGAACGGGGTGGTTTTTAGTCAATAAGGGTCTGACACTCCCTTTCGCCTCACCCAGGCGGGAGCAGTCATTCGATGATTTTCCCCCCTTAAAAAAAAAAAAAAGCATGAAGGTTTAATACCAATAAAATTAAATATCTGAAGAACTCAAGGAATCAAGGACACTTCTGATTTATAGCAAAAATGCTGCACTAACGGTATGCTATATTTATATTATAACTTTCATAATACACACTGAATTATGTCATTATCAGGAACAACGTGCCGTCGTGCCGTCGCGTGTCGCGGAATGCCACTCATGAATATGAGCCTCTAGCATGGCTTGAAACTAGTCGAGTTCTTCGTTAAATAATTACGTGGGTATGCCGAAAAACATAATAAATAAAATACTGCGCGTTTGACAAACAGCTTAGAAGGCAAAGTCTACCTAAAACTCTGTATAAATAAAGAATATATAACGTCTCATAGGAATAACAAAAACCACTTCAATATATTCAGTACAACGCTTCAAGAAATTTTGTCTCTAAATACATGATAATAATAAAACAATATTACAGCCAAAAAATTCCCACACACATTCGGTGTGAACGAACTGACATGAAAGTGTTACTCTGTCAAGAAAACTATGAAAAAATTGTTTCAGGTCGTAATGAATTAGCGGTCGGGAGCCTTCGGGGATGTTCGTCCCTTCTCGGATCTTGGCCGACCGCCAGGGGAGAAACCGAGACGTCTGATGATAGTATGTCGTAGTACAGAGGTCAATTACCCTGGAATATGGCAACTTTGATCTCAAGTGGGGTGTGAAAATTCAATTTGCCATTACAAGGATTGCTTATAAAGCAGATCTTTATTGATAACAGTTTGGGCGTAGTAAACCGCCATTACGTAATATTTATCACTTTATTTTTGTCGTTTTGTGGTTCAGTGACATTATTTTATTGCATTGGCTTAAGGAGACGTAATTTCACGAGATAGGCATAAATGAATGTTTATAAATAAAAAGAAGAAAGTGCAAAGGAAAGAAATCCATATCTACTAAAGATTATGTAATCTAATCACAACTCTAAAGGAAGGTCTATCGGTCTAAAATACTTAAAATACACTCAACTCGTCAAAAGTCATCAAAACCAGTTCGGCCTTTTAGGAAAATTTCAGTAAGTTACAAAATTTTCTATCCACATGCACAAACATTACGATATTGGTAATATGACCTACCACTTTATTCCTTTATTTCATTAATTCTATTATTCTTTCGATCAAACTTCATATACATCACGTGTCTGTTAATTAAGGTTCCAATCTATACGATGTCCCGTTTTTAAACTGATTTTTTCAATCAGGTTTCGTAAAAAGCGTTGACACTAGAACCTCATTGACGTTATCCTACTAAAATGTCTATACGATCGAATTATGGTCTTTGATTTTGTCGCAAACTGCTTGAATCGGTTCTAGTTAGTATCTTCACTTTAAAACACCTAGCTTCACTGAAGAAGTATTATATATTTTACTTCTGCCAACGCCCGCGTTACCGTGCAAATTGTCGTGGAAAAAAGTGGCCTGTGTGTTATGTCAAAGCATAATTTGCCCCTGTTCCAAATTTTAACCAGATCCCTTCAGCCATTTGGTGTGAAGGAGCAACAAACAAACAAGGAAATGTCGGCCTCATCGTTCCCTTGATAAAATTGACATGTAAAAGCTGTCTGGTAGACTATTTGCAGAAATAAATTCATTTGTTTCACAAGCATAAATACAAACTTTGGCATTTATAATATTACGTAAGATTGCCATTTCAATATACCTGTGTCCAGTTTAGTTGAAATAAATGCTATCGACTTTTAAATATATTCAGTCGATATGCCGCCAGCATGTCAATGCGCTTGCATTCGGTAGCAACATAAGCATGTTGTACAACATATTCACCGAATTCGAAGTTTTTGACAATGTGATCACATAATCTTGCTTGTATCTTTCAGCAGCGCACCCTATTCCTTTCACGTTTATGTTACTGAGATGTTAGTCTTTTGTTTATACCACGTTCAGTTATACATTGAAAAAGATTCACGCGTATCCAATCATGTGACGTATTTGCCTAATATACAATAAATTGTGGACACTATAAAATGAAACACACAATACACATTGATACTGTATTGTTTAGTTTCATTAAAATTCTTAGTAGTTACATTCAAAATAAATTTAGGTATTTTTATTCACATAACTGATACATCGCGATTTCAAGGGAAAGAGAGACCACAGATAATCTATAGACGTTTGACGTTCTGTGGCTGTCAATGTCAAACATCACCCGGCTTAAAAAGCTATATTGCAGATACTAACCAAACATACGTACACATATAAACCTAATCGTATTGCCACAACAGTCAGGACGTAATTCCAAAACGCCCGAAGCTGACCTTTATAAAATACTCCTTGGTCATCGTTAAACTGTTTGCGTAGGTACTTAATATACGTGCACTGGAAATAGTTACGAGAAAATATATAGAGCGAAGGTCAGGATATTAATCACCCATTAGGTGCGTGGGTGAAAATCTTGGCTGGATAAATAAATCGTAGAATTTAAGCCACACTATGATTTTTTTCAGCGTTTTGAAGCTTTAATCGCAAAACCGCTTAAGCACAAATCAACAACCCTCCCAAAACCGCTGCAACATCTGTAAACTAGGATCTACAGTAGATACAACCATGAAAACACCGAAACACTGAAGTCCTGCGCGTCTCAGGGACATGTATGTGTTGGTTCCCGCAACGAAGTGAATCAGAAGATATTATAAGAGGAGAAGAAAACAACGATAGTTTCCACTTCCCTCGGTGAATTACTGCAGGAGACAGAATGAATTAAGCCTAAAGGCACAAAAAAGAGACTGGACAACTGGGTGAAGATCAACAACAGACTGTTGACAGTCCACTGTTGGCGTTTGAGATTTCTCTACTAAAAAATGTTTAAAACATATTTGGGTTTGGTGTCTATCCAGCAACACCCCTACTTTTTTTTAATATTTTCATTGTACGAAATTTACACTTCTACCTCGTTTTTTTACCTCTTGTATAGATAATCTCTGTACTTGGTAGGCGAGTATAAGGTGCTGCTACGCCCGGTCTCTGTCTAATGTGTAGTCTCTTAATCAGCGCTTACAACATCTTATTGAATAATTAGGGTAACGAAGTATTCTGATCTGCAGCAACAGTTTGATTTGGAAACCACAACATAAACTGAAGAATTAACGATTTGGAACCATTATTATTATTTATTTAACAATAAAAGGTGCATATGCATTCTGGTGTGTATACATTACAATCTAACGCTATGTCCAACAAAACCATACACAAATAGTTTGACTATAGATAATATTAATTCATATTGCTCTGTTCTAAGCGGTTAAATCCTAAATCTGCTAGATGAAAAATCATAGTGAGCTCTAATCTTAAGAGGTAGTTAGGTACAGAAATCGATGAGGCTTAACTATGCAATAATTGCGATGTAATTAATAGGTAAGTATCATTATATTCCAAATTGTATCCCCAAGGGAGTGATTAAGTGTTATTTTTGTAAACGTTTTTCTTAGAAACAATACTGTTTTGTTTGTTTTTGTGTAGGTGTTGAATAAAAATAATAGATGAGTTGTCTAGCGTAGGGAAATCGAAAAGAAAAACTTGAACATACATATTTGTCACCCACACAAATGTAAATAATTTGTATACAATGTACAAACAATATGTGTAGGTGACATAAAAGAATATGAAAATAAGTTCGCAAATAAGACAGACGACTACTTTTTTCTCGACTTTTTTGTTAGAGAAAATTGATCATGATATAGACTTTACAAATATTCTTACTATTTATTAATAGGCCTGCTTAAATGACACCGTAACTTTATTAAATTATCAAAAATCAATCTCACCTCGGCGTGTATCTTCAGGTAATTATCATCAGCCTATAAGTGCCCAGTGCAGAGTAAAAACTTCTTCCCACTTGGAGAAGATCTGAGCATGAATCACCCCGCTTGCTCAAGGCGATATCATAAGTTCTGTTGGGATATTCTGTAAGGTTTCAATTTGAACTGTAGAAGTGCCATGTGCGGTCCACCATGCCATTGGATGTGAGCATAATCTCGGCCAATGACAGACAAGAATACGATGAGAGCTAACTTGAAGAGTTCGAAATGACATCTTACAAAATAGCCCAGTAGATTACGATGATTTTAATGATGATGATAATTCGATGGCATGGTTGGCGCGGTGGCTGGGCAATTGGCTTCCGCGCAACGTGTCGCGGGCTCGATTCCCGCACGGAACAGCTCTTTGTGTGTTCCACAAATTGTTGTTTCGGGTCCCGGTGTCATGTGTATGTGAACTTGTATGTTTGTAAACGCACCCAAGATACATGATAAAATCCTAGTGTGGGAAACGTTGTTTAAAAGAAAATCATTATTATGTAATGATTAATTCTCTATACTGTTCAATTCATAATACAGATAATATAGGTAATCAAAACACAGCCAAAGGCAATTGATTAATATGCAGAACGTTACTCCATCATTAGTATTCAGGTAGTCAATTCGCAAAGTTCAATGTCCCTGAATGTACAACACACATCACAAGTCCTCGGGGAACATGTCAACGTGGCTTGGAATACCAAATTACACCATAAACCCTTATGGGACAGGTGGAATATAACTACATTACATCTTACCTTAGTACCATTTATTTATAAATTAAAAAAGAAAATTTAGCGGAGCATGAAAGAAAGAAGAACTATCCCGTTATCGTCTCCTCTAATAATATTTTTCTAATAATATTCAACGACTGCCTCGTTGGCCGAGGGGTCGTAAGTGCGACTGCCGGGCAAGGGATCTCGGGTTCGATTCCCGGGTCGGGCAAAGTATTACTGGGTTTTTATAAATATTCTCAGTAGTAGCACGAAGTCTGGAATTGTGCCCGGTATATGGCAATACGCTCACCCCCATTACATGGGACTTATAACATAAATAGTGAAAAGTGGGTGTTACATTGTACAGTGGTATAACGTGCACCTCTGCTTACCCCTTCGGGGATTCACCCAGGCGGGAGCAGTCATTCGATGATTTTCCCCCCTTAAAAAAAACCCCTTCGGGGATAAAAGGCGTGATGTTATGTTATGTAACAATATCTTCTGATCTATATCTTTGCTGGTTCGAAGACCAAGATGCAGTTTTTAGGAGGTATAAAGTATAAAGTGTTAGGGTTCATTTTTATTATGATTTAATTTGTATTTTTATTGTGTTATAGACTAAACTTCTTTGTGATTGACCATAAACAAACATAAAAAAATAAAACGGACTTGGATTCTCGAAATGTCAATTGATCATCATCGAGAACGCGGGTTTGAAAAAAAATAGAACGGGCTTGAATTCTCGAAACGTCATTGGACGATTTCGAGACGGCGGTCGAAAAAGGCGGGAAAACGAATGGGATTTTGAACGGATGGCGGCATTCTGTTGGCGGGACTATTGACGAGAGGAGATGTAATATTTGTATCTTTGTTATAAATGTGCTTTGTAAGAAAATAATATTCTGTATTATCGATACCAAGTTGTTTCCTTAATAATCTCCGTTTCTGGCCTTCATATTCTGCAAGTTGTTGATGCTACAGTGGAGTTGCGTTTATATTTCAGAAGTGGGATCAAACGTAAGTACATGCCATTTTATTCTTTTCTTTGGAGTAGGCGTCTACCAAAATTATGATTAAAGAGATTATTGGTTTGATTAAAGATGGAATTTAACTGAACATAACACTGTAGCTACATGAATAAATAGAAGTTAATGATTCTTTCGAGCCAATAAGAAAACTTTATTAAGTTGTAAACGATGTTTACCGCCTCATAATAATTGAGTAGACAAGTAGTAGTAGTTGGAGGAAGGAGTGTTGAGAATTCAAAGACACGAATTTAAATATGGCAAAACGCAATAGTGTACCAAGATAACTTACATTCCAGAATAAACTATTAGGTCAGTATAGAGTACTCATGAAAGTATTATAACTTGGTTTATTTTATTTCGAGGTTAACTGCGATGGAAGCTGCCGAATGCTACCCGAGTGATGACGGACACGGCCAGAGACTCGAAACTCTTGGAAGGGTTTCGCGTGCTGCTACGAGACCCTGCCGGAGCCGAACATCGGTGCGGTGTTGTCGGCGAGGCAGTCGCAGCCCGCAGGAGCAACTTCGCGAGGAGCGACGCAGCTCTCAGGAGCAGGTTCGCGAAGAGTTACGCAGCGTGCAGGAGCAGCTTCGCGAGGAGCGAGGCAGCCAGCAGGAGCAGATTCGAGATCAAAAGCAGCGACGCAGTCAGCGGGAGCAGCTTCGCGAGGAGCGACGCAGTCAGCAGGAGAAGCTTCGCGAGGAGCGACGCAGTCAGCAGGAGCAGCTTCGCGAGGAGCGACGCAGCCTTCAGGAGCAGCATCGCGAGGAGCGACGCAGCCCGCAGGAGCAGCTTCGAGATAGAAAAGAGCGACGGAACGTCACCAGGAACAGCTTTGCGAGGAGCGACTCAGACTGCAGAGACAGCTTCGTGATGTTCGAGAGGAACGACGCAGCCGGTCGAAGCAGCGTCGTGATCTACGCAAGGAGCAACGCAGCAGTCCAGAGCAGCATCGTAGCCTGCGCGAGGAGCGAGCGAGCCGGTCGGAGCAGCGTGGTGACTGACGGCGCAGATGTGGCGCAGAGCCGCAGAGCAGAACGGCGTCTGCCCAAGAGATGCCTATTATCCTCATAAAAGGTCACGTAGTCCTTCTTTTTCTAAAAATGATGTCATGGACATTTTAAAATGTTTGAAAGGTGGGTTTCCATCACAAACACAGACAGAATCAACTCGTTGTGTCACCAAGGTAGATCATAAAAATATTTTACCAGATTTTGACCCTTCATCTAAGAAAAAGTTCAACGAGTGTGCAATTGTCTATGGCTGGGATGATAAAACACTACACTTCGCAATGCAAAAGCTTCAGGGCCTTGCTAAGACCTGGTAAGAAGGATTGAATTCAATACTTTTTACTTGGCAAGAGTGGAAAGATAAACTAACTCTAGCATTTCCTTATGAACAAAACTATGGGCAGATTTTAGAGGATATGCTCAATAGGAAGAAGAGGTTCAATGAATCTGTTGAAATTTATTATTATGAAAAAAATTGGCGCTTCTTAGCCAATGTGACATTACGGGCAAACGTGCTGTGGATTGCATCATCCACGGTATTCATGATAGAACACTCAAATCTGGAGCTTTGGCATTGCGATGAGCTTGATCAACTATTGTAATACCTTGTAAGTAGCAAAGATTCCCATCAGGTGGTGACAGATCACAATCAGGTAACAATCTCAGTACCAATTCATACAATATTTCAAGAACAACTGCTAGGATACGCCCAATTGATTGCTATAACTGCAAAGGAAAAGGACATACACATGCGTACTGTCCTAAACCATTGATTAAATGTACGAGTTGCAATAGGGTAGGACATACGGTTAAACATTGCAGTTATAAAGTAAACAATAGCACCGTAAATCCAAATAGTTCGAATACATATAAAAAAAAGAAAAAACTATATGTATTGGTTTGGATAATGGAAAAAAAAACGAATGTAGTCTAACATTAAAGGAACGTCTGATGAACGTCCAGTAATAATTAAAACGAATGCAGTGATTAAGCTACAGGAGCGGCTTCGATTAAAGTCAAAGTCAAAGCATTTATTTCAATTAAATCATAATTTGGTACTTTTGGAACGTCAACAAACACAAAATAAATAATAGTCTGTCAGTCAGTCAGTTAGTCAGTGAAGCTAGGTGAAGCTAGGTGCTCATTCCAAAATGAATCGAATGGAGAAGAACGAGCAAGAAAATCCAGTCGTTACTCTTTTAAAAAAAAAAGTATGTTCTCCAATGTCCCTGATACATATTCCAATACTGTACTGTACGTATAATTATGTGAGCCTTAATTAATACACCAAAAGAGGGCCATATATTTTTGGAAAGCTATCGTAATAGGGAAACCTAATGAGGAATGTCTTATAGGTATGTCGCGGAATATACAGTTATAAGAATGGTATTATCAACATATTGCTAGTCCCACTCTCAAACTTGCGTAACTTCTCTAAAAATTATCTACTCGATAGAGGTCAAAAAGTCGATTTCGTCTAAAGAATTATGAACGAGCCAATGGTGGTCTCAGACCCGCATGTAGACGTCTTCGATGAGGAAAAGATTCGTATAGGTATTAATATTTCAGTAAAAGACAAACAAAAACTTCTACTACAGTTACTGAGAAATTATTTATAAGCATTGTTTCGCTACGTCTTTTAAGGAACTAGTACACCCCCCCCCCCCCCGGTGTACTAAAGTTAGTGAGATGAAAATAGAGATGAATAATAATCGGCCAAATTGTTTATCGACCTTATAGAATGTCTCACCATGAGCGGGAGAAAGTGTAAGGTAGGGTAAGTTAAGTGCTTGAGGCCGATATTATTAATCTTTTTCTCTCTATTTTATGAAATTGGTTTTTCTGGCGTAACACCGGGTGCGAGAAGATCGAGTATATTCAAAAATTCCCATGTTAGACCGTTCGTTGGATTGGCAAGCTATTTCAGGAAATTGACTAAATATTTCTCATTTCTTAGGTTGTAGATAATGATCGGTATACTGAAGTTAGTAATCTATTATATAAAAATATTTCGCGTTTTCCTTCCTGACGCTATAACTCCAGAACGCACGAACCGATTTCCACGGTTTTGCATTCGTTGGAAAGGTTTCGGGCTCCGTGAGGTTTATAGCTAAAGAAAATTTACTTTTAATCACCAACCGAAATATTACATACATAACTTACATACATTACATAAACGAAGCCATCTGGTGGCGAAACGGAGTTTGCCGGGTTTGCTAGTACAATATATGTATACCTCACGAGATTACTATTTAGACGAATTTGGGCAGTGAGATGGAGAACTAAAAATGATTTTTTTTGTGTGGAACGTTATTTTATGTTGTTGTATGTAATGTTATTAATGCTTAGTGCAGGCTCTTAATACAAGTTTTTTTATTTAATGAATTCCACTACAAAACATTGTTTCTAATTGTTCTAGATGAGCTACCGTAAAAGTGGTGAACGAGATACCTTTGGATAGAGAGGTAGCCGCATAAGTGGTGAGCGGACTGCCTTCTATTTTGAAGTTGAATTGGGCTACCGTATAAGTGGTGAACGGGATGCCTTTGGTTAGAGAGGTAGCCGCATAAGTGGTGAGCGGACTACCTTCTACTTTGCAGTTTGAGTTGGGGCTACCGTATAAGTGGTGAACGGTATGCCTCTGAGTAGAGAGGTAGCCGCATAAGTGGTGAGCGGACTGCCTTCTACTTTGCAGTTTGAGTTGGGCTACCGTATAAGTGGTGAACGGGATGCCTTTGAGTAGAGAGGTAGCCGCATAAGTGGTGAGCGGACTACCTTCTACTTAGCAGTTTGAGTTGGGCTACCGTATAAGTGGTGAACGGGATGCCTTTGAGCAGAGAGGTAGCCGCATAAGTGGTGAGCGGACTGCCTTCTACTTCGTAGTTTGAGTTGGGCTACCGTATAAGTGGTGAACGGGATGCCTTTGAGCAGAGAGGTAGCCGCATAAGTGGTGAGCGGACTGCCTTCTACTTCGTAGTTTGAGTTGGGCTACCGTATAAGTGGTGAACGGGATGCCTTTATGTAGGAGAAGGTTGCCGCATAAAGAGTGAGCGGACAATTTTCTACTTTGATTTTTTGAATTATAAACTGATGTTTTTTTTTTTTTTTTAAAAACTTTGCCCCACACTAGGATTTCCTCCTGTGTCGTGGGTGCGTTTACAAACATATAAGTTCACATACACAATGACACCCAGACCCGAAACAACAATTTGTGGATCACACAAAGTGTTGTCCCGTGCGGGAATCGAACCCGCGACACGTTGCACGGCAGCCAGTTGCCCAGCCACCGCACCAACCGTGCAGTCGATGTATGTGTAGTTCGATAATATATGTGTAAAGTTTGCGCCACTGGTCAAAATCCGATTGTTAGGGTTTCCACCTGGAGTCGTGTGCGAGGACGCCCACGTCGTCAGGATGGTCGATTGTTAGGGTTCATTTTTATTATGATTTAATTTGTATTTTTATTGTGTTATAGACTAAACTTCTTTGTGATTGACCATAAACAAACATAAAAAAATAAAACGGACTTGGATTCTCGAAATGTCAATTGATCATCATCGAGAACGCGGGTTTGAAAAAAAATAGAACGGGCTTGAATTCTCGAAACGTCATTGGACGATTTCGAGACGGCGGTCGAAAAAGGCGGGAAAACGAATGGGATTTTGAACGGATGGCGGCATTCTGTTGGCGGGACTATTGACGAGAGGAGATGTAATATTTGTATCTTTGTTATAAATGTGCTTTGTAAGAAAATAATATTCTGTATTATCGATACCAAGTTGTTTCCTTAATAATCTCCGTTTCTGGCCTTCATATTCTGCAAGTTGTTGATGCTACAGTGGAGTTGCGTTTATACAAGCGTTTCTTCCTAGCCTGGGTGAACAAAGAGGAAGTGTCAGACTCTTACTGTCAAAAAACCAACCCGTTCCTACTTCTGCTTCAAGTCAGGGACGCGGTAACTCATTGCGCTTTACCCGCAACCCCGGATGGATCAGAATGCACCTGACTGCATCGTTTCGGTGGGTTTCATGATAAGTCGCTACGGTAGATGCAGGAGTTTATAAATTAGTAGTGGTGGACTTGCAGCCACATGAGAGCCCATGCCAGACGCCACTAGTCAAGACCGTAGCCGGTATAGAAGGATTATTATTATAACATATGACTAAGGGGGAGGCCTTTGTCCAGGAGTGGAGGACGCCTTTTGGCTGCTGATGATGATGATAATGATGATGATGCAGAAGTAACAGTGGTGGAATATATGTGGTTTGCGTTTCACTAAAAGAAGTAAGACAGACGCTATAGGCTCAGTGAGATTGTAATATTATCAAGTAAATACTCAAATTTGAAGTTCCATGTTTATCTGCCATGTCGACCAAACCACGAGATAATAATAACAAAAATAAACAATATACTAGTCAGATAGTAATGTAATCTAAAGTTATAACTCCATCGGAAAGTTTGTCAATTTTATGTTTGTTATCACTGTATTTCCAACTTTTGATTATGAAATGGACGCATCCAATATATATTTATGTCTTCGTCATAACTTATAAAATAATCATCAGAAATATATAGGTGGTTTTAATATATGTAGTTTCAAATGCTTCGATGAACACGTGCCAGTACTCATGGCTAAAATAAAACTATAAAATGTATTGGTTTTATATTGAAGCAGCCATAAATATCATTACGATTAATGACTGTTTTAATAAAGGAACACACAAACACAGGTGTGATAGAAAATTTGTTTTCTATCACATTATACAAATGTTGATACTAACTTAGACATTGAATGATACATTAGTACTTCATAATCCGCACTTCTCATACATGAGGGTGCTGGTTCGAAACCTACCAACGGCAAGTACCAATGCGACTTTTTCCGAGTCATATGTACTTTCTAAAATTATTTAGACACCACTGACAAACGGTGAAGGAAAACATCGTAAGGAAACCTGGTCTAATAATGTCTAATTATAAGTTTGAAATCACCAACACGCATTGAGCAAGCTTGGTGATTAATGCTCAAACCTTCTTCGTGTAAGAAGCTTTGCTCAGCAGTGGGCATTTATAGGCTGTTGATGATGATGATGATGATGACTTCATAATACCAAAATCTTGTGTTTCAGTTGCTTTACATAACCAACAAATCGTTGTTAAACAACTATCGAGTTGTTATTGATATAGTTTCAGTACTCAGTAACATTCAAAAGTCATTTTATATTTCATATTAACATCACGCCTTTTATCTCCAAAGGGGTAGGCAGAGGTGCGCATTATGGCACTTAATGCCACTGTACCATGTAACACCCACTGTTCACTATTTATGTTATGAGTCCCATGTAATAGGGGGTGAGCCTATTGCCATATACCGGGCACAATCCAGATTCTGTACTGGGAACTTTTTAAAAGACCCAGTAATGCCCAGTAATTTTTATTTTTATTATTACTTCATCATAGTACCTATAGGTAAAACAAAGTCGCTATCTGCCATCTGTATCACACATAGGGACAGCCCTATGTATGCTTAGATCTTTAAAACTACGCAACGGATTTTGATGCGGTTTTTTTAATAGATAGAGTGATTCTTAATGAAGGTTTCTATGTATAATACATGCATATTGCACCCGTGCGAAGCCGGGGTGGGCCGCTAGTTTTAAGTGTTTCATTTTTTTTGGTTTAAACAATTAAAATTGTCATAATTGTGTGTTATTTTATATTTCTGTTTGCTATTCTTATTTCTATTATTGTCCCTACTTTCTGATAAACGTGACATCGTTAGATTACTGTACATGTTGTGACACCATAATTTAATAAAGAAGTCTTCTTTGTAGAATGTCGATGATTATTTTATACCTCTGCCCACCACACAATTCCCTTCATTTAAGAAGAACATTTTGTTCAAACTTTGAGTTTTACAACCAATATTTAACAACTCAAGAATGACTTTAAGATTCGGGAACATTTAAAACGCTGAACAAGCCTCAACTTAGTTTAACCCTCGTCTTTCCTTTTTGGGGATGTCGTAAATACCTCGAATTGTTAAGTTTCCTAGCTCAATATAGTGCTTAGACAAACTGTTTAGAACTAAGATGAAAAGTTTAAGACCTTAAAACCAGAATTTAGATTTTAAATTAACACTAGCGGACCCAACAGACGTTGTCCTCCATATCCACTTGAATGTATAAACAAAAATTCATTTAAATTAGTTCAGCTGTTTAGGATAAACAACCTAAACATCGACTGCAGCGCCAGCTGGGCTGATTTGTGAATCTAAACCATTCCCAGATCCCCTTGAACACACACAAAAAATTTCATCAAAATCGGTCTAGACGTTTGAGAGAAGTTCAGTGACATACACACTCACAGAGGAATTATAAATATAAAGATTATAATGTTGCCAGTATTCTGTATAGCCTTTTCCGGGCGTCTTATTTATTTTATTTATTGATTTTATATTATTCAAATGTGCATTTAATGTCGTGGTGGCCCGGAGGTTTTAGAAGCTCGCTTCTCATGTACGAGGGCGCAGGTTCGTAACCTACCAACGGCAACTACCAATGTGACTTTTCCGAGTTATATGTACTTCTAAGCTTATTTAAACACCACTGACGAACTGTGAAAGATAACATCTGGAACATGAGGAAACCTGGACTTATAATTTCTAATTATGAGTTTGAAATCGCCAACCCGCTTTGAGCAAGCGTGGTGATTAATGCTCAAATCTTCTCGATCTAAGAAGAGGCCTTTGGTTAGCTGTGGCCACTTATAGGCTGTTGATATATAATATATATTATTCAGATCGTAGCTCATTAATAAATAATATACAAGAAAATAAAACTATCGTGTTTGAAAGGTTAACTTACAAAAGGTGTGGGCAACGTATGTTAAAGGTCAAGAAGTTTGGACACCTACTGTCTATTACCTATGCTTATTGACAGACCAAGGTTATTTTTTATTCACTATATATTATAACAGGAATAAATTATGAACTAAATCAATTTACCTGCTAAACAGCCAGTCGTGTGGTGACCGGAGGATAGCATACATATTTTTCATCACCACTTATTCTTCCAATGGGTATTATAAAACAAAGGGTCATTGAATAAAATGGAGGTCCAGCAGTTACAACAGCAATATATATTTCTTTACTTTTTAACATTTTCATGTTATCCAATCAAAGTTCCTGTTTCCCACTGGGCCAATAATTTAACTACGACGTAGTCAACCGATTAATGAACAATTTTGTAGTAACTGGCTCATTTCAAGCTTTTGATTGCAACCATTTGCATAAACATATTTATTTCCGAAGTATTTCTTTAGTATTTTGTTTTGAAAATGGAAGCTAAGTCAACTGCGTAATACGTAACGAGTTTAATTTATGCGTTTAATAAACTATGAGTGGACTTTTCGATTCTCATAATTGTCATTTACCTACTACACTACTATAAGTTTAGGTACCTACACATTAGTGTCATATCCTGAAGTCCTAAAGTCTTTTTTTAAATAAAAAAAATGGGACTTATAACATACTCATAATACTAAAAAATAATGAACACAGTAGTGCGGTATAATTGTTCGACGACGCATGTTTCATTGAGATTAAAATGTAGTAAGCGACTAGAGAGTTGTGCAAGCACCATGCTCATTTTAATGACTGTTTGAAAGTGCATATTATTATAACACAATTCATATACTATACTCAACTCAAATCATATGAAATTCGTTGATAAAAAAAGACATTCTCAAAATAAAATTGTTATTCTATACATTCAGCATAGGGACTTCAAAGCCAGTTTTATTAAAAGCAATTTTGAAGGCAGGTCATTGTTTTCTTTTTATGGGATAAGCCGGTAAAAGAGCAAGCGAATCACCTGATAGTAAGCATTCGGCGACCCCATGGACACCTGGAACACCAGAGGCATTACAAGTGCGTTACTGGCTTTTTATAATTAGGAATTTGGGGATTGGTGGCAATTCAGAGATTGGGAAAGGGGGGAAAATTGGGCCTTCAGTAACCTCACTCACGCGACGAAACACAACGCAAGCGTTGTTTCACGTCGGTCTTCTGTGAGGTCGCGGTATCATACCGGTCAAGCCGGCCGATTCGTGCCGAAGCATGGTTCCCAAGACTTGTTTTTTTTTCAGTCTAATTGAATGAAAAAAATAGACGAACGATATCAGTTTTTTATTTGTTTCTTTGAATTTCTCCTTCAGAAATATATTCACTATTAAATAATGTGAGAAAACTCTTAAAACATGTGAAGTTCAAAACTATCTCTTTGCTTTGAAAACTCAGTCAGCTCCATGATAAATAGTGAGAAAGTTACTCCTGTATGTTTGCCTTAAACGCTTATTTAAGTGAAGCTTGGATATTAATTTGTTTTAGAAAACTAATGTTATGAACTGTAGTTAGAAGTGGTATGCAAACATTTAACTGCATAATAATTTTACTAAAATCACGGGTTACTCACGTAAATGTTCTGAGAATAAAAGTTTGCGCGCGAACGCGCACGATGCTTATGAGGAAGCGTCCCTCTGTGACTCGAAACTAGTAGAGCTTTTCTCAATATTTATGTGAGTAACTTGTCATTTTTAGTATTCTTTTTTTTAATGTGGGCAACATTGATACCACATTAAGATTTTCTCCTGTGTCGTGGGTGCGTTTACAAACATACAAGTTCACATACACAATGATACCCAGACCCAAAACAACAATTTGTGGATCACCCAAAGTGTTGTTCCGTGCGGGAATCGATCTCGCGACACGTTGCACGGCAGACGGTTACCCAGCCACTGCACCAACCGTGCAATTAATTATGCATAACAGTTATGTTTAAAAAACAGGAATTCTAAATATTTTATTTTAACAAACAAAACCGCAAAAAGACCAATGTCCAGTGAATTTAAATTCTAAACTAAAACAAAAAGAACAGTCAATCTGATACTAATTAAACGTGTGCTAACGAGCTGCTAACCAGTCCGGTCTCAACTGAACGATAACAAGCAAACAAGTGAATGAATGAATGAATGTCTAACTTTTGTTTTAACGAACGAGATCATTAAATTTGAGGACAATGAGTGAATGAGAATGGGTCACGTGGTAAGTAATCGGATTGTTGACGTATGTTTTTTTAAAACTCTATATTTCTAATAGTTGCATGGCTGAGTTATGAACAAGAGGTTTTCGGTCCTTCAGTCAAAAACCCTTCAGGAGGAATCCTTGAGTTTTTTTTTTTAAGAAACGTTGCTCCACATTATGATTTTCTCCTGTGTCGTGGGTGTGTTTACAAACATACAAGTTCGCATACACAATGACACCCAGACCCGAAACAACAATCTGTGGATCACACAAAGAGTTGTTCCGTGCGAGAATTGAACCCACGATACGTTGCGCGCCAGTCAGTTGCCCAACCACCGCACTAACCGTGCAGTCTATTTAGTTTCGACATCTACCTATCAGCCCATCTCTCTCGTCTGATTGGAGCCACAAGTATCTGTATTGGAGTATATGGGACTGCTAATTGAAGTAGTGTTAAGTCAATCTCCAAACTGAATAGGCTCACGTGTCTCACATTACTCGGTGCTAGCAGAGAAAAGTAAGTACTACATTTTCTTACCTAAAATTTAGCCGCTACCTACCTCTTTGTATAATAAATCGTAAACGTGTGATAATCTTCCGTAATTTTTACTGTTTCATAAAATAATTTTATGTTTTAAAGTTTTATAGCCTTCCTTTGCAATTCCACGACAACGGCAACTTTGTCAGGATTGGTAAAATTTGAAAACGATGTTTTACCAAAGCCTTCGTAAGCTTAAGTGTGGGAGAGCCATGCTTCGAATTGCACGAATGGGTCAGCTCAACCGGAGTGACACCACGGCCTTTCAACTGACGTAAAGCAACGCTTGCGTTGTGTTTCGTCATGTGAGTGACGATACCGAAGTCTCAATCCCTTCTCCTGTCTCTCAAATCCGTGAATTCTCAAACTCCTATAATCCCCAAAAGGCCGGTAAAGCACGTGTAACGTCTCTAATATTCCAAGTGTCCGACGCCGATTGCTTACCATCAGGTGATCCGACTGCTCGTTTACCGGCTCATCCCAAAAAAAGCTCATTTCACACCGCTTTGATTTAACGATTTATTTAAAAAGAAAGTAAAAAGGAATCAAAAACCTTAAACCGTAGCCATAACATTATAAATGACTTTACCTTAAGCCTAACTTAATTAACTTTCAGTGATGTAATGTTAACGTTCACAATTTCAATATTTTTCATAATGGAGATTCAAAAATATGAATGAAAATAATTGCCTTATTAATGGCCAAAGAAAACAAATTGTTTTGAGAAATACTTTGATGAAATTTCTCATACTTACAAAAGATTGTTTATGAAAAAGGAAATATTTAAGATTCTTTCCTAACCTTTAATGATCTTTGGCTATTTATAAATTACGTTATGATGAAATTCCAGCTAGGAATATTAAAAAAAAATGAAATAACTTCATAATTACAGACATAAGACAATGGAAGCAGGGCACAACCAACCGACCGATTTGTAAGTCATCACGGGAGACCTTTGTTGAACGTCTTGTGGAAATGACATTTATGGGGATAAAAATAACGTAAATCTAACTTAATATTTCCTATTCCTATTAATACAGCTCATATCACAAACTATTATTCAACATTAGAAAACATCAACAGTAATTCACTCGACTGACTCATTAGAACCGCTAATTCAAACTTAGCTAAGTTCTTAAACCACTCTATTACTCATCAGCATATGACTAACATATTACAGTACATTTTCACGCAAGTAACAAAATGTTTTCCGAAGAAAACTGAAGTGACCTTGAAACAGTGTTGGAAGTAATATTTCTTACATGCGATACAGGCGTATCACGCAACCAAAACTTTTATATTAATTGCACGTGACACGCCTACCAATTGACAGTTTCCTTGAATTGTTACATGTATTATGTAACTATAATGTAAGAGTAATGTAACCAGTATAATATAGCATATAGAAGTGTTATGTTATTCTCTGAAAAAATCGAAGATACCTTCAAAAATCAGAAAAAATCAGAAAGACTAATGTGAAGGTATTTTTTCAAAAAGTACTTTAACATTTCTGTAGTTTTGAAATTGTTCGTATCATAAAATGAAAAAAGTAATAACTGTCAAGGTTTTTGCCATAATTACCAGCGTCATTTTAAAATGAAATAACCAGTTATCGTTGTAGTTAAAATTCAGTCATAGTTATCACTTCTAGAGATCACCCACCGCTAGTTTAAACTATCTCCATCTTCTTTTATTTAAAATTATTCTTCTCTCTTTAAAATTATTGTCATACAGTGGGGGTCATATCCATCTCCTTGCTACTGAAAATCAAATAAATCTTTTCAACCCCAAACCGCAACCAAGACCATAAATGTACAGATTTACCCCTACATACAAAAATTACCATAACACAGTTCATATACTCTTCAAACACTAGTGGTGCCCCAGTGTGAAATAAAGATTCAATAAATTCTAATAACACTCTCTTTGTAATTGCGATCGTAAAATTCAATTTCAGATCCCTCGAGTACTCTTCACGAAAATCCCTTTCTTGAAGAAATATGTATTACTGCTGTATGTACTTAGTTGAGAAGCCGACCTTGCTCTAATGCTAAATCGAGCCTTAGCCGTTTGATTCTCGAGTGGAGAAACATGTTTAAGTTTTTTGTCACTCATTTTACTCTTTCTCTATAACAATAAAATCATTGAGTAATAGAAATAAGAAATAATTTATTCATAAACCAGTTACAATTTTACAATTACTGCACTGCGACTGCACGGTTGGTGCGGTGGCTGGGCAACCGGCTGCCGTGCAACGTGTCGCGGGTTCGATTCCCGCACGGCACAACACTTTGTGTGATCCACGAATTGTTGTTTCGGGTCTGGGTGTCATTGTGTATGTGAACTTGTATGTTTGTAAACGCACCCACGACACAGGAGAAAATCCTAGTGTGGGGCAACGTTTTTTAAAAAAAAGAGAAAAAAAAAATTAAAGTTGTGAAAATCGCACTAGGCATAGCCTGTATCGCGGCCTATATAGATATAACCTAAGTCATAAGAGAAGAAAATTAACCTCACTGGCATGCTGTAAGAAATACCTATGGCCTTGAAAGCAAATGAAAGCAAAAAAAATACTGTAACAGCCACCAAGAAAAAAAAACAAAAATAAAAAATAAACAAAAAAATTATTGATGCATTCAATTAATTACCAAATATATACAACTTAAGATACAAAAAGATAAAAATTAAATAAAAGAAAACTAAAAATAACTATTTACACAGAGCATCGAAAAATTTGTCTGCATCAACGTGAATAGGAAAAGTACCCAGAAGGCTGGCAGCATTGCCAACAAAAATTAAATACCAAAGTTGCAATGTAATAAAACAGCTCATCCCTCCTTAGGTACAAACGAACACTATCTCCTGAAATAATAAACTCTGGCCAGCTAACGAGGCAGGCCACGTCACGTAGGCTAACTTTATTTATAACTTGAACCTTGACTTAAGTTTTTAACATTTATTCTTGTGAGAAAGACTTCCAATGCTTTTAAAAGTACATCGTCTCGTCTGGTTTTTTTTCATATTGGGGTAGGTTTAATGTATGGAGTCGTTAATGAGACTATGTTTTTTATTATTTGTTTATTATCAGTTGATAATTATGCCAGTGTAATATTATAAGGCAGCTTGTTACCATACATTAAACTGTTTTTAGGTTGTGTGTAATTTGGGCACAAACTATGAACAAAATTATTCAAATTTTGATATTCGAGCCCAAAAAGACTGTTCAACGAAATTGACTGCACGGTTAGTGCGGTGGCTGGGCAAGCGGCTGCCGCACAACGTGTAACGGTTTCGATTGACGCACAGAGCAACTCTTTATGTGACCCACAAATTGTTGTTTCTGATCAGAACGTCATGTGTATGTAAAATCAAGGCCGGCAACCCACCTGTGACTCCCCTGGTGTTGCAGGTGTCCATGGACGGTGCTGATCGCTTACCATCAGGTGATCTGTCTACTCGTTTGCTTTTTTATTCCATAAAAAAATCGTATGTTTGTAAACGCACCCACCACACAGGATAAAATCTTAGTGAGGGGCAACATTTTATTAAAAAAAAGGTTATAAAGATTTTTATACTCAAAACATTCCAATAAGAACGAAAATGTTTCCTGATTTTGGTATTAAGCCCAGACGCGTACTTAGCAGTGCTTACGACAGCCCCGAAGCTAATCCCGAAGATTAAACTTTAAAGAAAATAGAGTTAGTTCGTAGAGTAAATTAGGTTTTCTCAAAGACAGGATGGCCGCTGGTAATTGGCAATTAAGTGCATCTGCAGTTACAATTAGCTGTGGGACGGGAATCTAGTACTTAGTACTTAGTGCTAGCTTTGCTGGTTAATGGGTAGAAGCTAAACTTTAATAGGACAAATTGTGATAAATATTGTCTGCTATTCCCTGAAGGTATTTGCAGAGAAACACTTATCACACAGTCTCAATAATCTGTGTGGGAGAGCCATGCTAAATGTAGGAGAGCCATGCTTCGGCACGAATGGCTCGGCTCGACCGGAGCGATACCATGACCTCACAGAAAACGGATGTGAAACAACGCCTGCGTTATGTTTCGTGGTATCAGTGCGGTCACCGGAGGCCCAATTATCCCCCCTCCATACCCTAATCTCCTCAATCCTGATCCCTAAAAGGCCGATGTCGCATTTGTAACGCCTCTGGTGTTTCGGGTATCCATGGCCGGTGACGATTGCTTGCCATCAGGCCGATTACGTCCGCTCGGCTTATCCTACAAAAAAACATCTCAGTACATGTCAACTAAAGATATCCGTACTAAAGATATAGCCCTTAGACATATTTTGTATGGAGTTTATATCAAAATTCTATATTTAATAGCAAGATCTATAGACAGATTTATTGAGACTTATTGAATTTTATATGTAAACAAACTTCTATACTTTTCGGCCTCTCAGAACAATGTTGAAGAAACGTAACAGATTGGAAGGAAAAGGACGACTTAGGAGAAGATGGGGAATCCGTATACAAAATGATATTCAAGACGAGTTAGTTTGACATACGAATGGGATAATCCCGAGTAATTCATGGTAATAAAAAAGAATAAGTTTTACGGATAACTTTGAAAAGTCAAACCATAACGGAAACCGAATATAAAAGCATGACTTATTCCACATGATGGAATGGAAGTCCTAATGCAAGTTCTAAGTCGGCACCAAAAGTAGTTACTGTATACCGTTGAGGAGTTCCCTTAAAAATAATCTTCATCATCAGACCTTTAATGATAGTCCCACTCTTTCTAGGTGTAAAGTCCTCATCAATACAAATTAATCAAGCCCAAACACAAGGTAGTTAATATAAACCACTGAGGAGTTCTCTCGACTGTCTGTCGGCTCCATCACCAGGTCGACTCCAGACCCTTATCAATTTGTAGTGTTTAAAAATCCTAATTGAAAAAATAATAAACGCCTTACTCGTCCCTAGATTTTTCGAAAGTTCCCTCGGTTTTCCGGTTTCGGATGTCATTATCAGATCCTGACCTCATGATCTAAAATGGGACCATCTCGGGAGTATACCCTTTCAAACAAAACAAGAATTTCGGAAATCGGTTCATAAATGGCGAAGTAATGCGCGAACACCTCCTTCTTTTTTTGAAGTCGGTAAAAAGTACATTATAATGAGTCAAAACCATAATATGATACGTCCACTTTTAAAAACCACAACTTTCAATTTAATATACCCTAAATTCGATTACTATACTCATTGACATTTTCGAATACAAAATTCAAATTCGATTAACACGTACGTACGTACGGCTTCAATGCTTATATATGCAAAAGGCCACACTATTACAAAACGTAGACGTATCAATTTTGTATTACATTAAATTGTTCCAAAATACATAAAAAGGTGCAGAAAATATTTTAACATGAAAAAGCTTGATACTTGATAATTAATTTTACTTCTTTTTAATCATCAGCAACAACCCATGAGAATTCACATAACATAACATCATGCCTTTTATCCTCGAGGGGGTAGGCAGGTGCACATTACACCACTTAATGCCACTGTATAATGCAACAGCCACTTTTCACTATTTATGTTATGAGTCCCATGTAATAGGGGGTGAGCATTTTGCCATATACCGGGTAAAATTCCAGACTCAGTGCTACTCTTGAAAATTTAAATAAAAATCAGTAATACTTTGCCCTACTCGAGAATCGAACCCAAGAACCTTTGTCTGGCAGTCGGACTTACAACCACTCTTCCAAGTCGGTATGTATAACCCGGCAATAGGCTCACCCCCTATTACACTCATAACATAGTGAAAAGTGGGTGTTACATTGTACAGAGGTATAATGTGTACCTCTGCCTACCCCTTCGAGGATAAAAGGCGTGATGTTACGTTATGTTGTGTTCAAATGTATCATTCAGATCAATCACATTGTCACCAGACATTCCTATTAACATTTTCTTCAAGTTCAAACGAAATATCCAAAAAAGTAAACCATTATTGAATACACCACTCAACCGCTTACAAGTGGGTGTTACGAGGTCTCAATTAAATATAGAACCTGTTAGAAGTTTTATCACGTCTGAAAAGTAACGTTACGCACTGAAAGCCTAACGCGAGATCATTGACCCACTTCCAGCCTCCTGAAACTCCATTCGATGACACCATTACCTTTGAAGATGGAAAAATTCGAGAGGAAAGGTCAGTCTTCTTCGTTTTCTTTATATGCTTGAGGTTATATACCTCTAAATAATTGTTTACTTTGATGTGAGGTGGTGAAATTTTTTTTTATAGTTTTAATTTAAATGACTACTATTCTACTATACATAATTATGTACCTACTGTTAAAAGCATTCTCTACGTTTTAATTTGAAAAGTTTATTTTAATTTATTTGATGGAAATTATTTTAAAGGTTACTAGGATTTAAATATACGGTTGTAGGACAATATATTCTTCAGGAAGTAATTATGTACTTTTAACCAAAGTATCAAACTAAATAACAAAATTAGAATAATGCATTTTTCGTTTGCAAGTAAATTATTTGATGTTAAAATCCATTAACGCTGATACTAAATTTAAAATGTACAGATAAAACTGTACAAAATATTAAAAATTTTGGCATCCAATAATAAAATCCGGTTTAAAAATAAACCACATCATAAATATAAACTTGAAACAACAAATTGAGGTCTTAACTTAAGTATAACTTAACTAAAACTTACATGTAAGTTGTAACAAAGTCACAAAAGTCACTTCCACATTCACATACACTTGTTTATGTAGTTCGTAGCGCGCGTTCGTAGCGGGGCTACGGAGCTACGAGCGTAGCTGTCTACGGGCGCGGCGCGACTGTGGGACTTTTTCGTAGCACTGCCGGCCTACGAAGGCTTCGACGGAATTCCACTCGTGATCGATGAGACATTACGCCTAAGCCTTAGGGTGTGATCCTTGAGGCATCGAGATTTATAACATTGAACTAAGTTTTACTTACACAACTTTACATTAACAACGTTCGTACTAAGTTATGAACTTGAAATTGTACAGTTTTCAGTTCACAAAATGTTCTTCGAGTAAAGTTTTGTTCAGATAATTTAATGTTTTCAATTTTCAGGTATCTTTCTCTTTTAATTTAATGTCTAAAGATTTTTATTTTACAATTTCGTTTATTGCATCTGAAATCGTATTACTTTGATAAATAAAATGTTTGATTAGACATGCCTGACGAAATTTAATCTTCGTAGCAAATTCTCAAATCTTTCGATAAATTGTATTTGAAGGAATGAGCAATAAATTGTATTTTCACGTCTTCTGTCGGTACTCGCCAGGCTCAAGAGTTTGCTAACTTTTTCAATGAAATGAAATAGTGATTTTACATTGTACATGTATTTCATTATAAACTATGTACTAGGATAGGACTATTGTATAATTAGATTAATTATTGGCGTACTATTAAAAAAGTATATTCTCACAAAAAACCGACGTAAAATAGCGTTTGCGTTGTGGTTCGTCGTATTGGTGAGGTTACCGGAGGCCCAATTTCCCCCCCCCCCTTTCCCAACCTCCCTCATCCCTGAATCTCCAACGGTCCTTAAATTCTTAAACCCCAAAAGGCCAGTAACGCACTCTGGTGTTGCAGGTGTCCATGGGCGTCGGCGATTGCTTTCAGTTTGTCCCATATTATTAAAAAATTCATAACGTACGAATTTAAAATAAATCCTGTTTAAGCTGATCGCTTACCATCAGGTTTGCTTTCACATCAACAGCCCATAAGTGCCCACTGCTATCCAAAGGCATCTTCTCACACGACAAAAGTTTGAGTATTAATCACCACGCCTGCTCAAGGCGAATTGGCAGTCATTTACCTTATTTCTATAAAAATACTTCAATTTCTCCCAACTGATGAGTTTAAGATTTAACTAAACAGAGAGAAAATATTGTGTTATATTAAATTTTAGTACACAAGTACTACATAACGTAGTATTACTCGTAAAAACATAATTCTGAACCTTCTTTATGCTTTATCGTTTCGTCCGGGATTATTTTTTAGTCCGCTGGTTATGACTCATACCTTTTTATGAGAATTGCAGAATTCTTCCACAATGTTAATCGAAGTAGGAGCAAAGAAAGTTTTATTTTGTTACTTTGGAAAATTTTACTGTACAGTTAGCGCGGTGCAACTAGGTGCCTCGCAACGTGTAGCGGGTTCGATTCCAGCACGGAACAACTCTTTGTGTTATCCACAAATTGTTGTTTCGGATCTGGGTGTATATGAATTTATATGTTTGTAAACGCACTCACGACACAGGAGAAAATCCTAGTGTGCCCCACAATAGGATACTACTAGAGAGATACTACTACTACAAAGCTTTCGAACATAAAATTTAAAAAAAGAAATATTACTGAATGATCTTTACGGACTACAACATAGAGATAAAGTATTATAGTTTACAATAATTAGGCTGCTTTTCATACCGGTAACATGGCATGGGTGAAGACGCTAGCAGAAATAAACAGAATGTTCAGGAAAAGTATAAAAAAATATCACTACGCGCTTAAGACATAAATTCATCAAAAATGTATCAGATATAATAATATTATCTAGCAACTGTAAATTTTACGCCTTACACATGAAATGAATTTTCCTCCTTTCGTCAAGTCAAATGAAATAAGTTATAAATCAAATAAAAAGTAATAGGCTTACATGAACCTTATTTACAAATCCTTTTGACTTTTCCGAAAAAACTTTGGCTTCTCGCAATTCTGCTTTGATTAGCATAATGTACCTTATGCCTTATATTTATTAAGCCTTAAATCACTTAATGCAAGCCGTAATTTATTTAGTTTAACCGTAAATAATTCTGGGAAATGATTAAAGTAAAAATATGACTCGATTTTCATAATATAACTAGTAGCTGAGCCCGTGACTTCATCCGATTCCCAGCTTCTCCCCGTAGTTGATAGCATGATAATATGTAGCCTATATATTGATCCCACCTGTTAGTAATATTCATACAACGTTTGAAGTAAATCCATGCAGAACTTTTTGAGTTCATCCCGCACATACATACAGACAAACAAACAGACAAAATTTCTAAAAACCATTTTATTTGGTTTCGGTATCAACTGTAGATCACGCCCAAAGCATTCTTTTAAAAAAATAATGTACAGTTTTCACTTTCCTACGATTTTATTATATGTATAGATGTCTCCTATTGAGCTTAAATACTAAGCTTATTTGGAGCAACAGGTGTTATTATTTACAAAATAAATTCTTAACTAGCTTCTGCCAATGGCTTCGCCCGTCTTCCTATGGAATATAATGTAGCTTTGTTATTCCAGACTATAACCTACCCAGTTCCAAAAATGTCGATCTCTTTAGACATGAAGGATTAATAACCAAACAATCAAATAAACATACAAACATTCGTATTTATAATATTGGTAGGATAAATAATCATCTCGTTTTCCACATGTTTATGTACATCGTTTGTCAAATGGCTGCAAGCGTGACTGCTGAAGCGTTGAGTAAAGGTTCGATTGCTGGGTCGGGCAAATTATTAAGGGGATTTTTTGAAAATTTTCAAAAGTGCTGATTCTAGAATTGTGTCCCATGTCATGGCAATAGGTGCCCTATTGACGTTCATGAGAGTCTCAGCATAACTTGTGAAAAGTAGGTATTAAATTTTAAATGTACGCCCCTGCTTACCTCTCCGTGGATTAAAGTCATGTTTATTCATGTAATTATTATTTCGCACCTCCAACGTCCCACTGCCATCGGTCCTTATTTTCACGGACCTCATTTGTGAGCGGCGTCCATGAGACATTTATTATTTTTATTTAAACTGTCATGGCCGCCAATCTCCGCGCGTGAATATGTTATCTGTGCGACTGAGTCATCTCCCAAACGATATCTGAAGTGATTTATTACTTCACTAGGTTGTGCTCATAGCTATGTCTGCAAGAAAAAGGATTTAGCTATTGTATTTAATAATGCGCAACTTTCAATATTCACTATTTTATGTTATGAGTCCCATGTAATAGCGGGTGAGCCTATTACCATATACCGGGCACAATTCCAGACTCCGTGCTACCACTGAGATTTTTTACTAACCCAGTAATACTTTGCCCGTCGCACTTGCGACCACTCGGCCAACGATGCAGTCAACATAAATTATTATTGACATAAAATAGCAGTCACTATGTTTTTTTAGGAAATTAAGTAATTTCCTATTTCAAAAAGGTCCGTAACTATCTCTAACTTCCGCGTCAATCTCTGATATGACGTTAAAGATGAACGTATACACAAACAAACATACTATCACATTTATATTATATGAATCTGTTACAATTTCGTTTGTTTACACGAAAGTGGATAAATGAGGCGATCTGTCATGGTACCCTGTTGTTTATTTTTAGCAGGTGGAAAGGTGGAATCATTTCGGAATTGTTGTTATTTATATTTGTTTACAAAACCATCTTAATTGGGTATTATGTTGTTTGTTAGGTTTCCTGATCCATAGAATTATTTTTATTTCTCCCCGATCAATAAGTTATTATTATATATATAAATACTGCCCCGTTGGCCGAGTGGTCGCAAGTGCGACTGCTGGGCAATGGGTCTCGGGTTCGATTCCCGGGTCGGGCAAAGTATTACTAAGTCTTTTAAAAAAAATCTCAGTAGTAGAACGGAGTCTGGAATTGTGCCCGGTATATGGCAATAGGCTCACCCGCTATTACATGGGACTCATAACATAAATAGTGAAAAGTGGGTGTTACATTGTAAGTACAGTGGTATAATGTGCACCTCTGCCTACCCCTTCGGGAATAAAAGGCGTGATGTTATGTATGCAATAAGTTATTGTACTTATTGATAGGTCTTCAATAAAGTTTTTATTTCATCCTATAAATAAATAGACATCCAATTATCATCATATCAGCTACAGGACGTCTACTGCTGAACATAGGCCTCCCCCAATGACTTCCAGATAGGCCGGTTGCAAGCAACTTGCATCCAGCGGCTTCCTGCGACCTTAATAAGGTCGTCTGTCCACCTTGCGGATACATATAACAAAAAATACAAACAATAAAAGTTAATATTTATGAGTGAAACCAAGTTCAAAATTAGGTTTTATTTAATGGGAAAGCCACAATTAAAAATTAATTATCTACATTAAAAGAAAATCGAAACAACTGTTTTAAACAAAGGTTACTACCGTATTAGAATGTTTTTCAACAGCTCATACTTGTACATTCAGTCAGACAAGTTATTTTGAATACCAGGTGAGATAATATACGTTGAATCTGTAGAAAAACAGTAGTAATTGTTGCACCAACCTGCATATACTTTTAACAAATCCTACTTCTACCTACTTGTCTCAGTGATTCACCGACAAAACATATTACAATAACTAGGTACCTTCGCGCGTTTTCACCCACTCTGCTCGGCTCCTATTGATCGTAGCGTGATGTTTTATAACCTACATCCTTTCTCAGTAAATGGATTAATCAAGACAATATTTTTTTTAAATCGGCTCAGTGGTTCTTGAGAATAGCACGTTCAAACAAACAAACTCCTCAACTTTATGTAATAAGTAAAGTAATAAGATTTCCTAGTCTGACTTTAAGTTTCCCGATTTCAATATTGCGCACTTGACCATCATAATCTGTTGATGATGCTTTTGCAAAGCCTCTTCTCACACGGAGAAGGTTTGAGCATTAATCACCACGCTTGCTCAATGCGGGTTTGAGATTTCAAACTTACAATTTGAAATTATAAGCCCAGTTTTCCTCACGATGTTTTCCTTCACCGTTTGTCAGTGATGTCTAAATAATCTTAGAAACTACATATAACTCGGAAAAAAACACATTGATACTTGCCGTTGGTACATACCCTTATGGATGAGAAGCGGGCGTCTTGTAGGTACCTCCGGGCCACCACGACATACAGTTGACGGCATGGCTCCAAAGGCTTTCTCGTATTATCAATTAATCACACTAATGATGCCTATACACTATCGCGGATATGGGTCACACTTCCACAAGTATTAATAAACTCACACCGAGTCCTATGAGTGAGAAACTTTATAAGTAAACTTTATTACACAATGTTGTTAGCTTTTAATTATTGGGCCAGCTTTAATTGGGATATAATCTAATAAAATATGATTATAAAAATCTAGTCTCGTATTGTTTGGTTGATTAACAAATATTTGGAGACGGGGTTAACCCAAATGGAATTAAGGGTACTGATTTTAAAGCTCCTACTGGGACTCCAAGACTTAATGACCTTGTCGCGGAGAACCTAACGGGTAACCGAGGCTCCGGCTCGACATGCAAGAAAGGAATGGGGTGGTTTTTTGTCAGTAAGAGTCTGCCACTCCCTTCCGCCTCACCCAGACGGGAGCAGTAATTCGATGATATTTCCCCTTTAAAAAAAAAAGACTTAAACACCAGAATTCAGAAACCGTGTTATTGGTGAACATTTTCAGTACGACAACTCTAATAACACTTTATTCAACTTTAAAAATATGACTGATCCGGTAGGCTGTCAAACTTTGTTATTTAACAACTTACAATAGTCAAAACTTACTACTGAATTTCGTAATCTAAATTTCCAAAACAAAGTCAAATCTACAATAACATCGATCGATTTACAAACTATCCATAGCATCGATATCTACTCAACATCTGCTGCCTTGCACTTTCCGAACACGTTGTCTTTACTGCAACGAATGCAACTATAAGTTCTGTGCTCGGGTTTCTACAAATGCCAGATGAAACTAGGTTACGTCTTTGTTCGTTCTTTTTATCTAAAATTTTAACCTACCATGTGACTTTTACTACATATCTCTAGAGGTAGCAATTGTTAGGTAAAAACTGTATCTATAGATAATTAGCGTTTGACCCGTTTAGATATTTTAATATATTCCAAGATACATCCTGGGCGTAGGAAACCAGTGGATGCAAATGGTGAGTTGTCCTTCGACGTGGAGCCTGCCGAGCATATGTTCAGCAGTCTTCTAGCTGATGATGATGGCAATGATACCCGCAATATGTAGGAGAGCCATGCTTCGGAATGAACGGGCCGACTCAACCGGAGTGATATCATGGCCTCATAGAAAACCGACGTACAACGTTGTGTTTCGCCGTGCGAATGAGGTTACCGGGGGCTGAATTGCCAACCCCACTCCCCAATCTCCTCTTCCCTCAATCCCCACAATCCTCAAATTCCTAATCCCCTAAAGGCCGGTAAGGTACTTGTAACGCATCTGGTGTCCCGGGTGTCCATAGGCGGCGCCAATTGCTTACCATCAGGTGATTCGTCTCTCGTTTACCGGCTTATCCCACCAAGATCTTAATAAAAACATAATAAAACCTTCAAAAGATCGATAGTAATTTTCGTTCTTCGGTCTTCACAATAAAGTTCAAAATACTTCTTTAAATATTAATTTACCTTATTACTAAAGAAGGCTATTAGTTTTAAATCTGGTTGAATGAACTGGCAATAAGGATTTTAATACCCAATTCTGAAGGTCTATATTTAAATCAACTTAATGATCCGACCGCCTACGCAGGGTATCATGACCTGTTCTTAAAATTTTCTTCATTTATAAGGTCTTGGGGTTGTTTATCTCCACATCACATTTAGATACAACAGGTAAGGTCAAGTAGTTATTAACTAGAGATTAATTTGTAACAGTAGACAGAAATTTTAAGTCTCATTTTAATAAGGGACAAACCTCTTGCTAAATTTTAAGCTGCACTAAACTGGCTAAACCTAGCGCTATAGTCTTAGGTTTATCTCTTTATTACTCATCCAATAGGACTTACACATGACTGATAATATTTGTATGTTACATCCAAGTTCATACATGCTTAAAAAGACTGATGATTGTTAATAAAGCGAAAGAGGTATGTAGGAATCATAGCAATTTGGCGTTCCATAGTCACAGCCTCGACCATGGGAGACAGGTGTAAGTATGTATATTCAACTTCACTACTGCCTATCCCATCAGGGTATAAAAGGTTTGATGTTATTTTATTTTACTTTAGCTCACCTAGGAATCAAAATTAAGACCTCATATACCAGAACGATACCTTCAACCGCAGCAACAAAAAATCAAGAACAATTTAAAAACAATAAACGATTTTAGTACTTCAGTTCACTACGATTATGTTTAGTTTCGTACATACTAGAGCACAAGGCTCCACATCAAGCTAAACAAAACCATTTTATCATGGACTTGCTTTTTACTATTCTTCCGCATATTTGACGGTCAGTTTATACTGGTTTACATAGCTAGATGTATAGCCATGTACCTATCTCATTTGCCGGAGTACCGCTAACATATTGATGGTACCACTTCAAGTTCTACTCACGTCACACCTTGGGAAACAGCATGAATATATAAAGAGTAATGTTGCTAAATAAATTGCAGGTAAACTTCTGATGGACTGAGTTTCATGAAACGATAGGATATTAGTTTATTTACGTCTTTGACTGCCAATAGAGCTAACAAACTAGTGAAGGCAATTCAGTAGGTCGCCAGTGATCCTTACGCGTTTAACGTACCCAGATCAAAAGTGTGGGAGAGAGCTATGCTTCGGCACGAATGGGCCGGCTCGACCGGAGTGATACCACGGCCTCACAGAAAACGCACATGAAACAACGCTTGTGTTGTATTTAGTCGTGTTAGTGAGGTTACCGGAGGCCCAATTACCCCCCTTCCCAGTCTCCTCAATCCCCAAATCTCCCATAATCCTCAAATTCCCAATTCCCAAAAGGCCAGTAACGCACTTGTAATGCCTCCGGTGTTTCGATTGTCCATGGGTGGCGTCGATTGCTTACCATTAGAAGACCCGTCTGCACGTTTACCTGCCTATACCATAAAAACACAGTAACATCGTAAGCCCATCTACCGTGTCAGGGGTCTCGGGTACATTTAAATCCGGATTATTAGACTTTCGAAATCATTGAATATACCATGGAGTTGGTATAATTACTGACTTGCCCCTTATAAGAAGGAAATCATAACTTAACTGGGAAAAAGCAAATGTTACATTAATATGACGATTATAGAAGCAACAGAATATTTTGATTTTCTTACTTCTGATTATGGATTCGTACACAAAACTACGATGCGACGTCGCATCGCAAAAATTTGCGAGCTCACTCTGCGCCTAGCAAGAACTTGCGAATTGATTCGCATCGCGCATCAAAATCTTATCTTCCCAAAATCTTCTTTGTTTCTTTTCTCTGTATGTCCTAAGCAATATATGTTGATCCATGTCACGACTTAGTTTTCAATTTAAAATACGTTTAGTAGATACAGTTGACGGTCGTCGAATTTTCTGCGTTGCGTATTCGCATCGCATAGCATCGCAGTTTTGTGTATGAGCCCTTTATCAGCTTTGTCTACAATTCTCTCCTCTACGTAATCTTTCGTATCTGTACCAGACATCTACAAAACATTTGTCTAAAGATTAAGATTATTCAATATTTTTTTCTGACATATGTATCATTAAACATAATATTATTATGTAATACTAGTAACTGTTACATTATAATAATATTGTGTAATAGGACTGGACTTGACCCTTCTCTGGGAATCAATGCTTTGGAACAAGCAAATAGCAACAACACTACACAACACTATTGAATAGGGTACTGACGGACAGACTGACATTGTTCTCTTTGAATATTGTAAATATTTTGACATTCAAATGTATTATTAACCAAAAAATATAAGGTTTTATCCTAATTTCGGAGACGACCAATAGACTGTGCGACATCGCCATGACCGCGCATGCTGCTCATGAGGAAGAGCCCCTCTGTGGCTCGGAACCAGTAGAGCTTTTCTCACTATATTCACGTGAGTAACGCGCCATTTTTAGTTAATGAAATAATAGGTACTACTTTTTCTTTACTGAGAATTATATAAGCTTTATAATTACTGAGAACATTTGGAAAACCGAAAACCGAAACCGACAGATAAATAATCTATTATACCATCACATAAAGTTTAAATCTCTGCCTCGTTGGCCGAGTGGTCGCAAGTGCGACTGCCGGGCAAGGGGTCTCGGGTTCGATTCCCGGGTCGGGCAAAGTATTACTGGGTTTTTAAAAAAAAATCTCAGTAGTAGCACGGAGTCTGGAATTGTGCCCGGCTCACCCCCTATTACATGGGACTCATAACATAAATAGTGAAAAGTGGGTGTTACATTGTACAGTGGCATAATGTGCACCTCTGCCTACTCCTTCGGGGATAAAAGGCGTGATGTTACGTATGTATGTTATGTATAAAGTTTAAATTAAAAGAAACATTGACTTCTTTTTTATTTAACAAAGACATAAATCTTCAGTTCTAAATCCACTGGTCTTAAAACTAAACAAAGATTCGTGGAACAAAATAAACGAGTTTATTTGACGTTAATTTGACCGTGAAAGAGAACAGTTTAGGGATTTCCGCTTCCGGAAAGAAATTGTATAAGAAAATCGTTTTCTTCCGAAAGGAGAAGCTTTATCGTGATTACGGTGTATACAATATTTGAGTAACTACTATATGCGACTGCCGGTCAAGGGGTTTGATTCTCGGCTCAGGTAATGTATTATTATCGGGTTTTAGAAAAAAATGTGTCCAGTATATGGCAATAAGCTCTCCCCCTATTACATGGGACTCATATCATAACATGAAAAGTGGGTGTTACATTGTACAGTGGCATTAAGTGATGTAACGTACCTCTGTCTACCCCTTCGGGGATAAAAGGCGTGAAGTTACTTAATGTAATTTAGTCGTATTTTTACGGCTTGTTTTTCTTAGTCCTATTTAAATCAGACGGCCCCATCTAGATATTACGGCGGTACCGCCGTCCGTGAGTCACTGCAGGGTGCCACCTGAAAATCAGCGTTGGGCAGGAACGCTCAACTATATGCTGAGGTGGAGGCCCTTCTGGTATGTGCACACGCACTACAATATTACTATTATATTATTTATATTTTTTTTTTGTATATTTAATTTCTCTTTATATCAAAAACTTATTGTATTTGTTTCGTATTGTAGGTATGTACATTATTTTATTATATTTTGATGATTTTTGTTCGTTTCTTTACGCTTTTAAGTTTGTTATTAATATTACGTATTTATGTAAGTATCTGTATTTTTATTTTTCATAATCTTTGTTTGTGTGCCATTTGCCAAATAAATACTTTTTCTTTCTTTCTTTATATCTTTTTTCACAATATTGACAAAATAAATATTGTTTCATTGAATTATCAATTCAATCATTACTATCGTCATAGTATACGTACAGTGCTACTACGCAGCAATAACCACATACTTTCTTTGTGATACTGTCTCAGATAAGGGTCTCAAAGTTTAAAAAAAAACTCATCTCTAAACAATTTAATCATAATCAAAAAGACCCGGTAACCTAATTGAAAAAGAGTAACCTATGGATTTTCTTGCTCGTTCTTCTCCATAGGAATCTACAAATTGGAATGAGCAAATAGCTTCACTTTTAATTTTTTGTTGACGTTCCAAAGTGCGTTTCTGGTCTAATATAAATAAATGATTTTGGCTATGACTTTGACTAAAATACTCTTGTAACTTCAAATTACACTAATATTATGAATGTGAATGTTTCTTTGTTTGTATATTTAGATGTGTGTGCTTCAATCACGCAGAAATTACTGAACGGATTTTGATGAAATTTAAGATTTTGCAGGGTTTGGGCTGACTTAAGAAATAATAATTTTATCCCGATAAAATGGCCCTGTGGGATAAAAGAGGAATCATATTCTACGCGGACGAAGTCGCGGGCAACGGCTAGTTGAAATATAAAACGATGCTAAACGTAAACAAAACAAATTAACAAAGAGACTCTTCGAGAAAAGACGAAAGAATCCTGAAGATAAATTAATACCAAGAGCTTTACAAAAACAGCTGAAATCTTCAGGCAAAACAATTTAAAACTTCCTTATTTACAAAGTCAAAGTCATTATATCGCTGGTCGACCCGGTCATCGAACCCTCGTTCTTTCTCGATTAATCGCCAAAATGTTTGAGTATCGGCTTTATTTGATACTATTGCTTTATTAGACTGGCTCGTTGGCCTAGTGGTCACAAGTGCGACTGCCGAACAAGGGGTCTCGGGTTCGTTTCCTGAGTCGGGCAAAGTATTACTGGGTTTAACTCGTTGAGTACCGTCATTATAGACACAATTTAAGAACAATAGGTTGCGGTCACTGGTGACCGTGCGGTGTTTGACAGTTTAAAATAATTCTCAGTAGTAGCATGGAGTCTCGAATTGTGCCCGGTATATGGCAATAGGCTCACCCCCTATTACATGGTACTCATAACATAAATAGTGAAAAGTGCGTGTTTCATTGTACAGCGGCATAATGTGCACCTCTGTCTACCCCTTCGGGGATAAAAGGCGTAATGTTATGATGATATTATGTTGCTTTATTAGAGTTTCAGTGGTATTGCAGTAAGAAGTAAACCTTTTTAGGGTGAAGTCTTGGATTCAACTGCATAAACACGAAGAAAACACAACCGGTATATCCCCAAGCGGTCATCAGTGACCGCTCTCCCCTAACTACATTATAGACCTCATTTCCAAAATTATGTGAGATAAATTGGTGCAATTTGAGGTTATTTTTACATTTAAAGTATATCAAAACAAACCAATTTTAAAAACACATCATACATTATAGTCACATTTGCATACAATTATTAATAGGATACAGAAGTCAGCACTTCAATATCAATACAAGGACAATATATATATACAAGGAAGTTATAGAAATAAGCCAAGATCAAAATAAACAAACGCATTTATTTATCATCACAATAAAACATTGAGTTTGCACCCAAACAAGCAATAAATTACAACTATTACAGTTGAACTTATACAATCAGAAGTGAAGTTTGTACATTAAAGGAAGACTATCGACTTCCTACTGAAAACAAATAAAAGAACAAAGACAATGAAGTGTTATTACGACATAATAGTTACCTATCGTATTATGTAGTCATGTACGTGTGTATGTATGTATGGTATGTATATTAAATAATCAACTTTACTTTTGATCGATTACTATGTTAAACAATTTATTTATATAAATAACTTGTCCTAGAATTAGTAATATTGTGAGTGCTTCTCTCGCCTGTGATACAGGATATTCTTATTAGTACCTACAGGCATTCAACCTTAGTGAGATCTCTGATTTTAAATTAAGATTTAATTTTATCTGTACTATGACCAATTTATTATAATGAATAAAGATTTATTTATCATTATTTATCAGAATAAGTTCAATATATTTTTACCATCTCTTTAATTTAACTTTTGTAGTTCAAGAGGAGAGCTTTCACCTAGACTTACTTATTACGATTTTTTTATGGCATAAGCCGGTAAACGAGCAGACAGATCACTTGATGGTAAGCAATCGCCGTCGCCCATGGACCCTTGGAACACCAAAGCGTTACAAGTGCGTTACCAACTCTTCATCCCCGAAGGGGTAGGCAGAGGTGCAAATTACCGCCCTTAATGACACTGTACAGTGTAACACCCACTTTTCACTATTTATGTTACGAGTCCCGTGTCGTTGCTGCATAGGTCGTTAATCGATGGTTTTCATACAAAGTAAACAAAATGAACACTAGTTTTCAAAGCTAAGAGTCTTGATTTGGGTAAATTTATGAAACAGTAAGAAGATGGTTGTAGGTCAATGAAGGCTATAAAATAGCAAAAACTCTAATGTAACTCCAATGCAATCAACAAATCTAGACACTACCTATCACTTATTATCTTTTGTAACACAAACAAAGTTCTTTGACCACAAATGAAAAATTGGCGTGAGTCCAAATTCTTACACGGTATGTTTATTAAGTAGAGAATAAAATCTTTCCTTAGGTATTTATTTATTGTTGTTTATAGAAAGTAACGTGAAATTGTTTGTTCGACAAATAATGACTATCGTGTTTACGCGTAAGTCGTATAAAGGAATCGTTTAGTAATAATGTAATGTTTTATCTTTGTTACCATGCTTCCTTTATTTATTTATTACTAGCTTTTACCCGCGGCTTCGCTCGCGTCACAAAACGATAAAAAGTAACCTATGTGACATATACCAATACACACAGCGCCATCTATACCAATAATTTCGTTTTCCCTCGAGAATATCAAATTTTTCCGGGATAAAAAGTACCCTATTATTTAATCCAGACTTCAAACTTTACATCTCCAAAAATTTAAAGCAATCGGTTTAGTAGTTACGGCGTGAAAGTGGAACAAACAAACAAACAAACAAACTCACTTTTAGTAAGGATTTTTAGGACTATTAAATTGTTGTGCAGTGTAGGCTCCGGAACTGCGGTCTAATCCGATGGTAACCACCTGAGTGGTTTTAGTGAAGTAAAATGCTGTATGTTCCTTTTAGTAGTTACTTGCGAATAAAAAAAACAATGAATAGTCATTTTTTGTGGGATAAGCCGGTAAACTTGCAGACGGATCACCTAATGGTAAGCAATCGGCGTCGCCCATGGACACCTTGAACACCAGAGGGGTTACAAATGAGTCGGCCTTTTGGGAATTAGGATTTGAGGAGGCGAATAGGGAGGGAGTGGGAGTGGTAATTGGGCCTCCGGTAACTTCACTCTCTCACTCACACGACGAAACACAATGCTAGCGTTGTTTTACGTCAGTTTTAATTTTGTATGTGTCAGTTACTTAACATCGTGAACGCTATGTGAGATAAGGTATGGGCCACGATAGCGGAGGATTTACCTTCAACAGTTTTCTGTCGGCAGACAAACTGTTAAGCTATCAGAAACTTAATTAAACATTGTGAGAAACACATCTTAAAACAAGCTTTTATATGTATTTTACTTCAGTTCCAAGAGGTAAATACATCGCTACATAAGTTTGTGTATGTACATAAGTACGAGGGTGGTGTCTCAGATGTTCTCAGATCTTCAGTCGTGGTCACTTATGTGAATACGTTTTGATATCCGTCCTAGTTGCGGTGTGCCACAAACCGATTCCGACGTTAGGAGAGCGCCTAACTCGCCCGGTCTTGGGACTGACTCGTGTTACGTAAACGTATTTTGTATGAATTTCAGATGTAATATTTGGATTTGGGATAAGTCATGACTTCAACCGTGATTGTAGGTATGACTTAATACCCATTAAAATTATAATATATATATATTATATATATTATAATTAATAAATATATATATTATAATATAATTTACACTCAATTTAAAAGCAACATTTTGGTGACTATATAATAATCAATAACTAACTTCTCGCTCTGCTCGGCACCTGTTAACCGTAGTGTCATGATTTAGCCTATAACCTTCCTTGATAAACGGAATATCCAACACAAAAATAATTATTCAATTTGAAGCAATAGTTCTGCAGATTTAGAGAGAGTAGCGCGTTCAAACCAACAAACTTTTCAGCTTTATATAATAGTATAGAATCCTTACTAATATTATAAATCTGAAAGTGAGTTTGTTTGTTTGTTTGTTTGTTCCACCTTCACGCCGTAACTACTAAACCGATTGCTTTGAAATTTTGCAGACGTAAAGTTAGAAGTCCAGATTAAATAATAGGGTACTTTTTATCCCGGAAAAATGTGATATTCCCGAGGGAAAACAAAAATATTAGTATAGATAGCGCTGTGTGTATTCCTGTAGATGGCGCTTTGTGCCATCTAAAACAATTCAACGAATTACCTGCTAATTGGAAATTTCACGCTTTAATCTATAGCGCTTATTTGGTGTTAATCTACACTTATTCAGTGCGCTTTTCGTTTATTTGCTATTTTTTATGTAAAAATACTTAAAAAACACAACGTGGTAACGTTGTGTAGTAGTTACGCTACTTGGCGATAGATGGCGCTGAGTGTTTATAAAACGGGGTAGCGTTGTGCTCTTTGAAATTTTGGTTCCTACCATTTTACATTGAATTGTGTATTTTATTGATTTTAGGTTGTTAAAGATACATGAAATTGTTGTCTATGTAGTAGTTACGCTAATTTTTAAGTATTTTTCGCTTTTCAATTTTGGTTCTAACCATTTTACATTAAACTAGCTGTTGCCCGCGACTTCGTCCGCGTAGATTAATTAATGACTTCTGACAGAATTAATCAGAACCAATTCAGTGCCCAAGTAAGATTTACCTATTTAAAGATTTACCTAAACTACGATAAATCATTTTAGATTTATCGTAGTTTCAATAAATAAATAATCCCGCAGGGATTTTACCAGTACAGTGCCCGATCACATAAGGTTTGAGTAATAAAAACTATTCTATCGACTATTGTTGTACCGAATCTCTCTAAAATAAGTTCAGTGGTTAAGAGTTAGAGAGTCCTGGGGCATTGACGCATAGTTCCCGTTCCCGTGGGACATCTGTGATAAAAACTATCAAACGTTACCCAGGTCCCAAATCATCGTTTTACCGAATGTAATTCAAAAAGATTCAATGATTCTAAATTTAATTGCTAAGAAGATTTATACAAACTCTCATTCCCTATTTTATCCCCTTAGGGGGTGGAATTTATCAAAATCCTTTCTAAGGAGATACCTATGTCATAGTAACTTTATGCATGCAAAGTCTCAGTTCAGTTTAAAACTGGCAAAGTATCATACAAACTTTCACCCCCTATTTTACCCACTTTGGGGTGAGAATGTTCAAAAACCTTTCTAAAGGGACGTTTAGGTACGTCATAATATCTATCTGCACGCCGAATTTCAACCCGATCGGTGTAAAACTGACAAAGCTTCATACAAACGTTCATCCCCTACATTACCCCATTGGAGGTGGAAATAATCAAAATCCTTACTTGGGGATGCCTACGTCATAACATCTACCTGCATCTCCATTGCATCTCCATTGGTGTAAAACTGACAAAGCTTCGTATAAATCTTTCACCCCCTATTTTACCCCCTTAGGGGTGGAAATGATCAAAATCCTTTCTTAACGGATGCCATTGTGATAACATCTATCTGCGTGTCAAATTTCAATCCGATCGATTTAAAACTGACAAAGTCTCATACAAACTTTCATCCCCTATTTTACCCCTTTGGGGGTGGAAATTATCAAAATCCTTTGAAAGCAGATGCTTACGTCAAAACATCTATCTGCATGGCAAATTTCAACCCGATCGGTTTAAAACTGACAGTCTCATACAAACTTTCATCCCCTATTTTACCCCCTTGGGGGTAGAAATTTTCAAAATCCTTTCACAACGGATGCTTACGTCATAACATCTATCTGCATGCCAAATTGCAACCCGATCAGATAAAAACTGACAAAGTTTCATACAAACTTTCATCCCCTTTTTTACCCCCTTGGGGGTGGAAATTATCAAAATCCTTTCTTAGCGGATGCCTACGTCATAACATCTATCTGTATGCCAAATTTTAGCCCAATCTGTTCAGCGGTTTGGGCTATGCGTTGATAGATCACTATGTCAGTCAGTCAGTCAGTCAATCACCTTTGAATTATATATGTATAGAAGATTGCGTATTTTATAGATTTTAGGTTGTTAAAGGTACATAAAATTGGTGACTATGTAGTAGTTACGCTACTTGGCGATAGATGGCGCTGAGTGTTTATTATTATATATTCAACGGGGTAACGTTGTTTTTTAAGTATTTTTATCGGTTTTAAATTTTGATTCCTACCATTTTACATTGAATTGGGTATTTTATAGATTTTAGGTTGTTAAAGGTACACGAAATTGGTGTCTATGTGGTAGTTACGCTACTTGGCGATAGATGGCGCTGAGTGTTTATAAAACGGAATAGCGTTGTGTTTTTTAAGTATTCTTCGCTTTTAAATTTTGGTTACAAACATTTTACATTAAGTTGCGTATTTTATAGATTTTAGATTGTTAAAGGTACACGAAACCATAGTGGCAACAATACTCAACAATTAGCAAATATATTGTACGCTGTTGTTTCAACGCTCGATAGATGGCGTTAGGATCGAGTTAGATGGCGCTATGGTTTCGTTACCGGTGAAAGTTGGTTTCGAGCTTCCGTATCAACTATATTTTAGGGTACGCATCTAGCGCTTATCTTGATTATTAATTGTTCGCTTTGTAGGTTTGATTAGTCAAGTCACTTGACTCAAGTGTTATTTTTTCTAGGTAGATATTTAAATTAAAGTACTATAGTATTATTTTTTTGTCGTTCTAAGACGCTTTGTTCATTGTTTACGTTGATTGATACAGTAGCTATATTAGTTAGGTTAGATTAGTGAAGTGGTTTATTTCTAAGTAGATGTCTAAAGTAGTTAGGTTTTCGATAATAAAACGTATAATATAGTTTACCACTCAGTTTTGGTTTAGCATTGCAAATATAACCCTTATAGGAAATAGAAGTCTTTTAAATTAAAATGGGAGGAGGTATTTGTGGTAATGCGAAAATAACTTCTTCTGTTCTTTCACGCGGCTGAATCGATTTTGGTATAAAGGTAGTTTGAGTCCTGGAAAAGCAAGGCTTTACCGCGGCAGAACTTCTCATTCCCACGGAAAAATTTAAAACGCGCGTTATAACCGAATTCCACGCAAGCGAACAGCTGTTTGTTTGTTTGCCTGTCTTAAACGGCAAAACGGAGGTACTTAACGTGATTTTTCAACTGAAGGTAGTTGAAGGAATGGGTAGTCGCATAGGCTACGTTTTATCTTTTTGTGACGCGAGCGAAGCCGCGGGTAAAAGCTAGTAGTATAGATAATTTCATAATTATATATAGGTACTGTCACTGAGGACTGCCTCGTTGGCCGAGTGGTCGCAAGCGCGACTGCCGGGCAAGGGCATTGTAGAACAATACTTTTTTAAAAAGAGTAACGAATGGAGTTTCTTGCTCGTTCTTCTCCATTCGAATCTACATTTTGGAATGAGCACCTAGCTTCACCTAGTTTCACTGACGGACTGACTGACAGACTATTATTTATTTTGTATTTGTTGATGTTTCAAAAGTACCAAACTATGGTTTAATTGAAATAAATGCTTTGACTTTGACTTTGACTTTGGGGTCTCGGTTTCGATTCCCAGGTCGGGAAAGTATTACTGGGTTTTGTTCAAAATTCTCAGTACTAGCACGGAGTCTGGAATTGTGCCCGGTATATGGCAATAGGCTCACCCCCTATTACATGGGACTCATAACATAAATAGTGAAGGTTGGGTGTTACATTGTACAGTGGCATGTGCACCTCTGCCTATCCCTTCGAGGTTAAAAAAGGCGTGATGTTATGTTATGTTATGTCACTGATTAATTTTGATTTCGAACATCTCCTTTGGTAAAAGATTTTTGCTGACCCAAAAATCAACTTTATTACCTTAACGTATATTTTTATTTTTCCTAAACATCATATCCAAGATTTTGCCTCTAGTCGTTAACTCAAAGAAATAGTCGACAGCACTGTTTTTTTGAACAAAAGAAACAACCTTTTCATCTCTTATTACATTTACATTTCTGTAACCAAGTCTTGTTTACTCAGATACAGTCCTATGTACCCCTAAGGGTCACCTTTTGTTCCACAAACCCAACTTTGTCACAATATGAAATAACAATAAAAAATAGAATTTAATTATAACGAAATCTCTTTTAATGTTTACACAAGTGAGCGTAAAAATGGCTACTTTTATTTAGAAAGAAGTCCTAAATGTCATAACGTGGTGTAAATATTTAAGGTTTTATTTCCCCGAATGGAAAGTAGAGATATAATATTTACATGAGTACATTAACAGCTTATCCACTGCTGGATTGTGAGGCTCCTCTATATAAGAGAGGTTTGCCATAATTTCCTCGATTGACAGACAGGTTGAAGATGGCAGTGCTAAAAGTATAAATTTATCAGAGAGCAATGCTGCTTGATCTACCCCTAATACCCCTTTATAAAAACCCCTAATTAAATAAAGATTTTAAAAATCCTGCGGGAAAAGTCGGTTCGTGAATTTTAATGTATTCTATTCTGCTGTCACCAATCACCAATTCACCTCACGGCTCTTTTAATGCTGTCTTCCTTAGAGTAAAGTAATATACCGTAAAATGGGATGAATAGGGATCGAGAGGTGAATAAAGACAAAAGAGTGGTGAATAGATATTGGGAAATTACTCATAGTATCGATTTACCCCTCTTCTGTCACTATTCACCTCTCGATCCCTATTCACCCCATTTTACCTACCGAAACTGTCTTCTTTATTTGATTTGCGACGTTGCCAATTCATATAAAACAAAAGACACGTCAATGACGTCAGACCCAAAATGACAAAGAAAGCCATATCGCATTCTCTTTCTCAATGCAATTATTTTTTCTCGTACTACGTTGCCAGCACAAAAACAATTGACATGTCAATGACGTCAGACCCAAAATGACAAGGGTAGAAGAAGAATAATGTTCTTTCTCTTTCTAAATTCAAACTTCACTCAGTGCCACAATCGCAACAAATTATAAAACAAATGACATATAAATGACGTCAGACACAAAATGACAAGGACAGAAACATTATTATAGCTAACTAGCAATACAAAAAACTAAATAATTAAATAATGAAACCACATTTAACTCGTCGAGTACCGGTTTTATAGACACAATTAAAGAACAATAGGTCGCGGTCACCGGTGACCGCTTGGTGTTTGACAGTTTAATGCCGTCAGACCCTTCAACCCTTCAACCCTGGTAAATTTATGGAGATTGTAAGGGATAATCTCTGAATATGAGGACTAGTTTTAAAAAGTATGTCACTACTACAGGAAAGCTGACTTTTCAGCCAGTAACATTGTCTAGTTTTTTCTTGGGAGACATCGTCTAAGTTCTATGCGGGTGAAACCGGCGGTAGAAAGCTAGTAATAAGTAGTATTTTGATTACATATGGAAAATTCAGCGTCGGCTGTTCAATGTTAATGAACTACGTCGGACACTCTGTCTAATCCCTCGGGTCTATTCTAGCCGTAGTAAATCCTAAACATCCTAAGCAGGTCACTGAACTCGCCCCAGTCTATGTAAACAATCTTAGATTGCCTTATTTTTCTACGTTTTCGAATACGATAGTCACTTCCATATACTTTTTGTGTCGATAAAATGTATTAAAGATTAACTTTGGGTATGCTTTTTTTCTAGAATAAAAGACGTGTATTGTTGAATTTCCATCGGCGAGCTTATTATACAAGACTTTCAACAAAGGTCATAGTTGAAATATAAAACATAATTAAATACTTACACCACTGCCTTGGTCCTATTGTGAAGACATTACATTTATAATAAAATCACGAGCGAAGACGAAACACTGTTTTAACATACAAATAGCAATTCAATCGTAACAATTTTCCATTTAATATATTATTATCAAGAAAGTTGCAGCTCATTCGAAACCATTTTCCAATCTATATATTATGAACGCCGTTATCCTTGATTGTAATGATCGTGATATATGCTTCAACAAGCGTCTAGTATCCTCGTGGCAAATTACGACACGTGTGTCTTCCACTCTTGTCAGACACGTGTAACTAAAAAAAATATATATTCTAGTGGAAATAAGGACCAATATTAAGTGAACGCCACTTGATGAAAAAAATAAGGCGTTCCGATTGATCTCGATCGTAGTGGCAAGTCTAACTAGACTAGCTTACTACATAGAAGATATTATAGTGCACAAGTTGGTGTGCAAACACAAGCGCAGTTCCCTTACTCTCTGAATCCGGTGGGATGGCAGACCTAGACGACCGGAGAGAGATCTGGCACAGGACTAACGACTTTATGTACTTTCCGACGCATGGGGGTGATAACACTGCCGATCTTCCCGACTCCGGGCTAACAGTGGTCACTTTTATGTCATTACCCTGACTCTTCCCGCTGATATCATAAGAACCGATTAACCTAATCACAATCCAAAATAAGCATTGACCTTAGTTGTATTGGCTACCTGTAAAACATCGAAAAATCTGTGAACATACTTGTTCACAGATTTTGGAATTAAACGGGTTAACTTCGTCCGGAATAGATTTCTTATGTAGCAAAGATCCCTCTGATAAACCCAATTCTTTTAAAGTACGGTCTCCAACCCGGCCGGCCAACTATTTTCGGCCACCGTAAGCGCGGGCCTGCGGACGGTGAGCATGGGTGGCTCACCGCCCGACCAGAACCAGTCCCGAGCGTACGGCGCGTCACGTTCCGGCGCGCCTCAAAGAGCCATCAGACCACCACGAATGGGGCCCAATAGGACTGATGCCGATACGGAGCCGCGGAGGACTTGACGGGTTGCCGGGGCTTCGGCTCGAATGGAATGAAAAGTCATTCGATGATTCCCCCCCCCCCCCTTAAAAAAACCCGCCGGCCAGGAGTAGGGAATATGACAAACTCCTATTTTGTATAGGAGTCCTCTTTTATTTCGTACAGTGGACTCTCAAGACTATCCGATAGACTGAGCAGTGCTTTTCCACCATCACATCCACACCCTAATTAACCCACATACTCTTTCGAGAAATGAATGAGCTTAATCTTCATCATATGCTCGTGGAGAATTTATAACAAGACTTGACACGTGTTAGTTCTGCTCCTGCCAACCACGTGTAACTATTATAGTCATATTAGTTGCAATGTGTAGTAGGTTCGAGTATTGTAATGATATAAGGGTGCCATTGTTAGAATATTATAGTTTCGAGCCAACACGTGTAGAAAAGTGAGCTTTGTTTTATTTTACAGTTGAGAGTAGGTAATATCATTAAAAGTCACACTACCAAATATTATTTAACAAAAGTGTTTCCAGTGTATTTTTTTTATTTATTTATCAACTTAATACAACAAGCATGTACAGATGGATTAAGGCTCTAGATAGACGGACCGTATTTCTACTGCAATCCAACCGCTAATTGCAGTTCGAATGCTGTCCTGTCACGACTGCAATTGAACTACAAACCAAACGTGCAGTCCGATTCCAGTTCTATTGCAGTCATTACCAAACGGTTGCAAACCAAACGAGCAGTCCGACTGCAGTTCTAATGCAGTCGTGTCAACTGCGTTCAAACTGCATCCGAAGTACAATTTACAGTTGAATATTGCAATTGAAATGCGGTTCGTCTGTTTAGAACCTTATGTCTTGGACATTATCTCCCACATAACCTATAAGTAGTGCACAGATGAAAGAAGCAGGTGATTACGTACACTTCATACATTAACTAATGTCCTACCGTACTCTGCAAGAAGTACTCGTCTCTGTAAGACAGTTCTTAGGGAACATAACATAACATAACATAACATAACATAACATCATGCCTTTTATCCCCAAAGGGGTAGGCAGAGGTGCTGCACATTATGCCACTGTACAATGTAACACCCACTTTTCACTATTTATGTTATGAGTCCCATGTAATAGGGGATGAACCTATTGCCATATACCGGGCACAATTCCAGACTCCGTGCTACTACTGAGAATTTTTAAAAACCCAGTAATACTTTGCCCGACCCGGGAATCGAACCCGAGACCCCTTGCCGAGTCGCACTTGCGACCACTCGGCCAACGAGGCAGTCACACTTATTGTTAGGCAGTCATTCTTAGGGAACATTTTAATTTTATTCACATTATCCTGCTTAGAGTAGTTCAGTTCTCGCACTGATATTATTATATACTACTACTTTATATAATCCAGAAAATTGTTACTCAATGTCTGGGAATGACGTCCATGTAAATTTATAAAAAATATGTTTGTAATCGCACCCACTACATTGCAAAAATTTCTAGTGGACAATGTTAAAAAAAGTTTGAAAACCAATATGAAGAGAACAAACAAGAGAATAAAATAAAATAAGCATGTAGGTATGTGTGTGTCGATGAAGCTGACTACAGGATATTATGTCGCCATTTGCAATCTGCTCACGTTGTTGCAATCTATCTCCAGTCGACGCTAATCTATAAAGTCAGATGGCAATCTTGCTATTACGACTTTATTAGGATAGATCACATATATCTATAGAAATAAAACTGAAAATAAAATGTGGTATTGAGGTCTAAGGTCAAAAAGGGTAAGAAAGGTTTAATGTTTTCTTTGAAATTTGACGAAGATTAGTTTTATTAGTAAAACAACATTGTGGATATGGATAAAGATAATCACTGATAAATAAATTCATTAGTTTTATCTTTTTTCTCATTTAATAGGATATTTTACAATGTAACAATGTGACTGACTGTAGGCCGAGTGGTCGCAAGTGCGAGCGCCGGGCAAGGGGTTCCAGCTTCAATTCCCGGGCAAAGTATTACTCGGTTTTTTTTAAATCCAGTAGTAGCACGGGGTCTGGAATTGTGCCCGGTATAATTATGGTACTACCCACCCCCTATTACATGAGACTCATAACATAAATAGTGAAAAGTGGGTGTTACGTTGTACAGTGGCAATAAGTGCCGTAATGTGAACCTCTGCTATCCCTTTTTACAATGTAATTATTAAGTGTAATTTTCGAAAATTACTTTAATAAACTTTTGATTTGATTCATTCACTCCAAAGTATTTAATGTGAAGTCCTTGTTCGCATCCCAGCTAGGAAATTGAGATTTTCGTTATTTCAATTCATTTGCAAAGGCAGCTTCACCTCTGACTAACATCTGTCATGTTATACGTAGGTACGTAGCGTTACATAACGTAAATATCAAAAATAACAATTTATTGTAAATAACATACATACACACATAAGTCTATCGCTTATACCACGGGGAGTGCTCTGAGGAATTGTTTGACCTGTAGCCCGATTCACGTAATAAAAACCGTGAACGTAATACAAACATTCGAGCGTCCTCGATAACTTTCGAGCGTCCTCGAAAACAATCGAGCGGCCTCGATAACTTTCGAGCGTCCTCGAAAACAATCGAGCGTCCCCGAAAACAATCGAGCGTCCCCGAAAACAATCGAGCGTCCTCGATCACTTTCGAGAGTCCCCGAAAACAATCGAGCGTCCTCGATAACTTTCGAGCGTCCTCGAAAACAATCGAGCGTCCTCGAAAACAATCGAGCGTCCTCGAAAACAATCGAGCGTCCTCGAAATCAATCGCGCGTCCTCGAAAACAATCGAGCGTCCCCGAAAACAATCGAGCGTCCTCGATCACTTTTGAGCGTCCTCGAAAACAATCGAGCGTCCTCGAAATCAATCGAGCGTCCTCGAAAACAATCGAGCGTCCCCGAAAACAATCGAGCGTCCTCGAAAACAATCGAGCGTCCCCGAAAACAATCGAGCGTCCTCGATAACTTTCGAGCGTCCTCGAAAACAATCGAGCGTCCTCGAAATCAATCGAGCGTCCTCGAAAACAATCGAGCGTCCCCGAAAACAATCGAGCGTCCTCGATAACTTTCGAGGGTCCTCGAAAACAATCGAGCGTCCTCGAAATCAATCGAGCGTCCTCGAAATCAATCGAGCGTCCTCGAAAACAATCGAGCGTCCTCGATAACTTTCGAGCGTCCTCGAAAACAATCGAGCGTCCTCGAAAACAATCGAGCGTCCTCGAAAACAATCGAGCGTCCTCGAAATCAATCGAGCGTCCTCGAAATCAATCGAGCGTCCTCGATAACTTTCGAGCGTCCTCGAAAACAATCGAGCGTCCTCGATCACTTTCGAGCGTCCTCGAAAACAATCGAGCGTCCCCGAAAACAATCGAGCGTCCTCGAAAACAATCGAGCATCCCCGAAAACAATCGAGCGTCCTCGATAACTTTCGAGCGTCCTCGAAAACAATCGAGCGTCCTCGAAATCAATCGAGCGTCCTCGAAAACAATCGAGCGTCCTCGATCACTTTCGAGCGTCCTCGAAAACAATCGAGCATCCTCGATCACTTTCGAGCGTCCTCGAAAACAATCGAGCGTCCTCGAAATCAATCGAGCGTCCTCGATAACTTTCGAGCGTCCTCGAAAACAATCGAGCGTCCTCGATAACTTTCGAGCGTCCTCGAAAACAATCGAGCGTCCTCGAAAACAATCGAGCGTCCTCGAAAACAATCGAGCGTCCTCGAAAACAATCGAGCGTCCTCGATCACTTTCGAGCGTCCTCGAAAACAATCGAGCATCCTCGATCACTTTCGAGCGTCCTCGAAAACAATTGAGCGTCCTCGAAAACAATCGAGCGTCCTCGAAAACAATCGAGCGTCCCCGAAAACAATCGAGCGTCCTCGATCACTTTCGAGCGTCCTCGATCACTTTCGAGCGTCCTCGAAAACAATCGAGCGTCCTCGATCACTTTCGAGCGTCCTCGAAAACAATCGAGCGTCCTCGAAAACAATCGAGCGTCCTCGAAATCAATCGCGCGTCCTCGAAAACAATCGAGCGTCCCCGAAAACAATCGAGCGTCCTCGATCACTTTCGAGCGTCCTCGAAAACAATCGAGCGTCCTCGAAATCAATCGAGCGTCCTCGAAAACAATCGAGCGTCCCCGAAAACAATCGAGCGTCCTCGAAAACAATCGAGCGTCCCCGAAAACAATCGAGCGTCCTCGATAACTTTCGAGCGTCCTCGAAAACAATCGAGCGTCCTCGATCACTTTCGAGCGTCCTCGAAAACAATCGAGCGTCCTCGAAAACAATCGAGCGTCCTCGAAATCAATCGAGCGTCCTCGAAATCAATCGAGCGTCCTCGAAAACAATCGAGCGTCCTCGATAACTTTCGAGCGTCCTCGAAAACAATCGAGCGTCCTCGAAAACAATCGAGCGTCCTCGAAAACAATCGAGCGTCCTCGATAACTTTCGAGCGTCCTCGAAAACAATCGAGCGTCCTCGAAAACAATCGAGCGTCCTCGAAAACAATCGAGCGTCCTCGAAATCAATCGAGCGTCCTCGATAACAATCGAGCGTCCTCGAAATCAATCGAGAGTCCCCGAAAACAATCGAGCGTCCTCGATAACTTTCGAGCGTCCTCGATAACTTTCGAGCGTCCTCGAAAACAATCGAGCGTCCTCGAAAACAATCGAGCGTCCTCGAAAACAATCGAGCGTCCTCGAAATCAATCGAGCGTCCTCAATAACTTTCGAGCGTCCTCGAAATCAATCGAGCGTCCTCGAAAACAATCGAGCGTCCTCGAAAACAATCGAGCGTCCTCGAAAACAATTGAGCGTCCTCGATCAATTTCGAGCGTCCTCGAAAACAATCGAGCGTCCTCGAAAACAATCGAGCGTCCTCGAAAACAATCGAGCGTCCTCGAAAACAATCGAGCGTCCTCGATCACTTTCGAGCGTCCTCGATCACTTTCGAGCGTCCTCGATCACTTTCGAGCGTCCTCGATAACTTTCGAGCGTCCCCGAAAACAATTGAGCGTCCTCGATCGCTTTCGAGCGTCCTCGAAATCTATCCAGAGATATGTCTATCGCAGGAGACGCTTTTGGCGTCGCCTTCTCCGCCACCGTAAGCTCGAGTCTGCGGGCGTACGCCACGTCGTGTAAAATGCGGGCCTCAAAGAGTCAATACTTCATCAGACACCACAGACGGACCCACCAACAATCAACCAAAGACAAAATCTCCAACAAGAGGGCCCGCTTCTTCCCAACGTGTCGTGGGTCTTCCTATATTTCGCTTGCCTAGTGGGCCGCTCCAGAATATTTTTATGATTCATCTCAGGTCAGTTAGTCGCGCTACATGTCCTACCCATTTCCACTTAAGTTTTTGAGCATAAGTTGCGACTGCGTTTGTTGCTTTTGTTATTTTCCTTATACTCGTGTTTCTTATTTTGTCTTTCTTCTTTACAATCAACATGCTGCGCTCCAGTCCTCTTTAATAGGTATTAATCTGTTGTTGTATTTTTGTTGTGAATTTCCAGGTTTGGCAACCATATATTATGTTAAGCAGGGTGGTAGTAGACTGGAGTTCATGACTTTTGTTTTTAAATTTGTAGGTAGATTGCATTTAGATTCCAGTATTTGTTCCATGTATTTTGTACCCTTCTTTCTATTTCTAATTCATTATTTCTTTTATCGAAGCTGATCCTTTTTCCTTGGTAGATGTAACTGTCTGTATATTCTAGTGGATTATTTTTTTATTTTGATTAATCTTTTGGTGGAGTTTGTCATTGCCATAGACTTTGATAGGTTAATTTCTAAACCTACTTCAATGCTCGCAAGGTGTAGTGATTCTATCATTAGTTGTAGTTAAGAACTTGATTCGGACAAAAGTACTAAATCATCTACAAATCTCAGGTGGCTCAAGAAAGCCCCTTGTATGCAGAGTCCTTTATATTTCCAGTCTAACTTGTTAATGACGTGCTGTAGTATAGCAATAAAAAGTCGCGGAGAACCTAACGGGTAACCGGGGCTCCGGTAAAAAGTGAAAAAAAAAAGTATAGCTATAAATATTTTAGGTGATAAAGGATCGCCTTGTCTCACTCCTCTTTGTATAGGAAAATATGGGTTTCTAGCTTGACTTTACTTGTATTGTTACTATATATACTCTTGACATGAGGCATGACAGATATATAGATGCCAATCTATATATCTGTCATGCACTCCTTGTTCCTTGAGACTTTCCCGTATACTGGAATGCGATAGGGTGTCAAAAGCTTTTTGATGATCAACAAAAGCAATGTATAATGGTTTTTGGTGTTCTCTGTATTTTTGTATTACTAACTCAAGTGTGTGAATGTGATCCATCGTAGAAAACCCCTTCCTAAATCCCGCTTGTTCTATAGGTTGCTTTTGTTCCAAGATTAAGCTTGTTCTCAGGTTGAGAATAGAGGAAAAGAGTTTGTTTTTTTGTGTAGAACACGTAAATACCAATTTCGGATAGGACTTCGATCGAACTATGATCGAGCGACTATAAAACTTCAACTGTTTGATTTTACGTGAATCAGGCTCTGTTACCTGCCGCATCTTTTCGCCATCAACCCTCACGACAGCACATGCATCCCCACCATATAGATGGTTGGCAGGCCACAACTGTGCGCTTCTCACGTAGCTTCCTGCCTCGCACAGCAAAACTGTGGAATGATCTGTCGTTGGCGGTATTTCCGAATCGATACGACCTTCAAACCTTCAAGAAAAGAGCGTATTCCTTTTTAAAAGGCCGGCAACGCTCCTGTAACTCCTCTGGTGTTGCGGGTGTCCATGGACGGCGCTGATCGCTTACCATCAGGTGATCTATCTGCTCGTTTTCCTCCTATTCCATAAAAAAAGTTGTTATGTATTGTGTACACAAGTGCAGCGGTTCCACATGTACATACCTACATAGACAGGGCTCCTCATTAAACTAAACATAACCAATTTATCCTGATCTTACTCTGTATAATCATTCTGCACATTCGTCAGTCAGTTTATACTAGTTGCATAACTTCACGTGGAGGGTGTACTCACATCAATTTGAGCTCGAAGTGTGGTCGTAAACGGAGCTATGTTCGTTTTATACGCCATGAAAACTGAGAATATAAAGTTAATTAAACCTATTGTTACATCAGTTAGAGAACATGTTAATATTTTATAACATTTTTATGTTCTTTGGCGAGCTTTGATGATAATATCTGTCAGATGTACGACTGATGGACTAAAATAAACGAATTATATATTTGTCGGAACGGTCATTAGTACGGGATTTAGATTTACTATAAAACGAAGAAATAACAACAAAATGAATAAAGATGGCGCGCTTCGACAGTTAATTATGACGTCGTGTACTGACTAAAAACCACCCCATTCCTACTAGTACTCTTCGAGTCAGAACTCCGGATCGTCCTTTTCCGATCTTAGGGAACTATAATCTCTGTACCCTAAATATCCTTTAGAAAATAACAGACCAATCTTCATGTAAATTACAATCAAACCAAATCTCCATAATTATCATTTCACTATTGAACGAAAACCTAAAGGTAGCACAGCTAACACCGATTCCTAACCTCAATGGCAAATCCTATTAAAGTTAGGAAATCCGCATCGAAACATCGTCAGCCATTGGAAATTAATTTTCCCGCCTGTATCTGAGTGACGGCCCGTCCGTCTGTCCGTCAAAGCTTTCGGTCCAATTGCTAATCTGCTAAAGGGGTTTTACACAGAAACCACGAGTATTTTAAATGTGTTTATTCAGTTTGGTAGCTAATTTTGAAACGAATTTATTATGAAGAAGAATTGGATTTAACTGAATTACTTTTTACCCGACTGTAGGAAGGGATTTTCGTCTGTGATAAGGTGGCAAGCGAGCAGACGGATCTCCTGATGGTAAGCAATCGGCGCTGTTAACACCAACGGAGTGACAAGTGCGTTGCCGGCCTTTTGGAGGTTCAAGATTTGAAGATGATAGGCCAGGTGATAATTTGAATTAGTTGAAAACATTATTTAAGAACACCGGGTTCCATAAATAAATAATAGTATCTAAGCATTATTTACTACAGAAAAAAATATATAAAACTAGTAGGTTCAGCGAACTTTGATTAGCCTTATTTCGTCCCATATTTCTAATTTTTTGTTACATAAGAACCTACTCCTAATAGCCTCCTAATAGCTCAAAGCTCACAAAAAAGAATTAGCGAACTCGGTTCAGCAGTTTTCGAGATTTGCGCTTAGCAACATTTTTATATTACGGAAGATTATTTTCTTTAAATACCAAAGTTACTAGTAAACTAAGTTGTCTTCGAGACATAACATAACATCACGCCTTTTATCCCCGAAGGGGTAGGCAGAAGTGTACATTATGCCACTCTGCAATGTAACACCAACTTTTTACGATTTATGTTATGAGTCCCATGTAATAGGGGGTGAGCCTATTGCCATATACCGGGCACAATTCCAGACTCCGTGCTACTACTGAGAATTTTAAAAAACCTCGTAATACTTTGCCCGAACCCGAGACCCCTTGCCCGGCAGTCGCAGTTGCGACCACTCGGCCAGCGAGGCAGTCAGTCTTCGAGACGTTTCAGCAATTTCCTTTTGTTTTATTTTTTCCTTAATTTAATGGAAAATGATCAAATAATAAGAAGCTTAAGAGTCCAATAACCATTTATTTTCCTATTACTGTAATGAGCTTACTTTCTTCAAACGATATTGAAGTTTCCAGAAATTATTTATTTAAAACTATCTCTAATATTGTTTGTAAATAATAAATGTCTATAATATAAGATAAGTAATATGATTGTGATAAAGTACTTAGTTACTTATTTCTACTGTTTCATTTTGACTGAAATGTATTATGTAAGCAATCTTTCATGAGATTATTATTTACTAGCTTTTACCCGCGGCTTCGCTCGCGTCACAAAAAGATAAAACGTAGCCTATGCGACTACCCATTCCTTCAACTACCTTCAGTTGAAAAATCACGTTAAGTACCTCCGTTTTGCCGTTTAAGACAGGCAAACAAACAAACAGCTGTTCGCTTGCGTGGAATTCGGTTATAACGCGCGTTTTAAATTTTTCCGTGGGAATGAGAAGTTCTGCCGCGGTAAAGCCTTGCTTTTCCAGGACTCAAACTACCTTTATACCAAAATCGATTCAGCCGCGTGAAAGAACAGAAGAAGTTATTTTCGCATTACCACAAATACCTCCTCCCATTTTAATTTAAAAGACTTCTATTTCCTATAAGGGTTATATTTGCAATGCTAAACCAAAACTGAGTGGTAAACTATATTATACGTTTTATTATCGAAAACCTAACTACTTTAGACATCTACTTAGAAATAAACCACTTCACTAATCTAACCTAACTAATATAGCTACTGTATCAATCAACGTAAACAATGAACAAAGCGTCTTAGAACGACAAAAAAATAATACTATAGTACTTTAATTTAAATATCTACCTAGAAAAAATAACACTTGAGTCAAGTGACTTGACTAATCAAACCTACAAAGCGAACAATTAATAATCAAGATAAGCGCTAGATGCGTACCCTAAAATATAGTTGATACGGAAGCTCGGAACCTATACTTTCACCGGTAACGAAACCATAGCGCCATCTAACTCGATCCTAACGCCATCTATCGAGCGTTGAAACAACAGCGTACAATATATTTGCTAATTGTTGAGTATTGTTGCCACTATGGTTTCGTGTACCTTTAACAATCTAAAATCTATAAAATACGCAACTTAATGTAAAATGTTTGTAACCAAAATTTAAAAGCGAAGAATACTTAAAAAACACAACGCTATTCCGTTTTATAAACACTCAGCGCCATCTATCGCCAAGTAGCGTAACTACCACATAGACACCAATTTCGTGTACCTTTAACAACCTAAAATCTATAAAATACCCAATTCAATGTAAAATGGTAGGAATCAAAATTTAAAACCGATAAAAATACTTAAAAAACAACGTTACCCCGTTGAATATATAATAATAAACACTCAGCGCCATCTATCGCCAAGTAGCGTAACTACTACATAGTCACCAATTTTATGTACCTTTAACAACCTAAAATCTATAAAATACGCAATCTTCTATACATATATAATTCAAAGGTGATTGACTGACTGACTGACTGACATAGTGATCTATCAACGCATAGCCCAAACCGCTGAACAGATTGGGCTAAAATTTGGCATACAGATAGATGTTATGACGTAGGCATCCGCTAAGAAAGGATTTTGATAATTTCCACCCCCAAGGGGGTAAAAAAGGGGATGAAAGTTTGTATGAAACTTTGTCAGTTTTTATCTGATCGGGTTGCAATTTGGCATGCAGATAGATGTTATGACGTAAGCATCCGTTGTGAAAGGATTTTGAAAATTTCTACCCCCAAGGGGGTAAAATAGGGGATGAAAGTTTGTATGAGACTGTCAGTTTTAAACCGATCGGGTTGAAATTTGCCATGCAGATAGATGTTTTGACGTAAGCATCTGCTTTCAAAGGATTTTGATAATTTCCACCCCCAAAGGGGTAAAATAGGGGATGAAAGTTTGTATGAGACTTTGTCAGTTTTAAATCGATCGGATTGAAATTTGACACGCAGATAGATGTTATCACAATGGCATCCGTTAAGAAAGGATTTTGATCATTTCCACCCCTAAGGGGGTAAAATAGGGGTGAAAGATTTATACGAAGCTTTGTCAGTTTTACACCAATGGAGATGCAATGGAGATGCAGGTAGATGTTATGACGTAGGCATCCCCAAGTAAGGATTTTGATTATTTCCACCTCCAATGGGGTAATGTAGGGGATGAACGTTTGTATGAAGCTTTGTCAGTTTTACACCGATCGGGTTGAAATTCGGCGTGCAGATAGATATTATGACGTACCTAAACGTCCCTTTAGAAAGGTTTTTGAACATTCTCACCCCAAAGTGGGTAAAATAGGGGGTGAAAGTTTGTATGATACTTTGCCAGTTTTAAACTGAACTGAGACTTTGCATGCATAAAGTTACTATGACATAGGTATCTCCTTAGAAAGGATTTTGATAAATTCCACCCCTAAGGGGATAAAATAGGGAATGAGAGTTTGTATAAATCTTCTTAGCAATTAAATTTAGAATCATTGAATCTTTTTGAATTACATTCGGTAAAACGATGATTTGGGACCTGGGTAACGTTTGATAGTTTTTATCACAGATGTCCCACGGGAACGGGAACTATGCGTCAATGCCCCAGGACTCTCTAACTCTTAACCACTGAACTTATTTTAGAGAGATTCGGTACAACAATAGTCGATAGAATAGTTTTTATTACTCAAACCTTATGTGATCGGGCACTGTACTGGTAAAATCCCTGCGGGATTATTTATTTATTGAAACTACGATAAATCTAAAATGATTTATCGTAGTTTAGGTAAATCTTTAAATAGGTAAATCTTACTTGGGCACTGAATTGGTTCTGATTAATTCTGTCAGAAGTCATTAATTAATCTACGCGGACGAAGTCGCGGGCAACAGCTAGTTTAATGTAAAATGGTTAGAACCAAAATTGAAAAGCGAAAAATACTTAAAAATTAGCGTAACTACTACATAGACAACAATTTCATGTATCTTTAACAACCTAAAATCAATAAAATACACAATTCAATGTAAAATGGTAGGAACCAAAATTTCAAAGAGCACAACGCTACCCCGTTTTATAAACACTCAGCGCCATCTATCGCCAAGTAGCGTAACTACTACACAACGTTACCACGTTGTGTTTTTTAAGTATTTTTACATAAAAAATAGCAAATAAACGAAAAGCGCACTGAATAAGTGTAGATTAACACCAAATAAGCGCTATAGATTAAAGCGTGAAATTTCCAATTAGCAGGTAATTCGTTGAATTGTTTTAGATGGCACAAAGCGCCATCTACAGGAATACACACAGCGCCATCTATACTAATATTTTTGTTTTCCCTCGGGAATATCACATTTTTCCGGGATAAAAAGTACCCTATTATTTAATCTGGACTTCTAACTTTACGTCTGCAAAATTTCAAAGCAATCGGTTTAGTAGTTACGGCGTGAAGGTGGAACAAACAAACAAACAAACAAACTCACTTTCAGATTTATAATATTAGTAAGGATTCTTGGTCATATTTTGGTGCGTATTTATATTAAAAACTGATAGGTTTACTCCTACTGCAATATTGTTATCATAATGTAATTATTATTCCCGTACAACAACTATGTCTTTACCAAAAATTCGATGCCCGAAAAACAAAGTCTGTGCCTGTGATCACCAAATATGGTATATTTGCACAATAATCTACTTAAATAAGTCGGGTTTTCCTTCCTGACGCTATAACTCAAGAACGCACGAACCGATTTCCACGGGTTTGTATTCGTTGTAAAGGTCTCGGGCTCCGTGAGGTTTATAGCAAAGAAAATGCAGGAAAAAGAATGATCTTCATCTTTTAATCACCAAACGCAATGTTACATAAAACGAAGCCATCTGGTGGCGAAACGGAGTTCGCCGGGTTTGTTAGTTTTGTATAAGTAACAGAATAGAACGACAATAATTGAAATAATAAACATTCCTATAATTTTCGTTCCGCCCACAAATTTTTATAAAATATATATTTTATATTCATAAAAGTACCGCTTGTATTTTTCACAATCCTTACTAATATATTATATACTAGCTGTTGCCCGCGACTTCGTCCGCGTAGATTAATTAATGACTTCTGACAGAATTAATCAGAACCAATTCAGTGCCCAAGTAAGATTTACCTATTTAAAGATTTACCTAAACTACGATAAATCATTTTAGATTTATCGTAGTTTCAATAAATAAATAATCCCGCAGGGATTTTACCAGTACAGTGCCCGATCACATAAGGTTTGAGTAATAAAAACTATTCTATCGACTATTGTTGTACCGAATCTCTCTAAAATAAGTTCAGTGGTTAAGAGTTAGAGAGTCCTGGGGCATTGACGCATAGTTCCCGTTCCCGTGGGACATCTGTGATAAAAACTATCAAACGTTACCCAGGTCCCAAATCATCGTTTTACCGAATGTAATTCAAAAAGATTCAATGATTCTAAATTTAATTGCTAAGAAGATTTATACAAACTCTCATTCCCTATTTTATCCCCTTAGGGGTGGAATTTATCAAAATCCTTTCTAAGGAGATACCTATGTCATAGTAACTTTATGCATGCAAAGTCTCAGTTCAGTTTAAAACTGGCAAAGTATCATACAAACTTTCACCCCCTATTTTACCCACTTTGGGGTGAGAATGTTCAAAAACCTTTCTAAAGGGACGTTTAGGTACGTCATAATATCTATCTGCACGCCGAATTTCAACCCGATCGGTGTAAAACTGACAAAGCTTCATACAAACGTTCATCCCCTACATTACCCCATTGGAGGTGGAAATAATCAAAATCCTTACTTGGGGATGCCTACGTCATAACATCTACCTGCATCTCCATTGCATCTCCATTGGTGTAAAACTGACAAAGCTTCGTATAAATCTTTCACCCCCTATTTTACCCCCTTAGGGGTGGAAATGATCAAAATCCTTTCTTAACGGATGCCATTGTGATAACATCTATCTGCGTGTCAAATTTCAATCCGATCGATTTAAAACTGACAAAGTCTCATACAAACTTTCATCCCCTATTTTACCCCTTTGGGGGTGGAAATTATCAAAATCCTTTGAAAGCAGATGCTTACGTCAAAACATCTATCTGCATGGCAAATTTCAACCCGATCGGTTTAAAACTGACAGTCTCATACAAACTTTCATCCCCTATTTTACCCCCTTGGGGGTAGAAATTTTCAAAATCCTTTCACAACGGATGCTTACGTCATAACATCTATCTGCATGCCAAATTGCAACCCGATCAGATAAAAACTGACAAAGTTTCATACAAACTTTCATCCCCTTTTTTACCCCCTTGGGGGTGGAAATTATCAAAATCCTTTCTTAGCGGATGCCTACGTCATAACATCTATCTGTATGCCAAATTTTAGCCCAATCTGTTCAGCGGTTTGGGCTATGCGTTGATAGATCACTATGTCAGTCAGTCAGTCAGTCAATCACCTTTGAATTATATATGTATAGAAGATTATGTATTATAAATCTTAAAGTGAGTTTGTTTGTTTGTTTGTTTGTTCCACCTTCACGCCGTAACTACTCAACCGATTGCTTTGAATTTTTGCAGACGTAAAGTTAGAGACGTAAAGTAAAGTTAATAGGGTACCTTTTAACCCCGAAAAAATTGATATTCCCGAGGAAAAACAAAAGTATTGGTATAGATGGCGCTGTGTGTATTGGTATGTATACATTGGTATGTCACATAGGCTACTTTTTATTCTTTTGTGAGGCGAGCGAAGCCGCGGGTAAAAGCTAGTAAGATATAAGTATTATTTTTGAGATATAAATAGATATAGTAAACCATACAACATCATCAATGAAAATAATAATTGTAAATAAAACTCGCGGGTTACTCACGTGAATATACTGAGAAAAGCTCTACTACCTCTAGTTTCGAACCAGAGAGGGGTTCTTTCTCATGAGCAGCGTGTGCGGTCGCAACGATGTCAGTAGGCTACGCTACAACCCGCGAGTTTTAATTAATTTAGTATGACTCACGATAACTATTATAAAAAATAGTTAATTGAAAATACCTTCTAGGTAAAACTCTAGAAATAAAAAAGAATTAACATTAAGAAGTGAAATTGTAACTTTCGTGAGACATACTAAATAAATTATTATGTTTTCGGCTTACTCACGTAGTAATTTGACGAGGAACTCGACTAGTTTCAAGCCATGCTAGAGGCTCATATTCATGAGCAGCATTTCGCGACCTGCGACGCGGCGACTGTCGCGCTAGTCGAGTTCCTCGTCGAATTACTACGTGAGTAAGCCGAAAACATAATAATTTAAGAAGTGAAATAATAATAAAACTTAACATTGTGACAATTGCAGACATAATAGTAATATTATACCTTTAATACCCTTATATATATTGAACAATTGTAAGTTAAAACGTTAGTATAACAATAAAAAGTTAAGGGCTACTGCGGATCGGTCTAGACGTGGCGAACGATGCTATTGGTGTAAAGATTAGCCCTAATCTGATACTTGAGTCTTAGATAATGTTCAGAACGAGACGATCATCGATTTTAAAGCATACGGTGCTTTAAACGCAGTGAAATAAAGTCTCTATTACTCTGTTGCCATTGTCATTGAAGAAAAGAAAGAAAACTTTATTTACTACATAATAACATAACATAACATCACGCCTTTTATCCCCGAAGAGGCAGAGGTGCACATTACGGCACTAATGCTACTGTACAACGTAACACCCACTTTTCACTATCTATGTTATGATTCCCCTGTAATAGAGGGTGAGCCCATTGCCACATACCGGGCACAATTCCAGACTCCGTGCTACAACTTAGATTTTTTTAAACATTAGCAATACTTTGCTCGACCCGGGAATCGAACCCGAGACCCCTTGCCCGACAGTTGCACTAGCAACCACGCGGCCAACGAGGGATTCGTTTATTTACTATTTGGTAGAATAATCATTAATGTGTACGTACGAGTATCTAAAGTACATTTAAAATTTAGTTTATATAAAATGTTTATATTGTATAGTTTCTAAATCATAGAGGCAACCCTATGACAAACGCAATAAGATCTACTTTACATTGTTAATATTCATTGAATATTGTGTTAAAGTATTTTATTATTGCTATAACCGTCTGCTGAATAGATATGACAGTCTGTACCGAAATATTTTACATAGTAAATGTATTTATTTTATACTGATTTCAATATAAATAAGATAAAAGGGCTGCTTATAAATAATACCACAGAGATTCTTAGTAAAGTTGTGTTTAGCTTTGATGTTAAACGAATTTGGTGGCAGAGTTGAAAATTATTTTGTACTAGCTTCTGCCCGCGACTTCGTACGCGCAATCCCGTTTTCTCACGTTCTGATGTCTGTCGTAAGCACCTTCTCCTGACAATAACAATCACAACAAAAAAAGATCAGCCAAATCGGTACAGCCATTCTCAAGCTATGGCGTGACAACGGGAAACGGGTTTAATTTTTATATATACCGTAGCGGACCCAACAGACGTTGTCCTGCATATCCACTTGAACGACACAAAAATTAACTCAAATTAGTTCAGATGTTTAGGATAAATAACCTAAACATCGACTGCAGTGCCATCTGCCGAGCTGATTTGTGAATCTAAACCATTCCCAGATCCCCTTGAACACACACAAAAAATTTCATCAAAATCGGTCCAGTCGTTTGAGAGAAGTTCAGTGACACACGCACAGAAGAATTACATATATAAAGATATAGAAGATTTTAAGCCCATATTTAGAATTTTTTGTATACCATTGAGTGCCAACGTTACAATTTGTGGTCCGTGGTCATCACGTACTGTCACATGCTCCGAAAAAATCCCAACCATATTCCTAAGCAAACCTTGGACTGGAATTCCCAGGGGAAAGGAAACGTGGCCATCCTCAACAAACCTGGCGTTGTACTGTGATGGCAGAAGGGGCGAGTATGCCGTGGAGCGAGATGGAGCTCAAGCTCTTGAGCTTCAAGTTCAAAAAAAAGGCAGGCAAGAAATGTTTAGTTCAGATATGGATGGTGAAAACTACTATTAATTAGGTAAGTCGAGTCAACCATTAGTTATCTGTTTCTATGTACTAGGAGACGAGCTGATTACTCACCAAACACCAACAATATGTCATCAGTTAATGATGACGATGATAAATAAGTGGAAGTTACAGCTGAACACCAATTGGGCGGCCTGCCAGATGATATGACGTCTGGCTTATGGCCAAACGGATACAACACGATAGCGCCCTACGGATATACGGATATACAATGATTAACTTAAATATATCAAAGTGACACCTACATATTACCTAGGTATATGGAATGAGGTCTGAAAATGTTTAAGTATGGTTTAGTCATTTTGAAAACTTAAGAGTAAAAATTAGTATGAAAGAGTAGTAAAGAATATCGCCACTCCGTCTAGAGTCTAGACAAGTGCCTTTACTTATTGAAATAAAGGCCTATGTTTACAAATTGGACTATAATGGAGTTGAGATTGTAGTTAAACCTTGGATAGAAGGATTTGCTTAGAAATAGAACTTCAAAAGGTTCAGTTTAATCTGAAATAGCTGTTGTCTGATGTCTGTTAAAATGTGTAGTCAGTTCTTACGGAATCCGATTTAGAAAGAGAAAAATAGGGGCAGTTACAATTAATAGGTATCATACTCAATTTAACTAATCCATAATCTCATTTATAACATCATTTAATTAAAAATCCTTCCGTTTAAATACAAACTTCACTCCTTGGATCTATTACACTAATTCTAAGTTAGCTGGAAGAAAGGAGAGATAAATTTAAACGCCAGGGGAAAGCTCAAGGCGCTTGTGAGACGCGCCGTGAATGTATAAATCAAAACCAAAGAGGTTGATGTCCTAATAAATCTTGGGACATAGGTTCTAGAATATTCCTATCTTCGCTGTAGACTGTCGGGAAAGAAATATTGCTATCTTCGTTTTTATGGTATCTTTGTTTGTTAGTCTTTGAATGTATTTGACTAACTCATTGCATTAGTGATTACTTGTACTTATGACTACTGATCAAACGGTTTGACTCGTGTTTCAGGCCAAGTATTGTTGGTTCTTTCTGGAAAATACTTACGTAGTCCAAAATTATGCCCGTTTCATAGCAAATTATCAACAGTTTCGCCCACCATTATATTATATAGGACTTTTCAAAGTCAAAGTCAAAGTATTTATTTTAATTAAACCATAATTTGGTACTTTTGAAACGTAAACAAATACAAAATAAATAATAATCTGTCAGTCAGTCCGTCAGTGAAACTAGGTGCTCATTTCAAAATGTAGATTCGAATGGAGAAGAACGAGCAAGAAACATACTTTTTGTCTAAAGTATGTATTACATCTACATCTTACATCTCAACTTGAATTCTTCTTAGATCAAGTCTTTTTAGAAGACGTACATACAATCGATAAAATTGGCGGTTGCCCATCAATAGGCGATACTCACTGTCGCTCGGCGTGAGCGACCACAGGGAAACACGGTGGATAGCGAGTTTGCCACAGGATTTTGTTTAAAAACTGTACTATGATGAACTTTGCCGATAGTACCTATCTTTTTTTTATGACATAAGCCGGTAAACGAGCAGACGGTTCACTTGATGGTAAGCAATCGGCGTCGCCCATGGACACCTGGAACATTTATTTATCTATTTATTTATTTTAACTTCATGCAACAAAAGTACATAGGCGGGCTTAATGCCATGGGCATTCTTACTAGCCAACCTTTAGGTGATGCAGTGAGAGCGTGGTCGGTGCAATAAGTTGACAACTAGTAATATTATAATTTTTAAAATGACAGTATACATACAATATTGTAAATATAAATATTTTATTAATATAAATTAATATATATATATATATATATAAATATATATATATATGTATATATATATATGTGCAATCAAATATTCAAACATAAAAGAGATGGGTTATGAAGACTCTACCAACTTTCCACCCGAAATCCACTTACGAACTCCACCTTGAACGCCTGCTTACTGGCGGACTTCCTGACTTCCAAGGGTAGCCTATTCCACAGAAGAATAGATTGGATGTGAAATGATGAGTGGACAGTATCGGAACTGTGAGAAGGACAGTGAAGAAGAAGATTCTGAGAAGAACGAAGATTTTTAGAGTGTCCCAAGTAACGGTATTGAAAATAAGGAGTCAGATACGAAGGGGGAGTGGGAGAATGAAGGATTGAGAAAAGGGTTGTCAAAACACGGAGAGCCCTTCTCTGCCGGATGGGCATCCATTTCAACTCAGACCTATGCCCAGAAACATGATCGTATTTGCGCAAGTTAAAGACAAATCTAATGCAGTTGCGTTACAATTGCGCTACAGGCCTTTTGGGGATTAGGAGTTTGAGGATCGTTAGGGATTCAGGAATTGGGGACATTGGGGAAGGGAAGGGTAATTGGGTCTCCGGTAGCCTCACTCACACGACGAAACACAACGCAAACGTTGCTTCACGTCGGTTTTCTGTGAGGCCGTGGTATCACTCCGGTCTCTCTGGCTCTCCCACATCTTCAAGGTATAAAGCCAAGGATACACTAGGGTATAACTCTCCTGCGATACGTGTCGCCAGAGACGTTGGGTGAAGTAGTGCGACGTTGCCGGACTTTGGTCGACATGACTGGGAACATTAACGTCGCAGTGGACATAATTCGCATGTTATCGGTATAGTTACCATGATGCTGATAATTTGGGCACCACCCAATGCAAAATATGATTATGAGAAACATATTTTGCATTGGTTTAAATACATACTACTACGACTCATGAGTTGGGTAAAGAGTCTAAATTAAATTAAAAATACTTCGTCCCCTAGTAACCAGTAACCACGGTTGCACGAAGCAAAACTGACAACTGTTTCTTTGCAACTGGCTGTAAGAAGGGATCGAGCGGTGTCTCAAGTGAAATCAGCCGACATCGTTTGACATGTCGTCGATACATGTCGTATGACATTTGTCCCTAAGTGTATCCTTGGCTTAAAAGGCGTGTAATCATTGAAAGTCTGATGTGAAATATAAGATCTAAATTTATATAATCTATTTATGTAACTTGACTGCCTCATTGGCCGAGTGATCGCAAGTGCGACTGCCGGGCAAGGGGTCTCGGGTTCGATTCCCGGGTCGGGCAAAGTATTACTGGGTTTTTCATAAAATTCACAGTAGTAGCACGGAGTCTGGAATTGTGCCCGGTATATGGCAATAGGCTCACCCCTTATTACATGGAACAACATAAATAGTGAAAAAGTGGGTGTTACATTGTACAGTGGCATAATGTACACATCTGCCTACCCCTTCGGGGATAAAAGGCGTGATGTTATGTTATGTTATTTATAAAAGGCGTGATGGCGTGATGTTATGTTATGTTATTTATGTAACTGTATGCCTATAGGTTTGTTTTGATTAGAGGTATTACTTGGCATGTCATTCACCTCTGCTCGAGATATTTTCAATGATTAAAGGACATTATATGATTTTGTCTGGCGAAGTGGTGATTGAAATCGTGCAAAACATGTACAAATACGTGAATCTGGGTTAAATACGAGACTTGAATTAGGTAACAATTTCAACCACGAATGTAAGACGAAGGTATAGTTTTTGTGGTAAATAATTATTCTATCAGACTATGACGTCAATCCAGACGTTACAAGTACGACTACCTAGCAATGAGTCTTGTGTTCAACTCCTGGTGCAGACAAAGTATTGTTATTGTGCCTAGTGTATGGTAATATCCTCACACAATATTACGTAATATGGCGTCGACTTCTAACCTATCAGTGGGTAGGTAACCTATATCAGTACTGTCGCGGAGAACCTAACGGGTAACCGGGGCTCCGGCTCGACGTGCAGGAGAAGGAACTGGGTGGTTTTCAGTCAGTAAGAGTCTGATACTCCCTCCCGCCTCACCCAGGCGGGAGCAGTCATTCGATGATTTTCCCCCCTTAAAAAAAACCTATCAGTACTAATAATAGTTATTTTTGCTTTTTAGTTCTTACCATTTGTTTGCTATTAGTTATTGGTTTTTTGAAGTCGGTTTTTTTATATCAATCGAATGAATAATAGGAAGATGCGCCATCTTGAAAGTGCGATAAAGAAAAAGAAAAAAATGGTTTCTTGTGTACCTACCCCTTTAGTCATTGAAATGCGTAACGTTACCTTATGCTAAGTTTAGATAGTTTTGATTAGACTGAAATTAAAATGTTAATATTTTAATTTCAGTCTAATCTAGACTTAGTTCTACTATTTATAAATGTCACCTATAAAACCCTAAACAGTGACCCGTATGATCAAATTACCTACTATATTACGTCTGAACACATTCACTGAAATACGAAAGCAACTAGCTGGAAAATTTATTTAAATACAATAGCTTCACCCCTGATTTTTTTCAAAAGACATAATTTAACATCACACCTATTATTCCCGAAAGGGTAGGCAGAGGTGCACGTTACGGCACTCAATGCCACTGCATAATGTAACACCCACTTTTCATTATTTATGTTATGAGTCCTATGTAATAGGAGGTGAGCCTATTGCCATATACCGGGCACAATTCCAGACTCCGTGCTACTACTGAGAATTTATAAAAAACCTAGTATTATTTTGCCCAAACCGGGAATCGAACCCGAGACCCCTTGCCCTTGCGACCACTCGGCCGACGAGGCAACGTATTACATGTTATTAATATAATTTCTGTGAAGTGCGCCCTTGAGCCACAAACATAAGGAACTTTTCTATTATTACGCCTTCCGCCAAATAATATGTCAAAAACACACGTTCTTTGGTAAAAGTAATTACTAGAGTTGTGTCATAGTATAAAGAACACAGTAGGTTATCTAAGGCCGCCCGCCGAGTTATTAGCCTACTCTTGCGTTGATCCCCAGGGTTGTCACTTTTACTTTTAGTTAATATTTTCGAACAAGCAGCACTTGATCTAAATTTATGAAATGAAAAGCATATTATGATTGAATATTTTATCAATTTATAAATTTAGTAAAAATAAAAAGCTTATAAAAAGATTATTAACTTCTTAAAATAAACTTTAGCTCTATACATAGTATTCAGAAAGTAAATTTGGGAATACATTTATATGGAAAAATGCGACACGGCCACGCTCTTAACAAATCAGATAAAAACTGTGAAATAAACAATACAATACCACATTTTCTTATAATATTTAAGTTAGGTAATTACATTTCTGGTTGAGTAGGAACTATGAAGAATGATAAAAGTAAGAATAAGTAAGTAGGTATCTCATCATCAAGTACCTACAAATTATATTATGCTAGAAAAAGTGACTAGTTTACCTTTCCTGTTCAATAGGTAATCTGAACAGAGACAGTTCTGGAATCGATTAATTATTAAGACACCCAAACACACAGCAATACGTTCTTCTACGGTTATCAGACATTTTTTATTTCATTTAACAGTACCGAAAAGTGATGCGCGCGCGAACCTCGTGCAGTGTTAGCCATGCCTGGCCGGTAAGTCCCCTCTTTGAGGAGTGGCTTGAGAGACGCTACGGCGTCCTCACCTACCGCCTGACGCAGGTCCTCACCGGACATGGCAGTTTCGGGAGGTACCTGTGTCTGATGGGGCGGGAGGAAACGCCCGGGTGTCATCACTGCGAGGACCGCCCTGAGGACACGGTGGAACACACGGTGGGAGAATGCCCTTCGTGGGCTGAGCACCGCCGTGTCCTCAGGGAAGTGATCGGCGATGGCGACCTCTCGCGTCCGGGCCTAGTGCAGGCCATGATGCGGAGCGAGGGGGATTGGGATGCCGTCTCCTCCTTTTGCGAAGCAGTCATGCTAGCTAAGGAGGAGGCGGGACGCGTGAGGCAGCGAAGCGCTGCCTCCTCGCAACCCAGCCATCGCGAAGGACACACCGGGCGTCGGGGATCGCGGGACGATCTCCGGCCACCGTAAGCGCGGGCCTGCGGACGGCGAGCATGGGTGGCTCCCCGTCCGACCAGAAACAGACCCGAGCGTACGGCGTGTCGCGTTCCGCGCGCGCCTCAAAGAGCCATCAGACCACCACAGATGGGGTCCAATAGGGCCGATGCCGATTCGGAGTCGCGGAGAACCTAACGGGTAACCGGGGCTCCGGCTCGACGTGCAGGAGAAGGAACGGGGTGGTTTTTAGTCAGTAAGAGTCTGACACTCCCTCCCGCCTCACCCAGGCGGGGGCAGTCATTCGATGATTTTCCCCCCTTAAAAAAAAAAAAAAAAAAAAAAAAAAAAAAAAAAAAAAAAAAAAGCCCTGCCTGGCGCACTGAGAAACGGGTCGAGATTTTGTTAAAGTGTGTGTGCGTCGACGCATAGATACTATGGCGCACACATATAAGCCGCGCGCGGAGCATTTGTATGAAGATAACCTACTTTGTTCTTTATACTATGGTTGTGTTGGGCATTCATAATAACATAACATTCCGCTTTGTTTTTCTCAAAGAGGCATGCAGAAGTATTTATTTAACGTATTTTGTAGTATAAAGGGCAAAGGTACGATCAGCATCTTTGATGAACACATTTAGATTTTGAAAATCGCCCGAAATAAATAATTATCTTGTGTTACATTTAAGGTTTACAGCTTGTACAGCGTTTTTGAAAATCTAAACCATAGTATAAAGAAGATTCTTTATACTATGTCTAAACGTATTCTTCAACTTTTGATGCTGACCGTAACTAACCATTTTATTATGATCTCGCTTTGTATGATTTTTGTATACATCCATCGGTTAGTTTATACTGGTTTTATACAACTTGATGTAACGATATGAGAACATAGGTAGTACCTACATACTAGGCAATATTATAACTCCGTAATGTTTACATTATGATATTTTTCTCCTTGCTTATTTTGTCTGTACAAATAACTTATAGGATAGTATTTAATAAACAATAGGTACCTATAACACTTAACACATGGCCATTAACGTTTCACCTACAGATGCAATGACAGTAAAGATGTATGCAAATGTTAAATTCCATACACTTGTTATAACAAAAACATATAGTTACTAAGACTAGGCCAATATTTACTTTTCTTAGTACCTAACTATGTCTCGACATCTGCCTCATGATATAGATTATCTCAATTGCAGTTTTGTTCAGAAAGTAATAGGATTAAGAGCTATAGAAAAAACATCTCAAACAAAAAAATGTTTTTAACAATCTTCATAAGTATTTCTTTACTAGTACAAATAGAGTCTTCAAGAATACTAGCAGTTTTTCCAACACCACTTATAAGTCACCAGAGTGTTCACAGGTCTATCATAAATGAGCTTCTTCATAGAGGACACGACATCGTCCTCATCACTCCTCTACCAGAATACCCACAAGGAGATTCACCAGAAAACCTGACAGAAATCGATGTCTCCAATGTGACAAACGAAGTTTGGGAGAAGAGATACATTCAAACCATTTCTACTAAAGATAGTTTTATAAATGAAGACTTTAAAAATATTCTAAGAATTGCTACTAAGGTTGTAGAAAAGCAATTTGAATCTAAAGAGATAAAATCTTTTATTAACAACAATGAGACCTTTGACCTTCTTTTGTTAGAGACCTGGATTCGACCGACACTCTTCTGGACTTACATTTACGATGTTCCAGTAATTTCTGTCAGCTCTCAAGGTTCAATATTCAATGACTACGCCGACATAGGCGGGCCTACGCACCCTTTGCTGTATCCCACAAGCTTACAACGTGATGTGTGGAATGAGAACTTATGGCAGAAAATTTTGGAGCTAAATCACTATTGGAAATTGAACTCTATGTTGAATGAGCTGGAGATAGAAGAAGATGCTTTAGCGAAGAAACTCTTTGGTGATGTGCCACCATTAAAAGAGCAGAAGAAGAAAGTGGAGTTACTTGTATTGAATGTACATCCAGCTTGGCAAGGAGGTCGTCCAGTGCCTAAGAATGTGTTGCATCTAGGAGCAACACATTTGCTAGATAGAAATAAATCGATGCATATGAGTCCGGTAAGGAATCGTTTATAAATATTTTATCCTTATATGTTATCTTTCACAGTTATTTGTATTAATCATTAATCGATCGGAGATGACTAGTAATGGTGTCCCTAAAAGGTCTAACTCTCTTATGAAGCTTATTACCAAAACCTTATGAGTTAGTAAGTTTGTTACTTGACTTGACCCTTTAAACTGAAACAAAAACTGATTAAGAAATTTATTTAAATGGTTTTACTACAAAAGTTTCCTTTCCCCTAGCAATTGGAAGAGATCTTGGACCTATCAACAGCCGGTGTGGTCTACGTCAGCCAAGGTACCAACGTCCGACCCTCGACGATACCTGAGCATCTAAAAAGCAAGCTGATCAGAGCATTCAGCAAACTGCCTTGCTCCGTGATTTGGAAATGGGATGAAGACATTAAAGATTTGCCATACAACGTCAGACTTGGAAAATGGTTCCCTCAGGCAGCATTGTTAAGTAAGTTCCAAGTGTTGATGAAAATTTTAAGTTTTAATTAGTTAGTCCTACACCGAATTGTTTGGTATGATTTTCTGTCTCCGATGGTAAACTGTAGCTAATTAACTACACATTATTAAAAATACTAATAATATTGTAAACTTAACTTAGTGCTCATGCATCAACAACGTCATCAGTAGTGTACAGTGCATATTTGCTTCCGAATTGATCAACCGATTTCGATGCGGTTTTCAAAAAAGTGTTTGTTTATACTTAGGAGGTTTTAGTATATTATTAAAGCGACTTCAAAAAAAGAGGGGGTTTTTAGTCGGTTTTTTTAAACGTAGTTTATATAATTATGTAAAAGTACCCTACCTATATTCTCTTTTTTTTTCAGATCACCCGAACGTCAACCTCTTTATAAGCCAGTGTAGCCAGCAGTCTATCGACGAGGCTATAGCAGCAGCAGTACCAGTGCTCGGTCTGCCGCAGTCAGGAGACCAGTGGCGGAATGCTGAGCTGTTGGTACATCATCAAGTTGGTGCCACTGTCGACTTGGAAACGATAGGAGATGAAGAGCTGAGAAACATTATTGAGTTTACTATGAAAAATCAAAGGTATCTATAAAAATATTTACAACTAGCGGTGCCCACGACTTCGTCCGCCTATAATAGTGATTCACAGCTCCTCCCCGTAGGTGGTAGCGTAATAATATGTAGCCTATATGTTGATCCGATCTGTTACTAATATTCATACAAAATTTGAAATAAATCCATGTAGTACTTTGAGATGAGTTTAGCCCGGACATACATACAGACAAACAGACAAAAATCCTAAAAACCATGTTTAGCTCCGGTGTCGCTTATAAATGCCGCCCCAAGCATACTTTTCAAAAAATATGCAATATAGGTACAGTTTTCACTTTCCTACGTTTTTTGAAGATACAGAAGATATAGATATAGATCCAAGCAATGAAGTCATTTTCAGTGAAGGGATTTCTAATGGTTGTGTTGTAATTTCTAATTGACTGGTTCGGCGGCGAGTCACTTAAGGGGCCAGTAGAATACCGCCGCAAGGCCCTGTCTTGTACATGCTGAACTCCCATTTCACCTCAGACTCGAGACATGAACATTCTATCTATCTGGTCTTGTCACTTGTTTTTTAGTTTGGGCAATAAAGTTTATTTTCTTTCTTTCTTTTTCTATTGTTTTACATCTAAGCCGCTGAGCTAAAATTTGATCTGAAAACAGATAAGTCTTAAAATCCTATAGGTGTGTAATATCTAGTCACTAGCATGAGAATCGAATACAGTATTTTCAGACTATTTATGACCTTCATAAGTAATAGTCTATATCTTGCAAACTTCCATTGCTATGACAGACAGAGATGACACCAATAAAACACCAAACAAAATTATGTAAAACACATATTTCCTTTCAGCTACCGCACCAACATGCATCGCCTGCGCACCGCAATATTTGACGCACCAGCGTCTGCGCCGGTCCGAGCAGCAGACGCCATAGAATACGTACTACGTCACTCATCAGCGATGATCGTGTCACCTTCAAGGCATGTTCCTTGGTTCCAGTACTTTGAAATTGAACTGTTAATTATTGTTACTACTATTCTTTGTGTCAAAATCTTTGTTTTGTATAAATTGTTGCGGTATCTATTTAGAGAAATGTTTCAAAAGTGGCCGTGTACTGCTTTGTAAGTAAGATATTCATGTATTCAAAGATGGAAAGAAAGCATAGAAATAAAATTCAAAAGATTTCCAATAAAATATACCTATTTCTTATAACGGGGAAATCTTCAAATGGTGTCTAGTTTTTTTGGGGAGAACAAACTTCCCTAGTTTGTTCTCCCCAATTGTGTGTGATTCCTACCTCACTAAAACCACCCCGGTAGCCACCATCATCACCTATAAGAGGCACCGAGTCCTCTATAATAGACCTGCTCCAGAACAACCAAAAAACTATCTCTGGGGTGTAAACTATCACTAGGGAGAGGTGTATATAAAATATCCCTACGATTTACACACATGAACTATTCGAGAAAAGTTCAACTAGTTTCAAGACACACCGGGGCTCATATTCAAAAGCAAACCCACGTGCAAAACCGTTTATTTCAATTAAACTAGCACTTTAGCTAGGTATTTACTGCAAAGACATTATTGTAATGTTGTTAATGTACGGTAAATTAATTAATTCTTATATGATGTCATACTACCCAATTAACACACCACCATTTTCTTGAAATCAGTAGATACTTTATTGACAACAATAAAACTATTTCAGTAAAATATAACAGTGTTTCATTGTAATCACTTCCCGAGTTCCCGTAATCGTCCGAGGGAACTGCGATATTATTGGTCCATAATCTAAATTGGGTCGAGAATAAGACGCTCGAATGGGGGAAATTGCTCGAAATTGATATTACGCTTACAACGCCGCTTGGGTATAATAATTGATGTTATTTTTGCTTTTTGGCCAAATAGACAAGTTTCGGGTAGACGAAACATCGAGTATTGTTTTTAGACGACTCGAAACCTTAAGCCTATTGTAACACCTTATTCATTTTATGGTATGCAAACAAAATAAATGAATGAACGAAGGATTTTTTTATATTTGATTTTCCGGCGCTTGGCGACTACCTCGCGTGGTGGCAAGCGATGATGCGGCCTACGATGGAGTACGTCTGCCCATAAGCAACCTATTCACTCGGGCCTTGAAGACATCCAAAGTATACCCTTCAGGAACAAAGACTCTGGTTAAAAATTCCACTTCTTAGAGTGTTTTATAAGTGAGACTTATGCCAAGTCTGACTGGATAAGGCTCAATATCTTGAAGACCTACTCGTAATGATCAAGACATGTTAGCTTAAGTCTGATCTTGTTCTAGGGTGCTTAAAAATCTTGCGATGTCATCAAGAAGTCGTGACTAAACTACCTACCATATAACACGCCTTTTATCCCCAAAGAGATAGAGGTGCACATTACGACGCTTAATGCCACACCCACTTTTCACTATTAATATAACATTAATAATCCTACGTAATAGGGGGTGGGCTTATTACCGGGCACAATTCAAGACTCTGTGCTACTATTGGGATTAAAAAAAAAAACAGTAATACTTTGCCTGGCCCGGGAATCAAAACCAAGACCCCTTGTCCGGCTGTCGCACTTGCGACCACTCGGCCAAGTAAGTCCTAACTAAAGAATATCAGGATTTCACCACCCTCCTAGAACCACAACCTCTGTAAAGAATACTTTTGATGGTTGAAGAAGAATATAATAACCAAATGAAAATATGAATACTTATAATTCCATATATTTTTAACGCCTACATATTTACGTAAGATAAAAGTAAACACCGTGTCGTGTAATTTGCATACCGATCACGTTCGCTGCCTAATATCGTGTCACGCTGTCTAAGGGACTAATGAGCGCACATGTCACTTCGTGTTCTCAGCGAAGACGCAGGTAATCCGGAATGTTTGCTCAATATATGTGTCGTAGGATAATTTGATACTTCGAATCTTCGCGGAAATCCTAGGCGTTTTGCGAAAACGCGGATAATTAGACATAGGCGAAAAAATATCAAATCTTACTGGACAAAGTCAGGATTTTTGCGGAAATACTCGTTACTATAGTAAGATTTGATGTGCTCAACACTGATTGGCTACAATTTTGTTTGCTGACTTCTAATTGGTTCCTAGTTTGCCGATGATTAACTTCAAGTATTGTATCATAGAGTTATGAAGGCTTAGAATAGGTGAGAAAGGAAAATCGTAGACAATCAGTGTTCAGCACATCAAATCTTACTATACTAACGAGTATTTTCGCAAAAATCCTGACTTTGTCCAGTAAGATTTGATAATTTTTCGCCTATGTCTAATTATCCGCGTTTTTGCAAAACCCCTAGGATTTCCGCGAAGATTCGAAGTATCAAATTATCCTACGACATATGTATGGCTTAGGAATTTAGAAGCGATTTTCCAATGTTTCTGGAACACCAAAATTAATTCGGGAGAATCTAGGGAGATTGTTGGAAAGGTTTAGGTTTTAGAGACATGCATTTCCAAGAGGCGATTACTTTCAGCAAAAAGCACATAGGTACCTAATTATTATAATTTTTTAAATCCTATAATTTGTGGTCTCAGACCAGCTCCAAGCTCTCCATCAACAGCCTTCCATTCGTCTCTCGATAAGCATTGCGCCAATTCATAAAAACTGTTCGAAGAACATCGTTAAAATAGGTTTGACATTTTATCAATGACCATTCTAATCCAAGGTCACTCCGACCTCGTCCTTCAAATGGCTAATGTCCTTTAAGGGGTGTGCGTCTATGAGGGTTATGTAAATGACGTCATTTTTAAGCAACGGCCTCTAGTTTTTGAGATATTGTCAAAATTGTAAAATAAATGACAAAACATTATCTACTCTACCACAACTATTACCATAACATGGCGAGCTAGTTTATGGTTCGTAAATGTTGTTATAAAATTCTTTATAGTTAGTAGCGTATATTAGTTATTTCGCTATAAAACGCAGTTTCCTAGTTAAAATTGGGTAGCAATTTTTGTCCCACCAGTGGTTTCGTCCACTTTGAAATTAAGTGTATAATTATGTTAAGTGAATACTAGATGACCCGACCAACTTCGTACCGCCTAAAGTATTTTTCTCACCTTTTAAACCTTCCCTGGACTTCCACGAACATTTCAAGACCAAAATTAGCCAAATCGGTTCAGCCGTTCTCGAGTTCTACCGAGACTAACGAACGGAATTTCTTTTTTATTTACATAGATTCCATATTTTTTTCAACAAAAAATATCCGAGTACATCGAATACTAAGTGTTCCAAGTATTTTTGCATAAACAGGTAAGGAGAAACTTCTCATTAAAATGTATGAAGCTCGTTATCAGAACTCATCGAGATTATCAGAATAAACATCTGAAAATTGTATTTGATGTCGTAGAAATGATAAATATTAACAGATTATCCAATAAACATGTTTATTTTCTTTGTAACTTTACCAAGAATTGTTTGTTTAAAATGATGGAAGAATGTAAAACGTATCGTATCATCTTTCATTAACTAAGTAGGTCTTCAATCAAGTCAGGTTTAGAGGACGTCTGTTGTGACAGATAAAGCGAAGTCAGAACTTTATCTTGTTAAAATGTAATCGATTTACTCAGGTAAATAAAACAAAACTTTATCAATATGTGACAGTCTTTATTGTTATTTTATTTAGCTTAATAACAATGTACAGCGTCTTATATAAACATTGTACATAATTAAACATTTAGGAATACACATAACTAAGGCATCAACGTTACAAATCACAAGAATAGGTAATCTCTAAGATTTAGACATGAATCGGTGAGTTATTGAGATAAAAAAGCCTCTTAGAAATATAATGATATGATAACATTTTATGAAACCTAAATTAAGTATGTTTAAACACAAGGAGAAACAAATTTTCGTAAATGACAGCGGTATTTTTCGCTCGCTAAAGCGACATTGTATACCGTATGTTTGAATGCAGAACCAACATAACTTGATCTTTCTGAACTTTGCTATAATCGTACCAATTCCGTCATTCGCTTGTCAAAACTTAACACCTTCTCATTACACAGCTGACGTCAGAGAGGTCAAGTTATATTGGATGTGTCTACAGTCAACTAGGTACAATGAATTTCACTCCCAATGCAATATGGCGGGCAATCTTCAAGATTTCCGACTGAATAAAGCAGATAACGTATAATATCGTTAAGAAAACTCGCACATTTTCTCTTTGTACTGATTTTTCTTCGACAAAAGCAATGATTAAATGCAACGATGAATCTTAGCTTTTATTTATATCGAAATCTCGACAATTATTAGCTTAGCTCAAGATTGTTCAAAGAAATTCTCGTGCCAGCAATCTTAGTATTTAAATTGCGTTAGTTACAGATGACGAAACAGATTTTTCGACTTAAAATTTCCAGTCTAGCATTCAAAATTTGTAAAATATACTTTAGTAACTGAATTTAAATATTATTTTGCATCGTTTTACTCAGAATATTCTGGCATTTATAAATCAAATGCGAAGTTTGAACAGGATTACACAAATCGGGTCGGTCACAAATTACATTGCTAAGTGAAATTCATTGTATTCTCATCAAGCGACATTCAACAGCGATAATGGGTAACTAGGGCCGATTCCTCAACTATTTTGACCTGGGACTTTGGGACCGATAATCTTATAGTTCTTATAGTTATATAACAACTTTGTCTATAGTTTTAATTAACGACAAGTTTTGGTTGGAGGAGTTTTTGTTCGTAATTTTGATGTATTGGGGTTTAGAGTCCGTATTTATTTATGGTTTGTATAACAATGAAGAAATAAACTTGGTTTGCTATGGTAAACTAATACGTATGCTCATGAAGTTTGTATATCCTTTTATCACGTTGAGAGATCAAGTAATTCTAGCATGTAATTGTGTAATACACACAATTTTAGACAATATTGTAAAAACTGATACGTTTTTGCATCTCAGCACTATATGGTAGTTGAAAAACCTTCATTGTCCTGCAATAACACCAGATTTAGAACGAAAACAATGTAAATATGATAAACAAAACACACTGATATCTACTATCATTAAAACTCGTTGTAATAACAATTTTGTTCTATTAGTAGAACAATAACCAAGATTGTCTTTTATCAAACAATAATGTCATACACAGCGTTACCCAAACACCAGGCCATCAAAATAAAATACCGGGTTCTCTACTAATTATTATCGATGCAACTACGTAGGTAGGTACTAATACAACTCCTAAATTTTACGTTTTACAACTTCGATATACGAGTACTTTTTACTATTAGAATGGAATCTTATCAAAACATAACATCACGCCTTTTATCCCCGAAGGGGTAGGCAGAGGTGCACACAGAAGCGACACCCACTATTTATGTTAGAGTCCCATGTAATAGGGGGTGACCCTATTGCCATACCGGGCACATTTCCAGACTCCATGCTACCACTGAGTTTTTTTTAAACTATCAAACAGCGCGAGGATACCTGTGACCGCAACCTATTTTTCTTTAATTGTGTGTTACTCAAAGGGTAAAACCCAGTTATACTTTGCCCGACCCAGGAATTGAACCCGAGACCCCTTGCCCGGCAGTCGCACTTGCGTACACTCGGCCAAAGAGGCAGTCTTATGAATCTTATCGTATGCTATATTACTTTCGCGAGCCTCATAGTGAATAGAAAAATCTGACGAAATAACGTGATTAATTTCAAGTTATAATAAGGGTTCATATTTGTGCACAGCATTGCACGAAACTAGTCCACATACCAGACAAGCAGTCAGGGCCGTGAGTAAGCCGTAAAAACATATAAATTAAATCTAATTGAATCATTTTGACCACGAAAGATAACAATAAATTACAGAGCCATGGTAGAATGTTTGGGAAACGCTGTCATATAATATTACGGTCCCATCAGTCTTGACCTTCAGAAACCATCAATCATGGTACATTTATAGCTAATGCTATGTGAAACTATACATAAAATATAGACGTATTGTGCCCCGTTTAGAATCGGCCGAGTGACTTGACAGTTTTACTTGGACAATATTTTAGTGTATTTGTTGTTGTTACGGTATGCTTCTATTAAATAAGTTTTATAGATAATTTAGACTATAATTATATCTCGACAGTGATTAATGGATCTTGCAAATAACATAGCAAATATTTGTATTGTCTCGCAGCATCAGTAATCACACACAATCTAGTAAAACTGTCTGAACACTGTTCCCTAAACTTTAGTAACATTTTTGAAACTATGGCGTATCAATAACAAAACAAATATGAATGAAAATGAAATAATGTGTTGCACACACAAGATGAAGCCTCGTTCACACTTATAAAGTCGTACCAGTGATTCAAGCCAGTCACTAGCCTAAATTATAACTGTAAACGAGGCTTAACAGTCTACCATTCAAAAAGGTATAATAAAAAAGTAAAAAATCCCATACAAGCAATATTAACCCACACTTTACTAATGACTCAACATGAGTCGTTTTAATGTCGAAATTATTTTCAACCGTAACGAGTTGGAAAGGAAATAGTCACACTCAAATAAAATTAATCTTTCCTGCTCATAGAATACCGTACATTTTCCTTTACAACCAGTTTTTACGTTACCTACACGTTTCTCTGTGATAAAAATATAATTATTTTACGTAGTAAATATTTATCTATTTGAAATATAGTGTAAATATGCAATCTGTATACTTTTTCTATGTAAAATATTGTGTGAAGGCACCGCTATTTGTACTGCTTAATGTATAAAATTTACTTAATTAAAAAACTACATTTTATTTACAATTCAATTAATATTACTATCTACTTATTTACATGGCACAAACTTTTGTTTTGTCGTACAAACTCCTTTTATTTAAACTAAAATATACTGGGATTTAATTATTTTTACATGTTTTAGTAGCATGGCACTGGATTCGTTACCTACAGCCTATAATTTAAAAAAATAACTAAATAAACTTACTTTTCTTTTTACAAAATACAAATCATGTCCTTTTAAACTTCTATTCTTTTTAATCTGTGGCTAAATGTCACATACCTCTTCCAGCCAATCACAACAGCGGAAATATAGACCACAGATTAAAAATAGTCATTCAATACACACTCATACTCGAGTTTGTTGTCAAAAACGTTCAACATTTTTAACAGTTTGTCAAAACCTTTGAATAAAATATAATACTTTAATATAAAATATAGAAAATATAACAATAAACGGAATAAAATGCAAAATTAAAATTCATTATACATTCTGGCAACATTTTCAAATGTCAGCTGCAACGAAATTATAGATCTCACGAAAAATATAATACAAATTATTATTTTAACAAATGAATAGTATGAAACTATGCATGTCATAAAAAATTCATTTCATTTCTATAAACAATAATTACAAAATAATTTGGAGGGATCCAATACACGCTTTCCATTATAGGAATAACTTTATAATAACTGAAAACTACTTTTTCATGAAGAGATTCCATTAAATCGGCGAGGAACTATAGTTTGGGCAATATAATGAAATAGGTTATTATGTACACACACAAGCACATTGAAATACACTTAAATATCAGATATTAAAAAAATACAATAAAAGAAATTTAGAAGTAATTCAATGTGCTTATATCAAACTTGGTCATTAACTTTGCGCATGCACATGTAAACTGAGTCAACATAAAAATATTAGCACGTGTATATATACTATTGGCAGTTCAAAAACACTCTTTATTCTACACAAACAAGAACCAAAATAGTCACCATTTATTCAAAAAATAGTTTTTTCTTGTCCATACTTTTATTTCAAACACCATTTATTCTATCACAGGCTTTAAACACAACCGCACTAACACCAGCCTCTTCGAATTAATGAATAAAGTATATCCAACCTTATTAATATCACTATAAAGTTCAAAACTCCTTGTCTTTTCTAGTCAAAAGCATCTCACTGATGCGTCATTGTAAAATGAGCTTTGTTTCTTGAAGGTTTAAGTTGAAATTACTGTACACAAGTACAAGTCGTAAGCTTCAATCAGTGCTGCAACGATGAACAAAAACAACATCATTGGAAAATGAGCTCTGTTCAATTCAGATTAAAGTTGAAATTCCTTCGGCAACATTGTTAAACTATTCTTCGTCATAATGAAAAGAGCTCTATTACTTTCAAATTAAAGTTGAAAAATCCATACCTTTGTTCAATAAAACTTGTCTTCTTCGATATCTAAGTTGTTTTTGTTGTTTGGTTGGTTTGAATGTCTTCGTAAAGTGCCGAGGGAATCGTACTCGTTCGCGATGGCTTTCGGGTATAGTTTGGGAGTCGTAGCCGCTGTGTTGTGGTTGTTCGCGTTTGATATGTTGTTGCTTTTCGATAAAAGGAGACCGCTAGTACTGCCGATGCCCGTGAAAGATGGTTGGCGTTTCGCTTTTCGCGGCTGTGAATGAGAGTATGATGTTAGAAATTTAATCTTATTCAGAGTAAAAATAATGCTAATTATTTAGCCAATGGGTTAATCCCTGAAAGCCTCGACATTCATCTTAGGAGACTGACGTTAGGCGGAAAGATCAACGGCCTGATACAAAAGGCAGTTCTCCTAAAAACGGCACGTATCGTGAGGACATTTCTGTCTCTTGCCGTGGTCTCTTGAGCCCTAACCACCAGTAGCTCGGACCATGCTCCCACTACCGGTCGGCTTCTTTTTTTAATATTTTTAATATTACTTTTTTGTTTTTGTTACGTAGTAATTAAAAATGAATTTTATAGAGGATTTTAAATAAATATATGAAAATGGATGAAACAAAAATAAAATATGTAAATAAGCAACTTACAACTTCTTTGAGCGGCACAGTGACGTAGCTATTCTGTTTGGCAGTGATATAGTGCGGGCTGGACGGCACGCGGTGTTGCTTGTTCCACGGCATCCTGGTCCCGCGCCGCTGGCAGAATATTACACCCGCCAGGCAGACTAGACAACCTGTAGTTTAAAAAAATATATTACTTGTTATTACCGCTTACCCGCTCTGCTCATCTCCTATTAATCGCAGCGTGATGTTTTATAGTCTATAATAGCCTTCCTCGATAAATGCACTATCCTATACAAAAATATTTTTTCAAATCGGGGCAGTAGTACCGCATCTACATTTCTTTTTGATAAAGGTACTTATCAAAAAAAACTTATCATGTTCCAACAACGGTAATTATTAAAAAAATAAAAATTAAAATACGAAAATAAATATCAAAAAGAATTAAAAAAAAATGTGGTCAAGTTGTGCCTTAACCAATTTTGTGTGTTCCATCCTTGTCAAGGGGAGTGCTAACCGTCTCTCCTTTCAATAGACACGACAAAATTCGTCGAAATTATACCAGTGTACTAACTTCGATGAAAACTTAACTAACGCGATCTAGAACTTTTAATTAAAAAACCTTCAAAGCCATAAAAAACTACCAAACATATCTTTAAAAACTGTAGACAATACTCTAATCTACTCATATTTAATAACAAATAAACAAAAATTATAAAAGAAAACCATAAAAAATCAAAATATAACATTGAATCGCAACACATTTTAGTACAGCGCCATCTATGATCACGCGGTGGAACTGCGTAGTAAATTAAAACTCACCCATGGCAAAGGCTCCAACGACGCAGCCTATAATACTGCCAATGCTGAGAGTCTCATTGTTGCCCATAGTGACGAATGAGGCCATCTCTACGTTTTGGCTGTAAGCTGGCATCGCGTATAGTTCTGTTGAAAATGTTCTTTTGTTAGGAGACTGTATGTACATTTTTGATGGAAAACATATTTACGTAAATATGTAGTTTTGATCTAACATAAATACAATACTTAGGGAAAAGAGACAAAAAAAACTAAGGTGAATTCATATCATATTAAAATTCTAAGATGTTCTACAGTCTTATACGCAATATTATGTAGGCAACAGCAACAGCATACTTTCCCAGTGACTGTATACATATATTTTTCCAGTGGCAGTACACCTTATTTTCAATCTTAATTATAACGAATGGACAGACATTCAATATAAAACCAACCAGCATACAAGTCGTATTGATATCTAATTTGTTTTCTTATAAACACACCATTTACAACTACCAATTTCTTACTCAAAAATGACATACCATTGTCAATATCCTGGTTATCATCAGAGCACCTGGCAACCTGGAGCTGTGCCCCTAGACATGCCCCGGCCAGACATGCTCGCTTCCTGATCCGCTCCCCGCCTGTACAGTCTTCCCAAGGTCCCCATTCACCCCAGCCCGCTTCTGAGCCTAAAGGAATAATAACATGTTAGTGTTTTTAAAAGTTTTTCTAGAGATTTAATATAGAGCTTCGGACAATACTCCGTATCTCAGTCATACGAATCTATACAACAGTCATTACGATTAAGTTTAACCAAGAATACAGTGGCTTCCTTAGCCATTTTAAGCCATGTAAAATCGAAACAGTTTTGTATGGTAATTAGCAAATAGGATTAGTACAATTTCCAACATGGCTCAGAAAGTCTAAAGGCCTGTTTCACAATATCTGGATAACTGTTGTCTACCAAATAGATTTGGATTAATAACGTAATTTGTATGAACTATTTGTCACATAAGTTTATCAGGTACTTATATATAGAAGTGGTGAAACCGGCGCTTAGTCTTGGGATCTTAGGCTATCAATCCATAGTTATATTATAAATGCGAAAGTTTATGAGCATGTGTGTTTTTTACTCTTTCACTAAAAAGTTAGTACAGAGATTATATTTTAGTCTGATAACACTTGAGGTGAAAGTATTTTTTTTTTACACGTTGCCCCACACTAGGATTTTCTCCTGTGTCGTGGGTGCGTTTACAAACATACAAGTTCACATACACAAGTTAAAGATCACTGGAAGAAACTATACTAGTTTAACAATCCTTACAAATATTATAAATCGGAACACTTTCCGATTTATAATATTTGTAAGTACAAACTCACTAGTTTGTTTGTTTGTTTGTTCCGCTTTCACGCCATAACTACTAAACCGATTGCTTTGAATTTTTGCAGATGTATAGTTAGAAGTCCGGATTAAATAATAGGGTACTTTTTATCCCGGAAAAATTTGATATTCCCGAGGGAAAACAAAAGTATTGGTATAGATGGCGCTGTGTGTTTTTTTATATGTCACATTGGCTTTTTATCCTTTTGTGACGCGAGCGAAGCCGCGGGTAAAAGCTAGTATGTTCATAAAATGTTAGTATACCTGCACAATTCTTAACACAGACGCGTCGCTCCAGCGCGGCCCACTCGTCCCCGTCGCCGGCGCAGCCCTCGGGCGACAGACACGTGCGCGCGCGCGTGCGGTGGCCCGCCGCGCTGCTGGCCGCCGCCGGGCAATCGCCGCGACACTCGCTCCACTCGCTCCAACATGACCACTCTCCTGGTAAACATGGGGTGGGATTAGCACTGGGACCGAGACATATTCATTTGAAAATAAGACTATTTTCCTGTGTCGTAAGTGTGTTTACAAACAAACGTACATCAGGCCCAGATCTGAAAAAAGTATTATTTTTTGAGCTACGGTTTTCTTAATATTCCTGAAAACAACATGGAATTCGGAATTATGCCGAGAATATAGCAATAGATTTGTCCTTAACAGAACTGGTGAAAATTGTGTCTTATATTGTACATGATGTATACTTACCCTTTGGGTTTAAAAATTAAATAATATGAAGTATCGTTATGCTATTTGTCATGTTCCAAAACTTCTACTCATTCTTATCAATAAGTAAACTTACCAGTACAAGCCAGCTTATTACAAGCCTGCAGCATCTCACTAGGTCCGTGACACTGTCCATGTTTGAGACACCTCCTAGTCCTCCTCTGATGCCCTCCTCCGCAAGAGACGGAGCATGCCTCCCAGGCCCCCCAGGCCTCCCAGCCGACCTCATTGTCAGATATAGGCTCACTACTACAGCGGCCGCGGGAGTTACAGTAGCGTTCGTCTTCGCGGACCATTGAGAGCTGGTGGATAGAAAATAGGATTTTACATAATAAGGTTTATAATTGAACACAGTTAACAGTAATTTTGAGTACAACAGTCGTTTACGAAATAGTAGTATTTTATTGAAATATGGTTTAAACTGGTTTAAACAGTGGCGTAACTACAGGGTAACAAGTTAGCAAAATGCCACGGGTCCCCAGCTGGAAAGCGACTCCGTTCAGAGGTTATCATCTAAACTAAATTTTTAATATTTGTTAGGCCTCCACTTCGATGACATTGCCACAGGCTTCATCGGTATAATTACGCCACTAAGTTTAAATACAAGCTGCTAAGAAATTTATGCATACCTTCAGTTGCTCAGGAGATGGAGCTCTGCATTGGAACTTAAATCTCTTTTCAGTGTAACTTCCATCTGATCCGTTGCCTGTTGATTGACAAAGTAACATTATGAGTTTTGATCATTCCAATATTTGTTTAAATCATAAAGAAGCTGGCAAAACGCCTTCGAAATTATTTAGCTTTTATGTGCTATCTTCAAAAAATATTTAATATGTTAATGAATCAGAAATACCTGATGCAAATAAGTCCCTATTTTCACTGTTTTAGCAAAAACATAATTATTATAAGACTGCGTTTGCGTACTTACCAGGTATCTGGACCCAAGGTGACCATGCAGTGGCCTTCCTGACCTCACAGGGTGCCATATCACAGGCCTGTCTCTCAGTAGTCAGTCCCTCACAGTCGGATCCTCCATTTTTAGGTGTGGGGTTGTTACACTCCCTGTGTCTTTCCTTCCACCCTCCAGAGGGACCACATCCAGGACCACCCGATGCTGTACAAGTAGACCAAGGACCCCAGTCTGACCAGCCACCGTCTACGGCTGCGAGATTTGGGTCTGAAAGTATAAATAAGAATGTCCAAAACACATAAATTGGTATCGTTCTTAAGTGCCTGTAATAGCATATTGAATTCAGTTAAATCTTAGACTTAGTGCTGAACAGTTTAAAAAACCATATTGAGTACTTTTTATGATAAAAAACAGATTATGTTCGTCAAACCTCAACAAGTCTTTATTTTTTAATAGGTAGCAACTACCCTTTCAAACTAAAATCTTCTAAAACATAACCAAAACACTGTTCTTTAATTATAATCAATCGATTTTAAACTCAATACTAACCGGGGCAGGGTGGCAGATTGCAGTAGACATCATCAATATCGAGTCCGACACAGACTCTGCCTCCAAACTTAGGTTCTGGCGACGTACACGTGCGGCGCCGCGACTTGATGGCGATGCCACACGACGCCGAGCACTTCGACCAACCCGACCAACTCGACCACCCGCCGTGGACGGTGCAGTTGGTCACTGATATACTGGCGCCTGGGGGTAAAATTAAGGTTATTTTTAGTGTCATCAACAGCCTACAAGTGTCCACTACTGAGCAAAAGCCTTTATTTACTAGTCATAACGGTTGATAAGTAACAATTATCAACATGGTTACTCAAGGCGGATTGGCGATTTCAAACTTTATTATATTTTATTAGAAATAATAGAAATCCAGGTTTCCTTACGATGTTTTCTTTCACCATAATATGTCAATAGTGTCTAAATATACTTAGTCTAAATATCCAACTATTGTTTAATTAAAGAGACAAACGTTAAGTACATTTAAAATGTATCAATGTTTAACAAAATGTTAATAGTAAGTCTTATGTGATATTACTTTTTTTATGGTATAAGCCGGTATACGGATCGCCTGATGGTAAACAATCATCGCCGCCCATAGACACCTCAAACACCAAGGCGTTTCAAGTGCGTTACCGGCCTTTTGGAAATTGGGAGTTTGAGGGTTGTGGAGGATTCGGTAATTGGGGAGGGGGGAGGGGGGTGTAATTGAGCCTCCGGTAACCTCACTCACACGACGAAACACAAAGTAATCGTTGTTTCACATCGGTATTCTGCGAGGCCGTGTTATCACTCCGGTGGAGCCGGCTCATGCGTGCCGAAGCTTGACACTTCGAGACTTAAAGAGGAAAAGTCTTTACAATAAGTATAAATTAAATCATACATACCATCACAGGCTTGTCCGCCATAAGCCGGTCTAGGGTTGTCACAGCGCCGGGTCCGACAGTGGCACATGTCTGGCTTGTTGTCGTCGTACAGCGACTGCGACGTGCCGTCCTGCATGCACGGCTCCCACTCCGACCAGCTCGACCAACCACCGTCCACTGACGAAATTGGAAATGGTGAGTCAAATTGCAATTTTAACTATACTTACGTACAAAGCCTAGTCACATTGACCAAAATATAGAACTAACCATGGAATGACAGAGGGTAACTTATTTGGTTTGTTAAATATATACGATATTTCACGACAATTTTGGTATATCGAATATTATTATTTCATAAAAGTTTTCGATTTTATCAATTACTGTTGGTGGTAAAGTGGCGACAAACACTGGCAAAACTTTTTCAAGTTAGAGTATCACGAATTTAGAAATGATAAAGTAGGACTTTACTCCAGTAACACATAAATATCATCACGCTGTCTCTGATTGGCGTAAGTAAAGACCTTAGAACGCAACACGATTCTAACATTCATTTTTCACTTTATCAATCTTTTCATACATGCTTTAGACGCTAATAATATAAAAAATATTTCAAACGAACCTGGAGCATCTATAGCTGGACAAGCGCTAGTATCCTGTTTGAAGGCAGGGTCCCCAATCCTCCCTGCGGCCGCGACGCAGAGCTCGCGCGCGTCGTCCCAGCCGCAGTGCGGGTCCCCGGCCAGCACACAGCCTGACCTACTCGCGTAGCGGGTGCAACGTGCCCCTGAGATGCGGTATATACCTGATCTACCGCCTATGTAGATTGACATCTGGAAGAAAAGTATAGATGGATATTATAACCCAAAATACATTTTCGTGAACTTGTACGGTAACCAAAGACCTATCTTAAGTTGCAATTATGCTATTAACTCGTCGAGTACCGGTTTTATAGACACAATTAAAGAACAATAGGTCGCGGTCACCGGTGACCGCTTGGTGTTTGACAGTTTAATTAGCTACAAGTATAACATACTAGGAGTCTATATTAAATAAATTGCCTACGACGCCCTCTACCGACTTATGTATTAAAAGGAAATAGTCTAAATGTTTAATGCAGAAATTAGTAGACAGAAACCTCATTTCATATATGAAACTTAACAAACTGATATCTTTCAACGTCCTTGCTGATATCATAACAAAAATCTACTCACAGTATCCTTAACAAACTGCATGGTGAGAACCTCAAAGCTATGATTCTTGCTATTAAGGTTCCATCTCTCAACCAAACACGCGCCATCCAGCTTCGGCAATACTGACAACTTCAGCACGTTAGACTCCTGAGTCGCGACGTAGAGTACCAATTGCTTTTCAATATTCTTTGCACTCGTGACGTCAACGGTGAGATGGGTGAATCTTTCTGACGTTAGCTTGAAGATTGGTTCTCCTGATACTGGTTGGACTGCTTCATACATTAGGTGGTAGCGATGGTATTCTATGGCTTCGTTTATTCTGTAATAGATTAGGAATTTTTAGTTGCTTGAAAGATTAGAGGTAACGTTATTTTTCAGTAGATTGTTTGCTTCTGAGATATTCGCGTTTTTGATGCTAAAGGAGAAGTGAGTAGCGATTTTAATTTAACTTTAAATGCAAATAAAAATTGTCGGTCACAGTAAAGTTAAAATAATCATATTTTTGGCTTTGGTATCGATTGTAGATCACGCTCAAGCATTATTTAAAAAAATATTCGACAGTTTTCACTCTGCTACGATTTTATTTAAGTATTATGTATCTGTAACGCTTCTACGAATATGGAATCGTTAATAGTTGTTATTTTCCAATGTTTACTTTTGTAACATTTCCTAATATGCTCTCGCGCGCCTCCCGTACACACAGGTAAACGCGCGTTCTCGTACACACGGGTAAATATTTTAATAGACAAGCGAAACAACTATTCTGTTCAATCAAATAAAGAACGGGTCGCAAACTTGAAAATAAATATACGTCGCAGAAAAAATATCCAATCGGTGCGCGTTTCTCGTACACCCGTGTGTACAATTGCGCAAGGGGCACTGAACTCTCTCGTACACCCGTGTGTACGAGAAACACGCGAGAGGATATATTACTTTCAGTACAATAAAATCACACTTATTCAAAGTAATAACTTCTTACCTAGAATCCGGCACACATTTGAAATGGTCTCTAGCCTGTTTAGAAGGTGACCGTGGTTCCCATGTTGAAGTGGGTCTGTCCTGTACCTTGTACGGACCTTCGAACGCCGCGGTGATGTCCGACATGTTGTACACACATACTGCACTGCCGACTATACTGTTCCTGTAAACGAAAATATTTTGTTTATAATGATATTGAACATTGGGTTTACCACTAAAGTCAAGCCAAAAGGAATATAATAGTGTGTCTATTTATGCGTAAACATCTAAAATCAGAGGTCAAACTAGTTAGCTGTAGGAATCAAAGAAATATCGTCTTTAAAATACAGATACCATGAAAGGGTCAGATTCATCTGGGATAAGCTTGCAGCACATTTCAAAGTAAGAAATCTGAAGCAGCAATCAGCGAAAGGACCGAAATTGTGAAATCTGATGCATTTTATGATTCAGCAATCCACTTTATTATTACAGATAAAAATCGAGAAGATATTAATTAATGTTTATTGCCGTCGAGACGCACAATAACTATTTAAACAACACAACCGCTAACTCAGGTCAGTAATAAACAAAGTAAAATAATCTTACGTAGGTGTAGTGAACGTAGCAACAAGTATCTTCTCCTGCGGCAAGTACTCCACACTCTGCACCTCATCATAGTTGAAGGGAACGTCTCCAGGCACTGAGCACTTCAGCCGAGCCTTGAGGAACGTGCTCCAACTGTCCTTCATCACCAAGTAGCCACCTGGATCGTTCTTACACACTCTGGCGATGCGCGAGTAGATTATCTGGAAGAGAAAATTGATTTTTATATCCCAGCCTTAACAGTCTATATATTGGACATTATTGACATAATCTGAACAAAATAATCGCCGCTTGTCCCTAACTTATCAGGGTTTAACCAATGTCTGTTATACATTAAACTGTCAAACACGGCGAGGACACCGGTGACCACAACCTATTGTTCTTTAATTGTGTCTATAATGACGGTACTCAAAGGTTAATACCCTTAGGCGTTAAATATGCGTTAAGTATGTTCTAGAACACTACCGTTTCCAACCCTAGAAAACTACTATTTTGTGTTTCTTAAGTCTCTAGAGTCACCTAGAATTTAATCTTTAATCTCGTGGATTCTCAGTGAATTATTTTTCTATACAATATCGTTACGATCATTCCTTGATTGATAATTCATCATTACATCAAGATCATTAATTATTACATCAAGATCATTAATTATCACATCAATATTAATATGAGTCAATTACTTATCACATAAAAAATACTACATGACATGATCACACAGTCCATCAGTACACCTGACCCAGTTTTTCAAAAACAATAAAATTGATATAGATCATATAAATAGGGAGACAATTGGCAAATTGGCAGTGGCGACATAATGAGGGTCATAACCTCTTCCGGAGTGACGAGATACTGTTTCTATCATGCGAGGGACTAGGAGGGACCCTAACGTACCTTCATATGGTAGGTACAGGGTACAGGCACCATAGTGATGGGTTTTATTATTATAATAAATCAGGTAAAAATGTGAACGTCTGCCTACTATTTAAGATATTACTAAAACACGTGACGTTTTGATATGAGAAATCTGAAATGATTTAAGTTAGATGCACATAACATAAGTGGAATGCTTTGCTTATATTACGCCGAGAAAATTACCTAAACTTTTTAATTGTAATTGTAATTTAAAGTGTCAAAATAATCTAATAGACTAATTTGTCATGAGATTCTGCAGGTAACCTTTAAGTCTAACAGTCGATTCCCATTATATATATAAAATATCAGAAAACTTTGTTAAGTACCACGATAGGAGTCACACAATCCATTACCCAATTCCTTTAAATAACGAGTTCACTTATAAATCGCTCAATCAAACCAAATGAACTACAAACCAATAAAACTTTATAGTGTACTGTTGACACTTGTAACAGACTTTCTTTAAACCCAGAAGGCCTAGTCTGATTTTTTTTACGTTAAAAACGATTCCATGGAGCATTCGATGGAGAGGGCTATGCTCGGAGTCTCTTTGAAGGATCGAATCCGAAATGAAGTGATCCGACAGAGAACCAAAGTTATCGACATAGCCCAAAGGATCAGTAAGCTGAAGTGGCAGTGGGCCGGTTACATTTGTCGAAGAACCGATAACCGTTGGGGTAACCCTGTTCTAGAGTGGAGACCGCGTCTAGGCAAACGGAGTGTAGGGCGCCCTCCAGCTAGGTGGAGTGACGACATCTGCAAGGTGGCTGGCAGTGGTTGGATGAGAAGAGCTGAAGACCGAGCTCAGTGGCGTGTTATAGGAGAGGCCTATGTCCAGCAGTGGACGAATACAGGCTGATGGTGATGATGATGATAAAACGATTCAAATGTTACCGCGTTCGGCGCTCTCTTTGTTTTATTAAATGAATAGGCCAATCAGAGGGCCGAACGTCATAAACAAACACGCGCTAGGCCCTCTGCATTAACCCAGTAAAACAAGGGACTTCAAACAGTCGTTACTGAGACAATAAATATATAAACACTGGGAGATCAATGACTGGTGTTTCGAAAGAGCATGTTGTCAACGGCCAATCAAACGGATGGATTGGGCAATAGGATCTGTACTTCTGAAGTACCTATATGGGAATAAATTAGTAGGTTTTTGTTTTCGATTGTTTTCATTAGATTATTAGGTACATCTATTGTGTCAATAGTTGAATAGTAGGTAAGGTAGGGTGAATGGGCCGGCTCAACCGTAATGATACCACAGCCTCACAGATAACTGACGTGAAACAACGCTTGCGTTGTGTTTCGTCATGTGAATGAGGTTACCGGAAGCCCAATTACACTCTTCCCCAATCTCCCCACTCCCTGAAGCTCCAGCAATCCTCAAATTCCTAATCCCGAAAAGGCCGGTTACGCACTGGTGTTCCAAGTGTCCGTGGACGCCGCCGATTATAATCAGGCGATCAGACGCATCGCCCATCGATCGATTATCCCATAAGAAAGTGCAAACTCATCCGTTATGAATTTGCTAAAGTTAGTATTTCTTACTTTAGAAAACGTAGGCCTGCCGAGAGAGTCTGAAGTCTTTTAAACATGCTCTGTGTTAAAAACCATGATTTTATTCGTTGCGTAAGTTTTTCTGAAGTAAACACATGGGGACTAGCTACAAACTGACGGAGACATCTGGTCATCATTAAATTACGTTCTTGTAAACAAATTCACACATAAAATCTGTAAGAACAAACTAACTGTTACACTTTCACAAAGAAACTCCAGCTTTACACTATCTCAATCTTTTAAGCTCATTTGCTGATATACATTTTTCCCCCCTTTTATACTACAATCTGTCGCCTTCTTTGGGACATTCAGCAGTACGCTGGACGTTACTGTAGTTAGCGTTTTCGGCATGTGACCTGTGTCACATCCTCTTCATAAATACAGTTTATTTAATGTGGTTTGATCACCTCTTGTGGCATTCTACGATTTATAATTCGCTACATACACTTATAAAAAAATGGATTAGAAGTTTATTTTTGAATTGCCTAGGAGTTAAATGAGTACAGAGATCACCCCATTCTTATTCTTAGCAATCAGCTCCATCTATAGACATCCGATACACCAACGACGTTACAAATCCATTGATTACTTTACAAAATCACTCTTTTGTGAACATTTCGATTATATCTCGTTAATTTCTCTACAACAGGTAGTATAGACGCCTCATCATCAACAGCCTATAAATGCCCACTGCTGAACAAAGCCTCTTCTCACACGGAGAAGGTTTGAGCATTAATCACAGTACATTAGTATAGACGCCTACCTTTCCACAATTCATGAACTCCACAGCGACTTCTCTGAACACGAAGTACACGAACTGGTCGTCTTCGAAGCTGCCCACGAACTGTGGCTCGTTCAGCCAGTTCAGGTCGTACTGGGTGGTGCGCAGCATGCCCAAGTCGTGGCTGGCTGCTCCCTGGCTCCTGCAGGGTGATAACAGTGGTTAATATTGTAAGTTTTAAAAACAAAGTCTATTCAATTAGATTAAAAATGACTTTTGATAGAAAAAAAAACAAAATGCCTCGTTGGCTGAGTGCGAAATGCGAGTGCCGGGCAAGGGGTCTCGGGTCCGATTCCCAGGTCGGACAGAGCATTAATGGGTTTTTAATAAAAAAAATCACAATAGTAGCACGGAATCTGGAATTGTGCCCGGTATATGACAATATGCTCACATATTACATAGGACACATCACATAAATCGGGAAAAGTGGGTGTTACATTGTAGTGGCATTAAGTGCCGTAATGTGCACCTCAGCCTACCGCTTCGGGGATAAAACGGCGTGATGTTATGTTATGTAAAGAGAAACATGTTGTTCTTGTACATGTGTTGGTCTTGTAGTAAACCTCTTGTATTTTGTTATGCATCAAAACAGATCCATTGCACATCCATCCGTTCGAAACTTGTAAATAAGTATTTCGTCTGAACTCCGGTGTGTTACTGAACTGCTGAACAGATTCAGACATAATTAATTGTTTAAATTAAGAAATATTCAGCAATTATGTTATGATTACAAGGTGATTTATGCTTTAATATAAAATTAATTTACATTCTATTTTAAAGAACATGATTGAAACGTTTACATTCAAACGAATTGACCTACTAAAATACAAACGTAATAAACCAATCAAAAATGAAATCTTAATTTAATATCTAACACTATAATGAAGTAAAGGTGGAGTTAATCTAATCAAACCTACTTGGATTGCGAGAACAGATAATAAATATTGACACGACCGATACAAGGACGAGAATCGATATAAAGCAATAAATCGCTGACCCGTAATCGATATCAAATTGGAACGGTGCACCGTGTCACTAGTATCTATGTACCATTTGTTTATTAGTAGCTAGAAATATGGTTTTGTATGAGTTTTGTAATATTTGTATAAATAATTGAAAATAGTATTCATACGCAATTTAAGAGATTTTAACACAAAACATTAGGTATAGCCTTACTAATATTATAAATCGGAAAGTGAGTTTGTTTGTTTATTCCGCTTTTACGCCGTAACTACTTAACCGATTGCTTTAAATTTTTGTAGACGTAAAGTTATAAGTCCGGATTAAATAATAGGGTACTTTTAATCCCGGAAAAATTTGATATTCTAGAGGGAAAACGAAATTATTGGTATAGATGGCGCTGTGAGTATTGGTATATGTCCAAAGGCTACTTTTTATCAAGAGTTCAAGAGGTTTTAGCACGTACATTCATATTATAGGTGCTTGTGCAATGTATGCCCTGATAACCCGGAGGTTTAAGACGTCCCCTTCTCATGCAGGAGGGTGCGGATTCGAAACCTACCAACGGCAAGTATCAATGTGACTGTTCCTAGTTATATGTACTTTTTAAGATTATTTAGACGCCACCGATCAACGGTGGAGTAAGACATCGTGAGGATACCTGGACTTATAATTTTTAATTATTAGTTTGAAATGGCCAACCCTCTCGAACCTTCTCTATGTGAGAAGAGGCCTTTGGTCAGTAGTGGCTACTTATAGGCTGTTGATTTGATGTGATGTGTAATGTGTAGGAACGAACCATAAATACATAATTATAGAAGTTAACACTCCAAACTGATATTCTTTTACAACTAGCACCAGCTTAATATTTTCTATTGTTATCGTAAAGTATATTCTATCTCCTCTCAATTAAGTTTATATTCACCTTCAAAGCAAGTACTAGTACAGAGTTATTTTAAAATAATCTCTATCTACTCCTCATAAAGTCTTCATTTACCTGCATATAGCGGTGTCAGAACTAGCGAAGTCGGTGGGGGTTCCAGCATAGTACTCCCCGTTGGAAGCCAGTATCGCAGTCACATTAGAATGAGGGTTGTAAGGGCAGCTCGCTACTCCAGTCGCCCATTCCGTCACTGTTTTTATTGACTCGATCTGTTGAAGAAGAGACATCATTAGTGTTGTTTATTGATAGCACGGTTGATGCGGTGGATGGGCAACCAGCTGCCGTGGACCGTGTCGCGGGTTCGGAGTAACTCGATCCACAAATTGTTGTGTCGGGTCTGGGTGTCATGTGCATGTGAAATTGTATGTTATTAAAGAAAGAAAGAAAAACCATTTATTTTGCTACGACACACAACAAGAATTTAGAAACACAAAAAAAGCCTATGGTGCGTCGCAGCGCAAACACGTTTTTAAAAATAATACAAAACAATAGTGAGTTGAATTTAGAAGGCCTAGTATAACGTTAACGTGATCGACAAGTTTATGACGTTCAGTCTTCTGATTGGTCTGTTCCAATTACCCAACCAGGACTAAACGCGGTGACGTTTCGATGGTGTTAACTTTAAACGTACTCTCACTAAGAATTTAGGTATTATTTGATGAAAAAAGGAAGATAATCAAAGAAAAAATGTGACATCAGACTTGAGTATTCAAGAATGGAATTGAGATGATGATAGGGTATGAAAATTAAAAATATAATTAGTCCGTAAGTTTAAGATAATGAAAAAATATTAGACACGTATTTTATTATTTTGTCTTATAATAAACCAATACTAAGATAAAACGAATCAAAGTTTAGGAGTGGGGGCTAAAACGTCATTTCTACGTATAAAATGTACATAGAAGTGACGTCACGCGACACTTCAAATCAATATATCGTCGAAAGTATTCGTTTCTGTCAGAAAATAAAAATACGTGTCTAATGATTTGAAATAATCTACCAGACGGACATTAAAATGAAAATTAGACATTTACCCTATCGTCCGTTTTGATTTTGCAATGATAATTCTTGAGTGACATCAAAATTTTCACTGTAAAATCAAAGCCGCTAGCTTCACTGACAAACATACGGACGGACAATTCAATTTTTGACGCTTCAAAAGTGCCTAATTAAGGATTAATTGAAATAAATGCTTTGACTTTGACTTTATATACGAAATAAAAAATATCATGTGATTTAACCTGAGTATTCCGACTACTACAAAATTCCCACGATAATTAATCACAATAGAATTACATGTACATTGTACATGACCAACACACGTGTAACCAACAATAGGTGTAGTGTAACATAATTTGAGTAACATCACTAAACTGTTAACAAATCCTTACAAAATACAACAAAACAGATAACAGTTTGGTCCAACTCAGTTAGCGCGTTGTCCAAAAAAAAATAAGAATAAAAAAACACTTACATTAACACAACACCAAGCCTTTCATCCCCGAAGGGGAAGGCAGATGTGCACTTTATGGCAGTTAATGGGGCATTCCACTTTGCGCACCTAAATGAAGCGCACCCAGACGAAGCGCACCTAAAGTATTCCACTTTGCGCACCTGTAGGTGCGCTTAAAATAAAAATTTTAAATAAATAGTTTTTCTATTCCACGAAGCGCACCTACGAATATCACTCGCATAGTGCGGAGACTAAGAAATAAAAATATCGATATAAGAACATATTTATTATTTAAAAGACTAACTTAAATACCTAACATCATTCAGTTTCATTATAATAATGTGACACAATATTGATATTTGTCCATGTTTTTATTGTAATTATGAAACAATCTGTGATTTTTTATGTTAAAGTAGAGTATTTTTATTGTTCACTAAACATGTAGCTATAAGAAAACTTCAACAGATCTTTATGTAAAACCATATTTACAATGTTTTTCATATTTGTCCATGTTTTTATTGTAATTATGAAACAATCTGTGATTTTTAATAGTAAGATTACAAAATCAAAATGACAAAATATTGTGTCACATTATTATAATGAAACTGACAGATGTTAGATATTTAAGTTAGTCTTTTAAATAATAAATATTTTCTTATATCGATATTTTTATTTCTTAGTCTCCGCACTATGCGAGTGATATTCGTAGGTGCGCTTCGTGGAATAGAAAAACTATTTATTTAAAATTTTTATTTTAAGCGCACCTACAGGTGCGCAAAGTGGAATAGTTTAGGTGCGCTTCGTCTGGGTGCGCTTCATTTAGGTGCGCAAAGTGGAATGCCCCCAGTTAATGCCACTGTGCCTATAATGTAACAACTACTTTTCACTATTTATGTTTTGAGTCCCATGTAATAGGACTATTACATGGGTCATATACCGGGCACATTTCCAGATTTCGTGCTACTACTGAGATTTTGTTTTAAACCCAGTACTACTTTGGCCGACCCGGGAATCGAACCGAGACCTCTTGCCCGGCGCCAGCAGCACTTGCGACTGCGACTACTCGACCAACGAGGCAGTCAAATTGACTCGTCAAAACCAATTTTCCAAATCAAATCTCCTCGTTCAATTATTCCAAAAAGGTTTCGAGATATACAAACTTCGCTTCGCATTAACATCGAAAGTGTTGTATAAACATCTTTTGTATGTCCACATACAAATTCGATTTCAATATTCAAATATTCTTAGCATACAAACTATACGGCAGCAAGCCTTACAAAAACAAACACAATTTTAGCGCAATGGCTTAACATTTAACTCCTAAAATACCGGTTACCAGTTGGACAAAGTAAAATAGATATCTGTTTTAAATATTAATTCGAATAGACGTGGTTTAGGGCTCGTACACAACTCTACGAAGCGAGGCGATGTGAATTCGCAACGCAGAAAGTACGTCACGAATTGCTGCGATGCGATTTCGTGCGACAAAGCGTCTCCCAGGGTGACCATTTCTTCGACGACCGTCAACCGTACTAAACGTATTTTTAATTGATAACTACATAGGTCGTGACATGGATTGTCAAAATAAGTGTACACTTTTGTTATTGCTTAGAAGATAAAGGAATAAGAAACAAAGAAGATTTTGATGCGCGATATCAATCAATTCGCAAGTTCTACAGGGAGCTCGCACATTTTCGCATCGCAGTTTTGTGTACAAGCCCTTAGAGAATCTGAGTGTTTTATGCGATTTTGTCTCAAGTTAACGCGATCGACACGTTTATGACGTTTGACACTCTCATTGGCTGCTCCGAGTTAACCAACCAATCGGAGGGCTGAACGCGGTAACGTTTTAATGCTGTGCTGAACTGATTCTGAGCTTCAACATATTTTAGTATTTGTATCAGCAGATCAGAGGACTTGTGTCCAAAGTATATAAACTGACACTACATAAAAATGACAAAAGCCATCTTTTGAATTTTAATTAATTTAAACTTTGACATTAGGTAACTAGCTGTCTGTATGCATTTTAATCGAAACTGGTTAAAAGGTCAGTATTAGGAAGCCTTTGCTGCAAGCTATTGCGATTTTCCAATTATAAACTTTATTTCTTTACTATTAAGTTCTATGTTACTCAAGAAGTTTGACATACCTCTCGCCAGCTGCAGACAGGACTAAACGCGTGTGTTCCACAAGCGAACAGCTTATGACCATGCAGCAGGAGGACCTTGATGTAATTGTGGCAGTCTTCCTCAGTTTGTCCCTTCATCTGACACAGCTTTATCTTACTGGAGGGAGCCAGCCAGTCAGCTCGTTCCAGCACTCCAAGGCCTCGAAGAGATAATCGGTAGAGAGCATCCCTGGGAAAAAGAAAAATAGTTGCATTAACCTTCAATTCACTAGTGTAGACAAGAAGAAAGTATTAGTTTCTGCAAACTGTTTGATGTTAATATTGCAATAATGAAAGTATATTGGCCTACAATTAATGTGTATTTATAAAATACTCTGAAAACTAGGAAGTTGTTAAGTGATCGGAAGTTTTTAACTGGTGACTTTGACATAGAAAACAGACTATGTATCCGACGGATGCCGGAAAACTATAGTGTGTTTAAATTAAATTATTCAGATATTCTCTGTTTGAGTAGGGAGTTTGAATTTTTGCTTTATTTTTCTATCGATATTGAACAACTATATGAGACTAATATCGTAACTACTGACAGCAAGTATGAACTACTGAATATTTTCGTTACAATACGGCGTGTTATGCCAGCCAGTTATCCAACAATCATTAATCCCACAATAGAGATTAACTGTAAAGATCAAATGTGCAAAGTACAAGCTTGACAACCATAGATACAACACAATGCAAATATTAATCTCATAAATCCAATTATGATGACAATCATACATATAGCAACGTGCGTACGATGTATCCTTGAAATATTTTAAAGGGCAATAAATTATAATAATCTGTATAGTAATACCAATACAGTTATCTAAAAAAACGACATTGAATTTTTTATCTGAACACCACGTAGACTGCACGGCGTCGTTTCGTTTCTAAAGTCAGTGCTTATCCGCCATATTGCATTTTCGCTAGCATTAAAAAAATCCGTAATCCAATCACCTAGATCCAATTATAATTATCTAGGAAATATAAATCGTTACACAAGCGGTAGTTGGAATAAATCGGAACACATGTATGTAACCGTATATCGAGTCGATTGCCGCGGGATCAAATATCAATGGTACGCCGTTGTAATCGATAGCGTTACCGATAGGAACGGTATCGATATTATTTATGTATCGAGTACGGTCATGTATCGGACTGGTTTGAGAGCGATTTCGTAATTAGACAATCAGGTGAATAATTTTATGTTTGTTTGTTTTCATTGGACGAATAATGATGTTTAATTAATTATATTACGTGACTTTGACATGAAGGTTTAATTTTGATCATTTTATTTATTAAGAAGTGACTAACCTTTTTCCATAAAGTTCTTTTAATATTTTTGTTGTTACGAGTCTCTAAAGACCCTAGAACATAAAAAGTTGCATCTGCTAATTACAGAGACCATGCCAGACATCAACAAAAATAAATTAGAACTGCACCATTAAAGCTTGTATACACAATAAACTTCACACATTTCGGTACTACGGGTAGACGCGTGCCTTGATCCGTGTTTGTGAGGCATATGAACAAACAAATGGGTTTAATAGCTCAGCCAAATGTTCACGGCATATATTGACATACTATGTGGCAAACACTAGTACTTGCTTCGGCAGTACATATACTAAAATTGGAACGATACAGAGAAGATTAGCATGGCCCCTGCGCAAGGATGACACGCAAAATCGTGAAGCGTTCCACATTTTTCCTCAGAGGCTCTCAGGCCTCGATTAATCGGTCTCTACAGCGCATGCTTGGAGAGAGGCCAGTTCCCGCTGCTCTGGAAAGCGGGAAAACTGGTCCTCGTGCGGAAGACGGGGCGCCCTGCGGACTCTCCGTCCGCGTACCGGCCCATAGTGCTGCTCGACGAGGTGGGGAAAGTCTTCGAAAGAATCATTTCGAACCGCCTCGTCGCGCACCTGACGGATATTGGGCCGGACCTATCGGACGGCCAGTTCGGCTTCCGCAGAGGGCGCTCCACGGTGGACGCCATCATGCGCGTTAGGGACCGGACGACGGGGACTGCAGTGTCCAGGGGTAAGGTCGTAGTGGCGGTGTCTCTGGACATCGCCAACGCCTTCAACTCCCTGCCCTGGAGCTGCATCTTGGAGGCACTCCGATATCATCGGGTGCCTACCTACCTCCGTCGTGTAATCGAGGCATACCTGACGGACAGGTCCGTCATCTACCCCGGTCACCGGGGCGAGTGGAACCGGCGAGAGATGTCACGCGGTGTTCCACAGGGTTCGGTTCTGGGGCCGCTCCTGTGGAACATCGGTTATGACTGGGTGTTGCGCACCGACCTCCCGAACGGCGTTAGCATGATATGCTACGCCGACGACACGCTGGTGCTAGCGCACGGGAGGTCGCACCAGGCGGCGGCCGATTTAATGGCGACAGCGGTTGCGACAGTCGTTGAGAGAATCCGGCAGTTGGGACTCGAGGTGGCGCTCCACAAGTCCGAGGCCATGTGTTTTCATGGCCGCGGGAATGCGCCACCTCCTGGTGGGTCTCAAATAATGGCGGGAGGGGTTACCATCGGCGTCGAGACGGCGATGAAGTACCTGGGACTCGTCCGACAGTCGATGGAACTTCGTGGAGCACTTCCGACGTTTGGCTCCAAAGTTGGCGAGGGTGGGGGCTGCGTTTAAGCGCATCCTCCCCAACCTCGGGGGGCCAAACGCCTCCTGCCGGAGGTTATACGCCGGGGTCGTGCGGTCCATGGCCCTCTACGGCGCCCCTGTTTGGGCGCCGAACCTGCTGCAGCGGCCCGCTCGGGCGCTGCTTATGGCACAGAGGGTCATGGCGATCCGAATGATCCGCGGATACCGCACGATCTCTGGGGAGTCGGCGAACCTCCTTGCCGGATTACCGCCGTGGGATCTGGAGGCGAAGGTGCTCGCGTGCGTGTATCGCATGCGCGCGGAGGCACGTCGCCGGGGCGAAACTCCGCTGCCGCGCCAGATAAGTGCGTGGCGGGATGAGCTCCGGCGCGATCTCATGGCGGAATGGCAGCAACGACTGTCGCAACCGAGGGCTGGGCTCGCTGCCATTGCAGCGGTAAGTCCCCTCTTTGAGGAGTGGCTTGAGAGACGCTACGGCGTCCTCACCTACCGCCTGACGCAGGTCCTCACCGGACATGGAAGTTTCGGGAGGTACCTGTGTCTGATGGGGCGGGAGGAAACGCCCGGGTGTCATCACTGCGAGGACCACCCTGAGGACACGGTGGAACACACTGTTGCGGAATGCCCTGCGTGGGCTGAGCACCGCCGTGCCCTCAGGGAAGTGATCGGCGATGGAGACCTCTCGCGTCCGGGCCTAGTTCAGGCCATGATGCGGAGCGAGGGGGACTGGGATGCCGTCTCCTCCTTTTGCGAAGCAGTCATGCTGGCTAAGGAGGAGGCGGGACGCGTGAGGCAGCGAAGCGCTGCCTCCTCGCAACCCAGCCATCGCGAAGGACACACCGGGCGTCGGGGATCGCGGGACGATCTCCGGCCACCGTAAGCGCGGGCCTGCGGACGGCGAGCATGGGTGGCTCCCCGTCCGACCAGAAACAGACCCGAGCGTACGGCGCGTCGCGTTCCGCGCGCGCCTCAAAGAGCCATCAGACCACCACAGATGGGGCCCAATAGGGCCGATGCCGATTCGGAGTCGCGGAGAACCTAACGGGTAACCGGGGCTCCGGCTCGACGTGCAGGAGAAGGAACGGGGTGGTTTTTAGTCAGTAAGAGTCTGACACTCCCTTCCGCCTCACCCAGGCGGGAGCAGTCATTCGATGATTTTCCCCCCTTAAAAAAAAAAAAAAAAAAAAATGTGGCAAACACTAGCACTTCCTGGCGTTTGATCAGTACCGCTGCGTCTTAGGGCTATCTTTGAATCTAATGATAGGTTGGGACAATTTTTTTTTTGTTTATTCATGGGCAAATCATCCATTGTCTCCTCCCGCCTTGTGTGAAGCACGAAAGAGTGGCATACTCTTATTTTTTATGGAATAGGAGGTAAACGAGCATGCGAATCATCTAATAGTAAGCGATCAGCGCCGCACATGGACACTCGCTGCACCAGAGGAGTTTCATTGACTAATAATCACCCCGTTTCTACTTCTACTTTGAGTCAGAGCCAGGGCAACCCGTTAAATCTTCCGCAGCTTCAGACATCATTGAATCTGGTGGAATACTGGGATCTTTACGTTTGGTTCCAGTGTCAACACGTAGACGTGTCAAGATGGCCGAGTAGAGGCCGGAGAGCAACTTGAGAATTGACAGAACAAATTCATCACAGCACGAAATTAGATTTAGCTACTAAAGGTTTTTGACACATGTTGGATGGAGCAAAAATTTCTCTTTCTCTTGGAGCCAAATGCACTGACTGACACATCGGTCAGAATGAGAATCGTCCTTAATTTTTAAAATGTAGTTTTACTAGCCTTACATTATTTTTAACCGTGACCTTCAACTCTCCCTTCCTTTTTAGACAAAATTCAAAGAAGTTGTAGAAATATTCCTAACTACATCAGAAAATAAATATTCCCGAACAAATTTTCTGGATATGTTCGACAGCCCTAACCGTTGAACTGAATCCATATAACTAAAGATTATACGCACCTTCTAAGTGTGAGTGTTAATAAACATTCGTAATAACACTTAGTTAACATTCGTCAGTTAAGACCAGATAATGATGAACTGCTCTCGACTTTCATTTCACACGAGTAATTAGGAATAGTGGGTCATGATATGCTAAGGAATTCCTTCTAGTTTTGTATAGTTTTAGGTAAATATAAAGAGGATTTTACTGTGAATTCGAGGTGTCTATATGGTATTTTATCGGTACATTATCTTCCTTTTTGCAGTTGTCTTGATTGCGTTTGACAGTGTTTCATATAATGAGAAGTAAATAAAGTACGCAGTCACAATACACAATGCATAAAACTATTTCAGATTGTTATTGTACTGCAGAAGAAATTATTTACATATTCACATTGCAACTTCTGTTGTAGTTTAAACTTATATTTATCTCAGTTAAATATATCCTATTTAACTAAGAATTTCCCCAGACCAAACCCGTATGAAAATTAAGTGTTTCTAGATCAAGAATCTCAAAGAAGACCTAGAATATACCTATCCCTACAAGGAAAACAAGTTAGGTACCGGGTTTGAGATCTTTGCAATGTAAAATAACTACTTATACTATTACAATTTTAAGATCAACTTGTAGATAATAACTGTACTTGAGCAGGATCAATGAATCTTTAGTCGACCTTGATTTCGAAAACCGCGGCCGGATTTATGGTTTAAGAATTAGGCACGGTGGAACCTGAATTTGGTTTCAATGAGGATCGTGGGCGAGGTGATTCTGATGGATTGCTGCCATGAATCAGGATTTCGACTAAATTTGGTGGTGAAGTATTAATTTTAGGATCCTTTAATGCTAGTGCCGTCTTCCTCTAATTAGATTTTATGAACGTATTTTGTTTAAGGGGGAAATCATCGAATGACTTCTCCCGCCTGGGTGAGTCCCGCCTTTAGTGTCAGACTCTTACTGACTAAAAATCACCCCGTTCCTTCTCCTGCACGTCGAGCCGGAGCCCCGGTAGCCCGTTAGGTTCTCCGCGACTGTTATGACCATATAGGTTCAAACTCGGAAATATTAGTATACTGTCCAGTATTATACGCAGAAGAATTGGCATCTTTCCTCTACAATAGATTTTATAATTTCGGCCGTCACGTGGAAAATTCTTACGGTTCCTTCTCGCTTAAGGAACACGAGATGACGATTGACGACTAGCGGAATTTACCCAGTTTACTTAAAGATTTTTCCAATTTAATTCACACATTTACTATTCAAGAAAGTTGAAACTTAAGTCGACATTTACATACATTTCATAACACTAACAGAAAGTGTTATAATTACTTGAAAGAACTTAACCAACCCGTATCTGTATAACGCTACACTTCTCGTTGTATACCTAATTGTTTATACTAATTAGTGCTCGATAATGTAATAAGATCGCAATAATGTGCCATGTTTATTGGCACTATCGATTCAGTTTCGAAGTAAACGATGTGGGATAGATACTCTAATTACGTTTAATGTATGTTTATCACGTTTCATTACATAAAACTGACACATTCTGACTCAACATTTAGCTAGAATGCATAGATGGTGTTAGTTTGCTCAGTCATGTATAAAGTTACATAATTGGCAACCTTTTGCTATTTGTGATAAGGGCTTTTTTAAACTTTACTCTATGGTGTGCAAGCAAGTATTGAGTATAAGTTATTATGAAAGACTGTGCACATTATACTTTATTTTCTGACAAATGATTGTTAAAAAGGGATAATGAACATTTCTTCACAATGAAATTAAAAATCCTTAAAATTTTTAAGTATTCGAGCTAATGTCAAATTGATACTTTTATTCTAACCCTTATCCCTTGGGATAAGGGTTAGAATAATAGCTTGCTATTAAGAGTGAAAATTAATATTCCCATGCCACAAACTTCCATTATTTCCTCCTACTTTCTACTGATATTATATAGACGCAAAAGTTTGTGAGAATACATGGATGTATATGTTATTTATTTGTTACTCTTTCATGCAAAAACTACTGGACGGATTTCGATGAATTTCGGGACAGAGATAGATTAAAGTCTGAAATACAACATAGGATAATTTTTAGCCCGGAAACCAGGGCGAATACGCTGGCAGAAGCTAGCTGATGAATTGAAATATCGATGCAGAAGAAATTCGGCAACATTTAAATTCACAAAACAATATTATTTAATACTCGATAACAACTCGCAGAGAAGTTAATAAAAACTACATTAAAATTATTAATTAAAACTGTTTTTCTAGGAGTGGGGTACCCGGCCGGTCTTGGTTACTGATAACGTTATCTATCATAAGCTTACAGGTGAATGACTTGATGTTTAAACAACTTTGGGTAAGCTGTGTTATCACATTAAAAAGCTGTTATGTCTTACGATAACGTTCTTTTAATGATTTATAAATGTTATGTCTTTTTATTTTTGTTTTTTTTAATTGGTGTGAGGTTTTAGTTGGATTAACGATGGGATTGGGTATCTGTGGATTTCACAATATGTTCTCCTAACTTGTTTTCAGTCACCCCCTGCTAGACATACGCCTGATAGGACATCACAAACTACTGTATATTGTATCAGAAAATATTTTTTCAAACAGTAGGTAATTAATTGAATTTCTTACTTGTTTTTCTCCATTCGAATGTATATATTGGATCGAACACCTAGTTTCACTAATGGACAGACTGACAGGCTAATATGTATTACTATTTATTTGTTGACGTTTCAAATAATCAGTTTATGATATAATTGAAATAAATATGAACTTTTCTTTCATATCTTTGATATCTGTTACCTATCTTTTCTTTAGGTATCTTCTTCATTCCATCCTAGATATAAACATAAATATAGTAAGTATAATGAGCTTGTTGTGAGCCTAGTAAAACACTATGTATTCATAGTCCATTCCTCATCACAGATAAACTATATCAATGGGTTTAAGATTATGACACCCCCGCAAAATATGAACCTGCATTACAACTTTACAAGCTAAACTATACAGATACGGGTTATAAGTTATTTTCATCGCGATATAGTCTTTATCAGTGTATAAACGACTGTCTATACCTTGTTGAAAACCTGTATATTCTGTTCAGTATAAACAGACCGATTAAGACTAATAAATACACGTCCTAATGTCTATATTCTAACGATGAAAGATGAAAAATAGAGTTTTAAGGTACTTTAATATTGTTTTTTCATTCTCTTTCTGTTTAGCTGTTGTTGCGGCAGAAAGTCTTAAACCCTAACATCATCCAACTAGTTTTTTTAATAGGTTAAAAATTGACCAATTTCTTCTCCCGCCCGGGTGACGGGGAGTATAGTAGCTCTTACTGACTAAAAACCACCCCGTTCCTACGACTACACTTCAAGCCGGAGCCCCGGCAAGCCTTTAAGTCCTCCACGGCTCAATCCAACCAGTTTGGTGTCGCTTATTCCTGAAGAAATAGCTACAAAAATTTTAAGTCATCATTTTAAAAATACACACCATAGACCAAATTTTAAAAGAGGTTGTTTGAAACCAGATGCCTTCACAAAAAATCTGACAGCCACCCCAACTAACAATGCACCCTTTAAACGCGTTAGAGCGAGATAATGCAATCTTTGGAACCTTTTGTGTGACTCGGCCATAAGAATCCGGCTTTAAAAGGTTGCATAGACCTTTTTCTAAGTCAATAGGAAGACATTACGTAATAGAAAAGTTAAGCATATTTAGTACACATTTTTACTTTTAAGACTTTGACTGCCAATAAAAAACTTTTGAAGGTATATCCTCCGCTAACGCCGGTCACCGGTGACCCCCATGGCGTTTAATGTGTTAAAAACGTTTATGCTATAAACGACCTTTCCTGAATTAAACAGACTCACGACTTTGTAAGCCTAAATCAAGTTCTAATTTTACTACATATAATTTTACCACTACATATTTCCCAATTAAAACTTAAGTAGCTGTCATAAGAAAACCACTTCCAATTTATGACCTAGACCCATTTGAAGCCATAGAACCCATAAACTCGTACAAAGGTTTATGGCAACCCGACTTCAACGCATCAAGCTAGTTCTTATACTTAAACAGAATATTCATAAACAGTTCTATAAAATTTACACCAGCGATAATCATGTGTTAATTATGAGACCCTATAAAATGTTTATAACTGACTTTAATTATTGCAAACTATAACGTCTTGGAAGTTAATAACTAGGCATACGATGAACTCTTTGGGATTCAAGTTCAACTATCATATTAATGCATTTTGTTTAATTGAACTCGTAATAGGGATGGCTAATGATCATTGTGCCCTCGGTATTATCATATCTTTATAATACTGATGGAAAGTTCTATCGAAATTATGAACATAACAACATCACGCCTTTTATCCCATGTTTATGAGTCCCATGGAATAGGAGGTGAGCCTATTGCCCTATACCGGGCACAATTCCAGACTTCGTGCTGCCACTGAGATTTTTTTAAACCCTTGCCCGGCAGTCGCACTTGTGACCACTTGGCCAACGAGACAACGAAATTATTGACGTCACATCCAATATAGTGTGGTGACGTCAGAGTAGAATATATTAACACCACCCCTGCTCTACCCGCGGGTGTCGTAACGTAAGTCACATTTGACAGCGAATGGGCAATAACGCTCTCTGGTCCAACTCCAACCCGCCTGGTAGCTTGAAGCCTTCCCAGCTTGGAAATTATGGCAAACCATCTGATGTAGAGGGAGCTGTTGTTGATGATGAGAATGAAGTCTTGTATGTCATTCTTATAAGTTAAGTAATCAAATTGGTACACACTGGAGACTCTTTTGTCCAATTATAGTGTCCACTACTCATTATCATACAACATCAGGACTATGTTTCAGACTCAACATCAGTTGAAGGACTTTCAATAGGTAACAAAACTCAGCAATAACATTTAGTCCTACGTAAAAATTGCATTTGGAATTAATCAACTACGTTTTTAATAGTCATTAAGACCAATGACCGCTAAAGCTGCACTTTATCAAATCCAAGTCTAAGCCGCTGCAACAACAAATACGATAAAAAAATAATCAACATTTCTATTTGTCTGTTTTCCTACACCTTGCTTAACTAAATCAAGTATTAGTAATTTAGGTCCCTTTTCACCAAGCTCTGTAAAAACTCAGTTACACGTAACCTAAGTTTAAAGTAACCTAAGTTCTGTGTTCTGTGTTTTCTGTACTGAGTTCCGTGTAAACTAGTTTCTGTTTGTAGCGGTGAAATGTAAAATGAAGCTGTAACTTCGTTTAAACGCTTTAAATTCGATTAGACGCTTTAAATCAGTTTTGTTAGGTGTAATCGTGATCAGTTTCGTTGGTGAAAAGGGACCTTAGTAGACAGGTTGGATTAAGGTCTAGACACAAATAGATTTGGGTACTCACCTTGCGCCCACAATAACTTGGTCTCTTGCGACATCGAACAGCAATTGCGAAAATGAACCAGAACTGCTATCCTCGAACACGTCGCTGTGATCCGTCGTCAAAAGATCTAGGAATAAATAAACATATTAAATAGAAATGGTTATAAAGTCACTATAGAAACATTAATTGGTTTTAAACACTTAAATATCGTAATAGAAAACCTTGAAAGATGAACACAAAGAGAGGGCAGGCTTCTTGCAGTTAGCATACAGAACTAAATTAAAGGATGCATTACTTGACTTAATACAAATAAATAGAAAGAACTCGGAAAGAAAAGCATTCACGTTTGCAATCTAGTTAACTAAGTTTAAGTGTGGGAGAGCCATGCTTCGGCATCGATGGGCCGGCTCGATCGGAGTGATACCACGGCCTCACAGAAAACCGACGTGAAGCAACGCTTGTGTTGTGTTTCGTCGTGTGACTGCGGTTACCGGAGGAGGCCCAATTACCCTCCCCTTCCCCAATCTCACCAATTCCTGAATCACCAACGATCCTCAAACTCCTAATTCCCCAAAAGGCCGGTAACGCACTTGTAACGCCTCTGGTGTTCCAGGTGTCCATGGGCGACGCTGATTGCTTATCATCAGGTGATCCGTCTGCTAGTTTACCGGCTTATGCCATAAAAAAAATTGCTATTTAAAACATACCGCTGTACGAAAGAGTCATTTACTCAATGGAACAAAATCGTTACTAAAGAATAATTAGTTTAAGTATGGCAGATAAAGTATTATTCTGTATCCAAAATACATCCATAGCATAACATAACATCACGCCTTTTATCTCCGAAGGGGTAGGCAGAGGTGCACATTATACCACCACTATACAATGTAACACCCACTTTTCACTATTTATGTTATGAGTCCCATGTAATAGGGGGTGAGTCTATTGTCATATAATTACCGGGCACAATTCCAGACTCCGTGCTACTACTGAGAATATTTTAAAAAACCCAGTAATTCTTTGCCCGACCCGGGAATCGAACCCGAGACCCGAATCTAGTTCATGAAAGTTGTTGACAAACATTGTACGGAATAAATTAAAAATGTTAACTATCTCAAGCTGGCAGGTTCATTTTCATAACATCTATGTTGAATACTGATTGATTAGGTACCATTTTTGAATAACAAATTAGATGATTTTAATTCTCTTCTTAATGTAATACAAACCCACGCGAATTCTTGGTACTACAATCTGAATTCGTCGCTTAAAATAGACAAGACATGTATAATTTTAATAAGAATAGGTAGGTTGGGTTTAAAAATGCAGTGTGGAATTTATTTGCTTGATGCATACATAATTATAATATTGTTCCAAGAACATAATGGAGTATTAATGAGTGTGTTTATATATTATATTATTTCCTTATAATTTGCAAACTGTAACATAGTGGACAGTAAGCAAACTAATGCATATAAAAGTACCTATTACTTAGAATTTAGTTAGCGATATCTTAAAGAAGGGCCAAATTAAATGTACCCTTAACCGACGAGCATGCATGAAAAGATTGATGACTGTTAATGAAGCGAAAGAGGTATGTAGGAATAGTAGTAATTAGCGTTCCCTAGTCTCTGCCTACCCCCATGGGAGACAGGCGTGAAGTTATGTATGTATGTATGTATGTAGCTGGTTGAGCTCTTTCTCCTTACTAAAACATCGCTATTATTATAATTTGTTCCTAACAGGGTAGGTTAATGTCAGTTTTCTGGTACAATATAACATCCACTTTTCACTATTTATGTTATGAGTCCCATGTAATAGAGGATAAGCCTATTGCCATATACTGGGCACAATTCCAGACTCAATGCTACTACTGAGATTTTTTTTAAAACCCAATTATACTTAGGTCCTAACATACAATACAGAAAGAATTGAACCATGTATAAGATGTATAAGTTTAAGGCATGGAGACTAAAATCAAACATGCTAATACCGAGCTTGAACTAATAACTCAATTCAAATCTGTACTGAAGCACCGAACAGCTTAACCAAGCCAAGCCCTTGAACAGCTTACAATACAGTACTTACAAAGCCCAAGCTGACAGTTAGGCGAAGTAATTAGCTTTCTACATTTAGGCTAGCCTGTTTGACTTGTAAAACTGATTACATATGCAACAACACATTGTACACGACGACCAGAATAAATTGAACCCTCTACGTGGCGCTGTTTGCTAAGGAAATCATAGATAAATATTGAAATAGAATTCGTTTATACGCATCATTATTTTATTGTTTATTGTTTTTTAAAAACATTCAAACTCAAAATAAGTCCTTAGCAGTAAACTAACAATTTAATTTTTGTAATAAAATTATCATGTTCTGATTTTTGACTTCTCATTATGTATTTGTCCGTAACGACTAATTAAAATAGTCGGTAAGCAATCGATATCGTGAATGAGAACTCATTTTTTCTCCAGATGACTCTCAACAAACTTACTTTTTAAAACAGTTGATCCAATTATCTATGACTAGTTCCAAATTCCACCGTGGTTCAAGATAATCTGGTCGTTCCGTACCATGTAATTGTCGTGTATCTGTCATCGATTTGAATGTTTATAGTGGCGATTAAGCGATTACCATGCGGTGATTATTTTCACACTCATTGTACACACAAATACACGATGAAGCACAATAAACACAGATTTTTGTAAATATTAGACCATATGGACGGTTTGATCCAAATATTTGAAGTTAGTGTTTGGAATGTAAACAGTGAAATAATTAGATCTGACGTTTGGCACCTTTTGTTGATCTTTTCAATCGAATGGGAAAAATGTGGTCCATTCTTGATATGTCCGTACAAAGATTTATAAATATTGCCTTTGGAAGAAGTAAACTTTCCAATGGCTTTTTAAACATGATTGTATTCTTGTACTAAGTATTTAGAATTTGCAAATCCTGAGAGATAGTGACGTAATACAACATCCTGACTTTTTTACCGACTTTTCAGCAGATCGTCTCTAGTTTACTCTTACGAATTTATTTAATATTAGAAAAATTACAATTCTATATAGGTAAGTACCTTGTCTGTTGATTATCCTGAAGTCATCTTCTGGAAGTTGTCCTTTGCTGAGTGCACTGAGCAGTATTAGTGCAGCTACTTTGTACACTGACCACATCATTCTCGATGATTATTGCTGATCTGTAAAAAGGAGAAACAATTTCCAGATGTAAACAAAATAGTTAATGGTATGATTTATGATGACAAGAAAAAAATAACGTAGCGGTGACTGAGTTTTGATAATCACAATTTTAATAAACTTATAATAAAGTTACTGTAGCTAAACATGAAGTCGAAAAAATGGTGTTTTATTTTGTCGCTAGAGTAAAAAACTGCACGGAAGTATACTAGTTTTAGTTTATTTTTCGTAGAATCCATTCTAAACTTAATGACAGTAGAACCTGTCGAACAGTTTACCATTCGTTAGCAAACACGATAGCGATGCCGTTGCCAAACATTACTATCTTGATTTCTTTAATATTCTCGACATCCGAAATCCATATATCATGCAAATATTTGCAATAAACTCCAAACTTGAATATCATTCGCGAAAAATCTAAAAATACTCCAACAGCTAACATAAATAAGATTCATCAAATAGTTGTGTGTATCTCATATCTTGTCCCGTAATTATTCAAAACTATTGGAAACGCATTAAAATCAATTTGCTTAATTGCCTGTACGGCGATGCCAATCCGTTATGTTGGAGTTAGAAGCTCTAAACTGGTTTTAACTATGGACTGCGTACGTAGTCTTCAAACATTATCGATTCTCGCTGTCAATTCATGTCCATTTGTCTATCTGTCTGTCAGTACTGTATCTAGTTTTAGTTCATGAAGCCCATCGTCCCACTTAGGCATAATAACGCTGGGTGAGCACTGAAGATATGGAGTCATTGCCTCCATTAGGCTTACGTACTTAATGAGTTTCACTTGAAAACCTAAGCTTCAAGTTAATTCAAGCATTGCTAAGTCGATCTTTCTACCAATGAGCTTGGTTTTCAAAAGCTTATCGCTAAGCAATCATCTTGGAAGATTATATTAGTAAGAAACTAGATGGTCCATTTAGAGCCTCTTACTATCTAAAACTATTGAACGAGTTGAATCAATGAATAATTGCAGAAATAAGCTATTTCCACCAATATTATAGCATTTAGTAACTACCTATCGATTGTATACGAAAATGAGACAGAAAAAATAAAATGTAGTATGTCTGGCACACATTAAAATATTAATGAATTGAGTTCGTTGACAAACGTACGAGCAACTGGTATTAGTAATCCTTTCATAAATAATGTATTAATTTGTATAAATAAACTTCTATACATTGGAGACAAAAGAAACGCCGATCGGTATCGCGTATCAATTTTTTATACCACCATCGTCTTTTATGGATGAATGAATCGCCGTGAACAGACATCGAAGCTTTATATGTACAAGAAACATGCATGTTTTAGCAAGACTATAACGTAATGGATACTACGGACCTTCCGTAATAGAACACACAGCCTTATAATCCCATTTTTTATCTTGACGGAAAATTATCAAATGAATTCTTCTGCCCTGGGTGAGGCGTGAGGGAGTGTCAGACTCTTACTGATTAAAACCACTCAGTTCCAACTATGGAACCACTTTTTACCGGTTTCCCCTATGAGTCCTATGAAATACTGTAGAGAGTGAACATGGGCCTACCGCTGAGGGCTTAACGGGTTGTCAGGGCTCCGACTCGGAGAGCAGGAGTAGGAACGGAGTGGTTTTTAGTCAGTAAGAGTCTGACACTCCCTCTCGCCTCACCCGGGCGGGAGAAACAAATTGATTATTTTCCCCTGTAAAAAAATTGGCATAGACGAGAAAAATAATAGAATCTGTGCTCTTAAGACTAGTTTCCTAAGTGCTAAACAGGCTACGAACTCCTACGATGCAGTTTCATGACGATACTAATATTTATTGCTGTTTTATTCCTTTAAAATATACCCTTGTACAAAAGGTATAATTATTACGTCCTTATTGCATTCTTGTTAATAAACTAAGACTTAGTTATTTAAATGATTAACAAAAGGCAATGAATGACATTTCCTTTCCATTCATTTTATTTTTAACATTAAGACATAATCTGATTAACAAGCAAAAATGCAAAATAATAGTTACTAAACAAGTCTCTATCCTCGATCCCATTTAAAATCACTTAGCCAGTATTACCTTACTAAACAAAAAATATACCACCTGTTGCCCATTACAAGTTCATCTATAAAACATCGATATGCGTAACGACCATTTTAAATTCAGTCCAAGTGATCTTTTATTACTTATAATTATTTAGCAATGTCTGTCGGAAACTCTTTTGCTTAGTTATTACCCATAACATTTTATTAATAATACATTTGATAATTGCAAAATATGATTACATCGCCATGACTAAGCACACGGCAAATCGATCTTGTTATAGTTCCACAAAGTTAACCGAACAAGCGGCCGGAATTGGAACTAATAGAAGCCCATACAAAAAAAATACTCTAATACGACACTAGCGCCACAGTCGACCGCAAAAATCGTTGTGGCTATATACTCGCTTGATCTAACAACAACTATGATACAGCATACAGCTGTCAAATGTTTTAGATTGTTTTTCTAAAGCCATAATTATATCACACTTGTCTGTAGTCTGTGATTATTCACCATACAAACTTTACAAATAATGGAACTGAAAAACTCAACGCGTTGCTAGAAATTGAACTCAAGACATAATGCTTTCGACCATTAGATCAACAAGGCAAACAGCTTTCTAACAACACTACAATACCTGTGATTCTCTGAAGAGGTAGGCAGAGACGAAGCTATTACCGGGCACGATTCAAAGATCCGTGCTACGGAGAATTTCGAAACCAATTTTCTAAATGGAAGAAAATCAGAATATTCAGCGCACGCGCCGTTTCGTATACTCTCTATTGTGGGACATAACAACCAATATTCTCCCCAAGACTTTCACAAATCAGTTCCATTTTTTGTTACATCTAACTTGTAATACTGCTAACGTAATATTTGTTTCGCTTAGCGAAAGCATTCGAAGCGAAAACAAGCCTGAAGACACATAATAGAAAGTATGTAATAGAAACGTTCTAGACATTAAAGTAAAAGTAACAATAAAATAAGAAGCTGGATTGTAATTAGATGGCGTAAAACATATAACAGCTAGTCAGAATATTGCAAAGCCAGTTAACAATTTAGAGGAGTCTAACGATATTAATTTTATTGAATAACGGAATAAGTAATCTTATCTTTCTGTTGTATTTAAGATAGACAATCACATCTTCCTTGCGTATTTCGTACGCCTCGTGAGTTTTAACTACAAAGCAAAAATTAATGTTAAACTAGATATCATTGAACGTTTCATTAGAATTATGAAAATGTCGACTACGTTATTCCTCAAAAAGGTAAATGACCTGTCTCAAAGTGTCGTTGTGAAGCAATATTCATTTACAAAGTTAAATTAATACATAGTGGTGACTTCATGCAAAATAAGTAATCACAACTGGTGCCACTGTTATACTACTGTTATTACGACGACAAATGAACTCAGTTGTCCAAACGACGCGTGCGCAATTACCTAATTGATTTATTAGTACCACAGACAATTTATTTTTTTAAACATCGAAGCGTTCCATGCTACAGATAACATAACGTTTAAAGAGTCCGTATCTCAAGGAGGTTCAACTACACCGACCTAAATATTGAGTGCTCATTTATTTCATATCTTATGATAGACGTTTATTTTGATATCGGCTTCCGTGTTTCAAATTCGGCCGATGGGTTGGGAGCGGCTTTCAAAATTCGGTAGCGACTCGGTGAATGCGCAAATATTATTTTGCCGATATGCCGATTTGATATCTTAGTGTTGTTAAATAAATACAGAAGTTTAAATAAATATCTTGGTTGATAGTTTATCTGGCTTATATGGAAGGTTGGATAATTTAGTGCATGGTATTTAGGTTGTACTTCTAAGCTAGTTCAGTTTAAGTCACATTGAATGACCTAAGATCGTTATCTAGTAAGTTCTAAAAAAGAAAAATAATAAATGGCAGTCTACAAGTTTCAGAAACTAGTCTTTATATGAAAAATACAACGTTTTTTTCGAACAAAACGACCATAATTCTAGATGAAAAGTAACATTAGAATGCATGTACAACAAAGTTACTTAGAATAGTTATATAGGGCAGCACAGATCACAAATAAAATTCATCACACAGCAATATTTCTCTACAATCTCCAACAAAAGTAGTTCACTATAAATATTAATTATATCGACCATACAATTGTAACATTCATCAAAATTCCGTGTAGAATACAAGTCCTCTTTCTGCTATCTAATCGAGAGTGCAGCATGTTTATAGCTCTACAAACAATGAAATAACAAAGCCACCGCAATAATATACTAGATACCAGACTATTTAAACTGAACGGGTAATATAATTATGTAAAATTAAGTACATAGTACTAGTAATAATGTTCACACACTTTCTAAGTGTTTCTTGGAGTCCTACGATAACTAGGTACCAAAACATTAAGTAAGATATCCTGATATGTCTTTGTTGGAGATTGTAGAAGTAGAGTTAAAAAATTTAAAAAAATTCATTGCTCATTTTATAGGCCCCGACTCGCTTGAAACTAATCGAGTAACCTCGTGAAATGTTAGTAAGTCGTACAACCTTTGTAACTTAATAACTTACGATAGCTACTATAAAAAGTTATGAATAAAGAATTCATTTCATTTTTATTTTTCCAGTTTATGTAGTAACTAGCTAACAAGTTTTTAACCACTCTGCTCTGCTCGTTGTCTACAGCCTTTCTCGACCAATGAACTATCCAACACAAAAATATTTTTTTCAATTCGGACAGTAGTTCCTGAAATTAGTGCGTTCAAAAAAACAAACTCTTCAGCTTTATATAAAAAGTTATAAGAAACATAAGATTTAACTGTTTCACTTAGTCCAATTCTTTAATCCCGCCCACCTGCGCAACGCGTGACCCATTTCCAAAAGCCACTTGTCTTACAAACCTTATCTCAGTAAGTACCTACCTAATACCTTGTTGACTCTATAATGTGCACATAAATAATTTTTAAAACGATAGATTGATATCGATAATAAATTTTGTGTACCAAAAACGACCTAAATTGATACGTCAAGTGTAGTTTATTTATATACTGAACGCGTAAAACTCCTTAACAGATAAGAATTCTTATCTAAATAAGTTACGTGGTGTACCTACCGTTAAGGAAAGTTTGTGATCAAAAAGTGATAGAAATAATAATTATAAAGTAGTTTATTTGATTTGAGAGTTCGTGTATGAACTAACTAATTATAAGGATAGTAATAAAAGCTACGACAAAGAGAAGAATTATCCTTAAATTACTAATCTTCCGACAACTTTTGTCCGAATAAAAATGACGAATCGATCGAATGAGATACTGAAACCTTCAAAAAATAAACAAGACTTTATTGCTATAATACTTTTCTAACAGCATGAATTACATTCTACTGAAAACTATGCTTTACCTAACCTAACCAAAAACCTCCGATGTCGGTTAGTGATTTTGGCAGAGGTTCAGTATTCTAATCGGAAGTTTAGTTTTGTTATTCAAAAAAATCTACTAACCCCTGCAAATCCCACATGCTGTGATTGTAACTACATATTAAGTTTTTATACATAAAAGACAATTCATCCCATACTTTGTTAGTCTACCTACGTTATATATCTACACTATCTATATAGTAGCACGGCCCTATCCTTGCATTTACGTCATACACTCATATCAGCACACCACAAATTCTGCATTCAACTCCTTATCTCTAATTTGAAAAAACAACTGATTTTACAAATTATCTCCTCCTACGCTATTTTTATGAAGTGTGCGATATCGATTACGGTAATAATATCGATATTGTGAGTGTACACTTTACGATAGATAAAAGCAAATCTTTAGAGTGTGCTACGTGCTCGTCCGCATGTTAGCGGTGGCCGTTCCGAACACATAAACAATTAAGTAACTTGAAACATAAGTATGTATGTGTGTTCGGAGGAACAATGGATTCTCTGAGGGTAGCGGGGTGTTGCCAGCGCAAACAAGAAAGCTACTGTTTCTCGGAATAGGTACGCACAACCGTTGAACCCACTAGTGATGGGCGGCGGAGGCTTAGCCGCTAAGCTGACTTGAGTGGGATTTATTGGTTCTTTCATTTAGATACGCCATTGACCCGCGATGAAGATTAAATATTACTGTAGGTATACTTTCCCGTTTAAAGCAAACGACCCGAGTTTAAAAGATTAACTTCTAAAATAAAAGATAAAAAATTTAAAGTCCATGTGTGTCAATCTCGATACGCTAAACGTTAATCCATTTTTTGTAGTGACTAATACTGGCTATAAATTATGATTATTCTGACAAAACTCACAAATAGTGCTGTCGAACTAAGCCTATTATTTATCCAGGAACCTCACACTGAGTTCAGAACTTCAGAACATACGCAGCCTGCACATTCCTTTGTTTCCTGTCCTGCAAAACCCGTCTCGTATAATCAGAACGGGCACTTTAGCTCAGCTTGACGTTTTAATGAAGTACTCGACTAAAAATAAAAAGCACGTCCCATCACTACCCACCATATCAGTACTTGAGAGTGGAAATCACGCGCGCCACGCACCAGCAATAAAAAAATATAATTATGTATGGTAAAGGACCATACTTATACGGCCTTAACTGGTGTTTGTTGGCGGAAATTAGTTACAGCACGATTTTAAAACAGACTATTACGTGGCTATTGTTATTGATTAAAAATACCGGATTCTAATTTACGTTACAAAAACGAAACAATTACCTAACGTAAATTGTTGAAAATAACAAAAGACACGGTAACTAAATACTTCTTGGCACCCAGACATTTGGACTATTTAAAATGCTAGAGTAGCTTGAAGAAGTAATCAGGATACTATATGTCCTTGAAAGTGTTTAGAGTTAAAAGATATGAAGAAGAATTAACTCGTCGAGTACCGGTTTTATAGACACAATTAAAGAACAATAGGTCGCGGTCACCGGTGACCGCTTGGTGTTTGACAGTTTAAGTGTCTGATATTAATACCTTCTCCCTCGTCCTTATATTTTTTGACAAGAATGAAAAAAATTGACTTTCGTGCCGACCGACACAGCAGCAGCGTGGCTCGTTCGTCAATAACATTTTTGCAGCCATTACATGAGTAAATATAAAAAACGAAACGTAAATAATTGTGGTCTTTGTTTTAGCTAATATCATGGTCATTAGCAAACATTTCTGCTAACACCATCATCAGATAACTACGCAGATTTTCTGGTTTTACGCAATGCTGGCATTTGACCTCTGCAACCCATAAACAAACCTGGTTTTAGCACCACGATCTTATCAACATAACAAGTGGATGATGCTTCTATCGTGCTCATCTGTACACAATTTATTTTCTTAGTACTTAATTATTAGCATTGGATTGTACGTTAAACGTTATTAGGTTCAAAATTCAACATTGAATTCGTAAAACGTACTCAACAAAGGTGCCAGAATCGTATGGTGTATGGTTCATTTTTTTTCTATCTAATAATGACTAAATAGTGAGCAACTAAACAATACATTGAAGGTCACAGATGTGACTGCTAAGAATTTTTTAAAGGATTGAAAAATGTGCGTAAAATTAGTCTCTAAAAGAGTTGATTTTTAAACAAAGCTGCTATTGCCTTAGAGCTGAATTCCTTATGGAGTTTCTGTCACATGTGGTCAGTCTTCTCTTACAAAATAATAAATCACTCAATATTGAGTCATGGTATAACAATGTGCACGTGTGTTTAGAGAGTTTCCTTGGAAGTATGCACAAAACAGGCGTCATTATGCCTTGTAATTACCTAACGGTGACAAACCAAACAAAGGTTCAACTTTTACTATAATATTTACTACGCAAGTTCGCACACCTCGCAACACCATGTTTTCTCATGACACGCATGTAACTAGTGCCATTACGTACCGTTAGAAAACTGTGACATTTCGTGTGTAAACTATTATTCTAGACTTGTCACCAATGAAGTCAAAATGCTAAAATAAACCTGTCTTCAAAGAGCAATAAATAAATCACCTGATAAGCTATATTTGCCATCAATTTGCGAAAACAAATTGGTTTTTTAAAGCACTGTGGTACCTAACAAATAAACTACCATTTATATGTTGTCGCAGAATCTACAAGAAAGGATAAACAAAGCTTCACTCTCGTTCCATCTGATACTTAAAATTCAGTCTCTAGCTCGCTACAGGTTAAACTGGTTGTAGGCCCAACAAAAATGTTGGGTGGGATTTCAGATAGGACTAGCGAACGAAATGATCTTACGTTATTCTTAGGAGCAACAAACATGGGCATCGAAGCGACGACCACCCGACATTATCCCTGAATTCTAATCTCATGTTATCAGCGTGGCTCACTGGCCTCTGACATCCTCACTCGCTACAAGAGTAAATACTAAACTTTAATTAGAAATACCCACACTTTTAAAACTAACGGTTGAAGGATTCCTTCCTACACGAAGTCAGACAATGGTTTTGTATGAAGTTAATTGATTATAATCAAAGCATGGTATCAATATGTTTGGCCTACATTGTATTGCAACACCACGGTAATGAATCAGCCTCGTCATCGGGCAGACAATTTGCATTTATTGGTGCTATCTCTTTAAATTAATGATTATGTTTCAGGCACACTCCGTCTGCGTGTTCAGATGTTAAAACATGTCAAGGTGAGATTGGAGACCTGGCTTTTTATGTACATATTTATTATTTGGAGCTTCCATAAACGTACATACGTGTGATTACTATTCAAGTTCAAGAGTCTGCAAGGATTCTGATGTCTATCTGTCTCGGATGATGTTAAGTAATCTTTTAGTAAACCACGCTATTGTGGTTTAGACTTAGGCCAGTAAATTTTGGGATTGAAACAGAACTGAACCCACACGCTCCATGACGAATGACTTACAATTCCCGTGGGTTTAACACTTGAAACTTTCGCAAATTGTTTAAGGTCCTTCTAAGAGTAGACTTTGATTATCAGGTAGGTTCAGCTGATCTTCTCTTAAGCTAAGATGAACCGAGACATGGCACATTGGTAGGTTCTCGCTTCTTACACGAAGGTAGTTTTTTATTTATTTATTTACTATTATTTATAATTTCATATACCTACACCACACAGACAATATTACAAAGGACGACACATTACAAGTATGAGGTACATAGGTTCTGCATATCCCTTAAGGGATTTCTTCCTGCAGACCTGCGACAGGAAAAGGAAATTGAATATAAGAAGATTTTTTCTTAGTTTTAAACATAACATAATGCAACTATCTAATAATTTGATTCCAAAGAGACACGCTGAGGTGCATAACGAGGCACATTTCGCGCTAGAACTTTTTAATTTGTTATCAAGTTTAACTCTCGGATATTCTAGGTACCAAGCTAGGGGTTTTTCCGTCCAACAGAGGTAGGCACGTAGCCCGAGATCACAAAAAACATTTCTTAGAAGTTAGTTAGTTAAAGCAACTAAACATTAGGAAGTTTGGTTCACCAAGTTTAGTTCAGTGTCAAGGATATTTTTTATTGAAATGAGTGCATTCTCTTGGAGGAGAGTTAGGTCTAGGCTAGGAGATTGGCCATTGACCACACTGGCGAAGCCACAAGCCTACAAATACCTAGGTAGGTTTTTGTATATTTTATGTATTTACGCCCCGAAAGATATCTAACCTTTTTTCACCTTTCGCTTTAGTGTTTTAACAGGAAATTGAATCGATAAATAAGTTTTTTTCGCAGAACATGTATCAAAGTTGTCTATTGACCCAGAACTTGACAGGCTGCTAAAATATTGCCTTGGGTAATCTTTTACGCTAAATTTATGATAAAAACGGTAAATTATAGCGAACAGGTACTTCTGTGGGTGTGTTTTTAATGGCCGTTAAGTAAATTAAAACAATTTGGTACCTACTTACATAACATTAACTTTGCTGCTGTTGTTTTGAGTAGAAGTTGCCAAAGGTAAACAATCAGTATTTTTTTGTACTGAAGGTCCATCTTGTTACCAAATAGATCGGTAGTTCTAGTTACCTACGAGACTGGGTCGAAATTAGTTAGTTGGAATGAAATAATAATTTAGATACTAATCGAAAATTTAATCTTATTGAACTCCAATACTTTTGCGCGCCATTTGCAACCTCGATAACTAATCTCATGAATTTTATTTTTATCCTAAGAGGTAAGTTGAAATGTTTGTTTACCAACGTTAGAGCTACGTTTTTGATAATTTTGACTACGAGTCCCATTAGGTAAAATAAAGCCCAAAAATTATTTCGACGAATCGAATATCTCGGGTCCCATGTTCGAGAATCGCGCTTACGGTTACTGAACCAACGGTACAGTTGGACAAGTAACAGTCTACCTAAGTTTAGTCCCTAGAGCACTTAGGTACATTTTAGTACCTACAGATAAAATTATACGCTAAAGTTTATATTGCTTAATCAATATTTTTATCTTGCAGGCTAAAGTAAGGTTTTAAACATTAATGTAAATCATGTTTTAATGTTCCTTCTATAAAAGTCATCTTTTACGACTACCCGATTGGTTACTATGGCAACCAAGTCCAAGTAAGTAGGTACCTATCTAAGTAGGTAAGGTATGAGTACCAATGAAGTAAGTATTATTACCACGTAGGTAGTCTGACAAATACCTAATAAGTTTTATAAGCAGGTAACTTATTCAGTAAACAACTTGCTATGAAAATTATTAATTTTATAACTAACTGTAGGTACGTATTTATTAATTATTTAATTGAAAATGAAAAGTTGCACAGGGACTTTAATTGGTAGCCATTTATAAATACAGTTAAATAAATATGCAGTCAAGTTACTTAAACAGGTGTGTTTTACAGCTAAATACCAAATTCACCTGCCGCTTTATTTACGCAAGTTGGCTAGAACTTAGCCAGAATTATTATCACAATGCAGGTTAGGCAATCATAATGACATTCCATAAGTTTGCGTAGGCTAAACATAGTATTACGTTATATTACATAGCTTTTAGCACGTAGGCATAATACCCGCCAATTTTGTGAACGCCTCCGCTCCGTGGTCAGATCCGATTTAAAAAAAAAACTATAAAAACATGTTCAACTTTCTTCGCAATGCAGAGGCATAAATAAAAAAACGCATCACGCCATCACCAAAATTGACTCGGCGGCCGAAAAAATAAAGTTGTAAGTTACGAAACAAGAAGTAAAACTTTTTTCTTACCATAAATGTTATGTAGGTGAAGTCGTAACAATATTAACGTTCCAATACAGACGGACGAAACCCATTCTCGTCCTGGATTTCCAGTTTAGAACATCTTTTAATTCAACACTTTTTGTTCCGAACACAGTGTAACTTGTCCCGATCACTGTTTATTATTATTTGTTGACACAAAACGAGGTTATTGCCGTTTGCTTTAACATCTGGACCTCACTCGACAGATTTCACTAGACGCAATATCTAACAAGTAACTTTTACATACAACCAAACTTTGTATGAGAAACAATAATACGATCACAGTTATTAACAAAAGTTATAACACTTGCAGGTAAACGGTGGGCTTAGGAGCAAGTAGTCGACTGTATACGAAAAAAAAAACAAAACTTTACAACATCGCACACAACTTCCACGTTCAACGCGGCGTCACAGTGTGAGTGAATGGTGATACAAACAATATGCGACGCACGCGTGCGCGCGCTCTGTCTCAGGTGAGTATTGCCAGGACGTAAATAATAAACTCCCTAGATTCACATTTTCTTTAGACACTGCGCTGCGGTCATAATATTTTTATCCTTTTGTAGATGGAACTGTTGTGTGATTCTGGTATTCTCTATCAATAAAATATTATAGTCCATCTAACTTTTCTTATAATTATTAATGTCACTGTTATTGATGGCATTGTTACTTGATTTTTTTTAATCTTTGTCACCGGACCGCCTTTTTTTAACGGAAAAAAAATATTTGCTCAGTTTTCTGTTTTTATTTTTAAAAACTAATGATATACAATTTTAAAACATGTTTTTTTTATTTCTTTGATATAATTAAATGCAAACCCAATACTTTCTTTTCTACTACTTTCCATAAACTGAAGCAGATTTGTATTTCCTGGCAACACTAGCGCGGCGTACGAAGCAGCACTCACACAACCAACAGCGCACTCTGATTGGAGAAGAAGTTGTCGAGCGCTTGCCTCCGCCCGCGCACCAACGTCCTTGCAGGCACGGGCCACCGACCGCAACTGCCTGCTCTAAACTATAGTTACTTGAAACTTAACAGGTAGATACAACCTCCAGTTATACTTATGTATATTTTATTATTCCTTGTTCCTCTGAGCTTCGCCAACATAAACTTAGTACCTACTATAGGTAGGTACGCCAGTATGTGCTACTTTACAAGTAGGTAAACAAGAGGAGTTGTAGTTTGTAGCTAATAAATTATTTTATACCTACAAACGAGCATGTTCATGAATATTTATTACATACAAGAACAAGACATTTATCATAAAAGTTCTGGGAAATGAGCTTTTGTGTGATGCGGCGAATAACCTGTCGTCTTATCGCGTCTGTAGTACCTACCTACCTTATGGACGGTGGTAGTTAACCTAGGTACCTATTCTACCTACTGATTAAGGGCATGCCATCCATCTCTTCGGAAAACTGTTGTGTAGGTACCTACCTATGTCCCTAGCTGGTCACGGTTTTCGAATGTAGGTGCTACGTACTTGAGAACCTAAGCCAAAGACCAGCAACCACGGAGCAACCAAGAGTTCTCTAAATGGTACAAAACTACCGAGGTACCCAACTGCGATCGCCAAGGCCAAGTCGGTACCTACATAAGTACCCATAACTATCTCCCATCACACATTTGTGTCAAAAACAACTTAAAATTATATAATAGGTAATAGGCATTAACAACACACTGTGTTTCTGTTTCTTGAATCTTCTTCGTATACCCATACCTGGATATCTGGCCCGAGTGAATAGGTTGCTTATGGGACGACGTGCTACCTACATCGTAGACCACATCATCGCTTATCGCCAGGCGAGATAGTGGCCAAATATCCCATCAAAATATTATATATATAAAAAAAAAACACCAGTGTTGGTACTACCAACTTGACTGGAGTGATACCACGGCCTCACTTAAACTGTCAAACACCAAGCGGTCACCGGTGACCGCGACCTATTGTTCTTTAATTGTGTCTATAAAACCGGTACTCGACGAGTTAAAACTGACGTGAAACAATGCTTTCGTTGTGTTTCGTCGTTTGAGTAAGTTACCGGAGGCCCAATTACCCCCCCCCCCCTTTCCTTATCTCCCCAACAATCCTCCAATTCCTAATCCCCAAAAGGCCGGTAACGCACTTGTAACGCCTCTGGTGTTCCAGGTTACTGACAGGGTCCAGGGTCCAGGTGATCTGTCTGCTCGTTAACCGACTTATACCATAAAAAAACTTGCTGATTGTATATTTCGCTCTTAATTAGACAAGTAAGTAGATATCAAAATGATATTTTCTTCAAGCATTTTGTATGTGGGTGGCAAGCAATTGGCAGTCATACGGGGACGCTTATAGACATATTTAGGGTCTTACAACCGACCATAAATACAATATATATGTAAATTTAAACTACATTGAGCTCAAGTATACGGACCTTATTTGATATGTTAATAATATACATATAGTATTTTGTAGGTATGTAAGTACATACGTAGATCATAGTAACCTTAAACGAATATAATAAACATATAAGAAATAAATATGTTTTACATTATCGTAAAATCAAATGAGATGTCACCAAGTAAGTGTATGTAAGTTAAAGTAAAGATCGAAATTAACATAAAATTCGATTTGATATAAAATATGTATTTGCTTACGAAAATAATTTCACCAATGTGACACGACTTCCCAGTACTAAAATTCTATCACTTTATCTCTAATACATATTTATAATCAATAAAAAAAATTGTTGGTGTTAGCTAATAACTCAGAAACAACTGAACGCATTTTGATAAAATTGGCATAGCAAGATACTTAGACCATGACCTGCATTAACTCCAGTCACAACTTTTATAACAGAATCACGAGCAACGACTGCGACACAATCAAGTCGTTCATTATGATCAATAGGTAATTAAGAAACCAAAATGGGGATTAATAAATCTTCTAGATTGAGATGAGAGTTGTATGGGTACAAATTTACTTTTGTGTATCCAACATTATATTGTTGGCTTTAAATGTGTAGTCTAAATTAGTTTTGAGTACAGTATATTTTATTATGATTAACACGTTAACCGCCGCGTAGGTCACCGGTGACCTATGTTAGCGGAGGATTTGCCTTCAGCAGTTTTCTACAGTCAAAGGCTTAAGCAATAAATATATCTATACCTACCACTTAATATTAACTAAAACTAAAACAATGAATAAAAAAATATTACCAGACACTAAAAAAATACCATCAGTTAGGCGTATATTATAGGTACGGTACTTATTTGGTAAATTAACTCACAGAATGGTGGCCGATAGTTCATTCTAGTTAGGTAGTCGGCTTGCTTTCTTTTTGAACTTTTCAGAAGCTATATGTAGTCGAAAACGATAAGCCATTTACCCATAAAGGGTTGCACAAAACGCCAATCAGTTACTTATATTGAGCAGTCATTTTGTTTGTTACGTTTTGAACTCGCCATATCTTATCATAACGTAATTCGGAAGTCTCCTGTCAATACTTCTTGATAAAATCTTCCGAAGTTAGCTTCTTTCAAGTTTATCTCGTTTACACGCTTAAATTCAACAACATACTCTTGTTTAAATAAACAAATAAGTGAAAAATTATAGTCAAAGCATGGAGCAGCAAGCTTTTGCAACGTCAACAAATACATAATAAATATAGTCTATCAGTCTGTCCTTCGGTGAAGATTGGATTCCAATCTGTAGATTCGAATGAGAAGAATAAGCAAGAAACTCCATTAATTACTCTTGTAAAAAACAATATGTAAGTATATAAAAGTTCTTAGTCATCATTATCTTAAGAAATTAAAACCATTTTTTATCTGTATTTAAGAGTAAACAAAAATGGCCGACCATTGAAAATATAAACAATGTTTTGCGTAGGACTACGAACCAATGTTTGCAAAACTTGCATCGCTTGTGTTGTGCATGTGTGCGGCGATAGCACTATTATTTATGTATTGTTTTGTAACTACATACACCTAAGTACAATCTTGTGAACACATATGAATATTGTCAGACTGCCTGGAGCGCAATACTTTGCCTTGGCATCAACGTTAAATTCATTAACTCAATGTGTAATTGAAAACAAATGGGCGGATTGGGCGGAATATATTTCTGTCTAATAGACAGTTATCCCAATTTGGAAGGTGATTATAAAAGCCTCAAATTTTTTATAAAAAAAACCTAATCATGTTTTAAAAATAGAACATGTTTAGACAGTTGAACTGTCTACAGTTGATATTTGAAACAATGTTTGTGATAGAGGGAGATTAAGATGTAAAATCGTTCTTCAAAATACTAAATCCAGTCGTAGTAAACAAATCAAAGACTCTAATTTTGTATCTGTCATCGAGTTAATCTGGCACCCTTCATAAGACTCACGTCACGTCAACTAGCGTCGAAAGACAAGGGTTTAGGAAGTCCCATTATCATACCAATTGCCTTATCTGTCTTCCTTTTCCTTCGATTTTTTGTACAGTAAATATTTTCTCTATAAAAAGTAGAACTTCTTGCTCATAGTCATATAGACTCAAAGTCGTATAGACTTGAAATATTTTGGTACCCTCCATTATCATCATTGATAAATGTCGTGGCGTACAAGGTCAACCAATAACATCCATTAACAAAACTAACAAGACTATTCATATTGGCAAAAACCAGCAAACGCACTTTAAAATCTAATATATTCGATATTTGGTGTTCAAATTTCACAAGATCGCATAAATCAGTGACGTGGGCTTTAACAGATGTGATTTTGTCCATCTTTGTTATAATCCCCACTATTTTGGAAGACCTACACAAACTACTTACACCTACATCAGTCGTATAATTATCACCTTCGACATAGGTAACATGTCTTTCAATCAGCCTATCAGTTGTGAAGCAAGACTGCTTGGCTCCAAAAACTGCAGCAAGGTCGTGGCCTTCTGTGTTATCAGCTTCAGTATCAGTACATCGCAGTCCCCAATTTCCAAACACCTCTTTGCCAGATAAGATACCACGTCGATATCAATCAGTGATACCATACATAAAAAATCTCCAGCCTTGCTAGTGATTTAGTGTCACCGCCTCATTTACATTTTGAGTTTGTTTATGTATAAAATGAGGTTCAAAGCGGAGTTAGAAGTGGAGTTGACTAGCTTAACTGGTTATGCGTATTACGTAGTCTAGATTGTGCTTCTGAGCTTGTGATTTCTGCTCGCCTTGTAGAAAAATTTGTGGGTTTTATTGTATGTATTTTGGCGGTATCTACTGAAATAAGGTAGTGTTATTATTTTAGTGACATAAAATGGTCTACGAAAATGAAACGAAACAGTCTGAATCGCTTGCTGGACACGGACCAACGTAAATATGTGGTAGGTAAGAATTTAATTCAAAGAATTTTCTAGTTACGAAATCTCATTATAGTAACCTACATCACACCTACGGTAATTACACCGCAAATCTAAGATCTAAGATTAGAAAGCTAAATGAACTTTCTTAGAAAATCGAATAGGTAGGTACAAAAGATTTTAAACAAAAGGTTTACGAGTTTGATACATACTAAGATTGCTATTCAACATGAATATTCAAAGGCCAGCAAAAAGTATAGTCGCCAAGTGTTAATGCGGAATGAAATAACTTCCTCAAGTCTTGCTAGGAATAATGTTTTAAATTAACATTTGCGAACAATAATGTTTTTAGTGTCTACCTTTACAATACAAAGTAGTTAGTGTCTACCTTTACAATACAAAGTAAAAAGACTGATCAATATCTTGGTCTAGTCACATAATGTTTTTAAAATATTCACAGGTAGCTCGAACTGTTGACTCGAAGAGATAGTAGAATAGAAGGTACACGAGTACTCATGGTATAAATTCCTAATTTTATTATTATTTTTTGTGGTTTCGAACGACAAATAAGCAGACGAATCACCTGATGTAAAACAAACGGCACCGCCCGTGATGAACAATATGGACACCCGTAACACCAGAGGAAGTGTAAGTGCGTTGCCAGTCTATTAGGGGTTAAAGATTTAAGGATTGGGTATTGGGAGATTGGGAAAGGGGAAATTAAATCTCCGGAAACAAGGAAGAAAAACAAATTTATCAGAGAGCGCTGCTGTCCCTTACGTCCAGTTTCAATAACATATCTATCTGTACTTACTAAAGATTTGCTTACTAAAGATAGAATTTTGACATGCGCGCCATACAATATGTGTCAAAATTTACTTATAACGGGCGATACCCGCTTGCAGGTGAGCCGGTGAAATGCTGTAGGTATTGTAAAATTATAAGCGTTTTTTTTTCTATGACGCTACATTTGTAGACCATTGGTCATCTTTTTCTCTAACGATAAGGAATGTTTGGTTTTTGGAACAAATATTGGTAAGCGCTGTTATTTGGGTCGAGCTGTAGGTCGGGGTTTAAGTATATATTTACAAACAAATAAAATGTGGGTGTGTTTACAAGCAGGTACATAACACATACAGGAAATTCTCAGTTCCCAGGATATTGTCGACAAACTGACCGGTACCGGTTATGAGTGGGAGATGTTACCTAATAGAAATTAGATCATCACAATTTGACTTGTAATATGCAATGCAACTTGCGTAAATACGATTTTGCAAAGGTTCAGAACACAGAAATATTAATATCCTATAGTTCAGAATTTTAAAATTATATCACAGTAATTATATTGTAACTTGAAATCACCAATATTTCCCTAGCCTTAGATTGACGTCCGATCAGGGCTACGGACAACTTTAGTTATTATTGGGGCTCCAGTTCGAAGCAGGCGTAGTTACATGGTTTTTTTTTTAAGTGGGAAAATCATCGAATGACTGCTCCAGCCCGGGTGAGGCGGGAGGGAGTGTCAGACTCTTACTAACTAAAGACCACCCCGTTTCTTCTCATGCACGTCGAGCTGGAGCCCCGGTAACCCGTTAGGTTATCCGCAGGGTGGTTTTTAGTCAGAGTTTGACACTTTCTCTCGCCTCACCTAGAGCGGGAAGTCATTTCAAGATTGTCTGCTCTCAAAAACTCTTTAGATTCCTTCTGTTGAAAAGATTTCCTCAGGATTGACATTCTTATAAAAATATAAGTAGGTACTAGTAAGCTTCTAAATAGGTTTTAAACGTAGCCATAACAAGCCACAAAGCCTTACTGAACGCTATCGCAACTGTATGTGTGCCATTTGATTAACAAAGGTGACTTTTATATACCCAAGGACCCTGCAGTGTGGTCCGATAAAATAAAATAAAGGCCGACCTACGCAAGCCGCCATGTTGACATAATATTGTAAGTATATTGTGTTTTATTAGCAGTCCGTTGCTCTCGATTGTTGCATTATACACTTTATGAACTTAAGTACCTACGACTTTCCTTTAACATTAACTTATCAAATTCATGTCATTATTAAGGAAAATGGATATAAGTTGAGAACTTTATTGTAAACTTTATTTTGAATGTGTCTTTCATTTTAGTATTACTACTGTGTTGCGATTGACTATAGGCACTTTTGATTGTAGGTAGCGTTGATTATTAAACACAATTATTATGTTATTATCATTAAGGGCAAAGTATGCAATCACGGTACAATATACTACCAGTGTCGGTACGTCTGAGTTCACTTCGCTCTTCTTGCATTTTATTATATTAATTAATCGTCATTCTTCCTAATTTTGTATTGATTCAATGAACTTAAACATTAATTTGGTTCAAATTTAGTCCCTCAAGAACTAATGACCGAATATGTTGTATTATTTATTTATGATCTACATAAAAACAAGTTCCATAAAATTGCATAAGCCTGAATAAGAACAAAAAAAGCAAAATGGTTGACCTCAAGGTCAACCATTTTGCTTTTTTTGTTCAATATTACAATACAATATACAATATCCCTTTATATCAATATAAAGGGATATTGTATATTGTATCCGATCCTAACCTACCTGGAACTGGCTAAGCTAAATTCAAATTTGGAATAAAAGATTCTACGCCCACTAACCGAAGCTATAAAATGTGTCATTCGAAAAATTTGAGGAAGTTGCAAAAGATTCTTAATTCTGTTATTCCTTCGGCGTCTACGCATTATTATCGATTTTTATTGCTTTTTTACCCACGGCGATTTTATGTAGGTATGACAAATGGTTGTTTCTTACTATATCTGTACGATATTGGTTATCTAATACCCCTTGTAGAGGTCGAAATGCTAAGTGGATTTTGGAACTTCTCGGAACTACACCACAGATTAAAATTTTACAGTTCAGGCTTCAGTGTCAAAAATGAATCGTACTAATACGGTTTGTGGTTTTCGAAGTAAAATGGTGAGAATTTATAGTACATATTTCGCAGGAAAGGCAAACCTACGTGGTAAGATTATTTAAAATACGTTTAACTACAACTAAAACTAAATTTAACATAATTATCTAACTAGATACGGAAAAAATTTCGCGCTAATTAATTCAGGCCAGTTCAGTATCACTTTTTAATTGATAAAGGTACTCAACTTATCTTGTACACAGATAACATATCCCCGTTACCAGGAACTGCGAACATCATAATACAGCATAAACAATGATCTCACCTACAGCCACGGCACATTTATCATGCGCTGACGCAGATGCACACACCGCGCACTCCTGCGCTTATCTCGACAACCTGCAAATATATTGGTAGAACCACCCGTAAGATTATCTATCCTTATGTTGAAAAGCAGAATTTTACATTCCACAGCATTGTCAGAAAGTATGGGAAATTAAATTTCTATAAACTTATACAAAAATTGTGTATCATCACCTTTACCTATTATCACCTTTTGCAATCACTGGATATGCTGAATGCTGATGATCGATTTGCATGACTTGACTATAGAACCTTGATAATAGTTCCCTCGTGATACATATTTGAATATCCATAGTCCTATTTACCAATTTGACCTGATAACTATTTGGTAAAGTTTTAATAAAAATCTACATAATGAGTCTTTTTTACAGACACCAAAGAACTTACAATTTTTCGTTGTCACAATTCACCATCTGCTTACATAAACTAGTCAGATAAGTAATGCCAAGTCAAGTCATAAACTGCGTTTTTTTACAAAAAACCTTTTGTAGAGAATAAAGTTGTGGTAAACTGTCTATTGTCATAGTTTTTGCTACAAAGCGATTAATACAAAAATGTACGTTCCAATGGCTGGTAACAGCTGCATTTTTATTTTATGCAAAAAGTTCCAAATGGTCTATTTTAGAGCTCGTACACAAAACTGCGTTGCGACATCGTATCGCATAGTTTTGCGATGCTATGCAAGAACTTGCGAATTCATTAGCATCGCGCATCAGTCTTATCTTCCCAAAATATTCACATAACATAATATCACGCCTTGTTATCCCCGAAGGGCCTACCCCTTCTGAGGTGCACAATACGGCACTTAATGCCATTGTACAATGTAACACCCACTGTTCACTATTTTTTATTATGAGTTGTTTCTTTTACCTATATCTCCTAAGCAATAACAGAAGTGCACACTTCTTTTTACGATCCATGTCACGACCTAGTTATCAATTTAAAATACGTTTAGTACGGTTGACATTCGTCGAAGAAATGGTCACCCTGGTAGACGCCTTGTCGCACAAAATCGCATCGCAGCAATTCGCATCGTAATTCTCTGCGTTGTTAATTCGCATCGCATCGCATCGCAGTCTTGTGTACGAGCCCTTACATAACCAATCCAATTTTGATAGATAGGTATGTAAAGTCCAACTTTCATGTTTCATATTCAAATTTTGCTTTCTGATTGATTAGGTATTAGCAGTCCTCGTTAAATTTACGAGTAAATTGGAGTAGGCACCCAGTTCAGTACAATTCCTGTCAGATCGCGAAACGTATGTTAATAAATTTTCCGATAACTACCATCCTTTCAGTCTTTTCTTCCTGAAGGTTCTTCGAAGAATATTATAATTATGTATGTCGTGTAGGTATTTACTCCGTCCCCAATTTCCTCTTCGTATAGGAACAGGATTAATGTTGTTGTATGCTACATCAATTTTACCCTATCCTCAAATAAAGAAATTTAAACTCTCTAACCACCGAACTAAAGCATTTTTAACTAAATAATTTCCCAAACTCTTAAATTCAACTCCTGCGCATGCATACATCGCCAGTTATTGTTATTGACAAAAACACATCACAAGCCACTGAGTCATGCTAATAACAATAAGTTCATGACATTTGTAAATATGGCATTCCGTCCATAACCAAAGAATTTCATACAAATTGTGCCCGTTAATGATATAATAGGAAAAAGTTTCGAGTCACGCCGTACGGTTTATTCCATGGGAAACTTAAAGAAATATTATATTACTATTTTATGTAGGTACACCTTTAAATTTAAAAGATTTCTCGGTTCTTAAATGGTTTACTACCTAAGTACTGTTGGCTAGTCATATTCTTTCGAGTGCACTGATGATCGGTCTTATGGGACTTGTACCACCATAGGCACTCTATTACTCCATTATCACCATTATGGTTAGTCGGAACAAATACAGTAGTAATGCATTTTCTAAATGAAGGGCTTCATCGTTTAGCATATTAATCCTAACACTTGCCATGCGACCCGGAGATTGCAGTTCAGTCACTCAAAGTTCAAAGCATGATGCCACCTGGCCTTTGGTATCTGGTCATAGTTTTCGGACGTGTCCTGGTTCATAATGCTCCATATAAGTAGGTACATAAGAAAAATAATATTGTAAATTACTTAAATCTTGTTAAAGTCCAAAGTAAAGTACCAATTTACAAATAAATATATCAACTTTCAACACTATAGATAGGCCGATTAAACAGTGGATCACATGAACCTGCAGCAGGTTGCTAACCTGCTGCAGGTTCATTGCCCACCCAGTTATCGATACATCGTGATTAAACCTTAACCTTTGAATTTGGAATCCAATTCTTATTTTTGCCCGTGTAAGGTGTGACCCATTTTATGGAATGACGTTCGAATTGATTATCACGGCTGTTAGCATTGATGGATGCGTTCTAAAACCGTATAAAATTGGTTTTAGACTTTTGGCTTTAAAGCCGAACAGAATGACTGACATTTATTTAGTTTTGGAAGAAATTGACGCCATTAGGTACGTGTTACATCTTATGGGACATGATGATAAAGGATCTACTGAATTTAATTTCAGATATATGAAGACTAATAAAAATAACAGCTGATATACTGTATTTTGCGGAGTTTTGCTTGCAAGATAAATCAAAACCTATAGTTGTTGTAGTGTTTGACAATAAGATGAAGCGTTCAAAAAGCCTTAGGTACACGCAGATCTGATTTTCCATCATAGCAAAGGTTTACATGAAAAATTCAAGGGTTGATTAAATTGATCCGAAACACACATTATTTGCGATTGAATACAAACCAACTGGGTCAAAAGAAAAACGTACGGAAATGCACCGTGTGCTCATACAATTAGTGTCTAATAAGGAATCTAGCGCAGCCGGTTAGGCGCAACATCATAATTAAATTAATGGAGACTCGCCATCAAGCGCAGTAATGAGCACGGAGCAAATACACTTTACTAACGTGTCGTAACTGCATATTTAAAATTACATACCTCGTCATTAACCCTACATAATCTTCCAATTAAAATGAAGATTTCTCCACAAAATTGCAAATGAATTTTAAGCACAGGACACTAATTTTAAGCGAGTTTTCAGTACGTACCCTTCGATTCTTAATTAAAATTTTAAAAAGTACCATATCTTACAGACGACTGGTAATCGATATCCTAAAGTAGTTTATCAATGCATTGATTATAATCAAGTTTGCTTATCCCCCATAAAATGATTATTAAATATGATATTTAATATGGAACTGGCATCAGAACAGCTCGCTTGATATGGTAAGCTTACAACTTTCTACGTGACAGTGCCAGTGTAACTTGACCTGGAGAATATGCCCGTAATAAGGTAAGGTGAAGTAATTGCAGCTGTCGGTACCGCGGTTAGGGTTCAGTTTATAATGGTGAAGTTTAGTTTCACTTTGCTTCTGTGAGCCCGAGGCATTGATTTTATTGCTCGTAGGTGTTTTGACGACGTTCATCCGCTTTGTTATGTCGCAGTGCTAACGTCTTTATGGTACTATAAATCACTTTTGTTACGAATATTCTGTTGTTAAAAATTGATTAAAAAATGGTGCCCACAATAAAATTATATTAAAAAAGAACAGTTACATCGCTTGTTATTTTTTGTTGGTTTGATGAATTGATAGTGATTATGGGTCTACAATGCTTTTGTGGTTATCGGTAAGATTTTCTATGGCGTTGTAATCAAAATGTATCCTTCCACGGGTAATCGTTTAGTCTTTTATGGAAAATATCTTAAGATATTAATCTTTTGCGATTTTCCGCTCCAGTATCGAGACAGTTTCGAAGGGAACTTGACGGTAACCTGTTGCTACTTTCTGTGATCCAAGTAAGACCTCAACCAGTGGGTTTGTCTGATTAAATGCGTGACAATGCCATAAAACATAAAACTATGGTACTATATATTTGTTTGATCTCTTGTCAATGTTTGCTGTACATCTTTTGACTATTAATCTTCAAAGACTTTAGAAAAAGAATAGCTTTTCATATAACCGTGTGAAGCAGGGGTGGACTGCTAGTTCTTTAATAAAACAGCTTAATGTCCAATCTCATTTTAATCGAGAGCCTATATTTATTAATAGGCAAGCTTAAGAATAAGTACAGAACCATTAAACGGTGACCTTTGACACAAACTAAAAAGTGCAATATAATTTATAGGCATTTAATCAACCCGTAATTTGTATTAGATATCAGACTGGCGGTAGATACCTCATGACACGACCTACGCTGGTGGTCTAATTGCGAATGCGAAGATGAAAGGTAGTAAGATACTTTTTACATAATTATTTATTGTTAGACTGCCTCGATGGCCGTGTGGTCGCAAGTGCGACTGCCGGGCAAGGGGTCTCGGGTTCGATTCCCGGGTCGGGCAAAGTATTACTGGTTTTTTTTTTTTAAAAACTCAGTAGTACCACGGAGTCTGGAAATGTGCCCGGTATATGGCAATAGGCTCATCCCCTATTACATGGAACTCATAACATAAATAGTGGAAAGTGGGTTACTTCTGTGTGCACCTCTGCCTACCCCTTCGGGGATAAAAGGCGTAATGTTGTTGTGTTATTTATTGTTGGTTCATAAATATATGTTATGTTCTTAAAGATAATTTGTGTACTTTTGAAGTCCCATAAACCACTGTAATAGACTAAAAATGATATTTACTGTAGGTCCTAAAGTTCGTCCTTCCCAGCTGAGGTGGCTCCATTACAATTTTTCATCTTCGGGCAAAAAAGGACCTAAAATCCTCAAAATCTAAATCATACACAGGATTTTGTCTCGATTTGTGCTCAATAAAAAGAACAAAACCTTGTGATATCACTCTTGTAAGGAGGTGTACAGATGCAAGGGAAAAACATTGACAACAAACAGGACCCAGAACAGTGGAAACAGTGAAACAATCCCCATAATGATGTTGAAAGGATGGTGTAATCATCTTCACTGCTCATCCCAAAAGCGAATAACCGTAATACAATGTACAATAGAGTTCAAAATAAGGCAGCGTTTGTAACAGTTGGTATGTATATAAGTAATACAACGCCGGTGGTGGTGGTGTAGAGCAGGGATGGCGAACCTTTACATACAAAGCGCATTTTCTAAATAAATATGACGTTTCAAAGTAACGACGTGGTGGCCTGGAGTTTAAGCTTTTCATGCATGAGGGTGCAGATTCAAAACCTATCAACGGCAATTACTGATGTGAATTTTTCCGAGTTATATGTACATTCTAAGATTATTTAGATACCACTGACAAACGGCGAAGGAAAAGATCGTGAGGAAACCTGGGCTGATCACTACATAGTATAAAACAAAGTCGCTATCCATGCACCGTCTGTCTGTCCCTATGTATGTTTAGATGTTTAAAACTACGCAACGGATTTTTGATGTTGTTTTTTTTGGAGTGATTCTTAAGGAAGGTTTATATGAATAACACATGCATATTGCACCCGTGCGAAGCCGGGGCGGGTCGCTAGTAATTTATATTTATAAGTTTGAAAATCGCCAACCCGCATTGAGCAAGCCTGGTGATTAATGTTTAAACCCGTGCGAGGCCTTGGATCAGCAGTGATGATGTGATGTGAAAGCAATGTTGACTTTATACCAACTAACTACTATCTACTTTCGATAGTGTCTATCACATAAGCTATTCCAACCATAATAAAATAAGTATATCAGTGAGTACACTTGCAGCACCAGAAACATCACAGGAGCGTTGCGGGACAATTTTGTAACCATCGACTATGGTGGATGGTTGGGTGCCATCAATGATACGCGTGCCAATGGTTCAGTATCCCTGGTCTAGGTCGTGCAGTAGTATTAGGTCAAGGCGCTCGGATAATTCTGAGCTAAACCACTATATGATTGTTTTAAATGAGTTTTGCCATAACGGATAGCATAATTGATAGCATACCTTAAAGTGTGACTTAAAAATAGGAGCCCCTTCTCTTGTAAGGAACAGTTTTAAACATGTAAGACAATTTAAGAATGAAGCGAATTGGAATGTATAAATGTGACTGCTTTTTTATAAGATTAGTGGTTGGTTGCAAAAAAATTAAATACTGCAGTACTACCTATGCATGGACTTCACCAACAGTAAGTGTGTTATCAGCTTTATTTAACCCTATTCAGCCAGCATTCAGCTCTATAAAGATTTTTTTTTTATTTTATTTATGGAATAGGAGGTAATCGAGCAGACAGATCACCTGATCGTAAGCGATCAGCGACGCCCATGGACACCCGCAACACCAGAGGAGTCACAGGTGCGTTGCCGGCCTTTTAAAAAAGGAATACGGTCTTTTCTTGAAGGTTTGAAGGTCGTATCGGTTCGGAAATACCGCCAACGACAGATTATTCCACAGTTTTATTGTGCGAGGCAGGAAGCATCGTGAGAAGCGCACAGTTGTGGCCTGCCAACCCTCTATATGGTGGGGATGCATATGCTCTCGTGAGATGGACCACATTTTGAATTCGGAATGCACAATTATGGTATTGATTTTTAACAGTTTTCCACAACACTTTCTACGAGATATACGCGATCATCTGTAGTCAAATATTGTTCAAAGTTAATGTCTGTTGAATATTCATTAGTTATTCAAGTTAAGTCCGAATGTGTACTCATCCCGTGTCAGAGCCGTTGCAAACATGTTTGTTTTGAACATTTTATAGGTTTCGCGGAACTACGTGGACAGTGTAATGTAAGTAACACGTGTTTTTGGTTACTTACTAAGCAATTGTTTGACGTTTGACAAGTTTCACAATTAAGTTCCAGGGTAATGGGTAAAATTACAACTGGACACGTAGATACCGTTTTGTAAAAGTCTACCAGTAGGTACTAGTGAATCTAACTTGATACATGCGTATTCTATTGCCGAATACAATTTACCAGAATGATGATTTCATTGAAATCTTTGACTGCCTCGTTGGCCGAGTGGTCGCAAGTGCGACTCTCGTCAAAGTATTACTGGGTTTTAAAAAAATCTCAGTAGTAGCATGGAGTCTGGACTTGTGCCCGGTATATGGCAATAGGCTCACCCCCTATTACATGGGGCTCATAACATAAATAGTGAAAAGTGGGTGTTACATTGTACAGTGGCATAATGTGCACCTATGCCTACTCCTTCGGGGATAAAAGGCGTGATGTTAAGTTATGTTAGTTTAAGCGTGACTGAGCTACAAACATCTTTCAGATTTTTATGTTTTTAGTAGAAGTTAATTCATTTTTGATAGGTACCTACCTAATGTAGTAATCCTTTAACAATAGGTGGATACAGTACTGTTAAATATGAATGCAAACAACAAAAATCGAACCTGAGAAACCACACTATGCCATCGTCTTGAGACCACTCAACCAACGAGGCAGCTTTTGATTGTGATGAGTAAATTCTTACCTAATACGTTATTATTTACGCTATTTTTAAATACTTACTCAACATCACGCTACCTTTCAAGGTTGTTTGGTAACAATAGTTCACCTGTAGTACTTTAATAGTTGTTTCAAAATAATACCAAGTTCCACCGCAGCTGGCCAAAGGTTCCGTACCATATAAAAATTGTATAAATATCAAGATTAGAATTATTACATCAGTCTTTGCTCTATCTACTTTTTTTTATAAGAAGTTGCAAAAGGTCTTTGCCCTGCAGTGGGACGACCATGGTTAAAATAAATAAATAATTTGTAAAAACTTAAAAAAAAATACTATGGCCAACAGATTAACAATCTAAAATTTAGATTCTGAATGGTCAGATGGACCGATGAACAGCAGTCATTGGAATTCGCTCACATTGACTAAAAGATTGCTCTTTTGATATAGATCGGACAGCAGCCCTCTTCAATGATCCTGCTAATTTTAAACTGCTTTATAAAACCCACCTACCAAGCATCGAGACTATGCCAAACTCTTTTTTGTAGATAAACCTCGTAACAGAGACTCGTATAGCCATTACGGAGAAAGACAAGGAAATGTGGGATTCCTTAAATCTTACCTCACTAAAATCACCACGTTGGCCGCCATCATCACCTATATGGGACACCGGGTCCTCTTATACACTTACTCCGGAGCTCCATGGAGCAACGCCTGTTACGGTAGGCACATCCTTCCTAGGGAGTACTGGACTATCAAGGGCTGTAAATGACGTTATTGAAGGCTTTCATAATTAAGCCTTTTTAGAGTACGCAACCCTATACAGGTAGGTAGATGATGCAACTTACAATGATATCATAGTGATGTTCGAATGTAAAAATAATTGCGATAGTAATAATCGTTTCTTGTTTACTCACGAACGTAGAACGAAGGGAAGCGAGGTTGTAATGTGTTTGACCGTGACTTCGTGACGTCTGGTTCAGTTTGCTGAGTAAGTTGTTGTTATTGGTAACGTACACATACACATATTAACAATATGTTCTAAAATCTTATTTAAGGAATGAAATGGCGATAAATGAAGGAATAAATAAAAGCACACTAAGGAACTACATGTATATTTGTCAGACATCAGGCAGCATCGCTGTCTGATAAACATGAAAACTCTTTTCTACTAGTTTCGGACCAAATGAATGTAGTCTTAAAATTTGAAAATACTATTGAACACCCTTCTATCATCTTCGAATGTCTCAGCATTAACTCCAAAGTTCGATTGGGCTGCAATCCGACACGATACAAGAGAGATCATGCGGAAAACAAACAGGTTTGCACCAACCAATACAGGAGTTGAACACTACTGACTTCCATCTATCTAACCACAATGATCTCGCATGAGGATAGGCAGAAGATTAAGACAACAGTAAAAAATTAAATGTAATGTTGATAATGATAATAATGAAGTAACACTTATTGACACCATGGCTAATGAAACATGGTAAAACAACAAGACCTCAATGTTATAGCAACGAAAAAAGTGATGGCAGGTTTCACCAACATCTCTTTAATTTTAAGGAACCCCTAAAGTCAGACAGGTGTTAATTAACGACATTCTGGTTTTTACCAATATCTTTTAATGGTGCCATCGGTGTCGCCCATGGATACCCGGAACACCAGAGGCGATGCAAGTGTGGTACCGGCCTTTGGGGATTAGGAATATTAGGGGGGGAGGGGGGTGTTTATCGGCCTTTCGGTAACCTTACTCACACGAGTCCTCCTAGTTATATAATTATAGTCTTGTATTAGCTGGATTAAGACAATAATATTATAGAAACCCACTTAAAAGGAGCGAATGCGCCACCATGTTTGAAGCACGGTTACCAGCTCCACATTTATTAGCCAGAAAAAACATCTCAATCACACTTTGTCCAGAGGGAATTGACATTTCTTGCTCGGCAGTCGAAGTAAGAATGTGGCAGGTAACCTTCTGATAAAGTAGTTCAAGCCTTTACTTCACAACCGCGTAGGAAGTAAGCGGTGTCTTAAGACATAGGAGTTATTTACTAATCGCTTCCTTTTATCGGTAATGTGCACTTAAACGACACATTAACCATTCGAGGATCTTTGTTAAAGTTTATTGTACTTGTAGTAAAAGCCTTGGGATATTTGGGACGACAGAACGGTGCTAAAATTTTTTAAAAGCATTCTTCGGTGTTTCTTTTGTTGTTAGTGCTATGGGTGGATCAGTTTTTGTAGTTGATGTTGTTTTGAATCCTAATCCTAATACGCTCATCCGTATTAAGTATAGTGACAAGTATTGTGATTGTGACCATACATTATACAAACATTGTACCAAAAGAATCGTTCTACAAAGTAACAGTAGGTAATTATGTAACTAATGTAATGTGTGAATCAATCAAAAATAATAACTTATAGTTGACCATGAATGCTTCAAGAATTTAAATCAACAAATTAAATTGTCCCTCAAAATCAAAACACAAAGAACTTCAACAATACGCAATGTTCATTAACAAGAACGAAACCAGTTAATTTATTAGTTCACTATTCTAAGATTCCTTTTTGCACAAAAAAAGACAAAAAACCACAACCCACAGATAGTAATTATAGCGGCAAACGGATATAGATGTCTTATGTAAATTTTAATGTGCAGCGCGTAGAAGGCCTTGCGAAGCCTAATAAGCAAAAAACATTAAATAAAACCATTTAGAGACGATATGATTCTATGAATCCGCGATAAAAGCAGGTCTAGTGTTAGAGAATATATAATTTTATTATATTTGTCAAGATAGGCACATCACAAATCTTATGATTACCAAACGCGCAGGCGCCGGCGCCGGCGCCCGATTGTTCATTCTTCATCTACACGCCATTTTATAGTTTACGATCAATAGGCCCCAACATTCAATTTGTCACGAATTAAATACAAATGATAAAGTATTTGTAATACTAGTTAACTTTCATAATTTTAATCTGTATATGGATGGTAGTAGGATATAAGGCTCATAATTTGTAGTCAGTGTTTGCATTAAATATATTTTACGCCGCTTTTCTCGGCCGACAATAAATTATGCAGTACATTAAATTATGGAGAGTTAATAGGTGGGGCTTATGAAGAATCATTGCTGGTATTTATAGATAGATAGTTCTGTTTTGAGTGAATTAATACAGTTACAATGAAACGAAATATTTATAAACAAACTATCCTGTAGGTACGAACTTCAACTTATTTATGAAATCATGAACAGAAATACTTGAACCTATTCCTAAAGGAAAATTTTCCATTTAAGAGCAAAAATACAATTTGCATGGTTCAAAATACGTGTGACTGCATCCAAATACATTAATAATACTGTAGTGTGATTAGAATTTATTAGTTCCTTATTTATAATCTTTGCGTGCAATAAGAGGATTTGGAAACAATCAAATATCAACTTAATGTGCGCACAAGTTTTAGGGATCCGTTCTAATGCGGTTATAATATCACACATATTTTTTGATCTTTCAAAAGCGTTTTACATCGTTTGAGTATAAAGTGTCGGTGTGTTTTATAGACAATTTGACATGTACTGTTTAGGTACTCGTATATTTTAATTTTCTATTCATCTCTGGTAGGATTCTACTGCGCAAGGTACAATTTAGTTTAAAATTCTTGAATATTGTAATACTGACTAGGGTTTCCCCCAGGGTTACATTGTTGGACCAGTCAAGAATTGCCACATGTCTTCCATTATTATTGCCTACGCGGCGAGCTGCATATAGTTCAAAATGGTTATAAAATTTATTGTTTACCTGCCGCTTAAATTCTTTAACAACAGACTCTTATATCTCTAAGCTGACATTTACAACTTGCGCTTAAAGCAAACGCCTATGCATGCCTTTGTTATGTTTACAGCACTGTGTAAATTTAAGTTTATATTTAGATTTTATTCATTCGTTATAAATAATTCAATGGCTTTAGAGTATAACTGATTGAATTCGAATTTTCATTTCTTTGTCGTTGAATAAGGAACCGTAATTCTTAATGCGATGCCTGCTTGATCTGTTTTTATGAATAATTTTAATCTATACCATTGCGTAGTTATTCTGCCAACGCTAAAATAATAAACGTTATAAGAATACTAAAAAATGCTCAGAATACATAAATAACGAAAAGTAAAGCTGCTTCACCATCCAAATTCAAACAACACATACAGAAATAAACTTTATCAACAAAGTTTTAGCGTCTAAACTTGTATTTCATTGCGCTTGCCCATACATGTATGTACATTCACGGATAGAATCCATTCATGACCCATTGTTTTAATCCGTTAGTAATAAATATGTAAACAGAATAAATATATCCCTCATCAGAAGTTTAACGTACTATAAATTAATATTACATGATCTTTTCTATAAATAACTTGGTTCCTGTGTGTATCTTGTTTGTAATTTAGATGGTTTTCAATTAAGTATAATTGATGAACTAACAGTAACTGCTTAGATGCTTGATTTGTTTAAGGTTCTGCCTGTATACATACATAGATATCTTTATTACAACCATGCATTAGACCAGTCTAAGCGTCGTTCGTCTTTATAGATGCCAGCATCTATAGAATGTAAAAAAAATGTCAGTGTATAAAAGTTTGCAATAAGAAAAAAATAAGGAAAACATTGCTATGCTTGCCAGTCTTAAAAATAAATATTCTTCTTGGTCCTTCAATATAATTTTTACGAGCCAATAACTTTGTTTGAGGACGAGTGAATGATGTGACATGTCTTCTTACATATTTATCAGAGAAACATCTATGTCTGTCTGTCTATATGCTCTGTATTGCCGTGGGAAAACCTCGCAGGCTTCCGAATGGGTTCACAGAAAGTGCTGTGAGGTCTTAGGTACAATAGTTGTTCTACGAACGATCACAACCAATCAAGGGGGACAAGGAATTATGTGAGAAGTATACTTCTGTCGTAAGTAAGTCTTTACATTGTAATATTGAACACTAGCTTCAACCAGAGGCTTTGTAGCTTCGTACACACAATGGGGGCTAACGTTTTTTTGCTCACTAGGTGACGCAAATGTAGGAACGATTGTTATGTCCAGAGCAGCTGTCAAATAGTGAACGTCAATGGCTTGACACTAGCTAATTCCCGATTGGACGAAAAACAAGAGGAGATACGGTAGGCCCCATTAGGTTATTCCAATTTTTACCGTACCGTTCGTTAAGAGAAGTCTTAAAATGTATTACCACACGCCACAGCCCACAAACTCCCAAAACCGCTGGAACTCTTGTAAGCCAGGATCTACAGTAGATACAACCATGAAAACACCGGAACACACAAGTCCCGTGTGTCTTAGGGACATGAACAACTGTCTTGGTTCCCGCAACGGAGTGAATCAGAAGATATTATAAGAGGAAAAGAAAAAACACGATAGTTTCCACTTCCCTCGGTGAATTACTGCAGGAGACAGAATGAATTAAGCCTAAAGGCACAAAAATTATACTACAACTGGGAGAAGCCCAGTCGCCAAGCACCACGGAAAATTGTCAAAAAACTAAATGGGTCCTATGTATGAGCTGTTATACTTGCTTCCAATAATGATAACTACCTGTATAACACTGCGGATACTAACTGCTCAGAGTTCACTCGATTATTTAAAAACAAAGCAAAAATAAAAAAAAAACATTTTGTTAAATCCTGAGTCTCAGTTAATTAAGTAAACCTCGAAGGACATTGCATTAAAATCGAAAGCAACAATTACACAATTACGACTCCTTATTTCATTTGAGAGTGGGCAGGAGCAGGTACCGGCTCAACTTGACTTATAGTGAAAGGTTATCAATAGGAAGTTACATTTCTGATATAATTAAATCTTATGATTCATACGAAAAACACTAATTAAGTATTCTGAGCCTTTAATTAAGTTGTATTCAAGGATTGCTGTCATTTATTAAACTTGTGTGAACTGTGGTAGCCAAGAACTTGTTTTGTTTACTGTACAAATTAAAGTTATTTTTATAGCTCTTTTATAAGTAAGTAACCAAAAAATTGGTGTATAATTACTGTTTAATAGGTCCAGTTATCGAAAAAGTCTTCTCTTCTCTCTCCGATTATTATAATTAAAAAGGTGTAATAATGTAGATACCGAATAATTTAATTTGTAAAGCTTCTATGAAATCCTAAAATCCTACATCAGACTTTATCCTAACATATTAGGTAAAAATAGCTCTTAATGACATGTTACATTTAATGCTACTAAATTATAAATGCGAAAGTTGGTTTGTTTGTTACTCTCCTTCACGTCAAAGCTTCAGTCGCTTTCGCTTCGGATTTCGGGTGAAATTTGTAACAGGAGTAGAATGTAGTTTGGAATAACACATAGATGGGAACGCAAGCGAAACCGCGGGTAAAAGCTAGTACGAGTATATATAAAGCATGTCTCTACTAATATAAAAGAGTTTGTTTGTTTGTTGTTTGAACGCGCTAATCTACGCAACTACCGGTTCAAATAGATTTTTTTTGTATTTTATTATCGATAGTCCATTATCGATAAAATATCACGCTACAATCTAATAAGAGTCTCGACTCCTAGCGTTTCACCGCACCATTGAAACCGCGTGAGAAAAGCCAGTAAAATATAAAACTAATATAACATAACATCACGCCTTTTATCCCCGAAGGGGTAAGTAGGCAGAGGTGCACACAGAGGTAACACCCACTTTCACTATTTATGGTAACGCCGTGGTATCAGTTCTGTCGAACTTGCCCATTCGTGCCGAAGTATGCCTCTACTATCTGTGTCTACCTCTTCGTAATAAAGACTAATATTACATTAAATATCTTGAAGTCCAATATGTGCAGACATTGGTACTTGAACGTGTCAATCCAGACACGACTGTTGGATTGATTTGTGATCTGTGCGCACAAGTTTTCACAGCTTTCTAATCTTACACGTATTATCGTCCATATTTGGTATTTAGTTGACTGTAATGATGATAGGATGATAAATGGTGATACTGGTTGCTTTTGGACAATTTACTCCGAGAATAAGTAGGTCTACTACCACAGTGTAACTAATATAAGTACACCTCAGATTCCCAATTCCCAAAACGCCGGTAACGCACTTGTAACGCCTTTGGTGTTCCAGATTTCCATGTGGGCGACGCCGATTGCTTGCCATCAGGTGACCCGTCTGTTCGTTTACCGGCTTATGCCATAAAAGTAGTCGCGGAGAACCTAACATGTAACCGGGGCTCCGGCTCGACGTGCAGGAGAAGATACTGGGTGGTTTTTAGTCAGTAAGTGTCTGGCACTCCCTCCCGCCTCACCCAGGCGGGAGCAGTCATTCGATGATTTTCCCCCCTTAAAAAAATCCCATAACCTACTAAGATCCTGGTAAGATGAGATTAAGCTAGCTAGATTAAGCTAGCACTGGAAAGAAAGAAAGAAAAAGCATTTATTTACCAATTGGACTAGACGTCCAATGGCTTCCAGATAGGCTGGGTGGAAGGGATCTGGAATCATAAGGAAATAAAAAAAAACATTGAGAAACCTGTTTATCATTATCATCAGACAATAAGTGCCCATTGCTAAGCAAACGTAAGGTATGATCAGAGCTGATTTTTGAATAATCAGTTGCAGAATAAAGTTGACAGTTTGTAGTATGGAGGAATTTTATTGTCAAATATTCAAACGTATTCCTCCGATAAAATTTAACTGCAGTGTTTGTAAAAATTGGCAGTAGTGATTAATGCTTATACCTTCTCCGTATAAGAAGTGGGCACTTATAGCACTTATAGTTTGATGATAATGATCAGACTTCTGTCTATGCCATGTGTAAACAATCTACCTAACCTAACCAGGTAACAATATGCTAAAGTTACGTTAAAGATTATGCGATACTGGAGATTATGGACATGTAAGATAAGGTCCACAATTCCACAAACAACTTTCTTTCCTTCCATACCTACTCAGGACATTTAATTATGATCTCTGTGAAGTTATCAATGACATCATGTAACTACAGTTTTAACAAAACCTGCTTCATTTACATGTCCATGTCGCCAAAAAGGTAACAACTTCATTCTGTTAACATTACGGACTTTAGATCTGATACAAATCAACATTACGAAAATACGGTTTCTTTTGCTTGAAGTCAAGTTGTAAGTAACACCAGCTTGTTGCAGCTTGCATACTATAAATTGTTTGTTTTATTGATTATCAACTTTATAAAGAAAAAGGTATACTTAGTTGAAAGTTTATGATCCTTATGGCAGTTTCTATCAACCACCCGTAAACCACTTTTAATTGTAAGTTACTTACCATGACGTAGCATCTAAACTAACCCCTACTTGTACAGTTAGATTACTTATAGGTGTCGCGGAGAACCTAACGGGTAACCGGGGCTCCGGCTCGACGTGCAGGAGAAGGAACGGGGTGGTTTTCAGTCAGTAAGAGTCCGACACTCCCTCCCGCCACACCCAGGCGGGAGCAGTCATTTGATGATTTGCCTCGTTAAAAAAAATGGTTGAAAATGTAAAAACCAATCTCTCGTTATATGTCGTCTACTTTAGCTTAGCGGTTCCTTTGGGAGGGGTTGAAAGCGGGCTACTAATGTATTTGGTGCAATTTCTAACAGTAATTTAAATTGTTCTATCCATGCATGTTGTGTGGAATACTTTCAAACAAGAGAAATGCTGTCTCCCCTGGCGTACAAGTGGATACAATTGCTGTAATGGCGGTTTCTCGGTCCGTAATGGGCCGCGTCCGCGACGCATGCGCACCTATCATTCATACGTGACGACGCTCTCAATGACTTACGTTGCACATCATTACCGCTTACAAGGGAGACAAGTCCCTCGTTTAGATCAGGAAGTGTCCTTTTTTGTACGCATTTATGGGCATTTTAGTTTTATAAAGAGGTGAAATAGAAGCTTACCGCTTTATCAGCTCATTATTATCCTTGATGGGAATTTGATTTGTGTAGGACGCTTTTTATAGCGAATACACGTATTCCATTTATCCAATAAATGAGGTGTTAGATTCGATATTCTATGGAAATCTTTATAATTATAAATAATGTATAAGTACAAAAACAAAACATTTCCAAAGATTGCTAGCTTTTACATCTCTACAACACTCCATTCGATCATAAATCCTACACTGCTAAGCACTGTCTAAAAACTAAACAATAAACATGTTCACATAACAATGACAATAACAAAAAATTGCCAAAACCGGTAAGCATTTGCTCGGATGAATGGGAGTTAGTGCCGCTAAGTTGACCGCGGTCCGGCGCAGGCGCAAGCGGCGGAACGCGGCACAATATTGACGCATTCCGCCGGCACGGGACCAGTCTCCTTCTAAGGAAGACGACCTGGACACACTAACTGTACAACGGCCTGCAAAAACGTTCTTCTAATTGCCGACAACTTTAAAACGGGAACCAATCGACGTTTGACGATTTACGCCATGATGAGCATGTTTTTACCGTGCAGTGGTAATTGAATTCGATTGAAAATTATATTTTTATTCAAACTGTCCTTATGTTCTATTGAATGGTAAGTACCTACACAGATTATAATGTTTATAAAAAGTATGCTGATACACCATGTATATTTACGTTTTTAAGTGAAAGAATTAATAAGTTATATTATATACCTACTTTATCCGAGATAATACCCAAACCTCTACTTCAATTGGTCAGCTTGAGAGCCTACAACCGCAAGTCCGCAACATACCAGTGTATGTTTATACCATATACGTACATAGATAAAATTGCTTTCAAAACATGTTTCAAACCTTACTTCCGTTTAAAAACCAATAAACAGTCCCATTGTAAACAACATAATTGCAACAATTAATTATTTAGTAAAAACTATGGCAGTCTATAATTACGCTTTCAATTGATCCACATAACTACGTTTATTAATTTACTGGAGAAAGCCTGTTATTATCTGTGTTTAAAAGATTAAAAAAGTAACCGACCAAAATACCTTGGCACTCTGTGACGTCGCCGCCATGTTTTGGCAAATGTCAAAAATCTGTCAATGTCAGTTTATGGTAAGTTACCATTGAGTTATTGGAAGTCAAGTTACGCTGGATGCTCCAATTTAATTTAGTTTTAACGAGACAGGAAGTGTCACATCAAAGTTTAATCAGCCGAAACATCGTTTGATAATGCAAATTATATCCGAGTTAAAAGGATGTTATCGACGATTATAATCGACGACAAACTCGCTTGGAAATCGATGTTCCCACGATAAACGAATTTATTTTAAATCAGATCATATTCGCATACTCGGATACATTAATTAAACTCACTTTCTTTGTTTATGTTTTGCGAATTTTAAATCAATTAGCAAATTGGTAATTCAATCAACCATTTAATTTATTTATGATTATGACCGGTCTATGATATTTTTTTAATTTCTATTTACGACTGGGCATTCGTATTCTTTGAGAATATTTAAATGATCTTGACTAACTTTTAAGTTGTTTAGTAGACCCACAACCAAATTCTAGTGCATGAATTTCTCTTTTGAATCGTATGGAAGTATCCTAAAAAAATCGCATAAAATAGTCATTCGTACAAGATTGCTTGGTCCAGTAATTCTCGTTGTAAAGTACCAACGACCGCAAAACTATGATAGCCACGTCCTACGGGCATGCGGTTATGCAACACTTTTTACTATTAAACCTCGGCTAAGCAATTTTGTACGTGATCAGCAGACTAATAGCTCAGAGATGTTCGCTTTGCTAATGAATCGAACTAATGAACCATTCAACAAATTCAGACGTTATTTTTTTGGCTTGAAACCGGCTCAAAATGGCCGCATTGTTTTTTGAGATCGACAATTTAGATGGCGTTTATTTTTAGTTTTATTTGACAATACTGCACATCCTGTAGTTGTTTTGCCAAAATGGATGTTCGCAGGTGGTAAATAAATTATTATTAAATTCGGTATTTTACAGATGTTTTCTCCGCGCGCGCCTCAAGGAGCCATCAGACCACCACAGATGAGGCCCAACGGGGCTGATGCCGATACGGAAGACTTAACGGGTTGCCGGGGCTCCGGCTCGAAGTGCAGGAGTAGGAACGGGGTGGTTTTTAGTCAGTAAGAGTCTGACACTTCCTCTCGCCTCACCCGGGCGGGAGAAGCCATTGGATGATTTTCCCCCTCAAAAAAAAAGGCGAGATAGTCGCGAAAGATGCCTTATAACAATAAAAAAAGAAAATGTGATCTGTGACCAGTTTTTTTTTCAAACCCATTATAATAAAATTAGTCTGACTGTTTTATTTTTTGACAACGCTTTTAATAAAATATTTCACGAATACAATAAACCGTTTAAAACCTAAATAGTTATGTAAATAAATAATTATTTATGTATAATCTGATAAAGCAGTCTAATGGAGTCTTTATTGAAAATATAATTTATTAGGAAGGCATTAACACGTTTGATTTATTTAATTTGACACCAGTTCGTTGATCGATTGGTATTTAAAGTATTTTTTATTGATCAACTATTTTGTGATGTAAGTACATATACATTATACATGTACTCTTCGCGCTACATACATAAAAGATTTGGAGATTTTAGTTTAAAAGTTTAGATTTTTCGGATAAATCTGCTGCCTGTTATTCATCATACCTACAAAGTACAAATATACAGTTTAAATATCTCTGTTAAAATATGAGAAGTCCTTTGCTCTGACTATACGGCTTTAACTTAGGAGACATCGCAAGATTTGTCCAGGAAAGCAATCAACAGCCTCTTTTTTTTTAAAGGGCTAAAATCATCGAATGACATCTTCCGCCTGGGTGAGACGAGAGGGAGTATCAGACTATTGACTGACTAAGAACCACCCCATTTCTTCTCCTGCACTTCGAGCCGGAGCCCCGGTAACCCGTTAAGTCCTCCACGGCTACTCAACAGCCTTAGCATACTGAACTTACTAGTGGTCCATTAAAAAAAAATATTTAGTCAGCGATACTAGTGGGAAGAATAGGGATGGCAAGTGAAATAAGATAAAAACAAAATAAAAAGGGTTCTATCTTCTCGTAAAATAGTAAGATCAATCGTTCATCTGTCTGTCTGTTGTCCGTCAAAACGAAGGTTTCTCGAGAGGTATCTTTGACCTTGTCTGAAATGTCCGATAATAAGCAGTTCCGCGTCAAAAATTTGTTATAACCACAGAAGATCAAGCTACAATTAACCAGTATAAAGTAAACGATTGAACTTACAAAAATGTTTATAAGTAGGGGTCATCTTAGACTGGTAGGATAATTTGATGTGACGTTTTGTATTCGTCAAAATAAGCGAAAGTGGGTCGTTGTTGCGTGCACGCACTAAATGAACGCAACTGTCTTTGTTACTCGTATGTGATATGAGCGAGATAGAGGTGTGTCAATCGTGAACCACTGAACCGTTGGGAGTTCCGTACTAGTAATATTGAATCGATCTTTGTCCTACGTACCTGCGGTCTAAAAGTATTTGCCACCTTAACCTCAGAATAGCGCATTGTGAAAAGCACAGAATAGTAAACTCTATTCCATTACAATAGGTACTAACTTGCAAAGATATCAGATCTATAACGTGTTCATTTATGAGGCATAATAAGGCTAATATGAATACCGATACACGAAAGAATTTCAACTATTTATAGCTTGTAACAGCACTTAGTTACATAATAGAAATATTAGCAAAATATGCAAATGCATAGCAAATAATAAAACACTTAAATTATGCTAATAGGCGTGTGAATTATTCAGAGTAAAATAGCCATATTTTTAAATGTACAGTCATCTGTGACAAATACTTGAAATTCCTAGATTCTAGTCTGAACTGAGTCTAGAAAGTAGAATAGGAATGCAGACAGATTTATGACGAAATAAAATAACGTTTTATAGGCTACTATACTACTTTTTAGTAGACACAAAGACGGCATATTTGCGAAAAAGGCTAACATTACCAAAATAGACATTAAAGACCCGTTTCATTGCGGATCTCCAAGAGCATATTTCCAAACGGATTACTGAGAAGACGATAAGTGATAATTATGGCCCTGCTAACGAGCCTAATGATAATGCAAACCGTGTTTTGTATGCCCGCTGCCACGCTCAACGCACGTACTTTTGAAATACCATCCATTATAATTACATGTAATTTAACAACTATTTAAAAACTCGATCGCGCATTAACGGTATGACAGGTCGAAAATAAACCTTTTTTATTTTGTCTATGAATGGCGGGCGACCTCGAGCCATCGTGTTCTAAAATTGAATTTCAAATCATCAATAATGGAATGTTAGTCGAATGCTAACTACACTCATTTGTCCTGATCCTGATTCTTGATGCTGGGCTGGTTTACATGACAAATATTTACTTGTAGAATATTTCATCATCATATTGCCTGTGCATAATTTATCATTTATTATTAGTTCAAATTAAACTTTACTATGAATTATGTGATGTAGGATCAACAGGCCAGAGGCTAAAGATTTTTTTTTTAAAGTGCCTATAGTTAGAGGAAAAGTTAGCGTCCCATAGTCTCTGCCTACCCCTGCAGCAGAGGAAAACTTAGGGAAACTATCACATTTACATATCCTCAAAAGTAATAATAATATGATTTCTGGGGTGGGATATTTCCATGACTGGACTCCGTAAAGTCTTCTTCGCAATTTCTAGTAGAAGAATCCCGTAAAAAATTAAAAAGAAACTCATATCATTGAATCCATGTTACCAACGGATCCATGTAAGTACTACGAACGATTTTCTACACAGAACGATTTTCTATATTAAAGAAGATTTTCTACCTTAAAAAAAGGCAAGATTGCTTTTCAGTAGCAAATCAAACCAATACAACTTTAATTTAATTTAACTAAAGTCTAGACCGAGTAATGTTGTAATTCCTAGTTTTAGTCTAGTAACCTGTTGAGGAGTATCGGTTGATAAGTAAAACCCGGTGAAGGGAACGCGTAGGCCGTTCGTATTACGTTACAAACTAAATTGATGTTAGCGACGATAATATTGAAGTGTAAACCCGATTCATTCATCAATTGTAATGAAATCATTTCGTAATAGAACTTATACTAGGGTCTGCCCCCGGCTTCACGCGCATTTCTGTGGAAGAACAAGAAAAAGCCTATAAGTTCATGTTAATACCGACCATGATCTACCCCTGTTTCAAATTTCATTGCGGTTCCAACAGCCATTTAAGTAACAAACATAGAAACAAACAAACATTGTTTGTATGTTCCGTTGTTCCGGGTCTGGGTGCGATGTATATGTGAACTTGTATGTTTCTAAACGCACCCACGACACAGGAGAAAATCCTAGTGTGGGGCAACGTTTTTTTTAAAAGAAAACATTTATGGTATTAGTAAGATAGTCAACAGGTCGTTCGTAAATGATTCTGTTCTGGTTTCAGTGGGTTTAGTTTAAAATGATTAGTACGAGTCCTAAGCATGGTTCTAGATAAGGGATAACTCCAAAATGTATGAGAATTGACTTAAATTCAGCAGTTAATCTAAGTTTTATTTCAGACTATATATTATACACCTACATATGACCGTTTTTACAGTCCTCGGCTTCTATTCATATTTGCGTGATGTTTTATATAAACCGTTTGATATCCACTAAAAATAATATCTGATATTTGTTAAATTTTCTGTGTGAGTAGGACTTAGGACGTTGATAGCATAACAATTGTTTTTTATTTATCTTGATTGTAAATTTTGCGTCCACCGTTCGTGACGGGAAGTTGAAAAAGAAGTAACGAAGTATTATTATCAATAAGTGGATTTTAAGTTTTAAATTACATAAAAATAACAATGATGGCAATTGGTGTGGTACCATCGAACCAACCCTTTGGTTTAACATAGGATGGATCGCAGAGCTGAACTCATGCATGAAAGTACGGATTCGAAACCAACGAACTACAAGTACCTATGTGACTTTTTACGTGTTATAAGCATGTACACAAAGCACCGCTAATTAGTTGCAGCGCTACACATCGACACAACTGTCATTTACACAGTGTACATGTGTGCGTAATTTCATATAACTGTATATAAAAATATTCGTCCACCACGTTCACATTGGTATTTTCATTCTTGTGTCGGTATACGTATTTTTATAATTTAATGCATAGGTAAGGTTAAAACTATTTACAATCATTGATATGACCCGACATTTTCACTGTCATTATCGTAGTGCTCGTGGTCGATTGGTTAATGAGCACGCTTTTATCGTCTTTCAAGGATCAATGATGTGGGTTCTATTCCAGCTAAAAGTTAATTTTATTTTACCTTGTTATTTTTCTTATTTTTTTTTTTTTGTTTTTTGTCATAAAATATAAATATCAGGCTATAAAAGAAGCAAATGAGTTGGTAAATAAAACAATACTATTTTTTATTACAATTAATTTATTTATTATACAAATATGTTGTTTTATATTCAATATTTATATCTAATAATTAATTATATACCACATGTTAAGTTTAAAGTTCTTTAAATCATAATTAATAGATATGACAATAAACCTCATAGTCGAATCGGGAAATATCATGCGGTACAGCGGTAATACTATGGCAGCAACATTTTTTATTAAGTAGGTAATAAACAAATATACAACATTCTTGTTTTGTAATTTAATAATATAATGTATTATTAAATTACAGTTTTACAGTAATAAACAAGTAAAACATGTAAAAAATTACATGTAAAATATTTCTTGAAATGGGCGACTTTTTGTCGTTTGAACTTCCATTAATTATCTATTTTACGACGGTTGTTATAAGGTTCAATATTCAGTGGGCTGTATGATAGTAAAAAGAATGTGACGAATGCTATGGAACGATTTTAACTTTCATGACCTTTAGAATCAGGGAAACTTTAAATTAATTGAAGATGGGCGTAAATATAATATGTCAATCAAGTTCGAAAGCAGTTAAATAAATTTGTTAATGAAAAATTAAAGTGAAGTGAATAAACATGTTGAATAGAAAGAAATTATGACAATTTCTAACCACAAAACAATAACATCACTTCACCGTATGTTCTAGACAGCATTTTAATATTCTTAAAAAAATTAAACATTATTTTATGTTAATTTTAATAAAGGCAGAGTTTGACAGGCTCAATAATTGATTCCGAAATCAATACAATCACTGATCCTACAAGGCAGAAGGTTGCAATTCGTATACCTTTCTCCATCTTTTCTTCACAATATTTTACGCCCATCCTTATCCGACTTGAAAGTCTTTTCGTCGCTCAATATGATTACACTGTTCGCCCAATCAAAATTAATAAAGTCCTTAGCAAATTCTTAGCGCTTTTGCTGGTGAACCACAGATAACAATGTTTTCTTCTCTGGCTTCCTGCACCTTAAACCAGAATGCAGGTGTCTCCGTACAGTTTGTATTAAAACATTCAGTGCTGTCGCTGTAGTGCGGGTTGGCAGGAACGGATCAGCCATGTGCCTGGCTACGATGTCGTAGTGCCGAGCCGATGAATTTGCCTTTGGTTTAGGCCCACGTCGACGATGTTTAACGTCACCGGTCTCCGCATATCTGTGCACCCATAACTGCATGGATCTCCTCTGTTGATACCAAACAAATAAGTATTTAAAATACCAGGAAATACTTTACAGGAATTAAAGTTACTTAAAAATAATAATAAATATAAGTAAACACAATGTTAGAATAATAATTTATAATTAAGTAGTGGCGTAAGGAATAAAAATCCCTAACCAGATATGTTTTAAAGAAACACTCCTAACAAAAACAAGTCAAGTTACAATACAATTAATAATAAATTATTAATATATCTTTATAATATTGAACTTCATAATAAGTTGCAATAATTATTTTATTCTAGTGCAAAAATTGATAGGTGTGTCGAGTTACAAAATGAAATAAATATTATTTAGAATAACAACGTAGTATCTTATTTACTCACCGATATCATTAAACGCCTTGCTATTTCAGTTATTGTTAGTTATGTTTTGCTCATGCAAAACAATGGTTTCAGCCTTTTTAAATGTTGATAGGTGTTGGAACATCTTGTAAAAATAAAAATAACTTTGCACACGAATATAAGTAGTGTAGCAATAAACTATGAAATCCTCATAAATTGACAACTAAGAACGCAATTATTTTGTAAGTCGGGTGATTTGAAAAACATGTTTTAAATAGTCGGTAGTTACTTCATAAGCGTGTAAAATAAAATGACTCGAGATTTCTATGGTCGCCACAAACATTGCAAATATACTCAGGTATCGAACCATTAAGAAATCACAGTTAATTACTTTTTTACTGTTTTTATCTTATTTAAGTTGGTTGAAATGCATGAAGCAAATGAGATTATTCTAAATAATAAATAACTAGAACTAAAATATAAATAAAAGATATTATAGGTATAAATAAATCTAAAGTATTTACTATTAAAATTAACATAAGATTTAGAACAATAGGAAAGGAAAAAAAAGAAAAGATTTAATTGTTTCTAATTTCAAATTTCAAATATTTGATAAATTAATTCTAAAACAACATGTGAATGTTGGAATCGATCCGGCGGCACTTTACTTGACAATTGGAGGCGATAACCATTGCGCCAAGCGCGCTGTAGATGAGATCATCGAAATATTTTATATCATTCAGTAACATAAAATTACAATGAGAAAGCACTATATTTATATGGGTATTGTATAGCTCGATCGTTCATTATTTTTGATTTCGATTTATTCAAAGTTTGTTATGAGTAATTTTATCTTTACCCTCGTTTTTATTTAAAATTATTTACTAAATTATTGCGTATACCGACACAAAAATGATTTTTAAATACCAAGATGTGTGTGATAGACGATTGTTTCTATACATATCTATTGATATGAAATTACCCACACATGTATATTGTGTAAATGATAGTTGTGTCGATGTGTAGCGCCGCTAACTAATTAACGGTGCTTTGTGTACTTTCTAAGATTATTTAGACACCACTGACAAACGGTGAAGGAAAACATCGTAAGGAAAGCTGGGCTTATAATTGCTAATTATAAGTTTGAAATCGCCAACCCGCATTGAGGAAGCGTGGTAATTAACACATTAACTCGTCGAGTACCGGTTTTATAGATATAATTAAAGAACAATAGGTCGCGGTCACCGGTGACCGCTTGGTGTTTGACAGTTTAATAGCCATGGTGGTCACCGGTGACCGATGATGTTAGCGGAAGATGGCAAATCTTCCGCTAACATCGGTCATCGGTTTCAACAGTTTTCTATTGGCAGTTAAAACCTTAATGCTCAAACCTTCTCCGTGTGAAAAGAGACCTTTGGTTAGCAGTTATCACTTATAGACTGTTGATGGGATGTGGATCGCAGAGTATCCTATACAATAGTGTAGTCAAAATTAATTATATTACTCTAAATAAATGATATAAGACAAGTGGCAGGACTAATGTTGAACCGAGTGGCTCTAGAAAGAACAGAATGGAAAAGATTGGAGGAGGCCTTTGCCGACTGGCAAACAGATCTTGAAATGGTAACCAAGGAACAGATATTAGTTTAAGTAGTTTCAGTGCAAGAATAGTTATTTGTAGTTTTAGATGTAAATTTATTGTAAACATTTAAGATCTGAATAAAAGGCTAAATTACCTATTAAATAAAAAAAATAGAAGTCCATAGTTCTATTGTAGAACTAATGTCAAAATAATCGGTCTCAATTTAAAGATTTTTGATTGAGGTGGTTCTTCATTTTCGTCTACCATTATATCATGTTTTAACATTAGGTAAATGTAATACCGAGATATAGCTACAGCATATGAGATCATTTATTATGTATATTAGTTAAAAGACTTCATCCGATGATGTAATGTTGTAATTTACTTGTTGATAATAAGATAAAACTGATAAAACTGTCAGTTGATGATGAGATGATGTTGTCTATGCAATGATGAACGCATCTTGCTGTTGCGGTATTTATGTTTTATTAAATGTTTTCACAGTTAGTTTGGAGGGCTTCTTCTTTGAGAGTGGGGAAAATTATGATTTCTCCCGCTTTGGGTGAGGAGAGTGTACGACTTTTTTTTTCTTGACCCACACGTGCCCCGCAACGTCTCGCGGGTTCGATTCCCGTACGGAACACCTCTTTGTGTGATCCACAGATTGTTGTTCCGGGTCTGGGTGTCATGTGTATGTGAACTTGTATGTTTGTAAAAGCATCCACGATAAAGGAAAAAAAATACTAGTGTAGAGCAACGTTTAAAAAAATTTAATAAATAGTTGAAGCTACTAAATTAACCAAAGTAAATACGAGCTGACTACGATACTACACATAACAGAGATTTAACAGCATGGCCGTCTGGTCACCAACACCAGCGCCAACGCTTGGATTGGCGCTGTCTGTGGCTGCAGATATCGTTGATGGCTAAATCATTCTGTACTGTATACAAAGCAACCAAGACAAGTAGTACTGTATCTATGTTAGAATAAAGATGCGTTTAGAGTAGGTAAACAATGTCAGTGACTCATAATCATAGAGGAACCCATATCTTTGACTGACTCACTAGTTACTAGGTACTGTACGCAGTGATAATAATGAGTTCATAAACTTCATACTGATATTAATAATGTTAAATTACGTTTATTTCGCAGATAGGCTACAAAATAGCACCTTTTTTGTGGTACAAGCCCGCCACAACCTCCCAAAACCGCTGCAACTCCTGTAAGCCAGGATCTACAGTAGATACAACCATGAAAACACCGGAACACTGAAGTCCGGCGCGTCCCAGGGACATGAATAACTGTCTTGGTTCCCGCAACGAAGTGAATCAGAAGATATTATAAGAGGAGAAGAAATATAAAAATACACACATGAAAACACTTCTTAGGAACGTTCTACGTTACACAATTTCATAATGATTTATCAATCACTAGCTGACCGGGCAAACTTTACTGCCTAAAAAAATGTTGTCTCACCTTTTAATTTAAACGTTCCCTGAACTTCCAAGAACATTTGAAGACCAAAATCAGCCTAATTAGTTCAGCCGAGTTTTATAAAGCAAGGATTACTATGGATTAATGTAGAACTCGGTCGAATCTAAGCAAAGTAGTTGATAGAAGAAGAAAGAAAGAAAAACCATTTATTTCTGCGCAGAACACACATAACATAATTAAAAAATTAAAATAAAATAAAATAAAAGCTAAATAATTCAAAATGAAGTCCATGATCCACAGACTTATTATTTTACTGAAATCATAGAGGTAGAATACTTAATATCTAATATTATCTGTGGACCATAGACAAGGAACACCCTACTTACTTCATATCTACTATCTAGTTGCATGCATTTCATACAATTGGCTATAGGAGTATTTGTTTTATTTTATTTGTTTTTTTTTTAATAAAAATACGAAGCCATAATAGGTATTTGATGCTAGTAGTTGAGTGTTAAGCTTTAGGGTCTTCTGGATCAGCCTGGAAATCAAACATAACTGCAGAGTGTGTATTATTACAGTGAATTCCGAAAATCAAAATACACAACAACACTTTCATTGGTATCGATTGCTCGACAAACAAACAAACAAACAAACAGACAAACAAGGTAGGAACATTTTTCAAGTTCTCAACTCCAACAAAAAACGAAAGTAAATTAAAAATTAAAATTAGTTTGAGAAGTCGTTAGCGTAGCTATTAGTTATAGAGTATAGATAACTTTGCGAACAATTACGGCAATTAGCAGTAGTAGGATAGGCAGACTCGTAATTACCGGGTCATAAAGATAGGTGGCGTCTAGACGTTGTGTGGGACATTATGCAAGAATTTAATTATGTCACTGCAAACGTAAGTACCGAAGTACGTACTTGTGACCGCATTGAATGATAAGTAGGTTATCTGCATAGTTATAGGAAGTATTTGCCTGTAGTTTTGTTCATTTTAGACCTTACAGTAAAGCCGAAATTTCACCGGCAGCTAAAAGTTGTTAGTTTATTTTAGTTCGGATAGTTGAGTCAGCTTTCATACATGTGAGTCCATCACAAACTATGCTAACTAAGCTCGGGTAGATGGATCACCTGATGGTAAACAATCGGTGCCGTGCCGCCCATGGACACTCAAAACACTAGAGGCGTTACAAGTACGCACTTGTAACGCCTCTAGTGTTTTTGGGGATTATGAAAATGAGGATTGATGGGGATTCAGGAATTGGGGATACCATATGAAAAACCGGTTCAACTATGCGATCTAAATTCGACTAACTTATTTTAGGTGGCAGTGGATGTTTTACTTTTAGGTACTTTAGATTCTGTTGCCTCTGGAATCGTTGATCCGCCTTAACTAGTAAAATAAATAAAAGTCACAAAGTCTTAGTTCAATAACTCAAATAGTTTATAAGTTATTCAACATTTAAAATCAAATTGCGGTCAAATGACTGCTCCCGTGTTTCGTGTTAAGAAATTTCGTTGATCAATGTGTGTTTGAATTCATTAAAATCTATTCTCAGATTGGATTCTCATCATCACCCGTAAGACATCCACTGCTGAACAAAGGCATCCCTCTTATTTTAATACTTACAATTTTAATGAGATCTATAACAATGGCGAACATTTTCAGATACTGTACCTGTATTAGAGCATTTCAACTTAGCTTTTAAATAATACAATTATAGTGTTGTATTAAAGGATCTACTCTTACAATATTTTTATATTTATTTTGTCATAATTGTACTATGTATATTAATTTGTTTTATTAATCAATATTGTTATTTCTTTTTGGTTTCTTAAGTTTACATTTTTTTAAATTATTTCTTATCTTATTTGTGTAACACACTATGTGCCTCGGTGTCGTTATTTCTTTTCCTGCCACTGGCCCACAGGAAGAAAATCCAGTTGGAATATGTGGGGCTTATGTACTCAGTTTTTATTTAAGTGTCGTCCTTTGTGTTGTATGTGTGTACACAAATAATTAAGAAATAAAATGTTTTGAAAGACAACTTCATGTAGGCAGTAGACAAAATATAACTGAATAATCTAAGAATGCATTTGAAATACATAGTAACTTAAGTCGTGACACAAGGACGAGTAAAATGATACCTCGTTATATTAATTCAGCAACTTAATATTGAGAACTAAACAATAAAGGAATGTATCCTAAACACGTGGGATGATTTATTATGAGATTATTTTAACTGCTGACTGCCTCGTTGGGCGAGTGGTCGTAAGTGCGACTGCCAGGCAAGGGGTCACGGGTTCGATTCCCGGGTCGGCCAAAGTATTACTGGGTTTTTTTATACATTCTCAATAGTAGCACGGAGTCTGGAATTGTGCCCGGTATATGGCAATAGGCTCACCCCCTATTACGTGGGACTCATAACATATATAGTGAAATGTGGGTGTAACGTTGTAAAGTGGCATTAAGTGCCGTAATGTGCACCTCTACATACCACTTCGGGGATAAAAAGGCGTGATGTTATGTTATGTTATATTATTTTAAGTTTATAAGTTAAGTCTACACAAGTAATCAAGTGTTTCGTTACATTTAAGGAGTAATATGTAATGTATGTCGTGGTGGCCCGGAGGGTTAAAACGCCCGCTTCTCATGCATGAGGGAGAGAGATTCCATCTACATCCCTTCAGCCGTTTTGACGTGAAAGCGCAACAAACACACGCACATACATCCTCAAAAACTTTCGCATTTATAATATCAATAAGATGCAAACAATGTAGGTACATTTTCAATCCTCAATCCCCAAAAAGCCGGCAACGCAATTGTAATTACTCTATTGTTCCGGGTGTCCAAGGGCTACGCCAATCACCATCAGGTGATCCATCTGCTTCTGTTTTCTGTTTTACTGACAAAATTGTTTAACAATCGCGTTTGCAACCACTAGACGTACTTATCTACGTGGCTTTCAAGACTAAGATAACTTTTCCCCAGCTACACAATTATCGAAGCATGTACTACTTGTAAGTATAAAATGTACTATATTTAATAAACGATTTTTGTTTTCATGTTTTTCACGGTCATGTTTTACGTTACTATCTATACATATAAACTACAGAAATAAAACGCTTACACCGCTAGAATAAGTAACAGCAAGACAATCCTGAAACCTTAGCTACTTCATGCTAATTAAAAAACTACTAGTTTCCTAAGGAAGCCTACCAAAGGAAAACAGAAGAGCCTAAAGCACTAGAAACAAGAACTAAACATGATACGCCATGTTCCTGGAAGGTTGAGAGCTCATTGAAGCCCTAAATACATTGTTTTACAATACGAGACTTATTAAAAAGGAAACAGCAAATTGTGCGAGTAACTAGATACATAGGTGCAGCGACACGGCGCCGGCGCACCGTCCTGTCTAATACTAGATAGGAGAGCTCAGAATACCCACTGCAAATAATGTCTTAATGTGTAAGAGGATTTAATATTAAATGATGAGTTCTGAAAGAAATAAGACGTTATTATGCGGTTACCGTCTCAAATGTTTGTTATGAAATGAACCAAAATGAGAAACATTACCTGCCTTTACGCTTCATAGCTTACTTCCTTTATAATAAAGGACGTAATAAAGGCTTTATTAAATACGTGGAATTGAAAAATTGATTGATTGATTGTGCCCGGTATATGGCAATTGCCTCACCCCCTATTACATGGGACTCATAACATAGATAGTGAAAAGTGGGTGTTACATTGTACATGTGCACATTTTGCATACACCTTCGGGGATAAAACGCGTGATGTTATGTTTTTGGAATTGAAAAATATTGATTATCTACTCGTAGCGTAGAGAGTTTGGAAAAATCCTCTTATGTAGACAAGCCCCATAGTCCAGCAGTGGATTATCACTTTTCACCACTGTGAAAGATATATTATTACACTTTGAGGAAGCAAAAATCTGATAACGCACTAAAGAACATGACATTTACCGAAAATGTGTTTCCGTACAGATAATAAATAGTGAAAAGTGGGTGTTACATTGTACAGTGGCATTAAGTGCCGGAATGTGCACCTTTGCCTACCCCTTCGGGGATAAAAGGCGTGACGTTATGTTATGTTATATTAAATTTCATTTAAATATCATTTAAATATAATTTATTTTCTGAAGTCACCGCTCGTACGTTTTAGACCTTCTTTTCATTCTTGATAGTGCCCAAGTAATGAGGCGAGTATTTTAATTGCGACCCAATATCCCGGTACTGTCGACGGCCAGCGACGACCGCCTGCCAATATTTGCATAGCTTGATTAAAGCTTAATACACTTGTCCTAGCTGTTTTTCAAACAACTACCAATAAATCTTGTCAGGTTTAATCTATATTTAGATCTGCTTAAATTATCTTTGACTTTATGTTGCCAAAATTCTCAGTAACGGTATAGAGTGGGACTATGAACTGGCTGTAGCCAGCTACTGCACCCTTCTATTATATGGGACTTATAATAAAAATAACACAACTTTACGCATCTTGATCCCCATAAGGATATAATATAGGATATAACCCATGGGGATATCCTCTAGATATCTCCATGAGTTATTTCTGGATTAAATTTTAATGTGGGTTTCACATTTTCAACAAGGCCATTCTTCGCCAATAATATTATTCCCTATAATAGGGAGAGCCTACCACACACTGGCCACAATTTCGGACTCTGCTATTACCGTAACCGAAAAGTCCAAAGAGTAACACTTTGGAGTAAATATAGGCTCGTATTATTATGCTAGATTAAGACGATAAAGGACATTAAACACAAAATGTTAACTTTAAATATTAAGTTTTTTTATGGAGAGACAAACGAGTAGACGGATCACTTGATGGTAAGCGATTAGCGCCGCCCATGGACACCCGTAACACCAGAGGAGGCACAGGTACGTTGGCCGCCTTTTTAAAGGAATACGCTCTTTTCTTGAAGGTTGGTAAATTGTATCGGTTCGAAAGTACCGCCGACGACCGATCATTTCAGTTTTACTGTGCTGGGTAAGGTGTCAGTTACATAGTATTATTGTTTTATAGTCCTACTATCTATGGTGTAGGCAGAAGTGGACCTACAGTAGATACGCCCACTTTTCACCAGAACTGTAATTACTTTAATTTTATTAGTACCATGTTATAGGAAGCTTATTGCCACACTTCGAGGTGAGACCGCATAGAACTTGGAATTTTACGACCGGGATATGATAGTCCACTACTGCACTATGGTCCTCTAAATATAAAAGGTTTGTAAATATCCAAGTTCGGTAGATAGGTTAAAGATAGCTGTTTAAAATTTAAAAAAAAATTATATCCAGTCCAGACTTATCTTGGTTCTGATTTTTTAAGGGGGTAAATTCATCGAATTCCGTCTCCCGCCTAGGTGAGGCGGGAAGGAGTGTCAGACTCTTACTGACTAAAAACCACTCCGTTCCTTCTCCTACACTTTAGCCGGAGCCCCGGCAACCCGTTAAGTCCTCCGCGGCTCCGTATCGGCATTAGCCCTTATTCCGTGAAGGTTTAGACTTACGGTCGAAATCTTATTCCATAATCTCTGGATTAAGATCGATTTTTAACGTACTAGCTACTTCTGCGCAGTTTCCCCGCTCTGCTCGGCGCCTATTGATCGTAGCATGATGTTTGATAGCCTATAGCCTTCCTCGATAAATGGACTTGTCAAAAAATGGGTACACTCCAAGACTTAGAAATATATTTTTATAACAATTATCGTAAGACATGCTCAATTAACTAAAAATAACGGTTTACTCACGTACTGACAAAAGCTCTACTAATTTCGAGTCACAGAGGGACTCTAGCACTACTGCTACAGTAGGCTGCGCGACGGCGCCACCGCGTTGCTCATGAGGAAGAGTCCCTCTGTGACTCGAAACTAGTAGAGCCTTTCTTAGGATATTTACGTAAGTAAACCGCGATTTATAGTTAATTTAGAAATAAATATCCGGCATACAAATTAATGACAATAAAATGTTAGTTTTAGTAAACCGTTCTGTTAGAAGTAGAGAATTACATGTCTCCATTTTATTGTCCGTGGCCATTATACAACTAGTCTTGACTAAGCAAATGGTGCCTTAGGATAACTTTATAGTCCACTATAGTTATTATCATAACCGTATTATGGGCGGGGACGAATATTTGACTATTCGGATACACTTGATGTTCTAATACTTAACAGTCGCCTCAAGGAATGTTTGTTTCGACACAGATGTAACTTTTGCGAGTCTATCAAAATTTAATGGTTGTGATCACCCACTGATCGGTAAACGTTTGCCTTTTAGTTGTATCTAACTAAATTTTATGACTTTGCGTTGCTATTGAAATACGCAACTCACCAATGCACATATACATCATAAGTATTATTATTATAGTCTGTTCTTATCTGCGCAAGAGCTACTCGGTAAAAATGTGACGATACGAGTCCTTGCTTGCTTACCTACTGAAGATTGTTTATTTATAAATCAAAAACACAATATTAAACAGAAAATGAACCTACTCAGAAGCACAATTGTGGCCATTTTACCGATAATTACCGAAAAATGTAATTACCATTCGGGAAATTGCTAAAGCACCTGTGAGTCACAGGCCTCTAGAAATAAAGGAAATGCCAAATAAAAGCAACATTAAAACTAAGGTTAAGGTTTTAAGGCCTTTGTTTGACGCAAAATATATGATACATAGATAGATAAACGTTTGTCCCTAAGTCTTGTCGAATTTGGCTGAAAACGAAGACCATGGCACTTTGGGTATCGGATGGAAAATCCGCATTAGGCCTATAACCTCAGTAAGGACTAAATGTAGTCTGACTTAGACTATCTAACTACAACTTCTTTAATGCTCCATCTTCGCGCACACATCCATCTTTGTAACCATAGAAACGGCCCAGGAAAATTTGCGTGTCTATCTTCTTCTTCGTATCGGTAGCTCGAGCGAAGTCACAAGTCTCCACTATACCATACAGCCATGAAACCGTCCTTGAACTGCTCCAAATATGCGGGTTATAAATATTTTTCCTCTTTTGCAAAATATTTATTATCAGTACATAGCATCCTGTGGATTATTCTATAGTTATCGGCTGTGGTATCCGGCCATCCGTCCCAAATGGTCTGATACTGCACAATCACTGGTGCTCCTCAATGAAGTGATCATGTTGTTAATTTTTAATCTTTTTATATTATTTGGGACTATTCTCAGTGTCAGTGGAGATACTTATGCCTGTGAGTATCTATTTGTGTTCTCTTTTTCTTTTTTGTTGTTCTTTTAGACAATTATCGAGGGTTTTATTAGAACTGTGTTGTTATTTCTAATGGTATGTTTTGTTTTTTGCTATCGGGAGCTAAGTATCGGTTGGTATGGTATGATTTGTTCGCCTATAAAATATTTGTTGCCCTTATTAAAATTTGTCTTTTTTGCATTGAAAGGTGTACTTAATAACATTTTTCTTAGAAAGAATTTCATTGATTTGTTTAAAGATCTCAAAATTGGTTACCTAAGCAGATAGATTTTAAATACCGACCTGCAAAAAGTACTCAAAATAATAAAAATTTACTTGTAATCGCATTATATTTTTTTGTAAATGTTATCAGCCAAATTGCTGGATCCATCATGGCAAGAGATCATAGCTCAGGGTGGCCTGCACATCGGGGCTGGTCGAGCGAAGAGATTCATTGGAATAAATGATAACCAGGTAAGAAATACCTGAAATAGGTACTATATTTCATACTGCTAAAATGTTATGAGAAACATTAGTAAGTTCTAGGTCCAGTCTATACTACAATCTACAACTGTGTCATCATTAAGAGCGTTGTAAGGTACTTGATATTGTTTGAATGTGCCATCTATTTCCGGGAAGGTTCCCTTAAAAAATTGCGGGTTTATACCTAAGCATTAGTATTTCTTATATACCTGATAGGTATTCGGCTAGGGCTGCGTCCCGTAGAGCCAGCCAGTAAAGCAGTTGCAGTTGGACCATCATTATATTATCACCGCATATTTATTCAACTTGCTGAACACGTAGGTACACTACTTAAGTGTCCACCACAAATATAATAAAATAAACAAAGATCATACTCAAGGCCAAGGTATTTTGGTAGATAAATTCCTGTTTCCAATAAAACACTAATAATTTCATAAACTCTAAAATAATTAAATAATCAAAGAGTTCCTGTATCTGGAACTCCCATGGAATAGTAAAAACTAGTATTCCATGGGAACTTGAATATACACATAAAAACTAATCATATCTATGAAAGTTTACCTCTCAAGCATTTTTTTAAGGGGGGATAATCATCGATTGACTGCTCCCGCCTGGGTGAGGCGGGAGGGAGTGTCAGAGTCTTACTGACTAAAAACCACCCCGTTCCTACTCCTGCACTTCGAGCCGGAGCCCCGGTAACCAGTTAGGTAGCAGAAAATATAAAACAATTTTATTACGGTGTTGGTATTACAAAATATTATGTACTATTTGAACCATTGAACGTGTGAATTGTGAAGTACCCACCGTATCGGAACGAAAGTCTTGTTTAAAAAACATCACCTACATTGTTTGTAAAATGTAAAAACAAAAGCCGGAACACCAATTCTTTATCGTTTTGTATAATTTTTCTAGTAAAATATTAGGGAAACACGATCGTTATTCCCAAGGTACTCAATTTTCCGCCCAGAGGACACGGTGGAGCATACGGTGGCGGTGTGCCCTGCGTGGGCTGAGCACCGCCGTGTCCTCAAGGATGTGATCGGCGACGGTGACCTCTCGCGTCCGGCACTGGTTCAGACCATAGTACGGAGCGAGGGGGACTGGGATGCCGTCTCCTCCTTTTGCGAAGCAGTCATGCTAGCTAAGGAGGAGGCGGGACTCGTGAGGGAACGAACCTCCTCACGCCCCAGCCGTCGCGAGAGACACTCCGGGCGCCGGGGATCGCGAGACGATCTCTGGCCACCGTAAGCACGGGCCTGCATACGGGGAACACGGGTGAATAGCCGCCCAATCAGAACCAGACCCGGGCGGACGGCGCGTTGCGTTTCGCGCGCGCCTCAAGGAGCCATCAGACTACCACAGATGAAGCCCAATAGGGCTGATGCCGATACGGAGCCGCGGAACACTTAACGGGTTGCCGGGGCTGCAGCTCGAAGTGCAGGAGTAGGGACGGGGTGGTTTATAGTCAGTAAGAGTCTGACACTCCCTCTCGCCTAACCCGGGTGAGAGAAGTCATTGGATGATTTTCCCTCTCAAAAAAATAAAATAAAAAAAGGTGCTCACTTTTCATCAGATACAATATGATTGGTGCTTTTGATTTGAGAAAAATAATTATGTTGATAAGTAAAATAGTTATAATTATTATAGGCCGCTATCTATCTAAAAATTTTCAAACCAGTCTACCACGCGCCCACGCTACAGCCTTCAAAACCAAGTTAGAATACATCTATTCAATTAGCTGCGCCGGCGCCGCACTGAGCGTGTTTAGCAACGATCCCTGAGATCAACATCATTATGCTGCTTGTAAAACATGAGCAATTAGCTATTATTTCCGCGTTTAACCCGTGTGTAGAGAATTAGCATACGAGGTGAAGCTACTTGTGTACGTAAGTAGATAAAATCTAACTTTCATCCTAAGAACTAAAGGACAAGTAGTGAAAGCCATAATTATGCTGTTCTACTCGACTCTAATAGGTACTAGTTTTCATTTTTCATGTAAGTATACTTAAATACGCATGTGTGCTTTGAAAACGATTAAGTATCTCGATATTCTATAACAATCGTAACTACTAATCATAAAGTCCTGGACTCCTGGGTCCAAATAGTCAGTCAGAAAAAGTATCTATCTATTGGCCTTATCTACTATGCAGAACTGCGGACAACTTAACGTTTTGCCGGATTGTGGCTGCGAAACCTAGCAGGATTAGGAACAGGGTAGTTTTACTCAGAAAGAGTCTAATACCCGAATACTGAAACACTACTCAATTTTAAGTGGCGCTTAAGTATAGTTCTGTCACTACAAGTGTGGGGGAGCTATGCTTCAGGACGAATGGGCCGGCTCGACCGGAGTCACCACGGCCTCACAGAAGACCGACGTGAAACAACGCTTGCGTTGTGTTGCGTCGCGTAAGTTAAGTTACTGGAGGCGCAATTAGGCCCAATTATTATTAAAATGGCATTATACATATTTGGTAGTTGTCTACTACAGTATCCTTAGTAAAATATAATCGTCCCTAGATCGAATATGTAAGTGCCTGTAAGTACTTGGCAAATAAATACACTCACACTCTTACAAAGTCTATCTACAATATCTCCACAGGTCTTACAATTATACCTCCATCTGCATTACCACCTCATTAGACGTAGTATAAACCTTACATTCTAATTACTTTAAAGCTCAATTAAGCTGACCTCTCAAAGAATATACGTTTAGTATTTGAGCAAGTAACTCGTAGTTTGTAGTCCTACAATGACTGCGTCACGATCTTATCATTAAGCGCTGACATAAGACCTCTAATGATCCTAAATTAGGGACATGATCGTGTTTTGTGTGAATGTCTGTGTGTAATGGAAACAGTATTCCCATAGGTAAGTATTATAGGAGGTTTAACAAAACCGTGCCATGTTGAATGACCTCTTTTGATGTTCTATATGAATACTCTTTATAATACATACTAAATTAACTAAAAATCAGCGATGTCAGTGAGCTGCGCGACATCGCCGCGATCGCGCACGCTGCTCATGAGGAAGAACCCCTCTGTGTTTCGAAACTAGTAGAGCTTTTCTCAGTATATTCACGTGAGTAACCCGCGATATTTAGTTAATATTATACTAAGAAGAAATGCCATTTATTAGCCCTTTTTCGAGGTGATTGTATTATATCTATATGTATAATATAACTAGCTTCCGCTAGTGGCTTCGGCTGCGTTGCCAGGGGTAAAAAGTAGCCTATGTGTTACTCCAGACTATAACCTACCTCTTTTCTAAATTTCATCCCGGTTCCTTCATCCGTAAATTCCACTGCAGGCAACCTAACATTCAACAAACTTATATTTACGTTTGGTACAGTAAGTGTGTCTAGGAATTGAGCCGCACAATTATATTTGTTTTTCGTGTATACTTTTTCGGGATAATAAGTACCCAGTGTTGTGCCTGGGATATTAAAATATAATCATATCAAGTAGTATAAACGTATAAACAGACAGACAGACAAAAATTGTTTTTAATTCCATTTTTAGGTTCGTTCGTTCGCTCTATGATCTCTTCACTTAAGTAATCTATTTCAGATCGACACTGCTTACCAAAGCTGTGTCTTGCCAGACGGCAAGCCTGGCCACTGCCGCCACCTTCGCCACTGCATCCAGGATGAGTTCCGCAGCGACTTCATCAAGTTCATGGATTATGTTTGCATCATCAACCAACAGTCAGTTACAGTAGCTTGTTATTCAATTATATTTGTATAAGAAAACTATACATAACTATAACAATAACTAATAAGATGTCGGGCATGTCATAGTCCTGGTGAATCTATTATTTAATAACTAGCTACTTCCGCGCGGTTTCACTCGCTCTGCTCGGCGCCTATTAATCGTAGCGTGATGTTTCTAGCCTATAGCCTTCCTCGATAAATGGGCTATCCAATACAGAAAGATTTTTTCAAATCGGACCCGTAGTTTCGGAGATTAGCGCGTTCAAACAAACAGACAAAGTCTTCCGCTTTATATAATAGTATTTTAAAGTATTTTAATAATAACCACTTCAGCTTCATTTTATGAATCGTGACAATGTTTTCTTAGGTCTGTAGGAGCGTGTTGCCCTGATGACTTGACCCGTGGTGGCGCTGAGGGATTAGCAGGGGACCTCCCCGCAACCGCACCGAAAGAGGAACAGAATGAAGCCATCATCAAGGTCACCAGGGCTGAAACTAGAGGTAGGTATCTTATGCCCCATATCACCAGCTTTGTATAAATATAGGCCTTTAGCGAACTTGTAAACAAAACTTAATACTAAGCCTAATTTAGTTGGCAACACAAAAGAATTACCTAGTCAAAGTAAAGATAATTCGTACTCATTTTAAGAGTCCGTCAAGACTCGATTGTCGACTATCGACTACTTACATACGACTACGAGCAAGTAGCCTTAATAAATACTCATTCAAAAATTTTGTTCTGTTGAAACAAACAGGAACAGGTATATTAAATTATTATATTTCTTTGAATTTCTGCAGGTTGTGGTCTAAGCACACGCCAACAAAGCAGAGTGCTGGGAGCTCGAGAGACCAACCCTCGCGAGTGGCCATGGATGGCATCCGTAACTCCTGAGGGCTTCGAGCAGTACTGCGGAGGAGTGCTCATCACAGACAGACACGTTTTGACTGCTGCTCACTGCACCAGAAGGTAAAATAAGACTACTAATCCTTCATCTTTAACATCAACTCTTATAAATCTTTCAGTACCTATACGTATTTGTATTTGTTTCAATTAGCTGATGTATGAGACATATGTCAAAAAACAAAAGACTAGAAGTTCATCCTATTAAAAATCAAACCCTATTTTCGCAGATGGAAAGCCGAGGAACTGTTTGTTCGTTTAGGAGAGTACGACATGAAAAGAACGAATGACTCGCGGACTTACAACTTCAAAGTCTCTGAGATACGTCAGCACGAGGGTTTCCAGATAGCCAACTATAAGAACGACATCGCCATCTTAAAGCTGGAGCGTCCAGCTGTGTTCAACACATATGTCTGGCCCATCTGCCTACCCCCACCAAATCTTCAGCTTACTGATGAACCAGTCACTGTTATTGGTAATTATAATGTTTCCTTCATCACATAAATGATACCATTCAATTGCGACCTCAAGAAACTCCTTAGTAATATTCTAAAAGGAGCAAAAAGAACAACTTGACTTAGGTTTCTATGTCCCCTAGATGGGACAGAGGGCGTCCACAGAGGTCCTCCATCTTGATCGGAAAAAGAACAAGAATCATGTCATATCGATTCCATGACTTTTAGCATCATTTATGTATTATTTGACGTATCCAATCTATATTCCCATCAAAATTTTGAATCCTTACCTTAACCTGATAAACTGATGTAACAGATAGTTCATACAAATTACGTTCTTAATTCAAATTTATCTGGTAGATAACGGCTATCCAGATATTGTGAAACAGGCCCTTAAGCTGTTATTCCAAAAACAAAACGGAGAAACCAAACATTGTTTTATGGTGGAATTTCTAAAGAATTGTTGCGTCAGGTAGTGTTATGTCAACATATCAGTTAGATGCAAATTGTCGCACTTATTGCCGCAGATGCAATCAGTTTTCCATAGAAACCTTTTGTTTTATCACTTAAGTTAACATTCTACAGTAAGATGAAAGTGAAATGGTCGGTTTGAGGAGCTTTCGAAACTGTTACGTCAAAATTTTCTTAAAAAGGAACGATGCAAATATCTGATAAATGCAATTTAACTGTAAAGTTCATTCAGTGACTGGACGACTGGGCAACGGGATTGTTCCAATTTTTATAATCTTCTACGTACTTATCTATACAAGTATATGTTGTTTTTAAGATCACTTAGGACACGGGAATAGTTATTAAAGTAAAACAACATTCTATAAAAAAACTAGTTACTTCCGCGCGGTTTCACACGCTCTGCTCAGCTCCTATTGGTCGTAGCGTGATGTTTTATAGCCTATAGCCATCTTCGATAAATACGCTATCCAACACAAAAAGAATTATTTAAATCAGACTTGTACTTACGGAGATTAGCGCGTTCAAACAAACAAACAAAAAGACAAACTCTTCCGCTTTATATAAGAGTAGTATAATAGTAGTATAGTATAAGAGTATAATGATATAAGATAAACAGCGGTACAAAAGCGATTTCAAAAATACTAAAAAGTAAACAAAACTTAATTATTACTTATCCAGGTATACTGGCATTTAACTCCTGATAGGTTGGAAATCAATTCGGTCCAGGCGTTTTCAAGTAATCACTAAACACACATTTAAACCATAATAAAAATACCTCGACTGATGGAGAACCTCCTCTTTTTGAAGTTGGATGGAGAGTTAAAAAGGCATATACCTAATTTAATTAAACGATGACAATGACGCTTATGATCTTATTTTAATTAGGTTGGGGAACCCAATGGTACGGAGGTCCTCACAGCAGCGTGCTGATGGAAGTGACAGTTCCAGTGTGGGACCATGACAAGTGTGTCGCTGCCTTCACGGACAGTATCTTCAATGAAACCCTCTGCGCTGGAGGCCTTGAGGGAGGGAAGGACGCCTGTCAGGTAAAACAATTATGTATGATAGATGCTCTTCAAAAAGTATTAATGGATAGATCAGGTTCAAAGGTTGTAAGGAACACCTTGAAAGCATATTACTTATATATCAAGGAATTCACAGTCAATTAATTTGTAACACAATATTATGATCGTTTAGAATAGAGAAACTATCTAAAAGAACGAGTAAGCGTGTCTAGAACCAAACGGTTATGCCATTTAATAGTACCTACATACCTACTGTTAAATTTAATTAATATTAAATAGACCTAATTCCCCCCTCTCCAGTCGCCTTAATCCCCGAATCCCCCACAATCCTCAAATTCCTCATTCCCAAAAGGCCGGTAACGCACTTGTAACGCCTCCGGTGTTTCAGGTGTCCATGGGCGGCGTCGATTGCTTGCCATCAGGTGATCTGCCACCAGCTCGTTAAGCGGCTTATCCTATACAAAATATACATATTAGTCATTATCCTAGACATCGTCTGGAATCTCGTTAATGTAATTGTTTTTTTAATGTCAGGGTGACAGCGGTGGTCCCTTGATGTACCAGATGCCAAGCGGTCGCTGGACTACCGTCGGAGTGGTGTCCTGGGGCCTGCGCTGCGGGGAGCCGGAGCATCCTGGCCTCTACACACAAGTAGACAAATACCTCGGATGGATCGCTCAAAATGCACGCTTCTAAAGAAGTATGTGTTAAAGAATTAGTCTCTTTTGAGTCTATTGTTCTGTATAGAAAATAGTTGTTTTTACTGCAGTAAAAAAAATACTGCAGTATATGAGTTGTTTTATTCTATTTAGTCCTATTTATTGGATATCGTGTGTCAAGTATGTTCACATTCAGCTTCTAACGATGCTTTCTGCCTCGCACAGCAAAACTGTGGAATGATCTGTCGTCGGCGGTATTTCCGAACCGATACGACCTTTAAACCTTCAAGAAAAGAGCATATTCCTTTTTAAAAGGCCGGCTTGACACCTCTGGTGTTGCGAGTGTCCATGGGCGTCGCTGATCGCTTACCATCAGGTGATCCGTTTGCTCGTTTGCCTCCTATTCCATAAAAAATCCTTATCTTGCTTAAATTCACATAAGATCAAAATTTGAGTCTTAGCGATCTTACTATGGCTATCTGAAGCTGTTTATGATCGGAAAAGTACACAATACTAACAAAAACAAAGGCACAATATCTGTTTAGCTAACAAATAGGTTCGTAGCCAATAATTGTGTGTTGCTTTCTCTAAAACACCGTGTGTGGTAGGCTGGTAACTCGTATAGCAAACATACAACACTGACAAATTGACGAACAAATAATTATTATACCGGTCTATTTTAGGAGGTAACATCAATATTGGTTTACTCAAATCATGAGAACTTTTCGTTTACCCATCGCATGAATGGACATAATGAATCACAAATGCCATAGTTGGTTCTAAGAAATTATACCTATATGAATAGGTAATCAAAAAGCTTTTTTCGGTTTGGATTTAATTGTACCATATGTTAGCTAAAGACCAAGTCTCTCTGTTACAATTAGAGTTATACTTAAAACTGATTTTAAGATTAATATTACAAGCAAGTTTTAAAACTATCAAGTGTTCGATAATTTGAAATTCGAATTAGTTACGACTACCTATCATAGATAAATAACCACAGATGCACACAAAATATTGCAGGTCCCTACAGATAAAAAATCCGTCATGACATGACTTGACAAAATAAGAAAATCCTACAAATAGGTATGAATAATAGGTATCAAAACATTTATCATTTTGTGGGCACAAAGGCAAGATTATTTGCGGCAGACACTGATTGTTACCGAAAACCGCAAAACTGATAAAAGTATAGTCGGTACAAAATCATAAATATAAAACAAAACATTTCAATGTAGTTCCATTAAGTGCGACCTAATTTTATGCTGGTAAGTAGTCAATAACACATTTTCTAATGAACATATTATATCTGTACACACAGGTTAGACAAAACGCTTTATCACTGATATAAACTGTTTTAAGCGACTCCGTATTATTTCAGATAAACAGAACTTCAAAAACATGCATTCTATTGGCGGGTGGAAGCTTGCGCAGCGTCCAAACTACGTCACGAACACTAACAAAACTTATCCTTACTCTGAATGCCCATATTTGGGAGAATATCGCTTAGTAAAGCTACCGGTCTCCCTCAACAACTTAATCGAACATGTTGACTATTGGGGCGAAGGCAGGATAGTCACACAGCATGGAATCAGCGGTTTTTCAGATTGCTATAACGTTAACCATGTGTTCCAACTCGTGAGTAACGGTCCCGACCGGGGCAGGAAGATACCGAACAGGATCCCAGTCGTAAACTATGTCAACTGCGACACCAGCCCCTACATTAAGGACCACTCCGTCGAGGTCGTCACCGTGATGGGAGCACCAATAAACAACAGCTGTGCTAGAGATATTGCAAGGATGATCAATCCAGACGTCGGTAAGGTTGTCGCATACGGATTTGAAACTAACTCAGCTGAAATAAGAAACCTAAGAACAGAATTGAAGAAAATATCCATGTTCCACTATCCTAAATACACTTTACCCAGTAAATTACAAGGGTTGACGTTATTTGACAGCGACATGACATTTTTAAATCTGACGGAAATAAAAGACATTCTATATAAGAAGGTAACAGATGGATCTTATGATGACGCCATCAGTTTGACTAAGGATATGGACTCCGAGGCCGGTTCGGAAGCTGTCGGCGATGTTGTCATCAAACTTATAGGTGAAAAGTGCGTTAATGTTATGACGTATGCTTACAAACTATGGAACACTGGAGCTACGGACGTTATATACAACAGTTTCCCAACTCCTTTCCAACTCATTTTAAAAGGAGAAGTTGTAACGATAGTCAGCAAAGAATATCAACAAGCTATGAAATTAGATGCGAGCGATCCAAAAACCGATACACCTGTGCTTGGTGACAGTACTGATAAAATAAGCAAGAAAGTAAGTTGGAAGTTCCAGACACAGATTGAGAATAATGACGTTGTATTTAAAATATGTAATTTAGAACATAACATGTATTTGAAGTTGGACGCAAATACGGACAGCTTGGGCGATAGAAAAGTTTTAGCTTCAGCCGATAGCGAAGTAAATTATACGTATTATGTGGAGCCTGTGATGACGAATGGGCATGTAGTCTTCCGTCTGATAGATTCTCAGTATCATCAAGCTGTAAAAATTGATGATAAAGAAGGTTCTCATGGCAACAGATCACTTTGGGGACATAATGGGGATCCGTGGGGTAATAACAAATCACTGGACTGGGTGATTGCAGCGAATACAAAGATTTGGGAAAAGGAAGCCATTGAAATATAAATCGTATTAAAAACTATCGTTTATTGGTAACATATTTAATGGCTTAAGTATATCTTCTATGTATTATATGTACCTTCTAATTGTAATCTATTAAAAAATATATTTATAAGTTCATAATAAAATAATTTGTCAGTATGTTTATTTATAACATCACGATACAAAACAGAGCAAGTATAATTAAAATATTTAAGAAAAATATACACTGTGTAAAATGTATTCATACAATACACAAAATATTATTGACTGTACTTTTGGTAACAAAATTATCGGTAATCAATTTTAACTGATGTGTTGGTCAAGTAACATTAAAGAAAGAAAGAAAGAAAACCTTTATTTCACACGCTAAAACAGGTAACACATACACTTTTTACACATAAGTTTATAAATATCTACTAATGTCCCAAGTCTGCGGTGAAATGGGACCAGTTCAGCATGTGGAAGACAGGGCCTTGCACTGGTATTCTACTGGCCCCTTAAGTGACTCGCGGACGAACAAGCCACCAATCAGACAACAATAGGCATTTAGCAATAAAGTTAAAGTAAAATAAAAAAAATACTATTGCTGGGACTGATGAACATACCTATATTGAAGGTATGACATAAACCCCTAACAAATAAAAGAGAACATTTTCACATCTTAGAGGTGTAGTGATAAACCACTTAATTTAGGGAAATCAAGTTAAGTCATCAAAAATTTAAATTCAGCTGTTCAAGGTGGCTGGCACTTTACAACGTAAATATTAGAGATGCACCGAATATTCGGTTAATATCCGGCTGTTATTTACTATCCGACCGGATACCGGATGGTAATGTATTATCCGGGCGGATACAGGATAACAAACTTGGTTGGTATAAATGAAATCTAAATAAAGACAGATGTAATTGAATCTTTTTATTACTTTAAACAATTTTAACTTTTTATAATAACAAATCAAAACCTGCATGGTGAATGGCGTGGCGGTACGCGACACGCGCCTACGAAACTCAAAATGTAGGTATCAAACTGCCGGCCGAATATTCGGCGGCTGGATACCGAATATTCGGCTGGGGGTCAGGCCGAATATCCGGTATCCGGCCAAACAACTATTCGTTGCATCTCTAGTAAATATACATAAAGGCGTCTCATAATTATTATCTTACACAATTAATGTCCGAAATATAATGAAAATATGCTGTCTTAAGTCAACATATCCATGGTAACCGTCTCACCAGCCTGCTCAATGGACTGCAGCATCTGCAGCACTTCCTGGTTGTCCACCTCTGGGTGGAAGGTGAACGCCAGGCGGAAGAAGTTCTTGTGATGTAGCAGTGGAGAGTAGGCCACCATCAGTTGAGACCTCAGGATTAGGAGCTCCTTGATCTTAGGCGTTATCTGTAAAGAACAGAGAATACTTAAAACTTTTTATAATGTTAATTAAAATTAAATGTGGGAGAGCCATGCTTCGGCACGAATGGGCCGGCTCGACCGGTGTGATACCACGGCCTCACAGAAAACCGACGTGAAGCAACGCTTGCGTTATGTTTCGTCGTGTGAGTGAGGTTACCGGAGGCCCAATTACCCCCCTCCCCTTCCCCAATCTTCCCAATCCCTGAATCCACAACGATCCTGAAACTCCTAATCCCCAAAAGGCCGGTAACGCACTTGCAACGCCTCTGGAGCTCCAGGTGTCCATGGGCGACGCCGATTGCTTACCATCAGGTGATCCGTCTGCTCGTTTACTGGCTTATGCCATAAAATAAAAAAAAAACAAAGCTATTTTTTCAGTAGTTTCCAAGATTAGCGCGTTCAAATAAGATTAGACTTCACTTAGCAAGATTATAATAATCTTTTTTCCTAGATTCTTACCTTGTGCATAATCTCCCACCACTGCTCATCTTCAGCCTTTCCCCTCATGAAGGTAGGAATGTACCAGAAACATACATTGGGACATTGCAGTACATTGGACACCAGTTTGAAACCTGGTCGGCTTGCTACAGCCTCTATGCAGAATTGTGCTGTTGCCATTGTCCTGTCTGCAAGCTCGCTGAGCCCCAGGTCACCTCGCGCTTTCCACATCATCCATAACTTGAATGAATCTATCTGGAATTTAAACGTTTTATTAAATTAGCATTTGTAGAATAAATTATAGGGAGTCTCAGGTCTCTTAAATAGTCTAGTGTCATACAAGCATAGAATTCACTCTGTGACATTCATAAAATAAAGAAATAAGTACCTACATAGCAGTCGGTCACATGCACATCTTTAAAAAATATTAAAAACTAACTTCCGCCCGCGACTTCGTACGCGTAATCCCGTTTTTCCCCGTTCCTGTTCGTGGTTTTCGGTAAGAGGTAAAAAAAAGTATTGGTTAAAAAGTATCCTATGTCCGTCTCCTGGTTCAAAGCGAACTCCCCACCAATTTTAATCCAAACCGATTAAGCCGATCTTGAGTTATAAATAGTGTAACTAACACAACTTTCTTTTATAAATATAGATTCCTATAGTAAATTACACGTTATCTGTCACAAAATAGGCTCCAATAAAGCTGAAAAGTGTTCTATAGCAATCAAAATAGGGTTGTTATTTATAAAACCTTTAACAACTATCTAAAATTTCGCAGGCCCTTTCACCCAAAAGGCTGGCAATTCAATAGTAACTCATTGAGTGTTGAGGGCTTCCACTATCCATGGCGACACCTTTAATCTATCTGGGAGCTTACTCTTGAATCCAATTCCGATCGGTCGACATTGATATTGTGAAATTTCGTACTCTTGAGTTGCAACACTAGCGCCCATTGCTTTCGTATTGCATGGATATTGAATGAACGAAATAGTATTGAGTTTGGCTTTATATTCTGTACTCTGTATGTTATTTTAACAGCTTTTTTTTAAGGGGGTACAATCATCGAATGACTGCTCCCAGGTTAGGCGGGAGGGAGTGTCAGACTCTTCCTTACTAAAAACCACCCCGTTCCTTCTCCTGCACGTCGAGTCGGAGCCCCGGTTACCCGTTAGGTTCTCCGCGACTCCGAATATTTTAACAGCTACGATAGGAGTTGTATATTTTGACATTGAACAATTATAGAGATTTTATTGGATTGAAATTGCATTGACATTAAAATTGAGTAAGCACCCAGGTGGTATAAGGTGGGTTATAAGAGAAGAATTATTGAAAAGCTCACCTTCCTCCCACACTGCACGCTCTTGTCCCCTGTATCGTAAGACACATCATAGAACTTATCCTGTGCGAACAGGTATTGTGCAGCCGCACAGTTGGCTTCGTGGAGTAACCCCTTGTCTCGGACCATGAAGACGGAACATTGCAGAGGAGCTCCCATCATTTTGTGAGGATTCCACGCTATTGAATTGGCTCTGGAACAGGTAATATTAATATGCTAAACCTTGTGGAGATGGCAGCTGGCAGAGATAAATAGATCTGTCCTTACTCTTACTCTGTTTCCTTCTTAGGATATTCGTAAAGAGTCTAGGAGACCCTATTCTGGCACTTAACACAGACTGACAGAGACTGGGCAGTAGCGCTTTATAATACCGAAACGTAAACCTTAAAAACCTGCGTCATAATGTTACTGTGACTACAATCTCTAAAACGCCAGTCAAAACTTGGAGATTATAGCAAACCATTGCAGAGGAAGCTCATAATCTACCAGTGGATAATCAGCTACTCGTGATGAAAGCTTTACTTGGTAAATGGTATCTGGTAGACTATTGTTAAATAGTCAATATCAACATCCCATAACTGACCATTGGCGACCAAAAGACTCTTCTCACACGGAGTAGGTTTGAGCATTAATCACCACGTTTGCTCAATGCAGGTTAGTTATTACAAACTTATAATTAGAAATTATTATAAGGTGATCACGATATTTTCCTTCACCGTTTGTCAGTGGTGTCTAAATAATCTTAGAAAGTACATATAACTCGGAAAAGTTACATTGGTACTTGCTGTTGGTAGGTTTCGACCTCGCCCTCTCATACAAGAGACGCAGCCGTCTTAAACCTCCGTAAGTAATAAGATTGTGGATTCCAAAAAGTCGATGGGCGTGTATAATAGTTGTTGGATACTAACTGTTCAATGCCTTTTAGTTTGCTCCTATATTTAGGTGACAGCATCAAACTTCCTCCCCAGCAGCCCTGAAACAGGAATAAACTACACTGTTTATCACTTCTTAACTTACATTGTAAACTCTCTATTCGAAATTCTAAAAAGATTACCAGATCTTCTTCATGGTCTTATTCATCACTTATTACTTGAACTTATTATATAATAAAAGAATATGATATAATATGTTACATATAAGGTTACGAATAAAAGATCGCTTAAGCATTTAGAAGGATCTGAACTTACATCAACATGCATCCAAACTCCATGTTTCTTGCAGACATCAGCAATGGTTTCCAGGTCATCAATAGCTCCCAACACAGTTGTACCAGCTGTCGCATTTACAAAGAGTGGACATCTACCAAGGTCCTTCTCAATCTGGATAGCTTCATCCAGCTTCTCCACCAACATCTGGCCGTGGTCATTGGTGGGCATGATCCTGATACTGTCAGTACCAAAACCTAGCCAATGAGCTGCCTTCTTGATGGAGTAGTGGCTCTGGAAGTAAGATTTTAAGGCTCTTGAAATTTGGTTAAGAATATTTGCAGAGATATAAATTTATGCTGTTGTCTGGAACCCGTTTAGCAACGACTTCAAATCGATAATGTCGTTACAATTTCGACTATAAACCGTCGCGCAATAAATTATGAGGTTTCATGCTCATTCCCTGGTTGAGCTAACATAATAGTAATTCTCTAATAGGTTTAGTAACAGTGCGGATTTCGAAAATATGTCCTATTTTCTGTAACACGGAAACGTGCCCGGTATACGGCAATAGGCTCACCCCCGATTACATAGGCATAACATAAATAATTAAAAGTGGGTGTTACATTGTACAGTAGCATTAAGTGCCATAATGTGCACCGCTGCCTTCCCCATCGGGGATAAAAGGCGTGTTGTGGGATGTTATGTTATGTTTTCTATAACACATGGGAACTAAAAATTAGCTGAGTAGTAGACCAACTGGACCTTTGCAAATAAAAATAATGATACTAAAGGTATACCACTTACATCTTGAGAAGTAAAAATAACCATCTCGGGTAGATTTCTCATGCCTTTCGTCTTGATTTCTGGGAACGCCTTGTACCGGGCAGCCACGAGCCCGTACATCATGGAGACGCTACCTCCAGGGCTGAAGATGCCATCTCCATTGGGAATGCCGAAGACTTTGAGGATGTGGTTCAGAAGTCTTAGTTCTATCAGAGTGAAAACTGGACCCACTTCGAAAGTATACCTGGAAATATGGATAGCTAATGAGAGATATAATGTGGCTGTTAGAAAATTTTGTTTAATTAGTCTCAATTGCAAGTAAATAGTAAGTTTATATCTATATCTTATCTTAGACTGGAGCTACAATGTGATAATAGTTCTTTACCTATGCGATTGCCATTATTGCAAAGAAATATATTCAGCTTACGTTTCTATGTGATTAGGTATTGTAGTTTTAGTAACGGTAAACAGGTTATGAACATTTTCACTAATTATTAAGTAGGTAAATACCAAAGTTACAGATCTTGTACTATTACATGAAGCTAAGTTTATATAGCTTCTGCCCGCGACTACGTATGCGTAATCTCGTTTTCTCCCTTTCCCCTAGGATTTTCAGGATTTTTTTCTGTCATTAGAACTTCTCCTGTCAATAACAAACACAACAAAAAAAAATTGTGAAGTCGGTCCAATCGTTCACGCGTGATAGTGTGACCAAGAAATATAGGGATTCATTTTTATATACATGAATTATATAAAACATCACGCTACGATCGAGTACGAGTATATTATATATACTAGCTATTTCCGTGCGGTTCCTCCTGCTCTACTCGGCTCCTGTTGATCGTAGCGTGATGTTTTATATAATTCATGTATATAAAAATGAATCCCTATATTTCTTGGTCACACTATCACGCGCTTATAATATGAATTAACAAATCGGAAACTGCATTCCTGACCCAAATGTACCGCAGTTAAGTATCGACCAAGTTTACCTTTAGCCAGTCTCTTAGCATATACTTGTGAAATAGAAACGTATGCTTCGAGGTGAGAGGTGATTGACTGCTAACCCCGCATTAAAAACACTGAGGGCTTGTTTTACAATGTTTAGATAATCACTCTGTACCTACCAGAATAATCTGAATGTAGAAAGTAAAGCAATTAGAAATGTATAATCATATACGAAGTACCAAACCAATAGCAAGCAGATCAACTTGATAGTATGTAGATTATCTAGCAAATACTCAACATCTCTCGTTAGCGTATTGTTTCGTGATAGTAAGCAAATGGCGTTGCCCATGGACACTTGAAACACCAGATGAGTTTTAGGTGTGTTGCCGATCTTTTGAGGGATTTGAATTGCTATAACTGCTAAAAGATAAGATCTTCTCCCGCCTTGGGTTAGGCGAGAGGCAGTGTCAGACCCTTATTGACTAAAAACCAACCCATTCCTAGTATTGCTCTTCGAACCGGAGTCCCGGCAACCCATTAAGTCTTCCGCGGCTCCGTATCGGCATCAGCCCTGCTGGTCCCCATTGAGGTGGTCTGATGGTTCTTTGAGAAAGATGTGGGTACTTACTGACTAGTATTACAAGCCTCTGCAAGCCAGGCTCCAGCCAGCCCATAAGGATCCGTGGCACAGAACAGCTGGTTCTTGAACGTAGCCTTGTGTGTCTTGACGCCGTACTTCAGCACCTCGCGGACGCATGCCTCCAGTTCTTTGTCATTTACGCCTTCTTTCACATCCAAATTCAGTATTGCCTGAAAATGATATTAAATGTCTATATTAAACGACTGCCTCGTTGGCCGAGTGGTCGCAAGTGCGACTGCCGGGCAAGGGGTTTCGGGTTCGATTCCCGGGTCGGGCAAAGTATTACTGGGTTTTAAAAAAAATCTCACTAGTAGCACGGAGTCTGGAATTGTGCCTGGTATATGGCAATAGGCTCACCACCCTATTACATGGGACTCGTAACATATATAGTGAAAAGTGGGTGTCACATTGTACAGTGGCATAATGTGCACCTCTGCCTACAGGGAGAAAAGGCGTGATGTTATGTTATAATATTAAATGTGACATAAGATTACGTTGTTTTAATGTATCAAGGCTTTTGGCTACGTATCGGACTTCGGAAGCACAAGATAAGATTTGATTTCTACAATTCTAGCAGGATTTCGAATGAGAAAAGACTCTTAAACTCTTCTCCTAGTCCTTAAAGAGAGAAGTTTCTACCATTTACGATGAGATCCAAGTCCTTAGTTCTGTTCTGATTATGTTATTATATCAGACTCTTATTGACTAAACACCGCTCCATTCGGCTTCTTTTTTAGTCTATAAGAGTCTGACACTCCCTCTCACCTCACCCAGGATGGAAGGAGACATTTAGTGATTTGTTTTTCTTTTTATATATTTGATGGGGCGACGTTTGACCCCTATTTCGCCTTGTGGTAAACGATGATGCGGTCTACGGTGGAGCACGTCGACCCATAAGCAACATATTCTTTCGATGATGATGTTCCCCCTTAAAAGTAAGGGACTACCTAATATGCACAAATAAGAGAGGTAGAAAGTAGAAAGACATTTATTCACCTACCAACGTCGACTAACCGATAACAATAATAAAGCAAGAGTACGTAAATACGTATAGACAAAATAGTCCATTGAAATGTTAAAATTTAAGGACCGAGTATTACATTTTTAGAGTGCGGAACAGAAAGATTATAAAAAGACCCTGATAAATTACGCATAGATGGCAGCTGAGGGGCAAGGGTGACAAGTGACGACCCCACAAACTTAAGGTTAAGCTTCTATTGACTCCCACACAAGTTCTAAAAATAAAAGAGCGTCCTCTACGAAATACAAAGCGCCTGTGACATTTTAAATTTTCAATGGACTGCAAGTTCCTACGTACAAGTAATTTAGCAATCACTGAGAGTAAAAATACCGGTGATGACGGCAATGGAATGGAAGGCACCACTCAAAAGAATTTGGGATTTTCTACAAGGGTTAGAAATAGAAACACCAAAGCATTTTTGCACCTAAAACCCTATAAGTCATTTACAGCATAGAAGAAACTAGTCATTCGATGTTCAGTAAACCAGTATTTTGTACAGAGAAAAGGCAAATATTATTCTCAGCAGTTTGAAGAAAATTTTAACGAGTGTCTTATCGCTTCTAACGATTTCACAGACGACGTCATACAATTGCATGCTTACGAAGGCTAATCATGCACTTCCACCTACAATATTAACTAGCAAGAATTCAAGTGAGCTCACCACTAAAACATTATTCCCAATTGACACAAGTTATCAGAGACCCAAGTCTCTATAGTACGTTCTCTTGTGTTGGTTGCGTTTACAAAATCTTTTTTTTATGGTTATAGCTTTCGTAAGACATAATATCAAATAATACACACGACGCGATGAGAGTCGTGCAATGCTGTTCATGAATATGAGCCCCAGCGTGGCTTGAAATTAGTCGAATTACCGCGTCAAGCTGTTTCGAGAGTATACCGTAAAACAAAAATTGCACTACATGTGTTTTGCATACCTTTAAATATTAAATTAATCTGCAGATTTATGTGCTTCGTGTGGAAATTAAAGCCGTAATACATTGCGCGTCTGTGTAGCGTTGAAGTGGTTAATTGAAAGGAATTTTCGCTTTATTGTAACTTCTAAATAGCAATAAACTTGAGAAGGTTGCTTGCTAGGCAGTATCAATATCTTTGTACTACCGCATTTCAATTGAAAGCCTTTTATTATAGATATAATATGTGAATAGAATAGAAATATGTTGTAACATACAACATGGGTAGGTACCATGTGTGTGTCAACTTGTATGTTTGTAAACGCACCCACGACACAGAAGAAAATCCTAGTTTGGGGCATTGACGTATTTGTTTATTATTTCTATCACTATTTTTTATAATTATTTCTAATATTAAACAATCTTTGCCAATATTCAAATTGTTTTCAGTAGAATTTTTTAATTTCCGAATATGTTTTGAAACATTACAATTTAAATACATTAAGTTTCTTGTAAACGAGTGGACACAAAGGTCAATAATAAAGGTACCTGATTAGGTAATTCATGAACATGATACGACTATTAATAGACATGCAACCTCATTCAAAGGACCCAACAATCATAACATTGGAAGGTAGGTAGCTAATGTACCTACCTATGCTATGTATCTACAGGTAGGTAGAGTTAAACAAAATTCACAAGTACCTCCAAATCCTTCGGATGTTTGAACTGTATGAGTGGCACACTTTCAGACCGGTCCTCTTTAACTATATTGAGCACTTTGTCCAAAAACGATGTACCGTTTGCCTCCATCGTGTGCGCAAGGAACGACTCAATGCGTGTGCGCAGCCCAATAGTGAGTGACAGACTGAGCCGCCAATGGCCACAATGCAATATAACAAACCATTGCAAGGATCGTAAATTAAACAAAGGTCATATTCGTATGTGATATTTTTATAAGAGATCTTGATCATTACAAGCCTTTTTAATTGTTTACACCGTCTAAGAAATTATGTCAACAGGTCAAAGGCATTGAAATAATAAATAACGGCAATTAAGTGATAGTTCCCCACCGATTGAGGAATACTCACTGTGAATCGCTTCATTATCACTCCAGACAGGTTTTAATTGACGGAGTGGTTTGTAAACATTAATTAATGAACAACGAGAATGAAAATAAACTTTTACCACAAACCATTTATAAATTAAAATATAATATGATTTTTTACACAATTTAAAAGTTTATACCAAAAAGTTTCACTTATAGGCAGTAACTTCAATTTGATTACTAAATATCGATGACATAATGTATTGTCAAAAAGTTCAAAGTGTTGATGTGTCGTACTGCGTGTAATATTGAATGTTTTCTCTTGAAGAGTAAGTACATTCGAATAAAGCAAGGATCTTCAGCACAACCGACTAGATTACTGATGACAGTATATTAAGTATTAAGTGACAACTACATTATCCGGACATCCATCCAAAATTCACGTGCCCGCAACAATAAAAAAACCACAAAAATGAATTTCCTCAAAAACAAGCCACGGGCCAGACGGAACTCTGCAAGCGTCATGGTGAGCACGGAAAGATGGCGTAACTACAGCCGAAGGATGTCTCGTCGTGGTCACGAAATGTTTGATGACGATGTAGATGAATATGAACCAGCACATCACAAGGAAGTTAAGAACTGGGTAGAGGAACTATTTGAGAGGAAGAGTGATGCAGACGAAATAGAACAAGATATCGAAATACAGCTGACGAAGAAACAAACACTAATACTGTCAACGTTGGTTCCAGATGAAATTCTGTTGATGGACAAGTAAAGTTTATAACCTAATTTAAAAAATGTAACATTGACTTAAAAAATAACGTAGCATATGTATTAGGAGATACTAGTCATTAAGCAGATAATTCTGAATACAGGTAGGTATTTGAACTTATTACATTTTCAAAAAATGTTTCATATATTTTCAGGTTCGCCACTGTGGATACAAAACGATTTGTTGGCGTGCTCCTCATGGCTGATGTTTCGGGTTACACAGCTCTATCAGAACGATATAATAATACTGGTAAAGGTGGCACTTACAGATTAACTGCTACCCTTAACACATACCTAGGCTCTCTCATAGAGCTCATCTACGGCCACGGCGGCGACATCATAAAGTTCGCGGGTGATGCATTTCTAGCGCTCTGGAAAACTGACAAACGATCATTTTTATCTCACACCATTCATACAGTAATAGCCTGTGCTCTAATTATACAACACTCCTATGCTATTTATGAAACTGACGTGAAAGTTAACTTAAAAGTCAAACTGGCGATATCAGCCGGTAATATCATATTTGCACCCATTGGTACAGGAATAGATATGAGTTATATTATATTTGGCTTACCCGTGATCGAAGCTAAAGCTGCTGAAAGTGTTTGTGCTTCTGGAGAAGTAAAACTTACTCCCACAGCTTGGGGACACTGTTACTCTAGGAACTACGACCATGTAATAAATGAAAACGGATTCGTAACGATAAAATCCATACTGTATGATCCCCATGACAGTAATGTGACGAAACCGTTTGCAGGCTTTGGAAATTTAATAAGACAAAGTAAAAAGCCATTCAGTGCAATCGAAAGTCTTCCAGATTTTATATTAGACTCATCTAAAAGTACAAACGCTACCGATGCTTTACGAAAAACTGAAGCTTTAAGTTTACGCAAAGCTATCCTAGTAGCCGAAGAAAAAAACATTGGATCGGAGATTCGCAAATTTATGATTAGGCCGGTCCTCACTCAGATCGATGCTCACCAACCGCTTGAATACTTGACTGAAATGAGACAAGTCTCTATTTTATTTGTGACGCTAAAACCCAGAGATTGCTCATTTTCACAACTGATAACAATTGTCAACAATTCTTATCAAATCACTTGCGAAATTGTATACAAATCGATGGGCTGTGTTAACAAAATTATTCTTTTTGATAAAGACGTAATGATATTAGTTGTATTCGGATTACGGGGTTTCAAACACGAGTCTGAAGCACAGGCTGCATTAAAATGTGCGTACAGTATAAAAAAATCCGTAGCTGCACTCGATGGAGTCCTCGAAGTATCAATTGGCATAACAACTGGACAAGTATACTGTGGTGTTGTAGGACATCCTCTACGAAGAGAATTTACCGTTATTGGTGCTATCGTTAATAAGGCCGCAAGACTAATGTGTGGATTTCGAAACAAAATCTCCTGCGACGAAATGACATTTGTAAAAAGTAAAATGTCTACAAATAGCTTTACACTTCAACCGGCAATAGAATTAAAAGGTATCAATAAACCAGGGAAAATATACGAGTACAGTGAAGAGATAAGAGTTAAAGAGTTATATGATATACCAATGATTCCTCCACTTCTCAACCGTAGTGATGAACTTGACTATTTTGAAGCTTGGCTAGATGACTGTAAATCACCTTACAGGGACTTTGATGCTCTTTTAATAATTGGAGAATCACGAATCGGAAAGAGCAGAATGTTAGAATGGATGGCACGTTTTGCGAGAAATCAGGGATACCAAGTATGTTATCTAAGCCTAACTTCAATACATTCAGCTACGGCATATTTAGCATTAAGCCAAATAACGAATCAAATGCTTGAACTTAAAGAACCTGTAGAAGGTTTTGCCAAAGAAGAAAAAATAATTCAATTATTAAAAGTCTACTCTGACGACTTATGTTATTTAAATAATATTATAAAAGTGAGATTTGCTTATCACGAAAGAATCCATTCATTAGATGAAGTTAAACGTAAAGAAAAAGCAAAAACTATGTTTGAAAAATTAATAAAAGCTTTACCAGACACCATAATCATATTTCTAGATGATTTGCAAAACTTGGATTCATTATCATGGGAATTTATATCAATGATGTTCAAGTCAATGAAAATAATTATTGTGTTATCTGTAACGCGCGGTAAGTTTAGCGCTGTCCACAGTTGGCTGTATAGCGTGTTTATAAATGATAACATCAGAAAAATGGCTTTAGGACCTTTAGATCCCGAGTGGATTCCTGCTTTGGCATGTCAAATATTAGACGTAGATGGTGTTTCTAATGATTTATGTGATGCTTTGCGAAGTAAATGTAAAGGTATGCCGGGTCTTGTTGAGAGTTTCATAATACATTTATTTTCATCGGGAGCACTTGAAATAAAAAGAATAGCAGACACTGAAATGGAAGAATGGGAAGAAGAAGAAGAATTACAGTTTCCAGAACCTGCACTGCTGCACCCACAAGCATTGGATGGTAACAATCAAGACGTTCTCGATAAACTAATAGAAAATGATTTCAAAGGAGATCTAGGTATATGTGTAGTTATCAATAAAGAAGAACTAAATACAAACATAAATGTTCATAATTTGGATACATTGATAATGGTCCAGATTGACTCCCTGACTCCGTATCAACAATTACTGTTGAAAATCGCATCAGTGATTGGTGATGTAATTCCAAGGGATTTGTTGGAAAATATAATGTATGAAAACAATCCGTTGATAACCGCAAAGGCGGTAAAAAGACTATTTTGTTTGAGAATACTGTCGTGCGCTAACACAGACTGTATAAATAAATTTGGTCGTAGGGGTACATCGACATTGACTATACTTTCAGGTGTTTCCAATTCCAACCCGAATCTGCTTTGTGATTGCTATTTTGAATATGATGCAGAAAATGATGAAAATCTACCGAAATATGCTTTTTGCAAATTAATGCGATTCAGAAGTAAAAACTCAAGAAAAACATGTTACGAATTATTGCCGATGAATCAAAAAAAAGAATTTCATACGAGGATTGTTAATTACCTTGAAAATAATAAACAAAAATGTACCAGTTGTGGTGGAACAGTTATGGTCGTTCAATCAATGCTAAGTTTAAATAATGAACCATCTAGAAACAGATACTCATCAGTGGATACCATGTCAAGTCAGTTTGACAAAAGCTTAGAAGATTCACAAGATAGTGATGAAAGTGAATCTTCATCTTCAAATTCACAAACTTCAAACAGTTTGACTAGAACAAAATCAGAAACCGCAACAATCTCAAAAGAAAATTTTAAACCAATTAGGAGATCTAGCGAAATATCAGCAACAAAGACATCGACAGATGGTTCACGCTATGACAGAGCCAATTCCATAGTAGCACCTATTTTAAAAGTAAAAAGTAGTACAATTCAGGAAAATTCTGCACCAAAAAACGAAAAAATTGCTAAAAAAGTAACGATGACATATGTTTCTGAACCAGTATTAAGCGATTCCGAAGAATTTGAAAATGATAAGATTTTTGACATGCTTCGTGAGGTCACCGAAGCAAATGATCCAAGTGATTGGCAGAACCTCGGCATAGTCGATAGTCAAGAGAATTTAGACGAAATTGAAAAGAAAAAAAACGGTAACACATTTAGCGTAAAAATAGAAAAAGGTGTATCTGAAATCAATTTCGTTAAGTGTACTTGTACTGAATTAAATATAAGTATTTGTGAACAAATCGTACACCATGCAGAATGTGCAGATTTGAAATCAAAAGCTGTTGAATTTCTAATTAAGTACAGTCATTTGAGTGTTCTAAGTAACAACATTGAAAATGTATTTGAAAAACTTGATGATGCCGAAAATCTTTGTCAATCACTTCAAAACTTGGATGCATTTGAAAAAAAACGTTTCTACGGACAAATACATACAATACGAGCAGCCGCTTGCCTATCACTAGGAAAACTTGCTGCGTCTAAGATGGAAACAGAACAAGCTACACAGATTTATAACATAAATTTACACAAAGTTCCTGAATATTTAAAGTTGAAAAATATAGCAAAGGCCTTTAAGTTCCGCAACCAAAAACACCGCTTACATAAAACAATATTGAAAGCAGATTCTGTGCAATGTTTAAACACAGCAACCTTATTATATTCGTTGCTTGGCGATGAAAGGGTAGCAAGGATGACAGCACTACGTGCTTTGAATATAGTCCAGACTGTAGAATGTTCTGTAGTAAATGTGTGTGAGACATATTGTAATGCAATCCAAGTAGAAATGGACCGCGGCGCGCCGGAAGCTACAGCAGAAATAGAACAAATGGCAGCCAACTCTTTAAAAGCCCTTCCACGCCCAATTCAAGCTGATGAACTCTTTGCTGTTGGTAAATTATTTATGATAACCTTCCGAGCTCGAATGGCCAGAGGTCAACTGGCGCCAACTATACGATCAGGTTTTCGTGCGCTAGCTGTTAGTCGTTTCCTACAAGCTGAAGATATTTCGTTAGAACTGATTCCAGATTTATTTTACATTTTGCTGACTCGTCGACGTATAGAAGAAGCCATCGATATATTGCAATTTGCTTTACGCACAGGACAAGATCACATGTCCTATGAAAGTGAAAATTGGTATCATGCGCTGTGCATGGATTTGATACTGGATGCAGGATTTCAACTCGAGTCACCTCAAAATATAAGCCGATTTGCTGAATATTCAATCTGTAGGGGTAAATCAGCGGGACCTAGCCGCCGCCGATTGGTGGTAGGGCTTTGGACTTATTGGCTGAGGGCAGATTCAGAGAGAAAAGCAAAACGTTTCGAGAATGAAGCACTCAGCTGGGCGTCTCATGAAGACGATAGTTCAATGGTGAATCTGTTAAGTGCAATGAGACTCGCAGAAGGAATGCTCGAGAGTTTAGCTAGAAAGATGGACGATTTAAGAAAGGTAATTTCTTTATTCAAGTTTTCTTGCTCATTACTAACCGACTTCATTGGGATATCTAAATATCCGAAAACTATTAGGTATGTAGGGACATAATTTTCTTCCGTCTTTCATCTAATTCTACTTGGATTTTCGGGTCACCATTTCTACTAGGACCAGATCGCTCTGTGATAAACAGGGCCGTCTTAGACTACGCTAGTGTTGAGCACACAAAAATTCGGGGCACATTTGGAATGTTTCTTTTTTTAACGGAAAAAATACTAGTGTGGGGACACTAGTATTTTTTATACACATTTTTATACGACAATTTCTTATACACATGACCTCTCAGATCAAAAACAGCTATTTGTGGATCACACATAGATTTTCTCCGTGCAGGAATCGAACCTGCTACACGTGTGTCCCTCGTAGAAATTGTTGGTTCATGGTCCTGCAGTAGACTACCACGGTCTTTTGATAATAATAATGATTGCTTTCCCTAGGTTGTGGATCTAATGGAGTTACGTTCGGTAGCCGACAGAGAATTAGCTCGATTGGAAAATGATGCTCGCTTACTCCGTGCTGCATTTCCTCGCTGGAGCCTTTTAAAAGCAAACTCATCAATGTTGTCTGGCCGGAATATTGTTGCAAATACTTTATTCAATCAAGTACGTTTTCAAATCATGATATACTTACACTAAACTTGTCCTGTGTATCTATTTACATAGGCTCTCAATGGTTGAGCCGGGGGATCAATAAAATTGCTACCAATTATTTTAATGTAGGTATCTAACTTGTATAAGATTGAGTACCTTTGCGATAAGGTTCAATTGAAACTTGCCTTATTGGATACAAATAATATGATATTAGGAGTTACCTAACACAACACAAACACAAAATACTTCGTAAGACAAGTAGATAATCTTAGAAAGTTGATTAAAAATACTTACTTGATCCTATACAGGCTTTAGATGAATCAAGAAAAATGAACAATCGACTCGAAGAAGAAATGGTGCGCGCCACTAGTTCGAACTCAGTGTTATGGATACAAAATGCACGCTCAGGGCAATTCGTACATTGGCGTGAGGGAGTCACATTCGCCCGCTCTTCTTGGCACCAAATTATGTACAGAATCACAACCACGAGACAATAAAAATGACTGAAATATCAATTAACAAAATATAGTTAAAGGTACTTACAAAACCTAAAAAATAACTATTTTGTCAGTTAATTCGTTGAAACTTCTAAACAATAAATAAGTGTAATAATTGTTACTTTCGTTTTTATTTAAAAAGTAATTGAATCTTTACTAGCAAAATTGTAATGAAATTGTTGAACTCAAGAACAAGTTACTACTTATAAGACAGTAGTTCAAATATTAAAAAGTTATTCAGATCTGACACTTCTGACAGATAGATAAGTAGATAAGTACGGTGGCCAGCAGGTCAATCTATCCTTTTCTGTCAAATGTCTATATTAAATCTTCAACTTTATCGCATTACTATAAAGTCGAAAATCCAATATATAAATTTGGCAGATTGGAGTGTAGATCTGCTGGCCATTGTACCTATCTAATTTCAACTTTAAGTTCACTTGTTGTGTTAGTATAATATTGATAAGATGTTATTATCACTAACTTTGAAACTATTTTTTAACATTAAATGAAGTAGTATATAATTACGTAACATACCAGTTTATCGACCGGACAGTTATATAGCACGTGTAAAAAAATGCAGGATAATAAAAATATCGTGTTCACTGGAATAATCGCCAGCTCAAGTTCTTTGAACGATCTTGTTATAAACTCCGGTTACATCGCTGTTCAAGATGGAAAGGTAATGATAATATTATCTAACTAAATCTCTTTTATAATAAATAATAAATGTTTCATTGAATAAATTGTTACTTAATTTTTTTTTAGATTACAAAAAAAGGTTCTGCGGAAGAGTTTGATCGACTTGAAAAATCTGGTGAATTTTCAAATTTTGAAATAGTAAAGTTGAGTCCGGATCAGTTTATCGTACCTGGGTTTGTTGACTGCCATACACATGCCCCTCAGTTCCCTAACATCGGATTGGGATTAGATCGTCCACTGCTGGAATGGCTGGCAAAATACACTTTCCATTTGGAAAAAAAATACAGTGACACAGAGTTTGCTGCTAAGGTCTATGACCAAGTCGTTGTGAGTATATTGATAAAGATATTGCGTCATACTTGAGTAGTAATACTGATTTATAATATTGTAACATTCAAAGCAGTTGTTATTATGCATAATTAATACTTAATTGAGTGCATTATGTCAATTTAAATGATGTATTGTTTAGTAGCAGCTTATCCATAGGAGCATTGGAGCAGTAAACTGTCAGAAAATTAAAAGATTAAAAGAAATTCCACTCAAACAATAATATGCTTTCAAATATTTAGTACATTAAAAAACATGTTTATTTCTTAATTTTTTTTAGTTAAAGGGATTTTAGGGCTTCATTGCTCCTTTGGTATCGTATTTACTATTTAATTTGTTATATCTAGTAACTATTTCGATATCCAAATTAAACTGGGCTGTGTTTCAGAAAAGACTAATCAAAAATGGGACAACAACAGCTTGCTACTTTGGGTCCTTACATGTAGAAGGGACATTAGAACTTGTAAAAAGTGCCATTAAACACCACCAGAGGGCACTCATCGGGAAAGTGAGCATGAACAAAGAGAATTTTGCTGGATATTATAATGAAACTAAAAAAGAATTAGAAGAAGTTGAAACATTTATCAAACATGTCATATCTTATCAGGTTTGTAATTTTGACCCTTCAATGTTTATAAGTTAATATGGAAATAGACTATTGTTTTTCTGTGAAACCTATTACTGGTAAAGAATAGCGATAATTTTATTATTTTTTATATTTTATTAAATTGTTATTTTTTAAATTAGTCTTTAGTCTATGTGTCTCTCGAAAACTCAAAATAGTACCTACTTTGTCTAAATTACAGAATGAGCTGGTGGAACCTGTAGTGACTCCAAGATTTGCAGTGAGCTGTGATAAAGAACTTATGGATGGTCTGGGCGACATTGCTAAGAAATATGACTGCAGAATACAGGTATACCTAAATAATTATAATTCTTGAAGTCTGTTTTGATAGGAATGACAAACAAGCAGATAGATGGCATGATGGTAAGCAATCGGCGCCGCCCAAAGGCAACACTAGAGAAGTTACCAACTGCATAGCTGGCATTTTGGGAATTAGGAATTTGATAATTGGAGATTGGCAATGTCTGTTGCGAAGTCTGGATCTAGATCATTCTCTGATGTATTCCAAAGTTCTCCTAAAATGCTACTGCTTAAAATCTTTCGAGATTATTTAATGTCAACATTTTGATTAAAAGCTAACATTTTATTCAGTTTTCGAATTCACAAACAGACAACAAAGAAATAGTATCTTATTAAGTAATTGTTCTTTATTACAGAGCCACATATCAGAAAACACTTCAGAAATAGACTATGTATTGGAAACTAATCCGAAATGCAAGAGCTATGGTCATGTGTATGACGAAAGCGGAATTCTGACCAACAAGGTAAGCAGTACTAATGCTCCTGAATAATATTCATAGCAAATCCTACTAATGGAGTTTCTTGCTCGTTCTTCTCTAGCTAGCTCCCTTCTCACCTAGCGTCACTGACGGACTGACTGACAGACTATTATTTATTTTGTATTTGTTGACGTTTCAAAAGTACCAAATGATGGTTTAATTGAAATAAATGCTTTGACTTTGACTTTAATATTATAAATCCGAAAGGTTGTTATGAATGTATGTTTGGAACACTTTGACGCAAAATCTACTGGATAGATTTAGATGAAATTTAGTACAGACAGGTATAATAGATTATGATTCCCGAGGAAAGGGATTGAGGTTCGTGTTATTTCGCTTTTTGGGACTTTTTTTACAATTCTTAGAAAGTCCGGTTCTGTTGAATGTAATGACTTGTGAAAAATCACCTCTGCCTACCACTTAAAAATTCATTGGGGTCTAGTATAATTGGTTCTTTAACAACTTACCTTTCTATCTTCTTTTAATATTTTGTTTGTGTTCCAGTGTATCATGGCCCATGCAGTACATTTGACGGAAGGTGAACTGACTCTGCTGTCCCGGAAGGGAGTGTCCGTGGCTCACTGTCCGGCCTCTAACACACGGTTGAAGTCCGGCCTTTGTCCTGTTAGGAAAATTATCAATGCTAACATCACTGTTGGTTTGGGAACAGGTAGATTAAAATCATCATCATCATCATTTCAGCCCACAGCTGTTTACCCACTGCTAGGTATAAGTCGCCACACGATAAACTAGTTACGAGGCTAGTTTCTACTACACTACGACTACATCTTTTATAACTTATTCCTTCGTTAACATAAACATAAAATAAAATTAGTAAACGACTTGCTAACTTGACTCGACTTGCTTGCTAAATAAAATTAGTAAACCTCTTTAGAACTTTGCTAGCCCTAGGAATCTATCTACCACTTGTAAAATTCAACGTCAATCCTATAATATCTCTATAGAACCTTGTTAGGGAATCTAACACAGTTTTTGCTCAGTAGTCGCACAAAGATTGGTAGACTAGTTGTAACAGTCCACCAACCTTCCACTCTTTCTAAACAACTGTAAAAGCAGCTGAAACACCCAAAATATACTCTGGAAACTCACAAGTGAAATGAATATTTTTCTCAGTCAAAACTACATTATTTCAATACAATAAAATTATCAAACATAACTATTTCAGTCATTGATTTGTATATCCTTTTTTTTGTTTTAAAGTATTTACTCTAAAATATAATGACGTCACAAGTCTGTATCTCATACAAAATGCTTAAAAAAGTATCGTTGTTGACATTTCCATAAAAGCCTTGAATTGACTACAATAGTATTTAATTAATTACCGTATTGTCAGATGTGTCTGGCGGGGACAACGCATCGATCCTGGATGCTATACGCAGGACTATGGACATCTCAGCTTGTTTGGAGATGAGAGGCAACGACAAATATGCCCTCGACTGGAAAGAAGCTTTCTATCTTGCTACATTGGGAGGGGCTAAAGGTACCACTATTATAATTTATCTTACTTAACTACTAATAAGTATTATACATGTGAAAGTTTGTTAATTTGTTTGTTACTCAATCATGTCAGAACTAAGGAAGGGACCGGCATTAAATTTCGAACGGTAGATTATTATCTGGAATAACACATAAACTAGGTACTTTTTATTCCACGAGAACGCGGGCATAGCCATTAGCAGAAGCAAGTCCACTATAATATCATGAATACTCATACAGAATTGTAGATATTATAATGACATGGCCTTTGCATCAGGTGGTAGCTCTGGTCGGCTGATGCTCTAGCATTAAAGGGTCCAAGGTAGACGGGTGGTAGGGACTGTCACTTCTTAAATATCCTCCCTATGAAGTAGCTGGTCCACTAGTTTAGGTGGATAAAGCAAGTGAACCGTGAGGGTTCAGTCGTTTCGAGTTCGTCATGCCCACACCACAGGCACTGGTGACGTAGGTACACCCTGTGGAGAAGACTCCACTATGGTAAACTTAAAAAATTACTGAACAGAATTTATTTTGACATCGGTAGTACTTAATACTTGTTTTTTCCACAGCTTTGAACTTGGACCATAAGATCGGCAACTTTGATGTCGGCAAAGATTTTGACGCCTTGCTGGTAGACGTATACACAAAGGATGGACAAATCGACAAGTACGAAGGAACTTTACAAAGTACCCCCAAGGAATATGCTCTGGACTTGCTACAGAAGTTCATATACGTAGGTGACGATAGAAATATCGTACAAGTTTATGTTAAGGGAGAAAAAGTAAAAGATGCCTTGTAAATATAATTATATTGCCTTTATATAATCGAATTCTTATATACCAATGTGATAAACTCAAATACATATATTATATTTTATATACTTTTTTACAATAAACCAAACTCAATTGACTTATTTTTTGTTTCATTAAAAAAACCATCAGAAATAAAAGACAATAGTAAATTGTTATATTTTTATTCATGTGTAATTCTTTATAATTTGTGTAGAAAAAATGTGCAAATATAATGTGAAAATACAAACTGAATTTACATAAGCAAATACCGTAATACAATAATACTAAAGGAATTAAATTTATTCCCGTAATTACACTCGAACATAACAATAATATGTTAGCGTAGCCTATAGGCATAGGCCAGCATTGCACGCGCTCACAAGAAAATTGTATTTCCTAATAAAATAATATTAATCACTTATAAATTTATAAATCGCTAGTAACACTTTAATAATTTTGTTAAAGCTCCGAGATCTGTTATAAATTAATGACAGAAAAATAATACTCAAATGCAACTGGTGTCGTTATATTAAGTCGGTGGAATGATAAGACAATGTATTCGAGGGTTAGTAATAAATTATAACATATAAACAGTCTTATAAAGTCAAAAATAATATACTATCTAAACTTTAGAGCAACTTATATTAATGTACAATACAAAAATGTTACTAGTAAAATTTTAATGTTCTAACTTTAAAAAAATGTTAATTTATATAAACAATATAGGACGCACTTGAATGAAGACGAAAAAATATAAGCTAACGTATATAATTTACAAAAATTTCGTTTGTCGTTATTGCTATCACAAGGGGGCAGGTCCCGTTTGACGGCACCGCCATCTGTGTTGTGATTGCAACAACAACAAGTCTCTTGATCTCAAAGTCTACACATTAAACTACGACATTCGTTTATTCTCCTAACGCTAACCAATGAACACAGGAACTTGGACGTGCAAATCCAAAAATGCAAGCCGGGTTATAATATATAGCTTCTGTTTACTATTTGGCAACTACGGTACCACTAGACGATAGTGGCCGCCATTGCTCTATCATTTAAAAACCAGTAACATGTTCGTATACAGCATGGGATGTCGGCAAACCATGCCAATAATAGGGAATACTATCGTTGACACAAAATACCTCATTAAGGTATCAAAATGTAAAGATGACAAAAGAAAACGAACAACAAAAAGTACTTCTTAATATGGCCGTGATGTAGCAGCGATGTTGCCACTAGCCGAGTGCTAATACTTATTAATACGTAATTACACAACGAATATAAAATTACTTTGAGCTGCCTTCGATACACAAACATCTACAGTAGCAAACAGGCACTAAACCCGGACACTTGTGTACGATTATATATCAATTACATAACATAACGAAAACTGCTTTCGACCTGCATTGAAACCATTTAACCTAAAACAGTCTTAAATACAATCTTACAAATAAAAGGTACATTTTATAAAAATAATGTGCGAATCATGTGCATACAATGACACAAGTATATACAATAATTTTTAACAAAAACATTTGATCCATTGCGAGTCTTATAAAATTATAACATTACATTTTAATAGTGACCTATAATTAATGTGAAAATAATTATGATGTAAGGGAGATAATTATATAATAATATATTTAAATGTCAACATAAGTATATAACTAAATGAATTTTCTCATAAGACATATCTGAACAAACTAGCACCTATGTTAATTTATTAAGATCCAATTGTAGATATTTACAGAGAGTTACAAAACAACCATTATTCAAAAATTCGACAACTGTATAATATGTCATTTTGTACTATTCAATAATAGACAACATTATAATTGCAATGTGTGAAGGTGACTGTATGACAACTATCTTTGTGTAGTTTCCAATTGTATTTGTTCGTTAGGAAAGATAAATTTCTATACATAGCTCAGTCTTTTCTATCTGGCTCAAATTTGGCAGACACCTGTATTCAGTTTTCATAGAGCCAATCATAATTTTGGCATGTCTGGGATGCAGTATTTACTATCTATATCGCGCAATCGTTATACTGAAGTATTTAAATGTAACTGAGGTAGAAAGAAATGCAAATTGAAAGTAAATAATGTAGTTTGTTAACATTAGTATCGTGAAATTTTAACTGAAGTTTTAATTTAGGTAAATAAGAATTATACTAGCTACTATTTATAGTCAGGAATGTTTAGTAATATTAATTTGACATTGCCAACACTCTTTTGCCTCCAAATTCTAAGCTGTGATCCAGTGGCGTAACTATATCCTTCGGGGGCCGTGGAAAATTCATCGCATGGGCCATTGGGAACACCCAATGAAAAACAGAGAAGTTCAGATAAAAACTCCTTGCAGCTGGGGGGCCAGTCACGTTGCCGACTTGCAACCCTGTAGTTACGCCACTACTATGATCATTTCGTCAATACAATAAAGTTTTCTGAAGGTACATTTTAAATGGCACAGGAAAGATGTTTCTATAATCACGTCTCGTATAAACATTTGATCAGTGTACAATGTAATGTGTGATGTTTCACCACGAACGTAGTTTTATAATTTAGATAGTGAACAATTTCCACGTTAAACTCCATGAATATTCGTATAATAAATTTTAGCCACGAACATCAATAACACTTTATAAAATAGAGAGCATAATAATTTTAGGTTGACATTTAATTCAATCGAATATAGAATTCGAAAAATGACGTGACATTACAATGAATTTCGTTAACGACATACAAATGACAAATGATGGCCTAAAGCGTACAACATCAGCTATAAAAATGTACAAACTTCGTAATCGCACAAACTACGTTCTATCACATATATTTATTTAGTAAATCAGCACAACACCCACATGACTCCACGAATTTATTTATTAGAAAAAAGTATCGCGCCGGGGCTCGGTCGCGCGCCGTACTACCCTAGCTAGAGGTGGCGGCCTCAGATAATACTGACTGACAACTCTTCTAACTACTGGGTACCTCTAGTCTTAATATTTTTATAACAATTCCTTACGGTTTCTGATGTACGTCCGTATTACATAATTGCCATCTTGGGTTGGCAGTGACACGTTTTCAAAGAGTTATTGGATCAAACATGTCTGACTTAGGTACATCTGTATCAGTATCAGCACGTGTTGTATGGATAAAACACTCGTACATGGAGTAACAAGTAAATGGATTACTCACTTTGTGTATTTCTCTTCACATCGTTTCAAGAAACACAAGCACAGTATCTAATATCAATCATCAGGAGTTTTTATAAAAATATCTACCCGTTGACATTAGAACTTACATTTTGTTACTCCCCACACACATATTTCAAATATCGTATCCTTACTATGTTTCAAAGACTTGATATAATGTTTCAGATATTTTAAAATACACAGGACCAAATGCATCGTTTGTTAAATCTAATGTCAACGAACTTGATTGATTCATTAAGTCCTTTTCGCACAAAACTGACTTCATCTTCTTCAACCCTATCTTGTCTAAAAACTTTGCCGGACAAAAAGATCAAACGAACAATCGCGACTTGTAGTTGACATTAGATTTGACAAGGTGTTTATTCGTAGAGTTTCTTTGAAAAACTTTAACTTTTCGTAAACAAATCATTATCCTCCAAGATCTCAAATAATGTATAATCGTCATCAATCATCAGATTTTGGTTTTTAGAACCGAAATGTCAGAATTAATTTTAAAGATAATGAGAGTTTTAGTTTCAGTTAAAGTTTTTCGAGAGAACATCAAATGAGTAAAGTGTCGCGTTCGGTCCAGGGCTTGAGTCAGGCGGTCACTTGACGAGGCTGGAGAGTGAGCGGGATTTCAGTGTCGGAGTGTGTGAGCGCGCGGCACGACACGCGCGAGCGCCGAGACCGGCGCCGCGAGCTGCGCCGCTCGCCGCCACCTGCACACGCGCGCTCACTGTACTACACTCCGCGCGTGCTCCGCGCCCACGCTACGCGGTCTAGCACAATACACGCAGACCTTGCAAGTCTCGGACCACGGTATCAAACAACTTTTACTCATCTTTGAAATTCAAAACAATTAAAATTTCACAAATTGTGACAATATGCATGGAATATCCATACTTTTCTTGAATTTCCAAGAGTGCAGAGGCCTTAGTACGAGTTTGTTTTACGTTTAAAGTAATCGTAACGAGTACGCGTTCGGCGCTCTGATTGGTTGGTTCATTGGCACCCGCCAATCAGAGTGCCGAACGCATACTCGTTTCGAATACTTTAAACGTAAATGAAATTCATACTAAGGCCTCTGAACGAAATTTGTTCAATCTCATGATCCAGTCACCATCAGCAGGGTCCTTGCGTTGTATTCTGCTACACTTTGTATACGTTTCATAGACAACGAAAGCACGCATGTGTCTCTATAATATTAAACTTTCTAATACAAATAGCAAATGAATAAAAACAGTTAGGTAAAATGTTTTCAAATTTTGCCATATACAAACTTACAAGTTATGAAAAAAGAATTGCTCATCCAAATATTATATAAGTAGCAAAATTTGAAAACATATTCAATAGAAAGCAAAGACTTATTTCCAACCAATTTTTACAAAACTACTCAAATACTAATATAGTAAGAAACCATTAAATACCCCCAGGTTTAAATATAATAATACTAATAAATAGACGTTGCTCTCTCATTGTATGGGTAAGAAGCGTTGACAAGTAATCAGAATGATCTTAGCACATCACAACATAAATATAACACAGTACTGCATTCAATACATGGTATAGGTACAATGAACGTGTAATAAACTTGGCATTGTTCTCGGTGGCAATCGAGTACATTTGTATGGTTCGTGATGGTGTCCAAGCCAGTGCACGTCACAACGAACATACACATGCGCTTTATGAGTCTCGATGATACACTATGTGCTGGCAAAGCTGCGTCAACCATTTATATTCGTCTTTTATTGTTACTACTGTTTTAAACATCAAGGTTCTCCATAACAGCACGACTATTTATAAATTGTATATAATATATATATATTATATAAAAGATAAATGGAATACAATACAACACTATGTACAAAAGAAGCGGTATCTACATCTTGTCTAGACGTAACGTTAATGTAACCATAAATATCTGTATGATGTGTACGAAGAGACAACAAGAAGGGTACAGAACACATAGAGAAGATCATGCGATGCAGTGATGCGTGCGACATGTACGACATCAGTGCGGTGACACATGCGATGCGCCCAAAGCGTAAGCCGCACAAAGCGTTCGTATCGCCCTGTGAGTACAAGCCGGAGGCTTTGCTGCTGCCAGGCTGCCACTCCCGCGCCCAAGCGAACGTTGCTAGCTATCCTACATCGTCTCGTACATTTCTAGCTTCTCTAATGACATAGCAAACTTCAAGTGTACGTTTCCCATGTTTAACGAGCATTTACCGACTAGATTTCATCAACAGTTTGATGTCGCGAATCTTATAAAAATTAAGACCGCAGTCAACGAGTGACATACGACAGACAACTAGCGACGCTACAGTGACATCGAGCCCGAGCAAAGCCTCCGCGGCAGGTTAGTCCTCTCCGCACCGAAGCGAACGAACACAGTTTCACAGTACCGGTGCGCGAGGTTCAAAACAAAAATTCTAGGCAGGCGACAAGCACGTAGAGAGCCGTGCTCTCCGAGCGAGCCTCCCCGCAGGGCGCGTGGCGACACGCAGGCGCGGGGCCCGGGCGGGCGGGGCCCGCGTCGGGGCTCGGGGCGGGGCCCGGCGGGGCGGACTGCGTACCGGCGCGCGCGCGGGCCGCGTCCAGCGAGGCGGCGGGCTGCAGGAACCACTCCGAGCGAGTGCGCATGCGCGCCCGCTGCCGCTCGTGCACCTACGCAGCGTCCAGCCTCCGTCACGCGCGACCCCGCGCTCACACCGCCCTACTACCACTACCCGCTCCACTGTCTAACTCGATGGTAACCTCTCGTGTATCTTTACTTTACTCATTACATTTTTGAAGGATCTATCCGACACTTAAATTCCATGTCTAAAAGACAAGATTCATTTAAATAATTCAGATTGAGGCAGCCATTATTAGGTAATGTTTTACTGCCCAAAGGTGTAAACTATGTTAATCGATGGAATAACTGATTTTAGGTTTCTTACTAAGAAACATATGCCAAATAAGCAGTTCTGATTTATTTTTTTTTTAAGATCAGTCTATTAAAAACAAATGTTGTGTAAGCGGGGGTCACGACTAGAGGCGGGTGGTTGTATTCGCGAACCGGAGTCGTTTAGCACAATACATTAAAGTCGATCAACAAATTGTTAATTTCCATCCTTTCCTTACTTAAGAACTTGTTATAAATCTGAGGTTAATTACGATAACATGGAACGAATGTTAATACATCATTAGTAACTATACTTCTACCGTTAGTCAAAATAATGAATCGAACATTAGCTCGCCCATAGGAACCACAAGGATACCACTACCATTGAAACTGTTATTATTGTTACATTTCAATGAAAGATATTCTGTAATGTTATTGAATACGTTGTTCTTGAATAAGTTGTATAGAAATAATAATAAATAAATATGACACAATCAAACTGCAAGGTGTTCGTTCCCGGTGTCCACGCCGCACCATGGAGTGCGCTAGAAGCATCTGTGTGTGTGTGCGTTGCCACACCGAGCTCTTTGGAAGCACATTGTGCCAAACAGTACCCTACCACACGGTGTAACCAGTACATCATAGTATGTATACCAAGAAGAAATATCTAACAACTAACAGATCAGCCACAAGTTGTCCTAAGTTATCAGGAAAACAGACATTATTCATGCAAGAGAATTAAACGTGGACGACTGGCGAATACGATTCTCAAACTAAAAATGTATAAATTACCTTTGCCAATCGGGGAGTGATGAACACCTATATACAGCTACATTGTATATTTAATATTCCATACAATTCCTACGAAACGTTTGTACTACAATTTTGAATACTTTAGTAGTTAGTTTTTGGCGAGTTGTCCACGTTAGTCAGACAGAACAGGGGAAACAGACTTAGTATCTACAGGTGGATATGGAGAAAATTCTCTTCACCATCACTTAGTCTTATAAAACATGTCCTTCAGTGAGCGCTAGAATTGAAATAATACTTTTTATACATGTTTCTGTTTCAATTTAAATGATACAATGGCGTCCATATACAATATGATTTATTTTGGCGTTGGCAACTTGTAAATTTTTATATTGGCAACACAAAGTCACAGACTCAAACTTTGTTTAATGGCATTAAGTTATGGGTTCTTTACATTTTATTATCAGTTTAATTTGATACATATTTATATGGACAAGTAGATAAATTACAGAGATCATTTTTTCAATTAATAATTATTTTTTTAAAACACCTTGTTCATATCACAAGAAATTTTATATTTATCATATTTTACACAGGCAGAGAGATTTATAAATGATGTTTTCAAAAATGATCTCTGTAAATAAAGTTCACATAGATAGAGGTAAGAATAATCAAGAGTCAATTTTGAAAATAGTAATCAATTTAAGGGGTTAGCAGAATATATAGAAATGGTACATTTTTGTAACGTAACGGTTTGGTAACATACCTGGGGTAGGTAGGAGAGGCTTTTAGTACTCTCTGCGTACTTGTTGATGGCTCGCAACTCCTCGAGAGTCATGTGAGGACTCGAGTTACTGCGCGATGATTGAGATGACGAACTCACTGATACCTGAAATGATTGGAATACAAAATTAAAGAATGAACTTTCAATTTCATTATTATTTCTAACGACGAGGTACAACTAAACTACATACAAGTTACGCTAGGGACTATATCAGCTGCGCGACGATCCCCCCGTCGTGTATCGCGCAATACTGCTCGTGAATATAAGCCCCTTGAAAGCTTGAAACTAGTCGAGCTCCTCAACAAACAGTTACGAGAGTAAGCTACACACACATACACATAACATCACGCCTTTTATCCTCAAAGGGGTAGGCAGAGGTGAACATTATACCACTGTACAATGTAACACCCACTTTTCACTATTTATGTTATGAGTCCCATGTAATAGGGGGTGAGCCTATTGCCATATACCGGGCACAGTTCCAGACTCCGTGCTACTACTGAGAATTTTTTAAAAACCCAGTAATACTTTGCCCGACCCGGGAATCGAACCCGAGACCCCTTGCTCGGCAGTCGCAATTGCGACCACTCGGCCAACGAGGCAGTCAGGCAACGAGAGAGTAAGCCATTAAACATAATAATTAATTTAGTATGTCTCACGAAAGTTATAATACAAATGTTTGATTTTGATATAAAACCAAAAATACACTTGCGACGTTTTTATTCTAGTATTATATTATAATACTAGCTGTTGCCCGCGACTTCGTCCGCGTAGATTAATGACTTCTGACAGAATTAATCAGAATCAATTCAGTGCCCAAGTAAGATTTACCTATTTTGAAATGATTTATCGTAGTTTCAATAAATAAATAATCCCATAGGGATCTTACCAGTACAGTGCCCGATCACGGAAGGTTTGAGTAATAAAAACTATTCTATCGACTATTGTTGTACCGAATCTCTCTAAAATAAGTTCAGTGGTTAAGAGTTAGAGAGTCCTGGGGCATTGACGCATAGTTCTCGTTCCCGTGGGACATCTGTGATAGAAACTATCAAACGTTACCTAGGTCCCAAATCATCGTTCACCGAATGTAATTCAAAAAGATTCAATGAATCTAAATTCAATGGCTAAGACGATTTATACAAACTCTCATTCCCTATTTTATCCCCTTAGGTGTGGAATTTATCAAAATCCTTTCTAAAGAGATACCTATGTCATAGTAACTTTATACATGCAAAGTTTCAGCCCGATCAATTTAAAACTGGCAAAGTATCATACAAACTTTCACCCCCTATTTTACCCACTTTGGGGTGAGAATGTTCAAAAACCTTTCTAAAGGGACGTTTACGTCATAATATCCATCTGCACGCCGAAATTCAACCCGATCGGTGTAAGAATGACAAAGCTTCATACAAACGTTCATCCCCTACATTACCCCATTGGTGGTGGAAATAATCAAAATCCTTACTTGGGGATGCCTACGTCATAACATCTACCTGCATGCCGAATTTCATCTGCATCGGTGTAAAACTGACAAAGCTTCATACAAACGTTCATCCCCTACATTACCCCATTGGTGGTGGAAATAATCAAAATCCTTACTTGGGGATGCCTACGTCATAACATCTACCTGCATGCCGAATTTCATCTGCATCGGTGTAAAACTGACAAAGCTTCATACAAACTTTCATCCCCTATTTTACCCCCTTGGGGGTGGAAATTATCAAAATCCTTTCACAGTGGATGGTTACGTCATAACATCTATCTGCATGCCAAATTTCAACCCGATCGGTTAAAAACTGACAAAGTTTCATACAAACTTTCATCCCCTTTTTTACCCCCTTGGGGTTGAAAATGATCAAAATCCTTTCTTAAAAGATGTTTACGTCATAATATCTACCGGCACTCCTAATTTCAACCTGATCGGTTTAAAATTGACAAAGTTTCATACAAATTTTCACCCCCTATTTTACCCCCTCAGGGGTGAAAATGATCAAATTCTTTCTTAAAAGATGCTTACGTCATAATATCTACCGGCACGCCGAATTTCAACCCGATTGGTTGAAAACCGACAAAGTCTCATACAAACTTTCATCCCCTATTTTACCCCCTTGGGGGTGGAAATTATCAAAATCCTTTCACAACGGATGCCTACGTCATAACATCTATCTGCATGCCAAATTACAACCCGATCGGTTGAAACCGACAAAGTCTCATACAAACTTTCATCCCCTATTTTACCCCCTTGGGGGTGGAAATTATCAAATTCCTTTCACAGCGGATGCTTACATCATAACATCTATCTGCATGCCAAATTTCAACCCGATCGGTTTAAAACTGACAATGTCTCACACAAACTTTCATCCCCTATTTTACCCCCTTGGGGGAGGAAATTATCAAAATCCTTTCAAAGCGGATGCTAACGTCATAACATCTATTTGCATGCTAAATTTCAACCCGATCGGTTTAAAACTGACAAAGTCTCATATAAATTTTCATCCCCTATTTTACCCCCTTGGGGGTGGAAATTATCAAAATCCTTTCACAGCAGATGCTTACGTCATAACATCTATCTGCATGCCAAATTACAACCCGATTGGTTGAAAACCGACAAAGTCTCATACAAACTTTCATCCCCTATTTTACCCCCTTGGGGGTGGAAATTATCAAATTCCTTTCACAGCGGATGCTTACATCATAACATCTATCTGCATGCCAAATTTCAACCCGATCAGTTAAAAATTGACAAAGTTTCATACAAACTTTCATCCCCTTTTTTACCCCCTTGGGGGTGGAAATTATCAAAATCCTTTCTTAGCGGATGCCTACGTCATAACATCTATTTGTATGCCAAATTTTAGCCCAATCTGTCCAGCGGTTTGGGCTGTGCGTTGATAGATCACTATGTCAGTCAGTCAGTCAGTCAATCACCTTTGAATTTTATATATTTTGTATGCCAAATTTTAGCCCAATCTGTCCAGCGGTTTGGGCTGTGCGTTGATAGATCACTATGTCAGTCAGTCAGTCAGTCAATCACCTTTGAATTTTATATATATAGATAACGTGACATAACACCATGTAATCACCAAAAGGAAAGGCAGATTTGCGAATACACAATGTTACATTCACTTTTCACGAATTTCGTCAATCCCATCAAGAATCAAGTTCCATTTATAATAGCTTATCTCCAAAAGGCATAAGGAACTTTTTAAAAATCTTTTTTTTTTTTCGTTTAAAGTACAAGCTATACATAAAAATGCACATAATAAAGCACGTACAAGATTTTTGCAACATTTTAAACCATAGTCCTACCTACCTCTCTGAAATCTTCCATTTTAGTTGATTACACAAGAGTAATACTTCCGAACGCCTTGCTAGTTGTAAACTGATTAACTACTGCATTATCAAGCTGGCAATTTGATTGACCCATTTCTGGCGATAGTGCAACGATATTCCTTGTATCAACTTCAATTTATCTTGATAAAATAAATAAAAATGAGACCTTGTACTTATTACGGACTATAACCTTAACCTAACTACTAATATTATGAATGCGAAAATTTGTTTGTTTGTGTGTGTGTGTGTTTGTTATTCAAACACGTCAAAACGGCTGAAGGGATCGGGATGAAATTTGGAACAGTGATAGATTATGGTCTAGAATAACACGTAGGCTTTTAATACCTAGGCAACGCGGGCGAAGCCGCGGGCTGAAACTAGTACGGATACAAACCTAAAGAACTTTTGTAGAGGAAAGGTTTGATCTATAGGTACAAGTATTTAAAAAGCCATACCATGCTAAGGCCTATACTTCATACAAATTAACTTATCTCGAATTTTGTTTCATTCTATTTATACAAAATTATTTTGTATTTTGTGTGGACTGATATCTATACATTTTCCTTCAAACAGTTCTTACTATTCTAGACAATTTAATACAGAGTAACAAAAGCATTCATTTAAGTTCAACTTTAACTCATATTTCTTTAATATAAGAACTAAATCCCTGGTAAATGCCCCTCCCCTTTAGAGGAGCTAAAAGGCTTAGTACGAGTCTGTTTTACGTTTAACAAGATCGAAATCTTACCGCGTCTAGCACTCTAATTGGTTGGCTTATTGGAGCAGGCCAATCAGAGCGCTGTACGTCATCAACGTACCGATTACGTTAAAAGAAACTCGCACTAAGCCTTGTGATGACGACGAAAGAATAAATATTTAACGTACTTTAAAGACGCTTTCTTCGAGAGATATGGAGAGTCGTGTGCAGGAGTCGAGCAGGCTGTGCTCGGGGATGATGCCGAGCACTCCGCCCGCCGCGCCCGCACTCCCGCCTCCCGCCAGCGCCGGCATCGACTGGCACTCCTCAGACTTCGACAACCCTGTGAGGCAATCAACTGACCACTCTACAATCAATGCACATCAACATACTTCAGCAAACAACATGGATTTCTAACTCAATACAAATAAGGTTGAAAATCTATTTGACAGTTTTAGGTAGTTTATATGATGCCTTGCCAGGCTGAACTAATTGCGACAACTCAATGGTCGTCCAGCTACTTCATCAAAGACATTGGATTTTTAACTTAATCCTAAGTTAAATGGGTAGAAAAGCTACTACAGAATTTGTCACTTGGGATATCCATAAAGAAAGATAAACTTTCTACTTTATCCTAAGGTAATAGGGGAGAAATTGTATTGAAGAATTTTCACAAACTGAGGGTAGCTTTATACTCTGGCATCTTTTACCCTTTATTATAAAAAAATCGGACTTATAAATATTTTTGGGAGACGTTAATTTTAGTCGGGAAGTGCTTTTTGTTTTAGATTAAGTATTTTTGTATTTCGAAACTGTTATAAATGAAAGGAAAGGGAGTCATTTTGTTTCACGTACTGTAGGGTGCAAGCATTCCAGTGAAGTTTCCTATATCTTTAATTGCTTTACTCTTAGTCAGTGGGTTGTATACTTTTAAGTCATTGGAATAAAGGTCAATATGAATTTAGATTTTCTATAGATATAAAAATATGTCAAAATTGTCACAGTACGGAATGGCAATACATAACTCAATGTTAAGATTGATAAATCGCATCCATGAGTTATGAGAATGTCTGCAAAATAACACTGTTATGAAATCAAACATCCGTTTCTTCTAAAGTGGTAAGTGATCGCATTGATTCCATAAGATACTTACTTCATGAGTTAATGATACGTATGGCCATAGTAATAAAGTACATTTTAGATTATTCCCGCCCGGTTAGTGATCCCAGGTACTCAAATATTACTAGAAAATGGGAGTCAAAGTTACGCGGGTCTAAAATTAGTGAGGTGTCTACAAAACCTAGGCTACCAACTCTGTGCTACCAAAACCCAAGTTTAAAACAAATCTTATGAAGTATGGAAGATGTGATGTTATTGAACTCATTCACAAACTGGCTGCAAAACTCACCAAAACGTTATATTATTTGCTATGAATATTGTAACTTGACTAGATTATTTTAACAACTTAAACGAGTTTCGTTCGGATGACCTGCGAAAAATGCTGTATTTTATTAGGATATCAATCCTATGGAAGGGTAATTGATAGAGAATACTTGTAATATTTACCTTCTAAATTAAATTTGTTGCCCCAGCGATCGCATTCGCATTGCAACCACGTTTTCTCAGCCTCCAAAGACAATTGTCCTGTGAACAAAGTTCAATTTTAATAGGTGCCCAATTTTTAACGACTTATTTTAATATTAGTCAATCGTGTTCGTGTATTAATTATTCCAAGTTGTTCGTGTTTCTGGCTTTAATATAATTCTTTATAAAGCCTTCGATATGGGGAACGAATCCAACAAAAATAGCTCGGAAACAATGAGTGTTATGACTAAGTTTTCTCATAACACATGAAGCTCAGTTTCCGTGTTTTGCAAAACAAAGTCTCAATGATTTTCTCATGTATCATTATTCAAATAAAACTCGAATTATCTCAGGGAACATCTTAATTTGCAGTCGAAAATGTGAAGCATAATAAAATGTTAGTTTTTTGTTTTATTACTGATACATACAAATACCACTTAAATATAAGTGGTAGTGGTAGTGGTGGTAATAAATAAAATCATTGATTTTATTGTTACTAGCGTCGAACTACTCGAGTAAGCGGTTCCAGGTACGATTCCTGCGTCGAACATGTACTGAGGCCGTTGCCGTGCCGGCCCATTCGTGCCGAAGTATGGCTCTCTCACACTTAACTTACTTTTTTATTTATATTACAACTGTTTAAATATAGGTGGGTGGTACATTTTATTATGTTGAATAAAAGGTATGATAATTAATTATGTTATGTTTTTTACTATAACTGACCGTAAGTCGACCGTAAGTCGTCTATTATTATTAACTAGCTTCTGCCCGTGACTTCGTACGCGTAATCCCATTTTTTCCCGCCCCCGTTCGTGATTTTCGGTAAAAAGTAAAAATACAAATGTTTGTCAAAAAGTATTCTATGTCGGTCTCCTGGCTCTAAGCTACCTCCCTACCAATTTTCAGCCAAATCTATTCTGCCTTTCTTGAGTTATAAGTGGTGTAACTAACACGACTTTCTTTTATATATATAGATTGTTATTATAATAAGTACGTTAGCTACATGTTGACGTACTCTCTTATAAATATTATCCTACAGCTAAGTGTCACTTGGTAGCGAGGATATTTTGAAAACGTGTATAAGTCGTTATCTGAATAAATTACTTATGTTAATTGAAAATGTTGAAATGTGACCTTCTTAACCTAATGTTAATTGTATTGTTGTACTAGAAAATAAAAATGATAAGGCCGGTCTTCAATTTCGTATTTTCAAATAAGCTAATTCGGAATTATTTTACGAAAATACGTTGTTGAGGTGGCATTATCATGTAAAAACATAGTTGAGCAGAAGACTCGGAGACCATTTTCAAAGTAAAATCATTAAAGTAGTATTTAATAAACACACATACAATATTTAACATAACATCACGCCTTTTATCCCCGAAGGTGGAGGGAGAGGTGCACATCATACCACTGTACAATGTAACAACCACTTTTCACTATTTATGTTATGATATGAGTCCCATGTAATAGGGGGTGAGCCTATTGCCATATACCGGGCATATACCAGACTCCGTGTCACAGTACTGAGATTTTTTTTTAAATCCAGTAATACTTTGCCCGACCCGGGAATCGATCCCGAGACCCCTTGCCCGACAGTCGCACTTGTAACCACTCAGCCAACGAGGAACTTTTAATTTACTCCAATTCTATCTATCTTCTTGGTGTGATCTTGTGATCAAAACTGTCACCAGGAAATCAAAAGAGATTACCCATCTCTTCATTCTCATATTACATTACATTTTCTATGACCAAACTGCGATCTACAAACCACTAGCTAACTGAGATTATGGGAACCCAAACTCAAATGGATAACTGGAAAATCATCAAATGATTGATGGTCCTCCAGCCCCACAACCTCCTCTTGAAGAGAAGGAAGTGTACAGCCAGGTCTCAGTGAGTGGCTAGGCTCTCGATCGTAATCCCAAGAGGAATTGAGATGTCAACTAACATATGATTAACAAAATTAAGTACTATTATTAATATTAATGAATACGAAATGTTATGAGGATGTATGTATGTTTTCACGAAAAAACTACTGGGTGTATTTGAATGAAATTCGGTACAAAGATAGAGTATAGTCTGGCATATCACATGGAGTAATTTTATCCTGGCAATCCGGCAGAAGCTAGTGATATATGTACTTACTAGCATAAGCCTCCTGGTCGCGATGATGCCGGGGCGGCGGCGGGTCTCTGAAGGAACATATCCACTCGTCCTTTACCCGGAGGATGCGGCCGGTTACCCGGGCGTAGTACTCGTAGTTATCCCTCCCGAACAGGTCGCCGGCACTGAACTGCTCGATCAACTGACGCATGATCCTTGTCGCCACCTGTATATACCATATTAACAATATAATATTTATTATGATACTTCGCCAACGATTGTTTTAATGCTAGATCAAAAATGCTTGAACTTAAATATTACATGAATTTTGTACTATTACAGTTTGGTTTGGAGACCATCAATAAAATATTTATATTATTTTCTATGAATACTAACTAATAAATAAACATACTACTAAAAAAAAACTAGAAAAGAAACAAACCTCTTAAGAATCATAAAATATACCATTTATGTTATTACTACCTTACGATTATTCAAAGCAGTTCAATTATACACCGTGAAATCGATATCGTTTTCGTCCCGAAGTAAAATGGTTCTGTCTTGGTAATACAATAGTTTTAATAAGAAATAAGATGTTTAACAAAAATAACTGGTGAACCATTGCAAAAAGCCAACTTCGAAAGCGCATACGAACTCATAGTGCTCATCATGTAATTCACGAAATTTACATCTAGTGTTTCATGTGCATAATGTCATGAAAAATTATTTTAAACTAAAAAAAATACATATTTATTATTGTTTTTACTTTATACATCGAAAGTACTCCTTGTGGCACTTTGCTGTGGGCCGATAACAACATTTTCACGGTGTATTCATTAATGTGGCTATGTAATATAAACATGAATCACCACATATCTATAATTTTATTACCTACTCAATACAAATTCGTCAATTACAAGTGCAAGAATTGCAAAAACATAGATTAACATAAAATTATCATGACAATGAATCATGCACACTAAACTACGTAATAAGCATCGGAAGGCGATAGAAAAGAACAAACTGCCATTGGTGCGTTTTGAAAAGATGATTAGAAGAAAATAAGACTAGCAGTACATACATTAATGATGTAAAAACTAGTTACTGTTGTTAACCTTTTGTGTGTCTAAACGCAGATCCACACGAGACACATTGTATATTCTATTCTGTCTCTCATATCGGTGCATTAATCAACGACTTATAAAATACAACTTCAAACACGAACTATTAGGGTAATAACGGAACTAACTTTCGTATTAATTGCAAGAATAATTGTTTATCGCCCTAATACTGAAAGGCTACTCAATTTTAAGTCGCATTTAAGTATAGTTCTGTCACCACAAATTCTTTGTAAAATGACAGAGATATGAGACTTTGTGAAATGAGAGAGGCCCCCATCTTGCCTGATGGTAAGCGATGATGCGGCCGATGATGGAGCACGCCTGCTCCATCATCTTCAAGAACAGATTGCTTATGAGCAATCTGTTCACTCGGGACTTGAAGACACCCATTACACTCAAGTCATATTCGATATTTAAGTACAACTTAAAATTGTAACCTTTCAGTATTTGGGCCTTCGTAGATCATCACTTGAGAAATGTCCTATACTTAACTATTCTTTCATCACTGAATAAAAATGTTCAGTGGAACCAGGAAGTGAGTAACTCTAAGGAATCCATGAATCAAGCTTATCAATGTTGTCTCTAAATAATAAATGATGTTCCCCAGCGCACTGATAAGCAACACAAACACAAGCATTTTGTTAAGAAACTAGGCTTTCAATGTTGCGGCGTTGGAACTTATTACTACTTGAGACTTGAGAAAGGTGAGTAATTATTCAATAATGAATAATATAGGAATAGGAATAAATCATAAAAGTACGAACGCAAAATTTATCATTCTACTTTCATTGATGGGACTTTGAGACACAGAGTTGCTGCAAGAGACGGAATTCGCGAGACGTTTGCATGCTACATCATAAGGTATATGTACACGTTGTAGATTATCTAAACAACATTCGATCTTTAAAAACAGTACACAAACGCAACAACGTTGTCCTAGACAGCGCAACGCTACTCTGGGGTAAAATGTGGCTATTTACCGCAATTTTTACCTTTTCGATTTTGTGGAATTTATACCGCACAACGTATGTCAGTCGCATTGCAGCCTAATAAGTGTATAAATCAACCAGATATCAATGAATCAAAACCATAAAGTTGAACAACATTCTCGGTGTGCCAGTTTCTGAGCGCTCACAACATATCTACACCTTTTTACTATTATAACATCCATTAGTTTTAAACCTCAATCATAACCTACTCTTTTACTGCCAAAACGTATGGAAATATCCCACGTAGACTAAAGTTGCGCTTGTTATTTTCTCAAGTATTAGAGTGCACAAATAATCCTAAATCTGTGCAAACGTCCATGAGTTATGTTCAGTAGTATATACGCGTGTTGCCGTGAATAATTCCTCACCAAACGATAACTAATGCTCATAACTAGGCATAAAAGACATGCAAAAGCGTGTAACATCAAATAGCAAGCCTGTTACGCGTATTAAAAATGCGTAAAAACTTAAATAATGGGAACCGGTAGCTAAAGCTATGTACTATCGGACTAGTTATTGGTACACAGGTAATAAATTACGAGTAGATTTAAGTAACCAATTTTCTAAATATGTCATAATATGTTGCTAAGATATTCAAGATCTCGTCACACTGTTCTCAATATAAGGTCTAATAATTTTAACACGTAGGTAATAAAAGTACCAACACGAAAACTGACAGGAAATATCTACTTCCTGCCGATAAAGTTGAGAAATAGCCAACGATGTAGCATTGTTATAAAATAAATTCACTATATAAACAATATGTTTATCATATCATCAACGACATGGGTACGTTAAACCTCTCTTACAAAAATTACAGACACAAACTTATTGGTAAAAAGAATAGTCTTCATTGCCTGGTCACCAAAACATTAGCCGATAGTACCAACACTACCAACTGCCTAAGTAACACATTAGAAGGTAAAGTGATCGATTGTATAATGATATACTCACGCTAACTTCAGCCTTTGGCCGCATGTTATACAGTTTTAGTGAACACAGTTATAAAGCTATGTACAGTAACCATCTTATAATATACATGTACCTATATATTACATTGTGTCGAATGGAAACAACCGATGTGGACAATACTTAGAACGAACTCGTGAATGTCTAGTCTATTATTTTGTTTTGGTAGTGATTATTGAAAGGTTCCTGGCTAACACTGAATCGTGTAAGTTATTGTAACACTAAATAATGTGATGAGAATATTTTTTATACGAATATAGAGTATAGAAAAGCAAAGGGTCATTCTAGAATCAATGAGGGACATGCCGAAATGTCCCTTTTCTGATCATCCAACATTCATAGTACGTGTTTTAATTTTCTTAAACGAGAGACGCAATGAAGATCATAATACCTATCTTACGTACTAATAGAAGATCAGTTACCTATATTGATGTGTAACTACCGCGCACGCTACTCATGAGGAAGAGCCCCTCTGCGGCTCGAAACCAGTAGAGCTTTTCTCAGTATTTTCACGTGAGTAACCCGCGATTTTTAGTTAGTTTAATACGCCTCACGATAGTTATTATAAAAACAAGCTTAACCCAGCTACACATACAAATCATCAATCATCATTCTTCCTAACAAAAATTCATATAAATTTTCACACTCAATATTATCTTTAATAATTATTCAAAGACACGCAAGTCGTACTCTACCAGACAAAGAACTAAACCCGCAATCCATATCAAAGACAATTAGCAAATATGCGATACAAAAGAGGTTAATTAATGTAGTGACGTCACTTTACAAAGTCATCAAACTTCGCAATGGCTCATAAAAAACGTGGAATGTTCTGACATAAGGCTTAGATAAAGCTAAATAAGGCAGACACGTTCACACATTTAGCTTAGTTTTTTTCCTATACTAGGCTTCCAGGTTAAGTCGCGAAGAAACGGCTTGATCTTTTAGTTCCTTAGATTTTTTTATATGTTAAATTTAAGTTAGATTAAGAGTCGATTTTTAAATCAACAGTTAATTCTTAACTGTAGAATAAAATTGACATTTGACAGTTATTGATATGGAAGACTTGTCAACTATTCAAAGCTATTCCTCTGATAAAATTAAATTTAGCATTGAACATGTTTATGGGATCCGGTGTAGCTTGTAATCAGTCGAGCATAGTCCAGGATCTTTTTTTAAATGACATATAGGCAAAGAATGGAGTCGCTAACGTTTTTTATTTTTCATTTCTTGATAAATACTTTCTGAGACAAGTATTTGATTAACTGGTAACGTATGTGGTATAATAAAAGGTCGTTTAGTTACCCATAAAACAGAAACTTGAATATAAAAGAAAATAATTAATATATGAAACGTTAAAACGCATTCATTGCACTGAAAGACTCGAGACAACGAAGACAATTTATAATTTAAATCGTTTTATCAGATAAGTAAACATTATTAGAAAGAACTTCACTCGACATTGCTGATAAAAAAACTGTTTATTGACTATGAATAGCGATAACGATTATTGTTGCCTTTCTTCAAGTTACATTTATTGTTAGAACTTATTGATTTCATATCACAATGAGTAACGATAGGTACAGTGGATGCATCAACCTACACCCTGTCTTTATTCATTACATTTTCTACTTTATATCAATGCAACAAAGTTGAAAATATAATAAAGAAAATTACTGAAAAGGATAGTTTGACCTGCTGGCTACAGTGCATGTACTTTTTACACAAAGTCATTCAATTTGAATTATAATAACGCGTATAAAATGTATTTCACACTGCGCTGTAAGTTTTGATTGTTGTTCGTTTTGATGCCACTGTACAATGTAACACCCACTTTTCACTATTTATGTTATGAGTCCCATGTAATAGGGGGTGAGCCTATTGCCATATACCGGGCGCAATTCCAGACTCCGTGCTACTACTGAGAATTTTTCAAAACCCATCAATATTTTGCTCGACCCGGGAATCGAATCCAAGACCCCTTGCCTGGCAGTCGCACTTGCGACCACTAGGCCAACGACGCAGTACAATATAGTACGATGCAACGTTATAATTAAGGAATTTTTGCTTCCTCTCAGAGAAAGGATAAACCTGTTATCTAAACCGTCATAGATTAGTAGATATCAGAAGCCAAAAGATCGTTTACATGCACCACACCCACTTTTCGTCACTACGATATTAATTTCGTCATGAAAACTAAGCTTTATTATCTACTGCCTGCAGATATTTTTCAACCGACTTCAAAAAAGGAGGTTTCTGTTTGATTTGTATGTATATAAGTATGTTTGTGCGCCAGTATCTCGCGATTAGCTGAACCGATTTTGATGTGGTTTTACAGAAAAGTGTTTGTTACTTAGGAGAAGGTTTTAGTATATTCATAAACAGACTTCAAACAAAACAATAATGAGTTGAGGTCGGATTTTTAAACATAATTTATAAAAGAATTATTCATACTGAAAATCAGAATAATACTTTGACTGAAACCGAAATAAAACACTTGTAAGGACTGTTTGTCAAATCATTCAATATCTGTCAATAGACCAAAGTTCACAAAACTCGATAGAACTAATGAACAAAAAAACTAACAAACGCAATAGTTGGCCCTACAATTTTCAAAAAATCCCCTCGGATTCCTGATCATCAGATCCTGACATGGTGACCATGGGACTACCTGTGAGGTATACCCTATCAAACAAAAATAATTATCCAAATCGATTCAGGCGCATTCAAATAATCGGTGAACAATGAACATACATAAAAAACTTCCGACGACTTGAGAACCTGCTCCTTTTTGTTAAGTCGGTTAAAAATCGATGTCAGCCCAAAGATTTGTTGTACAATTTTGAATTACAATCGGTTATTAATGTCAATGAACGAGTATCAAACCTTTTACACAAGTATTATAATTAAATGACAAAAAATCACCTAGGTACATAGAACAGTTTTGTCTACACGATTGTGTGTCGCCGAGTACCAAAACAAACGCGTTTCCACATGTCCACATCAGGTGATTACACCGAAACTCGATATGTTTAATCTTCGATAATGGTGCAGCTATCACGTATGCTACATATACATGTATCACTTTACAAAGCGCATTCACTCCCCTTATACACATATTAACCGTCGTTAGTAACAACGTTAGATCTAATATTGTGCCATCAGCCAGTAACCCCGCTAAATTAACCAGCTGCAGTTCTTAGAACTTATTTTTTACTTTTAATTTACTTAGTCATAATTTGACAAGGTTACATCATGAATTGAATTTACTAAGGTAAGTCACCAATGAATGACTCACTAGACAAGGATATTAGTGTATTATTCCATAGGATACCATGGCAACGTCGAACAAACTATCAGGAATCAATAATCTTATTATATATTTAACATTTCCATGGCTATTCGTGGTACTTGGTATCATTAAATAATTTTCCCGTGTTGTGACATATGAAAGGTAATGTCTGAACCAACCTTGAATCTCTGAACGTCCTCCATTGTGGCTGTTTTGCCGTCCGACACGCAAGAGTGGAAAAATGATGGGGCCACCGACACGCCCAGGGCTTCGGATGTCATACCTGTACCTAGAAACAATACAATGCACGATTCAACTAAATTGTAATTAGGATTAATTTCGATTACGTACCAGAAATTATTTCACGGACTGACGTACAAGACTACAAATCCCCTAGACCAGTAAAATTTAGATTACTTTAAGTCCTTTTATATGTTGAAACACCGGCTCCCGGTATAAAACACATTATACTTGCAACTTTCAACAGACAAGAGGCTAGTAGTTTTAGTCACAACCATACTGTACATAGACTAAAGGCAAATCATAACAATTTCAAAAATGTACACATATCACTCATTAGACAGACAGTGGCGCTTACAATCACTAGACCAAGAAGTAACGCATAAATTGTGATGTAACCAGCCACTTAAATTCCGCAGCCAATAACTTGATGAAACAATGCAATTAACAACAAAGTAGACAGCGATTGTCAGTAAAAAATCTATAAATAAGTCGAACAGCACAAGAAATTCGCGGAAAACTAACTTTTTACCCTTCTTCGTTGAATTCACAGTAAAGTCATTCAACTTCACTGTTTCATATAATTGTAGGATACAAAAAACATCTATTTAAGAGGCAAATTACTGTAATTAAAACTACAGACACCGAATTAGCCATGTTTTACATGAAAACAGAAGTCTCGTAAGATAATGCACGAACGGCATTGCACTGCTACACGCAATGGGGTACGAACAAAGCATTTTCCCAGTATTACACACAACAAAAACTATACGTTGTTATTTTTGTGATGTAGAAAGAATAATTTATTCATTATAATTAATTTGTTGAATTTACAAAGGAGCCTTACTTTGTATTGTGCAAAAATATCCTAATTTTATTTGGATTTGACTTCCATACAAAATTTAAATTTATAATCGCCATGTGTAAGTTCATTATTCGACCTCTTTCTACTCGATAAGAAACAGCCGTTACACTATACTATGCAATGTAAATAGACAAACTCCCTACATAAAAGCCATAAGATAACAATACGACTGCACAAAACTAAGTCTTAAACGAGCAGTTCCTGTCACAATTGGAGCATGACGCCGGAGCTCGGTGCTCTTCAAACACAGGCGATATTAACATAATATTTTACATATTAATACCTGCGACAACAATGACGTACATCGCATTAAATAAGGCTCGATATACAGCCCAAGTGAGCCGTATATGTCTGACAATCGCACACTACGCCGCTTTTGTCGGCGACGGTGACATTGTGTAGGAAAACTGTATAGGCATTAAAACACTACGTGCAGCGTGCAGTACAACGAACGCGCTTCATACCAGCATTCAAGATGGTTGCCAGGGGAATTTGTGAGTTATGTGATCGACCAGTTTATATTCTACCACTCGTGCATTTACATGCTAAACACAATGATATGCAATCGCTTTATTTACGATTGTGGAAAATCTATAAACATCGGAAAACTGTGAAAGGTGCTTTGAAGAAAATGGAATATTTTCTGCGCCAATGGAAACAGTGACATTTCCCATGAATTCGCGACGTTTCGCAAAAGTAGGACACCACAGCGCGACCCAAATAATTAATATAAATATATAATAGATCAAAAAGGTTACGAGCAAAGCTAATAAAACGAAGACGTCATCACAAACTAGGCCAACAAATAATCCAGCGAGACGTTCTGAAGAAACATTAAATAATCACACAATGAATGTAAAGCCGTTGCATCACGCGCGCCCACGCAGGCTCGCGTGTTATTGCCATAATTACCACTAATTACTTTCGTCAGGCCACTGCCAAATGCTTACAATACTGTCATGTACGTAACATATCATCATAATAAGCGTTCATCAAATCATCACAACTAGATATCAATCTTCAGGCATATATGTAAGAAATTCTGCTACCGTGTACGAATGTTAATAATTAGTCAAACCAAATATTTGCAAACTCATTTCAGTGTAACTTTATTTGCAGTAATCTTAATTAGACTGTTTCGTGAGTGGCCTCACTGTAAATATCCATTGTGTGAAATTCTTAGCAGACTCTATGACGTAAGCTGATAGTGTTGCTTGGTAACTTGTGAATGCAGGTCCTTTCCGTCAATCTCTCCGGATTAATATTGTGTAAGCTAAGAACAAAAAATACAAGCGAAAGCCGGCTGCGAGATGTGGAACACGGATTTTATTTTGTATCCCGGACAATTACTGCCTGAGTATTAATTTAAGTGTTTTATTTATCAAAAGAATAGTTACTAGTAGCGTACGTAGTTAAGTTATTCTGTACTAGGAAAGATAGAAAGAAATGGAATATTTTTTATTATTGTGATTTTTGTAATTGATTACAATTTCGAGATGATATGTCAGCAGAATTTTCCAATGAAGCATATTAACTTCTAACAGTCCAAAAGTTCTCGTCGCTTAACCTTAACTTCTAATTTTTCGTTTTGTTTTTTTGTTTAAATAGACATTGATGTATGTACTCGCCTGCTTTATCAGCGTTGGATGCCATCACCCGAAACGTGCCGAAGAGCAGCACCAGCAGTCTTTGCGTGCACACCGGCAGGGACAGGAGCAGTCTGTGGACAATCATTCAGTAACTGGAAAAATAATTACATATCCCCTAAAACCTTTTTTTAATAGGACAAGTCCGCCACAACCTCCCAAAACCGCTGCAACTCCTGTAAGGCAGGATCCACAGTAGATACAACCATGAAAACACCGGAAAACTGAAGTCCGGCGCGTCTCAGGGACATGAATAACTGTCTTGGTTCCCGCAACGAAATGAATCAGAAGATAATATAAGAGAAGAAAAAAACAAAATAATAATAATAATACCTTGTAGCGGGCTACTAAATACTCGCTACTCGACTAAATACTGGCGTAGTGCGAACAAGGCATTAGTATTACTCTACAAATATGTTGTAGTAAACCCTTAGTAGGTATGTTCTTTTTTAGGGGGAAAATCATCCAACGACTTCTCCCATCATGGGTAAGGCGAGAGGGAGTCTTAAACTTTTACTGAATAAAAACCACCCCATTCCTACTTCTGGTCTTCGAGCCGGAGACCTGGCAATGGCAACCCGTTCGATCCTCCGCGGCTTCGTATCGGCAACACTTAGCATGTTCTACAAGTACGATTAACCATTGAAGGACAGGCCGCAGAATTATTTAAACTGTCAAACACCAAGCGGTCACCGGTGACCGCGACCTATTGTTCTTTAATTGTGTCTATAAAACCGGTACTCGACGAGTTAATTCTTCAGTAATTCAGTGATATATGTAATTTATTTTGTCTAGTTAGCCAGAAAGAGGTTCCAATTGACACTTAGATATTAACTCGTCGAGTACCGGTTTTATAGACACAATTAAAAAACAATAGGTCGCGGTCACCGGTGACCGCTTGGTGTTTGACAGTTTAATATGATTAATTCAAGTTTTAAATATAATCTATCACAACTTTCATACACGATCATTCGCGTAATACACCGTTTTTCAATTGGCCACCTTGACAAAGTTTTAAAAACCTAAGTAGCTAACTGTAAATCAGTCCCATAAACCCGTAACTAACAAGGTAGAGGTCACTCGTAGAAAATGTGACAAATCTCATTAAACAGTTGCCTAATATTGCAGTTTTCGTTTTGAAATTGCATTTAACCGAAAATACATGACGTTCGGCATTCTGACTGGCCAGCTCCAATTTACTAACCAATCAGAGGGCTTAGTACGAGTTTCTTTTTCGGTTAAAGTAATCGAAACGAGACGGCGTTCAGTGCTCTGAGGCCTTAGTACGAGTTGATTTACGTTGAAAGTATTCGAAACGAGTACGCGTTCGGCACTCTGATTGGACGGCGCCATTGAAGCAACCAATCAGAGCGCCGAACGCGTACTCGTTACGATTACTTTGAACGTAAAACAAACTCGTACTAAGGCCTCTGATTGGTTTGTTCATTGGAGCCGGCCAATCACAGCGCCGATTCGTTACGATTACTTTGAACGAAAAAGAAACTCGTACTAAGGCTGAGGCCTTAGTACGAGTTAAACGGTAATGTTTCGATCGTGTTAGCGTAAAAAAGTCCGGGGCGTGATGGAGATATTGTAACGTCATGTCCTAATTGATTGGCGAAAAACTGGAAGCCCTCACCATGATGAGCACCCGCAATGCTTTTAATTCTTTTTAAGTATGCATTAAACTGTACAAATCGCATACCGCGAGTCTACTGCAGAATATTGGGTGCAATTCCAGACTCAGTTTCATCTAAGTACTAAGGAACCTTACATTTTTCTCTACTCGGAAATCGAACCGAATCCTAGTGATTAAATAATAGTCAAACAAAACTTCCAACTTTTTACGTGAAATTCGCATTTTGCTTAATCGCTAACACGAAACAACCCGAACCAATTCTATCAAAGGCTATGGTGAGAATTATTGAGAGTGAAACCAAAAAAACGTAGTATGTTACAATAATCAATTCTGCGATTCAATTGAGAGAAACGAATCGCATGCTAGCTAATGATACTGACGTTAGAACAAATACTTGCAATATTGGAAACATCACGCGACCACTTAGATACATAATTTGTTATAAAAAAACTACAACAATACCTAAAATACTAATAAACGTTTACCGTAATACCTACATCAACAAATATGTACCTACAAATGAACAACTTTATAACTACCTATCATAAATTAAATTAAATCGAATTATTAATTCACTCGTTAGTATTACGACATAGCATAGGTACCTACTTCCATAGTGTTATCAAAGTGACCTAATTATAGGAGGAAAATTAAAAACATGGAGTTCGTTGACCTCTATGAATAATTCACGGTAAAACCACACAAATAACTCGGTTAGTTATAAGATTTATATCAATGAGTTGAAAGACGGCATTGTATAACATGCGGTATGAGTGTTCGAGGCGTCGACTTAACGCATGAATAACCAACGATTACGTTAATACGTTCAATGCTGCTCCGATTATACAATGAATGGTATCGTCTTCATATTTTACGACTTCTTGAGTTTGACTTGCGGGAATACTAAGTTCAACGCGTTAATTTTTTTTATGGTATAAGCCGGTAAACGAGCAGACGGATCACCTAATGGTAAGCAATCGGCGTCGCCCATGGACACCTGGAACACCAGAGGCGTTACAAGTCCGTTACCGGCTTTTTGGGATTAAGAATTTAAGGATTTTTGGGGATTCAGGGATGGGGAAAGGGAGGGAGGGGGGAGGGGAATGGGGCCTTCCTTAACCTCACTCCAGTCAAGCCGGCCCATTCATGGTTCTCCCACACTTAAATATATTTAAGAAATAACAACTATACCTTATTGGGAGGGAAATAGGAAAAAGAACTCTAGGTAGTTACCTAATAAAAGTTCCAATCGAAAGTGCATCTAATCAAAAAGCACTGATGAAGTATATGCGATAGTCTTCCAGGATGGGACCACGTTCACCACGTTTATGTAAGAAACCAACAAACTTGTGTGGAGATAGTTCATACAAATTTCGTTCTACATTCTTTATCTGGTACACACTAGCGATCCAGACATTGTGTAACATAGCCTTAATGCCTCTGGCTACCCTCTTACGACACCACTTCTCTTGAAATTAGTTAAAAAGAATTTTATTAGAAATTCAGGACAAGAGAATGAATAGATCAATCTATTGTGACGAAGTTGTTTTATTTACAAAGAAAATTCAACACGAAATAGCCATTGACCGTGACTTAGAAATCAGAAGTTCACGGTCAGAGATTTTTAATTCCGATTTAGAGCCGGCCGTATCGTTCATCTGTTTTAAAACCATCGATTCTTAATCGAGATTTGAATTATTTGAGACAAAATGGTTTTATTTTATTTTTATCCATTGCCAAAACCCATCACGCCTGTATTGCTTAACAAGGTACCCGGCCACTTAATGGTCGACTAGCTTCAAACACGACGCGTCCATATTGGACCCGGAGTTCACGCTCAATGTATCAGATAAGCCACACCTACCTTTAAAACTTTTTAGGGCAAACAACATTTAAAAGTCCATCATGAATATTATGGTATAAAAGGAACATTAAAATACTATTGCTTTTATACTGTTTCGTAAAATTATATCGCCATCTGCGCTCCATCTTGTAAAGGTCGATTTACTTGTGCTGTACCAAGAATGAAGAGTTAAAGCGACATTTATTTTATCGAGACTCTGAATCTAAAATGTCACGCCATGTCTTCTGCCCGTAAGAACAGGGCATTGCCATTTAAAGTGAATCAACAAAAACCTTGGTAAATTGAAGCTGCGATCGTTTTCGGCAGTGTCATGACCAATTACATTTGTCTTGGACACGTCTATGTACTGTTCTAAAGCTAAATAAAATATTGAGAAATAAACTACGTACTTAGAACCCATTCTGCAGTCTTATGCACACATAAACTTTAGTGGCAGCAGCAAATAGAATAAGTTATAAGAATATTACCCATTAGGCATAATTTATTTTATTTGTTTACCATCACGTCCATGGCAACCGAAGCGCACCGTTACTATGCGTATGCGCATCAAAATTCAGGTCGGGTGTTCTATAAACAACCATTGTTCCTATCCATAATACTGGTGTATTGTGAAAGTCCTATACCTGCCCCAGCGTAACAAACGGTACATAACGACAGACTATAACATTTACATGCAATTTATAAAGGAAACACAAACAATAATAATATACTTGATATTATAATAAAAAAAGTCAAATACTTATCAACTTCGCACTAAGTATAAACCCGGGTATGTAATGGATAATGTTACCATCCAATAAGACTGAACATGATTACATTGTCGTCTGAACACTATAGAGCATGTAATGTAATTTAGTACCGAAATACTCTAGGGACAAAATACGTATTAATATTAACTAACAACATAGTAGGTACGGGATGTTATTCTTTAGCATTTTTGTATCAATAAACTCGTACATTTAGATATTTGACAACAACCCATAAAGCTTCAAAATCAAAGCTAAACGCACATGTCATAAAATTTTAAAAATCTATTTAGGCTATAGGCACAGGTTCTCCGAAGATTTTTTTGGTTTGATCCCTGCTGCATTTTTTCGCCATCGACCCACGCGACAGCACTTTCATCCCATCATATTATTCAGTTGGTTAGCAGGCCAGAACTGCACATTTTTACGAAATTTTCTGTCAGCCACTGCAAAACCGTGAAATGAACCGTCGCCGACGGTATATATCTAAATAGATACGACCTTTAAACGTTCAAGATAAGAGCGTAATCCTTATTAAAAGGCCTCTAGTGTTGCGTTTAGTTTGTGCCTTATTCCATAAAAATACTTTTAAAAAAACCCAGGGTTTTGTAGCTGACAAACTGCTAATCCGGTTTGTATGTAGACTAAGAACTACTATGGACAAGGTTTCGATAAAAATTTTGCAATCTAAATTCGTTCATTCAGGTCAGATTCAGACAGGACAAAATTATAACAGCCTTCTATTTACATCGGGAGTTATACAATAGAATAACATCACAGTTAAAGTCAAATACCTTATCTCTTGACACTACAAACAAACAATATGGGAAATCCACAAGCAGGTAAACATCGCGATACCACTTAATAATAGAAATAGGAAAATTGTATTTATAAATCTTTTATGGATGTCATGTTTTTTCTCGTATCAAGTGTCGATTTCTGTTTAGTTCCAATAATACTCATATATTGATTCAGACTCGGTAACTGTTATTATCGAACATAAACCTGTAGGGTGTTTTTTATGGAATAAGCCGGTAAACGAGCAGACGAATCACCTAATGGTAAGCAATCGGCGCCGCCCATGGACACCCGAAACACCAGAAGCGTTAAAAGTGCGTTACCGCACGTTACCTTTTGGGGGATGATTGACAATATGTATAAAAAAATGAATTGTCGTTCGTTAGTCTCGCTAAAACTCGAGAACGGCTGAACCGATTTGACTAATTTTGGTCTTGAAATGTTCGTCCAGGGAATCCAGGGAAGGTTTAAAAGATGATAAAAAAAATGTATAAGCTTTACGAAGTTTGCCAGGTCAGCTAGTATCATATAAAAATATAATTGTCTGTATGGTGCATCTTCATTCATTTACGTACTGCTCCCCAGCAATTACGATAGTAATATAAAAAAAGTACGATATACGTTTAAAATATACAAAACGATGTGACCCCGTATTGAGAATTATTTTCAGAAGAATTTAAATTATCATAACATCACGCCTTTTGTCCCCGGAGCGGTAGGTAAAGGTGCACATTATGCCACTGTACAATGTATCACCCACTTTTCACTATTTATGTTATGAGTCCCAAGTAATAGGGAGTGAGCCTATTGCCAAATACCGGGCACAATTTTAGACTCCGTGGTATAACTGAGAATTTATTAAAACCCAGTAATACTTCGCCGGACCCGGTAATTGAACCCTAGACCCCTTGCCCGGCAGTCGCACTTACGACCACTCGGCCAACGAGAGAAGAATTTAAATATAAATCCGAATAATATGCTATAGCTTTAACATGTATCAATGTTTCTGGCAGTAGTGTGGCATGTAACTTGAATAGTATCGGTATAGACACAACTAAGTTGGAGGCTTTCCATCGCCTAGTTTTCTCCGGATTTCCGAACAATTTAACTTCTAACTGACGGATAGGTCAATTTCAATGGAATAGTACGATGCACCCACCCTATTTTGCAAGGAATTTGCGGTATAAGTAATTGTATTTTCTTAGCGTAAATACGCGATAAAAAGTGGCATAATGTTTTTTTACTCTAGAATAATTTACTTCCACTGATGTTAACTGGAGAATATGTAAATCTGAAGAGCTTTTTGTATTAACGCCCTAATTTTCAGAACAACTGTTTCGATTTTAATAATATTCTTTTTGGATAATAATTATAATCTATAAAACATAAAGACCAATCATCAAGATCATGACCAATTGGAACGAAACAGCGGTTAAAACCGCGCGAGAATAGCTAGAATATAAGTATATAGTTATTACTTTTGTTTGAAGTCATATTATCATCACCTTTACCCACACATACCTACTAAGTAGGTGTACTTACTAATTAAACAATTATTTATACCTGTTTCATAGATACTTGATAATTCAATGTATTTTTATAACATCAGTGCTAATGTGTTAAACATTACCTATCTTCCTAATTGGTAATTGGGACAATAAAACATTTACGATGGTATTATAGAACTGGTGCTTGTTTGCCAGTTTAGAATTGAATATCTAAACAATGATGATACGCCTTTTATCACTAACTGCTGCATTTTTCTTACAGGGAGTCGGTAACTATTGAGTAACACTAACAACCGGGTACATATTTAGTTCATATTCCCCTGTAGGCATGAATTTGCAGCACCACCCTCCCACCTGCTAGTAAATGATCATGCAGCAGTGGTGCATGGAGGAGAGTGTAGCATGGACTCCCGCAAAGTAACACCTGATTCTATTTTACATAGTTATTATGGAGTAACTTCAAGACTAGACAAACTGTTGATGGTAAAATCTCTGTGAATAAGTCCATGCCACTGACCTGCGTATTTCGTCGACTTGCTGTTCCTCTGGTAGCTCCACAGCTGTAAACAGATGCATCTCTCCATCTCGGCCAAACACACCACCCGGGATTTTCCTAAACAAAAAGGAAAATATTCTCACACCTGAACACTATAGGGATATTGATAATATTATTTTCTTTTATGAATGTTAAGGCAGTGAGATTCTTCACTAGAGCTATTGTGTTCTAAATAATTTATTTATAATAAAGAATGTCCACCCTTTGTGTCAATGAAATTTCCTACAAGACACACTTTTAAATTATTAGTAACTATTTAACTCGTCAAGTACCGTATTTATAGACACAATTAAAGAACAATAGGTTGCGGTCACCAGTGACCGCTTGGTGTTTGACAGTTTAATTACAGTCAGAATTGTTTTCTTAAAAAAAGCACATGCTAAATCAATAGACTGGTAAGGTCATACAAAAAAAAAACCAAGAATATTATTACTGTTATAATAAAAAGGATCATTCCATAATTTATTAGCCAGCTGGGCCGCCAGTATAACAACTATGTCTAACATAATAAAAATGTCACTCAAAAAGTGCATACAATGTCATATTACCCACTCAAGAATTTATTGTTGATTAGAATACAACCAAGTAGATCTCAAACATCATTCATTATCAATATTCTGATAATGCAAACAAAAATATTTACCTTCAATCTTATCAGATTATAGAAAACCGGTAATGTTTGTTTATTGTATTAGCTACCAATTTAAATAATTTGTAGCCAACATAAAACTAAAAGCAGGTTCATCAAGATATTTTAGGGACAGTCTTATTTGGACTAAATTTATTAATTCTTTGAATATTTAATTTGGATATGACGTACCTGAGGAACTTCTTGAGCACACTGGCAATAGTGTATACGGAATAATTATCGACATTGACCAGACGACCTGTTTGAAGGAAATGTATAAGCTTCTTCATGGCACCCTGGTGACCAGGTGCGCGAAACACGTCCCGTCGCAACGGCGCTTCTTTGTTTAGCTTCAATATCAGCACCTGAACAACACCATACATTTTTTAACCCACGAAAAAATTCACGACACTGTCCACTTAATACCAATAAGTTCGTAAACTGCATCGGCGATGTGACACTAGGACTACCTAATGTGTAGGTACTAATCAATCCAGGTAATCACGATAATCAACATAACAAAAATCTCAGGGGCGTTGTCAAAGTATTCAAACCACAAGGATACTAACAAGCAAGGGTCCAGGGATATCATCCTTGCAAACTTCATGTAGCGGAACACCGAACTTGACTTTTTCTAGTCTCCTCGGATATGGCAAAGAGTTGGGATGCCCACAAGACGTAACCACATTGCTCAATGTAGCAGCTCGTCGGTGCATCCTTCTAGCCCAATTACTCATTTTGCCTGTTTGCAGGACGTCAGGCTTTGGGCGATATTATGAAACAAATATCAATGCTAGGTACATTTTCTGCAGATGTGAACTGAACAATACTTATTATTGTAGGAATTAATATTATTTAAATTATTTCGGTAAACTCGGGTTCCTCGGTCCTCCGTTCGTTCGTTTGCCTGCCGTCGTACCGCACGCACGCACAAACACAGACGATAAATAATAACTAGTGTTGCCCATTGCTTAACTGCTATAAACCGTTATTGAAACGAAAAGAATCGATTAGAAAATCGACTGCCTTTAAATAATCAATATGGAAATAATAAAAAAAAATATCATAATGTTGTATTTTAATTCGTCTGATAATATTATCATGCTTTAAACTCTCCCAGCCTTTACAAGATTTCTTTTAGTAACTGCTTAAAAAACTAGAGAGAAAAGCTTTTCTATCAAAATTCATCACCCTAGGAAATTCATTTTATACTAGCTTTCCGCGCCATTTCACTATCTTATAATTAACTTTCATTTATAGCTATAGCCACATTTATATTCCGAACGCGTCCGTTGCATAGATATGCAGTATAATTTTTCATATATTTTCAGATTAAATTGTAGCATGTTTAACCTTATACATTACTCCGTATACAAGGTTTTCAAAGGATTTTATTGTTAAAAATGTAAAATGTATTTTTGTAGTTTGTTAATTCACCTTTAGTGTAGATTCCTGAGAGTGGGTTTCCAAATAATATCAAGTAGGCTACGGGTAAGCTAGGCGTTTAACATGACCTTCATCTTCATTTTTATCTATATCCGCACAGATCCAACCTATTGGGGAATTCAACAATTTATGGAATACTGAGTTTAGGTTCAATAACAACTTCGCTATGACTTCAGTATCCTCAGTAAATCAAAAGTAGAGTGATATATTCGCCATTGATGTTCGTTACGTCTATTTGCGTCCCACCTCGATGCAGGAGAATGATTCTTATGCTTTGTATAATTATGTACTAGGACTTGGACCGATATACGTTTTTTAGTACAAACAACACTAAAGTTTATACGTTTGTGTCATCAACACTGAACACTTAACGATCCGGGAAACGACACCGCTGAAGAGACTTGTTCAGGTCTTGATCGAGGCTGGACCGCTGGGAAGCATCAAACGTGATTACGTACGAGTGAGATGATTCGTAATGACCCTTGTAGCTCGCAAAGAAGATGGATATGAAGTTTTCCAACAAGGTGTTGTCTTCTGTCCTTTGTACCTACTTACTCTCTAGTACCTACTCTCTATTCCCTTACTCTCTTAATCCGATGGAGCAGCAACCAATATGACATAAGTAGTTACATAAACAACACGGCCTTTACATGCTTACGAAGGACCGGAGTGAAATATCGCTTAATCCTAGCTCTAGGGTGACACATCCCACTTGAGCGGTCATTAATGAAAAAGTTGATTTCATTTGTTTATTGTTACTTTTATTATAAACAAATAAAATTGTTATTATTTTTGTAGTTAAATAGAATACAATGAGTATTCTAAGTAAACTTATGGGCAAAAAGGTGTTTTCTTAGAGCTATTGCTGTCACATCGATACGAACTACACTTCACCATTTTATTTTAGATTTTTTACATGTTTAATATAAACAATTGATATTTTCTTATAAGACGATATTGATACAATTGTAGGTAAAAGCTTATCAATATGGCGGCACGGAAAACTGGCTGGCTTCATGTACAGAATTTGTTTTTGTTTTGAGCAGTGTGGCTACAGTACAGGTAAAAGTACGAGATGCCATTATTAGGTTGATACTTGACAGAACAAGGACAAAGAATGATGGATATCATTTATTTTTAACTAAAATGTTCGGTCTGCTTATCTATTGTAAGTTTATGTTCACGTGCGGGTTGACAACGGTCATGTTAAATTATTTTAGGTACAGCATTAACAAAGGACCGAGTATAAGTAAAATAATAACAAGTTGTTTCAGTTCTTGCATACATCGGCTTTTTTAGATAAATGATCAGGATTCCGATTATTATAACTAGTGGAGCAGCACTTACACTTCACTACAAAATCATTCCATTATACTCAAATTTCCAGCATAAAAATAAAGCAAGCAAGCATAAAAATAAAGCAAGCAAATGAAAATAATGGAATGATGTTTCGAGTAGATTTTAAATAGTATCGATGATTTTTTTATCGAGTTAAGAGTTCCACCTGTAATGTGAATATTATTATCTATAGGCCGGTCATTAATCATATCAGTGTCATTAAGGAGGAAATATGGGGGATACCTGGAAGCTATTCCGGAAGATTTAAATTTCTTTGTAGATTTTGATGTGTTCTTTTCGATTTCCATTTTGCACCTTTGTACACACGCCGCTCGCACCGTTATCATGAATAAATGGCGGCCAAAAACAGTTTTTAAGATATTTATTTTCGTGCACATTTTACGAGAAAGCCGTTAACCAAAAAATAAAACTATTCACAATTTTTTTTACAATTTGTGTTTAGATAGCTTTTCTGTAATGTATGTGTAAAAGTCCCGCATAACAACATTAAAGTAGGTTTCGAAAAAATATATGGCCCTACATGATGATCATCACAGTGAGTAGATATCTGTTTGTCGTTTCGTGATGGCCCAGCTTCGAAAAATGGCAAGTACCTGTCACTGTGTGTGTTAAATTGTTTAGGCGCCATTGACACGGTGAAGGAAACCTGAACTCATCATTTTTAATTAGATATAAGTTTGATTAGTGCGTTGGTGGGATGATTAGTGCCTGGCGGGATGAGCTCCGGCACGATTTCATATCGGAATGGCAGCAAAGACTGTCGTAACCAAGGGCTGTGGGCTCGCTGTCATTGCAGCGGTAAGTCCCCTCTTTGAGAAATGGATTGGGAGACGCTAAGGTGTCCTTCCTTACCGCCTTACGCAGGTGCTTACTGAACACGGAAGTTTCGGTAGGTTCTTATTTCGGATTGGGCGGGAGGAAACGCCTGGGTGTTATCATTGCGAAGACCACCTGAAGGACACGGTGGAACATATGGTGGCGGTGTGCCCTGCTTGGGCTGAGCACCACCGTGTTCTCAGGAATGTGATTGGCGACAGTGACCTTTCGCGTCCGGTTCTGGTTCAGACTATGGTACGGAGCGAGGGGGACTGGGATGCCATCTCTTACTTCTACGCAACAGTCAAAGGCTAAGGAGGCGGAGGGAAGGAATTTCCTCACGCCCATCCGTCGCGAGTGACACTCCGGGTGTCGGGGATCGCGAGACGATCTTTGGTCACCGTAAGCACGGGCCTGCGAACGGCGAGCATGGGTAACTCGCCATCCACAGTAAGTAAATACAGTATAAGTTTGAAATCGTCGATTCCCCTGAAATAAGCGTGGAGATTATTGTTCAAACTTTCTCAGTGCGAAAAGATTTTGAAAAAAAACGAAGTGCCTTTGTTTTGTTTAGCATTGGCACGGAATAAAAACGGTGGGCACCAGTGGAGTAACTATATGGCAAGTCCATAAAATACCTCCAGTCCCCAGCTAGGAGGGGCCCCGTTCAGAGGTTTTCATCTCTGAACTGCTCTGGTTTTATTGCGATTGGGACTTTTTTAAAGGCGGGAAAGTACCGACGGCTTTCGGCGGTACCCGGCGGGCCTATCCAATGAATTTGCTACGCTTATTTGTTTTATTTTATTTTATTTATTATAAAAAATCTTCTTATACTCTCATTACAGGATTTTCCTAATTCGTCAGTGAAGCCTCACTATAATCTGTAATCTATAATCTGTACAAAAAACAGATGATTAAAATTTTGTAGGCTAAATAAAATGTATTGATCGTGATCTTAATACAATTTTGAATTAAAATGGAGCTATATAAATATATCGATATTTTTTAAATCGATGTCTCGCTTAAGTCTAGTACGAGCTACATGTTTACGTTTCGCTCTCCTCTAGTCAGCAGAGTTTTGTTTGACAAGCTATCGTTTACCGTACCGTATCACGTTGTCGTTTCGAAGGAAGGAACAACGCGGTTGCGATCGTTGTTTTTAAAAACCTAAAGAAGAAGATATTCTTCATATAGTAATATTCTTTCGTTTACGGCTAATGTATTAGTATAGTTCTTAGACGAAGAAAAGTTATCGTATAGTAGGTATTTAGATTTTCAACTAGTTGAAATTAAAATGGCTGATTTTGAAGACGACTGGAATGAAGAATCGCCGACAAATTTTGCTCCAACATTTCAATCAAATGCTGCGGGAGCGGCACCCCCAACTCGACAATATCGAGGCAGAACTTTCCGAGGGAGTAACCGAAACTCGAATAATGACTCAAATTGGAGGGAGCGTGGGAATACTAGCAACAGCAGTGGCAGTGGTGATTATCGCCGCAACTACGATGGTGCAGGCGGACGGCGTGACTTTAAACGAGACGCTGGTAATAAGAAAGTAATTTATGTTCCGTCTAACAAAGTAGGGCGTATCATAGGCAAAGGAGGAATCAAAATAAAAGATCTTCAATTCGAATCCGATGCCCGAATCAAAGTAGGAGATTCGAATGGCAATGAAACTGATGTTACTCTCACCGGCACGGATGATGCTATATCCAAGGCTCAACAAATGATAGAAAAACTTATTGAAGACTTCAAACCTCAGGAAAAAGAAGAACACGATAACAAAGAGGATAGTGGAACTCGCTCGAAAGAGTTTTTTAAAATTAACGAGAATGGAGATCAAGTAATTGATTGGGATAAGCTTAATGCTTATCATAATCAGGTGCAACAAAATCGTTACGAAAAGTTACCCCCTATAGTTAAAGATTTTTATAAAGAAGATCCTGCAATAGCAGCTATGTCAGATGATGAGGTAAAACGATGGCGATTAGAAAATTATGATATTCAGGTTAAAAGAACGTTTGAAGACAAGCCTGGGTTGCGCAAAATTCCCAACCCAGTCCTTACTTTTGAACAAGCATTTCAACATTACCCTGATATCTTGACTGAGATATACAAGCAGGATTTTAAGTCTCCATCGCCAATACAAAGCCAAGCTTGGCCCATTCTTCTGAGTGGTGAAGATATGATAGGTATCGCACAGACTGGTACGGGGAAAACATTGGCTTTCCTTTTACCAGCCTTAATTCATATTGATGGTCAAACAGTGCCAAGAGAAGAAAGAGAAGGTCCCACAGTATTAATTTTGGCTCCCACCCGAGAGTTAGCCATACAGATTGACAAAGAAGTATCTAAGTACCAGTATAAAGGTATTAAGTCAGTATGTTTGTATGGAGGAGGTGATCGTAAAGAACAAATTAAAGTTGTAGCCAAAGGTGTGGACATTGTTATAGCTACACCTGGTAGACTTAATGACTTAGTATTGGCCCGCCATTTAAATGCTATTAATTTCTCATACATTGTGTTAGATGAAGCTGATCGCATGTTGGACATGGGTTTTGAACCACAAATAAAGAAATCATTATTTGACGTTAGACCTGATCGCCAGACAGTGATGACCTCGGCCACATGGCCGCCCGGAGTAAGACGACTTGCCGAATCATACATGAAAGATCCCATACAAGTGAATGTTGGATCTTTAGATCTCGCTGCTGTTCACACCGTAACACAAAAAATTTTATTTCTTGAGGAAGATGATAAAGAACCTGCCTTGTTTGAATTCTTGAACAACATGGATCCAAATGATAAAGTTATTATATTTTGTGGTAAAAAAGCCACAGCAGTACATATATCTACAGAACTATGCGTTAAAGGCATAGAATGTCAATCATTGCATGGGGATAGAGATCAAACCGACCGGGAGGCAGCATTAAATGACATGGTTGACGGATCTGTTAATATTTTAGTGGCAACAGATGTGGCGTCGAGAGGTATAGATATAAAAGACCTCACGCATGTTATCAACTTAGACTTTCCGCGCCATATTGAAGAATATGTGCACAGAGTCGGTAGGACCGGCCGTGCGGGGAAAACTGGTATATCCCTGACTTTTGTAACTAGACAGGATTGGGGAAGTGCGAAGGAACTTATTAAAATCCTCGAAGAAGCAAATCAGGAAGTTCCCGATGAGTTGCTGCAAATGGCGTCAAGGTTTGAAGCCATGAAATTACGTAGAGACAAAGAGAGAGGTGAAGGTTCTGGTGGTCGTGGTCGTGGAGGCAGAGGCGGAGGCGGTTCCTATGGCCGAGGCAGAAGAGACCGCTGGTAATTTTTTGTCCTCATTCTTATATCTTATATTCACCAAGAGATGTTTGAGTCATGGTGTCATGTTGGGTATCATATTTATTTAGAATTTAGACTTTGAACTATAGATTTATTTATTGTGTGATTCCAAAGGAGTCGTAGAAGAACATAATGCTGTATGCTTCTTATTCTGTTTTTGTTGTTTTTCATTAGAAAGTGTGTTTGCTAATGATCTCCATTAATTATAATTATGTTTATCTACATTTTGTAAGAGGCACAGGTTAGTCTGGCCTTTGTATCAGTATTATACATCATTAGTTTCAATTCATAATTATATTTGTGTAACATTCAAGTAAACAGCCTGCCCCTGAATTGGATAAAAGATATTTTAAGTGTATTTACTTGTTGCTTATACTTTGTGCTATGTGAGTAATGGGAGCATTTATTGTCTTGTACAAAGTATAAGACAAGAACTATTAGGTGTACCTAATTTAAGACTATGAAAGGATATGTGTCTAGACTTAAGTTTTAAGACCCTATGCTGTGATAGAAAGTGAATATATTTATCTCACGGTCTATATATGTAATCGTAGGTTGTAGTACTTTGTTACTTACTAATGTTATTTCTAGCTAAGGAGTAAAATTCCTTGATGTTCGACGTGTAACCAGTCTTACAAGTGAATGTAAGCAACGGTATGAGGTGTATCGTTAGTATATGTGTTTTGCCATCTCTTATTAAAACTTTTTTGTGATCAATAAGTGTTTTATTAAAGGAATAGGTACCTACATGGTTTTACTATAGTCCGGTACTATACCCATTACGTGAAGGATTAATTATTGTCATTGTATATTAGGCTTACCTATATTGAATATACTAAGAGAATTTACCTAGAGACTAATCAGGATATAATAAATATGTACATCATGAAGGTAGCACCTCATCACTTTTTGTCAAGACTGCCCCACACTAGGCTTTTCACCTGTCGTGTGGGCGTTTACAAACATACAAGTTCACATAGGTACACATAACGCCCAGACCCGGTACAATTTGTGGGTCACACATCACATCTTTTAAGTGTGGGAGAGCCATGTTTCGATGGGAGCCAGACGAATGGGCTGGGCCGGCTCGACGGGAGTGATGCCTCGACCTCATATAAAACCGTTATTTCATCATGTGAGTGAGGTTCCCGAAATCCCAATATTCCTATTCTCCACAAGGCCGGTAACGCTTCCATTGCTTACCATCAGGTGATTCATCTGCTTTGCTTATCCCATAAACGGAAAAAAAAAGTTGCTCCGTGCGGGAACCGAACCCCGCTACACGTTGCCGGTAGCCCAGGTACCGTGCCCACCGTGCAGTCTGATAGTTTAGCCATGAAAGTTACCTAATGAACAATTTTCAGAATGTGTCCATTATAACGTTTCTTATTATCTTTAAGGGTAAGATAGAAGAGACTGTTCATGTGTGTATTGTAAGTAGGTTGCACTAATAATGATATCTTTTTACTAAGTATACTAATTTGAAAGGTTTTATTTCCTTTTACGTCTTCTCATTCTCTCACTAAGTCGGTGTTGTCGAGAAGCTATGGCTCGACGTTTACGTAATGATGATGAAGTCTTTGTTTCTGATTTAGGGTATTATTTATATAGCTCCACATTAAGGTCCCTCACAAGATGGTCGTCAGAGAGTAGTGAAAACCTAGGTAGGTTAGTTTGTATAGAAGTATTATTTAACAGACTTCCCAAAAAGGAAGAGGTTCTCAATTCGGCCGGTATCTTTCTTTTTTCTTAGGTACTGGAGTAAATGGACCAGTAGTGTTATAAACGTAAAACTTTCATACTTTTGTGAGAAAGATAAAGACTTAGCTCAGGCTAGACATAAGAAAGATTGGGTAAATAAGTAATAATTATGAATAAAAGTATTAGTTAGATAATATGCATATATTTCGAGTTCACAATATTTAGACACAACATCGTCAAGCACAAAGATCAGGAAATGTACGATTTTCATAAATTTATTCACTACAGCAGAGTCGATTTTGTTCGTTTCGAACGTAACACTTAAATCATTAAATATGAGTTTCTTAATACTATGAGTGCTTCACTAACGATTCGTGCTGTAAACAATCGGAGAACATGATTTTATAATATATGAATATTCTCAACGCTCGAGTCCCGGGTGTTCCGGCAACGGACCTGAATTGAATATAACTGTTGACTGACACAACAGCGCAAATAAATAATATTAGCAAGTTATTTTATTACTATAGGACTATACATCAACTTAGTATACGCAAATATCATATTTGATGAACATTACATGAGGTAATGTTGATGCGTCTATTAAACAATTTCTAACCGTTTCATTTCTTTGTGCAGTTCAAAACCCATTTTGGCTGGAGAACGAGTGACAATAACGTTAGCTTTTTCTAATGCCTTGATTTTGTCCAGGGCACCTCCTTTTCCACCTGAAATGATGGCACCGGCGTGTCCCATCCGCCTGCCGGGCGGGGCTGTCACACCTGCGATGAAAGCTACTACCGGTTTTGCCTTCTGGCCCTGAAATAATATGAAATTAATATTATTATTAAAGATAATAAGTACCTAGATGATGTTTATGAAATCTATATATCTATACATAATTATGATAAAATCATATGAAAGTCAAAGCTGTACATTGAATTTTTTTATAAATACTTGGTATCTACAATTGATATCAAAGCTAAAAATATCGTATTTGAAATTTTTGTCTGTTTGTACCTATGCATGTCCTGGTTACTTAAATTAAACAAAAAGTACTGCATGGATTTACTTCAAATTATGCATGAATATTACCTACTTACAGGTCGGGTCAACATATACACTACATATTATCATACTATCATCTACGGAGGAGGAGGGGCTGTGAAGAACTATCCTACGTGACTATTCCACGCGGACGAAGTCGCGGGCACAGCTAGTTAAGCTAGTACTATCTATTTTATAAATATAATTAATAATGACTAGTAGCGTAGGTAGTGATCAAGTGTAAATTGGTAATGATAAACCTGCGATACTCGTAGGAATGCAGCTAGGTCAAATTTCAATAGATATAAAATAGTATTATTACAATATTATTATCACATAACTTGTTGATCAAAATATCACGTAAGATAATGATTGATAGTCAATTTATTGAGAAAGGCTATTGACTAAACAACATAATTTTATGATCAAAAGGACCCGAGCAGTGGGTGATTGGACACACGGTAGTTGCTAACTAGTTAATAACAGTGTTGTACGTTTAGGTAGCACTTGAACTTCAAACTTTACCTCTAAGTAGAGTATTACATACATAAAATCACGCCATTTATACCCGTAGGAGTAGGCAGAGCAGCACATTACGGCACTTAATGCCACTGTACAATGTAAAACCCACTTTTCACTATTTATGTTATGAGTCCCATGTAATTGGGGGTGAGCCTAATGTCATATATGTACATTGCCAAGTAGAGTATTATGTGAAGAAAAATAAAAATAAGTATTGATGAAGACTCCGTTTTGTTTCAACAATTTTTGATCACAAAAAGGAAAACATCTGTACACTTAGTTGCAGTAAACGCTTTGATTTTGTAATCATAATTAAACACTAAGCAGTATGCTAAAGGTTCATTAAAGGTACCTTGGTTATAGGGTCATACATAGTCCATACAAAATTTACCACCACCAAACAACACATGTCAACAATATATTCAAAATGTGTACATATTTATACGACAACATATATAATACTAGCTGCTGTCGCGAGGTTTCACCCGTTCTACTCGGCTCCTATTAATCTTAGCGTGACGTTTTATAGCCTGTAGCCTTCTTCGATAAATTGATTATTGTATACAAAACCAATTATTTAATTCAAACTAGTAGTTCTGCAGATTAACGCCTTCAAACAAATAAACAAACTCTTCAGCATTATAGTATAATAAAAAAAGTATAAGAAAGATATAAGATAAGATATATGTACGTCCATTTTAACTTCTAAGCAAACAAATGATGTAATTATACGTCATGGTGGTCGTGACTCGATAAAAACAGTGCAAATAATACCTGCCTACAAGAGGCTAGTACAGAAATATCATTTTCTGTGATACGATAAGCTTTACTTGAACGAGATAAGGTTGTCATTGTATGCAGTATTAATTCAATCATGTCTTTATGACCTTTTTATGCAAAGACAACTGCCTAATAACCTATCCATTATTTCAGAATGGAACTGCAACCGTATACTTTTGTAATAAAGTCGCAAATCTATTGGAGAGAGATAAATTAGGTAATTTGAGGTGCTACCTCTACTATACAAGAATTTCCATAACATGACGTCTCTGAAAAATAATGAAAAGGTATGCTACTAAAGCTTGAGTCGAATTTGCACATTTACATAAATACATACCATCACAATGTCAGTTAGGAATGAACGACAATTTGTTCTTCATTAACTTCAATAAATCATACAACAAAAATACCTAAGAAAAGACAAAAGATAATTTTGTGTCCATGATACAGAGTTCTGAATAACAAAATGGTGCGTAAATGACAAAATGAAGTTGTTAAACACACATAAATAATGCTTTTATAAACTAGGTAACCGATTCCCTTCTTTTTTTGATGTCGGTTAATTAATATACTAATGCCCAAATAATCACACGCTACTCAATTTTAAGTAGCGCTAAAATTCTTCTGTTACTACAAATTCTTTGAACCTAAAATGACAGAAATAACACCATAAGTACAACTTAAAATTGATTACCCTTTCAGTATTCGGGTGCAAAACTGTCTCCTAAGTGTAACAAACACTTTACTAAAAACCGCATCGAAATCTGTACAGCCAATAGCGAGATAATCGGGCACAAACATAATACATACATAGAGATCAAACAGAGAACCTACTTTTTTTAATTTGGTTAAAAATACTCACAGTGTTGTTTTGAATGAGGAAATCAGCTGCCAGCTCCTCAGCATTACCACCAATTTCTCCGATGAGCACTATACCCTTTGTGTCGGGATCCTTCAAGAAGAGATCTAGGCAGTCGATGAAGTTGGTGCCATTGAAAGGATCTCCTCCAATACCGATGCACAGTGTCTGGCCCAAACCATGCTGGAACATTATAATGCTGGTGTCAATTTCTAACTATTTCATATAGGCTGACCAAAACCAAAATAATATAAATATAATAAAAAAACGGTTGTTTATTATTGCGAAACATTTAATTTTAATAAAAAATATATATATTGAAATATTTTGTGGACTCTCAAAAGTATGTTATGATTTAGGTAATTGAAATAAATGATTTGACTTCGACTATAGTAAAATAATGTTGAACCTTGTACATAGGTATAGACCTATGTACAAGGTCTATACCCTGAATATGTTAATTTCAAGGCTCAACAATAATTCAAATGGTATTAATGTAATGTGTGTCTTTCTTCTTCAGATTTTCAACTTTACTGTTTAGAAACAAGACACATTTTTATGTACTGTTCACTAGTGAACTGATTAAAACAAGATTGCATGCTCACCACAGTAGTTTGGTGGACCGCCTCATAAGTGAGGGTGCCAGAACGGGAGACCACACCAATGCACCCAGCTTTGTGGATGGAAGCTGGCATGATACCAATCTTGCACCCTGCAGGTGGAGCGATGATACCTGGGCAGTTAGGTCCCAACAGACGGGACTTGCTCTGACGTAGCAAAGCATGTTTTACACGAACCATGTCCTGGAATATTCAAAACAAAATATTTGCAATGAACGCTTCATAAACTTAAATAAAGTTAGAAATATCCGATAAAATTTAATGTACATTTCAGAAGTCACATTTCTTGAGCATGATCCTGATATGGTTCATTTTAATTAGTTTCTAATTATGGAAAATATTTAAAACTCTTTATACAGATGGTGTTCTATTGTCAGGCTTCTTTTTAAAGTACAGTCAGGGAGGCAACGCCGTCAATATCACGACGACGTCATGAACCTTGAAAATATATAAAAACAGTTAAAAAAACTAAGCTTAGTCAACATTTTCAAACAATTTACATAATTTTCAACCATAAGATGTGTCTACTGATGAACAAAAACCTCCTTTTTAGCCCTCCATGCCAAATGACGATTGAAGGAGAACAACAAAACAAACAAACAAATACATTTATTTCCATTTTATTCATACTTAATCTATTATTTACAGAATTGGGCCTCCCATAACCCCTGCTTGGTGTTTTTAATCTAATTTTAATATTTATGTACTATTTAGGGTTTGTGATTTTAACTAGCATAACAGCAGTTATTTTCTAAGAGATTCCACAACATTAGAAGAGTTTATAATAAGGAAAAGTACTTACATGCTGAGGGATACCCTCTGTGATGCAGACAATGAGTGGCACTTCAGCCTCAATAGCTTCAAGTATGGCCGCCGCAGCTCCTGCAGGGGGCACATAGATTGTGCTAGCGGTTGCACCAGTTGCTTTCATTGCGTCTTTCACTGTAGCAAATACTGGTTTACCAAGGTGATCTTTGCCTGCCTTCTTTGGAGACACTCCTCCCACAATATTAGTGCCATAGTCCATAGCCTGCTGAGCATGGAATGTACCCTGCTTTCCTGTGAATCCTTGAATAATGACTTTTGTGTCTTTGTTGAGGCCAAGGTTGACATTGGTGCAGGCATAATCATTTGATGCATATCTGACACAAGCCAGTTTGACTGCATCTGGAACAAATAAAAATTAGGTAACAAGTTAATTTTTTTTTAAATATTTCTGTCTTTTGTAGCCTGACATGGCTGGGTGTGTACTTAATAAAACACATTAACAGTGTACATTTTATGTCTGTAAGTTGAGTGCAATATATTGTGTTTCATGTTTATAAATTAGCTAATTACATTATTTCCTTATGAATACTATACAATAAAATATACTAGAGAGAATTTACTGTGCAACTTTTTTGTGTAACAATTTAATGTGCAATGGTATTATTATGGTATTATATACTCCTTCATCTGCACAACTTGTGCAAAATATCATTGATGTGTTGAAACAATTACATTTTGTGTATTATATATTTTACAAACAGCAATTAGCAGCAATATAAGATTTACATAATATGGGTGGGGCTAGGAAAGTTTTTGACAACTGTGATAAACAACACTATCTGTAAAATTATATACTAACTTGAAAGTACCAAGCAAGATAAAATAAGTATCTTATAACAATTTTTTATTTATGTATATCTTCAGTCTACAGTATTAAACACATTTTAATAAATAATACTAATATAGAACCAAATTTATATTTTTAATATTCATTCCATAGTATTTGTATGATAATGATTTAATTATAATTAAATATTGTTAATGTGTGGAGTATGACATGACACATCCCTTTCAGGCGTATTAGATTCTTATAAGTTTAAGTTGATGTTTCGGAAATTAAATAAAAAATAATAGATAAGCTATCAATAAACAAACAGACAATAGGCTCGCAATCTACTCTACATTGTGGGTCAATGAATGACCAAAGGTCAAATGTATTGACCCTTTGTTATATTGTCTGAAACTGATGCAGTTGTTTAAAGGATGGATCTACATTCTCTTTATCGTGAATTTTACATTTATATAACAACAAGACATTTGCCCAAATTATCACAGCCGCGACATTGATAGTATTTTTAGATGAAGGTCTTGGTTAGATAGGTATATTGGACTTAATGACTACGGCATTGAAAGTTCAATGATTGGCTTAATAAAATGATCACTACATATATCAGTATTACATCTAGTTTCTCCTTAATATTTCTAGACAGTGCCCAACTAAATTACAAGGTTATCATGGCAGGTTAACATAGTCAAAAATTAATGTGACGTACGGAACTTTCATTGAACATGATGTCGATGTTGAGATCGTGAAATCATATGATAAATATAACATTGTTTCTAACCTTTAAACCGGGATAAATTCCTGATGGGAACAGCCATTTTACACCGGAAAATATGAATATAAAAATGGGAAAGAAGTCCAAAATCTAAAAATTTATCTAATAAGAATGACACTGACAGGAGAGTGGCTGGCTCTCCGATAAATTTTATCCATTAGTCCATTACGTAACTGACAATGACACAAAATTGAATGTGTTGCAAAGTTAATAAAGACAAACATCAACATGTTTAAATAATCGACTAAAAACCATTTTTACGAATGGTAACAATGGTCAGGTCATTTCTGTGTGTTATGACGTGTAATTTGCTTTTTGTTTTGTGCGAGCTAACAATAAAAGTAAAACCAAAATCGTTTTAAATTTAATCGTCATTTGATTTAAATCAGTGTAAATAGGCGTACATTATATTATGAATTAATGTAACCTTCATGTGGACACGGTGAACAGAATTGTATTCTAAGATAACTAAGTTCCGGCTTATAGTTTATTGTATTTTTTTAATAATTTTTGCTGAACACCACTTAAAATGTGTGGGTCTGATAAGAAACTTGGAGAAATTAGAGCTCTTATATTAGTAGGAGGTTATGGGACTCGGTTAAGGCCTTTGACATTGAGTAGACCAAAGCCCCTAGTTGAGTTTGCTAATAAACCTATTCTACTTCATCAAATCGAGGCTTTGGTTGAAGCAGGAGTCACACAGGTACACGTAGTAACTCAGTTATTATATAATTGTGTTCCATACACTTCTTGCATATTGAACAGACATAATATTTTATGATCAATTTTTTTTCTCAGGTGATATTGGCTGTGTCGTATAGGGCGGAAGATATGGAAAAGGAACTGACAGAACAAGTTTCTAGACTTGGTGTTTCTCTCACATTCTCTCATGAAACTGAACCGTTAGGCACCGCTGGGCCCCTTGCATTAGCCCGGGAACTACTGAGTGCAAGCCCTGAGCCTTTCTTTGTGTTGAATTCTGATGTGATATGTGACTTCCCATTCAAAGAACTTGCCAAATTTCACAGAAGCCATGGAAAGGTATTTATTAGTAAATTTAATTCATGCTATGAGCTAATAACAGTGAATCATGAGTTCATTAATGAAATTTCCAATAATATAAAAAGTTGAAATATTTAAAACAAGGAAATTGTACAAGTTTTCCTCATCATGTACATACTTGCTGTTTTTAATTACACAGTTGCTAACTTGCATTTATGTATATACATATAATAGAAAATAAAAAACTTCATCTTTTGACATAATATATTTTACAGTAAATTGTAGCTTTCAGACATTCATTACACATGTCATTATAATTAAAATCCTAAATAAGTAATTCCTACATTATTCCGAGAATATTACAGATAAATATAAATTGATAAATGTACATATAATGAAAATAACAATATTACATTTTCCTAGATACTTATCCGGTTTAATAATGTAAAGTGTTACTTATCTTGTCTGTAGAAGTATATTACTATATAGACAACAGCTTGCATTATGTGATAACAAACTATTAACACTAGCTTGTTTGCTTTTGTACTGTAGTAAATTGTTGATGAATGACCCTGATATTACTATAATTTTATCTAGGTATTCATAATATGGAACACAATAGTATTATATGAAATAGGTTTCATTTTACTTCAGAAGCATATTATTCACACATCATTATACTGGATTTTCCACAAAGAAACAACCATTACTGTACTTGCACGGGGTATTGGTTAAATGTACTATACAGACTATCGCATTTCTGAAAGTGTTTATTTGATATTGGATTAATTTGCAATAATAATAAACGGAACCAATTTCTATTTGAGTTGTTGAGTTTATACATGCAATGTGTAGTTATATTATCTAATATAAATTTTTAAAATGATATTTTCAATTTTAGGAGGGCACTATAGTTGTAACAAAAGTTGAAGAACCATCAAAATATGGAGTTGTTGTTTACAAAGAAAATGGCCAGATTGAAAGTTTTGTTGAAAAACCACAAGAGTTTATATCAAATAAGATTAACGCTGGTAAGTTGGCAATTGAAAATAAAATTTTAGATTAAACTAGCTTCTGCCCGCGACTTCGTACGCGCAATCCCATTTCCCCCCCGTTCCCGTATGTGATTTTCGGTAAAAGTAAAAAAAAAAAATGAGATAAAAAGTATCCTATGTCCGTCTCCTGGTTCTAAGCTACCACCCCGCCAATTTTAATCCAAATCGATTTAGTCGTTCTTGAGTTATAAATAGTGTAACTAACACGACTTTCTTTTATATATATAGATATTACAGATTCCTTGTAATAACAAATACGTTTTTTTAGGAATGTACATTTTGAACCCTTCGGTATTAAGTAGAATAGAATTGAGACCAATGTCTATTGAAAAGGAAGTGTTTCCGTTCATGGCAACTGATGGCCAGCTGTTTGCAATGGAACTACAAGGCTTCTGGATGGACGTAGGACAACCCAAAGACTTTTTAACAGGTATGGCAGACCGTGATTTACTCTATTATAATTCTTTGATATAGTTGGACTTTGTTTTGCAGTTGGATTTTTTATTTAACCTTTGCTTGAAGTTTTTATATAACTATGTCAATTCTAAAATGTGAATACAGAGTTTATTCATTCATCGAAATTGTTAGATTTTAGTTTTATTATTGAAATCAATTGAAATATTTCACGATTTTTAAACCAATTATAATAAAAATTATTCAGACCAATAAGTGTAAAGCAATCAAATGCTACGATTTGATAATTTAATTGGATTTTGGTTTGTAACCTTCGTTCTCAAGTTTTATGACAAATTCTTTCTTGAATCAAAGTCAAAGCATTTATTTCAATTAAACCATAATTTGGTACTTTTGAAACGTTAACAGATACAAAATAAATAAAGTCTGTCAGTCAGTCCGTCAGTGAAGCTAGGTGCTCATTCCGAAATGTAGATTCGAATGGAGAAGAACGAGCAAGAAACTCCATAAGAAGAATATAAATTTTGTCATACAAAAGGAAATATTCGAATTGTTGAGCTGTTAATGAGTGTCGTGCTATTATACTTAGATATTTTTTTAGTAGATTAAGTTATTACACAACTCCAAGCTCGATATCTCTGAGAGGGTAGGGAAACCAGATAACACCCTAGCCGGAATATTAACAACGACAACTATTAACCATTTGGCACTTATGAGACAACTCCCTCAACGAAACATTTATATCAGTAGGCAGTTTTTATATTTATTTATTGATGATTGAATCTATTTTATTTTAGGCATGTGTTTGTACCTCACAAGCTTGCGGCAGAAGAATTCGAATAAGTTATATGATGGCACTGGAGTGGTCGGCAACGTTCTAATAGATCCTACAGCCACCATTGGGAAGGGTTGCAGAATAGGACCCAATGTCACTATCGGACCAGACGTCGTTATTGAAGACGGTAAGAATATTCATCCTTGATTTTTTATAAAATGTTATAATAAAAGTATTTGTAGCCACCATCGATGAAGAATAAAAGAACTGTAATTTTAAATTATAAAAATTAGTTAAATTAATATGCATCATTGGCCCAGTAGTTGCAAGTGTGACCGGGCAAGGGGCCTCGGGTTCGATTCCCAGCCCTAGCAATATATTACTGGCTTTTAAAAAAAATCTCAGTAGTAGCACGGAGTCTGGAAATGTGCCAGGTATATGGCAATAGGCTCACCCCCTATTACATGGGACTCATAACATAAATAGTGAAAAGTGGGTGTTACATTGTACAATGTGCACCTCTGCCTATCTCTTCGGGGTTAAAGCCGTGATGTTATGTTATGTTATACTCTACTAAATGAACAGTGACCAAATATTGTTTGTATTTTATTTTTTTAGCTTTGTATAAAGTAATTATACCGGTTTCTAATTTTATGGCAGGGGTTTCTAATCTGCATACAGGCTTAATGAAAATTACGAACATATATAGATACCTGGGAAGTCTAATTTCGAAACAAAACGATTAGCAAATACAAAGATAAGAGAAGAATGTTTTTATTGCATCCATGATAATTATATACGAGAACAAGAATTGTATACTTACATACTTTAACTTAAGTATACTATTATCGTGCTTATATACATATATGTCAATAAGACTTCCACGTAAATGCATGTCATTGGTTGACTCAGTGGGTATGGTTATGTACTCAACTGGAATTTAAATGGAGCGATAATATTTTAATTAATTTAAGAATATAACATTAGTCTACATGAATGTATATTGCTTGTGATATAAAGATATTCACACCGAATACTGAAAGGCTGACCCTTTCTACAGCCATGGTAAATCTCTTAATTCCGATCGATCGACATTGGTATTGTGTCGTCTTAAATTACAACACTAGCGCCCATTGCATTCGTATTGCGTGGATATTGAATGAACTAAATGGTATTGAGTTTGGCTTTATATTCCGTACTCTAAATGCTATTTGAATAGCTACGATTGGGGTTGTATAAATTTGGCATTGAATAAGTATTGAGTCTTTATTGCATTGAAATTGTATTGACATTGAGATTGGTTACAAGAGCAAGCACTTAGATGCCATTTGATTTGCGTTGTTTTACTTTGGTCCATATAAGAAGGCGTTTCATATAAGACACATATAGCAACAGTTTATAACTCAGCCATTATGCTATTGATGCAGATTAGCCCAATTCGAATATATTATTATTATTAATCTATATATATAAAAGAAAGTCGTGTTAGTTACACTATTTATAACTCAAGAACGCCTCAATCGATTTAGATGAAAATTAGCAGAGAGGTAGCTTAGAACCTGGAGACGGACATAGGATACTTTTTATACAATACTTTTTTTTTACTTTTTACCGAAAATCACGAACGGGAACGGGGGGGAAATGGGATTGCGCGTACGAAGTCGCGGGCAGAAGCTAGTATTTAATAAATGTTATACACTAAAAAATATATGCAATATTTGTACTACTTGTTATTGTTGTAATATTAAAAAGGTTTGGCAGGAAGGAAGCAATTTCGCAATGTTTACTCTAACAATACCCATTGTATGCTTTGCTATACTCCGTTTAAAAGTATGTGACATTTATGGTGTTACGTACGATTCATATTACAGTTTTAAGCACTATTTTTTTCTTTAAGACGACGTATTTGTTGTGTAATAACTTAATTGAAACTAGATGTATTCACTAGGACCAAGAATCAACAGCAACCTTGTTTACACATTAAGTCCAATATAACAACATAACATCACGCCGTTTTTCCCCGAAGGAGTAGGCAGAGGTGTACATTACGGCACTTAATGCCACTGTACGGCACTTACACCCACTTTTCACTATTTATGTTATGAGTCCCATGTAATAAGGGTGAGCCTATTGCCATATACATTTCCAGACTCTGTGCTACTACTGAGGTTTTTACAAACCCAGTAATACTTTACCCGACCTGGGAATCGAACCCGAGACCCTTAGCCCGGCTGTCGCACTTGCGACCACTCGGCCAATGAGGCAGTAAGGACAATATGTGGTTTATAACATGTAAAACTATGTTAAATTTACTGTTTCTCTTCCAGGCGCTTGCATCAAACGCAGCACAATACTTCGCGGTGCATGCGTCCGTCAACACGCCTGGCTTGACGGCTGCATCGTTGGCTGGCGCTCAGTTGTAGGCCGCTGGGTGCGAATGGAAAACTGCACGGTTCTTGGCGAAGATGTCATAGTGAAAGATGAGTTATACGTGAATGGAGGGCAAGTGTTGCCTCACAAATCCATCGCCCTCTCCGTACCAGAGCCACAAATCATCATGTAAAAGACTGAGTGGTAATATGCATAGTAGAAGCTAGTTTTTATTATTATAGTACATTTTCCTGCTGGATTTGGCAGCCTAATGAACTTAACTATTTTTAGTTTAAGGGTGTGTGACAGAACGGTTTGCTTTGTCGCATACCTAGTCGGTTTTTACGCGCTCTGATACTGAGTATCCGGCTCCGGTAAATTGTTATTGGTACGTGTGTTCGATAAGAGGGACATTACATCCATCCGGATGCCCAGCAATCACACTGCGTCATATTGCTTGCGTGAATAAGTAAAGCACTTATTATAATTATTATCATAGATAGCTATTCCTTAAAGATATTGTAACATTTTTATTTTCCTTAAATATTTCTAAACAGTTATTATTTAAACAGCGTAATCCAATTGATAAAAACCAATTTACTGACATCAGTCATTTGTAAAATTGATAATTAATCTAACCGTCGTTGTAATATGCTAATCGGTGATATCGATCTAAATCATAAATATGATTACATCCGTATGATAATAATTAATTAATGGTTAATTTTATGTAGTATATAAATATATATAGATATACCCATATCTCTATTTGTTATAATAATATATCAATTATATTAATCTATATATTTCGACCTATGATTTAATAATCGAATGGAATCGAAACGTTGTTATTATTATGTTCAGAATTTTTATTTTTCTAATTATAACTTTGGTTTGTACTTTACGTCATTCTTCATAGGAACATTCCACATCTTTTAATGTTTTCCTTTCTTTTATTTGATTCACAAAACTACGATTAAAAATCCCTATGATTCCGAATTTTAATGAGAACGTACAATGAGTATCAGATTGATATTTGAGTAAAAGATGGTGAAATGTATATAGCTGTTCAATCTGTACATAGATATAGATGTAGCGGCACTTACACTAAATATATAGTAAGAATTATTAGTACATGAAAATAATGACTTATAACTATACCAGCGTACAATGTGGAAATGTACTGCCATTTTTACACCAAATCCTTTAGAATAAGATTTTATCGCCAGTGTAAACTATTTTTGAAGATAGATTAATATTAAACTCAGAATACCGTAACTGTATAACATAAATTGTAAAAATAAGGCAATATAAAAATATAAATTAAAATAGTCGTTGTGTTTTAATTACTTTACCGTCTATTGAGGAGGCATATTAAATACTACCTTCTCTCGCTCGGTTTCACCCGCTGGTCTGTTTGTATTGATCACTGTTTAATATTTTATTTCCATTCTTGATTGATGCCCACACCCAAAAATTGTTACCGTACCAGTAGTTCTGAAGATGAGCGAGATAGTCTTCAGCTTAAATATAGATTATGAGTAAGTGAAGATTCCGCGTTTACATACCAGTATATAGATAGCAGACGTAAATTCCTCATTCGCTGATCGGTATGATGGATTGAATCAAGGTGCATCCTGTTGATCAGTGATTAGTGAGGTGAAGTAGACTTAGATGATAATTAGTGATGACTTAGTGTAATCGGAAACACCTTTATTCATCAATGGACGGCAGCAGGTGTAAGATGCTATAATGTCAGCTTAATACAGGTTTAACTCTTAGTGTACTTCTGCCCTGCTTACACCTCGAAAACAAAAGACTCGAGAGGTCGTAGAAGAGCTCGCTACGACCGGCATTATGCTACGCAAGTAGTATAACATAGTCTTATGGCTTTCTAGACCCGTCTAGGTCTAGATCGAGGCACAAAACTGACCATAACATTATACAATAATATTCCTCTACACGTATTACTATAATATTCCTTTGCATAATATGTAACAGTGTTCCCTGCACTATAGCTTTATTGCAAAAGAAAAAATCGACTAAATAAAAATACTCCAATATTTAAAAAATTAATCGACTAAACCATATCTATGGATGGGTCTATATTTATCCAGTTTAACAAAATTAAATAGATATTGGCAAATACTTGACAGGAAAGTTTGACACATGGCAAGTGATTGACAGATGACAATTCGAATGTATATTTGCGCCAAAACGGTTTCTGTGTACAACAGAGATTTTGAGTCGTTTCGATTACCTATTTTTAAAGAAAATTGTTAAATTATTACAGAAATGTCGAAGCGCAATAGTATAGGTGCAACAAACACATTATTTAATTATTTCTCTAAAACACCTCCAGCTAATAAGAAAGTAAAATCAGAGTTAGAAGTCGACAAAAGTGCGCATGTTATTTCACCTGTGCAGAACGGCGAAAAGGAATCTAAAGCAGAAAGTAAGTTAGCCTATCGCAAACGATATTCTTATAAGTTGTTGTAAATGTTTTTCATATTTTAGTGTAAAGTGTACCTAATTGATGTACCTATGTAAATACCTTTTACCTTTACCTTTGTTTTCGTAAGTCCTAGCCATATTTACGTACTAATGATGGAATAAAAAAATAATCTACATTTTTAGACCGATATCTCCAAATCTAACAAAGGTTTGACTTGAGTTTTGTGTAGGTATTTCGTTGTATTTTCATTTAATCATCTGTTTCTATACTGTACAACCTTCTTGCTATTTATTAACAATCTGCTATAATAAAAAAAATGCTGATTACTGCGCTTAATTAATTGCTAACTAAAATTTAACTTGCCAGTGGTATGTTAAAATAAATAAAATTTAATCTGTCTTAACTACAACAGCCTTTTAATTGTAAACAATGGTTAACTTAAAATGACTGAGAAATGCCCTAATCCTAGTAGTTTTAAGTCTCAATGGGACTCTAGATATGAGCAGAATGTGCTTGTAGCAGCCAAGGCGGCGCAATGTCGCTGTATATATAATTTATTATGTCTCATGATATTATTCAAGCATACCTGACTTTGTCATTATGCAGAGAAAAAGCGAGAGAGACAAATTACTCCATCTCCTGAGGTGAAACACAACAGTGACAGTGAAGATGAGGCTCCCATTGTTCCCACACGCAGAAAGAGGATCAGACTCAACCCAGTGGACTCTGATGACTCTGATGTTGAGAATAAAGGTGGGTGAAAGAAATTTATGAAAATAATTACCTAACTTTTATACTTACAGTGTACTGCTACAATACTGTACAGACTGCGGTCATAACTGTGATATAAGTTTATTAAATTTAATACCCGTTTATCACTAATGTTAACAAAACCACATAAAAGCATTCAATAATATAATTCTTTAAGCCAAGGATACACTAGACAAATGTACTGTTACACGCGTCACCAGTGACTATGATCAACATGTCTGGCAACATTAATGTTACTGAAGACAAAAGTCGTGCGTTGTCATCATATATGTCGGTCAACACAGGCTGGCTTCGCTCGACATGCTGGTGATACACGTCTTGGAAGATTCGTTCCCTAGTGTATCCTTGGCTTTACTTGTTTTTAAGTTAATAAGTAATGATTTAAATTAAATAAATTATAAGTAACACCACTCTAGATATAGTTTAGACATGTTAATAAACAATAATAAACATTTAGCAGACAACAAAATGGATACAACAGAGGTTGAAAAGCCATCAATGGAGAAGAAACTGCAGGATAGTTTCAAGTATGAACCAAACCAATCTCCCAAGGCTAAGGTAGCGAGTAAACCACCAAACAAACCAACATCTAGTACCAAGTCAGTATATTTCTCTTTTATACAATTATAACTACATTTGGGCACAAAGAATTGGAGCCTTCTATAACATAACATGACGCCTTTTATCCCCGAAGGGGAAGGCAGAGGTGCACATTATGGCACTTATTGCCACTGTACAATGTAACACCCCCTTTTCACTATTTATGTTATGAGCCCCATGTAATAGGGGGTGAGGTTATTGCCATATACCGACCACAATTCCAGAGCCTGTGCTGCTACTGGGAAATATTAAAAAAAACAAATAATACTTTGCCCGACCCGGGAATCGAACCCGAGACCCCTTGCCCATCAGTCGCGCTTGCAACCACTCGGCCAACAATGTAGTCAATGGTAGTTTAATTTAATACATTAGTATAATGTATAATGTATGTTAAGTTCTATTATTACTAGTATAGTAGTATGTGTATAATAGGTGTTTAAAATAAAACAGAGAAAGTATTTATTATAACAAGCTTGTAACTTATTGTTACCTATTTGGACTTTTACATTCTTTATCAAATGAAAATCATTTTAGTCACAAGTGCCGTAATATGCAGCTCTGCCTACTCCTTCGAGGATAAAAGGCGTGATGTTATGTTTATTTTTTCAAACTTATAGATCTTCAGCATCACCTCCAAAACCCTCAGAGGAGAAACCATTAGCTGCAGATGACGGTAACTGGGTACACTGCAAGTTGGACTGGCTGAAACCTGAAAAGATCAAGGACGCTCAGAAAAGGAGACCGGATCATCCTGACTATGACCCCTCGACTTTATATGTGCCTCCTGAATTTTATAAGAGTCAAACCCCAGTAAGTATTGGGATATTAGTCAATATATTAATAATAATAATAAATAACTTAACAAATGAATTCAATAAAGAAGAAAAAAAAAACAGTTTATTTGCATGGGTAAGGAAAAAAAACATAACAAGAAAAGTAGATAAAAATATTCGTCGACACTGCGCAAAAAGACCAGTACTCAGTGAAAATGCCGTAAGTAAGTACCGCTTTTTACAATAAAAAATGGATGTATCATATTGTTTATATAATGATAATTATTGTTCAGGCTCACCGGCAGTGGTGGGAGATGAAGTCATCTCACTTCGACTGTGTCCTGTTCTTCAAAGTGGGCAAGTTTTATGAGCTGTACCACATGGATGCTGCAGTGGGTGTCAATGAATTGGGATTCTCATATATGAAGGTAATTAACAGAACTTAAAAAGTTTACGGACAAAGCCTCGAACTATTAATGGAGTTAGTTTTTGACAATGGGGATGATGACAGGGTATGAAAATTAAAAATCTAATTAGTCCGTAAGTTAGGTAATTAAAAAATATAGGACACGTATTTTTTTATTTTGTCGTATAATAAAACAATACTTAGATAAAACGAATCAAAGTTTAGGAGTGGGGCTAAAACGTCATTTCTCAGTATAAAATGTACTGAGAAGTGACGTCACGCGACATTTCAAATCAATATATCTTAGAAACTATTCGTTTCCGTAAGAAAATAAAAAATACGTGTCTAATGTTTTTAAATAATCTACCAGACGGACATTAAAATAAAAATTAGTCGTCTACCCCATTCTAATAGTCTATATTACACCTTTGGCAATCTTGTTCATGACTGAAACTTTTGTATGTAACACCACAACCTAAGTACACAAAACTAGAAGACTAAACATTTTTGTCTATACTTACTAATTTACTTACTAATATATATTACAAGCGACCCGCCCTGGCTTCGCACGGATGCAATATGCATGTATTATACATATAAACCTTCCTTAAGAATCACTCTATCTATTGAAACAAGTCGCGGAGAACCTAACGGGTAACCGGGGCTACGGCTCGACGTGCAGGAGAAGGAACGGGTTGGTTTTTAGTCAGAAAGAGTCTGACACTAGTGGCAGGAGCAGTCATTCGATGATTTTCCCCCCTTAAAAAAATGTATTGAAACAAACCGCATCAAAATCCGTTGCGTAGTTTTAAAGATTAAAGCATACATAGGGATAGATAGACGGCGGATAGCGACTTTGTTTTATACTATGTAGTGACGCTGAAGAGAATGGTTGTTTGGTTTGTTTGAACGCGCTCGGGAACTACCGAACCGAATAATATTGTGTTATATAGTCCATTTATCGAGGAAAGCTATAAAAATAGGCTATAAAATATAAAGCTGCGATCAATAATAGCTGGTGAAATCACGCAGTAGTTAGAGTCAGACCCACCTTGCCTCACCCAAGGCGGGGGAAGGAACATGACTTCAGCCTATAAGAAATAATGAAATTTTTGTAATTGTTATTAATATTTCAGGGTGAATTCGCACATTCAGGCTTCCCCGAGAGTGCATACGGTAGGATGGCGGCCACTCTCGTGTCTAAAGGATACAAAGTGGCGCGAGTAGAACAAACAGAGACACCGGATATGATGCAAGAGAGGTGTAAGAAGAGTAAGTAGACCTTTTTAACCGACTTCAAAAAAAAAGGAGATTCTCAGTTTGACCTGTTTGTTTGTTTGTATGTATGTTTGTGCGCGATTATCTCGCGATTAGCTGAACCGATTTTGATGCGGTTTTCATTAAAGTGTTTGTTACACTTGGAGAAGGTTTTAGTATATTAACATACTTTAAAGAAGAAGAAGACAATATAATTATTCTTGATCATTATAATTATTCTTTCTTATTGATTAAAACTTTCTGGTCACTCTCATAATATTACGTTTAAAAAATAAACTTTCACCAGTTTAAAACGTCAAAAGTATTTAATTTTATGAGAAAAGAAAAATACGTGTTTAAAGTTTCAAATTAATGTACCAGACGGACATTAAAATAAAATTTAGGAAACTACCCTATTCTATTAAAGGCATTATAAATCCTGAAAAAAAGGTTAACATTACTAACTTAACGGTTTTTCGAATTTACTTCATCAAAAATTTGTGAGTTAGGTATAAAAATATCAAAAATACGTATTGTATTTTTCCCGAAAACGGGACAATTTTGGGTCCCAGAGATCATTTCGGGGAACAGAATTCGTAACTATAAGAGTAAAAAGGGACAACCCCGTTTAAAACTGGATGTCAGGTCACGTTAGGTATATCGTGTTATTTGAAGTTGCCTCTTACCTATGAAGGTTATGACGTTCGTGGTATACTTCCAGCTGGTCAGAACAGTAAATGGGACAAGGTAGTTCGCCGCGAGATCTGCCAGGTGAGTATGAGGGGTGCTCAAGTATGTGGCCTGCAAGACAACGGACCTGCTGAACCTACTGCCGCTTACATGATGGCTATCGCTGAAGAGGTATTTATTTTATTTCAATTTATTTTTGCTTCTCGGCATATTTACGAAACTGTTCGAGTCTAAAATATCCGATTTTTAACCGCTTGAATGCACTGCTGTGAGACACAATGTATTTTGTTTAGACACACGATGGGTTATTATATGAGAACGAGGCAGAAGCAAATGGGATGGAAGTCGCAGATTCAGGATAGACATGGTCTATGTCTAGGCTAAATGTGTTGTCCGTTGGTCGTCTCGCGACACTTTCGGCAACAGTAGTGATAGTGACATATCTTATATACTACCTATCATATAAAGTTGCAGAGTTTTTTTGTTTGAACGCTCTAATCTCAGGAACTACTGGTCCGATTTGAATAATTCTTTTTGTGTTAGATAGTCCATTAATCGAGTAGGCTATAAATCTACAGGTTTTTCATCGCTATACCTTAATAAAAGCGTGAGGATTTATGGACCTCTTCGTTCATCTAACTAATAATATAAATGATAATTAATTATGGATGATTAATTCGAACATTACATGCTCATGGAGCATCTTTCTTTTATACATCATTTCATTCTGATAATACATCAAGCTACGATGAATAGAAGCCGAAGGGTGAAACCGCGAGGGAACTAGTTCAATATATTCCCTATCCTCTACAGGAGAGCAATGGCAGCAGTACATATGGAGTCTGCTTCGTGGACACCTCAATAGGATTGATTCATGTGGGACAGTTCCAAGATGACAAGCATTCTTCTAGACTACTCACCACTTTGGCACATTATCCCCCAGCATTGGTAAGTTAAGTCAAATCTGGTATTTATTGTTGACATTGGTAGTTAGCTAACTATTCCACTACCGAGCGAAGGCTTCTTTTCACATGAAGAAGGAATAAGCATTGGTACTGTTACACATGCTAATTTCAAGCACGTAAGCATGCTTCAATTGAACACTTAACTTAGTAGAATGTGTTGGAATGTTGTTCGAAATTATCATGCTCATTTTGGTCTTGCTTGCATGCAATATTTCATGCTATTTTAGCTATTTAGCATGCTATTTTACCTATTTTGCATGCTATTTTAGCTATTTAGCATGCTATTTTAGCTATTTTGCATGCTATTTTAGCTATATAACATGCTATTTTAGTAGACTTAAAAACATGTACACTTTCTACAATATAATTATTTTAACACTACCTGAAAATACAAATTATTATTTTTCTATTTGAACAGTATTAAGGCGAACTTAGTATAGAGTCCAAATATTTTAACATTTTTCACTTTGTTTGCTAGATAATATACGACCGTAAGACAAGCGGCCGAACGTCCAAACTGCTCAGTACCCACTGCCACAGCGCGCGCAGAGAGCCTCAAACTATGTGGACTCCTGAGAAAACGTTGAAGACTTTAGCTGAGAAGTATTACAGAACTAATGCGGATGGAGAGTGGCCCGAGGGAATCAAACCTTTCCTATATGACGGTAATTTTATTTTGTACTACAAATTCCCTTATATTATACTGTCACGCCTTTTATGCCCAAAGGGTTAGGCAGTGGAGCACAAAATGCTACACAAGGGCTCATATACAGTACACACCCTCTATCCACCAGTATGTCGAGTCCCATATGTAATAGGAGTGAGCCTATTGTCATACACCGGGCACAATTCTAGACTCTGAACACAAAGGTGTCATTTGTTGTTAGTCATAAAACTGAATTCTCGGTGAAATTTCGTAGAAGTAGCCGATAATAAATGGTGATGACTATTAAAATTTGCTTTTTTTTTTCAGGAGACGCTCTGGGCCTGACCCCTGCCCCCGACTGCTACCTGGGCATCAAAGCGCTGGGCGGAGTGGTGGCCTGCCTCACTCACTGCCTGCTAGACATCCAGGTGCTAGGCATGAACCAATTCACCTCCTACGCTCCCCCCGACGTACTAAACAAGACCTTACCGGCTGAAGTCAAGGTCGAGAATCGCTGGAAGGGTGGCAGTACTATGGTCCTCGACGCGATTACTTTGAGAAACTTGAGGATTGTACAGGATGAAGGATGCTTGTATGAAAGATTGAATTTCTGTTCTACACACATGGGGAAGAGGTCAGTGTTCGTTTACATAATATTATACTTGGCTGGTCGACGGGTCGTGATGGGATCGAATTTGTGTTACATGTACTTTCTAAAATTATCTTAAGTGATGTTTTTATATTAATTATCGTAGGACATACTAATACATATTCATTATAAGCCTGTAACTGTCTTACTGTTAACAACAAGGCCTCTTTTCACGCGTAAAATGATGATTTAATCACCAAGCTTGAGCGAGGCAAATTAGGCGATCGCAAACTTATAATTTGATATCATAATCTGTGTGTACCTACTTTTAGAAAAATCACTTTAGATAATTAACTAAAAATCGCAGGTTGCTCGTAAATATACTGAAAACAGCCTACTCAGACTGCGCGACGTCGCCGCGACCGCGCACGCTGCTCATGAGGAAGAACTCCTCTGTGGTTCGAAACTAGTAGAGTTTTTAATTCACGTGAGTAACCCGCGATTTTTAGTTAATTATCTAAAGTGATGTTTGCTGCAGTTTGCACGGTTGGCGCGGTGTTTGGGCAACTGGGCACAACTTGCTCCTTGAAATACCTTCCCACCGGACCTCTTTTATTTCTAATTCCTTTACAATAAGTGTCATTAAACTTTGGAACGCGCTCCCCCTCAATATCAAAAAAGCTCCTAATAAAATCTCCTTTAAACACCAAGTTCATGAATTTTACTTAAAATCGCTGCAACGCTAGGTTTAGGTCTTCGTCGATATATATTTATTTATGTATTTATACCTATATATTTTATGCATATGACTATATATACTATTTACTATTATGTAATATATATGTATAGCTATATTATTGAATAATTACCTTTTTATTTATTTTTTCCTCTCTCTCTCTTTGCTGTTAGTTTATTCTCCGTACCTTATTTTTCGCAGATTTTCTATTTAAACCCTAAGGTTGACTGGTAGAGAATGCCATATGGCATTAAGTCCGCCTTATGTGCCATATTAAAATTGTGTACATTAAAGATTAAATAAATAAATAAAATTATGCCACTGTACAATATAACACCCACTTCTCACTATTTATGTTGTGAGCCCCATGTAATAGGAGGTGAGCCTATTGCCATATACCGTGCGCAATTCCAGACTCCGTGCTCCTACTGAGAATTTTTAAAAACCCAGCAATACTTTGCCCGAGCCGGGAATCGAACCCGAGACCCCTTGCCTGGCAGTCGTACTTGCGACCACTCGGCCAACGAGGCAGTGACACGATCATGACTGAAAATAAAGAAATAATATAACATAACTTAAAAAATATGATTAATTTGCAGATTACTGTACCAATGGGTGTGCGCTCCAAGTTGCAATATATCTGTAATAAAGGAGAGGCAGGAGGCTGTGAAGGCGTTGTTTGACAACCAAGAACTCTGCCAGGACGCCAAGACTATCCTCACCACATTACCTGATTTAGAGAGGCTTTTGGCCAAGTAAGTTTTTTTTATGGCATAAGCCGGTAAACGAGCCGACGGATCACCTGATGGTAAGCAATCGGCGTCGCCCATGGACACCTGGAATACTCTGGAGTCCTTTTGATTGCTTTTTGTTCTTTTCTTTACCCTTTAAGTTTATTACTAATATTTTGTATTATATCAGTATCTGTAATTTTATTTTTATTTATTATAATCTTTATTTTTGTGTGCCTACATGCCATATAAATGCTTTTTTTTTCTTTATAAATCAAAATATTTTTGAGTAAGAAAACTACATTTTTTTTATGTTTTTCCAGAGTACACGCATTAGGTAATCTGAAACGTTCGAAGCAACATCCAGACGCTCGCGCCATATTCTATGAAGAAAAGACATATTCAAAACGAAAGGTTCTAGATTTTATATCCATCCTGAACGGATTCACAGCAGCTTTGAAACTTGTGGATTTATTCTCCGATATCGACTCTAAATTGCTGAAGAAGATCATGCAGTTCCATCCTGATGGGAAGTACCCTGATTATAGAGAGACTTTGAAGTTTTTTAAGGTCAGTCTAATGTTTATTTAACACACAATCACCTGATATAAATTCCCAAAATTTGTTTATCCAAAAGTAGTCTCTAAATATCGGATATGAGGTCTATATTGGAATTAGTACAGAGCGGTCACCGGTGACCACTTGAGGAGTGATCAGTACTTAGGATCTCCAACACATGCCATGAAAATCTTACAAAATTTTAAGTTTGGTAAGTACATACACTCTTTCAAATAAAGGAAATCACAGCAAGCATGTTTTATCGATTAAATTAATAACATAAAAATTAAAATATGTAGTTGTGTAGAATATTTTGTTATGATAGTCTTGACAGACAACAAAGTTGTAATGATTCACAAAGATAAAAAAAAAACAAAAGAAACATAATTATGTATTACTAGCTGTTGCCCGCGACTTCGTCCGCGTAGATTAATGACTTCTGACAGAATTAACCAGAATCAATTCAGTGCCCAAGTAAGATTTACCTATTTTGAAATGATTTATCGTAGTTTCAATAAATAAATAATCCCGCAGGTATCTTACCAGTACAGTGCCCGATCACGTAAGGTTTGAGTAATAAAAACTATTCTATCGACTATTGTTGTACCCAATCTTTCTAGAATAAGTTCAGTGGTTAAGAGTAAGAGAGTCCTGGGGCATTGACGCATAGTTCCCGTTCTCGTGAGACATCTGTGAAAAAACTATCATACGTTACCCAGGTCCTAAATCATCGTTTTACCGAATGTAATTCAAAAAGATTCAATGATTCTAAATTCAACGGCTAAGAAGATTTATACAAACTCTCATTCCCTATTTTATCCCCTTAGGGGTGGAATTTATCAAAATCCTTTCTAAAGAGATACCTATGTCATAGTAACTTTATGCATGCAAAGTCTCAGCCCGGTCAATTTAAAACTGGCAAAGTATCATACAAACTTTCACCCCCTATTTTACCCACTTTGGGGTGAGAATGTTCAAAAACCTTTCTAAAGGGACGTTTACGTCATAATATCCATCTGCACGCCGAATTTCAACCCGATCGGTGTAAAACTGACAAAGCTTCATACAAACGTTCATCCCCTATTTTACCCCCTTAGGGGTGGAAATTATCAAAATCCTTTCTTAGCGGTTGCCTATGTGATAACATCTATCTGCATGTCAAATTTCAATCCGATCGATTTAAAACTGACAAAGTCTCATACAAACTTTCATCCCCTATTTTACTCCCTTGAGGGTGGAAATTATCAAAATCCTTTCAAAGCGGATGCTTACGTCATAACATCTATCTGCATGCCAAATTTCAACCTGATCGGTTCAAAACTGACAAAGTCCCATACAAACTTTCATCCCCTATTTTACCCCCCTTGGGGGTGGAAATTATCAAAATCCTTTCACAGCGGATGCTTACGTCATAACATCTATCTGCATGCCAAATTTCAACCCGATCAGTTAAAAACTGACAAAGTTTCATACAAACTTTCATCCCCTTTTTTACCCCCTTGGGGGTGGAAATTATCAAAATCCTTTCTTAGCGGATGTCTACGTCATAACATCTATCTGTATGCCAAATTTTAGCCCAATCTGTCCAGCGGTTTGGGCTGTGCGTTGATAGATCACTATGTCAGTCAGTCAGTCAGTCAATCACCTTTGAATTTTATATATATAGATTTAAGATTTATATATATAGATGAAACTACTACAATAAGTTGCTTATATAAGAAAAATTTGACAGAGTGATAGAATTTTGTGGCAATAAAGAATTTTAAGTTTACGGAAAATTAGTAGTATAAATTATTTAGTTGTGAGGGGAACCTGTCTTTCTAATTTCTAAATATTAGATTGAAAAATCCGCATTTAGCAAGGGTGGTGATAAACGCAACCTTCTCCTTTTGAGGAGATGCTTTTGCATAGCAGTGGCTACTTATTGGCTGATGATGATTAAGGATAATTTTGTCCTATGAAATTGCACTGTAAAAAAAAACCGTAATATTTTTTGTCGACATTGAATAATTTTGAATTTGATCAGAGAACGTAGTCAAATATTACTATAATTTATTAAAAAGGGACGAATTGTGAACCACGAATATAAATTGATGGAATGACGTTTTAAAATTAAATTTCAGGAAGCTTTCAACCAAGCACAAGCTGAAAAAGAAGGTCGTATTCTCCCGGGCGAAGGCGTCGACCAGGAGTATGACAATACGCTGCAACTTATCAAGGGAATTGAAGAAGAGCTGAAGGACTACCTCAGTCAACAGGAGAAATACTTCAAATGTCGGGTAATTCATTGAAATCCAATGTCAAAACTATACAACTCCTATCGTAGCTGATAAAGTAACATTCAGAGTACGGAAGATAAAGCCAAACACAATACCATTTAGTTAATTCAATATCCACGCATCACGTATGCAATGGACGCTAGTGTTGCAATTCAACAGTATGATTGTAATAACTATCGTGAGACATACTAAATTAATTAAAAATCGCGGGGTAGGCTGTGCGACATCGCCGCGACCGCGCACGCGATGAAACCCCTACCCTTCTGTGGTTCGAAATTTTTAGTATGAAATTTCACTGATAACTGACAATTCTTTGATAACATGCACTACCCAACACAAAAAGAATTATTCAAATTGGATCAGTACAATCTCTTTAGCTTTATTCGTATATAATACATAGGTTATGTTAATGATATACATTCCAGTTATCATACGTGGGCACAGACAAGAAGAGGTATCAAATAGAAGTACCACAGAGCGCGGCCGCCAAAGCCAGCGCCGATTACAATCTGGAAGGCGCAAGAAAAGGATACAAGAGATTCTCTACTTGTGAGACTAAGGTATGTATTGAAGTTTTACATTTAAAATGATTACTTTCGAGAAGTGAATTGTTTCGATTGAAACGAGAACACGTTCGACGCTCTGATTGATTGATTCGTTGGAGTCGGCCAATCAGAGCGCCGGACGCTTACTCGTTTAGATTACTGTAAACGTAAAATAAACTAGTACTAAGCCTACTCTTGATTGATTGATTCATTGGAGTAAACCAATCAGCGCCGAACGCGGTCTCGTTTCGATCTCGTTAAACATATAGGGTGATGAACGATCTCGAAACGCTGGAAAAAAAAATAGTTTTTTACAATTTTAATATTTTTTGTTTTCTTGTTATTCATGCAACATCAGCCTTGAGCAGTTTATTACAACTATTGTTACATGAAAGAAACATCTAATTTGTTATTTTATGAATATGAAACTTTTTTTGCCATCATCTGTCGGCGTTTATCGAGAGGGTTCCGTTTACATTGTGTATAATTCGGAAGAAATAATCACGCTAGCACAATACAAGTTATTTATTAAACTATAATTATAACTAGATAATTGTATTGTGGACCTGATTGAAAAAGGGTAACCTATGGAGTTTCTTGCTCGTTCTTCTTCATAGGAATCTACACCTTGGAGTGAACAAATAATCTCACTTTAAATTCCTTATTGATTTTTAACCCGTCATTGTCTAAACGTGGATTCACTCGAGACACAATGTATTTTCTATTTTGTTTCGTATGCACCGCATTCAAGTTGTTAAAAGTGCCTTCATAGTCTAATTAAAATAAATGATTTTGACTTTGATTAATTGTTTGTAGGACCTCCTGGCCCGTATGATGGCAGCAGAAGAACAGAAATCAAACGTACTGAAAGACTTGAGTCGTAGAATATTCGAGAAGTTCTCCTCGCACTACAACCAGTGGGAGACGGCGGTGCAATGTTTGTCTACACTCGACATACTGCTGGCGTTCACTGAGTTCGCTAGACAACAGAGCGGGGATATATGTCTGCCTGAAATTACTTTTGAAGAGGACCAGAAGGTATGTTAACTTAAATTTAGAAAGTAAAAGATACGTGTCTAATATTTTTAAATAATTATTTAGATTAGGTATGATTATGGTAGATTTTAATCTACCAGACGGACATTAAAATAAAAATTAGTCATCTACCTACCCTATTGCGTTTCAGTACACTTTTAACCTAGATACGCGGGCGAAGACGCTGACAGAAGTTAATATTGTATCCATCATGAATTGATAACTATCTAATATTTTTTCCAGCCATATCTAAACATCGTGGAAGGCCGCCACCCCTGTATATCTAACGTGGTGGACTTCATCCCCAACGCCACCCAGCTGGGTTCGGCGGGCGCCAGCTTGTTACTGTTGACTGGCCCCAACATGGGAGGCAAGTCCACGCTCATGAGGCAGGCCGGCCTCATCACGGTTCTCGCGCATTTAGTGAGTATATCATTATGTTCAAATTCTCAATTCTCTAAAGCGCGCATCCCACGTGTTACTTCTTTTGTGTTGCGGGTGTGCATGGGCAGGCGCCGATAGCTTAATGTTAAGTGATCCGTCTGCCCGCTAAAAAGTAAAATAATGTTTAAATGTGGTGTGTGTTACCCAGGCCAGATGTTGTCGGAAATGGTCATTTGAATCTTAGTTGTGCGGCTTCTGTAATTGTTGCGCACAATTTTAAATTTGTTGCGCTTATAGTTTTTAATTATTTCACAAAAACATTTCCTGCTGGGGTACCGTTACCCCAGCCAGACCTTTTTGTATCTAATGGGAATTTTTAAACAATTACTAGCTATAAAATTAGTTGTCTAGATGAAGTAAATGTTGCGCCTTATTTTGTATTTGTTCTTTCATAGGTTGCAAAGTTATTCTAGATTCTGCTGGGGTAACGTTTTTGGTTATAATAGATCTTTGAAATGGTTGAGCGTATTCTTATCATATTTTGTACATGGCTTTATAGGAATTAGTTTAAATTTGTTCTGCAATAAAATAACCAAAATAATACATAGCTCAAAGGTTATTTCATTAAATAGAAAAACACTTCAATTGGTCCCAGCACTCTCAAAAAGAGTTTAAGTATTTAACAAGTTATGATGATATTGAGTTCTTAACGAGCATGGTCTTGATGCGGGCGGTGTTATTTGGCCACTGGATTGGATATATGAACTGAATGTTATGTCAATAATTATTTGTTTAATTCAGTTGTACATCAATAAAATAACCTTTAAAAGGTGTGATGTTATATTAAACTATATTTTAGTAAACGATTTGATTCCTTAAAAACAAAACAATTTCTAAGAACAGGGTTAAGTAACTATTAGAATTGCGTACTCACTTACTAGTCGAATAGTGCTTAGGTTATTCAAATTGCGACTCTATACACATGAATGTAAAGTTTTGAATTCTTAATTTTCTCAGGGTAGTTATGTACCAGCTGAAGAATGCAAGCTAAGTCTGGTGGACCGTATCTTTACTCGCCTGGGTGCGTCGGACGACATCTTCTCTGGCCAGTCCACTTTCTTAGTGGAGATGAATGAGACCGCCGCAATAGTGACGCATGCCACTCTACACTCACTTGTGTTACTCGACGAGTTAGGTGAGTTAATAATTTCGACCAAATTAGTTACCATAAAAGCGGTTCTTATGAGTTAATCTTAAAAGATAGACATATAGTGTCGCGGATATAGATCATTTTAAGACGAATAATTCATTCATACATTTATTTTGTGTATCTTGAACTGTATTCATATATCATACACCCTCAAAGATGAATAATTTTCCCCGTTTTTACACATTTATCACGGTTTCAATAAATAGACTATCCAACACAAAAAGAATTATTCAATTCGAATAAGTAGTTTCGGAGATTAGCGCGTTCAAACAAACAAACAAAAAAAACAAACTCTTCAGCTTTATAAAATTAGTATAGATAATTTTACGGCTTCTGTAATTGTTGCGCACATTTTTAAATTTGTTGCGCTTATATGTAGTTATTTAAATTATTTCACAAAAACATTGCCTGCTGGGGTAACGTTACCCCAGCCAAACCTTTTTCTTTCTAAAGGGAATATTTAAATAATAACTAGCTATAAAATTAGTTGTCTAGGTGAAGTAAATTTTGTGCCTTATTTTGTATTGGTTCTTTCATCGGTTGCGAAGTTATTCGAAATTTTGCTGGGGTAACGTTTTTGGTTTTGCTAGATCTTTGAAATGGTTAAGCGGATTCTTATCATATTTTGTACATGGCTTCTTAGGAATTAGTTTAAATTTGTTCTGCAATAAAAAAACCAAAATAATACATAGCTTCATTAAATAGAAAAACACCTCAATTGGTTCCAGCACCCTCAATAAGAGCTCTATAGACTTACTTTAAACGTTATTCTAAAGCTTGTAACTGCCTTTAAATGTATGTAAAGTTTCATTAGTATCTTGTATGTATTTAACAAGTTATGATGATATTGAGTTCTTCACGAGCACGGTCTTGATGCGCGTGGTGTTATTTGGCCATGGATTGGATAAATCATCAAAACCAAGTCCACAACAATTCTAAGGCAAAGTTAAAGGTAGACGTCAAAGTTATAAGCAAGGCAATATAATTTCAGGGCGCGGCACATCGACATACGACGGCACGGCGCTCGCGTCAGCAGTGTGCGCGGAGCTAGCCGAGCGAAGTTGTCGCGTCATATTCTCTACGCACTACCATTCTCTGGTGCACCACTTGTCCTCACATCCCGGCATCATGCTGGGACATATGGTAAGCAGATTTTTTCACTATCATCAACATATCAGCCATAGGACGTCCACTGGTGAACATAGGCCTCCCACAATGACTTTAACACCACTAAATTGCAAATACCTTAAGTAGATTCAAAACGAGGTAAGGACATAGCTTTGTAGGTTATATAGGTATATCACTACGAGAGTATTAGCTATTACAAGGTAGATCTTTAGTGCGAGGTAGATTACAAATAGTTTTTGTTCCATACGGGAATCGAACCCGCGACAAGTTGCCCAGTGCTGCGTTAGTCATGCAGCCATATATGATGTCATATACTTTAATGCTCATACTGAATACTAACCATCGTTTACAGGCCTGCATGGTAGAAACGGACGAATCGGCGCCAGACAGCGAAGACCATATTCCGGAAGAAACAATAACATTCCTATACAAACTGTCTCCGGGTGCTTGTCCAAAATCCTACGGTTTCAACGCAGCCCGGCTAGCGGGCATACCTAAAGAAATCACTCTCAAAGCACATCAAATATCCAAAAATCTTGAAAAAGAAGCTACGTGTGTCCGCGCCTTTAGAGATATTCTCAAAATTGAGGACAACCCTAAAGATGTCAGAGCAATGTTGGCAGCCCTGAGTATTTAGTTATGGCAACCATGAATCTCATCTCTACAAAATGTGCCAGTATTTTTATAAGTGTTGTTTTAGAATTTACCTTTAAGTTTTGATGCGATTTTTATACTTACTCATAATTATTAGAGTTGGAGAATTGAGTAAACTCAATTTCCAAGTTAATGAGCTTGTGATAACGTCTAATTGTAAACAATATTACCTCCTTGATTATTTCAATGAATGCTGTCCTTATAATTATATTATTCCTTAACATTCTGTTTCCGCGACATGATTATCGTTGATTGTATTCCTGGAATCGGATGTTTGTTATAAGTTGATATAATTTTGTGATGAATCGTAAACTTGATTAAGAACCCACCTGTTATTGGATATTAAACCATTTTTATATAAAAAATAAGCATTTTTATTTAATCATAGTGTAAGAAAGGGTAAAGTATAACTTATACAGAATCTACAAATCAATGTACGTATCTGGGGGCACGGCAGTGTCCTCGTCAAGTCGAGCGCAAAGCAAACACTGCCGTACCATCCTTTACTGGAACCATTTCGCCACATTTTCACATATGAGAACCGCTTGATAAGACCAGAACGCAATTTTTTTTTATCATCCAGTAAGCCTAAGTAATAATCACACACTTAACATCCAAAATTTAAGTCTGTCTGTAGTCATTTAATTCCAAAGGTAAGCGAAAGCAAAGTTTCGCATTTATGACACTCATTCACTCACTCATGATCATCGAAATAGACCTGGTACTGCCCATTAACTCCTTAAGCTGAAATTTGGTACAGAGTTAGGGTTTAATGGCCACATACATGAAGGTTACATAAAAAATAGGATAATTGAAAATCTCGATTACCTGGTGACCCTGGTTAGAAGGCACAAGAGCCCAACCAAACTATTAGAGATTGACATGTACTTGCTTTTACAAAAAATATTCAACTTGGTGGACCGCTCCATTTCATGTCAAAAATCAAACGTCTGAATAATCATCAGCAGGTCTCAGCTGTATTAGAGATACGGTAGTGCCCTCTTTTACCATTGGTACAAAAAATTGGACTGTCATTGCAAATCCAGCGTCGTGGGACACGTCTTCAAATTTAATCTAGCCTTTAGCGCCATTGCTGGCCACCCTTTCTGCTTTTAATACGAATATGTATAGATCGTGATGGCCCGGAGGTTTAAGACGCCCACTTCTCATGCATGAGGGTGCGGGTTCGAAACCTACCAACGGCAAGTACCTATGTGACTTTTTCCGAGTTATATGTACTTTCTAAGATTATTTAGACACCACTGACAAACGGTGAAGGGAAAACATCGTGAGGAAACCTGAACTTATAATTTCTAATTGTAAGTTTGAAATCGCCAACCCGCATTGAGCAAGCGTGGTGATTAATGCTCTAACCTTCTCCGTGTGAGAAGAGGCTTTGCTCAGCAGTGGGCATTTATAGGCTGTTGATGATGATGATGATGTATAGGTAAAATAGAGTAAAACTGGTGTGCGTTACCCAGGCCAGATGTTGTCGAAAATGGTCATTTGAATCTTATAGATAATTAGTTGTGCGGCTTCTGTAATTGTTGCGCACAATTTTAAATTTGTTGCGCTTATAGTTTTTTAATTATTTCACAACAACATTTCCTGCTGGGGTAACGTTACCCCAGCCAGACCGTTTTCTTTCTAATGGGAATTTTTAAATAATTACTAGCTACAAAATCAGTTGTGTAGATGAAGTAAATGTTGTGCCTTATTTTGTATTTGTTCTTTCATCGGTTGCGAAGGTTTTCGAGATTCTGCTGGGGTAACGTTTTTGGTTTTGCTAGATCTTTGAAATGGTTAAGCGGATTCTTATCATACTTTGTACATGGCTTCTTAGGAATAAGTTTAAATTTGTTCAGCAATACAAAAAACCAAAACAATACATAACTTCAAGGTAGAAAAACACTTCAATGGGGATGATGACAGGGTATGAAAATTAAAAATATAATTAGTCCGTAAGTTAGGTAATGAAAAAATATTAGACACGTATTTTTTTATTTTGTCGTATAATAAAACAATACTTAGATAAAACGAATCAAAGTTTAGGAGTGGGGGCTAAAACGTCATTCCTTAGTATAAAATGTACTGAGAAGTGACGTCACGCGACATTTCAAATCAATATATCTTCGAAACTATTCGTTTCTGTGAGAAAATAAAAATACGTGTTTAATAGGCAAAAGTACATTTATTGCTCATTAAAATCACCGAAAGTTACATTATCCACATTAAACTCTAATACAGATCGGTACAGGAAAGTTCTAGATTAAAAAAATGGCGACGCGACTTAGAGCCGCGGAGGATTCTTCAACACGTCCGTACGCGTCAGTGGTCGGGGCTCTCTCTCCTCCTCCACTCGCACCCCTGCGCTGGCGCGCGGGGTAGCGGGTGGCGGGAAGGGGCGGTCGCGAGCGCGCGCCTATTGGCTTCTAGCGTTACGTTATTACCACAGATATTAATACCATAGACTAGGTTATCTTTATTTTTAAAACCCCCGTTACATCCTCCCCCTCTAGCCTAACTAAGTGTCCCCGCAGTTGGGCTAGTCTAAATATCTACGCGGTCTGCCGCGCTTGCGTTTCTCGCGAACCGGATGTTCTATTTGACCCGCGAAGGGCGTGAGGTGCGAAACGTGATATTTCCCTAAGTCCGACCCGGTTTGTACGCTCTCCAAACCGTAAGTGGTTGGGCTAAAAACTTTCCCTATCTTATACGGGCCATCGCGACGAGGTATAAACTTCGCGGACTGTCCGCGGGCTGCGTCGTTAGGTCCTTGCGTTTTTAACAGAACAAGGTCACCTACCTCGTAATTTGACGATGGCCGTCTCTTCTGGTCAGCGTTCTGCTTCTGACTGGCTTGCGCTTTCTCATGTATATCCCTGGCCTCGTCTAGGGTCGCGGCCAACTTCCGTAGATAGGGCGTAATACTGGGCACGAAGTTGTCATGTTCTATGACGGCTCTCATGTCTACCTTGGGATCAGTAGGGCCCCTCAACTCTCTCCCGAAAGTGAGGTACGCCGGGGAATGTCCCGTGCTACTAGTGATAGCTGAATTCATAGCAAACCTTACTGAGGCGAGATGTAAGTCCCAGGTTGCATGGTCTTGGCCCACAAGTATGGCTAGTTGCGGTTTCAAATCGCGATTCTTCCGCTCTATCGGGTTGGCCTCCGGGTGATAGTAGGGTGTGAGCGACTGGCTGATACCTAGGATGTGACATACCTGTTGCATGACGTCGCTCACGAACTGCACGCCATTATCGCTGATAAGGCGGCGCGGCACTCCATACCTGAGGAAGACCTCCCCGACAAGCGTCCGAGCACATTCGACGCTGGTGGCGCTCTCCAATGGGAATAATTCTACCCAGCGCGAACAGACGTCTTCCACAATCAACACCCACCTGTTTTTCCTAGGAGTCTCTACGAGTGGCCCAAACAGGTCTACTGAGACCACCTCGAAACGTCTTGATACGGCAGGGGTTTGCAGTAAACCTGCAGGTTTGCGATTATTAGCCTTATATCTTTGACAAGGCACGCATTCTTTTATATAGTTGGCGATGAACGTTCGCATGCCGGGCCAATAATACCTAGCACGAACGCGGCTTAAAGTTCTGTCCACACCAAAGTGGCCAGCTGTCGGCGCATCGTGTAGATCAGCCATAACCTGCTTGCGTTCATGTTCAGGGACAACTAGGCAACAGTCTTCTCCGTCGTCAGACTCCAAGCTGTACCTGTACAGGATACCGTCAGATATGGTGTATCCGCGATCAGACCACGGTCTCCCCCTGGAGGGTTCGTCGGATTCCATATCCTCAATAATTTTGCAAACCTCTGGGTCCATCAGCTGATTGCTGCGGATATCACCACTGCTTCTCTTCGGCATATCCACGACGGTCATCCGCAGGTCACACTCATCCTGGTTGCCTTCACAAACTGGTCGCGACAAGGTATCTGCGACCACGTTTGAGCGGCCGGGTGTGTACTCAATGCTGAGATCAAATTCTTGCAGAGTTAAAGCCCATCTGGCCAGTCTACCGCTAGGCGACCTTTGACTCATCAGCCACCGTAAGGGCTGGTGGTCCGTCCTAACGATGACCTTCGCGGTCTCCACATACCCGCGGAACTTGCCAAGTGCCCACACGACAGCGAGTGCCTCTCGCTCGGTCGTGGAATAGTTCCTCTCGGCGCTAGTGAGGAGCCGACTCGCGTATTCGATCGGCCGCTCGTCATGACCCTCCCCCTGCATGAGAACAGCTCCGAGACAATAGGCGCTGCTATCAGTGCAAAGGGTAAAAGGTTTTGATTCGTCCGCCTGGCGGAGAATAGGAGCAGAAACGAGAAGGGACTTGATGCGCTCAAACGCCTCCTGCTGTTCAGTGCCCCATTGCCAAGCACTTGACTTCTTCAGGAGGTTAGTTAGGGGTCTCGCGATTTCTGCGTAATTATTAACAAAACGTCGGTACCAACTCGACGTTTGTAGGAAGCACTTCAATTGCTTAACATTCCGAGGGGCGGCCATGTTGTCAACGGCTGCAGTCTTGTCAGGATCCACCTGGATTCCACCTGGGACGATGACGTGTCCTAGGAATTTTACACTTTCCCTTGCAAAGACGCTCTTGTCCCTGTTAACTCGTAACTTAAACATGGCAAGTCGATCGAAGACCGCCTCCAGATCGGCCAGGTGCCTCTCGAAAGGGCCCGGTGACAGCAAAATAAGATCATCCAGGTACGCCAGGAGCTCTACTCCCTTCAGATTGGAGCGGAACCGATCCATCATCCTCTGAAAGGTAGCTCCGGAATTCCGCAACCCCATCGGCATTCGCTTAAATCTAAAGGTACCGAGTGGCGTTGTAAAAGCCGTCTTATCTTGGTCTTCTGGGGAAACGCTCACCTGATAGTACCCTGAGCGAAGATCAAGAGTAGTCATATACTCACTGGTTTTGGCGGCATGCAGTATGTCTTCGATACGCGGCAGGGGGTACCGGTCGGGCTCGGTTACCTCGTTGAGTTTCCGGTAATCCACACAAAGTCTCCAACTGCCGTCCTTCTTACCTACGAGTACGACATTGGAGGCCCAAGGTGACTCGCATTCTTCAATGATGTCGTCTCGCAGCAGCTTATCAAGCTCCTTCTGCAAAGCCTCCTTCTTATTTTGCGACATCCTGTACGGTGGACTAGCGATCGGTTCCTGTTGTGGACTTACCTTTATACGATGCAACGCGAACTCAGTTGCCGGGCCGTCGCGCGCAAACTGCGACGCGCGGTCTCCGATGAACCTGTTAAGGGTCTGTCGCTGCTCGGGGTTTAACTTACAACCTTCGTCCGGTCGCAGCGCTATGTCATCGGAGGACCCAGTATGTAGTAGACCGGTGTCGGCACCATCGGCAGGATTCAAAGTATAGGAGTATACCAGCTCATAGCGTTCCAGACTGTCTGAGAACGACCATGTACGTTGGGCGACGTCTATTACTACACCGGCCCGGGCTAAAAAATCTACGCCTAAAAGTGTTCGGATATCACTGCCGGGCAACACCAGGAACTGGCATGTCACCCGCCGTTCTGCAATGATGACCTCTGTCTCGGCTGACAGCAGGTCCCGCCATCCTTGTGTGCCGTCGGCCAGGCGCACGTAACGTTTTGTTTCGGTAAATGTAACTCCCGAGTTTACTAAAATTCGGTATAATAGGGGACTCGCAATGCTGTGCGTGGCGCCGGTATCTACTATCGCCACACCACTACGGCCCATAACACTTATATTCACCATCGGATGGTCGTTGCACATACTTGCGTTAGTAATAATTACGCATGAATCAGTATCGACCCTACTATTAATATGACTACTATTCCTAACATCGACGTTATTTATACAAAAATCTATATCAACATTGTTGAAAGATGTTTTGCCGTCGGGTTTCGTCGTTGTCTTTAAGCAAACATCGCATTTCGACCTCACGACGCCCTGCTTGCCACACCCGTAACAACGTACTTCCTTGGGTGCTGTATTATTACTTCCACTGGAAATAGGTTTCTCGCGATTACGACACTCGTCACTAACATGCCCAAAAAGCTTGCAATAACTACAACGCGGTCTATTTCTGTTGTTGCAACGCGACGCGGTCGCACTCGTGGCAGCGCAATTCGATTGCGTGAGAACACGGTCGGTAGTAGCGATAGTGGTCGAATTACTTTCGCGTATTTTATTGGTATTATTCACCTTAGACGCTTTGTAGGTATCCTCCGCGATCCTAGCCTTATATAATAGGTCGTCTAACCTACGAACACTATCACGCGGGACTCGTTTCACTACGCGTCGATGCAATAATCCGTAACAAATGTCAACTTGCAAAGTTTCATCTAAAGAATACGGTAACTTTGCGATTAACGCGCGCACTTTACACAAAAATGTCTCTGCACGTTCTTCTTGTTGTTCCCTGGCGAAGATCTCGCGCAGGATGAGGTGCGCGGGCTGCGCCACGCCGTACATCGCACGGAGGCGCGCGATCGCGTCCGTCCACGTAGGTACCGACGCTTTTACGCCGCGCCACCACACGGCGGCTTCGCCCTCCAGTAGCATGGGTAACCCACGCAGGGCGTGCTCGTCGCTCACCGCTGCACACTCCTTGTAGACCTCGACGGCGTCCAGGAATGCTTCCAGGACCTCAGCGTCCGGGGAGGTCCCGTTGAATCTCACCGTGCACTTTGTGAAGTTAGCGTCACTGCACGGCGGAGCCGCGACGGCGGTATCTCCGCCGGTCGCGTTCGATGATGGAGAGGGCCCGACTGGAGTGGATGCCCTGAAGTCGCCGCCGGATCCCATCAGCGTGCTAACGAGACTCCTATTAGCTTCCACTTGCGCACGCGTAATCGTCTCGATTAGCGTGGATAAAAAGTCTGGGGTAATTTGGGGAGCTGGATGTGTCGACCTCGAGCCGGCACTCGCGGCGGCGTCCGCGTGGCCGCGCTCGGCGACGCTCTCCTGTTCAGTGAGCGTGACGTTTCCCTCGTCTTCTCCGTGCTGTTGCCGGAGGGCTTCACCTCTCCTCGTTGTCGGCATCTTCACGTTATTGATGACAACGGTAAGGTGGCGAGTGGATTCGGGTCAGTAGGTACTTTACCCGCGGTCACGTAGGCACTGGATCATTCGTAACGGTCGAATACGGTTCGGCCACTAGCTTGGGCGCCAGTTTAATAGGCATGAGTACATTTATTGCTCATTAAAATCACCGAAAGTTACATTATCCACATTAAACTCTAATACAGATCGGTACAGGAAAGTTCTAGATTAAAAAAATGGCGACGCGACTTAGAGCCGCGGAGGATTCTTCAACACGTCCGTACGCGTCAGTGGTCGGGGCTCTCTCTCCTCCTCCACTCGCACCCCTGCGCTGGCGCGCGGGGTAGCGGGTGGCGGGAAGGGGCGGTCGCGAGCGCGCGCCTATTGGCTTCTAGCGTTACGTTATTACCACAGATATTAATACCATAGACTAGGTTATCTTTATTTTTAAAACCCCCGTTACACGTGTCTAATGTTTTTAAATAATCTATCAGACGGACATTAAAATAAAAATAAGAGCTGAGCTAATTATCTATAAGATTCAAATGACCATTTTCGACAACATCTGGCCTGGGTAACGCACACCATTGCAACAATCTGTCGCCAGATCCTCTGTTTATTTAATTCACTTTTTCCTAGCCGCAGTTTGATATCTCCAATGGGTAGCGGTACCAGGGATTAACAAATAAAAAGAGCCATAAATATTTTGTTCACTTTATTACATAATAATTGTACTTAAATTACAAAACCATTGCACATCTCGTCACGTAGACACTTCAATAATACTTTGAATTTATCTACTTATTTACATTACTAATATAATTTTAAGCTTCGACTAACATTTAAAAAAATATCCGAATTAATTTTGTAATAATCCTGACTATACTACAAATATAGCAATATAATTGTACAATAAATGCACCTGTGATAACTGATAACTTATCATGTAAAAAAATATGACTAGTATTCTATTTCGATGAAGATTTTAGTATTTTTTTGGGAGTATCATGATTTATGATAAATTACAATGATTGACAGACTGTCGCATGTCGATTGTCGATAATAATGTTACTACGTTTATACTCTAAAAAAACAATACTTCCTACAGTCAGGTAAAAAACAAATGAAATCAAGTAGGTATATGTTTTATATGATATTCAATCGTTTGGATCGTTCTTAGATTATACAATCTTCGCAATTCACAAAACCTTTCATTCATTTTGCAATATATAAAACCTGTTATACGTACCACATAAATAGAAACACTCTTGATTCCTCTTACTGAAAATTTTAACACATAACTAAATAAACTTTGAATAACATCTATTTCAAAAGTAGCTCATAATAAAAGGTTAATTTTAATAAAAATATAAACTACATTACTGTCACATTTTTGTTGCTTTGAGACCAATTGAAAAATGTGAGACCATATCAAATCCATAAATTTAATTTACAACAACAAAATTCAGGTTATTATATAACGCTAATCTGCATGTGAGTACTTACATTAAAATAATAGGTACGTAGTATCAATATTTCATAGTTTTGGATAAATAAGTAAAAAAAATATAAATGTCTTTAAAAAATAAATTACAATTCCGACATAACAACTAAAATAACAAGTAGGTAACCCACTTTCTAATGTTCCGGGAATTTGTGAATAACTATGTCTAAAATTACCATTTATTGTTTACTTTATGATAAGAACAAGCAAATAAACTAATAAAGTAAGATAATTTAGAAAAGAAAATTACGTCAAGAGCAATACTTTTTTATTTATTCAGTTTTAAAGTTATCGCGCGGATCATTGTGAAATTAACGCTAAAAGTTTAATATGTTAATAACTATTCATCATCCTTTTATTCGACAATAATGTCGGAAATGATCGGTTCTATAACCCCATACGAGATCGTGCTCTAATAACACATCGCTCTGTACACATAATAGATTTGTATCATCACATAAAGTTGAGATTTCATAATCTGATTAAATTGTAAGTAGATTAGCTCTCTAGAACTGCTCGCGGCTTAGCATGCTCTTTAAACTGTCAAACACCAAGCGGTCACCGGTGACCGCGACCTATTGTTCTTTAATTGTGTCTATAAAACTGGTACTCGACGAGTTAAGGGGTTGAAAGCTGATATAAAAAAATATGCACTTATCAGTCACAATTAGTCCACATACCAATTTTTAACGTTCTACCTTGAAAATTGCGGAATGTGCCCCTAATTAGGGAAGTAGGGGGGTTAAAAGACACAAAACGTAGCCCATGTCACTTTCCATCCTTTCAACTATCTTTACTTGAATAATAACGTCAATTCGCAGCTCCGTTTTGCCGTGAAAGACGAACAAATAAAGAGACAGACACACTCTTTCGCATTTATATTATGTATATTAATTAATAAAGTAATAATAATGAAAAAATATGTTTTATTTCGTCCCTGCATTAAAAGCGCTATTTACACTGCACATAATATTATGTACCGTCAAGATATACTTCCTCATTATAAAAGTTTCATAGAATATATAAAATGGAAAACGTAAATTATCATTTTGTTAAGTAAAGAATAAGATTTAGGGAGTTGTTGATAAATATTAAATAGAAAGCTAATTAATTACTAAGAAAAAATATAACAAACTGAACGCTTCTTACTTCTACTTCGACTTTGAAGTCAGTTAAAATTCGTTTTAAAAATAATATACAAAATTAAAACTACTACTTATGCAACTTTCATTTATGAACTAACCTAGACCGACTATCGCGAGTCCCGACAAAACAGTCGCAAGTCAATCTTTAATAGATTTGCAACCTTATCTTTTTGTTAATACAAGTTCAAAATTGATAATTGTACGAGACGGACTTAGCCACCGATCTTTGCCGTATGGGCTACTAGCGACTTCTAGTCTTGAACATCAGCCTCACGTGCTATCAATCTGGACTCCATAACAGTTACAAAAAATGAACTACCTAACTAATAAAAAATCTCATTTACCTAGAGATTCATGAATCATGCTCCATTGAAATAAAAATTAGATTTAGGTACAAGCGATTTTGATAACTATGCCGTAGACATAAAGATGATATTTGAGCAGAACTATAATATGGAACCCATGCTTTCTTCGAGAATTTAACATTGAAGAACGGACGGAAATATGAGTTCTACTTTTTAATTTAAAATCTATGAGAGTTTATTTAGTGAAGGTAGAAACTAGAAAGGTTTGAAGATAATGTAGTCTTTAAATAATATATTCTAGACAAAATATGGGATTCAACTTCGCTAGTCGATCGAATGCATAATTAAAAAAATAAATGTACGGGGTCGACACTGGCATTCGACAAGTTATGTCAAACCCATTTATAATTCTTTAGGGAGACCAGTTAATAAGAATCAATGCTAATTCCAATTTACCGAAACAAAATATATACTTTATCTCGAACGCAACAAAAGTAGAAATCGGTTGACAAAGTAGTAAATAAGATTTTTGTATAATATAGGTACATATATATAATTGTTATTTCAAATGGAGCATAATAGTATAAAATTAACATAAATTTTAATAATATTAAGTACCAAATGAGAAATATTTCCCAAAATAAAATTATTATATATAATATTTACATGGCGTAATTTAATTCGTGGGTTTTGCCTAAGTACTTAGTTTAACTAATTGCATTACGATGCGTGTGCTTAAAATACATTTAGGGCCAGTTTCAATAATCTGTAGTTAGAAATTTGATACTGCCGAGTCCCTATGCGGTCACCGGTGACCACTCTCCAGTTCCTCAATTTTAGAGCTTATTATCGACGTTTAGAGACTACTTTTGTATGAACGAATGTTGTGGATTTACGTACGATATTCAAGTGATTCACCTCTTATATGTATATGAGACAATAGAAAACACATTGTCTCGCGTAGACCTGTGTTCCGGTATACAAGTTAAGCTCCATACAAATCTTGTCGAAATTCTATCCATAGCAAGCAAGTGCACAAATCGATAAGTTATAGAAACCAACCAGTCGTATTAATAGAACGTTTCGTTCGAAATCACCCAAGAATTCAATTACACTATGTAATTATTTAAACCTATTAGCATTTACAATAAAACGCTGACCATTGAGATGGTGTGATCCATGACAGTCTCAAACTAAATAAATGTTCTATATACACTTTGAATTTTACAACTGGGTAGTCGTCTGCATTTGTTCAACAAAATCAAAAATGGACAAAAGACAAAATAATCATATTGGCAAGTAAATTAATTATATTAAAGGAATGCAAAACTTGAGATACGACGTCATCGTCAACGAAGTGAATGTATAAGAAAGATATTTTATGTAAATAATAATAAAACAATGTCATTGTTCCATTTTACAAGCAAATTAAGCTCAATTTTGTCATCAAAAGGATTACTCCTTTTTCAGACTGAAAACAATGCAGATAACTACCCGATCGCATAGATATACAATTAGGAGCAAAGAATGGAGCCACTAGCGTTTTGTCTTTTTCAATTCTTGATCAAATATGATCTGATATAAGTATTTCATTATTTACTAACGTATGTCGTACTAAAGGCAATTTATTTATCTTTAAAATAAGAGCATATTATTGTATGAAGAATCTTTTTTTGAAGTTATAGATGGTTCTTTAAAATGAAAAAAAAAAGTCAGTGGCTTCGTTGTTTTGCTTCCAACTGTAATTATAATGTAATTCAGCATTATTTTTATTATATTTTTTGGTAAGGCGAAGCTTACGACCAAGTTATTTCCGTCTATAACATTCTATATTATATTCAGCACCATTTCCTCACATAACATAACCTATTCATACCTTTTTAGTGAGTTGTAAACGACCTATGAGTGCAGACCTGGTTAATAATGGCATTTATTAATAAATAAATATGGCTGCTTTTGTACTAGCGGGGCACACTACTCGTGCCTTATAAGATAGCAATACCCGATGTTCACAAGTAACTAACGCATTTGAGCACCTAACAAAGACAAAATAGTTTAAGTTAAATGAATGTATTAAGTTTTCATATTGAAAAAGCTTCACCTAACAAAAATACTCTTTCAATCCTAAACAATAACAATTATATTAATCTATCAATGCTCTCGACAGACCTGAAACACTTAACACGACGTAATAAATAAGGAAATACTATAAATCTAGTCTTACACATTCTCAGAAATGTCTTCATAACTATAATAATTTGAACGCAATTGTATTTCTTATTTCCGCTTATTGTACTTTTGATTTTAAGGCTTTAGATGTACTTAATAACGTGTAATATCCAGTGACCTAACTACGATAAGCTTTCAGCAAGTTTTGCTACTGATGTATGTAATACATAACATCACGCCTTTTATCCACGAAGGGTTAGATAAAGGTGTGAAAGAAAAGGGGGGGGGGGGGGGGTTCCGTGCTACTACTGAGATTTTTTTAAAACCCAGTAAAACTTTGCGTAATGTACGTAATATGTAACTCAAAATCGTGTTAAGTGTTAAAAGTCTTATCGGCAAAGATATCATCGGTCATATTTGCCTCAAGCCTGCACACTAGGCGGTCGTTACAACAGCCTATACTCATAGTTCATCGAATGAGGAGCTCTCTCGTTCATCGAAGGGTCGCGCCCTCTCGCCCCATCGCTCCCATCGCTCGGAACTCAGCAGAGACTCCGATTCCTCCTCTTCATTTGGTACAGGATACACGATGCCGTCCCCGAAGCTACACCGTCGATTTCATTCATTATGTTGGTCAAATTGAATCACGTCGTGCAGTTGGTGTTAGTGGTTGATTAAAAAAAAAAGGAATGCTATTTGGTCTTATAAAAATAGTGGGAAGCAAGCGTATTTACCTACCGTGGTTGTAAGCAATTTAGTGTTCCTTATACAAAAATTAAGTGCAATATTGTATGTAACTGAATGTTGTATAAAACTGACAATTCAAACATAAATTACCTATATACGTTTAATATATTAAATTGGCGAATAATTTGTAATTCATTATTAGGTAGGTACTATAAGATTCGAATCTACGAAGGGACGTAACTGGATATTAAAAGAATATGTCATGAAGATGTTGAAGCCATATTTCATCAAATTCATAATATGCTTGAAAAATATTATAGGAATTCATATTTATAAAAAAAATCCTTAGTTGAAAGACAAAAGTGTGATGACTGAACATCATTCAAGACACCAAAATCAATAAGAAGACAAATGAACAGAGGGTTTAGTATGAGTTTCTCAATCAAAACAAAACCGGGTTCGGCGCTCTGATTGGCCGGCTGCAAGAAGCCAACCAATCAGAATGCCAAATGCGGTCTCGTTTCTATTACTTTAAACGTAAAACGAACTTGTACTAAGACCACACACTTAAATGGTATAGAAACTTGGTCTTTTTTATATCTGTAGTAAACTTATGTGGCAGATGTTATTGCTTAATATTAATCACAACTTTACGCTTCTAAATGAGAATGTTAGTGACAGTAGTAAAAATAAATAAAACTATTATTACTCCTACGACGCAGGGTATAAGTTTATGACGATGTCTTTAAAAAGTATAATGAAAATCTATTCTGTTAGGGCAGGCAGTCTTTTTTAACCACGGAGCGCGTTCTAATGTGCAATTTTGTTTATCAAATCTATACGATCGAACAAAACTCTGTGATAATCCATTTCAGGTGACTTATATAATAATGAAATTCCAATTATATAGGTATGGGATGGAACTGCAAATACAATTAATATCAAAACGCACAGTTCAATTATCTTCATATTGTTCAAATTACTCTGTCCCAATCAACCATTCATACGTAACCTCACGCCTGTCTCCCATGGGGGTAGACAGAGACTATGGAACTCCAATCATTACCCATTCATTACATATTAAACTTCAATTATCTTCTTGAACGCCATATATAAGACATAATGGAAAATACATTGTAACTTGAAAACTGTCGAATAAATTATTTTTCTTTCTCACGTAGATCTATATACGTTCTGGCTCACAACGGGTTAAGGGTAAACCTTGTCACGAAGCCATTACTAAGTCAAGATTCTGAGACTAATAATTAAAAAAAAAAGAATTTGATTTAAAAAAACTGGCTAATAACTGCTAGTCGGACTCACGCACGAACCGTATCCGTACCATTCGTTCATTTAATCATTCGGGCAACAAACAGCATTAGCGACTTTTTTGTATGGAGACCCTGTTAAATATGTATTTTATTTTGTACTTTCTAAATGTCTTTCTAAATTCCAACTATCTAACTATCACTTTTCATGAGATACAGTCCTAGTGACAAACAGAGTGGGTTCCCGTTTTTACCCTTTAAGTACGGGACCCTAAAAATATTTACATGGTATGGTATTTCCAAGATCAAAATTAGCGAAATCGGTTCAGCCGTTCTGGGGTTTTAGCGACACGAATGAAAATTCATTTTTATTTAAGTACTAGCTTTTACCCGCGGCTTCGCTCGCGTCACAAAAGGATAAAAAGTAGCCTATGTGACATATACCAATACACAAAGCGCCATCTATACCAACACTTTTGTTTTTAATCAGGAATATCGTTTTTTCCGGGATAAAAAGTACCCTATTATTTAATCCAGACTTCTGACTTTACGTCTGCAAAAATTCAAAGCAATCGGTTGAGTAGTTACGGCGTGAAGGTGGAACAAACAAACAAACAAACAAACTCACTTTCAGATTTATAATATTATATAGTAAGGATATAGATTAGTGAACGCAGACCACAAGCATCCTTGAATCGGGTAACAAATATATGTAAACCTTATAAGGTCTATAGCCAGTACTGCCCAATATACAAAATAAATCATCATTACAACTTCGTAAACTCAACGCCATAACTCCCCTTAAAATACCTCTACCGCGTTACGAAATCTATAAATACAAGCGCAAATCAATTGTCATTTTGCGCACACCCGCATCTACGACAAAGCATCCTAATCGTACGTAGCATGCAATATAACCTACGATGCTAACTACCTTCATAAAAAAAAGAAGTGAATGACATTAATTTGGAATCGTTATCAAAAAGGTTGGATGACGCCAATGAATGAAAAGCAAATTTAATTAGTCGAACGGATTTATTTATATATATATATCGTAATCGTAATAAAATATAGCGAAATGGAAAATGTATCCTTATACTATTTGCGGGACGGTCCTGCCCTTTCTAGGGCACAATCTCCATCTCTCAGTCTCGTGGCCCATCTCCGTGCTAAAATATTAATAAACGTTGCTTATTTTTATATAATTGCCGAATAGAATATAATTTTGAATAGAACAGCATATTAAAAACAAAGCGCGGGTGCTACATACGTTTTCGTTTAGTGTAAAGAAATTGTATTATAACTTTAGTTTCAAACATTTTGTTTCAATATTAATATATGAAACACAACAAACTCGTATTATAAGATTTTTTTTGCCCCACATTAGGGTTTTCTCCTGTGTCGTGGGTGCGTTTACAAACATACAAGTTCACATACACAATGACACCCAGACCCGAAACAACAATTTGTGGATCACACAAAGTGTTGTTCCGTGCGGGAATCGAACCCTCGACACGTTGCACGGGAGCCGGTTGCCCAGCCACCGCACCAACCGTGCAGTCAAAAAGTGTATTGTAATTATTTGTAAATTGATTAATACTGTAAGATCTGTATTATAGGACTATTTGCCAGGCTAGTGATGTATATCATTGTGTAATATGTTACAATTTTTTTTTAATAATTAAATAGATACTCAAGCGGAGATCACAGTACAGTTAAAAAGGGACGCAAATATATTAAACAGATACGTACATCTCTTTCTAACTGTACTGTACTTGAGAAGAAATATCCGCTTGAGAATACAGGCCTAACGCAAGAATACCGAAAGGCATAATTTAAGTTTTACTTAAATATCGTGGCATCTCTATCATTTTACAAAGAATTTGTAGAACGCCACTTAAAATTGAGTTGCGTTTGACTATTTGGAGATGTGACGTAACTATATTCAAACGTTTTGTAGCACCCTAAGACATGCAATAGACTGAGAGAATAAGAGAAAAGAGAGATAATAACTTGAAGAAAGATGTATAGTTAGATATACAGCACACAGACATTTTAAATCAGAAAATTAGTATGAAATCTCAATGAATTGTTATTTATATTATAAGTTGTACGTATGTATTGATTTGCTTACTAATAATTCTACAGTTCAGTAAGTAAGCAACAAATAAAAAAAAACAAAATGTGTAGCATAGTGAAATAAAAAACAAAATCAAAGAACAAAAATCATTTTATTGTGCACAAAAATACTTACAAAATACATGTCTAACTTTACTCAGTCTTGTGTGTTGTATATAGCTCAGAAATAAATGCATTAAAAAGCAATTTGCATGTTGCACAGTAGACTTTATATTTTAATCGTAATTATTAATTAAAATATGAAACACATGTCAGCTGAAACCTCCCACATAACTTGAGTATATTATTTCGTAGTTTGGTACTGTGTATAATTTAATAATGTATCTATAAAGTTATATTGAGCACACACATGCCAAAAAGACACTGTTCTTGCATTAATATAGTATAAATTTATCCTACTACGTATAGACAAAATATGAAATAGAATGTACACATTCGACTGGACATCTGACAATTTATTCTGTCTGTTCTCTAAGAACTCGACAAAAACATGCAAGTGGTCAAAACTAGAAAAATACTACAAAAATAGCTGCCGATCACATTTGTATTGGCAAGTTAAGATTCATAATTCAGACCTTATTCTAAGGCGTTAAGGTTTAATACACCTTATTGCATTAGCAGAGCTCACGTCGTTTTTAATGTGAGCATAAATATCTTGGGACGGACGGATACAACGTGAAAACGAATTGAAGCCTTAAAACCAATATCATAGGTGTATTATTTGATCGTGTACCGTACGTAACTATTGTCACGGAAATATCGCTTTTGCTATATTGTGTTAAGGTATAATATCCTCAAGGTATGTGATTGGAGGTGGCTAGATTGTGTTCTTCCTTGGCGTCTGACCTTGACCGTGTAGTGCCCATGGATTCGTACCCATGAGTTTCCTGGGCCGTGGTAAATGTCTGGAGCTGATGTTCGCGACGGACGGGGAATTCGCACCCGTCTCCGAGGCTGACAAAATGATCACCATTTCAGAGGAGAACGTTATGCGTGGCGGTAAGTGTAAACTATATTTGGCTTAACTATTGCCTACAATGGGAAATATCTACATTACAGTCTCATGAGAATATGATATGGGAAAATAAAGTGGGAACTAAATAATCGAATAGTAAAAGTGGGACTATTATTCAAAAAAGGTCAATATTCGAGCACGCCACGTCAAATTACTTAAAGTTCATAATAAATTAAAAATATATACAATATATGGCAATACATAATATTAAGTAGTAGGTTGCCATACATATGAATATAGATGACAGGTAAGGTAGCAAAAACAACGAGCTGTTATGATGACATGAACATTATTATACAAATCTCCAAAACCCAAGCATTTATCATTTATTATCAAACAACAAACGTACAGAAACAGACATTTTAAGCTGAACTATGTTAGAATATTTAAATATTAAATTCAATGCGAATTCTATTATTATTTTTGACGGGATGTTAAACGAATTGAAACTAAACCACCTAGATACAAGAACTATTTTTGAAGATACGGTGATAATGAAATGAATTTTTCTTCACAGTAATATTGTACATAGATATATTTACATAGTGAAAAAGTGAATATCCTACCTTCATGCCTAGTTAGTAAGGTGCCATCATTGCTATAGTATTATTATGTTATTATCAATACTATTCTGCACACACGGACAAGTGTTAGAATTGGTCATTCACTTCTTTTTTCATCATACATGTAAGGTAACATGCACACTGATCACACTGAACACACAATATATATTTGTAGCATCCGCATAGAACACCTACCCACGTGCGTCATTATTTACCCAAACATGCTGTATAAAGTTCTGTGTTGCCATAGTAACCTTAGTGTTGCCATAACCAGGATGCCCCATGATTGATTTTTATTTAATTTTTTTTATAAAAGAAGGTTTTACCTAGTGAACACTGGTACCAGCCAGAGGTTAGGGCTGTTCCCGAAGACTTCTTTGAAGTTGTTGAAGACTCCTATAGAGAAGCCGTTTTTGTCAGCGCCTCCGCGGAACATAGGCGCCCTAAACGCCTCTGGAATTGACAAAGCAATAATTATTTTATTGGTATAAAAATAATGATTATTGTTATGGATATAAGGGTTATTGACAGTGAATTTATTATACATAGTGGGTCTGTGACAAAAATACACTAAACTTTACCGTGCGTTTAATATCGTTTTCATAAAGAAAAGCATATACTTCAAATCAATATTGATTTTCAACTAGTCAATTCCATTATAGATACCGACTACCTTTACTCTATAAATCTACAGTCTGCACTACACGAATAACGACTCTATGTCATAGGTACTAGGTTCTATTTTTGTAGTGACTGCAATTACCATGGACCAAGTTCTTAAGCATAGAGTTTATTAACTGTCCGGTAGGACTGCCCAAGCGGCGGTATGATACGAGCATATCTGAAAGGAAATTTTTATTTAGTTCTCAATTATAACTCAATTATACGGTGTGTATCTATAAGAATCGGATTTTCGATACTTTCACCCACGAAATGTGCGTAATAGCAACAAAATACCATACAAGAAATCACTAAATCAAATTTTATTATTACTTTCAATTTGTTCTCAAATATTCGGTTTTGTTCCAACTTTCTGAAGCATTTTGTCAATAAAAATTTAATGTCAAACGTTAGGTAGTATCGAAAATATATCTAACACGCTATATATATAAATTGTACACTTCATTACTTATAGTAATTGCAGTCACTTTAGTAAGATACAATAACAGTACTATACAGACTTTATGGTTAACATTTAACATAGACTGAGGGCTTAGTACAAGTTTCGAAACGAGACCGCGTTCGGCGCTCTGATTGGCCGGCTGCAATAAACCAACCAATCAGATCGCCCAACGCGGTCTCATTTCGATTAATTTAAACATAAAATAAGCTCGTTCTAAGGCCTGTTCTTTGGACACATATATAAAACAATTTCACAAGAAACAGGTGGTAGTTTTTGGAAAATAATCGGTACTGCTTAACACTTCATTCTATATTAATGCAAAGATTTGTTTGTGCGTATGTTTGTTACTCAATCTCATCAAAACGGCTGAAGACATTGCTATGAAATTTAGAACAGGGGTAGTTTATGGTTCGGAATAACACATGGACTATACAATTTTTATTCCACGGAAATGTGGGCGAAACCGCCGACAGAAGCTAGTGTAATAACAAATTGTCAATTTTAGTAATATCTAGTATCATTATAAGTTAATAAATAGCATATACATGTATGTCAATTTTGTTCTTTTCTCATTTTTACCCCAGGTACAATTTGCATTATGCTACGAATGTTTCGGGTGTCCATGGGCGGCGTCGATTGCTTAATTTGCTTACCATCAGGTGATCCTTTATCCCATAAAAAGAGAAATCATGTAATACACACCTAGAGTAGTCCTATTATTGATAACGAGGTAACAATGGTAACCGAAGAGTGATCCCAGCGATATGGCAAACATGAGAGCGACGAAGAACGCGAATACTATGTGGTAGCGCCCCGCACTCGCCGCTGCGCCAAAGTCGCCCTGGAAAACCAACTGACACATGACGTAACTGGTAACATTATACTATTCAACTTCTTCCTTTTTAATATCAACCCTGAATAAAACGACAGATAAAAACTATCTGCCGTCTTATTTAACTATCACAAACATACAGCATGTATTTTTCAAAGACCTGTCAATTTTTTTACAAAGTTTTGTTTACTTTTTCATACCTTAATTATAATTACAATAATTATGTACTTATAGAATTAGGCCAATCGATATACTGTACATATATTAATAAAATCTAACTAGATAAAATAGTATTTAACCCACCATTGTTTTAGAATTGAAGGTCTTTGAAAAATAATCCTGAAAAGTAGAGTGATGAACTTCGTTAATTTGTTGAAACAAATACATTATAAAACATAAGAAAACATGACACTGGGTGTTTATAAAATGTATACAAAATATTATTAAGAGAAATTGATTGTGATTGGTCGGTTCTTTTCATAACTTCGTTATACAAGTACAATTGATGCGTATGAAACACTATAAAATAATATAACTTAATTTTTTTTTTAAAAAGAATGAATTTATTCTGTTACATCTTGTATACTTCGGAATTTGTAAATCATTATAAACACCCTGTCTGTATGTATGACTTTTTCATAACAATGTATAAAGGGAGGCACTCACTACCGGCACGGCATGGTATGGTATGGCAAAGGAGTTTATTACTAATCAAGTTATTTTGAATCTAATTTCAAAGAATGTAGTGTTCATGTTAATATATTTTGATTGTGACGTTTCATCCCACTGGTTGTCGGGGCAGGCCATTGTACCCAGTGATACGTAAGAATTATGCTAAGCTAGTGGAAATAAGGTTGCAACTTGTGCAGTGGTCATGGCAGAGCAGCTGGGCTTACAGCAGAATGCCACGGCATATCACAATTTGCCGTACCATGCCGACCGTGCGTGCCGACCCTAAGAGACTTTATATTAGACGATGCAATAGAAAATGAAACCAAGAAAGCGGAATAACATAATAATAAAATGACGTACAGCACAAACAATAAAAGACACAAGGAAAAGCGTGTAAAATTCTTAGAAGGATATTATCTACAATATCCTCCTAGAAACGTTATACTATAGACAAAATACCAACGAATAGTTTTTATCTACAAACCATTTATATTACAATAATAATAATATTTAAAAGATAGCGTGACTAAGTACTAGGCTACGAAACTAAAGATAAAATGCTATCAAAATGATTCACTGAAATTAGCTATAGCAATATCAAATGCTAAGATATCACAATCGAGTGCTAAAATAAAAAAAATATCAACTAAGAACCGCTATATTCCACACTGTTTAAACGTATATATTATTAAATATAATATAATATACATCCCACTGCGCAACCGAATTAAACATTTAAACAATGTGGAACATTGGTCATATTACATAAAAAATATTTCTACAAGGCATAACATTGGATTTGAACCGACCGTGATACGCTGTTATCATAAAATTTATCAGATTAATGCCAAGGTAAAATGATGATTTCACCTAGCTACGTGAAAATACATGCTTAGATAGTGACTAAAACTAATCATTGTGTATTATTAGTATTGAATCATAACTACAGAATGTTTAATGTAGTTATGCTGGACACTATTGCCAGACAAGTTTAGTATTTAAATAGCTTAATGCAAGGTCTATTATATCCGTATATTAAGTCCTATTAACCTATTATCTGTCGGAATGTGAGACACAATAGAAAACACATTGTGTCCCGCGTATATCTACGTTCCGGCATACCAGGGGTTAAATGGTGTTATATGTTTATTACTTTATAGAATTCGACACACCGCTAAACATTAACATTCTAATAATAAACAGTGACTTGTCGAGCAACGCGGAAGATAACGATTTAACTTACAATGAGATAAGAAATGAACTCAAGATATCAAGCACTGAGCGTTGTACTAAGCAATATAACAACAAAATCTAATCTATGTAGCAACAATTAACCTATTGATCGCCTCAAAGTAAACAGGCATAATTAATGAGAAAATAAACAATTACGTTAATCATTTCCATGCATATTTTAGAAACAGAGCCTTTCTGAATCAAACGGTCGCAGTGGGCATACTTGTATTCCTCATACATCTGGAAATTGTCAGTGTCGTTACTTATTATGTTAATAAAGTATTGATTACATTCACTTTGTACCACTGCTTCCCTATAAGTGCAGTTACACATCAAACAACTTCAATCTATTCATAGCAAACAGTTTTAGTGAGAGTTACATTCTCAGAAGAAAAAAAGGATTACTTGCAAATAAAGTTCCATAACATAGAGCTGTAAGTTACAATACTGGCAGACAGAATTGACACACAAACAAAAAATAATAAAAAAACAGTGAAATGTACCTTCCAGAACTTAATGAAGTAAGGTAGACACGTGGCCATGATGAATATACAGTAAAAGAGAGCATAGCCGAGGAAGAGCATGAAAAACTTGTAGTTGAAGAAACAGACGCAGTTGTTGACCCACGGGCAGTGGTGGTCCATCTTGAGCACGCAGCGGGCGCATATACTGCAGTGGTGCGCGCGATCCGGCTTGATCAGTACGCACCGGTTGCAGTAGCGAACCGATCCGGACATCGTTCTGGAAACAATTTATACATTTAACTTGTATGTCATGTGTTTCGCGTGTATACAGATCACATAGATACATTTAAGGCTATACTCTGACAAAGATTGATGTAAAATGTTTGTAAATTGTAATTGTAAATTCATAACGATAATGTTTCATCAATTCCACCGCCTGCGAGTCACTCATGACCATTTTTCACTCTGTTACAAGGCAGTTCTGAGTGACAGAAAAAGGAAAGAAACACAGGGGATTGTAATTAAGTGCGGCCTTTACCTCCCGGGCGGTGTTGCCGTATGTGACGAATTCATGCAGCCTACATTATAACGACAGGCGGTATTGTGTGAAGAGTAAATGACACAACGCTGCCGTTCCGTATGTAACATAGTTTCGAATTGTTGTTCCTAGGCAAGATGGAAGCATTCGTCATATAATCGTCAATTGATGAAAGCGTGCGTATACTTTACAAACTTTTTACATCGATCTTGACCTGAATGTAGCCGTATATATATATATATTTTTTGAAAAGAAAAACGCAATAATACTTTACTTGAAACGAGGATAGCCACCGAAATACAATAATACAAATTCTCTTTCTATACGGTCGCAAGTTCGACCTTTGAACTTGCGACCGTATAGAATTTAGAGATATTTTTCTCTCAATTCTAGCTACACAGTAAGAAAATGGACAAACCTCGTCAAAACGGGTATGGTATTGGCAAAATTTTCTATTATCTCTTTTTTTGTTTCCGGGGGTACAATTTGCGCCACTAATTTTCTTACATATTCTACAATTCTAGAATTGAGAAAAAAGGAACAGAATGAAATAATAATAATAATGGGAAGGAAAAGAAGGATGGGTTGAGATTATAAGGTGGGGTCGCTCTAGGAGGAAATAATAATAATACTGATGTCATTGTATATAACGATGACGACGACGAAGTCAGCTGTATAACGCTCCTAAGTATGAGGTGATGTGTGAGGGGAGTTACAGATCGCACTAGAGCGCCAACGCTCTCGTTAAGTCTACTCCAGAGTTTGTATGTTTAAAGTGCTTATCTCTGGAAGTAAAGGTTTCAATTGAATATTTCTTTTTTTTTCTTGGATAGCTATCCATTCATCGAGGAAGGCAGATTTTAGAAGCTACGATCAATAAATGCGGAAGTCTGTCAGTTTTATCACGCCACTGAACTAATTTGAAAGGAATTTTCGGGATAAAAACTGTTCTACTTCCTTCTTAGAGCCTCAAACCGAGATATGGTTTAAGACCCGAAAATTCCCCGAGAACGGTAACAACAACATCCCAGGTTTGTTATCTTGTAAAGATTTGGCTATAATAGTAATAAGTCCAAAAATCAAACTCTGCCAGAAGGCTTTATATCTATCGATATATCTTTATATAAACTATCCACGTGGAAGAAGTCGCGAGTAAAAGCCGATAGTAAAGTAAACATCTGAAACAAAGTTCCAAAACCTAGGGATTTTAGCTTTTAGCCAGTAAGAGTCTGACACGCCCTCTCGCCTAACCCAAGGCGGGAGAAATCATTGGATGATTTTCGCCCCTCAAAAAAAGGGTCTCTTATGATACAAATATTAGATACAATATATAGTATTAAAGGAAATGGCTGAGACTGAGAATGGAATAACTCGGCGCTCTATGTAGTAACGCATTTTTGTAAAGAAGCAAGTTGAACTTAACATATTACCTGGTAACTATGGGGAGGTCTTTGGCATAGTTATCCAATATAGACCGCTGCGCATCTTCGGTTTCTGCGCTCAATAATTTTTCTAATTCAGCCTCTGGTAATTTAAACTGAAACAGACAAAATGGAATTAGGATGATCAGTAAAAATACATCATGCAAATCTTTATTCTCTAAGAGTCCATTTTTCCAACACCACATAAATTTTTACTGAGGTATAACTTTGAATATTTGACAAATCTTCCGTACCCAAAAACAATCAAATGCCAATTTTATTCTACAGTTAAGAATTAACTATGATTGAAACTTTGGCACTAAGGGTGACAATTAACCCGTCCAGCGTCCGCGTTCCTTATGATCCAACGGTTGCACACGTGACATTTTGAGAAAGAAAGAAATAAAATGCATTTATTTGGCCATTGGCACACAAAAACAAGGATCACAACAATAGAAATAAAAAATACAATCAAAATAAAAACAAAACATTAATAATAGATTTTATAAAAGAGAAAGCAGCATGGAGCATTTTTTCTTATGATCCACCGTGTGCTCATAAGGACGCTCGAGGGGTTAACAACCAATGAAATGTACATTGGTTGTTAATTGTAATATAATTATAACTGCGAATGTTTATCAGGATGTATTTTGCAGTTTCAATATGCATATTATCCACTTATTGTGTGGTAAATGTTAAAAAGCGATCTCATATTCAAAGACGGTGTTCATCTTCAAAATTTCTGCTGCAATTTCGGCCCTGACATAGGACATAACTACTAGTCTTAACATAACTGGTGGTACATAGTTTTATATGATCCTGCTGTTTATGAATCTTGACTTTGAATCCACAACACATTGTTGATGTAAAAGAGTATTAAAATAATCCTTCAAAACCACCTGGTTGTAAACAAGTATTATTGTTAATGTTTATTATCTAGTAAAATGATTCATCATAATGATTCAGAGTATTATAGCTTTTAATACCTTGAGACAGACTTCAGAATGGACAAAAATATCAAACTAAAACTGTATTGATGAAAAGTAGGTCAGATACAAAACATTGATAATAATAGACATGTTTTAAGTTTATCAAAGTCAATGAAAATATCATCAAGGTTTGAATATCAATGCTTTCTTCGCATATTTATGTTTTATTCACTATTTTTTAACATAAACTGTGATTTACTACTCTGAAATTGACTTATCTGTTGCTTATTGGTATTCATTAAAAAATCATGTGTGGATAGTAACACAATCAGTAAACAAAATTTTAGTGCAAGAATAGTATCTATAAAAGACTCATTCGCCCCACTGGCTCACTTTCGACAGGAAACTACAGCAAAACATATTAATAAAAGGTTTCTCCAATGTACAAAACAACTTGGTGGCGCCCATTTATAAACTACTATGAATGATGAATAATTCATTAGAAAGCTAAGCTCACCGTGTCAGGAATTGGTTTGATTTCTGCAAAAATAGTCCGCCAATACGACCACGCGAACATAATCAGAAGAATATGATATAACACCAAATAGATACACTGTTGAACCGTACTCTCAATGGTAACTGTAAAAGAATTAATTATTGAGTAAACGTTAAAAAAATTTATACATAATTCATCTGTTATTTATTTACAATTTATTCAAATACTAACAAATGCACAATTGGATAACGTAGGCATAATAAGACCAAGTTATAATAGACACTATTAACAATACTGGGAGCCATTTAAAAGCTCTCCAACACCACATATTGCACGTTCTACAACACACACAATATCCAGGAGATGATACTCGATTGTTTTGCACCGATGAAGCCATTATTAGTATTAAACTACGAAATTGAAAATATCCATGTTCTCCTTACAAAAAGGACAATAAAAAGTGACAGATAATTCAGCTTATTCTGAAACTGTTACCAGTTGCAATAAAAACTAATATCGTAGACAATGTTTTGACAGCAATCACTCTGCAATATTTTGTCTATGGTAAGTTAGTCGAGTGGTCGGAGTTATTATTTGACAACTGCCACTGTGTTGCCATAGTTGTTGTTGTTGTTGAATGAAAATACTATCATAGTGCTGCCAACATACACATTCAAATCATTCAATCCATTCATTCGATTCGATGATTAATAAAGACGTCAATTTGTAGTGTTGCCATTGCTACTACAATTGCCGTTATCTACGGAAATAGGATTATATACATACATAGATAACCTCACGCATATCTTCCATGGGGATAGGGTCCTTAGTTTTTTCATGCATACTCGTCGGTCTTTTTTTAAGGGGGGGGGGGGGAAATCATCGATTGGCTTTATGTTACAAGTGCGTTATCGGCCTTTTGGGTATTAGGAGTTTGAGGATCGTTGGGGATTCAGGGATTGGGGAGATTGGGGAAGGGGAGGCTAATTGGGCCTCCAGTAACCTCACTCACACGACGAAACATAACGCAAGCGTTGCTTCACGTCGGTTTTCTGTGAGGCCGTGGTATCACTCTGGTCGAGCCGGCCCATTTGTACCAAAGCATGGCTCTCCTACACTTAAATTGTAAATTTGGTACTTCCTTAATATATCGCCATTCTGGTCAGTATATGCTCCTCTACCGACAGCTTCATTCATATCCACTCGGTATAATTCTGTCGTTACTCTACTTTCATCCATCCTTTCTACATGTCTAAACCAGCGTAACATTCCCTTTTCAATCCTTGTCACTACATCATCTTTCAATCCACCCCTTTCTCCAATAACACAAATTTTCACTTGATAACTCAATTTTACTCCTTATACTTCTTAGGGCTCTCAATTTCCCTCGCATTAAACCTGCTCTCATGCTTTTTCTGCTACACTCATGATTCACTGCCATATAAGCATTGATGTCAATACACGCTGTATAGCAGCGAGTAAAATAGGACCATATTTTTGTATAATCTACGGTCTACTAGAATCTACGGCAATTTGCAACTATAAAAAGGAATTAATAACATCCACTGTGAACGTAATATTATTGACCAAAGAATTTGTTCGACACCAAAAAATATTGTTCGTTCGAATTAAAAAAAATACAATTAGCCATTTTAAAATATAAGTGACCTACAATCGAGAACTGAAATATATTTCATTTAACTAATATGTCTGGATGTTAATAAGTAAATCAAAAAATAAAACACTAATAATAGCATAGGTTCTGATAAGGTATCAGTATAATAGCGCATTAGCGCCTTGCACCGCATCGGCGCTACAAGGCGCATTTTGGTATTAAACGGTAGTTTTACAACACTTGTTCCTACTGAAAAAGTGTTTCGAAACATCAAACAACAAAGATGATTTTGGGCAGTGTGAAATAAAATATAAATAAATGTCTCGTTAAGTTTCTATTGGTTTTCATATATTATCTATTTCTTTTCGGATCTAAAAATAATTATATTTCTTCAAAGACGCGACAGTATCCTCTACCAAACACGACACTACGGCAGTTCAAATTTTTTCTCTTGCAAGTGGCAACACACACTGTCTAATTGGAAGTTAGTTGGTTTGGTTTCTATCTGTAGCACTAACATCTAAAATTTTGTTGTCTTTGTAATTAAACTATTTCCAGAAATATCTTCATACTCAAATAGCGTTTCGTTTTAAATCATGGAGGTTAAAGAATGTAACGATTTAGCTGAAGAAGTAAGTATTATCAAGATGTTTTTAAGCAGCATTGGAGTTGATTCATATTTTATCGATGTGACGTGTTTCAGAATCAATTCATTGTGGACGATGTGAGTAAAATTATTAAAGAGGCTATTGAGAATTCAATCGGAGGGACTGCCTATCAGCACAATAAAGTTAATCAATGGACATCAGCTGTTGTGGAATCTTGCTTGGGGCAATTGACTAAGCTACAAAAGCCTTATAAGTATATAGGTAAGTTGAACGTAATATAGGAGCCTACCTACATGTTCACCCGCGTTTGAAACGTAAATTGTCACTGCTGCATAATTCTGCGCCATTTATGTAAACTTGCTTACCTGTATAAACATTTTAATTTATTTTACAGTGACATGCACTATCATGCAGAAGAATGGGGCCGGTCTACACACGGCTTCTTCTTGTTTCTGGGACAATAATACTGACGGCTCATGCACTGTGCGCTGGGAAAACAAGACTATGTACTGCATTGTCTCCGTGTTTGGCCTGGGAATCTAACTCTTCTATCAAATGCTTACATTCTATTTATATGTTAATTTTATATTCCGCATAGTATAGTAACAACCAGCCTTAGTATTGCTTAGAACTAATAAATAAAAATATGTAATATTGAGTAAATTGGTAGTAAGATAAAGAATTATTTTGTTAGCCAAACATTATCTTTAAGTTATTGTAAATTTACTTTGATGAATTAGCATTAATAAATATGGCAACCATTATGACAGTATAGTAGGTGAAAAAAAAATTAATTTGCATACAGTAATAAATCTCTAAAAACAGCACAATCATCTATTAATGTATCTCAGTTGTAACAGACTTGTTTTATAGTCATTACTTAATTTAAGTATGTAGGATATATTTTCATACACAATAAAGTATCTAAAATGAAAATTAGTATTTTTATTTTAAGTTTTATTTATTTACATGCTTTTGTTGATTCTGCTTTTAAGGCTATATAACAATTGCTACTCAAATGGTTCATTCTTTCGTGATTCAAGTTATTTTTAATAAATCAGTAGCTAGTGATTCTGAAAAAAAAATTAACCATGTTATCCTCAACCACAAGTTAACAATTCTGCTGTTTTGAAATACAAATGTAATTTTGATAATTTTAACTGCCCTTCCTCTCAAGCAAAGCAATAAAACTATTGATGACAAAAAGTTCATATGTTTAATAAATGCGAAGGTTTCTTGAAAAATTACCCTAACCCAGTGGGCTTTGGGCTCAAATACACTTAAATTATAAAACTATATTTAGAAGAAACAATAAATCTCAGTTTGTCCAACAAACTGATCCATATTATCTACAAATATGCAACCTATTTACTCAGTTCAGTTAGGTAATAAAAAAATATTACATACATATTTTTTTTTCTTTTCTTATACCCATTTTATGTCTATGATGTTTAGGTAAAACGGATTTAAGTCTTTTTTTTAAGGGGGGAAAATCATCGAATGGCTGCTCCCGCCTGGGTGAGGCAAGAGGGAGTGTCAGACGGTTACGTCTGGACTTGGAATACATAAAAAATCTTTTTTAAGTAAAACGGTTTTAATGACTTTTGAGAGGCAGTACCAATCACTGCCAATCAAGCCTTTACGTTTAATATCGAAAATGGAGGTAGTTCTGGAAAAACAGATGTATGAATACAGTCATCAAGATTAAGAGTCTGTAGGTACCAAATATTAGAGGCCTTGTACGAGTTTATTATCGATCTCGTTCAATGTAAAACAAAATCGTCTAAGTACTAAGTCCTCAGATCGATCTGTCATCAGCAGTGATCGGAAAAAGGTGAGCTAATTTACCTAAACTTCAAGGAACAAAAACAAAAAGTGGAGACTTCCTTACTACAACATTTTTTTTGGGAAAGTCCCGGTTCCAGTTTCGGGATATTTATATATTACATTTAATATAATCAACACCAAAATTATGTTATTAATAATAAAAGCTAGAAAGAAACCGCAACTTTTGTCACGATTTTAGGTTTTTGTAAATTTTGGTGTTGAATAATTTTATTTTATGCTCTTTCTTACATCTTAAAATATTTATTGTTGAAAACAATTAAAGTTTTAATATTGTTTGGTTTTGTGTTAAATTTAAGAAATAGAATCACGAAACGAAATCAATTGTTTTCTGTATTAATAACAATTATATTAAATGTAATATAATATATAAATATCCCCAAACTGGAACGGAACTTTCCCGAAAAAAATGTTGTAGTAAGGAAGTCTCCACTTTTTGTTTTTGTTCCTTGAAATTTAGGTAAATTAGCTCACCTTTTTCCGATCACTGGTCATCAGGAAGGGGGTAAATTTAAACAAACAAACTAAATAAAATCGTTTAATAATAAAGTGGGTAGGTAAACCAAATCAGTATCAACAGCACGTGACTATCCAAGTGTCCACTGATCGACTATTCGTACTCAAGTACAACTTAACATACTCATTGCATTGTATGTTTCCTTTTTTTTTAAGAGTGAAAAGTCATCGAATGACATCTCGCGCCTAGGTGAGGGAAGAGGGAGTGTCAGACTCTTACCGACTAAAAACCACCCGTTCCTACTTATGCAATTCGATCCGGAGCCCCGGTAACCTTTTACGTTATCCGTGGCTCCATATCGGCATCAGCCCTATTGGCCATCAGACCACCACGTATATTTTTTTTTTAAGGGGGGAAAATCATCGAATGACTGCTCCCGCCTGGGTGAGGCGGAAGGGAGTGTCAGACTCTTACTGACTAAAAACCACCCCGTTCCTTCTCCTGCACGTCGAGCCGGAGCCCCGGTTACCCGTTAGGTTCTCCGCGACTCCGGACCACCACGTATGGGGATCCGTGGTGGTCTGATGGCTCATTGAGACGCGGCGGAACGCGACGCGTCGTACGCTCGGGTCTGGTTCTGGTCAGACGGCGAGCTACCCATGCTCACCATCCGCAGGCCCGTGCTTGCGGTGGCCGGAGATCATTCCGCGATCCCCGACACCCGGCGTGTCCTTCGCGACGGCTGGGTTGTGAGGAGGCAGCGCTTCGCTGCCTCATGCGCCCCGCCTCCTCCGTAGCTAGCATGACTGCTTCGCAAAAGGAGGAGACGGAGACGGCATCTCAGTTCTCCTTGCTTCACATCATGGAACGGAACTCTACACTCTATGTAGGTACGTAATAGAGTTTGTCATATTGTCCATGCTTGCCAGGCGAGTTAGATAAGTAAGGGTTCATGTTTATTAAGGGTGCGTCCACATCTGGCCGCGAATGTGCCGATGCGAGCCATTTGCGGGCTCCCCACGAGTTGCGCGCGTGCGCCGTGCAGTCTCGGGCCGTAACTCACGGCAATGGTTTGGTGCTCAACTCATATCTACAAGATTCGAACATGGAACGTACATAGTTTTAAATGCAATGCAGGTCGTGAGTTGCGCATATTCGCGGAACATTTGCCAGATGTGGACGCAGCCTTAGACTGCTCGGTCTCGACACCTGCGGGAAAAGTATAATTAGCTAAAAACTGCGGGCTACTCACGTCAAAAACTGAGAAAAGCTCTACTAGTTTCGAAGAACAGAGGGGTTATTCCCCATGAGCAGCGAGCGCGGTCGCGGCGATGTCGCGCGATTTTTACATAGTTAATTTAGTATGTCTTACGGTAGTTATTATGAAAAGTAAAATTATTGTAGGCGTGGTGACAATACTTTTATTCCACTCTGTCGTCCATTTCATACGCCGAAGTTAGTAAATGAGCATAGAATAGATACGTTAAGGTATTGTTAATTTTCATGGATTTAAACAACAAACAAACTATTTTCTTAGTAAATTATTGATCTTAATAAAACTACCTATTTAGAAATAGTTTGACCACAATATCAAGTCTTTGTAATATCATTTTAAAAAAAATTGAAACTTTTGCACTGTCTATTTATTCAATAGGTAGACCATGCCATCACGTGCGCAAACTCGCCAAACACAAAGGTCGTCCTCCACTTTAATTTTTCTCAAACGTGGCATAATAATAATCCTTATAAATATACTTTAATACAAAAATCTATATCATCAAATTACATATTTTTTTTAATTAATTCCTCTTAGTACCTATTAGGTGGACTAAAAATTCGAGGTGTCCGAGGTTCGGCGCATTTAACGTTACTTGTAAAATAAGTATTTTATTTAAAACATGTATTCTGAAAGACTTTCGTAAATTAAAGTTAAGATAAATCAATTACGGTACTTTTGGATGTACAAAATAGCAAAGTAGAATTATCTACCTACTTTGAAAATTCGCGCGCTACGTACAGCGCTGCATATTTGTGACACGTGACCGTCATCGATCCAATGGTTGAACGGTTCTCGGGTCCATTCAACTCTGCTCGGCCATCGCCGGGGAGAGGGACACTTCACAACACCGATTCTATTCATACTAGGAAATATTTATATATCGCTGTCTCTTTTTCTCATATTAAGAAATAATTAAATGAATGGTGAACGAGCGAAACGGGAATATGTTCGAGTGGAAATTATTGAAAGCTGGGCCAGGCCAGTCGCCATGTAGAATTTTTTGATGTGGGTGTTGTGTCTTGGGACGTCAAACGCTTCAATGATTATTATTTTCAAGTGGACATTAATTTTAGTGTAAATCGACATTTGACTATTCGGTTTTTGTTAAAAGTGTATTTTGTGAACAATAACTCATATTGTTTTGTGATCGTGAACCATCTAATCTGGTGACGATAGATAATAAACTGGAGGGGAGCTGCTAAAATACTACGATAGGATACTTAGTAACGACGTTTTACAACTCGAGAGCGCTCATAAAATTTCTCATCTCGGTGCGAGCGAGTCGGACTTCCATTTTGTTTTATTATGTGGTTTGGTTGTTTACACTGTGCGTCGCGTTGTGGACAATGGAAAGCGAAACGGTGAGTACTGCTATATCCAATACTACCTCGACGAAATGATTGTGATGTCTGCGCATGTAGGGCGCACATGACAATAAACATGCAATGGTGAATAAGTAATGGTATTCGATTTTGTGCATCGCGAGGCGCAGCCGTGGTGGTGACGGATAAAGCCAGGAGCACGCGCTGGCAGCGGCCGCGACTGCCGCCTTGCCCAGCTAGGTACGCGGCAGGCACAAATTGTGTTGGGCTATGTAATTGATTTCAGTTAAATGTGTAAGCATGCGTCGATCGTGTGCAGGCCGCTTCAGAATGTAGGTACGTTGTGTGCGCATTTACATCGTCCTTATCAGCTGATTACATTCGGCCAGTGCAGTGGCTGCCGTGCACCACCAAATGTTTTTATTAATCTTACACAGTCACGGGTACTGGTGCTAATCATTCGTCCACATTTCTACACTTGTAAGTGAATACACATTTTTTATAAAATATTTTGCTTTGATTACATCTGTCAATCATTTGTTGAAGTATCTATGTATTTATAGGTAGTAAATAATGTTGATGCTGTTTTATTTAACCAATCAATTAGTTCACAATCTGCATTGAACAATTACCTATGTAGGTAAACGGTAATAATGCAAGTTAAAATGCATTTTTGGTTTGTTGTGACAATTGTTTATCAATTTTGTGTCAAAACTGTGTTTTGCATTATAATTTTCTTTCCTTATTTTTACTATCACTTATTTTTTAATGAAATTTTATTGTATTTGCATGCATCGGTTGCGTTTACTAAGAGAGAATGTTGCACCACATTGCAAATAAATGAAATCTTTCACATTAGCAATATAACTAAAATTCAATAATTCGTGGAAGCAATACTATCCATATAATAATGACACATTATGAATGTATATGTAAATAATTACTATGTATACAATATACCCTCGACACTGTGCACAATACATTTTGAGGTGGAAGGTGAATACTCAAAATAGTAACAGTGATTGTGTGACTAATATTTTATTTTGTATACAACTATAGGTGTCATAAATATGTAATCTTAATAGGTATAACACTCATTGTGAATTTTTTGACCAAGGCCAGAGCCGTTGCCGTTTGGGCCTAAACATTCAACATGTTTGAACATGTCTTATAATAAGTAGGCACATACAACAATAGGTAAAATGTAAATTTCACTTTGGCTAATTATGTATTTATGTTATGTTATTTCATTTAAATCATCGATAAACTTGAATAAACGGATTTAAACTATAATAATGATATAATAACTGTGGTAAATTATTCATTGTGCATAACAAATAATTAAATTAATATGAAATGGCAAGCTTTCTTAAGAATCATGGATTGTGTTTCTATCTGACATTACTGTAATGTTGAATTAAAAAAAAATGCACAAATTTTAAGATTATAATTTATAGGTGACAGGTTCAAAGAAATGAGATTTTTTCTTTAAACTGTCAAACAACGAGCGGTCACCGGTGACCGCAACCTATTGTTCTTTAAACTGTCAAACACCAAGCGGTCACCGGTGACCGCAACCTATTGATCTTTAATTGTGTCTATAAATATGGTACTTGACGAGTTAATTGTGTCTATAATGACGGTACTCAACGAGTTAATTTACGGTGGGTGCTTAGACCATGTGGTGTGTAGATAAAGAAATAATTAAGTTATATTATTACTTTATTTATGTAAATAAAATAATAGGTACTCCTGGTTTTGAAAAATATCTGCAAAAATTGGAAAACTCCTGGCCGTTTTTTTTGTTTACTTACATTAATTCTAAGCATTTAATTGAAGATAAATCTATTTTAAACTTCTTGAAAGCATTCTTTTTAACATCTTACTTATTATTTTATTATCTATAGTAGTGGTTTGGTAGGTACTAGTAGGTAGTTGTTAGTTGCTGATCATTACACCAAGGCGGTGAGTAATAGCTGATTTATATTCTGAGCACTCCTAGCATTAACTCAATGGTAACACAGTCATGTTAGTAACTATAGCACCACAGCAACACAAGGCATTATAATTATATCCAGTTATATTTATTTAACTCGGATTTATAGACACAATTAAAGAACAATAGGTTGCGGTCACCGGTGACCGCTCGGTGTTTGACAGTTTAAAATCCTTTATAAATAACATTTTTAAATACTGCTTAATTAACAAAATCAATAAAAAAAAGGAGCCGACCAGTAGCTAGAGCATGGTCCAAGCTACCGGTGGTTAGGCCTCCAGAGGCAGAAACCTACTCACGATACGTGCCGTTTCTAGGAGAACTGCCTTCTGTATCAGGCCCTTGATCCATCCGCCTAACGGCAGCCTCCCAAGGTAGATGTCGAGGCTTTTAGGGTTTAACTTGTCGAGTACCGTATTTATAGACACAATTAAAGAACAATAGGTTGCGGTCACCGGTGACCGCTTGGTGTTTGACAGTTTAAACCCATTGACCGACACGACTATCGGCAAAAAGATAACCCATAGACACTCCACATGTCGATAACCTTGTGAGCTAAGTCTAGATATATTAAAGGTCTACCCATTTTCCAAGGAAATAATTATAAAAAATACGTATATTATAAAAAAAGTCGGTAATTCACACCGATGAGGCGAACAAAAAGGAGCTCGAATTCGTCTAACATGGTGCCTAGATTAGACAAAGGCAACCGCGTGCCGCAGTGCAACAGGAGTTTAGAAGATTTTGTCTTACTTTTCTGCAGAACGGTCCGTCCCATTGTCGCTGGGAGAATGATATTGCAATTATTATACCTAACTGGGTTTTTGTATAGGAGAAGTGGTCTTAATGTTACCTAGCCGTTTTCTCGAAATACCTACGTATTCGTTTATCTTATGAGTGACTCACGCCATAAAAAGTCAAGAGAAGTTTAATAATTTCGTAATTATTTTGCCCGTTTGTGTTTAGGTACTGTATCTACTAAACCACGCCTAGTCACTTCTTTTTGTATAGTTAAGTTAGCAAACCAATTTATCCTTGTGTGTATTGGTATCCCATTAACTTTTACGTGTGAGTAATCATAGTAAACAATTCGAACAACTTTGTAGTTAGCAATGTATAAGAAACTTTCAATCCCCGTTTCACCCTTATTGACATACGTATTTATTTATTTTACGTTAATAACCAAAATACAAAACTTCGTTTATTTTACTTTCAAATTGACCGATTTTCATACAAATTGTTAGTTGTCCCCTAACTGTTTTGAATTCTAAGGGAGCTATTTTTTTTTAATTGGTTCTAAACTACAAAGCGAATATAGGTATAGTACGTATTTCCTGTTTGTAGAATTGATAGTTTTGCGCTCGGCGATGATAAATTAATAAAGTTTCAAGTGCCAGGAGTGTGAAATTTTGATGATCTTAAAGGATGACCTTTAAGATCATCCACACACTAACCAAGCACGACTCCGACACGCCGTTTTTTGCTTTAGAAACAATAACCGCACGCTGACGGTGAGCTTACAGCTTTTCTTATATTGACGTTATGAAATATGTCATACGGTATACGATTTTAAATTCATATTTAAATGACAGACTGCCTCGTTGGCCGAGTGGTCCCAAGTGCGACTGCCGTGTAAGGGACCTCGGGTTCGATTCCCGCGTCGGGCAAAGTACAACTGGGTTTTAAAAAAAATCTTTGGTAGCATGTAGTTTGGAATTGTGCCCGGTATATGGCAATAGTGTCGCCCCCTATTACATGGGACTCATAACATAAATAGTGAAAAGTGGGTGTTACATTGTAGAGTGGCATTAAGTGCCGTAATGTGCACCTCTGCCTACCCCTTCGGGGACAAAAGGCAAAGGATGTTATGTATGTATGTATTTAAATGACAATGACATTGATGGGCCGCAGCAAAGCTCCACAGCCATGCTGGAGCCGTGCTTGTTGACCTTATAATGGGTTTTTGCAAAATTCTATCTCTAAAGGGTTCGTTCCGGTAGTTGAGAGTTAGTATGAAACTTCTAGGAGTTTTAAATTTTGCACGGGGATTAAGATGATGCTTGTTAAGACAAGATTTTACGAAATTCAAATCCTACCTCTAGACGGTGGTTACTTTCAACCCCATTGGTTGAAAGTTTGTATTAAACGAGAACCTGTGTGTTAAAAGCCCGGGACACTATCTTTCAAACCACTGAGGCTATTTGAGTGAAACTTGGTACGATAGCGTTTGGTAGACTTATGTCGGAATACTCAAACGCTACTCAATTTTAAGTCGCGCTTAATTATAGTTCTGTCTCTACAAATTCTTTATAAAATGACAGAGATGGCACGATATTTAAGCACGACTTAAAATTGAGTAACGTTTCAGTATTCCGGCAACCCTGTTTCCACTGCGAGTGAGATTGTGACGTTTACTTCAACAAACAACATCAGATCATACCGGAAGGGTGGGGGTTCAGCAGGGCCTTGACCCCACAAACCCACACACCGTAACACCTTGATTAAATATCAAGAAACTACGTAATGCATCAGCAGATCCTGCTAACTTCCTTTGTTTGCTTTGAAATTGCTAAACAAAATGTATAGAATCCATTATTGCAACTAGAAACAATTTCTTTCTTTTCATTTCCTATTTTTATAGTTTCGTATTTAAAACCATTTCGCTGTCCAATTTCAACTGTCGGATGAGCGCGCCTTAAATAGGTTCCACTTTAGGAATTAGATTAAAAATAAAACCACTTGGAATACTGGGATGCTTGCAAATTAGGACAGAACCGGTCGGATCGTTTAGGAGACACTTAAGCCCGTCACATACGTAGTTTCAGTAATATCAGAAAACTATAAAAAAAGGATTACAGTAAAAACATATTTTTGTACATAAAAAAATGAGAATTATATTATTAGTGTGCTTGTAAAATATGACGATGACTATTTTGTTTTTGTTTAAAATCATTAAGATTTTTTTTAACAAACAAACAAGGATTGTAAGTCAACTTATTTTTGGCGACTTTCACGTAACTCTGATTCTGACTGCAACGGTAGTTGAATGGCTGACGCTCACAGCTATAAAGGGAGAACTATTACTTACAAAATTATCAGGTTTTATAAATGACTTTTTAAAACTAGAGTCTCTTCCCGTACTACGACGTGAGGGGCGTGAATCCCCATTTTTTATTATGAAACATTATCATCTGGTCAATACTAAATATCCGTCCGTGGTACAATTTCCACCCTCATGAAGTCGGATTGCGTATACCATAATTACGGAGCCGCGGAAAACTTAACGGGTTTACCAGCTCAAAGAGTAGGTCCAATCCAGTGTTCCACAGATCAAACGTTAAACCGTCGTTTCATCTTTTTTAAGTTTGTATGTAAATATTCTAAAATACCAGAAAATGCTTTTCATTTTTAATTTTTTTTTCAAAACGACTGGTCTTCATATGTATCATCCCCTATTTTTAACCCTTACTGGTGGAATTTTATAGAATCCTTTCTTAGTGGATACCTACATAACAAAGTGAATGTACAATCTGAATTTCATGTTTGTAGCCTTGATAGTTTGCGCATGGCGATAATGATTCAGTCGGTCAGTCAGTCAGTCAGGACATGAGTTCGAGTTTTATTTTTATTGTAATCATAATAATACGACATAACAACATTAAGGAATAATTCTTACACTGGTCTACTAGTTAATTGTGAATGTGTCTAGATATTTCGGTTCTATAATTCTGTTTTAACCCGTCAGACCCTTTAACACCCCTCATGCCCTGTGAGTTTTTTATTGACATAGAATACATTGTCTCAATTCATGTTAAATAATACAACATAGTTAAGTACTACTTTTGCTTTGAATACAAGTGTCTTTCTTCTGTGAGGTTTTATGACGCAACCTTGTCTATGAAATAGGTCCACGCCACGCACTGTCGATCTCTTCTTGGTCTAATGAGCGGTGTTCGTATAAAGCGACATTGTCATAATGATTCGTAATTTTATCTACAGTATGAATACAATGCCTGTTTCGTTTCGTTTTAAATAGATTAACAGACTAATGTATCCAGCAATGTAGGTCACCATCTGAACGTAATAGTTTTAAACATTTATTTAGACGTTTGCAAACTACTTCTGCATTTTTTAGAGGTTTTTCTTTATAGGCTGTAAGAAAATAGATATTGACAAATTAGTTCTTCACTACGCAGTTGAATGAATGAATGATTTCCTTGTATAATCAATAGCTGACAAGTGAGATTACTTAGATTAGCTAAGTGTGACACCTTGATATTGATATCATATCCAAACTTTAGAACGTAACACTAGATAAACGATTTAATACTTCGTATATTGCTGAGGTACACACGTATACAATACACTGAAAAAATCGTAATAGTAACAGTGAACTCAGTAAACAAAATCAGTTTTAGCGGTAGCTTAGTAGTACTGTGGCAGTTGTTTTTCTAGGTGTTACTGAAGATTACTAAGACAACTGTTCTGCACTCGTCACACAACACTGGATGTTTGGTATGACTAATATTATTTTTTAAAATACATGTGATATATTCTATGCATAATAAAATAATATCTACGCGTACAGCGTTACTTACATTTATCGTAATCCACGTGACGCAATCCTTTACAATTTGATGAGACAGAATACAAACACTGAATCATCGTGAAGTATAATGGATGCGGAGTACTCTTATTAAAACTCGATTATTAAAACTCTTTGGAGATTGTGATCGATTTTTGACCTTAGTTGTACGGAGTTTCTCTGAAAACCTTAGATCGATCCCGATACGTGTACGATATTTAAGTGTGGGCCATGCTTCGGCACGAATGGGCGCGCTCACCGGAGTTTACGACCACGGCCTTACAGAAAACCGACGTGAAACAACGCTTGCGTTGTGTTTTGTCGTGTGAGTGAGGTTAACGGTGCACCAATTATTGGTTAACTACTAATTTTGCCCGTTCACATGCTCGTATGATATGTAGGTACAAGGTACCAAGAACCAATGAATATGTTGGCAGAACATCAGCGCAGGGCCTTTTTTTGAGGGGTGTTGATCATCCAATGTCTTCTCCGCCTTCAGTGAGATCCCTCTCGCCCCACCAAAGGGCTCGTATTCTAACTCTTACTGACTAAATACACCTTGGAGTATCTCCCGCGTCGGCTGGGACGTGAGGAGGTTCGTTACCTCGTGCAAAGCGCCTCCTCATCACCTAGCATGACTGCTTCGTAGAAGGAGGAGACGGCATCTCAGTTGCCCTCGTTCCATGGCCTGAACCAGAGCCGGATGTGAGATGTCACCGTAGCTGATCCCCTAAAGAGCTCAAGACTCTGCCTTGCACAAGCTGAACTCGTACACGTTTCAACGCAGACTTGACACACATTCACACCCCATACATATATTATGCATAACTGTGAGTTTTAGTCTAATTCATCTTTGTGTGTAATAAATGTCATTGTTTCTTTTTTTGTTGCAGGCATGCGTTACGCGAGGAATAGTGATCAGCGGTAGCGGGCGGTGGTGATGCAGCGAGCTCACGGGGGCGGCGCCCCGCATTCGCAGGCCTCCGCCACCGCTCACCCGAATGTACGCACACACAACTCCTACGCAGACATCGATGATCAGGTACTTGGAATTTGGAAACAATAATCTTTATTTTTTTCTGTAACGACTACGTATCTGTGTATATGTTGCAGTGGAATTGTGTAATCTGCCTTAATACATTATGGGTACGTTTATACGACGGCTAAACGGTTAATCGGAGTAATCGCGTAACAAACATAATATCACACTACTTAAAAGTAATGAACAAAATACACCTTAACTTAAATAAACCTCCAAGTATAAAAATCCGTGCAAAGTAAAATAAACATCCGAACACCACAAAAATCCTTTTTTACCCGACTGAAGGAAAGTGTATTGTATTTTTTTTTCTGTATTGCATAGAGGTTCAATTTTTTTCTTAAGTTGCCTAATATAATAACTATCATTAGTAGAGTTTAATCACAAAAATCGTCGAATAATTTGCACCCAATTACACCTGTATACCCGCCTCCTTTTTGGGAAGTCGGTTAAAAGCGAATATGGTGAGTATGTATGTAGTCATAGTTCATATTGATGGTTTAGGTTAGGACAATGTGATCATTTAATTTTACCTATATTTAGTTGTGAAGCGTTGTATATAGAGTAACAATAATAAATTAATGTAGGATGTATTTATAGAATACTACATTGTAAAATGAAGACTAGTTTTCCGGCTGCCGCTTCACCCGCGCGGAAGGTTTCTCTGAAAGTATTAGCACGCTTAATAAATTAGGCGTTTCCATCAATTCTATGGATGTGTGTCCCATACAAGATAACGAAAATCAAAGGATATATGTGTACATACAATAAACAATCGCATGTAAGATAGCGGGTAATAGTGAAAAAAGTTCGAGACATGTTTGACGTATACAATGGTTGCGAACTTACCGACATCTTTTGAATGTGGAACCCATATTTAATATTAGACATTGATGGAATAAAGATAATAATAATAGTTCAGAGTAACAATAATTTTACATTAAAAAATAATAAAATAATATTTTATTTATTCATTCTTTTTACTAAATCACTATTTATTTATTCATTTATTCTTTTTAATAAACTTTATGCATCAATGTTGAAAAATTGTTTGACGTAGGTATCCATCTACGAGTACAAACTAAATGTATGTATTTTTCTTATTTCGTTGTTGTGTCCGCACCCAGGCGGGAGCAGTCATTCGATGATTTTCCCCCCTTAAAAAAAACATATGTATATTAAAACGCTAACAATTTTTGTTTCAAATCGGGCCAGTAGTTTCTTAGATAAGCTCCTTCAAACAAAAAAACTTTTCAGCTTTATATATTAGTAACTGGTTACTCCCGCGCGGTTTCACCCGTTCTGGTTGGTTCCTACTGGTCTTAGCGTGATGTTTTATATTTACAGCCTTCCTCGACAAATGGCTATTCTACTCTAAAATAAAAGTTCCTGAAATTAGCGCCTTCAAATAAAAAAAAACAAACTGATCAGCTGGATATATTAAGTAAACAATATAGATTTCATACAAATATAAATCACTGTTTTAATTTGTTATTTATTTATACATAATACTATATAACGTGTCGTATCACTCATAGCGGAGTACGCATCTTATGAATAACCAAGCTCATGACGAATGTCATTAAAGCCATTACCGACTTATCGTTCGCGCCATTGATTTCATGGTGCTCGTGTGTTCGACATGAATGGAAGTGATATAAATTAATGAGTACCTTCATTTAATCAACTAATTACTAATACATATGAATGCTTTCTTTTTACAATTTATTAATCTAATACCAATCTGTATCTGTGCTTATATTTCTTATATCTATACTTTACTATAAAATATATAAGGCTGAAGGGTTTGTTTGTTGGTTTAATGCGTTGATCTCAGGAACTACTGGGTCGTTTTGAAAAGTTATTTAACGGCCATTTAATACAATATAAATATTAAATAAATAATGTACGCTTTATTCAATATGGGTATTACTGTTTTTAGATATTGCAATGTCAATAAGGAAAACTAATTTGTTTAAATTCCTCGTATCAGTGTAGAGTATAATACAGCGCGACTCTTCATAAAGTGCACCAATCGAAATGACGTGTGTTTAATTTTATCGACGGAATGAATATAAAAAATATAAAGAATCGTATTTTTTTAATTTAATAAAAAAATACTATGATTTTTTAAATGAATTGTTTCTTTATGTAGGTATTAAAAAGTTGTATAATAAAATTGTAGAAAACTATGATATTAAGCGTTTTTAGGCTAGTTATTTCATACATTTTTATTTTGTAAGAATGCCTTAAGGTACGAATTGACGACAACACAAATTGTGACATAATTAATGTCTGTACTGTTCAGGTTTACACTTACACTTTACACTTACACGGAATTACGGATCATAAGCCGGCGCATGATGCGTCAGTAATTATCGTGCCACAATAAATTTTCTAATTACTGACACTCGTGATCATACATTTAATTTACACACTGAGTGTGTAGTGTCGTTGTCTATTCGTACTTTTATTGTTTTCATCATACAGCAATAGGTAATCGATTTATTGTAAATGTTACCCCGTACCGTTTTAATTACTTTAGATTTATTCCCGTTTTTAACCTCGCCTATGTTTTAAGGTACTAAGCTTAGATAGGTGACATTTAACGACTTATGGTTTTCACCAACCTATAAGTGACACCTAACAGTACCAATAAGAGGTTACTTTAGGTGCTACGTCACGCTAATTAACTTTTAGTTAAGGGATGGTCCGGTATGGTTGGTGAAAACGGCCATTAGAATTATCACAAAATTTGTAGAAAAAGATTAATATACATATTTGAAATATTTTTTTCGATAAAATTGTTCTTATTTCTGATTTTAATAATTTATGAATGTATAAATATGGGCTTTTGTTCCAGATACCTGCTTCCGTGATAAGTAGTGTGGGCACAGTAAGCCTGTCTCAATCATCAACGCACCCCACTACTAACATAACGATGGCCAACCCCACGAACCTGGGCAACGCCAGCAGCAATGCGCAGCCGGCGGCCCAACAGACACCAACCCAGGCTCCCGTGCGAAACTTGCCCAAGAAACGGAAGTTTGACCCGTCAGTGCTGGAAGAAATGAGCTGTTCAAACAACAACACAGTGAACGCACCACTTCCAGTCGAGTACCAGCCGCAGTACCAACAGTCAGTACTGCAGCCGTCTCCAATAATCCAGCGCTCTTCCCCGCCTTCAGAAATGAAGCCATACATCACTTCGTACCCCAATATTGACTTGTCAGAATGGCGGGACCACAGGGTGCTGGCGAAGCAACGGGGATTGTACGTTCCAGGAGTTATCCGTCAGGCCGAGGGTTGTAAAGTGATAGTGGAGTTCGACGGGCTCGAGAATGAGCCTGTGGAGTACAGTGATGTGTTCGGTGTGAATAAGAACGATGTGATAAGTGACGCGAGCCCCCAAATGAGCCATCTGCACATGGGCTCGCTGTGTGTCGTAAGGACTACGGACCCTAGCCGCGAGAATGTGCAAAATGTTTTCGTGGAAGGTCTTGTGTATGAAGTGCTTAATTCTCCTATAAGGATTAGAGTTAAGGTGAGTTTGTTTCGCATAATATCCTGTTTATAATTTAAGTTTAATATGGGCTTCCCAAAAGATATGCATAATTACTAGTTACTAATAAAGTTGACAGCCTCGAGTTGAATCTACAATAATAATAATATAGAAACAGTTGAAGCGAGAGGAAAATATACTAAATATTCCTTAAATCATTTCATTTTAAATGTTACCGGAAATACATGAAATCTTGGAATTGTATAAAATTACTAGGAAAAGTATACAATTCAGAAAATATGTATGTAACGTATAAAACATTGTTTAAAAAAATTAGATATTTATTAACTACATATATATACATATCGTAGGAAATCTATAAAATATGAAGAATTTTAACTACATCACTATTTAGAAATTTAAACAAACATAACTTCTTCACTATTAACCTACTGCATATCAAATAAATGACTGTACTACAAATTAACTGCATGATTACCTAAATATGTTGTTCTAAAAATGTTTAAAATTCATCAAAACGGGATGGGATTTTTTATCTAATTAAAAATTTTCAAACTCTGCGGTCAGAAATAGGAATGCTATTTAGGAAATGTATAGATTTCCTAGGAAATATATTGATATCCTAGGAAATGTATAGATTTTCTAGGAAATGTGTCTAATATGGTTTAGGTACACACACCGGCACAATTAGGGGAAAACAAAAAAAGGTCTTTTTTGTTTAAACTCGTGAATGAACAACACAATATTTAAAGATATACAACACAATGTTTATATGCGAAATACGGCTGTAATTATTTCGACGAGTTCTATAATGCAATCTGTTGCAAAGTACTTAAATGCTTAATGACTTAGTGTCTGTTGAAGTCTTAAGTAGAGATGTATCTCTTTTCGTTGGTAAATGATAAGGTATCTTGTTGTAACGTTGCAGACTGTGATTATAGTGATATTGATAGTGATATTGATACTGCATCATAGTCGCTTTGTTGCATGCTTTCAAAATGTATATCTGTTACAATTACAGATAGAGTTTTTCCTAGATAGATTAGAACTACATTTGGGAGCAAAGGAACTGATCTACTAGCGTTTTCTGTTTCGTTCTTGATTAATATGTTTTGAGACAAGAATTTTATTAATTAGTAACATAATATGTCGTATAAGAGACAATTTAGTTACCTTCAAAGTGAGAGCATTTTGAAGGAGAACGGGGTGGTTTTTAGTTATTAAGAGTCTGACACTCTCGCCTCATCCAAGGCGGGAGAAGTTATTCGATGATTGTCTTCCGTAAAAAAACCCTGCGAGCAGAAATACGACTTGTTTAGCCTTAGCCATACAAACTATTTATTTTGACCTGAAACTAGTGTACATAATTATGTGGGTGGCACTCGGAAAGCGATTCTCCCGAACTTGTCGAATCAAACGAGGTATCGTCATCGATGAGAATAAGTTACGATCAGTTTTGAGAACTGTTTTAACTGACTCGCTTAGAAAAAAGCATGTTGTACAGTAAGAAATTAACTAATATTCCATTTTAAGCATTAATTAATTCTAGATTTAACAAAGGAATTTAGTAAAAAGTAGTTTTAACTAGGAAAAACGCGATCTATCCAAAAACTAGTTTTAACTATGTATAACATATCGACTTTTTGTCTCATAATTTTGCTACGGCAGTTTTAGTACCTATGTATGTAATGTCTGTCTGATTGTATTCGTAAGTATAGACGTTAAGGCTCTTTTGAACGTGAAGTCATAGAAATTGTTGTCATTATACATTATCTGAAATCTGTAATTGTAAATAGTTTTCGCGTACAAGTAACTACTGTGGTTTAGGTAACAGATGGTGATCTCTGCAAAGAAATGGTGGAAGTGAAGCGAGCAGACATCAGACTGCTGCAGCCTCCGTGGGCGGATGAGCTGGAGGATGCTGGCACCCACACCTCGTCTTCCATGCACCCCTCATTGCGCTTACATCATGTCCCTACTCAGGTATGTACCCAGTAATGAGACGACAATCTACCGTCATCACGATATTATTACCTCAAACACAAGACGGATGTTTTAGCCATGTTCACCGAGGCTTCGCGAAATTACCTTCTAGATCGGCTGGTACAACTTTGGGCACAGAATATGAAATAGTACAACTTTGGGGAAGTTTATTTGAATATATGCTTGCAATCTAATAGTCTATATCTCTGCCTAATTTAAGCGATACATACACCTACTTGGCGTGGTATGATTTTTATCCTGGGATGAATACAAAACACGAAGTCTTAAACAAACTTTTATGTTTTAATCCAATTTCAAATTGAAAAGGTACTAACTACTAACTATTGTATTAGATGGGTGGCGATAACTTCTACACGTCATCCCCGATGCCCGGCGCGGGCGCCGGTGGCGTAGTGACGGTGGGTGCGTTGTCCAACGGCTCAATGGATGACTTGCGCAAGCGACAGCCCTTCGACGATTACGGAGAAAGCGATGACGATCTGCGACGAGAGGACATTATGTTCCCCGCCGACGTTTCGCATATGGGTAACTATTGTTTATTTTGTATTTCATGATACGTCACAGTTCATGAGAATTGAATATATAGTTCGTTACATACGCCTGAAATTGTTTCTAAATCATAGGTAAAAGTTATAATGTCAAACGGACTTACCCCTTTGGAAAGTATACTATAGAAGGGAATACAAAAGTCCAATATTAATAAAAGGTAACAGTCATCTGCACCTTAGAGGACGTCTATTAATCACTCAAGACCTTTGATTAACTTTTAATTTATGACCTAATAATTTATCGCTTGCGGCCCGGGATCACATGACTGTTACGTTATTTGGCCCTAGTAAAAAAAAGGTTAAATATGGCTGGTCTAGACTTAGCTATGTATTAGTATATTAGTCTCCTGGCTTCGGAAACATTTATTTTATCAAAGTAATATTATTATTTAGTCTGCGTTATTAGCCATTGCGGAATAATTATCTAGCTATCAACGTAAGCTGAATTTCAATTATCAACTATCAACATTGTTAGTGCGATACGATTTATTGGTTTTTTTTTAAAACTGCATGTAATTTCCACTTAGGTGAAGTTGTTAATTTTAATTTATTGGCTATTATACATATAATAGGAATGTACTTGTCAGCAGATTGCAGTAACAGCAAACGTAGCAGTCTTCAGAGCCGAGGCAGTACGTCCAGTTTGCTCGAGAGAAGTCTCACACCAAGGTCCCAGCCTCCTACTCCTAGGTAAGTTAATGAACTGGATCTGAGTGTTCAATTAACAAAATAACCTTACTGCTAATTGCTCTCGTCGGGTCTTTATTCAAGCTTGAGTCATAATGGCAATGCAAAATGCCATAATGGCAAACTTTATTCAAAAGTAGACGTACGTCTGTCGCTCGTCTATCCCTGTAGGCCGATATGCCTATGGGGCATACCGCGTGAAGTTTATTGCCCAGTTAATGGATTTTTGAAGTCCGAACTTTTTTATTATTTGTATTAATGAGTAACTGCTCCATGTAGTATGCTGCCGAATTGCCGAATAACGTACTATCCGGCTTTGGGGCCGTTCAAGTATTACGTAAGCACCATGGGGGGGTAGGGGGGTCTCTACTTTGCTTATTTCGGATGATATAGGGGGTAGGGGAGTCTAGATGATGATTACGTCATCGGTAGTCATTTACTTTTTTTACACGAATAGCAACCCTCATATTGAAATTATAAATTATAAGCAAAGACCGACAAAGAACGAGACATTATGGTATTTGGAGAATATTAAAATTACAATATAAAAAAGATATAATTTAAAATGTTTACGTAAGCAAAGGGGGAGAGGGGTAAGATCTTTGCTTACTTTTGCTGACAAGGGGGGGGGGGGGGTAAGTATTTGTAAAAAATCTGCTTATGTAATATTTAACGGCCCCTTTGTATAGAAATACAGTGTGAATTGTCGACTGCACGCTAACAACTTCTTATCAATCCACACTATAATAGCTTCGGCTTAAACTGAAAAAAATCTTGGATATGGTAGATAAGTTATGAAAGTATAGTAAATTCTTATTTTGATTGTATTTGCTGAATTAAAAAATGGAGGAGGTACTTACTATCGTCAGTTTCTTGTCATTTTTTAACGATATGCAGCGACTCCGCCATGCACCACCGCCAATTATGGACCGAATATATCTTTTTTGTTTGATAGTTTACGCTTCCAGTTTAGTCACATTTTCACCGATATTAAAATTATAAATTAAAGTATTATTGGGTTTTAAAAAAAAATCTCAGTAGTAGCACGGAGTCTGGAATTGTGCCCGGTATATGGCAATAGGCTCACCCCCTATTACATGGGACTCATAGCATAAATAGTGAAAAGTGGGTGTTACATTGTACAGTGGCATAATGTGCACCTCTGCCTACCCCTTCGGGGATAAAAGGCGTGATGTTATGTATGTATCTATGTAAAATTATATCCACAGGAACTTTGCAAAATTGTAGAGCTTCTAATGAGTTTGTTACCTTTGTCATTGAAGTAGTAAAACCGAACCACTGATAGGGTTACACTAGAAGTCAGTGCCAGTATTTTTCATATTGAGGCACCTTTTAGAAATTGTTTGCTTTTTTTAAACATAAAACCTCTCTTTCAGATCTCAGGCGGCAACCCCGCACAAATACAAGAAGGGGGATGTAGTCTCGACCCCGACTGGTATCAGAAAGAAGTTTAACGGTAAGCAGTGGCGCCGTCTATGCTCAAAGGATGGCTGCACCAAGGAGAGTCAACGACGGGGATTCTGTTCCCGACACCTGTCTTTGCGAGGAGTGACCAGGTCTTCCAACACTCCATTGGCACAGGGATCTGCTCATACCCCACAACAAAGGTAAATAGTTGTAGTATATTTAACTACTTCATTGACACCATTTTTCCAAGATACGAGTGCAAGTGCAAGGTTGCAAAATGGATATTGGAAAGAGACATTAAAATCTACAAATTTGCACACCCCATATGACATTTTCAAATACCGTGGTCAACATATTTCAGATATTTCAAATGCCTTTGAAAACATACATATTAAAGTCAAGCTGTTTTCGATGTCAGCATATATTACTCTTCGAAGTAAAAAATGATTTAACATTATATAATTTTTACAGAAGCAGCAGTAAATCCCTGTCTTCAAGTGGTACGGGAGTCGAAGGCGATGAGACGTCGCGCGAGTCGGACACTACGCCACCACATTACCGCGTCACGGGGCGGTTTGATTCTGATGAAACCGAGGCTGCTAATATGCTAGGTAAAGTTGCATATAGTAACAAATTTAACATAACATGACATCACGCCTTTTTATCCCCGAAGGGGTAGGCAGAGGTGCACATTTCGGCACTTAATGCCACTGCACAATGTAACACCCACTTTTCACTATTTATGTTATGAGTCCCATGTAATAGGGGGTGAGCCTATTGCCATATACCGGGCACATTTTTCCAGACTCCGTGCTACTACTGAGATTTTTTAAAAACCCAGTAATACTTTGCCCGACCCGGGAATCGAACCCGAGACCCCTTGCCCGGCAGTCGCACTTGCGAACACTCGGCCAATGAGGCAGTAGTAACAAATTTGTATATATTTTTTATACCACGAAGGTGGCAAAAAGAGCTCACGGCCCACCTGATGGTAAGCGGTTCCCGTGGCCTATGTTCGCCTGCAACACTACGACAACTACTACACAACATTACGTGCAATGAGGCTTGTTTATGTTTAAGCTGTTTTCTGCGGCTTTTCTCGCATGTCAGTGTTAATGCAATGAGTGCTATTACTCATTGCATTTACACGAGCGCGTTGCAAGTCAAGAGTACGGAATTTCACAATATGTATCAGTGTTGATCGTTCGGAATTAGATTCAAGAGTAAGCGGCCTGAGGCCTTAGTACGTAATCGTAACGAGTACGCGTTCGGCGCTCTGATTGGTTAGTTCATTGGCGCCGGCCAATCAGAATGCCGAACGCGTACTCGTTTCGAATACTTTAAACGTAAATCAAACTCGTACTAAGGCCTCTGTTCGCAATATAGACGCTAATGCTATTAAACGAATAAGTTGTTAGTGTGCGTTGGAAGTGTTATAAGCTCCGTATGCGTAGTGTCGCTGGGCAGCTCGCGGTCGGGCAGCCCGGGCGCGCACCGGGGGGTGGGCGGCGGCGGGTCGCCCGGCCTGCGCAACAACCTCTTCGTGCCCATCTCCTCGCCGCAGCCGCAGCCGCATCACCCGGCCGCCCTGTACCACCACCATCTTATCAGGTTGCTTTAGAATATCACAATTGCCATAAAACGTTTGATAAACATGCGACTTATGTTAATCCTTAACAAATACAACTTGGGTGTCTTCAAGTCCCGAGGGTACAGGCATAGTATAAACAACACAGTAGGTTATCTAAGGCCGCCCGCCGAGTTATTAGCCTACTCTTGCGTTGATCCCCAGGGTTGTCACTTTTACTTTTAGTTAATATTTTCGAACAAGCAGCACTTGATCTAAATTTATGAAATGAAAAGCATACCTATTATGATTGAATATTTTATCAATTTATAAATTTAGTAAAAATTAAAAGTTTATAAAAAGATTATTAACTTCTTAAAATAAACTTTAGCTCTATACATAGTATTCAGAAAGTAAATTTGGGAATACATTTATATGGAAAAATGCGACTCGGCTACGCTCTTAACAAATCAGATAAACTGTGAAATAAACAATACAATACCACATTTTCTTATAATATTTAAGTATAGTAGGTAATTACATTTCTGGTTGAGTAGGAACTATGAAGAATGATAAGAGTAAGAATAAGTAAGTAGGTATCTCATCATCAAATACCTACAAATTATATTATGCTAGAAAAAGTGACTAGCTTACCTTTCCTGTTCAATAGGTACCTAATCTGAACAGAGACAGTTCTGGAATCGATTAATTATTAAGACACCCAAACACACAGCAATACGTTCTTCTACGATTATCAGACATTTTTTATTTCATTGAACAGTGCCGAAAAGCCGTGAAGCGCGCGCGCGAACCTCGTACAGTGTCAGCCCTGCCTGGCGCACTGAGAAACGGGTCGAGATTTTGTTAAAGTGTGCGTGCGTCGACGCATAGATACTATGGCGCACACATATAAGCCGCGCGCGGAGCATTTGTATGAAGATAACCTACTTTGTTCTTTATACTATGGTACAGGTTGCTCATAGGTCGACGTACTTCATCGTCGGCGACATAATCGCTTACCACCAGGCGAGATGGTGGCCAAACGTCATCCTATCAAGTATAAAAAACCCTAACTTAAGTCACATGTTGATCAAACTGGGGCATAATAATGACTATTACAAATATATATTATACTTTTTCCTTCATATCACTCCTGATATGAAACATTCGCTGGAAAATTGAGATCATATTTTTAACTCGCTATTTAAATAGTTTGAAAATTTATGATTTTATGATAGTGGTAATGCAGGAATAATTTAATTTTTCCTTCTTTAATTTCAGGCCAGAATTAGTCCGACCTAGTCGAGTCAACTCACCGGTCGGTGGGGTCGCCACAAGCGTCATCAGAGTGTCGCCAGGACCTAACTATCATTACCAGGTACCTTGCATTAATTCCTAACTACAAAATACAATTATAAATTAGTATTAAACGTACGCTAAACTGACGTATTCCTCTACCTAGGTCGAGAACAGAAACGGCCCAACAATAGTTCAGACGAATAATGCCTCCCAATCAAATGTGATCGGTGTTCAAACTTCAGGGCTGAACCTGCAAAACACAATACATACTAGCATTAATGCTACAACAACAACTCTATCCAGCCTCACTCTGCCTTCAAGTATATCGCTCAATCTGAACAACTTGAACACTCAAAACTTGCAGACAAGCATTGCAAACACTATTCGTAACACCAACGAGCTGGCACACAACTTGATAGTACCGAGGACTATCCCGACGTCGAACGGGATAGACGTAGAGCAGATATACCGGACCCAGCCACTCCACAGGAACGGGATCCATGAGCCATACCGCCGCGACACTGACATGTCGCCATCACAGAACAATCATGAAAATTTTCTCAATAGAAGAGTCTCGGAGTACGACGACGATGACGATGCAGTGTCGCAGAGAGAGAACAACATACTCCGCAATGTTATTGATACTCGGCCGCCCGAACTATCCGAGACTCGCGTAATGGAAGACAATAAGAGGATTGTAAAGCCGGCACCGTTGCAGGCGCGCTTCTTGTCGGTCGTGGAGCCCGATGTGAAGGATCCTGTGAAGAGGTATTACGTCACCATGCTGCCTCAGAGTACCCCAGACAAGAAGTATGTGTTTATTAAGAACGAGCCTGGGGAGACCGTGCAAGTAAGTACTATTTATAATTATAAGTCTTAAGTGGCATAGTAGGACAAGCATCACCAGTATATTATTATTATTATTTTATTTTTTTCTAGCTGACGTATTCGTGTAGTAACAAATGTTCTATTAATTAAAAAAAATATATATTTTTATCTTTTTTGACATGCTAAAATGCGTTCTATTAAGCATGCTCAAAAATGTTCAAAACTCGAGCACCTGTCGATACCCAATCAAGTCCGAAATGAGCATGCTGATTTTGACCACGACCAGCCTTCAATGCAAGGGGGATTAATAAAACCACTTTTTAGAGTTTTTAACGGAGTGCAATAAAAATGTCACAAACAGTAAACAGCGCATTCTCTTCCCTTTGCAATCGGTTTCATTCTACTACTATTTTACAACGTTTTTGGCTGTTATGGACGCTATCTGTCTTATAGTTCATGGAACTTAATAACTCTTCTATGATACCTACTGAACTGAAAAATATTGATGACAAATGACACGGTCAAAGTGTAGCCTAAGCTGTAAAGAAATAAGGTTGTAAATAATAATTTTACATTTAATTTTAATTTGTACAAATACTTTCTTTAACAGTGGTGACATTTCAGATTGAGCAGCGTATAAACCATTTGACTCAACAAGTCAACAACAATGACTCCGAGCAGGAACATCGGGGTTTAGATAACGGGGACCATGTATGTATTATTTACTACCTATTTCCGTCCGCTCTGCTCGGCTGCTATAGCCCGTAGCGTGATGTTTTATAGCCTAGTATAGCCTTCCTTAATAAATGGACTATCCAACACAAAAATAATTTTTCAAATCGAACCAGTAGTTCCGGATATTAGCGCGTTCAAACAAACAAACAAACTCTTCAGTTTTATATAATAAGTGTATAAGATTTAAAGCCATTAAACATTATGTATCTCATAAAAATAAGCAGATTTCGAGACTAACAATATCTGATAGTGAAACTGTACAAATTTCAACAAAGAGTATCCTCAATCATGAGGTATACTATAACACTTATAACAGGAAATATTTATCAAGAAATGAACATTCTTTGCTCTTAACTGTACAATTAGCGGGCCCCGCGAACTTTGTTTCGCCTTAGTAATTTTTCTTTGCACCCTTGTTAAGTTTTCCTTTGATACGAACCTTCTTATAAACAATATTTAGATTTAGATTTTATGGTTCGGCTGATTTACGCTTAGTCGTTACATTCAACGATTCTTTTTTTCTTGCCCGTGAAATGATAAAATCAACTAATTTATCGTATAATTTAAAAATCTGCCTTAAGTTACTATTTTACGCGTACAAAGTAGCGGACAGAAGTAAGTATGTGTACAATCCTTACTAATATTATAAATCGGAAAGTGAGTTTGTTTGTTCCACTTTAACGCCGTAACTACTAAACCGATTGCTTTGAAATTTTGCAGACGTAAAGTTAGAAGTCTGGATTAAATAATAGGGCACTTTTTATCCCGAAAAAATTTGATTTTTCCGAGGGAAAACAAAACTATTGGTATAGATGGCGCTGTATGTATTGGTATATGTCACATAGGCTACTTTTTATCCTTTTGAGACGCGAGCAAAGCCGCGGGTAAAAGCTAGTATTTTAATAAAACAATATTTGTAGGTAAACAACGTGAACAACAGTGCAGTGATAGTGCACCCAAACCAGTTGCTACCGGTTTTACCGCCGCCCGCCTCGCACACTATCATCGGTGAGTAGCGTTTAACGTATCGCTGTTATTATTAGGAGGGAGATGACATATAACATATAACTCAACCTCTTTCATATACTTGGGAATCTTTAGAAAAGCTAATCTCAAAGGCTTTTTGATGTAAATGCTATAAGCATATGGTTTATTGTACCATTTTTGTTCCAAGACAACATTAGTTCGGGACTCTGGAAAAGAACAGTAGCGTAGCGTGCCTTGCCCCGTATAAAATTGGTTTGGGGGTCTTTATGAAGGGTAAAGATATCTCACAAGTCAATTTTTTTTCAATCAGAACACAATATGTGGTCTTGAAGGGCCGACAGCAATATCCATTTCATGTATGAACTTTAAAATTGATCTGTAAACGTTACTTTCAAGATTAAATCTTAATTTCTTTTAGTTCAAACAAACGTATTTTACACAATAATAAAACATGGAGGCGTCGGTATGCAAATGTATTTCCTAAGACTGAATGATATATGTGGACAAATAAGTGATTAGTTCGCTTGGTTCCCGCGCAGTGTCGAGCAACACGTTCCCGTGGCAGTCGCTGGTGCCGCTGCTGGGCGCGGGCGGGGCGGCGGGCGCCGCGCCGCCGGCCGCGCCGCCGTCCCCGCGCACGCCGCGCACGCCGCGCACGCCGCACACGCCGCACACGCCACACACGCCACACACGCCCGCCCCACTAATCAAGTCGGAGGATCAGATCAAAACCGAGGCTAGCGGTAAATATCAATATTTTTCAGTCTTTCTCTATTTGTCGCGGAGAACCTAACGGAGCCCCGGTAGGGTCCGGCTCGAAGTGCAGGAGAAGGAACGGGGTGGTTTTTAGTCACTAAGAGTCTGACACTCCTGCAATGTGGAGCAATGAGGGAGACGTGTCGTTGTTAGGAATAACTTTAATAAGAAGTCATTCGATGATTTAGTCCCCTTAAAAAAAGTCTTTCTCTATTTTTATAAAGTTTCAGGAGGAGTAAAAGCTTAACGCAGCAGGTTGAGTATCAAAGCGATACGATGGTTATATAGCAAACATATGCCTAAAAGATCGATCAAATTTTATTGTCATTGATTTGCATGCAAACGAATGTTTAAAGGAAACCAGTCATTATCTAATTGCTTTTCCCCAGACCCTCCAATGTGTATGGATGAGGATGACGAGGTGTTCGAGTCCGAGGACTCCGGAGTCGGCGGAGATGACCCCAACAAGCGACCATCACAGAATACGTCTGCGCTTAACTCACCTGCCACACAGGAAAAGGTAACGTACTGAAGTTTTCTTTTCAATATTAGTACTTTCTTTGTTGCTAGTCTTGATAGACATTTTTGTTAAACGTAAAGTTTATTTTTTTTTACAATTTTTAGTGTAAGTACCGTGGGAGTCTGTCTAACCTAGTCTAGCCTTTTCTTCAAAAGAGTAACGATGGAGTTTCTTTCTCGTTCTTCTCCATTCGAAACTACACTTTGGAACGAGCGCCTAGCTTCACTGACGGACAGACGGACGGACAATTCAATTTTTGACGTTTCAAAAGTGTCTAATTAAGGATTAATTGAAATAAATGGTTTAACTTTTTTTAAAAGCCCTTTTACGTTTAGTTACTTACGTTCTGACAGTTTGAGCATTTGTGCGACCTACCTAAATGTTCTTTTAGTTGATATTGTTCGTCGGATCAGTCAACTAACTACAGCCCAGCTAATTGTAAATTGACGCATGCGTGCTGCCATCAGCGGGTCTGTTCAAACTGTTTTACGATACTGGCGACAGGCGATCTCAATTACTAAATAATAACTTTGTTTCCAAAGCTGTACTTCTCGCATGATTTTTGGGACACAAGTTATTATTAGGTTATATAATGTAACTTTTTGTCAAAACTTATTTTGACTTAAATACATTCTTTTCTTTCGTCTTCTACTGACAAGAGACGTAGGCCTTAATATGGTTTCTTTCACAACATTATAAAATACATTTTTTATCTTAATTTTTCTCCGTATTACAGAAGGAGCGTCGCATCCGTCGTCCGATGAATGCGTTCATGATCTTTTCAAAGCGCCATCGACAGATAGTGCATCAAATGCACCCCAATCAAGATAACCGTACTGTCAGCAAGATCCTGGGCGAGTGGTGGTACTCACTGAAGCCTGAAGAGAAACAGAAGTACAACGAACTCGCTAGCGAGGTTAGTATGTTTAAAATACTTATTAGGGATGTTAGGCTGGCTGATTGTGTTACATTTATCCCTAAAAACCTCGACAGCCACCTTAGGAGGCTGGCATTGTTCAGGCCGTCACGACGCCTTTTAACCATAATTGTCTTTATTTTCAGGTAAAAGAAGCACATTTCAAAGCTCATCCAGAGTGGAAATGGTGCAACAAGGATAGAAGGAAGTCTTCCAGCAGTAAAGATCCTACTGGGTCCATGCCACAGGTAAATTTGTACTCAGAAAGATATTAATGTGTTTTATTAACTTAACAAGTACTTTAGCAAGTCAGCTAGACTACTATACTTCCGACACAAATCCAGAAAGGAGTCTGGAAACCTTGGAAACATTTGGAGGGAATTTTCAAAAGTTCAATGATAAGTGTCTCAACCCAGGAATCTGTGCGATATATCTGCCTTATGTTTGAGGTTTGGAAGCATATTTGTTATAAGTCAAAATGTCTTAAACAAGTTTTCTTTGTTAGAGTCCTCGAACGCCTTCAGAGGTGGTCACCAGCGGTTCTGTCACGATCAATGCAGATCTGCCGGTGCCTGTTGCGTCATACAACCATTTGGGATCTCCGCAGCTTAGTGACGATGAGCAAATGGTACGTATTGTAATTATCATTTGTAGTTTCAAGGCTACAATCAATGTCAATTTTTTGTTACCTATGCAACATTCCCTTGAGCGTCATGGACGTGACTCTCTATTATGAAGTCTGTTTGTGATTTTAGTTAGCCAGCTTTAAACTTCGAAATATTTAATTGGGTACTTGCCAACTAGTCAAATTCAATACTTTTTTTGCACGATATTGTGTGACGTCACGTTTATTTAGCGTCAAACAGTACACTTATTTCTTAAAAAAATGCTGGAAAAATATTAAAATTTAGTCATAAAATCAATTAATGAAAGTGTGATTATTTTTTAATATCTTATTGTATTGAATAGTAGAAATAGTTTATTTTTGATGAAGGCAAGTACCCAATTCATACGAGTAATGTCTAATTACTGGCTAAATTTTAAGTCGCGATTGAGTATAGTTCTGTCACTACAAATTCTTTGTAAAATAAAAGACGTGGCACGATATTTAAGTACAAATTAAAATCGTATAGCCTTTCAGTATTCGTAAGACTAATAAATATGTAATTTAAATATTTAAACTTAGGTTATAACGTACTATGTACAATTTACAGCCATCACAGACAGAAGAACCTCCGCCGGCGGTACAAAACCTAGAGATTGACCTGAAGTGTGGAGAAAAAGTGACCGACTCGGACTCTGAAGGACTCGACACGCGGGACTACTTGCCGTCACACCACGACCACACTAGGAGGCCCAAACCCATCAAAGCTAGGTAAGTGACACCTATCTGGGACGCTACGACCGAACTACGTAACATCGACACAGATGACATAAATTGAAAATGTCTTCAGTGCTTATATTGACTCATCGTTGTTGTTGACTCACCGGCCTTTGTATATATTAATCTTTGCCAAAATCATTGAATAAGGGTTTGTCCTTTTAATATTGCAATACGACAAATATTGACATATTTACAAAAAGGTGTGTCATAAATATGAAATAATAATTATTATTATCATTAAAGACTTTAACTTCCCTTCAAATTGGTTGAGTTTGGCGGTGCTGGCGTACTTGTCAAGTTCATGAATTTGCGCTTTTTCGATTTTCAGGGCTGGTTCTTCAGACAATCTCCTCGGAGGTATTACAGCGTCTAGTCCTGGTGGACCGAAGGGTTTCCAGCCAACAGGTGGCGCGTTCAAATCTACGCACGCTGATACCAGTAAGTAGTACTACGCTCGCAGCTCAGTTTGCGAACTTTCCCAAAGGTTCACAGATTCACTGATCAAACTACACGACTAGGGAATGCTATCTCGTTCTGATCTCGAATGTCATCTCGTCTCTTTTTAACGAGATCGTTCTCGCTCGAAAAATGACCGAGATCTCGCTAGATTAACGAAATTGCCTTACTATAAGATTTTAATTTGATATTAGAAATGAAGACTGGTTGTTTCTTCCAATTGTTATTTCACAGTTTAAAAGTATAAATTACTTAAAATTCATTAAAAAAACTAACTTTTGTTCACAACTTCGACTGTTTAACTTTAGGCAGAATTCTTCTGATCCCATTTTCCGAGATAAATCTAGATCGAAATATGGACGAGATGTCGCGAGATAAAAGAGATTTAAAGAGAAAGAGATACAAAACTTTCAATTTAGAAATTTATTTATTCATTTACAACATATAGCAGAACACATTACAGATCACAGGTACACAGGTACTTTGTATTTTATAAATTCGCTGAATCCCACTTGACCTACAATCTCGCGATTTTTGAATTCCCCAGTCAGGACTATTCGAATGGATATCGTGTCATCCGTTTGCTAAATTGTCTCAATTCTCATAGTGCTATCGGTTACTGTTAAAATGTCTTCTATAAACTTCTTTCTTCCTTTATTAATGAGTGTCATAGTAATAAAAGCGCGCTTCCCAGACGATACCCACAGGCTGTGGACGGCGGCGGCGCTGAACAAGCAGAGCGTGGCGGGCAGCCTGGCGCACAGCGTGCAGACCATCTCGCTCGACTCCGCCATCGCCAACATCATCGCCGCGCCGCCCGCGCCGCCCGCGCCCGCCCAGGTACTGGCCCTTGTTACTTACGCACTACACACATACGCTCGCTGGAGGTTTAAGGCGCCCGCCCCACTCATGCATGAGGGTGCGGGTTCGAAACCTACCAACGGCAAGTACCAATGTGACTTTTACCGAGCTATATGTACTTTTAAAAATTATCTAGACACCACTGACAACCGGTGAAGGAAAACATCGTGAGGATAACCTGGGCTTATAATTTCTAATTATAAGTTTGTAATCGCCAACCCGCATTGAGTAAGCGTGGTGATTAATGCTCAAATCTGCGTGTGAGAAGAGGCTTTGCTCAACAGTAGGCATATAGGCTGTTGATGATTATGATGATGAAATACGGTGAAGAAAAAAGGGAAATATAGTAAGGAAACCTGAGCTTATAATGTCTAATTATAAGTTTGAAATCACCAATCTAACTTCAGCAAGCATTGATTAATACACAAACATTTTCCATGTGAGAAAAAGCCTTTGCACAGCAGGTTTATAGGCTGTTGATGACATGTGATTAACAGGTCGACGATTGTTTTACAGGTTATATCGAGCGGTATTTCCAACACGATTCAGACGCCGACGTCTACGCCAATGGCGTCCACACCGCTAGGTAACCCCGTGCTTAAGAGCTTCACCTTCGTCAAACGGAGTCTTGGGGACAATTCGCCTTGTAAGTATTATTATTTTTGAACGATTTTGTTTTGCTTGACCCGTTATTGCTTTGGATCTTTATTAATTTTATTTTTACCCCCTTTCTGATGACAGACGACAGATCTATCTGATATTTGGTACACACTCTTAATGATACAGTATTGTACATACAAAAAAATAAATATTAACTAGTACATAATAATATTTCGGTTAACCAACAATTGTTTACACTATATACATTACTGATTAAATACCTAAAGAACCATTTACAAGTACTTTGTACATGCAAAAAAAACGGTAAACATTTAGTAGATAATAAGAAACATAACAAGTGATTCCCTGGGTGCATATCACAAAAAGACAAAAAAATGCATTAGTATGTAATTTACTGATTATATAAGGAATTGTTATAACATTTTTAAAACTATCTCTATTATGGATATCAAATAAAAGGACTTGATTTGTGCTATATAGTTTATTAAAACTGTTTGACATAAAACATATTATGTCACGTATTACTTGAAGTTTGTTGTTGTTGTTCAATGTTAACTTTTTATGACTTCATTGTACGGTTGCTATCATCGACGTCTTACCCTATGGACTCCGCATTGAGGCAACGAGCCAACAACACATTAGCTTGATGTAGTGTGTGTCAATTCAATACGCATGCGCGCACCAATACACTCAATTCTGTACCAACCATGTCTGTGATCCCTGCGTACTTTCTGTTATTCTAGTTTTTATTTATATGAAAAATACATTTTGTAGCTATGTGTATGGATCCTTGGCCAATAGAATAATCTTAACAAGTAACATCTAATTCAAATGTAAAAAATTAAATTTACACTAGTTTGTCCTTTTAAATATCCGTTTTGTCTCTTTCTTTCATGTCAAAATTATTATTGCTTTACATTTCTTTCATGTGTGACATGCTCTAGTTTTGTAATGGGATACGTGTCTTATTTTTCATTATCTAACTGAGGACTAATAGATTTTTAATCTTCATTCCCTGTCGTCAACCCTATTCGCTACTGTGCACAGTCTCAGTATCTCGAACGATGTATTTATTCAACTACTCCGCAAATTATGATGTCCATTTATGCCACTTTACTCGAAATTTCTTACAAATCGGTACATATATGTAATATCTTATATATGATAGTATAGATATAATGAACATTAGTTATTTCTCCAGGTCCTGGGCCCCTGACGCTCTCCCTGGATGCGTCAGGCAACTTGCTCCTGAAGCCGAGCCAGTCTACCGACAGCCCTGCCTCCGACCAGTCCATGCACTGCGTCCATCTGCAGAGGTTGTATGTACCAACATTCAATACTGGTGAGTTATCCTTTTTTATTACAAAACTAATATATTCAAATACTAGCTACGGCTCCTTTTGCCCTAGTAGTAGCTAATTTAATAAGGAATCTAAAATAGTATACGTACGTTCTGCATAGTTTTTTAGATATTTCGTTCCAAAATGTTTTTTTCTGCGAAACTCCGTTTCGTATAATCTGTTTACACTTACTTACAATTTATTTTAGTATATCCAAAGCGTACATACCTTAAAACCTCGTATCTAGGCAACACTTCGCATGCGACATGTCATCATCATGTTGCTAAACATGTCGAAAATCAGCAAGAATCTTTTGTCAAACAATATCGTCTACATCCGTCGGCACTGTCGCTAGAGAAACGAGTGTTGCGCAAGGCTTACGTCTAAGGTCATAGTCTAGTCATTAGGTCTTGTTACGTTATGTGAATTCAATTTATACCAAAATAAATTAGCCTTCAAGATAATTATGATAACATACGATGTTAAATAAAACTAAATATCCCAAAGCATTTATAAGGCAAAACAAACTATCTACTTATTATACAGATACGCCGAAGCATGTACAAAAAAAAATATTATACTAAAAGAGATCTCACGAAAACTAAACGCGCCTCGTCTCCATGAGTGAGGCCTTATTGTTTAATGCTTAATTTGCTAACTGTCCTGGACTATATAAGATGAATAAGTACGTGTGTGTCGTACAGAAGTGGAGCCCCCGAAGAGTGGCGGCCAGGGGTTGCTGAGCGTGCAGCCCGCCCCGTCCGTCATCGTCTCGCAGACCAACACTGGCGCGCCCACCAAACTCAACGCGTGAGTACCGCCTGCGATTACATCACTGTTATACTTCAATTCTATATAGTCCGGTCAAAGTAGACATTTAAAATAATAAAAAATTAAGGCTCCGGTAATCGAAACCGAGACCCCTTGTCGACAGGCGCACTTGTGATCATTCAATTTACTTTTGTAGTATGTTGAAGACCCGAAGTCATGATTCATCTGACCAATATTTTATGATGCATTGTAAAATTGTAATTTATGATGTGGAATATTCTCAGGCAATGGGAAACACCAGTGGAAGAGACGCGGCCATTCCCTCTCGCACCCACGCCGGCACAGCTCGGCAGGGCACCGCTACAGAAGCGACTCAGTCGAGGTAACATAAGTCAATTAATCACTATTTTATTATGATGACACATATTTTATCAGATAACTAACTGAGAGTAATAGAAAAAAAGACAAGCAGAATTATAAAATAACATAGGTACATACAAAATTGGCACAATCAAAAAAAAAAAAATAATAATCTAAAATAAAAATGTATAATAACGTAATAGTGTAATGTCGCTAGGGACGTCGACGGGGTCGTGCGGCAGCGGCGCGGCGGGCGCGGACTGCGCGGACGCGCGCCCCGACTGCGACGGGCCCGCCGGGGGCAGCTCGCCCAAGCACGCAGACCTGCCCAGCCCCAACCAGAAGAAGAGTCTCTTCAAGAAACGCAACGAGGACGGCCGAGACAAGTAAGGCTTTTTTATCGAATAAGCCGGTAAACGAGAGGACTTGATGGTAAGCAATCATCAACGTCCATGGACGTTACCGGCCTTTTGGGGATTAGGGATTTGAGGATTATTGGGGATTCGATGATTGGGGAGATTGGGGAGAAGCATACTTGGGCCTCCGATAACCTCACCCACACGATGAAACACAACGCAAGTGTCGTTTCACCAACACCGGTTTTCTGTGAGGACATGGAGTCTATAGTTTTGTGTACGTTTTATACTCAAAAATGACTTAGCTAGCTCCCACTCCTAAACTTTTATTCGTTTTATCTAAGTATTAGCTAAGTGTGTATTATTTAGATAGAAGTGCTTACTTATATTCTTTCATTATGTGAGAAAAATGAAAAAAAAAATACTTGTCTAATATTTTTTCATTACCTAACTGATGGACTAAATTGATTTTTAATTTTCATCCCTATTATTTAGCAATAGTAGTAGATTTGTTTGTTTATACGTTTGAACCCGTTAGATAATGTACTGGTTCAAATTGTATAATTCTTTTTGAGTCTATTTATCGAAGCAGAATATTTAGGACAGGCTTTAATACATCACGTTACGATCAATAAGAGCAGCCTATCAAGCAGAAACTGCACATAAGTATCAAGGTAACTCCATGTTGTTGTACTGCAGGGTACTGGAGACGGTAAACTTCGAGCAGAAGTTCAGTACACTGCCCCAGTTCAAGCCGGAGGCCTGCAGCCCCAGCGCTATGGTGGTGCCGCGTAGTCCACAGCTCTACATAAGGAAGAAACACAACAAAATGGGTGAGTTTGTCTCTTAATTTGTCATTTTAAATACTTCGTTGTACACGCCAGCAATTAGTTTTAGGAATCCATACTTGTTTCTCCACCAAGAATACTAAAGTAAATATTGCCAATTATTTATTTCTTTAAATCTAAAATTTGTACATAATATTTTATAGGTTTTTTTAATAAGTATTTATTTAACAGTATTTGTTTTTCATTTATTTAAGTCGCGCTTATAGTTCCGTCACTACAAATTCTTTGGAAATGACAGAGACGGTGCTACATTTAAGTTCAATTTAAAATTGAGTTTCCTTTCAGTATTTGGGCGTCAATTCGTTAAAATATGTCATCTCTTTTTTCTTTTGATACTTATATGTTTGGTACTACCCACAGAGGAAGAAGGCACGGCGGTAACCCCGCAGCTGGAGGCGGAGGTGGTGAACGGGAACGGAATGCCCACACCGCACTCGTATGGCACGCCGCATACCACCACCAACAAACTCGTCGGGAACACTTTCTTCGGACCTGACTTCAATCTCGACACTTATCGAGGTATGTTACTTCAAATCCAAGTAGTGACTTGGATTTCTAAGTCCTTTTTTTGTCACCTTTTTTATTGTTTATCTCCAAAGGGCAGGTAGAAAGACTTAACTGGATAAAGTTTTCTGATTGGGATTTGTCAGCAAACTAGCAGACGGAACACATATAAGCAATCGGCGCATAGAAAAAGTACCTGTTAATTGTACTACGTAGATTCGACGAGGGGTTAAATAATTGCAGGAATGTTTGTCCGTTTTACTTTAATTGACGCGTGGTCGTGTGCAGTGGGCGGCGAGGGCGCGGAGGAGATGTCCCCGCGCACGCCGTGCAGCGCGGGCGGCGCGGGCGGCGCGGGCGGCGCGCGCGGCGAGGCGGGCCACCGCCGCGTGCTGGAGGCGCGCCGCCACCTCGTGCTCAAGCTGTTCCAGGAGCACGGCATGTTCCCCACCACGCAGGCCACCACGCACTTCCAGGTGACGCACTACCCGCGAACAGAGCCCTTATTATGTAATGGTTAATTTAGCTTGCCCCGTTTGTTTGATTCCTGACGACAAATCGATGTCATATTTGGTACACACTCTTAATTTGGTTATCAAACCATACAATATAATCTAATTTTTTTCACAATTACCTCCATTATGAATATAAAACGAAATGGTTTGATTGGTACAATAGACATCATTAAAACTGTTTAATATACAAATCGAATTTTTATCTACTGCATACAAGTACAATATGACTAAACTGGACTAGACACGGACATATTTTGGACTTTATTGCAACCAAGGATTTTAAAGTTGTTGCCGTTCAAAAGTGCCTTCCTAATCTAAATGATTTTTACTATGACTTTGAATAAAAGAATTTGTACAGTAAATAAAAATAATGTTGTTTTCTTACTCAGGCTTCGCACATGGATATTTTCCCAACAAAAATGGCACTACAATTGAAAATTCGGGAAGTGAGACAGAAACTGATGGCTCAGTCGAACCTTACTCCGCACTCGGAAGTAAATACCCCAACTAGTAAGTATTACTAGAATAAAAACAAGTAGTTTCTTCTAAGTATTAGTAGAACATCGACCTGTAGTGTGACCTGTGTTATCCACACAAAAGTACAGACTGTGTCACAGTCTGTACTTTAATAAATATTTTCATTCCTGTTGCTACAAATGTTTAAAGAATAATGCCTAAAAATGGTGTGGGCGGGTCGCGGAACGCTGCTCATGAATGCCTCTAGCATGGCTTGAAATTAATTAAGTTCCACTTCAAACAGTTACGTGAGTAAGCCGATAATGTGACGTTTATTAATAACTGTCAGTGTCATTTCGTTCACTTTTATTCGTGCATTTTTATTTAAATAAAGTTTAGTTAGTTGACTGCCTCGTTGGCCGAGTGGTCGTAAGTGCGACTGCCGGGTAAGGGGTCTCGGGTTCGATTCCCGGGTCGGGCAAAGTATTACTGGGTTTTTTTTTAAATATTTTCAGTAGTAGCACGGTGTCTGGAATTGTGCCCGGTATATGACAATAGGCTCACCCCCTATTACATGGGACTCATAACATAAATAGTGAAAAGTGGGTGTTACATTGTACAGAGGTATAATGTGCACCTCTGCCTAACTCTTCGGGGATAAAAGGCGTGATGTTATGTTATGTGTAAAGTTTAGTTCAGGAATTACCTTTAATCGTTCTATTGAACATTATATCCACATACGTACATACTTGCTTACATACATGTGTACATTGTATGTTAAATAAAAACTTGTAAAAAGTAACAGAGAAAGATTTGCCGAACGTTTACCGTTAAGTTTTAGGATTCCTGTATATTCTAAATATTAAGTATTATTGATTGCCATCTTAAGTATCTCATCAACACATTATTTTAAAAATATATACATTTTTATTTCAGTAAACTCTCCAATCGCGTCAGCGCCTTTTCAACCGACTTCTACGGCCAGTTAGCGATGCGGATACACCATCTCCATCATTGTGCGCCAGTAGTAGCATCGCCCGACATATACGAGACATCCGCCAACACCCCAAGCAGGGTTTGTTCTCACGATGGACTCATGCCACGAAACTTGATCATGAATGCAAAAGCATTTACTACAGTGATTAAATTAATGTATAGAGAGACTCGTTTATAGTATTTTATTATTATCTAGAAACTAGAAATACTTTTTTAATTAATAAAAAGATAAAAAAAATCCCAAAAAGTTGATAATATTTTAACCCAGTTTCTCAAAGGTTTGTCAAATTAATAATCAACTAACACTTGTCAGTTGTCATGGTGATCAAATCCAACGACTTATAATAAATAATATATTCCATCTAAGAAGGCGTATGGAACCGAGAAGGTGACACTCGCCACTCATCTAACGTGGCAGTTAGTAGTCAGGCGTTAAAATTATATAACACCTATTTTAATGCTTAATATAAAAAATCAAACAGCTCATTGTAAATACTTCAATAAAGGTGTTGAATTTTATTATTGAAATAATTCAAGGGATATTTTTACATGATTCTGTCATCACTCTAACTCTTAGTAACTCGAGTTGATCAACCTTTCAGAAACCGGGTGTGAGTCTATGAGAATTGGCGATGCATGGTCAAATTAATTCGGTAATTTAAAATTATATATGTTTAAACTAGTTTTATCTAAATAATAAATGGTACTAATGGTTTGTTCCCTTTTCCATAGTATATTGATGTTAAATTGTTAAACAATGTAAGATCCATGCGGTCGCAGCTAACTTGACTCACGCACCCGGCTGCCCAGTGTCACATCTAAATGAATGTGAAGAGGCAGTCAGACAGTATGAGTTATCCATAATTATACAGACATTACAAGTAGGTAATAAAGGAAAGCAAAAACAAGCTTCTTTCTTCTGAGGATCCTTTGACGTCAAATTGGTATGAAACACGTTATTGTAGTTAAAGTTTTTAGCAATATGACATTAAAGTGACCTCAGACTTATAGGGACATATCTATATTTGCTTTTAATTGGTTATTGAACTAACAGATCATTTGTTATATCGTTTTAGCCATTGTCATTATGGGCACGATCTCAATTCTTATTTTGTATTTAAATCTTTTGTTGGTGAGTGTTGTAAGACTTAAATATTGTGTTATTGCAAAACTAATTCATTATTTCGTTGCGGTTTTACACCGAAACTCTTTGGCGTTTACGTGTATGATATTAAGGTCTAAAGTAGTCCTACCATTGAATTTATTTAGTCTTTTTTAGATGCTCAGTAGGTTTTATCATCTCGGTATGGAGCCTTTTTATATAACAATATATTACTTACAAATACCTATATGCCGTAATAACTTTTAATAGAATTGATCAAGTTGAATTTCGTTGCAATATAAGAATCGATATATTAGAAAGGATATTGAATATTTGAATATATTTTATAGAATTATGTATGTATGATATACTTAGTACATTTACTCCACATTAGAGGCCTTAGTGCAAGTTTGTTTTATATGTAAAGTAATCGAAACGAGACCGGGTTCGACGCTCTGATTGGTTGGTTCATTGGACCCGACCAATCAGAGCGCTGAACGCAGGTACGGGTACTGGTACTAACGCCTCTGTATCTGTAGCAAGAGATGTTTTGTTTTGATACGTTCCCCTGAGACGAGCGAGTTGCGTGTAAGAATTACTAAGGGAAATTATTCAGTTGGTAATAATGGGGTATCTATTAGAAAATATTTGTACTGGTTTTATCAATGTTAATTATTGCAATCAGTCATTAATCACCATTTTGTTTATCAATGCATGTAGTGACTTAGACTATGTAAGTGATATGTCTTGCACCACAGAGTGAGAGTGTCGAGTATATGAATGCGTGACGTTTGAGAAAGGAACTTTGGTGCGAACACTTTCTAACAATCGTGCAAGTCTATTATTTTGTATTGTTTTATATTTACGTTGTGATGTTGGTCTTCCAATGGTTTCAAATTATTTCATTTTATTAGATTTATATCTACTTATTTAATTATGTTTTAATAAAGTAAGTACGTTGTACAGTGATTTAACAAGAGAGTCGGTAATGTTGTTGTGTACGAGTGACACTGAACGTGAACTTTTAATACTTACTTATATTGAGTCTTTCAGTCGGTAAGATTGAAGTAGCGGTATCCATTTTGAAAACATAATGCTATCGTTTACAAAAATAGCTCAAATCTGTAACGACACTAGATAAATAAATATTTATACAATAATTATCTCATTGTAAATATTAGTCGTATTGTATACTAGCACTAGGTATTCCTGGCTCTCAAAGTAATTAAGGTTTTATTTAGATATTACTAATAATATGATATATAATTTATACATGTAAAATTTCGGCCAATACAAATATTATGTATATCAAAATTGTATTTTTTAAATGATCTCTTCGGCATTAATATTATTTAAATAATTGCTGTAGGAGTCCGGAAGTGAAAGGAATTTATTAAAAGTATAAAACATAAGAGATATTTTCGCACGGTTAAATATTGTATCTCGATATATAAGTAGACGGGTCCGGTACCAAAGCTCGTCAGTTTGTTGTAATGGAACTACTTGAAATGTAGCGTCATAGCGGTACTTACCGTTCCCGTGTACTTCAAGCTGGCAATGTTAAACTTACGGGATTTGGTACGTACTTTCGATTCATCGTAATCGTGATTGTTGTCTTACATTTTAACTCTTATATAATACAAGTGTTGTTACCAGTTAGTAGTAATGTACACATATTTTCGTCCCTAATTTGAATTAGTTATTCAAACTAGCCGCTCTGTGTGGTGTCACACGTACTTTTATGTTAGCGTTGAGGGAAGCAGGGTAATTAATTCAAAGTAAGGGCAAGCTATAGGCCTCTTTTCTTAATCAGTGAATTAATTAGGTATTTAACTTTCAACTCTCAATAACAATACAATAAGATCGGTTTCACCTTACATAAAATGTAAATGTAATAAAAAACTGTCTTTAGTAATGAATGTTTAATATCTTTTTGTGGCATACGAATATCATCCCGATTTACGACAACTTTCATTGTTGATTTTATTTCGACCATCGAGCCTTTAGTTGTGTAACGATTACATGATTCGATTTATTTTAACAATATTAATTATTAGGTTTATAATTATAATTTTAAATTTCTACAAGCACTATTTTCACACACAGGTGTCCTTGAAGTCGACGTCCAAATGGCACTAGATGGACGGCAAGGTTATAACAATTATCAGAAAAATAATATAAAAAAATTAAGTCATAAGTTAATTTAAGTCTTTTTTAGTGATTTATCTAGGTTACGAGGATGTTAGTTACGCTTTAGAACGCTTGCTTTACGCTTTAGTATACTAGAATGAATTTAAGTCCAAATAACCAGCGATGATCTATAAAACCGAAACGTAGTCTCTCACTGTGGACCTAAGATCAAAGGTTGCTCAGCGCGTTATGGAGCTTCTTTGTGAGATCGAATTAAAAGTAACGGATTAGCAAGTTGAAGTGGCAGTGGGCAGGGCAGGGCCGTCTTAGACTACGCTGAGGTCCTTGAGGCACAGAATTATTCAGCGCCCATTTGGACTGTTCCTGTTTTTTTTAACGTTGGATTTTTTCTTGTGTCGTGGGTGCATTTAAAAACATACAAGTTCATATACACATTATACCTAGACCCGAAACAACAATTAAGCAAGGGTAGCCGGTTGCCGCGCATCGTGTATCGTGTGTGTGTCGATCGTAAATTGTCAGTCCTTCGAAGTCCCTTGAGGATGGGGGCCCTGGGCACGGGCCCCGAGTGCCCTTATAATATAGTACTAGGACAGGACACATAGCGCGGAGATCCGACGGCCGCTGGGGCAGAAAGGTTATCATCATTGGGGGAGGCCAATGTTCAATATTGGATGTCTTGTGGCTGATATGACGATGATGAAGTCCAAGTGAATTGCTCGAAACGGAGTTTTACTGATAAAAAAATGGTTCCGTATTTAAAAAAGAAAATAGTAAGTATACCATTTTAGAATACATATTAAATGCACAAACTTTGGTGAAACTTTGCACTACTAGCGCTGTACGTTTACTTTTCAGTAATATCACTTAATTAAAGTAAGATGTAAAATTTACTAAGAATAATTGGTTCTCCAAAAAATTCGTCCTTTTCCAAACTAAAGCAATTGGTTTAGAATTTATCGTTCCACGTTACTGCAGCTACTATCCAGGGTAACGGAAGCAAACATCCAGACGAAATTTGCAGTAACAAGAGCCAAAAGATTGGTGTACATTTTCGTGGGCAACACATCATCAACAGCCTATAAATGCCCACTGCTGAGCAAAGCCTCTTCTCACACGGAGAAGGTTTGAGCATTAATCACCACGCTTGCTCAATGCGGGTTGGCGATTTCAAACTTATAATTAGAAATTGATAAGTCCAGGTTTCCTCACGATGTTATTCCTTCACCGTTTGTCAGTGGTGTCTAAATAATCTTAGAAAGTACATATAACTCGGAAAAAGTCACATTGGTACTTGCCGTTGGTAGGTTTCGAACCTGCACCCTCATGCGTGAGAAGCGGGCGTCTTAAACCTCCGGGCCACCACGACACAACACAGAAGTCACTGTAATTTGAAAACTATAATTATGACTTAAATTGTTATTTAAACATATATAATAATGAAAACTGTTGTAACCTAGCCGATCACCCGGTGCAAATTTGACGTCGACTTCAGGAACAACCTAGATGTTTTCATAAACTTTCATAGTCTTCTGTAATAACAATTTTACTGAACATTATACGATTAAGTATACGTTTTTAAATAGATAGTGAAGTTATGTAAAATAAAGTTGCATTTAGAATTCCAAATGAATTAATTTTATGAAAGGATGGTGAGCAAAAATGTATAGGCGCACCCATGTCTGCCACAGTTCTGACTACTTCTCTTTGAAAAGTATCATAGCCATGCTTCATTATGCCAAAGCGCGTATGGAGTACCCTGGGGCAGAATTTTTTTATTTATTTGTTTATTGAATTACTTATGTACATTAATCAAATTAAATTACGATAAATATAAAAAAAAGAAAACTAAATCAAAATACATAACATAAAAAAGGTGTTAAAAGTAAATGAGAAAATATAGTAAAACTACAAAACATTAGATAAAGTTGGACACACAAAATACATGAAACAAAATACAATACAACTAAAAGGAAATAACAGTAATAATAATAATATACGTACGCAAAATTTGGAAACCGAGATAAAATAACATTTTTATATGTGGTTCTGCTTACAATACACAAGGGAAACAGACATTACAGCCTTATACTTATCATTAAACACGTACATTTTATTTATGACTCGGTAAGAATTAAATGAGCATTAGCACAATGAACCAAAACTGTGGTAGCTTCCAACCAGAAGTCGTTTAATTTGTGGCGGATGTGCGTGCGCTGCCCATACATATAACGAACTTACAGCTCAACCTAACAGAAACCTGATAAAATATAGAGAACCCCGGGGCAGAATTTAATGATCTTTGACACAGTCAACCACGGCTGTGATACCTTTCAAACAGAAGTCTGACCCGTCGCAGGCCTGGGTGTAACTTGCCCACTGTCCTTTATATGAAAGCATACATGGTTATTTTATTTACACACACTTTGTTACATGTCCATAATAGCTAATTATAATAAATAGCAAGTTTTTCTCCATGGCTTATGATGATATTTATGATTGTGATGCATTAACAATTTGTTTTCAGACTGTCCATAATTATGTTATGTTTAGTTTGCCTCTTGTTGCAATTCTTCGAGTTTTTTTCTAGTTCTGATGGTATAAGCAATTTCGAATGAAAACCTTTAATTGTGTTATAGTAATAACAAATATGAAACATTTTAATAGCTGCATATTTCTAGTGCCTTATTGACTTTCAAACTTTAGTCCCTGGCCCCTTCACTAGTAGAAATAATGTTTCTAATAACATTCTTCTAGGCTTTGTCAGTCAATAAATAACAGAAAATAAGCGGTTTTATTAGATTTTATTAGACTGAGTTGACTCGGTTGCATAACGAGTTTATTGTTATATTTTAATAAATATTTGGAAAGGACATTTTAAATAAAGCATTTCATATTCGTTATTTATTTCTTCTACATAAGCTATGGTAATAATTGTTTAGTCAAAATGTAAATAGCTTGTTTAGATGATTTGTTTAGATTTTAAATGTTCAAACTCATGTATATTAGACAAAAAAATAAAAATTTAGTATCTAAATCCACCAGTACCATTTTACATTTACAATAAGCAAGTTTTTTAATGTTTTTATGAATCCAACTAAATAATGGACCAATAAGTGACACTTTAAAGGATCATTGTCACTTGAATATGAAATTTGAACCGTTAGCCAACCATGGTTAAGTAGGTATCGGATGTCTAGGTCACGTGAATTAGTTCGATTCCTAGGACAAAAATATGGGGGTTACCAGGAATATTTTCTGGAAGTGTTGAGAATTGGCATTTTGTAGATTTCCAACCAACTTAAAGAAAATGGAGGAGGTTCTCAATTCGACTATATTTGTGTTTTTTTTTTTTATGATTGCTAGGTACTCGATTTCTTGAAGACGCTTGGACCGATCTCAAGCTTCAACATTTGGTCCCGTTGTCATCAGGTTAGAATCTGATGATGGGATTCCAGAGTAACAGAGGGGAACTGTTAAAAATTATTTTAAAAATTACAGGGGCGACTAGTGCTTTTGTTAGTTTGTTTTTATTAAAACCACTACAATCGGAGGCCTGCTGTCAGGGAACTCCTCGAGGTTTTACACCTTTGACCCCCTGTTTCGGCTAGAATTATTTGTTTTGATGAGAATTTCACACATCGATAGAGTGTAATTGTCATTAGGGGTCTTATGATGACGTAATACGATAGTTTAGGGAACTCCTCAACGGTTAACAGTAGCTATCTGGTGTTTGGGTTTGATTAATTTGTACTGATGAGGACTTTACACCAAAATGGGGTGTGATTGTCAATAAGGGTCTGATGATGAAGTAGTACTAGTACTAATACTAAATCCTAGGGAAACCGAAGGGAACTTTCGAAAATTCTATGGGCGAGTAATGCGTCTATTATGTTTTTCAATTACGATTTTTAAACACTACAATTTGATAAGGGTCTGGAGTCGACCTGATGATGGAGCCGACAGACAGTTGAGGGAACTCCTCAGCGGTTTATATTAACTACCTAGTGTTTGGGCTTGATTAATTTGTATTGATGAGGACTTTACACCTAGATGGAGTGGGGCTGTCATTAAGGGTCTGATGATGAAGAAGTGTAATTGTTAAGGGAAATCTTTAACGGTATATTGTAACTACCTTGTGTTTGGGCTTGTATAATTTGTATTGATTAGAACTTTGCACCTATGTAGATTATAAGTAACAAAACGGGTATATGTAGATTTACACTGAAAATGATAAAAGAATAAAATAAAAAATGCGTTTAAAAAACCGACTTCAAAAAACCAAAAACTAATAACAAACAAAAAGTCAAAACTAAAAAAGCAAAAAATAACTATTATTAGTACTGATAGGCTACCCACCCACTGATAGGTTAGAAGTCGGTGCCATAAGCACATATCATAATGATATAACTTAATGCCCACAAAATTGTGAATTAGGTATCTATTAAGGTTTTAATGAATAATTTTGTATAGACGTGGATAGACATAAGTCATTGTAATTTATAAACTATAATTATGGCTTTTTCGTTTATATTTTCCTGATAATTGTTGGTACCTTGCCTATCACCTGGTGCCATTTGATCGTCGGATTCAGGGACACCTGTATGTATAGATGTCAATCTAGGTAAATCTTAAGTATTCGAGCTATCCAATTGAGATTTTGTACATTGAATTAGTCCAATATTGGCATTATATCCTGAGAGAATGAACTATCTGGTACATCGGAAACAAACTATTAGATTAGGCTTCGACAAAAAACAGCCCGTTTTAGCGTCTATGTCTAATAAGTCTAATAACTAATAAATAATTTCTCCAAATTCTACAATAATTATTGCTTTACTTCATTATAAATTATTAAAAATTCAATTATAAGTAACGGCATATAAATATTATTGACGACAGCATTGTTACAATACCTGCCCATGCATGAGCAGGTGCGTAAGCGACCAAACAGTGAGATTCCCCGACTAAATGGGATCAAGGTTGCATGATGCGCTATTCTACAAGTATGATTTGGATATATCCCGATCCAATAATCCAATCTAATCTGTCTATGTTCCATCAAGCCACCTATCATCATTGGCCAATAACCTCGACAAGCACGCATAGTATAGACCTCACCAACATCTGAATACCTCTTCATGCATCCTTTTGTATAAGGACCCATTCGGTGTACTGTCATACCACGACTTGGGCCATATTCATAATCGCCATACCACCAATAACTTTTATACCTCCAATATCCATAATTTCGATAAGCCCAGTTGTAGTAACAGGCGGTTCGAAAAAATCTCTTCTGTGTTCTATATTTCCAATTTCTTGAATGGAACGCTGCGTGACACAATTTGTGCCGAGACGTACGATAGCCGCCGTAGCGTGCGTAGCAAGTGTAACAGTGAGCCGCCCACCAAGCAGTTTTCCAAGCCTTCTCTTCATAAGTATCATAAATTATACCCCTTCTGGTATTATTAAAACGTTGTTCTTTCTTGTCTATGCCAGAGCTTTTGTTCATGTAGTCTTCGGTAAAGGTGTATTCCGGCACAAGGGATGGATGTATTGTAATTGTACTGCGTCCGTCCTCGAAGTCGCTTAAAGGTATCGTAATGTCATCGTCATCATTTTCGACCAACATTGTGTCATTCTCTTCGTCATTGTCATATTCACCATTTTCCTCATTTTTTTTCATTAAATAAGGCATCTGATATCGGCGAAGTTGTGTCTTTCTCTGAACACTTAGGATATCCTTTAAGTCAGGTCGTTCTGTAATAAGTGCGTCGAATGTCTCGTCATCGATGTCGGATGGTAAATATACAGGTTGTGGACCATCCAACGATGTATATTGAGTTGTATCATCTAAAGTAGTTATAAAAAATAAAATTGTAGAATACAATCGAATCCAATATACCGACATGTCAAAAAAAAATAAACTAATGCCCTAATGCCAGACCGTTGACAGATTGACACTTAATGACTAGCTACTCTATACATTTAAAAAGATTTTACATGCTAAATGGCAGAATGTAGCTGATCTACTGTTAAAATTATTTTATAATAAATATACTGTAACATCTACACTTGACCTATGTTCGCAATAATCGATTTGAATTTGAAAAAAAATGTTCGTTGCAATTATTTGGCCTTGTTTTTATATCCTGCATTTTCGAGTCTGAGCCAGTGTTGCCACCTAGATGGTATTCCCATCAGAATTGGCGGTTTAAAAACTGCGCAAACTGCGAAACATGTAGGTAGTGTGTAAGTGTTTCAAGAATTTTGATAGGTAATTTTACATCATCATTATCAACATCCTATAAATGCCCACTGCTGAACAAAACCTCTTCTTACATGGATAATGTTATAGCATTAATCACCACGCTTGCTCAATGCGGGTTGGCGATTTCAAACTTATAATTATAAATTATAAGCCAAGGTTTCTTCGCGATGTTTTCCTTCACCTTTGGTCAGTGGTGTCTAAATAATCTTAAAAAGTACTTGTAGAAAAAGTCACATTGGTAGTTGCCGTTGGTAGGTACTCATGCATGAGAAACAGGTCGAACCCGCAGGCTGGCAAGCAGGAGTGAACCCGCGGGCATCAATTGGTAAATAATATAAATCCGGCACAGATGCGCCTTCGTCCAAAAAAATTCTTAAAATTATATAACAAATATCCCAGCATATTGTCTATCTTTAACACAGCGGGCAAATGTGATTATAATACTTATAACCAATAAATTTATCGCATTGGCCGGGCATTATGAATAATGCCCAGTGCCTATAGGGCAGAGTGATGTAAAGCATCTTTAATACTTTCAAACGATTACTTAAATAGACCGAGCATTACAAATAATGAAATAAATTATAGGGTTATTAAAAAAAAATGATTTTAGGTTTAGTATTTATTTATGCAGTGGATGCAGGTGGCGAGTTGTCATTCGACTTGGAGTACTTAGGGGCCTTTGTCCAGCAGTGGACGTCTTCTGACTGTGGACGGTTGCTGCTTGCTGCTGACGATGATGATGGTTTTTGTTTAAGTAATCGGACTTCCGTCTTACTTCGATCAATTTACGAAATCCTACATTTAGAAATTATAGTCTACAGCAGTTTCAATGCAGTTTACAAGTATTACCCACTCGGTTACATTCACACAGGTAGATATTGTGAGTAAACTGCAACGAGGAATGAGAATACATACTTACATGATCATATTTAAAAGATACACTTCATTTACGAAAATACATATTATGCACGTAAGAATAAATCTACAGTTATTTGTAAAAAGAAGCATGTTGGTCTGGCTCCGCTAGATCAATACACTCAGTGGTTTCACGTGAAGATAGTAGGCTGCGCCTGCGCGACATCGCCGCGACCGCGCAGGCTTTTCATGAGGAAAAACCTCTTTGTGGTTCGAAACTCGTAGAGCTTTTCTCAAAATCGCGGGTTACTCACGTATATATATACGTGAGTAACCCGCGATTTTTAGATTTAGTATGGAAACTGAAACTTAAACACAAAAGCATTTATTTCAATTAAACCTTAATTTGGTACTTTTTGGCTCGTTCCAAAATGTCGATTCGAGTGAAGAAGAACGAGGAAGAAACTCCATTCGTTACTATTTTAAAAGAAGTCTGTTTTACGCTGCTCTGATACATATTATTGTACACACAAATGAGAATAATGTAAAGACGCATCGCTGACGCATCATACAAATAACAGAACGTACTAAAATAAAAAAAAAAAACAAAACCAAGAGAAAACAAATATCTTAAGCCTGACATGGTCCCACTGGTCCTCACATATGTATACTGACAATGCATATAAATTATCGAATTCTGAACTAGGTACGACTACATTTGAGTATTGTCCAGTGGAGCCGAACCAACACGCTGCCAAGCATTCCTATCCTCAAGATATAATCAATCACTCTGTAGTAAGCTTGTTTACACAATTCGCGCTTAATATATGTACGAGTATGTCTCACGATAGTTATTATAACAACACACTCGGTGGTTGGCCCATACTCTAACAATTAGTCTTTCTTTCCAATGTAGTCCAGATATCTTGTGGCATTGATCATTTCTTTTTGTTTTCATGATGATGATTTGGCATTGATCATTTGAAAGACTTCATCAAGGATTTTTATTTGTATAGTATCATTATTTCATTTAACTGTATCTACATGTGTGTGCACCATGTTTGAAACAATCATTCATAGCTCTTTATTTTATTTCAGGAGTTGATTCCGGAGTCCCATTAAATTTTGACGTTGTATTGTACATTAGGAAAGGGATTAGATAATGTGAGACTGTAAAAAACATTTTTTTGAAAGAGTACCTAACGATGGAGTTTCGCTCGTTCTTCTCCATTCGAAACTACAACAAAGAGTATAATAGTTAAGTATAACTACACTTTGGAACTAGCTTTACAGACGGACAGACGGACGGACAATTCAATTTTTGACGATAAAAAAGTGCCTAATTAAGGATTAATTGAAATAAATGCTTCTGACTTTTATGATTTTATGAACGTTCAAACAAAACAATAAGCGCGGCCGGCTGTGGTCGAGCCGAGTATGAGCGGTATATATTTTATTAATTAACAATAAATTAATATGTAAATCAGTAAATCCCGAAGTCTAAGTTGATATTTTTTAGAATTATCAAACAATAAACAAGAAAAACAATATTTATATGTGTGTGCATAACACAAGTTTTGCAAGCACACAGCTATACAAAAGATTCATCAACCGACTTCAAAATGAAGGAAGAGGTTCTCAATTCGAATGTATTTGTTTTATTTTTTTATGTTTGTTACTCGATTCCTCGAAGACGCCTGGACCGATTTCAAAATTTCTTTCTTATTTGAAAGGGTAGGCTTGTCATTTGGTCCCATTCTCATCAAGTCAGGATCTAATGATGGCAATCGTAGGGAACCGAGGAAACTTTTAAAAATTATAGAGGCGACTAATGCATTTGTTAATTTTTTCATTAAGTATTTCAAACCACTACAATTTGATAAAGGTCTGGAGTCGATCTGATTATGGAGCCCAGAGCCACTCTCGGAAATCCTCAACGGTTAACAGTACCTAGCTACCTTGCGTTTGTGTCTGATTAATTTCTATTGATGAGGACTTTACACCTAAGTGTGGCGTGGTAGTCAATAAGGGTCTGATGACGAAGTAGTACGATAGTTGAGGGAACTCCTCAGCGGTTATCAGTACCTACCTTGTGTTTGGGTTTAATCATTTGTATTGATAAGGACTTTACACCTAGATAGGATGTGATTGTCATTAAAGGTCCAAAGATGAAGTAGTATGATAGCTGAGAGAACTCCTCAATGTTTAACAGTAGCTACCTGGTATTTCAGCTTGAATAATTTGTATTGACGAAAACTTTGCACCTATGTGGGTTGTACATAATATAATATATTCTGGTACTAAACTAAAAAGTATATAATAAAAAAATATGGGTTTTTAAAAAACCCGACTTCAAAAACCAATAATACACGAAAAGTAAAATCTAAAAAGAAAATAATAACTATTATTGGTCATACATACTTATAGCTTACACACACACCCACTGATAGGTTAGAAGTCGACGCCAAATATAACTTAAGTAAAGTCACAGGTATAATCAATATCTATACATATAATAAATCTGTAGAAAAGTAATTTTTGAACATTGAAGGAATTGACAAAAAATAGCCAGCGTGTTAAAAGATAACTAACAGAACCCACTTCCATCATTTTTGAAATTTTTGTCTGTTTGTCTGTTTGTATCACGTAAAATCTACGAATTCAATGCAGACATTGCTTATGTACAAACATTTTACGCAACTTGAGGTATAACTTAGTTTCATCGAAATCGGTTCACTCTATCAGAAGATATGATTAATTTAGTGAGTTCAAGAAGTAAAATACATATTACAACACGCAATTCAGTATAGTACTCGAAACGACCCCTTTCGAAAATTGGTTTCGTTTGGTCATTGGTTTGAAGTCCGAAGTAAAGATACTACTTGATATTTTAAACAAGTAAGCCTTAAGTTTATATAGTAGTAAGTATACAAGTAGTGTAGTGTGTTGCTTTTTCAAATCACTGCATTTACAATAAGTAGTTTTTTTGTTGTTTATTTTATTTTATTTTTTTCCATTTTTATTTACTGTCATTTATTTTTTGTTTTGGTGCAGAAATAGCAGTTGCTTCAAATTTCGACTACCAAGTTGCGATCTCCGTTCAGTAATATCACTTTATATCTTTATTAACGTAAATAACTTTTTTACGTTACTCTTTAACATTATTACACTATAAACTTCTGAATGCACGTAGAAATAAAGAACAAATTTGTATCACCGAGTGTATTCGGGAAGCGTCGTGATCGTTCGGGTAAATTCGTAATTCTCCGCGTGAGTGGCAAGCGCGTGGCGAGCTGCACTATGATTATGAACGACCACACTGGGTATATACTGAGTATGGCGTCAGACCTGGTTAATAGGGCCATACTTTCAGTTCTGTCACAGTTTATACAGTTGTCCAACGAAGACGTCTAGACAGGGCAATCGTGCGGGGTGTGAAGGGCGAACGCGGGTAGGCCGATCCCGAGCTGCGAATAAAACGATGTTAATAGCTCTTGATATATTATTCAGGGCTAACGCGTGTTTGTTATTACTGACTTCAAAAAAAGGAGGAGGCACTATGTTCGAATGATTATTTCTTTTTATGGATGTTTGCCGTTGCATGAAATTTTCAATTTATCGTCATGGGTGTCGTTTTCATGGTTTTCGAGGGTAGTAAAACCGATGGTGCTGTCAAAATGTAAATCCAAGATGGCGGCTGCACGAAATTTTTAATTTATCGCCATGGGTATCGTTTCCATGGTTTTCGAGGGTGGTAAAACCGTTGGTGCTGTCAAAATGTAAATCCAAGATGGCGGCTGCACGATTTTTTTAATTTATCGCCATGGGTATCGTTTTCATGGTTTTCGAGGGCAGTGAAACCGTTAGTGCTGTCAAAATGTAAATCCAAGATGGCGGCTGCACGAAATTTTTAATTTATCGCCATGGGTATCGTTTTGATGGTTTTCGAGGGTAGTGAAAATGATGGTGTTGTCATAATGCCAATCCAAGATGGCCGTTGCCCGAAATTTTTTTTTATCGTTATGGGTATCGTTTTCATGGTTTTCGAGGGTGGTAAAACCGTTGGTGCTGTCAAAATGTAAATCCAAGATGGCCGCTGCAGAAAATTTTCAATTTATTGTCATGGGTGTCGTTTTCACGTAACTACCTACATTGTGTTTGGGTTTGTATAATTTGTATTGATTAGAACTTGGCACCTATGTGGATTATAAGTGGCAAAACGGGTCTATACAGGTTTACACTAAAAATGATAAAATAAAAAAAACTGTGTTTATAAAACCGACTACTCAAAAAACGAAATAAAAACTAAAAAGCAAAAAAATAACCATATTAGTGCCTACTGATGAGTTACTCACACACTGACCGACTTTTAGTCGGTGCCATAAGCTCATATTTTTGACAACCCTGGCCGATGCGTTACTGTCTAGACTCTAGACGATGTCGGCATTTTACACGAGATCAAAGGTCATGAATACGAACGGAACGAATAGGGGCGGGTTTCTGCTTACGTACCCAGTACGCGTACTGGTAAGCTCAAACTAGGTATTTATACCTGTTCCAGTAAATACGTATGATCCCTAAAGTAGAAGTATTCACTTCTGAGTTTGAATAGTGCCAATCATTACAGTGAGTGTAACGAATTCGTCAAGACGTGACCACGAACAGACGATTTGCTATCATACGAGACTGTTCGACGCACCGATCTTTAAAATTTTGTCGGTTTTGTATATTGCTTTGATATTTTCCTTAAAAATGCCTCAAAGAAAAATATCAAATACCTTTTTGTATAATGCTCCGGGTAATTCAACCGCTAATCTATTATATAGGGAAGCATTAACGTAATCAACTAGATACCAATATTACCAAATAAAAATATAATATAGTTACATTATAGGATCTTTATTGGCAAAAAAAAAAATACTATACCATCTTCATGAATGGAGTTCATAAGTATATAGCTCCCACTGTTATCTAAACGATGTTGTTATGTTTTCGACAACCACGCGAACGGAGTCGCGGGCACAGCTAGTCTATAATAAAATTGTAAACAGCTTAATAATTTTAGGTATCTATTAAGGTTTTAATAAATAATTTTGTTTAAAACTTGTGGCACCGACTTCTCATCTATCAGTGGGCACACTGTGCAGTGGGTGTGTAAGCTTGTAGTACCTACTTATGACCAATAATAGTCATTTTATCCTTTTGAGTTTTTACTTTCCGTTTGTTTTTACTTTTTGAAGTTGGTTTTTTTCTTAACGCAGTTTTATATTTGTAATACATATTTACCTACCCATATAGCGCTTTTTGGTAGCCGTTACGAAATAATTCGACACTATGTTTCCACACTTATTCATTCTAGTAACACTTTTTGGTCGCTGAGTGTACTTAGTTCCGTCGCTACGACTAAAAATGGGGAACAGTCGACACAGTAACATTTGGTTTTAAAGTTACGTTGTTGTGTGGTAACATTGTTCTTAGTCTGCAACCACTTCTCAGAAATCATTCGTTCGTTCATTCGTTTTCGTTCTAGTCTATGTTCTGTTATTGACAAGTTAAAAAATAATAAGAAGAAAACATCAGCCATCACTGTTTATGAAGGTAAGTTTTTATTCATATTTTAATTAGCTTATTTACTTAAAATCTACATGGGAAATGAATTTCATTATGTTATTTGTTCATATAGTTTGAAATTTTTAATGCGCCACCATAAAATTGTAATTTAACCTGTTAGTATGATATAAACATCATAGTTTTTATAAACTATTAATAGTTTTACTTACAAGTTTTTACATTCCCAAAGCTTGGAAGCTTTTGCTGTAATATATTTAATAGTAACTATATATTATGGAACCAAAAATGAACTACAAAATAGTTCAATAATTAAAAACCCTAATTTTATTTAGAGAAAATATTCTAGACACAACTGGTTTGGAAGTTACTAGACTATGTCGACATATGTCGACGTGAAACCAGAAGTAGTTACAAAGTTACCGAATTAACAAAATGGTTTATTGCTTCCAGTGATTCTCAAACGTTTGGACAGGCCTGCATAATATCAAATTATGTTTAGTATAGTACTAACTAAAGAGGGCTCGTCCCACCTTATATCGGTTGTGCCTAGTACATGGGTACTGGGGAACAACAAAGATACTATCCTGTTTTGGCCAAGGACGAGAAAAAACAGCGACCTGGAACTATTAAGGAGAGATGAAAATAGTGTACCTTCAGAGAATTGGAGAAAATTAAAATGTGTCGTGAAACTACAAGGCATAGCTACTTTTGCTGAAGGAATTAAATTAGAGGAACTGTATTCAAATTTTGAGGATACTGAAGATGAGGAGAGGTAAGTTTTACGACGTGTTTTATTCGACAATAAATCGACGAAGTGACGCGCCCCACTACCGCATTTTAAAATCCACTGTCCTGTGTACGTACAATGCAGTAGTGGGCGCGTCACTTCAGAAGTATAGACTGGAAGAGCTCATAACTCGTTGAAAACAGCTTTTTAAGTATTTGGTTTAAGGTTTATTTTTGTACGTGCACTGCGCTTTCAAGCATTCTTAATGACAAAAGTAGCTCTCCGAGCCGGTCTGTGTGTATGGACCCTTAGCAGACACTATAGAAATGTTATTATTATGTACCTATGAAGTGCCATGCGAATGTAAAGGATTATATATCCATATCTGTTTTTTTTTTTCGTTTGGCTATCTCATGAAATATCATTAAATTATTATTATTTTACAGATACCATAAAAATCGTGAAAAAAAAGAAAACATCCGGCTGAAAAGTCAATTGTGGAAGATTTACAAAATTATAATATTGATTTTGAAATGATGGACAATAAAGAAACTAAAAAAGATAATGATAATGTTACAATGAACGATATGAACAAAACAACTATGAATGAATACAACTCAAATATATATTTCAATCACGCCAGTACCAGTTATAACACTATTGATGATACCGTAGCGATTGAAACTGGTGCTTCAAAAATAATAGCAACGAATGAGAATTTAACAACAATACCCGAAACTGAGAGTCAGACTGGTGAAACTTTAATCAGTTTGAGGTTGATTGAATTCAATCAAATCATAACAGAAAACAGTGGGCTACAAGCAGAAAACAAAATTCTCAAAGAATCTAATCTAAAGTTCCAAAATCGTAAGTGATCCCATTCGACGTACTTCACCGGTTTTTTTTGCTTGTGGGTGCGTTTAGAAAAAAAATATTAACATATTATATTTTTTAGTTAAAGAAGAAACTGACAGAGGCTTTAAGGCATTACAAGTACAACTGGACAAATTATATGATATTCTGAAACATAAACAATCTTATATTGATACTATTAGTACTGCTGGTACTTCCGTATCAACAAATTTTGATGAGGAAATAGCTCAGAGGAACATTCAATTTCCAATTAATTCTATAAAAAACTTAGAATTACTAGAAGATCAACTCATTGACACGAATTTCGAAAAAGTTTTGGTAAAGATATTATTATTTTAATACTATAAAATATTTATCACGGTTACAATGGGTATAATATTTGTTCTTATTAATATTTCAGGTCAAAAAATTTTCTAGAATATGCGGTACGAGTGGAATGTTAAAAATATCAAAGATTGGGTTACAGTTAACAAGATGTTTATTCACCGACGAACTCCTTAACCAGTTAACCTGGAAAGGAATTAAAGGCTGTACTAAAGTACCCTTTATGAACTTCATCAAAACAAGAAATCTGTTTTTTAAAATTATACATTTGGCTGATAAGTGTTGCTCTGCAAAGGATTCTGACGTATTTTTGCAGAACAGTGCGATAAAACATAGTGGCCAGCGCATGAAGCGAAATTCGTAAGTGCAAACAACTACTTATTTTCTTTTTATTTACATCTGCATTATGTTACTCCTACAAAGGAGTGTTTAAGTGGTGGCTACTGGGTTTACACACTGTATATTGGTATCTTTATAAATTACACAGCATAAAATAATGTTTTAAAACGTCCTGTTTTGCTTTTAGCTCTGCAATGAAAATAATCAACCCAAAAAAAAACAAAATTGAAATTGAAAAGAAGACTTCTACTGAGAATGAGGATCCTTCATCAAACAATTTAGAAACTATAATAATAAATACTCCAGATAAAGAAATTCATGAAGAAGAGGCAAATGAATTATTGCGGGATGGGTTTCGTGGGTTAGATGATAAGGAAAACAAAATCGGTATGTTACTTAGAGAATAACGCCATTAATTTCATTTAATTATCTTTAATGAACATAAATTAACTCTAGTCATTGTACATTTCAACAGATGATACGCCAGACACAAAAAATCGTTCTATTAAAGCACCGAAAACAGTGACAGTACTCTCTGATGTAAAAATAAGCAACAAGACGACCGATTCAAAACATGAGACTAAAATGATGAATGTAAGTTCTTACGATCTACGTCAAGTTTTCGAACAAAATGAGGAGTGCAACAAAATTACGAACAGTGATTAAACTAATTATTTGTTTAAAATTTTATTGATATAATTTATAAGTAGATCAGTTAAAGTTTAAATGGTGAAATGTACCTATTTATCTGACAGTTTGTAATTGTTTTGAAAAGTTTTAATTGACGTTTTTTTTTTATATTTTTGATAATTTGTGTTAATTTTTTAAAAGATTTATCTGATTGTTTGAGAGTCATATTATTATTATTGGTTTTATTGTTTTTATTTAAATTATTATGTTTTCGGCTTACTTACGTAATAATTTGACGAGGAACTCGACTAGTTTCAAGCCATGCTAGAGGCTCATATTCATGAGCGGCGCGGCGCCTGTCGCGCTGCTACTGAGTAGCGAGTCGAGTAGCAGCGCGACAGTCGCCGCGTCGGTCATAAAATGCTGCTCTAGTCGAGTTCCTCGTCAAATAATTACGTGAGTAAGCCGAAAACATAATAATTTATTTAGTATGCCTCACGAAAGTTACAATACAAATATTGTTTTTATTTGTTTATTTTCTCTCCAAATGTTGTCAATACTGGAATAAACACCATTTGAGAGTTGGAAACCATAGATGTAAGTTTACATTTCACATCATTTAGATTGTATTTCTTTAATTCTTCAAGTTCGTAAGGAAGTAATGTTGCATAAATATTTATATGGGAAGAATTAAATGGTCGCTCAAAAAAATTACATTTGTTTTTTATATTCCTTCCAACGATTTGTATGTTTCCTTGATCAAAAGTTGCAAATTTCATTTCTACGATATTATTGTTGACAGTTAAAAACCATTTATCTTTAATGTATTTTGAAAGCTGGTAATTCTCACTCATTTTTACAGTTGTAAATACTTTTTCACCCGTATCCAACAAACTTTCATATTTGACATGAGCATTCATCCGTTTGGATTTGTGGCCCTTGATGTTTAGCTTTGACAATTCCTGTATGCGATTTGCTACTTGCTCCAAGGGTTGGTTGCCTTTTCGTAAAAGGTTTTTAATTCGAAACAACATACTTTCAAATGGATATGCACTTAAAGAAGGTAGAGAGCCGAACCTTGAGACATCATGTACAATATGACAAAGATTATGAATATTACTGCTCACAGAATCATGACCGTAAATTTCTGCGAATTTTTCGATGTAGTCAACAAAAAGTTTTTCAGCTATGTGACGGTAAGATACATAAACGTCAGAATAACAAATAGTGGTGGCACAGAACAATGTTAAAAAATGTTGATATACTTCACATGATAAGTGTTCTTTTAGCACTGGACCAAAGTATAACAAGAAGTTTTTAAATTCAGCACCTTTCCAAAAGTGAAGGGTATCTAATTCTCTCAGTCTTCCTTGATGTATTTCAGATGGAGTAGTTGATTTTATTTCCATAAGTTTTCTTGAAACGTCCTGTATTTCCCTTGCCGACCACTTTGTTCGGAAATTAAAACTGCCGTTAGTCCATCCTAGTAAACATCTCTTCATAACACCCAAATCTAACAAATGAAGAGCATCTGCGATCGTAAAATCGTTAACAAGATCTATAGGTAAATCTTCGATTGGACTTTTTTCTTTATGGTGATCAGGATCTAATCGATTTCTAAATGAATGGTCAGTACGCAAAGCCATGTCCGTTCTGGGAAAACTCATATGCCGACCTTTTCTATCGTATTCTCCGATTACTGTACATTTCATGCATCCGTGGTAACTATTAAACCCCACAGTACCTAAAATGAAAAAATATCACGAAATAATATACATTATATTCGAATTGCACGGAGGTACGGTAAACTACTTACATTACCAAAATCCATATTAATAGTATAAATGCGAAAGTAGCTCTGTCTTTCTCAGTTACCTACCTTTTCTCATTTATTTAGTTATTTGGCATTATTGTGTACAGCAGAAGAACATTATGTAAGTAGGTGTAGGTAGTTTTATTAAATAGATATTATTTATAAATGTATATCCATATTTAATTTAGCACTCACCTTTTATAAAGCATCTCGCAGGGGTGTCACATATGAAGCAACGAATTCTGATCGGAACGATTTGCCTTTGAATGAGTAATCCACCTTGAAGTAACTTGATGAGCTCGTTTACAAATGGACGCAAAAATAATTCCAAACACGGTTTTGTGCTTCCGAAAAATATTGCTATAACTAATGGAGCAACATCCATACCGTCTATTTTACACAAAATTGGCCAAAATTCATTTTTTGTGCTATTGGCTACTGGCAAGCCGTCTATGTTAAAAGACAAAAATATGCACGTCGGTAACTCTGAGATCATTTGAGAGAAAACTTCTTTCAAACAATTCTCTATGCCATTATACCAATATTTTCCATTTCCCATTGGTATTATGTTATTAAATTTTGGCGTTTTTAATAAACTTCTACTGTCTTTTGGTAAGATTTTTTTTAAATCCATGTTTGAATTGTCTCTCAATATAGTAAGTAATTCCTTTAAGGCATTTTGAGGAATCTGGTACCTTAATGCCCATTGCTGAATTTGGTCTTTTACATTTATTGAATGTATTTCGCTGTCAGAATCAGACGATTCTTCAATTTCTGCTGCAGAACTATTGGTATCCAGCCCCTCACTGACATCACATATATTATGAGAGGTCACAACTGCATCTAATTTCACGTTTGACACTTCGGAAGTTGGTCCACCGGCACTAGGCTGTTTGGAACTAAACTGTACAGCATCAGGCATTACAGAACGATTTTCTTGAATTTTATATGATGAAAACGTTGCATTAGGTATATGGTCTGAAAAATATTAATTTTGAATTTTAAGGCTGACCTCAACTTAAGTAAAAGTTATTAATTAACATGCCCACCAAAATTTTATTTCAAACAATTTAATTTTAAAACAAAAATTATGTACTTACTTGGAGATTGATATTTTGGAACCAATAATTTGTTAACTTTTCTGTAGAAAGTCGATGTGAGACGGAATCTTTTCGGTTCTTTACTCATTTTCAACTGCAATCATTTGACCACTTCTCGAATCAGTTTTAGAAACAGTGACTTTTAATTCACATTTCAGTAATATATTGTTCAGTAATAATGACGTAACATTACGACACTTCGTGTAAATTTAAATTTTAAGTAATTATTCTAGTAGCATGGTGACCACGCCGCTACCACACATTTTTACTCGATTGTACACATGTTACAAACTTAACACGAAGTGTTTAAAAATAAGTCTACACAAATGTTTACGTTACATGTGAACACAAAGACTACTTCAACTTACTGAAATGTTTTTCGGTCAAATTGTGTACGAACTATTACTACACATAGAGACCACACCCCACACAGTCACCATGTTTCGTAACAATTACGAAACTGTTGCGACTTGTTACATCTCTAACATATCTGCGACCAAAAAGCGCTATATGGGTACCTTTTACTTGGGTCAATTCTCGTAACTCGAGTACAAGGCATGTATGAATAAGTAATTTCACCAAATTCTTTAATAACTATTGCTTTATTTTATTATAAATTATTAAAAATTCAATTATAAGTAACGGCTTATAAAAATTGTTGACCACAGTATTATTACAATACCTGGTCATGCATGCGCAGGAGCGTAAGCGACCAAACAGTGAGATTCCTCGATTAAATGGGGTCAAGGTTGCATGATGGGATAGTCTACAAGTAGTGTTTACGTGTATGCCAATCCAATAATCCATTCTAATTTGTCTATAGCCCATCAAACCGCCCATATTATGAGGCCAATAACCTCGGCAACCACGCATAGTATAGACCTCACCAACTTCCGAATACCTCTTCACACATCCTTTTGTATACATACCCATTCGGTGTATTGTTAGACCACGACTCCAGGGATAATCATATTCGCCGTACCACGAATAAGCCTTATACCTCCAATATCCATAATTTCGATAAGCCCAGTTGTAGTAACAGGCGGTTCGAAAATATCTCTGCTGTGTTCTATATTTCCAATTATTTGAATGGAACGCTGCATGACACAACTTGTGCCGTGGTGTATGTCCGCGGCCGATGAAGCAAGTGTAACAGTGAGCCGCCCACCAAGCATTTTTCCAAGCCCTCTCTTCGGGAGTATCCCACATTAAACCCCTTCTGGTATTATTAAAACGTTGTTCTTTTTTATATATGCCAGAGCTTCCTTTCCTTTTCCTTGGGTTTAAGGGGTATTCCGGCACAAGTGATGGGTCTATTATCTCAGTGGTGCGTCCGTCATAGAAGTCGCTTAAAGGTCTCGTGATGTCATCGTCATCATTTTCGATCAACATTATCTGTTGCTCGTTGTCATTTTCATATTCACCATTTTTTTTATTTTGTTTCATTAAATAAGGCATCTCATGTCGGCGAAGTTGTGTCTTTCTTTGAATATTTAGAATATGCTTTAAGTCCGGTCGTTCCCTAACAAGTTCGTTAAGCGTGTCGTTGTCGACATCTTCGAGTATAGGTACGGGTCGAGGACCATTCTTCGACAAAAAAATCGATGGAATAGAACAATTTCTACCTTCTAAAGTAAATAGAAAAAATAAAATTGTAGAATAAAATCGAAACCAAAATAACGACATGTCAAAAACAAAATCAACGAATGGCAGACAGACAGTTTTTGCAAATGACAAATGACGTTACTAACTTTTGGTATCCCCTATACTTATTATACTTTTTGCGTTTGGTTTTTGAACTGAAGCTATACTTATTACACTTTTTGAACTGAAGTCTCACTAGAGATGTGGTGGTGACAAAATCGTGTAAAAATATCAATCTAATTGTTTAAGCGATGTAATACTTACACATACGAATTAATATTTTCAAAATTAAAATATACAGACTCTTTGGTGGCCACAAACCATCTTGATCGCACCGGGAGATTAAACAGAGAGTACAGAATGCCTGCGCGCAATTTTGCTACAATGTTCCACCAAGGAGTCATATTACGCCTTTTTTAAACAAACATAACGTTTTAAAAATGAAATCTCGTCGTAAGCTCCACCTCGCCTGTCTTATGTTCGATGTGATAAAACACAAGTGTCCTCCATACCTGTACTCTAGGTTTGTATGGGTTAACAGTCACCGGGAGCGTGAGGGTAGGCGATGTGCTCAGCAGCTCGCCATTCCTCAGCATAAAACTGCAGCTTTTTGCGGCAGCTCCCACTATGCGGCTTCCAAATGTTGGAATAATATTCCACCACCAATAATAATAGAGGTATAATAGAGATCTGAAAAACAAAAATACGTTTAGATTAAAATTAAAAACTTTTATTTTGACATCACAAATTAAATTTAACGACATAAAGATGGATAAATCCTTTATCTGACTTCAGTTTAATATTCCTATATAACAATTTAAACTTACTTTTTTTTTAATCTCATTTTTATACGGCTTACCGCCGCCGTCCGTGAGTCACTGCAGTCCATTTGAAAATCAGCGTTGGACATGTAGGGTCAATTTAATGCTGAGATGGAGACCGTTTTGGCAAGGGCACGCGCCATTAAATGCCATTTATTTGTATCTTGTTTTAGTAATTTTTAATTACTGTGTTATTATTGTATTGTTACTGTGTTGTTATACTCTGTCGTTTCTTTGTTTTTTTTCTATATCTATATGTATAAATATGTGTATTTATTTCTACTTTTCTTTTTTAATTTTGTATTATTTTTGTATCTGTGTGCGTGCTTACTGCCGAATAAATGCTTTTTCTTTCTGATCGTAATGCGCGGGTTCATCTTGCTCATAACTTCATATGCACTACTTTATTGTACAGTGTCTTTCAGGTGTCCAAGGCGCCGTTGTTTGCCATCAGGTGATCTGTCTGCTCGTTTACCGGTTAATTCCATAAAAACGACGGGTTTAACCCATATTCTCCATACATTTCAGGGAAGTATGGGGTTAGAAAGAGACAAAAAGTAGTCAATGTTCATCATTTCAACCATAGAAACTATTCCATGATATCAATTATTAAATTATTTTATTTATTTTGTTTATTGATTAACACGATAGTCACCAATTACATTAATCAAATTCAATTACAAAAATTATAAAAAAAAGAAAACTAAATCAAAGTACATAATATAAAAAAGGTGTTAAAAGTAGGTACCTAAATGAGAAAATATAGTAAAATTACAAACATTAGATAATGTTGGACACAAAAAAAAATACACGAAACAAAATACAATACAACTTAGAATTAAAATGAAATAACAGTAATAATAACAATATACGTACCTACACAGAATCTGGAAACCGAGATAAAATAACATTTTTATTATATTTCCAATCAAAAAAGAACACGTCAATTTCTAGCATTTAACTGCAAACCGCATCAAAATCGGATTGGAGGACCGAATCCTTTCACGATCCCCGGCCACCGTAAGCAAGGACGGCGAGAGAGTGTAGCTCCCCCCAGACCAGAGCCAAACCAAACCCAAAGGAACGGCGCGTCGCATGTTTCGCGCGACATAAAAATATTTAGATTTACTTCATGAAGGACTTGCAGCTTAGAAAAATGGATAAAAATAACAATAGGCGTAGGTAACAATGAGCAATTACAAGTACTCGCGTCAAGGATTAAGAATAAATTAATTAATATGGTGTGAGTACTATACAAGATTAAAAATATATATGTTCTGCGTAAATTAAAAAGTTAAATATTGAAACAATACCGTGCAGACAATACGATTATAAACAGACCAAGCGAAACAATAAAAACAACCAAATGCCTATTGCTGCTTATAAAATTTAGGCTTAAGCACCTCTTTGCCAAGTTCACACTAGTTCTAAATGTCCTTACAAATATTGTTAAAGTGTCTGCTTGCACGCACGATGTAACTGTTCTGCCTGTATTTAGATGAGGAACGGGATACATGTAATGTATCCTGAGGATATCTGAGGACAGGGCGGTGCTCAGCCCACGCAGGACACACCGCGACCGCACCGTATGCCCCACCGTGTCCTCCGGGCGATCCTCGCAGTGATGATACCCGGGCGTTTCCTCCCGCCCAATCCGAAACAGGAACCTAGCGAAACTTCCGTGTCCGGTAAGCACCTGCGTTAGGCGGTAGGTAAGGACGCCGTAGCGTCTCTCAAGCCACTCCTCAAAGACGGGACTTACCGCTGCAAATCAGTATAATACAGTGTTTGATTATTGGATAGTAGGTATTATGATCGCGGCCTAAGGACCAAGATTTATTTCTCGGTCAGGATCACCTACTGCAAACAAAACCCTTATCCAAAGTTTCATATTAAAATTGTTTTGTTTTTAACATGAAACTAAACGTAGCAGTGTGAAGAGGTGTCAGCGTATTATGATGTATTAAGTTACATGATGGGAGTCGGTGCTATTCTGACTATACTATGCGAGTGCGGCGGCAGCGGCAGTGTATAACGACGCAGACATTTAATGCAATTAGCTGTTTGTAAGTTGTTGCGTATTCTGTGCTCCCCGCTTTCTTGTGGATTAAAACAATTACTGTTCATTAGGATGCACACAGAGCGGGTTTTTGTAATGCAAATTCATTGTTTTTGTGCACCGCGCTCCTACATTTATATAGGAATAGGTATTCAGAGTGATTAGTAATTGGACCATAATCTCGTATGGAGTGATAGAACAGACCATTTCCAACATTTTTATCAAACGCACCTAACTATATAGGCGGAAATGAACAGTTATTAAAATATTTAAGTTTTAGTGTTAAAAAGAAACGCGCTTGACCGATGTAACTTTATTTTTTTAATTATCCGACTTTATTCGTTTATTTACAAATTCTGATCATCAAATACACAATAATAGCATTATTTTAGACAAAGTAACTCTGAAACTGAAAAACAAAAAAGAAACGGGCTTGACCTATTTTTTTTAATTATCTTATTTTATTAATTTATTTACTAATTCTAAATTAACTCGTCGAGTACCGGTTTTATAGACACAATTAAAGAAAAAGGTCGCGGTCACCGGTGACCGCTTGGTGTTTGACAGTTTAATAGAGTAAGATAATTCAAAAAATATTAGGTCAAACGCGTTTATTTAATAACGCTAAAAGTAAAATATTTTAATAAGTAATCTGTTCTGCAACCCCATATCAGATTAAGGTCTAGGTAATTACAAATCACCCTGTATGTTATGAACATCAAATGTACTCTACGTATTCTACGTCAGAATACTTTGCTCACACTCAAATGAAAACCAATTCCATAAGTGGAATGCACTAGAAAGTACTATATAGGGTATAGGGTACATACCTACATAGGAAGTTCATCTTGACTTTGTAACAATACAAAATTCAATATTTCCGAAGGAGCGGCGCGGCGCTATGTGGCGGGCCGTGGCGGTCCATAGTCAGCCAAACTCAACAAATTTAAAGGAATCTAACATAAAAATAGTAAACACAATTTCTAGTTGTAAAAAGAAAAATTTCCGTCTAGCAAACATGGTTGTGTCTCGAGGGGTGAAATCTCGCGCAACTTTGATTTGATTCTTGGAATTTGGCGTGGCCATATAGAAAACATTTCCAAATTCAGTTTGTGTGGATACATAGTGTGGACTACGGAGTCAAATGGCGTCACTGTCAGGGGGCGAAGTTCGCTAGTAATCGCAATTCTTCCATAGAAACTGTCAGTTTACTTAGTATTTTCATAAAACTCGCAATGTTATGCTACAAATACCAACATGTAGGTATTGCATGTATTGCTTGGGTCCAAATTTCAAATAGATGAAACTAAGGTAAATTCTTAGTCGATATTCTAAAGCCCTTCAAACATGTAGCACAATTCACCATAGAAACAATAAGAGTACCCTTCGCCGCGCCCTCTTGGAAGACTACAAAACGCGTGTGTGTTAATACTTATAATATCGAGATTTTTTATAGGTGGCAAATAAGCAGGAGGAAATTTCTCTGAAACCGAACTGGGTGGGACCAATTGGAGTCTAACGAGTGAGTGTGAACTCTCTGTCGACGAGAGCGGTGTGATGATAGAAAGTGGGCGTGGGCATCATATCAAACAATTCACACAATACAAGCGGTAGAAGTGTAGAACACGCACAAGGTCTTACACAAACCAAAACAAAATCTCTCCTTAGACTTAAGTACTCGATGCCGGTCGTAAGTATAGGATCGTCAACAAGTCTTACAGCTCTCCTTTGGACCGCGTCAATAGGTCGGATCTATTATGCTGGCCCTCCTGCCCAGAGATGAGAACAGTACTCCACATACAGCTCTCCTTTGGACTGCGTCAATAGGTCGGATCTATTATGCTGGCCCTCCTCCCAGAGATGAGAACAGGTCTACATATGGTGGTGAACTTGCGGTTTATAGGTATGAGAGCAGTCTTTCAACGACCTGAATCGGATTCTCGTCGACATAAGGTGCTCTCGATTCGAGACGCAAGTTGTTCGAAACTTTCTTCCAAACAGAATGAGAGAATGAGATATGTTTGCACGGTCGGTGTCAAACGCGACGTCGTCATTTCAGCATGATAGTTATTATAAAAAAAAGTAAAATTATATTAAATTACCTCCCACGTCATATAACAAAGTACTGTATCTAAAAATAAATATAACTAAAAGTATGCCTTATTGTATATTTTACATATTCATATGAAAAAAATGCTTTGAAAATAGTTCAGGCGCTGTTATGTAAAATTTGTTCGTCTTTTTTTAAGGGGGGAAAATCATCGAATGACTTGTCCCGCCTGGGTGAGGCGGGAGGGACTGTCAGACTCTTACTGACTAAAAACCACCCCGTTCCTACTCCTGCACTTCTAGCCGGAGCCCCGGCAACCCGTTAGGTTCTCCGTTATTTATGGACCGATTTACAAAATTTTGGTTTAAATAAGTACCCCCAACCAAAGGTATTCCCAGACATAAAGTGAAGCTTAGCTCGTCTTAAGTTCATTTATGTCCATACTTTACATTGTTAGATTTCCATTCTCTGGTTGTTTCTTTTGACTTATTGCATTATGATGATATACGTATAAACATCTGTGGCAACGCGAGGAATGGTCCTTCTTTTTTAAATACCTTTTTTTTTTTAAAAAGTGGTTCAGACATAAATTGTAGAAAATTGTGTCTAGATTAATTTTGTAGTAAACGTATTTCCTATCTAACTAGCCTATCTGGATGTCATTCGGTCAAGCTTATGTTCAGCATTGGACGTCTGTGCCTTATGTTTACTTCGTATAATGCACAGCCACAGGGAAAGATATTATATTATATTGTAAAAATACTGTTATTCGACGCTATTTTTCTCAGATATGTACGAGGTTGCAAAATGGAAATCAGAAAGAGTTAGGGTTCAACAAAATCTGTAAGATTGCCAATTTTCAAAACACTCGAAAATCTTTCCAGGCAGCCTGCCCAAATTATCGGAACATGATGAATTAAGTTTTCCTAAAGTTTCTGTCAACTTTTGAACGCATGATTTACGCTGGAAAAAAGAAGAATTATGTAATTTTTCTAATACTAGTCAAATTCAATACTTTTTTCGAACTGTCAAAAACATCAGTTTTCTATTAATTTTGTACGAGATTGTGTATTGTGACGTCACGTTTTTTTAGCGTCAAACAGCATAGTTATTTCTTAAGAATTTGTTGGAAAAATACTAAAATTAAGTTGGCCATAAAATCAATTGATAAAATAGTGATTATTTTTTAATATTTAATTGTATTGAATAGTCGAAATAATTTATTTTTGATTAGGGAAAGTACCCAATTGATACGGTACATCCGTATGTTCCGCATCAAATAGCGCCGGCGCTAGCTACGACTCCGTTCCTAGACAAATACAAAGTTCCGATATGGTGTTTTGATTTGTTTGGCATAGAAAGAAAGAAACTCTTTGATTTTGTCAAAATGACATGGCAATCGGATTGTTTATATTTTCCACTTTTATTTTATATAGTAATATTATTACAAATTTCACATTGTTATCTTGCATCGATATCCAGAAATCCGAGCGAATATTCTCTTGAACCGGTATATTTGCCGGACGACATCACTGACGAGTTATACGATGCTCTTATTAGGCAAAGATTAGATTTGGAGCCTATCTTAAGTGCACAGAGAAGGAAAAAAGACAAAGATATAATGTTGCTCGAAAACGATGACGATGATATCACGAGACCTTTAAGCGACTTCGACGACGGACGCACTACAGAGATAATAGATCCATCACTTGTGCTGGAGTCAAAAACCGAAAATAATACAGGAAGTAATACAGATTTCATAGTACCACGTCTGCTTCCCTTCCTACGTAAAAAACAACAACGTTTTAATGATACCAGGACGGGGAAGAAAACATTTACTTCAGATTGGGAAAAGGCTTGGGAAAATACTTGGCATGTGGCTAATTGCTTCGTTTGTGACGCAGAAGACGCTTACTCTTTAAAAAATCCACCGAAGATTAGTCTGTGTCATACAGCGTTCCAATCAACTAACTGGAGAGACAACGCAATGAAGAGATATTTTCGAAGTGCCTGTTACTACAGCTGGGGGTACCGAAGTAAATTACGTTGGAGGTATAAACGTTACAGCTGGAATAATGAGCATTCTTATCGAACTACCCGCGGTACGACAATACACCGACTGGGTTCTTATACCAAAGGATGTATGAAGATATTTTCAGATGTTAGTGAGATGCTCACCATGCGAACTTGCCGAAGTTGGTCGCCAATGCTTGTAGGAGGCTTGATGGAACCTGAAAATATAAAACAGGAACATCCAAATGAAAAAGAAACAAATTATACTTGTAGTGTTGCTAATCAAGCAACCTTGACTCCATTTCAGCGTGGACTCGGGCTGTACGATCGCTTCCACGCCTGCACATGCGTGGGCAGGTATTGCAACAATACTATCGTCAGCAATATTTATATGCCATTATTTATAATTAAGTTTTTGTTAGTCTATAATGAAATAAAGCAATATTTATAACGTTAAGTATTACTTCTCAATAATGAATAGTTCTTTGCAAAATAAATCGCCTTACTATTATTATTATTACCTACTAATATTAAGAAGGTAATGCACATTACACACCTTACGATAATCGATCACTTGTTGGATGCAATTTGGACTGTACAGTCGGACTGCACAGTTAAATCATAATGCGTGTAAGCTATATGGACTTGTGATTTAACTGTGCAAATTTAACTGAATCGAAACAAGACAATAGATATAACTGCACAGGTAACTCGTACGTGTTGGGACTACGAGTTAACTCGTAAGGTCTTTAGCCTGCATCAGAATTCAGATCCCGTTGGAGGTATGTATGAACCTGTGAACAACCTCCTTTCATAGAGATTTCTTGTCTATTTTTATTATATTTTCTTTACAGTGTCATTTGTCTTTATAGTGTCATTTTTCTTCATAGTCAAAGAGTATATTAATATGTATAGGGGAAAAGAGTTGCTACTCGTCAAAATTTATGCCAATCAATTTGAAACGCCATCTGAATTTTGAATCCTAGTATTGTCTACAGGTAAAATCCTAAGTATAGCTAATGCCAATACTACCTACAATGTACCTTGCAGGTTGGTACATTTTAGGTAGAACTAGCTCCCGGCGGGAGAAGACCATCCACCGCCATCTATGGCTCCACCATCGGCGCCCAAGGTAAGGGACGAAGATAATGACAATGAAGTGCCTGAGGTTACCCGAGCAGAGCTGAGCGTGGTGGTTATGAGGCTTATGGCCAAGAACACCGCCCCTGGGCCTGATGGTATTCCTGGTCGGGCTTGGGTTTTGGCCATAGAAGCCCTTGAGCCCCAATTGTTTTTTAAGTGCGTGTCTTGAGCGGGATCAGTTTCCGCGGCGTTGGAAGATCGGAGAGCTAGTCCTGCTCAGGAAAGCGGGACGCCCGGCTGATTCCCCGGCCACCTATCGGCCCATTGTGTTGCTGGGCATGTTGTTCGAGCGAATTATCGCTGATCACCTCGTCCGACATCTGTCATTGATGGGGCCAGATTTAAATGTTTTTTTTAGAACTGGTCGGCCGATTTTATGGCCGGACGACCAGGTCGGATTTCACCAGTAGTACTTTCGACTTTAGTAGATGCTATAATGCGCGTAAAGGTTTCAACACTCTGCCAATTCGTTCAACACTGTGCCCTGGAGCTGCATCAAGGAGGCACTCCAATATCATGGAGTGCCTGCCTACCTCCGCACAGTATTATGTAGGCTTATCTATCAGAGAGAGAAAGAGAAGGGTTCGAAAATGGTATACCTTACATTATTCCTTATTAAATGCGCCAACTTTTATGAAATTGCCCACTAGTATTTCAGTACAAATTTTTTTCAGCACAGTCACTTAAAGTTCGGTGAAAAATGTATTAAGAGCACTTGATCCGACTATATTAATTCGAATACTAAAACAGTTGGCTTAGAATTTATGATTCCATACTACTGGAACGCTATTCAGGATAACGTGAGCAAAAATACAGACGAAAAAGTAAAGAATTGTAGCAGCAAGAATCAAAAGACTGGCACAGGGTGTACTTTTTCGTGGGTAACACACAAGTCATTGTAACTTAAAAAACTATATGACTTAGATTTTTTTATATTTTTCTGATAACTCTTAGAACCTTGCCGATCACCTGTTGCCATTTGATCGTCAAGTTCAGGGGCACCCTGTATATGGGGATCGTGCGGTCGATGGCTCTCTACGGGACCGACCTCCATAGGAGAGACCTGCGGCTGACTGATTAGAGGAGTCAGTCGTTCGCTGTATGGGCGGGAGTAGGCGTTAGCGGTGTGTTCAAGCGCGCCACTCGAGGAAGGACATCGCAGTTTTTGAGGGCTGCTACGTGGTGAGACCTGCCGCAATATAGCGGTAGGTCGAGGCCTGCCGGGTGCGGTGAATCCGCAAGCGTCCCAGGTCACAGCCACAGGCAGAAGAAGAACACCGCGGTGGTTTTAGCTGGTAAAACTCCGGCACACCCCCCCATCGTCCCCACGGCGTGGGAAGTCCAGGAGGATTTCAATCGTGTTATAAAAAAAAGGTATTTGAATTGGTAGCTGCAAAATCAAAGAAGTTATTATTTACAATATTATATTTATTTTACAGTAAATACAAATTAACATTTAAAATTATCAGTTACTAGGGAAATTTCAGACTAGAGACATATTATTCAAAATATTATTTTTTAATTTAGTTCTTTTTATTTTTTATTACAGGTTTAAGATATAAATCTGTCAAAATTGATTTGAATTAGTTCTTTTCTTAACTGCCACACCCACAAAGAACTAAAATTGAAAATATTAACAGTTCTTTTTTTATGGAATAGGAGGCACAAAAGCAGTCAGATCACCTGATGGTAAGCGATCAGCGCCACCCATGGACACCCGCAACACCAGAGTAGTCACGTTGCCGGCCTTTTAAAAAGGAGTACGCTCTTTTCTTGAAGGTTTGAAGGTCGTATCGGTTCGGAAATACCGCCGACGACAGATTATTCCACAGTTTTGCGAGGCAGAAAGCTACGTGAGAAGAGCACAGTTGTGGCCTGCCAATCATCTATATGATGGGGAGGAGATGCATATGCTGTCGTGAGGGTCGATGGCGAAAAGATGCGGCAGGTGTCAGGTCAAACAATTCCTCAGAGCACTCCCCGTGGTATAAACGATAGAAAACGCACAAAGAAGCTACATCTACGCATTGCCACAGTGTCTAGCCGGGTTGGAACATCCCGTCATCCAACAATCCAAATGGCACGCGGCTGAACGCGGTACAGAGGAAGCAGCTGAGTACTGGGGTGACCCCGCCCAAAGTTCACTGCTGTTTATACAATAGTTTACAATAGTTTAAGAATCTAATGATATTTCGAATTACCCGCAATATCTACACAATTGTAATACATTTCAGCATCGATTTGAATTGCTTACTACACAGTATTTACAAAAACACAAAATTATTATACAATTTTTATAAAATTATTATAAAAAAAATATAATTATAGATATTCTAGGGAAGTCTTCAAAAATCAACATAATGAGCTCTGCGTTTGAATTGAAGATATGTATACTCACTTAGGGCATTAAAGCCGTTATTGCCGTTCGAAAAAGGCGAAAATGTTGTTATTCCCTTATTTTCAAAATATTATTTTGATTTGCCATTTCAGAAAAAAAGACTGTCTCCCTTGACAAATTAGCTAATCCCTTAATAACCAAGCTTAAATCGATAATTAACTTTAAACTATATAAAAGAACGATGTAATTAATTTAAAAATTAAAATGAATTTAGACAATTAAATTACAATTTTAGTATCTACTAATAATCAATATCAAACTAAATATTCATTTTACAACAACCAGACAACCCAACAAATAAACCTTTTAATCTACTCTTACGACGGAACCAATTTTTAGATTTACGAAACGATCTATCCTCAATTCCACGACAGTACCGAAGCACTCGGCCGACACCCAACCAAATGCGTGTAACGAAACCATAGCGCGATCAATTTCGATCTTAACGCCATCTATCGAGCATAGTGACAACTCGGATCATTTATCTATACTCTGTTCGGGCATTTTCTTTGTACTAAGAGTTTTATTATATTATATTATTTTTTCATAGCTTTTTACTATTTATTTACTTTTTTCCGATGAATTAAAACAATAACATGAACCGAACTCGTGTAACGATCGACACCATTGCGCGATCACCAACTCGATAATAGAATTATCTATACTCCGTTAGAGCATTTTATTTGTACTTAAAGTTGTATTATATTATATTTTTCATACCTTTTTACTCTATAATTATATTTTTCCGTTGAATTTTCAGTACTGAATTGTTGCCGACTCTATACCAATAGGTGGCGCTGTATGTACGCAATAAATTTAATTTTTTGTAATAAAAACTACCCTATGTCCTTTCTCAAGTTCCAAACTATGTCTGTACCAAATTTCACACAAATCGGTTCAGTAGTTTAGGCGTGAAGCTAAGACAGACAGACAGACAGACAGACAGACAGACAGACAGACAGACAGACAGACAGACAGAGTTACTTTCGTATTTATAATATTAGTTTGGAAGTTTGGAAGTTTGGATTATTTTACTATTTCTAAAAATATTATTCCAGCACTAAATTTTTAAATTTCTATTTTTTTCGTAAACTAATTGGCCACAGAAAATATTAGTTATGACAACATTTAATTTCAGGATCGAAACCTAGATGTAGTTGACGGTAAGATTTTGTTATCTGTGCCGGGTTCTAAGTGTGACGGCCCTGATAAACCCTTACTTTGTCAAAATGATGTGGTTTTGGGGCCATTTATATTTTACAATTTTATTTTGTACCATTTTAATACAAAGCTTAAATTGTTCTCTTTTATCGAGATCTAGAAATCCAAGCGATTATGTTCTTCAACCCTCATATTTGCCGGAAGGCCTAACTGACGACATGTTTAACGCTCTTGTTGCACAAAGACCGGACTTGGAGCCTTTCCTAACCGCTCAGAGAAAAACACAACTTCGGCGACAACAAATGCCTTATTTAATGAAAAAGAAAAGAAAAAAGAGTAAATACCCGTTTTATGAAGAATATGAGAGGAATAATTCAGACAACGAAGGAATGTTGCTCGAAAACGATGACGATGATATCACGAGACCTTTAGGCGATTTCGACGACGGACGCACTACAGAGACAATAGATCCATCACTTGTGCCGGAATACGTCTTAGCCCAAAAATACATTAAATCAATCTCTGGCACAGTCAAAAAAGAAGAAATTTTCAATAATACCAGAAGGCAGAGTTGGGCAGAGCAGAGGGCTTGGAATAATGCTTGGAAAGTGGCTAGTTGTTACACTTGCCACATCGGCGGAACCATACCTAGAACAAATTTGTGTCACACTGCGTTCAATACAGACGATTTTAGATTTATATCACAGGCGAGATATTTTCGAACCACTTGTTACTACAACTGGGATCACCGAAACTCTGGATATTGGAGATATAAACGTTACTGGTGGAAAGGCAAATCATATCCAGGTTATCGTGGTATGACAGTACACCGAATGGGTTGTTATACAAAAGGATGCATGAAGAGGTATTCGGATGTTGGTGAGGTCTTTACTATGCGTACTTGCCGAGGTTATTGGCCAATGTACATAGGTGGCTTGTTGGAACATAGACAGATCAGAAATGATCTTTGGATCGGGATATACCCAAATCATACTTGTAGAATGGCGCATCATGCAACCTTGATTCCATTTCATCGGGGAATCTCACTGTTTGGTCGCTTACGCTCCTGCTCTTGTGTGGGCAGGTATTGTAACAATGCTGTCGTCAATAACATTTATAAGCCGTTATTTATAATTGAATTTTTACTAATAATATTGAATGATTAATAATGATATAAAGCTGATATATTAATTTTTAGTAAATATGGATTTATTTATTTTCTTGTTGTTTTGTTACACTGAATGTGTCTGGAAGCTTAGAATATGTGAGATGATGAATATGAGAAAGATTGGTTTGTAAGGGTTGTATAGCTACCACTCATGGGCAATATTTTGCTTACTGGTCTGGTATTGCAAATTTCCAGAGAGGCAGCCAGGGAGTGGGAGTTACTGACAGCATAACTGACAGAATAATTGAATATGTGAAAGAGTTCGAATGTGTGAGTCCCAGGATACTTTGGATTCGCCTTAAAATTGGCTTGACTAGATTATTGTAGTCCGTGCTGTGCAGCGTCCGGACACGTCAAAGCCAATTGAAGCGAGGGAAGAATTCTGTGATAACTTTAGAGATGTGCTCAAAAAAAGGTGAGTCCCTACCACATTGCTTCTATCTCATACTTAGACATCAGACAAGAGTTCTTACCAAGCTAGAGAGAGTGAATGTCCTACGCAGACCATACCTAAACATAACAGAGGTCGACCTCGTAAGGTGACCTAATCGCGACGTTCTAATTATTGTTGTTTGATCACTCGGGAGACTCTTTCCTGGCCAAAAGGGGGAGACTGTTACACGCCGCCTTATATTTAGTTGGTGCCCTTTGCTACCCACGAACTTTATTTTAAGTTGGTACCACTGTACGCAGTAAGCGGGAGAATTAACTCCGGCCCCGCTCCTCGGGGCTTATAAAATTTTCAAAAATAAATGAATAACTATGTTCTCTTAAGCTGTCGACACGGTTTTAGCGAGCTTCAGCAGGTAAGGCGTTATTTGGGGAACAAAGTCCGATTCCACTATAATGTACTCTTAAAACTGAGCCGTGGGTGGACGCAACTCGCGACCGAAAGTCAAATAAGTATGAGGTATGATTTGTCGACTTAGTTATTGAACTATTAAAGCAAACCGTACAAACGGTAATACCTCTGGCCATAACCTCACTCACACGATGAAACACAACGCAAGTGTTGTTTCACATCGGGTTTCTGCGAGGCCGTGGTATCACTCCGGTCGAGATCTCTATTTAAAGTTTAAGACTCAAATTTTATGGATTTAAGAATTTTATGTTGTACACCAAGTTTTTATACGTTTTTGAATGTGATGCACACTGTTGTTGTTCAGTGGTAACCTGCTTTTGTTTGCGTAAATATTTTATGCCCTGCGAAAAGATATACAACTATACAAACTTTCTAATGTAGGCATTTTTTTTCTAACACCAAGCAAAATGGCAAAATATAATAATAAAAGAAAGAAGAGTAGTGGAACTGTAATGGCTGACAATAAAATTAAATTAAACATATAAGTAGTAGTAGCTATAGGTAAACACAAAAAGACACACAGGAAATTATTTACTATTTCGACTTAACAATAAATTAATATGTTTAATTAGTGTTAGTTAGCCATTTTTCTAAATGGTTGGTTTTGTCTTTAGCTTCACATATTATGCCTGATTACTGAAAGACTACTCAACTGATTGATTGATTGATTGATTGATTGAAATCGGTCCAGCCATTCACTCGTGATGTCGTCACCAAGGGGAAAGGGATTTATTTTTATATATATACATATGTACATATAGATCAGTGACAGAACTATACTTACACTTGTTGCATTAAGTTGAAATAAATAAATTATTCGGCGCGGATGACGAAATATAGGGCAAACGCTAGTAAAAGAAGAAATGCATATTTTATAAAATAAATACAGCTTTATTTCATCATAAATTATTATAACTAATAAATAATCCAATAATAAGTAACGGCATATGAATATAGTTGACGATAGTATTGTTGCAATACCTGCCCACGCATGAGCATGCGTGGAAGCGACCATACAGAGAGACTCCCCGCTGAAATGGAGCCATGGTCGCCTGTTTAGATGTTCTACACGTATTATTTACCTCTTTAGTAATTGGAAATTCCAATCTAACCATTCTATTCTCCATCAAGCCACCTATATACATTGGCCACCATCCTCGGCAAGCACGCATAGTAAACATCTCACTAACATCTGAAAATCTCTTCATACATCCTTTTGTATAAGAACCCAGTCGGTGTAATGTCGAGCCGTAGGTTCCTGGTTTACCTTGCCAATAGTATCGTTTATACTTCCAATTTCCTCTCTTCCGGTACTCCCAGCTGTAGTAACAACCACTTCTAAAAAATCTCTGCGTTGTAGTATACGTCCAATCATTTGATTGGAACGCTGTATGACACAAATTTTCCTTCGGTTTTTTGTCATTTTCGTCAATTTTGTCTTCAGCGTAACAAGTGTAGCAATTAGCCGCCCACCACGCGTTGTCCCAAGCCCTATCCCAAACTTTGGTCACGTTTAATCCCGACCACCTCGTGGTATGATTAAGACGTTGTCTTTTCTTGTCTGTGGAAGGAAGCCTTTGTTTTTCGGCTCTGGTGAATTCTGGAACCAGCGATGGGTTTACTTCCATAGTAGTGCGCCCATCGTCAAATTCGCTTAAAGGTCTCGTGATATCATTGTCATCATTTTCGACCAACAGTACGTCTGGATCTGGTTCATTTATTATCTCATTTTGTTTACTGTTTCGTCGCCGAAGTAGCATCTTTCTCTGAATACTTAGGATAGGTTGCAAGTCCGGTCTTTGTTTAAGAAGAGCGTCGTACATCTCGTCAGTTAGTTCTTCCGGTAAATATAAAGGTTCGACAGTATACTCATTTGGATTTGTGGACTTCGATAGAGAAGAACAATTTAAGCTTCGTATTATTATAATACAATATAAAATTGTAAAATATAAATGACCACAATTACACGTCATTTTGACAAAATTACTATTGTAATGACCACAGAACATATATACCCTAAGGGGTAATGACTGTCCCCCTATACCTATTATACTCTTTTAATGACTGACAGTTGTCCTAAGGCGTCCACATTTGGTAAATGCTCCGCGAATGCACATTTCGAGAGATGTTCGCAAGCCGCCCGCGAGTTGTGCGCATGCAGTGCGCGGGCAATGGTTTGGTGCTCAACTCATACAAGGTATAAAATATAAATTATAATGTTAAATGCACATTCGCCAGATGTGGACGCACCCGAATACATCCAGAGCCCGCAGTTTCCAGATCTTCCTCATTTTTTAAACATGCAGCTGTAGCCAAATGCCATTTAGCGCTTGTCTACTTATAGAGTAGAAAACTAAATTATACGAGATTGACGTAAATTTTGACACTTGTCAGTGTCATCCCCATACATTTAGTTTTCTCTCAGTTTTCTACTCTCTCGGTAGACAAGCACTAAAGTGACGTTTGGCTAAAGGCACTGAATATTTTTATACACGCACCTTCAACATACCTAGTAAGTAAGTACGACATTATTTTTCTTTTTTTTTTCTTATGTTGGTATAAGTTTTTTCTTTTATAATAATTGTAAGTGAAAGACCGACCGTGTGAGACTTTGAAAAATACTAAAAGCCATTTTGAACTTAGTTTTATTTTAAAAAGTTCTACAAAGCTTTCCTTTCTAACCCTTTGCTCTTTCTAACGGTATGCTGCAAGCCACGGTAAATATTTTTTATGTTATAAGAATACGGGTTACTACTTTGCCGTACCCGTATTTTTACGGGAACAATTCACTACATATAACTAATTATTATAAGAAGTCGACTTCAAAAACCAAGAAATAAAAGCCAAGAATAACCGGAGGCCCAATTTTTATGGTTGCCATTGACTGTCTATGGCTTTAATTTTGTGTTATTGTACATTCGTCACAAAGTAAATTCGTCATATTTTGAAAAATCCATACATTGAAAGTAAATTGGTCACATGTATAAAAAATATGTGTAAACGCGTCACAGGTTCATGAGGGTTATTGTAAATTTGTCACAAATCCTAAATTCACATTAATACTATGTTTTTCATTAAGTAGCGATAGCAAGCAAGTTTTTAGCAATTCATATATAACATTAAAATGTAGTTTTTTTTACACAGTTTATACCTATACTTATAAGTTTTATTATTTTTATATAGTTATAGACAAGTCAGCCATTCAGAATCTGTGATTTTTACTTAGGTTAAGGAAAAAAGTGATTATAACTGTGATGTATTTATTTTTCTAATAATTGTAATGTTGTTCGTAAATCAGCCACTCAGTGATTTTTATGTAGGTTTTAGATATGTTAAAGACTTAAACTGTTTTTCTTATTACTTGAAATGTTACGGGCATACCAACCACTTGAGAACTATGATTTTTAGTACGTAGATGTTAGGTTAGGTTAGGATATTTATTTATATTGTTGTAAACAAGTCAGCAAGTCTGTGTGATTCTTTACAAATGTTATGTTACTTAAATTAATAAAAGTTGATTATTGTTGTGATTTAATGTCTTCCTATTGTCTATCTTATTATGTTAAGTTTTAGGCAAATCGTTCACTCGAGAACTGTGATTGTTGTTACGTAGGTGTAAGGTAAATTATTAAACTTTATATAATTCTGAAAAATATACAACATTTTATTTTACTTCTTGTCAATTTTTTTCGCTATCGGTGCTGTTAGGATGGCGCTCCGGGAGTCCCTTTTATAAATGACACCACAAGTGCTGCTAATAATTTCTTTATTTTACACTTCACAACTATCGACTTACAATAATTACTGTGTGATATAAAACGGTGTTAATAGTTGAATAACTTTTTCTGGAGTGACTCTATACACAACTAAGACGTATATTTTATTCTATATGGCCAATGGTGGGGGGTTATCCCTTAGTCGATAAATTATACTTGCGCGTATAAGTGCCACAGGATGTATCGATTGCTTTAATTGCAATTTACATGTATAGGGCTTTGTTCACAACAATGTAAGAGTGCTTAGATCTTTGTTAGTAACAATATAACGATTGTTTAGGTGGTAATTTAAAAGTATAGATCTTTGTTACCAACAATGTGAAGATTGTTTAGATTGCAATTTAAAGTATAGTAATTCATTGTTAACAACAATGTAAGGATTGATTAGAATATAATTTATAAGTATGGTTCTTTGTTAACAACAATGTAAGGATTGATTAGATTAGAATTTACAATAAGGCCTTGTTCATAACAGTGCGAATAAAACCTATGTGACGAATTTACAATAAACAAAATTGTATATTGGAAATTTATTGTATAAATTAGAATTGGGGCAAATTTACACATGCTTTTATTGTGACGAATTTACTTAGCGACGAATGTACAACAACCCTTAATTTTGAAACCTTTGTGACACTTTAGGCGGTTACTTTTCTTGGACAAGTTGATTACAAGTTTTACCCTTTGAACACGAATTTTATTTAAAATTATGCCCCTAAATTACTCGGCGCACAACGCCAAACTAGAATCTATAGAATAGGTACACAGTTGCGATGCGTTATTTAGTTTGGCGTATGAACCTAGAATTGATTGCATTACATTATGATTACGGAGACGTATACTGTACTGGCTGAAACTTCTAGTAGCAATCACGTAAACAAACCTTCATCAACAATCCAATGCACTTGTTGCGTAAGTGCCAAAAATCCTAATAAATAAATAGAAACACAGTCTAGGTCGCAATTTCTTTAAAAAAACAAGTACAAAACAAACTAACTATTTATATTAACAAACAAATATGCATAGACTTTACTACTCTCCTCTCACTCACTGCTAGCAAATCGTTAAGTATACGTATGTAGTACATTCCCTATAATAAGTCTTTTTTTAAGGGGGAAAATCATAGAATGACTGCTCCCGCCTGGGTGAGGCGGGAGGGAGTGTTAGACTCTTACTGACTAAAAACCACCCCGTTCCTTCTCCTGCACGTCGAGCTGAAGCCCCGATAACCCGTTAGTTTCTCCACGACATCTATAATAAGTCTACTGATCAGACTACGTAACGTTTTTTGAGCGTAATCAACCGATTACCCACGTCTAGTTATGTGTTGTGTAGAACGCATGATACGGTTTGTGAGTGCCGTGTCATACGATCGTGATAACTGCTTCCGTAAAATAATCGTATTAATAATTATATTTTTATCCACGAAATCAGTTACACGATTATCAGCCTCGTAAGCAGTTATTGAAACCGATTACGTTAAATAACGCACACGTCTACCTTAAACCCATTGATAATATTATATAACACTAGCGGACCCGACAGACGTTGCCCTGCATATAATAATAGGTATAGATAAATAACCCACTGAGCGCCATCTGCCGGGCTGATTTGTGAATCTAAACCATTCCCAGATCCCCTTGAACACACACAAAAAATTTCATCAAAATCGGTCCAGTCGTTTGAGAGAAGTTCAGTGACATACACACTCACAGAAGAATTATATATATGACTAGCGGACCCAACAGACGTTGTCCTGCATATCCACTTGAATGTATAAACAAAAATTCATTCAAATTAGTTCAGCTGTTTAGGATAAATAACCTAAACATCGACTACATACGCCATCTGCCGGGCTGATTTGTGAATCTAAACCATTCTCAGATCCCCTTGAACACACACAAAAAAATTCATCAAAATCGGTTCAGTCGTTTCAGAGAAGTTCAGTGACATACACACTCACAGAAGAATTATATTTTTAACACATAATATCAAAAGGGACTTCTGCACTTTCGACAATCGGAACTTGCGATATAGCTAACTTATTTTTATCTCTCGTATTTGGGGTCATCCAAATCCAATATTTCATGTTTTTTTTCCCCCCCCCCCCCTTCCTAGTCACAGCTAGTTACATTTGTAAGATCCCCCCCCCCCCTCTAGTGTGACGTCACATTTTGCAGAATTACAGTATAGAAACTATTGTTTTTTTCTATTTCCACTAAAATCAAAGAATTACTTAACAAAATAAAAAACATTAATACAATTATTAATACAATAATACAATCTGTGTTAAAATATTTCGTATTTTAACACAGATTTTAATAGTTTTTGAAATGTCACACTTTGTCGACCCCTTTCCTCCCATCCCTTCCTCCCCCTTGTCACACAATGTCACACTTTGTCGATCCCCTTCCTCCCTCTTAAGTTGTGACGTAATTAATGGATGGCCCCTTAACAATATTCTTTACATTGTACTGAGTGTTAAAATGTACTGAAAACGTGCTGTGGTCGCCTCTATGATTCACAAATGTTCATAACTCGAACACCAGTGGCTCTGGCACTGAAAACTGTCCGTGACAATGTTATTACAGTTACTGTAAAATACTTCTTGTTATAATGTGTTAGGTTAGGTTTTTGATTGCATTGTACTTAGATTTCTAAGCAAATGGATAGAGCCCAGCGTTGGCAGAGTGGTCGTAAGTGCGACTGCCGGGCAAGGCGTCTCGGGTTCGATTCCCGGATCGGGCAAAGTATTACTGGGTTTTTAAATATTCTCAGTATAGTAGCACGGAGTCTGGAATTGTGCCCGGTATATGGCAATAGGCTCACATCACCCACTATTACATGGGACTCATAACATAAATAGTGAAAAGTGGGTGTTATATTGTACAGTAGTAATAATGTGCACCTCTGCCTCCCTTCGGGGATAAAAGGCGTTATGTTATGTTATGTGGATAGAGCCCATATAAATTAATCTATACTTATTTACTTAGTTGGTTTGAATGCTCTAATCTGCAGAACTACTAGTTCGAATTGAAGAATAACTCATGAGTTGGGTAGTCCATTTTTTGAGGGAGGCTATAAATCGTCACGTTGTGATCAATAGGAACCAAGTAGCAGATGAAACCGTGCAGGATTAGAAAGTACTTGGAAAACATTTCATCTGTAGGCATTTTAAGGTAGGTTTTATTATTTTACTAACTTTTCTTAATGGCGTCGTCCGCGGTGCTAAAGTATAAAGTAGGTTATGTGTTTTTCCTGACTATAATGAATGTATGTTCCTAATTTCATTTATGTTCAGTACATTTTGTCTGAAAGAATAGGTAACGATCATTTTGGATTCTTCTTAAATGTATCTAACATAGCCTATGCTGTTCAGTAAAAATGTAGCTTTTTAGTGATGAAAGGATTGTCGAAATCAATCCAGTAGTTTTTGTGTAAACGACACAAAAGTTTCTTCTCAAGCTTTTTTTTTAAGGGGGGAAAATCATCGAATGACTTGTCCCGCCTGGATGAGGCGGGAGGGAGTGTCAGACTCTTACTGACTAAAAACCACCCCGTTCCTTCTCCTGCACGTCGAGCCGGAGCCCCGGTTATCCGTTAGGTTCTCCGCGACTTCTTCTCAAGCTTGCAATTCATGTAACTAAAGTACAAACCCCAGTAACACTAACAACAACTAACCGTTAATGCAGTACTTAATTGAACCTTCTAGTTGTAGACTCAGCCTCATTGGCTGAGTCTCGAGTTGGATTCCGGGTCGGGCAAAGTATGACTAAATAAAAAAAAATATCTCAGTAGTAGCGCGGAGTCCGGAACCGTGCTGGTATATGGCAATAGACTCACCCTCTATTACATGTGACTCATAACATAAATAGTGAAAAGTGGGTGTTACATTGTAGCATTAATTGCCGTAATGTGTAGGTACTTTTGCCTATGAAGATAAAAAGGCGTGATGTTAATATATGTAAACCTTCATATATAGAATATATAAAAATCTTAACTAGCTGTCTACTTACTTCTTGCTCTCAGTTTTTTTCAAAGACGGCTTATGCGCCTGCCACACTCTCGACGAGTCGTATGGGAAGTAACGAGGAAAGGAGGCAGAATCATAGTGTGGCAACATCATTCGTCATGCCACACGCCATGCTCCCCGTCCTGCCCACTGCTCCCTTTTTTTTTTGAGGGGTGAGGGGAAATCATCCAATGACTTCTCCCGCCTGGGTGAGGCGGGAGGGAGTGTCAGACTCTTACTGACCACCCCGTTCCTACTCCTGCACTTCGAGCCGGAGCCCCGGCAACCCGTTAAGTCTTCCGCGGCTCCGTTGCCCACTGCTCCCTATTTTGTCGGTTTTTGCGCCTAAGTCAAAGGATCGGCAATACGAGGAGGCAACGAGGCCCGGCAATAGGAGCGTCGCAATTAATTGCGCGAGTTGAGCAGTGTGTGGGCAGAGAGAACAACATCGTAGCAAATCACGGCAGCGCGATGACCAGGAGACTGGCAGGTATGCAGAACTGCGAATATATGTACGGTCAAAGGTCAAAAGTCCACTGCCACCGTAAGACTACTATCGGTTGCGCTGCAGCGCTTATACACACATGCACACGCATATTTTTTTCCATGTGCGTACGCGTACGTGTGTTGTTTATGCGTACGCACGCGTTTTTATGCATATTAATATGAAATTACTTACGCATTGCCGTGTGAACATCACTCACGGTGTCAGTAGACTTTTGACCTTTGACCGTACATATATTCGCGATTCTGCATATACATACATACATACAAAAGACATTTGAACTCGTTTATGGGAACCATAAAAATTATATAAGTAACGCCATCTCTCTTAGTTCGTCGCAACCGTTTATGTAACCATAAAATATAAAGAAAAGCAATAGAAATAAAGGTGCAACATAAAATTGAAGCAATGATATAAGAAACACGTAAAAAATGTACAATACCTTATAAAAGTTTGTATGCTTTACGATCATCTCTTGCCAACAATTTTATCTGAGTTTTAAAACAACAAAAGATGTGTTTTTTTATAGATGACTATATAAAATTGTTTACGCATGTTTCACGTAGTGTATGTGAGGGGTGTTTTCTTATTTTGAATTTTTATTTAATGGGGCAAAACGTTCATAGTTATTTATTGATCTAATGGCAAAATTTGTCCATAGTTTTTCCTTTTTTTTCTATTTAATCACACAAAGTCTTTTTCATGTGGGAGAGCCATGCTTGGCACGAATGGGCCGCCTCCACCAGTGTGATACCAAGACCTCACTGAAAATCGGCGTAAAACAATGCTTGCGTTGGGTTTTGTTGTATGAGGTGAGGTTACGGTGGCCCAATCCCCTTCCCTAATCGTCAATCACAATTCACAGTTTGAGTAAATAATATTCTGGTTGCCATGGGCAAGCCTGTCGTGAAATAAGTAAATGGCTTTAATTTATCACCTAAAATACTTAGGAATGTGTTCAGTTGCAAACGTTAACACGCATTTCGCATAGATGGCAGGGCAGCACACTTGATGCTACACCACGTAGCGTATAATTTCTCTTACACCGTAGGTAGATGGAGTTGTGCAGTGACGTCAAATTTGTACATCGCGGTTTTATGATTCTCCACTTGTTATATAGGTCCTTGTGCTGCTTGAATTAAATCAAGTTCTCGCTCGCCGGGCTCCCGCGACTCCTAGCGGCGCCCCCACCTAGATGACACGAGTACAAGCATGCCCCGCCAACAGCTTGCTGCTCCCTGGGCTTGCTCGGCTAGAGCGTGGCACATAGCGGGGCAAATCACCGAACTCGACGCCACATTGGGCCCCCGCAAGGAGCCCTACTATTCCAACCCCTAGCCTGCTGTAGCAGGTAGCAAATTAATCCGAGATAGGCATCGGCCTGGATCGTGCGTCCTCGCGCCCCCGGCCGGGGACGTAGAGATGACCCGACGACGACGAAATCAAGTTCTCTCATAAGCAAGAAGTTGTTTTATTTGAATTCTTCCAGTAGTGAAATGAAGTGGTGTGGTTCAGTACCGAGTGATTCTTGAACAGAATGTTATCAATTTAAGTAATTAAATATCCTTTCATTTGCTCGTTGACTACCAAGTACAATACAAAGTAGCACGGAGTCTGGAATTGTGCCCGGTATATGGCTATATTTATTTATTTATTTATTTCTTCTTCACAAAATACAGTGAATGGCGGACTCAATGCCTTAAGGCATTCTCCCACAGTCAACCACAGGGAAGTGCAGAGAAATGAAGTGGTTGATGCGAAAGCTAAAGTTGATGCTGCGAAAGTTGATGCTTTAGGCTCACCCCCTATTACATGGGACTCATAAAATAAAAAGTGAAAAATGGGTTTTACATTGTACAGTTGCATAATGTGCATAAAAGGCGTAATGGTATGTTATGTTATGTGTTGTACAGAATAATTATACATGTAAGTACCTATGTGATACTGATAAGTGATACATTGTATGAAAATGTGACCCACCACATTTTAGCGAGCCGATAAAATTAATAAAGCTTAATAACTCCATTAGATTACTATTTTGCTATAAGTAAATTAACGCGGCCATTAATGAAATAGTGAGCAAACCAATATGGCCACGACATGCGACATATAGATCTATAAGATGTCCGAAATTGTTTCTAACCCCTTGGTACTGATTTTATCACATATTTTGTTAAAAGTGGAATAATTTTCCCAACGACGACGGAGGCCGTGGGAGGCTGCTTCCCTTTTTCGAGCAGCGCGCTCCGCGCAGTGTTGGAGTAACCAGGGGTTACGCTAACACCTAACCCCTGGTTACTCCAACATTAAGTTAACTCTGGAATCAGATGGAATCCTGTTTAATACTGACATTCAAAGATATCAGTTTAATTTTCATAACGATTAACCTGCCTGATTAAATATGAAGCAAAAATTATGTACATCACTTTCCCATTCCACTCTAATTACGGTGAGCAAACTAAATACATAAAATAAACATACAATTTACGATAACCCATCCCCAGCCACAATGTTACCGCGTTGCTATAGCAACCGCGTTGCGTAGCGATTAGAGTGACACCTAGCGTTTGCATCTTGCAACATTTACCAGCAGTGACCTTTGCTCAGGAGTATAAAGGTCATCATTAGATTCACCTCCGACCAGCACCGCTTCGCCTTGAGCGCTTAGTATTCTTTATGGATGTAAATGTTATAAAAATTACCTACAGTTTTTCAATTTATTAATCCTGATAGTTTTATACAAGACATCTAAACTCACAATCGAAACTAAGGCTCCAGTATTATCAACATCTTGAAACTTGACGTCGATTCCATTGGCTGTATACCATTTACATATCTGTATATAATATAATATACATATACGTACATTTAATGTTATCCAATTTTGGAGAATTTAATATGTAAATGTATATGGCCTACTTGGATAAACTAGTAACTATTGAGATTTGTGGTATTAATGTAATTGGCAAATATGTGTTCTACGGCGTACCTATATGTTTATTATGTTACAATTGTGTAGCTTTGTTTTTATAACAACTATCGGGAGGCATATTTAATGGAATCAACTTTAACGGTTTAATTATGTAATTATACTGAGAAGAGTTCTACCAGTTTCGAATCACAGGGGGAGTCGTACCGATGAGCAGCATGTGCGGTTGTGTCGACGTCGCGCAGCTTACTGGTTACTGGTTAGTGCCTGCGTCGGTGCTTGCAATGCGCGCCCATCGCGCCCTCTACCGGAAATTATGCGCGTTTGCTTCGGCGTAACTCCGATGGGCGGCAGCAGTGGCGGCGTTTGCGACGATGTTGAAATTGAGACACTAGGTAGTAGGTACGTTCACCAGTGGTGCTGGTAGTGGTTCGATTCCCGGGTCACAAAGTAGTGCCGCGTTTACTATGATTTTTTTTGAAAAAGAAAAGAGGCTCTCCTATTTAAAAGGCCGGCAACGTACCTGTGGTTATCCATGGGCGGCGCTGATCGCTTGATCAGGTAATCCGTCAGCACGTTTGCCTCCTATTCCATAAAAAAAAACACAAACATAAACATTTCAAATACAATACGGGAATTACAAAAAAAATCCTTCAAACACTTCATTATTGCGTGCCCCTTTCAAACCGCACCAATGATTCTTTACCAGCGCCCCTAAGCCTAAGGATCAACGACTAAATATTTTTCCATTTGTATAAGTATGCTTCTTCGGTAACTCATAAAACTTGACTTAGAGCTCACTAGTCCTCGACTTCTCAGACATATTGCCCTCGACCGATATTGAAAATCAGAGTTGTATGCACCCTATATTTGGAGATCACTTCAGACCAAATGAAAACCCAGCCAAATTGAAAAGTAGAAACTACTGACACGCTTCAAGATTGCAACTGCGATTTGATTTTGAAGTGTAATATGTGTTTCTTGTTTGAGTTTGAGAAAATGTTACACTTCTTTATCAGTATGTAATCGGGTTTCATTGTAAATTTTACCTATTTCTGTAACGCCTATGTACACATTGTAATAAAGAATTTGATTTTCGTGTTTCAAGTTTATGGAGTATTATTTGTTATTGTTTTTTTTAATAAGTCAGCCAAAAAACCAAACAAGAAAATAAACAATTCTTTATCATCAGACTCTTAATGACAGTCTCACTCCACCTAGGTGTAAAGTTCTTATAAATACAAATTAATCAAACCTAAACACAAGGTAGTTAATATAAACCGCTAAGGAGTTCCCTTGACTGTCTGTCGGCTCCATCATCAGGTCGACTCCACACCCTTATCAAATTATAGTGTTTAAAAATACTAATTGAAAAATATAATAGACGCATTACTCACCCCTACAAGTTTCGAAAGTTCCCCTCGGTTTCCTTAGGATTCCATTGTCAGATCCAGACCTCATGGAAATGAGACTATCTCGGGAGTTGGTATACTCTTTCAAACAAAACAAGAATTTTAGAAATCGATTTATAAATGGCGGAGTAATCGGCGAACAAACAAAAAAAAACAATCAACCAAACATAGTACCTCCTGTTTTATACTTATAATACTTATAGACAATCTAAAGGTAATCACTATATTCTTGGAAATAAGCTGACCTTAATATCACGGCGATATACATATTATAACATGCACTTACAAAACTAATATGAAAACAACATTAATACTATAAAACATTGGCAAAGTGGGAGTCAAACTTGCACATAATGGGATCCGCATCACTGCTTCAATAAGACCAGGAAGGCACTTTTGAAAGTCAACAAAAAATTTAAAATGGAGCTATTTGCCCATTCCAAGGTGTAGATTCCTATGGAGAAGAACGAGCAAGAAACTCCATAGGTTACTCTTTTCCAATCAGGTTCACAATACAATTTAAAACTTCTAAATATCATGTTTCTTGCATGAGCGCGAATCCCCTAAAATATGTTCTATAGGATCCGAGGAGTTACAAGTGCATTACCTGGCGTATTGGGGGATAGGGATTCAGATAGAAGATTTGGGAATTGTAGGTGGGGGAGGATATTAATAAGGTCTCCGATAACTTCACTTACACGGCTGAAATAACGGAAGCGTTGTTTCACGCCGGATTTCTAGTCCGGTCGAACCGGCCCATTCGTGTCGAAGCAGGGCTCACCCACACTTATACATTACTAGCTTGTACCCGCGGCTTCGCTCGCGTCACAAAAGAATAAATAGCCTATGTGACATATACCAATACACACAGCGCCATCTATACCAATACTTTTGTTTTTCCTCGGGAATATCAATTTTTTCCGGGTTAAAAAGTACCCTATTATTTAATCCGGACTTCGAACTTTACGTCTGTAAAAATTCAAAGCAATCGGTTGAGTAGTTACGGCGTGAAAGTGGAACAAACAAACAAACCCACTTTCAGATTTATAATATTAGTAAGGATGCTTATTTTATCCATACTGTTTTTAGTACTTTATGTTCTGTGTCAAGTGTTTAGCTATCGCAGTTTTCTTAGTTACAAATGAACAAACACATGGACGGTAAAGTCTTAGTAATGGACGGGCTCGTCTTCATCCTATAGCCACAGAACCCTAAAAATGTGGAATAAATGACGATTCTGTGATGTGATACATTCACAATTCAATGTTATGAATAATTTAGCCATTACGAAGCATTTTCAATTTCCTGGCAACACGAATAATGTTATTTTTATTACAATATCAAGTTCTTTTCGACAATGTAACTATATATATTGTATATATGTATATATGGGTTTCGTTATAACAAAACGCCTTCCATTACGCGATGAACGTAAATAATTACAAAGATTTTCGGTCGAAAGTCTGGTCATTTCATCAATTGGTGCTTAATGACAGAACACGAAATATTATTTTCAATGTATTATTGGGTGTGTCTTCAGTGTATTATTTTGTTAAATACTTCATCCCGATGTTGTTACTAGCTTCCCATCGGTGGGCTTGTTTCCATAGGATTTAGTTTTTTCTGGAGTTGGTCGTGGGTCCTGCAGAAATATCGAAGCATATATCTTACGTTTCTTCTTGAAAGATTTTATAATCGGTTCAGTATGTTCGGATGTTCAGTCTAATTAATATAGAGAAACAATCAATATATTTATTTATAAACAAAAATTAATTTCCGTTCGTTAGTCTTGCTAAGTCTCGAGAACGAGACGGTTTGGCTAATTGTGGTCTTGAAATGTTTGTGGAAATCCAGGTAAGGTTTAAAAGGTGAGAAAACCATTATATAATATTGTATAACAATCTACTAGACAGACATTAAAATAATTCTTACATTTTTTAAATAGATATTCGATATATTTAGCCCAATTGCCGCCCAATATAGATGGACTAAGCGTGTCCATAAATGCAGGTCGTATAAGTCAAAGGAAAGCAAAGAAGCGATTCTGTAAAACATAAAAAAAGAAATCTATATGGCATATATATACACATGTGTATAATATGGTATATGGTAATAGGATCACCCCCTATTACATGAGACTCAAAACACAAATAGTGAAAAGAAGGTGTTACATTGTACATTAGCATAATGTGCACCTCTGCTTACCACTATGGGGATAAAAGGCTAAAGGTGATGTTATGTTATGTAAAAAATAAATCTTTGATATTATTTTAAAATAGCCACTTATACAATACGTAAAAACTTATAAATCAAAGACACATTACTATGGCAACAAAACGCCATATTTGTCTTAGGCATTAGTACGAATTTGTGTAACGGTAAAAGTAATCGAAAGGAGCGCTCTGATTGGTTAGTTCATTGGAGCCGGCCAATCAGAGGCAACGAACGCGTACTCGTTTCGATTAATTTATACGTAAAATAGACTCGTACTAAGGTTTCTGGTAATAAATTTCATTACGACCGCTCGGTCTTGGCTTCACTTAATTAAAATTTGAAAAGCATGGTCCTCCCTTCCTAATTGTGTCACATATATACATATTACATACATATATACACCGTAAAATCTATTTCGTTTTCGTCCCGCCGTAAAACACCTTTCCATAAAGAGTACTTTCGATGTATAAAATAAAAAGAAATAATAAAGTAGTCATTTTTTTTAGTTTAATAAACAAACATAACACAATCACGTGTTTTGTTCCCGAAGGGGTAGGCAGAGGTGCACATTACGGCACTTAATGCCACTGTACAATGTATCACCCACTTTTCACTATTTATGTTATGAGTAGGGGGTGAGCCTATTGCCATATACCGGGCACAATTTCAGACTCCGTGCTACTACTGAGAATTTTAAAAAACCCAGTAATGCTCTGCCGACCCGGGAAACGAAATAGCAGTCGCACTTGCGACGACGAGGTCGATGAGGCAGTCATTTAAAAAAATCATTGAAATACTCACATGATATTTTTAATTTCCAAAAACAATAACATCTTACCCCAAACGCAAATACCGTCTCCGTCCTGTCACGGGTAAAAAACTTTTTTTATATTTGATGGGCAAACGTTTGGCCACTATCTCGCCTGCAGCTGTAGCCAAATGCCATTTAGCGCTTGTCTACATGTAGAATAGAAAACCAAATTATATGGTAAATATTGACACTAGTCAATGTCATCCCCATACATTTAGTTTTCTACGCTCTCTGTAGACAAGCGCTAACGTGGCGTTTGGCTAAAGGCACTGGTGGTAAGCGATGATGCGGCTTACGATGGAGCATATCTGCCCTTAAGCAACCTATTTACTTTGCTTCAGCTAATGTCGATCGATCGGAATTGGATTCAAGAGAAAGCCCTCTGATCTGGTGGAATATGTCATTCATGGCAAAGAATTCCACTCCTTAGCAGTACGTACAAGGAATCTTGATGCGAAGCGGTGCATGCAAGTGAGACATCCACCATAAATCGGTGACGCTTCGCCGATTGTCTTAATTTAATTACAGTTATTCATCTTAATATGTAATTGAAAACCATTATTGAAAGACAATATTAACTTGCTATTAAGTTAGCTAAGTAAGAGACAAGTAAACCAAGTCGAAGTTTGTACAGTTTGGTGCCGTAGAGTTGATATCTGAAACATATAATAATGATTACTATTATCTATGTACATATACTAGTACATTACTATCTACTTCCACGCGGTTTTACCCGCTCTGCTCTGCGTCTATTGATCGTAGCGTGATGTTTTATAGCTTATAGCATTCCTCGATAAATGGGCTATCGAACACAAAAGTAATTTTTCAAATCGGACCAGTAGTTCTTTAGCATTGCGCGTTCAAACAAACACTCTTCAGCTTTATATACTAAAAATAAAGTAGGTATTATAATATATAAGATATTTATGTGTATTTGTGTTCCTTTGTGATTCAACCTGTATTGTTGTGAATATGAGTAGATACCTCAATATTATTATGTACCATGATAACTTGTATCGGTGGGGCGCTAACTTTGGACCGTTGATATATTATAATTATTGGTTTCCATTAGTTTGGGGTCTTTGAGGCTACTATGGTTAGGACTTGAGTTGTTATTAGGCCAAAATAGTTTGCTTCCAGTTGAACTACTTTCTATATTAAATTAAACTCCAATTATACATCAATCAACTCCGTTGTCGATGCAGTAATCGCGAGTGAGACTACCAAACAAGTTGTCTCTGGTTCAATTCCTTTGTCGATAAAAGGATTCATAAATGATCATCATCATCATCAGTATATAAGTGAGCAAAGGCCTCTTTTCACACGGAGATCATAATACTTACCTAACTTACTTACTGCGGGCTACGATTAATGGATATTTTAACCAACTTTGAAAAAGAAGGTTCTCATACTGACCTGTATTTATGTATGTTTGTGCGATCCGATTTTGAAGCGGCTTTCGGTAAAGTATTTGTTACACTTAGGAGGAGGTTTTAGTATATGAAATAAAATTACCGATTTCAAAAAAGAGGGGTTTTCATTTTAAACGTAATTTCTAAAAAAAATATTATTTTAAGTATAAAGTCATTTCACCTAAATGTTATTCAACCAAATACATTCTGTAAAAATTTAAACTAGTCAAATCTCGATAGAGCCGGTTGTTCATCTCTAAAAAGTGTGTCGTGCCAAGTGTAAGGTTCCTTACTAGACGATTTTTTATTATTATAGATAATGTTGTGTGACTTGGCCGTTAAAAGGTACACAGGGGTGCAAAACCAGGTGCAAGACACCATTGCACCAATCTATCGCCAGAACCGCTGTTTATTCAATCAACTTTTCCCCAGTGGCAATTTTCCATCTTAAACGGGTAGCGGTTTCAGAATTCAGCGTTCAGCCACTGTAGTATGAAAATTAATTAAGTCAAGGTTGTTGTATTTTCAATTCTTCGAAAATATTTCAGTAGTACCACCGTGCACCGGTATGTGGCAATAAGCTTACCAACTATTGCATAATTTTCATAGAATCAATGGTAGACACATAATATGTATATTTCAATAAAAGTGACTTCTTGATACATAATGGGATGGGAATGGGTATCGAACCCGTGACACATTTGTTTTAAATGTAGGAAAATCGTCCAATGACTCCCGCCTTGGGTTAGGCTAGAGGGAGTGTCAAACTCTTACTGACTAAAAACCACCCCGTTCCTACTCCTGCTCTTCGAGATGTAGCCCCGGTAACCCGTTAGGCTTTCCGCGGCTCTGTATTGGGCCATCTGTGGTGGTCTGATGTCTTTCCTCCTTGGCTAGCATGACTGCTTCGCAGAAGGAGAAGACGGCACCCGAGGTGGACGCGAGGGCACCGTCGCCGACCACTTCCCTGAGGACACGGCGGCTCAGCCCACGCAGGGCACACCGCCGCACCCAACGACGGTCGGTCACCCAACCACTGCGCTGACTGTGCTGACTGTATGTACACACTAGTAGGCAGGTACACATACCACCTACATATTATTATACATGAGTGTACATACAGATGTTAAACCGTCTAAAATACACGTGCTGTATGTACCACAGTGTGTAAACCTGATAAATATTACATCACATCGCGACTAGTCGACTGAGTAATCTCAGTTAATAGTTTGATTTGCCTTATAAATATGTAATGTCTAATGACACATTTAATAGCTCAAATATCTACCAAATTAACCCGTCTGAAGACTTGCTAATTGCTATATATTTGGAGCCTCATTATTAATTAGTTTTTGAAAGTAATTATTTTGATGTGTACCTTTCGTAAGTATGATTTTGTTGATTGTATCGTCCTCTAGTTGGTGATAGTACGACCTGTGAACGAGTGCGTTCGACTTACGAGACATAAGTTGAAAAAGTCTTGAGAAATAAGTTGTTTGAGAAAATTATCACCTACTAAGTTTAACCTATCATTCGATCTATATTAAACTGTCAAACACCAAGCGGTCACCGGTGACCGCGACCTATTGTTCTTTAATTGTGTCTATAAATACGGTACTCGACGAGTTAAAGTGAAATATAATTATGTATTATATCAAAGCATATCGAAATGGAATACCTGACTTACTTAAAGTTCTATGTCCATTAGATGGGACAGAGGGAGTCCACAGAGGTTCTCCAATGCGACCAGTTTTCTTGAACATCACCTCACTAAATGACATTCTAATACTCGCCTCTTTTGCCAATCGAACACACAACAAATGATACAATTAATACTTTTATATCGTGGTGGCCCGCAGGTTTAACACGCCGTTTCTCATGCATGAGAGTGTGGGTTTGAAACCCACGAACAACAAGTACCAATATAACTTTTTCCGAGTTATATGTACTTTCTAAGATTATCTAGACAACACTGACAAACGGTGAAGGAAAACATCGTGAGGAAACCTGGACTTATAATTTCTAATTATTAGTTTGTAATCGCCAACCCGCATTGAGCACGCTTGGTGATTAATGTTCATACCTCCTTCTCCGTGTGAGAAGAGGCCTTTGGTCAGCAGTGGCACTTGTAGGCTGTTGATGATGATGATGATGAATTGATACTTTATCAAATCCAGTCACCGAACTCAAGAACTCAACCAAAATATAAAGAGGATAAACAAATGTTCTATAATTGCTGCTTTGAACAAAATACCATCTAGGTACATTGCCTTTTATTTTTATAAAGAGACTACAATGAAGTTATTTAACGGGAAAACATTTTGTTTGTTTGTTTGTCTATCAGAAGACAGAAACCAGCAATGCAGAACGGTTGCTATCTATCGAGCGAAAATATGTCAAGTTTCGTAACTCTATCGAAGTTGATTTCCAAAAGGATTTCCACATATAGGTGTGTACATGAACTTTATTTTGTTTTTTCTTTTTTATATACCACGACGGTGGCAATAAAGCACACGGCCCACCTGCTGGTAAGCGGTTACCGTGGCCTATGTACGCCTGCAACACTTGGGGCATTACATGCGTCTTGCCGATCCTTAAGAAACCTATTCACTCCCCTCTTGACGAACCCCATGTTGTAGCCCACTGTGAAAACCACGGCAGGGAGTTCATTCCACAATTCTTCGTTGTAGGTACACAAAAAAAAGTATAAAAACTAGTTTTATCATAAAAAAAACTAAACCTCCCTGAAATTCTAACCTAGCCTATACTGAAGAGCCTTTCAAATAGCAAGCACGTATAGCCTAACCATCGACTGACAATAGACCACGTCCAAAACTCGACGTGAGTGCCACAGAACGAAAAATGCACTAAAAATTCAATTCATATTTTCTTTGCAGAGTTTTTGCGGGCAGTTTGGTACGAAAGGACCGTCGTTACTAAGTCTATGAAAAAAATTCAAATAATTGTTACTGGTTTAATAGGAATACAGGGACAAACCTGCGTGAAAAAATAGTGCTGTAAGTACAGCAGTCGTTTGAGCAACCTCTACATCAACAGTGGAACTGCTGAACTAAGGCCTCTTCTCACACGGAGAAGGATTGAGCATTAATCACTACGCTTGCTCAATGCGGGTTGGCGATTTCAAATTTCCAGTTAGAAATTATACATAATGAAGTTGTACGAAAAACATTATGCCTATATTCATTTCAATACTAAGTTCTTTTAAATTACTAGTTTGGAGAACAACACATTATATCACTTATTTTACGAAAATCACATAATACGAGGAAAACAGAAATACTTACTCTATAATAAACTTCACAAAAGTACCCATTTGTGCCCAAAAAATAGTTAAAATATTCTAACAAAGTAGAATATAAAAACGGTTCCATTACCATAGTGTAGGAAGGAAGAGACAAAACATCGAGCTTCCTTACACAGCGCCCATAGACAATATACACTTCTTTTTATTTAAATTACAGGCTAATGACATTACGGAACGTTCTTAGAATTTATTTATGCACTTTTGATGTAGGTACAAAATGGGGGAATATATTCTAGGGCATACAGTTGAGGAGATTATAACCAAAAGGTGACATTCCCACTTTTTATTTAGAAAATGAGAAAGGTGTAATATGAATGGCTGTGCACATGAAATATAAATTAATTTTCTTTATTATCTATATGATTGGCTCTACACTACATAAACACAATACTAGCAAGCAACACTACGGATGATGAAAGTCAAAGTTAAAATCATTTTTTCAATTCATGTTTCAATTAGACTATAAGGCACTTTTGAACGTCAAACAAAAAGTTAAATGTCAATCTGTTGGTCAGTCCTCTAGTGAGGTTTTAATTCAATTTGTTGACCCACAATGCAGAGTTGCCACCACATATTAATTTTCATTTTAAAATAATTTCGCAATGTAGTTTACATATTAAAATTCAACTCAAAAAGTGCAGTTACGGTCCATAAAGAGTTGAAACATCAAAGCATTTCGGAGTGAACTTTTTATTCGAACTGGACCAATGCGTACATCAATTAGTCTGACTAAAATCGCTCGTTTAATTAAAACGAATGTTGTCCGATGTCGGTCGTTTCATAACTACTAACGAAAATGGTCGGACAGTAAATGGGAGAAACTATTAGTGATTTGATTTCACTGTCGCGTTGCATTGCATCTCTTGCGCATTATGACGTCACAATTTGGTTTGAAAATAAAATCTTTTTAGAAAGGAGGAAAATCATCCAATGACTTCTTCCGCCTTGGGTGAAGGGAAAGGGAGTGTCAGACTCTTACTGCCTAAAATCTACCCCTACCTACTCCTGTTACCGTCAAGTCTTCTGCGCCATTTGGGCTCCATCTGTAGTGGCCTGAAGGGTTTTTGAGGTGTGAGCGCCCGAGATGGAAGCTACATCACGTACGGTACCACAGGAGTGTCCTTGACCATGGACCGCTCGATCCTCGCGTAAAACCTCCGACATTTTACCCCCCAAGGTTGGATAGGTGCTGCTTAAGGGCAGCCCCCGTCCGTTCCAGCTAAGGGGCCATCAAACGTGGGGAGTGCTCCACAAACAAGTCCTAGGTACTTTATCTTCGTCTCGACCTACTCGGAGGTAGCGCATTCTCGCATTTTCCGCGACCACGAAAACACATGGCCGGCATGGTCGGACTTGTGGAGCGCGACCTCGAGTCTGGTGTAAACTCCTGTGCGCTAACACCACTGTATCGTCAGCATAGTCTGCCACGCTGACGCGGTTCCAACGGTCGGATATTCCTGCTGCAGTTGGCGGCTCTCATGAGATTTTTTAGTTGGAAACTCGGTTTCCATTCAAGAAAGCGAAAAAATGATGTTTAAGCAGACAAGTGTTGGATATCTACAAAATCCTACTATTAAAAATAACCCCAATGTGTTACAGGGTATACATATACATATATGTGGACCTCTGTATACTATCAGGTACTACCGGGAGTCAAAACGTGTAACATTATGTCATGTTATCTTAAAACATAATTTTCATCTTTCCTCAATGTATAACATCAAAATCACCTTTTATTACAAACTCACGGTACTTTTAACAACCAATGAAAAGTTCTCGGTACGTTTTCCGGGAAAGTTGATGTAGGTACCTAATGATGTCTCCGTGCACACGTAGCGTTGAAAAATCCAAACAATTTCGTACTCATGTTTAATATGAAGGTACCAACAAACAAGGGAGTAAGAAAAGTTTGGCGTAAACATCCTCACCAAAACATCGTTGTAACAAATAAACTTTTTTACTGTACCGGACCACTTATCTCTGGCACTCTCTTATGTGATACACTCGTAAGCAACGGCTATACGAAGATATTATTGCTAACTTCTTTTGCCAATAGGGTCGTTGCCTAAATTTTATTTTAATGTTCGTCTGGTAATTTGATTTAAAACATTAGACACGTATTTTTCATTTTCTCAAAAATTCGACGGTTTATTAATATGAAATATCGTGTGACGTCACAATGTAGCACTTTGCGACGTAACGACCTCCCGCTCCTAAACTTAACTCCATTTTATCTAAGTATTGTAACTTTATACGAGAAAATTAAAAAATACGTGTCTAATATTTTTTCATTATTTAACTGACCGACGAATTAGATTTTTAATTTTCATTCCCTGGCAACTACCCTATTGTAATTTGACAAAATTTTTATTCGTCTTTCTTTTATTTCCCCCCCCCCCCTCCCTTAAAAAAAACCTTCGGGGAAATTATATTTAAGCAAATTATATTTAATTAGGCGTTATGTTATGATATGTTATGTCATAACAAATCTGGTGAAAATACCAACGGTATGTTACGTCCATAGCAAAGCATATGATAGCTTTCACACGACCGCAAGCCGTATTAAAGCAAGTCGTTTTATCAGTTACGTAGGTACGCATCAATCTCGGAAACTTTTCCAATATCATCTTAAATTTTGATTGAAAGAGTTCTAGTGTGTTTAGCGGGATCAGTTAGGATGTTCAGACTCTGAACTTGGTACAGAGACAGGAGTTGGGGAGATGAGAATATAAAGTATTTATTTTATAACCGTATGTCAGGCGACACTGAATAAGGAGCAGGAAGATGTTTTACTGCTTAAATAAATCTAATTCATTGGTTTTTTGGTGAAATCGTTCTGCCTTTTGATCATCCCTATTACATGGGACTCGTGTAACAGGGTTCAGTCTATTGCCACATTGATTTCAGACTCTAAGGGAGCATATTTAACGATGGTAAGAATGCCCTACAAAAATATATGACCAAAATATAGTCTACCTGTACTTTTGAATTCTCACCCGAACTCGTTTGGACAGCTTACAAGTGACGGTATAGTGCTGAATCTTATTATGTTATGCTCTTATGTCGTACTAGATAAGTCACTTGGTGGTTCAAATAATCAAATGTCTGGACTGCCTCGTTGCCCGAGTGGTCGCAAGTGCGACTGATGGGCAATGGGCCTCGGGTTCGAATCCCGGGTCGAGCAAAGTATTACTGGGTTTTTAAAAATCTCAGTAGTAGCACGGAGTCTAGAAATGTGCCCAGTATATGGCAATAGGCTCACCCCCTACTACATGGGACTCATAACATAAATAGTGAAAAGTGGGTGTTACATTGTACAGAGGCATTAAGTGCCGTAATGTGCACCTCTGCCTGCCCATTCGGGGATAAAAGGCGTGATGTTATGTGTTGTGGTTCAAATGTCCCACCATTTTTTGACACGGGCCTGTAGTCTATAATTGTTTGACGAGGAACTCGACTAGTTTCAATCCATATTCAGGCTCATACTCATAAGCAGCAGCGGCGACTGTCGCGTTCCTCTTCAAACAGTTACGTGAGTAAGACGAACACATAGTAATTAATATAACTAGTGCTTAGTGCTCCCACTAAGTTCTAAACTTAAACTTAGATTTCCTAAAATCCCACAGGAACGGGAATTTAGTGCGTGTAAGAAGACGCAAGCGAGCAGAAGCCAGTTAAATACAAGAATGTTTAAAATCGATTTTTGACGAGCAGGAAATGCGTGAAACGTTTATACTTTTATAGGAACAGCCTGGCAACCACCATAAAGCATATAAAACATTTAAACACCCAACTCATAACTCAAATAAAATAAATCCACAATACAATGGCCAGAAGAGATGGCGTATTATGACGTGACGGCAGCAGAATAATATACACGAACCTGTCAAAATTATTTAATGCATTTCCAACTTTATAAGGAGCAGATAGAGTTGGTTATGTAATAAAGACTTTTAACGGATTGTGGTAACTTGATGTGATGTACATACGCTTTATACAATATCGGAGCACAATACGGCTCGTACGTATTGTTTGCGTACCCATTGTACTTTCAATAAGCCTTCAAGAATAAGAGCCGTGTACTTGTGTACTTTTCAATGTACTTATGTACTCTAACGGTCCCTTGTGACTGTGATTTTAAATTTATTGACTTGGTAAAGTGATTCTAATGGGCTGGCTACGGATCGAAGTTTGCTTTTTTTCGTGTACCTTTATTGTACTCGTATTGCATATATATCTGTTGATATACTTATAATTGTAATATATTACACCAGATATTGTAACCAAGATACATAAGTAATCTATACATATAATAAATCTGTAGAAAAGTAATTTTTGTACATTGAAGAAATTGACAAAAAAAATAGCCAGCGCGTTAAAAGATAACCAACAGAACCCATTTCCATCATTTTTGAAATTTTTGTCTGTTTGTCTGTTTGTCTGTTTGTTTGTGCGCGCATCACGTAAAATCTACCAATTCAATGCAGACATTGCTTATATACAAAAATTCTACGCAACTCGAGGTGTAACTTAGTTTTTGTTTCATCGAAATCGATTCACTCTATCAGAAGACATGATTAATTTAGTGAGTTCAAGAAGTAAAATATTACAACACGCAATTCAGTATAGTACTCGAAACGACACCTTTGGAAAATTGGTTTCGTTTGGTCATTGGTTTGAAGTCCGAAGTAAAGATACTACTTGATATTATAAACAAGTAGATGAAGTAGATTTTTTTTTTCTTTAAGTTGGGAAAATCATCGAATGGCTGCTCCCGCCTGGGTGAGGCGGGAGGGAGTGTCAGACTCTTACTGACTAAAAACCACCCCGTTCCTTCTCCTGCACGTCGAGCCGGAACCCCGGTTACCCGTTAGGTTCTCCGCGACTCCGAATCGGCATCGGCCCTGGGCCCCATTTGTGGTGATCTGATGGCTCTTTGAGGCGCGCGCGGTACGCGATGCGCCGTACGCTCGGGTCTGTTTCTGTTTGCACGAGGAGCCACCTATGCTCGCCGTCCGCAGGCCCGCGCTTACAGTGTACGGAGATCGTCCCGCGATCCCCGACGCCCGGTGTGTCCTTCGCGATGGCTGGGTTGCGAGGAGGTAGCGCTTCGCTGCCTCACGCGTCCCGCCTCCTCCTTAGCTAGCACGACTGCTTCGCAAAAGGAAGAGACGGCATCCCAGTTCCCCTCGCTCCGCATCATGGCCTGCACTAGGCCCGGACGCGAGAGGTCGCCATCGCCGATCACTTCCCTGAGGGCACGGCAGTGCTCAGCCCACGCAGGGCATTCTCCCATTGTGTGTTCCACCGTGTCCTCAGGGCGGCCCTCGCAGTGATGACACCCGGGCGTTTCCTCCCGCCCCATCAGACACAGGTACCTCCCGAAACTTCCATGTCCGGTGAGGACTTGCGTCAGGCGGTAGGTGAGGACGCCGTAGCGTCTCTCAAACCACTCCTCAAAGAGAGGACTTACCGCTGCAATGGCAGCGAGCCCAGCCCTCGGTTGCGACAGTCGTTGCTGTCATTCCGCCATGAGATCGCGCCGGAGTTCATCCCGCCACGCACTTATCTGGCGCGGCAGCGGAGTTTCGCCCTGGCGACGTGCCTCCGCGCGCATGCGATACACGCGCGCGAGCACCTTCGCCTCCAGATCCCACGGCGGTAATCCGGTAAAGAGGTTTGCCGACTCCCCGGAGATCGTGCGGTATCCGCGGATCATTCGGATCGCCATGACCCTCTGTACTATGAGCAGCGCCCGAGCGGGCCGCCGCATCAGGTTCGGCGCCCACACAGGGGCGCCGTAGAGGGCCATGGACCGCACGACCCCGGCGTATAACCTCCGGCAGGAGGCGTTTGGCCCCTCGAGGTTGGGTTACGGTTGCGTTTGAACGCAGCCCCCGTCCTCAAAACAAGTAGAATAGACTATAGGTATTTTGAAATCTGGCCTTTACGGTCACCTTAAGTTTAAAACATCGTACGAACGACATTTTTTTAACATATGTATTTGAACGAAACTTACCAAAATCAGTCCAGTATACAAGTAATTGTAGTTGCAGTGTGTTACTTTTTCAAATCACTGTATTTACAATAATGTCAGACTCTTGCTGACTAAAAACCACCCCGTTCCTTCTCCTGCACGTCGAGCCGGAACCCCGATTACCCGTTAGGTTCACCGCGATTCCGAATCGGCATCGGCCCTATTGGGCCCCATCTGTGGTGGTCTGATGGCTCTTTGAGGTGCGCGCGGAACGCGACGAGCCGTACGCTCGGGTCTGTTTCTGGTCGGACGGGGAGCCATCCATGCTCGCCGTCCGCAGGCCCGCGCTTACGGTGGCCAGAGATCGTCTCGCGATCCCCGACGCCCGGTGTGTCCTTCGCGATGGCTGGGTTGCAAGGAGGCAGCGCTTCGCTGCCTCACGCGTCCCGCCTCCTCCTTAGCTAGCATGACTGCTTCGCAAAAGGAGCAGACGGCATCCCAGTCCCATCGCCGATCACTTCCTTGAGGGCACGGCGGTGCTCAGCCCACGCAGGGCATTCTCCCACTGTGTGTTCCACCGTGTCCTCAGGGCGGTCCTCGCAGTGATGACACCCGGGCGTTTCCTCCCGCCCCATCAGACACAGGTACCTCCCGAAACTTCCATGTCCGGTGAGGACCTGCGTCAGGCGGTAGGTGAGGACGCCGTAGCGTCTCTCAAGCCACTCTTACCGCTGCAATGGCAGCGAGCCAATTATTCAGGGCTAACGCGTTTTTTATTTTATCGACTTCAAAAAAAGGAGGAGGCACTATGTTCGAATGATTGTTTCTTTTTTTATGTATGGTTGCCGTTGCATGAAATTTTTAATTTATCATCATGGGTGTCGTTTTCATGGTTTTCGAGGGTGATAAAACCGATGGTGCTGTCAAAATGTAAATCCAAGATGGCGGTTGCACGAAATTTTTAATTTATCGTCATAGGCATCGTTTTCATGGTTTTCTAGGGTGGTAAAACCGATTGTGCTGTCAAAATGCAAATCCAAGATGGCCGCTGCACGAAATTTTTAGTTCATCGTCATGGGTATCGTTTTCATGGTTTTCGAGAAAATGATGGTGTTGTCATAATGCCAATCCAAGATGGCCGCTGCCCGAAATTTTTAATTTATCATCATGGGTATCGTTTTCATGGTTTTTGAGGGCGGTGAAAATGATGGCGCTGTCAGAATCTAAATCCAAGATGGCGGCTGCATGAAATTTTCAATTTATCGTCATAGATGTGTATTATCTAACCGATGTTGTTTTGTTTTCGACAACCACGCGAACGAAGTCGCGGGCACAGCTAGTAATAAAATATTTATAAATAATAGTAAATCTATATATATAAAAGAAAGTCGTGTTAGTTACACAACTTATAACTCAAGAACGGCAGAATAGATTTGACTGAAAATTGGTAGGGAGGTAGCTTAGAGCCAGGAGACCGACATAGGATACTTTTTAACCAAAATTTTTTTTTACTTTTTACCGAAAATCCAATGATATTCTAATAAATATTTATTAGAATATCATTGCGAAAATCACGAACGGGGACGGGAAAAAATGGGATTACGCGTACGAAGTCGCGGGCAGAAGCTAGTAATCTACATATATAAAAGAAAATTGTGTTAGTTACACTACTTATAACTCAAGAACGGCTACATCGATTTGGATGACAATTGGTGGGGTGGTAGATTGGAACCAGGAGACCGACATAGGATACTTTTTCATCGAATTTTTTTTATTACTTTTTACCGAAAATCGGGAACGGGAACGGGAAAGAACGGGATTGCGCGTACGAAGTCGCGGGCAGAAGCTAGTAGTAATATAATAACGGACAGATATTTTATTATTTATTTATTTATTTATTATTACAACACCTTACAATATGACAATATGGAAAATGGGCAATTACAAAAACATTGTTTAACTCGTCGAGTACCGGTTTTATAGACACAATTAAAGAACAATAGGTCGCGGTCACCGGTGACCGCTTGGTGTTTGACAGTTTAAAGTGACCTTCCCTATGATGAATACATGAAGCCACTTTCGGACCAGAGACCTCAGGGCTAATTTTGTAGGAATCTAGTTGCATTATCACCCCCCGAGAGGAATACGTCGAGTTACAAGTCACCCTGTATAATAAGTAGGTATAAAGATAATAAATATAAAATTAAATATCGATTTGTTGCATCGAAAATAAATCAAGTTGTGTCTATTATTATGTGTTTGAAATTTTCGTAACATAACGTAACATCACACTTTTTATCGCCGAAGGAGTAGGCAGAGGTGCACATTACGGCACTTAATGCCACTGTAAGTACAATGTTACACCCACTTTTCACTATTTATGTCCCCTGTAATAGGGGGTGAGCCTATTGCCATACACCAGGTACATTTCTAGACTCCATGCTACTACTGAGAATTTATTTTTGTTTCTTTTTTAAAAAACGTGGCCCACACTAGGATTTTCTTCTGTGTTGTGGGTGCGTTTACAAACATACAATATCACATATACATGACACCCAGACCCGGAACAACAATCTGTGGATCACACAAAGAGTTGTTCCGTGCGGGAATCCAACCCGCGACACATTGCGCAGCAGCCGGTTGCCCAACCACCGCGGCGTCCGTGCAATTACTTAAAAAAAACTGTAATACATTTATTTATTTTTTTATGGCATAAGCCGTTAAACGAGCGGACGGATAACCTGATGGTAAGCAATCGGCGTCGCCCATGGACACCAGGAACACCAGAGGCGTTACAAGTGCGTTACCGGCTTTTTGGGGATTAGGAGTTTGAGGATCGTTGGGGATTCAGAGATTGGGGAGATTGGGGAAGAGGAGAGTAATTGGGCCTCCAATAACCTCACTCACACGACGAAACACAACGCAAGCGTTGCTTCACGTCGGTTTTCTATGAGGCCGTGGTATCACTCCGGTCGAACCGGCCCATTCGTGCCGAAGCATGGCTCCCCTACACTTAAACCTTAAACTTGCCCGACCCGGGAATCGAACCCGAGACCCCTTGCCCGGCAGTCGCCACAAACCGCTTACCCATTATTAAAATTCTTTCTTAATTTATCTTTAACCTTACTTACATAAAAGAGTTTAGTAAAAAAGAAAAATTTAAATAAGCACCATGGCTTCAAACGAAGTAATAATTAAAAGTTGAATATTTCATAGAAAATGTAAGAACGAATAAGAAAGATAAACAGGTACCTACAGTCGGCCAAAATTTTATTTTACGTTATTTTATTGGCTTATTGCTGGCTTATTATAGTTATTATTATAACTAGTTACTCATGTACGCGCGGTTTCACCTGCTCTGCATCCAATTCCGATCGATTGACATTGGTATTGTGGAATTTCGTAGTCTTGAGTTACAACACTAGTGCCCATTGTATCCGTATTGCGTGGATATTTAATGAACTAAATGGTATTGCGTTTGGCTTTATGTTCCGTACTCTGAATGCTATTTTGACAGCTACGATAATGGTGGTATAGTTTTGACATTCAATAATTATTGCGATTTTATTGGACTGAAATTGTATTGACATTGAGATATTTGAGTTTGGTTTTAAGAGTAAGTACCCTGCTCGGCACCTATTGATCGTAGCGTAATGTTCTATGCCTATAGCATTCCCTGATAAATGGACTATCCAACACAAAAGTATTTTTTTCAAATCGAACCAGTAGTTCCTGAGATTAGCGTGTTCAAACAAACAAACTGTTAAGCTTTATATAATAAAGCATAATAAAATAAGTATAAGCATAAGATAAAGTATAATAATATAAAAATTATAAGACAATATAATATTTATTAAGGAACTTCACAAACGTCTTAAAAACTAAATCACAATTTATTTATTTTAGGTTTAACATGAAGTGTACCGCTTGTCCCCAAACTATGACAATTTTGTATCTTGTTATTAGCTTTTTATTAGCTCATTCTTCTGTGCCGCCCATGGACACCCGAAACACCAGAGGCAAGACAAATGCGTTACCGGCCTTTTGGGTATTAGGAATTTTGAGGATTGTTGAGGATTTGGTGATTGGGGAGATTGGGGAGGGGGGTAATTGGGCCTCCGGTAACCTCACTCATACGACGAAACGCAACGCAAGCGTTGTTTCACATCGGAGTTTATATTTGAAAATCTATATGACACTTTCGCGGTTCCATAATCTGAAACCGCAAATATAAGTAACATTCCATTATTTAATCTTTTGAATTCAGCATCTGCTTATTACTGACTAGTTAGTTTGTCACAGTAGAAAAGCCATTTTTTATATTTGAATGGCATACGTTACACCACTACCTCGACTCTCGCCTGGTGGTAAGCGATGAAGCACGCCGACCCATAAGCAACCAATTCACTCGGGCGTTGAAGACACCCAGGTTCATACCCTTCAGGAAATACAGACTCTGGCAAAGATAACACTCCTTAGCAGTACGCACAAGATCAGGCACTGGTCCTTGCTATCCCGGGAATGTCCTGTTCTTTGTTTGATTCAGGAACACTAGCCGAGGTATTAAAATATCAAGTTACTAGCGACCCGCCCCGGCTTCGCACGGGTGCAATATGCATGTATTATACATATAAACCTTTCTTAAGAATCACTCTATCTACTAAAAAAACCGCATCAAAATCTATTGCGTAGTTTTAAAGATCAAAGCTTACATAGGGACAAACAGACGGCGGATAGCGACTTTGTTTTATACTGTGTAGTGATAAATATAAAATATAAAGAGCAAGGTACGACGAGAAGTTCATCGTATAACATTTAATTAAGTCAATTTTTCGACCTTTTACTTTCATTTTTATTCCCGCTCCAATAATTACAAGTTTTAAAATTCTTTTGATCTAATTTTCTATGTATTTAAAACGGCGGCTGTAGGTATAATTAAAATTTATGAAAAATTAATTGTAAGGAATCGTCTAAAAGAATAATTGATACGTTGTGTTTATTTTTACATGGGCTTTCAGCTCCGTTTTTACTGAACATAGCTGTGTCGTTTATATTTAAATACGCTATCATTATACCTCTACATAAACTAGAGACTCATTTATTTATTTAATTATTCGAATAGAAAGGTACAAAAAACCAATTACACTACTCAATAAGTACTTATAGATACAATTGGGTATGAAAATTAAAAATCTAATTAGTCCGTCAATTAGGTAGGTAATGAAAAAATATTAGACATGTATTTTTTTATTTTGTCGTATAATAAAACAATACTTAGATAAAACGAATCAAAGTTAGGAGTGGGGGCTAAAACGTCATTTTTACGTATAAAATGTATGTACAACGTATGTACCTACATATACATAGAGGTGACGTCACGCGACATTTCAAATCAATATACAGTCGAAATTGTATTCGTTTCTGTAAGAAAATAAAAAATACGTGTCTAATGATTTAAAAGTAATCTACCAGGCGGACATTAAAAAAAAATTAGGCATCTACCCTATTGAAAGAAACAATACCTACGTTTAAAAACTTAATCATTATTAGTACTACCTCTATAGTTCATTCATCTCTTTCGCAAAACTTCAAGCAATCCGCCAATAATTATCTTCTTTCATTCGAAAACACGTCACACTTTGGCGTTGAATCCAAGAACCGGTTTTTTTTTTTTTTTTTTTAATATTACATTTCTTATTTTCCACGGACTCTTGTCCGTGCCCTTGTCATTCCATTACATTATCTTTTAATTTACAGTCAAAATTAATTGTTACAAAAATCTTACGTGCTACATTAACCACATTTTTTTTTTCCACAAAGAAGGTTGTGTCTAATATCTATATATACACAATACATGTTTTATTACATTTACATTAACCTTACTGGACCGGCCCACACGCGCGATGAGCGAGCCGACCTGCTCCAGCAGAAGGCGCCCGTTCACGAGCATGACGTGAGGGCCAGCAATCGGTCCGATCAACCATTTCGTAGGGAACGGAGCGACCCAGTCCACAGCGCCACCGACTGTAGAACATTTAAGAATGCATGACGTCTGCTCACGCAGCAGTAAGCCGATTCCAGTAGTGCCAATGTATTTTGTCAGTCTTATTGATAAAATTTACATTACGTTACATTATATTTACTACATTTTAACATTATTAAACACACACAAATATATATTAATGTCACGCTTGCATCACAATTCAAGCTTACAGCGAGCCCTCCCCACCCAAAAGAGCGCCCACTACCGCCATGTCCCTGTTGCTGATAGCCATTTTCAAGTTATAGTCCAGGATCCCCCGCTCACTCTCACCCACCGCTCGTCTGATTAATTTGCTGATCGCGTCGTCACTGATATTCGTGTAGTAAACACAGCTGTTAGTGTGACGGGATATAGCTACCACGGCGTGCGATACACTGTCGTGTATCCGCTGTTTCTTCTCCGCTGTATTCACAACAACCACTGCCGCGTACGAAAGCCCCTGAGCCTCGTGTATTGTGAGTACGCGTGATCCCACACCCGATCCGTATCCCTGGTTTTTAAGGGATTCCTTTTCTACCTGAGTGTGTACCAGGTATAACGTGTTCGGAGGAGATTTGGGTATTCGCGACCCTGAGAAGCTTTTTAACTCAAGGGATCTCACACCCGACGCGGACGAATATATGCCACTGTACACAGTACTAAGAGCATATGCCACATCCATAGGGTTTCTGTGAGTGCAGAGAAGTTCTTGGCTAATAGCCACGACGTGTGTAGGGCGGTTGTAAATGAGGGGGAAGAGGTTGTCTCGGTCAATGAAGGGAAGTTGATTTATGTCACCAATCAGCAGAACTTCTTTGGCCCGAGTTATTCGGGCCGCCATCACAATGGCTCCAAAGTGATTCATGAGAGCCTCATCAACCATGATTCGGTGGCAGCTCTCTTGCTCTTTTAATCCGTTCACTAAAATGGATGCCATTGTTCGGACTTTGGATTTGACTAATCCTCCGATTCGGCAGGATAGTTTGCCTCTGAGGTCATTTGCTGCTTCAGTTGTTGTGGTGACGATTAAATCTCTTTCCGCTTCGAATTTGTTTATTATCCAGGTAGTTTTGCCGCATCCCGGCACTCCATTTGTCCAGTGAAATGTCGGGGCATCCCAGCCCCCAAAGTCCACGCCGCCCGGCCCAGGCTCCGAAATGGATCCCACCATTTCCAAGATCCGATCCTCCAACATGATCCTGGTGCACCCGGCAACTACCACTAAGGAGTCTTCAGGAGGAGTTTTAAATTTCACAACTCCCCGTTTATCCGATTCCTTCTCATCCAGAGACACAAATCCTGCGGTGGCGTTGTAAGCTGCCATACCACGACTTATAGAAGCTCCTCTCAATACTCTCGATTTACTGTTGTCGTATATGACCGCCTCCGCGCCTCGAGTCTATCATTCAGTAACAGCTCGTTACCCTGCAGATATGTCTGCAGGATCGTTTTGCAAGTTCGCAAGTTAACTTGTTTTGTTGCCTCTATTACTGCGACAAACTCGAGGAAGGCGTTTATGAGGTGGTCTCTGGGAGTGGTGGCATGGCGAAACTTCGGCGGAGAGACGTGACCCATGGCGGCTTTGGTTGGCGGTGACCTGGACTGGGCAGGATGCACCCGAGCACTGTCGCCTCCCCCCGAGTGGAGCCGGATTCACTCCTTCTGAAAGTCGACGAAATGAGACCCGCAGCTGTACATATGGCTGATGTTATTGCCCACATGTTGGTCCGTGAAGTTTGTTTTTTTATTTGTCTTTCGGTGTTTCGTTGTTGTTGCTGTAGAGCACTTTGTTCCGAATACCTGTGCTGCAGACGCTCCGAACCACTTGAAGAGCCAGCGATTGGTGAACTCTGGACCTTTTTTCTGAGGAAACTAAGGTCTTCACCCCTGTCCTCATAAACAATGACTTCATGCTGTTCTGAAGCTTGAATACAGCCCATGAGATCCGCTGTCTCTCCCCCCGGAAAGCCACCACAGCAGCATCCACGCTGATAACTCTAGGATCTATGCCCTCTACTTTACCCCACTTACCTATACTGGTCAGCACCTTGCATGCTTGTTCAAAACAGGTTGTTGTATTGTTGCCAGAAAACATTGCGATTGTTTTATTGCGCGTCCGCAACAATCGACAGCTTTGACCGACCAGCTTTGTTTCTGGCAGTGCTTCATAGAGTTTGCGCCTCATGCTTGTTTTGAAAGTGCTGCCATTTAACAGGGAGGCAAGGCCTGGCGAGATTGTGAGCCATTTCTGGTGAGCGGTATTGCAGAAAGCGATCCCCAGTCTTTCGCTGCTGGTGCTCATGAACAAAGCAACTCCCCGAATACGTATTCCTTTGGTACCGTGCTCACCGTAAAGGAGAATTTCCCGCTCCTTAATTGTTATCCGCGGATCAGCCGTCGTCTCAAGGGGAACCCCGCTCACTGCTACAGCGGAATTAGACGGGTTGTCCAAGCTGACCACTGCTTGGCTCCTGTTATTGAGGGTGCTGTTTCTTTCAGCCGCCCTGCGAAAAATTTTATCTATATAGTCTAGGAAGTGCGGTCTTTTCGCTTTGTCAGCCAAAATAGAACTCAGTTTAGCAGGATCCAAGCTTGCATCGATCCGATGTTCTAAGTTGGTTCTGGCGGCCAGGAAACGAGGACAGTCGAGAATGATATGCCATACAGACTCACTGATAGTTGGATCGCATTCGCAACCTGCACTGTCTGTTAGTTTAAATCGGTGCAGGTACTCAGCGATTCCTCCATGTCCAGTCAACGCTTGCACTTGGGCAGGTGTCAACTTTGTCGATCTCACTAATCGATATGCCTCTATTATATCCGGGAGAAACGATTTAGTTACCTGCCCAGTAGTGGAGGTTGTATATCTATCCTGCCACTTTCGGATGGTTTCATCTCTGATTTTCTTTTTGACATAAGACATGGGCACTCTACAGTAGCCTGTCGTGGTGTTGTCTTTTGTTTTGGCAGCGGCTTTAGCCAATTCATCTGCTCTCTCGTTTCCAACCGTTCCAACATGGGCTCTCAACCAGTAAAATCGAACCTCTCTTCCCTGCTCTCTGATGTTTTCAATACACTGTTTTATTTCTTTGGCTAACTGGTGGCTCACCTTGGGATTTTTTAAGACATCGAGGGAGGATCTAGAGTCACTCATGATATTTACTCTACTCTCTTTACTGTCTTTCACCATTTTGGTGGCTCTATTCAGTGCATACAGTTCGGATTGAAAAACTGTGCAGGAAGAGTCCAGACTAAAAGTGGAAAACGCCGTCTCGCGGCCCCCCTCCCACCAACTTAAGGCAGAACCGACTCCTCCATCGATTCTGCTGCCATCTGTATATATATGAGGACCAGCAACTACGCTGGCGAGAGGAGATCCCGAGCCGTCATTCTCCAGGAGCTCATAATTTACTGAAATTAGCTTTGAGGGATGTGGCTGGTCCAGGTAAGGCACATCTCTTTCGAGCTCCCTTCCCGGTGGCAGATAGTCCAAAGAGAATCCCCTTTTGGTTCGATACAAACTGGCACTCTCCTGAATTCTTAGGTCAAGTGGGATTGTACCTGACAAAACTGTTGCTGACGTGAGCGACACTGTGCGATAAGCTCTACAGATCTTTTGTGCGAATCCCCTTTGGAGAGCATTAAGTTGTTTTTTAATCAACTGCAGCTCCGTCACTGGGGCCCATACATTCGCAGCATAAAGCACAATTGGCTCAATGACCGCGACGTAGATCGTTCTCGTTATCTCGCCGTTTAGACCCCATGTCACCTTTGCCGCTCGTGATAGCTGTTTATAGATGTCTGCAGCTTTCTTGCACGTTGCGGATATATGGGACTTAAAAGTTAGTTTTCTGTCTATGGTAAGGCCCAAGAGCTTTATCTCTTCTACGAGGTTTATCTTGGTGCCCGACATGTACAGGTCCGGAGGGCTAAAGGCGAGCTTTCTTGTTAGTAGCATCGCATTGGTTTTGCTTGCACCGAACTTAAGCTTGTTACTAGCCCCCCAGGCCGTTACCAGTTCCAAGGCACCATTTACAGACTGCTCCAAGACGCTCACATTATGGCTCGAGAACAAGAGAACCACGTCGTCCGCGAACGCCTGGCAATAAACCCCCTCACTTGTGAGTCTGTGAAGTAACGAATCAAGGATAAGGTTCCAGAAAGTTGGTCCCACTACGGACCCTTGGACGCAACCTTTGTTTGTCGCCTTTTCGCTACTAGCTCCGGCATAGTTAACCTTGATTCTTCGCTCACTGAGGTACGAGTCTACCAGGGCGTACAGGTTTCTAGGACACTTCCTTGCGATTAATTGTTGTTTCAGAGAGGGCCACCAGGCGTTATCAAAGGCACCCTCTATGTCTAGCGATACCAATACAACGATCTTTTTGGCGTCGATTTCCGCTTTTACTTGTTCCACCAGATCATAGAGAGCATCTTCTGTTCCTCGTTGAGGTAGGAATCCATACTGGTTTTTATGCAGAGTTGGAAGGATGTGCCATTGGATTCTTCCTATCATCAATTTTTCAATTATTTTGCCAAATACGGATAGTAGTCCAATTGGTCGATATGACTTTGGATGGGTGTAGTCCTCCTTGCCCTGTTTCCGGAGAACTATGATGTGCGCAGATTTCCACTGTGTTGGGAAGTATGCCTGTTCTAAGCATGTATTCGCTATGGCTAAGAACACCTCCCTTTCACACTGGATAGCTACTGCGCAGATGTCAGCCGTCAGGCCGTCAGCGCCAGGGGCTTTTTTGGGATTCAGTGCATTAAGCACTAAATCTACCTCAGCCTGAGAGAAGAGAGGGTCGTTCTCCGAAAGTTCTATTATTTCATTAAGGCTCCTCCCATCCGTTAGTTTTCGAAGGTCAGTGTGGCCGGAGTCATCTGTGTTTTCAGAATCATCAGGGTAGAAAGTCGTCGCCAACAGCTTTGCTGACTCAGATGGACTCAGAGTTAAACCCTCTGCGTTCCTTAAGAGAGCATCCTCTTGGTATTTTGTTGTTTTCCTGATGACTCTGTATATTCCGTCCCACATACTTTCCCTCTTTTGCGTTGAGCAAAACTCCTTCCAACTCTTTGTTTGTTCCTCATCTGCTTTTGACGCGTATGCTTCCTTTGCCTGAATGTATTCGTCAATGACGAACTGTTTACGAGAGGGAGCTGCGTTCCTTATTCTCCTTTTTTTTCGAAGCACATCAGTCTTTAGATTCTCTAGGGATTCCGTCCACCATGGAGGTTTAGATTTTCCTTTTTTCGCCTTTATTTTAGGAATCGCTTTTTCACATGCTTCTGTAATGGCGATAATGTAAGCTGTGACCATGGCTTCTAGTTCCCCAGGTGACTGAACAGACGTGATTTTTTGTGGAGTTATCTGTTTCTCCGACAGAGAGGTTCTGAGGTGAGATTTGAACTTATTCCAGTTAGCCTTTTTGGTGTAGTAGACTCGCGTCGTTGTGGGCTTTGTAATTTCTAATGCCTTTTCCAACTGCAAGTCAAATGTAATGGCATTATGATCGGAGGTTGTAAGGTCTCTGTCGACTGTCCAGTCTTGAACTCTTGCCAGCAAAGATGTACTACAGGCTGTAACATCCACTATGCTTGTGTAAAATCGGTCCCGTCTGAGTGCTTCAAATGTTGGTGTATCTCCTGTATTGAGTATGTGGTGGTCCATTTCGTTAAGGAACGAATTATAGTCTGCTCCCCTTTGGTTTTCAGAACTGCTGCCCCACCAAGGGCTCCAGGCATTCACGTCTCCAGCTACGATGAGGTTTTTTGTTTTTAGTTTTGGTATGAATTCCTTTAAGCGTACCAGATTGTGATGTATATCCTGATCTCCCTCAAGGTAGACAGATATCACTCCAAGCTGCAGACTACCCGAGGTTATCAGTACGGCTGCTTCGGTTTCCGTTACTAGCTGAGGATCGTGTATAATCCTCAGGCTATCCGAAAAGACTATTACAGCCGCTTTTACGGGCTTTTGGCGATTGACAGTACACTGAATTACTCGTGTCCCCGGGTATTGTTTTATTTCACCGGTATTACCTACATAAGGTTCTTGCACCAAAGCTATTGAAATACCCTTCCTCTCCGCCACTTGCATTAATTCTATGGTTGCTAGCTTAGAGCGATGCAAATTTGCTTGGATGACGTGCATTCTGCTACCGCTCAATCCCGAGGGAGTCCCACTTCGTTGCACCTGGTCAACTTTAGCAATACGCTATGCGAGATCGTGCTATAGCGTCCCATTTTTGTCTTTCTCGACAGACGTCACTAAAAGCATTGTGTGCAGTGTCGGCGCTGACACCCTGCACCCTCAGGCAATTCCTGCATGCTGGCGGTTTATTTGAAAGTCGACTTGGACATTTCTCCCAGGTATGCGGTTCTCCGCAGTGACTGCAGAGGTGATCTTTAGCCTGGCACACTATTTTAGTGTGGCCGTACTCCAGGCATTTGTTGCATTGGACCAGAGGAGACTGGTCAAACACAGGTCTCCTCTGCAATCCTACGTAAATTTTCCCAGCCTCCAGGAATCGCCTGTGAATACTTGGTGACAGCTCCAGCACTGGATGACACTCGTGTTGGTTTCGTGCCTTTTTCCTGTACTTCACCCTTATGGTGCTGTCCTGCATATTGACGTCACTGAGAAGATGTTTGTTTTGAGCTAGTACGTGTTCCACTAGTTCTGTGTCTGTATGGTAGGACAATACATCTGCTATTCGGAGCAGTGGGTTGCTAGCTTTGGCTATTTCAACTTTGAGATCATCCTTTTTCTGGACTTGGCATTGCACCAGCTTCATATCTTCTCTGGTGCCGCAGCTTATGACAACCTTCTGGTTCTTTGCCTTTCTCACCTTTTCCACTTTTGCTCCTGTCTTTTTGCAGTCCAGAGCTACCCTTATCTTTTCAATAACATTGTCTCCTGTGTTTTTGGGGTCCGTTGAACTTATGATAAGGGTGTGGTTTGGTCTGGGAACGGATGGTTTGGATGCCACCTGCGCGTATGTGGGCTGTCGGATTTGTCTGACAATGTCTGCCAATGCCATTTCCGTACGCACACTTGGCGCAGGTGGGGGAGGCGTTCGCTCTTTAAGCTGTCTCATTGTTCGCAGTTCTGATGATACTGCATCCAGTCGCTCGGTGATAGGCTGAAGGTCATTTTTAAGTTGGGGAAGATGGTGTTGCGATGAAGGATCTTTAATATGATCTGCTATTAAGTTGAGAGTTTTTTTTACTCCAACTAGATCCTCCTCAATTTTTTTTTGACTCTGGGTGGTTATTTCTGTCGGGACACTATGCTCACGGGAACTCAGCCGAACCTGTATCTCCTGACTCATTGTTTGGAGAGTGGTCGTGTTTTCTAGAGTTTTATGTTGACCTCTGCGCAGTTCATCCAGTTGCTGAGACAATGTCTGTACTGTTTGAAGCAACCTGGTCTGCTGTTCTTTCAGAGGCTGGAGTTCTGCTTCTGTCAGAGTTTTAGTAGGCAAGTCTCGAGAGAGGTTCCACTTAGCAACGGTCGCTTTTATTTCTGAAGTGGATTTGAATATGTCTTCTATCCTCTTGTACGGTTCCAACGTCTCGTAGCCAAGCCAAGAACGAATGGCCTTTGTCTGCTCGAGGTTCGCCGTTAAATCGTTTCGTGCCGGTGCTACTTCTGAGGTTAGGTCTTTGGTTACCTCAGCAATTTTCTTGCTATGGGCCCTTTCGATGGCAACAATTTCCCTAGCATGACGTGACCTCTCCCTCTCCAGGCTCAACATATGCCGTGACCGGGAGTCTGACAGGGCGAGACAGGTCTCGTACAGGGACTGAAGACATTGTATAGCTGTTAACTTGAATTCCCGCTTCATGTTCCCGGCAGATTCCAAAGCCGTTTTTCCTCGCTGAAGCAGTTCATTGGCATATTTGTTTGCCATATCCATTGCGATGCCCGAGCGCCGTCCATCTCCAGGCAACATGCTGTTCCTTCCCTGCGTTTCTGACTTATCCTGAGATCTGAAGTCCCAGGCCTCGTCATCCGAGAGGATTTCAGCTTGCTCCCATGTTTCCACCCTTTGAATGGCCTCCGCAGCTTGAGATTTAGAGGAAGGTGAGCAGGTGGTGGATCCTTCGCTCATAGACGTGGCCATCAGACGGTCAGACTTCTGCGGAGTCAGTGACGATGCTACCCCGGACTGTGGAAGGCTCGCTCCCGTTTTTCTGACGGGTGACGGTGATGTTACCACAACAACTGCTGAGCGTTTGCCACGTGAGCTGCTGGCGGTAGACATTGTTGTTATTGTAAGTTTTGTGTGTGTTTCTATATTCTACAGAATGTTTTGTTAAAAACCTATATATTTTTTGTTTACAAGTTACGTGTTAGTATGTTATTCTTACTGTTTACAATTGTATGTTTAGTCAATGCTATTCTATGTTAGTAATGTGTTGTTCTTATTTTCCGACGTTCCGCCGATGTCCTGCAGTGGTCGGTATGTGGTAGCGTAGCACGCACGTCGTGTGTAGAACCAGAGGTGTGATTGGTCCTGATGTTTCTCTCGTTGAGTGTGACGTCCACTCCTCCTCGCTTAGGGCCAACAGATGTTGTCTTTCCCAGTTATTGACGACCAGTTTTTTCGGTCTATGTCAATGGGTTAGATATTTAGCCCTTAGCACGGCAATTCTTGTGGGCAATGGAATTTGTTGTGTCAGCACTTTTGCAGTTCACGATTTTTATCGCGTTGTTCGATAATTTGATGATGAGTGCGACGAACGTGCTGACAGCGCGTGCCTGAATGAAGGTCACGTTCGTGCGTTTGATGATGCGGCGATTTATTGCGGCGATTTATTGCTATTGTTTCTGTAACATATGGTATTTGTTTTGATGTTTGTTTAAGGAACCGACCGTTCCTTAGTCCTTAATAGTGCCTGCTGGTTGTAATGCAGCTATACCAATGCTCAGTTTCGCCGGAACAAGGTGATTACACTGACCTTTTGGGTTATACTGTTGAGTGAAAGAAGTCTGGCTCTTTATTCCTGATCCTGTTGAGTTCCAGGTTTGCCCACACAGTCACTGATGCGTTGAGTATTGAACTATCACTTTCTAACGAATACACACTGTTAGCTCAAAAATTTACTATTTTATAGCAATTTTTACATGGAGCTAGATGTTTCTTGTTCGAGAGTTGTACGTGTTTTCCAAGAACCGGTTTAAAAGTTTCATCGTGTGTGGTAAAGGGGATTTAGCTGTACTGACTGTTCTGCAAGATGGTACAGCAAATAACTGGTGATTTCTGTTGCGAGGTCTTTCAGGTTGCATACACGGTTTCACTTCCTGCTTGGCTTCTGTAGGTCATAGCGTGATGTTTTATAGCCTATAATCTTCCTCGACAAATGCACTAAAGAATGAATAAGATCGGACGAGTAGTTCCAGAGATGAGTGCGTTCAAACAAACAAACAAACTATTCGATATACTTTATTATAATGCGTATAAGATTTATTCTAAAAACCAATTGGAAAAGGTAGGTAGCAATCGAAACTAAGTGTAAGATTAAGCCAATTAAAAACAAAAGCATGAAATAATTAAGAACCCAACATTGTTGAGTTAAGTTTGATAGAAAACGTAATTTCCCTTTGTTCGTAATAAAAAGAAAATAATTTTCTAACAAACGGCGAGATTTGATTGGCTGCGTCATTTGCCCTGTCAGGAAGTGAACTTTTTATAAGAAGGAAAACTTGTTGAAAGGGAATTCAATGGAGATTTTACAAATTATGGAAAGTAGGACGCGACCGGTCTGTAATTGACTTTGTTGACATATCAAGATCAGACATCTGACTACATTTTAGTATAATATATTCTTTAAGTGTGGGAGAGCCATGCTTCGACACGAATGGGCCGGCTCGACCAGAGTGATACCACGGACTCACAAAAACCGACGTGAAACAACGCTCGCTTTTTTGTATTTAGTCGTGTGAGTGGGGTTACCGGAGGTCCAATTACCCCCCTTTCCGAGTCTCCCCAATCCTTGAATACTCCACAATCCTCAAATTTCTAAAACGCCGGTAACGCACCTGTAACGCCTTGGTGTTTCAAGTGTTCATGGGCGGCGCCGATTGCTTACCATCAGGTGATCCGTGTGCTCGTTTACCGGCTTATGTCATTAAAAAAAATATTTTTGTTCAAATATAATTTATTTCTAATCCAGTTTGTGTAGATGTATACCAGTTACGGCCGAATCTTGAAAGGCAATATAATTTTAAGTTATTCTGAAATAAATATCGTGCCACCTCTCTCATTTTGCAAAAATTTGGAATGACACAACTATACTTAAGCGAGACTTAAAATTGAGTAGCGTTACAGTATTCGAGCATTACTGAATTACTTGATTAAATTACAGCAATAACAAAAACCTTTGTGTGAAAATTCTGTATAGTGGTTCTATACTAACTGTAGATGCTCGTAGTTAAGGAACACGTTGTAATCAAAATGGCTGAATGGTCTTTTTAAGGGGGGGGGGGGATCATCGAATGACTGCTCACGCCTGGGTGAGAGAGTGTCACTCTTACGGACTAAAAACCACCCTGTTCCTTCTTCTGCACTTCGAGCTGGAGCGCCGGTAACCCGTTAGCTTACTATAGAAATGATCCTATGAAGTAAGGTCTGGTCTGGAATAACATATAAAGTACTTTTTATCCCACGGAATCGCGGGCAAAGCTGCGGGCAGAAGATAGTACTAAAGAGGTCAACAAACACCCAGTCAAACAAATTTACTTTCATACAATAACACAGTCGGACAACCGAAGCACATAGACGTAGGCGCACCGCATGTACAAGTTGACTCTAGTAACGAAGTTGGGAAGCGGTGTTCCTAATTATCGGCACGGTTGGGACCGGTCCACATTAGCTTTGAACCGGCCGGAGTGCCGGACAAAGGGACGAATAAGTCACCGGACAATGTTTACTTCGTTTCACGTGTCGCACCTAAATGTTGTCTGTTGTTCATATGTCCAAGGTTTGAGGTTTAATTTTCGTTTAAGTGTTCTGTTGTATATAACTTTATGTTCACCAGAAATCACCCAATAGGAGTGGCGACGGCATGGTTTTTTTATTCAGTAAGAGTCTGACACTCCCTTATGCCTCACCCAAGGTAGGAGGAGTGATTTGATGCCTGTCTTCCTTAAAAAATGTTATGTTGCCCACTTAGGCCTCCAGTAACTTCATTCATACTAGAATTAATCAAATATTAATATCAGGTGTAGTGGTGGCCTAGAGGTAAAGACGCCCCGCTTCTCATGTATGCGGTTCAAAACCTACCAACGGCAAATACCAATGTGATGTTTTCCAAGTTACATGTAGAGGTAGACACGGCTACACGTCTAGCTTTACATTACCAGTATAAACTGAACGTTCAATGTGCGGAAAGATGATGCAACGCGACACCAGGATAAACTGGTTTTGTATAGATTGATGTGTGGCCGTGTGTACCTACTTTCTAAGATTATCTAGACACCACTGACAAACGGTGAAGGAAAACATCGTGAGGAAACCTGGACTAAGAATTTCTAATTATAAGTTTGAATTCGCCAATCCGCAATGAGTGATGTGGTGATTAATGCTCAAACGTTCTCCGTGTAAGAGTCTTAAGAGGCTTTGCTCAGCAGTGGGCACTTATAGGCTGTTGATGAATATCACGTTTATTAACGGCAATATGCAAGTAATAGTTAGCAGAGGATTGGGTCCCAACGTCGTCGCGTTGCGTCGAGACGGCGATGAAGTACCTAGGACTCGTCCTCGACAGTCGGTGGAACTTCATAGAGCATTTCCGACGTTTGGCTCCAAAGTTGGAGAGGACGGGGGCTGCGTTCAAACGCATCCTCCCCAACCTCGGGGGGCCAAACGCCTCCTGCCGGAGGTTATACGCCGGGGTCGTGCGGTCCATGGCCCTCTACGGCGCCCCTGTTTGGGCGCCGAACTTGTTGCGGCGTCCTGCTCGGACGCTGCTCATGTCACAGAGGGTCATGGCGATCCGAATGATCCGCGGATACCGCACGATCTCTGGGGAGTCGGCGAACCTCCTTGCCGGATTACCGCCGTGGGATCTGGAGGCGAAGGTGCTCGCGCGCGTGTATAACATGCGCGCGGAGGCACGTCGCCGGGGCGAAACTCCGCTGCCGCGCCAGATAAGTGCGTGGCGGGATGAGCTCCGGCGCGATCTCATGGCGGAATGGCAGCAACGACTGTCGCAACCGAGGGCTGGGCTCGCTGCCATTGCAGCGGTAAGTCCCCTCTTTGAGGAGTGGCTTGAGAGACGCTACGGCGTCCTCACCTACCGCCTGACGCAGGTCCTCACCGGACATGGAAGTTTCGGGAGGTACCTGTGTCTGATGGGGCGGGAGGAAACGCCCGGGTGTCATCACTGCGAGGGCCGCCCTGAGGACACGGTGGAACGCACAGTGGGAGAATGCCCTGCGTGGGCTGAGCACCGCCGTGCCCTCAGGGAAGTGATCGGCGATGGCGACCTCTCGCGTCCGGGCCTAGTGCAGGCCATGATGCGGAGCGAGGGGGACTGGGATGCCGTCTCCTCCTTTTGCGAAGCAGTCATGCTAGCTAAGGAGGAGGCGGGACGCGTGAGGCAGCGAAGCGCTGCCTCCTCGCAACCCAGCCATCGCGAAGGACACACCGGGCGTCGGGGATCGCGGGACGATCTCCGGCCACCGTAAGCGCGGGCCTGCGGACGGCGAGCATGGGTGGCTCCCCGTTCGACCAGAAACAGACCCGAGCGTACGGCGCGTCGCGTTCCGCGCGCGCCTCAAAGAGCCATCAGACCACCACAGATGAGGCCCAATAGGGCCGATGCCGATTCGGAGTCGCGGAGAACCTAACGGGTAACCGGGGCTCCGGCTCGACGTGCAGGAGAAGGAACGGGGTGGTTTTTAGTCAGTAAGAGTCTGACACTCCCTTCCGCCTCACCCAGGCGGGAGCAGTCATTCGATGATTTTCCCCCCTTGTTAGCAGAGGATTTGTCTTCAATACTTATCTACCAATAGTCAAAGAGCTAAGACCTAAGACCTAAAGCAATTTGGAATCTCAATTTAAAAAGCAATTTGCATAGATTCCAAAATCCAATGCAGTTTCAGTTTGCGTCATGTTCATTGCAGGTACATAGTATTCAGTTCATATACTGTGTGTATATTGTAATAATATTGGTCCACCGAGTAACTGTGTAGTTGGGAACCGGTACCTATGACAATTATAACATAATAATCATCTGTTTCTTTTTAATATTGGCCTACCACTGTACGACTAGCTTTTTTTTGAGGGGGAAAATTATCCAATGACTTCTCCCGCCCAGGTGAGGCGAGAGGAAGTGTCAGACTCTTACTGACTAAAAACCACCCCGTTCCTACTCCTGCAATTCGAGCCGGAGCTCCGGCAACCCGTAAGGACTTCCGCGGCTCCGTATCGGCATCAACCCTGATGCCGATACGGAGCCGCACGCGAAAACATTCCTTTATTTTTAAAAAGAAACAAAACTGCATTCAAACATTTTCAAAAATAAGCTTGTCTCACGCGGTGATCGAACCGACTAAAATCTGTCAAAGTTAGCATCCTTTACTTTTATTGCATAGATCGTTAATTGTTTTCCTTTCATTAAATTCTGAGATTTCATCCTAATTGACCCTATTAACTATTAACCTAACAATTGATACAATAAATGTACAGAGTGCAACTTTTACAGATTTTAGTCGGTAGGTACGATTACTGTGTGCGGCAAGCGAATATTAAATATTTGAGATTCCAGTTTTCTTTCTTTTCAATAATAAAGGAAGAAAACTTTTTCTTTGTGTATAATTTTCTATCTTAAGTATTAAGAGTATTTCCCCTTCAGGTGGCATTACAAAATTCCACCCTGTATACATACACACAAGTAATACAAAATAGTTTAAAGTCGACTAAAAATAACGAAAAAACCGATCAATCGAACAACAGTTCTTGTGGCACCCGATGGTTTTTATTCCAGCTTATTAGAAGATAAACAGTGAGACTAATTGTGCTTTGATTACAAAGCTTGAAACAGCCTGAAACAAGCTGAAATGGTCTGAAACAGGCAGTGTTTCTGTAATCAGTGTCGTGTAACACGTACGGTAACCACGCTTCACAAAGGACAAAGGGAAGGTAACCAACTGTTATTCCTAGTACAAAGTCTTTTACTTAGTTGGTTATTGTGTGATGTCCAAGATTTCGGTGTTTTAGGGACTATCTAGGGAAGTATAAATATGTGATTAATTGTCCTACTAATATTAAAAATGCGAAAATTTGTGAGGATGTATGTCCGTATGTGTTTGTTACCATTTAGCGTCAAAAGGGCAGAAGAGATCGAGATGAAATTTAAGATATAATACTTAAAATGTTACGCATGTTTATAATATCGATAGCTAATTTTATATTTAACACATTAAACGCCATGGGGGTCACCGGTGACCGACGTTAGCAGAGGATTTGCCTTCGACAGCTTTTTATTGGCAGTCACAACCTTAAAACTAATATTATAACTATTTTGATACTTATTTAACGCACTCTTTTTTGCACCTAAAAAGCCTGTTCCATATTATAATGATGGAAAACGCGTATTAGTTAAATACTTTGTTTTGGATTGTATACCAATGTATTACTGTATCAATTTATTTTAGAAAACTTTAGACACACGGAGCGGAGAATACAGTAAAACTTGTACTAAGCCAGCACGCACCGCGTTCTAATGTGGTGTGTTAAACACTCAATCTTAGACATACATTATGTGTTCTTATATGCTATTAAGTCACAATAACATATATATTGTGCACAGCCTGTCCTTTTTAGTAAAATACTACATATTAACCAACTTATAAGATAGTATATTATATTGCGTAACAAAACTTGACTTTGTAAATTTTATATACAAATACAAGTAAATAATACTAAGTAATATTGTTTATTATGTAGTAAAAAGTAAGTGTTACTTTGTACAGTGGAATTAAGTGCCGTAACATCAAGATTAAGAGTACCTATAAACCAATTATTACATTGATCTCCCGTCAGGAAGGGAATAAAAATCCAAATACTTGACCCAAACATACAAACAACAGGGGCAAGCTAAATAAACCGTTTAATAATAAAAAGTCCGAAATGAAACAAAAGTATTGTCACGTTAATGTACCGAGGCGCTAATTTGTCCTTAATTGACACGTTTTTTGTATCCGCTGCGGAACCCTTCTCTTTCGGAACCCCTCTCCGAGTTACTTACTTTTTTAAACAAATTTTAACTTGGATTTCAGTTTTTTTTCGTAATTTAATGAAACAATCGAGAAAGATTTTCGGACTCCACAGTCACAATTACGTTAAAAGTTTAGATTTTTTCAGTTTTGTGAATATTTATTGTGTCCTTATTAATAAAGTTACATACAGTACATCATGCCGTTGGTCCCCGAAGGGGTAGGCTGAGGTGCACATTACGGCACTTAATGCCATAATGCAACACCCAATTTTCACTATTTATGTTACGAGTCCCATGTAATAGGGGGTGAGCCTATTGCCATATACTAGACAAAATTCAGACCCGTGTTACTACTGAGCATTATTATAAAAATCCCAGTAATACCGAGACCCGAGAATTAAACCCGAAACCCATTGCCCGACAGTCGCACTAGTGACGAAAGTTCAATTAAATATAATGTGTATTGTCTAAGTGTCTACACAGGTAGACAAAAAAATATAACAAACAAAGACAATCAGTAAGTAACTCGAGTTAATTTCTCGCTCCACAGAAAGAATCGGAAACTAGGGTAGTGCAGACATGGCTTACTTTAATGAGAGTGCCGAGGTAGTTCTTGCAGTTCCTTCATGCATGGAAACCACATCAGACTTCTAATTAAAGGCTTTCCAAGTAAGGCTCTATGTCTACAATGGACCGAGTCTTCCTGAAACATTGTTACTTACTTCATGACATTAATACGTTTGTTTCACCACCTCCATAATAACTTCACGCCTTTTAGTCCCGAAGGGGTAGACACATACGGCACTCAATTCCACTGTACTTACAATGTCACACCGACTTTTCACTATTTTATGTTATGAGTCCCATGTAATAAGGGCCATGCCATATACCGGGCACATTTCCAGACTCGGTGCTTCTACTGAGATTTATTTAAAAAACCTATTAATACTTGCCCGACCCGGGAATCGAACCCGAAACCCCTTGCCAGCAGACGCACTTGAGACAACTCGGCCAATGAGTCAGTCTTGCTTTCTTTATATTTAACTAGCGACCCGCCCCGGCTTCGAACGGGTGGTATATGCATGTATTATACATAAAAACCATACTTAAGAATCACTCTATCTATTAAAAAAACCGCATCAAAATTCGTTGCCTAATTTTAAAGATCTAAAGCATAGCATAGCATACATAGGGACAGACAGACGTCGGATAGCGACTTTCTTTTAAACTATGTAGTGATACAGAGACATAACCACCGCGGTTTGCTAGTTAATAGCTACAAGAGATATAGCTTCGTATGAAAACATACAAATTAGAATAATAATATGCTATCTTGGTATTATTTCCTTTATTTATTTCTATACTTGATTTATATATTTTTTAATAATTGATTATATAAAAAAAACATTTAAAAATATAAAAAGCAGTAGCCCACCAGTAACGGGAGAAATCCAAGCTACCGGTGGCTCCAGAGAAAGGAATTTCCGGACAATAGGCGCCGTGTCCAGAAGTACTGCTTTCTGCATCAGGCCCTTGAATGTAAATTGGTATCTTGGTATTATTATTATTCGATCCTTTTCTCTTACTTGCATACGTAATAATTTTGTTGATAGTACATGCCACATATCATACATTCTATTGTTGTTTTCGTATGTCTAGTTCGTATGTTCTGTGTGATACATCATCGTGGTATCTGTGATAAATCTCACATAGTTTGTATATCCATTGTCCTGCTGTCTACAGACGTGTTGAACGTTACATTGCGTGTATAATGCGTATACCTAGCGTATACCATCACAGTTGCGTAATTCTACAAATTTGGAGCGTTGCAAATATATTTTTAAGCGTCTTCAAAAAAGAAGGAGGTTCGCATTTTGACGTGTGTATGTATGTTTGTGCGCAAATATCTCGCAATATGCTGTACCGTTTTTGATACTGCTTTCAAAAAGTGTTTATTACACTTCTTTAGGAGAAGGTTTTAGTACATTAATTAACCAACTTAAAAAGAGGTGGTTGAAGTCAGTTTTTTAAACAATAACAATTACTTTTAAATGGTTTTATTAATTTTCTTGTCCCGTTAGTTAGGGTCATGATGTGATCCTTCTCCGTGCGAGATGAGCCTTTGGGCAGCAGTAGGAGGCTGTTGACGTGGTGTGATGATGTCTTTGTCACTCAATGTGAAATACAGTAAATACTAAATAGGTAGTGCCTATTATAATAACTAGTATTGGGCAATGCCTCAACTCGTGTCGTGAGGTCGTAAAGGGCATCCAAGAACTTTAAGACGTAAGTTCTGACCCTGCTAATTACAGAGCCACCGCAGGCGCCCTCTGTTGTCTCATAAAAGGAAACTTGCAAACTAAGCCTATTATTACGTCCTATAGACGTCTGAACTAGTTTAGAAACGCGGCTTCACATGAGTAATTAAGAATTTATTAGGATTAGGATGTAAACGCTACGTAGATTACCTAACATACATTTTCAACTACTTAGTTATATTATGAGTGTCATGTAACTATAGAGAAAATGAGCATTGCTGCAATGCTCATTTTTCTAAAAACGTGTAAGTATGTTCATTTTCTTACGTAACATTATCTTATTTTAGTAATGAAACATCATTTAAATAAGTTAACGGTCTCCACACGCAAACCAAACAAGGATGTAACGATAAGCGGCCGAAGTTCACTAAACAATAGGATTTCTAGATCAAAATTTAAAATTTTGGACTTTCTGTAAAAATTCCGAACTTTTTTGTCTATTTCTAATAAATTTATGTTTGAAGATTAAACGTGCGCGTCAACGGAAGTGTACCTACACACGGCCACACATCAATCTATACAAAACCAGTTTATCCTGGTGTCGCGTCGCATCATCTTTCCGCACATTGAACGTTCAGTTTATACTGGTTATGTAAACCTCGATATGTAGCCGTGTGTACGAAGGAAAGCTCCTCTTAAGCTCTCGCCTGCGTTCGTCCACAGACTCGGTTTTTATTTCTTTAGTAAATTATCGGTATTTGTAGATATTCTAGTCTGTGAAAGATGCACTTGCATTCCGGACCAAGACCTGAACCGGACACAATATGGCAACCCTCATCATCAACAGCCTATAAGTTGCTACAGCTGACCATAGGTTTCTTCTCTCACGGAGGTTTGAGCATTAATCACCACATTTGCTCAATGCGGATTGGCGATTTCAAACTTATAATTAGACATTATAGCCCAGGTTCACGATGTCGATCACCAGGTTGACGAGTGGTCGTAAGTGCGACTGCCGGGCAAGGGGTCTCGGGTTCGATTCCCGGGTCGGGCAAAGTATTACTGGGTTTTTATAAATATTCTCAGTAGTAGCACAGAGTCTGGAATTGTGCCCGGTATATGGCAATAGGCTCACCCCCTATTACATGGGACTCATAACATAAATTGTAAAAAGTGGGTGTTACATTGTACAGTGGTATAATTTACACCTCTGCCTAAGCCTACCCCTTCGGGGATAAAAAGGCGTGATGTTATGATGTTATGTTCACGATGTTTTCCTTCACAGTGGTGTCTGATTAATCTTAGAAAGTGCAGTGCATATAACTCGGAAAAGTCACATTTGTACTTGTCGTTGGCAGGTTTCGAGTCGAGAACCGAGCGTCTTGAAAGTCCGAGCCACCACGGCAACCCTACCCAACAATAACCAGTTATATTTAACAATAAAATCAAATACCAAAATAAACATGAACCCCAAACTGAAGCCCTTAACCATCAGCTCTTAATAAAACATTAACCAGTAGAATACAAGACGACATTAAATATTTAAACCAGTCCCGCCATTGTGGATTTGTAAGGTTATTGACACAATCCAGTTAAAACAATAAGGTTATTCGCAAACTATTCTACTAGTCGCCTTTGTTACTGGTACGCGAAATTACAATGATAAATACAGAATTCTTGATCTTTATATTAATTTAGTTAGCGACTCGGATTGACGGTTTGTTTGTGTTCAATCCAGTTGAAGGTTCATAAACTAATTCTGACCTATCTGATTCTAAGTTTTGTTTAACTTAAATAATGGCTAATGTTGGTTTACTTTAAAAACAATAGACGGACAAAACTACCTATGCATCATCATCAACAGCCTATAAATGCCCACTGCTGAGCAAAGCCTCTTCTCACGCAGAGAAGGTTAGAGCATTAATCACCACGCTTGCTCAATGCGGGTTGGCGATTTCAAACTTATAATTTGAAATTATAAGCCCAGGTTTCCTACCTATGCATACTTTGTATCTATTCCATCGTCGGCCACATCACCTGGCGAGGTAGTGAATAAACGCCATCCTATTAACTAGTCGCGGGGAACCTAATGGGTTACCGGGACTCCGGCTCGACGTGCAGGAGAAGGAACGGGGTGGTTTTTAGTCAGTAAGAGTCTGACACTCCCTCCCCCCTCACCCAGGCGGTTTTCCGGGGGCAAAACCTACTGGGGAGTGGGGGGGACTAAAAACCACCCTGTTCCTTCTCCTGCACGTCGAGCCGAAGCCCCGATTACTCGTTAGGTTTTCTGCGAAACGATCTAGTGGGTTACCAGGGCACCAGCTTGAAGCACGAATTGGGACGTGGTGGTTCTTAGTCAGTAAGAATCTGACAGTACCAGAGGCCTTAGTGTGAGTTATGTATCTTGATCTCGCTTTGTATAGTCCTTCAGGTCAATCAACGATCTGTTTATACTGGCTGTATTTAGCTTGATAATTATAGTGTTAGTGTGTGTTTCCAATCACAAGTCAACAAGTCTTTCTAAGAATGTCTGAATTGTCTGATTCGAGTGCCGGTGTATCTGTTATCTTCACAACAGAAAATCTCAAATGTTAGTTTTACTGGTCATTTAGCTACTTACTTTGATAATGGACACTCCGAAGGCTGGGCTTCCACGAACACACAAAAACCGCTGTTATTGCTACGTATTAAAGTTGTTACGTCGTGTGAAACATTTTGGACATTATTTGTATCTGTCATTATTTTTTAAAGGAAGAATCATCTAATCGTTTCTCGCACCTTAGACTTTAGGTGGGAGGGACGGTCAAACCACTTCTGACTAAAGGCCACCCCATTCCTGCTCCTACTTCAGGGCAGAGACCTGGCAAGGGCAACCCTGTGGAGCCTGTAGAGATGAATGAAAAAGGTTCCATCTTGACTCTTATATTAAAAAAGTTTCATTGTCACAATCCTGTTATTCAATTCTATTTCTCATTATGTTATGGTTTTGTCATCATTTAGTTTTAATCATAGAAAGAGAACGTAAGAATAAAGGTACTTTTAGCCCCGAAAGAGTAGTCAGAGGTGCACATTACGGCACTTAATGCCACTGTACAATGTAACACCCACTTTGCACTATTTATGTTATGAGTCTCATGTAATAGGGGGTGAGCCTATTGCCATATACCGGGCACATTCACAACAGCCAAAGAGGCGGTCTAGATACTGTTACGCGTGCTCTATAAGGCGTTCTATTTAGCAAGCTCAAAAATATTCAAAAATCGAATGCCTGTCAATTCACAAGCATGCCTGAAATGAGCATGCTTTCCGACACACAAGTATTAAGTGACAAGTGCTCAATTGAAGCAAGCTTTCGTGCTTAAATTAGCATGTCTAACAGTATCTTAAGAAAAGTAATTTATGTAGATACTAGACGAGAATAACAAATCTAGACATGGTTCCTACCGGGTATTTATATTTAGGTACACACGACATATCGAACTATACATATCCAGTTTATCATGACCTCACTTCGTATGATCTTTCCGTACATCCGACGGCAAGTTTATACTGGTTCTATAACTGTGAGTACAAATCTGTCAAGACAAGAAATATACTTCGAATCGTATGACGGTTGTGAATTCGTGTGTGTCCATGTGTAGCCACTAGCTGAAGTCTAATTGGTCCACGTCATTGACTGTCAAAGGCTTAAAGTTCTGTGTTCGCATGAAAATTTGTTAGAAGAGAAATTGGCAGCACTGTCGCTGTGTATCTACCGGTTACTGGAAGCCCAATTACCTCCTTTCTCCAATCCCCGAATCCCCAACTAAACGATCCTCATATTCATAATTTCCAAAACGCCGGCAACGCACTTGTAACGCCTCTGGTGTTTCGGGTGTCCTTTGGTGAAGCCGATTGCTTGCCATTAAGTGACCCGTCTGCTCTACCGGCTTTTTGCATTAAAAAAAATATTGATATTTGATTTAGATCTAGAAATTTGATCAGATTGAATCTTATTGAAAGAGTACTAAAAAGTTGATACATTATCACCTGCCACCCATGTTCCATGTCGCTATAATTTCAGCAACAGTTTGAAAATTTTATAGGACAAATAATAAAATCGAGCTGAATTCTATAACGACTATTACGACCATGTTAAAAGTATGAAAGCCATGTGAAGAGAAAAATACGATATAGTAAGATAAATCTAAATATTACTATACGATTTTACATTCTTTGAATTATAATCTTAGATATTAATAAAATTGCATTAGCATAACATAACATCACGCCTTTATTCCCGAAGGGGTAGGCATAGCACGTTACGGTATTTACTGCCATTGTACAATGTAACACCCACTTCTCACTATCAATTTATGGTATGAGTCCCATGTTATAGGGAGTGAGCCTATTGCCATAACCCAGTAATACTTTGCCCGACCCGGGAATCGAGAGCCCTTGCGCGGCAGTCACTCAGCCAACAAGGCAATTGCAGTAGCTAAGCATTTATAGTGATACAAACGAAGAAAATTTCAGCTCAATCGATTGCAATGCTCATAAACATACGTACACCGAAGTGCAGGAGAAGGAACGGTTTTTTGTAAAAAATAAACGTTGCCCCACACTAGGATTGTCTCCTGTGTCGTGGGTGCGTTTACAAACATACAATATCACATACACGTGACACCCAGACCCGGAACAACAATCTGTGGATCACACAAAGAGTTGTTCCGTGCAGGAATCGAACCCGCGACACGTTGCACGGCAGCCGGTTGCCCAGCCACCGCACCAACCGTGCTGTCAATGTAAAAAGTTTTTACTCAGTAAGAGTCTGACATTCCCTCCCGTCTCACCCAAGCGGGAGCAGTCATTCGATGATTTTCCCCCTTAAAAAAAAGACACTAAGTTAAATAAAAGCTTTAAAAAGTAAAAATAGTATTTTATATAAAAATTATACCCATGACTTTCACTTGGACAAGAGAGCAGCATCTTGTCGACAGCTGCGGACAATTTACAAATGTCCTAAGGACCTAAGACATACACAATAACTCCATTTCTCAGGCTAGACATAAATCCGTTGGACTTGCCCACAAATCGTACCGCCCCACTGCTGGCCGGACGACATATCGGCCAGTAAATCGTTTCCTTAACTTAACGAATAGGTACATGGGACTCCTTGGACTGTCGATATTTTGTCGGAAATTGGTCATGTGACGAATACCAATACGGTAGTTGACTACTAGTCAAATTCAATACTTTTATCGAAACGTCAAAAACGATACTGTTCTATGAATTTTGTACGAAATACTAGCTTATGACGTCATCATATTTTCGCGTCAAATAGCACACTTATATCTGAAGAAAATGCAAGAATAAATCGATAATTAAGTATATCGGCAAATCAATGAATGAAAGTGTATCTATTTTTCAATATTTAATTGAATTGAAAAATCAAAATAATTTATTTTTGACCCAGGCAACTACCCAATTGAACATGTTAACTAAAAATCGCGTGAATATATCGCCGACATCGCCGCGACCGCGCACGCTGCTGCTCATGAGGAAGAACCCCTCTGTGGTTCGAAAGTAGTAGAGCGTTTCTCAGTAGAGGTATATTCACGTGAGTAACCCGCGATTTTTAGTTAATTTAGTATGTTTCACAATAGTTATTATGATGAAGTCGGTAATAAAAACAATTGAAAACATCTTCATTTTTCATTACAAACAAAGACTTTTTAAATATCCTCAAAAGTAGTATAGAGTGTTACCCCCCATTCACCCATTGCCCCTATTACACGGGAGTCTATGATAACAGATGAAAGGAGGGTGTTACATTTTACATACCTACTTATATGTATGTTGACTGCCTCGTTGGCCCGGTCACAAGTGCGACTGCCAGTCAAGGGGTCTCGGGTTCGATTCCCGGGTCAAGCAAAATGTTACTGAGTTTTTATAAAAATCTCAGTAGCAGCACGGAGTCTGGAATTGTGCCCGGTATACGGCAATAGGCTCACCCCCTATTACATGGGACTCTTAACATAAATAGTGAAGAGTTGGTGTTACATTGTAAAGGGGCATTAAGTGCCGTAATGTGCACCTCTGCCTACCCCTTCAGGGATAAAAGGCGTGATGTTATGTTATGTTATAAGATTAAATAATTTTAACCAATATTTTCTCCTCCGAATGATTCGAATAGCAACTAAACTACACACCTGTGCAGATATCAGATACTACCTAAGTATCATAGTTTTCTATTTTTATTCGGAGGAGTGCGAAGTAATGTCTGAGAGGGGGAGGGAAGTAGGAGGAATCCTCGTAACTGTTCAATTAACAAAGAAATTGATGGCGGAATGTTTGTACCGTATTTTATTTTAAGTGTCCAAGTTTACGCGTAATTTGAGGCAGTTGGCTCTTGTATTTTGTGGGGTTTTTTTGCTTGTTAGTGTATGTAGGTGTAAGAGATTTTGTTGGGTTTTAACTTTTAATTCATTCTTGAATCTTCATCATGATGATAAATCATCATTATACCACAAAACATAATTCTTCCTTGCGTGGCTCTTTATAAGAACCACTAATCCCAATATTTGAAACTGAACAAACAGTTGTGTCCAACATAAAAATGGTATAGTCTACCTGATTAAAACTTCTCAATCCTGTTTACTAAACCCATAAACCGCTTCACGGATCGGAAAAGTTTCTCCGAACAGTTAAATTTAATATCGCGAGATAAACCGCTGATTAAAATTTTAACGCCTGGAAGAAAACTCATAGCATTTAATTACAAACGAACAACTAAAGTCGTTTTATTTTTATTGGAACAGGTACACAACACAAATAAAAATAAATTACGTTACATAAACGTAAAATAATACTCGTTTTATTCATACTATAATTAATTATTATTGTTTGTGGATTATTTTTTGTAACTATATCAATATTTCTGGATTTGTGTTGGTAAATAAACATAAAGCTACAAGAGCGCGAAACAAACAAAACAGTGTTGCCATTTCATTATTTCCAAAGAACCATTTTCTAGAATTTTCTACTGGTAGTATAATAATAATTTTATATGAGGGGCGATTCTGCAATATGTTTACTCGAAAACACTCGTTCGGGTACAGCGCAGACCACAATAAAGTCTACACTGTGACCAAACGGAGTAACAACAAAGTAAGGCAAACGTTTGTGGGCCACTCTGAACGCATCCGAAAGAAATATGCCGTATTTCTAGCAATCTGGCACCGTTCCAACCACACGCTTCTTAAGTTTATTTTGAGTTTCGTGTCCAGTTGACGGCGTTAACCTAATCGATCCACGAAATTTAATTTGCACCAATTTATCTGGATTGTAACAAAAATATCCTGTGTGATTCAAATTCAGTAGCTAAGTTTTTGAAATTTGAAGTGACCAGTGCGTGCTAATGTCCCTAGTTTCGACAAATGTATATTTGTCTGATCACATAAAATGTAAGTACCTACGTAGTCTGTGTGCCTATTTTGAAGTATTTTGTTTGATACTAACATGTTGTTTGATACAAATTATTGATAGTTTCATAATGACTAAACTTATATTAAATTTTGTAATAGATTGACTTTGAGAACAATTTGAAAGACTCAAATGTTATTGAGAGTTAATAAGTAGAACTTTGTAAACAATATACAAGATTGTTTTCAATTTGATATAGCGTGCAACAGAGTAGCTAATATTTGAAGTTTATTACTCTGATACAAATTAATGAGTTCATAATTATGTATTTTTTGAAGAAGTTGATTTTTCTTTTATAAAATGAATCTTTTATCAAAATTAAATACTGATTTATATTAATTATTTGTTTTTCGGGTTACTCGCGTAATTATTTGACGACCTCATAGGCCTTACCTCATAGGCTCATATTTACGAGCAGCATTCCGACCTGTGACGCGGCGACTGTCGCGCTGCTACTGAAACTGATCGAGTTCCTCGTCAAATAATTGCGTGAGTACCCGACCCGAAAAACGTAATAGCTGATTTATATTCATAAGCTTTTATTTAAGTTTATATTTAATTAAGTACTTATAATTAGTTGGCCTCTGCCTCGTTGGCTGAGTGGTCGCTAGTGCAACTGCCGAGCAAGCAAGGGGTTCGATTCCCGGGTCGGGCAAAGTATTACTGGGTTTTTAAAATAATTCTCAGTAGTAGCACGGAGTCTAAAAATTTGCCCGGTGTATGGCAATAGGCTCACCTCCTATTACATGGGACTCGTAACATAAATAGTGAAAAGTGGGTGTTACATTGTACAGTAGCATTAATTGCCGTAATATGCCTCTGTGTACCCCTTCAGGGATAAAAAGCGTGTTGTTATGTAATTATATACTTATAATTAGCATGAATAAAATTTTTCGGAAGATGTTTTTATGATTTTCTTCTTTTTAAGGTACTACATACCATATTATATAGTTTTACTGGTATCTTTTGGATATGTAACTGGGCAACCGGGAAGATGTGATCAGACCCCTCTTCAAGCGAAGGTGCTGGAGCCTTCCAAAGATACAGGCATATTTCGACTGGATATACAGAACACACCAGGACGAGCTGAAAAAACTTACTACTCCCCAGACCAAACTTATGTCCGTAAGTACTTTTTTAAGTATTATTTATCAATAAGTATTAGAATAGTTTAAAAAGTATGATACTTGCTAAAAAAAATTGAGGCATTGGGTTTGATAAAAATGTTGTAGTGCTTACATACCTTTAGATATTATTTCTGAAAATACTGTTTACCTAACATTAATATTTACAGTTTTGTTTTACACAATACTTCTTACTTCATTAACAAAATTGAAATAAACGATTCCCATTAAATAACCTACATTATTTTAAAACAATGCAATTAAATGCAGATATAAAATGAATTGCTAACACAATTTTGTTAGGCGCACAGAATTAATATGTATTGTATTGAATTGTATTGTATTAATCATTGTTATTATTTAAATTTTTTACTTTATATGATGTTTGTTACTTTGTCATACAGTTTTTTTTTGTTTTATATGTTGATAATCATGCCGATACTAAATAAATACATTTTTTTCTTTCTTTCAAATTGAAGATGTCTAATTGAAAGATAAATTATTCAATCTTTATTACTAGTATATAAAGCTACAGAGTTTGTTTATTTGTTTTAACGCGCTATTCTTTATGTTTCAGTAACAATACGTACGACGGTCCCTGAGAAAACGTTCAAATGGTTCATGATAACGGCTGAAGATCCCGAGGTGGACAATAATATCTTCGAGTTCAGTCATAAGAACATAGATGTTGGAACTTTGAAAACTCTGGACATTAATAAATCTCGTTACAGTGAGAGATGTTCAAGTTCCGTCGAAAATGCTGATAATTCTTTCAAGAGTGACGTAGAGGTATTTATACAAATATTGAGTCCATCAATACGATCACAATGGAAACCAATGTGATGCGAGGCTTACCTAGAGTTTTACTTTGTTCACTGGAGGCCGGAGGGTAAAACACCCTCCCCAAAACGCTGGAAACGCACACGCGACTCCGTCAGTACTGTGGATGTCCATGGGCCTGCTCAGACCGCGGATAACTTACCACCAGGTGGTCTGTATGTTCGTTTTTCCCCATATCCTAACTTCAAATCAGCAATTGTACCGGAATACTTGGCTTTTATCGAATTATGCTACGGAGGTAATATCGGGCAGTACCTATGCTAGTACCCACATACATATCTAGGTCAAACTACAAAAGGAATGTATAAGAATTTTGGCAAACATCTACGGAGTGAATAGTTGCCGGCCAGTCTTTACTTAGATTTTGATTTCAACTAACAATGTTATATACAAAATAGTAAATTACGATAGTCTCTGGACATCGGCAAAACTTAAAAAAGTTGCCGCTCGTTTTCCTAACCTCCTTCGACACAGTTTACATTTTTTCAAACCTATGTTAACCTGAATTTAGTTATGTAAATAGTACTTCTGTAGAAGTTATTTAGCAATAGGTAGACCACCCCTACCTACTCCTTTTTATTATGTGCCCTTTTACATGGTGAAAATAGGGTGTAACATCGCATATGTAGGTACAGGACCTGCCTGTCCCCTAATAAAATAAAGGCTTAACAATTTGAACATTTCTTTATCAGATCCACTGGGTATCACCAAAGCAAAGTTCTAAAAATCAAACAGTGCGGATCCGGGCCATGGTTGCTGAGAACGATGAAGTATGGTACACAGGAGACAACCTTACTGTTGTGCTGTACAAAAACACTGACAAAGCCCTCGATAGTCCGCCTTTTCCTCCATCGAAACATTGCAACCTTTGCAGCGAAGCTAGGTACGAGGTCAGTATAAAAGAAAGTAATTCTTCTATATTCACCCCCTATTACATGGGACTCATAACATAAATAGTGAAAAATGGGTGTTACATTGTACAGTGGCATTAAGTGCCGTTATGTGCACCTCTGGCTACCCCTTCGGTGATAAAAGGCGTGATGTTATGTTATGTTCTTCTATAAACTACGTTTAAAAAACCGACTTCAATGCCCTCTTTTTAAATCGGTTTATTAGTATACTAAAACCTTCTCCTAAGTATAACAAACACCTTTTTTAAAACCGCTTCTAAATCGGTTGAGCCAATCGCGAGATAGACGCGCACAAACATACATACAGGTCCTGTTCAAACTGAGAACATCTTTTTATTTTTTTTAAGTCGGTTAAAAAGAATCAGAGGAAAAGAGACGTACCGAAATATACCGGTTTTCATTTCATACCCAAAAATAACGGTACCGAAATTAAATTTCGATACCGAAATTAAGCGGTAACCTTTATTTAACGGTATGACGTCATACCGCAATTTAAAGGTATCGTAATTTTTCGGTTATTCAGTCCCTGGTAAGAATAATTGAGAATCGAAGAAAGTACAAACTTACTTTTATTCGGCGTCAATCAATCGCTGGATTATGTATTATTTTGTTCACTAATATCATTTTAAAATCTCATTATAAGTACCTAATTTCAAAATCTCATCATTTTCAAATGTGTTACCTACCTACAAAATACGTTAGAAACTAAGAATAATAATAACAATTACATTTTAACAAATAATTTCGCCTAACGAACACAAATAAAACTCAGCTAAATTGGACAGCACATTGTGTTTGTACAGTGGTGCCTGTCAAAATAGACAGAGCAAAACACAGTAATTGTGCAATGTAGATTCACAATAGTTGCAGGTACCAAACGAGCCACTTTGTACTACGAATTGGAAGCCATTTATACATCTCAACCTTCCGTTTATCTAGATGTGAACCTACACAGGATCCTTTGAGTGTATTTTTCAAGTAACATTCAGTTTGTTTCCGTTTAGAATGAAACTGTTATTGTGTTCAACTGTTTTGTAAAGTTCAAGTTAAAAGGACGATACTGGTGAAACTTTGATCATTAATTCACTCAATTATGCATACGTGCTTACTACAATTTTCACATTTTTTGCAATTTTTAATAGAATTACTAAGAATTTCAAAATGAGTGAATTCTCATTACAGCAATTTAAACCATAAAAAGAGAAAATATTTATAAAATTCGCATTCAACAGTCTTGTTTATTGAATTCCGATACCCGACTCCGGTTCTATATATGTATTTTAAAATTTTAATTAAATAATAAAACATGATAAATGTATTTACACTTTAACCTATAGATATCAGTTACCAAAAATATCTGTATTTATAACTATAATTGATAAAAAAGTGAAATAAAAAAACGATTTAATCACATATTTTCGCAGGTGATATTCTATGGAAAATGGTCACGCGTGGCTCATCCACGTCACTACCCGAGCAAGCCAGACGACAATGGATATAGCCACATGGTCGGCTGTTCACACGTATACAACTACTCTTTATGGCAGCAAGGAATCAATGCTAGCGATGGATTGAAGATATTAGCAGAAACTGCTGACAGTTCTGTGCTTGAAAGAGAAATTATCTCACAGGTAAATGTAATCGCTGTATACTTCTAAGTTACAATGTGTCCTACTCGTACAAAGTCAAAAACGTCTGAGTTATGAGTCGCAGCAAACTTAAAAGAAATTTTTAATCAATGAGCAATTTTTTTCGAATACACCTGGTACATGATTCTATAAAATAGTTTACTAAAAATTGGTACTCATTTCTAGATTGAACTAAGAACTTGTAAAGCGATCCAGTAATTTATTATCTTACTGAACATTTTTAGTAAATTTAAAATTTTAATGGATCCATCAATTTAAAAAACATGTAGATTAGAATGTAATTTGTTAATGTTTTAGTGTGAGAAAGTAATTGAACGTCTGCTTCTTTGACCTAGTCTAATCTGGTCACCACAAACGTGATTGCTGAGCTAAAGGTCATACAAGTAACCACCAGATCACTTTATTGGTTGACCTTTTCAAGTCCGAAAAACATCTAAAATTTCACATTGGAACGAAAGGAACTACTGTATAAAATAGTCGAATTCCAACCGCCCACAGACATTTTCCATCAATAAACTTGATATTGGAAATTGAAATCAATTAAACGCCCATTAAAGTGGCTAATCAGTTAAAAAATCATTCTTCATTTCAGATGAGTGAAAGATCAGGCACCAGAACGCTCATTAGAGGAAAGAGACGCCATCATCCTTATATGTCAGAACCCTCTCATGCTCTCTTCAGGGTCGATAGGTTCCACCATCTGTTCTCCATTGCTGTGGGCATGAGACCTTCACCGGACTGGTTTCTAGGCACTTCCAAGTTTGAGCTGTGCACCGATGAGGGTTGGCTGGAAGAAGAAGAGATTCCTTTGTACCCATGGGATGCTGGCACTATGGATGGGATTTCTTATGAGGTAAGTCGTGTGAAGTAGTTTTCTATGATGACATTTACCGTTGCCTAAGTATACCTGCAAAGTGCAACGTCAGACGTATCACTAACACGTTGTAGACCATTTAGGAAAAAAAATATGGGCAACGTATTTTTTTTAATCTATCTTTTATTAAGCGTCTTCAAAAAGGGAGGTTCTCAATTCGACAGTATTTATGCTTTTTTATGTTTATTCGCCGATATCTCCGTTATTTATGAACCGATTTCGATAATTATTTTTTTGTTGGAAAGGAGATAGTCCCAGAATCGTTCCATGATAAGGAAATCAGGATCTGATGATGCAAGATCAGGGAATGAAAATAACTATTATTGGTCATACGTACTTATGGCTTACATACCTACTGATTGGTTAGAAGTCAGTGCCACAAACCAATAACAAAATGTAACAGCTGGTACAATCCATAATAAAATTGTAATCAGTTTAATAATGTTAGGCATCTATTAAGGGCTTAATGAATAATTTTGTTTATATATTTCAGTCCCAACCAACAGTCTCCACTCCCAGGGACAACGTGGAGAGGGTAGAAGTGGGCTCCTTTAACGTGGACTCTCCCTTCTATCAGATAAATTTGAACGATTTACCACCATTCGCCAAGCTGAAGGTCAGGAGACTAGATGTGTTCCCGCTGATTGGAGCTGAATGTAGCGAGGAGGCTGCAGGTTTGTTAAAATAATATAAGGAAGAAGAAAGCTTTCAAACTACTGAACCGATTTAAAAAATATTTGACCATAGGAAGCTTACGTTTCAAGGAGTAATGAAATTTTTTTTATTTCCACGGGAACGGAACTTGATCCGGAATTGGGATGATGACAGGGTATGAAAATTAAAAATATAATTAGTCCGTCAGTTAGGTAATGAAAAAATATTAGACACGTATTTTTTTATTTTGTCGTATAATAAAACAATACTTAGATAAAACGAATCAAAGTTTAGGAGTGGGGGCTAAAACGTCATTTCTACCTATAAAATGTACATAGAAGTGACGTCACGCGACATTTCAAATCAATATATCGTCAAAAGTATTAGTTTCTGTAAGAAAATAAAAAATACGTGTCTAATGATTTAAAATAATCTACCAGACGGACATTGAAATAAAAATTAGGCATCTACCCTATTCCCATAGTAGTTCTATGACGGGGCCACATTCTACATTAGCTCCTATTAGTACACGATGCCTATATAACCAGAATTGATATCAATCAATTACCAATGTATAGTGTAATCATATTAATCAGCCGTTTTCTATTCTAGAAAAAGAGGAAGAAGAGAAGCTTGAGGAGAAAGAGGAAGATGCGGAAGAGGAGTAAGTCTTTTTATAACTCAGTAAATACACCAAGTAGTACTTACATTTGTTGTCATAGTCATCAGCATAAACAACCCACAAAACAGCTAAGCTATGGGCCTCTTCTACATACCTAAAAAGAGGATACAGCATTTAGCATAATAGTAACATCATAACATCACGCCTTTTATCCCCGAAGGGGGAGGCAGAGGTGCACATTATGCCACTGTACAATGTAACACCCACTTTTCACTATTTATGTTATGAGCCCCATGTAATAGGGAGTGAGCCTTTTGCCATGTACCGGGCTTAATTCCAGACTTCGTGCTACTACTGAGATTTTTTTTTAAAAACCCAGTATTACTTTTAGCATAATAGTCAGTAGATTATAATATGTAGATATAAACTAATCATCATCCTGAGCCCGTGTTCGCGCACTGCTTGACACAGCCTGCACCGTCTTCAGCTCTTCTCAATCTTCTCATCCAAACACTGCCAGTCACCTTGCGGATGTCGTCACTCCACCTACATTTTCTCATGTACCACGGACTACGGCATCCCGTCTCACGATGCGTTTATAAACACAAATACCACAACACATTACACCCACGAAACAACAATTTGTGGGAGACACAATTAATCATGAGACTAATGTCCGTTTTCCTAACTTCTTCTAAATTTAAAGGAACCCCTAAACTACGATACGTGACACTTAACGACATTTTCGTCTTCACAAACCTATAAGTGACCCCTAACAGTACAAGTGAAGAGTTAGTTTAGATGCACCTTTAGTTAAGAGATGGTGTAGAAGTGGTTGCTGAAAACGGGCATAAAAAAATTTTCTTAGGTAGGCCTTTGTCCAGCAGTAATTTATTATCACCAACTGCTAAAACCACATAATCTTTCAGGGTACAAGAAGAACCAGTGGTGGGTGAGGTCAAGCAGAGCTTTGCTCATGAAGATAGGTGTTCCAGAAGTGAGTGGGGTGCCTGGTCTCCTTGTAATCCCAACAATGGCAATTGTGGCGCTGGCTTCAGATCAAGAACTCGGCGTCCATTGGAAAAGAACATTTATAATGAAAATTATGATGTAAGTTATATAAAATTTCATCATCATCATAACATCACGCCTTTTATGTAGGCAGAGGTGCAAATTATCTACGGCACTTAATGCCACTGAACAATGTGCCACCCACTTTTCACTATTTATGTTATGAGTAGGTATCAATATAGGGAGTGAGTCTATTGCCATATACCGGGCACAATTAAAAACCAAATAATTCTTTGCCTGACCCGGGAATCGAACCCGAGGCCCCGCGGCAGTCGCACTTGCGACGATAACACTTTTTGAGGTAACTAGAGGTGCACAGCCCATTAGTAACAGTTTTCGCAAGATATAAGTCCCATGTGTGTAGTAGGGTGCTTGTGTGTGTATATTGTTTATTGTATTGCTTGTGTATATTGTATTGCATGTGTAGGTATATTGTATGGCTTTAAGGCACCGTTCCACTGCATAGGTTTCCTCACCGCATACGTACTACAACTGAATATAGTCGAAATACCCGAAATGATCAAATAGTCGTAAAACTTTCTTATATTTCACACTGAGAACCCCTCTGTCAGCAGTCATCCTTGCAACTACTAGATCACTGGATCTAGAAGTTGCAAGGACTGCTTGGTACCTCAGTAGGTACCAAGATCTAGAATATTCTAGAATGTTCTAGAAAAATTGTATAGAATTAAATCTTAACTGTATAATTAATTTATCGGTCAATTAAATAGTGCATCAGCATGTCCATTCTAAAACAAGTATTCTAGTAGATAGATTATAATTCTTACCATAGATGAAATAAAGAAGTTGTTGTCGATATTTCAGTTGGTTCTGTTTTTAATATTTCTTTGAATCTTACTAACACCTATACCTTATTATTTATGTTTTCTTAGTGTGCATTTAGTTGGTTGTTAAAATAAATAGTTCAAAGTAGGTACTACTGCAGATCACAAGGTCTTAGGCTTGGGCCTCGACTCTGCCAGGGTCGAGGGAGATTACTGGATAGAAACAACAGAATGTCTAATAACTATAGCATGATAAATTAATTAGGATAAAAGGTAGGTAAATAGTTTTTAGTCACACTATACTAAGTATAAATTGTTAAACATCTGAGATAACATGTAATTATAATTAGCTATAATTTTCGTAATAACACGCAGTTCATTCAATTCAATTGTAAATAATTAGAACATTCTTCCATTGTTTCAGTATCAAGATAATGTACAAGTGCAGCCGCTGAGCAGAAACTGTGAAGATCAAGATACTAAGTCTGTTGAATACCAGGATTGTTTTATCGACTGTTATTAGAACGGGCGCATAATAAAATTGCTAGCTATATCGATAGACGGGTATTTTATTTCTGTACCTGGAGCGACTGGGTGTGTATTGGTACTGGAAACTGGTTCGGCTCGAGGAGAGATTCTGTCTTCTCGTTTTTGCGCGAAAATAACCAGTTGGCCAGTTTTGCCGGCCGGCCGGCGACGATGGAAAGGCGCGGGGTGATTCAGCGCGCGGACGGCAGGGGGCACCAGTGTCAACATTGTTTGGGCTTGTCGAGTGTGAACATAGGCACGGATAGCGCATGCTCCGAGCGCAACGGCCCGCCTCGCGAGTCGCGCGCGATCGCAACTTGTTGATTGTTCACTCACTTCACGCTAGTTGAGTCGCGAACGATGCGCCGGGTGGTCGTGTCTCGCGTACGCATCGTTATCGCTCCGAACTTCGAAATTGTTTTACGAAAATATGTGAAGTTTCTAAATTCAAAATTGTGCAGAACTACCGTGTCGAACGTGTTTAATTGTGATCAGTCCATGTAAAACGTTATAAATAAGTAGTTTTAAGTCATTGAAACTTAATAGGCTTACTCGTTTTACCTGCATGCCTCGTCCCACGTCTGAGCGGTTACCTACCTTATCGGATAAACGAACATTTTTCAAATGGATGTGCGTTTGAAATCTGTGATAGTGTGCGTGTTATGTGTTATAAAACTTCGTGAGAGCGTTGTAGGAGATTGTGACAAGTTTTTACTATAGTGACGTGCTCGGAGTAGTGATACGAAAAAGTTGAATTACCTCAAGTCAAGAATGATGTTCATGCGCGGGAGTGAGGGGGGCATCCTCGCCGCGTTGTTGCTCTATTCGCTAGCGGTGGCGTCGGCGCAATACACAAAAGGTAAAAACTGCTTTCTTACCTGTGCACACGCAGCCCTACGTTTGTCGTGGTGCTTTGTTCTATTGCCTTTTGTTCGCTTCTTGGAGCGTCTTTTGAATTTTTAAATTGAGTGCCTAAATGACGTCATAAACAAGTTCGTACTCCTTTCTCGCTAGTTCTTGTGCTGTGTGTGGATGTGGAACTTGATGGCTGATGTAGGTAGACCGGGGAGGTATTTTCCCGGATGTCAAGTAGACATTTGACATTGCATTTTACTGAATGAAGTGTTTGTTCCATCTTTCTAAGTAAAAGCCGAATGACTAAGTAAAATGACTGGTTCTGACAAGCGTTTGATAACGGAATTTTACGATAAGACCCGGCCGCCACACCTATCAATAAATTCTTACCTATAGTAAGTAGGTAGGTACTTTGATACCTTTGCTACAAATAATAATAAAGATTGATAATTTTAACTAGAAGCAAAGATAATTTCGGTAAATATCTAACTTGACGGCGCTATCTTTATCAATAAATAAATAAACCTAACCAAGAATTTGTGTAAGGATACTGTAAATTCTCACATTTAATCGAGTTATGAAGTTAAAGAAAATAAATAGTCTGATGAGAATAACAAAAAGAAAATATCTATTTCTAATGGTTTTCGTCGTCCCATGTTTTAATAGGTAGGCTGTATAGTTTACTTACTTGGTGCAACGATGCGTGAATGCCTGGGTAATGGACAGGATTTGACATACCCAGTACATAAGTGACACATAGTTTACGAAGTTAAAGAAAATAAATAGTCTGATGAGAATAACAAAAAGAAAATATCTATTTCTAATGGTTTTCGTCGTCCCATGTTTTAATAGGTACCTAGGCTGTATAGTTTACTTACTTGGTGCAACGATGCGTGAATGCCTGGGTAATGGACAGGATTTGACATACCCAGTACATAAGTGACACATAGTTTACGATAATAAAAATGAAAAGACACGATTCGCGTCCATCCATATCGCAATATCAAATGGTTGTCTTTTAATCGGCCAATCAAATGCGTTGACCACAGATATAAAATGATCTAGAAATTGGCGGCAAATTTTCGAGATAAAAATGGAATTGATTTCTATGTAACGGGCCTAACCGTAAGTAATAAACTATACTATTGGTAGGTACCAATAAAAGTAGTTTGAGTAGTTAATTTCGCTTCCAAAAACTAAGAATTATGACTAAATGAATGAGTCATAGCGCTCAGGAAGTTGTGCAATCTATAAAAAAAGTTAATTAAAACTATAGCAACCAAGTGACTTGCTTCATCATAGATTATCTACCGAGCAACTTATACATCAACCTATTTGTCATTCTAAAAACTAATCTTGGAATGTAAAATTAGCTATTGGAATAAAATTACAATAAAAAAAAAAAAGACTTTTTATTGGTTAAAATACATACGCTACCCTAGGCAGACAGATTAATGTTAAAAACCTCTTTGATTAGCACTCCATATTAATTATCTGTATGTATCCATAACCTAGTATCTAGTTGCTTATTACGTTAACGGCTACGATTGAAGAACTTGTATCAAGAAAATAGGTACCTACCTATTAGATTTTTTTTGTAATAAACATACGTGACAAGGTACCTATCTAGATGTCGTTTATGTACAAACACGCACAGTTATTAGTTAACTACTCAAATATAGTTACAAAGGGTAATTAACAGTTCGTTAAAAATAAACCTGCCTGTAACTAACTTTATTTACTATTTCACCGCTTCCGAGTTAGCTTCTATCAGGTAACTTTTTAACAGATAATCTGATACATACGTCAAATTACCCGCCATTTAGACTAAACTTCACCACGGTGAAACAAAACACCAACACTTTAAAATATGGAAGACAATACAAGATTGTTTCTTTTTTATCCAGCAATTTACGTAAAAGGTACGTCAGATAATTATTTAACTAATAAAATACCTAGGTATTTTATGAAGAGGTCAACCATTACTTGGAAACTTAGATCATCGATAAAGTCATTTGTCTGCGTGAAAGGCGATCGTGACTAGACTGTAGGTACCTAGTGACTAGTGACTCCATTGTTGCTTTGAATTGCTATGCTAGGAGACTGAAAGTCCCCTTCATATGTCTGACCTAGATGCCCATGTATTCGTGCCCGGAAAGCCTTTTATTCCGGCATTGTCTATAAAATCACCTTCGTGTGATCTTTTACTGTCCTTCTATATCTATTGTAGGTAACTATGCACACAACCCTTTGCGTACCTATATTATTTTCATCGTAGATAACATTAAATAGGAACTTCACTATTGTGGCAAGATTATCCAGCTGGGGATTATTTTTTACTATAGCAACTCTTTCAAAGAGGTTTTATTTAACGATTCGTTGTCGCAGGTATGAACAACGTACGTATCTATTAATGCGATTCAGAAAAACGATCCTTTCATTTCGTTTTACAGTATTCAGCGATGGTTTTTAAAGTAAATGAATATTTATTTTAAAAACGAATACATAATAATGTCATGTTTCGTATTGAGGAAGTCTATGCAAATCAAAGAAGTAAATAAATAAGTAGTTATATTGAAGTCCCTACCAACTTATGGACTCTCAATTTTGTCTGTCGGTTTAATTATTCCATATTGAAATTAATATTTAGTAAGTATTGCTATCATTTTCTATGAATACTCATTAAGTCGACGCTAGTATTAGGTACCTCAATTGCTTAGCGGCCATTTTCAAACCTGTTAGGTACATGGATTAGGTGAAAATGGATGAGATGCTCAAAATTTTGTCTCTAATATACAAATACGTTATACATATTAATTTAATATTATATTGAAGTTACTAATTGATAGATACATAAGCTTCACACCTCGGTGAAAGATAATGCCTAAGTATGTACCTAGGTGAAACTCAGCACGGAATTTAGATTATTTCTCTACTACTGAGAATTACAAAATTGAAAACCCAACAGCATTAATTTAACCCTACACGCCCGGTATCTAAACCACACTAAAGCCAAAGGATGCCAAAACACTAAACAGCTACAAACTTAACCTTTTTCGTAAAAAAAAGGCGCTCGATTTTCTTTTTTATATTGTCTATGGTCGTTTGATTGCCAGTAACACAAACAAGGTTATGACCAAGTAGGTCCAACTACTTATTATGTACTAGACTTAGCATAGAGTTACTCAGGCCATACTGAGAACAATGGCCAGTCCCAGCGGAGTGCAAACCCACGACTCGTTCAGCTACAAGTATCTAAAGTACCTACTAACCGTTCCTTAGTAAACCGGTATAACTGAGTCCTTAACTTGAAACTCAACTCGATATTTACATTGAAATGTTTTGCAAGCTTTCATTATGTTAGTGAAGTGTATGTATTTTAGCTAGTTCTGTTTAATTGTGTTGTGTTGATTTTGAATCAACTGCCTTCCGCAACAAATCGCTATTTGCTATCCAATTCATAAATAGATATTTCTAATATTTCTGTGTTCTGAACCTTCTTGGAAACATAACCTTAGTTAATAAAACACTTACGTGTTTTATAAACTTAAGTTTAGTAGGTTCTTAGTTAATTAATTAATCAATACGGTGAAAAAATGTTTCAAGTCAATCTAAAAATACTACGTTGACCTTAAAACCTAAGTAATTATTCTTTATTTAACTACTTACTAACCAATATAACAGTCAGCAAAAAGGTTAGTTATTTAATGCTAAGTTTAATCAGAAAAAAAAATATATTACTCAACTTTTGCAATAATATGTGAATGTCTTAACAACATCTCTGGCTGGAATAAATGTGAGTTTACAGAATACAAAAAAAATGTGACATTCCTTTTACAAAAGCCTGCTCAGTCGCGTATGACCCTCACAGTAACACGAGCGTCCCACCAATAATAATTTCCTGTCCCTCACACAATAAGCCATTCATTAGCCTTAATTTATGCTCCTTGCTCTCACCTCAACCACTGACAATTTCTACAACATAACCGTATTTTATCCAATACGTATTATTCATATCTCGGTCCCTTCAAGTTGTTGCAATGAGGTTTGAAACTAAAGTGGCAATGGAAAGCAAAGTTTACGATGCTTGCGTTTATTCGCTCAGTGGACTGTGTACGGCTTCTGTGACATGGCTGCCTATCCAATGACGTCACTATGCAACCGGACCACTCAATGGCAATGGTATGCAGTTACACGGCTGACCTTTTTATGAAAGGTAACAATAAGCTAAAATGATGAATTTTTAAAATATGCTGTGTTGTCCAAAACACATTTGCTTTGTGTTCGGTCATGCTTTTTAAACATGTCTTCCGAATATTTATTTTTAATACGAAACGGTTTTGTTATTTGTAATTCGAACACTATAAAATTGACTAAGCGTTGTGCGGCGGCGCCAATCCACGATAAGACAACTCGCATGTAATAAATATTATTAATAAAATAATGAATGATTAATTAATATTTTATACCTACCTACTCATTGTTTTAAAATAGTTAGGTAATTTTAAAGTTTAAGATAAAACAAATAGCATGATATTATAATGCATTAATTAATAATAAACAGTGAATCGTGCGAGATTAACCCATTTCTGTCATCCTACTTTGTGATACGCCATATTGAAAATTGTATTCGAGAGCCTTTTGGTAACTGCCTAGTTAATATAATAATTTCATCATCATCAACAGCCCTTAGGAAGACACAATAGGTCTCGTTTGCCTACATATTCTTGAAGCTGCTGGAAGCTCAGTACTGAATATCATGGTATTAGTTAATCAATTTATTTAAGCAGTCCACTCCTCGTTTGGTCTATAGATCTTCCCTGTTTAAGAGAGTTTCCTAACAATGTCCAGTTGGCCCACGTTTAACAAGCTGGTTGGAGATAACAGTCTAGAAGGTCCAGCAAGGCTACATTAAGATGTCAATTTGAACTCTCGAAGTGAGCTCGATCGCGGTCCACAATGAAGAAACCCAGTTGCCTCCCGCTGGTCACAGGATACAAAACTCAGGCAGTATAGTGCACAAGTGGTGGAGTGATTGTAGTTAAAAAACACCTGCAGGAAGTGACGAATTTATTCTACTCTTCTATTCGTTTCCTACAATGTATATAAAATCCCAAATATGTATTCCAAGTAGGTACTTAACAAATTAAATTAACATAACATTAATCTGATTGTTTTTAATACAGCAACCTTACTACCTATTTGTAAAATTAACAAAGTTTAAACAGTTGTGAATTTGATAATTAAAGGCTACATTTTTGTTAATGAATTAACAATGTACGTAATGAGGTTTGATTGAATTTAACGTGACATTGTAGTAGTGACACTTTGCTGGATATAAAATATGAACGTAAAGATCGTTTAACTAAAGAAATTAAGAACGTAATGTAAGAATAAGCCACCCTGTCATAAAATTAAATACGGAACTTGAAACGACGCGCCACTAGCGCCAATGCTGCAAAAGTAGTGTTTGAAATTCAACCGTTACCGTTTTCTTCAAACCTGTCATTGTTACCAGGTACATTCGTATACTTTAGTGCATTCTATAAAATATTTCAATCAGTACCCGGGTCGATATCAGACTCTCTACATAGGTATACGTAAGCGAGCCGTGATAAGTATCGTTTGATATGATAACACTGCTTGTTTGACCTGCCCGTGGCATAACACTCAGTTACGTGATTATCGTCACGCGAGGACCTCACCATGATGGCTACCAAAAATATTCTCACTATAATTTCCCTGTAATTACGTGTACTGTTAAACATATAGCCTTTTTAGTAAACAAGGCTATTACAATCGTTTAAAGTTTATTTGAACCGATTTTGTGTGTGAAACAGTTTTGTTGTTATATTTTTGTTTCGTAATAAGCTAGGAGAATTGCTTTCATAAAGGGTAAATAAAACATCTTGATACCGAATAACTAATGCAAAATCTTTCAATAATACAAATATGGAAACCAAGCCAGGTCTAATATAGAATAGAGTTCCTATTCAGTAACAAAAACGAATTCTTTTATAAAATTTCTACGTCATTGCATAAAGGTAAGTACACACCGACAGAAGGTAATTCGATCATGCCTATGTCTTCGCTGTCAACTTAAGTAAGCACCTAATGGAAATCCTGTGTTTCTACTCTTTGAGTGGATCGAACATTGATGCTTTTCGCTTTGATGTTATAGTTCATGTGACGTAGCATGCATCAAATAATAATTGTATTCATAGCTTAAACGTTTCTCGGAAACCGTATTGCGTAATACTATTGTTTTAAGACCAAATAACCGACTTATTTTCCTTTTGTGTGCCGAGACGAAGAGAAAAGTGGCTGTCAATAAAACGAGTCACAGAAATGACAAGCAAGTTTATCCATTTAAACCGAGTGAAAATAATAATTTGTAGACACCAATTTGTTTGGTAAACATCGTGGATAGTAGATACATCGACAATTTACTTCCCCGCCTTTGTTTGCAGACATTTATGATTCACGTTCAGTAATATATTTTTAAATGTACCTTAGTCAAAAACCGTTTAGCTCGCTGCTTAGTTAATTAAAGTTGAAGTCCAACGTAATTGGAATTCTAGTTCTAAACACAAATCCTAGTAACGAGCAGAACAAATTTAAATGTCCAAAGGCTATTTGTATTTTCTGCGCCAAACACTAACTGTTAATCTTGTCTCGGAAAACTGAGATAGTTTAAAGAATTACTGGAACTGAGAACGACAAACACCTATACTGCTTTGGGTCTACAAATAAGAGGATATTGCTTGGTTTGTGTACATTCTGCCTCTATCTTTATAAGCACTAAGACAAGTTTCACTTAGCGTGGCATAGATGTGCGACTGACTTGATTCCTCCGACTAGATCGCGAGCTTAAAGTCCTCGCTTTGTGAAATGGAGACGCAGAAATCTGCGGATAAAGCATGCGTTTGATTGTACAAAACGCAGTGTGTCGCCGGGCTTTATTCTGATTTAGAAACTGCTGTGAATGGAGACTTCAGTCATTCATAAGTCCAATTTCCTTTAGTTTTTATCCACAAATGGTCCCTTATCGCAAATCGAGAATATTCATTCCCGACAGTGCCGGGAAACTAACGAGATATAATCTTCAATATTAAGTTTCTTTGCCCAGCTGCATAGATAGCTATCGCTTTTAAAAATGCTTCAAATTATATCGTAATGAGTTTCCATTTATTCAAGTAGGCTATTTAGTTTTACTGGCTACGTTGAGAGGAGAAAAGTGCTCAGAGAAAAGTAGCATTATGTTTATCCATTCGCGTAGTGGGATGTTGTATCTACCTGTAGATTTTTCTTCGTGTTCACAGATTATCTAGAAAATGAGTGTACCGTGAGGGGTGTATTTATTGAAATAAGAACTAGGGAGCGTCTTTCCAAGATTTAATGGATTTCAATCTTCTATACTTGTGGGAAGAATTATCTTTTAAAATTGTCTTGAGAAGGTATTCAGCAAATTAATTTTATGTATGTACAGAATCAAGAAACTCTATAAAAACATACCAATAACACGAAAAAAAAAAAAAGAAAAACAGTTTGGCTTTGTAATTAGCCATAGAAAAATATCCAGTTGACCTGTGTAACATCCTCAATATCAGTTGAACAGTTGTAATTAAGCGACCGGATATCACAATGGCTCCCTATTATAGTTCGGCTCTACGCTCCTCAGGGGTATCGTGGAAGGCGGTAGAAGCAACAATCGTGCTCCCGAAACCTTCCGATTATTGCCGAACCATCTACCCACTACACCAGCTAAGAAAACTGCGTCTGTTTGTTTTACCGTTCCCAGAAATGTAATGAAGCTACAGTTAATACAAAATGTTACACAGATTTCGGTTAATATTGTTGTTGATTTTAGCCACAACGTAAAATCACAACTTGTGCTTAGACACCGCCATTTTGCGGCAGCCATGAAGTGACGTGGAACTGAAATTGTGGGCAAAAATCCTGAATTCTGAATCGCAAATCGAAAATTAGCACCAATTGAACAGAATAGTAACCGAGCAGCATAATGCAGTGACATTCTCACTGGGACGTGAATGGGGCCAACATAATTTCATCACATCAATTTTAGTTCCTCCATTTTAGTGCATTATGAACGCAACCAAGCAGTAAATGATGTCTACAAAGTTACAATCTGCTCCGTAAGAGCTTACAATAAACAATCGTAATTAATCGGGTGAGATACAACAATAGATCCCTATTAAACGAACATCGACTCAATGCTCCCCGAGGGTATCGTTCCCACAAAGCCATAGCGCTCGATTTAAAAATAGACCCCAACGATTACAACCTTCTCTTAGTGACAGGATTTTAATTGATTTTCGAGGTGACCCGACTGTTGGTCTTTCTGAATGATTATTTTCCCAAAATTCACTCGGAAAATCAACAGGTTTAAGTGTGTACTAGAAGTTTGAACTTTGTACTTGGACCTTGTTTTCGGAGAATGTAGAGACGAAAATTGTTTTTCTAACTATTAAGGCTACTTAGACCTACAGTTCGAGAGTAAGTACGTACTTACTGTTGAGAAAAATACGCTATTTACCTGGCCAGTTCTATCTGATGTTGATTTCAGTTCATTGGAAACTAGTCGATGGCTTGCGATTGCTTTTTGCTCTCACAATGGAGGCTTATTATCGGAGACTGCGAATAACGAACTCGCTATACGTTTCTTAGTATTGTGAGTTATCCAACTAGCCGTCATTCGTAACGTTACTCATGTATGTATAGTTTGGGTTGTTAAAATTGGATGACATGACATTGAGTCCCTTCAAAACAAGCTTTGTGAAATGCGAAGTACGTTTCACGCCAAGCAGCGAGTATTAGCACTAGACCTCCGGCCGTGATTGGCCATTGTCGGACCACTTACAATGGCCAATCAATGTCCATTCGTCCCGGTACTTTTTGGCTACTATAACAATCACATTTCACGTCAAATCTTTTAAGTCAAAGAATATCCATTTATTCTTCGGCTTCGTCTCAAATGTTATAAAATATAGCGTATTTAAGCGAGTAAATGGATATTTGGGAATCTCTCCCGTTAATTTTAATAGCTGAGACTTAATGTCGTATTCAGGCCACGCTACAATCATCGGAATTCTTGGTCCGTCTTCCTTTATACGGATATTTTACCCCATCCCCATAAATGGCGTCATTAAAAAGCTAAGACCGGGGAGGAAACGGAGCTACTTAAATATACTTCGCACGAATGCGCAAATTGATATAAAATACTTCATCTTTTGATATCTGCCTCAAGGATAGTCGCCCAGCTACAAAGATGTTTTATTAACACCGTATTTTATTACGCTTCAGAAAATAACGATGAGCTATTTGATAAGTTATTCTTTTGTGGAGTTAATTGTTTTGGATTTGTTGACATTTTAACTGATAATGGTTTTAATAAATAATTCATATTAGGAGATTATTCCAGCTTACTAACAATAACAATACAATAATTGTGGTACTGAAACCTGTTTCCGGGTAAAAATTAAGCTTATAATTTAACCATAAAGTCAATTGTGTCATATCGGACGTGGCGTTTACTTACTATAAAAATAGCAAAATAACGACATAGTATTTCTTTTTCTATAACTACGATTTAATTTGAACACCTTTGACGTTCAAAGGAAAACAATAAAGTACGATATAAACGAGTTACCTTGACCTTTTTAAACGTGGAGAAATGTGTAAGAATGGCCTTCAATAGGTCTTTACTTCAAGACTAAACAAATAGTAACATAGAAGCACTTACTAAAGTACTGATAGCACAGACAGGGTACATTAGTGAATTATATTACTGTTTCAACCTAAACCTATTGAATGATTAATTATAAGGAATGATAAAGCGGTCAGATAAATAAATGATAATAAAAAATATTACATTAATTTAACATCCACCTGTATCTCTTTGCACTTACAAGTTCTAGCCAATCATAACTTATTATATTTAGATGTATCTATACAGGTTGTTTATTTTTAGAAACGTGTTTATTTAATACAATAAGGTTTAATACCGATCAATTAAACGGTTGGAGTGTTTATGTGAAATTCTCAGTTGATTGTCACAGTGTCGCGGTCATTCTATGTAAGTCTTATAGTCGCGTGTCGGGTCGTGACTGGAAGGTCAATCAGCTTCAACACATAAACGATTCTTTCATAACTATGTTTATTCTTTCACTGTAATTATATAAGACTTATGGCATTTGTGGTAAACGTCTGTAATTTAGCATTTAGATACATTGAAATTAAAAAGTGAAAGTTGTGTCAAAGATTTTAACGCTTAAATTGCTAAACCGATTTTGGTTTCATAAAGATCCTTAACATAACTAATATAATAAAAGATCCTACCGAAAAATGAATTATGACAACTTAGACAATTATGGAACTCTATGAATATTCTAAGCTGGTCCATTTGGGGCATTATCCTTGAAAATCGTACGTAGGCCGACACACGTTTCACTACTTCTATTTGACGCCATTGACAGTTGTATATTCAGTTTATTTTCGAAATTCTTGTCCAAAAATAGTTTCCCAATCTCGTAAGGAGCTTAGACACTTTTTGTCATGGAGAATGAAGTAGTCAGTGGTAACGTGTGAAAGAACGATGTGACCTTATTCTTTGCAACTACGTTACCCATGTTGTCAGCGAATATGTCGTTGGTGTTTGAATTCGCACTCCATTAATTTCTTAATCTCCGTCCTTTGAAGAGGGAACATTATTGAATTCGAAAATGGAACTGCATGCTGAGTATTTAATTTTTTTTTTTTTTTTGCTAAATGAAAGGACGTTTCCTCAATATTTTTGTCTTATCTTTGCAAGGTATCGCTACTTTCATAACTTGAATATGTATAATATTTTTAAATTGATGCTAGATAATGTTGCCTTTTGTTACACGCTCGAGTTATTTATGCTCAGAACGATGTTACGTCAAGTATTTCCTTATCGTCCATCTAATTCTAAATAAAAAACTTCATAACCGCACGTGGTTCCAAGTGGTCCTAATTCGGACTCTCGGAGCCAATAAATATTAAATCCTATTTACTTGGCCCTTCTCGGAAGCGCGTGTGTGAAAATGAACGAAAGGTTAAAAGGTTTCCATCAAACAGAGTTAAGGAAATAAATGTCATCCAGCATTTAAATGAAGTTCCGCCATGTTTTTTTAGAAAAATACAACGGTGTTATATATCTGGCGCTTTCAAAGTAATTACGAGCAATTTGTCTTCGCATCTCGCTGCTCCATTAGCAATGTCATCTCCCCGAGTTGTGGTCTGTCGTTAAAATATCAATCATTAAATGTTTGCCTGAACATTTATCATAATTACTACGTCCGGAATTTGGAGCCTACTTAAGAATTTAATCTGGCGGAACATTGCGGTCGTTGTATAATCAGTAGACAAACTGCCTTGTTTTTTAAGTGTCTGGTGTCTGAGCAAACACGTGCACACGTTAGTCCAGTCGTGTTAGAGGGATGTTTTTCAACACGCCTGCCCGGGCATGACACGTGTTGCCATGAAACTATGACATGTTATGAAAGTGGAATATCTCCCCAACCCACAGGGTTGCCCCACATCGTTTCCCGCTGTGTCGCGAGCCTTCCTGCCCGTGACAACCCTGTTCATAACAAATCTCGTTTTGTTATTCTCTTCATACGGGCAGTTTGGAATTTTAATACGCTCAATGTTATTTTAGAATAGAAAATGGAGGATTTGTTATTAATTAATGTCATTATACGCTTTAATCCCGAAATTGCTTTGTCAAGTACAGGCATGAATCACGATAAGATTGAAATAATTAAGTTCGAAATTATGTTTTAATAACATTTTGGTTTTAATATGTAAAAATATATGTTGGAATTTTTGTGAGTTTATTTAACAGTGGCGATGGCGTAGTGAGAATTTAACGTTCCGCTGTGATGGGCAAAACTAATAAAACTGCGGGTGTCTTGTGGCCTCATATTTTACGCGGACCACGCGACGAGACAGCCCTGTCATTCTCTTAGTATTGTTATTAAATTTTATCACCGCAAGTTTGGAGCTCTATGTAGCCTTTGTATAACTATAGTGTCACACGTACGCCATATTGTTTTAAATGAGTCCTTTATTCGAAATGGAACCGAACTAGGTATGAAGATGGACTCTTGGAGAACATCTATTAGTCTGTTAATTCACAGTAATTGTGCAATAAAGTATAAATGCATAATTCATAGAAATCTTCACAGTTTCATGGTATGGTGGTAGTTTCTCAGTAGATTATTAAAATTATTTTTACACGGCAAATAGAAATGTATGGCCATGAATGACTAACGTTCACACCTTCATGCATTAACGCTCTTCAAAATCTAATACTCGAAATGTTGCCAGCAGCGATTTAAAGATAAAATTGAGTACCTATGTGTCTACTTGAGTACCTACATTCCTATGCATTTTAGTCATATCTGCTGCAGTATCTAGGTATAATGTTTTTGAAAATCAATGTCATATAAAAATAGAATCGTACTCGTCGAACTAACGTTCTGTTTAGGTATGAAATGAAACTAGGTGCGTCACTATAATGATTTTATTTATCAACTACTGATACCCGAGTATTTTTTCAGAACAAATGTATGAGCAAGACAAATAGCAACTGTTTACTGATAACAGCTATATTCTACAGCAAGCGCAGAACACGTTTAATGAATGAATAATTCGTATGATCAACAAATGTTATTTACTGATCAATCAAATACAAACTTTAAGTCCACAGACTAAGCAAGGAATTCTATTAAACTCTTCGCGACAAACTTCGAAGGCATCTTAACAACTTTGAAGGACTGCCTACTATTACTTAGTAAGACATTTTATAAGCTACTAATACTCTTTGCCCCGACTTCGCTCCACATCCCTAATACGGCTTAAACTCACCTAAATCGTTATCCAGTTTGCAATTATAATTTGTGCTTTGAAAATTCAAAAACAAAGAACGGAATAACGAAATAAGCAAAATAAAACAATACTAAATATGAAAGCGTATTTTCCTTTGAACTCGAGAGCTCAGCCATAAAGCGAATTCCAAAACAAATTGAACTAGTTCAGCGGGACCTACTAACATTTGCTGACCTGAGTTTTTGCCTCCATTCAAAGCAGAGTGGTGCGTCCAAAAAGAAGCTCTTAACACGATCACAGGAAATAAACCAACAATCCGGTGCGATTCGACGAACTCAACACAAAAGTAATGGTTTATAAGGTGAGCCGTGGCCCGTGGGCCCGCCGGCTAACTTTTGCAAGTTTGTATTCGATTTCGCGGTGACTCACGGACCGAATCGAACGTATCGAGCGACCACGGCACAACTTTCCGCTTTTATTGCCTTCGAACCACGCTGGAAACCTTAAAAGTAACTTACATTAACTCTAATGTACGTATAACATTCACCCTTGTACGGACTACGGAGCAAATGTTCCATGTATTCCAATATGGTGTTCGAATGAAATTGTTTAGTAAAATTTGTTGTACGGCGGACTTTATCGAGCAAATCTGAGGAATATGCCATGAGTCACGTCGCTCGCATCATGGAGGTGTACTGTTTCCAAAATGTGATAGCTGTAGTTTATAGTGTATAATAAAACCATTAGGATATGAGGTGTAGCGTTAATTTAACGTCGCGGGAGTAATAACTTTAAAAGGGACTACATGACACTACATTTGCGTTAAATGTTTACAAATATTTTTATTTCTACACTAGTTTTAAAACGATTTCTATGCCTGTATGTCTTCATAAACAGCTTGCATGGAAACAATCATTTATTAGTTGCCTGGCCAAAGTTAGGGGTTGTCTGGGTCCTTGAGCGCAGCCAATCGGAACGCACCGGTCGCCACCTGCCGTCTCGTCACAAAAACACGCGGCCCTTTCCTCTTCGGTTCTTTTGTTAAATATTTCTGGGTCTTATTGCAGGCAATTAAAAAGTATGGAAAACATCCAAAATTTTGGACAGGTAAGATGTAAAATTTTGCATTTTGGCACGTGATTTGAAATGTCTTATGCCATGCAACATTTCAATTCGCGATAATTCAGCCAATTTTTTTTGATAATTAGGTACCTGCATCTAGCTATGTCAGTATATCTGATTTGATTACCTATGCAATGAATAGCCAATAATACAACCACATGTTGCTGAAAAATATTGCGAAAAGCACCTTTTAGTAATCAAAATGGCTGATCCCTAGTACAAAATTAATGACAGAAAATAGGTAAAATTGATTGTTTTGTTGGATGTCGCTAGTTTATCATCATACCATCTAGATTCTGGCGGATAGCGGCGATTTGTTCATCGTTCATAATAACTACTGAGTACTGACTGACACACGCAAAGGACGTACGAAAGATGTAAAAACACGCAATGCACTGAAATCAATGACATTTTTATAATCTAAGAAGCAAGCCATTGATGGAACTATTTAATTGGTTAATAACGACCCACCATGGCTTCACCACGGGTACTATAAATTGACGAAAATTTAAAATTATAAAATTGTCCAATATGGCGCTCTCCTCACATTTCTCAAGCGTATTTAAAATCTCTTTTCGAATAATTTTGATTTCTAGAGGTGTCACAATGTTTAGGTAACCTTATAAATTCAAATTAAGAATATCAAGCTCAAGAATAAAAGCTCTTGTTTATACTTTATTTATATTTAAATTGTCTAGATTAAAGAAACTCAATTCTATGATTGCTGTCGATTACGATTGTGGAATAAAATTAGGCCCAGCATGGTTTATCGTAAAAAGAAATTGTGATAAATATCTCAAGTAATTTAGCCGTAGTGTAGACGTTCTTTGTAAACCCTTCCAACGGTAATTTCGGTCATATAATACCAGTGGGTATATTATTTTAATGCGAAAAAAGTAGTAGAATGTTTTATTTCGTTTTTTCGGATCGCTGGCCCCGTCTTTAGCACTTAAATGTCACTATTGAAATGGTATTTTGTAGTACTTGGCCATTAGAGTAGTGTGAGAATAATTTTAATGGCCATTTTTATCTTTGATCTTTTATAAGTCACTTTTTAGTAGATATATCATTTTGGTTGTTAAATTTGAAAAGGCTGCTTCGTTGACCGAGTGGTTGCAAGTGCGACTGCCGGGCAAGGTGTCCCGGGTTTTTTAAAACATCCTCAGTAGTAGCACTGAGTCTGGAATTGTGTCCGGTATATGGCAATATGTTCACCTTCTATTACATGGGACTCATAACATAAATAGTGATACAGTGTTACATGGTACTTACAGTGGCATTAAGTGTCGTAATGTGCACCTCTGCCTCCTTTGGGGATAAAAGGCGTGATGTTAAGCTTTTTCTTTCTTCTTCTTCTTATAATTTTTTATCGATATCAAATGCCTTAGTTACAAAACTTAGTTTTATTGTTATCTTAGTATCTATGTTTGGCCTCGTAATAATTCCATGATTAACAAGTGAAGTGATCGTCATTATAAACTGAAGATAATGATACTGTTTTACAAAGATAAGAATAATGTTACTCAATCAATTGATTCGGACTTCGCGACGTTAGATCTTTATCTTTAGGTGCTTACTTGTAGAAACTCATTGGTCACTTGTGTTCAGAACTCAATGGTCGTGAAGTTTCTCAGAAATTATAATGAAATGTATAAATGGAAGATTTCATCATTTTAGACAGCTTCACATCAAGCAATCCCATGATGATAAAAGAAGATATTTCTGTATATATAGATCTCTCCAGCAGCATATTACAGGTCTTCGTACCTGACCTTGTCAGACAACGCGGTTATCGACATTCGAATTTGATCAATGCAATGTACGATAAAGAATTTACGGAACCTTATTAAAACATTAAATAACTATTAGATATTATTTTCTTACTTCTTACTTCTTCTTACTTCTTACTTCAAATAAAGATGTACTATAGTCTATTAACCTTAAGTCTGACTGTCAATAAAAAACTGTTGAAAGCAAAACCTTTGCTAACGTCGTCGGTCACCTGTGACCCACATAGCGTTTAACGTGTTAAAACAAAACTTTTTTTAAACTGTCAAACACCGCGAGGACACCTGCGACCGCAACCTATTGTTCTTTAAATCCATATTTTGTATGTATGACTTTTTTCCTACGAGTAGGTAAAACGTCAACCATATCAAAACTTGCTACCAGTTTTATCTGAATCGGCAGTTATATGACATACAATGTCCGGATATAGTATTTCCTTATCTTAAAGAAATTCTAAGAAAATTGACGTCATACAAAATTGTTCTCTATAATCAATGTTTGTATAATTCTGTTATTTTCTTATTATTCATCCTGTTTACAGACATATAAGGAACAATACGAACTAACAATAAGTAATGGTGACTCATTTTCCAAATCGTAAACTCTTGCGCAGCAGAAAAAAAGGTTATGCGATTTTCAATCTTAGTTGCAATGTTTTAGGGTAGAAAATCGAATGTAAGACATTATGTAGTTATGTGGGTATGAATAAAATAGTGGAAATCAAACACTGGTGTGTTATTAAGTAGGTTTGTTTAACAATGGTGTGATGGTAGAATTTCCCATAATTACACAATCATGTAAAATCAAGAAAAAAATGATTGTTTCATTCATTAGTCAAGAGATCTTTGGCACGACTCCTCCAAAGTTCTCGAGTTAGATTCCCGCATCAGGCAAGACTTCGCACTCGAACTGAAATCGACGTTGTCCAAATCGCTCTTCTTGTGATTGACAACTTTATAATATTTAATAACCTCAGCCATTTGAAGCGTTTGTCGTTTAACTCGTCGAGTACCGTATTTATAGACACAATTAAAGAACAATAGGTTGCGGTCACCAGTGACCGCTTGGTGTTTGACAGTTTAAAGTGCTTACACAAACAATTACTGCTGTCGCCAGTAACTGAAAATTTGATTACATCGTATTCTTTAATTCGTTAGCAATAAAGTAGATTTTTCTATAGCAATTTATTGAGACTGCATTTGGACGCTCGCTAATAGTTCATAATTACACATCAACCTACACAAACCAGTTTATCTTGGTCTCGCTTTGTATAACATTTATTCACTTTCGACGGTCAGTTTATACTGGTTATTTTGTACTTGATGTGTCGTTTGTACTTAATTAATGGAAGTAATGAGTCATCTCATTCACAGTTTCTGCGACTAGCCAAGGACTTGTTGACACAGTTATTAAAACTACTATCGCTGCATTTCGTTGTTAATTAATGTAAGTAGTTTAAATTCTTTGTATTATAAAGTATACTATAATGTACTTCTAATTCCCTTAATAGGGTATTTTCGGTTACCGGATGGTGCAAATGTCGAGAGATTTTTAGTCCAATCACAGCAGTTGTCAAAAATATTGAACGTCCAATGCGGTGACAGTAGCTAATTCCCTATGGGACGAAGAATTAAGTCACTGGCGCCCTCTAGAGAGCAAAAGTATGGTAGTCCACATTCATCAACAGCCCGTAACTGTTCTCTGATTGACTATAACCCTTTAATACAAAAGAGGGTTTGCCAAAATAACCTTCGTGCGTAGCAGGCTGTCTGGTGATAGCAATTAAAAAAGTTCAAAGAGTAGTACCTACTACCCGATATTCAAGAAAAAAAAATCAAGAAATGGTCCAATCAATCACCCTAATTTATTCTCCGGAAAGTTTTATTTTTCCTATTAACAATTTACAATGTTAAAGCGCAAAATTATCTGGGCTTCATCGTATTATGGCACAAAAAAGAAAAATAAAGCCTTCCTGTATCGGAAAGACGACATCGTCGAGTTTCCGCCGCTTGTTCCGTAATATCATTTAAAACGTTTAAAATCTGGCGGGTAAATAATTTTGCAGCCAAAATAAAGACAAATAGTTTTTGTTTAATGAGAGTGTGGGGGAAACAAATACGTTAAACCGTATTCTGCGCGCCATTAATTGTTTTAGAGAGAGACGTGATTATTCCAGCTCGGTATTTATTTATTCAAATGTGGTTATGGCCATGCTTGAAAGTTTAGCCAACGTGACTAATTGCGCGGGAATCCTAAACGTCGCGTCGTGTCGTTGGCGGCATCGACAATGGCGGGCTATTCCGCCATATTCGAAACACGTTCGAAAATCGAAGCGTCTTTTAACGTGTCTGGATATTCAAAATAGTCGTTGTAAAAAAGCACGTTTACGTGTAATCGGAACGGTAAAGTAGCCATGTTGGTCCCGACGACGACTAAAACCGGTTTTAGTCGGAAAGTGGAGCGTTGCCCTCATTCTGTGAAGTGTGGTTACGATTTGATTTCTTGTTGAGCTTACGTTCAATCAATGGCTGTTTCAAATACTGTTATAACTTCTTATAATCGACATTATCAATACGAAGGCGCACTTTAGTATTTAACGTTATAATATAAAAATATTCACTTGATAATTACTTGAACATTTTATCGTAAACGGTTGATTGTTGAGCAAAACCCTGAGGTTAATAGAGAAAGGTTCAACAGACAGGTACTTGAGTAACGAGATTTTTTATTGTTATTTTTATAACAGTAGCGTTGGCTGATTAAAAACGCTTTCTCTATTAAGTTAGGTAAATTTTAAAATCATTTAGGTGTTTGACAATATCTTTAAACGACAATAACTTTTGTAAGCATTAATTAGTTTAGTAGCAATATTATCTTAGTTACCGAATCTGTAAGCGCAAGCGTTGTGGGATTCCACATAGCAATTTTTATCGAACAGTGAACTGTCATTATCTATAAATATATTTTTTTCTTTTTTTTTAAACAAAAATACGCGTCCTAATCACTCCGTACACAACAACTGTGTTGAAAGCCTAAAGTAGTGTTTAAGCACACACTACTAAAATAATAATTTAGATTTTAGACTAAATGAATAAAGAAATATGTTCTATAATAATAAAACTTTAGTAGATAGCTATACTTTACCATTGGTTCTACTAACCACTAGAACAGTATCGTATTGCTCTTGTAAACACAATTATACACTTGAAGTCCTCTCGAGTTTGATCTCAGTCGATACAGCTATCATTTTCATTAGCTATAGCTCCTTTAGCAGCCACAGTTATGGGTCATCAAAATATATAGCATACTTAATCTTAATAAATACTCATAGACCATGAATCTTCATAAGGATGACTTTGACCATCCCATAACCCATCATTTCTATTAATTATATGTATATTTATATCATTTGTTTGTCCGTGACTCCGGCTAAGCAAACAAAGTATGTTGGGGAATAAATATCGAGGGCTCTTTTGTTATTTATCCTCAATAAACATGTTTTTAACCGCTCCTTCTGTTATTGTAATCGGGATTTCAATTATTCATAAGAAGTAATTCATTGATCGTCCATTATGTATTCAAAAGGTTGGCTGTATGTTTTACTTTTTCTGAGGTAGGATTTGGACGATCCCTGGATATTGAACGAGTGAGGATAACCCTTTACGCTAAAGGTCTTTTCCCATCTATCTTGGGGTCAGCAAATAGTGTGTAATTGATTGACGAGGAACTCAACTTGCCGCGTCGCGGGTCGCGGAATGCTGCTCATGAATATGAGCCCCTAGTATGGCTTGAAACTAGTCGAGTTCCTGGTCAAACAGTTACGTGAGTAAGCCGAAAACATAATAATTAATTAGTATGTCTCAAGAAACTTTTAATATTAATAAAATAAAGCTTTTAACATGAAATTCTCAATCAAACAATAAGGGTAGTTCAAAGACTTCATAAAAATATTCTTGGCCCGCTTGCTTCAATAAAAAGAGGATAAAATTGAAAGATTTACGAAAGGGAACTTTTATTTAGAACTGCCCTTATCTCTGTGGCCAGGCTTATGACGCGATCTAAGTATTTTTATAATAAACTTCGCCGAGAGATATAGCGCTATCTATCGGCTACAGAAGAAAGATATGGCCCTTTTTAATCTCAGAGGCTTGCCCTGTTTTGATTAAATTACGAAAAAACCTAATGTTACTAGAGAAAATATTCTTCAAGTTAGTCTAAGTGACTTGGTAGTTACATTGTAATTTTCTATTTCAGTGTTATGGATGTAAAGTTATTGCTGCGACATTTTAGTGCTTAAATAAAATGAAATGTTATTTATATAGTCGGCCATTTTTGTAGTCGGCTACAGATCGCTGGAGATTAATTTGTTTTTCGGAACCATTATTATTTACCTTAGATTTTGTTTCTCGGAAACTGTTTCAGTGCAGAATTTTGATATGAGTGATAAACATGAATAATTACTAGTACCTATAGTACATACATAAGCTCACGCCTGTCTCCCATTTGGTAAGTAGCGACAATGGAACGCCAATTGTGGGGACCTGGAGATTTGTAATACAGGTATTCTACGCCTAACACAGACTCCAGCTCCTCGCATTGCCATAAAAACTAGATTATAAATTGCTACGATTCTTACATACCTCTTTCGCTACCTTAACAGTCATCAGTCTTTTGATACCTATAGTTTAGGTAGTTAATATATTTCTAAGAAATAATTCTGTATATCGTACTTACAAGTTATAACATGGCTATAACTCTGCCCGCCCCATATCCTGTGCGGTCGTAATTTATTACGGATGGGTATAAATATTAAACTCCATCTTTAAAATGACTGCTTTAAGCCGCCGTTCCATAGGATATTGCCCAATTTCACGCTTCCATATTTAGGTAAGAGCTTGTTCAGACGAAGCGTTTACACGGTACCCGCGCGTTGTTGTGAGCTGAACAATACATGCACAAACAATGTAAAATTGGAAACACCCTTGTCGTGTGTAGGACAAAAGTGGCGAGATAGGATTAAACGCGAGAGGATCCATTAATGTACACTGTACTGTGTACTGAAGCAAGAAACCTTTTATTAAGATTTGAATTTAATCTTAATTTGATTGAGGTACAACATCTTATGTGGTAGGATAGTATTTAGTATTCCTTGATTGTTTTAAGTACTTATTTTGGTATGTTCTCTTCTCGTTTAATGAATTTCCAGCATTTAGCCAGACGACAAGTATGACACGGTCAAAAATAGTGTAAATATAATTATTTTACTTACTTTCTACACTAAAAACTTTTTCCATTATGTTTTCCGAATCTATTGCCAATGGTAAAAACATTCCAACAACTCGTAAAACATTTTTATTTCGTGCCAATCCTGTCATGATCGGATTGACGTGATAAGTCGCGTTTATGTCAAAACGCGTCACCGCGTCGTGTGTACAGGCTCTTAGGAGTAAGTAGAAGTAAAAAGGCCAGCACATAAGTCACGATTATTGATTACAGTTACTTCTAGTAAACAACTTTACTGTGGCGAGCTTATGACGGATGTGTGTTCTCATTGTCGCACTTACCATGCCATTCATGGATCTGGGTGCGTCTTCTAACGACGACAACTCACAGAGAAACTGACAGCTTCTTCTTCTTCCTAGTCGTCTTCTTCATTACTGAAGGTCGTGTCTAGTCTGGTGCACGCGTCACTTGATGTACAACCCTCCTCCAAACGCCCCTGTCCTCTGCGGTCTTTATGGCTTGTGGAACTGTCAGGCCGGTGAGGTTTTTTACAGCATCCAACCACCGGGTAGGTGAGCCACCACGAGGTCTTTTCCCGTTAACCCGACCAACAACCACAAGCTTCTCTAGATTGTTGGGGTCTCTACGCGTATCCTCTAAATCCATTGGTGCGACAAACCGCTTGCGACCCACCAATGGTTTTTTTAGTGGGCCTTGTCTGTAGAAAGACGCCCTACCCAACATTTTGGATTTAGTTCTTCACATTAGCGACGGCTTCCTGAGTTTGGGAACTTGATTTTGATAGGTCGTGGTTCAGACAACTGAGAACCACAGCTCTAAACCTTTGAAGACCTGCTACAAGCCAAAACCAAGCGTGGCGATTATGGCAAACCCTGTCTTCAAAAAGAAAGACTTCATTGAGCAGTGAAGAGATATTCCAGTTGTAATTATACTTAAATGAATCGAATGTCAACTAATGAATCGATATAGTAGGGCAATAAGAATGACTAATAAGTAATAACCCCCCACAAGGTAGGTACTACAATACTTTGTTATTGTAGTGGAATAATCGCTGGTATACACACTGTGTCCATACAAACAAACTATGAGACTGCGGTTACAATTATGTGCATGTGGTGACGTCATTATTGTGTGGCTATTGATACATACCTATACAATGATAGCGTACATATATAATTTACATCGTGAGCAATATAAACATGAAAATTGTGAGTTATTTGTCTCAGAATAGATGTAGGAGTGGAGGACGTCGTCATCTGACACTAATTTGGGTATATCAAGTTTCGATACCGTATTTATAGTAAGGTTCTAGTTTGGAGAAGAAACTTAATCGAAATTTGAATTAATCTTCTTCCGAAGACTTCTTAAGGTACCTAACCGTCGGCATTGTAGGGTAGGCAATACCTCTAAAGTTACAGAAGTCTACGGACTTACGATTTCCTACTGCCTCCATGACACGGGTCGTTGAGCTACTGTTGAAGAGAGCCTTTAGAACGTTCCCTCCGTCATCAATAAACGATTGATGCTCAATCAGTTTCCTACAGTTTCTTCTACTAAAATTATCCTACCGTGTCTTATAAGGCAGTGGAAACATACAGAAACGGTGATAAAAGTGAGTGGGCCTTATCTTCAGTTTTTATGGTGCATTGCGTCGTGGGCCCGTCACTAGGCAGGTAAGGAAGTATTGTACACATCAAGCTATGCAGAACCAGCATAACCTGACCTTTGAATGCACGGAAAGATCTAATAAAGCGAGACCATGGTAAACAGGTTGTGTAGTTCGATGTCTGTACGACCAGTATACTTTGTTACTTCAATAAGTGGGTAGGTAGTTAGGTACTAGCGCAATGATCATACGGTTCACTTGAAATTATAGTGTAAGGTTTACGACTGAAGGTATAAAGTGCTTTGTGCCGTAGTTTACATGGACGTTTACGTTTTTGGTTACGAAGATGTATTTCTATTTGTCTTCGGTTTTAGGGATGTTACATACCGGAGGTGTTGAGGCAAGAAATGTGTTTTATTGCGTATTTTTAAGAGTATCCGTGATTATGATAACATAAATGCCTTGAATGTTTAAACGAGCTCTTAATTCTCAACTGCAAGGTTGGCGCAGTGACCGAGCAACCGACTGCCGCTCAACGTCTAGCGGGTTCCATTCCCGCACGGAGCATCTGTTTGTGTGAACCACAAATTGTTGTTTCGGATCTGGGTGCCATGTGTATGTGAACTTGTATGTTTGTAAACGGACTTACGACACAGGAGACAACCCTAGAGTGGGGCAATCTTTTTTTTTAAATAGGTAATAATTCTCACATTAGTCACACATATCGGTACACTTAATGAAAGGAGCAAGCCATTACAAAAGTTTACCATTTATGTCCTACAATCCTACACCATAAATGGTCTAATATCGTAGAAATACGTTTTCAAAAACTATTTACAAGTAACTTACATAACATATTCTAAGTACAGTCAAACAATAAATCGTACACGCGGCTCGAAATCAAGCTACACAAATCCAGGATATCATGGTCTCATCTTGTATGAACATTCCATACATTCAGCGCTCAGTTTATACTGGTTCTGTATAGCTTGATTTGTGTACAAAATAATTTACGACTTCTAGACAGGATGTGAGCACAAAAATTACGTATTTTGCATACAAATGTGTTCCAGGACTGAACATTATCGTGTCTTACGTACCAGGGTAACATACTTTCACGTAGACATTCCTAAACCTATAATTTGTTGGCGTGATATAAAAAATTGTATGCTATCAGCCGGGAATATGGCTTCGAATTGTGTGTGTTGAAAATCTTAGTTACGGAAAGTGTTTCTTTGTGTTTTATGGACTTGCGAATAGTTGATTCAATTTTTTAGTTTTTATTCTGAAAATCGTAAAGAATTTGTGTTTGTTTTTGGGGGAGGACTTGGAGGATTGAAGGTAGGACATAATCAAAACATATCCGAAGGAATATAGGTATAATCTCTTTGTAAAATAAACAACATATTATCTGGTTGCGATTTCTCTAGAGGACGCCGATCTGGCCTGTCTATCGAACGTAAAACAAAGGCTGTTAATGTATCATTTGACTATTTTGTCATCTTCGTGGAAAGTATTTAATAATAAAAAGTGCATAATGTGTTTAGCAGATTATAATTCTAAAACTTTAACCTGTCCGGTACACGCGAGACGCATTATATTTCCTATTGTGTCTTAACTATATACCGGCAGTCAAGAGGTTAAGGCATATGCATGTTAAAGAAAACACTAAAAATAATCGTAATCGCTGACAAGTCTTGAGTGCACAGAAAAGAAATTCAAATTCGCTTAAGTAAAAAATAGTTAATTTTCCATTAAGTGTTGGCTTAGGGCCGGGGATTTATCAAATTGACGTGTTAATTTGTATGAAACTATGTCGTTCAACTGCATACAGATTAAGCTGTCGTTTCGACATAGATTGATTAAGTACAAAGTTAAATAAACACGATAAATTAACTTCTTTGTTCGAGAAATGTTCCTATATTACCCTGCTGAGGCGTTGACTTTGATTAACTTATTTTGTGTCAAGATTTCTTGATATCTAAGTGTGTTTTATTGTATTTTATTTACCATCAGAATTACGGACACAATAAACTCCGGAGGGTAATCAAGGAATATCACGGAATACTTTTTATCTTAGCGATATTATGGCAGAAGTCACTCAAATATAATAATTGCGTAATAAAAAGATCCCTTAAACAAAACAACAAACCAAGTGTGGTCCCAATTAAAACAAGCTATTTTCTCGCAGCGGTTAGCAACCCTGCCATTTGACGACACTCCATAACCCTCGTGTAACTGAAAGGGGTAACAACGGCCCTTCATTACCCCTTACCCCTTACCATCCCTGAACTGTAAACATAAATCACAATTCTTTAACATAAAAATCTCATCGCATTCATTACTTATACATATAAACGAGTCTTACCCTTGTCAATTAGGGTAATAAATTTATACATATGTGTTCGTATCCTACCTTTGGAAAATTAATGTCGGTTTTCCATAAAATGAGGTCGTTGTTAAGATGCAGTGTTTAACAGTTTGTCTGATAGATGTCGTAAATGTATTAAAGTGATTAAAGTCATAATGACAAATAAGATGTAAGGGCGTGCCGACTGGCCCAGGTTTTGTTTGTCGTCTTTAGTCGACTGTGGCGTTCATAAGGTTAATGTATACCAAATATATGTATATCGTTATGGTATACCAAACGTCTTAAACCTTTAAAAACGTATCTGGGAGACTAAAGTTAGCCAATACGACCACTTTCTCAAACGTACGAAATACATGAAACAGTTAAAAAAAGAAGAATTAGACCAAAAAGATCCGTAGTTCCTACTTAAGTATCTAGATAGCACTTTTCTAATTAATAGCGGTAGTAACAAAAAAAAAAAAACAAACGAAAAAACCAAGAAATTGATGGGCAAAGTTAATTGGGAGAAATTAAAAAGTGTTTCAAATTGATCGCCTGGAAAATTGGTGGTCATAAAACCGAAATTTTTAGTAGATAATGAAGTAAACCTAATGATAACTAAAACTAACGTCTTTATTGGATGGAAGAATATTTTGAGACAGAATTATCTTTTTGGTTCGGTTTAGTTGATGAGTAAAAGAGATAAAATAATTTTGAAAACGTACGCATGCAATCATTATACTTTTGAATATATTAAGCTGAAGAATTTGTTTGTTTGTCTGTTTGAACATGCTAATCTCAGGAACTACTGAACTGATTTGAAAAATTCCTTAATTTGTTAGTCCATTTATCGATGAAGGTTATAATACATCACGCTACGATCAATGGGCGCGAAATTACGCAGAAGTAGTTCTGAAGATATGAAGACTGAAAGGAGGTTTGAAGGAGATATCGCATAGTTATTTATAGGGAGAACGTTAGCCATAATCCCCATGCTTGGAGATCATAGAGGGTACTGGTGGTTGGAGGTAAGAATGCTGTTCTCGGTGACTAGTTTATATTCGTACAAATAGCTATACTATGTATATCTGCGAACCCACAATGGTGAATGAAATCAAGGAAATATAGTATGAAAGCTGAGTTACATATTTTCTTTCCTAATTTATGATCTTTTCGTGATACACATACTTTCAGGTTATATTTTTGACCACAAAATTCACGTAGCCAAACCTGTAAGGTAGTTGATTCTCAGATAAAAAAGGTCAACGACCCACGTAGGTACATAATACCTTGAATTCTTAAAACAAACATGGCCGACAAGGAAATGTGAGGACGAGGTGGAAATGTAATATTTCTTTAATAAACGTAAACAGTGAAAAGTAAGGTACTAGAAAAATATCAAATCATGGTTACTCAAACTCATAATTTTCTCACTGCCTCATTGGCCGAATAGTCGCAAGTGTGACGGGCAAGGGGTCTCGGGTTCGATTCCCGGGACGGGTAAAGTATTACTAGGTTTTTAAAAATCTCAGTAGTAGCACGGAGTTTAGAAATGTGCCCGGTATGTGGCAATATGGCTCACCCCGTATTACATAGGGCCTCATAACATAAAATAGTGAAAAGTGGGTATTACATTGTACAGTAGCATTGAGTGCTCTATGTGCACCTCTGCCTACCCCTTTGGGGATAAAATCGGCGTGATGTTATGTTATAATTTTCTCAAACCCATCGAAGAGTGCTGAAGTAAACAAAGTATAGTAATAAACATGATATTTGTATGATGTCCCAATAAGTTTGCCAGGCGCTGAAATGCTCCCAAGACACCGACACCAGCTAATTCGCCACTGTATAACACCATCACGTACGAGGACGTCTCATGATGAATCGCTCTCAGGGATATTACAATTTTCGTCCTTTTAATAAAAACGCTCCTATTTGCTCTTACAAAGCCGTTATTAGTATTCCTTCCGTCTTCTCCAATAATTAAAAAATACACACACTTTTTGCAATAATTATCTACTCCTGTCGCCATTTATTTGTCCTATAATAAAGTATTGTTCGTACACAAACTCACTGAACATAATTAGATTAAGGTATGCAGCCGAATTTACAATTTATGTTTTCGAGAGGAAATGTCAACTTTGATATAGGTCCCCAAACAAATTACTAACAAACCTTCATAAAAGTCAAAACAAATTTTACAACAAAATCTCTGAAGCGAATACATAAAAGGAGTTTGCTAATGCATAAAAGTACGAGTTATTTGAGAGCAAAAATTTTCTTTTGTACTTACATACTAAGGGAGGACAACAATTTCGACTCGTAACAAAGTTTGACAAACTTGGGCACTAATGCGACATCTCGTTTAAACTTGAGTCGTCCAATAGTTCCACGTGTCATTATACATAGCTTGAATTATTAAAGTGCGCCTAACATTGTTATAATGTCGTAGGAAGACGGTCCTAAATTATCGACCACTTATTAGAGGTAACTCAATCGCCTGAGGCAACGAAATCGATACTCCGCCACTGGCTAGAACCCGCCCTCCAAACCGATATCGATAGTTGCTATATTGTTCCTGCAGTAACTATTGCACGGCACCAAGAAGATAGGCATCGATAAACGGGTATACCTTTCTAACTTTCTGCAACACTATCGATAAAATTTGATCATTATTTCTCGTTCGAATTCGATGTTTCTCAATTTAGGATCTCTGTATCCACTGCACTATTTGATCGGGACTACAATTAAATAGGTACGTTACTATCAAATACGGAATCTTTAGTTTCCAATCCAATTTGTTGGAATCCCTTGCGTGTCTTAGGGGGAGCGATTTATTTTGATTATAACTGTTCCAGCGGTAGAAAACAAGCTATAAATTAACACGGACGACTTAATTAGCCCGCGTGTTTCCAATACCATTAGCGGTACGCGATGACAGCTCCCTGATTCGAAAAAGAAATTGATGTAATATCTGAAAGGGCGTTGCCGAAATTAATGTTGCTTCTCTGACAAATTGGCAATGGGAAATATGAGGGGATTTTAAATAATCTGACGCGGCAAGGTGATGCCATCCTTGCCTACACGGTGAAAATTTCCATATTATCAGATTTTGCACACTCCTGATCCTTTTATCATATAACTGCTCTCATGTCAGCGACAGAGCTCGTTCGAGGATAAAGTAGAAAATGGCATACGCCAATTCTGCTTAAGCTGCCAATGAGAAACTGGTGGGACTTCGCAGGGGGCTTAAGACTACTTAACATCACTTAACGCATTTACTTAAGGAATTTTGAAGCACACGTTGAGCTGCCAAAAATTACTTATGATATAACAGGCTTTAATAGGATTAAAATTTGCTGCGTGTCAACTTTATTAAATTGTATTGAAAATTGTTAATTTGCGCGCGTTGTTTCTGAATACTTGGAAATTTTCTCAGCGACATGTATTTGAGAAATTTGGATAATATTTGTGTTATAGAAATTAACTTAGATATACAGACACGAGATGCAAGAACTCAAAGACTCATTAAAGGTTTAAATTCTATAATTTCTCTTCAATTTGGCACCGTGCTTGAGATCGTTAATTATAGTAAGTGCAGCGGTTGTACACACTGCGCATAATCACAAGCTGTTAGCTTGATATGTGGGGTGACGCCACACGGAATTGTAAATGTACAAAGCGAGAGGACAAAGTCATAAGCAATTTTATTTTCTGCTACTGTCCGATTCATAATTTAGTAGCGGGATAGTGTTGAAGTTGAAATGCACATACGCCACATACATTTCAAATCAACTGTTCTTCTACTTTAGTCTGGCGTTACGAATCGGGACAGTTGGCCAGAATTTTGGGTTTTCGAAATCCCGGATAGCTTCGTGTGCACAATGTTTATTCGGAGCGGATACATACGTTCAGTAAGATATTCAATACAGGAAAAGTCGGGATCGCAAGAATTACGATCGTCCCTTCCTGGTGCGAGTGCAAGTAACCTTCTTATTGATTTCCTCAATATTTTACTCCGTATTTTATCTGTGTTTAATGTATGCTTTCACGAAGAATATTTGAAAATGTATTTTTAAGTTTTCGCTGCATTTTGGGTTAAGTGAAATCTTTGAAACGAAGAATATCAATCGATCATAGAACTGATAGAACTGTTCTTTCATTTAATTTTCGCTGTATGTTTTGAAAAGTAACTGATCAATTAAGAAACCATTATTGGTTGTATGTTTTATTTACGATAGAGGTTCTGGTGTAAATATAACTTCTCTGGCCAAGGACCATACCCCAATTATTATTTAATGTATTCTATTATAGTAAAAACGCTTCAATTTTTCGTCGTTTAAGACTTGTTGCTTCCCATCTTCAGTTAGCAAGTTATGCGAACGTGAATGCCTTTGCGTGAAACGGTTCCTTAGCACGCGAGATTTCACAGACTGTTTACCTTAATTAGACCTCTGCGTTTATATTAAGGGCCGTGAAAAGCCGCGATAATTGGCACACGAGGTTCTATTGATATTGAGACATTTTTCTTGGAAATTATAACCACAACGGCTATTTTTGATTTGCATGTTGTTATGGCCCTTGTTTATGACAAAGAAATTCCTTCTAAAAGCGACTAGCTTTCAGGGTGATAGAGTAGACTTATGGAGTTGATTTTTACCTCACTAAAACGACCTAACCTAAAAAGTCCCTATAGAAGGGCACCAGGTAATCTAAGCAGATAATATTATGGTCCCAGTACCCTTCTAGCAATGCAATTCTCTGTTAAATCCGCAGAGAAATTCGCTCTTTCACACAGTCACGAGTTCATCCATCGAAATATGAGCAAGTTATGGAAATCCAACGAATGTGTGCGAAGGCGTGCGAAAATTGCGACCGTGTAAATCAGTACACGGGAACGTTATTTTGCCGTACGAAATAGGTACCTACCACGAAATTCGTATTATTTACCTTATTAAGAACCAGACGCGTGTAAATGAGTTTCTTTTTGACCTTCAAAACATCGAAGTGTTTGACATAATTACAAAGGAAACTACAACAGTGTTTGGATATAATACCATTCTTTTGATGGCTATTGAATGAAATTTAGATTCATATTGTGTAAACCTATTGTTAGTCATGCACGCAATATTTAGCATACTGTGTCCGTAAATTGCTTTTAATATGGTACTTAAAAACTAGCTAATTTTCTACCGCCTACCGTTTATGGTGTAATTGCGTGGGTGTGACAAACTTCTCTTTTTTGAAAGGCATTCCTGACGGACTTACTGCCCATGTGGTAACAATACCATGTGCTATACAATCACGCCATTTCATTTACCATAACCGCGAACATTATTATTGCTCTTAGTAACAAAAGAAAACCGAAAGATGGTTATGTAGGTATCAACATTGACGTTTTAATCCTGTATTCTGGTTACAAAGTCTCCAAATTCGTGAACTTCTGCACCTAAAACTTTAAATATTAACTCGATAACTCCTGTTTCTATCTCCCAGCCCTTGAGGATAAGAAAGGGGCATAAAACCTAAATTCAAAGGGTCAACTGTAAATGGACAAGTAAAATGGAAGATCCAAATAGCACGAAAAAGTTTTAATGTGTTCGGATATAAATCGGGCTATTTGTCTTTATAAGCTTCCAGGGTGCTGGTGGGAGACGTGCACGAGGGTGACTGACACTCACAAGATGTTTATACGAGTTTGTATGTTACTTGTGAAATATTATGTCATGAGTGCTACGGCTTTTTGAGAGCCTTTCGAGGTTTTCATCATGTTTATTTCGATGTTTAGTCGCATATTTAAGTATTTTATTATGTTTGCTAGCTATATCGTTGACAAAGATTTTTTGTGTTTATCAAGGTCAGAAAAACCTACGTGTCGTTTAACTTAGTTTAAATTTTGCAGATAAACATTGAAAACAGGTCACCACAGTCCACAACGAACACAATAAAAAACACGATGACGAAACAACAATAAAAGTAACACGATCACAACATTATGAAACGTGGGAGTTAGATGAACAAGCTATATTGACCTAAACCCACTTTATTGTATCAGATTCAACATGAATACTTGATTAGGTCACCGTTCCTAACACCTGTGCCGAGTCTAGAAATAAGAATTTTCTAGCTATTTTACTTCACACACAAACCATCATTGTCATAATATCAGACATTAGTAATCCTTTGTGTTTTAAAGGTAGCGTAGGTGTCTTTTTAGGACAAGGGTCTCCTTTGTAATTCAAATTGTCTGATTTGAAAAGGTTCCCAAATTGGAATATTTAGAATGTTCTAGCAAAAACTATTTACCGCCCTGTGAGTCTGGATGTATCCTGTCTTTGGCGGATTTTATGGGTTTGTACTCTTTGTAGATACCCACAAAACGGTCAAACCGTATCGATTTTCTTTATAAGCTAAAATGCCTGCTTCTCACTACATGGAATTATTAACACCGTTGATGTTTTATGCCTCTGTCGTTGCTTTTAGGAATAAAGGCGTCACATTATAGCCTAATGCCCCTCATCTTCCATATCAGACTTTGCGATACTGAAGAGTTCCCATTAAGTGTTTCTACAAACTCTTGAGAGCCCAAAGTTGAGGGGTTATTTTATTCTCCGTGACTTAAACGTACCCCAGTTATTATCTTTACGAGGGGTTGAAAGCTCTCTCACTTTTTATTATTGGCTTTTATATTGTGCTGTGGCGTACTTAACTGAAGTCGAGGTCAGACCGAAGGGCCGGTAGGAAACAAAGCACTTATTTCGTTACAATTGTTATACACTCTAAACTTTTATTTGTTGTACCCTTACAGACTGGCTCTTTGATCTGGTGATTTTTATACCAGCGGAGTGACAGGGTTTGCTTTTGAGATCGTCATACATCAGTTATGGTGGTAATCTAAAAGACGAGCATGCTTTATAATACTATTCGTACAAGTCATGGAACAAAGAGTTTCCATGACAGCGAAAAAGATAACGCAACACCCAGTGGTTTTTGAAGTCACCTGGATTTTATAAGGTTTGTGCTGACCACATCCCAGTTGAGCAAGGACGAGAGAAATAAGCTTGCAGAAAGTCCTTATATTTTGTGATCCGTTACAAATTGGGTTTTTTGTTGAAGGGTTGTTTGTGCTCTAGTTGGAACCAATTATTTTTAATGTATGCGACGTGTGGGACACGTTAACCTTTATAAACTTTAGTGTTGTGCTATTGTAGTGCGAGCCGAGGGCTGTACTGTTTTATTCTAACGCTTCTAACTCTAGGGAGCTATACTGCCCTGTATTTCCCCGTCTATCTTTGACAGCCATGATGAATGGGTCGTCTAGAACAGTTTTATCCTCTTCACAAATTAGTCCTCAGTTGGATTCCTTGTAGTATTAAATGTTCGTGTCCTTGAACTTGGTAATGTCGGCATAATAATGAGGTAATAATTCTACAACTCTTCTCCCCACAGTCTCTGATGAGTAATTATACAATTAATTCAACAAGGCACCTAATATTAAGGCCAACGTTGGAAGTTTGTTTTTCCTAAGAAATGAGAAACAATGAGAGTTGTTTGTTAAGAATTTTCTAGAAGTTTTAAAGCAGCTGTTGTTTCTTATTAATGTTACACTGTGATGTTGTAATGTATTGATGATGTTTTCGCTTTTATGTGTTAAAATTAGATATTTTTGTGGAGAGAAAAAGCCTATTATGCTAAAAGAAAGATGGATCAGATGTCGTATCCATTTATCGGTTGGCGTATGTACTATACCAACATATACTGAGCTGTAGAATAAGCCAGCTTGAAGATATTTAATCAAGATCACGTTCTTAATTAAGACCAGATAACTAAGTACATAAAGAAACGTTATACTATTGGTAACCACTGTGTTACGCGACGCTTATTGCATGTATTCCGTCCTACTCTTGCATAACAACATTCCGTTTCATGCAGCAGCGTGCATAATTGCATTTATACTGAGCGCCAAGGTCAAAACTATCGCGGTTGAATGCAGCCGACATAGATACTTGTTTATGATCATTTTAAACGATGTCTAGGTGCAGTTTAAATTACATTTAAATAATTATTTGTCCTTTTTAACTATCATTATTATCAAAAGTCCGTGAAGTCTAACGGCTTTGGGCGTCCTCTTCCTTAGAGGGTTTACCAAGTGTGGAGATGGTGTTCAGCTGGGTAGGCTGATTGAAAATGACACTTTAAAAAGGTTCAGGGTTTATCGAAAAGCGCTTCACCACGTCTGGATTGAGTGTGCTATGTCTCAATTAGCTTACTAAACGTAAATGATTGGACCCACGAATAAGTGTTTCTGTCACTCCGCTCTAGGTGCGTGCAAGTAATAATCAAGTCGCCATTTACAACGGATGTGGTCCATTCCAGTCCAGCCATTACCCAACCTGACTTAAAATATGAATAACAAAATGAACAACTTATGAAATAAACAATGTTTTACTAAAATAAAGCTCAAGTTTGTATGCGGCAACGGCATGGACATTCAACAATGCCGGAACATATTGTTAGCAAAATACACATAATTTTCAACCTAGAGTACACAAATTCAAAATTTTCTAACAATGTCGAGTTTGTGAAAGTTAGAATACATTATATTTGTCGTGTTGAGTTCAAGAACAAAGTAACGGCTGTGATTCGTGGCTCTATTTATAAGATAAGGCCTTGAGTGACACATTAAAGTCCTTTTTGCTGTACCTACAATGACGCTTTTCGTTTTGCAGCAAAAAATATCGTGTAGTCTCGTATTTTTTCAGATTGAAACGTTTATTTAAAGTGGGTCATTAGCAGGAGATAATTTGAGTGGAAAATCTGTTGTATAAACTGGAAGCTGACTCAGTTCCTGTGACACTTCACCTTGTTAACAGAGTCACGGTATCTGATATTATAAGAACGAAAGCTACATTTTCACCCTTAATAATGTAATTTGACAGACTGGACAGGCGGACTTTTAATACCTATCAGAAAATGACATGATTTTTCCTTTTAGAAATAAAAATACGTGTACGGAACTTCGGTTCCTAATGTCACATAGCATATATAAAGCTGACAGTGACTAGTGACTTAACTAGGAAGGACATTGACTCCCATTTCAGACAACGCAATCGTGCCATCTTTAATTTATGGTTTGTTTATGCTTTTTAGGCGTAATAAAACAATCTGGTTGCGATTCAGTCTTGTTGCTGCCACTGTACATTTAATTACAGTTGTGTAACAGTGTATTAATTCACAATAACAATTGAGACTTGTCACGGCTGCCCGTTCTACTTGTAATTTAATAGTTCCACCTTTCTCTTTCCTAGTTTAGTTACTGCTCCCTTCTCGATTTTCTGTTTTTATTATCTTATTCTGTGACTCGAAAGATACTTGATTTTTAAATTAAGCAGTGTTTTTGTAAATTTCTTTGTTCCTGAATTAATGTTTACCGCTGTTACACACGTTAAATTGTCTGTTTTTATTTTTTTACATTCTCGACCACCGTTTAAGCCTTTTGATACTCGGTCGGCTTTCAGTTCGCTTTGTTTCTATTCTTATTTAAAGGATTGCGGAAACTTGTCGTGTCCTTTTTGGGAGAACCAAAAAATTGGGACTGTTTAGAAAATATTCGAAGTGTCCATGGGCGGCGCTGATCGCTTACCATCAGGTTATCCGTAAAACAAATGGTACTGATGAAGCCTTAAGTAGAAATAGTGTGGTCTATTGGCCTAAATCTAAATCACAGCTCTGAACACATCTGCTTTATGAAAATGAAGTTTTCTGTCCAATTGCATATCAGAATTATGAGGGTTGTATAATTCATATCACAATAACCACTGATGTTCGAAGAAGAGAAAAATCTTGGATCATGAGTAACAGCTTACAATTTCGGAGAGGTGCGATTCAAAGGGCTGAGATGTACTTATGTAGCTCATCTGACTGTCCTGTAATCTGGTTAGGGGTTCTTGCGTAATACACGAATAATGCCATTATGGCGTTTACGAGCATTTTCGCTGTCCCTCTGACATATTACCACGATGTTTATCGCTGTACCCGCTTCCATCTGCTATATATTACTCTTTATGATATGTTTTACCCGACCGTTGTAGGTAATATTTTCATCAGTTTCTTTTCCACATGTTTTTATGGCTGTAGCTTGAAATGAAGGACATTCCTAGAATGGGGTGGGTTGTGATTGATGCATACAAGTTACTAGAAGTGGTTAATACATGTTGGGACATTCTGTTTATACGCTTCTTTTGTGTAATAAATCTCTTACGTTTTGTTAGTGTAACAAAATGTTGTGTGTCTTCTGGGAAGATTTAGGCAAAGCGGCTCCCTAGAGAGATGTCATATGTAAAGTGTAAACGCTAGTCGATTTGAGTAGAGATACCAATAAACTGATTTGTTGAATGTCACTTTCAATTCCTCTCATTAGTTCTTCTATTCACTTATATTTAGTCGTTAGCTTAGCACATATGTAGAAGCCAATTTTCGCCAGTGAAGTTTTATAATTGTCCCTTAGAATATTTTTTGGACCTGTGAGTATTCCCACAACACCTTACCCAAACTATAACTTGTATCTAAGACCTCATAATTTACAATTAACCACTCCAACTATCAAATCAAAGAAATGTTTAATCAAATAGTTAGATACTTAGTAATGTTTTGCTCAATTGAAGTCGATTCGTCATTATGTACCGTTTCTACTTAAATGTTATTTTTACACGTTTTATCGTAACGGTAGCTATGACATCTGAAGGAAACATCTTAGTTATTTGGCAGATTGTTCGTCATATCTACAGTAACCGTTGACTATCGATACATAACATTTTTTTAAACATTCCTCCCTCTAGCATTTTCTCCTGTGTCGTGGTGCGTTTACAAACATACCTACAAGAGTACTGCCTCGTCTCGTGTGCTTCGCAATGGCTCTTAGTTTCTCGAATTAAATATCATGTTAAGTTTTTTTTTGCAATTTCGGAAATTCTCAATATTAAGACGGAGTTTGGAATTGTTGCTTATGACAATAGGAATAGCCCATACATGACACTCATAACATAACTATCTAGTGTAAAATGGGTGTTACATTGAATCCTTTGTATATTAGTTATTTCGGGTATTAAAAGGCGTGATTTTATCTTAAAAACAAATTGCTCACAACCTCAACCGGTACTCAGGTTGCGCAAGTTGAACTTTTTGAGTACACAAGTAGGTTTCGGTTCATGAATCATGATTCAACAAACATTCCGGTACCAACACAGTTCCGATCGTTTCCGAGTACCTACACAACCCATTAAATTGTTCACTACAAGTTAAAATTAGACGCGAAGCAATTTGATCTAAGTCGACCTACTTATGTTCAGACTTTTGACGAATTACCTAACATTTTGTGTCTCTTTCACGCATTGGTGCTTGATTTTGATTAGAAGGGGATGGCGATATTTTTTGTTGAGTCACAGATCGCATTGTCCGGTCAGCATCAGTGCTGACTGACTCACGGTCTCTTGCGGTCACTGAGTCATTTGAAAGATTGCGTTTAGTTTCGCTCTGAGTTATTCATCGGCGCCTGCGCACGGCCGATCAAACGATTACACACGTACACACGACTACACACCAAGCTATACATAACCAGTTTATCATGGTCTTACTTCGTATGATCTCTCTGAACATTCGGGGGTCAGTTTACACTGGTTTTTTAGTTTGATGTGTGTAGTTGTACATAGGTGGAATCACAGACTCATGTATTTTTTTTCTCAGTTTACCGTAGTAATCAGTGAGAGAAATCGCGTTACCTTCGATTATATTCGTATTTCTCATACCGTGACGTCATCGCGTCTCAATCGCAAAAATTCTCACATAATAACTTTCTGTATTTATTGTCATGAACTTCTAAATGCAGGAAATTAAGTTTGCATACAATACTAAAGCTTGTTTGTCTAGTTGACTAATGAAATTGACAATTTTATTGGCATTCTGACATACCTCCGATAAAACGTAAAGTTTTGAAACTTATGTCGCATGTGAATTAAAACGAATCTCATTTAAAATCAGTAATTCTGAATCACATTTCCTTCATATTACAAGTGTTGAGAAATAGGCATCCAATAAATAAAAGCAATACTCACATACACTATAATTGATTAAGTAATTATTCCAGCCAGTACAGCGTAAAAATAAAATAAAAAACACCGAAAACAAGACGACAATAATTCTCATGAGAATAATTATTCATGTTTCTGTTCTTAAAATTCGAACCAGCCAATTTTAAACGTTCGATCTTTAAAATGCAACCGTTAAACACACACAAACATAACACACGCACCTACATCTTTTTTATCTGTACTATAGATAAAAAAGATTATTCCTATTTAATCTCTGGGCTTTTGATCTCTCATAATTTAAATACAAGACTATTATAATTTGATTCTACAAAGGAATTGGTTATGGTTATAATGAAAACATGGTGGCGTTTCTGTTATACTTCCTCTGCTGTCTTAAACATAAATGGAAAATACGTTTTGATCAACAAATATTTTGTATTTTGATTGCACAGACGTTAGCTTATTAAGCTAAAGATATCTTCTTTACTTCTTCGTAAATATAAAATACTAGCTTCTGCCCGCGACTTCGTACGTGCAATACCGATTTCTCCCGTTCCCGTAGGATTTTCAGCTTTTTTTTCTGTTTTAAGAACTTTCTCCTAATACAACAAAAAAGATTTAGTGAAATCGGTCCAGCCATTCACGCGTGACGCCGTGACCAAGGGAAAAAGGGATTCATTTTTATATAATTATATACATTTGATAAATCGGAATTTGCAATGGAATTGCACATAATTATGCACATTTCTTTTGCCTTTATTTATCCCAAGGTGTCCCAGTGTCAATATTTATTTTTTTAACACTTTGTGCATATCTACATAGAATTATACAATGGCGGGCTTAATGCCGCATGGTATTTTTTACCAGCAGTACTAGCCAACCGCAGGGTGATGCAATGAAGTGTTACAGTAGGTTTTAAACAAGTTTGTATCTGGTTATTGAAAAACTAATATTATTCCTTTGTTTTATTATTATTTCCGATTCATTCATTTTTTTTTTATTAGATTGGTCGTCTTCTACCAAGTGCATAGTTTAACATCAGCATGTCTTATATTTTAAAAAGAACCGATTCTTTTTTTTTATTCATCGGCCTCGCTTTCTCCATCTGTCCAAGTGCATAGAATAATAACAGTATGTCTAATATTTTTAAAAATAGAAGCCACAAAAATGCCGTTTTGTTTTTAAATTCCTCCCGCGCTAGGATTGGGTAGCTTGGGGAATTATTAAAAAGTTATCCGGTACTGAACGAAATCCCGTTAACGTTATTGGGGGCAGTACTAAGTTCTAATTCAATTACCGTGTTCGTTCCCTCGTATAAAACAATTCTGTTTGTTTCTTCTTTAAGCTTTGTAATACCATGGATTATATACAGTTTGTTTCACTTCCCTTGATCGCTTGCTTTAGTTTCATTTGCAAGTTTTGCAACTAATTTACTCGAATCGCGTTGTGTTTCGAAGATTTCCTAATTCTATTAGAATGTGGGGACAAAAAGTAGCTTGTGTCAATGTCTGAGAAGTAAGCAATGGTCAAAGATTGTGTACAATTGGTCCAGTGTTTTCTGAAGCTATGCAAATACACAATAATCCTTAGTAATATTGCCGTATATCCCCTTAATATTTCCTTAGTAATATGGTCTTGGAATGAACTTTCGTACAAAAGTTTGATTTTTTAACGAGTTTCTTAATGTTTTTTCCCTTTGCTTTCAAATAAGTACTTAATTTTTACTGCTATTAAACGAGATTTTCCTATGCGTAATAAAAAATGGTTTTATAATGTTAAAACTGTCTAGGTTTTGATATACCATACCATATTGGCACGTAGATAAATCGCTTGTTATTCGGAATATAACTGAACATATTTCTACATACTTACATAGAAAAAAATATATTTAATGTACAAAAATAGGAATTGGAAGGACATTTTCCTATGATCGACGCGACGGTTTCCTAGAAAATTCCTTTTCAATAAATCGGACACTGAATGGAATATCTACGACTTAGAGAAGTATCTCTACAAATCTCTATTGTTGTCACCTCCTTTATAAGAGTTTTCTAAAATTCTTTACTACTTACTGGACTATTGTTACCACCTTGCTCAACCTGGCTGTGTCCAAAAACTTATAAGTTGAAGCCTACCACGCATGGGAACTTCCATTTCTAGGTGATATTTTTAATAATTTTGTACTGAATACTAATGTATGTATAATTTCTTTTGTTGCAGGTATGTTACCAATAGTTTAAAACTTCAATGAAACCAGATACACTGATGACGTCATATATTATTTTTATATTCCAAAGAACTTAGATGTAAGTAGAAGATATGCATACCTTGGTAAAGTATTATTAAATCATGTTTATATTAATTCCGAAGATAATATAGTTGATACAGATTCTTTAACAATGCTGAGAATGTCAAACAATATAGAAAAAAGAAGTCTTATTCTCAGCAGTTGTAGGGACCATTAATTGATAAGTTGGCTTTAACATCATGCCTTTTAGGAAAAACTAAAAATCGCACAACGCATTCAAAATACGAAACTAAGTACGAACCAAGTTTCGTGAATAAAAAATGTTGAGGAAACTAGGCAAGAATATTCAACCGTAGAAAAAAAATCTCAGATATATTTTACGTTGCCTACTTTCGCAGTTTCCCCTGAGGCCTGAAACTCGAAAGTTTAAGACTAACTTACAAGAAAAGAAAAAAAAGACTTGCAAAAAATCGGGACTACGTATCTGCGACATCAGCTAGTAATAATTATATGATTAAGGCCAAAGCAGATGAGGGACTATTTACGAGGTCTTTTTTGTCAGTATAAATATCTTAAACCTGATTGCCTTTGCGAGTGGTTGCAAGTGCGACTGCCAGGCAAGTTCGATGCCCGGGTTGTGCAAAGTATCAAAGTATCCTTGTTCCTCTGGTGTAGCGGGTGTCCATGGGCGGCGCTGATCGCTTACCATCAGGTGATCCGTCTGCTCGTTGGATAAATGGATGAGTCGGGATAATAACTAATGGAGATGAAAAGGAACCACTAACTGATTCTTCTTCTTCTTCTCGCCTTCTCGCGATTTTCTTTTGTTTTAATCAGGTTAAAGATAGTGGTTATTGACTTATTGAACCTTTCCATGACTTTAACCCTTTGAGTACCGTCATTATAGAACAATAGCTGTGCGGACACCGGTGTCCTCGCGGTGTTTGACAGTTTTACATGGAATAGAAAAAATAGGGTCTTACAAAATGATAGAAGAATGTGTTATTTCACAAATCCAAGTCCAAAATTCTCATTTCGGAACGAAATCCATATCATTTGCGGTTTTTAATCAAAAGACCGACGCTGTCATTGGAACCGATTAAATTTCACGGAGTTGAAAACAGAATTCCAATATCAATTTAACTTGAAACTACGAACATAGTTTTGAGATTTTGAACTTGCAAACTTGCATTGTCTAGTCGGAATTTTGTCCAACGATTGCCGGTGAAAGGTCAAAGTGGAAGAACGCTTGAATGCCACCGAATTTTGCTTTCATTTACCAATCACCAATTCCTAGAACTATAGAAATAGTAATCGAATTTCAATTGTGGACTTCCCACATGGCTCAGTGTTGATCTGTTATTTGAATTAACTCGTCGAGTACAGTATTTATAGACACAATTAAAGAACAATAGGTTGCGGTCACCGGTGACCGCTTGGTGTTTGACAGTTTAATGACATATCTGCTGCTGTAGCCAAATGCCATTTAACGCTTGTCTACTTGTAGAATAGAAAACCAAATTAGCCCTTTGAGTATCGTCATTATAGACACAATTAAAGAACAATAGGTTGCGGTCACCGGTGTCCTCGCGGTGTTTGACAGTTTAAATGACGTAATTGACGATTTTGACACTTGCCAGTGTCATCCCCATGCATTTAGTTTTCTACTCTCTGTAGACAAGCGCTAAGGCTAAAGTGGTGTTTGGATAAAGGCACTTATTCTGTATTACCAAACGTATCTGAAACGATTGCTTATTCATGAATTGATGAAATTAAATAACCGAATATACAAATCAATACAAAAGAACAACAGTGAGGGGCACTTTGCCAATATGAAGATGTAAATAACTTTAAGTGCAACGAAATCAGGTTGCCAAGTCCTTGACCGGACTAATGAGAGGAGATTTGGGGATATTTTATGCAATACTTACTTTTTGCCAGTAATGTTAACATCATCATCACACACACATTATAGCACATTATACTTTGCCTGACCCGGGAATCGAAGTTTGAGAGACCCTTTGCCCGGAGTAGCACTTGCGACCACTCTGCCAACGAGGCAGTCAGTTAACAATCTCAATGAATAGGGCGTCAAGCTTGGTATACCTAGGTACTATATACAGTTTTTTAAAACCTTAATCACTCAACAACAGTTGCCTGAATTGGGATTCAGATCACACAACACTTTGTTCAGCAATTGCATTTGTGATTGGTGAAGTGAAATATCTATTTTTTTAAACGGGTTTATTTAGTTTGCCCCGTTTGTTTGGGTGGCAAGTAATTGAAATTTCACCCCCTACCTGACTGACGACAGATCGATCTCATATTTGGTACACATTCATAATTATGACAATACAATGTTATAATCATTTTTTTCCATAATTATTTCTTTTATGGAGGTAGAATACAAATCATGTGTGTGTGTCAATGTACTACTCAAACTACTACCTGATACATAACTAATATGTGTGTGTGAATTAGGATGTCAAAGGTTTTTATTAATATTATCCAGTTGTATAGTATTATTTAAGGGAGCTCCCTTAACTTAAGAAACAGTTTGGCAGAAGTATTTTTTTTCCAAACTATGTGTCTTACCTTAAATAAACGCTTTTTTCATTTCATTTCAACTATTATATCATTATATGTATTAGCATTTATATGACTGTCGATATATTCACAGTAATGCTAACGTTAATCCATACAGTGACATAACAGATCATATGTAACGGTATTAATTAAATGGTTGAACGTCTCTATGAGTTCCTAGTACTTAATGAAGGAAAGCGCTGTTTGAAGCTTAACTGGTCCATTTAAATTAATTGAACTGCGGTTCCCACTGTCATGGTTAAGTAGTTCAGTGATAGAGTTACTTCTTGTGTCAGTATGCCATAAGTTGTTTTTATCATCATCATTATCAGTTGGAGACTTGGGGTGCAACTAGTGTTGAACAAAGACCTGACTTGTTTTAAAACGGGGTTTTTTTGGGACAAGGCCGCCACAACCTCTCAAAACCACTGCAACTCCATGTAAGCCAGGATCTACAGTAGATAAAAGGGGGTTTGTCATAATTTCCATGTCTGTAACCAAAAATTTTTAATTTTGTTCTTTGGTGTTCTAATTAGTCACAGATTCATTCTGTTCTCTTCTCTTATACGAATTTAAACCGGGTACATTTTTGTCTGACTGGTTAGTTTTATCACTAAGTCACCTGGAAGTCTGAAAATCCATACTCGATCTACGAGCTGGCTAGACTCACAAAACTACCACCACAGATGGGGCCCAACAGGGTCGATGCCGATTCGGAGTCGCGGAGAACCTACCGGGTTGCCGGGGCTCCGGCTCGACGTGCGGGGGAAGGAACGGGGTGGTTTTTAGTCAGTAAGAGTCGGACACTCCCTCCCGCCTCACCCAGGCGGGAGCAGTCACTCGATGATTTTCCCCCCTTAAAAAAAAGAATCTCAAAACACATGATAATTGTGTCATATAGCATCTGTCATAGTCGCATATGGGTAGGATTCTACAATAAACAGAGGCTAATCAAAGGTTAAACGCTGAACGGCCGAACTTGTATTCATTAATCTACAACGCACCGCTTAAATTAAATTAATGAATACTTAACCTTTCTTCACTACACTCAAGTCTCTACAACGAACGTGTAAAGCTTCAAATAGTTTCATTAATTCACTCAATTTTTACTCTAGAAAGTTTGGTGATTAAGAAAGTACGGTCGATTAGAAAAGTGACTAATCGGTTGATTAAATTAAACTTAGATTAGTGAGAGGAGTAAGTTAAATAGCCGTGAAATCCTTGGCTCAGTATTTGCTTTGATTATGGTATTTTAACATTTTAAAAGAGGGAATCGAACCCGATACCCCTTACCGACAGTCGCACTTGCGACCAGTCGGCCAACGTGGCAGTCATGTTATTATAATACGTGTTAAAATTCGACATTGAACTTATGGGATCTTTGTTCTACTTAGCCATGGTATTAAAACCCCTGCTGACATTTGCGCAGTGATTAAAATAGGACGATACACGACATAAATGTATCTGTTTAATCATATGTCGTGTTTCCGATATAAGACATTATGTACGAGTTTTTCTCTGGGCAAATAGCATAAATACTATTCGAATCTGGAAGTATTACTGGGTTTTTATAAATCTCAGTAGTAGCACGGAGTCTGGAAAAATGTGCCCGGTATATGGCAATAGGCTCACCCCCTATTACATGGGACTCATAACATAAATAGTGGGTGTTACATTGTACAGTGGCATTAAGTGCCGAAATGTGCACCTCTGCCTACCTCTTCGGGGATAAAAAGGCGTGATGATGTTACTATTCGAATCGAATGATGAGAAAAAACTATCGACTAACCATAAGCTTTGACATGATCAGAGGTCTTAATACGAGTTTGTTTTACGTAAAAGTAATCGAAACGAGACTGCGTTCGGCGCTGCGATTGGTTAGTTCATTTGAGGCGGCCAATCAGAGCGCCGAACATGTACTCGTTTCGATTATTTTGAATGTACTAAGCAAATTTGTTAATCATTGTTTTTTCATTATTACCTGAAACTGCGCGATGAGCCATCGAGGAACACCCTCTATCAATCGATTGTACATCTATTCGAAACAAGATTGAAATCAAAATGGAGTATTAACAAAATAATAGACCAAAAATCAATCTGACTTCTACTATTTAAGTTGTACCAGTAAGTATAAAGACAAACAAAAGTGGCTTGCTTTATTTAACTTACTGCTATGTAATTTTGGTTTAAGTTAAACATAACGACTTATTCTGGTACTCCAAAGCATATTTATTGTACTTAATCAAGTTTTTGACTTTTCAAAGGTTCATTAAATAATTATGGACGGTTTTTAGAAATGCGTGTAGGGAGTTAAAGTGACTTATACATATTTATGGTGACAAGAAGGTCTGTAAAATCTAGATGTAAGAAGGACTGCTGAGTAAAACGTCTCGGTTTTTTAATACCGGGATCAGTAAGACATATTTCAGCTTATCTCCAAAACAGAGAGCTCCAACCTGCCTGCCAACTCTTACGTACCGAAGTTCCATAGTCCAGCAATGGCAGTCCATTGCTGGACGGACTGCTGATGATGAAATGAATTAGAGAGTGATAACCTTGACACGTTACCCCACCCACTACTTGTGCATGTGTAGAATGTACCATATTACACGTACTAGCACAGTAACTACATATTGTAGGTACATGATGTATATACCAATTGTATTCAATACTCATTCATTCTATTGTAACGGGCTCGTACTCAATGACAAACAAAATGACATGAGTGGATTTTCCTCATATTTGTTCTAGTGAATTGAAAAATAGAGATTTTCTATTCAATGGTTTACGAATGCAGGATTTGTTTGATTTTTATGTTCGTTATTCGTTGTCTTATTGAATGGTAATGGGATATTTTAGATTGAACATTATTAAAATTAGGTATCAATTAGGATATTATGTTTGTTAACTTATGGTGAAAGAAAACAATTGCGAGTACCTAAACCTGGACTTCAACAAGTTTGAAATCACCAATCCGCCTTGAGGAAGCGTGGTGATTAATGCTAATTCCTTCTCCATGTGAGAAGATGCCTTTGCTTAGCAGTGGGTACTTTTAATCTGATGGTGACGGTAACTTACCTGCGATTGTAAACAGTGCAATGAGTCGAATTGCAATACAGCTTATCTACCAGAGGAATACAGAATTCAGTGTATCGGACTGACACTGACGTTTGTACGTCAAAATTTACGTCCGACTCATGACCTTAATGAGTTTTCAATCTCTCAGTAGGCTTATTATTTTAATCCCATTTGGCGTACTGCACTGCCCAGGGTCTTCTTTCGGGAGTTCCGAAAACTGCTACTTACGATAAACCCTTTATAATATTTTATCAATTGATTATGTTAAGTGTGATATGTAAATAGACCCCATCACGTTCCAAGGGGGTCATAATCGACCATACACCACTCTAGTTAATAGTGTCGATGGTATTTTCATAATCATAACAGCCCTAGGGGGTTAAAGTGTGTGCTATTTGCATTATACTTTTACTATGCTCTGCGGACTGTGTACCTAGCACATAACATCATATTTTTATACGCTAATCCTAATGGAATAGATTGATATGCTGACATTAAATGATGCAGTTTTACGCCATTAATATTATACTCCATGTATTCAAACTTTAGATGTAATTTTAGCTGCCTCGCTGGCCGAGTTGTCGCAAGAGCGATTCCCGGGTCGGACAAAGTACTACTGGGTTTGTAAAAACCTCAGTAGTAGCACGGAGTCTGGAAATGTGCCCGGTATATGGCTATAGGCTCAGCCCCTATTACATGGGACTCATAAAATAAATAGTGAAAGTAGGTGTTACATTGTCCAGTGGTATAAAGTGCCGTAATGTGCAGCTCTTCCTTCCCCCTTCCCTTCGGGGATAAAGAGGCGTGCTGTTATGTTATGTAATTTTTTAATGGTTTGATTACAGTGATACTATATTACCTATAGGAAATAGACAGAAAGAAAAATCTTTATTTCACACGCTAAAAAACAAGTGGCATGTACAGATGCGTTATTCTATTAGTACTGTAATTACTGATGGTTCATGTCCCAAGTCTGCCATGAAATGCCACCAGTTCAGCTGCAATAGGATTATGGGAATCACCCATCCTTGCTCAAATGGTCAACAATACACTTGTAACGCCTCTAGTATTGCGGGTGTCCATTGGCGGTACAGATTATATTTATCAGGTGATTCGTCTACTCGTTTGTCGCCTCATACCATAGTAAACTGGACACAAATCAGTATAGCTTAACGTGCAGTTGTCCACACCAGTACGTTTCTAAGGTACTTGGTAGGAGTCAACTTGGAAACCGGTTTTCAGTTATGTTCTGCTCTGAACAAGGTTCTATTGTCTAGTGAAAACATTTCGTACTATAACTACGTTCGTTTGAATAAAATTGTGTAAGGCTATCCGATTCTGTGGTCAGGGAAAATTATTGTTTTGTCTTTATTTGTTATTGTTTAAGTCTTCTACAATTTCAACTTTAATTGTCCTGCTTTTATCATTATTTATTAATTATTACACTTTTGTGGCATCTTGGAGGAATGTTAGAGGCCTTTGTTTAATCTTATTACTTATTATATAAAGCTGAATAGTATAGGTACTTTGTCTGTTTGTTTCTTTGCTTGCTTGTTTGTTTGAAACCGCTAATCTCAGGAACTACCAGTCCGATTTGAAAGATTCTTTTTGTGTTGGATTGCCCATTTTTTGAGGAAGGCTATAGGATATGAAACACAACGCTACGATAAATAGGCGTCGAGCAGAGCGTGTGAAACCGCGCGGAAGTAGTAGTGAATATATGGCTGATGATAATGTGATGTAAAAAATAGCAAATAAAGTCCTAAAGTTCTTGTTCAATAGTCGTTGTGTTCTGGTTGATAATAATGCTCTGATGAAGACCTTAAATATGCCATGCAGAATGTAACTGTATGTTTCTACTGAGAACTGTAGAGACATATGACCTTAATGCCTTAATGCTGTATACGGTAACTATGTTCGCAATTCTAGATATGTAATTCTAAATGTTTAAAATGTCATTAAAGATGCCTTCCAGCTATAAGGTCTATGGTTATACGCCTCGTAATTCCTGCCGATTCTGATTAAGGTTGTAATGTAAGACGATTATAAAATCGCTAGCGAAAGCGAAAGTTGATTAGAGACGTATCCTATAAAGTAGGTAATTCCTTAATTGTAGTCAGAAAGGAAAAACTTAAATAAGTAGGTATTAAGAAAGTGTGTGAGAGCCATGCTTCTGCACCAATGGGCCGGATAGATACCACGGCCTCACAGAAAACCGACGTGAAACAACACTTGCGTTGTGTTATCACCTCGTCGTAGGAGTGAGGTTACCGGATGCCCAATTAGGTGCGGCGCCGATTACTTACCATCAGGTGCTACGTCTGTTTTCTTTTTCCATAAAATTAAAAGTATTAAAACGAATCTGGTAACTTGAATTCAGTATTTACGTTTGTTTTCACAGCTACAATAGAAACAAAAACAATAATATTAAACAAATTACTAGTAAGTACTGTAATACCACGTTGTAATTTGTGAATGGAGTATAATACGGCAATTGTCACGCGAACGCTCCCAATATACCTTTTAGTCTACGATTAATACTAATTATTGTTTAGTAGTATATACATATATAATATTCAAATATGTAAGTTTACTATATATCAGGGATGGCGAACCATTGGCACGCTTGCCATTGATGGTAACCAACACAATAATTTTGACACGTCAATGATAACAAAATCTGTTCTATCTCGTTATTTTTTTTTCAAGTATGAATCATTATGAATTCAGGTACACAATCGTCTCCAATTCAGCATGAACATGACTTAAGGAACTACTAAAGATAATTAATTTTTATTATGATAGCACATGTAAAATATTCCTCAAAAATATTTCTTTACATAAAAGGCACGTTGATATATTTTTTTGTTTTGTTTTTTTATTTTTATTTTAGTAAGTTTTGTAATTAGTATAATGCGTCAAGCGTGTCTTTGCATTGGTCTCACATACGTACAGTATTGGAATATGTGTCATTTTTTTTTTATTATCTATGGTTTTAGGGACTTATCGTTTAGGAACATGTGGAATATGTGTCATAAACATTGTAGAATACACTTTTTTTTAAAAAATTAACGGATGGAGTTTTACTGCTCGTTCTTCTCCATTCGAATCTAGAGGTACATTTTGGAATGAGCACCTAGCTTTACCCAGCTTCACTGACGGACTGGCTGACAATTATTTATTTTGTATTTGTTGACGTTTCAAAAGTACCAAATTATGGTTTAATTGAAATAAATGCTTTGACTTAGATGAGTAAAGGTTCGCCATCTCTACTATACCTATATACAATTGAACCTTGAACCAATTCTCTACTAAAACCTTTAGTAACCTAATAAGAAATATTAATTGGCTCAACTTTAATTGGCCTAGAACATTTACTGGAGAAATTTTGCCGCCCAATATTCCGCATTTGAAGTTATAAAGCTCTAAATTGAGAAGATTGATTTGCAAAAGGAGTCTTTTTATTGTTCATCATTTATTCTGGTTTTGGAACTTCGTTAAATATAATAGAATAATTTATTTCTTAGTATATGGTACATTGAGATCATATATAAAACATTCCTTCACATATACTACCATTGCTGGCGTAGAAATATTACAAAAAAGCCAGGTATTTGCAAGTCGGAACTAGGGAGATTTAGATATTCAAAATAAGTTAAACAATACAACTACAATACGACTGCCTCGTTGGCCGAGTGGTCGTAAGTGCGACTTGGGACTGCCGGGCAAGGGGTCTCGGGTTCGATTCCCGGGTCGGGCAAAGAATTACATACTGGGTTTTTTAAAAATACTTAGTAGTTGCACGGAGTCTGGAATTGTGTCCGATATATGGCAATAAGCTCAACATAAATAGTGAAAAATGGGTGTTACATTGTGCAGTGGCATAGTATGCACTTCTGCCTACCCCTTGGAGGATAAAAGGCGTGATGTTATGTTATGTTATGTGTTAAACAGTACAATAAATTCAAAACTATTAGATGTCCATAACATTAATAACATAAATCTTAAAGATTGTATTTATTAACGTGTTAAGTACCTGATAGATATTTTGGCAAGCATATAGAAATGTAGTTGCTATAATAGATTTGCTTACTGAGATAGAATTTGTACAACAATACCATACAAAATGTGTCAAAATTGTATCTCAAATCTACAGATAGATACAGGTAAATGGCTAGACTTTATCATCATCAGTATCAACAACGGTAATAGTTGATGTTTGACACTGTGAGGGGTCGAATATAATCCCATTATGTTGCAAGCAAAGTTCAACAGTCGAATCTAATACTGAAGTCATTTTAACAGGGTTCTTATTAACGAATACTTTTTTAAATCCTTGTTTAGTCACATGAACATTGAAGGGTTTCGTAGTCCGACATTTGACATTAAATTTGACCGATTTTAAAATTCCTAAAATAATGCCTTAAGGTTCTTTTTTGCATAAACTTTCAAACAAGCATGTTTATTTTCTGTAAGTACTACTTTTTTACACCATTTTCTGTTTCGTACTTATTTTAAAAATGGTTAATGTTAGCGCGAATGCTGCGCGGGCGTCGGTCAGCTGAGGTCAACGACCGGGGGCCGCTCGACAACCTTTGTAGCAGCAACGGGTTGCTTGGGGCTATTCACCATTGACAGACACGTCACGATTCGACGGATTAAGGATTAATTAAAACCTGCTTTTTGTTTGTAACGGTCGAATAAATTTAAATTAAGTAGGTAATTGGGATCTATTGGTATCAAAAAAGTTTTCGTGATGTATCGAGCTAGCCATCGCAGTACCTATGTCGTGATAGTTTCTGGACGCCCTGTATCAGTTTGTTTTTTTAATTGAATATAAGTGACAAACATTTCCGTTCCTTGTTTAAAAACGAGCAGTGCACTTTAATAAATCAGTGTCGTCATTATTGCTGTACATATACACATACAAATTGTATGAACTACATATCTTTTGAGTGCACGCTATAAAAAGTCGCGCGTTGCATTCATTTTCATTATTATTCCGTTACATTTTTTTTTCAACCACTCTGTATGTAACAAACCACGGTTCGCTGTACTACGAAAACATAATAACATACGGGTCACGAAAAACAGATCCTATTGTCATTTAAATGTGGTCCAAATTCGTTTACAATGTGTTTGTGGAAACCCGCATGATGTCACGGTCATACACGATAACGCGAACATGTTTTAATGTCCATGCTTGTATTATAGTTTCCTTGTAACTTTCGAGTGTAAGCAATAATAACTAATGTACCTAATTTCTTTTTGTTCGTTTATAACTATCTCTTATTTTTATACTAGCTTTTACCCGCGGCTTCGCTCGCGTCACAAAAGCCTATGTGACATATACTAATACACACAGCGCCATTTATACCAATATTTTTGTTTTCCCTCGGGAATATCAATTTTTCCGGGTTAAAAAGTACCCTATTATTTAATCCGGACTTCTAACTTTACGTCTGCAAAATTTCAAAGCAATCGGTTTAGTAGTTACGGTGTTAAAGTGGAACAAACAAACAAACAAACTCACTTTCAGATTAATAATATTATAGTAAGGATTCTTTTGTCTTGATTTGATTGTTTCATAACAATATAACATAAAATATCGTGTTCTACGATATATTCTGATCAGTTGCTCAGTCTATATGACATTTTTTTATGGGATAAACCGGTAAACGTGCAGACGGATCACCTGATGGTAAGCAATCGGCGTCGTCCATGGATACCTGGAACACCAGAGGAGTTACAAGTGCGTTAACGGCATTTTGGGATTAGGAATTTGAGGATTGTTGGTGATTCAGGGATTGGGGAAAGGGAGGGAGGGTAATTGGGCATCCGGTAACCTCACTCACACGACGAAACACAACACAACGTTGTTTCACGTCGACATAAACAGTGATCTTTTGTCTACGGACAAAACTATGTACCCTCATGAAGATAAGTTAACAAAAATATCTTCATAGAGTTGATGAGGGCACCCCTTCGTCGGCAATTCTCACAACAAATTACACAATAAAGAAGTAAATGGAGTGCTCATACGCATGTGATTCGATAACATTTCCTTTACTAAAACCGTGTTTTGGCTGTAGGGGAAGAAACGTCAGTCATGTTACAACTAGTCACAAGTCATCGCGTGATACAGCGCGTTCCTGATTGGCTGTCACGGCAGTATGAGTGACATTTGGGCGGTTCACGTCGCTTGAAACACGCTAGTTGCTTTCTGATGTTCTGATACTCCATTTTGCGAAGTTCAAGGTGATTTAAAAGTTTATTTTCTCCTTGTTTATAGGAAATGATTTCCCGTGGGTTTTGTCGAAGGTGTGTAACAGTGTTCCCTTGGGAAGCCAACGTTATTTTCGTGCATCAAATTCAAATTCAGTTTGTTTTACAGCTAGGATATAGACTGCTGGATATGTGTTTCGATTTTGTGTGATACACGAATTGTTATTTCGGGTATTTTTACTTTTAGTAGGATGTATTTGTGTCACGTGTTTGTAATCACACAGAAGTGACTGCAATTTGGAAGAAAATTTATATAAGAAAATTAAGTGGCGTGCTATTATCAGAAGTCAATGTCTACCAATAGATAGAAATAGGCTGCTGCTGATGATGATAAAGCAAATTTAAATAGTCGGTACTCGTAGGACATGAACATTTTTACAGCAGTGCAGTGTGAGACAAAGTATTGGGACAAGCCCGCCACAACCTCCCAAAACCGCTGCAACTCCTGTAAGCCAGGATCTACAGTAGATACAACAATGAAAACACCGGAACACTGAAGTCCGGCGCGTCCCAGGGACATGAGTAACTGTCTTGGTCTTGGTTCCCGCAACGAAGTGAATCAGAAGATATTATAAGAAGAGAAGAAAATAAACGATAGATTCCACTTCCCTCGGTGAATTACTACAGGAGACAGAATGAATTAAGCCTAAACGCACAAAAAGTGAGACAATGTCTATCAATGTTTACTCAGATTATGCCAACAAATAATTAGAAATACACTTGACCGACGTTATACAAAACACAAACATTCATAAAAGTCAATAACGAATTTTGAGATGTCTCTCACAATTTCGAATATGCAGAATATAGTCAAATTATGACTGTGTTCTGCATATTCCCATCATAACTCAGGTTTTACTGAGTAACGGTCGCATTAACTGTAATATGTGGTTTACGAGATATATGCACTGCCAATGGGAACCGTTTAGGGGGAACGGAAAGAGGTATTATAAAAATTATGGTTATATGATGGTCAGGTTACGTCATTCATGGGATATTGCACCATGGAGAGGAATGTTTGGCTTGAGAATGTGTATGTATCTAGTTCCTTTTTACCCGACTGTAGGAAAGGTATTTTTTATTAGTTTTAATTAAATGATATGTACTCTTTTCACATACGATTTTTTCGTAATTTTCTTAGCTTCATTTACAAAATTCCAAAACCATAATAAAGTTTAACAAACCCTTAGCTTTTATAAAGTAAGTATTTTCTTCTGCGCAAACTTACTACGGGGTGTTCTAAAATATGATATCATAAAAATTACCTCATTCTATAACCACAGAGGGTTCACTTTGAAACCCTCTATTAAATTCTCAGGTTTAGGGGTTGACAGTAACCATAAACTTAATAAACGCATTTCTTTAGATTACCTCTTTGTGAAGTTCATTAACTCTTCGAAATTATGGTCGTTCCAGAATTAATTTTCTCTCGACGTTTTCGATTAATTGTTTAAAGTGAAATAATGTTCTGGAGTTACATTCCTAAAATACTTTATGTATACCTATTATGTATTCAAGGCAAACGATGGATGAGATGTAGGCATAATACATTTGAGACTCATATTAAACAGTCTGAAATTATCATAAAACAGAGATTTATTCCATATCCATACGTATCTAAATAATTCACATAAATTCATGTTCAAACCAGATTCGTGTATCTCGAGAATATTATGTAAGCTTCACTACAGCTCGTATTAAAGTAAATATTATTAAGTTGAGCGCCTGTCAATTCCAGCATGGCGCCCGCCCGCCAAAGGAGCAAGTGAAAAGCAATTATTTTGCCGACTACCCGCCGATTCCCGCGAACATTTCAAACCTTAATTAATTCACAAATTAGTAAAGGACAGCTTATCGAGTTTGTATTTTTAGATGAGTGTCGTAAACCGATGAATGAGTAAACTTGTTTAATTTGTTTCATAATTTTATTAAGGCCGAGTCTTCGGAGGGTTGGCCGCCATTTATGCCTGTCATATTTGTCAAATGGAAATCTGTATTGGTAATGAAATTTTAATTCATAAACTTTCGTCGTTTATTTTGTTATGGGAAAAGTTTTGATTTAATATCGGTTACGGGGTATTTTTTGGAATTTATGGCTGTGTGACATTGTGTAGGTAGGTGTGGAAATACACGTGGTGTACGAAAGGAATGGTAATAGCAAAAACATGTACTTTCTTTGAAGTAGATTGTATTTTCTTCTATTCATATGAATAAAGAATACGCACATGTAACATCATAACATCACGCCTTTTATTCTCGAAGGAGTAGGCAGAGGCATAACGGCACTTAATGCCACAACACCCAATATTCACTATTTTTGTTATGATTCTCATGTAATAGGGGGCGAGCGTATTGCCATATACCGGGCACAATTTCAGACTTCATGCTTCTACTAAGAATTTTATTAAAAAAACCCAGTAATACTTTGTCCGATCTGAGAATCGAACCCGAGACCCCTTGGCAGCCGCACTTGCGACCAACGAGGCATCACACATGTTTTGTATAACAAATAATACTGAAATTAAGAGCTTAATATCCAGTTTATTATTTATCTGTAGTGTATACCAGATAATACACCATGTTTTATTAATACAAACGAATAATATTCGTAAAACAAAATAATAATATCCAACACAACTTACTACAACTACATAGTTTATTATTACGTACATTTCCACATAACGTACACAATAAATTACCTTCCCAGCCTAACAAATGAACGTAAATACACAAACAAAATAAGAAATCAAGGGCGTGTCAAAAACAAAAACAATATTTGTTGTACAAAAGCTAGAAATCTTAGGTCTACAAATGATTTCTGAACCTAAGAAATATACAGGTCCTAAGTGGAATATATTGTTTGTGAACACGCAACGCCCTGTATCACAGTCGCTAAGGTTTTAATTCACTCCTTGAAAATTAATTAGCTGCTTTACCTGGATTTACTCGATAAACACTAATGCCAGTGAGATTTTACTACATGTATGTATGTATGTATGTATGTACATTTGAAAAATCACGTATTTAAATTGAAATGATACATAGAAACTGTCTCTTAGACTTGAATATATGTAAGTATAATATAAAATTGTTTAAAAATAAACAATTTCAAGCCCTCCCTTTTTTAAATCAAAATCGGTTCATCTATTCGCGAGATAATCGCACAATAACAACACTAACATACATACATACATACATACATACATACATAATGTACACAAAGCACCGCTAATTAGTTGCAGCGCTACACATCGACACAACTGTCATTTACACAGTGTACATGTGTGCGTAATTTCATATAACTGTATATAAAAATATTCGTCCACCACGTTCACATTGGTATTTTCATTCTTGTGTCGGTATACGTATTTTTATAATTTAATGCATAGGTAAGGTTAAAACTATTTACAATCATTGATATGACCCGACATTTTCACTGTCATTATCGTAGTGCTCGTGGTCGATTGGTTAATGAGCACGCTTTTATCGTCTTTCAAGGATCAATGATGTGGGTTCTATTCCAGCTAAAAGTTAATTTTATTTTACCTTGTTATTTTTCTTATTTTTTTTTTTTTGTTTTTTGTCATAAAATATAAATATCAGGCTATAAAAGAAGCAAATGAGTTGGTAAATAAAACAATACTATTTTTTATTACAATTAATTTATTTATTATACAAATATGTTGTTTTATATTCAATATTTATATCTAATAATTAATTATATACCACATGTTAAGTTTAAAGTTCTTTAAATCATAATTAATAGATATGACAATAAACCTCATAGTCGAATCGGGAAATATCATGCGGTACAGCGGTAATACGATGGCAGCAACATTTTTTATTAAGTAGGTAATAAACAAATATACAACATTCTTGTTTTGTAATTTAATAATATAATGTATTATTAAATTACAGTTTTACAGTAATAAACAAGTAAAACATGTAAAAAATTACACTGTCAACATAATATTTCTTGAAATGGGCGACTTTTTGTCGTTTGAACTTCCATTAATTATCTATTTTACGACGGTTGTTATAAGGTTCAATATTCAGTGGGCTGTATGATAGTAAAAAGAATGTGACGAATGCTATGGAACGATTTTAACTTTCATGACCTTTAGAATCAGGGAAACTTTAAATTAATTGAAGATGGGCGTAAATATAATATGTCAATCAAGTTCGAAAGCAGTTAAATAAATTTGTTAATGAAAAATTAAAGTGAAGTGAATAAACATGTTGAATAGAAAGAAATTATGACAATTTCTAACCACAAAACAATAACATCACTTCACCGTATGTTCTAGACAGCATTTTAATATTCTTAAAAAAATTAAACATTATTTTATGTTAATTTTAATAAAGGCAGAGTTTGACAGGCTCAATAATTGATTCCGAAATCAATACAATCACTGATCCTACAAGGCAGAAGGTTGCAATTCGTATACCTTTCTCCATCTTTTCTTCACAATATTTTACGCCCCATCCTTATCCGACTTGAAAGTCTTTTCGTCGCTCAATATGATTACACTGTTCGCCCAATCAAAATTAATAAAGTCCTTAGCAAATTCTTAGCGCTTTTGCTGGTGAACCACAGATAACAATATTTTCTTCTCTGGCTTCCTGCACCTTAAACCAGAATGCAGGTGTCTCCGTACAGTTTGTATTAAAACATTCAGTGCTGTCGCTGTAGTGCGGGTTGGCAGGAACGGATCAGCCATGTGCCTGGCTACGATGTCGTAGTGCCGAGCCGATGAATTTGCCTTTGGTTTAGGCCCACGTCGACGATGTTTAACGTCACCGGTCTCCGCATATCTGTGCACCCATAACTGCATGGATCTCCTCTGTTGATACCAAACAAATAAGTATTTAAAATACCAGGAAATACTTTACAGGAATTAAAGTTACTTAAAAATAATAATAAATATAAGTAAACACAATGTTAGAATAATAATTTATAATTAAGTAGTGGCGTAAGGAATAAAAATCCCTAACCAGATATGTTTTAAAGAAACACTCCTAACAAAAACAAGTCAAGTTACAATACAATTAATAATAAATTATTAATATATCTTTATAATATTGAACTTCATAATAAGTTGCAATAATTATTTTATTCTAGTGCAAAAATTGATAGGTGTGTCGAGTTACAAAATGAAATAAATATTATTTAGAATATCAACGTAGTATCTTATTTACTCACCGATATCATTAAACGCCTTGCTATTTCAGTTATTGTTAGTTATGTTTTGCTCATGCAAAACAATGGTTTCAGCCTTTTTAAATGTTGATAGGTGTTGGAACATCTTGTAAAAATAAAAATAACTTTGCACACGAATATAAGTAGTGTAGCAATAAACTATGAAATCCTCATAAATTGACAACTAAGAACGCAATTATTTTGTAAGTCGGGTGATTTGAAAAACATGTTTTAAATAGTCGGTAGTTACTTCATAAGCGTGTAAAATAAAATGACTCGAGATTTCTATGGTCGCCACAAACATTGCAAATATACTCAGGTATCGAACCATTAAGAAATCACAGTTAATTACTTTTTTACTGTTTTTATCTTATTTAAGTTGGTTGAAATGCATGAAGCAAATGAGATTATTCTAAATAATAAATAACTAGAACTAAAATATAAATAAAAGATATTATAGGTATAAATAAATCTAAAGTATTTACTATTAAAATTAACATAAGATTTAGAACAATAGGAAAGGAAAAAAAAGAAAAGATTTAATTGTTTCTAATTTCAAATTTCAAATATTTGATAAATTAATTCTAAAACAACATGTGAATGTTGGAATCGATCCGGCGGCACTTTACTTGACAATTGGAGGCGATAACCATTGCGCCAAGCGCGCTGTAGATGAGATCATCGAAATATTTTATATCATTCAGTAACATAAAATTACAATGAGAAAGCACTATATTTATATGGGTATTGTATAGCTCGATCGTTCATTATTTTTGATTTCGATTTATTCAAAGTTTGTTATGAGTAATTTTATCTTTACCCTCGTTTTTATTTAAAATTATTTACTAAATTATTGCGTATACCGACACAAAAATGATTTTTAAATACCAAGATGTGTGTGATAGACGATTGTTTCTATACATATCTATTGATATGAAATTACCCACACATGTATATTGTGTAAATGATAGTTGTGTCGATGTGTAGCGCCGCTAACTAATTAACGGTGCTTTGTGTACATAAAACGATGACAATTTAGTCAATACTAGCTACATCGGCGCCGTTTCATTTGCTGCTCAGCTCCTATTAATAATAGCGTAATGTTTTATACGCTATAACCTTCCTCAATAAATGTACAATCTAACACAGTAAATATCCAGTTAGGCCCAGTATTTTTTGAGATTAGCGCATTAAAACAAATCAACTCTTCAGCATAAGCATTTGTATAGAAAAATAACGTATTTTCACTTAGAAAAAGACTACAGATAACTTTCAAATGTAAAGCAATACTTCAATTTAACTTATCTGGCATTAGAGTATACACTTAAAGTTATTTACATCGATAGTATCAGGTAAAAGGTTTTTAAACCGAAACTAAACGCTTCGTGAACTTTCAAAGTTATTGTTAAGTAAGTCACGATCGTCTGACGATGCTTAGCTAGTTTTATTTATTATTTTAACTACATAGTTAAGTTAGTTATTATTTAAAAAGTTAGATAATGTGATTTTTTACTGTAGGGAGTAATAACACACCGCTCGCAGTCGACAGGGAGTGTGAGTGTCACACATTGGAGCCCAAATGGTCCGGTACAGTTCAGTTTCAGAGGAATATCCTCCTACAAACCCTCTGATTGTGGAATGAACAGGAAGCCAAGGTTTGTACGATGACCTACAATATGGGGTTCTTCAAGTAAGGAGTAAATAGGTTTATAAAGAGTCGGTTTATGTACCGCCCCATGTGTTACAAGCGTTCATAGGCCACGGTATGGTATGGTAAGTGGTACCATCACGTGGATTTTCTTGCCACCTTGCTCGTGATCGTAAAAACAATCACAAAGTCTAAAATTTGTACACGGTGATTTGAAACAGGCTCAGGTGATAATAGTTAATTTAGTATGTCTCACGATAGTTATTATAAAAAAACCGAATACAAACCGATTTCCCACTCGTTAAAGAATACCACGCTACAATACCATCTCCAATGAGAACTAGGAACTAGGCAAAGCTCATATCTACATACATAGCTGAATAGTCACATATAGCATTGCTGGTTTCACGGTAACATGACAGGGGGGCACGTACGAATGAATAATGTTTCTCCTGCAGTGACTTGCATCTTGCCTTTTGTTCTACAACAGAATAGAGATATGGACAAAAGTACCACTTATACAAAACAGGCGCCGAAAACAAAATTGAATTTGCTAGTTCTTACCAAACGGCGCCACTTTAGCTTTTAATTCCACTTCAAAGTACCATAGAAATCTGTATTTTTTTATGTTTGACGGGTTTGTTGGTCAAGTGAGCACTAGTTTCGACTTCCAGGTTGGAGAAGGTATTTTTGGATTTTCTTTTTTTTATATGATGTCTTTTGTCCATATTAATTTTTTTCTCGTCTTTTAGCAAGTTTTTAGTAATAGCACGAGGTTTGTAGATATGCCCAGTATATAGAAAACGTTGACCTGGTTTATCCCTATTATAATTAGATTTATATCTGGTGAAAACTGGGGATTTAAAGACGTGATGTTATTTATATTGTGTTTTCTGCCTATGTTACGGTAGTTTATATTTTGCTGTTTCATGTTTAGAAGTTATTTATGATCTTTCACCTAACAGTCATATCCTTCAGTATTGTTAAACTAATTCAAATACCTTAGAACTGTGGCTTATAACAATGCCTAGAGGAAATATAGACTACCGGAATGATTTATTTTATTTGGTTCTAAGGAAATACTTGTATACGTAATAGGTCTCGTTATTAGCGGAAATGTCTATTCTTAGTCTTTATGCAGTCTCCTTTTGACATCGACAACATTTAACCCAACCATTTAAGTATGTTCTTACAAACTCACATGGTACTTACTTTCTTCAAAATACCAGTTCTGGACAGCTCCGGAGCTGCGGATGACCTACTAGCGGGTTACCAGGACTCTGGCATGAAGTAGGAATAGAAACGGAGTTGTTTTTACTCAGAAAAACAGACTTTTCTCTCACCTAACCCAGGGCCGGAGACCTTCGATGATTTTTCCCCCCTCAAAAAAGGGATAAGTCTTTGTAGTTCTCCTATACTTACCTATCATAATGTCTGTACTTGAAAAGTCGGTCTTGATATCGTTAGAAAGTTTTGTGATTTCCACAAAATGGTCTAGACGTTTGTGAAGTATTTTCCTGATATTTATTACAGATTAGGAAAGAATAATCTCTTGTACGTGATTCGAATGTGGGACTATTGAAGCGTAGAGAGTAAAATATGTATTAAAGGTTATGTTTCTTATCATATTCTCAAACTGCTTGAAAAAACCTCTTTATAGGGTGAGAGAAAAAACATAGATATGAAAGCTCCGTTTTATATTGTCCTTGTTATTTGTTGCAACTAAACATCACCAGATGAACATTTTAACTGTCAATAATCCATCACGGGTCATGCTACACCCTAGTGACAAACAGACAAGATCTTTGTAATACGGAACCCTATAAAAAACAAGAAAGGCATCCAAACTCCAACACCTTTCAAACCGCCTTCGCACAAATTTAAAAGAAATAAAAAATCGTGGTAAAACGCAACGCACAAAGAAATTCTCGCTTTCGAACATAAAGGCATAATGAAATTCATCCCCAAGAGTGTTGTGGGTTATTATTCAGCCATACAAATGTAGTGTACACGTAACAAACGCTACTGGGCCCCACAGAGTTAATATGCTAGCTGGAAGCGAACATAAGCGCACTACATTTATTTTACTTGATAATTTCTGGAATAGTTAATTTGTAGAATTGTACTATGTTGCGGAATTGTAGATGAAACCGCAAACTTGATGAAGCATATAATTTTCAGTCAACTTATCACAAACAGTTGAACATTGATCGAATGGAAACGATGGCAACTTGTGCTACATACAGTTTTGTACATTGTCCGCAACGCACTTTTGCTGGTGTACCTACATACGTAAAATCAGGCTATAGTGACCGTATGTGATGATGCAGAGCTTTGTTGCTGCCAACAGTATAACCATAGTTTGTTCTGCAGATACTAATACTTTTAAATTAAAACAAGCAGCAGTAACCAAAAGAGAACACCATTAGCCACGGCACTGTAGAAATAACCAAAATAAACTCATTCAATTAAGTTAATGTTTGTTACAGCCAACAGTTTTCTCACTTAAAAGTCGCTTGGTCCTAGACAAATAAAGTCACACACATCCTAATTCAGTGTCGTCAGACGGAAATAACACGGAAAACACAATTAAAACATTACTCAGGGACAACTACGTAAGCTATTACATTTTATAGCTTTACAGCGGCTTCTAGCGGCACTATATCTTTGTGCTCCATAGCGATTTGTATAGAATAATTCCAGGAGTGTAGAACGGCTTCCCTTCTCGCCAGGTATTTGCCTCATTGCTTTACGAACAATTACTGCTACATCCAGCCCTTTATATGCGTATAACGAGGTTTTTGGTGTCCTCTTAGAGGCTATGACATGTTTTGGTTGATCCTTAAACCGTGCTATAATTATAATTACGTTTGCAACTTGAGATTAACATTAAAACCAAATGGCTTGAAATACCATAATTAAAATGGTTCCTAGGAAGTCATTGTTAAAGATTGTTAAGCAGAGCTGCGATGCCATTTCCCTGACAAGATTGCAGTGCCATTAAATAGAAACCAAATAAGAAAGAAGTTATTTGTTTCTGAGCTGTAATTCCTGGTTACTTTACGTCCACGATTTCTGCTGGGACTAAGGAACAATGGTATCTTAAAACAAAGGGTTAGGTAATGCGACGACGCAGCACTATTATTCTGAGGTAGGACAGAACTCTGAACAACTTGTGGCATTGTACTTGAATATTTATTTCTAATATTCAGATTACTTGGGTATTCTTTGCTTTCTAAGTTGTTTAGTTTATTTCGGGACCTTTCTAAGAGATTGCTTTATAACTTTTGTGAAGATCTTACCTGAGAAATTGTTGGGCAAGTAATCTTAGTGTCATATCGAATTGGGTTTTGTTAATGAATTTAAGAAACGTATTTATACCTGAATTGAGACCTGGTTTATGTTAGGTCTTTTACTAAGTTTAATTTCTAGAGACAACTATTGTAAAGATTGCGTTTTAATATTTTATTTTAAGGAGGATTTTAATTTATGTCCTCAAGTTCATACGACACTGTAGAACGCAGAAGCGATACATGCGAAATAAACAAATAACACCAAATATTTAACATTATATTACATAGCATTTCTTGAAATTTCAGTCCAAGAGAACACGTTCCCCAAACAAGTGAACATAAGAGAGGTATTTCCTAGACAAGGCCGGCTTTTCCCTTATCAAAAACTAATAGTCCAACTTTACATGACTGCAAGTGATTTTGGCCCTTGTAAACGTTTGCGCGGAGACCTATATCAGATAAGTTTGATATATCCCGTTTTACGTGAGCACTTCAAAGTTTTGCTTCAACTTTGAAGAATGGTTCCTTATCGCCCTTTGAATGAAACACTTTGTGGAGACTACATAGGGGGATGCTTTGGGGATATTCCAATATCGTAAATCGTAGATGGAGCTTAGCTATTATAGTCAGCTTGATTGAGCCAGCTTCGCGAGAGAAGTGCCACCTTCTCACACAATATCCTAAAATGCCTATGTCACTGGACGTCTTGTGGCTGATGATGATGAATGTGTCTGGAGTTGTAGGTACTTGGCTACGGAGACCGTTCATTCATGATAGTAGTATAGAACAGATTTTTATGGCATAGGTTAGTCAATAACAAGCAGTCTTTCATCACAAGTGACGGTTTCACACGAATAAGAACTTTTATAGATACTGACGTTAGATAGAAGTGATCTAGCCTCTATTCGTTGGAGGAACCTCCCTTCCCTTACCAAAAGTATGGAATGAACTAACTCTCTTCAGCAGTTCTCTAACTTTATTCTGTTTACGTATATGTGTACTACGTCTGACATCGTACTTTCGGTTTTTTCAAGTGTCTGCATTTTTTTCTTACTAAATTTTTCCTTATCTGGCCAAATGTCGTAATGGTGTTCGAGAACCGTTATTTATTTTCTTTTTGTAGCTTAGTTTCGTTTCTATTTTTTTGTACGGTTTTTTACACATTACTTCAAACCGTACCGTAGCTATGTTCCTACCATTCGACGTGGCAATAAATTCTTTAGGACTATTGACATTTTTTGAGAGATTTATTGAAAGGACGAGTTCAAGTTCATAATTATTTCTTAGGGTCGGAGTTATATTATTGTTTCTCACGTTTTTTTTACTTACTAAGTTAGAAATGTGAAAGCGATTTTGTAAGTCTCGTAATTACTAAACTTATGATAACCTAGATGACACTGAAGTTTTTGTTTGTTTGGTGGTATTCATTAAATTAGTTTTTATTATTTTCTAAAATTGTCAGTGTTGAACCGCCTCATAGACAAAATATGGGTCAAGTTAACAATGTTCCCTTTCTGTTATTTTAGGCCTTGTGACATCGACTTTCAACCTATCAATAGCTGGACGGTCCCAAAAACACTTACAATTCTCTTTTCGTATTTTTGAAGTCTGTTTTTAAACATATTTCGGTTTTTTAATGATTTTTTGATAACTACATAATAGTGAATGTTAGTTTCAACATATATTTTATTCATGTTTATATGGTTTTGTTAATTAAGTGTAAACTGTTATAACTACTAATGAGTACTAGTAATTATGGACATCGATCATAAGAAATTTTCAAGATGGTTGCCTGTAATAAATCACTATAATTTATTATTCTTGATTACAGGAACCAGAGCAGTAATTATGCCAACACTTAACTTCTTGCGTTGTTTATTAAGTTACTACTTTTTTATCTTGGATTTCGGATGGATCTACTTTTTCTCAATTTGTGGTATTTGTCTCTTTTAATCGGACTTGTACTGGGTACTATTTTAGTCTCTGTACTGTTGCCGCGGAGGACTTATTGGGCTCCGGCTCGAAGTGTAGAAGTAGGTACAGGGTGGTTTTTAGTCAGTAAGAGACTGACAGTGACAATCCCTCTCGCCTCCCCAAGACGTGAGAAGTCATTGGATGACTTTTGACCCTCAAAAAAACTGAGAAATTGGAACCCTAATAACACTTTTTCTTGCTTCGGGAGTCAAACTCACTTTGAACAGGAATTCATTAAATTAATTAAAAACATTAAAGTTTTTTTCAATTACAGTAAGGAATTTGATACAAATAATTGGAGATCATCATTTAAGCAAAGAATTGGTTCTAGTAGTAATCAATTTAACTATTATACCTAGTTTTACCTACTAAATATTATTAGGTGTAGCGGAATGCTGCTCATGAATATGAGCCTCTAGCATGGCTTGAAACTAGTCGAGTTCCTTGTCAAACAGTTACGTGAGTAAGCCGAAAATATACCTAATAATTAATTTTGTATGTGTTCCGAATTTTTTAATAAAAACAACTAACTAAAAATGATATTTGTCCCATATTCAGCAAAGGATGACCCGTACATTTTACCGACTTCAAAAAAAGAGTAGGTTCTATGTTCGAATGTATCTTTTTGTGTCAAAGGGTTCCCTGTAGTTCCCACAGCTGAAGCCTCAATACTACCTATTAGCATTGCTAATTAACGTACTCGGTCGCGGGGTGGCCGGCATTCGGGTGGAACGTATTGAGGGCTGCCTCCTAATTCAATGGCACTACGTAATAACGCGGGTAAATGGGATCAAAGAACTTCTTTTCTTTTTGAAAAAAAAAACAAATGACACTGTACTGTTTTACTTTTTTTATATTTAAAGCTTCTTACTATCAGTAGCAATAAGATTAATTTAAGTCCCGACTATCGCCAACGTCTATACCATGTTGAAAGCACCGGTTCTCGTCCGATCACTGAAGTTAAGCAACATCGGGCGCGGCTTGTACTTGGATGGGTGACCGCCTGGGAATACCGCGTAACGTTAGCCTTTTGCCGCGGAGGACTTACGGGTTGCCGGGGCTCCGGCTCGAAGAGTAGGAACGGGGTGGTTTTTAGTCAGTAGGGGTCTGACACTCCCACTCGCCTCACCCAGGTGGGAGCAATCATTCGATGATTTTCCACCCTTAAAAAAAAGTCCCTACTATCAGTAAGTAGCAACAAAGTTTGCGGTCCGCCTGATGGTATGCAGTCATCGTGAGCGAAGAGAACTGGGATGATGTCTCCTTTTGCGAAGCAGTCATGCTAGCTAAAGAGGAGTCGGGGTGCGTGAGACACAAGATCAGCAACCTCCTCATAACTCAGCCGTCGCGAAGGACACTCCTGGCGTCAATCGATGATTTTTCCCCCTTAAAAAAAAGCAGTCACTGTAGCTGAAGTAGTTATCTACATCTGCCACATCAGAGACATCATCATTGTAGACCATGTACAAAACTATTCAGTGAAATTACTGCCGTAAATGCCAAGCCAGGAGATCCAGCATTAAAATTTTTCCTTTTTTGAAAACACTTCATCAGACTCAAGACTGACAGACTGCTGAAAAATGGATGTTACATTAAACATGCACCTCTGTCTACCCCTTCTGGAGTTAAAAGCCGTGACATTATATATGTTACTGTTATAATGGCGGCCATATTCAAAATAAACGGTGTGCTATCACAGTGTAATTACAATTTTGTCGCTAAATGATGTTGCGGTCTTACGCATTATACACCATTTAGATGGAACTACACATGTATTTAATTTAATGCCATCATTATAATATTTGTCCATGTGTATATTTAAAGGACAGGAATACATCGATAGAGGGACTTGTTTTTTCAACTGATTGAGGTCCTCTGGTAAAACGGTAAACAATTGGCTTTTATGATACAGAAGTCTGAAAGAAAACGGATCTAACAAAAAAAATTTAGTGCTTGGTGCAGAGAAGGAAAACTCGTCTCTAAAATTTTTAAGTGTAAAACACAACAATAACTCTACTCAACTCGAACACCAAAGCCGTCACCAAAGCCCCAAACGCCGGGTAACGCAATTGTAACTCATAATGGTGTTGCGAGTATCTATGGACGCCACTGATGGCCACCATCAAGTGATCCGTCTACTCTTTCACCTTAACCCATAAAAAAGGAAAAAACCTTCCTTCACATCAAATCGGTACAAGAAGAAACTCCAAATAAATTGCGTTACAGAAATAAATTCCTAAGTCGAGCAAAATGAGAGGAACCGATGAACTTTCTTCGATAAAGTGTCGGTCAGAGGTCCGGTCCGTGTTATCTGGACCCCACGATATCTCACTTAAGGAAAATAGGAGCTGATGTAGGTAATGGGTAACTTGGAAACTTCTTTATGATTGAAAATCCTGTCATAAAAATTGAGTGCGGAAGAGATGTTTGTGTTGTAATTTGGTAATTAATTGACGGTTTTCTGATTGGAGTTTATGTCAGACATGGTAGTTTAATTATCGTTGTAGTAGATATAGTATCATTGTATTTTAATACGGACTTTTTTTACATAATGTTACAGATTAATTTTCCACGGACTCTTGATCCGTGGCCTTGTCATACAATTTTTTTATTACAATACATCTAGTCAATTTTTATGAAGTAAAGAAGGTTACACACTACAATTAACCACATCTATAATTATTACTAAAAGTATAAATTACGTAATAATTAGGTATTATCTATTAATATCTATCTATAGTATGGGCTATCGTTACCTGATACATATAAATAAACTTGTTATAGTATCTATTAAATCAGCTCATCGTCAAACGTTATTTATTATCTAAAAAATATACCTAAATCACGATAAATATAACTGAGACCAGCAACCTATAAATTCTAACACAAAAGTCGTTAAGAAACCTAACAAAAGCACTTCATCTATAAAATCTAGGCTGAAACTAATTTTAAAATACTACTGATAAAAACAAGACGTTCGCTTTGCCTTGAAGGCAATTTTCCCTCGTTCTCTATAAAGACGTTTTTGTAATAAGGCCAACCAATTTAAAAGTGCGATTTGTAACCGTCTCTGAATACAAAGTCACGTAGTAAAACAATATATTCAGTGAAATAATTACGTAAACGAGGAAACCCTTTTAGTTAATCCGATAAAAGTTTGTGCCCTTACGGCCCAAAGGGGTGGCGTACACTGCTACCCAATATCTTCTTGTTCACAATTCTTGTCATCCATTTTAACAAAGCATTTATGTCAATTTTAAATGTGGGAGAACCATGCTTCGGCACGAATGGGTCGGCTCGACCGGAGTGATACCACGGCCTCACAGAAAACCGACGTGAAGCAACGCTTGCGTTGTGTTTCGTCGTGTGAGTGAGGTTACCGGAGGCCCAATTACCCTCCCCTTCCCTAATCCCTGAATCCCCAACGATCCTCAAACTCCTAATCCCCAAAAGGCCGGTAACGCACTTGTAACGCCTCTGGTGTTCCAGGTGTCCATGGACGACGCCGATTGTTTACCATCAGGTGATACGTCAGCTCGTTTACCGGCTTATGCCATATAAAAAAAACTAGACAACAGAAAGCCACTATTGAAACGTTAATAATAGAAATCTGTCAGTGTCTGAAGCAAGATGCTCATTGTAGATTCGTGAAGCAACAAAAGAAAGAAGATAGTAGTATAGCAAGAAATTCTAGTACCCCCATTATATTATAGGCGATCACCGTAATCTAACTGCTCCTGCAACGTCAGAGACATAACGAGTGCATTGCCGTGTTAAATGTTTGTTGTGATAACCAAAATCATATAGAGAATAACAAATCTACGTACATAAATAAATTCTCTTTAGTTGCAAACCATTTCAAATCGTGTAAGTATATTTTGTAAAATGCATGTACGCTTCACACAATCAGAACTAATAATATATTTTCGTCAATCTACCAGTCGACAGCAGTGTACACACACCAGTGAATTGAGCCACGGAATCGCCTGGGGCGCTTGCCAAACATCAATCTTGACCGAAAGATTTCCAAGTACACTAACTCTTCAGTTCGTCATTGCACGGCTGGAACGAACTCAACCGAAGAATAATTTCATTTCCCAACGAAGTCTAAAGAAATATTTCGTTGGAAATTCACCTCCAAAGTTAGGTTCAGTCGGAATCAGATAATAATTTTCATGGTTGATTTTGGTGGTAGTCGTGATTTATACTATGACTGATTATACTAGTTGTATAAAGGAACTGGGTTGGCAATCACATCTGGCTATTAGTGGATAAGTCTTGAATGTCTTACAAAGGTTTTAGTGTGGCATTAAATCGTGCGCACCGTTTCTTCGGTTGGAATAGGCTCATTCAACTTAAAGACATACTTTACTCTTTAGGACGGTACGTTTCCAACATTTTCACGACTTCGTAATGTAATTGACAAGTCATCTTGGTCATCTTACGATTATCGTGGTTTCTATGTCGTTTTCTTAGTCATTTGATTCTGTTATTTTAGATTTCTTAGATGTTTCGTTGAATAAGTGGGCGTTAAAGTCACTGAGTTCCATGATCTAATAAAGTGTACCTAAAGGATTATTTTAAAAGTTCTCTAGCTTTTCCACTTCTAGGTTTCCTTTCTATTTCACATTAAGAAACATTTCTAGTGATCTTTAAACACTGTTATACTAAATCTCGAAAGTTCACACTTAAATTCATATCAATATATAATTCTAAGTGAAAAATATCGTCTATTTGTTGACAAATCTCTGCAGACATAGGTATTCAATTTAAACTAGCCAACTGAGTAACTGTCGTGAGTACATTCCAGGAACAATTCATAAACCGTTGGCCGCCTAGCTTTGTTATGTTCTAGGCCACAGATCATATCGAAGCTTAGAAACTGGCTTGAGAACTTTCCTTGTAACATTTGTTTAAGATTATCAAGATTTAATGGTACATTTTTAACTATATTGTTAAGGGGCTTCATTCATCATTTTCACTTACTAGAAGTATCTTGAACATTGTTATTAAACTTGCCAACAAAACCACAGTCTTAAAATTGTAAATGTTATTGCTGACATAAATTGAAGGATGAAGCAATTTGGGAAGCGTTCGCAGGGTTTTAATATTCTGGCATAGCCAGTGTCCTAGATCTGAGACCGTAAAAATTTAATCATATAACTGTTATGACAGCAGAAAAATCTATAGAATACAATACTGGAATAGAAATGTATGGAGTTGAAACAGTAAGTAAAGGAAAAACGAAGCAGTGGAGTTTGTAGAAAATATTTTGCTGAGGAACTATTGAAATAGGTCAACATTAATTTTGACAAGGTCGTGGTGGCCCGGAGGTTTAAGACGCCCGCTTCTCATGCATGAGGGTGCGGGTTCGAAACCTACCAACGGCAAGTACCAATGTAACTTTTTACGAGTTAAGTATATGTACTTTCTGATATTATCTAGACACCACTGACAAACGGTGAAGGAAAACATCGTGAGGAAACCTGAGCTTGTAATTTCTAATTATAAGTTTGTAATCGCCATTCCGCATTGAGCAAGCGTGGTGATTAATGCTCAAACCTTCTCCGTGTGAGAAGAGGCTTTGCTCAGCAGTGGGCATTTATAGGCTGTTGATGATGATGAATTTTGATAAGATGTTTGCAAGAGATGGTTTTTAAAAGCTTCTTTTCCACTGTTTTAAATGATGCTCTCTCCCAAATCCTACCTGATCCTACCAATATTATAAATCCGAGAGTTTGTATTGTTACACCTTCACGTCACAATGGCTGAAGGGATTATGATATGGAATAGGCTACTAGCCGCTTGCAGGAGCAAGCAGTTTTCATCCTTATGTTCATTTGATTCCATGACGTAACAAACGTGTTTTGTAAACTTTGGAATAAAGTTTGGTATTGCGTGATTATATAAATATGTTAAAAAATAAATGTTAAGCAAATGTAATTTATAATCAGCTAGTGAGAGCCTTAAAATTTGCAACGCCTGAAAAAGAATGTTAAGCTGTGCCTGTTATTTTATAAGACTTGTATGTATTACCTTAACATGCAAATAAAGAGTTTGAGTATGAGTTTGATTTCGATTACTATGAAAAAAAAATCATAGAATTCGTTTTATTCACAAGCCATAGGTATTTTGTTTCACTTCAATTCTTATATCGGTTTTCGACGAAGATAAACTTATAAAACAATACTGTTATAAAGATTGTTTTTAGTAAAACTAGTTCTATGTTATTTCCCATATGATCTAAATTCCCAAGCACGAACTTAGCTACTGACATTTGCGGGATTTAGCCGCGCGTTCATTTTAAAAGTAACAAAAAGTGTCTCCGCGGTCGCAAGTCGTTAGAACTAGGTCATGCCAATATGCATTTGTACCTATAGAAATATGTTCATTACTAGAAATAGACATAAAGTAGAATATTGACTAAACCAAACCAATCGGGTAAAAAGAACATAACACGTTGCTCAATTGATAACAAACACATTGTCCCTCGTAAAAAAATAATTCAGTCGACTCTTGTATTCGAATATTTGGTCCACACACTGCCAGTTAAGGTATTTGTCACTCCGAATCGATTTGATTGCTCGATAGCGTCCATTCGATATCTCGATTGGTTCTCACTCGGTTTCGATTCAATGCATACCTCGGTAACTCAATACGATGCGTGTTTGCATTCGGATGCATTCGCTACTGGTTTAGTATCTAGAGAAGATTAGTATGGCAGTGTGATTGAATTAAAAAGAGTCAGTGTATCATGTTATCGCAAGTTAATTATTTAACTAAAAATTACGAGTTATTCACATAAATATACTGAGAAAAGCTGAAATATGCCAAATTAAAATGATTTTCGTTTGCTTCGAAACTCACTATCAAATTATCATAGGCAAACAGATCTCATAGAAGTAATCGCCTTTACACACAATCTCATATTGTAGGCGTATCGTTATTTTCGACCTATAATAGAAAAATGATACGTGAAACGTTCCACGTTCGGACTTGTTTGAATACGTTACGTGCTCGTTTTGTCGTCCTACGCTTACGTCACGATCACAATACGCTTACAATGTGCTTCGTGAGCGAACGAACGGACTTCATATCAGAAATAAATACATATGAAAATATTTTCAAAATTATATTAAATTAAAACTGCAGTACTGATTAATGTTTCCTTTTTGTTTCAGGTATGTACAGAATACATTGAAATTACAACATCCCCTGGCTCCGAACTGGTTTGTAAACTAGATCAATCAACAGTATTTTTATTGAAATTATATCAAATTGCAATTTCCTTACTTTCATCTACATTAGTGTTTATTACTTTGTCATTTATGAGTAAACTAGCTTCAGCCAATCCGCATGCCCGTGGGATAAGAAGCAGCCTATGTATTATTCCAGATCATAATCGACCCCTGTACCAAATTTCATCTCGATCCCTTCAGCCGTTTTGACGTGAAGGCCTAACAAACAAACAAACAAACATAAAAACTTCAGCTTTGTGTAATATTAGAAGGATAATAATTTTAGCATATCCTATGCCACTTCGTGGTCAAATTGGCTGTTTGAATCCAAACATCAGTATGAGCTGAATAGCAAAATACTTATTCTAGACCCTAAGTCGTAGTTACTACTCGCATAGTCACACCATAAACGTCTAAAGCGTGATCCCCAGCTCGTAACAAACTTCCAAAGGAAACTATCAGCTTATATACTTGGTATATTTGTAGCAGTATATCTGTCAAGCAAGGCATGGAAGGTAATTCAACACGTGAGAAGCTTCGGTGCCTAGTAATTCGCTCCCAGAATATTAAACGCGTAACCGTCGCGCGTCGCAATTGCATTGGATGTATTGGCTATAAAGACGCTTATAAACTCACACCTTCACATACATGTTCCCGGAAAATCACGCAGGACTACATCACTACGTCCTTTGCTTACAAACGCTTATTCAAAGTCCCATATACATGTGCATTTTTGCAGGAAATCTCTCTTAAAGGAAATCCTCGTTTTTGAGTCTTATATTGTCTATTGCGCCCATATGGCATATTTTTCTTGATTCCTGTGTTAGTTTGGACAATAAGCTGGTTTGTTTTTTAAAACTTGTTTCGTAACTTTAAATTTAACATCAATTTGCATGGCTCATTTTGTCTATTTGTTCCTTGCTGGTAGTTGCAAAAACTATGCTTTCTTTCTAAATGTCCTAAGTAGAATCAGGCCCAAGTTTCTATTTAGTTGTAATTTCAATCCTATTCACGCCGTAATGCATTATTCATCTGATGCATCAGCTCTTCAGAGAAATATGGGTATCCTTAACCACCTTATTATACGTCTAACAACTGTATTTGGATGCGCTTTTAAATGATAGAAATGGCTCCAAGTTCCTGGTCTGCTATAGCAGTACCACTCATTACAGGTGCTCTGTATGTAAGCAACCAGGTTACTATAGTCACCTTAACATGAATACCAAGTCAAGAAGTATCACCAAGTTACCTGTGACTGTTTAATATATTCATTGGAACCCTGCAAACTCACACTTGGTGTCTACTATAAGACGTGAGATGCAAAAGTTTCACCACATAAATATTACTACAACTTCCCTCGCTTGCTCCAAACATTTTATAAAGGAAATTGATGTGTACGGCTGGGAATATTCCACAGATTTTCTTTTCTACAAATAAAACAATTTTTACTGCGAAGGAGAATTTTTTGAAATGATCGAGTTCTTTGCATTGTTCTGTTGGACCTTTGGCCGGAATTTGGTTAACATTTACCTGGACATGGAAGGGTATGATGGCTAAAAGTATGTTTGGGAAATAATCGAAGCGGCTTCGAAACGGAAATACCGAAAATAATTGTTTCAAAGCGATGCAATTCGCAAAAAGAGCCATACGGATATTCCAAACCTGGATATTCCTGGAAGGCTATATGACTTTATAGTTAGACAGAATAGACATGATAAAAAAACAAAAGCACACAACCCTCTCATTCTAAAACCACACAATACAAGGATATAATTGTAACTTCATATCAACCTTACGAAACTACTTGAAACCCTAACAAAGCCTGCTAATCAGGGGTGACAAAGAAAAGGATTTTATTTATGCAACCCTCATGCTGAGGATAATTAGCTTGATACACGCACCCCTAATAAGCTTAGGAATGATTAAATTTCTTAAAGAAACAAGGATTAAATTACATTATGTTAATCAGCTTGCCGTGGAGAATTGTTTTGAAAGGAACGAGTAAAAAGAAAAGGTAGGCATTCTGTGTAACACCCACATTTTGTCTGTTATAAGTTACTAACTTCTGCCCGCGACTTCGCCCGCATTCCCATGGGTTAAAAACATCGTCTCAAAATGGAGATTTGTAACTTCCAGATTGGCTCAGGAATTTCTTTTTCACCATACATCAATTTGCCAGTGATATCTAAATAAACTAAGACAACTTGTATAGTTTAGTACACGCGGCCATCAATTAAATAGCTAATTGCTCTAATTACTCTCAATAATAAAAGTTTGTCCACAAAATCCGGAAGTCTACATCTCGTCTGATGATTCATATGGTTGGCTCGTGACATCGCAGCTGTGACAAAACAAATAATAATAATAAAATGTGTATGTATGTACATCTGTCCGTTGACTCAGTAAGTCTTGTAGGAGATAGGGCACGTTGCGTTTATTTTGCGAATTCATAATACACACGTGTTTTTTGTGTGTGTTTGTAATCATAAACATGAGGTTTTTATTATGTGACTGCACGGTGGCTGCTAAAGATTGTGTCGTGGTTGCGATTCCTGCACGGAACAAGGGGCTTACTCTTGAATTCAATTCCGATCAATCGACATTGATATTGTGAAATTTCGTAGGTACTCTTGAGTTGCAACACTAGCGCCCATTGCATCCGTATTGCGTGTATATTTAATGAACTAAATGGTATTGCGTTTGGCTTTATGTTCCGTACTCTGAATGCTACTTTAACAGCTACGATAGGGGTTGTATCCGTTGTATATATTGAATAATTATTGAGATTTTATTGTCTTGAAATTGCATTGACATTGAGATTGGTTTTAAGAGTAAGCAGCAAATTCTTTGTGTGATCTACTGATCCAGAAAATGTTGTTCCGGGTCTGAGTGTGGTGTGTATTTGAATTAGAATGTTTCTGAATGATACAGGAGAAACTGGCCGAATTGGTCCAGCCGTTTGCGAGATTTGATACAACTTACAAACCTAACCGTATTGTTAGTCATTAGATGTAGATATTTTATACATATGAAGTAAATTATTCTATTTTGCAGAGTAAAATCTTACAATTGTTGTGTTATAACTTAAGGGGAAAGCCGTGCTTTATTAATATTTAATTATTAGGTAAATATTCAAGAGCTTGTAGAAAAAATAAACAGTATTATGAAAAAGGCTGACTTCCAAGTTTTTGTTTCTTACTAGAAGATAAAAAAATATTTTTTTAAATTTAATTTTCATTATAATCGATAGACGAAGAATGGACATAAATGATACGGTCATTTATAAACTTGTGACTTAGTCATCAACAGCCTATAAGTGCCCACTGCTGAGCAAAGCCTATTCTCATACGGATAACGTTTGAGCATAAATCACCACACTTGCTCAGTGGGAGTTGGTGATTTTAAACTTATATTTAGAAATTATAAGTCTAGGTTACATCACAATGTTTTCCTTCACCGTTTGTCAGTGGTGTCGAAATAATGACCAACTAAATAGTGACTAACGGCGATCCCCAAATCTGGCTTAAGAAGCTATCTGTTCTGCAATGGGTATTTTTTAGCTGGTGAGCTATATTATAGCATTTACAGCCTAGTATTTATAGCCCTTAGCATTAGCAACAGACTTATTGCTAACGGTAAATTTAAATACTTTAGTCTTAACCGACTATGTTGAAACTCAAATGAAAGGTTATGTATTTATTTATTTAATTTAAGGGTTTCTTGCACCCATCCATCCACTTGATATACTGTTCTTATTGTACGAAAATGTGACCCAAATCTTGGTAGAGGACACGACACGGATTCTGCGGTTTTTATTCTTTTGTTAGAAAACCGACGAGAAAGGAATGTGGTTGAGTCAGAACAGATTTATGACTGACTCATAGATCGTCCTTGTACTTCGCATAGTCCTGTGATTAATTGTATAATGTGATATTTATTTTATTTTCTCTGTTGCTTTGTAACTACATAGGTACCTAACTATATGAATTTTAAATCTGTAGGAATTTTAAATGATAACTTTACTTGTTCATTTAACGACAACTCGTTAAAAAAATACTGTATTACAACTAATACAGTATTTTTTATCTATATAAATAAGTAGAAATGAATTTCCGTTCGTTAGTCTCGCTAAAAGTCGAGAATTCGACCAAATTGGTAAATTTTGGTCTGTTCGTGGAAGTCCAAAGTTTAGAAGGAAAGTTTAGAATCTAAACCTTCCTTCTAAACTTTAGAAGATAAGAAAAAAAATTGAGGCGGGGTACGAAGTTTGCAGGGTCAACTAGTTAAACAATAAAAACTATATTGACTTTATGCTATAACGTATGAGCCCCAGTGCGGTTCGAAACTAGTCGAGCGCCCTCGAAAATATACATAAGTCATGAAAATTAATAAAATTTGACTGATTCATTTAAGATTATGGCTTCCTCTTCTAAACAAGCTGTTCTATTGTTTGACAAATTAACTTCCCATAGTAATCTGTACCTTAGGCGTCGGTCAGGGTATTGGGTTCAGTCCCCCGGCACTAACTACTTTGATGAACCACCTTTATGTTGGAGGAGTGAAGCGTGACGTTGACGATGTGTGAAGGGAGCTTTACATTATTATTCGGTGTATTGTTACTTAGATAGAAGACACAAACAGATGAATGTTGTAGGTTCAGGTTTTATAAAATTTCTAGTAATAGCATGAAGTCTAGACTTATCCCTAGTGTATGGCAAAAGGTTTGCAAACCTGGCTTACAAGGGACTCATCATAACTTAAATGGTGAATAGTTTCTTTTACTTCTAGTATATAGCAATAGCAATGACTACGTAAATGCGATTACGGCATTTCAAACTGACTTTATGGCTGGTGCGATGGCTGGGTAATCGGTTCGATTCCCGCATTCTCTTTGTCTGATCCACAATTTGTTGTTTCTGGTCTGGGTGCATGTGTATGTGATTTTGTATATTTATAAACGCTCCCACGATACTGGAGAAAAGCCTAGTGTTGGCAACGTGGAAAAAAAGAAAAATAAGAGGTATAATATAATTTTTGTAAAAAAACCATTTTTGTAAAACATTTACAAACAGAATAATTGACAGTATTCGTTGTTACATATGTTTTTCACACTTATAAAAGAACTGGTCAACTATAAAAACACGGAACAATTCATTTAAAATCCTCTCAAAAACGACGCAGCTGCCACACACGCTTCTATAAAAAAAACGTATCCCATTCATAACACCAAACTCTACGATCTTTCAAAACCCATAAAGGCACCCCAATTCTATTTCAAATTAACCCATTACAAGTGCTTATTTTTCATTAGTATTATAATAAAAATTCATAGCGAAGTAACTTTATCCATTTTGTTTTATCGTTCTCAAACCGGTTAACCGGGTAGTACCATTCTATACACCTGTTCCGAATTTACTCGCTATTCAAAATCATTCTTCCGTTTATCCGGAGCGATTTGCATTTTTATTCATCATTTGATTTAGGGTCCTCGACTGTTTTGAAAGTTTTCGTACTAGTTGTAATAATTTATCTAACTTTGAACAAAAGTTACAAGTATAATTCACCACGATTTCTTCTATGGAACATGTGTATTGTAGTTTTTATGCTATCAAAACCTATTGATGACACATTGATTTGAAATGTCGCGTGACGTCACACCTTAGTAATTTTTATACTTAGCGATGACGTAGCGGAGTCTTCCTCGGTCGAAATAGTCAACCGAAAAATGAACTTGTCTATCTGACAGCCACCATACTTTAGTCGCAATTCCTCAAGCGATCGACAACCCTAAGAATAGTAGAAAATTAGGGTTGTGTAACTAAATAGCTAGTTTGCAATTCGGTGGGGTCCCGACAAAAATATGTCGTCGAATGTGGGTTTTGTCCGCGGTTTAACGAACCATGATTGTGTAACACCCCACTAAATCACATTTTTGACGGTGTCATTGTCCCGTAGTTAATTTATCACAAGTGGCACCGGTTTTTTAACTGAAGGACAAACTCTAACATATTGTGTAGTGAACTAGTGATGTTTGTATTTAGCTATGCGCGTAATGCGCTTAAGTAATAGTTTTTAATGAATTTAGATAAGGGGATTTCAATTCGCGTATTTTGTGCATATGTTACAACCGGGTACTGGGGGACCGGGATTGTGTTTGGCGAGTGGCACATCACTAAACTCGATCTTCAGATTTTCAAATCCTTCTGCCTTTCACACAGCAGGTATCATCACTGCTAACCTGTAATATAATTAATATAGTTATCTATCTATTGAATGTTGACCGGTACCCACAAAAGCGCAGAAAATAAAGGTCCAATAATACCTATCTTTAGAGAGAAAACAAACAGCCTCGAGATTAATTCAACTGTAATGGAAAAGCGACCATGCAAAAAAATAATTGGTTCTTCACAAAGGCCTCTATTTCCGATGAGCAAAAATTTAAATTTTGACTAGCGTTTTACAGTGGCGGTGTCGGTCCGGCCGCCGTTTGTGAATAATATCAATTTTATTTAAATTCAAACTGGCGAAAGTTTTGAGACTATTCTTTTTTTTTCATATCCATAACATCACGCCTTTTATCTCCTAAGGGATACGCAAAAGTGTATATTACGGCATTTAATGCCACTATACAATGTAATACCCACTTTTCACTATTTATGAGTCGCGTGTAATAGGGGGTGAGCCTATTGCCTGTTATTTCGGTCACAATTCCAGATCCGATTTTTTTTAAAACCTTGTAGTACTTTGCCCTACCAGGGAATCGAACCCGAGACCTCTTGCCCAGTAATCGCGAGCTTGCGACCACTCGACCAACAACGTCTTCATTTTTTGTTATTTTTATCGAGATCAAAAAGGTTCAATCGTTATCGTTTTTTGTGACACCCCTGGACGAGTTTTATATTAAACTTACATTAAATTAACACGGTATTTGTAATTATTCAAATAAGATTCACATTTTTATAACCAAACATGACAAAAACGGCCAGGGTTGCAGAATCAATAAATATTCCTGTGTACAATTTATTTTATACAGTTCATTTTGCTGTAACGACTTTCGTTTCGAGTTCCCAATTCATAACAGAAAGTCGCAATGCATATTATCATACCGTATCAATCTGCAATATGTTTAATTTGTTCAATCGACTGTGTATTTTGTATGAAGCTTTTTATTTAAAGGATATTGTTTCGCATATTTAACTTAATCAATGCATATGTTATATTATGACAATAGGGTAGATGCCTAATTTTTATTTTAATGTCCGTCTGGTAGATTATTTTAAATCATTAGACACGTATTTTATATTTTCTTACAGAAATGAATACTTTCGACGATATATTTATTTGAAATGGCGCGTGACGTCACTTCTATGTACATTTTATACGTAGAAATGACGTTTTAGCCCCCACTCCTAAACTTTGATTCGTTTTATCTAAGTTTTGTTTTATTATACGACAAAATAAAAAAATACGTGTCTAATATTTTTTCATTACCTAACTTACTGTGGCTGTAAATTGAAAGCTGTTAACGCTGGGGTAAAGTGAAACCGTTAATTTACCCATTTAATGCTGAAAAATAAACACATTAACGACGATTATAACCCAATAAATTGGTATTCCCATCATGGAAACCGATCACGGTTAGAAGTCGACACTTAGCATAAGGCTTTTCCGTTTAAAAAATTCTCTACAAATATTTTTAGGTACGGAAATAGAAAATCTTTGTATTAATAACAAACATAAACATAAGTAATGTCAATGTGTGTTTTTGACTTAGATTTGTAACATTAATTTTAACCGATTGGTTTTGTATACAACTCAACTTTCTTTTATATTGAATGCACGGTTGGCGCGTTGGCTAGATAACTGGCTACCGTGCAACATGCCGCGGGTTCGATTCCCGCACGGAAAAACCTTTCTGATCCACAAATTTTTGTTCCGGGTCTGGGTGACATGTGTTTGTGAACTTGCATGCTTGTAAACGCATCCACGACACAGGAGAAAATCTAGAGAGGGGGGCAACGTTTTTTAGATTTTTAATTTAAGGCTAAAAGCAGTAGTAACAAGGCCACCATCTGATGGTAAGAGGATACCTTAGTCAAAGTAACACCTGCAACACCAGAGGCACCATAAGTGTGTATCCGACTATGTAGGAAATTGTTTAATTGTGTAAATGGGATGGGCATCCGGAACTCTCACTCACCAGATGAAATGTAGCAACATTACGTCACGACTTGTGAACGAAAGTTGCGTTGTTGTGGCAATTAAAAGTCAAGAGAAATACGCTAAAATATTAGTTTACTAGCTTTTACCTTGCTTTGCTTTATTCCTGTTTTATCCCATGGAAGCATTTAATCGGGGTAAAAAGTCTTATCACCTAAGTCAACCCATACCCTGCCTGTGTCGCGGAGAACCTAACGGGTTACTGGGGCTCCGGCTTGCCGTGCAGGAGAAGGATCGGGGTGGTTTTTAGTCAGTAAGAGTCTGACACACCCTCAGCCTCACCCAGGCGGGAGCAGTCAATCAATGATTGTCCCCCTTAAAAAAAAAAATCCCCTGCTTCCATACCAAATTTTATCAAAATTCGTTCATTAGTTTAATTGTGATTGACGGACAAACATCCAAACAAACAAACATTTATATCTATCTATACATATAATAAAATTGTAGAAAAGTGCTGTCTGTACATTGAAAACAAAAATAAAAAAAAATAGCAGGGGTTATTGTTATGTCGATGTCGAACCCAAAAATGCAATTAACTTTTTTTTTGTCTGTTTGTCTGTTCACGCTAATCTCAGAAACGGCTGATCCGAGTTGGATGCTGTTTTCACGAATATATTGTGGTATGCTTCAGTTATGCTTTAGTGTTTGTTTCATGTCAATCGGTTCATAAATAAAAAAGTTATGTCAAATTAAAGAATCACGTCGAACACTATTCTATACTTATACATACAAAATAACTGTGATTATGATCCAAAATAAAAATAAGTATATATTTAAAAAAAACGCTGCTCATAGTCACTATTCCACGCGAACGAAGTCGCGGGCACAGCTAGTTTATAATATTAATGTGATTGAAATAAAAGAAAACGAGTTACATTACATCAATGGCATGTGCGTGCGAGTCAGAAGGAAGTGGACAGAGGCGCCACCAAACAATAACAGGGCAAACTAAAATAGGTTGCATTCCATTTCTCTAACTTCTTCACGCTGTGTTCTGTCCAAAAGTGGTACTTCACTCTGGTCCTTCCCAGTAGGGTAGATATAGCAGTTAGGTTCTTCCACCAGAGGCAATGTGTTAGTTAGTGTTTCCCCCTAGAAAACAATCAGCCATGAGAAATGTTATTGTTTTCTTATTCTCTTCTTTGTTATTTGTATTGAATGATCGTTAGTACACATTCATGCTGCGACTATGTTATACATATGTATCATTTCTGTGCGCCTCTATGTTTGTTTGTTTGCATGTCTTTAGTTTTGTGTTTGTTCTTGTTATTCTTAATTCTGTCTGTAGTATTAACTGACCTTTTTCAAATATTTCTCCAATTAGGTCAGCCTAAACTCTTCTTGGGTAACCACTTATATTTCTTTATTTTCCCGTAATCTTACTTTCGTCCGTTCTCCGAAAATTATGTCACCTTTTACGATAATAGTTATGGTAGCCAACAAAACTAACTCGAAATAAAATGTCAAACACAAATACTTATAACAGTTTATAGCGAGCAAAGCCAACGGCGAAAGTATGTAACAAACAGCTGGTTTCTGAGAAATCTGTTCACTTATAGGCCATTTTGAATGCAATAAATGTTTACGGCTCTTTGTGGCGGGAAGTGCAAAAATATTTGGCATGCTTTTACATTGTTCATTGTTCTGAATGGCAATTTGCACTTATTATTGTTGCATTCCGTGTTGTGGGTCATTATTATTGGTCGATAGTGTATTTTTTATAGTATAAACTACTTCGTCAGTCGAGTGGTGGATCGCGCATTTCGTGTTTTTGGTTTTTAGACACGAAATCCGGTATTGTATCCGATGAATACTCCGATCACCTCTTATTACATAGGACTCATAACATAACTATTGAAAAGAAGGTTAAATCAAAGTGGATTTAAAAGACATGATGTTATGCATGCATTATTTGATGCATTGTAATTTCCTTGCACATAACACCAAATAAAAGGTAATAAATACGTGAATATGGGTTTGTAATGGATTCGGGACACGGTAATGGCCGTATAGGTGTGCCTACGAATTGTTTCTCATATATCAGGCTGACCCACTATTAGGAATGTCGCTTTATACTGCTGGTACTTGATCGCCATCGCTTTTACTGGAACACTTCCCAGTCATTCCGGTAACTGTTTGTCGTAAGAGGTATTTTATCTATATATCAACATTCTGTTTCAAATTCTGCATCGATAATATAGGTATGACTTTCTCTGGGTGCCTTTATTTGATTGTTAACATTAGCGTAAGAATCTTTGATTCGTAATTTATAAAAATATGCTTAAGGGCCAATTTTTCAATCCTCCGGTAATTCTTAACTGTACAATAAAATTGACATTCGACAGTTTTTAGTATGGAAGAATTGTCAAGTATTCAAAGTTATTCCACAGTTAAAATTTATCTGGCGTTGGAAAAATCGCCCCTTTTGAAAATCATCCAATGACTTCTTCCGCCCGGGTGAGGCGGGAGGGAGTGTCAGACTCTTACTGACTAAAAACCACCCCGTTCCTATTCCTGCACTTCGAGCTGGAGCCCCGGCAACCCGTTAAGTCTTCCGCGGCTCCGTATCGGCATCAGCCCTGTTAGGCCCCATCTGTGGTGGTCTGATGGCTCCTTGAGGCGCGCGCGGAACGCGACGCGCCGTACGCTCGGGCCTGGTTCTGGTCGGGCGGCGAGTCACCCATGCTCGAATCGCCTCTAAGTGCACTATTCCCTAAGTGCACTATTTTATCTTATACCTTACCGTAAAATACTAACGGTTTTCAACTCAAAACTTCTACGCGTTTCGTAGAAAAGTTGTCCCTAATTTCGAAGTAAAAAAGAAAATCAAGCCCACACGACATAACCTACCAAGGTATGCGAGAAATTCTACGCTAAAGAAACAAAAGGACTGCAGCTCCAGTCTACAACCATAGCATTTTCCATTACCGGCTAAAACCCTCGAACACAGAAATCCTCTCGGAATATTAACCGTCCACATAGTTTACATAATCCAATTTGCGAAATGTTTTACATTAATTACAGAAACGGCGATTTTACGTACATTTATCGTTTAGTTGTAAATATTCAAATTGTAAACCTAAGTAAATGAACCGGGAATGTTTACAAATCTAAAGGGTAACAGCGTGATGGCCACTGACGGCGTATGCATAGGAACGCGATATTTATTGAAAGTTTGCGAAGGGACGATTGTGTCTGACGTCATTGGGCTATTTCACACAGGGTTGCCAAAAAGGTTGTATTATCATATAGCTGGCTTTAAACGGTTGAAGGTCGTGAAGGGTTTGCTTGGCGGGTTCGCTATAAAATCTTTGTGTTGTGCCCCTTAAGTTGAAATGCATTACTTGAGGTAAACATGTGGTAAGTTTGGGCTAAGTTCCCGGATATGTACTGTAACTTTAAGAAACAGGTAGAATGCGTAAAGAATGATACGGAAGAGAAAGGGGTTTGTGATTGGATGATGTTCCATGTCCTATAATGGAAAAATAAGACATAATATTGTGTCCACGTTAAGTAAATTGATAAGGAAGAATGATAGAAAGAAAAACCGTTTATTTCGCCACGACATACATGTAGACAACAATTCAAGAACACATCAGTGATTAAGCAACTAAAAGTATTAAATCTCTGCACTAATCAGTTAAATGCTATCAAGTAAATAACTGGGTCTGCCTACCCCTAATGGACAATCGGATATGATTAGCCGGAACACTGCAGTGATTCTCACAAAACTTTAAATGAAATTGCCAGACAAGTTCCAAAGCTTAACTTAGGTACTGTTCGCTTGCACTTTTAAGTAGATTTTAAAGAAGAATAATTTAGAAGGTATCCAATTTTCTAATTGTATGAAGTAGTACACGTTTTATCTCTATGAAGTAGCTAGCTAATGCTGGAATACTGAAACGTTACTCAATTTTAAGACGTGCTTAAATATCATGCTGTCTCTTTCATTTTACGAAGAATTTGTACTGACAGAACTATACTTAAGCGCGTCTTAAAATTGAGTAACGTTTCAGTATTCGGGCATAAGATACCTAACTAAAAATGAATCAAATTGGTCAGTTTCCTTAATCAAAAATAAATTATTCAATATTAAAAAAATAATCACACTTTAATTAATTGATTTTATGATCAACTTAATTTTTGTATTTTTCCAGCAATTTTTAAGAAATAACTACGCTGTTTGATGATAAAAAAACGTGACGTCACAATTCACAATCTCGTACAAAATTCATAGGAAACTGTCGTTTTTGACAGTTCGAAAAAAAAAATTGAATTTGACTAGTTATAAAATAGCGTATTGTAAAACACGAAATCTCCGAAATTGGTTACTCTACGTGTATTAAAAATACTTATATCACTGGAAATTATCCGTAGGTATCCAAATTCATAACGTTGGAAACAATTTATATGCAAAGTAGGAAAACAAACGACTACACACGACACACGACACACTACATACGACACACGACACTTGGAACTTTTCACCACAATTTAAAGTATCAACGTTTGTTACTAGTAATTAACAAGTCCTATAATAGGTTCTAGCTTATAACCGCAGCTTTGTCCGCGTTCCCAGAATAAAAAGTAGCGAATGTGTTATTCCAAGGTGTAATCTATATCTGCGCAAAATTTTATTAAGATACATTCATTAGTTTTAGAGTAACGAACAAACATACAAATTATCACATGTACCTGTGATATTAGTACGAAGTAGGTGGCCCAAAAGGGTGGTCCAAGTTGGACAAAACAAAGTTACCTGTTTAGTTTCCGGTGAACCGGTTTCCTTTTTTTAAATTAGATGAGACTGACGTTTGACCACTATCTATATCTCATCTGGTATTTGGCAATAGGTTCACCCCCTATAACATGAGACTTATAACATAACTGGTACAAAACGGCATGGGTGCGACATAAGTATAAGTGTGTACCAATGTGATATTTTCCAAGTTATATGTACTTTCTAAGATTATTTAGACATCACTGACAGACGGTGAAGGAAAACATCGTGAGGACACCTGGGCTTATAATTTTTTTAAGTTTAAAATCGCCAACCCGCATTGAGCAAGCGTGGTGATTAATGCTCAAACCCCGGTGCGCGAAGAGGCTTTTGGTCAGCAGTGGCCACTTATAGGCTGTTATGTAATTTGGTGGGAAGTGTATAACCGACTATCTCTTCAAGGTTACGTTTCTAAGTACGATGCAACGTGAATCACGTATAGGTTTAGCAGTATAATTTCCTGCTTTATCAATACTTATTTGTTTGTGTAATCGGCTTTCAATGAAGTTCTTCACAATACATACTAAATGACAAATCAAGGAAATATATCATTTAATTCAAATTCTCGTAATTAAATATTATGGTATTAAGATTGCTACATTGTGACATTCACATTTTACCGGCAATTTTATTAGTCCAATGCATTAAACGACCTTATTGCCATTTCCAACTCCGTTAAACTACATTTTTTTCCAAAATTGAGAATAAAGGTTCAATAATTACTTAACTGCCTCGTTGGCCGAGTGGTCGCAAGTGCGATTTAAAAAAAATCTCAGTAGTAGCACTGAGTCTGGAATGGTGCCCGATGGCAATAGGCTCACCCCCTATTACATGGGACTCATAACATAAATAGTGAAAAGTGGGTGTTACATTGTACAGTGGCATATTGTGCAACCTACCCCTTTGGGGATAAAAGGCGTATTGTTATGTTATGTTATATAAATACTTAACTCTTTCGAGAATTCATTAGCAGGAAAGGTCTCCGAATTCTCTTGACTTGGCCAACACTGACATCTTTCTTGTATGTATTGCCAAACTAAAAATATTACTTGTTAGGTTAAATAAATTGTAACACACAGGTAATTAGTTCTTTGCCCGATAATCTAGATTTATACTGGAATTAAAGTGTGTCCTAATTTAGTACCGCCACGATATCTAGACCCGTACTCTTCCTAGATTACCTGGATCTCATTAGGCTCCAGTCTCCAGCCCATTTTTAGGATGAATGGCTAAAAGGTAAAGTAAATAATGACTTTAGCTTTATTTGCTTGAGAATACTTATTTTTTAGATACTCGTATATCTGTTTTTGGATGCAGTCCTCGAGTATTTAGGCAGCAAAGTATATCATCATCATCATCAGAGGGTTATACCGGGTTCAGCCCTCCGATTGGCCGGTTCTAATAAACCAACCAATCAGATGATTCATAGGGCTTAGTACGAGTTTGTTTTACGTTTAAAGTAATCAAAACGAAACCTCGTCCGGCGCCCTGATTGGTTAGTTCATTAGAGCCGGCCAATCACAGCGCCGAACACTTACTCGTTTCGATTACTTTTAACGTAATGGAAACTTGTAGGTACTAAGGCCTCAGAGCGCCGAACGCGGTTTCGTTTTGATTTCGTTAACAATTCCTCGTAAAAGACGTCGACTGCTAAGTAAAGAACTCCACGCATAGCTTAGGGATCACAGTTTGGTTATTGTGACAGTGGCTACTCGTAAATTATTATCCTAACTTTATGAAAACAAAGACAGTCAGGCTACATATGGCAGGATAGGCTGTTCATGATGATGATGATAATGAAAGACAGTAAAACCACAGGTAACTGTTCTCTGTTATCATTAAGTGCCCTTCTACCTTCTTGTTCAAGTTCTCTTACCGCTAAGCCTTAAAAATAACCGAATGGCTATTTAACCTTACAACCGACCTTATATTTAAAATAACCCCATCTTTATAATCTCGGTTCTATATCAGTTTCATAAGAATCCGAGGCTAGTTCAGGATTTATTTCTTGAAAGTAGGTCTCGCCAAGCTTGGAGCTATCCAAAATTATTCATCTAGGTTATACTGAACTGTTTTCGTAATAACAAGGCTGCCGACGGAAGACGGTAAATTGCACCGAGTCAAAAATGGCGGTTCGGTATACCAACATACCGAATTTAAATTCTGGCCAGGTTTCGCTAAAGTAAATCATTGTAATTTAATTTTGTTCAGAGCACCTTTCTCGTACGTTTACCCTTCAAGTTTGAGGATGCGGAGTCGTTACGGTTTGAGAGGGAAAATGTGGGGTTTCAATGTCAAGTGTGCGTAGATTTTGTAACTTTTATGATACATTTTCGTGACAAAAATATATTTACAAACATTATTTTCACTTTTGACAAGATAACTGAGTAAAATGCGTGTATATTTTGTTCAAAACGACTAAGTATATAGACTGGAATGTTTTGCATATTATTCTGTTGGTAATTAAAACTGAATTTGTTCAGCAGTTCTGGTGGGAGGATATAAGAAACTCATATAATTTTTTATGTGTTACGCTTCTACTACGTGTTTACTCATCTGCTTATGTTTTCAACCCTTTTACATGAAGCCCCATAAGGGTCAAAAGAGTACACAACAGATATTGTAATACCATCCTTTTCTTTATTATGTTTTTGCAATGCTTCGTGTAAAGGCAAAACGTTGTTTGTTATATATTTCATGGATATCATCAGCATTGGAATCTGCAACTTAAATCATAATAGCTAGTACTCAGTTAACCATTCTTTGACCTGGTATACCTTAAAATTGCAACCAGCCATTGCCATTGAAAGGAGAATGGATTTTAGTGAAGAAGAAGAATTCGATTCTGCAGTATATTCAGGTCATTTGACGAAGCCATTCTAGCATTCTGTATAGCAGTAATTCCAAAATCTTCTTTCTTTATTTAGCAGCTAAGTACATAAAAACTAAGACCTAAGCCGTGTCCATTCCAAAAGTCGAACAAACACAAGAAAAAACTTTTCTCTTGTTAATTTCCTCTACCAGCATAAGACGTCTTCGAAAAAGAAATTCTCCCAGTTTTACCTGAACATATTTTATCCAAAGGACGTATACAAAATAAGTCGACGTTTTATCGAAAAACATAAAAGTTTTTAGGCTTTAGTAGCATTTAAACAGTATTTTTGTGGTCCATAACATTTATAAGCTATACAGCCAAACTTGGGCTTGTTATAGCCATGTATTGATCACCACATAGGGGGTGTTGCCAAGACTGTAATACGTTACGTTTATTAGACATTTTTATGAATAACGTTCTTGTTGTTAGGGTTGTTTAAAATAAAGATAATATTTACAGAATGTTATGTTGTTGACTATGTTTTAGGTGAATATTTTGTAATAAAGTCACGTGTGTTATTTTAGATGGAAGTTTGCTCTCGTATTATGTGTTTGGTTTATTTATTTAAATGTTGTATTCTCTGTATACTGTTTTTGATTCAGTTTTTTTGCTAAAATTTTACCTTGCCCCACACTAGGATTTTCTACTGTGTCGTTTACAGACATACAAGTTGACATACACATGCACTCAAAATCGAAATAACAATTTTTGGAACACACAAAGAGTAAGTTCAAATGCGCTACACATTGCGAGGCGCCTAGTTGCTAAGCCACCGCGCCAACTAATTTATCTTTTAGTTACCTATACATTTAGAATCGCAATACATTCTTAAGGAATTCCTCTTGTAAGAAGACGCAGATTCTTGTTGAACAGTCCGAGTATGACAGCCCTATTATCTACAACATATTCTCTGTGTACAACTTATTTAAATTCCCCTGCAACGGGCTGAAACAGCAAACCGAGTCATATGGAGATTCTTCATAACTTTACTTACAAGAATACTGCTTCCTCCTTATAATTTAATAGCTATATGAAGAACAAGAGTACGACTAGCTTTGTTTAGGTTACACTGAACAATGTGTAGTCTTTGTTTATTGTATTGTTTTGAACTTATTCATAACATAAAACACATGAAGTGACGCTTTTTATTCTTTCAGAGGTGCACATTACGGCACTTAATACCTCTGTACAATTTAACACTTACTTTTTGCTATTTATGTATGTTATAAGTCCCATGTAATAGGGGGTGAGCTTATTGCCATATACCGGGCACAATTCCAGACTCCGTGCTACTACTGAGATTTTTTTTTAAAATGCCCAATAATACTTTGCCCGACCCGGGAATCGAACCCGAGACCCCTACCCCGGCAGTCGCGCTGGCGACTCGGTCAACGGGGTAGTCTTAGATCTAATTTATGTACTGTTTTTTTTAAAGTACATACATTAATTACATTGTAATTTTTTTAAAGTACATAGATTATTTTTGTAAAATAAAAAAACAAATTAACTATTTCGCATCGGATTTCCGATACGTAACAAACAATTCGATACAGTACAAAATATCATAACATTTAAAACTGCAAATAACAATTTTAAATAACTAAACGTCGTAATAAACTTGAAATAAAATCACTCAATTTAAGATGGGAATGTAAAAATCAGTAATCCGGTCTCAATAAAGTAAGATTGACGTTTAATTTGACGTGCACCCTCGTGTCTTCATTCACTGAATCGGCAACGTTCAATTAAAATTGAATTTGTACTCCTTCAATGACCCTTCAAATGTTACAAGACATACTTAAATGGTTCTTTAGGGAATTTTTATTGATGCATTAAAAGTTGAATTCTTTGAGAAGTAGCGTTTGTTTTGACAATTTACTAAGACAGTGGCTCTGTCCGTTGGATTTGAATTGTCTATTTTATGTTTACAACATTAGTTCACTATACTAACTCCACATAAAAACGTATGTATAGGATGATTTGTTATTAGATTATAATCTTGTATGGAGTTGTAGAACAGATAATTTCCAATATTTTTGTCTTTAGATATTTGCCCAAACATACGAGATTATGGGCTAATAACGAATCAGCCTGTATATATACGCCAGTTATGGTTTAAGTACCATATTATTGAGAATTTTAAACACTGCAAATCTTCATACTTCGTCGTCGTATCTAACTTGATCGCTAGCACTTTTTTTTAAGGGTGGAAAATCATTGAATGACTGCTCCCGCCTGGGTGAGACGGGATGGAGTGTCAGACTCTTACTGACTAAAAACCACCCCGTTCCTTCTCCTGCGCTTCGAGCCGGAGCCCCGGTAACTCGTTAGGTTCTCTGCGACTCCGAATCGGTATTAGCCCTGTTGGGCCCCATCCGTGGTGGTCTGATCGCTAGCACTAGTAACCTTTTGTTTGATTGAAGCTTTGTAGATTGATTTCCCACTGAAAACATACCATGACCCCTTTTAATTTTCATAGGGTTAAGCGAAGGTACACAGAATCAGTCAATTATATGTCCCGTACATATAATAGGGAGTGAGCCTGGAGCCTATTACCATACTCCATGCAATTTACCGCTGAAAAACCAATGAAAATGAAAAATACTCTATTAACAGCCAGCCTCTGTCTGCAAAACATTATCAATATTTATTGTTATTTATTAATTTGTGGTTTCCATTTACGTTCACAGTTCTGGCCACATCTACCTATTTTAATTGTTACTGTTAATGTAATGTATGTATGTAATATTAAACATATTCTCACTGTTTGTTTACAGGTAAAGATATTGGGAATTCTGAATTGTCGACGCTCAAAGCTTTTAACGGTAAAGTAATTTTGTTTAATTGACTATTTATTACGTGTTTGTATTTATCTTGAATGTATTTTTTTTATTTTCTGTGTAGTGGTTAGGTGTTAATTTAACAATATTATTTAGGCCAAAATAAAACCATCCTGTATTGTGCAAATCCGCGTATCTATATTTATTCTACGCAACTGATTAATGTAACCAACTAAATTTTAAATCAATTTTAAATAAAGACCAAAAACGTGAATTGCTCGTAAAATTAAAAATTTTAAAAACTTACAATGTTCCGAGTTCAAAAAACTTCATATACCTACACAAAGAACGCTCTCATACAGTTAAAACGTTATTTATATCATAAAGAAAATCAAATATAACAAATTGAAATCCATGGTAAACAAATACAAACACTGGCAACACAGAGTCGACCGTTTTATAGAGCGAAATTCAAAAGAAAAATATTTATTATCTGTGGTTCTCGACTCAAAACTAATACGCCATGTTTTTTCTGCGTTCTGATCCAATAAAGATGGGGTTTGATCAAATATTATAGTTTATGTATCTACCTAATAAATATACTACATTCTTATTATTTTACTGGCGTTTTCAGTTAAGTTGAAGTTGGTACGTTTTTTACGTTTTTAGGGTAAGTAATGCAAATTTTTTATCAAGAATGTTAAGTTTTGAACATGGAATCTGGAATTAGTGTCCGTAAGGATTCTGAAGTTTGGAGAGTAAAATTGTGATAGGCCTGTGAAAACACAAAAATCACAGGATTGATTATAAAAAAATAAAAAAAGATACGGACATAATGTTACTTAGAACGAACACGAATTCGCCGGCTTTTCGGCACGAATGGGCCGGCTCGACAGGAGTGATACCACGGCCTCACAGAAAACCGACGTGAAGCAACGTTTGCGTTGTGTTTCGTCGTGTGAGTGTGGTTACCGGAGGCCCAATTACCCCCCTCCCTAGTCCCCGTCTCCCGAATCCCCGAATCCTCCACAATCCTCAAATTCCTAATTCCCAAAAGGCCATTAACGCACTTGTAACTCCTTAGTGTTTTGAGTGTCCATAGGAAGCGCCGATTGCGTACCATCAGGTGATCCGTCTGCTCGTTTACTGGCTTATGCTATAAAAAAAATTTATTGAAGCACCAAAATATCTGTGGTATTTGTATGTGTGCGTGTGTTATGGGTTACTACGTTACCAGACTTAAGAAAATGATAGATGTCGTGTCAATGTGTGCATGTTCTGCGTGTATCTCTATAGTAGCCAAGTGCCACAGTCGTTGTTTCAAGAGACTATGCCCACCTTTTTTCAACGTCCTTGTATGGCGCATCAACTTTACAAAAAATCTTTATAATGGCAGGACTCGCGAAGTTATTAAAGTCAAATATTTTATTACATTGAACATCCACCATAAGGCCAGTCAGTCAGTAGCCACATTTTAATTGAAATCCCGTATCAGATTGAGAACCGCACTCCCTAATCTTGATTGACCGACGTAGTTCAAATCCACTGAAGACTTAGTCAGGCCAAGGTCACTTGTATTGATTGGGACTTGCTTAACCTCTTGAGAGCTAATCCTAATATCGGCACAATCCAGTGTTGATTGTGTGGTTAATGGACTAATAATACAATAGACTTGTATTATCTTTTTTATGTAATTAGCTGGGGAGTTCATTGTCTGTTGAGTGATGAGCATCGCGAAGTAAGTCGTACGTGCAGAGTAGAACATGTCATTCATTACCATCTCTATTCTCTCCGTGGGTGTCGTAAGATTTAGGAATTGCTTTTTGACTGGGATTAAGCAGCAGCTCTCACTGATAAACCTGACTCTCTTAAACTGAGATCCTCAGTCAATCCACCAACCAAGCATGGTGGTTATTTGTGGCAAACCAGAGGAGGCTCATGGTCCAGTACTGGGCTGTATCGGACAGGTAATGTTCGTTGTATTGTAAAGATATAAAACACAAATATTCTAGTAATTGTAATATCGAAATATACATCAGTAATCGAGATACGACTACAACTCGTACGCAATTAATCTGTGCGACGTTAAATCATTACTTATCTTCATTTGTTGTGTCTATGGACTCATATTTTACAAAATGGCGTACACTTCATTTTTTGCTTTTGAATTTCGAATGGAGAATAATTTTAATTCCTTTTTACTGACATCAATAATAGCAAAGACAGTTTGTCATATCATATAAACAAAGAAGGTACCAATAGCTCGAGGTTACAATAAAATACTAAATCACATAATTTAAATAAAATCCATTCTGTGTCAAACAAAGTTTTAATAGACGTCAAAATGGGATCCGCTGGTAGATACTCTTAACTCGTAACTCTGAACTGGCAGTAGTTCCTAACAAACCAACTTGAGCGCGGGATCCCAACTTTTACATCCGTAACTTTATACGTGTAAACCGGGATTGCGCGGGAACCGGGATTGCACGGGAACCGGGATTCTTCCCCCGGGATCGCATTCTTTTCTGCTCTATTGTGCTCTAGTGTTAAGTTCTTAGTATTACTTTATTTGTTCTTATTCTTAATTTGTCACAATGGGGTCTCGAGTCTCTGTTTCAATTATCAACAGTATTTGTAAATATAGGAACTATCTCTTTGATCAGATCATCGGAAGTAGCTCATACTCGGGTCCTAAACGGGACAAATTATTATGATTTTAAAACATCATTAAAATCACGGGGACTCGAAATATGTCACGTACTTGGTAACTGGCTAGTCCTCTGTTCCGTAAAACTTAAACTATGCGAAAAGTGAAGTTAATTCTATATAACTTCTACGTCGTAAGTCTTCGGAGGAAATAAAAGCCATGATCTCATGTTATATTTGTAAAATTGAGCATCCTTACTTCTAAAGAGTGTTTCAAAAACCTTCCTAAATTTTGGAGCACCTCGTAGAAACCACGATGCGGATATGGCTCGTTATTTAAATTAGGACATGCCATTTTATGTTGGAATTGAAATAAAATTTCATTCGAATATTATTTAAATTTTGAAGACCTTAATTTATTAATGGCTATCAGTGTAGCATTTGAGCTGTGTTTTAGTTTAAAATTAGGAGTATAATTGTTGATTTAAACTGTCGAACACCGCGAGGACACCGGTGATCGCAACCTATTGTTCTTTAACTGTGTCTATAATGACGGTACTCAAAGAGTTAAAACTATTTAAGTAGTAGGGATTCAGAACAGTAAATCCATAGTATAAAGAACAAAGTAGGTTATCTTCATACAAATGCTCCGCGCGCGGCTTATATGTGTGCGCCATAGTATCTATGCGTCGACGCACGCACACTTTAACAAAATCTCGACCCGTTTCTCAGTGCGCCAGGCAGGGCTGACACTGTACGAGGTTCGCGCGCGCTTCACGGCTTTTCGGCACTGTTCAATGAAATAAAAAATGTCTGGTAATCGTAGAAGAACGTATTGCTGTGTGTTTGGGTGTCTTAATAATTAATCGATTCCAGAACTGTCTCTGTTCAGATTAGGTACCTATTGAACAGGAAAGGTAAGCTAGTCACTTTTTCTAGCATAATATAATTTGTAGGTACTTGATGATGAGATACCTACTTACTTATTCTTACTCTTATCATTCTTCATAGTTCCTACTCAACCAGAAATGTAATTACCTACTATACTTAAATATTATAAGAAAATGTGGTATTGTATTGTTTATTTCACAGTTTATCTGATTTGTTAAGAGCGTAGCCGAGTCGCATTTTTCCATATAAATGTATTCCCAAATTTACTTTCTGAATACTATGTATAGAGCTAAAGTTTATTTTAAGAAGTTAATAATCTTTTTATAAGCTTTTAATTTTTACTAAATTTATAAATTGATAAAATATTCAATCATAATATGCTTTTCATTTCATAAATTTATTTATTTATTTATTTATTTAACACTTTATGTACAACTGTATACAATGGCGGACTTAATGCCGAATGGCATTCTCTACCAGCCAACCATAGGGTGTTTAGTGTAAAAGTAAAAGTGACAACCCTGGGGATCAACGCAAGAGTAGGCTAATAACTCGGCGGGCGGCCTTAGATAACCTACTGTGTTCTTTATACTATGGTAAATCTTTTGTCTAGAAAATTGTCTATAAGAAAGTATAGTTTAGTAATCCTTATCCTTTTTGAAGTTGAGTAAAAGGGAGAGGAATCCTTAAAAAACATATAAGTACGGTCGAACTGAGAACCTCCTCCTATTTTGAAATCAGTTAAAACGCCTTATAGCAACGACAGATGTAGTAAACAAATCCGTGAAATAAGTTAAGCAAGACTAATACCACAATACAAACGAGTAGAACACACTCTATTGGAACCCACGTAGTATCATTAACACTACAATTCCCAACTCCTTTCCCAAACATTTGGTCACAACCTAGAATTCCTAACACGTTACAGTTACTTGGAAATTAGTTTCAAGTTTCGACTGAAGTTCGGCTGATTTTCGGAGACAAATATCAGAGTTAGGGAAATAGCTCCAAGTTGCTAGATAACTCGGAAGTCTGATTTGAAGTCACGTGTCTTTCTTATGTTTGTTGTAATAAGGAGTTTGCTAAGAACCGTATTTTCGCTCACCAAAGACCTTAGACCGCGTTCGACGTTCTGATTGGTTGGTTCATTGGAGCCGGCCAATCAGAGCGCCGTACGTGGTCTCGATTCGATTATTTTAAACTTAAAACAAATTCGTACTAAACCCTCAGATGGTGCTAATGTAGGATGACGTTTTTTGTCAAATATTGAACGACCAATGGCGTGACACTAGGTAATTCTATATTGGAAGAAGAACGAGATGTTCACACTAGCACCATTTGGTTAGCAAATATACGGTAGACCCCATTGTGTTAATTTTGTAGGCACGATAAAGAAGAATACATTCGTCACCGTAATCTACTCTTCCGAGTAGAGAATAAGAGACTAAACATTGACAGACTGAGGGCAGCAGAATTCTCTTTAAAACCTTAAACTTTTTAAACTGCGTTTTCTAACCGTGGAGTGGACATTATTTCTATTATATAGCGGTAATTACTCTGACGACTATTCAAAAAAAAATTGTAATGTAAATAGAAAAAATCTTAAACTATTACCCGTACTATCAAACGTGACTGGATTCAAATGTTTTTACCTGCGTAATTTTCTCTTATGATTCCAATAATAGATATAGCATTCTGTAGCGATTCTTAAGTATTGATCACACTTTTAGAAATAGCTAGAAGAATCTTACATTTCACAGTTAGTTACACAGTTATTCTATCTTTTCACGTAATGGCTAAGTGTGGCCATTTTTAAACGAATTTATATGAAAAGGCGATGACAATTTTAATGTTAAAACCTTCTGATTATAAATATTCACGAAATGAGACAAAGATAATCGTGATTTATGAATTTCGTGCGACGAAAACATCGTGTCACTGATGTCCGGACGATGGATCGTGACTCCGACTGTCTGCTTTAATTTCTATGAAAGCAAAAAATATATAAATATATTAACAATATTTAGATATTATTACGTCGTATTTTTCGTCTGTGTTCGAGAAATATTGATGATATATTCACATTATACAGAAATTAGGTTACATACGGTTTGTATTGTGTCTGTGCTTGTCAAAAAAAGTTGATCAGAAATAAGACTACATTTTGGCTCGTCTCGTCTATAACTTCATTTCTTTTTTGTACTCGATTTTACCCGTGACTTTGCTCACGTGGAAATTACCAGATTTATTTTGATCCTGTAAGAATAGACGGATAAAAAGTAGCCAAAGTTCCATACAACCCTAAAAAATTTACTATCCAATAGGGAATGCATTGTTTAAATCTGTCCAATAATTTGACAACCTTTTCAATGTCAACAAAACAACTCGTTACCTAGTATAGTATAAAGAAATATACCAGAATATTTGTAAAGAATACACCGTATACGAAGATTTGTGTCCTTATTTAATTTGATTAATATATTTTTCATTCCGTCCTACCATACGTCAATGTTTATTGCTCAGTATACGAGTATCGTTGACGAATTTCTGTAATAAATCCTGAAAGAAGAATTACGTAAAGCTTTGCCTCTTGTATATGTTTGTATTTTTATTTTATGTTGTTTATCAGACCTTGTTTAATTGTGTAGTTTTCGTTTTAGTTTATACTGTTGTTGTTTCGTGGGAATAGTGTGGAATTGTAGCTTATAAACTATTGTATCGTTTAAATAAAATGCTACATGGTACCTACATACATATTTCAAATAAGTTCTATGTCGGTCTCATTGTATTTTTATGTTGATTTGTGGGTTGAGCAAAGTAATAAAAATATATTTTAATGTTAATAATATTCATTATGATAACACAAAGGCTAGCGCCTTGAAATGGGGCTAGTTCATGATGCCGTAGGTACCTGGTACAATTGTAACATAACGAACAAAACTCGTCTGTGATTTACACATTTACGCTTGATGCACTTGATTGGGATAAAAAGTCTATAGACATGAAGGAAGTGGAAACGTCGTTTTTTTCTTCTCTTCCTATATCTATATCTTCTGATTCATTTCGTTGTGGGAACCAAGACAGTTATTGTTACTGGGACGCGCCGGACTTCAGTGTTCCTCTGTTTTCATGGTTGTATCTATTGCAGATACTGGTTTTTTTTAACATGAATGTGGAAATCCTCATGGATACCCCTTGTCTAGACGAGTGCGTTAGACAACAGGTTATGGCCGACTCTTACCGACTAAAACCACACACTCAATCCTAGAAAACAATGAGAGGGTTACTGGGTACTCGAATTAACGAACTCACCTGCGAGGATCCTGGCTTACCGGAGTTGCAGCGGTTTTGGGAAGTTAAGGCGGGGTTGTCCCTTAAAAAAACATAAATATGTAATTATTAATTTCACAAGTAAAATTTTCTATACATTTTACTCGATCGTCCAATCAATAAAAATTTACTGCGTACATACATATAAAACTAATTACATTGAAACTATAAATACCGTTAACAGCGCTAACTCCCGTTTATTTGAACTCACAGTTACTGGATTTGTTTATTTATCTTTTTTATGTACTCAGATCATCATCTTAAAGTGCAATAAAGTTGCATGGAGAAGGATACTTTTTGTAGGAAATTCTCGCAGTCAAAAGCCAGATTAGATTTAGAATAATGCAATCGATAATCGACCTTTTAACAAAATAAATAAAATCCCGTTATTACAAGCACATTTTAACGACCAAACCAACTTTAAAGGTTAATTAATCTTTCGTAAAGATGATAAAAATTAAAACTAAGTCACTGAATTATAAACTGCTGACAAACGGACATGATGTCAGCAGTTCTAGTCACAAAGTGAGTACGGAAGTTGGTGTTAATGATAAAAACACGACCGCTCCACTGGAAATAAAGTAGCCATTGTTAAGAGACTTACCTTTTTTATAAGACTGGGAACAATATCCAGTCACCTGGATGTATTGAAGTGGAAAATTCTGGATATGTCCTTGGAAGTTTGAGATCTGTTCACAGACCTTGAATATGTCGAACTATCTGAGTAGAGTATCGATATTTTTTTTTATGGCATAAGCCGGTAAACGAGCAGACGGATCACCTGATGGTAAGCTATCGGCGTCGCCCATGGACACCATAGGGGATTAGGAGTTTGAGGATCGTTGGCGATTCAGGGATTGGGGAGATTAGGGAAGGTGAAGGTAATTGGGCCTCCGGTAACCTCACTTACACGACGATATTTTATTAAATATCTATTAGATATTTTTCTAGAATAGCTTTTTTTAAGGGGGAAAAATCATCGAATGTCTTCTCTCGCCTAGATGAGGCGGGAGGGAGTGTCAGACTCTTACTGACTAAAAACCACCCCGTTCGTAGACTTGCACGGCAAGCCGGAGCCCGGCAAGCCGTCCTCCTCCGCGGCTTCGTATCGGCATCAGCCTTATTGGGCCCCATCCGTGGTGGTCTGATTGTTCTTTGAAGCGCGCGCGGAACGCGACGAGCCGTACGCTCGGGTCTGGTTCTGGCAGCATGGGTTGCTCTGCGTTGCTATAATTTTGCATGAAGATTTGACCGTATTGTTTGATCGTATCGGTTCGATAATACCGCATTCGACAGTGCATATACATAGAATTATGTATAATGAAATAATAGAGCACGATTTATTGTAGATATAAAAATTGCTATCCAACACCAGTATATTAGCTTAAAGCCTTAGCCAAAGCTAGCAGCTTAAGTATAAACAATATTTTCCGACCTAGGAACATAATGCCTAACACGATATGAAAAAAGATGAGCCAACCTAAGCGGCCGTATAAATCAAATTGTGAAGCCTAGTTTAACGAGGTCGGGTTCGAACCCCCGACCTTTTCGCCGTGAGTTCACACGTTGCCAGAGACCGATCTTTGGGCTATTGCGAACATAAATCTTAGCTAGAAAGCTACGTAGCCTTTCTTTCTCATTATCTTTTTGACCTTGTGCCAGCGAAGGTCAGAGCTTGATGCCTTTGTAAATTATGCGCTTGTTTTAATATTTTTAATGAAATGTGGATGTAGCTTTATTAATGGATAATTAATTAATGTTGATCGCTTTTGAACCAGCGCCTACTGTAAGTCAGATAATTCTTTTTTTTTGTTATATAGGAACTATTTAACTATTATTTCTACCTAGATACCAGATGACTGAAAAAATTATGTTACTCAGAAACAGATCCTATTTTTTCGATCGTACCCGTTTTCTTATTTCGTTTTTTCCCCGTGACGTCTCACATACGATCGTTCTTGGTCTTGGTATATATATTCAATTATGTAGAAATAATTTAAGATGTGAAATAAACAAACTAGTCCGAAGCACGCTGAATGTATTTCATAAAATAAAAGAAGAACATAGTTAGGTTTCAACTTTTTAAAGCGGCCAGCTTGCCACAGATAATACAAATATATATAAAAGTTCTCTATCTGTGTTGTAGATGTGTTTACAAACAAATTCTCGCAGTACACAAGTGACACTACAAAGTCTCGTTTATTCTTAAACTTACAATAGGGTAGATGTCTAATTTTTATTTTAATGCCTGTCTGGTACTTTATTTTAAACTGTCAAACACCAAGCGGTCACCGGTGACCGCAACCTATTGTTCTTTAATTGTGTCTATAGAGGTAAATACGGTACTCGACGAGTTAAATCATTAGACACTTTATTTTTATATTTTTATAGAAACGAATACTTTCGACGATATATTGATTTGAAATGTCGCGTGACGTCACTTCTATGTATATTTTAATCGTAGAAATGACGTTTTAGCCCCTACTCCCAAACTTTGATTCGTTATAACTAAATATTGTTTTATTATACGACAAAATAAAAAATACGTGTCTAATATTTTTTAATTACCTAACTTACGGACTAATTAGATTTTTCCAAAATTCCAATTACAAAGTACCTGCGAACTGTCTACACTTTACTTTCTATCCTTGTCTAACATTCAGCTTGTTTAAGGAACAACATCTCAGCTCTAATGGGCGTCTCTTTAACATCACATTCATCATTAATAATGAGGTCATTGACACCGAGATGACGTCACTCAGTCAAGCGACAGTTCACTCCCTCATTACCTAGTTCATTTACTACTAATTACGACCTAAAGGTGTTTAATTAAAACCTTTAATCGCTTGCCTGCGTTTTTGGTTGAGTGGTCGCAAATCCGACTTGGGATTTAAAAGTTTTGGCTAATAGAAATTGGCATAATATAAGTATTCTGCTTATTCTGCTATTAAAGCAAAGTTATTTATTATACAGTCTGTAGCTATTAAAATAAACATTGATTCAGTTCAAAGACAGTAATAGAATCCATAGATTGGTTACTAAGTCGATAAAATAGCTACTAACACAATTTTGAGTCATTCAAAAACATACAATATAGTATAAAAATAGCTACTTTCTACTGTTCAGCAGAAACTAAATCTGTAATTGCACCTCTATGAACAAACATTTTAACTCTTTAAGTATCGTCATTATAGACACAATTAAAGAACAATAGTTGCGGTCACCGGTGTCCTCGCGGTGTTTGACAGTTTAAGACGAAGTTTATCATTAATGACCCATCACTTATCAATTACAAGTTAAAGTAACCCATTGCCGTAACTCTCCTAAAAAGGATTCTAATTTTAACTGGTAATATAGTATATACTCCCCTTCTGTAAATTAATTAACTTCCGAAGACAGGTGTTTGAAGTTACCGGCTTAGCTAAGTGGTTAACCACCGCACCGTTGTGTTTGGTTCGAGTCCAAAATAGATCACAAAGATTAATTTCGGGATGAAAGTGTCAGCTCTTAATTCTGGCTTCCACTTCAATATTGACAAGTCGCCGCGAAAGACGAAATGATGCTGTGTTTGTTTGTTTCTGTCACCTCATAAACAGCTGAGCACATTTTGATACTTTAATTATCAATTAAATCTGTCAAGATTAGATGATAGACCACCAACTATTAACTAAGCTTTGTTGACTAAACGATTAAAGTATTTTGTAACAAATCCAGTGTCATCCGTATAAAATTGTCGTTATTTAAGTATCTAGACAGACAGTAAATGTTTCTACAATCTTACTCCAAAGGTCAGTTCACTTGTCCTTATCATATAGGTTAATTTCACATTGTACATCGTAAACCAAATAGACATAATGAGCGTCTTATCTATCGCTTACATTTTAAACAAATACTTAGAAGCTACTTAGACATACACTTAACTGAATCAGAACTGCGGCTCCAGCACTAACTGATGCAGTCATTATAACGGATAAGATCTCGTCACAAACTGACAAACTTAATTGAGCAAAGCAACTGTACTTTAAGACAGTTAAACTGTTAACACGAACTGATATTACTGAGCTCCAACGAGAAACCTTAAAAGAACAAAAAAGAAATTAAGCAAGGGTTGCGTTCGCGCATTCAGATCCTAAGATAAGGCCCTTACACGCCCGAGTCGTTCCGAACACGCCCGAAGAAACCCGAACACCGGATCGAGGTCATTCAACGCTTCTCTATAATTGCCGTCTCTTATCAACCAGGATAGCACCACATATACCTGTCCTTGTCCCTCTCATTTGAATATTTAAACATTATAAGGATCAGAAAATGTCAGACAATGATTTAGAAAAGTGATGCCAGTACATCATTTGTGCTTGGTGGCATAAATTGAATTAATATGGACGTCAATTTGTTTAGAGCGGTCGATGCTCTTATTTGAAGCATCGTCGTGATAAATTCCTTTTTGATCCAGTCAATTTGTTACACTTCAAATTTCTATGTTAGGGAATGTGATGCTGGGGGAATATAAATCGAGGTACATTTTATTTTTTTCATGTTAGTCGTGTTATTGACTGTGTTAGCGTAAACGTGTGTTGTATATGTATAATATAGACAGTGTTTTAACCGTGAAAATATCTTACGTGAAATGAAAAGGGATCTTTATGTCTTCTAACCTTAAAACCAATTTAAATTCTAAACCGACATAACATTACGCCTTTTATCCCCGAAGGGGTAGGCAGAGGTGCACATTATGCCACTGTACAACGTAACACCCACTTTTCACTATTTATGTTATGAGTCCCGTGTAATAGAGGGTGAGCCTATTGCCATATACCGGGCACAATTCCAGACTCTGTGCTACTACTGAGATTTTTTGAATAAGCCCAGTCATACTTTGCCCGACCCGGACCCGAGACCCCTTGCCCGGCAGTCGCAATTGCGACCAGTCGGCCAACGAGGCAGTCATTCTAAACCCATACTTAAAAATTATAAAAATCGAGAGCTGAACTCTGAACAGCGTATTTCTTTAACTGTAAAACGGTCTGAAATATCGTCGTTGGCAGTTAGTCAAACACTTAAAACCAGGAACCTAAGATTTCGTTTAAAAACGTTCGTTTGAGCTTTTAAAGAAATCTCAACTATGAAATTACTGGCTGTTCCAATGGCTTCCAGGTTTATATTTCAAGCACTTAGGTCGAACTTAGTTATCCAAGTGCTGACTTCGGTTGAGGAACCGCCGAGTTGCGGAGCGGCGGTGCAATTTGATAGCTCATCGGCCAGTCAAGGAATTATTAAATTATCACTACCACCAGCCAAGTTTGTTGTTTCATTTTAATTTGTAAAGTTGATTACTTCTGTTGAGGGTATTTATGGCTTTTATTTTCGTTTTGATAGTGTGTAAAACAAGTAAACAACAATTAACTAGGAGCTTGGGACATTGTATTCAATCGTGTCCTTACTTAGAAATTCGAAAGTTGTTTTTTTTTAATAATAAGGATTTTCGTCGTTGTCGTGGGTGCGTTTACAAACATACACATTCACATACTCATGACACCCAGACCCGAAACAACATTTTGTGGATCACACAAAGTGTTGTTCCGTGCGGGAATCGAAACCGCGACACGTTGCGTTGCAGCCAGTTCCCAGCCACTGCACCAACCGTGCACTCAAATTGTTTATTTGTTTATATTCACATTGTTCTGCGTTCTACAAGGTATTATTTTTGTATCAGGAGATATTTCGGAGGTTGACAACCTTTTTCCTTTTGCCACAAGACGTATGTCACTATACCCAAGTGTAAGATTATTTACTAAATTATTATAAGATACTAGCTTCTGCCCGCGACTTCGTACTCGCAATCCCGATATTTCCCGTTCCCGTTCGTGATTTTCGGTAAAAAGTAAAAAAAAAAATTGGTTAAAAAGTATCCTATGTCCATCTCCTGGTTCTAAGCTACATCCCTACCAATTTTCATACAAATCGATTTAGTCGTTCTTGAGTTATAAATAGTGTAACTAACACGACTTTCTTATAAAAGAAAGTCGTGTTAGTTACAGTAATATAAATTATAAAGATTGTTCTATAGGTTCTTTGATAAACAGCTGCAAAAGATAACTGCTACTGAAGTAAACGTTGTGAACATAGTGTAGGTGACACCAGAACGTTTGAGTATTTCAGTTTAAAGCTCACTGGGGTTTAGATTTAAGTTTCCGACGTCTCCTCCTTTGTAAGAACTAGATTTATAGCACTTTCAGTGGTTAGATCTTTATTTTAAAACGGCACAAAATAGAGAACATCCAATATATTTCGTGTATTAGAGAGATTTATTATGTTTTAAGTTTTTTTTGTGTTCTGGACTTTTGAAGTCTACAATCTCGAGATAGATGAATAAATACTCTTGTTGGTTTAACTCGTCGAGTACCGTATTTATAGACACAATTAAAGAACAATAGGTTGCGGTCACCGGTGACCGCTTGGTGCTTGACAGCTTAACTTAGTCTCGTGACCACAAGCTGGTCAACCAAGTAAGGGGTCGGGCTGAGTCTTGGGTATGGCAAAGTACTATGGTAGTTTTTTGAAGTCAAAGTCAAACCATAATTTGGTACTTTTGAAACGTCAAAAAATACAAAATAAATAATAGTCTGTCAGTCAGTCCGTCAGTGAAGCTAGGTGAAGCTAAGTACTCATTCCAAAATGTAGATTCGTATGGAGAAGAGGATGAAGGAATCGCTGCCGAATAAAAGTACTTTAAGAAAGAGGTTGCAATAATCACCACGTTTGGTAGGCGAGAAAATATACTAGATTACATTCTTGCTAAACATTTTTTAACCTTCTAATGCTAGAGTTAGAATTGAAAATCAAATAGCATGATGTTTAAAAAGTTTCCTGGAGACACTAAAATTAAATGAAGTACGATAAAAAGGCATGGAAACTCCTTTTTGTTCGTTCGTTTAGTTTTAGAGCGTCTTAATGAAGCATTACGTAAAAAATGTAGGAAAAAATTGGTGTCCACTGCACCGCGTCCGGTCTTTAGTAATAGGTCAACAAAAACATGACTAAACTTAATATTTTAGTTTTATTTTCATTACTAGCTTTCACCCGCGGCTTCGCTCGCGTCACAAAAAGATAATAAGCAGCCTATGTGACATATATCAATACACACAGCGCCATCTATACCAATACTTTTGTTTTCCCTCGGGAACATCAAATTTTTCCGGGATAAAAAGTGCCCTATTATTTAATCCAGACTTCTAACTTTACGTCTGCAAAAATTTAAAGCAATCGGTTTAGAAGTTACTGCGTGAAAGCGGAACAAACAGACAAACTCACTTTCCGATTTATAATATTAGTAAGGATTGTCTTCATTGCCATAAAAACCTGGTTTGTACTTAAAGCTATTTTTAAGCCTGCTTCGTTGGTCTAGTAGCCACAAGTTCAACTGAGCAAGGAGTTTCGGATTGATTACCGGAGTACGATTAAAGGAAGAAGAAAAAAAAACATTTATTTTATTCGATTGGGTTTAGTGCCCGGTATATAGCTTTGGGCTCATCTATGCCTTTTGCCTACCCTACGATTAAAAGATGTCACCTTTGTGATTGTTAAAAGGTTATAACTATTTGTTAATCCAGTTAGAAAATCTATAAATTCACTAGCTACTTCCGCGCGGTTTCACACGCTCAGCTTAGCTCCTATTAGTCGTAGCGTGATGTTTTATAGCCTATAGCCATCCTCGATAAATGCGCTATCCAACACAAAAACAATTATTCAAATCAGACTTGTAGTTACGGAGATTAGCGCGTTCAAACAAACAAACAAAAAAAACAAACTCTTCCGCTTTATAGAGGTATAATAGTATAAAATGATCATTATTTACTTGATTTCGACCCTGCATATACTCTATACTTCCATAAATACCCTTTCTGATTTCACCTCTTAATCCCTCTAAAATTTATATCCTTCCACAAAGCTCTAAATCCTGTTATTCATTGCAATATATTAATTAGTTTATACTTAGACATTGAACAAAGCAAATAGTACACGACCGAGCATCAAACCCGATGCAGATTGAGTTCAGTGACCTTAATATCTATGATCAGGGGGCCAATTCTCGATTTTCGCCATTTATCTCGAGTTCGACATTGTAAGTCTATCTCTATGTCTATCAAAAATATCTCTATCTCTACCAAAAAATGTCGAATTGCACAGAAATCCGTATTCTCAGTCAAAATAGAAACAAATGTCACGAAAATGTCGAGTCGAGTGAAGATAATGTTACCATTATGCAGAATCGCACGTTCCATTTTAGGTAGTTGTGAGTGAATGAATGATTTTGTCATAAAACGTTCACTAAACCTAATTATTTAAGTTAAAACGGAACGTTTAGTGCAAAAATATTCAGTTTGACAGGACAGTTCCAGTTGACTGTCTGTCAGTGTCACAATTTGGATCTGTAAGCGGTTGTTTCAAAACTTTTATAAGTTCATCATCACTCACTAGTGGGCTATTCTGTTGGACATTTTTATAATTTTCGTTTTAATATGCAGGGGAGAAAAAAATACCCTAGTGCCCAACTTATCCCGACGACGGGATAAGTGCGCTGTTGCCGCCGTGTATTGGCCAGTCGCTCGCCACTTTCCAACATCTCCAAGATAAAATATTAATAAAACTCGTCCATGTTTCAAGTTTCAAGTCCAATCGTGGGTACACAAATTAAAGACTGTTATTTACGCGAAGGTCGTCGTTTCAAGAAAACACAATACACAAATAGAAGAGTCTATACTGAATTTCCAATGTTCATACTTATAAGATGCCAAGCCGTATTTTACTTTAAAACGAAAGAAAAGAAAACACTGTACAATTCGAAACTCAACGAATTCACAGAAATGGCGTATCTCAGTATCTCTACAATCGACATGCCATCTCTACTGCTCAGAAGCACTCGACATGAACTCTAACGTTAGCCTTCGACAAATGTCGCATTCGACATCTCCAGAATAGCAACTTTTAAAATTTGACGAAAAAATGACGTCATTAGACATTTTTGTCGAGTTCGACATCATCTCTAAAGCCGAGAATTGGCCCCCTGCGTGCACGCAGATATCGTCGATCAATTACTAACTGTCACAGTCGTATATCATTGACATGGAGTATTGAATCAATGAAGAACTAAGTTTATGTATAAAGTTTATAGTGTGTATTATATACATACATATGTTTGTTAGACATGTGTCATGGCTATGCTGTGACTGAGACAGTGAATCTGATATGATATCGGATTCACACAGATCTTTGTAAATTCTTCTTCGATATCACAAATGTGAACTACAACTTTACAACACCAAAAAGTAAGTTAAATGTTTTCTGAAAAGTCGATTTCTCATTACCCATTTAAGTTGCGCACTCCATGTTATAAACATTACTCTATGTTCTTTAACGTCATTTCATATGAAGGTGATATCATTTATTGTTGCAGCTCCATTTTATTGTGCAAGACGGACGCATAAATATTTTCACTGCGATAGTAAATACACTGCGTTAAACAAACTGATTAATAGTAATGAGAATTTATTCAGAATCGCCTCCTGTATCCATTTATCAGTACCCAGCATCTTCCTATTATTTTAAATGGGAGTGACTGCCTCGTTGGCCGAGTGGTCGCAAGTGCGACTGCTGGGCAAGGGGTCTCGGGTTCGATTCCCGGGTCGGGCAAAGTATTACTAGGTTTAATAAAATCTCAGTAGTAGCACGGAGTCTGGAATTGTGCCCGGTATATGGCAATAGGCTCACCCTCTATTACATGGGACCCATCACATAAATAGTGAAACGTGGGTGTTTTGGGGTGGATGTTTTGCTAGGCTAGGGAATTACGTACCTACCTATTTTTAATTTAGCATTATTGCAAATGTGTAATTGTTACTTATACCTATGTGTTTATTTTCTATGTATGTGTGTTCGCCTTATAATTTTCATTGCCTTGCGGATTTCTTTTGCGTGACGTGACGTATTACAGAGGTCAATGAACTATCAATGAATTTGTCGAGACGTGTGTCGAGTGAGTGCCGTGTTATAAATCCTATTTATGCACTAAAAACAACAATTCTACAGAACGAAATAAACTGTGACGTGTGTTTTCAAATAACTTGAGTGACTGTGAAACAGAACTTAAAAATATTGAGTGGTTTTTAAATAAATCAATAAATTCTAAACTAACAATTTTAAATAACGGGTAGTATTAAAAACACAGTGTCGACTAACTGGAAAGGATCGCGTTCTGTGTCGTTCCGTGTCGATCCGCGTCCTTGAAAGCATCAGTAAGACGTGCGAAGCTCCACCTACCACGCACAGTGTCACACAGTGTGCGTATGTTGGAAAGGATCGCGTTCTGTGTCGAACTGTGTCAACGCACCTCACTGACACTTTGAGCCGAACCTTATCGCAACGAAATACGACCGATTTTTGATCGCTCAAATCGCGCAATGTCAGACAGACGCACTCCACCAAAATCTTCCACAACAACTAAATTAATACAGGCGAGGTCCGATTCGGACATTCCACAGGCGATGTCAAGTAGTCCTTTCGGAAATGTAAACACTACTTCACGTAGTAAACGCCCATGTCCAGAACCTTCACCCTCACCTAAAAACAAGGAACCCGCATCGTCACCTAGAAACAGCGACCTCCAGGACTTTAAGCAAGAGATACGCCAGATGTTGACTACTTGGAAAAAGGAACAACAAGATTACCTTACAAAAATAATAAATGAACAAAGTACTCAATTAAAAAGGCTCGTCTCTGACATAGCCGAACTAAAAATACAAAATAACTCAATGCAAAAGTCATTCTCGGAGATGGAAAGCACTGTCACATTCATTAGCAAACAATATGACGATATGTCAAAACAACTTGAGTCATTGCAAAAAGAAAAACGAGCGTGCAGAGACAGCATGCAACAGCAGGATGCGAAATTACAAGACCTGCAGCAACTATCTCGGTCATCCATTATAGAAATTCGCAACGTTCCCAACAAAGAGAAGGAAACCGCAACCGATCTCACCTCCGTCGTTAGCAGGATAGGCGCAACGATCAACACGCCGGTCGATCGAACGCAAGTGCGCGACATCTACCGCCTACCGGGTAAACCTGGAACGGTCAGACCGATAGTCGTGGAATTCACCAATGTGGAGACAAAAAACCAAATGATTACCTCCATACGCAACTTCAACAAAGGGAACCCCATTGAAGGACGATTGAACACTCTCAGTATTGGCCTGGGCGGCGACCGTCGGCCGATCTATGTCGCAGAATATCTTCCTGCCAGCTCGCGAAAACTCTTCTATGTAACGAGAGAATTTGCGAAACGAATGGAATATAAATATTGTTGGACGTCGAATGGAAATATATTTCTGCGTAAGGAGGAAGGTGCCAGACAACTGCTTATTAAATCCGAACAATCTCTTGCTGACCTGCAAGTTCAAATGACTAAATGACTATGTTACACACCCATGTTGTTGTTTTCAGACTGCCACATATATACAAAAGATTTCAAATACACAAAAAAGCTCCTCACTATGTCTACATTACATACTCAAATAAAATACTTACACAATATTACTACACAAACAACACAATACATAAACCTAATAAAATATTACATTTTAATCAGAACACCAGTTATTTTCCAGTTTGCCTCGTCATTATTTACTCTATATAGAAGCATAGCTCACCTAATATACTCACATTGCTACAGTTTCTATATATTCCTAACACACACCACCAACCCTTTCTATTTAAAACAAGCTACGCCCCATACTCGACTTAATAACAAACCATCATTCATACTTCGCATCCTACGTTACATAAATGGCCACTCTAAATAACATAGTTAACGATTTAGACGATATACAAGTTTCATCATCACACATGTGCCAACCAAACCGTTGCACGGACTATATACAAGTCTCAAACACCGTAAATATCCTACATTTAAACATTAGAAGCATTAATAAAAATTTTAACGAACTTAGATGTCTTTTAGTTGCAATGAACTTAACATGCGATGTAATAGTTTTGTCTGAATGCTGGCTCAAAAAATCAGGAAACATCCCTACCTTAGATGGATATTCTTCACATCAAACCCAGAACTTAATTAATCAAAATGACGGTCTGGTCATATATGTCAAAAATAACCTACGTCACACGGTAACAGAACCTACTTTTAATGATGCCAGCTGTCTAACCTGCAACCTTGAAAACATTATAACTATTATAGCCATATATAGATCACCATCACAAAGAAACATTGATCCTTTCTTAGAAAACTTAAACAAAGTCATACTCGACCTTAAAAGTCACAATAACATTACAATTATTGGAGATACGAACATTGATATCAGTCCGGATTGTAATGACCCACGTTCACAGCAATACCTGAACCTGACTGCATCTCACGGATATCTTCCAGCTTCCCTTCTACCTACTCGTTTACACAGCTGTATTGATCATATACTGCTAAAAACCAGCAACAAAGCAACCACCTTAACATTGGAAACATCGATTACGGACCACTCAGCAATTCTTTTAAACCTCGAGATCAGCAAACACAAAACTAAAAACACCAAACTTCAAACATCTAGCCTCAACATCTCAAAAGCAATCTCTGATATTATAAACTGTGATTTCTCTACTGTATGCAAAATGACTGATGCTAATCAGGCCACCACCGAATTACTAAATATCATCTCTCCCATTCTATCAAAAAATACTATCCGCAAATCTATCCCAAGCAAACACAGAATAATAAAACCATGGATTACCATCGGTCTTTTGAGATGCATACGTAATAGAGACAAAATGCACAATAAAACTAATAAAGAGCCAACCAATCATATCCTAAAATTAACTATTTAAGATACCGCAATTTCTGCAACAACATACTAAAAAAACTTAAAAAAGAGTATGAAGAAAAACTATTCGAAAAGGCTAAAAACAACCCTAAAAAAATGTGGGAAGTAATTCGCAATGTGACTGACACTAAATGCATACGTTCGGCATCAACAGAACTTTTGACAATTGAAAATTGTGCTACTGAATCCGTCAATACAGTTAATACGTTCTTTGCAAATGTGGGTGTAAATCTAGCGAGTGGCAACTCTCCTCAGAATTTCCCCCTAGCCTCCAACAACGATCAACAAGGTACGGCAAACTCAATGGTTGTTCTAGAAACAGATGACGAAGAGGTTAAATCGATTATAAGTAGTCTACGAATTAATAGTGCTACCGGATGGGACGGCATTCCAGCAAAATTGCTAATACACACTAGTCATATTCTAGCTCCACCTATCACACATATATGCAACCTGGCAATATCTACAGGTATATTCCCAAATGCCTTGAAAAAGGCAATAGTACACCCAATCTACAAGTCTGGGGACAGAGACAAGGTCACCAACTACCGCCCAATATCAGTCCTCCCGGCGATCTCCAAGGTTCTGGAAAGAATAATGTACAAGCGTCTGAATAACTTCCTCAACAAACACAAAATTATTTCACGAAACCAATTCGGCTTCAGGCGTGGTTTGTCAACCGAAGATGCAGTGACATCTTTACTCGACTTTGTAGTTGATAGGATTGACAATAAATTCAAATGTTTGGGAATTTTTCTAGACCTTTCAAAGGCGTTCGACACTGTCTCGGTTCCTCTACTTTTATCGAAACTGGAAACTGTCGGAGTTCGAGGCATTGCTCTGACTCTTTTCAGTAATTTTCTGACCGATAGATTGCAATGCGTTAAGATTGGAGAACATATTAGCGACGCGACTAAAGTGGTTATCGGCTTGCCGCAGGGAAGTCTTCTTAGTCCCCTTCTGTTCCAAATCTACGTCAATGAACTCTGTCAGCTATCCCTTCCCTCCACAAAAATAATAGCATATGCAGATGACACAGTTATTCTAACATATGACCGTGATTGGACCTCAGCAAAAGAAATTGCCGAAAAAGGACTCGGTGAAGTGATGCTATGGCTGGGTAAAAACAATCTGGCCCTAAACTTAAAAAAAACCAACTTCATTACTTTCGGCTTAAGATCCTCCACTCTTCCTCCAGATGGGTCTTTAACATTGAAAGCCCACAAATGCACCAACCTCTCTCCCCTTTGTTCATGCCCCACCGTTACTAGAGCAACAGTAATACAATATCTCGGTATTCAGCTGGACCCTGTTTAACCTGGAAACCACACTTACAAGCAATGTCGGCGCGAGTTCGAAATTAATTTTCCTATTTAAAAAGCTTAGAGTTTCCGCCAACAACAACATTCTTAAGATCGTTTATTCGGCACTATGCGAATCGATATTAAACTACTGCATCACCGCGTGGGAGGGGCTGCAAAGACCGACATTATTCAGGTAGAACGAGCGCAAAGAGCGGTTATAAAAGTAACTCTAAAAAAGCCTTTTACATTTCCAACACGACAATTATATGCAGAGTTTGAAAAGTTAACAGTCCGACAACTTTACATCTTCCGCTCAGTCATGAAAAAGCATGTCACCGTCCCGTATACCAGAAATACCAACCCAACAGCGGGAAGAAGATCGAAACCGCCATGCCCCACAACAAACACAAACACTACTTTCGCTAAGCGACACTTTACCTACCTAAGTGCACGCCTCTACAACAAAATGCACCAAAAGCTAGACATCCACTCCCAAAATACATTTATATGCAAGAAAAAAGTTAAAACGTTTCTACTTGGCTTAAGTTATGACGAGACAGAAGCACTGATAAAACCCTCCGTATGATTTCAATATTAAAATCATCATACAAAACATACACTGGTGTAGACACCATCACACATATACACAAACACAATCACACTCTTCCTATCAAAATCACACACACACTACACTACACATACTCCGCACACACACGTGCTCACACGTACATAAATTATTGTTTAATGTTACACGTTTGGTTTACTGAATAATTGTAAAAGTAACTACGCACGAATGGATGTCTCCTATAATACAGGATTTTCCTAGTATAGGGGACATTAATCATCAAATTAAATGTAAAAGGAACTCGTACACTTGATGTAACAAATCATGTATTTTCTCTTTTTTCTTGAGCAATAAAATTTATTATTATTTCCATATATTTATTTTAAATTCTATAAATATATTTTAAATACTATTTACAAAATAAAAAAATAATATTTAAAAATATAAAAAATAGGAGCCGACCAGTAGCGGGAGCATGGTCCAAGCTACCGGTGGTTAGGGCTCCAGAGACAGAAACCTCCTCACGATACGTGCCGTTTCAAGGAGCACTGCCTTCTGTATCAGGCCCTTGACCCAACTACCTAACGCTAGCCTCCTAAGGTGGTTGTCGAGGCTATTAGGGATTAACCCATTGGCCGATACGACTATCGGCACAATGATAGCCGAATCTACATTCCACATGTCGACAACCTCGTGAGCCAAATCAAGATATTTGATTTGTTTATCTTTTCAGCTTTCACGAGGTTCTCATCATGAGGAATAGTGATATCGATTATCATCGTGCGGCGCAGTTGTCGGTCTATCACTACTATTCAGGTTTTGGCTATAATAGTCCTGTCAGTATGATAGACCGGTCCCAGTACAACGTGATATGGTCATTTTCCAGAACTGGGTCGGGCACATACTTGTAGTACGGTACCTCAGACTCAACAAGTCGATAGTGCAAAGCAAGTTGCTGATGGATAATCTTGGCTACTTGATTATGCCTATGCAAATATTCACTGTTAGCCAAACGACCACAACCAGAAATAATATGTCTAATGGATTCACCAGGACTATGACATGCCCGACATATGTCAACCGTCCCATCCTTAATTATATATTTCCGGTAGTTATTCGTAAGGATAACTTCGTCCATAATTGCACAGACAAATCCTTCAGTTTCCCAAAGAGATTACTGAATCGTAGCCAAGACACGGACGCTAGAAAATCTACACTGGGCCCATGAAGGGCCCGGAAGAAGCGTCCGTGGAGCTCCTTGCTATGCCATACCTCCTTGCGATCATTGACGCTCAGTACACAGGTTTGCGCCAGTTCTCTTTTGCCAAGGATAGCGGAGTGAATCCATTGTCCACCGCTGCTACTTCTCGATGCATACCCTCGTTGACTTTCAGGAAATATTCCCTGAGGCTGCACACCTCACGGTTGTGAAGGGTCTTAGCATTTAATAAGCCTCGACCACCACACTTCCGTGGGATGTACAACCTCATGACCGACGAACGAGGGTGATGCATGCGATTTGCAGTCAGCAGGGTCCGGACTCGTCTATCCAGGGTGTCAAGTTCAGTCTGTGTCCACTTGAGTATACCAAAAGAATACATTAGGACTGGCATGACCCAACCGTTAAAGGCTCGCACCTTGTTTCCGCCTGATAAGGAACTTTTGAGTACCTTATTCAGGCGGCCAAAGAAGCGCTCCTGTAACGATTGCTTCATGTCCGGTCCATTAATGCCTAATCCTTCTGATATACCCAGGTATTTGTATGTATCGTTTGCGGAGAGTGATCTCAGTTTTGTGAAATCTGAGAGTTCTAGTCCCTCAGATTCCACAATCCCTCCTCGCTTTACATGCATGACCGCACACTTGTCTACTCCAAACTCCATTCTGATGGAACTACTAAATTTTTCAGTTATATTCAGTAGTTCCGTCAGTTGTTTCTTGTTTGGAGCAAACAACTTGAGGTCATCCATGTAAAGTAAGTGGGATATAACTAAACCCCTTCTCCGCAAAGGATAGCCTAGCCCTGAATCCTCCAGTAGAGTACTTAGAGGATTATTATTATTATTATTATTACATTGTACAGTGGCATATCGATCGAAATTAGATTCAAGAGTAAGCCCCCTGGTCTAGTATAACACAGGCTACTTTTTATTGCACAGAAAAACGGGTAAAGCCACTAACAGAAGCTAGTGAAGTAATGTTTTCTTTATACTGTTATGACAAGAGAATTGACACGTTGTTACTACTCAAACACACTCCAAACATTTATTTGCGAGCATCTAAAAACGTTTTTCTAAACCTTTTAAGATTATGTCAGAAAAATCCACTTATCTAGGCGCTTGATAAAAAATATTACACGGCTTTATCAAAATCTAAGCCCGTTACAGAGATTCGGTAAACAGCTTTCTAACCTGAAATAGAATATAATGGAATTTTGATACTGAGAATAATAAAACTAGGCTAGGTAATGATACTAAGGAAAATATTGTGATGTACAAAATAAAAATGAATAGGGTACTTTTGAATGTCATAATTCATATAGCCGAATTGTTTCGGGTAAGTATGTACCGAAATCGGTTAAGAGAAATCATAAGAGTTGGTCAAAAACCGACAATAAATTCGGTCATCTCTGTACCAAATATTTCCTTTTCCTTTCAAGTCTAAACTATTTTATTTCAGCCTGGAAAAACCACACGTACGGTTTTTCGTGTGTTGCTAATAACGAAACCTCTAAAGTTCCCAACGTTTTCCAGCTTTATTCTAAGTTCAAATAAACCGTTTTTCGTGTTCTAAAACCGATTTTTTTTCTCGTTTCTTTTTTCGAAACGTACAAAAATGTGTCGAGTATTCCGTGGCACAATATTTGACAACAACAGTGCTACATTTGTTACAAAAATTGTTCTATTAGCAAGATATCTTGGTACATTGAGTACAAAATTATAACTTTGTCTCGACACGAACAAAGGGAAACTAGGCTATTGATAAAATAGTTCAAATAATGAATAGGTATGACGTAATCTGGTATCGCCCTTTGTTTTCTCAGACATATTTCGGTCTACGGCACGGTCCAATCAATTTTCGGAGTCCCTTATAAATCATCTGAGCCGTCATGGTGATCGGTTGAGAAAGGAGGTTGTTTGGGTAACCGCTAGACCATAATTTCATGGGACTAATGTGGTTTGACTGTTATAGTTTCCGGGGAATATAATGGGATTGTTGTTGAAAGGATTTTAGGGGTTACTTTTTATATTCGTAATCTTATTAGAGTAAGTTGTAGTTATGTGTATGTATTATTCTTCAATAAGGTAGTCTGTAGTGCAAGTCCCGAAATATTTTTAGGCCAGTTCTCTTACAATATCCACTAATAAAGGACGTTTAAAAATAAAACGTTCATATCGTCACCACAACGCAACGCAACACGGTTAGCGCTTCACTACATATATTCGAAATTTAATTACAAAATTAACTGTGCCTATAATTGTAATTATTTTCACATAGTCGCTTAATTAATTGCATTATATTAATCAATTGAGTATGTATTCTACACGAAAATAGATTTGTTTCTGGGAATACGGTATAAGCATGAAATTGACTATGTACATTTCTGAACGAAGATTGTTTGTTTGTTGTTGTTATTGTGAGAAACGGATCGACATTCAATTTCTCCTTCCTATTCTCATAAATCACCCGCGAAGCTGGAAATACAAATAACATAACTTCACCTTTCTTCACCTTCGGTGTTAGAGAATTGAAACTTTATAATGCTATCTAGTCTTTTATCAGTTATCTCATCTTTTATTAGAAAAGTATTGTATTACTTAAGGGAATCAAACTCCAAACCTCATGTCTTGATGCTCCGTCACCTTAGGCAGAAAGTCATAATAACTAGTTTGCACTTTTACTATTCATGCAAACCTATTTGTATTATAACTTTCGTGAGACATACTAAATTAATTATTATGTTTTCGCCTTACTCATACTCACACAGAGTAGCAGCGCGACAGTCGCCGCGTCGCAGGTCGCGAAATGCTACTCATGAATATGAGCCTCTAGCATGGCTTGAAACTAGTCGAGTTCCTCGTCAAATAATTACGTGAGTAAGCCGAAAACATAATAATTTATCATGCAAACATAAACCTAATATTACAAGAACAAAGAACTATTTCCAATATCATGTTACTGTAAAAAATATTGAGCCTCAAAATATGCAATCGAGTTAGCGATCACTACACCGAAAAGTCAAATTTTGATGTTTCAATGTTTCATAGCAAAAAGAATGTATGAAAGCAATATTTCATTGGAGTGGAACTGTCATTTCTGTCAGCAGGATTGACGGGCGTCCCCGAGCCTCGCAATGCTGCGTGTCACTCACCCAAATATTAATTCCTTAAGTAACACTACGCCACCAGGCTCCATACTTACATTTACTTGATGACTAACACCGTTATTGATGATCCTTTTACGTCACAAGTACCTCTATTCATCAGACAAAATTTGCTCGTCTGACCAGAAAAAGCGAAATGAATTTCTGTTATTATTTTTCCCTTTATCGCTTTGATGCGGACGATTGGCCCTTACGATTCCAGTTCCTTTTGCTTCGAAAATACGTCAATGTGCCCACCGGCGATATTTCTTCGTTTGTTCGACGGCATTGAATGGCATTTCAAATTAAAATATCAATGAATGCTCCCCAACTGTCATGTGCCCGAAGATCTATAAAGGCGCGTCCATGTCTGCCACATTCCTGCAAAATACATCGTTTCATTTGTTTTGGAGAAGATGTTCGTGTTTTGACAAAGCCGGGTGAGAGCGTGGATTTGTAAGGTTCAGAATGGGATTTCGCTGTCGTACCGGGACGGTAGATAAATTGTTGAGAAAAAACTCGTCGCTAAGAGATTTTTACTGGGAGGTCTTGTTAATGACAGCTCTCCCTCGACCCTTTAGGACTCAAGTGAGGTTCAATAGCTGGAACTGTTGCGGCGCTTTACAAACATTGAATCTGTTTTTATGTAACAGTTGTTGTACTTCGCTTACTTAAAAACCTTTTTCGAGTTTATCTTAATGGATCTTGTTGTTTTTGTTTGTTATTTCGAATAACGATCTTGCGATTCAATTTTGTTTTGCTTCGCTACCAACTGTTTAATCTGAGGTAATTTTTTTTTTATAAAGCGGAAAGAGTATTGCTATGGTTTAAAATGTTTGTCGCACACTCTAAAGGCATTGAAACAGTGACTTCTACTTCTTTGTTTTTTATTAACTCCTGACGTCTACTTTTACTCTTAATGGTATCTTCTCGCGTCTATTTGTGACAACACATCTTCTGTATCTACTGTCATATTATCATCCGTAATAGCGTCTCTTTCCTAAACAAGCGTAATATCTCATAAGCTATTAAATTCTCATTTGTAATGCGTGCCAGTCTACAATTTCTCCGTAACCTCATCAACTGTCCTTATCGTTAGGTTTTTACCTGTCGTCGCATAATTACGTAATTTCTCAACGTTTTTCCATTATTCTCACGATTATTATTAACCATAGCTATTAATCTTGGATTTAATGTGGTTCCAGCTTTTGTGGCGCTGGTGTCGTTTTCGAGGTTATAACTTTTCTTTTATAATTTTTATTGTGCTTGTTTAGCTTTGTGTATGGGTTAGCGATTGTCCGATTTGGTTTGAGGGCTTCTTATACCTTCGTACTTTATTTAACAGTTTGTTTGAACTGCTTTAAGAGGAGGAGAATACTTGACAAAATAGGATTCTTGTCTAAAAAAATCGTTAAATACCATTAGTATTGTGTTTCCATGCACGGTTATTAACCTTAAAACTACAGTTATATGAACCATTTATTTAAAACGAGCTGTTGCCCGCGACTTCGTACATGTAGAATATGATTCCTGTGTTTTTACACTGGAGCATTGAATCGGGATAAAAAGTATCCTATCACCTACGTCGTATATGCCAAATTTTATCAATTTCCGTTACGTATTTTCAGCGTGATTCACGAACAAACATACAAACAAAGGAACTTTTACATTTATAATTTTATATTATTGTGATACTCAGCTGTTTTAAAGTTATAACTGCAACAAACACGAACTTGCAAATTTAAAAACGAATAATCCTAGACCGTATGAAGTACTCATTAGCAGTGTAGGGAGTTTGTTAATTACCTCACTCAGACCTTATCTGAGTTCTAACGTTTTATGACGTCATAACCACTAAAAATGTACTTAAGTACAAAACACCTCTATTTTACAAGTGGTTGAATTAGCTTAAATTACACGGACGTTGGAGTTTGTACTTTATTTCCATGAAGAAACGGTTCTAGAATTACGTATTTATTTTGGTTTTGTTTTCATTTTCTTGGTTACTTTTTTGTAACTGATGACCAGCCCCCAATTGCTACTGGATTATAAAAAAGTTGATTTTAGTAGGTGGATTTTTAGAATACGGAATAATAGATGTTTTATTGAACAAGGCTTTTACACACAACAGTTCAGTAATAGAGAAAAAGCGGGAGCGCGAATACAAAAATGTTATCAACGTAACATTTACAATTTGTGGAGGTATATGAAATAAATGTTGTGATATCAAAAACCAACAAAAACTGAAGCTATTTAATCTTAAGTACTAGACTGGCAAATGGCATTAAAACGCTGTTCATTTTGTCAACATCTCTCATTAATCTAACTGAGAATGACGATGATCATTGAAGTTAAGCACACATTCATACTTATAAGGAAGTCACTTCACAGTGGTGCTTTGTACGAACACAACATTTTACAAATAGGATCAAAAGGTTAAACTAAAAAGTCTTATTCTATCATAGAAACCACCTGCAGAGTTATAACCTAATTACCATGTCGTAAACCATTCAGTGCTGTCTCTGTAAAAAATCAGACAGTCGTCAAACCGAGAGTAGGGAAACAAAGTGTTACATTTTATTACTTTCGTTTACGATTTGAATGTAAGTGAAGTGTCGGATAAAAGTCTCGCGAACGTCGACTGGACGTCGGCGTCTCGTCGCGTCGGCAGCCGACACTCTCGGCTTTATCCAACTTCCAACCATTACGACTCAACTTTTGTAAAGTTTTTTCAAAGTCTAGTGTCTGTTTAAGCTGGCAAATTGGTGTCTAGCAATAATGAAACAACGTGGACTGAACTAAGAAAATTGCCGTGGATACAAACAGTCACTCCGCACCCCCTCGACAGCGTCAAAGAAAATGTTGCGCTCATTAAAATAATCTTTTACTCAGAAATATGCTTAGCCAATAAGCGACGTTGTTTGCTCTTCAACAAATTCTTATATTAAAGGAAAGCTACTTCCAACGTATGCTTATTTCCTTTCTATTTGATTCCTTTGTGACATCTAATTTTCGTCATCTCCGATTCTGGTCGGATTTTCTTCTGTAAAATTCTGGTCATGAATCAAAGCAAAGCGTCGGGAGCTAGGATAATGTACGACTTACATTTTAAAACTTCAACGAACTGATAAGATCGAGAGATTTGATGGGAATCCGATACGACATATTTATCGGTGTGTCGTGACATGACTTGACGACCTCATTCTGTGACCTCGTATGTTAAAGGTTTTAAATGACGATGTTGAAGAGTTCAGGGGTCTAGGTAGACTGGTTTATAGATACTTGACTGTATGACTATTGCCTCCGTGACTGTGGGTGGTAAAAATAACATGGTGAAGTTGCGACCGCGGCATGTGAAGTGACAATGTCTGTCTTTCTCTCCATATACGAAATGTCGTTCTATGTTTTTATATCTAGTCTTTTCCTGTCGCAGAATGTTCTGTGTGCCATCAACTTTTTTAACACGATAATTCAAAAATAAACTTTCGTTCTACCAACGAATTTTCCAACCGCCCAAAATGTTTAACGTGTATATTCAGCATTTAATCTTTTAAGTGCCTATTCACAATGTACATTAAATGCGAATATATTATCGTGTTTCTCTTCATTTTTCTGGATTTGGGAATGCTCAGCCAGAATTTCGTATTAGGTTACTGCCGTTTACAGAAAATGATGAACATTATTATTTTTATCTCTTGATTTCGTATCAACGTTCTTATTAAGAATTTGAAGAGATTCTAAATTAATGTTTGGTGTAAATCTAAATACCAAGAGTTTAATATAGATCTTAAATTGCTGATCTTGATATTAAACCCAAAGCTCCTGTTGGCGAGTATCCTATTACGAAAACATGAAGCTGCTATAATTCCGTTATCTCCTTAAGGGTAGTATACAACAATCTAACCTTCAGAAATCGGGTTAACAGTGTCATAACCTGGACTCTAACAATCAGTAGGGAGTGGTCGGGCAGACCCCACCGGTCCTCAGGGACCCCGCGCACTTCCATTTTCAAAATTGCAACGCAATAAAGGTCGGGAACTTTGTCTTTTGAGACTAGATTCCAAACTCTATATTTAAAATGGTTCTCTCAGGTAGATTTTACCTATTTTTTTTTTTCAATGAATTCTCAAACGGTTCCGCCGTTACGTAATCATGTGTTAAGGTTTGGTTTGGGCTTTGAGATCGGATTAAAGTCGGTAAATGTAAGGATATCTTTGTCGAACCTTTTCGTTTTGAAACGAATATTTTTTACATGCCACTGGAAATAGAAAGCTTAGTTCAACTAGAAATGTGAAGTACCAAAGCGAAGGCTTTATGTAAATCATATTATGGAGTGAGTAACAACGAACAGATCCCATCAATCGAGTATAATATTTCATAGCTGACTCGATTTCGAGAGCTAAACAATATCCCTTTGAGAGGTATCAAGTGGCGGCACAGGAGACGTTTTATTGTCTCAATGGTACCGTTAGACAACGGATTGTGGGCAATCAGTGCAGAACAGAAACAAAACGGGACCATCGGAACATTGGGCGACGAAATACAATTGTTTTCGACGAACTTTTTGCTGGGGAAACTTCTCTGATGGCTGTTTTTTTTAATGATCTTTGGGATACGGCTTTTGTGTATCTGTTGTTTGAATTTAAATACTTAAGTGAGTGAGTTCTTGAAGATAGAACAGTGTGATTTTTGTCCTAGGGTCCAGCTAGATACATATACTAGAATATCTGAAATATAGGATGGAATTCTGAGTATGATATCGGCGTTTGGTATTGTGTTCGGCTTTCCTTTACCATATTATTCGGTACAATAACATAGCTCCAGACAAATGGGAGTAACCCTACCTTGTGCTTAACCTTTTGAAGAATTCAAGCTAATCACAGGATTAGTTATGTTAAATGGGCTGTTGGAAATCAGTATTCTTTTATTAGAAATATTAAAACTGACGCCTTCATGTTGTGTTCTTACAAGAAAAAGAAGAGAATATAAATAATCTTAACCCTTTGAGTACCGTCATTATAGACACAATTAAAGGACAATAGGTTGCGGTCACCGGCGTCCTCGCGGTGTTTGACAGTTTAATCCAGCAAAATTACTAAATCAGTTCTAAAATTTCAACTTTCTTTTCTATTCTTAATATAAACAGTCCTTTGTTCTTGCAAGATATACATCTAATAACGATTGTAGCACGAACTGCTTTCATAATTAGAGCCTCGTCATTAGGGCTACTGACGTGATAATTAACAGAAACACGCCAAATTTGTTGTGCTATTATTCCTACATCACCACTTCTATATCTAATCGATCGATAGCTTTGAATTGCGTCAACAAAAGTTCTAGTATCATAAGTCTTATTCTTTAGTTCACCATTGTCATTATCATCAACAGCCTATAAGTGTCTTCTATTGAGCAAAGGCCTCTTCTCACATGGAGAAGAATGACCAACAAGATTTATAGTTCTATGAATGGTGTCTTGTGTGCTGGTATGATGGTTTTTAATGCAATGCAACACTCTGGGTTTTCGGTGACTTTATTAACTCTGTTGTTAATTAACATTCTTGTTCTAGTGTCTCCGTTGACACCACTGTGCATGGGATCTCAGTGTACTTTAAGTTCTCTGTGATATTCATCTTTAGGATGTATTTCTAGTATGATAATTCTAGATAGCCATTTTACAAAACAAAAAGAAAGCTATCCTTGATTGCTATTTCTAGATTTCTTGGTAAATATGTACGTCTGTCTTTTATAAAAAACCTTTTTCTAACAATAGGCAACAACTTAAAAAGAATTAAGGGAAACGGTTCAGTCGTTCATAAGTATCGTTGTGATCAAAAGAAATATGGATCCATTTGTATCGATTTATAGATAAAAAGTAATCAGTATTAACCACGTTAATAATCCAATACTGAACTAAAGATAAACGTCTATATTTATTTTGTAGTATTTGGTTTTTGACCTAGTAACGTATGCTCAATAAACTCAGCTCAACCGTCGAGCTGATGGACGAGTAAATATTGTTTTACACCTTTTCATCGCTTCAATCGATACGTCGATACACTGGCAAACATTCAGAGTAAAGCGCTAAAGACTTTGATAAACATACGCTGTCTTGTTAATTGGTTTCTCTACTGGAAACTGACTGATTCGTTTCGCAGAAATGAGGCCATTTTTTATGATCACGGAGGAGTGATAGGTTCTTTGTGTGTTAAAATTATGGTATTGTGTTCCAAGCTAGTATTAGTTGTTTCGATAGACACTCGTGTCTATCTCTCTGTTAGAATTAACTTCATATTAAATAGTTTAGGCTATCGATCAATAATAATCTAATTGGGTCAGCAATACAAGAAAAAACACATGACTAAAAATATGATCTCATAAATATCCCATTTCTAATTCTAGTCCATGCGAATAAAGATAAAAATCTTTGAAAGAAAATCTACCAAGTTCCTGATTCCGAGCACTTAGTGCTTCCGAAAATTAATGTTTAAGAAACAAAGTTGGTGAATTAGTGAGGCAATAAAGCGGGCCTAAGATATACGGGTCTATACTTTTTTGGCACTGACGGTGCAGGTTAAAAGAAGTATTTGTTTCATTTATGCTCTAGTAGTCTAGTACTTCTAGTAGCGCCTGGCTTGATTCCAAGAAATTTCAACCTTTTTTACTTTAAACTGACTGTGAACTTAACACTTTGTTGTTTGTAGGTCAGCGGTATTGTCTTGACCTAAACTATCCTACGCTCCGCCGATTTTTGGAAGTCACCATTGTTTTTGTCAACTGAGAAAATTTCGGTTTGCTTCCTGTTCTGTGTAACAGTTCTATGATTACTTACGTTCATGATTCACACTTTAATAATATGACGAAAACAACTCCTTTCATAGTCGTGTTCCACTGAGTCACGACAGCTGTTAGTATCAATGAATTTGCATATCTTTTATTCGAAAAGAATCTGAAATCCAATTCGAAGTAATGAATTATCTCAATATCTTTTTTCCGAAGCGCGTTGTATCCGATAACTTTGTAAAAACTTGGGGAACTCCTCGCTCGAACGCTTCTGAAGCGATATCTACAGAGTTCGTGTAAGGAAAATTTATAAGCAGAATATATTTTCATATAGAATTTTGTTGGCTATATTTTATGTCAAACATTGGCCAAAGTTATGTTGTTACCTGTTGACAGTTGAGTTGGTATCGGTACGTGTAATGCGCACGAACATATATCAATGTTCCCACAGGAATACGAAAAAACAAAACTGTGACGTCAAAAATAACAACTGTATTATAATTTATTACCGTAGCACCTCACGGGTTTCAGTCTGTAGCAATGTTGTTACAAACTTTCAGGTTATCAAAAACATAAACTTTCACCCCGTTACCTTGTTTCTAATCGGTTTTCGGATTAAATTCAAGGCCATCTTGAGATTACTTCGCCTTCTGTTATTTTTAAGTTTTCCTTAATTCGTCTTTTGGATTTCGAGGCCTTTATCTATGCCCTTTAATGTTTAATGATCATTAGGTTCGTTTTGGACGAAATTATCCGAATAGTCGGAATTATTATCCGTTTAGTATTGATTCATTCATTAGACTGTGACTGGCTCAATATCTGAGGAAGTTCTCTCTACCTTGGAAGCAAGCACAAGAGGATTGGTGTTACAATATTTAAGCCAATTATATACCAGTTATGCATCCTAACTCGGGAGGAGTTTCCCGCTTATTAGTCCTACAATATTCCCTCTGTATCGTGTGTATGGCTCAAATCAAATTTTCTATTTGTATCTATAGTATGTTCACCTTCCTAAGCCTCGGGCTTGTCTGTGTATATCGAAATTACATATACATGTTTGGTTTAACAAGAATCCGGAGTTTGATTGTTGGTAGATGAGAGGTAGATGTTTTTGGTGATGAAATCATTAGTGGGTGTTTTTGTTCATTATTGGCACCAAAAAAGTGAGTTATTACAAAAGACACAGTTGTAGCAGACACAGATGAATTTGAAGTCTTAAAAATGATGGGCCTCAATTAAAACTGTGTTGGTTCTTGAGCAAACAGCCCTTTCTCTCATATCTGTAACTAAGCATGGAGTCATTCAGCGTCTGTTTCACCACCTCCATAAAGTTGTGACAGATAGTTCATACAGATGATGTCCGTATTCAAACTTATCTGATACATACCCGCTATCCAGACATGGCAGGGTAACTCATGTGCATAGCTTATACTGAGTTGGTAACCCATTTAGCATAGGCAGGTTGTAAGCATATTTCTTTACTGAGATTTTTTAATTCTTTTTACCTATATATATTCACTGCCACACTGTATCTTTTATTGTTTTGTTTGTTTATGCTGCATCGTGGCTAGTGCTAAATAAGTGATATTCTCAGGTGTGGTGGGTGCGTTTATAAACATACAAGTTCATATACACGTGACAACCAGACCCGAAACAACAATCTGTGGATCACCCAAACGTTGTTCCGTGCGGGAATCCAACCCGTGATACGTTGCGCGGCAGCCAGTTGCCCAACCACCGCGCCAACCGTGCAGTCTTTATTTCTTACATTGTGAAACAGTCCTTTAGTATTTCTCATACTCCTTCCAGTACTTGATACAAATATAGTACACATATATTTGGCTCTGTAGCAATAAATCTACATATTTAAACTCAATTTCAACTCATTGACTTTGATCATTGACTATGATCTGCTTTTCGTTTGCCATCAGGTCATCGACCTTCAGGGCAAACGGAAACATTTAGACACTTGTGTATATTTGTTTTTGCCACGTAATAATGATACTTATTCCGTTTTGTTTACAGGTATGTTCGTGTGAAGGCCCTATGCGTAGTCGTTGAAGAATTTCCAGGCAGGGTAATGTACTTGTAGTGGGTTTTCATTGGAGTTTTGAGCGCAGAATTTTTCTCAACTTCAATGTATCTATGCGTTTACCTGCAGTGTCAAATCTAAATGCAACTCTATGTAGGTTTTTGTTTTAAAATCAATGTAATGGAAGTCATTAGTCGACTTCATTTTAATATTCAATCTATTCTATTAACATAACATCTCACCTTTTATTCTCAAAGGGGTAAGCAGAGGTGAAAATTAAGGCACTTCATGCCACTGTACAATGTAACACCCACTTTTCACTATTTATGTTATGAATCCGTGTTACTACTGAGAATTATTTTAAAAACCCGGTAATGCTTTGCCCGATCCGGGAATCGAACCCGAGACCCCTAGCCCGGCAATCTATTCAATTCATACAGATAATATAGAATTAATACTTTCTAGTCTTTATTACATATAGTCTGCTGTACCTATGATTCAATTCGTTAAAAAATAACTATTCATACAATATAGAACTTAACTACAAACGATGTAATTCGACACAAATACACAATTATTATAAAAGTTACAATAAAAATTATAATCCCGGTTGAATGGACGTGAACACAAAAGTCCATACATACGTCTGACAGGGTATAATTCCAAAAAATCATTGTAATCTCCCTTCGCCAGAATATTGTATTGGCTACACTTTGAACTACGCTATCCAGTATAAACTGACCCTTGCATGTGCGAAGGATATATATAAAGCAAGACCATGATATACTGGATTTCTATAGCTTGATTTGTAACTGCAATTTGGCATTTTCCGTCCTCCTAAGTCAACGCAGCGGGCTTTTAGCTCGCGGGCACAATATTTTGTAATAAAATGCAATTATGTATGAATGTTGCCAATTTCATATTGGGCCATTGTAACTCCCTAGGGTGATGCCCAAATTAGGGTAGATAGGGTACAATTGCCATATATTGGGCGTGTTTTTTTCCCTGATTCGGTCATTGGTATGTTAATAGCAATTTTGGTGTTCATTGTCGTATTTTTACTGGATTAGTTTCGGTTCACTAGTTTTTTATAGGATTACTAGTGTTGCCTGCGGCTTCGTACGCGTAGAATATGAATTTTAGAACATGATTTTTTTATTTCAATTTTCCAAAACAAAAGTAACCTATGATACTCCTTAGTAAATCAGCTACCTGCCATTCCTGCCAATAAAAGTCTTGCAGAATCTGTCCAGCCATTCCAGAGATTACCCAGTAGAAACTGACAGACAGACAGACAGACAAAAACTGTAAAAATTGATATTTTGGTATGTGTAATGTATGCATCTATGTGCATGTAGTACACACGGCTACACATCGAGCTTTACATAACCAGTATAAACTGAACGTTAAATGTGCGGAAAGATGATGCGACGCGACACCAGGATAAACTGGTTTTATATAGATTGATGTGGCTGTGTGTACAAAGCAGTTATTTTAATATTACAAACAGACACTCCAATTGTATTTATATGTATAGATGTACAGACGTTCAAATAATTTTTGTGCTTATGGTACTATTTTCTTAAGTGTTAGTTACTTGGTACTGTTTTTTAGTATTCTTAGTAACCCACTTGACATTTACTGTAGTGAAGTACCTGCTTTCAGTCTGAGATTCGATTCTCGGGCTGTGTTGTGTTCGCAGTATCGATTGCGAAATGGTTCACGGTCGTTAACCCTGTATTTGTGCCAATTGTATGCTAATACATTCGGATTATACACTAAATTGGAGATATAGCTTACATAACATTATCAGGAGAGTATAAGCAGAGATGTTTAGTGTAAGTGATGTTTTGCTAGGAAAAGCATCATGACGTCTTTACAGAGTAGAGTTAGCTTTGATCACACGCTAGCTTAAGATAGAATAGGGTAGTTGACTTATTTTTATCTTAATGTTCGTCTGCTAGATAATTTTAAAACATTAGACACATATATTTTATTTTCTTACAGAAACAAATACTTTCGACGGTATATTGAATTGAAATATCGCGTGACGTCAATTCTAGGTACATTTTCTACGTAGAAATGACGTATTCACTCCCACTCCTAAAGTGTGATACGTTTTATCTAAATATTGTTTTGTTGTACGACAAAATAAAAAAAACACGTGTCTAATATTTATTTTTATTTTATTTCTAATTGACGGATTAATTAGATTTTTAAAGTTCATACCCCGTCATCATCTGTATTGTAACTTCAGTTGTAGATAATCGATTCATGACCCACAATTTTTTCACGATGCTTCATCCATCACCAATGGCATCTAATTCAACTAAGAAAGTGCATAAAACTTGAAATAATACTAGTACTCCCACCTTCTTGCTAGAGTTGCGAAGCTTCATCGCTAGAAAAGTGGGCATCTTAACCTCGCAGTTACCACAACCATAACATAACATCACGTCTTTTATCCCCGAAGGGATAGGCGGAGGTGCACATTATGCCACTGTACAATATAACACCCACTTTTCACTATTTATGTTATGAGTCCCATGTAATAGGGGGTGAGCTTATTGCCATATACCGGGCACAATTCCAGACTTCGTGCTACTACTGAGAATTTTTTTAAAACCCAGTAATACTTTGCCCGGCCCGGGAATCGAACCCGAGACCCCTTGCCCGGCAGTCGCACTTGCGACCACTCGGCCAACGAGGCAGTCCATACCACAACCAGTCTATATTATACCTTCTCTTAGTCGTTCTCTTCATTACTGAAGGTCGTGTCTAGTCTGGTGCACGCGTCACTTGATGCACAACCCTCCCTACAAACGCCCCTGCCCTCTGTGGTCTTTACGGCTTGTAGAACTGTCAGGCCGGTGAGGTTTTTACAGCATCCTACCCGGTGGTATGTGAGCGACCACGAGGTCTTTTCTCCGTTAATCTGACCAACAACCACAAGCTATGTTAAGTATACTATATATAAATACCAATAAGGCTGCGTCGTTGGCCGAGTGGTCGCAAGTGCGACTGCCGGGCAAGGGGTCTCGGGTTCGATTCCCGAGTAGGCAAAGTTTACTGTGTTTTTAAAAATCTCAGTAGAGTCTGGAAATGTGCCCGGTATATTGCAATAGGCACACCCCTTATTACATGGGACTCAAAACATAAATAGTGAAAAGTGGGTGTTACATTGTACAGTGGCATTAAGTGCCAAAATGTGCGCCTACCCCTTCGGGGATAAAAGGGTGTGATGTTATGTTATGGTATACCAATAAGGCAAAATGTTCAACTCGACACAAAACAAACAATCTTTACCCCACAATTGCAATATTGGAAAACAAGACAAGTATCCCGAACAAATGTTGGCTGGGGACTACACCAATGTTTGTGGCATTGTGGTTTTTGAAACCGCAGCGCTGATTGGGGCAGACAAACAAATTTTGGTACCAACACCAACGGTTGGCACAAAGAGCTGTGTGAACAATGAGGCCCTATCAATGTTATGAATGTTCGTTTGTGTACGTGTTTGTAGCTCTGTAAGTTGATCGTGCCTGATATTTTAGTTGTGGATGCATGCATACATGCTTTGGTGTCATTGCTTACATACTTCATCCGTCGCGGAGAACCTTACGGGTAACCGGGGCTCCGGCTCGACGTGCAGGAGAAGGAACGGGGTGGTTTTTAGTCAGTAAGAGTCTGGCACTCCCTTCCCCCTCACCCAGGCGGGAGCAGTCATTCGATGATTTTCCCCCCTTAAAAGAAATACCTACTTCACAGCCTATGTTCCACCATACAACCACGCGTTGCACCTATATAACCCCACTTTAATTTTTTCTTGGAACATACATGAGTAATTTCTACTTTTTAAGTCTACTAAGGCTGTGTTAAGTGCTCCGTCTCTGTTGGACAGTATTGTAGTTGATTGGGACATGTTATTGTCTCTCATGTTTTTGTCAAACAAAATATCTATTTCCGTCCTGGAATTTTCGCAATTAATTTTGTGGCCAGCACTAAGTCAAATTCGGCTAATTATGAGTATTTTACATTGAATAACTGTCATCTATCCTCCATAATCTTCTAAGGGTCACATTTTCTAAGACCTGGTTGTCATAGACTTTTCTTTCTCTCCTCTTTTTTTATTTTTTTTCTAATAAAATATGACCATAACCAAAAAACTAATAACGACACTCTTTAGCCAATAAATTACTTTTCATATTTCCCTCTGAACTCATAACATCACGCCTGTTTAACTCTGGAGGGGCCGGCAGCTGTTTCTATTAATCTCCCGTTGCACCCCTAAACGATTAAAAGTAGCGTTATTGCAATTTTCCTATTAATGGTATTGTACTGAGAACTACACATATGCTTAATGGCGTTAACCTATACATGTAAGATAACCTGACATCCCCTTTAATTATACTCATCATGGGCATAACCTGGAGAAAGTACGCCAGTTATTTAAAAATAGTAAAGCTATTGATAGCCGTGATGATAGAACTGCAAGTACTAATACTTATAGAAAATGGGAGGTGCTTTTACAGAAATCTAACCAAAAACTTACTACGACGATTACATTAAAGAAAAATAAAAACTACGATTCAATTCATCTCCCTATCCAAACACAAGAACCTTAATAAACCCCATAAATAATAGTCCACAGTATTGTCCATTCCGGTCTAAATTATCGTCCGATCAAATTACATGATTCCCCCTCGCACATATGCTGTTTAATGACGTCATGCGTCTGATTCGCACCGTTAGACCAATGTTCTGGCCCATGAAATATCGAAGGGCCATGTTTTGCCAAACGTGCCTATTAATTGCTGTGTCCGATCGGAGAGGGTGCTTAGAATATATGTGGGGAAATGACCACAGAGTAATAAAAACTTCAGAAGCTCTACTCTTTATTAATGGTGACGGATTTTGTTTATTGGTCCATAAATTACTGATAAGTGCAAAAAAGATAACAAAGATCTGTGTAACCGATGTCTTGTGTTAGTCAATTCAAGATGAGAATAGCTTGATAGGGGATTAGCCACATCCGTGCGTTTTCACCCTCTCTGCTCGGCGCATGTTGATCGTAGCGTGATGTTCTATAGGCTATAGCCTTCGTTGATAAATGCGCTATCCAACACAAAAAGAATTTTTCAAATCGAACCAGTAGTTCCTGAGACACGTGACACTTTCAAACGAACAAACAAACAAACAAACAGACAAACAAACTGTTCAGCTTTATGTTATGCCTAATTACTAAATAGGACTGCTGAAATGTGTAGGCGTACTCTAACGTGTTTGGTTTTAAGACGAAACACTCATACGTACCTCTATGTTAATATTGTAATGTTCTAAATATACTTCTAGTTCTATTCCATGTACTTAAGGTCACTGGTTCATTTGTGTAATGAGAAGCAAAGCTAATGGCCTATGTTATGAACATATATATAACACTCAAATTACTAGTCAATGAAATTGCTTTGTGCAATATGATCCTTAATATACCTATCTGCTTTAACGCATCACATGGCTTCTACACAACATGTCTAAATCCATTCAATGATGCAACCGACATTCGACTATCTCAATTTAACAACAGTACAAAGGAATAAACCTTCTGTATTCGGTTACTCTGTGTCATCTCTGTGGTTTACATATTGATAGAGTAAGCTATAAGCTTTGAAAGCCTTGACCAGAATTGAGGCTGGCTGGCATGTGGGGACTTTGTTCACTAAAATCTAAATACGACAACTACTGGGAGTAATTACGGGTGCATTGTGAAGGCTGGAGGCAGGATTGATGGTTGTATAGAATGTCATGATGATGAAGGAGATGCGAATGATGGAGATATGAATGCCATTCAGAGGGACTCTTCCTTATGACCAGCGTACACGGTTGCGGCGATGTCTTGCGTATGAGTACGCACCAGGAAGACTCCGTGACTTGTAACTATGAGATATTTTCTCAGTATATTTACTTGAGCAACCCGTTAATTTTAGTTGACCCTGGGTCAGTTACAATTAAGTTAAGAATACAAGCTGTGAAGTATAAAAACTGTATCAAAATCAGAGAAAATGAGACTGCCAGAGATTTATTTAGAATTGATTATTTATTTGCTTGGAATTGAACAGCGTTTCCAATAGCTCCATTCTACATTCTATAGTAACGGAAACAAGCGGGTCGATATTCAGAGATTAATATCATTTGAGCCTTTAGCAATGTCTTTGGTTTTTAAAGCATAAAACAAAGCTAAGCAAAGAGTAATTCGTTAACTTACGTGTTTTCCTTAAAGGCGGGTTCTAAACGGGTGTGAAGATCACAATAATCGTTAAGTTAATCGGGTATGAACCTTAGGGTGCTTGTTTCATTGAATCTTACAACTTGGTTGTGAAGATAAGCTTTATGTATCCAATTATCTTCGCCTTTTTTTTGTTAATTCTTATTTTTTAGGAAAGTTTTGTTATAGAAGTAATAGGTAAATGTGAATTGTGTTTTAACTTCACTGTTGTCTATTTCTCTGTTGGTCATTCTTTTTGTTTACCCTGATTTTAATCTCTTCTTAGACGTTATTCTATCACTAACTCTTTTTTCTTTTGTCAGTCATTCAGTCGATCATCAGTCTATAGAACTTTGTTATCGACCTTTTATTTGGTCGTGCTCGTCATTTACATCCTACTGAAAGTTCAGAAAACAGTCACTATGTAGAACAATATGCTATGCATTAAGTAGTAACGAACAACTCTAATTTAAGTTTCACTGCGGGACTTAAAACGCGTAATTCTAATTTATATAACCCAATACACATAAAAACCTATTAATAATCTCCCTATAAATAATAATTCCACACAATTTAATAACTCGCCGCGTCTCATAAAATCCTTCTTTAACACGTAAACGAGCGAGCTTTTAAATTAATAAAATATGACGTCATGAAAAATTACGTTCGTAATGAAATATTTCATGTTGATCGAAAAATAAATTCCGTTTAGGAAAATGCATTTAATCTGGAACACTGAGGGTGTGCACCCTCTTCCTCTGCCCTCTAGCTAATCAAATAGTTGCCATCTTGTAGTTATTTATGTAAAAGTAGGGGTGTTACAGTGTTACACAGGGTGTAGTAACTCAGTAAGGGGTATTTTTCATCCCCCACGTCAACAAGGGGTCTCAATTGTAGGCTACTAATAAGAATTTTATAAGACGGGACGGCTTTCGGATGTTTTTTTCGAGGGGAGATTGTACCAATTGTATGGTAGATGGTGGCTAATCTTTCTTTTGAAACTATTTTGATTTGGTTGTTAGATTACTGACTGTATTCTTATCCGTATATTATACTAGTGGGTTCTTTCATTCTTGTTAATCAATGATACGGGATGGTGTATAAAAGAAGATTGTTCTTACTTTTACTATAGTCCGTCTTTGTGCGTTTTGTGATCGCGTTTGATGATAGAAATTTGACGTAAAAATGACGATAGCATAAAATCAATAATAATATTCCAAAAGCTTGCAAAATACAGCCAAAAACTCAAGATCTTCCAAACATATTTTCGGTTGACTTTAAAATAAAAATAAGATATTCAAGTAGTAGTAATAAAGCTACAAAATATGGCATTTGACCCCTTTGGCACTGTGCCTGAATTATTTGCCTGCAAACCGGGAGGTTGGGGGTTCTGTGTAGTCACTTGTTTTTGTCCCAACGTTGCAATGCATAATATGTTAATAATTATTATGTCTCTCCGCGGAGTGACTTTAAAAAAGTAAGGCGAAGTAGATTTTTCATTAAAAATATTCTACAAAGGAGTCTTTATGGCAGATTATTTTTTTAAGACTGCTGAGTCGCCCAATGGGGACTTTTTACGATTTTTCTAAAATAAGTGGGTTTTACATTATTTATATGTACCGCGTGTTACTCATTCAAGAATTTGTTAATACATAAATCTTCACTTTAACACTAAACAAAGCTAAAACATCAATTCTAAACACACAATCGAGCCACATTCAGCCACAAACGTCTCAACAACATCAAAAATTACCACTTCAAAAAAATCAGCGCTCATAAAATCCAGTTGCGTACGAAATGCGATAACGGTGTCACCGCTCACCGAATCGCACTAAAAACCGTCGGAATGCGTGTAAATTCTCAATTCTGAATCAATTTCGTCATAAAAATATTACCTACTAATCTTATATGGGATTTTTATCACGTACCATAGAGAACTTCGGATCTGAGACCACGTACTGGCAACTCTGAGATTGCTCTATTCGAATGCGTTCTCCAATTCGTATTTCGAACGCCACTTCATGCCTGGCTGTTGACTGCGAGACTTAGATTAAAAAATTGCAGATGGAATTTTCTGTAGATTGAATGGTTTAGCTTTATATTTCATAGCATGACATTACGCCTTTTAATCCATGAAGAAATATGTAGTGGTCAAATTTTCGACTAAATAAAATTATGTGAAGTGTGTTGTGCTAAATGAAATTTGTAGTTTTTAGTTTTTGCCAAATAGAAGGAACCCGAAGTGAGCCTGTTGTTGCCATTGTCACACATTACACAATTCCAGGTCATCTCAGTAATACATACTTTGATTCATTCAGTATCCGAACCTGGAAACCCACTAGCGCTCTGCAGTGCTATCGCACTAGTGAAAATTCAACCAACGGCACAGTCATTTTAAAAAAGGTTATTTATTACTGGACATTTTGAACGAAACAGAGCAATTTATCTCAATACTTCACTTCATATATTTTCATTCTTCAACTTTGAAGCCCAAAGCCAATCTTTATTTACATTGAAAACGATAAAAGTAACGGCTTAGAACTTTAAATTCAATTTCAAAATTGGAACATCTAAGTCGTACACCATCGTCAAATATTGCCCAATAGCATGACTGCATTCAACTACTAAAAATTGAAATTAGAACTTCGTGCCGTGACTGCTACCGACCAATCAGACGCTTGCATTCTGCAGTCTATTGGTAACTGTCAATAGTTTCTTTCTTGAATAGTGGAAAGTGATAAAAGTGGGGTGAATAGTAAATAGAATACCGCACTGTATTCATATTTTCGACGATTTATATGAAAAATGTTCTGGAAAACAAACAAAATTCGAAGATAAAATACCTCTGTTCTGCTATAAAAACAAAGCGGAATGTTGAGGTCACGTGGTTTGTATGTGACATCATTAATCTGGCCCGCTGGCTGGGGCTAGCCCACGCAACCCGTCAAACGTGACATATGACGTCATTATACACTATGTACCTAGCAACACGCACTTTCAAGTTGGGGTAGGATTTTTAGACGCATTGCCCCTCGTATTAACATACGTGTCCCGACAATGGAGTAAATATTTCATAATTCTTGCCCCTGCAGTGTACTAATTAATTATTAATTAAAACTGTCAAGTAACTAAGCTTGGGGTGTCTTGCGCTGAGTGGAAGTAGCTCGTGACACGCAATGGCGGCGGAATGGCAAAAACATTTAATTTCTTCAGTGTCCCTCATGACCTTGGGTACATTTAAACTCATCTAAGTTTTGTAAAAGAAAATTCTATGGACGTAACCCACATTTTTCCAAACCATTAGATAAATTCCAAACATCCCACATCCTTGTCATTCTGAGGTAAACTTCACACTGAAACTTAACTTTTAGCTCCATACAGGTTTAAGTGGTGTAATACTAGCCGTTATTGCCAAGCATTAAGGTCGATGTTCGCTTGATATCCGTGTAATGGACACGGGTAGGGCCGCAATTAAAATGCTCATTAAAGTGTCGCTGTTAGGGTGAGACATTTTAAATTGCGAATGTCATCAGTTCAAAATTACGTGCGGCGGTTATGTGTCCGCCATTTTATGACGTCACAGAGGTAACAATGACGAAGCAAGTGAAGATATTTCTGTGAGAACATTAAGTTATATAGCCAGACTAAATTACTTGGAAGAGCTCAAAGCCTCTCAACAGTTCATAAAATATAAGCTTTTATTTAAAAATGGCGTACTCCTCGTTTCTACCACGAGTACCACGACCATTTTAAAGTTTTCTCTATTTTATGACTCATGGTCTTTCTATGAACTGGGTATTTTCTAGATAGGTTTAGTAGATTTTGCGTAAAGAGATTATAAACACTTCATAATGTCTTCGACATTTCATTCCACTCGTATAAACCATGACAGATTAATGATATTATAACAGACAATTTCAATTTCATTAAACCAAGTTCAGATGCAAAGGGACCTGAAGATTTATTAAAATATTAGTTAACTGATTTAAGTGAAAGCATTCCCCTTCTCATAGCGGCGAATTGAAATGAATTTAAATTCTAAAATGTTCGCTTTGATACCGGTCCTTAAAAGAAGGACCACTTGAAGAAATTAAAGTGCATTGTAGCCTCTAGATGGCTCAAAATTGCCATATTTTGAAGCGAAAATGTTATAGGGAGACCAAAAATAATATTTGTGATCGAATCCCTTGATGCATATGAACGTCCCTTTGAATAAATATGCCATAAAGTAAACAGTACTCAATACTCATTGTAATCTCATTGCAAATGCATCTTGCACCTTCAAACAAATATGGAGCTGTGAGGGTGGCGTGAAATATTGCCAATAAATAGAAGGGGAGGTTCGATAAACTGTTATTGCAGAAATAGGGTGAAAATTTGATGAAAGGGACATTTGGCAGTCCAAATGATTATTGGTGATATTTTTGTTGAAGACCTTAACACGTTAACCATCGCGTAGGTCACCAGTGATGGTGATGTTAGCGGAGGATTTGCCTTCAACAGTTTTCTGTCGGCTGTCAAAGGATTAATCTATAGAGGTATATATATAAAAGAAAGTCGTGTTAGTTACACCACTTATAACTCAAGAATGGCAGAATAGATTTGGCTGAAAATTGGTAGGGAGGTAGCTTAGAGCCAGGAGACCGACATAGGATACTTTTTAACCATTTTTTTTTTTTACTTTTTACCGAAAATCACGAACGGGTACGGGAAAAAATGGGATTACGCGTACGAAGTCGCGGGCAGAAGCTAGTAAACAATAAAGGTTATTCTCGAGTCTTTTTATCCTTGTCCAAAATATATATCAATACAGTATTAGTGGTTTCAATAACCACATTAAATTTTAAAACAATACCAGTAACAAAATGATCTAAACATCATACGCTACCAACCACCGCAATAGTTGATCCGAAATGAAATCCAAACCGGATCGTTTACTCATTATCATATAGGGGTATCAAATCAAAATTCAGATTCACGAACATGTCGGTCCGTGATGCCAATAAAAGGTTTAATGTACGGTCTCTCTGACCATCGCGTGAATTCTGGGGCTTGCAAAAACACCACTCGCACGCAAGGATTAATGGGGATCATGGGATCCAATAGAGCTTAGCATTCCACCAGCGCGTTCTCTACTATTATTTTAATAGTTTACTTCTATTTGTCCTTCAGTTTGTCCAATTAAAATCTTTGTAACTAAAGCGTTACCCCTCTCAAAGTTATCAACATAATTAACCAATCTACGCAGAATATTTAGGAAGTGTCGCCAAATTGATTTTTAATTAACGTCCCCGCTGAAGTCTCACTCCCTTTTTTCCTTCTCAAATTCCAGCGAAAGGTCAAATTCTGTAATTTTAATCTCGACGAATTTTTGTATGAATATTTAAAAACCTTTTTTTATTACCCATCTACATATATAGGTACATTTTCATCACGTACATTGGTCAAGGGTTGCCACTTGCCTTATTCGAAGTCCCAGATAATGCATCAATTAGATCTCCAATTTACTATCACGTGTGCGTATGAGTGGAGATTAGGCCGAGCCCGTTTTTGTCCGTCATGAATTATTTACTGAACCCGTTCAGTTCGGGTCTATTGTTTGAAGTGGTTCAATTCTTTGAGTGATGCCGGATTAAACTAGTTTTTGTCGGAGCTTTGATATATCACTGGGGTTTAATTATAGACTAGTTTTTGTTTCAACTGAAAAGGCTTATGTTTGCCCTAGATTGTTTCGGTTGATAGTTTCGGATAGTTTCTTTCCTGTTGCGGAAATTCTAGGAAATGATGACAGTGCTAAAATGTTATCCAAACCATCAGACATGGTTGTATTGAGGAAACTCAACTTGAACAAATAATGCCTTCAGGATGTACCGTATGGTGGAAACCTATTTCTAGGAAAATACAACACACGGAGGCCCTTTATCATTCCACGGAAGTGGTAATGGCCGGCTGGAGTTTACTGCGCTGCATGAAGACAGCCTAACCTCAGAAATTTACGATCATGTAATCGTATAGGTCATTAGGGTTAAATAGAAGAGAAGTTAAAACCGTGGATGGTAAAAAGCCGCCATAAAATATGCCTTGGAACAAAGGGTCTTGGAATATTTTTAAACGAATTTGACTGTGTGTTTAGAACTCGATATATACGGGGGCATAAAAATAAATTGTTCTTTACCCTTTCTTTCGCTAGCGTTGTTGAAGGCTGCCATAAAATATAGGAAAGTCCTTGAGCATAGTGTACGGAGTTGAAGCTAGTTTTTTTCCACTACTGATCGTTTGTAGTTTGTTGAACTATTGTTTTAGTTCGTAATGACGGATTGTGTTACTCAACCTGTGTGTGTACTGTGTACTATACTGGTTTTTATTGCAATAGAAGTAGTGTAGATTGTGTAGAAACTCACATACATTTTAAGTGGTATATTTTGACTCCTAGTAACATTATTTCCTTTGTCTTGGCGGCCTGTATTCAAGTCTCAAGTCTATCGGAGTAAGTTGGCCGTTTATTGAAATCGGACTAAGAACCTCTGTAAAGCGGTCTCCTTTTCATTCCATTTAAATAATGGTTATGTTCTAATATTTTTTATTAAAGAGACCAAACATCCGCTTAACAACATAGTGTTCATTATACTCCCCCGATTACAAACTCCATTGTGCCTTAAAATCTTTGACTGTGATCTCAAATTGCACTTAATTGAGGTCTCTTTGTATGGGGTTTGTTCCTCATAGTTTATGGTGGTTATGGTCAATGAATCAAGCGAAGCACGTGCCGTTTGGAACATGTTATCGCTTTCTGCTCCTAAGTACAATAAATATAGGAAGTTGGGTGACATACTGCTTTGACGTGTAAGCGCTTGAAATGCAGCTTTAAATCAAATCAGTTTTGATATTGTTTTGGGTGATTCTTAGACGGGGATTTTGGTTTTAATATAGTCTATACTAATATTATAAAGCTGAGTTTTGTTTTTTTGTTTGTTTGAACGCGCTCTTCTAAACTACTGGTCCGATTTGAAAAATTATTTTTGTGTTGGATAGCCTATTTTTCGAGGAAGGCTATAGGGTATAAAATATCACGCTACGGTTAATAGGCACCCAGCAGAGCGAGTGAAACCGTGCGGAAGTAGATAATAAATCTAGTTTTGCTTAAACAAATGGGCCTGCAAATGACGTAAGAATAATTAATTGTAACTTTTGAACTAAATTATATGCTAAAAATAGTCCAATTTCTAAACGAAGACGTACGTCACAATTTGTTATCTATTTCTGTAATAATATGCAGAGTACTGTCACCAATAAACACGTACCTACATATTTTACCGGCAAAACATTAATGCCAGAGAACGCAGGAAACGAGAATAGGATCTGTAGTCATAGATCATTTTGAATTATCCTTGCACACTGTATGTCGCGAATGAAGCAATCAATTGAAAGCGAGTGCTTTTGCTAAGTGCCTGCTAAAACATCTCGCTACTTATATTAATGGGGCGGGCAGAGGTCCAGGTCTAATGACATTCGGCCCTTGTAATGGCCGCCATAGAATTAAATAAGTTCCACGCCATTGAATACAAGTTATTGTTTCATAGTTTTGTCTGATTGTTTCGGGTTTTATTACGTGGCAATGGTTTTTTGATGGCTATAAAGTGTGGTCGAATCAATTATCCCTTTTGGGTATTTATTGGGCGTTATGACTTGATGATAATTTGAAATTCATTTAGGTAGATGTTTTGTGTTGGATATTTTTGGGAATTGTGTCAGGTCAGTTACTGTTATTGGTTCTTTTACATTGTTTTATGTACCTATTTTCATATTAAAAGGATGCTGTAAGATTATTAAAACTAGCATCTGCTCGCGACTTCGTACGCGTAATCCTTTTTTTCCCGTTCGTGATTTTCGGTAAAAATTAAAAAAGTATTAGATGAAAAGGATCCTATGTCCGTCTCCTACTTCTAAGCTACCTCCCCACCAATTTTCATCCAAATCGATGTAGCCGTTTTTGAGTTATAAATAGTGTAACTAACACGAGTTTCTTTTTAAACCACAGATAACCAAAAACAGAACACATAATCCATCTATGCAATCGACTGTTCTATATATAAGTCATTATGACAGGTATAAGTTAATTTGTAGCTATTGATACAAATATCTTTAGATTATATGCAAGGTAAAAAAAAATCCAACTAACGACCCGCCCCGGCTTCGCATGGGTGCTATATGCATGGATTATACATATAAACCTTCCTCAAGAATCTAGTCTATTCTATCTAATAAAAAAAACTGCTCCTAAGTCTATAAAAAAAACTGCATCAAAATCCGTTGCGTAGCTTTAAAGATCTAAGCATACATAGAGAAAGACAGACGGCGGATAGCGACTTGGTTTTATACTATGTAGAGGTAGTGATGATGCATCAAATCAGTTAAGATGTGTAGGTATCTATAGTTTAATACGTTTGAGTCTTCGTTATTTAGGGTAACAAAAGTATCGAGGTTAAAATTATACCTAATTAGGACACAAAGATTATCTTTTTAGACCCAATATTTTAAATTACATCTAGCAAATAAATTACGCAATCATTTACAAGCAGATACTAAAACAAAGGTCATAATACAAACACATTGAATGTCCATCCCTGATCCTTATACTCCCTTGATACAGAACCTCGCACAAATTGCTATCAAATTTAATATCGCATTCGTTTTAACCGACCCAATACAAATAAAGACCTCCATATAAAAAAAAAGCCACTTTATTTAGGTATTGTACAAAAAGTATTTAATTTGCACAGAGGGATCAAGTTACACTGGTTGCATTTGTGTGGATCAGCATAGCAAATATTATGATAATACAGCCCATGGTTTATGGGGTTTTAAGGTATATTAGGCTCTATGGATATTGGTAATAAGGACGTAAGTAATGGTTATGTCAAAGGTGTTCTAGATGATTGGGTACGCAATTATGCGACCAGAATCAGACGCGAGCGTACGGCGCGTCGCTATTCGCGCGCCTCAAAGAGCCATCAGACCACCACGGATGGGGCCCAATAGGGCTGATGCTGACACGGAGCTGCGGAGAACCTAACGGATTACCGGGGACCCGGCTCGAAGTGCAGGAGTACGAACGGGTGGTTTTTAGTCAGTGTCTGACACTCCTACCTGACTAATTTATAATATTAGTGAGATATTTGAGTATCTATCATACATACATATAAAGAATATGGCTTTTACCTTATTACACATTCAATAGATATAAAACTATCGACCGATCTCCACGTCCATTACGTTAATGAAGCAATATGTAACAAAAACTTAATGGTAGACACTTTCATAATATCTTTTCTGAAGAACTACATATATTTTATGTAAACCTACTCTAAATTAACAAATGTATATTTCTATAGTATCTTTTCTTTTAACCAACATCAAGTCCCAAAACCGCTGCAACTCCTGTAAATCAGGATCTACAGTAGATACAACCATGAAAACACCGGAACACTGAAGACCGGCGCGTCTCAGGGACATGAGTAACTGTCTTGGTTCCCGCAACGAAGTGAATCAGAAGATATTATAAGAGAAGAAAAAAAAACTATAGTTTCCACTTCCCTCGGTGAATTACTGCAGGAGGCAGTATGAATTAAGCCTAAAGGCACAAAAAAGAAACTGTACAATTGGGAGAAGCCCAGTCGCTAAGCACCACGGAAAATTGACTAAAAACTAAGTGGGTCCTATGTGTGAGCCTGTTATACTTGCTTCCAATAATAGGTATGACTAAGCGCCTAAACGCACGGAAATTTGTTCTAGGTTCCACAAGGTCCATATAATAAGCTACACCTGACGAAACAATTAAATTATTTAACATAGTGTTACATTCATATTGCCAGAAAAGAGTATGTAAAACTTTGAGACGTGTTTATGTGCTCGCTACAAGCTCAGAAACGGATACACCGATTTTCATAACGTAGGTACTAAAAGATTTTTGTCCAAACATACTTAATTGGATCGCTGCGACGTTCCTCCAACGCAAATTGCACCTTAAAACGATTTATTCAAAGACGGATTTACTGAAATTTCACGAAGATAGTTGAACGATAAAGAAAGATTTACAGTGCTATGGTCGTATCAGTAATGTTTAGTTAAATACTGTTTTATTTTCGCCTCACATGCAGGAAGCGAATATTTGTTTGTTTAAAGTACACCGAGTATAGTAAAAATTGCAGTAAAAGTGCCATAACGTGTTGTTTTATATTATTTCCGGCTTGATGAAGTACTTGCTACAACTCGAGTTACTGTTTGGTTTTGAATTTATTTTTAAATGGCTTGTTTTTAGTATGTACTTTTGTTATTATTCTAGTTTTCATGTACAGTAATTTGGCGTCAAAGAGTTATTAGTTATATGCCCCATTACTGAAAAACTACGGCTAATATCGTGCTATCTCTATAATTTTACAAAGAAATTGTCGTGACAGAACTGTACTTAACCCATATATCTCCAAACGGTCACCGGTGACAGCTCTCCACTGACTACATTATAGACCTTATTTCCAATGTTTAACTTAATGCACTTTTCAGTATTCGGGCGTTTAAATGAAATACTACCGTGACGACAAATAAAAGATGTTTAATGTAGTAGTAGGAGATGTTTGGAATCAATCACCGAAACTTTTCATTAAAGAATTCCCATAGACCAATGGCAGACTATTATGGCCATGTTGTTTTTGTATGGGATAAGCCGGTAAACTAGGACACGGATCACGATGGGCGTTCGCCATGGACTCCCGGAACACTAAAGGCGTTACAAGTGCTTTACCGGCCTTTTGGGGATTAGAAATTAGAGGACTTTTGGAAGATTCAGGCATCGGGGAGTAGGGGAGGGACAATTGAGCCTCCGGTAATCAAAACTGCCTCATTTTTAGAAGCTAACAGCATTTGCTAACTCCAAAACACTGAGTACTCTCAACCCTAAAAAAAGGCCAAATTATTCATATTACACAAATCCAATGTCCGTCAAGGCCTGTCAAAAACAAAAATGTTTTCATTAGAATTGAAGGATTAAAATTGGTCTCCTTATGAAGCCCTTCACAGGCTTAATTTTACTTCTCTTACGCTAAAAGGGCTAGGGATAGAACATGGATTATGTTGGAACCGGTCCCTAAATCTCATTTGTAATAAGGGGTTTGATAAATTCAATGATAGGGGTCCCAGTTTTAGGTGCAAGGATTTGTTTATGTAATCTCTTAATATTTTCTAATTTATGACGTTGTTCGTTAAAAATTAAGCCGCGTGAAACGTGTAGCTTTTGCACCCTAATAAAGCTATTAATTGGAACCGGGATTACAACGTTGGACCTTATGACTAACGGTCTGCGAACCCGGATGTTCGTTTGGATTTGGACGGACCCGTATATATATAAAAAATATTAAAATCGGTCCGCAATAATAATTGAGGAAATAATCTCGTTACAAATATACAGGTGAATTTGGAAATCTTCTCCATTTTACCGACTTCAAAAAATGAGAAGGCTCATATCATAATGATGTAACTTAATGGATACATAAACATAATATAACATCACGCCTTTTATCCCTGAATGGGTAGGCAGAGGTGCACATTATGCCTGTTCAATGTAACACCCACTTTTTACTATTTATATTATGAGTCCCATGTAATAGGGGGTGAGCCTATTGCCATATACCGGGCACATTTCCAGACTCCGTGCTACTACTGAGAATTTTTTTAAAAACCCAGTAATACTTTGTTATACCAGGGAATCGAATCCGAGACCCCTTGCCCGGCAGTCGCACTAGCGACCACTCGGCCAGCGAGGCAGCAGGCATAAAAAAACATACACATAAACTTTACACTTATACATATTAGTGGGATAGGATTAAAATAACCTTTTATATATGTACATTGTACATGAAATAATAATAATGATCGTCATATAGTCATGTGGCACCATAGCTATACATAATGGGGTCGTTTTCGACCACTTTCTAGGGGTCTAATGGGTTTAACCGAGGGTTACAATCATGCCCTTAGTTCACAAAGTGTTATTGTCATGTTATTGATATGGAATAGTCTAGGTTCAATTTGAAAATGTATTAAAATTATATCCAACTATACTGTAGTTGTTTTCTAATAACAAGGAGTGGTAAAACCACTAATAACTTTTGAAAGCCTATACTATGTTTCAATGTCGCGGAGAACCTAACGGGTAACCGGGGCTCCGGCTCGACGTGCAGGAGAAGGAACGGGGTGGTTTTTAGTCAGTAAGAGTCTGACGCTCCCTCTCGCCTCACCCAGGCGGGAGCAGTCATTCGATGATTTTCCCATCTTAAAAAAATACTATATTTCAATGGGTTTTTACAGTATTGAAAAGTATAATTATCAGTCTTCAATATTGATTGGAAACCTCTATTGGTTACAGAGGCAGCTAACTTTTTAAATCTTCTCAACTCATCTACTTATTCGTATTACAAAAGATGTCTGCAAAATAGTTATTTATTAATGAGTATTTAAAAAGGTTCATAAGTCACTCGGTAGGTACATCTAATTTATAAAACATAACATAACATACATCACGCCTTTCTTCCCCGAAGGGGTAGGCAGAGGTGCAAATTACGGCACTTAATGCCGATGTACAATGTAACACCCACTTTTCACTATTGATGTTATGAGTCCCATGTAATAGGGGTGAGCCTATTGCCACATATTGGCCACTATTTCAGAGTCCGTGCTATTACTGGTTTTTTTTTAAAAACCCAGTAATACTTTGCCCGACCCGGGAATGGAACCCGAGACCCCTTGCACTGCAGTCGCACTTGCGACCACTCAGCCAATGAGGCAGTCTAATTTATAAGAAATATAATATTCAGAGCTATTTTAATAATATAGTAGTCAGTTAACTTTGTAATGACAGAGGACTTACTGCAGTCCTCACGAGTACACTGACCTCAGACAAGACAGGGGTATTAGGTACTAAAATGAACGTTTTATGCAAAAATAGCTCATTGTCCACCCACGGGGCGAACACAGGTTCCTACTTACGACGTTTTTTTGTACAAAAAGCTTGAGGCTCTTAAAAAACCTTCTCGCATTGTCACAGCTGAGTATGGACCGTATAAATGTGTCCCCGAGTGATTGATGATAACATGCCGTGTCTGCGGCTTTATGCCACAACTCGCTAAATGGATGGCATACCACGATATGAGAGAATTTTTTTTTTTTATTTTTTTTACTAAGTAGAAAGACTCGTTATAAAAGTTCTGCTTTAATGGCGAAGTAGTGTTTAATCCGTGTTCGGAGTGCGAAATAATAGTAATCCACATGGAGCCCGTTAAGACGTCTGGAATGTACCGCGGGTTGTTTTACTTTTGTATAGCTGTTTTTAGGTATATATAGCCTTTTTTTTTCAGAATAAAGTAACCAGCTACCTATTACATAATCTACAGGCTGATTTGACCCGTATTAGCAACATATTAACTTCTAGTGAAATTGTATACGTAAACAAAACATTTAGGGTCGATTTTTCCACCGACAGATAAATTGTAACTGATGAATACCTTTGAACATTTGACAATTCTTCCATTCTATTCTACAGTTAAGAGTTAACTGATGAAAAATCGTCCCTTAGTAAGCTACTAACAACAACATTTAATATTAACAATTTTATGGCTATACGACCTCTTAGACTTAAAACTATGATTAACTATCGTAAAAAACTCAGATTATTTCCTATATGTAAGCTAATTACACACTTTACGCGCCTGGGTGTAGTACCTGCTGGATTTACATAAGGTAACACGTCACCATATAAAAAAATCGAGGGGCTACTAACACCCCTCGTCATTTGTAAATGAATATTTATGCGTCGCGTGCCATTAACGCTACAAAATAAAATGCATTTGGTTAATTATTATAATAATGACGAATCATCACGGATTTTTTATTCAGCGACGGGTTCGGTAGAGGTGGTCACTGCTCGTATTAATTGTCAATCATCAGATTTGTTTGTAGCTGGACATAGCTCTGTAAGCTACTGAGTCCGATCTTGAGCTCTTAATATCCAACCAGTACCTTAGTGATGTCATCACACCGCCTAATACAAGGACGTCCTACACCAGGCACAGATTCAGACTTCAATAACAGTACGAATATTATTTTAGAAACTCGATTCTAACTAACTAATACAAGCCTCTTACTCTACTAAAGAAACAAGAAAGAAATATTGTAAAATATTAAAGAATTGTTTTAAGAAACCATCGGCTTAATATTTAATTAAGTCCTGGTGAGCTCTGACATAGTTTCGTTTTGGCTTCATCATTTATTTTGATGTTTGTCGGTGGTTTAGTAATTGCAAGTGGAACGGTTGACTATTGTGCCCAGTGACACACGATTCATTAGAAAAAAAAAACATAGAAGAGACTTTTAATAGGAGGCGAGCGTATGATCATATCAGTCCTGGATTCTATCGTACGTTGCTTGCTACAACTGCGGAAATAAACCCTAACACAACAGTATAGAGTACATAATATTAGGCATCCTATCCTTCCATCCCTATAAACATTAAACACGTCACAAACGATACATATTTCTAAAAATACTAAAAGTCCTTGTGGTCTCCACAGGTAGACACATATTTGTTATGTGTAAGACGATTGACAGGCCTTCTATTTCTCAATTTCCTGGTGTCATATCAACATGAACAGCTTCCTGAAATAGTTCTAAGTATAGGAATAACCAATTTATAGTATTTTCTAAGATTATTTAGATACGGTAAAGAAAAACATCGTGAGGGTACCTGTGCAATTTCTAATTATGAGTTTGAAATGGATAATTCGCTTTGAGCTAGCGTGGTGATTATTGCTCCAAAATCCGTGTGAGAAGAGGCCTTTGCTCGACAGTGGACACTTATAGGCTGTTGATTTAATGTGATGCGACGAAATGAATAATTAAACTAAAGGGCTGTGTCACAATGCTACAGAAATGAGATTAATAAAAAATTGAACGTGAAATGAATTCATCATCAGCCTGTAGCTATAAGTAAAATATATTACTTTAAAACCATATATCACTAGGTATGTAGGCACGGTACGTAATGGAAGTCATCCATTAAGCCCAAAGTATGTTTTAACAATATTTTTTTCGCATTACCGAGTAATCCATTTGCAACGAAATCAATTAACGTATGTTACGGCTAAAACAACAAATTTGACTAGTTGCAATATTGTTAAGTGCATCATTTACTAACTGCAACTTGATGTCGCACGTAAACATTACACAGCAGACCAACTTGAACCTTATAACAGGTTGAAACAGGGTATAATATCCCGTGCACTTGTTCTAAATAGGAACGTCATCAATCTTGAAGCGCGTCGGTGAACAAATAAAGTATTTGCTATAAGCGATGCGCACAAACAAATTTCACTTTGGACGTGTTTTGACATGTTTAAATACATGTATGATACTATTCCAATTGATGTGATCGGGCTGACAGGTTCCCATACAGCTGTCAATAACGTGTTTGATTAAATTATGTTTTCTTGTTCTTGTCATTAGGTTTAAGCAGGGAGTTTCTGACGTAAAGGAAATCAACTTTTTGTCTCTAAGAGCTAGAAGCTAGCTAGATGCTAAAATTGCCGCGGACTTGACGGGTTGCCAGGGCTCCAGCAGAAGTAGGAACCAGGTGGTTTTTAGTCAGTAAGAGTCTGACACTCCCACATCCAAGGCGGTTGGAGTCATTGGATGGTCCTTACAAAAAGATGCTATTTAAGTATCGTCGCATTAATATTGTTAAATAAAATGAGAGTTTGTTCTTATGAAAGTAATCTATGGATGCTAATATTACTCTTACACCAACAGAAACATCCAAATTTCTTAGACGCCTAAACAACTTGAATCTAACACTTACCGCTCAATTGGTACAAAATCAAGGCCTGAACATCTCAACATGGACTCCTTATCTACTTTCTGAGAGACAACATATAACACCGTTGTGTGTATTATTGTTGTTCTAAGAACTACGGTCGAGAATACAAGCACCCTGTAACTTGAGTCGACCGAGAAACTAAACTTGATTTGATTTTCATTGCTGGCTGAGTATTAAGTAACCAATGTTTAGCAGAAGAGAAGATTATTTGGTTATGTACGGTCGGCTTGGTAATCGAGGCTATAGACAAGACATACCGCTAAGATCAACAGGAGCCGTACAGAGCGGGTGAATCTGCGCGGGACTAGGTATTCTATTGTACTGACTAAAACGGTGTTATGAAATTGATTGCATGACACAGACTCCAAACCTAACTAGTCTAATCGAGCCGCGGAGAACTTAACGGGTTCTCGGGCCTCCGGCTTGAAGTGCAGGAATAGGAACAGGGTGGTTTTTAGTCAGTAAGAGTCTGACACTCGCTCCCGTCTCACCCAGGCGGGAGCAGTCATTCGATGATTGTCCCCCTTAAAAAAAACTAATCTAATTGAACTGACTAGAAAAATCTAAAAATCGACTAAAATTCGACAAAACAAATCAAAGCACTCAAATACCTTTTAATAATGTCGATACTAAACCGTCAATGGATGACGTACAATCTAAAAAAGCAGTTTTGTATACATGGTGTAGTGTATCTCACGCGGGTTCCGTTTCTCCTTACTGTTAGAGCATTCGATATAAGAAACCGCAAGTTGGTATTCAGGGTAACTGTTGAACTTTAGCTGCTGGTAATAAAGGTGCTTTTTGTATATCAAGTCTTGTCAATTGACATATCGTTTTTTATTGTAGGAATCATATTCTAATCCGAGAATATAGGATGATTGTGTTATGAACTTATGAATGGCTAGTCGTCAAGTGATTGCAATGAATATTTTTTGGTGTGAATTCTGACTATTAATTCTTTTTTAAATATATGCTGTAGCTCTGTTCCTCTTGCGGTCTGATTTTCCAAAATAGATACTAAATAATTCTACTAATCGCGATGCTACATAACAACCTTAATATTAGATACTTTGTCACTTATAAAAATATTCAAAAAGTTTTAGTTAAAATTATATTTTCATAAGAAAGTAGACTTCATTTGACCTGTAAGAATATTGAAATAGGCTGAAGTAGGTAACTGAAATTACATTAACGTCGCTATAGAGAAACTTCTTAGTAGGTAGTAATAATAATTCAGTGTTTTTCTTTGAAAATATTCAGGAGGTATTAATTTGAAGGCGAATGAAAATTCCGTAATAAGGAACTTTGAAATAAATGCTGAACAATCTGACGTTCTTTTGTAACCAACCTGTATATTTATCTTGCGTTTTTTTTTTCATTTAAACACTCCCTATACGTTGGGTGGTTTGTCTTGCCACCCGACCAGAACCAGGCCCGAGCGCACGGCGCGTGGCGTTCCGCGCGCGCAACAAGGAGCCATCAGACCACCACGGGTGCCCAACAGGGCTGATGCCGATACGGAGCCGGCTCGAAGGGCAGGAGTAGGAACGGGGTGGTTTTTAATCAGTAAGAGTGACACTCCCTCCTGCCTCACCCAGGCGGGAGCAGTCATTCGATGACTTTCCAAACTTACAAAAAAAAAAAATACGTGTGTAATAGTTGACGTATCAAAGTTAGGTTAGATGCACGCTACAGGCTGCTGAGCGAAGTATTGCGGGTTACATTCCAACACGGTGCGGTTAAGTATTTGGAAACTTCACAATTCGTTGTATTGTATGCTATTGTGTTATTTATAAATACACCCAAGACAAAACAGAACCCAATATACTATACAGAGGTGACATAATGTATTTATGCATACAAATATATTATTTATTACCGGAGGCCCAATTACCCCCTTCCCCAGTCTCCCCAATCCCCGAATCCCCCCACAATCCTCAAATTCCTAACTCCTAAAAGGCCGGTAACGCACTTGTAACGCCTCTGGTGTTTCGGGTGTCCATGGGCGATGCCGATTGCTTATCATCAGGTGTTCCGTCTGCCCGCTTACCGGCTTATCTCATAAAAAAATATTTATTTAAATTATCACATTTATAAAATTGACATAATATATAATATTGACATTCAATATAAAAACTTATAATTAACATTGTTATAAACACAGCCATAATAATTACACTTACCCATCAAGTATGTAGCACTAACATCAGTCGTTACCTTTATTTATAAAAGTAATCTTAATATTTCACCCACTTAGTTCCACTCAATCACTATTCCAGCATATCGTGACAAAAGCCACTATAATAAAAAAAATAATTAAAACTATTTCATTTATTCATTAATTTAATGAAGTTTTAATAGCTCGAATGTGTCATTAATTCAATGAAGCTTATGAATTTTAATATAAAAACTGTGGAGGGGGATCTTTGAATATATACGTGTATTAATTAATAGTTAAATTACTTTTTGCCCTGACATTGAATATTTCTATCTGTTCATAGTTAACCCCACAGGATCATTAAGGGATGGACGTCAGTAAATTTTTGCTTAGGCACTACTTAATTCCTAATAGGTAAATTAATTTTATCTTAGGTAGCCTAATTTGTGTATGTTTTTAATTTTCTTTTCTATTAGGTCCTATTCATTTTTCTTTTCCTTTGCGTTTGTAAATAAAATTAATAAATAAATTTATTTGTTTCAGGTAAACAAACTTAAATTTTGAAGCAGCGAGCTTACTACGATACACCAGGTATTACGAGTACGACAGACTGTGCTTATGGCTGAGAATTTCCAAAAGTCTACATCATCATCAGCCCGTATTCCAGGGCTGGATCTGGCCTCTATCATAGCACGCCACTGACCTCGATCTTCATTTCTTTCTATCCAATTACAACATCTAACAACTACACTACGTTTGTCCACTGTGAAAGACATCTACTGCAATGTCCAAATGTGACCGGTTCACTGTCACTTCAACTTACTGATCTACATTAAGTACTAACTTACTTTCTGACTGTTAGAATTAGGCTAGAAACTAGCATTTGTATTCAACTAATGAGATCTTAGACGAATGGCCCAAACACTAGTCGAATTGTGAATAGAAAAGTCGATTTATGACCTTTAAAGGGTGTCAAGTTTCAGTATCAATTCCGTATATTAAATTCGAATACATTCAACTTAAAATTTGAAAATTTGTATGTTTGTTTGTATGTTACTCCTTTACTTACGGCAAAACGGCTGAAGGGATTGGGATAAAAAAGTGGAAAAGGGTTAGGTTTTAGCCTAGAATAACACATATATATTCTACCTTTAATCTCATGCGAACGTGGGCACAGCCGCGAGTACTAGGCCAGTGAAATGTTCTCACTGTTTTCTAAAAATACACCAGTTTTGGTGTCCAAAATTTCCACTTTAACCACTCTTGACATTTTTAGACGAAGTGGATACAATACAAGTATATTGCTTTACAAAATTAAAACAGTATAGTTTTAATAAAGCTGCTTCGTGATATATTACGTGTAAGAAGCCACGAGGTAATATACTTTATATACACTTACTCAGTGGCCTTCGTGGGAAGCTGAGAATATGAAATTCAATAGAGTGCATGCACGTGATTTTATCTCGAGATAACTAATGATAGTGGAAAGTTGCAGTGTTTGGAGTTTAGTGACGGGATCATAAATCAAGCACAAGCATCAGGGGTAAATTGTCGTTAATACCGTCCATTTTTCTTATTAGTTGAAGTTAAAGTGTGAAGATAATAACGATAGGCATTCCATAGTCTCTACCTACACCTATGGGAGACTGGCGTGAGGTTATGTATGTATGAAAACAATGATATTAAACCCAAAAATAATTTTCTATAACGCTCGCTTTTTCAAAATAAATGTACAGGTAGATTAACCCCGAAAAATTACCCAATTTGGTGTCGCAGCCGGCGAAAATTAACACAATACAGTTCCTTAAAAACACCCATAGGTATACTCAAACAGCGGTAAGTTGAAAGTGGTTCTTAATTTTCAATTTCGCTGAGATCTCCTCAACACGATATTACCCTGGTTTTATTAAATTCCCTGGCATACGGCCCTACTTATTTTTCACGACAAAATTGAAAACACCTCGTGTGCAAGGTAACGTTCTCACAATATAAAGATTGGCTTTATTGGATATCAAGATTGAGTCCGCAATGGCAGGTAAGGCCTAGAAGCGAGAGTCGCACATAAATTCCTTTACGACAAATAAAAATACGCTTCTTTATAAAGCAACGTCAGGAATAAATCATTCAATCTTGTGGAATTTTATCCGTTTTTTCGGGGTTCCATATCGAGAATGTGTAAACGAACCCTTTTAATATTCCCCTGTTGGGAGTCGCGTACTTCTTCTCCGCGAAATACTTTGTTTTGCGCACTTTTGACGTGTACATGTGTAGCAATATTCAGCTATCATATTTTATTTCAATTCGCCGGTACTGCACCGGGTATTGGGTTCCGTTCTCGAGTAGCTTTATCCGTATTTGGATGTTGAAAATTGCATTTGGAATATTGAAGTGTAGAGAAGGTAGTACGAGGTTTATGAAATTCTTTACTTGGAAGTAATTACTTAGGCACCTAGTGCTAAGTAGTACGGAATTTGGTGGGTTTGGGTAAATTGATAGAGCAGACAATGAGACAATTCCATTTTTCATTATTATTTAAAAGAAATCCCATGACCCATATTATACAAGCCACGCAGTAACTAGTGTATTTAAAATTGAACCTTTACCTAATAACATTTTAAGTTCCTTTTGTAACGTACTTTAATTTTAATTGACAACATTTTGAGGTAAAAAAGGACTACATAGACTGCTTTTATCTAAGATCAAAAGGAAAAATGGTAATACAAACAGGACCTTTAAACGGTTAATTAAATTCGTGGAATTTGCTCGGGATTGTCTGGGTTACTTTATATTAATTTTTGTTACAATAAAAAGATTGTTAATCGGTGATCCTTTTGTACCTAATTTGTAATAAGCTGCTTATAAATTGTCTTCTGAGGGAAACAAACCGATTTATTTTGTTAAAATATTAAACTTAATACAATATGATGTCGCGGAGAACCTAACGGGCTCCGGCTCAACGTGCAGGAGAAGGAACGGGGTTGTTTTTAGTCAGTAAGAGTCTGACACTCCCTCCCGCCTCACCCGGGCGGGAGAAGTCATTGGACAATTTTCTCCCCTTAAAAAAGGAGTGGTTAACCATTCGGTTGAATCTCGACCAGTACATAAATTACCTATAGTAGGTAATTTATATAATTGCACGTATGACGTAGGACATAAAATTGATACTCTTACTACGAATTTAAAAATTGAACAATCTTGCTATGTCCGTGTGCTGGAAGTTAGACAATTCAAATTTACGATTGCAACCACCAAACCCAGAAATAAAAACCTAATTAAAACCATTATCAAATAACTTTTTCGATCATTCTAAATCCACCGCCAGCTCTTTATCCATTTTCGGGGTTGACTTAAATTTTAATCTCCCAAATCCGTCCAATTTGCGTTCCCCAGTTTCTTCAACCCTTGCCCAGTCAGTTGGAGATCCTCTGGCAACTTGGAGATTGTGACAGATTGGATGCATTTGTTTTTGTAGCCTTGCAAATCTTTTAATTAGTTGTCTGGTTGTCGAGCCGTTTTTCTTCGCCGTTGATTAAGAAGGCTTGAGATTAAATAAATGTAAATAAATGCTTTTTGTTCGCTGGTTACTTGCTTCTGTGGAGTTTGCTGGAATTTATGTTCTGTACATCTTGTTCTTGATAAAACTTAACTGCTTTAGTGATAGTGGCGGGAAACTGAGCTGTGAATTCTTTTTATATAAAGTAGTGAATGGTACGAGTAGGTACGAGTTAGTTTTGTGTTTAAAGTAATCGTAACGGGCACGCGTTCGGTGCTGATTGGTTGGTCCATTGGAGCCGGCCAATCAGAGCGCCGTACGCAGTTACTTTTGACGTAATTCATACTCGTACTAAGGTCTCTGATCTTTTTCTGCTATAGAACGAATTTTTATTTAGAGTTTCGTATGACAACGACTTTGTTTATTAGGAAATGTCTTATTATTTTCGCAAGCTATACATACATACATACATAACTTCACGCCTGTCTTCCATGGGGGAAGGCAGAGACTATGCGACTCCAATTACCACGATTCCTATATACCTCTTTCGCTTCATCAACAATAATTTATTTATTTAATAATTTATGTACACACAAACAGCACAGAGGATAACACATATATAAAATAAGAGTACAAAGGTGCTACTTATTCCTATTGGAATTTCTTCCAGCAGACCTGAGACAGGAAATGTAATTAAAACAAAAGACACAGTGTGTAACAGAAAAATAAGAAATAGGTATAAAAAAAACTAAAGCCAAATAATAACTATATTATAAATAAATATAGTATAAATATAAATATAAATACTTAATATATAATAATAACAATAAATAAAATACACATATAGAAAAAAAAACGTATCATCAATTTTTTCATGCATGCTCGTTTCACTTTTAATTTTTTTTAGCAAAACATTATACATTAATATTATGTTATATATTCTTAATTAGATGTTAAAGATTGTTACCTCGATAGCAGGTGATGAAAGACCAGTTCACCAACTTTCACTTACGGCGATAATTAAAAATGTGGTCAAGGGGTTACTTGTCAACTTCAATGAGAAAAAAAGCAATGAACGTAATAAAAAAGAAAGCACACTTCTAACCAAAGAGGTTCACATAGCTTTCCCTACGAAGGTAAACTTAAAAAAATCTGTATCAACAAGAAAGTCATAAAACTCTTGTCGTCGATGTGGAGACATTGGAAATTCAAGGATGAATATAAAAAATAATAAGCCGCCGCCTACCAAAAAACATTCTGCAACGGCTAAAACATTTTTACAAGTTTTACGACATCTCGTAATCCAAGTCCGGCCAAGTTAAAGGTAATGGCGTCGGTCTCCGAGCGTGTTTAAAATTTCATGAAAACGGCATATTTTAGGCCTAATAGATAACTTCGGATTATAAGGCGGCGATGCCTGCACATTATATATTCAATCCGTGGATCGCAGAGAGCATAAATCTTTGTAGCCATTCGTAAATCAAAGTTTTTGTAGATATCTATAATTCAGAAGTTCGGAGACACTCGTGTAAGAAGTCAAAAGTGAAATAAATTGGTGAAGGATTAAAATTGAACTCTGTTGCCGAGTAGAAAGTTAGATTTTTATCTGGATTATAATGATTGACTGTTTCTAGAATTGCTGTTTTAAAGATTTATTTTCGTAAAATAGGTCTACCATAATTCATAATTGTCTTTACATAGTTATCTATGTTAAGATACCTAATTTTTTACCGAACAAAACACGTGATTTTATTATTCTTGTCTAAGTTTACTATCATACCGTGAAATCTATCATTTTTCCATAAGGATTGGACAGAAATGTTACAAAACTTCTTTATTACACAACTATGACTGTTTTCTTAAAAAAAATAACTACGATAAAACTTGACGTCTCCATGTCAAAAGCGTTAAACTTCTATCTAATTCCCCCAAATCTATTGACAGATAAGGTACATACTAACAAGTAGGGCTTCTAATTATCCGTTAATTTTTGCTATCCTGCAATGTGGAGCAATGAGGTGTGTTACTTATAGGAATAACCTAAAATAAGTGTCTTAAACTGTCAAACACCAAGCGGTCACCGGTGGCCGCGACCTATTGTTCTTTTATTGTGTCTATAAAACCGGTACTCGACGAGTTAATATCTAACTTACACTACTTATCTATAGGGCGAAGAGTCATACACACTACAATCCGGATAACATCGATACTCTCACTATTTTACTGTCCGGATAATACGGATATTTCTTGATAACATATTACTATAAATGAAATGAATAAGTTTTTTATTAGGTTTTATATGTCAAAAAATACTAATTATATCACAGTATAAATATATAGAGGTAATGATTATATTCAGATCTTACATGTACATTTTATGTCACAGCATACTGCTACAAGCCAAACTATTATAGCAAGCTAGTTAAGCTAAGTTTCTCTTTTAATTCAACAGCCTTTAATACAAAATGTAGCTATCTATGTATGTATCTCTGTTCGTATGTTCACGGTTTAATACGTATGTGGAGTATGGATTGTTAATCAGATCAGTCATGGGAATAAATGCCGGAATCCGATTGGAATCGAGTCGATAACACAGTTTGATTCGCCTGTTAACCTTTAACATACGGGCTTTATCGGTCTTTATGTTATCTTTACTTATCATATGTAATTTACATACTAGTATGTGAGACCGGTTTTGCCTGCATTATGGAGTACTAGCTTCTGCCAGTGGCATCCCCCGCGTTACAAATGTCTGGCCTTTTTTTTTTTTTTTTAAGGGGTAAAATCATCGACTCTCGCCTGGGTGAGGCGGAAGGGAGTGTCAGACTCTTACTGACTAAAAACCACCCCGTTCCTTCTCCTGCACGTCGAGCCGGAGCCCCGGTTACCCGTTAGGGAAATGTCTGGCCTATATGTTATTCCCGACCATCATCTATCCCTTCCAAATTTCATCTCGATCCCTATTTTGTGGAGAAGGAAAATCATCCAATTCATTCCTGGGTGAGGCGAGGATTGTCAGACTCTTACTGACTAAAAACCACCCCTTTCCTACTTTTGCACTTCGAGCTGGAGCCCCGGCAACCCGTTAAGCCGTCCGCGGTTCCGTATCGGCATCAGCCTTATTGGGCCCGATCCGTGGTAGTTCATCTCGATCTCTTCAGTAGTCCTTGCGTAAAAGAGGAACAATCACACACACACACACATACATACAAATATTTGTATTTATAATATTAGTAGGCTGTTTCTTGAGCTAACCATTATCTATCTATATATATAAAAATGAAACCTGTTTCTTATTGTCACGCCATATCTTGAGAACGGCTAGACCGATTTGGCTAATTTTTTTTTTGTGTTTATTATTGTCAGGAGAGAGGTTTTTATGACAGAAAAAATCCTGAAAACCCTGCGGGAACGGGAGGAAACGGGATTGCGCGTACGAAGTCGCGGGCAGAAACTAGTAACAAATACATGACAAAATCATATACCTAATACAAATTAAAACACATTTAATTTCTCTTACATTGTTCTTAAAAACACCGTGGCACTAAAACGCGTCCCAAGTGCACTTAACTTTGATAATTCGCTTTAATAACTGGAAATTTGGGAATTAATGTACACTCGCGAGCACTTTAAATGTAACACAAACGTTTTGATTTTAAAATTAGTGAAGTTTCACTCCTTTGGGAGGGAACTCAATGAAAGGATGAAGTTTACACTGCGTGGCGAAGAAGAGGGGTTAAATTGTAAATATTTACTGAGTTACTACAAAAAAAACTGCCTCGTTGGCCGAGTGGTAAGTGCGACTGCCGGGCAAGGGGTCTCGGGTTCGATTCCCGGGTCGGGCAAAGTATTACTGGGTTTTTTCAAAAATCTCAGTAGTAGCACGGAATCTCGAAATGTGCCCGGTATATGGCAAAAGGCTCACCCTCTATTACATGTTACATGGGACTTATAACATAAATAGTGAAAAGTGGGTGTTACATTGTACACTGGCATTAAGTGCCGAAATGTGCACGTCTGACTACCCCTTCGGAGATAAAAAGGCGTGATATTATGTTATGTTACTACAAATATTATGAAATGCTTCGAGTGGTTGCAGTTTTACAGCTGAGCTGGAAGTCTCTGGTTCCCATATCAGACAAATTATTAAGATTGAAAGTCGAGTCGTGGTGGCCCGGAGCCTTAAGACGACTGATTCTCATGCATGAGAGCGCGGGGTCGAACCCTACCAACGGCATGTACCAATGTGACTTTTCCGAGTTATATGTGTGTACTTACTTTCTAAGATTATGTAGACACTACTGACAAACGGTGAAGGAAAACATCGTGAGGAAACCTGGACTTATAATTTCTTATTATCATATTGAGCAAGCGTGGTGATTAATGCTTCAAACCTTTGTGCGAGAAGAAGTTTTTGGTCAGCAATGACCACTTATAGGCTGTAGCTGATGATGAAAAGTCGATTTATGTTAAGTTCGTCTTCATATCAACCACAAGGATTGACCATATACAATTTACTTGCATCAGATCCATAAAATGTATTTCATAAAATAAATATGTTATAAAATATTATGAAACCGGTGAAATGTTTCCATTGGCCGCCATGACTCATGGTGCTGGGGTTCCGAAAGGGAGTGAGATATAAAATGAATTTTTAAACTGTCAATTTAACTTTTCGTTGGTATTAGAAGTTGCGAGTGAAATGTGGAAGCGAAATATTGTGTTAAACCTAAACCCGCTTTTAACATTAAAGTTTTAAAGTTTGTTTTCGAATGTTTTCCTGTTTTCCGTTAAAAGTAAAGGTTAAAGTTCATATTTATTTAAAATAAAAATGGAGTAGCTACCATATTTGTTGCGCAAATTCAAATAAGGAATTCGAGTTAGTCTTTAGTAATTAGACTGATTAGTACTTGTAGAATGTGGTAGTAGGTTAAATGATACGACAGTTATAAAGTGAATAATAAAACGTATATAAAAAGCAACATACCGGCCGAACGTATAACCTCCTCCTTTTTTGAAGTCGGTTAAAAATCAGACTAAAGGTTTATGAGTGTTACAAAGGAGCGAGGGAGCACACGCGATGGCCGCTAGTAGTATACTGAATGCAGATGCTCGACTAATATTAACCCGTTGAGCTTCCGTGCTCCTTATGATCCAACGGGTGCACAGGTGACATTTGGAGCATTTTTTCTTATGATCCACCGGGTGCTCATAAGGACGCTCGAGGGGTTAATGAAGTAAGGTAAAATGCACGGATAAGCATAAGTGCGTTACCAGTGTATGGTTCCACCATACAGTACCATTTTAAAGATTTCTTTACCTACAATTCACATCTTGAGATCCAGATACACGTACCAACTCCAAAATGGTTCCATGCAACAGAGGGTTAGCGACACGAAACTCCTCAGAAACGCAAACATCGAAAAAACAATAAAACCTTATATGGAACAAAAAAAAACCGAAACAATATCTTGCTAGACATACATATAAAACAGACAATAATTCAATAAAACAATTAGGTACAACAAACAATATAATACAGTCGCCTACAATACAAGATACATCTTGCAAACTATACATAAGGCTGTAGACACCCCAATTACATACGATAACTTAGCTAAATAACTCGCTACGCGTGGCACATAGCAACTATATTTATATGTATATATATATCTAGACGAGTATCTGTTTGTACGTGAGGTGAGTTTAATATTATCTTAACTGTCTTAACTTTAGTGTCTGACTATCTAGTTTGATTGGCAAACAACGAGATTTGAGTTTGGTTTCCTCAAAAACTTATCAATTTGTCAGTGATTTTGGAATAATATTTAGGAAATACGAAACATCTTGAGGGTACCTGAACTTATCATATCTATAATCATAATCATTTATTCATTTGCGAACATGGGTACAAAAGAAAAGGTCTTATATATATATATCAAATTATAAAATCTAATCTTATACTGTTATATAAAGCGGAAGAGTTTGTTTTTTTTTGTTTATATGTTTGAACGCGCTAATCTCCGTAACTACTAGTGTGATTTGAGTAATTATTTTTGTGTTGGATAGCGCCTTTATCGAGGATGGCCATAGGCTATAAAACATCAGGCTATGACCAATAGGAGCTGAGCAGAGCGTGTGAAACCGCACGGAAGTAGCTAGTCTGATTATAAAAGGTGTTATATACCTAATATATAATATCTAATTATTAGTTTGAAATCGCCAACCTGCATTGTATTGGGCAAGTGTGGTGATTATGGTCATACCTTCGAGAAGAAGCCTTTGGTTGATGATGATGATTTATTTTGCCCAGTTAGGTGTCTATAATTAAATATTTTATACACACATATAGCTTTGAATTCTAAACCTTATGTAGTTCAATTCTAAAACTAAATTAGATCGTTGTACCACCATTAGCTAGCGTGTGAAATCAAACTATCCGTTATCGTATACTGATACAAAGTAGACAGTTTTATCAGACCCACCTACATGCATCCAGTAATGTTCCTATTGCCTTTATATTTGCATAACCGATAGAGGAAGGTTATTGAATCCTTATCAGCGGTTCCTGACCCCTTGTGTTTGCTGGGGTTTGTGTAGACTGGGGACTTTTGAGCGACTAACACAAAACACGAGCGACTTTTAAGCTGGTCATAATAAAACCTAAGGGTGTTTTTAATATCGTGCGGATTACCCCGCATGCGTAATACTCGCAAGTGCCCTTATACAAGTATTTATTTTACATACATACATACCTACACAACTTTTACCCCCGAAGGGGTAGGCAGAAGTGCACATTATTTCCACTGTACAATGTAACACCCACGTTTCACTATTTATGTTATGAGTCCCATGTAATAGGGGGTGAGCCTATTGCCATATACCAGGCACAATTCGAGACTCCATGCTACTACTGAGATTTTTTTTTAAACCCAGTAATACTTTGCCCGACCCGGGAATCGAACCCGACACCCCCTTGCCCGACAGTCGGACTTGCGACCACTTGGCCAACGAGGCAGAGCAGTAAGTATTTATTTTAATGCGTGGAATACGCACGCCGGACGTGAAGTATGATGCATAGTAACAGCTCGCAAGCCAATTCCGCGTGCATGATGAAATCCGCTCTATTAAAACACCTTAAATAATAAACCTGAAGACTTGAGAGTTGCATACATTCAGCACAGGACGTCTTTCTCCCCTTGTTATGAGATATCCGTTAAGTACCAAAATAAAAGTGTCCTATAGTGGACACGACGTCAAAGGAAAAGTATAGTAGCGCACCCTTCAGATAGTTGAAGTGACGATATCTACAAGGTGAATGTGAAGAGCTGAAGATGGGGCTCAATGGCGTATTATTTATCATTAGAGCGCCTTATGTATATGGAAATAGGCTGTTAATGTTGATGTTTCGGTTTACTTTGACTGCACGGTTGGTGCTGTGGCTGGGCTACCGGCTGCCCTGCAACGTGTCGCGGGTTCGATTTCCCCACGGAACGACATTTTGTGTGATCCGCAAATTGTTGTTCCGGGTCTGGGTGTCATGTGTATGTGAACTTGTATGTTTGTAAACGCACCCACGACACAGGAAATAATCCTAGTGTGGGGCAATGTTTTATTTAAAATATACCGACAGAAAAATATCCCATAACAGTTATCTCAAGTTCCTGCTGGATCTTTTTTCACAATCCTGAATAGATTTTTGTCCTCAGCGAACATAAGTGCCTGGTGAAAGGATTGTCGCTTCACTAAATTAATAACCATAGATGTAATAATCGTACCTTTATTGTTTAGAACATAAACCTCGGTTGTTGTCTATGTTAATTTTAGTATTATCTATGATACTTACATTGTCTTTGTCATTTTATGTGATCTGTCATCCGTTGTATAATTTGATTTCATTAGTATTTTCTTTTGTGTCCAAATTGACATATATTTTATTTCATCAGTTCCTCGTCTGCATAGCTCTTAAGTACTACTAGGAAAGTGTAGGGTGTGTCGATAACATATACTTGTTCAATATTTAACTTGACTACGTAATATCTCGCATATTTTGAACTAAAAGTGATATTTTGCGTGCAAATTAGGGCATTGATAAGATAACTTTGGAGTGGTGGTTTATGTTATTTTTATGTCGTTTCTATGGTTTATTTAAATGAAATTCGAGTCTTTATTCATGAGGAAGTAAAATTGAACTTTATCGTCTGCTAAAGACAGAGGTTTCATAATAGTAACATACTAAACGTAGCCCTGATTAGCTCTGGGACAGACGGCGAACTAGGTCTCCACTGGCTTGAGCTGCGTGCTAAATTCCTAGACTATAAGCTACTAAGCAATAACTACACATAATTGTCTATTTTTGTGTAAAATTGTGTACCTTATTTATATTATAACTTTCATGAGACATACTAAATTAATATTTATATTTTTCGGCTAATTCACGTAATTATTTGACGAGGAACTCGACTAGTTTCGAGCCATGCTAGAGGCTCATATTCATGAGCAGCATTCCGGGACCTGCGCCGCGGAGACCGTCGCGCTACTACTTCCTAGTCGCGCTAGTAATTACGTGAGTAAGTCGAAAAACATAATAATTAATTGTGCTCCTTGTATTTATCATACTAATAAGTTTAAATATTTTAGGTCATACTAATATTTATTATTTTACTTCACATTCTTTGTGTCAACCTTTAGACAGAGAAAATATTATTATCAAGTCAAATATTAACATTAATTTTAATTTATTCATACCTTAATGAGTACCGTATATAATTTTAAGTGTTCTATTTTAGTACTGGCTCATTAACCGAGTGGTCGCAAATGTGACTGCCGGGCAAGGGGTCTCGGGTTCGATTCCCGGGCCGGGCAAAGTATTACATACAGGGTTTTAAAAAATCTCAGTAGTAGTAGGAGTCTGGAATTGTGCCCGGTATATGGCAATAGGCTCACCTCCTATTACATGGGACTCATAACATAAATAGTAATAAGAGGGTGTTACATTGTACAGTGGCATAATGTGCACCTCTGCCTCTGCGGGGATAATTAAGCAAACACAACGCAAGCGTTGCTTTACGTCGGTTTTCTGTGAGGTCGTGGTATCATTCCGGTCGAGCCGGCCCATCAGTGCCGAAGTGTGGCTCCCCCACACAGATTTAATATAAAACTGAAAAAAAAAACCTGCAATATTGTCAGAACTGAGAACACAACTAGGTACCCATCAACAAAGCAATATAATATTTCTATTTAATTTATGGAATATTTCGTTTGGCACACAGCCAGTCGTCAGTCATTTGTTTGTTTAATATATTTAAATCAATATTTTTGTTTTGATAGCTCATAATTTATGAAGCGTGAATGACAAATCAAATATAATATTTATGATTTAAAAGTTGCGCTGTTTTTTTGCAACCATTTGTAATCGATAGAAAATACATACGTATTTTTATGTTACCATAACAACGGTTTCAGTACAAAATGAAGGTAACAAAAATAATAGTAGGATTTTGGAATATATTCTAGTCTACGCTAACTTTTGGGCACATACGCACATAAACGGATCATAACATAACATAACATCACGCCTTTTATCTCCGACGGGGTAGGCAGAGGTGTACATTATGCCACTGTACAATGTAACACCCACTTTGCACTACTTATGTTATGAGTCCCATGTAATAGGGGGTGAGTCTATTGCCATATACCGGGCACATTTCTAGACTCCGTGCTACTACTGAGATTTTCACAAACCCAGTTTTAATTTGCCCGACCCGGTAATCCAACCCGAGACCCCTGACCCGGTAGTCGCCCTTTCGACCACTCTGCCAATAACGCAGTCACGGAATTAACGGATCATATTATGGTATTTCACCTCTTAGATAGAACTACCTACCTTATAGTATTAATTAATCACGCTACACAATCTAAATGACGTCATCTCAGTAACCTCAGCACCGTATTACCAACATACAAACCTACTATCACAATCATTCCAAACCGAGTTTCTACTCAGAGCACTAAATTAATCAAGTTTAAAACTTACTACAGCACTACCACATTTAGCTCTCAAGCTAAACATTAGCACTAAGTACTAGTTTACTGCGTTCTAGGTCATGAACCATAGTTTTTGTGTGGGTTCCAACCAATAAAGTGGGTTAGTTGGCCTTATTTGCGACCAATGTTCGTCCAACAAGTTCGTTGAAATGTTGGCCCAACAATGCGTGTTGTTTTAGATAGGAGATCCGTACTTCGGCACGACTGAGTCGTATCACGCTGGAGTGATACCACGGCCTCACAGAAAATCGGCGTGCGATAACATTTGCGTTGTCTTACGCCGCAGTAGTGCTGGAGCCTAAATGCAACCTGTCTTAATCCCCAAATCCCTAAAAAAACTTTTAAAGCTCTTGTATCTCTCGACTAGTGTTTCGGGTGTCCATGAGCGACGTAGATCTCACCAGGTGATGGAGTGGCTTGAGAGACGCTACGGCGTCCTCACCTACCGCCTGACGCAGGTCCTCACCGGACATTGAAGTTTCAGGAGGTACCTGTGTCTGATGGGGCGGGAGGAAACGCCCGGGTGTCATTACTGCGAGGACCGCCCTGAGGATACGGTGGAACACACAGTGGGAGAATGCCCTGCGTGGGCTGAGCACCGCCGTGCCCTCAGGGAAGTGATCGGCGATGGCGACCTCGCGTCCGGGCCTAGTGCGGGCCATGATGCGGAGCGAGGGGGACTGGGATGCCGTCTCCTCCTTTTGCGAAGCAGTCATGCTAGCTAAGGAGGAGGCGGGACGCGTGAGGCAGCGAAGCGCTGCCTCCTCGCAACCCAGCCATCGCGAAGGACACACCGGGCGTCGGGGATCGCGGGACGATCTCCGGCCACTAACATTTGTTATTCTATTAAAAAAATAACATTTGACCTAAACCCGTCCAGTAAGTTGGTCGAAAAGTTGGCCCCATACAATCCGTATACTTACAATTGCAACGTGTTACCACTAAAGTTTGTAAAAGCTAGATTTGTTGGGAACGTGCTTGTGGGAAGTTTAGGTGGCGTAGTTTTTATTTGTAGGATAGGATATAGGAACAAAGTTTGCGCTATTTGAATTACGGATCGATGTTTATGCTGGGATCTCGAGTTATGTAAAAGACATACCTAATATGTTTCTTGAAGATTATCTTATACTTACTTATTATATAAAGCGGAAGAGTTTTTTTTGTTTGTTTGTTTGAACGCTCTAATCTCCGTAACTACAAGTCTGATTTGAATAATTCTTTTTGAACACAAAAAAATTCCTCGATAAATGCGCTATCCAACAGGATAGCGCATTTATCGAGGATGGCTATTGGCTATAAAGCATCACGCTACGACCAATAGGAGCTGAGCAAAGCGTGTGAAACCGCCCGGAAGTAGCTAGTTACTAAATAAGGGTCGGTAGGAGTTTTATAATCTTTTATATCTAAACTGAAAGATAATGAGAAACGCAATACACACACACACATCAAAATCCTATAAGTGGTCACTGCTGACCGAAAGCCTTTTCTCCCACGGAGAAGGTATGAGCATTAATTACCAGGCTTGCGCAATGAGGGTTGGCGAATTTAGACTTATAATTAGAAATTACATGTCCGGGTTTCCTCACGATGTTACCGGGCCACCATGACAAGAAAATCAATAAATACTAATAAAATATTTCATAATCAAGTTCCAACCAAATCCAGCTTAGAAAAGAGTATAAAAAATAAAACAAAATACACTCATAAACCCTAAACCAGTTACGGTCAATCCCAGAATCAACTCGAGATCAACTAAAAAGGTATCATCTCAATGGCATTAATTAAAAGGATCAACCTGATCCTGATTCGGAACTCTCCATTCTACCCAAAAACCCTCAAATGACAAATACTATTGTGAAGCTCTCGATCTGTAGGGTCACCTTTCACCTTAAATAAGGTCAGGATCACAGACAATGGCAGATAAATGTACACTAACTTTTTATACAGAATTTTCTACTTTATATCAAAATGATAAAGTTGAAAATGTAAACAGAAAGGGGTAGGTTGACCTGGTCTATACATGGTCGCCGTTATTCAGGAAGGGACAATAACGAGTGTGGACTTCACGTCGTGACATTAACCCAAGCCCACTGTTGGGACCCGTCCCCACATGGGCACATTAGTTTCACGGCTTAAGTATAGTTATTAATAGAATTTGCGGTTATTCGGAAGTAAATCTCCAGTTTCTAATCTCACTTTTGATGTTTTGAGTCTTAGATATTTTCAAATAAATGCTGCTATGGCTATGGGATTCTGGGAATTATGTATTACGATATCTTAGATTATAAAAGTCCTTTGGAATAAACAGATAATTGACTGGGTATATTTCCAAAATCCATAGCAAGTAACTAAAGGAAATTACAATAAATCACTACATAATATTGAATTCCTAACTCTATACTATATCAGAAATAACATTTTTCTACTATTTCTACCATCAATAGTAGCTAGAACTACGCCAACCGCTTCAAAAAAATGACCTGTCATTCTTCAGCCACACTCGCCATTCAGTCCAAAATACAACCGCGAGTAACGGTACACTTCTGGCCAAACGAAGTAACCCACTTTGCGAACTTGTATTTACATTTTACATTTACACCATCGGTACTTAATTGATACAGTCCGTCCGTCCGTCTGACCATTTGTAAAGGGTGATTCAGATGGTCTATTTAACGTTGAAATGAAATTGGAATCAGATTATCGGTATTTGGGTGAACTGGTCTGTGTGTGCTGTTTTTAAACTTCATTGCGAATTGCAAAGGAATTTGGTTAAATACTGTTTTTGGTGGTATCGAATTTAAGCGTTTACTCATATTGGACTAATGAACATGTTTCTCAACATTAAAACACTTTCTGTCTAAAATTTAAATAAGTAAATAAGGCGATTAGGATCGCTAAGCCTGAGTATACTATATGTATTTTACAGTTTTAAATCATTTCGATTCTAATCTTAATATCTTTTCAGTCGTAAACAAGTCATGTCAACCACAGAGTTGAACATTCATTACTTAAAATATAATACAGTCTTTGTTACGGTCATAAAGAATAATTAAGTTAACGCTTATCGTGACAGTTTTGTTAAAAATAATTTACGACCGATTCTTGTGTTAAACTAGAATTAGTTTTCGAAATGAACGCACGATTTAAAACTCGATTAAAATCGCCCTTTTACGAAACTAACCTTTGAGTTGAGTTCACAAAATAATTTCACAGTTTAACGTCGTCGTCTCGTCTGATTTTACTAAGCGTGACTTTTGCGCTCAGATCCTGATGCATAACCGTAAAAACCAGGCCAGATGTTTATTATGCTGACTCACTATCCACATAAAATGAACCCTAACCCCTGAGCTTAAGGACTTGGACAATAATACGTGACGATATGCTCTGAGCTGCATCCCAGTTCGATTTGAAATTCAATAAAATTATCTGCCAAGTCACATAGAGGAGTTTTTAAGATCGCGTTCCGATTTCGTATAAGTGGATTGTTGTCGTTGAATGGGGTTCGGAAGACGTAAAATTTATTAAAAAAATAAGCTTGAAAATGTGCTGCGCACTTTGTTTGACGGGATTTTTGTTATTTGGCTGCACGTGTGACTATGTAACTGCATTTTTGGACTGGTAGTTGCAAAAGTACTAAGAATTGTTTAAATAACTTCTGTTAAAATTAGACATAAAAACGAAATCCTGAAAGCAGTATGTTACACATTTAGATAGGTAGTTTCGATCTGTCACGAATTGCGTCACTCGAAAATACCCACAAAATAGAATTCGCGCACCATTTCCAGTGTAAACACAGCTTCCCAAACAGCGCAAAAAGTGTCCAACAAAAGTAAAGCGGTTGGCATCACATCTGCCTGATAGGCTTGGATCCAAAAGATCGGATGAGCTTGCATATGTTGGACCAGAACACCTGTCGTCCGATCAGGTTTGAACAATAATGGAATCCCCATCTGGTATCGTCCAATTTTTTTCACGGCATATGGATTTTGGTATCAGTAACCGGTTTGAATTTGATCGTAACTTCGCCTCCTTCGGCCGGATTTAGGCTGTAGTTGCCATGAATATTTTAGGGGCAGAGCGCGTTATAATTTATCCCTTTCTGGGACAGACTATTTGTATTTCCATCAGCCTACATTCGCGTGTTAAGGATCCTTGTACATAATTGCTACATGAATAACTTAGTGACTGTCGCCCCGTGATAAAGACTCAAATTTTTTGTTAATTAAACATTTCCCTTTGTTGCTTTTAACAGCTTATAATAACGACCTTAATTCCATCAAAGAAAATTCACGTTCAATAGATAACTGGGTTGATTCTAAAAAATATTTTTTATTTATTTTCAATATAAGATCGTCTGAGAAATTAATAATTCAGAATTTTGGCTCACAAAGGGGTCTAATACAAAGTGAATTTTAAATTGAAATTGGTCTTGTACAACGGTTAGAAGATTTTAAGAACAATATTGATTGTGTGAAGGCATCAAGCCTTCGAAGTTTGAATGTGATAATCGGTTTTATTAATTGGAATTATGCAAACGAGGGCAAGTTCTGTTTGTGACTGACAACCGTCAAGTTCTTATTTCAAATTTACGCGGCAAATTTTTGTTTTGGCTTTCCTCTTTTGTTTATTGTGTTAAAGGCTTTTTGTTTTGGTAAATACAATAAAATGTCGGGCCGTAACAATAAAAGTCTTGACTTAAGGACTGAATTGGGATTTAAAATTAATTGAATACAGGTTAGAGTTTGATTTTATCATTAATCAGTTGTTTTTTTATATTGGGACATTATTTGACAGCGTGTCTACAGTGACAAATAAAATTTTGTTCATGCGAAGTGGTTTTCCTTTAATAAACAATTTTTATAAATCTCGAAAGATCAGTTATTTATATAAAATATTTTTATACAAAGTGATTTAAGTAAAACGGTTGCAAATGAAACCTCTGTGCTAAGTTTAGAGTTCTCAGAAATTCCATATTTATGGAACTAAGAAATATTTATAAAGCCTAAAATTGTAAGAATGTCATTCATTCGATAATCCAATAAAATATAATATGTCAATGCTGGCTGGAAATATAAAAAAGACATTCCAATTTCAAATTCAATTCTTTCACGAAAAAAGAATTCCTAAACGTTTTTATTTTTAGAACAACGACAGCCTAGTTCGATACATCACTCTGTGTCGATTGAATTATTTAAAAAAAAAAAATAGTTACGAATAGAACTAACAAAGACTGCCAAGCAAAATGCCTTGGATATGTATTCTGGGTCGGGCAAAGTGTAATTAGACATTTTTTTCGTTTTTTCAATCTTATGTGAAATTAAAACTAATATTTAACGACTGCCTTGTTGGCCGAGTGGTCGCGAGTGCAAGGGGTCTCGGGTTCTATTCCCGGGTCGGGCAATGTATTACAGGATTTAAAAAAAAATCTCAGTATTAGCACGGCGTCTGGAAATGTGCCCGGTATATGGCAATAGGCTCACCGCTCTATTACATGGGACTCATAATATAAATAGTGAAAAGTGGGTGTTACATTGTGCAGTGGCATAATGCACACCTCTGTCTACTCCTTCGGGGATAAAAGTCGTGATGTTATGTTATGTTGTAATATAACCGGTAGATATATGAACGGGTCTAAGTTGTAAATGTTAACCTCTGCCCATCCCTTCAAGAAATAAAAAGCATGGCGTTACCTAACAAAGCAAAGAGGTTCTTTCTAGAGTATAATATAATATATTTACATTTAATACTGACAGTTGTTTCAGCAAGATTTCACAACTTTTCTAATATACATTTTTACCTTTATTTACGTATTTTTATTTCGCGCCAAATCCTATCGTCGAGTTTTTGCGAAAGAAAAGTACATTTTGTTTCTTCTATTTTAGTTTTACGAGTAAAAAGTATTATTTCTTTGGTAAATAAGGATTGTGTTATGGTCTGTTTCATTCATATTGTCTTATATTTAATAGCGTATTTATTCGTCAAATTGTTATCTTAATAGCTATAATATAAGGTATCTGAGTAGTAAACGTTTTAAGTTACTTAATTATACTTTACTAGCTATCTTTAGCTTCGCCCGCGTTTCAGTGACTGCACGGTTGGTGCGGTGGCTGGGCAACCGGCTGCCGTGCAACGTGTCGCGGGTTCGATTCTCGCACGGAACAACACTTTGTGTGATCCACAAATTGTTGTTTCGGGTCTGGGTGTCATTGTGTATGTGAACTTGTATGTTTGTAAACGCACCCACGACACAGGAGATACACCTAATGTGGGGCAACGTTTTTTTAAAAAATAAATAAAAAAATAAAAAAAGTGATATAAAAAGTAGTCTGTGTTATTCTATCTAGACCATAATCGACTCCTATTCCAAATTTGATCTCGATCCCTTCAGTCGTTTGACGTGAAAGAGTAACAAACACACACACACACACACACACACACACACACACACACACACACCCTCACACACACACACACACACACACATACACACATACACACACATACATCCTTACAAACTTTTGCATTTACAAATATGTATATTACTAGCTACTTCCGCGCGGTTTTACACGCCCTGCTCAGCTCCTTTTGGTCGTAGCGTGATGTTTTATAGCCTATAGCCATCTTCGATAAATGCGCTATCCAACACAAAAAAAATATTTAAATCAGACTTGTAGTTAACGAGATTAGTGCGTTTAAACAAACAAACAAAAAAACAAACTCTTCCGCTTTATATAATAGTATAAGATTATCACAAGTTCAATGCCCTCAAACTACAGTTACTATCAAATTGTCACAACAACTAATTGCATTACAATTATCTAATCATGATTAAATAACACAGTAACACTACATGTCCCTTATATCTATGGGGTCATAAGGTCGCTTTTACCTTGTGCACGTGTTTATAAAAGGTGTCCTTTGTTGCAGGTATGTGTGAGTCAAGGGTGATGCATCTTGATGGAATGCAGCGGGCTATGAAGGCTAATGGACCAGGCCAGGTCACTATATAAAAGGTTTATGTATTTAAAGATGGGATTTCTCGAATGACGTCATGAGGTAAAAATTTAATAGTTTTTTTTTTGTTTGTTGCAAATATTTGTGTGGGCGATTTTTTTCTTTCTTCCTGATCTGTGGTCAGATGTAACAAAGGCGGTAAGAAGTGCGTGTTACCTTATACAATTTCATAGCTGTTTGAACCGATTTGAAAATAAAATCTCTGGGTGGATTTTTATTTTTAACTGAACAACTTAAAAAAGACTAGCTCCTCACTAAGATTTTCTCCTGTGTCGTGGTTGCGTTTATAAACATAAGTTCACATACACATGACACTCGGGCCCGGAACAATAATTTGTGGATCACACAAAGTGTTGCTCAGTTTGGGAATCGAACCCGCTATGGCTACCCGTTGCTTTTGGATTGGAGATCAGTTATTAATTTCAGCCATTAGTAAGTCGCAGTTCAAAAATAATTGTATCTTACTAATAATATAAATGCGAAGTGTGTGTGTATGTTTGTTACACAATCACGTCGAAACGGCTTAAGCGATCGAAATGAAATTTGGAAAAGGAGTAGATAATCGTCTGGAATAACACATAAGCTTCTGAGAAAAGCTCTACTGGTTTCGAACCACAGAGGGGATCTTCCGTCAGTAAGCTGCGCGAAATTTACTAGTAGACCTTTTTTAGAGCCGCGATTTTTAGTTATTTTAGTATATCTCACGATAGTTATTATACAAACATAGGCTTCTTTTTATCCGACGAGAACACAGACAAAGCCGAGAGCAGAAGGTAGTATCAACATAAAAAGCACCTATCGGTACGTGAAATACTTCGGTAACTTACCTTTCTAAGATTCCAATTAATGCAATAAGCGTCCAACGGTACTAGATTCCTTTTTATCTCCTTGCCTTGCTATTATCTTCTGAGAACAATTACCAATGATTTTCTGTTATCTGACACTGGGTGTCCGGTCTAGGAAATGGAAGGATCAATTAAAGATCTAGATGATATTCCGGATAGTGTACTTTAAAGTGAGGCTTATTCTGATTCCTATTTTTACCAACCACTTTTAAATTTTAATAACTTGTAAGCGAAGATAGGTGAGACTTAAAGACAGTTTGGTTTTCGCCAACCTATAAGTGACACCTTATAGTACAGGATTATTTTAGGTGCTGGATCATGCTAAGTAACTCTTTGTACAGATATTGTTTAGGGTTGTTTAGTGAAAACCGCCATGAAGGTTTTATTTTAGTGGCTAATCTCTTTTTAGTTTAAAAACCTATTCGCATATGTATGCCGGTAAATTTGGCTATCAGGGATGATAGTATGTAGCAGACAAAACTATAAATAAAATGACTCAAAAATTGTATTACTACTAGTAGTTAAGTATATCTTAACTCGCCGCCCGACCAGACCCAGACTCGAGCGTAGGACGGCGCGCCGCGTTCTGCGCTCGCCTCAAAGAGCCATCAGACCACCACGGATGGGGCTCAATAGGGCTGATGCCGGGTATGGAGCTGTGAAGAACGTAAAAGAGTACGGGGCTCCGGCTCGAAGTACATGCTTAGAACGGGGTGGTTTTTATTCAGTAAGAGTGTGACACTCCCTCCCGCCTCATCCAGGCGAGAGAAGTCATGCGATGATTATCCTCTCTTAAAAAAGTAGTCCAATCTAGACAAACATTACTAGACATAGACACTTATATAGACACTAATACAGATAACTGGCAAACACTTGTACTTACTATTATTGTTCAACTTTGTTATTGTTAAATGAAGATCCAGAGATACCAAGTATAATGGTTAGCGTTTAATACTATTATTAGACCTAATAATAATACTAAACTTGGCTAGGAATTTAATGATTACGTTAAGTAATAAGTAATGGTTAAATTGATATTCTATCTTGGAAATTAGACGTGAAATGAAATAGAGAAACAATACATTCAAAATTTGATTGTTCATTCAACCGTCGCTCTAGTTCTCGATCGATTTCAACTCAATGCGCACTTTCCGATTCATAGTACCATACAATCTTGAAGTCCTAAAGCACTAAGACTAAACTGCACGAAACACCTGAATGCCTCTTGATAAGCTATCAGACGCTAAGCATAATAGGTCTGACTTCACAGAATAGATCTATTGTTCAGACACGAGTATCAACGTCTAATCTATTCAGACCATACGAACGACTCGAAACAATAAGTGTACGTCCAAGTAAGCGGTCATACATTGTCTTCCAAAACCGTCTCGTACATAACCAGCGATGTATACCGCACGGATTAAATCTTCGACGGTTCTCAACTTTAGAAGGTTTCGGGACTTCGGGTGTTGAGGTCTTAGCCGAGTTTAATAAAGACCTTTTGATAAAGTTAAAATTTATTACAGTTTACATTATTTTGGTTTATAAAGTTTCTGGTGGACTGATCTTCGAAGAGATTACTTTATACTGCGTTGGATTAATGAGGAAAGTACCTAACTCGGAGTTTAGAAAAATGAAATAAGATACCATCTTTTTTGTATTAGTATCTTAACTCATTTAAAAAAAATCAAGACTAAATCAGGGTCGACGTAAGCAGATGTTTCGGTATAAAAATAAAATAATTCTTTAAGCAGATTGTTGCGATGTTACCAAAATAAAAATGGCGGTGATTTTGCGATGCGCGCGACGCGTCGCCGTCTCTGTTGAAGACAGGTGGTTCAAGACACAGACCTAACAAACTTTTACAAGTTTCAAGGAATAAATTTATATTCTGCAAGTTATGACTGGAGCTGACTTGTGAAGAAGAATGTGTGCCGTATGCTAATTAAATAGAGCATCTTATACAAACACATTTTGAGATAATTTTGCTTCTTAGTAAATTAACATAGGGCAGTTCTTACGGGAGTTTCATATGGAAATTAGACCGTTTTCCGTGTTAGTGTATTAAGCTAAGTTTACTAATCTACACGTTTAGAGCATCGGCAGAAGAATATTAAAGTAATCTAAATAGGTCATTAAAAAGATAATACTATAACCTTTTCATTACAAAATAACTTTCATTAACAGATTAATTTTCTACTTCTTAAAAGCTACCGTTGATTGTTAAGCAATTCAAAATCTGTCCCTATCTAAACGTTCTCTGAATGCCATGCCACTGCCAGATGCCAGTCCTCAAGTGCACTCTTCTTGACTTCAGTAAACCATCTGGCTTACAATCTCATTTCATGATTTTATTTACGGCTTTCTTATGAGCTCACCTGTTCAAATATCTTCCTTTTGTATGTAGGGCCTCTTTTTTATTTTTATTATTTTTATGAAGTTGTATTTCGCTGGTAGGTATTAACATAAAATGTGCTGTCTATTTGTTTTGTAACTCTTTTGCTGGTATAGAGAAATAGTGTTTCTTTTTTTATTACAAAAGAGGTTTGAATTCTTTTCTTTTTATTTTAATAAAAAATGTTTCGTTTGTCTGTGGTTGTATGTAAGCTTAATGTCCTTTATTCTTGTGGTAGTTTAAGTTTTATTGGGATTTAATTTTTAACATGACCATGACGTCACACCTTTTATTAACTGAAGGGGTAAACAGAGGTGCACCTTTTTAAAGTCCCCTACGTTCCACCAGTTATTTCACGATTTCCCATGAATTTGGAGATGGTTGTTATGGCCAGTTTAATTACAATGTTAGTTTTTTAAAGAGAAAATAATTATTTTGTTTCGAGCTACTTACTTACTATACTTACTAGCATAAGAAATTAACTACAAACACCATCAATAACCTATAAGTGCCCACTACAGAACAAAGCCTCTTCTCATACGGTTTGAGCATTAATCACCATGTTTGCTCATTGCGGGTTGACGATTTCAAATTTGTAACTAGAAAATATAAGTCCAGGTTTCCTCACGATGTTATCCTTCACCGTTTGTCAGTGGTGTCTAAATAATCTTAGAAAGTACGTATGACTTGGAAAAAGTCACCTTGGTACTTACTGTTGGTGGGTTTCGAACCCGCACCCTCATACATGAGAAGCGGTCTCTGGGCCACTAGGAACACCGCTACAAACATAACCTTATCTAACTAAGATAAAATCAACCAAGTAACCACATTGATGAAGGTTATTACTTGTCTGTATCTTACATAGAAACCCCATTATTCGTTTTATTAACCCTGTCCCAGCCACTTATACGGATTCTCTTTGATGGATTTATTTCATTTATTGCAGAGTAAAATATTTATTTATGAATATTAAGCTTATTTTGGCATATTGGCTTTTTCGTTTCTCGAGCTATAAGTAGCTGAACAATTTTTTTTTGTTTATTGATTAATACTGCATATACCAATTACTTTATTCGAATTAAAAAACAATAAAATAAAATAAATTAGGGTACGTAATATAAAAAGTGTTATAAAAAGTATCTAAATGAGAAAATATAGTAAAACTACAAAACATCAAATAAATGGCTCATGACAGTCTTCTGCTAGCTTTTTGAAGTTAAAGTCAAAATCAATTAATTGGACCAGAAAGGCATTTATGAAAGTCAAACAAAAAAAAAGTGTCTGTAGGTCAGTCCTCTAGCGAAGCTATTTGCTCGTTCTAAATAATACATTCTTATAGAGAAGAACGAACAAGAAACGCCATAGATTATTCTTTTTCAACCAGGTTAACTTTGGATCAAAACCAAAAAAAACACAAAGGCTGATGATATAGGTTATAAGAATGACAGTGATGATGGCTTCTATTACGGGGAAGATGAAGATACAGAACAATTTAGGGAACAATACAAAAATCAGTCGTTCGATGATAATTATCCGGATTGAATCGTTTTTTTTTTTAAAAACACCAAATGTATCCACACCAAAAAAATAACCATCAAAATAGCACCAAACTTATGCAAATATATATATAATAATACTATCAACAGTAATACAATTTCGAATGATATATTTGGTATTTCAACGCAAAGCTAAAATGTCCGTCTTAATTCCTGACGGCTAGATATTTCCTTTCTTGGCAATATCTGAGAGATTTACCTGTCACTACAAATAGTTATTATATTATTCTCTAAATTCTCACTACCTACTGGGAAATGGACTGGTTACAGTTATGTCAGAAGATTTGAGCACCAAGTTCAGAAAGGGGATAGCGTTGGTTTATTTTAACGTATTTATCTATATGAAAAGGTTGAAAAAATCATGTTTAGTAGTCTTAAGATTACTTCAATCTGTTAAATAGATTTGAACTCTATTACTGTACGTTAGAGTCGAAAATCTATTTGGAATTTGACAGTTTGATGTAGCTTCATGGAAACGTAAATATTTCACCAATTATGTAATTAGTCCCTCGTATGTAGGCGATACCACAATCTGACACAAATCTCGAGTTTCGTGATACATCTGAATTTCCAATTTCAGTTCTATTAACATGTTCATTTGGTCCAACTTGCTTTACCAACCTCACGGGTAACGAAGCATTTTTTTAATTATGCAAATTGCTTCATGTTCTATTTTTGAAATTCAAAATTGAAGCGGCCAGTGTCATGAGCCTTCACTTTTTCTGTCAGTAAAGTCCTTAGTACGCATTTCACTAGCGTATTAATCATTACTTTAACCCTCCCACGCGTCATCTGTCAAAATCAAAGCTAAAATTAGACTCGTCTGCCTAAAGTACACGAGTACATAAATATTAGAGTGTGCTCAGTTTAGTTTTCATCACAGTTTCGTCATCGAGTAACCCTCTAACACTCTAACCAAACAGTTCACTTACTGTATTTATTTTTTTTCAACTAAAGTTTTTTTTCTTAGCTTGTCGGGACTTTTTTAGCCGAGCCGCGCCAAGCCCGGGCTTATAAATGTCCGTCGCATTTGAAGGGTTAAGTGTGCAGTTATTTCGGAGTTGAAATGATGTTTTTTTGTGAAAAGGACGAAGTGTTTTTAGAAAAAAAAAACTGAATAAATGGTACATTTTGTGAAATGGATCTCATTAGCAAATTAAAAAATGTGAGGTGGACGTAAGAAATTATTCTCAGAGGAACTTGTCCAGAAACTATTTCCCTTAGCTCTCAAGAAACTAAGCCTAAGTTACTTAGGACTACGTCTAAGTAAACATACTTAGTATTGATTCTGCTAATCTAAGAAGTACGTAAGCGGTTGACTAACTTAATTCAATATTCTCCACATAAAGTTGTAAGAAACAACAATAGCGGAGGAAAATAGAAATAGAAATGTTCGATCTGGCAACATTCCAGACTGTAAATGAATTCTATTTGATAGAAAAAAGTTTCTTTGTTGGCAGAGGTTCATTATGGGCCACATTTACGAGGTCATTTGCATCGTACTTACTTGGAATAGGGAGTAAATTCGCTTGGCAGGGTAGGATCGGGGATCAGGTACTTATTGCTATCATTTGAAGACATTGATCATATGTTTTATGTCCTACATATACATCATCATTGATTGGTTATTTGACAGCTCATTTCTGTGAGACCAGAAGTTAATTGGAAACTGGTTTTTACTGTATAGCAGAATGTGTCCTAATAAAGACGGTTCCAAATAAACAACCATATCTTTAATGCTTAGTACTAAAACTATTATCTCTAATACATTCAACAGTATCGGTTCGAACGGAGTGATGCCACGGCCTCACAGAAAATCGACGTGAAACAACGCTTGCGTTGTATTTCGTCGTGTGAGTTAGGTTACCAGAGGCACAATTACCCCTATCCCTGAATCCCCAACAATCCTCAAATTCCTAATCCCCAAAAGGCCGGTAACGCACTTGTAACGCCTCTGGTGTTCCAGCTCTCCATGGGCGACGCCGATTGCTTACCATCAGGTGATTCGTCCGCCCGTTTACCGGCTTATTGTTTAAAAATCCAACAAAACCTAATAGACTCAAATTCACTCATTACGCAGAAAATCGGAAACCAAAAGCAAACACGGAAAAAATCCAAAAGGTTCCAACCCTCTATTATTTACTGAGCAAAACGATAAACCTTCTGTTTCGAATGCGGTACAAAATAACGATAGAACACTCTCTTAACACGGCTGTATCGTTAAGAGGGGGGTCTTATAAAAACTTGGCACATATACATTGTTGTGGGCTGTTGTCTCGTATCGTGAATCTAATAAAACAATGATTGACTCCATACAGGGACAAAAGCGTGACTGGAATTTTACGGTACAATTTTATATCCTTACATAAAAACAGGGCTCGACAAACGTGAAAGATTCATAATACTGTATTCTGGTTGTACACAGTTGTAAACGATGCTTAATTTGTTAGAACATTTTTTTTAAGGAGGGAAAATCATCGAATGACTGCTCCCGTCTGGGTGAGGCGGAAGGGAGTGTCAGACTCTTACTGACTCAAAACCACCCCGTTCCTTCTCCTGCACGTCGAGTTGCCTGCTTGCCCCGGTTACCCGTTAGGTTCTCCGCGACGTGTTAGAACAATTGGGATAGGAATTAGAGATATTGAGCCAAGATATGTCTTAAAACTGTTACTAGTCTAGACAGGGATTTTCGGTTGGCTTCCGAAACTGTCCGTCGCACGGGGATTCGGATTATGGCAAAGCAAACTCACTCTTAAAAGTAAAGGTTTTGTTCAGCTATGAAAATATTTCGCTTGATGACAATGATGATAGAGGTCTTAGTACGAGTTTCTTTTACGTTTAAAGTAATCGTAACGAGTACGCGTTCGGCGCTCTGATTGGTTGGTTCATTGGCGCCGGCCAATCAGAGTACCGAACGCGTACTCGTTACGACTACTTTAAGGCCTCAGATCGATTGACGTTTAAAATCACCTCAAGTTATGTCTGCAGAAAAAGAAATATATTTATACTTTTCTTAGTGACGAACCGAGAAAATATTTTTTTAACTTTCTTGTACTTACTTGAGTAGCCTTAGTCTGTAAGAGCAGTTCTTGTATGAGTACAGGCGATGTTCACTTTATGCTTCATTATTTAGGTCGTTTGCTGACGTTGTTATTTATAGGAGATCACGTTGCCACAGAAACGGGCACGCTAAATTGAGCTATACAGTTCTCACCTTTGGTGTTGTAGATCATGAGATTAGTTCTACTTATTTGATTAGGCGTTGAATGTTGAAAGCTTTGGAATGTTCTAGAACAGCGTTTGTTTGTTAAGATTTGCGTCTCGTTGTACGGTTATGACTTTTTGTATCCCGAATTTTCCGTCAGTTAGTTATGTCCAATTACCTTCCCCTTCCCCAATCTCCCCAATCCCTGAATCCCCAACGATCCTCAAACTCCTAATCCCCAAAAAGCCGGAGACGCACTTGTAACGCCTCTGGTGTTCCAGGTGTCCATGGGCGACGCCGATTGCTTACCATCAGGTGATCCGTCTGCACGTTCATCGGCTTATGCCATAAAAAAAATGTTATATGAGTAAGCTGAGAAAAAACTAGTGCCGTTCATTAGACACAATTTCGGAAACATAACGCTCAATGTTACTTACCAGAACCGATAACCGAAGTCAAGGAGAGTCTAGGAACTAATAATCTACCATTTTTAGGAAGTTTTAAACCAATGACTATATTATTTTATTCCGAAAAGGGCGATATTTGTACGATCCCTACACGAAACCACCAATCAGGTAACACAACCATTTGAATACTACAAATTAATTTGATCTTCGACAATTAAAAGCGGGGATCATGATCAAATTAACCTCATTGAGAAGATTAGACGCTAGAATTTGTTTACCCAAACAAACTGTTGATAGGTTTGTTATAAAGGATTTAATAGTCAGTATACGTTTATAGGAATGAGGGTCGAATATTTAATAGGATTCCGGAAGAATCCATTAACGAGAATAGAGGATTAGCTTGTGGATATATAGGAATATGTTGTTTTGTCAATAATTTCGACGTGTCCTTGTGTATTATATCCTTCGATCATATTGATTTGTGTATAGTAAAGTTATTTTTAGAAGTAACAGTGTGCTGCGTTCTTTCTGTGGTCATTTTAAATAAAAGTATGTTTTCAGATTTTTTTATTGTGCATGAAAGTACCCACTGCTCTGTTTGAAAGGTTAAATCAAGAGCCCCATGTGACATGGAGTCTTTAGCGATGGGCGAGCTTATAGCCAAAACACCTATACGCCTTAATTAACTATTGTCATCAATTAAACCATAAAAAGGTAACTTGAACTAGTTAAAACACGTAGTATCCTCAATTCTTCGGCCTCCCAAAATGTACTAAGGCTTCGGGGGCATTTAATTAAAACTGTGAATTGAAATTCCCGCGTTTCGGCTCGTTCGCTTTGTTTCCATTATCATTAACTGGAGTGCTATTAATCTTCGTTACATCTCCAATTATTGTGGACTGCAAGGAACTCTGCAGTGTTACAACTGAAACTCTGAAGGTGGAATGGATATTGTATACGTTATTTGAGTATTAGCGTAGGACGTTTACCTACAAGGTGGATCGGATAGATCTCATAAAGGTCACGGGGAGCCGCTAGATGCAGGTTTTAAGTTTAAGGACCGGCTGATCCGAAATTCATTGGACGAGATCTGTGTGACAGTGGTCGTATTGTAGCTATCATAATGATGTTGTTATTAGTTCAATGACGGCTTACTTTTTGATAATAAATGGTGAATTTTCTTCATATGTTTGAAGCGTTTTGACCACTGAAAACCTTGATATCGTATCGCGAAATATTATTATAGTTTCTATTAATTTATCTTCATCTGCAGCTATGAATAGGTGTGATCTCACATGAATATTGTAACATCATGCTATATTTACTAAAGAGGTATGGTTGTAGATAACTTAATGAGGAAGATACACATTACCATTAATGTTGTATGAGGTAAACCCTCGCGCCGCCCACGTGGGACATTATTGTCCTATACCTACCCTTGTTGGTTGTTTCGCCTCGGTATTCTGTTTATGGAGTAAACGTGATTTTTAAATCGATTGAAATGTAACAAATATAGATTTTGCCAATGTTAAAAAGATAGAGGAAGCATTAACAATAGCAGTTCTTTACAGTTAACATTTTAGTTTTTCGCAATCTAGTATTGTATTATGAATACTAACTGTAAGAAAGGTCTTATCTTATAAGGCCGCACTTCTATGAGAGGTTTTTAGATTATTTTGTCTTCCATAAAGTTACTGAACAAGAGTATTCCTTTTCCATAAGGAGTCAATTTGGCAGAAGGCTACCCCAAGGTCCGAAATATTACGTATACCTAACTAATAAACAGGAAAGCAGTTTCTCACTAAGTAAACGACGTTATGAGAAAGGTAAACACTAACTTCATTGGGTTTGCGGAGGACAGAGTCCACATGATGACTTCGGATAAACTCAAGGTTAATATTCTAAAACCAATTTTTATGGGATAAGGGGACGAACGTGGATAAGGATCGTTTGGTGGTTAATTGATCAGCATTGCTCATAGACACTTGCAATACTAGAAGACTTACAAGTAGGTTGCTAGATTTTAGAAAGAGGGGGGCTTCTGTATGTAACCTCACATGGCGAATGACAATGCAAACGTTATTTAAGGCATTGGCTGCCAATAAAAAACTGTTGAAGGCAAATCCTCCGCTAATGTCGGTCACCGGTGACTACCATGGCGTTTAACGTGTTAATGTAGTTTTCTGTAAAGCCTTGGTATCAATCTGATAGAGCCGGCTTTTTTGAGCCAGATTTTAGCACATTCATATGTCGAAGTTCTAGTAGACAATTTACCAACAGATAAATTTTGAAGACTAGCTGTTTAAAGGTGATCATCCTCATTTATCTTTTGGCTTAACCTTAAGACATTCTTCAAGGACCTTCACCTCACCTTTCAAAATAAATCTTCAAACAAAATCAAGGAAGAACTATATCTCTGTCAAATCAAAACTAAATGAAGTTGAAGTTATTTACGAGACAGTTTAAACTAAAGTGAAGGGTGATCAGTTGTACGGTCATTAACGCTAATATAGCCCTTATTAGTTAAGCTTTAAATGCCTATATGACAGTTATTTGTAACTGCCAGTTATTTGTTACTGTCACTCGTTACGTTTCACTAATCGTTTTCGAGATTGTCTAGTTGTTATTTTTTATGTTTTTCGGGCTCGTTGTTAGCATATTACTTTGTAAGCTGTTGTCGTTGTAATATCATGTCTTTTGTTTTTTTTTTTATTAACATTTTAATGCATTCAAAATAAGGTACATACATAAGGCGGACTGAATGCCATGTGGCATTTTCTCCCAGTCAACCTTTGGGTTAAATATAGAGTTAGCGAAAATGGGCTAGTGTAATATGCAAAAAAAAAAACAAAATAAATAACTAATAGTAATAATAAATACAAAATATGTACATAAATAACTTCATATATATATAAATAATTATAATCTATTATAAGTTTACGAAGACACGAACTCAGCGTTGTTTTTTGATGTAATAGACAAAGGTGAGTGTATTGGTTGGTGCTTTTATCAATTTCTTTTAGTTCATTGTTAGTCAAATGGCAGTGAGAGTTTCAGCTCAAGCTACATGGAAGAGTCCATGTTACGTTCTAGGACTTGTTAAGACTACCTAAGCAAAACATTAACATGACATGGTTGTCTTCAAGGCCCGAGTGAATAGGTTGCTTATGGGTTGACGTGCTCCATCGTAGGCCGCATCATCGCTTACCACCAGGGGAGATAGTGGTTAAATATCGGCCCAACTAATAAAAAAAAAAACATTACGAAACCGTTGTCAAAACAATGATACACTAAAATAAATCAATAGTAACACCAAGACAAGAAGCCATTGTCAAAAACTATTTACAAGAATTTCTAATAAACTCATTTAGGCATTGAACAAATACAGAAACAGGTCTAGTATTAAGTGACCTAAAACAAACAACAAAACAACCTAGTTATTGAGCAACCACAGAATATCAATCAAAAACTTCAAATCACCTTCTTACATTTTAATTAAAGTACAGAATCACACTTTAATTTGTACTAAAACTCATTTTGTACAACAAATATTACTTAACCCTTGAAATGAAGCTTGGAAAACCAAACTAGAGCAAAATATTAAAACTTTTTGATCCGATATTATTAACCAACCAACTAACTTGCTGCCTGCGACTTCGCTTTTGTTTTTTTTTTATGGAATAAGCCGGCAAACGAGCAGACTGATCGCCTGATGGAAAGTAATGGGCGTCGCCCATCGACACCGGGAACACCAGAGGTGTTACAAGCTCGTTACCTGCCTTTTGGGGATTAGGAATTTGAACTTGTTGGATATTCAGGAATTGGGGAGATTGGGGAAGGAAGGGGGTAATTGGGTCTTCAGTAACATCACTCACACGACGAAACACAACGCAAGCGTTGTTTCACTTTATTGTTGCGGTTAAAGAAATAGTGTTTCAAATCGGTTTACAAATTTGGATTGTATTCAATGCAAACATAAAAAGACAATTAAATCATTCCTTATAACATTTACATAGTATATATTTTCACTCCATTGAGTTTTGATTTTCTAGACAAATCAGGATACATAAATAATGTTAGCCCTTTAAGTAATGTTACCCCTTAAAAAGTAAGCTTTACAATAGTAAAAGAATTTGTCAAACCAGTCCACTAGTTTAACAGCCTATTCAATGCAAACAAACAGACAAATAAAATTACCTGTTTATAATATTAGTGTGGACTTTCACAGGGGTAAAAGTGGTGCAGGTTAATGCCCATGACCCTTGAAGGTAACCAAGCGTAATGTACGTGGGAAACGGAACCCTAGGTTCATTCTCGGCTTAGTCAACTTTTCTACAGACATTCACATGAAGTTACACTATTGTTTTAAATGATTTGTGACTTTATTACTTGTTGTTATGGTTGAAAGTTTTTTGAAGGAAATTTTTAGTTTGCTATAGTTTGATGTGCTAGTGTCTTGTACGTATCTGCATTACATTTTTAACTCTATCTTTCTTTGTGATAGAGTTCAAAGTGTAATGTTTCAGGTATTTGTACAAACATGCAGGTATTAACTGTAGGTAATTATAGAAGAAATATCTGTACAATTCATCAAATTATAATTAAGATAACACACTGTACATTTTAATTACTTGGTGAAATGCGCAAATTAATTTTTACTAAATTATGTACTTCACACGAATATTCCCGTGAGTTGGACTTGTTATCACACAGCTTTTACCCATGGCTTCCTTGCCCGCGTATGATTCCTGTTTGATAAAAATCCTATCACCTAAGTCAGCCCATATACCCTGCCTGTATATCAAATTTCATTAAAATCCGTTCAGTAGTTTCAGCGTGATTGATATACAAACAAATATCCAAACAAAGAAACAAAAAGGAGACATTCTCCACAGTCTTTCATTCAATATCGAAGTCTTACCGCCGCACTCAGAAACAATTAATGGCTAACAACTGTTTTGGGAACAAAATCGTAACCAAAGTATAGTTCAACGAATCATTAAAAATGTCTCTGAGTACGCCAGTTAGACGTCCAATTCAAATATTACACATTTAAAACGAAACCAGCTTCGTTGAAGCGCCACATGACGACGACAAAATATATAGGTACAAGCCATTGTGAACCTTAAACACAGTTAAATGTAAGAAAATGTGATCCAATTTTCGTCTTTGTCAAATATCTCGGCTTCTAATATTACTCTCATCGTCTGACGTGTGAAAATCTGAAGTAGGAATACGACGGCAGAATAAGCTATACCTACCAGTTTATTTAGACCTTGTATTGTATAGATTTTTTTGAAGTCTTTGAGGTCAAGGTACATTGGAAAGTGTATCTTGACATGCCTTGTTTAAGGTTAGAAATCCAATTAGACTTTTAGGTGAGTGGTTTCAGGTACCATCTTGAATATTTCGTATACATTTTTGTTCATCTAAAAGTATTATTAATTCTATATTTCTTTGTCTAGTTATTTCTTTGGTAGCTCTGTATTTCTCATCTATAATTGGTTTATTATCGGATGTGAATAATTGATGAGCTAAGACAATTATTTTGAGGGGTCTTCAATGTGATGTATTTAGTGTACTGTATCAGTATTAAATTATTTAAAACGTTACCGTGAGATCCGATATTGCTGCTTTTCGCCTTAATTGTGAGAGTTCTGAATGCCCAATCCATGTGATGGAGCCATCAATTTTTGAGGATAGCTCCCGGAAAATGATGGCGCAATTAAACAGTTCTCTACACGGTCCGCAACACAATTGTGATACTTTGGTTTCGGAATACCTGACTGATTGATTTTTGCCATATTTTTCTCATTTTTAAAGAGCCCTCACTTCGGTAACGAGATGAGGTAATTAGACAGGTTTTGTCGCCATGCGGGAACTTTCGAGCAGATAGTATTAACCCTACAACGATAAATGTAATAGGTATATATGTATGGAGTGAATAGTCTGGTTTAGTAATAAATGTCTAGACAACATTATCCGCTTACCACCAGGCGAGCCATAACCATTGTTTCTAGAAGTTAAAAAAACAAAAGAATATCTTGAAGCTAGTCTTAAAAGCTGATATGCAGTCAGATTTAAATGCAGAGTTTAAAGTAAAAGAAACAAGTAAGAAACTTAAAGACTTTCAAAAGTATGTTGCTCAAAGTACTATAGTTTTCTTAAGGAAATCCCAAAGGAATGCTGTAAAGAGAACTGTAGGAAGAATGGAATAATCTTCATGTACTATGTGAATATTTTTATTTAATAACGCAACGGTTTTATCATACTTGTAGTTTTCTTTATTGGTTATGAAATGATGATTTATACGTGCGATATCCCTAGTTATAAGTTTTAGATTCTTTTAGGAGATGTTTTCTGGTAGAAATGAGATAACATTTTATGTGGAATGTAGCCTATACCATTCTTGATAGCTCAAAACGCTTCTACCTACACCAAATTCAAATCACTTGCCAATTCTATTTATTTGTGTACAGTACACACATACAACATAAAGGACAACACAGATATAAATTAAAGTACAAAGGTACCACCTATTCCTATTGGAATTTCTTCCTGTGGACCTGTGGCAGGAATAGTAATAATAATATAATGATACAGTGTGTAATAACAAATAGAAAATTGAGATAGAAAACTAAACAGATAAGAAAACCAATCAAATACATACAATATATAAAGAAATTTACATATCAGGAGGAAAGGTTTCTAGTTTTTAGATAAAGCTCAGATAAACACACTTATCTTATTAATATTAACTATGAATAATAGTGCTTTCTGCAAATCACGCATACCCATAAAACACACTCCTTAGTCCAACCCTTATTTCGCCTCCTGAATCCGACTTCCTCTAAACAAAACCGTAATTACATGACCATTAATTTGTGCTCACATAACAGACCTTTGTAAGGTCCATAATGGACAAAAAGAGGGCATTGTATACACGTCAAAACAGCAGTCGAAAGTCTACGGAAAACAAGACGCAATTAATAGTTAGTAGGTTTAATTAGAGAGGTACATTTGTTTAGTCGATTATGTTAATCGTGTGTGGAAATCGACTAAACGATTGTAATTTTTTTTGTGGTTGTAAAAGGGTTGCGTATTGTTGGACGATGCATGGGTCATTCGTTTTTTATATGTTTTAGATCATTTATTGGTGATCATGATCATTATGCTGCATCTATGTGGGTTTTTGAAGTATATGAAATAGCTAATTGATATTTTATTTCATTGATTAATGCAATTATTTCCTTTACGCTTAACTAAGCATGACGTAATTTGGTAATATTTTTCACCAGTAATATATCTGTATGGTGGCAATATATTTATCGTGAATAATATTCACTTTGAGGCCCAGACTGTCGAAGAAACTTGCTTATAAGTTAAAACGACTAATGTGACTTGTTGTTTCTTGAATAATAAATTATTGCCTGCGTTTACGCATCATGAGAGTTTATGTTCTCCCGAGTAATAAAATTGACTAATCGATTTAGTCGAGTGGAATATGAATTATTGCCGAAATCTTATCGATAAGTTTTTCGTATCTCTATAAGGGAAAACTAGATAACGATGCAGGAGGAAAAAGAGAAGTTTTATTCACGTTGTCCGTTTGATTGTTAGAAAATAATTATGATGTAGCTAATTGTGATTGTTATGTGTATTCTGTTTTCTCACGATGAAGTTTATGCTCTATGCCCTATGTAAACAAGAGCCATTATTTACGTAACTTATTGTACATAATGTTCAAGTAATTCTGACTATTAATTTTGGTTTTACATTCCCATTCGCACCGTCTGTCTTGTGATATTAGACACTATGTTAAATTAACAGCTTAAGACGTGTTTCTTATTACTTTGAACACGAATTAGGACTTGGAGATGGGAGAATAATTTTATTATTTTCAGTTAGTTCATCTAAAGAACTTCTTTAAGGTCAAGGTTGAACAAGTTAATCTTAGTGTTTACTTGTTTGGTTAGGTGTTTTATTCGTTAGGAAACTTTAGCTTTGGCACTTACTTTAGTAGATAGTATTAATGTATATTATTAGAATTACACTCTTTAAGAATATTAAATTACAATAGTAACGAAAAAGAATAATCGATTAAATCTCAACTCGACTAAACATCGAGTTGCATAGTTAGCCACTTACCGTATACTAATTTCCCCTCACTACTATTTTCAAACAAAACAAAAAAAAAGTAGTGATGGAAACGTCGGATCAATTTAAAGCGGGTTCGAAGCTTGATTGATGAAGGCTTTGACGAAGTAAATTAAGAGACTTTCTGACATTTTTTTTCTTTCTTTCCGTTTTTTAAAACTGATGCAGGGCGTAAATTAGGCTGCTAGATTTATCTAAGGAAGCCAGTCTGTCGGTTTGAGCGCTAATTTGTTTCTGAAACGAAAGATAAAATGGATTTTGGTGTGAAAATTGTTATCTGATCTGATTTAAATGTCAAGTTGAAGCTTAGGTTTTTTTAGAATTTTGAAGTGAGTTTTTCTTAAAGTATAATGCAATTTTGATAGAAGATAAAACCCGAAAGAAACCACTGCGCATTATTATCCTATCAGCTTCATCCAGTGCCGAACTCCTCCAATCGTTTTTAACGGTCTGTTCCCAAGGACATGCATCTAGAGGGTCCATAAGTTCTTTACCTAGCATTCAAACAACCAATCAACACGATTCTTTAAATGGTTTCATACCAAAACAAAAACACAGAAAAAAAAACCAATTCTTATCCCGTATCAAACGACCAAACTACTGAAGATATACGAAAAGAACATTTTTACGGTTATAGTGTAAATAAACAAGTTTTATTTATTTTACATTTCAAGTAACCTAGTTTATACTTAAGGGGGTTTATGAGGTGTACACAATAGCACGTCAAGTTACCCTTAACCTGTCAAATGGATTTCAACTTTATCATTTAGTCATACGGTTGGAATTTCATTGGGAGAGCTTGTCAGGTTGGAGTAACTTGAGCTGCTAGTCTACCTTTAAGATAAGGTTTCAGAGGTATTATCGTATAAATGAGGGTGAACACGCGCGGACCTGGATACAACATGGAACAAAGGATAATACGAAATGTTCTCGACACGTTGTCTTTGATATCTTTGGATTAGACACTGAATAAATTCGATTTTTTGTCCATTTTGTAGTTCAGAAAATACAGTCGTCTTTTCGATAAAGTCTTGAAAGGAGATCTAGAATATTTCCCTACCTATCGTAAGACATATTAAATTAACTAAAATCGCGGCTTACTCACGTGAATACACTGAGAAAAGCTCTACTGGTTTCGTACCACAGAGGGGTTCTTTCTCATGAGCAGCGTGCGCGGTCGCGCCGACGTCGCGCAGCTCACTGTGAGCTTTTCTCAGTATATTAACATGAGTAACCCGCAATTTTAGTTAATTTCCTTACCTGTCAATTGTGACACTTTGAAATATCATAGACTGTATTGAATCTGTGTATCAAACAGAATATTCCAGAAGCATCTCATGTAACCAGCAAATTACTGTTTCTATTCCAATAGCTATGTTCCACATAACCCATCTACATAATCTTAAGCTCAAGTACTGCAACATTATCACCCCGATCTACAATCACTTGTGTATCTATTAAATATTCATCTCTGAACTCTGGTAAACAGTTAACCGTGAAAAGGCTATGTGGGGCCGATGCGACCACGGACCATGTTCCATTCTGGGCCATATAGGACAAACGATCTCCCATAGGAACAATTCGTAAGGCCATTGTACAACAACGGGCCATAATTAATGTATTTGTAACACGAACCTTATTAGGCTCAGTTCCCGTGATAGTTTAGAAAGCATTTTTGGTATGTGTTCTGGGTTTAAATGAAGTTATGAGATGTCGAACCATTTTAGTGGAAATATTGCACCTAGTTAAGACTATTATTATACAATACTACTACTATTATTTTACAAAAAAAAACATAAGTGTTTTTTGTAAAATAAAAATGGTAATATCCACTATCAGATTTCGTTCAACCATTAAAAAATTGTAAAATAAAAACCACAAGAACTGAAATTGCACAATTAGCGTTTGTGAAGCATTTCAACCGCTAAAGAACCACACATTTCAGTTTATAGTTAATCAAGTTTATTTGAAACTCGAACCAATATGGCGGACATACTCGTAAAAACGCAAACATGAGTAACCACAACAGTTAATCTAGTACGTACAGCGGAGAAAAGTACAATAGCTTCCACTTCTATATTTTACAGCAAAATATACGTTCGCATTTAAACATAAAACGGGGAAAGAATACAATAAACAAATTTATTACACTCTACGGGAGAATAAAACTAGGTGAAACCTTAGTTGGAGTAGAGGTGCCCATTCAAAGGCCAGGGGCCTGTATCGCGTGCGACTGACACCGGAACCTTAGCCTTTTTTTCTCAGCGTTCCTTTGTTGGACTTCCTAGGGAGAGGTCATCTAAGAGGTCCATTGTACCGGGCCAATTTGAATATTCAAGCATGGGGCGCGCTTAGTAAACGATGTCAATGGCTCGACCATTGAGTGGTTTTTTTTCTAAGCAACCCGTTGCGGTAATTAGTTTTTAATATGTGGTTTGTTTTGGTCGTTCGTTGCGTTTGTAGGGTTAATTAAGTTCTTTGAAGTTTTCTATTTCTTCATTTATATTTTCTTTTGGAATGTCTGCTCTAAAAGTTCGAAAAACGTTATTGATTGTCATTACATTCATCACAAAAATATTTAACCGCAACCCGTTTTAATTTAAACGCATTTTCAACGCAAACATTTATTTCTGGTCTACAAACTGTCAGTTTTGGTTCCGCACCCGATCAGCTTAACAATAAATAGTCGAAAATGCGCGGCAATTGTCCGCCATCATGGATTTTTATTCATGCCAGACACGCCACCACTAATTATACGGTTTTCCGTTTAAGTAAATACTTTTGATACTCAAATAAAGTAGATTGGTACGGCACATAAATGAAATTGTTCTTTTTTAAAATATTTACTGAGATTTTCTTTTGTTATACCATCTGACACGAATTTTTACTAACTAATCACTTCATGGCATCCTATTAACACGGATGGGGCCTAATAGGGCCGATTCCGACACAGCGTCGGTAGGTTTTAATGGTTTGTCGGGGCTCCGGCTCGTAGGGCAGGAGTAGGAACGGGGTGGTTTTTAGTCAGTACCAGTCTGACATTCTCTCCTGCCTCACCCAGGCGAGAGCAGTCATTCGCTGATTTTCCCCTCTTAAAAAATCACATCCTATCCACAAATTCCTAAATCATTCTCCAAAACAAAATAACATACCCACAGAATCCCCGTCTCCATCTTCGTATCTTATACATTTCGAAGTTAACATTTACGTTAAACGTGTAAACATTATGTAAACTGTTCCGTATCTAAGTGATATTATAGCAATCTGAGATTAACTTGGTAACTTAGTATACGAGACCGTTGTAGGAACCGTGCTTAGATTTTAACATAGTAATTGGTTGCATTTATGTATGTTTGTTTACATCTTAATGTAGCTACTAGTTAGCTACTGGTTTCTGACGAAAGTGTGGTTGTGGGTCGTCTTGATTACGTTTGTAAATAAGAATGCATTTAAAGTGGATTTAAGACTGTAGTATAAGGAGATTGGAATAAAAATGGTGATCTATTTATGTAAGTAACTATGAATAAAAAAGATCCCTTAAGCCTTTGACTCATCATCATCATCAACAGTCTATAAATGCCCACTGCTGAGCAAAGCCTCTTCTCACACGGAGGAGGTTTGAGCGTTAATCACGACGCTTGCTCAATGCGGGTTGGCGATTTCAAACTTATAATTGTAAATTATAAGCCCAGGTTTCCTCACGATGTTTTCCTTCACCGTTGGTCAGTGGTGTCTAGATAATCTTAGAAAGTACATATAATTCGGAAAAAGTCACATACATATACATAGGTACTTGCCGTTGGTAGGTTTCGAGCCCTCTCCCTCATGCATGAGAAGCGGGCGTCTTAAATCTCCGGGCCACCACGACATAGTCTTTGACTGCTGACAGAAAACTGTTGAAGGCAAATCCTCCGCTAACGTAGGTCACCGGTGACCTACGCGGCGGTTAACGTGTTTAATATTTTTTGAGTAATATGACATTAAGACGATAACTAATTTCAAATGGGTGAATGTTTAGCTAAACAATAACGACGCTGACACTTATGAACGTGTACGTGTGCTTATGAAAACAAAAAAAAACAATCTATAGTAGATACATCTTCTTTATATGTTCTGTGGTAGGTACATTCGCGTTAAGGATGCCGTAAGTATCACTGTCCGTCAGCCTAGGCTCATTCCGTAAACTGATTTCAAACTATTAAGTGTATTTTTATAAATTCATCAAACTTAATGTTTCAAAATATAATTTGTTTGAACTTCACATCACTGTGAATACACCTTTATCGTACAGTTGCACTGATGACTTCTCTGATCTTACAGTTGCATTCTTAACGCGAATAAAGTACCTATAACAACCATTTAATAACCCTCGCAAATCAGAATTACTAACCGCCGTCTAATTTTCAATTACCCAAGTCAGTCTCGGTCCCATGGACCCGATCTGTCCTGTACCCTACGTATCGGATGAGCAATTATATTGACGACTGCATCGTGGTCTAACAGACCGCGACTAACGCGAATTCAAACGAACAGACGACGCATTTAGATGTGTAGTAGGGTTGAATATAGGGCTTTAAATAGACTGAGGGTAGAATCGGTTTATTGGAGTCGAAATTAAAGTTTGAAGATAAGATGTCTACAACTGGACAAAGGCTGTCCGCAAGCGAGGAGTTGCCATACATAATAAGAGTTCGAACGATGATTCAGACACTGCTGCCTGTCTTCTGGCTGGTTCCAGTATTAGAGAATGATGTACTGCCATCATGCTAACTTCCATTGAGTAGTTTTCCTCAATTGGAAGATGTCCACGTGTTAGAAGGTTTCCTCTTCCATGCCCCCGGTTCACAATGTGACTTCATATCTTGGCGATCTCAGCGGGTCGCTGATAATCTGACATTTTAGAAGTGAAATCCACTATTTCCTCGGCCATGCAAATGAGTAGTGTCAGAAGTGACGAAACTCCGTGACATCCCTAATTTTAACGTAAAGACGAACATACAACACACAGAAAGACATAGAGACTCATTGCTTTGAATAAGATTAGAATATTCTCTGCTCCTCCTTCAACCTACTTCCCGAAGGACACAGATAATTCTAGCTAAAATGTAGAACACTGAATCAGGTCATCGATTTTGTAGTCCTATCTAAATAGTACTAGGTCATATTAAATGGGACTTATTTTCTTGTCAGACGTTGTCATGATAGGGTGTCCTATTCGAAATTGATTTACAACTTATTTGCACACATATAAGGTTGAAAATCACACAAAAAATGTTCTAGAACTTCGGAAACAAAGCTCCTAACATATTTGAAAAGTATATTAAGCAGAAAAGCCAGTAAATTGAATCTATAAAGAGAAATCTAATTTCCCTTTTTATTCCACAGCTCGGGAACACACGTCACATCATGTAACGAGATTAAGGCATTCCAGACATCTAGAAGGGTACCTGCCCATACACACATCTTCCGTGAGTACCAGCATTAATCACCACACCACTTAATAAACCTCATTAATCACCATCACCACCCCGCCCCCAAAAGCTTAATCCCCATAGATTTCGTGTTATTTTAACGCTTCTTTATTTATATACAATTACTATAAATATAAATTAAACCCTAGATGTTTTGCATGACTTAATATTTTAATGGAATTATTGATATTATATATGGATGCATATACTGAACATGCTTTTAGCAGTCATGGAATAAAGTAAGTAAATTCCATTTGTATATAATAATGTTATACCACTTTTTCATAATAATTTTCGCAATTTTAATCCAAAATAAGCGCTTCCCGGAAAATATTCAGGTATTTTACACATAATACAATACTTATTTAAGTGTATTTAATTTATATTTTTGTAGATTTATTATTTTACCAATCAATGAATATTATTTTAAGTCTCGCCGTATAATAAACAAGCCATTTTATTTCAATTGTTTATTTATTTATGCCTTTCATGTTTATTTATTATTCAAATTATGTTTATTTAATTCAATAATTATTTGTTTATTTTGTGTTAATTGTAATGATAACATAAAGTACGTCATTGCATGTTGACTGTCAAAATGTATTAATTCAATTTGCTAAAAATTTTGAGAAAGCGTTGATAAATGAGTTTTTTTACTTAATTGTATGTTTGCGTGATTAGTCATTTTTTCAAGTAGACAGCATGCAATGCAAAATAATTAATGTCTAAAAAGTTTTCTTTTTTCTTTAATTTTTCGCCCACTTCTTTCAGTATAATGTATCACTTTATGAAGTTATGTCGGAGTAATTATTTCGTTTTTATTATTATTATTTATGTTGTGAGCAACATTATAAATCAAGTTAATGTCGACTTATATTATGACTTACTAACGAAGTTTCAGAAACTAATTATATAAGTAACTAAGGCACTGAGAAAATATAGAGATCACCTTATATTGGTTACTTACGTAATATACCTAGTACATAATTTGATTACTTCGCAAAATTACTTTAATAAATTGATACAAAATATACTCTAAGAAATGGGTAATAAATACCATTTTCCTAGATGTTATGTAGTGTCCCTAAATTGACGTAGAGGCATGGCCTAATACCATTTCAGTTTGTACCTGCGACGGTTCCAAAATTGGCGGTTAAAGATAACCATAAACCGCTGTTCACCGAGTGCCTGAACTACAGGCCCACTGTTAAAGAGGAACAGCCTGTAGGAACCTATGTGTTCACTGTAAGTACCTTTTTTATCTTATACTCTTATACTATTATATAAAGCGGAAGAGTTTGTTTTTTTGTTTGTTTGAACGCGTTAAACACCGAAACCACTGGTTCGATTTGAAAAATTCTTTCTGTGTTGGATAGCCCATTTATCGAGGAAGGCTATAGGCTATCAAATATCACGCTACGATTAATAGGCGCCAAGCAGAGCGAGTGAAACCGCGCGGCAGTAACAGTAGCTAGTATATTCTAAACTTCTAAAGCTTACTAAACCACCAACTTGGATAATTAGAAACAACTTGAGTTGTATTAATTATTATGTTTTTCGGCGTATTCACGTAATTATGTGACGAGGAACTCGACTAGTTTCAAGCCATGCTAGAGGCTCGTACTCATGATGCTGAAACATAATAATTAATTTAGTATGTGTCACGAAATTTATGACATAAACTTGAGTTATACATCTAAATATTAGATTTCTGGTGTCTTCAAGATGTTTATTATACGATTAAGATGTTGTAATAGTAGATTAAAAGATTTCAATTTCGAACTGACTCAGGGTTCGAAATCTTTATAAAATGTTAGATTCTGTAACATGTTTGGTGCATCTTGCTATACGAATGTTGTAACCTAAACAAGACTCAATAACATAATTATGAATAAATATATAGTAATATATACCTACAATTAAAATTGACTAAAACTAAAAAAATAATAAAATAAAACAAAAAAAAATTTAATAGGGTAGATGACTAATTTTTATTTTAATGTCTGTCTAGTAGATTATTTTAAATCATTAGACGCGTATTTTTAATTTTTTTATAGAAACGAATACTTTCGACGATCTATTAATTTGAAATATCGTGTGACGTCACAGCGTGTCACATTTTGTAGCACGTTATGACGTAACGACCTCCCACTCCTAAACTTAGCGCCATTTTATCTAAGTATTGCAACTTAATACGAGAAAATAAAAAATACGTTTCTAATATTTTTTTCATTATCTAACTGACGGACTAATTAGATTTTTAATTTTGATACCCTGGACATAACCGAATTGTCAAAAGTTTGTAAAACTGAGACTATCGAAGGCACATTACAATACATACATTTATGTGATCTAAACAATAAACAGCGTTTACAAGTTTCCTTAGCTAAACAAAAACAATCCTCTTGTTAACAATGATAAAACCTTTGAACAGTATTCAATTTTCCTTCAAATAACAATATAATTCCAAAACTGTTCAAAGGTCCAGATTACAGTAAATAAGACCCTATATTTAACGGAAGACATAAACATGGTCCGTTTAAACCAAGGGATAATTGAAACAATACAATAAATGATGCCGTAGTAAACGAAAAATACTCAAAAAACAAGATTCCTCATAGTGACTTAACTTCCGAAGGATTGAGGAAAAAATACTGTCTATCCGTTTGCGAAATCATGTTCCGATTTCGTTTGATCAATCACTTAATATTTTATGCGCCAAACGTGTACTCTTGTGTAAATATTGGTTTCTTATATCTTGCTGAATATATTTTGCTCAAAAACCGTTTCTCAATTCTCCCCTTTTATAGGTTCCGATGTGTGAAGTGTTCTTTTGTTCGTTTGTCATTGAGAAGTCACTTATTTTTATGTTTAAATAACTACGAGAGAGAGTATAGGTCTTTACAATTTACTAATGAAGATGAAGAAATAATAGTACAGTAAGTTCTAGGCGATTATTTACAATATCTAACCAGCTTGAAATTTTTAGGTACACGCAGAAGACCGGGATCCCCCAGAAATGGGTGGAACGGTCACATACAAGTTTGTCTCCACTCCTGGTGAGAAGGAGAGGTTCCACGTTGACCCTGAGACAGGGAAAATCACCACAGCCGATGTAAGTTGAACTTTAATTTGGTAGTATTAGAAGTTATTTTACATTAAGAGGTAACATTAAATAAAACATTTAACCGATAAAAATCAGGAGTGACTTATGCCTTGATGTGATTATTGATTTTTCTTTTTTCCCTGTTCATTACTTTAAATATGACAATTTTATAACTATTCACATCTTCAATAAAGCTAAACTAAGGGATAAAGAGGTGGGTATAGTTAATAATGAACTCAATAGTGTAGAAAATACTGATTGAAATGATGTAAAACAGATATTCGACCACGATGAACCGTCCAGAGAGAAAGAAGCCTACATAACAGTTCGAGCCAGTGATAACGGACAACCGCAGCTCGACGACGCATGTACCATCAAAATTCTGATAGAAGACATTAATGATAACCAGCCAGTGTTCGACAAAGTTGTAAGTATTGTTTTGATAAAGAAACATTTTGTGTGTACAAATATTTGTACACACGGCCATACATCAATGTATACAAAACCAGTTTATCCTGGCGTCGCGTCGCATCACCTTTCCGCACATTGAACGTTCAGTTTATACTGGTTATGTAAAGCTCGATGTGTAGCCGTGTGTACGTACTAGTGGGAATCATGATTAATGATAAATCTCTGTTTCTCTAGAATAGGGGTTTCAAGTGAATAAAGATTTATTTGAATGTAGTAAAAATATAAGCCTTAGATTTTTACTACGTTAGATTCTAAGGGATAGTAAGTTTGACAATGATCACAGTGTTTTTAAAACCTTTTAAAATATACTCTATTGTTTTATGTTTATTGTCTTGACCGTGTTATATATTTGTAACGTCTCTAAGCTTCCTTAATGGGTTCCTAATGAAGTCTTTCCCAATACCGTGGCGTATAGCTTCATTTTGCAGCTGATAATTTCCTCTTAATTGTGACTAATTAACTGTTCGTTCATTAGCCTCAAAACGTGGCGCAGACTATATTAACGCTTGCCTGTTTTTCAAAGGTCTTCCGTGGAGATGTTTGGAAGGTTTGTCTAAACGAGAAAATTTCACAAAAAAGAGAGAGTTACGCACAAAAATGAAATAAAATTGCAATTATAACTTGTATAATATGTATATTTGTTCGATTGGTACCATTGCTGTTGTTCTCTTTGATTTCGTAGTTACTCAGGCCATGGTACCAATCGATTGATATAATTATTTTGAAAAACATTATATTTCTGTACTTGCATGTTGCTGCATGTCTGTAATAGGACCATAAGCCGCCGCTCAAGGCGTTGTTGGTAATAATATTTTATGTGTTTCGTGTGTTCCAATACACTTTCTTTGCACATTTGTAGTTGGTGTGTTTTCTTTAGCTAGGCTGCTCTTTCCCCCTAGGCGCATTTTATCACACTGCACGATTATAATTATTTTGGAAAAACTTTCTCTAAGCTTTGGGCATGCTTCGCGTAGAACATGTCTGAATAGGTTTATATTTGATGCTATCTATAAATCTATAATGTGTTTAATAATTCATTAAAATTTGTCAAGGTATCAAAGAAGAGTGGAACACGGATTGTAAAAGCTAAAAGTTAATTCAATTCGAAGTTATCTGGATGATTTTCGTTGTAAAATTTTGTGGTGATATTAACATGGATTTTTATGTATACAGTCGTATTCCGAGTCGGTTCCACAAGACCTGCCGAGTGGGAGGGAAGTGATGAGGATATCTGCGACGGACATCGACGATGGCAACAATTCTATAGTCCATTATAGTCTGGACTCCAATTCTCCAGACCAAGCGTATTTTTTCATAGATCCGGACAACGGAGTCATATTTTTGAATAAAACTATTGATGTGAGTATTTCTTATTCGCTATTGTTCTTTTTTATTATTGAATAAAAATGTAAATACACATTCGTCGTGAAACCTTATATTGTAGCATAGATTCATGAATGTGTTTTACTGTTCAATATTTAATCTATAATTTCAATTCAGTGTTGCCATCTTTTAATAGATGTTACTTACCTATTCCCTATTAGTTTTTTTTTTATAATTGTTTAATTTTTTTTTTATAAACTTATGTTTAGTTGATGTCATTGGTATAGTAGGATCGCCTACCACGAGCATACTCTTGCTTTAAAGGTTTTCCTATTTATATATTTATTTAATTTTGTTTGTATGTAGTGTAGGTACATAATAGTTGATGAAATTTTTTTTGAATTTTTTACACCTTTTTATATTCATTTCTACAAAACTATTCAATTTCGTTTCATTTTAAACTTTCAGACACATGTCTTAATAACTCAATTTTCTTTGAATTAACAGAAAGCTCCTGGATACAAGTTTAAGTTGAGCGCCATAGTAAAAGATATGGGCACCCCGCCTCAACAGAGTTCTATAACTTTAGACATTCAAGTTGTGGAGTCCAATAAGAAGAGTCCATCCTTCATTGAAGTGCCAGATGAACCAATCAGATTAAAGGAAAATTATTCTGATTTTAATACTCCTATCGCTACCGTGAGGGCTGTGTAAGTACACCTACTGACTGAATTATTTTTGTACTAGTACCTATAACAGTTAAAACAGACGCATAGGTAGTGCGTAGCTGTTGTCATGTCGGTCATGAGTTTGATTCCTGTGTGAAATTATTTTAAGTTTTGACTAATTTGATTTCTTTAGGAAATAATTTAATTTTTGGGTTACCGGCTGTCACACAGCATGTAGCGGGTTCGATTCCCGCACGGAGCAGCTCTTTATATGATCCACAAATTGTTATTTCGGGTCTGGGTGTGATGTGTATGCACCCACGCCACAAAGAAAATCCTAGTGTAATACAGACTGCAGTCTGTATTCTGTATTTCGGTATTGTTAGTTATAAAACAACCAGTTTAAAATCAAAATTTAAATATACAGAACCTCTGCTGACCTAATTAAGAACTTATATTCAAACCAAAGTCTTAGATTGCTCATAAGATTGAGTTAATTTTTACTAATGTAACTTTTATTTGTTACTTCAAAACTTTACTATGGGTTTATAATGTGTTCCTTCTAAGCCATTTGGTGGATATAAAACCTAATGTTTTGATTGTTAGAAGTGATTTTTGAATGGGCAAAAAGGTCGTTGTAGATATGGCTGTTCTTTGTAAAGTTTGCATTGATTATGTGTGGTTTTCCTTGATGAAAAGTATTTTAATATTAATTACTATTAGTAGAACTTATTCTCAAATTAAATGTTACGAGCTGTGTAGTATTTTTTAACCGAATTCAAAAAGAAAAAAGGAGACTCTCAGTTTGTGTATCTATGTATATTTTTGCGTGGATATCTCGCGATTAGCTGAACCGATTGATGCGGTTTCCAGAAAAGTGTTTGTTACTTAGGAGGTTTTAGTATTTTGATTAACCGACTTCAACAAAAGAGAGAAAGAAAGAAAGAAAGAAAGATAAAACATATATTCAGCACCAGCCACGAGGTAGCATAAACAAAATATATAAAAGACAATAAAGGACAGGAGAGAGTTAAAGTCGAATTTTAAAAATTTGTTAAAGATTTATAGATTTTTTACAATTCTTTAGTCGCATTTCTATCTCATGTAGGTATGACAAGTAAAAAGGTAAAAGTATTGCAAACGTATGTCATCATCATCACGAGTCTGTTTTCGTCCACTGCTGGACATCAGGCTCTCCAATGGCACGTTACTGAGCTCGATCTTCAGCTCAATAATATATTTTTATAAATTATAAATATTTTTGTGATCCACAATTAGAATCTGAATATACCTCTAATGGACGTGTTTGTAAATACATCCAAGATATAGTCAGACCTCTTTGGTCATAACTCATAGCATACTAGTTCCATCTATAAAATAAAATAATATTTTACTAAGAAGCAATTTCTAACATAAAATCATCCCACAGTTCAAACATCCCAGAGGAGAAGAAGCTGCAGTTCGAGCTGGTGCAAGGTCAGACAGAACAGACCAATAAATGGCATACATTCGTGTTGGAGCCTGAAGCAGACTCCGCCTACATTAAGCTTGGTAACCACCTGGATTTTGAGAAGATCACCGATTATACGCTTACTGTTCGGATACAGGTAATTAATTATAGTTATTGATAAACTTGCCCGAAATAGAGATGATGATAAGGTATAAAAATATAAATCTAGTTGACTGCCTCTTTTGCCGAGTGGTCGCAAGTGCGATTGCCGGGCAATGGGTCTCGGGTTCGATTCCCAGGTCGGGTAAAGTATTACTGGGGTTTTTTTTTTAAATTCAGCGGTAGCATGGAGTCTGGAATTGTGCCCGGTATATGGCAATAGGCTCACTACCTATTACATGGGACTCAAAACATAAATAGTGGAAAGTGGGTATTACATTGTGTAGTGGTATTAAGTGCCGTAATGTGCACCTCTGCCTACTCCTTCGGGGATAAAAGATGTGATGTTATGAATTAGGTAAAAGAGAAATTTAGTATCATCCCTATTATACGAGATTCAATAACTCGTAAAAAGTTATATTTCTACATCTCTGTCTATCTCATTGGGGATTAAAAAGTATAAGATTATGATATAACCGTTTACGTTTCATAAAAATATTTTTGTTCCAATAACTGTACTTAATTAAAGGCCATGTATATTATTTGCGTATCATAAAAACACAAATAGATACCTTTACTAATATTTAATGACAGGCTAATTTTATTTACTCAACTTTGTTTAAACAAATAATTGACACAGAGAGTGTAAATAGTTATCAGCCTGTTTAATGCATTCTAAATCCACAAACAAACGTAGCTACAAAACCAACTAAAACCAACCATTTTCAACAGAACAATTACAAATTGGCAGCAGAAACGATAATACAAATCGAGGTTGAAGATGTTAACGACAATATCCCAATCTTCAGCGAAATAAGATCAGGAAGTGTATTAGAAAATGAGAACCCAGGCACACCAGTGATGCAGGTCCGAGCCTTCGACGCAGATGGGACGTCAGCTAACAACCAAATAACCTATGAACTTGGCGACCCATCCGACCCATTCGCCATAGACAGTATAACTGGCAACATCACAACTTTAAAAATGTTCGATAGAGAAGAAAGGAGTTTCTATAACATTAAGATCATTGCTACTGACAATTCAGAGTCTGCTCTGATACCCGGCAAGCATAACGCTGGTCAGCAAGTGTTCTTGATAGAAATAGCTGATAAAAATGACAATCCTCCACACTTTACCCAAGACACATATGTTGCTGAATCTATTGCTGAGAACGCTAATATAAATGAGCTGGTTACTGTTGTCAGCGCTTTGGATATTGATACAGGTAAGACTTAGAATTATAATGCATTAAAGTTACCTTTTATAATAGATATTGAATGGTCTTTTAATGGGATAAGCCGGTTAACGATTTAAAGGCCGGCAACGCACCTGTGACTCCTCTGGTGTTGCTGATGGTGGCAGTTGATGCGTCTGCTCGTTTGCCTCCTATTCCATAAAAAAAAGCGACAAGACGGATCACCTGATGGTAAGCAATTGGCGTCGCTCATGGACATTTGGAACCCCAGAGGCGTTACTAGTGCATTACCAGCGTTTTGGAGATTTGGAATTTGAGGACTGTTGGAGATTAAGTGATTGGGGAAGGGGCGGGGGGTAATTGTGCCTCTGGTAACCTCAATCACACGTAGTTGCGGTTAAAGAAATTGTGTTTCAAATTGGTTCACAAGTTTGGATTGTATTCAATGCAAACACAAGCAATTAAATCATACCTGATTACATTTACATAGTATATATACCGAAACACACAAACATGTTGTCGTTGGTCAAGTATGACTGCGTATGTAAGGGTTTCGGGTTCGATTCCCGGGTCTGGTACTGTTGTTGAAGATTTCTCAGTAGATACTCGGAGTTTGGTATTGTGATCAGTGGTATACGTTCACCTGTTACATTGAACATGTGTACTGCTGCTAACTTGTTCGGGGAAAAATATTTATAAAATAATTATATATAATTATACATAATCGAGTATTGTTCCATGAAATATAAAAATAAGTAATAATTTGAACAATACCAAATAGGTAGGCAAGAAAATAATTTAAATGGTATGAACGAAAGCTCTTAAAATTTTTATCATTCTCCTTTTTATAGTGTTTTCATTTTAATTTTCATGTATAGGTAACTGTAGTACTTCATTGCAATATAATTTTAAAAGGAATGAATTACAAATGAAATAAAGATTCGAATTTGAATATTAATTGTATTCATTTTCTCTTTATATTATGGTATATTTTTTAATGATTTCATTTTAATATTGTTAAAATTGAGATACGCAATAATATACTGGGGTAACTCTGTTAATAAAGATACTGTGTTTAGAGCACAGAAACAGTGTATTCGAGCAATATGTAGTATAGATTGCACAACAAGCTGTAAACCGTATTTTAAGAGCCTCAAACTAATGACACTTCCATCACTCTATATATATGAAACATTAACTTACGTCAGAACCAACAAAGATTTATACACAGTTGCTTTCAAAAGTGACTATAGGAAATTACGGGATAAAAACAGATTAAAACTCGAGGTTCGTTATGGCAAAACAGCCCTCATGAATAAAAGTTTTCTTTGCATGGCACAACTGTTATATAATAAGCTACCAGACAATGTAAAATCACTCAATTTAAATCAATTTAAAAGGACTGTACGGAAAATTCTCATTGACAAATGTTATTATTCAACAACAGACTTTCTAATTGATAAATTTTAACATTACGTATTTCTTGACATTATTTTAATATTATGTATTTCTTGACATTATTTTAATATTATGTATTTCTTGACATTGTTATTATTGTTTGTATTGAATTTGTAAACCTTAATTATTGCTTGCTATTATATTAAATCTGACAGCTTTTTCACCATATTTTGCATGCCAATAAACGGGCAAAATGTATACGGCTACTATATTATATCTGTAACAACTTATTTGTAAACACCTACATTTTATGCAAATAAATGATTTGATTTGATTTGATTTGATAAAATACTGTAGTGTTTCTGATGAACATTCAATTCTACATGGTTTTATCTGTGAAACCCTTAATCGGTATTTTTCAATAATTGTGTACAATTATAATATACAATAATACACAACTTTTATTATTTTGGTATGATTTAGTATAATGTTAACGAAACAGTTATAACTCTACATTATACTGGTAAAAGGTAATAAACTGTGGCGACTCACGTCATATGTCAAATGACAGCTCACGCACATAGATGAAAACAAATCAACGTGTGACGTCACAAAATCGTACATCGCACTTGTAAAGTTTACATGCGAATTAACACGGATAGAAAATCCCAACGAACAACTGTTGGGCATAAAGCCCGCCAGGCACGATTACCTCGCCTGGTCGGAGGATCCTCCTTTTCCAATCTTAGGGAACTTTACTCTCTGTTCCCTAAATAACAATGGTTGTTTTGCTATAAAATGTCTTTATAAAGTGTAGAACCCAATCACCAAAAATAACAAACGCATACACATTTCAAGACAAATACGCCATCTTTATTTTTTATCTGTATATTACTTAACTAATACATACTCCAATTCTTCCACAGCATCCGTAGTAACATACAGCATTGTCGCCGGTAATACATACGACGCCTTCGTCATCCGAAATTTCACTGGAGAAATAAGGGTTAACAATGAACTAGATTATGAAAACATCACCAGCTATAGCCTCGATGTCAGGGCTTTTGACGGCATCTACGAAGACTACGCCAAAGTCATCATCAATATTGAAAATTTGAACGACAACCCGCCTGTATTTTTGGCTAATTACACCAAAACTATTGAAGAAGAGAAGCTGTATGAAGGGTGTATTGTTAAGGTATGGATTTTTACTATTTTTCATGTTTACAACTGTTGGTATTGACTTGTATTATTGTTGAGACAGTCGGACTTGTATCTACTATGTTTCCGCTCCATAGAGGGCGTCAGTGTAACTGTCAAAAATTGAATGTCTTTTTTTAAATGTTGTCTAGTTTATTCGACAAAGAATCCTTTGATATACTAGCAATCCTAGCAAACTCACACGCGGAACCCTTCTTTGGATTAGGTTTCCTGGTAGGGCAAAAAGTGTTAATGGATATTTTACTTAATACTTCCATAAGCAGTCTCCAGAAATTCGGTAGTATTATAAAACGCCCAGAATCCACGTTAATCAGTCGGTAACAAGTTCGGTTATTCATCAACAAGTATTTGCACGATATTTCTTCTGGGTCAACTAATTCTTATTTATCTCCCTAGGTGGAAGCTTACGACCCTGATATCAAAGACAGGAATGCACCTCAAAACATCGTCTATTCCCTGGTTAAACATGAACAGAAAGAATTCCTTCAAATCGACAACGATGGTTGCCTTCGTCTCACCAAGCCTTTAGACCGCGACCAGCCACTAGGTTTCACAAGATGGCAGATTTTAATCATGGCCGCCGATCATGGCGGGAGATTGGGTTCTGACAGCTTGAGGTCAACGACCGAAGTCATTTTGGAGCTCACCGATATCAACGATAATGCACCGTTTTTGACTAATGTAAGTACTTAAGTGATTTTTTTTAAATTACGTAAATAATTTTTAGTTTCGTGTATTGCAGTTTGGATCTCTATCTGTTATAGTGAACTGTCCAATTTATATTTTATGAAATTATTAAGTTATTGTGAATAATAAGTTTTAATATTAATAAGTTGTAATATTAATAGAAAAGTATCTTTCGGATCAGCTGATTGTAAATACAAGACGGTTTGTTCATTAAAAGCAGGGGAAGTCGCGAACTCGTAATTAATTTATTACTAAGAATCCTTACTGAAACAATCAGTACCTATGATTACAGAAAATTAAAACCCAAATTTGATTCTTATATTCTAAATGCTCTAAAACTAGTACACAGCACAGATAATAAATAAGTAAAATGGCCGTCCGAATAAACGTAATAGTCTTCCAGCATATTTCATTATGCCTACCCTGATCGGATGATTGATGGTGCGGTTGATAGAGTATGCATAGACAAGTGGAAGAACCAACTATCTATCATATTGGACGTTGAAACAATACATAATAATGCTTAAGAGGACTTGACGCGTTTTCCTTATAATATTTACCAGCAATACTATGTAACATGTAGGTATAACATTTCTATTCCGGGAATATCAGACCTCACCTTTTTCAATACGTAAATGTCAAATGTTACCGGCATGTAAGAATAGTTTTATCTGTGGTTTAATGTCCTCAGACTACGATAGTTACGTTTGACCAAATAGGTTGTATATCTGTTTTTAAACTGCTCGTAGATAAAGATGTTTATTAAAACTTTACAGTTTTTTAAACTAAATGTGTGTTTAGCACACAATAAACGTTTCCAAGTAAATAGCACATATACAGCCCCATTCATTTAGTTTAGACTAACCTAACCTAAACTTTACGACTACGGTTAAATAGGTATCTTCCCAATAATTACAACTAGAGAATCTATTACTATTGAAGTTATTTCAAAGTTTAATGGAACCGTAACTCACTGGTAAGTGGTGCTAACATTTCACTGGACATTTTAAAAGATACCTACCGGTAAATTGTAGCATCAACGCTGGAGATTAGCAGAAACTATTATTGTGATCATTATAGACGGATTATACGGCACTTGGATGAATATATCTGCAATTAATATGTCCGATTTTACTTCTATACTTTTCAGTACAGTGTTGCATTGCTTTATCTATTTATTTAAATAAGATTATTACATTGTCATGTAATCAATTCCTTTTGTACATCACGCCTTTTATCCCCGAATTAGTAGACAGAGGTGCACATAACGGCACTTAATGCCACTGTATAAAGTAACACCTACTTTTCACTATTGATGTTATGAGTACCATGTAATTGGAGGTGAGTCTATTGCCATATACCGGGCACAATTCTAGACTCCGTGTTACTACTGAGACTTTTTTGCAAACCCTGTAACCCTTGCCCTGCAGTCGCACTTGCGACCACTCGGCCAATGAGGCAGTCCCTCCTTTTGAGAAGTCTTTAATTATGATTATAAACCACTACTAAAGGATATTATGAACAAATAACTGGGGTTACATATAGAAATCTCATACAACTTAAACCTTACAATTCAATAGGACCCCAATATAATCGAAACGAATCTTCGCAAAGAATATTACCTATTCTCATTATTTTTTATCGAAATTGCTGAATAATGACACCAATTTCGGTCCCAAAAAACTGTCCTATTTTATAGTATTATCGTGCCATTCAACAATTACTATCGCGAGATTTATCTTGGCATAAATCTTCTACATTTGAGCTAGATTCCTTTAGAAATGTGTTTGTGTAGGATGGGTCGACATTTGTTTAGGCTTATGTATGATTAATATCATGTTCCCTAAGGGAGGGAATGATCATTCGTATATCAAACTTGCAACGTGAACAGTATTGTTTAGATATTTATGATGGTGCTAGCGTGTTTGTGACTTAGCTGTGGAGGGCTGTTTAGGAACGCTTGTGCTGAAGTCCTAGTAAGACTATTATTATTGTGGTGTGGGAGAGACTGTGGTAATAGGTTCGGGTACTAAAGTTTTGTTTAATAGACAAAAATTATTAACGTTGTTGAAAAGCTATAGTTTAAACAAAAATCTAGATGAGAAATAAACGTAACGTTATTATTTTCGTTTTTATAAAGCATTTTCGCAACACCAAGTATGAAATACTTTTTCTACACGATCTTTCTAGATCCAGCTTTAAAACTTTTGAGTATAATCCTGTATTAAATGATAATCCAAACCCATAACTCATTTAAAAATCCAAAAGCGAACCGTTTTACGACCATTGAATTAAACAGAAGCGTTCTAGCCCTCATATCCATATTCTAGCTAAAACCGGGAGCCACGGCAGCTTATTTTGAATGCGGCCATCCGGTCCGGCTGATCGGCAACGAATGCCGGATTAAGCTCCAATGTTATCTGGCGCCGCAGGATCGTTTGCTCAAAGAATCTGTGGTTCGTTTCTGTCAGCGTTTATTCATTTCGCGATAACGTCACCTTACTAAGCATTATCTATGGCTTAGGGAATGTTAAGTCGGGTGATTCTTGTGTCGCTTTGTGATTTTCTACAATGGAGTTGTGTGGAAGATTAATTTGGCTAATTTGGGGGAGATTTTCGGATAGATGGGTTCGCGTTTGTTCTTTATTTTTTGGTTTGTGGCGTGATTTTTGTAGGCGTGAAGTAAGTTAGAAGGTGATTTTTTTCCGTTTTGTGAACTTGTTAACGATATTGTGTAGGGACTTACGAAGCGAAGAAAGCCTTTATAGAAGGTGGAGGTTTCCTTTTATTTACTTATTCAGGCATGCTGCTATGTTAGGCTCTGTACATAAATAGGTATACAAGACCCTAACCCTATAAAGAGTTAATCTAGTCTTGGCAACCACCCAAAAATATACACTAAGGACCAGAAAGGACATCCGTACCCAAAGGCCACGAAAATATCAATTATTTTGTAAACCAGCTAAGAATATATGTTCTTATTTTCATTTCGTAAAAGAAACCTTTTCCATATTGCCAATAAATCAGCTAGGTAGAGTAAGGTACCTTCGTAAACGGCCCGTTACATTATATTATGTAAATTTGCCGCCATTTTTCTATCTTGTGTGTTTGTATGTCTGTCATATAGAGGCCTTTTGATGGGGGTAGGAATGTAGTGTTTGTATTCCCGTGGACATTCGTCTACTTTTTGTATGGGATCTGTATGAAAAGATTGACTGAATGATGGTATATTTCTTACTGAAAGATGAAGGAATTTGATGTATTAAATGTGGTGGTAGCTGAAGAAATATGAAAGGGTATCTAGCAGGCGGTGTTAACTTAAGTATGAATTATGAAATTTTGAGATAGATCTTGGTCTTACATGATTAGAACTTGTTAAATTCTCATTTTAATGTGTGTATGGTGTGGATTATTGTTGTTATTTTCTTTTCCATAATTCTCAAATTGGATTTTATTTTTAAGCCACTGTTAAGCCTATGAATTGCCAATGCTATGTACGCCATTATTGTCGCATGCATACCTTTATTTTATTACTATTGTGTATTTTGAATGTTATATGTTTGTGATGTGGCCGTACTCCTTAGAATAAATAAATAAATAGATTTGATTTTGAAGCGAAATTGTTGCCATATAAATATATGTGGTGTGTAAGTGTAATAATAGGTGTGAATACACCACCAGTTTAGTACAAAATATTAACTTTATGATTGTTAAGTCGACAAATTTACCACTTCAAGTAAACAAAAAAACTAAATAGTCCCATGTCCATATCACACTAATTCGTTGCCCTCCTAGGTGTAGTAATTAAAATACTCGCCAACAAAAAGGTATCGCCTTTAAAGAAGACCCAAGTAAAAGATGGAAACTTTTCATAAACGTTTTTTTATCGGATTATGGGCATTCAATAAAACTGAACGAAATTCAATTAACACACAACTTTTATAACAGTTTGATTTACTTTCGCGAAATGATTATACCTTTCGATAAATTTTCTGTCATTATTTTTTAATCGATTTTAATATCTCTTACAAATTGAGCCTGATATGAGTTCCTTTTTAATTATACTTATTCGATATTATAATGAAATTAAAGTGCTGTGTCTTTTCATTGAAGCATTGTACAAGGCGTACATAGGCCACGGTAACCGCTTACCATCAGGTGGGCCGTGTGCTTTTTTGGTATTAAAAAAAATAATATTGTGTTTTACTACTCCACCGCCTAACCCTTGGGGGATAAAAAGGCGTGATGTTATGGATGGATAAAATTGTATTTTACGTATTATTAACTCATTAATTTAAATGACCTTAATTTCAAGTGTAATCATACGAATAAGTGTCATTTGTTTACTAAGAAGGTAACAGAGTTAGAAATCATGCTTAAAGCATTTTATTGATAAGCTACATTTTTTATACTTAATGGGCCGATGTAATATGACCACTATATCGCCTGGTGATAAGCGATGATGCGGTTTATGATGGGTCTCGTCGTCCCATAAGCAACCTATTCACTTGAGCCTTGTAGACACCCAGGTTATACCCTCCAGGCCATACAGACTCTGGCAACGAATTCCACTCCTTAGCAATATGCACATTATTTCAAAAACTTGTATAGATATCCTACAACGGAGATTCGTCGCTAACAAAGATCGCAATCATACCGAAACGGAACAACATAATTTATTTTAGAACACAAGATAAAAATGTGCGTCGAAAATCAAAAACACGTATTCACATCGCAGATAATTTTCGAAACTCACAACCGAAATAAAAAAGAGCAAAAACGTGTACTCTTCCTTCTTTCCACTTAAATACAAACTCGCATTGGGTAGGCCCAGTTGTCAATTTTTTATGCAAATCTACTAGGTACCTATGGATGTTCAATTTCTTATTTTGGATTGCGATCCTTTGGTCCTATAATCCACGAAGGGTTGCTCTAATTTCCATTTCGGAGATCCAAATGGTCCTCAGGAGAGCTTTGGACGAAGGAGGTGGTCATGTGACGGCACGACTCGTTGACGTTTTCTGGATAAAAAGGTTTTTATTCAGATGTGTTTATCAGTGTTTTTAAAGACGATGTTTGGGAATTTTATGTAGGCATCTATTCCATTTAATACATATTTATGCATCTTTTAAAAGGGTGGTATTTAATTCTATACCTAAATTCCCTTTATTTAATCAATATATTCGAAATTTCTACCAAAAATACTGAATTGCACCCTAAATTTGCTCATCAAATAAATCAATTATACTATACTGTTAGATTTTACTTTTTCTATTATACTTTTAACAAACTTCAATGTTTTTTCCTGTTTATATTTTCCGTTGACATAAATAATATTAAAATTACCTATTACTAAATTAATAATAAAATATATACAACTTAAGATTAAAATTATATAAAAGAAAAACAAAAAGAATTATTAGATTTACTTTCTTTCTAATAATTCTTCGAGAGCAACAAGAACCTAACCTAACCTAATATTGAACAATTTCTTTCAAATCAGTATTTTTGTTTTACGGTTCATTTTTTTGATGTGCAGAAGGTTAGTGAAGAAGTTTGGTTTGCTTAAATTTCTAAATAGAGGTGCAGTAAAAAATTCCCCCTTTTAAAATATAACATTTTTGTATAAAAGCAGTTATACATATATCTACATGACTGTAACATTTTGAAAAAGATTTTTCGCTACTTTTTTGTATAAAAGCAATTATACATATATCTACATGACTGTAACATTTTGAAAAAGATTTTTCGCTCTACGTTTTATTTAAACCAAGCGATTTTCGTCGAAAAATATGGTTCGTCGTTCGATACAACGAATATTTCGACCAAAAACCCGAAACGCGAGACCGATATTCATAATAATAGTATTATATTCCCTTCGTAAAGCTTAGTACTAAAGTTACCTCGTATTTTGAAGTACCTTTTTCGGTATTCTGGTATTACAACGCGTTTTCTAATACAATATCTTAAGCCGCAAGGAATAATGTAAGAAAATTTATTCTCCTGTTTAATATTCGCTGGGTTCATTGGGATATCGGAAGTATTTTTTGCCATATTATGCATAAATACATATAAGAATAGCCGTGTGATAAGAACAAAGTTATATGAAGAGGCTTGCAAATTTTTTCATAACAGAAATTTCGATTTTTTAATTAAAAATGAATTTATTGGTCCGCGAAAATGTTGCATGTTGTCCTCGCCAGATGTCGGACGTGACAGTTTTAAGACCGGTTTTTTGAATGCGTCTGATTTTCACGACAAGAGTGAACCATCTGAAAAACCTCTAATAGTGAAATACCTAAATGTTGAATTAGACACGTAGACAGATTCACACTGCAATACTTACGAAACATCTTAAGTTTTTCTACTACAATATAATTTATATTTACTTACTAACAATTTTTTTCCCTACAGACACAGCCCGTTATTTGGTATGAGAACGAGCCCCCCGGCCAGGTTGTGATCCTGACTGCGAAGGATTACGACTCAGCTGAAAATGGCCCACCTTTCACCTTCGCGCTAAACGAATCCGCGTCATTTGATATTCGCTCCAAATTCCATATACAAGGTAAGTCTAAGATGATATTAAATTGACCTAAATCAAGTTCCGCTAAAAGAAACCCCGTCTCTGTTACACCTTTGTGTATATTTGTCTCTTTCACTTAGGTTAGGAGTGGCTGTTAAAAGTACTGATTTGTCCACACCTCAAATATTTGATTTTTAGTAGCCTTAATACTATAGCACTAAAGACTATTTCCGTGTACAATAGATATTTATTTTAGTTTAATGTCGAAATAAGCATGTTTTGGATGTATCAATGGCTTGATTGTCAGTCGTAGACTAAAATTATCGTAGCTTTGAAAGTTTATTGAGAACATCGATTGTGCTCTAAATAGACAACGTTATTAGTACATTGGCTTCGATCAACAGAGTTGTTTTATATTTTTATCAGGTTCTAGATGTGTATGGATTTGATCGTTAGGAAAAGTATTAAGAGTTTATCGTAGATGAAAAATGAGCGAGCAAAATCATTCACCGAAATCCGAAAAATATGTTTCGAGCCAGACCTCCCACAATGGAGCAATTGACACAAATTCCACTAAACTCGTAGTGACGGGAAACTTCCTCGATTCGTCTTTGGAGCAATTCCATTTCAATTCAGCGGCACCCATTCGCGAGCGCTAGAAATTTTCCGAGAGTCGCCCAAAATCGAGTTTCGATCAATTAGTGTAGTTAACATGCAATAAATGGCGTGCCAAGCCTAAGTCTAACTTTGTTTGCGAAGTGCCAATTCAATTTTGGTCCTCTCCATTTGGGTTCGCGTGTTTATAATTTTGTATATTCTCTATATACAGTAAAAGATTCGCTTTTTAGTTTGTTCAACTGTCGAAATTTTTGCAGTTAGTTGATTGTGAATCGTAAAGAACTGAGTTGTTTTATGAACATAAAATAGACTTTATAATGACTTAGTAATTTATTGTCAGCCAAGTTAGATTAACCGGTCTCAGTCATAAATTATTTATTGACACATGATGACGTGAAAATTATGTATTGTTAGTTAGTAATTTCCATAAAACCTAGCTCTTTGTTTGATTGTCTGTCTATCTAAACACACATTTTATTCCGAGTGACGATTCTATAGACGGCGCGTATGCTCATTAGTACTTTTCCAATAATAATAGTATTTGTACTTTGTCATGTCATTGCTATAAATTGTTTAGCTTTTTTTGTAAATTACAAGTGTATATTAGAGTTCCATTAAGCTAACGAGTATAAAAAAATCGTGATCGTTACTTCTTTAACTGAAGTAGGTCGTAGATTCCACATATGTACGTTCAATGTCACGTGGCAACTAATCTTGACGCTAAAATGAAACAACTTACAAAGTTTCTTTCACTCAATTATAAGTTTGTAGAAAATAAAGTTTAATTGGTTCTCAAAGATATTATTTCAGTTTGAACAGACATGCTACTTTTAGCTTTAATAATGAACTGATTTTAGGCTTTTTTCGTCCTAGATTGAGGGCAAATTTACGTGTTAACATTAATGTTTAATATCAACTCTTCATAATTCTTTACCAATAGTTACTGATAATTAATTAGATCCTTTATCAGATGCTTACGACGCAAGGACTCTTATAGTTAAAACAATAAGTACAAGATATCTAAGTGTTTAGAATAGCTACTTATTGATAGACTACTTTAGAGGCCATTTTACGAGCCTTTGATCTATTTAATAATAGGTTCGAACCTCATAGCCGAAAGTCTATAAAAAGTCAGTAGACTGGCTATAACTATATTACTGACTAATGTAGCGAGGTAGACTTCGTCTAAGTTGAAATTGTTAAACTAGGTCTACTGTCGAGCTCCTATAAGCTGATCAATGATAGGTGTAAATCATCAAGTAGCTGTCAGGATTATAGACTACATATCATAGACAATTGATTTACTATAGTAAGGGTATGTCAAAAAGAAATATGGCTGATGACTCTATTAAGGTATTTGAAGATTAATGTGGCGAATGATTTAGATTTTATGCGTGGTCTATGTTTTGGTGTTGATTTCTTATTCTTCGTTGGTCAAGGTTTGCAGGAACGATTATTCTGATTAAGTCCCCAGTTCGATTCAATGATGTTATTAGATCACATAATAGGGTAGATGTCCGTCTGGTACATTCATTTAAATCAATAGACACGTATTTTTTAATTTCTTACAGAAACGAATACTTTCTACAAAATATTGATTTGAAATGTCGCGTGACGTCACTTCTATGTACATTTTATACGTAGAAATGACGTTTTAGCCCCTGCTCTTCAACTTTGATTCGTTTTATCTAAATATTGTTTTATTATACGACAAAATAAAAAATACGTGTCTAATATTTTTTCATTACCTAACTTACGGACTAATTAGATTTTTAATTTTCATACCCTGTCATCATCCCAATTGTGAACTCTTAATGGGTAACACGTGGGCCCGATTTGTACACCATTGTTATTATAACCTGTTTCTGGGTATTTCATCAATCTCCATCCATTGCTGGGTAAAACCCGTTCCGCTATGGATATGTACCCAGTGTTTGTTAATAATATTTAATAAGCTAGTGTAGATTAATAACATAACTAACATATTTTTTTTCCACAGGCAACATCCTATCGACCCTCGTATCTTTCGACCGTGAACAACGCAAAGAATACAAGATTCCAGTAGCCATCACTGACTCCGGTACTCCTCGACTGACGGGCGTCTCCATCCTTCATGTGGTGATCGGAGACAAGAATGACAACCCCATGGCACCAGGACACAGCGACATCTTTGTTTATAATTACAAGGTATGTGACATTTCAAAGCTAAAACCTTTTTAGTCGAACTAACTTTTTTTATTTTTTTTTATAGCTTTGTAATTCGAATGTGCAGATATTTTTTTATTTGACCACATTTTGTTTCGTTATTTCGAATCTAGAATGTTTCGGTAATAGAGGATTTTTATTTACATCGTCGAATTTTTTAGTTTCCCTACCTTTGCCTCGAGTAATGTAAATATCATATTTCTATTAGAAATAGTAAATACACCGGAAAAATGTTAAAGGCTTTTGATATTTACCTACATATTTAAAGGCCAATTACATTCCGAATAAAGTGGCCCTACAAAGGCCAAAAAAGATTTCTGATCCCTTCAGGGACCATCACATATTTCCTTTGAGCCTCCGAGTAGACCTTTTAATATCGTTCACCTAGTTTCCTGGTTACGTTTAATTTAGCGTAAAGTTTTTATTAATATGTACATATTTTTTTATTAAATTTGACCATCCAGTACAGTTAGAAAGCTGATATTCTCGATGATATAAAAAATATTGGGTTTATTTTACATCGAGATTGTCACCCTGCATAGAATGACTAAAAATAGAAATTTGAAATTAGAAAGCTTGTATTGTTAGCGCCATTCCTGTTTTTTATTTCCATTGTTAGAATTCCGAAAATGGAACGTTCGAATTTATGGTTCTTTTTTGTTCTGTGTAGTTTTTTTTTCTTTACGTTTAGTTAGTTCTCACTTTGACAGTTTTTCTTGTGCATGTAACTCTTGATGAATTTAATTAACAAAATTGTTTTCTCTAATGCTATCAGCCGGAAACGTACTTCAATGAGATATTATACAGTTGGCGGTATTATGTGAGTATAATGGCGTTATAGTTGTTATTTTTGTGTTTCCTTTGCTTCACGTTCTGTTTTTCTTCTACACTTACTATCGAATTGTATTGGATGGTATTTGTTTCATGGTATCGTTCTGTTTTCTTTGGTTTTTGTTTAATTTGTTTCTCTTTAATGCTTCCTAGGTAATTAAGAATTTGTTTCCTAAGCGAGTCCTTTTGATATTGATAAAATTTGTTGTATCATTAAAATGATATTGATAAATAGGACCAGCAAAACATACTTATATAAAATCAAACCCTAATTGAATACGAATTGATTATCGCGCGACATTCAAATCGATTCAACTATCGAGAACATATTTTGTCAATTATGATTTATAATTAATTAACTATGTGCCAGGCCGACTGTTCCGCGATGATTATTGGCAAATCCAATTAACGGGCCAGCCGTTAAGTGACGCATAATAACAATATGATTTCAATTGGCTGTCGGATAATTCGGTTAATTGATATAAAGCATCGATTTTAGCACCAATTTTGATATAACTGGTATAGAATTTGTGGTTGCGTGTGATATCGAGACGTTGAAAATCGGGATTGGAACTTGGCATCTTAATTGACAAGTTGAATTAGTGTAGGGGGCGCTGTTGTGTTAAATATGGCGGGCTTTCAATTATAACGTTTCATTTTACGCAGTAAGTTTTTTTAGTCTGTAAATTTTACTTTAATGTTTAAATTGCTGATTAATTTATAGTGTTTCTGGTTCAACCTCAGGTTATTCATGGAAATAATTTATTGTTGATACAGGAAATAACCTTATTGAAACAGGAAAGTAAAACAGACTCTTTAAGTTACCTTTGATTAAAAAACTAGTACTTACAATCACTTCCTCCCTAAATTCCAACAAAGACACTATTTATTGTGTAGATACGGACGTACATACAGACAAAATAATCACGTACCAACATATTTCTCTACGCCCAATTTCTGCAGCACCTTTATTTGTTAAACGATTCCTAAAATATTTGTTTCTTCATACAATTTGTATTCTGTGTTAGTAGAATACATAGAAAACTTACTCGCTTTGGTATAGTGGTTGTATTTGCCACTGTTAAATTAGCTACCGGGTTCGATTCCGGATTCTAAAAATTTTTTAAAGGAGTATTTGAAAAACGGGATACCTATGTTAGACTATATCACGGAATAACCTAACGTTTGTATAGACTGATGACTGACGTAACGTCAGTTGGCGTAAGATACATGATTAGCATACAAACTTATACTAGAAGTACAGTAAGTAAGTACAGTAAGTAAGAAGTAAGTAGTAAGTAAAGATGGGGCCCAACAGGGCCGATGCCAATTTGGAGTCGCGGAGAACCTAACGGGTAACCGGGGCTCCGGCTCGACGTGCAGGAGAAGGAACGGGGTGGTTTTTAGTCAGTAGGAGTCTGACACTCCCTCCCGCCTCACCCAAGCGGGAGTAGTCATTCGATGATTTTCCCCCCTTAAAAAAAAAATTAGTCCAAATTCAGTTCTTAAGGATATTGCTCATGTAATGCCCGATAATACCTAGTCTATAAGACTTACACCACATAATCCGTTGTAGTTGCCTTTACAACCACTAAGCCGTATTATATACTAGTATATATAATACGGCTTAGTGTATATATATATATATATATAGTAAGGCCTAGGCCTTAAGACCCTAAAACAATCACAAAAAGTGAAAAACGTCCGAAAACGTCGTACAAAACGGGGTTGAACGATAATCCACGAACAGGCTAACAATATTACCGATATTTTGTCTCCTTAAATGAATCCCCGTTTAATAGACCTATCTCAAAGTGAAGGTCCAACCGTTTAAGGTACAGGTAGGGTACATTATAACCCACATTCTCCAGTACCTTTGTTTACCTTTAATTCAGCGGTTTCCCCTCAAATGAATTATCAAGTCCACAGATTTAACATAACCTATAAACGTTAACGATTATGTACCTGTTTTATAATAATATATAGCTGTTAAAATGTTAATTTTCCGCTTTAATGAAACTCAGTTTAGTACGGTACCTATAAACTTGGATTATGTGGGCGAAGGCACATTTTTACGGCTGTGCCCTGATTTTCTTTACGTGCATGCTGGATGTGGCATCGAGCTGACGTCTCAACTTTAAATAAGGGTTCAGAAATGTGTCAAGAGATTAAAATGAGGGTTTAATACGTAAAGTGATTGGGAGACCATTAGCAGGCCGTTGGTTGAGTGTCCGTTTGATCCAAGTATAGGCCACTCAGGACGCTTTTTAAAATTTAAGAATATATCAGTCCTTTGATATTATATATGTGGTGTTTTATTCTTCTTAATTGTAGGTCGGCTTTTGTTTTAATTTGTATGGTATTTGTGTTTCTTTCTTTTGAGTGTGGTGGATTATAATTTTCTTTCTTATTTGTTAGTATAATACGACAGATTGATGTAGAACTTAATGAGAATATTTGCAAAGTCAAAGTAGAATCAAATATTCATTAAGATTAGAATATCTTTAAATTGTAAGAATAAATTGCTACGGAAGAATTGTAACAATCGTAGCAATTGGCGATTCACAGTCTCTGCCTACCCCCATGGGTACCAGGCGTGAGGTTATTTATGTATCCTAAATTCACTACGATGTTAAAATAGTAGCTGTACAAGATAGCCTTAAATGTTTAGCCAATTTGCAAAATTAGCACAAAACTACGTAAACAAAATTATGCAAACCAATTTTTTAACCAAGTTAAACCTCATACGTAGGTATTAACTTTAAATAGGACTACATATTTACATTGACAAAAAGAAAAAAGGAATCTCCATGCACGCTGTACGTTGTACGCAATCTGTGTGAATCAAGCGAGATTCATTTAAAACTCCGAGCTTAATGAAGGCGACTTGCCACAAACACGCTTATGCCGCGTTCAGTACGTGTGCTACTGGAATCCAGTTACTTGAATGTTGATTAAAAATATTTAGCTGCGGCAAAGTTTGGGAGTATCTAGTTTGGCTTGTAAGTTAGTTTAGCAGATTAAAAAATAGTAAAATTCAAGTGTAGTACTTAGTTATTCGTTGCCTTTTGCATGTGTCGTTTTGAGCATTATGAGAGTTTAGGAGAAAAAAAAATGCCAATTTTGAATTCTCTAGTTGCAGTCCAAAGCTATAGTTTATGGTTAGTTTTAACTTTTAAGTTAAAACAGGAATATTTGTACTTAATTATGTGGCAGAAAATCAACATTTTGAACATAAAATTTTTCCTGTCACTCCTCCAGTTATCCAGTCATCTCTATCATTCTAGTCGAGTAACTGACCACTGGTACAAATGGGGCTTTGTCTCGTGTTCGTTTTAACGATCGGCTTACGTCAGTCCCTTATAAACCAGGGATTGACCAAACTCCCAGCAACTTTTAGAATAGCCCCCTACGCCATGATTGATTTGTTACGATTTAATTTTACAAAATTAACTGCCTACTAATGTTGTAGGTAAATGCTCAAGTTAATATTATTTACTGAATGAAGGGATGGAATTTTTCACAGAGACAGATAATACTTAGGCTAATTTTTATTCCAGTAATGGTCAACTGAACAAGTTCTGTCACTACAAGTTCTTTGTAAAATGACAGTGATTGTATTATATATAAATACAATTTAGAATTAATAGTAATTCAGAATTCAGGCGTAATTCAGCTGAAGCCGCTAGCAGAAGCTACTATTACATAATGTAACATTATACCTAAGCCTGCAAAGCGTAGGCTGAGATAATATAATATATATAATACACCCACTTCTAATTCGATGTTATTACGTATTCCTATTGTCATAGATGGCTAGACTCTCGACAAACAGAAAGCACTTCGAACTCAGTGTAAATAATAAGAATTTTTAATGTGGGAAACCTAATACCAGACAGAAATAGCTATTATAATAGGTATGGTCAAAGGTTAAAAGTCGCCTTACGGTGCCATCTTACGGTGGCAGCGGACACTGTCATTCTTGCAACTAAAAACCAAGGGTCAAAATTAGGCTATTGCCAATTACAAGCAACTGAGTTTAACACCAAATTGTAATTTAAAGTTCCAGTTAAATGAAGTCGACGGTTTGGAGTTGCTTTAACTATTTTGGTTAAATATTTAACTTGCATATAACGTGGAAAGGTTTTCGCTCGGGTAGTGCGGTGGTTATTAAGTAAAATTAATTGTTGTTCATTATTTACGTAGGGATTACCGTTGAAAGGTAATTACAGTGACAGGTACACTGAAAATAAGAATATAATTTTCTTTTGTGTAAAATTGTTGAATTTTAACCTGGATAAGCAATTTGTGTATGATACTGGATATTTTCCCGTTATTTGCATTTATGTAGTCATTGTCTAGTGAATTCATTCAACTTGTATCTTACAATAAAGTTGTATAGTTAGTGTCCCTAGACGATTAACTAATTCACCAAAAACGGTTTAGCTATTTAAGCGTTAAGGCGTGACATGAAAATATAATAATCGAAACTTATCCTACTTACATATTTTTATAGAGATGTTGGTTAAGCTAAGAAAACTGTCTCCATCACAAACTTGATTAATTATTTCTTATCTCAGCTACTCAATTAAAAATTGAACTGTTTATTATGCATAAATGATTAAGTTATCTGTAAGTAAAGTAAAGGGCTCACATTTTGCGGGTCCTGGATAATTAACAAATGAATTGGAAAATTACCGGTCCGTACTCGAATCGAATAAAATTGCTTTTAATTAGCTATCGGCGATCGTTATTATTGAAAGTAAGCGCTTTGGGAGCGTTTTATAAAAGGCATTGGTGAATAAATGCTTCGTTATTGAGAATGTTCTTGAAACAGTATAGAAATAATTAACTTTTTGAAATTAAACGGGTATTTCAGAGTGTTGTTTTACGGGGTACGAAAGGACAAAGCGCCAAGATGAAGCTTTTGATCTTGAAATCAAAGTAACGTGGTAAAAATAACCTCTAAATTTTCGCCATATTTAATTAATGTAACACCCACTTTTTATGTTAGGTATGTTAAGTGCAAATACACAGTTTCCAATATCATAATATTTTCCGACACGGCTGAGATTTTCCGATCAATGAAATATGTCAAAGTCAAAGTTAAAGTCAAAATCATTTATTTCAATTAGACCAGGAAGGCACTTTTGAACGTCCGTCAAAATATTTAAATATTAAATAATAAGAAAAAAATGTCAGTCTGTAGGTCAGTCTTCTAGTGAAGCTATGTTGAAAGTTTTTAAAATTTGATATAGTTTTTTGGTTAGCAAGTTCATAGTTGGTTGTAATAGTCATTCAGACGAAAGTTAAATCTTTTTGTTCCGCCGCGGACAACTTAACGGGTTGCCGGGGCTCCGGCTCGAAGTGCAGGAGTAGGAACGGGGTGGTTTTTAGTCAGTAAGAGTCTGACACTTCCCGCCTCACCCAGGCGGAGGAAGGAGGGATAAATAAAAGAAAACTTTTTTGTTCAAGACCTGTGATAGTTTTTATTCATTATTTTTCTGTTATTTCTCTTTTATATGTCTCGTTTCGTCGTCTTATTTGAGTTTCTTGATTTCTTTGGTCGTTTTGTTCTTTAAAGTTAATTGTTTTAGTGGCGTGCGTACTTATTGTGTCAATAGAATTGCTATGTATTTTAATTTGGGTGCACGACAGAGCACCGCCAAGTTCGTTGTTTATTTAACGCAGATATAAAATTATTATTATTTATGTATTTAACTTTAATTTATTTTAACAGGGTGAAGCTCCCGATACAGAAATTGGTCGAGTGTACGTCGATGACCCTGATGATTGGGACTTGGCTGACAAGCGGTTTATGTGGCTGCCGTCATATGAACAGAGGAGTCCATATTTTGACATCCATAGCAACACTGGCATGATCACCATGAAGGAGGGAACGCCTAATGGCACTTATTTGTTGAGATTCAATGTGAGTATTACGCATTTCCATTAATTGGGTACTTTTCTTAATCAATAATAAATTACTTCGACTGTTCAATACAATAAAATATTAAAAAATAATCACACTTTCATCAATTGATTTTATTATCAACTTCATTTTAGCATTTTTCCAGCAATTTTTTAAGAAATAAGTACGCTGTTGTACGTTGACGCTAAAAAAAAACGTGACGTCACAATACACAATTACAGAAAACTGTCGTTTTTGACAGTTCGAAAAAAGTATTGCTTTTGATTAGTTGTCAAATACTGTGTTATATTCTTTTATTTAAGGCTCAAAATGGCAAGGTGTTGTTTTAAATCAAGTTCGATCTACTTTGTTGATGTGCGGGTGTGAATATTTAGTTTACAAGTGTGGGTTTCAATTCTGAGGAAAATTGTAATTTAATAATTCTAAGTATACCATGTTTTTTTCGGCGATTGATTCCCCTATTATTTTGGACTTATACGGCATCCAATTAGCTGATCAAAAATTGATTCTTATTAGTCTATTCCTACCTACTTCTCCGCGATATAAGAAGCATGATCTTACGTAATAATACTGATTGGCCTATTAAAATTCTACGCATAATTTGGGCGGAAAAATTATGATACGAAAATATTCAAGGGAACTTGACAACTTTTTGTCCTTTAATTTCGTCTAAATTTAGCGTAAAAGTAATTAGTGTTTCCTGAAGTATTTCATTTAGTGGGAACCTAATTTAAGGAAATTATTTTTATAGATTGAGTCGAGGAGCTGGGACGCTTGAGACGTTATTAAAGTTGTTGTAGAAAGTACTTCTAGTTTAATTATGACTTAAAACTGATATAGTTAGTTAAACTAATAATATTGGTGATGTTAATACTATTTTAGCTATAAAATTTTGCAATAGCTCGTAAAATTTTGATACAAAAAGTTTTGTTACAATTACATGTGTCTCATCATCATCATCAACAGCCTATAAGTGCCCACTGCTGAGCAAAGCCTCTTCTCACACGAAGAAGGTTTGAGCATTAATCACCACGCTTGCTCAATGCGGGTTGGCGATTTCAAACTAATAATTAGAAATTATTAGCCCAGGTTTCCTCACGATGTTTTCCTTCACCGTTTGTCAGTGGTGTCTAAATAACCTTAGAAAGTAAATATAACTCGAAAAAAAGTCACATTGGTACTTGCCGTTGTTGTCTCAACAATCAATCGAAGCGCACGTCTCAACCTCTGGGCCACCACGACATGTGTCTGTGCTTTTCGAAAATCAAAAACACTACCTTGGCTTCCAATCCTAAAGTTGTGTTTAGGCTGGAATCTCAACCCATCATCAGCAGTCCGAGACAATCTCTTACTAGACTAAAGGCCTTTAGCAATTATATACCACCCTAGACCGTTATGCTAAACAATTTATTTTATTCCAGGTGACTGAAGAAAACGAACCTCTGGTACCGTTCCACTGGGTAGAAGCGACTGTGAATGTGACCATCAAAGAGATACCAGAAGAAGCAGTGGACAAGTCAGGGTCCATTCGTTTCGTGAACATCACCGCTGAAGAGTTTATTGTTCCTGAACCTGATGTGAGTATTTATTGTAAATTATTTTGGCACTAGCTTCCACGCCTAGTCAACCTTTAGGTGATGGAGTGAGCTATTATCTAAAATTAAAGACTACGGCATTTCAAGCTATCCTTTTATTTTTTGAAGGGGTAAAATCATCCAATGACAACCCCCCGTTCCTATACCTGCACTTCGAGCCGGAGCCGAGCTCCGGCAACCCGTTAAGTCCTCCGCGGCTCGGTATCGGAGTCGCGAGTCTTATTGGGCCCCATCAGTGGTGGTCTGATGGCTCCTTGGCGCGCGGAACGCGACGCTCGCTCGGTTCTAGTTCTGATCGGGCGGCGAGTCACCCGTGCTCGCCGACCCCAGGCCCTTGCTTACGGTGACCGGAGATCGTCTAGCGATCCCCGACGCCCAGAGTGTCATTTGCGAAGGCTGGGGCGTGAGGAGGTTTGTTTTCTCACCGCCTCCTCTTTAGTTAGCATACCTGCTTCGCAGAAGGAGGAGACGGCATCCCAGTCCATATCAACCTACCCTAGCTGCAGAAATAACTTTAAAGGATATCGTAAAGCCATGTTTATGAGAAAAAAGCTGGTGTATGTACATGAGCATTGGACAATAAATTGAAAAGCAACAAAGGCATTCTAGATATGCATCCGTGCATACAATATTTTTATATTGTTGACATAAAAAGTAATATTGGTGGGTTCCTAAATCGAATACAAAAATTAAATGTAAAGTAAAATAGAGTATAGTAGAAATTCTTTCATTTTTAAAATTAATTCAAAATGTCTCAATGGCTATAAAAATAATTTCAGAATACATGATTAAAAACCGAATCTTTTCATCAGTAACATGATCGAAATAGACAAAGAAAGAAACCCTAGAGAGACAAGACCTTAAAAGTAATCGTAGACAAAAAAAACTTCATTAAAAAGGGTCTATTCAACAGAAATACTAAAAAACCATTTAAAATACTAGATAATAAAAAGGTTTTAATAAAAGAAAAATCTTAGTTTGCCAATGAAAATGAGGTTCAAAGATATGCTTGCTCACAGTCCTGAACGGTATTTTAATTTTAATCTGCATATTTTTGCCAAGTTTAAATTGTAATGAGTAAGGAGTTTTGCAAAATATTCAACAAAATTAAGATGTTCGCTGAAACTTCTGAACTGTAGGCTGATGTTTTTGTGCTAACTGAGATACTTTGCGCTTTGGGCAGTGATCTACGAAAGGAATGCGATGTGGAAGATACCTTATATTCGGAATAGTGATTTACTGCGCTTACCCCGTAGGTGTTAATATGTAGCCTATAGAGGTATGTTGACCCGACCTGTTACTAATAATCATACAGAATTTGAAGTAACTCCATGCAGTACTTTTTGAGATTATCTGGGACATACATAAAAACAAATAGACAAAAATTCTATAAACCATATTTTTGGCTTCAGTATGGATTGCTGATCACGCCCCAAGTATTCCTTCAAAAAAAAAACAATGTACAGTTTAGACTTTACTACGATTTTATTATATGTATATAGAAGATATGTATGGGTACATAACGCCAATTTTTAAAATTCCCGAAGCTAAAGACAGAGGTGCACTCAACACCTGGTTTTAACAGTTACCATATGAGTCACATATAATAGGGAGTAAGCTAATTGTTATTATTCCAGGCTATGTTTGTTAGAAGAACTAGAGAATCGAACCGAACGAGACCTTTTATTTAGTAATAGCACTTGTTTCAATGTCATAATCAAATCATTTATTTCAATTAGACCAATATTAGGCACCACGGATGGGGCCCAATATGGCTGATGCCGATACGGACCCGCGGAGAACTTAACTGGTTACCGGGGCTCCGGCTCGAAGTGCAGAAGTAGGAACGGGGTGGTTTTTAGTCAGTAAAAGTCTGACACTCCCTCCCGCCTCACCCAGGCGGGAGAAGTCATTCGATTATTTTCCCCCCTTAAAAAAGGGCACATTTGGACGTCAAACAAAATAAAAATTTTAGTCTGTCAGTCAGTCCTCTAAGTCCTCTATTTGCTCGTTCCAAAACCCTTTGGATATCCCTTTGGATATATACCCATAGTAATCTACCCAGATTCCTATGGAGAAGAATGAGCAATGTGCCCTTTTGACCAAGTATCACATTAACAGCCTCAGCAGCCACTGCTGACCAAAGACTTCTTACACAGAGAACGCTTGAGCATTAATCACCACGTTTGGCTCAAATCGGGTTGGCATTTCAAACTGGTGCCCTCACGATGTTTTCCTTCACCGTTTGTCAGTGGTTGACCAAACGTATAGTCTATAAAATGAACTTTATTACCTTTGCTATACGTACGACTAATATAACATCAAATATGTTCGTACATCCATATTATCTCGTAGATCGTAATGAGCATACATTGCTATCTCCATACTCAGCTCTCTACACAAAGAGCGGAGTTCAGTGTAAATGAGGAAGACGGAATATAAAATTGCATACTATATTATCCTGGCTTTCCTTAATTTGGCTTACCTTCTACATATATATATTCATAACACATCAAGCTATGCGAAACCAGTTCATTATGGCCTGCCGTTATATGGTCATACCGCAGATTTAAAGTTCAATTTATACTGGATATGTAAAGCTTGACATGTAACAATTTTAACCTATAATATAATATATCAAAATCATTCGTTTCTTAGAAATCTAAAGGGAAAGAATTTTCTGGTTCAAAGCGAAGCATAGAATTTGTTCTTACAATTTTCAATAGTTGTTTGGTTAACGATATTCTTTAAAGGATCTATTATTCTAGTTTATATCTCACATTGATATTTTCTAAAGGCAAAGAATATTAGGTGCTTTTGTTTCTGGAATACCAAGAATATCATCAGTTTGTTTTGTATACACATTGACTGTTAAGAGCCTCCTTCATAAGAAGGCGTTTACCATAATCACCACAAAATTTTATATGATAGGTAGGTACTATCTATCTCTCTATAGCGGGTAACATTTTTATACCATGTCTTGAACATTTAATATCCAATAGCATAACATAACATCAAGAAAGAAAGAAAAAACATTTATTCGACAACAGGCACGCACACAGATACAAAAAAAATAACATAACATAACATCACGCCTTTTATCCCCGAAAGGGTAGGCAGAGGTGCACATTACGGCACTTAATGCCACTGTAATGTAACACCCACTTTTCACTATTTATGTTATGGGTCCCATGTAATAGGGGGTGAGCTGAGCCTATTGCCATATACCGGGCACAGTTCCAGACTCCGTGCTACTACTGAGATTTTTTTTTAAAACCCAGTAATATCTTGCCCGTCAGCGACCATTCGGCCAACGAGGCAGTCGCAGCATGTCCAATAACATTTATACTTTATGCCATTTTATTGTGTTCTATTATTATGTCCTTCTTCAGATCTGCCTCATCCATTTTTCCTTCATCTCCGTTCCTGACCTTGTCCTGAATTATGCTTACGTAAAGTTTCAACCGGGGATTCATTGAGCCCAGTTAACGACTTAGTGGTTAACTACCAATTGGGTCTGGACGTAGTTTTAGAGCTCAAGTGTCATTGTGATGTATGTTTGTAGTAGGTACTTGGTCTCTTGGTTCTTATTGGCTACATGTTGTTGAAGAAATTGGCTTTTGGCCGGTAAACATGTGGGAATGTATCATTAGTTCTTCATTGAGATTTCGTGATTTAGTATTGGATTACTGTCTGGGTCAGGATTCTGTTCTGTGTTCAAATTGTAAGAGTTAGAAGTGCTCAAACCATTTAGACCTGACATCATCTATTCACATATAAATTGTGTATTTTCTTCAAGTCTATAAAAAATAATTCTTAACAATCTTTTATGTAGAGAAGAATGAGCCATTCTATATATGTAACAGTTTCCCATTATTCCAGAATTGCTAGAAGTAGGTAGCCTATCAGCGGGCTTGGTGTCCCCTGATACAAAGCGATTCAGTTTCCGATATACGTCACCGATCGCTCCACGGATAACGCAATCTGACGTCGAAAATATACACGCAAACTGAAATATCGTTGCCAATCTGTTGGTGCACTTTATATTTACATTTTCGCTCCAAAAAAGCTACATTTTTTGCAAAAATTCGCCTTCGTTACGCGTTTTTCTTTGTCCGCCCAATTTGACCAGATAAAATGCTTCAACGAACATCGAAGGAGTAGATTAAAAGAATAATTCAAGCGAATTTTACTAATGTCTACCGCAGCGGTCTTCATCACAATTCAGTCCATCGACAACCCTAATAATGTTTTGTCTCTTTTACACAGGGCACGAGTAAGAAGGAAAAGTTACACCGTCGTTTAGCACAACTGTACAACACGTCCATGGACAATGTGGATGTTTTCACCGTGTTCACGAAGAATACTGTGAAAGATGTTTTCTTGGATGTCCGATTTTCCGCACACGGATCCCCGTATTATCCTCCCGAGAAATTGGACAGCATGGTCATTGGGATACAAGAAAAGGTTCGTACCATCTTGTTAAACTTTACTTTTTAGAATTTCTTTGGTCACAAATGAGATTTCTGCACTTATACTAGGTTTGCTAAGTGCTCTGTATTAAGACCATGGAGTATGCCGCGCAAATGGCAATAATAGTTAGAATTTAATTTAGATACTTGCAACGTAGTTTACTATTAAACTCACGCTTCCTACTATCATTATTACATTAACAAAACTCAATTAGTTAAAAGTATGTTTTATGCTTTGTGAACTTGGCTCTACCAAAATTATGTTTCTTGGGTCTTTCATTCAAATTAATATGACCCTTTTAAACAGTTCCTATTTAGTCTGCAACGCATTTATGACGCCTTTAGTATCGCAAGTGTACGAAAGCTTATGTGTCCACTTAGAACCAGGCCCGGTGCTTGGTGAGCTACGTTGCTACCCTATATAATACTATAAAAATTGACAAAACTAAATAAGTCTAAACTTCATTATAGTGTCTGGTCGCAGAGCTGTCAGTTGAGTAATCAATTCGATCAGTTCTGTCGTGACCTCCCTACAAATGTATATAAAAACTTTTGCCAGGCAACTTTAATGCTAAGTTACTTGAAATAGGAGTTCCCAAGTCTATTAAGTTGTCCTTGACCCTTCGGGGTCGAAGTTTCAACCTTTATGTCCAAATATGGGTCCGTGGATTTAATGTTGTTAGCCAAGAATTCGGTTGAAAGAATTTTGTTGTACAATATTTTGATTTTATTTTATATTTCAACTATGTTATTTCTTCGTCTTTCTATGTTGATAGAGTACTAACTTTGTAATTTTTAAAACACTTTAATAGACTGTCCAAAACTGTAGGCTTAATGATGTATCTTACTATGTTCTTGCTTTAACACGTTCAGACCGGCGTGTACCACCGGTGGAGCACGGAGTATTTGCTGCCACGGCGAGGTGTACCACCGGTGGTACAAGCCGGTCTGAACGTGTTAAAATCTTGAAAGCAATCTTGCAACAAAACAAAAAAAAATTGTACCAATGACTGTTTCTTGTACACTTCATTTCCTATAAATCTACCATCTCCAATCACCAATTACATCTAGCCAATCAAAAATAAACCAACGCCCACACAACTTAAGCTCCAATCTTACCCATCCTTCCACCCACAGCTTGAAGAAGAACTCCAATCAAAGATCTACATGGTGAAAATAGACGAGTGCCTGATAGAGAAGGAGCAGTGTGAAGACTCCTGCCGCAATGTGCTGATGAAGAACAACGTGCCACTGTCCGTGTATACGAACACGACTAGTTTCGTTGGCGTCTCTGCTAGGGTGGAGTCAGAGTGCACCTGTGATGTCGTTGAACCCCTCGTGTGTTTGAATGGCGGTAAGGATTTTGTGTATAGGTTAAGATATTATATAAAACTGTCGAATTGAGAACCTCTTCCTTTTTTTTTTTGAAGTCGGTTGTAAAGGAGTCTGTTACTAAAGTACCTACCTAATTGTATAATTCAGAATAGGCATGTTATGCATCTATGAGCAGAGCATTTTTCTAAATTCTTAATATCTAAAACCTTATTTTTTATCCCTAGGTACTCCATTTGCGGATAAGTGCGAGTGTCCCGAAGGTCTCTCAGGACCTCATTGTGAGCAAACATCAATCGGTTTCCATGGCGACGGATGGGCCATGTACTCGTCTCCACCGGCCTGCCAGGAAGGTCACGTGACCTTGACAGTGACGTCACACTCTAGTAACAGTCTCGTCTTCTATTTAGGACCTTTGAAGCACAATCCGCTGTTGGAAGTCCAAGGTAAGTCGGTCTTGTACCTTTGTGGCCCTTAATTAATTCAAGATAGTCCCTTTTATCTTTGCCTTTTAAGATTGTATTTGGCATAAAAGAAAATGTATTATTTATAATACAAAATATTTGTCCATAATTCGCTATTATCAACGTATGCTATCGCTATAGCATACGTTGATAAAAAACTGCCAGCATAGCCAAGTCATGTCATTGAACTTATTTTTACCATCTCTAAAATCCCATTTATATTTGCAACCAACACATTGAAATCGGTTTCATATTCTAGGATACATACTATAAGAAACAAATAAAGAAACTCATGACCGATTCCATACTTTAAGGCTTGTATGTATCACTAGCTTTCCTTGCGGCTTTGCACACGTTAACGTTTTCAAGATGACTATCATATTATGCAAAATTTCAAGAAGATAGATTGAATAGATAAAGTATTAATTAGTATAACAAACAATCTTTCACAATAGCGTACACGACTAATTTTCATTTTAATGACCGTATGGTAGATTATTTGAAACCATTAGACACACGTATGTTTTATTTTCTTACGTACACAGATACTTTCGACGATATATCGATTTGAAATATCGAGTGACGTCACTGTTGTGTACGTTTTATACTCAAAAGTAACATAGTTAGCATCCACTCCTAAACTTTTTTTACCTAAGCATTGTTTTATTATACGACAAAATAAACAATATCTACGTGTCTAATATTTTTTCATTAAGTACCTAATTGACGGACTGATTCGAATTTTAATTTTCATACCCTGTCATCATCCCTATTACATTACTTAAAATCCAATTCACGTAACATTACTACACACACACGCACGCACAATTGTTTGTACGTAATGTTTTGGTATAAATATTTGTCTGCCACTCAAGTATTTGCCGTCAAACCGAAACCAAGTCAACTGGCATTGAATGCCATCCCATGTTTTGTGTCTACGCCTTTGTATTTCGTTGAGGTATATCGAATATTCCAGAATTGTGATACTTAGACATGCTTACCTAAGTTTTCATTCAATACTAAATAGGGTAGTTTCCTAAATTTTATTTTAATGTCCGTCTGGTACATAATTTAAAACACTGGATACGTTATTTTTCTTTTCTCACAAAATAAAATACTTTCGACGACATATTAATTTGAAATATCGTGTGACGTCACAGCGTGTCATATTTTGTAGCACGTTATGACGTAACGACCTCCCACTCCTAAACTTAGCGCCATTTTGTCTAAGTATTGCAACTGAATACGAGAAAATAAAAAATACGTGTCTAATATTTTTTCATTGTCTAACTGACGGACTAATTAGATTTTAAATTTTGATACCCTGGAAACTAGATTTTGTGTTTAAGTTTTATTATAATATGGATCAAGTGTCTCGCCAAAATAGGATAACATTCCGTGTCACAATTTAGTCGAAGATGACAAAAAACATATTTAGGTCATCTCAAGTTGGTCTAGTTATAGATGACAAAAGATAACGTTTTTAGTCCAGTTTAGTGTCCTTATACGGAATATCATTGCCTACAATGCTATTAAAAATGAAATGCCCATGTCCGGATCGACTTAAAATATCAATCAACGTAATCTCATAAAACCATTTATAAAAACGTAAGCAGATTGCATCTTATATCGAATTGAGAAAAGAAGATAATAACCAGGTCACAAACGAATATAATAAAAATGAAATATATCTACCAAAAGTCAGAATCCAATTACGTGACGCGTACAAACATAGCGCTGTTTCCTTCAATTTCAAGATGGCCGCCGAACGTCAACTTTGGAACGATACAAATTACAATAATACCTGAGATTGATTTTCAATGATATTTTCTCTTCGTTCGTTATCTTTTTTGCGCTGATTTACATCTTTTTGTTATGTTTTGTTTGGTCTCTGTAGATTTCTTAGATTGTCTCGTCGATCGAGTGGTTGTTTGTACTGTTGAGTAGGGACTGGAGTGATTGGCGATAGGATATTATGTAATTAGGACCAAATATAAGTGAGTAAAGTGCGCGTCCGGTATACTTTTGCTTATTCTTTTACGGAATAAAAGGTTTGGTGACGATGACATTGTCTCAAAACGAAATTAGAAGTGACTAGGTTGCATATGATTAATATTGTATTTAGGACAATCTCTTTTTGATTCATAACATTTTAAATTTGGTATGATAAGTCGAATTAATTGTTTGTTAACAAAAACAACAACAACAGCCTATAAATGCCCACCGCTGCAAAGCCTCTTCTCACACGGAGAAGGTTTGAGCATTAATCACCACGCTTGCTCAATGCGGGTTGGCGATTACAAACTTATAATTTATTAGAAATTATAAGTCCCGGTTTCCTCACGATGTTTTCCTTCATTGTTTGTTAGTAGTGTCTAGATAATCTTAGAAAGTATATATAACTCGGAAAAACTCACATTGGTACTTGCCGTTGGTAGGTTTCGAACCCGCACCCTTATATGCATGAGAAGCGGGCATCTTTAACCACGACAATATATTTAATACTTAATGATAATATAATTACGCCTAGAAGGCCAGTGATCGTTTCATAATAAAAAAAATCACATCGAAATAAAAGCAATTATTAACATGAATATTAATAAAACAACAATGTAATTTCACGCAAATAACCTTAATATAAATGAAATAAACAGTAGAAAATGGAATCGGAACCCAATGAAATTCCAATGTACTTAAAAAGCGATTTTCAATATATTTCAACGGTAAAAGCAAATATTTCGGAACGAGTGCCAAATTGCCAATCTAGCAAAGTGTTGTGTCCACATCGAGCCGTGTTAAAGGACCCACTTAATTTGTGTCAACTGACGTGCCAAAGAACAGCTCAACATTGAAGAAAACACTTCAAATCTCTAAAATATAGATACAAACAGGATTTTAGATAAATTACTTAACATCACGCCTTTTATCCCCGAAGGGGTAGGCTGAGGTGCACATTACGGCACTTAATCTCACTGTACAATGTAACACCCACTTTTCACTATTTATGTTATGAGTCCCCTGTCATAGGCGGTGAGTATATTGCCATATAGCGGGCACATTTCCAGGCTCGGTGCTACTACTGAGGTTTTTACAAACCCAGTAATACTTTGCCCGACCCGGGAATCGAACCCGAGACCACTTGCTCGGCAGTTGCACTTGCGACCACTCGGCCAATGAGGCAGTCAAGACAGATTTTGTTAGCTGGTTGTTTAGTAGGCCGATTTTTTTCATGAAATTAAAAAAAAAATTGATCTTTGTGCTAGTTTTCTTCTTTCCTTCTTATTGAAACTAAAATGATTTTAAGGTATTACACACTTTTTTCTCTAGAAATAAATTATAACTTTGAATTATAGAAAATTCTCACTATTTTATTACTGTTCTGTTTTTTTTTCTAAGATTCGTTTGTAATGTAACTCGTAACAGTTTGGCATTTACAAAATTTATTACCACTAAAACCTTTTTTTATATAATTTCTTTATATTCTAAATTTGAAATGAGTAGAAGCGTAAAAAAATAAAATTAGAAAGGTACAGACTTCAATAAAAATAGGGACCATATGATTTTCGTAATCAAACATTATTAGTTTTCGTGTAAACGTAGTAACGAGAAAAATAAAAAGCTCGACTATACATTATACCCAATAGACAATAACTTTCACAACAACGAATGAGAATATTAACAAATAAATAAAAGAGCGATATATATCCTAAAATAAAAATACAATACATGATATAAATACACGTGATTTTTATCCGAACTCAAAACGAAAATTACAACGAACGGTATTTCACAGAATTACTCTCTTCATCAATATTCCGATCATGGTTTATTGCTCGACACGGTAGGTATACAAAAGTTCACAAACCTATCGTTAACTAGAATTCCACTTGCAAGCATAACAGTCTGAACAACAATGAACATGTCACTGTAGATTGGCGTAACTACTTGAATAATGATTTCCTCACAATGGGCCCTCATTCAGACCGAAAAAGTACCTTTATTTTTGTACCCAATCAGCCGACGCGATGTTGTAATGGCGGCAAAAACAGCCAATCAGAATGACGCATTTGCATTCTTGGTTGCTAAGACTGTGTGCGTCTTTGTAGTTTTACTTGACTTTACGTTTATTGTTCGGGTGGCCAGGATTTGTTGTTGAAGTTGGACATTCTCATTTAGGTTTATGTTTGCTGTTGTATCGAGACACATGAAATTCCTCAAATAGTAAAAAGTTAATTCCTTTGAGTGTTATGAATTATGAATGAATGAATTCTTAATCAAAACTGGCTACACGAACATATCAATAATATATAAACGTGAAAAAATTATGATTGCGAAAGGTACTATGAAATATAACTTGTCGACATTGTAACATCGATTTCACAGGTGACATAAATAAAGTTAATCGACTGCAAAATGAAATATAGAGGTATAAACAAGTGGATAACGATACTCAACAGATCCATCAATCAAGTTTCAAGGGTTGTTATTCATTGTATACTGTGTACTATGTATTTTATTTTGACAATTACGTCATTTATAAATCCTATTGTCATTCACAAGTTATCCAGTGAACTACCTAACACGCTGCCATCCCACACTTGAATGGCTAACTCTGTAATGATTTTTTAATGATACCATAATGACTGACAGGCGTGTACCTACCTATAGAACATTATGATTTATGAAAGTAACCATCGCGTGATAGGTGGAACCTTTAATACCTTTTCGACTGTTACGTTATTATTTTTGTTGTGTTGGTACACCTAGTTTGTATATAATTAATATACGAAGCGACGAGGATTAGTCTATAAAAAAACATTGTTCATTGTTACCCTGTTCGGTTTCGATATTTCGTAATTAATAGGTTTAATAGTGTTTTCATATGTTCGCGTTGTTTGAAATAATAATTAACAGTAGTTTATTGGTAAGATATTGTTTTGACGGGTTCGACATTCTGTTGGCACAGACGGTACCGCAAAACACGTAGACTTTTGATTTAGTAATAAATGGAATACATCAAATATTTTGATATTAATGTCTTGACCAAAAAAACTACACGAAATTATGTAGGTATTTATTTATTTGAATTGGATCCTTGCTGATAGTAAAATATACATGATATAAGATAAAACTCGAGTTTCCACGTAGTACCTACTAAATGTATAACTATAAAACTAACAACAAACATTTGTCCACAGATTTCATGTCCTTGGAACTGGTAGAAGGTTTTCCAGTACTCCTCGTCAATTATGGATCTGGCACGACCAGACTAAACAACAGTGTAGTCCACGTGGCTGATGGAAAGCCTCATTTGATCGAAATAGTTCTCATGAGAAGTTCTATAGAAATGTTCGTAGACAGATGTAAATTGTCTACGTGTATGAGCCTTGCTGCTCCTACGGGTCCAAGGGAGATTTTAAATGGTGAGTTACACTCCTACCTACTAGTTATTTTAGGTATTATATCATAATGCTATTGTTAGTTTGTGGAATAAAAGATAAATTAAATAAGATAAAAAGATTTAAATATAGTACTTTATTCTAGTCTGACTGGCAATTTTGAATATAAAATAAATATCAGAATATCATTGCAAAATATAATTGTGGAACCTACCAACGTCATTTAATATTTGAAATGGATTGAAATAGTTTATATTAAATTTCCAAGAACTCTATAGTCCCTGAAAATGTAATTTGTTATTCACTGAACATTAATAGTAATTAATGTTTTCTTAATTATATTAAAAGTTACAAAGCTTCATTCATGTTTTAGTAAATTTTAATAATGAATTTAATTGTTTTTCGTCATTACTTACCGAATTTACTTTAAAAAGCGAAGTTTAAAATATATTGTTAGCATGAACTAAATTCAGAAACCCTAACTTTGTAAGTTGGTTAAAACTTGTTAATAGTTTTAAATACTTAAGTCTTTTACATTTGTAGGTACTAATTTAATTACTAGTAGTTTTGTGTTACACTTACAAGTGAGATTTATTTTTGGGACCAGTTTTAATATGTTTTTAGATTAATTTGAATAACAGTCTGTTTCAAATTTTTAAATTTTGAGACCTTTATATAAACTATAATTATTATTATTTAAATGTAGTTTTTTTTTACTTTACACGCACAACTTTATTAAATTTCCAATAAAAACTTAAGTAATATTAAAATTAACTATTACTAAATTAATAATAAGATATATACAACTTAAGATTAAAATTATATAAAAGAAAAACAAAAACAAATAAATGTAGTTAAATTTAGTAATTAAATTATAATTAGAGACAGAGGTGCCTGTATACGTCATCTTACGTGTAGTGAATATTCTAATAATTTATCAATGGTTTGATTAATTTTTTATCTTACACATTTAATATTTATTAGAAATGTTATAAACGAATAATTTTGTCCACAGTAAACGGTCCACTGCAACTAGGAGGCTCCAGTATAGACCTCCAACACTTGGCTAGAACGTTCGGCTGGAAACACGTGCCAACCAATCAAAATTTCGTAGGATGCATCAGTAACTTCACATATAACGACTTTGTAAGTATTTTGTCACAGCCAAAACTTTATTAATATTCACATCGAAAATTTTGATGTTTCCTTTTCCATGAATCTACGAAATTGAATTTCGTTTATAATTCTGAAATATTAGTGGAAAATCCTCATTTTTTAGACTCATTGTCACCCTACATTTGTTCTAATTACTGTTCCGATTTTAAAATGCACGCGCCTGCACATTAAGAGAAAATAAACAAAGAATATTGAGCCAATTTAACATGATAACCGATTTTGTTTGAGAATTAGACCATATTTATTGACTTATATTACTATTTTATTTTGATGGATAGTGTCTTTACGTAGTCGGTCATAAAATGTATCAGATTTTATGTACTTTCATTCTTCTTTTATCACATCACACATCAACAGCCTATAAGTGTCAGCCAAAGGTCTCTTCTTATACGGAGAAGCTTTGAGCATTAATGACTACACGGTTGGCGCGGTGGCTGGGCAACTAGCTGCCGCGCAACGTGTCACGGTTTCCATTCCCGCACGGAACAACTCTTTGTGTGATCCACAGATTGTTGTTTCGAGTCTGAATGACATGTGTATGTGAACTTGTATGTTTGGAAACGCACACATGATACAGGAGAAATAGAGAGTGTGGGGCAACGTTTAAAAAAAAATTATCACCACGCTTGCTCAAGGCCGATTGCAGATTGCAAACTGCAGGCGTCCGGGGAAACAAATAATTCCTCTATTGTGTAATAATATAGCCCTTTATTCCGAACTTTTACAGTGTTTATTTTGTTTTATAAAATGTCCTTCAGTTCAGTGTGTCTTTTGACATAGGCCTCCTCCAGCTGCTTCCATTGCACTCTGTCTATTGTCTATAAAGGTCCCAAGGCTAAGCGAAAGTCGTCTTCACATTGTACTGAATCTAATTATTCCTTCTGTCCAATCTAGATGTACAACTTGGGAGAGCCGTCGTTACATCGCAATGCGGACCCCAGTTGCCAACGCAGCATGTTCACCGCCGTCACCTTCGGCATCGACACCAACTTCTTAGTAGCCATACTTGTCTGCATCGTCATATTAGCAAGTAAGTATTATTTAAACTGTTTAAATAAGTATTGAATTATGAAACAGAGATATTTCGACTTTATGGAGAACAAAATAAGGTTAAAGTGTATTTTTTTCTAGTTTTTGTTGGATTCCAATAAGTTATGACTAAGTCTAATGCTGCTTATGGAGAAGTTATGATTTCTTAGGCATTTTGTTACATTGATATAAAAACGTGTGGGTTTGTATTGCAATCTATCTACTGTTCCATTTTACAAAGAGAAAATCCTGATTTACTAATGGCTCAATTTATTTCCATTAAATAATCCCAACCTGGTATTGACACAAAAAGAATCATCTAAACACTGACAACACAAAATAATGTCCTTTTTATTTCAAATAGAATAGAATACCTACGTCCTACATTTACTCAAATCAGACAAAATCTATTTCACCCAAAGCTACTGGTTTGGACAGATAGACAGGTTTTTGTACAAATTCTATACAAAAAATGTTACAAGATAAAATTTTAGAATTTCCCAAAAAAGTTTGGAAAAATCCTTGTCACATCACATGCCTTACATAATAAAAATATTAACTTTTGCGCGGCAACGGCCGGCTTTGGGTGAAATCGGCATAATATTTTCATATACTTTTACTTTAATAAATTCATTTTAAAACTTTTTTCGACGTAATTTTATACGGAGAGGTCTCTAACTGACCCTAGGGGTGTCAACGGGTCACTTTTTAAAATACTAAATGTTTAAGATTTTTCTTTGACTTGCCATATTTTTAACAGTTTTGTTATGATTGATTTTTCTAGCAAACGAACTATATTATAATACTGTTCTGTATTTTTGAAGCAGTAGTAGTGAAGCTGGTCGCAAGTGCGACTACCGGGCAAGAGGTCTCGGGTTCGATTCCCGGGTCGGGCAAAGTACTACTGGGTTTTTTATAACTTCTCAGTAGTAGCACGGAGTATGGAATTGTGCCCGGTATATGGCAATAGGCTCACCCCCTATTACATGGAATCATAACATAAATAGTGAAAGTGGGTGTTACATTGTACAGTGGCATTAAGTGCCGTAATGTGCCTATCCTTCAGGGTATAAATATGTTTTTTATTCTTATTTACTCTGAAAACCAGCTTCTTTTAATACCCATCACCAATTTATCAACTTCAGAACCTAATCACCATATTTTGTTACAGTTCTTCTCCTAGCAGTGGTAGTACACCGCAGACGAGCTGATGCCTGGGCTGAGAAGGAACTAGACGACATAAGAGAGAACATCATTGCTTACGAAGACGAGGGTGGCGGCGAGGGAGACGCTGGATACGACCTGCATGTCCTCAGGCAGATGTATGATGGTCCACTGCCTGATACTGACACCTTCATGCAGAGTAGAGGTAAGAACTCAACATGTTTTTTTACAGCATTAGCCGGTAACCGAGCAGACGGATCACCTGATGTTTAGCAATCGGCGTCGAAACACCAAGGCGTTACCTTACGTTACCGGCCTTTTGGGAATTGGGAATTTGAAGATTGTGGAGGATTCGGGGATTCGGGAGACTAGGAAAGGGGTGTAATTGGGCCTCCAGTAACCTCACTCACACGATGAAAATTGTAAAATTTCACCCGCTCTTCTCGGCTCCTATTGATCGTAGTGTTTTAGAGCCTGTAGCCTTCCTCTTATCAAATTCGAACTAGTAGAACCGGGCTCTTTCGTAGCTGAACAAGGTAACTTGACCCTGTTCTACTGCTAATCTGTATGAGTCCTTCCCATTACATCGTCGTACAGTTACGCAAGTAAGCTGTCACCATAGTTAAAATATTTTGACTGAATTACAGCATTATTCTCATTTGCATAGATTTTTCTATTTTGACTATTTACTCGGTTATCTGGTTAGAATTAAAATGTCATTTAATTAAGACAGCTACGTCCTTATTATGCCCACTACTGCTCATACTAACTAATTCTTGGTCAGAGCTGTGTTCCAACTAGCCGTAACGAATTTATACTCGGTTAATTAAGGTAAACACGCTGTACAACTTGGAATCCCTGTTTAAAATATTTACTGTTCAGTGTATGTAAATACGAGTTGTACACCAAAGAAAATGTCAAAGAGATTTTATAAAACTACTGAATTCGGAATCCAAAATACGTTTTTCTTTATATCTTATTCAAAAAAGTAAACAATATTTGAGTATTAGCAGAATACGGCATCAAAATACCTAAAAATCTATTGCTTACACAAAATAAAGTATAGATTATATCTACATACAACGACCAGGTAAAAGTACACGGAAAAGAGCGAATATCATCAAAATCATCGCAATTCTAAGAAAGGAAAAGACATCTTCTATCGTTTAGTCTAAGAGCTAGTGAACACTCCAAATGGCCATCGAACGTAACAGAGTTTAGATTTAAGGCAATACTTTCGTAGAATTTTATAAAATACAGCAAAAATAAAGTTCTTCTTAGTAAGTAGTCAGTAGCCAGTAAGTAGTCACGACCTAGCAGTCATCAGTTCTGCACATCATCTTTTTTTAAAACCTTGTTTTGTATGATCTTTCCGCGCATTCAAAGATCAGTTTGTTATACTAGTCATGTACATCTTGATTTGTTATCTACATAGTATGTTCATTGTCTTACAAATTTCTAAACATACAAGACGAATTTTATATGGAAGGTTCAATAGCTCTTAGACTATATATTATTATATTTACATCAGATTTACCGGAATCCGCAAATCTCTGCTTCAATATAATTTACTGTCAAAAGCAGATTTCAGCAAAAAATAATAATGTAATGAGATCTAGGGTTCATTTTTAACCTGTTTTCGCCAGGTCAACGAGTTTGTGAATGGGTATTGAAAATGTGACCGGTATCATAGAGTATTTAGTTTGTTTTTTTAATGTCAATTCGTACTTTATTGAGCTTTTATATATTGATCTAAACGGTGATTCCTTTAGAATTTGCTATGGATTTCTTGTTAAATGCAGTTTTGCTAATTTTATAGAAGAATTTTTCTGCTTATGAATATCCAATTTAATATAAATATTTGACTCAGAATGATTGGAATAAAGGGGTGAGAAAGATCCCAGATTAGTTTTCAATTTTTAATCAGAACTGCACTGCCATGATTTTTCGTAATTTTAATTAAACTCAGAAATATGTAAACAAAATTTTTCATGTAGTTTATCAAACATACCTACACTAAATAAAAAATACTATAATACACAATAATTTACCTTCATTAATTCCCAATAACGTTCATTTTACAACAAATTTCTTCTTCCTTAGGTATGGTAGGCGCAGCGCCAGATATCTCAGGATTCCTGGACGACAAGAAGTCTGTCCTGGACCGGGATCCAGACATCACGCCGTACGATGACGTCAGACACTACGCGTATGAGGGAGACGGGAATACTAGTGGTTCTCTCTCTTCTTTAGCGAGCTGTAAGTATTGTTTTTAACCTTATAATTTGTACATTCATATTTGATTCATTTGTGCTATTTCTTCTGCATTTATTATTGGCGTTAGCTATCTGAGATAAATTATTGTGGTACACATAAAGTCAAAATTAAAATAGATACACTTTTCCAATCTCCTCATCACCTCCTTATTTTACATTCTAAAGATATTTACAGAAGATTTTACTTACCATGAAGGTTTATTGAATCTGGCAATGTGAATCTGGCACATCTCGTAGCCAGACTACATTATATTATTTAAATAAATCTTTATATCTAGATATTTAGTTTAAGGCGATTTTGATCGAGCATATTTAAAGTAGAATTGAAACCATTCACTTCTATTACTGAAACATTTTTCACAGCAAGTGAAAATATAAAATTTTCACAAAAATGTATTGTCGATAATGTTTTATGCACGCCCAACAAGATTGATTTTATGCTTGATAAAATCTTGCAGAGAGAACTAAAATATCAACGATGAATAAATCCGATTGATCGTCACTGATATTTTTTTCATTATAGAGAAAAAGTATTTTTTCTTTTTTGTAAAATTGCTACACAATTTTAAGATCCAAGCTTTGCATTACGAATTTAAGAATATTCTATGTATCGAAAAACCCAATACAATTTTACCATCTTCGAATGTAATCTTTTTAGACCTAACGCTCACCAGACTTACTTAGAAATCCTTTTTGATAAAACCTAATATTCGATCAAGCATTAATATTTTTCTAATTCCTTAGGTACGGACGATGGAGACCTCAAATTCAACTACCTACAAACATTTGGTCCTCGGTTCCGCAAGTTGGCGGACATGTATGGAGATGAGGATGAGGACCGGCCACACGAGGAGTCTTGGTGCTAGCGCCACGCTTGGCTCGTGTAGCCTCCTGACTGTCCAGGCCCTGTGCCAAGTGCTTGGTGAACCACCAAGCTCCATGATGCCTTACCGCTTAACAGCGTTTGATTTAAAAAGGTACTTGTGTTGCCAGTGACAATTATTATAACTCCCCACCGGATAACCCCTTTCATTGAAATTGACATTTTAAATTTGAATTTAGAACCATGATTGTGATATTGTGACCTCTTTTGACGGTTCGCTTTGGGATTGTATGAAGTTTGGCGGTTGATTCTTTTTTTATCTGTGACGGAATAATATTGTACAATATTTTTGACAGATGGAGTGACATTTATGTTTTTTTCTTTTTTTCTATTCTATTTAGTGCTGCAACTATTGTTTCAATTGTTTTTTTATGATTGTCATGTTCTTGTAATGTGATCTGTAGAAAATATGGCCTAATTCTTTTAAGGTAACCTCTTACTTCCTTCAGATGACATTACAGATTACTTATGATTTTAATATCCTTTACGAATTATACTGTGAAGTCTAATTATATTTATGTTTGGCATCACAACTTACTCGACTTGATTTTCAACTAAACATAATTCGAACTGATCCCTTAGCTACAATTTATTACAAAGAAAAAAAAAATGTGTCAAAAACAATTTGTGAATTAACAGCAGTATTACATTTAAAATACGAGAATTACATTTCAAAAAGTGGGTTCAATTGAAAACTGATTAATGTAAAAGCGAAGTGATAATCTTAAATGGTGGAATGTTCTTAGTAAATTGCGTTTTAAGGTAAATAATATGTATTCAATTATAATTGTATTCAAATAAATCACATTAAAGAAATGTTTTTTAAGAAAATGACTGATGTAACGTTTAGGCATTGTTGTAGATACGCCTACATTATTTCGACTATGTAATTTTTATATTGTAAAATGTTTAGGACAGAAATTGAGTGATGTATGACTTCTATTTAAGACTTTTATACGTATTATTCATTTAGTTTTTTAATAGTTCGGCCTTAGATGTTAGTTAGCGGTACTGGTTGGGATGGTCACACGCCTTGATAGTCGCCTCGCCTCTTTGGCAGCTGAATTCATTCAGTAAATTATTTAAAATGAATGTTAAATAATTTATTAAATGAAACATGTATTTATAAAGCTTTTTCCGATTGTGACATTTAGACGTCTGAATAAAACGCGCGTTCTTTAAACGTGAAGTTAGTCAAATATCAACCAATCTGAACATAGCTACAATTTCGAATCATTCGAAATTCGAAAACGGTTGAGGCTTGGCTTGAAGGGCAATTCCTACTTTATAATATTAAAGATGGAACGAAAGTGCCATTTTTTCTTATTTTTATTATAATTAGCCATACATACAGACGTAATATGTTTGAAAAAAATTTGTAACGGTTTCATAAAAAGGGCCTACGTATTGACTAGTGTTTTACACAAATTTTGTTATGCGATACAACCAATATGTGTGATTCTTTATACTTTTGTGTACGGTGCAAATTTATGTACCTTTAATTTTAATGAACGTGTAATGTTATGAATAGTTTCAAATAAATGTAAGTTCGTCTTAATTGGAATATAGTAGATTATATATATATATATATAAAAACGTGTAAATATGTACAGTGACGGATAAACATTGTGTGGAAACTTAATATTCAGTAAATTAACTTTTGTATGGTTAATCTTAGGCGAATATACAAGGTGTCTTATCATTATGCATATCAACGAATTGTAATATTAAAATTATTCCCTAATCGGATCCGTTGTTTGGACAAAGTTTTCAATGTGACATATGCCTATGTGTAATATCCATAATATTATAAATATCCTTAGCATTTAACTAACTATAGCTACGAATAAATATCCTCTATTTATTTCGGACCAATAAAAACCTTTATCCATTTGTATCCACAAAATTTTTAGTTGAATACTAGTCTGCCAACACGTTCACCACAGACAATTCGAGCTATGTAGTTTTTTTTATTATTGTTTAATTTAGTACGATGGAATGATATTCCGTTTTGTGCGTAAAATGAACAAATTTTATTGGAAAATAGTTGCATTATTCTATTTAGACGAATTCTTATGTTTTTTGTGTCCATAGATTATAATTATTTAGTCGTTTCGTTCGCTTAATTGATTAAAAACTTTTTTGTTATTGATGTTGTTTGTAATTAGTTTTTAAGTAGGCACAGATTAAAAATAGTACTGTCATGTACTTCGATTTAGGTTTATTTTTTTATAATTTTGATACCGATCCTATGAGCTGTTTACGTATGTATTTGATTTCGTATATTATTTTATGCTGCCGTACGTATTTGAAAATAAATGTTAATTCCTCCCTTTATTTTGAGTTTGCAATTTTGAAACGAAAATCCTTTACAGATTTGAATTTTTTAATGTTGTTTTTCATGATTTCGTTGAAACCATTTGATATGGAAATACAACAAATAGGTAACTAATATTTGTATTGGTGGACCCTGTTTAAACATGTATGATTTTTTACTATTCCCAGAACGTAGCTTTGTAATAGGTTATTTTTTTGATGAATTTTCCTAGTTAACTTTTTGAAGATTATTGTGTTTTGGTACTTTTCTAGTATCGAAACACATTATTCCTCAAAAACAATAAAATAGTTAAGAAACGGTGTAAAAAGTAACTTTGATGACATTCCAATATACATACGTTATTAAAAATGTAATATTTAATGATCAATTACTCGTACTTAGGCATTGTCGGTGGACATTATTCAAAATTGGAAATAATTTTCAAAACTGGCCACCCACAAATAAAACACTGCCATATATAAAAATGTAAGTATAAGGACGCTTTTAAAAACTTTTTTTAATTTATTGACTTAAATACGAGGTTAATTTAAATGTCAACTTTAAGGGATTAAGTGCCTTCTGTTCTTATGAACATTATAATATTTTAATACATATTTTTTTGAATTTCATTGTACCTCTCATAGGTAACTGCAGTAGATTTTCGTTTATTAGTCACTTGCATTAATGAATTAAGTGAAAAAAAATTATGTTCTTTTTATAGTATTTTTATTTTGACTTTTCTAGAAGAAGAAATTAATATCTTAAACATTTAGTTAATATTAATTCATTTATTTTCAAGTGACTAGAAAGGATAGGTGTCCATTCGACGCGGCTCAAAAGCCTTGAATCTGCACCCATCTTTTATCTATGGCGTTTTACTTTTTAAGCGCGTGATAATCTTGTAACTGCGATAAATATCGTTTTTATAAGTAATTGTATAATAGATCGACCATATAAGTTTATGTACCTAAGTAAAGAGTATGTGTACCTAATTATCAAAGTAAAGATGGATGTTTTACGGTAAAGCAGAGAGCGACTGATGATTGTCATATTACTATAGGATAGCTTGGACTTTGTTACATAGACATAAGTATTCGAGGTCGATATTGGAATAAACGAAATGAAATAGATTTTTTGAGTTTTATTCATCATCATTTTCATCAACACCATCAACAATAAATAGCCTGTGATGTCGGACTACTGGACTATCCAATAGGGATGATGCCAGGGTATTAAATTAAAAATCTAATTACTTCGTCAGTTACGCAATGAAAAATATTAGACACATATTTTTTTATTTTGATGTATAATAAAATGATACTTAGATATAACGAATCAAAGTTTAGGAGTGGGGGCTAAAACGTCATTTTTACATATAAAATGTACATAGAAGTGATGTCACGCGACATTTCAAATCAATATATCGTCGAAAGTATTCGTTTCTGTAAAAAAATAAAAAACACGGCTCAGACGGACATTAAAATAAAAAATAGTCATCTACCCTATTGAGCCTCCTTGACGGCGGAGATACACAATGTTTCACGTTAGTATTCTACGAGGCCGTGGTATAACTGGTTGATTTGTGCCGAAGCATGACTCTTCTACATAAAATAACTTAACAATACTAGACATAAAAATAAAAATCAGTTTAAAATAAGCAGACGAAGTCATGGATACATAATAAAAATCGCTTTAAGCTTCCTTGTGCGAACTGCTAAGGAGTGGAATTCTTCTGTGAAGGGAAATTTCTTTTTAAAATATGAACTAGCGTTTATGTTTCTATTGAATACTAGCTTCTGCCCGCGACTTCGTACGCGCAATCCCATTTTCCCCCGTTCCCGTTCGTGATTTTCGGTAAAAAGTAAAAAAAAAAATTTGGTTAAAAAGTATCCTATGCCTCCTGGCTCTAAGCTACCTCCCTACCAATTTTCAGCCAAATCTATTCTGCCATTCTTGAGTTATAAGTGGTGTAACTAACACGACTTTCTTTTATATATATATAGATATATAGATAAAACAAACGAGATCTTATGTGTGAAAAAATCAAAAATATGAATTTATTATAGGGCAATTTTCCATAAAAACAAAATAAAAGGTCTTGCAAAAGTCGTAAATTTATTTTATACTAGCTGAGCCCGCGACTTCGTCCGCGTGGAATACAGCTCCTCCCCCGTAGTTGATACCATGATAATATGTAGTCTATATGTTGACCCGACCTGTTAGTAATATTCATGCAAAATTTGAAGTAAATCCATGCAGCACTTTTTGAGTTCAACCCGGACATACATACAGACAAACAAACAAAAATTCTAAAAACCATATTTTGGTTTTGGTAGGTATCGACTGTAGATCACGCCCAAAGCATTCTTTAAAAAAAATATTCGATGTACAGTTTTCACTTTCCTACGATTTTATTATATATGTGTAGTAACTACTTGATTAAAAGTAATTACCACTTACCACCAGGCGAGATAGTGGTCAAACGTGGACCCATCAAATATTTCAGTTAAAATAGGACTTAAAAAGCAACTAAGCGAATTTAACGTGCATAGACCTTCTGATTACACCCTCAAAGAAATAACAGGCGTATATTAAGTTTATTAAAGTCCTACAGCAATCTAGAACATGTACAAACAATAACAATATAGTACCTAAATACACTATATACATAAAATAACATCGTTATACCCACTCTACATATACTTAAGAAGATTCAAAGCATCTAAATTATGTCACAAAACATAACTTAAATGCTTACAATCTTCTAAACAATTTATATTAAACGAAAATTAGGTAGGAGACACCGGTTTCAGTGTCCAGTATAACCTGAACTTTGGAAATGTAGTTCGAGAGTGTATTGAGAGGTTAGGTTATAATGGTTTTCTTGATTTGATATTCTAAAACTTACCGACAGTTAGGTAGGTAATATCAGTTTTATTTACGCGTGTAGTGTATCTAAATACTATTTATGAGATTACTCCATCTTGGTTTTACCAGAATATTCCAAAAATCCTACCTGCTTTATTGTTTTTCATGTTCTTTTCTCGGTACGTTGCTAACACCGTATTCAATTAGATTTACCCAACTTTAAGCAAAAGGATATTCGGTTTATTGGTTCAGTTAAGCTAAGTAAGTTGTAATCTCATTAGTTACTTTACTTTGTAAATGACTTCCGTGGAAATAAGATATAATCTGTCAAACACCAAGCGGTCACCGGTGACCGCTTGGTGTTTGACAGTTTAAAGAACTTATGTAGGTACCCAGTTCGGCAGTAACAATCACAATGTCAAAAAGTCATTACTACATTATTACAGTGAAACCTGGTTAAGTGAGACATCAAGGGACCTGCAATGTCGTTTCACTTATAGAGGTATTCCACTCACCCAGTGTCTCAGATATACAGGTATAAATAAATATCTGTCTCATTTACAGAGGGTTCCATTAATAGAAGTGGACTTGGAATTACGTGTGGAATTTGTGGGTAGAATAAGAATGAGTAAACAAACAATGTTATCTCAGTTACAGAGGTTTATGCATATAAAATTTATTCGTTGTCTCAGTTATAGAGGCAACTATGGTGATAAATCGAAAGAAAAAATCCCAGATATAGAGGTTTACTTCGTCCCACTAACAGAGGTAATTCAGTGCCAAAGTGTTGGGACCTCAGCATGAGTTCCAGTTATGGAGGTTTCTCACTTATCCAGGTCCCACTTAACCAAGTTTCACTGTACTACTAATACTTTATACTAATAATGCAAAGTTGCTTTTCTGTTTGTCTTTATGTATGCTTAGATCTATAAAACTAAGTAACGGATTATGATGCCATTTTTTCGAATAGATAAGAGTGATTCAAGATGAAGGTTTATAATAATTCATTAATAATATAGTAGAGAAACACTTCAAATAGGTAATTAAAAATAATTTGAAATGACAGCTCTCGGCATAGACAAAATCGAAAGTGTCGCCATCTATTTTAATTTATACCTGTTCTAAGTAGGTACTTCGGGACAGATTCACAAATCTAAAGATTATTTTGTCGAAAGGTCAACGGTACTAAAATAAGATCGTAGTAATAAGAAATGTATGGACTACAGAATTCTCTGTGACCTTTGACGAGAATTCGATCTCTCGAAAATGGATGATGGTTAAGTGGCTAGCGATGTCATGTACCTATTTTAAATTCTGTATAGTGACGTCACTACTTAGTTTAAAGGCGATTCTATTTGATACATGGAGATAAAACGTTGACAGTTCGCTCGATGAAATGTAACTTTTTACCGTTACCTATGAAACTCGGTTAAACATAAGATTCAGACTGCGAATTGTGTAAAACGCCTGGTAAAAAAAAACGGAGGACTATACAAAAAAACCCTTGGTATACGTATATTTCAGAATACCTTCTCTCAGTGGCTTTGGCCGCGGTCCCGTTAGAAAAGAGTAGCCTATGTATGTGTTATCGCCGCCCGACCAGAACCAGACCCGAACGTACGGCGCGTAACGTTCCGCGCTCACCTCAAAGAGCCATCAGACTACCACAGATGGGGCCCAATAGGGCTGATGCCGATACGGCGCCGCGAAAGACTTAACCGGTTACCCTCGGTAATCGCCATTGCCATTGCCATTGCCATATACCGGGCACATTTCCCGACTCCGTGCTACTACTGAGATTTCTTTTAAAAACCCAGTAATACTTTGCCCGACCCGGGAATCGAACCCGAGACCCCTTGCCCGGCAGCCGCACTTTCGACCACTCGTCTTAATTATCTAATAAAAAGATCCCCATTCGGGGATAAAAGACGTGATGTTTTGTTATGTTATGTTTATTTGTCGGTATGACATTTTTTGCTTTGAGTCCTACCATCCATAAATGGCGTGTTTTTCAAATCAAAAAGCACATTGACAAAAACAATGTCTGCCTTTGAAATACAATAGAAACTCGCAACATCGCGTTTGCGCACCAATGATTTATTTTACACCTTCGTTTTACATTTTAATTAACGTTTTGTTATACCGCATATCAAGGTAACCTAAATATTATTGTGAACTTTACTCCTTTATTATTAGAGTTCGAAATGGATTTTGGTAGGGGTAGGTTGTTTTGCTGTTTTGTCTAAAGTTTAAGAACGTAAGTTGAGTAAGGTGAAAAGTGTAGATAGATCGGGACAGGCGGGTGTTTCGACTGGACATTTTTATGTGAGTTTAACACGAATAGTCTCTTGTGTGTTTGTGGGCGGTTTACATAGGATGAGACTTCGATTATTGCGTATAGATATTTTTTTTCTGCCTGACTGTCTCATTAGTCCAGTGGTCGTAAGTGCGCCTGCTGGGTAAAGTGGTCTCGGGTGCGATACCCGGGTTGGACAAATTATTAGGTACTGAGTTTATTTAAAAAATCTCTAAAATATAAGGCGTACTATTTTCATTTTATTCAAAGTCAAAGTTAAAGCATTTATTTCAATTAAACCATAATTTGGTACTTTTGAAACGTGAACAAATACAAAATAAATAATAGTCTGTCAGTCAATCCGTCAGGTGCTTATTCCAAAACGTAGATTCGAATGGAGAAGAACGAGATAGAAACTCCATTCGTTACTCTTTTAAAAAGTATGATATACAATGTGTCTGTTCTATTTTATACGTAACCTACAGCCCAGTCAGTCCCGAAGTCTATTTAGTCACACTTCAGTTAAATTTACTATCGTGCATGATATTATAAAACAATTTCTATCATTACCCATCATCATAGAGCCGTGGTGGCTTTCCATGCATAAGAAGGCGGGTTCGAAACCTACCAACAACCAATGTGACTTATTCCGAGTTATACGTACTTTCTAAGATTATTTAAACACCACTGACAGACGGTGAAGTAAAACATCGTGAGGAAATCTGGACTTATAATTTCTAATTATAAGTTTGAAATCGCCAATCCGCATTGTGCAAGCGTGGTGATTAATGCTCAAACCTTCTCCGTGTGAGAGGCTTTTTGTCAGTAGTGAACACTTAAAGGCTGTTCTTGATAACCCATAAAATTACGCGGCAAGTAAATTACACACAGTAGTATATTTTCTGAACGACCGTTGTTCCTGATTCCTGTCACACTATATCTGATGGTTCTACCACTTGCCACTACATTTAAGCGGATTAAAGCTTTAGTGTAATTTGGATCACCAACCGATTACTTAATTAGGGGAGGCCTTTGTTCGGCAATGGACGTTTTCCGACCGATAATGATAATGATGAATTTTAATCATGAGAGTTAAACATATGTTAAACATCAACAGCCTGTGGCAGTCCAGTGAACTTAAGGCCTTCGCTACAGAGCCTGCCATAATTTTCACGCTTCGCAGATGGATTCGAGATTGCCAGGATCCAAGGTCCAGGTTTACCAGAGAGTGCTGTGGCACAGAATATATCAAATTCAAATAATTTTATTTGTAGATATAAGTAACAATAGATATTACAAGATTTTTGTTAGGTTTCTTAAAAGTTATCTATCATAACATCACGCCTTTTATCCCCGAAGGGGTAGGCAGAGGTGAACATTATGCCACTGTACAATGTAACACCCACTTTTCGGGTTCTCGGGTTCGATTCCCGGGTCGAGCAAAGTATTACTGGGGTTTTTGAAAATATGCAGTAGTAGCACGGAGTCTGGAATTATGCCCGGTATATGGCAATAGGCTCACCCCCGATTACATGGGACTCATAACATAAATAGTGCCATATACCGGCCACATTTCCAGACCCCGTGGTCAGACTCAGACTGAGGTTTTTCGAAAAACCCAGTTATACATTGCCGGACCCGGAAATCAAACCCGAGACCCCTTGTCCAGCAGTCACATCTATATCTAGCAATTATATTCCATAGATATTTTGATAAGTAAGTATTACATGCTTAATGGGTGCAGTGCATTAGACTTCGATTAAAATATTATTCTGAGGCTTCAGACGACCCTGCTGGTTACTGTGGGTTCAGCTAGAACCAGGTACGTAACCGTCCGGTCCGGTCCGGAACCAGGAACGGGGTAGTTTTTAGTTAGTCTAACAGTTTCTCTCGCCTCACCCACAGCTGGAGATGTCATTGGATGATTTGCTCCAATATTGTTAGGTCGCTATAAAAATTATTACTTACCTACTTAAAATATTTTTAGTTCTTATGTAGTTATATAATAATGTAGAAACCTTAATTACTTCTAATTTCTTATATTATAGCCGCCACAATTTTACCATGCGTTTAGTAATGTAGTAAACTTATTTTTTTTCTTTTAAAAGGATCGGATTAACGCAACAGTTTCATGTTCTTTGGCATACAAATGCGACCTGATTACGGATTTTGCATACTCCATAATGTTGGATTAAAATAATTTATCACGCAACACACTCCCTACTGGTCATTACGGCCACGTTTGTTAATTGTGTTTGTAATTAAGGAATTACTTGCACTAGGAGTTTCAAGAGGTCAGTAGGGGTGTGGAATAGAACACAGTATTATTTGCCAATTATTAATCTTTTATTCTTAAGGGGGAAATCATCCAATGACGCCTTCCACCTCACCCAAGACAAGAGGAGTCGTTGGAGTGTCCGGCTATACTTTTCTTTTTTAAAAAACGTTGCCCCACATCAGGATTTTCTCCTGTGTCGTGGGTGCGTTTACATACACACAAGTTCACATACACAATGACACCCAGACCAGAAACAACTATTTTTGGATCACACAAAGTGTTGTTCCGTGCGGGAATCGAATCACGCGAAAATCGCGACACGTTGCACGGCAGCCGGTTGCCCAGCCACCGCGCCAACCGTGCAGACTCGTATCTGACTAAAATCCATCCCGTTCCTTCTGCTTCGAGATGAAGCCTACTGAACCGTTAGGTTGCAGCTCCGGGTCATGCATCAGCATGTTCTTACTGGTATAATAAACTGGTATAATAAACTGGTATAATACCTTAGCAGCCAAACGTATTAATCGACTGAGCTGTTAAAAGGTAAAGAAAATACATGGAAAATCGTTCTGAACCTGGAACTACATGTTTAGGTTTACTACTTCTATAAATGTGTCCACATAAGAAAAGCCAACAATCCTTACTAATATTACAAATCGGAAAGTGAGTTTGTTTGTTTCTTTGTTTGTTCCGCTTTCACGCCGTAACTACTAAACCGATTGCTTTGATTTTTTGCAGACGTAAAGTTTGAAGTCCGGATTAAATAATAGGGTACTTTTTAACCCGGAAAAATTTGATATTCACGAGGGAAAACAAAGTTATTGGTATAGATGGCGCTGTGTGTATTGGTATATGTCACATAGGCTACTTTTTATCCTTTTGTGACACGAGTGAAGCCGCGGGTAAAAGCTAGTATGACTATAAAGTACAGTGGTAAACACCAACATTGAGTCCAATCAGACCCAATCCCAAAGTAGTTAAGCGAAAATCCAGGAGAAAGTAAGTAACTGTACCAATATTGTGAACGAAACTAGGCGATAAAATGTCCATTAAACAACCTAACCTTACTATTAAACAGCACTATGTTTTATCCTAAATAACCCCCAAACTTAAATACTGGTTTAGCTAACTATTTTGCAGTGTTTTAAACTTGAACAGTTAAGGCCTCTTGGTTACGCCAATGTCCTTATTCCGGCCTGTTCCGAATGAAGATGGTTTGAATTTTAGCGAATAGGCGTCGTTTGAGAGTTTGGAAACTTTTGAAATTATAATAAGTCACTGAGATAGCTCATGATAAGATAAGCGATATCGATGGTTTCTTGCAATTGGCTACCATTAAGTGAAATGATCATTTTAAGATTAACTCATATGAGTGTTATTCGGTTTTACTTTGGTAAAACCTCTGCCTCTGACTGCCTCATTGGCCGAGTGGTCGCAAGTGCGACTGCTGGGCAAGAGGCCTCGGGTTCGATTCCCGGGTCGGACAAAGTATAACTGGGTTTTTAACAAAAATTTCAGTAGTAGCACGGAGTCTGGAATTGTGCCCGGTATATGGCAATAGGCTCACCCCCTATTACATGGAACTCATAACATTAATAGTGAAAAGTGGGTGTTACAGTGGTGGCATAATGTATGTACACCACTGCCTACCCCTTCGGGGATAAAAGGCGTGATGTTATGTTATGTTTAGTAAAACACCAAACTGTCACATGCGACTCAAACTTGGTAAAAGACATGTTCATAGTACAAAAACGACACCAAAAAGCGTACTAGTCTAGAATCTTAGGCATTCTAACACAGAATAGGTACGTCAGTTGGCGCGTCGCCAAATTCCAGCCAGAGTCTTAGGCAGACTCAAAAGTGTGTATTTTCACAGCTCATTGACCAAAAACGTCCAAAATCCACGTCAATAAAATTGTTTCAATATCATTACTTAGTTGCTTTGTGTTAGGATTTTAGAAGAAACCTTATTAGGAAGCATTTTCTTGTCCAATTACCTCGTCCAGTGTATATTTTTGTGGTGATTCTGATTTAGATTAATTAGTTTATGATCGTTCGAAAACATTATCGATATATCTATATATATAAAATTCAAAGGTGATTGACTGACTGACTGACTGACATAGTGATCTATCAACGCACAGCCCAAACCGCTGGACAGATTGGGCTAAAATTTGGAATACAGATAGATGTTATGACGTAGGCATCCGCTAATCTATATATATAAAATTCAAAGGTGATTGACTGACTGACTGACTGACATAGTGATCTATCAACGCACAGCCCAAACCGCTGGACAGATTGGGCTAAAATTTGGAATACAGATAGATGTTATGACGTAGGCATCCGCTAAGAAAGGATTTTGATAATTTCCACCCCCAGGGGGGTAAAAAAGGGGATGAAAGTTTGTATGTAACTTTGTCAGTTTTTAACTGATCGGGTTGAAATTTGGCATGCAGATAGATGTTATGACGTAGGCATCCACTGTGAAAGGATTTGGATAATTTCCACCCCCAAGGGGGTAAAATAGGGGATGAAAGTTTGTATGAGACTTTGTTAGTTTTAAACCGATCGGGTTGTGATTTGGCATGCAGATAGATGTTATGATGTAAGCATCAGCTGTGAGAGGATTTTGATGATTTCCACCCCCAAGGGGGTAAAATAGGGGATGAAAGTTTGTATGAGACTGTCAGTTTTAAATCGATCGGGTGTAAATTTGGCATACAGATAGATGTTATGACGTAGGCATCCGCTGTGAAAGGATTTTGATAATTTCCACCCCCAAGGGGGTAAAATAGGGGATGAAAGTTTGTATAAGACTTTGTCAGTTTTACACCGATGCGATGAAATTCGGCATGCAGGTAGATGTTATGACGTAGGCATCCCCAAGTAAGGATTTTGATTATTTCCACCTCCAATGGGGTAATGTAGAGGATTAACGTTTGTATGAAGCTTTGTCAGTTTTACACCGATCGGTTGATATTCGGCGTGCAGATGGATATTATGACGTAAAACGTCCCTTTAGAAAGGTTTGTTGAAACATTCCCCAAAGTGGGTAAAATAGGGGGTGAAAGTTTGTATGATACTTTGCCAGTTTTAAATTGATCGGGCTGAGACTTTGCATGCATAAAGTTGCTATGACATAAGTATCTCATTAGAAAGGATTTTGATAAATTCCACCCCTAAGGGGATAAAATAGGGAATGAGAGTTTGTATAAATCTTCTTAGCCATTGAATTTAGAATCATTGATCTTTTTGAATTAAATTCGGTAAAACGATGATTTGGGACCTGGGTAACGTATGATAGTTTTTTCACAGATGTCTCACAAGAACGGGAACTATGCGTCAATGCCCCAGGACTCTCTAACTCTTAACCACTGAACTTATTCTAGAGAGATTAGGTACAACAATAGTCGATAGAATAGTTTTTATTACTCAAACCTTACGTGATCGGGCACTGTACTGGTAAGATCCCTGCGGGATTATTTATTTATTGAAACTACGATAAAACATTTCAAAATAGGTAAATCTTACTTGGGCACTGAATTGATTCTGGTTAATTCTGTCAGAAGTCATTAATCTACGCGGACGAAGTCGCGGGCAACAGCTAGTCTATATATATAAAATTCAAAGGTGATTGACTGACTGACTGACTGACATAGTGATCTATCAACGCACAGCCCAAACCGCTGGACAGATTGGGCTAAAATTTGGAATACAGATAGATGTTATGACGTAGGCATCCGCTAAGAAAGGATTTTGATAATTTCCACCCCCAGGGGGGTAAAAAAGGGGATGAAAGTTTGTATGTAACTTTGTCAGTTTTTAACTGATCGGGTTGAAATTTGGCATGCAGATAGATGTTATGACGTAGGCATCCACTGTGAAAGGATTTGGATAATTTCCACCCCCAAGGGGGTAAAATAGGGGATGAAAGTTTGTATGAGACTTTGTTAGTTTTAAACCGATCGGGTTGTGATTTGGCATGCAGATAGATGTTATGATGTAAGCATCAGCTGTGAGAGGATTTTGATGATTTCCACCCCCAAGGGGGTAAAATAGGGGATGAAAGTTTGTATGAGACTGTCAGTTTTAAATCGATCGGGTGTAAATTTGGCATACAGATAGATGTTATGACGTAGGCATCCGCTGTGAAAGGATTTTGATAATTTCCACCCCCAAGGGGGTAAAATAGGGGATGAAAGTTTGTATAAGACTTTGTCAGTTTTACACCGATGCGATGAAATTCGGCATGCAGGTAGATGTTATGACGTAGGCATCCCCAAGTAAGGATTTTGATTATTTCCACCTCCAATGGGGTAATGTAGAGGATTAACGTTTGTATGAAGCTTTGTCAGTTTTACACCGATCGGGTTGATATTCGGCGTGCAGATGGATATTATGACGTAAACGTCCCTTTAGAAAGGTTTTTGAACATTCCCACCCCAAAGTGGGTAAAATAGGGGGTGAAAGTTTGTATGATACTTTGCCAGTTTTAAATTGATCGGGCTGAGACTTTGCATGCATAAAGTTGCTATGACATAAGTATCTCATTAGAAAGGATTTTGATAAATTCCACCCCTAAGGGGATAAAATAGGGAATGAGAGTTTGTATAAATCTTCTTAGCCATTGAATTTAGAATCATTGATTCTTTTTGAATTAAATTCGGTAAAACGATGATTTGGGACCTGGGTAACGTATGATAGTTTTTTCACAGATGTCTCACAAGAACGGGAACTATGCGTCAATGCCCCAGGACTCTCTAACTCTTAACCACTGAACTTATTCTAGAGAGATTAGGTACAACAATAGTCGATAGAATAGTTTTTATTACTCAAACCTTACGTGATCGGGCACTGTACTGGTAAGATCCCTGCGGGATTATTTATTTATTGAAACTACGATAAAACATTTCAAAATAGGTAAATCTTACTTGGGCACTGAATTGATTCTGGTTAATTCTGTCAGAAGTCATTAATCTACGCGGACGAAGTCGCGGGCAACAGCTAGTTTGTATTATAATTTTCGGGACACTTACTAACGGGACAAACACGTAAGTCCCCTAGAATGGCTTGAAAGTAGTCGAGTTTCCTGTCGAACAGTTACGTGAGTAAGCCGAAAACATTATTAAAATACAGGGTCAATAGTTTTTATTGCTCTTTAAATTATTAAAAGAAATATTCATTATTAGGTACTTATATCCAAAATACCAATATTGACACTATATAATCAAATATTGACACAAAGTAATTATAATAATATTACAAATGTAATAGATACATAAACAAAGTTGGTGTGGAAAATAACTTAGTAAATACCTAAATATAAAAAGAACAAAATATTTTATGAAAATTATTAGGTATGTTATAACCAAACGAAATATGAGTAAAAAGAGAGAAGGCTATCGACACACACATTTATTACTACTTCAATTGTTTTACAAATTCGCGGGCTCCGCCTCGCACATAGATCATCTATCACCACAGACTATACTATGACCATAGAATACACCACAAATACACAACAAAAACAATCATTCGTAACGTTTGTAACTATTTAAATTATTTTCCCGTTAATGGCGGCTGTGTAAAAGCGCGGCAACTTGTCGAACTGTCATTGATCTGTCACTGTCTAACAATAGAGATGCACCACAACGCAATATCTGGCGCGCTCATTTAACGATTCAATATCAGGCGTTGCATTTCAACAGGATAATACAATTATCTTTCACCACTGTAAAACCTACTGGAAATGTTTTCTTTCCATTATTTTTTCATGACTAAAGAGTAAGTAATGAGTCGAAATACATAATAACAACTCTTCAAGTTGATTGTACTCAGTGTAACATTAAAATGCAATTCTATATTCGAATTTCAAAATAATTGCATGTCCAGATACGTTTTTTAAAAGTGTTGCCAGTCATCATTGCATTAAAACCTCTTTAACAGACGTTTTGGTCTTAAAAACTATCTATAAATATCCATTTCAGTAACTAAGCAATAAAATGACATGTTTCAACAACCCACAAAACAGTTTAACGTTCCCAAAAGATGTTTTAGATCGCAATAAATAGAAAACTTGTATCTATTCGCTGACTGCATCGTCTAGACGTCTTCTGTGTTTAAAGTTAGCGAATTTGAACACTGCTACACGTCAGACTAAACAAACCATTATAAACTGAACGTTCAATGTGTGAAACTTTCATACAAACCAAGGCCAGGATATACTGGATTAGTTTAGGTTGATGTGTAAAGCCATGTGTACCTACATGAGTATTATTTTGCTGCAAGGACCAAAGGACAGATGTAATCCCTGCTTAGGTTAGAATTTGTGGATACTACATTTGGTATAACAAATTTTAATAGGTACTATCAGTTTTCAGCTTTTGTATTTTGATGTGTGCTTATTTACTTGTCGTTGTTGTTGTACAATTTAATGATAAAACATCGTTATCACATTCTTACTGTTCTCTCAAGCTACTTGGGGGTCCGCAAAAACTTTTTAGTAAATATTGTCCCATACTAGGAATTTCCTATGTGTCATGGGTGCGTTTTTAAAGTGTGGGAGAGCCATGTTTCGGCACGAATGGGCCGGCTCGACCGGAGTGATACCACGGCCTCACAGAAAACTGACGTGAAGCAATGCTTGCGTTTTGTTTTGTCGTGTGAGTGAGGTTATTGGATGCCCAATTACGCTCTCCTCACCTCCCCAATCTCTCCAATCCCTGAATCGCTAACAATCCTCAAATTCCTAATCCCTAAAAGGCCGGTAACGCACTTGTAACACCTCTGATGTTCCGGATGTCCATGGAAGACGCTGATTGCTTACCATCAGGTGATCCGTTTGCTGGTTTACCGGCTTATCCCATAAAAACACAAGAATAGCTCCGTGCAAAACTCAAACCCGCTAGTCGTTGGATGGCATCTGGTAATCCAGCCACCGCACCAATCGTGCAGTTCTTTTTCTAGTCTCCATTATCAGACATCATTCTTTTCCCTTTCATATCTTCACACATCCTACCGATCTTTCTTTGATCATCCTCTCTACATTTAACTCAGCCTCCCGCTTTTGTCACTCGATTTTCATCCTTAAACTACTAAACAATATTTAGCATAATTCCTTAACTCCTGGGATATGCAGCAGTGATATTCACCGTGACGACCGCTAACCACACGGGAGCGTCTCTTGAAGACACAGTTACCGTCTACTACAACCAGCTTTTGTCTCGAGTCGACATTATTGTATCATTATTTCAGTTAACTCAAGAATATTTTACGCTGAGTGGGATATTTAATACTAGCTGAAAGATATAGTTTACATTTTATTTAAGTCTTAGTAAGACTTTATAATGAATGCCTCGTTGGCCGAGTGTTTGCAAGTATGACTGCCGGGCAAGGGGTCTCGGGTTCGATTCCCGGGTCGGGCAAAGTATTACTAGATTTTTTCGCAAAATCTCAGTAGTGGCACGGAGTCTGGGATTATGCTCGGTATATGACAATAAGCTCACCCCCTATTACATGGGACTCATAGCATAAAATAGTGAAAAGTAGGTGTTTCATTGTACAGTGGTATTAAAGTGCCGTAACGTGCACCTCTGCCTACCCCTTCGGGGATAAAAAGGCGTAAAAATGTTAATCTTTTTAAGAAAAAGTTTCCTTCTAGAAGCAAATCAATGGACGAGCATGGATAAAGAGGTATGAATGTAGATGAAGCGAAATAGGTATATCGGAATCGTATACCTAGTTCATAGTCATTACTGAAATAATCCCTGATTGTGGTACCAGATGCCAAGATGTGACGAAAGTCTTCATTATCAAGGAAGTATGTATGGGTCATACTAGATTGCATACGCGCGCATCATGGAGTCATCAGACCACCACAGATAGGGATCCACGATACGGAGCCGCGGAGGGCTTAACGGGTTGCCGGGGCTCCGGCTTGCAGTGCAGGTTTTTAGTCTGTAAGAGTCTGACACTGCCTCTCGCCTCACCCGGGCAGGAAAAGTCATTGGACGACCCCTCCCCCCAAAGAGGAGTCATAGCTGCATTGCTGGGAAGCTATCAAGTGTGTTGTCATTTCTTTCCGAAACACCGTACCTGGCTGCCTGGTTTCCACTTTGCGTTTACAACCACAATAAAACACTGTTATTCCTGACCTACAAATAGTTACATACTTGATATCATCCAAGCTACCCCACAAACTAACTTATGTGTTCACATAACAGAGTTATTACGGTGTAAAATACTGTTTATGCAAATCCTTTTATAATTTGATAACAACCGAGTTCGCGTGTCAATACACCATGGTTGGCTGGCTAATATTACCTAACCTAGCCTTATTATGCTCTACAATGTCGAGGAATATACTTCGATGCTATTTTTATAAAGACCTTAGCTTTTACCTGAGAATTTGATCACTCTGTCTATAGTTAGCGCAATAATAAGACCCACATTCCACCCAAGACACATCTCCAATTCTCAAATCGATTAAAAGGCTGATAATGTACTGTGAAATGTGCTTGGAACTCGTCTGGTGTTATCGGTGTCTGTGGCCGGCGCACATAATGGGTATTTCCATAATTTACACGGCCAAAAGTTCCAATATCAAAATAACGGAACATACTTAATTTGTATTCCTTGAACAAAGGACGAACTATAGAATAATCCTAAGGTGCCACCGCGCACACCTCACCGGTAGCATCAGTCGGAATCGCACTTACTATCCGGATCGGATCCGCGTCTTTGTATATTGTTATATCCCATAAAAACACTAGATATTTTTCGAACTTTAATTTGCTTTAGGTACAGTTAGAAAAATCACAACAAAAATGTTTATAAGTGCAGTATGTGCACTATAACACAAAGTGAAGTGAAGTGTCGTGGTGGCTCGGAGGTTTAAACTGTCAAACACCAAGCGGTCACCGGTGACCGCAACCTATTGTTCTATAATTGTGTCTATAAATACGGTACTCGACGAGTTAAGACGGCTTCTCATGCATGAGTGCAGGTTCAACACCAACGGCAAGTACCAATGTGACTTTTTCCGACTTATATGTACCTTCTAAGATTATTTAGACACTAGTGACAAACGGTGGAGGAAAGTATCGTGAGGAAACCTGGGCATATAATTGCTAATATAATTAGTTTGAAATCGCCAACCCACATTCAGCAAGCGTTGTGATTAATGGTCAAACCTTCTCCGTGTGAGGGGAGGCTTAGCTCAGCAATGGGCATTTAGAGGCTGTTGATGTGTGCACTATAACACATTAATAAATCGTCAAAAACTACCTTTTGTATAATGATTCCTCGAACTATTTCTTAGTAACGATTTTGTTCCAGACTAGGTTAAATAACTACTAAATGACTTTGAGTACGACAGCTAGACATTTGACATAATTATCTAGACAATAAAAGAGTCGTATTTCTAACACGACTTGACTGAAATAAATATTCATTTTGATACCATGTATTCCTTGAATGAAATACTAAAATTACTCATTTTTGATACAAAGCCCTACTTGAATTATATTTACATACACAAACAATTGTTAACAATATAATCAACAGAACCCTTTATGTTCAAGGACCATGTTTTGTCCATGGTAGTCCGAAAGGGTCAGTGTTCAGTAACAAACAAAAACTTGAGGAATCAAGTAGCCGTGTGCTAGTTATGTGAGGCACACACTGTGCAACTGCTCGCTGCTACTGTTCAGCGACTGTGTTGCTATGCTATAAGACCTGTATGTATGTATGTTTGTTTGTTTTAGCGCTATTATCTCGCTATTGGCTGAACCGATTTTCAGAAAAGTATTTGCTACACTTTTTTTTTTAAGGGGACAAAATCATCGAATGACTGCTCCCGCCTGGGTGAGGCGGAAGGGAGTGTCAGACTCTTACTGACTAAAAACCACCCCGTTCCTTCTCCTGCACGTCGAGCCGGAGCCCCGGTTACCCGTTAGGTTCTCCACGACTCCGAATCGGCATCGGCCCTATTGGGCCCCATCTGTGGTGGTCTGATGGCTCTTTGAGGCGCGCGCGGAACGCGACGCGCCGTACGCTCGGGATTTGTTACACTTAGGAGAAGGTTTTACTATAATATTAATTAAATTACTTCAAAAAAAAGAAGAGATTGAAGTCGTTTTTTTAAACGTAGTTTTAAAAGACTTATTGTATGTACATTCTTCGTGTCTGTTTTTTATGTAAATTATGTAAGCTTAGTATGTTATATCGGGATTCAAAATCTTTATAAAATAAATTGGTTTAAATTCTATCTTTCTATGTCCTGTATTCGTTTAGATTTGTTCACTAGTTTTGAGATGAAAAATAACCACAATACATCCTTACAACGTTTCACAACTTTAGCACCAGTAGGAATTTCCTATGAAATTGAATGGAATGATTCTCTATGTTCTGGTGGAGTACACGGTGGTGGTGTATATAGGTAGGTACCCTGTGAGGGCTGAACAGCGCCGTGTCCCGCCGTGTCGCCGTGCAGGGATGTGGTCAGCGACGGCGACCTCTCCGCTCTAGATGATGCCATGGTGCGGAGCGATGGGGACTGGGATGCCGTTTCCTCCTTCTGCGAAGCAGTCATGCTAGCAAAGGAGGAGCCGAGGCGTGCGAGGGAACCGTCACCGTAAGTGCGGGTCTGCGCGTACCTCTAAGAGCTATCAGACCAAAGATGGTGATGCCCGATACAGGGCCACGGAAGGCCTAACGGGTTGCCGGGGCTCCGGCTCGAAGAGCAGGAGTAGGAACTGGGTGGTTTTTAGCCAGTAAGAGTCTGACACTCCCTCTCGCTTATCCCAAGGTGGGAGAAGTTGTCGCGGAGAACCTAACGGGTAACCGGGGCTCCGGCTCGACGTGCAGGAGAAGGAACGGGTTGGTTTTTAGTCAGTAAGAGTCTGGCACTCCCTCCCGCCCCACCCAGGTGGGAGCATTCATTCGGTGATTTTCCCCCCTTAAAATAAGGCGGGAGAAGTCAATGGATGTTTTTCGCCCCTCAAAAAAATTTACGTATATACCTACACATAGACAACATGATTCAGTAACTAATCGTACGTACGACAATGGTGTCTCAAGCTTAAGCCTTTATTATTTTACATTGTGTAAATTACAATTAAGTTTTATCACTGCCAATAAAAAACTGTTGAAGGTAAATCCTCCGCTAACGCCGGTCACCGGTGACCTACGTGGCGTTCAAAGTGTTAAGAAAACTATTATTATATCTGACTAAGCAATAATTTGTCTAGCTGATATTCATGTGTAGCCTAGTGTGTGTGGAGTCTTATGCTAGGGAAAATAATTCCGTTGTTAGTGCCTCGTTAAAACGTTTTGCTCTAGTTCACGTAGGCTAGGCTACGTATGCTGGGCTAGATCTAGGCAAACAGGTGTACTAGGCTAAGTAGACACGTTATTATAACGTCCAATTAGGTATTCTAATAATATTATGGAATATCTGGGTAATTGAGTTAACGTATTGGTTTCTTGTTTATTTTTATTAGCTGATTCGACCAGTCATTTCCAACCGGCCCATCTAGAGGATATTAGCTGTGGCCTATGTTTAGTAGTGGATATCTTATGGTTGATATAAGGGTGACTCGACAGACGTGATATGTTTTATTTATCTCGCATTTTTTCTGTTCATAAAGGCTTTGATTAGATATTAATAATTAAATTAAATATTTTTCAAGGCCCGGTTGCTTATGGGTCGATGTGTTCCGTAGACCGCATCATCGCTTACCCCAGCGAGATAGTGATAAAACTTCGGCGCATCAAATATAAAAAAAATAGACTTCCAAAAGGTTTTGTAACAAAGCATTAGGCATGTTCAGTCGGTTCCAAATTTTGTGCTTAGCAGTACATAGGTACTATATTGATTTCTATTTATTTTTATTTACCTAGAATTTGAAACTGCGTGTCATTTGGACATATTACAGTGACCAGATTGGCGATATATTAAAGAAGGGCCTAATTAAAAGTACCCTGCATGCATGAAAAGATTGACGACTGTTGATGAAGCGAAAGAATATGTAGGAATCGGGTAGATTCCTAATTTTTATTTTAATGTCCGTCTTGTAGATTTATTGCAATCATTAGAGACGTATTTTTATTTTCTTACAGACACGAATACTTTCGACGATATATTGATTTGAAGTGTTGCGTGACGTCACTTCTATGTACATTTTATACGTAGAAATGACGTTTTAGCCCCCACTCCTAAACTTTGATTCCATCGAAGTATTGTTTTTATTATACGACATGATAAAAAAATACGTGTCTAATATACCTCTATTTTCATTACATACCTAACTTACGGACTAATTATATTTTTAATTTTCATACCCGGTCATATCCCAATTGGCGTTACATAGTCTTTGCTTACCCCAATGGGAGTGTTTATGTATGTATGTATGTATGTGTAATTTGATTCAATTTAGCCCACCGTTATTGCAATTTCAACCGCTGCTAATTAGACAGTTTTTTTCCAGATCTAATTCCAGATTCAGATATCTTAATATGGACCTATGGCTTCATAACATACTTAAGCCTTTTAGGTCATAACCTAATTATACGATAGACTGACGAAAATATACGAAAAAAATCCTGTTTGTGAAGAAACGCCATGTCAAATATAGTGATTGGTAGGTTCGTCGAGCGATCGCTTCAGGGTCACTGATCAATTTGGCAATCTAGGAATAGGAGGAGCTGGCCTAGACTTTTCTAGGCTTTTATACTAGATAGGATTTTCTCCCCTGATTTATATCCGAAGGCATGACTGATAGTGAAAGGGTCGCGCTGTAATAGGTGAGTCTATTGGCAAAATTTGAACATATTTTTGGGTCTTGTGGTTTTGTTGAGTAATTAGTGTTGTAATAAGTGTGGGAGAGCCATGCTTCGGCACGAATGGGCCGGCTCGACCGCAGTGATACCACGGCCTCGTAGAAAACCGACGTGAAGCAACGCTTTCGTTGTGTTTCGTCGTGTGAGTGAGGTTACCGGAGGGTCAGTTACCCTCCCCTTTCCAAATCTCCCCAATCCCTAAATCCCCAACGATCCTCAAACTCCTAATTCCCAAAAGGCCGGTAACGCACTTGTAACCCTTCTAGTGTTCCAGGTGTCCATGGACGACGCCGATTGCTTACAATCAGGTGATCCGCCTGCTCGTTTACCGGCGTATGCCATAAAAAAATAACTGAAGCAACTTGGTTGTCCTACTTAAGGATCACTGTGAACCCTTTACTTACGAGGTCAATCAAAGTTGTGAATCAGAAATATGCAATAAAACCATTACAAAACTAAGGTTAGTAAACTATTTGAAAAAATAAAATCGTATTTTTGCACTATGTTTATTTCTTTAGAACTTAATTGAAAATCATAAAAATATCTCTAATAAAACGACATCACATGCCGAATTCACATCAAAAACTTTAATAACAGCAATAACAAAAAAAAAAAAAACAAATGAAAATCCAAGATGGCGCCGTATTCTCGACAGTAATTTAAACGAAAACGACTAACAGAGCTAACGCCGAAATTCTTTGCCGAAAAATCGCGAAACTCTAAATTCGTATGCAAATATGCATGTAAGTAACATTGGATCCAATGAAAATACTTCAACGAAAGAAAAATGTCTTTTGGCAAATATTTAACAGGTTTTCTAAATTAAGTCTAAGAGTCTAGACTAACACGCGGACATTTTTATTTGACGTAGTCATGAAACTGAATAAATGAATGCGAAATGTCCTTTGTTGCAGCGTTTCCCAAATACATAATAAAATATTTATTTGTTGAGTTGCAACTTTATTTCTAATACATTCCTTACTAGTTTTTGCCAGCGGTTACACTCGCGTCCTCCTGGGATAAAAGTAGCCTATGTGTCTAGCCTTGTTCCAAATTTCACCCCGATCCCTTTAGCTGTTCTGACGTGTGGGGTAACAAACTAACAGACAAACTGTGATATTTGTAATGTTAGTAGAATTCCTGATCGTCGCATGTCACCATCGAAGTTCCAAAATAATAGATGTATGAATACATTGTTATTATATTTATTTATGTTGTAGTATAGATTTGTGTATATTGTCGAAATATGTATGTAGGTATTCTATTCTCTTTCAAATAGTTAAATTCAATGCATGCTCTTTGGAACCGTTGATTATTTTCTCTGCATCACCCAATGGTCAGACTGGTAGAAAATGCCTGCAGCAATAAGTCCACCCGTGTGCTTGATTGTGTGCATAAAGTATTTTTATAAATAAAAATAAATATGTAACAGATTAGGGCTGGATGTTTCCACAACGAATTCAAAAAACCGAGAAAATTGGCGGGATCGCGGAGCGACTTCGAACACACTCACTTACTCACCGCAAGGCGGCGACTGTTACCGCGAGCGCGGGGCCCGCTCGAGCTTCGAATTTTGAATTTTAGCGCGAATGCGAATTCACTACGTTACCACCATTTTTCTTATCGATTCTACAAAAGAAGTTTCTAACATAAGGGTTGCCTACAAAATAAATGTTACAATGTATACAAAGTTCATTGCTCATCCACATAAAAACTACTGAATCGATTTTAAATAAAGGCGAAGCCGTTAGAAGAAGCAAGTATTGTATAAATGTCAAAGTTAGTGAAGGCTTTTTTGTTTTTTTTTTCTAATATTGACAATTTGAATACAACTTTGGTATAGAGATACAAGACTAACAACATGGTGTTCTGTTTATCCAGGGTAGTACGCGGGTAAAGCCAATGGGAGAAAGGGAAGCCAAAGAATCTTTGGGAAACACTGGTTTAGTGCATTCCGATGCAAAAATTGGTTGAATACTAGAATAGTTTCAGTCGGGCGGGCGCGGGCTGTACGACTTCAGTTCTTTAACTTTCTCATATTGGAACGTGCCAGATGCCATGTTGATTTTTTGTCTCATTCGTCGCTAGCAAGACTGAAATAACATTGGTGAATTGATTTTAATTTTTGCGAGCTGATGATTTGTTCTACAGATCTGTGAACTAAAAGGTATTTTATTTTAATCCATGTGTATTTTTCGATACTCTTTGCTACGAAATTCTGTATTGAGTTAATTAAGCGGTCCTAAGTGACTGCCGTGGTAGAGGCGACTTTCAAAATACATTAGTTGCATGTTTTGGAAATAATCATATTTATATAAAAACAACCAGTATACATTATTTGTATTATAACTTTCGTGAGACATACTAAATAAATTATTATGTTTTCGGCTTACTCACATAATTATTTGACGAGGAACTCGACTAATTTCAAGCCATGCTAGAGGCTCATATTCATGAGCAGCATTTCGCGACCCACGACGAGGCGACTGTCGCGCTGCTATAGAGCAGCCGAAAACATAATAATTTATTTAGTAATAAATAATAATTTATAAATAAAATAATGAAATTATAATAATCATGAAATTTAAATAATATATACTAGAAATATTATAATAATTGAAATATTGTGATTATGTTTTGTGATAGAATAAAGGCTATTTTATTTTATAAGTGACTGCCGTGTTCTTTGGAGTTTTAGGTTCTGGCTCAGGACGGGCACAGTGTTATCGTAATTATAGGATTTTACCAAAGGTTTGTAAAAAAAGATGTTGCGCACCGATAAACAATATTTTTCTCCAATTTAATCCCTCAAATCCAATCTACAATTATCCTTACAGGACATAGCATAGTTTATTAAATCCAGTATTTTATACGCCCACACAATACAATTGTTTACGAAATAACAAATTAACTCTGAACAAACTAAACACGTGTTAATATTTAAAATGGACGTCAGTTAATTCATTTCGCAATTAAACTTCTATCAACTTTAACGTATAAAGTTGAACCTTTTGGTTAAATATGGCGACTGTCGAAATAACTGAGTCGAACTATTTAACTAGGGTTCAAAGTACTTCATTCGTTTTTGGTTCTCAAATGTCTATATGTTTGTGACCAATATTTGAATGATAAAGCTCTTTTGTAGTTAGATTTTTTTCTGATACCTCATTGACTGCCTTATTGGCCAAGTGGTCGCAAGTGCGACTGCCGGGCAAGGGGTCTCGGGTCCGATTACCGGGTCGGGCAAAGTATTACTGGGTTTGTAAAAACCTTAGTAGTAGCACGGAGTCTGGAAATGTGCCCGGTATATGGCAATAGGCTCACCCCCTATTACATGGGACTCATAACATAAATAGTGAAAAGTGGGTGTTACATTGTACAGTGGCATAATGTGCACCTCTGCCTACCCCTTCGGGGATAAAAGGCGTGTTGTTACGTTTTTATGTTTTTTCTGATATTTTTTTTTTGTTATTTTAACAGTGCCTAAGAAAGTTGATGGCTCACTTTACGAAAGCGATCACCGCTGCTTAAGTTAGTAAGTACATCTGCAATTGAGATGATGACAGGGTATGATAATTAAAAATCGAATTAGTCCGTAAGTTAGATAATGAAAAAATATTAGATATGTATTTTTTAATTTGTCGTATAATAAAACAATACTTAGATAAAACGAATCAAAGTTTAGGAGTGGGAGATACGTATAAAACGTCCCTAGAAGTGACGTCACGCGACATTTCAAATCAATATATCGTCGAAAGTATTTGTTTCCGTAAGAAAATACGTGTCTAATGTTTTGAAATTATCTACCAGATGGACATTAAAATAAAAATGACTCATCCTCATCTACCCTATTCTACCCACCCTTTTGAGGAATCAAAGTCCTGATCTACACATCTAGATAATGCATCTAGAATTCTAGATGAAATCTACTATATAGCTTATTAAATGGTTATCATACTCGTCGCTTCGTGTAGGCAATTTCAAGCTAAGTCTAAGAATGTACCAGTTTAATCTAGCATTTCTACAAGCAAATCTGGGCAAAAGCAAGCGGTAGGCAACGCCGCAGGATGTCATTATATGCGGAATCTGTTAGGTTATGCAAATGTACCGTCGCAGATGTTAGGACGGCTTAATGATATGGTCTAAGTCTAGTCTAGATTCTATTTCGTATGCCCTAGTTTCTTGTAACGTTTGTATATTGTATAAGTTGTGTGCTGTGCTATTGTCCCGTGGGTCGCTTGTACCCAAACTGATGCTAATGGATTTTAAAATTACAGTTCGCCATGTAAGTGAGGTGTCGTGGTGGCCCGGAGGTTTAAGACGCCCACTTCTCATGCATGAGGGTGCGGGTTCGAAACCTACCAACGGCAAGTACTAATCTGACTTTTTCCGAGTTATCAAAAAAACAATAAAAAAACAGGAAAAACATCGTGAGGAAACCTGGACTTATAATTTCTAATTATAAGTTTGAAATCGCCAACCCGCATTGAGCAAGCGTGGTGATTAATGCTCTAACCTTCTCTGTGTGAGAAGAGGCTTTGCTCAGAAGTGGGCATTTATAGGCTGTTGATGAGTTGATGTAAGTGAGGTTGCCTGTGGACTAAGCCCTCCGGAAAGTTAACAAAGTAACTCCTAGGATACTGTGGGTTTCCATAGATGATGCTCATTGCTTACCATCAGGTGATCTGTCTGTTCATTGACCCTTATTCCACAGTCAGTATGAAGTTTGAGTAAAATGGGTACAAGTCAATAAATACGAAAAAATAGTGTTAAATAAAAAGTTATCGTGTATAAATAAATGAAAGATCATATCTACGACTTAACGACGATAAGGTCTTGAATTCCAATCCCAATTCTGATGAAATTGTTGGGTTTTTCAGTAAAGAAGTTTGTTTACTGGGATCAATAACCTAGCTGTTACACCATAATAGCCAACCATTCTTTTTACTTGTTAAATAATTATCACTTCATGTCCACCATATAGTAGGCAATATTACAGAGGACAACACATTACAAGCATGGGGTTTTTTTTAAGGGGGGAAAATCATCGAATTACTGCTCCAGTCAGACTCTTACTGACTAAAAACCACCCTGTTCTTTCTCCTGCACGTCGAGCCGGAGCCCCGGTTACCCGTTAGGTTCTCCGCGACATCATGGGCTACTGTACTGCATATCCATTAAGGGTTAGGGAATTTCTTCCTGCAGACCTGCGACAGAACACCACACAAGTACAGACCCACAACCACTGCACCAACATCAGCAGCGTGTAACCCTCTAGTTAGACATTATCTGTATGAATTATTATGTTTTCAGCTTACTCACGTAATAATTTGACGAGGAACTCGACTAGTTTCGTCCTGCGACCGCGGCGACTGTCGCGCTGATACTCGTCCTGCCGCGTCACGGGTCGCGAAATGCTGCTCATGAATATGAGCCTCTAGTATGGCTTGAAACTAGTCGAGTTCCTCTTCAAATTATTACGTGAGTAAGCCGAAAACATAATAATTTATTTAGTATGTCTCACGAAAGTTACAATACAAATATTATCTGTATGCTTGACTGGTTGAATATCCGCAGATTAAAAAGTTGGAGTCTACTAGAGAGCGCTGATGCCCTCCGGTCTTTATTCGATATTTGCCACCAATTTTTGACACAACGAAGGGCCAAATTAAAAGTACCCTTAACCGACGAGCATGCATGAAAGGATTGATGACTGTTGATGAAGCGAAAGAGGTATGTAGGAATCGTAGTAATTGACAATCCCTGCCTTCCACCATTGGAGACAGGCGTGACGTTATGTATGTATGCTTTTGAGATTGTCTTGTCTTCATACAATTGGATTCCATACAGCATTCTGCCTCGTGCAAAACTGTAGAATAATCTGTCGTCGACGGGATTTCCGAACATACGACCTTCAAACCTTCAAGAAAAGAGGGTACTCTTTTTTTAAAAGGCCGGCAACGCATCTGTGACTCCTCTGATGTTGCGGGTGTCCATGGGCGGCGCTGATCGTTTACCATCAAGTGATCTTTTACCTCCTATTCCATAAAAAAGACATTTCCAAACAACGACAGAAGATCTTTTCTGTTAAAAACCAAGACTTAGATACAGATTTTATAGTATGACATCCGCCGCGGGGAGATTAGCGGCCGAGACTGGTGGTAACAAAATAAAATGCATTCGATTCTGCAGTCATTACAAGGCACCATATAAAAATACTAGCGACCCGCCCCGGGTTCGCACGGGTGCAATATGCATGTATTACACATATAAACCTTCCTTAAGAATCACTATATCTATTAAAAAAACCTCATCAAAATCCGTTGCGTAGTTTTAAAGATCTAAGCATACATAGGGACAGACAGACGGCGGATATCGACTTTGTTTTATACTATGTAGTGATGAACACCATTTACTCAATTTCCAATTTCAAACAAGCAATTTTCATCTAAGCGCTTTATTGTATAAAAATGGTTGTTTAGAGAAAAACGGTTATTTAAAATAACCGTTATAATAACGTCAACGTAATAATGTGTCGACTGGCCCTATTAAGAGGTTGTCACTTTCACTGCAGCCCAGCCGTTCTCAGTTAGCTTTTAACTTTAAAAATATTTGTTCAGTGTAAATTTTACATTTTTTATAAGAAAATTATAGCACTTGTGTTTTTTTATAATGTAGTTAGTTTATATAAAAATGGCTTTGTTGTTGCTGTAAGTAGGTAGGCGATTTACTATAAGATGAAAATTTTAAAAACATACTTGCGTTTTGAATTTTAATGTGGAAAAATGGAGATAAAAAGCGGACCAAAGAAAAACTAGATGGTTTGTTTCAGGAGTGAAATGTACTGACTTTATTTTTATAACACTTAGGGCCGAAACACATAACCGCGTTGCGTCGCCGCAACGTTAAAATCGACAGTTTGCGTTGCGGCGTTGCGGCGTCGTGAAAAAGAGCGTATTATAGGGTAACCATTACGTCGTGATTTTTTATAGTGGATAGACGTGTCTCTGCCATGGACCATCGTGAAAAACGTATTGCTTATTTGTTATTAAGAAGACATTACTCTGCTATGCTGGAATGAGCGCTGCGTTGTGGCGCCGCCGCGCCGCTTAAATCGGCAGTGATGCTACTGTCGATTCTAGCGTCGCGGCGCCGCATGTGTTTTGGCCCTTAGAGCACACATATTTTATTGAGAGGACAATATCATTAATGGACTTCTCCCGCCTTGAATGAAGCGAGAGAGTTTCAGACTCTTACTGACCAAAACCCTCCGGTTCCTACTTCTGCTTTTCGAGCTGGAGCCCCGGTGGAGGCTCGACACTTTTATAGCAACACTTATAAGTACGCACTAAAACACCGTTGCGATATAAAATGATGTAAAACCATATGAAGGTTTTCGCAGTAATTTACCTTCGTGAGTAAACCACTATTTTCATTTAATTTGTATAGTTATATCTTACTAGCTTTTACCTGCGGCTTCGCTCGCGTCACAAAAAGTAGCCTATGTGACATATACCAATACACACAGCGCCATCTAGACTAATACTTTTGTTTTCCCTCGGGAATATCACATTTTTCCGGGATAAAAAGTACTCTATTATTTAATCCGGACTTCTAACTTTACGTCTGCAAAAAGTCAAAGCAATCGGTTTAGCAGTTACGGCGTGAAAGCGGAACAAACAAACAAACTCACTTTCCGATTTATAATATTAGTAAGGATTATCTATATCTTGCGATAGTTACTTTACAAAGATAAAGAAATATTGTTTGTCAAAAAATATTCTCGAAAACATCTGCTTATTTTGAAACATTCACCTCAATTGCGTTTTATATGAACTTATCAGACAAATTGGGCTTGCCTGCTGAATTTTAAGGTTGCCAAGTTGAGTATACAGACCAGCACGTGAACCTATCCTTTCTACCTTCCCGATAAATGCAATTTCCAACTCTACGTGTAGGGAATAAAGTATAAAATTGTTTACAGATTTTTGACAAATCGGTGTAGTTTGATCTGCTTTTGTTTGTACCTGTACAGCAAGAAGAATAGCTTTCGTCTCGTCCTTGAACCAAATGTTCCATCTGTCTGGCCGCTCTACTTTATTTTACGTACATTCGGAAATACAATATATTTGCATATATATGTAGATATACTATGTTGTTTTTTTTGGTATTGAATGTATTTTGTGAAGTCAAATAAGTTTTACAAGTACCATTTATTGAACTGCGTTTTGCAACGAAGAAAATTATTTATAGTTGTAGTAGTTTTAGTGAAAAGTGGGTGTTACATTGTATAGTGGCATTGTGTGCGGTAATGTGCACTTCTGCGTACTCCTTCGGGGATAAAAGGCGTGATATTATGTTATGTTAGTAGTTTATTTCCACAAAGCGGCATGGATTGACTTCGAAGACAACCATGAAGGCTTTATTCGGATATTATAAGGATTCGATGTATTTATTAGTTGTTAAGATTTTGAAACATTTCTTCCCTTGCCTTTAATGAAACAAGTTACAATTTTCAAATATTGACTCATTACTTCACTGGTATATTGATAAGTGACAGCTCGGTACCAATTCCCGAGATTCTCGGTTTTCGAAAAATCTCAATAAGTACCTCTATAATAGAGTTTAATATCTCTTACACGAGGTTGCGGAATTCTTCCTGATGTGTGACAATAGACTCGCCCACGATAACATGGGGCTTATTTATTAACTGGTCCAAAAGTGTGTGTTACATTTGGTATTCTATGCCTTTCGGGAAATTAAAGAAAAGACGTAATGCCATTGTCATTGCCTCGTGCCTATAACTGCCAAGTACATAGTATGTAAGTGCAACTGTCAAGCAAAGGGTCTTGTGTTAGGCTCCTGGGATGCCCCGAGTATCATTGGGTTTTTGAAAATTGCCAATAATTTCTCAGTGTATTTACGTGAGTAACTCATACCTTGAGTTATTCAATATGGCTGAGTTTAGATTTACGCCCGGTGATAGATTCGGCCTGTATGGAATAGGGCATAAACTTAAAGAAAGACGTGACGTTGTTATTATTAAACTAGTGGTTGGCCCGCGACTTCGTCCGCGTAGAATACGAATGATATTTTAAATATAACTTTTTGTTTGTTTCGATTTTTTAAAATAAAAATAGCCTATGTTATTCTTTAGTACATCAGCTACCTCAGATTGAAAGTCGTTCCAATCGTTCCAGCAGTACCAGAGGGAATGGCTGAACCGATTTTGCAAGACTAATCTCTATTAGCCAATACAAACAGAAAAACAGCCAGAAAAAAAAATTAAAAATGTTATTTTGGTATGTATATCGTATGTACATTCATGTGCAGGTATGTAAATAAATACCGGTTATTTTAATATTAACTACAAATAGCCACTGCAATTTCGTTTTTAATTACACCACACTACGATTTTCTCCTGTGTCGTGGGTGCGTTTAGAAACATACAAGTTCACATACACATGACACCCAGACCCGATACAACAATTTATGGATTACACAAAGATTCGCTCCGTGCGGGCATTGATCCCGCACACTCAATTTTTATCTGGAATATAAATTTGTATGGATTATAACAAATGAAATAAAAATACTTACTGATTAGTAGCAGAAAATACACTTACCCCCTGCTATCCTGGAACGTAGGAAGCTACTGAAATAAATATAATCGAGTAGCTTTAATATTTCATAGCAGTGTGGGACAGTGGCCCGATAGTGTGGGACCAATGAAATATCGATACCATTCTATAAAGATGTCGATTTATTTGAAAGACGGCACTAACGTAGTTTTATATTGCTGTGAAATATATTTCAAATTCTTGTGACTTGGGAAATTGTCTTGACTAGATATTGTATTGAGGATTTTACATAATGTGATGTTAAAAGTATTTTTATTGTATGGAGGGTTTTTTCTTAAGAGGGGAAAATAATGTTAGACTCTTACTGAGTAAAAACCACCCCGTTCCTAATCCTGCACTTCGAGCTGGAGCCCTGGCAACCCGTTAAACCCTCCGCGGCTCCGTGTCAGCATCAGCCCTATTGAGATCCATCTGTGGTAGTCTGATAGCTCCTTGAGGCGCGGGGAATGCGACGCGCCGTACGCTCGGGTCTGGTTCTGGTCGGACGGCGAGTTACACGTGCTCGCCATCCGGAGGCCTGCACTTACGGTGGCTGAAGATCATTTCGCGATCCCCGACGCCCGGAGTGTCTCTGGTGACGTCTAGGGCGTCAGGAGTTTCGTTCCCTCACGTGGCCCGCCTCCTCCATAGCTAGCATGTTAGTATGGAGAGTGGAACTGAGATGTTAAGATGGGTAAAGATAACAGAATAGATACTTTGTTGCCAACCTTGGGTACTTTTTCGGCGGCTGTCGTAGCTAAGAGCCGTCTGAGAGACTGACGGTCACCGGGCAGTGGCGCTCTTTAATCCCATGTTGTTACCGATGACCGCTTGGGGATTGATCAGTACCTTAAACTGAAATTGCGACCTCCAAGCTGTTTGCCAAGCTCATCCCCAATCTCTTCAATTCCTGAATCCCTAACTAACTTTAAATTCCTAATCCCCAAAAGGCCAGTAACCCACTTGTAACGCATCTGCTGTTCCAGGTGTCCATGGGCGACGCTGATTGCTTACTGTTAAGTAATCTCTCTGCTCGTTTACCGGTTTATCCCATAGAAAAAAACAAACTCAAAACAGCTTACAGAATCCAAATAACACATATAACATAACATCACACCTATTATTCTCGAAGGGGTAGGCAGACGTGCACAATACGGCACTTAATGCCACTGTACAATGTAACACTCACGTTTCACTATTTATGTTATGAGTCCCATGTAATAGGGGGTGAGCCTATTGCCATACTTCCAGACTTTGTGCTACTACTGAGATTTTTTTTAAAAACCTAATAAATCTTTGCCCGACCCGGGAATCGAACCCGAGACCCCTTGCCGGGCATTCGCACTTGCGACTACTCGGCCAACGAGGTCGATTAACAAATATATGAGTCAACAGTTAACAATTCCACCGAAATGAAGCCAGGTACACAAAGCTCAAATCAAAGTCTAGGTTACCTACGCTACCTAGGATACCTAATCTAGTCTGTCTTTGTCTTTGAGCTGTCTTGAGAGCTGGAATTACTTTACCCGCTATTAGGTTTCGGTCTGTAGGGTGCAATCAGGGGTCACACTTTGATGGGGTTTTTGGGAACAATCTCAAATGTTTGCGGGGTGAGATGATACGTGGATGTGTTGATGAAGTGGGGAAATTGTCGTAAGATATAGGATCCTTGAAAAAAAACTAGTCTTTTGCAGTTACATAATAACATCACGCCTTTTATCCCCGAAGGGGTAGGCAGAGGTGCACATAACGGCACTTACTGCCACTATACAATGGAACACCTACTTTTCACTCTATTTATGTTATGAGTCTCATGTAATAGGGGGTGAGCCTATTGCCCTATACCGGGCACATTTCCAGACTCCGTGCTACTACTCAGGTTTTTTACAAACCTAGTAATACTTTGCCCGACCCAGGAATCGAACCTGAGACCCCTTGCCGATTCGCACTTGCGACCACACAGCCAATGAGGCAGTTTTTCAGTTACACTAATATTAAAAACGTGAAAGTTTATTTTTTTGTATGTTTGTCCATCAAACACGCTGAAACTACTTTTCGGATTTTGATGAAATTTGGTATACCAGCAGGGTATGGGCTGACTTAGATGACAGGATACTTTTTATCCTGATTCAATGCTCCCATGGGATAAAGCTAGTATATTAAAAATATCCAGTGAGTAGATATTACTTTAGAAGCTAGCTTATGCTGGAATACTGAAACGTTACTCAATTTTAATTCGTGCTTAAATATCATGCTGTCTCTGTAATTTTACAAAGAATTTGTGGAGACAGAACTATGTTTAAGTGCGACTTAAAATTGAGTAACGTTTCAGTATTCGGGCATTAGTATATTAAACTGTCAAACACCAAGCGGTCACCGGTGACCGCGACCTATTGTTCTTTAATTGTGTCTATAAAACCGGTACTCGACGAGTTAATGTCATATTCAGTAAGTAGTTATTACTTTAGTTCTCTTAATATAACCGACTACTTCTTCTACTGAGAAGAATTCTACTAGTCTCGAGTCACAGCACCAGTGTGCACCATAAGAAGCATCCCTCTGTGACTCGAAACTAGTACAGCTTTCCTCAGTATATTTACGTGAGTAACTCGTTATTTTTAGTTAATTTGGTCCCACGATAGTTATTATAAAAATATACACTGCGAAGCAAAGATATAAAGCTATTGGTAATGTATGTCGTATTAAAGGCAATTCACTTAGTTACCTATGTACTCTGTTTTTATTATGTATTGTCCTCTGTGTTGAATGTGTGTACATAAATAAATAAATAAATAAATAAATAAATACCTTTGAAATGAGAGTTTTTTTATGGAATAAGCCGGTAGCCGACAGTCACCTGATGGTAAGCAATCCGCGTCGCCCATGGACACATGGAACACAAGAGGCGTTACCGGCTTTTTGGGATGAGGAATTTGAGGATTGTTGGGGATTCGGGGATTGGGGAAGGGGGTGGGGATAATTGGGCCTCCGGTAACCTCGCTCACAAGATGAAACACAACGCAACGCATTTTGTTGTAAAAGGATTATTTTATTAAACGACGTCAAAAAAAGGAGGAGGTTCTCGATTGGATCGTATATATGTGTTTTTTAAAGTTATTGATGATTCAATAATATGAAAAAAAAAAAAGACGTTAGTGGCTCCGTTTCATTGCCCCCAAGTAGTTTACATTTATTACCACTCGGACACAAACCAAATAGTATCATCAGACACAAAATACAATTACTTAAAGACACAATTTACAATCATAATAGAATACAGCAGCCCTAGACTAGTCTTAGTAACAGAATATTCTAGATCCTAGACCCCCAGACGAGCCTCAGTGCTCTATCGGAACAGACAGTCTTAATTTGAGCCTGACATTGTAAAGGCATCCTTTATACTGAAACTGTAGGAAGGTATAGTCTGTACTTGGTATTTACATAGGTTAAGATATTATTACCTAGTATGTAATTTTGTTTTTGACTTAGAATTTGTATACGTATGTATTTCAAATCTGACTGACTGCCTCGTTGGCCACAGTCGTAAGGGCCACTGCCGGGCAAGGAGTCTCGGGTTCGATTCCCAGGTCGGGCAAAGTATTATTAGGTTTTTAAAAAAATCTCAGTAGTAGCACGGAGTCTGGAATTGTGCCCGGTATATGGCAATAGGGTCACGCCCTATTACGTGGGACTCATAACATAAATAGTGAAAAGTGGATGTTACATTGTATAATGGCATAATGTGCACCTCTGTCTACCTCTTCGGGGATATAAGGCGTGTTGTTATGTTATGTTTATGTTATATATTTCAAATCCTAATGTATTTCAAAGTCAAAGTGAAAATAGTTCAAGTAGACCAGGAAGGCCCTTTTGAACGTCAACAAAAATTGTAAAATTAGAGCTATGTTGCCCATTCCAAGGTGTAGATTATAGAGAAGAACGAGCAAGAAACTGCATAGGTTACTCTTTCTCAATCAGGTTCACAATACAATTTTTAGTGACATAGTCTTATTGGTTCAATTGTGTGAGAACAATGTCACTTAAAAATCCAGACAAAGTGATCTAAAAAGAAAATAAAACTTGATTGCACGGTTGGCGCGGTGGCTATAGGCCACTGGCTGCCGTGCAACGTATCGCGGGTTCGATTCCCGCACAGAACATTTCTTTGTTTGATCCACAAATAGTTATTCCGGGTCTGGGTGTCATGTGTATGCAAACTTGTATGTTTGTAAACGCACCCACGACACACAAGAAAATCCTAGCGTGTTTTTTTTTTAGTTGCGGAGAACCTAACGGGTAACCGGGTCTCCGGCTCGACGTGCAGGAGAAGGAACGGGGTGGTTTTTAGTCAGTAAGAGTCTGACACGTCCCGCCTGGGTGAGGCGGGAGGGACCCGCCTCACCCAGGCGGGACCAGTCATTCGATGATTTTCCCCCTTTAAAAAAATAAGAGTGTTTTATTAAAAAAAATACTGAATTTCTAATTTTTTCGTACACAGGAGAAAATCATAGTGCAGGGCAATGTATAAAAAAAATATACCGTCTGGAGTTGACCAGTACGATTTTAAGTTGATGTCAATGATATATACTTAATTGCTTCATTGGCTATGTGGGACTGGTGGATGAGGGGTTCAAAGAAAATCTTAGAAAATTGGTTCTAGATTTATTTTTCGTATGATAGGCATATAATACTACATGGGACTCATAGTGTAATTGGTGAAAAGAGGATGATATTGTATATTGTGTAATAAGGCGGTGCCGTTATGCGAAAGTGTATATGTTTTTATCTAAAGTACCTCGCTAGATATTTTTATATTAAAACTTTCACGTGAGACATACTAAATTAATTATTATGTTTTCCGCTTACTTACGTAACTGTTTGACAAGGAACTCGACTTGTTTCAAGTCATGCTATAGGCTCATATTCATGAGCAGCATTCCGCGACATGCGACGCGGCGACTGTCGGGCTGCTACTGTACTGCTACTAGAAACGGATACCACGGCCTCATAGAAAACCGACGTGAAACAACGCTTACGTTGTGTTTCGTCCTATGAGTGGGGTTACTGGAGGCCCAATTCCCGAATCCCTAATAATCCTCAAATTCCCAATGTTTAAAAGGCCGGCAACGCACTTGTAACTTGTTTGTCCATGGGCGGCGCCGATTGCTTAACATCATTGATTCTTCTGCTCGTTTACTGGCTTATTCCATAAAAAACAATTACGTGATTAAGCAAAAAACATAATAATTAATGCTTTTTTGGATGTTAAGTACAATTTAAACAAGTTTATTCACTTCACAGATCTTTAAGCCGTCTTCATACTCCCTCGTTCAATTTCACTATCAATTCGATTCCATACAGCCTAAAAACATTTCAGGAGTTTCCATGAATATTTTACCCACAACGTATGCATCTGGAGATATTCGATTCTTCGTTTTATCTTTATTTCTTTCATAGTTGACACATCATGGACACATATAGCCTCAATTCACGGCAAATTTTACGGTTTTCCATTCCCCGGTTTGCCGATACCTTTTGTCCTCGCGAATTGGTAAGAATGATATTTTGCGTCTGTTTTTTTTGTTATTTTTTGTGAATAGGAAAGAAATGAGGGTCCAATTGTGCAGTTGTTTTTTTTTAAGATGTTTGTTTTTTACTTTTTCCTTTTTGATTACTGTCTTTGGCGTTGTAGTGTCCGTGGCGTAGTGAGTGGGCGATTTGTTGAAATGAAATAAAGTGTGATTTTCATTTTTACGAAACGATTATAAAACTCAAATCTGTTGTTTTTTTGTGCGTCATGTAATCTTATTCCAGTTTAGTTATAATTCCGTGCTGAAATTACTACAAGAAGGTGCATGTTTCAAGTAATTTACAGTATATGAGGAGATATGTAATAACGTTTATTTTGCAAAATCTACTTAACTTTGTAAGCAATATCTTCAGCATCGTCGAAACATACACACACATCACATTCATTTAATTTACTCCCATTAAATACACCCAAGACTAATCTCCAAAACAGCTAGCAAAGCGCAAAAACTTAATTTGAAATCTGTCTCAGAGGAAAATATCAATGAAAAGGAAGGAATATGTTATAAACTAGAGTTTAATTACTGAAAAGCTTAATATAGTGCTAACTTAAGTCTATTTGGGCAGTAATAAAGGTCTTGAGCGTGTTCAAAGATACGTAGCAGGTGACTGTAGGGCCATGAAGTGCTAATCAATTGTGGGTGCTTTGATTTTGTAGTTTATGTAGCGAAGATGTAATTATTCTTTATTGTTTTTTTAGTAAATGTTATTCGTAGTGGGTTATTGTTTATAGAGGTAATAGACAATTTCAAAGTGTGTATTCAGAAATCTCGTGGTATCTTTTGCTGGTGTCATAAAGTAAAACTTTGTAACAAAAATGTCCTAAAAATAAGAAATTCTTTCCCAAGTCTTCTTCGAAATAACAGCTTCGTGGCAGCGGTCTACTACCGGAGTATGGATCTCTGTGAACCTGATTTAAAAAGAGTAACCTATGGAGTTTTTTTTTCTCGTTCTTCTCCAAAGTAATCAACACCTTGAATGCTTCACTTTTAATTTTTTTGTTGTCGTTCAAAAGTGCCTTCCTGGTGTACTTAAATTAATGATTTAAACTTTGACTTTGACTTCTACCTTTAACTTCCTCAATATTTTTAACTAAAATCGCGGGTTACTTACGTGAATATACTGAGAAAAGCTCTACTACAGTGAGCTGCGCGACGTCGCCGCGATCGCGCACGCTGCTCATGAGGAAGAACCCCTCTGTGGTTCGGAACTAGTAGAGCTTTTCTCAGTAAATTCCAGCGATTTTAGTTAAGTCTTCAATATTTCTTGAATTTTTTATTAGATAGACTGTGACAGACGCTAATTGAAAAGTTATTCTACTAGCTATTAAATGTCAGTCGTGGGCTATAAATTAGATTTATGGTATCAATACCATACTAATGATATATTATTGAATACCAAAGTGTGTTATGCATTTTTCGATAAGTAGCAAAAAAAATGTACTAATCATAACAATCTAGTTTGGTATATATGGTCATCTTCACTCACAAAATTTCTTACATTTTTATTTTTTTCATCTAACCCGCTACCGCTTCGGCTGTTTCTGTGGCCCCTCCACGAAAGAGGCCAGGCTGCATCCATTAGTACAGGTGGTGCTCGTAATTTGCATTCTGGATCGACACAATTCAAGCCCCGGGTGCCTCATGCCGCTCCACTGCTCTTTTTGGTGACATCCTTAGGCTTTGTGTGCCTATTCAGCTGTTTTTGGTATGTGAACATGGTTTTACTGTTTCATATTTCATGTGTGGGTTTGATTATTTATTTTTACTCTATGTATTTGATTGTGTAGCTAGTCATTATGGCCTGGAGGAGGTTTAAGATGCGCGCTTCTCTTGCATGTGGGTGCGGTTCAAAACCAGGCAAGTGGCAAGTTCCAATGTGTCTATACTATACTATATGTACCTTCTAAGATTATTTAGACACCACCGACATATGGTGAAATAAAACATTGTGATGAAACCTGAGCGTGTAATGTCTAATTATATGTCTGAAATCGCGAACCGAGCTTAAGCAAGCGTGGTGGTTAATGCTCGAACCTTCTTCATATGAGGAGAGGTGCTCCTTTGCACAGCAGTGGGCATTTATTGGCTGTTGACAGATATTGTCAGGAATGAGATGGTTTTTTTATGGGATAAGGTACACGAGCAGACTGATCACCTGATGGTAAGCAATCAACGCCGCCCATTGACACCTGAAACACCAGAGGCAATAAAAGTGCGTTACCGGCCTTTTGGGAATTGGAAATTTGAGGATTGTGGGGGATTCAGATATTGAGAGACTGGGGAGGCTCCGGTAACCTCACTCACACGACGCAACACAACGCAAGCGTTGTTTCACGTTAGTATTGTCAATCAATTGTTTTTTAGGGTTAGACGAAGTATTAATGATTTTCTCCTTGTATCAAATTGTTAGTAGTAGCAAATTAATGTCTAGTCTGAGTTAATAGGCCATATGAGACTTTTATCTAATAAAACTGGCGAAAATTAATGTTACCAATACCTAACTTTCTCTTTCAATGATCCCATTCCTTCGATGTTATTAGTATTGTGATTAATTTCGTTATAAGATCTAAGGTCTGACTGCCTTGTTGGCCGAGTGGTCGCAAGTGCGACTGCCGGGCACTTGCGACCACTCGGCCAACGAGGCAGTCAGATTAAATTAATAAAATAAAAATATAACTGCTATGAACCAGTTCCCTAAATGCTTCTAGTCGAAACAATCATAGCTATATTCATACGATCATACATTAACACTATAATTAACTTCTATACGAACTGAATCTTACTAATAATGTTAGTCAATGCTACTACGTAATGCATGAACAATGGAGGACGATCCATTAAGATAATGATCCCGTAACTAAGTGCGGCCATTGTCATATAATTAGTATTTAATTATTTACTGCTCATATTATCTTACTTGACATTTGGTTACTGCGTGAAGCCGGGTATGTAGGTCACATGGTTTTGGTTAGATTCAGTGTTGAAATTAAAGCGGTTTTCGAGCCGGGAAATGCGGGTTAGTATCGTCGGAGCGCGTTAAAGCGCTTTACTAGGAAGTACTATGCGCAGATCTGGTTACAAAATCTGACTGTCAACATTTTTTTTTTAGTTTAGTAGTCATATTTATACGTTGATATGAAATAAATTAGTAGAAGACTCTGGTTTATCTATGTATGTAAAATTGTTGTCGGCAATATCCATAGCTTCTTATAAAATGAATAAAAGTTAGGTTAATAATTTAAAAAAAACCTCGCCCCACGCTAGGATTTTCTCCTATGTCATGGGTGCGTTTACATACACACAAGTTCACATACACATGACACCCAGACCCGAAACAACAATTTGTGGATCAGACAGAGTTGCTGCGTGCGGCAATCGAACCCGCTACATGTTATGCGGCAGCCAGTTGCCCAGGTACCGCGCCAACCAACCAAACCGCGTCAGTCAATTTTAATAATATACCAAAGTATTTTTCTCGGGAATCTAGTCATACTTCACATCAAGCAGTTACACCTGCAACTACAGTTTTGAAAAACTTTTCTAATTTCTTTGCTATTTAATAATGACCTTTATTCCCGTGTCTTAGGTACAGAAATCTTTTTCATTTCATCAAATGTGGGAGAGCCATGCTTCGGCACGAATGGGCCGGCTCGACCGGAGTGATACCACGGCCTCACGGAAAACCGACGTGAAGCAACGCTTGCGTTGTGTTTCGTCGTGTGAGTGAGGTTACCGGTGACCCAATTACCCTCCCCTTCCCCAATCTCCCCAATTCCTGAATCCCCAACGATCCTCAAACTCCTAATCCTCGCGCCTCTGGTGTTCCAGGTGTCCATGGGCGACGCCGATTGCTTACCATCAGGTGATCCGTCTGCTCGTTTACCGGCTTATGCCATAAAATAAAAAAATAATGCTTCTTTTAGACTGTGAACTGACCTCAAATAAAGAACTACAAAATAAACAATTCTATCTATCTAAGTGGAAAATAAAATGGTTGCCAACGAAATATCAATTGTTTCTTATAGCAATAAGGCCTAGAAGTTTATTCTGAATTTACATACGTTTAGTTTGGGTTTCGTCCTAGGACGAATTTGTCCTTCTGTCCCGTAGGTAGACTGAATATTTTATCCTAAATGTTCATGTGTCTAGCTGTGTGGAAACGGTTTCGGAATGAGATGATATTGTGTGACGGTTCTCTTTTAACCGACTTCCCAAAAAGGAGGAGGTTCTCAATTCGTCTGTATGTTTTTTGTATAGAGGTATGTACCTACATATCATCATCATCATCATCATCATCAACAGCCAATGAACGCTCAATGATGAGCAAAGGCCTCTTCTCACACGGAGAAGGTTTAAGCATTCATCACTACGCTTGCTCAATGCGGGTTGGTGATTACAAACTTATAATTAGAAATTATAAGACCAATTTTCCTCATAATGTTTTCCTTCACCGTCTGTCAGTGGGATCTAAATAATCTTAGAAAGTACATATAACTCGTAAAAAGTCACATTGGTACTTGCTGTTGGTAGGTTTCGAACCCGCACCCTTATGCATGAGAAGCGGGCGTCTTAAACCTCCAGGCCACCACGACTCGACGATTACCCCGACGTTTGTAAACAGATTTTAATGATTCTCTTTTTGTTGGAAAGGTCGTGGATACTCTCGTGGTAGCCCCATTTCTACTAGGTTGGGATCTGATGAAAGGATCCCAGGGAATTCGAAGGGAACTTTAAAGAAAATATTAAAAAAAAAGGATAAATGTCCGTCTTCTAGGTCTAAGCTATCTCCCCACCTATTTTCATGGAAATAGATTTAGCTGTTCTTGATTTATAAATAGTGTAACTAACACGACTTTCTTTTATAATAGAATTTCATTAATTCTACAGTTAGATATACCGCTGCTGTAAAAAATAAATGTTATTTTACGCTTAAAATGCTACGGTTTACGGTTGTATATATGCTAGTTAGAAAGGAGTATGGACGCCGGTAACATAGGGTATGAAATGCATGTCTCTCGTGCCATAGTTCGCAGAGACAATACAACGCTAAATACCACAATTCTGTTCTGACATACCGACAGTAATTATTTCATGATCAACCGTCCATGACAGTCCACAGATGTACTATCAGCCTCCTTTACAAAAGAGGTTTTGATGACATATTTCGCTTTATACAGGTAAAGTAAAGGACTGCACGGTTGGCGCGGTGGCTGGGCAACTGACTGCCGCGCAACGTGTCGCGGGTGCGATTCCCGCACGGAACAACTCTTTGTGTGACCCACATATTTTTGTTCCGGGTCTGGGTGTCATGTGTATATGAACTTGTATGTTTGTAACCGCACCCACGACACAGGAGTAAATCCTAGTGTGGGGCAATGTTTAAAAAAAAGCCACTTTACCGCTTATCTACAGAGGGAGTAGAAATCAAAATGTATGAAGATGACACAGACAATTATGTCAAAATTTACGTCAATTCCATATAATTTGGTTTTCTATTCTACATGTAGACAAGCGCTAAATGGCATTTGACTACACCTACAAAGACCTCAGGGCAAATTTAGTAGGAAATTAGTTATATTATCACTTACCGAGAGGAATACGTCGATTTACAAGTCACCCTGTATAGATCTACGCTACGCAAGGCCGTTGAAAAATAGGAGGACGTAATGTCAATTAGAAATAATAGAAGCACCAAAATGTCAGTGGTGTATTTATGTGTGCGTGTACTTGTAACACCGTAATGTATGAAGTGTAATGACGGGTAATGTCACGCGACAGATGTCCTTCGTGTCAATGTGTGTGTATTCTGCGTGTAAGAGTATAGTAGCTAGGTGCCACAGTCGTTGTTTCACGAGACTATATCTGCATTTTTTACCGTCTTAAGATCTATGTTTTTTATGATTGCTCGTCCAAACTGACAATGTTCTTCAATCCTTACTAATATTATAAATCGGAAAGTGAGTTTGTTTGTTTGTTCCGCTTTCACGCTGTAACTACTAAACCGATTGCTTTGAATTTTTGCAGACGTAAAGTTAGAAGTCCGGATTAAATAATAGGGTACTTTTAATCCCGGAAAGATTTGATATTCCCGAGGAAAAAAAGTATTGGTATAGATGGCGCTGTGTGTATTGGTATATGTCACATAGGCTATACTTTTATTCTTTTGTGACGCGAGCGAAGCCGCGGCTAAAAGCTAGTATTTAATAAAAGCTAAACATTTGAAGAACATTAAATCTATTCTTAATACATGTCTACAAAATTGTAGTACATTTACAAATGTAGCCTATATGTTCAGTAGGTAAGGTAGGTAGTATTCATCGGCGCATAGTCACGTACAACGCTCACACTGCACTGCCTACTGATGCATTTTTGTGATATTGAAACTGCGACTTGAATTCTGTATTAGAAAGTATGATAGCAAACGAAACGTATGGTTGAAATAAATGAAAACCCTTACCTTTGTTATGGCATGACGTCACTTCTATTTAATCCTCGAAAGATAAGTCAGCGGTGCATAATTACCGCCCGCTTCTCATGCATGAGGGTGCGGGTTCGAAATCTACCAACGGCAAGTACCAATGTGACTTTTTCCGAGTTATATGTACTTTCTAAGATTATTCAGACACCACTGACAAACGGTGAAGGAAAACATCGTGAGGAAACCTGGGCTTATAATTTCTAATTATTAGTTTGAAATTGCCAACCCGCATTGAGCAAGCGTGGTGATTAATGCTCAAACCTTCTCCGTGTGAGAAGAGGCTTTGCTCAGCAGTGGGCATTATAGGCTGTTGATGATGCACAATTACCTACCTACCTACGAATCTCCTGATCACAAGCGATCAGCCCTACCCACCCATGGACACCTACTACACCAGGGGAGTTACAGGTGCGTTGCCTTTTGAAAAGGAATACGTCCTTTTCTTGAAGGTCGTATCTGTTCGGAAATATCGCCGACGACGGATCATTCTACAGTTTTGCTATGCGAGGCAGAAAGCTATGCGAAAAGTGTATAGTTGTAGCCTGCCAACCACGTCTTAACACTCACTTTTTACTATTTCTGTGATGAGTCCCATGTAAAAGGGGGAGAGCTTATTGCCAGGCACATTTCCAGACACCATGCTACTACTGAGATTTTTTTTAAAACACAGTAAACTTAATACTAGTAATTAAGAAATTTCTAAATCCTTTTCAAAAACGGAATAAGCAAAATTAAGCAAGTTGACCATGTTGACCCTCTATAGTATAGGGTATAATCTTATACTATTATATAAAGCGGAAGAGTTTGTTTTTTGTTTGTTTGTTTAAACGCGCTAATCTCCGTAACTACAAGATTCTGATTTGAATATTATTTGGTTGGATAGCGCAAATGCGCGATAAATATCGAGGATGGCTATAGGTTGTAAAACATCACGCTACGACCAATAGTAGCTGAGCAGAGCGTGTGAAACCGCGCGGTAGTAGCTAGTACAGTATATATCATTGCTTTTGTACTTTATCATAATTATTGTAGGTGTGTCAGTAAATCTACACTAAACCCCTTTTATGCTTACGCACGAAATTGGTAATAAAATATATTTATTATTTACTTATTATATCAGTAGCATAGTGCAGAAAAAAAAACAAAAATATAAATAAAATAATATTGTTACTTATATCAAAAGACAGAATGTTGTTTATTAAAAATATTGCTAGACGAATCAGAATAGCAGATTATTCTAATAGATAAATCATTTTTGAAAATTCCGAGCACCATCGTATCCATATAGGTATCCAAATACTTGGCCATCTGCCAAATTTAATTAAAATCTGCACCGATACCAAAAACGAGTTAAGAGCAAACATAGACATCCTTCGTATGGAAATAAATTAAATTTCCTCGTCTGGAATAATTCTCATTAATGAAGAAAAGCAGAATAGTTTAGTACAAACATGTAAAACGAGAAAAAATTGAAAGAATTTTATAATTGAACGTCCTTCACAATCTGCAAGGCTGCGCTCGTCAGGGCTTTATCTCAACACATCAAAATAAAAAAAAAAAACAAACACAACATGGCGGACGCAACGCAGCTCTTTATAAAGCGCTAAAGTGAACTGACGTAAACAGTGTATTCCTTTAACACGTTCGTTCAGAAAAATGTTTCTAGAAAGTAAAATGAATAAAACCGCGACAACACAGTCACGTTTTAGAAGTATTTAATTAATGGAGACTGCGCGAAATGAAATTTTCTTTTCTTTTAAAAGTCAGCGGAAAAACTAAGATAATAGTTCGGAGTCGGATGTCGGTTGCGAGCGGCGGCCATCTTTGTTGGTCTTTCTGTCCCTTCGATAATTGAAGTGCTCAGGTTTCGACTCTTTAATCATTGTTGGAATTTTAAGGTTTTTAGAGCGTATTTTAAAAAGCCGTTCTTTTCTCGGTATCAGGTGAGTTTTGTAGAACTGTTTGATCGTAACTTTTGACGTCTAAAAATAGGGAATTCCCTGCATTTTGTGTATCTTTATATAATTTAATTTCTTGCCGATGTCGTCTCATTTTAAGTTTTAGGAGAATATACATCTGTACAGATTGCCTTAAACTCATATAGTAGGTACAAAGTAATTAGTTTTAAATGGAAAAAAATTAAACTAGTACTAAAATTTTCTAAACGTTGACTGATCCTGTAGCTTCAGTTACCAGGTCGTTCAACAACCAGGGAACAGTCATAGACAGCCTGATCAATGAGCGAAATGTTTAGCTTATTACCCCATAACAAAACCCCAATAAGTCCACCATACAATGAAACAGTAACAAAAAATGAACAAAATTTCAATATGGCGGACGCCAGTGCAGTTTTCTATCAGGGGTGTCGAGTGCCTAGTGTCGAGTGTCCATTAATAACACATGGTGTCTTACGACGTTGATATTAAACTTCAGGGAGTTGAGAGTGAAAAATGAAGCTGAGATAGTGGCGAGAGACAGCCCTGTTTATTTTGTCCGCTCTATAGTCTCTATACTGTTATATTCGGTGGTAAGTTGGTAACCCTATTTTAACATTGTTTGTGTTTTGAACAGTTAGACTATATTTGGCTACAGTTAGATGATATCGTGTTTGGTATTTTTAATGTTATGTTAGTATCAATTATTACTTTTTGAAGAAATATAGTGTATCTACGCATGCATACGTCGTGGTAGCCCGAAGGCTTAAGAAGCCCGCTTCTCATGCATGAGGGCGCGGGTTCGAAACCCATCAACGGCAAGTACCTACGTGACTTTTTCCGAGTTATATGTACTGAAGGAAAACATCGTGAGGAAACCTAGGCTTATAATTTCTAATAATAAGTTTGAAATCGCCAACCCGCATTGAGCAAGCGTGGTGATTAGTGCTCAAACTTTCTCCATATGAGAAGAGGCGTTTTGGTCAGCAGTGCCCACTCATAGGCTGTTGATGTGAATAGTGCAACATTTCTTTTTCTTGGCCTCATTAAGTTATAGTCTCTGATATGTGGGTTAGATTTATCTCGTTTAGTCCAAAAAATTACGTGTAAAACAATAAACAATTATTATTATGCTGTCGCAAATAAACTATATAAATATTATTTAATTAGAGCAAGACAGTCATAAATACTTTCTGATATTTTTCTCATTATCGATAACACTTTTCGTAAATCAGTATTAATTAACTTTTAGATAGCTGACGTTTGTAACTTAACCATTGGATCAGATAAAACATGAAATACATTTTCACGACAAAAATGGACCAGCTCTAATAACTAAGTAGCACTTCATACACGTCACAACTGGATTAACCCTTCAAAAACAAATGAATGTCGTACAAAGTTTTCATTAAAACCGCTGTGGTCATGCGGACCAACTCACGACGGTTAATAAGCCAAGTTTTGAGTACCGACTGAGTAATTGAGTGTGGAATGTTTGTAAGCAGTGTCTGTAGGGTTAATTTGTTGTAAATTCATCGATTGATTAATATTAATTCATTTGCAGAAAGAATGTAAGGATGGTTTCTCCTTATATATCTACTGAAATTTATATTATGCGTCAAGCGTGTCTTTACACTGTTCTCACATATAATATATGTACAATATTCGAATAAAGTATCAGAGAGATTGCAAAACATCTATTTTTTTAAAGAGTAACGAATGGAGTTTCTTCCTTGTTCTTTTCCACCCAAATCTACATTTTGCAACGAGCACCTAGCTTCACTGACTTAGAGACTGATAGACTATTATTTATTTAACATTTGTTGGCGCTTCAAAAGTACCAAATTATAGTTTAATAGCAATAATGCTTTCAAGTTTTTGAGTTTTGAAAGTTAGTTGGACCTAATTTTTATCTAGTACATAAGGGGGGATGAAAATTGTGAGATAAAATCAAAGCCTCTATTATTCTTTCGGATTATAACAAAATGTAGTCATCATTGGCACGCAGAACAGTCTGGGATCATACCGAGAGAAGCAGAGCAGCATGGCATTGGATTACCATAGATTTTTTTATGGGATAAGCCGGTAAACGACCAAACTGATCACCTGATGGATGGTAAGCAATTATTGCTTGCCATCCACCCGGAACACCAGAGGTGTTACAAGTGCGTTACCGGCCTTTGGGGATTATGAATTTAAGGATTACTAGGGATAGGGTAGATGCCTAATTTTTATTTTAATGCTGTTAGATTATTTTAAATCATTAAAATCGTATCGTATTTTTTATTTTCTTTCAGAAACGAATATTTTCCACGACATATTGATTTGAAATGTCGCGTGACGTCACTTCTATGTATATTTTATAAGTCAACCTTTGATTTGTTTTATCTAAGTATTGTTTTATTATACGCTAAAATAAAAAAATACGAGTCTAATATTTTTTTAATACCCAACTGACGGACTAATTTTAATTTTCATACCCTGTCATCATCCCTATTGTACCTGAGCAGTACACCATTAGATTGACTTCTTAAAAGGACTCACAACGACAACAAACCAGTTCAAAATGTTTAATTTATTATGCACACTGTTGCCTTTCCCTGCGAAGAATAAAAGGAGGCAATAGTCATGTGTATTCCTGTCATTATAGAAAACAGTGAAGACGGCGCAAAAAGGAATTAATATTAGTAGAATTGTAATCCTACACTTAGCAATGTGTTCCAAATTATTATAGTCAGTATATAATATCAAGCATAATTATGAATACCCATGGTAATGATACTATTCGTGAAGACGGTGTCATGGCGTCATTACGTAATACATATCATATGCAAATCCATGTAAATTGATTTAATTGTCTCAGTATATTATAGCTTAGGCAGCTAAAGGGACAATTATAATGATTGTACGTTGACTAATTGCTACTTGACTGCCTACTAACTTTAATAAACTTATATAAGGTACATTTAAAAAAATCGAGTTTAACACCCTCTTTTTTTAAAGACGGTTAATTAATATACTAAAGCCTTTTTCTAAGTGTAATGAACACTTTTCTAAAGAAGGGGTAGGCAGAGGTGCACATTACGGCACTTAATGCCACTGTACAATGTAACAGCCACTTTTCACTATTTATTTTAAGAGTCTTATGTAATAAGGGTGAGCCTGTTGCCATATACCGGGCACATTTCCAAACACGGAGTTTGCTACTACTGAGATTTTTCAAAAACCCAGTAATACTTTGCTCGACCCGTGAATCGAACCTCTTGCTCTTCTCCTATCCAGGTCTTGCCCGGACGTCGCACTTGCGACCACTTGGCCAATGAGGCAGTCAACTCTCAAATACTAGTATTAACTTTTTTATAAATCGGTCGCTTTAAAAGTAAAATTGACCTTGGAAATTCAGCCTTAGGTACGTATTTTTAAAATCGTCTATAACAACTTATATTTACAACTTAAGCACCTATCTTATTAATATTTACAGAGATATATTCAAGAGTTTCTTAATAGATTCTTGAGGATAGTTCTGTACCATTATTTAAAAGTAAATAAGCATCCAAACTTCATTAAAGTCTCGAGGTAGGGTTCCCAAAAAACTCTGGCAACATTGTCACTTAGATATCTATCTCATTAATCAACAACCTGTAAGTGGCCACTGCTGAAAGACCTCTTCTTATACGAATGAAGTATGGGCATTAATCACCACGCTTGCTTTAGACGGATTAGAAGTAAAATAGCAATGCATAGCCTGAAATAGTTTTAACAGTAATTCAGGTAGAGGACGCCACTGTATCTGTTGCAACTCTGCCCGGCACCCTGCGCCATCATGCGAACCTAATTTGTATTTCAACAAAGACTAAGAAATGTTAGATACGTTGATTTCACTCAATTCTTGTGATGTATAAAGATGGTCGGTAGATATGGCCACTGAATCCTTACATACGTATTGATATCAAAATTGGTTTTTAGATAGCGTGTAGCACCAGCTAATACATTTTTATAAACGTTGCTAACTGTGAATAAAATTGGTTGTTTAGAATCATAGATGTAGTTCGTAGGTGCAATATTATCCTACATAACGATGTTAAGATAACGCAACATGTTTTAGTCCCAGTCTACTCGACTTCACCAATGTCCCACTCACCGTACTGACTTCCTTCATTCTTCCTTTTTCGTACAAGCAATTTTTTATGGAATGCCCTCCCCCAGGATATCAGGTTGGTGAAAAGTCGTTTAACTTTCAAGCAAAACGTTATTGAGCTTCTCCTGACTGACAAGTTTGACTGATTAATCACACTAACTTTCTTCATCATATTGTATTCGCAAAATGTTCGTGAACGGGCACCGTCGATTGGAACTGGTCAGCTCCAGACTGTATCTTTTTATTTTATTATCCTCAAGGTTATTTTCTTTTTCAGTCTTTCTGACTGGATTTAGGTGTTGCATTGTTCTCATATAATCGAACCAATAAAACTATGTAACTAGAGAATTGTATTGTAAACCTGATTGAAAGAGAGTAACCTATGGAGTTTCTTGCTCGTTCTTCTCCATAGGAATCTACCCCTGGAATGAGCAACTAGCTTCACTTATAAATTTTTGTTGTTTGACGTTCAAAAGTGCCATCCTGGTCTAATTGAAATAAATGATTTTGATTTTGACTTTGACTTTGACTTTGACTTTGTATATAGTATATTATATGTATATTGTCGAAATATGTATGTGTTGTACTAATTTCTTTAAATAGTTAAATTCAATGCAAGCTCTTTGCACCGCTGATTAGGTACTTTCTCTACATTACCCAAGGATCAGACTGGTAGAAAATGCCTGCGACATTTAGTCCATGTGCTTGTTTGTGTGCATAAAGATTTTTAAATAAATACATAAATAAATAAAGACAATCATCTAATTAAGAAATTACTCAAGCAACAAAAACCTGCAATTAAAATTGCTACAAATAGCATAGCATGCGATCACATGCTATAACAGACAGCATGCTATTAAAACAATGCCGCATCTAGCAAATGCTCTCTTCTCCACGTCGGCATACTTAATTAAAAGCAAGCGAATAAGTGCACACTTAATTCTATTATATCATGTGATTCTCTAGAATACTCCAGAATTCTCTAGAGATTGTAGAATCGTAGGTAAATCACTTGGCGTAGTCTCCTTGAAAATGAGTGGACATTTTATGTTATATACGGGACAATTACGTGATACGAGTCGAAATAAGCTATTGTAGGTACTTTTATGAAATATTTTTATCGACCCTTTCTGGACGGTTTTAAGTGTTGGGTTAATTGAATTTTAGTATTCATATCTATAGCCTATTTCTGGAGTATGAACGTTCTCTATGTAAGAGTGTCTGTCATAATTTTTATAGTCTATATTAATTATTATGTTTATCAAAAATAGTACTGTCTTGTTTCTGTGCAATGTATAGTATCATAGTCAGCTCTCGGAGAAGAGTGGGAATCCTGATAAATTATATTTTCTATTCTGCCATTACCACGCCACGGCTTTTCGAAAAGTTTCTTTGATGTACTCGTTGACTGAGTAGTCAATTGCGTTTTCTGAGGGTATCTTTTCAGAGGTGTTCATATTCTTGAACCATTTCAAGACATGATATTGAAGAACTATCTTTCTTGAATACAAGATTAATTTCATTATACTTACAAGATTTCAAGAGCATAACAGCCTAGCAATAACATAGTCTCGCCGCATACAACAGGAGACCCATAAGCATGACTATAGCGAACAGATGAAATACACATATATGTATTGTCATAATCCTACAAGCAAAATATCCTTTTCACCTCACCACCGACAAATTCCAGAGTTCACAATCGAGCTTTAAACCAAAGCCTATAACTCGTATACCTCAAAATTGAACCTATGCACAATTTATCGTCTCTAAATACAACTACGTACTGAATTTAGATCGGACAGTGTGGAAATGACTCGGTTACCTCGAAATATGATGCTGCCTACACTGAATAGTACCTGGGTACCATTGCGGACATTACCGCATGACCACTAGTGAGCAAATTTTTGCTTGCGCTATAAAAATGTGTTCGATTGACCGTGGATAACGAACCAAAGATAAGAACGACAAGAATCCACCCATAAAGACAAATTGGGTTGATGTTTTATTTTACACTTAAGCAGCAACTAAACCCGATAATAGATTATTTTCTGAAACAAAATTATTATTAACAGTACTTATACCAAGAATAAAATTTAAAAAAAAGTGATAATAATAGGTTGAGTTCATGACAGTGTGAATACTTTTTTAATAGATACTTTTTTTATTTAATGGGACAATCCCGCCACAGCTTCCCAAAACCACTGCAACTCTTGCATGCTAGGATCTACAGTAAATACAAACATGAAAAATGAAAACCATGCTTAATAGGTACTGATAACTTTAAAGGAACTAAAGTGTTCGTGATTATGATGGGATTCCATTGCTACAGGACCTGTCTCATAAAATTAATAGGTCAACCGATTATGTCCGCGGTTGTACTTATATTTTGCTTGAAACTTGGTAAACGCTGCGTTGAATTCGACTCTGGTGTCGCTAAAATGAAAGGCTTTTGTAATTTTGCAGTTTAGAATATCTGGACCTGTCCTATATGTTCATATAGTCTGAATATTTTCTAATCTGTGTTTATTTCGAGGTTATGCAAATATAACTAAGCACAGGAGACTTAATACAAAATTGCAACTATTTTTAACCGACTTCCCAAAGAGAAGGAGATTCTTAATTCGGCCGGTACCTTTTTTATTTACATTGTTTTGTTTCTTAAATATTTGGGCAGGAATGTATGACATTTTATCTCTAAGATAAATTCATATACCAACTTGGTCCATGCTTTTATTTTTCCTGAGGAAGTCAAAAATCTCAATATTACTTTGCTCGATCAAACGTTATTTCTCACTCAGTCCTTTTATGGTTTTGACATCCTGATTAGAAGTCGAGCAATGAGGCGAAATTCCCCATGACGTAAGCAGCTTTAAACGATTCAATATTATGTTTCAGAAATCCCCAATGATCAAATTATAGGTCAAATTATTATGATACTGAATTATGTATTTCGTTCGCTATTCATAACAAAACAGGAGATTTTTATTCATGAGTGTTATCATAGCTAAACATGATAGGTATTATGTATGTTCGGTATTACTTAGAGGGATAGGCAGAGGTATCGGAAAGTGTCTAGCGAAGTAGTAGTCGGTAAAAAACCTTGGTCCTGGCATGAATCGTAAACCGAAGTATGCACTTTTGTTATTGTTTAGGAGATACAGGAAAAAGAAACAAAGAAGATTTTGAGGAGATAAAGATTTTGATGCGTGATGCGAATCAATTTACAAGTTCTTGCGATGCGTAGAGGGAGCTCGAACATTTTTGTGATGTGACGTCGCATTACAATTTTGTGTACGAGCCCTGAAATAGCTCAAATTGATACTATAGTCAAAGAGACCAACATCTCAATTAGACTTTTAAACACAAAGCTATTTAGTTGGTACTGGCCTAGTAATCAGTGCTTTGCACCTGTTCCCTGATTAATGGCTTCTACTGACAAACTGACCACTTACAGTGTCCAATGTCAAGTGGCGTGATGTTAGTGGAGGTTTTGTGTAGCTAGATACAATTTTGACACTTTACTTTAGGTATGTATAGAACATACCTTAGTGTAATTGTGGACACAAGGGAGCTTTATGTAGGTGAGTGTAAGGTTTTATGTCCTTCATTTATTTTTTATTTTATTTTTTTAGTTTTTAGTTTAAAAAAACGTTGCCCCACACTAGGATTTTCTCTTGTGTCGTGGGTGCGTTTACAAACATACAAGTTCACATACACAATGACACCCAGAGCTGAAACAACAATTTGTGGATCACACAAAGTGTTGTCTCGTGCGGGAATCGAACCCGCGACACGTTGCACGGCAGCCAGTTGCCCAGCCACCGCACCAACGGTGCAGACAAATTTGTTGTATAGTCAGTATTTTGTTGAACACTATGATCTGGTGTTTTTGTTCCACGGAAATACTTTAGTTTTTGGAAACCTTATAATCAAAAAGGCTGAGGTGTTTCTCGTCAAAGGTCAAGAGGCATCTGGTTCTATTATGAACTATGAATTGTGCTATGCTAATTTCGTATACTTTGGATGAAGATTTGAGAATATTTCATCAATCTTTAACACGGACGAATAAAAAGAGAAACCAAGAATTTGACGACTTCATTTGCCGATTAATATTAATAAAAAATAAGGGGCGAAAGAAAATAATGCCGAAAAACAATAAGATAGGAATTCAAAGAATAATAATTTGGTATTCGGCTTATAAAATTGTTCCCATAACGACAGACGGAGAGCCCAAGATTGTAATAAATGATTTCGCGAGACTTGAAGATATTCTCAATAAAATACTTGTAGACTTATCTCGGTTTTTGAGATTTCCAAAACGAATTCGGCATTTAGATGAAGATTTTGTTTGGAATCTTGTCTAGTGTTTTATTTTGATATTTTTGATTTTATATCGTTTGGTGACTAAAATTGAGGCTGATTTAGGTAATTTATTAGTTTGTCTTTATATCTCTTTGTCGCTTATAGAACTTATACTCAACGCGATAACAAACTGTGACCGTGAAACCCGTTTAGCGTTCGTAGCGTTGTGGCAACTGACAACTAGCCATTTTGTAACGATGGGGTTTCAAACAGTGTTTCACTATCGATAATGAATAAATATGGATAAGAATGTCCTATTTTTCATTCTCCTGGATGCCGCAATTTGAGTCACAATTACTTAAACTGTATTTAGGTATTCTGCCAGACCCGTTATTTCAGATGTTAACTAAATGGCACCTTTAATGCTACCATCTACATCTGTAAAACTAAACCTATAAATACTAACTTACGTTAACTTCTTTTTTTATTTTTTTTATTTAGTTTTTTTTTTAATTTTAATTAAACATATAGTTAACACCTGTAGTTAGTTAGTTAGTATAGTTAAAACCAAAAATATTGATGAGATTTCGCTCACAATATAAACATACTATTTGTAATCAAGAAACAAATCCTGTACATTCAAAATCCACGCTACATCCCAAACAATACGTAGCTACAACTAAAGCATTAAGCCATAATTACAACATCAATGCACAAGGATCCCTTTGAAATTAATTGAACAACCCTCTTTGAAAACATCCCCAAATATCTAAGATGCGAAGTACCTCTTTATAATTTCAGGTTGTTTACAGTTTACAGACATTTCGCTTAGTCTACCTTTCAGAAACAGTGTAGGGAATAGAAATTAATACGGGAGCGTTATGAAATGCCTGAGCTTGCCGCGAAATCCACTGGAATTCACCTTGGATAGATTCCAGGTACACGGCTTCACATCAAGCCATACAATCCACTTTAACATGGACTCGCTTTATATAGTCTTTCGGTACAGTCAGCGGTCATTTTATACTGGTTTTGTATAACTTGTTGTGTCTATATTACTAACGGTATGGTATAATTTGGCGGCTTTCCTCGTTGGTGGTATTTTTAAGATTTATGGTTTTAGATTTTTGCTGTTTTTTTTGGGGTTATTAAATTAAAGGGTACTTTAACTTTTGAAAAACTTAACGGAGATATGGAGTTGTGTTTCCTTTCAGTACGTGCTAAATTATTTATTGTTGAATGAAACTAATTTTTAATGAAAGAGTTTATGAAGAAGGTACTTAGGGTATTCCAGCACTCCTTATTTAGGAAAGCTTTTGCCCATTTATGTAATTGAAAGAAACTTTCTTTTTAATGAGACATAATCACCCCACACCTTTTTTCTTTTCTGTAGCCAATATATGCTTGCAAAAACCCAGACTGCACAGCAGATCACCTCAAACCAAAGACAAAATGGTGGAAAGACATTAACTGTCGTACTCAGAGAAAGTTTTTGGATACCACGACGATGGCAAAAAAGCGCATGGCCCACCTGATGGCAAGCGGTTACCGTGGCCTATGTAAGGACGCTTACAACAATTGGGGCATTACATGCACCTTGCCGACCCTTAACCTGTTAAAAATTGTTGAAATTCATCCCCTAAATTTGTTCATACAAAAGTAGTCTCTAAACATTGGAAATAAGGTCTACAATGTAGTTAGTGGAGAGCGGCCACCGGTGACCGCTTGGGGATATAAACCTATTTACTTCTTTCTTGAAGAACCCCATACTGCAGCCGACCGGAAAAACATTTAATGATGACTTAAACTATTCCTTTGTAACGATTTTATTCCAAATACAAACGCTAAGGTAAAGCCAAGGATACAAGTGGCGAAATGACCTGCGACAAGAGTCGCCAGCGACGTCGGGTAAAGTGGCGCGATGTTACCAGTGGGCTTACTCTTGAATCCAATTCCGATGGATCGATATTGATATTGTGATATTTCGTACTCTTGAGTTAAACACTAGCGCCCATTGTATCGGTAGTAAATGAACTAAATGGTATTGAGTTTGGTTTTATATTCCGTACTCTGAATGCTATTTTAATAGCTGCGATAGGGGTTGTATAGTTTTGACATTGAATAATTATTGAGTTTTCATTGGATTGCAATTGCATTGACATTGAGATTGGTTTCAACGTCGCTGTCGACATGGCGCGCGTTGTCACCTTATAATAATGTCGGGCAAAATCGACAGGCTTCACTAGATATGTCTCCGATACCATAAACGCCGTACTCATGACTCTGAGTACAGCGGCTAGACAGTTGACAAACAGCTAATAAACTCCCACTCCTTAATTTTAATCCCAAACCTCCTACTAAGGTCATAACAGTAAGTCAGAGGAATATTAAAACGTAGCATCCCCCATCCCCACTGCCATAAGCACATCTCATTTAAATCAGAGATTTAGCTGAACTTGCACTACTCTTGGACAGAACCCAACAGGTAATAATGCTTTGTAAATAGAATTAAAGCAGATTTCCTCTTTGGCAAATACTTTGGCCATGATTCAGGCTTAATGTTTGTGGATTTGAAGTTGGATTTATAATTAAGTTTTGTTTAGTGGTGAGTATATGTATATTAACCCATGATATCGAACGTAGATATACGCGAGACACAATGTGTTTTCTATTGTGTCTCATATGTCGGCAGATGAGAGGTTAATCCGGTTTTTTTTAAGGGGGGAAAATCGTCGAATGACTTCTTCTCTCGTCTGGGTGAGGCGGGAAGGAGTATTAGTCTTACTGACTAAAAACCACCTCGTTCCTACTCCTGCACGTCGAGCCAGAGCCCTGACAACCTGTTAAGTTCTCCGCGGCAGGTTAATTTGGTATGGATCGGGAAAAAGTATAGAAAGTTTTTCATTTAGAAATCAGTGATAGCACTAGCCATTTTTAGTTAAATTACTAGACTGCACGGTTGGTGCGGTGGCTGGCCAACCGGCCGTCTTCGGGTCATCTCTGCGTCCCCGGCTGGGGGCGCGAGGTCGCGCGATCCAGGCCGATGCCTGTTTCGGCGGTCTCATTCGCTGCCTGCTACAGCAGGCGAGGGGTTGGGTTAGTCGGGCACCTTGCGGGGCCCGATGTGGTGTCGAGTCCGGTGGTATGCCCCGCCATTGGCCGCGCTCTAGCCGGGCAAGCCCAGCGAGCAGCAAGCTGTTGGCCAACCGGCTGCCATGCAACGTGTTGCAGGTTCGATTCCCGCACGGAACAACACTAGTGTGATCCACAAATTGTTGTTTTGGGTCTGGGTCTCATTGTGTATGTAAACTTGTATGTTTGTAAACGCACCCACGACACAGGAGAAAATCCTAATAAAGGGCAAAGATTTTTTAATAAAAAAAAAATTAAAAAAAAATTAGTACCTATGTCTCACGATAATTATTAGAAAAACATTAAAAATGTCTCTTAAAATGGTACTAAAGTTTAGAATTGTGCACCGAGCATCTAGCTTCGGTAGTTTCGGACGGTCAGACTGACAGACAATGCAGTGTTGACGTTTGAAAAGCGTTTGTACAAGGAATAATTGAAACAAATGCTTTGACTTTGTGATTTTATAACTATACATGGTTCTATACAAGGATTTACACTTGTGTCGTAGGTACAAACACAAAGTCAGACTAGAAAACTACATTCAAAGTCAAAATCATTTATTTCAATTAGGCCAGAATGGAACTTTTGAACGTCAACAAAAAAAAAATTTAATGTGAAGCTATTTGCTCATTCCAAGGTGTAGATTCCTCCTATGGAGAAGAACGAGCAAGAAACTCCATAGGTTACTCTTTTTCAATCAGGTTCACAATACAATTTACTAGTTACATATGTAGTTTTGCTGTTTGGATTGTGCAAGAACAATGTAACACTTAAATCCAGTCAAAGTGATCAAAAAAGAAAATAACCTTAAGGACAATAATACAGTCTGGAGCTGACCAGTCCCAGTTGACGGCAGCCGTTCACGAACATGACACGTACCAGCACCAGCACATTTTGTGGATTGCCTAAGTATACCTATACAAAGAAAAGTCGTAAAAAATATTAGACACGTATTTTTATATTTTGTTGTATGATAAAATAATACTTAGATATAACGAATCAAAGTTCAGGAGTGGCTAAAACGTCATTTCTACGTATAAAATGTACATAGAAGTGACGTCAAGCGACATTTCAAATCAATATATCGTCGGAAGTATTCGTTTCTGTAAGAAAATAATCTACCAGATGGACATTAAAATTAAAATTAGGCATCTACCCTATTGTAAATACTTCAAGACTCGATTGAAATTCACCTGGCTATTGTGCTTTATCGATTTCAAGAGGAGTAATTGCCGTAACTCGATACTCGGCATAGCATGTAGATTACATTCCATTATTATCGTGACCCGTAACTGTAATCGATTGTTCCATAATCAAACGAATGAATCGATTATACCGATTATAGAGTTCACAGAGAAAATTTCAATGTATTTAGTTTCAGTGGGTATTTAGACCTACATTGGTTTCAAGTACGGCTTCTCAGCAAGAGGACTCATGTGGGATTCACAGGACTCATTCAGATTAAAAAAAATGTAGTACAAGCACGGCGCCTGGATTTATGTTAAAGGTAGAAACATCATCGTATCACATAAATAAGGTCTCTCTCAACGAAGGTACCTATATGTAATCTAAGATGAAGGAAGCAAACAAATCATGTAAATCTAATAAATTTATTAAATAAAAATTCGTTACTAAATACAATTTTTCATTCGATATTCATTTCATAAATAAAATTAATCGAGAAAAATGGAATATCACGGTGATCTGTGCAGATCACAATAAAACATAGATACCTCTATAATTCTAGCATAAGAGAACACTTAAATAAACTTAACATAAGGATAGGAATACAATTCTTAATCTTAATCAAATAATAATACGAACTAAACGAGATTTCATAATTACCGGAACGTATAAGATGACTCCGGTTAAAAGTGATTTGAACCGGTTTATTCCAGTTAAAACCAATTTATTCCGGATTTGATTAAAATAGGAGAGCGTCAGATTATATGACGATATAATTGGAATTATTTCGCAGAATCTAACTAAGTAACTATTAACAGTTACTCATTTAGCAATATTATTAATGTCTAAAAAGATGGAAAAGAAAATATCACTACCAATATAATAATAAGTCTTGAAATTAGAGCAGGAACAATAGTTAAAAACTTTGCTAATTTTAAAGATGAATTTTCTAAGACATCCTCTTCGGGCGAACTTAAACTAAATACAATAGGAAATGACGAAAGCTGATGATATAATAATACTTAAAAAAATATAACATAACAAAAGGCAAATCTTAAGGCTCATCTATCAATTGTGACAAGTTTATAGGTTCTGAAAATTCATAAGTGCTTAATACTTCAATAAAATTACTTATAAAATTACTTTCATCTCTATCTAAGTTCTTTGTATTAATATTATAGTAGCCAATAGCATGCGTTTACTAGAAGTATGCGTTTGAATTATTTACATCTAGACGAATCAGGACTTTTCTGCATTTTCAATATTTTGTTTTCTCTCTTCATCTACGATGACTACTTCTTCTTTGACCTCGTAGCTTGGTGGACGCACATGTCCGTTGATCAGGCATTCGATGTAGGATGGTGGCTTTTCAATGTTCTGAGTAGCTGCCTTCTCCAGCCTTAAGGCTTTTGTATACTTTTGCACTATTATCAAGAAGAATACGGCGATCACTGAAACAAAAATTCATCAATTGAAATTGAGTTTGCTGAACACTTTGGCTGACCATCTTTGTCAGAATAAGAGTGTCTTAAAGCTTGTTAAAGTTGTAGGAGTAAAATATTGAGTTTAAGAATAAGCGTGTGAGGTGCGGAGGACTTTACGGGTTGCCCGAAGTGCAGGAGTAGGAACGGGGTGGTTTTTAGTCAGTAAGAGTCTGACACTCCTTCTCGCGTCACTGGGGCGGGAGAACTGATTGGATGATTTCCCCTCAAAAAAAAATGGTGCTAATAATATGAATATGATTTAAAACACATCTGTTGACCAAAAACGTGTGCAGTCCTAAAAAGATTTCATCTACTGCTTTTGTGGACATTTTAATTAGTGCACGATTTGCCTCTCTACATAGTTGGATATGTGTGAATCAGCATACGCGAGATTAAATTATTATCATTGCCTATATTCGCATTATTCAAATTACTGTCGGCTAATAAATTCAAAATAACACAAACAGGTGCATTGGTAACATACATTAATATGTGTCGACGGTCAAAATTTAATCGAAATCGTGTGTCAACCAAATGTGTGCGTATAATTAAAATGTATTCAAAACGCAAAGATGGAGCATTCATTGGGATGTGTAGTTAAATATTTGGTTGTTCAAATACTATTTTGTTTATACATTCATATTATCTTTGAATAGGATTGTATTGTCATCACTGTATTCCAACTCAGTATATTAAATTAGGTTTGAAAGTCTGTCATGGACACATGAACTAAGAAATACGAAAAGATTTCAGTTGGTGGATGGTTTCAGATAGTGATATGGTATTTTTTTCGGAAAAAGGTCTTATCCTTAGGATGATAGAGTTTAAAAACCAAAACAACGCAGTAAAGATGCAGCTATTAAAGGTTTTGGTGATAGCAAACATGTCCGAACTAAAACAATACGCAAGTCAAGTCAACTAAGACTACAACTACCCCATGCTTGTAATGTGTTGTCCTTTATAATATTGTCTGTGTGGTGTAGGTACTTGAATTGATAAATAAATAAATAAATAAAAATAAATAAGAAGTCATCCAAGTCTGAATCAATCTAGAGGTATACACTTACTTAACAATGATAATAATGATAATTTATGAGTACATGATACAGTAAATATAGCTTTACTTACATATATCAGTGAGCTTCAGGAACCAGACAGTTTCGATAGTGTAGACGTCGTAGAAGAAGGGTTGGTATCCGAAGTACATGGCCTGCATCACCAGCTTGACCACAGAGAGGCTCAGGAACATACGCATGGGTTCAGGGTTTTTCTGTTTAGAAAAGTGAGATTCATTGTTAGTTCAAATATTAAATACAAAGTTTACTTAGGCTTGATACAAATACAAACATATGGCTCAAAAATAATACTATTATTTCCACAGATTTACTAAGAATCCTCTATTAATTACATTTTTAAATACTTCTTAAATAATAAACAAATTATTATTATTAGCTTGGCTTCTGCTAGCGGCTACATTTGCGTTACCGGGACAAAAACCCGTCTATATATTAATCGCCTGTCTATAATATACCTCTGTGTCTTTCATTCAGTTCCTTTAAATAATTTTCTCATCACAGAGTAGCAACCAGCTCATAAACTTTCACATTTATAATATTAGTATGATGTAGGAAAATTTTCTTTTTTTGTAATTTCTTTTATTGTATGCTATTAAATCAATAGCTGACATAATTAAGAGAAATGACCGAATAATAAAATGATACTTAGAGTAAAATGGCAATAACTCTCCATTGTTTAATAATGTGGTAAACATCATTGAGTATAACAAACTCAAAGATTTACTGATCAAATAAAACGCCAATAAGACAACAATTGGTTTTGTTCAAACATCTTTTGAGTTGGTACCAATCGACTAAACACATCAATGGTCTCGAATATATACTCAAATTTTGTTCTATCAAGGTAACTAACATTTCCTATAATAGGACTTTAACCTAAGTCGTGGTTTCAATTATAAACACATCACACTCAGAAATAAATATTGAATGGACGTATATGACCCTATATATGAAATGCGGGGATCGAAACCGCAAAGCGTTGCACCACAGCCAGTTGTTCGTACAAATTTAATATTAATGCGATGTCAAAATGATTACGTATTCGTACGTATACGTAAAGTATCATGCCGTTGTGACTTACAACTTGTTCAGCTTCTCTCAGTTATTTACGTACGGTACGGTTATTTTCAATTAATGTAAAGTGTAGTTTAGGGCGGAATGTTGGACACGGTTAGTTCTACGATAGCAAGCATCACTGCGTGGCGCGGCAAGGAATGCCGCTGAAGGATTATGTACGAGTATGCGTCCGGCGCGCTGATTGGCCGGCTCCAATGAAGCAACCAATCAGAGCGTTCAACGCGGCCTTCTTTCGATAACTATAAACGTAAAATCAACTCGTACTAAGACCTTAGACTTAATTCTGATCAGCTGGTACCTACGTCGATTTCATCATCAAGTGAGTACGCATTATGCAGTAGTGCTGGTCAGCAATTACCCGAATGCTATAAGTTCGTGGCAAAAAATGCAAACGAAATAAGAATCCGTAAATCAATAAACTACATAAAGTATAAATTACCTTGTGTACAGCCCCAACATAAGAAACGACGATCCTTAGCCAGATGAGGTTGATGAGGAAATTGAGAAGGTCTATCAGGTAGATGTGCAGCATTCCGGGGTAGCACTTAGGTTCAGAAGCCACTGACATCTGTTCCACGTAGATGTGGTACTGGTTGCGGAAGACGCGAGGGTATGGGTAGAAGCCATGGGTGCCGAGGTTCAACACAATCAGGAGCGGTTCCAGCCAGGGTATGGAGATCGCTTGGAGCTGTTGAAGAGAAAGAAATAGATTAGTGATTTTAGACATATTCAAAAATTATTTTATGTCTTCGTAAGACGTTTGAAGAAGATGGTCCGTTCATTTATTTTGATTTAGGTACTGTATGAATTTTCACATTCATACGGCTTAAAAAGATCAAAATAAGAACTACACAACATCATGGCTTTTCATCCCCGAAGGGATAGGCAGAGGTGCACATTACGGCACTCAATGTCACTGTCAAATGTAACACCCACTTTTCACTATTTATGTTATGAGTCCCATGTAATAGGGGGTGAGTCTATTGGCATATACCGGGTACAAATCCAGACCCCATGCTACTACTGAGATATTTTTTAAAAAGCCAGTGATACTTTGCTCGATCCGGGAATCGAAGCCGAGACCTCTTGCCCGGCAGTCGCACTTGCGACCACTCGGCCATCGAGCTTAAGAATAAAATCCAATTTGTTACAGTAGTTCTCGTATTATGGCGATGTCGTGACTAGGAAATACCGATTATTATTTATTAATCTAGTCTAGAATATTAATTAATCATTTTAAATATTTTTGAAGTAGCTCTTGTAGTTTGGCAACAGGATAAACTCCAATGACAATAAATGTAACAGACGAAATAGGAATTTACTCAAAGTACTAATTCGTCACTCACGGAAAACTATAGCATTCAACGTAAATAAAGTAAAAATACTTTAACGCTATGCAAAACTGTATAGATAAGAATATTTACATAGAAGTTCAACTGTGACGTGGTGGGTGATATGATCGGTTCTGACGGATGACACTCGTATACACGCTAAATGCATGATTCATAATCGCCGACTTTTGAGGAAAAGAGACACTGTATACAGGAATTTGTAATGCAGTTAGTTCGAAAGTTTTTGGCTTTAAATTTAAAAGGATCGTCAATCGGCAAAGCGTCACCGATTCATAGTAGATGTCTTACCCACGAGCACTAAGCGCTTCGGATCAAGCTTCCTTATGCGTACTGCTAAAGAGTAGAATTCTTTGCCCGAATCATATTTTCTGAAGGGTAAAACTTGGGTGTCTTCAAGGCCCGAGTGAATAGGTTGCTTATGTGATGACGTGATCCATCGTAGATCGCATCATCGCTTAATACCAGGTGAGATAGTGGTTAAACGTCGGCCCATCAAATATAAAAAAGGGTGTGTTCGAAAAATCAGGTCTTCTATTTCGAAGGTTTTCCATACTGCAATCAGTACCAACAAGCCTTAGACATAATATTCAATGGTCACTGCAACACCAGAGGCACCAGAAGTGCGTTGTTGACTACACTATTATTTTTAGGGACCCTCCTCTTCCGACCGATTGCTTAATCAAATGGCACCGGGAACATTTATATACTGAAATGCATCATTGTTACTACTTTACGCTGGTATTCTGTGAGAGGCCCTATTTTTTTCCGTACCCAAGGTACTTCTCCGATTAAACTGACACAGTCAAATTGCTTACTAGCGTTAGACTCCCTAAAAAGAGGTCCTGGATAGTCAATTCAGAATTTTATTAGACTAAATAATTAAAAATCCTATTCCAATTTTAACTCGTTGAGTACCGTCATTATAGACACAATTAAAGAACAATTTTTTTTTTAACAATTTTTTTTTATGTTGGGAAAATCATCGTATGACTGCTCCCACCTGGGTGAGGCGGAAGGGAGTGTCAAACTCTTACTGACTAAAAACCACCCCGTTCCTTCTCCTGCACGTCGAGCCGGAGCCCCGGTTACCCGTTAGGTTCTCCACGACAATTATAGAACAATAGGTTGCAGTCACCGGTGTCCTCGCAGTGTTTGACAGTTTAAGTAAGGCAGATAAGTGATTTGTGAGCTCTTTAGGAAGATAATTTCTGGTATAACAAATCAGAACTACATGCAAATTAGACGTTCAATATGTCTTTGTATGCATCTTCAAAAACTAACAATAATTATGTCAAGTTTTGTGCTATCGGACACGGAAACCAACTAATAAATAAGGTGACAAAAGATAATTGTTCTTTTATTATATTTAATTATGTCCGCTGTGACAGGAAATTGCATGTTTCAATAATAACCAGCTATTATGCACTGCAAGGCATTCTTTCTTTATCTTTTGAGGAAATCTTTGTTAAAATTAAACTGGTTTACGACAGGTGTTCTATGGCATGCTTAAATGTGTAACATCATACCATTTACGTCAACAAAGGTACCACTTTTCGTCACTAATAATCTTATCAGGATTCTAAAGGATCCAGAACTAGTCAAACAGTTACGTGAGAAAACCAAAAACATAGAATAAGAATAATAGAATAAATAATCTTAATTTGAATTAATTAGTTATGTAAAGTCTATACTAGGCTCACAATGATACCATACATGAAGGCACTGATCTCTGTGATACAGGTATTTCCCTAGTACAGAGGTCAGAGTTTTAATTTTGTACTACGACACCATGACTTGTATCAAATTAATGTAATGTATAATGTAATGTAAAATTATTATAAGAACGTTTATTTGCATATAATAATTTAAACGGTTTGGACTCCAATGGACGTAATTCAGCTTCTGATGATGTTGATGGCGATATATCGATAAACCTAACATAATCTTAGTGTAGTAACATTTCACAAAATCGACTCTGTGACCCGTCGGTAGATTTTTGCATTGAACCGGAGACCTCAAGTTGAGATGATGGAGACTTTCTTTCAATCTCTTCATCAACGTGGCCATTGGTTTACAAACTGAATATTAATATTGTAAGGTATATTAATATGCGCAAGAGCTGTTTACAGTTACAAGGATAAACTTGTTTTATTGCAAAATTTCTTCGAATTTGCCCACATACCTGCATTACGCAGAATTTTGTGGTAACAGAATTAATTTCTATTTTCCGTTTGACCATCCATTTGGTTGGAGGATACTAACTACGTAAAATAAATATATTTTGTGAAAAATATCATTATTTGATTTTTTAAATTCTCTTAATGATAGTACTTGAATTTATAATTTAATGTGGTATTTTGTAATAGACACACTTTTTTATAATAGTACTCATGATATGATGCATGAGCGGGAGCCCCGGTAACCCGTTAGGTCGTCGGCAGTTCTTAAACGTCTTGTGACCTACTGATGGTTTTTTGTCTTTTTTTTGGAATAGGAGGCAAACGACTACGAGCATACGTATCACCTGGTGGTAAGCGTTCAGCACCGCCCATGGACACCCGCAACACCAGAGGTGTCACCGGTGTGTTGCCGGCCTTTAAAAAGGGGTACGCTCTTAATGCTTTTTCGTCTATTACATTGTTGTCTATTAGATACACCTTCAATATACTTTTCATTTTATTCTCAACTACATGACGTCATCTTATATTTACATCTCATCATAATACTTATTGTATAACCCTTTTATGTAACAATAAAAATACGTATCGATGTTTAATAAACCTTCTTTTGTTTATTAAAACTTCAACTACCTATGTGTGTCATCTAATGTGATTTGTTGGTAGTTTTAAGGATTGTTAGGACAGGTATTATTTGTATAATATATCAAACGTCTAATGAATAAAAATACATTTTTTTAAAGATTTACTATGGAGTTTATTGCTCGGATTTTGGAATGAACATCTAGCTTCATTGATGGACTGACTGGAAAACTATTTATTAATTGTTGACGTTTCAAAAGTATCTGTGTATACTTTTTATAACAATGAATTTAGTTTGTCTAACGAAAGTTATAATTACAAACGTTAAATTCTTTGTCATCTCACTAAAGGCGTCTTTATATAGATTGAGAGATGAATGACAAATGAAACATTCACCGTGGTGAATACTCATTTGAGTGAACAGTCTGAAGTCTGATATCACCTTTAAAGTTAACTTACTACTTTTTATGACATATCGAGTTAACTATTAACGATTACAAATAAAATCACGATCATTTATTTTTTACGAAGTCTATATTTAGTTTTTACAGTTTTTTAAGAATGTATAAAAACTTGCACTGTGGTGGAATACAGTTATCAGTGTAAAAAAGTTAAGTGAAGTTGGTTTAATAGACGCTGCCGCTTTTTTACCACTTTTTCAGAATTTATACGTTACTAGCTTTTACGCGCGGCTTCGCTCGCGTTACAAAAGAATAAAAAGTAGCCTATGTGACATATATCAATACACCCAGCGCCATCTATACCAATACTTTTGTTTTTCCTCGGGAATATCAAATTTTTCTGGGTTAAATGTACCCTATTATTTAATCCGGACTTCTAACTTTACGTCTGCAAAAATTCAAAGCTATCGGTTTAGTAGTTACGGCGTGAAAGTGGAACAAACAAACAAACAAAAAAACTCACTTTCCGATTTATAATATCAGTAAGGATAACGTAAAAATGTTATTGGACACTGGTCACCCTATTTTTTATCTAGTTTTTTATAGTATCATAAATGTTAACACCAATCTCTGTTCCATTATAAGGCCCCCTAAGCTAAAATAGGTGACATAAGTAAGAGGTGGTTTAGGAGTGGTGAGAGAAACGGTCAAGATGGCCAAGATTGTTATGGTAGTCGAGGAGATAGACTACCATGCCATCCAATATAATATTTAATTTTTGGCGGTTACTTACTGTCCGTCCATGGCCATATTAGCCGTAATACACCGGATACTATAATTGAGTAGTTTCCAGGGTATCAAAATTAAAAATCTAATTAGTCCGTCAGTTAGATAATGAAAAAATATTTGACACGTATTTTTTATTTTCTAGTATTAAGTTGCAATACTTAGATAAAATGGCGCTCAGTTTAGCAGTGGGAGGTGGTTACGTCATAACGTGCTACAAAATCTGACACGCTATGACGTCACACGATATTTCAAATTAATATATCGTCGAAAGTATATAATTTTGTGAGAAAAGAAAAAATACGTGTCTTTATACACGTATTTTTTCTTTAAAATTAATCTACATACCAGACGGACATTAAAATAAAATTTAGGAAACTACCCTATAAACTAAGATTTTTTTTTAAATCAGAAAAAGCGAGTATCTCAATATCGGCCTGTCCAACAGTCACAATGAGGTAGTATTTTATAACAATCTCATAAGAATTATGCCATCGCCTCCAACTCTTGTAGACAGAGACACCTTCCATTGTTTTCCAGGCAAAACAATACGGCATAACATCATCATGTTACACACGCTCTTATTGTTCACAAGCACACAAACCCGTTGGTTATAATGGTTACTGTCCATAGATGACCGGTATACTTCCTTTCACATCATGTTTTTTAAAATAATAATAATTCACGTTTAATATTTGGTATAACGATATTTTCGTATAATCTTATTTGATATAATAATTGTATTTTGACATAATTTTGATTGATTATGTTTATTTGTTTGGGGTTAATTTTAAAATCTTATAATGGTAAATAGTTTTTACTATTCCATGGTAAATACTGATTAGATGCCCCATGGATTACATTAAAACAATTAAGTTAAGTTCGATTTAAGTTATAATATCATTATGCGAAAGTAAATTAATGTTATAAAACTTTATTAGAAAACAAAATGCATCTACTCTTAAACCTAAGAGTGAATAGAACAACATAACATAACATAACATCACCATCAGAGGTGCACATTATAAGTACCACTGTACAATGTAACACCCACTTTTCACTAATTATGTTATGAGTCCCATGTAATATCCAGGGGGTGAGCCTATTGCCATGTGCTCTGAGGAATTGTTTGACCTGATACCTGCCGCATCTTTTCGCCATCGACCCTCACGACAGCATATGCATCCCCATCAAATAGATGGTTGGCAGGCCACAACTGTGCGGTTCTCACGTAGCTTCCTGCCTCGCACAGCAAAACTGTGGAATGATCTGTCGTCGGCGGTATTTCCGAACCGATACGACCATCAAACCTTCAAGAAAAGAGCGTACTCCTTTTTAAAAGGCCGGCAACGCACCTGTGACTCTTCTGGTGTTGCGGGTGTCCATGGGCGGCGCTGATCGCTTACCATCAGGTGATCCGTCTGCTCGTTTGCCTCCAATTCCATAAAAAAAAAAAAAAAAAAATATACCGGGCACAATTCCAGACTCCGTGCTACTACTGAGAATATTTAAAAACCCAGTAATACTTTGCCTGGCCCGGGAATCGAACCCGAAACCCTTGCCCGGCAGTCGCACTTACGACCACTCGGCCAAAGAGCAGACAGGCAGTGAATAGAACAAATAAAAATTATATGAAATTATTATTATACCAAAAAATATTATATGAAAACAATACAGTTTCTCTAATATAATTAAACATTACTCACGCTCTCATTGTTGACATCGCACTGGAAGCCATTTGTGACAATAGCGACTGTCAATAGATGACAGACAACATCCACCACACTTGATAGCTGAAAACACAAACATAAGTCTGTTATTTTAACATCTTCCGTTGCTTAGCAACCGATTATATCAGCCTCCTTAGACAAAATAGCATTTAAACGCTTGTCGAATGAAACATACATAATCAATGTATAGGATTGACAACTTATGTCAAAATTTATGTCAAACTCATATAACTACATCGAGTCTTCTATTTTTAATTTAAGTAGCGTGTAAATGCCATTTTTAAACTGTCCACAGGTAATTATATCGGCTGTCTGGTACATTTAACTTTGGATTGTTGATATAATTGGATAATTTCCTAAATCAAAACCGTAAAACTGTTCAATAAAATGAAATATTAAAAAATAATCACATTTTCATTAATTGATTTTATGACCAACATATACATTATAGACCCTATTTCCAATGGAGACTACTTATATCTACTTATATACTTATATATGATGTAATCAATTCGGTAATGATATGTCAACAGAACAACATCTCCTTACTTATTGTGACCTCTAAAATTTCGAGATAGCAAAATAACAAAAGACAATGAATTATAAAATCCGGATTCACATTTTAATTGTTTCCTTTTTTTATGTGAATAACTGGGTACGTGCCAACTAGTCAAATTCAATACTTTTTTCGAACCTTTCAAAAACGACAGTTGTCTATGAATATTGTACGAGATAGTGTATTGTGACGTCACGTGTTTTTAGCGTTAAACAGCATACTTATTTCTTAAAAAATGCTGAAAAAATATTAACTCTTTACCCAACCGCACAATCTCTCAAGGAAACATTACAGTTATTATTTACCCACGTTATTCGAAAACAGGGTATTATCATATTATACCTACATAATATGATCTGGCAATGTTATTGTAAGCACGGTACACATCAATCTATGCAAAACCAGTATAAACTGAACGTCGAATGTGCGGAACAATCATACAAAGTGAGGTCACGATAAACTGGTTTTGTATAGCTTGTACAACGTGTATACATAGATCTTTCATCAATGATGTTTGTATTTAGTTACATCTTACATAATATTATACGTTGATTTACTCGCTTCATATAAACATACGGACAGACAACTCTAATCATAATACAAAGTGAGGTACATGCGCCTATTCGCGTCCACCCCCCAGTTTGTGTCCATTTTATTGATCACCATGAATGTAAGATACTGAAAACGGGTGAGATTAAACCTATACGTATTAAGTAAGCTATATGGTGTTGAACATCAAATGTTTTTTAATGAGATGTGATCCACAATATTATTTCCTCTAGTAACAATGTTGCCGATTTCTGCGAGTGAATCATAACATAACATAACATCACGCCTTTTACCCCCGAAGGGGTAGGCAGAGGTGCACATTATGCCACTGTACAATGTAACACCCACTTTTCAATATTTATGTTGTGGCGACGCATGCCACATGTCAACGGATGACGTCACAAGAATCCTACATCGCACATGCAAAGTTTACAAGCGAATAAACACGGATAGAAAATCCCAACGAACAACTGTTGGGCAGAAAGCCCGCCAGGCACGATCACCTCGCCTGGTCGGAGGATCCTTTTCCGATCTTAGGGAACTATACTCTCTGTTCCCTAAAATGTTATGAGTCCCATGTTATAGGGGGTGAGTCATCATAATTACGAATGATTAATCATAAGTAGATAAAGCATGTTGTTTTATATGAGATTTTTTATATATTTTTTTGACAACTATTGGAACCTTTTCGATCACCTAGTCCCATTTGATCATAAACTTCAGGGACACCTTATTATTTTATTATTATTTATTTATTTTTAAGTCTCACAGGTAAGTATGTTATAATTTAAACCCCACAAAACTGTTGCAATGGTTTGACAATTACAATTAAATGTACTTATAAATATTATATAGAAAACTTATATACAATTCAATACATTTCTAGGTAATATTACTTTAATTTACGTTGAAACCTATTTGAATTTGTTTCACTGCTTATGTCTGCCGGCAAACTATACAATAGATATGGTATTCTCTTTTTTAGTGTTGTATCACCAAAATAGTTGATGACTCTGGGTACATTGAATCTACCAGCTGGCATAGTTCTACCTGTATGTATAAAATACAAATATTTATCAGTACCACCACCTGTACCATTACTGCATTATTAGGTTTAACAAAAGTTAATGTAATTTTAATGGGGCATAATAATTATTAACATTCAACAATGTATGTGTGTGTGCACATTTATATGTATAGGTGTTCGTGAAGTGGGTTTGCGGTTAGAAAAATTTACTGACATGCTTAAGGAGCTCACACACTGCTTCAAAGCTATGTCTGCTAAAACAGGTTCACTTACCTGTAGCACTTTCTTTCTTATAAAAAAATATTTAAATTTTCACACATTTTGCACTATCATGAGCCACATATTTCTGAGGCTAGAAAATTGTATAGTTTAATTATTTTGTGTTTGAGCTTAAGGGATAGTTAATCCTATAAACGGTTTAGCTGCTTTATTTTTTGTATTGAATTTTATATCCTATAATAGGGCTGACATTTTCCTCTAAGGAAAAAAGACCTGGTTATTAAATTAAGATTAAAAAAAATGAACCACATATTTGTGCTAACTAGATTTATATCAATACAATGTCAAGATAAACCCTGGATTAGAGAGGTGGTGACGTGGTATTATCATATCTAGGTGACTTTAAAAGAACAATCGAATATATATTTAAAACTGACAGATTCAAAACTACATATGCACAATCCTTTACATCAAAATCTTTAGAATAAGAATAAGAATAAGAACGTTTATTTGCACGAAGTATGGTAATTATAGGTAATAATAATTTTAAAAAAATAATCCCACATACATCGCCTACTATTGTCATGCAAAGTTAAATTTTACAATATAATAAAGTTAAAATCTTACATTTAATGAAACCAATTACAATCTTCTTTTAAAAAAACATCATACCGTAGTACCTATATTTCTCTGTAACTTTTGGCCCACTGAAGCAAGCTAAGCAGATGAGCCATTCAACAGTATGTTACCTCCTTAACAAACGCGACGAAACAGGAAATTATTTTTATCATCATTCTCCGCTTCAAATATATGAACTTGTAGATATTAAACAAGAAATTGCCTCGAGAATTTTATTTTTAAATTGAACGACGTTTTATTATGAATATGAGTCAAACATGTCATGTCATGTCATGCAAGTGGGTGTTTCTGATTAGAAATCGTTGTGTTTAAGACATTTTCCTCCTTTCTCTAGATGTAATACATACTGACACTGTTATGTATCCTTAAAGAATATTATGCCTACTAAGGACAAGTTCGATAAGTAGCTAGATGGCTTAAACGTACATATAGTATTTCAAATATTTTATGTATGCAAGTATGTAGGTTAGGCATATTACGGCACTTAATGCCACTGTACAATATAACACCCACGTTTCACTATTTATGTTATGAGTCCCATGTAATAGGGGGTGAGCCTATTGCCATATAACGGGCACAATTCCAGACTCCGTGCTACAACTGAGATTTTTTTTAAAACCTCCTAATACTTTGCCCGACTCGAGAATCGAACCCGAGACCCCTTGCCCGGTAGTCGCACTTGCGACCACTCGCCCAACGAGGCAGTCAATAGATAAAAGTCAAAAAGAAATATACGATGATACATATTTTAAGACCAGAAACCTAGAGACGTCGTGGTGGCCCGGAGGTTTAAGACGCCCACTTCTCATGCATGAGGGTGCGGGTTCGAAACCTACCAATGGCAAGTACCAATGTGACGTTTTCCGAGCTATATGTACTTTCTAAGATTATTTAGACACCACTGACAAACGGTGAAGGAAAAACATCGTGAGGAAACCTGGACTTATAATTTCTAATTATAAGTTTGAAATCGCCAACCCGCAACGAGCAAGCGTGGTGATTAATGCTCTAACCTTCTCCGTGTGAGAAGAGGCTTTGCTCAGCAGTGGGCATTTATAGGCTGTTGATGATGATGAGAAACCTAGAGACATAATTCAGGGACTTCCCCATTACCAATATCCATTTTCTCATTATTTAACTACGCTATAATAAAAAGCCCATGTTTCCTTGTTTGAAGTACACAATTTGCAACATAAAACGCGGTACAAAGTTCGTGGAATAATGCGTCAGGTGCAACTCGATAGCCGCTTTATAATGCGGACAACAATACACGATGCCACATCCGGCCCTTTATTTCATCGTTGTAATTAAACGGCAGATGGCAGTTTCTTAGAACAGAGTTTAGGTATTTTAGAACTTGGTTTAGTAAGGCGAAGAGATGGTGTGATTTTATAAGAAGTAGTAGTAACTGGATGACTGTAGAAAATGGTGTTGAAAATAATGAAATATTTATATGATTGAGGTTGCAGACTAACTTATACTTCAGTTGGTAGAAAGACGTAACAATTGGGTAGTTTCCAGGGTAGCAAAATTAAAAATCTAATTAGTCCGTCAGTTAAATAATGAAAAAATATTAGACACGTATTTTTTATTTTCCCGTAGTAAGTTGCAATACTTCGATAAAATGGCGCTAAGTTTAGGAGTGGGAAGTCGTTACGTCATAACGTGCTACAAAATGTGGCACGCTATGACGTCACACGATATTTCAAATTAATATACCTCTATTGTCGAAAGTATATAATTTTGTGAGAAAAAAAATACGTGTCTAAAGTTTTAAATTAATGTACCAGACGGACATTAAAATAAAATTTAGGAAATTATCCTATTTCCTATGAACGAGTATGACACCAAGAGTGTCACTTGAGAGTGTTACTTAAAATAGAGAATAGGTCACTCTATATCGAATTCGCATTCTCCTCATGCTCGCGTAATGAGTTTATAACCTTCATACATACATCCACAATGAATAATTATAACTAATATTAAATAAACTGGGTATTCGCAAAAACAAACCAGTCAAAAACCGCAATCCTTTACACTCTGGTCACTAAACAACATTTTTATCCAAAAACTTTTACAATCTAAACTAGTTTTTGATTACATCTGACAGTTTAATTGCTAGCCAACAGATTGCACTAAAACTCAATTTGGAAACTGAAATTCCCGCGGGTATGGATCGCCCGTCCTTTCATAATCAGAGCAGATTAGTATATTGGGGTACTGAGCTGTGTCAATGTGACGGGTAAATGATCGGTTCGATTACTTTGGCCGAATGCGGTCTCCATATAATTATTATTGACAATCAATACGCATGTATATGAAACTCTCGACAGTTGACACGGAAGATATTTGGCATGTAGGTCGTTTGGGGAATCTAGGAGAGTATTAAAAGGGATTTTTATGAGCAATTTCTACTCGAACGTGAACACAATTTTGGACAAAACTATATATACTAGCTTTCTTGCTTTTTTCTACTAGTGATAGAGGACTGAGCGACTGACAGACGATATAAAACCATAATTATTTACCATAATAGGCTGATATTTCACAGATAACTTTCTTGGGGAGTCCAGAGAATCACTTAGATAATTTTTTCTCAAAATTTCTTTCGATATGAAAAGAAACTCAAGTTCTTACAAGTATACGAAGCCACGAGCAAACCCTAGTATAAGCACATCATTAAACTGTATCAACGTTTCGCGTTCGATCGTTTCGAAGCGTTGAATCGGAACGAGGTCTATATAATTATTGACAAATTTGCTAGGCCTATTCCATAGGCTAATAGTGATTATACACTTGATCGAATGGGTCAATTGAGTCTCAAACAGTCTAAGTCCGAAGACGAGTTGTCATTGCCTCCCCTAACTAGTTGAGAGTTGAATTAATTAAATTTGGTGTGACCCCAAACTGACCTGACACGCGTCTTATGCCCTAAAAGGCTTACGTTTTCCTCCCACAAGACGCCTTTTAAAATCAAGTTATTGGTCTTAGTGATATAGATAAGGTACCAACTATCGGTCGCAATTCCTGATTACATTTATTATTACAGAGACAATCGAAAAAGAAATACATTCTTGACTTCAAACCAAAAAGATTGCATTTCTATTGCATTTCTGTGACTCCTCTGGTGTTGCGGGTGTCCATAGGTGGCGCTGATCGCTAAACATATGATCCGTCTGTTAGTTTGCCTACAAATCCATAAAAAAATCTTACACAATTCATCTATAGTGTGAGAAAATCTATAAAAAGAAAAAGAATTTTGTGGTAGGATGTTATTTGATCATATATTTTGTCAACTACAACAATAAATTGTTAATTTGTTAATGAAAAGGCCAAAAAGAGAGATTGTGAATACGGGCAGAATAAATATAATGATGACATTAAAAAGGGGTCTTATAACAATAATGCCATCGATTTGCTAAACAAAGAACTTACCCGGTAGTACCTACTTCTACTAATGCTATCTATAACAAGTTATTTACTAAGGATTACTATTATTAGTGCCCAAGTATAAACAGACTACATATACGGAATTCTAACCAACATACAAGAATGTTTGTTATATTTTAGTCTTTGTATGCAAATTCAAAGCAACACAAATGACTAGAGTATTCTATTTTAAGGGCAAATAAGAATTATTTGCATTCTTTCGTATAATACAGATAGAGCTACTTGAATCTATATGTATTTATTTAAAAACATTATATACGTATTTTTATTTTCTTACGGGAACGAATAGTTTCGAAGATATATTGATTTGAAATATCGCATGACGTCACTTTTGAGTACGATTTATAGGTACTCTAAAATGACGTAGAGGTAGCTACCTCCCACTCCTAAACTTTGATTCGTTTTATCTTAGTAGGTACTAGCTTCGCTCGCGTCACAAAAGGATAAAAAGGAGCCTATGTGACATATACCAATACACACAGCGCCATCTATACCAATACTTTTAATTTCCCTCGGGAATATCAAATTTTTTCGGGATAAAAGTACCCTATTATTTAATCCAGACTTCTAACTTTACGTCTGCAAAAATTCAAAGCAATAGGTTTAGGAGTTACGGCGTCAAAGCGGAACAAACAAACTCACTTTCCGATTTATAATATTAGTAAGGATTGTTTTCGTATACGACAAAATAAAAAAAATACGCGTCTTATATTTTTTCATTGCCTAACTGACGGACTAATTAGATTTTTAATTTTCATACACAGTCATCATCCCTATTATCTCTGGTGATCTGAATCGTAACAAGATTTACACATAATAGTAAAATATATATGTACCTAAATGTATACATAGGTTGTAAACACTGACAAATAAGGAATTATTTTTACAATTTTAATAGTTTCTGCTTTCCTGTTATTCATGAAACATCAGCCTTGAGCGGTTGATTACAACTATTTTTACGTAAAAGACACATTTAATTCCTTACTTTTAAGAAAATAAAGCTTGGTTTTGATTACCACCTGTCGGCGTAAGCAATGATACTATTGTTATGCCATGCTAAACTATACACAACATACAAGTTAGTAAAAGTAGACTATCGCTGCATACAAAACAAATGACAGCTTTCTTCACTTTGTGTTTTTTTTTTTTTTATTTTTTTTTTTTTAAGGGGGGAAAATCATCGAATGACTGCCCCCGCCTGGGTGAGGCGGGAGGGAGTGTCAGACTCTTACTGACTAAAAACCACCCCGTTCCTTCTCCTGCACGTCGAGCCGGAGCCCCGGTTACCCGTTAGGTTCTCCGCGACTACGAATCGGCATCGGCCCTATTGGGCCCCATCTGTGGTGGTCTGATGGCTCTTTGAGGCGCGCGCGGAACGCGACGCGCCGTACGCTCGGGTCTGTTTCTGGTCGGACGGGGAGCCACCCATGCTCGCCGTCCGCAGGCCCGCGCTTACGGTGGCCGGAGATCGTCCCGCGATCCCCGACGCCCGGTGTGTCCTTCGCGATGGCTGGGTTGCGAGGAGGCAGCGCTTCGCTGCCTCACGCGTCCCGCCTCCTCCTTAGCTAGCATGACTGCTTCGCAAAAGGAGGAGACGGCATCCCAATCCCCCTCGCTCCGCATCATGGCCTGCACTAGGCCCGGACGCGAGAGGTCGCCATCGCCGATCACTTCCCTGAGGACACGGCGGTGCTCAGCCCACGAAGGGCATTCTCCCACCGTGTGTTCCACCGTGTCCTCAGGGCGGTCCTCGCAGTGATGACACCCGGGCGTTTCCTCCCGCCCCATCAGACACAGGTACCTCCCGAAACTGCCATGTCCGGTGAGGACCTGCGTCAGGCGGTAGGTGAGGACGCCGTAGCGTCTCTCAAGCCACTCCTCAAAGAGGGGATTTACCGCTGCGATGGCAGCGAGCCCATCACTTTGTGGTTAACGTTTTATATATACTTACCCACATAAATCTATACAGATAAATAAGATCAGAGTCTCAGGTTGTAATATTAAAATAACCACTTTTTACTACATGCATACGATACATAATTATAACAAAATACCATTTTTTACAATTTTTGTCCGTCTGTCTGTTTGTATTGGCCAATCTCTAAAATGGCTGTACCGATTTTGTCGGGACAGATGTACTACGGAGTAAAATAGACTACTTTCATTTTGGAAAATTTATCAAAAATAGTTATGTTCTAAAATTCATATTCTACGCGAACGAAGTCGGGGGCAAGAGCCAGTTTTAGTATATAATATTGTATGTGTGTGTGTGTGATGGTTTAGAGAAAGTAGTATATGCAATAGTAAAAATCTTACCAGGTGCAAGTATCCGATCATGAAGCATAGTGGACGGAGGTTGATCCCGCAACAGCTGTTCGATTTCGGTGTCATTTTGACACTGAAACAAAAAAAAAACTGTTAGGGTTATTTAAAAATCTACCTTTACACTTCCAACTACGGTATAAAATAGACGAGTTGAGTAGCATACCCTTTCGCATTTAAGTATATAATAATATTAATAAAATGCTAACGCTTGTCTGTTTGTGTGTTTGTTACTGCTTCACGTCAAAACCGCTAAACCGTAAGGATAACATTTGAAATAGGGGTACATTATGATCTGGAACAACACATAGGCCACTTTTTATCCCTCAGGAACACGGGCGAAGCTACTGGCAGAAGCTAGCTCTAGAAGAAGCGCGCGGTTTAACCTTCTCTGTTCTGCTCCTACTGATTGCAGCATGATGTTTTATAGCATACAGCCTTTCCTGATAAAAGGACTAACAAACATTTTCAAATTCGAACCAACGGTTCTGGGGATTAGGGCGTGGAAACAAGATAAAACAAAACTTTTACACATCAAACAGTCTACTGTACAATTGCACGAAATTGCATCAGTTGCATGTATCAATAGTTGAACTAAAAAGTTTCCTTAACCAAGTAAAAGTAGGTCTATTCACATACAAACATCCTTATAATTTCCTCAAAGTCTTAAAACAACACGACACCAGTTTAATTCAGTTACGATTTGAGTTAAATGCCAAAGCGATTAACTTTACAAATATTTTTGTGTACAATTTTCCTTATATCTAGCTAGCTAGTTACTCCTGCGCGGCTCCACCCATCGCTCGGCTCTTATAGATCATAGATTATTATTTTACAGCCTTCCTCTGTATTTAGACTACCCAACATAAAAAGGATCGTCAAACGAAACAAGTACTTCCGATTTTTTTTTTAAGGGACATCATTGAATGAAATTTCCCGCCTGGATGAGGCGGGAGGGAGTGCCAGACTCTTACCAACTAAAAACCATCCCGTTCTTACTCCTGCGCTTAGAACCGGAGTAGCCGGAGGAGCCGGAGCTGCTACTTGCATGCAATGGCTCCCCGAAACTGACAAAGGCCTAGAGGGAGTCCTTTTTTGAGGGGGGAAAGTCATCAAATGACTTCTCGCGTCTTAAGGGAAGCTAGAGGGAGAGACTCTTATGGATTATAAATCACTCCGTTCCTACTCCTGGCCTTCGAGCCGGAGTCCCGGTAACCCGTTAAGTTCTCCGCGATACCGTATCGGCACTTCCTGAGATTGGTGAGTTGAAACAAGAGAACAAGCGAATTCTTTATCTTTAGCAGTATACTAGGTCCTCCCACACAGTTCCTGTTGATTATAGCGTGGTGTTATATAGCCCATAGCACAGCAAAACTGTGGAATGATCTGTCGTCGGCGGTATTTCCGTATCGATACGACCTTCAAACCTTCAGGAAAAGAGCGTATTCCTTTTTAAACGCACCTGTAACTCCTCTGGTGTTACAGGTGTCCATGGGCGGCGCCGATCGCTTACCATCAGGTGATCCGTCTGCTCGCTTGCCATCAATATCCTAGATCTATCCAGCATAAAAAGAATTTTCAAATTCGAACCAACGGTTCTGGGGATTAGCGCGTGGAAACTAGAAGACAAACCAACTCTTCAGCTTTATATATTAGTATAGATGACATTTATGCCTGTCTGTGCGCAAAACTAACCTTTCTTACGTTGGTAAAGCTATTAATGACGTTAGATGGTGTCATAAGGAAAAACTCCAACGGAAATAACGTAATGTTGTTTATGAATAATAAATCTTGTAGTAATTAGATTCTTACACATGTACCTCGTGTGTTCTTGATTCTTTTCTGATTTTTGTTGATATTAAATTGTTATTGTATGTTTTATACTTGTTTCAATGGTCAAACGGTCAAAAGAACAACTATTGAGGATTTTCGGGTTATCGAACTGTTCTCAGTTATGATACGGAGTTTGGATTTTATCCCAGTCCCCAGGCTCAACTCCCAAATAACATGGAACTCAACGTAACTAGTGAAATAAGCGAGAATCGCATACTTTATGTGTACTTCTGTCTGTTCTGTCGGGGATAAAATGTCTGAAATACTCATTATTAAAAATAGTATGGTTATAACCCTAAAAGATATCCACTATCTTCTTAGTAGTATATGATTGGGTATTCTGGACAACTTTTCACTGTGACGGAAATCAGTTTTACAAAATTCATCACATATTATGTTAATATTCAACGATTGTGGTTGTTTTACAAATTTCATGCTTACTGTGTGAAACAGTTCGAATAATAATGACAAATATTTTTTGTATGTTAATATTTATAAACCGTACCACTATGTATTTTGCGTTACTAACATTAACCGAATCGACCGTTGACGATTGGGCATTCTGGACCACCGCGAGTGCGAACTTGTTTCGCCGAGCGAAAAGTGATCCAGAATGCCCAATCATATACTACTCTTCTTTAATATAGGAACCAAGTCTACTATGAAAGTATTCGTCGCTTTAAAAAGAAAGAAAAAAATATGTCCATGACGATGTATTCAAATCACTGTCACGTCACTTCAAGTTGCTCATATAAAATTTAAATTTTCTATCGTTAAAGTAAAAGTTGAAAACTCGACGCCAGTTTTGTTATCGAAAGACGAATGAATTCATTCGTTTTGATTGAAAATTATACTTCGGTACTAAGCATTATAGTTCGATTTCGAAGTTCACACTAATGGAGTGTAGTCAAGATTTTATATATATGAGATGAACAGATCACAGGACTTTGCAGGATGAAGTGGCATTGAGCAAGCCACATTGCTCGAAAAACTGACGGCTTAAAGGCCAGGAATGCTCAAGCTCAAACCATGGATCGGAAGACCGGATTCCGCTTGCCGGGGCTCCGGCTCGAAGTGCAGAAATAGGAACAGGGTGATTTTTAGTCCTAACTTCTTGGTAAGGCCCGGCAGGCACGAGAAAATGAGGCAGACCATACGCGCGGTGGAGAGACGACATATTCCAAGTGGCTGGCAAACATTGGATGAATATCGCGAAGAACAGGGATAAATGGAAAGCGCTAGAGGAGGCCTTCACCTTCGAGTAAAGCGAGGGGCTCTTACTACAAGTCTTAACAAACGTAAACGAGAAGGATGTAAAGTAAACGAAAAATTTTGTTTTAATTGTTTGTAAATTAGTAAATAAAAGGCTTTTTTATTTTATTTATTTTAAGAGTCCCTCCCTCTCGCTATGCTCAAGACGCGAGAAGACATTTGATGATCCCCCCCCCCACCAAAAAGGACTCACTCTGGGTAGTCTAGGTATACTGAGGCCTTTGTCAGTTTTGGGAAGGCATTGCATGCAAGTGGCGAGCTGTCGTCCGACGTGGATTAAGAGAGAGACCTTTGTCCAGCAGTGGACATCTTATGGCTGATGATATTGATGATGATGATAATAATGACGAGCAGATCACAGATGTATCACCATGATGATAGGCAATAAACGCCGTTCGTGACCCTTACAGCACCAGAGGAATTACAATTGAGCCGGACAGGCTTTTAAGGTGAAGCTTCCTCTGGAAACCTCAGTTGCACACTTAATTTTCAGGTCAAGTTTTGCTGTTTGTTCTAAGAGTATAGCAGTAAGCTTGTACCTGCCATATTACATAGAATTTGCCTATTACAGTGCTGAAAGGTGACTATTGTATATCTATCTATCCACATCATGCGCACCTCTTCGGTTTCGGGTATAATTAAACTGTAATTCGTACTTAATAAGTAACAATAAATACAAGGAAAAATAATTAAAAGCAATATGAATAAAGATAAATCGAACACTGCAACAAAAGTTCCGATAGCCGACTATTCGTGGAAATCAGAAATGAATATTTTATAAAAGAAAATATTCGAACGAATGGTATCCGTTGACAAAGAGAGGGCAAGTTTGGATTACATTTTTTTTTAAATATTTCATATCGTATTCCGAATTATGGATTTTATTGTGAACTGTATAAAGTTAATATTTCCGTAATCAGATACGCTAGGCTAGTGTCAATCAATGTGAGAACAATGGCGGACGTTCGGATTTTAAATATCGTATTTTTTTCTAGAAACTACAGATAGTTATTTTTAGATGGCCAAGTAGATAGCTTGTCTTTCGGTGTTCATCCTTTTTGTTGCAGATTTCGCTTCTGACGATTAATAAAAAAGAAGTACCCTTAAAAATGTTGATAGTTAAGGAGTGTAAAGCTGTAGATACTATTCATTCCATGGAAAATATAGATATTAACTCCGTTAGCCGAATGTGGTCAACACTCAATACTAAAGTAAGACTATGTACTAGGAAAACGTTACAATGTATTTATTACACAGTTTTTAACAAATACCTCTGGGTTTTTAATACAAAAAGTGTATCTATACACAATAATTATACGCAACCTACGCTACGTAGTACCTAAATAAAATTAATTTGAATTTTTTTCATCAAAATAACCACTACAACCAGTGGGTTTTTTAGTATATTCCTGATACCTAATTGTTGACTCACTTATTCGCTAAAACCTATTATGATTAAACGTAGATACTTATATGAATATTTTCTTGGATAACATTGTTATCTAAACAGTTACAATAACTTTATAAATATACTAAGGTACACACGGCTACACATCGAGCTTTACATAACCAGTATAAACTGAACTTTAAATGTGCGGAAAGATGATGCGACGCGACACCAGGATAAACTGGTTTCGTATAGATTGATGTGTGGCTATGTGTACCTCTTATATTAAGTCATACCTTGACAATTGTTACTACAGACAGGTGGTCAACACAAGGAGCTGTCAATTGTTTTTTTTATGGCATGAGCTGGTAAGTGATCTTGAAGATCACCTGATGGTAAGCAATCGGCGTCGCCCATAGACACCCGGAACACGAGAGGCGTGACAAGTGCTTTACCAGCCATTTAGGGATTATGAATTTGAGGATTGTTTGGAATTCAGGGATTGGGGAGATTGAGGTGGGTGGAGAGTAATTGGGCCTCCGGTAACCTCACTCCCATGACGAAATACAACGCAATCGTTGTTTCCTGTCAATTTATTGTTTGTAGATTTTTTGCTTAACAGAATAAGGTATGAATAATTTTTATTTTAATGTCCGTCTGATAGATTATTAAAATATTAGAGCCATATTTTATTTTGTTGTATAAGAAAACAATACTTAGATAAAACGAATCAATGTTTAGGAGACAGAGCTAGCTATGTCATTTCTAACTATTTATAAAACGTATTTACATAGAAGTGACGTCACGCGATACTTCAAATCAATATAATAATTATATCGTTGAAAGTATTGGTTTCTGTAAGAAAATAAAAAATATGTGTCTAATATTTTAAAATGATTTACCGGGAGTAAATTACTATAAAAATTAGTTACTTTATTCGATAAAGCTATAAATCAATAAGTAAAAATTGACAGCTTCTTGTACGAGTGATCTGTGATAATATTTGTCAAACTATAACTAATGTGTAAGAGGTAGGTGCCTATATACATATAGTTATTTGTTCGAAATTATTACAAATGTTCAGATAACAATGTTATTGTTTATTCAGATAATATTGCTATCTCGTAGGACTTAAAACGCCGGCGGAAGATATTGATAATAATGCGTACGTTATGTATGATAAACAAATAGATGATAATAATAATAAATACATACAAAATTGCATTCAAACTAAACGTAATTGTAACTTATGCCTTGTTTGCACTAGGCTAGTAATTTAGTCGAGTAGCGAGTATTTATTTATTTATTATTTTATATTTTTATTTTATTTACACTTCTGTACCTATATAGCATACGATGGCGGAATTAATGCCGGGTGGCATTCTCTAACAGTCAACCATGGGGTGATGCAGAGATGTGCAATAGTAGGTGTAATAGGTATTATGATTTAATTTATGTGACACAGAATAAATCTATATAAATAAATTCATAATTATGCATAATTGTAAATACATACAAATATTCGTATATATTTTTTTTTTTTTTTTATTTTTTTTTATTTGGTTCACAAAACTGAATACAATCTAACATACATATAAAATACCACAACAAACTTAATTAAGATTATATCCTACTAGATGTGAACACGGCATGCATAATAGAGAAATCTTACATTACTAAATGGAAACAAAAACTTTAGTTCAAAGTGTGTAAAAAGATCTTAGCTTCTTCTTGAAAGAGGCAAGAGAATCGAGACGGAAGACATCAATGTCTTTACAAATGTTATTAGAATAACAACACATACGGTACATGGGCGAGTGCTGGCCAAGATTTGTCTTCGAATGCGGTGGGTGAAAAGTCTTTCGATTGCATATCCGACTACCCGCTCGCGGTACAGAAATAGCCACGCGTTGCAGTATATCAGGAGAATCGGTAAGGTTGTGTATTAATTTATAAAGAAACATAATATCGGCTATTTTTCGTCTTGTGCCAAGAAGTTCCTTTTTGTATGTTGACAGGCGTTGTTCATATGATTTTAGGTTTTGGCATCTTAAGTCATTATATGTTAGGTGATACAGGAACCTCTTCTGAATACGTTCTATTCTATTAATATGCACTTGGTAACTAGGATTCCAAACCGTACTGCAATACTCAAGAATACCGCGAACAAACGTATTAAATATTAAAATTGTGAGACTTGGTTGCTTGAATATTTTCATCTGTCTATTGATAAAACCCGAGATTCGAGAGGTCCGGTTTGTTATGTCATCTATGTGGAACCTAAAACTTAAAGACCTATCCAGAATTATTCCCAGATCACGGATGGTTGTCACTTCTGTTAGAGGGACATTATGTATTGTATAAACAGTGGGGTGAGTATTTTTTCTTCTCGTAAATTTTATATGACAACATTTTTCCAAATTCAAAGACATGTAATTATCAAGGCACCACTTGTAAACATTATCAAGATCAGATTGTATTAATTTGGCATCAGAATTATTATTGATTGCACGGTAGATTTTTAGGTCATCCGCGTATAGTTTGAAGTGAGATTTGATAACGTTCTTGATATCATCGATATAGATCAAGAAAAAGAGCGGACCCAAGTGAGAGCCTTGAGGTACTCCTGACGGAACCCTGCACACATTCGATTTGAAGCCGCAAACATAGACTAATTGTGAACGATTACATATATATGACGCACACCATCTAAGCAACGAACCATGTATACCTTTTTCGGCAAGTTTGGCCAGAAGACGATTGTGGTTAACCAAATCGAATGCCTTCCTGAGATCTGCGTACACTGCATGTACCTCACCGCCACCATCCATCACATCTACAATATCGCACACATAACTTACTAAGTTTGTGTTGGTAGATTTACGAGGTAGGAAGCCGTGTTGATTTGAGTCAATGTATTGTTGGAAATGATTCAAAAGCTTTCTATTGACAATTGCTTCCAACACCTTACCAGATGCAGATAAAATAGAGATTGGACGATATTTAGCAACATCGTCCAGTCTGCCTCCTTTGTGGATGGGCGTTAGATGTGCAATTTTCCATCGTGTAGGAAAAGTACCAGTCTGTAACGATTTATTGTAAATTATTGTTAACGGTTTACTTATATTGTGAGCACATTTCTTTAGGAAGATAGGTGGAATAGAATCTGGACCCGGTCCTTTGTGTATATCTAGGGATTTCAACCTATTTAAGACTTCATTTTCAGTAACTGTTATATTGTTATATATTGGTCCGTTCCAATCGTTATACTGGGAGGAAGAACTATTACAATTAAGATTACTATTGCAAGTGTAAACACTTTGAAAATGTTTAGAAAATAAGTTACAAATTTCCTGACCCCCCCTAGCTGTTTCGTTATGCAGAATCATTTTGTTGGGTAGAGAAATACTATTAGACTGTCTATCTTTGAAAATTTTCCAGAAGTATTTTGGATTGATTTTCAGGTGATTAACAGACTGTTTCTTAAAATTTGAATAGCATTCTGAGATCAATGCATCACACCGGTTCCTGGTGATATTGTATTGCAGTTTATCCATGAGATTACCATATTTTTTATACCTAGAGTGATATTTCCGTTTTTCTTTTAACGCCTTCAGCAATGTTTTACTAAACCATACGGGATAGTTATCATTTCGCTGTTTGCGGAGCGGGGTGTGATCACTGATTATAGGATTGATCGTGTTGTAAAAAATGTCTACCATCTCGTCCACAGACAGCGAGCACTGGAGTAGATTAGACCAGTCAACCAGCTCCAGATCATTGTTCAGTGCTTCATAATCGCATTTGTGAAAATTGTAAGTTGGAGCGGAACAAGGTCTAACGTAACTCTCTTTTGCTGTCTGTACTTCGATATGTAATGGAGGATGGTGTGGATCCGGTGGAACTAAGCAACTACCAGCTGGCGAAACTTGTATATTGGCTGAACCATTGCGCAGCACCAGATCGAGAACTCGCCCATTAGTATTGGTTATATGATTGTGTTGGTGCAAATTACAAAAAGCTAAGGAGTCGATAAAGATATGATGAAGCGCACCATCAGGTGCAATGGGAGCCAATTGAGAAGAGTCAGGATCTATATGCCATTCTATATCACTCGCATTGAAATCTCCAACGATAAGGAATAGACGCTCAGTGTTAGCTTTGGCACAATTATTTCCATCACTGTGAACAACTTGGGTTACATTTTGAAGAAAAGCTTCAGTATACTCAAGAGTAATGGGGGGAGGCATATATACACCACAGATATTTACTACAGTCTTACCAATTTTTAAGCTAAGCCACAAATCCTCGCATGTTGACTCCCAGGAATTCATTCTTAAAACTTCATATGATTTAAGAACTGCAACTAGCACACCTCCGCCGTCCCTTTTAGTTATATAGGATCTAGTGGAAGACCTATCACGCCTAAATACATTATAGCGATGATCTAACAATTCATAGTCAAACACCGTGTCATTAAGCCAAGACTCTGTTACGACTATTAGATCATAGGTGTTTTTCAATACTGCTAGATAAAAGTCTTCCGTCTTGGTTCTCAAGCCTCGGACGTTTTGGTAATATATGTTTAGTTCGAATTTTAATAACATTAATTTAGGATTATAGTTAATTACAATAATATGTGAATATTACAGCTTGGCCAAGCAATCTAGTGATTTGATTATTCTGTGATCAGATGAAATTTCTTTGCGAACATAAATGCGACTGTTCCGTACCCACACAAATTTGTAATTTTTCTCCCTAGCAGCCATTCTAGTTGCAGCGTGTAGTTTTTTATTTTCTGGAGATAAATGCTCGGTTACGAAGATAGCTTGTTTATTGCCAGAGAAACCAATGTGCGTGCTGTTCAGTTTGACATTATCGCTAGTCCTGTTAAACATTTTGACTGATGCCAAAAAATTATCACGATTACGTTGGCTGCTTAGCTTGACTACAATGTTGCGAGGACGGCTTGACTCCGGATTCAATTTCGAGACCCTGTGAAACGACTTAACTTCGGTGTCTTGCAGGTTATACGATACGGTTTTAGCGATCTGATTAATTATGTTAAGTAGATTTTCACTTTTATGTTCAGGTACTCCTTGAATTTCAATATTTGAATCTCTGGCATGCTGTTGTATTTGGAGAAGATTTTTATCGAATTCAACTAGTTTTCGATCAAATTCTTTGCTCTTGACGGACTGTTCAGACATACTCACAGTGAGTTTGTCGTTTAGTTTCATTTGTTCGTCGTGAGAGTCTGACAAAAACTGAATAGTCTTTATTGCCTCATCTAATTCTTCTCTCATTTTTGAGTATTTGATCCCCAGCTCATTAAAATCGCTCTGCACCTTACATAACATAGAGTTGAATTTTAAAAAAGTAGATTGTTGATTTTCGAATTTGTCCAACATTTCCTGGCGTAGATTCCGTATTTCAGTTAGAATTAGATTTTGATCAATTTCTAAGGATACCATGCTATTTAGAGGACTATTCTTAGCTTGATTTCTTTGTAATGGTGTAGAATTACCATCGTCAACTTTTTGCTGAGCACAAATAGAACAAATCCACTTCGAACGTGTCGCCGTTGATTCATTAAACTTCACACATTCTTGATGATAATGGTGATGGCAATTTTGATTAGTACACTTAATACGCTTGTGCGTTACAAGAATGTTCGACTTGCATTCAGAACATTGCACCATTTTGTCTTTGACAGTTCAAAGTCGCACACTAATAAAGGCTAACGAACAAAAATACAATTTCCAGTAGTCCGCCGAGTGTTGAAATTGCACACTAATAAAGTTCTTTGTGAGGTCACTTGAGGGTACACTTATTATTGTCACTTAGTGTTCGTATTTTAATGCGTGTTTTTTGTTATTTGTCCAACACTAAACACGAATTCCACTCGTGTATCAATGCACTATATCAGTCTCAATCACAAATACGTATCGCTGCAGTTTGTTATGTACTTTAGACATGATATAAATTATGTAAGATGTATATGTAGTTCTGTTTCGCGCCTGTTCCGAAATCACATCATACTATGTACTTGCTACTCGACCAAATTACTAGCGTAGTGCGAACAAGGCATTATGTAGGTATATTTTGTAAAATAGCTAACGATTATTGTTTGAGGGTACTCGATTAATGTTACGTTTTTTTAAGGGGGAAAATCATCGAATGACTGCTCCCGCTTGCGGGTGAGGCGGGAGGAAGCGTCAGGCTCTTACTGACTAAAAACCACCCCGTTCCTTCTACTGCACGTCGAGCCGGAGCCCCGGTAACCCGTTAGGTTCTCCGCGACATTAATGTTACGTTATGACCACCATACTAAAACCAAAACTATGACATCAGTTGTATGGAGTTTCGATCAAAAATCTATCCTTATCCACCAGATTTTGGACGGATGGTGCGGTGGCTGGGTAATCAGCTGCCGCGCAACGTGTAGCAGTTCGATTCCCACCCGAAGCAACTCTGTGTGATTTACAAATTATTGTTTCTGGTCTAGGTGTGTATGTGAAATTATATGTTTGTAAACGCATCAACGACATAAGAGAAAATTCTAGTGTGAGGTAACGTTTTTTTTTAAACAACAACAAATAATACAACAGAAATCAATTATTAATTTCGGCTGAAAATGTATTTTGATAAATATAAAACACTAGCTTTTACCCGCGGTTTCGCTCGCGTCATAAAAGGATAAAAAGTAGCCTGTGTGACATATACCGATATACACAGCGCCATCTATACCAATACTTTTGTTTTCCCTCGGGAATATCATGTCAATAATATCGGCATAAAACGTACCCTATTATTTAATCCGGACTTCTAACTTTACGTCTGCAAAAATTCAATGCAATTGGTTTAGTAGTTACGGCGTGAAAGCGGAACAAACAAAGAAACAAACAAACTCACTTTCCGATTTATAATATTAGTAAGGATAATCATTACTTTAGGGACGCTCTCATTTACATAGTTAAAAAGACTTCAGCAGGTATAACAGACACACTTTTCATAAATTTATTAGTCAATTGTAATAAGGAGCAAACCAATTACCTGATACCGGCCACAATTATTATTATTCCGAACTCCAGTTACTATTAAAAATTGGCTATATAACCACAATCGAACCTATATATATAGACAATAGATTTATAATCATATACGGGTTCTTGTTTCCTATCAGTTACGCTCAATGGCCTCTAAACTAACCGATACAGTACTTTTTATTCAAATTAGTTAAGAAAACTCAATGTTATACACAATTAAAATTCATGAAACCTGTTTTAAAAGTTTTCACGTTATTTGGAACTAATATCGCTGAAATAATTATATGGTATATATCCTTACTAATAATATTATAAATCGGAAAGTGAGTTTGTTTGTTTGTTCCGACTTCACGCCGTAACTACTAAACCAATTGCATTGAATTTTTGCAGACGTAAACTTAGTAGTCTGGATTAAATAATAGGGTACTTTTTATCCCGAAAAAATTTTGATATTCCCGAGGGAAAACAAAAGTATTGATATAGATGGCGCTGTATGTATTGGTATATGTCACATAGGCTACTTTTTATCCTTTTGTGACGCGAGCGAAGCCGCGGGTAAAAGCTATTAATAATATATATCGTTGTTATAGTGTTGTACCTTGTAGGTGTTTGTTGATTTCTGTCTACCCTTTATGCAGCGTTATAGGGTAGTAGACAGTGTATGAAAATTAAAAACGTAATTAGTCCGTCAGTTAGATAAAAAAGTATAAGACACAATTTTTTTTTTCGTATAAGAAAACAGTACTTAGATAAAACAGAGTTAAGTTTAGGAGTGAGAGGTCGTTACGTCACGCTACCCTATGAAATGTAGTAAATCGTGACGTCACACGATATTTCAAATCAATATATCGTTGTAAGTATTTAATTTTGTAAACAAATAAAAAATACGTGTCTAATGTTTTAAAATAATCTACCCGACGGACGTTAAAATAAAATTTAGTCATCTACCCTTTTATGCTACAATAATGTTATAGAAAATTTGTTGGTATTTGTTTATTTCTGTCTACCATATTACAGGAAATGTATGCTACATTAGAAACGATCGGTTTCACAATATCTACTTAAGTTTTTGCTGACTAAACTGCCACTATATTTCTATAAAATTCGTTTGGAATATACGTCAAATTATCCGGCAATTAGACTTACAAAAACTTAAAATAATCTATATATAAAAAAAAGAAACCCGTTTCCCGTTGTCACGAAATAACTTGATAACGGCTAGACCGATTCGGCTGATCATTTTTTTGTTGTGTTTGTTATTGTCAGGAGAAGGTTTTTATGACAGAAAAAAATCCTTAAAATCCTACGGGAACGGGAGAAAACGGGAGTGCGCGAACGAAGTCGCGGGCAGAAGCTAGTAGTAATTATAAAACAGACACTAAAATATAAGAAACAAGTTCAAAAATCTTTAAAAAATACGAACATAAAGTGTTAGTAACTAATCCTACTAATATTATAGATGCTAGTTTGTATGTTTGTTTGTTTTTTACTTCTTCGCATCAAAACAGATAAAGGGATCGGGATGAAATGCGGATCAGGGTTAGACTGTAGTCTGGAATAACATATAGGCTTTTTACCCCCACGGGAATGTGAGCGAAGTTATTGGCAGAAGCTAATATTTTCTTTCTAAGATACTAGAAATTACCTAGGTATACCAACTACAAACGAAATTGAATTTCTAAATAAGTAAAACAGTTCAAACCAATCATATTTTAATGTTATACAATACAGCACGAAACGGCAAAATATACCAGCTACCAAAACGAATCCGTCGGATCATAAAATACCTACCTATGTGCGTCGTAAATTAAAAAAAACTACCGCAATCACTATTTCACCGAAGGATAAAAAACACTCACAAGAAGTGACAATATAACATGAAACACATGAGACCACACAAATTACCATTAAATACTGAATAAACACACTGAAAATTGAAACAAATATAAATAACTTTAACATACTAATAAAGAAGTTAAAATCACTCACCAAAAGGTTAAGAAATCCAAAAATCTCCAATAAAAACAGCAGAAAATAAACAGAAACCGATAAATAAACTGATTCTAGTTCATTAACTGAGGAACTCGGAACGAGCACTGCGGAGTTGCGCGCGCGCCGACAGTTGCAAGATGCGGCCGCGTGTGTGTGTGTGCAAACGTTGGCCGCGTGTGTGTGCTTGTTCTTGGAAAGCCCCGAGTGTACAACAACCCGAACCAGCTCAATACAAGGAAATTACGCGTCGATTACTTCACTGTCTAGTCTGTTTACGTCTTTAATGTTTAAAAACAAAACGAGCAATGTAAACTATACTTAATACCAAATTGAAATTCAAAGGGGGAATACAATTGCGTCTTGTGTTTGATTTAATTTCTTGGTTCAAATGTTGGCGTATCGCTGTCTCTCTCTAACACCAACACTGTTTATTCGTGATGTTTTTTAGCCATTTTTCATGATCAATGAGTCAACTGCATTTGTTTCAGGTTATAATGGCTATTGATAAGATTGTGTAGTTACACGACCTTGTGTTTCTTTCTTTATCAAGGAAAAATGCATTGACTGAAAATGCTGTATTGTATACTTTTTCATGATCTACAGCTCTGTATTGTCATTCGTTATCTATAACTATAATGTATTTTGTTAGATAGATTGTTCATATTAAAGACTAGCTACTTCTGCGCGGTTTCATATGCTCTGCTCAGCTCCTATTGGTCGTAGCGTGATGATTTATAACCTACAGCCATCATCGATAAATGCGCTATCCAACACAAAAAGAATTATTCAAATCAGACTTGTAGTTACGGAGATTAGCGCGTTCAAACAAACAAACAAAAAAACAAACTCTTCCGCTTTATATAATACTATAAGATATAAGAATTTTATAGATTCCTGTAGCGAACCTAATATATCGGAAGATTGGACTAAATTACATACTATAATAAACAATTTGTAATTGGAATTATCTAAATTAGAAACCAGTTTTTTACCTATGGAGTAGCCTATGAAGTCTCTTACTCGTACTTTTCTATAGGAAACTACATTTTGGAATTAACAAATACATAGCTTCATTAGAGGACTGACCGCGATACTGTACGAATGGAGTTTCTTGCTCGTTCTTTTCCACTCGAATCGACATTTTTGAACGAGCGCCTAGCTTCACTGACGGACAGACTGACCGACTATTATTTATTTCATATTTGTTGACGTTTCAAAAGTACCAAATTATGGTTTAATTGAAATACATGCTTTTGAGTTTGAATTTGAGTTTGAGTCATTTTTTTTTAATATTTCAATATTTTGTTTTGACGTTCAAAAGTGCATTTCTTGTCTAATTGTAATAAATGATTTTGACTTTGACTTTTTTTTACTTTTAGCAATAATTATTTATGATGCTAAAAATAACTATATTCTATTTTTAAACACTTCAAGCTCGAGCACATAATTAAAGTTATCAACAAAATTGACAAACAATCTTTGACACAATAAAATTAAAATAAAAGTGATGCGACACGCGTTATCGATATTAATGCCTATTCATCGAATTTTATCGACAGGCGAGCAGTGACCGAGTTGTTTCCGTGTCAGTAAACTGCATTTGCCTAACGATGCCCTAACATTGTTGTAATTACTGCCTTCACTTTTTATCGTGACTGCACTTGTGTATATGTGTCTTTTCATCGTTGAAAAAGGTTAGATAGAAGTACATGTTGTATACAATTTAACATCCACTTTCTTATGTTACAATATTGAGTATATTTGTCCTGCAGTTTTACTGACTACGGGGCCCAAATAGTCTAGCTTCTATTGGGCCCCATCTGTGGTGGTCTGATGGCTCTTTGAGGCGCGCGCGGAACGCAACGCGCCGTATGCTCGGGTCTGTTTCTGGTCGGACGGGGAGCCACCCATGCTCGCCGTCCGCAGGCCCGCGCTTACGGTGGGCGGAGATCGTCCCGTGATCCCCTCTGCAGAAGGTCTAACGGGTTACCGGGGCTCCAGCTCGAAGAGCAGGAGTAGGAACGGGGTGGTTTTTAGTCATTAAGAGTCTGTCACTCACTCTCGCCTATCCCAAGGCGGGAAAAGTCACTGAATGATTCTCCCCATCAAAAAAAAAAAAAAAAATAATAATAATAAAACAGGTCCGAATGAACAGGTTGCTTATGAGACGTCGTGCTCCATCATAGACCGCATCATCGCTTACCACCAGGCGAGATAGTAGTCAAACATGGGCCAGTGAAATATATGAAAAATAGTCATATTTTTGCATTGGTGTATGTCTCGTTAGGTAAAGAATTATTAGTGTGACGTTATTTATACTTAATAATGTCAAATAAACAGGGAAAATTTACGAATTACGAAAAACAAGACCATGATACAGCACTGGTTGCAAAACCAGTGTATTTTGATTTGTTGTCGTGTGTACATACATATCCTCTGTAACTGTGGGACTCCCCTTCCCCAATCTTCCCAATCCCTGAATCCCCAACGATCCTCAAACTCCTAATCCCCAGAAGGCCGGTATCGCACTTCTAACGCCTCTGGTGTTCCAGGTGTCCATGGGCGACGCCGATTGCTTATCATCAGGTGATCCGTTTGCTCGTTTACCGGATTATGCCATAAAAAAAGTCGCCTCGTAGTTCTATTAAACCTCATAAGTAAGTCACACACCAGGATTGTCTAAAAACAGAAAATACTCAAAAATACCGAATTCATCAGACTTTTTTTTTTTTTTAAGGGGGGAAATCATCGAATGACTGCTCCCACCTGGGTGAGGCGGAAGGGAGTGTCAGACTCTTACTGACTAAAAACCACCCCGTTCCTTCTCCTGCACGTCGAGCCGGAGCCCCGGTTACCCGTTAGGTTCTCCGCGACTCCGAATCGGCATCGGCCCTATTGGGCCCCATCTGTGGTGGTCTGATGGCTCTTTGAGGCGCGCGCGGAACGCTACGCGCCGTACCCTCGGGTCTGTTTCTGGTCGGACGGGGAGCCACCTATGCTCGCCGTCCGCAGTCCCGCGCTTACGGTGGCCGGAGATCGTCCCGCGATCCCCGACGCCCGGTGTGTCCTTCGCGATGGCTGGGTTGCGAGGAGGCAGCGCTTCGCTGCCTCACGCGTCCCGGCTCCTCCTTAGCTAGCATGACTGCTTCGCAAAAGGAAGAGACGGCATCCCAGTCCCCCTCGCTCCGCATCATGGCCTGCACTAGGCCCGGACGCGAAAGGTCGCCATCGCCGATCACTTCCCTGAGGGCACGGCGGTGCTTGGCCCACGCAGAGCATTCCGCAACAGTATGTTCCACCGTGCCCTCAGGGCGGTCCTCGCAGTGATGACACCCGGGCGTTTCCTCCCGCCCCATCAGACACAGGTACCTCCCGAAACTTCCATGTCCGGTGAGGACCTGTGTTAGGCGGTAGGTGAGGACGCCGTAGCGTCTCTCAAGCCACTCCTCAAAGAGGGGACTTACCGCTGCAATGGCAGCGAGCCCAGAATTCATCAGACTGCCTCGTTGGCCGAGTCGTCACAAGTACGATTTCCGGGCCAGGGATCTCGGGTTCGATTCCCGGGTCGGGCAAAGAATTACTGGATTTTTAAAAATCTCAGTAGTAGCACGGAGTCTGGAATTGTGCCCGGTATATGGCAATAGGCTCACCCCCTATTACATGGGACTCATAAACATAAATAGTGAAAAGTGGGTGTTACATTGTACAGTGGCATAATGTGCACCTCTGCCTACCCCTTCGAGGATAAAAGGCGTGATGTTATGTTATGAATTCACCAAAAAGAACGGTCTACTCACTTAAATAAAAGCTGCCCATGAGGAAGAGTCCCCTTGTGATTCGAAATCAGTAGAGCTTTCCACGGTGTATATATGTGAGTAATTCGTTATTTTTAGTTAAACTTCTTAATCTACGATTATGAAAAATCCACAACATTTGTTCTTATAAATTAATATAGTCTCTAATCATCGGAAATAAGGTCTATAATGTAATAAGTATAGAACGGTCACCGGTAACTCGGGATAGTTACCGGATACCGTTCACTATCTTGAACTGAACTGAGGTGAATATTGTATTAAAAAATACTGATTGTATTAAAATTTAGGTTTTAAGATTTTATGAATTAACAACTATTGGTAAATATTTATTTTCATCTTTCCTTAAATCCTGACTCAGTTTGCATTTCACAATGAATAATTACGCAACAATACTTATACATATGAGTAATTGAGGAAAACCGGGAATTTATTTATTGTGTCGAATTTTAATTTCTACGTAACGTAATAAATAATTAAATATTTATTGATTTAAATTATTCTTCTGCATATGTTTTGCATGCTACGAATGGGAATTATGTTGGAAAATCCCAACGTATGTACGCATTGAGATTTATATTGTTTTCTATGGAAATCAAAAATATAAATAACTATAAACATTATAGGTAGTTTACATTGATTGCACGATTGGCGCGGTGGCTGGGTAACCGACTACCAAGCAAAGTGTATTCTGCTAATAGGGATGATGACAGGATATGAAAATTAAAAATTAGTCCATCAGTGAGGTAATGAAAAAATATTAGACACGTATTTTTTTATTTTGTTGAATAATAAAATTACACTTAGATAAAACGAATCAAAGTTTAGTGAGTGGGAGGTAGCTACGTTATTTTAGAGTATAAATCGTACTCAAAAGTGACGTCGTGCGATATTTCAAATCAATATATAGGATAGATACATATCTTCGAAACTATTCATTTCTGTAAGAAAATAAAAAATACGTGTCTAATGATTTAAAATAATCTACCAGACGGACATTAAAAAAATAGTCATCTACCCTATTCCCACACGGAGCAACTCTTTGTGTGATCCACAAATTATTGTTTCGTGCCTTTTTCTTGAGGGGTTTCCCCCTCCAATATCTTTTCCCGCCCGGGTCAGGCTGGAGGGAGTGTCAGACTCTTACTGACTGAAAACCACCCCGTTTCTACTCCTGCACTTAGAGCCGGAATCCCGGCAAGCCGGTAAGTCCTCCGCGGTTCCGTATATTGTTTCGGGCCTGGGTCTGGGTGTCATGTATATGTGACCCAGGAGAAAATGCTAGTGTGGGAAAATAAAAAAATATATCATACATTTTTAATTCCTGAAAAGGTAGGAGTTACCTACACCTATACTTTGTAAGTTTGTAACAGTAATTTATTTTTAAGCGATAAGCCGGTGAACGAGCTTATGTAGGTATCACCTGATGGTAAGCAATCGGCGCCGCCCATGGACATCTGAAACACCAGAGGCGTTACAAGTGCGTTACCGGCCTTTTGGGAATTGGGAATTTGAGGATTGTGGGGGTTTCGGAGATTGGGGAGACTGGGAAGGGGGGTAATTGGGCATCCGATAACCTCACTCACACGATGAAACACAACGCAAGCGTTATTTCACGTCGGTTTTTTGTTGGGCCGTGGTATCACTCCGGTCGAGCCGGTCCATTCATGCCGAAGCATGGCTTTCCCACACTTAACTTTGTCCTAAGTATGCTATGAATCCCATATATCCTATAGGGTGGCTTTTTTGCCATTTACGAGCCCTGTGCTATTAGGCCGACGATTCAGGCCCTGTGTTATTAGCTCATTCACGAATCGAACCATTTCATATTAGTTTTATTATTGAAGTTTAACACTAAACAGTGCTCATCATAGATAAACTAAATTCTCAGTTAATGTACATTTGTTACTGTTTAAAGTTAAATTCAACTATTCTATTGTTCTCAAAAGAATAATTAACTATTGTCAAGTAAAAATAAGGCTTAATTCTATTGATGAGCGAATAATAAATAACATCTTCATATTGTCTTTTTATTTCATAACATGACGTAATGGTATCTAATTAAGTCATTACCATATTATTATGTATATCGCATATTATTATACATCGATAAATCTATTTCGTTTACGTCCCGAAGTCAAACGGTTCTGTCTTGGTAATACAATAGTTTTACAAAGGAATAATGAAATTTTAAACAAAAAATAACTGGTGAGTCATTGCAAAAATATAGTTATACCTATAGCAAAAATATAATACGAACTCATAGTTCAAAACATCACGCCATGCAATTCTAAAAGAGGTATTTGTCGTCGGGTGGCACGTGCAATGCGATCAGTACCTACAAATTTAAGTCTAGTGTTTCATGTACGTTTACCATAACATTTTTTTAAAACATGACATTACATAACATAACCTTTTATTTATCCCCAAAGGGGTAGGCAGAGGTGTACATTACGGCACTTAATGCCACTGTACAACGTAGGTAACACTCACTTTCCTCTATTTCTGTTATGAGTCCCATGTAATAGGGGGTGAGCCTATTGCCATTTACTGGGCACAATTCCAGACTGAAATTTATTGAAAAAGCCCAGTAATATTTTGCCCGACCCGGGAATCGAAGCAGAGACCCCTTGCCTGGCAGTCGCACTTGCGACCATTCGGCCAACGAGGCAGTCATTGGCCGAGTGGTCTCAAGATTTTTTTTAAACTAAAAAAAATTTTGACTTCGTTAATTTAGTATATCTTGCGAAACTTATAATATACAAGTGCCTTCATTTACTTCTACCAATCTCGTTGGGGATTAAAAAGTTTGTCTTTAGTTTATTAATGACATTTTTAATAAACAATTAATATTCTACGCCACATCAGAAAATATCGTGATTTGACGGACGTTTGCGCCACGGAACATGCATTCTACGCCATGCTCCGACGCACCTTTGCAATGCATGTAACGAATAAAAATGCATTGATTTAATCTGCGATACAGTTTTATAACGATGTATGAATAAATTGGTTCAGAAACGGTGTTTGTGGAATATGGTAGAATCAACTTTTTGATACCCTTCGACATTTAGTCCCTTGGTTACTTCATTCGCATCAACTCCAATTCCAAATGATATACAAAAGCGTTAAGTATATTGTTATTGGGGTTTCGTGAATGACTTTCCCACCTTGGGTGAAGCGGGAGGGAGGGTGAGACTCTTACTGACTAAAAACCACCCCGTTTCTACTCCTGCACTTCAAACCGCAGCTACAGCAACCCGTTAAGCAATCTACGGCTCCGTATCGGCATCAGCCCTACTGGGCCCACATCTGTGGTGGTCTGATAGCTCTTTAACTCTCTGAGTACCGTCATTATAGACTCAATTAAAGAACAATAGGTTGCGGTCACCGGTGTCCTTGCGGTGTTTGACAGTTTAAGGCGCGGCAGAACGCGGCGCGTTGTACGCTCGGGTCTGATTACCCGTGCTCGCCGTCCGCGCTTACGGTGTGTTTTTACCCTTTAGAGATTAAAATATAAATATTTTTTTTGTACAGAAAATAAATCATATTATGACCTTTATAAATAATTATAAAATATCTAGGAACAGGTTTGTGAATAAGACTTTGACGTCATCAATAAGGTAAACCACAACACATGATATATGTATTTGCGAAAAATACCTGAGTCCCATAGTAAATCTCAGTTGTAGTTACAAGTTTTAAATGGTGGCTGATGTATAGCTAAAGGCTCGCTCATTAATACATGAGATTGATAGCATAGCTAATAAAATAGTGTATATAATTATATATATAAATCTCCCGATCGATTCCCATCGTGGTGGCAAGTCTAACTACTACTATGCAGGAGATATTTCAAGGTCAAAGTCAAAATCATTTATTTCAATTAGACCAGGAAGCCACTTTTGAATTTCAACAAAAAATTTAAAAGTGAAGCTATTTGCTCATTCCAAGATGTAAATTCTTATGGAGAAGAACGAGCAAGAAACTACATAGGTTAATCTTTTTCAATCAGGTTCACAATACAAGTTTCTAGTTACTATACAGTTCAGAAGTGTGTGCACAAACACATGTGCACTCTCTGTTCCCTTACTCTCTGAACCTGATGGGACTGCAGACCGACAGGACTGGAGAGATATTAGGCGCAGATCCAACGGCTTCATGTGCTTCCCGAAGCACCGGAGTGAAACATCACCGAACTTCTCAACTCCGAGGCAATAATGGTCATTTTGTAATAATTGATTATGTGAATGCCTCATTGGCCGAGTGGTCGCAAGTGCGATTGCCGGGCAAGGGGTCTCGGGTTCGATTCCCGGGTCGGGCAAAGTATTACTGGGTTTTTAAAAATCTCAGTAGTAGTTCGGAGTCTGGAAAAATGTGCCCGGTATATATGGCAATAGGCTCACCCCCTATTACATGGGACTCATAACATAAATAGTGAAAAGTGGGTGTTACATTGTACAGTGGCATTAAGTGCCTAAATGTGCACCTCTGCTTACCCCTTCGGGGATAAAAAGGCGTGATGTTATGTTATGATTATGTGAATCTTTGACTACTACTCTATCATTATAAGGCGTGATGTCATGTTATCTCTAATATCAACAAAATGAACCTTGAAAGAAACCACAACCGTGACAATAACTGCATTGAAATTATCATTTATAAACTCAAATCACATACAACTAAAACAATCCCAAGATTATTAACAGAATAAAAAAAACATTATTGTTTCATATACAGACAATCGCACATCAACCTGCACTTCACTATCAAATTACTCAATCGAATTTCAACTCTTTAACCAAAGCATAGAGTTGCGAATGCTTTGAAGGAACATGACAGATGGAGTGTACATAGAAGTGCTGCGAAGAAGGTTTACTTATCAATCGATAACCAGGTGGCTTCATTCTGCATTACCTTAGCCTATGTATGGCACAGATGTCGGCAACCTACTGAATATTATATGCCAGTTCAACTGACTGGCCTAAGAACCATTTATTCAAGCTTGCATGCCCTATAAAATGGCCGCCTTCATTATAATTTTATAGAGCGGAAAACACCTGGTTTGGTTTCGATAATACAGGTAATATTTATTGTTGAAATCTTTTGTTATTGTGTATTGCGAATTATTTTAGGGCTGTTTTGATGTAGGGGTTATATACCACAATTAATAATGATGAAATGTATTCTAGGTTATATTGTCCCTTTACACATGGAATTGTAATCGTGTTGAATTAGCGGTCTTGTATTCGACTTCCAAGTCTGACATACTAACAGAGTTCCTACTATGGAGTTACTCGCTCTTTCATCTCTATACAAAAATACATTTTGGAACCTATATAACTTTATTGGTGGGTAGACTTCAAGTTATTTTGATGTTTCAAATTTGCCCATGTGGCATAACGGCTATGTCTTTGACCGTGAAATCTGTAATTGTGACTAGGGTACAGCAATATCTGGCAGGGTACCCTCTATTTAGTGGGACACTTAGGCAACTGGCGTGTTAGTTGCCATAATTAGTAGATAAAAAGCGATGACGAATATGACGCTGATGATACAATTGTATACGTGGTAGCTACACTTATTATGACGCGACAATTGTTTCCAAAATGAAGACACACATAAATGAAATCATTCAACGAAAATATAAGACTACAGATATTACAGAACAATTGCCATTCTAGAATATTACGTAATTGTATTGAAATATTAATTAGCAGTCGTTTCATTTGTATCCATTGTTGTTGATGTTTTATTGTTAAATTTTACTGTAATGTTGAATTTACTCGGTTACTGTGAATTTTTCAAGGTATAATGTCAATGACCGAGGCTTTATTTTTTAATTATTTATAGCTATAGAATGTGAGACCAACCCGCATTGAGCAAGCGTGGTGATTGATGCTCAAACCTTCTCTGTGTGAGAAGAGGCCTTTGGTCAGCGGTGGCCACTTATAGGCTGTTGTTGATGATGATAATGATGAAAATAGGAGTTTTGTTATTGATATTTTGAAAAGTACGACATTTTGTACTATTATGACGTCATAGCTGTCTTTTATCCCACGATGAAGTAAAGTTATTTTTAGCATTGATACGTTCAAGTATCTAAGCAGTTAAGTATTAGCATGAAATTTTCTGTAGCGTTTGGTGTACTTGTATTTATGCCTATAGAAGCACCCCGTAATTGAATAGGACTGATAGAGGAAATTACATAACAAGGACTTGGATATTCTATTGCTAATACCACGGGGAGTGTATCTTTTCGTCATCTACCCTTGCGATAGTATGTATATTCATCCCTGTGCGCTTCACTCGTAACTCTCTGCATCGCTCAGCAAAACTGTGCAATGATCTGTCGTCGACGATATTTCCGAACCAATACGACCTTCAAACCTTCAAGAAAAGAGCGTATTCCTTTTTAAAAAGCCGGTAACACACCTGTGACTCCTCTGGTGTTGCGGGTGTCTATGGGCGGCGCTGATCGCTTACCATCAGGTGTTCCGTCTGCTCATTTGCTTCCTATTCCAAAAATAGAGAACATAACATAACATCATGCCTTTTATCCCCGTAGGGGTAGGCAGAGGTGTACATTATGCCACTGTACAATGTAACACCCCCTTTTCACTATTTATGTTATGAGTCCCATGTAATAGGGGGTGAGTGTATTGCCATATACCGGGCACAATTTCAGACTCCGTCCATTCACAGTAGTAACTGTGAATTTTTGAAAAACCCAGTAATACTTTTCCCGACCCGGGAATCGAACCCGAGACCCCTTGCCGTCGAAGCTTGCTGCCGAAGTACGTCGAGAAACGTACGAGAAGTATTGTACGTACGTCTTTCTAATATGATACACTGTTGAAATAATTATAATGCTGATAAAAGTAAAACCGAAGATAGACATAACGATATCTAATAGAAATGAAAGTCAATAACTAATGAAATTGCGGATAAGTAGTGCATCGAGACGTTGATTCCTATAGTATACAGATCCTGCCTGCATGAGTAAATGCTGCCGATTCGCAAGGTGTTGCGAGCTTCGATAATCTGTTTAGGGTTGCCATACTAGAAGAAGAACTGCATTGTAGATCTAAGTGTAATGACAAAATCTTAAAGGAATATCTAGTAAAGTAGATGGATAATTTCTATGGACATTCATCAGCCCTATTGGGCCCCATCCATGGTGATCTGATGGCTCTTTGAGGCGCGCACCAAACGCGACGTCTCAGAATCTTGACTCAGAGACTGTATCCTTGGTATAATTATGTATAATAGGTCTTTGCCTAAAAAGATTTATTTATTTATAAGCACATGCATAATTTTATAGCACAAGCCAAAACATTATACAGTTAAACAATAAAAATTACTTAAGATTGAAATGCGATGGAAATGTAAGAAAGAAAGAAAGAAAGAAAAACCATTTATTTTGCTACGACACACAACAAAAATTAGTAAATAAATGACTACTTCTGGAAAGCAAATACGATTAATAAAAATTATTCTGATTTGAAATAGACCTAATTTTATCATATCTTGTGTGTGATAAATATATGAGTAATATATACTTAGTACATCTGCAAGCTGCAACACACGTGGCATAATAAAATCCAGTTTTACCATGAAATAGCCATTCTTACACGAACATTTTCTTATACTACAAAATACAAAGGTTCCAATTTCCGATGTGCCAGCCCTAACTAATAAGACAGGATGGAAGCGCACTAATTCCAGTTAAACCATCGTATTTGCACAATGTGTGAGTCTCACAGTCTCACAGACTCCCAGTCTCACAGAAAGACGAACGCGAATGAGCCCGGTCTTACCTTGGCATTCAATTAAAACAATTTTCTTACGAAACCTTATCAACCAAGATAATTGATTCCGTTAAGATACTACCGCCATCTATGGAATTCTTGCGGTACTATGTAATACTTTTAGAAGAAACTGTTAATTGTTTTCTGTTTTTGAAATTGGAACGTGGGGTTCTAAATTTGTTTTTTATTTCGATTGCATTTTAGTACCGAACTCTTTCATTTTATATTTTCAAGTGTTTTGAATGCGTATAACGCCGGCGCCAGACATGTGCGCACTTGTTTGTTCACATAAGTGTTTACATTATGTGGCACGATAAAAAAAAACAGAAACAAATGACCGTGTGACACAACAAGATGAATTTTCAAGTAAAATTTTAAATCAAATATAAAGCAATTCTGAAAAGAGACAGTCGTGATTTTGGACATTCATTCTTAGACATTAGTTCTATGAAGTTGACACTAACATGGAATCTCGAATAACGTGATCAGTTCTAGAAAATCTCAGAGATTAATTTTATTATAATGCGCCTATTTCTCCGACTATCATGGGAATTAATACTTTATATTCTTCTTGTTCGCGTTCCACTCACAATAAACATGATCAATATCGACAACATTATGCACAACTGGGTTGTTTTGTTTCCGTAATCTGAGCACCATTCATTACCACATGCACTTGTTTATCTATTTGATTTGTCCAGCCGCGTCTGGATTGCGTCATATTGTCAATGTCATTGAGGCAAATGTCAAAGTAAAGATACTCACTGTCTATGGTGATGCGCCCAACATAATTGTTTTTGAATGTAACTATATTTATTTTCAATATGTGCTATTGTTATTAATATGTATGTGTAATGTAATGTTGTACTTGTTATTATTTTTTTTTTTTATCCATCTGTTTAAATTTTTGGCAGTAATCGTAGCTGTTGATTTTGTTCTCACTTTTAAATTAATTTACTATATTATACATCATGCTGTACTCCGAGCAGCGTTAATATAGATGTTTAGCTAGTACGTCTTATAACGGGCTGGTGCTGAAAATCAGCGCCGTGGGCTCGAGCCTCTGTGCCCGGTCCACGGTATTAAGCTGAGCTCCAGCCTTTTGCGCTGCGACGCACTATGGGCTCTTTTTCGGTGTTTCTAAATTTTTGTTGTGTGTCGTAGCAAAATAAATGGTTTTTCTTTCTTTCTTTCTTTCTTTCTATATCTCAACGATACGGTTGAAAATCGTATATTGACATTTTACAAAAAAGAATACATTAGCCTGCTGCCTGTATACAATGCTACACATGAAACAATTCGTCAAAAGAAAACCTAATTAAAAAACAAACAATCAATGAACTGAATTACCGGTTGAATCTAGTTTTGATTCCGGTGAACTTTGAACCTGCTGATGTCAGTATGAATTAGGAATTCCCGAATGTTTACATAATGTACCTCTACATACATTGTTTGTGTCTAAGAAATCTTGAAAAACCCCAAACTTGCCAGATGCGGAGGTATCTTATTGTATATTGTCTTCAACATACCTATATTATGCTAACCATCTTGGAAAAGAACTGGGAAAGACCAATTGCTAGAGACTTGTACTCATATTCATTATGTATCTAGGCTTAGCCCGGTGATGTTTGTTAACATCGTACGGGTATCTAAATTGCCTTTTATAACACACTAGCTTATTATTATTATTTTATTATTAATTTTATTTAAAAACACAGGTAAGTATCTTATAATCTAAGTCCCACAAAACCGTTGGAACTGCTAGTTTTTAAAAAAACTCAGTAGTAGCACGGAGTCTGAAATTGTGTCCGGTATGTGGCAATAGGCTCCCCCCGTATTACATGTGACTCATAACATAAATAGTGAAAAGTGGGTGTTACTTCTGTGTGCACCTCTGTCTACTCCTTCGGGGATAAAAGGCGTGATGTTATGTTATGTTAGAAAATTAAGGTTTGGTTAGGTAACCTAACAAGCTCCACTGCCGCCGCCTAGGGACTGTATTTAATAAGATATCAGTATGGGTTACACGAGCATAATTATTATACACGTTCAATTAATGCCATGTAATTTATGATTAGCTGAGGGTGCGGTCGCAGTTACAGCGTTACAGTTGCTGTGTTAGAAAATATTGTATTTCATTTAACATTATTTCAATCTAACAGGTTATTCTTCCTATTACAGGGATCTAAACGTAGTGAGATCTCTGATTTTAAATTAAGATGTTTACTATGACTCAATTAAAAAGAGAAACTAAACTAAAGTAAACCTTCAAACCTTCAATAAAAGAGCGTATTCCCTTTTGAAAGGCCGACAACGCACCTGTGACCCCTCTGGTGTTGCGGGTGTCCATGGGCGGCGCTGATCGCTTACCATCAGGTGATCCGTCTGCTCGTTTGCCTCCTATTTCATAAAAAAAAAATTAGGGCATGTTTCACAATATCTGATTAGCCGCTATCTACCACATAAATTTGAATTAAGGATGTAAATTGTATGAACTATCTGTCACATAAGTTTATCAGGTACTTATAAGGAGGTGGTGAAACCGGCGCTTAGTGTAATAAATTCAGATTTATTATTGCTATAATTATATGACGACACACCACTGCATCAATCGTCCAATGAAATCTGCTACAAGTTTATCATCATCAGCCTGTTTACTGTTAACGCAATATAGACTTCTTTAATAGCACGCCACATTTATAATGGCATAGTGCGGCAAACAAGTAGGCGTATCACCTGATGGTAAGCAATCGGTACTGCCTATAAACACACTTAGGACCAGCGGAGTTACAAGTGCGTAGTCGGCCTTTTAGGGATTGGGGATGAGGGGGGAGGATCAGGCCAGTTTTGACCGAGCCACATGAGTGTGAGTCACATGTGTTCAATTTACAGTCCATTCTATGTAATTACTCCCTCTTTGTGAATATCGTCGATCTAACTAAGCGTGGTTTTTACTCCAGAACGTGTCAATCCCAATGGTCATTGGTTTGTTAAGCTTGTTAATTCGTTAAAAAGGTTTTTAATGCGATTAACCTGCCCTAGCCTCCAAAATCTTGCAAATTCTATAAACCATCTGAAGTCTGCGTCTCAGGGATATGATCAGCTGTCTTGGATCCCAGGACGAAATAAATCAGATGATTACTCACGTGAATATACTGAGAAAAGCTCTATTAGTTTCGAACCACAGAAGGGCTCTTCCTCATGAGCAGCGTGCGCGGTCGCGGCGACGTCGAGCAGCTGGTTGTACTGGTTCGAAACTAGTAGAGCTTTTCTCAGTATATTTTCACGTGAGTAACCCGCGATTTTTAGTTAACTTAGTATCTCTCACGATAGTTATAATCAAAATCAGATGATGTTATTAAGGGAGGAATATCACAATAGTTTCCAGTTAACTCGGTTTTTTTTATTATTTAAGTTTCTTGTATGATAAGTAAAGCGTGCACTGTTACCGCTAACACTCAAAACACACCCTTTTTGACATCTGTAATTAATGTATTTGATCAGCCCAACGATCTGTGATCAACTAAAAGTGTCATCATTAATGACGTATCATTGGTATATTAATGCGCTTGCGACTCATTTGTCAAACTGTTTTGAATTGTGTTCTGATTGGCTACATTTTGCGCTTGTTAAATTAATAGGTACTATAAACTACCTATGATTTGGAATAGATGTGTTTATGTACCGACACACATAGTTTAATATGGCTGACTAGCTTGGTTAGTTGCTGCAAACTAGTATCGCTGTTAAATATAATTATAAGTAAGAGGTATAGAATTTTTTCAAGGTTTTTGAAAGCTTTTTTTAAAGAATTAAAATCGATTCGGCCACCAGAAATGAATGTAGGTCGGTTATTGAGATCAGCCGTTAAAGGATGCTGCTGCTAATCTCTTGGCAGCTGACCATAGTAAAATATAGTTCCTGTCGATGCACTCTAAGCTTTCAAAAACCTGTCGCGGAGCCCCGGTAACCCACCGGGGCTCCTGCTCGACGTGCAGGAACGGGGTGGTTTTTAGTCAGTAAGAGTCTGGCACACCCTCTCACCTCACTCAGGCGGGAGAAGTCATTCGATGATTTCCCCCCCCCCCCCCCCTAAAAAGGCCCTAGGAGGCGAAACATTTTTCAGTTTATCCATTCCAGCAGTAACAGAAAGTTTGGAAAACCTGGACCCAGAGGTTAATCCTAGTACCTACTACTCTTAGAGACCGATAGCAATGCTTTCACTTAGCTCTAGAAAACTTGAACCATTTTTCAACTATCGGATAAAAAGTCAAGTCAACTGCAATTCTTAAAAGAATCTTAACTGAACATAGTTATCTAACTATTTGAAGACTAATTACAAAGAAAGTCCAAGTGTCTTTGGCTGGTAATCTTTCAGGGTGCCCCACTAATGGAATTTGGTCGTAACTAATTACGCGATGTGACTGTGTGGCGCATCTCTAGAGAATTAGGCGCCACCCTAGAGGCGGATAATTGCTTGTACGTTTACTTGGTACGTAACTGACACTTGCTATTGCTATTCTTGGGATGGAGATTTGGAATGTCAGATTGAAAAGTCAATTTAAAATTAATTGTTGCGTACATAATAATTAAATGATTTCAATATTATTTTACTGTCTATATTTAAGTACGTAAAATTAAACTATTTGGAAACATACTATTTACCTATTACTCATTGTTTAACCGTACATTCTATTTTAATGGAAACGTAAGATATTTATATTTAACTAATTAATAAAATATTTGTTTATCCTTTATACAACGTCAGAGGAAATACCAATACCTTACTATAGACGAAACTAAAATAATAGGTTTTCTATCATTTCGGACTGAATGACGTAAGTAATCATTGCTTATGTAGTGGGATTTAGTAGGAGGTATTCAATTTAATGTAATTAGTTAATCGCCGTACAAACATTTTTGTTATGTTGCTTTAAACTTGCAAAATAACTAAAATAATCATTATCGCTGACGTAAAGGGAATATCTTGCGTTGCAATCCGCAATGAATTCATTAATAATACAACCAATACGTATGTTGGTATTGTTATTACTGTATGTAGTTGAGGTTCAAAACTTTATAATAATTGAAATGAAATATTATCAAAACTAATCTTAAAACAAACTAAAAATAGCATAAGCTAACTATTTAATTAAATTATTATTTTAGGAAAATGTGACAAAGCTTTCATGATATTGTTAATTTATCATTGATATCTGACTTAACATTATAAATGCGATAGTTTGTGTGTTTGTTTGTATGTTTGTTACTTAATCACGTCTAAACGTCTGCAAGGGTCAGGATAAAATTTGGAAATGGGGAATGAAATCCCATGGTAACACGGGCGAAGCCGCGGATAGAAGATATTAAATAATTAGTACTAAACTGCAAACAAATAATATTTAAATAAAAATAATTTCACATATAAGTGTATGAGGGCCATGCTTCGGCACGAATGAGCCGGCTCGCCCAGTCTGGTACCGTGACCTTTTTTTTTTTTTTATGGGACAAGCCCGCCACAACCTCCCAAAACCGCTGTAACTCCTGTAAGCCAGGATCTACAGTAGATACAACCATGAAAACACCGGAACACTGAAGTCCAGCGCGTCCCAGGGACATGAGTAACTGTCTTGGTTCCCGCAACGAAATGAATCAGAAGATATTATAAGAGGAGAAGAAAAAGCTATAGTTTCCACTTCCCTCGGTGAATTTCTGCAGGAGACAGAATGAATTAAGCCTAAAGGCACAAAGAAGAGACTGTACAACTGGGTGAAGCCCAGAATACCGTGACCTTACAGAAAACCGACGTGAAACAACGCTTGCGCTGAGTTTAGTCGTGTGAGTGGGGTAACTGACGGCCCCCCAAATCTCCCCAATCCCTGAATCACCAAAAATACTAAAATTCCTAATACCCAAAAGGCCGATAACGCACTTGTAACGCCACTGGTGTTCCAGGTGTCCATAGGCGACGGCGATAGCTTACCATTATGTGATTTGTCCGCTCGTTTACCGGCTTATCCCATTAAAAAAAATATAACAATAATTACTCAGCACTTGTTTCGTTAAGAAAAAATCGATAGACAACTTTACAATAGGTTATATATTTTTAAAATGTATCTTTTGAGGGATAAAAATGGTTAAGAATGTCTATTGCTATTGCGACACGTAATAAAACCTTACTACTCTAGAGAAATTAGAACGTAAATGCATTACTGTTAGCAATAATAAAATTGCTAACGGACGCATGCCGCATTCTGGTAGACAATCTTAAAAATACTTAGTAAGTTGCTTATTTAATTGGTTCTTCATTCAGGACCCTGATATTAAGAATTGTATTTTAATAGATATAATATATGTTATACGTAGTGAAGAGAAAAACCTTATTTGTGTTATCGTTTTCAAACTAAATTAAATGTTTAATTTTGAAAGATTGTTTTTTAAATTAAACAATTGTTCTGTTTAAATTTAAAACAGAAATAGCAAGTAATAGTAGATAGTATAAATAGTAAGTAGGTAATTGTTGTACTTAAATAAAATGTGAAAAACAGACTTGTTTGTTTGTCATATTTTATTTAAAAATTGAAGTAATTAAATTGAAAAAATGTGACTTGAAAAGGATATCTAATACCTTTTTAGGGGGGGGGGGGGAATCATCCAATGATTTCTCCCAAGAGGCGAGAGGGACTCTTACTGACTCAAAGCTACCCCGTTCCTACTCCTCCTCTGCGAGGCCCCGGCTAGTACCTTGCGATCTAATCATAGCCTGTATTAATAAGTAAAATTCAATTTTATTCCAATTAAGAACTATATCTACATAAACGCAATACACATGTATAACGTCACGCCTTTTATCCCCGTAAGAGTAGGCAGAGGTGCACATTACTGCATTTAATGCCACTGTACAATGTAACACTCACTTTTCACTATTTATGTTATGAGTCCCATGTAATAGCGGGTGAGCTTATTACCCATATACCGAGCAAAATTCCAGACACCGTGCTTCTACTGAGAATTTTTTTAATACCTAATAATGGTTTGCCCAACACGGGAAACCAACCCGAGACCCGTTGCCCAATAGTCGCCTCGCACTTGCGACCACTCGAGGTATGTACTGTGTTTGACTGCCAACGAGCCAGTTAAATACAGTCAGTCAGGCGGTCAAGCCAAAAATAAATATATGATGTTATGAATAAATAATACTATAGGTTGAAAACTATAAAAATAATCCAAATAATGGACAAAGATAAAATAACAATCATGTTTTAATGTATTAATAATTATAAAACTCATTAATATAAATTTCGTAATAATATGAAGCAGTAATAATATGGTGATTAAATATTAACAGTACTGAAAGTATCGTTTGAAACTATAAAAATGTGAATAAAATTAAACTATATAAAAACTATTTTATGTTTGTAGTTTAATTACTTATGTTCTGGTTCAAAAATTCACTTATCTCCTCAGACAATGCTTAGTTGAGGCTTTAACTTAACATAACATTAACATCACGCCTTTTATCCCCGAAAAAGTAGACAGAGGTGCCGATTACGGCACTTATTGCCACTGTACATGTAACACCCACTTTTCACTATTTATATTAGGCCTATTGCCATATACCGGGTACATTTCCAGACTCCGTGCTACTACTGAGATTTTCTAGAAAAAACTCAGTAATACTTTGCCCAACCGGTCGCACTTGCGACCACTCGGCCAACGAAACAGTCAACTTTACCTTAATAATTAAAAAAAAATACTAATGAGAATGACCTAATAGTTATTAGTATAATTAGTCAGTCTAGATTTGGCACGTTGACGATAACACGAGCTAAAAAATCATGATATTATTCATATAACCATGCTGTTCAGAAATTAAATAATATTGAAAATCTTTCGTCTCATTTTACCCCTTTCCGCGTTAAAAACTCCATGGATGTACGAAAACAAATAATTTTACGCCTAAGCACGTAAAAATTCGTAATAAAAATATGGACACTTGAGGCCACAATAAATAGCCACGCCACGATGTATCCACCTGATTGTTACTCGCTGCAATTTATTTTCGTATCGCAAAAACGACTTTTAATTTATTCACAGCGTATATTTTGATAGCGACACATCTGATAAATTCAGTCGACAACGTGCCGCCGACTAATTGTGGATGTCCTGCGGTCGTTGATATACGGAATTTGTTTAAATGCATTTCATTCATTTGGTTTGAACGATTTACGTTTTTTTTTTGATACTGTTTGTGGAACGTGCATTGCTTTGTAATTTCAAAATGTTTGTGGGAGTTGCTTATAATCAAATTAGGTACAATCAATAGTTTTACCGGATTCCTTTAGGAATAGCAGTATTTATGTACCTCATCGTATTGATATGGTATCCTTTCTAAAGCTATATAATATATGGACTATATTTATAAATCAAGCAAGGGCAAGGGGTATCGGGTTCGATTCACGGGTGGGAAAAATATTATTGTAAAAAAATCCTCAGTAGTAGCACGGAGTCTGGAATGTGCTCGGTATATGGCAAATGGATCACCTCTTAACACATAGGACTTATAACATATATATTAAAAAGTGGGTTTTACATTGTACAGTGGCATTAAGTGCCGTAATATGCGCCTCTACCTAGCCCTTCGGAGATATAGAGGCGTGATGTAATAATTAATCAATCAATTAATTAGCTTCTGAAACACGTACCTAGGTTTCATGTGATGTAGCGTGATAAATTTCAAACCTCATACATGTATGAACGGTTGGCTGGCATACAGGTTTCAGTTTCAGGTTTCAGCGTTTATATTGAGTTTTTCAAATTCCAGATTTCCCTATAGAACAAAGTGCCGAATTCTGCCTAGTATACGCTAAAAGTTTCATACACACAAAGTTCCGTCAGTTAGACGAAAAGTGAGTCCACTACAAAGCTACAACAATCACCCTACCCACCCACTTAGCAACAAACCGGGGTGATATAACAACGAAACAAACCGAATTTTCTACGAAGCAAAATTTACAAAAGCACTTTTGAAATGAATTCCGTGAACTGTGTACATATTTTTGCTCGCAACTGTAATAATACTGTCAATCTTCCGTCTGTCATCGGAAGGTCGACACTAGATGAATAATGATGGGTCGGGCATCGAATCGTGTAATGTCGCTGAAGCGCTCGGTTTCATGTTTCGATAGATCCGCTTACATTTACCCGACTTCGGTCCTAGGTTAGTCAGGGTAGGGTCACCTATTAGAATTGTAAATAGGACACCTTTTATACATATACAGGGTGTTTCAAAGCGTATATTGCTGGGGTAGCAAGATGCGTATTTACACTGTGAAAAGTATTTACTTCAGAGGGTCAATGTACTTAATGGAAATTCAGTAATTCTAAGGCAGTCGGGGCATATAGGTATATTATATACGTATAGATAAGTATTCAATGTGTTTTAGCATAAGCTATTGTGTCTTTTTGTTGTCTATGTGTAGTATTATATTATGTAAGTGTGGGATAGCCATGCTTCGGCACGAATAGGCCGATTCGACCAGAGTGATACCACGGCCTCACGGAAAACCGACGTGAAACAACGTTGCGTGGTGTTTCGTCGTGTGAGGTTACCAGAGACCCAGTCCCCAATCCCTGAATCCCCAACAATCTTCAAATTCCTAATCCCAAAAGGTCGGTAACGCACTTGTAACGCCTTTGGTGTTCCAGGTGTCCATAGGCGACGCCGATTGCTCACTATCAGGTGATCCGTCTGCACGATTACCGGCTTATCCCATAAAAAAATTGAGTATGGAATCCAAACTAAAATCGACTTTAAATTAAGATTTATTAAAGTTACTCTTCTCTTCTTAAACTTCACAAAAAATACTGCAAGAAAAAAATATTACAACAAAAAAATACACACACGTCGTCGTACGTGCGAAAGTCCACTTAATTTATAAATATAAAAGCAAAAAAATATATATTTTTCACAAAGAAAGTGATATTTCTGATGCTTTTTTTAAGTAAATTTTCTCGACATGCTTTCATTTCATATACCGAGCACTTCCGCGCTAAAATATATGTTTTAGTATTATGCAAAACGCATATAACGCAAGAGTGCCAAGTAGTGTTCCATTCAAAGTACTATCTTGGAGAAAACTGTTTAATATTTCGTTTAAAAATTGTGATTTTAAAATATAATTGGTATAAGTATGTTTTCTGTAGCATTTGAAAGTTGGTTTTGACTTATTACATACTAGCGGTTGCCCGCGATTGTGTCCGCGTAGAATATGAATTTAGGAACATATTTTTTTGGATCAATTTTCAAAATAAAAGTAGCCTATGTACATTAACATTCCTTAGTACATTAGCTACATGCCAATAAAAGTAGTGAAAAGTGTTACATTATACAATGGCATTAAGTGCCGTTAAGTGCACCTGCCTCCTCCTTCGGCGACAAAAGGCGTGATGTTATGTTATATTACAGTTCTCTATTCCGTAACAACCAAAAATTACACCTATAATAGAATATTCAACTACAATTTTTCTATTAAACAAAACCCACTTCAAAAACAATTTCGCTTATACTAAAGAAACACTTCTGTCGGCACCAGTACGTTTACACTGCATGTGGACTAAAGTTGCGAGTAAGTACAACAATGTCGCTAGTTCCCCACGAGCTCCCACTAACAGCAGAAAAATGTAATCTTGTTACTTTTATTATGAAATAGGTGTACTAGTGTTTTACGCTCGATTGAAGTTAATTTGTTCTATTGTAGTTGTAGTAGAAAGGCTATTTTATTTTATTTTTTTTAAGGGGGGAAAATTATCGAATGACTTCTCCCGCCTGGGTGAGGTGGGAGAGAGTGTCAGACTCTTACTGACTAAAAACTACCCCGTTTCTACTCCTGCACTTCGAGCCGGAGCCCCGGTAACTCGTTAGGTTCCCCGCGGCTCCGTATCGGCATCAGCCCTAATGGGCCCCATCCGCGGTGGTCTGATGGCTCTTTGAGGCGCGTGCGGAACGGGACGTGCTGTACGCTCGGGTCTGTTTCTGGTTGGGCGGCGATCCACCCATGCTCGCCGTCCGCAGGCCCGCGCTTACGGTGGCCAGAAATCTTCCCGCGATCCCCGATGCCCGGAGTGTCCTTCACGATGGTTGGGTTGTTGATTGTTAGATTATGTTTACGGGAATATTAATATTACAAATACTGTACATTAGTATTTTCGACAAAGGTTGCAATTTTCAAGAAGTTCAAGACGCTCGCTTCTCAAGCATTAGGGCGCCGGTACGAAACCCACCAACGGCAAGTACCAATGTGACTTTATCCAAGTTATACGTACTTTTCTAAGATTATCTAGACACCATTGACAAACGGTGAAGTAAAACATCGTGAGCAAACCTGGGCTTATAATTTCTAATTATTATAAGTTTGAATTCGGTAACCCGCATTAAGCAAGCGTAGTGATCAATGCTTAAACCTTCTCCGTGTGAGAAGAGTCCTTCGGTCCGCAGTGGCCACTTACAGGCTGTTTGTCTATGTATGTGATGTGCAATCATATGCTAAAACCTGTTTTGAAAATAGTACTACAATCGTGGGGTCTTCAAGCCCAAATGACTAAACTGCTTATAAGCCTATAGATAAGATGTTGTAGTCTATAATTATTGTAAAAACTTACCATCAGGCGAGATGATGTCCAAATGCTGACCTACATAATCATGCAATTGTTGAAGCATAAATAAATAGAATTGCATTCTTATCCTCTGTATTCTTTAAGTTGAATTTAATTTTAAATCTTACTTATGCACCACTAAATCTTGATCTACTATATCGATAGTTTTAGATTTAGTATATAATACTGTGACGTCCAATCCATCAAGCTAATCAAAATCAGTACCCAAAAACCGTAGTATTAGTACAAATAATAGACTTAGACTGTTCATAAGCCATGCTTTATAATAGTTAAAACCAAAACAGTAATACAGCAATATGAACTAAAAATAAAACTCCTTGCACGCGGCATTGCTGCCAGGTGCCGTCTTCGTATGAATAATTAACGCAGATTCGAAGACACGATCGATATAGAATGAATAAATTGCAAGCTATGTTGATTCAAACTCGATAAGTGGACAAGAACGATATATGGAGCTTAAAGTCTTTTAACCCCTCGAGCGTCCTTTTGAGCACCCGGTGGATCATAAGAAAAAATGCTCCAAATGTCCGTTGGATCATAAGGAACGCGGACGCTCGACGGGTTAAGTGCGGCAGACTCATGCTTCGGCACGAATGGGCCGGCTCGACCGGAGTGATACCTAGCACGGCCTCAAAGAAAACCGTGAAACAACACTTGTGTTCTGTTTCGTCTTGTAAATGAGGTTACTGGAGGCCCAATTACCCCCCTCTCCATTCTTTCAATCCCCGAATCCCCAATAATCCTCAAATTACTAAACCTCATAAGGCCGGAAACGTACTTTTAATGCCTCTGGTGTTTCGGGTGTCCATGGGTGACGATGATTGCTTACCATCAGGTGATCCGTCGGCTCGTTTACTGGCTTAATCCATAAAAAGTGATTTTCTGAATATTTGGTAGTCCACTGGTGGTTGGGCAATTGGCGTTCCATAGTCTCAGCCGACCCCTATAGGCAGTAGGAGGTTATGTATATATGTAAGACTATTAACTGGTAATAGGCAACTACTACTACTAATAATGGCAATAGGCTCACCCCCTATTACATGGGACTTCATAACATAAATAGTGAAAAGTGGGTGTTACATTGTACAGTGGCATTAAGTGCCGCAATGTGCACCTCTGCCTACCCTTTCGTGGATAAAACGTCTGATGGTATGTTATGTTCATAATCTCCTAAACAATTATGCACGTACTTTGAAAATACATATTATTTCTGTATCTGTATCTGGATGACTGGCAGAGAATGCTGTTAGCATTAAGTCCTCCTTAAGCAATTGTGTAAAACTTAAATAAATAAAAAATATTATAGTGTGTCTACATAAATAATCTCTAGCGCAAAATTCAGAAGTTCTTTATCGTCAGAAAAATCTTCTTATTACCATAAAATAAACGAAACCGTTTTTCAGCACATTTAAAGTTTTTTAATCTCGATAAAATCTAGGAATTTATAATTTTTAACAGAATAACACCGAACCGCACTGGGGTTCCGGGACATGATTACCGGGAAACGTGTGGTCCAAATGTAAGCGATTAGCGAAAATATTTCTTTCGCATACCTCCTCTAGACACATGGCATTGAAGCACTATTTGGACGAGTGAAAAGAAAAGTGTTTAATAGAAGTTTGGACATATGTTTGAACCCGAATTTTGGAATACAAAGTGGACTACCTTACCTGAAAAACCATTTGTACATGATGAAATATTCTTTTTTTATTTAGTTTATTTTTTGATACACGTTGTCCTAAGATTTTCTTCTGTGTCGTGGATGCGTTTACAAACATACAAGTTCACATACACATGACACCCAGATCCGGAACAACAATTTGTGGATCACACAAAGAGTTACTTGGGGCGGAAATCGACCCCACGACACGTTGCGCGGCAGCCAGCCACCGTACCAAATGTGACGTGTAACTGCTTGAAATTAGTACCATAGTTTCGGAGATTGTTCAGCAGAAACCAATTGAGGCTTTTGAGGTATAAATACATACAAACACTAGGCACAATCCTTGACCCCCGAGAGTACGGCGCGTCGCTTTCCGCACGCTCCTCAAGGAGCCATCAGACCACCACAGATGGGGCCCAACAGGGCTGGTGCCGATACGGAGCCGCGTAAGTCGTAACGGGTTGCCGGGGCTCCGGCTCGAAGTGCAGGAGTAGGAACGGGGTGGTTTTTAGTCAGTAAGAGTCTGATACTCCCTCTCACTTCACCCGGGCGGGAGAAGTAATTAGATGATTTACCCCCTCAAAAAAAAGTCACACTCCTTGACTATTCAGGAATCAATCATAAGCCGAAGCATTCACACTAGCAAAAACTCAACGAATCAGTAAAAAATCCTAACAAAATTCTATTTAAAATCGCCTGCGCCTACACTTTGGGTGAGGTTAAAAAGCTGGAAGCGCTACAAAGTGTTCCCCTTGAAATATTTGATGTTCCTCGTGACAGTTGCCTGTGTAATTGAGATTGATTATGTAATGTGTACCGTAATGAGCGGAGCTTATGAGTAATTTGTAGCAAAATATTATCAGATGTAATATTCACTACAACTAATAAATAATTGGGTGGATTACTAATTTTTATTTTAATGTCCGTGTAGTAGATTATTTTAAAACATTACACAGTATTTTTTATTTTTTTACAGAATCAGAAACTTTCGATGATATATTGATTTGAAATGTCGCGTGACGTCACTTCTATGTACATTTTATACGTAGAAATGACGTTTTAGCCACCACTCCTAAACTTTGATTCGTTTTATCTAAGTATTATTTTATAATACAACAAAAAAATACGTGTCTAATATTTTTTCATTACCTAACTGACTGACTTTTTTCATTACCTAAAGGAGAACGCGGGTTAAGAATACATTTTGGAAAAATCCACAAATCTCATAGTGTATCCTTATCCCCCTCTAACACTACTCCTCTACAAAATTCTTTTCCGGTTTCAAATCAGCCTTTATGGGAAACTTTATCCAAATTCAAAAATTCAACACCCGTTTTAAAAAGAGTTCCTCGTGGTGCAAGACGGTCCGTTGCTCTTAATTTAGGAAATTGCATTCGTCTTGCAACTCGAGAGAACTCTTTCTCGGCTTGGGAGCAGTTACTCACCTTCCCCTACAGGATTCTACACGTGAAAAAAAATTTGGCTGTTAAAAAAAACTTAACCTCACAAATTAAAAGTAATTGTAATATTTTGAACCCCATTTTAGATCCAAAATTTCCTAACTCCTTTAATAATATTAAAAAAACTCGTTTTGACTACGTAGAATCCAAATTAGGTGAAGGTGATATAAATGGAGCCGCCAGGCTTTTATTCAGCAGTGACGTGGTTGCTCCCTACTCTTCAGAAACTTTTGAAGCTCTGAAGAGTAAACACCCGCCTGCTAGGGCTGACCTCACTTTTCCCGATCCTCCTGAACATGATATACATATTTTCACCGCAACTGTCCAGCAAGTAGCTGCAGCCGTTGGCTCCTTCCGCAGTGGCTCTGCTGGTGGACTTGATGGTCTGACTCCTCAACATCTTAAGGATTTGACGGGGCCAGACGTCGGGGAAGCCGGTGAGTCTCTTCTGAAGGAGCTAACGGTTCTGGTTAATTTAATGCTCTCCGGTAATGTGACGGATGCCGTTATCGACATTTTGTACGGGGCCAATCTATGTGCCCTACGCAAGAAAGATGGCGGCATACGTCCCATTGCCGTAGGATGTACTTACAGGCGTATGGCAGCCAAGTTGTGTTGCAGTTTTCATAAAGATGCGCTCATGTCACACTTTCAACCCCTCCAACTAGGCTTCGGCTCAAAAGGGGGTTGTGAGGCTGCCGTACACGCCCTATCATCTTTCTTGAATGCAAACGAAAGTGAGGTCATCCTTAAGGTTGATGTAAAAAATGCATTCAATTCCATCAACAGGGACACTTTGTTGGCTGAAGTTAAAAGAATTACCTGAAATTTACATTTTTATTTGGCAGTGCTAAGACAACCTTCAAAATTAGTATAAAAGACAAAGTTTTGGATTCTGCGGTAGGCTGCCAACAAGGTGATCCTCTTGGTCCAGTCATTTTCAGTCTGGCCATTCACCCTATTATTCGGCAACTTAAATCTAAATTTATTGTTTGGTATTTGGACGATGGAACCCTAGGAGGTGACGCAGATACTGTTTTCCAAGACTTACAGCTTTTGATTTCTAAATTTAAATCCATCGGATTAGAATTAAATATTTCTAAGTGCGAAATTTACCTTCCGGACAAAATTATCGATAGTCAACAAATTTTAAACACTTTTTCTACCGTAGCGCCAAATTTAAAAATTGTTGATAAAAACTCTCTTCTTCTCCTGGGTTCCCCAATTTTCGAAAACAGTTTCTCTGTTTTCATAAACGAGAAAATTAAAAATTTCTGTGACATTTCCGATAGACTTTCCAAAATTAATCTACATTGTGCATTTACTTTAATTCGCTATTGTTGTTTCGGCCCAAAATTTATGTATTTTCTGCGTGCTTCCCCTCTGTGGAAGCATCCACATATTCTGGACCAAATTGATCAAATTATCCGTGACACCTTAACTTCACTTTTGAATGCTTCTATGGACGATCGTGTTTGGCTTCAAGCCACACTACCAATTCGTTTTGGTGGTCTAGGCGTCCGCAAAATTACCAGTGTAAGTTTACCGGCGTTCATCTCTTCTGTCCACAGCACTAGAACGTTAACAAATAAAATTTTAGCTGGTGTTGACGCTGAACCTGATGTGCCGTGTCTGACCGACGCGATGAACGTCTGGACAGAAACATGTCCCAATACAGCCTTGCCTGTCAACCCTTCCTCCCAGAGACAATGGGACGAGCCGCTTTGCAGGTTGGTGCATAATAATCTAATTAATACCAGCACCAATCCTGCGGAGTTAGCTCGCCTATTGGCTGTGGGTGAGTGGGAATCAGGCCTCTGGCTTCAGGCACTTCCGTCACTCAATATTGGCACGATGTTGAATGACTCAACTTTTCGGCTTGCTGCTTGCTTGCGTGTAGGTGCACCCTGTGTTTCTCCGCATCGCTGTCAATGCGGTGAGATGGTCGACCACCTCGGCCACCACGGCCTATCGTGTAGCAGAAGCGCGGGCCGGATAGCTCGACACGCCAGCATTAACGACATTATCCGCCGAGCTCTTATCATCGCCGGTGTGCCAGCTGTTCTGGAACCAAAGGGTTTGGCACGCGACGATGGTAAGAGACCCGACGGTATGTCCATTATGCCCTGGAAGCTGGGAAGGTCTTTGGTGTGGGACGCAACCTGCGTTGACACCCTTGCACCTTCTCATCTTCCAGTAACGGCGGGTTGTGCTGGTTCGGCTGCTGCCTCTGCAGAAAGCCTCAAGCGGCGCAAGTATAACAACCTTGCTGGTAGTTATATCTTTGAGCCGTTTGGGGTTGAGACGCTAGGTCCGTGGGGTCCGAGTGCACTTAAATTGTTCCAAAACATTTCAAAACGCCTGGTTGACACATCTCGTGACCAGAGGGCTGGTCTTTTTCTCGGTCAGAGGCTAAGCATTGCCATACAACGTGGCAATGCTGCCAGCCTTCTGGGTACTTTCCCCACTGACGTCGATGCGGACGAATTTTTCGACGCTTTATGTAAATAGTTGTTTTTGTTTTTTTTTTTATAATTAATTTTAATCTTTAGTTGTACATAGGTATTTAATTTAGTAATATTTAGTTTTAATTTTTTTTAAGTAATATTTTTTTTTTTTTTTTTTAAGGGGGGAAAATCATCGAATGACTGCTCCCCCTGGGTGAGGCGGAAGGGAGTGTCAGACTCTTACTGACTAAAAACCACCCCGTTCCTTCTCCTGCACGTCGAGCCGGAGCCCCGGTTACCCGTTAGGTTCTCCGCGACTCCGAATCGGCATCGGCCTTATTGGGCCCCATCTGTGGTGGTCTGATGGCTCTTTGAGGCGCGCGCGGAACGCGACGCGCCGTACGCTCGGGTCTTTTTCTGGTCGGACGGGGAGCCACCCATGCTCGCCGTCCGCAGGCCCGCGCTTACGGTGGCCGGAGATCGTCCCGCGATCCCCGACGCCCGGTGTGTCCTTCGCGATGGCTGGGTTGCGAGGAGGCAGCGCTTCGCTGCCTCACGCGTCCCGCCTCCTCCTTAGCCAGCATGACTGCTTCGCAAAAGGAGGAGACGGCATCCCAGTCCCCCTCGCTCCGCATCATGGCCTGAACTAGGCCGGGACGCGAGAGGTCTCCATCGCCGATCACTTCCCTGAGGGCACGGCGGTGCTCAGCCCACGCAGGGCATTCCGCAACAGTGTGTTCCACCGTGTCCTCAGGGTGGTCCTCGCAGTGATGACACCCGGGCGTTTCCTCCCGCCCCATCAGACACAGGTACCTCCCGAAACTTCCATGTCCGGTGAGGACCTGCGTCAGGCGGTAGGTGAGGACGCCGTAGCGTCTCTCAAGCCACTCCTCAAAGAGGGGACTTACCGCTGCAATGGCAGCGAGCCCATTAAGTAATAGTTAGTTTTTAATTTAAGTTTTTTATTTGAATAACTGACTGACTAATTAGATTTTTAATTTTCATACCCTATCATCATCCCTATTGGGAATGGTCCAGTGGGAGTTATTGAGCCCGGGTCATGGTAATAGGCTCATTTCGTTATATGGAACTTGTAACACAACTTTAATTTGACTGCACGGCTAGTGCGGTGGCTGGGCAACTGGCTACCTCGTAACGTGTCGCGGGTTGGATTTCCGCACGGAACAAGTCTTTGTGTGGTCCACAGATTTTTGTTCCGGGTCTGGGTGTCATGAACATGTTTGTAAACGCACCCACGACACAGATGAAAAGCTAGTGTGGGGCAAATTGTAAAAATAAATATTTCATTTTTGGCTTACTCACGTAACTATTGGACGAGGTGCTCGATTAATTTCAAGCCTTACTAGAGAGTCATATTCATGAGCATTCCGCATTCCGCATTTCGCGATACACAACACGGTGACTGTCGCGCTGCTACTACAACTAGTATGGCTTGAAGTTAGTTGCGCTCCTGTTGGTATACCGAAATATGCAATAATTGATTTCGTATGTCTCACGAAGGTTGTAATATAAACATCGCACCATAACTGATAAAAATCGGCTGTAATATTATGTGGCTGTGTGCACTTCTGCGCACCCTTTTGGGGATTACGGCCAGGCGTAATGTATTGTGTAACTGAAATTGTTTCAAACTCAAAAGCATGTAGTTATTTCATTTAAAACATAATTTGGTACTCTTGAAACGTCAACAAATATAAAATAAATAATAGTCTGTCAGTCAGTGAAGCTAGGCGCTCGTTCTAAAATGTGAGTGGTAAAGAATGAGTACGAAAGTCTAATCGTTACTCTTCGTTAGACAATTTATCTCATAAAATGAACCTTTAAGGTTTAATTTGTATTGTGAGACATACCAAATTAATTATGATTATATTTTTCGGTTTCCTACTCTTTGCAGCTGCGTGACAGCTCAACAATATGAGTCCCTGGTGTGGCTAAACTAGTCGAGGTTATCGTCAAACAGTGACGTAAGTACCTAAGTCGAAACACAAAAATCAATACTTTAAAGAATTTAATTGATATTTTTGGTTTTTTTATTCATATTTTGAATTGTTTTTCTCAAGCATAAAAGAATTGTCGATCTTTGAGTTCGCCCCGGTTAGATCTTGATAATATTATGATATTGTAGGTAAAGGTTAAACAATGTGTTTACTGGATTTTTCCAAGCGCCGAAAGTCTCAGCTTGTTTATGTCTGGAAATAACTACTACATTATCCTGTAATTTTTTTACTACCTACTATTCGCAAAGGAAACTAAATAACACAAGACATGTCATACATACCTAAATCTTGGATTGTATTCAATTCAAATTTCATTGTACTCAAATTATTCTTACAATGTATAAAACATTTTCTGTGTATGCAATAAAGCATAAATAAATATTTGAATGAACAAATGAATGAATGAGTATATTTAAATAACTGAAGGAAAGGTATTGTTATACTACCTATATTTAGTTCATGCTTTGGATTTTTGCATTAATTTGATTAAAGCCTCATTATCGCTTTGACAATAATAACTCTATAAATATAGTTTACGGAGATTAAATAATAAATAAAATAAATTTATACAGATACATAAAATTGGAGTGTCTGTTTGTAATATTAAAATAACTGCTTTTTACTACATGCATATGAATTCATTTACATACGATACACGTACCGAAATAACATTTCTTATACTTTTTGTCTGTCTGTCTGTTTGTACTGGCTAATCTCTGGAATGGCTGGACCGATTTTGCAAGACTTTTATTTGCAGGTAGCTAATGTTCTACGGAGTAACATAGGCTACTTTTATTTTGGAAAATTGAAACAAACAAAAAATTACGTTATAAAATTTATATTCTATGCGCTGAAGTCGCGGGCAACACCTAGTTAATAAATACTATAAGCCCGGTCTTGTTGTACACAATTGATAATTAATTAATCAATATAATGAAAGTGTCTTGCGTCACTGATTGTCATTTGTTTTTTATTTCTTCTATTGCGCCAAGCTTTGCCCTGTTGCGGTTTCCCGATGTTCCCAATGATAGTCTTTATACCTACAAAACCTAATTTTGTCTAACTAGCTTGTAACAAAAATGACATACCTACATACATACGAAGATTTTAAGAAGTTTGAACGATATACCGTACCTACCTACAATACCTACATACCTCTACATACCTATTTAAGTAGTATTACTTTAAAATATAAATCTGAAAGCAGCTATGCAGGAGACATTATAGTCCACAGGTGTATGCGCAAACACAAGAGCACTCTCTGAACCCAATGGGACAGCAGACCGACACAACCGGAGAGAGAGCAGGCGCAAAACCAACGGCTTTACTTCCTGAGACACGGGGGTGAAACACCTCTGAACTTCCTGGCTGATATTGGTGATTTTACTCAGAAAATGCTATTATCACTTTTTGGCTAGCTATTGACTGTATGGGGATTATGGCAACCCTTTAAACTAGAAAGAAAACCTTTCTTCAGCATTAGAAAGACATCTGACTGATGATGGTGAAGAATATTTCTAACTAGCTAAGCCCGCGACTTCGTCCGCGTGGAATAGTTTTTCACAGCTCCTCTCCCCTAGTTGATAGCATGATAATATGTAGCCTATATTTTGACCCGACTTGTTAGTAATATTCATACAAAATTTAAAGTAAATCCATGCAGCACTTTTTGAGGTCATCCCGGTCATATACAGACAAACAGACAAAAATTCTAAAAACTATATTTTTGGTTTCGGTATCGATTGTAGACCACGCCCAAAGCATTTAAAAAAAATACTCGATGTATAATTTTCACTTTCCTATGATTTTATTATACTATAGAAGATATACCTCTAGATATAGATAGATGAAAACGATGTGATCTATCCTAAATTAATTATGATGTTTTCGGCTTACTTACGTTAATGTTTGGCGAGGAACTAGACTGGTTTCAACAAAAAGTAACGCGACAGTCACGACGTCACGGATCGTAGAATACTGCACATGAATATAGGCCCTTAGCATGGCTTGAAACTAGTCGAGTACCTCGTAAAACAGTAACGTGAGTAAGCCGAAAACATAATAAGTAATTATCCTTATAAGCTTCTGGAAATAATCATCATACATATTATTATGATTCATATTATTATCAAACATACATTTACAATTAAACCTGTCCCCATCTAAATGCACACTCCCTCACGCCCTGTTTACAATGTCGCGTGCACCGTGCAAGCCTCCGCAACCGGAAATGACAAGCCACATCCGCCGGAAGTGGCGTGCTCCGTCCGACTGACACTGCAGCTGAATATGTCAATAGATACGACGCAGGACATTCAGTTGTTGCTCTGTTTAATTGAAGTGCCTTCATTAATAATATTGGGAGTATCGAACTCTGTAAAGTTTTATTTATTTATTTGTGTGACGTCATCGTCAACCACGCTGTGATAGTGAACATTAGATGAACAGCCTATATATAAGTGCCCACTACTGAGCAAAGGCCTCTTCTCATACGGAGAAGGAGTCACCACGCTTGCTTAGGGCGTACCAGTGATTCCGAATTCATAATTTGAAATTGTAAATCTAGGTTTTCTCATAATAATTTCTTTCACCTTATGTCACTAAATAATCTTAGAAAGTACATATAACTCGGAAAATGTCATATTGGTATTAATCAGGTTTTAAATGAGCATACTCATGCATGAGTAGGGGGCGCTTTCAACCTCTGGACCACCACGATATCAAGCAATAGTAACATAGTAACGCAACAGCGTCCAATTCCCTGAAGAGGTATTGGTGCTTGGTGCACATGACATGTAACATGAGATATTCGCTGTTCACCATATATGAGTCCCATGCAAAGGGCGAGCCTGTTATGTTGGTGGATTGATTAATTATAGACGGATTTATTTTACTTGGATTTATTACAATAATGTGCAGGGCGCACGACGTGTACACACACCAGACTATGACAGGTAGACAGCCACGTTACTGACGAGTGTCCTACCTTATATAACACATTATAGTGAGGGGGCCACTACTTACTAATTAGTGATGTACAATGTACACATGTAACAGAGCCTATTGAAATACATCGAGCACAATTCCAGGCCAATCCTTTACGTGTCCGGGGAATCTTAAAATCTTACTCAAATATTAATTTATAACTTTTTTACATACCTACAGTTGGCGCGGTGATTGGCCAACTGGCTGTCAGGCAACGCGTCGCGGGTTCCATTCCCACACGGAACAACTCTTTGTGTAATCCATAGATTGTTTTTCCGGGTCTGGTTGTCATGTGTATGTGAACTTGTATGTTTGTAAACGAACCCACGACACAGGAGAAGATACTAGCATACATAACCTCACGCCTGTCTCTTATGGGAGTAGGCAGAGACTATAGTCTCTTCATACATGCTTGTCGGTTAAGAGTCCTTATAACACCTCGTTTAATAGTTAAGTTGCAGATAGTTTCAATAATTTACATGTTTAATTTAATCAAGATGGCAACAAAACGCAGACGTTAACACCACGCCTGTAATTCGAATTAACTGCATAAACATCGTAATTTTAGTTTTCAAACAAATTCCAACACATACAAGTCTTAGAAAAAACTATATCAACAATCTTTCGCAACTATTTTTGTACGAACACAGCAACAATATGTAAAGAAACAACTGAACGTCTGATATCATAGCTACAGCCAACAATAACACATTTGAACAATATTTTACCATCGACAGATGTAATTCATCATTCTAAAGAGAGAATAGTGTACATGTCCATGTGAATTTTCCCACACAAAAAGGTAAGTTAGTATTGTTCATAATATTTTCCTTAAGACCCGACGCGTCGCGATTTTTCTCTGAAATCCCACTGTCCTGCATTAAAGCGATTCACACACAAGCGCGGTATTTCAAACACTTATGATTATCTTTTTGTCACAGACACACATACATATACACACACACACACATATATATATATATATACTTAACCCCGCCTTCGTTGGTTCTGGCCACAATAAAAACTGTCATATCCAGGCATTCGTTGCTAGCTAGTCGGGAGATACGGTTGTGGTGCCAGTTATAGGAGGTAGCGAAGCGTTCCTTTTTAAGTATTGTTTTGATCTCTGTTTAATAAAGGTTCAATGAGTTGTAATAATCGAAAAAACTTAGACATTGTTTTGTTTACATTTGTTAGCATTCAAATTTTGTGTTGTCGTGTTAGAAACAGATCTTAAAATATCGATTTTAATATCTTAACATATGCTTGTTATTCGTCAAAGTAAAAGCTATAATACGGTAGTTGACAGGTAGTCAAATTCAATATTTTTATTGAAATGTCAAAAACGATACTTTTCTATGAATTTTGTATGCAATTTGGATTGCAACTTATGACGTCATCATACTTACTTACCATACTTATTTCCTTAAAATTAGCGAGAAAATATCTAAAAATAGGTAAAATGTCAAATCAATGAATGAGTAACAATTTATTTTAAGCCTAGGAAACTGGCCGATTATAAGTATATTCTAACTTCATCTATAGCCACCTTACAATTACTGATTAATAAATTGTTTCTAACTATGAAAGTGGATGGAGACTACATTTTTCTTTCTTTCTTCTACATTAAAAAACATCTTAACGAAGTATGAGTTGATTGACCGCTGTCGCCTGTGCATTACGCCACACACGTACCTAAGGAGTGACCCGCAGGAGCTTTTGTACAAAAGAAAGCTTTTCGATGCCAATCGCATGCAAAATATATCTATACCTATGTACAACACATATATCTCTATTACTTATCATAATAGGGTAGATGCCTAAATTTTATTTTAATGTCCGTCTGGTAGATTATTTTAAATCATTAGACACGTATTTTTATTTTCTTACAAAAACGAATACTTTCGACGATTATATGTACATTATGTATATGTATGTATATGTATATGTACATTTTATACGTAGAAATGACTTTTAGCCCCCACTCCTAAACTTTGATTCGTTTTATCTAAGTGTTGTTTTATTATACACCAAAATAAAAAAATACGTGTCTAATATTATTTTATTACCTAACTGATGGACTAATTAGATTTTTAATTTTCATACCCTGTCATCATTCCTATTATATATGTATAGTAAGTACCAAGTACCAACTTACCTTTGGGGGGGGGGGAGACTGTAAGCTTTTTGCTACCGCACCGTCGTGGTATAAAAAAAAACAAGATTCCATTAGTTATACTTGGAAACATATTTCTATTTCCTGTTTGCAACCGGCATCAATAATTTATTGTATTCTCCAAGCCTCCACCTTTACACCGCAGGCTCCGGATTTCTATTATGTAATTTAAATTGAAAGAAAGAAAGAAATTGGAAAAATACGCGTACTTTTTAATATCCGTCCTCAACCAACACAAACCACGTTGTATAGTCGCCAGTTCACGGCATTCGTAATTACAAACGTCAAAATAATCGACTCAGAGAATATACACAAAGCACGTAATTCAAATATTTGATTTACGCACATTAAATAATATCCGTATTCCCTACCCTGGCTATTGATGTGAAACTATTGATATCATACCGTAACAGTAGCATTCAAATCCTTCCTGCATATTGATCAGGCCCCCAGGGGGAACATAGGATCTGTATAGTGTATACCTCTCTCCAACATACTAGTGGTTCCCTCTACTCATGAAATGATATTGTTTAGAACTGCAACTGTCATTTTGTTTATGATTCTGACGTTTGAATATTGAATTTTGAAGAGGGTTGTGGTCGAATGTTAGTCCGCGAAATACATATGTCCAAAATGTGGTGGGTGTATTTTATTCGAGTCTTTGTCAATTTAAAGACAAAAAATGGCACTTAAATAAATCACTATGCAATTTAGTAATATAAAATTGAGGTCAGATTTGATTATTTTATTTAAGTGTAGGAGAGTCATGCTTTGGCACGAATGGACCGGCTCGAGCGAAGTGATACCACGGCCTTACAGAAAACCGACGTGAAGCAACGTTTGTGTTGTGATCCGTCGTGTGAGTGAGGTTACCGGAGGCCCAATTACCATCCACTTCACCAATCTCCCCAATTCCTGAATCCCCAACGATCCTCAAACTTAGGAGTTTCTTCTAATTCCAAACTTCTAATCCCCAAAAGACCAGTAACGCACTTGCAATGCCTTTGGTGTTCTAGGTGTCCATTGGCGACGCCAGTTTGCTAACCATCAAGTGATCCGTCTGCTCGTATACCGGCTTATGCCATAAGAAAAAAAATTATGTGCGTGTTTTCATCCAATTATCTTTAAAACTACTCGACCTATTCACCATTGACAGCTTCCTTTTCAGGAATCAACATAGACCGTGTTTTGTCCGGATGTTATTAGTTGGGACTTACTAGAATCACATCAACAGCCTATAAGTAGCCACTGCTGACCAAAGGCCTCTTCTCATACGGAGAAGTTATGAGCATTAATCGCCACGCTTGCTCAATGCGGGTTGGTGATTTTAAATTTATAATTAGTAATTATAAATCCAGGTTTCCTCACGATGTTTTACTTCCCCGTTTGTCAGTGATGTCTAAATAATCTTAGAAAGTACATATGACTCGGAAAAAGTCACATTGGTTTCGAACCCACACCCGGTTGAGAAGCGGGCATCTTAGAACTCCGAGACTCACAACTTAGCCACTAGAATAACGTTTAAAATTGTGGACTGATGAAGCTGCAGATGAAGTAATGGTATATCTCAATACTCAAAATACTGTAATTACGTTACAAACGCAAACAAATCCGAAGGGATCAGTAGATCAAAAAGATGTAAAGGTTAAACAGTCCAGTATACAAGTTGACCTTTTAATATCTATACATAAGTAAATAACAATGTTCATATTTATTTCTATTTCTTTGTAAAAAGTTTTCTGGAGGCATAATAAGATATCTCAAGTCGACTAAGGGTATAATTACGAAAGAATTTTCAATTACGAATTTATTAAAGGTATTTTCTTTCCTTTTCGGTTTCTCAGTAAGTACCCAGCATCGTTTAACAGCCATACTAATTTTCCTGCCACAGCCAAAAAATTGAATTAGTTAAAATAACTCCTATTACTTAATCCCATAATAATTATTATTCTCAAAATGGCTTACTCTCATTTAAATGAGAAACAGAATTGTTTATAAAACTCGATAAAACTAAGCTGGGCTTTGCTGAATTTTAATTTGTACAATCTCACAATCTTATAAGAAGATTAAAGAAGCTGAAAAGGCTCTTCACTAATTAAAAAGTCAAATTTAAAGAAGGAAAAAAATAATACAAACATTGCCAAGTCGTAAATCGTTTATACGGAATCAAGGACGTTGAAGGAAAGGCGGACATAGTCACATGAAACAACGAACAAACGACTGTGGCATCTGGCTACTATAGACTTACACGTAGAACATACACACATTGACACGAAGGTACGTCATGTCGCGTGTTATTACACTTCATACATTACTGTGTTGCAAGTACACGCACACATAAATACACCACTGACATTTTGGTGCTTCAATCATTTCCATGTAACATTACGTCCATCTTTTTGTCAATGTCTTTGTACAAAATCATCTGACTGATCACACGAAAATCTATATATATAAAAGAAAGTCGTGTTAGTTACACCACTTATAACTCAAGAATGGCAGAATAGATTTGGCTGAAAATTGGTAGGGAGGTAGCTTAGAGCCAGGAGACCGACATAGAATTTTTTAACCAATACTGTTTTTTTACTTTATACCGAAAATCACGAACGGGGACGGGAAAAAATAGGATTACGCGTACGAAGTCGCGGGCAGAAGCTAGTTACACTTAAATGTGAAAGTAATATATTTTGAAGTTTATCCGTCAATCACGGAGTGGAGGATCTTATGGGGTTTCTTGCTCGTTCTTCTCCATAGGAATCTACACCTTGGAATGAGCAACTAGCTTCATTTCTAAATTTTTTTTTGTTGACGTTCAAAAGTGCCGGCCTGGTCTAATTGAAATAAATGATTTTGACTTTTGACTTCACGCTGAAACTGCTAAACGGATGTTGATGATATTTGGTATACAGGCAAGGTATGGGCTGAGTTATGTGATAGGATATTAAAGGACTTTTTATTCCATTTAAATACTCCCGTACGATAAAACAGGAATCATATTCTACGCGGACGCTCCCCAGAAATAAAACACGCATCATATTCTACGCGGACGAACTCGCGAGCAACAGCTAGTATTTTATAAAGAACTTATCGGAAAACGAAGGGAGAGAATAATAATAAAAGATTTTTTTAAATAAAACTCCTTTTGTTTCGTTACTTTTTTTCACGGAATCTGCAATGAGTTATGAAATATGGACTGGTTTTTGTAAAGTGTTTCGTTTTTTTTCCAATTCGTTTCGGTCCCTATTTGACGATGGTAACGCAATTAGTGACGCTTTATTATGAGTTTTCTTCGAGTTATTTCAAACTCAATTGAACATAGATTTCGAAAATATCAGAGAACTGAAATCTTCTTTAAAATTTGATTTTCAATTAGTGACTAGACTGCCTCGTTGGCAAGTGCGACTAGGCCGGCCTAGGGGTCTCGGGTTCAATTCCCGGGTCAAGCAAAGTATTACTGGGCTTTTAAAAAAAAATTCAGTAGTAGCACGGAGTCTGGAAATGTGCTCGGTATATGGCAATAGGCTCACTCACCCCCTATTACATGGGACTCATAACATTAAAATAGTGTAAAGTGGGTGTTACATTGTACAGTGGCATTAAGTGCCGTAATGTGCACCTCTCTACCCCTTCGGGGATAAAAAGGCATGATGTTATGTTATGTTAATTAGTGACTAGCTGTTGTCAGCAACTTCGTCCGCGTAGAATATGAATTTTAAAACATAACATAAACATTTTTTTTGTTATAAGTTTTCCAAAATATAAGTAGCCTATGTTACTCCTTAGTATATCAACTACCTGTCAATATATGTTTTGCAAAATCGGTTCAGCCATTCCCGTACAAACAGACAGACAAAAATTTTAAAATATGTTATTGTGGTATGTGTGTTAATTGCTTCATCACCTGATGGTAAGCAATCAAAGCTGTCTGCCCGTTACAAAAAGTTAAAGGTTTCAATGAGAGTCATTATAAAGAGTGTGTACCAAATATCAGATCGATCTGTCGTCAGGGAGAGGGTAAAGTTCTAATGACTAAATTTGACCTGAACAAACAATGAAGGAAGCTAAATAAAACAGTTTAATAATCCTAGGATGTGTAATCTAACACTGAACTACGAGTATATTGGTTGTTCACATTCAAATCAAGCTAAAACAACTCTTGTTCAACGCCCCATTACAAAATGAAATCACGAAAAAACCCTGAAAAAACCTCATGTCTCGCACTACCTAATTGCTGAAACCAATCACTTTTATGTAGCAATTTATAACTGACAAATTATTAAGTAAAAAAATCTAGATTCTTGGAGATAATGACGACAATTTTGGTTCGTACAAGCATAGCAATTCAATCTAGGCTTTCTGAGTCATTACACTTACAGACTTTCTGAATTATTTTTCCTGGAGGAAGGGGGCAGACATGGATAAAAATTTACGTTTTTTTCTAGTTAAATTATCGGTTTGGTTTTAAGTGTGTATGAGGCGACCCCCACCCTTCCGAATCCCTGAATTCCCAACAATCCTCAAATTTCTAATCCCAAAAGGTTGGTAACGCACTTGTAACGCCTCTGGTGTTTCAGGTGTCCATAGGTGACGCCGATTGCTTACCATTAGGTGATGCGTAAGTTCGTTCACCGGCTTATCTCATAAAAAAGGAGACAGACAAGAGATCATAAAGTTTTACTCTTTCTATAAGTAAAATAGTCGGAGGATTTATGGTATTTAAGGTTTAGTAAAAAATTAAGGCTATTAAGAAAATATAGTAACTGAAATAATCAAACCATTCGAACTTAAATATATTTCACGCATTATTGCAAAAACAGTTATTTAAATGTCATGATAAAATCTGTCATCACAAACGAAACCACAGGCAAAGCTAGTCAAAAAGTAATTTTATTTCTATCTACATTTAAAATAAAACATTCGTGAGCACTATGCAATTAAGCAATGGAAAAAGGCTTTTAGAAATATTGAAATGTGTTAATCGATGCCGTATACTACGCTAGCGCCACCTAACTAGAAGAATTGCACGACATTTTTAGTTTCGAAAAAGTCTGTGATTTGTTAGCTACAGTTTTGCATACGTAAAATGCTGCTGGCAGTTTTTCGCTAGCTTTAATATTAGTTAAGCGTTGTAACGAGCGAATGGCTTGATAAAAGAAATGACAGAAATATAGGTATACTAGCTTTTTCCAGCGGTTTTGCCTGCATTCTCGTGGGATAGAAAGTGGCATAATGTGTTATTCTAAACCTGTTTCAAATTTCATTCCGATCCCTTCAGCCTTTTTCACATCAACACGATGTGAAAAAGTAACATGCAATCTTTTGCATTTTGACAATTTTAATTTATTTGAGGGGGAAATCATTGAATTACATATATACCTATATGCCCCGACTGCCTTAGAATTACTGAATTTCCATTAAGTACATTGACCCTCTGAAGTAAATACTTTTCACAGTGTAAATACGCATCTTGCTACCCCAGCAATATACGCTTTGAAACACCCTGTATATGTATAAAAGGTGTCCTATTTACAATTCTAATAGGTGACCCTACCCTGACTAACCTAGGACCGAAGTCGGGTAAATGTAAGCGGATCTATCGAAACATGAAACCGAGCGCTTCAGCGACATTACACGATTCGATGCCCGACCCATCATTATTCATCTAGTGTCGACCTTCCGATGACAGACGGAAGATTGACAGTATTATTACAGTTGCGAGCAAAAATATGTACACAGTTCACGGAATTCATTTCAAAAGTGCTTTTTGTAAATTTTGCTTCGTAGAAAATTCGGTTTGTTTCGTTGTTATATCACCCCGGTTTGTTGCTAAGTGGGTGGGTAGGGTGATTGTTGTAGCTTTGTAGTGGACTCACTTTTCGTCTAACTGACGGAACTTTGTGTATATGAAACTTTTAGCGTATACTAGGCAGAATTCGGCACTTTGTTCTATAGGGAAATCTGGAATTTGAAAAACCCAATATAAACGCTGAAACCTGAAACTGAAACCTGTATGCCAGCCAACCGTTCATACATGTATGAGGTTTGAAATTTATCACGCTACATCACATGAAACCTAGGTACGTGTTTCAGAAGCTAATTGATTGATTGATTGATTTATTCATATATAACTTTATATCCCTGAAGGGATAGGTAGAGGTGCATGTTTTTTTTTAAGATGGAATGACTTCTCCCGCCTAGGTGAGGCGGGAGGGAGTGTCAGACTGTTACTGACTAAAAACCACCCCGTTCCTTCTTCTGCACTTCGAGCCGGAGTCCCGGTAACGTTCTACGGTCTCCGCGGCTTTGTATCGGCATCAGCCCAATTGGACCCCATCTGTGGTGGTCTGATGGCTCTTTGAGGCGCGTGCGGAACGCCAAGCGCCGTACGCTCGGATCTGGTTCTGGTCGGGCGGCGAACTACCCATGCTCGCCATCCGCAGGTCAATAATATAACAATGTTAGTAGGACATGTTTGGAATATTTGTTATTATTGTCAATGCCGTTTCTCCAAGTGAAATACTTTTTTAATTTTCCAACTTATATCACAGAAAGTCTATTGTGTTGTTGACAAACCGACGCTCTACAATACACTAAAGTTTATAAATTATTATGTTTTCGGCTTACTCACGTAATAATGTGACAAGGAACTCGACTAGTTTCAAGCCATGCTAGAGGCTCATATTCATGAGCAGCATATTTCACCAGTAGTAGCGCGACAGTCGCCGCGTCGCGGGTCGCGAAATGCTGAAACTAGTCGAGTTTCTCGTCAAATTATTACGTGAGTAAGCCGAAAACATAATAATTTATTTAGTATGTCTCACGAAAGTTACATACAATACAGCTAAGAACATAAAAATTGAAAAACTTAATAATACTTTAATGTGACGCAAGCACTTCAAAGGCACGTTTCCGAGCAGGTGATAAGCAATGTAGATTAGACGTCAAATAATAACACAACAACTAACCTTTTCCTCAAAGAGCAAATCAAATGGCCAAATAATTATTGCCAAAAACATTAATCTATACTTATAATAAATCTGTAGAGAGGTCAATTCTGTACATAAAATATATTTAAAAAATAACTATCAAGAGGTGGTTAGGGATCGCCACTGATGCCAAAAATGCAATCAGTAAAATTTTTGTCTGTCTGTCTGTCTGTCTGTATGTTCGTTATGGAAACAAAAACTACTCGATGGATTTTAACGAAATTTGGCACAATTATTCTTCATACTCTTGTGCAGGTTATAGTATACTTTTCATTACGCTACGATCAATAGGAGCAAAGCAGTGAAGGGAAATATTGGGAAAACGGGAGAAGTTACTCCATTTTTTAAGCTTCCATCGCGTGTGCAGGCTTATAGGTTAAAGCTGCATAGAAATCATGTATGACGGAAATATTTTCCTTAAAATTATATAAAAAATATTCCTCGACAGCATATGTCTATCTTTTATGGTTGACTCACAATAACACGTGAAACTCCCGATAGCTTAGCAATTCGGTGTTTTCTGATTGTATTTGTCTACTCTAACGTTTACAATACTCATTCATAGACTTTACGCTGTAACTGAAAGGCCAATGATTGAAATTAGCTTGACTCGATATTAAAAATGAAAATATGGGAGTTTATGTGTATGTTTGTTACTCAGTCATATTAAAACCACTGAAGGGACCGGAAAGAAATTCAGAACAGAGGTAGATTATGGTCTGAAGTGATACATAGGCATTTTACCCCTGGGATCGCGGGCGAAGCCGCTGGCAGAAACTAGTAAAGGAATATGACCATTCAACATTTTCCTTGAAATCACAATGTTAGCAATTCACAACAGTGCGTTTTCCGGTGAACTCCGTGCCTTACTCAATAAAACTATAAAATGAACTGGTATATTTCTGAACCAATAAAGCCTTCAGGAAAAGAGCGTAAACATTTTCAAAAGGCTTCGTCAGTGGTAGTAGCTTTCCATCAGCCCGGCCTCTCCAGGGGGTACAGCTAGACACATCGCCCCTTCCCGTAAAAGAATCGGTTAAAAACACGAATATAACATTTATTTATTTATTTATTTAATACAATTACTTTGCCATTACAGATAACTTAACCTAATTCGACATAGTAACTTAAAATACGTTTCCTAAACTATTAACTATATTTAACTATAAACTATATTTCCTTACACACTATAGAATAAGTGGTCCTTGTGAACTCGCTCAGTGTACAGTTAAATATGTCTACGACATCAGCCACCGTGTTAAGAGTGCGCAAGGCACGAGTGAGCGGCGCGCGCCCCAGCAGGTTGGTGCGCGCCCGCGGCACCACCAGCAGCCGCGGCCGGCGCCGCCGCGCCACATAGTCGTCCGGCATACAAAAACCTATCTCCGAAAGCATACCAGAGTTTTGTATGTTACCTCTTAAAACCTTCAGAAGATAAGTTGCCGATGCTACTTCACGCCTGACTTCCAATTTGTAGTACCCCACCATACCGAGACAGAATAAGGTGGGATACAGTAACGGGTATCCCGGATATATCCCATATATTTTTAAATACATAAATCTGATGTATTTATTTTGTATCCGCTCGAGCATTGTTTTATATTTTATTTCGCTCGGACTCCAGATGGTCGCATTGTATTCCAGATGACTCCTCACAAGAGCCTCGTACAAAGCCCTTAATGCGCTGATATTCGTGAAATCACTTGCCTGACGCAGCACAAATCCCAGATTCCTGTACGCCTTCTTACAAACATATACCACATGTTTACGAAACCTTAAGTCGCTGGAGAAATGGATGCCTAAATCCTTTACCTCCGTGACACGCTGCAGCAGCTCCCCGTTCATGCTGTACTGATGGTGTTGTTGGTTTAGTGTGCGGGCAAATGAAAGCACCGAGCACTTTGAAATATTGAAATATAGTTTATTGCAGTGACTCCATTCAGTGACTTTGTCCAAGTCGTGCTGCAGCATGTCACGATCAGCTGTGTCTTTAACTACTGCTGACAACTTAAGGTCATCAGCAAATAGAAGACACCTTGATTTGACCACCGTTGGTAAATCATTTACCATGATAATAAATAATAAGGGTCCTAAATTACTACCCTGACTGACGCCCGATCTGGTGTAGTAGGGCTCCGAAAAGTGTCCGCCACAGTCCACATACTGACGCCTATCCCGAAGATAACTGGCGAAGAACTTTACAGTATGGTATGTGCAACCCATACCAGCCAGCTTCGACAAGAGTATGTCGTGGTCGACTGTGTCGAACGCCTTTTTGAAGTCAAGGTACGCTACGTCAACCTGAAGCCCAGCGTCAACAGCTGGTACCAACAGCGTCATCAGGTGCAACAAGTTTCCCGTTGTACTGCATCCAGGACGGAAGCCGTGCTGAGCGTCAGACAAATGAGCCCCAACCTGCGCATAAAGGCTATTGTGAACAGCCATCTCAAATACTTTGGCTGGTGCACACAGCACCGCAATTGGTCTGAAATCACTGACATCCGTGCCACCCCGCCCTTTTGGTATAGGTACCACCCGAGTCAGTTTCCAGCGAGTCGGAAAGTGTGCTGCCGATAAGCAAATATTAAATATGTGTTGTAAAGGTAACATATAATATGTTAACCCTAACTTATAGGCAGGTACGCATATAACAGGAAAACAATAAAAAACAGGCCACTAAAGGGATCGTTTGCAATATTTCTCGATGTTGACAACCCCTCAACCGATAAAAGACTTATGAGACGATAGAAAACCAGTGTAAGATAAAATCCAATTTCTGAAGAAAGCAATTGAACTTCGTAAGGAAGAGGGATCATCTTATATTTGTTAATGGAGGGTAAATATAAATGGTAGAGAAAAACCAGTAAACTAAATGTAGGGCTATCTAATTGACAAGGGACTCAAAATCTTTATTAGAGGTTACGTTGGAGGAAAATTATAATATATTAAAATATTATTATGATGACTGCCTCGTTGACCGAGTGGTCGCAAGTGCGACTGGCCGGGCAAAGGGTCTCGGGTTCGATTGCCGAGTCGGGAAAAGTATTACTGGTTTTTTTTTTTAATTTCAGTAGTAGCACGAAGTCTGGAATTGTGCCCGGTATATGACAATAGGCTCACCCCCTATTGCATGGGATTCATAACATAAACAGTGAAAAATGGGTGTTACATTGTACATACATTGGTATAATGTGCACCTCTGCCTACCCCTTCGAGGATAAAAGGCGTGATGTTAAGTTATTATTATGGTGAGGCAAGAAAATGTCTGATAGAAAGTACTTTATTGGTAGTTCATTATTATTTATTGATATGACCAAAATGAACTATGAATGAATACGAGGTCGGTTTGGAGATATTAGCTGGTAAGTATCTTACAAAAAGAGAGGAAAACGATGCTTAGTATGTAATTTTCTTATCGATATTTTATTCTTTCTTGTATTTTTATGGTAAAATATTTAATACGACTGATAACGGCAATGTAGAATTTAAGGTTAATATTTTTTAAACATTAGCCTACTCTAATATGTACTTTCATGTCGTGAATACGTTTACAAACATAATTATAATCTCACACACTTAAGACACCCGGAACATCAATTTATGGATGACACAAAGAGTTGCTCCGTGCAGGAATCGAACGCGCTACACGTGGCGCGGTACCCGTTTGCCCAGCGACCGCGCCAACCAAGCAGATCGCAAGTTAATCAACAATTTTAAATGAGAACACAAATGACCACATAAAGGTCAAGATTACACCTATATTTCCAATTTATGAATAACATAACATAATATCACGCCTTTTTAAATTGTCCCCGAAGAGGTAGGCAGAGGTGCACATTTCGGCACTTAATGCCACTGTATAATGTAACACCCACTTTTCACTATTTATGTTATGAGTCCCATGTAATAGAGATTTTTAAAAACCCAGTAATACTCTGCCCGACCCGGGAATCGAACCCGAGACTCCTTGCCCAGAAGTTGCACTTGCGACCATTCGGCCAACGAGGCAGTCAATTTATGAATTTGGCAATTTATTAATAGTTAAGTCTCAAAAATTTCAAATTCCTATTAAAATTGAAATTTCTTTCAATTCCTCATAACCCCTATTTAAACTGTGTCACAATGTATATTATATCTCTATCATGCTAAGTTCCTCCTCAGACCTCCTCCAGAGAGTAGAGAACGCACTCTGCACCGTTGTTTGTAGAATGCTAAATATCAATACTAAGTATTTGCTGTTTTAGTCTAAATTGGAATTTAGAGTCTTGGCTTACCATTGGGAATGCTATGTTCCTGTTACTGTACAATACGACTGGTATTAGGTCCAGGGGAGCTAACACGATTGCAAATGCTGCTTGGTCAGTCGTTTTTGTCTTTTTTATGGCATAAGCCGGTAATCGAGCAGACGGATCATCTGATGGAAAGCAATCGGCGTCGCCCATGGACACCTGGAACACCAGATGCGTTACAATTGCGTTACCGGCCTTTTGGGGATTAGGAGTTTGAGGATCGTTGGGGATTCAAATATTGGGGAGATTGGGGAAGGGGAGGGTAGTTGGGCCTCCGGTAACCTCACTCACACGACGAAACACAACGCAAGCGTTGCTTCACAGCCGGCCCATTCGTGCCGAAGCATGGCTCTCCCACACTTAAAAGTAGTCGTTTTAATAGTCAGATTCTTTGATGTAAAAATATTCATCATCGATTTTAATTCGTTTGCCTGTTGCTGCGGTTGAACATTTAGATTTGATAACCGCACAGGAAAACAGGGATATGATAAGGTGTACATAGTATTATGATTCTTAAAATTATGACATGAATGTAGTTTTTTATGGGATAAGCTGGTAAACGAGCAGACGTGATAAGCAATCGGCGTTGCCCATGGACACTAGAGGTGTTACAAGTGCGTTACCAGCCTTTAGGGGTTTACGAATTCGAGAAATATTGCGAATTCAAAGATTGGGGATTTGTTAAACAAATCCCTATAAGGCTTTCTTTTGTGTCCTTTCTTACAGTCACATTTGTAAAGACACGGTATTTATAAGAAACATTATTAATAAATGTATCAATACCGAAAAAAGATGAAAAATTTGATGTAAAAAACTTGAGAACATAATGGGAGTGGATAAAAATAACTTTCATTCTGAAAATTGAACAACAAAGCCTATTTTTTACACATCGATATAAAGTATTTTTAGACGAAGATTAGATACAATTTCCAAAACTGGCGTACGTAGAAAACGTAACCCAAAACAAGCCCAGATATTACAATTTTATTCAGCTTTAATACAGAACACAATTCATCACAGAAAATCCGTAGAATTTTACCTTAAAATAGGTCTAATATCTAAGCTGAGGGTACTAAACTTTTTCCTAATATAATTCTTGTTCCTTCCTAATATAATTGGTGTCTGTGATTGAAGATAGAGGAATATCCCTCATAGTAAGAGAGAAATGTGAAGTGTCAATAGTTTATGTACAGATTACCTTTTAAACCTAGCTTTGCTCGCGTGTATGTGCCTATGTCCTTCTCTATACTACCAGCTACAATTATGCAAAATTTAAAGCAGTTTTGTTAAGTGTAAAGCGGTAACAAACAAAATTACTTTCGCATTTTATAATACTAACAAAGTCTAAGGTCGCAAGTGTGACTGCCGGGCAAGGGGTCTCGAGTTCAATTCCCGGGTCGAGCAAAGTATTACAGGATTTTTTTCAAAAAAATCTCACTAGTAGCATGGAGTCTGGAATTGTGCCCGGTATATGGCAATAGGCTCACCCTCTATTACATGGACCTCATAACATAAAATACTGAAAAAAGGGGGGTTTTATTGTAGAGGTACAGTGGCACTAAATGCCGTAATGTACACCTCTGCCTACGTTAAAGGCGTGAAGATATGTTACAAAACTACGTATTCCGTATTTAAACCTCTTTTGTTACATACAGATAAATTGGCGTTCCGAAATTCAATCCATTCAATCCATGATGTCACTCTCGAATAGTAGCTGGGCCGGTTGAATTATAAAGAAAGTCCAGTGTAGGTTTGTAGTGAACATCAATGACATAATTTCTAACAAACTAAATTTAAACAATAATATAGTTCCTTAGAAACCGACTAGAGAAAGGAAATTACATTGTCATCTATAAAAAAACCTATTTCCTCTAGATACGCCATAACTTACGAATAACTACACCGAATTCGATAAATCTTTTTTCTTGAAATCGTTATTGTCAGGACAATGTATATATGAAAGAAAAACAATAAAAAGTTCACGGCGAAAATCGGAAAATTATGTGTGAATTTGGGCTATATACCTATCTTTTTTTTTGAGGTGGGAAAATCATCCAATAACTTCTCCCGCCCGGGTGAGGCGAGAGGGAGTGTCAGACTCTTACTGACTTAAAACCACCCCGTTCCTACTCTTGCTCTTCGAGCCGGAGCCCCGGTAACCCGTTAAGTCTTCCGCGGCTCCGTATCGGCGGTTATATATCTACCTACGCTTATATTATCATTTTGTAATCATAATATAATAAATTTTGTCCGTGGGTAGCTGTCATGCACATGCAACCAGTCATGAAATCAGTCGAGTAACTTGTCGAACACAAGTTACTCGATTGATTTCAATCCACGCCCGGGCCCCATAGCAACTAACAGCATTATAACTTGATCAAATCTTACCACCATAAAGTACTGTCACTCATGCTAATTTTAAGCATGAAAGCATGCTTCAATTGAGCACTTGTCACTTTACGTGTGTCCGAATTTTGCTAAAAATTAGCACGCTCATTTCAAGCACGTTTGCGAATCGACAGCCGTTCGATTTTTGAATATTTTTGAGCATGCTCAATAGAACGCCTTATAGCATGCTATTTTAAAACTTGTGTAATAGTGCCTTTAACTCCCAGCTCACTATAATACCTTACCGAAGTCAAAATAAGGTTACACCTACTTAAAATAGAAAAAAATACAATATATCCTACTTTTATCAGGTTCTACCCACGCTTTTAAAGCTACCTTTGTAATCTTGAAGATATTTTCCGGGTAAGTAAGTAATACAATGGTTTCCCCACAATCCTTTTGTTAAGGGACCCTTTAGGTGCGTTGTGTAATGTGATTGACCCTTTACAGTATATCTGCGGTCAATTTGATTATTACTTTATATTTTCAATCCCATACCGACATGTTATCTTGGTTGTTTTCTTGAATATATTATTGTGTTGACTGCCTCTTTGGCCGAGTGGTCGCAAGTGCGATTGCCGGGCAAGGGGCTCGGGTTAGATTCCCGGGTCGGGGCAAAGTATTACTGAGTTTTAAAAAAAATTCTCAGTAGTAGCACGGAGTCTGGAATTGTGCCCGGTATTGCAATAAGCTCGCCCCCTATTACATGGGACTTATAACATAAAATAAATAGTGAAAAGTGGGTGATACATTTGTACAGTGGCATAATGTGCACTTCTGCCTACCCCTTCGGGGATAAAAGGCGTAATGTTATGTATGTATGTTCATATTCTGCGCAGACGAAGCACGGGCAACAGCTAGTATAATATATTTTACAGCCAATTTGGAATAGTATAATATGCTATCACACTATTATCGTCCTCCAACAATATACTAAACATACATAAACATCTCTGAAGCCACAAAAGCGTGTGATCAACAAAATGTTAAGTTCCAAAGTTTTTGGATACCCTTAGGCATACATTTAGCAAAAAATCAGTATCCAGTTTCCGCACCACCGTATTCCGTTCCATGTTATGTAAAACAAAATCACGCCTATCTATTAACATAACATGTTCCTAAAGGGGGAAACAAAAGATACATAGAAAAAGATCTTACCCTTTGCTGGTTATATTCTTTAACTCAGTTAATCTGAAGGCATAATATAGGGTGAATCTAGATTTTTTTGTAGTCTACGCCTTTAGATACTTTTTTTTAATGGGACAAGCCCGCCACAACCTCCCAAAACCGCTGCAACTCCTGTAAGCCAGGATCTACAGTAGATACAACCATGAAAACACCGAAACATTGAAGTTCGGCGCGTCGTAAGGGACATGAGTAACTGTCTTGGTTCCCGCAACGAAGTGAATCAGAAGATATTATAAGAGAAGAAGAAGAAAAAACTATAGTTTCCACTTCCCTCGGTGAATTACTGCAGGAGCCTTTACATATGTTTATATTAAAACTTAAAATTAATAAATATATTTTTCGGCTTTGTCACGTAGTAGTGCAGTAGAAACACGACAGTCGCCGCGTCGCGGGTCGCGAAATGCTGCTCATAAATATGAGCCTCTGGCGTGGCTTGAAATCAGTCGAGTTCATAACATAAAAAGTAACCTAAACTGTCATTTAATTAGAAATTAGGTACTTAGTGAGACACTTAAACTAGCCTCTTAATTATATTGTTAGGTGTCAGTTATAGGATGGCGAAAATAAAAATGACGTTGAAGAATGTCAGCTATTTTAGCAAGTAGGTACTTAGTGAGACAATTAAACTAGCCCCTTACTTGTACGATTAGGTGTCAGTTATAGGATTTTTTGGGACAACCCCGTCACAACCTCCCTATACTGCTGCAACTCCTGTAAGCCAGGATCTACAGTAGATACAACCATGAAAACACCGGAACACTGAAGTCCGGCGCGTCCCAGGGACATGAATAACTGTCTTGGTTCCCGCAACGAAGTGAATCAGAAGATATTATAAGAGGAGAAAAGAACAAATAAATACACATAATTATATAGAAATAAAGAAAAAAACAAAGAAACTACAGAGTATAACAACACAGTGACAATACAATATTATTTGTTGTACCTAGTAATCTCTAATGGTACCAACTTTTATGGTCATCGTTTAGATGAAATCTCGTATTATTACTAGACTCTGTTTATCTTAGGCTACCTAGGGTAGTTAAGCAAATAAATTGGTTTATTTGCTGGTTTTATGACCAAAATTGATCATTATATCTTTGTTATTTAGCAATTACTAGTTATTTTCCATCGAAAAGTTTATTATCTTGTCCAAGTCAGTTCTTTTTTACCCGACGGTTTAACATAGATTTATCCCTATTACTATTTATTTGGACAAGCTAATAAGGCATTATTATCCTCTTTTTATACTAACCAAAGTCAAAGTCAAAGCATTTATTTCAATTAAACCATAATTTGGTACTTTTGAAACGTCAACAAATACAAAATAAATAATAGTCTGTCAGTCAGTCCGTCAGTGAAGCTAGGTGAAGCTAGGTGCTCATTCCAAAATGTAGATTCGAATGGAGAAGAACGAGCAAGAAACTCCTTTCGTTACTCTTTTTAAAAAAGTATGTTCTACAATGTCTCTGATACATATTCCAATACTTATATCAACAATTATAGTATTAAAATTTCTATTATCTACTTGGACACCTTATAGGAAACGATCATCGTGGTCTAAGTTCACCTGCAACACCAGAACCATCATGACTGCATTGTCGATTTTGTAGGATCATCATCATCATCATCAACAGCCTATGTACTGCTGAGCAAAGCCTCTAATTACACGGAGAAGGTTTGAGCATTAATCACCACGCTTGTTCATTGCGGGTTGTTGATTTCAAACTTATAATTAGAAATTATAAGTCCAGGTTTCGTCACGATGTTTTCTCTCACCGTTTATCAGTGGTGTCTGAATATTCTTAGAAAGTACATGTGACTCGAAAAAGTGACATTGGTACTTGCCATTGGTAGGTTTTAACCCGCACCCTGATTCAACCTTCGGGTCACCAAAACATCACATGAAGGAATAAGTAGGAACTTATTTCTACGGTATGAAAGACTGTTTATTACCAAAAATATTTCCATAGCAACAAAGTAAACCTAAATATTTAACCACGCATTATTTTTAATTACTATTTGAATTATAAACTTTGGTTTACGAGCGTGAGTTAGCTCCGACTTACTGTTTACAATGCTATGCTGAACTTTGGAACCAAGGAGCTTCGAAATTGTGGAGATTCTGTTTTAAGTATGAGAGAGCACAATGTTTCGGCACGAATGGGCCGGCTCGACTAGAGTGATACCACGACCTCACAGAAAACAGACGTGAAACTACGCTTGCGTTATGTGTCGTCCCAGTCTCCCTGATCCCCTACAATCCTCAATTTCCTAATTCCCAAAATACCGGCAACGCACTTGTAACGCTTCTGGTGTTTCAATTGTCCATAGGCGGAGCCGATTGCTTATCATCAGGTGATCTGTCTGCTCATATACCGGCTTATCACTCAAAAAACACTATTGTTTTATAAAACGATAAAAAAATATAACGACAATTTCTGATTTAACCTCCTGAAGAACTGAATTGTCTCATCCAACTTAACGTTACCCTTTTAATTCATGAAAGGTTAAGCAGAGGACGTGCTCACTGCTCATATCCTAACACTAACTTCTGGAGAGGTTTGTAATCCTACATACTTAGGAGTAAGCCTGTTACAAGGCACCAAGTACAATAACTTCAAACTCCGTGCAACTGAGTTATTTACAAAAAACTAAAATTACCATAATAATCGAATCCGATACCCTATTCAGTAGTCTAAGCTTTTTTCCTTTCTAAGCGTCCTTGTACTGCTAAGGAGTGGAGCTCTTTGCCAGAGCCTCTGTGTCTCCTGAACTTAGGTGTCTTTAAGGCCCGATTGAATAGGTTGCTTATGGGCAGACGTGCGCCATCGTAGGCCGCACCATCGCTTACCATCAGGCGAGATAGTGGTCAAACGTCGACAGACCAAATATAAAAAAAATATATATATCCACGTTCGCGGTCACTTGGTGGTCTAATAAGTCAATCAATATTCATTTACAAAAAGCGTCTTCGAACAAAAAGAATCAAATCGAAACACTCATCTTTACATAAACTATCAACATTAAGCTCTAAATTAACAATTTCAAGGATCAAAAATAAACAACCGATTTCCTTCTACGATCCTGAATCAAAAACTTTGTAGCAACACTGAAATAGTCGACTTGAAGTTATGAAGAGATTTCATGCGGATTTGATACGGTCACGGCTTACACTTAGTTTTGTTTAATGGTTAAATAAATGACAAGGATTCTGAGGGTTAGGACTGCTTAAATAAGGGTAGGTACACCAGCTGTATGTCAAGGGGAGCTAATGTTTTGGTAATTTGATTTTGGGGATAATGGATCAAGAGCTGGTTGGTGTTGAAGCTGGTTTGTTATGTATGCTGTTCCAAGATTAGGTTAATACTCTAGCGTATTTTTAACGATTGTATTTTGTGGTTATTTTGAACTATATTAAAGCGTTTATAAACAAAAGTGAGACTAGTCAAGAGTCAAACTATATGGTTCTTTTTTTAAGATAAAGATACTTTTATTTTGTAAATATGGGTAACAATTACAGGTGACATAAAAATACAGGTTTAGCCATATTTTAACATTCGCTTCGCTTTTCTTCTTATAATATTTTTTTACGCAGAAAGCTTTGCACAGCGAGGAATGGAAGAAGGGTGAGGCACTGCACTGACTAGGGGAGTCAGTCGTGAGCGGTATGGGCGGGAGCAGGCGTTAGCGTTGTGTTTCATGCACGCCACGCGAAGAAGGAAATCGCAGCCTCCGAGGGCTGATGGGACCTGCCGCAATATAGTGGTAAGTGGAGGTCTGCCGGGTGCGGTGAATCCGCGTTAGTGCGTCCCGGGTCACGGCCATAGGTAGAGGAGGAACACTGCGGTGGTTTTAGCCGGTAAGAGTCCGACAACCTCCCTAGTCTCCACGACGTGGGAAGTCCAGTCTATAAGGATTTCCATCGCGATTTAATACAAAAGGTGATCACAGAAGATAGATGGACTATATCGTCATTAAGTAGGTGCTTAGTTTGTCTTATCATAAGACATCTATAGTAGACTGTACCAGGAACTAGAGCTTCTTTCAGCGAGGAACTTTTTTTATGGAATATTCATAAATTCGTAATTCCTGCATCCTTACATTGTTAGCTTACGGGACAATATGACATATTATGCGGTACTTGGGTGTTTAATAACTTGCTACAGCTGTGCTATCAAGATTCAATATATAGTATGCCAGCTTAAACTTTAATACCAGAGTCTTAAGCGTGATTTTCGGTTATCAGACTTTTATTATGTCTTCGGAGGAATATTTTTATGTTTCTGCGGATAAGTGAAAGTTTAGTTGTAAATCTAGTTACGGGTAAAGATTTTTAAAGGCAAAATGAAATGTTAAAGCTATTGGCATAGAGTTTAAATTCAATATACACATTTTTAGAAAATACTTGTTCAAAGAGAAACTGGCGAAGTTAATATTTGATTATCTATTGATATCTGATGATATTTGCCTTTTTTGATAATGAGGGGAAACCTTCAAAAGGCGCCTAGCTTAACTAGGGAGTGTGGGATTCCTACTCCACTAAAACCACTCTCGTGGCACCACCATCATACCAAGTCCTCTATAATAAACCTGCTCCGGAGCACCCCCAGGTTGAAACGCCTGTTACGGCATATACCAGAGGAGATGTTTATCTCCCTTAAGCCGCACTGTGTATCGCGGCACATGACCATTGTGCCACCGTCTTCCCTGAGGCCACTGGGTGGGCGCCTAGAGGCCTCACTGTGAGCGCTCGGATGATGATGTTTGCCTAGCGTAGCCTCTTCATATCTTCCTTCCTTCAATAAATGGACTACCCAACACAAAAAAAATTACATTACTATTAAATTTGACCAACTAGTTTCGGAGATTAGCGCATTAAATGATTCTCTGTTTGTTGCGAAGGTCTTGGATATTCTCGTGGTAACCCCATTTCTACTAGGTGAAAAAAACATTTCATCTGATGAAGGAATCCCAGGAAAATCGAGGGGAACTGTTAAGAAATTTAAGATTAAAAAAAACTCTTTTTTTTATAATATTAGGTAGATAGTACAGATTGTAATGACTTTGATATCATTAATTTGATCCAGCTTTCTATAACATACTAATGAAGTGCCAACACATAACTTAAACTAAAACGCGAATGCAAATCAACAAATTAATAAACAACAAATTGATGGGGATTTTTCCCAGCAATTACTTGCGAATAATTAACAGGATCATTAGGCGAATAACAGAGGAATTTGGACCGTAACGTAATAATTTAGAGCAATTACTTGCTTGACCCGTTCATCAGCAATGATTAATTATAATGCAGGGAGATTGCTCACTAATTTATAGACAGGTAGAATTATCTAAACACCATATGATTGCTAATCATTATCCGCATGTAGTTGTGGTTTTGTTCCCGGCTGATGCACAACGTTTCAATTCAAATACGGAATTATTTATTTTATCATTCATTAATTTTATTTCCTAGTCCAGTGGTTACAACGTCGACTACCGAGCCAGATTGACTGGTCACAAATTTGTTTACCAAGCCTGGTCGATGGGTTACAAATTCGACTACAAAACCTGATCAAATAATTACAAGTTCGACTACCTACCGAACCTAGTCGAGTGGTTACAAGTTCGACTACCGAGCCTGGTCAAGTGGTTACAAATTCGATTATCAAGCCTGGTGAAGTGGTTATAATTTCGACTACCGAACCTAGTCGAGTGGTTATAAGTCCGACTACCGAGCCTGGTCGATTGGTTACAAATTCGACCATCGAGCCTGGTCGAGTGGTTACAAATTCGACTACTGCGCTGGGAATTTCATGTTCGATTGCCGTGTCGAATAAGCTATTTAGGTTTTTCCAGTTAGTATGTAATTGCGCTCAGTGAATAATAACAGTCATGTTAACACTATAGGTATGAATAGATATGTGTTCTGTCTACCCTCTCGGGGATTAAAGGAGACATGACGCGTTATGTAATCATGCCTGCATGATTAGTGCAGTGGTTTTGCAACCTATGCGTTTCAGTTCTCATACGGAATTATTTATTTGGTTGAGGCATTCATTGTTGTTTCTATCCTGGATTTAATGTGCAAGTATTTGTGTTTGTTATTAACATAACATAACATCACGCCTTTTTATCCCCGAAGGGGTAGGCAATTAATGCCACTGTACAATATAACACCCACTTTTCACTATTTATGTTATGAGTCCCTTGTAATATATAAGCCTATTGCCATATACCGGGCTCATTTCCAGATTCCGTGCTGCTACTGAGATTTTTCAAACCCAGTAATACTTTGCCTGACCCGGAAATCGAACCCGAGACCCTCTGCCCAGCAGTCGCGGCAGTCGCGGCACTTGCGACCACTGGGCCAACAAGGCAGTGTTTGTTAATACACTTAGGTATATGCATATAAGTCTAAAAAAAAATATTTTAAGGTACCATTTCACTAAAATGATATACTTATAGTCCATCTGTTTAGGTAATTAACTAAAGGTAAACAAATAAAACCACGTGACACAGGGATACTTAACCTACTATTACTTCAAATATTTCTCGTGTTTTAATTTTAACTAAATTCACTTTAAACTCGTTCATTTGTCATACACACATATACAACTACAAATGCCTAAATCGTACAAGAGCCTTGCCTATTGGTCTATTTCATTATCATGTTTAACTCGTCGAGTACCGGTTTTATAGACACAATTAAAGAACAATAGGTCGCGGTCACCGGTGACCGCTTGGTGTTTGACAGTTTAAATAGAAACTATTCTGAATCTGATGTACGGATTTCTTTCTTGTACGGATATGTGTCTTTGGGCCAAGTTTCTTCAATATATTTGAACACATTAATTACAAACGATGAATAACCTAAACTTGAATAACTTAATAACAAAAACAAAACAAAGAAACAAGATAAATTCAACAAAATAGGAACGCGAGCGCAAACGACGAGAGAGCTGTCAATGGCGCCTGATTAACCGACTAAACGTAATAGACGCTACTTTCATTGTCGCGCTACATCTTAGTTGTACTCTTTAATTTAACAACATTATTTTGCTTCGTTCTTAAAGAAAAGTTTTGGATACCTGGGATTTTAGGCTCTTTATGGTGTCTATTGCAATGAAATGTTATACTATTTAATAAATGTTATTAAATTAATATCCTCAAGCAGATATATATAATATTTACTAAGAAATAAGTGAAAAGGAACAGAAACATAACATTTAATAGAGAAAACTGTCGTAAAAAGGGAAACAATTTTATTTTCTTATGAAGTATTTTGAATCATGGAAATGTCAACTATAAAGAACTCTTTTTATGGTTTGTTTACAAATAGTTAACTACCTAAACAGACGGAGTATAGTTATAAGTTACTGCCTCGTGGGCTGAATGGTCGCAAGTGCGACTGCCGGGCAGAGGGTCTCGGGTTCGATTCCCGGGTCGGGCAAAGTATTACTGGGTTTTTAAAAATCTCAGTAGTAGCGCGGTCTCTGGAAATGTGCCCGGTATATGGCAATAGGCTCACCCCCTATTACATGGGACACATAACTAAATAGTGAAAAGTGGGGTCTCGGGTTCGATTTCCGGGTCGGGCAAAGTAATACTGGGTTTTAAAAAAAAATGTCTGTAGCAGCACGAAGTCTAGAATTGTGCTCGATAAATGGCAATAAACTCACCCCCTATTACATGGGACTCATAACATAAATAGTGAAAAGTGGGTGTTACTTGCACCTCTGCCTACCCCTTCGGGGATAAAAAGGCGTTATGTTATGTAGTTTTAAGTTTAAAGTTGCCTGCATAGTTAGACTAAAAAAATTTGTATGATGCACAAATTGTTGTTTTAAGTCTGCGTGTGATGTAGAATAGTAATAGAATAGAAATCATTATTTGCATTGAATATAGGTACATGGAAAAGAGTTTGAAAATTTGTTACACCCACAGATATAGCTATATTTGTGGTTGCACCCCACAACACAGAAGAACATTTTAATATAATGATGAAGTGTAGTGTACATAAAAAATTAAAAACAAAACAGTGACGTAAGCCTTATGATGGTATATAAAGAATGGAGAACACACGGAAAAGGTTTGAGCATTAATCACCACGCTTGCTCAATGCGGGTTGGTGAGTTTAAATTTATAATTAGAAATTATAAGCCCAGGTTTCCTCACGATGTTTTCCTTTACCGTTTGTCAGTGATGTCTAAACTAAATATCTTAAAAAGTATATAGGTACACATATAATTCGGAATAAGCCACATAGGCCATTGGTGGTAGGTTTCGAACCCGCACTCTCATGTATAAGAAGCGAGCACGCGCCTTAAACCTCTGGGCCACCACGATAATGGATAGATCAATTCGATCATATAGTTAGTTCGTATGTTTGTTTTTTAACTCTTTATACATTATTCTACTTATAAAATCTTCTTGAAATTTTCCATAAATACATGTAGTTGTGATTATAGAAAAGAACATGGGTTTAAAAACAAAGGGGTTCAAATTTGGTTTCCTATAACGTTAATATAACGAGGAAATACTTAAAAATGAAAGCCTCATAAACACAAAATATATTTATTTGACTTGTACCGTTATTTGTTTGTCGTCGGTATGGGTAGCCAGTCGTGTGGAAAACTCTTATCGCATATTGTAACCATTGGCACCGAACAACTGTGATTTATGTGTAGTCAACAATAGAGATACATAGGGTTCTGTTCATGTGGTAATTTTCTATGAAATATGGCATAATAAACTATAACGAACAATAATCTTAGTGTTACCAGTTTTGCTATGAACATTTAAGTCTTTTTAGGTACTGGTCATCATCAGTCATCATTTTCAAAAGCCTATAGGTGGCCACTGTTGACCAGAGGCCTCTTCTCACTCGGAGAAGGTTTGAGCATTTTACTTTATTTTATTACTAGCTGTTGCCCGCGACTTAGTTTACGTGGAATTGTGATTCACAGCTCCTCTCTCGTAGATGATAGCGTGATAATATGTAGCCTATATGTTGACCCGACCTGTTAGTAATATTCATGCAAAATTTGAAGTAAATCCATGTAGTACTTTTGGAGATCATCCCGGACATACAGACAGACAAAAATTCTAAAACCATAGTTTTGGCTTCGGTATCGATTGTAGGTCACGCCTCCAAGCATTCTTAAAAAAAAATTCTACTACCATAATGTTACCTGCCATGTATTGAAACATCTACACTGACCAAATAAATCATATTTATATTTGTATTAATCAGCACGCTTGCTCAATGCGGGTTGGCGATTTCCAACTTGTAATTAGAAATTATAAGCCCAGGCTTCCTTACGATGTTTTCCTTCACTGTTTGTCAGAGGTGTCTAAATAATCTTAGAAAGTACATATAACTTGGAAAAGTCACATTGGTACTGGTCGATGGTAGGTTTTGAGCGCGCACCTCTATATATGAGAAGCGGGCGCCTTAAGCCTCCAGGCCACCACGACATTTTATCATGACTATCAGTCGCATAAACGTCTACAAAGTCAAAGTCTAAAAGCTATTATTTCAACTAAATAGGTACTCTTTTATAACGTCAAACAATATAAAGTAGTCCGTCAGTCAGTCAATCTGTCCATCAGTCAGTCTATCCGTCAGAAAAGTTAGTAATTTCCTCAAAAATAGGAGTTGGCAGACATGACTTTTAAACAATACCACGTATTTTGAAATCCTCCTCTTTTTTGAAATCAGTTAAGAAGGAAGATTTTAATTGCAAAACATTAAGTTTCCATTTAGTTTCTGAACTAAGAACCTCACTCTCACTAATAGGACTTGCAACCACTCGCCCTATGAGGCAGGGTGATTCCCTAGAGAATTTAAAGAGTTAAATACATTCAAATATATTCAGACCAACGCTTAGTACAGGTCAGTCAGCATATCTTGGTCTCTCACTGAAGTTGGCCAATGCATTGACAGAGAGAGACGAAAGAAGTTAAAACTATAGCGTGTGACAAAGACAGAGGTATGTTGTTGTAGATTGAAGCAGACTTCAGACAGGTCAAGTTATTTTGGACGGTATTATAGTATGAAAGTCTCTCTGAATATTCATCTAAATAAATATTAGCTATGTGATGGCAAAATAGTCTCAAGTTATCTTTAATATTATTTCCCTCTAAGTTATGCAGTGAATTAAGTGAGATATGCGTTGGATCTTGTAGATATTCAACAAAATGGACGATGTTTTAGAAATCTCGAAGAAAATTCTTCGTGTGGCTTAGATTTTCTCTTATATAATGTATTTGTTAAACTTCGAAGTCTGTGTGTGCTTAACTTATGTCTTCCTCTCAAGTGTTTTAAGTTTATTTGACGTTCTTAACTCGGATAAAGTATTGATATTTTGTTTTTTTTTGGAACCAATATTGAAATTCAATACTACACACCGACACTCGACAGTGATGTAATAATTCTTTTCCCCTTTTTCTAAACTCGGATAATCAATATAGTTAAACCTTCTCCTGAGTGTAACACACACTTATCTGAAAACTGCAACAAAATCTGTTCAGCCCATCTTGAGATAATCGTGCACAAATAGACATACAGGTCAAACTGTGAGAACTTTCTTTTTTTATGGCATTTGTAAGCCGGTAAACGAGCAGACAGATCACCTGATGGTAAGCAATCGGCGTCGCCCATGGACACCTGGAACACCAGAGCCGTTATAAGTGCGTCACCGGCTTTTTGGGGACTAGGAACTTGAGGATAGTTAGGGATTCAGGGATTGGGAAGATTGGGGAAGGGGAAGGTAATTGGGCCTCCGGTAACCTCACTCACACGACGAAACACAACGCAAGCGTTGCTTCACGTCGGTTTTCTGTGAGGCCGTGGTATCACTCCGGTCGAGCCGGCCCATTCTTGCCGAAGCATGGCTCTCCCTTTCTTTTCTTGAAGTCGGTTAAAAATATAAGTTTTTTTAGCAAACCTTTTTGGAATGCACCCTGAACACTGAACATAACTATATACAAGCCCAGCCCTGACAACCACTGCAGTCATCCGCACTCTTGCATATTTTAATAGTGCAAGTTTCCAAATTGGAACTTACAACTGACGCTGCAAGTTATCGACTAAATTTTACATGTTATGCATTGTTGGACACTGGGTTACTAGGTGGCTTCTTACACGATTATAATCGTATGTAATATTTATCTAAGATGTAGTTACTAAATCATGAAATACATCTTAGATTCATCAAGTGTGGGAGACCCATGCTTCGGCACGAATGGGCCGGCTCGATCGCGGCGTCACAAAAAATCGACATGAAATAACGCTTGCGTTGGGTTTCATCGTGTGAGTGAGGTGACCAGGGGCCTAATTACCGTGTGCTCGTTTAACAGATTATCAAATAAAAAATTGGTTAGGTAACTTGAGTAAAGATCTCCTCTCACCCAATGCCGAACGACAATAATAATTATTACTATCGTCAACACCAACCTATTTCTATTCCTTTCTAAACTTAGACTTCTTTAATAATGCACTGAGCTCGATCTTTAGCGTATGCATCCAACCAAAGTCAGTTGTGGATATCCCTTTTCACATCCAGCATCTTTATAGTGATCCTCACTCCGTCCAATTATGTGTGTCCTATACTCCAGTGATAAAAGGCTACCGCATACCTGAAAAATTCACAATCCGATCAATATAAACTCACTAACTGATTAAGTAAATAATTTTTTGTTCTTGATCTTATTTTGTTAAGTTAATTAAGTCCGTTTACAAAATCTAGAAATTATGGGAAACCTATTATTAGCCTTAATCTCTGTAATTCACGCAAACTATTGTAAACTATACGTAACGCTGTTGGTTTTCTAAAAGAATGAAATAAATAAATATCTTATCAATCGAATATTCTCATATTGTGACAATCAGCACCCAACCGCCAAATAGCTAACCAAACCACAAATCACTAACCTCTAATAAAATTACTATAAGGTCAAAAATAACCCAGAACCAACATTCAAACGGACTTCTAACTTCAACATGCTTCCAATAGCTCATTTTGAATTTCAAAACTTTGCTCGTCCGCTCAATTAGTATGATCAATTTCAATGAATATTGATTTAATTTTAATATTGAGGACTAGTAGAGACTTTAATGCCTTTTCAAGTTTATAACTCTGTCTTTGAATAAGTTTTAAGTCGATTTCTGGAACTGTAGTAGTGTCTAGAATAGTTTGAAAGGGTAGTATCTGTTTAGTATAACATTTATTGTGTCTTCTAATAGAAAATTATGCCTATTTTTAAGGGCCTCGTGGTTTAGTACGGTAACGCTAAGTAGGTACAAGCACTTAATCGGACTAATCCTCGCAGTGGCTTACATGTTAAAACCCTCCTTAAAGTTAGGCAATAAACGACAACACCAAAACCGTGTTGAAAATGTCACAAAAAATATTTGGACTCTGTACTCAAAACTGATACTTCCATCTACAGTACCAGAGCGCACCTTGGCTTTAATGAAGAAAACAACAAACTTACGCTTCATATAAGTCTTCTGGAAAATTGAAGTACCTGTTGTCCCCATTTATCTCCCCCGTACTCGTATTAAATCAAATTATCATAATGAAAAACGTCTTCAACCAGAAATAAACTCGTGAACTCATAAAAAGTGAAAGTTTTTTGAGCAATTTGTAAATTTTCTCGTAAATATGAGCGAGGAGGCGAAAACAAGAGTAAAATTAGAATTGAATGCTTTTCTTCCCTCACTCCAAGTGCACTTACTTTAAAATTGTTCTTGAGTTTTTTAACTAACAGAGTAACGTCCATCTTTTCTGTGGAAAGAATTTTAATTTCGGACGAAAACGGAGCAGATGTTCTATTGTTTTAGAAGGTATAACAAACTTGTTTTGTAACTCTAATTTAAATTACTTTTACTGAGTTATTAGCATCAGTATTACGCTGATGAGCAAGAAGTTGTAAGTTCAGTTCTGATAAGAGATATGGTACACCCAAACCCATAAACTTTGTCGATTATAACCCAACATTTTGGAACAACATGTATTGGTATCCCAAACCCTGCCTAAAGAACCCAACCTCTGACCTCATAGGTACTAAGCGTTCAACAGAGCAGAGCAAAAAACCCAACAATAACACAACAAACAAGTTACCACAATAAATTCCACTCAAGACCTCGAAAAAATGACCTGGAAAGGTCATCATCGTTCTTCATTACAAGTTTTTATGGCCAATTGCTTACAACGGTTGAATGGTGCCTATTCCGGTACAATTGGCGGTCCAAAACTGCCAACGGGACAACATCTTCTTGTTTAAAAAATTTAGTAACAAATTAAGATGGATGCCTGAACTTAAATTAAAACTTTTGCGGAGTCTCGCCCCTGAATTTATGGTCGTTGTGTACCGTTGATACTGCTACGTTTTGAATTATTAAGGTTTTACCTATTTTTTCTCTATTTATGTAAAATATTGCGGTAATAAGGAATTAATTTAGGTAGGTTATGGTTCAAGGTTTAATAAATAGGACGTGATTAGATTGCAATGGGTTTTATTGTTTGTTTTGGGTACTTTTTTCTTCAAAACAGTTCTGGTCTAGATAAATGGCATTAGCACGCTTGTAGTCGAAAAAATTGATATGAAATTCATTACATTAATATTAGGCTTTAGATTTGAATTATATACAAACAATATGGTACCTATATTTTTTGTTATATAACTTACTTACTGTTATAAGTCTTGTATTGAAGTTATATCGTCGATATACTTGTTTAACTCGTCGAGTACCGTCATTATAGACACAATTATAGAACAATAGGTTGCGGTCACCGGTGACCGCTTGGTGTTTGACAGTTATTTAACATTACATTCAGCTCCTAAATAAATATAACATCTTACTTAACAATTTTTTTTTCTACACTTTAACCATTTTTGTAATACACCTACTTCCCTGGTTTAACTAAAAATCGCGGGTTACTCACGTGAAAATAATGTCGCACAGCTTACTGACATCCCCGCGACCGCGCACGCTGCTCATAAGGAAGAGCCCCTCTGTGACTCGAAATTAGTAGAGCATTTCTCAATATTTTCACGTGAGTAACCCGCGATTTTTAGTTAATTTAGTATGTCTCACGTTAGTTATTATACTTGTCAATGTTAACGGCATATTTTTATATTACATCATAATCAAATTATATTTTAATAAGATCCTCCGGCTAAAATGTATACAATACAATACATAAGGCGGTAATAATTAAATTATTCATAATATTCCTTTGATTCCGAGCTTTCATTGTAGAGCTGGCTAAACAGGAATGCAGCTATATCTACTGTGTAAATATGCACTGGGAGTTACTGTTTACATTGTTACAAGTCATTTTTGTAACGGCTTATGTAGAGGTAGTAAGTGGTGAGTAGAGTCAAATAATTTTAAGGTATTTGTATTAATATGTATTTTATTAAGTATTTTTGTGAATAATATACTTGCACGTCAGTCTAGTGTCTGCGATGTAAATACTCGTTTATAATATTTTTTTTTAATTTTAAGGAAAATCTAAGCTAAGATAGGTGTTACTCAACGATATAATATAAAAAAATATCGATGAAATTCCTAATCCTCAAAAGGCCGGTAACGCACTTGTAACGCCTCTGGTGTTTCAGGTGTCTATGGGCATTCCATCAGGGGATCGACTGCTCGTTTACCCGGCTTATTCCATAAAAAGAGCAATAATTGACGAGTCGTCTCAAACAATGGAAACAACCTGAAACTAAGTTGCGGGCGCATAGGGTGCTAGTTCTCATAATAACAATTGTTTTACTGCTCACCTCCTTTCGGACGGTCCGTTATTCTAGTGTACAGTACGAATGCAAATTTATCCCGCCTTGGGAAGCAATGAGCATTCGCTCTGTTTACCGACAAATTATTGTGTCTCGCTTCAGATGCCTGTAGTTTTTTCCAAGCATTTCGTACAAAGGGAAACTTTATGTTAATGGTTTAAATAGTTCTTTTTATTTCTATGTCGTTCTACTGTTCTATACATGTGTAATTTTTATTATAATCAGCTGTTTTAAAATGGGAATAACCCTTTGTTTTAGGAAGGAGTACCTAGTTTCTTGTACTTTCATTTCGTAAAGGAATTTATAATGAGTAGCTTGGTAAGATTAAGGAAATGATTGCAGTGGTTTGGATATAATATTTTCTTGTATTTAAATATACACTAACTAACCGATGGTAATTCAAAATCTGTGTATAAAGATCGATTTTTGACAGAAACTTTATACAATTGGGTATGTACTTGCCAACTAGTCAAATTCAATACTTTTTCGAACTGTCAAAAAACGAGAGTATGGATTTTGTACGAGATTGTGTGTTGTGACGACACGTTTTTTATCGTCAAACAGCATACTTATTCCTTAAAAAATTGCTGGAAAAATACTAAATAGGCAACTGGCTGTCGCGTGTTCGATTCCCGCAATGAACAACTCTTTGTGTGATCCACAAATTGTTGTTCCGGTTCTGGGTGTCATGTGTATGTGAACTTGTATGATTATAAACGCACCCACGACACAGGAGAAAATCACAGTGTGGGGCAACGTGTTTTAAAAAAAAATTGACCGTAAAAGAACTACACAACCACGATAACATTTCAAGGAAAATTTTGATACTCCATATTGGTATTCTACCTGTCTTCGCGATGACAATTCTAGTCTAGGGCATCTAGTATTCCGAGGTAGTCTAGCTTAGAATGCGCCGCACGCAGGCCATACGCATCCAATTCTTGGAAGTACTCGGTCCTTGTGAGATTCACTCAAGGATTGTGTGCATGGCTCTTGCCGCTGTTGGCTTATAGAAAACTATATTCTGTGCTTTTGCTATATTTTTGTGATACAGCTCTTTAAAAAAGTATCGCTTTTGGTAGATATCACTGATAAAGTTTATCCTTACTAATATTATAAATCGGAAAGTGAGTTTGTTTGTTTGTTTGTTTGATCCGCTTTCACGCCGTAACTACTAAACCGATTGCTTTGAATTTTTACAGACGTAAAGTTAGATGTCCGAATTAAATAATAGGGTACTTTTTATCCTTGAAAAATGTGATATTCCCGAGGGAAAACAAATGTATTGGTATAAATGGCGCTGTGTGTATTGGTATATATCACATAGGCTACTTTTTATCCTTTTGTGACGCGAGCGAAGCCGCGGGTAAAAGCTAGTAACTTTATAAAGTATGCGTACACAACATACTCTTGACAATTCTATATAACTTTTGAATAACAAAATGTCACAAATTGGCCTTTTAGGCTGATTCTCGAACTTATTTCACTTGACCTACCAAAGAAATGCACTACTAATAAATGTTGTTCTCTAAATACCATCTTAAATATCTTAGAAATTCCTCCTTCTCATTTACTAGGGACGCAATGCAACTAATTAGCGATAGCGCTGCAAAAATAGGTTGAAATTCCAACACCAAGCTGAGCTTGAGACTAGCCGAAACTGTAACTCCAAATGAAAACTTATTGCTAGTTCGACATTTAATGAAATTCCTATGTAAAGGAATGTTCATCTAATTTACTACTGATTATCTATCTTTGTGTGTGTCTGGGTGTTGGCTACATTCATTCCAACGGTCGTTCGCGGTTTGAATTGAAAACTTTTCTAGTTTCAACCGAAAGGAATTGGATTAAACTGGTAACGAGCGGTGGAAACCGGATTATTTGACGGCATCCGATTGGTCGGATGCACTCCTTGCTATTTGTATTAAAATAAATTATTCTGTAGTAGAAATTAAACTATTGTTTACGATAGTATTGTAAGTTTGTAATTTGTGCTGAGGGTTCGTAATGTTGTAGTTTAGTAGGTTTGTTTGTTCGTTTCGTTGAGATTAGTAATGAAAACTGTTTATGTATTTGTTTTGTAAAGTCGTAACGTTGCAGAGAATAGGAAAGGATAGAAATGGACGCATTATGAATAATGAAACCCCGTATTGTTTTATTATAACCGCAAATGATTGTTTAATCTTCATCCTAGGCTTGTTTTAATTTATGATTATTAAATAACTGTTTTATTTAGGTTGTGATTCGAATTTCTCAATTATATTGTAATAAAATACACGTAACTTAATTATGTAATTATGTATTTATTTTATAGGTATTAGGTATTAGTTTAAGCTTAATTCTTGACTATAAAGTAATACTACCGAAAGATATTTATGAAAGACAGGTGAAGCAGTAAAATAGCTGTAATAGGTAACTGAAATTCAGAATTTACGATTTTAGAAGCGGCTATTAATTTTTGATTGCTACTGTATAAATAATAAGGGTCTATTTTGCATAATTTTTCTTTGTTTATTCAGTAGATTGTTACGTTTTAAGTGTTTTATGAGCAAGCTTAGCTATGTAACATCTCCTGAAGTGTGAAGTAGATATATAGATACGTATTTAATTTTGACTTAATCGATTATTTTTGCCATATTCTAGGCTTTTTATATTTTAGGGCCGATGTTTGACCGCTCGCCTGGTGGTAAGCGATGATGCGGTCTACGATGGAGCACGTCGTCCCAAGACACCCAGTTTATACAGGAAATACAAATACAAAGGAAGCTTGATGCGAAGCGCTTCGTGCGTGTGGGTGGGTCATCATGAATCGGTGACGCTTCGCCTATATGTTCTATGGTCTTGTGGTATGATAATGGAAAGGGCTAGGCGGAATCAAGTTGTGCAATTCCCCTGCACCGTTCACCGAAATGTATCTGGTAAAAACCGAAAGGCTTTTAACCTATTAAAAAGGTTAACTATGTCGTAGAGTATGCGTTACCACTACTCTCAATTAAGTTGCATGGAGTCTGATTGCTGAATTAAGACAGGTCTAGAAAATTAAGACAGGTCTATTATAAGGGTTATAAACAATCAAACTGCCTCGTTGAACGAGTTGTCGCAAGTGCGACTACCGTGCAAGGGGTCTCGGGTTCAATTCCTGGCTCGGGCAAAGCGTTATTAATTATTAATAAATATAAAAATCTCAGTAGTTGCAAGGAGTCTGGAATTGTGCTCGGTATATGGCTCTAATACATAGAACTTATAACATAAATTGTGAAAAGTGGATGTTACATTGTTCAGTGGAATTAAGTGCCGTAATGTGCACATCTGCCTCTTTGGGTATAAAAACCAATCATCTACCTCTTCGGGTATAAAAAGGTGTGATGCTATGCTATGTTAAAAAATCAAAATTTAACATACAAATGCTAGAACTGTACCCGTGTCAGAATAGGCTTAGGTACTACTTGGTAATAAATGAAACCTGTCTACCAGAATATGATAGAAAATAAAAATAATACACAAATGCTCAAGTACCTGATAAGTACTAACAAATAAGTTTCACATCTTGGCTTCGTGAAAGCCTAACCTAACTTATAATAAACCCATTAAGCCACCACTTATGAATAGCTAGAACCCTGATTACCATACAAGATGCTCACACATGATCTGATGATTAACAGCATATTCATCACAGAAGGACTGTAATCTAAAAACAATGACACCCAAGGAAGGCCTAATTACGTAACAATGCACAATAAGCAACTGAGATCATAATTGATGTGGTTATGTAAGAGTGAACAAATTGATTAGTAATTTGAACAAGAATTGTTTGTTCATGCCAACTGACGTAATGTAAGTAAAAATCTTTCTTATCTATACTATTATTACTATCCTTACTAATATTATAAATCGGAAAGTGAGTACTTATGTTTATTTGTTTGTTTGTTCCGATTTCACGTCGTAACTACTAAACCGATTGATTTGAATTTTTGCAGACGTAAAGTTAGAAGTCCAGATTAAATAATAGGGTACTTTTTATATTTCCCGAGGGAAAACAAAATTATTGGTATATATGGCGCTGTGTGTATTGGTATATATCACATAGGCTACTTTTTATCCTTTTGTGACGCGAGCGAAGCCGCGGGTAAAAGCTAGTTATCTATACATAATAAAGCTGAGGAGTTTGTTCGTCCGTTTGTTTGTTTGTTTGTTTGAACACTCTAATCTAAGTAACTGCTGGTCCGATTTGAAAAATTCTTTCTGTATTGGATAGCCCATTTATCATAAATGTTTTATACATATAAACCGTCCATAAGTAAGAATCACACTATCTATTAAAAAAAACCGCACTAAAATCCGTTGGGTACTTTTGAAGATCTAAGCATACATAGGGACAGACAGACGTCGGATAGCGACTTTGTTTTATACTATGTAATGATAAACGAGTAAATAAATTTTACGTTTTAGCTCCCACTCCTAATCTTTGATTCGTTTTATCTAAGCATTGTCTTCTTTTGACAAAAAATACGCGTTTAATATGTTTTCATTACGTAACCGGCGGACTAAATAGATTCTTATTTTCTATACCGCTATTGAATAATGCTGTTTCAAAGGTTACGGTCTATCAAAGAGCGCTGGTACCCGAGCGCTACTATCCTGTCTCTGTCACGACTGCACATTTATTATTTATTTATTTATTTCAATTGAATAGTATAACATTACAGTCATAAAACCAAGGCGTTATACATCCTTACTAATATAATATTATAAATCTGAAAGTGAGTTTGTTTGTTTGTTTGTTTGTTCCACCTTCACGCCGTAACTACTCAACCGATTGCTTTGAATTTTTGCAGACGTAAAGTCAGAAGTCCGGATTAAATAATAGGGTGCTTTTTAACCCGGAAAAACTTGATATTCCCGAGGAAAAACAAAAGTATTGGTATAGATGGCGCTGTGTGTATAGGTATATGTCATTACAGGCTACTTTTTATCCTTCTGTGACGCGAGCGAAGCCGCGGGTAAAAGCTAGTTTCAAATAATTATAAAAAGAAAAAAAACAAAACAGAAAAGTCATTAAATAAAACAAACAATAAGAATAGGAAAACCTTACAAACTATGACAGGTTTTAACACCAATAAGCAAAATATACAATATAAATAAAATAAAATACAGTTTTTCAGCATTCATACACTCGCACAACTTCATGCATTCTTTGCAGACAGTCCTCCAGCTTGAAGCAAATATATCTAACTCTGGACATGTCTCTGTTATACCAGACTTAGTGATTTATTAGTCTGTAGGTCTAAAGAAGGCTATGAGAGTGTTGACAAATCTTTCCTACTCTGCTGTCTGCTACACAAAATTATGTTTGTTGAGACAATGGGGATGATGACAGGGTATGAAAATTAAAAATATAATTAGTCCGTAAGTTAGGTAATGAAAAAATATTAGACACGTATTTTTTTATTTTGTCGTATAATAAAACAATACTTAGATAAAACGAATCAAAGTTAAGGAGTGGGGGCTAAAACGTCATTTCTTAGTATAAAATGTACTGAGAAGTGACGTCACGCGACATTTCAAATCAATATATCTTCGAAACTATTCGTTTCTGTGAGAAATTAAGAAATACGTGTCTAATGTTTTTAAATAATCTACCAGACGGACATTAAAATAAAAATTAGTCGTCTACCCTATTCCAAATGACACATTTTTACATAACAACTTCCATACAAAAGTCCCAGTACACCATCGTGTTTCAGTTTTACAGAATAGAACAAAGTTCAGGGATGTCTCGGGAGCTGAACAATTAAACTGAACAACTTATTCTCCTTAATGCCGCGTCTGCGAATTATATAGTTTAATCTTTCTGCTTAGGAAAACTTTACACTCTGCGTAATAATGGCGGAGACCGCGGTTGGGAGATTATTTGTTTTATTTTATTAATTTATTTGTTGGTTGATTTGGTTTGTAACGTAACGTTTTAAGTATGGGAGAGCCATGCTTCGGCACGAATGGGCCGGCTCGACCGGAGTGATACCACGGCCTCACAGAAGACTAATGTGAAATAACGCTTGTATTGTGTTTCATCGTATGAGTGAGGTTACCGAAGGCTTAACTATCCTCTTCCTAATCTGCTATCCCCGAATCGCCAACAATCCTCAAATTCCTAACCCCCAAAAAGCCGGCAACGCACTTATAACACTCTACTGTTTCGGGTGTCCATGGGCGGCGCCGATTGCTTACCATCAGGTGATCCATCTGCTCGTCTACTAGCTTATCCAATAAAAAAACGTATGAGCCTGTTTAATTATCTACTCGTAATAAAGACATGAGTTAATAAATCAACTGCTTTATTTAATACTAGCTGACCCGGCGAACTTCGTACCGCCTGAAAAATTTTTCTCACCTTTTAAACCTTCCCCTACCTTCCACGAACATTTCAAGACCAAAATTATCCGATTCGGTTTAGCCATTCTTAAGTTTTAGCGAGACTAACGAACAGAAAGTCATTTTTATTTATATAGATAGATTAATTAATTTAAGTTAGGCATCATCTCGGAAGACTAGCTAGACGAAGGACACTGAAATATGAAAAAACCTACTGAGTTATTTTTCGAAATGTAAAAACATAGTCTTCTAGTAGTTTTGTAGCTTTGTGATTATGATTTATATTTGATACGTCGATGTTTTACCACCTATCGCCTGGTGGTCGCATCATCGCTTATGATGCGGTCTACAATTGAGCACGTCGTCCCATAGCAACCTATTCACTCGGGCCTTGAAGACACCCAAGTTTTAGAATTCAGAAAACAAATATTTGAGATTTTAGAAGACTTTTATTGTGTTTTACACTTTCAACTATTCTCTACTCATAATCATGTTATTTGTAATTTTGTCCTAATAAATAACCTATAATGATCTAAAGGGGTCCAATAATAAGTATTACGAATAAGCAGTAACCGAGTTTCATCTGTGCACTCAAAGAACAAATTATGTTAACAATTATTTTTGAAATATTATTTTCAAACTACGTTTAGTTCGTTCTAATTATTTCCAACCCAGAAATATTTACTAACAAACTGAATGAGCCTTTTCAAATAAGGATTTTAAACGAGTAATGCATTTATTTTACTCATATACGTCTGTGTTGCCTTGCGCTTTGAAAATTTAGTTAAGGTTATTTTTTTTGTGTTTTGTGTACCGTCAATGGCTATAAATTCTCAATTTATTATTTAAATTTTTGTATCTGAGTAATTTATATTAACTTATAGAAGGTTTATACAAAGCCAAAGTATCTATTTCAAATTGATAGCTCATACACACACCTACCTACGTTTTCTTAATATTTATAGTTATGGTCCATTCCTTTTAAGAAGGATACAATAGCACTGAATGTCATCCGTTTTAAGCAGCTAAAGGTTTACAGACAGATCGTATGTACAAGTACATGACTTCCAAATACACTTAATTATCCATTTTCGAAAATGATCCCCTTTTTTGAGAGAGTTCATCCAATGACTTCTCCTGCCTGGGTGACGCGAGAGGGAGTGTCAGACTCTTACTGACTAAAAACCATCCCGTTCCTTCTCCTGCGGGGTCATTATGAGGTCCTAAAGTCAAAATGGTTCCAGTGAGGGAAAGAAACAGAGCTATACAAGTCGTCTAGAGAGATCTCGTTCCCTCAACCTAACCACTCTGGCTTTAAGACATCATAATACGCCACCTACTCTTCGAGCCGGAGCCCCGGCAACCCATTAAGTCCTCCGCGGTTCCGCATCGGTATCAGTCTTACTGGACACGTCTCTCAAGTCTCTTTGGGACACGAAGCGCGGTACGGCGCTCGGACTGGTGATCGTAAACTGATCCCCTACAGACACAATAGGCTTTCGCGCTTGCAACTCAACCACCAATATAGATAACCAAGCAATATTTGAAAGCTCCTTAAACCTCTTGCAACCAAGTTATAACTTTCCTCTAATAAACAGTAGATAGATACGTCATATTAAATGAAATTGCCTTTTGTGTAAACGCCAGGGTCAACACGTAACATGAATAAAATATGAACAGAGCCGTTACTACGGTTTATGACAATGCCTTGGAACGCTGCTGTACGGAGGTACGTTTTACGAGACGAAGATGAAAGAAAGTCTCTTTTTCACGACTTCAGGATGCGTGGGGAAGACTAATTATGTTGCGTTAGGCTTTTTTAGGTGGAAAATCTGGAATGGAGAAGAAAAATCTGAAGAAAATTCTTGTACCCACTATGGTGTTATAGACGTTTTTTGCTGTTCGGATAAGATACCAGTCAATCTATTCAGTGGTGCACTTATTTAGTGCTAGCATAGAGTTCATATTGCACCTCTAAAAACTCTTCAAAAAATAAAGAACACAATGATTTAATAGGTGTTACTTACACTTATTTAATACCCCTATTTTTATCCAGTTTCTATAGAATTGTACTGTAATAACATCGAGCACGTCGATTGTCATATATTTATATTCCAAATCCAGGTTCTTTACAAAACCATTATTTACACTGCACATCAAATGTAAACAACAATAGAATAATGCAAACAAACAAGTAACCAGCTATACGTTCCTCCGTAATTGGGCCCGTTAAACTTAAGGTACGTTTGTACGACGATCCATGACGTATTCCTATAAAATATTTACGGCTAAAAGATAGCCTCTAGCTGCGTAAACCGAAATAACCGAAACATTTTAGTGGTTTACATCCCGGTACGCAAATAACTCGTATTTTACGATTTCTAGTGCACGCATCCAGAATTTTAAATATGGCCGCGATACGGCGTGAATGTCCCATAGAGTTGGATTTAAGAAAGATTCTTTAGATCCTCGTTGATCTTATGATATACAAACTTGATATAGTGGTGGTACCTTTTTTTTGAGAGGGGAAAATCATCCAATTATTTCGTCCGCCCGGGTGAGGCGAGAGGGAGTGTCAGACTCTTACTGACTAAAAACCACCCCGTTCCTACTCCTATTCGATGATTTTCCCCCCTTAAAAAAAAAGTAATAGTAAGTATACTTATAACGCCAGATGAAATTCAAGTGTCATCATCATACGCATCATCAACAGCTTATAAATGCCCACTGCTGTGCAAAGCCTCTTCTCACATGGAGGAGGTTAGAGCAATAATCACCACGCTTGCTCAATGCGGGTTGGCGATTTCAAACTTATAATTAGAAATTATAAGCCCAGGTTTCCTCACGATGTTTTCCTTCACCGTTGGTCAGTGGTGTCTAAATAATCTTAGAAAGTACATTTAACTCGGAAAAAGTCACATTGGTACTTGCCGTTGGTAAGTTTCGAACCTGCACCCTCGTGCATGAGAAGCAGGTGTCTTCAACCTCCGGGCCACCACGACAATTCAAGTGTAGATGCTTATACTTCTTTTTTTTTATATATTTGATGGGCCGACGGTTGACCACTATCTCGCCTGGTGGTAAGCGACGATGCGGTCTACGAAGAAGCACGTCGTCCCATAAACAACCTATAGTGGTAACAAAAATTATTGCAAGTATTTGGTAATATCAGCTATATCCCGCGGCTTCACCTGTAAGGCAAATGACAGGTAATTGTGAGTAAAGTAGGTATTTCCATCAACATAACGACAGCGCCATTTAAAAATAAAGTACACAGAATCTGTTGTACTTAACATGAAAAATAAAATTTCACTACAAAAAGTATGTAGCTTTTTTTAAGGGGGAAAATCATCCAATGACTGGGAGCAGTCATTGGATGATTTTCCCCCTGGGTGAGGCGGGAGAGAGTGTCAGACTCTTACTGACTATATTCTATATTCATTCCCATCTTATGTCATCCCATCCGCGGTGGTCTGATGGCTCTGTAAAGCGCGCGCGGAACGCGACGGGTCTAGTTCTGGTCGGACGGTGAGCCACCAATGTTCGCCGCTCGCTCGCTCGCTCGCCATGCATGCTATTGACGTAATTAGCAGCATTCTTCAAAAACAAATACATTAATGTTCACTATGCACCAACACGATATTTCACAGTGAATGGCGGACTCAAAGCCTTAAGGCATTCTCTTACAGTCAACCATAGGGATGTGCAGGGAAATGAAGTGGTTAATGCGAAGCCAGAACACAAATCAACAAAAAGAAAATAAAAAAACTATTAACTAACGATATTCAAATCTACCTACCATAAAAAGTTTGCACTATTTCTGAAATAGAAAAAAGAATACCAAAAAGGTTTTCATCCTCCTCCAGATTAGAGCCTTATGTTCAAAATTCGCGCCTATGGCCGCTACACATAAAAGATGTTCCCCTTTTATTCATATGACAGTATTTATGTAAGGAGATTTGCGCACGAGTGGTCTCAAGTGGCTGGGAAAATATTTCAGTTTACTAACACGCATGGATGAGAAGATTTATCGGGGTTTTTGACATGATCTGAATTTTATATTATCACATAGTTTTGTCCGCGACCAATCTGGTTTTTGAACACCCTTAGGCGTTTTTGTAGTCTAACCCTACATTTTCCAATAAACATACTAAATATCAATTTGTAAACTTCCAGTTACCTTTTTATTCAAAGAACACAAGGGTTTATATTGTTTTGTTGTTATACATTACTTGATTTTAAAAAAATCTAAGTAGTAGAACGGAGTCACGCCCTTTTACATGAGACTCATAACATAAATAGTGAAAAGTGAGTATTACATATAGGGTGTCTTCAAGGCCCAATTGAACAGGTTACTTAGGGACGACATGCTCCATCATAGTCCGCATCATCGCTTACCACCAGGCGAGACAATAGTCAAACGTAGGGCACAACAAACATACGTAGGCACATAAAACATTAGCTTCTGCCCTCGGCTTCACCCGCATCTTATAAAAAGTAGTTTATGTGTTATTCCAAACCATAATCTATCCCTATTACAAATTTTATCTTGATCCCTTCAGCTATTTTAAAGTGAAGGAGTACTTACGAAATAAAGATACAAAATTTTGCATTTATAATAACTAAGATGCCCTCACGTTTTTCATATCTACTATATAAAAATAAGTTGGGTTTCCTTCCTGACGCTATAACTCCAGAACGCACGAACCGATTTCTACGGTTTTGCATTCGTTGGAGAGGTCTCGGGCTCCGTGAGGTTTATAAAATACATATAAAAAAAATTTTTCTTCATCTTTTAATCACCAAACGAAATGTTAGATATATAACGAAACCATCTGGTGGCGAAACGGAGTTCGCCGGGTTTGCTAGTCGGGTATAAATCAATCTGAATTCTCTAAAAAATTTTTAACTACACACTTTCAACTCCAAAATTAAACTTGAACCACTATTCGAAGCGTTACATCACTTCACCATTAAATAAAACTTAACAATGGACACAATAATTAACAAACAAAACAACAAATAATATTAAATGGATACTTTTTCTTAGCTGTTGAGATGATAGACCTCCATTTTTCGTTAATCTAAACGTTATTTGATTAAATAAAGAAGATCTTTATACCTTAAATAGAAAGCTCATTATAGTGTATCTATTATATCTTCTCCTATGTTAGTTATTGTTCGCAACACCATTTAATATTCAAGTTGCATTTGTTGGAATAGACTCATCCTTCATTTCCTAGTGGCAACCGCAGATTTATTAGATCTGTGGCTGAAACCTAGTGGCAGTAAAAGCACTTGCGTAGCCCTCTGTTCTATAACAAGTGACACAGACACACTGCACGAAAACATTACATATGCGTCGACGTATCAATACTCAATTGTATGCCTTATTTCATAATAATTAAGGATGATACTAAAATGTTAGCGGTTGCTAACTCATCATCATCATCAACAGCCTATAAATGCCCACTGCTGAGCAAAGCCTCTTCTCACGCGGAGAAGGTTTGAGCATTAATCACCACGCTTGCTCAATGCGGGTTGCTAACTATCTACAAGTGATTTGGAGTTTTGCAATATCGTTTTCAAAAAACTACGCTTTCTAAAAAGCCCTACACAGCCAGTATTCCACGTAAACCCACAAAGCGCAACGTTTCGAATTTAAAGATTCTAATAGCCTTTGTAGCTATCAAACGCTACAATACTGAGCCGTTTGAAAAACTATTCCTCTCAATAGTCATACAAATGGTGATTCAGAACTCCCAACTAAATTGCTTTATTGTACAAAAGTCAGGCTCTGTGAAAATAACAGTTGGTGGTTACTGTAGAAGTTATATTGATGGTGGTGTACTCTAGTCAAGGTCATCGAGCATGCTGGGAGATCTTGTGACGTCACGCAAGATTCATCACCATTTTTTTATAGTTCATTACTAAACTGTACCCAGGCTTCCTTTACATAAAATGGCTTACATTTTTTTTAAGGGGGAAAATTATCTAATGACTTCTCCCGCCTAGGTGAGGCGGGAGGGAGTGTCAGACTCTTACTACCTAAAAACCAACCCGTTCCTTGTCCTGCGATTCGATCCGGAGCCCCGGTAACCCGTTAGGTTCTCCGCGATATTTTTTACACGTTTAGCAAGCTGATAAGAGATCCCAGTTCAATAGGTTCAGGTTTATCAGAGAGTGTTGTAACCTGGTGAAAAGTGCAGTTCATTACTCAGTTCACGTGAAACCTCAGAAAGAAGACGGGTGATGACAAATGCAATTAACATGACGTCACCACACAGATAATTAATGAATTCTTTATTTTACTAATATAAGACTGACTCATTGGCCGAATGGTCGCAAGTGCAACTGCCGGGCAAGAGGTCTCGGGTTCAATTCCCGGGTCGAGCAAAATATTATGAGATTTTATAAAAATAATCTTAGTAGTAGCACGGAGTCTGGAAATGTGCCCGGTATGTTGCAATAGGCTCGCCCCCTATTACATGGGACTCGTAACATAAATAGTGAAAAGTGGGTGTTACATTGTACAGTGGCATTAAGTACCGTAATGTGGTCCACATTACATAAAATGGCTTACAATCTACATACAGGATAAAAGGCGTGATGATGATCTTTATTTTACAGCTCCTCTTCTATACTGCTACATGATGTGTATCGTAGAAAACAAGTTCTACGTTCAGAGTAGCAGTGTGTGCCACAAACAGACACACCACAGTGAATTCGCAGTGATCGTTGCAATCCGAGTGGTATTAGCAGTTTGTTTCTGCAGCCGTTACGGTACTAGTTCATCTTCAATTTCAGTTACCCCATGTTTATTTGACTGCATCAATACTAAACTCTAATATTCAATCATATGGTTATTTCCCAAGTATGCAGTGAAGGTAATAGCACTTAACTGGTACGGCTCCGGCAGGGTTCCAAATCAGCAATTAACTTCTTATTTCAATTTGAACATTATATCTTAAGTCTTATGACATATTTCATAAAGTCAGTGAAAAAAAGGTTTAAGCGCGCCGATAGCACGCCAATAGTGTGCTTTCAACCTTTTTGTATTGTTCCTGAAGCAAAAACCGCCGTGCTGGTGCCACGCCGGTGCCGCACCGAAGTCATGCTGAAGCCGCGCTTGTTAAGTGTGGTACTTTTATTTATATATCTTTATATATATAATTCTTCTGTGAGTGTGTATGTCACTGAACTCCTCCTAAACGACTGGACCGATTTTGATAAAATTTTTTGTGTATGTTCAAAGGGATCTGGGAATGGCTTAAATTCACAAATCAGCCCGGCAGATAGCGCTGCAGTCGATGTTTAGGCTATTTATCCTAAACAGCTGAACTAATTTGAATGAATTTTTGTTTATACATTCAAGTGGATATGCAGGACAACGTCTGTTGGGTCCGCTAGTTTTTTAATATAGAATAAAACGTGTCTTTACGAGACTTATCTCATCTCTTCTCCAGTAGTGTTGACACATTTCCAGAATCCATGCTATGCAAATATACTACAAGTATGCTTGCATAGCAATTTACAACGGAACAATTAATTTTAAACTTTTATTCTTACATATTTATAAAAATAATATATATTAAAGTCCGATCTCAAATCTTAAGACTCCAAAAACCAACAAAAAATATTCTTAAACACAAAGGACATCCAGCAACCATTAATATTTCTAGAGCAAATATTTCATCTTCAGCTTCAAGCACGGCCGATAAAAGGTTGTTTCTTTGAAAAACTGAAGGCACTTGAATGAAAGGCTTTACAGTCATTTTATTGCTATTTTCTCGTATAGTTAGCTGAAAGGTTTCAGTACAATAGGCTAGTCTTCACCAGCATTATCCTCTTCGAATAAGTATTGTGATATTCCTGAGGAAGCGACGTTAGAACTACTCAGCCGTAAGCGGTTGAAAGCGGCTTTGTTTACAGTTTATACCAGTTTTATTGACTCATTTTGTGCTTCTTTTTTAATATTGAAGGCAAAACTAAAAAGGAATTGATATTTTGTAAAAACTACAATTTATTAGATACACTTAGTTATGCTTTGTTGTTCCAAGGAACATCATCACCATTGATTTCTTGAACAGACATCGCCTTAATTGTCGGTATCTTTAAATTGAAGTCGCTATATTGTCACCATATCATCATATCAGTTATAAGACGTACACTGCCGAACATAGGCCTCCATCAGTGACTTCACATGGGCGTGCGAACGGCAAGTACGGGTCACAAAAAAGATCAATGACTTCGAGCTCAGCTGGTTAAATGTTTCCTACGTCGGCCAGATCCCAGCGCCACCAATGTCACTATACATTTTGTAATAATAATAATATCTCCAAACTGAAATAGAGTTCAAAACAAGTAATTTTGTATTCCCATTGCATAATGTCAGTACATTCTGGTTGCTAACTCGTTGGTAAACCGGGATATAGTTCTTGACGGCATGTAAACATATTTCGCATTTGAATTTCCGCAACACGCGCACGAATGAACGACTGTCAATTTGGCGGAAAATTTCTGAATGGATTTATTCTTTTTAACCGACTTCAAAAAAGGAGGAGGTTATACGTTCGGCCGGTATGTTGCTTTTTTTTATTTACAGTTTTTCGTTATCGTCCGCTGTAGTTCTAATTGTATTAAGGATTTGTATTCAAATTTTAGTTGATTGGATCCGATGTTTGGTATAAAAACGTTAATTAATTTTGTTCTTATCGATTATTTACTTAGAATAAAATACGTGGTCAAACATAATAAACATATGTGTTATGATCAAATCTTCGAACTTTACGCTTGAAGTTATTTCATAAGTCAGCATAGAAGCATTCTATTTATACGGTTTAACAACAATATACACACTTATATTATAAAGAGGAAAGATTTGACTTTTTGATTGTTTGTTTGAATTGAAAAAACTCTGAATCTTATATTATCCCTAATAAAAATGTAAAAAGAGAAAAAAAGGGAACCATGTGAAAATTTTGAGTCCGATGAAAAACCTACCAAAAAAACTCCTTATATTCATCTAAAACATCGCGCCACCCGGCACCGGCATTAGTACCAGAGTAACATCAGAGACACAGCAAACACGACAGACACAACTGAGGACACGACAGACACAATGGACACGACAGATACGATCGACACGACAAATACGACCAACACGATCGATACGACAAATACGACCGACACGACAAATACGACCAACACGATCAATACGACAAATACGACCGACACGACAGATACGACCGACACGACAAATACGACCAACACGACCGATACGACCAACACGACAAATACGACCGACACGACAAATGCGACCGATACGACCGACACGACAAATACGACCGACACGACAAATGCGACCGATACGACAAATGCGACCGACACGACAAATACGACCGACACGACAAATACGACCAACACGACAAATGCGACCGATACGACCGACACGACAAATACGACCGACACTACAAATACGACCGACACGACAAATGCGACCGATACGACAAATGCGACAAATACGACCGACACGATAAATACGACCGATACTACAAATACGACGGACACGATAAATACGACCGATACGACAGATGCGACAAATACGACCGACACGATAAAAACGACCGACACGACAGATGCGGCAAATACGACCGATACGACAAATGCGACAGATGTGACCGACACGACAGATGCGACCGACACGATAAATACGATCGACACGACAAATACGACCGACACGACAAATGCGACAAATACGACCGACACGACAAATACGACAGATGCGACAAATACGACCGACACGACAAATACGATCGACACGACAAATACGAAAAATGCGACAAATACTACAGATGCGACCAACACGACAAATACGACAGATGCAACCAACACGATAAATACGACAGATGCAACCAACACGACAAATACGAGAGATGCGACCAACACGACAAATACGACAGATGCAACCAACACGACAAATACGACAGATGCGATCAACGCGACAAATACGACAGATGCAACCAACACGACAAATACGACAGATGCGACCAACACGACAAATACGACAGATACAACCAACACGACAAATACGACAGATGCGATCAACGCGACAAATACGACAGATGCAACCAACACGATAAATACGATAGATGCGATCAACGCGACAAATACGACAGATGCAACCAACACGACAAATACGACAGATGCGATCAACGCGACAAATACGACAGATGCAACCAACACGACAAATACGACAGATGCGACCAACACGACAAATACGACAGATACAACCAACACGACAAATACGACAGATGCGATCAACGCGACAAATACGACAGATGCAACCAACACGATAAATACGACAGATGCGACCAACACGACAAATACGACAGATGCGATCAACGCGACAAATACGACAGATGCGACAAATACAACTACCACGACAAATACGACAGATACAACCGACACGCTCGACACGACCGACACTTTGTTTGTACTGGCTTATTTCGGAAATGGCTGGACCGATTTTGACGGGGCTTATACTATACTAGCTAAGGCGGATCTGGAGAGGCTACATAGGCTGTTTTTATTTTTAGAAACGCAGACGAAGTCATACAACTTCCTGTCCATACGGACAGCTACTACTATTATAAATTGGTAGAATGCATAAATTTGAACAGTATTAGACCAGTGGGTACGTCGGGAAAATCAATTAAAATTCCCGTTAGTTTTGGTGTCTGTGCACTAATGCGTCACAGACGACCACAATAACTAGCGCACACAGAAGTACAATTCACTGCAAAAATGAAAAACCGAATTAGCAATTTTTTACAACCATTGTTCAATGGTACTTTTCTTACCTAAACTTCTGACATCATAATTTAAGGCTTTGACTGCCGACAGAAAAATGTTGAAGGTGTAAATCCTCCGCTATCGTGGCCCATACCTTGTGTAATATTGGGTAACTCACGTAATTATAACTGGACTAGTTTCGAGCTATTTCAGCGAGATGTCGCGGCAACTGTTGTGATGCTACCTGAGAAAGCCCAAAACTATAAAGTTAATTTAGTATGTCTCATAAAAATTAAAATATAAACACACAACTTTAATTTTTTACGCACTTCACTTTTTCCTAATAACCTAAATGTGGTACTTCGATAATTCACCTTCATTACGACACGTCCACAGGTCGACTGTCCCACGGAAATGGTGTGGCGTGGAACGGAAGCCCGCCGTGCGTTTGTGGCGACATCTATGCGCTTGCGTCGCTTCCGGTTACCAATTATTTGTTCACCGGATGTTACGTTTATTAATTGAGGACGAATTCGGGTTTGTTTGCTGCGTATTGTAATATTTAAGTGGTAGTAGTATGTTATGTGTGGGTGGGAATTATATTTGTAATAACGTCCCTTTTGAATTTGAACTAATATGTAATATGATGAGTTGGTTTTCTATATTTGATAATGTCGAGAATCTAGCCTCGTATCATTGTGTTTTTCATTCTGAAACTTCATTTTAGTATTTATTATTTAAGAGCTTTTTAAGTACACGAAAGGAAATATAATGGTACACAGCGGGCTTCTAATGCTATGTGGCATTTTCTACCAGCCAATCTTTAGAGTCAAGTGGAAAAATCATCATCAACAGTCCAGCGGGGTCCTAAAGTCAAAATGGTTCCATTGAGGGAAAAAAAACAGAGCTATACAAGTCATCTAGCTAGATTTCGTTCTCTCAGCGGAACCACTGGTTTTAAGACGTCATAATACGCAACCAGGACTGGGCAGCCCACTGCTGAACTGAGCCCCATAAATAGGCACCGTATTCTGGCAGATGCGTCGAGAGACTCCGAGAGAAATAAATGTATAGTCCCTTAGTATTTTTATACATTTGATGGACCTACGTTTGACCACTATCAGTGGGCTACAACATGGGGTTCTTCAAGAGGGGAGTGAATAGGTTTCTTAAGGGTCGGCAAGACGCATATAATGCCCCAAGTGTTGCAGGCGTACATAGGCCACGGTAACCGCCACCGTCCGTTTTTGCCACCGTCGTAGTATAAAAAAAAAACTATCACGCCTGGTGATAAGCGATGATGCGACCTAAGATGGAGCACGTCGTCACATAAGCAACATATTCACTCGAGCCTTGTAAGACACCTTTAGTTGGTTCTTACGATCACGAAAACATTGCGTACCTTCGATCAACTAATACTTCTAAAACAGTGTTTTATGATTACTTTATTTTAAATCCACATCTCATTAGATTCTCTATTTATCTCAACATATACCCGTCCTCAAGGATAAATTCCTAAGTGTATAGAATGCAGTCTTCTCAGTTTTATTCTAGCACTTTGTCTCAACGCAAACACTATCCCGATTCCACTTAGAAAATGTTATTTTGTCGCGTATGTATGTTGTATGAACCATTATTTAACCATTATAATGGCTTTTGTACCCAAAAGTATAAAGTAGTAATAAGAGAATGGTATCAGTCTCTCTAAAATCTTATAAAAAATGTAGTAGTAGGGAAAATAGAATTGATATTTTTTACTTTATTTACGCATTAAATAGCGTAGAAGACTCATTTTTATTTTAATGTCTGTCCGGTAGATTATTTTAAAACATTAGATACGTATATTTTATTTTCTTCGGGAACAAATACTTTCGAAGACATATTGATTTCAAATATCGCGTGACGTCAATTTCGTGTACGTTTTAAACCCAAAAATGACTTAACTAGCTCCCACTCCAAAACTAATTCGTTTTGTCTATATTGTATTGTTTTTGTCTAATATTTTTTCGTTACCGTTTTTTATCATACCGGACTAATTAAATTTTTAATTTTCATACCCCGTCGTCGTCAGCCACACTGTTAAGATTTTATAGGAATCAAAAATCTTGACGAATCTATTTCATATTATTTTCCTAACGATTCGGATATCGAACCCAGAATCCAACATTCAAAAACCACACAATCATTGTAGCAGTTGAATTTTTTACCACATTAACATGCAAAGCAGCGCAACACACAATTTCATCTGATGATTTTCAACCAGAACACGGAACGTAACCAAACAACGTACAACTCAGAATCTCAATTATAAAATCATCCGAATTTTCGTTCAAACATTCATGTGAGTTGAGAACGAAGTAATATCGGATTCGATTGGAGCTCTCCACTCGATTCTCGGCTAGTGATGGACGCAGTCGATTCCAAGCGGACGATGCGACGGCCACTCTGCCAGCAAGGGGTAACATTGCTCATATCAGTGAGTTATGGATACATAGAGAAGGAAACTCCTTTTATTTCCCTTCCTACGATTGGTTGCTGCAATTTGTTTACGTATTCTTTTGTTCGAGAATTTTTGAAAGAGTTTTTTTTTGTTTTTTTTTAGTAAGTGCTGTAAAGGCAAAGTACAGTCATGCACGTCGATGTTCTTTTGTTAGATTTTGCGAAGCGAAGTATCGATGTGAAGTTGTATAATTTTATTGATCTTACTTGAGACTAACAGACTTTCCTATTAATAAATCGAGTTATAGAATAAGTTTAAACTTGAATGAATTTGGGCTCGCTGCCATTGCAGCGGTAAGTCCCCTCTTTGAGGAGTGGCTTGAGAGACGCTACGGCGTCCTCACCTACCGCCTGACGCAGGTCCTCACCGGACATGGAAGTTTCGGGAGGTACCTGTGTCTGATGGGGCGGGAGGAAACGCCCGGGTGTCATCACTGCGAGGACCGCCCTGAGGACACGGTGGAACACACAGTGGGAGAATGCCCTGCGTGGGCTGAGCACCGCCGTGCCCTCAGGGAAGTGATCGGCGATGGCGACCTCTCGCGTCCGGGCCTAGTGCAGGCCATGATGCGGAGCGAGGGGGATTGGGATGCCGTCTCCTCCTTTTGCGAAGCAGTCATGCTAGCTAAGGAGGAGGGGGACGCGTGAGGCAGCGAAGCGCTGCCTCCTCGCAACCCAGCCATCGCGAAGGACACCGGGCGTCGGGGATCGCGAGACGATCTCCGGCCACCGTAAGCGCGGGCCTGCGGACGGCGAGCATGGGTGGCTCCCCGTCCGACCAGAAACAGACCCGAGCGTACGGCGCGTCGCGTTCCGCGCGCGCCTCAAAGAGCCATCAGACCACCACAGATGGGGCCCAATAGGGCCGATGCCGATTCGGAGTCGCGGAGAACCTAACGGGTAACCGGGGCTCCGGCTCGACGTGCAGGAGAAGGAACGGGGTGGTTTTTAGTCAGTAAGAGTCTGACACTCCCTTCCGCCTCACCCAGGCGGGAGCAGTCATTCGATGATTTTCCCCCCTTAAAAAAAAAAAAAAAAAAAAAAAACTTGAATGAATTAAATTATTGTATTGTTACCGGTGAATTGTTACAACAAGAATCCAAAATTGTGGAACAGAAGTTCTTTGAAATATCTATTAATTAAATCGTTAGGACTGAAAGGATGAATATCCAAATAAAAAACTGTAGCGACTCTGGTGTTGCGGGTTTCTTTCGATGGCGCCGATTGCTTACCATCAATTCTGATCCGGCTATTCAATAACTTCAGTTTTAGTTATTGTGACTAAAATCACATTTTTTAAATCTAAATTCTAAATAAATATTATAATGTTTGATTTCAAATTCAGAATACTATTTAAACCTTTATTTTCCTTAACGCCGTATACCCTCTTCATACCCTCGAGTCACTAAGAAACCTCCTCACGTGTGGGCTCCATGGCACTAGGTATCGGTTCCGAGCTGAACTCACTGTCTATATCAAACTGTGATCGAGTTAATATAGTTATCACTGACATACTGATTACTTATATCGTATCTGTGATAGTAATTATCTACATAAGTTTCTTGGTTTGGTTTATAATACTGTGGTCCGAAGGTGCGGGTTCGAAACCTACCAACGGCAAGTAACAATGTGACCTTTTCCGAGTTATATGTACTTCCTAAGATTATTCAGACATCACTGACAAACGGTGAAGGAAAACATCGTGAGGAAACCTGGGCTTATTTTTTTTTTGTTTTGTGGCATTAACCTGTAAACGAGCAGACGGTACGCAATCGGCGTCGCCCATGGACACCCGGAACACCAGAGGCGTTACAAGTGCGTTACCGGTATTTTGGGGATTAGGAGTTTGAGGATCGTTGGGGATTCAGGAATTGGAGAGATTGGGGTAGGGGAGGGTAATTGGGCCTCCGGTAACCTCACTCACACGACGAAACACAACGCAAGCGTTGCTTCACGTCGGTTTTCTGTGAGGCCGTGGTATCATTCCGGTCGAGCCGGCCCATTCGTACCGAAGCATGGCTCTCGATGTAATTTCTAATTATAAGTTTGAAATCGCCATCCCGCATTGAGCAAGCGTGCTGATTAATGGTCAAACCTTCTCCGTGTGAGAAGAGGCTTTGTTCAGCAGTGGGCATTTATAGGCTGTTGATGTGTAATACTGAACTATATCTGTTTAAAAAGAGTATTGCAGTGGGTTCTAGGAATACATTGGAAAAAGAACGGTTGTCTGATGATGGTATTTTTCGGGGAAAGATGCTGTGATTCCATTGTTTTTTTTTTACTGTAAGTATTAATAAAATTGGCTTTCTGACATTCAAAAATAGTTATTTAATTCCTGGTAGCTGAATACTGTTTGATTTTCCTGAAATAAAAAGTGATATTGTGATTGTGTAAAAAGTTACATAACCTAAAATAAAATCACGCATTTTATCCCCAAAGGGGTAGGCAGAGGTGCACATTATGCCACTGTACAATGTAACACTCACTTTTCACTATTTATGTTATGAGTCCCATGTAATAGGGGGTGAGCCTATTGCCATATACCGGACACAATTCTTAACTCAGTTCTACTACTGATTTTTTTTTAAAAACCCAGTAATACTTTGCCCGACCCGGGTACCGAACCCGAGATCCCTTGCCCGGCAGTCGCACTTGTGACCACTCGGCCAACAAGGCAGTGTAAAAAGTTACACAAAGTTATTATCAATAATGATTATTGTTTTAAAATTAACATAAGAAAATATAGAACAATAGAATAGGAAAAAAAAACTAACTGGACACATAAAAAATAATCCTCATTATTTTTATTGACAATTAATTCTTGGATAGAATATTCAAAAACGACCATCTTACTATCCAATCACACACCACAAAAAAGAATCAGAAACAAAACAAATTATTTTTAAATTAAAACCGTTATTTACAAACACAAAGATCCTATTCTATTTCTAAATCCAAATATCGATTCCGAAGTTCGAATTTCAAACTTGACTACAAACAAACGCCTTTGACAGTTTACTTTTTTTTTTAATTCACGAAAAGAATTGGTCAAGGTAACAAAAGGGTTGGTCGTTCGACTTAGCGCCTCGGTCGGTTTGTGCCAAAGCTCAACTTTTAATTGGAGGCAAAATCTGAGATGAGGTCCTTTTGTTTTCATCTTCGTTAATTCCTGTTCATCTGATTCCCTCGAAAACGAATCTCTGAAAAGGATTTCGTTGAATATTTTTAAATAAATCTGATTCTTTGCGGGTCCATGTTAATTGTTTTGGGATGTTTTTCTTTTAATTCTATTTTTGTGTTATTTAATGGTGTTAAATATGAACCTTTTGAATGTTGGTCTTCAACCCTTGGCTGTTATATATTTAGAAGAAGTCCTGTCGTGTAGTGCTAGAGGCTTTTGCTGATACATCTTATGAAATTGTTGCAAACGTTTCCAGACTGCCTCGTTGGCGATTTGTCGCAACTGTGACTACCGGGCCAGGGGTCTCGGGTTCGATTCCCGGGACGGGCAAAGCCTGCTGAGTTTAAAAAAAAATCTCAGTAGTAGCACGGAGTCTGGAATTTTGCCCGGTATATGACAATAGGCTCACCCCCTACTACATGTGACTCATAAGGTGAAATTGTGAAAAGTGGATGTTACATTGTAAAGTGGCATAAGTGCCGTAATGTGCACCTCTGCCTACCCCTTCGGCGATAAAAGGCGTGATGTTATGTTCGTTTCCAGATCTAGATTTCAATGAGTGACACAACAACACTTAACTCGTCGAGTACCGGTTTTATAGACACAATTAAAGAACAATAGGTCGCGGTCACCGGTAACCACTTGGTGTTTGACAGTTTAAGAACTCTTAAGATTTTGACAAATTATTGACAGCAAAACAATTACATTAAAAAATTACAAAACGTCATACAAGACAAATTCTAAACAAAGAAAATCCAGAGCAATTCTAAAATCAAACAAAGAACGGCAACACCAACTAGCAAACATTGGTTCCAACAGGGCCATCCTAAAAACACCGCCTAAATAAATGTTTATAGCAATATAAATATATCTGTATGTTTGTTCTAACACTATGCAACGCTCCGTTTGTCCTGTTGTATGTTGTTGCAGAATTAGTCACTGCTCCCCCGTGACCGGCCGATATTCATAGCGATACAAAACCCATGAAAGGCCGGCTTTTAAATACAAGGTGTAAGCTACTAGCGGGATAAATACACGCCTCTTGATAGAAATGAAAAGGTAAACGATACAGTACATTTTTGTATAAAAGAAGGCAGGCTCTTTTAACAATCCCTATTGGCTCCTATCACGCTGTGTTGTGAATGGAGAATATCGAAAAACAGATAACAGAATCGCAAAGCAACGTTAGATAAAAGAAAAATTTATTGATTTTGTCATATTGTCCGATATTGTTAAGGGGACAGGCTAAAGAAATACAGAGAACCCTGAGCTGGAAGTAGTATAACAAAAGAAAATCGACTGCAGAATTTCACGCTCTTTGTCAACGCCTGGCTACAGTTCCCGTGGATATCGTAAGAGCTAGCTTTAATAATAACTATCATGACATTTTTAAGTACCTAAATAATAGCATTTATATAAGATTAACAGTATAACTTAATGGCGTAAGCTGTGATGTTATATATGTACATTTTCAAAAAATAAATAAATAAAAATACCGAATTAACTAAACATTACGAGTTAATCACGTAAATATACTAAAAAAAAGATCTACTAGTTTCGAGTCACACAGGAACTCTTCCTCATGAACAGCGTGTTTCTCGAAACTAGTAGAGCTTTTTTCTGTATATTAACGTGATAAACTCGTGATTATGTAGAGGTGGCCCGGAGGTTTAAGATGCCCGCTTCTCATGCATGAGGGTGCGGGTTAGAAACCTACCAACGGCAAGTACCAATGTGACTTTTTCCGAGCTATATGTACTTTCTAAGATTCAGACACACGGTGAAGGAAAACATCGTGAGGAAACCTGGGCTTATAATTTCTAATTATAAGTTTGTAATCGCCAACCCGATCCAACCTTCTCCGTGTGAGAAGAGGCTTTGCTCAGCAGTGGGCATTTATAGGCTGTTGATGATGATAATGAAACTCGTAATTTTTAGTTCGCTAACTTTAAAAACATAACTTTAAATTTGACAGAAAAACTTATACATAATATATCCTCAAGCGGTCACCGGTGACCGCTCTCCACTAACTATATTATAGACCTTATTTCCAATGTTTAAAAACTATTTTTGTAAGAACAAATTTAGGGGATGATTTTCAACAGGTTAAACTTGAACCTTCTAAATAGTTTTAGCCAATAGCAGAGACGGTAGGATACCAGAAATCAGAAATTAGAAATAATTTATTTGCCAAAAATGTAGGTAACAAATATGTTGTTTTATAGCTTATGGAGAATTCCAGTACTTTTTGACTTACGGCATGCAAAATACCCATATTCCAGTGTACAGTGTACCTTCAGTGAAAGTCTGTTCACCAACAAAATCTATCAACTAACCCAAAAACCAATCACAAATTGCGGCCGCAGAATCGCCATCCACTCATAACTCAGAAGCTTATCTAACAGTAATTTGAGTGTCATTCCAGATAACTCGCACACATCAGTTTGATTGCGGCATGTCAAATATACTGAACATAGTTAAATGTTTGATATTTCCAACTGAGGCCGCCATGGCCGCCATGTTGGGCAATATCGCATTCACCGACCGCTAACATTGGGCTGCTATTTGCTAATGTCGTGTCGGATAATTATGCCTTCTGGGCTTTAGCACAGGTCGGACAAAGTGTTATTAGGACTTTCCTGAATTTCTCATCGGTTGTAGGAGTCATGGAAATTATGGCCGATGTAAGGCAACATAGACTTATTCACTACTAGCTTTTAACCGCGGCTTCGCTCGCGTCACAAAAGAATAAAAAGTAGCCTATGTGACATATACCAATACACACAGCGCCATCTATACCAATACTTTTGTTTTTCCTCGGGAATATCAATTTTTTCCTGGTTAAAAAGTACCCTATTATTTAATCCGGACTTCTAACTTTACGTCTGCAAAAATTCAAAGCAATCGGTTGAGTAGTTACGGCGTGAAGGTGGAACAAACAAACAAACAAACAAACTCACTTTCAGATTTATAATATTAGTAAGGATAACATAAAACTTATGATATTCATTACTGGTGGATGATGGGTGTTACAATGTATATGTCTGCCTTTTCAGGGGTTGAAAACTTTGTGTTTTGACATTCCAGTTGGTATCTGTATCATAATAATGTATTTAAACGAAAGAGTTGTACGATTTGGGATACGTAAAATGCATAAGATCTTAGATTCTTGGGAAAGATCTCAAAATTCATAGAATTAATACTTACAAATAATTCGTTTATAAACCACGATCTAAAAAACCATTTTTGTTTTGAAATCGGTTAATTAAAATCAAACCAAGGTAAGCTAAATAAAATCGTTAACCTTTCCCCAAGTAAAGCAAACACTTTTTTCGGAAAACTGCATTAAAAATTGGTTCAACCAACCGCGAGATAACCGCGGACAGACACACATACAGGTCAAATTGAGAACCTCCTTCTTTTTTGAAGTCGGTCAAAAATGTATGTTTTGATTTTCCAGCAGGTATCTGTATCATAACCATGAGTTTAAATAAAAAAGACTTATACAATATAGGATATGTACAACCACAAGATCTCAGTATTATTGGGTCATAAAGTATAACTGGGTTTTTTTCAAAAAAATCTCAGTAGTAGCACGGAGCCTAGAATTGTGCCCGGTATATGGCAATAGGCTCACCCCCCTATTACATGTGAATCACAACATAAATAGTGAAAAGTATATGTTACATTATACAGTGGCATTAAGTGCTGTACACCTTGCTATGTTATGTTCCAAGATCTCAGATTCTTCGGGAAGGTCCCAAAACTTGTTGAATAAATACAAATAAAGAAACCACAGTCTCGTTTAGCATTAAACGAAAATTCATACGATTCCAAAACAGTGTTACGTCGGTCACCTAATTAGCACGTAGACAGGAATGACAAGTGACTTACGACATGTGGACTCTTGAGTCAGCTGTCAGCTGACCCGCTCCTAAATCAAATCAACTTATTTATGTAAACGATCTGTGATGGATAGACCCCTGATTTTATGTATATAGCAACCTTAATGCATTTCTTTAGCGGTTTTAGCTAAATTCCACTGAATGAAGATGGTGATAAAGTTGGTTTCTGATTGAGAAACAATGTTTGGAGGGTTTGAAAAAGACTTCTGCTATGAGTAGGTATATTAATATTGTGGTTTGGTGATTTCGTAAATACGTCGTAACTATTGCTGGTAATATTTTTTAATGGGACAAACCCGCCACATCCTCCCAAAACCGCTGCAACTCCTGTAAGCCAGGATCTACAGTAGATATAACCATGAAAACACCTGAACACTGAAGTCTGCTATTGCTGGTAAGTAAACAATGGCAATCAATCGCTCAATTGGAATGAGAAAAGGATGGTAACGGTACGTCTTTTTTGCTTGGCTTACCGGAGGCTTTGGCGTACCCCCAAACATTATTTATTTATTTTATTTTATTATACTTAGTACAAAAAAACAGATATACAGGTGGACTTAATGCCTTAGGCATTGTCTAACAGTCGACAAGACGATGGTGCAGAAATAAAAGTGGAAAATGACTAAAATTCTATTCAAAACGTAGCCCAATGGTATATTTAGTTTATTTTACAGTTTTTTACTTCGATAAATCTCCAACAACCAATTACTATGTTCAAACAACAACAGACTCTTTCTAAATACCACTTGAAAATAACAATCTCAGTAAACAATCCAACCTCTAAAGCCGCCATCTTGAAAAAGTCTCAACGACACACGAAAAAAAAGAACGAGAACTACCCACATTATTTTCTTGTCGAACCTGACTTAAACATTTCCATACAAAGTTTTTCAATTTCCCTTGCTTACGAAGTAATTGTGTTGAAACAACATTTTTAGTGCGCGATATTTCTCAAAGAAATTTAATATAAGCGACGGTCATGTGGGGACCACACATAAAATGAGCTTCGAAATTAATAACGAACTTTTTTCGTTGAAAATTTTCTGCCCCTCGTGTGTGCGTTGTTATTAACCCTTGATACTAAATTGTGCATACTTAATGCAAGCATCATTCTGTAGCTGTGCTCGATTTTTAATGCTACGTTATTTTTTTATTGCTTTGGATTAACTCGTTGAGTATTAACAGTTCTTGGTTTCATTAGTGAATTGGGTAAAGTAGTATTTAGTAATTTAGGTCGATGTAGTTGGAAGCATGTTTTGTGCTTAACTAAGTATGTTTTGGATGTTGTACGTATTTGACCTATTACAGAATACTTATTTTCTTCCGATATTGCGATGACTGTCTATCGATCCGTGATTAATTTCATTTCAATTTAAGTCATTTAAAAAAGCGTTGCCCCACACTGGGATGTTCTCCTGTGTCGTGGGTGCGTTTACAAACATACAAGTTTACATAGGTACACATGACACCCAGACCTAAACAAATTGGAATGGATTGGAACCCGCTGCATGTTGCGCAGCAGCCGGTTGCCCAGCCACCGTGGCAACCGTATATTCAACCATGCACCATGCAGTGGTCATTTTCAGTACAGAGTGTCACATAATGACAGCATAGCTATATTTTAAAAGATTTGTAATTAGAAAAAAGTTAATGATAGGATATACATCAACTTTGAACAGCTTGCCAGGGGAGAGCATGTGATCCTCACAAAAATACACGAATACGTAAAACGTGAACGCAAACGCAAACACTATCAATTATTCCAACCATACCGTTCCTAAATCTAGAAAATATAATATTTTAGATCCGCAGCACTCAAGTCCATTCCAATTTCACTTACTACCATCAAGGAATAAAAAAACAACAATTTTATAAAGTGGACTCACAGTAGGATACAAGTCCTGTGCCGGGCCCCGAGGCACGTACCTAGAAAATCGTATTTGTCGCTAGAACACGTCTGACGTAAACTGTTAACTTCGATACATTGGAACCTCTGTTTCTGGTTATAGAACTTATTTGGCATTTGACGTGCACACTTGTTTAAGTGTTCTTCGTATGCCTTTTAACACTTTAAAATATTTATTTATTTATTTACTATCATGTACACAACGGCACATAAGGCGAATTTAATGCGATATGGCATTCTCCACCAGTCAACCTTACCTATAATTATTTCTTAATTATCTCTACTTGGCTGTAAGTAAGTCTGTAAGATAAATTCGACAGTTGACAGCCGATATCTAATTTCGATTTGACCCAGGGGGCTAACATAATATTTAAATCTTCAACATGAAGGTTCAAAGCATTCATTTATTTATTTAACTAATAAAATTTATAGACCTGACAGTTCTTTAACGTTTTGTACTAGTCTAATAAATCTTTAACAGCATTTATCAATCTAAGTCTAATCCCTTCCGCCTTAAAAACGTGCACACCATTTCAAATAACATCACCAAACCACAATTCTACATGTACCTTTCTCAGCATGTGTCCCAAGCCATCCAATCTGGATTCCTTATGACCACTCTCATCCCACCGTCCCGTCATCCATTCCTACGAGTCATTACGATTCAAGCAGCGTCCCCCCTTCTTACAATCTCGAAGGAGGTAGCAATTACTCTTAATTAGCCCTGTAGCCTATAGTATTTGTTATGCAAACACAAAATCTCCCATATGTCTTCATTGAGGAGCAGGCACGTACCTAATCCTCTAAAGATTCTTATGTAATGACTCCGATAGAATAGTTTTCACACGTTCATCGGATAAGCTGTGGTTTATATTGAGCGGTGTCGCCATTTTTGTTGTGTAGGTACGGATCTTTATGGTTCGTTTTACGAGTTCGGCTGTAAGAAGTTACAATAACTATTATCTATGTACTTCAATTAACTTTTATGTGATTAAAATATACTTAGTAGCATTATTATTAATTTTACGTCAGATTTAGTTGAATTGACTTTTAAGTTTTGGATAAGTATTTTGTTGCGTTGGCGTTCTTTAGTTGTATATATTATACCTTTTTTTATGACGAGGGGAAACCTTCAAAATGCGCCTAGCTTTTTAGGGAGAAAGACTAAGGAGTGTGAGATTTTTACCTCACCAAAACCACCCTGGCCACCGGGTCCTCTAAAAAGACCTGCTCCGGAGCCCCCACAGTGCATCCCTAAAATGTATAATATACCTTTAAATAAATTACAAAATTTGACCCAAGAAAGAACAAACCGGGTGAGCTAAATAAAACCGTTTAATAATTACATACATCAACAGCCTATAAATGCCCACGGCTTAGCAACGTCTCTTCTCACACGAGAAGGTTTAAGCATTAATCACCACGCTTGCTCAATGCGGATTGGTAATTTCAAACTTATAATTAGAAATTATAAACCCAGGTTTCCTCACGATGTTTTTCCTTCACCATTGGTCAGTGGTGTCTGAATAATCTTAGAAAGTACATATAAGTCGGAAAAAGTCACATTGGTACTTGCCGTTGGTAGGTTTCGGACCACACCAATAATTACATATTTTGTATTAACATCACTATTCAAGATTAGATTAATATCTCTCTACACCATTAAATCAAGTGTGTCATAACATTGTTCGCCTAGACTTGATGCTTCATAGATTTTATGGGCACAGAATATAACTCAAGAATCTTCTTCACGCTTTAACTTTAAGAACAGCTGCAGTGTCAGTAGACTATAAAACTAACCGGCCATAATAACATCACACGATTCGTTTCCCGATCCGTTCCCGGGCCGGATCTGGGCCGTGTTTAACGATAGCTATTGAAACACGGCTCACGTGCTATTGGGCCGGTTATCACGATTCATAGTCAATAGGTTGCCGTTACCAATATGCCTGAGATTGTGTCAGGCCTCGTCTTTTAAGATTTATCTATTTTGAGAAGTAGGAACTAAGTATGATGTTTATTGGGTTTCTATAATCGTTTTTCCGAGTTATATGTACTTTCTAAGATTATTTAGACACCACTGACAAACGGTGAAGGAAAAACATCGTGAGGAAACCTGGACTTATAATTTCTAATTATAAGTTTGAAATCGCCAACCCGCATTGAGCAAGCGTGGTGATTAATGCTCTAACTTTCTCCGTGTAAGAGGCTTTGCTCAGCAGTGGGCATTTATAGGCTGTTGATGATGATAATCGTTTTGGGATGTATCACGGTATGGGTTTTGTTAACTGGTATTTTCGATGAATTGTGGGAATCGAACCAGCAACACTTTGTACAGCCGGTTGCCCAACCTCTGTGCCAACCGAGAAGTCAATGAAAATAATGGCTAACAAAGACAAGTACGTAGGCGTAGGTATACCACGCATGTCGCATACCTTTTATCAAAATGCGATCGAATCTTCGACACTTCTAAGAAGCAAACCAATATCCGAATTGAGTATTCCATCAATAAATACTTGAAACTACGTTCCAAATCTAATTCTCTACTAGAAAATTCCAAGAAAGAAAATGCAAAAATTAGAAAAAGACTCACAAAAGAGCTCTCAACATAATTGGCTTTTTGTCACTCGAGTGCATTCGTGTAATGGGTCGTGCGTTCCGTGCTTCGCATATACATCGCATTAACAACTTCTAAATCTATCGAGATCTGTATTTATAGTGTTAGCTGGCAATTAGAAGAGTGTTCTAATTAAGGTGCAAGTGCCTGAAGGTATTAGAGGCAGCTCCCTTATAATTCTTGTGGTCTAATCGTGGCTTGGACGCAGATTGGTAGTTTGCACCGTGAGAGTACTAATTGTATTACTAATGCAGATAGTATTTCGAAACGATAAAAATTAAACCCGTCGGAAAGGGAAGGACCCAAAAAAATAAATTACGGATGACATTTATTTAAACACATTGCCTGCCTCTTTCGTCGAGTGGTTGCAAGTGCGAATGCCGGGCAAGGGGGTCTCGGGTTTGATTCCCGGGTCGTGCAAAGTATTACTGGACTTTTTAAATATCTTACTAGTAGCACGGAGTGTGAAAATGTGCCTGGTATATGGCAATAGGCTGCCCCTAAAAGTGAGGGTTACATTATACAGTGGCATCAAGTGCCGTAATGTACACCTCTGCCTACCCCTTCGGGGATAAAAGATAAACTATTCAATGTTCAGTGTTGAACGTGTCTACTATTTTGTTATACGATTGTAGATTTTAATACAAACAACAGATAAACACAAACATGGCATCACTGACGTCACGCTGTCACGTCAACGGTTACGTCACGCGTGTCATTGCAAGCCGTGTCATAACGGGTTTGCGGATAATGTCCAGCGTGATTACGTAGCGCTATGCCGTCACACTAGCTCTGTCACCCGGGCTTATCTATCATTATTCATGTACCAGACCGAGATTCTGTTGGCTAATTAGAAGTCAACGATTAAAGCGGTGGAGATTTAGAAAATGGTTACAATTAAGTTATTTTTTTATGGTATAAGCCGGTAAACGAGCTTACGGATCACCTGATGGTAAGCAATCGGCATCGCCCATGGACACCTGGAACACCAGACGCGTTACAAGTGCGTTACAGGCCTTTTAAGGATTAGGAGTTTGAGGATCGTTGGGGATTAAGGGATTGGGGAGATTGGGGAAGGGGAGTGTAATTGAGCCTCCGGTAACCTCACTCACACGATGAAACACAAAAGCGTTGCTTCACGTCGGTTTTCTGTGAGGCCGTGATATCACTCCGGTCAAGCCGGCCCATTCGTGACGAAGCATGGCTCTCCCACACATTTAATATTTCTATCATAGACTTATAAGTAGTACAATTTATTATATTTATATTAACGGTAAAATGGGGTGAATAAGGTTTGAGCGGCGAAAAGGGAGAGAAGGAGTGAATCGATTCGAAGAATTTCCTTATATCGATTCACCCCTCTTCTGTCCTATAATTACCTCTCGATCCCTATTCACCCCATTTAACGGTACTGAAAAATGCTTTTAATTTGAAAATAGTAAAGCTTTACTCAGTCACTTACGTATATACACCTATTTAACAATTACTTTAGTATGTCTTATTATAGAAATATTTAATTACCTATTAGTGTTTTATCTCTGAATTTCCCTACCCTGTTTTGTTTGTATTTTTATCTTTATACACATAACATAACATCACGCCTTTTTATCCCCGAAAGGGTTGGCATATTACGGCACTTAATGCCGCTGTACAATGTAACACCCACTTTTCACTATTTATATTATGAGTCCTGTGTAATAGAGGGTAAGCTTATTGGCATATACTGACCACAATTCCAGACTACGTGCTACTACTGGGAAATATTTGAAAAAAAAAATCCCAATAATACTTTGCCCGATCCGAAAATCGAACCCGAGACCCCTTGCCGTAGTCGCACTTGCGAGCATTCGGCCAACGAGGCCGTTTTATCTTTATAAATGTTCCAATTTCAATTCAATAACTGCCTAAGGTAATGTAGACATTGACTATTCAAAATTAAGTCGCTTTATTTGACCGCAAGAACAAATAATGTAAAAATGTCTACCTATCTAAAGTCTACGTTTTCTTCAGTAAAGAAATGTATTTTATTAGGTCACAATATATTTTATTCCCACGTCAAACATAACATCGATAAATATTGTATCGTTCTGAATTATTGTAAACTTTCTTTAAGAAGTACAACTTGGTCTGTTTTAGAGCAACTGGTTTGGGTAGTCTAATTGCCGTTTTCGATAATCACCTCTAAACTGTCACTTATCATGACTCAGCACCTAAATTAACCCCTTACTTATACTGTTAGGTGTCACTTATCACATCACATCAACAGCCTATAAATGCCCACTGCTGAGTAAACCCTCTTCTCACACGGAGAAGATTTGACCATTAATCACCACGCTTCCTCAATGCGGGTTGGCGATTACAAACTTATAGGTATTTAGAAATTATAAGCCCAGGTTTCCTCACGATGTTTTTCTTCACCGTTTGTCAGTGGCGTCTGAATAATCTTAGAAAGTACTTATAACTCGGAAAAAATCATATTGGCACTTGCCGTTGTAGGTTTCGAACCCGCACCCTCATGCATGAGAAGCGGGCGTCTTAAACCTCCGGGCCACCACGACATTGTGTCACGCATAGGTTGGTGAAAAACAAAATGATGTTAAATGTCACCTATGTTAGGTTAAAGGTTCTTTAAAGTTTAGCCGAGGTTGGTCAAAATGATTAGTTTTCTGCATATTGTGAAATTATACATGCAAGTTTCTGCCTGTTATCTTAGTCAAAATAACATGAAAGTTTAGTAACTCAAGTTTTCATTTTTTGGGTGGATCAAACACATAGTTAGACTAAGTTTTTATAGAGACATCGGTCGTCAAGGATTTTAGACCAGCTCTCTGAGTACTGGTTTCCTCTAAGTTACTCTATTGCATATTTTACAGAAACTGTGCAGCAATGTAAGGCTTTCTAATAATCTTGTCTTGTTGAAACCGCATTCTGGAACCTCATTATGCTATTAACGAGATCATGAGAAGCCCCTGTTTTTTATGAGATAAGCCGATAAACGACCAGACTGTTCACCTGATGGTAAGCAATCGGCGCCGTCCATGAACACATGAAACACCAAAGGCGTTACCGGCCTTTTGGAAATTGGGAATTTGAGGATTGTGGGGGATTCAAGGATTGGGAAGATTGGGCAAGGAGAGGGGGATAATTAGGCCTCCAGTAATCTCACTCACACGACGAAACATAACGCGGGCGTTGTTTCACGTCGGTTTTCTGTGAGACCGTGGTGTCACATTGGCCATGGGCGGCGCCAATTGCTTACCATCAGGTGATCCGTCTGCTTGTTTACCGGCTTATGCTATAAAAAAATATATAATGATATGTAAATATACATGATAGGTTCCATACCATAAATTCTTCATATCAGGAGATAGTTTCACTTCTCATTCTGATCTGTAATATTACACCCATCGAAGGGTATATATTGGGTCTGCACAATAAATCTGAATCTTGTGGGATTGTCTAGACAAATAAACGTCAAGCCACGTTATCGTATCGTGGTTAACGGTGCTACATATTTCATATATGTTGGTAGTTTGATTCGGTTCTCGAATGATCGATGTATATTATTATGATTCCTTTTATTGGTGTGTAAGTTGAATATTAATGTGCCGTTATTATTTGTTTTGATTTTATTCGTCTTAAGATGTATTAACTCGTCGAGTACCGTATTCATAGACACAATTAAAGAACAATAGGTTGCGGTCACCGGTGACCACACACCGCTTGGTGTTTGACAGTTTAAGAGAGCCCTTTTCTACTGGTATTCAACAAGCGTGATTTCAAATTACACGTGTTGACCATCTAAACATAAGTAAGCTGTTTTATATATATAACATCACACCTTTTTATCCCCGAAGGGGTCGGCAGAGGTACACATTACGGCATTTAATGCCATTGTACAATATAACACCCACTTTTCACTATTTATGTTATGAGTCCCATGTAATAGGGGGTGAATCTATTGCCATATACCGAGCACAATTCCAGACTCTGTGCAACTGCTGAGAATTTTTTTAAAACCCAATAATACTTTGCCCGACCCGGGAATCGAGCCCCTTGCCCCGTGCGACCACGCGGCCAACAAGTCAGTCTAGTTAATAACACACAACAATATCTCAAGACAATTATATGACATTGTATTAAAGTTAAACAAGTTTTGAACAACAATTTATCATTAGATTAACTTAACAAATTGAATCAAGATAAAATTGTCCCAGTTTCTGACTTATTTCATTATTATTAATAATTAATTTCTTACCATTACATTGCTTGTAATAACTTAAACACTAGCTTATTACAACTTACTTATTTCTTTTGACAATCCAACTTACCTTTGAAACTATTTAGTATTAACTTTGAAATTGATTTAGTAATTCAGTATTCTAGATGAATGTATTAATTGTAATGTGATGTGAAAATATAATCATACAGATGTGAGTAATCTTATAATCAACGGTCAGATGTGAGTAATCTTATAATTATCGGTCCTGGACTATATACGTGCCTTCTCTATACAGGGTCTTTTTTTAAGGGGAGAAAATCATCGAATGACTTCTCCCGCCTGGGTGAGGCGGGAGGGAGTGTCAGACTCTTACTGACTTAAAACCACCCCGTTCCTTCTCCTGCACGTCGAGCCAGAGCCCCGGTAACCCGTTAGGTTCTCCAAGGTATGACAATTAAAAATATAATTAGTCCGTCAGTTAGACAATGAGAAAATATTAGACACGTATTTGTTATTTTCTTGTATAATGTTACAATACTTAGATGAAATAGCGTTAAGTTTAGGGGTGAAAGGTGGTTGCGATATTTCAAATCAATAATCCAAAGTATTTAATTTTGTGAGAAAATAAAAAATACTTGTCTAATGTTCTAAACCAGACGGACATTATAATAATATTTATGAAGTAGTATTATGATTATTTTTAATTATGTAGTGTCTACTAAAACCTTTATTGTGAATCTAGTATTATAGATTATAAGTTGATAAACATGAACATAAATCCCACAATAGGGATGATGACAAAGTATGAAAATTAAAAACCTATTCAGTCCGTCAGTTAGGCAATGAAAAAATATTAGACACGTATTTTTTTACTTTGTCATAGAAGAACACAATATTTAGATAAATAAACCAAATTAAAGTTTAGGTATGAGAGCTAGCTACGTAATTTTTTAGCATAAAACGTACACAAAAGTGACGTCACGTGATATTTCAAATTAATATTATAGCCAGTGTTTATTTCCGTAAGAAAATTAAAAATTCGTGTCTAATGTTTTTAAATAATCTACCAGATGGACATTAAATTAAAAATTAGTCATCCACCCATTACATATACATAAAATTGACACAATCCCTTTTCACAAGTACTACCTAAACACAAATCTAAAACCCAAACCTCATAAACAATTACACCATAAGCTGCAATAAAAACCACTTAAATCACCAACAGCACAGAAACATTAATTCTGAACCAACAGCATTGCGTATTATTAAATTGTCGAATGATTTATACGTTCATAGTCTAGGAGCTCACAGCGTTGTGGAGCTCATCACCTAGATCTTGTATACGTATTGTGACAAATGTGCGGGCTATTGGACTATTAATATTGATGTTACAATGCAAGCTTATATTATAGTAGATGGAGCGGGAATTATGATGGGTGTATCTGTATGTTTGTTGTACTTGTGAGACGCAAATCCTGTAAGTGGTTTGTTAAGAATATATTATTAGGGTGTTAAGACTCTAGTAAAGTATTATGTATGTCTTTACCATTTACGAGATCACAGGGTCATTTGGGAGGCGTAAGAGGGGCTGAAACCAACTGCGCAGAGGCTCTTTAGACAATTTTAATCTAAATGTAATGGACACACAAACCGGCGACTATTCCTTTTTTTGGTATAAGTCGGTAAACGAGCATACGGATCACCTGATGGTAAGCAATCGGCGTCGCCCATGGACACCTGGAACACCAGAGGCGTTACAAGTGCGTTACCGGCCTTTTGGGGAATTAAGAGTTTGAGGATCGTTGGGGATTCAGGAATTGGGGAGATTGGGGAAGGGGAGGGTAATTGGGCCTCCGGTAACCTCACTCACACGACGAAACACAACGCAAGCGTTGCTTCACGTCGGTTTTCTGTGAGGCCGTGGTATCACTCCGGTCGAGCCGGCCCATTTGTGAAAGTTAGTGATGATGATGATAACTTTTTAATGACTTCTTATAAATACACTAATTAAATACACCGTTTTTTCGTTTTTTTTTTCGTTTTCGTCCCGCGGTAAGACGCAACATGTACTTTCGATGTACAATGTAAAAACAAAAGAATAAAGATGTAATTATTAAAGTTAAAAAAAAATCATGGAAATAGGCACATGACACTAGACGTAAGTTTGTAGGCACTATTCGCATCGCACGTGCCACCCGACGAGGAATACCTCTTCGAGAATTAGGTACATGGCGTGATGTTTTGATAATTTACAATGAGTTCGCATGCGCTTTCGAAGTTTGCTTTTTGCATAAACCACCAGTTTTTTGTTTACAACATTTTATATCTTTGTAAAACTATTGTATTACAAAGACAAAACCAGTTTGCTTCGGGATCAAAATAAAATAGATTTCAGTGTATGTAGGTACCTAAATTCCAACATGGCAATAGGGTAGATGTAGATGTTTTATTATACGACAAAATAAAAAAATACGTGTTTAATATTTTTTAATTACCTAACTTAGGGACTAATTACATTTTTAATTTTCATACCCTGTCATCATCCCTATTTTAGGACGCACAGGTCTAATACAACAGTTCGCACGGCTCAATCTAATATGAATGTCAGGTGCCCCGGTCGCGTCCAACTTTAAATTATATTCGGTCCATTGTCGAATGATCTATGATGATATATCATTCCCTGCTGTCTAGTTTAACTAATGTACTGATTGGGAATCTCACTGTTTGTATTACGTACTGATGTATTGTCTAAATAGACCTTTAAATAGACACACATACATGTTTCAAAATGGTTCACTTATTGTGTGAAAATAATTTGTTGTCGATTGATTGCTAGTGTGACAGTTGAATAAGGGTCACAGGTTCCATTTCTTGGTCAGGTAAAGTATTATTTTTTTTAAATAAAACGTTGCCCCACACTAGGATTATCTCCTGTGTCGTGGGTACGTTTACAAACATACAAGTTCACATACACATCACACCCAGACCCGAAACAACAACTTGTAGATCACACAAAGTGTTGTTCCGTGCGGGAAGCGAACCTGCGACACGTTGCACGACAGCCGGTTGCCCAGCCACCGTATCAACCGTGCAGTCAAAGTTTTGTTTTTGTAATAACTATCTTGAGATAAAATAAATTAACTAAAAAATCACGTGGATATACTGAGAAAAGCTCTACTAGTTTCGAGTCACAGTGGGGCTCTTCCTCATAAGCAGCGTGCGCGGTCCCGGCGATGTCGCGCAGCCTACTCTCATGAGGAAGAGCCCTACTGTGGCTCGAAACTAGTAGAGCTTTTCCAAATATTATTGTTTTTGTAGATTTTTAGAATATTTTAGAATTAGGTACGCACTAAGTCTAGATTTGTATCTTCCTCTTCATGGATTAAAAGGCATAACATTATCAAATCAAAATATCAATGTCCTAAATAAATCCCAAGTTTTTGCAAATGAAACAAGAAAACCGAAAGATTTTTAATAATCTCCGTATTATTATAATTTATCACAGTTTCAGTGAATTTTCATTAAAAATTCAAACTGTGGGAATACGTATTAGCCGAGTGGTGAGGGCCATGAAAACAACGATTAATTAATCCATAACTTTGGACTGTAAGTTATTTTTCCGCCTTGGAAGAAAGTTTCGTTGTAGTATTTCTTTATTGCATGCTTACAAACTGACTTTGTATCTGTGAATTATTTATATTTTTAAGTGTCGGCACGAATGAGCCGGCTCGACCGGAGTGACACCACGGCCTCATAGAAAATCGACGGGAAACAACGGTTGCGATGTGTTTCGCCGTGTGAGTGAGGTTACCGGATGCCCAATTCGGATGCCAATCTCCCCAATCCCCAACAGTCCTCAAATTCCTAATACACAAAAGGCCGGTAACGCACTTGTAACGCCCCTGGTGTATCCGGTGTCTATGGGCGCGCCCATTGCTTACCATCAGGTGATCTGTGTGCTCGTTTATGCTTATGGAATAAAAAAGAACTGACTGTGTATTTGAAAATTATTTATATTTAGGTAACGCACTGGAAGGTCACTTATGAGATAATCATAATCAACATTAACTTGTTTTAGTTCACTACTGAGCATGACTTTCTCCAACAAATCACTGAACTCTACAGTTTTTGACTACAAACCATTCTTAATGTATTAATTAAAATACTAGTGGTTATCATGTAAAAATCTGATTAAATCAAAGAGATTTAAACAAGCCCTTATATAAACTAAGTTTCGTAGTTTTAATGGCTCACCAGCGACCTCTAACGGAGCGGCAGATAATAAGTTTATTTATTTAATTAATATTCATCAACACGAACTCGGCACTGTCACTGTACTTGAAATTGAACGTTACAATTTGATAGCAGAACCTCAAAACATACTGAAACCACTTGTTCAAGACATTGTGTGATCCAAAAGACTTGAAGACACTTCAAAGCTTTTGTTTTAGTAAAATTTTATACATAGTAAAAATTAACTTAAGAATTGGATATTTGCCAACTAGTCAACTTCAATACATTTTTCGAACTGTCAAAAACCACAGTTTTTTATGAATTTTGTACGAGATTGTGAATTGTGACGTCACGTTTTTTGGAGTCAAACAACATACTTATTCCTTAAAAATGTTGCTGGAAAAATACTAAAATTAAGATAGTCATAAAATCAATTAAGGAAACGAAGTGTGATTTTTTTTAATTCTTATTGTTTTGAACAGTCGAAATCATTTATTCTTGATTAAGGCAAGTACCACACTCTTGCTTCAGGCTTCATCTCATCTAGCAAGTTAGTAAACAGTACCTCTGTACCTATCTACACAACAATAAACACAAACGTCCCTATAGGTATATACAGTAAGGTTCACAATAACCCAAAACGTAGTAGTGTACCCTTACCTTGGATTTAATTAGTTTGCATCGAAACCCGAGCCCGGCAGGCTGATTACCGAATCACACTGACCTATTTACCCCATCGCCGCAGCTAGCTTAATTGTATCTACATATACAGTTCTAGTAATGTTTGTCCAAGTAGGTAATATGAGGTTCTTTAAGAAGGGGGTAAATAGGTTTTTAAGGACCAGCAAGGCAATGGCAACGTATGTAGTACCCCATGTATTGCAAGCGTTCTTAGGCCATGGTAACCACTTACCATCAGGTGGGCCGTATGCTTTTTGCTACTGTCGGCGTCGTGGTATAAAAAAAGAAGGTGTTTAAGAACCAATTTTTCAATCATCAGTTAATTTTTAACTGTAGAATAAAATTGATAGTTGACAGTGTTGTAGTAATTTGAAATTGATGCGTTCTACATAATGATAGATGACAGGTTGTTGTTTTTTCTCTCTGCGCCATCATTGCTGTAATGTGCATTTGTTCTGTTCAATAAAACTAAGTAATTAATTATAAAATCGTTTAATTACTATAGACAGATTTTAGTATGGAAGAATTGTCAAATATTCAAAGTTATTTCTCAGTTAAAATTTAACTGGCGTTGAAAAAATCAGCATTAAGTGGTTTTTTTCTGGTTTGTGCACATTTTTTCTCGAATTTCTTTTTATTATTGTTAAGCAAATGTCTACAAAGGTGGTACTTACAATCTTATTTTGTATTTAAAACTTTTTGTACAAACGTATACAATGGTGGACTTAATGCCGGATGGCATTCTCTACCAGCCAACCATAGGATGATGCAGAGAAGTGTTACAATAGGTTTTAAATGAAGTTTGCATCTTTTGAAAAAAATGAAAATAAAAAACGAGCGTGATATAATACGTATATATAAAGATATCCCAGTACATAAACTATATACTAATATGAAACATAGAGGTAAATATAATATATAAATATAACAATCTTAATGTAATTTAATTTGATATTCAATAGCTACTATGTGTATATTCTTGTTGCGTTGTACGATTAGCTTCTATTGTGCAAGCGTGATGTTTAATACCCTATAGATAGCTTTCGACAACACAAAAATCTTCAACTCAAACTAGTTGTTCCGGAGATGATTAACGCGGTAAACAAACTCATATAACTCACACATAGAAACAGAACATAGTAAATAATATACCAACCAACATAGAAACCAAACAGATATGACTATCCATTTTTTTAACGAGTCAAGTCAGCCGCAACCTCCCGAAACCGCAACTCCTGTAAGCCAGGATCTACAGTAGATACAACCATGAAAACACCGGAACACTGAAGTCCGGCGCGTCTCAGGGACATGAGTAACTGTCTTGGTTCCCACAACGAAATAAATCAGAAGACATGAATAGAGGAGATGAATAAAAGAGCGATGTGTCTATACCTAGAATAAGTACATCATTTGACTATACGGTTGAAGCGGTGGCTGGGCAACTGGCTGCCGTACAACGTGGCGCGGGATTGATTCCCGCACAGAACAACACTTTGTGTGATCTACAAACTGTTGTTTCGGGTCTGGGTGTGAACTTGAACTTGTATGTTTGTAAACGCACCCACGACAAAGGAGAAAATCCTAGTGTGGAGCAACGTTTTTTAAAAAGAAACAAAAACGTGGAGAAGATAAAATAACGATGTGTTTACTCATACTACTTTTTTTAAGGGGGGAAAATCATCGAATGACTTCTCCCATCTGGGTGAGGCGGGAGGGAGTGTCAGACTCTTACTGACTAAAACCACCCCGTTCCTACTCTTGCACTTCGAGCCGGAGCCCCGGAAACCCATTAGGTTCTCCGCTGCGTCTATACATATGTACATACGTGCAATAAAGACGTAACGTAATAAAAAAAAAGATACATATCCATACCTACATAGAACCACACAAAACAAATTCTCCCAATATTACAGAACAGAAGATAACAGAAAATTATTTTCCTTCAAAGAAAACAGAGCGTGCGTTCATAATTTATATTATTATCTATCCATTACACAAATGGTTTCCATCATTAACCCAATATGAAGGAGGACTGCGGAGGAGGACTAAGGAGGGCTGACAAAAACTATCAATAACTGTCTGAGCGAAATATTAATTAATTATGTTAGCAATCAGCGAGTATAATACCGTTGAAGGGAATGTTTCCATTTCAATCTAGGACTTGTAATATTATGTCTGTTCGTGTTTTTGACTACCTTATCGTAAACAAGCAATTAATCTTACTAATATTATAAATGTTTGTGTGTGTGTGTGTGTGTGTGTTTGTTACTCAATCACCTCAAAACGGCTGAATGGATCAGAATGAAATTTGGAACAGTAGTAGATCTAATTTTTTGAGGGGGGTAAATCATCCAATGACTTCTCCTGCCCGGGTGAGGCGGGAGGGAGTGTCAGGCTCTTACTGACTAAAAACCACCCCGTTCCTACTCTTGCACTTCGAGTCGGAGTTCCGGCAACCCGTTAAGTCTTTCGCGTCTTCGTATCGGCATCAGCCCTACTAGGCCCCATCTGTGGTGGTCTGATGGCTCCTTGAGGCGTTTTTTTTTTACTTTTGATTTCCAAGATTAATATTTAAAGGTCGAATATTTAGTTTTATCTATGCACACGTAGGCAAGGGACCAATAAATACAGAAAAATGAAAGGAACACCTACTAAAGCTACTTCTGTGTAACCATCTAAAATAAATTCACACTTTAACCTCGAGAATAATAAAACGGAAGATAAAAATAATTTGAAGTCCAAGTCTTCTGATTAGCGATGCAAACCACGGACTTAACTTGTTCAGTGAGAATTAAATACCTGGATCACGACTATTTAAAGACATCTTTTTGTTCTATCATTTTACTGAAATACTGAGTGTAACTCAAATAGGTACTACCTAATTATTCTAGATATTAGTTTTTCACACATAACGTCACGCCATATGTCCCCGAAGGGATAGGCAGAGATGTACATGACGGCGCTTAATGCCAATGTACAATGTAACACCTACTTTCCACTATTTATGTTATGAGTCCCATGTAATAGGGGTTGAACTTGTTGCTATATACCAGTCACAATTCCAGACTCCGTGCTAATATTGAGTTTTTTTTAAAACCCAATAATACTTTGCCCGATTTGGGAATCGAAGAGATTAATAATAATAACTGGTGAAAACAGAGTATTTTATATAGGTCTACCTCTAATTAGTCATACATGTTATCATAACAGAACCTAAAGTAAATCAAAACAATTCTTCTACATCTTGACTGTAGTGAGCTTATGTATAATAAATCTTCATATTCACTTAGATTATTTCATTTTAAGAAAATAATTACTACTAATATTAATTTAACAAAACTTAATAAATTGTATTCACTTACAAATTACAAATTTGGTCTTTTAGAGGTACCTATGAACTAATTAAAAACTATTGAGAAAAGATTTCATTACTTGCTTGAAAAACTTTAATACATAATATATAGTTCCCGGGGCGGGCAAAATAATACCGGGTTTTTAAAAAAAAAATCTGTGTAGTAGCATGAAGTTTGGAATTGTGATATATGGCAGTAGACACACCACCTATTACATGCAACTCATAACACAAATAGTGAAAAGTGGGTGTTACAAATACACAGTGACATTAAGTGCACCTCTGCCTACCCCTTCGGAAATAAAAAGGCGTGATGTTATGTTATATATGTTCTGAAACTACACTTACGTATTTTAGGCAAAATTTTATTTTTAGCGAGTAACACAGACTTTTATGCCGATATCCAAACAAGATGGAGCCCTATTTGAGAGAAATCCTGTAAGTTCGACGCGGATAAAGCCGCAGGAGTAAAGCTAACACTACATAAAGCCTAGATGCAGTCAGATACTAGACTTGACAGTTTGGAAACTAACACATTCAGAACTTTATAGTATCGGGAACCATTAGTGTATCTCGTTCATGCCTCGCCTACGTGTATGCAAGAGTTTAAAAACTCATTTAAAATACGATACAAGCATACGAAAAGTGTAGTGTAGCCATGATTATGTACTGTCTTAAAAAATACTTTTATATGTAAGTAAGTAGTAATTTTATTTTTGTCTGAGAGGTTTAAGACTTCTCATGAGTTTGAGGCTTCTCATGCATGAGGGTGCGGGTTCGAAACCTACCAACGGCAAGTACCAATGTTACTTTTTCCGAGTTATATGTACTTTCTAAGATTATTCAGACACCACTGGCAAACGGTGAAGGAAAATATCGTGAGGAAACCTGGGCTTATAATTTCTAATTATAAGTTTGAAATCGCCAACCCGCATTGAGCAAGCGTTGTGATTAATGCTCAAACCTTCTCCATGTGAGAAGAGGCTTTGCTCAGCAGTGGGCATTTATAGGCTGTTGATGAATTGATGAATTTTATTTTTGGGACAAGTTTTATACGCTTAGAGTAGTTATTAGGAATAAAAAATGCTGGTTAAACTCTAAAATAGCACTTTTTCTAAATACTATTCATTAAGTTATTTTAATTTTACACTTCTGCTATTTGATCGAAACATGGCCATTATTTTCCTTGACCCATCACTTATTTTTTATTTGTCCCAGTGATTATAATAATCACTACAGAGTATAAAACAAAGTCGCTATCCGCCGTCTGTCTGTCCCTATGTATGCTTAGATCTTTAAAACTACGCAACGAATTTTGATGCTTTTTTTTTACTAGATAGAGTGATTCTTAAGGAAGGTTTTTATGTAATATACATGCATATTGCACCCGTGCGAAGCCAGGGCGTGTCGCTAGTTAATTAATAAACAACGTCCTAACATATGGCTATGAATAGCATCTCCACAAAGCAGGGTATGTTGCATAATAGACAATGCGAATCTAAAATGTCAAGACATCAGTGAATTGGTCACACTATAATTTTTTTTTATTTCGTCATGTAGTATGAAAAAGTCCTGAAATATATCAAAACTGAAGGTGTTTCCACGCCAAAATGTACAAGTTAGCGTGTATTTTCGACAGAGTGAGCCTGCCACCTCACAGGTGTTGCTGTTTTGATAGTTAAGTGAGGAACCGAGGAGTTTCGGAGACATCCCTCAACTTCCACCAGCTTTGAGTTACTTTGGAAGTGGGAACAGATTATAGAAACTGATTTGTTGACGTTCACTGTGACAGGATTATGATGGATGGGGTGATGTGGAAATGTAAGTTTATCTAATATATAAAATTCTCGTGTCACAGTTTTCGTTGCCATAGTTCTCCGAAACGGCTTGATCGATTTTGATGAAATTTTATGTGCATCCGGTATCTATGAGAATCGGCCAACATTTTTTTAGACACATTTTTTAAATTCTTTATTTTTATGATACAACATACAAAAATACATACAATCCTCAATTTTCACCCTTCTACGATCAACCCTTATTTTTTAATAGCCATTTTATTAATTTAATAATTTTTCAGGAAATTATTTATATGGAAAAACAACGTTTGCCGGGTCAGCTAGTTTATTTATACATTTATTATCTGATTATTCTCAATTGCTATGTATTTTAGAAATACTTACGACCGATGCGATAATTTACCCCGGACAATTTTTAAAGTTTAACTATATTGCTAATAAGATACTTTGGCTGTCTTCTATTACTTCGGAACATTTAGAACTTAGGAACATCGTAATGGATTACAGCCCTTTAGCAAAACACCTAAAATAAACGATAATTTAGAAATCGTCAGTTTTAATAATATGTAGATTTCTTCAGAATGAAAACTTAACAGTGTCCCGTTGACTAATAACGGTATTAAAAGGATTAGACTAGCCAAGTCGCTAACCATATTCGAAGCATAGCGTAGTCTATGTATTGGAGTATAATAATATAACCCATACAAGTTATACACACATAACATAACATCACGCCTTTTTATCCCCGAAGAGGATATGCAGAGGATAGAGATAGACACAGGAGCAGATTTCGGCACTTAATGCCACTATACAATGTAACACCCACTTTCACTATTTATGTTATGAGTCCCATGTAATAGGGGGCGAGCCTATTGCCATATACCAAGCACAATTCCAGGCTCCGTGCTACTACTGAGATTTTTAAAAACCCAGTAATACTTTGCCCAACCCGGGAATCGAACCCGAGACCCATTGCCTGGCGGTCGGACTTGCGACCACTCGGCTAACGAGGCAGTCAGACAAGTATGTATAAACATACATACTTGTATATTTACTATCGACTCCATTAACTTACAGTTGTGTACCTACTACCCATTGCCTAAATAGCAAACTCTTGCCCACTAATGGAACGGGCAAATAATGCACCGTTCAGGCAGATAGGCACTTGCCCATAAGACCATAGAGGCAGTCGATAGCACTTATCTTCATGGTTCATGCCCATTTTCACTTAGGAGGTAGGTAGGACTGTACGTAATGGTAAATACCCATTCAAACCGGTTTAGTGAATAGCTATAAGTAATATTATGAATGTTTGAAGTAAAGCGAGGCTAGAAGAAAAGTGGTTATAAGTGCGACTGTCGAACTAGGGACCATGGACCCGATTATCGGGTTGGGTAAAGTGTTATGAGGGTATATTCGGTTTTTGGAATTTTGCAATAAAAGCTCCGAGTCTAGAATTAGGCCTGGTATAGCAATGGACCTACCCTATATGTTCTATAACAGACCGGTAAGATAACTGGCGAAAGCTACCCCTTCGGACATACAAAGCATTATGTTATTTTGACTTTGACTTTTATTTATTGATTTTTTACAGTTCTGTATATAACATACGATGGCGGACTTAATGCTGGGTGGCATTCTCTAACAGTCAACCATGGGGTGATGCAGAGATGTGCAACAGTAGGTGTAATAGGTATTATAATTCAATTTATTTCTTCACTTTAACTTTGACTTTGAACCATATGTTGTAGTTGAATTTTAGTTGTATAAATGTTCACAAAATTTGTTTAGCTGAAGATTTAATTTCAACAATTTCTAAACAAGAGCATATTCACACATCTCTATCTATGTAACAATAAGGTTCATTTTCCAACTCAAATTTCACAACACAATCAGTTTTGCCCACACAGTCCTCAGTACTGAATCTGCAATCAGGAGGCAATCACCAAAAATGATGGGTTTGCATAATAACCGGGTGTCAGGCGGTCGTGGTTAGTGGTGACGTCACAGGATTTAACCGGGGGCCGGTCCATAAGCCAGCGGTTGATAACAGATAAAATCACGACACTTTGTTGCATTTTCGTTAAGGTTGGCGTATTTGATACTGTGTGATGAAATAAGTATGTTCCTTTCAGTGGCGTAACGTATGTTGACGGGGCCCCGTATAAATATTTGTTTGGGGGTCCTTATGAAAGGTAAAAATTACTCAGACGATTTTTTTTTACATAAATTACCTCCTATGCCCAAATTATCGGACAAAGATAAAGTACTTCAGTTTTTCCAAAGTGTCTGCCATGGAATAGATTTTATTCCGAACGAACGCATTTATTTTGTAATTACTGAAATGAAATATAAATTGAGAAGTTTTTATATTTCTGCTTACACACATTGGGGGCCCCGTGGTCCGGGGGCCCCATATAATTGATACGGCAGATATGGCGCTAGCTACACCCCTGGTTCCTTTATTGGTCAGAAAATTGTATGTACTGTCTGCCAAGTAAGGCTTCTAAGTAGATTTAGTCAAGCAAAAGAATTGAAGAACTGTATCTGGTGTATGATAATAGAGTTACATCCCTTGTTACATTGGACATAGGATATAACATAGATAGTGGGTGTTAAATTGATTTGTACGTGAATTGTACACCTTTTTAGGCTTCTCAGTTTCGAGATTATTGCCGAACATGATTCCAGACTCCGCGACCACTCCATCAACGAGCCAGGGTCAATAAAATTACGCAAAAGCTATCAAACTCCAAATCCTAATGACTTCTTTGTGACTTAAGCGAATATTTTTCATGAAATAAGCCGGTAAACGAGCACACGGATCACCTAATTGCAAGTAATCGGCGCCGCCCGAACGGTGACTTCTCCCTGGAGCACACGGGATGATGGTAGCCCGCGGGGTTGCTAATGCCCGTCACCTCGCCTCCAGGTTCCCTGCGGGCTTATTATTATTGTAGTAACTTTAAGAAATCTATTGAAAAAAGAGCATCTAATTCCAAAACACTACCGAGAATAACATTCACTAGTCGTCCGACACTTCGGTCAGGGATTAGCCTACGAGTGTTGTGGAAATCCGAGTGGCCGCAGCGACCAGCACGTTCAATACAATCGTTGCTGCTAACTGCTAACTGCCACGCTACCGACGTACGAAGAAATTGTTCAGTTACAGGGATTAGGAGGATTTTTTGTCTGTAGTTGTGATTTCTTTGTGACGTAGTTGATGAACAGATTTCGAAATATGCACCTCTATTTAATAAAGCCAATAGGCTCACCCCCTATTAGAAGGGAGTCATAACATAAATAGTCAATAGTGGGTGTTGCATTGTACAGTGACATTAAGTGCCGTAATATGTACATCTGCCTATCCCTTCAGGCGTTAAGTTGTGTTATGTATTTGAAAAAGAATGGTTCATTGTATATCGTGGTGACCCGGAGGTTTAAGACGCCTGCTTCTCATGTATGTGGGTGTATGCGGGGAAACTTACGAAAGGCAAGTATCAACTTTTTCCGAGTTATATGTTCATTCTATGATAGACACTACTGACAAACGGTGAAGAAAAACATCGTGAAGAAACCTGGGCTTATAATTCTAGTTACCTATAATTTTGAATAGCCAACGCGGATTGACCAAGCATGGTGTTTAATGTTCAAACCTTCTTCCTGCGAGTAAAGGCCTTTGGTCAGCAATGGTTAGTTATAGGTTGATAAAGATGTATTTTAAATATGGATACCTAATTGTACTTGATCAGCATCGTTGACGGACAAAGTAACAAAAAATAAAACAATTCCTAAAATACAAAAGTCCCCACCCTGTACCACACTTATAAAACACCCTGTACATAAAAGGTCCTTCACATTAGGTAATGTCGTGGAAGTAATGTCCACACAATGTGCAGATCACATGTGTATTGTACCCTATATTTATATTTTACATCTATTTACATTGGCGAAATATATTATGCAGGTTTACCCTTAAACTCGTCATACTTATGTAATATATTCAATTCCAGATGAGGACAATGGTGATGCGATGGATAGTTGAGCAATCAATCTTCATCATGTTTATAAAAACATGTGTTATCCTGCGTATGTGTGGTCATAATATATAGTCTTTTTTTAAGGGGGGAAATCATCGAATGACTGCTCCCGCCTGGGTGAGGCGGAAGGGAGTGTCAGACTCTTACTGACTAAAAACCACCCCGTTCCTTCTCCTGCACGTCGAGCCGGAGCCCCGGTTACCCGTTAGGTTCTCCGCGACATAATATAATTATAGTCTATGTAACAACCATCCCAAGTAAAAAGTAATTGATTAATTTAAATTTATCCTATGTTTGTATAGTTTGTAGCTTCAAGCTTGCCCCATTGTGTTTGCTAAGTAGATGTATGGTAATCCGTGGCAACGTCGTGAGGAGTGTATTTGTGAAATCTATTATTTTACTCACCCGTGTTATATTTAATATACTGCTGTTTATTGTCCTTGATAAAAAAATAAAAATAAAAAATGGCAGGGTAGAATATATTTGTCACTATCCTGCTCCTCAACTTCTTCTACAACTGATGGAGATCAGGCGGTAGCGCTCTTTGATAAAAGAGAATTGTTCAATTATGAAGGCCAATCCGTCTACCTAACATTAGTTACTATGTAACCTATTTAATTCATAGAAACGTTTGTTTTCTCGTAACAATTTCTCAATTAATTTGTAGTCATCACTGAGCTTTAACCAGAAATCCTATTACCATCGCAACCAACTCCAAACATTTGACAATCACACGCAAATAACACGCCATTTTAACCCTTATAACACACAATAAACACATTCTAACCCGACTAGGCTGGAAATTAGTTCCACGGCTTTAAACTGTGTCAATTTTGAGTTTCCTCTATTGTCCAATTTACAAGCAATAGAACTGAACCAAAACTCGAACTACACTCATCAAAGTACAGCGAAGGGTCATCTATACCATTTGGGGGTGCCGTATTGCTCCAATTGTTAGGGTAAGCCCCCGTCTGGTAGTCCGAAAGTTGTTTTAATTTCCATAGTAGGGTATTTTGGAAGGCATGGAGTGAGGGTTTTAAGTCAAAAGAGTTGAGAGTAAACAAGGAGTGTCGATAAACAATAGTGTGTTTAAAAAAATACGATAGAACTGACGGCTTCGCTCTGGTGGTCAACGGATAAATATATCTCTCCTATATCTCTCTTCAGCCTTTTAGAAAACAGACACAAAAGTCATACTATAATAAACGAATCATTGACGATGACTGAAACCAACAAACAAACACGCTTTAGCATTTATAACATCATAACATCACGCCTTTTATCCCCGAAGGGGTAGGCAGAGGTGCACATTACGGCACTTAATGCCACTGTCCAATGTAACACCCACTTTCACTATTTATGTTATGAGTCCAATGTAATAGGGGGTGAGCTATTGCCATATACCGTACACGTTTCCAGACTCCGTGCTACTACTGAGATTTTTTAAAAACCCAGTAATACTTTGCCCGACTCGAAAATCGAACCCGAGACCCCTTGTCCAGCAATCGCACTTGCGACCACTCGTCCAATGAGGCTGTCATTTAGCATTTATAATACTAGTAAAGATAGAATTAGATCGATCTTCCACAAATATATTTTATGCATAGATTTCGTTTAGAATTCCCCTCTGACCGAGTGCTATAAATATCGCACTCGTATTCTAGAAGTCGTAAATCACACGAAATAAAAAGAGGTTTTATTTTAGCACTGAAAACTAGAGGCCGTGCCATATTTTCGCTGTTATTTTTGATTTACTAATACTTTTGAAAAAGTTTTGCTTTTCACTACCCTGGGAAAATGTTTGATGTATTTATGATTTGTTATATTCAATAAAATAGTCGTGATTGCGATTTCTAAACCAGGAATTACGAGTTTAAGAATTAATTTTATCCTGTTCACCTTTACATAATGATTTTAATATTGCTATATATTAATATTACTGAGCCAGAAACTGAGACTGGTGTAACTATAGTCAAAGGTTCACTCACTATAAGGGTAACAAATTAACTAGTCCCATGTAATAGGAGGTGAGCCGATTGCCATTTACCGGGCACAATTCCAGACTCCGTGCTACGACTGAGATTTTTTTAAAACCCAGTTATACTTTGCTCTACCCGGGTGACGAACCCGAAACCCTTTGCCCGACAGTCGCACTTGCGACCACTCGGCCAACGAGGCAGTCCAAGAATAACGAAGAAACTTAAATAAGAAAACATATTATTTTATTACTTCCACTGTCACATCTTGATTGTCTTTTTTTTATTTTTTATGCTGCATCGTGCCTGGTGCTAAATAAATGTTTTTTCTTTCTTTCAAAACAGTTTGTTGAGTTTCCACAGATTGTGTACCTATATTAATCATTTTCTTTACATTTTATTTCAAACTATAATCTATCTTTGTACTTGTGAGTGTGTGTCTAGATACGTTCAGAAGCTTTCTATGTAATAGTAACATATTTAAACACACTCACACATAAATATCCATTTATATTTCTGGCCCAATATCATTTGACAGGACAATATATTGGACGATTTAACATTCAAAATGTACACAACACTGAATTGTGTCTTAAGAACAGCCAAACACAATCCAGTGACAAACAGACAAACACAAAACAACCCCTTTAACTCCAGAACCCCAAAAAGAGAATTTCTTTAATACCAATCAAAACCCTTTCCTTTGTAGATTCGCTTTCAGATTTTATTGTTTATTTACGGTTACTTTTGAGTGCCTTCATTCAATCTGCGTAAAATATTTTATTTTTTCCGAGTGATCTTTGCATAACACTCCATTTATATTATTCTTTTTGTAATTTTAATTTAATGAATAATTAAATTGTATTTATTTACCGCCGTACGTACTCATAGTGATTTTATGGTTACTTAATTCCACAGAACATTTAAAGAAGTTAGTATTTATCTTGCAATAATGATTACTTGTATAAGTTGTAGTTGCTGTTTTATATTCTCTCGTATTTTTTGTATTGACTGCTAATAATTGTTTATGTGATCTTTCAGTCTTTACAATAGGGTAGTTTCCTAAATTTTATTTTAATGTCCGTCTTGTAGATTAATTTAAAATTTTAGACTCGTATTTTTTTTCTCACAAAATTATATACTAAATGTATTAATTTGAAATATCGTATGACGTCACAGCGTGTCACATTTTGTAGCACGTTATGACGTAACGACCCACTCTTAAACTTAGCGCCATTTTATCTAAGTATTGCAACTTAATACGAGAAAATAAAAAAATACGTGTCTAATATTTTTTCATTATCTAACTGACGGACTAATTAGATTTTTAATGATACCCTGGAAACTACCCAATTGTTTTTGGTACAAAATAGTTACTAAGGAATAGTTTCAATAATCCTTAAATATCTCTGAATACCGCAATTAGTCTGCTTTGTTGAGTCTGGTCTGAATAGACGGGATCGACTATACACCGTGAAATCTATTTCGTTTTCGTCCCAAAATAAAATGGTTCTGTCTGGGTAATACAATAGTTTGACAAAAAAATAAATATTTAAAACCAAAAATTACTGGTGAACCATTGTAAAATTCAAACTTTGATAGCGCATACGAACTCATAGCAAAAGATCACACCATGTAATTCTCGAAGAGGTATTTCTCGTCGGGTGGCACGTGCGATGGAAATAGTACCTACAAATTTACGTCTAGTGTTTCATGTGCTCCCATGATTTTTTTTAAACTACAACAAATACATCTTTATTTTTTATTTTGTACTTTATACATCGAAAGTTCTCCTTATGGCAAGTTGTTTTTCTGCAAGACGAAAACGGAATGTTTAGATTACACAGTGTATACTAAATATATCCAGTAAGGTTTTCCATTCGAATTTGATAAGCATTTGCGTTGAGTCACAAACAGATTCCATTGTAATAAGTAAACAAACCAGTTTAATAAACTAAAGCTAAAATCACTAAATTGCAAAAATGCATTTTCCTAAATCTGACACTAACAATCACTCGACCGACTTACACAAATTATAAAAGATATCTTACAAAGAAAATTAAAAATGCTGGATCGTTTTCCAAGCTCATTAACACATTCAAACCGACCAGTGTCACTTGAGATGCAAAACTTCTTCAAAACTTGAACTGCCACCAAAGTTGAACAAATTTCCCTACCCTGGCAAGGCAAGCACTAATTTGTACACTAAAAAATAAAACCCCGTATTCTCTTCTTTTTACCAAGTAAGTTTTTAAATGAATACTGAATTTTGTTCTGTTGAAGTTATGGCGTAACACGATGTAATGTTGCTTGACTTTCTTTTAAATGGATGATGATGTTATGGTATGGCTTTGTGTCTATTATGATTGTGATAATTAATAACCTTTTCCTTTGATCATGCAGGTGAAGCTGCTGGTTAAAAACTAGTAAAAATATTTATTATTAGCTGTACGAGATTTTTCAAAACCAACTTACATACATATGTACATGCATAAATCAACAGCCTATAAATGCCCAATACTGAACAAAGCCTCTTCTCACAAGCAGAAGGTTTGAACATTAGTCACCACGCTTGCTCAATGCGGGTTGGCGACTTCAAACTTATAATTAGAAATTATAAGTCCAGGTTTCCTCACGATGTTTTTCTTCACCGTTTGTCAGTGGTGTCCAAATAATCTTAGAAAATGTCACATTGGTTGGTCGATTTCGAACCCACGCCCTCGTGCATGAGAAATGGGCGTCTTAAGCCTCCGGTCACCATGACATACATAAAGAGCAACTAAAAAGGAGCAAATTCAATGGGACCACAAACCATAATTAGAGCAATCCCTTGCGAGCACATAACAAGTATGCCATTAAACAAACTCTCTCCTAAAAATCACTTTCCCCACCAACCCTTTGGGGAAAACCAAATAAGTGTCTATTAACACTAATTCGAAGGTAGTAAATAAAATTTCCCTTCCCTGTCCCTAATATTACGTAACATCAATGCCCCAGGTGGTCGCACCTAATTCCTGCCACTTGATTGCGCACCACTGGGACTATTGGATTACTATGTCTATTTACTTTGAGTCGATTACCTGTGTCTATCCACATCTGATGATTACTCTAACTGTATTGGTTTTAGTGGCTGTGATAGAATTGTTTTCGAAAACGTTCTTAACATATTTTTTTCCTTTTTTATATAACGTTGACCCATTAACGATGTACCCCAGAGTCGAAACAACAATGGAATTATTGATGTACTAAAGTTATTTTTAATTGTTATGTCACTAACTTTATGGGTTCATCCCATGATAGATGTTGTCATCCTTACTATTCCTTACTAATATTATAAATCGGAAAGTGAGTTTGTTTGTTTGTTCCGCTTTGACGCCGTAACTACTAAACCGATTGCTTTGAATTTTTGCAGACGTAAAGTTAGAAGTCTGGATTAAACAATAGGGTACTTTTATCCCGGAAAAATTTGATATTCCCGAGGGAAAACAAAAGTATTGGTATAGATGGCGCTGTGTGTATTGATATATGTCACATAGGCTACTTTTTATCCTTTTGTGACGCGAGCGAAGCTGCGGGTGAAAGCTAGTAGTAAATAATGCATTCGCTTTAAGTGACAAGTTTTTTACTACGTGCTAAACCTATAAACACATTTTCTCCATGCGTTGTTGTGTGGTACACGGACGACAATGTGCACGAATACAAATGATATTCTATTTTTTTTAATAACAAAAAACTAACGCTAACTAACGCTTAAGGATGTTCAGTCAGGAAGTCAGAATGGTCATGACATTCATGACAAGATCATCAATGGTAACGTAAACCTTAGTTCAAAAATTATATCTATAATCTGTATCAAGTAGACGTATCAACCCTCCCCTTAGTACTCTACTTCCAACAAAAACACCAAACTCCATAAGTTTAGAAAAAAGTACCCAATAATAAAGTCCAGTAGGAATTTCAAACAAGTCCAAACAGGTCTATTTTGGCTTCAGTCCCATTGGACAGGTGACTATAACTGTCAACCCTCCCACATCTTCCTGTCGCCTCCGGGAATTCCCTAACCCTTGTACCCTGTCTCGGCTTTTTAACATGTTCACTGTTTAAATACCCCGGTCATGCAGACCGGACTTTTTATTTTGATAAGCGTTTCAGGGTTACTTTTTGACGTTTCGGTTTAATTTGTTATTGGACGGGGATGCAATTTTCGAACGAGTTTTTTATTGTTATGATTAGGGTTTTAGAGTACCACTGGGTGTTGTACAAAGTACTACTGGGTTTTTAAAAAAAATCTCATTAGTAGCATGGAGTCTGGAATTGTGCCCGGTATATGGCAATAGGTTCACCCCCTGTTACATGGGACTCATATCATAAATAGTGAAAAGTGGGTGTTACATTGGACAGTGGCATTAAGTGCCGTAATGTGCACCTCTGTCAACCCCTTCGGGGATAAAAGGCTTGATGTTATGTGTATTGGCTTTCCTCGGTTGAGTAGGTTCGTTGCTGAATTTGGACTATTTAGTATGTGTACTTATTTTACAATGATAATAAGAACGATTTCACGAGTCTTAAGACTACAAAAAAGGTCACCCAAAGGTACAAAAATCTCAGCTACATCATTAAAATAACTAAATTTCCTTCACAATAATTCCTATTAGCAAAGCAACACTTAGACAAACTTAAAACTGTTAGCACCTAGCAAACCTATCAACGATAGAGGTGTCTTGCTTCCCGGTTCAAAGAAAAATCCAGTTTTATCCGGTCCCATACCGAGCTGTGTAAATCCCTTGTATATTAGAAATCCGGGTAAACTCCTCAGAGGCATCCGTGGTTCGTGACCGATGGAGGAAAATGTGAGAATATTTTTCCTTAATTTTTTTACTCAACTTTGACTTTTCGGTCGTAACGCTCATTTTTTCAATAGTGTTAACGTAGTATATATGTTGTTAGTTAACTGTCCCATGGAGAGAGAGAGAGAGACAAAATAAATAACATTATCCTATTGTCATACACACATGTATTTATTTTTTGTGCTTCTATAATAAATTTGGATTGACCAGAAAAATACAAAAATACTCTGTCAGTGCCTTTAGCCAAACGCCACTATAGCGCTTGTCTACAGAGACAGTAGAAATCAAAATGTATGGGGACAACACTGACAAGTGTCAAAATTTACGTCAATCCCATATAATTTGGTTTTCTATTCTACATGTAGACAAGCGCTAAGTGACATTTGGCAAGTGTAACGAACCGAAGATCGTAGTCACATCTGCATCCACTTTATCAACAGAGCAGTTTATGTTGAAAATCTTCTATCAAACTACAACATACTTGATCAAAGCTAAAACAATATCAAATTGTATCTATTATACAAACAACGTAACATGAGCATTCTTATTTACGTTCACAATGACTCAAGGTGACACATTGATTTGCCGGCGATAATCAGATTACAAAGTTAGATTCTTAATAAAACTTAGCCTATCTTGTTGTTATCCTAAGTAAAAGTTTGCCTGTCCCAACTTTTAGGTAAGGTTAATTGATTGCCTAACGATGGCAAGGATTTACGATTCTCACAAAAGTTGTCTTTAAGAATTTATCGATACAAATAAGTTTCGAATTGTTTATTGACGATATTATGTTGTGACTTGCTTGGGTAAAGGGGTGTTGTTTACTGGTCTGTGTTATTGAAAATTGAAAAAATAACCATTAATAAAATTATGACATAGCGATAAGAGTATAAGAGAAAAATTTGTTTAACGGGCGTAAATCATTGAAACGTTTCTCCCGCCTGGGTGAGGCGAGAGAAACGGGCGGCGGGAGGGAATGTCAGACTCTTACTGACTACAAACCAACCCGTTCCTGATCCTACACTTCGAGCCGGAGTCCCGGTAATCTTTTACGTTCTCCGCGACTCCGTATCGGCATTAGCGATATTCGGGTCTAATGGCTCTTGGCGCACATAACGTGATGCACTGTACGCTCGGGTTTGATTATGGTCGAGTGGCGAGCCACCCATACCCGCCATCCGCAGGCTCGTGCTGGCCGGACATCGTCTCACGATAGAAATAAGAGTAGGATCTCATTAAGTAGCTTTGCTATTAGATTCATAGTGTTCGCCGCCCACTGCGCCGAACTGTTGACTCTTTTTGACGTCGCTACGTTAGATAAGTCGGTGGCAAAGTGGTCTCGAGCCTTAAGGGAGTCGTAGGTTTTTCTAAAATATGCCATTTGCGTTTCACAATTTCCTATTGTGAAAATATGCGTTTCTCAATAGAAGCTCTGGATTCGGTGTATTTAGAAGCGCAGATAGTGTTTTATATGATGATGGTGAACACCGAGGTAGTTTTTGGCCAAGTAGGCATTACATACTCCTTTAGTCTTTCTCCTCAAATATCTTCCTAAAACTAAATTAAGTAAAAACGCGGGTTACTCACGTGAATATACTGAGAAAAGCTCTACTAGTTTCGAACCACAGAGGGGTTCTTCCTCATGAGCAGCGTGCGCGGTCGCGGCGACGTCGCGCAGCTCACTGGCTGGCGTCGGCGCTCGCCTCGTTATTGCCACCTGCGCTGCGAGCCCAACGCGCCCTCTGACGGACACTACGAGCGTTTGCTTCCAACTCCGGCGGCGCGTTGGACGATGTTAAAGCGCACGGTACGTTCACCAGCGGCGCGGGTCGTGGGTTCGATTCCGGGTTCGGCACAAAGTCAGTGTTGCATATAACGCTTACTGTGTCACACTCCAGACTGGAGACGCTGTGGATCGACGAAGACTCCAAACTCGGCTTCCACGCGGGTGGCAGTGCCCAGCCACCATCCCTGTTGAAGCACGGACGTCGGCTAATCTCGATGGCTTCTCCTGGCCCTGTTCCCCGGACTTTGATAAACCGGGCGCTGAGTCTATGCGATCCCCAGTATATTGACGACGAATTTCACCACTTAAAACGGGTACTGGAAAACAATGGATACAACTGGCGTCAATGTACTCGACTTGCGAGCAGCTCGAGTAGGAAGCGACCGGCAGTTGCGGAACGGACTCCAGCGTTCTTACCATACGTGAAAGGAGTAACCGACAGAATCGGACACCTGCTTCGCCGTAAATACTGCATCAGGACGATCTTCCCCACCCGGTCAGCTAAGAAACTACTACGCTCACCTAAAAATAAGGATCCGCTGGCTGTGCCCGGAGTGTACACCGTGCGACTGTGGCTCGAGTTACATCGGGGAAACTCGTCGCAACATCACAACCAGGCTAAAGGAACATATACGCAGCGTGAAGAAGATGGACATCCAGGCATCGGCAGTGGCTGAACATATTTGTGGTACGGACGCGGCTCACTTCATACGTTTGGATAAGGTCTCCGTACTAGCGAGAGAAAAATACTTCGTTCCGCGTAAAGTGCGAGAAGCCATCGAGATTAGCCGACGTCCGTGCTTCAACAGGGATGGTGGCTGGGCACTGCCACCCGCATGGAAGCCGAGTTTGGAGTCTTCGTCGATCCACAGCGTCTCCAGTCTGGAGTGTGACACAGTAAGCGTTATATGCAACACTGACTTTGTGCCGAACCCGGAATCGAACCCACGACCCGCGCCGCTGGTGAACGTACCGTGCGCTTTAACATCGTCCAACGCGCCGCCGGAGTTGGAAGCAAACGCTCGTAGTGTCCGTCAGAGGGCGCGTTGGGCTCGCAGCGCAGGTGGCAATAACGAGGCGAGCGCCGACGCCAGCCAGTGAGCTGCGCGACGCCGCCGCGACCGCGCACGCTGCTCATGAGGAAGAACCCCTCTGTGGTTCGAAACTAGTAGAGCTTTTCTCAGTATATTCACGTGAGTAACCCGCGTTTTTACTTAATTTAGTATGTCTCACGATAGTTATTATAAAAACATCTTCCTAAAACTCTTATTCGTACCGCAAATTCATTTCTACCCTTTCGACCTATCCGCAACCTTATCTCACCTTCAAATTCAAACAATCCCTCAACATTACCGCACGATTTTCGATAAAATCCCAAACTCTTTCAAGCAAATAAGTGTCAAAAACAAATTGAATATAAATAACTGGCCCTTCGTAATCTTAGGACGACACCGCATCCTGGCCACTACGTGACAGTATTATGTTTCGATGTGAGAAGGGACGCCATCATTATTTATCAGACACCGATAATATGATAGTGTTTGATATCCATTTTACGCGCCAAAAAAGGTTCTGTTGCTAGTAGCTTCGTGGTAGTGACCTTGAAAAGACTTTAAAGGCGTTATTTTTAGTCCAATTAGAGACTGAAACTTTGCTTTCTGCGTTTAACATCTCCGACATTAACAGCCCTGGACTAATATTCTATTGGACGATGGGTTTCATCATCAAAAGAGACATAATGTTCAAACGTAGGAAATTGCAGTTTAAAAGCTTCAGCTGTCATAAGACAAAGAAAACACATGGGCAAATATTTTTGCCCCTCCATTTCTCGAAGTCTATCCTACAATAAGTGACAAATCTTACCGCCTCAAGCTTAATGTAGCGATTTATTCCATTCCTTCTAGACTATCGATGTACAACATAGTGACTACAAATAAATAGTGCACAACATAGATTGATGGGTGTTTGGTCTTCCATTATAGTTTCGATATTGGCTCTCGAACACCGACAAAGTTTAATGTGAACTCCCACACAACATTCAAGTTCTACAAAGTCAGCCATGACTTTGTAGGCTTTAGTACTTCATTTAGTTTGTAGATGGCGCTATTGTATAATTTAATAGTTGTTAGTTAGCGTTGTGTGAGTTTGAAACTTTTTGTTACAATTAATTTCTTCAGGAGAGGTATCTCTTCACTGTACACAGTTGTATCTACGATTCGAACATAGTACTAACGTAATGAAACATTATTCAATTAATTTTCTATTTTAATTCCACCTGGAATTGGCACTTACGATTCTCAACTTTTAATTGTCTACCCTGACTCTCCAACCTGTCACTTAAATCAAATACAATACAATGTCTATATACATAACAGAATTAAAATACATATTCTCTTCCTTTTTACACCAAAAGCGTCATAATGAGAAATCGACACACGCATAAATATAGCTAAATAATAATATGGCTTTCTATAGCTGTGTATATCTGTGTATAGCCGTGTACGGTGTAACATGGAAAAGGCCATCAATTTGTGTACAATATCTATTGTATTGCATTATCTGTTCCAATGCTGTTATGTTATTATGTAGCAATTTCGGTACAACCGCGTCAAATCTTTGAAATCGTTTAGGTGAATGCTTCGGGCGTCGCATTGCGCAGATATGTTGCAGAAGGACCACTTAATTTTATTTTATTTCCAGTTTCCTTTTAAGCTAATGATGCGCGGTTGGCGCGGTGGCTGGGCTGGCTGGCTCTCGCGCAACGTGTCGTGGGTTCGTTGTTGTTTCTGGTCTGGGTGTGATGTGTATGCGAAGTAGTATGTTTGTCAACGCAACCACGACACAGGAGAAAATTTTAGTGTGGGGCTACATTTAAAAAAATGATGATAGTTATAATGATAATTAGGATACACAAAACATGCTTACTGTAACTTGATTGGTTCAATTTCACTGGCTTTGCTCCTGCAAGCCATGTTTTTATCTAATTGTCATTTGATCTTAGCGTTTGGCAAACCGAATGAATACGAAGGTAAAGTCTTGAAATCCTTATTCAAATAAAGTTATTTTATTTGCTCTAAGAAGAACAGGATTCATTAAAAAGACTCATATAGAAAAAGAAGTATGCTGTGTTACTTTTTACTTACGCAATTGTTTTAATTGTTAACCTTCTGTCGCACCTGTTGTACACACCAGTTCACGTTAGATCCTAACCCCGTGAACGCCTGCGTTGATTGTGCTTCCCCATTTATTTCACACACGACGCCTCGTCTTTGCTATTCCAAAGGCGACTCGTTTATAGGACCTCGCATCATAAATTGAAAACGTGAAATTCATATTATAGCCTAAAACATTGTTGCTTTTCATTTTTTCACAGGAAATTGTTCTGACTTTAAGAGCTGATTGAAAAGAAATATTATTTCGAGAATTTTGCTGTGGAATAAACGGTTTGGGGATTTTTTTGTTTTGATTGAGGTTAAAATATATTAGGACTTTGTATATAACTTTTGAAGACTAATTTTACCAAATGTTTAGTAAGTAATTAAAATAGATCTTCGTTAATTGCGTCCTATGTAAGCCGACTGATACAAATATGTTCTGATAGACTATTTGTGGTTCTGCCGTATCACATAAATCCTGTAAGTGATCTATATATCTATATATATAAAAATGAATCCCATTTTCCCTTGGTCACGGCATCACGCGTGAATGGCTGGACCGATTTCACTAATTAGTTATTATTGCAAAAATCCTGAAAATCGGTAGAAAACGGGATTGCGCGTACGAAGTCGCGGGCAGAAGCTAGTTATCTTAGTAGTGGAAAAATCCCTCAATTTTTTTGAGATCAACGCGTCCATGAAGCTTTGCTGTCAAACACGTGATAACCTGATTCAAAAATCGAACACAAGACCTCTAGAACAGCTACCTGGAAGTCTCAATAGCAATCTTTCTAGCAAAATTAATATTTACCAAATATTTATTTTTGCTATTTGTATTGTAACTTTCGTGAGACATACTAAATAAATTATTATGTTTTCGGATACCACGAATGGAAGAAAGTGCGCGTGAATCACGGCAGAGGGCGCGCTGGGCCAGCAAACTCGAGTAGCCAGTAGCAGCGCGACAGTCGCCACGTCGCGGATCGCGAAATGCTGCTCATGGATATGAGCATCTAGCATGGCTTGAAACTAGTCGAGTTCCTCATCGTATTACTACGTGTGTAAGCCGAAAACATAATAATTTATTTTTGCTATTAATATAATAACAACTTTACCGTATCAATGTGAACCGATGCGTGAACCCTTTCTCTGAAAATTTTCATATTATTTTTCAGAATTTCCATGAAAAGGATTATAGGATTAATTGTCTAAGTAAACATATCATATTTTGCTTCATAAAATAACTTTCATTTATGTTAAAACTAGGTTATTTAAACATGGTTTTATTATTCACATTTAGTATATTCATTGAAATGTATCTGTATAGAGTACTGATGCTTTTTGTGTTTTAACATTCATTTATTCATTAATGAATTCATAGTGAAGCCCTGATTCTTAAGTCAGGTCGGAACCTGAGTTGACAAGTCGGAACTTGTGCTACAGAAATAAGTGTCTTCTTCCATTTTCGACACTATTTCGGTTAAAATCCTTACTAATAATATTATAAATCGGAAAGTGAGTTTGTTTGTTTGTTCTGACTTCACGCCGTAACTACTAAACCGATTGCATTGAATTTTTGCAGACGTAAAGTTAGTAGTCTGGATTAAATAATAGGGTACTTTTTATCCCGAAAAAATTGATATTCCCGAGGGAAACAAAAGTATTGGTATATATGGCGCTGTATGTATTGGTATATGTCACATAGGCTACTTTTTATCCTTTTGTGACGCGAGCGAAGCCGCGGGTAAAAGCTAGTTTTCATTATAAATGGAACTAAATAATGCATCATCAGATACAATTTTTAATACACTCGAAACCCAGTTATAAAGCAATGGTTGATCTTCAGACGCAAAAACAACTTTGCCAATAACATAACTACTAAAAGCGAACAGCCAAAAAGCCGAATAGCCACATCACACTTCTATTATACACACACCATCCACACAAATACCAAAAAGCATTCAAAGAAGACTTCAGAAAATACTCAGACTCAAAACAGTCCACTAAGCTTTTGTTAATTTGTGAATACTGTCGAGCTAGCAAGATGCAGGGGACTGTCTGCGGAAGTCGCCATCTGTGCTCCCAGACTTAGTATTTTGGACTTCCAGCCAGTTTAATATGAAGTCCGAAATAATCTAGCCGAAGTTAGGTAGCTAGTAGATAAGCCGGGGATTTATACATTAAATATTTAGTGACTGCCTCATTGGCCGAGTGGTCGCAAGTGCGACTGCCGGGCAAGGGGTCTCGGGTTCGATTCCCTGGTCGGGCAAAGTATTACTATAAAAAAATTCTCAGTAGTAGCACGGAGTTTGGAATTGTGCCCGGTATATGGCATTAGGCTCACCCCCTATTACATGGTATAAATAGTGAAAAGTGGGTGTTACATTGTACAGTGGCATAATGTGCACCCCTTTTTTTTTTTTTTTTTTGAGGGGGGAAAATCATCCAATGACTTCTCCCGCCTGGGCGAGGCGGGAGGGAGTGTCAGACTCTTACTGACTAAAAACCACCCCGTTCCTACACCTGCACTTCGAACCGGAGCCCCGGCAACCCGTTAAGTCTTCCGCGGCTCGTAATGTGCACCCCTGCCTATCCCTTCGAGGATAAAAGGCGTGATGTTATGTTATGTTATATTTAATGTAGAGTATAGATAAATATATCAGTATACCTGAATTGACTTTTAACTGACTTCAAAAAAAAGGAGGTTCATAATTTTGACCTGTAAGTATATTTGTGCGCGGTTACTCGCGGTTGGTTAACCCGATTTTGATGCGGTTTTCAGCAAAGTATTTATTACTCTTAAGAGAAGGTATAAGGAAAGTATATTAATTAACCAACTTTGAAAAAACAAGGGATTGAAGTCGGTTTTTTAAACGTAATTTGGAAAAGATTTTCTTTGGGAGCGTTAGTGATTGCAATTCGTATTAATTAAACACAATAAGTACTTACTTCTAAATAATCAAAACCGTTTTTGCTTGACAAACAAATGCTTGTTACTAATCGACAACAATTTGTGTGAAGTAACAATCATTAGAATCTAATTTCTTTTAAAACTATTCAAAGTTTGTCAACTCTTTCAGTATTCGCATGCATAACAAAACCTGACATCCTAAAAAGTCAGGTTTTTTTTTCTTAAAACACAGCTTAGTTTTTTTATGGCATAAGCCGATAAACGAGCAGACGGATCACCTGATGGTAAGCAATCGGCGTCGCCCATGGACACCGGGAACACCAGAGGCGTTACAAGTGCGTTACCGGCCTTTTGGGGATTAGTAGTTTGAGGATCGTAGAGGATTCAAAAATTGGGGCGATTGGGGAAGGGGAGGGTAATTAGGCCTCCGGTAACCTCACTCACACGACGAAACACAACGCAAGCGTTGCTTCACATGGGTTTTCTGTGAGGCCGTGGTATCACTCCGGTCGAGCCGGCCCATTCGTGTCGAAGCATGGCTCTCCCACACTTTTAATACCTCATTCTCAGTTTTTCAAACTAAACAAACTATCTAGTTAGGATAATAAATAGTTACATAAATAAAGATTAAGATGCTTTAACTAGAAACACTTAAAACTATCAAGAACTATTTATTAAGACCTGGTCTGAAGGTAATGTTTTAAAAGCACCTGAGTAAGTTGCAAAAGTAATCGAAAGTTTTCGTCCGTAAGCTGCACAGTTTGCACCTGATAATGCACTAATTAATTAGTTTTCGTAACTTGTTATTACTGTTACTACTTTACCTACACTGTAACTGCCACTGCTGATGAAGGGCCTCATCTCACACGGAGAACGTTTGAGCATTGATCACCACGCTTGCTCAGTGCGGGTTGGCAATTTCAAATTTATAATTAGATATTATAAGCCCGGGTTTCCTCACGGTGTTTTCCTTCACTGTATGTCCGTGTTGTCTAGATAATCTTAGAAAGTAGATATATATACCTCGGTAAAAGTCACATTGGTACTTGTCTTTGGTAGGTTTCGGTAATCAATGGTCAAACCTTCTGCGTGCAAGAAGATGCCCTTCGTCAGCAGTGGCTACATATAGGCTTGATGAACAACTTTACACCCTGCCGGCTGTAGGTAACTTCATTTGTTTAATATTAAAGAACACACAAACCGAATTACATAATACTTTTCTTACACTCATCAAAACATACAAAACACACAGACAACAAAGCAACCATCTTAAACACAAATAAACACTTCACAGCTAAACCTCAAAATACCATAACCTTACCATTGTCGTGTTCAAAATTTCCATAACCGCGCAACCCTTAAGCCGCCATCATCAAGTGAAAGGGTTGCCACAATACATGGTGGATCGGCGACAGATGATCTGCTATGGAATTAATCCTTAAGGCGTTGGCACACCATGACAATGATGAATGTACCGCCTTCCACGTAATCTGGGTGAGACGCGGCTTATAGCTTTGGGACGTGGTTGAATGTACCCAGTGTGGGGCTACTAAGTGGGGTATTTGAGCGGATTTCTATGGCTTTAGTTGCTTACGACAAAAAACTGTTGATGGCAAATATTCCGCTATCGTATTGTGTTCCATGTATATATTATCCCCTATGGCGTTCAACATGTTATGTAATTTTGTGGTAGTTCATTTTTAGGTTGATTTAGAAGTTAGGTTTCGTATAAGACCTGTTGTATTTATACATAACTTCACGGCTGTCTCCCGTGGGGGTAGGCAGAGACTAGGGAACGCCAATTATTACGATTCCCACATACCTCTTTCGCTTCATCAACAGTCATCAATCTTTTCATGCATGCTCGTCGGTTAAGGGTACTTTTAATTTGGCCCTTCTTTAATATATCGCCAATCTAGTTACTACATGTCCGTCTAAAGCGCCCTCTACCGACGGCCCTGTTGTATTTATGTAACCAAGGTTTATTTAATTTGCCTAGAGAACAACGATTGCTTAGTATTCTAGGTTCTACAACACGTTTATCTGGTTCTTAAACAACATAAGCAAAGGTGATAAACGATTGAAAAAATACACAATAGAATGTATTAGTCATTATCCCTAATTTTACGACCTAACTACAAAGATATTTATAGTTCTTTTATATCACGAGCGCGGGTGAGTCATAGTTGTAGTTGTAATCCGTATAGACACGTGCGCTTGTGTGCGTAACTCGCAGCAAGCTCATTCATTTGCATGCCGGCCAAAACTGGGCGTTCCCGAGCGTACACAAAGTAAGACAATGTGCGTGTACATTTACCCACACAAATATGGCGCGCCCACACTCGTGAGATAAAACATCTATACTAAGATACATATTTAATCTTCCATTTTCATATCTCCCGCTGGTTTCGAAGCCACGACCTCAAGGGGCAGTGTAGCTGCCACAGAAATAGAATCATTGCGAGAATGTAGATGCTTTCAACTAGTGCAGGTGGCACTCGAACGTAAGCCAAAAAGGAAAAGCTAACGAAATACCGCCGCCATATTGTTATCATCCTGCCTTTATGTTGAGGAGCAGACAAGGGGTTGAGGTTATGTGGTTTCAAACAAAACAAATTAGGTCTGAAGATTTTGGAGGATTCTTACTGGTTTAAAGTATGGTTAGGTATTTTATTGTCTCAAAGCTGGGACTACGTTTCGTTTTGTGATAAAAATTGTGACGTCTTTTACATTTTTAGGAAGATAAAAATAATCATTTTGTAAACTTTTATGTTCATTGAATTTAGTTAATACAGAGTGAAATAAAATTCAAAGAAATCACTACATAGTATAAAACAAAGTCGCTATCCGCCGTCTGTCCGTCTCTGTGTATACTTAAATCTTTAAAACTACGCAACGGATTTTGATGCGTTTTTTTTAATAGATAGAGAGATTCTTAATTAAGGTTTGTATGAATAATACATGCATATTGCACCCGAGCGAAGCCGGGGCGGGTCGCTAGTTAAAAATATAAAACTAAACATTACTTTGTTCGATACTCAAATCTGAAACACTGAAATTAGGAAGATTGTTGTTCGTCTTCAGTAGCATGATTCTTCATCAAATCATTTTACAAGATCGCGACTTTTAAGTTATAACCAAAACAATTTACTACTTACACAAAAATGAATTTCATAGAATATTTATAAAAACAAAAGCGTAATATCATCAAAAGTTTAAAAAAAGAATTCAATTGTCGAACATTCAAACCAGATTTAAAAATCGACCATAAATTACAACACTTTTTTACGGCACAGATTATACAATGGCTGGTGTGAAAAGGCATTGGAACTGTCATAAATCCTCTTTTAGTGTAAATTTTTAATTATTCGGGGTCCTTCGAACCGTTTGTGTAAGAAGCTTACCCTTGCGAATAATTAATACTGCCAACGACTACTTGTTTAGTTAAGTATTTAAGATTAGGCCCTGACTGATGAAGAATGAATACTTGTGTATATTTTGAGCTTTAAAAACCCGCGCAAAATGTTATTTTTATGATAATTTTTAACAAAGATACGAAGAAAAGAAAGTGATGAATTAACTTCGATAGAATAAATGATACAAGCGTTTTTCGAAAGTATATTAAAAAAATATTTCGTTACTTGACATAATTTCTGAAATTTCACCAAGACTATGTTTTGGTCTTTAATCCTACAAACTTAACCACAAAACAAGGTTTCAGTTCACCACAAACCCCATACACTCGACCTTAAAATTTATCAGTAATATCTACATAAATTAACCTTATCCTAAAACCCCCGAAATTAAACTATCTAGGAAAATATTACCCGATTTTAATCAGCCTCATTCGGCCATTTTAATATTTCCCTCGAAGCTACGTATTTTATTATGACCGAGGGGTGGGATCCCGAATGTTCCGTAATTCGTGTACCAAATTACTCGGTAAAAGAGGTAATCCCCAAAGACCGGTCGCATGTAGGTAATCATTGATTTAAGCCGGAATTATATGTAACATATTCAATGTTCATCGTGTCAAACAAATGTTTGGTGTTTCTAAATTGAATGACAAAGAGAATATATTTATTCACGCGATAAATTACCTGTTTAACACATTGTGTGAATATTTTATTGGTTGTAAACGATATGTAGGAACTAACTAATGGTAATTTCACTAATTATCATATGGAATGTTTGATAGATGAGTGAAACGTATTAACCGACATATTAACGCGATTGTTATTCGATTTTCAGTTCGTTTAGTTTTAAACTTTTAACCTCCGTGTGCGTGAAACTGATAATAATATAAAATATATGGGTACAACATGGGAATAGGTTGCTTATGTGACGACGTGCTCCATCGTAGACCGCATCATCGCTTACCACCAGGCGAGATAGTGGCCAAACGTCGGCCCATCAAATATAAAAATATTAAATAAAAATAAAAACAACACGGTTAGTGCGGTGGCGTGATAACGTGTCGCGGGTTCGATTCCCGCATTTGTGTGAGTCACAAATTGTTGTTCCGGGTCTGGGTGTCATGTGTATATGAACTTATATGTTTGTAAACGCACCCACGACACAGGAGAAAATCCTAGTGTGGGGCAACGTTTTATTTATAGAAAAAAGAAAAAATAAGCTGTAAATTCGGTGTTAAAAATATAACATTGCATGATTAATAATGCTTGTACTGTTGGGATTCCTAAATGAAAAATCATTAGTGATGGTCGAATATAGCTGTTCAGATAAAGAATAACCTTTGAAGTGTAGATACAGAAACATTTTAGGTCTTCTTCATCTCTCTACAACTTCACAAACATTGTAACATTCTGTTGTCGCCGCAAACTTGGTGTAGTTCTAACCGTAAACACTAAGATACTTGGTAGGTACAAAGTTCCAACAATAAAAACAACATTGTCACAAATATTCTTCAGTAACGAAATTTTTGATCCTCATATATCGACTACTTGCTTTTACCCGCGGCTTCGCTCGCGTCACAAAAGGATAAAAAGCCTATGTGACATAAAACTATATACACAGCGCCATCTATACCAAAAATACTTTTGTTTTCCCTCAGGAATATTAAATTTTCCGGGATAAAAAGTACCCTATTATTTAATCTGGACTTCTAACTTTACGTCTGCAAAAATTCAAAGCTATCGGTTTAGTAGTTACGGCGTGAAAGCGGTACAAACAAACAAACAAACAAACTCACTTTCCGATTTATAATATTAATATAGTAAGGATAAGACTACTATCTATCTTCATATATAGTTATTGGTTTAAAGAAGTATGATGAACTGTAAAACTGTATATAAACCTGTTTGAATGTTTATGATCGTAAAAATATTATTGAATAACTATTTTGAAGTTTCAGTAGTAACACAGAGCTTAAAAGTTGTGCCTGTTCATAGCAAAATCGCAGCAGCTCAACTGGCGCCGCGTCGCGGTTCGCGGAATGCTGCGCATGAATATGAGCCTCTAGCATGGCTTGAAACTAGTCGAATTCCTCGTCAAATAATTACGTGAGTTAGCCGAAAAACATGATAATTAATTAAGTATGTCTCATGAAAGTCTTAATAGAAATGTATATGTGTGTGAGTGAAATATAGAGGAGTTTGAAACTGATTAGAATGGTGGTTATGTGAGCGAGATGTGACTGTTAAACTACTGAACGCATTTAGGCGTATGAGCTTTGGGTAAATAATTAATGCATTTTTACAGTTTATATAACCATATAAACTGGTTTACTGTAAAACTATCTTAAAAGTACCATAGGTCAATTTGTTTTGTCAATCAGTGATAAACATGTTGTTCAAGATATAAATTGCACGACGACAACTAGAAAATCAGTAAGACAACTCGAACCAAACTCCAACAAACACTACAATAAATAATAAATCAATTTTAAAAATAGAACCATTTAACCGTCAATTTATGTACCAAAAAGCCAGCTATCCCTCTCACGCAAACGCAGTTAGAACGAGATGAAAGTTAAACATTGGACGCGGAACAATGTGGACGTATGAAAGCGAGCTGGAATCCTGAAACAATTGGAGATAAAAGGTTGTTGGGACTTAAAACCGTATTGTTTTTATGGGACGGTTTGGGAAAACAAAGATATGCGTCCACCAGTAGTACCTTTAGTGGACCGTATTGGTTTTGCGAATTGAATATTGGATGAAACGTTTTAGTTTGATTACGGGAACAATATGTTTTATTATTTGCTACTAAATGTAAATATAAATTGGGTTGGTAGTTTGAAGTGTACGGATGGGGCGTGGATGAAAAATTGCAATGGATTTAGTAATTATTTTTCATATCAGTTTTTTACAGTAGGTACCTAATATCATGGATGACTATCGTTAGCCGAGTGGTCGCAAGTGCGACTGCTAAGCAAGGGGTCTCGGGTTCGATTCCCGGGTCGGACAAAGTAATACTGAGTTTTTAAAAAAATCTCATTAGTAGCACGGAGTTTGGAATTGTGACCGGTATATGGCAATAGACTCACCCCCAATTACATGAGAATCACAACATAACTAGTGAAAAGTGTATTGTATAGTGTTGTGCATATTGTATAGTGGCATTAAGTGCTGTAATGTGCGCCTCTACCTACCCCTTCAGGGACAAAAAGGCGTGAAGTTATGTTATTTTTATTATGTAATATCATGGAATACGGAATTCAGCCTAGTGTATGGCAATATGCTCTCTTTCTGTCATACTTATGATAACATTGAGAGCAATTATCAACCAGCCCATTGTTGGATATATTAGGATTATCCAATAGATGACTAGTTTGATGTTCATAACCAAATATTCTTCACTGATATCTTTAGTACATCAATCTTAACACCTAGAGTAGTCATAGCTAATCAAAATCACCCAATTATATGTCTTAAGTTCAAACTCAAACTCAAAAGCATTTATGTCAATTAAACTATAACTTGGTACTTTCGAAACGTCAATAAATATAAAATAAATTTTAATAATAGTCTAACAGTTTATTCGTCAGTGAAGCTAGGCGCTCGTTCCAAAACATAGATTCGAATAGAGAAGAACGAGAAAGAAACTCCATTCGTTACTCTTTTAAAAAATAGTATGTTTACAATCTCTCTAATACATATTCGAATACTATCTATAACCTACTAGCAAATCTGGCGAACTCTGTTTCGCCACCAAATGGCTTTATTTTATGTAACATTTCGTTTGATGATTAAAAGATGAAGAAACATTTTTTTTTGTTTTATATTTTATAAACCTCATGGAACCCGAGACCTTTCCAACGAATCTCAAACCGTGGAAATCGGTTCGTGCGTTCTGGAGTTATAGCGTCAGGAAGGAAAACCCGACTTATTTTTATTTATTTTTATTTAAAATTAATCATTTATTTATTTATTTCAGGCATCACAGGCCCATATCGAATACTATAAACTAATACATTAAAGATTTATAAATACTATACATACATTACAAACAAAATAATTACTCAATTAGGTACTTAATAACTAGGTGCCACGAATAGACGGCGTCGTGTGTCGCACCGTGTCCGGTAGCTGACACACGACATATGGAATTAACGAATTCCTAATAAAATATTTTTCTAAAACCAAACTCAACGAATCGTATCCGCGAAGTAATCACGTTAGACATACAGTCGGACAAACAACATTACACGTTAGTAGATATAGAGATTTACGAGACAACGACACGGGAACGATATTTAGCAAACATGTCCCCATGTGGATTTAGCGTTGTTTACAAAGATTTCTGCTTTAAAACATGCATTTTGGAAGTTATACCGACACTAGTAGCCATTTTGCTGAATGTCGTTCTAGAAATGCTATGTTTGTTTTGGAAATCTTTATCTATATAATTCTGCTGTACGTGTGTATGTCATTAAACTCCTCCTAAACGGCTTGACCGATTTAAATATTTTTTTCTGTATGCGTTTGCGTGGCGCTCTGGATGGTTTAGATTCACAAATCAGCCCGGCAGATGGCGCTGCAGTGAGTGTCAAGGTTATTTATCCTAAACTAACAATAATAATGATAATTTTATTGGTCTTTCCTTTCATACCTTTTTAATACGCTTGAAATATCATAATATGCAGGACAACGTCTGTCGGGTCTGCTAGTTCTGTATATTCTTAACGTGGTTTGGTCCGTTAACCCTTTGAGTACCGTCATTATAGACACAATTAAAGAACAATAAGTTGCGGTCACCGGTGTCCTCGTGGTGTTTGACAGTTAATTGTGGGAATGATAAAATATATGTCTTTACAATAACTATCGTGAAACATGCGGAATTAACTATATAGAAATAGAAGGCCGCGCGACATCACCGCGACCCCGCACGCTGCTCATGAGAAAGAGTCCGTATGTAAGTCGAAACTAGTAGAACTATTCTCACTATATATATATATTTTTATGACATAAGCCGTTAAACGAGCAGACGGATCACCTGATGGTAAGCAATCGGCGTCGCCCATAGACACCTGGAATACCGAAGGCATTACAATTGCGTTACCGGCCTTTTGGAGATTAGGAGTTTAAGGATGGTTAGGGATTCAGGAATTGGGGAAGGGGAGGGTAATTGGGCCTCCGGTAACCTCACTCACACGACGAAACACAACGCAAGCGTTGCATCACGTCGTTTTTCTGTGAGGCCGTGGATTATTTTACGGGAGTATATGTCTTTTTATAACAGTATTTTGAATTTTCTTATATTATGTCTTTAGTGTTTGTTAAGACGAATTTTCGCATACACTTCACATTTACACACGGAACAACATATTGCAAATTATTGTTCGATGTTAATGTTCGATTGCTTCGACAATATCGTAATCGAAAGTTCACACTGATTAGTTTTCGATTCAGACCCCTCAATCCTCAAACATACATAAACATAGGTTCTGAATTGAGCTGTAATTCGCTCATCATACATATTCATACTAATGCAGCATTAATCAGTGTTACTGGCGAACCGCAGTGCATCGTATATTAGCCTGCACCTGTAATGAATCCATCCCTACCAGTTGAAAGATCACTACATCAATGATCAAAACAAATCATAGTCCAAAAACCTTTTTTCGATAAAAACAACTCACTTCGAGACCGAATAACTAAATCGTATATCGTTCATTCAACGCTTTCTGAATTCAAAACGGCTATAACCCCATCCGGAGGTGGCGATTTCGCTACACGCAGCATACCCTAATCACACTTAACCCTACGCTGCCGTAGTTTATACGCCGTAAAGATTTTTACAACCGACAATCACCAACGGTCGATAGTGCCGACCTATCGTCAATTGCCAATAACTTTTGAGCTTCAGGATTTCAATGAAGACGATCCCATATTGGCCCTTACTACAATCGAAACGGGATTTCTCTTTCGAAAACACCAAAATTGTAGTTTGATGAATGACCCCATTCGTGTAACGTTTTCGCTAGAGCGAATTTCTGCGCCATAATAGTTACGTGCGATTGACCATCGGACGATATCGAAGCTATATTGCGATCTGCAATCACGTAATAACTAAAATCCCTTGAGGGTACAACGTAATACTTAGACTTGTGTCAAACGTAGTCTCTTCTATTCAACGAGATTTTCTAACCTGTATGTTTTCAAAAGCCAATATAACTAGACTGCCTCGTTGGCCGAGTGCAAGTGCGACTGCCGTGCAAGGGGTCTCGGGTTCGATTCCCAGGTCGGGCAAAGTACTACTGGGTTTAAAAACATTCTCAGCAGTAGCACGGAGTCTGGAATTGTGCCCGGTATATGGCAATCGGTTCACGCCCTATTACATGGGACTCATAACATAAATAGTGAAAAGTGGGTGTTACATTGTACAATGGCATAATGCTCAGCCTACCCCTTCGGGAATAAAAGGCGTGATATTATGTTATAACTATACGGAAAATTCGAAATAACTAAACTCTTTGACATACGGACGAGTTTTGCAATAGAATGGGACAGTAACACATTAACTCAGTTCAAAGCATGACTCAACAAAATTTGTACCGCTAAACTTAGTTTAAAATAATTTTTGAGATCCTGTATGTCCATGTCAAATAGTAAACATGGTCTCAAGTAGTAAACAGACTTGTATTACGTGACAAGGAGCAATAGTGAAATTATTTATTTATCTTAATAATACGAGGGTTACAAATGTATGGCTAATAACACACTGCCCTCTCGTCCACTGTTATTTTGTTTATTACATTTCGTTTTTGATTTATCTCCAAAGGGTCGTTGCGTGTAGGTTATGATTTTTTTCTGTCAAATAAATTGCGTACGCCCAATTGAATTCTCTGGTGGTGCGGATCGAATTAAAATAAATAAATCATGCTTTTTATGTGTAGATATGTGTCCATTTTTTTTATAAAAATTATGATACTTTTCATTCTTGTCAAGCTAGCGATCAGCTCTGACTTTAAGTAGATATTACTTTTATACCTTTTCCTTAATATGTTTTTTATATTCATCCATTTTCATTCTAAAGTTAAGCGTACATATCTAATACATATTCTGCGTAAACTATTTAGTGCAATTTATCTATGACAAACTAACAAACATCTAGCAACGTGATTCTATTTAGTAACTGGTCACAAAAGGCGATGATCCGTGAACCGGAGCACCGTTTAATTCAGTACAGTAAGCGCAGTCTGATTGGAGATTACGAATAGCCGGGGTCTGCGCGTCCCCGCCATTAATTCCACGTTCTGACACCCGCCGTTTACGGGTTAAAGATAATGTGCTACAGTGTAGACTGATTATGCTGACCAAAAGGTGGAAATGTGTAAAGTGAAGTTTAATTAAGGACAAACATACGAAGTGCTTTTTTGTAAGTAATTTTTAAGTAGGACAGACAGGGATAAAAAGTTAAAGGAACGCATTTTTGTGTCGAGCTAAATATTTATTGAGTGAGGCTTTCCGCGGCTTTTGTAAGTGATGACTAATGGCTATCTTTCACCATGACACAATGGCAGCGCAACACCGCCATCGCAGTCACTGTCGCTGAAAAAATAAATTCAGCTCTATAGAGATTGACTAACTTGGTGTTGTTGGGTAACCAATTTGGTAGCGCTACCAGTTCGGACACCAGCATTTAGAGGTCTATTTTGATACTGTCGCAGTGTGGTGTCTCTGGTGTATAATTTGGTAGCTTACGGTCACCATGGTGACGCGACTGATTGCGCACCTTGACAGAGACTAGACACCGCTCTTTGATCATGTTACCAGTAGACTATTACGCTGTTGAAGTCAAAAAGTTCTTCAACATACATAACTTCACGCCTGTGTCCCATAGTGGTAGGCTAAAGATTATGGAGTGCCAATTACTACGATTCCTACATACCTCTTTCGTTTCATCAACTGTCATCAATCTTGTCATGCATGCTCGTCGGTTAAGGGTACTTTTAATTTAAAGTTGAAGTTCTTCTTTTTCAACATAAAACAATATCAATTAGCAAACACTAACAAATCAATATTTATTACTAGCACAGACTTAAAAAAAACACTAATTAATCCACAAACTCCGATTAACCATAACAAGCAAACGCAATTGAGTTGTACAAATCTCGTTTACTTAACGCACGGTAAAGACAAATAAACAAAAAAAGTAAGAACATTCGAAGATCACAGAAGACCATTGGGCATCTCTGGGCTAATCAAAAGTTGCCCCAAGCACCGGTAGATCTCAGTTTACCAAACTAACTAAAAGTTACGATTAGTTGTTGTATTGTTCGGCCGCTTTGCGTATCGATCGGTACGGTTTAGTTATTGAAGCGATTTATTTGTACAATTTATTAATTAGACTTAATATAAACACTACATAATATTACAGCCCCGAAGGCTAAGCAAAACTTTCAGTTTTCACCATTGATAATAGGCACAATTGGTTAGTTAAATTATATAAATGTTTTAAGGTTCACAATTATGAATCTGAGACCCCTTACTGCAGAGTAGAGGTAGTCTAGTCAATGAATAAAAAATATGTCAGTCAATAAAAAATATATATTGAATATTCTCTGTATTTTTCTAGTTAAAGGTAACACACCACTAACGTCAAAACAGTTTTAAACTATTTATTCAAACGAGGCAGCTTTCAACCTGACAGAGCCAAATATAAACAAAAAGTTATCGATATCCATATTTATAAAAAAAAAGAAGTTCAACGAACAAATCAATAATCATTCATTTTTAGTTCAAAAACCACAAATTTAAACATGGAACACTAAAAATTCATAGCAAAAATATAAAAAAGGTTGTTCATCAGTGGCCAGTGGCCAGTGCGATGTTTTGGTAGGAAATTCGTATTTCGAATGGGACGCTTTATTGCGCGTCACTTTGATGTGTCACTTCCTAGTGATTGCTGCGTTCCAATTGGAATTTTAAAAAGTTCGTACAAACAGATTGCATGATTTTGATGGCGTCAGCCGTTGTCTGATGCTGCAGGATATTCATGTTTTGTTTGTAAGTTCACCTGAAATCAATATTTTAAGATCACAATTGATACTTGCTATTTTCATATCTTACTTCAGATTTGCATTATGTTAGGTGTAACCACAAAAAGACATACCAAAAACAAACCCCTAAAATATTCGTCGCCAAAATGTGAAAGCTACTTCCAAAAATAACGTAAAGTATAATCTTCTCAGAGCGGACTTACATAACGGACTTCTCTACTTAGATTACGTCACTTCCTGCGGTTATTATTTTTTAGTGTGGCAAGCTCATATTTCGTGAGGACGTGAAAATTCCTCGCTAACAGAGGACGGTTCATTAGAAACTCGTCAGAATTCCGCTCGCTCGCTCAGCTTAATTCTGTTAACTATTTTTGTGTCCAAGACGAGTGCGGGAGCGAAATTTTTACAAGTCGCTGCCAGGGTTTGGTGTAAAGTTGCAGCTTTTGTGTCGACTTGTTTTGGTTTTTAAATGAACTACGACTTGTTCCAACTACAGGAGTTGTAAGGGAAAATGTCAGGATGAAATTAACACTGTGCTACACAAAAGCTTGATTAAATAGTCACTATGTTGGAAGACTGGCATTTTATTAATATGCTGCAGAATCGTTGTGATAATATCATGAACCTGTGCCTTATTCTATATTACTCAAAGATCAAATTCCAAATAAAACTTATCCAAGCAAGTTTACTTTGTATCTAACAACGACATAAAAAAAAATTGTAAAAGAGGAGTATTATTCATCTAGAATTAATGAAGTCTGTCTGTCAAAAGCTGATGCATTTTTAATAAAATAAAACAAATTCTACATTTTCAATTTTTACTTGGCAACCCTAAAAGCTTTGGGTCCCACGTTCGTCCTAATTCGCTTTCTCTTCATTTGCTCACAACTTTTGTGAAATAAAAACCTTTTTCCACGTATGTACATGATTTTTTTAATTATGAGTTTTCCGTTGTTCTCTGCATTCAGGCTTCCTTGTCATTGTTATAAATTCGTGTATAAAAGTGTAATAGTGACATCCTTAAAAAAGTCTAACAAAAATCTATGGAAGGAAGTTTGATATAGTCTGTGGTGGCGAACATTTTGTATCGTGGCGCGCTTTTAAAACAGTTATGAAATATTTTTAGTCGAAATTTAATAAACGTGGAGGAAGTGGTTGCTTTGTTGACACTCAAAATAAATACTTTTGTTAAAATAATTTGTAACCAGCTTCCTTCCTTGTTCTTTAGAGAGGAAATTTGTGATATTGGCAGAATATCTTCAGGTATAATCAAATTATCGGGCTTCTATCGCATCTAGTGTTTCTATCGGTTTATGCAAGCACGCCACAAATTGACAGAAGCGCTGTGTAGTGGGGTTTATAGACCAATAGTCTCTTGTCTATTATTTGTCATCAAATTAGTAAATTAATATTTGACATGGCAACTATTGCAAGCCGATTGGACTAGGGCTTTAATCTAGCGTCATTTGTTGGTGGGAAAAAATATTTTTAGCTACGATAGTAATACTAATTTATTGTTTAGCCTAATATTTTCAGTCCAGTTTTTAATATAAGTTTCAAATTGAAATAAATTTTGAAAGACCTGGTAAGATTTTCTGACACGTGTAAGCACTGACACTTAATTACTTAATAAATGTTTAAAAGCAATCTTAAAAATAAGATCATAGTTCAAAAAAGAGATGTTTTTGTGAATTCTTAGAATAAAGGATCATCTTGCCAATAACAAAATTGTAAAAACTTCAGTTCCCGTGAACAAATGAACATATTCCAACGATTCCTAACTTATAAAATTGTTTAGTCGTCGGTAGCGTTCAGAAATCGGGACAGACATACTGTTTTTGTCTTTTTCCAAAATTCGATATCAGTTACCGACAAACTTTCAACGTTAGAAAGGATCATAAAAAGGAATGAGAGTTACCAATTCTCCTATCCCCCCTTCCCCCTCTTTCCTACGGATATGCAGCTTGTTCAGCACCCCCCTTGAACAATATGAAAACCTACATCTGTTTACATCTAGCGACTTGCTTCTATTGATTTTAAGTTTTAATTTGTAAAGATTTTAGTTTGTAGACATGTATTAAATGTATAAACACCAGTGGCTACGCGATTGGCGTGGTGGCTGCGCAACTGGCTGCCGTGCAACGTGTCGCGGGTTTTATTACTGTTTGTATAAGCCATAAAGTTTTGTTCCCAGTCTGGGTGCGATATATGTATATATGAACTTGTATGTTCGTAAAAGCACCCACCACAAAGGAGAAAATTCTACTAAGGTTTAAAAAAAAGTAGTACGGTGGTTACAGTTGGACGTCTATGGGATTACGTATTCATATTTTGACAGGGACTGTGCAGCAGGGCTCTTTAACAATCCTAAACCTTTCAAACTTAGATCTCCAATCCGTCTGCCAAGAGTGGCGAGAGCGACGATGACAAAGCCCAGTCAGTAGAGCAGATTATAGCCGCCTTTTGTAGAAGAAGCCCAATTCCAGCTGTAGACGGTAATCAATGGGCTGTTGATGATTATGATGAAACACCAGCACGTCAAGTTATCCTTCCATATTATTTTTTTTGTTTCAAATGTAGATGATATATACAGGGTGACTTGTAACTCGACGTAGTGGCTAGTTTCTGAGATATACCAATTTCGGACCAGAGACTTCAGGGTTAATTTTGTAGGAAATTAGTATTCTTATTACCTAGGAATACATCGAGTTGTAAGTCACCCTGTATAACTAGCTTCTGGCAACGACTTCGCCCGCGTACCCGTGAGATATAACGTAGCCTATGTGTCAGACCATAATCTACCCCTGATCCAAATTTCATCTCTATCCCTTCAGCCGTATTGACGTAAATAAGTAACAAACACACGCACCTCCTCCACAAATACTCCTCACAAATTGTCTCATATTTTATACTAGCTACTTCCGCGCAGTTTCACACCCTCTGATCAGCTCCTATTGGTCGTAGCGTGATGTTTTACAGCCTATAGCCATCCTCGATAAATGCGCTATCCAATAAAAAAATAATTATTCAAATCAGACTTGTAGTTACGGAGATTAGCGCGTTCAAACAAACAAACAAAAAAACAAACTCTTCCGCTTTATATAATAGTATGAGATAATATTAGTAGAATAACTGGTTGTTTCAATTAACAATATTTATTTTTTTACAAAAATATTCTGTAAAAAAGCCGTTGCATAAAAATACAGGTTAACATTTTTATTACTTTTTAAAAGTTCGAATATAGAATTCTTTTTTCAAACATTTTACTTTATTGCAAAACTATGGATACACATCGTCGAATTCCATTTTTGAAACACAAGTCTCTAAGAGCAGTTTTAGATAAAGCTATGTACACATTTAAGAAAAAAAACTACAATTTCACTCTGGTAGTCTTACGTTGTTAACTAAAGGAACTGTTTACTTTTTTCCCAAAGCGAAGTCTACTAACAACTCAGAACACGTAAGGACGTTTTTACACAGTAGTGTAAAAGTATTTTCTTTTGAGACTTGTTCTAAGTTTAATGCATAAAAGTCGGTGTAAATGAGGATGGTGTGCTTAAGCTCTTAACATTTACAAGCCAATTAAAACTAGGTGAGATGCATTCGCTGCTTAGTAATTCATTACTTTACAGAAGTTAGAGTGATTTATGTTTCATACTCTGGTTGTGTCTTTTGGTTTTTAAAACTTCTTTGAAAGTGTATTATCTAACAATATGTTATGGTTGTTTCTGCCTGACTGCGTAAGTTAATTGCAGGTATAATAATAATTTAGTTCAATGTTGTATTATTAATAGTTAGACTCATAATTATGTCGCGGAGAACTTACCGGGGCTCCGGCTCGACGTGCTGGAGAAGGAACGGGGTGGTTTTTGGTCCGTAACAGTCTGACACTCCTTCTCACCTCACCCAGGCGGGAGCAGTCTTTCGATGATTTTACCCCTTAAAAAAGACTCATTATTATTATCAATTATATCTACACATTTATTTCACCTATGCATAAGAACGTTCAAAAATTAATATTAAAAATTCAAACAGTCGTAAATATAAAATAATTTACACCATGATACATTTTTCATATGAATGGTCTTACTTTTTTCATTGAAATACGTTTTACAATTTATTGACCTGTAAACGTATCGAGCAACTTTTTTGAATATTGTCGCGTTTGTTGTTTGAAGTGTGGGAGAGCCACGCTTCGGCATGAATAGGCCGGCTCGACCGGAGTGATACCACGGCCTCACAGAAGACCGACGTGAAACAACGTTGTGTTGTGTTTCGTCGTGTGAGTGAGGTTACCGGATGCCCAATTACCCCCTCCCCTCTCTCCTTTCCTCAATCCCTGAATCCCAAACAATCCTCAAATTCCTAATCACAAAAGGCCGGTAACGCACTTGTAACGCCTCAGGTGTCCATGGGCGACGCCGATTGCTTACCATCAGGTGATCCGTCAGCACGTTTACCGGCTTTATGTCATAAAAAAAAGTTTCATATTGAATTTTTAATACAGAGAAATCAATAATTTAATAATCAAACCTCTTTAGAAAATGAATAAAAACTCATAAATAGGAACCATAAACAAATTCCAAGTTTAAAACGTTGACACATTTCAAAAACAAAAGCATTAAAGTTTGACGCATGTTTATTTTTGGCGCGAACTAAGTTCGAGCTCAGCGCAGACAAGCATTATGTTTCAGCAAGTCCAGTTCAAAAATGTATTATACTGACTGACTGAACAACTCAGCAGCTGCAACTAAATATAAAAATTTGACGATCATCTCGTGTCATTATTGTCAACTGCTCAAGTATCAGACAATCATTTGTTAATTTTTATGAGTAGAAAAAGCCGTAAAGGTTTTTTTGACAAGAACTGGTGAGCTTAAATGTTCTATAGAAGTACTTTATCATCATAGGAATTATATCATCGGGGTGCTTTATCACTCTGGAAACAAATCTCAATGTCAATACAATAAAATCTCAACAATTATTCAATGTCAACACTATACAACCCCTATCGTAGCTGTTAAAATAGCATTCCGAATACGGAATATAAAGCCAAACTCAATACCATTTATTTCATTAAATATCCACGCAATACGGTTGCAATGGGCGCTAGTGTTGCAATTCAAGGGTACGAAATTTCACAATATTAATGTCGATCGATCGGAATTGGATTCAAGAGAATACTCTAAACCTCTGTTCGTTTTACGGTGGGGAGTTCCTTCTCCTTCTAAATTCTTGATCAGCCGATTAAAAGCAAACAGCATCCAAGGGCTTATTTTCGAAGTTGCTATCCTTATAAACAATTATTTAGAATGAGTCTGCTTCTCAACCTTAATAGGTGGTAGTTACCTTTTGGTTATCCTTGACAAAATTTACTAAAACAAAGCCATTAAACCACCACTTACATAAGTACTGCACATAACACCCATTACCAGAAACTAAACTTAATCTTTTTAACAATAATTCACAAACTAAACCACGAAGAAACGAACGAAAACACTGCACTTAACATTATTTTTCTAGAACACACCAACTAAGCTAGCAATATCCGTGATATAATCCGACTAATTTACGATGCACATAGTTGTTGTTGCAACAACAATAACGTGAAATGCCTCGCCATTTGACAGTATTATACTAGTAACGTTTGGATTACTGGTATAATCGTGATGCAGTGGCACTGAACTAGAATGTTCCAGATTGTTATTGCCAGTGACTTCGCGTGACGTGTTAAATGGTGCTTGAGTATTATGTTAAGGATTAGTTTTGGGTGATTGTTGATCATAAAAAGTCTTATAATGCTCTTTATCTTTCGATTGCAAACGGTAACTCGACGTAATTGCAGTGAGTTTAGGTTAAACGTGGAGATGATTTAAAGGTGCCTCACCGGGAGCATTCGCGTGTAATGTAACGTTACAGATTTGAGCATTACATCAGTGAAGAAGGAGAACCGAGCATTACAATGCGCACCTTGTAATGATGCAATGTGTAATATCTTGATACAACTTGTAATATCAATGCGCTCCACTTCCCCCGCCCCCCGCCCGCCCGCTTCATCTGACATCTTGCTATGAAATGCTCACAGTCGAATCAATATGTTACATTACACGCAAATGCTCGTTAGTCAGGAAGGTATTATTGTAATGTAATGCTCAAAATCGAATCTATAATGTTACATTACACGTGAATGCTCCCGGTGTGGGAGCGCCTTAAGAACTCACTTATATAAAGGGTCCAAGAAGTCTCTCGTTCTACAGACACCTGGTGTAGAGAAGTACCAGGTGTAGAATATACACTTCAATCGTTAAAACTGCAAAATAGTAAAATAAATAATCTCCAGACGAGTTCTTATAAGAATGTTAATCTTAACTTAAAATTAGTCTTATTAAAGCAGCTGCTGTATCTAACTAGATACTTACATAATTAAACTCATAATGCCACAGTTACCATATATGTAGCAAGGAAAGTACTTAAAATATACACTTCACACTATATTCATAAAAACTAACTTTCAAGTCTGCGAAAGTTTGCGAATTCACGTCCTTACGTCGACAGAAGTCGTTATAGTTCGAAAACTCGTCGAAAACTTTGCGAAACACCGATTATACCGTATATTATGCTTCGTTTAACTTTGTAAGCAAAAGGAGTAGGTATGATTGATACATAATTGTAATGCCTTACCGTTTTTTCTTATAGAAACTTTTTTTATTATCATAAGTTGTTCTTCACTTTAACTCAATTTCATTTAATTTTGATTTCAATGCTGTTTCGTTATATTGAATGAAATTATTATTATAAGCATAGATTTATAATAATTATAAATTTCATGAGACATACTAAATTAATTATTATGTTTTCAGCTTACTCTCGTAACTGTTTGACGAGATACTCGACTAGTTTCAAGCCATGCTAAAGGCTCATATTCATGAGAACCATTTCGCTACACAAGATGCGACTACTGTTGCGCTGCTCTTCTAAGCTAAACTAATCGAGTTCCTAGTCAAACAGTTACCTGAATGAGCCGAAAACATAATAATTAAGTAAGTATAGATTTTATGATTATCTTAGCTGTGAGTGTTTTGACAACAATAAAGAACTTTGCCCAGTATCGTACATACATGTGTTTATAAACACATAAGTAATTTCATATGCACATCACACTCAAACTCGGAATAACAATTTGTGAATCACATTCGATCAAACTTGCGTCACATTGCGCAGTCAATGGTCGCCACCTGGCAATCATAAGATCATTTTTACATTGTACACAGTATATGACGCGATATTTATTAAACTTCAACAAAGGACCACGCCGTGGGTAACAACATATATGTTCTGCAAAAAAAAACCATTGCCAATTGCATTAGAATAGCTACTCAATAGAAAAGCCAAACGCGAGATCGATAGAACTCGATAGAAAATAGAATTGGGTCCTATCATTTGATCCCCATAAACATCGGCCCAGTCCCGAAGGTCCCTTAAGGTCTATTGTATGACAGTGAGAGTTTTGCCAAGAAACCTTTGATAGTTTCTGAAGTTATGCTATCAAAAGCATTTAGGGCCTTTTTCGTCGTGCCCAATCTAGGAAAATTGTGCTCTGTGGCAGTATGTTTTTTTTATATTATCTGTGGCGTAGGAATGAACGGTGTTTGTGGAATTTGTTCATTCATAGTTCGTTCAAACGTGGAATGAAAGAGTGAAGTAGGAAGGGTATTGACAGATAGTTCGAAATTCAATATTTTTGTTCGCCGAAAGCATATAATACAATATTGAAGTACGTATATAAGTATATTACTTTATATTCATTCAGTAAAAGAAAATATATTGCAACTTTTGATCAAATTGTGGCTCTTCCTGTTGCAAGATCGATACTCGATTAATTAACTTAATTGAGTATTTCTGATCTATTCATAGTACTAATTAATTACTATTTGAGTTGTGATGGTTATACACACATCAACAGCCTATAAGTGGCCACTGGTGACCAACGGCCTCTTCTCGCACGGAGAAGGTTTGAGCATTAAACTGTCAAACACCAAGCGGTCACCGGTGATCGCGACCTATTGTTCTTTAATTGTGTCTATAATACCGGTACTCGACGAGTTAATCACCACGCTTGCTCAATGCAACCCGCATTGCAGACTTATAATCAAAAATTATAAGCTCAGGTTTCGTCGTGATATTTGCCTACACGCACCGTTTGTCAATGGTGTCTAAATAATCTTAGAAAGTACATATCGAGGGGTAACGGGCTATTTGGTTTAAGCGACATTTTTGCAACTTTACAGGAGAGCCTTTTAAAGTTTGAAATTTCGAAAAAAAATTCGTAACAAAAACGCTTCTGCAGTTATTTGAACGGGGTAAATTGCATTGAAATTTAAATTAAATTATCTAGTTGCTGATGCTAATTCTAAATAAAGCGGACCTTTAATTACAAAGATAAATGTCGCTTAATACAATCTGCCTTTTTTTAGAGTCAGGAAAAATGATTTAAGTGACTTCATAACTACAATTGGCTACAAGGGAAAAAAATTAAGCGACAATGCACTCTATTTACAGAGTAAGCTAAAAAATATGAAGTGACGAAACCCAAAATTAATAGAAGCAAGCTATTTATCTTAACTACCAATTCAGACTAAAATGAGTGACAGGCTAATTTACTTATGTGACATATAACATTGAAATTATAACGTTTAATGTTTATGTTTATTTACATCTAAGGCGATTAATGGCTGATAAAACAACCTGGATATATCGCAATCACCGAAAATCTCAGATGCTTACATTGAATAAATAAACACAACACAATATCAAAGTATTTATTTAGAGTAATAATTACAGTTTCAATAGGAATATCGATTATATTTCAGCAAAATCAATTAAATTAATGGGTCATTTACTGAAATTGCCGTTTTGTATGAAAAAATTTAAACGATTTTTTCATGTATTTTTTATTTGTATAATCAACGTAATCACCCATGCAATCAATGCATCGTTGCCAACGCAGTGGCAGTTTATTGATGCCCTTCTTCAATCAGCTGGACGGGTAGCAACAAATTCTTCAAATGCATTTTGTACTGCCTCTCGGTTATTAAATTTTTTCCCGCCAAGAAGTTATCCAAATTCTGGAAAAAGAAGTAGTCTGGTGACTGGTGAGTAGGGTGGATGTCGGAGAGCTTCACAACCCCAGTTCTTGTAACGTGGAGGCCGTCTCTTGTGCAGCTTTAGGTCGCGCGTTGTAATGCAGGAGCAATGGAGATTAGCGATTGACCATGCTGGTTGGAGATGTGTCAGCTTCTCCATCATTGTGTTCAGTTCTTCACACTACACATCCGTAGTAATGCTCACTCCGTTTGGTAAGAATTTGTGATGAATCAGAATAGCGCGAGCGCTAGACCATCAGTGACCATCACTTTTCTAGGGGTAAGTTTTCGTTTAGGGCATGTTGTTAGGTGCTGAACTAGGATTCAACCAACATGCTAAACGCGTGTGGTTATCACACAGATTTCATTTTTCATCGGAGGTGACAATGCAAATCAAAATTCTTTCATTGTGTGTATATTGAGCAGTGCAGTGCAAGGCACTACTCGATGCATTTTTTTTAAGGGTGGAAAATCATCGAATGACTGCTCCCGCCTGGGTGAGGCGGGAAAGAGTGTCAGACTCTTACTGACTAAAAATCACCCCGTTTCTTCTCCTGCACGTCGAGCCGGAGCCCCGGTTACCCGTTAGGTTCTCCGCGACTCCGAATCGGCATCGACCCTGTTGGGCCCCATCTGTGGTGGTCTGATGGCTCTTTGAGGCGCGCGCGGAACGCGACGCCCGTACGCTCGGGTCTGTTTCTGGTCGGACGGGAGCCACCCATGCTCACCGTCCGCAGGCCCGCGCTTACGGTAACTGGAGATCGTCCCGCGATCCCCGACGCCAGGTGTGTCCTTCGCGATGGCTGGGTTGCGAGGAGCCAGCGCTTCGCTGCCTCACGCGTCCCGCCTCCTCCTTAGCTAGCATAACTGCTTCGCAAAAGGAGGAGACGGCATCCCAGTCCCCCTCGCACTGCTCGATGCATACTTAGCTCTGTTGATCATTTAGTTTGTGGGACACCCACTTATCAAGCTTTTTTACCTTGCCAATTTGACGCAAATGTACCAATATTGTTTTGACGCTAACGTCGAAAGCTGTTGCTAAATCAGCCGTAGATTGTATGTCATCAACCTCCACAATAGCCCTTAAATTGTCATTGTTGCCAAAGTCTTCGAACGACCGCGAGGTTCATCTTGAAATTAAAGTACTTAGGATTCAATTTCGATGAGCGTTTTACGTAAACACTGGCGGTGTGCGCGCGTCCCGTCTGTCTTCGGCGCACTCTGGAGTGACTGAAGCGCCAGCGCACGATAGTCCAGTTGGATGATAACGATTTTTAACACCAGGGCGATGAAATAAATATGGTATCATATGACATGATTGAAATGTACCATATTAAAACTTAGTGATTGAAAGACCGACTCGTATTTCTATGAATACTGGAAAAATGTTTCAATATTCATTATCAATGTTATCGTCTGTATAAAACGACATGCATTTAAAAAAAAATGAGGGTTAAATGGTTTATGACTAAACAAAATATCTGAACGAAAACAACTATTTGGTTTAAGTAGCACCCTGCGTAGAAAATAGAGGCAGCTAGAAATGTTTAAGAGACGTACCATGACGCATTTGGATGACGGACAAATGTTTTAAGCGACATCACACCGTGTGATTAGTGGGAAGTCAAAATGATTCAAGTTACTTGTTAATAAAAATTAGAAACAAGAAAAACGCTTTAACTCATTGACTTAATAATTAGAGATAGGGTGACTGGTTTATGTCTCGGTTATTAATATGATGGTATGGTTCAAGTACATAATTTAATAAAAAATGCGAAATCCATGTCGTTTAATACACTGCCACTTTGGAAACAACATGAAAAGAGAATTGTTTGAAACGCCAAAAAAGTGCTCCGATTTTAATGAAACCGGCATCATTCGACGGAGAAAAATTCGCTGATTCCGAATATATATCGAGGGGTAACGGGCTATTTGGTTTAAGCGACATTTTTGCAACTTTACAGGAGAGCCTTTTAAAGTTTGAAATTTCGAAAAAAAATTCGTAACAAAAACGCTTCTGCAGTTATTTGAACGGGGTAAATTGCATTGAAATTTAAATTAAATTATCTAGTTGCTGATGCTAATTCTAAATAAAGCGGACCTTTAATTACAAAGATAAATGTCGCTTAATACAATCCGCCCTTTTTTAGAGTCAGGAAAAATGATTTAAGTGACTTCATAACTACAATTGGCTACAAGGGAAAAAAATTAAGCGACAATGTACTCTATTTACAGAGTAAGCTAAAAAATATGAAGTGACGACACCCAAAATTAATAGAAGCAAGCTATTTATCTTAACTACCAATTCAGACTAAAATGAGTGACAGGCTAATTTACTTATGTGACAAATAACATTGAAATTATAACGTTTAATGTTTATGTTTATTTACATCTAGGCGATTAATGGCTGATAAAAAACCTGGATATATCGCAATCACCGAAAATCTTAGATGCTTACATTGAATAAATAAACACAACACAATATCAAAGTATTTATTTAGAGTAATAATTACAGTTTCAATAGGAATATCGATTATATTTCAGCAAAATCAATTAAATTAATGGGTCATTTACTGAAATTGCCGTTTTGTATGAAAAAATTTAAACGATTTTTTCACGTATTTTTTATTTGTATAATCAACGTAATCACCCATGCAATCAATGCATCGTTGCCAACGCAGTGGCACTTTATGATGCCCTTCTTCAATCAGCTGGACGGGAAGCAACAAATTCTTCAAATGCATTTTGTACTGCCTCTCGGTTATTAAATTTTTTCCCGCCAAGAAGTTATCCAAATTCTGGAAAAAGAAGTAGTCTGGTGACTGGTGAGTAGGGTGGATGTCGGAGAGCTTCACAACCCCAGTTCTTGTAACGTGGAGGCCGTCTCTTGTGCAGCTTTAGGTCGCGCGTTGTAATGCAGGAGCAATGGAGATTAGCGATTGACCAGTGCTGGTTGGAGATGTGTCAGCTTCTCCATCATTGTGTTCAGTTCTTCACACTACACATCCGTAGTAATGCTCACTCCGTTTGGTAAGAATTTGTGATGAATCAGAATAGCGCGAGCGCTAGACCATCAGACCATCACTTTTCTAGGGGTAAGTTTTCGTTTAGGGCATTGTTTAGGTGCTGAACTAGGATTCAACCAACATGCTAAACGCGTGTGGTTATCACACAGATTTCATTTTTCATCGGAGGTGACAATGCAAATCAAAATTCTTTCATTTGTGTGTATATTGAGCAGTGCAGTGCAAGGCACTACTCAATGCATTTTTTTAAGGGTGGAAAATCATCGAATGACTGCTCCCGCCTGGGTGAGGCGGGAAAGAGTGTCAGACTCTTACTGACTAAAAATCACCCCGTTTCTTCTCCTGCACGTCGAGCCGGAGCCCCGGTTACCCGTTAGGTTCTCCGCGACTCCGAATCGGCATCGACCCTGTTGGGCCCCATCTGTGGTGGTCTGATAGCTCTTTGAGGCGCGCGAGGAACGCGACGCCCCGTACGCTCGGGTCTGTTTCTGGTCGGACGGGGAGCCACCCATGCTCACCGTCCGCAGGCCCGCGCTTACGGTAACTGGAGATCGCCCCGCGATCCCCGACGCCAGGTGTGTCCTTCACGATGGCTGGGTTGCGAGGAGCCAGCGCTTCGCTGCCTCACGCGTCCCGCCTCCTCCTTAGCTAGCATAACTGCTTCGCAAAAGGAGGAGACGGCATCCCAGTCCCCCTCGCACTGCTCGATGCATACTTAGCTCTGTTGATCATTTAGTTTGTGGGACACCCACTTATCAAGCTTTTTACCTTGCCAATTTGACGCAAATGTACCAATATTGTTTTGACGCTAACGTCGAAAGCTGTTGCTAAATCAGCCGTAGATTGTATGTCATCAACCTCCACAATAGCCCTTAAATTGTCATTGTTGCCAAAGTTCATCTTGAAATTAAAGTACTTAGGATTCAATTTCTATGAGCGTTTTACGTAAACACTGGCGGTGTGTGCGCGTCCGTCTGTTTCGGCGCACTCTGGAGTGACTGAAGCGCCAGCGCACGATAGTCCAGTTGGATGATAACGATTTTTAACACCAGGGCGATGAAATAAATATGGTATCATATGACATGATTTAAATGTACCATATTAAAACTTAGTGATTGAAAGACCGACTCGTATTTCTATGAATACTGGAAAAATGTTTCAATATTCATTATCAATGTTATCGTCTGTATAAAACGACATGCATTTAAAAAAAAAATGAGGGTTAAATGGTTTATGTCTAAACAAAATATCTGAACGAAAACAACTATTTGGTTTAACACGTTAACTGCCACTGAAAAAGTGCACATTTTCTGTTCAGGCCATGGGGGACAATGTTGAGCGACACTGAAACTTTCCGTTCAAGCCGCGTCTGACAATGTTGACCGCGCGTCAGGCCTATGTTCAAAACCCTCTATTGCGCCAACGGACAGCATTATCGAGATAATTCGCTTATAATGTGACCCGCGCGGCCCTTTAGTTTATCCTACATAGCTTGGTTTTTAAATGAAAGAAACACTTAGAAAAAAAAAATGGTTTTGAAACGCATTACTCTTGACAAATGAAATCACTTATAGTTTAGAGATTATAAGTAAATAAAAAAAACGTTTGTTACAGAAAAAAATGTTTAATCAATTTGAGCCTCTTAAATGTAATTAAAATAAACTTATACGAAAACAAAACTTAAAAGCTTATCGTAGGCAAGACAGGTACCATACTATATAATTGTTTTCCGCTAATGGATTTTTGTGAAACATTCAACACAAAGATAAGGTTTATCTGGACAGTTGACACAGAAGGTGTTCACTTTTTTAGTTTTGTTTTTAGCGATTAAACGTCCATGGGTAGCTACCATATTCTTATAACATTGTTGGCATGCACGGCGGGATTTACTTGTAGGTCCTTCCTTTTTCTTCAATTGGTGCTTTACTCTTTTCGTTCTTTGATTTGATGGAGTATCATTAGTATCGAAATCTACAAAACTCTTCATAATTTCTTTTCTGAACTCAAGTACTGATATCTTCTTTCTAGCCACGCTTTGATAAAGAATTAAAGCATTTACCATAGCTGTATTTAAAAGTATATCTATGCCTAGTTTTTTGTACCATTTGATGCTCTTCCTTAGAGGTGTTTGATAAGCTGTCATTTGGTCGGATAAATCTACTGCACCCTTGGCTTTATTATAATCCAGGACTATTTTAGGTTTAGAGGTTTGTTTGCCATGTTTGATGATACTTTGGAATCGCACTGAATGTTTAGTAGAGAGAACCAATACGTCTCGTTTATCCCTCCATCTCAATACAGTGATTCCATCGTTACTTTCTTTAGCTATATATTGCCCTCTTTTCAATTTTGTAGAAACAATTTCTTTTGGAAAATGTTTGCGATTCTTCCTTAAAGTGCCAACTAAATGCGTTTCGTTCTTTAAAAGTTCTCTAGCTAATCCGACGCTTGTGTACCAATTGTCGGTATATAGAGTATGCCCTTTATTTAACAAGTCCTCGCATAGGGCCATAACAACCTTCATAGGCGTAGTATTGACTTCGTCGTTCTGTTTGCCAGCATAAATGCTAAGTTTGTATGTGTACCCGGGCAAAGTACATAGTTTGAATAACTTAATCCCATACTTATGGCGTTTTTGCTTATTGTATTGCCGGAATATAATTCGCCCGCGAAAAGGTATCATACTCTCATCTATACATAAATCTTCTCCAGGAGTGTAAGCTTTTTTAAAATTTGCATTCATTACTTCTACCAGGTCTCTGACTCGGTGTAAACGATCGGTCGTATTCTCTTCATCTTCTTGTGAAAAATGAAGCATTGCGAGTAAAAGCTCAAATCTATTGCGAGACATAATAGTTCGCGGAAATTGCTGTCCAATGATTTTATCTGTGGTCCAGTAATCAGCTATTTTCGGAAGCCTTACTATACCCATGTATAAAATCAGCCCAAAGAATTTTTTTATTTCAGTTAGGTTAGTAGGGACCCAGCCACGAATGCGCGCTGCTTTCGAAGCTTCATTAGACAATGTGATTCTATTAAAGGCATAGGCGTTAGTGCATAAAACAATTTTATTTAAAACCTCATCCGTCACCATAAGCGCAAAAAAATCAGCTGGACATTTTTTTAACATAGTCATGCGTAAGTTGAGATTCATTCCAGGAAACTCAGTAAAAGCAATAACTCTGCGCTGATTACCTTTAGGGTCAGTCCATGTTGAAGGCGGCAAACTTCTGCTTAGGTCTTGGATGGCACGGTTGGTTTCAGCATCACTGTCTTCGCTTTCCGATTGTATAACTCGACGTCGCTTCGAATGAGTAGGCTGAATATTATCTTCTTCATCGGAACTTAAATGAAGACTTCTATTCAGCAAATCGAACTCGATATTTTCGATCTGCGTTATATCTTCTTCCGTTATGTCAAAGTCGTCAAAACTATCCTTGTCATCCATAACGATTATAGTAAAAACTCAAAAACACCTCGTAAACAATAAATTAAATTTACAATGTAATGTGCACGTCACTAATCGGAGATAACGACTGCGTCACTGCGAGCGCCAACGCAATGAGAATGAGACAACTCGGCGTATGCGCGGGGAAGGAGTCGCGGGCGGCGGTGGGGGGCAACCTGACCGCGCGGCTCTATTTAACGAATTTTTGATTTTTCGTCCAGTGAGGCCATGGGGGTCAATGTTGTGCGATGCGTAATAACGAATAATAAAGGTATAAAATCATTGTGTTTTCATTAATACACGTTATTTCAATATATAAGGTGGCTAAATAATGAATAAAAAGTATATGTGAAAAATTATAAAAATGAGGAATTTTACTTAGCCTGATAGCGTATATGAGCATCGGACAACATTGACCGCGTTGGCAGTGAACGTGTTAAGTAGCACCCTGCGTAGAAAATAGAGGCAGCTAGAAATGTTTAAGAGACGTACCATGACGCATTTGGATGACGGACAAATGTTTTAAGCGACATCACACCGTGTGATTAGTGGGAAGTCAAAATGATTCAAGTTACTTGTTAATAAAAATTAGAAACAAGAAAACCGCTTTAACTCATGTTGACTTAATAATTAGAGATAGGGTGACTGGTTTATGTCTCGGTTATTAATATGATGGTATGGTTCAAGTACATAATTTAATAAAAAATGCGAAATCCATGTCGTTTAATACACTGCCACTTTGGAAACAACATGAAAATAGAATTGTTTGAAACGCCAAAAAAGTGCTCCAATTTTAATGAAACCGGCATCATTCGACGGAGAAAAATTCGCTGATTCCGAATATATATATAACTCAATATCGCCCAAAATGTCGCTTAAACCAAATAGCCCGTTACCCCTCGATATATAACTCAATATCGCCCAAAATGTCGCTTAAACCAAATAGCCCGTTACCCCTCGATATATGTCGTAGGATAATTTGATACTTCGAATCTTTGCGGAAATCCTAGGGGTTTTGCGAAAACGCGGATAATTAGACATAGGCGAAAAATTATCAAATCTTACTGGACAAAGTCAGGATTTTTGCGAAAATACTCGTTACTATAGTAAGATTTGATGTGCTCAACACTGATTGGCTACAATTTTGCTGGCTGACTTCTATTTGGTTCCTAGTTTGCCGATGATTAACTTCAAGTATTGTATCATAGAGTTATGAAGGTTTAGAATAGGTGAGAAAGGAATATCGTAGCCAATCAGTGTTGAGCACATCAAATCTTACTATAGTAACGAGTATTTTCGCAAAAATCCTGACTTTGTCCAGTAAGATTTGATAATTTTTCGCCTATGTCTAATTATCCGCGTTTTCGCAAAACCCCTAGGATTTCCGCGAAGATTCGAAGTATCAAATTATCCTACGACATATACATATAATTCGCCAAATGTCACATTGGTACTTGCCGTTGGTAGGTTTCGAACCCGCAATCTCATGCATGAGAAGTGGGCATTTTAAACCTCCGGGCCACCACGACGATTATAACACCCATTTAAAGAAGGTCATCCCACATTTAACTCGTCGAGTACTGTATTTATAGACACAATTAAAGAACAATAGGTTGCGGTCACCGGTGACCGCTTGGTGTTTGACAGTTTAAAAAGCGCACTAATCTTTAATACCTACTTCAATCACAATACGCTTACCTAACAATCATCCAAATCCCGAAAACCATTTTCCATTCCTAAGACGATTAACTACACACGTAACATAACCAAAGATATTAAAACCATAACCTAACACCAACCACTTATCTCATTACTAATCATACCCCATAACCGGCCGAGGACATTCCCAAAAATCGTCGTTCAACCCTAAAACACCGCGGCGAGAATACTTACACGCACGGAGTATAAATTAGAGCAATTTTCGGTATTTCTTTTCTCCTCAAAAGATAATAGGCGCCCCTCTAGTGGGATATAAGAAAGCTCCACAGGATATTCGGATATTCGTCCGGGAAAATTGCAAGGGACTTGTAACTGAACGGTTTTTTATCGTAAAAATCGAAAACATTAGAGGCGTAATCGCTTAACGAGAGGTATTTTGGTAATCCATAGGGAACGCCTCTTCTGAATAGTCTTGAGGTAGGATAATAGAATTGGTTTATGCTTTTGTTGAGGTGTCTTCGTACGAATACAGAGTAAGGCGAATTTGTAGCGTTTTGTTTTTTTGTTTGCGTGTTTATTGTCGATAGTCGATGTGTGTTATAGATGCTAAATAAATAAATATTCGTTTGTTTTACTAATCACAAAGAATAATTACTAACGACAACTAAAACAATCCACTTATTCTTTTGTTTATTCACTTAAATGTTTAGTATAATCAAGACAATTGATGAATGTCAATTTAGTTATGCCTGGCAGCTGCCAATAGGGTTTTGAATACATGCCTTAAACTGTCAAACACCAAGCGGTCACCGGTGACCGCGACCTATTGTTCTTTAATTGTGTCTATAAAACCGGTACTCGACGAGTTAAGTACTATTTCTTTTCTTATGAATAACTTAAAGTAAGAAAACAAAAACTAATCGTTACTTACGAATTTCAATCAAATGTCACTGCAATCTAAGCCATATTTTGATACCGGCAGGGTGACAAATGTGTTCTACATTTATCACCATCCCTTTCGTTCCCATGAACGTTGAAATTCATGGAAACTGATTAAAGAATTACACATTTGAATGAGACCAAATACGAGCGCTCTCTTATAAATCCTCGTGCGTTGTGTTTCGTTGTGTGAGTGAGGTTGCTGGAGGCACAATTGCGGCCCTCCCCAATCTCCTCAAATCCTCAACAATCCTCAACAATCCTCAAATTCGTAATCCCCAAAAATCCAGTAACACGCTTGTAACGCCTCTGGTGTTTCATATATCCATGGGCGACACAGATTGCTTACCATCAGGTGATTCATTTGCTTTTTTACCGGCTTATTCCATAAAAAACCGAAACTTTTAAACTCCTCCTTTCTCCATCTTCTTTCTTCTCCTTTTCAAAGAACGTTGCCTCACTAAGATGTTCTCCTGTGTCATAGAAGCATTTACAAGGATACAATTTCACATATGACACTCAGACCCGAAACACCGATTTGTTGGATCACGCGAACAGTTGCTCCATGCGGGAATCGAACCCGCGACACGTTGCGCGAAACTGGTTGTCTAGCCACCTCACGTGCAGTCAAAAAGATGCCCAGCCATTTCCAGGCCTTTAAGAGAAGTCAAGCAGTTGACCATCATGAGCCATTTGATATTGATTTTAACTCCAAACGTAGATATTAAAGCCACATCTCAGACTATACATACATAGCACAGATATGTCAGTAGTACAAGTGACGGCTATCACGAAACACGGGAATAATTGGATAACAGCGCGGTCGCACTGTGATGAATGTGTTGGCCTACTGCCAGATATGTACCAATACATATTTGCTGTGGTACTGACACGTTATTGCATTTTTATTGCAAATGTTACTCACATTATTGCATGTATTGTGTATTAAGATGTTGGGAATGGTTTTCATTTATTGTTTATGTAATGTCACATTAACTTACTTAGTTCTTTATAGGAATACTAGTTTCTGTACGAAACCTCGACAACGACCGCGACCGCGAGTACCCATTTTCAACCGACTTAAAAAAAAGTTCTCAATTCGACTGTATTTTTTTATTTTTTTATTTTTTTTTAATCTTTGTTATTCGATTACTCGACGACGCCTGGATCGATTTCAAAATTTCTTTTTTTGTTTGAAAGGGTAGGCTTGTCATTTGGTCCCATTGTCATCAAGTCAGGATCTGATGATGGAATCCCAGGGTAACTGAGGGGAACTGTTAAAAATTATAGGGATGACTAGTGCATTTGTTATTTTCTCCCCGTTACTGTTCGTGATTTTCGGTAATTATTAAATAAATGTATTGAATAAAATAGAGGTAGTATCCTATGTCCATCTCCTGGTTCTAAGCTACCTCCCCACCAATTTTCATCCAAATCGACTAAGCATTTTCTTGAGTTATCAATTGTGTAACTAACACGACTTTCTTTTACATACATTTATAGATATAGATTTGACAGTGGATTTATAACCACATAACTTGAGTAACAAGAATGTGACTAGTAATTTTTTTATTGCGTGGCTAAATATTTTATAAGTATCTTCTAATATTGAGTCTCAGAGGAATCAGGTTTTTAGTTTTAAGAGCGTTAATATTGGTTTTTATCACAGTGTTTTAGCGTCACCATTGTCATCCGACGCTAGAAAATTGTGTAGTTTAATTATTTTGTGTTTGAGCTTAAGGGCTAGTTAAGAATTTTATATTCTATAATAGGGCTGACATTTTCCTCTAAGGAAAAAAGCTCTTCTTATGAAATAAAGATTTCAAAAAAGTAGGTATTAAGAAGACCTACTCTGAAAATGTAAATCATGGATCGTATCATCTTATCGTCTCATTTGTCAAGCAAGCAAGTAACATGGGTTCTTGTTTCAAACGCATGCATACAATTATGAGTCTTATCGACATTCAGTTTCAAAAGCATTTCATTCAGAAAAAAGCAGTTTCATTTGTATCCGTAGAGTATTTTTAAGAAAATAAAGATTTGTTATTATTATTATTACATTATATAATTATGAACTTGTAACTACAAAAAACAAACAATAATTATGATTTTGACCAAATGTTAATTTAATTTAATATTTAGATTTTGTAACTAATTGTAACGAACAACAAATTCTTGTTTCTGAGTTCCGGAGTTGAACCCGTAGCACAGTGACAAATCTTTTAATTACTATGCTGTTAAAACTTTATTTAGAATTCATATTTTTTTCGGAAAAAGCTGAGTTTTCAGCTACTACTTATTTGTATATTTTTTGTATCACAAACCTCATCAGATAGATATAGGTATGTACTGTACAACTCATTTGTATTTCGTTTAGAGAATAAATTCAAATTACCATTTTATATTTCGCCATATACCTACTAATACACTTCATAATTTAAACTTTCGAATTTAGAACAATTAAAAACAAACTCTCAAACTGCCAGCGGATAACCAAACACAAAAAAAAAATTACCAATAAATTCTTTTCCACATTTGAAATCAGTGCATTTTAAAATCGCATAATGTACTGCGATGCAGGTCGACACAGAGTGGGTAGTTTGGTAGAGGAAGAGAGGGTTTCCCTGTACCACTGCTGTAAAGAAAGATTTTTACGGTTTTGCGGGGCGTTGAGGGGTTGAAAGACGTATATCCTTATTTGCCGGGACGTGACCGCAACCTTGCATTCTAAAAGGATCCTTAAAGCGAATTAAGTAGGTATATATTTAATTAATTATTTTAAGTAGGTCATGTTGATATCATCGTCATTTTGAATAGCTTTCAAAGAACTCTAAAGAGGTGTGGCAGTTTGACGTAAGGGTGATCGAATTTCGAAATTCCCAGACGTACTTAACCAACCAAGATATGTTTGGGTACACCACGGCCTATCACTCAGTGTAATGAACACCTTATTACACTAAAATATTAAACTCATTATTTAATAACCAACGTATGTAGTCAAAACAAATAAAAAGCACACATACTCACCTCGTGAGCTCTACTACAGCAGAAAGTTGGAAATAACATGATAACTTCATAACACAATTTTTATCCTGCAAACAAACTTTTCCGCGACCTAAATTCGTTTGAATGAAGTAAACAGGCAATAAACTTGAATATTTTATTAAATAAAACTCAACAATAACATAAAAATGAAACAATGTTTTGTTACAACTTTAAGAACCCATGCATCTATTTTATATTTGTTATGAATGAGAGAGACAAGAGATTTAAACACACTTCTGATTGTATAATGCGGTTATTTGTAGATTTAAATAAATAGTTAACGTAATTTTAGGCTAAATAAATTAATAAGCAAAACGTGTACAAACTAATGCACATAAAACGCTCTTTTTATGTAAAAGACGCAATGTATCATGTGTACACTCTACTATTACAATTAATTTTATTTATACTCACAATAATTTCAACGAATAATAAAAATAATTTTGCTTCGTTCGTCCAACACAAAAATCAAAATTAAATGTAAAACCAAAATGTTGTTTAAACTTAGAACAACAAACATCGAAGTTCGTTAAACGTTAAAAAACAAAATGGATTCACTATTCGATATTTGAATTTTGAGTTCATTAAACAGCAAAACAATTTTTATATTTCGAACAATATAAATAAATGCTAATGAAATAGTAATTTATTATTTTACTAAACTTAATTTTGAAGAATTTATTAGAACAAACTGAAGCAGAAATGCATTGGTGTAGTTTTATGTTAAAGAGCTAAGACTAGCGACAATCATGTCTCCATTGACTAGGTTAGAACAAAATCAATAATTCATAAGATTTATCACAATATCGCGCAGTTTCTCAACACAAGTGATTCAAATGAAACGAGAAAGATAAATAATTGAAAACATGCGGTTTAGTACGTATACAAGGCCCGTGTAAAAATGTATTTACATTTGAAAGAGAAAATTAATTACAGACGAGATACAGAGTTGAAAGACCTAGCTTACAATTTACAATAACTCTCATTCGATTCGTTTTGACCTATACACGCCACTTTTAAACATTCGCTTCGTGAATAATCGCTAAGAATTCGGTCTACAGAATTTTAGGATTATCGTTAAAGGACTTTTAGTCTACTTACAGATCTCAAAATCACATTCTCAATTTACATAAATAGAATATTTCTTACAGACGATGTTTTATATCTTTCAAGTAAATTAATATTTATAAGAGCTTAAATTAAAGTTAGTCCTAAGTGATTTAATTCTCTGTGCCAGTGATCCATTGCAGGTACTTGAAGGATCTCGACTGAAGAGGACTGGCGCGGGCTTCCCGGTACACGCGTTGCTGGTAAGAAACCGGTTGCTCTCTGAAAATAGCAAACATCGAGGTTATTTCGAGATACGCTTCAGTTTCAGCTCTGAAATGATTGGCATTTGAACGAATGCTGGAAGCTTTAGTTGCTAAATCTTGCCTTTAAAATGATAGTCAATGTTTTTGGAATCAGGAATACATTCCAGTGTGACATTTGAAACCAATCTTTTCTTGTTTTTTTTTTAAAGAAATACATATAAATAAGCACACACATAACTTCACGCCAACATTTTATCCCCGAAGGGTTAGGCAGAGGAGCACAGAAAGGCAAGCATTCTTTAGATTTTTTTTTAAATAAGCATTCTGTGGATAATGTTGTATCTTTCAATTCATATAAGTCTTCTTGATACAGTCTTACCTAGGTTCAGCTGAAGCACGGGCGTGATACGCGGGCACGTTCGGGTTATGGTAGCCAGCGTGCGGCGCCGGCGTCGTCAGCGTGTGCGCCTGTACGGGCGCGTGCTCTGCCGGCGACTGGTAGCTGTTCGGGTTGTATCGGTCCACCGACACTCCTCGGGTCCTCTCAGGAATCGGCGCATCCAAAGTCTTACCTAAAGTACTCAACGGCCTGCCTCTACCTAAAGTGTTAGTCTTCGGCCACTCTTGAGTTACATACTCTGATTCGAAACTTCTTTCGCGCCAAGAACGCGGTCTTAATGTCTGACTCCACGATGGAGTGGGGTTATAGACTACCGACGGATTCTTTGTAAACTTCGCTTCAGTTTCCCATGGCGGCTGGACGTTCGTTTGCTCCGTGGTAGTAGTTTGCGACGTTTTCTCAGTAAACTCCCTAAGCTCCCTGCGCCATTGCGGCTCAATGTCTTCCGTTGGTTCATAGTTATCGTAGTAATACTGGGGGGAAGGATCAGGTTGAGGCTGGTACTTGGTCTCCGTGGGGATGTATGTAGACTCTGGTACACTAATGTACCGTCTTTCGTATTCGCTGTAATATGTCTTGCGACCTGGAACCGACCTGGGTGGTTCCGACACAGATGCAGATCTAACAAAGGACTGATTTGGTGCTGGTGGTATGTAGGAGATTGGAGCAGGTTTGGTGAACTTAGTAGCCGGTGGTGGTTTCCAACTCTGAGTAGGAATGGGACTTAACGCTGATGTTTGCGGTAGAGGGGCGGGTTTGTAGTATACTTGTGAAGTGTTATTGACAGATGTGTAGCTGGAGTCCTGCTCCCATGGAGGAGGAACGTAGCCTGAGGAGTACTGCTGTGAAGATTTCTGATAGCTGTCTGATGTTTCTTTGTTTTGATAAGAGTACTGAGTGGATGGCGAGGTGTTCTGTTGTGTTTCGTTGTTGGATATCCACGAGGGTGTGGGTGTGTATGTAGAGTAGCTTGACGGCGCCCTTTCGGGAGCGGGTTCAGAGAAAGAGTGTTGGTACTGGGGTTGGGGCGCAGGGGGTTGTTGGTATTGGGGTTGAGGAGTAGATGGTTGGTACTGCTGGGAACGAGCCTGATATTGTGGTTGGGGTTGTGCTTGGAATTGGGGTTGCGGCTGATACTGCTGTTGTGGTTGCGGTTGAGATTTAGGCTGAGTCCAGGGCTGGCTGGTCGGCGTAGGGGTCGTAGATACGTTATTGTAAATAAGGCTCTGATTTTGTTGATACCATTTTTGGTCACTGGTGATAGAACTCGGTTTTACATTACTGACAGTAAGGACTTCAGCTCGTGGTTCATCTGTATATTGAGGCTGGTCGTTAGATTGATTATTACCGTATTGATAGACGTCTGTAGGCAACTGACGTTCCATGCTAAGCCTTTCCAGAAGAAGGCTGTGACGTCTTTCAGTAGTTGGCTCAGGGGCGTACACAGGCTGATAAGGCCTAGCTGGCAGAGGAGAAGTGGAAATTCTATCTATGCTAGGAGGTGGGAAGTATGTCTTGACAGTAGGTATACCTTGTTGAGTCACATTTTCGTAATTACGATCTAAAATTTTTGTAGTGCGGTTCACAGTGACAATGTTTTCAATTTTGTTGTATTGCGTTTGGGTACTGAGTCCACTGGAAGGATCGATTGTGCTTCTTATAATTTCTGTGTTTTCTGTATGGGTTTTAGAAATTAATGGGGTGCTTCCAATAGGTTTGATCTCAACATCTTCTACTTTATCAAGTGGAATGGATGGTTCCCTTATAGGTATGTTGTATTCTTTCTGGGGTGCAGGCTCAGGTTTCTCTTCTTTGGATTCTGACTTAGATTCTTCACTGGACACCACTTCTACTTTGATCACCTTTTCTTCAGGTTCTTTTGAAGTTTCCACAGACTCTTCTGCGGATTTTTCAGGAACAGCTTCACGTTCTTCTCTGATGTCCTCTTCAACTTCTTCTTCTTCATCTTTCTTCTCATCTTTTTTCTCATCTTTCTTTTCTTCTACTTCAGTCTCGTTGCTCACTTCTACTGTGGTCTCTACTTTTTCCTCTGACCCTTCATTTTCTTCTTCCTCCTCCTCCTCCACCGATTCTTCTTGTTCATCCGACTTGGGAGGTGGTGCTTGAACTTCTTCTTTCTTTACTTCCTCCTTTTTAACTTCTACTTCCTCTACTTCTTCAGAAGATTCAACTGCTTCTTCGTCTTCTTCTTCTTCTTCTTCCTCTTCTTCTTCTACTTGTTTCTTTGCTTCCTGTGGTGCTGGCTTCGGTTTTTCTTCTGATTCTTCCTCTAATTCTTCCTCAACTTCTTCCTCTTCTTGTTCATCTTCTTCAACGTCTTTTGACTCAGCTTTAGGTTCTGGTGTAGGTTGTTTTTTCAAACCCACTAACACTGGTTCTGTTTCTTCTACATCTTCTTCTTCTGCTTCCTCTTCTTCTGGTTGATCTACTTCAACAGATTGTTCTTCTTTAGGAGAGTCTTGTATTACTACCACTTTTTTAGTAGATGTCGTTGTTGATTCTGATCTTTCTTCTGTGGTTATAACATTGTCTTTAGAACCATTTTCCTTAGGTTCAGTAATCTTAGCCGTTACTGTGACTGTTTCAGGTTCTTTTGACTCTTCATTGACCTCTTCAATTTCTCCTTCTTCCTCTTCTTCAACTTCCTCTTCATATTCTTCTTCCTTGGGAATTATTGTGGTCTCAGTTTTAGTTCTGATTTCTGTTCTTCCGTCAATAGTCGTCCTTGTTGTAGTGGTTTTAACTTCTTCAACAGAGCCATCTGGCAAGACTTTCTTCACAACTTCCACGTTAGTCTCAGTTTTAGCTGCCGATTTTTTTGTTGGCAATTTCACAGTCATTTCAGCCTCATTGTTTGCATCACCATTCTGGTTTCCATTTTGTTCCTCAACTTTGTTTTCTTTCTTAAGTTGTTTCTTGACAACTTTGACTTCTTTCTGAAAATGAAATAAACAAAATTAAAGTCAATATTCACAGACACTTAGTATTTTTGACTTTTTAGTATTCTTATTACAAACAACAAATAAAATATATAAGATTGGTCAACGTGTGCATAACAATAAATATAATAATAATAATTTAAAACGAGTAACAAAACATTTAAACTCACTAGAGTTTGTTAGTATGTTCTCTATAGATCCGTAATGTTGTATAGTAAATATGTATAGCATACAACGAAAACACACATATAGATATAGACATAATAAGTATACAGTAATTTTAATTGAACCTGTTCATCTTCAGTTGCCACGTTTTCTTCAACAGGCTCTATAACTATCGGTGGAGGAGATTTAGCTGAAGTCACTTCAGATATCGGTTTAATTGTCAAGTCTAAAATCGGTTCATCACTTTCAATAACAGGTACTTTGTCTTTTTCTTCACTAATTTCCAACTTTGGTAACTGTTCAGAATGTTCGGTTGCACTAAGTTTCGGTTGTGCGCGGAAATATTCGGCCTCGTAACTAATTTCCGGAAGTACCGGCGCTGTATATCCGTCGCTGCCATAATTCGTTCTCGGTAAACTGCACGAATTTACGGCCGGAGAGTTATACTCAAACATAGAAACAGGTCTGTTATTGTTTATTTGCGGATACGTTGGCGTATATTTACTATTATTATTAAACGTATCATTGCCATCAAGTCTCGTGTTGTTTACTACAGGTGCTACTACTCTCTGCACTGGAGTCTCTCTCGGTTCAGGGTGACTTCTAGTTCTAAGTAAACTTTTTGGATTCGCCGGCAAATTAAAAGTAGGAAACACTTGAACTGGCAAACAATTGAAGTTCGGTAGTGCCACAGGAGCCGACGTATTTGACTGTGGCTGTACCGGCTGCACAGGTACTTCAGGAACCCCTTGATTCATCGCATTCCTCATTAACCGTTTCGCCATACGCTCAGACTTGATCTCTGAGAGGTCGAGCCCGCCCGGGGTGTACGTGAACGGCTTTCGATCCCGGCTCATTGCGCCGTATAGCGCTGACGGAGGATTCATTTCACTGAAATAAGTTTTCTTTCGTTACTCCAAAGCCAATAACATTTATCATAAAGTTTACGATTTAGACATTATATATGTAATATAATTTTTAAAACGTTAAAAGCTCGGGACGCGTTTTGGCAAATTGACAAAACAAGAAAATAGATACGAGGTACTCACGAGGTCTGATGTTCACCGCAAAATGTTATATGTATTTACTTCCTACGTTGCAGTGAATAGCAGATCTTGGGCGCGTATTTGTTTATCCAGCGAGCACATTTATATCCGACACTGAAGGTAGCACACTTGTCGTAGATCAATTTTCACATCACAACTTTCAGGAGACGGATCACTTATTTTTGTGACGGAACATGCAGATATTAATCTGGTCGCAGCGGTTAAATATAGCGCGGGTGTAGTAAATGAGCCGGTACATTTGAATCCGGGAGGTGGTGCGCGCGGTCGGCGCGTACGCCGCCTGCCGCCTACTGCCGTCTGCTCCGCCGCCGCCATGTATTTTCGTACCGACCCCAATAACGGGCGCCTTGTCTACAATTTGTCTTGAGCAAATCGTCAAAACAACATCCATAATACTTCCGACAGATTCGCGATTATTATTTATTGCAATCCTGCGACTCCATTCATCCGCAATGCAGCTACCGTTCATCTTATTTGTACCATTACGATTGCATCACGACCGATCACTGGCGTGGGCCGCGGCCGAATTCTCACCGCTTTATATTTCATCGCGTAGTTCATCCACCTTTGCGAACACTGTGATATGACATTGTCCTATTTTTCTATTTTAGTTTTCCGCATTTCAGAAAAGTTTAAAATTAAAAAGTTGATATTTTATTTCTGTAATTCAGTGTACTTGCTCTGTGAAAGGATTCAACGCGGATGTACAATTTGTTTTACAATAAACTTGTTACATTTTTCTCGCGTCTTTCTTTAACAGGCGGAGCATAGTTTTGATGTCGAGAGCAAAATATTTATATAAATGCAGCTTTATCCCGAGATTTACAGCCGACAGCGGTTGCTCGTCCAAATATCACCCCGCTATTAATGTTGGCTCTAAACCAAAACTTTCTGGTTCGACATTGCTTACATTTGCTACTGAATCGATTGCTATTCACACATATTCAGAATATTGGCTCTATTAGATATTTACATTATTTCGTTTCGCTGCGTTACTTGGAGTTGCAAGTGCATTCGTAAATTTTATTTGCATAGGAATTGCTTTTTGGTTGTGTTAATGTGGGCGACACAATTATGTTTGTGTGGAATGTGTTTGATGAATAGCTCGATCATCTATTTCAAATGTGGGCAGTAATGGTTCGGATGTATTGGTCGTTTTGCCTCGTATGGTTGCAGCTCGGTGTAAACAGAGTCAATTTGAGTGTCTTTTAAAGAGTTGTCAAATAAAAGGAACATAAATCCGAAAAGCTTTCGCTGGGGCTTCGTGTCGGGAATAAAGTTCATGGCTTTAAGTGGAATGCCGTTAAGTTGAGCTCAGAGGAGTCATAGGGTCTAATGAAGAATAATGTTCTGCAACTTCTGTTAATACGCGGTTGTGAATTTACAGTTCTTGTTTATGCTTTCTTGCTGTTTATTTGTTTTGTAAAGGATTCTTTCCATTGTATTAAAAGACCTGTTTATTTATTTTTGCCACTATTTTTCATTTGTTTCTGTCTGTCCTTTTTAATTGAAAAACTGTTTTCTTTACGTTCTTTTCTTGAGTTTACCAAAAAGGTTTCTTTTAGGTTTTCTTTTGTTGTGTAACTTTTCAACCATAATGACTATTGCCAGTAATGTATCTTTCAAGTTTGAAATTTAATCGAACGTAATTAATAGACCCATTTTCAATTACGTCAATTAAAAATAAAAACTAATTATCTTTCTTGTTTTTTCTTCTCTTCATTACAAAAATATATACACAAATCCTGTAATATGATTATCTTGTAATTTATTGTTCAAATCGTATATAATTTATCACGTATTAAAAATCACACAGCATAGTATGATACTCGACTAACAATGACCTGAATTTCAGAGCTATGAAATCAATTTCTTGTATACTTAATGTTGACCTATATTAAAATATTCCGTTGCCTTGTAAAATTTTAAGTATGCATTATAATAAATTACTGTCATAAAACTATACACTCTATGATATTATTATTATTATACTGCAATGCAGAGATTTAAAAGATTTACGATCTTTTGATGACATGACAAAGTTTTATCTAGTAACAAGACTGTTTAGACCAACCTCTCCTAAACTTTAAGGAACCTCTAAGCTAAGATAGGTGACTTTTAACATCATATTGATTTTCACCAACCTACAAGTGACCAAGTGCAAGTACCATTATGATTGAATTTTTGTAACATTTTTAAATGAAAACAACTTCATTATGCCTTTATAGATATAGTTTACAGACAGACATACCACCGAATACTGAAAGACTACTCAACTTTAAGTTATATTTAAATATCGTGCCATGTCTGTGATTTTGCAAAGAATTTGTAGTGACAGAACTATACTTACATAACATCATGCCTTTTATCCCCGAAAGGGTAGGCAGAGGTGCACATTATACCACTGTACAATGTAACACCCACTTTTCACGACTTATATTATGAGTCCCATGTAATAGGGGGTGAGCCTATTGCCATATACCGGGCACATTTCCAGACTCCGTGCTACTACTGAGAATATTTAAAAAATCCAGTAATACTTTGTCCGCCCCGAGAATCGAACCCGAGACCCCTTGCCCAGCAGTCGCACTTACGACCACTCGGCCAACAAGGCAGTCATTAAAACTACAGTACCCACATATAATCTTAATGTATTGGCCTAACTATGTATCGTTTATTGATTTATTTGGCAGGGGAGTAAGTTATTTAAATAGTCATAATTCATTACTACGAATGCAAAACTATGTCTATAATATGTATTTTCCATTGCATAGGTACTCGCTTTTCCCTACTTATGTTATGAACTCCATACAAATGTGGAACACGACCAACACTATCATATGACAAATCAGTTCTTATAGACAATTGGCATTTAAAAATTAGTCAAATAAGTAAATCTATGATAGATAAATCTATGTACAATTCTACCTAAACATACAATACTAACAATGACATTCGACAAATTACTTCGAAACGATTATCATTTAATGTTTTTCCTTTCTATTCACACATTCAATAAATAAGAGGTTCCTTTGTTTATTAGGCAAAGTATTTTTGCTCGGTACGTAATTATTAATATACCATCACGCCTTTTATACCTGAAGCAGTAGACAGAGGTGCATTACGGCACTTGATACTATTTCTTTGTTGTTCGTATTACGTAGTTTTTAAAAATGTAATTTATAAATAATTTTTTTTTTTCTTTTATAGCATAAGCCGGTAAACGAGCAGACGGATCACCTGATGGTAAGCAATCCGCGCCGCCCATAGACACTCGAAATACCCGAGGCGTTAAAAGTGCGTTACCGGCCTTTTGGAAATTGGGAATTTGAGGATTGTGGAGGATTCGGGGATTCGGGAGACGGGGACTAGGGAGGGGGGTAAATGGGCCTCCGGTAACCTCACTCACACAACGAAACACAACGCAAGCGTTGTTTTACTTCGGTTTTCTGTGAGGCCGTGGTATCACTCCGGTCGAACCGGCCCATTCGTGACGAAGCGTGGCTCTCCCACACTTAAATAATAAATAAATATATGGTAATGAATACTGTTTCAAACCAATAATTTAACGTTAGTCCATACAACCATAGCACCATAGAACAGTGGCTTATGTTTAACATTACCTTCAGTCAAAACGTTCAGGAAATGTGACGTCAAACTTCACCACATTCATTTAACACTAGGCCAAAGTCGCAATTAATTTTATTAATTAATATTATCAATATATCAATTTTAATTAATTATAGACACATAGTTTTGCATTCGTAGTAATTAATAATGACTATTAAAATCGCTTTCCCCTGCCAAATAAATCAATAAACGATACACAGTTTGGCCAATACATTAAGATTATGTACTGTAGTTTTAATTTATTGAAGTAGATTAGTCTTTATATAACACTAGCTTTTACCCGCAGCTTCGCTCGCGTCACAAAAGGATAAAGAGTAGCCTATGTGACATATACCATTACATACAGCGCTATCTATACCAATATTTTTGGACCCCAATGGACCCCATCGAGGATAAAAGGCGTGATGTTATGTTTGATATGAACACACTTCACTTTTTTCTTCACTTCACTTTCACACATGAAATTAAAAATATCTTATTTACCATTATAAAACTGATGAGTTTGTTTGTCTGTTTGTTTGAACGCGCTAATCTCTGAAACTACTAGATCTTCGAAACATTATTTTTGTGTTGGATACTGTATTTATCAAGGAAGGCTATAGGTAAGCTATAAAACATCACGATGCGACCAATAGGAGCTGAGCAGAGCGGTTGAAACTGCGCGGATATAGTTCCAATATACCTCTTCGGAGATTTAAAAACATGCTAGTATATTAGAGACCTAGTATCAATTACTATTTTGGGAAATCTCTAAAATATGGTAACACCAATAGTATAAAAGATCAAAAATCTTTTGACAATATTTTTATTATTGGACTGAAACTGTAAATATGGCCGTTTACCAAAATACACATGAACTTAACACTTTAATTCACATTAATTTTAATCTATTATTAATTAGTATTAAAACGATTCATTGAATTAAAATAATTTTAACGGATCATCCATAGATTGAAAAGTTTTATTTGTTTGGAATTTAAATACTTTAGGCACTAGATTGCACATTACGGCACTATCTATGTTATGAGTCCCATGTAATAGAGGTGAGATATCAATTAATTCTTAAATATAGAATAAAATTGACATTTGACAGTTTTTATTATGGAAGAATTGTCAAATATTCAAAATTATTCCTCATTTTTTATCTGTCGTTGGAAAAATCGGCTCTAAGTCAACAAAATACTTAAAACTTCACCCACAGTCTTCACAAACTAGCAAACTCATTTTTTCTATACTTTTATTAAAAAACATAAAGAGATCCCATTAAAAATCACAAAATCCAACAAATTATTTATTGTTATCCTGAAAACGACGCCTTCCATACTATTCCCGTACCTAATTTCTACACGATTAACTCCCGCCTAAAATCATAAATAATAGATTCTTTCGGCCATTCTTAAATATAGGACTACCAACATTATAATGCAGTTCACAATGGCGCTAGTATCTTTGTAACTAAAGCTCGTTTCAATAGATTTATGTTAGTTCTAAATTTATCCACTTGCATAGATAAGTTTGTGGTATTATTTGTATTTTATGTAAACTGTTGAAGTTTTTCTACTTTTCTTGAGATAAAGGTTAATTGATTGCTAGACTTTAAGTGGAAAACTTTTCGATTTACATTTATTTCTTAAGTATCTAATTTTCATAGTCTTGTTATAGAGAGATACATAAAGATGTTTTTGGGTCAGTTTCTAATAAAGAATTTTTTTCCTTTGCCGCGTGTCTTTTTGAACTTCTCTTTGTAACCTTTTTATGGTTTATTTAAGTACCAAATTACTTACCTCTTACAATAGCTAATGATACTTGTAAATGTGCATAAATTACTACATATTTTGGCACGACCTTGTTATTTTATCTTTATTGCTAATTTTAATACTCACTTTCACTTCTGTCTTCACCGAATCTCCTTTAGACGCCATTCTGTAGACAAAGAAAAATATATCTTAATACATTTTTACAAGGACCTAATTTTTTTTTTTTTCTTCTTTGGCAACTGAGTCTCCAAAACGGAGTTGTCGACTATACTGCCAGTGTCGAGTGGTGACGAATTTAATTACGCTACTAAACATAATAAAAAATAATAATAATGTGTCATTTAAAATAAATAGAATACGCGCCAGAATTTAAAAATAAAAGCAACTTTTTATTATGAAATAAAAAACTAAACGAGAATTTAAGCATCGTCTTCCATTTTCGAAATATGAGACGCCATTTTCTTTTTATTATTCTTTTTAAATCCGAAGTTATGTTTATGTTCTGCATATTTTAGACAGATGCTATTTATGTCCACTGTTGGACTATTTAAACACAAATAGAGTTCGTTTGGTAATAATTGGCTCGGAGATACAAACAATTGGTTGGTATTCGGTTTTGGATTAGTTAAATTGTGTTAACGTATAGGGCTGCTACCATTTTTTTATTCACATTAATATACCTACTTTGTTAAATTTAATTTACTTTCTTTTCTTTTTTTAACATAGCCCCACGCTTGGATTTTCTTCTCTTGTGTCGTGGGTGCGTTTACAAATATACAAGTTTACATACACATGACACCCAGACCCGGAACAACAATTTGTGGATCACACAAATAATTGCTCCGTGCGGGAATCAAATCCGCAATACGTTGTGCGACAGCCCTACATTAACCGCACCGTCAAATCAAACTTAAACTCACGTTATCATAGTAGTTTTCTTTATAATTTCACAAGATTAAATATGTCTGAGTCTAATACTTTTACATTGTGTAATTAACGGAATAAATTGATGTTTCTTAATAACCTACTTGTTAACAGAAAACTCAATAACAAATTACCCTTTTAAACGAAAACTTTCCGCGCTCATTTATCACACTATCTCCTCCATCCACCATTAATTTAATACTACACTACAAAACAAAACAATGTCACCGAATAAAAGTCAAGAAAAGTATCAAAGATTTACAACCTTAAAAGTATTGACAAATATTGAAAAGCTTCTTCGGTTTCAAGTAACCAACGTATCCGACATTCCCACAGGAATTCACGAGCGAATCCGTGACACCAATATACTCTAGTAAATAAAATACTGAATATTGACTGTCGTAGTAGCTTAGAGGTTACAGTGCCTGCTTTTCAATAATGACAATTTTGGACCTGACAAGTACCTAGCTTATAATGTATCTTTTTCATATTTAAGTTTATTTATACACTATTAACATAAAGTGAAGGAAAGTCGCCGTGAGGAAACCTGGACTTGTAATAGGGTAGATGCCTAATTTTTATTTTAATGTCCGTCTTTTAGATTATTTTAAATCATCAGACACGTTTTTTATTTTCTTACAGAAACAAATACTTTAATATTGATTTGACATTCGCGTGACGTCACTTCTATGTACATTCTATACGTAGAAATGACGTTTTAGCCCCCACTCCTAAACTTTGATTCGTTTTATCTAAGTATTATTTTATTATACAACAAAATAAAAAAATGTGTGTCTAATATATTTGCATTACCTAACTTACGGACTAATTAGATTTTTAATTTTCATACCCTGTCATCATCCCAATTACAAATAATGTATGTTATCGCTAAATTGCCTTTAACAAGCGTGGTGATTAGTAGGTATTCATTCCTTCTTTATGTGAGAAGAAGTTTCTGTTCAGCAATGGGCATTTATAGGCTGATGATGATCATGATGAAGAAGTTTGAAATAGGATCGAGCAAGCGTGGTGATTAATGCTCATTATGTACTTGTCCTTGTGAGAAGAAGCCTTTGCTCAGAAGTATAACGGTTACAGATGATTAATTGAAATACTGCAAACGTGGCAACCCTATGCTCTATTATATTTAGTCCGGAACCGGCCAGTATCAAAGGTTAGATTACATTCTAAATTCTTTTTACAACCTAAATCGATTGACTAATAAAATAAATCGGGTAATAGACAATCTTAAATAGTTTTAGTGGCAGAGAAATGTTTTTATAAATCGTAACGTTTATTGTGTTTATTTTTAATATCACTGATTGATTTAATATAGACTGCCTCGTTGGCCAAGTGTTCGCAACTGCGACTGCCGGGCAAGGGGTCTTGGGTTCGATTCCCGGGTCGCGCAAAGTATTACTGGGTTTAAAAAAAATCTCAGTAGTAGCACGAGTCTGGAAATGTGCCCGGTATATGGCAATAGGCTCACCCCCTATTACATGGGACTCATAACATAAATAGTGAAAAGTGGGTGTTACTTCTGTGTGCACCTCTGCCTACCCCTTCGGGGATACAAAGGCGTGATGTTATGTTATGTGTTTTAATATCACTTAGTATTAGATACTTTCCTAGCAGTAGCAAGACTGATGACAATGATAACTTTAGTAACTTAAACGGTAAATTTTAAGCACTTAGCTATATTATTATTGTTACAAAATTTTAACTAGCTGTTGCCTACGTCTTCCTTCGCGTAGAATATGATTCCTATTATATCCCATGGAAGCATTTCAACGGGATAAAAAGTATCCTATCATCTAAGTCAGACCATACCTTGCCTGTAAAATCCGTTCAGTAGTTTCAGCGTGATTGAAATATAATATATATAATAGTGTAATTGTTTAAATGTCTGTCTTTAATACAATAAGTGAAAAACGATTGACGCATGTAGATGAAGCTAAAGAAGAATACCAAAACTATGTTATTCGGCGTCCTATTGTCTTTGCTAATACCAATGAGACCGACCGACAACATGTGGAAAGAACATAAGATAACATACTTAGGTATTGTCATAGTATTGTCTATCTCTCAGATAAATGCTTGCAATGAGATTTGCTAGATATTTTTGTTTATTACCGAGCAACAATAAACATCGGATAACTACAAAATTTGGCATGCACTGGGGATGCTCGCGACATTAACAGAAATTACGCGCGTCGTAAAATATTTAGCGGACAGTTAGTGGCAACATTACTGATAATTAAGCGAATAATTCGCTTTTACATGATGTCGTTTTCAAGGATCGATTACCGGGGGAAACAATGCATTACAAAGTTTTTTGTTTCAGTTGTACATGGTGTGTAATAAAGATTCGTTTAGCGTTACAAGGGCTTATTCGTAATGAATAACGCTTGCATTTAATAATATTCACAGATATATTGTACTAAAATGTTAAAATAATCTGTAAAGCCTGAATAAGTCTCTTCTAGACCCTCTCCGGCCACCGTAAGTGCAGGTCTGCGGACGGTGAGCATGGGTAGCTCGCCCAACCAGAACCAGACCCGAGCGTACGGCACGTAGCGTTCTACACGCCTCAAAGAGCCATCAGACCACCACAGATGGGCCCAGTAGGGCTGATGCCCGATAAGGAGCCGCGGAAGGCCTAACGGGTTGCCGTTCCTACGTTCACTCAAAGAGCAGAAGTAGACCTCTCGCCTAACCCAAGGCGGGAGAAGAAAAGTGTCTCTTCCCGATCCAAGAATCAAAAAAAAAACTCCTTTTCACTGCAAAATTTGCGACCACTCAATCAACAGAGACGTTCAAAATGACGTAAGTAACGTAATAGTTTTAAACTCAAACTCAAAAGCATTTATTTCAATGAAACTTTAATTTGGTACTTTTGAAACGTCAACAAATATGAAATAAATAACAGTCTGTCAGTCTGTCCGTCAGTGAAGCTAGGCGCTCGTTCCAAAATGTCGATTCGAGTGGAGAAGAACGAGCAAGAAACTCCATAGAAGATTTAATGTTTGACATTCAGGAATAATTGATGGATGATCTAACGGTTACAAGATGTTTTCTTCATTACAAGGTTAAAGCTGAAAGTAATAATAACTGAAAAGTAGACGATGAATTATGAGCTTCGTTTAGTAAAAAAATAAATACTCTTTAAAACGAGCTCGATGTAAACCTGTTACGTATTTTTCCCATGTTTTTCCGATAGCTATAAATTTACAATAGCACATAATATAATATTATTGTGTATGATTGTATCTATTCAAATTGTCCTAAGTGAGAACATGATTTTGTGAACGAATGATTATTGTACCTAACTAAACATTAATAAATAATCACATCATAATAGAAATAAATATAATTAGATTTAATTTAAATAAGAATTATTGAAATAATAATTATTTTACAAACCACGTTTAAAAAACCGACTGCAGACCCCTCTTTTATTTTTTTCTATGGCATAAGCCTGTAATCGAGCAGACGGATCACCTGATGGTAAGCAATCGGCGTCGCCCATGGACACCTGGAACACCAGAGGCGCTACAAGTGGTACGCGCCCAAACATACATACAGCCAAAAATGAGAACCTCCTTTGTTTTTCTTTTTAAAGGCTGTTAATATTTAATAACATAAATTCAAACATCCATAATCCATCCCCACTTAATACTACAATAATTTTAAGGCGTAGCTTCGAAATTAACTTTTAGCTTTACTGAATAACTTTTGAACGAATTGTCGGTATTTTCAAAGGGGCTTTGGGCCTTATTTCATAGTTATTTTATCTCTATTACGGTCTAATCGGCCCGTTTAATTAATTCTAGGTATCAATTAACTTCGGAGGTGAGTGAAAGGTTAACGTTCATGGAATAACCTTCGAGGTTTTTGTAATACACAAACTAAGGTTAATATTAATAAAATTGTTCAGTTTTTGGCGAAATGGTAAGTTTTTCTTTTGTTGGTTGTGTTTAATTCTTTTTGTCTAGCTGTCTTTGGCCTTTGCCCTGCAGTGGGAGGATCTTGGCTAAAAATATTCTTCGTAAGGGTCTTTTTTTTAAGGGGGGAAAATCATCGAATGACTGCTCCCGCCTGGGTGAGGCGAAAGGGAGTGTCAGACTCTTACTGACTAAAAACCACCCCGTTCCTTCTCCTGCACGTCGAGCCGGAGCCCCGGTTACCCGTTAGGTTCTCCGCGACTTCGTAAATGTCTACCTTGTTGACTTAGTGACTGCGGAACATTAATTTCTTAGTTAGGTATTTAAATATTTTTTGTTAACAAGTCTTTAGCAAGTGTAAATCCACATTTTGTTAAATACCATACCTAAATAATAAATACGCATTTACATCGCCATACCCTTGCAAACCCCTGAGGACACGGTGGAACACACCGTAGCGGAATGCCCTGCGTGGCTGAGCACCGCCGTGCCCTCAGGGAAGTGATCGGCGATGGCGACCTCTCGCGTCCGGGCCTAGTGCAGGCCATGATGCGGAGCGAGGGGGACTGGGATGCCGTCTCCTCCTTTTGCGAAGCAGTCATGCTAGCTAAGGAGGAGGCGGGACGCGTGAGGCAGCGAAGCGCTGCCTCCTCGCAACCCAGCCGTCGCGAAGGACACACCGGGCGTCGGGGATCGCGGGACGATCTCCGGCCACCGTAAGCGCGGGCCTGCGGACGGCGAGCATGGGTGGCTCCCCGTCCGACCAGAAACAGACCCGAGCGTACGGCGCGTCGCGTTCCGCGCGCGCCTCAAAGAGCCATCAGACCACCACAGATGGGGCCCAGTAGGGCCGATGCCGATTCGGAGTCGCGGAGAACCTAACGGGTAACCGGGGCTCCGGCTCGACGTGCAGGAGAAGGAACGGGGTGGTTTTTAGTCAGTAAGAGTCTGACACTCCCTTCCGCCTCACCCAGGCGGGAGCAGTCATTCGATGATTTTCCCCCCTTAAAAAAAAAAAATACCCTTGCAAACAAAACTGCATTGCGAAATAACTGGAAAACTAATCCCCTATTCAAAAATCTATAAATCGCGTCAAACAATCCGAGAATCGATTCCATGATATAGCAAATAAAGATGAATACCTTCACCCGGGCCATCCGAGACTGCAATAACATTTAGACACAATATCAACGTCGTTCGCACATCGTTACTGCTTGTCCGGTTACCCGGTTATCCGGTTCGCACGGATCGCTCGGATCGCACGGACGATCCGGAACAATATCGGACGTTTGCAGCTCCATTACCAGTTTATTACGGCAAGATTTTATTCGTTCTTACGGAAAATTGTGGAAATATTGGCCCTGTCTTTACAGGGTGCTGTGGAAATCCACCAACTGGTGAGAACGTAGCAATTTGTTGTTAGTTCGTGTTAACCGTGGTGATACAGTGAACATAAGTTTGTCAGTGATTCAATTACCCTTAGCCCGTTAGCCGTTATAAAAAGGTGAAGTGAAATAATTATACTTAGATAGATTTTTTTTACAACTGAAACTGCCTCGTTTGCCGAGTGGTCGCAAGTCCCGGCGCAAGTGGTCTTCGGTTCGATTCCCGGGTCGAGCAATGTATTACTGGAACCCAGCAGAAATTAAAAGTGAAATATTTATCCCTTATTCTTTTTGATTAATCCCTAATCGTCACTTTTTATTTTGAAATTTTATTTTATTAAAACTTCATAATGAATTTAAAACTTTATTAAAAAATAATTATTTTAGCTGGAACCGAGCAGTGTATTAAAAAAACCGCGGAGTCTGGAAATGTGCCCGGTACATGGCAATAGGCTCACCCCCTATTACATGGGACTCATAACATAAATAGTTAAACGTGGGTGTTACATTGTACAGTTGCATTAAGTGCCGTAATTTGCCTGCCCTTTCGGGGATAAAAGTGTGATGACAGAAGATAAATTAAATAATTCTAGATAGACATTTTTACTAGATTTTACTATAAAACATGTTTAGCATTAGAACCAAATAACCATATTGATGGTCCGAAAAAAACCGAAAGTCGTCAAGAGAGCATTAGGCAAGAATCCAAGAAGCGACCGTTAACCCCGCTCGAAGCGTTATCAACTCGAGTACAGACCGAATGGAAAGCTTCGTGTCATAATAAACTATTTTTTCGCGAGAAAAGAACGTAAAAATAGACGGCAGGACGTCGACATAAATCGAGTGCGTTCGCGCGCTGCACTATTTTATATCGCGTCCGACAAGCGGGCGATTCACAGTAGTTTTTTACCCTGCTTTTAAAAGATAAAGCTGATAATATATAGCTGTGAAACTGCAAGGAAATACCCTCGGTCGGGGCACGTTGTCTTGTTTGTAAAGGATAGACCAAGAGCAGTAACTTGTATGAAATAATGTCGCGCCTTGCGGAAAAATCTCGCCGGCTTGAAAGGCAAATTCTGTTCCGCTAGATAGTTTGAGAAAATGGTGGCGGTGTCTGCATAATGTAATCCTAGTGGCGCCACCTTTTGTTAGTTTTATTAACGACTATGTTATTTTACTAGTTCTCAGACTATTCTAGTAAATGCGTGCAGTTAAATTTATCATTCGGCTTGTAAGTAAATTGAATCACATGCTTTCCTACGCTAATCTCCCTCTTTTGTACAATTTCAAGTAGAATTATTCCAATAATAGCAGCCAACACGACCGCGTATTGATCATTCCAAAAACAAATCTCAATTTGCTACGAAACATCGTTACTCACAAAATTAAAACTCGGATTAGTCGATACCGATTAAAAACCAATTCCAATATCGCTTTGAAACTAATAAATAAATTTTAAATAACACCCATGATTGCGTGAGCCTAACAAATACAAATAAAACTCTGAAATTGAGTACGGAGTTAATCCCTGACCGTTGATAGTAATTTTAATAGTTGATCGTACATCGATAAGTTAATCCGATTATTCGATAACTCGGCACACTTAGTTTCCATTGCAGAATAATCCCATTTACAAATAAAATCGAATAAATTAAATCGATGCTCCGAATAAATAAATGTTCCAAGTGAAATAAATAAAGTTTGAGTTGCTAGCTTCGTATAAAGTTTCGGATAGATTTTTAAGTTTATTTTTGTATCTGGTTTTATGTGCTTCGAGAGTTATAAGTTTGTTTAGTGTCGGACTAGTATTTAGATTGAAATTTTTAGGATAAAACTTAAGTCCTACAATACAGATTAACCTTAGTGTTGGATCTGTGACAACCAACAATGTAATGTTTTCTTGCATTACTGTTTTTATATGGATCTGGAGCAAGGAAAACAAATTTCAGATAATTACAGAGTGATCGGAAATTCTTTTACCCGTCTTTATCTCAGCTCAAGTTTCTTCGATTCAATACAAAATGTCAATTAATGTCATTCTTCCCTGTTAGAACGAAAGGAAGACAGGGGATCTGTAGAAAAGAGAGGGATGCAATAAGTAATATGATCTAATGACGTCAAGTGATAAACTCTCTTTCAAATCATTTGTCTTCTTTTCTATCTTCGTCTCTTTCTTCGTGAAAGAAAAGGCATATAACCAGTAGTGGGATAGATACAGACTGATAACAATTATGGTGATTCATTTGAACACATTTGTCACAATTTTGATTTACTTTAAGAAACAGGTCCATAATCGAATAATTATGACTGTCTCACTTCTTGTCTTATTTATGTTATGTTCTTCAGCTAATTACCTAATTAAGTGAGCAATTTGTAAATCCGTAATTGGCTGTAAGAATAATTTTAGACGTAGAACAGCTTTATAGTTAGGTAGTAGACGTTATAGGTAATGTATGAGAATTGTGGATGTTGTGATAAAAAATCTTATATCTTATACTATTATATAAATCGGAAGTTTGTTTTTTTGTTTGTTTGTTTGTTTGAACGCGCTAATCTCCGTAACTACGAGTCTGATTTGAATAATTCTTTTTCTGTTGAATAGTGCATTTATCGAGGATGGCTATAGGCTATAAAACATCACGCTACGACCAATAGGAGCTGAGCAGAGCGTGTGAAACAGCGCGGAAGTAGCTAGTAAATAATATAAGTAAAGAACACACGACATAAAAACAATCTGGTATTCAGTAAAAGCCGTATTGTCTACTTGTCTACCATTACATTTTAAATATGGCCTCTATCCAGCTAAGAGAGCAATATTTCTTACAACATTTGTTTTGATCGCCCCGAGCTCAAGATATAATAGAATATGATAGCTAAGTCCCAAGATTGAATATCGCGATCTAAGCCAAGGGTAACTCGGTTTACGATTCGGGACAACGTAATGCTTACTACCTATGGAGCTATTTTTTGATTATGTAACCAAAATTTTTGTCAGCGGTTTTTTTTTGAGGTCACTGTTATTTTTGCAGCCGTAATTCATGGTGATGATTCTTATGATCTTATGATATTTTTAAGAATAGAAAAATCAATGTAAATACACATGTGTAGATCTTAAACATTATCTTAATACATCAAATCTACCATACCTTAATAGATTAATAAGCCTTGATAATCCAAAGGCCAGAGGGTGAAAACTAAATAAATAGCAAGTTTCGTTCCGTGGGTCAGTGGTGTATACAATAAACTTTAACTTAAGAAGTTCGTAAGTTAGTGTGTGTGACTTTATTTTGTTTATATAACTTAGCTAATTGATGTGAAGTTAGGAGAACTTATAATATGGGATCTAGTGTTCAGATATAAGATCTAGTTACTCTAACTACTGAAATTCTCATATTTCTTTCTAGGTTTCCAAAGTGTGCCTTTAGATTAATGTTCTGAGGTTACCAAAATCATCAAAACTTGTACCAGGATTAACAAAATCGAATGCTTTTTTGGAACTTGTAGTCGAGAAATGAATAAACTATTTTTTTTGTATTAACTATGTATGTTAAATTTAATTCTAACCTAACCATGATCCTGATCGTATGACCTGACCACCACGGATGGGGCCTAATAGGGCTGATACCGATACGGAGCCGTGGAATACTTAACGGGTTGCCGGGGCTCCGGCTCGAAGTGCAGGAGTAGAAACAGGGTGGTTTTTAGTCAATGAAAATCAGACACTCCCTTCCGCCTCACCGATGCGGGAGAAGTGATTGCAGCTAACATATTTTACTTAAAAGGATTTAACAAACAAATTAGCGTTATATAATGAAAAATTCACAATTATCCTTAATCAACAAAAACACTCTACATTTAAACCAAAATACACTTTATTATAGAACTGACATAAAACATCATTTCAAACTGTAAATTTTAACAACTAAAGTACATTTTCGTGTAACAACACAATACATACATACTACCTATGTACCTCTACAATAGTATATAATAGATATAATTCGCGTATAATGTGTTATTGTGAGGGAATCATTTCGGCTTTGGCCTTCTGCCACGACTCAATGTACTGACATCCGAAGTACAGTTTGCAAACAAAGTCGTTAAAATTGTCGATAATAAATTTTTATTTTGATTTGATGTGTATATATTAATGAGTATGCTTGTTTATTGAAAAAGTATTGGATCTACAGAAGATCTATGTATAATAAAATAAAGTAATTGGTTTAATTCAGAATAGGTACCAATAATTCGATTTTTAAAAGTGCTTACAACATAAAAAAGTGGTATAAGCTCGTTATTATATATATTGATATAATATCTATATCATATCAAAAAATTTATCTACGTTTCACTATCACTAATTACCTAATTGTTCAAGTAAAGTGACAATATGTTATGTATTCAGTCTGTGGTTTTCAATCCATCCATTCAATTAAATATTGCAAAATACAAACCAAAAAGGTTCTACATACATACACATAACACATAACATCCCCAACATTTATCCCCGAAGGGGCACGCAGAGGTGCACATTATGCCACTGTACAATGTAACACCCACTTTTCACTATTTATGTTATGAGTTCCATGTAATAGGGGGTGAGCCTATTGCCATATACCGGGCACAGTTCCAGACTCCGTGCTACTACTAAGATTTTTTAAAACCCTTTGGTTTTAGTTTTGTTTATGTCAAATGCCACTTTGAACCACAAACAAGAAATTATATCATAATTAACATTATTATATGTTTGGCCCTCAAACAAAACAAAAGTACAATTTAATAAAAAGAGATATGCAAATCACCTATTTTGCTAACCATACCCACAACAGTACGGTTGCGAACTAAATCGTTAAATCTGATTTAACGAACCTCTGCCAACGTTTGGGTAAGAAATCTATTCTCGTTGTAAATTACTTCATTGGTTTAGTGGCAATAAGCTAGCTGCGGAACTAGAGGCCTTGAACTCGATTCCCCGGCGAGATTTTTAATTAGATTTCATGTGTGATTAGGTTTTTTTGTTAGGTTTTTTAAGATTTTTTGTTTTATGTTTATTGAAAGTAAACATCGTTTGATCGTGTATCACTTTGTAGCTGTCTGCTATATTGTAGATGTTCGGTAGGTAAATTGTAGATGTTCGGTAAATGTTTGTGATTAATATTTGACCTGCAAAGTCAAATTCAGGGTCTATTATGTTTCATACTACACAACATTGCATCACAGTACAATATTCTCTGATTAGGTAGAAAGAAAGACATGAAATATATATTTTAGTTTTTTTTATATCTGATGGGTCGACGTTGGACCACCATCTCGCCTGGTCTACGATGGAGCACGTTGCCCCATAAGCAAGCTATTCACTCAAGCCTTGAAGACACCCAGGTTATTCTATTTATACAAACTATTAGCCAGTAACAATATATTACAGAAATAAAGGCTGAACTTAAAACCAAATCCACGACAATATACAGACTCCAAACGTACCAAAGCTTTAATAATTTCGGATACCCCTACACTTTTGTAACAAATCAATGAAGTAAGCTAAACGTCGCCAATCCACATAATCTCGATATATTTTTTTATGGGATAAGTCGGTAAACAAGCGGACGGATCACCTGGTGAGCAATCGGCGTCGCCCATGGACACCTGGAACACCAGATGCGTTATAAGTGCGTTACCGGCCTTTTGGGGAATTAGGAGTTTGAGGATCTTTGGGGATTCAGGAATTGGGGAGATTGGGGAAGGGGAGGGTAATTGGGCCTCAGGTAACCTCACTCACACGACGAAACATAACGCAAGCGTAGTTTCACGTCGGTTTTCTGTGAGGCCGTGGTATCACTCCGGTTGAGCCGGCCCGTTCGTGCCGAAGCATGGCTCTTGCAAATTTTCGGAAACTAGTCTAAATCCCAATATAACTATGACTCGATTTATAGCAGTCTAAATATATGAACATAGGTCTCACAGAGGTCTTTCACCCTAGCTAACTAAAGTCATTTGTCATCCATCTCGATTGGCACATGATCACTACATCGTACACGAAAACTGACGACACGATGTCTTCAGTCGATTTTGAGACATTGGCATGTCAAGCTATCCAAGACTATCACTTATATTTCATCATCACTTAATATTTTTACATATTTTTTTTTTCGAATCTACATTTTGGAATGAGGACCTAGCTTCAATGACGGACTGACTGACGGACTATTATTTATTTTATATTTGTTGACGTTTCAAAAGTACCAAATTATGGTTTAATTGAAATAAATACTTTGACTTTGACTTTGACTTTATTTCTAGCGCGGCTTAGCAGTCGTTAAAATTCGGAGTACCTACTATGTGTAAAATCTTCCTCGCATATTACTCTATCTATTAAAAATATCGCATCAAAATCTGAATCATCAAAATATTAGTTTTAAAGATCTATGCACATGTACGAACAGACAACGGGAAGCATCTTTGTTTTATACCTACTATGTACGTAGTGATGGTCACTAATATATATCTGTATATATCTAACTGGCTAACGCGTAAATCAATATTAATATTACGGACACGTGTTTTTTGTGGGGGGAAAATCTTCGAATGATTTCTCCCGCCTGAGTGAGGCGAGTGGGTGTGTCAGATTCTTACTGACTAAAAACCATCCCGTTCGTAGGAACGAGGCCAACGATGCAAAGTGGATGATTATTCCTTCAAAAAGAGTGTCAAAAAGTAGGTCTAACATTTTAATATCACTAATATGCTTCCAGATTCTAGATAAATCAATCAACCTACAAATTGTGATTGACATTTAATTAGAATTTAAATAAGATAACGAGTATCCAGTCGATTTAACTTTTCTACTCTCTGAGCTAAGCTAATAAATCAATTTCGCTTATCTTAATCCTATCAAACCTTAGGGACATAGTAATTATAACGTAGCTAAGACCTTTATAATTATGTCTATTTATTCATGACCTTAAAATATGATACAGTATGCTTGCAAACACAATTTTTGTCAGTATATTTAGATTCTATTGCAATTAGGGCCGATATCGAAATGTTTGCGTGGAAGTCTCGCATTTTTTCCTGGTTTCATAAAAGATGAGGAATAGGGTAGATGACTAATTTTTATTTTTATGTCCGTCTGGTAGATTTTTTTTAACGCATTAGACATATACTTTCGACGATATATTGATTTGAAATGTCGCGTGACGTCACTTCTATGTACGTTTTATACGTAGAAATGACGTTTTAGCCCCCACTCCTAAACTTTGATTCGGTATATCTAAGTATCATTTTATTATACAACAAAATAAAAAATCCGTGTCTAATATTTTTTCATTACCTAACTGACGGACTGATTAGATTTTTAATTTTAACCCTGTCATCATCCCTATTATAGTTTAGTTAGACTACTTGTATTTTTATACAATCATATTAAAATCACATGGTTACTCATCACATTTTCAGCCATTGTTACTGTAAAATAAAATGGCCGCTTCGCGCGTTGTTTCGCGAAATAATTGTCTCTGATCAATAACCAGTCAGTCATTACCTCGCATTATACATCTTCCCAATCAAAATGAAACATTTAAATACAACGTATTTACATAAACAAGATTAATATCAACTTGGTTACTATAATTTATTCATTGTGTTTTAATTCCAGTTAGAAATATCGGGTCGTCTAAAATATTAGCGAAGCAACGATCGTTTCGTTTGAAATTCAAATTTTAAGATCATTTCGTCGACATTACGAATTTTGAGTACATCAAAAGACTCGCCTAAAATCGTCGCTTTAATATGACCGTGTTTATACAGCGTAGCCTGTTTAAAAATTTACTGTTGTACGTTATTTTACTTCAATAAAAAAGTCGGAAATGTATTTATAATTAAATTGGGCTACGTGTCTTTTGATTTTATATACATAGATACAATTTTACATAATATATTTTTTGTATCTCAACTTTTTTTTATAGGTACGCAATTGGACTATAAGATTTTCACTTGCAACTTGGAGACGTTTACAAACGCATTTTTTTCATTCACACATCGGATACAACTTGTAAAGACCAATAATGGGACGACTGCTGGGAATGCTCCATCGTAGACCACATCATCGCTTACCACCAGGCGAGATAATGATCAAAAGTCGGCCCAGCAAATATGTATACAAAAAAAATGTAAAAACAAAATTGTAAAGACCAATATTCACATAACCAAGACCACAGACAAAGAATCAGAAACGTGTTGCTCAAAACATAAGAAATACCATAACGTTATATTCACATCAAAATATAGAAGATGATTGTACGCATCTGATGACAGCGACTAACATGACTAATGTGGCCGAAGGCGTGAGGCGTGGTTGACTGGACTCTTTCATCGAACGCATGCATACCACATGTCAGGTCGTTGACATCGGAAGAATAAAACTGAATACCAACATCATGATGGATTTCCCAGGATTACTGGGAAAGTTAGAATGGACTTGTAAAAATGTTGCTATTATCACATTTTTAACTAGTGATACGAAGAACTGAAGACCAAGTTCCGTGGCCGAGATATCAGGCAAGTGGATGGAAATGATGATGATATATTATGATGATTTAATTCATCTGTTCCGTTATTTATACTAGTCACTTCCTGATCATGAATTAAGAAATGTATCTTATTATACTAATACATGAAATTGACAAGTTTGTTACGCGCTACCACCAGTTCGATTTGTAAAATTATTTTTATTTTATTGAGGAAAGCTATAGAACACCAGACTGCGATAAATAGGGAACCGCGGGTGAAACAGCGCAGAAACTATTTACGACTAAATTACAAATGCAAACACAACTTACCTATTATAACATGAAATATTTGAAGAGTAGAATGGCAATCAAAATCAAATCAAAGTAGCATTTGATATCAAAATTTAACATTAACATAACATCACGCCTTTTATCCCCGAAGGCCTACCCCTTCACACACACAGAGGTGCACATTACGCTACTTAATGCCACTGTACAATGTAACACCCACTTTTCACTATTTATGTTACGAGTCCCATCTAATAGGGGGTGAGCCTATTGCCATATACCGGGCACAATTTCAGACTCCGTCCTACTACTGAGATTTTTTTAAAACCCAGTAATACTTTGCCCGAAAAGCACAAAATAGAAATGTCTGTCAAGGAGACCTTAAGATAAAGAGTGCACTGGGTCTTAACACGTTAAACGCCATGGTCACCGGTGACCGGCATTAGCGGAGGATTTACCTTCAACAGTTTTTTATTGGCAGTCAAAGTCTTAATGATGATAAAATCTTGTAATAAAATAATTCTGGACTATACAGAAACCTGTTACATTAATGCGTTTACATGAAATAGCTTGTGGACGCATTTGGCCGCAGTTTGACGGGTCCTGATGGATGGGCCGCTAGTTGTGATGGATCTGCTATAAACGACTAAAATGGACAATTTTAATTGACTATAAGAATTTGTTAAATTATTAGGATCCTACCTATAGACTAGATAGACTATACGTAGTCAACTATCATTGGTTACTAATGAAGATCAAACAGAGTTCAATCACCTCTGTTACACAAACAAACATCACAATAGACTACAACAAATGAAAACTATCACCAAAATTCATAAAATGTAATACTAAAGTCATTAGCGACACACCTATTTCCGAGTTCTTACGGAGCACGGAACTATAGTCTTATGAACCAAGAACTCTGAGGTAGACGCACTTTATAAGTTCATTACCACTTGGCAGTAGACAAACATCACCTGTAAAACACCTTTTAGTTACGTTTTGGCAGCTTTCCAAACACACACGAGGTAAAAGTATATGCCGTTTTATTTTTCACTTCAGACATAACATAACATGTGTCGTGGTGGCCCGGAGGTTTAAGACGCCCGCTTCTCACGTATGAGGGTGCAGGTTCGAAACCTACCAACGGCAAGTACCAATGTGACTTTTTCCGAGTTATATGTACTTTCTAAGATTATTCTGACACCACTGACAAACGGTGAAGGAATAACATCGTGAGGAAACCTGGACTTATAATTTCTAATTATAAGTTTGAAATCGCCAACCCGCATTGAGCAAGCGTGGTGATTAATGCTTAAACCTTCTCCGTGTGAGAAGAGGCTTTGCTCAGCAGTGGGCATTTATAGGCTGTTGATGATAACATAACATAACATAATGTATCCTGTATGACATTTAAATATAAGTATATTTTTGATTGTTATGTCTAGCGACTCGACCCCGCAGTCAAACCATTGCAACGGTTTTGTGGGGCTTAGATTATAACCTGTGTGATATAAAGATAAAAAAAAATCACGCCTTTTTATCCCCGAACAGAGGCCTACCCCAGGCAGAGGTGCACATTACGGCACTTAATGCCACTTTACAATGTAACACCCACATTTCACTATTTATGTTATAACTCCCACGTAATAGTGAGCCTATTGCCATATACCGGGCGCAATTCCAGACTCCTTGCTACTACTGAGAGTATTTAAAAACCCAGTAAAACTTTGCCCGACCGGGAATCGAACCCGAGACCCCTTGCCCGGCAGTCGCACTTGCGACCACTCGGCCAACGAGGCAGTCTTTTTTGCCAAGTTTTATTACTTCAGATTCTTTTATTTTTTAGTGTGAAATGGGTATGGTTACCGCTGGTGAATGCGAGGTACTAATTCATTTTAATAGACATTTTAATTGTTAGTTTTCAATTTACTTTTTATGTTCGACGTATGTACTTGAGATGTCAGAATGAGTATGAATGTCAGTCACATGTGATAAGTCAATGAGTTGGAGTTATAAGTTCCAGTTTCCATAAAAAGTTTTCATTTAATGTCCAAATACTCAAATGTATTGTAAGTCATGGTTAAGTAGTTTTGTCGCTACAAATTCTGTGTAAAACGACAGAGATAACACGACATTTAAATACAAGCCTTTCAGTCTTTCAGTATTCGGGCGTAAGTCTCGCAATAAGAAAAAAAAACAATTCAAAATTAGTCATTAAAATCAACAGTCTTTATTGAAATAGACTAAATAAAAAACATTTTGAAAAATACAAAATTTAATTTGAAATAATCTAAGTTAATTTTATGAATGAGTGTAAAAAACACGCTTTTTTTTCTTTAAGGGCGAAAATCATCGAATAACTTCTCTCGCCCGGGTGAGGCGAGAGGGAGTGTCAGACTCTTACTGACTACAAACCACCCCGTTCCTACTCCTGCATTTCGAGCCGGAGCCCCGGTAACCTTTTACGTTCTCCGGTTCCGTATCGGTATCAGATGGATCCTCAAAGAGCCATCAGACCACCACATATGGGGCCCAATAGGGTTGATCAGGCTGGCTAGGAGGAAGAAGTCATTCGATGATTATTTTTTTTTTGTTTTTTAGAGTTTTTTAGAGTTTTTTAAGGGAAATAAAAAACCCCTCAGTCTATCCTCTTACACACAAACAAGCCCATTATATCATGTCACCCATTCGTCTAAAGGTACCTAAGCACATATAGAATCGCTTTCCATTCACAAGCAAGGATCTTTTACGAACAAAACGGTAAGATAACTCAGCGTGATTGATGGAGGGTCTTAGCGACGTATTATCACGCTGAAAGGTATGTAGTGGGATGTACAGAGGTGTTTATCCCTAGTATAGATTGAAAGGACTTGGAATTTAGGCTTGGTAGTGTAAAGTTGTCTATGTTATTGAAATTGTATGAATTTTGATTGGTGTAGTGAATTATGTATCATGAACTGACCATAAAAGCATCAATAATTAAAAAAGGTTTGATTTGAGTGGTATTCGATTTTATCTGTTATCAATATTAGATAAACTATTGAACCTATTTGACTGAAATTCCGTACAATGGTAGTTTGACACCCAAGAAAGGACCTAAGTTTTAACCCGGTAACCCCACGAGAACGGGAACTACGCGTTATCGTTTTTCATAATACCTTCTTTTTCCTAGTGATATTATCTTATTATTTTGAGATATCTATAGATGTCTATCTATAGATGTTATTATCTTGTTAGGTGTGTTTCGCGCCCATCTTATTTTAGGACGGCCTTTATTAATTTGTCAATCTAGAAGCTGAAATCAATATGGATCGATTTAAACAAAATTGCGAATTTAGAAAATTGGACGCGCGTTTTTGAATTGATGTAAGCGCGTGAAAAAATCACAGTTTTTTTTTATTTATTGATTCACCAAAAATTGTACACACTAGTTCTAATTATGAGTTACACGCAACAGATACATACTTTAGTGTTACAATCACTTAAAGGTAAGCAACAAGAGAAAACAACTTAAACTTAACAAACACCAACTTAACTTCATTTGAGATAAATTAGTTCAAATGAAACCTATAACACATTTCAAATAAATGTCATATGAGAGGTGCTCATTCCGTAAACAAGGGAATTAACGAAATACGGTATGTTAGAAATAAAATAGTCTGAGAAATTACATAGCACCTAGAAAAACATCTCTTTGGTGGATAGGTAGAAGGGGCTCGCAGGTGAGTTCGTTCATTCGAGTACCCAGTGACTCTCTCATTGTTTTCTGGGATTGACTGTGTGGTTTTAGTCGGTAAGAATCCGACATAACCTGCTGTCTGACGCTCATTGTCTAGACAAAGGGTATCCATGAGGATTTCCACACGTTAAAAAAAAAGCTAGATGGGGCTGGCGTGGTCGTATTGTGACTAAAAGCCCCTAAATTTATAATATATAATAAAAAAGGTGAATAGGTACTTGCCCAATTTTTAGATTTAACCAACACAAATAATATTATTGCCATATATTCTCAATTCACAAAGGATAGCACACGTGTAACTAAAAATTCCCTTTAATATAATTTGGCTCTTTCAAAATGCGAACTTGACCAAAAGGTCTTAAGGTATAAAACCCAATAATAAAAGGTTGGGATCTATGTCCTTTTCTAATAAGCTTTATTGAGTGGCTTTGAATATACTAAGGGACTAAGGAATTCTAAAGAATATTTGTATTACCTAGATTTGGTACGTAACCTTTAAATCGTAACTAGGTATTGTTTGGTCTAAATCGCATAATACTTCAACAGCCTATAAGTGGCCACTGTCTTCTCGCACGGAGAAGGTTTGAGCATTAATCACCATGCTTGCTCAATGCGGGTTGGCGATTTAATATTTGACAGTAGTATTCTTCCGTAAGTTAATTGTGGTGGTTAGTTGTGGTGGCCCGAAGGTTTAAGACGCCCACTTCTTATGCATGAGAGTGCGAGTTCGAAACCTACCAACGGCAATGTGATGTTTTTCCGAGTCATATGAACTTTCTAAGATTATCTAGACACCACTGACAAACGGTGAAGGAAAACATCGTGAGGAAACCTGGGCTTATCATTTCTAATTATAAGTTTGAGATCGCCAACCCGCGTTGAGCAAACGTGATGATTAATGCTCAAACCTTCTCTGTGAAAGAAGAGGCGTTCGGTCAGCAGTGGCCTATGGCCTATAGGCTGTTGATGATGATTCTTCCGTACTAAAAGCTGTCGACAATCAATTAAATTCTACAGTTAACAATTAACTGTTGATTGAAAATTCAGCCCTAAATCTAGTATACGATGAATCCATAATTACAATATATTTGTCAGCCCCCCTGCTCTTACAGTGGGTATAATAAAAACTAACTAACGTTCTAAACATTTTATAGAATAAACTGGGGTCAGTGGGATCAACATCTGCATTAATAACTTGATAGTTGAGACTAGATAATACTAGTCGACCAACGAGGCAATTTAACATACAAGATACGTCCCAGCTTCTGCCTGCGAATAAAAATTACCCTATGTGTTATTTCAGGGCTGAGCACCGCCGTGTCCTCAGACGTGATCGGCGATGGCGACCTCTCGCGTCCGGCCCTAGTGCGGGTCATGATATGGAGCGAAGGGGACTGGGATGCCGTCTCCTCCTTTTGCGAAGCAGTCATGCTATAGCTAGCGGGAGGAGGTGGGACGCGATAGGCAGCGAAGAGCTGTCTCCTCGCAACTCAGCTATCGCGAAGGACACTCCGGGCGTCGGGGATCATGGGACGATCTCCGGCCACTCCGTAAGCGTGCGCCTGCGGACGGCGAGCATGGGTGGCTCGCCGTCCGACCAGAACCAGACCCGAGCGTACGGCGCGTCGAGTTTCGCGCGCGCCTCAAAGAACCATAAGACCACCACAGATGGGGCCCAATAGGGCTGATGCTGATTCGGAGTCGCGGAATACCTAACGGGTTACCGGGGCTCCGGCTCGAAGTGCAGGAGTAGGAACGGGGTGGTTTTTAGTCAGTAAGAGTTTGACACTCCCTCTAACCTCACCCAAGGCTTAAAAAACATTAGGTGATTTTCCTCATTGGCTGAGTGGTCGCAAGTGCAAGGGGCAAGGGGTCTCGGGTTCGATTCCCAGGTCGGGCAAAGTATAACTAAGTTTTTTAAAAATCCCAGTAGTAGTAGAGTCTGGAAATGTGCCCGGTATATGGGAATAGGCCCCTATTACATGGAACTCGTAACGTAAATAGCGAAAAGTGTCACATTGTACAGTGGCATTAAATGCCCTAATGTGCACCTTTGCCTACCCCTTCTGGGATAAGAGGCGTGATGTTATGTTTAGATTTTCCCCCACCCAAAAAATGCAAGACATCCGACCTTACAAACTTTCATTAATAATATTAATAACAAAGGATATGTTGTGTATCATGCTTGACATATAAACAACACGTAACACAAACCAAAAAGTTTTGAAGCTAAACAAGTATAAAAACTGGCGTCTGACTTCGAAGAACACAAACAAAGTGAAGCTACAAACTATACGGGAAATCTTACAAAATATTGTTTAACATCATCCCGGAAGAGTTGGAAGATAAAACATCTTCTAAGAAATACATTAACATTAGGTATTGATTACGGTGAAGTTTTTGAGTATTATGTGGTGAAACCTACGCTATTTAAGACGGCTTCTCTCATGCATAAGAGTGCAGATTCGAAATCTATAAAAGGAATTAGGAGAGCCGAACGTAAGTGCGCTTGTCCGACAATAGCGATTTGACAATAGGGTAGATGCCTAATTTTTGTTTTAATGTCCGTCTGGTAGATTATTTTAAATCATTAGACACGTATTTTTTATTTTCTTACAGAAACGAATACTTTCGACGATATATTGATTTAAAATGTCGCGTGACGTCACTTCTATGTACATTTTATACGTAGAAATTACGTTATAGCCCCCACTCCTAAACTTTGATTCGTTTTATCTAAGTATTGTTTTGATAACACAAAATAAAAATTACGTGTCTAATATTTTTTCATTACCTAACTTACGGACTAATGATATTTTTATTTTTCATACCCTGTCATCATCCCAATTCGACAAGGCGACCAATGTTTACAGAATTCTCCAAAAATCATTATATATGAAGGGTATATATTATTTATTTATTAAGTTCCATGCACTTACCTAGCACAAAGGCGGTCTTAATGTCGAACATCGAAGTATTCAACCTCTCTATATAATGTTGTAAGTTTTCGAATAAGATAGCTGTTATTGAGCAAACTCCGAACTTAGGCGCGTCGAGTAAAAGTTATAAGTTTTATAACTTTAATACTTCGAAGAAATACATACATATAAACATGTATTACGTACAAATAATCTTTATCTAATAATATTTATAGTACGTTGAACATATAAAGGAGGCACCCACTGATTTTGCGATCGTCAATTGCGAATCGGTTGCCAAACATCGGATGTGGTAACCGATTTTTCAGTTAAACTTACAATCACAACTAATTCTGGGAGAGTTACTTACATGAAATATTGACAGTTAAATATAGTTTAATTGATAATTCGGCCTAAACTTGAAGTTTTCAATGGAAATCAACAGACAGGTCAGAATTATCTAAAATGTACCTATTGGGTAACAGTCCCCACACCTTTAACAATCAATAATTCACTATGGGCAGTTCTTCAGTTCATTCTTAACTGTAGAATAAAATTGACATAATTGACAGTTTTTAGTATGGATGAATTGTCGAATATTCAAAGTTATTCCTAAATTATAATTTATCTAATCATTGAAAAATGGTTTCTAAAACAACTGCAAAACAGACTGATTACGACAAAAATCCTCTTAATCCTACTAATATTATAAATGCCAAAGCTTGTGAGGTTGTATGTGTGTCTGTTTGTTTGTTACAATTACATGTCAAAATGGCTGAAGGGATCATGATGAATTTTGGAGCAGGGGTTTTTCTTAAGGGGGGGAAATCATCGAATGACTGCTCCCACCTGGGTAAGGCGGGAGGGAGTGTCAGACTCTTACTGACTAAAAACCACCCCGTTCCTTCTCCTGCACATCGAGCCGGAGCCCCGATAACCCGTTAGGTTCTCCGCAGATTATAGTGTGAAATAGCACATAGGGTACTTTTATACGACGGGAACGCGGGCAAAGCCGCGTGCAGAAGCTAGTCAACCATTACATAACTAACCATTAAATGATAACAACAGCTGCAACCAACCGCTTTCACAGTTACAGCACAATAATAAGCAGATAGAAGCTACAAAATTCAATAAAAACTACAAAGCTTAGGGAATATTCATTGGCCACTCGCCAAAGTTTAATAGAAGTCGTTTAAATTAATACTAATGATGACCCGATCTCCGCTTGCCTAATAACACTTATTTCCGAAACGTTTCGTTATAATGTCGGGGCCTTTAAACTTAAGTGTGTCATTGCTATCATGGATTTTATTTAATATATTTTAATATATTTGTTATTGCCCATCTGTGAGTCTTTTGAGTAGAGTGGCAAAAGCATCTTCAGTTCGATTTAGAGTAATAAACGGGTATCTAGAACATTTTTTTAACTTTTTAAGTAAATGACAATGATAGTGTGTCGTTTAAAAAGGTGTGTGGTGTATGACAATAGACGCATCTTTAATTAAACTCATTCAAATTCAACAATTGATCTCTGTCGACTTCTTAATGAATATAAAAGGTTATATGGTGTACATACTCATAGATAAAATGAACTTTATTTATCAAGTGGTTTTCAAAGATAAGGGATTGACTGCCTTGTTTAACGAATGGCTGCAAGCGTGACACATGAGCAATAGGTTAAAGATTCGGTATCCATATTATAAGAATTCACTAAATTTTTACTGCTGACTGATATTACTGACAAAAGTACAATTTTAGTACTCATTTTAACAGCGTCCACTGATTAAAAATCATAGTTAAAATCCTTTATTAGGTCAATAAACTTTAAAATGGCAGGCGCCGATTGAGTAAGTTGAAAATCGAGCTCAGTGATGGAGCCTAAGTCCAGCAGTGAATGGAAACTTACCGATATCGATATAATATCAAATCAACACATTCAAGACCAAAGAAACTAAAGTCAAGCCAAAGACCAACTACATAAATCTATTTTCAAATCAAAATGGTTATCTACCTTATTTCTTCAGCAATCACACAGACACCCACTAGTAGCCAGTACAACCTCATAATGACCATACGGAAATAAGCCTACAGTACTTATAGAGGTACTAGACCTTAGATAACAATCGATCTTTTCAAATACAAAAAACTATAGTACCATTTCCTTAAACAGGAATTAGATTCTAGAGTTTGCAACGTAAATATAAACAATAATATGCTGTGATACACCGGTGAGACGCACCGTTGAGACGGTGTGACGTAGAGGTCGCTACCTGTCTGGCGACGCCTGCGCATATGACGTAACAACAACGGATTTATAGTACACGTGGACGCTACACCTTTATCGTGTGACGTAGATTTCAATTGAAGTATTTTTTCCTATACAATCAAAAACCTATTGGTGGGATCGATTTTTGTGATTCGATTTATCATCATCGTCACATCAGCCACGGGATATCCACTGCTGAACATAGACCTGCCCAAATGATAACCTATTTTGTCAGTTAGAAAGGAGCTTATACTAACAACCTTTATCATTAAATATGATAAAGGTTTCTTTGCTTCTTCTTATTTATCTACCTTCTTGGACTTTCTGTGTACCTTTTTGGGCGTATAATTTGAAGAAGAAGGAGTAATTTAATATAACTCAAGTTTATATTCAAACGTAAGTAGTGCAGAAAGCTACAAAACACATAGGTAAAAACCAAAAGATGGTGAATCACTACATAGTATAAAACAAAGTTGCTATCCGCCATCTGTCTGTCCCTATGTATGCTTAGATCTTTAAAACTACGCAACGGATTTTGGTGCAGTTTTTTTTTAATAGGTAGAGTGATTCTTAAGAAAGGTTTATATGTATAATACATGCATATTGCACCCGTGCGAAGCCGTAGCGGGTCGCTAGACTAAAGTAAATGAAGAATAAAATACTTAATTGACGAACTGTTAAAAAACCATAATAAGGTTTGCATTAAAAACTCACAAATTAAAATAAAATACATATCGCATACATTTGGCATCCATTCATAACCTAGGTATTGTAAATATAATTTGGCAACTATTTTAGATTTAGACAAAGACGAAGGAAATCTAGACCATTCAATAGAGACATCTGTTAATGCTTATTTGCCAATTGAAGTCCTATAAAATTAGTATTAAATAACTGTCAAAGGATCCAGACAAAGAAATAATAATATTAAATGACCAGTTGTCATAGTAAAATTCAGTTTTACGACGTGCAAGATATGGAACATATCTGTCACAATATTGGCTATATTTTAAGTAATAAAATCGATACAGTTCATGTATATTTAATTTTAGATCTTAATATAGGAACACACAAAGGTTATTTAGTCAAATAGCATGTGTGGTTTCAGTGTAGTAGTTCTTCGCCAGTTATTTCCGTGAATGCAATTAAAATAGTAAATTTTAGAATTGCGATTCAATGATGCGAATAATGAACTTTGCTTTTAGAAAATGTATGTTTTCTGTGAGTGAATTTGAACATAATGAAACGTATGTAGTATATTGTGGTTTATTTCTGTATAGCAATTAGAACAAAACAATTTAATAAGGATAAAATCTAAACTAATATTATAAAGCTGAAGAGTTTGTTTTTTTGTTTGTTTACGCGCTAATCTCCGAAACTACTGGTCCGATTTGAAAAATTCTTTCTGTGTTGGATAGCCCATTTGTCGGGGAAGGCTATAGGCTATAAAATATCATACGATTAATAGGCGCCGAGCAGAGCAAGTGAAACCGCGCGGAAGTAGGTAGTAATAGATATCGTACATAGGTAACCTACTGAATAATAGGACTGAACTATCTACCTATTATGAAGAATGCTTTCTTACTTATAAGACAGTAAACAGTTAAACCTATTTTAGCATGCCTAGGTATACAATCTTCCCTGCACATTTGGTACACAGCTAAGGAAATGAAGATTGACTACTGAGTCAAAACGGCGTGATGTTCTGTTATGTACTGACATAACAGAACATCACGCCGTTTGTCCCAGAAGGGGTAGGCAGCACATTACGGCACTTAATGCCACTGTACAATGTAACACACTCACTTTTCACTATTTATGTTATGAGTCCCATGTAATAGGAGGTGCGCCTATTGCCATATACCGGACACAATTCCAGACTACGTGCTACTACTGAGATTTTTTTTTTAAATCAGTAATACTTTGCCGGACTCGGGAATCAAACCCGAGACCCCTCGTCTCGGCCAACGAGGCATATGTGAGAGACACTAAAATATAAATTATATGGTTTTTAATAAAACCACATATTTTGTAACCATTGGTCAGCTCAGTAACCAAACAATGGTTAATATGACTGCACGGTTGGTGCGGTGGTTAGGTAACCGGCTGCCGTGCTACGTGTCGCGGTTTCGATTCCCGCACGGAACAAGTCTGTGTAATCCACAGATTGTTATTCCGGGTCTGCATGTCATTGTGTATGTGAACTTGTATCTTTGTACGCACCCACGACACAGAAGAAAACCCTAGTATGGGGCAACGTTTTATAAAAAAAATATGACTGCATTATTTATTCTTTTCGTAACTGCATATTAAACAACTTGGTAGACTGTCAAAAGAAATACACACAGTTCACTTTTTCATTCAGCTAACTGCAGACTCAGTGACGTCATGGAATGGAAAATGGCGACGCGCCGATTATAAATCTTGTAACAAACGATTACTAATGTTGATTTACAAGGATAATTTGGCACTGCACGCTAGTCTGATTGAAAATAAATTATTGTAGATAACTCGAGTACATTTTGAGATGGAAAAATGTTAGGAAATAGGCCTCAAATAACATTATCAGTTGATGATAACCCACTCCTGGACTCTGGACCTCTTCATGAAAATGTTAGCAATAGTTTAAGTGTGGGAGAGCCATGCTTCGGCACAAATGGGCCGGCTCGACCGGAGTGATACCACGGCCTCACAGAAATCGACGGTTGTGTTGTGTTTCGTCGTTCGAGTGAGGTTGCCGAAGGCCCAATTACCCCTCCCCTCCTTTCCCAATCTCTGAATCCCTCACAATCTTCAAATTCCCAATTCACAAAAGGCCGGTAACGCACTGTAACGCCTGTGGTGTTTCGGGTATCCACGGGCAGCGCTGACCTGCTTACCATCAGGTTTTACAGGCTCGTTTACCGGCTTATCCCATAAAAAAGTCTCTAGGCTTGGCATGCCTAGTTCAAGATCTGAATTTTAAAAGTTCAGGATTATCAAAAAGTGTATATTAAATGTGTAGTCCCTTAGTCGGGTATGCTACACCCTTGGGAAGAGTAGAGCTTGTGAAACACGTATTCTACCCTGCCTCAACCACACTAAAATTATTATAGTATTTATTTAAAAATTTATCTAGCTTCACCTAGCTTCTCTGACGGACTGACTGACAGACTATTATTTAAATTTTGTATTTATTGACGTTTCAAAAGTACCAAATTATGGTTTAATTGAAATAAATGCGCTTTGACTTTGACTTTATCTATTTAGAATGTACCCTGTTATATTGCTTACGTGTTCCCGATCACATTCATCGGCAACTAAGATTACGAGTAAATTAAAATACTACTGAATGGTTCTTTACATTCTACTAACTAAATAAGCTTATTTGTGAAACTAATTGATGTATGTTTGTTAATCTTTTACCCATGAATTACTGCATCGTTTTATCGAGATGAAACATACCAGACACAAGTTCAAATAATTTTGTTATTTACAAAATGCACTCGAATCGCTATAACGTAAGCAAAAAATGTAAACATTGCATCGGTTTTCTGATAACTACCTAATACAATTTTGACTGAACGGAAAACCCAGTTTTAATTTTGGGTAATTTAAATGTAAAGATATATGTGGAATAGGACTCCCTCATTGGCCGAGTAGTCGTAAGTGCGAGCAAGGGGTCTCGGTTTCAATTCCCGAGTCGGGCAAAGCATTACAGGGTTTTTAAAAAATTCAGTAGTAGCACCGAGTCTGGAATTGTACCCGGTACATATAGCAATAAGCTCACGCCCTATTACATGGGACTCATAACATAAATAGTGAAAAGTGGGTGTTACATTGTACAGTGGCATAATGTGTACCTCTGCCTACCCCTTCGGGGATAAAAATCGTGATATTATGTTATGTTATGTTATGTGTTATATAAGATGGGTTTTTTTTATTATTTGACATCCGAGGTGATGTTAGTACATTGTAGACCTTTCTTGGGTATTTTTTTTAAGGGGGGAAAATCATCGAATGGCTGCTCCCGCCTGGGTGAGGAGGAAGGGAAAGTCAGACTCTTACTGACTAAAAACCACCCCGTTCCTTCTCCTGCACGTCGAGCCGGAGCCCCGGTTACCCGTTAGGTTCTCCGCGACACCTTTCTTGGGTATCAGGCAAGACATAGTGTAATTTTTATCCTACGATCAACAGGTTCAACAGGTTGAGACTACAAGGCTGCCAAACAAGGAGTTGCATATTTGATTCTTTATTCGAGTACTACCAACATAAATGCAGAAATTGAACTTTCTGTTTCGTGGAGTTTACTATGAATATTGTTAATAGTTATGTAAGCAACCAATTAATAGTAGACAATATCTATGTTCATCATCCTCATCGTCATCATATCAGACACAAGACGTGTGGGTGAGCCATGCTTCGGCATGAATGGCCGGCTCGACCAGAGTTATACCACTGTCTCACAGAAAACTGACGTGAAACAACGCTTCCGTTGTGTTTTGTGACACAACGGAGGCCCAATTACTCCCCTTCCCAATCTCCCCAATCCCATGATCCTCAAGAATCCTCAAATTCCTAATCCGTAAAAGGCCGGTACTTGTAACGCCTCTGGTGTTTCGGGTCTCCATGGACGGCGCCGATTGCTTACCATCAGGTGACCCGTCTGCTCGTTTACCGGCTTATTCCATTAAAGAATCTATTGCTGAACATTACCCAATTAAAATATTCATCTTCACTTTAATCAAAATCCTGAATATTTAACTAACAAAAAATAATATAACATATTACGTGAGCCTTATAATGTTTGTTTAGAACATAGTGTATGAATATTGTTAGCACAGCGACTACGCAGTGAGATCACGCGCAGTTCCGTCCGCGCGTCCGTGGCAATGCGCCGAAATACTGTTTTTTTTTCTACTAAGCTCAGAGGAAATAAACTATTCAGCCGTTTGTACATTTGCATCAATAAAAATGTAGGTATAGACACGATCCAACTGGCTGTACGTACCTATACATTGTAAATTCTTCTCAAACATCTCAACAGCGGTTTTTGATCAGCTGCTCTTTTTCATCTAATGTGTTTTGAGTGAATAAATCCAATGGCAATGGAAATTTTGTCTAAATATTTTTACTTTCCATCATTCAGTAAAAGTATGAAAACTTATTCAAACACTCTTTAAACCTAAGGAAGCCTCTATTCGGCCACCATTTTCTTTGTCAATATCAACAGTTAGAAGACGTGGACGTGATGAAGGCCTCCCTCTTAGTTCATTTTCTTTCTAATGCGGCATTAATATAAATAGATTCTTTTCAAATATCTATATCGGAATAATCAGGACCACTTTCATCAGAAGAAAGACATCCACTGCTGGTTAAGGGACCTTTGCCTCCTATCTCCTCCTACCTCTACATACATACACACTCACATCAAGATATAAACACAATCCGGTATCAAGCATGCATTTATAAACACAAATATCCCATTCACAAAACCAGACCCCGGATATAATCAACTATAAACTTCATATCACTATTTATTTATCAATCCCGGAATAGCAAGCTTCAATGCTATCACAGATTATAAATTATTGTTCCAACAATTAGAAACTGCAGTCCGACTGATCTATTCTTCGTTTTCAAAACGCCTACGTCAGCCGTTAGCACTTAAATAATGCATGATATCATTTATGATGATATTGTCTAGGTATGCTAGCTACAAAAAAGATTTAAGACTTACACAAATGGTTTAAATACAACGCTTTAAACTGTTTGTCTAGGAATATTGCGATTGAATAAGGGACTAAGGGATTATTTTTAAGGGGGAAATCTCATCGAATGACTGCTCCCGTCTGGGTGAGGCGGGAGGGTAGGGAGAATACTCTTCATTGCAGCAATTTTACATGATCAAGATTTGTAAACATAATAATAAATAATTTTCAAAAGATAAGTCTAATTCTGTATGACCTACGTAACATTATAAAAAAAGTATGTTTTCAAATATTTCAAATTATTGGCAAGATGTTTGAAATATCTGTAAAGTTATTAATGGTAACAATTCCAGTGGTATCGACCTTCGATATCCAGGGTCGTGGGTTTGATTCTTGGTGTGACGTGCTGACCTAGAGACATGTACTATGTCTGTATGTTTATGTGACTGCAGATATAGAATAATAGAGTAATGAGTACATGTATGAATACCAGATTTTTTATATTTTAGTGTGTATTTTTGATCATTATAATTTACATTTACATTATGATAATTCGGCTTAACAAAGATTTAATTCTTGTATCTCACGTTTTTTCCACTGTAATGTAAAGATAACCCATTGGTAATTGTCGCGGAGAAGCTAACGGGTTACCAGGGCTCTGGCTCGACGTGCAGGAGAAGGAACGGGGTGGTTTTTAATCAGTAAGAGTCTGACACTCCCTCCTGCCTCACCCAGGCGGGTGATGATTTTCCCCCCTTAAAAAAAATTGGTGATTGTCTGGTATCATTTCAGACACCATAATAATATTGAGAACATCCTAATAATAATTTGCCCGACGTCCAGACAGTCGATATTAAATATAAAAACAATCATATGATCACATCTCATAAAAAACATATAAATTGACACAACTGAATTTCTCAATAACCAACAGATGTACATTTTTAACCAACACTCAATTAAAAAACAACTTTGTAGTCTATAAACTGTTTATTTAACTGAAAAAAAACAACTTCGCATATTCCTGTCCATCATAAGAGCTGACATTTAAAAAATGATAAACATTTTCCGTTTTTAAAAGCAAAAATCATTGAAGCAAAGAGATTTATGTTCAAACTAGAAATAGATTTGATATAGAAAATGTTCGCGCCAACTGAAAATGTTACAAAATATCTCGACCCACGCAAACTAATAAAAATATCCTATCATTTCACGTAACTAACGCAGTATAATTATATTAGATATTTGTGGAAATTACTAGAAAATATAAACCGTCTTTTCCTTAGAATTTCATTGAAATGAATACCCTACGAGTACTATTAAAACTAATCAAAGTAATTAGGTTTGAGATCTTAGGAAATTTTCGGGTTCGAAATGTTAATAGAACACGAGACGTAATCTTCGCATAAAAATGGCGTTAAAATTCTTAAAAAGAATATTTAACACGATATAGACATACTTAGTTCTATAACACAGTTAACACAATTATAACAAAACTGAATTCTTAAATAATAAATGGAGACTTTTCTGTTTCACCAAATAATAATGAAATCTACTTCAGCTTAAGGTAAAACAGTTTACAGTAAACGAACACAAAATGAATTTTATCACATAATAAACTTAATTAAATATGTACTGAAGCAGGTTAGCGCTAACTAGATAACAGTTGACAGTTTTAATTAAACACAAAGCTCAATCGCTCCGGCTGCCGAGTTCTTAGTTAAACAAACAGTGTAACAGTGAACCCGACTTCACTTCCCTACTCGTTAACATATTTCCCAGTCCATAATTACTTCCTACACTTGGTTTAACTATGAAAATCACTCGTGTTTTTCCCGCGACACCGGGCGCCGGCGTGGCTGAGCTTGGAGCTTTGTAATCTCTGCCTGTTATAATAATGGTGATAATGACATTGCGTTAGGTGTGACAGGTGTACCTGTGAGCAGTCGACAGTCGCTGCGCCGGCGCACCGCACGCCTCCAGACCTCCAGAGTAGCACTACGCAGTAGTTGGTCGGTGCCCGCCCGCGAGCTCCTAACAGCTATTTATAAACGTATCGCTTATAATTTTATTGTTTGAGCGAAAAGCCAGAACGCGACAAGTACGCGCGGCGGTCGTAACACTAATGCCAACTCGAATGTTTCCAGTTTCTCGACAGTCCCTGCGTACTACGGTGATAATTCCAGTAGTGTTGATATTAATGCGACAATTGAAAGGTTTCCAAGTCATCTGCGACCTCCAGCTACTGCAGCAGGTCAACTAGACCCGACCCCGACGCCCTGGTATAGTTGGGTAACCTATCTAGGTCAGATGCGAGTAGAAACCAAAGTAAAAAGGATTCAAGCATAAATTTTAGAACAGCGTCGGAGTTGGTGTGAAAAGTTTCACAACTGCCATACCTCATATTGAGATGAAATTGAAAAAGAGTTGGAAATTTTATTATTGATTTTTGCTAAAACATTACAGTGAGTGGAGTACGTGCCAGGACTTTTGTGCGACGCTCTGAATATTTTAAATGTTGATAAAATATTCGGCGACCATTGAAACTTTTGACATGTTTGGAAAGAACAAATTAGAATTTTATTTTAAAGTAACTCTGTAGGTACACCTGAGTTGAATTTTGGCATCGTACATCGTTTTAACACCTCGTAGCTATTGACAAAACGCAGGATATGCTTATAATGGGGGACTAATAAGGTGCCCAGTTTCGACGATACTTGAATTAAAGAGATTTTACTTAACACATCCGTATATTATCTTCGACCAAAAGAAAAGGCTACTCTTACGTCATCATCACAACACAATCATATTGTTTGCATTAGTGCATCTATAATTACGATTCTTCCATTCATAAAGAATGAGCAGAGCCAGATAACATCTATTGTCGTAAGTCGATTGTTGAATAGATTAGACTCTTCTTCAGTAAGGGTCACCCTTAGAGATTATTATGCCAATTTAATTTGAGATATTCTCAATAAATGCCAGACGTGAAATACTACTTATAAGTGATGGAAGCCAAAGAAATATGATAAGATGGGATGATAAGAAGGGACAAAAGCGTGAGTAGGTATGTAAAAAGAAGTTCATTAGATCTGAGGCTCTAAACAGACGAAACAGATGATGGATGCAATCTGAACGCAGTTAATACGACTGCAATAGAACTGCAATTGGACTGCTCGTTTGGTTTGCAACCGTTTGGACATAATAGCAATAGAACTGCAATCGAACTGCAATTTGTGGTTAGATTACAGTTGAAATGCAGTCCATCTGTCAAGAGCCTAATAAAAATCTCGAATCATATACAGTGATCATTTTTAAGGACCGACTAAACAGCTACTGACAACATAAATTTTGAACTGAATTCTCGCAGCTTCATGCTATTATTAGTCATAATTTTATTATTTAAGTCTCTCAGGTTAATCCAGAGCCTAATAATACTTTACTCGACCCAAGAATCTTCCACCTCGTTACAGATATAACTCTTCATTAAAACAAAACAGTACATACCCTTTACATTTCAATAAGTCCTTGACTTTGGCAGTACTCACGTGTTTTAAAAAATTTGGCAATTCTAACTATTTTTTTCGTGGTTCGTTACTTGTCATATGTCAAACTAATCTATCATTTTTGCACCTTCAGCCAGCTTGGCTATCAGTGACAGTGGTTAACGCTGTTAAAAATCTAAGTAAATTACGAGTATTGTCTTCAAAATTTACGTACTTTTTTATGCAAATGAGCTTATGGATCGCCTGATAGTACCTTAGTGACCAGCTTCTATGGCAGTGGCCTAACTATACCGTTCGTGCCCCGTGGCCCTTTCATCGGATGGGTGCCCATTCCCAATATAAAAAGAGAACTTCAAACGAAAACCTTTGAACCTCCTTTGAGCATCTTCTAACTGCGGGCCGTGGCATTTAGCCGACTTGCCACCCTGTAGTTACACCACTGATCTATGGACATCCACAAGACTAGATTAACACCACCCTTAGCTTGGGCTTGGATATCGCAGTTAAACAAGAAAGACAAACAAACACACTTTTCATCTTATTAATAGTATAAATGCAAAATTTTAGGAGCTTGTGTGTTGCTATGTTTGTTACTACATCAAGTCAAAACGGCTTAACTCGTTGAGTACCGTCATTATAGACACAATTAAAGAACAATAGGTTGCAGTCACCGGTGACTGCTCGGTGTTTGACAGTTTAAAGAATCGACATGAAATTTGGAACAGTAGTAGATCACGGTCTGACAACATAGGTTAACATAGGTTACTTTTTTTATAATTGATAGGTTGACGTTTGACCACCATCTCGCCTGGTGGTAAGCGATGATGTGGCCGACGACGGAGCACGCCTACCTATGAGCAATCTGTTCACTTGGGACTTGAAGACAAGAGTTTTTACCCACGGGAAAGCGGGCAAAGCGGGAGCTAATCTTATACTATTACATAAAGCTGAAGATTTTGTTTGTATGTTTGTTTGTATGTTTGTTTGTTTGAACGCGCTAATCTCCGTAACTACAAGTCTGATTTGAATAATTATTTTTGTGTTGGATAGCGCATTTATCGAGGATGGCTATAGGCTGTAAACATCACGGTACGACCAATAGGAGCTGAGCAGAGCGTGTGAAAGCGCGCGGAAGTAGCTAGTTTTTAATATTTGTAAGGATTGTCAACTTGTCAACCCTACATTATTTATAAAACTCTACGTACAACAAAAGTCGAGTATCTTGTCTAGTTGACAACCTTTTTTTTAAGTGCGAAAATCATCCAATGTCTCCTCCCGCCCGGGTGAGGAGAGAGGGAGTGTCAGACTCTTACTGACTAAAAACCACCCCGTTCCTACTCCTGCACTTCGAGCCGGAGCCCTGGCAACCCGTTAAGTCCTCCGTGGCTCCGTGTAGTTGACAGTTGACACTCTGTCAATAAATTCTGGCAATGTTTTACGATTTGGAAGCATTACGTTGTCCATTGTGTAATAAGTTTGGCACATTGTTTGACTGCACGGTTGTTGCGGTGGCTGGGCAACCGGCTGCCGTGCCACGTGTCGCGGGTTCGATTCCCGCACGGAACAACACTTTGTGTGATCCACAAATTGTTGTTTCAGATCTGGGTGTCATTGTGTATGTGAACTTGTATGTTTGTAAACGCAACCACGACACAGGAGAGAATCCTAGTGTGGGGCAACGTTTAAAAAAAAAAAGTAAATCATAATATTATTTGTACATAGATTTGTCCTAACCTGTATATTATGTATCTGTTAGTATGTCTGATGGAATTTCGTTTATTTTTGTGACTATAATAGTATAATGTATTTCCCTAGTCAACTGATTATATGGATTTCTATGTTCAGTTATCTCTTTCTTCAGTTTAACGACGACAAAAACGTAATTTTATTTCGGAACTTCGCTCTTAATCTAGTAATAAAGGCTATTGTATTTTAGAGAATAGAAAAAATACTAGCTTAAAAAGGAAAACGGGAAATCACAATAGGCCACTGGTAAGGAACGGTATCCCCTATAATTTAAACCCCAAATAACTCGTGCCTTAACCACTAAATTCGACCCTAAACCACAACCTAAAGCTAGGTATATAGGTACACTAGACACGATATGTTTAAATATTTTTTTTAACTTTGTCTCACACTAGGATGTTCTCTTATGTCGTGGGTGCATTTACAAACATACAAGTTCACATACACGTAGCACCCAGACCCGGAACAACAATCTGTGGATCACACAAAGAGTTGTTCCGTGCGGGAATCGAACCCGCGGCAGGTTGCGCGGCAGACAGTTGCCCAGCCACCGCGCCAACCGTGCAGTCAGTATTTTTAACTAGTTTATTAGTTGGTAACTATAAAAACAACGAATAAAATTGTTCTCATCATCATCTATAGCCCATGAAGCTATGAGGTTACTCCTCAGTATATAAAAGAGTTGGGGATAAATCTCTACGGACTGCCTCATTGCCTCAAGAGTGCAACTGCCGGGCAAGGAGTCTCAGGTTCGATTCCCGAGTCGGATAAAGTACTACCTACTAGGTTTTTTAAAGTCTCAGTAGTAGCACGGAGTCTGCAATTGTGTCCGGTTATGGCAATAGGTTCACCCCCTATTACATGGGACTCGTAACATAAATATGAAAAATGGGTGTTACATTGTACAGTGGCATAATCTGCACCTCTGCCTACAGCTCCAGGGATAAAATGCGTGATGTTATGCATGCTCTTTTAACTGTGATTGAAATCGAACCATTAGATAAATCAACATGGTAATCAACTCTCCTTTGACTGTTACAAATAAACAGACGTATTTTCACAGCCAATTATCAAAGTACCACGAGCAGCAACAGTATCAAAACATAAGACACCTGCTTACCCATTTATCTAACAACGACCATCCATCCAGCTGCCAGCGCATAATTACGATATCACTAACGTTGTTCACAATATAATCTGTTAATCATGTTGAGTAACAATAACGTATCCTGATGCAATTAGAAGCCATTGTTTAACGGCTGTTCATTAAGAAAGGGGGTAGGTTAGTCTCATAATAATGTTCATGTAATTTTCTCTAGTTACGGTATGTTATGGGTACAGTCAAATGTACGAGTCATGCCATGCTTTTGTGTTGTTGTGACATCAAAAAAGTTGATCCAACTGTTTCGATATACTGAAACGTTACTCAATTTTAAGTCGTGCTTAAATATCGTGCCGTCTCTGTCATTTTACAAAGAATTTGTAGAGATAGAACTATACTTAAGCACGACTTAAAATTGAGTAGCGTTTGAGTATTCCGACATTAATGTTTCAATGGGTGACGTGAGAGCGATTGTCAGGCTCTAAGCAAGAGTAGAAACAGGGTTGTTTTAGTCAATAATAGTCTGATTCTCTCTCTTGCCTCACCCAAGGTGTGAGAATTGGACAATTTTGGCCTAATAATGCTCTTATTGACTAAAATCTTGACTATTATAACCGGTGTGTGATTACATGCTTGAAGTATATTACATCACTAGCTACTTCCGAGCGGTTTCACACGCTCTCCTCAGCTCCTATTAGTCGTAGCGTGATGTTTTATAGCTTATAACCATCCTCGATAAATGTGCTATCCAACACAAAAAGAATTATTCAAATTAGACTTGTAGTTACGGAGAGTAGCGCGTTCAAACAAATAAACAAAAATACAAATTCTTCCGCTTTATATAATAGTATAAGATAACTGAAAAAGCAATACCTTTGCAAAAATTCGTACATCCAAACTTAGTTAACAGTCAACACAATCCAGACACCTCTTTAAGACATAAAATCAAGCTAATACAGCAACACAAAGCAAGCAGAAACAGATACAGTTATTTTAAAGTAAACCACTGAAAAGGTGAACGGTTCGCGAACGGCAGCCGGCAGCCGGCAGCCGGCAGCAGGCGCCGCCGGCACAAACTTCCGTTCTTCCAAATTGGTAACACAACACTATAATGTTCACACCGCACTTGCAGTCTACCAAGTGTATCGATTACCTTATAGATAGAAGTATTATGTTGACACGGAGTTAGGAGCAAATGGAGAGTTAATGCCGGCTTACTACGTCATTGAGTTTGAGCTTTGAACATTACATATCGTGCTCGTCAATGTGATTGTGACAGCTCTATCGCCGGTTATTAATAGCACTCACGCACAAAAGAAGACAATGTAGGTATGTTAAATTACTTGCTGACCCGTCAAAGTTCGTAGCACCACAAACATATTTACTCACCTTTTAAACCTTCCCTGAACTTCCACAAAGGTCGTGCTCGAGTTTTAGCGAGACTAACGAACGGAAATTCATTTTATATATATGGATTAGAATTAATATTTTAAGTTTACTAGCCCATATATCTCCAAGCGGTCACCGGTGACCGCTCTCCACTAACTACATTATAAACCTTATTTCTAATGTTTAGAGACTACTTTTGTATGAACAAATTTAGGGGATGATTTTCAAGAATTTTCAGCGGGCTAGTATACAAATAATTCTCGTTCTAGTTTAGTACTCTTTACACAGGTGTATGATGCATCAGCATGCTAGTAGTAGTCGTTGTCTTGTACTACAAGATACAACAGCTCGGCACCCCACACAATATTTATCTCCGTCATAAATTACGTCCAATCTCTCCATTCGTTCAATAATCCATACAGACTGTCTGTAGGAAGCTTGCTCAGCGACTTGGCGTAACTTAAAGTTGAGTAATATTGCATCTTGAGCGTTTTCTCTCCAAGTTCATGATACACTAAGTGTTGTTCCTCACGGATTGTGTGCATATGTGAGATAACCATCGCTCCTATCGTGTTTACATAGAGATTTAAAGCCATTAGCTTTATCCCACCTGATGTATTGTGATATTATGTTGATGTACGAGTATCAATATTTTGTTTGAATGTTGTATTTGCTTAGGATTGTCGTTTCTGTATGTTTGTAAACATAATCAGTGCAAATAGCCGATGCTTAAAACGAGAAATGTTTTTTTTAATATGCCACTTTTCAGCAGCATTGTTACCTCCATGGTTACGTTACACATTTGTGATTGAAGTAGGTTTGTAAGTGAAGTGCCTACTTATGGTACCTACAGTTATTTCTAAACATAATGACGTGCTGAAATCTCTGTACATGGTAAAAATTCAGTTCATTTTATGTAGAATAAACAAATTCGGTAGATTTCCTTGGCTTATTGCAACCTCTAGCATTCGTCAAATATGCAGCATTCGTCCATTTTAATATGTTGTGTACAGTTAGGGACAAAACTTTATAGTTGGTGAAATAAAAAAAATAAAAACGCAGTGTAGTGTTCATAAAAACCTTAAAGATTTAAGACGTTAAACTACCATTTTTTAAGTACTTAGTTAAGTTATGTAGTAAGAGTCTGACACTCCCTCCCGCTTCACCCAGGCGTGAGAAGTCATTTAATGATTATCGCCCTATAAAAAATACATTTTATATTTATAACTAGCTACTACCGCGCGGTTTTACTCGTTCTGCTCGTTTCCTATTTATCGTAGCGTGATGTTTTATAGCCTATAGCCATCCTCGATAAATGCGCTATCCAACACAAAAAGAATTATTTAAATCAGACTTATAGTTACGGAGATTAGCGCGTTCAAACAAACAAACAAACATACAAACAAAATCTTCAGCTTTATATAATACTAGCTACTTCCGCGCGGTTTCACACGCTCTGCTCAGCTCCTGTTGGTCGTAGCGTGATGTTTTATAGCCTATAGCCTTCCTCGATAAATGCGCTATCCAGCCCAAAAAGAATTATTCAAATCAGACTTGTAGTTACGGAGATTAGCGTGTTCAAACAAACAAACATACAAACAAAATCTTCAGCTTTTTGTAATAGTAAGTATAAGATAAGCTATAAGATAATCAGCTAAAACATCAATGCATTTCAACTGAAAATGATAAATAATAAAATCTCTTCCTGCTTCGTGATACATTTTTGTGCATCACTGTACAAGAACAAGATATTTAATAAGACTTGTATAAAGTGGAGAAATCCATGCTTTTGATGCAAACATTCTTCCTTTGTCCCTGGTTCGAAGTCTGGAACAGACAAACATCTCAACAGTTACCTTCGTATTTTTCTTAGTTAAATGTAAATATTTTTACTATTCACTGCGTTAAAGGAAGATGAGATTACGGATTTAATGTTGCGTCAAGTTTTTTGTTTACTGAAGACAAAAACTGTCTTGTTAAATAAATAAATACATAAATTGTTTATTTTATAAAACGGGACATATTTACATGAATAGTATCTTAACGATTTGATTAGAGCCCAGTAGCTTATTTGCCTGAACTAGGTTGAACCTGTGTTTCAGACTATTCAGTACAATATTTTTCATTTTAAAGTTATAAATAAATTAACAGTATAAAGTACTAAAATAAATCTTACATAACATAAAAGTAAAAGGTAAAAACAGCGAGTTAGCAGATTATCTGTCGACCAACAGTAAGTCTTCAGTCTGCGCATATGCAGAACGCAATAACAGTTTTTTTACAATTAAAATAGTTTAATGTAAAAACGCTTAATTTTCTGTTGATCATGTATTAGAGTCACTATTGCAACTGTCGAACAAATTCGGAGCTGTGGACAACTTAACGGGTTACCAGGGCTCCGGTTTAAAGCAAGAGAAAGAACAGTGTAGTCTTTTGTCAATAAGAGTCTGACACTGTTTTCCCACCTTAAAAAAAAACTATTGAATAACATACAATAGGTTCCTTTTTATTCTTTAGTTTCCTGTGGGTTCTTTTTGTCTTTTTTGTGTAATAGGCTCACCCCCTATTACATGGGACTCATAACATAAATAGTGAAAAGTGGGTGTTACATTGTACAGTGGCATTATGTGCACCTCTGCCTACCCCTTCGGGGATAAAAGGCGTTATGTTATGTCTTTTTGTCCTTAAATTCGACTTCTTGGTTAAGTAAGCTCTAGTTGAGTGTTCCAGTGTTTTGGAAAATTCTCAGTAATACCTCAGACTCGAATTCTAAGACTCAAAGGTATAATGTTAATAAACTTTCGCATAATGAAGATCTTACGTAACATAAATCCGTGAAATGTAAACTAATTTAAATTATTATAACAAGCAAAACAACCCACTTCGTACCTAGCCGTCTTATCCTTAAGTTTCGAAACAATAACAATGCATCTTACTTTAAAAATTCTTACCCTAGCTCGTTCTAGCAGCTAGACTTATAAACTTAAATTTATAATGCCTTAAACCTACGATGGATGGGGCCTTAGGCAAATAAAATTACAATATTTAAATCCTAGCCAGATTAGTAGAATTTTGGCTGTGAAACAACACATTAAGCTACTCTTAACGGTGTAAGTAATAGATTTTCATTCTTGTTCTTGGTTCTTTTGATTCTTGGGCTTGTTGTGGCTGCGTGTATGACGGTCAATTATAATTAACTTAATTTGTTTAACATTGCTTATGTGACATTCATAATTGATGATTACCTTTTTACATAATATATTTGATTTGACATTACATTTTTGACTTCAATGGTATTAATAATTTTAATTTATTTGACATACTGTATTCAATTTAACAACATTACAATTAATTAAACTTAATGTACGTAATTTTATTATATAATTTTTTATAACATATCTTTGCATGCCAAGTGTAGGCAAAATATGGAGAAACTGTATATTTTGTTAATACCTATATTATGTACCTATGTTTGCAAACTATTAAATGAATGAATTTGAATTTGAATTCATCTTTACTGTTTTGTTTTAAAGTTAAAAATGGTAAATAATTTCACAGTTCAATCATGCTGGAGACTGTAAGCGTACCTGATGTTTGATGTCGGCAGATAAAAATACATTCGTCGCCATCTTGAGTCTTCCTATGGGTTTGGCTAGAGCCGATAAAGGGACCGCTCATTAAAGAGACTGTGCTGCAGCGGTCTCTATTAAAATGAAATATTTTTTTAAATACGATATGCAATCCATCTGAAAGGCGGGGGATATAGAGAAGGCCCATTCATCAGTAGACTATAAGCTGTTGATGATGATACGCATTTAACATGTTGATAATCTAAAATTTACGAATAAACAAATTGTTTTTATTCTGTACTTGCATTTCTCATGTTTGTGACAAAAATTATAACAAACATCAATCACACATCAATGTAAAAAACTAACATCACATATAAATTTTATTGCCAGATTGAAAAACCGTTACAAAACTAAGCTCTCACAGGATTTCAAATAACGAACTGTGTTGCCAGTTATATCAATGTCAATAACTGTGGCTGTTTATTTTTATTGCCAGTGCTAACAATACTTTTTTATGGTAACCTATTTTTGACGTATACCGATGTTTTTGTTTGTATTGATTTGATCTATTGAATGGGATTTTTGGCCTGGATCTTACACGAATGTACGTAGATAGGTATCTTTATATTTCAATCGACGATCAATGTGATCAATGTTTTATTTATAAGCTTCTGTCGGTTATTGCATGCGTTCTTCTTCTATATTTATTTATTTATTTATTTATTTAGTCTTTAATGTACACAATTTTAATATGGCACATAAGGCGGACTTAATGCCATATGGCATTCTCTACCAGTCAACCTTAGGGTTTAAGTAGAAAATCTGCGAAAAATAAGGTACGGAGAATAAACTAACAGCAAAGAGAGAGAGAGGAAAAAATAAATAAAAAGGTAATTATTAAATAATATAGCTATACATATATATTACATAATAGTAAATAGTATATATAGTCATATGCATAAAATATATAGGTATAAATACATACATAAATATATATCGACGAAGACCTAGACCTAGCGTTGCAGCGATTTTAAGTAAAATTCATGAAGGAGATTTTATTAGGAGCTTTTTTGATATTGAGGGGAAGCGCGTTCCAAAGTTTATACCTTCCTGTGGATAAAAAGCCCGTGTGTCATTCCAGACACTGATCTCCCTCTGTTTTAAATTTCGTCCCGATGCCTTCAGCCGTCTTGACGTGGTTGAGTAACAAACACACAAACTCACTAACAAACTGTCGCACTTTTTTTTAAGGGGGGAAATCATCGAATGACTGCTCCCGCCTGGGTGAGGCGGAAGGGAGTGTCAGACTCTTACTGACTAAAAACCACCCCGTTCCTTCTCCTGCACGTCGAGCAGGAGCCCCGGTTACCCGTTAGGTTCTCCGCGACAAACTTTCGCACTTATATCATTACTAGCTGTTGCCCGCGACTTCGTCCGCGTAAAATAATGACTTCTGGCATAATTTAGGCTTTTGAATCAGTCTTTAGCAAGGGATATTCTACGGTAACGAATGTCGTCAGAATTGACTCAGTACCTAGTATAGCACTCCTCCCCAGTAGATGATAGCCTGATAATATGTAGCCTATATGTTGATCCGACTTGTTAGTAATATTTATGCAAAATTTGAAGTAAATTCATGCCGAACTTTTTGACATCATCCCGGATATACATACAGACAAGCAGACAAATATTCTAAAACCCATATTTTGGCTTCGGTGTCGATTATAGGTCACGCTCCAAGTATTCTTTTAAAAAAATATTCAATGTACAGTTTTGAATTTTCTACGATTTTATTATATGTAATATAGATGATATAGATTTAATTATAGATTAGTAAGATTCATCAACTACAATCAATAATATTCAACCGCTTACATTTTTCACAACCAAACTTCAACACCACAACAAGGCAACAGCATAAAGAATGAAATACTTCGTAATGGTTTTGAATAGGAGGCAACGGTGACTGCATCCAAAAATAACAACTCGTGTTACTTTGTTAAATAAATGCACACATATATATGACAGACTGTGTAAATTCCTGTAAACTGCAGTACACTTTACTTGTTGTTTACCCCAGCTTGCTCTCTACACTGTTGTGACACAATAAATGTACTTTACAGAAGGTTGAAGCTTTATTTTATGGCATAAGCCGGTAAACGAGCAGACGGATCACCTGATGGTAAGCAATGGGCGTCGCCCGTGGACACCTGGAACACCAGCGGCGTTACAAGTGCGTTACCGGCCTTTTGGGGATTAGGAGTTTGAGGATCGTTGGGGATTCAGGGATTGGGGAGATTGGGAAAGGGGATGGTAATTGGGCCTCCGGTAACCTCACTCACACGACGAAACACAACGCAAGCACGTCGGTTTTCTGTGAGGCTGTGGTATCACTCCGGTCAAGCCGGCCCATTCGTGCCGAAGCATGGCTCTCCCACACTTAAAAAAGTTACTGAAAACATTATACTATCCATTGTAAAGTTTAACCGACATCCCAAAAAAGACAGGTTTTTAATTCGTCGGTTTGGTTTATTGTGTATATGTTACGCGGTTACTCCGGCGTTTGTGTACGGATTTTAACTCGTCGAGTACCGGTTTTATAGACACAATTAAAGAACAATAGGTCGCGGTCACCGGTGACCGCTTGGTGCTTGACAGTTTAATTTAATGATTCCTTTTTGTTGGAATGATTATGCTCTCGAGGTGAGCCCATTCCCACGAGGTCAGGATCTGATGATGGGATCCCAGGGAAACTGAAAGAACTATCTTATTAGTCATACGTACTGATAAAACGGTGCCACAAGTCCATAACAGAATATTACTTAGGTAACAATTACTGAAATAATTTCTAGTATACTTAATTGTTTATAGCTTAATATAAGTTGCCAATTAAGTTTTTAATACATTGGATGCCGTGTCGGATAATTTTTGACGGCAGTTAAAAGTTTAATGAACAATTTTGTTTAAAATCGCCGTTCACCAAATTTAGATGTCATTAATAAACAATTAGATGATGGACCTTGAATAATAACTCATATACCTATGTAGGTATAGATAGAGCTTAATTTAGTTGCACCTAATTTATACATAATAGGTATCGCAAGTAATTTTATTCTGAATCTAGTAACAAAAGAACTTTTCAACCACTTGATAAATAAAAAAACTGCTGTCAAACTACATGAACGGTGCGTGCTTGCTGAGGTGTTGTTGAGGTTGGAGCGCGAAGAGAAAAGATTCACTTAGATGTAAAACTGTTGACGATTCCTTTCTCTAATGTCAGTCACCGCGTAGCAGTTGCACTCACTAATTTATTATGTTGTATCGGTATCAATAGAAAGAAAATATGTACGTCAGTCATTTTAGGACTGTACACTACAAGTACATTATAAAGATACTACTTGTTACTTTAACACGTAACAAAAGTGAGCCTTCTGTATTACCTCTTGCGTGTAATACAATATTATATTTTCTTACTCGAATAAATGACTTGAAAATAGTGCTATACATATACGTACATGCATATACATGTATATATCTATATTTGTCTAGTCTATGTATGTACTCGTTCCGACCCAATTCTCTGTGTAAAACGTTTTGTTTATATCATACAACGAGATTTAGGAAAACGTTTTTGAAAACCGTTGTTGTTCTCTTTTGTTCGTTGTACGGATGTGTTTTTAACGTTATTTTATATATTATGTACTAGCTGTTGCTCGCGACTTCTTCTGCGTAGAATGTGGTTCCTGTTTTATACCATGGGAGCATTTTATCCTATCATCTAAGTCAGCCCATACTCTGCCTGTATACCAAAGCTTATTAAAATCCGTTCAGTAGTTTCAGCGTGATTTACGGATAAACATCCAAGCAAAGAAACTTTCATATTTATAATATTAGTGTGTTAAACATTACGTAGGTACAGTCAATGGTCAAAAGTCCACTGCCACCGTGAGTGATGTTCACACGGCACTGCGTATGTAATTTCGTATTTATGTGTAAAAAAGCGCTGCAGCGCAACCGATTGTAGTCTTACGGTGGCCTTTTGACCTTTGACCGTACATTAGATATTTCTCTATATTGTAGGTACAAGTAGATATATATATTAGGATTTTTATAGGCATACGTATGGTAAGTTGTTAACGTGCGGAAAAATCTGTTCATTAAGAATTCTTCTTTATTCATTTCGACTTGTTGGCTGCTGCGGTTTATTTGAAATTTATATTTAAAAATTAATATTTTCGCAACCGAGCCAATAGTCATAATAGAGGTAATATATCATTCCTTTAACAGTTAAAAACATTTTAAGTGTAAGCTAAAAATTTTACACAACGTGGTTTTCGTTATATGAGATTTAGATTCAACACCACGACTGTATTCAAATAACAAACATTAGCTCAAAACTTAAAGAAACATGGCTAAAACAATTACATTTTCATAAAACATAAACTAACGAGAACAAGCAGTGTAATGGTGGAGTAGCAAGATAATTACTCATCGCTGAACTTATTACACTTTATAAATAAACCTGAGGCTGCAACAATATCTCTCAGCAACTATTTTTAGAATTAATTCAACTTGATAAATATTAAAATAGGGTTGGCCACAAACGACCTCATAACAAATTCATACTACAAGCTTCCGTAGTCTAAATAAAAATGTCTGCCGCCACAATAATAGAGGTTACCGCGCATCAAAACCAATAAACTCGTTAAAATTGCAAAGTAATAAAAAAACACCAAATTTTAAGAGAAACAATGTCGTTTTGACAACATAACAAATGGTTGTTTTAATTCACATTCTGTTTTCATTTAGAAAGTTCACCCCTGCGCGTGGGCAAGCGCGATCTATCAGTGTCGTCACCAAGGTCGTTGCGCGGACGCACGAAACAACGACGGTATTTTCAGAACGGGATTGCGCAACGCACGCTCTGTCTTTTACAAATTTCGAACTGTAAAAGTTTTCGTCGCTAATTAGCATCGATCCTTCCGCTTTCACGCGTCACCGTCGACGCTTTTGAAATATAAGTAAAGAAATAACCGTTCCTCATTTCCGTTTCTTTCTAAATTCAAAATGGTTCTATTAGAATGATGTTTGAAAATCATAGACAATAATATATTTCTTCTTTTTTATTAAGTTTCTTCATCTGTCAAATTTTGACGTTAAGTTATTATTGTTTATTAGTTCGAATCGTTTTTTTTTTTTGTTTTAATGGCTTTGTTGGCAATATTTAGTCTGGACGTGGGAGACTGCATGTCATTGATCCCGAATCACTCGCATACTAGAGCCACCCCCACAGATGTACATATATAAATGCAGAAAAACATACGTTTGCCTAAAGAATGTCTAATGTATCCGCCAATGTTTTTTGTAATCAAACACGTTTATTTGCCAATTCATTTAAATGTGGTTGCAATTGAAGTCTGGATCTAATGTAGTTTGAGATTTATAATAGACGTTTAAAATACACTATAATCTGTAGGTTTTTTATCTTTATTTATTTACAGGACTTTTATCTGAAGACATGTCAGTCCTATTGATACAAATCAAGAAACCCTTAAACTAGTTGACTTATAAGTAATAATACAAGCAAAAGCAAAAAAAAACAACATCTAACAATGAAATAAAAGGCTCACTTAACACATAATAATGGAATTAAACTATACCATTAAAAGGAAAACGAACACAAAAGAATTCAACGAAATATTAGGTTGTTAGGGAATTACTAAAAATATTATACAGTTTTTTGGCTGCTTCCGAGTTGGGATTGGACAATATACTATGAAAGATACCGACATACAGCCTATTTATTTTTAAATCCCTAAACAAAGCTTCTCTATCAATTCGATACCGTTTGCATTCCACCAAGCAGTGTTGGACGTCATCAATCGTGCCACAGACTTCACAATTAGGTGAATCATATTTTTTCATCATATATCCAAATTTCCTTGATATCACGTGACCGGATCGCAAGCGTAATGCCGTAACAACAGTTGTTCTGTCAAAAATCTGTAGGTTGGTACTCTCCAGTACCATTGAATCTTCATAGACTTACTTTAATAAAATCCTCTATATTTAATCCCCAACGATAAAGAAGTTTTCGTTCAGTCACTTTAAACATTTTCCTTCAAAGTTTAAATAAACATACACACCCACTTTTGCCACAATGAACCCAAATTCAAATAACAAACGAATTGAATAGCCAAAATCTAAATATTGCTTTCTCTTTCACATCTATGCACTATTAAATAGTAAGAAAGAGACAGATGTAGTATAAAGTTAACGCGTAATACCCACTCAAAGAAAACACGACCCATTTTCAAATAAAAATACGGTTGAAATTAACTGCTTTCTCAGAAAACGGTGTAAAAGTCAAATTTGTTAAGATGTTAAACGTTTATTATTTATGTGTTATGTCTCTGTAAATGCCACTATATTATGTGCAGGCGCATTGGAAAGAAACAACTATGTATGTAATATAAACTAGCTTCTGCCAACAGCTTCGTCCGCTTTATCGGAACAAAAATGAGTCCATGGCTAATAGAAGTAAGTATGAAGTATTTGTTTCTATGCCTGTCATTAAAATCTTCATTGTATTTTTTATGTAAATGTGCAAGAAACATTGGTGCATATACATCCTTGGAAATCACGCTCCCAGCTTGAAAATCATGACAAACCTCATAAATCTCGAGCGTACGGCGCGTCGCTTTCCGCGCGCGCCTTAAAGAGCCGTCAGACCACCACAGATGGGTCCCAATAGGGCCGATGCCGATTCGGAGTCGCGGAGAGCCTAACGGGTTACCAGGGCTCCGGCTCGAAGTGCAGGAGTAGGAACGGGGTGGTTTTTAGTCAGTAACAGTCTGACACTTCCTCCCGCCTCACCCAGGCGGGAGCAGCCATTCGATGATTTTCCCCACTTAAAAAAAAACCCTCATTAATACTTTTCCTTTCTCTCTTCTTTTTTTCTACATCTCAGGACTGTGGATGATTCTAAGATGTTCAGGTTCGTTTTTATTCTGTGGTAAAAGCTACAAACTCAACTCCACTCATAATAACATGCAACACATATAAACGTAATGTTTTAAAAATACATAAAGGATTATCCAGAAATACTTTGGCCTCGCCGTCAGAATTACGACTTGGTCGTCATATTAGCGCCGTCATAATTATACGCACATAGTTCCCGCCTAATTTAACTTGTAGGACGCCATATTTATTTGTTGCAACAGCATGAAATTAGCCAGTTTACTGTAATGAACTTACTATTTTATTATTATTGTATGTTGTACCTGCATAAAGGGTGCAAACATAACGTAAGTTTAAGAAATTAGGCAATAATTAAATGAAATTAGGAGTAATTGGACGTTCTATATGAGTTTTCATGGAGAGAAAGACTTTTGTTTGTCTTTGTCCTGGCCTTTTTCCCTCGTATATATGTATTGTTTAGAGTTGAATGCTACTCATTAGATCACTGACTACATATTTTATAGTTGGAACATTTTTTTTTTAATTTAGCCGTTTTATTTGTCAAAAATAAACGAGTTAAAATGCTGAAAACTATTTATAAAAGTAATAAAATCGATAAAACGTTTACACTTCTGTATGAAATGGACAGAACAATATAAATCATGTTTTATTAATGAAATAACATCAATTTTTCTTTTAGAATAGTGCAAAACCGTGTGCAATATCGACCAATATTATAAACACGTCAAGTCAATGACCTAATGACATCCATAGACCCGAATACACTCGAAATAATATGAAAAAATATGTTTACACATTTACGCGCCATTCCAATTTCAATACCCCGCCAAAAAATTCGAACTGTCAAACGCATTTGAATCAAGGCATCAAAAAAAGAATTTAATGTCACTAACCAGCATTATTTAGTACGTCCTAAAATAATTTTTATACTAATGTTAGAAAGAGATTTTTTTTTGTTTGCATTTAATAGACTTAACTAAGTTACTAATGCATTGCATTGAATAGCTTCTGGAAAGCCCTATGTTAACCGCCACCCCTATACATTTGACAGATACTGGACACCGCAGCGGTGTTTTTTGATAAACTTTTCAAACTACGACCGCCAAGAGTAGAGGTACGAACCCTTTTATATAGAGGAGGCTCCTGGGTTTAGTCTGGAGTCAGCAGTGGACTGTTATGTGATCTCAAAATCTACTTATTGGAAAGTTTTGGAAAAATCTTTGACACCTTCCTTTGCAAGGAGTAATGCACATCATATGCTGTTTTTTATCCATATCAACATCAATAGCTCAAAAGTGGCTACTGCTGACCAAAGGCCTCTCCTTACACGGAGAAGATTTGAGCATTAATCGCCACGCTTCCTCAATGCGGGTTGGTGATTTCAAACTTATGATTACAAACTATAAACCCTAGGTATCCTCACGATGTTTTCACACACACCTTCACAGTTTGTCAGTGGTGTCTAAATAATCTTAGAAAGTACATACAACTCGGAAAAGGTTACATTGTTACTTGCCGTTGATAGGTTTAGATCCCGCGCCCTCTTCCATGAGATACCATCACGGCTCTATCCGTATATTCCTCTTCTAGAGCTTTATCCGTATGTTCCTACATTTTTTTCCTCCTTTCTATAAATCTTCCGATTTCAAAGCGAGCGAAACCGCATGCGAAAAACTGCTAATTTTGAACGAATCTTTATATTTATAAGTAGGAATGTTTTGGAACGTAACTAAACGGACAGGGAATGATTTGTTTATACGATTTTATTGCTTCTATATTTATAAAGCGATCATACTGTAATGTTGTGGTTTTGTAATCAGATCATCAATGGTTATATGCATTCCTGCTTTTAGTGCTTTCATTTTATTACAACTTTATTGAATTTTATATTATGTTGACTGCCTCGTTGGTCGAGTGGTCTCAGGTTCGATTCCCGGGTCGGGCAAAGTATTACTAGGTTTTAAAAAAAATCTCAGTAATAGCCCGGTGTCTAGAATTGTGCCCGGTATATGGCAATAGGCTCACCATATTACATGAGACTCATAGCATAAACAGTGAAAAGTGGGTGTTAAATTGTACAGTGGCATAATGTGCACCTCTGACCACCACTTCGAGGATAAAAGTCGTGATGTTATGTTATGTATTATGTTTATCTATTGTATGATGTTAAAGCTATCAGATCCATGAAGAATCTAGTAATAAAATAAGAAAAGTTTTGGAAGAAATTAGTAAGCAATCGAATGTAGATTTTCTTACTTCATTTTCATAGATAACTATACTTAGGCGATACTAACATATTTTTGTAAAGATGTTTCGTATTTTTTATTTTGTTACTAACACAGTGGACCATTGATGTCTTAAAAAATAAATAAATGATTGATACGTAGTTCGATACTACGAAAAACTGTAGCTGGTTTTGTTTTTTCAATTTCATAGGTCTTTATAATATTCAAAAGCATGAATTCTAACGTCACTGACCTCATTGTTTTAATGTACATACCTTATGCCGGAATACTGAAACGTTACTCAATTTTAAGTCGTGCTTAAATATCGTGCCATCTGTCATTGTCTGTCATTTTACAAAGAATTTGTAGAGACAGAACTATACTTAAGCACGACTTAAAATTGAGTAGCGTTTGAGTATTCCGACATTAGCGCGTTAAACGCCCTGTGGGTTACCAATAACTGGTGTTAGCGGAGGAAATTCACTGCCCCCGAAAAACTTCTTTATTGGCAGTCCAATACACATTTTTTTGAGAGGGGAAAATCAACCAATGGCTTCTCCCGCCTTGGGTTAGGCAAGAGGGAGTGTCAGACTCTTATTGACTAAAAACCATCCCGTTTCTGCTCTTCGAACCAGAACCCTGGCAACCCGTTAGGCCTTCCGCGGCTCCGTAGTTCAGTACACCTGAAGAATATACCAAAACTACATAAGTAAAGTTTATATCTAAGATATACCTCTAGTATAAAGATTTTCAGTTACTTTTCCAAACTGTTTCCGTAAGTCAAGTGGTCTGAATTGTTCAGCTAGTTATAACGATGTCTGGCAACAAATCCTCCACTTTAACTTTAAAAAGAACCTTGTTTACTATCCCCGCTGTTTGTAAGTGGTTCAACATTTTTTGAAAGTTTATCTTTTATATTCGTTATTATATTTTGTTGTCTTATATAAAACGTTTTGTTAAAATAAAGTTAGTATTGAGATAACTATGTACATTTTTATAGGTTGTTACATTTTTGATAGTTAGGCTAGTTTTGTTTTATTATACACTGCCTCGTTGGCCGAGTGATCACAAGTGCGACAAGGGGTCTCGGGTTTGATTCTCGGGTCGGGCAAAGTATTACTGGGTTTTTTAAAATATCAGTAGTAGCACGGAGTCTGGAAATGTGCCCGGTATATCGCAATAAGCTCATCCCCTATTACATGGGACTCATAACATAAATAGTGAAAAGTAGGTGTTACATTGTACAGTGGCATTAAGTGCCGAAATGTGCACCTCTGCCTACCCCGTCGGGGATAAAAAGGCGTGATCTTATGTTATGTTTTAATCTAAAGTTGAGGACAGTATTAATATAATCATCCTTACGGAATAAGCCGCAAAATAACGTTACAGTTGGTTCACATATGCCAGCTCCTCTAGAGAATAAAAATCACACATTATATATTTCAACAATTAATATTACATAACATGTTACATATTTTCTTTCCGTTTGCAATAAACAAAACGATATGATACATATTGCATTCTTATAGAACGGCTAACAACTGCTTGCAGTAACTGAGATCATTATTTATATTATGTATTATTTTGAGATTGGTCTAGTTTCCAGTCTAATTCAGCACACTAATAAACATAATATGGTTATTATTGCTCAAAGCAATAGGTCGATAAGTGTGCTGATCGAAACTTAATTCTACTAGAAAGAAAGCCTTGCATTAGACAAGCAATCTTTATAGCAAGCCAAATCTATTTAAGCCGTCTGCTCGCTAATGAAAAAATATTAAATGTTAATTTCTGGGAGAGCCATGCTTCGGCATGAATAGGCCGGCTTAACCGGAGTGATACCACGGCCTCACAGAAAACCGACGTAAAGCAACGCTTGCGTTGTGTTTCGTCGTGTGAGTGAGGTAACCGGAGGCCCAATTACCCTCCCCTTCCCCAATCTGCCGAATTCCTGTATCCCCAACGATCTTCAAACTCCTAAAATGCCGGTAACGCACTTGTAACGCCTCTGGTGTTCCAGGTGTTCATGGGCGACGCCGATTGCTTACCATCAGGTGATCCGTCTGCTCGTTTACCGGCTTATGCCATAAAAAACACCGAATTTTTTAATTTTGACGTATAAGAAAACAGTACTTTGAAAACGAATCAAAGTTTAGCAATAAGAGCGATGCGATATTGGAAAAAAATCGTCGAAAGTATTTGTCTCCGTAAGGAAATAAAAAAATACGTGTCTAATATTTTAAAATAATCTACCAGACGAACTAAAAAATTGTTGTCTACCCTATTCTAGCCAATGTGACTAAAATTTTCGTAATTGAAATTGACTCATTAATAAAAGATATCAAACTCACTATTTATCTAACACGGTAGTCAACATCAAAGAAAACGTTATGCAATAATCGATCTTGCGACAAACGAGGAACGCAACGAGGCAGTCAATATTGAGTTTTATCCCACGTAGTTTTAAATTTCCATTTTTGTAATCCACTATCACTCAAAAACACTGTCCAATTTACAAAATTCCATAACTGGCGCAGGGCTTAAAACTATTCAATTTTGCATTGTGTGCCCGTATTTCAAACGCGGGTAAAAATAACTGGGCTATTTGTCGAAACCTGTTGTGACGGTATAATATATTTTTTTTGGGATAAGTTGGTAAACGAGCCGACGGATCACCTGATGGTAAGCAATCGGCGTCGCCCGACACCCGAAACACTAGGGGCGTTACAAGTGCGTTACGGCGGAATCGGGGATTGGGGAGACTGGGGAAGGAGGGTAATTGGGCCTCTGGTAACCTCACTGACACGACGAAACACAACGCAAGCGTTGTTTCACATCGGTTTTCTGGGAGGCCGTGGTATCACTCCGGTCGAGCCGGCCCGTTCGTGCCGAAGCATGGCTCTCCCACACTTGAAATATACCACAAAACATATTGAAATGTAATAGAAAACATTTATCACTCCTCTTCCCGTGGGTTTCATAAGAACTGTCTAAGGTATCAGGCAGCAGTGCTCTCTTCTTTGGGAATCCAGAACCTTTTCTTTTAAACTGTGACCTCCAACTTGGCCACTGAACGTGGAGCTGTGGACTACCTAGGGAGGTACCGGGGCGCCGTCTCAAATCAGGAGCAGGAACGGGATGGTTTTTAGTCAGTAAGAATCTGATACTGTCTCTAGCCTCACCTAAGGCGAAAGAAGACATTGGATGATTTTTCCCCTTCAAAAAGAAAAATATTAGAGGAAACCCTCATCTTATGTCGAGGACGACCATAGTTCATCAGTAGATGAAGGAATAAAGATATTTTGTCTTCGGGTATATTCGGGTAAATTCGGCCAACTTCGTCACTACCGATACAGGGTTAATTGAGCTACGGCGACAGAATCCGATCAATTTGATTGTTTCCTTGTGAATTCGTACACTGCACTGCTAGTGTTATTAAATATGTTGATAGGAATTGTTGGCTATTGGATTTATTGTCGAATTTTAGGGCTTGAACTGAATATTATAAGCTAATATTCTATAGAAGTTAATGTTATAAATTAATATACAAATATTATAAATTAATATTCAGGTAATGTTCGTTTTCTTAATGGAACAAGCCCGCCGCAACCTCCCAAAACTGCTGCAACTCCTGTAAGCCAGGATCTACAGTAGATACAACCATGAAAACACCGGAACACTGAAGTCAGGAACACAGAAGAGTCATGAATAACTGTCTTGATTCCCGCAATGAAGCGAATCGATAATTACGATAATAAAAAAAACGATAGTTTCCACTTCCTTCGAAAGTTCCTTTCCCACAAAAAGGGACTGTACAAATTGAGTGATGCTTGCTAAGGTAATCATAAAAGATTTCTGTCTAAGAGAGCACTTCTGCGTACGACTGTACACGTCTGTCGTTGTATATGTAAATTAGTTCTAAAATCTGGCATGAGGTCAAATCAACAATATCACTTATGGGCTCGTACACAAAACTGCGATGCGACGTCGCATCGCAAAAATGTGCGCACTCCCTCTACGCATCGCAAGAACTTGCGAATTGATTTGCATCGCGCATCAAAATCTTATCTTCCCAAAATCATCTTTGTTTCTTTTTCCTGTATCTCCTAAGCAATAACAGAAATGCACACTTCTTTTTACGATCCATATCACGACTTAGTTCTCAATTTAAAATACGTTTAGTACGGTTGACGGTCATCGAAGGAATGGTCACCCTGGGAGAGCCTTGTCGCACGAAATCGCATCGTAATTTTTGCATCGCTTCTCAGTTTTGTGTACGAGCCCTAAGTGAAGGTTTCAGACAACCTTAAAAACAATTGGACCACCTGAACTAAGTCTCTTTGAAAACTAAACAATTTAAACAAAGAAAACATCTTAACAACATTACATTACTAAATCACTATAGTTAATCATTCCTAACTTTTTACAACAGGTCCCTATTCATTTACCTTTCAAGTTTTTAATTAGATTTTATTTTAATTAATGTAAATAGTCGTAAAAGAGAAATAATAGTCGATAGGCGCTAGATGAAGGTCATAAAATTCGACTAAGAAGTTTAATTACTTGGTTCAAATTTAATCTTTCCAGATTAACTAAATCTCCCTAGGTCCTAACTTTATTTACGCCATGAAATGTGTATTAAAACTATACAAAAACGGTTCTGATTAATATTTTTAAGTGTATCGTAAATTGTTACTGTACTTAAGGTACAGAATACTAATTTGCATTTATAGTCAACTATAGTTGTAAACTGTAAATAAAACTTTAACTATATACAACGTTCAGAAACAAAAATCATACCATAGGAAAATCACTCAGTTTTTTGTCGAGTAAACATAATAAGATAATAAAATAAAAAAGATACAATTTATTGCTTACTTTTCTGTGGTATGTATTTTTATTATTAAAACAAAATGTTAAATGTTTTTAAGGTTGGTTTTAGGAACTCGAATAGTTTCACGCCATTGGTTAAGTTATTCGTTATCTCAATCTAGTCAAGTTCTTCGTCAAGTTCCTTGTCAAACAGTGAGTTAACTACCTATGTCGAAAAATCTAGCAATAATTGATTTGGTATATGTTTTTAATAATAACTATCTTGAGACATACTAAATGAACTATAAATCGCGGGTTACTCACGTGAAAATATTGAGAAAAGTTCTAATAGTTTCGAGCTACAGAGGGGCTCTTCCTCATCAGCAGCGTGCGCGGTCGCGGCTATATAGCTCAGCTTGGATACTACTGGATATTGCCAGTAGGCTGTGCGATTTCTGGTTGATTTGGTATATCTCATAAAGTTTATACAAATAAAGCAAAATATTGCGTCACTCGCGATCCTCAACCAAGTCTGCCAAGTGAAGAGATTATGACAATCTCTCTTATTTAGATGGTACCTTTAGTACAGCAGACGGCAGTGTACGGTCACGGACTGATAAAAAAAATGAGCAAGTGTCCCACAACAGTCAATAAATAGACTCCATGCAAAGCCAGGGCAGAAAGATGATTTTCCCCCCTTAAAAAAAAAAAAAAAAAAAAAAAAAAAAAAGGCAGAAAGGTAACGGGCCTGCGGACGGCGAGCACGAGTGACTCGCCGCCCGACCAGAACCAGGCCCGAGCGTACGGCGTGTCGCGTTACGCGCGCGCCTCAAGGAGCCATCAGACCACCACAGATGGGGCCTAACAGGGCTGATGCCGATACGGAGCCGCGGAAGACTTAACGGGTTGCCGGGGCTCCGGCTCGAAGTGCAGGAGTAGGAACGGGGTGATTTTTAGTCAGTAAGAGTCTGACACTCCCTCCAGCCTCACCCGGGCGGGAGGAGTCATTGGATGATTTCCCCCCTCAAAAAAAAGGACAGAAAGGTAAAATACAAATTAAATCTGTCCCTAACACAATGTAATAATATCCCTTAATACCCCAGTAACAGGTTACGTAGAAACCTATAAAGATGGCGGACAATTTATGTGCCATGGGGATCTGGTTGCCATCAACATAGGTAATAGTGCTGCCCGTCATAATCCCGTCGCGTTCCTCATGAAATTGTTAATTAAGTATGGGATGGTAACAACACTATGTTCAGTTCATGTTTTATAGGTACTACGATCTACAACCCTTTTATAAGTAAACAAATCTCATATTCGATGTCTGGGTAAACTGACTTTTCGAGTAATAGCACTCTCGAACTTGTATTTGGTCATTAGCCTATCGTTTTGGTAATAAATATCTACATACATAACATCAGGCTTTTTATCCCTGAAGGGGTATTAAGTGCCGTAATGTGCACCTCTGCCTACCCCTCCGGGAATTTATTCAATACTCCTTTATTAGATAACTAACTTAATAAAACCCAAATTTGACCACGAAAACATCCCAAATAAACAACCTCATACTAATTAGTCAACCAAACGACCTTTTAATTCTCAGAATCAACCCTTCCACTGCGATCGGATAACTTTGACGATCTACCAATAAGGGTACTTTATACCCACAGTAATAGCAACGTGACAGACCATTAAATGTCCTCGTGTTCAGTAATTGAGTTAGTCTCCGAGGAGGTTTAAGTTTACTGATTAATCTTGGAGGTTATGGCCGATCGCCTTAACGGCTATTCGTTAAGCTTTATTAACAGGCTATATATATAGCTATAAAGTTATTTTATATACGGAATCGATGACACGTACTCTGATGATGTATGGAGGGTATTAGTTCAGTTTGACGGCACATAATCGATTAAGACAGTTGTGAGACAATGCAACTGATACATGATCGTGAATAAATTGTTATAATAAATTAAGTAATAGGGATTAAAAATGCTTGATAGTAATAAACACTATTTTTCAAATACTCTTTTTTAAGTGTGGGAGAGCCATGCTTCGGCACGAATGGCCCGGCTCGACCGGAGTGATACCACGGCCTCACAGAAAACCGACGTGAAGCAACGCTTGCATTGTGTTTCGTCGTGTGAGTGAGGTTACTGGAGGCCCAATTACCCTCCCCTTCCCCAATCTCCCCAATTCCTGAATCCCCAACGATCCTCAAACTCCTAATCCCCAAAAGGCCGATAACACTTGTAACGCCTCTGGTGTTCCAGGTGTCCATAGGCGGCGCCGACTGCTTACCATTAGGTGATCCGTCTGCTCGTGTACTGGGTTATGCCATAAAAAAAACAATCAATAACAATTTTAAAACTACATTACACAAGGTTCATCTATCTTATCTATTCTATACATATAGGAACCGTAGGAAAGTCTAAACTGTACATTGAATATGTTTTAAAACAATACTTGGAGCGTGATCTACAGTCGACACTGAAGCCAAAAATGTGGTTTTTAAAATATTTGTCTGTTTGTCTGTATGTATTTTCGGGATGATATTAAAAAGTACTGTATGGATTTACTTCAAATTTTGTATGATTATTACTAACGGATCGGGTCAATATGTAGGCTACATATTATCACGCTACCCATGCGCAGTAAATCACTATTCCATGCGAACGAAGTCGCGAAGACAGCTAGTCATAAATGAAATTATGCAATACGTAGGTATGTGTGTGCTGGGAACATAATTATTTGACATTCAAAAGTGATTCAAAAGAGATACAATTACAATAACCTCTTTAACGCTTTGCAATACAATTGCCATGACCTTTATAGTCCTTTTTACTACTTCCTTAACAGAATAAAATCTATCGTGAGACGTACTAAATTAACTAAAATCACGGATTACTCACGTGAATATACTGAGAAAACTTCAACTAGTTTCGAACCACAGAGGGGTTCTTCCTCATGAGCAGCGTGCGCGCTATATTCACGTGAGTAACCCGTATTTTAGTTAAAATAAAACCCCAGTAGTAACAAATCTACTAGCTTCATATATTTTATCATGTACCATTGTATTGTACGTGGGATCCAGTTCTTTTCAATTGCAGCAGATTAGAGACAAGACAATATGAATGTACGTCACAATCTGTTGGCAAGCCGGTAGCCAATTTGTGTTGATGTATAGATACTGGATGTGGCTTAGAAACAATGTTATTTGGTGGTAAAAATAAATCGAAGTGTGCTTTTGTTTTTTACTTGCATAGTTTCTCTGGATGAGACAAATTTGAATCTGTAATAAAGTGTAATATTGTAGGATCTCCGTCCTTATATCATTATTAAAATAAATTATTTCTAGTAAGGCAATGTTTCTTCGAAACATGTAGTAAAGTATTTTTAGTAAATAGCTTGCAATTTAAAAGGATTATGGAGATTTAACAGTGTATTTCAACAAACAGTTTACTTCACCCCTTCTCCCCATACTCACCGAATTTTCCTCTTACTTAAAAAGAAATTCAATTTCACTATCCGGGCTGTCACATGAATGTGTGCTCAAAAAAACATAATCTCGTCACATCCAGTAATAAAACGAACAGTTGCAACAATCACGCGCAGGACGCGTTTCTCTCAAGAATTCGCGACCAACAAAAAAAATGTTGTCGTCACAATGACGTCACATTATAGCTCTCTGAATAAACGTCAAACTCAAACCGATGCCGATGTCAAAAATAAACATGTTCTAACATGTTTGTGAAATAAAGAATGTGGGTGAAGGAATAATTGGGCGAATATGTTAGATAATATTATATTGGGGAGGAAGGAAAGTAAGATATGTTATAGTGCCTTCCTACGCTTATAATCTGCTGTTGACTTGTTAATGGTCAGCTAACTCATTAACGACTGGGTTCAATGATCAATCTGTCGATAGATTTGGTGATTAGAGGTAGAAATCCGACACATTTTGTATAGAGCTTGTCTAATTTCTATATCTTTTAAAGTTAATCAGACCGGTCGTTAATAGCTTTAGGGCCGATTTTTCAATCATCAGTTAATTCTTAACTGTAGAATAAAATTGACAGTTGACAGTTTTTACATAACATAACATAACATCACGCCTTTTTATCCCCGAAGGGGTAGGCAGAGGTGCACATTATACCACTGTACAATGTAACACCCACTTTTCACTATTTATGTTATGAGTCCCATGTAATAGGGGGTGAGCCTATTGCCATATACCGGGCACAATTCCAGACTCCGTGCTACTACTGAGAATATTTAAAAACCCAGTAATACTTTGCCCGACCCGGGAATCGAACCCGAGACCCCTTGTCCGGCAGTCGCACCTACGACCACTCGGCCAACGAGGCAGTCTTTAGTGACAGTTTTTAGTATGGAAGAATTGTCAAATATTGATAGTTATTCCTCAGTTAAAATTCAACCGAGCATTGAAATATCGGCCTTTCGTCATTTAACACGTAGCAAATGTATTTGTATTCAGCTAAGCGTACGATCTTATGTTCAATAGCTATTTGAAAATACATATTCAATAAATTCTAGTAATAGTACTTCAGCCTATAAAAATACATACGAGCACAGTCCATATAACTTTCATTGGACATGTATGCCCACTCCTCCGCATATAAACAAGTGTTATACATTTCAACAACTAAGAATTCATTAAAAATACGCCTGACCCACATGAATGGCGTGACATATTCGTGATACACAAAAAGTCCTTGATACCATTTTTATTAATATTTCAAACTAATGTCATCCCACGATTTCGTTCGACCGCAAATTTTAAAAACATGTAGAAATCATGGGTGATTTTGACATTAAACTGTCAAACACCAAGCGGTCACCGGTGACCGCGACCTATTGTTCTTTAATTGTGTCTATAAAACCGGTACTCGACGAGTTAAAAGTGAACCATGTTTTACTACGTATTATAATCTATATCTATGTTAAATTTCATCGAGATCCGATGAGCCGACGACATTAAAAGTGAACCATGATTTACTACGTATTATAATCTATATCTATGTTAAATTTCATCGAGATCCGATGAGCCGATGACATTAAAAGTGAACCATGATTTACTACGTATTATAATCTATATCTATGTTAAATTTCATCGAGATCCGATGAGCCGATTCAGCTACATAGAGCAAACATACGGCATCTAAACTTTCGTATTAATAGTATTAGTAGATACAGAACTACTTTCGTTGTAAACATTTCTATCGAAATTTATTTGTGCCAAGTTTCTAGACGCTTTGATATGGTTTTTAAATATACGACAAAATAAAAACAACTATTAAACGTTTTGATGGCGAACGTTAATTTTATTTAGGTGCACTAGCTTTTGTCTGTGTATCTGCCCTCGATTCTACAATCATGTTTTTGAGATATGTCGATAAATGACCTCATTTCAGTCTGTGATTTTGAAAATCGTTTGAATTTTGAAATTCGTCGTGTGAGTGAGGCTACCGAAGGCCCAATTACCCTCCTCTCCAATCTTCCCAATCTTCGAATCCCCAATAATCGTCAAATTCGTAATCCCCAAAAAGCCGGTTATGCACTTGTAACACCTCTGGTGTTTCGAGTGTCTATGGACAGCGCCAATTGCTTATCATCGGAAGATCTGTCTGCTCATTTACCGAATTGAATCGTAACAAATCTAACAAGCCATAAATAGCCATCTTAACAATAAAAATAACCACAGAATTCATAACACAATCTAATTTTTCAAAACTAATTAGAATATAACAATTTCAAACCTAGACAAGGCAGTGGAACCGGGACGTAATTTCCCATAGCTTTGTACTAAGTCTAGACTAAGACAGTACCTGGAATCGATCCTGTGTACACATAGTTACACATAAAATTATACATAACCAGTTTATTCTGATCTCGGTTTGTATGATCTTTGCACACATTTAAAGTTTAGTTTATACTGGTCTTGTGTAGTTTCGTGTGTAGCGTGTGGACATGGGGATTACGGTTTAGCTCGCGGACTGTACAGTGGTATTGTACTGGTTTTAGTGTCCAGTGTCTGAAATGTGTCGCGGAGAACCTAACGGGTAACCGGGGCTCCGACTCGACGTGCAGGAGTAGGGACGGGGTGGTTTTTAGTCAGTAAGAGTCTGAAACTCTCTCCCGCTGAACCCGGGCGGGAGAAGTCATTCGATGATTTTCACCGTCATGTCATTAGCCTTCCTAGATCAAGGATATTGACCCAAAAAATATCAATAAACATGACCAAAAACAGAAAGCGAGTACATCCCAAAATCTGCTACGTACACACATACATACATACATCCAGTCATAAAAGTGTTTGTTATCGGCACCGCCGTACTTCCGTACATATGTTAAATAAAAGAAGTTTTATATCTGCTTTTTACTGCCTCGACGGCCATCGTAGATATCCATTACGCTAAATCAAGGATGTCTCGGGCTGATAAAGCTGATTAGTTGTGTAGAGCCACCCCTGTCCTTATGGTTGGGTTTTTGGGTTATTGAATTTGGTAGAAGAATTTGTGGAGTAGGTTTTGTGATTATTTTTTATTAGGTTTTATTTTTATTTTTAAATCTCGATCACATTGATTAATTTGATCAATGTTTTGAAAAAATAGCTATTATTAAATACGAATTGAAATTTATAAAATTAAACATGTAAGGTTGCCATTTCATTCACCTGTCATCCTTGAATAGCGAAGATTATTCTTACAATAAAAATGTTCCTACTTACTCCTTCATACTGCCTTTTCTAAGTTTTAACTTTACTTAAGTTAACTGATATACTTAATAATAAAATAAAATCACCCTGAAATTGAATTGACATCTCGTACCTTACAATGAACTTTAAGACTGCATGTTACTTACTGGTTACTGGTAATATAACTGTTAATGTTTCTTCTACTATACTTAAAATATACATATACATTATTATTATGTATTAAACTTTATTGCACATATAGTGAAATTGGCGGACTTAATCCCGTAGGCATTTTCTAACAGTCGACATAATTATTATAGAATCAAATACCTGACACCATTCTCTGTATGTCGAATTTTAAATTTTCGTAGCAGTTTTGGTCCGTCTACGAAACTTCGTAGCGCGTAGCAACCGTAGCACCTAGCTTGTAGCCAACGTAATTGTGGAAACATAAATAATTCGCCTATTATTTATTTTTAGACTTTTAATAATATTCGGCTGCTATTTCCTTCTGGAATTTATTAATTTCCTAGTTTCGAGGTTAGCATTGAGTCCTAACCAGTTTTGACTGAAATTTAATACTTTTTAATACCACTTTCATTAATATCTAATACAATATATGTGGCATGTAATTAGAAAGTTATTGAGTTAAGCCTTAGTTCAGCAACATATGTCTGAGTAGCAAAAACATATTTTCTTAACAAATAAAAACATAATAAAGTTATATAAAGGGCAGACGTATTATAAATATCTCGAAGATTAATTAGTAACACCTCACTGAGATTACTCATTAGACACTTAACAGGTGCTAATTAATCGGATTAAGTAATCATATTAGCAGAATGCACATTCTATATACAATCAAAGTCATGTATATACATATGTATACCTAATGTCGACTTCTTGTAATATAAAAAAGAAACAATAATATACTGACCTCTTTTTTATTTATTTATTTATTTATACATTTGGAAAACCAACAGTTAAACAATTTGATTAAATAGAATGTGGTGTGCAACAAAAAGCCAATTACTGAATTAACTAAAATCGCGATTACTCACGTAAATATATGTACTAAGAAAAACTCTACTAGTTTCGAACCACAGAGGGGTTCTTCCTCATAAGCAGCGTGCGCGGTCGCGGCGACGTCGCGCAATTCACTGGTTTCCATGATTAATAACAGAGAGTAAAAACATGCCAACACAATACTAAAATACTTATAAAACTTATTAATCACAGGCAATCTGTATGTATGTATATTAAAATAATGATATTGTTTACTGTTGCATAATGATAAGTATGTAGTTACGTTTTTAGAAATAAGATGTCTTCCTATAAGTGTAATGTATAGAGCTCCTTTCGCCTGCGATACAGGATTATCCTAGTGCAGGCATCTAACTTTATGAGATCAATTTTACTTACTTGAAACATATTTTTGTATTTTGCATTTTTGATTTATTTATTTATTTTATTATTTTTTTAATGATGCACAAATTATTCCAAATATTAAGGACCGTATAGGTACCTACTAAGAATTAAAGCAATCAAGATTCATCGGCTGCGCGCCACAGTGAATTTTGTGTTAAAGGGTCGAAAGAAAAATCTTTACTGATTACATAACATCACGCCTTTTATCCCCGAAGGGGTAGGCAGAGGTGCACATTATGCCACTGTACAATGTAACACCCAATTTTCACTATTTATGTTATGAGTCCCATGTAATAGGGGGTGAGCCTATTGCCATATACCGGGCACAATTCCAGACTCCGTGCTACTACTGAGAATTTTTTTAAAACCCAGTAATATTTTGCCCGACTCGGGAATCGAACCCGAAAAATTGCGACCACTCGGCCAGCGAGGCAGTCATGTTTACTCATCTTTACTAAGTTTATTAAAATCATTGCTCGCTCGCACAATATACGAATTACTTCAATAGTTGGTTGAGGAAGAAGGTATCGATATCGGTACACTGAACCTAAATGAGTTATTGATATTTATACTTGATAGGTTTATGTTTGACCACCATCTCGCCTGGTGGTAAGCGATGATGTGACCGATGATGGAACACGCCATCTATAAGCAACCTGTTCACTCGGGACTTGAGACCCAAGTTGTATTTGACGGACAACACTGATTCTGGCAAGGAATTCAATTCTTTAGCAGTTCACACAAGGAAACTTGACTCCTGTGAGTTGATTTCAGAGTTCGATGATCGGCCCTTTATTTCACTGTTTGTCGTAATTACACATTTAAATTAATATCAACCTGTTATGATATATATATACTGAAATGATTATCAAAGTGTCTATTTCATACTTCTACATATTTTTACTACGAATAGTTTCCATTGACTGATAACAGATGGCAGCACTGTTTGCAGTTGAGGTATTCACGACACAGTACTAATTTGAAACTAGCCAATCAATGTTCTATACGAAGTTTTAGATGCAAATGACAGATGGAACCACTGTGACTAGTTCCTAATTATCAAGGTTGTATTTAAAAAGATACTTTGCTCAACTCTATTTTTACAAACTATGTGGCTTCGTCTTATGCCAGCCTCGTTAGTTAAGTATGTACTTGAAATTGCATCTGACAAGCATAGAATAACCTCAAAATAGGTTCTCAGGACTGAAAAAGTATTAATGATATATTCCATTTTTAATTTTCAGCACTTAGTTGCTGTCGAAATATCACATTTGGTACAGTCCCAAATGTAGTCTATCAAATAAGTCTACTGGCTTTATACCGGACACATAATACTGTACACAAAATTAAACTCGAATACAATTTTCAAACTTTTATTATAAAATTAAATTATACTTACATACTATATATAATAAGTTATAGGATTAAGCAAAATATAAAATCTATAATAATTTTAATATAAAATATTTTTGTAATACCTAGCCGTATAATTATATACGTTATATGCTTAAGAAAGATCACACTGACTAGATTGCCACACCCCTCGTCTGTTTTCAATTAGTTTTGTCATTACAGTGATGATAACTGGTCGTTTTGTATATATATATAATATACCTAATAATATATATAACTTATAAATTATATAATAAAATATATATACAAATATCATGGTATAAATAAGGTAAATATCATAATGTGTACACTTAATAAATATAATAAGTATTATGCAATAATACCTAATAATATTAAGATAAAGTTATAAATACTACAAAATAGAAATTAAAATATATATTCCATAAAGTATAGCGATATTAATAAATATTATAAATACATATATTACATAAATAAATATATATGTATAATATATAAGTTATATAACCAGTAACATCACTATAATGGTAAACAATAAAGTTTTAGTTAATCACAATACAAAAAACATTTTTTTATCGGGAATCACGGAAATGCCACCATCGCTATGCAATTACGAATTGTTCACATTCAATTTGTTAGTATGTCAATAAATCCATTAATCTGGGCCAAAACGAAATATATATAAAGTAATATCAATATATACACAATGTTAATTGTTAATCTGGAGCAACGAATTATTCATAGGAAATATAAATGAAATATATTTGATAAATAAATATATAGAGTTAGTGACAGGAAATAAATAAAAATATATAATGCAAGTGTTGAATAGATTTGGTAACTTTTAATTAATTTTATCTAACCTATCTACGATCTATATCTATTATATATTTAAATAATTATAATAATATTATTCAATTATACTTATAAATAATTTATTAATTACATCTAATAATTCTTTGGTAAGCTAGCTGTGTTCATGAGCATTAGTATAATTCCGAAATATTTATATAATTATTTCGGATCGCTATTAATATTCGATTTATATACATAGCGTAAATTAATCGTGTAATGTATAAATATTAAATTATAATACAGTTAATCTTATTAATAATACGTAAATATTGTATATCAGGTATTATTAACAATTATAAATAATATTTAAGAAAATATAATTTACGTCGTTATTTTCACATCTTAAAACTTGTAATATAAGTAATAATAAAAAATTAATATCAATTTAAGCTAATAGAAGAACATGTTTTACTACGAAGCTTAAATTACGTATAGGAACTTAGTCCCCAAATAAATTAAATTAAAACAAAAAATATGATCGAAACCTACCAATTCTTATTCATTAAGATTTTGAAATAATATTTTTTTACATTAAATTGACAATTTACGAATTATTCAAATACTTTCGTGTTAAGTTAAATTAAATGTATACTCGTGAGATTGCCTTATTACATTCATTGCCATATTACTAATATTAAAATGTGTACTTAATAATAATATATACTCATATATTATATATATATATATATATATATTTACATTATTTTATTATAAATCGGTAAATCCATGATGCTTTTCGATTTCTTGAATGTCATCCAAGTCCTCGGTACCTGTGATGATCTGCAATACCCTGAATGCCTTTGACTGTCTTGGGGGCCCTTCTTGTGTGAACTTATGGTAGTAGACACTGAAAATATATATGTATATAATATGAATATTATTGTTTTAATATGTTTTATTTCGTATTTTAGTTGTAGCATGAAGTAAGTATTAAGTATGATGTTTGTACAGACAATTCAGTTTTATAGGTCAAGAAATATTATTTTAGAATACGATATTTGTGTTTAGCAATGATTCGTTTGCGTTTTAAAATCATGATGATATTTTTTGCGGTTATTTGTTCAAGAAAATACAAAATACAAATCAACCTATTATCAAACAAAATCCAATCGAGTTAAAAGCGCATTTACACCAATAAAGCAACAGGTGTAACCAACAACTTTAGAGAATAGCCGTGACCTGTCGATGGAATATTAGAAATCGTGATGAACCTGCGGTAACCAATTAATTACGGCAACAGCGTTAGGGAATGATTCGATTAGTGGAAAATAAAATTAGAACATGTTGGAAGAGCTGCTAAATATAAAGCAAGCGAAACACTGAGTCACTACGAAGCTGTGCAGTAAAACTGTTTACATTGGACCAGTAGCTCCCTTAATACCGCCCACCGAAGCTGAAACGAGGATAGACAATTGTAATGTGATAGTTATTTGACGGTAATTCACTTGTGTACTATTCGCACATGGCTGTGGTAAATCGTGTATTATTTCATTTTGATTGTATGACTAGTAAGTATATTATGTGTCCACTTTTAGAAAAATTACGACATTTCAATGATTTAAATTCGTAATCGATTACATAACTAGAGTAACTCTGATGTAACATTTAACAACTTTGTGCGCACTGTAAACTAGGTTTTGCCATTTAATAGTTTTAAATAAAAATGCATATATTTACCTCTTGTTCGCCCCTCCGTTGCCACCTTCAATCTGAATCGGTATTATCCTAGTCTTTGGCTGACTGTCTTGGAAAGTTCGGTTCAAGGTCGGCAGGTCTGGCTGTTGGTTTGAGTCTTCTAATCTCACCAGTTGAGGTGACAAAACCCTCATGATGCGCTGAGTAGGTGGTGAGAATGGTGCACGAGCTTGGTCTGGATTCTGATTCATACCAATCGTAATTCTCAGGCCAGGTTGTGGATGACCACCGTGCCTCGAATCCCTAGTCTCCGTCGTTGATACCTCCATCTGAATAGGAATAACTCGTGTTCCTGGGGAACCAGGTCCATTGTCCCTTGGCAAGCTCTTACGGTTTTCTGAAGGTCGCGTTGACCACGATGGTTGTACTGGTTGCTGGTATTTAGGAGGACTGACCACCTCACGGGCACCCCTTTGCATTTCATTGCTCTTTCTAACCCATTCCGGCTCTTGGTTCGTTTCCCGTGGAGGTGTGTTTAGTTCTCTAGAGAGACTCTTCCTACCTTCCAGCGGTCTTTGCACCCAAGTTGGCGGAGGAGTCTTTGTCTTCTCCTTCTGTGTTTTTACCCATGGAGGAATAGACTTCGGACTTTCAGGACAGAAGTAAACAGGTTCCTCATTTACATACACAACCTCCTTTTGTGGAGCATTATTATATTCATGCTGTTGATTTTGTTTCCTAGGCGTCACAGGGATAGACATAGTTGATTGGTAACGAGGTTGTTCCTGTTGCTTGGGTGGTGAAGGTGCTTCATGAGTTCTCCAAGGTGCAGAGTTATTTTCCTGAACTCGATTGTTATTAGAATCCTGAGAATTGTTATTATTGACCCATGGAGGAGTGTACTGCTGCTGTGGTTTACTTTCTTGTTTCCATGGCGGAACGTAAGAGTTCTCGTTGTTAGCATTCGTGTTATTGTTCTGATTTACTTTCCACGGGGGAATGTATTGTTCTTGATTCGAGTTCACGTTATTATAGACTGGTGGTTGATTCTCTTGTTCCCTTGGATGTCTGTTTAGAGTAGCTGTCCTCCAAGGAGCAACATTAGACTCGTTTTGCTGACTTGGTTTCGTGTTGTTGTACATCACATTGTTGTTGTTACTCGGTGCGTCAACGTTTCTCTGTCCAACTCTAGGTAAGGTATGGAACACAGGACCTGAGTTAGAAGGTGGAGTTTGGTTTTGGTAATTAGGAGAATACTGTTGATTGTTTGGCGAGTACTGTTGTGTGTTGGGTGTAAATGGACTACGGTTTGAATGTGCAGACTGTGGACTACTTGTGTTTGCTGGAGAATCCCTTTTCTCCGGTTGCCGCCAGTTGTTGTTAGGGCTAGGTGAATATGGAGAATTGTTTGAGGAAGGTACACCAGCATATGGCTGAGGACTTTTATTAAACTGAGAATCCTGTCTTTGTAACACTTCTCTCGTCGGTGGTGAACCTTGGGGAGAGGAAGAATGCTGGTGAGCATATTGTGCTTCAGGTTTATAGATGGGGCTCTCAGGGTTACGCTGATTACCATAAGGACCACGTTGGAAGTTATTTTGTGAAGGTGGTGTGTAAGTCTGTGGCTGCTGCTGACTAAATGTGGAAGGAGGCATTTTTACCGTCAGAGGGCTTGGGACCTTATCTACATACTTGGGAGTGTTACCCAACTTTTGTAGTTCAGCCTTTTCAGCCTCCCAGTGGTAAGGGCTATTCGTTTTTCGTAACATTCCTATCGGATTTTCTGGAATTACAATTTCGGGGCGTTCACCGAGTGCAACGGGTTTTGGAGATTTTGAATTCGGAGCTTGGATAACAATCGGTGGTGGTGGGGGTGGGACAGGCATTTTAGGTGGTGGGGGTGGTGGAGGAGCCGGTCCTCCTTGTGGGTGGTAGCCGCCATTTGTGGGCTGCTGCTGATGGTGTTGTTGCTGAGCATACTGCTGTTCTTGTTGGTCTTCTAAAGACCGCTGTCTTGCCAGTCTTCTCGCCATGCTTGGAGTGCGAATTTGAGACAGGTCAAGGCCACCTGGTGTGTATGTGAAGGGTTTCTTGTCCTTTGTCATCATCGCATTCTGAATGCATGCTGGCGGCTCGACGGCACCCATTGGCTGGAAATTGCATAATACTAAGCGTTACTTGACGGTCATATTACATTTTTGTCATTCGTTTAAATAGAGGAGGACAATTTTAGCTAACCATCTAATGCAAATTCCAGAGCAAGAGCTAAAAACGTTCTGGAACGCTCATAGAAATAATTAGACATTATTGTTGCGGCTACAAAGACTATAAATAGGATAAGAGAGCAAGCGTTGAATTTAAATCCACACTTTTAAACTTTATTATATAACTCTTAACTTGCCACAATGCTAGGATATCTGCTCAATATCGCACAAACTCGTCATAAAATATCAAAATATGAAACTTACGTTGACATGCGTTTTTCCGAAGTTGGGGATTCTGCCGATGTGTCCGCCTGGACCGTACCTGGAATACAGCCAAAAGTTTGCGTTATTTTTACTTGGTCTGACATCGTGGACACTTGCTTACTGGCCGTCGGGGGCGACTGCTTTAACCTATTCCACTTTTAACCCAGTTATCCGGAAACTCTTGTACGATTATTAAAATAGAATACTTTTATTAATTTTGTATCTGTGTTCCCATTCCTAATATCTGAGCATAAGATTTATGTTTCGTTTGCATGATGTCCGAACTCGTAAACGTCGACATCCATTTTGGAATTCGAAACAATAATACACAACTGTTATTCGTGTTTAATATTTTTCAATGTTTATGTGAATCGTAGCTGGAAAACCGCATTCAAAGTGTACAGATGTTAAAAATATTTTACGTGGAAACGTTTTAAAGAAGTGGAAAATGTCTTACCCGTTTTCAGCCATTTTATTCGATTTGTGATGCAGTCAGCAGTCCATACAACGGTCTCGTTCCTGTGAAATGAGATCACGGCTCGTAAAATGTGTAAACACATGTTTTTCGGAAAGCTCGCCTCTCGCCTCATGATCTACACCATATGCTCAGGTCGGCCAAGGTCGGAAGCTAGGTGAAAGTCTATTTATGGAAACTGGAGCAGTAATGTGATGCAGTTTAGATTCTGCATCTTCAATACTCAGTACGTTCGCCTGGTATTTAGTTTTATGGAGTATGATCATTCCGTAAATTGGTTTTGTTATAAAAAAAATGTTAGGTCTTGTTGGTTACAAGTAAATCTACTTCTTTATAGGTACTTGTGCATTATTTGTATTATCGCAATGATTAAGTCTTATCATCATAACGTCTTTCTCAACTACCCGTCAGTAGATATGTATCTATTCAACATCTGCCTAATACACTGGTCATCTTCATCATTCTAAAAGACCTATTTTAATCTGTCTATATATATACTATACTATATATATATATACTTATACTTTGACGCCTAAATTAAGGGTATAATTTTTGTTGTTTTCTTTTACTTTCTTTTTATTTAATAGTTTAGTTGTAGTTAATTTTAAGTTGTAAATATTTATGTAGTTATATAAATTATGATATTTAAATAAAAATAGTAACAGTCATTAAAGTAAATATGTCTATGAATCAAAACGAGTATTTTACACAAAGTACCTGAGCGCACACTGACACATACCATAGGAGTTACAAATGTGTAAAAAAGAATACGATCATTTTGACGGTCGTATCTGTTCGCAAATACCGTTGGTTCATTTTACAGAATAAGTTTATCGAAAAACAGTTATAAGTAGTTTAATTTCGTCAATTACACTAACAAAACAATCCAGACTTTTTTTTATTTATAACAGTAAACAGTCTACTTTCAATTTAAAAATAACGGTCATCCATAGAGCCAAATATTCCTCATCATTGTCACAGATAATAAACGTCCTAATGATGTTGTAATTAGTCACAGAGGGCGCTGATGCCCATAAACTAATGATGCCAGACATGGTATGTATTGCACATAGAATTTTGGCACTCTCCATATAATTATAGTGCATGGCTTAGAGCCAATTTTATATATAGCACCAAACTGCGCCTTCCCATTCCTACTACATGTATAATCTTCATAGTTCTTTTTACTTTGTATTTGTTGAATAGTTGTTGTCTTACTATTAAGTAATGTACCTACCATACCATAAGCAATGTAGTGATAGCAGAGAAGAATAATTTTGCTATCGTCCCTTTTTTACAAGTTTATTATATCATTATCATTATCATAATTAGCCTTAGACTGCCTCGTTGGCCGAGTGGTTGCAAGTGTGATTGCCGGGCAAGGGGTCTCGAGTTCGATTCCCAAGTCGGGAAAAGCATTACTAGGTTTTTAAAAACCATCCAGTCCTATGTAATAGAGGGTGAGCCTATTGCCATATACCGAGCACAATTACAGACTCCGTGTTACTACTGAGATTTTTTATAAATAATTATACCTATAAACTATTCTTTAATTTGGTAAGTTAGCACCACGAAATTAATTTATAATTTGAAATATGTAGATTTATTTTATTATCTCATTACATTACTATTTTAATGCAGTGTGACAGAAAGTGGGCGTTAAAGAAGATGGCGTGTGTTGCAGTAGTAAAATATATTGCTGTTGTTGTTGTTTTATGTAGGTAGTTATTCCAGGGCCAGTTATTATTGTACATAATTCTTCATGTATACAGAAACAACGCAATACTATGTAGCTCTATTATTGACACTTCATTTTGTAAAAATAATGGTTATTGTTTATTTCTTTTATGCATAAATATAATAAAATTGATAAATTAGCGAAAATCACTACATAGTATAAAACAAAGTCGTTATCCGCCGTCTGTCTGTCCCTATGTATGCTTAGATCTTTAAAACTGCGCAACGGATTTTGATGCGGTTTTTTTATTAGATAGAGTGATTCTTAAGGAAGGTTTGTATGTACAATACATGCGTATTGAACCCGTGCGAAGCCGGGGCGGGTCGCTAGTTAAATATAATATAACTATTATTACTTATGACTTAAAGCAATAAAATTAAAATAATACCAAAATATTAAGGTTTAATAAGAAAATGAAACACTATGAAACTAAAAAATCATTACTACAATCATGAAACACATCTGTATTAAGATATTCAGTTATCAAAGAAAACATAACACATCCGTCCTAAGATTTTAATTACTACAGAAAAAACTACAAACACCAATTCTCTACAAGTACTTTCATACATTCCTAAATATCTCAAGGTCATCGTATACAATCCAGTACGAAAGCTTCGTACCTTCTCACCTGCGCCGGCGCACGGCCCAGTTGCACGTCCTCGGCTAACAATAGTCCGTATGCTGCGCGCGCGCCTCGCCAACGTTATCATAAGTTTCATAACAGTGCATAGTGCGAAGAGTGTGATGAAAGGAAGATGATTTGTACTCTTGATTTCTGTTTAATTATGGTTGTTGATATTCTTATTGGTTAACAGGTACTTTGTAATTTTATCATGACAATGGATAATTACAGAATATTATTCTTATGATCGCCTTATGACTGCCTCATTGGCCGAGTGGTCGCAAGTCCGACTGCTGGGCAAGAGGTCTCGGTTTCGATTCCCGGGTCGGACAAAGTATTACTGGGTCGTATATTGGTTGGTACGCGCAATCCCGTTTTCTCCCATTCCCGTAGGATTTTTAGGATTTTTTCTGTCATAAGAACTCTTCTCCTGACGATAATAAACACAACAAAAAAAAATCAGCCAAATCGGTCTAGCCGTTCTCAAGTTATGACGTGGAACGGGAAACGGGGGAATGAAATAGAGGATAATTATCATTTTTAAAGACTTAAAGAGAACCATGGACAAAGATATACGAAATAATATACGTAACGATATAAAATAGGGTAGAATAAAATAAAATTTTCCAATGAAACCAAAACCTGCTAACTCCTGCCAAGGTTACAGGTACTTTTATATTGAGTGCAATGCTTTCCCGTAACGACCATTTAAATCATTTGGCATTATCGTAAATAGCTGTCGTTTTTTTTTTTTTTTTTAAGGGGGGAAAATCATCGAATGACTGCCCCCACCTGGGTGAGGCGGGAGGGAGTGTCAGACTCTTACTGACTAAAAACCACCCCGTTCCTTCTCCTGCACGTCGAGCCGGAGCCCCGGTTACCCGTTAGGTTCTCCGCGACTCCGTATCGGCATCGGCCCTATTGGGCCCCATCTGTGGTGGTCTGATGGCTCTTTGAGGCGCGCGCGGAACGCGACGCGCCGCACGCTCGGGTCTGTTTCTGGTCGGACGGGGAGCCACCCATGCTCGCCGTCCGCAGGCCCGCGCTTACGGTGGCCGGAGATCGTCCCGCGATCCCCGACGCCCGGTGTGTCCTTCGCGATGGCTGGGTTGCGAGGAGGCAGCGCTTCGCTGCCTCACGCGTCCCGCCTCCTCCTTAGCTAGCATGACTGCTTCGCAAAAGGAGGAGACGGCATCCCAATCCCCCTCGCTCCGCATCATGGCCTGCACTAGGCCCGGACGCGAGAGGTCGCCATCGCCGATCACTTCCCTGAGGACACGGCGGTGCTCAGCCCACGAAGGGCATTCTCCCACCGTGTGTTCCACCGTGTCCTCAGGGCGGTCCTCGCAGTGATGACACCCGGGCGTTTCCTCCCGCCCCATCAGACACAGGTACCTCCCGAAACTGCCATGTCCGGTGAGGACCTGCGTCAGGCGGTAGGTGAGGACGCCGTAGCGTCTCTCAAGCCACTCCTCAAAGAGGGGACTTACCGCTGCGATGGCAGCGAGCCCAGCCCTCGGTTGCGACAGCCGTTGCCGCCATTCCGCCATGAGATCGCGCCGGAGCTCATCCCGCCACGCACTTATCTGGCGCGGCAGCGGAGTTTCGCCCCGGCGACGTGCCTCCGCGCGCATGCTGTGCACGCGCGCGAGCACCTTCGCCTCCAGATCCCACGGCGGTAATCCGGCAAGGAGGTTCGCCGACTCCCCAGAGATCGTGCGGTATCCGCGGATCATTCGGATCGCCATGACCCTCTGTGCCATGAGCAGCGTCCGAGCGGGACGCCGCAACAGGTTAGGCGCCCAAACAGGGGCGCCGTAGAGGGCCATGGACCGCACGACCCCGGCGAAATAGCTGTCGTTACAAAAACCCGGAACCAAAAATAATGTTAATCGAAGCCACTAAATAGATTTCGAGCCGAATAAATACTGCAAATTATCATTTAGGCTTTTAAAGCTTTTGTTCTTGGTACAACTACGAACAAAAATATTCTTTATAAGCATAAAACATTAATTTCGTAATATTTAACATACATACATAACATCACGCCTTTTATCCTCGAAGGGGTAGGCAGAGGTGCACATTATACCAATGCACAATGTAACACCCACTTTTCACTATTTATGTTATGAGTCCCATGTAATAGGGGGTGAGCCTATTGCCATATACCGGGCACAGTTCCAGACTCCATGCTACTACTGAGAATTTTTTAAAAACCCATTAATAATTTGCCCGACCCGGGAATCGAACCCGAGACCCCTTGCTCGGCAGTCGCAATTGCGACCACTCGGCCAACGAGGCAGCTTAATAGGTTACATTTTGTTAAAAGGTATGATATGTGATATATGTCATATGTGATGGGGTTGGCATATCAAAGAAAAAAACCCTTAATAAAAAACAGATTTAAAAAAATCCAATGAAACCAAAACCTGCTAACTCCTGCCAAGGTTACAGGTACTTTTATATTGAGTGCAATGCTTTCCCATAATGACCATTTAAATCATTTGGCATTAGCGTAAATAGCTGTCGTTACAAAAACCCGGAACCAAAAATAATGTTAATCGAAGCCACTAAATAGATTTCGAGCCGAATAAATACTGCAAATTATCGTATAGGCTTTTAAAGCTTTTGTTCATGCTACAACTACGAACAAAAATATTCTTTATAAGCATTAAACATTAATTTCCTAATATTAAGTTACTGTAGCTGTAGTACAAAATACTAGTTACTAGTATAAAAATAATTTGAAACAAATAATCAAATCAGAATAAAAGTACAAAACTGTACACTGTAGGCACATACACATACCTACGTAAATCAAACACGTCACACATTTCATGCAGTATATTAAGTGTTGCTATCATTAGGAAGTTTTTAGGAAAATCCTTTTTGTTTAATTTGGGGTTACAAAACGTGTCTTTTCATGTAAATAATTTAATATATCGTATATATATGTGCGAAAAGTTGTTTTGTTTTTACAGAATTAAACAATAATAATAACTTTTTGTATTATAAAACAGTAAATACAAATGGTTTACTGATTACACAATACAAAGTACCGCGATCTAATGGGTATCCCGCGGAACGTGGAAAAAGGCCCTAAAAGACCCGTTTATTATAGACGCTGTGTTTTTGAAAAACATGGGATCTTTTGATTTTATATCGACCTATATCATCCGTTCTATATCGACGTCTTATCTTTTTTCAGTTCATGGCATATATAGGACAGCGTTTACAGTAATTTACGCCTAGCAGGGGAGTAGGACATCGCCGGTTAATAGTTTAAGGTTTATCAGAGAGCGCTGCTACCGTGTCTCTCACATTGTACATAATATATTCAGTCCTTTATTTAATTCGTATCACAAATAAACACATAACATAACATCACGCCTTTTTATCCTCGAAGAGGTAGACAGATTACGGCACATTATGCCACTATACAATGTAACACCCAATCTTCACTATTTATGTTATGAATCCCATGTGGTGGTGAGCCTATTGCCATATACCGGGCACAATTCCAGACACCGTGCTACTACTGGGATTTTTTGAAAGAACCCAGTTATACTTTGCCCGACCTGAAAATCGAAGAGACAGTATGACAAATAGAGACGGTAATAATTACTCCACAGTACTATCACCACACGATTTAAACATTTGATTCCCAAAAACATAAATTCAGTGCACAATTCTCGCCCCACCAAACAACACACGTTACACTTTATGACAGGAAGTAATGTAATAATATCAGTGGCTGGCCACACAGCTGAAACTTTCAGGTGCAAACAGTTATAACAGTCACAAAATGGCCGCGTTATTAATTGCTTACACCTGTGCCAAGACCTCATTACAAAAGTGGGATGAAAGTTTTGTAATGCGTGCTTATAATATGTATTACTGTATTCATATAATAAACTAGCTCTTGCCCGCGACTTTATCCGCGTAGAATAATGACTTCTGATAGAATTAGGCTTTTGAATTAATCTTTAACAAGGTATATTTTACGGTAACGAATGGCGTCAGAATTAATTCATTACCTAATATAGGGCTCCTCGCCTGTAGATAATAGCGTGATAATATGTAGCCTACATGTTGACCCGACTTGTCAGTAGTATTTATGCAAAATTTGAAGTAAATCTGTGCAGTACTTTTTGAGATCATCCCGGACATATATACAGACAAACAGTCAAAAATTCTAAAAACCATAATTTTGGCTTTAGTATCGATTGTAGATCACGTCCTAAGTATTCTTTTAAAAAAAAATTCAATGTACAGCTATTGACTATTCTACGATTTTATTATATGTATAGATATAGATACTGATTCTTGGGCTATGTTAAAGCACTTCATATTTACCAGTTACCTTAGAGTTTTCTCGTTCAGATAAAGACTATAGGTGAAATTTTAACAGTCCTACAATGAAGGTTTATTTGTGAAATACAAAAGAGGCCGCGCTCTGATTGGTTGGTTCATTGGAGCTATAACACAAACTCCTACAAAGCCCTCTGATCAACAAGTATGTAAAAACTTTCTTTCCCGTCTTTCCTCCCTTGTTCTTTTAATTTAGTGTGGTGTAAAGAAACAGTCACCTACTAACAAAGGAATTTGTAAACGCAGGACACAGAAGAAAACCTATTGGGGTTCTGATACGAACAAATTACTTTAACATTTAATTTGAACTGAATAAAGTCGAATTTTTAAGTGTGGGAGAGCCATGCTTCGGCATGAATGGGCCGGCTCGACCGGAGTGATACCACGGCCTCACACAAGACCGACGTGAAACAACGTTGTGTTGTGTTTCGTCGTGTGAGTGAGGTTACCAGATGCCCAATTTCCTTCCCCCTTTCCCCAATCTCTGAATCCCCAACAATCCTCAAATTCCTAATCCCAAAAGGCCGGTAACGCACTTGTAACGCCTCTGGTGTTCCAAGTGTACATGAGCGACACCGATTGCTTACCATCAGGTGATCCGTCTGCTCGTATGCCGGTAATATTATGTTTTCGGCTTACTCACGTAACTTTTTGACGAAGGCTTTATTATAAACAGAGATAAAGTCTCTCTAAAACCCGATAATAACTAATGTTTTTTCCTATGTTAGTACGTAATTCATATTATGCAGACCCTGGTAAATCCATATACAATACTTAAGATTCTAAAACTCGTTGTTTATATCTGTTTACATCCATCTAAATCCGAAGCGATGAGACAACGCCATGATGACTGAGCTTGCGTAGCTTGTTAGTGTGTGTCATTAATTCATTATACATTGTGTATTTATATTGCATCTGTCATTGCAAGTGATATTTCTACAAGTACGTCATTTGTTTTTAAATATTAGTACCGATATATTGCGCCTTTTTACGAGTTTAAGCCAGTCACCACCTCTCAAAACTGCTGCAACTCCTGTAAGCCAGGATCTACAGTAAATACAACCATGAAAACACCGTAACACTGATGTCCGGCGCGTCCCAGGGACATGAAAAACTGTCTTCGTTCCCGCAACGAAGTGAATCAGACGATATTATAAGAGGAGAAGAAACAAACGATTGTTTCCACTTCCCTCGGTGAATTAGTGAAGGAGACAGAATGAATTAAGCCTAAAAGGCACGAAAAGAGACACGATTGGGAGAAGCTCAATCGACAAGGAATATATATTGCGCTTGCACATCAAGCTATCTCTTTTTTCGCGTTACGTTTGAGCCCCGAATTGAATGTAATCGTTATAGTTTTCTTTGTAAGTACTTAGAATTATTTATTTTCAATAGATTCAAGTAGACTGCAAAACAATTACCTAAGCTTAGAAGGATGCAATATAGTCGATTTTACATTTTAAAAATGCTTGCTATAAAGTTAGTTTTTGATGATAATAATAATAATAATATAGTTTGTAGTCTCATATCCAAATCAACGTATGTGAATGAGACATCAGATCTTCGTGTGGCAAAACGTGAATCCACGCCAAACACAATGTATTTTCTATTGTGTCTCATATTGCGGTTAAAAAATCAAGTTAATCAGTTTTTGACTACATTTATTAATGTAAAGATGGCATACCAATTATAGAATATCTATTTACTTTGCAAATTAATATTGTTTCTTTTATTTGTTTTCATGTGATTAGAAAACATAAGGATGATATAAATGGAAGTGATAACTAAGTACCAATTACTTTTATTTACTTAAATCCGTGTAAAGAACAATTAAATAATTGCTAAATATAATTCGTCAGCAAATATATTGAGAAAAGCTCTACTAGTTTCGAGCCACCGAGGGACTCTTCCTTAGCCTACTGTAGGTACTGTGTCATTTCACGTAAGTAACCTGCGATTTTTAATTAATTTAGTACCTATGTCTCACGATAGTTATTATAAAAACATACTGGATTTTGATTGAAATATTGAATGCGTATATCATCTCTTGCAGGCAGTTAATAAAATTACTTCACATTTTTTTTAACGTTGCCCCACACTAGGATTTTTCCTGTGTCGTGGGTGCGTTTACAAACATATAAGTTCACATACACTTCACACCCAGACCCGGAACAGCAATCTGTCGAACACACAAAGAATCGAACCTGCGACACGTTGCGCGGCAGTCAGTTGCCTATCCACCGCGCCAACCATACAGTCGATTGAGTCAGCATTTAATCGAATCTAGCTAAGATTTAATGCCAAAACCTACTTACAATAAGGATAAGGGGGAAAGGCTAATAGAAAGACGACTTAATTAATTTCAATAACACCATAATACGACCTCAAATCATTGTTCCATTCAACCAATACATAATATTAGTCATAAAGCTTACACATCAAAGCACGCGTCGATTATCATATAGTTAGCTATCATAGTACTCAATGGTTAGAAGGTCAACTTCAGACAAACATTAATAGGAGACTAATAAACATAACATAACATCACGCTTTTTATTCCCGAAGGTGTAGGCAGAGGTGCACATTACGGCACTTAATGTCGCTGTACAATGTAACACCCACTTTTCACTATGTATGTTATGAGCCCCATCTAATAGGGGGTGAGCCTATTGCCATTTACCGGGCACAAACCCAGACTCTGTACTACTACTCATTTTTTTTTTAAAAAGTCTTCTAGTACTTTGGCCGACCCGGGAATCGAACCCGAGACCCCTAGTCCGACAGTCGCACTTGCGATCACTCGGCCCAAGAGGCAGTCAAGACTAATAAATTAATTTTATAACTATATTCCTAGGCAAAGTCCTAGGATTTGATTGGTTTTTATTATTATTTTATTAGAACTAAGTCCGTCAGACATTCCTAACAAATTGTAGCTCCCGTAAGATAATAGGTACATAGGTGTGGTTAAAACATATGGACATTTTAGCTGAAGTATATTGTAAGCTCACCCCCTATTACATTGGTCTCATAACATAAATAGTGAAAAGTGGGTGTTACATTGTACAGTGGCATTAAGTGCTGAAATGTGCACCTCTGCCTTTCCCTTCGGAGATAAAAAGGCATGATGTTATGTTATATTGTACAAGATGTTTTAAGTTCATATCTGTTCAATAAAAATTCTCAGTAGTAGCACGGAGTCTGGAATTGTATCCCGGTATATGGCAATAGGCTCACTCCCTATTACATGGGACTCATAACATAAATAGTGAAAAGTGGATGTTACATTGTACAGTGGCAGTAAGTGCCGTAATGTGCACCTCTAGCTACCACTTCTGGGATAAAAAGGCGTGATGATATGTTATGATGATCATTAATTCTTAGTATCTAGCCGCAATTTAAAAATACTTTTAACTGGAAGCTGTGGCTATTACAAATATTTATTAAGTAAAATATACGTAGCACTCGCTTTAACGATACAAAACTACTTCTGCAAAAGTTTTAACGCCAATCGTGACGCAGATATCTAAATCACATGTCTACAAGATTTATTTATATATTTTATTGACTCTATATATAGAAAACTAATTTTAAACTGCAGAAAATGTGTTTAATGTCGACATTATTAAACTTAAATCTAGTTTTAAATCTTCATGAACATACCCCACGTGTGTAAGACGGTATTAATTTAAAATATGACCTATCATTTCGTTTGAGTTCCATTATTATAATCGGTCAAGTATTTTCCGCGTACACCACACAAATAGTTTTCTCAATTTAATAAAAAATGAGAAAGTGTTGCAGAATTATTCAAGGACTTTTAAAAAGTTATATATTGTAGCTTAAATGTGGTACGTAGCTATATTTTATCAGCAATTTGGATATCTATCGATAACAATTTAGATTATTATTCCAAGAAACCTTGACTACATTCTGTTATTTCTAGCAAAAAGCACTTTACATGAAAGTATTTTATTATATACCCGTAATTAAATACCTTCTAGTTTATTACAATTGAGAACGAGGACGCATTAATAATTTAAAATGACTTACCCGATTTAAAAAAAATCCAAAATCGGTCAGCACAGCACTATTATAACCAAAGGGCTTGTTGTAATGTTTTTTTTTTTCAGAATAGGGTTGTGTAGGATAGTGCAGGGTTTCGTAAACACGGCACACGAGTGGGATAGTTCGTTCGTTCGGAAGTGATGCTGGCCGCCCGGCCAGTACAGCTCGCCGCCCGCGCGATCCACTCGCGAACGACTAGTGATGGGACGAGTACACGGGATATCGATAAACATTCGAGCTCTCGTTATTGCTGGCTAACACGACAGTTTGTTATTGACTTTATTGCATTGAGGGTAACGATTGATGGGGTCATGTCTACTTTGTGCTTTGTTGTGAATTGATATTAGTTAGGTCGTTTAAGGATATTTAGTAAATGAGTTAACTGTCAACTGATGATTACTTTTTAATGTTGTTTTCATTTAAACAAACTGTGAGAATAAATAATAAGTAATAAACGCAAATAAATAAAATTGTTTAATAATAATACTTCATAAATGGGGTATCTTAGACGGTAAGATGAAAAAGATATTACATATTACGAATAATATTAGCTTTTTGGCTAGAAAAATAACTTTATCAAAAAATACTTGGAGTGCGATTTAAAAACCTTGTCACAATCAATATCTTTATAATACTTCCTACAAGGTCAAGAAAAAAATAGAAAGCTTTATGTATGACAAAGTGCTTTACATTACATTAATCGACAACACAAATTACGATTATTTTCCCCGACGCACCTCACTACGCATGAAAAATCCCGCTGTAACTTTGGCCGCAGTCTTGTTTCCCGCCGCCCCGCGCACTCCAATGTTTTGCAAATCCCTGATTATAATTAGTTCACTTACTCATGTCTTTATATTAATCATTTTTCTATAAGTAAATACTGGAGCTACATATATTTACAAAGATACAAGCGTTGGTGCAGACATAACATTAAGATTGTAATTCTGCAAAGGGTACTAGACAGAAATGTAGTGATGTCACACCCTCCTTACACAAGGTCATTTATACATTTATAATGGGGATGATGACAGGGTATGAATATTAAAAATATAATTAGTCCGTAAGTTAGGTAATGAAAAAATATTAGACACTTATTTTTTTTATTTGGTCGTATAATAAAACAATACTTAAATAAAACAAACCAAAGTTTAGGAGTGGGGGCTAAAACGTCATTTCTGATTTTCTACGTATAAAATGTACATATAAGTGACGTCACGCGACATTTCAAATCAATATATCGTCGAAAGTATTCGTTTCTATAAGAAAATAAAAATTAAGTGTCTAATGATTTCAAATAATCTGCCAGACGGACATTAAAATAAAAATTAGGCGTCTACCCTACGAAACTCTCATGTGAAGGATCAACAGTACTATGTGTTCTAGAAACACCTCCAATAAATTTCCTATAAAAAGCCCAGGACGTCCGTTGTAAAAAAAAACTTTTTATACGTACGTACCGATGCTATAAGTATGGTCAACCTTGTAGCTTTTTTATGGAGTAAGCTGGTAAACGAGCAGACGGATCACCTGATGGTAAGCAATCAGCGCCGCCCATAAACACACCTAGAACAGCAGAAGTGTTACAAGTGCGTTATCGGCCTTTTGGGGATTAGGAATTTAAGGATTATTGGGGATTCGGGGTTTGAGGAGGTAGGTAATTGGGCCGCCGGCAACCTCACTCACACGACGAAACACATCGCAAGTGTTGTTTCACGTCGGTTTTCTGTGAGGCCGTTATTATCGAGATTGCGTCGTCTTCTTACTGCCCATATCTCAAGCTATTTGGAATCGGCGCAATATGGCTTCCTTCTCCATTCTACTTAATCTAACATCATCCCATCATAAACATCTTAAAACTAAGCAAGTTCTTTAAAACACATGTTCATTTTCATTGACAACAGAACGTTGTATTTTTAATTAAAACGCCAATGTAATGACGTGGTCAGCCATCTAAAATAAGGTTTCAATCACCAATTTATTTATGAAGTGTTACATTCGTCATACAAGTCGTAACGTAAGCAATGCAACCCTGAAACTGTGTTACTCATTGCACATTGCATACATAAATACATCCATAGGTACGTAAGATGCCTCGTTGGTTAGGAAATTACAAGTTAAGCATGAGTTCAAATCCAGAATACGAAAAAAGAAATAGACATGGCCTTGACCACAGAACATATCTATTTATGTTATGAGTCCTATGTAATAAGGGGTTAGCCTATTGTCATATACCGGGCACAATTCCAGACTAAGATTTAAAAAAAACCAAGGAATAATTTTCCCGACCCGGGTATCGAACCCGAGCCCTCTTGCCCCGCAGTCGCACTTACAATATGTTCTGTGGTGCTGACAAATCTCATCCATAGCTTGATGTCCAGAATTCATGCTTTATTATTTTGTAATAACCACACTCCGTATAATAACGTAATGCATGGAGATTTAACAGTAGACTTGATCTCTACGATATACATATTTAAGTCTTTGACTGCCAATAGAAAACTGTTAAAGGGGAATACTTCTCTAACGTTGATCACTGGTGACTCCTATAACCAAGAACCCCATAGCATTTAATGTACCCACGATAGATATTTAAAAAACGTATAGTACCTTATGTTTTCTAACTACCCTAACGCTGAAATACGCAAACTCAATTTTAAAGTACTAAAGCAGTATAGTTCTGTCATAACAAAATCTTTGAAGAGTGACAGAGATGTCACGATGTTTAAGTACACCTTGAAACTGAGTAACTATCCTTTCCAGTTGGCGCGGAGAACTTAACGGGTTGCCGGGGCTCCGGCTCGAAGTGCAGGAGTAGGAACGGGGTGGTTTTTAGTCAGTAAGAGTCTGACACTCCCTACCGCCTCACTCAGGCGAGAAAAGCCATTCGATGATTTTTACCCCTTAAAAACAAAATCCTTTCAGTGTATAACCTGGGAGTCTTCAAGTCGCGAGAGATGAGGTTGCTTATGGGACGACGTGCTCCATCGTAGACCGCATCATCGCATACCACCAGGCGAGATAGTGGTCAAACGTCGCCCTACCTAATATTAAAAAAAAGTGTTCGGGCGTAAGTACTAAGTAATCATCCACCTACCACTTTGAGATGCGTAATGGTTACGTCACAAAACACAACAAAGATAAACAAATAGTAAGCAGTTAAGTGTACAATCTCTATAGAAACAAAATTAAGCCCGATTTTCCTTAAAAGTTTAAAACTTGACCACAAACCGGCTAAAAAATAATTTAAAACTGACTCAGGCGCAAACAAGAAATTCAAAAACCTTAAATTAATAAATACATGTTTATTTGCGGTATTAGCGTATCGGAAATGCCGTGTGCCAATCTCAAAGTGACCCGGTGACTCATGCGCAACCTGTACGCCTGTATCGATCTATTAGTGTGGTACGAGGCTCAGACAAGGACGTGCGTATGACATGAAACGAAAATAATGTGGATGGAGGTTAGGCTGGTGAGGTCGTTTGAATGTTTTGTGGGATTTGTTTTGTGGGTTAAAGTTGGAAAGACCTTGGAATAAATTCCTAGGTCGGGGAAGGTCGAGGAAGTGTTAGAACATAATGAATACATAAATACAGGCTGATAGACTCATCCCTATTACAATAGGACCAACAATGAATAGTGACGTGATGCTCTTGGATTTAACAACGTTATTATTGAGTCTGTGACAAACATTTATGTTTTTGGATCTACATAGGTACTTAGATAATATGCCACTAAGAATTAAGTCCGCCATTGTACACCCATTGTGCAAAAAGTGAAAATAAATAACTAAAAATAAATAAATATAATAAGTAATATTTTGCAAACGGCTCACCTGATGATAACCGATCAGCACCGCCTATGGACCCGCAACACCAGAGAAGTCACATGTGCGTTGCCGGCGTTTTCAAAAGAAATATGCACCCTCTCCCTCTTTCTTCTGTTTACGATACCAATTAAAAAACGTTTCAAAAAACAAATGACAGCAAGTGGGATTACGATATTCAGTTCAAACAAAATGCTACTTGAGTGTCTGGATAGCGTGTGATTTGTGTGAACGTCGTTTTCACCCAAATCACACGCCAATTGATGCTTTGAACCAGAAATTAAAAGCTTTACAATTTTACTTTCGAAGTAAGGATGACCACTTGACAACATTTATTTAAATCTGTGTAATAATACGCCGTTGTTTAAGAGTAACACGATAAAACGGGCGGCCCACTTTCTATTTCAAGAACCATCTTGTCAAACTTCAAACGAAGTGTGATAATTTTGGTTTTAAAAAGAAAATCGTTTATTGACTGCTCCCGTTTGGTGATGAGACTATAAGCTAGAGGTCTCTGGTTTTATTCTTAGCAATCGTTATTTCTACATCTCTTGTATTGCCATTAAACATGGCAATTTGCCATTAAACATGGCAATTTACTAGCCCTTCATTACTGACTTCAATACCAAACATAACAGAACAGAACATATGACATAGGAGAAAAAAAAGGTTATCATAACTTGATTCTTCTGTCTAGGATACTCGCCTTTCGACATCTACAGCCATAATTTATACTTTAAAGGGCCCAGGTTTATCAAAGAGGCAGCACTCCGGCTAGGTTCCTAACAAATCTGTAGTTCATAAGTCAGCTCTTACGACATTCACTGGAAGATGGAAGTGGTGAATAATATATTTGACCGGCCTTCGTAGGGAGAGTACAGAGATTTTAAAAAGAGTGCCATAAGCTAATCAATTTCAAAAAAAATTTATAGACTTTTCAGACGTTTTCACAAAAAATACGCAATGGTAATCGCTTGGGAAGCTGTGAAATAACTCGTTCGTAAAGAGAAAAACATGTAAACAGGGCCGGCCTCGGTAGCTAAAAATATAACATTATATTGGAATATTCCCGCCACACCATTCCACAGACTAAAAATCTGTAAATATTTAAACCTTGTCTTACTGTTCTCAAATATTTTAACTGTTTGTTGTTTAAACTGGATTTTAGTTGTCTTTCATAGCCTAGATTTTAGTTGGGGTATCCAGAATAACTTTTAATGTTAATCCTAAATACCTACCTATTTAAGTGTGGGTAAGCCATGCTTCGGCACGAATGGGCGGGTTCGACCAGAGTTATACCACGGCCTCACAGAAAATGTACTACTACTAAATTGGAACTAAAATCCACGTGAAACAACGCTTGCGTTGTGTTTCGTCGTGTAAGTGAGGTTACCGGAGGCCTGAATCCCAAGACAGAAACATCTTCAAAATCCTAATCCCAAAAGGCCGGTAACGCATTTGTAACGCTTCGACGGTGTTCCAGGTGTCCATGGGCGACGTCGATTGCTTACCATCAGGTGATCCGTCTGCTCGTTTACCGGTTTATCCTATTTAAAAAAAATACTTAAAGTGCTAGATTACATGATTACTGAGACATTGACGCTCAATATATCTCATTCTCTTATGATTTGTTGTCAGACAAAAACACACAGTAGTGTAGATATCACAGCCTACATACGACATAAGTATTATCGACCTTTTTATTTCTGTTTAGAAATTCATTTCAATTCACCTTATTTCTTACTATGTACATCTATATTTTTGCAGAACTATCAAATATTGAGTTTGCAGCCAGCTCAAACCGACACCGTGTGCAACCACAAACTCAATGGTCAAACTCCTACCAATTTTAAAATTAAACAAAAGATTTGATAGTAACTATGATCCAGATAATTGAGACACGAAGCCTAGAATCTAACATACAAACTTTAAAGCTACTTCTACAATGAGGAAAGGCAATGAAACCACCAGAAATCAGAGGCTCACTGTCGAACCGCAGGTCACACGCAAAAATAGCAGTTTTAGCGATTCCAGTATCACACAAAAATATTACTGTGTACCGTACAATACAGAGAATGAATGCTTTACTATTGCGAAATGACACTGTGTGTCCGTGTGTGTGTTGTTGGAAAAGCTTCTAGCTCAGATCGTTGGAATGGTGCCGATCTGCGAGAGTGAGTCGCGCTGTATTTATAGTGGAGTGACCAACGATGAGGTGTGGTTCAAGGGAGGAGCGGTAAGCGAATCATTATGGTCTTTTTTTTCAATTGTATTAGTATTGGTACTGAATCTTCGGTCTACTTTGAAAGTCCTGTTTTACATGTTACGTAGAGCGACTGCGGTCTACACCTTCAAGTGTCTTATACTGCGATCATAACGGAAGTTATGTCTTCAACACTTTAACCTTTAACCCACTAGATTTTTTTGGCACTGACTATCAGCAACTACTGTCAGTATTTTTTTTAATCGTTGCTCCACACTAGTATTTTCTCCTGTGTCGTGTGTGCGTTTACAAACATACAATTTCACGTGCACATGACACCCAGACCCGAAATAACTATTTGTGGATCACATAAAGAGTTACTCCGTGCGGGAATCGGACCCGCGACACGTTGCGTGGCGTTGCCCAGCCGCCGCACCAACCGTGTCGTCAAAGTCGCTTGACCATCCCAGGACATAGACCAGAGAACTCAGTCGGCAGTCATACTATGGACTAACTTATTTAATGTAAAGGAGGATTAGACGAAAAGCACCCATGTTAATAATGTAAGTACGTAGGTACATATTACACCCCTTTTATGTAAATCGCTGTCTCCTATGCCTTGTGACATTTATGTGGAAGGACAATAAAGTTTGGAATACAGATTTCGCTATGAATAATCACACACACATCTAAATTTAGACTTGTATAAATAATTATTCGTGGTTCCAGAACGTTTTAGAATATTTACAAAAATATTATAAGTATTAAAACAGTTCAACAGTTCAGAACCGACATCACCAAGTTCTTACAAAAGATATTAATGGTACATATTGCTTTCTTGGAAATGTTACATAAAATGGTAGAGGAATATATTCTTGGAACATATTCTCACAGAGGAATACGTATATTCTTGGAACTACACAAAACTTACCCACGTCTATCCAGCTACTTACCTGCCTATGTTTACATCGTATTCTCGTGAAAATAAAATATATTTACTAACAGAGAACTGTAGGTATTGTACAAGACTACAAGACGTTTTATTTCTATTTAACTCGTCGAGTACCGGTTTTATAGACACAATTAAACTGTCAAACACCAAGCGGTCACCGGTGACCGCGACCTATTGTTCTTTAATTGTGTCTATAAAACCGGTACTCGACGAGTTAAAGAACAATAGGTCGCTTCTCAGTAGTAACACGAAGTCTGGAATTGTGCCCGGTATATGGCAATAGACTCACCCCCTATTACATGGGACCCACAATATAAATAGTGAAAAGTGGATGTTATATTGTACATACAGTGGCATTAAGTGCCGTAATATGCTTGCACCTCTGCCTACCCCTTCGGAGATAAAAGGTGTGATGTTATGTTATGTATGTTCTGTTTAAGATTTCTAGGAAATATAACTTTTATATTTCTTTTCTTAGTTTTATTAGTCCGTCAGTTAGATCATGAAATCATATTAGGCACGTATTTTTTTATTTTCTCGTATTAACTCGTCGAGTACCGGTTTTATAGACACAATTAAAGAACAATAGGTCGCGGTCACCGGTGACCGCTTGGTGTTTGACAGTTTAAGTTGCAATACTTAGATAAAATGGCGCTAAGTTTAGGAGTGGAAGGTCGTTAAGTCATAACGTGCTACAAAATTTGCCACGCTGTGACGTCACACGATGTTTCAAATTAATATATCGTCGAAAGTATTTCATTTTATTCGAAAAGAAGAAATACGTGTCTAGATTCAATGTACCAGACGGACACTAAAATAAAATTTAAGAAACTACGCTATTCCGGTCACTATCACTACATGAAAAATTATAAAAAAAATCCAATACTACTTTGTCCGTATCCTCGACAGTCGCACTTGTAAACACTGGACTAACGAAATAATTTTATTTACATGCATTCCGTTTAATTTGAAATCTTTGCGTGGATAACGCGCAGTCTGTTCCGTGGCTGCAATGTGACGGCAATGACGTCATAGGTCATATAAAACACCTGTTTCCTAAACACGATGTGAAATTCAAATGATCTTACTTTTATCAAGAGTTAGAGAATAACAAGTAAATGAAACGTATTGCGTATTAAGTTACCATCTGCCGCCTTTGAACATTTAACTTGCAACTTAGTTTTGCGCTAGGTAAAGAAAAATAGAAAGTAAAGTAAATAGAATTAAACTAAAATAAAAAAAAAATACTAAAATAAAAAAAAAAGTTAGATTTAAAAAACAATCATATAACTACGTAACTATGTCAGCTTGATAACCAGGAAACCAGAAATATCTAGGAATTAGTAGGTGACATTTACCCCTATACTTTGGTGACTCTTTCTCGTTCTCTTCTACCTACCCCATCAGTCTTTTCCAGAGATAAATAAATTGGGGTAAAGCCAAGGATACACTAGCTAGAGGACAAATTATAAGGCGACATCGCGTGCGTTACGCCCACAGCGACGTTGATGTTGTCAGACATGTCGACCAAAGTTCGGCAACGTCGCACTCCTTCACCCGACGTCGCTGGTGGCTCGTGTCACAGGACATCAGTCCCCTAGTGACATATCCTTAATACACAAGACACAAATAAAACGACTATAAGAGGAATAACCTTTATATTCATTTCTTCCATAGTTCCACTTAACTATGCGCTTAAGGCTACGTTACACGATGTGCATTCTACATCCCTCCGTTAATCAGCTTTTATGTGAAAAACAATAGTGTAATGTCAAAAATACATGGCAGTTTCTTAATATTATTAGAATTCACATAATTCCTATTTAAAAATTGCGAGGACACTGTTTTACAACATTTATGACAAGATTTTTACCCTATTTAGTTGTCGAACTCAAGTATAATTAATTTGTTAGTGCTTTCATCATTCCCACTCGCCTTTTAGATGTTTAATGACGATGTAACAACCATCAGATCAGTGGCCTTAGTACGAGTTTAATTTACGTTTAAAGTATTCGAAACGAGTACGCGTTCGGCAATCTGATTGGCAGGCGCCAATGAACCAACCAATCAGTGCCAAGCACGAATAATTCGTAACGTAATAGTATCGATCGCGTTCAGCGCTCTGATTGGCCGGCTCAAGTGAACCAACCAATCAGAACGCTTGACTCGCTCGATACTGTTACGATACGAATGCGATAGTTATTCGTACTTGGCCCTCAGAGCGCTGAACGCGTACTCGTTACGATTACTTTAAGCGTAAAACAACTCGTACTAAGCTTCAGAGACTACCAATATAAGTTGATCTTTTCAGTGCATGTGTAATCTATAAACTACGAGACCAACTTTTATAAGTAGCTTCCATCTCATGTGTGTTAGGCGAGTAGATCAAACGTCAAAACTAACTCTTAATATCAACTAGAATGCTACCAATCACGTTCTACCTTGGCAGACCTTATGCTAATCACAATAACATCTTAAATCGCTTGCAACTTCAAAATTCACAGGAGAAGGTCCAACTTTGAGAACGTACAATAACTTGTTTAGAACAAGAATACGACGCGTTTATATACAAAAGCCATAGTTAATTAATGTTCGTACGAACAACAATTATTAAGTCTTCAAACTTTGGATAACTTCGGTATATCTCCAATAATTGGTTAGTCAATGGTTTTACAATAAATTGTACGCGAGAGGTCTAAATATTCGGCTCTCTATATCTGTCAACTGTCCTATGTAGAATTTGTCAAATATCTTTATTTATTCAAAACTTCAACATCATTTAAAAAACTTACCACGTATCTAATATCATCTAAAACCCTTTGTATCCTTTGTCATCACTATAAAGAGGTATTTTTGATACACGAATTTGTGAAAAGCCCACTAAGAGAATTTAATATTTTATTGAACATACTTTCTTATTACTCTCGCGATTTCTTTGTTTGTAAGGGGAGCGACAACGCCTCGCTTCATATTAAAAATATTCTCAATAAATTGTACTATTTACAAAACTTGCATAATCCGAATCTTTACAAAGACATTGGTAACAATATTCATAATTGTAAAATTCCGATGCATAAACTAAACCGATTAAGCAATAACAAAAATAATATAATATTTTGTGATGATCACTCGTTACAACGTAAAATCGAACATAATTATTATAAACTGATTATTTTATGTAAAAACTGCAAGCATAATCCTCTTTTATAAAGTTACAATAAACACTATATTAGTTTATCATCGATCGTTTCGCCTTAACAAAATAATTACGATAAAAAAAATCGAAAACACTAACATTCACTAACAGCTGTATAAAATCATTCAACACAAGATAATTATTAATCTGCCAAGTAATAATAATTAAAGCAAATCTTAAGCAAACGACAAAAAATCTCATATACTTGTTTAGAACACCACTACTAACCTTAATATTTATAACCATTTGATTCTCATACACAAAATATGTCATTTTATTTTTAACTTAGACCTAGTGTAGACATTTACCGAAAAATAATAATGTCACACTTTTCATAGCGAAAATCTGACAATACCTTAGCTGACTTCGAGTGCGCGCACGCATACTATACACGTTTTGTTAGCACATCACAGATCATCTATTGACTTAGCGAAATTGCATGGGCGTCTGTACTTCAAAAGTAAATAAATAACGAAACATTAGCCGTACGGCATACACGCTTACTGAAAACTGTGAGCGTGTATTTGTACGGCCTCTAGTGGTCCATGCAATTCCTCTAATGAGGCACACTTCACGCTAACAAAAATACAGCCTTTCCCTCTACACGCCTCGTCCCTCCCTCCCTACACTTACAGATATCATAAGTTACGCTAGTATCTACCTTATAACAACGCTATAGCTTATCTCTATAGAAAGCTATTCCCATTTGGCTTCTTTCAAGTTGAACCACATTTATGTCTTGTCATATATCCTCTACACTAGACTTTAATATAAAAATGCCTTAATTTGGTATAGCTGTTACTAAAATTCGTTTGTTAATACAAATATAACCACGAACTCATCTCTTATTGTTTGAGCAATGACAATGTTTGTATCCGTCGTTCTATTCGTATTTTGTTTATTATAATTAATATCTTAAATTATTTATTTATAACTTCATTTAGGATTTGTGAAAATATTTTACTGAGATCCCTTATATGTTCTTTAGTTTGTTCCATCTCAATACTGTTATACATATCTATTACATTAACTTATATACTGCAACTACTTACATTAGTATAAATAGATACAAGACATAAACTAGTTCACCTTTCGTTACACGAGCGATGCACATCCACGACTGGTGCAAACATTTTATTCAAAAACCAACAAATTCATCACCAAAACCAAATGAAACAAAGGAAATTTCGTGCCGGAAGACAAAACTAAATTTGGAAGACGTAGGCCAAAATACGTAAATTTTGTGATCACAATTTTGTGAATAATTACTTAAATAAATGCTATTCATATGGCATCAACTCTTGAAGTGTGTGACATACTACTTGGTCACGTCGGTCACGTTCGTCACGAGTAGTAGGTCACGCGGTTCACTGTCACGTCACTCTCTATCAATCACTGCACTGGCGACACAGTCGTCCGTCTGGCACTATCGTGGGGTCGCAGGGCGACTCTGGTCGCTCGAAGGCCTCAAAAGAAGCCGATCAACTCCTACTCGATGGTGCTCCGAGGACCGTCGATTGGCATTGTGTGCAGGACCTCGTCCAAAAGCTGAAGGGCTCTGAGGATTTAGAAAAAAGAAATTTTGTTAATCATTCAATTGTAATCTAAACATCTATAATAAGAATTATTTTGTAGTGTTAGAAATAATCGTTGCCTGTGCATATATAATATAATAAACAAAATCTTACTAACATCATCGAAATTGAATTGTAAGAAGGCAACACATTTAAACTTACTATTTTTGTTTATCAGTTAATATCAAAAATCCTTAGGAAAACTGCAACTAACCTATGCAAATGAACCTCGACCCAGCAGGGCGTCTCCTTGATAGAAGTGCGGGGGTAGTCAGGTCCCCAGCCCTTGACGAAGGAAAGCCTCACGATGCACAGTCGCCGCAGGTCGTCCACTCCGATGCCGGCCGCTGCAGACAGACCTGTCGACATGTCATACGCTTCAGACACACATGGACGAGATATGGTTATAAAGAAGCTCGCCATTTTGGAATTTTCGGATCTGTTGTTTGTTGTGAAGTTATTTTAGGAAGATCTAAAGCTAAAAGCTACATTAAACTACATCATGCTAATATCATGGAATTTAAAAACGCAATGTCTGATGATGATGATAAAATACCTGTATAATTGAAGAACATAGTGTGAGAAGTATAATGATCCTTTATTGTAATAAATTGACTTGAACTAATTACTACAGTCTATGTAACTATAGGATTACTAACGTACTATAGATGCTAAGGATGATTTTAACACTCTTGGCCATTTGACATTAAATTAAAAAAATATTGGAACTAAGTAAAGTTGAAATGAAATGGAAAACTACATATATTTAGAGCAAAAATATGGTTTATGCACTTTATGCGCAACAAAAAATACCTAATTTATCTATGGCAGTAGCCTAACAACAACTATTCGAATTCAGCTTATGCTTATGTAAATAATTATTATTTATTTCTTCGTACAATATAAGGAAAGGAAAAAATAAATAAATATGTACAACTAAGAGACACTAAAACTAAAACAGAAAATTAAATAAAAGAAAACTAAAAATGACTATTTACAGAGAGCATCAAAAAATTCGTCCGAATCGATGTCAATAGGGAAAATACACAGAAGGCAGCATTGCCGCGTTGTATGGCAATCCTTAACCTCTGACCGAGAAACAGACTAGAGACACGTCGATCAGGCGTTTCGAAAGATTTTTAGATATAGTAGGCACTTCAGAGTGCCTAGGTCTAACGTCCTAACGTGTCAACTCCAAACGACTCAAAGATATAATTAGTTATATTATGATATGTTAAATTGCATTCTTATGACTTACACAATACATGTTTTGTGCAAATAAAATGCTCTATTTTATAGTACAAGCATTTCTCCTGCAACTACTAACTGGCCAAGAGCTACACAAATATCTGATAGGTACGTACACTTGTTCATGGTGGGATGTTGCGGCTGTATATGTCCGGCGACGGCGGCAGCTTGCGCCGCGGCCGCCGCCTGGGCCGTGGCCGCCTGAGACTGCATCTGTCGGTGACATTGACGGAGGTCGAATACCTGAGGAGGAAAGTGGGTTTACATTTTTATCATATCAGTCCAAGACCGCTGAACATGTAGACAATGTAGACAGTCTAATTTCCTTATGGCATCAAGCATTTATTTCTTGATTGAAACAAAGAGTTTCCTTTTTCTTATATAGAAGCACTATTTTTATGGATTGTCAGTATGCATATATGTAAGCACCATGTTAGACTATAAGATTTTTTTATTTTAGTAAGTTTTGTAATTAGTATAATGCGTCCAGCGTGTCTTTGCATTGTTTTCATATATACGTACAGTATTGGAATATGTATCAGAGACATTGTAGGACATACTTTAAAAAGAGTAATGAATGGAGTTTCTTGCTCGTTCTTCTCCATTCGAATCTATATTGTGGAATGATCACCTAGCTTCACCTAGCTTTACTGACGGACTGACTGACAGACTACTATTTATTTTGTATTTGTTAATGTTTCCAAAGTACCAAAATATGGTTTAATTGAAATAAATGCTTTGACTTTGACTTTGATAGGTCTCTCTCAATAATTTGCATCTAGTAGCTCCCTGCCTCCTTTTCGTAGTCGTCTATCCACCTTTTATGTAGACACCCTTGAGTACTTCGCAAGGTTATACAGTACGCATGTACTTTAAGTTTTACCAACAGCTTAGTACATAATCTTTTCTAAAACGACGTTGTAGGTCGAATGCTTGTAAAAGCGACTGTCGAGCAAGAGGCTTCGCGTTCTATTCCTGATTTTCCATCCGGAATCGTATATGGCAATAGGTTCCCCTGCTTACATGAGCCTCCTATTACTTGGACAGGGACTCATAACTGGCGAAAAGGAGGTATTAAATTGTGATCTTATGTTATAATCCCTACCTTAATACAAGCAGATGGGTAAATCTTATGTACGGCGTCTCCGGGCGCTCTGCCGGCCTCCCTGTCGAGGTAGTAGGACTGCACGAACACTGAGTGATCCGACAGACAACGCAGCCACACGTCGCCTTCACCGCGGAGGTCTAACTGCACACCTTTACCGATATGCAGTCTGAAATATAAAAATATTTATTTATTGCCAAATTAGCGCTATGATAACGTGGTTAATAAACTGCGCAAAAGTAAACAATAAATCAAAATCCTTAACTTATCAGGGAACTGCACTAAATTATTATTAAAATCTATATTTGAATTCCCAAAAGGTATGTACGCGCATAACTTCAGAACGACAGTACCAAATGGACAATTCTTTCTTTTATGTTTTCATTATTGTCAGGTTTGTCTAAAACAACCGACTTAAACCCCTCCTTTTTTAAAGTAGATAAATTAATATACCAAAACCTTATCCTAAGTGTAAAAAAGACATTCTGAAAACCGCATCAAAATCCGTTCCGCCAATCCAAGCTGCGATATAATCGCGCACAAACATAATTATATACATACATAAAGGTCGAACTAAGAACCTCCTTTATTAAAGTAAGTTAAAAAAATGCAAGAAGATGCGCGTATGTCGCGGGCAGCAACCAGTTATTAATATATTTGTAACGTAAAGTTTCGATTATCCAACGTTATCACCAGATAAGGGTTTTACTATCTTGTCTAGTCGTTGTTTTGATTTTTTTTTTAAACTAACGGCTAGACAAGATAGCAACACGAAAGTTATATAATTCGTTATTTCTAAATAGGTACTTTATTTGTGCCTCACCTCGCTCGTTCACTCTGTTCAGTTCTGTGCACATTACTGAGAGCGCCCAAACAAAATCTGTTACCGCCTGAAGGATCCACGTAGCCGTCAACCTAAAAATTAACATTATTTTTGGTTACATCTAATTCATTGCACCTACAATATATTCTAGTCTAAGTAGATATCATTTTCCTCCTATGGGCTACTAAGAGATAGACCTACATAATTTTAGAATCAAATCAAATCAAATCAAATCAAATCATTTATTTGCATAATACAGGTATAAAAGATGTTACATGTAGATATATAGTGCACTGTATCATTACCTAAATAGATGTGCAAATATTTATACAGTCTTTAGGCAATCAATTTTTCTAATTACATTATATGCTTACAATAATATTACAAAATTATAGAAATGTCAAAGGATTAAAACGTACAGAATGTCAAGTGAGTTATAATTGTTCATGTCATGGTCAATAAATTAAGTCATATAACAATGGTAGATTAATAATAACATAAAAATTATATAAATTAATAATAACATAAAATTTGGTACATAAAATTCACTACTGTATGTCACACTACTTGTTGGCAAAATAAACTATCTATATCTTTATCCTGTAGGTACTCCTTGACACTATAATAACATTTAGTTATTAGGAGTTTGTGTAGCTTCCGCTTGAATTGGTGAAGAGGCAATGTTTTGACAGAATCGGGCAGTTTGTTATAAATTAAAGATGCCATGCAAAGAATACTTTTATTAATGAGTGCTGTTTTCCCATAAGGTATAACAACTTCTAGTCTTTTTTTATCTCGCAATTGTCTATAATAGCTTTTAAAAGCAGTCTCAAAGTAATTAGGATTTGATTTCACAAAAATATTAAGTTCATAAATGTATAACGAGGGAAATGTCAGGATTTTTAATGATTTAAAATAGGGTTGACAACTAGTAGTACTGTCTACATTACACATAGCTCTAATGCATTTCTTTTGGGATTTAAATATATATTCCTTATCCACTGAGTTACCCCAAGATATAATACCAAATCTAAGGATAGGTGCAACAAGTCCATGATATGCAGCTAATACAGCTTCTTTATTGACAATTTTTGTCAGTTTGTATAGAGCAAATGAGGATTTATTAATTCTTTTGCATATATTTTCTATATGTGGTTTCCATGACAGTTTATCGTCTATTGTTATTCCCAGAAACTTTGCATCTGTCACGGGATGTACAGTGTTACCTTGGTAACCAACGTTTATATTTAATGGTTTATTTTTTTGGTGAAAGTGAATGATTTTAGTTTTTTCCATATTTATTTTTAGATTATTATCGTTTAACCATTGTATAATCGTATTTAATGTTTGGTTAACTACATGTTCATAATCAGTCTCTTTTTCACCCCTTATTATGACCGTACTATCATCTGCAAACAAGACCATTGGTTGATTTATATGGTTAGGCAGATCATTGATATATATTAGAAACAGTAGAGGCCCGAGAACACTTCCTTGTGGGACTCCAAATTTTATAGTTTTTGTGTTCGATTTATGCTTAATCTCGGTTCGTGTTTTCTGACATATTTGTGTTATTTCTACTATTTGTTTTCTATTGTGCAGATATGAAAAAAGAGGTCTAACGCTTTGCCTCTTATGCCATACTTGCTTAATTTTTGTAAAAGTATGTTGTGATCGACTCGGTCAAATGCTTTACTCATGTCCATAAAGATGGCACATGTTGGTATTTTTTTGTCCATGGCTAACAAAATTGTTTTCAATAGATCATAAAGGGCCATATTTATTGATTTCCCTTTACGAAAGCCTTTCTGTTCGTCTACCAGAATATTAAATTTTTCTAAATAGCTATAGAGGCGACATATATAATTTTTTCAAATATTTTTGAGAAAATGGGGATTAACGCTATGGGCCTATAATTTCCCATTTTCCGTCTATCTTCTTTTTTGTGTAGTGGAATGACAATAGACGTTTTAAGTTTTTCTGGGTACATTCCGTTAGAAATGCATAGGTTAATTATATAACATAAATGAGCAGAAATATTTGTGGATATATATTTTATGACTTTGGTACAGACACCATCGTGGCCGACGCTATGGGTATTTTTCAGTTGCATTATTTCTCTGTTTACTTCTATAGGTGTTGTGGGAGTAAGATAAATTGAATTGGTTTTAGTGTAAATTTTATGATTGCAGGGTTGGGTTTTGTTTTGTCCATCATTTCTTCTGTTATTTGTTTGATCTGGTTCTGAAGCTTGGTTAATGAAGAAATCGTTAAAATTATTCGCAATAGATTTAGGGTCTGTAATTTTTATGTCATCTTTAAGTATTTCTGTAATAGGCTCTTTGGGGAAGTTATGTTTGGACTTGTTTATAATTGACCATGTCGCTTTCGCTTTGTTTTGTGATGTATTTATGTAGTAATTGTTCTGTGATAAATATGAAACAAAAATCTTAATTCAATCATTTTAGTAACAACCACTATGATGGCATTTTAACTACAGAGAATTAAGAATGTAACAAACACATAAGAACTTTAAGACTAACTGGTCTATTTAGGTCAAGCCAAAATCAAGAAATCGCAAATAAAAATGTCCTACACAATGATCATACTCACGGTAACGTTGGGTCTACTGGAAGGTACTTTGAAGGTCTCTCCGACCTGCGTATCTAACTCAAAGTAGGCGACTGAGCACCAATATTCAGGAGCTGGTTGACTTGAGAGAAGACCGCCTGGGTTACCATTGTCTGAAATATGAAAATTATTGATACAGATCAGCTATTTTTATTGCTAGATAGCAAAGCGCATTTTAAATATTCTTGAAATGAGGTTTATAACTACCAAGTTCGGTTAGGTTAGCTAACACATTTTCTGCATGTTTTCTTGTTCAGATTTTGACACTAAACGCCATTTAAGCCACCATATTCACAAGCACATTTAACCTAGTAACGGGTGCCCCAAGCTCCTCTTTAGTTTACATAAACAACAAATGAAAAACAGGACAACACAATGCCTTGAATAAGTCTGTCAAGAAAGACCTGTCGAAGGCAAGCTCAAGTTTTCAAAGACTACTAAAGCAACTTGATCCAAGAATTATTGCCGGTCTAAAAAGCTATGCTAAAAGCGTATTTATCTTCAACTTACAATAATGATGATGAGGAGGAGCGTCAAGGGGCACGGGTGGCGCGGCGGGCGGAGGAGCCAAGCTCTGTGTATACGTTAGTGTGTTGTTACCAGTCCACGTGCCTGGAGAAGACATTTACTCCGTTATTTTCACTAAAAGACCGCAGAATCACCCCTAATTTTCATTAAAAGATTCGTCTTTTGTGTACCAAGACTACTTCGATCTTCTGAGGCTAACAGACCAAAGTCAATTTTCGTAGGCCTCATTATCGCTTACCAGTTACCACCAGGCGAGATGGCGTCAAACGTCCGTCCCATCTAATATAAAAAAGTCGCTGCTAAGTGCCAGCCCAGTTTAAACTCTTGAAATGCGTATACCAAGTCAGTCTACTACTGCGGTCTTTTAAGGCTAAAAGCCCTGTTCAAATTGTTGCATCACTAACACACTGCTAATATGTTTTTTGCTGTGGTCTTCTGAATATTCGACTTCGTCAAAAGACCAAACACCGCTAATCTATCTGATGTAAAATATTGCTCCATCATAGAATAGTTTACTCCACACTATGTTTAAACATTTTTAAACAACTTTCATCCTTACTGTGTCGCAGGGTTTCACGGTACAGTAGTGGTTGTATGATCAACGAAAAAATTTTAATACTACGCTATGAAATAAAAACAGTCACATAGACTGGAGTTGGTTGACGTGCGACATATATCAATCGTACAGCTTGTTCTTTCAAATTCTGTTTGTCTGAAATATAAATTATAAGTAAATTCTAGTAATGTTTAGTACAGTACCTTGTTGTTGCTGATGCTGCGTGCGATGCGGTAGAGGGCTGGGTTGTGGCGCGGGACTGCCGTCTGTAGTGAACCCATTCTGTTGGGAGCCCTCCCCGGAACCAGGCGATACCGTGCCCGCTGCGTGCGAATCTGTTTCGTACAGGCTTTGTTACATTTTGTGAAGGCAAGTTTATCTGCTTGTAACAGGCTTACAAAGTACTCAAAGGGTTTTTATGCAGCGGCCAATAATTTAACTGGAGTTCGTAAAGGTTTAATCTATTTATTCATAATGATGTTTATGTTTTGTACAATTTAAAACTTACTGGACAAAGTTTGAGTCAGCTGAGAAGAATCATTAGATGTTGTCTCTGACGTGAAGAATGTAGAATTCGGGCCATCTATGAGTGGTGTGGTGGCTCCCGGAGACATAGTCACTGGCATTGCAGCTAGAACATTTGCAATAATATGAAATAATCGTCATACCATTACTTCCATGCCACATCACATCTCACTGAACACAATAACTACCACTCCAATGACAGAAATAAAAGTGAATAAAATCAAAAAACTGTGCAAATCAAAAGAATAAAGCTTACAATGATTCATTCGTTTAGGCAGCCACATTGCGCGGGCGTCCATCGTATCGGGGGGCTCGAGTTTGGGGGCCACCGCGCGCTGCTGGGCCATCGTCATCTGTTGCGGGCTCGGCAGCGACATCGGCCTGTTCATCGGCGGCATCTGCGGCGTCGCCGGCGACATACTGGGCGCTGCAGCCAACCGCGGGGACGACATCTGTCCCTGTCCCATCCCTCCACCCAGGGGCGACTGGGCCGGCACCATCTGGGGGCCCTGCATGGGCCCTGGGTGCGCACACATCTGCGGTGCGGGCGCCGCGTGGCCCATCGGCGGCGCCAGGGGCGCGTGGGGCGCCGGCGCCCGCAGCGGGGTGCGCGGCGCGTGCGTCGGCGAAAACATGTTCGGTACGCCTTCAGGCGCTAGTAACCACATAACGCAAAATAAATTGATCATGCATGCAAAATAAAAGTACCACATTGACACACAAACACACTGAATGAGATAGGCTGAAAGGGATGTGGAAAAATAACATTTCTAGTCTAATGAGATGATAGATATAAATAAACCTAGCTGTTCTCTCCATCCTCTTATCCCTTACAGGCTACACCATGTAAATGTATTCCTTCAGACTCCACAACAACACAAGCACAAACCCGTCACTTACTTTGTCCCTGGTTAATAATAATATTTGTCGTCTGGAACTGCTGATGGTGATGTGGCATCGGCGTATGATGGTGCCTAGGACTAGTAGCATGATGCTGAATGGTCACCATCTCACCAGTATCCATGTCCATTCCGTTTCCACTGAGGCCAGCTGTGTACTCGTCCTTAACTAATCTGCTGGGACCCGACTGAAGTGTGAGGCCTGATAAATCTGAAAATGTTTCTTTCTTCATTGGGACACACGACTATAGACTGAGTAACTAATAAGACAGATCTGTTGTAACTGGCAGTTTCAATGTGACTGAAGTGAAAGTTCAAAGATTTGGAGATTAAATAATAATAATAATAACAGCAACTTTTACTAGGGGGCCTGTCTAGACAGGTTATTGTCTAGGCTAGTCTAAAACCCGTTCTTCACAATAGACCTAAGTGAAAGAAGCAATACTGACCTATTCCTGGGGAAACAACCCTTTCGTAGTGGTAAGGGTTCACACACACTGAGTCACATTTTAAATCGAAAGCAAACTGACAAAACTTGACGTGTTTCAATTCATTTTTGTGTAAGTCCGGCCACCGCCATATACGAGCATAAATAACGTGGGGAAATCCTTTCCGACCGGCCACCTGAAAGAATAGACTTGGTATAGTTGATGTCATATGTAATTCTAATTAGTAATAACAATAAATTGGGGATAATTTATGTTGGTTTGACATGCCTATTTATCTGCGTCATTTTAGGTGGTTTAGTAAACGACAATATATTTTTACATCATACAAAAAGGTGTGTCTATTTTAATTTGTTTTTGTACCAAAGGTTTAAGGGTCCGAAGTTTTAAGACGCCCGCTTCTCATGCATGAGTAGCAAGTACCAAGGTCACTTTTTCCCAGTGATATTTACTAAGAATAATTAGACACCACTGACAAACAGTGATGGAAAACATTGTGAAGAAACCTGATCTGAGCTTATATTTTCTAATTATATGGTTGAAATCACCAACCCGCAATCAGCAAGCATGGTGATAAATGCTCAAACCTTCAGCGTGTAAGAGGTGTTTGGTCAGCATTGGCCATTTATAGGATGATGATGACGATTATTTTAATTTGTATTTCATAAATAAACACTGTCTGCATAGTTAGTGCATTGGCTAGGCTAATAACCACCCCTTATGTGTGTGATTTTGTTTCGACACATTTTTTTTATTTATGTTTTGGCCCTCTGTGAAATGACACGAAACTCGGATGCACTTTATTAGTATTACTTATATAATTCACAATTTGAGGATCCACAGTTAAAGCTGGATTACAGGATCAATTTTATTGTTAAAGATTATATTATTTGATTTTATATTGAAATAGTATTTAATAAACTTCAACATATATATTTCTGTTCATTGATAAATATAAGATTGTCAATACATTTTTTTTAATAATTGGTGAATAAATATATATACAATGTAAGGATATGTTTAGTCCCTATATTATGTCAGTATGGAACTTCTCTACATCCACTATGCAATACTAGAATACTAGCAACACTTTGACAAAAAACAATACCCTTCCGACAGTCAGGTAAAAATCAATAACATTACTAGATGAGCATTTTTATTTTCTCTACCTCCTTACAATTAAATGATAAATTACATTCTAAAATAAATAATATAACAAACCCATTTATTACTACATTATAAGACCTATTCAAATTATGAATTACCCGTGTAAGACAGATTACTGAATCATTCTTCAAACAAATGTAAGTAATGATGACTAGTGTAAAATTAATCAGTATTTTATAATACCTGTAACCTCCCATCAAGCGTCCTCTGTATTGTAACACATTTACTAGGATGTGCGCCATTAGTAGTTATTGCTGTGATCAAGGAGTCTAATTCATCTCTCTTCTCCTTTAACTTCTTAACAAGAGATTCTATAGCTCGCTTGGAGAACCCCTCACTCTCTCCACCTTGTCTGTGACACATCAGCGAGTGCACGATGCTCAGGCAGGCATCCGCCGACGTCGGAGCCGTGGTATTCATGGCTTAGAACAGAATTTTAAGCGTTATAGGTTACTGAAACTGCAATTACCCGTTTATGACGCACAAAATGATTTTTTTATTTAATTTGCAGCAAATAAGCTTTATTGCGGCAGTTATGTAGTGTATGAAAGTCAGAATTTTCGTAACTAAATAATTATTATACAAAGTAATCAGTCCTCCTAATTAATTTCGGATCAGAATAATAAAAATCTTTTACAAAATTACAGTTCATGTAACTATTGTGTAATACTTTCGTAAAACTTATATTTGAAACGCCTAATATCGTATTTATTTCGTAATTTATATCAGAATTTGCCGAAAATTTACGTTAATATGACTGAAAATAAAAGGAATTATTCACATAGCCAAATGACCACTTCTAGGATAACTAGGAGGTAGAATATTACCTGATTGATGCACCAAATTTACTTTAAATATTTATAAATGAGGGCATTTAATCACTTTGCTTATATTCACTAAGTTATTGAGTAAATTACTGAAATTAATTTCTTTTATTGTGAGATGATACCAAAACAGAAAGCGACATTTTGGCGGCCCATAGACAGATAGAATGAAAAATGTTGCCAACAAAAGAATTAGGTAAGAAAGACAAGTATTAAAATAGTCGTGATTTCAGGATCAAGGCCTCTATTTATTTTTACGAATGAATGTTAAAGTGCCGCTTATTTTCATTTATATGCATGTTATAAAACTGTAAATAATATATACCTAACAGGAGATTAATCTTAACACAATATTCCTGGTGTCCAATGATTCAATAAATCGATTTTAAGACTGTCCAATTTTCAATAATTCGATTTCAGCTATCTACACTTCCTTTGTGTATTACATTGCATAGCATATTTTTCCAAAATTATAAATCAAAAAAGGTATATAAATGTTTGTCTGCAAAAAATATGATAAAAATAGGAACCAAAACAACCCGATTACACAACAATAACATGAAACGAAACGCAATTATCTGTCGAGTGTCGAGTTGGGTGATGACAGCAGCGAGTTTTGACAAATTCTCGATTTTAATTTCTTCAAAAAAGTCAAAACGGGTTAAAAATAATGAGAACTAATTAAAATATCCACCGTAATTAACTAGCAGTTGCTATATCATTATCGTATCCATATGTTTGATGAAAATTAATTTACGTGAATAAGTGGGTGGATTCCGTCTGCGCTAATAAGCGGATTGTTATTTGTGTCATGCCCGCAAAATCGACGGATTGTGCTGATGATGAAAAGCAGATGAAAAATGAAGGGTGTCGATAGTGCGACAGGAGACCGTGAAGGCATGACACACAAACCGATTGTTACATGTAAGATTTTGGCACCTTATGTTTATGTAAATCTTAGGTCAATATTCTATGTATAAATAAATAAATTGTTGTTTTACTGGTAGGTGCGGGAGATTGGAATTTATTTTGCACGTTAGAGGCGCCCCTAGTGGCCGCCATACCACAGGACTCATGTGAATGGAGGCGGTCATATGGCCGGGCTACCAAGTCTGTCTACCTGGAGGCCTCTTTCACCAGATATAATAAGGACAGAGCGCAAAATGAGCTGAATTTGTTGAAGAAACCAATATTTCATATATACTGGACTGACTGTGTGGTATGTATATATTTTTAAAAGCTTTATATACTTAATATTTAATGATAAAAATTTTTCATAGCAAAAATAAATGTAGTTTATTAATAGTCTGACTTATCAAGACATGAATCGGGATTGGAACCAAGTATATCATATTAATAGTTAATTATTATTTATAAATTGTTTTTCTTATCATTTTCTTTTTATTACATAACATACAACTTTTTTAATAAAATCGAATAATATTATTTCAATATTAATCCATGGCTATAATAATGGTCAAATAGCAATAAAGAATTGATTGCAGATAAGGATTTAATATGTTCTGATAAGGCTTGATAGTTTACCGAGAGACTGACCGAGGTTCATATTTTAACTGTATTAGGTATTAGGTTATTATTGATGGTAAATGATGGCAGTTAAAATGGAAATATTGCTGTATCTTGCAATAATATGAATGTAGTAAATAATTGCAATAATAAATGTGTGGGTTGCATTCAATTTATTCAGGATTTAGTGGCCTTGTAGTGTATATTACTATATAAGATTAAACATAACACCGTTTAGATTAAATTCCATATGATTCATACTCGTACTAATGTTTCATGTAAAAAAAAAAATTACAAATAGACACAAAATGTTGTACTAAAATTTATTTTGAATGAAAGTATCAGAAGTTCCCATTAAAAATTAAAAGAAACTTGGCAAAATAATAATATCAAAGTAACATACAAATCCCCTACAATTTTACATATTTACCATAAAAATAATATTTATTCACAGGACATAGAATATTACAAAACAACTCTAAGAGAAGACATAGAAGCATGGTTGAAACAACTAGAGAAAAATGGAATAACGGATTGGATGATAGTCCTAGTAGAAACTTATGACATACGAAAAACAAACAAATTGTTACCGAGGACTACGGTTTTGGATAAAATTAAGGGTGATTTTGGCGTGAAACAAACAGAAGATAGGTTTATTTCTGTTATTAATCCTATCAAGTCCGAAGCAAGGAGTGCGGAGTCATGGAGGGCGTTGGTAGCAAAGATAAGACATTTTATACTAGTGGCGTATAATAAAGCCCTAATTAAGTTTGAGGAGTACATGAGAGAGCAACGAGAGAAACGTAATGATCCGGATTGGGATTTTTGTAAATATTTTATTTTGCAGGTAAATTATTAATGTAGATATTTGGTTTTAAATATGCCAACCTTTTCTAATACTTGTTCTTAAATTTATTAGAAAATATTAAAAGAGTAAGGGGAATGTAATAATAATTATTATTTTTCTTGTTTTGCTGTCTAGTATTATTTGTTTTTGTAGTTTTTATGGATTCAAAATAAAATTTGGTTTGATTATAATAGTTTTATTCTTTATTTTTTTTTTTTGTTTTGTCCTAATTATATTTGAAATTGTTTCAGGAACAACTAGCATTTGTACTTGAAATGCTAGGCTTGTATGACGAGGCTCTAGTCCAGTATGATGAATTAGATGCTCTGTTCTCTCAATTCGTACTCAATTCCAATGTGACAGAGAGTCCAAAATGGCTTGACACATTTAGACAACCTGTGACATCTTGGCAGGCGGTCAGACTGACTGCTTTGGTTCCTCAACACCTTCGAGAACTGATTATAAAGAAGAAAGCTTCGTTGTTGGATTTTAGGAGCTATTTGTTTCAACGTCAAAGTGCCATGTTGCTGCCCTCATCGAAACCTTGGGAGGTATGTATACCTTTTATTATTTAATATGAATTCAACACCCTATATAACGACATCAATAACCTGCTCACTCAGTTCACTGCTTGAATACATAACAAGGACACCCTGTATTACAATAATATGTATTTGGAGTGTCAAGTCTTTTTTGTCAGTTATATTAATAACTACTAAATTATTGATATACCTCACAAAAGAGTCTTGTAATATTCTATTGAATTTTAGTGAAAGGCTCACCCCAGTCTACTTATTCGCAATAAAAGCGTAATATCTGTCAATTTCGATATGGAAAATAATTTCCCCCACCTGTAATGGATCCCTAGAAAAAAACATACAGTGGAATTGATAATCTCCTCCTTTTTGGGACGTCGGTTGAATACAAACTTTCTTTACATTTCCATCAAAATTGTCGCCTCATAAATCTTGCAACATAGCAGACCTGGCAACATTTCTCATTTTCAAATAATGACAAACTATGATGCATGCACAAAGAAATAAACGCAGTGCATTGGCGATAATTACAAAGCAATTACTGTCCAATATTTCTTGTGAAACATTTATGTGTACCTATTTTTTATTGCTTTCATACTGATTTCGGAACAAACTGTTGCTTTCGACATATTTGTAGCGAAATAAATCATTGTGCCTATTACGATTTTTGAGTAACTATTAAAAATGTATTGGAAATTTAATATATACTAAACTCTATTCGTTCCATTCCTCAGCCAGTTCATTCATTTTTACCTTTCATTGACATTAACATCCCAAGACTGTCCATTGCTGGACTCTACGCCTAATCGCAATCTCAGCTCTGGCCTCTGAGCTTAAATACATTACCTGCTCCTTTGTTCTTTCTTACCGTCGCGTCGCGCGTCATATAATAAGGTTACCAGAGACCCTTAGACCCCCAGCCCCCCACCCTTTCCCGAAAAGGCCGGCAGCGCTGCATTTATAACTCCACTGGTATAACGGGCGTCCATAGGCCTTACCGATTGCTTACAATCAGTTAATCGGTTTGCTTGTTTGCCGCCTTATGCCATAAAAACGATGACAATTGTACATCGTCTCCATTACCGGCATCACTTTCAAACTTCCTCTATCATATTAATATCTTACTTTATCCACTCTTCACGCTACATACATCTTGACATTCTAATTTCCTCCACCAGCACACCAAACTACCCATTCTTCAATAGATAACCAACTTTATAACAAGCCAATAAAGTTGAATCTTAACAGTCTCATTTCCTTTACAACAGATACTCGCAAATCAAGCTACCCTTCCTTCAATAGATTATCAACTTTATCACAAGGAAATATAGTTGAAAATCTATCCAGATGTAGGTGGGACATTCTCATATCCTTAATCGCACTTTCTGTACATTTAATACAGCTTGCTTTACGCATGTACTGGTGTATTGTAAACTAATATTTTCCCCATGGCTACCCATGTGTGACGTTATGACGTATGGTTACTGTTGTGGCTGACTATTGAACATTGTGGTAGGTCAAGTGTAGACAAAAATTGACATATTATGTCATAGAAGGAAATTGTTTTGTTATGTAATGTAATGATAAACGGGATAGGCTCATTAAATGTTGGCTTTTACCTGGTACCGTTTAGTACTAAGTACAGTTCTAATTCGTACGCTCAAATTGAAATTATTATGTGTGTTTATTTCTTATTTGGTTCATTGGTCGCGGGGTCAATAGGGCAGCCAGTAGATGACTAATTTTTATTTTAATGTCTTCTGGTAGAGTATTTAAAAACATTGTACATGATTTTTTTTTTTTTCTGAAATGAATAGTTTCGCTTTATACTCTAAAATAAAGTAGCTACCTCCCACTCCTAAACTTTTATTCTATAGTCCATCTGTTTAGGTAATTAACTAAATGTAAACAAAGAAAACCACGTGACACAGAGATACTTAACCTACTATTACTTCAAATATTTCTCGTGTTTTAATTTTAACTAAATTCACTTTAAAATCGTTCATTTGTCATACACACACATACAAGTACAAATGCCTAAATCGTACAAGAGCCTAGCCTATGGGTCTATTTCATTATCATGTTTAAATAAAAACTATTCTGAATCTGATGTACGGATTTCTTTCTTGTACGGATATCTGACTTTGGACCAAGTTTCTTCAATATATTTGAACACCTTAATTACAAACGATGATTAACCTAAACTTAAATAACTTAATAACAAAAACAAAACAAAGAAACAAGTTAAATTCAACAAAATAGGAACGCGAGCGCAAACGACGAGAGAGCTGTCAATGGCGCCTGATTAACCGACTAAACGTAATACACGCTACTTTCATTGTCGCGCTACATCTTCGTTGTACTCTTTAATTTGACAACATTATTTTGCTTCGTTCTTAAAGAAACGTTTTGGATACCTGGGAATTTAGGCTCTTTATGGTGTCTATTGTAATGAAATATTAAATTATTTAATAAATTTTATTAAATTAATATCCTCAAGCAGATATATTTAATATTTATTAAGAAATAAGTGAAAAGGAACAGAAACATAACATTTAATAGAGAAAACTGTCGTAAAAAGGGAAACAATTTTATTTTCTTATGAAGTATTTTGAATCATGGAAATGTCAACTATAAAGAACTCTTTTTATGGTTTGTTTACAAATAGTTAACTACCTAAACAGACGGAGTATAAGTATTGTTTTTTTATACGACAAAATAAAAAATACGTGTCTAATATTTTTTCATTACTCAACTGACGGACTAATAAGATTTTTAATTTTCATACTCTGTCATCATACCTATTTTCAGGTTCAGATTTTTTTGGTTATAAAAGTTCTCAACTGTAGTACTAAGTCTGGAATATTGTACCTGCTTTGTAGACGGTATTTTAATGGGTGGAATTCCAGGACTCGTAGATATCTAAGCTAGAGGAGACTGCAAGTTCAAAAGGATCACAAATGCGTTGCAGACTATGTAGGAAACTGTTTAATTACGCCGTCGTTTCCGTGGAGAGACAACAAGAAAATAATGGCGCTATTAAAATGAGGATTTAGGACTGACCTTTATTGAATGAGACATAGATGGTCAAATGTTTGCCAATCAATAAAACTTTTTTCTTATTTATATATTAAGTGTGAGAGAACCATGCTTCGGCACGAATAGGCCGCCTCGACCGGAGTGATACCACGGCCTCACAGAAAACCGACGTGAAGCAATGCTTGCGTTGTGTTTCGTCGTGTGAGTGAGGTTACCAGAGGCCCAATCACCCCCTCCCCTTCCTCAATCTCCCTAATCCCTGAATTCCCAACAATCCTCAAACTCCTAATCCCCGAAAGGCCGGTAACGCACTTGTAACGCTTCTGGTGTTCTAGGTGGCCATGGGTGACGCCGATTGCTTACCATCAGGTGATCCCTCTGCTCGTTTCCCGGCTTATGCCATAAAAAAATTACCATTCCAAATTATCTTTCAGATCGCATCCAGATGTCTATCAACTGTACACAACACATTAGTAGAGTTATCTCTACTCGGTGCCACGGCGGTAGAGGGCGCTGCAGCATGTTGGGCGCAGTTAGCGTGCGCGGAGACGTTGCGCGCGTGCGAAAGATTGGCTGCGAACAATAATGCGCTTGATATGTGCACTGCTACCCAGGCTCCATTGCTGCATAATGCTAAGGATAAGGTAAAGTGATCATCGAATTAAATGTCCATAATAAAAATATTTTTTTAATCTGTCCACGTTAAAGGATACTAGGGATATGTTAGAGATATATCTCAATGTAAACCCGGTCAATAAAATGTCACTCAGTTTCTATTGCTTAGAACTCTTCAATATTCTATAGGAAGTAGATATGCAGTATTCATCGGGTTTTATCAGGTTTAATATACCTAATTAAAAGTACCCTTAATCGACGAGAATGCATGAAAAGATTTATGACTGTTAATGAAGCCACAGTGGTACGTTATTCTCACGAAGCCACTAATGAGACATGGTAATAATGTATTAATATTTGCTACTAGCTGACCCGGCAAACTTCATACCGCCTACAATTTTTTTTCTCACCTTTTAAACCTTCCCTGGACTTCCACAAACATTTCAAGACCAAAATCAGCCAAATCAGTTCAGCCGTTCTCGAGTTTTAGCGAGACTAACGAACAGCAATTCATTTTTATATATATTTGCTATAATATCAATCATCAAACTGCCAAGCCCCCTTTGTCACACCCTTGGCTATTACTGTTGTTCTGAATCTTGGCTGACAGCCAAAAATGATGAAAACAGATTTGTTCATGTATTTATCCTTATGAAACATTATTATGATACTATTGTACCATTTTCTTCTTTCGGTCTAATGTTGGGAAGTTGTAGTTGGTGTCGACACATTCTGTATGCGTTTTACGAATTCAAATGAAGAATTTTTTCTGTTGTTTTCTATTCTTATTGTATTTATAAAAACTTGATCTCTTTTGTATAAGTTAAAGTTCATGTATATATAAAAATTATGTTATGTTTTTATGGTTGTATCTGCTGTAGATCATGGCTTACAGGAGTTGCAGCGGTTTTGGGAGGATGTGGCGGGCTTGTCCCATTAAATAAATATATATATACAAAACTTACATATAAATAACTTTCACCATCTCTATTTGTGTTATTTCATTAATCCAATTGTGATTTAAGTTTTAATTATTCCAGTTACACGAACTCGGCAAACTCTGCGGCCTGCTTCCTGGCTCTCCAGAGCCAACGTCAGAACAGCTGCACCTGGTGGTGATGCTGTCAGCAGGGATGGGAGACAATGAGAACAACAACCAACAGCCCACACCCACTGATAGACTGAAGGAGGCGCTGTGTAGCAAGACCAGCTTTCAGCAGTATTATCTGGAACTCGCTGAGTTAGCTATGGGGACTTATAAGCATATTGGACGGTTAAGGTTGGTATTCACCTTTTTAGCCGACGTTAAAAAAAAGAGTTCTCAATTTGATCTGTGTGTATGTATGTATGTTTGTCCGCGCTTATCTCGCGATTGGTTGCACCGATTTTGATGCGGTTTTCAGAAAAGTGTTTGTTAGACTTAGGAGAAGGTTTTAGTGTAATAATTACCTGACTTGAAATAAAGAGGGGGTTGAAGTCGGTTTTTATAACGTAGTTTGTAAAATAATTATTTATTACTGTAAGTTTTTGTAGCTAAATTTGTTTTTTTTTTTCGAAAACTGCATAGTAACAGTAATTATTATTATGGTAAGAGGATCTTTTGACTCACTAGCGCAATTACTAATTGGTTACACAAAAAAAATCTGTATTCTAGGGAACAGAGAGTATAGTTCCCTAAGATCGGAAAAGGAGGATCCTCCGACCAGGCGAGGTGATCGTGCCTGGCGGGCTTTCTGCCCAACAGTTGTTCGTTGGGATTTTCTATCCGTGTTTATTCGCTTGTAAACTTTGCATGTGCGATGTAGGATTCTTGTGACGTCATCCGTTGACATGTGGCATGTGTCGCCACAATACCTACCTAGTAATGAAAAGTTAATTGAAATCTACTTGTGAGCCGCACTTCGCGCAAGCCCCTTATTAATTTAAGTCCCGGCTTGGCTGAAAAATGGTAAAGCTATTCTGGAATACCTTAACTAATTCATTCAGTCTACTAGGATAGAAATGAGTGAAATGTATTCTGTTCTACACTATAAAACACTACCTCTTCTCATCTTAAAAGAAAGAGAAAAAGAAAAAGAACCCAGGTCTATAAAAGTAACTCCATTCATATTCCAGATTCGCCCGCCTAATAGGCCGTGACCTAGCAGCGTTCTACTCGGAGTTGGGTGAGACTGGCAAGGCGGTGGTGTTCCTGATGGACGCGCTGCGGTCGTATGAGGAGCAGGGATGGAGGGACTTGGCGGCACAGACCAGGCTGGAACTCGTCGCCGCTGCCAAGAAGATGAATGACATGGACAGGTTTGTGGACTGTAAAAATCAGGGTGTTTTTTGGCATATTGCAATTCTATAAGAAATAACACGTAGTGGAAGTTTCTTGTACTGGATCTTGCAGTTGGGCCTACAAGAGAGTATTTTGTTTGCTGTGCCAAAGAGTAGTTATTTTTGTTAATTTGAGTTAGGATTTTTTTAAATGGTAAAAAAGTCTGTTATTTATTTTTCTATAAATTCTTGAAGTATTGAAATGATAAAAATCATACCGAATGTGCCAATACTATACAAAACTTCGACATTGTGAGTGAACTTATAACATTTTAATGGACTAGCTAAATAATGTAATGATTAATATAGACAATGAACACTACGAAGATATTTTTTCTCTTTTACAGATACACAAAGCTCTCAGCAACAATAGCAAGTACAGCCGAACTAGAGATACTAGTCAGAAACTTTTATTTCGAGGAAATGATGAAATCCATACGCGAGGAACTATGCAAGAAGTCAGAGACGGTACTGACGGAGCTGAACGAATGCTTCAAAATCGTATCCGCCAGTTTAGTGCCGTCGGAACGTGGTGTCTATATCACTGACAATAAGGTCCAATGTCGCATGACGGTTGTTAGTTATTTGCCGAAAGATGTGACTTGTACTAGAGCAGCAATAAGTATAGAGAGGTGTAAGGAGGATAGGACGGACAGACGGACGCCTGTCAAAAGTTATAAGACTGATTTAAGTGTTAGCAGTAGTGTAGCTTCGCCTCGACGGGGGCCGGCCGAGGCTGACAATGATACTACTAACTTAATTACAAGGTAAGATTTTGAATGGATCTCTAAGTTTTAAGGACTTTTTCTACTCGTCAGTAGTCATCATTTAACACTTTAACTGACAAGTTTAAAATGGTGAAAGTCAAACCTTCAATAGCGTCAAAACCGGTGACTGAAGTGGCACTAAGGTCAATTAGTTATTTTAGTTATTTCATATTTAATATGTGGAGGACTTGATTTATTGTGGTTTTTCTGTGACTATAACCATGAAGCATCAAGCTATAATAAACCTTATTGATACTATTTGTTTGTTTCAAAATTGACCCTATAAAGTAGACTACATACTTTTATTCAACTTAAAACCTAAGTAGACATTATTTCTACATCAACTTTTATATCTTTTTCAGCATAAGACTGGACGACTTAAAACCCAAGAACCCACTATTAAACCCTTTACACATAACCTCACAAACACACTTCAAAGAAGACAGATCCTTGCAAAAGGTCACCGTTGAATGTCAAAACCCAAAGGTGACCCTTAAGCGATCAGACAGTTGCAAATACAGAAAACCTTCAGCAACAGTAAGGAATAACTATGAAAACTGTTTTTCCGTTAGCAATATAATCCTAAAACCAGGTACAAATGACCTTGTCCTAGATTTTGTTGCGACCAAATGCGGGGTCTTCAAACTTGGTCAGGTTTCGTTAGTCATTGAAGAAAAATTGGAGTTTTTGTCTAATGTACTGATTGGAACGAAGATGGGATGTGAGATCGTGACTCAGGGTGTGAACGTGTTCTTGAATAAGGTGGAACCGAAGAAGGATTTAGTGGCTGGATTGGAACATGCTGTGGAGCTGGTCGTGACCAGTGGTAGCTCGCATATTGAGGAGGTTTGTTATTGAATTATATATTTTTTTTATTTACTTACATTTATCTTTACAGGTTAATGCCCAATGCGATAAATGTGCTTATCTTAATATCTATAGCATACTAGCAAACCTGGCGAACTCCGTTTCGCCACTAGTTGGCTTCGTTTTATGTAACGTTTCGTTTAGAGATTAAAAGATGAAGAAAAATTTATTTTTCCTTTTATATTTCATAAACCATACGGACCTTGAGACCTTTCCAACGAATGCAAAACCGTGGAAATCGGTTTGTCCGTTCTGGAGTTATAGCATCAGGAAGGAAAACCCGACTTATTTTTATATAGTAGATTACATATTATAATGCATTCCTTGTGAATTCACCCAGAGTACAACAAAATAGGTCAGTTTCATTAGAAATCAGGTTGAGCGTGCGAAGTGCACGCGTCAGTTATGTATTGTGTTATTATGTTGTAAAGGGGTGAGGACTTTATTCAGTATAGTTATTCAGTGTTTGTCTTCCAACTGATTCTTATGATAATCATCAGCTTGAAAAAATATTCTATTTTTTATTTTAGTTCTGCTTGACCTTGGAACTCAAATTTATTGAAAACAATCCTTAATGACTTTTCCTTAGGCTTTCGTATTTGGAAAACCTTATCAGTGGCCTGTTGTAATAAAATCAAAGACTCCAAGAATACGCCTAAAGAAAACATACCGTTGAATAGAAAAGTAGTTGACACAAAATAATGCCACTAATGCCGGAATACTGAAATGTTACTAAATTTTAAGTCGTTCTTAAATATCGTGCCATCTCTGGCATTTCACAAAGAATTTGTAGAGACAGAACTATACTTAAGCGCGACTTAAAATTGAGTAACGTTTCAATATTCGGGCATAAAGTACTTTTCTACTCATTCGCCCATTGCAAATCACTATAACTCAACATAATATCACTCCATCTTAATGTATAATACCGATATATCTTCCAGAACACAACAATACTCCTGAAAACGTCATCTGGCCTGCTGATCAGGTTCGCTGACGATGACACGGCGATGTCTCGCGAGCTGACCATCAAGGTCCCCGCTATGGAACCGTTCCAGACGACTAAAGTCCCTCTCCGGTTGTTCGCGATGTTACAACCTAGGAAGGAGAAGAGTATTGAGCATTCTGTGAGTTACAAATGATATTGTATTATTTCTTAAGAAGGATAAAGAATCTAGTATTCGTATTATTATAGCGCTCGTCAAACAAACACACAAACTTTGCATTTATAATATTACATACATAACGTCACGCCTTTTATCCCCGAAGGGGTAGGCAGAGGTGTACATTATGCCACTGTACAATGTGACACCCACTTTTCACTATTTATGTTATGAGTCCCATGTAATAAGGGGTGAGCCTATTAGCATATCCCGGGCACGATTCCAGACTCCGTGCTACTACTGAGATTTTTTTAAAACCCAATAATACTTTGCCCGACCCGGGAATCAAACCCGAGACCCTTTGCCCGGCAGTGCTCATACATATGAGCCCTAATATAGCTCGAAAGTAGTCTAGTTACCTTGTCAACAAGTTACGTGAGTCAGCCGTAACACATAATTAATTTAAGAAATGTAGTTATTTATATAGTCAACATTTGTAAAATTATTAACTTAACTATTTACTTAACTTTTTCAACAGGTCTGGCTAACCTGTCCCTGGCGGGAAGCGGTGACGGAAGTGCCGCTAGACTTCACTCCTCCTATGGTGGCGTCATGGCGCCTACTCACCTCAAACACGAGGAAATTCATCCATATAACACTGAAGTCAACTGTAGTACATTTGGTGCAGTTTGCTTTGACGGACCCGAAGCTGGAATGTGATGGGAACAATAATATGGTAGCTGATTTAAACCCTAAGAATTCGGACCATATGGTAAGTGATTTGTTTCATAGTTTTTATTTCCTCTTTCTCGGTCTTTATTATGGAACAATATCAGTCAATGTTGAGTGTTAAAATCTAAGGCTGAGTATTACGTAGAGCATAAATAGCCTCCAATCGCAAAGTACCGACAATGTAGTCGCTAAACAGACACAGACAGAGTGTGGGAGAGCCATGCTTCGGCACGAATGGGCCGGCTTGACTGGAGTGATACCACGGCCTCACAGAAAACCGACGTGAAACAACGCTTGCGTTGCTTCGTCGTGTGAGTGAGGTTACCGGAGGCCTTATTACCCCCACCGCCCCTCCCACCTTCCCCAATCTCCCCAATCAATGAATTCCCTCAAATTCGTAATCCCCAAAAGGCCGGTAACGCACTCGTAACGCCTCTGGTGTTCCAGGTGTCCATGGGCGACGCCGATTGCTTACCATCAGATGATCCATGTGCTCGTTCACCGGTTTATCGCATAAAAAACACCTTGATTCAAATTTCAAAGCTTTATATTAGTAAAACGTTAATAACACGCTGAGGTCTAGATGTGGTGGTTTATTTTTAGTTAAAAATTTCTTTCGCAATAATTGACTTTGAGTAGGCCTCAACTCAGCCTGTACAAACTTGGTAACCCTAAAAATGCCTCTAAAACATATTTTATACTTACGTTTAAATATTCCAGATGGTAGCGTCAGATGGTACAACAGCTTCATTCATGTGGGAACTTCTAAAAGACCCCCTCGTCAAAGGAGGTCCAATGAAAGCAACCTTCTCAGTGCACTACCGACCTTCAGACGTGGAAGGTCCTGGCAGACCATTCACATGTCCTTTCGATATACAGGACTATACTACGTTGTTTGTAATTAGGACGAAGTTGGAACCTAGTAAGGGTTCTGACTTTTGCAGGGCTTCGCAAATGTGCTGTTTACAGCTTAGTGTGCAAAGGGTGAGTTGTATTTTGTTAAATTACTAATTCCATCGTCTGCTTCGTTTGCCACATAACCGCATGTGGTCATGCGTGGCATTTGCTCAACCACTATGCAAGGCGTTTTCTGTCTGATTCCCGAGTATTGCCCTGCATATTACCTTATTCCCTAAAGTGGATTTAACACAATATTTATACCTCTGCATAAAGCGTGATATTAATGTATGTAGTTCCACATTATAGGGATGACTACAACTTGATCATTTCAGGTGAACGAAACGGAATACACGTCGCTTATGTACGAAGTGCTTGCTGATCAGACAATGTGGGCGGTGCTGGGCCGGACTGCAGGTAAATAGCGACATATTATTTGATGCTAGATCCCAACATGAACCCAATAACAGTTCGCAACACACTTAACGTAACTTCTCTAACCTTGCCCACTCGTGTCTCTGTCTGCTTCTTTGCTACCTATCCCATAAAGAGCTACAAAGTATATTCTATTCCATTCCAGGAGTGCTGACAATGGAGTGTACTAGCACGGAGCCCCAGACCGTGACGCTGGACGTGATGCCACTAGTGGCCGGCTACCTGCCGCTCCCCACTGTCCGACTGTCCAAGTACATCGCTGCTAATACCAAAGGTAAACACACTCTCTAGGACTTTGCCAATACGTTACTATTGAGTTTTAAATAGATACAAATAAATGTCGGTGGTATCAGTGGTTTTGGTGAAGTTGACTTTAAAATGAAATTATAAGAATTGGTTTGATTTTTAATACTTATTTGCTCATTAAATCTTATCTATAGTATACCATTCTTCTCACATCTCCTTAAAAACAAAATCTAACCACAAATATCCCACAATTTCCAATTTTCAGATCCAAAGAAAGATATTTCTGCGCATCCTCGACTGGAACCGTTCAGCCCCGGCCAAGTCTACCACGCGGGCAAAGCGAAGCAAGTCCATGTCCTACCACCTATGCCCAAGGAACATCTAGACGTCATAGCTAACTAAACGTAAGTCATAGACCCGAATTCTATGAGCATCATAATTAAACTCGCTAGATTTTATAGAAAAAAAATAAACAATGATTTCCAAGCATTTAAAAGACAGTAAAAAATACTTGCGAGTTATATCTTGTTTTGAAGAACATAAAACTTACTATTTAAAAAATCGACTAAAATGAACAACACTAGAACTGTCAAAATACATAGATTGTGAAAACAAATACGTCCATTGCGTTTTTTCGAAATGTTATTACATTGCCAGGCTCAATAAATATGTTCTATGTATTCTTAAATGTTAATATTTAAATAAATTAATAAAAATTGATAATTATACCTACATTGGTGTTTCGTGTTAGAGACAAACGAATTATTTGTATGCTTAAAAGTATTTTAAATGTATATTTAATATTGTATGGCGTAAAAGACTATAAACTTCATGGATGTTATGTGGACATTATTTTTAATAAAACGTGGTTTCACACCATCTGGGTTAGCAGTCTTAACAAAAGTAACAAACAATCTGTAAAATTGATCGCTAAGTCGTCGATTTCATTAATCAATTCTCAACTTTCTTCCAAATAGTATACAGTTGAAAATGTATTAAAGAAATTCGCTACTTAACGACCAACTTCTGTTGCTATAATGTTGAGATTGCCAGCCTTATTCAATGTGCTCTTACAAAACGCACAAAACTCACGTAAAATAATGCTCATTATAATCCATATAAAAAGAAACAAAATACTACCACTAAAATCTATTTGAAGTTAATAAAAAAGCTTCGATAAGTATTGTAAAAAAATATTTTCTTGTAAGAAAAAATTTAATAAAATATATGGTTATGTCATTGGTACATTTTTATGGATTAGCAATCCATGAAATCAAAACTTAAACTTAAAAACATATTCATTAAACGGCGGACAACACTCTTGTGACCTCTTGCAAGTTTGCGAGTGTCCACAAGCGGCGGTGATCGCTTACCATCAGGTGATTTGTCGGCTCGTTTCTGATTTTCATAATTCCTAGTAGCAGCACAGAATTTCTTAACGTATTGAGTGTATAGCATGAGACCAGTATCGCCATTCTTTATTAATGGGTGTTATAAAACAAATCCTTACTTCCCTACTTATATTATAAATCGGAAAGTGAGTTTGTTTGTTTGTTCCGCTTTCACGCCGTAACTACTAAAATTGCTTTGAATTTTTGCAGACGTAAAGTTAGAAGTTCGGATTAAGTAATAGGGTACTTTTTATCCCGGAAAAATTTGATATTCCCGAGGGAAAACAAAAGTAGTGGTATAGATGACGCTGTATGTATTGGTATATGTCACATAGGCTACTTTTATCCTTTTGTGACGCGAGCGAAGCCGCGGGTAAAAGCTAGTATTAAATAAAACAGTCCGTCTTATGGCCGTTTTCAACTACCAGCCATAAACAATATCCTAACTAAAAGTTACTTAGCGTAACGTAGCACAAAATGGTAAAACAAAATATCGTTAATTGTCACCTATCTTATCTTAGGAGTTCCTTAAAATTTAGCCTTGCAAACTTATACTACCCACGTGAATATACTGAGAAAAGCTCTACTAGTTTCGAACCATAGAGGGGTTCTTCCTCACGAGCAGCGTGCTCGCTCGTGGCGACGTCGCGCAGCTTACTGAACCTACAATCCTTGAAAATATACCAATGTTCAAGCCATTCAGTATAATAAGTAAGTGTAATAGTACTGCTTACTGAATTCTATGTGACTAAGAAACGGACCACCACATGTGATACATACGCTACGTGAGGTTATATGGGTATATATTATTGTAATCCTATTATATTGTCATTAAAATTATATATCGAGTGATCCACGGCTTAAGAATTTGGAAGGAAAGTTTAACCGTCAATTTTTAGAATTCTCTAACAAGTAATACAAGTATTTTTTTAAGGGGGGAAAATCATCGAATGACTGCTCCCGAGTGAGGCAGGAGGGAGTGTCAGACTCTTACTGACTAAAAACCACCCCGTTCCTTCTCCTGCACGTCGAGCCGGAGCCCCGGTTACCCGTTAGGTTCTCCGCGACAAGTAATACAAGGATTAAGACTGCCCTTCAGTTTAGCATGAAAAATATAGTGGGAAATGAAACGAAATATAGCCCATATTCATTTCTCCTATTCATTAGGTATATACAATACAATCATGTTATAATGGAGTATTTTAAGACTTAGAATTGAAGTTTTTAATTCATAAAGTGCGGTATTTTCGAGGTGTAACTGGTATACATACAATCTTTCCAGATTTGTTAAGCGTGGATCATCTCGTCTATGTAATACATTCTTGCAGTTACATTTATTGTTGCTTTGGCTTCGTTCATAGAAGAAATGAATCACAAATGCCACTTAACTGTAAATATAAGTTATTAGTTCAGTTGTCGTAAGTATTGTTGGGTATTTTCAACTCTTGAAATAATGATACCTACAGGGTGTAAACGGTATGATCCCTTCTTAATTTAACCGCTTGAATGCCCGTATATGAGACACAATAGAAAATACATTGTGTCTCGCGTGGATCCATGTTTAGACACACGATGGGTTAATTCCTTATTTTTCTGAAAATAAAACATGTTTTCACAATCACCTGTCGTTTTTGGGAGCGTTCTGTTAACACTCTTTATAAATTGGATTCAACATCAGAATTTGGATTGTGTTGATTTCCAGACTTTACTGTAAAAATGCCTTGAATACTACTTAAAACAGTTTTAAAGCATTTGTGATATATTTTTTCCACCCTTGTGCCATATTGTCTCAAATATTATTCTTATTACTTTCAATACATGAACTTTCATAAACAAATCTTCAATATATTTACAAAAAAAGACAATTAACTTTCATTTTTATTAATATTTTCTTACTATAGTAAAGTTTAAAGCTAAATAAACTTACAGGGAAACAATGCTTATGCCGCATACCACTCATACATTCAATATTAGATCTTATTTCACGTACATGTAGGTAAATAATTATATAGCTAGCTATGTGTTAGAAATGTGACGTAGTGTTCTTGTACGAACAGTTATTTTTGGTGATGACTCGACAGATTTTAATGTAGGAAATAATTTATAAACTCAATTTTAAGTCTTATGCTTTACGTCTTTTGATCGAAATTTTATCGCTTTTACTTCTTTTGGGAACGCTAAATGTTAGTTCTTATTATCGTGTTTCTGACACTATAAAATGTTTTACTTGATTTACCTGATCAGGAAATATGAATCAGGGATTTTGAAAAAACATTCAGCATAGAAAGTGTCTCCAGGTTTTATATCCTAACTTTTACCGACCATAAAATACATAAAAAGAAAAACTTTACTGCACACAATATACTAAAAAAAGAGCGGAAATTCTAAATCTCCACTTTTTGGATTGGTCCGGAATCTTTACATGAGATCTTTACATCTTGAAAATAAAACTTAGAGACCTTCTCTCCTAAAGGATTTTACTACATTTTACGTAATATTCAATCAACGCCATATTAATTTCGCCACAACGATTGATCTACCTAGTCTCCATCTTGTCTCTTCTGTGCATATAAGTTGTATATACAATTTGGTGCTGGATATACATATATACAAATAGTTGTTACACCAAATTCTTCATAATATGTTCAAGTTAAGTTTCTTTGTATATCTTGTTATAATCTCAACTAAGTTATTCTGGTGCATATAATTATTGTAAGATTTTGGTTTATATATTTCTTTTAGGTACATAGGATTGTAGTTATGTGTATTTTGGTTTAAAATGGAATTTAAAGTATAGGGGATGTTTATTTGTATGTTAACATATTTCATGAATAACCTATGCCATTAGGGTACTTGTAAGAGCTTGTCTTAACAGTTACGCGATGGAAACGTTACTGCGATTAGTATTCGAATTAGTTGGTTAACTTAAGAGCAGCCAATCAGAGCGCCGAATGTCATAAACGGGTCGATGGCGCTAACATAAAACAAACTCGCACTAGGTACTAATACGTACTGCTAAATGTCTAGTCTGTTTAGTTTGACTAATGGTTTGGACTAACACCTAACGGACATGTCGGTAGATTTATAACTACAGCCAGAATTCTCTCTTTCAACTAAATCTAATCTGAAAGTTGTTGAGTAATCTAGTAATAACTAGATTGGCAAGACTGGCCGTAAAACACATTATTGATTATGAAATCAATTAAATGGCAATGTGACACTTGGTAAATATACATCCCTATACTCCGATTACCATTTTAAATAGCGTCACGAATATTTATGAGCTTTGTCTAGAGTAAGTTATCCAAAGAATAATTTGATGTAGATACACAATCTGTTTAGTTACTAATGCTAGCCATCATAGTAATTATTTAACTAAAAGCAATGCAACTAGCCAACTGTGTTCGCAGCACTTCCACAGTCAAATAAACATGTATGACTGTATTTGACAAAGAAAGATAAGTATACTCAATAGGTATGACATATTTTTTTTATTTTTTAACTATAAGGAGCTTAGACATTTGGTAAAGATTGCATTTCAATAATTTGCAAACTTATTGCTGGTAACATTTTTTTGTCAGTGTTGCAACTTAATGAAATGTCATTCATTATTTTTATCTTGTAGCATGGTTAGGGTAAATATATTATGATTATAGTTGGTTACGTATGTAGTTTTCATTAAGTTATTGAGATTTCCATAAAAATGTATTTATTTTGATTTTGTAAGTACCCTACCAACCCTACATCGGTGGTTTGACTAAAATGTGAGTTAAAAATAATCGCCTAAGTCGGGTCTTATTAGTAATCATTGTATTTATTGATATTTTGACATTTATTGGTAGTAAAACAGAAATAAATGGAAAAATTAGTAAAAAAAATATGACTGTAGAAGTTTTGATTAACACAATGTCGAAAAATGTGAAAGATTTATTTTCATTTGGTTTTGTAACTTGTAATGGTTGACCATACTTTGCTAGGTGACGATATGAAGAGAGGTGTTAATGTAAATAGACGTATGTACTGTATAACTGCAGATTGTATTTTTGTTTCATACTATGTATTATATTTAAAACTACGAATATATCGTTTATTGTTAGCGTCACTGTTTTATTTTCCTCAAACCTTGACAGTAATGACAGTTATGTGTTACTCCTATCATGCTCCTTAATCGTAAATAATTATCCAACTAACAAGCAATCGTAATATTAGAAAGACTAATACCGTGCTCAAGAATTAAGCCACTGAAAACAACATTACCCCGACTGCAGAGAGATGGCAGAGAGCTGCTGAACGATACACGAAAGAACCATGCCACGAGGGGTAGACGTAGAAAACATAAATAAAGTTATAAATCATGAGACCTAAATAGATTTTTTCATCTAGAAAAAAATACGCAACTTTCATTTGCACCCCCATCTCTCGAATCCTTGCTACTTTCATACGACTGTAAATAAGTTGTACGTCATAAGACTCTAAAATCTATAGCTGCTCATAGGAGATTCAACTGGCTTTAGAACTCCACAATACAGTAGAGTAAGTAACAGTAGAGTACAAAATAAAATAGACGAATAGTTTAGAACACGCTACTGTCTCGAAGCTTTGGAGGTCGTGTCGTATCGCTAACAAAGACCTTATATCTTAACTATAAGGTCTATGATGGCTGGGCTCATTTGACAAGTAAAATAAAAAAATAACAATTTAGTCGATTAATTTTATACAACACTATCGTCCGTTTTATTTCTGTAATAGAAAACGAACCCATCTTCAGGGGGACCAACTTTCACAAACTAACATTACGAGTTCGTCATTGGTTAATTGATTTAGGTTGGCAGTTGACTTGCGATTGTGACTGTGAACTGTCGAACTAAATTGATAAGTTTGTTTTGTCACAAAAATATGGTCATAGTTTTATAAATTCAGCGAAATCATGAGATAAGTAGTACCACATGTAAACCTACATTTGCAATGTGTCAAGTGAATAACGCATAAACATAATGAAAGTCGTGTGGATCATGTTGTGAAAATGCGAAGTGTTACATTCGGATTTATTGGATGTCACACGCGATTGTAATCTTCGAAGGGGTCTCCGTCTCTACGAAGAACCGTATCGTTTTCATTGTGGATAAGTTACATGTACGCAGCGGGAATGACAATAATGGCAGTTTCTGTTGGCGAAATTTGCGAGAACACGAAGTTGGCGAGGGAGATGGCACTGATGGGGAACTATGAGTCGGCGCTGGTGTACTACGAAGGCACCGTGCAGATGATCCATAGACTGCTCATCACCATCGCGGACCCTACACGCAAGTCCAAGTGGCAACTGGTGAGTACCACTCGATTGCATCTCGAAGTACTTGGTCGGCTGCTTACCTTGAATATGAACGTTTCCTTTTATGATAAGCTGTGGTGCTAATTAGTTGTGCGATCGACAAGAAGGCGGAAGGCCACCCGCAGCGTTCACATAATTTTCCATGTTCGTTTTGTTTATGTCCTTTTTTGTTTCAATTTAGGTTATCTGTGTTTGTACTGGCCTGTGCTTAGACCACACATTGACTATAGTACTTTCAAAATAACAGACTTTTATCTTTACTCTTTGTATCTTATTGAAATTCTACATATGACATACAAATATTTTTTTTATTGATTAATCAACTCAAAGTGGGTAGGTAGGTGATTTTTCTTATAAGTGCAACAAATATTTTAATAAATTATATTTGTTTATTATCAAACGTAACATTAAAAGATTACTTTAAATATAATTGAATCACAAGTGCAGTTTATTATTTAGTGTACAGTTAATCTACATTGAAGAGAAAAGTTATGAATCATGAACGGACAAAAGGACACATGAGACACCTCGTTTACAAAGACATTGTTACAAGTTACACTAAATCAGGTAAAAACACAACAAAACTTGCTTCGGAATAAAGAGAGTTAATACAGTTACTCATAAGAGCATACAACTAACAACATAATTATAATATGGCTCTCATCTAAATATTATTAAGTTGAAATTTTAGATTAAGATCCACAAATCATTTTGTCAATATAAATATGTGTTGAGTGACTACATAATTCACCTGTTGTTTCTCTATAAACAGGTATAGATGTAATTAATATGCAGGTATCATTAATAACACATTTAATACTTATTTTTATAGTTAACTTCCCTTTTATGTCATTAGTATAAATTTATAACGATTTATCCTATTTAACTTCTTAAACTCCAATTAACTCGTCGAGTACCGGTTTTATAGACACAATTAAAGAACAATAGGTCGCGGTCACCGGTGACCGCTTGGTGTTTGACAGATTAAACAAGAACATGCTTGTTAGAATACTTTTTAGAACTTAGAAACTAAATAATTTGTTCATACTATTCAATGTAGAACAGAATTTTATACTTTTCATTGACTATTGTAAGGCAATCAATAATAAACATGTTAAAACCAATAGGTACTAAGTTACTTTATTATTCTTTTATTAGTAAAACAATCACAGACATGTTAAAACCACTACAAAATTACTTTATTGTTCTATTTTATCAGTTACAACATGATTGTCTTATTATATTCATTATGCATTTCATAATCCTAAAATCCTTCAGTATGATAACAATATAAAATTACATGTAATTTGTAATTCAGTGACGCTAAACTCTTATCTCAGAGCTTGCTGCAAGAGTAATAAAACTGTCTGATAAGAATCTTATATGAATCTGTTATCTTATTAGCATTACCATATCATTATAATATTAAATAGGTATCTTAGTTCTATCTTCTATGACACCTTTATGCTAGGGAGGTTTCAACAGCCTGAGTTTTGAACAGAGATATTCTGATTTATTGAATCGTGAAAAATGTGAGTTTCATTGTACAGTGTGTTAAGTGCTGTAATGTGCACCTCTGCCTACCCTTTCGGAGATAAAAGGGTTGATGTTGTGTTATATATATAATCGTAAGTTAACATCTGTGCAAAGCTGGATGAAAGCCTTTAAATTAATTGTATCAATTACTGACATAGAATCAGTTATTTAAGAATTTCAAAGAAACAATATGAGAATGATTTATTGCTTTTACCAACTGAGGTAGTAAATAGGTTCAATAGGAAACATTGTTCAGGCTCAAGTCACTGAACTGTAAAGGTTCAAGGAAAACAGACACCAATAATTCTACATTCCACTGAACCTTTGTATGAAATTTCCACTCATCCAATCATATACTTAGTTTACCATATTCACCGTAAACAAAGAAATACCTATTTCTATGGCATACAGCCATATACTACTGCTTCTAAATAATTTAACTGAACTGGACAGGTGTACTTGTCAGCTCCTTTGTGTACTTTAACACACGGTTGTAATGACAACATAAATGTACAGTTATTTATTTTATTTCACCATTACTTACTCATGGGTTTAAGTTGACGTGATTTATAGGTTTCTATTTACTTATGTATTTACATACATACATTTTAAGGTATGCCTTTATTCTATGGTGGTTGACAGAAACCGTAGAGTGCAGCTTTAAGTATAATTGTTTACCTAACATTGTTTAATGCAACTAATTGTTCAAGCACACAGTTGAGAGTAGTTACTTAACTATTATAATACTTTTTTACATCTGTTGTTTCTAATACACATAACATCACGCTCGTTATCCCTGAAGGGGTAGGCAAAGGTGCACATAACAACACTTAATGCTATTGTACAATGTAACACCCACTTTTCACTATTTATGCTACGAGTCCTATGTAATAGGGGGAGAGCGTATTGCCATATACCGAACACAATTCCAGACTCTGCCACTACAGAGAATTATTTAAAAAACCCAGCACAACTTTGCCCGACCCGGGAATCGAACCCGAGACCTCTGCCCAGCAGTCGCACTTGCGACCACTCGGCCAATGCTAATACACATAAATTAAATATACAATTTGAAAGAATATAATACTTATACCGTACCTGGCTAACAAAAGCTGTGCCACTATAAATACAAAACAAAGATATCTCTCAACTAATCTCCGAAGAATCTACATCAGTCCACATCTGATTAGCCATAAAATACTAATGTAATTGGACATTGAAGTACAGGCACTCATTGTCTTAACTCATCTCATATCTTGAGCGGAAAGATAAACCCTAGTATATCATGCATTTTATGAAAGTGCTGTTGAGTCAGGAGTGTGAGTCAGTCAGTCAACTTATAGGCACAAAGAGTCAAAACAGATATGCATTTATACGATTCATTTATTTGTTTACCTGATCATAGTATTTGTTATTGGCTGGTCAGTATATAAATTCTTTTTTTTATGTATATATTTGATGGGCCTACGTTTGGCCACTATCTCGCCTGGTGGTATGCGATGATGCAGTCTACGATGGAGCACGTCGTCCCATAAGCAACCTATTCACTCGGGCCTTGCAAGACACCCAGGTTCTTTGTCCTAGTTATGTCTGCAAACTGTGGGAAATCTATAAATATCCTCATTTTACGATAGTCTTTTTTGTTCTCTGTATTCCTTACTTGGGAATGAATGTTGTTTGATCTGAATTAGGAATATCAGTCGCAAGTTGTGGTATGATAATTAGTTTGTTTTCTACAGTGTTAATTATGTCAGATCTCTTTGTTGTCAGACTGCATTTAATGCAATATAATACTCGATGGATGATAATAATGTATTGTATGACATTGTCATTGGGGACTCGTGTTCAGCAGTAGACATCTTCTAACTGATTTGAGGATAATAACATGATACCTATTACAGATTTAAAAGACTGCAAAATCTTATATAGCAAATGGAAGAATGAGACTGAGACTTCTTCAATTACATTACCACTCAAAAGATGATAGATTAAGTAAGGATACTTTTTTTTATACCAAGCTATTGACATTAAACCTCCACAAAACCAGATACGATTCATTCTTTATTACACCTGTTGGAAGTTTTACAGGCGTTTTATATACCCTAACAAGTGTCGTACGTTTCATACGACGTACGTTTCGGGATACCTTTACGACTCCAAGATACAAGGTCAAACACCGCGAGATTCCAGACGGTATTTTTTCCACGAAAATACCCAGCACACCTTTTTTTGTTTGCTCGATCAAATCGGCCCCAAGCTCCAATCTTTAAGTTTTCAATTCTAGACGCACGAAGCAGACTAAGACTAGGTATCTTTTATTTTTAGAATGGTTTTTATATAATCCATTACATGCATTATGACCAAGTTTTGCTCCATGACTAAATTGGCATTGAACACGTCTATTACTTATTATATTTTGCTCTGAAGGTCATTGGAAGTAATATTGTTCATCTGTTTAATATCTTCCTTGTCGTTTTTACAACAATTGTTCAACTTTAAGTACTTTTAACTGCTTGCCTTGAGAAACATGCATTTAATGGCATTTAATTCTCCGAAAAATCTTGTGCGCACTTATTTTCGTAGTGCATAAGGAAAACGAGAATAGTAGGGCGACAGTTCTTGAAAAACGTGTTTAACTTAAACTTGACCTAGTAGCATTCTGTATATAATAATCTACACCTATGTAATGTAAGTGTATCCATTTTTGTCCAACTTCAAAAAAGGAGGTCTCAGTTTGGCCTGTATGTATGTTTGTGCGCGAATATCTCGAGATTGGCTGGAACCAATTTGATGCGGTGTTCAGAAAAACGTTTGCTACACTTAAGAGTTGACTACCTTCAAAAAACGTAGTTTAGTAGTTCCTTTTAACGTAGTTTATGAAAAAAATATTGGGTACAATATTTACTTTACTAAACCTAACATATCCGTCATATTTCTCTTTAAAAACATGGCTTGCATTTGGCCCGAAAGAATGGTGTAGTTCTTATTTCAAGCAAGTTACTGTTTAAGAAAAAAAGAAATCGATATGCAGCCAAAACAAAACCAAAACCTGTAAACTACCTATTTTACAAGACGCAACAAGACTAAAACAAAGCAACTATAGACACAACAACTTTCATTAGAACCTAAACATCTCATAAACACACAGCGTGCCTGTCGAAACATTTTAGGATTTGCATACATTTGTGTATTTACATATTTCATTTACTCGCGTATTTCCAACTAGTAGATTAGCATCTCGTTTTCAATAGCCTGTGGCCGTCCATTGCCAGATTATGGATCTTCTCTACATAAGAAGGTTTTGCTGTAATCTCCACTCCAAGGTTTAGACTGCCAACCAACTGTTGAAGGCAAATCCACTATTAACAGTCACTGGTGACCACCATGGCGTTTAAATTGTTAAAAGGCGGGATGAAAATCGATGTTCAAAAGCTTCAGGTTTATCAGAAAGCACTCTTGCCTAGTCCGTCACCTATGTATGGGTCCCCGCATAAGGTTGTCTCGAGTAGAAACGGGGTGGTTTTCAGTCAGTAAGAGTCTGACACTCCTTCTCGCCTCACCCAAGCGAGAGAAATCATTCGATGATTTTCCTCCCTTTTAAAAAAAGCCACAATCCACGTTTGGCAGGGTTGAAAATGAAAATAGCAATTTTAAAGATTCAGATTTATCAAAGAGCGCTGCTGCTGCTGCCAAGTCTGTCAAATGTCCAGTCCCTTAGTCATCCCTTGCAACAGCTGCAGGAAGAGTAGGAGTATTGATAAATGTTAAATGTATTCTACTCCACCTCCTTCACACGACAATTTTGCATATGCGAACAATCAATCTCTGCTATCTAATTTGCGTTGTCATTGTATCGTTTTGGTGTCATTTGTCTTAATAGAAAGTCTCATATAACGTTTTTTTGATGAGGTCAATGGTATTCTGAGTCACTATATCATACGCCTACGCGTAATCTCATGCGCGTAATGATGCATACGACGAGTACAAGCTTAGTGTTCAATTTTACGCGCAAATATTTGCCTGTGTCGCCATTCTGATGCTGGTTTATCGGGCAAAGACCCAATATTTTGGGGATTTATGTTATCTAGATTGCTCTTAAGTTTGTTAGCTGTCTTAAAGAAAAATCTCTGGTCAATGCCCTTAATTTCTAGGAGGAAAAAAACTCCGAACAGTTAAAAACTTAGCAAGGAATTTGTATTCACCTGTACGGTGCAAGATATCTGAAAACTTTATACACAAAAGGTCTTTGGTGTAATTGTTGAAAACATTGTTAGTATCAAGTATATCAGTTGTAGTTGTCCTAAACAGTAAACTATTTGTAATTGATTCTTTTAAAGTTCTTTTTGCCTGTCTCCGTCTGTTCTTGGACTGTAAACTGTAAAACAACATCGTTTTTCCATGGAACACAAAGGACGATCATATCACACGGCATAATTCAACTGAAGCCACTCACACAACGTATTGGATTCAACGATTAAACGCACACGAAACTGCCTATTGTTTTCGTATTGATAGAAGACTTACAAGAACTCGTCATTCTTAATCCTGACTTATTTACACGTTAATGGGTCTTGGTGCTAAAAGAAACTTGCTAGAAAAAGTAATACAACGCTAATGATCCATCATTTGATGATCATGGCATGTTTCCGTCAGAGTAAATTATCGACAGGAAGTGGTTTTGTATCATAAGTAAGTAACTAATAATATTTCTTGTCATAATATTGAATAAGATCTTGATTTGATTTAAATTTTTATGTAAAAATTTTGGATATTGATATCGGTTCACATCTCCCATGACAGTTTTGGCAAGTCTGCTCTATTCTATGTTGCAAGATTCATTTTTAGAATGAAAATTCTTTCGACCATTTTATACTTACTTATTATGTAAAGCTAAATAGTTTGTTCGTTTGTTTGTTCACTGCTAGTTACTTTAGTCCGATTTGGAAAATTCTTTTTGTGTTGGGAGACCCATTTAGGAGGAAGGCGATTGGCTATAAAACATCACGCTAACTGAAACGTTCAAAACGTTGGAATTATGGTAGAAAACAAACTTGACTTGAAATTGAAATCAAATAAAGTAGGTAATAATGTTTTGCCACAATAGTTAATTAACACTATCGAGGTAGAAAACATCGCATGATCAAATTATGCATACAGTCGTTACTTCATCGGGCGATAGAATTACTTTGAATACGATCAAACATGAGAAACTGAATGCAAACTGTAAATGCATTAAACCCTGCAGATGACAATTGGAGATTTACCACCAATAAAAAAGAAAGAAGCAATAAGAATTGATGTTTTTTTATCAATAAGAAAACGAGTAGAAACGCTAAACTAGATTTGGATCTGACATGTTTGAAGACGCATCTAGGTCCAAGATGCTTCTTATTCCTAGAATCTAGGAAATAAGCTCTACTAACGAAAGATTTTTAAACATAAAGTACCTATTTCATTATTACAATCTGAAATGGAAAGGCTTCACCAGAGGGAATAAGAGATCCTTTACCTGACTAGTTAGCAGAACAGCTCAGCTACCATCAGTTTTCGATCTAGGTTATGTTTCAATCAAGTCTTGCAAATATTGAATGACTCATCACCGTGTTTACACATTTTGTAGGCCGAAAGTGTATGAAAACAACATTTGTTTACATAACACTTAGCTGCTTATAGTAAGCATCATCCGTTTTTAAATGATATCAGTTTTATATGGCACGCGCTGAACACAAATCAATCGGTTATTTTGTGCCTATAAATATTCACAAATTGAAATGATGACAGGTCATTATAATGTTATTGCTACACTAGTACACCGCCCCCGGTTTCGCCCACGTTTTTAATGTGAAAATATCCTATAATGTTGATCCGGGTCATGCCAAATTCTATATTAATTTCTTCATTACTTTATTGCGTGTTTCGCGTTTTGGGTATCAAGGTTTTTGGTGACTTAATATTTTTGGTATTTTGCTGGGAATACTTACTCAAAAGGAACACATAACATAACATCATGCCTTTTATCCCCGAAGGGGTAGGCAGAGGTATACATTATGCCACTGTACTATGTAACACCAACTTTGCACTATTTATGTTATGAGTCTCATGTAATAGGGAGTGAGCCTATTGCCATATACCGGGCTCAATTCCAGACTCCGTGCTACTTCTGAGAATTTATAAAAACCCAGTAGTACTCCTCAAATGGAAGTCATACGATATTTTTCTTCACCACTGAATACTGTATCTACTGCAATTGAGCGGGAAAACTTCAACCTGTACAACAAATTCTGTGACTAGCAAAAATCTAAAGTCATTTACTTTATTCCCTGTAGTATTTCGTTCTCGTTTATCATAGTGTATTAATTCTAGATTAGATTTATAGTCGTAATAAGTTCCTTATAGCTGAAGCAGATAAATCGATGTCACGCCTCCAAGGCCCGACCAATAAGGTGCGCAGTAAATACTATTAACCAACGATTTTACACACTCAATACACGATTGATTTACATACAAATGTTTCTGATATAGCTACACACGTATTTTATTAAGTATCGTCTTCACGCTATTTATCTTGTAATTGAGTATGGGATTCTGAAAACGTTTTTAGATGCACTTTGTTATGTCGTTCACACTAAAACTTTGTAGATGGATTGTCTAGAATGTTCGAAAGCTCTGCATGGTGATATTCCTATATCCAGCCAGATTTCCGATCATAAACAACCCATGGCTGACCAATGCTAGATAATGGGTCTCCTCTATATTTGGTTTTTGGGGATGCTCCACACGTGCGGTCCGGTTGTAGAACACAGTTTAAAAAGGTTCAAAGGGAGAATTCCGATTTCATTATGGAAATGTCTTTATTTACCTTACTAGTTTCAACTTCTAAGTAACTAATTTACTGGCGATATGTTGCTACAACGGTCGAAAACTAGAAATTCCGGACTTCCCATGTGAAAAGGAGCCTTGGGCTAATTGAATGATAATCACAACAAAACGGCTAATCAGGATTTAGACAAGCTTGTGTCGGATGACCTTATAATCCGATATCCGATAGTCTAGTTACACAATAATCTTGTTAGTAAAACACAAAATAGATTGAAAATTGTATTGTATAGCCTGTCCTTGTTGTGGTGGACGGTTTTTGTACAGCCCAAGTGAAACCTTAATAAATTCGTTTTGTAAGAGATCTAGTTTATTCAGCCTGTTGCTGATGTAACTCACTTAATCCAATGTATGACCTTCGGCGTAACAATGGAGTTTTGGCACTAGTTGCGGTTTTAACCTTGAACGGCTTCTTATTTTTATTAAATTAAATTTGTAATACTAACTTTGGCTCAGATCCGTGTTTCGGCGTGTTGGTTTCTGAGAGGGGTGATGTAAAAAGCGTTTTTCTAATCTATTGATTGTTCTTATAGAAACTTATGGGAAAAATACAGACACTTTCGTCTATTTCTACACTAAATTTCTGTTTTCACGTCTTTTTAGTAACATTTAAACGATATTCTACTGTTGATAAAGTTTTAAAACATTTCAGACATATTTTCGTTCTTTTTTTAGTCATTTAAGACGATAAACTTAAAAGGGTATTCGGGCACGCTGGAAGTGTGAACCAGTTTTCGAAGTCGGCACATTTAAAAGGCCCCATAAACATTTAGAATTATGGTAACCTAGAAACACTAAAACACCTTCCTTTTAGCTTTATTCGTTTCGTGTCTCTAGAATGTCTAAAGTACTGTAAAAAGTTATAATAATTTGGAACTTAGAATTTCAACAAACTGCTCCTCCTTTTTGTAATAGAAAAGCCTAAATGAGAAAGTTTTTGCGTGGAACATGTAGTGTAGACAAGCAAAGCCAATTTGCTTTTCAGGACATTAGGACAGGATTTGTTATTCGTCCATACATACGTGAGCACTAGTCTCGCCACAATCAAGGGATTTACATGTGTATTGTTTTTCATAGGACTCAGATATTAAATGAAATAGACATCCCTTTTGTTTTGCTACAGTCTGCAATGGGCTGTGATAATAAAATCCTTTGTTTTCGAGCGAAATTCGACGATTGTAATTCAATTAATGCGGCTTTCAGGTTCACAAACAAAAATTTTAACTAACATTTTATGCTGTTACAATTTGTCCAATCAATGTGAATGCACTATCTATCTTTTAAAATCCTATTCGATAGACCCTGAAGTCGGTAAATAAATCTTCTATCTCATCAATCTAGACATAATAACATCGATAAAAAATTCTCGCTTCGGATTCTTCAATAACTTCTTTCATATAAACTCCACAAGAAATATTCCATGTTAATGCACTGGAACGTTAATCGATCGATTAAATGATTACCAATCATTTGTAATTAAATTGTTACACTTTTACTATTTTGCCGACATGCGGTGTTTTTGCACCTCCATACATTTGCATAGGAGCACGTAACTTCTTGCCAAGCAGTGGGTATTAAATCATTTATTTTAAGTGAATTTTATTATTTTAAGAAATCAGTGATTCGGTTTGCAGCCTCATTGTTTCCATAGTCTGCTCTAGAGATGGTAAAAAAGTAATAGCAGCATTTCTATTGTTCTCAGAGTTACGTAAATATTACGTTCGTACAAATAATGTGGATGCCGGCTGCTCTTTGGTTTGAATGTACTCTTAATCTCATGATCTGTGTGATGTACTAAGCGAACTTGGCTGTAAAGGTTTTATTCATATGCAACTACAGAAAATGTGCATCGTCTTTTTGTTACCTCGAGAGACTTCATATTTTACCGTCAAGTGAGACAAGTATTGCCCAAGCACAACGTGAACTCCTTCTGACTGAACCAATAAAACATAATACGAGAGCGTCCTCTCATCTCGTTTAGCGTTCGTTCGTAATAACCGTCTTGATTAATAGCAGGATTGGTGATGCTAAGAGTCGCAGGCTTTTTACTTGAGTTTAGGTCACCTAGTCTAAATTAGTGACTGGAAGGACGCCAAGCGTTTGTTCTATTGTCGCCGTGCGTCGGTCGTGCTTGTTTTATATTGTCATGCGTGTTGTCGCCTCTGTCAGCCACTCCGGCCGCGAACTGTTGACGACGCACGGGTCGACGAACCTTCTCAACGCAGTATATCGGTCGTTCGGTGACGCGTACGGACTGCCCAATTTTGTTCAACATTGTAACTATGCCGATCTGTCAAAATTATGCACGCCACTTACGTCTTTACCTGAACAGTGTTACGGCATATATTATTTTAACGGACAGTTTTATTACTACCTTGTGAATCGTGAAGTTTTCGAGTACCGCGTTGTCCCAATTACCGGTGAGGTTGTTAACATTGTGGGTAGATTTAATTACCGTCCTACTTAAATATAGTTATTAGTTGCTCCTTATAGAAGTCGGTCAAGGTATTTTAGCTTAAATTAGGTGAAAATAAGCACGTTATGTGGCGTGTGATCGCCGGATGTTACTCAACAAATTGGACTTTTTGTGTGGGAAGTGATTAAGATATTTTTTATTGTGCGCGAACATTGTGATGATAATCGTAGTGAGAGATCGTCTTTTCACTTTTGTGCCCACATCAAGAAAATTGTGTGCGTATCATATGCAGCTGTATGCTGCATCGTTACTCAATGTTTTTAGCGTCTGCGCGAGCGATTGGTGTGTGGATTAGATTTCAATTTGATGCTAATGTCTAGTCTATATTGCCACATGTGTGAACCTGTTCTAATCTAAACACAATAAACCATTAATAAAATAAAGTTTCCATCGATTCTAAACCATTAAAAATATATTAGGTTCCATTCAATTTCGGTTCACAACTTTCTGCGGATTTTTTAATTGTTTCTTTAGTCTTTTACCTTCTAAAAGTTGATACTTCGTCCATAGTTGTTAATATTCTAGACAGTGAGTCTTTCCCCTGAAGGCGGTGTGCAGTTTGTTGTAGTAATTTCGTTTAATTTGTAGTTAATGACAATTCCTTCGCTGCTTTCTACTTACAGGATTAAGTAATTAAGATTTGTCGACACACTTTCGCCGTATTGCATTTTAAATTCTTAGATTGAAATTGAACATAACATCACGCTTTTTATCCCCGAAGGGATGGGCAGAGGTGCACTTAATGTACTTACATCTTACTGTACAATGTAACACCCCCTTTTCACTATTTCACAAATTCACAATGCCAGACTCCGTGCTACTACTGAGAATTTTATTTTAAAAAACCTAATAACACTTTGCTCGAAAGGGAAACGAACCCGAAACCCCTTGCCAGACAGTCGCACTTGCGACCACTCGGCCAACGAGGCAGTCATAAAATAGGTAGGCAGAATTAAAATTGAACTTTTGCTTTATATCCATGAACATATTCGTATGACACGTTACCTATTGGAAGGATGTCTACAGCAGTACCTACTTTCATCCAATAGGTCTGAATAGGTGCCACTACTAAACCAACGGCATAGTCAATCACAAATAGAAATTCAAACAACTTTTTAGACTGGTTATGTATGCTAAAGTCTAGACTTAAAATTAGGCAGCTGTTATCTCGACCTGCATTTCTGCATAGTAAGCGGTTAAAGCATAATGTTGAGTTTGTGATTAATATCGCATTTTACACCCACATACTAACCGCACCTTTTGGTCGGGTAGCTATTAATTGTAAGCTTGTCTTAATTAAGAATACCTAGTATTTAAATAATACTGATTTTAGTTTACGTAAAAGGTAAGCAGTGCTGTACCGGACACTCCTATAGTGACTGTTAAAATTATAAATATAAGTTTTAGGGTACAACTCGTTTTTGTATCAATTTTCCAAAATAAAAGACTATGTCACTTCTTAGTACATCAGTTGCTAGTAAAAGTCCCGCCGAAATCAGTCCAGCCATTTCACAGATTAGCTTGTAGTACAAACAGATAGACAGACAAAAAGTTTAAAAGAGATTTTTGGTATATGTATCGTATTTATATTCAAAATGCAGTTATTCCAATATTTAACACAGACACTCTGATTTTATTTATCTGTATAGATTTATATAGACATTTAATTTTAACAAGAAATCGACAGGATCCATTAAATGTTAACGTAGAAGTTAAATATATCGTCTATGGAGGAGATCCAAGTTCAGCAAACAACGTCTAAAGTCTGATAATGAAAAGTTCGATATGGTTTTGTTGACGTGATACACAGTTTAACAAGGGTTTTCGTCATAACCCACGTAGAAATAAACCATTAGTTTATAATGGACACATAACATAAACATACCATCACCATGACAGATGTGTACATACACCTACATTTTGGCCTTTATTTACAAGTGAATTAGAACTAATTTTGGGTAAGGTAAAAGGCAAAGGTCTTGAGTTTAGTTCTGTACATTTTTATGTTACTTTGTCTAAGAATAGTCCCTATGGCGTTTAGGTACTTGAAAATTATTCCACAAAGGCACTAATTGTGTAAAAAAAATGTTGTTCAAAAACTGACGTAAAACAGTAAGCCCGCCTATGTAATCTTGTTGCATAAAGTTAAATAAATAAAAAAAAAGGGGAAGCTTTAATGAAAGTCTTTTATTAATCTATTTTCTTGTTAATTTAGTAGTGTAAAGTACGTTATAATGATGAAAATCAACTGGAGCTGACGAATCTTCTCTGCCTCCCCAGGTTCAAAAGCAGATGGCACGCGAGTATGAGCAGTTGAAAGCAACGGTGGCTACCTTGCAGATGTTCCAGCACGAAGGCGAGAAAGCTATCACACCACTTGCGGGCAGTAAGTAAACTTAAAAAATGTTCACCATCTAACCTACCTCAGGAATATCACACTATCTATCTATTGGTGAAAACTGTACAAAAATCCGTTCAATAGTTTTTGAGGTTTTCCCGTTCATACAAATGATATACTCAAATGTCACTGAATTACGTAACAGGACAATAGGTCTGACCAAACTAACGTGTCAACCCTAATGGGTTGTGGTATTGGTAGACCACGATCGCATAATGTACTCAAAAGGTATATTACATACATCATCTATTGAAATAAATATTTTCCGGGAAATATAAGCAACGGTGAACCATATGTTGCACTTAGTTTTTGATGGAAACGTTATTGAATTTGGCGGTCACTAAACTTCGATACTTCCCTCTAAAGGAGGCCTTAGTTCAGCATGGGACCTATTCCAGCTGATGATGATAAGTTTCTGGCAGTTTAAAAATCACAAATGGCGACAAATACTTGATATAGTTCTCTAACCAATAATAATAAACTGTCAAGACACAATTCTTTGATGTAAATCTATGAATAGCCTACGATACACTCCATTATGACTCTTATCACTCATAAATTAAAGTCCTCAAGGCCAGTTCCTAGTAACATACCCCTTACACGTGGTAAATTAATTACAATTACTAGGGAAATTTGCTTCATTAAGTTCTATTACTAGAACAGTGTCATATGCGGTCAGAGCACTCTGTTAAAATATAATGGTGAATGTCAATCGCCCGTTTCCGTAGGAAACAGGACAATTTTATAACTGATTGTTCCATTTCATTTGCTATTTTTGTTTATATGTATCATTGGTATGTCTGTCAGCATGAACTGTGCTTCGGAAATACAATTAGGGTTTTCCATTGCATAGTTTTCTTTCAGCTGATCTGAATTCTAGAAGGTTACAATTGTACCCGGAGGATATACGGATACCCATATCTTTAGGACTATGAAAGTAGTGAAAAGAAAGTTCATCTCACTTCAGAACAGTTCAGTGGTGTAGTTGACATCTATCATTCATCATCAGTCATCTATGACACGTTAAACTGAGCTAAGTATTGTCTATTATTTTAACCAGCTAACATGTATACAAAATAGGGCACGTATACCAACATCGTCTACAAAACCCCATAACATTTGCATTTTAAGTTAAAACCGTCCGTCTCCTTCGTGTTGGCGAGACCTTTGTTGGAAAGCAGCTATTCTTGTCAAGGTGTAGTGTTGAGTGACATTACCGTCAGAATCACCAAGGATATTTAAATGTGGTTGTCGCTCAGGATGGGTTAACTGCTTCGACAATTAAAGTTAATTTGGCTATGTTGGTACCTCTTACACACTGATGGTTTTTTTTTAAGGGGGGAAAATCATCGAATGACTGCTCCCGCCTGGGTGAGGCGGAAGGGAGTGTCAGACTCTTACTGACTAAAAACCACCCCGTTCCTACTTCTGCACTTCGAGCCGGAGTACCGGCAACCCGTTAAGTCTTCCGCGGCTCCGTATCGGCATCAGCCCTGTTAGGCCCCATCTGTGGTGGTCTGATGGCTCCTTGAGGCGCGCGCGGAACGCGACGCGCCGTACGCTCGGGCCTGGTTCTGGTCGGGCGGCGAGTCACCCGTGCTTGCCGTCCGCAGGCCCGTGCTTACGGTGGCCGGAGATCGTCTCGCGATCCCCGACGTCCGGAGTGTCCCTCGCGACGGCCGGGTCGTGAGGAGGTTCGTTCCCTCACGCGCTCCGCCTCCTCCTTAGCTAGCATGACTGCTTCGCAGAAGGAGGAGACGGCATCCCAGTCCCCCTCGCTTCGTACCATGGTCTGAGCCAGAGCCGGACGCGAGAGGTCGCCGTCGCCGATCACATTCCTGAGGACACGGCGGTGCTCATTCCACGCAGGACACATCGCCACCGTATGTTCTACCGCGTCCTCCGGGCGATCCTCGCAGTGATGACACCCGGGCGTTTCCTCCCGCCCAATCCGAAACAGGAACCTACCGAAACTTCCGTGTCCGGTAAGCACCTGCGTCAGGCGGTAGGTGAGGACGCCGTAGCGTCTCTCAATCTCAAACCACTTCTCAAAGCTGATCTATAACTACAGTTGAATAAATATCAATAGGTCTTAGATACTTATGGTCCTACTAATAAATACTCACATTTTATCCTAGTAAACTGGACAATACCACACAGCAAATACTGGTCTAGTATTAAACCGTCAATACAGTTTTTGTCTAAACACAGGTCGTAGACATTTTGACTCACATGTCAGTACAAACTACAAACATAAAAACTAGATTAAGTTCAATATCCTAACACAATAGGTTCAGCCTAGTCACGTCTGAAATAATTACTGTGGTTATACCTGCATAATAGATATTTGTGGTTGATAATGTCTGATATTTAGTTCCTGGTTTTTCTAATGGCTTGAAATAAGTCCCGTTACCTGTGGTAACAGTAGAAAAGTATACAATTGTCACCACCCCTTCTTTTCTCTCGGGTGTTGTAAGAACCGACTCATCATCATCAACAGGCTATAAGTGCCCACCTCTGACCAAACGCCTCTTCTCACACTGAGAAGGTTTGAACATTAATCACTACGCTTGCTCAATGCGAGGTGAAGATTTCAAACTTATAATTAGAAATTATAAGTCCAGGTTTTTTCACAATTTTTTCCTTCACCGTAGGTCAGTGGTGTCTAAAAAATCTATGAAAGTACTTGAAGCGTTAAGATTAGGGCGCAGTAGGGCTGATGCCGATACGGAGCCGCAGAGGACTTAACGGGTTGCCGGTGCTCCGGCTCGAAGTGCAGAAGTAGGAACGGGGTGGTTTTTAATCAGTAAGAGTCTGACACTCTTACTCACTCGCCACACCCGGGCGGGAGAAGTCATTGGATGATTTTCCCCACTCCAAAAAAAAATCATCAGTATTATGGCAAACCCTCTTATGTAAAGGAGTTTTTATTGCATTTTACACGATAAGAGTAGATTGAGGTTATCATTCAATGGCCGTACAACGGTATAAAATTGAATAAAGATGACTTTAGTATGTTAGAAGGGAACATTTTGTCTTCCGGTGCTCCATAAATCCGGAATCTACTCATACTTTCTAAATCATACCAACCTACCTGGCTACCCAATAACACTTCGGTCACTACACTACTCAACTTGGCCATTATTTTATTTTAAACCATTAGAGACAGTTCCAATTATTTTAATAAATTGTCCAAATACCACGGAGTTCCCATGGCGATACGATGACGTCACTACATCGTCATTGTTATACCAAGAATTGCTTACGGTCACCTGAAATTGGGTAAATGATAAATAATATGTTTCGTGGAAAACTTTCATGTAGACTTTGATAATCACTGTCGAAAAATTACAATATTCTCCAAGTATACCAGTTTGTTGAACTTCCACCCCGAATTATAAACCAAACTTGTCTATTCTGGTCGACAGATGGCGGCCAACCGAAAATGAACCTTAAGACAGTATAATACGACACTTTAATGTAAGGATAGTGACTGTCCAATGAATATTTAAATTAGTCGTGCTGTACCTTAAACACTTGATACAAATTTCGACCTTAATACTACACTTTAATTATATAAAGTATCGAAGAATGTGGACGATATATTTTTTCCCACCCTTGATTCATTATAGAAAATCCGTTATTGAAGTTCAAGATTGACAGGTTCTGTCCATTATTGAGAATGAAGAATGGTACTCGTTTTCTCATTTATGGTCATGAATGCCACTATGGCAGTTCTTGTTGAATTTCAATGAAAAAATACTTGAATTAAAATATCCGTGGGATACCCAGCCTCGATTTCTATAGGCTAATTTGCTTGCCTATTTGTGCGAGTACAACATGGGCTTCTGTGGTTATGGTGATGCCAATACCAATTGTGATATTCGTCAGATCTTTTGTCTTGCAATCGATGACTGATCAATAAAGAAGTCTACTATCACGATTCCATAATAATTTGTCAAGGTTTTCCGGCACAAACCAGAAAATATTTCACCAAGTTCTTGTACCTATTTGATGCAGATTTACTCGATTCATTTCACGCGAGGGCTTTTCTTGGCTGACAAAGTTTCGGGCGAACGTATTTGTACAACCATTTGATTAACTTCAGCTTCGAAAACTCATAAAAACAACACCAAACTATTTCTTTTACCAAAACGAACTCTAAACACGAAAGAAAATAATGAATCGAACCAATCACAACACGAAACCTCAGCCATTGTTTAGCACGGCCATTCAATAAACTAGATAAAAATATCGATCACCAAAACGCTACCAATCACCAGATTTCTATTAAAAGTGAAACGTGAAGCAATCGGACGGACAGGCAATTATCAATTAAAGTTCGTTAACCTACGTCATAAGGCCAAAGACGACGGTAATGGACTGTGACCTTCAGTGGTACCATTGAACGACCGATAAAAGTCACCATGTCGTCAATTATGTCACCATTCATGGTGGTACAATAGGGGACGGCACCGTCCTTGCTTGCTCGCAATAGTCGCAATTGTCTATTTTGTTTAGCCGCAGATTTATGCTTTGTGTTTGTAAACTGTTGGATACAACAAAGTTTTATGGGTTATTTTGGGGTCGTTCACTTGTTCCGCATTTTATTCGTATGAAATGGGCCTGTTATCTTTCATTTCCGCGGTTCAGTCTTTGTTATTGCTCTTTGTCTATCGCCTTTCATATTCTCTTTTCAGTATGGTACTTATCTTTACAATGACTAACAAATTTTTCTGGGCATTGTCATAACCCTTTTCATTGATCCCATAAACGTATGTATGCGTAAAATATTGACTTTTGTCAGCCCCCAGCTACTTCTACTTCAAACACTCAGAATTAAACAGTTACGAAATAAAAGATAATCATAATCTTATCCATGACCGGTGAAATGGATAAATAATCAATTACCTAGATTCAATTCTATGATGGATCGGAATTTAAGTGCAACTTGCCATCTGATAACGTTTACGCTGTTTGGGCCTAGATTACGATTATGTACGCTATCATTTCCGTACATTAGTGTAGTAAGTAGATTTAAAGTCATTATTCTAAATTTAGCATTACCTATAAGCTTGTTGGTGTCCATTTTTGTCCTTGCACTCTAAGAAGGTCACAATGTAATTTTACCAAGTTCAAAGATGCACTTAAAATTGAATCAGTCTGGCTTTCATCCTGTCTCCTTTGTGTTCACAATTCTTTTATTATCCGCTACAAGATCTTACAACCATTTCAGAAATAGGCAACTTGTGTTATGACGAATCCAGTCTAGACCCATTATGTGTACGAATTTAGAATTTATCGCTACTATTCCCAAAACGTCTCGTCAAGTCGCGCATAAAACAGGTCGGTGTAACTTTGAATCGTCATGATTTTATCTCTGATTAGGTGTCATCAAGTTTTGGAAGTCATAAAATCAGGCTAATATCTAGAAAGTGATAAATTAACGTGGATTTCTCATCGATATCAAACTTTCTGATATTTTGATTATTAATATAATTTCTAGATTCCTAGATATCAGATATTCTCTCCTGATGAATAATTCTATTAGTATGATGGGCGTAGACGCGACGACAAACATGCTAACCTAAACTGGATACTACAAACGTTACATAATTACCATAATTACTACGTTTGGGACATAAAAATCAATGTTATTGGTCACATTTCAAGGTTACTGATGACGGCATAAGGACCCAATTTGGCTCCTCATGTCTACAAAAATGGTAATGTTACGTTACTGGGCACTACGCCAGAATCAATATTTAATAACCCTCGTCATATTCAATCCAACACTTTCCTTAAGTCCTTAAAATGAAACCAAAAGTGGTCTTTACAAATATGGTCGTTATACTGATAAATTGGACTAAGTTTTATCAGTTGGCACGACTTCGAAGTTCGAGACGGTAAGGTTAAAATGTCGACCTGTAACCTGTAACTGACTCATCGTTTGCATTTTAGAACAAGACCACAGAAGACTTCTGTTGCTAAAATGTAATCTTATCAATTAAATAAAGCCCGTATACATAGTTTGCATTTTCGATACCCTTCATTAACTTTATAGACATCAAAATGCGGGATCATACCTATATTATAAGTAAGTGGAAACCCAACTTGATAACCTTTTTAGACTATTCAAGACTATTGTGCGATGTGTATTTTTACACTTAATTCTCCTCAGAAATGGTCACGATCCATGTTAAATTTCCCGGTGCCTTAGGTTTTTATGTATTTATACACCCTTCTCGATTCATTTAGCAGTGCTTTCCTATTTGTTTTAATTCATCTCTTATCCGTCTTCACCTTCACAAACTTTCACGTTGGCGCTATTAGTAGGCTTAAGCCGTAATCCAATCAAATTAAACTGGGTACAATTACTGTACCATCCGGATTTTACTTGGTGACATTTTTACGCGTAAATTGCCGGGTAATCGAGCGTGTCAGAAAGATAAAATTAAGTAACGGCTTTCCCTGTGAATCATTAAATCTCAATAAACGCAATTACGCGTGCCATTAGATACGGTGACTAAAACCTGTTAGATGACTATCGATTTTTGTTAGATAATGAATTAGATACACGCGTGGAATGGCCCTAACTTTTTTCTCTGGCCACGTCCGACGGTAATTGCGGAAACATTGATTTTGTCTAGTTTTTTTATATGCGGACATGTGTTTTTGTAAGCTTCACTAAAAGGTAAGGTGCTTTTATAACATCCAGTAATAATACAGGCTCTATTTAAGACAGAAACCGAATGTCCAAAATCAGTAAATAGATAGTGTGTCAAGTACTTTTGCAGATATGTCTCGAACAAAACAACTCTTACAAAAGCTTGACAAGAATCCAAGAGTAATTAACTGTCGTAGCGTTAAGTAAATCTAAGCAAACGTTCGAAGGTCAATTTAGTCCCTAGGCAAGGATTGAAATCTGCATCAACATTGACAGATAAAACATTACCTTCTACAGGAAATTAATGTCCTCGTATTTCACACGAGACCTTTTTTTTCTACAAACCGGTCACTTCCCGCAATTCTGCCAATTTCCTGTTTCTTCATCGTATACCATCGTGGTAATTTATTCGCCATTTAATTAATTTAAAGCCATTATGAACAGACGACTTTTGCCCGAGGTAATGACTGAAAGTTGTTCGACGACTTTTAGTCGGGTCTGTCTTGTAGTCTTGGTGTACTTTTGAGACTGCAATGAAACGTGTTTTATGAGTTATATTGGATTTATTGCGTTCAATACGTTATTCAATTCTTTAACGAGGTAGTTACTTATCAGATAACTTGAATTTTGTAAGTGCTCTTACCCTATTTCAATATCATTTAGTGCCAAAGTGCTTAAGTATTCTTAAACACGTGTTCGGTAAACCCTTTTATAGGGTTTATTGGCTTGCACGGGAGTTGTTGCAGCTGTGTCGCCTTAATGCAATTGTTACGACTTATTCAATTCCGCCTTCCAAGAAACGGGATGTCAATTAACGGCTTGCGGTTCATTGGGTTTAGGTATTGATGATTCAATTCTGTGGAATAAAAATGGAAATCGACGATATACTCATTATAATAAATAACTATCCTACTAATAATAAGTTTATAATATATGTTTATTTTAAAGTCTATCCTACCTTATTCTATAAAAGCGAAACTTTGTAAAGTTGATTGATGAACATTTGTTATCTATTGCAAAATCTACTGAACGGACCAAAATATTAGGCACAGAGATACAGACAGTCGTTTTTGCTCTGGTAAAACCGCTGCGCTAGCAGAAGAATATCCCTACTATACAAAGTCAGTCTTCTAACTAAAACCGTTTTCTCTTCTTTGCAGACTACGAAGACCTACCAACACGTGACCAGATGTGGGCCCCAGCGCCACACGAGCTCGACCCCGATATATGGCCCCCACCGCCTGACAGAGACCCCAACGCGTGGCCCCCACCCACCAGCGTAGAACACAAGTATGTAGCGCAAAAAGTGTAGCTTAATTAGTATAGAAACTTGAAACAGGTTCACCAATTTACTAATGAGTGAATATGTTGGTTTTAGGACGGTTTTCTAGTTGACTTTGAAGTTGCAAAGTTGCAAAATGGTCAACTATGCATGTAGATTTGTTTAATGACAACAAATACTGAATTAGTTGAACCCAAGACCCTCTTATCCTTAGTTTTTATCAACCCTCTGCTGCTTATAGGATCAACGGTATATCACTTTTTCCGAGTTATATGTACTTTCTAAGATTATTTTTAGACATCACTGACAAACGGTGAAGGAAAACATCGTGAGGAAACCTAAGCTTACTATTTCTAATTATAAGTTTAAAATCTCCAACCCGCACTGAGCAAGCGTGGCGATTAATGCGCCAATCTTCTCCGTGTGAAAAAGGCCTTTGGTCCGCAGTGGCTGTTGATGATGATGTTGAATATCCATGCATCTGGTTCAAGAAAAACAGTTGTTATTGTCACACGATAGTTAATGTTTCTGACGACTGACTGGTTAATAAGAGGTGTACCATTTGGCACGTCGCAGCTAAAAGGGACAATTATATTTGTTAACACGTGTTTGTTGTCGGTTCTTTAACTGCCACGTGGTTTAGCGAGCTGCTAAAATTAAGTTAATGAGTGACAAGTTAGTTAACACAGTTAACCATTTGATTTTAGCAGATGTCCTTTAGTAGATGAGTTTTGCATGGCAAGGGATTCCCTATGTGAATGGGATGTGTCTCTGATATAAGGTTTCAGTTTTTATAATGAACACAATAGTAAAGTTTATCTCTATTCCTTAGGTTTAGTCTAAATATGTTTACGTAATTTCACATCGCGCCAGTTCGCTGCCGACGCAGTGCCTAGTGTGTGTCCACACATACTTTTCTCTTGTTATGCAAGTTCTATGTGACAGAAAACTTTCATCTATTATAATAAAGCTAAGCTTTTGACCTTAATCGGTATTCAAATTCTTATCCAAAGTTCAGTCTCTATTTTTTTCTCCAAACAATCATCACCTAGGATTCTTCTTAGGAACTTCAACGAAGCCTTGTATAAACCAAATCGCAGTCAAATATCTATGAGAAACCACAATATCCTGTTTACATAACTCATCTGATCATAAATTACATCGAAAAATTGTTAGTTAACACTAATTTTGAAAGCAGTTTTACTCAAAATGGTCATGTTACATCTTCGGGTCACTTCGTAATCGTTCGGAAATGGTAGTGTTGGCGCCAATATGCCGAAGATCCGAAGGTCAATCGTGTTTGATGCAAATATTTGTATGGAACAGCTGTTCGATGGTTAAAGTAGGATTCTATGCAGGTGTTTTTAATTAAAAGGCTTTTATGGGTTTCGTTTAATGTATTGTCTCGATTTTGCATATTGATAGACGTTATAACGCTTATTTTTAAACGATGTCGCTTCTGGCTGTCCTGTTTAGTCACCAGCAGTTCTAAGAACTGAATATTTTGTCTGATAATATGTCCTGTGTTTTTTTATTGTATTTTTCGTCTCCGTATTTTTATTTTTATTTCCAAGTAGTTTAACCGTTTTAACATTTCTCATCAACACTGAGAATATTGATTTTTTGCGTACAGAAATCTCGTGACTTTTATTGTTATAGTTAGAAGAAATAATTGTATTTTATTGCTCAGCACACCATTGAATGACTTTTGTTTTCAAGTTTAATTTAGGCAACCTTTAAATAGAACCACTTAGTTCTAGTCATTTTTTAATATTATATTTGTAAGACCTAAATAAAATCCATTAACTATATTTTTAACTCAGTCGTATGTAGATTAATAAAATAAGATAAGAATCTACGTTTTACCATTCGTTCTCGTTTTTACTATTTTGTTAATTACAAAACAAAGTAATAAAGCTGTAGGGTGTAATGACGACAGGTGCAAACACTACCTTAAGTACCTTATCTACAAATTACGTAGTTTATGACAAGATAATAAATGTTTATATTTCCTTAAAATATGGTACAGTTACATGATAATAGTTATAATTTGTGAATGTAGGTGTGTGTGTGTGTGTGTGTGTGTGTGTGTGTGTGTGTGTGTTTGTATAGCGTTCGTCCTTATGCAAATGAGACATGTATGAATTATATTTTTTGCTGCAAGAACAAAGGGTAGTGTCTAGTTTTATACATATTGAGTTATTTTTTGCTGATAGGTATAGTTATTAAACTCAAACACGAGGAAATTATACCAATCAAAACAGACCTAAGAGACAAAACAACAAGAATTAATATATGTCAATAACACAGAGTATAACGACCTGTGCCTATATTCACACCAAACTCCAACTACCAATAAAAACATTGTCCTTACAGGAAAATTAAACTAAATGCTTGTCTACCATTACAGAGGGCCTCCCGCAATGAAAGGAAAATTAAACTAAATGCTTGTCTACCATTACAGAGGGCCTCCCGCAATGAAATCAGCACGAGCTAACCCCAGGACGGCTCGCAACGACAATAAAAAGACTACACCTGCCAATCGCAATGCAACCTCTTCACAACGAAAAACCTCCGATGTTAGGAATCCTAAAAATGCAACAAATAAAGCACATAGCGGTATGTATACCTTGAACTATATATATATATTACTAATTTTCAGTCAATTTATGTCATAAAATGTGTTGTTAAATGCAAACGTTGGAATTTTGGAAATGACTGGACTAAAACGGATATAATTTTTGCTTAAGAACTTTGAGAATTGTTTATTGCTTACCATCAGGTGATCCGCCTGCTCGTTTACCGGCTTATGCCATAAAAAAATTGAAAATGCAAGGACTTGAAATGATGAATTTCAAGGGACTTTTGGGGTAGACCTAAGGATAATTTTGTGTATTTATTTATTACTTTCCTGTTATACTGAATTTAATGTCGACAGATGAAGGTATAAGAATGCATGAATAATAGTTTGTAAAAAGACACTACAAGATATAAACTTAAGGTCCTCATTCCTTTGAGTTAGTTTCGGTGTCTCTTCTCAGAAAAGTCAGTTCGGAAGTATGGAACTCGATTACCTTTATTTTAATTACTTTATGACATCTGAGTTCTATTTAGCTAAAGTGCTAAAGCCAGTTTTTACCTCATTTACCATTCACTTAATGAACAAGTGAAGTTTTTAGTGTAGAATACGACTCTTCACTGAAATTATTACTCCTTCTGTATCCATAATTCTAGATTCCATAATAGAAAATGAATATGTACCTAACATTCTACTACAGAACGTAATCTGGTTAGAATTAGATGATTGTTTTACATAAATAACCACAGGAAGCCAATGTTGTTACTTGTTACATAATATTGCTTGTGGTTAGCGGTTGATCTGCTCCACACAAGTGCTAAATATATTTTACTACAACTTATTGCATTATACTATTGTTACATTTCGTAAAGAATTCTATCTGAATTCTTGGCAGATTTGCGGTTTAAGGCCGCAGATGGTTAAAAGAAGGTGACCTCTTTTATTGAGGATAACTCATTAGTTTAAAATAGGTAATATGAACAAAATGTAGCAGTTGTTTCTTAGAAAATATCATTTTTTACAACAGCTAAGGCCTTTTGCTTACTTTATAATACTACTACTGCAAGGAAACTGTATATCCTATCTATACAAAACATACATAATATTGTATTGTGCACGTAGAAAACTAGAATCATTCCTTCTACATACATCGAAGTCTCCTTTATAGGATTTCCTAGTGACAAGACACTCGTTACTATCACACGATTCAGTGACTTTAAAAGGACACTTACGTATTTAGATTATGTTTATTTACATACAGAAAAAAATCAATGTTCCGGTGTTTTCATGGTTGTATCTACTGTAGATCCTGGCTTACAGGAGTTGCAGCGGTTTTGGGAGGTTGTGGCGGGCTTGTCCCTTAAAAAAAATACAGAAAAGAATGTGTAAAGTAATGTGTTTCTATCTACACAAATATTTTACCTGAATGTGAAAGTTTAAAAGGATATTAGTTAATTAATCACGTCAAGACGACTGATCAGATTTATATGAAAATTGCCGAGGAACATAGTCTACAAAACTTCTTCTGCTCTTACTTACCTAGTAATATTAGAAATGCGAAAGTTTGTGAATTGTGTGTACACTTATTACTCAATCACGTAATTCAACAGCTGAAGGAGTCTGTATGAAATCTAGAACTAGAATCTAGGGGTAGATTATGGTCTGGAATATCATAATAAGCTATGTTTAACCCACGGGACAGCGGGCGAAGCCGTTGGTAGAAACCAGTATTTCATATAGGAAGTAAGTAGTCAATGCCGACAGAAATAGATATACACGATCAAGAATCAATGTTTACTAATTATTCTAATTAGATACTATTATGGATGTATTTGTATGCGTACCATGATCCTTCGTGCTCCACGGTATAACCCTTACATAAAGGATTCCATGGTATTTTGTAATTTAATCGCAAATCTAGTTTTATGTTCGTTTGAGGATCGCATAGAAAGTGTATTTTATTTTATATTTCTTGCTCATATGAACAAAGGTGGACTTTTTGCTTTTTTTTATGGCATAAGCCGGTAAACGAGCAGACGGATTACCTGATGGTAAGCTATCGGCGTCACCCATGGACACCTGGAACACCAGAGGCGTTACAAGTGCGTTACCAGCCTTTTGGGGATTAGGAGTTTGAGGATCGTTGGGGATTCAGGGATTGGGGAGATTGGGGAAGGGGAGGGTACTTGGGCCTCAGGTAACCTCACTCACACGAATAACACATGGCAAGCGTTGCTTCACGTCGGTTTTCTATGAGGCCGTGGTATCACTCCGGTCGAGCCGGCCCATTCGTGCTGAAGCATGGCTCTCCCACACTTAAAATTAAGAACTGCCTTAAGAATTCTCAGACAGGACATGGTGTAATTTTTTGCCAACGACATTCAATATTAACTCCCTTTTTACCATGCAGTAATGGTACAGTCCCATTTAAATAAGGCGTGAAAAAATATATTTTATCAAAGATAAACTACACTATACAATAATAACTTTATATCGCTTCAAAGGCAACTAACTACCTAATCTTTAAAGTAACATAGTCTTGTCAAAAACCAATTTTGCCTTAGTGTATTTTACCTGTGTCAATATAAGTTACATCAACATTTAATGGATCTTTGCTCAGTGTTGCCGTAAAACGTGCTCAGTTGCTCACCGCGGCACAGTTCCATAAAAAATGTACACAAGGCGATAGGACAAGTACAAAAACCTTTGTACGCAGTGCAGGTTTAAGATCAGAAGGTTGATACGCATCTTCTAATTTGAGTATTGAGATGAGAGCTAGGTGTGAGCTGATGATGGTAGGTAACACAGAGTTTATTACACCGACTGTCTATTTGTTCCTTAGGAAAGTATGAGGCTCATACTTTTTTTTTAAGGGGGGAAAATCATCGAATGACTGCTCCCGCCTGGGTGAGGCGGGACGTAGTGCCTCTTTTGCGCTTCGAGCCGGAGCCCCGGTAACCCCATAGGATATCCGCGACTCCGAATCGGCTTGAGGCTCATACTAGGTTATCAATTCGAACTGTATATATGTAATATTTTCAGAACTGCGCCCATTTTGTTACTAAAGTCAAAAGAGGTTTTGTTTGAGCTCGTTTAAATGTAACGAATTCCATTAAAAATCAAATGAAGTTAGTGTTTAATATTAGAAGTTAATTGATTTACAAATAAATTAAATTTTGTGTAGAATAACATTGCATCCTGCTTTTATTTAACTCCTGAAGGGGGTAAACCATTGTCCTTTTCCCATGTTAAAGGATGTGAGCTTATTTTTGACAAGTAAAATAGTTTTGTGTGTAATACACCTTCTTTCAATCATTTTTTTGTATGGTAGGTTTATAATAACTTTAAGGGATAATATAAAATGTTCGCTCACGTACACTGCACAGAGATTTTGCAATAATATTACACTTATTGTGTATAGCTCTTTACAATTTTATTTATAGCCGTGTCATAAATCGCTGTGTTATTGTTACGCCATTCTGTAATTAAGAAATGATATTTTATCTTGATTAGAAGGCAAGTTTTATAATATTAAGCTCTTGTTTGAATGAATTGTATGTAAGAATTCGAGAAATAAGAGCCTGACTTTTTAATAGCAATTTGAATAAGGTGTAAGGTATTAAAATAAGTATCCATTTTAGTTATAGTGAAGGATAACTGAGTTAGATGAGGAATATGGCAATAGGCTCACCCCCTATTAATGGGAGTCATAACATAAATAATGAAAAGTAGGTGTTAAATTGTACAGTGGTACTAAGTGCTGTAATTTGCACCTCTGCCTACCCCTTTGGGGATCAAAAGGCGTAATGTGATATGTTTATTAATAGTAAAGAATTTTTTCAGAGGAGAGACATTGAGTTTAAAAAGTTGGTAATTAGAGATATTTCTCAATATCAATTCCTATGAAATAATGTACCTATGTATATTCCAAGCGTGTATAAAAAACGAATTCTTCTTTATAATACACACTTGGCGATCCAAACATAGCCCAGGCGTGGAGTCTCCCAAGTTTATGGTGATATTATATTGCATCAATTTCTCAAATTCTATCCTTCATGTTTTCCAGCAAAAACAAAGGATACAAGCAATAAAGAACACAGCAATAAGGACAAGCAAGACAGGGACAATAACAACGGTGATACTGATGATGAGAAACATAAGGACGAGGAGAGGAGGTTCGAGCCACCGTCAGCCGCTGATGGAGACCTGGTTGATATGCTCGGTGAGTGAAGAAGTTGTGTTAAGATGTCAGTGTTTGTGGAGTTGTGAATAAGTGTTTAAGGCTCCATTCATAAATACTTTTGGTTCAAGAAGGGTTTTACTGTTTTCATAAAAATCGCGAAAATTCTATTTTTGTAACGGCCGACCTAGAGGATATTTTTTTTTCAAGTATGGGTATAAGTATGGGGAAATTTGTAATGTATGTTTTTGATAATTGTAATAATTTTCAGCTTTATAGGAATAGATGTTTTTCACTGTAAGTTTTTGTTTTCGGATTGGACTAATTTCTTAGAATATACATATTTTTATTTGTCAATTTTGCGACATTATTCGAACTTTACACCCCAAGTGAGTATTTTATTTATCAATTTAATAATACAATATGTTGTTGTCCGTTACAGAGCGAGATATAGTACAAAAGAACCCCAACATCCGATGGGACGATATCGCTGACCTGGCAGAAGCCAAGCGACTGCTGGAGGAAGCCGTAGTCTTGCCCATGTGGATGCCCGACTTCTTTAAGGTAACTAAATCATGTATAAGTTACATATTACTTTCTTACTTGCTTGTTCTTCATTGATATATACTATTTCAAACAACAAATATCTTTATTAATCGACTAACATGCATTCACAATTTAAAATTGGGTTTATTTTAATTTTGACCATAGCAGGCAACAACAGTAACACATTTATAATAACAATGTGTATATTTGCAGGGCATCAGACGGCCGTGGAAGGGCGTCCTGATGGTGGGTCCCCCGGGCACGGGTAAGACGATGCTGGCGAAGGCAGTGGCCACGGAGTGCGGCACCACCTTCTTCAACGTATCCTCGTCTACGCTCACCTCCAAGTACCGCGGGGAGTCCGAGAAACTAGTCAGATTGTTATTTGAAATGGTAAGTGTTGTTTTATAGCAGTAAAGAGAAGTGGACAGTCGTGGTGTGCTCTATGAAGTAATCATTCTGCAATGGATGGAAGCAGACTGATGATGATGGAACATATTTAAGTCTTCCGATCTAAGTTTGTTCACCAATGTTATATTTTCAATGTTTTTATATTACTACGTCTGTAATAACATATTTACAAAGAAAGCATCACTTAGTTATATTCTATAAATACTTATTTAGTTTACTTTTTCATATTTTAGTCATACGAGCACATCAAATACTTATCTACTCTTTATCCCTTGGTGATAGGCAGAAACTAAGTGTCTATCTTTCAATATAAATGTTATGTATTTGTCTTGCAGGCCCGGTTCTACGCGCCGAGCACAATCTTCATAGACGAGATAGACTCGTTGTGCTCACGGCGCGGCTCGGACAGTGAGCACGAGGCATCGCGCCGCGTCAAGTCCGAGCTGCTCGTGCAGATGGACGGACTCGGGTCTGCTACGGATGAACCTGCTAAAGTAAGATATAGTAACATAGCAAGCTACAACTCCAAAAACTAGTTATGATTCAAGATAAGAGGGCTTAATACGAGTTTGTTTTACGTTTAACGAGATTGAAATGAGACCGCGTTCGGCGCTGATTGGTTGGTTCGTTGCACCCGTTCATTCAATTAGAGCGCCATAACACAGGATTATAATGGAAAAATGTGAGCACAAACACAGGCACTGTCTGATGCCTTACGCGGATGATACCCAACGCAATTGATACACATTATTGATTCGATAAGCTAGGTTAACTAAGTAGTTATTTCACTACCTCTATAATCAACATAATAAAGTTACTTGGATACTCATAACATCTTAAATGTCTCCAGGTAGTAATGGTGTTAGCAGCGACAAACTTTCCGTGGGACATAGACGAGGCGTTGCGGCGGCGGCTGGAGAAACGTATCTACATCCCACTGCCGACGCAGGAGGGCCGCGAGGCACTCCTCGGCATCAACCTCCGGGAGGTTAAACTAGACCCTGAGGTAGACCTCCGAGCTATCGCCAAGAAACTCGATGGCTACTCCGGTGCTGATATCACTAATGTCTGCCGGTATGCTTGTTTCAATGTTGTGTGTGATTGTTATTTCTTGTATATTATTGTAAGGGTGCTTTTGTATCCTGTAAGGTTTAAATAAGTGTTGAAAGAAAAATTAAGTATTTTGTGATCATGAAATATTTAAATGTTATAATAATTTTCCAGGGACGCATCAATGATGTCGATGCGACGCAAAATAGCTGGCCTAAAACCCGAGCAGATCAAACAACTTGCCAAGGAAGAACTCGACTTGCCGGTCACGAAGCAGGACTTCATGGAAGCGCTAGCCAAGTGCAACAAGTCCGTGTCCAAGGGAGACATTCAGAAGTACCTCTCCTGGATGGCAGAGTTCGGCTCCTCCTGATTGTAGCGCTAGCGGCGCGACATCACCGTCCTGAGACACATCGCAGCACGACGTGTTCACACGTAACAAGCTTCTATCTCGAACGTCGCTCCACACGAAACACGTTCCTTATAGAAACTTTACAAACACGAAAAATTGCCTTAAACTCAATGTTATAAAATATTTAAGTTAACGAAGTAACATTCAGACTGTTGCAGTATTAATACGGAAAGTATAAAATTGATAGTGGCATATCGAAATTGATAATATTATATAAGTGAGAAATCATCTATTGACAGTAGAGTGAAACATTCCGGTTTTCAAATAATATTGTAAATACGCTTCTAACTCTACTAATTGCTGGCATTTTATTGATAACTTTCAAGACGATATATTTATACAAATCGTGATCATAATTAACTTGAACATTGTATAAAGCACAATAAAATACTTCGTTCCATGTACATATTAAATTTATGAATTACTAACTGCATACAATCGAGCTTACCAAGCAAGATCTGGCATCACATTATTATTATTCATTATGTTATCCCAAAAATTAAGACCCGTGATCTTTGTACTTAAATTAGGTTAAATTTGAGATTTGTTTTATACTTAGATAATAGATTTATGCCATAACTAATTTATGTGTACTTTTATATATTTTTAATTAAAATGCTATATTACGTTATTTTATGAAATGATGAGATATATATATTTGGCATTTATATTATAGAATTTCGCTCAATTAAAATTAGCATGTTCCCGTGTGATTATGTTGCGAGGTGTTTAGATATAAATATTTCCTCAAGAAGCCACATTACCACCTCTTTGAGTGAACCTTCATATTTTATTACGAGACGTACTGTTAATAAATGTAAAGTAGCAATAGAATCTTGTGTTCATACAGGTACTAAACAATTGAAATGGAACATTATATTCGGTATTATAACATTGGTGAAGATAACATATTTTTACAAACAAAGTAACAAAACTTGTGTAACGAAGACATGAAAATAAATCAAATTTTAAAATGAGCTCTGTGTTTGTTATTATGTCCTTCACTACTGCACCGTCGGTGCGGTGGCTGGGCAACCGTCTGCCATGCAACGTGTCGTTGGTTCGATTTCCGCACGGTGTAAATGCATCCACGACACGGGAGAAAATGTGGGGATACGTTTATATTTTAAACTAAACAATTTTACATTTCTTAAGATCAAGATCTCATAGTAGACTATTATGAATAAACATAAAAACTCAATACTGAGTTCATTCTCAGTCAAAAAGACTTGTGAAATGGGTCCGACTCTAAGGAGGAGTTGGCTCGGTTGGGGCAGTTTTTAGTCAGTAAGAGACTGACTCTCGCCTCCCCCGATCTCGAGAGCGCGAGAGGAGTCTTTCAGTGATTTTATCTCCCAAAAAAGAAGTCATCCCGTCTTACTCAATAGAGAACCGTATTTTTTTAAATATTTTATGACGACACTACTCATTGCAAAAAGTGTCATAATCAAAGCAACTCTACTGCAACAATTTTAAAATGTGTACGATGGAAGTACAGTGCGATTGGTTTTGTAATGAAAGGTTCTATTATTACATTATTACTAGCGAAATCCTAGTCAGCGTTAAGAATGAATATCGGCTCAATCTAGAATCTTCTCATTTTAGGAAGTCAGTTAAAAAAACAATATGGCCCGAAATCGAGCTTCAATAAAGTGGTGGGCATCAACTGGCCCGTAAGTGGCCGTAAGTATCACGTATCGCGTAGCAGTGTAAATAATTAGACTTATTTATATAAATGTTTCAAATTAAAGAAAAAACTAAATACCGAAGTGAAACTCGACTAAAATATCAGTATAGATTTTGGTCAATGATGTCAATTGTCAATGCTTTGCTTCGTGCGTCAGACTAGTTTTCATAGACAAGACTCTACAAATCGCTAAAACACATTTAGGTTCAATTTCAGACTATTACTATCAGTACATAATTACTTATTATTGTTATAAAGTTAGTCAATTTGTGAAAGATAGTTTGTTTATTCGATTACATTTACAATAATAATTGTAACCGTGATTATCTTCAATGATAATCTACTATATATAAATTCCAATCACTCTCTATGCGTCATTTTTATTCTTATGTTGGTATAAGACAGGAAATCAAATTTTAAATTCGATCTTTTATATTTTAGAAAAGAGTTAAATACTCGCGTATATCTACATAAACAAATTTAAATAAAATAGTAATGTTGAATAAATTTTAATTGTTTTCACCATTATAGAAATTATCTGGAAGTAAAAAAAGATCTTGGTTGATTGAAATGAATATAGCAACAAAAGATTGGCGCCAGCGGAACTTGTCACATTGTAGCATGTTTTATGTTGGTACCGCCGTAGTAACTACGTGGTCGCAATAGTACAAAAATGTAAACATGCACAGATAATTTTGGGTTATTTTTCTCCAATTAGTGTACTATTAGCTAATTATTTAGTTTAATTATAACTAAAAAAATATCTAGAAAATTAATTAGGGTTAGTTTAAGCTATCTGTGGTAAAAGTTTCATTAAAAATATTTTTTTGTAACCGGAGTGAACATAGGCAGAAGCGTCGTCAAGCGCAGAATTTCAAGTCCGTAATGGCGGACGCTAATAATTTTGGAAGTTTCGTGATTCTATTGTTCTGTTTTTAAGGATTTTACTTGGTTGTGGGTTTGGGAATGAGTTTTGTCATAAGTGAACGTATACGGAGTGTTAATATCGTGATAGTGATATGAAATGTTCAGTTATAGCGTGACAAAAGCGCCTTCTAGATATGTAACCTTTTCCCTAACCTCGTTTACGCCAATGGAGTAGATATGTGATCGATGTGTGTGCGTCGGTGAACGATAATTCGTCCGTTTCGCGTTACAATTTGTGTATAGTTAATCTTCTTGTTAGTGATGGAAGTGTCCGCGTCGCGGTTTTGCAATCCGACGCCCGATTCCGATGTAACGTAAGCGAGCCGGTCGATCGCCAGCGCGAGTGTAAGCAGGGACGGCCGTTGCCAGCCGAACATGGCTGCGACGCAGGCAGAGTCTCAGCGTAGCGAAGTAAACGTTGAGCAGAATCCATCTGAGCAGCTCAGTGAATCTCGGAACGCTTTATTGCAAAACGGCACCGACAAGTCCGTCGGGCGCGTTCCGCCCGATGGCGTCGTGAACACAAAGAGCAAATCGCCGATGTCGGCCGAACCGGGGCAGCCACGCGACAGTGGCGAGGCGCCCGGCCACGACCGAGGCGTAGACAGGCCAGTGACGGACCAGTACGGCCAGTATAGATACCCAGAAGGCGCGGATCCTTATTACGCGCCACGGCCAGGTTTTCCCGGCAAACCGCGACCTCCGCCGCAGCAGCCGCGATTTTTCCCGGTACAAGCGGTGTCGCAGGCACCTGGCCCCACGCCCACGCTGAATTCGTTATTGCAATCGAGCGGGGCGCCGCCACACCGCTACCCTAACAGTTATGAGCAGCCGCCGGCGGGCTATGGCCCGGCACCCGGCTGGCCTCAGCACAGGCCTATGCCGCCTTACAACCCTCAAGGAAGCCCATATAGAAATTCTACGGTAAGTCACTTTCTTATTTAATAGAAAATGTGAAATGGTTCCATAAGCTTTGATATTTCTGATTTCACACTTGATGTACATGTTTTCCAAGGAACCAAATTAAACCAAAACGAATGAAAAACAACTTTCCAGTATGTTGAAAACTATACAATCAAATTAATGTAATAGATAGATCTTCGTATGGGTTGTATCGATAAAATTTGGTTTTTATAGAATTCAAATTAATGTTAAGTTACAAAATGTAATGTTTTAACTCTTAAGTATTGTAATCCCAAAATAGTAAAAATTTCTTATTAGTTCACTGAAAGTTATAGCTTTAATAATCTTATTATGACTCTCATTGATCTAGGAGTGTGAATCATTATGACTAGATAATGGGTTTTCTTTCCCAAGAAAGGAAATATTATTATTTTGAAATTCTTAAATACGAGGCATTGTTGTTTTATGCTTCCTGACATTTATAAGATAGGTATTCAATCTATGTGAAACTAAAAACTAACTAATCATCACTAGAAATGCTTATTTTTTGAACCAATATGTAGTTATTGTTACTTCAAAGTCATGAATTTATCGTATATCATCATGCTGGAAACTGATGATTCCACACAATATTTGAAATGTATGTATGTATATTTGAAAGAAATATTGTAAATTTTATTAATTAATTACTAACTATACCAAATGCATATTATACCAGGATTGGTGTAGTTTATACGCTTCCTGAAGGTACATAAACTTGGCAAGACCATAGATTCTAATTGATTTCAGAGTTTCAGCTTCTAATATACCCATGAAAGTATCAATGAATCAACTAAAGCAATTTTAGCTGATTCATATTTTTATGATCCGAACATTCATTCAAAATTATAGGAATTTCTAGGAACAACAAAACACGAAACAATACATTGAATAGATCTATCTGTTATACATACTGTCAGAACAACATAGCTGTCTTTTTTTTTCTTAGTTTCCTATAATTTCTAGATTATATTGTCAGTTAGACAAGTGACTAGTGGCTGTAGTAATAACCATAAACCTGACAATTACTTGAATACCAGAGAGTTTACATCTCTTGTCTTTTAATAGTCCGTCAATTGTTTTGATATCTATGATAATAGGAATGTTTCTTAGGTTCTTGTGCAAGTTTTGTGTATAAAAATCAGGTTCCCTTGACCCTTGACTTTTTTGGTGAAATCATTGATCAATAAATTAAATCATTTTATAACAAAATAATCAGAACCCTTCAAATTGGTTCAATTATAGCTTTTTCAGGACATGATTTTGATTATAATCAAAGCCATAGCCCTCATCATAGCCCAAAGCTGTCCACTGATTGACTATAGGGAAAGGATCTCATCTGCATGGGTTTGCCTAATCTCCGCACTTATTATATTAAAAAAATTATAATTATTGATTCAAATCCAGCAAAGCTTAATTTGCTGTAATGTAGTGTGTATTGACACCAACGCTCATGTATGGTAGTGAATCATGGGTGTCGCAGAAGAAGCATGAAAGCAGAAAAAGGATTAATGCGGTGGAAATGAGAACCCTGAGCCCTAGTGTTATTAGAAAAAGGTGTGGATTGACAGATGATGTAATGATAAGCATTGAAAAGGCAATGTTACGCTGGTTTGGACATGTAGAAAAGATGAAGTAACGAAAGAAGTACTTATACAGAGCGGATATGAATGGGGCCGTCAGTAAAGGGCGCCTTAGATAGTTACATACTGACCAAATTGGTGATATATCTAAAGAAGGGCCAAATTAAAAGTACCCTAGAGAGAGAGAGAAAGAGGTATGTAGGAATTGAAGCAATTGGCATTCCATAGTCTCTGCCTACCCCACGGGAGCCAGGTGTGAAGTATGTATGGTACAAATTGTTTAGTTCAAAGAATTAATATAACCTAGAATAATTAAAATGTATGTATGTAAAAAGTAAAAATAAGTTTCTAACTCGATTCCTATTCTTTATTGTGTTAATCAAAAGATCACAATGTTCAAAGAGAAAGATAGGTATGTATAATTTTTTTTTTAATACTAGAAGACATTATTGTTTTCTTATATTTTATTGACCTTAGCATGATTGTATAGATTTCAATATTGTAGTAGTGCATCTTTTGATTCCGGAACAAGAATTTGCAACCCTTTTTTTAATTAGGATGCTTTCCTATTAACTTCTAAATTCACGATTACAAAAAATTCACAACATTTGTTCATACAAAAGTAGTCCCTAAATATTGGAAATAAGGTCTATAATGTAATGGGTGGAGATGGCTACCGATGATCGCTCAGGGATGTAGAAGTAAATCAGATTCTGTACTTTTAGTAAGAACTACAATACAATTAGTGACAAAGATAATTTAAAACCTAATTTATTCCTAAAACAATGGCTTCAACATATTCATATAAAATTTATCTGTGATGTCCCATAACATCATGTCATACACTCTAGTTTACATAATAAATAATAATGATAAAGTTCTAATAAACATTTAATACTTTTTTCCTATTTTATTTATAGTTCTAAACCTTTAATATTGTGTTTTGTCTAAAGATTATGGCAAATCCTCAGAGGAGGTCTATAATGAATTGTCATATCTATTGTTCTTGTTAATGATGAAAACTTTTCGTCTGTAGAATCGCCAGCACATCAAACAACCTGAAATCTAATAAATGCGAGAGCCATACCACTACCATACCATACCTCTGTATGGGACTGGCTCGGTCAGCGTGATACCACAACCTCATTGAAAACCGGCTTGAAACAACATTTGAGTTGATTTACGTCGTGTGAGTGAGGTTACCAATGCCCAAACAGCACCCCTCCATTTCCAATCCTCAAAAGGCAGGCAACACACTTGTAACTCCTTCCTCTAGAGTTGAGGGTGCCCATGGGTGGCATAATGCTTATCATCAGGTGATGTGTCTGCTATACCAGGGATGGCATGGGAGCAGTCATTCGATGATTTTCCCCCCTTAAAAAAAAATACCAGGTATGGCAAACCATCGTTCGCCATCTCTGTCCTATACCATGTAAATCGCTCTGAGGACACGGTGGAACACACAGTGGGGGAATGCCCTGCGTGGACTGAGCACCGCCGTGCCCTCAGGGAAGTGATCGGCGATGGCGACCCTACTTTCTCCTCCTCCTTTTACGAAGTAGTTATGCTAGCCAAGGAGGAGGCGGGACGCGTGAGGCAGCGAAGCGCTGCCTCCTCGCAACCCAGCCATCGCGAAGGACACACCGGGCGTCGGAGCTCGCGCGACGATCTCCGGCCACCGTAAGCGCGGGCCTGCGGACGGCGTGCATGGGTGGCTCCCCGTCCGACCAGAAACAGACCCGAGCGTACGGCGCGTCGCGTTCCGCGCGCGCCTCAAAGAGCCATCAGACCACCACAGATGGGACCCAACAGGGCCGATACCGATTCGGAGTCGCGGAGAACCTAACGGGTTACCGGGGCTCCGGCTCGACGTGCAGGAGAAGGAACGGGGTGGTTTTTAGTCAGTAAGAGTCTGTCACTCCCTCCCGCCTCACCCAGGCGGTAGCAGTCATTCGATGATTTTCCCCTCTGAAAAAAAATATACCATGTAAATACTGAAAAACAAAATCTATCAAAGAATGTAGACAGATTGGAGTAGCTTGATGAGCTGCCATTACATTACTTTTGCGAATGCATGGCTACCTAATTGTGATTAACTTTTTGAAAACTTTTGAAAGTAGTTTCTACAACAAGAACTTTAAAGTTTTGCTGATAGGTCAATAAACCTTACAAAAACTACCAAGACAATTATTTGGTAAAATACGAAATTGCATTTTTTTTAAAGAGTAGGCAAATTATATTGTTCTAAAAGAATTATATTCGTTCATTAATGGTCACAAACACATCTGATAAGCTCTGGAATTGATGAACACGTAAATACCGTAATACGTAAATTACCGTAAATACGTAAATTACCTATTATGGATCTTGATTTTCGAAATTACATTTTATGATGTTCGCTGATCTACAGCTGTGTAGCTTAGCACAAAAAATGTATACTGGTACCCTGGAATTGGGACAATTAGTTTTGTTGAACCGCCAAACCATCGGTTCAGCAGCTGTAGCCAAATGCCATTTAGCGCTTGTCTACTTGTAGAGTAGAAAACTAAATTATATGGAATTGACGTAAATTTTGTCAGTGTTATCCCCATACATTTTGATTTCTATTCTCTCTGTAGACAAGCGTTTAAGCGGCGTTTGGCTACAGAGAGAGTAGAAATCAATCAAATCAAAGGCACTGATTTTTATACCAACATTTATGGCAGTCTTTAACAATGTCTTCTTTTTCAACATCTCTGATAATGCGTTTAATAAGGAATGTCGTATCGCCCCCAAGTTGTGCCATATGAAGGTTAGATGCTAAGTGCTGTACTTAACCTGATTGGGAATAGACCACCTCCTGCGGCGCAGCGGTTAACATGGTAAATAACCAAAGCACTATCGACTACACTCCCCATACTTAGAGATTGTAAAATTTGTTTGTCTGCTTGTATTACAAAAAAAAAATCAATAAAAATGTACACGATAGTACTAAAAGGTTTCAATTTTCGAGTAAAGTCAGGAAGTTCGCGTTTGGTCTAATAGGAGGACAATGTAAATTGTATCGCAAATCCAAGCCGTATCGGTTTCTGTACTAAATCGGGATCCGAATCGAAGGACTAATTTATCTTTGGTGTACTGTGATCGCGTCAGAATAGCGTAAAAACATCCAGTTTTCGCAATAATTTATTTTAAACTTAACCTACAAAAGATAAAGAAGACCCAAGTCCTGGAAGAACACCAAAATACCAATAATGTTCTTTTAATTATTGTATTCAGGTTTTTATTAAATGCCCTTTAGACTTCTAGCCTTCATCCACGTGCACGGCACATGATCTCGCTGGTAAAACCACGTGGATCGTTGATTGCGCACGCGACTTTTTTTGCGAAACGAACATGGTCTTCAGACTTGTTGACTCAAGCCTATTTATGCCTTGTCGCTAACTGCTTGTATAACTTAACTCCGAGTTGTACTTGCTTATAGATAATATGTACTATAGAAAACATTACTTTTTAATATTTTTTTAGATACCTTTGGAACTTTCGTAACTTAATATTTATCCTTTAATTTAGGCAACTGAGATCCGTAATATAACAATAAACTACCAATATAGTAAATTTTTCTACACTTCAAAATAGACTAGATTCACAAAATGATGGCGTCATGTTTCGCTGGCTAGTGTCGTCTATTCATAGTTGCACCTCACTTTTCGGCCATAACTATTCCACCAGATAGATTTCCATTTCTTGAGTTGGGATTAAAAACACACTACGAACGACATGGAGATTATATTGTGGAGTAACTGCAAATTATGTGTATATAGTTCAGTTTGTCATCATTTACATGTAAACCACGACGAACTCTAAATAAACTATCTGCGTCTCAGGTATTTCTGGACGCAGCAGCATATTGGGTTCTACCAGCGATATAGCGCACTGAACTTTTTGTAAACATGTTTGTAACATTAAATTAGGAGTTATGAATATCCTAATTGTTAAGGATTAGTGTGTTTGACACGCCTACTACCGATCTGTTACATTTCTGTGTAGCAAAAAAGGTCACAAACAATAATCAGACTAACATTATTTCCGTTAAAGTGGAACACAAAGGCAAGCGATCCACTGCCTGTTGGCGTCAGCAGCGTGTCGGTTGTCAGACGCAAAAAGGAAAAAAGTACGTAGGAATAACAAAGCGAGCCCGCCGCTGTTAGTAGATATAAAAACGAAAGCGCACGGCGATAGTGAAAGTTTGATGTGTAGGCAAATATTACTCGGCTCCAGGAGGAGATTTGCGCGTTTGCCTCTCGGTTCAAAAACACGCTAAAGGGTAGTGAAACGCGAGGCTTCGCTGCCGATCCACTGCCGCTCCCCCTACATACATTATGTAGAAGCAACGGCATCTGGACGTGTGTTTGACGGAATCAACGTGAATGGAACTTGACGTGTGACACGTGTATCTATCTGGCTTGACGTGAAGTTTGAAAGGCTTTTGCTTTTCTCTATCAGCTACATTCGCTTCCACTTTTCCATTCTTTTTGTGCAAAAGAAAGTGACTAAACATTTTGCTCGTAAATTGATAGCTGATTATCCACAGATTTCTACATAGAACATTTTGCAAATGGCAGGTAGAGAAATGGGCAATATAAGATGCATGTTTTTAGTCGTTGTCAAGTTTTTTGGATTGGACATACAATTTCACATAACTGATGAAAATCATACGTTAAGTACAAGTCTTCACTTTTATTGTATTTACCTGAATTTCTATCGGGTACATCACACCGTGGATGACGCAGCCAAACTAGATTTCCACAGAAGCGTCCAGGCTACAACGAAGGTCCTTCTGGAAACTGTAATCAGACTGCAATTGACTGGATCGATGTAGTTTGTCAATTGGATTGTTTTGATGCTCTTCGTATTTCTGATTGATGTGCTTTAGTGTAATGCACAAGGGAAGCAGTGTTACCCGTCAAATGTAGCACATGCTATAACGTAGTGTTGTTTGTGGTATTTCACAACCGGCGGCTATAAAACAATGCATCGAGCACGTGCCTGTTTACACTTTCGAGTTCACATTCAAGGTCGTACGCATTTGTAAGGATGTACCCGTGTAGGCTGGCCATTGAACAAATACCGGTTACGTAACAATGTCCCACTTCCCACGATATGCACGTTCTTCCGTCCGTCACGGCCTTTTACAATTAGACGATTTATTATTTATGGACGTGCTGCATCGCCTACTTTGCGCGAGACGTCACTCTGTTTGGTATCGATTTCTAGTAGTTTATGCTACTGTTTTTGTTCCTTTGGGTAATCGTACTCACTTTGAATGTTTACTCGCAGTTTCAAGTATGTACATATTAATTGTACAAATTGAAGACAATATGAAGTATTGGAAACTTGAGGATAACTCATTGATTTAACTGTGAGATCTCCTAGTTCATTGAGAACTTAACGCCATACACTGAATCACTGACGGGTATTGTCAACGAAATCGCTATGACGTTACGCTGATTATTTATGAATGGCTCAAATAGGCAAGCATTGTGGAATTAGTCATTTATCTCGGCATGTTGTTTACCCACAATCGTGTTAGATAGTTGTCGATAAGGAGACACGTGGTTGCGGGGTCGACGACCCGACATACTCGTGCTCGCCGACAGCTTGGTAATAATAATAAAATGTTTCCGTGCGACTGGTTCAAGGGCGAGCCGCTGATATCGGCGCTCGCTATATTTAGATTTAGCTGTGTGTGATGTGGCTATGTGTGTGTTGTCTACATACACAATTGTCTTGCATCTGGTATCCTTCGATGTGTTCGCTCTTGTCTATGCATCATCTGTTTCTACATTGGAGATATTCTAACTAGTTACGAGTTAGACTTACTTACGTTGTCTCGATCGAAACAATATTTGGTTCCTTCGGATGTATAGTAAGTGCTTATGTGCTTGCTCATGTATAATTTTCTCATATTCGACGCACCACTGTGCATTGAAACTTGCAATGTTTATTGATCCGCAAAAGTTAATTGCTAAATGTTGGTATTGTATAAAGCATGATGGCTTTTCAACTGCCACCTCCAACCCGTCTGCTAAGCATAAAGATTGTGGCAAACTTTCTGGTTCTATTATGTTGGAGACGTCAATAGACCAGTAACGGCTGTTTGTGATCGCGAGAAGGTTGTTAATTTTTATTGTACCTATATGTTAGATCGACCTAGTCAGATTGCAATGTTTAGATTCACCCCATTTAAAAAAATGCACATTTAATAGTTATTAAAATAAAATACACTTCGGTGAATGCCGAAATGACTGAATCTTTGTAACGCAACTGTGAGGTAGCCAATTCTCAGTTTGTTAAGTTATAATAAGTGCGTGGATTGAACTGCACTAATTAATGAAATTCTAAAATCACGTATTTTGAATAACCGCCAAATAATAACAGTTTTCAGGATTAATTATGTTTATCTGTTGCCTAATGGTCGTATCTATTCTCTCGTATTTAGGGCAATACATGGCGGTTCTGTGCGTAGTTGCAGCCCGAGTAAATTTCGCTCTCACTTTCGTATCGCAATAGCGGCGGTGTGTACATGAAAACGAGATGAATGGGCCGACGGAGACCGTTCATTCTGAGTCCGTGATGTGGATTTCGTAAAATCAATGCGAGCCGTCTCGGACCCGCGTGCCTTTCGATAATCGTGTCATTGTGCTGTGCTTGGATAATGGGTACGACCTCGATCGTCTACCGCATAGGGTCAATGTACGCTTAACTGCCCTCTATTAAAATTTCACTTAGCATGTGCCAATTTTGATTCAAACAACGAGCTGCAATGACCTTTACACAATGTTTAAATTTTATTGTTTATTGATGATGTGCGCAAATGTTTTGTCTTGATCGTATCATCACTCTATGCCATTTGGCAACACTAATTTCTGATTAAAAGAATGCCCGAACTATGAATGAAACTGTAGATAAAATTTGTCAAGCCTGCGTCGCACCTGAGAGTGGTGGCGCAACAACTTGCACCTTACTCCGCGACGTATCGGCAACAAAAACGTCAGCCGTCACGCGGCTTGCATTCATTCATACAATATGTTGAATGTTGTAATGGGGTCGTTAAACCGTGGTGACGTCACGTAATTGCCAGCTCCCTTCGCCGGTCGCCGGTTGAAATCAAAACGTCGGATTAATAACAAGGGAGGTCTGTGTAGGTCAAGCACATTATCACTTCGGTTTGTGTGCGTGACAACCAGAGTGACGTGCTCTCTAATTACTGGAACTGTAGATTAGCAAGCCAGACATATTCATTGTGATTCTAGTGTAATCAACGTTAATTAATTTTGCGTCTACTGAAATTGTATTTGCAAATGGGTTACATTAAACTACGACGCCAAACGATTCACCGTGAAACAGTTTCAAGATCTACGAATTTCGTTCCCACAAAACAGTTTTACGAGCAAAATTTTATAAACCAAACGTTAGCCAACATTAATGATGCAAACAATGTTACGTAACATCGATAAATGTGTATACTTGTTCGTATGTGAAAGGGGCCATTGCCAAGGACTGAGTCTGAGCGCAGCCGGAAAGGTAAATGACTTCCATACCTATACGTACGTATACATATACAGTATATTCATGTATGTTTAGATACCTACAACACGCGACGTATGTAAAAAGATTATGGCCAGGATTCATGTTTATTACGAGTGCCATTATCAAACAACGTTATGCCGATTTAGAAGTCTATAAAAAGATGTTATTGTTCTACTTTTTATGTTTATTGTTTTTGAAGTTAAAGTAAGCGCGTTCTTTAGGAACTGAGAGCGATAAACTTTGGCGATATCAAACAACGTAAAAGTAAAACAGTTACTAAAATCGTTTTTATAGTTGAATACTGCAAAAAAACGCCGACATTTGTTTTGTTAAATATTAGTTTCCATGTTTGTTTTAAGGATCTGCATTTTAGGAAACCATGATTCACATAACATCTATTAAAAATATTAGTTGATACTCAGAATTATAGATATACATACTTTTGATAAGTTTTATTGCAACGCTCCATTTCGTCGTAAATCTCAACCTGAATGATGATTAATTTCTCAAAGATGCCTTATCCACATCGAAGTGGTATTTTCTTAATCTGATGTGTCAGTACTTTCGTAAAGCGGGGCACGTGCCTATACATTGTAGTATGTATTAAAAGGTCACGACCGCCACTCTTATGTACCTACTCTAGATACTATGTACCTAAAGGGAGTTCTTTATTGAGCCGTCTTGGGTGGGAAAGGGGCCCCCTTATTAGGTCAGTAACACTTGTGATCGTTTGTTTACATTCCTAATTATATCAATGTAAATGTTACGTAACTTTTAAGTGTTCCTATTATTTGGGATTGCTGTTTGGAGTTTTGGTGCGAACTTTAGTATAATGAAATGACAATAGCAATTTGAAATTGCCACATTCATGTCGTACCAAACATAGTTGTGAGAATGAGATTATTTCATATTTCTTGAGTACAAAAGTTAGTATGTGGACAAACACTTGAAATTCACCCTAAACAAGGGGCGCTCTACAGATTTCACCCCAGACCACACGCGAGTAGTAGTTGCGGGTTGCAGTGGGACGGATCAAATATGTTAAGTCCACAATAGCATTTCTTGTGGTGCATGTAAATGTTTACTTGTCTAAGATCGCGGTGCAGGCCACCTGTTGCCCAACCGCCGTGGCACCTAGTTAGAGTTACCGCGAGCTTGACATTCACGGGGGCTCGTGACGGCGCGGACCGAAATAACTTGCCGTAACCGACCGCATAACACGACGTAATGCTCTTTCTATTTATAGAGTCTTATAATTAAATACAGACATTCGTATTTGCCTTCCGCTAGTCGGTGACGACAGAGTCGCCGACGCAAACGTGCGCGTTATCGTCCGCTTTAACCGCTGAAACAAGAACTTATTTGTTTACGGTTTTACATTTATTTGTAACCTTGTGAATGAAACTGTTGCCAAGTTGAATATTACAGAATGTAATAAAAATGTCTAATGACGTCTCGATCTTCATGCATTTCATAATTACAAAACATGGTTGTGACGGTGCTGTTATACTCATTTCAGATTAAACATATATTATGATCTAAGTACTTTTTGCGTACGCCCAAATTTTGTCAAAACGAATCAATCGGAAAGGAAAAACAGGGCTATTCAAACTAACTGTAAACCTACCTGTGTTGAGATTCCTGCAACTTTTATTCACGGCACGTGTGGTCGGAAGTAGAAACAGATGATTCGATGAATACGGTTTACGTGCCATTGTTGATACTCGACACGTATAAAAAGTGAACCGGTCAGTGAGCCTTTATCGTTCCTCACAGGAGCACGACGAAGATAATAATAATAACGGTAACAGTGAAACTCATTCATTTTCTTTTTCTGTTAACAATATAGTTATGGTTTGGCTTTTTTGTGTGGGTACGCAAAGGGATAGCCCGACGGCGTTTAATATGTAAAGGAAGGCAAGGTTACACGCACACATCTGCGTTGTGTCTGTGTAAGCAAGATGCGCTTGTAGTGGAGGGAATCCCCAACTTTTTACAAACACAATCAAAGTTATGTAATGTTTGCTCGTATCCGTCCGCGCACGCTGCCACTGCTGTTTGTACGAATGCCAATGTTATACATTACAGGCCTCTTGTATATTAGTCATAGGTCATTAACATCGCTGTTAAACGGTGTTTACTTTTTATACATAATAATATTGTTTCCTTGAGCTGTTTTAACAATTTGATTCACTATATGTTGACGTATTCTATTATGAAACTGTGTCGTCACTTGTCCATATTGTAGGAAGTTAACTACGTATAATTGTTACGAATAATTGCGAAATGGTTCGTGTAAGCGACAGTTTGTTTAAAATTGACTGCAGTAGCATTCTACTTACAGCATAGGATAATAAAAATGTTACAAGAATTTGACTGATCAATTCAGTTACACCTGATGATATAATTGAGACTTAAACAGTTAGAGAAAAACCAATTCAGATAAATGAACTCGTCTCAAATATGAGAAACATAATTAGGTCTTCATACAATAAAAAGGAAACCAAATAAAATGAAAAACAGAAGAGAAGAATTAGTGGTTTGAACCAGTTTGCTATTTTCTTATTTTAAGCAATTCTTATTAACTGTTGGATTTGTTGGCAATATCAACTGTGTCTGCAACTTCCTACATTAACTTTAAAAAGTGGGATCGGGTAAGAGAAATATAGGTTTGTTGTAAACTAAAAGTCTTGGGTGCATTGAAGCACCAAAACTTGCTTAAATGAAAGCAATAAACCTGCGATACCAACAAGAAATGAAATCACGCATAATTATGCAATTCTTTTCTTTCACTACCAAAAAAAGTACACCAACGAATTGCGCAAAACACAAAATGGCTCTCACACCAAACAACTTTCCACATGTGTAATCACCAAGTTGCACGTCCACGGGCTATTAAAGCCCTTCACCTGCATTCCCCACGTAGGCGCAAGGCATTATGGAACACGAAATGAACACTTTTCGGTAAGGAAAAACGAAAACAGTCTTGTCTGTACTGCGTTTTGGGTAATCGTTCAAAAATCTATTTGTAAAAAATAAAGATCTACCAGTTTTACTGTGTCTGAACTTTTCATACAGCTTTGAACTATAATTACATCAGCATTTCAAATCTATTCACAATCAATTTTACTTTCTTACAAAATGTTTCAATCATAACCATTTCAAATTGCTACCGGAGATTAGTTCCTATGACTCGATATTTCTTTGATAGAATCTGTAGGCGTTTGAATCGCAGAGGTTTGGCTTGTACATAACTGAATGGCAAATCTATTTTAAGAGAATCGCGCAAGACGTTAAATATTGCTATGAAATCTTAAAGATATTTATAGTTTCGTTAGTTCGACATTAGTCTATTCATAGGACGTTCACTTTATCAATTATAAATTAATGGCATATTGGTCGGCTCAGTATTGATTAACCCATCTTGTTCAGTGGGTGTCGATAAGGTACATTGTCCGTAGATGAATTAATTAGAATGGATTTTACTAATATTAAAGATTTAACCTAAACAGAAGTTCATTTCATTTGTTCCACATCACTGGTTTAGTATTTACTACTATCAACGAACTTTAGAAAATAACCACCAAAAACTCACAAAATATGTTGTAACTATGCAAGAGAAAAGTTTAGCATTAATTCTGTATACCATATAGGGCACCGAACTGTTCCACAAAGGAAAAGAAGAAAAAATAACAGGTAGATAATAGTTGTCTTCTTTATTACCATCTTGTATGTCCATGGCAATACCTGATAGTTGACAAAATTCTGCTTTGTTTAGTATTTGAAGTTGAGCAGCCATTCTTATTACACGCTATTGAAGGTTTTCATCATCAGATTAATTCAATTTTGTCAGTTAGGAAGATCCATTAAACTGAATTATTGTATCACCCAGGTCTCTACACTTACATTTCCATTCAATGTTTTAAAAGGCACCGAACAACCTTTTATGGCTGAAATTCAACTTCCCGCGACCGTATCCGTGGGAAGTTGAAATTTTCACGTCGCACGAATGCCGTCAGTTTAGTTATTTCCAGGAAGAAATAAAGTGGTTACGTAAAATTCTATGAAAACAGAACAGTGATCCTAGGATTGCCTTGTTTTTAGTTATTGTATAATAATAATGACTGCGTAATTCATTATGTGTTATAAGGTTAATGTTGTTTAGGCCGGTGGTAATGACATAATAGCGATGCAAGTGGGTGAGTGCAGTCGTGTCGACGAGCTGGATTGGAATCCGGTCACATTCCTAACGGCACTACACACTTGCACTGTCGCATTTGATGCACTTCGCGCGCTCCGCAATATCTACCATATTATCTCATTAAATTATGCCAATTAACTTGGTACACCGCATTTCGCACCACGCTGTCTCATACTAACTACTCGCCGGTAGAACTAGTCCTATGTTTAGATAGTCTCGTTTACCCAGTTACGGGAGTTTGAATTTAAAGTACCTGATTATTTATGACTGTTTAACCTACTAAGATCGCTATTTTAGATACTCACGAGATCCTTTTAATAACAACGATTACGATTTATCAAACGGCGTGTATTTACGCATTTATTTCAAACATCGGTGCACCGACCTAGTATCTATTGGCAGCTTGATAAAGTATTACATCAACATTCCTTATTCGTTAAAAGGTTTATAACATTTTAGTCATAAAGCTAAACAGCTGAGTTTACTACAGAAAGCGTTATTTTAATCATTGTGTTTCTTAGAACTGACCTACTTAGTTTATTTTTTGCGATCGCATAATCTTACAATCGTTTATTTCATATCTACTAACTTTCTCTCTCAAAACTGATCGTGAAAAAAGTATGATAGTCTTAAGTGAAATATGAAAAATAAATGAAATTAATTTCAGTTCAAACGATATTGACCTAAGCTTATTATAAAATAGGCCGCATACTTACTTATCATAAGATCAAATAAAGAAAACGCGAATTTCTATCTTAATTTTAAAATAAACTTCTCTCGTAGCATTTCAATTTATTGTTTATTTACTCGGTACGTACTCGGAAGCTACCTATATTTCATCCTCGAAACAGTTTCCACTGCTCGGATGCTTTCCGAGCTGCTTGCGAAAATGAAATACCTTTTACGTTACGTTTCGTTGTGGTTTACGTTTAGACTCTCGTATTTTCAACCCGCAACCTTAACGATTACAGAGCGGTTTTGTCTGTTTTGCTTTTCTGACTTGCGGTATTCAGGGATCCCTCGAGACTACAAAAAAACCTTTCATATCTCTAAATGAACTTTTCACGAGGCCCACAAAGGCTTTTGAGGCATTGGGTCACTGAGATTTTACTCGGGTTTCACTTATTGCATTATTACGTATATAGGACAGGCTTCCCCTTTCATCGTCTAAAGAACGTGGCCTACTTGTAACCTATTTCCTCAATATTGTTTTTGTATATTAATATTAATTTTTATACTTATTATCGAAGTTCTCATTATGTGGACATATGAAAACAAATAGAATAGGTGCGTGAAGAGGGCGGTGCGCGGGCTGCGCACCTACCCGCGGGTCAATTACTGCATAAATCAATACGGATGTCGCCCTATGCGGTGGCTCTTTGTTCCAGCCGACTGGAGATACGAGGCCCGTCTCGGCGGCTCCAGTTCTGTCCGGAAAACTCGCTGAGGTATCGCGGGGTCGGATGATTACTTATTAACGTAGGTGGAGGCTGGCTGGCGCGGGCGGGCCGCTGTGAGCTCGTCGTGCGATCGATGCCGAGGCGGCCAATGGCGCGCCGCCGCCCCCCGACGCCCGTACTCTGCGCAACCCTCACCACACCCCGCGCACGTCGCACCCCGGCATACCGCCCCCATAAATCATTGAATCCGCCATAAAACACCCCAATGTTCGTAAAAATGTAACTCTAATTGGCGAACACAAGTCTCATATCTCCTAGTCAAACTACATCCGGAAGCCTTCAGGACAAGGCCTTAGTTTGGAGACGTAAAACATTGATCAAAGAGTAATACAGATCCCCGCTCGCCCGCTCGTTTGCCTCGTCGGAGCGGGGCTCGTACGAATAATTGAATTTCCATCATAGAACAAAATGAGAGCTGAAAACTGAAGCGGGCGACTTTGTTGGCACAGCGAATTATTTCGGACGTCAATTATTTAGTCACGGTATCTGTCTGAAAATTGATATTACAGTAAAAGCGCATTAATTTTACGGACATATTAGGAGAGGCTTTCGACAAAAAGGGTTTTATTAAACCCAGCACATATGTGATGAGTTTTTTATGGCGCTTTCCGTAATGAAGTAGGGAATTAATAAAATTGTTATGTTTTTAACAAACGCGGCGGGGAGACCTAATAAAGTGATTTCTGTTTATTACGTTGAAATGGATTTATTTACGTTATGTATTGTTTATGTTTTTATCACTGATCAAATAACATTGTTTGAATTAGTTCACGTTTTGATATCGCTGATAAACCGGCGTCTAAATATCACGTTTGTAAAATGAAATGGAATCAATTATGATTTCTGTATTGCATAATTTGTTTAGTAAACATCATTATGTTTTTAAAGCGCGCAACGAATCATAGCGTGTTACGTATACATACCAAATCTGTTGTAACATTACTAATCTGTTATCACGTGATTTAAGATTATGAATGAGTAGGCGCAAAAATAAATTTCAGGACCTTATCTAGCTTATTTAATGTGGATATTTCAACGTTTGAATTATTGAAATATCATAGGATTAAATGGATTATTTCCGATTTAATTTTAATGTCCGGAAATCAATATGTGTGTATTATGATCATAATACTGTTAGTTTCGAAAAAAGAAGCGTAGGGTAGGATGTGATTTTGTGTTAGTTTATACACTCAACAAAAAAAGATCCTTGTTTGTTCATATTAAGTACGTCGTTGTATGTAAGCAATATTTGTGTAAATATTACTAATACATTACCCAATATAAGACTTGAGTGGTTTCAATGACGTTACTATTTTCAATTTCGATGCTGATATTATTTTTATTATAAATAGCCCAGTTTCCTCTTCTTCCTGCTTTTGCGCTTGTCTCAAACCACTTGAAATCAGTATAATATCTTTGTATTATTTCTTCCCCATCAGACGTCATCGGTCATCTCATCAGGAACTTCTTTCTCTTATTATAATAATAATATTGAATGGGATATTATAATAATATTTATACTATGTAAGTCAAACATCTCTTACAATGTATAAAACTACTATGTTGTTACTACTGTTATCATCTTCTACTATAATCAGGAATCATTTCAGGTCTAATTGAAAGTGATATAGGTGTTTTGTACGTTTGGGTATCAGTGGATAAAGATATAATTGTCTTGAGGTTTACGAAAACCCTGTACTTGTTACTGTAGAATGCTGTTACTAATATTTTAAAGTCATATAATTTGGTTCTATCGGAAAAGGAACAATTTTAAATGATCAACATTTTGTTTCAGCCGCCTCGGGGCTACGGTGGGCCACCTTACGCAGGTGCCCCGGGCGGTCCTCAACAGCCCCCGGGCGCATATGGCCCACCTGGATCGTACCCACAGAGGTACCCACCGCCAGGGCCCCCAGGAGCACCCAACTCACGACCGCCTTTCTCACCACATCAGGTTTGTGACTTTACTATCTAGTCTTGTTTATATCATTGTAACAGAGAGATTCTGAAGACGTGATTTTTTTTGGGAGAAAACCTAAGAAATGTTATATTTTATGTTTATCTAATTAAAACCACTATTGTTGTCAACATCGGCTCCTATAAGAGGTCACAAGAGCTAAAGAAAAAAACTCCGATACGCACATTGTCCAGTACCTGTTATGACATCCCTTGGGAGTCTTTTATATCATCCCAAGCCTAATCTGAGCCACGTTTTATGAATGTGTATGGGTTCATACAACTTTATGGTCTTGGATTGGATTCCTCATCAACCAGATGAAGTCCATTGAAGGCAAAAGACCTCTTAGTCCGCCAAATTTGTCGCGAAGAATCTAACGGGTTACCGGGGCTCCGGCTCGACATGCAGGAGAAGGAACGGGGTGGTTTTTTTAGTCAGTAAGAGTCTGACACTCCCTCCCGCCTCATCCAGGCTGGAGCAGTCATTCGATAATTTCCCCCCTTAAAAAAAAAGTTCGCCAAATTTGACACTAACCGGTTTACACAAAAAATTAGTTTGTTTTTATAGGGTCCGAAATAGTGATGATTGAAAAGGGGCTTTACAAATGTTCGATAGTTAAGATTACATTGTACAGGTGTTTAGAGAAACTAGTTAGTCAACTTCTCCACCTTTGAACCAGAAATTTAAATTTTTGCAAATGTATGTATAATATTATTAACATATCTAGCATTAATACGATAGATAATATGCAAAATAAAGATAAGAAAGTAGTACGTTTTCTGATAGCTTTAATAAATTAACATGATAATTGTTTGTATGATTAATAACTTAGAACATTTTGAAATTGTCGCAGCTAGTTACATTGAACAACTTGATTGTATGTTCTAGTAATCTTGTTAATATGAACAATATTTAATGTTAATAAACATTAATCAGACAAACAAACCTCTTCTGCCATGTATAAAAGTATGGTTTATCCTCTTATCTGTTGAAACACCGGCTCCCGGTATAAAATGGCATTATGGCTGCAACTTTCAACAGACAAGAGGATACCATAGAATAAGTAATCTTAGAAAATTAAATTGCACCGGTTTCTGTTTCCATAACCTACTGATTTAGTCGGTTAACGTCCTTTGTTCGGATTACTTCGGATACCTAAACACATATTATGATGTATAGTATAGGTACTATGTCAAGGTTCAATGCCCTGGACGCAGTTCGATCTTGCAAAGCGTCTTAGCATAAACGTTCATGCATCAATATCTGTATTCCATAGCAAGTCAATTTGTGCTATGTATTGATTTAGTTAATCCCTTTGCAAACACAACCCATTATAACGTTGGTACCTACTTGTGATTACATTTGACCCAATGTTTGTTTTGTTTACTCATGTTAGACAACAAAAACAAACGTGTAATTTAACAAAATTGTTACAGTTCCCCAAAAACCTTGTTTGGAACTGAAGCTTTAAGTTTTTAGACAGTTCAATTTATCTTCACTGTTCGTTTATACAACTGTAAATGTTTTTCAAACGTTTCATACAATGCTTTTTCGTTATGCAGTGAGATTTTCATGTTTGGTCATTGTTATTGAGACAAAGTAAAATACGCACATAAAAGAAGTGACTACTTTGATGCCAGTATAAATACTTTTCTGTATCAAAATGTCGTCTGCTTTTCAAATTTATTTTCACGTTTTCGAAATATTATTTTGACAGCAGAACGAGAGATAAGTTTTAAGCTGCGCACAGTGAGCATATACAGAACTATTCACGAGTGTACGCTGCCATAAACTTAAAAGTATCTATTTGAAAGACATATATGAAAATAGCACCTTTCAATTTATGTACCTACACTGAAAGCAAATATTACTGTAAGTTGGAGCTTTAAACTTCAAACGAAGTACCTAGGACATTTAGATAAAACGTTTACATTTAGAACTGTGAAAACGTACAGCTACTTATATCAAGTTTTTTTTACTGAGATAGTTACAGGAAATATGTAACTCTAAAAGCATTCTAGTAGTTAGCCTACACCAGTGAAGAGGTAAAGGCATATTACAGCTTTAACGATAGCCGTATCCGGTGGCTATCCTGTCGAGCACAACGCTATTAAGGAACCTGTTTTTTTAATACATTTTTGCATCCTACGCGGAAAAGGTTTTAGTTTTTTCTTTAATCAAAAACAAGTCTTTAAAAACATGGCATTATATTTAAGACTGTTATTAAAAGTGCAAAATCTTTGAAAGTTTTACCTTGCTCAATGAATTGCAATTTCCACTAGCAAAAGCTTTTAGGAAAGAAGTTATCTATCTGTAAACGATCCCGACGATGTCGTCTTCTTAGAAATATGTTTATGCTTGGTTGTTGGAGGATTCATATTCAAGTCCGAAACTAGAGAGCCGACTCGAACGTTTCTCAGAATCGTTGAGCCGGCGGCGGCGCGTCGGAGCCTCATCCACTCACGTGAACATAAACGTTCTATCATACTTAAGTCGTCTTCGTAGGAACACGACTCTAAAAGCCATAGGCGTAAGTTCTAAGTTAGCTTGGAGGCTCAAGATACGCTCGAATGACGTAAGCCGCTCCGCGAGCTCGCTGACGTAAGCTCGTTGTGCAACGGAGCCAGAGGTACGTTTGAAGCAGGGCTCTTGGAGGGAACTCGTGTAGAAATCGATGTTAAGAAATGATTCTGCTACGAACGAGCCTGTTTTCAGAACATACGTACATAGAATTGGTAATATATTGTCTCTTAGTCCAAGTTATCTTATGTGTAAAACCTTGACTTACCAAACAATAAATAACAGAACATCCACCACTTATTTGTCTTCTCACATTTATGTATCTGCGTTAATAGCATGACTGCTTGCAGCAACAGAATCTTAAACTGGTTGTTTTTCTTATTTATTATGTCTATTAATAAAAGGTTATGTGACATATTTTTGTACAAGTTTTTTCTTCCATTTGTTGTAGCAACCAACTGATTGACTGATAGTAAATCACTCAAGCAGTAACTTGCCTTTGATGAGTAACACACATCAAAGATTCTAATCTAAGCTTACTTCATTCATGAAATGGAGTGAACTTTAATTAATATTGAATGAATTGGTTTCAACGTGCAGAAAATATCTCTCTCTCTCTCATATTTTTTCTCAAATTTAACCTTACCTCACCACCCCTACTCTGCCTACGGGTGTCGCAAAAGCCATCTAAAGGACGACACATTTTACCTAAACCGAACAGATGGGGTCTCTGGTGAACCCATACCTTTTAATCTGAGACCTCTAACTCACCTGCTAATCGTAAATATTTATTCCCTCTTATGAACACCTATAGGCCAGCGATGGACTGACACAGCCTTTTGATGGTGATGATTCTTTTGTTTCCTCCTTTTCTCTCTGCCATCCGTCAATTTGTTCCACCTGATTTATGTCATTTGGGTGAAATAATTCCTAGGTAAAATAAAGATACCAGAAAATCTTTCTGACATTAGCTTTCCTTAATATATTCATTGTTGACAAATAGAATTTGATGTAAATTGTTCTCCATTTAAACATGTCAAAGTAACCGACAATGTGACAAACCTAATAATAGTAGTAACCTAATATTAGTAAATGACCTTTTAGGTTTATTATATAACTAATTATATCAATGGTATCTGAATAAACTTAGAAATGTAATCCCCGAATCTGAAATTAGTACACCGATAAAATAAATGTCTAAACATTGTAGTCGGCTAATTAGAGCATTGTTTTTAATTGTGACAAGACACTTAGCGACGAGTTAACGTCCTCATTAAATATAATTGTGCTGGAATAGGTTTATCGTAAACTTATTATAGAAATTTTCTAAATTTAAACTCATTAATTTTGTTTCGGTCCAAGCAATTTCGGTATTTATTACTAGGAATGAAAATACTTTATGAAATACTTTTTGGTTGGTCTGCGTTCGCCGGCCGACGGCCGACGGCAAAATACTACCGGAGCCAATGATTCGGGTGTTAGGTCAAGATATTAAAAAAAAAATTAAAACAGATACAATTCTTTAGAAAGAGACTATAGAGAGTTCTTTTATCGGGTTCTTATGAATTAGGACAAATATTTGCCCCTTGCCAATTTAATGGATCCAATTTGAAGCACTACCGAAAATTAAGAAACCCTTCAAAAATTTATATTTAGCACCTTTATGGTCAGTTTTCGCGGTTCTGTTGCAGGACCAACAAATCTACTTAAATATTGTAAGTTTGCTTTTCACAACTTCTTTCATTCCATTACTCTGCAAACAAGTTTTACTGATATCACATTCAAAAACAAATTAATATATAATCTAAGTGAGATAATCGAACATAAACAAAGCCGAATGACAGCTTAACAAAAAGAAATCTCCAAACAGCCTAAGTTCATAAAAACTTTACGACTTGCTATCGGATGGTCATATATTTTTGTCCGTCTTTTATTATTATGTCAAAGATCTAAAGCACTAAACTACCATAGATAGAAACATGAAACTTAAGACCTAAAAGAAATGGCGATACAGTATCGAATAACCAAGAAATGGCGTCTTCGTATGTTATTCTGATCTACTAGTATAATTTTGTATGCCTACGCCTGTCTCTAATTTTTCAATAGATCTAAATACTTGATGACTTCGGAAGAGGCTAATTGCGCGTTGCAAGATCAGTCATACATATGTTCAGGTCTGTTCAAAGTGGCGTGGCAGTTTCTCCTTGAGACTATAAGATATATATGTAGATTCTTTCTTGAGTGCGAGTATTGCGGGCTTGGAGATACGGCCCGCATCCGGGTGCAATGAATGCGACGACGGTTTCAAGGGCGCGCCTCAGGTGATGACGTACGCGCACCCCTACCGCCCCCAACTCGACTCCCGCGGGTGTTCCGGCACCCACCTAATAATGCACGTCTACGCCCTGTCTACCGCGTCCGCACTCGTTGCAACCTTGAGTGCTCTCGGGGACACCCCTGTTCGCACCTAAGGGTGGCCTTTAAAAAACCCGACGACCGCAACACAAATGGACCGACCCAGTAAGACTCCCCATAAAACTTCAGCACCACAAAAAAACTGTTCACTCAAATGATGGTCTTAATTTGTTCCACAAATTAGAACTCATCGATTTTGAAATTGTGTGATACCAAGACCGGACCGGGGCCGTCACGCCCTCGATCCTGACATTCGTTAGTGTTGCTACAATTAGACTGTGTAGTTAATACCACGTTGATAGGTCTCTAATTATCATAATAATAGTGGAGGTGCACGGGTGGGGTGGCAGCCCCGTCAGCTGAGCGAAAACGAAAGTAAACAGAACTCGGTCAAAGGGTTTGTACTCACCTACCCGCAATATTTATGTGGGTACGGGGGGTGTACCCCACACCCGATCCAGTCACCCTCCTTTGATGGATTGGTTGGCGACTGGCGCGGATGTTCGACTGAAACTCAGCCAAACTCAGTTGCTAAGCATTAGTCCCGATTTCCTGCTATGTTCTGTTCGGCAAACTTTTACCGCGAAATTATTATTCAGTGAAAGTTCTAACAATTCTTCGTATTTTGTTTTGGACGCAGACAACCTACCACCCGACCCACCCTCGCCGCCTTCGAAACTTACTATGAGTGACGAATCGTTCGAATTGACAACGAAGCCGTTTATTTTGAATACATATATATATAACATCACGCCTTTTATCCTCGAAGGGGTAGGCAGAGGCGCACATTATACCACTGTACAATGTAACACCCACTTTTCACTATTTATGTTATGAGTCCCATGTAATAGGGGGTGAGCCTATTGCCATATACCGGGCACATTTTTTCAGACTCCGTGCTACTACTGAGATTTTTAAAAAACCCAGTAATACTTTGCCCGACCCGGGAATCGAACCCGAGACCCCTTGCCCGGCAGTCGCGCTTGCGACCACTCGGCCAATGAATATTTTGAATACGTTTTTAAATAAAGGTTGAGGTTGAGGTTAGATGAAGTGGTTCGCGCTCTTCACCAACTTAAGCCGAAAAGATCGTCAGGGCCTGATGGTATTCCGCCGTTCATTTTCAGAGACTGTCGTATGGCATTAGCGAGACCGCTGCTGTATATCTACAATCTTTGCCTCAAAACATCAGAGTTTCCAGAGATGTGGAAGATTACCCGAGTCATACCGGTGCCGAAGGGAGGTTCGGGAACTAAAGTTGAAGAATACAGACCGGTTGCAATATTGTCAACTATGGCTAAAGTGTTGGAGTCAAGTATTTATGCGAATGTTTATCGGCAAATTAGCGTGCAACTCACAGATGCGCAGCATGGTTTTCGACCAACTAGAAATACCACCAGCAACCTACTTTGTTACATGGCAGATGTGGTACCAACAGTGGACAGTGGGGGGCAAATCGATGCTGCATATTTTGATTTTAAAAAAGCGTTCGATTTGGTTGATAACGACGTCTTACTTAAAAAATTAGCTGCGGTCGGTTTCACTCCACACTTGCTTAAGTTTATTGCGAGTTATATGAGTGGCAGGCAGCAGTATGTTGACTACGCAGGGCATCAATCGAACACTTACTACACTAGGTCGGGAGTAAGTCAAGGAACAAATCTAGGGCCCCTAGAGTTTTTACTAATGGTTAATGACTTGCCGAACGTTGTTCAGGATGCTAAGTGCTTACTGTTTGCTGACGACCTTAAGCTTTACCTCCCCATCACAAACGTAAATGACTGTGAAAAGCTGCAAAGCGATATAGACCGAGTAGTTGCTTGGAGTCAATGTAATCTCCTGCATTTTAACACGTCTAAGTGTGCGACCATAAGTTTCTCACGCGCACACTCACCCGTCACACATACTTATACGGTGGATGGGGTACCGCTGAATAGGGTCATGGAGATTAAAGACTTAGGAGTTCGTTTTACCTCTGGGCTCACGTTTCGTAATCATATAGTCGAGGTTTGCAAGAAAGCATATCGAAATCTAGGGTTTGTACTTAGAATGGTTAGAGGCTTCACAAATATGAGAGCTATAACGACACTATATAATGCCTTAGTAAGAAGCCAGCTTGAATGCAATGCAGTGATCTGGGCTCCACACGAAACTAAGTACAGTCTCATGCTTGAACGAGTACAGAATAAATTCATGAGATATAAGTATATGAGGGAGTTCGGGGTATATCCATTCTACCCATTAATGTATCCAACTCTGTTTGTCTTGGGTATGGTTGGATATAATGAACTACAGGTCAGGAGGCAACTCGCATTGGTGACTTATATCTTTAAGATAATTAGGGGGAAGATACACAATCCGGATATATTGCGAATGGTTGAACTGGTCGTGCCCGATGGATACGTGAGTCGTCGTCGCCAGCCGCGGTTACTGGCAGAACCACGTTCGCGAACTAACTTGCTGCGGGAGGCACCGCTCACGTGTGCGCTTCGCACTCTGAACCTCGTTGCTAATGACGTAGACATATTCTGTTGCTCTTTAGGAGAATTTACACGAGCAGCCATGCATAGGATTTGCTATATGTAGTAAAAGCTTATTATATATTTTAAAGAGTATATGGATATTTCGTGTTTGTATATTTCGTTTATTATTGTTATTTTAATATTTGCTGCAATATCGCATTGGGCCTAGCCTGTAAGGATATTTGTATGTTATGTGTAAATAAATAAATAAATAAATCTGCTTTGATTTATACTGATTGCTTAGTGTTCGTCTCACTGTCCAGTATCATTAGGGTGTCCGTCCAATGTTATTACGTGTTTCACAAACTGACTACGTATAGTATATCTATAGTCAGGGTGACGCTAATGGGAATGACAATGGCTCGTAGCGTATTGCCAGGTATTGAATAGGTTTCGGATTTGCCGGTAAATGAACGCAGCATATCCAATTACACAGTAGCGAGGCGGTCCTTTAGTCGGAGCCCATTATGCCAGAGCCACGTTAAGCTGATTATAACATGGCTATTTTGAATCAAACTTCATGCGTATGCGTACCTAAAATAGACTGACTACAATAAATGCAACCCACGCGAACCTTTACAGTGGCAACAGAACCTAGTTACTAGGCTTAAAATAATTCCCATAATACAAACTAATCGATTCTGAAACTTGTTTGGCACTACAATTACAATGTCACACGCGCTATAATTACAAACATATTGTTTCGTTATCAAGAACAATAACACGTAACAGGAGGCCATGAACTGTTGACGTCACGATTATTATTCAATTATCGCCAGCCGGTAGGGGGAAACATAAAAAGTGAATGACTCCTCTTGACCTGGATTAGTAAATATCAGGCCAACCTTATCTGCAGCCTTGAAACGTGACGCGGAAACTGGCTGCCGAGTGAAAGCATTGTGCGACTGACTGATGCAATAAATGTCTGCATTGTCAGCAAGATCTATGTCGAGGGCGGACGGGGCGATGTACTGTTAACTCGGAATGGGATTGGGTTATTCTATTACTTTTATCTCATTTGTATTGGAATTCCAGAAGGTGGGTATAATATAGGTATAGAATACCGGACGCCAATAAGGACCAAAAAGATAAGTCATGATTGTTGGCCAAAAAAGCCAAGCAAGTCATGTAATTGAGAATAAATTGGATGTTAGTCGCAATCTAACGAATTACTTGTCCAATAAAACCTGAACGATGTTTTTACGACGTTATTGCATTGCATGTTTCCCTGCGAAACGTTCAATTAATTGAACAACGTGTGCATTTCATCAAAACCCGGGGCACAACTAGAAACACCCAACAATACCGTCGGAACGACCAATCATGTTACGTCATTCGATAGTGGAGCTCTTTCGTGCTGGTTTATTATACATACAGACATATTTACATAGGCACTAGTAGGCGTAGATGCGTTGCGGTGCACTCGTTTGCAAGTAAACGGGTGTGCATAATGGATGCACGGTCAAGGCCGTTCGTGGTCGCCGACCCTGCTCTTGCACGTGCCCGTTGCTTTATACCAACTATGTATTTAATGTGCATGTGTATGTGTGTGTGTGAGCATCATTAATAGTTATATTATCGTGGTGAACTTGTTGTTTATGAAGCACACCGAAACCCTTTCTGTGACAACAATTTGCTTTACTTTACAGAGTAGTATCAGTATTGAGATTTGAATTAAGTCAATGAAATAATCAATTAAAAATTATTATCATTACTTTCCCCTGAAAATACATTATATGTATTTTGACGAATGCGTGACGTTAAAGATATTTAAAGAAAATTCATCTATAAATAAGAAAGCGAATGTTCCATGATCGTTACGAAGGATTCGAGTAAAACTTTTCTTTGCCAGACGGACAACAATACCATTAGCATAATACCTTAAAGCTTGAATGTCTCGAAGAACCCGAATAAGTGTATAACAAAAAGGTTGGTAATTAGAGTGAGCGTGCTCGCGATTCTGAGTCACGGCCAAGGACACGAGAGCTTTGTCGGCTGTGATTAATTGAGTGTTCCCATTTCAATTGCGGCTCGATTCATTATTACAACACCGGTTACATTTTACACGAACCCCAAGCAATGAAAGTTTTATGCGGTGACAAATGCTGGCGGATTTAATCTTTCTGCCACTTTAGATTTTCGCTTTTCTTGATGGCTTCTGTCGTCTGTCGGAGTATTTGTAAGACACAAGTGTCATGTTCTGTTATGTAGGCACAAGGCTGCGGTCCATGAGGACCGCAAGGACCTAGTATTTCCATAAATGGTTATGAATATTTCTAGGAAGTGTTCTAAGGATTTGGGAAGTAGTACTTCATGTATTACATAAATTATCTACGTATTCACGCCAATAATAAACAAATATGTTTGTCTTTACCACCATATCATACAGCCTCTAGGCTGATAAGACATATTCAGGGAATTTAGAAATTCTTCCCAATAGGAAAACATAGGAACAATACAAAACATCTTGAAAAACATAACAGTTGTCCATGTTAAGAATCTGCAAGATCCATTCATCTTCTTCAGGCGAATTTACACCACGCACACGAGGGGCGATAAACTCTCAATGTTTTACGATCTTGTACGGAAGTAAAGGGGTCAAAGTCATCATTATACCAGCCGGAACACTTCATGAATTTTCCGGTTCTCCCAATCTCTTATACTGAACGCTTGTTCAATGTAGAAGCTATGACCCTTTTGAACTTGGGCTCTATTGTCGGCCACTTGATAACTTCTAGCAATTTCCTTATTACTCTTCCAGTTGGAAACATCTTTATTATAAAATTAGTCTTTAGATAACATGTTTTTGATGCTTCGGTTAAAATGAAAACAGAATGATGAAATATTTCATCATACTATTATTTTGCTAATTCACACCAATATAGTATTAGCATTTTACTGAAAGATCAAATGATTTTATAGAGATTTTGAGTGTTTATGATGGATTTTGTCCGATGTTAAAAGTATTTTTTTTGCAGGGCTATGAGCGAGGCGGTTCCCCTCAGCCACCAACGCAGCCACCGGGCGCGCCGAGTCCAGGCGCAGGGCAAAGTGCGCCCGGCGCCATGTCGCCAACCCAGGATACGCAGCACCCACCCCATATGCCGCCGCATGGGGCTCAACCACCACCACACCAGGTAAACTATCTCTATAAATATCAAGTAAACAATATTCCAACTGTTAGTTAGTGTTACATTTAGTGACAGTGACCTGTTGTAAGTAACGTTAAATTTAGGATTTTATCAAGATCGATCGACTGCCTCGTTGGCCGAGTGGTCGCAATTGCGACTGCCGGTTAGTGGGTCTCGGGTTCGATTCCCGGGTCGGGCAAAGTATTACTGGGTTTTCAAAAAAAATCTCAGTAGTAGCACGGAGTCTGGAACTGTGCCCGGTATATGGCAATAGGCTCACCCCCTATTACATGGGACTCATAACATAAATAGTGAAAAGTGGGTGTTACATTGTACAGTGGTATAATGTGCACCTCTGCCTAACCCTTCGAGGATAAAAGGCGTGATGTTATGTATGTATGTATGTATCGAGATCGAATCTCTATTTGTTATGATAGTTTATAGATTTACACCACTTAAACTGTCAAACACCAAGCGGTCACCGGTGACCGCGACCTATTGTTCTTTAATTGTGTCTATAAAACCGGTACTCGACGAGTTAAAATAATAAATTACCCTCTCCGAAATTCAGGATATAAGTAACGATAGGATCGAAACTAAGAAAAATAAACACTGCATGTAGATCTTGCCAAGTTAGGTGATGGTTCCTTTGTAAAGTAACTGAACATAAATCGAAAGTCTCTTCATAAACGACGACGGTGTCGTAACAAAAGAAAAAAAAGAGTGCCGCAATCACAATAATGGACATACGGTTTTTGACGTAGTAGTGTAATTTATTGACAGGTAGATAAGGCCGGCGCCGTCCAGTCCACCTGCTATGATTGTGTAAATAATCCTTTTGTTGTGTTTTACGACCTTGGGGTAGCCCTAAACCGGAACCCAGCTGACAGGTGATATCTCCTATTGAAACCGAGTCACCCCAGAGATTTGAGCGTATTGCATAATAGACACAAAAAAACAATACTTTGTATATTTTTGGGGACAGATTATCCTTGAAGTTTGAAACAATCTGCTTCTGTAAACAGAGGTTTATAATATTAACCCTGTTTTGGAGTAGAATAGCCTTTTTGTTTCTGATGTACTGCCGTGATTTAATGGTAGCCTTCCAGACGTAATTGAAATACTCTTATCTAATTCATCTACTACAAATGTAAATCTTTTTACTAGCACTTGTCATAAACCTTATATCTCCTACTATATCAAGCATCAGATATGGTTAATTATTCCGAAATCTTATTTCGGAAACATTACTTTGGCCATGTTTGTCCTCTCCGCTGACAGCAAAACTGGTTTTGTCGGAGGCGAAGTCGTCTTTTATATCCGGTAATCACATAGCGGAGTGCGGAAATATAAAGTGTTGTAAAATAACCACGTCACAGACTGCTTATCTTATTAGTTAAAACAGGTTTAAAGTTGAGATTATAATGTACACTTACAATCTAACATTTCCTTATGTTTCTTTGGTATATTAGCCTTTTAACAAGGTTTTTTCGAAACCTCTGCTTTATGGTTAAAATGTTTCTCTTGAAATCAAGGAGTGCTTAAGGTCTGTACAGAATATTAGAACAGTCTTCAGATTAGCTGTTTTGTTATCTGTTCAGGGCTATCTTTTAATTTCTTTATGTTCTTCTTTGCTTCTTTCTACTCAAAGAGTAAGTCTTTCTAATCCCTTTTCTACATTACCAAACCTATTTGCTTCTTATTCTTCGTCGGTCCCAACCTTCGTGTTCGCCATTATGCTTTATTCTTTTTCTGTCCTATCGGGCAATTGATGAACCCATTCATGGTCTTCTGGTAATTAGATACAATATTTGCAATGTTATCGCAACACATGAAAGTAAGAGTAGACTGATCAACAAGAAAATGCGTTTGAGACTCCTTAAACAAATAAGTTTTGAGATTAAACTTACGAAGTTAAAGACGGAAAACTTCCCATTTGCCTTGAAACGAAGTTTTCAACTAGTTTGTTATGCATGATTTACAGCTTACTCAAAACTTTTTGGGTAACAAGCGTTAACATTGACTTATTGTGTAACTGTGAGACAGTTAACTTTTACTATTCATATTATTATGAATGAGTCCAACTGAAACATGTTTGTTTATAATCGTCTTTTTTATATCTCTTCTTTAAGCACTGATATTTAATGTTATTACCGATAAAAAAATATCAATAGGTTCCAAGACAATGAATCGAATTCTTTCGATTTGAACCTCCTTTGAACCATGTCGTGACTTGTATATTCATTTGATTGGTTTTATTATTTGCTGTTATTTGTTGTCTAAGACTAACAAAATAGCTGTTATGTTTGCATATTATGATTTCATAATATTAGACCTGTTTTACGTTAACCCGTGGGTCCCACGTGGATATGTAATAAGAAGAAGTAATCTTATATTAAAGTACAACAAGATTTAGGTCAAATAACACAGAAATTACGGTATTAATTAATGAAACGTTCCTACCTATTATTCTTTGTTCAATAGCCACGTATTTTAGCAGACAGAATAATCCTTTTAATCCAGATTAAATCAAACGGTACAACTAATTAAACTAAAACAAACGTTATTTTTATAGCACACTGTACGTTCATTAAGCTAATTCAAGTGATTAAAATAACTCACCTTTAGTTAGCGTTCCGAACACCACGTGAAAGTTCATTGCATTCCATTTGCGCCCGTTCAGATGGAGTAGCTAACGTTGAACAGCATAGGTAATTCCAACTAGTAGTTGGCTCACTAGCAGTTAACGTACGCCGTTCTGCCGGCTCTGAATTGCAAATTCAGTCAATACGCCACTGTAAACCCCGAATAGGGTAACCTTTTTATCCGCCATTCAAATAGTTTATTCAGACATTTTAGTTAATAAGTACTTCTTTTCTTTTGAAATGTAATGAAATTAAGGTTCGTGATTTAATATGTTTATTGTCATTTTCGTATTATAAGAGTGAAAGATGCTTTTCCTCGTGGATTCATAATTATCATCTTCAGCCGGAAGAAGATCACTGTCGAAAAAAAATATCCTCATAGAATAACTAGCAGTATTTACCATTCAAATTAAAATCGAACGAGTACGTTTTCCGTTTACCACTTACTAAAACCATTTCCATTTGCACGTATCTTTAGCAGAAACTTTAATAAGTAAACCGTGTTGGTGCGAGGAGCCGGCGGGCGTCATGTTTGCGTTTCGTTTATCGCACAGATATCACGGACGTACGACGTACCTCGTCGTCGACGGAAATTTTCGATAATTTTGGCCAAAACTACACTGCTAGACTAAATAACGTACGCCTCGCGAGATAACTACCCAAAATCATGATAAATGGTTTGTTGCCAATCGAAAATAAACTCAAATAACTTATCTCGTTACTTATTTATTCATATTGCCTACACTAAGTGATTTTAACGTAAGTAAGGTTTAATAAGGCCAATCTTTAATGTTATTCATCATTAAATATCCTACTTTTCTTAGTTATAAAACGGTGTATTTATCGCTAATGAAAATCAATTAAGAATGTATCAATGGATACTTGTACAACATAAGAATTACATGTGTACATTTGAGAATTCATAGTAAATTATACTATTGTGTGCTGTGTTGTTAATAAAAACAGATATTTATATTTTGTTTGTAATGACTTCTTACATTTTTATCTGTATACTCTCTATGGTCTTGTGTCAGCACGCACGTAGATGCGAATCTGTATAGCTTTAACGAAATTGAACCCACTCTATATGGAAAGTATAGTAATCCAGGGAACTCGGTAGATGGAACTTTGGCTATAAACTTTACTGTTATCGTTACACATTAAACTGCTGGCGAATGTACGAAAACCTTCGTTGTTAGCAATTTTTAAAAATTACCATCCTCAACGATAACTATTTCAATAAACCGTCTATGGTCATACCATACCCCACCTAATGGAAGACTTTTACTTTCGTTATGTTTGTTTTCCTGTTTCGCTATTATTTCCACTCTTTTTTACGCATTATAACCGTCGTTGTGGAATATAGGTTTGTTTTTCTTGCCAACATTAACAATAGTATCTGTGTTCCTCAAGTAATATCTTCGCCTACCTCGCCTTTATTTATCTTGATTATATCAAAATATTTGTAGCCCTTATTGAAGGGGCTTGTTGAGTGTTTGGGATTACTTTATGTTTAGACATTAAGTTTTACCTCGCCCTCGTGGACGTTTGACCCCGGCCTAAAAACTTGTCCCAAGAGCTTCTCAACTAGAACTTGTACGACTTACTCTAGTCGATAACTTCGATAAGGGAATTGCACGTTTACAGCAAACAAATAAATATCTAACCATTTTCCAAGAAAGTAGTTGGTGTTTCCACGAACACTTCTCGCTTGGATCATATGCTTGAAAAGTTATCAACTTTATGCCGAATTCTAAAGACATTAGTTGAATTCTCTGCTATATATCCAGAGTGTTTTGTTTCGTTTAGTTTATGGAGGGATCGGATTTCGCCTCTATCAGATATGTATTTCTATTAATGAGAAAATTTCCTTATTCTACGAACAATGGTCTTTTGAAAGAAAAAAGCAAATATTTTATTGATGAAAAATTGCAAACCTGTACTGTATATTATGCGGTGCAATAAATAATAGGTATCAGGTCTTCCGTGACTTTAGATCGATGTCACGGATGATCGGTTCGTCATAGTGCGGCGATCAGCATTCATCGTGAGCGTGAGCCAACGTTTTTGGCTCGACGTGCGATTTACATATTTCTATGTCCCTTACTCGCTGCTCCGGCCGGCGTATGGTTCGCACGTGGCCGGCCTAGCGACGGCTTCACGTTATAATGGAGATGTAGCACATGTTGGCAGCTTTGCATGCGAACGAAACGCTCTAAACAAGTCGCAAGTTTCTCTATGAAACATTTCGTTTTGCATTCCTCGTGCTTACTCATTACTTTACTATTTTTATTGCCCATAAAAAGTTTAGCATTTTTTAAAACGAATCGTGTCTTTGCTTAGCAACTTATAAAATATTGTTATTATAAAGGAGCAGAATAATATGATGTGTCACTTCAGTAGTCAGAAGAGTCAATTTCATACAACGAAATTCTGTTATTTATTTAGTCTTGTCTATTTGGACTCTACTTTCATGAATAAAACAAATGAATATACAGTTTAGAATGTGACTCATTCAAATCCGTAACCTTATCTCGGAGAATGAGAGAGTGGTGCAAAAATTAAACGTCACTCAAGATATCATGTAATCGACGGAGCAGAAACTCCCGAGGCAGCGGGAGCGCGCGGCTTGTGTCGATTTTATACAGCTCTGGAACTAAACGCCGCCAGGCTACGGCTACAATTTATGCTAACATAAACCCGGCCGGCATCGACGCCGGCTGAGAAGAGATGTATGTAGAGCTTTTACATTTTATACCTTACTCTCGCATACAACTCTTGTCTTGTTCCAAAAGATACCGTTTTTTTCGAACCGAATAACAAAAGCTACAAATGATAAAAGTAAATTCCAAGTCTTTATCATTCTCCATACAAACTGAAGCATTATTGAAAACACTAAGTTCTGGTTTGTTTCTATTATTGTTCTGTTCTGACAAACAACATAAATCTATTCAATGCGGAGGCTTAACCAAATTCTCGGCGAGCTACGCTCGGTAATACTCTACGATGTCAGTAGAGAAATTTGAGAGTCAAGGGCCATTTCAGCATCGTGATCGCTCGAGAGTCGTACGGTCGAAATGAAACGTCGTATCTTATTTTATGATTAGCGGCTCGAAAGCGCTTTGTAATTTTGTTAGTTCCGCCTTTCTGGTGCTGGGGGCGAGCACAGAGAGTCGAGATCGATGAGAGCATTGCGTGCGAGTGCGATAGAGAGAGCACTAGTCGATGCTTGCTCCGTCCCTTTCACTCGAACCGCCTACCAGGCAGCCATGTTGCGCTCGACCTGCGCTCGCCCGACCGCCATTGTAGCATTCGTGGCTAGTGATGTTCACTGACTCACTCGATATTATTGTACGCGTGCCTCCGACTAGGTGGAATATTACTAGCGGACGATCGCAACTTAACTGTTGCTGTAATCTAAATTCGAATGTTCCATTAATGACAATGTAAGGATTATGATTTACATAGACTAGATCATTTTGTCGATATCGACGTATTGATATTTTCTTTTAAATGTTACCTACTACATATTTAAAGAACACATCTTGTTTATGCCAAGCATCGTTTATAAACTTAATATGCCTAAAATATGCCTATTATGTTAATTTTAATCATAATCGTAATCATTCTCGCAATTTTCATTTTATACACTAGAACATTCATTTTAAAGTCATACATTTTGAATAGAGAAGTACCTTTCGGATGTCGACAAAATTGTCGATAAAAATGATGCAGCGGACTGAGTCCATAGTCGCGGCTCCGGAATTAAAATGTCAGACGTGCGGCGCGGGCGAGCGTGGGGGCCAGAGGGGGCCGCAGTGCGGGGCGGGGCGGGCGGCCAGCGTTATTAATAACCATAAGCCAGCAGACGCACGAACGTCCAGAGGGGCCACGCCAGCCGCGCGGTAATGAGGAATCACTAATTATATTTTACTGGACTTTCGTATTAAAGCAACATTAAATACGCCAGAGCTGTACAAATATACACCTTGCAATATACATTATACACACCTCCCTTTATTCACCTCATCCTCTTCACAGGGGCCAATATCGTTAACGTTGACCTTTCGATAGTCGAATAGTAATGGTACACAACATTTGCTTTGCAATCACATCGGTTGATAGCGTAGCATACTGGATATTGGATCCCGGAACTGGGACAGAATGGCAAGATAATAATAATGGCATGGCTGGCGGGGTACGGTCCGTTTAATATTCCCCCACAGTAGGCGCGCCGGTTGAACGAGACAGTTCTACCCGTTCTCTAGCCCGGCCGTTCGCCTTCGCCAGTAAAAACTCAGTATATTTTATTGTCAAGGAAATATATTTGTCAAAGGCCGTGCGATTAATTGCTTGATTTTTCTGAAGTGCGCCTCGGGAGATTTTCTTCTCGAATCTCTTTGTCATTAAGCTTATGCATGTTGGAGTTTATAAGGAATATGAATGCTTTATATCTAAATATTTTCTATTTAGTTTTAACTGTCGTACTATGTCATTAGAATGAAAAATATTACTATTTATTTTCTTTCAATATACCTCGTAAAGTCCATGTTTCGTATTAGGTAACTTATTGGTAACTCGCAACTCCAACATTAACTAAGAAGCGAGTTTACGCTGTGTCCTTGTTTTTCCCCGTACATAAAGAGCAACTTATCGCTGGCAGCACTCCGCTCTCATAATAACAAACTGCAAAATGCTCCGGATTCTCCGAACTTTAGTGTGGCAGCCTCGCTCGCCGTTGGAAACCTCTAAAGCGCTGACGGTGGGGCGTACATTCTCTCTCCTGTGGCGGAGTCACGGTGGCAGGGCTGTCGGGAATTGCCGACTTGGATAAATTATGCCGCTCGCTCCCCCCTTTTGCAATCTCCGCAAAATAATGCAATTCAATTGTAAAGAGAAGAGAAACTGACATTTGTCTTGTCTATTGTGTGACTCGTCTACTTACTGTTCCATTATTATGATAAAGTTTTATTGGAGGTGGCTGCAGGGGCAGCCCTGGCTGAAGAATGAAGGCTGCACCTAGAGATGTCCCGATTTATTGAGAGTATGTACTCGTTGGTAGGGTAGTCACTAGTCACAGACGACTTTACACTCGAGTGGGTGCCACGAGGTGTCATGTGAGAAAATGCTCTTTGAACAAAAAATATTTTTACGCTATCTACATATCCGAGACATGGGTAGATGATGTTTTTGTAAAGCTATAAATATACAAAGATTATAACATTTGTACCATAATCAATGTTATTTCGAACGTGTTCTGTCTGATGAAGAGATCATGTCGTGGCCGTTTCACAAACTTGTTTGCAATTCATTATAAGTTTGGAACAGACTTACCTCTATTACAGTCAGCGTGCACTTTCCTCACTAATTTTGAACAGCTACTCTCCGAGTTAATGCCGGAAATATTAAACGGATTAATCCTCTTTTTAAACGTATTTTTTAGTCAAAGGGTCCGATTTATTTCTACATTCTCTTTTTAATTTAGTCATAATGAAAGACACTACATTGTAATCTTGCTAGTAGTTTGCATATTAAACGTTACAATAATTTGTGTCTGTTGTTTCCTTGATCAAAATACATCTTTATAATTTATATTTATCGCATCCTAAAAATGATTAACGTGAAGTAACTGCAGCCACCCGTTACATAAAATTCCCATTTATCATGTCAACGAGGTAAAACAATTAGTATGTTTTGCGAGATAAAGTTTGAACGTTCCAAATTGCGGACTCCGTTACAACTTTGATATTCGCGAGCAAAATGTTGAATTAGATGTTTATTTGGTATTTTCGCAAAAGTTCCTCCCTTATTTTCAAAGCTGTATTATTCCATTTTGATTCATAACACTCTGATGTAAAATTATGACCGCACTATTTTTAACTTTCACTGATCCTTTCAAAGTAAACCAAATATTTTACGGCAAACTTTGATCCAGTTTTAGAAAAATGAATTTAGTTTAGTATTTGAATTGATATAAATTGGTCTTTGAAGTTGTGACGAAATGTAGTGACGCACTCTTATTTTCACAGTGACAAAAAACCAATTCTGAAATAACTGTAACTGCTTCAGTATAACAAAACATTCCTTTTGTTGGACGTCCATCCACGTCTCTTGTACAGCTTTACGTGATTTCATTTTTACATTAAGTGTTTTAGTACTGTTGTCCGGACGTAGTTTCAGTACGAAAGTCTGGCCTTCGGCTTACAGTGGCGCACAAAACTTTGAGCTTAAGCTTGTGAACTTTTTGTCATTGTAGTCCGTTTGAAATTGCGATTTAATTCGAATTGCCGACGACTTTGAGTTAAACATTTTGTGTTTTGTACAATTTTTGTTTTTGTTTGTGTTATTGTTTTGAAAGTATTATATGTAGGTACTAGGTATACTGGTGGAGTAGATCATGTAATAGGTTTACAATGAATGACACGTGTCCTAATTGGATTTAGTTCCGCAACGACTTTTAAACCCGAAACCCATCCAGCTGTAAACGTTAATCACAAACGTTCTGGTCACATACACATTGTTCCTAACTGTAGAAATAATACATGATAGAATTGCTTAATCAGAATCAGAACATAACTAAATCTTTATGAAAGCATAAATTGAGTGTAACTGTGTAATAAACAAAATTTTGTTTATAGGGCTACCCGCCACCGCCCAGGCCAGCACAGCCGTCCACGCCAAACGCACATGATCCTGATTCTGTAAGTAATTAATAAACAGCCGATTAACACCAAGAAGGAGTCATTGTTGCGAGCTTCATATTAGTCCATTACTCGAATGCTACTCACAATCAATCAACGTTGTCCGCCGCTCGATGAATCAAGAAGGCAGGGTATTAAAAAGCCATCAACTATAAACCATTCTCGCAACTAAGTAGTCTCTAGAGAAACACTAAACCTGTCCATGAAAAATTACTGACTTCTCGTAAGAACTAGTTAATATGGAAGACCTCTCCAAATTGATTTCCAAAAACATGACTAACTGCGATACTCAGAGACATTTAATGATTACTTTAACTATTCCTTAGTAACGGTTTTGTTCCGGAAACAATTGCTAAGGACTGGATTAAGTAGCCATTAAATGACTGCGTATGGCGGTGAGGGCCGATTTTTTCAACGCCAATTAAATTTTATCAGAGGAATAAGTGAATATTTGACAATTCTTCCATACAACAAACTGTCAATTTTATTCTGCAGTCAAGAATTAACTGATGATTGAAAAATCGGCCCTTAAACTGTCAAATACCAAGCGGTCACCGGTGACCGCGACCTATTGTTCTTTAATTGTGTCTATAAAACCGGTACTCGACGAGTTAACAGGCAAATAAACTGTTACGTGGAATATAATATGTATCTTGTAATGACGTAGATCCTGTTTGACGTAGGACTCGTGTGTCGTACTGACGTTCACTAATGACTGAATAATGTGGGCAGCTGGTCACGCAAAGAACAAAATACAACGTCGGTTTCCGCGCCTAATGAAGCTCCTTGTATTCCCTTATGTCTCACCGAACCGAACACATTATTTTATATGTTTCAGTTATATGTTTCAGTCTTGTAATTAATTCCAGACTTCTGTTTGCGCTAAGTCAGTCATACATTAAGTAATTATAAAGTTGTATAGTAAACAGACCAATAGATATTTTGTAATCAGTCGACTGACGTCGCCGATTTGTTCATTTGTTGATTGAAATGATGAGCGCGTTTGTTCGTTACGAATAGCGTCATCCTACATCGAAAATGAGCGGACGTGAATAAACATAATCATAAACGTCGTGTCTTCATTAGCACATGTGGCCCACGAAAACGAGTGAGGTTCGGACAACTCGGCCTCTATTTGTGGACGAGCACTCCATACAGAGTTTATGCGCCTTCCCTCGCACGACACTCGACAATAAGCTCGTTTGCTGAACAAAAAATCTTACAAGTGTTCGTTGTATAAGCGCGTAATCGCAAATAGATTTTTATTTACACACTTTGTTTCCAACTGAAAAATGAAAGCAATTTCCCCTGACATAACAATGAATACGGAGGAAATAAACGTTCTCTTGTCAGTGTTTGTTATTTATAGACAAACGTGCATGATTAATTTTGTGTTTACAATCTGATTTCAGTTTTATTTTAACGTCTATGAGCATGGTTTCGCGTGGGTGTGCTGTTTGTTTTGAAACGCACGATTCGGTTATTTGATGAGAATGCGTCATGAGCAAATGTGCCCTACTACTAATGTGTTTGCGAGGATTGAGATGAGCACACATCCCGCGGCCGTTTGCTTATCGACGTCGGCTTGTGCATGCATAACGACTGTGATAAAAAGAATCGTTTACTACAGAGTACAGACTTCAAAGCGCATTAGGGCCGCCATGTTTTATACTGAAAATGTAATCATAATCCTGTTTTATATTAAAGCAGCTTTCAAGCGAAATGTTGATACATCTGTACAATGTATGTACTCTGTATAGTGGGTTTATTTTGCACCGTTTAAAAAAACATTGTATGCGAGATAACAGAATATTTACCTACTGTGTATTCTCGCCACGTGGTTCTCTTAAATTGTAAAGTAAACCTGTCAAATATAAATTAACTAGAAATAGAGCTAATAGTTCAATGTTGTATTATACATTCATCTGTTCTTAATGGACTAAAATACAAGTTCAAAGCCCCAGAAACTTAACATTGCGTGGGATTTTACGTTTGCATAATCTCAATAAAGTAATATATGCACAAAACGTACAACCCTAAAGCTGTGTATAGATAGAGAGTAGCGGGGTTGTTTGATGTTGATTGATACCGTTAGCCGGGCGCGCATTGTCTCGCCGAGTCGCCCGGGGGAGCCCAAATGAGTGGAATTATTAAACCGGGGACCGTACTGCGATGTGACGCTTTTTGTAATGATTGTACCGAGTACTGTGTATCGCCCAAAATGAGGGGAACCCGAAACTCGCCGTTCCTATCAATTGTAGCAACAACCCATGGCTCCCCAGTCCCCGTTGCCATCCGGGCCTTATTGTCAAATGTTTTAAGGGGAATTTTGAAATCACAATGATTGCATTTTATTTTTTTTATTGTTGTTCGTTTTCAAAGGATCAGCTGTTTCAAATGTTATGTGAATCTCAGTAATGTCCGTAATGAGACGTGATTTTTAACAGGAAACTTGGTTTTAAAAACTCTCAACCGATTGCCTGTGTATTGCTATCAAAAAGCATATTGAAACATAAAATTTAATGGACGGTTATTATTATACGGCGGGTTAACAATTTGCGTGGGAAGTCAATAAATATTTTTCTTGGGAAAACAGTTGTTTACCATTCCCTTCCATAATAATCTGCGTTCATAGGAAGGCGGAATTACAGAATATTTCGTCTAAAAACACTCCCCTATAAAATTCATCAATTGTCAGTTAAATGTCAGGTATTTTACTAAGACGTTGAACACAAAAGCGGGTAAGAAATTATTCACCGTGAGTCGCGAGCATTCAACGTTTGCGCGCTACGTGAAGGGTTCTAATTCGAGTTATTTATTTATGCAACTTTACTGCCATTGTGAACGCTCGAGAGAAATGTGCCGCTCCCATGGCTCGGATAAAGAAATAATTTTTGAATTTGTCTTTACATTTCAAAATTTCTACGTTATTGTACCCTAAAGCCCTTAAAAAGGTTTCGATGCCACATGACACGTAGTGATTACTTGTCGAAACGTTGTATGGCGCTCTATTTGTCTTCATTAGGCGCTATTGATGATAATCATTTGTCAAATAGGATGTAAGAGCTATTAGGGATGAGATTTGACTGATATATTAAGTGACAGAAAAACAAACCCCGCTTGACAAATTAGCACCATCTCCGACAATATTCAGATCGCAATAGAAGCAATGTAGAGAAAATAAATGGTTAAAATATGAATTGATAATTCATAGTTTAGTTTTGATGACGTTTATCTTAGACCGCACCTAATTAGTCGTCCTTAGTATTTAATATATCCAATCACAATGATGTCGGCCCCTGTAGTCACCAGCTATTGTAAGGGTAATATGTATCAAACTGATTTGTGTAAACATAACACGATTCGTCTACATTGCAACACAAGAAACTTAAACAGTCTTTTGTGTCGTAGTAGTTGTGACTGCAGTGTTAGCAAAGTCCTTATTTAAACTTAATTCAGTACAAGGCAGCCTTTACAAACAACTTGATTATACAGCACGAACTGTAAATGAGTGTTGAAAAATAAAACGGAATAATGTCAATTAAAAACATTCCGTGCGTAAATGAACGCTGCGACTCGTGTGCACTGTCATCTCGCTGAAAGAGTCTTCCTAACAATGTAAAAGTAATGCATGAAGCAAAATATTCAAATGTAAAAAGCGAGAGAGGCAGGGTTGCTCGCCCGCTGCACGTTCATAATAAACGAGATTGAGTGGGGCGGTGTACAGACTCAAATGAATGACGGTAACAGCGCGGAGCGTAATCAGCCGACAGGCGACGTGCGTTCGCATGTAAAAACAAAGCAAATACATTTTACTCCGAATTTTTACATGAAATTTCTCGAGGCATGCCTAATAAATGACTTTTATATTCAACTAGTGTTCTATCACATTAGCTACGAAAAAGAAAATATCTTTTTCAGTCTGCGCATAAAACTTCTGTTTGTCACTCGGCTGTATTAGCGACTGTAGCTTGCACTGAATTTAAAATGGTATTGTGCTTTTGGTATGTGAGGGTTGATTGTACAAGGGATAGTGGTGCATAGCGAATAAGCCTTAACTGTTCTTCACTACAGTGTAAACTAACCATTCACCATGTTTACTTAATCTGAAAGACACTGCCAGCTTGCATGTTTTCCTGTCTTGCTAATTTTGATTAATTGCTTTATTGCCTATTTCATAGGGGTGTCTGCATGTTTTTTTTTGCTTGCTTAGTTTACAAATGTTTGCTAAAATGCTTGACATTGTGCTTGTTTACTTATTTGCATGTTTGCTTTTCAATTTAATAACCTTAACGCTTAAAGCTTAGTACAAGTCTAATATTGACTACATACACAATCACACATACATGGTTGTATAACATAACATCACGCCTTTTATCCCCGAAGGGGTAGGCAGAGGTGCACATTATGCCACTGTACACCCACTTTTCACTATTTATGTTATGAGTCCCATGTAATAGGGGGTGAGCCTATTGCCATATACCGGGCACAACTCCAGACTCCGTGCTACTACTGAGAATTTTTAAAACCTAGTAATACTTTGCCCGACCCGGGAATCGAACCCGAGACCCCTTGCCCGGCAGTCGCACTTGCGACCACTCGGTCAACGAGGCAGTCTTTGTTGTGGTTGTATAGTCATATATTTTTCGAAAATATACTTGTTATGGAAATAAATAATTTGAAACTCAACCTTTTCGGCTCGGCAGAGACCGATTTTAACAGCTAAATGGTTTAACTCTGTGTATAGATTGGAACTGACTAGTGACGCGGCTGAAACGAATCTCATTTGTCAAACAGGATCTTCGTATCAGAATTACGAGTAGTCAGAATGCGCCCTCGAGTACATTTCCTTTTTAATTGAATAAGCCGAGAGTGCTACATAATCCGGCTGGTGCCGCCCAACGCCAAAATTCACGTTGCCCTCTGTTTGCTTTTGTTACACAATCTCTACTTTACCGTTTTTGCTTTCTCTTGTTTATCTCTGCTGTGTATCCGAAAGATAAAATACAACTTACCTGAAGAATTTTTCAGAATTCTATTTAACTGCTGTACCAGGCATTTTTTTACTTTCATAAAAGAGCACACTTTGTTTATTTCACTGTAAACCTTTACTATCATTCCACTTTATAATAAAATATTCTATCTTCGTAGCGTGCGCGGTTCTGTCGCTACATTTTAAAAATTAAATTCTGCACTGATTGAAATGGTTTTATTTGAATACCATGTTTAATTAAATGTTCGCTATTCCAGAGAACGAATAATATATTTTTCATTGATAAAATTTTATCGCGGACGTATATTTTATTTAGTCGTTTGGACAGATGGATGGAGCGGCCGCATTCGGCTCGAATGTAATTATTGCGGTCCGATTTCGATAATGCGCCGCGAGGCCGGTTGTGAACAAAATGTGGTCGCCCACTCGTTTTGTTGCACTTTAATAATTTATACGACTCACAGAGCAGATAAAGCCTTTCTGTGTTATTTCAATTTTGTATTATGCGAATTTTAAACATGGTTCAATTTTGTAGGTAATCTATCATATGTCAGAATGATGAACGCATCGTATAAATAATGTGTAATAAGCACTTACTATTGTTTTTACAATCGATTTACAGTCTATGGAGTTGGTATATAGTGTTCAAATCTATTTGCGTTTACATTACAATAGGGCACAATAGAATTGTTGGCTCTAGAGACTTTAATAAAAAGATTTACCCCAATTACAGGGACCGTAGGTCGGGTGAACGGTTTAATCGGGCTGTAAAAACGTTGGATCGCCGGTAACGAGGCAGTAAACCGGACCGGCGTCCCATAACCAAACGAACTGCTCCGTGATAGCACTAAAACATTGCACGATTTGCGTACCCGAGTGTCATGTCAATCCTCTATTCAAGTACACACACGTAGGCTGAAATATTTAAAGAGTAATCGAAAGGACGCTTGCACCGTACTAAATCGGCTTTACGGTTGCCAAAACTCCAATATACTGTAACATATAGCGTATTATTACATTCCCCATTGCGGGAGCCGTACAGGCAGAAATCTCAGTTACCTCAAAAGCTCGTACATTCATGTAGCAAGCGATATTAGGGGAGTCCGTTGTAGACCACTAAATGCAAAATGTTCAGTGTTCCACGCGGTTGGTTGCGTGCGTCGGTACCACCGTTGCGGTTACTTTGTCAACTTTATGTTCTTAGTAAACTGTTTATATTAACATATTTTACTGCTCCATACCTGATGAACGAGAGTTTTACAATCTACCTTCTTTATTAATCATCGTAAACTCACGATATTGCCTATAACGATTTAGATCTAATGGCTTTTATACGGCTGATACGTCACTAAACCATAACATTCCCATGCTAGTCCCATATCATGCAAATGTTTTAATAACTTTTGGTGTATAATATTAACTGGGAGTTACGTATATTGCTTTTTCAACACTGCCATGGATGACACAGAGCATTCATAATTATGAGCTTCGATTAATGTAATTCCTATATCTAGTCTACGTATGATTCGGATTTTATAACACTACAAAATGTATCAATTTAGCTAGCAATTTCAATGAAGCGTTTATTATATTTGTCTTACACTTTGTATGATCTTAGGATGATTGACGTTTGTTATCTTAGGCGACGATTGAGGTCAATGACCTGTCAACCTACATACTTGCTAATATCAATAGAAATCTCATCATGATAATCATAATGTCATTATCATTTGTGATCGGATCGTGGTATGTATTATACATTGTAAATTTTCTCTATTAATCAATAATTGAATAACATCAGAGTTCTATGAAATGAAATGTCAGAAATAACACACGTTAAGGATTGATTCTTACAGTTTAAGCTTATTTTGTGAAGAAGAAATAATGTTGCTAGAGAAAAAGCTAGACCTCCTCTTTTAGACATTTTAAGCACAATATTTTTATTTCTGTATGGTACGAAAAGTTTTACTGGGAAATTTTTTAACAAAGTGCGATGATTCGTCGTCCTATTCCAGGAAAAATTTGAATTCTGCGATGGATTCATTAGATCTCTCAGATTTATTATTTATCAGTTGTGTCGCACCGTCGTTTTATCAAAAATAATATGGTCAGACAACGACTGCGTCGGTGTTTGTGTACGCTGCCACGTATCTCCTGGACGTTTGGTTAGCAACAGTGAGATTAATGGTCAATCAATTGGACATGATTGTATTCAAAGATCTTATCATCTTCTCAAATAAATGCATAAATCCTAGCAAGATATACAAGTTCTGAACCATCTGTTTATTATTTTTCTTATATCTCAGTCAGAACACAAAAAGGGTCTTAAACTTTTGTTATCCACTCCCTCTCAAGGTAGATGTTGAAGCGGGTTGCTATATAAATAACATGAGCTCGTAGCCGTTGTATGAAAACGTAAGACGGTATAGTTTTCTTTCTCGGGATCGTACCTAATGTAATTCAATAGGTTTGTTTTCAGTCAATAGAATACTTGAATAACTCGAGTTCGCATCGTATCGTAGACCTTTACCGGATCGTTATTACGTTACAATATGCGGATGTGTGTTGTAGATGTTTGTCGTAAAAGCGACCGTGTCGTTTTATAGCACCGACCCAGCCTTCAAAATGGGGTCGAACAGCCACCGTGCTGGGTGGTCGTAATGTAATATAACCTGAGACCACCCTCCTTGTTTTATGAATTTTAACAAACTAAACAACGACAACAAGATTGCTTTCGCCGAAAGTTGTGAAATGCTGTAACAATGCATCATGCATTGTACGTGTCCACCGTCTTCAGAATTTTGTTCTTGTTCCAGCACATGTTTATCAATCAACAGCTTCCACCAAAGTAGTCTACAACATCGGATCGTAAAAGCATGTTCCTAGCTAGGTGATAAACACAGCTCAGCTGGATGATTATTATTACATCCCGTTGGTTATTGTAATCGTGACGGCATTGACCCCACGACCCCTGGCAGCTGACGTAACGAGTGTCACCGCAACCATCAATCACTGGCTGCTTTGTGACGTTTTGCGACCTGCGCCTCTGACGACACCACAACCTAACTAGCGTGACCTGCATCTTTTTGCATACGATCTTTGCAAAAGAATTCTTGTATAGTAACTTATTCAGTTAAAAAAGATAAACTATAACATTCTGATAGTGATCATCTTTAGGAAAACTTAATTTGTAACTTTAATCATGAATACCACCTGAAAGCTACTGACACTATTGAATCGAGTAGTTGCCTATTGAGTGAACTGGAGTATGTGGTCGCAGCATGATGTCATCTGATTGCGATGGGCGGGCACGCCTCGGCCTCCGCCGCTGATTCGTGACCAAGACTCTTAACGACTCGTGCATACCTAGCACCAGTCCATGCTGAACATTGTGCATTCTGCGTGGTCTCGCAAACAACTATATCATTCATTTCGCTGCAATATGGAATAAAATTCTGAAATAAGTTCTTTGCAATAAAGACTGCTTATAATACTCGGAAGCATGTCAAAATTCAACCTGTCGTCAATCCACGGCGCTTGAACGCATTATTATTCGGAATTTATTTAAAGATGGCCCCTTCCTGTTGGCAACCATCCAACGGGGTATCCCCAACATTTACCAGACGATTTAATAATTATGGACTTTTATGTGGGTTAATGTATGTCTACTCATGTTTGTATTTGTATTCATTCATTCAAGAAATTCGAACGTTCAGGGAGCTAACGTTACATATATCGAAAATGTAGGTGAATGCCGCGCTCCATCCATCTATGTTTTGTGTAAGTTGTTTGTGGGTTTATAGAGTTGTCGAACCATAGTAAACAAGCGTTTCTTGTTCGAAAGTGAGAGTTCCAAGTTTCACGGGAGCACGATCTACGTCGTCGTAGAATCGACCGACATCACCAGATTTATATAACTTAAGAGTTTTACATATTAATGTGTTCATGTCTTCTTCAATTGAATATTGATCACAAACAACTTTAGATATAGTTGAGCGTAAAACTTAGTTACGGCACCATTCACACAATTAAATCGTATGAACCTCTATTTACTTCAACCTTAGCATTCATCCATTTATACTCATTCATATGTAAAACAATGTTACATGTACTGTTGTGAATATCAATATTTACTCGCACATTTATAACAGTGTAAGTACGTGTTGTGACGTTGACTCTGACGATTTTCTTTTGATAAAGACCTTCAAAGCGATCACGCCTACGTTTTACATCTATCCGCAGTAATCTGATGCGAATTTCGTCACTCAATTCAATAGGTCAGGGTGTCGGTAATTGAGTCGCGTCAGCTGTTCTCCGGATCCCTCACGTTACGAAATCCGTGTTTCATTAAATTCATTATTGTGTCGATACACCGTCCTCTGGTGCCGACGTCGTTCTATACATATACAAATGTGTAGGTACCGAAGACTGAAGGCGTTCATGAGCGGGGGATGCCTCCAGATAATAAATAACGAGTGCAACGATTGCGACCGCCGGGCTGGGGATAAGGGGGGTCCGGGGAGGGCCCGACCATTTTAATGTCCCGGCGCCAGACTTTATATTAAACATTCGACCTTGGCAGTGGCCTACATCGACACCGGGACACGCACACACGCCCACTTCTCTCTCGTCACGAAAAGAAAAGTTCATTCAATGTTTCGGCACTTCTCGACGCTATAAATAATAAGCGTGACGTGTTTACTCATCTAGCACGCTATTTAAACCCTCGCCTTATCTCTGTTGTGTAACGGTGCTACTGTCTAAGGTTTTGTCGCCTAGTTTGCGACTTCAATATTTTCGTTACATTTTGCAAAAATATTTTCGTGTCACAGCAACTCTCAGTTGATGGTACGATTGTATCACTTCAAAATGTCTAAGATGCATCTTTCATAGTTGGGTCTCTTTAATAAGTGTGGATGATCTTTATGTAAGCCCAAATACTGATATTAAGTTGGCGAGGGAGATAGTAATGAACACCAATTCCGAAAACAGAAAAGGCTACAAAACGTCTTCTACTAAATAGTTGCTAATACGTTGTGCTAATTCTCTAAAGTTATCTTAACGCTTTCATGGAGGTATTTATCATGTGAATTCTCAATGTCGAGCACCGACTTGGTTACAGTGTCAGACAGCTAGAATTAACTACCTACTCACAAAAGACGATTTGATGCCCAGTCTAAAACTACTATAGGATTGAAATTCTTCTACTCTTATTCCCATAAATCGTCACCCTTGTCAGGGCATAAATCGCAAAAGAATTTATACGGGACGTTTTAGATGATAAAGAACTGTGTCTTCGAAGTACCACAGAAACAGAATGAAGATTTAGAATGTAGTTCAGTACGGTAAGGTAGGATAGTATTAAGCGGAGACTCAGCATTTATCATCGTCTCGCTACTCACTACTTTAATATCAGCTAGAAAATGTATTCCAGCTACTTTTTCATAAAAATAAACCTAAAAGCAAATTCACTCGCTTCAAGTTTGAGGAATTTACCAGTTCTTGGCGCTGCTTTTGATGCTGTTTTTTCACGTGTAAACGCCTAAAAGTTCACATTACTGAATGAATGAATTTGATGTATAATGTGGCTTACAATAACCGATTACCAATATGAATTGGTTTGCGTTTAGATTATAACTGCCAATCTATATAATATATATGTTATTTCCTTGAAATAAAAAAAGCATAAAGGTACTGAAGTCATTTTATCTAAAAGCCTAAAAATTTAGGGTATTATTTTCGAAGGCACTAGTACCGTTCTGATTTTGATGAGATGTATTTATATGATACATGGAATATAACCACAAAAACTGAAATCCAAAAATTTAATTCTGTTGGTTCAGCGTTATTCCGTGTCGAAAGTGCACTATTCGGTCAATTAATTGAAAACGATAGTGGCGCCAAATATAGAATTGCCAGACAATATCAGTCATAGAAACGTGCACTAGTAAGTGTTATTAAAACGAATGTTAATTTATGCGCGTTAATGTATCGTAATCACAGTCGGTGCAATATTATGTAATGAATGAGTTTACCGTTATTGTTATTGCGTGTAGCGAGTGAGTAATGTGGGTCAGTGACGAGAACAGAGGCAGGGTCGAGATGCCATTGACGCGTCTTTTAAACTTACGTAACAGCCGTGTATTGTTTCGCCAAACAAGGACACAAGGATGCTACCACACATATACATACAAAACATAAAAATAAATAATGTCGTACGCATGCGGACCGTTGATTTGCAAATTAAACGTTTCTTTACAGTGACCCTTTTGAATTTGTTCCTTGAAGCTGTTCTATTAATAGCTCTAAACTACGTTGTATCGGAGTTGTACGATCCTTACCCTGAATCAATTAACTATTATAGCGATCGTCTCCTGATTTTATGGACACTGAAGTATCCTTTATGTTTCTGCTTCGGTGCTTACATAGTTTGCTCCAAGATTTTAAAGAGGGCTTTTGTTCCTTAATCGTGTGAAACTTGATAGTTTACTTATAATATGAATGTCTAGTTATTGCAATTGATTTGAAGATTTAAATATTTAGCTAAGTTCACCTGCGATAACGATAGTTTTATCATAACAAAATACGTAGGTAGAACAGTGGTGTCGGTTGTGCTTGCAGGTGTTCGATGTCACTACTAAACTGGTCGGGCATCCGGTCCGAGCCACGTACAGCGCCCGACAGATGGCGCCACGTGTATATTGCTTGTGCGTCGAATACCAAGTCTCATGATGTATAGCTATATTGAATCCACAAGACTATTGTTAAATTCCAGAGGACACTGCTGTAGTAATGCCTAATTTAATTTAAGCATCATTCCCAAATAACACCTGGTATTCCTATCGACCTATGTTTTCACCACCTCTAAATTTTAACTGATATCTTATTAATGGTTGTAGACTGTAACGTATTAAACACCACAGGTACTTACGGTAAACTTATTACTCAAGTTTTATACAATTACGGTTTAATTTGCCGGAGACCCCTTGTGAAATATTTTTATGACATTATCGGCTATAAGACAAATTGTCTAATTACGGTGCCGGCCGGCCGCTTATGTAACTAATGGCGGCATAATCGGGCTCGAGGAATCTGATCGTAAACACGCTCGCTAACCCACTAAAACATATTTCTTTTATTTTGCGGAGCGGGTTGACTACGCAGCCCAGGCTCGGTCGGCCCGCCACTTTACAGAACAGGTTCCTATATCGAAATTAACGATAAATCCGCTTGCGAGGTGCCGCCTCACCCTCTGCATATTTTCCTCAGTCTCGAAAATAACTCGACATTTTTGAAATATATCTGGTAGTTCACTGCATGTGCATGCTTATACTGTTATTTATAAGATATTTTGAATAAAGCTATTTCCCCCTAATTATTCAAATACCTATCTAAATTAATTTTTGTGCTCAGAGTTTTTCGGTTTCGTAAACTTTTTCTAACTGTCATAGACTGCCAGACCTACATCAATTTTGACCGTAACAATGCTGAGTCTTAGATCTCGTTGGCATTTCACAGCATTATTACACTACACTTTTAGGTTCTACGTCACTTCAGATATTAGGTTCCTCTAGAAGATAATCTTTTTATTAAATGGAGCGTTTCCGAAGAGATATGTGTCTCACTTAAGGGCCATTTGTCGCTCAGGGAATTTAGAAGAAGCAGAAGGCAACGTTCCAATGCATTCCATCATGCATTAAGAACTTTGATTAGTTGTTTAGTACACCGAATATTGTTTCTTCTTAATAATTATAGTGTCGTACGGAACCCTCAAATATGTAAGATCAAATCAGTTTCAGGTTTTCATATGTACGTAATTTGGTGAGAAAACGTATTACCTATTTTCTGATGATGATGGTAAAACACAGAAATATTAATTATAATATCTATGTGGTGAATGGAATGGTGCTTTTAGTTTGGTATCATTTATCCTTTTATTGGTTGAATGTTGGGTCGTTCAAGATCCTTTACAAGTTTTGCAAATCTTGAAAAATACTGGGAAATAGAAGTACCTAACTACTGGTTATACATATTGGTTAAACTGAACGGACAGGTTCCATCAGAAGTTTAAAACATTTTTTTGTAGTGAGTCACCGGAACTCGCAATGTGCTTACCATCAAATATCATGGCAAAAATTTGCACGAAAGATCGATTGCATTTTATTGGTTTTCATGACCTGTTACATATTGCAAAATTATGATTTTACGTAGACCTATGGGCATCAAGTCGAGAGTGAGGAGATCTTTGGCGCCATGTTCAATCAAGCTACAACCATTATTTTTTTTCTCATTCAATCTATAGTTTTATGCGTACACTACGCTAATGGATTCACACAGCCTCATTCAACATACACATGACTGTTGCGTTCGTACAACTTCGTACAAGTGGAACATATTTCCCCTATGCGTGCGCCATTATAATTGGAAATGACATAAAATGTGGATCTTATATCTTATATGCCAGTCTATAGAAAATAGGTTTACTGATTTCCAAATTCGAAGATATTTCTCTTTATACCCATTATTTATCCTTTGACCGTTTCTCGTGAACTTTGTTAGTTTTGAACGATATCCTATTAGATAAATGTGAGTAAAAACAATATCAAACTGAGTGTTTTATTAAATATTTCTAAAATTGTCATAAAGTAGAATCCCCTGGGGGATTCATCTGAAATTATGATAATGAAACTGACTAGGATCCTCTGAGGAATCAGCTGGTGGGCCCTGGTGGCTTATTCCAAAATAATAGAGAGGGCGTGTGTGTAAAACCTATGTACAAATACAATATAAATATCGCGAAACGGACACAGTGCGCATATGCATTGACCCGCATTCCCAATAGGCCATCACTGTTTGCACTGCGACAGTAATGAGATGTAGTATATAGACGATAATATTACTATTGGCTCGCATAGTCCGATCAATATTTCCTAATTAGTTATTAGGTGTATCACGGTCGGCTGTGATTTCACGTGTATTTGTGTTAATGTGAATTGTATTATCTGTTATTATGTTAATAACTGATAAGCGATTCTGCTCGTTATTATCAATGATAAGTCTACGATCTCATATTTACTCAACATTATCGCACTTGTGTGTATTGTGTGTGAGAACAATTTCATATTATAATGATAGCTTACGTCTGTATCTACATTCTACACACACGCACACATACTTGATGAACAGCATTACAATACAGTGGTGTTTGTAAACGGTAGCCTTTTATAATTCGTCGTGTACCAGAGAAGTTTGTTTCCTACGTTTATTGTAAACGACTTTCGTGGTAAGACTTCGTTGTGTTTTTCATGATCAGTACTTTATTATTCTTTTTGAACAATTCATAGGTTTCGAATACTCCCAAGTGAATAAATAATACTGAATGTATCACAAAAAAGTAGTTACGTGCCTTCGGTACAAAGTAAGGCTGGCTGAGGCGAACAAATAACTGGTTGAGTTGGATAGTTGGTTGAGTGCGTGCAGCTCGGCGCTCGGCGACCCCCCGCTCGAGGTTCGCTGGCGTGCCCTCGCTCGTTGTAGCTATACATATGGGTCGTAGCGAGCGGCGTGCCGTCGCAATATCAGCCCGGTGAAATCGCTCGCCCGCCCGCTTCGTCGCACCGCACGCCTCGCCTGCGCCAGTCGCCGTGCGCCAACTGAAACGCGCGCACTGCTAGCGCAATCGAACGTACAATATTCCACACGAGGCTCTCGCTCTCTGCTAGCTTCCACCGCCTTCGCCCCGGCACCGTTCCTGATACCGGCGTCGGTCGATGATTTGGAACGTTTTGCTTTTGAGCCAAACCGTCACCTTATAGACACTCAAAACATTTCGTGGTGTGTGTGAGAAGTGCATGTGCGCAACTCGCCCCAATTTGTGCTTCGGTGTAGTTAAGAAAAGAATTCAAGACGGCTGTCATCATAAGGCTGCCTGCGAATACAGTAAGTATCGCGACGGCCGCATGACTCAATGTAAAATGGGACGATTCTTATCTACCGCACTTGTGTGCGTGGGTGTGCCAACGCTGAGTTTGTCAGTGTTTGCGTGACATCCGACCGCCTCTATGCCTCTGTGTGCGTTGGCTCAATACTGAGTTCTATTTTGTGGCGGAGCGGCTAGATGTTTGTTTTTATTATCATATGACCGGCAACTGTTGTTACTTGCTTCTAATTCAAATATCGCTAACTTTGATGAAGAAATGTTATAATGTGAAAGGGTAATAAAATGTATTGTTAGTTGAACAATAGCGTCAAGTCTATTAAGGTTAATTATATTATAACGCGATGGTATAATACATTTAATTAAAAAAGAAAACAGAAATAAAGGTAATACTGCTTTTACTGAGGATGACTTTATGCTAGTGATTATTTTCTGCTTTGGGAACGTTTCGTCGGCTCTCATTTGCCGTCGGCAACGTTGTAGGCGCATTTATACGGCGCTCCGTAACTCTTCTCCGTTCATCATTACAAGCATATCGTACAAAATATTTACGTTATTTTAATGAAGAAATCATTATGGAATCTTTTAAATTAATGGTGTTGTCCACATTCGTCTAAATCAAATCTCGATATCAACCTTTCTTAGCTGAAAAACACAAACTCACTCGGACTATAAATATAAAAAAAAAAACTACATTAAATTTGTAATCATGGCAGTAATTTTTTTGTATGTTAGGTTAGGTTATCCTTTGTACCTATCCAGATTAGCTTAGTTCGTTGTTAGAAATCGGAATGCAACATAATGATACTCATTTAATTCTTCTATTTCAATTAAAAATAGTAACTTACTTGCTATTGATATCATTTTGATCTGCTTATCTGTTTTAATTCAATACTCAAGATATTATAACGATGTTTGTAAGAGTTGAAGATTAAAGAAAATATTCTCTTAATTCCTTCTTTAAAGATAGATATTTATATTGTACCAGCAAGTCCGAAGTGATCACCAATAAGCTTTTAGGGTAAATTTTCAATCATATACCAAGATAAAATTTAATTATTTCATTGCAACTTCAAAATGAGACTTGAACTTGTGTACTGGACTTGATTTTATCAATTTAGTATCTGTTCTACCTTTGATTCCATGCAATTTATAGTCCTCAGTTGCTATTATATCTAATCAGCTCTGCTCTCTTCTTTTGCAATCAAAAATTTAAAGAAAGTTCTTTTCTTTTTTTTGCAATGTGATTATCAAAGAGTATTGTTATCATCACGCATGTGGTCTTAATGCTTGTGTGCATTTCTGATTATTTAATGCGATCTCACGCTCAACAAGCTCACTTTAGTAAAGTCGTAACTGCCAGCAATGAGACGAATCAATCGTCGATTTTATTCATCTTGTCGTAAAAACTATAATGGCGGAGAAAACGTTGGCGTATCACACATTCCTCTTCCGTCGGTGGCTCATACAAATTATACGATGTGTGTTACGTATAGCTAGGTAGGTGGGCCGTCATTATTTATGTTCTCTAACAGTCGGCTCAGTGGTGTGGGTTAAAATCGGAGCAGTCAGCTGATCGTCCATGTGTGTGTGTGCGTTCTTCGGGAAACACCTTTCGATGACGTGTGCGAGCTCCGTTTAATTGGACATTCACATTGTTCCCTCTTGTTTTTTTTTCTATTTACTCATATTGATTGATACCGTCGGTGATGGAAGCGTAAAGTTATCTACCTACTATTTCTAATAGTAGCTGATTCGCTTTTTATGTGACATTGATCCATTAACATTTGCACTTATCAGTAGTCTATAGATACTTACGAGTCAACTATATCAAGTAAATGGAGTAACAGCGCTTAAAATAGAAGTTACATAAAAGATAACGGCCTAAACAATACACACTTAGATACAATAAATACTTTAATCGCTGATCATTTATAATGTTACCGGTGTGATTGATTAGTTTTAAATTAGCTTAGCTTCGATTTAAAAACAATGATTAAATCAATTGTATACTTTATACCTACATCCTAGATATCGAATACCTGTTTTTCCCCGATTAGGTAGACAGAGTTATTTATTCCTGTTCTTTCAATTGTGGATGTAATATTTTCAATACAAACAGTTCAAGGTGTACCAAATACAGTTTAGGGTTATCATCATGATCATTATCATTAACACCGTGTGACAATTTACTGCAGAACTGTGGGTCTTATCATAATTCATAATTCCACACTTGGCAGGCAGATAGGCGATTGTAGTTCAAAAGGTTAACCAGAAACCACTTCTGCTCGACTTTTGTGCAGTCCCTTAGTTGAATCTTACAAAACCCGAGGGAATTCTACACAAGGCTAAGTCCAAGTTAACATGTTACAAATTTTCTGAATAAACACATTTACTTGGAAATCAAAACACACACAGTATATATATAACAGTACAAAGGAAAACTTTAAGGGGTCTAGAATTAGGTAGCATCATAAAATGAATTGCAGCTTAAAATAGCTTTCTGCTAAAGTCATTTCTGATCTAGTTTATCAAATATTCAACTAATGATAGGTATCTTTACAAAACACAAACTCATTATCAACCCCACTGTAATTTTAAACCCAGCTAGCAAGTACACCTTATTGGGGTTTGCACGTAAACAGTCATTATGAAACATGTCATTTGGTAAAAAACATGACGTGGTCGGTGATTACATTTGCTGCCGGTGTAGCTACGAGCTATAATATTATAGCTAGGGTTTCGTGTCTTTATGCATATTACCTTGTTTTTGTTTAACAACCATGGAACCTCTTTAACCTTCAGCTCGTAATTTTCGTAAAAAAAGATGAGCGTCATTTGAAGTTCTTGTAATCGCAGGAACAACCAAATTTTGTGTAGCTGATGTGTTCGTCTTATGATGACTGCAAATGCAGAATGGACAATGTAGTAAAGCAGGTGGAATTTCATGTTTGTGTAAACGTTTGTCCTGCTGATTTAGATCCAATAGACGTGGAACTAACAAATAAACCGATATAAAGGATAAAAAAACCTCTATTGATGTGCTTTGTAAACGGGATTTTCAGTAACAGCTGAATTGGCAGAGTTGTCTTAACTTTCACGGTCCCCACGTGAAGACCCGATCGTAGCTCACACTTAATTAATTCGGCTCTCCGCGTCATCACGTTACAATCGAACAATAGTAGAAGTTGGCGGGGAAAGTTGAGCTTCGGCGTCGCTTCCCCCTTTCCACTTCAACCCCCTTCGTCACAAATAAATAAGCCAGAGCCGACATCCGACAACAATAATAATAATTTGCTCGAGCCCGATCAGCTGTTTCGCCGACACCGACCCGAGTAACAGGTGGCCTATAAAGACATTCAATAAAGTGTGTACCACTTGCCTTCGTTGCGGAACCGTCTATTTTACACAAATACACTCACACATACAAACAGGCCCACTACTAACCCAGCTTCAACTTTTTGCCATCTTTCTCATTCTCATCGACCATCGACCGATAAGACGAACGAGTTCATTGTACTCTTTTGGAATGATTGTTTTATTTGTTGAAGGATTTTCGTTTAATTTGTGCCTAAAACTGCCTCTCAATTGACAACTTCAAAATTGAGAATACGCTTACAAAACCGACTACATAAGTGGCATACATAGGTACTTACTGCTTATGTATTTTGTATTGTTGACTGTTATCAACTGTTATCAAATGTGTTCATTGATACTTTAATATGCTTAAGCACGTGGGTATATTAATGTCACTTCCATCTGATACATCCAGTAAACTACAATTCTGCAGCAATGTTTAGAAAACACCAATCGCTCAACCAAATGCCATGGTCTAGTCTACACTCCGTGCGGTGTAGCATGGTGCGGGTGACAGTTTCAGTAACGTTTCGTTTCACTCTTGAGAGCTGCTGCGATTTACAAATTATGACCTCAGTATTTCAGCTGTACCACATTTGTAATATACTAAATCATTATTATGTGTAGAAACTTAAATTTAAACTAGCAGAATTTTCTAGTCTACAAATAAAATCAAATTGAAAGACAAAAATGCAAAGTGTAATTCGTATAACGTAATGCCATAGACGTGTTTAGTGATGGGATGTACTGCTACGATGAATAGTCGATATTTGTATAATAAAAAAAAGGTAGATTGTGCGCAGTTCAATTTTTATTGTTAAAAAGTCTATAAATAGATAAATTAAATATCAGAACATTTGTAGGGTAGGCTTACTTCTACGAATACAATATTTTTTAAATAATGAATTAAAATCAAATTGCTAATAAGAATTACACAAATAAGTATCTTATTTTATTCGTCTGAACATTCATCAGAGTCTGTAACATATGAATTGTCACTAAATTCGTCATCTGAATCTTTGACAGATATTATTAACGATGAATCCATCACGATGTCAATATGAATGTCACGATCCCAATCAGACATAATTTCCCTTTTTATTTTATTTACGACCTTTGACCAGTTTTCAAGCGAACTAGATATATGCAGCGCATATCGTCTGAGATAAAAATGAATTGCTAAACGTCACTTCCCTAGTCATGAGGTACTGACAGATGTCAACGTCATACAGGCAACTGTCACCCGCACCATGCTACAGCGCACGAAGTATAGTGGCAGCTACAGATGATGCAGTCTAGATAGTGCTTTATCCTGAGCTCCAGGTAGCACAAAACTGTAGTACCTACGTATGCAAATTAACTTTGAACGAATAAAGGTGTGGGGTGGGAAAGGGTCGCGACCTTCTCACTGTCTCCCTGTTCCACGTGGTACGTTGTATATAATTGTACGGGCCGTGTAAGATTTTTGTCGGCCTGGCATCCCAGGCACTACGCACTACCTCGTCCCTACACAAAACATCACTAAACACCCTTTTTGTTTACCTTTTATTTGCCCACCCCCAGTCTTGTTTGTAATGAAAGACTTGTTGAATTGCAATATCTTGGCTCTCCGTGAATAACCTATAAGACATTCCTAATATCTGCGTAAATAATATTAACGAGAAATTTGATAAGCATATTGTGTTTATTATGATACTTCAGTGAGAGAACAGGCTAAAACGGTGAAGAGCATCGTATTGAAGTGGGGTAAGTTGGAGTTCAGTGCAACGATTCGTAAGAGTTGCACAGCATTTCGCTCTCAATAGCGCGCGGTCGTCGATGACGAGCCGGTTATGTAATGTAAATGTTTACGCGTACCTACTACACGTGGCCGGTACCACGTGCCCCAACCGAGAACACTAGCCTTGTGAATTATTTATTTACGACAACATTTTCGCACGCCGGTCGACGAACTCTTGAATGGTCTTGGAACGCATTTACACTGATTAATCTCGACATGTCTCATTTGATGTTAGATTTTTGTTGTCACATAATGTTGATGGGCAACGATAATTGTCGACGACTTTGAAGTTTCTTCAATATATGCTCAGTTACCAACTTCCCAACCAGAAAGGGCTCAAGCTAGATTTGGTCTTCCGTAACATTATACTAGCTAGCTAGCAGTTTGCAAATTTCAATTACCTCTAATGCAGTCTTGTCTTATGTCTTATGTGTATTGTCTTATCTTACTACTTTACCATAGGCTCAAATGATAACAGATGTCTATCCAAAATCTTAGATCGATTTTTGACTTTTTGAATTTCTGTCACAAAACGTTTCACAAATTTAAATCGACCCATACATTGTGAATTTACATCGGTTATTGATTTTGGCCTCTAAAACATTAAATTGCGGTGAAGACCGTGCAAAATGAAGCGTCTATGTTAGTAACGTTTGACTGCAAGGCAGGGGATTTGCGGTTATTTAGATGAGCTTCATCGCCCATTAGCGCTATTTATAACGCACGTCACTCTGGAGCCGTGCCGTGCCACTGACCTAGCCTACCAGATATTAATATGAAGATTTACCAACCGACGTCTTTGAATCAAACAGAAATGCACGATTTAGAAACACCGAGCTACGAACATGTACGATTACACTGACGGCGAGTGTGATTATGAGAACATAGTTGGAAAGCGAATTTGGGATATGGTGTAGGTACACCTAAGAAAATGAAAATTGTGCTAGACAACAATATAAGCCCTAAAAGATTAAAGAAGACGCGCTATTTCGATGTACAAGCAGGAGCCATGTTGTGAAGCAAAACCTTTGTACCACAGCAATCCTGTATAAAGTACCCGGCATTGTTAGTCGGGCCCACGTGAGCGTTTCTCTCGGCTCAATAGCGGGTTTCATGATCGTCGTCGCCTCGTTCCCACTGCACCTCACCTATATAAAGTACGTAGGCTACGTAGGTCTATGTGGTAGCGTTAGTCCCTCTATTTACCGTGCTACTGCCAGCCTCCACACATTGTGTAGACACACCAACAAGAGCGATTTTGTGTTTATTTGCGTCGGGATTTGGGCCAAGTGCAGTCGGTCAATTTAAGCCGATCTCGTTCGTTCGTGCTCGACTGACGTATCGCAATTGGCGTAGCCCAATCACTCAAACAGCTGATCAATGTTTAGTTTTTGTTCTTAATTGAAAGTTTTATTTTCCTGATATCTTAAGGACCCTAAAAACTTTAAAATAGAAGAAGGTGTAGCTCTTCTAGCTTCTTACTAGATTTTGTCGTAGTATTTTATTGTAGAATGTTGTAACCGGTTTGGTTTTTAGTTCGAAACTTAACAAAATTAAATAAAACGCTACCCCCTAAAATCTTACCATAATCTTACAGGATACCTATGCCAAACAAACAGGTTTATTGATTCCATCCACGAAGTATAAAAATGTGTATCTCATCAATCATTATAATATCTGTTTGATCTATTTTACGGTACATTATTTATTGCCGTTTCTATCGAACTTTGATAAAACATTGCAGTGAGTTTCTCCTAATATGGCAAAACATTCAGCCTTGTCTAGCATAGTTACGTAGCCCATGTTGTATCAATTCCCTTCCAATTTACTGAATATACATCTCTGAAAACATTGCACAGATACTGTATCTAGATAGAACCGCCCAGCACGTCCCGACAGCTTCCAACAATAATAATTAATTGACTCGTCCGTTCGTTATCGTGCTTTTATATTGACGTTCCCGAGTGAGCAAGCTAGCGAGGCGCATTCGGAATGAAATTTCCATAAAAACTTTTGTGCTCCGGCGGACGTTGCGAGCGCACGTTAAAATCGTCGGCTGGCAATAAAACAGCGGCCGGTGCGGCGAGGCGCGACGAAGCGAGCAACGAGTGCGAGAGGGACAGCTTTAGAGATAATGGACTCTGTACGAAATGAAGAACGCGCCTGGTGCGCCGAGCGAGCGAGCTGGAGCGCTGGGCAAAAACATCGCCGCAGTTATCGCGCTCCCCGCCGCCCCGCGCCCCGCCCCACCGACCGGACTCGTCTGATCGACGCCGGAGCCTCTCGCAGGCGAGCTAACCTCGACAGCGGGGGGTCGTGAGTTGCCTCGTTGAGCCCGTTTGAACGTTGAGAACGCGTTGCACCGTCGCCGCTCTCTCTATAACACAACTCGATTTTAACTTTGAAAAAGCTTAACATTTACGCGTCCATTGCACAGTTGCTCTCGTCCGCTCTAAGCCCGCTCTAATCGCGTTTACCGTTGTATGTTGTAATAGAAAAGGACCACTGATTGATTTACGAGCTACGAACACAGACTACGCTGAAACGGTACGTACTATCATATGATTGTCAACTGTATACAATAGTTAGTCGAGTCGAGCTTTTATGAGTTCGTATGGATTTACATTATTATGCATAACTCGTTGCTCTATTGTACTTTAACGACTGCTGGTTTACGTTACATAACTTAAGTTACCGTACAAAAGATAATCTGCATCAGGTTTAATATTAGCGCGAGGTGTGCCGCATTTGTTTTTATTTTGGTGTTGGTGGCGAGCGCATTGTTTGCGGAGATTCCGTACGTTGTTTTATTACACGATTACCGCAAGTGGCCGTGCTCTATTGACTCGGCGTGCTATTGTTGCTCTTAACTGCCGAGGTTGCAGTGTCAAGGCATCTCACCTAGGCACAAGAATGCACACTTTATGCCGTGTTGATTATGTAAATGAGAATTGTCTTTAACATCTGCTTGTGATATTTTACACTATTTCATGATTATAAATCCTTTTTGCTGAAAAAAAACAGTTGATAAAAACAAGGAACTTCTAAAGTCGCTACTCGGACTTTAGAAGTTCCTTGTTTTTATCCGTTTTTGTGTTGTTCTTTAAACTGTCTTTGTCTTAAATACCGCTAAAGTGCTGATAGTTGTTAGTTAGATTGAGTTATAAACGTTGTAAACAACTTCGTTGATTTCTCTAACATCTACGTATTTGTATGGGTTGTTTGCAACAAGGCTTCCTGAATTTAAAAAAAAACGCTAAAATCTGGATGTCGAAAATGGATCACACTCCAAAGTATATATTACCAGAATAACTTTGGCTTGAAACTTTGTGATGGCATGTAGTTTAACATTACTTGGTATCAAGTTCCAATCTTGAGATCCAAACTGAATTCTTAAGACTCAAATACTGGAACTATCCCCATTATGTTTGCATCAAGTTACTGTCGTGTGAATTCAAATACTAAAACCTGCAAAATTTTCTTCATTCCATTCACAAAAATCCTAAAAATACTAGAAGGACCGACTGTAATACTTGGGTTTGATCCCGGGTTCACGATCTTGAACTTAAGAACGGTACTAGATTACAATTATTATTCTTGATCATGATAAGATGAATCATGTTTAACCGCTCTCAACTCATAAATGTGGTTTTCAGTTCTTATCTCATGTTGTCTTAAACCATCATGATATGAAATAAAATTTGCTGAAAATGATTCATCTATGGACTCTGATTTTCATGGTCCTGTGACCTCATCGCGGTTTTTGTCAATTCACAAGAACTAGCAATTTTGTTCCTTCCAAAAAATCAACGAAAACAGGGTGCTGTTAACACTAACATATCAAATTCTAGTAAAATGATAGAGATCTTAAAAAATAAATTTTCAAGTAATTTCTTTTGTTAATAACTTATTAAAATACTCAAGTATCGTGCGGTTGGATGGTGGTTGATTGCATTTTCTAATTTGCTTCTTTATTTCAGGATCTGACCGGTCAGAACAGCAATGACTCGGGCGGAAGCGGCGGCGCAGGGCGCGCTACCACGCCGCACCTGAGGCCGACGCCAAGCCCAACAGGCTCCAGTGGCTCACGCTCCATGTCACCGGCTGTTGGTAAGTAAATATTCAATTCCAGGCCATCAAAATCACACGTCTTCGGAACACTATTCAATCCCAATTGGAAATATTTCTCTTTAAATATCAAACTTCCTAGATTGTTTATTCGAATGCATTGAGGGTTTCATCGATTTGTATACATCATTTCAAATAGTTAGTCACCTATTTTTCAATTTTGACACGTATAATGTCTATAGCAATATAGCAGTAAAGCAAAATGAATCCTAAACACAATGTTAGAAGTAAAATCGATCTGGTTTGGAAAATCTTTATGAGTTTTGATGAAAAACAATAGTGTGAACTATGAAGAATCACTTCGATTGTTATCTCTTTGAATTTGAACCTTATTTCAAGGTGTTAAGGTCTTCTATATTCTTGAGATGTTTTGCTTTATCTTTTGTTATGTCACGGGTGTGTTGATCAGAATCGTTGTGCATACTCCGTCACCGGTAGACACGGGCTTTCCCGACATTGACCCACATAGAACGGGCGCCCAGAGTACGCCGTATTTTGCCCCTTTTGCGGGCGCGAACCACCCCAGCCCGCCCACCTTATGTACGAGTCGGGGTGGTCGCGGTATATAGGGCCTCGTGAAAAACTTACCCCCACCGACGGTCGGGACGAGCACGCAAAACAGGACCTTCTACCCCTGAGGCCCACGAGGCGCTCCTATGTGCCGGATCGCCACCGACCTCACCATTGACAAACCTTCCCACCTACATAACAACATAAAAAACGAAACCAACTTTTACTTTGCCGAACTTGGCACGATTTTGATAACAGCTAATAGTCCCGATCGAAATGTGGAGCTACTATTGATTGCTTTAAAATGACGAATTCGCGCGATCGATCAATTGGAACGGACAGCGTGATTCAATAGGCTGACTAATGTGCCACGAACGTATTCAATATTTAATCAACGAGTAGCGTATCGAATCCTAATATATTTAAAAAGGTTTTGTTGACACTCTAATTTACATCTTGTTGAAATGTAAAGATTCCTAGAACACCCTTGTGGGGTTTCCCTCGAAGTGACCTTGACGGGTTCACCCACCGGGGACCCCGCATCTTATATACTTACTGTCACGATTTGTTTGATGTAGATATAGTACTTATTATACATTTACCAGCTACTTTTGCCTTCTCATCTGAGTTTAGTCGAGTAATACTACAATTTCATTCATGAACCGATGAATAATTACGAACTTTATGTAACTTAATGAGCCAAAACATTTTGCATTGACGTTATTGTTTGGTTGTGTTGCTTTCTGACTTCAAACAGCAATACTGATTTCGCTCATATTTTCAACGAAGGACTTCTTTAAGTATTATTTCTGATTATTCCGAAAAAGGAACAAATAAAATGCCAGAATATCTATAATCAAACCGGAAAACTAACAATTTACAAAAAGGTGTTATTGCTAGAGTATGACGCAGACAAGATTATGGACTTTGAGATGTTTTTCTATTGATAGTTATCTATTTTGGTCTGCTTCTTATTATTACTGCTTCTACTAACACCACTGCTATTTCCGATTTTCCTTGAAGAAATGGGAAGAATAAACCACTCCCACGGTATAGCGTTTTTAAACTTCCCAAAACAATTTCCCTGTTCTAATGGGCACCATTCCATAGTTGGTTAAAAACATGAATAAGAAATTAAAAGGCAGTAACGATCGTAATTTTGATTCGAATACTTCAAGTATATTCGAAACGCAAATTGCTTTGTAAATGTATTCACGCATGTTCAATAACTTGCGATTGGTGACCATTCCAAACCATTAAAATTCGATTGTTTTATTTCACGGTAAATTTTTTCTCAATATGTGCCTTTAAGTTCCCATAATATGAACATACGTGAATCTTGTATAATTTAAGTTCCAATTCCAGATTTCAACATTATTTCCAATAAAACGTTTCGGAAGGTATACTATGTCTTTCCGAATCTTAATTGTGTCAACTTTGACAAAACAGAAATTCAACAAAAATTAATTTCTTTGGTTGTTTTTGTAATGTACAAAATGCTTCCAACGTCCAATATGTATTTGATGGACGCCTCTCTTCTCTTATATTTTAATTGGGTAGTTTCCATGGTATCAAAATTAAAAATGTAATTAGTCCGTCAGTTAGATAATGAAAAAATATTAGACATGTATTTTTTATTTTCTCGTATTAAGTTGCAATACTTAGATAAAATGACGCTAAGTTTAGGAGTGGGAGGTTGTTACGTCATAACGCGCTACAAAATGTGGCACACTGTGACGTCACAAGATATTTCAAATTAATATATTGTCGAAAGTATTTAATTTTGTGAGAAAAGAAAAAAATACGTATCTAAAGTTTTAAAATAATGTACCAGACGGACATTAAAATAAAATTTAGGAAACTACCTACCCTATTCTTGCTAGTCACGCTTTTAAAAGAAATTCTATACTGTTGTTTCAAAAGACTCAATTATCATAGTCTGAGGCCTCAAGTAATTTGCTTATTATTTTTATACTCATGCTAATTGGATATGGACGATCATCAAAGTCAGGGTTGGTTAAGTTTGTACACAAAACGTTAACAGTTATCAATTTGTCCCGGTTGAGTGAAGTAATTGGCCTCAAAATAAACATTGTGCCGCCCTCATGCATGCAGGTATCATAAAAAGCAATTTAGTATTTTGCCTAAACCGGCTGTAGCGAACGGCAACCGCAAAAGCAATCGTGTTTTGTTAACGTCGCCGATTGCCGAACGTGGCTTTCTCAAAACATCGGGCTGTAGACTGGCCGAGCTCCGACTGCCGCGCCACTCGAATACCGGTTATATGACCGCAATACACCCTCGCACTGTATCTCCAGCGTTCCGAACGAACCAAACAAGCTCCAAGTCCAATGCTGCTCGTGTTCCTTGCCTGCAAACACAGCGATAACTCGCGCACCAATGTACGACAGCTCGCCATTTAAATTGTCACGAGCTGGTGGAGTGGTAGAAGGTTAACATGACTGTATGACGTCAACCGTTCGGCTCGTCGGACTTCTTGACTCTCGACAAACATCGAGTGAATATGTGAACTCGCGCTAGAAAATTATAGACGATGCGTTTGAGGAAAAATACGTTGCTTTATGTTGCCTGCATGCTCAAATGTCCACCATTGACTCACGTTATTTTATGAGCGGTTAGTATTACTAAAGTATATTTTCGTACCTTTATAAAAATAACTCTTGATAATATTTTGTTATCATTTTTGTACAATGAATGGCTTTAATCAATGGCTAATTATAACAACTTAATCTTGTTACCATGTAAGAATTTCAATCAATAATATCGGTATTCGGTGCCTAAAAATGTAGGTCACTATTATTTTAAATTACATATATGAAATTGAAATAATAAGACATTTTATAAAATAGCTACTTGATACTTAGTATATTATGAATAAGTATAAGTACAAGAATGCATTATCTCTTATCTATGCGGCAGTCGCATTGATTGATCGTAATATTCTTTATCGATGTGTAAATAAAAATAAATTTCTGTTTATCGACCGCATTGTGCTCGTTTCCAATCCAAGTTCCATCGTTATTTTAACACAATGAAGCCGCAATACCGCAACCCGACGCGTTCGAAGGTGAATTGCGTATTGTTTGACGCCCGCATACAACGTGACTTTCGAAAACGACTTTAATTTTCGACCAATAAGGTTTCTTTTGCACGAAGTGTACCTATAAGCGCGGCTCTGGTATTTCAGACCTTGTTGTGTTGTCGTGTTGGGCGATAATTCCTTGGCCTGCGGTCGTTTGTTCAGTATACGGGCGCTAAAAGCGTTTCGCAGTCGTCCGTCGTGCGTATCGGCCGCCGAGCAGTGGAATGCCATCAACTAAGATAAGGCTGGCTCTTGGGACCGAGTCGAACGCTGCCGCTCGCTGTTTCTCCGTGACATTTGAAACCTATATTTAGTAAGTTTTACTTCGGTTTATACTTAAGTCGAACCTTAAATTGTATTGTATACGAGCTTGCATACTGAGAAAATGTTTGAAGTTCCTGTTATCTTGCATCCATTGCATGCAATGTGTGGTTTCATGAATTAAACAATGCCAAATCAAGATTTTTCAACCAAGACAATAATAACATGGAAGGAAAAGAATAAAACAAACATTGATTTGAACTGGTAATTTGCATATTTATGGCCCATACTGACAAAAGAACACTTAAGTTATGTAGCCTTTATGTAACACTAATTAATTCTGTTTCATAATGTAGGTAATTATCTGTTATCGTAGTTTATCGTTTACTACAAAGTTGTAATGTAAGTGATCAGTGTGTGTTTGATTGTGTGTATTAGTATTCACCCTCACAGACGCATATGTTTGAGGGTCGGTACAAGTGTTTGACGTTTAACTGAATTGCCCCTATGTATAGCCACGTGCTTGTACGTCCTTGGCAAGGCCGACGACCTTCTTTTGAAAAAAAAAGAGGTAAAACAAAACGCTTTTTGCTCCGATCCGGCCATAATGTTTGTTTTGATCGTTTTCACGTAAACGAACCTTGGTGTGTGTTTTGAATACTTTTTCTGAACAAGGAACGACGTAGGTATTTATATTCCGGTGATGGTGTTTCTTCTCTGTCATCACATTCACTTGATATCAACGTGATCTTTCAGAACTCATTTATATATAGAAAACTTCAAGGCACTCCCTTGGAGAGCGAGAATTGCATCTATGTCACGCCAAGTCCATCTTAAGTGGTTTTCCTCTATGTCTTGTAAACAAATGACAAAATTTCCGTAACCTTAATTTAACATTGTTTATTGAAATCCTGGCGAAAAGTAAAAGGTCAATTCCTAACAGCTATTGCCGTCGAATGTAAACGTTGTCCTCATTAAACTTTAAGATTTGAATTCATTGCTGTCTTGAGTAACGGAGGGAGCTCAAAAAACTTGCAAAAGAATAAAGCTCCTGTTACAAGAACCTGTTGCGTGTCTGCGGTCCCGCCCGTTGACTGCCCATCGCCTAATTGTATTCAGATTACCCCGGAAAAGTGATAAATCTCGGCGAGTCAAGGTCGACGGAGGGTTCGACAGCCCATTCACCCCGTTCCGTCTGCCCCCTTGGCTAATGGTGCGGACATTCTTTCCCTAACCTCGGCCAGACTTACCCGACGTACTCTATAGTATACTATACACATTCACTAAGTGTACAAGTGTACCCACCCCACGCTCGATAACCAGATGTACTTACCTCACAGACGTAACAACCACCCTGTTTTCAGTCCCTCTCCCCGAGATTGTTGTAAGATTGAAAAGGAAAACGAGATTTAATTTGTCAATGAAACACTTGTAAAGGTTTCATTTCATTTGGTTTCGTTTGTTGTATAGTCATTGTGACAATTTGCCTCGGCTCTCGATATCGAATAATCGTTGTGTATTCAGCCGCTACGAAATCGCTAAACAAAGTTCGAAATGCGTTATTATTCTTGTACGGTTTTGTTTTAGGAATTCCCGAGGTGACGTAACTAGGAGTTTAGTATGCAGCTGCAGCGCTTTTGAGCATCGCTCAGTGTTGACTGTAAACTGTAGAAATGTGTAAATTGTAAGATAAATCAGCGTTGTATATCATGTGGTGTGCGGGGACGGCGAGTGTGTTAGTGGTGATCAAGTTAAATGGGTCGACAAACACCGCCGTCGCTCCGACGCCACCGTTTGTCTCAACTGGGCCGCTTGTTAACGCTATTGTCTATGTTCTGTTTATATTCCTTGCTGTTTAACACATGTATTTCTGGGGTACCTACACATTGCACTTACTTCAGTTGTTACTCTCTAGACAACATAGACAAGTTAGATACTTATTTTTTTATCTAAATAACTAACTATTAATCTCCATATTCAGAGGACTAGGGAGAAGTATTACAAAATTTACACTAGCCTTTTTTCACCGGTTGATTTGATTAATATTATTTTCCGCTAATTTATGCAATACTTAACTTTTCATTATTTACCGGTAAATCGTTTAAGGAAGTTATTCGAATATTAACACTCGTTATTTTGGTGAAATATGGTATGGTAATAATGCGTCCTGTATAGTGTTTGTAATGTATAACCAAGACTCTAAATAAAAAAAAAACTAAAATATTAAACATCTCCTCAACCATAATATGACATTACAGAATGATAAATCCTTATGTTAAGGTACACACCTACGTACAGATACATATAATACAAAACATACATACATTGGACTGCTAATACCTTCGCGTCTGCGTGACTATGAATTCTCTTAGTACAAATACTCATGTCATACCACTTTTGAACGAACATGTTGTGAGGCTGACAGTTTAGATACTTAGTGTAAATTGTGTATACTTGACTCAAACGTAATGTACCTAATATTAACGAAAACATACGTATTTGGCTCTTCAAGTCTTGGTAACATGACAAAAGTGAAATCAATTGTTTATTTTAACATTACTTAGATAGATTCTTTTATTGTTTGAACTCTTACAGTATCACCTAAGTTCGGCTTGATACACACACATTACATTTAACCATATGAATGTCTCTTCGCATCAACAAGATTAACATTATACTGCAAAATAAAAAACGTAACTCGACGTTCCACAGAGCTTTGATTCCAATCATTCGACTTATACTGCTGGTATCGTGGGCGCGGTTGATCGTATGCTTGGAATGTGTTGGACTGCGGTAGGTTACCACATAACTTGCGAACTCGCGCCCTTCATGCCTGACACTTGACTTTGATGCACCATAGTCTTAGATATCTATATCAGATCTGTACATTATGTCAGAGCTTGTCATATTTCATATATGCATTTGCATACATTAAGGTCTTATACAATACATTTGTATTGTATAAGACCTTTTTACAGCTGACTGATTGATGATAATAAAAAGTCATGTAGGTACTGAATGTGCAAAATATCCTTCTAAAAAATAGAATCATTGGTACTTTCCAACGTAAGTGTCACTGAATTAAACTACATACTTGAGTTCTTGAAGTCTGTGGTTGTTGTCAATGGTTTTCCCCATAATTCCGAACTATACACGTTAAAGATTATGATTATGAATTGGTATGAACAGAAACCTTGCACCGTGTTGCACGTGCAACTGTGGCATTATTGTCGGATGGGAAAGTAAAGACCTCGGTATGGTGCGTAACGCACGCGGCCGCGCGGTGACGGGCGCTGCCCTTGACAGAGCGGGTTCGACTCCACGAGTTGCTCAATAACACTCGACAAGACGTATTGCATTTAGAGCGGTCTGCACGATCAGAACAAATAATGCTTTATTATATCTAGATGAAGGAATTTTACTGCTATGTCACTCAGAGCTTTCTGTTGGCAATAATTGATTGAAACCTACTCTTTTGTAGTTCTGTTAATGACTTTATTTAACTTACAAATAATTAGCACAACTGCATAAATACATATTGCTATGTACCTACCTATTATTTATCTATGCAATGTGTACCAGTCGACCACTATGTTATTTGCTATGTCTCACAAAGAGACAGCGGCAAGTGATGAACTGAAACGATAAAAATGAAAATTGCTTTGTTATGAGGTGACAAAGCTTGCCATGAAATGAGCACCTACGGCCGTAATGAAAAGTGCCATCATGTAATCTAAATCTCTTATTATCATTTTAAATTGCACCATTAAACTAAATCGCACAAAACAGTGTAACTTATAGGGCAAACATCTGTGCTTCAGGATATAGCTACCGCCAGAGACATGATTGCTCGCTATCTTTATTACACATTTGAACACAGGACGCGTGCTATTTTTACGAGACATTGGTCGAATGTGAGTCGAGCCGGGACGACCCCATTACCGTGGCGCTTCACTCATTAAAGGTCGCCGTAAACAAATAGATATATAGGTGGGCGCGTATGGCACAACGCTGTTATCTATGATTCACCGGCGCCTCGCCGTCTGCCGGCCGTCTGATCGCGCCGACACAATATAATGGCCCGATAATAGCCCGCTGATGAGATTAAAGTGACGACCCTCGCACGTGTTTATCTTTGTTCATACAAAACGTCAGAAAGGGCGCCTTTCAAATGTGCACTGAAAAACTTCCGTGCGCTGCTTTAGTTGGCGCGCAGTTTTCGCCACTGCTGTAGCCGCACAGATGTAATTGCAAATGTATATTAAGTGTGTAACAGACGGTAGTCGGTCTCACGTAACACTAACATAACCGAGTCCAAATTGACCTACATAAAAGCTGCAATACCACTTTCGTCGTCGCAAATCACTGCCGCTCGTATCTCGGCCTCGGTCAATGCGTTGCGTGCATGTCGTATGCACATATACGGATGCAATAAAGTGCAGCGAGAATTCGCAGGCTAGCGGCGCATGCTACTCACGTGCCGATGGAAAACGAAAGTGATCGGATGCGTCTCTCCGCCCTCGATTGATGCTCGGCCGGCTTAGGCGAGCCCTCGTTAACTGTATTATTCAAATTGTGTGTGCGAGCCTGCGAGCACCGGCGCCGAGCTCCACGATCGATCACAAAACCGATATACGCCAATGTTTGTCGTCGCTTGCACTCTCGTATACTATTTAATTGATACACTTGACACTCAACTTGGATTTGTGTTGTAAACTAGCGCGACACTAGTTTCCGAGTTATGACTAGTGTTTACTTCGAGGGATTAAACTTAGCTGTAGTTCGGTTTGATGTAAGAATTTCCAAGTTTGTGTTTGTGTCAACTTTATGGAATGACTTATGATGATATGTGATAACTTTGTTACAGGCACGCAGAACGTAGCGATGCCGCCGCGAACGTCGTCGTCGCTGTCTGATGGCAGCGGGCCGACGGCGCGGCCGGGGCCGGGCGGCGCAGCGGGCGCGCCCACGCCTGGCGGAGGGCCGCCGCCTGGTGCTATGGTGGCGCAGCCCTATGCGCACCACCCTGGGTACAAGCCGCCGCACTACCCGCCGCCGCAGCCCTACGGTTACCCGCCGAGAAATCACCACCCCTATCCGTATGGATACCGCCCGCCGCCGCCACCGCATCCGCCACAGCACTACCCTCCTCCTTTGAAGGTAACTGTAACCAAATTGTTGGTTTAGTAAACTGTTTGATGAATGTTTCACTAGCCTCTGACAAATTGGAATAAACGAATCGCCTTTGATGCTTAATTGTACAGTTTGTTGTACGGGGTGGTAGTTTATCCGACCTCGATGGCTAAGTTTGGTTTTGTGTTAAATACCTTACAGTATCATAACCATTCGTCTGTGCTATTTCAGCAGCAACCACGGCATATGGGTCCCCCAGGCCCGGGTGGACCGGGTACTCCTGGAGCCCCCGAGGGAGCTATGCCACCGCCGACTGCGCCAGCCGAGCCACATGATAACGGGCCAGCAGCCCCCGCCACCGCGCTTGTCACCACCGGACCAGACGGTGCTCCGCTAGATGAAGGCAGCCAACAGAGCACGCTCAGTAACGCATCCGCAGGTACACACACGTGGAAACTTATTATGTTCTCTTATCAAGAACACAATGAAATAAAAATGTAGTCTGATCAACTTCTTTTGCAATGTCCTTGTAAATATGCTAACGCAGCAGCGTATATTGTTGCAGCTTCTGGAGAAGAAGCATGTGGCGGAGGGTCGGGCTCGAGTAAGGGAGGATCTCGTAAAGAGTACGGCGCGGGCAGTGCGGCGCCGTCCCCGTCGCCGGGCGGCGGCTCGCACTCGTCCCTGCACGACGACTACGACGCGTCGCCCTCCTCGTGGCCGCGCCCGCCCTCTAGTCCCGTGAGTCTCGGCACACGATACTCCACACAACACACTTACCACGACACCCGCGTATTTGTGCAACTTGGACCACCGCAATCACTTACAACTTAGTTTCCAATCAGTTTGTTGCATTATACAGTGAGTGGACAAGTTCCCCAAATATTTTAGTCGAGAGGACTCTTCGTTTCTTCTGTTTTTGGCTGATTTAAACTGCGCAAAAATTCCGCCAATTAAGTCTCAAATGTTTTTGACAATGATTGTACCATCGTCTTTTATAATGGCAATCATTGCAAGTAATTTTTGTTTTCGTAAACCAAATATTTAAGTTAATTTAGGTTTATAATATTTTCATTGAGTTTAGGGGTCAAAGAACACCGTTCCCTAATGGTCGCCATAAGCTAATAAAGTAATAACAAATGAGGTTACGAGAACAAAAAATTAAACAATAGTAGTTTTTTAATCTCTTCGTATTATTTTTATTATTCACATAATTATTGCATTTATGTGGAAAACCATGTCGAACCTCACTTGCCACGGGTGTCGATCACACTGAAACCATGAAGTCTAGAATTCTGCTTTGTAATGCAATGTTGTATGAGTACTATGTACTGGTCAACATTTCGGTGCGATCAGCATCCGTGTCTGGACATTGTTATTTTTTGTTTGTATTCAGTTAAGTGCCACACCACAGGCCATTTTATTGTTTAGTAGGTTGAACTCATACATTTCAACTGTCTTGTTCTTACCTAACATGAGCTGTGTTTAAGCGAAAGGGAGGCATTGCATTTTATCATGTATTTCAGGTATTTAACAGTCACATTGCGCCGGAGTCCTACAGATCAAAGGTTTATATCAAATTAAAGATCATAAGCATGAGTAGTGCTCGAAACGATTAATATTTCACTTAATACCGTGTTACGATTGCATGTTAGTCATTTTCTATCTGCATAATACAAAATGCATTGCCTTTTAATGCATAACATTGTCTGATTGCATCTATGTGTACATATTACTTTCAGTTAAAACTTTCGACACCAACTTTCAGCTTGAAGCTTGAAATATCCTTTAGTTATTCACTTTTATTTTGCTTTACGCTACAATTTTTCTTTTTGGTTGTGGATTCGCTTCAAGAAACAATTTAGGAACTTTTCCACTGTGAAATGTTTTAATACGCTCAAACACTTTACACAACAAAGGTTCTTTTGATTCTGAATTACACGTTGATGTAGCATTCTCTTACAAAATGGTTATTTTAGAATTTAGATTTAAATGGTCGTCTGTATCTCGCCACTTGAATACCGCATGACAGCAGAAGCCTGTATAATTATTTTTAGATATAATGCACTACGCATCGATTGCATGAAAATACACAAAGTCCCCGTTTCGTAAACTATGTACTAGCTTGTAATATGTAGTTTATTGAAAAGGGTTAGTATTGGAATGCAATTCAGTAAAAACTCCTTATAAATTCATCTCATTTTATTCATTCACCGTCTTTTTATTTACCATTACCATTACTTTTATTATCTTTTTTTCAAAGTTTTCCATAAATAAATCATAAGGAGTTTTTCCAAACGAACGGGGCTGACGAAAGTAATTTGTTGAACATTAAATTGATATTCGTGGATTGTTTTTTTTTTATTCTAGGCTGAAAATTCAAGGCGACGTATAGGAGAGTCTTCGTCAGGCCCGGTAACACATACACTATTAATCTAAAAGCTTTACTTGATTGCCGACAATACATAGCTCACATTATACAATACTCCTTAAATATAAGACTATTTACTAATTAGATATACTTGCTCGATATGAGAGAACTAAGCGACAGATCTTATAGTTGTCACTTGTCTACTCTTGGATGGTTTTGATATTTGTCCAAAATAAAAATGAAGTCTATCGCTTAGTTTGATCATAAAGTAGAATAGCTTGAAAATATCCCATAAGACATTCACATACTTTACTGCCTGTACGAAGAATATTAAAAATTAGAATTATAGTAATTTGAGAAAAAAAACCCCAAACAATATACAGAAACGTTTAAACTTTACAGCATGTTAATTCAATGGTAAAGTATAGGGTAAGTCGATAGCTTAACTTTGTGACTCGAACGTTTTCGGGGATCCGTAGGACCCACAGACAGTCGAACGCGTAAGAACGCGGTAGCACTTCCTATTTATCTTTATTTTTTGGAGTTTATGGCTATCTTTCGTCGACTTACCCTAGCAGACCTCTGTATATTAGACCTCTCTATAGTAGAAGTAGAGATGGCGGCAGTAGAGTATGTGGTGTGTGTGCGGGTATGTGAGGTGTGTGTCCTGCGCCAGAAGTCGGACTCGCTGGGCAAGCTGTACGAGATGGACGACGCGCCCGAGCGGCGCGGCTGGGTGGAGCGCCTGCTGGCCTTCATGGACGAGCGCCGCACTCCCATCGCAGCCTGCCCCACCATCTCCAAGCAACCGCTCGACCTCTACCGCCTCTACCTGCTCGTGCGCGACCGCGGCGGATTCGTTGAGGTACCCCTTACTTACTGTACTCACCACCATACTCCAGCTTCACAATACGTGGATTATGCCAAAATAACAGACGCGATCATGCCTCTAAGAACGAACTGTAGCATTGAATACAATTTTGACAATAGCCTTATTCCCAAAAACTACAAAATCCGTCTATAATAATGTAAACAAAATCATTTGTCTAGAAGCTAAACATATAAAACTCACGAAACTAACGAAATACTGTTTACAACATCTCCAGCCACATTTTATCTATAAGTGTTACTTCACAAAAGACGAGTTTTCTTCAAACAACTTTTACCAATTGCTTGATTTGAATATTGTGACAAGAGAGCTGAGGCTAGTCAAGTGGGACAATATGAATCTATGACCGTGTCACTGCGGCACCCATGTTTGACACTTCTGAGAGCCCTCAATTTCAACGCTACGCCGCAATCTTGTTTCCACAACCGGGTTACTTTGTATATGGCTTCTTAGCTACTGTTTACGTTATAGTCTGCAACATTCATATCCAGTTATACTCTAAATAATGTTCGTAAAAGAAAACGTGTATGTAGAGTGGCAATATTATTGAAGGTTGTTACGAATGAGGATGATCGCACAATCGTTGCTCACCTACCTATACTTACGTTTCACTTCACTCGGCTGGCGCGCAGTCTTACGTTAGTTTCCCTCCGTCACACAGAGCTCGCAATAAACTGAAATATCTGATTCAAAACAGCATTCTATTTCACAAAGCACAGTTACTGTTTAACAAATAAATATGTACGTAGAGGTCGGACAGCGCGTGTAAAGCTATTCGGTTTTACAGTTTAAACGTTAACATTTGTAACCGTTTGTATTCTCGAGTATCACTTTAGCGGCGCTAGTAAAACCGACGCGCGCGCTATGCAGCTGAGACTAATAGACTTCGGCAAGGATTTATGTTAGTGCATGTACCGCGCGCTTTATGTGAATAGGCGCCATAAACCGGCGGCCTTTAACGATAGTTAATAAATTTTTATCATTGTACTGGCGGAGCGAACGGTCGTGAGTCGCGACAGATCGCTGCGGCGGGCGGCCGCGTCCGCCGGCGGAATATCATCGCACGTCGCGCCATGCTCAGGTTTCCACTCGTTAACACGCGCGAGTTATCGCCTTTTCCATTGAGTACTAAACCTTCATACTTTATGTTCTAGTTAACTGTCGCCTCGTGTTCATTTGTTTACTTCAAACTGCAAAGTGATATTGTTGTTCGTTACACGTTTACTTACTGTGTGACCGTTTGCAGGTGACAAAGAATAAGACGTGGAAGGACATAGCGGGGCTGTTGGGTATCGGCGCGTCGTCTTCAGCCGCCTACACGTTGCGGAAACACTACACCAAGAACTTACTCGCGTACGAGTGCCACTTCGACCGCGGGGGTATTGACCCGCAGCCTATCATCAACCAAGTTGAAGCCTCCACTAAGAAGAAGAGCGGGAAGTCTAACAGTACATCTAGTACAGGTACATTTGAGAATAAACTAGCCTTAACTCTAATTGGACTTAAACCTGGATGATATTAATGTAAAATTTAGCAGAGAGAGTAGTTTTAAAACTGTTTATTTATGCGCAGGGTCGTCGAACTCTCAGGAGTCGTTCCCGAGCGGGGGCGGCGGGGGCGCGCCCATGGATGGGTACGGCGCGCAGTACGCTGGGTACCCGCCACAACCCAACCATACGCAAGGTAACAACTACATCACAACTCTCCTTGTTTACACCTGACTACCACTCTTATCTCCACTTCATTGACAAAAGAAAAAAGTTAAAAACTAATATGTTAAATCTTTGTAGTGAATATAAGAGTAGTGGTAGGGTCCCCTGATTGCTAGTGTGAATAGACAGTCGCTAGCTCCGACTGTAGTGGCACCGCGTCACTCGCACGGACGAGCACCTACGTTGACATTAACACACTCGACTGCATATCTGTTTTCAAAAATCTATTACTAATACATGGAAAGGAGTGACCATCACTTGATCACTTCTATCTATACAGTTTGAGGAGTTGATTTAGAAGTATTTCTGTGTAAGATGGCGGAGTAGTGTGTGATGTCTCCAGTAGTGACCCCGCGCTACCGTAGAGTCGCGTGCGCCCTGACACTGCACGCGTGACGCCGGCGCTTGTTTTATTTCTTTTGTGCCAACTAACTATCTAACCGACCCGAGTGGCCATTGCTAACCTATCATCGGCTCATAACCACGTACCACTAACTAATTGTCGTATCACAGAGGAATTTTATATCTTCGTTAATATACTTCCACTGTAAATATGATCATTTTTCCCTGAAAACACTGAGTGCCCTGGTGACAGATTGTGTGGGAACGGAATGCTCACGTTTAATAAATGCACGATAATTACACGTAAAGTCTGAATGGACTGAAGCTGTTATTTTATTAACAGATGCAAGCTTGTTATAAAACTATGTAATTTATACCTGCCTTGGTCGTAAAAGGAATTTATTAGATTTTATCGCGCATTGTTAAAAAGAGTAGTCTGTTCTCAGTATCGTGTGAATAGTTGAGTATAAATGTCGGAGGGTTAGCGTTCCTCTCGGGTACGTGTGGGTACATAGACGTGTGGTTGTAGGCGGTGGGCCTGGCGGTGACAACCTCGCCGCCTCCAATCCGTTCGACGAGCCGCCGGGGCCCAGGAGACCCCCAGGTACTAAACACTTGCACATCTCCTCATTACATGGATGAGTAAACAAATGAATGCAATCAATCAGTAGTAAAACTTCAAAAAATACTTTTTGCTATTGTTTTGTCAGTGTAAGAACTCATGTTAGCAATCCATTTGTTTACTGCTCTGTGGCTCATTATTTATCACATATTAACCCTTGTTCATTTGCATGATACCGGTTGACTTCTAATTTGTTTTATTGTTTTGGAGACTGTTGCTGACAAATCACATTAAATAATCAGTATGTCTAAAAATCGAAGCAAGGTTTGTTTTTTTTTTGTTACTGAACTGTATTACAAATGTTTTATCTATGACTTCTCAAAACTCATTGGTCATTATCAATACTACAAAAGTCATAGTCATATAATGAAAATTGTATTAACGAAATGATATTCCTAATAAAATATGAGTTATTCAATTCATCATACCATACATTTGACAATTTGTATAATAACCAACATCCAGTATTTGGATTGTCAGTAAAAAAATTAACTCGCCAACATTTTATTTTCGGTATCATGTGATTTTCTCTCATTTTGTGTGTTCATTTTTTTCCTATAATATAAATAATGGATGTAACATAGCTTGTAATGGCCATTTTTACAATTATAATTTTGCATTAAATATATTATTAGTGTTGTACATATAATAAATATTACACGAATATTATTTCTGCATGTATAGTAATGGTGTGTATATTCCTTTTATCACATTGTTAGTTATTTAATGAAAGTGTTGTATTGTTAAAGTGGGTTTGTATTCATAGGTTACCAACAAGGAGGTTACGGGTACGAATATGGATCTCCTTACCAGCAAAATAGGCCTGTTTATCCAGCCTATGGCCCCGATGGAGACAGGTCAGTTTTAGACGAATATTATAAAAATATAAATGTCCATAGATTATATCAATCATTTCAAAGAATGTGTAAAATAGGTTGATTCCCTTATTATACAGTTTCAAATTCACGTAATTCTCAACAGATTAACATTTGTAGATAATATCAGTTGCCATTAAGCAAATTGTCATCTTACCTCCAGTGTGTAAACTAGGATAAATCCATTGAAACTACAGTTTATACTTCACAAAACACGTTATTTTTAAAGGATATAAATATTAACACAATATTCCTCGTTCATATTAAATTCTGAACAAAAAACAGGTATTGTTTTCCACATGTGGTTGAATACTGATTAGGTTATCACACAACGCCTGGGTTTTATCTCGGGGATTTCCCATTATTGATAGTGGAGTAACAACGTCATGAGTGGGAAGGCCCAACTTCAGTAGTAAATGTAATTTAGAACAGTATGGACGCATGTCTATAAATAAACTTTTATTCGTAATATTGTTAATGTTTTGTCAAGTTGATTTTTGTTCATGAATTGTTTAGTGAGGTATGTTACAGTTTATTTTGCTATTAAATAATTATTGTGCAATTGAATTACATACAAACGTGAACAACAGGTTATGAGTTGCTTTTTGGACATGTTTTTTTGTTTATAATGTTGAAGTTCGATAACGGTTATGATAGTGATGCTATAGTTATGAAATTGTGTAAGCAAAGCTAAAAGGAGCGTCTCTTCTTTGTTCTTAAACATTATAAAAGTGAGTGGAGTACGTAAAGTGATTGTGTTATGCTTGTGTACAGAGGGTACCGCGGTGGGTCGGTGGGCGCGGTGGGCGGCGTGGGCGGCGGAGGCGGCGAGTACCAGCAGTACGGCGGGTACGGCGGCGCCTACAGGGGCGCCGCGCCCGGCGCCGCCACGCCGCCGCCCGCGCAGCCCTACCCCGACTACTACCGCGCGCAGCATCCGCAGCACCCGCAGCATCCGCACCCGCCGCATCCACAACATCCGCAACATCCGCAGCATCCGCCGCACCCGCCCATCTCGCCGCAACAGCCGCCGCACGAGGTAACTACTCGCACTACACCTACTCAACTACACACTACTACTTCAACTACTTTGTTAACACAAACATAGACTGTACACACCATCAGGTGATATGAGACTTCAATGTCTAAGTTTTTGCATAGTTTTTTGGGGATATAAAGTCTAATATTGTGTTCTGTTACAATAGCAAGTTAATTGGGGACTATGGTGTGTAAAGTATATGAAATTTTATTCTAATTGAAGCAACCTTTCATCCAGCACCAAGAGATTTTATGCAACTAGATATCTAATGTTACAAAACATTGAAAAGTTACTTCAATTCTAATTAAATGTAGCATGAATAAGTTTAGTAGGTTATTAATGTGTTAATGTAAAATGTTACGACAGCGAACATTGTCTTGTTATTCAAAAACTTAATTGTATCCTAAATTATTAGAAGATTGTCTAGAATAGAATGTTAGCTTTTATGTGAGAAACTGATGGAATGTCTAGTTAAGAAGTAGCCGGCCTAGATATAGCCCAGCATGTTTAGCATGTAAGGAGTATTACAATACGTAGGTAATGTTATATGCTTACATATTGCACTACTTTCTAGTTGTCTATGTAACAAAGAACATTACAGTACATGCACCAGTCTTGTAGTTACAGGTGTAAACACAGGTGCTACTTGTATCATGGTCGTAGAACTTTTGTATTGAATCGAGTTGCACCTGTCCTTATTATTTTTTGTTAGTGTTGACAATGTCCAATAACTTAGTACCTTTTAGAGTTTAAAAATTCATAGAATTAAAATACAAGTAGGGGTTTTAGGAATGTGATTATTACTATTAATAAAGAATATGATACACTGTGATGTCAATGGTCTATTATAAAGGTTTAAAATAAGTATAGTAGACTGATATTTTTTGATGTAAAAGCAATATAATCACGAAGCAATTTATCATCATACAGGTTATAAGAGTTCAAGAGTATACTGTATGCTGTGTTAACACTGATTTGATGTCAATGAAACTGTTAATGATAAATTGTTTGGTGATTAGTTAGAGGGCTTACAAACGTCTTGATTGAGTAGTATTGGTAGCTATTAAGTTGTTTGTGATAGTAAATTAGGTGTGTGTAATTTTCATAGTCGATTGTAGTAAGTTTACCTGCGTACTAGTGGAATCCAGACGTGTGTAAGTCGTAGTAAGGCGCGCGCTGTGAAGACAGCGCGGTGCGTGGAGCGCGTGTGTGACGGTTCTGTCTGGTGTGTAGATGTCTGGCGGGGCGGCGTCCGTCAGTAACTTATTGAACTCGCAGCTCGCGCGGCAGCTGGTGGCGCCGCTGTCGCCGACGCCCAGGCCCTACGTACGGACGCCCCGTTTGTACCACGCACTCAACACCGCTTCCCATTGATTGGCGATACGGTCTCATTCTCACCCGCACGGAGCCCCTACACACGATTCTCGTACGCACACGGTCTTACCATCGTGTGCGATATGCATCAACTAAATAATTATACAGATGCACTTCAACATTGACAAATAATTCATTTTATTTTTTTGTTTTTAACACTTAATTATTTCGATTTTGAATTTATTACTGTTTTGAAAAAGGTGCACCCGAAAGCACTGTTTAATGTGTGTGCACTACTTGCTCACGTGTGTTTTAGTAAAAATGACAGTCATACATCCAATAGATCAAATTATTGAGAATTCAACTAAAATTAGACGTCAAGTTTGGGCAATCAATATTGGGAGATATGATACACGATTATCGTGCAAGGGGCATATCTCATTCGTGGTTTTGGCTTCATTTTTATTTCAAAATAATACCACTCGTTTGACAAAATTTAAGCTATCACTGTTAATTTTTTTTCTTCTATTTTTGTTTAACAAAATTTTGGCTTGCGGTGTGATTAATTGGCTTTTCGGATTTTCGCCGTCCCCAGCCGTTTGGCTGCGCGATGGTAGAACAAAAACTCGTCCACTAGCTCCTTCAAAATTTAACAAAAATAATCAAAACATGGAAGTAAAGGTTTAGAGTGTGTGGTGGTGGCTTTATTATATGAACAATTTTGGTCACTAAATCATGTGCATGCATTTCAATTCACACAAATCATGTAAGCTTAGCTGTAAGTTAACGGACTCGTAGCTTTGTTTATTACAGCGGCACGAATCGAACGAATGTGTCTACTACGTAGTTAATTGTGTTTTATAATTGTACATATTTGTGTATTTCAGCTGTGACACATTCGATTGATTTTCGTCTGAAAATAATCATCTTATTAAAGCGAACACATCTGGGTGCACGGCCAGTGTAACAAAGTTATATTAATGTCGCTTTCTGTAACGAACATCACCTCGTCGCGGTTCCAATTTTCAGTTTGAAATATTGATATTAGAGTAAAGTGCTAATTAGCTTTGAGGTCTTCATTTTCAAATGTCCTACTAAAAATATACGAGATTATTTTGATTCCACAATGAATTGAAAAATGCAAACCGAAGATTCGAACCACTCTTCTTATTTGGGAGTCTGTAATTAGAGATGAGAGCCGTGTATATTCTTGGGAGGTTCCAATGAATCTCAGGTACTAATCTCGAAGCGACGACTCTAAAGATGAGAAGAACGAGGTGTATGTGTCGCAATCGTCTCGCTCACACGTGTCCCTACGTGTCCACAGTACGGGGGCGGTAAGGCCATCGGTGCCGGGGCTCCCCCCGCGGCCGGCGCGCCGCGGCGACATCCAGACTTCGCTAAGGGAGAACCCGCCTACGGAGGCGCGGGGGCTGCGCCTGGGCCTGCGCCCGGTGCCGCCGGGGCCGGAGCGGGGGCCGCGCCCGGCGCCCGCTTCGGCGCCGCGTGGGGCGCGTCGTTCCCCCGCGCGCCCGCCCCGCCCGCGCCCGCCGCACCCTGGCGCCCACAGCCCGGGGCGCCACAACCGCCCAACTGGACGCATCCGCCCTACTCCAATACGGTAAGCATACAACCATTCTATATACGGTCGTATCATTGTCTTCAAGTTAAATTAAACTGTGAAATATTCTCCACCATCTTAAATTTTGCACGTTTCAATAAGGGTTTTTATTCTAGTAGAACATTATTATATGAGGTGTTTATTACAATTTCAGCCAAGTGGAGGTCCTGCCTGGGGTGGCGCTCCAAGGCCGCCTACACAAGACCCTTACAATTCGACTGCGCCATCACCAGTAAGTTTCAGCATTTTTTGTCTTGTTATTGAACACACCCCTTATGGAATTAATTTCATTGCAGGTTGACTAAACCATGATTTTATTGTTTTCCAGGGCTCTGCTCCTGTTCTGACTGCTCCTGGACAACTAAAACGGGAGCTAACATTCCCCGCCGAGTGTGTGGAGGCGGCCGTACCGACTGGAGAAAAACGAAGAAGACTTACTAAGGCTGACGTAGCGCCCGTCGACGCGTGGCGTATCATGATGGCGCTCAAATCCGGGCTGTTGGCAGAGACCTGCTGGGCGCTCGATATACTCAACATACTGCTGTTCGACGATAACTGCATAGGATACTTTGGCCTACAACATATGCCTGGATTACTCGACTTATTATTGGAACACTTCCATAAGAGTTTAAGTGACGTATTCGATGCGCCGTCGAATGATGAGGGACCCTGGTATGCGCCACCTCCCAGTCCCGAACCCGTCGTGAAGAGCGCGAAAACTAAAAGAGAACCGAGAGAACCTCCCGACCCCGCCGATCGAGTGCGCATACTGAACGGAGAGAACTACACCATGGAGTCGCGGCGGCGGCATCCCGTCATGTACAAACAGGACGACGAACTGTTCGCGCCCGACGACGAGGACGAGCGCGAGCCGCTCGACGACGACGTACTCGAGCCCTGGCAGTTCGGCGGAGACTGCGCCGGCGCCGCGCACGTCCTGCCCGTGTTCCGCTCCGAGTTCTTGCATCTACCCTTCGTGCGCGTCATGCCCGGGCAGCGCGCCGTGTCCTCACCCGCGCCCGAACCGCGTGTGCCCTCGCCCATCGCAGAGCCAGCGCCTGAACCTGAACCCGCGCCGCCTGCCTCTACCGAGCCCTCGGGCGACAACCTGGCGCCCGAGCCCATGGAGCTGGAACCCGCCGGCCGCCTGGCGGTCCGCGACCCGGCCGGCGTGCTGCGGCGCCGGCGCCTGGCAGACTACGAGGACGAGTGCTACACGCGCGACGAGCCCAGCCTCAACCTCGTCGACGAGACGCGTGACGCGCTGGCGCGCCGCTGTATCGCACTGTCCAACATCCTACGCGGCCTCACCTTCGTGCCCGGCAACGAGGCCGAGTTCAGTCGCTCCGGCGCCTTCCTGGCGCTGGCGGGCAAGTTGTTGCTGCTGCACCACGAGCACGCTCCTCGCGCCGCGCGCGCCCGCGCCTACGAGCGCGCCGCGCGAGACGACAGCGACGCGCGCGCCTGCTGCTCGTCGCTGCGCGGCGGCGCCGAGTGGTGGTGGGACGCGCTGGCGCAGCTCCGGGAGGACGCGCTCGTGTGCTGCGCCAACATCGCGGGCGGCGTGGAGCTGGCCGGCCAGCCCGAGGCCGTGGCGCGCCCGCTGCTGGACGGCCTGCTGCACTGGGCCGTGTGCCCGGCCGCCGTGGCCGGTGACGCGCCGCCCGCCGCCGCAGCTGGCTCGCCGCTGTCGCCGCGCCGCCTGGCGCTGGAGGCACTGTGCAAGCTGTGCGTGACGGACGCCAACGTGGACCTGGTGCTGGCCACGCCGCCGCGCGGGCGGCTGGCGGCGTTGTGCGCGGGGCTGGCGCGCGACCTGTGCCGGCCGGAGCGGCCGGTGGTGCGCGAGTTCGCCGTGAACCTGCTGCACTACCTGGCGGGCGCGGGTGGCGCGGCGGCGCGCGAGGTGGCGCTGCACGCGCCGGCCGTGGCGCAGCTCGTGGCGTTCATCGAGCGCGCCGAGCAGACGGCGCTGGGCGTGGCCAACCAGCACGGCGTGGCGGCGCTGCGCGACAACCCGGACGCCATGGGCACGTCGCTGGACATGCTGCGGCGAGCCGCGGCCACGTTGCTGCGCCTGGCGGAGCACCCTGAGAACCGGCCCCTGATCCGGCGCCACGAGCGACGCCTGCTGTCGCTGGTGATGTCCCAGATCCTGGACCAGAAGGTGGCGCACGAGTTGGCCGACGTGTTGTTCCACTGCAGTCAGTCGCGCGCGGACGCGGAGCCCGAGTAGTGCCGTAGTGCAGTGAGTGACACTGAGTGACGCTGAGTGACGTGCTACCGACGGGTACGCGAGTGCCGAGTGAGTGGCGAGTGACGTGTACATATAGTGATACGGACGGACGGACGCGGTGCGTGCTGTGACTGTCTCACGACTCCGACCTCATTTATAGCGGTGTCTCAACATGTTAGGCTGTACGATCCGATTTTGTTATTTATGTCCATGATGATTTATTTACAACAAGAATGTCAATGTGCTATAATCGATTTCTATTGTTCGATTGTGAAAAGATGTATTATAACACGTAATTTTGATTTTTATAATAAAATGGGACTTGAATCTGTTTATTGGTTTTATGATGGAGATTTATACCGAGTACCTTTAGCGCCTTTGTCTATAAGAAAAAACGTAGTGGAGAGTGTGAGGAGCTTATGTGGGCTATAAGTTTAATTAAGTTTAATGTGAATTACAATAATCTATAATATATTGAAATTGAATCTGAATTTTATTTTTTTTTCATGAATTGGCATTTTATAATTTGTCCACCTCAATTACCGAATTAAATTAATATAAAAGAGTTAATGTGAGCCGGCAAATTGAATCCGAATTAGATATAACATAATGTAACCCTCTTTTCGTTTACTGATGAAAAAAGTCAATTTAGAATGTTTTACTGCAGCCAGAAGTAGATAAGACTTAGACATGAATGAAGACAGGAATAAATTTTAATATCGTTGATATGCCAAATAAGTACCCTCTAAGTAAGAAATGTGCAGTTTTTACATTGGTAACTTATTACAGTGCTGTAATATTTTGCCACAAAACTGTTAAAGAAAACAGATTTTATAAAACCGGCACCTCACTGGTCAACTGAGAAGCCCGGCGCTGATTGCGTACCATCGGCTGATGCATCTGTTTGTTTGCCTCTCACATAATATGAACAACTTAAAGCAAGAATAAAATCTGTTGAATATAATGAGCAGCGCCCCAACATGAGTAAATAGAAAAGAACTATTAATAATACTCTTTGATTTAAAATTAATCTTCTGTTTACAAAGGGCTAATTAATATAATTTGGTTAAAGATTTATTCTGTGAACATACATTGGGTGTAGTTTTATGGAGAATAATTCTATATTTAATTAATTTTTTTTTTTTTTTTTTTTTTTTTTTTTTTTTTTTTTTTCCGTAAAATTTCCAGTGTAAGCCTACCGGCTTTCATATCTTCCGCCCATGGTACTAAAGAATTAACCAGGAAAATTCTTTCTCAATCACTGGTTAATTTTGATGTACCATATTTAGTGGAAGCTGTGAATGCTTGGAAAATCGCTTGCCCAAATATTGACCCCCTGTCAAATCACTCTCCCAGAGACAATGGGACGAGCCGCTCTGCAGAAAAGTGAGCGAAAATCTTTTGAACTCCTCTTGTTCAACTGCAGAGAGAGCTCGCCTTTTGGCTGTGGGTGAGTGGGAGTCGGGGTTATGGCTTCTTGCTTTACCTTCGTCTAACCTAGGTACTTTGTTGGACGACACCACGTTCCGCGCTGCAATTTGTTTAAGGCTTGGAGCTTCATTTTGTTCACCTCATCGTTGTCGTTGTGGTGAAGTTGTCAACAGCCTTGGACACCACGGCTTGTCATGTAGCCGTAGTGCGGGCCGTTTTGCTCGACACGCAAGTATTAATGACATAATTCGTCGAGCTCTTGCCTCCGTTGGCGTGCCAGCTACTTTAGAACCTAATGGCTTGGTACGCGACGATGGCAAGAGACCCGACGGTATGTCATTATTCCCTTGGAAGATGGGTAGGGCTTTAGTATGGGACGCCACTTGCGTTGATACTCTGGCGCCATCCCATCTTCCAAGCTCAGCGTGTCGAGCCGGTGCTGCCGCTGCCGCTGCCGAGAACCTCAAACGGCGAAAGTATAATAGCCTGATTGGCAATTATGCTTTCGAACCGTTTGGGGTTGAAACTTTAGGGCCGTGGGGCCCAAGTGCACATCTTCTTTACAAAGATATTGTAAGGAGGATGGTTGACACTTCAGGTGATCGAAGGGCTGGCTACTACCTTGGGCAAAGGTTAAGCATTGCCATTCAACGTGGCAATGCTGCCAGTCTTTTGGGCACCCTACCTCACGGTAGCGATGAGGAAAATATTTTCTTTGATGCCTTATAATTTATTTATTTTTTTTCATTATTATTATTTTATCATTAGGTATTATTATTTTTTCATTATTATTATTTTTTCATTATTATTATTTTTTAAGGTGTAAATATTTTAGTATTAATTAGTTATTAAAATAAATGCTTAGAACTACAAATAAACCATTGAAATAAAAGATAAAGTTGAAAATATAATAAAGATATTTAATTAATTCATTTAGTTCGTCATCATAAGTTTTTCCGCATTAACATGGAACCCGGAAAGAAGTGAATGGCATTCAGGGTCCGAAAAGAAGCGGGTGGAAGTCTTTGCCCGATTCTACTAATGGTTTATGGTCCATGTCATATCCGAATAAGTATAGCTACCTATTGCTCTAGCTCTGGCAGCCGATAATCTGACTTGGACTTGCATAATTCTTATTTCAACTTTACATACACAATTGACATCCCTCACTTTTCACCGTGTATATTTGGATAACAATTTTTAAAATTCCTTTTTATAACGTAAAATATTCTGAAACACCATTGTAACAGTGATGAGAGTAATAGAGGTAAATTAGTTAGGATTAATTGTTCTCCGATGTCGGGGGATCCATTCGACTACATAAGATGGAGTGTAAGTCGAGCGATAGCAAAAAATTGTTCAAAGTATTTGACGCGGCGAAGCACAAGAGGACTAGGAAAAAACGGGATGGGCTCGACGATTCCACCTCTGTTGTGACGGACGGCTCTGCTGGCGTGAGTATATGTATACTTGTTTCTTATACCTGTGTTTAAAGCCATCAGAAATTACTTCGTCAAATTATACTTGAAGAAAACATCCAATGAATTGCGTATAAGAAGTGTTATCGTTACTTTTGAGTCGAACGAAGTATAGTAATTTAAAATTAGCTGAGTGTGCAATCTGTTAATTCTAAGGGAGTCATAGCAAAGCAATTCAGTTTATTTATTACAACAATATACAAATATTTTTTATTAATAATACCTATCTATTTACATTTATTGAAGTATATTTTGTAACGTGATTCCACAGGGCTGTCCACCAAACGTCGGTCGAGCACCATCAATGAAAGCTAGTTTACAAGAAGTAGCCGTTGTGCAGAATATACCTGTACAGCATGATGCCAATAATTCAAAGAGGTTTGTACTATTTTCGCAATAAATACAGGTATGTTATGTAGTTGAACTTTAAGACTGATTAAGTATAAACACTGGACTTATTCTTCATCTGAATAATATTTAAAAGTGAACTGGGATACTCCATCTTAGAAAAGGAAATATATTCAAAAATAATCATACCTTCCCATTCACATATTAACCTATTGTGTTCTTATTATGTAACTGTGGACCTACCATAACGGTTTTTGAGAATATTTAGGCTAGAAGGTGGCTGGCTATGGCAATGAACTTGAACTTGGGAAACAGTGTGTGCCGATCCTTGTGATCGAATCTTTTAGGGTCCCAGGTCCTGTAAGGAATATGGTCTTAGTTCTTCTTTCTATTTGTGTATGTGTGAATGTCAGTATTTTAGCACCACTACCATTTGCCCTCCACAACTGATTACAGCTGACAAATAATCGTTCTTATTTTAGACCAGTTATCACAGTTTTTTAATATCAACTGATACCATGTTTGTATAATAACTAAGCAACGGTTTAACGTACTCATTATAATAAAATAATAACTTAAACATGTCCTACTGATAATATAGCTGGTAAAATGCATAGGGACCGAGACAGCAGTCCTTCAATTTCGCGGTCACCAGTCGAGGAACAGCATCGTGGCTCCAGGTCGCCACGGCGTCATCATCGCCGGTCGACGTACGTTATTGTAACACTACTTACTTCATCATCATCAGCTCGTTTCCATCCACTGCTGAATATGGATGTATTGTCCATCAATGAATGGATTAAAATGCATCCAGGAAAGATCTTGTGGGTTTTTTGTTTTTTTTAAACATTGCCCCACATTTTCTCTTTTGTCATGGGTGCGTTTACAAACATACAAGTTCACATACACATGACACCCAGACTTGGAACAACAATCTGTGGATCACACAAAAAGTAGTTCGATGCGGGAATCGAACCCGCGGCACGTTGCGCGGCAGGCAGGCAGCGACAACCACCAACCGTACCGTCATTGTCTCTTCAATATGTGACGATACCAGCGGCTTGCAGTGGTTAGAGCCGAACATCGAACGAATTACATGACATGCTATCTAGTTTAGATAAGATCCTAGGTATGATAGATTCTAGGCATCTAGATTTCTTTGGCTATCCAACAAAGTATATTACTCTAATGTTATTTGAAAACATTTCAAAAATCTACAATTACAGTTTTATTGATAAGTTAAGTTAATACTAAGTAGAAATAATACTTGAAATAAAACAAAGGTAATGGATTTATTTAATATTTAATGCAACATTAATAAATTACAGAAGAGATGGAGTTTCCTTGGCTTTGAAAGCGGGTATGGTTTCAACTCCACGGTCCATCTCACCGCCACAGGTAAACATTACACCACGCTTTTTATTTCCCGAAGGACTAGATAAAGCGTAAATAATGTATCACCAATTTTTTCCAGTTAAGTTATCAGTCCTAAGTAATACGGCTCAAGGCCGGGACACCGCAGTAATATAAGCCCGGTGCTATAAGTAGGAATTACTTGAAAAAATTTGCAAAAATGCCGGTATTATTTACCAAGGCCCGAGTGAATAGTTTGCTTATGAGTCGACGTGCTCTATCGTAGACCGTATCATCACTTACGACCAGGCGAGATAGTGGTCAAACGTCGGCCCATCAAATATAAAAAAATGAATCAGTCATTCAACGACATAGTTATGACATATTTAAATTACCTTCTATAATTATGGATTTTAATAAGTTTCTTAACAATTTACAAAGAACTGACCTAATTTGTACTGGTTTAGGAGGGCGATGGAGTCGGTGGACCCATACCACAAGACCAAGACTCATTTATATACGCTTTTCTAGAGGAAGCTATCAAAAGAGATAAAAAGAAGTAAGTTTTGATTGAAAGGGATGAGAAGGAAGTATTTTGTTACTAAGGATTTGTAGTTTATACATTGCGCCAAAAGTTGGAATAAGCTTATAAATGAAATGAGCTTGTGACAGTTGAATGTCAATCGTTATCCGTTTTCGGGGTATGTATTAAACCACATAAGACTAGACTACTGATTAAGTTTTTTGTTCAATAATCATCATCATCATTTAGCTCAGTTTCACCTACCTACTAGCCCCGCTACTGTGTATAGATCTACCCCTTTACTACCGACATCAATAAAAGAAGAGGTTGAGGTCGGTTTTTTTAACCGTACATTATGAAATAATTTGTCCTGTATATTTAAACGACTTCAAAAAAAAAATTACATTTTGTACATTACCTTCAAGTTTAAAATAGCAAGTCATTCAATATCGATGTATAGGTTACTGTCCTTAGTCAAAAATAAATAATTCGATTTTTCAATACATCATCATCATCAACAGCCTATAAATGCCCACTGCTGAGCAAAGCCTCTTCTCACACGGAGAAGGTTAGAGCATTAATCACCACGCTTGCTCAATGCGGGTTGGCGATTTCAAACTTATAATTAGAAATTATAAGTGCAGGTTTCCTCACGATGTTTTTCCTTCACCGTTTGTCAGTGGTGTCTAAATAATCTTAGAAAGTACATATAACTCGGAAAAAGTCACATTGGTACTTGCCGTTGGTAGGTTTCGAACCCGCACCCTCATGCATGAGAAGTGGGCGTCTTAAACCTCCGGGCCACCACGACATTCAATACAGTAAAGTATTTTTATGTTAAGTATTGTCTATTTATGTCAATTATCTTCGTTTTCAGACAGCGACACGCTCGTCGTCGGGAGCAAGAGAGACGAGTAAGTAACGAGGACTTACGCGAACGTTCTGCGCCGCGCGACAGAGAGAGACATCGACACCATCACAAGGACCGGCACAGAGAGAGAGACGAAATACCTTCCAGGGAACATAATAAGTAAAGCTATTTTGTCTTTTTTGTGGATAGACTATCAGCATAATGATTGATTGTTCTTTAGTAGATTGATTGCTGTGCGCTAACGGCAAATAATACATTTGTTGCCATCTCTAGAGTGATTTTTAAACTGATTGCTATGCGCGGAGATGATAGTAAATGTTTAGAGACAACTTGTCACAGAATTTCAACGTTGTTTTTAATATTACTGCTCTCTGCATATCACAAACACATTGTTATTTTCCTGATAAAAGGAATAGGACGTTTGACCTACATAATTAATAAGTTTTATTTGTTTACTGTAATATCCAGGTCAAGCAGGTCGCCTAAACCAGTGTCTCCACGACAAGGGGGCATAGACCAAAACATGCTGCTTGAGACGTTCGCCAAGTTTTGTGCGCAAATCAATGATAAAAACAATACCAGCTATTCTAGCCAGCCTGTGGTTAGTATTGTTTCAACATTTTTCAATGTTTATTTCTTTAGATATAAGTGACATTGAATTTGTATAACTTTCACAGCCCCGAACTCAAAGCCACAAGTCCTTACAATGTGAAGTCATTGACAGGCGGGACACGTATGAATTAGAGCGTCAACCAGTGCGGTTGAGTCAAGGGAAGTCTAGAGAGTTAGTGGCCACGTCTAGAATACGAAGCCAGGAGAACTTCTCCTGTAGGTTACGGAGCCATGACAAGATCACGCTAATGTGTGACGAGCGTGGGAAGCAGGAGAAGTGCTTGTGTTACTACGACAAAGATAGTCCTAAATACCCCAGCAAGTTGGATATCAGCAGATCAAGGATCCGTCCTGGGGAAGATGAAAGATACCGGGACTATCCTCCGGTTACCGTGCCCACTAGAAGCTGTTTGGATCCGTGCAGGGGCCGGGCACCAGACGGGCGAGACTACAGGGACTACGACAGGGACCTTAGAGGACGACATTACGATGACGACAGGAGAAGATATTTTGAGCAGAAGACGAGTAGGAGCTTCGATGTGCACAGGGAAGGGTACGAGGAAGACCGGAACTGTCGCAGAACAGCACGGAGCGACACGCTCAAGGACAGGCGATACGAAGAGAGAGACAAGAGATATGAAGAAATGGGGAAATATTACGACGAAAAAGGGGCAGACCTGCGGGATCGACAAAACGTGTCGAGTAAGGATCGACGCTACAGGAGGAACGCGGAGAGGTTCGAGAGAAACTCTGTCGCTTCCAGGGAGGAGGACTATAGGGAGAGGGATAGAGATAGAGAAAGGGAAAGGGAAAGGGACAGGTACTCCGAGAAGGAGAGGGATTCGGGACTGAGCGTGGCTGACGGCGAGACGAGCACTATGAGCGGGAGGAGTAACTGTCTGAAGGTTGTGAAAGTGAGTTCATTGAATTGTTACGATATGACACTCTTTATTTATGCAAGTTTTATGTTATTTTAGTTTTTTATTATCTTCAATTTAAAGGATCTTATAACATCAAAGATATTTTTGTTATGGTCACTAGTCGTAATAAATGACTATTCTTCTAAGACTTTTTTTAATGTTCTGTTGACAGCAAGAGATAGCTGAACAACGCGAGGCCATGGACAAGATGATGAAGCTTTGGAAGGATCTCATGCGGTGCTTCAAGGGGATCTCGCAGACTCAGGGCCAGGATAAAAACATGCGGGTGAGTGTCAGACATAGCTATTTCGATCTAAAATGGACAAAAACAGCTGAAGTTCAACTTTGAAGATTGTAGATATAGGACAGGTATAGATAAATTGTAATAGTAAATTATCATCATTACTTATTTACCATTGAGCCGATGGTCTGATTCCTAAGTACAACTTTATTTTTTTAATTTATAATTCTTTCGTGCAAAAATAACCCAATGATCTATTTACTCGTGTAGGAATCAGCGGCGAACGTGAAGGAATCGGCAGCGGCACAGTTGCGGCTGTGGCGCGAGTGTATGCGACGGTACGAGACTGTCGCCAGGGACGTCGGGGACACCGACGCTAGGCTTATGGTAGGCACAGCATGATTGTTCATTAAAGAATATTACGCCACAAAAGTAATAAGATTGCAATCTATTACGTGGAACTTGTAATAGTTCAGTCATTGTTTGGCTACCTGGTTCTTTTCCGAAGACAAAGTTAAGAAAATACCTGAGTTTTTTAATAATCTGAAATGTTTTCTCTGATAGGAAAACTTATTATGACTAGCATTTAACTTGAGGAGCCCAATTTTTATTGAGGTGGGTTTTAAAATTCAAATTCAATTTTTTTTGCATAACATATGTACAATACGTGTTACATAATGGGGTACAGTTTCAACATGAAACCCGGTTAGGGCATATAGGGTCGAAACACAAAACCGCGTTGCGTCGCCGTAAAGCTACAATCGGCAGTTTGCGTTGCGGCGTTGCGGCGTTGTGAAAAAGAGCGTTTTGTTGTCGTTCGGTAGGGTAAGCAGTTCGTCGTGATTTTTTATTGTGCATAGACGTGTCTCTGCCATGGACCATCGTGAAAAACTTATTGATTATTTGTTATTAAGAAGAAATTACTCTGCTATGCTGGAACGAGCGCTGCGTTGCGGCGCTGCAACGCCGCAATGCAAACTGCCGATTTCAGCGTTGCGGCGACGCAACGCGGTTATGTGTTTCGGCCCATAGAGCAAAATATCATATAAAAAAAGTCGTTTCAGTCGGACATGGATTACTATGTCCTTAGGTTTAACAATGATTTTGATTGATTGATTCTTTCTTTTATTTTATTGTCTATTGTTTTAGGAACATTTCGTTCATGAACATGTCAGCCTCGTTAGGACATATTTTCTCACATCTAACATAGTTAATTAAATTGTGGGATACCAGTTGATATAATAGTTATGAGAATAAACTCGCCATGACATTCCTTTCAACTCGCAACTGGTAAAAGGTTTATGTACATTTAAGTTTCGATAAATAAGTAAATATGGTCTGTATTCTTTTCCAGGAGGAAATCAAGAAGCAGCGCTCTGAGATGGCGGAGATGGCCAACATGTGGCAGGAGTGTCTGCAGCGGTACCGGGACATGAGCAATGACTTCAACAGCCTTAAGCAACAGGTAACTCATATATATTCGATGATATTCGTTTTAATCAATATACGTTACACACAAATTCGTCTCTACTTTAATTGTTCCGATTATAAGATTTGTAAGCACACAAATTCTCATACGCTATAGTCCAATTTAACTCTCGAGATAATATGTAATATATATATTATGATAATTGGGATGATAAATTGAAAAAAAAAACTTGCTTACAGTTAGTGACCCCGGAGAGTCCGACGCGGTTGCCGGCCGCGCCGCTGGTGTGTGCGGAGGGCGAGGGGCCCGCGCCCGCCCCGCCCTACCGCCTGCCGACACATTACCCGCCGGTGAGAGATATCCATACAATTTGCTAGAACAAGGTATTGTGATCTGAATAATTATGTCTTTCCAATGAAACAGAAACTTGGGAGGTATTGAGAGTTAGCAATCTCGTAACAAGAATTAAATGTATAGGCAATTTAATATAACTTACTACTGATTTTACTGGTATTGTAAACGTGGTCCGATTAGCATCATTCGTTTTACTCCCAGGAAAGAAATAACCATGAAGCATTTTACTACATATTTGAGCCTAAAACTTTTACAATTCATTCCAGGATCTATGTAATTTTTTTATAATAATGATGTCCCTATACCATACGGTATAATATTAATATTTGTGTTCGACAAGCTTTGTGATAGTGGTTTAGAAAAATGCTTGGCTTAGGAATATCCGGTATGCTCTTGGCATTAAACTACTGCCTTAGTAGTGGACTAGAGTTTCATGTATAATGTGTCGCAGCACGTGCCCCCTCCGCCGGGGTACTGCGCGGGGTCCCCGCTGCGCGGGCGTCGCTCGGCCCCGCCGGCGCCGCCCGCGTGGTGGTGGTGCGCGGAGCCCCCCACTCGCTCCCCGCGCCGCCGCTCCTCGCCAGAGTCACGCACCAGTCGCGAGCGGGAACGTAGGCATCGACACAAGGACAGAGGTGAGATGGATGAATTTCTTAAAAGGATTATCACATCGTTAAATGAATCACATCGTCATCAATAAGAGTCCCGGTACGACTTAAAACTACAAGAGTATTGTTATATTGATTCACGTAAGGAAACCGAATGTTTTAATTAAATGAATCAAACACATCCATTTCTACTTTATGTAATGTTTATGTTTATGAAATCATTGTTTTGTTAGCTTGTCTCATATAGAATTTTCATAATGTTGATAAAAATGTTTTGTAACTTATTTACAACAAAATTATTATAATTATTTCTTTATTTAGAAGACATGCGTTCATTTTTCTTTATAAACGTAACCCCTCACTAGTATTACGCATGTGTCGTGGCGTGGGTGCATTTACAAACACTTCCACAAATGCATCACACCCAGGCCCCGAAACAAAGAATTTTATGAAGAAGTGTTAACCAGTAGGTATCCTCTTATGATACAACATTCGTTTCAATTCATAATTTAACAATTGTCTTCGGTCTTGTTGGGAGAGTGAAGAATAAATCTAATAGTTTATTATGTAATCAGTTTGCATGTGTCTTAACCTCTGTCGATATATGAGACACAATAAAACACACATTGTGTCTCGCGTAGATCTGTTTTCTGGCCATTCACAGGTTAATGATTGTTTTCTTGTTACAGATGAATCGAGATATAAGGAGAAAACTACAAAACCTTCTGCTGCACGTTCGGAGCACAGACACAGAAAAAGATAACATGTTTCAGTAGTAAATTCTAGTAACGACAACACTGCCACAACATGTTCGCACGACGCACACGACAAATTTACTAAAGTTTACAACTAAGAAAAAATGTATAATTAAAGAAAATTCGTGCGATGTGTTCGCTTACTTAAATTACATTGTTTTTGACTTTTGAAGAATGTGTCACGTATCATGTATCAAGTGGTTTTTAACTGTTGTTGCAAGTAACACAATTAAATGGATGAAAAGCCTCTGGGTGTTTTATTTTCTACCAACTTCCTTGTAGGTGTTAGATTTGAAATCCTTTGTTCCAAGTTACCAGACAGGCCATTAAATACCTTCTGTTGATTTTCTCCTATCTTGAGTAGTTAAACAGGTGATTTTTTAAGGGGGGAAATCATCGAATTACTGCTTCCACCTGGGTGAGGCGGGAGGGAGTATCAGACTCTTACTGACTAAAAATCACCCCGTTCCTTATCCTGCACGTCGAGCCGGAGCCCCGGTAACCCGTTAGGTTCTCCGCGACAGTAAAATAGGTGTAGGAATAGATAATAACAAAAAATAAATGAAGGAATTTTAAAAGTTTTGTTCTCGGATATGGCCGGCATTAGGACCAGTATTCGTTTGTCGTCGACAGCCGACCGTGTCATTCAAAGGTAAAACAAACAATAGGTATTTAATGTAAACTTTATTTACGTAATTTTACAAAAAATCGCATCACATAAATTTTATTATAAATTATCGTCATTTTTTGGTATATAAATCCACTTCTACAATGGCAGTCTTCCGTTTAATTTGGAATGGACTAGTTACTTAATACAATTACAACCCTTATGTAAGAATGACTAAATACTACCTATATCCTCTATACAAAATATCAAATTGGTATTTTCGTTACCACCTCTTATGATATCAAACAAAATAAAATTTACTTCATATCCCCAACTTGATTGAAGTACATACGTATTTTAGCCATGTTATTGTGAAATACCAGTAGCCTCATTTAACTTAGCATCTTTAAAACAAATCTTCAGTGATAAATCCCACAATTTTTGGGCGGCTTCGCGATCCAAAGCTCTATCGGAAGGACTTTCTTCAGTGCAGTTGGAAAAGTACTTTCCAGTCATAATTCTCTCGTCAAAGTAATCAGAGACAGCTAGAAATATTGAAGTCTGCGCGCCCTCTTCAGGCGTAAGGAAGAACAACTTCAATAGGAATCGAACTATCCTTGGCTGATTCCGAAATATGTCTGTGTTTACTGCTCCAGGGTGCAAACAGTTCACAATCACGTTGTTCCGTCTAACCTCCTCCGCCAATCTTTTTGTAAACAGTACGTTCGCTAGTTTCGTATTTGCATAAACCCTTCTGCGCCCAAATGAAGTTTTTGCTTGCTTATCTAAATCCTCCACTGTCCCAAACTTATGCATTAGTGACGATACGTTAATAACTCGAGCTTTAGGTCTCAAGTCCCTCATCGCTGGTAGCAGTAACATTGTCAGTAAGAATGGCCCGAAATGATTGACCTGTGCCTCAACTGGCAAGTTGTCTTCAGTTAGAGAATTATCCAAAACACCCGTACCGGCATTGTTAATTAAGATATCCACTCTTCTTTCTGTTTCTATTATATCTTTGGCGAAATCAGTAACTGATTTAAATGATGCCAAGTCCAAGTATTTAGGTACGACCTCGTTTCCCGTAAATGCTTTTATCTCCTTTGCAGCTTTTTCGGCCTTTTTTATATCTCTACATGCGAGGATGACTTTCGCACCTCGTCGAGACAGTTCCTTAGCGGTCTCATAACCAATGCCAGTGTTGGCTCCGGTCACAATCACTAGTTTATTTGGTATTTTAATGTCCGAGATAAACTTTTTTAGCGTTATTTTCTGATAAATCTTGTAAGTTATCAAGAAAACAATTATAAAGTATATTATTGTTAGAAACATTTTAATTCTTACTTTTTCTAGGTTATGTGTGAATTCCGGTGAATTTGGAGCCGTTGTTCTCAGTTGTACATACAAATACGTCAAAAACTCATTTCCATGTGTAGGTAATTATCTTCTTATAATTATCAATTCTTTTAGCCGCTGTATTTAATATTTTCCCAGTAATAATCAAAGAGTATAATAAGTATAGGGGTAGTAATAATGTCGTCGTATGTCAGAAGCGGACGTTGTCAAAGTTATTTTCAATTGTCATGCCATGTCATTGAAACGACAAGCAATGTCAATATTGTCAAAATTGACAAATAGCGTTCGGTAAAAAACATAAGTAAACGAAAAAAAGAAACAAGCGATAAGCTAAGATTTGCTTAGAATTAGATTTTCATACCCAATTTTTACTATAGGCATTTTTCATAGGTACGTTTATTTGGCAATATCCTAAAATCTAAAGGATCTCGCCAAAAATTAAAAAAAATTCGTACATCCTAGTAAAAGACACTTTTTCTATCCCACTTATGAAATCCCAAATAGATCTCAGTAGACTAACCTAACCCCCAATTTTTTCTGACTTACCATTATGATTCCAAAACGAAGTAAATGTTTTGTAAGATGATTGCACGGTTGGCGCGGAGGCTGGGCAACTGGTTGCGTACACGTAGCGCAGTTCGATTCCCGCACGGAGTAACTCTTTGTGTGATCTACAAATTGTTGTTTCGGGTCTGGATGTCATGTGTAGGTATGTGAACTTGTATGTTTGTAAACGCACCCACGACACAGAAGAATACCTTAGTGTGGGGCAACGTATTTTAAAAAAAGAATTTTTAATTTTTGAAATTTCGCTTAGAATTCGTTTTTCATAGGATTTAATTTTGGCAATATGTTAGAATCTAGAGATCCTAGCATAAAAATAACGACATACGGAGTCGTTATTTTTAAAATCCATGTTTTCTAATTGATGGACAGGGTGGGAGTGACCTTGGGCAGGGTGGCGGCGATTTAGGTGACTTATTACTATGTTCGCTATGAAATCGCCTGAAAATGACTGTTAGTAAATTCCTGTGCAGAATTATATATAGGTGTGATTAAATAAAACGAAGTAATACTTTTGTAATTCTTTTTATATAGAACAAGTTATTAAATGGACATTACAAATACTTCATTTACCTAAGTATATAACTACCAATGCTTTATAACAAAACTTTGTCGTTTTACCTAAAAAATGACAAAATTATTATTTTATTCATATTGAACGAGACATTCTGTTATTTGATGTGTTGTAATTGTAAGACAATCAAATAAATAATTAGACAGGCAACACAGTACATCAAATACAGATTATATCGCTCTTTTTTGGCTTCAACACTGACGGGTTCTATGAAAATAATGATTATGTATAATATTGAATGTATATTTGTAAATATAATATATATTCTGGTTCAGTCTCCACACGAACAATGTTTCAGTCATTCGTTTGCCCAAAACCGTTCGGGCAAGAAGACTTTTCAGGACGAAAAATTGACTTTTAAACCTATTAACCACTAATGATTAGAAAAGTAATTAAATTAAGACTTATAATTAATTATGAGACGTTTCAAACAATACATTAATTAGCTGGCGTGGAGAGAAAAAGGGAGCAAATACAATTTTGTAGCGTCAGTGTAAAGTAGCGTCATTATACTTATACCCATTTTGGTATAATTATAATTATGTATATTTTTTAATTTTTTTCTAACCACGTCAGAATAGTGAAGTAAATATACAAAATGCACAAAATTCGTATCCCTTAATTGACTACATAGATGTGCATATTATTAAATCCAAATTGCAAAAAGGCTTTTGACAATAAAATTGACTTAAGAAAATTATTATCTGCTTTAAGAATATAAGTGTGAAGGGTACTTTTAACGTAGTTAGGGGGCACTTTCCCATAACTAGCTAAAGACTTCGTTATTTAAAAACAATAGATACCGATGTGGGTACCTATTATGGCGTTTTTTAATGACGACATTACGTCTTTCCACCTAAAAATGCAAAAAATTACTTACAAATATGTACCTATGCAACTAAAGCATTTTGATATATAGGTAGGGACGTTACCATCGGAAAAATATTTTGAAGTAACATTTACGCGCTTACTTACAATTTTAAAGTTTTCAAAGAGAAAATATCGACATCTAAATAAGTTAAAGATAAAAATGGTATTCCGGGCACTATAGTGGCAATTACATTTAATATGACATTTTTATAAGTTTTTATAAACGATAGATCTCTTCACAACAATTCATAAAATTACTTTAAGATCGTGAAAACGTGAAATAACTACGTACAAGATTTATCTAGATGTGACAAATGAAACTAAGAAATTGACTCAATAGTAAATAGGAGGCATATTGTATTGAGAGTTAAGTCAAGGATACACTAGAGCACAAATATCCTGCGACATGTATCGCCAGCGACGTCGGGTGAAGTAGAACGACGTTGTCGGACTTTGGTCGACATTTCTGGCATCATCAACGTCATTGTGGACATAAGTTGGGCGTTATCACCATATGTCAGGCGACATCGGCTGGCTTCGCTCGACTTTTCACCGATACATGTCTTGTCTTGGGGCTTTTGTCCCCTAGTGTATCTTTAGCATTAAGTTTACATAATATACACCGTCAAATCTATTTCGTTGTCGTCCCGAAGTAAAACGGTTCTGTCTTGGTAATACAATAGTTTTCCAAAGGAATAAAATGTTTAAAACAAAAAATAAATGGTGAACCATTGCAAAAAGCGAACTTTGAAAGCGCATACGAATTCATAGTACATTATCAAAACATCATACTATGTAATTTTCGAAGAGGTATTTCTCGTCGTAGGATGGCACGTGCGTGTGATGCGAATAGTACGTACAAAAGGTACGTTTATTGTTTCATAGGCGTATTTCCATGATTTTTTTTTAACTAAAAAAATGATTTCTTTACTTTTTTTGGTTTTTACTTTATACATCGAAAGTACAACTCCTTATGGCAATTTGTTTTGCCGCGCGACGAAAACGAAATAGATTTCTCGGTGTACAGTTTGTATATCTAAGTAGATATCTATACCAATATACCTTGTAATATAACAGAAAGTATAATATTATGTACTTTAATAAAGGAGTTCACCTTATATCCCATTTAATAAAGCAAAAGACATCAACTAAATACAAATTTCATTTCAGAAGAAATAATTCAGAACATGGTTTATAAATATAAGCAAAGAGTGTCTAAATACTTACAAATATTGTATTGTTTAATTAAATCATCATTTTAAAGAATATAGTACTCATTGGAAAAAAATAAGTCGTCTCAGCATAGTTGCATCACAGCAGCAATTCTCTGCAATATTTCTTTACGTTTATGCATAAAATAAAGTCGTAAAAAAACTGCTGAGCAATTGCCTTGAGTTCATAAATATAGGCACAGATATAGTATTTCTTAATGTATATAGTAAACACAATTAAAGTTGCGTATTAGCTGTAAATATTATTACAAAACAAACTATATTTTCGTTCATTGACTTCACAATAAGTAGGTCACATACTCTTCAAAACGATGATTCAAATAATTTAAAGACAGTTTTACATATATAAAATAATACATAAGGTAATTTGACTATATAAGCACATTGTCTACATAGGTAAGGTATATAAGTCACTATATAGAAGACACTTTATATAATAATAATAATAATAATATTCTTTATTGTACACCACATAAACACATAGGACAAACAACAATTAATATAGTGCACAATGGGCGGTCTTATCGCACAAGGCGATCTCTTACAGACAACCTTTGGATGGAGCTGTAATAGGAGTTAGATATGGGTCGTCAAGTGTACAAGTTAAAGACTTTAAAAGAAAATAATAATAATAATACAGTGTAAACCATAATATGTATAAATAAAATATATATATATATATATATATATATATATATATATATATATATATATATATATATAAATAAATATATGTATGTATATGCCTACATAAAAGTTATAATAAATAAATAAATAACTAAATAAATAAGAATAAAATAGAACATAATACATAATGGTGTGTAAGTGTGCGTGTGTGCGTTTATGCATGTATGTGTACGTGTGTTACCATGTTAAGTAGGAGACAAGAAAAAACTATAAAGTTAGATAAAATTCTTTAACTAGTTTTTTAAATTGTGAAATGGTTTGAGCTCGCCTCACTGCAATCGGTAGAGCATTCCACAACCGTGCTGCTTGTATTGTATAGGACTTGTCGAAAAATGTAGTGGAATGCAAACAGACGTTTAATTTCAAGCTCTCCGATGATCTCAAAAACTTCGTATGTGAGTTGCCAAGGTACGTAAAACGCTCTTTTAGATAAAAAGGGGTAGTGGGATTAAAGAGTACATTGTATAGAAGTGAAAGAATGTGAGTATTCCGGCGAAGGCGAATAGGCAGCCATTTGAGCTTATTGCGGAACTCGGAGACATGGTCATATTTGCGCAATCCAAATATAAACCTGATAGAAAGATTTTGAAGGCGCTCAAGCTTGTCTAATTGTTCTTGGGTGAGATCAAGATAGCTGGCATCAGCATAGTCGAGGATTGGTAGAAGTAGGGATTGTGCTAATGCAATTTTAGTAGTAGTGGGCAAGAAATTTCGAAGACGCCTCAAGGATCCCGCCGAGGCAAACATTCTGCGACTGACCTCCTGCATCTGTTTAGACCAGGAGAGAGTACTGTCAATATAAATCCCCAAGTTCTTGACTTCGTAGGAAAAAGGAATTTTGTGTTAAGCAGAGATACTTGGGGAAGAGTAGACCAGTCAATTCTGGAGACAGCCCTTGAACTGCCGACAACCGTCACCTGTGTTTTGGATGGGTTAATACGCAGGCCATATTTCATGCTCCAATCGCTAATTCGTGCCATGTCGCGGTTAATTAGAGCAACAGCATCTGGTAATTCATGAAGTGAAGCTTGTGTGTAGATCTGCAGATCATCGGCATAGAGGTGGAAGGAAGAAGAGAGTTCTTTAGAGATAGAGTTGATAAATAGGGCGAAGAGTAAAGGGGATAGAACACCACCCTGTGGCACACCAGCAGCAGTACAACACCAAGAAGAATAACGATCGTCAAAGTGAATACGCTGCCGGCGACCAAATAGGTAACTACGAAACCAGTCAATAGCCGATGCTGATACGTTAAGAGAGCTGAGCACGCCAAGCAAAACGTCGAAGTCAACTGTATTAAAAGCGTTACTGAAATCGAGTAGGACAAGTACCGTCAACTTCCCCGACTCCATGCCCGACCTAATGTCATCAGTAATATTTACGAGCGCCGTGGTAGTGCTGTGCCCCGGGCGAAAACCAGATTGGTAGGGACTAAGGAGGCTGTGCCTGGTAAGAAAAGAACTCAATTGATGATGGACAAGTTTTTCTAGGATTTTAGACAGGAATGGAAGAATGGAAATGCGAAAATCGGAAAAAGAAGCAGGATTTGGTTTCTTGGGAAGAGGTATTACATGAGCTTCTTTCCAAATTTGAGGGAAGGCTCTGTTGGAGACCGAGGAATTTAGGACAAAAAGGATGACAGGGGTAATTTGATCGAGGATAGGAATAATCATTTTGCGGCTAACACAGTCACCACCAACGGCATTCGATGTCGTCGACAGAATGCTCCTCCTAACGTCACATGCGGCAAATTGACAGAAGTCGAAAGGAGAAAAATTTGGTAACGGAAGTAGAGAGAGAGAGTTTAAAGTAGCAGTTTTAGTGGCCATATCTAAAGTGGGTGTGGAGGAGAAGTGAGAATTAAGAAAATTTAAATCTAGATCTTTAGGAAAAGAGTTTTGGGTATGTTTTCCAATACCTAATGATTTAAGGAACTTCCATACTTTAGCCGGATCACTATTTTCAACAGATTTATGAATGTGTTGGCGTTTGGCATTCCTGCACACCTTGTTGCACTGGTTTCTAATTGTAATATATTTTACCCTGTTGCTGTCACTAGGCTGGATTTTAAATTTAAATTTTGCAGCAGCTTTTTTAGCCATCAAGTTTTTTATCTCCTCAGTCAACCAAGGTGCTGGGAGATGCTTAACCCTGACGGCCCTGACCGGTGCGTGCTTGTCATACAGATTTATAAGGGTAGCAGTCAAGATTTCAGCCTGATCGTCAACCGACGCTGATTCAACCAAAGGCGTCCAATCAATGTTAGCAGCATCTTCCCGAAGGCGCTCGATATTCATGCCCTCAAAATTGCGAAGAAAGAGAATTTTCGACTCATGCTTGGTTACATAAGTACGTTTACAGTCTAGAAAATTGTCAGTTTGTTACACCATTGAAAACGTCTACCGTTTTTCGCTGACCACAGGGCTTACTCTTGAATCGAATTCCGATCGATCGACATTTATATTGTGATATTTCGTACTCTTGAGTTGGAACACTAGCGCCCATTGCATCTGTATTGCGTGGATATTTAATTAACCAAATGGTTTTGAGTTTGGCTTTATATTCCGTACTCTGAATGCTTAGGGGTTGTATTGAGATTGGTTTCAAGAGTAAGCACCCAGATGGCGTTAGAACGTAGAATTTGTCCAATAGAGTATTAGCTACTGTCAAACTAATGGACATTCAATTGACAGCGATAGTGATTGGTCAAACACACCTCACGATACACTAGAACCACATGGAGAGCACAAAACGACTTCATTGTATTATTTTATGTCATAGGAAGATTAATATGTTTATATTTATTTATGTTGTCACTTTATTGAGTGAGGAACTAGGGCATAAGTCTTTTGCCGACAATCTGCACAAATATAACTTGTATTGTGTGCTTGCGAGCTTTAAATGCAGTCGTATTATGTGTTAATATAATTTATTTACGAAAGGGATAGTTTAGGGCTAACTGAAACCTTCTAAATGATGTCAGATTATGGATAAGTGACGATGATTTTAACCAGGTGTCCTTTAACTTTAAAATACTGTCTTGTGCTTTTATGTCTCAGCTATAATTAGTTAAACTTACTATAGTAATGTTATAAATCGGAAAGTGAGTTTGTTTGTTTGTTTGTTCCGCTTTCACGCCGTAACTACTTATCCGATTGCTTTGAAATTTTGCAGACGTATAGTTAGAAGTCTGGATTAAATAATAGGGTACTTTTTATCCCGGAAAAATGGGTATTCCCGGGGGAAAACAAAAATATTGATATAGATGGCGCTGTGTGTATTTGTCATTTAAAACAAATCAACAATATCGTGCTAGCTCGCCTCGACAAAATGAAATCCTATCCGTACATCTGATTAAACGATGTCAACAATTGTTTCAGTTAGCGAGAAACTAGATGCAGTTTTATATTCATAATTGTCATTATTTCAATATCTTAATATATATAGAATGAAAGGAACGATAGTTTCACGATACGAGAACGAGTAGGTAAACATTATAACCTAAAAATAAAATTTTGGGTAACTCGCTTATATCCTGAATTCGGTTTTACATTCTTATTTACACAACAAAACTTATGTATTACACTTAAAAGTAAATAATTAATAAATATAGTCTATTTAGATCATGTGTACACTGCTTAAAAATCACTAAGATTTATCACTAGCGTCTTTTTGAGCGGTTGGCGCGCATCAATAAACCTGAAACGAAATAAAAAGTATATTAGTATGATTATAATCAAGATTATGATATTCAAATCATAGTAAATGTTTTATCAAATCATATAATTTATATGACATAGCATTGAGAAGTTGACCTTTACGTTAATTAGTAAAGAAATTCACAAATTACATTTGCGAGTGTTTTTTTTTGGGATTTCCGATTTTGTAACAATGTACCAAACTCTGGGGCAAGGGACTTAACACGATTGGCGAAAAGTGGATGTTCCACTCTGTCCCCCGGGGAAGTACTTGGGTGATATCATCGATGGATATCGTTATCAAAATAGGTAAAAAGATTTAAAATTATAAGTACTAAAACAACCAAATTTCTTGATTTAACATAACATAACATAACGCCTTTTATCCCCGAAGGGATATACAGAAGTGCACATTATGGCGCTAATTACCACCGTACAATGTAACACCCACTTTTCACTAGTTATGATATAAGTCTCATGTAATAGGGAGCCTTGCCTTGCCATATACCGGGCACAATTCCAGACTCCGTGCTCCTACTGACAGTTTTTTAAAAACTTATTAATACTCTACCCGACCATGGAATCAAACTCGAAACCTTGCCGCACTTGTGATCACTCAGCCAACAGGCAGTCTTTAAACTGGTATTTAAGTATTTGGAATTATACCAAAAGTAATTCTTAAAAAAGTTTATTTGTTTAAATATAGCTTTAGTCGTAAAACAGTAAGCGGTTAGACATGAATGATTCATTGAAACTCGACTGGTTTCCTTCGACTATTAGTTTTAACTCATCTATTTTCAATACGTGACGACATAGACAATATTTGTTAGCTTTATATAGTACCCATGTACAGTTTTGGCAAGTTCATTCACCTCTAAACAAATTATGGTGGGTGGAAGATAGTATTTGCATTTCATAAATAACGTTTACCGTTTTCACATAACGTTGTAGCATTTTGATTTAGCTGATGTTATCAGTAAAGATGAATGGATAGGTAAAAGGTGTTACCAGTAATTAATTTTTGCTTTTATCTCAGATACATCAAGATTATTACTATTGTTATATTTTGTAAATACATTTACACTTTGTATGATGAACATTTACTGGGAATTTTGCCGGGGGCACACAGCTTCGAAAAAAACAATATAGGGAGCAACGTCTTATTTTTTTATGAAGTTTGATATCATATTTCCGATTGATCATATTTAGGTACTTGAACCATTATTACTGAATAGTAGAACAAATAACATACCATAACATAACAGCACGCCTTTTACCCCCGAAGGGGTAGGCAGAGGTGCACATTATGCCACTGTATGTACAATGTAACACCCACTTTTCACTATTTATGTTATGAGTCCCATGTAATAGGGGGTGAGCCTATTGCTATATACCGGGTACAATTCCAGACTCCGTTCTACTACTGGGATTTTTTTAAAAACCTTTGCCCTACCCGGGAATCGAACCCGAGACCCCTTGCCCGGCAGTTGCACTTGTGGCCACTCGGCCAACGAGGCAGTCGTTAAACAAATAAACAAACAATAAATAATATACAATAACATACTCAAATTTCTTTATCCATCATTCCATTCTGAGTCTAACTTTAGAAAAATAACTAGTAGGTACATTCACAGCATCTATTGTGGCATGTGGCTCAAGATAACCTTTATAATCTATGTATAGTTTATTATGACAATGAGTGTGGTCGGGGCCAAGCTCATGTCTGCACGATATTTTACAACGGAAAGCAACCATTCAAGGTCCCCGGGATTAATACGCTGACAAGACAACTAGAAAATTCGACCTTCATTAATGAGTGGTAAATGTATTTTTTGTTTAATGTAAAGTGTCGTGGTGGCCCGGATGTTTAAGACGCCCGCTTCTCATGCATGAGGGTGCAGGTTCGAAACCTACCAACGGCAAGTACCAATGTGACTTTTTCCGAGTTATATGTACTTTCTAAGATTATTTAGACACCACTGACAAACGGTGAAGGAAAACATCGTGAGGAAACCTGGACTTATAATTTCTAATTATAAGTTTGAAATCGCCAACCCGCATTGAGCAAGCGTGGTGATTAATGCTCAAACCTTCTCCGTGTGAGAAGAGGCTTTGCTCAGCAGTGGGCATTTATAGGCTGTTGATGATGATGAAATGTATTTTTTCAAGATAAGTTTGTAATAAATTCGCTAGCATTAGCGATATAGAGGTAGAACTTAACCTGTATGTTATTCTAAACTACGATCTATCTCCGTACTAAATTTTATTCAAATCAGCTGAGTAGTTTTTGATATAAACATCCTCTCATCTTCAGAAACATTCGCACGTTAATTTTAGTAGGATTTTAGCTCGTTACTTTCATCTATACTATTATTATGAATGTAGCTCTGTCTGTCTGTCTCTTTGTCACGCTTTCACGGCCAGACACTTGATTGAAATGTATGTAGACTGTTTCAATAGCATTTCTCAATGTTAACTCATCTTTGGATGCTTAGAGTTTGTCATATCGTTTGTTACGAGGGTTGTCTAAGTCGCAGATGATTAAATTTCTTAGTTGTGATAATAATAAAGACAGTATTTCATCTTATTTCACTTAAACTCAGTATTGTGTATGTATCGTCTCGTGCGCGCAATGTGCTTAGTAATGCGTATATTGAAGTATTTTCTTCAATTTTTAATTCATGTTGCTAATTTTAATTTTATTTATTGAACGAATTCACTGGTGACTGCCTCGTTGTCCGAGTGGTCGCAAGTGTGACTACCGGCCAAGGGTTCTCGGGTTTGATTTCGGGTAGGGCAAAGTATGACTGGGTTTTAAAAAAATCTCAGTAGTAACACGGAGTCCGGTATATGGCGATAGACTCACCTCCTATTACATGGTACTCATAAAATAGTGAAAAGTGGGTGTTATATGATACATGTGGAATTAAGAGCCCTACTGTGCACCCCTGCCTGCCCCTTTGGTGATAAAAGGCGTGATGTTATGTTATGTGTCACTGGTGACACTATTTTCGCATGATTGAGATGACGCTTGACAAGAGAAAAATGGGAAAGAAATGATCGATGGAGGACCAATCACAAAATCATTCAATTAAACTTTCCGTACTAAATGAAAGTATTGCCAGATTAGCTGAGAGCTAGTTTTTCTCTAGGATACCCTTACAATATTATTGCATTTTTAAAATACTTATTATGTTCGTCCTATACACTGTTTGTTCTATTGTCCGACGAGACGGAAGAAATATTTATTGCATAATTTTGTAGAATGATTATTAATATACTCAACAATTGCTTATTTATAATGATTATCGTCTATTGTTTTAGTATTATGACAAATGACGACTGCAGAGGGTTTACTGTTTCACAATATCTATTGATTGCTGTTAATTTTTTAACTGACAGTTTTATTGTGGAACATTGTGTATGGAAATTACGAGTATATTGAAGTAGAAAAATACTTTTATTGTAATTAAACAGCTACTGTTTACTATATTAATGTTTCAATTTAATTTCAATATTAAACCCTTGAATTTATTAAATACTTTGTAATGTTCTCACCTTAACGCCGTACGCCATCTCGTAGCCGCCCTTGCTTTGCATCTGGTTCTGCATGGTGTGTAACAGTGACGATGGGATGTCCACATCTGTAGAACCTGGAAACCAGTGAAGAAATTGTATAAGTAAAGTTTTCTTTACGTTTTCGGCAATGCCTAGGTGGCGCTAGTGATACTTAAGATCCTGTACAGTTGGATAGCAGTTACTGTCAAAAGTTCTGTGAAATAAGTAGGCGTCTAATAAGAATTTTGGACAAAAAACCACACAGGTTTCAACATTGTAGCTTGTATCATTAAAAAGGTTACGTTTAGGACCTACACAAAAAAAAATCTTCCAAGTTCCACGCGGGCGAGAAATAGAAAAGTATAATAATATTTATCCATAACATAATCTAGCTAGCGACGAATAAAAACGTCCACTTAATCAAGATTATAAGCCAAACAAACGCATATATTTTCTGGATCATTCGATGCTATTATCAAAAAATATTTATCATCGTATAATACCAGGGTAAGAGCCATAAACTGCCTAGTCACGAAAACTGTCGAGTATCTGTTTTGGTACTTCAATTTATCACGTAATAAGTGCTCAGAAACACGCAACAAGAGTCATGTCAGGCTCATATCTAATTAGCGCTGAAGGTCGAACATTAGCCGCTACGGATTTGTATTAATGTCCACTTAAGTTAGTGTTAAGTAGAACAAATTGTTATGTAATGGCTGAGCTTAGACGTCTAGAGTCGTCTAGAAGTCTAGAAAGTACCTTTGATATGACATAACAACAGGCTTTCGTCTGTTGGAATTACATTGGTCACATATGTAGGTGCTATTGGAAAGCGACTGCTGAGTAAAAATGTGGTAGAAAGAAAAAGTACAACGTAAGAAAATACTGTCAAATTGAAAACCAGAAAACCGACGTGAAACAACGCTTACGTTGTGTTTCGTCGTATGAGTAAGGTTACCGGAGGCACAATCACGCCCCCTCCTCCCCAGTCTCCCCAATTCCCGAATCCTTCACAATCCTCAAATTCCCAATTCCCAAAAGGCCGGTAACGCACTTGAAACGCCTCGGTGTTTCAGGTGTCCATGGGCGGCGACGATTGCTTACCATCAGGTGATCCGTCAGCTCGTTTACTGGCTTATACCATAAAAAAAACACCTCCTCGTCTTGAAGTCGATTGAAAAGAGCAATGGATTCTGTGAAAAACAATATGAAGATAAATAAATAAGAAGGGAGTTATAATTATAACATGACATTGGCATCTGATAGTGGAAAATGGAAAAACGAGACAGATCAAGGAATGACTAAGTATGAAATGCTAATGCTGTACAATAGCTAGTGAAAAATGTAGCATGTACTCCATGACATCCACATTTCAATCCTTGCCGACTAATCGTTATCTTATTTAGATAAAAATTTAAGTAGGTATACGTAGAAGTTTGTAGGTAGGTACTTCTCAAATCACGGCCCATAGCGTGAGAGACCACGATTGCTGTCAAAATACAGATAAACATCAATATGAGTCACAAAGACGTCCTTGATGTTTGATAATGGTGATAGTACTATGATTGACGACCGGCCAGGGCCGGAGGAGGCGGCCCGAGACTGTGGGGCCCTGAGTTAACGTTGCTTGGGGCCACTAGTAGATATGCATAAGGAATTTATAACAAAATAGCATTTGTATTGAAAATGATACGTGTGTGCCATAGGAATGATCCAATTTCCGATAATATTTAGTTTTGTAATTGCAAACTTCCTTTGTTTTGTATTTTTCTCTTTAATACTTTCCAAATTGCGAAGTACGTACGTGCTTATTTACACGGAGAATCGGGGAATTTTGAAATCACTGAAATATTTTCCCTGAGACCCAACTACAGAATAATTCAGATATAAGAAGAAAAAAGATAATTCTAATTAAAGACAACGCTACAAGTACTTAAGACAACGCTACCTTACAACTAGCCTTGCTATCATACTTTTAGTAAGTATAATCACACGCGATTCTAAAGATAATGTGAAAATAAGCGACTCTAGAGCATAATACGCCTCGCCTTGAGGCGGATGAGTCAAAAGTTAAGGTCAAACCACTCGACCTCAGGAAAAATATACAATAATAATTGTAAATGCGAAAAAAATCAAAGACTGTACAGTACGTGGGTACATACGTACGAGTAAGTGCTGTGTTATTTTAAAAGTTCTTGTGTCATACGTAGGTACTGATGATTTTTTATACATTGAATAATAATAACACAGGATATAACGTCACGTTTATTTAAATCCCAGAAGGAAAAGGTACACACAATGTAACACCCAGTTTTCACTAGTTACAGTGGGGTAAAACAGCCTAATACATCAAACTCCGTGCTACAACGGAAAAATTTCATATAATTAACCAATGACGTACGTTTATCATTTTGTCTACTGAATTTATTTTTGATAGGAAACATCTTATTGTAAGACATTAGAGTACCAGAAACGAGAGCTGTTTTTGTCAATTCGAAATACAATTGCAATTCTTTATCTCAATAAGGAAAAATAAGAGGTTTTTCCTTATCCTAGGAATGTATTAAACATGTGTCGATGTCTCATATTTACCTACATATGATGATGATCATGATGGTACTGTTACCTGATCCGCTGTATTGTTTGTAATCTGTATGACTAGGAAACGTCATTATTGTATTACAAGTTACTTTGTAATATTTCTCGGATTTTCATACTGAACTTTGTAAAGAGATCACTATGAATTCGTCGTTAAAACAGCCACGTAGATCACTCTCCGAGTTGTCTAGAAAGACTAGATCTCAGTAAAGATTCTAGCTTTTAAAGGTCGAACTAAAATACCCAGATGTTTTTTTTTCAATTATTTTAAACATAAGCAATATGACAAAGATACTCTGCACACACGATTCTCGTTTTAATAACGCACGAACGAGAAGAAGACACGGAAACAAAGATGGTTTCAGAAATAAATTGGTATTTCTTGAGGGTAACGTCAAGGTGAGGCGGATGTCCGCGAAACGAGAATAATTATAATATTGTAAGTGTTCAGCTTGCAAAATCACTCATCATGTTACTCACGACCTAACCTTAAAGTATTTATGTGAACGCGTCTTGTCTGTGCCCGCGATTCTTTTTTTTTATATTTTTGAATTTAGAAGAGCATAGGTAGCCATGTTGTTCGGCCAAGGTTTGTCTTTGTTCAGCTACATTCTAACTAATGACGTTATTATGAGTTCTAAGATTTATATTGGCTATTTATAATTCATGAATTCTTTTCAATACGCTAATATTTTGCAATCAATGAATTTTCATTGTGAATAGTTTGGGATGAAGTACTTTAATTTGAATATTGGGTAACAAGTCACTGGTCACGCTAATAATCGTATTGTAATTGCAATTCTAAACATGAATGCTGCAATAAGTACGTAGTTGGCTATAAAATGAAAATACACATTGTATTTTTCCATCGACTCGAGAAAGAGAATTCTATTATTACTAAACGATAAATGAGACAATATTTTAAAGAATAAAGCTAGATGAGGCCGGCATTTCCTATCAGACATTTCTGAAAAGAAAGAAATACCGAAACAAACTCAAAGATCATAATAATAACAATCTTATACTTATTAATCACTTTACTACACAATAATTTTTCTACACACTATTGTACCTAGTATTGTTACGCGCAATCGCCTCCATTTTGAAATAAGAGCAGTCGGTTTACCATTCAGTGGAGTGTAACGTCATTATAATTAATATTTAAAGCCATTAATTACGTTTTAAGTAATGGAGTATGAGTTAGTCGGTATTATTGCCGACTCGCACACATGGTGGACTTACGAAATGTGCCTGGTAAGCTTATTATAAAAAAGAACTACTTATAAGCATTTAGGTCAATTTGTGAGTTACATACCTACCTACATAGTTATGTTAAAATTTGAGAATATAGGTTAATTTAATGCTCTGACTGAGTAGTTGTAGAATTTACTTGTAAGAGGTAAGGAACTTTTTTATGGGATAAGCCGGTAAACCAGCATACGGATCACCTGATGGTAAGCAATCAGCGCCGCCCATGTACACCCGGCACACCAGAGGCATTACAAGTGCCTTACCGGCCTATCGGGGATTAGGAATTTGACGATATTTGGGGGATTCAAGGATTGGGGAAATTAGGGAAGAGGGCGGGGGAGGCAATTGGGCCTCCGATAATCTCAGTCACACGTCGAAAATCTTAAAATAAGGATTTTCGCGTTAATTTCACCCTAATGAACCCCACCGTCCGTTAATTCCGATTTTTGTAGAAACACAAAGAATAAAGAGTTTGTCTAAATAAGGAAGCCTGTTTAGTTATTAAGTATACTTAGGTACTTAGACATATCGATAGTACCTAACAGCATAGTTACCTATATGGGCATTTAGAAAAAAAAGGAAATTGGTAAATTGTAGGCAGCGCAAACAAAACCTACTACATCTTAACCTTTTCAGACAGTAAGTAGGTATCTAACTGACATTATCGACCTATGTACCTAAGCCAATTCTAGAACCTATTCAATACCAAGAAAAGTCTACATTCTTATTAACTACCGATGTTATCCTTACTTATCCTTACTTATACATATTATAAATCGGAAAGTGCGTTTGTTTGTTTGTTCCCCTTTAACGCCGTAACTACTAAACCGATTGCTTTGAATTTTTGCAGATGTATATATAGTTAGAAGATTAAATAATAGGGTACTTTTTATTCCGGAAAAATTTGATATTCCCGAGGGAAAACAAAAGTATTGGTATAGATGGCGCTGTGTGTATTGGTATATGTCACATTGGCTTTTTATCCTTTTGTGACGCAAGCGAAGCCGCGGGTAAAAGCTAGTTCTTTAAATAAACCACTAACGAGAAACAAGCGAGCTTTGGACTTAAATATACAATGTCCTGTTCACATTGTCGTGTCAAGCCCACTATGTAAACATTACTAATGTACCTTTGCATATAACATAGACATTGAACTGGTTTATGAAGATGTAGATGTATCTAGAAGGTTTAATCATTATTATGTTTTCGGCTTACTTATTACTGTTTGGTACTGTGTCGTGGTGGCCCGGAGGTTTAAGACGCCCACTTCTCATGCATGAGGGTGCGGGTTCGAAACCTACCAACGGCAAGTACCAATGTGACTTTTTCCGAGTTATATGTACTTTCTAAGATTATTTAGACACCACTGACAAACGGTGAAGCAAAAACATCGTGAGGAAACCTGGACTTACAATTTCTAATTATAAGTTTGAAATCGCCAACCCGGATTGAGCAAGCGTGGTGATAAATGCTCTAACCTTCTCCATGTGAGAAGAGGCTTTGCTCAGCAGTGGGCATTTATAGGCTGTTGATGATGATGATTACTGTTTCACGAAGAACTCGACTAGTTTCAAGCCATGCTAGAGGCTCATGTTCATGAGCAGCATTCTGCGACACGCGACGCGGCGACTGTCGCGCTTCTATGAGCCTCTAGCATGGCTTGAAACTAGTCGAGTTCCTCGTCAAATAGTTACCATGTATAAGCCGAAAACATAATAGTTAATTTAGTATGTCACACATGAGTTTTAAGGTTTAATAAGTACCTAAGTCTGCCTCCTTGGCCGATTGGTCGCAAGTGCGACTACTGGGCAAGGGGTGTCAGGTTTGATTCCCGAGTCGGACAAAGTATCATTAATACTTTTTTAAAAATCTCAGCAGTAGCACGGAGTCTAGAAATGTACCCGGTATATGGCAATAGGCTCACCCCCTATTACATGGGGCTCATAACATATATATTGAAAAGTGGGTGTTACATTCTACAGTGGCATTAAGTGCCGAAATGTGCACCTCTGCCTACCCCTTCGGGGATAAAAAGGCGTGATGTTTGGATGTAACCATGTTTTCTTCGCAACTGACAGCATTACCTAATCCATGACAATTCTTTTTTAACTTCTCGTCCCTATGTTCCCTAAAGATATGATAAACTACACTATTCTTAACTGACGTATTTAAAACACCTTCATACCACATTCTTAATGTCCGCGGTAGAACCGTCTGCACTTTATATTTACAAAGTAAAATGTTTATAGTGCAAAACGTTATCCGAGCGAGTTCAAGGAAGTTCAAATTGCGCTAGATTCAGTACCGATAGGGCTGGCAACACTTTCCTTGCGAAATTCTATCGATAACCTTTCCGTTTCTCTATGGTCCACGGATTGATTGCACTGTGCGTTTAATTTAGTTTAACGCCCTGTTAAACATTATTATCCTCTTTTTTAAGTTTAATTTCAAGTATTGTTGCCAATGTCTGGTTTGTTGCCTGTAATTTTATTTATAGAGGTTAAACGCGAGATTCTTAGCAATAAAGAGCACAGGATAGTGTATGTTTTTTGATTTTGTTACATACTAAAAAGTTTCCGATTTTAATAAAATGTGTAGGATTTGAGATAAGTTGTCAAAAATATGGAGATTAATCTAAACTTTTGATAAACATATCCTATACAAAATTTAGTTTTGTATTTCGTTTACTAATAAGCCTTATCACCAAACGTCTTGTTCAGACGAGGATAGTAAGCGACAAAGCAACGAGCGATTGAACAGAACATGGACGTTAGAATCGGGATGAGTCACTGGGTCGCTTGCCGACGAGCACGGCCGCCGAACTCGCCCGTTTATTTCCAACTCAACTACAGGGTTGGCCACGTGTAAACACACGCGAAATACTAACATTACATTCAAGGATACGTAAACCAGAATATGAATAATGTATTCGTAAGCGAATCGCTAATTTATTGTTATGTTATTCCAATTATTTGATGTTAAATGTATGTATATTGTATAGTATTAGCATTTTTAATTGTTTAACGCTTAGTCACCGTTTTCTTTAGTTACATTGTAACCAAAAACCGTAATATAAAAGTAATACGCATTTTGCATAATTAACAAAAATACGAAGTTGTCAAATAGTTTCCGTTTGATACCTAAGTTAATAAATAAATCAGCCATAATTTATGCATTCACAAACATCGAAATAAATTGTATCAGTGCAGGTTTTCTCTTATTTATATGCACCAACGTTTAATTTAGCTTTAGTAATAAAACCAAGTAAGTTATGTGTAATCTCTGGTTAACATCCTTAGTTAGAGTTACGAATAAATAATATGCGTGCAACCGTCTCGGATGTTCTAAATTTAAAATGCAACGACATTCCGCCTCGTTTCTGTTTGTACATATGACGCTTCAATGCTTATAAAGCTAATTCTCTTGTCTATGGATTAAATATTTTTTATCTGTTTACTCTTCTACCATAACGGGGTGTATAGAGACATTTTTATTCATATTCTAAAGTTATCTTGATTTGGTAATGTTGTCACAAATACGCTGAGCTCATGTGTACTATTAAATTATGTAATTAAATTAGGTATATTTTAGTTAACAATTTGACAAATAATTAAGTAATTTTGCCTCCGGTAACCTCACTCACACGACGAAACACAACACAAACGTTTCACGCTGGTTTTCTGTGAGGCCGTGGTATCACACCTGTCGAGCCGGCCCATTCGTGCCGAAGCATGGCTATGGCTCTCCCACACTAGGTCTGGTAGAAGCTAGTGACACAATAAGGTATATCGTATATATATATCACAATATATAATATATCTAAATTTATACTAACTAATGATTTCGATGACTTCCCTAGTCGCTTGTAGAGTATTTAATTCAATACAAAACGTGGTTTAGTATTCAGTGTGACGACAAAATTTATCGTGTATAGTACCTAGTAAGCATTCATAATATATCGTAACAAAGACATTAGAATGAATGAAATATATAGGTACATGTAGGTAATATTATGTATCTGTGGTTTACGGGTCAATAGTACTGTATCGTACTTAAGCTGTGTGGGCACTTTATCTAAGTATGCTGCATGTTCTTTGATTATATTGATGCTAAGTATTGCTATTGACAATATCTAATTCATTTAGTAATTCGTTTTATTCTTATTGGTTAATTGGCTGTTGCCTGGGATTTCGTCCGCGTAGAATATGAATAATTTTAGAACATATAACTTTATTTTGTTTCAATTTTCCAAAATAAAATTAGCCTATGTTACTCCTTAGTACATCAGCTACCTACCAATAAAAGTCTGTAAAAATCGGTCCAGCCATTTCAGAGGTTAGCCAGTACAAACAGACAGACAGAAGAAAAATTTAAAAAACGTTATATGCATGTAGTAAAAAGCTGTTATTTTAATATTACAAACCGACACTCCGATTTTATTTGTCTGTATAAATAATATTCAGTGTGATAACGAGTACCTCTAAACTTCTTGCCAAATCCCTTGTATAGAAGAGAGGATCATATGAGATCAAGCCAAACATGGTTTTTAGAATGCTTGTCTGTTTGTCTATACAGGATTTACTTGAAATTTTGTATGGATATTACCTACTATCACCTACTAAAAGGTTGGGTCAACATATAGGCTACATATTATTCCATGCAGACGAAGTCGCAGGCACAGCTAATTCTTTTAATAAACAAATAAATATTTGGTTACAAGTTTTTGATCTTACGAACGTCAATGCCTTTCACAGTCTACATTATTAAAAAGCAATAAATAATATTGATAACTTGTTAATTTGATGATATTATGTGGCTATTAGTTTATAGAAATAGTTTTAGTTACAAATGCTACCTTAATACATTATTTTAAAAGTTGTTTTGATTTGTCATTGCGAAATTGGTTTCTGAGAGAAATCAATGTGGACCAATTAATTCTTTGTCTAGATATTTTATGATTTAGATAGTAGTAAGACTGCTTATACAAGATAGTAGACATTTGCATTAGTATTTAATTTATCAGATTCACCTTCATTAATGAGAAAGTTTAAAGAACTCTTCCACTGTATAAGAGTCTATACTTTGTTAATGTAATCTGTTCGTTAATTATTATAATTGCGAAAGTGACTTTGTTCGATTGTTTCTTTGTTACTAGTTCACTTCACACCGATACTGCTGAACTGATTGAGATAAATTTTATAGTCCAGAATACGTAGATGTGATGTAAGTAGATGCATTTTTTTATTTAAACCTGATGGTAAACAATCAGCTCCGCCAATGGACACCCGAAACATCAGAGGTGTTACAAATGCGTTATCGGCCTTTTGGGAATTTGGACTTTGAGGATTGTTGGGGATTCGGGGACATTAGGGAGGGGGGTAATTGAGCCTCCGGTAACCTCACTCACACGACGAAACACAACGCAAGTATTATTTCACGTCGGTTTTCTGTGAGGCCGTGGTATCACTCCGGTCGAGCCGGCCCATTCGTGCCGAAGCATGGCTCTACCGCACTTAATTCCGGTAATTGTACATAATTTTTTGTGAAATGCAATCAATGCTGTCAGAAAGAGGACTAGGTATGTTTTGTCAAATAAAATTGATTGAAAATTTATGACTGTTGAGAATATTACATAGGTTTGTCATAAAAGTTAACTTTGAATTATACTGTCAGCAGTACGTAGAATTGCGATGAATGAATTATTTTTTGTACCAATAGCCACGAAACTTCAAAATATCCGCTCCACTTTCCATAACTAATCAACAAATTAGACGAGATTTTATGATTTCTAATCTCCTAAACTGCAATTTCTTACCAAAAATTAGATTTTAGAAATTTTGGTCTACAGTAAACTTGTAATTTACTTAAACAAAAGCGGAACTCATTAAAATTCAATGAAATAGATATTATCTGTAGTCGTTTGGTCTAATTGGCGATTATGTTCGACCAATGGCCGACCAGTGCAAAAAGTAACGTTCACTATCCAAATTTGAAATCGCGCTTTAGGATACGTTCAGTTTCGATTTTGAGCCACGAAAACTAGATCAAAACAAACTGGTTTTAAACTTTTAAGTAAAAAAAAATGTAGTTAGTACTTAATAGAGATTTTGTTTCTCTTTGAGTTTGGCGATTTCTTTGTTTTTAATAGAGTAAAATTATAGAATACAAACTTTTTTGTAGGTCATGTGGTGAATATCGAATACAAATGGAGACGAAAACAAAACTCAATAATTTTTATTGTGATTCCAAAGTGAATCGAACTAGAAAGTTTTCGGTACATCTGACCCAAATTAAAATGTCAGACTAATGAACTTAATTACTAAAATCGAATTAATTGTAATTTTTCTACCAAACATTTAACAAAACAAATCTCAAGGCAACGTCCGACTAGAATAAATCTTACCGTGCTTAGATAGCAAAGAGGCGGCCTAAACAGGATTGAAGAGGACTAATAACTGGTCTAGACGAGTCTAGTATTAGCTTAGATCACTAAATTATATCTAATAGGTCCTAGGAATGTTGCAGATGCAAGCGTATGGGAAAAGGAAATCAGAAATAATCCTGATTGCAACTCGACCATTAAAACCTTTTTGTGTTTAATTACAGACCGCAGAGTGCAAAAAATATACTAAATTGATTTATGCATTTAAAATTCTTTTAGGAATGATATTTCCGACAGGTTTTTTGTTTGTAATTAATGTTACATAAAATAAAAATTTGATATTTAGTCAAGTGTGTGGCTGATGGAGTTTTTGGCCCACCAGGTAGGTGCAAATTAGAACTGATTAAAATATTAAATGAAGCGTTTCTTAACACATGGATTTTTTGCCTCGAAACGAGGGGCCAACAAGGGGTCTCGGGTTCGACCACGTCGGGCAAATTATCATTGGATTTTTCAAAAAATCTCAGTAGTAGCACGGAGTCTGGGTAATGTGCCCGGTATATGGCAATAGGCTCACCCCCTATTACATGGGACTCATTAGTGTCGTAATGTGTACCTCTGCCCCGTCGGGAATAAAAGGCTTGAAGTTATGTTATCTTGTTAGCCGTAAAGTCTTTTACTTGACCCACCAAAAAGTGATGAGTCCAAAAGACTTTGTGTTAAAACCAACAAAAGACGCAACCCTAAGGAAAACCAGTTCAAACCAGATTAGTACGAGTTCGATTTACGTTAAAAGTATTCAAAACGAGTACGCGTTCGGCACTCTAATTGGTCAGCGCCAATGAACCAACCAATCACAGCGCCGATCGCATACTCATCACGATTACTTTAAACGTAAAACAAACTGCACGGTTGGTGCGGTGGCTGGGCAACCGGCTGCCGTGCAACGTGTCGCGGGTTCGATTCCCGCACGGGACAACACTTTGTGTGATCCACGAATTGTTGTTTCGGGTCTGGGTGTCATTGTGTATGTGAACTTGTATGTTTGTAAACGCACCCACGACACAGGAGAAAATCCTAGTGTGGAGCAACGTTTTTATTTAAAAAACTAAGGCCTCAGAGTATCTAGGGGTGACAAAACGTCAGATATCTACACAAACACAAGAGTCACTACAAACACTTCAGAGACTGCACACTGACGAGCCATTCCCTTAAAAGTACGATCGTCGTCAGTTATGGGACAGAATAGCATTCCTTTTAAAGGATCCCCTGTACTCATCTATTCGTAACCAAAATAGGCAGGATACCGTCCTCTAGAATACCAATGCGTTTTTTTATATAACTCACTATATGCCGTTCGAACACGTATTAGTCGTTATGTCAATTATATAAGACCCAGTTTTGTAATCCTTACATATCCTGACTTGTTACTTTTTGCAATGGAAAGTGCGTGAAATGCACTCGTTCTTAGTTTTTAGTGATTACGAATGTGTTTAAGATTCTGCAATGGTTGTAGACTTGTAGTATTTTCTCGTAACTCTAGAATTGTAGAAAGACGTTAACATTTCTGTATTTTTAAACCTTACTGAGGACTAGTTTTAAAGGAAAGGAACGAAAGAACTAAGAAAACGTCACAAATATAACCTAACTATGCGTTTTTGCAGACAGAAACATGTCAGTTTGAGTGGGTCCATCAACGTAAATGCAATGTTCATTTAAACCACAACTTTAGGTCATCATTTAACTTTAGATCTTCGTTGTTTCGTGACCACTGAGTGCAGATGAACCAGGAGATGTACAAACCTATCTGGTATCCACTAGTATCGGTGTCTGATCGGTCATTCACCTTGGTTTTCGGGAAGGTTATGATAAAGTTTCTATTGAGTGACAGCTCGTTATCAAGCCATCGATCGTCAGGATTACGCTGATCGTCCTCGAGTGCTTATTTGATATAGATAAGAGATAGCCAAGTACCATGGCATTGGGGTAAAATTATGCGTATTTCTGATGGATTTTTCTCCATCCAAGCTTCTAGAAAATTCTGGTTCATAACTTGATTAGCACTAAGCAATAAGTAGGTAAGCCACGTTTAGTTATTGCTTACTTTTCTTCACAAAGTAGACAGATGTATCTATTTCATACATTGTCTTTCGTATAAACTTGTTGTTACCAGGAGTTAAAAGGGTAAGTATATGATCTTATTTTGGCTGTAGAATCCCTTTCCTATCCCATCTCATTACCGAAAGTTTTGAAATCAAACAGCTAAATAATACATTGACTAAATCCCAATATATTGTGTTCATCAATCACTTGCGACTGTTACATAAAAGACTTTCTGTTATTTATTGAATTTGTTTTAGCAAGATGATTCAAAGTTAAAACAGCTTCCTGTATTATTTAGCGAATGGATAAAACAGGTTTCTCTACAGAAATTATCCTAGTTCTGATGATTATGATTAACAAAGTATCTTTGATATTCAAATCAAGTTTCCAATAAGTGTAACAAAGAATGAATAAAAGTCATACAACAACGATTACCATTTACCACCAGTAGCGCTACTGAGAACTGTACATTCGAGTGAACCCTGTGACTCACTATTATGAGAAACATCAGCCACTCTAACAAAAACATTAGAACTTGTTTCTGCTTCACTTTTTCTATGTTTGTGAACATTCAAGATCGTTGTATTATCTGTATTTACTGTTTCGTCTTCCTTATTTGTTGTGTGTGATTTATGTTAATAATTAGCAGTTTTTTTGCATGTCGTGACGTCATATCTATTTTCTTCAGTTCTACTGTTGCCAGCAGCAGCCTTTGAATTACTGTTAATTTTCTCAATTACATCTTCAACTTTATAGCATTGACATTAAGTCAAAAATCCAATGATTTGACTGATTGGAGTAGGTTGAATCTGCTAGTTACTCCAAATTTTACTAAGGATAACTTTGGGCTTCACGATGGTAAACATGAATGTGTGTATTTTTGTGGGGAATTTAAAAAAACGTACTATATTACCGATTATGCCATACACACTTAAGTGAGAATTCTGGTACCATTGTTGTTTAAACATGCGATAGATATGTCTCTCCCAGTTAGGTACCTCTCAGAGACAGCAGACAAGACAATGAAGCTACATACTACATACATAATTGACATAAGTTAGTTAGAAACGTACCTATGTGTCCTGTATGTTGAAAGTTGGTCGGCGCGCCGATCATGGATCGGTCTATTCTCCGGCGCGTGCGCTGCGCCTGCGCGGCGGGCTGGTAGCAGCACGCGAACCATTGCAGCCAAATTTCACTGCCGGTGCTGGCCATTACTGTTCTCTAACGTCCACTGCACACGCGAGTCCTACTTCACAGTTACTACACTTACTACCGCTCCAACGCGGCAAGAAATTTGAATTCGAATCTCGTAGTGATGCGCACTAGATCGAACTGTCGATACTCGACTCGCGCCACTGATATACACGTACTACTCGAGGATTAACTATCAACAACGCGTTCATGTGACGTCACTAGTCTTCAGATGAGCGCTGTCCCGATAGCGTTGATCGCATGATTCCCGATACCATCTGAAAGTAGAAATGTTACTGTCAATGATAACACGTTCAAACACAAACGAGCATAAACTTAAAACTTCTTTAATGAACTTAAAAAATATTTTTAGAAATATTTTCGTGCACTTAACGACATGGTCGACGTCAGAGATCATTTGGTCGAGTAAATAGAACTCCCTAATTAGTAATTAAAGTAATGGCTGCGGGCGCAGCTAATTCGTTGTAATCAATTAAAACGAATGAAAAAGCGTAAATTGTATTTACGAACGTATTTTTCGTGGGCAGTATGACTTTGATTAAGATGTTTGACAGTTGATTGCTTCATTGTTCTAGTAACCTATACGTATACGCATCTAAAAGTCGATAGAAAAGAAGTAAAAGTTAAGTAGGTACGCTACTGTTAAGAATTTCTTACGAACACAGTTTATAGAAGGGCAGTGGGTCTCCAATTTGATTGATAAATCAAAAATGACAGTCATCATTAACCTATAAATATTCAAAACACCGAATGAACGACGACATAACCTAAATATTAATGATAGTTCCTTCACTCATCATTCTATGTAACATATTAAAATCAAACCAAATTAGGTTAGGAATCAGAATTAAACAAGTAGGTAAAAATACAGGGGACAGAAAGAAAGTAGAACCAACCATAATAAATGATATGAGAACATTATGGAAACTGGAAAAAGTAGTATACATACGTTATCGTCATGTTACTGGTTACTGGTTAGGTAAACCGGTTACAGGTGACCAAGTAGGTTTACTGAGATACAGACAGTTGTGTTTAACATAGATTTGTTAAAGGTGGCAGCTGTTAGGAGGTTGAAGTTCTTTATCACCGGCACTAAAATTAAGGTCCTTACATTCTTGGTATACTCAAACCTTTATTTTTGTTACACATAAACGAAAGTGGATTATTTCTTTATAATTGTTGTCAGTTATTACAGTTACTGGTCAAGATCCAAGCGGTCCGGTGACCGCTCTCCACTTACACCATTATACATCTTATTTCCGATGTTTAGAGACTAGTTTTGTATGAACAAATGTTGTGGATTTTTCATAATCGGACATTTACGAGTTAATGTTCGTTTTCCCAAGCTTGGGTACGACACAATCACATACTTCTTTATCCTTTTCTCAATCCTTGTTACCCTTAAAAATAATTGCTTATACAATTCATTCATTTGGACTTACACGAATTTTTTCTTTCTCCTAACGTTCAACTGTTTTATTGCTATAATACTTTACTAAGATATCCAAAAAATTTACTACCATTCCATACATCAAGATAAAATCTACTTTAGTAGGTAAACAAATATGTACACCAGTGATCTTAAATCCGCATATCTTCAAAGTTATAGTGATGTTATCGTGTCAGCACATGCACACGTTTTCACGTCTCACTGAGATGCCGGAGACATGGCTCTCAAGCGACTGATAAGTGACTGACTAAACGTCATATGTCAGTTAGAAGTCTCTTTACTATCAGTACGTTAGTTGTAAAATCTTAACAAGTAGGATATCTCAACCACAAAACTTAGAAATTCTATAGGGATCGCATGTTGCACTCAACAATGATGAATTTAGACATCTAATTGCGTATTTTGGCAATGAATTAATGTAATGTAGTAAAGTTTTAAGTTTTAATCCAGTATGCGGCCAGTATTAATCAGTAAGTTACAAGACCAAGAAAGGAGAAAATCGAACACAGCTTGGTACGAAGTCTAGACAAGCGTTAGTCACACTCACAAAGATAAATATTTATTTATATCGGTCTACAGTTAATGGTGTTTTAAATTGAAACTAAACTCCATAGTGTAAAGTTCAATTTTTAATATAGTCGTCTGATTGAACTTGCCTTTTTAAAAATAACTAAGTTTGTGTATTTGGTTGTTTGTTGTTTAAACAGGAAAAAAGTATTGACTCAATATGGATTAATTTAGATTTTTTAAGATACGTGTGTATCCCGGTAGTAGGAAAGTCGTAAACGGAAGCCATATTTAAATATTTGTGTATAAGAATAGAGCATAGGATGCTTTTAAGAACACATTCATCAGATTTTTTTTTTTTGTATTTGGCATAATAAACTTTATGACAGCCGACAGTTAAAAAGTTGTTCCGTTTTTTTAACCTCTTGCAACATTCGCAAGCCTGTGAACTTTTCATTTCTCTTTCTCCGCGGTATCAACGTCCAATGTTGAAATACAACACCATCTACAAGTATAGCTATTTTTACTTGATGAGAATCGGTGTTAAGCGTATTCGACACATTGGCCTCAATATTACTTACCTGTGAACTAAAACTTCTCGAGAACACATTGTAATAACGTAAAAAGAGAAAGGATTGATTTATTGTCATATTTATATCTAACCGGCGCCATCTTGTTCGTAGACGTCAAATATTTCGCGCCATATTCCGTTCTTAATTCAAATGCATTTGTTGAAAGCGGTTTATCGGTAAAGTTTTCATTAGGAAATGTGATAAAAAATGTTGTTTTTAGTGCGTTGGAAATACGGTGCCTATGTTTAAAGTTTTATTGAACGCGATTGTAACAATATGCATGCGGACGACCACGTGATATACATAACACACGTGTGGGACATGTAGGTACTTACATTTTGATAAAACATTTGCTTAGCACTTGAGACGATTCGGATAGATGTAATCGCAATGACACTTCTTGGTTTTATTTTGGAATAATTTTAAACATGCCACTTTATAGAAGGTTTCAAATAGGGCTCAGACGCGATAACAGGTTTCCAAAAAATAAAAACGAAGCCGTTAAAAGAGTATCAGGTCTGCTCTGTGCCTTATTGTCACCAGTAGCCAGGTAGTGAAAGTAAATTATCGGATTATTGGACTATCGATGCGATAGGGAAAGTACTTACTCTCGTCTTGTCCACCTCAACCGTCATGGGAAATTGAATTGCATTGTTTTACAAAGTGCTACCGTAAGTATTATTAAATAGTCTTGTATCAGTATCTGCCTTTAAATGGTCAAGATGAAAATGAAAAACTACGATTTGAGAAATTTGTAGATGAAGTCCCTGATCTACCTCTAGTTACCATATGGTTAGCATCCTTATTCATATCTACAGATTGAGATATTTGCAGCAAAAGCAATTTAAATCAGTGAATTTGGATGACACACAACATAGGCACTTGGTATCTTAGTTAAGGTCGTCGAATGACATTCTAATATGACCCTTGTGTTTCTTTTAAGTTCAAGTTCAAGAGTCATTGGAAATCTAACAGCGGAAAGAGCACCACGTAACAATTTGCATGCAACTAAAGTTAATACAAAAGAAAGGAATGTATAATAAGGAGTTAATTACAATGACGTAGAAACAAACAATAGACTTATAGTTTATTATTAAACAGTGCATAATGAACGTTGCACGTGACATACTGGTCGGTTATCCTACAAATTATCTAATTGACGTATTTAACTCATATTGTTTGACGTTGCTTCGTTTGCGTTTGTTTGTGTATTATTTAATTTGAGTATACAGTTTGGAAATGTTGCTTAAGGTTTCTTGATTATTGATTTCATGTAGCTTTCATTTTTAATCGTTTATGTTATGAGTCCCGTGTATTTAATAGGGGTTGAGTCTGGATGTAGACAGCTCTACACTACACTGCACCGGGCATAACTTTAGACTCTGCGCTTTAATTTTCGAAAAACCGAAATAGACTCCAGTAACACTTTACCCGACCAAGGAATCTTACCTGAGAGAAACCTTTAACTGTCATTTTCCTTAGCGTGTTAGTCGTCAGTCAGTCAGTTTTTTTTTACTTTATATTCTAGACTCGACCTTCCAGACCAGATTCCAGACCTCGTTAGCCGAGTGGTCGTAAGTGCAACTGCTCAGCAAGGGGTCTCGGATTCGATTCCCGGGTCGGGCAAAATATTATTGGGATTTTTTTTAAATTCTCAATAGTAGCACGGAGTCTGGAATTGTGCCCGACATATGGCAATAGGCTCACTCCCTATTTCATGAAACTCATAACATAAATAGTAAAAAGTGGGTGTTATATTGTACAGTGGCATCATAGTATAAAGAACAGAGTAGGTTATCTTCATACAAATGCTCCGCGCGCGGCTTATATGTGTGCGCCATAGTATCTATGCGTCGACGCACGCACACTTTAACAAAATCTCGACCCGTTTCTCAGTGCGCCAGGCAGGGCTAACACTGCACGAGGTTCGCGCGCGCATCACTTTACGGCACTGTTAAATGAAATAAAAAATGTCTGATAACCGTAGAAGAACGTATTGCTGTGTGTTTGGGAGTCTTAATAATTAATCGATTCCAGAACTGTCTCTGTTCAGATTAAGTACGTATTGAACAGGAAAGGTAAGCTAGTCACTTTTTCTAGCATAATATAATTTGTAGGTACTTGATGATGAGATACCTACTTACTTATTCTTACTCTTATCATTCTTCATAGTTCCTACTCAACCAGAAAGAAGAATTACCTACTAACTACTATACTTAAATATTATAAGAAAATGTGGTATTGTATTGTTTATTTCACAGTTTATCTGATTTGTTAAGAGCGTGGCCGTGTCGCATTTTTCCATATAAATGTATTCCCAAATTTACTTTCTGAATACTATGTATAGAGCTAAAGTTTATTTTAAGAAGTTAATAATATTTTTATAAGCTTCTTATTTTTACTAAATTTATAAATTGATAAAATATTCAATCATAATATGCTTTTCATTTCATAAATTTAGATCAAGTGCTGCTTGTTCGAAAATATTAACTAAAAGTAAAAGTGACAACCCTGGGGATCAACGCAAGAGTAGGCTAATAACTCGGCGGGCGGCCTTAGATAACCTACTGTGTTCTTTATACTATGGTGGCATTAACTCGTCGAGTACCGGTTTATAGACACAATTAAAGAACAATAGGTCGCGGTCACCGGTGACCGCTTGGTGTTTGACAGTTTAAGAGCCGTAATGTGCAACTCTGCCTACTCTTTCGGGGATAAAAGACGTGATGTTATGTGAAATACAATTCTAGACACAACATTTATAACAGAGAATTTAGAGCGAATTTCAGTACCAATTTGTATGAATATTAATCCAAGTTGACTAATCGTGTAAGACGTTACACCCGAGCGACCTCTGGCGACCTTATTCCGTTTTTTGTATTAACGCTTTCGATTCTACGCCTTTTATCGATTTTAACGGCCCTCAATGAGACTGATCCAAATTATACCGATGTTGTTATCATCATTTTGTTTTTATTCGATCTTTGTTTTGTAACTATGTTGTTTCCTTTTTTTAATCTGACAATTTGTGAGATTCTTATTGGAGTGTTCATACTTGGCGATTGCATCGCTCGCGCTTTTTGGGAACTAGTAGTTGCACTTATTCGTTAATGGGATTTGAAACAAGTAAGCACTATTACCTGCCTCATGAATTGGTGGATTGCCATGCACGAGGTCAGGGATTTGATTTAAAGTCACAGGTCGCAGCAGGTATATGTAGGTACTTACTGACAATTTACAAAAAAAATCTCAGTAGTAGCACGGAGTCTGGAAATGTGCCCGGTATATGGCAATAGGCTCACCCCCTATTACATGGGACTCATAAGATAAATAGTGAAAAGTGGGTGTTACTTCTGTGTGCACCTCTACCTACCCCTTTGGCGATAAAAAGCGTGATGTTATGATGTTATGACAATATTTCGTCACAAAAGGTAGACATATTTTTCAGACTCGGACTCGGACTGCCTCATTGGCCGAGTGGTCGTAAGTGCGACTGCCGGGCAAGGGGTCTTGGGTTCGATTCCCGGGTCGGGCAAAGTATTACTGGGTTTTTAATATTCTCAGTAGCAGCACGGAGTCTGGAATTGTGCCCGGTATATGGCAATAGGCTCACCACCTACCCCTGAAAAGTGGGCGCTACTTTATTCAGTGGTATAATGTGCACCTCTGCCTAGCCCTTCGGGGATAAAAGGCGTGATGTTATGTATATTTTTCAGAATAACCTAAACTAAAAACGAGTGTTCAATGATTCCACAGATAAACAAAGACAGGACATAAGTTAGTTATTCTTATCTTTTCTGTGGTCTTTTATCTTTGACAGCTCTATTATACTATCTACCCGTGACCTCAAATATTGACTAAGATAATAATGTCATTTTGAAAATAAATAAATATTATGAACATACACAAGTGCTGTCTTTTTTGACGCAGAGATTCTTATACAAGACTGTATGTATGACACCGAAGATTTTTTTGGTTTTGGTATGTGACTGGTTTAGATTTAAGAAAACACTATATTTACTGTGTTTGATTTATCATAGTATTAGGCACGAGATAACCGGGATTATTACTTAGTAGTATTTAGGACTTTCAGTATGACTTTACGCAAATTTCATCTATACTAGACCCTAGGATATTATCACAGAACTTCTTTAATATATCTGTGGATATTATGATAGGTAACTGTAAACTAAATTGCAGTAAAGAAAATCATGTTTCAATTCTATAACAATATAAATATGGGTATAAAGTCGCGAAGTTATTTTTGATAGTAACATCATATTACCACTTCAAAGCAATATTGCCCTAATACGAAAGTGAATAAAGATCATAATAGTTTGCTTGAATGTTGAGGTGAAGCACCTGTGCTTGTGAGTCACCGTTCGGGTCAAGATCGGGGATGTTCGGGATATTTCGGCCTTTACTGTAGGGCCGTAATATTGCCAAGTAAAGACAAGTACAAACTACGCTCAGATTTTTGTTGTTGACAATGTACTGAGACAACAGTGGAATATAAATCGAATGATGGTTACGTTTTCCTTGAAAATATTTATTTTTAGTACCTATTTGCCAAGTAACATGGCGATTTGAGTGATATTTTTGATGTTTCTCGTTTCTTTGTCATTTGATTTGAGATTTTCAAACTAACTGACAGATATCCTGTCTAAATCCCAAAAACCATTAATAAGTGCGTAACTCAATTTATAAATTAACTGCTTTTAATCACTTAACAATTTTTTTTTGATGAGACAATCTTATTGTTCGGTAATTTTATTTAAAAATTTAAATATTATGGCTTCAAAGTCACAGTTTAACATAAACAAATTAGAAAGTTAATTGTCATTGCATTTTCTATTGGCATTTGGCATTGTACCAGCATATTGGATTGTGCAACGACTCCAACCTTCGCCTTAAATGGACATTTTTAATTTAAGTAAAGTTCGGAATCAGTTTTCAACGGAAATTGATGATTTGGAAATAGTTTTAAATAACAAACATCTTCCACACTCAAGCCTCCTTAAAATTAAATCAATATTGCGTTGAATTTTGTAACTGTGTTTGTTAACAGAGTCTTGTTAATGGAATTCCAACTCTTTTTCCTCCATACTAAAGTTGAGAAATTGAAGGACTTTCAATATATAAGACTGTTCTTTACGTAACCTTATCTAATAATTGCACTTCTCCAAGAAGGGGGGACGTCGGATTGAAGAAAAATGACGCAAGGGGAAGACGTCACCCTCGCAAATGTAAGTTCAGCAAAGCATGTCGCCCTTTATCGCAATATTTCTTTTATTTTTGTTTATCTTTCGAATGCAGTAAAAAACTTTACTTTTACCATTTCATCAATAATGGAATTGTTAATGGCTTTTTGTTTTGTTTTTTTTTCAGCCAGGATTACTAAATTGCAATCTTGTTCTAAAATTGACAAATGTTTCCCTCCAATTTTTGCAAACTCGCCATTTTCTTTTTGCATAATGCCATAGACTGTTAATACAGTGTAGAAATTTTTATTTTGTGTTTCTATTTGTAAGTTTAGATTCACTATACAAACACCGACATTACTCCCACTGAAGGTTGGGAGCGATAATGTCTACTCCTTGCAAGATAAAGGGAAGTGAAGATAAGGCGACGACCGGCCACATTATAACATTATTTATGATGTTTCTGTTTTTGTTTCTAATATTAGAATATTGTTAAGACCTGTATTAGGTACTTTGTTGGTAAGTAAAAATAAATTCGAATAAAATATAGACAAAAGCCTAACTAACAAGAATATTTAGTTAATTTGTTGAAAGTAATATGTGTAAAGGAAGAACTAAATATTATGTCAAAATATAAAAGAAGAAAGAGTACCTAATACTAATAGAATAATACATATTGGAGCATCAGTTCAAAAAAAAATCGATTGATCTAAATATGCGGGTGGTGATATCGATTGTCAACATAATCGATCGCGGAATCGGCTACGACTCGGCAGGATATCGTAATGTTTTAAATGTAAATTAGGTACAGACTTATTTATGCAGCAGTGAATTTTTGATTTGCCTTTTATACCGCAAAAATCATCATAATCATCCTTACTAATATTATAAATCGGAAAGTGATTTTGTTTGTTTGTTCCGATTTCACACCGTAACTACTAAACCGATTGCTTTGAATTTTTGCAGACGTAAAGTTAGAAGTCCGGATTAAATAATAGGGTACCTACCTTTTATCCCGGAAAAAATTGATTAAGGGAAAACAAAAGTATCGGTATAGATGGCGCTGTTTGTATTGGTATATGTCACATAGACTACTTTGTATCCTTTTGTAACGCGAGCGAAGCCGCGGGTAAAAGTTAGTACAATAAATAAATGTCAAAAAGTGGGTCTCCGTGTTTACCACTCCACTATCAAATCACTACATGACGAATACACCTCAAAATTTTGCAACGTAACTTTCGTATTTACGGTCATTGACCTTAAAGTTTTTTTGTTTTTATATTAACAGTTCTGATCTCATCACATGACGTAAGTAAGTATAGCATTCGCAATTATATGGCGATCAGTCTAAGCCAGCTAGGATCCGCCATTGAAATTGAGCAACTCCCATTGTTAGATACCATCTTGGCTTGCGAAATAGACTATGGTGAACCACAGAATATATTCATTTGCGGTTTGATATTGTTTTTTAGGGGCAAAGGGTGCCTTTTATAAAGTCTAATTACGAACTGCTTTTGTGTGAACCTCCTTGGTTACAGTTAAAATTCAAAATCTCTATCTATGATAATATTATGAATTGGTATGGTTCGCCCACTTTAACGAAATTCATTAAAATCAACCTACAAACATTCGATTGGAAGTATAAAATAACTTTCAAATTTGTAATGATACCTTATTAGGACTATACAATTTTTTTCCTTATGAATATTATCAAATTGGCGCCAACGCGATCACGCGACAACAAAGCAAAATAGAATAACATATTTGCCCTTTTGTAGGTACATCGGTACTTGCATACAAACGATAATGGAGTACCTAATTATTTATTTTATTGATTAATTAAGTTCTAAACACAGACAAGTCAATAAAAGCACGAAAATGAATAGAAAACCTTTCAATCGGTACCTATCCGTTTCGAAATGTTGTGAGTGCGCCATTAATACTCCTTCTTTGGTTTTTCCAAGAAAGAAAATATATTTAATTTATACTACGATGATTCGTTGTGGAATCTCTAACAGTTTGTTGACAACTGAGACGCAGTTTCATTGTTTTGATGTTTCTGTTAGTATCTACTATGATTTCATAAAAAAACAATAACATGCCTAGATAGTAAAAGTGATTGTGAAAATGATGCAGCCAGTAGTAAATTAATAGTGAAGAGACCAGGCAGCATCTCTTTCTGATAAATCTGAACCATTAAAACTGTGATCTCCTAACCGCTTGCTGAGTGTGAATATTTGGGTAACTATTTATGGAAGATGCCCCTAGTTCAGCAGTGAATTGCCACTCACTATTAATGATGTAACTAAGAAAACCAATCAACCAAAACACTCATCTCCTATGACCAAATCGCTGTCATCACGACCCGTAACGAAAGAATATGTTATCTGTGCTAGGTTGTGTGACTCAACGCATTGTTTGGGGACGGCATGCCACAGATTATGCGCGTAAACACTAAACAGCCGCGCAGTCATAGTTTATTAGTTCAGTGTTATCTCTGATCACATCTTTAATCTAGAGTACGAGTACTCTGGACTTGATCTCTGGTCGCATGCATACCTAGGTATATTAATAGAAATGGCAGAAAGTTTGAATGTCTCAACATGAAAATTATTTAACCTCCGTCTTGTGATGGGGCCATGTTTATTTAAGGTATTGTAAAAAGTTAATTTCATGAACTAAATTCGTAAATATACCCATTTGGAAAAACTTAACTTCTAATTGTACAGTAATTCTAATAAACCACATCCAATGAATTAATTTGAAGATAATCATGCCAGATGTCTTAGTAAATCGTTTCAACAATCATGTTTAAGGTTAGACCGTGGGACACACAGACCTACTATAAACAACACAATGATTCGTAAATTACGAATGAATCCAATGCGTGTGAACTACAGCCGATACGAACGTAACCTACCGTTTGAATTTAGAACGGATATATGGCGCGAAACGTAGACTAGCAGTTTATTGTAAACTAACACTATTACTATGGTTTCACTTACGTTGGTGTGATAAGATATATCCCATGAGAAAATTCAGGCTTTAGTCTATCTGTATGGTGAGTGTTATCAAATTCTGTTGAGTGGTTTTTGTGTAAACTTGTAACAAACATTCATCAATACTAGATAAAATCAAAATGGCATTAAAGTTCCTTTTAACAATTGTCTAATATGTTTCACTACAAAAATAAGTATTTTAAACTTAAGTACTAAAAGTAGTTACCACAGAAACTACTTTGCTAATTAAATTAAGTGGAAAATGAGGAAGATTTATTTTTAGCGCAATATTTTCCTTAAACCGGTCGGTGGTTCTGAGGAAATAGATTAGTCAGAGCCGTAACAGACAAAGCAATTAAGGTTTTGTTTGCTTTAAAAACGTTGGAGAAGAAATCGTTTGATAAACTAATATACGTAATATATTATAGTGCCGTGGAGATTAATCCACTAGATGAATTATTCTCAACTAGCTTTTACCCGCAGCTTTGCTCGCGTCACAAAAGGATAAAAAGTAGCCTATGTGACATATACCAATACACACAGCGCCATCTATACCAATAATTTCGTTTTCCCTCGAGAATATCAAATTTTTCCGGTATAAAAAGTACCCTTTTATAGTAGTTACGTACGGCGTGAAAGAGGAACAAACAAACAAACAAACTCACTTTCCGATTTATAATATTAGTAAGGATAATTCTATCAAGGTTTAGCTGCTACAGATAGACTCATTGTGGATACAGATAGATATTAGAAATCAGCCATAGGCTATAATTTTATATGGACAAAATTCGTGTTAAAATACCATCTTAAAACTAAGATGAAGTCGATAGATATTACAATTTTACCGCAAATAAAGATTAAATAAATTTTGTTGAAGAAAAGAGCTAAAGTGCCTAAAAGTAGCAGTGCAACAGACATACCAACATTAGCAAAGTAAACGTTCAACTCTGTATACCGACATGTTAAAAAACGTCCTTGCCAAAACGAGCTTGGCCGAGCAAATATTACGGTAAAAGAATTTGGTACCGCGGCGTGACCTGGGTGCTTACTCTTGAAACCAATCTCAATGTCAATGCAATTTCAATCCAATAAAATCTCAATAATTATTCAATGTCAAAACTATACAACCCCTATCGTAGCTGTTACAATAGCATTCAGAGTACGGAATATAAAGCCAAACTCAATACCATTTAGTTCATTCAATATCCACGCAATACGGATGCAATGGGCGCTAGTGTTGGAACTCGAGAGTACGAAATATCACAATTCCAATGTCGATCGATCGGAATTGGATTCAAGAGTAAGCACCCTGATCTGCCTTGGATAGCAAGTGTTTGAGCAACGTGTCGAAAGCGCTCGAAAGGAATGCTTGCTTGCAAGATCAAAGGAGGACGGATGAAAATAGCTCACCCCCCGGTTACCATGGCAACCGACTCCCGCCTTCTCATGGAATATTCTAGAGAATTGTTCCACTATTTATGTTAGGACTAAAATTGTTACAGAGTGTAGCGCGTATTGTTGTTTGAGGAAAAATATTACACCGATCGATTGTACTCTTACAATACAATTATGTCGTTATTATAGATTTAGGTATTATTTATATTGCCTATAATTTGTTTACCTGTTAATTCAAATTAAAATTGGCATCAATGTCTAAAAATAAAGAAACGAAAGTGTATCACATAAAGTTGCCGTTGAAACCTGTTTTAATTCCTGTCCATCTGAATCAATTCGAGAAACGTCGTCCAAAAGTAGTTTTCACTTATTAGTTCCAAAACTTTTTAAAGCAAATAAATAAACGTTTAATTTATAGATTTGATCAAATGGGTAACGTTTTCATTTTTTTTTTAATTAATTGTGTTAAACTGTCAAACACCAAGCGGTCACCGGTGACCGCGACCTATTGTTCTTTAATTGTGTCTATAAAACCGGTACTCGACGAGTTAAAATAAAAGATGGCTGACTTTGACATTGAACAAAACGTTATATTCTAAACGATAATTAAAAGTTCTACTTTCAAATTAAAATTTAAGTATCAATATATCAATTAAAGTATCAATTATTCCTAAAACTGTACCGAAAATGTCCTATTTATCCTGCTACGATTTATAACGTACAAATATTCCTATCGGGAACTGTTGACGGAACGTGTCGAATGTCACCGTTTATATTGTTATTTCCTTATTACAAACATTATCTATTTATTAGGCTACAGCTTGTAAGTATTCCATTGTAGATTCCACTTCGATTTCTACTATACAACGTAATAGAGGAAGTTTCTATTAGGCTTGATCAAAGATGAGAGGGTTTTTGGTTTGGTGAGAACTTTTTTATCTACCTAGTAATTTTAACCAATTAGGTGACTTGGACCGTAGCCTATAATATCAAAGTTTTCGAAATAGCTCCACAGCCCAAAGGTTTAATGAGATATCAGTAGGCCGATGAAATCTGTCAGAAAACAAATGAATGTCTGTTGATATAGACGTGTTCTGGAGTAAAGATCCCGTGTTGATAAAAGTAGTGTAGGACGCTCCTTAGTTATGTGGCGAATTGAAGTGAACGACGAAAGATCAATAATTATTTTCTCAAGCAGTTTGAACAATTCTTAATACTTAGTATCCGCCATAGTCGAACGTGTGACTTAGTAGCAAAGAGTCTGAGTCATCTGCTATTAAAAACCAAACATTTTTCAAAGCTTTTGCCTCCAGTAGTAGTCGGCAATTTAAAAGACGTATGTATGACTAAGTCTATAACTCATGCTGTAGTGCCCATAAACAATCTAGCCAAGTCATTACAGATTACTTATGGGACCATTTTTGCAGCCAAATGCCTTTTGGCTTTTTACCAAATTTTAAAATGAGGCATTCATTTGTCATGCAACTTACACAAGTGTATTTGTATTTGGATTACGCATGTTATAACATAGCTGATAAAAATTGTAACAATTCGATGTGATGAATTAATATTGTGATGGGAGATTTATTTTAATCAATTGCGTCACCTATTGTTTAATTATATTATTAACTGACGTCGAACATGCATCTTAGTCGATTTCACCAGGATGAAAAAGTGGTTTCTTACTCGTTCTTCTCCATCATAGATTTACCTACTTTCATCATCATTATTATCGGCATGTATATCATGGTGTTCATTAATAATATATATTATATATAATTTGTTAATCCGTTCAGTGGTAATGCATAACAAAGATTACACTCTCGAAACCGATTAGCTAATTATTCTCATGTTTCACAATTCGAAGCTTACATTAAAATAGGAATTTCTTGCTTGCTAGCCTTATTAAAGAACGGTAAATATCTCGTAAAATTCACACAAAATTTCGTCAAGCTCGCAACTTGGTAAAACCATAAAAGTCTGTCACTTTCGCTCAGAATACTGCAACTGATTTCACAATAGAACAAGATGGATGACAGAACTATTGCAAATGACGGTCTTCTGTCTCAATCGTTTGCGGTTAATGCTACGAAATTAGAAAGAGACAAAGAATAGTTGTTGGGGTGACTCCCCTACAATATATCCTAACAGTTTCTCCCCTAAGTGTGTGCACGAACACCCACAAATCACCAGTTATTAGTCTCTTGTCAAATATTTAGCCTGGCTATAAACCTGGACAAATTAGTTAGATTAGTCTGATTAGTGCATACTGGTTACCCTCTTTAATTAACGATAGTAACTTGTTTAATTTCAGTTATCATTAAACTTTCGTATTCAATTTTAGCTTACGAATCGGATTGACTTCAGTGTCTTGTTCGATAGTTGATGAGAAAGTAAATTAGACTAGTTGAAATACATAAACAAATATAGGGATTAAAAGATGACCTCATCTCCGGTATGATAATACCAATTATTGACATTGGAATCGACTTTGACTACTCCTTAGTTGCCACAATGGATTCGTCCATTCAGACAGTTTGCCTACGAGGTACCAGGGCACCATACATCTCTAAGAACTTACAGTGAGTAGTAACTAACTATTGTTCTAAGTGCACGGCTGGCTGCAGTCCAGAATGTTAGGCGGTTTATTATTGTACGGCCGAGATAGCTTGGAAAGCGAAGTGCTTCTAATATAAACATTGTTACGAAACTGCATATCAGGTTTATTCTTTGGCAAACAGTTTGCAAAGCTTCATTGTCAAGACGTAGAGTTAAATGAAACATTGATATTGGAAACTGTTTAATAAATCATTGCAGTCATTCCTTTTAAAACATTGGTTTTATGTTATTCCAATAAGTTATAAGTTTATGATATAACCTGTCTCTCTCTCTTTGTTTTTAAGGCGGGAAAATCATCGAATTACTTCTCCCGCCTGGGTGAGGCGGGAGGGAGTGTCAATCTCTCACTGACTAAAAACCACCCCGTTCCTACTCGCACTTCGAGCCGGGGCCCCGGTAACCCGTTAGGTTCTCCGCGGCTCCGTGACCTGTCTCTCTAAGGTGCCAGAAATCTTCGTTTTATACACTTTTAAGTATTGTCTGGCGAAGGCAAAATTGTTGTAAAACTTATGCAATATTATTATCGTTTACTCGTACCTTAATGCCCCTATTATAGTTAATTAAGATAATGGCACCCAAATGGGCCCAATTATTTACATTAATGTCCAAAAGAACCATCGTGTGAAAGAAGTTATCGGAGGCTTAATTACCCTCCCCTTCCCCAATCTCCCCAATCCCTGAATCCCCAACGATCCTCAAACTCCCAATCCCCAAAAGACCGGTAATGCACTCGTTTGCCGATTGCTTACCATCAGGTGATTCGTCTGTTCGTTAATCGGCTTATGCCATAAAACAAAAATTTCCAACTTAAGTTTGCACCAAAATTATGAAAGTAATTCATAAATATATATAGGTATGTGTATATCCTCATTTGGATTGAAAGATTATAAGACTGAGCATTTCAAGTTTTAGTTCTGTCTGGGTCACTGAGTCGGAACCTGGTTCTGTCACAATATTTATCAATAGAATAGAAACTAAGTTGCAATGGAAAAAAAAACGTTGCAATTTTGTAAATCACAATAATGAACGGTATTTTAATGTAAATAATGCTTAAAATTGCTTAACTAGCGTGTCATTTTACAAGCTCCGTTTTAGAGGCAAATTTAAGTTCTTGTGCAGATTTTCTGATTGCTCAATTTTAAATAATGACACTGGATCTGTTGTTTGGGTGTTTTGTACTTGGTATAAATGTTTGTTCCCTAAATATGGTAAAAAAGTGATCGTCTTATGTTTCAGAATTTTGACATCAAACTTATTTTTTATGAGATAAGGCGGTAAATGAGCTGACGGATCACTAGTGGTAAGTAATCGGCGCCGCTCGACACCTGGAACACCAGATGCTTGAATTTCTTGAATTGCTTAGAACTGGCGATTAAATAACCATGAAATATCTCAGAGTATGGCGGTAAGTGTATAAATGACGTTGACTTATTTAAACAGATGATAGAAGTACTCAATAAAAAGTCTATAATGATGTATAGGTAAGTATTATCGATTGTAAAGTACATTAGGCACACAATAGTCTTAACTAGCAACCGTATGACCTGAGACTTAAGGGTCATATTTCCACTTCTATCACAATTTGCACATTCAACAAGAAAAATGATAACAATTCCGACACATGTAACTCAACAATACAAGGTAACAAATCCACATAGTCTTACCATACGACAATTAACCGTAAGATCAATGATTTAAGGTAAATTTTTGAGTTGGTGTTATGTACTTTAGTGCCAGTAAGTCTGTTGTGAACAATGGTTCATGAGTATACGTCACACATACTATGCCATTGTTTGTTGGTGCCCTGGCGCCTTATGCGTGCACAAATTTTATAATACACCATTGTGTGAACCATTGCCAGGATCATTTAGGTCTTGTAAACGAGAAGCCTTCATTTTATGCTTCGGAACGTAAATTGTAACGAAGCCTATACATAGCCTCGGAAGACTTAACGGGTTGCCGGGGCTCCGGCTCGAAGTGCAGGAGTAGGAACGTGGTGGTTTTTAGTCAGCGAGAGTCTGACACTCGCCATTGTCGCCTCACCCGGTTGGGAGAAGTCATTCGATGATTTTCCCCCTCAAAAAAAAAAACTGATTCCTGAAGTATTTTCGCGAGGTGTATTTTAGTATAGTTATATTTAGGAGCTGAAAAAGATCTACATGTCCTTTTCTTAATTTCGATTCTTATTAACACGTATTAACACAGCACCTATTTTTCTATTTAATATCTGCCATCAGTCTGCACTGATTATGACCTAATATGATGAGTTCTTCTATAAATGAGAGTAGGTCCAATAAGATTATCTTTTCCTTATTATCTTCTAGTTTATTGTTTAAGATAAATAATATTAATACCATAAATAGTTTTACTATAAACTTTCCTTTCAACTTAAGTGATGTTATATGATACACACATCATATATTTACAGACAATTCAATAGCAGACGAGACACTAAGGAAAATAACAGCAGAAACAATTGGCACAAATATGTAATATGCAAATAAGGATGACACAAGCCCTGTGGTCATCAGGACTATTTTACAATATCGGAGAAACTGCTCAACATGTTTGCACAACAGAAATGGACGCAGAGGTTCCCAATTTTTTACCAAAACACATTTGTTGTGCGAAAAATATTAGCGAAACACCTATCCGTAAAGTGATCTGACTACTTAGGTATTAGGAACACAAGAAAACTCAACTGCAGCATACTACATAGTATAAAACCAAGTCGTTATCCGCCGTCTGTCTGTCCCTATGTATGCTTAGATCTTTAAAACTAAGCAACGGATTTTGATGCGGTTTTTAATAGATAGTGATTTTTAAGGAAGGTTATACATGCATATTGCAACCGCGTGAAGCCGGGGCGGGTCGCTAGTTATTATTAAAAAATATAATTCTTTTGTTTGATAGAATGGTTTTTCAACCTTATCCATATTTTATTTTTAAATCCACTATGAATATGTGTCGGCAGACGCGGATAGCAATTTTTGCGTATGTTTACGGCACTCACTTTGGGAACCCCTGGCATAGAAGACTGTAGACGAATGTAATGTTGTCGATATCACAAATTAGGTTTCGTAATATACTTCATTATATGAGTCATTTACTTGAAGCTGATATATTCAAGTTTGATGACGAATTTGTGTTCGAATTGAAGTCGTGATCATGACTAATGTCTCATTTAAATTGCTTTGTAATTTGCCCCTTGGTAACGCTTGGAATCTCCATAATTTGGTAACAATTCTAGTGTTATGGAGTTTTTAAGTACATCATAGTTGAAGTGTTGTGTACCGTAACTAGTCATACGATTATGTGCAGTTAGCTTTCGCTAAAGACAATCATAATCATTCCTTGCCATTGTTTTAAGTATGTCCAAACAATAATACGCTTGTTTCATCCGTATCCTCTATTTCTATAAAACATCTTTAAACCATTGTCGCCATATTTACAATGGAAGTACCAACTTTAAGTTCTTAAGCCATTTAGGCATACAAACTAGTTCAAATCAATTATATCTCTTCTTTTTTTATAATCTTATCTACATAAGTCCTTATTGATCATTGTTTGTTGAAAATTATTTTGTATCTTCTTAGATTTATAATCGGTTAAGTTTTTTTTCTTTTTAGGAGGTAAGTCTAATGTTACTCACAACATATATAATATACGACATAAAACGCAAATACAATCCTTGCGTTTTATGTCATCCTTAACTTGATGGTATAGAAATCAAAATAGTTTCCGATTTGACTGTAAAAAGGATTGTTTAGATGTTAATACAATATAATTAGCATATTGCAAAGTTTCCGGCTTCTTCCAGTTGTAGACGCCATGTTGTGTACACTTACTTCCTTTACCGTTGTTGAATTTTTTTTTATGGCATAAACCGGTAAACGAGCAGATGGATCACCTGATGGTAAGCAATCGGCGTCCCCCATGGACACCTGGAACACCAGAGACGTTACAAGTGCGTTACCGGCATTTTGGGGATTAGGAGTTTGAGGATCGTCGGGGATTCAGGGATTGGGGAGATTGGGGAAGGGGAGGGTAATTGGGCCTCCGGTAACCTCACTCACACGACGAAACACAACGCAAGCGTTGCTTCACGTCGGTTTTCTGTGAGTCCGTGGTATTACTCCGGTCGAGCCGGCCCATTCGTGCCGAAGCATCATGGCTCTCCCACACTTTTTACATTCCATAGATACACGAATAATTTTACTGTTTCACATTTATAATTTTCCTTGGAGTAAATATCAACAAAAGATTGTTTTACTATTAGCTTATAACATCTATTTAAAGTCAAGTCAATTGCTTGTAGGAGGATGAGGCAGTAAACGCATAATTGTTTTAGATTTTGAAAGAATTCTGTGAAACATAACGCCTAAATTAAAGATCTTTTGAATTAGGAAGTGTCATTTGAAGTAGAGGAAGGACCCCCGACCAAGATTCAGACAAATACACTTGACACTTCAATAACATAAAGGGATTTTACGACTGCGAACAGTTTAGTTGCATCTATCATAACAAAAGGATTTTGACTTAAAACATGCCACAGATTATAAACTGTGCTGTATATTTTTTGTTCCCGGATACGAAAGCAAAGGGGATTGCGTAATTCAGCCATTCAAAAATAGGTAGACACCATTAATTCGGTATTTAGGGCAGTGAGTCAATGGGTTTGCACCATAATGCTATGAAAACATTGTTTTAAAATGTTGAAGGGACGAAAATAGGTCATTTAGGGCCTCCTATGATTGACATATCCATATTGTGGCTCAAATGGTAGTAAAATTTCAAATGCCACATAGATTGAGCTAGCGATCTTAATGAGCGTGGATAGCGATTGCTCGCGAAGTCTCATGTTAAGCAAAATTCAGGGCAGCTCTGAATATTTTTCTTTATATGAGGTTTAAACTATTGGAAACCTTCCTTTTGTAATAATGTCCATCAATACATTTTAACCGAAGCAAGCACAGCAATATATTAACCATCTAGATATGTCTCCCATAACAATTACGGGGTTTTTAAAAATAAAATATCTCAGCACAGAGTTGTGCCCGGTATATGGCAATAGGCTCACCTCCTATTACATGGCACTCATAACATAAATAGTGAAAAGTGGGTGTTATATTGTACAGTGGCATAATGTACCCTCTGCCTACCCCTTTGATGATAAAAGGCGTGATGTTATGTATAAACCAAACTTCATATTGAGGGCATTTTAAAACAAATAAGTTCCGTAATTGATATTCCTTTGCAGCCTAGTTAGTAGTATTGAGACCACAGCAACCGCAACTTAGTCACTAGTTACCAATGATCCCCATATTGTAAACAGTCCGACCATTAATCACGTCATTATCTGACATAAAACAACTGCTAAACAAGAATTTCTTGTTTTCATTTAAATGAAAATCCAATACAAGTGGTTTTCTATTAGGCATTGAAATTGTGAGTAATGCAAGGAGTCTGGATTTGTTTCTGATATTTGCATTACGATCGGCGAATTTTACTTTGGAAAATGCTGCCAAAAAGTTGGTATGCCTAGTGAGAGAAAGATTTGATGTTTTCCTATGGCAAATAGATTTTATATGAATATAAAATAGAAATTAATAATTGTACATTGGTAGCACAGTGAAGAAACGTCTGACTGACTACATTATAAGCAGTTCGACAACTTCAAAAGAACACATAAGTAACGGAATCGCCGACAACGTGCTTTCTAAGCAAACTGAACGAAAATACTTAAAAAAAACTTCTTTTAAAACTCAAATAGTGAACCCCACAGGGGTGAAAGTAATTTAGAATAGTAACGGAATATATATCCTGTCACGTACCACAAGAAAAATCAATATAGGTATAACTAAACTGTGTACTTACGTATAAATATAAAATCCTCGCGATAAAATTAACACACACTGACGATCAAATTACACGGTTTATTACACAAATTGTATATTTAACACCGTTCTTCAATTGATAATGGATTAAACTATTAATGTTTGTTATTCTGATTAAATAGTACGGGGCGCGGGAAGAATGCGTGCACCCTCTACGCGGATCAGTGAGCGACTGATGACGTTAAACGCGGTGCGCCGGTTCCCTCGCGACAAGCAACGGAAAGACCTAACTTTGAACGCTTCCATCTGGTCAATTTTGACTCTATTCCTACAAGTTAAAGTTTAATATAGCGTGTGTTAAAATAAAGTTCTACTTCTTTCGTTTCGTTTTACATGCACATTGTGTATGCCACGGTCGTACACACATTTCTTTGACTCAAGAGAAAAGGCGAAAGGACATTGCGAGCAGTTTGTATGTTTAACTTGTTTTATATCGCCACGTAATTCAATAAATCCAGACTGTTTAGTTACAAAATTAATTTATCTGAAACTTCAATATCTCTTGTATTATATCCTAGTTATATATGTTTTTACATAAAGTCCCGTCCGCGTATTTGGTCCTTTGGGCTTTAACCTCACTTTTAACTCCGAACTAAACTTTATCTTTACTCTTTTCAAAATCCTCAAACACAAGGCTGTTAGAAGATTTAAATTTTCGACTACTTACCTAATTGGTACCTTACAAGTTGTATATAATTTTAGAAGTTTTGGCGCCAATATTGCTGTTTAGGTTAAGATGAGACTTGACACTAGATATTGCCGCTGATGAAGCTTATACCATATTGAATTGAGACTTCTCACTTTGTATTAAAATCTAATTAGAAATAATACGAATAATTAATTATCTGCATAAGAATTTAATATTGGATATTAAGTGCTTGAATCAAGTCAAGAAACAATAGCAAGCAAAGGAGATAGGATCAAAATATTTTTATTTACGAAAAACTTTATGGGACAAAAGATTTTTTTGAAGTGATACAAGATATTTTTTATTAGTTACTTAAAAAAATAAGAAGATACTCTCAAAATCAGAAGGGTTGCATATGATAATGTGATTAACGGCTCTTAGAGAGCATTGTTATTATATCGCCATAACTCAAGATTTAAATTATATTCTTTTTAATAAAGTGACTCTATTTTTTGACGAAATATCATATTAGGTAGGTACCTACATAATGCAGACGCAAATAGCAATATCCCGCGTTCTGACAATTCCACAGCAACTTATTCACAGGCGTTCATTAGTTAACCGACTTCTTGGTAGTAAACTTGTTGAACAGAATAAAAATAGAAATTATGAACGTGACATTAAAGATTCTTTGCAACAATCAATTAATTGGCTTGATCAAAATAATTTACAATTAAATGTAAATAAGACTAAAATTATCCAATTTAGACAAAGAACAACTACTCCTGACATAAATATATTTTTTGACGATAAAAGAATTGAAGAAGTAGAGCATACAAGATTTCTGGGACTAACTATTGACTGTAAACTGACCTGGAAAGAACATGCATCAATTCTTATAAAAAAATTAAGTCGCTTTGCCTTTGCTCTATACAAACTCAAGAAAATAGTTAACCAGGCAGCAGTTGTTGCTGCATACTATGGTTATGTTGAATCCACATTAAGATATGGTGTAATTTTTTGGGGAAATTCCTCCGAGAAATGTACTATTTTTAAAGCACAGAAAAGGTGCATTAGGTCGATGTGTAGCTTGAAAGTAACGGACAGTTGTGAACCTCATTTTAAATCTCTTAGAATACTAACTTTACCCTGCCTTTACATATACGAAACTGCACTGTTCGTCAGAAAAAATAGTACTTTGTTTAAAAAAGCCTCTGAGGACCGTCATAGATCGACAAGATCAGAACGTCGACACGAATTATGTCTGAGAGCCTCAAAAACAGCCCTTAAGCATAAAAGTATCCTTTGCATGGCACCCAAAATATATAATAAAATCCCAAATACTATCAAGAATCTGAATTTAACACAATTTAAACGGAAACTTAACAAATTTTCTAATTGATAAATGCTATTATGCCATTGACGATTTCTTTCATGACAAAATGTAATAAACTGACAACTATGTGTATAATTAATTATGAAAACTTGGGTAACTTATTGTTTATTTAATGCTCGTATTAATTTATTTTGTTGCAAAATTTTTGACATTTTTGCTATAGATTGTTTATTTAATGCCTAATTGCCTGTTATAATTTATATTGTGACTAATTTTTGACATTTTATTAAATATTTATGTTAAAATTTTGAATGTGATGATTATTTTATTATTATTTTTATGATGATGTATGATTATTTTTATACTTATTAAATAGTGTATGCCTAATGGGCAGCTTTTTGCGCTACTATAATAATAATTTTAAGACCTTTTGTATCACCAAAAAGCACACAAATAAATACTTTGACTTTACTTTGACTTTGACTTTAAAAAAAAAACATAAAAACATAATATAACGCTATTTATTATCCAAAAGAGGAGAGAAATCTTTCTTTTCTTTTCTTACGATTCCAATAAAAAAAGAAACGCCGTCTTAGCCTTGGATTTCTCCTGTGTCGTGACATGTATTTACTCCACATTTAGAATTTAGACCCAGAACATTTTTATTGTAAAGTAATTGTAAAGAATTGTAAAGTAGTCGCGGAGAACCTAACTAGTCGCAGAGAACCTAACGGGTAACCGGGGCTCCGGCTCGACGTGCAGGAGAAGGAAGGGTGTGGTTTTTAGTCAGTAAGAGTCTGACACTCCCTCCCGCCTCACTCAGGCGGGAGCAGTCATTCGATGATTTTCCCCCTTAAAAAAAAAAAGACCCAGAACAAAAAAATCTCATTTCCTGCAGGTATCAAACCCAGGACACGCTCCGCAACCGCTAATGCGACAACTGCATGCTTGTCGTTCATCTGTACTGGGCAAATAGCTGTTCTATACGTAACGTGTCGCAAGTTCGATTCCAGCACAGGACAACTCTTTGTGTGATCCATAGATCGTTGTTCAGGGTCTGGGTGTCAAGTGTCCAGACTCCGTGCTGAGGTTTTTACAAACCCAGTAATACTTTGTCCGACCCGGGAATCGGCAGTCGCCCTTTCGACCACTCGGCCAACGAGGCAGTATTAAGATAATTATGCTTTAATATAAAAGATACAAGATATACAGGGGGTGGGTAAATAGCACACATGTTCACACACATGGACCGGTGAGCTGAATACTTTCTACATGAACGGAGATGCGCACACGCAGACTTGATGCTCGCTCGTGTGGAAGATGAGGGTGACCATATTATTTAATTTACTAGAAAATAATCAGTAATTTTTATGTTCCTGCCACCAGGCTACTAAAGCTAATAAATAGTTAAGATAGTTGAAATCACAGATGATGCATTTTTGTTTGCCGATAACGCTTATCAAATAGTAGGTACTAATAAATTAATGACAAAAATAATAAGTTTTACAGATACAAATGTTAAGGGAGGCTGATGCTTAAAATGTAAATGACCTTTGTAAAACAGTAAACATACTTACATACTTCACATCACGCTTTTCATCACCGAAGTTAGGCAGAGGTGCACATTACGGCACTTAATGCCACTGTACAATGAAAGACCCACTTTTCACTATTTATGTTATGCGTCCCATGTAATAGGGGGTGAGCCTATTGCCATATACCGGGCGCATTTCCAGACCCCGTGCTGCTCCTGAAATTTTTAAAAAATCCAGTAAACCTTTGCCCGACTCTGAAATCGAACCAGAGACCCCCTGCTTGGCAGTAGCACTTGCGACCACTCGGCCAATAAAATAGTAAACATTATGTAAAATATTATTTTATTATCGTTTGATTAAAAATCGTATCAAAGATAATTATCTAACACTCACTAAATTCATCACGTGTTTAGTTAAAATAATAAATCGTCTAATTTGTATATTATAATACCAGTTACTAGCCATCCGCTGTAGACCATTTAGATAAGATATATGCATATAGGTAATATGTACCTAATATTTATATTTTAATACAATACATTATAATATGTATGTAGATTAGATTATTCACCTCAGTAAGTAATGGTACATGTTAATGTATTTACGCAATACGCAATAATAAATAGGTAGTGTGGGAGTCAAATCCGCTACACGATGCGCGGCAGCCAGTTGCCACCGCACCAACCGTGCAATCCTATTTACTTTTCACCAGGGTTTGCCATAACCTGCCAACCAACGTAACATAACATCACGCCTTTTATCCCTGAAAGGGTGGGCAGAGGTGCACATTACGGCACTTAATGCCACTGTACAATGTAACACCCACTTTTTCACTATTTATGTTATGAGTCCCTGCCAAGCAAATTATTGCAAACTCTATGTAGACCATAGATGCTATGACAACCCCTCTTGTAGTCTAGATAGACTCGTGAAGTCGTGATAGTTCAGCTGTGGACAGCAGCTGTAGCCAAATGCCATTTAGCGCTTGTCTACTTGTATAATAGAAAACCAAATTATATGGGATTGACGTAAATTTTGACACTTATCAGTGTCATCCCCATACATTTAGTTTTCTACTCTCTCTGTAGACAAGCGCTAAAGTGGCGTTTGGCTATTAAACTGTCAAACACCAAGCGGTCACCGGTGACCGCGACCTATTGTTCTTTAATTGTGTCTATAAAACCGGTACTCGACGAGTTAAAGCTAATAAATAGTTAAGACAGTTGAAATCACAGATGATGTATTTTTGTTACCGATAACGCTTATCAAATACTAATAGTTAATGACAAAAATAATAAGTTTTACAGATACAAATGTTAAGGGAGGCTGATGATTAAAATGTAGAGGTAAATGACCTCTTTATATATACCAATGCTTCTTAGGTGGCGTTTAACGAATTTTTTTATTTTGATTCTATCTTATCTACTTTGTAAAATGAACATATTCCTGTTTAGTCCTTCAGTACTCAACAAAATCATGGTCACTTTGGAAATATGAAGAGGTGTCGTGTGAGGTCCAAGTTTATTAAGAAAATTTTAGACACAGGTGTAACCAGTGAGCTTCACGTGGGCATCGAACCGGCAATACTTTGTTGTTGTACTTCTAAAAATAACTACAGAACCCGTAGGAACTTGTCGTGGTTATAAGCAAAAGATAACATGAATTTTCCCAATTCCTTCGTTATGTACAGTAGTATAAATTAAAAATAACATTTATTTTTCTAAGTTATAAAGTCTTTTGGAAGATGTTGTAGTGGGCAAGCTAGACTTTTTTTTTTAAGGGGGAAAATCATCGAATGGCTGCTCGCGCCTGGGTGAGGCGGAAGGGAGTGTCAGACTCTTACTGACTAAAAACCACCCCGTTCCTTCTCCTGCACGTCGAGCCGGAGCCCCGGTTACCCGTTAGGTTCTCCGCGACTGGGCAAGCTAGACTAGACTAGACTTTGTGTTATAATTGAAGAGACACAAAAATAAAAAAATATTAATTTTCTTTGTCTATTTGAGGTACAATAATAACTGGCGCGAAAACTGCCAAATCGAACCTTAGACTATTGTGTAACTTTCAATTCAGCGTACAGCGTAGATCATAGGTTGTTAAGTTCATCCTAATGAGGGTGACATTGTTATCTATGATAAAAGCCTTCATAATTAACTTAAAGAAATAAATGCCGGAATACTGAAACGTTACTCAATCTTAAGTCGTTCTCAAATATCGTGCCATCTCTGTCATTTTACAAAGAATTTGTAGAGATAGAAGTATACTTAAGCACGACTTAAAATTGAGTAGCGTTTCAGTATTCCGACAAAAGACTTTCAATTCGAAATATCAAAGTGAACTCAATTGATCCACCTTTCCACTGGATATGAGAATAATCTTGACCAATAACAGGACATCGAGTTCAAATTGACAGTCACATAAGTGCCTAGATAAAATTGCTTGCGGCAGTCGCAATTACGACCACTCGGCCAACGAGGCAGTCATAATCTTTAAAAATATACATAGACAATTTTATTTTTTTATAAGTATACCATAAACAAACATTACAAATTCAAGTCTCTACATTCCACAGTGATGGTATAACCAGAACACAAACAAATACTTTTATTATTTCGATATACACTTCCATTGTAACAGGTACTTACTTGGTCTATAGTCAATTGACGACAAAAGAAATTGAATCTTATAAATTTGACGATAATTATCAATATTGCGTCTGAATATTTTTTTTTTTTTTTTTTTTTTTTTTTAAGGGGGGAAAATCATCGAATGACTGCTCCCGCCTGGGTGAGGCGGAAGGGAGTGTCAGACTCTTACTGACTAAAAACCACCCCGTTCCTTCTCCTGCACGTCGAGCCGGAGCCCCGGTTACCCGTTAGGTTCTCCGCGACTCCGAATCGGCATCGGCCCTATTGGGCCCCATCTGTGGTGGTCTGATGGCTCTTTGAGGCGCGCGCGGAACGCGACGCGCCGTACGCTCGGGTCTGTTTCTGGTCGGACGGGGAGCCACCCATGCTCGCCGTCCGCAGGCCCGCGCTTACGGTGGCCGGAGATCGTCCCGCGATCCCCGACGCCCGGTGTGTCCTTCGCGATGGCTGGGTCGCGAGGAGGCAGCGCTTCGCTGCCTCACGCGTCCCGCCTCCTCCTTAGCTAGCATGACTGCTTCGCAAAAGGAGGAGACGGCATCCCAGTCCCCCTCGCTCCGCATCATGGCCTGCACTAGGCCCGGACGCGAGAGGTCGCCATCGCCGATCACTTCCCTGAGGGCACGGCGGTGCTCAGCCCACGCAGGGCATTCCGCTACGGTGTGTTCCACCGTGTCCTCAGGGCGGTCCTCGCAGTGATGACACCCGGGCGTTTCCTCCCGCCCCATCAGACACAGGTACCTCCCGAAACTTCCATGTCCGGTGAGGACCTGCGTCAGGCGGTAGGTGAGGACGCCGTAGCGTCTCTCAAGCCACTCCTCAAAGAGGGGACTTACCGCTGCAATGGCAGCGAGCCCAGCCCTCGGTTGCGACAGTCGTTGCTGCCATTCCGCCATGAGATCGCGCCGGAGCTCATCCCGCCACGCACTTATCTGGCGCGGCAGCGGAGTTTCGCCCCGGCGACGTGCCTCCGCGCGCATGTTATACACGCGCGCGAGCACCTTCGCCTCCAGATCCCACGGCGGTAATCCGGCAAGGAGGTTCGCCGACTCCCCAGCGATCGTGCGGTATCCGCGGATCATTCGGATCGCCATGACCCTCTGTGACTTGAGCAGCGTCCGAGCAGGACGCCGCAACAAGTTCGGCGCCCAAACAGGGGCGCCGTAGAGGGCCATGGACCGCACGACCCCGGCGTATAACCTCCGGCAGGAGGCGTTTGGCCCCCCGAGGTTGGGGAGGATGCGTTTGAACGCAGCCCCCGTCCTCTCCAACTTTGGAGCCAAACGTCGGAAATGCTCTATGAAGTTCCACCGACTGTCGAGGACGAGTCCTAGGTACTTCATCGCCGTCTCGACGCCGATGGTAACCCCTCCCGCCGTTATTTGGGACCCACCCGGAGGTGGCGCGTTCCCGCGGCCATGAAAACACATGGCCTCGGACTTGTGGAGCGCCACCTCGAGTCCCAACTGCCGGATTCTTTCAACGACTGTCGCAACCGCTGTCGCCATTAAGTCGGCCGCCGCCTGGTGCGACCTCCCGTGCGCTAGCACCAGCGTGTCGTCGGCGTAGCATATTGTGCTAACGCCGTTCGGGAGGTCGGTGCGCAGCACCCAGTCATAGCCGATGTTCCACAGGAGCGGCCCCAGAACCGAACCCTGTGGAACACCGCGTGACATCTCTCGCCGGTTCCACTCGCCCCGGTGACCGGGGTAGCTGACGGACCTGTCCGTCAGGTAAGCCTCGATTACACGACGGAGGTAGGTAGGCACCCGATGATATCGGAGTGCCTCCAAGATGCAGCTCCAGGGCAGGGAGTTGAAGGCGTTGGCGATGTCCAGAGACACCGCCACTACGACCTTACCCCTGGACACTGCAGTCCCCGTCGTGAGGTCTCTAACGCGCATGATGGCGTCCACCGTGGAGCGCCCTCTGCGGAAGCCGAACTGGCCGTCCGACAAGTCCGGCCCAATGTCCGTCAGGTGCGCGACGAGGCGGTTCGAAATGATTCTTTCGAAGACTTTCCCCACCTCGTCGAGCAGCACTATGGGCCGGTACGCGGACGGAGAGTCCGCAGGGCGCCCCGTCTTCCGCACGAGGACCAGTTTGCCCGCTTTCCAGAGAAGCGGGAACTGGCCTCTCTCCAGACATGCGCTGTAGAGACCAATCAATCGAGGCCCGAGAGCCTCTGAGGCCAGGACCCATGCCTTGCCATGCAGGCCGTCGGGTCCTGGGGCGGTGTTCTTGGCGCCCATCCGGCGCACCGCCGCTCTCAATTCTGCCTCGGTCACCTCTGGGACGATGTCATCGTCGTCGTCGCTGTAGCCCGCGTCGGGCACCGCAGGGGGCGGAGTCATATACGGAGGGGTGAAGCCCCTCCACAGTCGGGGGAACAGGGCGCCAATCACCTCCTCCAAGACTTCTGGCCGGAGACTCTGAGTGAGCGGGGGAGCCCAAGCACGGAGCTTGTCGCGTACCATCAGGTACGGGCGTCCCCACGGGTCTCTATTCAGAGTCCCCAGCATCTCTCGGCGGGCCTCCTCCTTGGCCCGCAATATCTCCGCCTTGAGGAGGGCCTTCGCCGCCCTGTATCCCTCGTATAACTCCGCCTCTCTCGCCTCCGCATTAGGAGGACGGATACGGCGCCTGCGGTGCCTAGTGTACTGGCGTCGCGCAGTAGTGCACGCCTTGCGCAGAGCCGCCAGCTCTTGCGACCACCAGTACACCTGGCGCTTCTGTTGCCTCGACCGGATCCGGGGCATCGCCACGTCACAGATCCTGGACATGGCGTCCTGGAGCCACTTGGCCTCATCGTCAACGTCGGCAGGCCTGACCGGTGGTATCACCCAGGCCTGCACGATGGCGGCTTCCAGGAGCAGCTCCCGGTCCAGCTGTTTCAGCGCCCAACGCGGGCCACATGGGGCCTGTCTGACCGGCGGGTCTGCGGACTCGGCGGAGACGTCGAACCGGATATACCGGTGGTCGGAGTACGTCTCCACCTCCTCCATGACGCGCCAGCCAACAATACGCGGTGACAGAGCAGGGCTGGCGAACGAAATGTCCACCACCGACTCGCCCTGCATCCGCACACACGTGGGGACAGAACCCCGGTTCAGGACGACTAGGCCTGTCTCAAGGGCCCAGTCTTCCACCATCCTACCCCGGACGTCGGTGAACCGGGAACCCCAAGCCAAGTTTTTGGCGTTGAAGTCCCCGAGGACGAGCACGGGGAGGGAACGGAACCCGACGACGACAGTGACCAACTCCCTCAAGGAGTTGTGGAACTCGGCGAGAGTTCGGTTCGGAGAGAAGTACACGCCCACCACAGCGAGCTCTCCGAACCGTGCTGCGACACAACCCCGGCCTCTTTGAGCAGCCTCAAGAGTCGGGGTACCGGCGGCGGCCGACGAGATGATGGTCACCGAGCCGTCCAGGTCCGCCACCCAGTGATCCCTGGGCAGGACAAAGTACGGCTCGGAGACCACGGCGACATTGATCGACCACTGCGCCATGCTCTGGAGCAGGAGATCCTGAGCAGCGGCGCAGCGGTTGATGTTCGCCTGGAGGAGGCGGAATGGGGCCATTATTGGCAGTCCATTCCGATCTCCTCAGTGGCGGCAGCGGCGACTGCGGTGGCAGTGGCGGCGGCGGCGGCGGAAACGGCAGGGGCGGCGGAGGGCCTACCTTTGCCCTTTTTAGCAGGAGGGGAGCAGCCCTTGCTCCCGACCCGGTGATTGGCCGGCTTGCCAGCCGCTGCACATGCGTTGCAGTGCAGCGGGGCGTTGCACGAGCCGGCCTTGTGACCGGGCCGACCGCAGCGGAAGCAACAGTCGCTGCGGTCCACCTCCGAGGTGCATTTGACACTCACGTGCTCCCCCACGTGACAGCGGTAGCACCTCAGAGGCCGGGTCTCGAGCAGCTTGACCTGCGCCGAGACCCATCCCACCAAGAGCCTTTTGCCCTCCTTTAGTTTTGGCCGCTGTGACGGGGCAGCTCACCACCACCGTGCGCAGCCCCGAGTTGTCCGGACGTATGGTGCCCACCCTGACCTGGTCAGCAGGGCACCCTCCCGTCCTGGCCACAGCGGCCACCACCTCACTCTCCGTGACGGAGTCGTCCAGGCCCAAAATCCTGACATCCAGGCATTTGGTGGGCCTGGACACGCGGGCCTCGTCCGCACCGAGGCACGCCCTAAGCCTCTCGGCCAGGGCGTCGGCCGATGGGCCGCTGGTCGCGCCGGGGACCTCCAAAAGACGGGCTCCGGTAGCGGTCACCTTGACCGCGAACCCGTCCGGGGCCCCGAACTCCGCAGGAGTCACCGCCCCCTTTAATTTGGCGAGGACGTCGCCATATGTGACGCCCCTATTGACCGCTCGGCTGTAGGTGATGACCACAGCCGCGGTCTTAGGGGCGAGGAGCAGGGCAGCAGCGCGTTTCTCCCTGCGCTGCTGCTGCCGTCGTCGTGCCGCTGCGCCTTTTTTCGGCGCTTCCGGCCCTCCTTGGCGACTCTCCTCGCCTCGCCGGCGATTTGCCATCCGCCGCCATCCTCTGCTTGCGGGGCGGGTTCCGCCGCCGCCGCCGCAACTCCAGCCTGCCGGGCCGGAGTGCCCCTCCTCTTTTTGCGCCCAGCGGGCGCAGGCGCAGGCGCCGTCGGCGCAGCTGGGGTCTGCGCCGGCGGGGGCGCCGAGGCCCTCGCTGGGGCAGCCGGTCGCGCCTTTGCCGGCGGTTGGGAGCTGCGGCTAGCCTGACCCGAGGTCGAAGGCTTGGCCGCAGCGGCCGCGTACGACCGCGGGACCGCGGGGGCGACCTGACTCGTCGCGAGCGGGGGCCGCAAGAGCCTACCCTCCAGCACGTCGAAACGTCGCTGGAAGGCAGCCATCTCCGCCCGCAGCAGTCCGACTACGTCGGCCTCCGCCGGGGGCTGGGGGCGACTGCCGCGAGCAGCGGCGAGCTCGGCCCTGGCCGTCCGCAGCTCGGCCTCCAGAGCCGCGTTAGAGGCCGCCAAGCGCGCCAGCTCTCGCCGCATCTCGGCCAGCTCAGAGCGCACGTTTCCCGCAGTGGGCACCGCACGTTGCTCCAAGGCCGCCTCCGTAATGGTGGCCGCCGCCGCCTTGAGGAGGCGGAGCCTAACCGGCTGGGATTTCCCCATCGCCAGCTTGTAGAGCTCCGCCGTAATGGCCTGTTCGAGGCCCCCGGAGCAGCTCTCGCTCTCAGAGCCGCGCTCGCCCTCCGATATCTCGCCGGACATCTCGGCCGCAGAGGACTCCGAACGGGCAGTGCTCGAAGAGCCCTGCCCTCCGCAGCCAGTTGCTCGGCTGACTCCGCGCAGGCAGCTGGTGCCGGTTTCCGGCGACCGCTGCCCTTGCCGCCCCTACCCCGCGCTGCCGTGGGGACCTTGGGGGGAGGCGCCTCCCGAGCGCCGGAGGACGGGGACAAACTGTCCTCCTCCAGCCGGGGGCGTTTGAACGTCCCCGTCGCGCGGCGGCGTGAGCCTTTCGAGCTCACGCTCAGCCGCTCCGCTAATGTTGTGTCGGACTCAGAGTCCGACCCCCCGACTGACTCCCGTGTGTGGGGCCTGCTGGACGAGTCCAGCGCCTCACCACGAGTCCCGGAGCCACTTGGGCTCCCTTCTCCTGCTACTGCAGGCGAGCCAAGCTCACCCGCACTCTCCTCCTCCGGTTGTGTGGTTTTTATTTTATTACTCAATTCCATAAAGTTCCCACGAGTATGGGGGAAATATTCGGTCCACCCAGGCAGTGCCCCCTGTACCTGGGTAAGTGTTAATTTGTTTCCCAACTAGAGGTTCCACTGGTCCCCTAGCTGGGGGTGCGCTCGCGACTGACACTACTCCTCAGCCATGCATACTCTCGCCGCGCACCAGAACTTAGTATTGGAGGAATTTTTTATAGAGGTTATCTTCCTCGCGGTCCGGGCGACCAAGCCAAGACCCTCGTCCCGTTCAGAGTCACAAAACATGACCGTGATCTCCTTACGGATTACGATATCGACGGCTGCAATCGGGGACAGCTTGTGTCCCGATGCTGCTCGCTGGCAGGGTGAGTGCACAACGAGCACCGCCTTTGCCTCTCCGCCACGCTCTCTGCTATGTCCAGAGAGACGGGCGGAGAAACACCCCTCGGAAGCGCGGGCTATGAGCCTCCGCACACAGCCCGCCGCCTCCAGAACCCTATCGGGTTCGCCCGCCCAGTCCAGAAGTCTGCTGCGGGCGACAGTCACTCCAACCCTATCACCCCCGCTAGGGAGACTGTCGCCCGCACCCAGGGTGCACCACGGGGAGGTCTTCTGGCACCGCACCCCTGCGTCTGAATATGGCGATAAAACTTGTAATTATAAGCTTAGTAGAAACGTTCGTAAATAATACTGATATCGGACAAGGGCAGACGTTTTTTGCCAGGGGCGGTGTAGTGACAGCGACATATTGGTACTTTACTATGGTGTCAGTCAAAGTCAAGCATTTATTTTATTTAATCTTTAATTTTCAGTATTTTTTTATGGCATAAGCTGGTAAACGAGCAGACGGATCACCTGATGGTAAGCAAGCCCATGGATACTTGGAACACCAGAGGCGTTACAAGTGCATTACCGGCCTTAGGAATTTGAGGATCGTTGGGGATTCAAGAATTGGGGAGATTGGGAAAGGGGAGGGTAATTGGGCCTCCGGATAACGAGGTTATCCGGAGGCCCAATTACCTTTTGAGTGAGGACTCACACGACGAAACACAACGCAACCGTTGCTTCACGTCGGTTTTCTGTGAGGCGGTAGTATCACTCCGGTTGAGCCGGCCCATTCGTGCCGAAGCATGGCTCTCCCACACTTCGGAATGTGTGTAGTATGGAAGAATTTGTCTCAAATTCAAAGTTATTCCTTTGATAAAATTTAACTGAGTATTGAAAAGTCAGCCCTTACGGAAACAAATACTTTTGACGTTATATTGATATGAAATATCGCGTGACGTCACTTCTATGTACGTTTTATAGGTACTTAGAAATGACGCAGCTAGCTCCCTCTCCTAAACTTTGATTCGTTTTATCTAAGTATTGTTTTCTAATATGACAAAATAAGAAAAATACGTGTCTAATATGTTTAATTACCTACCTGATGGACTAAATAGATTTTTAATTTTCGTACCCTATCGTCTTTACCCCTATTAAGGATTCATAGGGGGGTACAATGTGAAATCTATTTCGTTTTCGTCCCGCGGCAAAACTTGCCATACGGAGTACTTTCGATGTATAAAGTAAAAAAAAATAATGACGTCATTTATATTTACTTAAATGGCAGTAGGCTCACCCCCTATTACATGGGACTCATAACATAAATAATGAAAAGTGGGTGTTACATTGTACAGTGGCCTTAAGTGCCGAAATATGCACCTCTGCCTTCCCCTTCGGGGATAAAAAGGCGTGATGTTATGTTATATTACTTCATTATTATGTTTTCGGCTTACTCACGTAATTATTTGACGAGGAACTCAAATAGTTTGAAGGCATGCTAGAGGCTCATATTTATGAGCAGCAATTCGCGACCCGCGACGCAGCGACTGACGCGCTGCTACTGACGACTCAGTAGCAGCGCGACAAGCCAAAAACATAATAATTTATTTAGTATGTTTCATGAAAGTTATAATACAAATACTACGCTTTTGAACTATTTATTTTATTGTTTTATGTCTGTGTAAAACTATTGTATTACCAAGACAGAGATATTTAAATTCGGGACTAAAACGAAATAGATTTAACTTTGTATACCTCTTTCCCTCATCAATCTGTTTATATATGCCCGTCGGTTAAGAGTAAGTACTTTTGATTTTGTATTTAGACTGCTACAAGAAGTAAAAGAGCAAAGTCAAACACGGATACAGGACTTGTGGTGAAGATACCCCCACCCAATGTGACTTTTAGTAACCTTGATGACTAATTTGACCGTCACAAAATGCAACATTATGAATTAGCTTAGTAGGCATGCAATGTATGTACATGTCGAGAATCAAATCTTGATACCTGATTATCACCTATAATTTACATAATCTGTTCTTTATCGCTAGCTACGTGACGATATTTTTACATATCAAATTAAATGCTAATTCTATCCAGGCTTATCAATAGATTAAATCTTATCACGAAAGATTTCCTCTTTTATGTAAAAAGAAATAAGTATGTTAATTTGATTTTTGATAAACATCGCTACAACAGTAGCTTAGAAATTCTAAGAAGGCTTAAAAGTTCGAAATGGACAAAAGACAGTCCATTTGTTGGACGACTTCACGTAGAATATGATTCCTGTTTCATCCCATGAGAGCATTTAAACGGAATAAATCCTATCACTCAAGTCAGTCCATACCCTGCCTATATGCCAAATTTCATCGAAATCCTTTTTTTTATACTTTATAGGTCGACGTTTGACCACCATCTCGCCTGATGGTAAGCGATGATGTGGCCGACGATGGAGCACGCCTACCTATGAGCAACCTGTTCACTCGGGACTTGAAGACACCCAAGTCATATTTGACGGGAAACACAGCCTCTGGCAAGGAATTCCATTCCTTAGCGGTTTGCATGAGGAAGCTTGACGCGAAACGCTTCGTTCGAATGGGTGGAATGTCCACCATATAAGGGTGGCGTCCCGCCGTTCGTCTGGTGGTACGGTGGTGAAATGGACTAGGGGGAATAAGTTTGTGCAATTCCCACGCACACTCACCGAAATGTATCCGATAGAAGACCGAAAGGCTTGCGATTTTGCGCCTGTGTTCGAGGCTTTGTAGCCGAGCCTCCACAAGCGAATTGTCATTGATGAGCTTCTTGGCACGCCTCTCGATGGATTCGAGAGCTTCCAACTGGTATTTCGCTGAGCCGTCCCAAAGATGGGAGCAGTACTCCATACAAGACCGAACTTGTGTTTGGTAAAGAGTGAGCAACAGCTCCGGCGTGAAGTCTCACCCTCGACAGGACACCCAACTTTCTAGCAGCCAGTTGCGCCTTTGTATCGATATACGAGCCAAAATTGAGAGTGGGCGTCAGAGTTAGAATCCGTTCAGTAGTTCCAGTGTAATTGACGGACAAACCCAAACAAGGATTTATAACACATTTATAATTTAAGTGTGATTGGGTTGTGCAAATGACAAGTACTCTTTGGTATTTTTTAGTTCCTATGTCAGCCAATCTCACGGGATGTAAACGAGACCCTGTAGGAGAGAGAAAATGCCTGTAAAAAGGCCGGCCAGTTCCTTAGGGGTCTGTTATTTAGCATTATACTTCACATTCCATTAATGGTAACAATGACGACTAATAAATTGAGACCGAATTTCCAAAAACGTCACCGCTTACAGCCATCAGAGACCAGACACGCATGCGGCCCGCGGATTGTTTTCATGTGCCCCGCGACACATATTTTAATCTCAACATCTTCATCTTATGTGCAACAACAATAATAAAATTCAGTGTATGATCTGTATACAAGTTTTGTCTGTGAGTAAAAAATACAATGTTAAACGTCATTATAGAGGTACAACTTTCTAAAGCTGGAGGGCCAGGAAATTAATTTCTGGCCCTCCAGTTTTTAAAGATATTTAATTAGCCCGTAAATAAAAAATCATTATATAGAAATACAATGAAGTTATAACTAGAATAACCAACAAAAAACACCTATAGGTACAGCCCTATCACTCGAGGAAAATACAGTGGAATCGTATGAAATGATAATTTTACTTATAAATGCAATAAATAATTATTCAAAGCTATTGCTTTATCCGTAAGTATGATTTTTCCATTGTCTTAGAAGACAATTAGTTGACGGTAAAGTTGGCTATCGTTATCGTTACTGAAAAGAGAAATACTATTCTTTTTTCTATGGTTTTCGTACTAAAACGACATTATTTATATTCCCTTTTTATATTGAACCATTAAACAAAGAAAATAGCGCTTTTCAGCTGTCAAGACTCGCATATTATTCTCAAAGAACAAGGACATTGCCTTGCTCGGAACGTAATTTCAGATTATGTGCTACTATCAAAAACCTTGCGACTAAAACAATGACTGATTGTCACTGAAATAAACCCGTAGCTTTGTTCGGCATTGATAATAATAATCAAGCTTGCGACACTTCTAAAAAAATTAATGATGCAGGCAAACTTAATGATTTTATTAAACCAAACTAGGATTTTGGTCATTTGTGGATGTGTTTACAAACACTTATCATTATCACATTCAGATCCGGGATAGCAATATATGAACACAAAGAGTCGTTTCGTACGACGATCCAAACCGTACCACGCCGTATAGGTAACAATCAATTTCTCAACCACGGTGCAATAGTAGTTACGATTGTTGTTATCCTGAAATTTGAAATTCTTTTAATAATAATTCAGATGAAACATTAGCCCAGGTGCAGATTTTAATCTGATACCATCTAAGCCTCCGCCGTAACCTCAGGTGCTCAAGCAGATCCAGTGTTTGAAATAATTAAGAATTGAATAGCTAACTAATAGAAAAAATATAATACTCATTCAAGTACCACTCATATTAGAAAACTGACGTAATTTTCATTGGAGATGTACAAAAGTAAATCTTGAAGACAAAGAGATTACCACGATAAGCAAATCTATTGTGTTTTAATTGCTAATATCGATTCGATTGTCTCGCGAAATGTTGTGTCGAGTATTGGTCATTTTAGGCAAATCTGATAGCTCGATCGTTGGCGGTTCTTGATATATGATCAGTCGCCATTCGTTGTCAAAATGCTTCGGTTGTGTGTGCTTGGGGTGGTCTTCGCTCTCCTGTCAGGTAACTATCATTTGTTTTGCGCGAAAATTATGAATTCGATGCAGTTTAATGCAATGCAATTTAAAAAGCTTTGACGGTTTAAGTGCAAAAGAAACTTTTTTGTAAATAAGTGGTGTGTCTTGAACTGAGAGTGAGTGACGGTGTGAAACATTTTCATATAATTAATTCTGCGTGTGTGTCCTATTGTTCTTTAATTGTGTCTATAATGACGGTACTCAAAGGGTTAATATTTTAGTTTCGTTGTCATATAATTAAATGATAAGGTAGGTGAAGCCCTTCGGTTGTCAAATGGCATAAAACAAACCTGTTAAGTACAAAGGTGAGGATGGATGTCTATCCATTTTTGGGTATTGTCCTTCATATTTTAGGAATAGAAACAGAGTTTCAAGCGTATCTATTTTATGTAGTGACTAGTGATTAGCTTGCGTCATAGATAACACATGAAGTTTTTCTAATTTGTCTTTCTTCTTCCTCGACTTTAAGCATTTTGTAATAAAGTCGAGAATGCTTGAATAAATTGATTAAATCTAAATTGGTGTAATTTTATGAGCTTTTCCATCGTAAACCAGTAATTCACCACCAGATATTTTCTGTCGAATTTTTCTGTCTTATAAATTTTGTCCCAGAAATATCGGCATAATGACAAATTTTCAATAAACCACATTTCAAAAAAACCTACTTCAACCTCGAAGTCAATTGACAATAAAGTTGTTTAATACACTAAAACCTAGTTACTTCTATGTGTAAGAAATGTGGCGGAGAACCTAACGGGTTACCGGGGCTCTGGCTCGAAGCGCAGGAGTAGGAACGGGGTGGTTTTTAGTCAGTAAGAGTCTGACAATCCCTCCCGCCTCACCTAGGCGGGAGCAGTAATTGGATGATTTTCTCCCCTTAAAAAAATGTGTAAAAAATACTTTTTTACAAACCGGATCGAGGGTAGATGACTAATATTTATTTCAATGTCCGTCTGGTAGATTATTTAAAAACATTAGACACGTATTTTTTATTTTCTTACGGAAACGAATAGTTTCGATGATATATTGATTTGTAATATCGCATGACGTCACTTTTGAGTACGATTCATACTCAAAGTATGTATTGTTTTCTTATACGACAAAATAAAAAATACGTGTCTAATATTTTTTCATTGCCTAACTGAAGAAGTAAATAGATTTTTAATTTTCATACCCTATCATCATCCTTATTGCGAGATAATCATGGATAAACAATCATAATTAATTACATACAGGTCAACTGGGAACCTCCTTTATATGTGTAGTAGCCTATTTACATAATTTTCAGTGGCTAATCATTATTTATCTAGGAATAGATAGATTAGCTATAAAATGTTACTTTGTTTATAGAATACAATTACACAATGGCAATTATTTACAGATAAAACTGGAAAAATGCTTTAAAATATTATCTTTTCTAATTTAACATTACATCATTCGGTTTATTATAGCTATAACAATGATTGTCTAACAAACATATATACGAGTAAGATGTTTTTTTGGTAATTGAAAAACATCGATTGCTTGTCAAGTGCTTCTAGACGGGCGAAATTTTTGTGCAATATGTAACTGCAATAGTGGCCGGTAACATTGTAGTTTTATTTTGGCAAATATCATCATCATCAACAGCTGGAACACGTCCACTGATGGACAAAGGCCTCCCCCTTAGTCCTTCACGTCGAACGACAGCTCGCCACCTGCCATTGATGGATAATGCCAATATTGCAACACAATAACTGGTGCGGTTATCCAATAGTGTCTGATCAATACGGAGTCTAAAATAAATATATCATTTTTATTAAACAACTAGCTTTTACCCGCGACTTCGCTCGCGTTGCAAAAGGATAAAAAGTAGCCTATGTGACATATACCAATAATTTTGTTTTCCCTCGAGAATATCAAATTTTTCCGGGATAAATAGTACCCTATTATTTAATCTAGACTTCTAACTTTACGTCTGCAAAAAATTCAAAGCAATCGGTTTAGTAGTTACGGCGTGAAAGTGGAACAAACAAACAAACAAACTCACTTTCTGATTTATAATATTAGTAAGGATAATCGTGAATCGTGAAGGAAACCAGTTGCGCTATTTGTTTGTACTGGAGCTCTATTCCTTAATTATTCCAGCCACTGAAAACTTGACTTGACTGAGTTATATAATTGTACAGCTACATCACGATGTAACTTCGCTATGACTACGACTCTTTTCAACCGACTTCAAAAAAAAGGAGTTTTTTTTAAGGGGGGAAAATGATCGAATGGCTGCTCCCGTCTGGGTGAGGCGGAAGAGAGTGTCAGACTCTTACTGACTAAAAACCACCCCGTTCCTTCTCCTGCACGTCGAGCCGGAGCCCCGGTTGCCCGTTAGGTTCTCCGCAAAAAAAAAGGAGGAGGTTCTCAATCGGACTGTATGTCTTTTTTTATGTTTGTTACTCGATTACTAGACGACGCCTGGACCGATTTCGAAAATTCTTTATTTGTTTGAAAGGGTAGGTTTGTCATTTGGCCCCATTGTCATGAAGTCAGGATCTGATGATGGAATCTAAGGGAAATCGAGGAGAACTTTTAAAAATTATAGGGGTGACTAGTGCATTTGTTAATTTTTTCGTTAAGTATTTAAAACCTCTACAATCTGATAATGGTCTGGAACTGATCTGATGATGGACTCGATAGGCAGTCAAGGGAACTCCTCAACGGTTAACAGTAGCTACATTGTGTTTGGGTTTGATTAATTTGTATTGATGAGGACTTTATAGCTAGGTGGTATGTGATTGTCAATAAGGGTCTGATGATGAAGTAGTACCATAGTTGAGGGAAGTATAAAATAATAATAAAAAACTGCGTTTAAAAAAACCGACTTCAAAAACAAAAACAAACGAATTGTAAAAACTAAAAAGCAAACAATAACTATTTTTGGTCATACGGACTTACATATAGCCTATTGTATTGGGGGGGGGGGGGGAGAATTGGGCTTCCACCTATCTCACTCACACGACGAAACACAACGCAAGCGTTGCTTCACGTCGGTTTTCTGCGAAGCCGTGGTACTATTCCGGTCGAGCCGGCCCATTCGTGCCGAAGCATGGCTCTTGATAAGCTCTTAGATGACTAAAGATATATGACGAGAGATAGATATGTAATATATTATGGCCGATTTGGTAACAATGTTTATCAGCACCAATAAGGAGTTAGCGATTGCCGAGATTAAAAACTTTAAGGTGATATTTAAATAGAGGTGGTTATAAATTATATTTATGTATTTATTTATTTAACCTTACCTAAACCATCAGGACAGGTTTCTTCATTACACATAACAAAATCACAAAGAAAAAATACAAATTGTTGACTGTAAAAGGACTATAAATTTAATATCTAAGTAAACATACATATATGTCGCGGAGAACCTAACGGGTAACCAGGGCTCCGACTCGACGTGCAGGAGAAGGAACGGGGTGGTTTTAAGTCAGTAAGAGTCTGACACTCCCTTCCGCCTCATCCAGGCGGGAGCAGTTATTCGATGATTTTCCCCCCTTAAAAAAAAAAGTAAACATATATATTTTTATGGTCCTCTTTTTATTTATAAATATTTTTTTTTATGGCATACGCCGTAAACGAGCAGGCGGATCACTTGATGGTAAGCAATCGGCGCCGCCCATGGACACCTGGAACACCAGAGGCGTTACAAGTGCGTTACCGGCCTTTTGAGGTATTAGGAGTTTGAGGATCGTTGGGATTCAGGAATTGGGGAGATTGGATAAGGGGAGGGTAATTTGGCTTCCGATAACCTCACTCACATGACGAAACACAACGCAAGCGTTGCTTCACGTCGGTTTTCTATGACGCCGTGGTATCACTCCGGTCGAGCCGGCCCATTCGTGCCGAAGCATGGCTCTCCCACACATATAAATGTAAATTTCCAGGAAGACGGTAAAAAAATAATATAGCTGAATAATAGGTTTTAAGATTTAAGTTACATAGATTAAAATTTTGTCGTTTTTTATTTTTTTTTTATCTTTTTAAGATGGAGTGAGTCTTGTTCCAAATATTACTTTTGTGGCTGTGTTAATACTGACTGTCTTGTTGGCCGAGTGGGCGCAAGTGCGACTGCTAGGCAAGAGACCTCAGATTCGATTCCTGAGTCGGGCAAAGTATTTTTTTTCTATAAAAACGTTGCCACACACTAGGATTATCCTCCGGAAGTAAGGAGGGTGGATACTGTTGCCCATCCCTCAATAGTTGCTGTTTTGAGACATACTAATGTTTGCCTATTATTGACTAAGCCTATAACATCACGACTTTTATCCCCGGAGGGGTAGGCAGAGGTACCCATTACGGCCCTTAATGCCACTGTACATTAAACACCCACTTTTCACTATTTAGATCATGAGTCCCATGTAATAGGGGCTGAGCCATATACCGGGCACGATTTTAGACACAGTACTAGTAGTGAGAATTTTAGACTGCACGGTTGGTGCGCCGTGCGGTGGCTGGGCAACCGGCTGCCGTGCAACGTGTCGCGGGTTTGATTCCTGCACGGAGCAACACTTTGTGTGATCCACAAATTGTTGTTCCGGGTCTGGGTGTCATGTGTATGTGAACTTGTATGTTTGTAAACGCACCGACGACACAGGAGATAAAAAAGCAACATATCATCCTCGCAGATTTATTATTTTTATTATTATATAATTATTATATATTATTTACAGGCATTTTACCAAGAGGCGATAGCTTAAGAACAACAACAGTATTCACAGGACAAGAATTCACTGTCGGAGTGTCAGCAGTAGCCGAGCTATCAGAAGTTATAGTCGAATGTATTCTTTTAGCAGACCATCGTGACCTTATTATCGCTTTCATCCCTGGTGATGAAATTGATAACGAGAAAAGGTTCCAAGTATTGGACGACAAAGACTGTTCAGTCAAGGTTACTGATGTAGAAAGAGCAGATATGGGAATCTGGGAAATGAGATACGAAACAGAAACTGGTCCTGGAAACAATTCAGATTCAATCTATGTTATAGTCAATGAAGCCAATACTGGTAAGCAAACCAAATTTTTATATTTATACATATTACAGAACTATGGCGGATTCTTTTTTGTGTATTTTTTTTACTGAATCTACTTAATTATTAACTAGCACCAAAGTGTAGATTCTTAAATATCTATGAAGGAAAGCCAGCAATAGACTTTATATATTTTGATTATTTTCCTACTTCAGCACCAGGCGATGATAATGATAATGACAAAGAAGAGGACTTAGGAACTATGCTGGATACGATCCAACATTTCGTGAGGGAGGAAGATGTAATCGATGTTTCATTGGACACATCAGCTGGAGAGGAGGATTGTTACGTGAGGGCCCCGGGTGGGGAATTAACCAAGGTGGCACCGGACTTTGAGATGGATAGCGTTGTGGTACAAGCTAGCAGTCTTCTTGTCTCCTGCAGGATCTCTATAGGACCAATAAACGAGAACGCACTTGGAGGCTGGTTATTGTGTGGCGAATCCAACAATGATATGAGATGCCAACCTGTTACTATTGCTTGGAGTAAGTTTATTTTTATATCTTTTTTCATATCAATACAAATATTACTTTACTTAAAACATTAATATTAGCCCTAAAGCCTGAGTAGTATAAGTAATACGCTACCAGTGTATGTATGTGAACATTCATTATCTTTATTCTATCATTATCCAGATAATAATAAAGAAATTGATCGCATGTTATACAGAATACCAACAAAATCTATATTTTTCTTGTTCTACCTATTGGATACACTTTAAAGAGAAGTTTTTTTAGAAAACCCACAATATAAACATCTTAGGTAGAGTTAATAAATCTATTTGTGTTGAGCTAAAATGATAAAATAATAATTAGCTAACACATTTCTTAAAATAAGAAAGATGACAGATAGACAAATCGAACCTTACATAATAAATTAATAAAACGATTGCTCTAAATCCAATCGTTTTTTCCGTTCCAGATGACCCTAACAATCCGAGTGCACGACCAGGTTCAAGCATACAGCCGAGGTTTGAGCACTCGGTAAACTATGGCTTGACCGTCAACCCGGGTGTGTCATCACCGTCCGGTTTCGGGGCAGTCTCTTGCCACGTCGTCACACCCAATGGTGAAGACCTGGTTATAACCAAAGACACCAAGTATCGCAACCTTGCAAGGGTCGGATTTAACCATCTAAACCTCTGCAGCATTATATTCTCCATCACCGACGCTGATTCACTGGGTGACTGGACCATTTATGGCAGATTCCGCTCCTCGCGTAATCTACAAGAAATTCATCAGCCTTTGAGGTTTACCATTTACAGTGAGTATAAAGCCGTAATTCAAATTGGCGCTTCACAATCCACAGCGGCACCATGAAGCATAGGCGTGACCGCCTAATTTCTCGTATACGAGGGTCTATAATATTCAGCCCGCATTCGGAATAATTTAATTAGAACTTTTGACTTTAAACTAACAACCAGGGCAGAATTTATAATCAAACAGTATAAATAATGACTCAATTAAAATTTTGCAGATGAAGACAACCCGTATGAACAAGCGTATAATGTGACAGATTTACCAGATTTCAAACAAGTGGTTATTTTAAAAACTGCTTTAACTGTTACTCTTAGTGACATCAGCGAGGTTGACAATTGCGTGTGCGAAACACCTTCACGCAAAATATACAACTTGGATAACGCGTATGAGTTGAAAAGACTTAAAGGTGTGGAATTAAGAGTTCCGACGGGAGAATCTTCTTGTCAATTAGTATTCCACTCGATAACCACAGATGTGTTGGGAAAGTGGCGGTTTGTTGGGAAGTTCAGTCACGGGCACATACATACCGAGAAGCGGCAGAAGGTATACCTCATACAAGAAGGTCAGTATATAGAAATATAATTAAGACTATACGTAAATTAAGTATTGAAATCTCAGGATCTAATCTCAGATCGCACATAAGCAAACACAGGAATTACGGTGTATGGAAATTGGTAAAGGTTTAAGTTATGTTACAATTTATAAAACGTAATTTATGCTCCATCTGATATTAAAAAATGGACCGTTTTTTATGGACTCATTTCAGATCCCCGAAACCCAATTGTTGATGACTTTCGAACGGTTGAAATATTGAGTCCACAAATCATCGACACGAAGCTGGAAACTACACATAGAGTGACGATAGCTTCTACAGGTTCTGTTGAGAATGAGAGCTGTCACATATTGACTCCTACTGGTTTACAATACGCGTTTATAACTGGCTTTAATGTCAGCAACGTAGAAATTGTAACTGGAAGCGGAATAGATTGTGGTGTAGAAGTTCATGTATATAATACTGAGATGATCGGAGATTGGACTCTTATTTCGAGGGCTGTGAGAAGATCAGGCACAACTGCAATACATATTGAAAGAAGGCGAACGTTTTCCATCCACGTAGAAGGTAAAATGTAAATTAATAATGACAATGACATGCTAATCTTGTCACGTAGCTGATAAGGCGCTTAGTGCCGTATTAAGAAGCGATAAATATGTATATTGGAATATTTTGATACAATAATTTGGTAATTCCTTAAGGATGTCATATAATGAAACAAAATGACCGTATTACCAGTGAATTTGAATAACTGTAAGTAACTTTAAAATTCACTTTTTTCGACTTTCAGAGGTCTTAGCTGCAGGCAATCCAATTACCATAACCGAAGGTAGCGACCTCTACCTAAGACTACCAGTAACAACGGAAATGTTTAAAACTTGCAAACTGTTTGGGCCCACCGGCGAAGATTTAAATGAAAAGCAATATTTAATTGATGACATTCACCGTGAATCATGTGGTTATATAATTGAGAAGGTTAACTTGACACAGAGTGGTACATGGAGTATTATTTTTGGAAAGAGCATTATTTATAGAGCTAATATTCAAGTCAACGTCTTAGGTAACAAGCCTTTATTACGTAATGCTTTTGTTAGATCTGTGTCTGTGGCGTCTGTCTCCTTGTCTGCCTATGGCCTAAGCCGCATCAGAGTGGAACCGCGACGGTTTTCAACCGCGTAATTTAGTGAAACGAGAAACTGAATACAAACGCCCGCAACTGCGGTTTTCTATTAAAACTGCGGCGGTTTGAAACTACTTCGCTCGTTTCCACTGCAGTACGGTCGAGGTCTACCTGTATTTCTGAATAAATCTATTACATATTTCTTATTACTGTCTATCAAGTCTGTATAAAAATAATTAGAAAAAATTAAAGTGAGTGTTTTGTAAGTTCCTGAAAAACATGACCTGCCTTCCCCACTCTTGGTAAGGTAGTTACCTTACTAACTAAGAAACACATATTTTTCAGAACCAGTACAAATAGCAGTGCAAGATCAGCAGTGGACCGTTGGTCAGGCAGTGAATATGACCATGGGTCCTGCTGATGCTGTCTACTGCAATCTCTACAACAGTAGACGTGACACAGTCTTTGATGACTTCGGTCCGTGCCGGGTTGAGATTGACAAGGTGACCTCTGACCTTCGTGGACAGTGGCTCATCTACGTTGGTGTCCCTGGGTCCATTGGCGTCCGATACCAGAAATTCAATGTCGACGTGCTCTCATCTGGTGAGTTATGTGTAAAAACAAACATCATTCAAACATGCGTAGGTATACGTAATGCAATTTTTTTTTCTAATTCCGTTTCGCTTTGTTTCAGATTGGAGGCCATTTGTTACCACTGAAGTGGTGGAAGCTGAAAACATGGTAACGTTGTCATGTTCCGTGTCCAGTAACTATGTGGTTCAAGCTTGTAAATTTGCTACTCCTGAAGGTCACATACTCCTCGCCAACCATGGCGTTGGACAAGGAGTATACGCTGGGGCTTCAAGGTTGGTTCTTCATGAGTTTTTATGAAGCAAGCGTCCTTTTCTACTCCTCTGATGATTTATTATATTGTGTTATCATTTTGATTTATTTTGATGCGGGATCCAATTTAGTGGTTCATGTCCTTGTGACGCGTCGGATAATTGAGTACTTGCCAACTAGTCAAATTCAATACCTTTTTCGAACTGTCAAAAACGACAGTTTTCTATGAATTTTATACGAGATTGTGTTTTGTGACGTCACGTTTTATGAGAGTCAAATAGCATACTTATTTCTTAAAATTTTGCATGAAAAATACTAAAATTAGGTTATTCATAAAATCAATTAAGCCTTAAACTGCCGACAAAAACTGTTAAAGGCCAACCCTCCGCTAGCGTCGGACATCATTGTCCGACACGGCATCCAATGTGTGATTGTTTTTAATATTTTATTCTATTGAACAGTCGAAATAATTTATTTTTCATTAAGGCTAATACTCGATTGTTTCGGTTTACAAAGTTGTATCTACTGTAGATCATGGTTTACAGGATTTGCTGCGGTTTTTGCCGAGTCTTGGCAAGAATTTGTCATTCTTTAATTTTTTAATTTATTGAGGTCATCGCCGAATCTGACTAAGAACCTTAGCCTGATTTGGCTGAGTGTAAGTATTTTACGTGGAGTAACTGCCATCTAGTCTTCACACCCGCAAGGGGTAGTACCACATCCTTGGTTAAACACTGTATTTATGAAGCTTCTGGCTACTGCTCAGTGATAATTGACTGATAAATGTTCACGTGACAATTAAGATAAACCCACCTTATTTCAAGAAGACTCACTCGTTGGCCGAGTGGTCGCCAGTGCGACTGCCGGGCAAGGGGTATGGGGTTCGATTCCCGGTCGGTCAAAGTATTACTGGTATTTTTTTTAATTCTTTTCAACATGCACTTATAATCATTGTGTGGTATTCTAGGTACGAGACGGATACAAATAGTCTAAGGTGTAAAATTACCCTCACAAATCCTGAGTTGAGGACGAGAGGAATCTGGCGTTGTGCCGTCCATACCAAGGACAATACTGGCTATGGGTTCCTAACTTACTTCCGTGGATACAAACCTGAACATACCAGCAGTTCCGACAGAAATGACGTTACTGGTAATTATTTTAAACTCTATTACTCCGGAATCAAGGTTTCTTTTCCGATTACTTTGTGTATAGTGGTTGGTAATTCACTTTTGAAGTCCTCATTGGTGAGTAGCACAATAACGGCAATGTTTTTTGCTAATAGGACGGCTGAACCCATGAATGGGTTAAGTTGAGATCATCATCAATCATCATCAACAGCCTATAAATGCCCACTGCTGAGCAAAGCCTCTTCTCACACGGAGAAGGTTTGAGCATTAATCACCACGCTTGCTCAATGCGGGTTGGCGATTTCAAACTTATAATTAGAAATTATAAGTCCAGGTTTCCTCACGATGTTATTCCTTCACCGTTTGTCTGTGGTGTCTAAACAATCTTAGAAAGTACATATAACTCGGAAAAAGTCACATTGGTACTTGCCGTTGGTAGGTTTCGAACCTGCACCCTCATGCATGAGAAGCGGGCGTCTTACCTTAACCTCCGGGCCACCACGACACCTTGTTAAAAGTTGAGATGTCGTTGTTAAAAATCCAAACGCTATTTTTATGATAATCACTATTTCATTTCCAGTTCCCTTCCTACAAAGCCAGTTCCCGTTCTACTCGGTGACTGAGGGTGAGAGCACTATCCTCTCCTGCAGCATCAGTGCTCCAATACGGTACTGCTACTTCAGATCACCAAATGGAACAGTCTTCAACGTCGGTCCTTGTAAGTATATCTGCCTTACTACATATTAGGTGTCTATGGGTGGTGCTGATTGCTTACCATCAGGTGATCCGTCTGGTGTTGTTTACCGGCTTATTTCATAAAAAAAACTAACTGGGGACCTAGTAAAGCCTCATAGTAAAGCCTTAATTGAAAGATAGAAGACACTTTCGATCAGTTATTATTCGTTACTTAAAATTCTGAGTTACACATAATAAGAATGAAAATGTGAGGTCGGTTTTTTCTCTTTGATTAATTTAAAAAAGTTGTTTCGAATTTGGGTGTGGTGATCACATCATCACACAGGAGAGAAAATTCAAAAGGAAATATCTATAGTCATTAAGATAATGAATCCTTACTAATATTATAAATCGGAAAGTGAGTTTGTTTGTTTGTTTGTTCCGCTTTTACGCCGTAACTACTAAACCGATTGCGTTGAATTTGTGCAGACTTAAAGTTAGAAGTCTGTATTAAATAATTATCCCGGAAAAATTTTATATTCTCAAGGGAAAACGAAATTATTGGTATAGATGGCGCTGTGTGTATTGGTATATGTCACATAGGCTACTTTTTATCCTTTTGTGACGCGAGCGGAGCCGCGGGTAAAAGCTAGTTGAATAATAAGAACATTAGAGTAATTTTTTTTTTTCATCCACAGCTTTGGCGTCAGAATCGTACGAGTATGTGGGCAATGGTTTCGACTCAGGAGAATGTGGAGTTAAATTCAATGAGCTTGGAACGGACCACACAGGCACATGGTCCTGCAGTGTAGGCCTGACCAACTTCGAAGAGAGGAGTGACGCGTTCGAGGTCGGCGTTAGCGGTAAGAACATGTAAATATTAGTCATTATCATAATATAGTAGTGTAGCTGCCGTTAAATGAACATTGTACATTGTTTGCACGTTATCAAGTCTACTAATGTTTAGAAACTCTGGATCTAATATAAAGTTATTATTGAAAACATTTGCTACAGAAGGGTAATTGAAACTTAAAAAAAACTTACTTTTCTACTTGTTCTTTTATTGTATTTTTTCGAACGTCTGTATAAACGTAATTCGGGACACACACACACGTAAAAATATACGTGTGAGTGTCCCGAAAGTTTCTGTTCCTGATTTTGAATCATTAAAAATATTTTAATCATATTTAGGTGCTATTGCCAGAATCTATTTGGGGGAATGCCTTTCATTGATATCTGATGAAGTCTTCTGCCATTACTGTAATCACACGCACATCTATCATCCAAAATTGTAGTTTCGTAATAAATATGAAGTTAATTATTTCGTATGTTAATATTACAGAGCCAATAAGAGTATTCCACACATGGCGGAGCGGGGTTCTGGAAATAGGTGCTATAGCCGGTGACTGGAAGCCTCTGGATTACTGTAGATTTGTTCGCAACGACGGATTAGGTAAGTAAAAATTGTTAAACTTGTTTCCTAATAATCATAGCTCGCTAGAAGATTTTATATCGAACTAGCAAACCCGGCGAACTCAGTTTCGCCACCAGATGGCTTCGTTTTATGTAACATTTCGTTCGGTGATTAAAAGATAAAGAAACATTTCTTTTTTGTTTTATATTTTATTAACCTCACGGAGTCCGAGACCTTTCCAACGAATGCAAAACCGTGGAAATTGGTTACTGCATTCTGGAGATATAGCGTCAGGAAGGAAAACCCGACTTATTTTTATATAGTAGATAGCATGATGGTGGGGCTAACCAAGAATGTTGTCATCACCCTTAGCGAATTGTGGACGATAGATGACTACCATAGTAATGTAGTGTAAGAGACTACCATAACGACTTTATCCAAAATAAAATGATAACTGTTGTTATATTTTTTACAGGTTTTAATTCTATTAATCCACCCCCTGACTTCTACATGTACCAATGGTCAATTTATGAAGGAAGATGCATACTCACTATCACTGATCCGACCGGATGGGACTTGCAGCCCTGGACGGTGTTCGTTAAGGTCACTGGAGAAACCAACGAGAGGTCAGATAACACGGGTATGCTGCAGCGGCCAGCTGAAGCGAATTCCAGTGAGTATTTTTATTAGACACTTTTAATGAAATAGGTAAACAGTATGAAGCAGTCGAATCTCTTACATCAACAGCCTATAAGTGCCCCACTGCTGAGCAAAGCCTCTTCTTACACGTAGAAGGTTCGAGCGTTAATCACCACGCTTTTCATGCGGGTTGGCGCTTTCAAACTTATAATTATAAGTCCAGGTTTCCTCACGATGTTTTCCTTTACATTTTGTCAGTGGTGTCTAAATAATCTTGAAAAGTACATATAACTCGGCTAAAGTAACATTGTTACTGATACTTGCCGTTAGTAGGTATCAAATCACTTGATAGTAAGCAATCTCTGTGAACACCTGCATCACTAGAGGATCTACAAATGTTTTTGGGGTTTAATTTGGGTATTCGGGGTTAGCCATTAACTCAATAGTTACACGGGAGACACAATGCAAATATTAGGCAAATAGGCACTGCTTTCGTTTGTAAAGCATGCGCCTTTTACATTTATAAGGCAAACAGTGACACAACTCCGTAATTTAGAAAGATAGCTTGACTTTAAAGCAGTTCGTTGGTGGAAAGCCCTGCTTGGAAGCCCAGAAGGTACGTTCTTCTGGATTGACTAATGAAAAATCTTTCATTTATTTTTCAGAAGCGTCAAAGATCCTATTTTGGATGCTAGGCGCAACCATGGGATTCCTGTTTATAGTTGCTGCAGTGTCGTTAATTCCTCCGAAGAATCGTAAGTGGACTTACGAGAGAGCAGCCTCGATCAGAAACAGCTTCCGAAGACACCCCACGCCGACGCAAGAAGCTGTGCAAAACGACCTACCACCAAAAGTTTAATGGAAGCCCGAAAATTAACGCGAATAGGACATTAATTAAAGAAATTTTTGACAATACAGTACATTTATTAATTTTATCCGTGTTTAAAATCAGTTCAAGTACTTTTTTGTACTTATTTATAAAATGGGACCATTTGAAACCATTCTGGCTTTAACCAACTTGACTTATAGTCGTTTTCATCAACTTCTCCTAAATTTAAAATGTAAGCTAAAATTGGTGAATTTTAACGTCATTTTTCTTTTCACCAATATAGAAGTGTGACACTTATCAGTAGGTACAAGTAAGGGTTTAGTTTAGGTGCTACGTCATACTAAAAGACTTTTAGTTTAAGTGACCGTTTAGGAGTGATTGCTGAAAACGGCAGAGGTCCAGAGAAAAAGAATTGGTCACGTGATTTATAACTTAATCTAAAAATCTGTCCGGATTTTTAACGAATTGTTTTAAATTTTTGCCTCATTGCAAGGAGAGGCTGTTTTAAAGAGTATGTACTCTTATGCTGTACATAATATGTGTATGTGAACTAAAAATAATATATTACAAAATTAGTAGTATCAAGAGTCATTGTAAATTACGGTGAATTAGAATACTATTGATTTATTTTTAATGTTTTGATAACCTTTGTAAATACGTACTAATACTAGATGCAAAAGATTGTTTTTATATTTTTGATAAATGAAGTTACTGCATATCCAATCTTGTATTATTACTGATCGATGTCTAGAAACCTGTGCCAGTTAATACTTCTAGATGAAATCTTCTTATGGAAAACTTACTTCTAGATGAAATTGCCTGTGGGAAGACAAAAAGCTTTTTTGAAGGGGGAGTATCATAGAATGAGGAGCCTCTCGCCTAAGGCGGGACCCCTCCATCTTGGGCGAGAGGGAATGTCTCTTACTGACTAAAAACCACCCTTTTCCTACTCCTGCTTTGAGCCGAAACCCCAGTAACCCTGGTTCTCCGCGAAAGACACAGGAGCTGTCTGTCAGTCACATTTCTATCTCTACCTCGAAACTAGCTTCGCCTGGTTTCCCACAGGATAAAAAGTAGCCTATGTGTTATTCCAAATTATATTCTACCCGTGTTCCAAATTTCATCTCGATCCCTTCAGCTGTTTAGAAGTGAAAGAGAGAGAGAGAGACAAACACACACTCATATCTAAATATATAAAAGAAAGTCGTGTTACCACTTATAACTCAAGAATGGCAGAATAGATTTGGCTGAAAATTGGTAGGGAGGTAGCTTAGAACCAGGAGACGGACATAGGATACTTTTTATTCAAAAATTTTATTTTACTTTTTACCAAAAATCACTAACGGGGACGGGAAAAAATGGGATTACGCGTACGAAAATCGGATTTCGCGGGCAGAAGCTAGTATATATATAAAAGAAAGTCGTGTTAGTTACACTATGTATAACTCAAGAACGACTAAATCGATTTGGATTAAAATTGGCGGGGAAGTAGCTTAGAACTAGGAGACGGATATAGGATACTTTTTATTCAAAACTTTTATTTTACTTTTTACCGAAAATCACGAACGGGAACGGGGGAAAATAGGATTGCGCGTACGAAGTCGCGGGTAGAAGCTAGTTTATAATATTAGTAGGAAGTAGGACTACTTATATGCCGTAATGACATGGATGCACGTGGGCATCTAACACCAGAGGAGTTTCAGATGCGTAGCTGGCCTTTTAAAATGGAGTACCCTAGGGTACTCCATTTTAAGGTATTTGAAGGTTTGGAGGCATATCAGTTTCAAATTCTCGCAGAGGCGATTAATCATATAATTATATCATAATCAGTAATTCAATATTATCAGGCTGACAGACTTCAACTTTTTATTTACATGGATTAAAAACGATAAACGATACGAAAGTAGTTTTATAAAAACGAAAGTTGCATTCAGTGAATTATGTAGACAGTTCAAATGAAAAAGGACCTAATTAAAAGTATTATAATGTTGATTTTAAATACATACTTACTAGTTTTTTTATGTAATGATAGACAAACATTGTCAAAATGATGCAATGCAATTTAATAATTAGGTAAGTATCTACTGTTTGTTGAATTCGGTATTTACCTACCTACAGATCGATTTTAACAGGATCGGTGACTTGTGCTTGCTTGAAGAAAAGTAAATGTACGGTGTATATAGTCATACGAAATAAATGACTGCCTCGTTGGCCGAGTGGTCACAAGTACCGGGCAAGGGGTCTCGGGTTCGAGTGCCCGGTATATGGCAATAGGCTCACCCCCTATTACATGGGACTCATAACATAAATAGTGAAAAGTGGGTGTTACTTCTGTGTGCACCTACTCCTTCGGGGATAAAAGGCGTGATGTTGAATTTTATTTATTGTTTATGTACACACATACAACACAAGTGTCGTGGTGGCCTGGAGGTTTAAGACGCCCGCTTCTCACGCATGAGGGTGCAGGTTCGAAACCTACCAACGGCAGGTACCAATGTGACTATTTTCGAGTTATATGTACTTTCTAAGATTATTTAGACACCACTGACAAACGGTGAAGGAATAACATCGTGAGGAAACCTGGACTTATAATTTCTAATTATAAGTTTGAAATCGCCAACCCGCATTGAGCAAGCGTGGTGATTAATGCTCAAACCTTCTCCGTGTGAGAAGAGGCTTTGCTCAGCAGTGGGCATTTATAGGCTGTTGATGATGATACAACACAAAGGACAACACATATTTATAAACAATGTACCTACAAAGGTCCCACATAACCCAACTGGAATTTCTTCCTGTGGGAATTCGTTCCTTTAGGCTTAATTCATTCTGTCTCCTACAGTAATTCACCGAGGTAAGTGAAAACTCTCGTTTTTTTCTTCTCCTCTTATAATATCTTCTGATTCACTTCGTTGCGAGAACCAAGACAGTTATTCATGTCCCTGGGACGCGCTCGACTTCAGTCATCAGTGTTCCGGTGTTTTCGTGGCTGTATCTACTGTAGATCCTGGCTGACAGGAGTTGCAGCAGTTTTCGGAGGATGTGGTGGCTTTTCATTAAAAAGGCTTGCCTGGCATGGAGATTGACTTAAGCGTATGTAGAGAAGCCTCACAGTCCAGCAGTGGACTCTATTAGAAGTTCTTACATTAAAATTTTTACTTGGCAGTAGATAGGTCCACAGAAAATTAATTCTTAGGTAATCCATGTCAAGTATTTAATCAATCGAAGGTCGCGAAGCTATAAAGATAGACAAAAATTTCTTGATAAAAATGTCTTTATCCGTGATAAAATTAATGTTATCGAATTATTTTTATTTAGTTAATTGTATGTGTTAGTCATTAGGGCATTACGGAGCGAAGTTATACAAAATGTTGAAGTTTACAGTTTTATTTTTAGTGTTCTTATTCGCAAATGCCAAAGGTTAGTGTTTTGATTTGATCTTACATTATCAATAAACGGTGATACGGGTTGTGTTAACAAAAAAATTATATTTTGAAGCCGGTAAATGAGCAGACGGATCACCTGATGGTAAGCAATCGACGCCGCCCATGGACACCTGGAACACCAGAGACGTTACAAGTGCGTCTGCATTTTGGAAATTACGATTTTGAGGATTGTTGGGAATTCAGGGATTGGGAAGATGGGGGGGAGGGCGGCGGGTGCTTAATTGTGCCTCTGGTCACCTCACTCACAGGTCAAAATACAACGCAAGCGTTGTTTCACGATTTTCTGTGAGGCCGGCTCGCCCGGAGTGATACCACGGCAGTTGGGAGCCTTTGTTTATTAAGTGACCTATTAGGTATTGGGTATATATGTTGGCGCTGAGCCTGCGTGACATGTCGCGAGTTCGACTAAGTACTAGACGAAACGTTGTATGATTGTTCTGGGTCTATTAACGTATCCAAGACATAAAGTTTGATGTGCTTCGCTATTCTGTAGTAAGTACATAGTGGTAATGACTGCTGTATCTAGCTATACAGATACTGTGACCTAATACATTACGTGTCTAAAAGCAATAAAAAGCAGGAAATCATTACCTATAACTAGCTCATAGTAGCGAAGTGGTATCAATTACATTTTAAAACGTTAAAAGTTAAAACATACAATGTAGTAAATACGACGAGCGATAACTTTCTAAGAATGAATCAATCCCTATATATTTTTTTTAAGACTTTGACTGCCAATAAAAAACTGTTGAAAGTAAATCCTCCGCTAACGCCGGTCATCAGTGACCCCCATGGCGTTTAACGTGTTAAACTTCTTTCCATACGCCTGGGAAACAATCCGCGCTGTCTATGCACACACACTAGAAGAGTTATTTACAAGATCCTACTGGAAAAAAATTAAGAAATCTGCAAACGATCAAAGGTCGCCGACATAGCCCAGCGGATTAGCAAGTTGAAGTGGCAGTGGGCAGGGCACATAGCACGGAGTACTGATGGCCGCTGGGGCAGAAAGGTTCTCGAGTGGAGGCCACGTACCGGCAAGCGCAGCGTAGGACGTCCACCTGCAAGGTGGACAGACGACCTTATTAAGGTCGCAGGGAGCCATTGTAATTGGGGCAGGCCTTTGTTTCACAGTGGACGTCCTATGGCTAATATGATGACGATGATGATGACTGGGGTCGTGGGTAGATTGCCACCTCCTACATCACCGAAGGCGGAGTCATCTAATCAGTTATAAGTTTGTTCCCGGCTTTTAGGTTTCTCAAACAACACTGTTGCCCGAATCTCTTAAATGTAACGGTTCTTACACTCCCGGGAAGCGTAGGAGTGATGACATTAACAAATATGTTCTAAACTGCTGTAGCCACACCACAATATTTTATTTATCGTTATATCTTTCCAGGGTCCGTCCAAAGGATAGCCGGTGGTAATCCTACTTACATTAATGACTATCCGTTCGTGACTGCGCTATTGACGAATGGTGGACAAGGAACCTCTTATACTCAGGCGTGTGCGGGTTCCATCCTCACGAACCGCGCCATCTTGTCTGCAGCCTCATGCTTTTATACTAATGCAGTGTAAGTAGTAACATTAAACGCTTATTTCCACCCTGATACATATAAGTACCCGATAAATATATTGTATTTGGCAGATACTGCAGCTACCTGATAGCTCATACAAATTACCTGGTAGATGGCATATGGCGACTATTTTTTCTTCTTCGTGGGCCGATGTTTGACCAATATCTCGCCTGGTGGTAAACGATGATACGGTCTACAATGGAGCACGTCGTCCCATAAGCAACTTATTCACCCCGCCCTTGAAGACACCAAGGTTATAAAGACTCTGACAAAGAATTCCCCTTCTTAGCACTACGCACAAGGAAGCTTGATGCGAAGCGCTTCTTGTGGGTGTGATATCTACCATGAATCGGTGACGCCTCGGCGATTGTCTTGTGGTACTATCCAGTCATTGTGAAATAAGCCCTAAATCTCTAATGTAAAACCAATCTCCAACCAAGCAGAGCAAGCAGACATAAAGCTACTTTAGTGCCATCTAGTGCACAGGACAACGAGCCTCCAATCAAATAGTATCTACTTGAATATTAGAGATACTCACTCACTTTCGTATAAATGGATTTCTAGACATTACAGTGCTGTTCAGTCATTTGTAGGTCAAGAGACCATTGCGTCGTGACGGGCTAGACAAAGAGCTCGCAGCACTTTTGTCCTCAACATCTATTGTGTCATGAATATGAAATAACGTTTTCAGTTTCATGACATACTGCTATACATTGTTGAATGGGTTGAATTGATGGGTTTGAAGAACAAAAGAATTTAATTACCTAATGTTTAAGTACTTCATAATCTTAAACCTCTCTTAAAAGAGGTTTTTGTTCATCAGACGACGTCATTCGTTTGTAAGACCTAAGACACGTAGTATTTATTTCAGGGTGAATCAACCTTCGTGGTGGAGAGCTAGAGTAGGATCGACGAGGGCTAACAGTGAAGGAACGGTCTACATGATCAACCTGATCACTGTGCATGATAACTATGTAGCTGCCACTCAGGTCAACGACCTGGCTATATTAAGGTCCGTTCTTCCTATCGCATACAATGCAAATGTGGCCCCTGCTAGAGTCGCAGGTATGGCTTACCCGTATGGCGCCAACCAAATGGTTTGGGCCCTCGGATGGGGCGCTACCTCTGTAAGTACATGATGTATTATTTGTTAACTGTCATTTTATTTTTCGTATGGGTTATCAATCACATATTTTACGGGAGTAACAGTGAATTGTCAGCGTATAGGTATACAGCATATTTGACAATGAATATGATGACAAGGAGGTGCGCAACAAGAATTTAGTTATTTTGCTTGAACAACATTTGCAAATTAAACCTTTATTTAGTCAGAAATTTCCAGTCGATCTATTTCACCTGCTCAATATTAATCGGTCTTAATCAGCTCGATAAAATTTGTATTCTACATCTACACTAATAGCATAAAGAGGAAAGATTTGTTTTTTTGTTTGAATTGAATTGGCTCCGAAACTATTGGACCGATTTGAACATTTCTTTTACCGTTGGAATCCTACATTATAGATGGTGAACATAGGCTATATTAAATAAGATAAAAAGAGACCCGTGTGAAAATTTCGATAATGTAACCCAATGTGTGAAAAACTACCAAAAAAGTCGTCATTTATATTTGGGAACAATCAAGCAACAAGAGGACGGACAATTTTATTGTTTAGCGATTAAAACGGTAATCTTCGTTCTAATTAACCTAAATAATTATAGTTTCGATCTTCTGTCTCCAGAGCACATCCCCAACGCTATCACAAGAGCTGCGAGTGGTCCAGATGTGGTTGATCAATCTGCAGACGTGTCAGAACAACTACGCATCTACTGCATTCATTGTCAATGACAACATGGTGTGCGCTGGTCTACCAGATGTGGGCGTCGTAGGACAGTGTACGGTATGTAGACTATTCACAGTTTTAAAAAGGAAAGGTTTCTTGAAAAGCAAGCAATTGAACTGAACATCGTAAGTAAATGATGCCTCTACGGTTGCTGGCGATCTAATAGATTGTTTGTGGACTAGGCCGATAAATATGCAGATGGATCACCTGATGGTAAGCTTTGGTGTCCATGGATGACACCAGAGGATACATATAGCATAAGTAACGAAATTTAATAAAGTTTTATGGTTAAATGCGGCAGATGTCTACCAGTCAACATTTTAAGTGCTCCTCGGTCGTGAAAAGGAGTTTTTATGATAACCCTCAATGTCAGAGGGCACTTGTATTTTCTACCTAAATTTTAATATCTAAGACTAAAAGTTAAGATTTTATTCCTGATAATATTTCATTACAGGGTGATGCCGGTGGTCCACTGTTGGACTCCGACGGTGCCGTGATCGGTGTGTTCTCTCGTTCACAAGGCTGTGGTGACGCTGCCTACCCGAGCATCAACACACGAGTCGCGTCTTTCACTAGGTGGATTGTCAACACTGCGCTCGCTCAATAAACTATATCTAAAAGAAATTGGAAGTATAAAAAGTTCTATCTAGAATTGGACACAAAAACGTTGTGTACATTTCGGACATTCTCCTATTCCAAAGCCTTCCCTCTATCTTCAAGATCTGCAACTGAAGAAGAACAAGTTGTTTCGAAAACTACTTTCTTAGCTAACTCTTACAAATCTTTTATTTTGTCAAACAAATGTAAATACTTTCAATTCCTTACCATAAAATATATTAGGCTCCTAAACTATGAAGTATTTTAATTTGGGCACCACAAAAATACTCTAAATGAACCGGAATCCAATATTCTCAACAAAAATCTCTCCCCTGGGCCTGGGGAACGCTCGCTGAAATCCAAATTTTTGGCAGATGTTGGAAGATTATGTCACTGATTTTTTTATGGGACAAGCCCGCCATAACCTCCCTGCAACTCCTATAAGCCAGCTTCTACAGTAGATACAACCATGATAACACCGGAACACTGAACGCGTTTCAGGGACTTAAATAGGTATAACTGTCTTGGTCACTGACATTTTAAAAGATGCAACTGCTTGTACTAATGCAGGATACAGATTAACTGAAAGTTTTGATAGGACAAAAAGACTTTAAACTGGGAGAAGCCCACTTGCCAAGCATCACAGATCTTTGATTGAAATAGGTCTGATGTGTGAGCTGTTATCTTTGTTTTTAATAATAAGTACGGCTAGGTTATAGCACGGAAACTTGTCTAGATTACATAAAGTCCGTATAATTTATGTCCAAATACTCAAACGCACTTTAAGTCGCGCTTAAGTATAGTTCTATCACTATCAATTCTTTGCAAAATGACAGGGATGGCACGATATTTAAGTATAACTTAAATTGCCTTTCAGTATTCGGGCGTTATGTATGTACCTACTTAATGCTCTAGGTACACTTAATGTAACAATTAAATTGTCTAGACATTACGATCATATAAGTATCTACTTATCGACTCTATATTAAGTGCATATCCTAAAAAAGTTTGTTTGTTTTTTAATTGATTAAACGCGGTAATATATGGACGTAAATCGAACCAGTCGATTTATGGGCTCGTACACAAAACGCAAAAAATTACGATGCGAATTGCTGCGATATGATTTCGTGCGACGAGGCGTCTCCCAGGGTGACCATTCCTTCGACGACCGTCAGCCGTACTAAACGTATTTTAAATTGAAAACTAGGTCGTGACATGGATCGTAATAAAAAGAAGTGTGCATTTCTGTGTTTAAGAGATACAGGAAAAAAAGAAGATAAGACTTTGATACGCGATGCGAATCAATTCGCAAGTTCTTCCGATGCGTAGAGGGAGCTTGCACATTTTTGCGATGCGACGTCGCATCGCAGTTTTGTGTACGAGCCCAAGAAGATAATGTATGCTGAATCACGCTATGATCTATACACATGGAGTTGCGGGTGAATCCACGAGGGAGTAACTTACTAGTTATAGACTAGAAATAATCCTATCAGTACATAGTATAAAACAAAGTCGCTATCCGCCGTCTGTCTGTCCCTATGTATGCTAACTACACAACAGATTTTGATGAGGTTTTTTTAATAGATAAAGTGATTCTTGAGGAACGTGTATATGTATAATTCATGCATATTGCACCCGTGCGAAGCCGGGGCGGGTCGTTATTACTATTATATAAAACTGAAGAGTTTGTTTGTATGTTTGTTTATTTGTTTGAACGCGCTAAGCTCTGGAACTACTGGTTCGATTTGAAAAATTCTTATTGTGTCGGATAGTCCATTTATCGAAGAAGGCTATAGGTAAAACATCACGCTACTATCAATAGGCGAAACTGTGTGGTACTTCCACTAGTGCACATACATATAAAATGTAACACCCACATTTCACCAATTATGCTATGCGTCCTATTTAGGCGAGCTTGTTGCCATATAACGGCTACAATTTTAGACTGTGCACTATAAACTATCATGCGCACTATTAGAACTTATGTGCGACTTAAGAATCGAACGCCAGACACGTTGCTAAGCAGTCGCGTTGGCGATCACTCTGCAGCCTCCCTGCCCTCCTTCTAGTCCTCTCTATGTAAAGCTTCTACAATCTACTCCATAAATTATAAATGAGTACTGTATAAATTATAAATGAACAAAAAAAACAAGGATGAAGTGTCTATTATGTACATCTATCTTTATATGTACAGTGAAATACCATATCAGTGGAATAGTAATGCGCCGGCGCCGACTATCAGTGACTGTTGGCTGCGCGTAACATGAACGCGCTTTTACCCAAACGAAGGGTAATTGTGATCATTGTTTTAGTGACGTTTACCCTCTCATTTATCCACTGCCTTACAATCAACAAAATTAAAGATGAAAATATACATGGTACGTACAATTTTATCGATTACAAGCGTCAGGCTCGAATGGTCTAGTTGATTAATCGGAAAAAGTAAATCAGTAACTTCATGAAAAGAATTCGCGATTAATAATGTGTTTTTAAATTTTTTGTGAATTAGATAAACTGATAATTATTTATACATATATTTTAATTTAATTAATTAGTGGTCGTGTGTTTTCGGTTAATGAGAATTATTTGTTAAATGTGTTTAGGTTCATATTACGATATTTTGCAAAATACTCTTGTTGACATTGCCATTTGAGGTATCTAACGACCAGTAAACCTGCACTGGACACCAACACAATTTCAATAACGTTTAAGTTAAAACATTAGAACTAAATATAATATAAAAAAATCAAATCAATTTCTTTGAAAACACTGAAGCGCATAACAAACGAATAACTCTGCTATCTATTAAAAACCAACTTCTGATACCAAAAACAAATATGAGATAGAATAACAGTAAATAGGTCGAATCAATAAAGTAACTAAATAGGTATTGAGAAGTACCTACTTACAAAATTTAGATCGTGAACAGCACATGAGAGTCCATGGGGTATGACCTTCTCGTTTGTCATAATCAGGTGGGGTGTAGATCGCAGGCGTAAAGGATCAGGGTTTAGAGAGCGCTGCTGCCCAATCCCTGTTGATTATGTAGGTATGTAGGGCACTTGGAGTCCGTGCCCAGGGCCTCCGAAGGACCGACAATTTTCTACGAGAGGACACACATCCGCTACACGTTGCGCGGCAACCGGCTACCGTGTAACTTGTTGGGGCTTCGGGTCCCGTAGGCAGAAATTCTTTGTGTGCTCCGCAAATTGTTGTTTCTGGTCTGGTTGTCATGTGTGTGTGAACTTGTATGTTTATAAATGCACCCACGATACAAGAGTGGGGCCACGCTGAAAAAAAACCAAAAAAATTTGAAACGGCGCCGGATTATTGCGTGCACGGACTCCAACGAAGTCTACGACGATCCTGAGGGTCCTCAGCTTAATCGGCTCTTACCCAACACCGTTTAAAACCCACAGGAAGGTAGTGGAGACAAATGTACTCCACCCTGCCACCACACAACCACAGTTCACAACTTCACAATTAGATTCATAGTTTGTAGAACGCGAAGCAAATCGTGTAAAGTGATTGGAAGTAAGTAGGTTCATTAAAAAGACGTGACTGATAACGACTAGTTTAACTCTTAAATACACTAACTAGACTATGTAAGTAAACTTAGTTTATTTTAGATGTAATACTAATGGTACTTGGTAGACAAAAATATGTTATTGTCTCCCGCGGCTTGCCATCGTGTCGGATGAAAAATATCCTCTGCTATTAATCTAGGTCATGGTTTACTGTGCTACGGAAGTATATCGTTCCCGTGCCCATGTGAGGGACGGGTCGACGGAGTGGTTTTTAGTCACCAAGAGTCTGACAGTCCTCTTTGAGTTCCCCTGACAAGGGGTTCATAAGGATTGGGGTAAGAAATGGTCCTTTTGAAAAGACAATACAATGTCTCATATCGTAGAAGGACAAAGAGAAAAGGAGAGTGAAGAAAGGGAACAAGCGATTAGCCAGCTTCCACGGATAAAATAATTGGCTTGCGAAATATTGTGCGCATGTGTAGGTAGAGATGCTACTGCAACTTTCAATTCTATTGCAAATATCTTACTACTACTTACAAACGCGAAAGTTAGAGTTTGTGTGTATGTTTGTTACTCAATAACGACAAAATGGATAAAGGGATCAGGATGAAATTTGAAATAGGTATAGATTATGGAATAACACATAGGGCACTTTTTATCCCACGGGAACGCGAGCGAATCCGCGGGCAGAAGCTAGTCTACAATAAGCTGAAAGCCAATTACAGAAATCTGACAAATTGGGGTAGGCTTTTACGAAGATATGGGGCTACACCAATTTGCCAAATTTCCAATTCTAATATTCATAGGTATGTTGAAATAGCTTGTCCTTTTTTAGGTCTATGGGCTTTAGTTTTACATTGATAACTATTAGTTTGAATAAACCAAACTTGCTCAGATGTTTGTCAGGAATTACCAATTATACAAAAGAGAAATAAAAACAAACTTGGTGATAAAAATTTATTATTATTTCTCCTTTTAATCAAAACCTTATCGATTAGTAATTCTACGTTAATAAAATTTTCTTATGTCCATATACTCAAACGTCACTCAATTTTAAGTCGCGCTTAGAAATAGTTCTGTCTCTACAAATTCTTTGTATAATGACAGAGATGGCACGATATTTAAGTAGGTACCGACAACTTAAAATTAAATAGCCTCTCAGTATTCAAGCGTTAATCAGTGTTATTGTTTCCAACCATGTATTTGTTTGTTCGTTGTAACTGTCGAAGTCCCAATATCCTCGTTATTTTCCTGCTGGCACAACCTCCCACGAGATAAGCATCCACTTCTGCTACTTGCTTAAAAAATCTACAATTGATTGCACGGTTGGCGTGGTGACTGGGGTACTATCATAGTATAAAGAACAGTACTATAGTCCATCTGTTTAGGTAATTAACTAAAGGTAAACAAAGAAAACCACGTGACACAGAGATACTTAACCTACTATTACTTCAAATATTTCTCGTGTTTTAATTTTAACTAAATTCACTTTGAAATCGTTCATTTGTCATACACACACATACAAGTACAAATGCCTAAATCGTACAAGAGCCTAGCCTATGGGTCTATTTCATTATCATGTTTAAATAGAAACTATTCTGAATCTAATGTACGGATTTCTTTCTTGTACGGATATGTGTCTTTGGGCCAAGTTTCTTCAATATATTTGAACACATTAATTACAAACGATGTATACCTAAACTTAAGCAACTTAATAACAAAAACAAAACAAAGAAACAAGATAAATTCAACAAAATAGGAACGCGAGCGCAAACGACGAGAGAGCTGTCAATGGCGCCTGATTAACCGACTAAACGTAATACACGCTACTTTCATTGTCGCGCTACATCTTAGTTGTACTCTTTAATTTGACAACATTATTTTGCTTCGTTCTTAAAAAAGGGTTTTGGATACCTGGGATTTTAGGCTCTTTATGGTGTCTATTGTAATGAAATATTATATTATTTAATAAATGTTATTAAATTAATATCCTTAAGCAGATATATATAATATTTACTAAGAAATAAGTGAAAAGGAACAGAAACATAACATTTAATAGAGAAAACTGTTGTAAAAAGGGAAACAATTTTATTTTCTTATGAAGTATTTTGAATCATGGAAATGTCAACTATAAAGAACTCTTTTTATGGTTTGTTTACAAATAGTTAACTACCTAAACAGACGGAGTATAGCTACTTCGATTCCCGCACGGAACCACTCTTTGTGTGATCTATAAATTGTTGTTCCGGGACTGGGTGTTATGTGTATGTAAACGCACCCACGTCACAGGAGAAAATCCTAGAGTGGGGCAATGATTTTGGAAAAAAAAAACAAAAAAAATCTTCGGCTTGACGGCCACCTTGACATCGACGGTGTAATGACTGTAAGCTTTGATTCTCCCTCACGTAACAAAGGAATAAGAAATTGCAGGACTTTAACCTGAAAGCTCATCAGACCTGTAACTAACTGTTACAATAAAAACCGACCGACCTTATTTTAGGTCATAGTAATTTATCGCTTGTATCTTACGGAATTAAAATGTGTTTTCTATGAAACAAATGTGTTGGAACAACATATATTCCGCAACAGTCATCAATATACTTAATACCATATTATTATCTTTATAATCAGCGTAAAAGTTAAATGATTATAAAGATACAAATAGATTTGTGTTTATCTATCTCCATGTAACTACCACAAAAAAATAAGGAGATTCTTGTTTCGTAAACGACAACTTGGCATGCTAAAATTAAAGATTCGTCCAAATATAATAAGTATAGGGGAAGATGCGTCTAAGGACAGTACGAGGTTATAAGTTTTTGACGGCTCATTCTATTGGCGAGATTATTTAGTGAGACACAATAAAAAACACTTCATGTTTCGCGTAGATCTGTTCACCGGCATGCGACTGGTTAATTACCATGTCATATTTTTGAGTAGCTGGGTCGTAATATAAAGATTTGAGAAACTGTCTTGGGCCGGAATGCCAAAATATTTTGGTTATAAAATTGAGTCACACTGGACCTTTAAAGGACTTTGAAAAAAAGGCGGACGTAATGTCACTTAAAAAAAATTGAAGCACCAAAATGTCAGCGGTGTATTTATGTGTGCGTGTACTTGCAACACCGAACGGTTGAAATGTAAAGACGGGCCATGTTACGCGACAGATGTCCTTCGTGTCAATGTGTGTGTATTCTGCGTGTAAGTCTATAGTAGCTAGGTGCCACAGTCGTTGTTTCAAGAGACTATTGTGCGCTTTATTCAACGTCCTTGAGCCTTACGAGAACAAGCAAGCGTTTGTATATTTAGCCGTATCTTTATCTAAAGATAAAAAATCTCGGTTATGAAATGCAAATACAAACATACATTATAAACGTAGAAATCAGTGTTCTCGGATTTAAAGCAGGACAAATACCTACATAGTGTTCGTTGATAACGAAAATGTAGCAATTAAAAACTGAGTTAAGAATGAAATAAGATTATATGCAACACTAGCAGCTAACGGCTTCACCGGCGTGCCCAGGAGTAAAAACTAGCCTTTGCCTTTCTCAAGACTATAACCTACGTCTGTTCCAAATTTTATCCCGGTCTCTTCAGCCGTTTTGATATAACTGAGTAACAAACATACATGTGTATGTCACATATTTTCACATTTATAATATCGGTTCAAACTAATTTCAATCATCGGCCCTACAGTTACAGCGTAAAGTCCACTGCGGACAACCTAACATTCGACAAACTTGTATTTGCGTTTGGTACAGTAATTTTGTCTTAGGGATTGAGGCGCACAATTAAGTTTGGTTTTTCGTGTATTTTTTTTTTCAGGATAAAAAGTACCCAGGTTAGTGCTCAGGATATTAAAGTATAATCATACGAAGTTTCATCGTAATCAGACCGATAGTTTTTGCGTGATGCGTAAAAATACAGACAGACAAACATTTTATTTATCACTTTTTGGGTTTGGTTATTCGGTATATATGTAGGTAGGTGCTTATTTAGTAAAACGCCCTAGTATTTATTTTTTTCATTCATTCATTTTCAACGTACAGAATTTACACTCCTACAGTTTTCTTACTTTTTCCGCGGGTATCGTTAGAGAAAACCGACTCGGACTAACAGTTGAAATTACCGATCTTTCTAAAATCTTCGGATCGATCCAAGTTGATAGAAAGTCCATAATACATACAACATTTTTTAATGGCTCAAGCCCGCCTCACCCTCCTATAACCACTGCAATAACTCCTGTAAGCCAGGATCTTACAGTAGATACAACAAAAACCGGAACACTGAAGTCCGCCGCGACTCAAGGATCCCGCAATGAAATAAATCAGAAGATATTATTAGAGAAGAAAAATACTATGGTTAAATAGAGATACACACACATTTTTACATAACATAACATCACGCCTTTTTATCCCCGAAGGGGAAGGCAGAGGTGCACATTTCGGCACTTAATGCCACTGTACAATGTAACACCCACTTTTCACTATTTATGTTATGAGTCCCATGTAATAGAGGGTGAGTCTATTGACATATACCGGGCACATTTCCAGACTCCGTGCTACTACTGAGATTTTTAAAAACCCAGTAATACTTTGCCCGACCCGGGAATCGAACCCGAGACCCCTTTCCCGGCAGTCGCACTTGCGACCACTCGGCCAACTAGGCAGTCACACATTTTTTCTTCTGTTATAATATCATCTGATTTCGTTGCGGGATCCAAGACAGTTATTCATATCCCGTGAACCATAGGCAGCAGTAGACTGCAACGAGCCGTTGAAACATCAACGGCCATTATGATGGAATTTATGCTGTCATAAATATGACATCATAAATTCATAATTATCAGAGCAAAACCTCTTAAAAACCTAACGAATGATTCAAAAATTGTCTTCCACAGCCAAATCAAAGGTGCAGTTGACATCATTAAACATCAATGCTTTTTTGAACGACGTAATCAGAATATCAGCACCGGTCATTAATGAAGAAGCGTTGTACTACCTTCACAAACCGAACGGAGACGCTATGAAACTAGACATCAAATCTCCAAAATTACGAGACATGAAATTGGAAAGAGATGTCCATCCGATTATAGTACGTCATGTCAATGTTATAAAGCCTATAATCACTCAGAATGATAACTACGATGTTTTTGCGGTGTACTCTAAAGTGCCGCCAACGGATTTGTTCGGTAAGAAGGCAGCTGAGTTGGAATCTAATGAGTTCATGATTGGTCCCTTGTGTGCTGAGGATCATGGGAACTGGGTCCTTAGTGTGTATACTAAAGATTTGAATGGGGAGTGGGTTGAGATGTTCCAAGTTCTCAGCATTACAATCACAGGTGAGTTACAGATTTCTTTGTTAGTCTTTTAAAAAAATGGATACACAAAAACCAAATTAAGTTTCAATTATGATTTCATATTTAAATGGAATCGAAGCAGGGCCTCATCTAGCTCTCTGCTCTTTTCATATATCAGAATTCTTCAACATTAACCATGCCGTTGCCTCGTTGGTCGCAAGTGCGACTGCTGGGCAAGGGGTCTCGGGTTCGATTCCCGGGTCGGGCAAAGTATTACTGGGTTTTTAAATAATTCTCAGTAGTAGCACGGAGTCTGGAATTGTGCCCGGTATATGGCAATAGGCTTACCCCCTATTACATGGGACTCATAACATAAATAGTGAAAAGTGGGTGTTACATTGTAGTGGCATAATGTGCACCTCTGCCTACCCCTTCGGGGATAAAAGGCGTGATGTTATGTAGCCATGCCAGAAAAACTTCACAAACTCTATGTTCATTTTCTATCATATTACTCTTTGGAAAAACCTACTGAAGTTAAAATAAATATGTAAATAATAAACACAATTTTTGTTTCAGAATACGTGCCACTAATTCCCGCCAAATCTTACTTAAATATAGGTGACACTTTAAACCTAAGTATAGCATACCCAATACCATCTTTAAAAACTTGCGAGCTAGTCGTACCTCGGTCCACATTTGACCGATTTTATAACAGAAATAATTTAGAATTAAATAATTGTGGTTTTTCTGTGCCTAACCTAACAACTTACGATGCTGGTACTTGGAGAATTTTTGCCGTTGGCAACATTGTGTACGAAGGGGAAGCTAGGTTGGAGATCAATAAAGAGAATGTTACATTCACGTAGGGAATTGAAGACTTGGTTATTTTTGTAAATAAAATTTGTATTTAATATATCGTTTTTTGTTTTTTTTCTGGCTTTGAATTTCGTTATAAAAGAAAAAAGGTGACACCACTGTACTTTATTGGTATTTTGTGTTTGGGTAAGTAAAAAAGTAAGATAACTTTTACTGTGTGTGACTAGCCGGACTTTAAGCAACACTAGCGCCATCTGGCAAACACGAAAATGGAACACAAAGAGATTGAATACTTACGCTGTTCTTAGAACGTGAAAAAATAACCATCTTTAGTAGGTCTACTCAGAGGATAAAATCCAAAACTAAGTATTCAACAGATGTATATTACTGCACTGATATAGGTAATTATAATGACTGCACGGTTGGCACGGTGGTTGGGCAACTGACTGCCGCGCAACGTGTCGCGGGTTCGATTCCCGCACGAAATAACTCTTTGTGTGATCCACAGAACGTTGTTATGTTTGTAAACGCACCCACGACACAGGGGGATCCCAGTGGAGCATCGTTTTTTTTTTAAAAAAAAGGTCGATTACACTCATAATAATGAGTGTACTCGACCAACGACGCAGGAAACATTTTAGAAGTAAAACAATAGCAATTAATTTCAATAACTAAATATATTTACAACTTACTTAATCATAACGTACTTTAAAGTACAAGTCACACAATATACTTGTTTTATCAGAATTAACTAAACAATATATTCATTAAATGAATTTTATAATGAAATATATTATCGGTACAATGATAACGTAAAACGAGATTAACCTCTTGTCTGTCGATATATGTATGAGATACAATAGAAATGGAAAACAAAGTCTTGCGTAGATCTGGGTACCGACATTTCACAGGTTAATGGTTCTATTATTTCAGTCAATTTATAGTTACAGGATTTTTTTTTTCTTACTAATGTAACAATATGAGTCAATTTCCTTACAATTGTACAATCATGTACTGTTTCACGCGCGTTCACCTAATAAATTATGATAGAGGGCAGGCAGATCACCCAATAGTAAGCGATCAGCGCCGCCCATGGACACCCGTAACACCAGATGAGTCACAGGTGCGTTGTTAATTTTGTCTTTTTCTTCGGTCATTGTCCATTACTCGCTGCCACTTCCACTGCCAGAGCCGCTGGCGCTGCTGGTCCTTCGAGGAGTATTCTGGTCTGCATGGTCACTGCCTTCATCGTCAGAGTCCTTCAATGCCTTGGCGCGGTCCAGACGACGAGCTCGACGCGTCTCCACGTCAGAACCGTCTGATTCTGATGAGTATATCGCCGCGCCTGCTGAAGCTGTGAAAAGTTGGTAATGAATTAGTTAATTTTATTTAGGATTTGTCTGTTTAGACTGTCTAGGTTCTAGGATATGGTAGCTACCTCTTAAAATAAGATAGGATTAGATATAGATTACATGATTATGAGGTAATGACACACCTTGTAATCAAAGAACGGGTACATCCTACTCTTAATAGGTTTTTAGTATAAGTGTAGACTAAAGGGAAAATCCCACCAAATAGAATACTATACTCAAACGCCATCAATTTTAAGTCGCGCTTTAGTATAGTTTTGTCACTAAAATCTCTTTGTACAATGACAGAGATGGCACGATATTTAAGTACAACTTACATATGAGTAGCCTATCAGTATTAGGGCAATAGATAGATAACTTTTCTATGGGATACGGCGGCAAACAAGTCACATAGTGGTAAGCAACAGGTGCCGTCTATGAATACGCACATCACCAGAGAAGTTTTTTTTGAGTGGGGAAAATCTTCGGATGACTTCTCCCGCCCGCCTGGGTAAGCCGGGAGGGAGTGTCAGAATCTTACTGACTAAAAACCCTGCACTTCGAGCCGAAGCCCCGGTAACCCGTTAAGTTCTCCGCGACTCCGTATCGACATCGGTCTTTTTGGGCCTTTGAGGCGCGCGCGGAACGCTCGGCGCCGTACGCTCGGGTCTGTTTCTGGTCGGACGGAGAGCCACCCATGCTCGTCGTCCGCAGGCCCGCGCTTACGATGGCCACCAGAGGAGTTACGAGTCCATTGCTAGTCCTTTAGATGTTACATAGTTTAAAAATTATAATTACCTTTCTGTCCCTGTTTGTACTTGTTCTTGATGGCAGCGAGTGAAACGCCACCCTCGTCCTCTGAGTCGTCCCTCTGCCCGCCAGCGGCGGCCCGGGCTCCGCCCCCGCGACGCTTCGGGCGCGTCGACGCACGAGAGCGCATGGCTGCACGAAGCTCCATCTCCTCTTTCTATAACATTCATACAGATAAATCATTATAGATAAATCATCATACGTATATTAATATAACGAGTCTGGAATTGTGCCCGGTATATGGCAATATGCCCCTATTACATGGGACTCATAACATAAATAGTGAAAAGTGGGTGTTACATTGTGCAGTGGTATTAAGTGTCGTAAATAATGTGCATCTCTGCCTACCCTGTCGGGGGTAAAAGGCGTGATAGCAAGTTATTTCTTACAAATAAGCTAGAAAAAAGTATTAAATACATTGTCAAAACAAATCATGAAGCGTGCTCATTGTTTAATATTTACTATATTGTTGAATGATACGATTTTTGACTGATTAATTATCGCTATTACCAAAATCGCGTCATAAATAAAAACATTTCAAACTACATACCTTCAACTGATACTTTCTATCAGCATCAGGGTCAGCTCCAACTTGTGATAGAATCTTAATAGCAGAGGTCTTGGTAGACCGGTCAGCGAGAGACAGAGTCATCTTCCTATGGGTGAAGGACTCCGTAGAGTGAGGCCTGAAGGACAACTTCGTACGGAACACTGCTTGCCCTTGTAAACCTGTACCTTGGCGGACGAATAGATGGTTGTGGTCGCCCTGTAACGAACATAGTTTATCAGGTAATTTTATGATTAGAGTAAAATGTTTGGTGTTTTAGGAGAAAAATCATGTATGAGTATGAGATCATGTTTATAACTATCAAAAACTGAATGTCCAATGACTTCTTATTAGCAGGTTTTTTGGACAAACCTTTCGATACTAGTGGTAAACTCACTCGCGGCAGTCCGCATCAAAAATAAATTGTATGTAATGTTTTGAAGGAATTAGTAGAATTTAACCTAAGTACAAAACAAGGACTAAGTAAAAAAAGACTGTCTCGTTGGCCGAGTGGTTGCAAGTGGCCGGGGAAGGGGTCTCGGGTTCGATTCTCGTGCAGGGCAAAGTATTAATGGGTTTTAAAAAAATTCTCAGTAGTAGCACGGAGTCTGGAATAGTGCCCGGTATATGGCAATAGGCTCACCCCCTATTACATGGAACTCATAACATATATAGAAAGTAGGTGTAACATTGTACAGCGGCATAACGTGCACCTCTGCCTACCACTTATCCACCACTTTATAGGTAAAGATGAAGGTACTTACATGTAGAGGTTGTTTATAAACGTCGAATATTTCAGACCCGAGATGTAGTGACATGCTACCGTCAGACCATTTCACCATGCGCGCATTGGACTCCTTTACCGCGTTACCTTCCTTGTCGAATACCGTGCGCCAACGCATCGTGTTCTCCACTTTCAATTTTAATCTGAAAAAGTATAATTTGTTAGCCTGTTATCTTCATGTGAGTGTCGCAAAAGAGGGCTAAGGGGCTACACAGTGTCGCGGAGAACCTAACGGGTAACCGGGGCTCCGGCTCGACGTGCAGGAGAAGGAACGGGGTGGTTTTTAGTCAGTAAGAGTCTGATACCCTCCCGCCTCACCCAGGCGGGAGCAGTCATTCGATGATTTCCCCCCTTAAAAAAGGGGCTACACAGTAAAGTTGACAGAGACTAAACGGCAGTGTTCTCTTACAAAAATCTGCGGACCGTGGAAATTATGGCAAACAGTGGCTACAGCCAGTATTATTAACCGACATCACATAGTAACGTCACGACATAAAATATTTCATACACTTTTTCATGTAAGAAGTTGTTTAACCATGTACAAACTTCTTGACCATCAGGCCAAACTCCTTATCTATTTTAGTACGCCCCCTGCCCCCCCCCCCCCCTGTATCGTTCTAAGATTATAAGTACATCAAAGTATCCTCACCTGGCACGACCTTCCTCATCAAGGGTTTCCTCCTCATCAATTTCATCTTCATATGTATTAGGATCATAAGGTCTAGTCTCCACGGACAAGAAGTTAGGCAGCTTCACGAAGTGCAGCTCCTTGCCCAACTCAGTCCATATCTTAGGCATGTCCACATCGATCCTGGTCTCCGGAATCTCAACTTCCTCCTCTTCCTCTGGTTTTTCACGAGGTTCCTGCTGTGGAAAATAAGTGGTGCGTTTGAAATGTTTGTTCATCTTGCGTTTTAGGTATAGACTGACTGATTAGACTTTTGCAACTAGTTTAAATTATTGTTTTTATCGCTAAATAAGGACCGAAAGAAGGTATGATACTGGAAGAATATAAAGATAATTGTGACATGATATGACAAGTCGCTGCAAGAATACTGTGATGTGATACCAACGAATGACGTTTAGCGAATGCAGCTAGTCTCTCAAAATAAATGCTGAAATTCAGTAGACTCCAAATATTTGTCTATTTCTACACTTTTATTTTGAAAACCAGATTACATAAAAGAAAAATACATTACCAATACCAAATGCAAAACAAATTGGTATAAAGCCACAGAAAATACTCCTAGTTCATCAAAACCAGCCATAAACTTAACTCTTGCAGTTCTTACCTCATCTCCACTAGCCCTGGCCTCGTCTCCGGACCGCCGTGCCTCCTGGGGGCTCCGGCTACGGCTGCGACTCCTCGACCGGCTGCGAGACCGAGACTTCTCTGACGCTTTGTCAGCTCCGCCCTCATCTTCTGTACTTATGTCGGACGCGTCTCCGAACAGCGCGTCCGCAGTTACTGTAATAAAATAAATATAAATGTTATTACGTCCGCTTTTTTATTACTTACATAAAAGTTTCAAATTATAAATTGTATACCCTGAATTGAGTACAAGATGCCAGCATAACTGCTGACCGACTACTAAAGACAATATCAATTCTACATAATTATACTAATGTTATCTTCACTTATCTAAAACTTAATATAAACTAAAATTATATTATTATCATTTATTCAAATGAAAACTTAACTTATGCTTTATGTAAATAGTTGTTTTTGTTTTCTTTTAATTCTTGGTAAGTTGTATATATTTAATTTAGTAATCGTTTTAATTTTATACAAACTTATATAAAACTTAATTTAAAACATAATTAATACAAATACATTTTGTATTTTAGGATGTAACAAATAAACTTAAAAAGTAGTAAACTAATTACAATAAATATTTTGCTATAAGAAAGCTACATGTATTCCAAATTTCATTACATTTCAATCCAATACATTCCAAAACCAAAAGAGCTCTAATGCAACACAAGTCAACAGAGTATTTCCTTTGACTTAACGTGACTGGCTGGCCAATCATGGTTGCGACTATTCAACCAATGAAACTGGTTAATTTATAAATAATCTTTACAAAACATACCTCCATCTCCCTCTTCCTTCTTCCCTTCCTCATCATCATCAGAGTCCACAATTTTCTTGGATTTCTTCTTAGGTTTGTCACTGGTCTCTGAGCCACTGTCGGAACCTGCCTTCTTACGTTTGGGAGTAGCTTTTGTACCGCCATCACTTTCCGAGTCGGAGAGCACTGCACGTTTCTTTTTCTCTCCTGGAATTATAGGAGAAGTTACATTACATCAGCTTTTATGAACAGAAATGGTATGTTAGTTACAATACATTGGAACCCAAATAACGCTTTACACAATCCGGCATCGAATAAGACCTGCTGTGCTTGATAGTAGTTATTGCGATTTCTCGACACTTTTTGAATGACTGCTCCCGCCTGGGTGAAGCAGGAGGGAGTGTCGGACTCTTACTGACTAAAAACCACCCCGTTCCTTCTCCTGCATGTCGAGCCGGAGCCCCGGTTACCCGTTAGGTTCTCCGCGATATTTCTCGACACTAGATACTACTTAACTCGTCGAGTACCGGTTTTATAGACACAATTAAAGAACAATGGGTCGCGGTCACCGGTGACCGCTTGGTTTTTGACAGTTTAAGATAGATTGTTAAAAATAATTTTATATATTACATAACATAACATCACACTTTTTATCCCTGAAGGGCAGAGGTGCACATTACGGCAGTTATTGCCACTTTACAATGTAACACCCACTTTTCAATATTTATGTTATGAGTCCCATGTAATGGGTGAGACTATTGCCAAATACCGAGCACAATTCCAGACTACGGCTACAACTGAGATTTTTTTAAACACGGTAACTTTGGCTGGTCCCGGGAATCTAACACGAGACGCCTTGCCCGGCAGCCGCACTTGCGACCACTCGGTCAACGAAGCAGTCTATATGTGTAAGTATATATATATTTATTGTAAATTCTTCATGCAAATTGAACCAAGAAGGTTTACCTCTTTTGAAGGTTTATCTCTACAATCTGTATGTGTAACAAAAAATACTCACCGACATCAGCTTCAGAGCTTTTAGACCGTGATCGGGAACGACTTTTTGATTTCGATTGTCTCGACCCAGATCTGTAAGGTGTTGAAATAATAGTCGTTAAGAAATGAATATAGCCACATATGCTACAAATACCTTTTAACCTGATGTTACAACTATACTGTTGATATAGTACACGTCATAATAAACTCAACTGTTCAATCCATATTATAAAACTAATTACACTTTCATTAATTGATGTTATGACCAACTTCATTTTAGTATTTTTCATGCAATTTTTTAAGAAATAAGTATGCTGTTTGACGCTATGAAAATGTGGCATCACAATACACAATCTCATACAAAGTTCATAGAAATCTATCGTTTCTGACAGTTTAAATAAAAAGTATTGAATTTGACTAGTTAATGTCAATGATATATAGTTGAATTTAACTAGTTGGCAAGTACCCAATTAAAGTATATTAGTATACAAAAATATTTACCTGGAACGACTCTTCGACTTTTCCTTAGTCTGAGCATCATCAATCATGAGCCCCGGAGAGTTAGACCTGCTGTCATGTGCTTCAGACCTTGCTGGACTCTTGGAAGAAGCACTTCCGGACCTGGATCTAGACTTTCTACTCTTAGGACTTGCACTGGGAGACTTTGATCTAGACCTACTCTTAGCGCCAGACTTTGGACTTTGCGACCTTGATTTTGGACTTTGTGAACGGGATTTAGGACTCTGCGATCTTGATTTTGGGGACTGGGATCTGGACTTAGGGCTCTGTGGTCCTGACTTTGGGCTAGCTGAACGGCTTTTAGGGGTACCTGATCGGGACCGGCCACTTGCTGAACCTGACCGAGACCTTCGAGAACCACTTCTGGACCTTGAAGCTCTTTGTTTAGGGCTACCAGAAGCATTGGATCTTGATGATCCAGACTTATTGCTTTGCGCAGACCCTGAACGAGATCTGTTAGAGCGTGCTGGTGAGTTAGACTTGCTTCTGGATGCATTTGAAGATCTCCTGGAGTTGGCGGAGCGATTGGATTTAGGAGACTCACTTCCTGATTTTGCTGGGCTGCGAGATACTGATCTGAAATTAAAGTTAGGAGTTAACTAATTTTGGAATTCTGATTTACAAATGTTAACATTTTAAATTTTTAAAGTCAGATTTTTTTACCATTTTTATTACCACTATAATAGGCTCCAATTAACTAGGTACATAATATGTTTTATTTAATATTTTTCTTGGATAGATACTTATCATCATTATCCTCAATGCTAAGAGATCGAGTAAGATGTGTGGATAAAATAGGCAATTTAAAATTGCAATTTGTAACCTTTCAGTTGCATAGACAGACATAAAATACCACAATAACTGCCCCTCATTCACCAGAATACCATGTCAGGGACATAACAATAGTAAACAAACAACCATACACTGGTTGGAGTGTAGCAAAAGGTATGCAAAGGATTTGAGAGCTCATCAAGAATAAAAATTCTTATAAATGGTGAGTTACTTATTATTAACCTGTTGCAACTGTTATTGTAACTTTAGGTTTAGAACCTTACCTCGATTGGCTGCCTTCTTTACCAGGCGCAGGGCTGGGACTCTTACTGCGACTCGCACTTGACCCACTATCAGAATCTGAGCCTGAATCTGTGTCTGGAAAAAGCAAAATTATGTTAATGTTTACATGACAGTATCACAAGAATGAAAAGGCAATTTATATTATCACTACAATAATAACGTCTGTCTAAACTAGTTGTTTACATTTACAACATTAATTTAGTTGAACTAATAGTAAATATTCAGATTAAATACCATGAAAGTTGTAATACCAGTCCGTATCCAACTGAATTTTGGATGACTTTTCACGTACTTACCATCTAATGAATTCTTCACTATTGGCGCCATTTTATGAGCCAAGTGTAAATAATACTAATGTAATTTACTTAGTGTGTAAACATTAATTGAGCTATATTTAGCAAAATGTTCAATGAAAAATAGTAAGTTACACAAATAACAAATAGGTTATGATGCCAACGATAGTAACGTCAAACAATACATAATGACATTGACAACGACGACCACAGATGACAAAAACGAATTGTTAACTTTTTTAAAGCAGTACGGAATACCAGGTTATTTAGTAGGGTAGGTAGGGTGAGTAAGACTCGCTTTGAATTCATTTGCCGATGTGAAATCTTTTACAACCTAATTGTACTACTTGTTATTAAAACAAATGGTAATTTGGTTGATATTTTGTTAATAACTAGGTAACATAACATTTACAAACAAAATATTACAACCAATTCTAATGTAATAATGAACCTAAAATCTATAATTTTCTTTTTTTTTGCTTTACGTCGACGGGTGCGTTTACAAATAAATAATTTCATATAAATATTGCCAGAATCGGAACAAAAATTTTTGGCTCACACAAAGGATTGCACCGAGCAGGAATCGAACCCGTGACATGACGACACGATTACTCTCACTGCCGTATAGTCGAAGTAATGCACAAGCACAAGAGACGAAACCTAAACTCGCTCCTAGCTTAATTAATTACAAAAATTACGGACGAAAACCGGATGTTTTCATTTTCGTACACTATCTTCACCCCTATTTGCTTATTTTACATAAGTGTTAGCACTTATTTCACTTATTTAGTGCAATTCCATGTATAGTAAATAGTTCATTACCCAATTCGCAGGTGATATTTATTTTATGAACACTCAGATTTCATCCCTCGCCCTCGGCTACGACCCTCGGGGGAGCAATAGACTTGGTCTATTTATATCCGGAATGAGACGGTCATTCATGTCGCTATGTCTGTTTCATTTCACGGGTTTTTTTCTTATGATTGTAGATTTTTTACACTTTTATTTTATTTTTTTATTTATTTGGGAAAATTAACAATTCCACACTACAATAATACAGTATAACAAATATCAAAGTATATGTAGAATAAATGTATAACCAACGACATTCTCCACAGAATACAAAAAAGCAGATAAAAGAAGTCGTACAATTTAGGTGGGCACACTACATACAATTGTAGACTGACAAAGATTTCAAAGGCTCTTAACAATATCGCTCTTAATCGGAAATTGTATTCGGTAACAATAGAGACACTAGACATTCTGATACCCTCTACTTCTGTTGTTTTTCTCTGTACTGATTACAGGAAAAAAATATCGGTATTTAAAAAAAAATTATACGGGGCCCTGTCAAGCTATACGCTACGCCACTGCGAATAATACTGACCGTGGTTGCATTTTGCAATCCTCTCACTTTGTAGCATTTACAATTTGCATACGACATTAATTTATCTCACGTCGCTTGCACTTGGAAATCCCAACTTATGCTATAAAAATGCGAAAGTGAATTTGTTTGTAAGTACCTAAGTACCTCTTTACACTATTTTATTTACTTAAGAAATCGTCTTCAAATCATAGGCATAGGCGTAGCCGTTATTCTTTAAAGCATAGGCCAAGTAGTTGCGAAGCAGTAAAAAAATAAAATAACATCACGCCTTTTTTATCCTTGAAGGTGTAGGCAGAGGTGCACATTAGGGCACTTAGTGCCACTGCAATGTAACACCCAATTTTCACTATTTTTCGCCATGTAATAGGGCGTGAGCCTATTGCTATATACTCGGCACAATTCTAGACTCCATGCTACTACTGATAATTAAAAAAAAGCAGTTAAACTTTTCCCGACCCGGGAATCGAACCCGAGACCCCTTGCCCACCGAGGCGGCTAGAAAAAACTAGTAAGAAATAAATAAGTACCTACATGAGGCGAGTAGAGTGACTGTTATTTTTAAAACAGTACTATCATTCTCAGGAATAGCTACCTGAGAATTTTGAGAACAGATTCAAAACCTCGTGTTCGGTATTCACTATTGCGACCACACGACTATACTATAAGTAACAAGCCTTTTTATAATAACCATAGTATAAAGAAAAGGGAAGTAGGTTATCTTCATACAAATGCACCGCGCGAGGCTTATATGTGTGCGCCATAGTATCTATGCGTTTTCTTTATAACTACTATGTAATAACTATCGTGAGACATACCTACTAAATTAACTAAAATAGAGAATTACTCACGTGGTTCGAAACTAGTAGAGCTTTTCTCAGTATATTCACGTGAGTAACCCGCGATTTTAGTTAACAAACCTTTTTGTGTACCATCATTTATTGATTCCGTTTACTACCTCTATAATATGATAATGATAGGTTCTATTCCTTTTTGGAATACCTAATTGATTTATTTATATAAGTAGGTACAGTTAAAAATAATTCACTAATCGGAACTGACTCGGAAGTAAATAGACATTATCAAGTGAGGAGGAAACCATTGTACACACGGCAACACATCAATCTATACAAAACCAGTTTATCCTGGCGTTGCGTCGCATCATCGTTCCGCACATTTAACGTTCAGTTTATACTGGTTATGTAAAGCTCGATGTGTAGCCGTGTGTACATTATCAGTAATTTACTTATAACATATATCTAACCATACCTATTTACTTAACAAACAGTTTGTTCTCGATGTTATTAAGTACCTACCTATATTTCTTAATATCACAAATGACAATCATCTAAAATTAAAGTTTGTGTAAATTTCGATTCTAAACGTTAAGTTTTTCAGTTAATTAAAATCTTTGGTAAGTAAACCAAGTTCAAACTCCCAGTCACTATCTCACAATCCCATCGAACTCACATCACTTCTTATCAAACTACAAGCTTTCTCTTTCTAACAATAAGAAGTAAGAAAGGGACAAAATATCCCAAAAACAGGCGCCATTTTCAAGGGTAAGGTACCCAAGTGGAGCATGCCTACATGTACGCATCTGTTCGAAGTTTGAATGGGGGAATGAATGGAAGTTTTTTCATTGTACTTGTTTAGTTGAACGATGGCTGCGGTGGGGGACGTTTGTGCCGGCTTGCTGCGACACAAACAAATTTTATTACGCGAATTATGCGATACAAATATTTTAGACGTGTTGGTTAAGAAAGGAATACTTAATTTGAATGAGTTCGAAATAATAACGGGTGCAAATGACAGTGATAAGTGTAATTACTTTATTGAGATTGTTAGTAAACAAAGCGGTGTGAAGTTAAATGATTTGTGTGTAGTTCTAAGCAAGGAATGTCCGAAACTATCGAAGGAGCTTATGAACGACAGACATAGGTTCATTGTCAATGGTGAGTGACTATTTTACTGATAAGATTGGAATTTTTCGAGCGTAATAATCAATCGTTACTCATGGACTCATGGTAAAGTTACAGCTGCGCTTGCGAAGGATTTTGCATGATTTAGTGAGTAATAATAACAATTAAATCTTTATGCATTAAGCAAAATAACCACGTAGATGCCTATTTATTTATTAGTCCTTTTCTTCTTTCAAAAGTGTATGCAGTCATGTACCTAACTCATTTGTATGTGAGGCTGGTAGATAAAGGTCCTACACTATTTTTCTTTATTAGCACAGGTCTGGTAATTTTACTTATGTAGCTCTAGTAGGTAGTACTAATTAGGTAATTACAGAGCACAAGGCGGGTAGGTACCTGCTCCTTTTCTTATATTTATCACATTCAATTGAAGTTGTAGGTACTTAGAAATAGGTTTATTTCATTCATTTATTCTGCTGTTTTGTGTTTAAGGTAGGTTCGTATAATTAGTTATTAAATCATTAATTTTTATGTACAAATAGTCGTATCTTACCTACGTATCATACAAATTAATTACAATAAGTTGGTAGGTAGGTGCCTTTTAACAAGGAAGCAATTTGACTTACCTACTTTTATTTTGGCCTCTAATAATTATATCTATTTGCGTAAGTAGGTAGATACAAATACAACCTACTATTATAAAGTGCCTGCTATAACTTTATTCTTATTTTATAATTTTTGCTTTAGTTAGTTATCTTTGATGTTTCGGATTAGGGACCTACTTCCTGAGCGTTAATAAATGAGGTCCCTTAAAAATGCCTTGATAGGTATTTTGTAAATAGTCAAAGTTATACCGTTAACGGAAGCAGAGATAAGAAGTTAAAAACTAACAACGGAATGCAAAAAAAGTTAAAAACATCTCTATGATACCGACCTCTTTGTTTAACATTCGGACAAAAATCTCGGCCAGCAACTCGAGTAAGTGCTAAGACTAGTCATTGTCACATAATCACCTAACATAAAAACTTATCGAGGTTACGCTAAACACCAAATAAAATACCTACTTACCTGACCATTATTTCAAACGGTAAAAGTGAGTAAGCGCAAAATATAGGCACCTAGCTACCCAAAGAAATAGCTACTGCGCACGAAACGGCAATTCGAAACAGATTGAAAAATTGCATGATCAACGACCAAAAAGGGGAGAAGAGAATCGTTGGAGACCATTATTTAAACTTTACAAAGATAAATTACACATTTATATCTATCCTTGTATCTTTTCACCGAGACTTTAAGGCCGAAAATCGCTTGAAATATTTGATGGGACAGTATGCGGGTGTGTTCGGAAATTGACCCCGCCTGTGTTATGGGAATCAATCCACTATTGAGCTCCTGGTCATTGATGTGATTCAAATGAAACCACAATTTATTGCATGGTCGTAAAGGTAATTATTGTTGATGTCTATGTCCTCTGACGTGTTTTTTGTTGCCCATTATGTAACTAGTTACCTTTGATGATGAGTAGATACTTAGCTACATTACTTATCTACGTACTAACTGACATTAGGTACAACTTGCTAAGTAAAGTGCAAATAACTACAGTCAATTATTAAGGGAGTACCGACTCCCTTAAAGAAAGCTCCCTCAGCCAATGAAAATTACGTTTAATTTCGCAAAGAAGAATAACTAGATGTCGTCCAGAAAAATGTAAGAGCATTTGATTTAAATGCACCATACATTAATTAGGTAAAAAAAATATTATGTTTTCGGCATACTCACGTAATTATTTGACGAGGAACTCGACTAGTTTCAAGCCGTGCTAGAGGCTCATATTCATGAGCAGCATTTCGCGACGCGCTGCGCGACAGTCGCCGCGTAAGCCGAAAACATAATAATTTGTTTAGTATGTCTCACGAAAGTTATAATACAAATATTAATTAGGTAGTCATAATTAAGGTTTTCATTGTTCATATTCAACCGAATGATAAATTGATCAGACTAGTTAATGCGTGACTACAGGCACTACAGCCCAAGGATACCATAATATTACGTCAGTAAGGTGACTAATAAAAAAATGATCTTCGCTGATTTATGACCACATTGCCAAGATACCAACTACACCAAAAATGGCTGATTGTGACTCATAAAATTTAAAGTTTAATTGGCCCTTATGACGGAGGCAGGTGACATGATAATTTGGCACAATGTTGTCGACAAGTGTAGTTATAAGACATGCGGTAATGGCAGTATGGTCAAGAATAATATCGGTACTATCTCATAAGCAGGCATCTGTATTTGCAGTCAGTGGACTGGCTGCTACACCAAATTTGATCAATTTTGGTGTAGTTATTTAGTGGTTTAAGCGTAAAAACTTTGTAGACAGACTGACACTTTCAATTCTCACAATTTAAAATAGGATAAAATAGGATGTGGAACTTAGTTTATACTAAAATATGTATGTACTCGATGTTTTTACACGTGCTAGAACTTCTTGGAAACCCTATCGTATCCATATTGATTCCTGTTTTTTAAGGGTCACTAAAAAGGGTCCCTTGATCCTATTTAAGCCCCAGTGCCATTTTGTAGGTGATCAATTATTTAGGGCAATCACTAGGAGTTCTCGTTTAGCAGTAATAGGGTCGTCTATAGCCCTGTGAAATGCAAAAGGGCAGAAAGGTACAGTAGGTCGGTTTGTCTTTCTCAATTCTTTCTGAGTTTTATCTATTTTTAGACTGTTTTTTCGTTTGGCCCCGTACCTACTGTTTATCAAGCAATTAACTATGTGCTATGCACATGAAGTTAACCCATTTTGTCAAATTTCTTCGTTTAGTTTGTAACATTAACTATTTCAAAATTATAGAATTAAAAATCAGGTAATACAAGATTTGTTGACGTAAAAATGCCATGTGATTTTATGGGCGTAAAACCGATAGTGATTGGTGAAATTAATGAAATTTTAAACTAGCTACCTAACTGATACGGTATTTCTATTGGTGATGGCCTTGAACTGTTGTAACTTGGTAAGAGTTTATTATTAACTGCAGCTGTATTGCAATCATACCTCATTTTATAGGCACCATCATAATCATGAGCTCACTTCTATCCATTCTTGGACATAGACCTCTCCAATAGATAGCCACGGAGCTCGATCTTCAGTTCTTTGCATCCAACCACTGGATCTTATACTCCTATACTAATATTATAAAGCTGAAGAGTTTGTTTTTTTGTTTGTTTGAACGCGCTAATCACCGTAACTACAAGTCTGATTTGAACAATTCTTTTTGTGTTGGATAGCGCATTTATCGAGAATGGCTACAGGCTATAAAACATCACGCTACGACCAATAGGAGCTGAGAAGAGCGTGTGAAAACGCGCGGAAGTAGCTAGTTTATTTATAAAGGTATGTTTAAGGGGTATATTTCCTTAACTCACTCAGCGAGGCTCTTCCCAAAGGAGAACAATTGTTCACCATTTAACCGAATCCAGCAAAATGTTTATTAGATCACTCTTGGCGCTTGTCCAGATTAGTTTATTTCTGACAATTTCGGAAATGAAAAACTCAATAGGAATTTGTGTTTTGTTCCCAAAATTCTCTTTTGAATTCACGTTTCCGCTCTATTACTAGAGCCAATGTGATTTCTATACCCAGTTACTAACCAAACTTTGCCTATTATTTGTTACCTATTCCTTGAAAGATTAAAATACTTAAGAAAGGAGCATCCACTTTCCATCGATTGTTAGGAATCTCATGAAAATATTCGGCAAACTTGAAATTAGTACCTAACTTGTCCGACACGGAAATCTAACCCGAGTTCCATTGCTCATCAGTCGCGCTTACACCCACATGATCAACGATTTCTAAACAAATATCCAAGTACTACAAATACCAATATCTGTAAAGGCTGATATGATACTTACATCGGTACCCATTTGAACTTGAAACAAAATCCGACAGCTATTAGTTCCAAGAAACAGAAGGTAGGTACCACATTCACTTATTTCTCAGAAGTTGGTACAAGGTGTAAATCGATCACAAAAAAGTGTGTGTTGTGTGTGTGTGTGTCGTATCGGATAAATTACAATGCAATACCATGTATCGTATGAAGATGGGAAGAATTTAAAATTGGAACACACTTGTGTACAGCACATCAAAGTATAAATTTCTTTATTCGATTTTAAACTATAAATCTAAAGAATTAGGCTGAAAATCTATTGAAGAAGTTCATAAGTTTCTTGATGTGCAATCGTCAGCTTAGTTTGATAGTTAATTTCGTCTAAAACAAAATTGGGATAGAAACTCCGAGATAAGTACATGACAGTTTAAACACTTGAATGGAATATCATGTAGGAGAAGCAGATTAGAGTCTTATAGTAATATGAATAAAGTATTAATTTAAAAGAAGTTTTTATATAACATTGTAATAGCTATTCACAATTGTATAGATCAATCCTTCCTAAGCTTACTATGTGTCAATGTGCCTTGGTGCTCGGAATAACTTAACGTGGTATGACTCCTTCTCAGAGAACAAATTATTCTCGGTTGACAGTTGTTACACTAACATTATCGTCAGTTGAAATTCAGAAGCTTTAAAATCCGACATTCCGACATCCGACAGTGGGTCTACATTACTGCATAGAATAGACTGCAGTCGATTCAGATCAAGACTAAGCTTCTTATCTAGCCAAAATCTCATTGAAAGAGTGTTAGGAACTAGCTAGATCTGAAAATAAAACAAATGTGGATAATCCAGAACTTTTTCCAGCCATCATAAAATAAATCATATCCCTAAAACATTCTGCAGGACCAATTTAATCAAACCGTTGGTACTTCAAACTTTTTGGCTTTGCAACCATACCATATGTGACTTGATTAGGTTTTTTGGCTAGAACGAGACTACGTGAGTCCTAGACTTTGATAAAATGTGGTCTTTAGTTCATGAGGCTTTTCTGTAACGATCTAGTTCTCTGGCAGGGAGCCAAACTGCAATCTTGTAGGACAAATAAGGAACCTTCTCTTTGTGTACCAAAATTATCTTTCATTCGTGATTTTCTTGTGTTAAATGGAATGGATGAAGACTAAAAACAGACTAATGTCGGAGTACTGATACGTTACTTAATTTTAAGTCGTGCTTAAATATCGTGCTGTCTCTATCATTTTACAAAGAAATTGTGGAGACAGAACTATAGTTAAGCGCGACTTAAAATTGAATAACGTTCCAGTATTCGGGCGTAAGTACCTAACTACTAAGTTATTATGATTTTAAGTTGTGAATTAAATGACTTTGTAGTTAGTGGGATACAAAGACGACCACTTTGGTACAGGATGCCTAAAGAAAAAATGGATAGATAGATAGGTTATAGATAGATTGTGTGAATAATTATTATGAAAGAGAATAGAATTTGTCACAGCATGCCTTCTAAAAAGGAAGAAGAATAAGGGTACCTATATAAAAAAAAGAATTGTATTGTAAAAGAAATGTAATAAGTTAATAACAAAATGATTTCGAAGTTCGTTCAAATAACATAAAGATTATTGTCCAATTAAGTATAACTTTGTCCAATAATAATTGCAATCGGGTTGTGTTACATGCAGTTATTAAACGAGTGACTTGTAAAGCGCAAAGTATTAGGTATTTATATATTTCCGCGCGGTTTCACTCGCTCTGATCGGTGCCTATTATTGGAGCATGATATTTTATAGCCTTCCTCGATAAATGGGCTATCCAACACAGAAATAATTTTTCAAATCGGACCAGTCGTTTCGGTGATAAGCGCGTTCAAACAAAAAAACAAACTCTTCAGCTTTATAATATTAGTATAGATTTTCTGCACTCCTCGATTTTTTGATCAAATAGCTAAACTTAGAGGACAAAACTACAAGTTTTTATTTACAAATCGTTGCGGAAATATTATAACATCGCAATTATCATAGTTCGTATCAGACGTAGTAAACCCATTAAAAAAACTGTATGCAAATTATTTATTATGGATATATTTAAGTGTGGGTAATTGCTGAATTGATGACGTTAGACGGTCAATAGAATTATGATAGGTAGATAAGAATGTTTTTAGATTAATCAATTGCCTTGGTTAAAATGGTCGTTTTTGTTTTATTAAAATAAATTAACTGAATTCGAACTACAACAAAACAATTTGTTTTGTCGTTTTTACTTAAGTACAAATCGTTTAATCCATCGTATTTTCAAAAAGATGTTCTGGTTCGAGACCTACCAACGGCAAGTACCAATGTGACTTTTCCGAGTTATATGTACTTACTTTCTAAGATTATTTAGACACCACTGACAATCGGTGAAGGAAAACATCGTGAGGAAACCTTTTTTTTTTGAGGTGGGAAATCTTCCAATGACTTCTCCCGCCCGGGTGAGGCGGGAGGGAGATCGTGAGGAAACCTGGACTTATAATTTATAATTATTATAAGAAAGAAATCGCCAACCCGCATTGAGCAAGCGTGGTGATTAATGCTCAAACCTTCGTGCGAGAAGAGCCTGTGCCCAGCAGTGGGCATTTATAGGCTGTTAATGAAAGGTCTAAAAAAATAAGACTCATCATTTCATTCGCAAGATATATAAGAATATACATTTTTAATAACTATCTTGATTATTAATGACATTAGGTTAACCGGGAACCTATTTGATTGGCTACAATAACTAAGAAATATCTTCATTTGAATTGTACAATTTACTTGACGTAAACATCTGATCGTTAATTACAATTATAATTGCTTCTTACGTAAGATCGAGATAATTTGTAGAATTATTTATTCATTCATTCAATGTTATGTTCTTTGTCGCGTCATTTGCTAAGAAAACCTTTATATTCTACTAAGTACAAGTACCTACTGTACATAGTTATGTCATGGATTTATAGGACCTTAATAACATGTTCATAGAGGTTATTTTTGCAAGTATTTTAACCTCTAGTGTCACGTTTCAGTGTCAAGGCTAAACCACTCTTATTGTCGTAGTCTGCAAGGTATATTAGAATTAAGAATAATTTATTTAGCAAAACAAAGGACAAGTATACCTATTATTTAACAGAAAGCGATAATGAATACATAGAAATCACAATCACAATTGCAAGGTAGACCAAAAAATACTAGTTTATAATGTATACATACAAGTTAACATAAGCAGTGGCATTTCTGTAGTATCAATAATACACAGCAACAGCAATCCTATAATACACCTTACAAACAAAAGTAATTTAACTCAGTAATTCACAAGACAATAAGTTTGATACCAAAAGTGTAATAAATGTCCACAGACGGTATACGTAGATTTTTTACTTTACCTCCCGTGCTAGTCAAAGACTGTGTTACGGCAAGGTAAGATTCTCGCTCGAACGATTTATTTTCAATCATGTAACGTAGAACATAAAGTACCCTTTTGCTTACAGCTTTGATTTTTCAACTACTAATAATTTTATAATAAGTAACAGCCACAAAGTATGAACAAATAGTACATGCAAAACTTTTAGACAAAAAATCTGGTGCGAAAAATTTAACTGGTGATCAGTACAAAATTAGTAACTGGCCAATATTTATGTGCAACTCATTTTTTGGTATGTACACAAAGCACCGCTAATTAGTTAGCGGCGCTACACATCGACACAACTATCATTTACACAATATACATGTGTGGGTAATTTCATATCAATAGATATGTATAGAAACATTCGTCTATCACACACATCTTGGTATTTAAAAATCATTTTTGTGTCGGTATACGCAATAATTTAGTAAACAAGTTTAAATAAAAACGAGGGTAAAGATAAAATTACTCATAACAAACTTTGAATAAATCGAAATCAAAAATAATGAACGATCGAGCTATACAATACCCATATAAATATAGTGCTTTCTCATTGTAATTTTATGTTACTGAATGATATAAAATATTTCGATGATCTCATCTACAGCGCGCTTGGCGCAATGGTTATCGCCTCCAATTGTCAAGTAAAGTGCCGCCGGATCGATTCCAACATTCACATGTTGTTTTAGAATTAAACTGTCAAATACCAAGCGGTCACCGGTACCGCGACCTATTGTTCTTTAATTGTGTCTATAAAACCGGTACTCGACGAGTTAATTTATCAAATATTTGAAATTTGAAATAGAAACAATTAAATCTTTTCTTTTTTTTCCTTTCCTATTGTTCTAAATCTTATGTTAATTTTAATAGTAAATACTTTAGATTTATTTATACCTATAATATCTTTTATTTATATTTTAGTTCTAGTTATTTATTATTTAGAATAATCTCATTTGCTTCATGCATTTCAACCAACTTAAATAAGATAAAAACAGTAAAAAAGTAATTAACTGTGATTTCTTAATGGTTCGATACCTGAGTATATTTGCAATGTTTGTGGCGACCATAGAAATCTCGAGTCATTTTATTTTACACGCTTATGAAGTAACTACCGACTATTTAAAACTGTTTTTCAAATCACCCGACTTACAAAATAATTGCGTTCTTAGTTGTCAATTTATGAGGATTTCATAGTTTATTGCTACACTACTTATATTCGTGTGCAAAGTTATTTTTATTTTTACAAGATGTTCCAACACCTATCAACATTTAAAAAGGCTGAAACCATTGTTTTGCATGAGCAAAACATAACTAACAATAACTGAAATAGCAAGGCGTTTAATGATATCGGTGAGTAAATAAGATACTACGTTGATATTCTAAATAATATTTATTTCATTTTGTAACTCGACACACCTATCAATTTTTGCACTAGAATAAAATAATTATTGCAACTTATTATGAAGTTCAATATTATAAAGATATATTAATAATTTATTATTAATTGTATTGTAACTTGACTTGTTTTTGTTAGGAGTGTTTCTTTAAAACATATCTGGTTAGGGATTTTTATTCCTTACGCCACTACTTAATTATAAATTATTATTCTAACATTGTGTTTACTTATATTTTAAATACTTATTTGTTTGGTATCAACAGAGGAGATCCATGCAGTTATGGGTGCACAGATATGCGGAGACCGGTGACGTTAAACATCGTCGACGTGGGCCTAAACCAAAGGCAAATTCATCGGCTCGGCACTACGACATCGTAGCCAGGCACATGGCTGATCCGTTCCTGCCAACCCGCACTACAGCGACAGCACTGAATGTTTTAATACAAACTGTACGGAGACACCTGCATTCTGGTTTAAGGTGCAGGAAGCCAGAGAAGAAAATATTGTTATCTGTGGTTCACCAGCAAAAGCGCTAAGAATTTGCTAAGGACTTTATTAATTTTGATTGGGCGAACAGTGTAATCATATTGAGCGACGAAAAGACTTTCAAGTCGGATAAGGATGGGCGTAAAATATTGTGAAGAAAAGATGGAGAAAGGTATACGAATTGCAACCTTCTGCCTTGTAGGATCAGTGATTGTATTGATTTCGGAATCAATTATTGAGCCTGTCAAACTCTGCCTTTATTAAAATTAACATAAAATAATGTTTAATTTTTTTAAGAATATTAAAATGCTGTCTAGAACATACGGTGAAGTGATGTTATTGTTTTGTGGTTAGAAATTGTCATAATTTCTTTCTATTCAACATGTTTATTCACTTCACTTTAATTTTTCATTAACAAATTTATTTAACTGCTTTCGAACTTGATTGACATATTATATTTACGCCCATCTTCAATTAATTTAAAGTTTCCCTGATTCTAAAGGTCATGAAAGTTAAAATCGTTCCATAGCATTCGTCACATTCTTTTTACTATCATACAGCCCACTGAATATTGAACCTTATAACAACCGTCGTAAAATAGATAATTAATGGAAGTTCAAACGACAAAAAGTCGCCCATTTCAAGAAATATTATGTTGACAGTGTAATTTTTTACATGTTTTACTTGTTTATTACTGTAAAACTGTAATTTAATACATTATATATTAAATTACAAAAACAAGAATGTTGTATATTTGTTTATTACCTACTTAATAAAAAATGTTGCTGCCATCGTATTACCGCTGTACCGCATGATATTTCCCGATTCGACTATGAGGTTTATTGTCATATCTATTAATTATGATTTAAAGAACTTTAATCTTAACATGTGGTATATAATTAATTATTAGATATAAATATTGAATATAAAACAACATATTTGTATAATAAATAAATTAATTGTAATAAAAAATAGTATTGTTTTATTTACCAACTCATTTGCTTCTTTTATAGCCTGATATTTATATTTTATGACAAAAAACAAAAAAAAAATAAGAAAAATAACAAGGTAAAATAAAATTAACTTTTAGCTGGAATAGAACCCACATCATTGATCCTTGAAAGACGATAAAAGCGTGCTCATTAACCAATCGACCACGAGCACTACGATAATGACAGTGAAAATGTCGGGTCATATCAATGATTGTAAATAGTTTTAACCTTACCTATGCATTAAATTATAAAAATACGTATACCGACACAAGAATGAAAATACCAATGTGAACGTGGTGGACGAATATTTTTATATACAGTTATATGAAATTACGCACACATGTACACTGTGTAAATGACAGTTGTGTCGATGTGTAGCGCTGCAACTAATTAGCGGTGCTTTGTGTACCTTTGATATATGCGTAATGTATAGTTTTCCCACTCTGTAGTTATGTCCTTGTAAAGTGATGAGGAGTAAACATTTAAGTATTAACATTATTAATGTAAATGTAGATATTTTGAAGCATTTGGTACAAAATACAAAATAAAGAATAAAAAAATAAAAAATAAAAAATAAATAGATGAAATAAGAATAAACACTATATATTAAACAATAATAATGTATATACATATATACAATATATATTAAAAAAAATAATAAATAATAAATCTATATAGGTAGTTATGTATGATAAATAAAAATTTACTGGTATGAAGAATATGTATAAATAAATTAGTCTTGAGCTCATATTTTTATGAATTGTTCAGTCCGTTCATAGTCCATTTTACCGAGAAACTCATCCAGTGCCCTTCTGCAAGCATGTCTTGTCATATCTTTTAAGGGTTTTACTCTACTTATACGATTGTACAATAGTGGAGTATATGGACATTAAGTATTAAAGAATTATGTTTTTTGTCAACTTTTATGTGTTATTTACTTTATTGTTATACATATAGGTACCATTAGTCAAGTAATAACAAGAAACGCACTATTTCAGGCGATTTCAAACCGTAAATAAATTCCTACCCATACATCCCCAAGCGGTCACCGGTGACCGCTCGCCACTAACTACATTATAGACCTTATTTCCAATATTTAGAGACTACTTTTGTATGAAAAAATTTAGGGGATGAATTTCAACGGGTTAATTACACGCACAATTTTATTAACACTACAACTATTTATTTATGAGGAAGGCTCTTTGTGAGGAAAAATAAGTTATAAGTACGGGTAACTTGTTATAATATTAAGATTACCAATCCAATCTCAATAAATCATCTCTTGGTAAGGTGCAGACAGAATTTTATATGGAACTTAGATTTGTAAAATTCTGCCTTAGAGCCGATTTTTAAAACATCAGTTAATCCTTAATTATAGAATAAAATTGACAGTTTTTAGTAAGATTTGCCAAATATTCAAATTTATTCTTCAGTTAAAATTGATCGGGCGTTGGAAATATCGGCCCTTAGTTGCCATATCTATTGACAGATAAATAAATTGTTCAGCCTGGTTTCGCGCATCAAGTTAAATAATTTTACATCAATCCAATGGTTAGAGGTATAAACTTAACAAAACCCTTATTGCATAATCTTAGATTGTAATAATGATTAGTGTTAATAATAGATATTACATGGGTGTAACAGAGGCGTATGTATTTCTTACTTATGTTCAAATAACTATGTTGTAATAAACATAAGTGTGGGAGAGCCATGCTTTGGCACGAATGGGTCGGCTCGACCGGAGTGATACCACGGCCTCACAGAAAACCGACGTGAAGCAACGCTTGCGTTGTGTTTCGTCGTATGAGTGAGGTTACCGAAGGCCCAATTACCCTCCCCTTTCCCAATCTCCCCAATTCCTGAAACCCCAACGATCCTCAAACTCCTAATCCCCAAAAGGCCTCTGGTGTTCCAGGTGTCCATGGGCGACGCCGATTGCTTACCATCAGGTGATCGGTCTGCTCGTTTACCGGCTTATGCCATAAAAAAATACAGATTCCTAAGAAACATTTGTAATGAAGAAGATACTCAGGAACTACAAATATGTGTGTAATAAATTATTATGCCTCTAATTACCAGCTCAGGAAATATACATAACTATTTATTGTCACATTCAAGTAAATATTTGTAACCTTTTTGACGAGCATGTGCCATTTTAACTCATTGACATTTATCGTGTTAAGAAAATGTCTTGCTAGAGTTATTTCAGAAACTAGAAAACAAAAAAGTTACTTGTATCCGTACTTCATTCTTCCAGAAGTAATAAAATGACAAAATGTTAGTTCTAATGACCTTACACCAATCGATTTGACATTTAATTGTCACAGCGAAATGTCGCGTCCATAATTGATTGCAACAATAGCGGTTTTTGGACTAATGGACTTTTTTAAAATGGAAAAGACGATAAGTATTGCTCGACACGTGCTCTCTGCACCTGTCGGTCGACTAAAGATGCAAATGTTTGATATTTACGAGAGCAGATGTTTCTTTCTGTGCCGATGCAATATTGGCGCGCTAAAATTATTATGGCGAACATCAGCTGTCAAATTGGTCGGCGCCATGTTGCTTTTCTGTATTTTTTTTTCTTTTGATTGCTACAGTCGCTTGTTTAGGGTGTATGTGTATGGTGTATTATGCTTGTCTATTTTTTGTGTAATGTGCAATACCGTATCAGATAGCGTGTGTCAAAAATTGATGCAAAAAATGTGAGCATCGTTGTTCTTAACCACAATTGAAAGTTCTTAGTTATCCAGAGATTTTTGTATGATAGGGCAATTTTTGTTTTTGGAATCAGGTCAAATATTATCCATGGGACTTCAAGGATTTCGTAATAAGAGGGGTCAAAGGCCGGCCAACCCCGTGGGCCATTGAGTAGAAGGCGGTTACAACTCCATTGCTCACAGGGTGTGACGGTTCGTGTGAACTTACCATGGGAAACATCTTCAAACGACTTATTATCAACTTTTTGTTAAAGTTTGAATAGAATGTGTTCCTAGTGTTGTATCTTTCGAGTAGATAGTTATTATACTTCCTTGGTAAATGGTTAATCACTGCCTGTTTTATAACGATATAATAGCATTTCATAAAAGTACATCGTTAGCCGAGTGCGACTGCCTCGTTGGCCGAATGGTTGCAAGTGCGACTGCCGGGCAAGCGGTCTCGGGTTCTATTCCCGGGTCGGGCAAAGTATTACTGGGTTTTTTTTTTTAAATCTCAGTCGTAGCACGGAGCCCGGAAATGTGCCCGGTATATGGCAATAGGCTCACCCCCTATTACATGGGACTCATAGCATAAATAGTGAAAAGTGGGTGTTACATTGTACAGTGGCATTAATCTGTCAAACACCAAGCGGTCACCGGTGACCGCGACCTATTGTTCTTTAATTGTGTCTATAAAACCGGTACTCGACGAGTTAAGTGCCGAAATGTGCACCTCTGCCTACGCCTTCGGAGATAAAAAGGCGTGATGTTATGTTATTTTAAAAGTACATGTAACTATGTAAAAGTTTACCTTTTTTGTTCATGTTAGGCGATTTTTGTAACGGTTTAAGTTGTGGTTCACATGTTCAGTACCATATCCAATAGGTACTGAACATAGAACATAGAGACCTAACTAGGTCTCTCACTTTTCTAAAAACTCCGTTATAATTACAACTCACTCAATTTTTTAGGCTATTGGTTTTCTAAAGCAAAAGGGATTTTCTCTTTCACCTCAGATACATGATTAACCTTCGACAACAGGTTTTAATCTTTACTTAACAAAACCAACGTCCTTTTAGAAATCGACTAAACTAAGTAATCTGTGGTTGGGCAACGACAAGAAATCTTAACCACAAATCTAAGAAACACTGCAATTGATTTTTTAAATAAAATGTCTTTTTAAAATAATTTAGGTTAAAGCAATTCTTCTTTTCTCTAATTTGTTTATGGGTTGCAGAGTAACAATTACCTGATTTTTTTGTGAGACAAGTGCCCTATTCTTTACATCTAACTGGTTTTCAAAAATTGATGTATCCTAAAATTTGCAACGCCTGAAAAAGGTCGTTAGGCTGTGCCTGTTATTTAATTTAAGACCAGTATGTATTACCTTAACATGCAAATAAAGACTGAGTTTGAGTATGAATACTATACCACCTTCTTGAGTGGAGTTCATATATGTTGGTATATAGCCCACTGTTATCTAAACGATATTGTTTTGTTTTCGACAAAAACGCGAACGAAGTCGCGGGCACAGCTAGTTATAAATAAATAGACTTAACATTGGTCCTGGTTTCGAGATCTCGTTCTTGGAATATGACCACCTTAACTAATGTCAATATTTTTCATCATCATCAGAAGCCATTTCTTTGTTTACTAAATTCCCAACGATTCTTTTTAAAAACAAAACGCGAGGCACAACAAAAACCATTCTCTTATTTTTAGACTAGCCCTCTAATCGATTTTCAATGGTAAGACAAATCGATCAATCTATTCGATGTGATTGCAGAAATTCCTACACCATAAAACGCCATTGGTTATGGTGTTGATAAGTCTACGTGCATAACAAGGATCAATGACCGACAGCTATCAGATTTAAAAATAATGTTCAATTACTGAAACGATATTTACTTGAAACGCTCGGCCGTGCATATCCAACTAGAGTGGGGATACGTGATTTAGTATTTAGTTGGATCATAGATAAAATCGACTAAGGTGAACATTAATTTATTTTTAAATACGGAACAAGCTATAAAGTTTATTAATAATAGATTTTTGTTTTAGTATCCGTCTTGAAAGTTTTAATTTAGTAAGTTTGGCTCTCTTAAACTCTGCCAATTTCGGATAGATGAGTTCGGGTGACCTACTTAACAGTCATGAATATGTATGCTACCACTGCTACTACTATCATCCGAGTTAGATCATTGAACACGACTGAGAAGAGAACATATGCGAAAAAATTAAGCTGAGGCCAATAGTTTTATTAAAGTCAAAGATGTCAATAATCAATACACTATTAATAACAAAGTCTTTAACTACCTCTGTCTCGTTGGCCAAGTGGTCACGGCAGTGTGACTGCCGGGCACGGGTTCTGGGGTTCGATTTCCGGGTCGGGCAAAGTTTTACCGGGTTTAAAAAAACACTAGTAGCACGGAGCCTGGAATTATGCCAAGTATATGGCAATAGGCCCACCCCCTATTACATGAGACTCATAACATGAAATAGTGAAAAGTGAGTGTTACATTGTACAGTGGTATTAACAACCATAATAGTAGGCGTGATATTATGTATGTTATGTGTCTTTAAATATTAGCCAAAAATATTGCCGACGAATAAGTGTCGTAATACAGCACTAGCCACAGTGCAGGTCATAAATAAACACCAAAATACAGATTAAAAACCAACAATTTGCGTTGTAACGAAACCATGACTGTAACCAACAGATTCTGATATTGTTTTCAATTAAACCAAACAGTTAATTAATGGTTAACGAGACTGTGTAACTTTTTCTGCTTCCAGCAATTAGTTTTGCGTCACACAGTCGAGTTTTACTTTTCTATTTTATTTTTTAAACGATCGAATCGGTTGCGACGTTTATCGTGTTGTTCAATTATGTTCGATCGCACACGTATTTTTTTTTTTTTTAAGGGGGGTTTTTAAGTTTACGTATAGAGTTATTGTTCCAGTTCTCGTTTTCTAGTTTTAATGTGTTACAAGTTATTGATATTGTTAGTGGTACGACTGCCTCGTTGGCCGAGTGGTCGCAAGTGGTTTCAAAAAAAATCTCAGTAGCGGCACGGAGTCTGGAAGTGTGCCCGGTATATGGCAATAGACTAACCCCTTATTACATGGGACTCATAACATAAATAGTGAAAAGTGGATCTTACATTGTACAGTGGCATTAAGTGCCTTAATGTGCCCCTCTGCATACCCTTTCAGGGATAAAAGGCGTGATGTTATGTTATAGTACCCACTTAAAATACCTAGTTGTTAGGAAAATAATTGAAAAGAAAGGTAGAATTCCTTCATAACAACAAATCCTACTCTTGAGTACATAGTATTTAAATATGGAGATTCACTTCTTTAAAGCTTTTCAGTTCTGAGATAGACACTGACTTCGTCAAAGAAAATAATAATTGCGCTCAAAACCTACCATTCAGTGAGAAACTAGATGAGTTTTCATTGTTTCATGACAGTAAATAAATCGATTTTACTTATAGCTTCTTGTTGTGTCTGTGGATTAACAAAAGCTGGTACAGACAATACTTGATTGCAGAAACTTCGAACGATACAGGGCCTTCGGGAAAAATGATTGGAATTTCCAGTTATCCAAATCCTCAACGGTAAAAACTTCATGACATAAAACTAACATAACATAAAATAACATCACGCCTTTTATCCCCGTAGGGGTAGGCAGAGGTGCACATTACGACACTTAATGTCACTGTACAATGTAACATCCACTTTTCACTATTTATATTACTGGTCTGTTACTAGTCCCATGTAATAAATGTAATATGGGGTGAGCCTATTGCCATACACCGGGCACAATTCCAGACTCCGTGTTACCACTGAGAATTTTTTAAAAACTCAGTAGTCTTTGCCGAACCCGAGACGCCTTGTCCGGCAGTCGCACTTGCGACCACTCGCCCAACGAGGCAGTCGGACATAAAATTCTTTATGTAAAGTTATGTTCTTGCATGACATTACATACAATTCCACGTACTAAATAGATATTTACTTATCGGTCCAACTTCTCACAAACATTAGCAAATTTCATACCGAACTAGTGGACGCGATAATAATTCTCATTGTGCCAGAAACGTTGATAATCGCACAAGTTTTGTCTATTTTGTTTCTAAGAATAAAGATAAAAGGTCAAGTGGAATGAAAATGGCAGAGGCCAAAGTGTGTTGTTTGTTCTTTTTGTTTTTCTTAGTTGTTACATTAATTAAAGGCTAGAGAGATAAAACTCATAATTCTTGGCCTTTTTAGCTGTCTCTGCATCTTGAGGTCATAAGTACAATGTCTGAACATTAGCTCTATAGTTCTAAGTAGTTAATGGTTCAGATTTATTACTAGTATCGTTGTTTGCTATTATCTTATTGCTACTTGATAGGTGTTACTTCTGGGCAAAGTTTTGCTCATGGGTGGCGTTTATTGTTAACTGGCTACTTTCGCGCGGTTTCATACGCTCTACTCATCCTATTGGTCGTAGCGTGATGTTTTATAGCCTATAGCCATCCTCGATAAATGCGCTATCCAACACAAAAATAATTATTCAAAGCAGACTTGTAGTTACGGAGATTAGCACGTTCAAACAAACAAACAAAAAAACAAACTCTTCTGCTTTATGTAATACATAGTATAAGATTATCATCAGATGATCCGTCTGGGGGATTGGGGGAGGTCTATTTTCAGCAGTGGACGTCCTATGGCTGATATGATGATGATCCGTCTGATCATTTCATTTGTCAAAAATGTATTCGTATCATAATTTACGCAATTTTTACCTGTGTTTTAATACTGTGAAAGAAAAATTAGAGCGTCATAGACGTACGTGTCTGATATATATGACGACTGCACGGTTGGTGCGGTGGCTGGGCAACCGGCTGCCGTGCAACGTGTCGCGGGTTCGATTCCCGCACGGAACAACACTTTGTGTGATCCACAAATTGTTGTTTCGGGTCATTGTGTACGTGAACTTGTATGTTTGTAAACGCACCCACGACACAGGAGAAAATCCTAATGTGGGGTAACGTTTAAAAAAAAAAACAAAAAAAAAAAATATAGGTGAGGTGCAGTTTGCAAAGAGAAATATGATTGTTCTTTTCTATAATTTGATTCTAAATTTCTTTATTTCCTTACAATTGAAGGTCAATCCAATTCTAGATTTTTAATGACTTTCTAAATTGCATCACTTAGAACTTAAAAGCAAAATTGTCTCCAAATGATAGCCTTGAAATTGATTCAGAATTTCAGGCTTTTAATCTCACTTGTTTAGAGTCTAGACAGTTTTAAATAATTTAAATTAACAAGCATGACATTGAAGTAATCACTGTAAAAGATTTAGAGTTCAAAATCACAATGTTTTGCTTTATCGTTGGGTGCTAGAGTCAAGAATATTCTTCAACCTTCATTTTGGAAGCTGTTCACAATTGGGATGATGACAGGATATGAAACTTAAAAATCTAATTAGTCCGTAAGTTAGGTAATTAAAAAATATTAGACATGTATTTTTTTATTTTGTCGTATAATAAAACAATACTTAGATAAAACGAATCAAAGTTTAGGAGTGGGGGCTAAAACGTCATTTCTACGTATAAAATGTAGGTACATAGAAGTGACGTCACGCGACATTTCAAATCAATATATCGTCGAAAGTATTCGTTTCTGTAAGAAAATAAAAAATACGTGTCTAATGATTTAAAATAATCTACCAGGCGGACATTAAAATAAAAATTAGGCATCTACTCTATTATAAGGTGACTTGATTTTTATTTGTAAGAAGGTCAAAGCGGTCAATGCCGGGGCCAAAGTTTGTACAAGTCTCGCTTTCAATATTATCGGAGTTATATTGAAAAAATACGGTTATTCCCTAATATAGTGGTGTTTGTAATGTCCTCTATCATAGTTCAAACTGACAGCTTTAATTTTCCCAACGACCAGTTGTTTACAATGCATTTAAATTTTAATGAAGCTGTCGCATCGCAAACAAACTCAATCTCGTTAGACGGTGGAAGTTTTTCGTTGCATTATTAATATGGATTTAATGCAATGGCTGTATTAGTATGGGAGGGTCATAGGACGAGAATGTGATAAATGTCGCAGGCCTAAAGATTTAGCTGCTACTTTTGCACTAAATAGATTTTTATTATAAATCTTTCCATGAAGTTTTTCTTTTTAGTCACTTATTTATATGTTGACAAACATATAAAATTTCGTGGGATTCCGAGGTCCAGCATCACAATTTTCATGAATTTCACAATGGATCATTGTCGAAGATTACACAATGCAGTTTACGTACACACACTTTATCGAGAAGGTGGTGTGATACAATTATGTTATTGCAATTTCTGCGGAATTGTTGCATCTCTTAATATTCCATGATATTATTATTATAATGAACAGTTGTGAACACACCGTCACAAGAATTTGTCATCGTTCAAAAACATGATGAGATGCTTTATTGTCTCTGTTGTTTACAGACATCCTAGTTTCTTCTTGTCGTTTCTTGTTGTAAAACATAATGTTTTGAACAGCTTATCACAGTCAACAGCATAGAACAGATACAGAACCCTTTTGCAGCTCTAGTGCTCCAAAATGAACTTCGTTCTCAACAAGATCTTAGTCTGTGAAAATTTAAAGCATTACCTAAAGGAAGTCTGACTTATGTGGTTAGAGAAAGAAAAATTGATGTCATATCAAAGTGGTATGCAAAAATCTGCCACGGCCTACAACTCAGTGCCAAATACCAAAGCGAAGTCAAGCATATTTACTAAATTAGTCCAATGAAGCTCAAATGGCCGGTGATTAGGTCACTAGCGGCGCCATGATTGTATTAATCAAATTAGCGAATTCTCTGCAACGTTTCAGCCTGTTATAATTGTTTATCTTGGACTTATGAAGATCTTCATCATTCGTCAATGACCCTGAAACGGAAAATGAATGCTTGGGTCATGAGGCCGTATAAGTGCACACATGGTTTTTTACAACTGGAGAACATTAGCTACGCTTTGATTGGATTTGTGTTTGTTTGACAATGGGTAAATTGAATAAGGTTAAATTAATTATTTCTTCGAGTTCCGAACACAACCAGGAAAACAACGGTAGTTAATAGATAGTCCGTAGATTTTTACTTTTGCTATTATCTGGTAAGTAAATCTACAATCTCGAAAGTCTATATGCCGATTTCAATAACTTATCTCAACCCAAAATCTGTGGATAAGGCGATCCTTACATACAACTAATGTCAAAAATCCACATTTTTGACATTAGTTGTACGGAGTTTCAGTCAAAAATCGATCATAAACCACAGAATTTGGGTTGAAATAGGTACCTCATTGAAAATGACAGTAAATTGTTTTTGTTTTCAAACAAAGATTGAAGTTGTCTTATTATGGAGGTGGAGGTCTTTAACGTCGAAAAAGAGAATAATTGCATTGCAACAAAATAAATAAAAATTGCTGCTACAAATTTGTGCTACAATCCTCTTTGTTCCAATCTCAAAAACAAAGAAACCGCACTGCAGTCAAATTGAAAATCGAAGAATTCACCCGCCATTTTCTGATCTCCGGCCATTCAACCGAATTAATTGCTGCACTCAATTGCAATTTAGTAAGACACCCTCGTTTCCTGGATTCTTGCTTTGTAGCTAATAGAACTAATGGTACTTGTGTTATACAGCCAGACATACAATCTAATGTTCATGAAGGTACTGTAGACCACTTAACGAAATTAAAAATAAAAGACTACGGTGTAATTTGTGGAGTTTTCGCACACATTGCAATTGCAGAGTTGTAAATGGGCAGCAATTTGATGGAATTTGTGTTGGAAGTTACATTTTAAGTTAATAATATTATACTAAATATGACACTTCATATTAACGTCGCGGAGAACCTAACGGGTTACCGGGGCTCCGGCTCGAAGTGCAGGAGAAGGAACGGGGTGGTTTTTAGTCAGTAAGAGTCTGACACTCCCTCCCGCCTCACCCAGGCAGGAGAAGTCATTAGATGATTATCCCCCTTAAAAAAAGTGTCATATTAACACTGTTTCATCTATACTCCTTATTTTGTCAACCAGTCACAAACTGAGTTCAACAAGAACCGGTGTTGTAACTAACAAAATTAATTTACAATTCCAAACACTTGGTTTCATGGAAGCTTCCGTTTTGCTTCTAACTATAATTACTATTATGTGTTCCACAAGTCTTTGTTTCACATAGAACTGATCCCACGTACCCGTGAACTTTGAAAAAGTAATCAGAACACAAAATGGGCCCAAGATCGAAGCACATTGTGTGGTAATTGAGATAATTATGTGATTTATCTGTTTTATAGTGGATGGGAATCTTTATCTTTTTCAATACTTTTTGTTGTACAAATTGACACAGCAACTTCTGAGAAGGACTAAATTTTTATTAAATAAAGAAATGGCCAATAGCTTTACTTATTGACCATAATGGTCAGCAATTGGCAACTTGTGATTGGTACTACACAACATAACATCACGCCTTTTATCCCCGATGGGGTAGACAGAGGTGCACATTACGGCACTTAATGCCACTGTACAATGTAACTCCCACTTTTCACTATTTATGTTATGAGTCCCATGTAATAGGGCACCCCCATATAGTCTATTGCCATATACCGGGCACAATTCCAGACTCAGTGCTACCACTGAGATTTTTTTTAAAACCCAGTAGTACTTTGCCCGACCATCATACTACAATCACACCCGAGTCCCCTTGCCCCGGCAGGCGCACTTGCGATCACTCAGCCAACAAGGCAGTCATTTGATTAGTATTATAAATATTTAATATTATGATGACGATGATTAAACAAATAGGTTACACGGAGTAAAGTTACAGGTTACACGGTCTAAATGTACCAATTGTTAGGCTTACAGCTTATTTGGCTTAGCACTTCAAACAAGTAAATGACTGTGTTATAACTTGAAAACTTAGTAACTATTGCTGCTGGCGACATCAGGTCTCATGTCGAAGTATGAAGAACATATTGTCATTTACTGGGCATTGACCTCAACTATAAGTAAGAAAGTCTGTACTAAACATTAGGTTGATGGACTTCATAAGTGAAAAGTTCAGGTAAAAGTTGGCAAAGGTTCGTACACACAATATTCCGATAGAATAGTGAAATCCATCAAAACTTTATTGGAATTTCTGATCGAAAAACTTTGAATGAAACTTCTTTAATCTTTTTAGGAACGTTTCAAGGGATTATAGAATTTAGCTACTCAGGGCTTTTAAAATTGGGATTATTATACAAGCCTTGATCTGCTCTTTAAAGTCTTGCATTGGTGACCTGCAGGTTAAGATGGGGTTGAATCCTGGCAAGCACCGCGATTTTTTTTTAAGGGATTAACCGGTAAACGATCTGACGGATCACCTGATGATAAGCAATCGGCGTCGCCCATGGACACCTGGAACACCAGAAGCGTTACAAGTGCGTTATCGGTCTTTTAGGATTAGGAATTTGAGGATTGTTGGGGATTCAAGGATTGGGAAAAAAGGGAGGGTAATTGGGCCTTCGGTAACCTCACTCACACGACGAAACACAACGCAAGCGTTATTTCACGTCGGTCTACTGTGAGGCCGTGGTATCACTCCGGTGGAGCCGACCCATTCATGCAGAGGCATGGCTCTCCCACACTTACTTTATTCCAAGTCATAAATAAATGTTACTACAATTTTCTTGGTTAATTTGAACATTGTGATATACGGTAAAGGAAAACATCTTGTTAAGTATGAAATAGCCAATTCTTCTTAAACAAACGTGGTAAGATTAATGTGTATTCCTTCTTTATAAGAAAGAGGCCTTTAACCAGTCGTAGCTGTTACAGACTGGTGTATTTAATACTTTAATCTCTTCCAACTCATTCCTACAGAACGGCTCCAGTATTTCATTAAAACATTTAAATATTCAAACCAATTAGACCACGTCAGACGACCTAATATTTTATTGAAGACCTGAAACGGGATTAATGAATGAATCCGTTTATCCGTCTGTGTTTGAACCTGAATTCAGCGTTTTGGGATTCAATACCGAACGGACTCTGAATGGACCTTTTTTATTGAACTAAAGCTGGGTGCGAAAGCTGCGACTTTTATTCGGCGATAAGAATTTGCGCGTGAATTTGTCGCAGGGCTCAGTTGGATATTGAGCGCTCAATTCTGAATAGAATGATCGTTCCCCAGTATTGGGTTCTTTTCTAAATGGTTCACTTTAGACTTCCAATTTTCACAAAACTAAGAAAAAGTATGTTTTTATTTAGTTTTGTATAACTGTGACTTCCATTATCTAATTGTATTTCACACATTTATTTTTATGGCGTATAATGTCGCATCGCATGCCCTTGTCAAAAAAATGTATTATCACATTTTTCACCTACCAACCTCTATTATGACGGACGACCCTTAATACTACATACATACATTAATTACTCCATGAATGAAAGGTGATAATTTACGATGGCACTAAGTAATTAATTAAAACTACAAAAAGGGAGACTGTCACGGTACAACAGTGGCACGACAATAAAACGGTCCGGTTTATAGCGACAGTCGCATAATGTCAGGGCGTGTATGGAATGCGTTATTTTTTAACGGCCCAGAAACATTATGGCGTAATATAATTTGTGGATGACCAGTGCAGAGGTACAACTTCATTTAGAATACTGGAGCTTAGTATGCATAATAATGCTTAGTATGCATATAAAACAATAAAATTGTTATGTTATATAACAGTTTTGTTATTTTCCTTAGGCTACGATGTTAACAATATCTATCGATCATGCTTTTGACTGGAATCCCTGGGTTGGATTATCTCTTTCAATTTCTATATTTGGTACCGAATTTTGCAATTATGTAAGTACACACGGCTACACATCGAACTTTACATAACCAGTATAAACTGGACGTTAATTGTGCGGAAAGATGATGCGACGCGACACCAGGATAAACTGGTTTTGTATAGATTGATGTGTGGCCGTGTGTACAACTATTCTTTACTAGATTGTCAACTTTATTACAAAACTACAGAATATAAAATCTCTTATTCGTGCAAAACTAAGCATTACGTACTATATTTACATCCATGAATATACGGAAAATATTTGCCGCGTAAAGTAAAAACCATAACTGTCGTATGTGTGCACTTACTTTGTATTATTAAACTTGACGTTTTGTGACGCGTCACATCATGGCCGCCATGACACCCCCTGTCAAATAGTGTGTGGGTAAATTGATAGGTTATGTTATATTCTAGTAGATTGAATTAACTTTGGAACAGTAATATCCGGAGTAAAGTGGGTAAATGTTTGTATTGATGTTCCCTGTTATTGTATCGTGCAGGATTTTGTATTGGGTATAAGTGGTTGAAGAAATTAATTTTGGTCTGATAGTTAATAAAATATTGTGTATACCTAACTAAATTTGGCTTATTAGGCCAGAATAATTAAGTTAATTAACTTTTTAAACAAATCAGCAACTAAAGTGTCATAAATGGTCTCATCTATAAATATTTCAATTCACAAGAAATCTCCTTATAATTCGTACAAAATCAATTAAATTATTTCGTGATATCGCCGCGACCGCGCACGCTGCTCATGAGGAAGAACCCCTCTGTAGTTCGAAACTAGTAGAACTTTTCTCAGTATATTCACGTGATTGCCTCATGGGCCGAGTGGTCGCAAGTGCGGCTGCCGGGCAAGGGGTCTCGGGTTCGATTCCCAAATCCGGCTAAGTATAACTGGGCTTTTCAAAAAATTTCACAGTAGTAGCACAGAGTCTGGAATTGTGCCCGGTATATGGCAATAGGCTCACCCCCTATTACATGGGACTCATAACATAAACAGTGAAAAGTGGGTGTTACATTGTACAGTAGCATAATGTACACCTCTGCCTACCCCTTCGGGGATAAAAGGCATGATGTTGTGTTATGTTATTCACGTGAGTAACCCGGGATTTTTAGTTAATTAGTATGTCTCACGAACACGATAGTTATTATAAAAACATCGTACAAACTCCTATATTTTGTACTGTTTGACAAGGTTTAGGGTTCATTGCGAGAAACCTTTTTGGGTTTTACAGAATGTTCCTTGAACAAACTCGAGGATTCATGAATAGCGGCTTTGTTAGGGAACTTATAAAAAGAAATATCGACTGGCAATAGGTACATTTTATCCCAGCGTATACAAACAAGGAGATGAAGGTAAGGTGGCATTGACCTTTCATCTCTGATCATGTCGCTGATAAATAATGGTACTTAGGACTTTAGTATTAAGGTCCGTTTATCTTTAGCCATTATATTTGTAATGGTGTTTAAATCATTTTGTTGTTAATAATTTTTTTTGAGCCTATGAAGCGTTCCCGTTGTTCTTCAATTGTGATGACTAGTCACCAAGTTACTAGTGACAGTCATGACATATTAGTCGCGGTAATAATAAATTCCTCATCAAATGAAGATTTTTTTTTTATGACGGTGAGAATACCTACAAGAGACGCCTGGCTTGTGGGATTTTCTACCTCACCAAAACCACCCCGGTGGCCACTCTCAACACCTGTAGGCAAGTACCGGGTCCTCTAAAAGAGATCTGCTCCGGAGTTCCCACGGTGCAGCGCCTATTATGGCACATCCCTATGGAGACGGGTGTCTCCTTTAAGTTTCGCTGTGCTCGGCACGTGACCACTGTGCCACCGTCTTCCCTGAGACCACTGGGTGGGCACCACCTAATGAGACCTAGCTTAGCATGAGTTTTCACTTGCAACCTGGACATTAGAAGTAAAATTATTGGCATAACTAACTATACATGGATAAAAATAACGGTTTACTGTATACTGAGTAAAGCTACTAGTTTCGAGTCACATAGGGACTCTTCCTCATGCAACGTGCGCCTTCATAACGACTTCAAGCAGGCTACTCCATTATTTTTAGTTAGTTGGATACTTTCCTTAATCAAAAATAAGTTATTTCGACTGTTAAATACAATAAAATTTAAAAAATAATCACACTTTCTGTTCAATAATCTAATTGATTTTATGTCCAACTTAATTCTAGAATTTTTCCAGCAATTTTTTTCGAAATAAGTAGGTATGCTGTTTGACGCTAAAAAAACGTGACGTCACAATATCCAATCTCATACAAAAATTCATTATTCATTAAAAACTGTCGTTTTTGACAGTTCTTTAGCAAAAAAGTATTGAATTTGACTAGTTGGCAAGTACCTAATTCAGTATATCTCACTACAGACAGATATTATAAGAAAAAAAATACATAAACATTCTGAGCATTTAGCTATGCATATTGGTAACTGTTCGTTTATTACTACAGACTTTACTGTAGACGTACATTTTGTCGCGGAGAACCTAACGGGTTACCGGGGCTCCGGCTCGACGTGCAGGAGAAGGAACGGGGTGGTTTTTAGTCAGTAAGAGTCTGACACTCCCTCCCGCCTCACCCAGGCAGGAGCAGTCATTCGATGATTTTCCCCCTTAAAAAAAAGACGTACATTTTGGATACAGTTTAGGACTAAAACTGAAACATGAAGAGTAATGCACACAAACAAACTTATGTAATGGCTCCTATAGATAGATTTAGTATCCAAGAGCAGACACTTGTGTTCAATGTCAGATAAAGGATGTTGTGGTCACTGCATAACGATGGTAACTACCATTGTTATAGAACTCATTTAGAACTCGTTAGTTTGAACAGAAAATTGTAACATTAAGGGCTTAGTGATTAAAAAAAAGGTTAAGGATCAGGGAAATATTTGTTACAATTCTTAAAATGATCGAGATAAAAGGTGCCCGGGCATTTCTTGCCATCACCTATTTTAATACTAGATACTCTTATTGCTTGACGGTTATTTATACGTGCAATCTCTTCGGGAATTTTATTAATCATCATAAAAAGTGTAAACACAACTTGGGTGAGTTTAGTGCGAATTTGATCCCCATAGTAACCCAATCTCAGATTTCAGAAACTCGATACAGGAAGAGTGGATGGAGGGTGGCATTAGATCTTCAAAGTGTGCAATTATTTAGATGAACAGTATTCATTTAGGTTCCAACAATAGACATCCTAGATCAGGAAGTACGTACTAAGCCTTTATGCCACGGATGCGGTTTAAACTAGCGAACTTTATCGTCTAGTTGCATTTTAATCATTGTAATGCTAATCAATACATAGTATAAAAATAAAAACTGCGTTTAAAAAACCGACTTCAAAAACCAAAAACTAATAACAAACAAAAAGTCAATACTAAAAAGCAAAAAATAACTATTATTAGTACTGATAGGTTACCTACCCACTGATAGGTAAGAAGTCGGTGCCATAAGTTCCATACAAAATTATTCATTACTTAAAACCTTAATAGGTATCTAATTCACAATTTTGTGGACATTAAGTTATATCATTATAATATGAGCTTATGGCACCGACTTCTAACCTATCAGTGGGTAGGTAACCTATCAGTACTAATAATAGTTATTTTTTGCTTTTTAGTATTGACTTTTTGTTTGTTATTAGTTTTTGGTTTTTGAAGTCGGTTTTTTAAACGCAGTTTTTATTTTATTATTTTACCATTTTCAGTGTAAAGCTACATATACCCGTTTTGTTACTTATAATATACATAGGTGCAAAGTCCTCATCAATACAAATTAATCAAGCCCAAACTCAAGGTAATTACTGTATACCGTTGAGGAGTTCCCTTAACAATTACACTTCTTCATCATCAGACCCTTAATGACAGCCCCACTCTATCTAGGTGTAAAGTCCTCATCAATACAAATTAATCAAGCCCAAACTCAAGGTAGTTACTGTATACCGTTGAGGAGTTCCCTTAACAATTACACTTCTTCATCATCAGACCCTTAATGACAGCCCCACTCTATCTAGGTGTAAAGTCCTCATCAATACAAATTAATCAAGCCCAAACACAAGGTAGTTAATATAAACCGCTGAGGAGTTCCCTCGACTGTCTGTCGACTCCATCATCAGGTCGACTCCAGACCCTTATTAAATTGTAGTGTTCAAAATTCGTAATTGAAAAACATAATAGACGCATTACTCCCCCATAGAATTTTCGAAAGTTCCCCTCGATTTCCCTAGGATCCCATCATCAGATCCTGACTTCATGGAAATGGGACCATCTCGGGAGTATACCCTTTCAAACAAAACAAAAATTTTCGAAATCGGTCCACAAACGGCGGAGTACTGCGCGAACAAACAAAAAAAAAAAAAAAAAAAAAACAATCAGCCGAACATAGTACCTCCTCCTTTTTTTGAAGTCGGTAAAAACAAAGTCGCTTTCGCTGTATGTCCGTATGTATGCTTAGATCTTTAAAACTACGCAACGGATTTTGACGCGGTTTTTTTTAATAGATAGAGTGATTCTTAAGGAAGGTTTGTATGTATGATACATGGCTATTGCACCCGTGCGAAGCCGGGGCGGGTCGCTAGTAAAATTATAAATGCGAAAGCTTGTGAGGATGTATGTGTGTGTGTTTGATACTTCTTCACACCAAAACGATTGTAGGAATCTGTATGAAATTTGGAATGAGTAGATTATGATCTGGAACACATAAGCTACTTTTTATTCTATGGAAACGCCATTGAAGGTTAGTAAAGTAAGTAAGCAGAAGGTAGTTTGGAATTTGGTGTTTACTTTTCAATTTTTAGTTGGTTTCCGTATCATACTTAGTGGTTCGGTTCATACATAGCTAAACGAAGCAATGTTTTAGATTGTGAAATTTTTCATGTCTGCTATATTTTCGGCTTACACACGTAACTGTTTGACGAGGAACTCGACTAGTTTCAAGTCATGCTATATGCTCATATTCATGAGCAGCATCCCGCGACATGCGACGCAGCGACTGTCGCGCTGCTACTGGCTGCTGGACTCTGCAGCGGTGCGGGCCCAACGCGCCCTCTACCGTGATTCAATGTTTTAATATAAAAACAAGTTCACTAATTGATACAATGTTGATCCCTACTCGCATAATATAAATAGTTGTTACCTAAAATAGCCACATAATAATCACTTTATGACTAAAACAGCTTAAAATAACCGTGAGAACAACAAAACAACTCTAACAACATGTAAATATTTCATCCATTTCAACAGTTTGACTCTTCAATAGTGTCAGACTGTCAACCGAAAGACTAATGAACAAAAATAATATGTTTATCAAAGACCTTAGACTTAAGTCGACGCCATCTTGTTTTTGTTTTGTTTAACATGTCTCTGGTGCAAGACAGATGAGTTGACACGTGTTTTGTTTCGAAAATTCTGTACAGACTAAAAATATAGGCATTCGTTTGTTGACAGATACTAATTGAATTGAAATACCTCTTGGACAAAGGATAGAAGAATTTTATTTAACAGATTTTAGTATTTAATGTGACCGAATTCATCAAGCTTGTGGAAGAAGTATGGAATAAGACTAGGTTTAAGTTATATAAGCTTATGCTTGTGGGACAGGACTAGGTCTAGGAAAGTGTTTTTTAAGGGGCATGATAAAACTAAAGTTATCGATATATCTCAAAAGATTTGCAAGTCAGGGGTTAGTAAAGTCTCAAAACTACGAAAATACCATCTAGGTGCACCATGAAAGTTTCTGAACCGCAAAATCCAAAGTTACCAATGGTTCAAGAGTCGGACCTCAAACTAAAGGCGAAATAGAAACTATTAAAATCCCATGAAACATAAATACGTTATAAAGTTCTAACAAAGCTGACCACCTCACAACGACCACAGAGCAACAGCAGCCATGATTGTTTACAGAACGCTTGTTAGAAGGTCACTGACCTTTCAGGTGCAATGCAGTGCGCAGGCGCAAGTACACCGTTGAACTTTTTATTGAAGGCGATAATGTGTATAATGAGTAAATATGAGATGGTTATGAAATGTTCGTGGTGATGGATTGTTGATTTTGTATGGCAATATTGTTTATTATGGAGTTTTTGTTTAATTTCATGAGACATTCTTACAGCAGATGATTTAAGATATGTTAATAAAATTTACAACGAAGAGCTTGGAATGAAGGCTGTTTGATTGTAGGATTCATGGTTTTATCGTAATATTTGAATGTATTTTTTTTTAAGGGGGGAAAATCATCGAATGACTGCTCCCGCCTGGGTGAGGCGGGAGGGAGTGTCAGACTCTTACTGACTAAAAACCACCCCGTTCTTTCTCCTGCACGTCGAGCCGGAGCCCCGGTTACCCGTTAGCTTCTCCGCGACAATGTTTGAATGTATAGGGGCGAATAACTGATCTGGATAGCTAGTACTTAGATTAGATGTTATCTATATTTTATTTTTATATAACTATCGTGATTAAAAATGCATTAATTAAAAATTGCGGGTTACTCACGTAAATATACTGAGAATAGCGCTACTAGTTGTCAGTAGGAAGCGCGACATCGCCACAACAGACGTTGTTCATGAGGAAGAACCCCTCTGTGGTTCGAACCTAGTAGAGCAGTTCTCAGTATATTCAAGTGAGTAACCCGCGATTTTTAGTTAAGTTATATATATTTTGTGGAAGCTGATAACCAAAAAAACCACAAACAGGTCCTTTTTTGCTTTCGAAGTACTACATAAAGCGATTTAAACATTAAATCCGTAACAATCCGTCCGATATAAAACTATTTTCACTTCCTATTACAAATATGGTCTGTGCACTGAATATTAGCAAGTATTTAATCAATGGAGCGATTGATGCGTCCCACTGCAGTCTGCTCAGTGCTCATGTCATGAATGAGATGCTCTTATTATCTAATGTAAACTGTTTGAGATCATTTAGTTATGTGCAGACGCTTCCCGATTGATGTAGACTTCTATTTTGATAATGGATGGATCAATCGAAGACTGAGAAATGTGTCTTGGAGCTTTTAAAATGGAGGACATGTTTTCATAATACCTATCGTGAGACATACTAAATTAACTAAAAATCGCGGCTTACTCACGTGAATATACTGAGAAAAGCTCTACTAGTTTCGAACCACAGAGGGTTCTTCCCCATGAGCAGCGTGCGCGGTCGCGGCGGCCAGTAGGCTGCGCGACATCGATTTTTAGTTAATGGAGGACATTATAAATTCAGCATCTGTTTTAAGAAAATTGGAGTGTCTGTTTGTAATATCGCTTCTTACTACATATATATGAAAAAACACACGATACAGATAAAAATATATCATATTTTACATTTTTTTTGTCTGTCTGTCTGTCTGTTCGTACCGACTCATTTAAAATAAGTTTTAAATACAATTCACTTTGAGAATTGTAGAGACCTCAAATCTGGGAGTCTACCCGACTGTTTTTTATTACGGGATAACGTTAAGTTTAAATACGTCCAGCTTTTGAGAAGAAAGACTAGAAAGTGTGTGAATTTTACTTCACTAAAACCACCTCGGTGGCTACCTTTACCACGGCACTTATTGGCACCGGGTCCTCTAAATAGATCGGCTCCTGAGTACCTAGTCCAATGCAACGCCAGCAATTACATAAATTCTGAGATAGCTGAACCAATTTAAATATGTAAGTACAGCAGTTACTTCTCACAGTTCATTACAGAAGGTAACTCATAGTTCAAATACAAATAGATTTATTTATTTTAAAGGGCTACCAACATAATCAGTGAACCGGAAACTACGTCAGTATCCATTGGTTCCGGAAGCTGTACATCAACAATGATTTGTAACAAATCATTTGACGGAAGACTTCAATATAGGTTTTATAATCTGTGGCTTTGATCTCCCGCGCTGTCAACTGTTTTATTCCATGGATGAATAATGTCAATGGAATTTTGGAAAGTAACTATGTGTTAGCTACCTTACAGCACTTTGGTCCAGTTTCCCTATATAAATAGAAAATCGTAAACACTAATTGTTAAAAAAAAAATCAGTTTTTGACGAAAGTGCTATTTATGAGCAGGAAATATTCCATGCTTTGAGATAAGGGAATACTTGCATATGTAAATGTATGTCCGTTTTGACCAACCTCTTCTTTATGGAACCCCTAAACTAAGATAGATGACATTTAAAGACATTTTGGTTTTCAGATGTATAAGTGACACCTAACAGTACAAGTATTGGGTAGTTTAGGTGCTTCGTCATGCTATATAATTTTTAGTTAAGAGTATAACTTAGTTAAAATATGGTTTAGGTAGAGATATTTGCTGGAAATGGCTATTAAAAACAGAAAATAGGATAGATTGGTGGACTTCACCAGATTCTATATTGAATCTGGTGAAGTCTATATTGAATCTGGTCTGTGCACGTCCAGTAATAGTAGTTGCAGTTGACAATATCATAAAATGAAACAAGCATGCTCTGGAAGCTGAATTTGACCCAGTTCCTGCCGTTGCGGATTCCCACTAATAATATTAAGAGTTAATTGGAACAGACGCGATCAAATTACGTCAATCAGAGCTGAAAATGGGAATACTAGGTGAAATTTATGAAATTTAAATAGGAACATCCCTACAACGTTTTTTTAAATTGAAAACAAAAAACGTGTGGCGTAACCCATTAGGATATTCTCCTGTATCGTGGGTGCGTTTACAAACATACAATTTCGCATACACATGACACCCAGACCCGAAACAGCAATCTGTGGATTACATAAAGAGATGCTCCGTGCGGGAATCGAACCCGCGACACGTTGCGAGGCAGACAGTTGCCCAGCCACCGCGCCAACCGTGCAGTCAAGGAAAAATTGATAGTGTTTGCTATTTGACCTTAGGTTGCTCGTAAGGGCACAGCCTTAGAGTAGTTGGATATATGTATACTCGTAAGTGCACGGCGCATCTAGCTTTAAATTAAAAGAGAATCTAAAATTAACCAGCTACACGCCCTCCATGATGAATTCCTAAGTATATTTGGTTCCGTTTACTAAGAATCTCCAAATCGAGTCACGTATTGCTAATGCTGAACTGACCTTTTTATTGAGACAAGCACCCTTGTACTGTGTTACTCCTGATTAAGTATGATTTTGTCCTTCAAATCCAATAATTACCAATTCCTCTTCATCATCAACGGCCTATAAATACTGCTGAGCAAAGCCTTTTCTCACACGGAGAAGGTTTGAGCATTAATCACCACGCTTGCTCAATGCGGGTTGGCGATTACAAACTTTTAAATAGAAATTATAAGTCCAGGTTTCCTCACGATGTTTTCCTTGACCGTTTCTCAGTGGTGTCTAGATAATCTTAGAAAGTACATATAACTCGGAAAAAGTCACATTGGTACTTGCCGTTTGTAGGTTTCGAACCCGCACCCTCGTGCAAGAGAAGCACCTTGAACCTCCGGGCCACCACGACTTATTCACACGACAATTCCTCTTATTCAATACAATTTACCTATTTAACTCGTCGAGTACCGGTTTTATAGACACAATTAAAGAACAATAAGTCGCGGTCACCGGTGACCGCTTGGTGTTTGACAGTTTAAACAGCACTGTAACATCATAATGACTAAATATTTTATATGACCATTAAAATTGAACACAATGGTGCAAGAAAAAGCCAAAGTTAGTTCAAAATGCACGTTAAACTAATAATAAAATTAGAGTAAATTGTTAAGTAACCTTTTATATGTAAATGAAAGCTGGTCCAAAAGTGTTAAAGGCCTTTGACGTTAGCTGCTGTTGCAATTACGACTATTAAGTTGCTACAGGACAACTACAATGGAGTGGAGGTGGTAATCTAATGAAATTAAGGGCGTGGAGTCAGAAGGTTGGACACTACCGGACTCGGCGTTGGTTTATCATGAAGTCTGGAGGTGTTTCTGGGGACAGAGTAATCGAACTACTTTCTATATCATAAGGCTTAAATATAAGTAACTAGCTTCTGCCCGCGACTTCGTAGGCGTAATCTCATTTTTTCCCGTCCCCGTTCGTGATTTTCAGTAAAAAATTTAAAAAAAATGTTGGTTAAAAAGTATCCTATGTCGGTCTCCTGGCTCTAAGCTACCTCCCTACCAATTTTCAGCCAAATCTATTCTGCCGTTCTTGAGTTATAAGTGGTGTAACTAACACGACTTTCTTTTATGTATATAGATTTATGCTAATTAAATTGATAGTAATAAAATAAAAGACGTATCTAACATAAAGAAATAGCATTTTATTAATGTAGGCATTGAAAGAAATGGAACACATGTTTAATTGGGATGATGACAGGGTATGAAAATAGAAATCTAATTAGTCCGTAAGTTAGATAATGAAAAAAATATTAGACACGTACTTTTTATTATATTATATACTTAGATAAAACAAGTCAAAGTTTAGTAGTGGGGGCTAAAACGTCATTTCTACGTATAAAATGTACATAGAAGTGACGTCACGCGATATTTCAAATCAATATATCGTCGAAAGTATTCGTTTCTGTAAGGAAATAAAAAATACGTGTCTAATGATTTAAAATAATCTACCAGACGGACATTAAAATAAAAATTAGGCATCTACCCTATTATTTTACTGAATAATTAAAAGGTGCATAAGTGCATTAAACAAATGATTTTAGCTATTTAAATTATGGGTCTCAAGGTATAGGGTGTAATGGTGCAAACCAACCACCAAAAAATCTGGAATTGTGATCTTCCAGAATGAACAAAAGATCATAAACTCAGTGCAAAGTCCGATAAATACATTAATGTTCAACAAAATAGAATTTAATATCCCTTCGTATCATAGAAGTTAATAAATTAACTTGAAGAAGTTCTGAAAACAAAGGAGTTCATAATAATAGTGTATTGTTTATAGTTTTAAGCTTCGTAAATATAGTTGAAGCGTTAACGGATCAAACAGAATGGTATCATAACATGGTTGGTTGAAAATAATTTATATTATGTTGTTCTATTTATTTTAGAAATTTAGATGTATAGTATTTAATATTATGATTGATTTCCAACATGGAAATGAATCCAATCCTGCTGAAGACAACATCAACTTTGGACTTCGCGTATATTTTGGCTAGGTACTGTTAGAGCGTTGTTGACCACATAATTAGGTAGTTTCCAGGGTATCAACATTAAAAATCTAATTAGTCCGTCAGTATGATAATGAAAAAAATATTAGACACGTATTTTTATTTTCTCGTATTAAATTGCAATACTTAGATAAAATGGCGCTAAGTTTAGGAGTCGGAGGTCGTTACGTCATAACGTGCTACAAAATGTGGCACGCTGTGACGTCACACGATATTTCAATTTAATATATCGTCGAAAGTATTTAATTTTGTGAGAAAAGAAAAAATACGTGTCTGAAGTTTTAAATTAATGTACTAGACGGACATTAAAATAAAATTTAGGCAACTACCCTATTCACTCTTTAACATACAAAATACAACTGAATGTCTTAGCCTTAAAATCTTGTAATGTAAGCCATCACTTCAGTTAGATCATCGTACTTATTATAATAAAACTGACAGCTGGAAGAAAGTTTAAAATACATATATCAATATAGACTATTTTAAATCTCAAACTGCAAAAGAAAAAAAAATACATAGCCACTTACTGATAGGATGTAGTCACATTACTAGTGACAATTTGTGGTCAGAAAAACATGGATGTTGGACAACGTCCGCCACATTCCACATATTAGCAAGATGGACATCCTGCTATTATGGATAACTACTACGTAAAATCTAGGATAGACTAGCGCTAAAACACTTTAAAAAGACGATATGATATACGGCTGTCACGCAACATGTCGCGGACTCGATTCTCGCTCAGAGCAACTCTTTGAGTGATCCACAAATTGTTGTTCCGGGCCTGGGTGTCATGTGAATCTTAACTTGTATTTTTGTAAAAGCACCCACGACACACGAGAAAATCCAAGCGTGGGGCAACGTTTTTTTAAGAAAACAAAAAAAATAACTTTCTCGAAGAAGTAATTTTATGTACATACATACAGTAGGTAGTAGTTTTGGATTAGTCCCAAATACCTCTAATTGAGGGTGAGACTGTCATCAAATGATTTCGAATGTTCCTGCAGGAATTTATCTAAATTGATGTAACTTGATACTCTTTCTGATTTCGATTCCTTATATGGGAAGTCAACGAAACAATCAATCAAAATTTCTACATTATTGTTAGCTGTTAGACTGCATACGTCACCTACCTTATTATTATCCATACAAACATCTCTTGTTTGCTCTTCGAGTGCGGTTTATTCAGTGAAGTTCAATATTTTCAACCTCAATGGTTGAAAATATTGTCTACACGATGCAAACTTTACTAACAAGTATCATCTTTCTTATCACGTTTTTCAGTACAGAACTCGGACAAAAATGGCGGAAACTTTTACAAGTTCCTTGTTACTTTAATTATTTCGTTATTGGCAGTGTCGCCTTCTTAAGAGTCCCTTAAAGACTCCTTGACTTTAGGAATGAACAACTTTGTACTGGAAGAATTAATTATTCAATTCAAACTTCCTGAAGACCCTTCATTAACTATTAGAGAGGTTTTAATATTTATTGTTGTTCTCTTTGTTTCAGGATACGGGGATCATATCAAAGAAAATATGGTTATGAACCATAATTTGCACAGGTACGTATCCTTACCTTATTTAATATTTTCGCAGAAATGCACTAAAGAGTATGGACTTAGTCATAAAGACCTTATGACATCTGTGGATCCTGGTTTACAGTTTGTTGTAGTTGGTAAATTGCATCTTGAATATACATACAAGTCCGATGCAGATATTGAATTTGATTTGAGACTGCATATATCGGACTAGCTTACAGTTACAAGACCAAGAAGTCAAAATCATACGCCACACGCTGATCCATGTTACCTGTATTCGAAGACTTTGCAACTAAAACATCCTCGTGCGTACTGCTAAAGAGTGGAATTCTTTGCCAGAGTCTGTATTTCCTGAAGGGTATAATCTGGGAGTCTTCAAGGCCCGAGCGAATAGGTTGCTTATGGGACGACGTGCTCCATCGTAGACCGCATCATCGCTTACCACCAGGCGAGATAGTGGTCAAACGTGGCCACATCAAATATTAAAAAAAATCCTCTCAATGAATGAAACCTTCGACCTCGTACAACTAACTGATATTTATCTAGGTCCTTATTATGATTTTCATGGTAAATACAAATAAATGAATGAATGAGAAGGAAGGTTATAGGAGAATAGTGCCACGCAGTCAGGGACAACGGACGTGCATTGTACAATGTACATTGTACAGTTCTGCAAAGGATTTTACATAATACTGCGTACTGCGTGCTAGATAAATTAATGAAATGGTAATGTAGGTAACGGTGATGATTCCGTAGTAGTAAGTAGCGAGCCCAACGACAATGGGAAGTCATTTTGGTCGAAAATGTTTATCTTTTTTCTTTTCTTTAGCTCCTTTAATACCTCCAAAAAAGCCATTAAGTTACGTTATCAGACGTCATATATCTAGTTTGATATAGTTTTGAAACTCAAATGAGCTTAGGTAATCCCTGTTTCCAATCTGTGACAAAGACTAAAAAAGAATCTAAAAAATTGCTGATGACTATAAAACAGGTGTTTAAATAATATTTCTCTATAGACTAACGTATTTATATTTTAATGTGTGTATGTTCAAAGGTAACTTGAGTCCCTACCGTGGTACTGCGCAGTTCCAAGTCGACCCGCACTTCTTAATCAGCACTTTCAAAGGAGGTGTCAAAACATAAGTTTTGCTTGATCAAGCGTTTTGAATGAGTATATGTTATAGTATGATTATCGTATGACATTTATTTTTAATTGAGAATATAATAATTATGCTTAGCGTCATGGGGACTACCATACCGTAACGTAAGGTTACGTATACGTGGTCATAAAAGCAGCTAATAAAAGGCCTCCCCCATTTACTTGTCCAGTTGTGTTGTTGGATACCCAAAAACTGATACGTCATATGCTGGATCAAATCTTTGCCTCATATTCAGACCCATATATCACCATAAGCGGTCACCGGTGACCGCTCTCCATTAACTACATTATAGACCTTATTTCCAATGTTTAGAGACTACTTTTGTCTGAACAAATTTAGGGGATGATTTTCAACGGGTTAAAATTCGTATATTGCACATACGGACGTTAATTTGTAATCCCTGTTATAGATTGAAGGGTATTGTGCCATTATAACATTGCTGTATGCTGCATGAAGGCCAGCTATAGGTACAATAAACCATATTGAATGGGACTCCAATTCGCCAGTTATGTGAGTTAAGAACCGAGTATAAGCGGTCGCATGTTAGGCGAGTCATTAAGGACAGTCAACAAGTAAGCAGTTAAGCTCCAAGACAAAAGAGTCGATAAGAATTAAGAAGTTCTCTATCTCACACCCAGGAACTTACAAATCCAATGAAATTGTTTGAAATACGCACTGAAAACAGGTATGAATTGAAGTATGAAAATAATATTTGTACTCTAGCAATATTGTATAGGTTCGCAGGCTCACAGCTGATTGTAAACCTCGTACATATCGGCGAGCGCGCACGTGTTTCAATATTAAACAAACAATTTGCGTTTTGTTACTTAATGGCAGCTGGTTCAGACTGGGGTCTTTAAGATAACATTATTTGTATGGCTTTTATTGTGCGAAGAAAGAGGCTAAGATGTAAAGTGCTCTTAGTATTTGCCAGTTATCTTATTAGTAAGGTAATAAGGATTTAACCCTTTGAGTACCGTCATTATAGACACAATTAAAGAACAATAGGTTGCGGCCACCGGTGTCCTCGCTGTGTTTGACAGTTGGAGTAGTCGTAGTTGTAGGCTTATTGCCAAAGATTTAGGGCCTATTCCAGAATCTGAGCTCTTATTGAGAGTTTTAAAGTGGAAAACCTTACAAAACTTGATATTTCAGAAATAGTTAAAGTCATTAAAATATTTTGGTCACTTTTCAAACAGCAATCTAACACTATTTCAGCTAAAACTGATGACAATGTCTCCAGCAACAGCTGTAGTAGTCTTGTAATGTAGTTGTTGTTGTTACAGATGATAGGTCTTACAGAGGAGTTTATAATGGCGTCTGAATCATCGAGTAAAGTGTTACCACTTAATTCCAAGAATTCTGAAATTTTGCCAGGAATATGCCTCTTAAACTGTCAAACACCGCGAGGACACCGGTGACCGCAACCTATTGTTCTTTAATTGTGTCTATAATGACGGTACTCAAAGGGCAAGGCAACAAATAACAAACGTTTTGTTGTTTTACATTTTGATAGGTACAACATGTAATACCTCCCAATGAGGGATAATGGTCTCCTAAGTAAATTACCTACATATGGAACAAACCTTTTTGTGCCCAGCTCTTAATGTCGGCAAGAACATTCCTACCACCACTGTCCACTGTCCAGTACCAAAGGATGTCAATTAGTTTTTGTCCACGTCCTGAACCTGGATTATTACTGATTCCCTAGGACGTGCAATTTTCTTTTTTTAGTCATTGTAATATTCTATGGCATCCTGTTTAATTTGTTTATGTCATGTAGTCGTTTGCAAAATGTTGAGCGTGATTTTGTAATGTGTTCTGTACCATCTATTCAGTATTATCGTAGCATGGGTAATTCTTTGCTTATGGTTTCACTTGTTTGATCGTTGAAATTAATTCAACGATTAGTTAACTTTTCTTAATTATCATGTTTTCGGCTGACTCACGTACCTGTTTGACGAGGAACTCGACTATTTTCGAGCCATGCTAGAGGCTCATATTCATGAGCTCGCGCCGCTGACTGAGTAAGCCGAAAACACAATTAATTTAATATGTGTTATGTTTCATGAAAGTTATAATATAAACATAGTTAACTGATCATTGAAAAAAAAGGATTGATACTCTAAAAAAGATATCTTTTAAAAACTGTGAATAAAAAATATGTGCGTATTATGCGAATCTAACTCCTATCTGCACATCCACTAAACTAATTGTGCAGCCATCTTCGTAATTAGATCATTGTAAACAAAAACTCTTGTGATGCTTAACTTACGTATAATTGGCACTACAGCATTAATAGTTGAATACCAATTGTAAACCATTACATTTATTCGCTTCACATTTAGGTCGTTCTTACTGCAAGCTAGGTCGAGCAATATCTGTCCTAAATTCGCCTATGTATCCCACCCACGATGGCTAAACCCAACTTTAAAACTCACATCGTAAATCCTTATTAATATCTCTCTAAGGTTCATTATTGCTTGTGTGTTCTCCTGGTTTTTATTGTCTTGTTGCTTGCAGTTCGCGAACCGCTTGCATTAAAACTTTTTATTTTAGATTTTATTACGTTTTTTTTTTTTTGTAAAATGCGAACTTCCGTCTAGTTGTGATGTTAGAAGTTTAAACTGTCAAACACCAAGCGGTCACCGGTGACCGCGACCTATTGTTCTTTAATTGTGTCTATAAAACCGGTACTCGACGAGTTAAATTATGTTTATGACTTTTGGGAGTGCCTACATTTAGTGTAATGAACCGCAAACGACAATGTCGTTGGTTGTCGATGATTATTGCCGTATGACATGAAATATTCATTTTTTGCAAAAGTATGCGTGATTTTCAGATTTTAGCTGGTAAGTGGAGGAAGTTCCTCATTTTCTCTTTGCAATAAAATTGTCTTCTGTTGTTTGGAATTGAGTTCAAGTATACTTGTGCTAACAACGTCAATCTTGCGATCAAATCCGAAGGTCGACGACCTTGTACCTAACCGGGTTGCGGAGTTTCAGAGACTTTAACATAATCTTTTATTGCTTTGTGATCTTAAATTTTCTTTCTACGAATTAAAAAATCCAACACGGCGTGACAGTCAGGAGGTAAATAACCATATCCACATAAATATATTTTCAGGCATGGATTCTTTGGCAGGCGGCCGAAAGCGGCCAGTCGACGCGAGCGTCGCGACGCGCTCGCCTCGCTGACTGACGCATTCGAATCAAAATTTTCGAAATTCAAATTTTTGGAATTAAAAAGTGATATAAAGTTGACGTGACGCGACACATTATTGAGTTAAATAGTGTAGATAGTGACCTTGTAGTGAAGTAACGAACTCGATTATCGAATAGTGTTTTTAAAAAGTGAGAGTGAAAAAGTGATGAAAGTGTTTTCACAATAATTTATGACCGACAACTTCCAAGTTTTTATTCAAATTTATTTAATACCAGGTGCAGTTCGATGTAGGTATACATGGTTAAATAACGCGAAAAGAAGGCCAAGTGGTTGCAGTTGCAATTTATTGAATTGACATTTATGAAAATATTAATTAATGGACTGACCTATTGATAAATTGTTTCGCTCCAATTTCGATATAACGAGGAGCTTAATTGTATAAAACATTTTATTTATAAACATTAGCACAATGCGTTGACCTGTGTTGTGTGAAACAGCGTCGGATGTGAAAACATTTGCTACCGGAATTTACTAATGACGGATAAATGAGGACAATATTTATGCCAATTTGTTTCTTAGACATAACAATATTAGGTTTATTTTCGTAGCTGAGCAAAAAGCTCGCTTTATTGCTAGAGAGTACTAAACTAGATCTATTTGTTGTTTTTGAATAGTCATAGGATATTTAAAGATAAGAAATACCTATACTCTCTCTGTATCATAGAGAACATTTTAATTATACATTTTTTACGGATAATGTACCTAATAATAACGCAACAAAAAGTCCAAGCTTGAGTAAGTTACTAAGTATAACTTACTTTGTTTATTCAGTTGTTAACTTGTATTAACCAAGTCCAATCATCATGTGCCTAACTAGTCACATGCTACCCACTCATAAGCTTCAATGTAATAACTAATAAGCACTGAAGAGGCGTAATTCCGTGTGTTTATACCGCACGTCAATTTACCGAATGAACGACACCGCGCCGTCGCATTCGATGATGTCATTCATAAAAATTATAATCGACTAAAATACCAGACTAAAACAAATCGTAGTAAAGAGGTCATCCTTGCTTTGATGTTCTTAATGGAATACAATTTGAATTGGAGTTCGATGTTTAAAAAATGCGGTATGTGTGGCATAATTGTTAGGATGCTTTTATCGTCATACAATTATATGAGTGCTATAATAATTTTATGGCAAAAAACTAAGGTTAAAAGCTTCTTTGCTAATTTAATAGTCAAACCAGTACCAGGGTTCTTCAATACACCGTCGGTATTACGGCTGTCACTAAGGTATATTTCAAATGAAATTAAGAATAACATCACAAATTAAATTGAAATATCATAGAGCTCTAGAAAAGTTCACACCAAACACCAATCCACGTGTCCCTTATAATCCAGAAGTGGTATAACTATAAATATGTGAGTGTCTGTCCGTCAGTGCTCGTATTTCCCCGCGGATACGTATCCATACGAGAGATGTCAACTGCCAGACAGTCTTCCGTCTACGACTAACGAATGAGCATAGATGTGGACGAAAAATGGTCGGTAGGGCTGTCAGTAAGAACATTATTGAATTACAAAAAGATACAAATTAAACTTAAAATCAAACCAAAAGGATAAGGAAGACGTAAGTTTGTAATAACACACATCGTCGGTGTCAAAGCGCGGAGGCAAGTGTAAGATAGCATTTCTTCATGATAAACTATAAACCAGGCGATTTACAGTTTTATTACTTACTGGCTTCTGCCCGCGACTTCGTTTGTCCCGTTCCCGTAGGATTTTCATGATGTTTTTCTGTCATAAAAACCTTCTCCTGACAATAACAAACACAACAAAAAAAAATCAGCCAAATCGGTCTAGCCGGAGACTGAGGAGGGGAGTAATAGGGTCTGCGGTAAACTCATTCACACGTTGAAACACAACGCAAGCGTTGTTTCACGTCCGTTACTGTGAGGCCGTGGTATCACTCCGATCGGGCCGACCCATTTGTGCCGAAGCATGGCTCTTCCACACTTAAAACTCTCTTGAACAGGATCCGATCCTGTAGAAATCTGTTTGTCTTAAAATCCTCGTAGCCCATGTAATGTCAACAATCAAGCTAAATCTTTCCGCGATAAAATACTAGTATACACAATAACAACAGCCATCCTTAGATCAGTTATCGCTTGCGTAGGCGTTGGGATCACCGACTGTTCTCTACAAATTGTACTGTCACGTCACCACAAACTAATACGACATGGCTGGTAAACATAGCAGTTTTCTTTCCTATTTCACTCTTCACTGACATCATGCCATGATAGAAGTCCTGTCTTAGTTTTTAGACGGCTCTCCGATTGCTTTTGTGCACCTATTTTTGGATTGGCAGACATCGTGAGCTGCTGGAAAAAGATTTGTGAGGGGTTTATAGTCGTCGTTCGGAAAAATGAGTAGTGTATTTTAGTATGTACTAGAACTAGGTTGTGTTAAGTTTAATAATATAAAGCACTCATTCCATCACACTGCACTTTGAACAATTCTATATATGTAGGTACAGAAAAATAGCTTGCTTTATCTTCAGCTTTGTATTTTGTTTGACGTTTCGACGAGGTTATACTAGTGTCAAGGAAAATACAAAAATAATAATAAAATACCGTGTTATTCTCATATCAATAAAGTTCTAACCTCGATCAACCATCCCCCAGGTCTCAGAAACCAGTATCAGAAACCCCTATGAATATAAGTATATTCATAGGGGTTTCTGATACTTATCAGAAACCTGAGCATAATCACATTGATACGAAATTGAATATATCCCACGTATTCTCTGCAGATATACTTGACATTTTTAACCCGCCAGACAGCGTGCTCGGCTTGGCACAGGCGACCACGTTGTGGCTGATTCATACCACCAACTCGATTGACTGACGTACTATTGGAACTAGTAGTGATGAAGGCTATTTGTGTACTTTTAAAGTAAAGTTGAACTTTAATTTCCTTTGCTTTTGTTAATTTGAGTCTTAGGTGTGGTCATTAAAGGCCACAGAGCGGGTTATTTACGCTGTTCAATTATTAAGAGCTGTGATTTTCGCCAGTAGTTTCTACAAATTATGCTGTCATCAGCAATCAACTTTTCCATTCAAGATTATATTATTACTAGCTTTTACCCGCAGCTTTGCTCGCGTCACAAAAGAATAAAAAGTAGCCTATGTGACATATACCAATACACACAGCGCCATCTATACCAATACTTTTGTTTTTCCTCAGGAATATCATTTTTTTTCCGGGTTAAAAAGTACTCTATTATTTAATCCGGACTTCTAACTTTACGTCTGCAAAAATTCAAAGCAATCGGTTGAGTAGTTACGGCGTGAAGGTGGAACAAACAAACAAACAAACTCACTTTCAGATTTATAATATTAGTAAGGAAGTAAGGATTTCTTGGCCTTCTCTATTGATACTTTTTTCTACTTATACAGAATATTTTCTTCATAAACTCAAATGTAAAAATACAGTTACATCATGAAGACCAGTTAGGCTATTCTGCAAGATGACAATTCGAACTCTCGAAGTGAGCTCGATCGTGGTCCGCCATGTTATTGGTTATAAGAATAATATCGACCAATGACGGGCGAGATTGCAATCCAACTCACATCTTAAATAATAGTGTAGCTGTTTTATGATGCTACGAGTTACAGAAAACTTATTATAGTTCTTATTCAGTTTTTAGAATATCCCGGAAATTCGTTCCAACACAGTGTGAACTATCATATAAATCATATTATATTTAAACTAAAAGACTTGTAAAAATGTTAACTAGAAATATGTCATCGTAAGATTGTGTTAGTAAAATGAGTTCAAGGGATATATTTTTAGATTTGTCCACGAAGTATTGCATCATAAGAGATGGGAGTGGTTCTGGGATATTAGTAGTTAATCTCATTGGATAATTTTCAATGCATTTATCAATAAAATCTGACAAAGTATGAAGCTTCTAAATCAAAAGAAAAGTAAGATGCTAAAGATATTTTTAAGATGCTAAATGATGTATTTAGATTCCAATATGTTTGGTTATTCTAAAATCTATTAATTATAATCTTTCGTAGTTTTAAATATGGACGATTATTTTTTGAGATGATAAACTAATTATTATGTTTTCGGCTTACTCACGTAATTGTTTGACGAGGAACTCGACTAGTTTCAAGCCATGCTCGAGGCGCGTAGAACGCCGAAAACATAATAATTAATTTGGTATGTCTCACGAAAGATGATAAACTGCTAAAAGCTATGAATATTGAAAGTGCAGCAAATTTTCATGCTATTGATTATCATGAATTAGAGGTAGATAATGAATAAGATATATCATATCATATTAAAACATTCATTCAATTACGGATTACCTTAACATTTTCATTGATAATGCACTGCGTGTCCGAATCTTGACATTCCCTAGATCAATTTTCGTAAACCTATATCAATATTCAGTACCTATAACTGCCGCCTCATACCATTTTCTGTAACCAATTCCCTAATATTCTACTAGCTTACACTCCTGGCTTTGCCCGTGTGAATTTCGCTTGGGAAAATATCTAAAATTTTCTTGAGTAGATACTGTGTAAAGAGGTAACAAACAAACACACATTTGCACTTATAAATATTAGTTTAGATCTCGCCACAGGCTGCATAAAAGGCAATAACAATATCCTACATAAGTTCCGCGAAGTTCTTACTTATTAAAGTTGTACCCAAGTAAGGGAATCCCGACTATTCTGGAACTGGAATGGAGTATCTAGTTGATAGTATACTTGTTACTAGTTTCCATTATCTAGATTACTTTGTTGCCTCTTGTTGAATATTTAGTTGGGTGATCGCAAGAGCGGTCTCGGTATTGATTCATAGGTCGGGAAATATTATTGCACTTTTGAAAATTGTACCTAAGTAATAATTACTTAGGGTACTTTTTCAAACTGAGAGTGGTCACCCTCTAAATTAGTGACATGGCTGTGAGGCCCAAGTCGTCTGACATCTCCTTTAAAAATGGAGATCTTAGTTCAACAGTGGACATATTCCAACAGATGATAAGCATGATGATGATGATGATGATGATGTAGTAGTACGTCACAGGAGTCCCAAATTATGCTTGGAATAAACAGCAAAAGACTCGTCACACAGGATTCTGGATAGATAATAACGTCAAAAAAGGAAAAAAAAGAAAAATTCTCTCCACCAAATAAAATGAAGTGTGAATCTTGATGTATCAGAATGAAGTGGTACGAGTGAATGAAGCGCCTCTCGCCAGTCATATCGGATTTACATGTGAAATGTGAACGAGCGAAATTATATTTGCATCGAATTTGAATGGATTTCGGTAGCGAATTGTCAAATTATTCCGATTTATGTCTGAACAGATTTTATTGGCAATGGTGTGGTTAAAAAGTTGAATTATGCAGAAGGTGCAGTTGGCAATAAATTAAGCTATCATTATGTAACCTTCAGCTAGAAGTCTTCTGTTTGGAAATACCGCCATTTTGAAGTTGACCCTATCTCCACGGGACCAAGGGTTCGCATTTGCAGTTAATAGATCATCAGATAAGTATTTAAGAAGATAATCGTCGATAACTTGTTTGCATTAAAAATGTAGTCGACATAGGTACGCCTAATTGTTATTCTTGTAACCTAGTCCTCACATTTCAAATCAAAATCTTCAAGAAAAAGGGAGCAATAAAACTTTCAGGATAACCTAATAAGATTTTATTACCTATCTGTTGAATTACATCAGATCTAGAGCGCTCTGCTAGAGTAGCGTACCTACCATATTTTTCCACGTGCCAAGCCTAACAGATTTCCTATAATATAATGTAAGTGGCTAAAATCTTTACAAATGGGAGCCATGGGGCCACAAAGGGCCTTGAACGCCATGAATTCATTGCTCCCACGAAAACCTTTGTTCTAAATATGGCCTTACAACTGAAGGGATAAAGCATAATTTTGTACAAACTGATTCCTGATTGATGGTTGACATTGATAACAAGACAATAAAGTTTTATTGCGATCAAGATGAACGGACGGACAGACATCAATACAGACTAACATTCGTTGTTATCAATTGTGGAGATTTATAGGCATAGTGCAACATGCGGGTGCATACACTAAAACTGATGGCAGTTAACAATTTATGACCATCCCAATTTGAGAATCGACTGAGAAATAATAGACAAACAATTAACTTTCAATTGGGTGCGTTCGCAATTGCATACACGATATTAACGAGTCATTTCTGTTGATTAATAAATTGCTACGCCCTAAAAACTTTTACTTATTACTTACTTACATAACTTTTGTTATAAAGTAACAATTAATTGTTTCAATAGAATAAATTAAAATCGATAAAAAATCGACTAATTAATAATTAGTACGGAACATCACTATTAAAATCAAGATGGAGTTTAAAATCATTCATTTAAGTATCTATTTTGTCTATGATTATTGTTTTTTAAATTTTGTTCTGAGATCTGTAAGGAAAACAATGGAATGAGGTATACTAAGTAGGTTTGATAAAACTTGGCACAGGTAGAACGGAAACTTACGTCATCAGTGTCATAGAACTGCGGTTACGATGATACCAACTACGTATATACGATAAAACCTCTTTGCAACTCAACCACGTCTTCAGGGATCAATAGTTATTTCTTCGGTATCTTAGTGGGTGGAACAAAGCTTATGTAAACTTTAATACAATTGGAAGTAGAACACTTGAACAGTTATTTTAATATTTCCTTGTCGCTTACTTTAGGAGGATTGCTCAAGTTGTTATTGTTAGGATCGAAGAGAGTTTGAACAGATATACGTAACGTTGTGTGAAGATGTTCAGTCGTATTTTGTTGAAAGGAGACAGTACGAGTGTGCTGCCAAATCCAATCTTATTATATACGTACGTACGTACGTAGTTACAGATTTTATAAAGTAGAATAACTTAGTAAGTAGTATGCACTAGGCATTAAGTCCGCTTTGTACTGTAATGTGTAGAAGAATAGAAACAAAATAAATAACTTGAAGTAATGTCTGTATTCCCTGAAGGGTATAACCTGGGCGCCTTCAACTTCAAGGCCCGAGTGCGTAGGTTGCTTATGGGACCACGTGCTCCATCGTAGGCCGCACCATCGCTTACCACCAGGCAAGTTAATGGTCAAACGTTAGCCCATCAAATATACAAAACATCAAATATATAAAGTACAAAAAAATATCTAGCTAACACCAACTTGGATTTAAGATATTTTTTTAATATTCCAAACTTTTCTAGGTAGGTTTTTATTCATAATGTACTTATATACAAAAAACACTGTTAGGACAGAGTGTATCACTCTAAGATTGTACTAAGAACATTTCAAAGTCCATCTATTCCGTAAATAGTTCGTCTACTAGACTGCATAGTACATTTTCTTAAAATAGACTTGAAAGTAAAAGGAAACTGTATCTATCTTAATTGTTTACAGAGAACAGAAATAAACATTCAATACTTTAATCTTAGTTTTTGTACGTAGTATGCGTCAACTTAGTACTTAAATAATGAAGTAACTACATAATATTTCAGTGTTTCTAAAGTTTAGAGTAACAAATACCTAGCATTATCTGTAGATTTACAACATCTATCAGCGAAAAAAAAAACAATCTGATAAAACAAAAAAAGAAAGTGACAAGTCATTATTTTCTTGAAACCAGCCAGTGCCATTAATAGTCGATTATTTGACAATTAAACTATCGTACATAAATCGACTAAACTTTTATTCAATCACAGCGCATTATGTTGTCTCACAGACTAAAAATAAGTCTTCCTTTCCGAAAATATTTTAATAGAAGTGACATCTTGTGACTATTCCCTAATTAAAGAATTTATTGTAGATGTAAAATATGTCTGTTTACATTTTAAATCACTTTGCTATTTTAAGAATAATTTATTATAATTATTGTAGATTCCCAAAAATATATATAAACATGTCAATGTCGGATTCAGAAACACAAAATGAAAATTGTTTATGCTGATTAAAATTACACGTAAATCATTTAAGTTTACATAAAGATTTTGCTTACAGTATAAACAAACAAAGAAAGATTCGTATGCACGTGAACAAAATTAAATCTCGAATTTTTTCAATTTAAAATTAAGACGATCACAATAAAATATTTCGCAAGTTTTGTTGGAAATTGGGTACTTTCCTTATTAAAAAATACATTATTTAGACCTTGCAATACAATAAAATATTAAAAAATAATCACACTTTCATACATTGATTTTACAATCAACTTAATTTTAGTATTTTTCCAACAAATTTTTAAGAAATAAGTATGCTGTTTGACGCTAAAAAACGTGACGTCACAATACACAATCTCGTAAAAAATTCATAGAAAATTGTCGTTTTTCAGTTCGAAAAAAGTACCTATTGAATTCGACTAATTGGCAAGTAACCAACTGTAATAGATGTATTTAGACACTCGAAAGAAATAATAAAATCATCTGACAATAAAATCCGTTGAGTTTTACACGAGTTCAACAAACTTTTAGAGTACGGAATAATATTAGACGAATGTTACGTCTAACGAAACGTAACTAACGTTGTTTTTCTTAGCCACAGACTATACGTAGGCGATGTTTCAATAATGTTATTCTATAGTGGCTCGCAATACTACTACAATACTACATAATATACTCTAAACTAAAATAAATTGTCTGAAAGAGTAGACAGACTTAAGATCAAGTATCACAATAGTTATTCATCCATCGCTTTTGATCGCTAAATATAGAATTTTGACACGGTATGTATACTGTGTAGGTAGCCTTCACTTCTTTTTTTTTTACTTATTGTCGTTAATAAATAAATCTGCAGGCGATATAACAACTAGCTATTCAAGATGTGCTTAAGACTTTGACTGCCAATAAAAAACTGTTGAAGGTAAATCCTCCGCTAACGCCGGTCACCGGTGACCCCCATGGCGTTTAACGTGTTAAAGTACACACGACGTTCTATTACAGAAAACCACGAACTCTCGTAGCCTAAAACGAATAATACTTTCGTCAACAACAACAAGGCTTTTTGTCAACACTTTCGTCGCCTTTCTAGTTAAAAGAAATGAACAGGTCTCTAACATTGAAACATAAAAATCAAATATTCACTTCTGACTGTAATATTAACGGTTCAATACGACCCTCTTTTGTTTAGGTCCCTCTTTCTTAAACAAACACTTATTGTCAGTAGGGTTGCTGCGAATATGAGTAATGCTACCCGTATTGTCAGTTTGTAAACAATAAGCATGATACAATGACCCTGTGGATCCATCGACCATCGACAGGATAAATAAGTTATATTATCATGAGATCCATTGAAATTATCCATGTGTCAATTAAACCAAACGAGATAACTCAAGATCAGTACAAAGTTAGAATTATATTGCACGGAAACTGTTCTAAAAGAGCTATACTTACGCCAGTTTAACAATTTTGCTTCCAACCAACTAGGCACCAATACTAAAAAGGTTTCATACTTCATAGAACTCTTTACACACAAAGAAAACAAAAAGCCCCGGCTCCAATTTTAAAATTCCATTTCTATTCAAAGAGTTCTCAAAGGATTTTAAAAATGAAATCGCTTGAACTTAGGTACGAGCCAAAAAAATCTATTCGTAGTAATGACCCCACATTTGAGCCGAATGTAGGTACCTATTTCAACCGAAGTTGGGGCCCGGCTTAACTATGGCTTAAAAAACTGTGAACGAAACGTAACAAGCAAAGTTTAGGGCATCGAGAGTCACGTACAACGTTTCCATTTTTGTAATAATACCGTGTATTGTTTTGGCGTAATCGTTTTAGTGCCTATTTTTACTGTTTCACGGCGTACAAAATTAAATGCAAAAACAAGAACATGTCTGTTTTCTGTAAGTCACGTGATGTTTTAACTGCGAACCATTGCGTAGAAAGCGATTAATTTTGAACGTAATCGACTCAATTCCATATTTGAATGTTGAGACATTGCAGAAATTGTGTACGCTTAGGTTGACTAAGTTTATGTTTTTATACGGATTTTAAACAAGATTCAAATTACGAAAATTCGTAGTAAGGGGTGCACGCACGGAAATCAGAACACATAAAATTTACGTTAGCATATTGCAGCTTGCCAAAATACAATCTCATTTTTCTTCCAATCATACACTGTTAAATTACACCCACTTCGACAAAACGTAATAACAAATCGCCATATAAAATAAAATTACTCGACTTGCTTCTACATTAATTGACGAAAAAAAAAACGTATCCGAAAAAACTGCACTACTTTATCCAAAGATGGTTGATGACACATGATTTTTTGTGTATCCAAATAATTCTGTGAGTAATCCGACGTAGGTACCTTAAGCCACATGTGTTTTGGTACATGTACGTTAATATCCCCGTCTAAACATGCTCTCAGATGGTATCGACACTCGTGCATCGATGCAATTATTTGATTAAACGCCTACTCCGTTCCAAGCAAAAGGTCTTTGTCTGGTGACTCCAAAAGGTCCTCCATTTTATACGTTCCGCTTTTGAATTTAGAACACAGTTATACGAAAATAGTAGCTCTATATTTGACTATAGTGTCATCAATTTTATCCTGTTCCACGAAAGCACTTTTATATTTTCGTTGATCTGTTTTGAAATAGTCTGTGGCAAAATGTGGTTTAATCCCGATATTTCTTACGTTCTTAATTTGTCTAATGTGTTCTTTGTTTTGTACTGCCTTTACAATATACTATTAAATTCTTTTAGATTTCTTGCTTTAGTGATTAGCGACATTCATCACTAAGGTTGGCTCGTGAACAAAGGCTTTCTGAAAACATATGATTAGCAATATCAAACTAAAAACAAATCTATACCAGTTTCACAACTCAAGACACTTTTAAACTAGCCATTTTTTTATACTATAAGAAAGAGCTACTTAAACCACTTACGAACAAAGTAATCAGTTAGTTCAACAGTCTTTTGTCCACACTACTTTCTCTATGTCTCCTTGGGAGACAACGGAGCCAAGCTCATGCATTCACGATCATTGCCGAAGTTGCAACTGCCCTATTAACCAATTAGTCTAAGAGCAACTGAACAGTTGAATGCGCGGAACGATTGTACTTAACGAGACTAATAAATAATTTTTTTTTTTAAGATATTGTTGTGCAGTTTTGATTACTACCAGGGGACTTACTCTTGAATCCAATTCCGATCGATCGACATTAATATTGTGAGATTTCGTACTCTTGAGTTGCAACACTAGCGCCCATTACATACGTATTGCGTGGATATTTTAATGAACTAAATGGTATTGAGTTTGGTTTTAGATTTCGTACTCTGAATGCTATTTAACAGCTACGATTGTGGTTGTATAGTGTTGACATTGAATAATTATTGGATTGAAATTACATTGACATTGAGATCGGTTTCAAGAGTAAGCACCCTGGTCGTGATTGATCTTAGCGTGTTATAAATCATCACCCTATAAATTTATTGGGAAAGTTCAGAGGGCTTAGTACGAGTTTAGTTTACGTTTAAAATATTCGTAACGAGTACGCATTCGGCATTCTGATTGGCCGGCGCCAATGAACCAACCAATCAGAGCGCCGAACGCGTACTCGTTACGATTACTTTAAACGTAAAATAAACTCGTACTAAGCCGTCAGTAGCTCTTAGACTAAATTGCCAAACACTGACCGTAGAACAAGACAATACTCGATGAATCATCAAGATACCAATGCATTTACAGCTGGGTATTAAGATTTTCAATCTTATCTGGTTGAGATAAAGGTGTAGGTGACTGAACAACGGTTTGTCAATGTAACAAAGTAGCGTTTAAGAGTTGGAAACTAAAGTTCAATATAGGCTTGTGTGTGTGTATGTTATAATTAGTTATTGTGAAATCATCAAAGACGATATAATTATTCATTGTTTAAAAGTTTCAAAATGTTTTTAAATAACTTTAAAAAAGGAGGTAAATACATAGGCAGTCGCACTTGCGACCACTCGGCCAACGAGGCAGTGTTTTCTTTTACTATCAAAATTAATATAGTTAGTTCCTATAAATCAAACCGTAGTCACAAGTCACAACGGGCATTCCAGTATGGTAGTCAAAGTATATGTTCATAAAATAACTTAAAATCCCAAATACCATCAAAATTCAAATAATTATGGGTCTATTGACCACAAATTACTTACATAATCGGTGCCATCTCCATTAGATTTAGAAGACGGCGACGGTATCAAACTATCCAGCCTAACTAGACCCCATATTGTATTATTACGGCCTGCAAGGAGAGCTCAGCTATTACTTGCGATTTTAGATGACCACAGATGATGTACAAAATGAAGCAATTACCATCGACAATACATTTTTGTGTCCGTTTAAAACCCACGCGTTCTTTGAATTTTATTATTTAATGTTATTTTCGTGTTGGATCGGTAATTGTATGGATTTCTCCATCATAAAATCTTAAACAATGAGTAAATCGACAAAAAATAGGTCGAATTGAATACTACAACCTCAAAAAATATGCTCAATAATGATAGCTCAACGGCTGAGGGAGACATGGGATATGTTGGTACAAAATTGGTGGTTGTTAAGTGCGGGAAAGCCAAGCTTCGGCACGAATGGGCCGGCTCAACCGGAGTGATACCACGGCCTCACAGAAGACCGACGTGAAGCAACGCTTGCGTTGTGTTTCGTCGTGTGAGTGAGGTCACCTGAGGCCCAATTACCCCTCTCCCCCTTTCCCAATCCCTGAATCCTTAACAATCCTCATTCCCTAATCTCAAAAGGTCGGTAACGCGCTTGTAACGCCTCTGGTGTTCCATGCTTACCATCAGGATATTCGCATGCTCGTTTACCGGTTTATCCCATAAAAAAAAAAACAAAAAAGAATGTTATTGATTGTTGAATAGAGTCTAAGATTAAATTTGAGTAAAAACCAAAGATCAACATCTAATCTTATAAAACACTAGTTAGCTTATCTATGTACTTAGTCTCTGGTACATTAAAAAAGCCCAAAGCGTCAAAAAAAATTCTCAGTTCTACTAACAAGTTTTACACTTTTACAAGTCATTAGGCCTGACCTAAGATTATTCAAAGAGGTAGCTTTATAACGTTTCGAGTCACGTCGTAGGCAAAGTCGTATTAATTGAAGATGACGGTATTTTTGGCAAATGTTTCAACATTTGATAAAATCTCAACGAGAGACGAATACTAATTAAAATGAAAAAAAACTTAACTTGTTAGGATTTTGACGAGATCATATGCAAATCATATTAAACTTAAAGATTAAAATAGATATTCGTTGTTAAATCTGAATACAGAAAATTTGTTTGATGTTTCCAAAACTCTTGGTCAATATTATAATCACTTATTTGGACCCAAGTTATTAGCCACACAGTTATTTCGATTGTTGAGATATTGACATACTGATTCTTTTTTTAATTCTAGATTTTACTTTATAATATCCTATTTTGTTTTGTATTTTGACATGTATTATAAATATTTGACATTTATTTATTTGACATTATTTATTTGTACTGTATAATTTTTATGTTTATGAATTTTTTTCTTATTTTAATGATTGTTTTGTTCTTATATTATATGTTGTGCTTTATATTTTAATTAATTAGCTTACTGGCGTTTTGGTACCCGCTGTAAGCCAGTAAGTGCACGGTTTAAATAAATTAATAGACGTTACAGATTAAAGAAATTAGGAAATAGAACTTAAAGTAATGTTACTTAGGGCACAATTTTGCACATACTTATACATATATCTATTTGTATTTACTTAGTCCATTTTCTTGTAATGTCACTAAAAGGTCGTATAATCGTATGAAAGCATGCGTATAAAATCTGCAATGTAGCCACGTGTTTATGAAGAAATCTAATATTTATACTTAGAAGTTACAATTAAAAGCAACTGTTAAACATCGCCCACGCTCAACAGATGAGATGACTGATGCTTATTTTTTTGGACCTCACACAGACCATACACACCGTGTCTTGTCGGGACTTGAATCCGAGTCCCCTTTGTACCTAAATAATACCCGTGACAGATTAAAAAGAATACTATAAGAATGTCGTTATAGGAATTATGGCGCCGAGGAAAGAAAGAATATAATCCTTGTTCTAGAGAAAACCTGAATTTTAATTTAGATTTTCTTTTGTTTTTGACTGCCCTGTTGCCCGAGTGGTCGCAAGTGCGACTGCCAGACAAGGGGTCTCGGGTCGGGCAAAGTATTACTGGGTTTTTAAAAAGATCTTATTAGTAGCACGGAGTCTGGAAATGTGCCCGGTATATGGCAATAGGCTCACCCCCTATTACATGGGACTCATAATATAAATAGTGAAAAGTGGGTGTTACATTGTACAGTGGCATTATGTACACCTCTGCCTACCCCTTCAGGGATAAAAGGCGTGATGTTATGTATGTATGTAGATTGTAGGTACCTATGTATATTTATACTTGTGACTAAAAATATTATTTAAGTATTCCAAAAACTAAACTGCCAAATAATAATATCGCGGATTGATTTAGTTTCTGAACCTGGCAACACTATCTTAGTCGGGCATTCGCGCGGTTTTGTTTTTGACAGCTGACAGATATATTTTTTTTTTTTTGTAAAACAGGTGAAAATTTCGACACTGGCAGTATAGTTGACAAAATCGTTTTGGAGACTCGTTTGCCAAAGAAGAGAAAAAAAAGTGAATAGTTATGTCGTACTTCATAGTTTCCTTCCAAATAAAGCCAAACGCAGCCAAACCAATAGCTTTCTTCACTAAATGTGTAGCAAACATCGTGACACACAAGTTTACAATGTGTCTGCTTTTCTAAGTGGACGGGCAGGCCTGCAGGAGCGGAACTACGGGAGTGGCATACAAATGTCTAGACGTGTAGTGACAAATACTATTCCGTACTGTCCTGTAAACAAGTGGGAGTGTATTGGGTATTTATTAGGCACTATACCTACACAAGAGGATTAGCAATAAGATTGTCTTTGGTCTAAGTATGTTGCACTTTATCAACGTTATGTGCCTTTCTATCAGTAATACTTAATAGGGTAGATGCCTAATTTTTATTTTAATGTGTGTTTGGTAGATTGTTTTTATTTCTTATAGAAACGAATACTTTCGACGATATATATATTGAAATGTCGGGTGACGTCACATCTATGTACATTTTATACGTAGAAATGACGTTTTAGCCCTTCCACTCCTAAACTTTGATTAGTTTTAACTAAGTATTGTTTTATTATACAACAAAACAAAAAATACGAGTCCAATATTTTTTCATTACCTAACTGACGGGCTAATTATATGTATTTATAATTTTCATACCCTGTCATCATCCCCATTCTGCAACATGATTTTACACATAATATGTCTATTGCTGGGCACGGGCGACCGTATACAGGTCGCTTCTAACTAGCTGATCTGGATGTCAGTCTTATGAGGTCTACATGTTCAATAAATTGCCAACTACCGAACTTTGTTACAACTGTCGTGACATAAAGATTAATTTCAAACGTATAGCGCTTAATATTTACCCTTTCTCAAAGTACCCATTTACAGTCTCTACGAACATATAATTAAGTTTAAGTTTCGTAAAACGCTTCTACACTCGTCTGTACCGAGTAATTAATAACATTTCCGAGCTTCCCTGCATACATCCCATTCCCATGAAATGAATGAACTATAGCAAAACATCATGAGTCATACAATCATACAAACATACATATCATAACTCATTCCTATCACTGGTGTAGCCGACTGTACATGGTCAGGTTTAACTAAAAGCTTAAACGGATGATTTACTATGAATTGTGTGTCTGTACTGAGTGTTGAAACTTACTAATAAATGGAAGTATTTCCGTCTGTTCGTTTGTCTGACTTTTCTATTTATAGCTTTACTAGCTTTTACCCGCGGCTTCGCCCGCGTCACAAAAGGATAAAAGTAGCCTATGTATGTGACATATACCAATACTTTTGTTTTCCCTCGGGAATATCAATTTTCCGGGTTTAAAAGTACCCTATTATTTAATTCGGACTCCTAACTTTACGTCTGCAAAAATTCAAAGCAATCGTTTTAGTAGTTACAGCGCGAAAGTGGAACAAACAAACAAACTCACTTTCCGATTTATAATATCATATAGTAAGGATGTTGGTTGATGAATTTGTGTCCACTCTCTTCATAGTCTCCAGCTGTTCATTGGAGCCATGTATATTGCATACGTAAATACCAAAAGAAAATACTCGTTGTTGTGTGCTTACCAAGAAGGAAACACCAAGGAAATGCAGCATGGCCTATTTTGTGTGCCAACTGCTAACGAATTTACTTGTGTGCTGTGTCCATAAAGTGAATTTCGAATCTCCTTCGAATTTGGCAGTATTTTTTACTATTGGGTCCTTTTGTGACGAAATTCATAACTAATCTATCTTTTTTTTTATGGCATAAGCCGGTAAACAAGCAGACGGATCACCTGATGGTAAGCAATCGCCCATGGACACCTGGAACACCAGAGGCGTTACAAGTGGTTTTGGGGATTAGTAGTTTATGGATCGTTGGGGATTCAGGGATTGGGGAGATTGGGGAACGGGAGGGTAAATGGGCCTCCGGTAACCTCACTTGTGAGTGCTCGACGAAACACAACGCAAGTGTTGCTTCACGTCGGTTTTCTATGTTATATCTATCATCGACGTTATTTCTTTTGAGTTTGTTTACTAACATTTAACATTTATAACCTTTCCCTGGGTCAATCTGATTCATCTATTCATTCATTAGCCATCGGACTTTAGTTACACGTTGCCTTATTCCGAGTAGGTAGATTTTCTTTTAAGGAGGAAAATCCAAATATATCTCCCTTGCCTTTCGCTTTGGGTGAGGGAATACCGGGGATTGTTAGACTCTTACTGACTAAAAAATATCCCGTCCATACTCCTGCTTCTAGTTTGAGCCCCGATATAGCAAGAATAATAAATATGATGAAATTCGCCCACATACTATATTTCCCACAAAACTTTCTTTACATTCTCATAGTATCTACAATTACATACACAGCCAAAAAGAATGATAATGTCCAATCATAATTACATTACGTCGGGCCCTTTGTGAGTCACGATCATGAACAAAAAAACGTAGACATGAGCACAACAAACTACCCTAAAACTGTCCAATTTCATTAAGAGATTTGAAACTCTATAACAGAAGTATAAAGTTAAAAATGCTTTATAGACTAGCTGAGGTATAGCTAGTATAAAAAATCCCATTGGTTCCCGGTACCCAAGGAATGCGCGTGCCTTCACGTTTCAATGGTTGGGTCGGTTTTTTGAGGAAACCCGAGACTGGCACAGCTTTATTTGTTTAAACAATGGCTAGAGCAGCTGCTGTTATGTGTTGGAGTTCATAAAACAAAGATAAAAAGGGATTTTTGGCTAGTACTTTGGCAGTATAAGAAAAGCTTTTTAGTAGTAACACACTCGTATTAGTAGCTATAGGTATTTTGATCCTAATTGAGATGCAACAAACATGCTAATCATGAGAGTGAAAATATTTCGAATACATTACAACAATATAAACTAGATAAGGTCGATCTTTCCATTCCACTCTAAGAAAGAACTGAAGGAAAGTTACGTAGTTGTGGCAATTAAAACGCAGGTGGAATACGGTAAAATATTGGTTTATTAAAAGAAGGGAAAACGAGTAACAATTTATAACAATGGTGAGACGGAAGGAGGACGAGAAGCAGGACAGAGGCTCCATCAAATATTAACAGAGCCAACTAAAATTAGTTGCGTTCCATTTCTAACTCAGATATCACCTTTGACAACGATGTAACAGTCCAGTCTCCAGTATATAATGTTAGAAGTCACCGATGCTAAGAAAATATTGTTTGCATATCAATGGCTAATACAACAAAGTTCTTGAGCTACAAAACGTTGCTCTCTCTATGAAGAGTAAAGCCCTCAGACTAAGCAGTAAGTGCATTCTCCTCGTGAAATCATGACGCATGTGGAGTGGATGTGGAATTCCTAAGTACCTAGCGTGCATACAATTAATATTCAAACAGACAACCAACCTACTTAACGGTGCAACTGTATATCCAATCACTTCACTTTAAACTTATGTACTTATAAAAATATTCACTAAGATCCCTTTTGTTTTTTAAAGGGAGTTTGACCGGGATTTCTTAATAGTCTTGTGAACCTATAGCCAAAAATTACCAGATGTGGAAACGCCTTATAATGCGTGGTCTGAGACAGACTCGAAACTGCTGAACAATCATGCTTACGACCAATACACGAGGTAGTCGACAATATACTTACCCAAGCCGTGCATACAAAAACTTGCTGGTTTTCTAATTATTAGATTTCTAACCTTCTTGTTTTAACGTAAAGATAAAAATCTATTAAAGACTTCTTACAATTTCGTATAGCTTAATGTGCAGTTGCCTGTACATAGCAGAATACTATATAGAAGTTAAGTGGTAGGTGAGGATATGTAAATAAATGTCCATCTGGGTGCACCTTGATGTATCCACAAATATTTACTCAGACTCGAACAAGAATGTTTTGTTTTACAGATGCACTTTCAATGTTAACATTACTTATGAATGTAGTTAGAAGTGCTAGTAGAAATGTGCAGGTTTCTTCTAAGTTTCATACGACTTTTAACTATTTATCATCATTTTTGGAAGTCCCTAATTAGCTTTGTGCTTATTACGGTTATAAAGTTGGAAATTATTAATATTTGAATCGAATTCTGCTCTAAGAATGAACTAAACAATCATCATTTTAAAATTCTGTGATTATAAATAAACCAATCAGAGGTTTACTGTAGCAATAACTTTACAATTGGGTGGTTTCCAGGGTAAGAAAATTAAAATCTAATTAGTCCGTCAGTTAGATAATTAAAAAGTATTAGACACGTATTTTTTTATTTTCTCGTATAAAGTTACAATACTCAGATAAAATGGAGTTAAGTTTAGCAGTGGGAAGTAGTTACGTCACAACGTGCTACATTTTGTTGCACGCTGTGACGTCACACGACATTTCAAATCAATATATGTCGAAAACATTTAATTTTGTGAGAAAAGAAAAAATACGTGACTAATGTTTTAAAATAATCTACCAGACGGACATTAAAATAAAATTTAAGAAACTAGCCTATTTTTCCAACGCAATGGTAGAAACGAGAAGATAATTCTATGACACCATCTTTTCCGCATCGCTATTACTATGATGTGAGTAAGTTGTTCTTTACTACGGCTTCTGAATACCTACGAGGATTAGCATAGGATTATATCTAACTATCACAGATTATTATAAGTTCGTGTAATCCATGTAGGATGACCTAGATTCCTGCCTTGGTGTTACATCAGAATAATAAAAGTACTTACTAACAAAACGTTTTTATAGTTGTTTATTAACAGATATTTATCGACAAAGAACGATAAAAACCTGATCGTAGATCTTAGAAATGTGAATTCTTAAAAAGACGTTATTGTTGGGATTTCCAATTTAAGACATTTTTCAATAAGAGTATGTTCAATTTCCGTCGAATTTGTGACAAATACTTGACAAAAGGCTTACCAATATTTGGCTGGAACCAGTACAATACCTACAGAAAGAGCAATATCTTATCTACCTCCTACCGCGGTGAATTATAAATAGGATTTATGTTCTTGAACAGAAGCAGGCTCTTACCTCTATTTGTAGGTACCTATGTCGCAATATGGATGTGATGTAACAGACATTGTAAGTACTTAGAGAAGCTCTGAAGCTGATCTACTCAAAATTTCTGAGTCAGAAGACCCAGGAGAAGCACCTCTAATTGCTGAGAGTGACCACCGGGGAATTTTTAATGAATATTTCCTTACTTCCTAGTCTTTTCTCTAAACAGAGACATTTTTTGAAGGTTTCATCATCAACTGCCTCGTTGGCCGAGTGGTCGCAAGTGCGACTATCGGGCAAGGGATCTAGGGTTGGAGTCCTGGGTCGAGCCTAGTGTTACTGATTTTAAAAAACACAATACAATATGCCAATATAGTATATGCCAATAGGATCACCCTCTACTACACACACGGGACTTAAAACATAAATAGTGAAAAGTGGTGGTTATGCCACTGAACAATGTAACACCATTGTTCAGTGGCATAAGTGCCGTAATATGCACCTCTGCCTACCCCTTCGGGGATAATAGGCTGTATGTTTTTGGTCAGTAATCGTGTAGAAAGTTTACAACCACTATATCTTAATATCAAAGCAATAAGGATTACATTTAACTACAATAACACCTAACGTAATGATATTTTTTTGGGCTACCGATAACTTTTGGGCTTGGCGCTCCAAATTTACGTCTGTTAACCTAAAAATGATTATTATTACAAGTAATCTTATCTTCATATCGTTACTATTCCGATTTTATAATTGTAGACGCACCCGAGTTACCTTATCATTCTGTTTGTACACGAAATTATATATTAAATTCACTCTGTAGTATTGAATTTCCAAAAGTAAGTCGTGTCTGATGTAATTTCTCTCTAGTTTTCCTATCGACACGTGTTTGGATACTTAAAAACTGTAATTGTGTAGTAAAATACCACCCTTTTTAAATACTTGCTTATTATTTTTCGATGGTATTGTAGTTGTCGTGTTTTGTGGTAGTGTTAAACTGTGTCAAAGTGAAGGATTTGGGATTCTGTGCTACATTCCATCGTCTTAATTTGTGGTTAAATTCTGAAGATAACATAGTATCTAGAACTGATCTTATGACTAAGATATAACAGAAAATACCCTATTCTAAGATATACAGAACTGTTTGAATGAACTTAGTTATCGATTTAAAGAAAACTTTAAAATTAGTTTCTAGTAATTTGCAGACTGTGATCCTGAAATATCATTTTGTGAATATTAATAATATTTTTTGTGGGTTTAAAAATAGTCTATAACAATAGTGTATTATAATAATGTTAGATAACCCATAACCTCTATAATCGGGCATCGTACAAATCCGATAGCCAGTTAAAGAGATTAGTGCGTAGAAATAAACGGTGTAACTCTATATCTGATAATCGAGTTACATGAATTATAGAATACTGCTAAAATCGGGAAGGAAAGGCAAATAATATAAAAAGAAAACAAATAAAATTGCAACTGGCAACCTACACTTCTAATAAAAAGTGTGTTTAAAAAAAGAACTGAATTTTCTTCAAAATGCCGTCGGCGTTGGACATGGGGCTTTTTAGCCAACCAGAGTGGAGTGACTCTAGTGACTCTACAGAGCCTGGACCTTTGCCCCAGTTGGGGTACTTTGTGCCTGTGAGATGCAGATGTGAACGGACCTCTCATCACGTGTGTCGGAGAAGCAGAAGGTAATATATGTGTTGAACTTGAATTGTGTTTTCGAAGTTTGCTTTAGTTAAAAAAAAAATATTTAATCTGTGGTCAAATTTAAAAGATTTTTCAGCAAAATGTTACATAGATTAGAAACTGTAAATAATTGTACACGGTGCTAGTCATAGACAATTGTATGGAAATGATTTCGTATGCATTCTACTTTGCGGACTTTGCTGTCATCACACAGCTAAACACCAAAAAAATACCAAACCTATTCCTACCGACTGCAGCTATTTGAAATTCCTCGCGATGTAGTTTCAGAAGTCTTCAAAGATGGTACATTAACATTTAATGCCTCCCAACTAGTCGCTTTTACAGCCAATCTTCGCGCCGCTACACGATTTAAGGACTCATTAACGTGTTCACGATTCTATTTATAAAGTTTTGGAGGGAGTTATGTCAATTTTTGTTGGTTGGCTGGTGGAATAAACATTCCTAGTACTCAATCACATCCGTCTGTCCATTCGTTGTAGTATTAATGGACTCTTTTACGTCAGAATAGAATACAGTCTCATCTCTCAGAATACAGTTTTCTGTCTTCTACGCTTACCTATACCAGGTTTCATTCATAGCTTCATGTGGCACTTAATTAAATTATGTCTCTAATTTTTGTTATAACACCAACAACACTTATTGGTGGTAAATAACTATTTTTTTTAACAAGATACGGATGTCAGATTTCACTTTGCTATTGGCAAATTTAAAAAAAACAGTAACTTTTCTGTTAAGTTTTGCGATATAAGCCTCCATTATCTATGGTCATCGCGGAGAACCTCACGGGTTACCGGGGTTCCGGCTCGACGTGCAGGAAAAGGAAACGGGTGGTTTTTAGTCAGTAAGAGTCTGACACTCCCTCCCGCCTCACCCAGGTGGAAGCAGAGATTCGATGATTTTCTCCCCTTAAAAAAAAATTGTCTATAGTCGTTTTACTACCTTACTACCAACAGATTAAAAACAGTCTTCAATTTTCATAACTTTCCCTTCCCTATAAAATATTCATAAAGTTCTATAAATATGGATTCATAACGAAAAGCTATAATTAACAGGTAGGTGACAAATCGTCAGTGGTTTTCTGTAGCCCAGTTCCCACGGCCAATGACCGATGGCTAATTAAAATTAATTAATATGCTGTCGATGACAACGCACTGTTTCTGAATGAACAATATGTAGCGACGATCCATTGGGTTTGTTGTTTTAAGTGTGGGAGAGCCATGCTTCGGCACGAATGGGCCGGCTCGACCGGAGTGATACCACGGCCTCACTGAAAACCGACGTGTTTTTTTTTTTTTTTTTTTTTTTTTAAGGGGGGAAAATCATCGAATGACTGCCCCCGCCTGGGTGAGGCGGGAGGGAGTGTCAGACTCTTACTGACTAAAAACCACCCCGTTCCTTCTCCTGCACGTCGAGCCGGAGCCCCGGTTACCCGTTAGGTTCTCCGCGACTCCGAATCGGCATCGGCCCTATTGGACCCCATCTGTGGTGGTCTGATGGCTCTTTGAGGCGCGCGCGGAACGCGACACGCCGTACGCTCGGGTCTGTTTCTGGTCGGACGGGGAGCCACCCATGCTCGCCGTCCGCAGGCCCGCGCTTACGGTGGCCGGAGATCGTCCCGCGATCCCCGACGCCCGGTGTGTCCTTCGCGATGGCTGGGTTGCGAGGAGGCAGCGCTTCGCTGCCTCACGCGTCCCGCCTCCTCCTTAGCTAGCATGACTGCTTCGCAAAAGGAGGAGACGGCATCCCAATCCCCCTCGCTCCGCATCATGGCCTGCACTAGGCCCGGACGCGAGAGGTCGCCATCGCCGATCACTTCCCTGAGGACACGGCGGTGCTCAGCCCACGAAGGGCATTCTCCCACCGTGTGTTCCACCGTGTCCTCAGGGCGGTCCTCGCAGTGATGACACCCGGGCGTTTCCTCCCGCCCCATCAGACACAGGTACCTCCCGAAACTGCCATGTCCGGTGAGGACCTGCGTCAGGCGGTAGGTGAGGACGCCGTAGCGTCTCTCAAGCCACTCCTCAAAGAGGGGACTTACCGCTGCGATGGCAGCGAGCCCAAAAACCGACGTGTAGCAACGCTTGCGTTGTGTTTCGTCGTGTGAGTGAGGTTACCGGAGGCCCAATTACCCTCCCCTTCCCCAATCTCCCCAATCCCTGAATCCCCAACGATCCTCAAACTCCTAATCCCCAATGCGTTCGATTTTTGAACATTTTTGAATATGCTGTATAGAACGTCTTTTAGCGTGCATAAATTTGTGCATTAAATCATATGTAACATAACCTTTATGAAATGCCAAAAATATAACTCTAAGAAATAGTTATAAATTTCAGCTGACATTCAATTTTGTAACGTTTTAAATTGCTGCGCCCTAACAGGGTAATGTACTGAATTCGTTGTATGTAATACTTCTTATTATATGTACATTATGCAATATGAATAAATATTAAGGTTTTTTTACATGCTTAGTTGTTCAGACAGTCTCCAAAGATTGATTGATTGGTTGAACTAAGATAATAGACGTAAAAGTGAAAGAACACAACTTGGATTATGTTTAGAGGGTCAAATATTATGAAATGAAATGAAATGAAATGAAACTTTATTTGTGATAAGTGATAAGTTTCTTAAGGCTAGCAACGCACTTGTAACTGGTCTGTAGGCGGCGCTGATTGCTTACCATCATGTATTGTGATCCGTCTGCTTGATTTTATACCTACCAATATTTTGTTTGTTACCCATTTACATCAAAATGGCTTAAGGGATCGGAATAAAATGTAAATCTATAAAGAATAACTAACGTCCCACACTTTTGTATAGTCATCAATATCATCCACTATCTACATTACATCATTTGTTGCATTTTTCTAACTCGTATGTGTTCCAACTTATACATTATTTCTTGTTAGCTACGGAATGTGGTTTACCGTAGTCCGTAACTAACTATATGTAACCAAGTACTCGAACAAGCATGCACATTGCACATAACAATCAGAAGTGATACATAAACATACCGAGAACTGTTTATGATGCACATAATCACTTAATTAATTGTTGGACAAAGGTAACAACGGAACGTTAGAAAAACAATCTAGCAAGAAGTAATTAAGGTTTAGTTTGCTATCTAGCGTCTGCCAGCGGCTTGGCCAGCGTCCCCGTGGGTTTAAAAGTAGCCTATGTTTTATTTCAAACCATAATCTACCCCTGTTTCAAATTTCATACTGATCCGTTCAGCCGTTTTGATGTGATTGAGTAAAAAACACACATACACACACACACACACACACCCTCACACACACTCACACACACACACACACACACACACACACACACATCGTACATCCTCACAAACTTTCCCATTTATAATATTAGTAAGAAGGATATATACAGTAAAATTAACTGTATCACTGATATTTTAGCATTGTTTGTCTTTTTCTATATTTTCCAGTTTATAATCGAGGAACCATCAAAAACCAGCAACATTCAAAATTATCTCATATCCGTAAAATAAACTCATGATTACTTGTCGTATTTTAACTATTGACGACTACATTAACGAATAAACCTCAGACTGAGGCAACATAAAACCAAAAGCGACCAATAAAAGATCAGAAAAGTTTTAGACTCCAATCATTGCAAATCTTTCTTGTCTAAAAGTGCCGATTTAGATTAACAGAACATTTATTTATTGTCCACAGAGAATCTCCCCGGTCTCGTCGGTCCGTGTCACAATGTTCCTGCAACAGCATTTCCCGCAGGTCCTCGGCGGCGGCATCGCCCATGCCAATGCCACTACCACCACTCAACAATACCATGGAGATGTATGTGGAACCCGTCGTCGAAGATGTAAGTATTTCTTTTTTAATTTTGTTTCTGAAATAGGGTAGATGCCTAACTTTTATTTCAATGTCCGTCTGGTAGATTACTTTTAAACACTAGACATATATTTTTTATTAGAACCGAATACTTTCGACGATATATTGATTTGAAATGTCGCGTGACGTCACTTCTATGTACATTTTATACGTAGAAATGACGTTTTAGCCCCCACTCCTAAACTTTGATTCGTTTTATATAGGTACCATTTTAGTATACAACAATCTAATATTTTTTCTTTACCTAACTTACGGATTAAATAGATTTTTAATTTTCGTACCCCGTCATCATCCTAATTCTACACACATGCAGTCTGCACGGTGGATAAACTATTACGGCGAAACATTAAAGATTTAAAACAATTATCCGCAGCGAACGATACGTATCTAAATAAGTTAAAGAATATAAAGTCAAGATAAGATAATACACTATTACTATACTGTCTCAAACATTTATATTAGAAGACATAAAATTTGTCGATCAGAGGAAACAACAGTAGTCGTAGTAATACTTATGTAGAAGATACTACCTAAAATGTAATAGCATAAGGCATTGTGTACGTTTCGAAATATCCATTAAGCTACAACTTACATGTTTATCACATTAACTACCAAGTTTAAGTCAAACGATCAATTTTAAGTCCCGCTTAGATATAGTCGTGTCATTCCAGTTTTTGCAAAATTCTTTGAAAATCATCGAATGTCTGCTCCCGTCTGGGTGAGGCAGGAGGGAGTGTTAGACTTACTTACTAAAAACCACCCCGTTCCTACTTCTGCGGTTCGAACCGGAGCCCCGGTAACCCGTTAAGTTCTCCGCGGCTCCGTATCGGCATCAGCCCTATTTGGCCCCGTCCGTGGTGGTTTGATGGCTCACGATATTTAAGTACAACTTCAAATTGAGTAGCCTTTCAGTAGTCGGGCGTGTAGGCGTCAAAAAAGAAATTAAACCCTTAAATATGCGCTTTTTATTAGTACAAATTACAGTGTCATCATATTTATATCATTATCACAGTTTGCCAAATATATTGTCGATTTAACGCCGCATATCCTGGAAGCAACAAATTCCATGTCAGTGCACTACACAAGAATTTACGCGTAACATTTGGACAGGGAGATGTCAGTCATTTTTGAATCTTAATCTAGGAGACTGCTTTACATGTAAATGTAGACTTTGACTCTTTCATCTCTTGTTACAATTTTCTACAAATTAACTCGTCATACATCGAATTGTTCTTCAGTATATTTGTCGAGTACTTTTCTCATGGATTTAGCAATTTGTTCTGGTTTGCTGTAGAAGTATTTGTGTTGACTACTGCCCTCCTCGTTCACTATTTCGGGGTCCACACTACCTTTTGGTGAAATGAACAGGATTCTGCAAAGAAGAAGGAATAAATTAGGCCTTTTATCTTCTACTATATAAAAATAAGTCGGGTTTTCCTTCCTAACGCTATAACTCCAGAAAGCACGGACCGATTTCCACGGTATAGCATTCGTTGGAAAGGTCTCGATCTTCGTGAGGTTTATAGCAAAGAAAGTTACATAAAACGAAGCCACCTGGTGGCGAAACGGAGTTCGCCGGGTTTGCTAGTTCTGTTCATAAAATTATAGGCCAACTAAATAGTTTTGCATCTAAATTAATTATTGAATGAATTTACAAAGACAGGCTTAACCTCTGGTATGTCGGAGCAAAGATCTATGCGAGACATAATGTGTTTTCTATTGTGTCTTAAATACCTACAAGAGGTTAAGGAAGTCAAAATAAAGATTCACTTCAAATATAGAGTTAGACAACAATCGTTACAATATTTGCTGTTGAAAATAAGAAGATTAGACAGACTTCTTATCCTTCAATAGAGACAGAGCATCTGCAGTAACTCTTTTTACTGCTTACAAATCTAGGTCATTGACACTTAATGATGGTGATAGGGTTTTGTACACAAATAATAGATTTTAGAGCAATGTGACGTGTACCTCGGTATGTACGTCCCGTCTGGAGCAAATACATTATTTTTCGGTTCCTCTTCATCAAGCAAATTGACCATGACAAAGTGTTTGCTTAACGTTTGTATTTCTGGAGAGTTGGCGAATTTCGGCTTCAAATTTCTACAGGCTGTGCACCACGATTTGTGGATGATCACCATTACTGGTTTTCTGTGGTGTGTGGCTATCTGGAGACCTGATTCTAAAGATCCAGCCCAAACGTAATTGTTACCAAATCCATTGTCCCTGCCACTGATACCGGCGCAGTGTACTGTGTCGAAAATAAAGGTGAAAAATGCTTTAACGGCCGTTCCAGCAGCCATTTTGTTGTTGTGTAATTATTCTTCGACCGTGGTCGTGATAGCAGAAGCTAAATACATTATTAATTTTATTTATAATTATGTTACTTTCTTTTGGTCCGCCATTTTTGACAAAACGTTTTTTTATTTTGAAGTTTCGCGGTCAATCAAGTAGGTTGATTGGGCGTGCAGCGCCATCTAGAATTTAATAGTAGAACTCGCACTTATGTAGCTCGAGGCATAGGTAGTGAAACAAGCGGTGAAGTTTTCTCTGTGGTCGTATTCTGATACCGGTTTAATCCACCAGAGGGCGCAAAGTTAAAAGTTTTATTTAACATGATTAAAAAAGTTTATTTCTTACAAAAAAGGTTTTTATCGTAAAATACAGAATTTTATGAGTATGTTAAATACTTTTAAATGTTACTCATAAGATTTTAAGATTCGTTTGAGTGAAAGGGATTTGAAATCAGGCCAGTATCGTGGTGATCACTGCTCGATCCTTCTCCATATGAGTAGAGGCATTTGTGCCACTCTATTACAGAATAGCATGTACCTATCTAGACTTCATTTACAATACATATTTAATACATTTAACACGTGTCTTGATGCTCGCATTATGTTAACTAAAACTACACTACACTCGAGTGGACACATATAAAGAAACTTAATTTATTTGACGAAGTATAAGATAGCCATTATGGATTTATGATACACTAGTTGTTGCCCGCGACTTCGTCCAGCCATTTCAGAAATTAGCCAGTACAAACAGACAGACAATTAAAAATGTAATTTTGGTATACGTATAGGTTTCGTATGTATATTCATATGCATGTAGTAAAACCCGGTTATTTTAATAATCGAAACAAACACTCCAATTTTATTTATTATCTGTATAGATGTACAGATTGTGCTTATAAATACCTACATGATGTTTAAAAACCCCAGTGTTACTTTGCCCGACCCGGGTATTGAACCAGAGACCCCTTGCCCACCACTCGCACTTGCGACCACTCGGCTAACGAGGCAGGCATAATGGTGATAGTTTTTTTTATTTTCGGAAATTTTCGCGAATTTTCGTGACGCGAACAGGCGAATTTACCCTACATACCTGTAAGAACTCAGCAATCAACATTCCTGGCTCTTTGCCAAACACTACATGAATGCCATGTAACTTATTTACTTGTTCTAACCTGTATTGTTCAAATACGTTTAAATTCTGCTCTTATTGTTAAAATAAAATATGAATTCTAGTAAAACTTTGCATTTGTTTGCTGGTTGGCAAGTTGCAGTGGCTGAACTGGGTACACGCAACATGTCGTAGCTTCCATTCGCGTACAGAGTAATGCATCAATCACCATCATCTGTTGATGATAGGCTGTTGTCTATAAATGCCCATTGCTCAGCAAAGCCTTCTCACACGGAGAAGGTTTGAGCATTAATCACCACGCTCGCTCAATGCGGGTTTGCGATTACTGACTTATACTAAGAAATTATAAGCCCAGGTTTTCTCACGATGTTTTCCTTCACCGTTTGTCAATGATGTCTAGATAATCTTAGAAAAGTACATAATGCACGGAAAAAGTCATATTGGTACTTGCCGTTGGTAGGTTACGAACTCGCACCTTCATGGATTAGAAGCGGGCAGCGGGTGTCTTTAACCTCCGGACCACCACGACATTAAAGAGTAATTAAATATTAATATTTTGTGTGTGTCCAAAAATTGTTATTTAGATGCATTTGGCTATTCTGTTACTCTCAATTCGAACTTTTGAATTAACCTCGATCGCATTCTCGCCCGTCATTGGTCGATATTTTTCTCACAATCAATGATATGGCGGACCGCGATCGAGTTTACTTCAATCTTACCAATCAAAAGCCTAATATGTACATTGTACAAGTGTAATTGTCTATGTAATATTGGGTTCTAAACGCATTCACGACAAGGGGCAAAATCCTAGGCAAAGCAACGCTTTAATAAAAAAAAAACATCAGTCGCCATTGACCTATTTTTGGTTATAGTGCCTATCTGTCATCCAGTCAATATTCCCCACGAGATTAAAAAACATCAACATACTATAGAGTAGGCGTTCAAACGATACCACGTTTAATATCTGCGTCATTCTCTGGGGGATAACACGTGTAGTAATTAAGAGATATTGATAACATATTTGTGCTAATTTAGTAGCTTTAATAAATATTTTATGTCACTGCCCATCTTGTGGCTGTCAGGAAATGTTCTAAGGCATTAAGTCCGCCATTTACTGCTGTGTTAAGAAGAAATAAATAAATAATAATTTCCTAAATTCTTCCCTAAGACAAAAACAATGTGGTCATTTCTTGATACTGAACTGCATCAAACCAAATACAATTGCAGTCTGAAAATCTAGAATTCTAGATGAATCATCACCTAGACTAGATACTTAATTGAAAACGAAACCAAGCATTTCAACCAATAAGTTTCAAAACACGCATCAACTAACGCAGTAATTAATCAAAGAACAACTACTAATAAAATAATAATTAAATACAAATAAAATAATAACGACAAACTTTTTAAAACTATCGATGTGGATCGGCGCGCGCATCTGCGTGTGAGCACTTTTTATACGTTTTCAAACATCAGTATGTCGATACGTCGCGCTCCACGTACCCTATTGGAAAAAGCAGATAAACTATGATAATTAGATGTAACGTGTTCACGATAGACCAATGCATTCTCCAGCGAATCACGCACTAAACCTGAAACAGTGACAACACTGGCCGCTCGCGTCTAGCCACCAATCTACGTTCATAAAACGGGGAACTAAAGATCTTAATATTTAAAAAAAATATTTATCTGTTAGACAACCTCGTTACTAATTAAAAAAAAAACAATAGTTCGGTAGCTTATTTTTTATTTCATAAAAATTAAGTTGTACTTTAAGGTTGAGTTTCGCTGTCTTAACTAAAGGGTCGATGTGACCCATTTTATTACCGTGCAGTTTTTACAAGACTATTTTTTAACGTGATCGTGTATTCGTGCAAAACTGTTGAGCCAGTGTGAATTCGGTGTGATGATGAATGTTCACGGGAAGACACGTCACAGGAGTTTGTATGGCACCGTGCGGTCAATGGTTCCATCTCGGGGTACGCCCATAACTCCAGGGCTTGAAGACTTGATGTACACGCCACCATATTTCTACCACATACCACCCCCACCGCAACCTCTCAATACTTATCCTGGAAGGAAAAGACGAAAAAAGGTATGTTAGTAAATTATTTATGAAGCGAATTTTCAAGAGTTAAATGGACGAATTGCTTTTTATAATATCTTTCTAAAAACATATTATTCTGTTACCAAAAAATTTTGCACATTAACTTTAGTAATCAATGCTATTAAAGTATGGTGAACTGTCTGTAGAACCATCGATCTATTTTTGACCTACATTCATAATACCTGCAAAATGTCTTACATCCTATAAAAAATACAATAAAAAAACCAGGCACACTTTCCAGTTTCTTGAATTGAGTAATCATACATCAATAACAGATATGACAATTTATAAGAATTTTCATTTTTGATGAAAATTTTTCTAAGTACTAAACTCCTTGCCCCTAAGACGACCCACTGACCCAGGTTTGCATAAATAAGTGGGACCCAGTAAAATGCATTGGCTCATTCCTTCAAGCACAAAAGACAAGCTAACTCCTAATTAGGCCAACAAAATAAACACAGCGCATAGTAAAACCGTATTGTAGAAATGCAATTGATCATTGTCAGCGTACTAGGAGCGCACAGCTGACAAGAGAGAGAAACAGCCGTCTTGACTGACTGACCAATTCATGATGCGTTTCATACCACCAATGGAATTCCTTGGACACTACTCTCCATAGCATTGTACTACAACATTGTTATAAAGATCTATTATTTTTTATTGTATTTAACCCAAAATGTATCTCAGTCTGAAGCTGCGATGAGAAATAATTAACCAGACCCTTTCTTTTGATATATTGTATTCTTAATCTTAATGGACAGTCAATTTTCTACATTTGGACTTCAAAATGCTTTGGGCGTGAAAGGATTTTCAGCATTATCAGCCGTTTAGACCTTTCCAAAAGCACAATTCTGAGCTCCATGATCTTCAACTATTCTAAATAACCAATGCGTTTTTGCGAATTTTGATTGCATGACTCCATCGCGCTGGAAAGTGCCTTAACTCTTTGAGTACCATCATTATAGACACAATTAAAAAAATAATAGGTTGCGGTCACCGGTGTCCTCGCGGTGTTTGACAGTTTAAGGAACATAAAAATAGGTACATAAAATTAATCTATTACGTACTTCTACCGTCGTAACAGCGTGGCATCGCTGTCTTCCTTGTGGATGGCATGAGCCGTAGCGGTACGATCCTGCTCCGGATGACGATGTTCCTTTATCCAGTACTGCATTGCCTTATACGACATAATAAACGACACAGAAAAGAAAAGAACATCGTGGACTATTGGAAAAGATCTACCCATGATTTGAAATTTTGAGCTATCGTACGTTTTATTTCAAGTGTGCAACGCATTAGCGTAGCAAATATTTTATCCGGGATAATTTTGTCATCTTCTTTACCAAATATTTATTTTGACGTTTAAGTCAACATCTGTCAAGATTACAGCAATTTTTTATTTATTTTTTTGAATTTTTTGTGTGTGGTCTAGATGATAGATCACAGGCAACCTCTTTTGCTTCCATCTATACACATGTGGGTATGCATGTCATTTATACAAGATATTATTTCCAATAAATGTGCCAACAGTTAGTGAGGACCTTAGAAATATCGGAAAACTATTGCTAAATTAAAACCACAAGAAGATTTTATTAAATATCTAATGTAAGAAGTTTTGTAAATCTACTTATTTTCCAATCCGTACAAAAATATAACATCTAACTAGCTACTACAAATACTACCAAAGTATGATTTGTTCGTTTGTATTTTTGTATTTACGCTAAGCATAATCTTCTATCACAGCCACACCACTACTAATAACCTGTACATTTCTTACAACTTCTCAAATGAACAATTTTATTTAGGTCTCAGCAAGGTGAATGCTCCATCCAGGATAGCCCGCGAAATTTTTTTTTCTTTATTGTTCAATTGCAATTTATAGCTCGATATTGGATATGATGATACTATATTATTATATATTAGCGGTAGTGAAATGTATATTTACCTTAAATTTCGCGGGCTGCCCTGGAACTTAAAGGACATGACTCAAAAAAAAATCGGACGCTACGCAAACAAAACGTTGCTCAAGTTGTACATATTCATGACTGAATAAATATTAACTGCATTGAGGCATAATAGATAAATGTTCGATGTTACTATTCGTATGAAGTACGGAACACAACCAATATAGAGGTATAAAGAAATTAAAATCAGAATGTTTACTATTGTAACCCGCACTTTGTTATACTTTTTGTGGCGTCCGGGTCTATCATTGCCTTCGCTACAAAATGCGCACTATCATAAAAATATGCATCATCCTTTAAAGCATCATACTTACAATTTTCGTTTGGGTTCTTCTCTTACTTTCTATTTACATTTTATATCATCATCTGGAGGTTTATCTTCCAGATCTCGATGGGAGTGCACACTAACGTGGTCAATGACGCTCTGGAAAAATTTGTACGACAGAAAAAATGACACTGATAGCTGCGCCAGGTCTTTTAATAAATAGCTGGGATATGTTCCTCCCATTTCAATGGTATTGTAACTGTATTTAGTTTTGTTTAGGTTATTTACATTATGACTTTGGATGATTTTCGCTGCACAATTTTGATTGATTTCCTGTCAAATTGATATACATAAAAAAGTTGCTAGCGTAAAAATATTTAGACGTTTCTTATTCAAAAAGACTATACAACACAACTGAAGATATTTTCATCAATATTCAAATCACCAATGTATCTACTTGGGATTGTAAATACATAAGAGTATTTTAATGCAGCTCTTTGGCAGCTCTGATATAAAACTCGCATATCTCATTAATATATTTTTTTATATAATTGAGGTATGCAGGGAGGTTGATAACAATTTATTTAGAGAGCTCTCGATCGTTTTTTTGTGGGTGGAAAGTCACCCAATGGCTTCTCCCGCTTTGGGGTCTTCGGCGAGAGGTAGTGTCACTCTTAGTGACTAATAACTACTTTGTTCCTACTTCTGCTCTTCGGGCCGGAGCCCCGGCAACCTTCCCGCGGTTCCATATCGGGCATCACCCCTGCTGAGCCCCATCTGTGGTGGCTTGAAGCGCGTGCGGAACGCGACACGCCTTATGTTGGGTATGGCTCTGGTCGTTTGGCAAGCTATCCTTGCTCATCGTCCGCAGACCCGTGCCTACGGTGCCCGGAGATCGTCTCGCGATCCCCGACACCCGGAGTGTCTCTTGCGATGGCTGGGGCGTAAGGAGGATAGTTTCCTCACGCGCCCCACCTCCTTCTTAGTTAGTATGACTGCTCCCCACATGGAGGAGAGGTCACCATCGCCCACCACAAAATACGCAAAATTCAAGTGCGGCATTAAGGCCGTGACACATACGGATTAGTCCGTACCAGAATCCTATTTCTTTACGCAAGCACTCTGATTTGTGAAATACTATGGCAAATAGAGTATTTACGAATAATATGCGATTTCTTGACCTTTAAAAGTTTTGTCTGCATAATTTGTGCATTAAGTATCTTAAAACACGACGACTTTTTCAATGGCTTTGGATCACTGTTACTTTTAAGTGCACTCTGTAAAATCATTCTGTTGTTGCCTGCAGTATAACAATTGGTTTCGCTACAAAATGCAATGATCATCAAAAATTATGTATTATCGTTTAAAGCATGATACTTACAATTATCGTTTGGGTCCTTCTCATACTTTTTTACATTTGAAGTCATCGTCTGGAGGATCATTTTCCAGATCTCGATGGGAGTAATAACTAACGTGTCCTATGACGCTCTGGAAAAATTTGTACGAAAGATAAAATGAAGCACCTAGTTGCGCCAGGTCTTTCAATAAATAGCTAGGATTTAATGGCATTTTTATGGCTTTTCAGTTTATTATTGTATTTGGTTTTGTTTAGGTTATTGACATTACGGCTTTGAATGGTTTTCGCTGCACGATTTTGATTGATTTGCTGTCAAATTGATTTACATAAAGAGGTTGCTAGCGTAAAAATATTTTGACGTTTCCCAAGAAGACAATATTTTAATGCAGCTCTTTGGCAACTCTGAATACAAATCCCATACACCATTAATATACCTATTTTTTTTTAATAATTGAGGTATGCAGAGTTGGATGCGTGCACAACAATTTATTGAAAGAGAATAATGTCGATTTAAAATTGTGTTTGGATGCTTAGAGACAAAGAGTGCGACATTAAATATTATTTTATTTGTATTTTGGTTGACCGCTCTTGGCGGTAGGAAGTTGGCTGTGTAGACAAGAGAATTTGTGGCTAGGTTATACTAAGCTGCTGTGGTACCAAATTTAATTATTCGAAATTGCTTGCCCAGCCCCCCCGTAGGTAAAATATTATAAATTAAACATTCAGTTAGGCAGTTTGTTGTTTTTTAGTTTGTTGAAAATCTACAATTAATAAATTTAATTTCCACCTGAAGAAGAATGTTATTTATTAATTTACGATACACAAATTTTATAGTTTGTTTTTGATTTTACTACATATAAATTGCTTTACTATGCAAAATTTGATTTATGCTCGCATGCATCATAACAAAAATCTATCTGTTTCTTAGGCACAATTTTATTCTATATTTGGTAATAACATCCTATTCATTATTTTCCGATGCCAACAGTGTGCCGCGTTACTGCGGCGTAAACAAACGCGTATTCATTTACCCTTGCACTAAGACGCCGCGACAAGGCGACGTCTGCGCGGCGTCTGCAAGGCGCATACGTTTATCAAACGCCTACGTTGGACAAACGCCAATGTGAAAGCGCTCTTAGAAATATAATATTCGATATGTGAAATATTAGGATACATAGTGTATTAATTATACTAAGTAATTTGGATAAATAATGTGATTCCTTGACTTATAGAAGTTTTGCCTGTATAATTTGTCCAATATCTTATAACACACGACGGCATTTTCTATGGCTTTGTATTACTGTTACTTTTAAGTGCACTCTGTACTAGGTGACGTGCGTCTGTTACCACCACAAGCAACGTGACGCTGAAGTTAACTGTGCCACTTTCTATGCGTTTATAACCTATTTACACATTTTTACTAATTAGGTTTTATTGACTGAATATTCGTCCGTCTGTATCTTGTATTTACGCTAAGCAAAATCTTTTATCGCAGCCACGGCACACATCGACAATAATTACTCCTTTTTTAAGGGGGGAATATCATTAAATGGCCTGGAATTACTACAAACCTGTTCATTTCTTACAACTTTTCAAATGAAGAAACTTTATTTGGGTTAAAGGACAAGGCTTAAAGAAAGCCCCGACGACATTTTGCTCAAATTAATATTCGTGACTAAATAATTACTTAATAACTACATTGATGCATAATAGCTAAATTTTCAGTGTTATTAGTAACACTATTGAATGCATAATTAAACCAGTTTGTTGACTATTGTTGCCCGCAGTTTGTTATACCTTCTTTGGCGTCCGGGTCTATCATTGCATTCGCAACAAAATGCGCACTATCATAAAAAATATGCATTATCTTTTAAATACTTACAATTCTCGTATTTATCCTTCTCATACTTTTTTCATTTTATACCATCGGCTGGAGGTTTTTTTTCCCGGTCTCGATGGGAATGCTCACTAACATGGTCTAGGACACTCTGGAAAAATTTGTACGAGAGATAAAATGAGACCCCTAGTTGCGTAAGATCTTTCAATAAGAGGAAGCCATGGTCCGGCCCTCGCATTTCTGTGGCGTGTGTGTGGCTATTGTATTTGATTTTGTTTATTTAATGGCATTATGACTGTTGATGATTTTCACTACACGATTTTGATTGATTTGTTGTCAAATTGATATACATAAAAAAGTTGCTAGCGTAAAAATATTTCTAAACGTTTTTTATCCAAGAAGACTGAGGTTTTTAGCAATATAAAGGACGAAAATATAAAAAAAAAACAGAAGTAAAGCAAACAAAATGTATCACAAATTGTACCCAGATGCGTAAAATATGTAAATATTTAATATTATAATGATAATAGTTTGATTTTCAAACAAGCTCCAATAAGTAGATATAATACAGACTTACGAATCAGACTCGCATAATTATAATTAAAATAGTGAGATTAATGAAAACAAGACCCAATAGTAAAAAATGCATTTTCATTGTAAATATTTATTTAAAAAAAACACGTTTAATGCAATCAGATATGTAAGTACAAATAAAGACCTCCTTTTTTATTTTCTAGTAAGCTCTGAAATTTCTCTCGTTTTCGAGTTTTTTTCCGGTTTTTTTTGGTAAAATTTGGCAAAAAGGAAATATTTGTTATCTCTTCTTTTAGGTACTGTATCTTTCATTCTCTTTTTCTTTTGATTGCTAATACAAAACATGTTTAAATTATTTTATTATTCATTACTTAAAAGCCAATGCGTGTGTTTACAGTTGTTCAGATATGAATGCTATATCTAACATATAAAAATATTGCATGATTGAATATGATAACCTCTATCATCATCAACAACCTATACTGCTGACCAACTGCCTCTTCTCATACGGAGAAGATTTGATCATTAATCACCACGTTTGCTCAAGGCGGGTTGGAATATGATAATATTACAGAATAATCAAGCCAGGATACGTAAAATTTACTACTCGGAGAATGACCAACATTACTCACAAAAATTATTACACTAACAAAAGTAGTACCTACCAGAAAAGGAAAAATTTTCAACTTCGATAGCTAAATGCTATGGAAATTACAATCTTCATTCCTTTAATCGTTGACTGTTGCAGTGCTACCGACAATTTGTGATACAATACCTTTGCCCAGTTTGTTATCCATACATAGCGACCAAACTCATTTATCCAGAAATTCCTAAAGCGTCACACTCACAATTTATTGGTTCTCCTCAAAGTGTTTCATTTGTTACAACATCCACAATCGGCTTTTGGATCTTCACCATCAGGTGGATCAATAAAATCAAAGACAATGCTGAAAAAATTGTACGATATACCACATGCTATGGAAAATTGCAACGCGTCTTTTATTACAAACGGACTAATGCGATGCATTTCTATGGATTAGTAATTTATACGGATCTGTTTGGGCTATGAAACCATTATTAAGGTTTTGGATAATACAAATTATCACTGAAATTACTACACGATTTTGATCGATTTGCTGTCATCTTGATATGATTATAGGGTGTTGCTAACTTAAAAGTATAACGGCCTTTTTAGACAAGACCTGTCCAAGAATATTGTGATTTTAATTTCGTTCTGAAATGTAAAAAGTTATTGTAATCGCATTAATATTTTTGAACAAGTTTTGATGAAAAATATTAATGGTATAGAAATGCCTAAGACGAAGAACAAAATACCGAATCAATCAGAACACGACACAGAACGTATGGGAGTCAACATAACTTATGTGGTGAAAAGTTATGCAACATTAATGTAGTGCACTTCTGTCTAAGTATTATAACTTTAAAAGTTTTGCAGGCCCAAATTGTAGGAAGAATAAGAGAGACCTTAATTATAAACGTGAACACTATACACCTTGTTTGGGCAAATAAATCATTTTTAATTTGATTTGATTTAATCTTTCAACGACCAAAACAGTATTATGCTGAAAGTTAAAATGTAAGTTATTATCTTCACACGTTACTAATATTTGAGGCAGTTTATTATATCGAAGACACATTTAAATCGAGACAACTTAAAAAGTAAGTATTACTGTCCAGTCTAATTATAAGTATTAACAGTTTGAGGAAACTTCATCCAAGTAGTCTCTCCGGACGTGGGTTATGATCTAGATAGAATTAATGTACAAATTAAGGTATGAATAATAATTAAGGTATGCATTTCTCAATATCTACAAATTGCACAGAAGAACTAAAGTTAACTACGTTTAAGGCTGGAGAAAATAGACGGAGTAATACTTATAAAGCGCCATCAGTCTTCATCATCATCATCGTCAACTGCTAAGCCATCCTCTCTTCTTCTTATGGGATATCCAGTGACTGTATATGATGAATATTGATGAATAACTTCTCTCATGCAAGCATATCCAACAATGAAGGACGATCCAAAACAGAAAAAGTCATATAGTTTATCTGCTATAGTCATGTTTGAATTTCTAAGGGTTATTGCAAATTGTGGTTACTTATAATTTAATGTTACATTTTTGTTTATGAGTGCTCCATTTTATTTGGTTAACAGCGTTGTCTTTGACACTTTGCTGTGTCAGTCAGACTTTACGCTGTCAGTAACTATTGACAACTGTTCTTTTTTTTGGACTCCGCTCTAAGCGCAAAGTGAAACGGAATATTAATAGTGTGAGTTCTGAGCATTCATCCTTTTTCATGAAAAAGCCATAGCCAAAGAGTATGATATGTGTAAGGGAGGCCATAGCTAAGGTTTTCTATATTTTTTTACGGATTCAACAATCTCACCGCACCGCCCACCTGATTGAAAGCTGACCATGGCCTATTGGATATCTACTCGTGTTTTTGAGAGGAGAATACCCAATGACCTTTCCCGCCTTAGGTGAGGCGAGAGAGTGACAGACTTAACCACCCCGTTTCTACTCCTACGGGATTCTACCTTACTATGGTCAATTGGTCAGACAGAAACATCAGAATTTCGGCTTTGATTATCTAGTCGGCTAGATTATGGATTTTTGAAATTCTAATCAATACCATATATAGGACTCATAAATCAACACTTCTCTTACCAAAAGTGTTATATCCATTTCAATATATATAAAACTCTTTCGTTACTGAGTGACTGACTGACAAAAATCGCGCTAACGATTTTATAATCTATGTTCTTTTCATAACTACCTACATTATGGGTATCAGACTTATCGAATGAGTTTAATTAGTGGAATAGAGCTTAACAAAACTGTTTAACAAAAAAAAATATTGCCTACTTGTTAGCCCACTATGTTGGTAAGCTAACGACCCGTTTGATGGAAAGCAGATACCCGATAGCCTATACGTCTGCCACAAGGTGTCGCTAGTATTTGGAATCTGAAGCATGATATATGCCAAGTTCCATAGCTCCAGACGCCAGCACTGCTAAACTATCAAACGTTAATATATTTTGAACTTTATGTCACAAACTATAGAGTTAAAGATGAGCGTTTGGTATTACTTCACATTACGTCGTCACATTGAGCCAGCATGCATACTATTTCCGAGTCTCTTATCATTTGCAGACACCACGTTGTGGCTGTGATCTCGTTTTTCTGTGGGCGTCAACTATTTATCAGCAAAATGAATCATACCATCAGCGTGCCCATGCCACAGTTTCATTTCGATCAGTTACATACATTATTGGGATTTCCGATTACCTACGATCATTCTGACATAAAAGTATCATTAACATAGTAAGGACTACTAAAATAACAAAAGGTAATATGCTCACATAACATATACTGCATTCTTAAAGGAACATTATCATAATTTTAGCCACAAGATGTTTCTGCAGAGCATAGACCTCCCAATGGCTTTTAGTCAAGGTCAGTCAATTGGAAGCCACCTGCATCCAGTGGCTCCCTACGACCTTTATCAGGTTACCACCTTGCAGGTGGACGTTCTACGCTACGTTTGCTGATACATGGTAGTGATCCACTGTTTTCCAAACTATGCACCCTACCCACTATCACTTCAGCTTGCTAATTCCTATGTCAGCGACTCGGAAACTTCTCTTAACCTTTCGTGTGTCTAAACGTGGATCCACGCGAGACACAATGTATTTTCTATTGTCTCATATCGGTGTAATCAAGCGGTAAATAAAAACTAAAAAGTATTCGATTGTTACAAAAACACTATTTAATAACTTCATTAACTGCTTATACTTGATAAAGTACCAACATAATAGAAATAAGTGTACGTATGTTCAGCGTCATATATTACATCTCGATATAATAGGTGAGTGTATAAATTATGTAAAGTACAAAATAAACACAAATGACATCTTTCCACCTTATGGCTGATTGTATGCTTATCACATTTCCGTACAATGAATGTCCGTTCATGAGTTTTCACTGTTTTTGCTACCACTGTGTAGAATATCCAAAGTAGCTGCGGATCTGGGTACGGGATGCGTATTTCCCTCTGTCCTGTTTTCTTTAGATTCCATTTTGGCACTACTTGTATTTCTCCTCGGTAGCGAGGGAATAGGCACTGTAAACATTCCGTACGAATAAGCAACACCAGCGCTCATTGTTACTACTATACAAACAAATTTTAAATGTTCCAATGTGTTCATGTTAACGTCTTGAATCACTTAATTTTAAACCCATAACAGTGTCCAAAAATATTGTGAGAAAATACGTCTATCCGTATTTTTTCCTTGCTGTCAATCATTTTCTTCGAATATTTGACGTTTGTCCTCGTTGTCATTTTTTTTTTCGTTTTCTTATTTGTTTATGGTTTACTATTCTGCAAATTTATAAAGAGGTTGTTATCTGAGGTGATCTATCTACATCTATACCACTAATATTTTATAGAGAAGATATTTGTCTTTCTGTTTGTTTGGATTGTAGGTTCCGAAACTACTGAACCCATTTATTATTTCGTTCTTTTACCATTGGAGTTCTACAATATCCCTGATGAACATAAAATAATTCGATAATGTTCAAATACTGCATAGAAAATAGGCGGCCTAATGACAAATGCTTGCATCTTGCTTATAAGCAATGAAAACTATTTACAAAGCAGCAACGTTCAATTCGCCAATTATTTTTGCGCTGATAAGTTAGGCGCTAAAACAGATTATCTTCAATCATAGTTGAACACTTTGAATTGAGTTATGTTTTAAATGACGAAATAAATATGTTACTTTTAGAGTTATGATACCACACGAATATAGTACACACAACACTTTTGTGTGGATGGTTCAAAATGGAATCAAAATATTCATTGACTATTCAATGAATTTTTCAATTTTTTAAGTTAATTACGACAAAAGATAATACAAAATAAAGATATCATTCAAATCTGCCTCCAATCCGTGTCCAGTGGAAAGCCATTGGTTGGAAAAAAAGTGAGTTTTAAACCACCCTACAATGTACATGTCTAGAGTGGAGCAATAATAGAAAGGCGAAACATAATATCCCACCAACCTTTCTTAATTTCTTCATTTTATCTACCTTGTACAATGCCGCCGTTGTGAAAGTCACCGCTTAAGATATACTTAATAAAAATTGATTTAAACAAAAACAGATTACAATTAAAACTTTAAAAAGATGAAGAAATAAACCATTTAACGTTTTTATATGAAAAATTTATAATGTCAAAGTTTGTCAAAACTCCGATTTTGAAGTTTTTGCTAGAGCATCGCTAGCGTAAGAGATATCTATGGAGACTTGTCTGAAAAGGTTTATTTATGGTCATGAGATCATAAATAATGAGGTGAATAGCAAGCGAATAGTTTGAAATTATTACAAAAAACCAACAAAAGTCGTATGCATGCAAGTAATGAAGATGAAAATAGACCAGTAAAGAAAAGGAATAGGTACCTTCTTAACTATCTACAAGCTTATATATAATTATATGTTTTTAATTTTCATCAAGTTTATACCATTCAGTATCTAATAAGGCATGATCAGCATTACAGTGACTGATCCTGTGAGATCACATAAGTTTTGACAATAATGTCAATAGAGCGAAATCTACTTGCTATGTAACAACATATTAATAAAACTAAAACTTGATTAGTTGCCGATTTTATTTTAGAAAAATTTTAGGATCGAATTATTTTGCGCGTGCAGGACATGGTTTTGGTTTTGTGTAGGGTTTTATAGGAGGGCAAGGGTCCTTAGGGCAATCCCCGGGCTCGTCAGTTTCTACTAAATTTGAACAATCGTTAGGTGGACTGAAAACTCCAAATGCATATGCTGTTCCTAATACATTTGCTAGGATAACGCCAAGAAAAAGATGAAAATATTCTCGTTTCCTCGGCGCATAGAATCTTTCAGGATTCGCATTCAAACGAGCCTGTAACATGTTGCGATTGTGTATCATCCCTGTTAACCGATAGAGACGAGTCGGTTTGATTCCGTCCCACATTTTGGAAAGTTTCTTTGGTGGATGATTTTTCGAATTTGGGAGTTTTGGATTGTTCAAAATTAGAAGTTCTGGTGTGTGTTACTTTTGGCCATTAGGTCTTTGATTTCCTGTTGTGGAAACCTGAAAAGTTTACGAGTGTTTAAAGTTTATTTGGCTATTGACTGACTTTCATTAAAGTTACATTGTTATAGTAAATCAGGGTTTCATGTTTTAGTCAAGCCTAATGTTTATTCGATTTGTGTACAAGAAGTTGATAAACTGCATGGCAATGAGTGTATCACCATGAGACTCATGGCAGGATCAGTGATAATGTTAATGCTCTCTAAGGAAGTTACGACTGGGAAATAAAGGGGAATTTAACTATTTAGTAAGAGAAAATATGTTACCATCATGGCCGGCGTCTGGGGCCCCTAGATTTGTCTAGAATTGTAGCAACGCATGACGCTGCTGCGGAAAATGTTACTATAAAAAGTAATTCGTGTCGGGACATGACATTTTGTGTCACGACTTTTCGAAATATATTTTGACTAATGATTTGACGTTGCTTTTACTTTTTTGATAATTATAATCTAATGGTTCTTGAGTTCGTATAGGAATATCTTAAATAAAACTTTTTTGTTTTAGTTATGCGTCATTACTATCTACATTTAAAAACCATCGTAATATTATTTGTATTGCAAAGTTAAACAGTAAGTACAAAAACATTAAAATAAATCTAGGACGTGACACTGTCCATTTTATTATTGCAAATACCTCTATAACCCAAAATTAAAGTTATCTTTGTAAACCAAGACAATTAATGTTCAGCGGCGTTCGGTTAACCGCACAATACAATCGCGTGTCTCCTGGCAGTACCATGCGGATTTCCTTTTCCTATTTTCCGCACTAGAGAATACATCGTCTGGCTTATGTCTGGTGATTACTTAAACTATACTTCCTTCAGACTTGCTAAACACCGATAAACAAGAAACACTTTCATTGATAAAGCTAACTTTCAATTAGGATCTTGCCATTTACGATACAAAGATCTGTAATTCTTGTCCTTATAAAATCTAAAAAACAAGTTCACCTGCCTGTCTAAGTAGACAAAGTTATATTTATAGACATAACACCTCAAAAAAATGCCAATTATATGGCGTCGCAAGAACCAGGTAGCAAAAATCCCTATTTTGTAAGAACGTTCGTCTCACTGACAGCTCTTTTGAATGTGGTTGGTTGTATTCAGAAGAAACTACGCTAGTGTGCGTGGGTCCCTGCGCAGGATTGTCCTGTGTAGAGGTTAGCTCTAGCGGCCTTCACCAGAGATGCATTGGGACCGGTCCGGTTCGATTTATCATTATGTATCGATCGTTTCCGATATTGAATGTTTCTTCGTTATGTCCACCAATGAATACATTGAATTCAAAATTTATTCATCAACTTCGACACTGCACGTAAATGAAAGTTTTAAATGTAAAAGCAAAAGTAACACGTGTTTAATTTTCAAACAAATCAACACAAAATTTAGCCAAACCGGTACTATTTGAAGGTTATGGCCATACGTGTCCAAAATATACAAAATGTGCGGTGCTAAGTGGCAATTTGACGACTATGTAATGCTTGTTATGTTTTTCAACTAAACTTTCAAGCTCGAGGCTCACCGAGTCCGCTCCGTGCCTCCTTGTAGTGGGAGAGCAAAACCTGTAGATACTGTTCGCCCACTTCGAGACGGAGTACCTGCGGACACTTTGTCCCTTTCACTCTCGCGGCGCTACGCACCGAAACGAGAATGTCCGTTTCACCTCACCACTCTGGTATGCAAAGATTGATAGCTTATATGACCATTTGCTTTTGAGAGTCCCCAGAAATCACGCACGGTTAACTTTTCGCCGCCTGGCGTCCTTACGATCGGCCAGCCAGACGTTGTGCTCACCGAAACTTGTAACACTCTTATATTTCCGAGAAAACTTTTGTAGTTGACATATCGTAATGTTATTACGAAGGTTTATTGATTTGAGTCGGTGGTGTAACTCGTTTGTTTAAAGTAAGCCAGTGAAGCCTTACTCCGGAGGGTCAGGCTGTGTGTTCGCTAGTTCTGTGCCTAGATGCGTTTTTCTTTAGTGACTAAGACTGGTGTCGGTGGTATTCGGCCGCGACTCGGAGTTTGAACGTGCGTAGTGCAATGTGTGGTTGAAACATAAAGTTATACGGATAATGAATGTGCAGCAATGGATCCAATAGCAACTGACAACGGATTAGTGGTGAATAATTTGAACCACGTCCGGAGTGACTCTCAGGTAAGGCGACCGCTTCTCAGAGTAGGTATCGATGAAGCAAAACACGTTTGCCGTTGCATGCCTACCTATGAATAAGTGCAATGACTTCTCAATTATTTGATACATTTTAGTTTAATGTTCTCGATATGACTCGTGGTTTATGACTAGGCTGTGATATTGTTAGACTTCAAATTGTGTTGACCACTAATTTGCGGTTAGCGGTGTCAAACAATAAGCGAGTAATTTAATGTGAAAACTTCACACAAGTTCGCATCGGCCAAAAGTTTCTGAAACAAAAGAGATTCTTATAAAAATCCACATTAAACAATGGGTTATTTACATAGTAATGTGACTGTGTCATTGTGCAACTAGGTATTTAAAAATAATTCATACTCACTTGAACATAAACGGGTTTTCTAACATTACGGAGTTGTTATGCGTTGGTTGCATGCGCATTTGATATCAAATTATATAAGACTGCAGAATTAATCTGTGTGCGTGTGATTTACACTTTATACTTGAAAGCAACAGTTAATTAATTACATAGATCAGTTTGCAACAAAAAAATAAAGAAAAGAAAGCAAAAAATAGCATCAACCCAACACTAGACTTAATAAACATTCTGGATATGGTAAAAAAGGAGTAAACGAGAATTTGGAATGATATCAATGCTTATTTGGAAGTACACTGTACTCTCTGTACACTGTATCAATCAAGTTTGTTGAAATCGATTATTATTCAATAGAATTTTATCCTAAAATACCTCGTCATAGGATACACAACGAAAAGATGAAAACATTACACCGTTGTTGGTCTAGCTAAGTCTCTACTATAAAACTATTAGAAAAACAAACCATTCTTAACAGTTTACATTCATTTAAATGAAATATCTATTATGCTAAAGCTGGATAGACATTATAGAAGTTACTTATTAAAAACAACCAACAACGTACAAAATAAGGCCTTAAAAGATATCTTCCATCCTCATATCCTGACAGTTTACTTAATTTAGGAAGTTACTTGAGTATAAATAAGTTGCATGATCCTGGTCAGCAGTAACAAAAAAATTCAACGGTCACCTGCTGGTTACAACAATCGAGCCGAACAATACACTAACATAATAATAAGGACAAACCGAATGACCCTCCGAGATGAAAGAGTTCTTTGTTTTTTGCACGAACTTCCAAAACTGGAGGAAGGCACATGTCAGGTGACGTCACTGATCCCGCCAAAAACCTGTTTCGCGCCAATTCGCAGCTGTCGACGGCAAAGTGGTTGGGTCGCCAATAATTTACTTTTTTCTTTCGTTTATTTTTCTTGGCCTCGAACCCAGTCGTTCAGCCTCCGAAGTACACCGTTAACTCAACTAATTACACTGCGTTACAAATGAAAAAAAAAATTGAGTACCCGCTTTGAAATGTCATGTTTTCTTATGAATACTTATAGTTTATTAAAAATACATACAAAATTTCTATTCATCACGTCTCATTTTTCTTCCATAAGAATGTGCCAAATTTTACTAAAAATTTAAATGCTAAAACATGTTTTAAAGAAAATTTGTTAAATCAACCAGATTTTTTCACATTAACTAAGTTTAATTTTACCATTAAGGTTAAAAAAAAACATTATAAAAAGTTTTAACACAAAAGACCGTAAAACTTTAAATTTTTCTTTTGTGCTTTGAATGATCTTCTCGTTTTAAACGCCAGCAGTAATCGTCTAGCATAGTTGTGTCCCAACGCCCTTGAAATCGTTCTTCAAGCTTCTTTACATCCTGGTGGAACCTCTCACCTTGCTCATCAGTGGCTGTACCAAGATTAGATGGGAAAAAAGAAAAGTGAGAATGAAGGAAGTGAATTGTTAACGACATTCTGCAACCCAACTCTTTATATGCTTCTAACATGTCGTCAACTAGCTTTTACGCATTTTCGGCCCTGTGGTTCCCTAAAAACCCTTTAATAACTGCTTTCAGCGATAACCAGGCATCATGTTCCTTGTCAGTAACCTTTTTCTCAAAATTTGGGTCTTTCATCAATGTGCGTATTTGTGGTCCTACAAATATTCCTTCTTTGAGTTTTAACTTTGGTATCCATGGTTTATTTTGATTTATAGCACGCCCAAAATATAGTAAATATGCACTTCTCACTTTTTTGGAAACATTTTTTGTTTGTGACTTCACGATATACTGTCCACAAATATAACAAAACTTATTTGGTGCATTTAAGCAGTTGCGACAACCACTTAGTCCAGTATTCATAATGGATTTCCAAAGAAATATGTACGAATATATCGACGTTATCGAATAAAAATGACTACTAAACAAAACAAAATAATAAAAAGTACAGCACATCAAAAATGGTAACTATTTCGTTTTCGCCTAAAGTGAGGGTAATAGAAAAAATAATTTGGCATGTACCTTGAAAACTAGACGTGATAGATACCACATATGTTTGGAACATTTAATCTGTGACTCATTAGCTATTCATTCCAGCTAACACTTACGTGGGTACCAAAATCGTGTAACGCAGTGTTATTGGCTCCTGTTGTATCTTATAATAGAGGACTAAAATTAACTGAAGATAAATGTTTTTACTCGCTATGTTCTTATTTTATGTGCAGGTTTGCTAAATTGCTTTTAGCTCGCATAACAGGGAATGAGTCACACGTGAACACAAGATTCCCACGTTTGAGGGTCTTGCAACCTTTGCCTACAATATCCGTTCATTAATGCAAATATTTGTTGAGCTCGAAGCTTTTTAAAAGATATCTCTCATAGTTTACGCTGATATTTAAGTTATTAACACTGGACACCGGTATATAGAGGTTGTCTTTTGTCATTATCAATACGAATGTTACATCATAAATAGCTGTTTAATATTTTAATGTCCGTCTATGGACTTAACAACAAAGACTCAAAGTTCGTAGTACCTCTGTTCATGTCTCCGAGGTTAAAAGTTGGAATGCCTTCTAAAGAATTTTATTGAAGCCTTAGCCAACAGTTGCTCACGTCGAAGCTTTGTTATCATAAACCAAACATTTATGTACGATAAATGAGTCACAAAGTGCAATAACTTGACTGTTTACACAGAACTAACATATTTGTGGCTTGGTAATTTCGTCACTTACCAACTGCGGTGAGCTGACAATTATTTACCTGGGTACAAAGTTAAATCATATAAGACTATGTTGAAAATCTAGAATTTAGATGCAAACAAATTATATTTCGGGTTTTATGTACGGGTTGTAAAGCTAATGTATGCATTTGTAGGTTACCTACAGGATAACAGTATCTAAACTCTGTATGGTTTCCAGAACCACAATAAGCAAGCAATTTTATTTAGCAAAATGATATCCCGAATCTAACAAACCTCCAATATGACCTACCTACTGAAAGAAACTTCTTGACAATATTTTGTGGATGGTAGAGTTGTTTGTGTAAAACAACAAATCATGCAAACTTGTGATCAAGTTAAGTAAGTAATAGCATTTAAGACAAATGTGTATGACAAGTTCAATCAACACAAATATAGAATTCATTGAAGTGCCGACCACGAAGTAGGTCGTCTACAGTACTTCCCGTCTAAATCTCAAAATAACTGCAAGATGCAAAATAACCACATTGAATAAGCAAAATGGACATTCACCTACAAAGAGTGTGTACAGATTACCATTTATATTACTGTGAATACGTAAGGTATCATATTTCCTAAACATTCATAAATATTGTAGAATTTGATTGGACCCTGTTGTGTTTGTGACTGATATTTCCTGAACAATGATTGTTCAGGAAATATCATACAGCTATCTATTATTGTGTTATTGAATATTTTAATAAGCTTACTCACCAATAGCAATATTGTTTTTTAACACGTTCTTGGTTTCTGAAAGTTCTGCTTATTATTGACCTATGCATAGCATAGTATTCAAACTTCATTCTTGAAGTGTGTATAAACGGTTGACATAATACCTAGTTATGAAAACAGTGACCTTTTACTTGTAGTTTAACAAGTTTGATAAAATAGAAATATATCTGACACGTCTCTAAAGGTACGAAATAAGTCGTGAAACATTTCCCGCCCATATGGGTGATATCACGCAAGCGCGGCGTTTTCGCGCGTTTTCACCTCACCATAAACAACGCGTACAACCAGTGGCCGAACAACTCTCTCTATTTAGTCGATTCTTGTTTTGATTAGCGCATATGAATAATGCAAATCGATTATAGATTATCTCTACTCGATGCTGCATTACAGATGGTTCTTAATTGAATTAATTTGTTTTTCATGTAAAGTTCAATTACCTACATCTTTGCTAGTCATGTTTTACTACTCTGACACACTTTTACTATTATTTTTTAATTTTACTTTATGTATTAATTTTATTAAAATCTTTGTTCACATTCTATCTGTTATTTGATTTTGGCATTATATTGATAGTATTTTTAGGAGAAAAATACAGTTTTGAATTCGAGTTATTTAATTGAAATACGCTTAAACCTAAGCTTATCTACCATTAAAACCATAACCATCCTGTACTTATACAACCTTATTATGCAATCAAACCTTAATTCAGTTCAGTGGAAATACTGCATCCTGTCTTAAAGGACTTTAATAACTTCTCAATGATTAATTATATCGAGGAAATGGTCCCGTTCTAATAGATAGTGCTAACTTCTTCAACATACTAAGACTCGTTTTCATAGGAATGCTTCTCACTGCCCGCTTTCTTCCAGCCGTTCTAGTCAAGCGAGAACGTAGTAAGAAATAACGCCAGTTATGGACACGTTTCACTGTTAAAATATTTTAATTATGGTTTTAGAAGAAGACCAGTGCCTCGAGATGGAAAATCGACTATTTACACCCAACCGCCATCTTTACTTTTGCATAAATGGGATTCTCAAGCTAAACGTGTAATTACATTTACTTTTATGCGTTCGGTTTAGTAACACAGCTTATATCTTTCGCTTTTAGCCTTGTGACAGCTAACAAATGCATTACAATAAAATTAGTTCGCATACGTGAGAGACGGGCACCTGTGGTTTATCATATTGTTGCTAATTTATTAAAATGTTTAAATCATTCTTAATGTCTTCCTCGTTTTTATTAATAGACGCTTTAACGATTGATAGCTATGTTTTATTTAAATTGGTATTTTAACACTATGTTGATGTAAAAAGATTTATTAAAGTTACAGTTTCTTAGCATTGATGCATATTTTAAAATGTTGTGTGCAATTATTATCTGTGGCCGGTAAAAACTTTTCTTTTGATGTTTTTTTTATTGTTTGGTGTTCCTTTTTCAAAGCTGTCTTTACAATTGGGTACTTTCGTTAATCAATAGATAATAAATTATTTGGACTATTCAATACAATAAAATATAAAAAATAATCACACTTTCATTAATTGATTTTATGACCAACTTAATTTTAGTACATCCAACCAACAATTTTTAAGAAATAAGTATACCTATTGTTTAACCCTAAAAAACCGAGACGTGACAATACACAATCTCGTACAAAATTCATAGAAAACCGTCGATTTTGACAGTTCGAAATAAGTATTGGATTTGACTAGTTGGCAAGTACTCAAGTTACGTTAGCATTTTGCAATCTTAGTTTGCAATCACAGAAATGTGGTTGCCTGATGACATTATCGGACTGGAAACTAGAGTGTAATGATCATAACAACTTCCTCGCAATAACCATTTTTCTGTACCTATCTACAGTCGGACAAAACTGCAGGCCTTAAGCTAATTACAGGCTTTTACGTGTAAATTATAAATTCCACTATCGCTTTTATTTTTCACGACATGTAATTGTTGTCTCTGTTCTATATTCAATTTATTAGCTGAACGTATTACGCAGCCAATATTTTGATAAACAAGTAAACATGAAAACCAAAAAATTTAAATTGATCACTTAGAGGTAATTTCTTGAAAAGAAATAGAGATTCTTACATTTTTTACTCACTATTCAACTGACTTCAAAAAAGGAGGGGTTAGAAATCTTGTTTTGCATGAGAAGGGACGCAACATCGACGTCATTATAAGAAGGAGACTAAAAGAAGTTTCGGTTTAGAAGCAGTGTAGGTAATGAGTCGCGGAGAACCTAACGGGTTACCGGGGCTCCGGCTCGTAGTGCAGGAGAAGGAACGGGGTGGTTTTTAGTCAGTAAGAGTCTGACACTCCCTCCCGCCTCACCCAGGCGCTAGCAGCCATTCGATGATTTTCCCCCCTTAAAAAAAAGTGTAGGTACGTAATGAAAACTTTGGCTATTTCTTACGATAAATAAAAAAATATTCCCGCTACACAACTATTTATTTATTAATACAGATGAAAAGTATTCGAGTGACACGAATCACTACGTATGTATTACATGAATGCACTTAATGTACCTACCTTATTACAATTAGATATTAGTACAGTAACCAGTAAATCAAACTGCTCCAATCTGTCAAATTTATTCATTAGATTTTCAACTTAATGTCAATAATATAACGTAGAATATGTAATAGAAAAAGACAGAAAAGGAGTCGATCAGGCGGGTTTTTCACCAACTCGACACGAGGAACTGATCACACGTGTGTCCAGTTGGTGAAACTTTAAATTAGCACTAATTATTCTTTCGTCATTTGGACACGCCAAGGTTTTTATGTATGTCCACATAGTGAAAATTAAAATTAATTACTTTTATGTTATCGTCAACTGGACACACCTATTTTTTTTTTCGAAAAAAAGGTACAGGTAAGTTAAAAATTGTTTCGTTTTTAAGACAAATTTTGAAATAAAACAAATGAGTAACAATAAAATATTTATATTAGAGTTAGACTCAAAGACTGTAATAAAACAGGTTCCATGTTGAAGATTTGACAACCATAGTACTCGTCACATGGTAATAGCGACTTTCAAACACTTTCGGTGTCAAAAATATATTTTTTACAAATTCACAAATGGTGAATAATTACAAAATTACCCGGTGAAATTACTAGGTGGGACGTTTAGAGGACAACGATGATTGTGATTCAAAAATATTATCTGCGTGACTGTACTTTGTTATACATTCGGGTAAAATGTGAACGTGTGTCCAGTTGACGAAAACACAAAAGTAACTCAATTTGATTTTCACTATGTGGACATACATAAAAACCTTGGCGTGTCCAAATGACGAAAGAATAATTAGTGCTAATTTAAAGTTTCACCAACTGGACACACGTATGATCAGTTCCTCGTGTCGAGTTGGTGAAAAACCCGATCAGGCCACCGTAGCAAGATAACATTAGGTATTTAAAATTAAGCACGTATTTTATAATTAATATTCCCAGCTCTTTAAAAGTAACATAAACATAACACCACGCCTTTTATCCCCGAAGGGGTAGACAGAGGTGCACATTACTGCACCCAATGCCACTGTACAATGTAACACCCACTATTTATGTAATGAGTCCCATGTATTAAGGGGTGAGCCTATTGCCATATACCGGGCACAATTCCAGACTTCGTGCTACTACTGAGATTTTTTTTAAACTCCAGCAATAAATTTCTCGACCCGGGAATCGCACTGGCGACCACTCAGCCGACGACGCAGTCTATTAAAAAGTAACATATTTCATTCATATGCCAAAATACGTTGCATTATTCTAAAGAATATTATTTTTTTAATAGACACACATTCAATGTTAATAAAATTCAATAAATACTGCTACACACGATACAATCATTTTAATATTAATTAGACACTGATTTGATCATGTATGCATTAATACTTTTTTTTTTTTTTTTTCTTCTTTGGCAACTGAGGCATTAATACTTGTTATGTTTAGTATGAGCCTGTTACAATGTCTAGTTATCTTTCTGACAGTCTATGTAACTGATAGATTTTAAAATGTGTCAGTTAAGTTAATAGACACTTCGATAGTCATTGATTCAGACCCAAAGTGTTATAAAAATCCGCTTCTACCTATCTATATTCTAAAAAAAAATTATCTAATTTCTATTGACAGCTAAAATTGAAATGTCTTATGCACGCTACATACCTTACGATTCACCTATAGTCCATCTGTTTAGGTAATTAACTAAAGGTAAACAAAGAAAACCACGTGACACAGAGATACTTAACCTACTATTACTTCAAATATTTCTCGTGTTTTAATTTTAACTAAATTCACTTTAAACTCGTTCATTTGTCATACACACATATACAACTACAAATGCCTAAATCGTACAAGAGCCTTGCCTATGGGTCTATTTCATTATCATGTTTAAATAGAAACTATTCTGAATCTGATGTACGGATTTCTTTCTTGTACGGATATGTGTCTTTGGGCCAAGTTTCTTCAATATATTTGAACACATTAATTACAAACGATGAATAACCTAAACTTGAATAACTTAATAACAAAAACAAAACAAAGAAACAAGATAAATTCAACAAAATAGGAACGCGAGCGCAAACGACGAGAGAGCTGTCAATGGCGCCTGATTAACCGACTAAACGTAATACACGCTACTTTCATTGTCGCGCTACATCTTAGTTGTACTCTTTAATTTGACAACATTATTTTGCTTCGTTCTTAAAGAAAAGTTTTGGATACCTGGGATTTTAGGCTCTTTATGGTGTCTATTGTAATGAAATGTTATACTATTTAATAAATGTTATTAAATTAATATCCTCAACCAGATATATATAATATTTACTAAGAAATAAGTGAAAAGGAACAGAAACATAACATTTAATAGAGAAAACTGTCGTAAAAAGGGAAACAATTTTATTTTCTTATGAAGTATTTTGAATCATGGAAATGTCAACTATAAAGAACTCTTTTTATGGTTTGTTTACAAATAGTTAACTACCTAAACAGACGGAGTATAACTGTCCAGTTGGCGGTTTTAACACAACTTGAAAAACTTAAAGAGCAAAGAGTTGAACTGAAAATGTGTAGGCTGTATGGATCTACGATTTAACTGTATAGTTAAAACTGTACAATTAAATTACAAGATATATAACCACCTTATGTATCTAATTACTTAAATATTAACTAAAATCACGGGTTACCCGCGTGAATATACTGAGAAAAGCCCGTGAACCCGTGATTTTAGTTAATTTAGTATGTCTCACGATAGTTATTATATTATAAAAACATACTTAAATATTGTTATAATATTTAAGTCATACATATACTTTTACAGATAGGTAATCTAAAATAAGCTTATAAGTATCTTACATTACGGCTTATTTCACGATGTCTGATTAAATTAAAAATATTTCACAAAACTGATGAATCAGAATCTGAAGTTATCAACAGATGTAGAAACCGCACTCGACGGTTTTTGGTGGGCACCCTGATTAAATTACTTAACACCATAATTTTGACACATTTTGCATGGAAATTAAGTCAAATTTTCCGTCAATTTGAGTGACAAAAAAAGAAGGCATTGTGAAAAAACCTTAGATAAGAATAGTTGTAAAAGATTATAATAATTATAAGTAGTAGGATAAACATTTTAAATGAGTAAATTTTATTATTTAGTGAACACATTTAGATTAATACAAAGATGTAAACATTTATTCGCTAGGGGTGGGGACGCGCTAACATTATTAAGTCTTGCGAGTAACATTAGGATCACATAAGCTTACACTAGTTGCTTCCATAGATATCTAATATTTCTGTAGTTGCTACTAACAAATTACACTTACAATAATATAATTCGCACCATTGTTAAAAATACATAAATTCTGAAACTCAATAAAATTTTTGAGTGTTGCAACACTATAGAACAATTTTTAATTTTGTGTTTACTACACTGAGAGCGCCAAAAGATGCGGTGCCTATGCGGTAAAATAAAAATATTTTTATTGTAAGTTTACTCTGTTAACCCCTTTGGGGTTTAGTAGGGTTTAAGTATGTATGTATTATTGTACGTACACTTTTTGTTTTGTACTAATATTTTTTTGGAATTTATTTTATTCTGTACAAATAATTATTTAGATGAAAACATCAACGTCGTATACGATTAGAAATTTAATAATATGTAGATACTTATAGGTAAATAAAAATTGCTACTGTAAAAGCCTAGGTCTGCTAAATCAGGTTTTCAGTAAAATCTTAACTATTAGTAGTAAAAATCTGTATTGGTCTGCGTTTATCACTTATTTCGAATTTAACCGTTTGTAGGAGAGAGTAAATATTCAAACGTAACGAATGCCTTATTCTATAATCCAAACGCATGACACTTATGAAAAAAAATTAAAATAATTGACATAGACTTTTACAGTAGCAGAACATTGTACAAGAAAACTGTCTGTAAAAAATAAACTCTTTAGAAGATAAAATTAACTTTGTACTTGCAGGTAGATAAAACTTAGTGTAGTTTACAATTTTATGGTATAGTTTTATTCTGTGGACCCAACAGACGTTTACTATTTTACCGACAATTTTTATTTTAAATTATGACCCATCTTTGAAAGATAGATTGAAAAAATAATTAGCCGAATTGGTCCAGCCGTTTACGAATTTTATACTTAGCAACACACATAGGTATATATTAGATTCTATGTATAGATATGTTCAATGATGTTTTCAAAATGCTTACCTAACCTGAGTAACAAGAACGATGTAAAAACAGGACTAATCTCAAAACCTAATTTACGTATTACTAACTAATTAAAATATTTGTAAAATTTTAAATTAATCTTTTGGCAGACAATCGTAAAATTTTATTAATGAGGTATAAATATTTAATTAACCCTGTAATCAAAAAAGCGCGCTAATAAAACATAATTTTTAGTTTTGTGCGGTTGGTAACAATTACCGACCCATAGAAACTAAGTCTATTTTTTAATTCCCATCACGCCGGACAATAGACAAAAAAAAAACGTTTTGTTCCGACATCAAATCACGCACTCTCTAAGTCGTGACGTAATAACCGTATCGCGTTTGCACTTAAAAAACTAAAAACATTGGTTCACAACCATTTACAACAGGCTATTTTATAAAGATATCGCAAAGATTAAGATTACTTTTGTAAACAATATTATAAAGATAATTAAATTATGATTGACTAGATTTAGGACACCACTTAATATTAAAATTTGAATTTCATTCTGTATCACAATCGTCAATCACAATTTTTTGTAAACATTTAAAAATAATAGACATTGCACGAATGTGATTGACGGATTAAAAAGGTTTTTTGGAAGTCAATTCAAATACCACTACCAGCGAGATATGGTCGGAGCCGTAGTACTCACTTGGAAGTGTACCAACATTTTTGCGGTCACATGAGTCCAAGAGACTAAACCGCTCTATAGGCCGCAAACCAGAGCATGCGGTGTAAAATATATAATCAATTAAGTACCAGGTGTCGTGATAGACGGATGCTTCAAAAAATCGATTTTGCTTACCCCTATTAGTTTCATAAATTGTTCGAAAATGTAGCGTATTTGATACGATATTGCTGTGGAATAGATCGTAGTACACTGCCTCATGAAGTATTTCGCTGGCGAAGCGCTTACTGCCTTGCTCGCAAGAGGTACTGTATTCAGAGTTATAAATATGCAGCTCTTTGAAGTCGGTGGATAATCCATAGCTCCTGTTCACGAAAACCGACAAATGTTGGCAATTGTCCGTAATACCAATTTTTTGCCATTCTTCGTTATTCCATTGTTTTTCTTCAATACTGCTGACTTGTCCTACTTGCAATAACTCAACGACGTAGCTATCGGGTTTAGAGTTGAAATCTCCAGTCAATATTATGGGGAGATAGCCAGAATCTCGTCCATTAAAAACGTAGGATACTCGATCGATTTCAGCAAGGAAAACTTTCATTTGAGCCAGCCGAATAATCCCCTTGGTTTCATTGTAAAGTAAATGAGTGTTTGCTACGACAAGTGTTTTTTGAGGCATTCTCTTAGGTATTAACTTCGTTATGATGCCTATGTTATGACGATCTAAAAGTGTTACCTTCGGCTGGCTAAACTCCACAAAAATAACATCTCCAAACATAAAGGTTGATTGCTTAATGTAAGTTGCACAACCGTCGCTCATGGCGTCTGAACTTTTTTTCTTATAAACACCCTGATAGCCGAGTTCATGTAATTTTAAATTAAACATGCCCAGTTGATTTTCTTCTATTTCTTGAAGACATAATATATCGGGTAATTGGTTAATTATGTCATTGAACAACCGAGGGGCTCTGTTCTCCCACAACAAAGACTGACTCGGACAATTTTTATAAAGCCACGGATATTTTTCTAGAAGGGTTTGTGACCGCACGTTGTACGACATAATTTTAAATTCTATGGAGTTACCGAATGTTCCATTGCTCGTCAATCCCACGGTCTCCCACCTTCTGTAGTAGTCATGGCTCGGTGTTAAGCTGTGGTGACTGGCCGACAACTGTAGCGGTTTACATTGTACCGGCGAGTTAGATTCGCTTCGCACTTTAGAATCACCATGTTGCACTTCGTCATCGTAGAATTGACTGAACGTAAAAATGTTGATAATGGCTATTCAACAAGTGCCTACACCGCTGCTGTACTCGTAGTACAGCTATCGTCCTGTGTAAACTGAACGTAGTAATGGAGTGTACCTATGCAGCGCTTATTGATCGGTTTAGTGTTGCTGCACCTGTCACCCGAATGGTAATTAGTCATGTTTTGATTTATGGACGCTGCTACTATCATATTTACTACATTGTACCCAATATTTGAAAACTTTTTATTGGCTTTCTTTTTACAATATAAGGAAGAGTATTTTGATTTCGCATTATTACATTTAGGTACATGTTTTTATCAGATATCTTATACAAGTTTTTAGAAGTAATATTTTATGTTGCAATACTTATTATTTGTATTGCAATACGGTATTACATCCGGTTTACATTGCGGTATTTTGTATACCTAATACGGAAATGGATACTTGGAACTGATGAATATATTACGAATACATAACATAAAAATAAATAATGATTAAGGCTATTCATTGAAAAGTTTATAGGTATCTAAATCGCATGAAAAAATATAAATACCTACCCTATTAAAATTGCATGTAACTCATACTACCTAGAGCTAACTCTAGGTTCAAAGCATTTTCAAGCCCGTTTGGTCACAATGATTTAGTTCACAGCAAAAAAAAAGACCCAGAAGTCACATGCAAAGAAAACAGGTCGAACCTACACTATATAAATTAACAATACATAGTGAAATCAAAATTGCAGATGGATAGAAGGTTAAACCGTCACTTTACTGAATAATGAGTTATCAGTACAATGCATTGCTAATGACTTCTAACTACTGACGTTCAAACACTGACACATTAATTGACTCGAAAGATTCTCTCACCCCATTGCGGTACTGCAAAGTCGGTCACATAGGGTGCAATACTAAAGTAGGTGGATATACTGGATATCCTACCGTTTCGGTTCATAGATTCAAAATAAAGTTCAGGATTTCCAGTAATTTCTTACAATTTCATTGCACGCTGATTTTGTAATCATGCGGTTAATTTATCTAAAAATGTTTAACATTATAATTCAAATATATTTCATGCTTTAAATCAAATTATGCAAATGATTATCTATGCTCAAAATGCGAACAATCGCATGGAAGTTACTGGACCGCGCTAGTCAGTAATGCCAACGTAACCGAATGAAACACCAATCGCGTCGCTGTATCCACTACGTAGCGCGCGAACTTCAGTTCACTCCCAACGAATCACGTATTGTAAACGAGCACACTGCGATGTCAGAGCGAGAACTTGTTCGTAGTTCACGTCTTTGACTTCCATTTTGTTTTTGATAAAAATACTCTCACGTGTGCAATGCATTGTAAAACGAAATAATCATGGCTATGTTAGCGGGACCTCGACGTAAACAAAAAGTAATAAATTTACGAGCTAAAAACAATGCGTGGAGCGAAGATACAACAAAGTTTGGTCAACGAATGTTGGAAAAAATGGGATGGAGTGCGGGAAAGGGGTTAGGTGCTAAAGAAAATGGTATTGTGGAACATGTTGTGGCCAGATACAAGAATGATGATAGAGGATTGGGTTTCGAGGACAGGAACGACCAGTGGACAAAACATGAAGACGATTTTAATTCATTATTAGCTAATTTATCCAATGGTGAGTGTTTATTACAAGTTAATACTTTACCCATACAGTTACAAAAATAAACTTTTTATGGTTGATAAATACTTTCTTGTTACTGAGTATTAACGTTTTAAAATACTTAACGAATTGTTTTAATTGATTAACAAGCAAGTAAACATAAATCTAAAAGTTATTCTAACTTATATTCCAGGTGATAGTAACAAAGATGACAAATTACACAGCGGAGTATCTCTTGAAGTTAAATCAAAGACCAGTAAAGCAAGAGTACATTACCATAAGTTTACAAGAGGCAAGGATTTAACCCGCTACAGTGAAAAGGATTTAGCTAATATTTTTGGTAAAAAGACCTTAAAAGGTGAAAATAAGCCAAGCACTGAAGAAAATGTTGAAAACAGTGCTGAAAAAGATGAAAAAGATGCCACACCTGTTGATAAAGTGTTTACCGAAGGAGGTAGCATGGAGGATTACTTTAAAAGTAAACTGGCTGCTATGAAATCAAAAAACAAACTTCACATACACAATAATGCTACAAATGATAATGAAAACACTGATTATTCATTCCGAGGGTTCTCAGGAACTATGGATAGAGATGATGAGGAAGAGACTCATCAAGGATTTGGTTTCCAATCATTTTCTTTAGCTAATGCAGAAGAGAATGAAGCTGTTGATAATGAAAATAATGAAAACTTGGTTGAGAGTAAAAAGAAAAAGAAAAAGAAGAGGAAACATCAAGATGAAGAACCAGTAGCCAATGAGATTGTAGATGATGAGAATGTTCCAACACAACCAGATTCCAATGTAGATGAAATACAAAAGAGTAAAAAGTTCAAAAAGAAAAAGAAGAAAGATTTTGAAGAAACTGTAGCTGAACCTGTAGAACCTGTGGAACCTGTAGCCGAACCTGTAGAACCAGTGGAAAATGTGGATGAACCTGTCATAACTAAAAAATCTAAAAAGAAAAAAAATATTGATGCTACTACTGAACATGTAGCTGAAGATTATGTGCCTAAAAAAAAGAAAAAGAGGAAAGATAAGGGTACTGAATAAATTTTTATAAATTATTTTGTTCTATTGTTATTTAATTTTAGTAAGCATCTCCACCTACATTCTGCTGTACTATTGACATTGCCAAATGAATTATTAGTAAAGTTAAATTATATTTATAGTTTTAATCTTGAAGGATTAAAACTATAAATATATAATTATAGTTTTAATCTTGAAGGATTAAAACTATAAATCTATATTTTGAAAATAATATGCAATTTAAATTTCATTTAAAATAAGTAAAGGATAACATTAAAACACCAAACGTAACAATGGCCAATTAGTATTCTCCCTATTACCCAGAACAAAAAATCCACGCAAAAAGTGGGTGTTACAATATCTGAAAGTACTGCCTACCTCTTTGGATAAAGTGGCGTGATGTTACGTATATAATGTTGCCAAGTACACTATTTTTAAATTGGCAACATTTGTTTCGTGTTAATCATACGATTAGAAAAAAACTGATCTTTACTAATAATATCGATTACTTTAAAGTTTCAAATAAAAAATCTGGCTATTTGAAGTATAAAAAAAACGAAATAAATTGATTTTATGACTAAATGGAGGACTTCGTCAGATTCGTTTCACTCGACTAACGACGCCATCTTGTTGTTAACTCAAGACCAGCGTGGCACCTCACTACAAGTGTCAATGTCAAATGTACGGCGTATATGATTGTGGAGTGCTTGCACGTGTTTATAATCTTTCACAAATAAATACTATTCTAACACGGTATTAATTTAACGAATTACAGAACATTTTATGATGGTTGTTCAAGAAGATTGTGAAAAGCCTGTAGAAGTGGCGCTGATTCGAAGACCACTAGTGGAACCAAAATCGTATGTTATTGTGAAGAATCATGTGCGGGAACTCATAAAAACTAGTGAAAGTAGTTCTACTGAAAGAAAAACTGAAGAAATATCATCACAATCTTTAGAAAATGATAGTAAGACGAAGCGAAAATCCAACAATAAACATAAAAATACCACACAAAATTCAAAGTCTTCAGATGAGCAAGCCACAGCTGAAATTATTGATAAAAGTGACTTAGAAGAGTTGAAAACAGTGTACAAAAAGTGCAAAGATGTAATACACGAAATTGAAACTAAGTATGGCCATTTATTGGACTTAAACAGTGGAGCAGGACCGAGTTCACATAGAAAAAGAAAACTAAACTCAGAAGAATCAACTGACAGTGAATGTGACTGTAAATTAAACAAGAAAATAGTGTTTGACGATGATGGCAAGCAGGTTGCAGTCGACAGAGTACCAGATAACCATATCTGTGCTAAAAAAGTTAAAGGATATAGTGAAAAGCAAACAAAATCAAAAACCATAGCCATAGAGTACACAGATAATGAAATAAGTCTACCAGAGACATTACCAGAACTGGCCAGTATGATACAAAGCCAAGATGTGGAAAAAACCCTTAGAAATAAAATTGTGAATAAAATGAGAATGTTGAAACAGGATTATGCAAATGAAATAAAGTTTAATAAACAAGCTATTATAGAAAAGATTAAGGCTAATCCTGATGAAGTATTAGCATTTAAGGGCACAAATTTATCTACATTGAAGGGATATTTATAAGAATTAAGATTAGTTGCTGAATGCCATAATTATTAGTTTCTATGTTTGGTACTCGAGATGAAACAAAATACTGTAATAACCTACAAATTGAGATTTGTAGCTTATATTACACATCCCGATTTACAGTGGGTAGTAGATAAACCTATTTATCTATAAATTTAATTTATTGGATTTTGTACTTTAAGTATATCAATACTAAAAAGTCAAAAATATAATAAAGAAATTTGGCACAGGAGGATAGGTTGACCCATTGGCTATCATACTTTAATAACAGGTTTAAGTTAACCATTATGGTATTGTCATACACTATGTATGCCAATGTTCAAGCTACTTGTGTAGCGATGCAAACCAGACATTGCCTATCCCTTTTAGGGTAAATAGGCTTTATATTTACATTGTATAAGGTTCTCAATTGATAATTTATGATAGTTAATAAATGTTGTGTATATTTTAAAACTGGTTTTCTTTTTCATCATCACTGAATTTGATCACTATATTTATTCCTTATTTTGTGTCAAATGTAATGAAATAATTATTAAAGTAATTTATTGTTCTTTCTTTGCACTTTAGTATGAGTATGTCAACAGACAGTTCTTCAGTTTTATTCCCATATTGAGTACTAATAACTGGATGTATATTTGAAACATTATATTTGATTTTCTGTTCACATTACAGTTATCAATTTTATATTTCCAATCACACAAAAATATTGTACAAAATATTGAAATTATAAATGAATAAAATTTATATAAACTATTCAATGCAGTTATTAACTCGTCGAGTACCGGTTTTATAGACACAATTAAAGAACAATAGGTCGCGGTCACCGGTGACCGCTTGGTGTTTGACAGTTTAAATTTGTTTGTCATGTTACTAAAACCTATATTGCAATTTGGATTACTCCTTTTTCGAAAATTGTCTTTACCGCCCGGAGTTTGGAATTATTGTGTTTGACTTACCTAATACATACATACATATCCTCACGCCTGTTTCCCATAGCGGTAGGCAGAGACTTACAACGATTCTTACATACCTCTTTCGCTTCATCAACAGACATCAGTCTTTTCATGCATGCTCGTTGGTTAAGGATACTTTTAATTTGGCCCCAACTCATTACCAGAATAACCACATATTAATATTCTTTTTACGAACAGAATACCAAAACCCGTATTTGTATATCTAAATACCCTTATCATCGTTTATAGCAAATGTGTATACTTGATATTCAATAACACATTGTTGATAGGCGCCGCTACGCATCATAATGGCGGTATTAATTTCAATTCTAGGATACGAAACTTTGTCACGCGATTTTGAACTCTAACACCACAGTTACAGAGACTAAACAAACTGAATAGTTGCAGATAATGTTACCACTTCGGTGTGGATAAAATGTCCATTGTTTCTGAGCTCGAACAAAACCAGAATAGCTGATGAGAAGCTTATAGTTCACGCTATTGTAGACTTTACATCGTTGTTTTAAGGGTGTCATCGTTTTGTTCATGTGAGCGACATTCTTTGGTTTTTGTAGCTTTAAGTCGCTGGGTGAATAATGATGTGGTCACATACCTCCTATACTATGAACTCGAGCTTTGTGAAATACGAAGTGTAAATGGAATTGAATTTGAGTCCTGTATCAATGTGGAATCGCAAATGATTGTGTAGAAGGCAGACTGGAATGGAGACTAGACAATAAACATGTTGTGTAGTATTTAAAATTACAGCTTGATATTATTTAGTGAACGGTAAAGGGAAGGTCTTTGGAATCCCCAAGATTTTTTAGCTAGGACTGTGCACTGCCCTAGAATTTTCTCATGTGTCCTGTAGGTACTGGGAGCGTTTACAAATATATCTACTTATAATACCTAAGTACCTACAAATTCAAGCACATCACACCCAGACCGAAAACATTTTTTTTTTTTGAAAACATTGTTCACGTAGTTTCAGTTCAAACGTGCAGATTTTGTACAACACTTTTAATACGCATCAAAAATCGAAATAGTCTTAAATTTAAACTCGATTTTAAGATAGAAACCTAAATCGATATTTCTTCTTATAGGAAAAGTTATGAGAGATGCGTACAAATGGTTTAATTAGAAGTACCGATAAGTGGCTTGTATTCGTTAGCTGTGTAGCACGGTGAAGGCTTTCCCCGGACATGTCCCAGATCAGACGTATTGCGATGTCTCAGCTGTTAGATGGAGTTATGTCTTACGTTTCAGGGATGTTTTTATATTTTTCAATGAGGAAGGAGCTTGATTTTGCGTCTAAGTATATCGTAAACATTCGATGTTATTAATAATTATACAACTTAAATGTAACAAATTCTTACAGAACGTAGGTACATTTTACTTATACTTAAACTCTTTGTTATCTTAGTGTGTAAATAACTGCACTTTAGTTGGGAAAGTGCAACTTCTTTAGAAGTTATGTGGAAACTACGTATTAACTTAAACTGCTTGTAAAACGCTCGCCTTACGTGAAAGAGCCACTTGTCTTATGTTTGACAATACTTTCTTCGCTCTATCTTGGGACACGCCACTGGGCACTAACCAAACTAACTTGCAAGTAAACAAAACCTCCATTTGAATAGCAGTACCGTACTTTATTGGTGTTTAACCAGCCGCGTTTGGAAAACTAACCGCCTACCTAGATACAGAAATTAACTCGCGGTGAGTTCATTTTCTCGGTTGTAAATTATTTCGTGCCTTCGGAGTTTGGTAAGGCCGCAAGGCTGTCCGTAATCTCATATGGCGTGAGTCAGGCGTCACCGGTGGACGCCTACGGTTAACGACTATACAACCTCCGTCGTGACATTTAAGTTCTAAATTCAAAAGTTGTAAATAAAGTTTTGTTTTTTTTTATTATCTGTGTTCTTTTGTTTTTTTTTTTGTGGTTTAGTTACTGTGGATAGTGTTGTGAAGTTGTAATGAGAGTTTCGTAAAAAAGTTCAGTGACGAATGAGTGAGTTAGATTATAAAAACTTAGAATATATCAACATGAAATTAGATAATTTTGGATTTGAAAAATTACAGGTTGGTAGTTTATTAATATTGTAGTTGTCATTAAATAGGTAATAGACTAACTACTTACTTAATAATATTCCTTACAATTTGTTTTAACATATTAAGACATAACTTTTGGGCAGTTAAACACAAAAAACATTTTTTAAAGGTTTTCTTGATACATAACATCATGCAATTGGTTTACCATTGGAGTAGACAGAGGTGTATTTTAGTGTAGAGAATAACCCTAAACTCTATTTCAGCGGCAATCTACAGTCGAACTTTCAACCATGCTACAAAGATATTGTTCTATTAACATAATTGCGTACTAATTATAATATAAATAAACATTCGTATTATTCAAATTATATGCATTATGTACTGTGACACTGTTGTAACAGTTCGTGATTCGTGTTATAATTGTCATCTGAATGTCTAATCGTCATTACGTTGTGAATTAATAATTTAATCAAATAACGTTTCATAAGATAATTAGAGAGAAAGTGTTTGTACTTACCTATGTTTAACTAGTGCCTTATTATTGATCTAGTTCTAATCTGTAGTCTAGGTTTTGGAGCCATATCAATCTTTTGTGTTTTGTCAATTTGTTATTTTGCAAACTTTTATCGATGATTTTGGTCTAACAAGCATTACCTCGTCGTGTGAGAGAGGTTACCGGAGGCCCAATTATCCCCCCTACCCAGTCTACTCAATCCCTGGATCCTAAACAATCTTCGAATTACCAATTCTCAAGAGGTCGGTAACGCACTTGTAACGCCTTAGTGTTCCAGGTGTCCATCATGGGCGACGCCGATTGCTTACCATCGGGTGATCCGTCTGTTCGTTTACAGGCTTATCTCATACAAAAAAAACAATGTGTTTTTGTACACAATATTATCAGATATTACCTTAAAATCTCACTTTCGTAGGGTGGGGTAGCTGAGAAGTAGGTATAGGTAACATAGTCGGTAGAGAAATTATCTAAGTGCTGGATTTGAATTCCCCTCCTTACTAAAAACGATTAAAAATCAAACTATATAAGTACTAATAAAGTAATAGCCACTTCGTAAATCAAAGCACCTTTCAACAAAAGGTCGAACGCCATTATCTTAAGACTTGTCGAGAATATTTAATAACAATTAGGTACTAGGAGTATTATGTACCTTTAGAGGTTATAAAGGGCGCGAAATGTATGTACTTACCTGTTACCAGGGCCATCTTGGACTACGCCCTTGGGCGCAAAATAATTTGGGGCCCTTTTAGAATATTTTCTTCCGGAATGATTTTCTTTAACGTTGCCCCACACTAGGATGTTGTCCTGTATCGTGGGTGCATTTACACACATACTAGTTCATATACACATAACACCGTGTCTGTCGTCGTAGAAATTGTCGGTCCTACGGCACCTAGTGGCCTGGGCACGCGCCCCGAGTGGCCTTATGTTAAAGACGGTACTGACTGTCAGGTATTATATGCCTAACTAAATTGTAATATCAACAGTAAGCTACGTCAAATGGGGTAAGCTTGCTCCGGTGTTACTGTTAGGTATATCTAATACCGAATTTTGACCCGAAGTTACTTGAATAATGTCAATGCTTTGTAGTTTATATGTCTGAACAGTCGTACTAGGGACATCTTGATCAACGAGGCAGCCGGTTCCTTCCATTTTAAGTAGTGGCTCAAATGATTCATTCAGGATTCTTTCTTTTTCTTGGTCATTTATAAATACCTGTATAATGGAATGCGTTAGTGTTTGATGACTTGTTTGATGACTTTCTTGATCATGGTCATCTTTAAGTTTAAAGTCAAAGGTGACTCGAATTCGCAGTTCATTGCGTTCATGTATATGCAGGTGCTTTGATGACTAATATTTTAAGTATGTAGGTATGTCTGTTAAAAAATCCTGTTTGTGGTTTTAATTTTGAAGCTTAATTACTGAATTTAAAAACTTAGAAATCGTAGTAGACAAAATTAACGCGTTTTGAGGTCTTTTTGAATTTGAACCACAATGCCGATTTTGAATTAACTTCCCGATATCCCTTAAATCTTGTTCAGGGTTTCTATCCTACACTACATTGATCGGTAATTCGATTGACGTCTGCAGTACTATGCTTTATAGATGGTGTTGAAAGTGTGTCAGAAGTTCTAATGTGTCCAAGAACTTCCTACCAAAACGACACAAAAACTGCATGTTTTTGGACCAAAGAAATCGATCCTCCCACGGCACCACACAGCATGTCGTAAAAAATCTTCCGTTTTATGTAATTCTCTCGATTCAACCATGTCTTTCAAATGTTTAGAATTGGGCACGCACTACACATCAACTAAATGACTAATTGTTTAGTTTTAAAGCCATAATATAATCTTTAGTTTTACAAAACCCTATAACGAGTCTGCAATTGAAATTGAATCTGTTCAATAAATACTCTTGGCAGTAAAATTAATCGGACATTAATGTATTATTATTGGTACTTACAGCTTGAGTTTATGTGTTTTCTATTACATAATGTCTACCTGTTTCGGTTTGCGTAGGTGCAATACATGTGCTTTGACCTAAAGTTGCTCAATGCCGTCCATCAGATTTGCCGTAAAAGGGCAAAATTTTGGGTGTTGTCTCGTGTCAAGTAAACTTGTTTAAACGAAGCTAAATAATGTTCAGCAAGATTCTTAGTTCTTGTGAAATCTTTATCGATTTCATTATTATTCGTTTCTGTTTCATTTTGTGTTTTGTTTTAAAACGGTACAGTTTTTAGTTTATTTGATCAGTTGCTGATTAACTTGATGAAAAGGGCAAACATGACTGTTTCTAATGGCCTGGTTTCACTTTTAAATTAGTGCCTGCTAAGACCGCAATAAGATTCACGATCGATTACAAATCTATGGATAACCCAGTCAGGATACTCCTGAGTTTTTCATTAGCAACGTTGCCAGCCAATGTCTACCAAGCATTGAGATTATGGCCAACCCTCATTTGCTGAAAGATCACGAGTTGCTGAAATGAATTTATCTTTTAATCTTTTCCATAGCAGATAAAGTCAAACCCGCCATAATGCGATTATAATCAATTAGTCACAATCAAGCTTTATAACTTGAAACAACATAAATGTTTTATATCTGTGATTCTTGTAAAGTTGGTAGCGAGTTGTCTTCCAGTATTAGTATTAGCAGTTAGCTACTACAACCTCTTGCATTCAGTGTTAAATGTGTGTAAATATGTAGGCATGTTCTTTAACTTAAATTCGGTAACGACTACCTATCTAAAATTTAAGTATTTACTAAATAGACACACACATATTACTTAGGTACTTTCCAAAAGTCTATTAAAAAGTTGTGCATCTACTAGTATTTGTTGATGTTGATGAGCTTCTGTGCTGTATATGTTTTTACCGTCGTCAAAAAATGGAGGAGGTACTATGTTCAGATGATTGTTTTCTTTTTGTTCGTTCATCAATGACTCTGCCATTTCCAAAATTCCTTTTTTTGTTTTTAAGGGTTTTACCTGCCAATAAAAAACTGCTGAAAGTAAATCCTATCGTCGGTCCCCCCATGGCGTTTAATGTATATGTGGTAGAGATATCGTTTCGATCGTTTACAATTTACTTCGTTCCCATACATATCTGTTACATATTAATTATTGTACTATTAAATGCCAAGTTTGAATATTTTATCAAAAGACAACAAAACCTGTTTTTAATTAGGTCTGGCTCGGTCCGTTCCTTGACCAGTAGGGGCAGTAGGTAACCTGTTGAGTTTGGACAAGTTGCAACTTGTTGGGTTCAGGACTTGTGTTTTATATGGTCCCAAACAAACACTTATTAATTAAAATTGCCTTGCAACAGTATGAATATGTTGAAACCTGTTCAGAATATTGGTCCTTGCGTACGAATAACGAAAGATGGGTCACCTATATTTTAAGGATTTTTATAATCCTTGTCTTTATAATTGACTTAATCCATCGTGTTAATGGAATAGGTTAATGACTTATTAGTTTAGCTATCTATTGTCTTACTCAAAATGAACTTTCAAATTTTGAATAATAGTTCTAAGTGAGACCTTTTAACGATTTTCACGGGTCTATTGTATAAGAATTACAAAATGTCCATTGAAGCGTGCCTAACGTGGGTTTACAGAAGGCATAACAGTACATGAATGTGGTGTTTTTGTCTTTAAACATGCGTAACTTTGACAGACTCGCGTAGGAAGCAAGGTTATGACTATACAGTGTTAAATTGAATATTTAATGTCGTATAAAGCCACTGTGCAAGATTAATTAAGGACACTTAAGTAATGATTTATTATGGAGTTCTATTTAACAAGAATATTATTATAGGAAAAGAAAATCATACGGCGTTTGTAAAGGAAAGAAATTAGTGATCTGCGAAAATTATAGATAGGTAAAAGACTGATGAACGATGACTGTTGATGAAGCGAAAGACGTATGTAAGAATCGTAGCGATTGACGTTCCATAGTTTCTGCCTACCCCGATGGGAGATAGGTGAGAAGTTATGTATGTCTGTACTATAGGTAACAAATAGGAGAAATAGAATGATACTAACGATGTAGGGTCTACTTTTCATTTCACGTTTGCATAAACAATTGTGGTATACAAAAATGTGAAAGATCGCAATCGACTGCAATCGTTTAAGATGATATCAACCATTTGAAGGCAGCTAAATATGCGAATAATCACTCCATGAACATCAAATTTACCGCTTTCCCATTTAGTATCATAATGGTCTTCAACTAACTATCAATTCAAATCTGAAGTTGCCATTCCCTATCAGATTCAATATGGCCGCGTTCTTACATCACATTGCAACAATAAACTAATTATTCTGCGTTACAGATGTGTATCTCTAACACGGTTCATGATTTCATGATGAAACTGCAGTTTACATAACCAGTTGCTCTAATGTTACCATAATTAGAAAGTCTTAGGGAAATCTTGTAGTTTTCCATTTTTAACGAAGGTGTCGTGTAGAGCCAGCTTGTGTTTGGGATTGGTCTGACCTTACTAGGATTGTTAAAGTGTTCAGGATGTGTCAGATGGAGAATCCATGTATGTTGCAAATTAGTTTTATTGGGACGAATCTACGTATTTGTAGATTCGTCTGGAAATGAGAGAAAGAAGATATATTGATAAAAGATTTCATAAAAAGTCATGTAAGTACCTGGGTCGATGTGAAAAGTTGGTTACTTAGAGCGAAAAAAAGGGAACTGACGAGAAAAAATTATAGCCCTATGGTTAATTCACAGACACTTCTTCTATTCTACCACAGTAAACCTATACAATCTATTTAAATACATTACTATCTATCTAGTACTATACTATCTTATCTACCAGTATCTGTATAATGAAAGGGAAACTTGTGCCAGAGTCTGAAATTGAACAGTTCACGCAGTTTATCAAGGAGTGGCGCCCTCTGCCTCTGCCGACGGCGTGGGAATCACAGCTTGACGTTTATGTTAGTTCTACGGCCTCAGTTGTAGATCCTTTACTTAATGACCGTTGAATGTCTCTATTTTACTCGACTTAAATTATTGTTTAGCGTTCCGATGAATAGTTTAAATGCATTGTGAAATTATTGTGGAGAAAGGGTCTTATTTATAGACGATGGTGCCCGTTTACGGTCTTTTGGTACCTTCTCGTGTTTTAAGAAATTACACATGATTTTGGTCATTATATATAGTTATCGTAAAGTTAGAGATATAGTACTTATTATTGAAATTATAATGAAATATTAATACATATTCTGTAGGTACCTGTAAGTGGTTCAATGTTTCTATTTATCTGTAAAATTTGTATTACTTAGCCTTAGATTCACCATGAAATTAATAAATGTATAGTCTTCTTAACTAGTGTTTTGATCTTAAAATATAATCAATTATTCACTAGACATAATATTTTCTTTGAGGCTTTAAGTCTATTCAATTTATATGGCAAACATATTATCTACACAAACATTTACAACGCTTCGCTGGCAATATATATTGATGAACCATCGCAAACAGTTTACCAAGTAAAAGCGATCACTGTTACACTATTACCGTGTCGCTTACATATTTGTATCAACAATCAACAGTACTCTATGTTTGCAAACCGGTAGCCTGATAATTCACGCAGTCCTCAACAATGCGCATTGTTGTCATAACTTCGATACTTAGAACTGAAGCTTCTTTGAATTCAACGGTTTTCATTTCGCGAATTTAAATTTCCTATTCGTATTTTAAAGCTTTGTGATTGGTAAAATTAGCACCAATTAGACGAGCCTACGTTACTGTCAAAAGGTCAACGACCTATGAGTAATGACGTTAACAAAAATAGAATGGAGAGAGTAGCCCATTCCTGCACTAGCGCCTCACTCGCGAAATCCTTTGTTAACACCTTGACAGATATTATCGATATGATTCATTTCAAAAATATTTAAACGAATTTTTTGTTTCCAAGAGAATATTATTATTTCTCGCACCCTTGTACCCACGTAAGAGACGGCGCGCCAGGGGGGTGGTTTTTAGTCAATAAAAGTCTGAGTCTCGTCCTCACCAATCGAAGGGGTCCAGTAAGAATTTCCCACCTTAGGGTAAAAAAAAACGATTGATCTCATTGTAATCAATTTACCGTTTATCAATCCTAGGACCAAAACAATAACCTTTTTATTATAACGTTGATTCATCAAGTAATCAACAAACATAGTACAAAAAGTCTCATTTTGCATACTGGCAAACAAGTCGATTCGTTTTGTGATATGCTCTGACATTTCAAGGCTTAAACTGATACAGACATACATACCGATACTTGATATACTGTAAAAATATGCGCAAAGCTTACATGAACAGCTATCAACGATCAAGTTCTGCATATGAATGTAAATCTTATATGTACCTATCTTAGATATTAGAATTCTTTGCAAGACCTCGTTTGCTGGACTAGAATACAGATAAGACTAACTTTCGAAGCGGATCTAAGATTAAAAAAAACTCAAGATGATTATAAAATTTCCAATAAGGATAATCTTAAAGTTTCATACACTAATTTTGCCTTTCTTCGCAAGAGAAATAAATGCTATTTTCAAATGATATTTATTTTTTTCATGTATCAATTTTGTTAGGAGAATTTTAGAAATTACCATAAAGATTTAAAAAAATAATACTATCGTTTACTTACTTTTAATCGGATTAACGTAACCAATAGAACAAAAGCTACTTAAATATCCAGCTCGCATTTATCATTTACCTACTAACTAACGCTAATCTCTCTCTTATTTCTTTCAATTCTTAATATTATTTTAAGTATCATCATTAAACAGAACTGTGACTATATTATTATTAAAGTTATTACTGAGTTATGTTTTAAGCTCGGTCATCTATCTTTGCGCCAGGTTAAGGATAACAGCAATCGTTTATCTTGCGAGTCATAAACACAGGCTTGTCTCACAATCTAGTACATCGTTGTTATGATAATATTATAGTCAAGTAGTCAACCTTTTACCTTAAAATTATACAAGTTTCGCTCACTGAATTTAGACGTTTATTTTAGAACCTACAGCGATTGTCAGAGACTGTTAAACACGGTTTGTTTTTAACCTTATAGAACTCATATTTTATTTTGATATGAATTGTTATTCTATTATGCTATTATATTCCCCCTATTTCATTTTGGTCTTCATAATCTAGGATCTAGGAACGATTAACGAACCACGAAAAAACATATGACAACAATAAACACATAATAAATAATATAAACATATTTTTTACTCGCAAGCAATTTAAGTTGGAAACACAAGCTTTTTCTTCTCGTACAAACAATCCCTCTTAATATAAAAACCTGTTTTAAGAAAAAATGCATTTTTTTTTAATTTTTGTTATTATGACGTCAAACTTAATTGTACTCTTTTACTTACAGACGGCAGAACGTAGTGCAGGATGGGAGACTCATCGTGTCCGTCTCAACCGGGTGCCAGGCTACGGCTTCGGTATCGCGGTCTCCGGCGGCAGGGACAACCCTCACTTCGCCAGTGGTGACCCTTCCATTGCAGTCTCCGATGTCCTTAGAGGAGGACCAGCCGAAGATAAGCTTCAGTGAGTACAATTATGTTACTTGGTCCTTTGATCCGCATTCTTTGTGAGTCCTTTCTACCTACATTAGCATAATCTTTGGAGGCGTAAAATATTTTAATTAGTTTATTTAGCGAAAATTATCTTAATGACTTCCTATGAAATACCTACGACAAGTTTCTAATACTGACCATGTCAAATCATTTTATTTTCTAGGGTGAACGACAGAATAGTATCAGTTAACGGCGTGCCTTTAGAAAATGTGGAGTATGCGAGAGCAGTGCAAGTGCTGCGCGACAGTGGCGCCACTGTGTCACTGGTGGTGCGACGACGAGCGCCTGCGCCGCCTCCCACTGCACCTACCACTATCAAATTGTCACTCTCTAGGAATGGAAAGAAAGAAGGTAAAGATTTTGACCCACATATATAAATTCTCTTACCTCTGTCCAATTTGGAAATACCCATTCTTCTAAAACTTGAAGTACCTACATTTTCTTAACCACCGTTTCTTGGCAACAACTTGCTTGAAAAGTACATTAAGGTCGTTTATGATTCATAAACGTATTATGTGCCTAATAGAATATAGGTACGTGTGTCTGCATTTTATGCAAAATGGCTGCTATCTGATCAGCTCGACCCAATATGGGCGTATGACATTCCCAAGTAGTGCGTATGTGAACTATGAATATTTAAAAGTCAGACATGATCGTGTGGTGACTCTAGAGTAGCATGCAAATGTTGCCACCCCCAGTCTCGAGGGTTTCGAGAGAGACCATGCAGCAGCGGGACTTCTTGATAAACCTGAATCTTTTAAATTGGGATCTATAATCTACAATCGTGGAAACTATGGCAAAACCCTCTTATCTAGAGGAGGCTCATAGTCTAGCAGTAGAATGTTACAGGCTTTCAATCATCATCAACTGCCTATACGGACTTACACGGCATTAATCACCATGCTTGCTCAATGCGGTTTGGCGATTTCAAACTTATATTAGAAATTATGGGCCCAGATTTCCTTCCGACTTTTTTTCACCATATCTAGTGGTGTCTAGATAATCTTAGAAAGTACATATAAGTAAGTCGGAAAAAGTCACATTGATACTTGCCATTGGTAGATTTTGAAACGCACTCTCATGCATGAGAAGCGGGCGTCTTAAACCACCAGGCCACAATAACATGGGGGGCACCACGACAGGCTGTTAATGATGAGACTTAAACTATGTGCTAATAGACTTTCTAAAACTTCTTTCTTTCAGATTTTGGAATAGTATTAGGATGTAAACTATACGTGAAGGAATTGACACTTCGAGCCAGAGAGCAGCTGAATCAGGGTGGCCAGGGTCTTTGCGAAGGAGACATGGTGACGCGGATCAACAATACTCCAGTAACAGATGCCATGACCCTCAAAGAAGCCAGGAAACTAATAGAATCCTGCAAAGACCGTTTGAATCTGGTGGTGACGAGAGAATTGATCAGAGAGGAGACTGTCACGAATGGGAATTATCAGAATAATTATAACAGTCTAGGTAAGAATTTTAGTCCTTATGGAATAATTTGTGCTCCATCGTAGACCGCATGAGACCGCGTAGACCCAGGCGAGATAGTGGTCAAATTTCAATGGTGTTGTTACATACTGATCTTCTTGTAATCACTTGCCAAAAAGGTCATGAACGCAATTCTGGTTTATTTGTTAGTTAGATACATGCTTAGTCTGGGAAATATCTCACAATAATTTTAATAGCCCTCATTTTCCATAAAAATCGCAATAAAACCTATACAAATAGATTACAACTAAAATATTTATTTGCGAGATTATTCAATAGATAAAAATCATTACGAAAACTTAATTGGTATTTTACACTTAAAAGTTATCATGAGATCTAAACGACAGATTTATCTTAAATTTTATGCAAGATCTCAAGACAAGGAATTCTTTCTCATATTTTTTCTCATATTTTATGCAAATCGTGAGACAGTGTTACGATTTATGTTAATCTATGTCCTTTACAAATATTTGCTTAGATTAACTGTCTCTCCAAATCTTGTAATAGATAGCTATAGGTATAAATAATGCGATAATAACTGGTTATCTTCTTGATATCAAATAAGAACAGTTTTTAACTGACATGGTAACCAAGCTTGTCATTGGACTCGATACACATAAACATAATATACCAGTCTAAGTTTGAAAGATGAAAAATAACAACCAGCTCAATTAGAATAAAAAACCTAGACGTACTTACCCGTTCAATACAAAATCCCGACTTTGATACTCTAATGAAAAGAATGTGAAAATGACACAAATTAATTCTTTTATTGAAAAAATAAGATTTTTAACTGACTACGTTGTAATTATTTCCAACAGAAGCCAGTCCCCACAATGTGTATGGAGCTGCGGAAGCGTCTCCAGGGTACTCAAGTAGTGGTCAGAACCTGTACGTGGCGGCGCCCGTCAGAGGCGGAGATGCACGAAGAGGCCCGATGTCTCACGAACAGCTCGACCAGCCACCTAGACCACCACCACCAAGGAATGAAGGTAATTGTACCGAAGGACCAAATCCCAAAAGACCATCAATGCCTCTAGTTTTACAGGTGTTCATGGGCGGTGCCGATTGCTTACCGACCGGTGATTCGGCTACTCGCTAGCCGCCCATCCCACAAAAAGGACCAAATTCTGAAACCAAAAGGACCACTTAAATTAAGCGTATGGTATATATAAATGGGGTTATTAGAGAAAAATATAAAAGGATCAAATTGTAAATTATTTAATTATTAAACACAATAATTTCATGTTACAGATTATTACAGCAGTAGAAGACAACTCTATGAAGACGAAGCAATGAATAATCAAAGAAATAAACCATCGTAAGTTGAACAATATTTTAGGCTTACCTATGTTAATTAGACTAGCAACTTATTTGATTAAATAATAACCAACATGTTTTTCAAAGTAGGGCCTAAAGAGGTTGAAATTATAAAAAATCGTCCAGCATCATATCTTACTAAATTATGTTTCGAAGATACACACTCCAACAAAAAGTTACGGTCAAAACTTACCCTTTTTTAATATTACTATTTTAGGAGCGAGCCAAGGTTGATAAGTTTCCAAAAGGAGGGCTCTGTGGGTCTCCGGTTGTGTGGCGGGAACCGGTCCGGGGTGTTTGTGTCCGGTGTACAACCCACTAGTCCGGCCGCGTTACAGGGACTACAACCCGCTGATAAAATACTTAAGGTATGTGTTTAATGCAGTTTTCTTTGTAAATATTTGAATTTTTCAACTTCAATACATGTTGAGTTTACATTTTAAGGTTTTTTGCCTTTTAATAAACAATTATTCATATCATTTTTTCTTGATATCAATTTTGATTTATGCTACATACAAGAAAAGATCTTGTTTCGTTTAGACATGACTGAATAAAAACAAAGAAAGATTTGCATAAAAATACCGAAACCAGAAATTCAGATCGAAAAAAAAACATCAAAATATTTTAGTGCAAATTATTCCATAAAACTTTTTTTTATCTTGGAAGTAAAACTAAACTAGATGACCTAACCTAAGACCTAATGGTGTTTAATTAGTTTTTCACCTCTGATCATTTTCTTTTTCTTAGTAAATAATAATATAGTTAATATTGAACAACATAACATTGAGAGCTAGTTTTGTGCGGTTGAACAGGTGAACGACATGGAGATGAAGGGAGTGACTCGGGAAGAAGCCGTCCTCTTTCTGCTGAGCCTGCAGGAGCGCATCGACCTCATAGTGCAACATTCTCCTGATGAATACAATGCTGTTGCCAGTGGACAAATGCGTGAGTAGAAATGCATTTTTTGTAAATGGTATTTCATGAGCATCCCACTAAATATCATCTGCTGACCTTATTCTGAAACACTCAAATTCCTTTTTTTATTTGTTTTCTCATATTGTAACTATTTAATATCTTTTTGTGTATGTTAATGTAATTGGTTTAAAGTAGTGTTAAATAGTAAATAAATAAAAAAATAAGTTTTATGGTGTTCTGTCTTTTAAGCTGTATCATAAATTTTCCATGCAGTTTGTTTTTGTAAATCAATTTTGTCGTTGACGCAGAATACAGAACTTAACGTCTATGTCCTTTACTGTCATGGTTAATGGCCATGCCATGCCACTTAGCTTCACTTCAGCAATTAAAAACAAAGGACTCGCACTCTCATTGATTGTGTTGATGACGATGATGATGTTCAAACTGAAAATGATTTTTTGATTTCAGCGGGTGACTCATTCCACATAAAGACTCACTTCCACTACACGGAGCCGACGGACGGCGAGATGTCGTTCCGATGTGGAGACGTGTTCCATGTCGTCGACACACTGCACAACGGCACTGTGGGGGCCTGGCAGGTTTATAGGATAGGTAAGGGATCACTTTAAACTCAGTTTCTCTTCTAGAGTTATGTTTGAGAATTTCTGTTTACCAGGAACATGTTAATCTGATCCGAAGTTCTGATGGAATGTCCTTTTATTTATTGCTATGTAAGGAAAAATTGGTGCCCTATAGGACCAGATTTGTCCTTCTATTTTTGATTCTATAAAAAGTTGCTGTTCTGGTTATACAAAAGGATCATAACAAAGAAAATTGATGATGTGGGGTATATTTAGCATTTTAATTTTGATTTCTAGGACGCAACAACCAAGAAGTCCAAAAAGGCACTATTCCCAACAAGGCGCGAGCTGAAGAGCTGGCAACAGCGCAATTTAACGCTACAAAGAAGGAGATGAGCGGCAACGATGGAAAACACAACTTCTTTAGAAGACGTCGCTCTACGCATCGACGTAGCAAGAGTTTGGGCAAGGTAAGATATATTTTATTACATTACAAGACGCATTTACCTTAAGAATGTTTGAGGTCTCAACTGGTTGCAGTAGATAGTATTTTTTTATGGAAAAATTCTAACATATAGAAGAGCCCCCTAATGGTAAGCCGGTATCCGCAATACCAAGAAGTACAAGTGCATTGCCGAATTTTTTGGATTATGTCCAGGGGACTAGGGGCCGCGGGAGAGGAATGGAGGATAGTTTATATTGAATGACATAATATGTATTTGGACTTTCAAAACTTCTAACAAAGCAGTCAATTATTATTAACTACTAATTATTTTTATAACTATATCTTCAACTAATAATTAATTAAATCGTATTACAGGAGCACTGGGACGAAGTAGTTCTATCAGACAGTATCAGTAAGTTCCCTGCGTACGAGCGGGTGGTACTGAAGCAGCCTGGGTTCGTTCGCCCCGTCATAGTACTGGGCGCCGTCGCAGACATCGCCAGGGAACGACTGCTCACTGAGAGCCCGGATAAATTCTCATCACCAAGTATGTGAATCATCTTCATACTAGTTTCTGCCAACGATTTCCAAATTGGCCTACATCAATGACTAGATTTTTAATAATTTTATTTAGATATTTAACTGAAGAAATCTTACATTGAATTCTCATACAAACGAAATTGTACTTTAAGTCTTGTTACATACATATTCATTAGTTATTAATAAATAGGTTTTTTGTCCACACCCACAATCCTAAAACGTGGTCCTTTGATCTGCAGAAGGACCACTTTTTGAGTTCTTTAATTAATTTTTTTTTGCTCTAAGGTAAATCTTGATCATTTTAATAAGATTTCCTTTCGTCTATATTATTGTACCTATAGGACTTAATTTTAAAATTCACTTGAAGAAAAACCTTGAAAAACCTTTATTAATCAATCGGTTTGTCTTTAGAAATGGACAGCACACTAGAAGATACCAAAACGAAGTCCGCCGGTATAATCCGCCTATCAAGCATTAGAACTATAATGGAGCGAGGCAAGCACGCCTTACTGGACATCACGCCCAACGCGGTGGACAGACTCAACTACGCCCAGTTCTACCCAATTGTGATATTCTTAAAAGCTGATAATAAACATATTATCAAACAGCTCAGAGCCGGGTTGCCTAAGTAAGTAAACTTAGTTTTCTATGTTTTGTGATTTAATTAACTATTTGACGAGGAACCTGTAGTAGTTTCAGCCCATAGTCAAGTTTTTGAGTATCCACATAAATCCCTAACTTTTCTCCTCAGAGGATAAAGAAAGAATGTTGTTGTTATTACGTCCCCAGCATACCAGGGGTTAAGTAATACTGAAAGAAAATAAGGTTTCGTTTTAGTTGTGTAAAATTTTAGAATAACCAAGGTTGATTGGTTTATAAAGCCATATGGCATTAAGTTCGCTTTATGTGCCATTTTATTGTGTTATATTGTTGTTAAGTAATTATATTGTGACTAAATAAATAAAATAAAATAATTTTTTATACTATATGCAGACAAATAAACGGTTTTTTTACTATAAATCATATTAACATTTAACCATGTCTATAGGTCTGCCCACAAATCCTCCAAAAAGCTTCTAGAACAATGCCAACACATGGAACGAGTATGGGGCCACGTGTTCACACACACGATCACACTGAGCGAAGCCAACCAGAACACGTGGTTCAGCAAGCTCATAGACCTGATACAGAGGACGCAACAACAACAACTATGGGTTTCAGAGACTAAGGTGAGCAGTGTGGATGTAATTCTGATGATATTTATACTTTTGGTAGGTTTAAGTATTGTGTTGATGACGGATTTGTTTGTGGAACAAGGAGCTAAATGTGTTTTTATAGCTATGGGGCTTAGGTTTGTGTGAAATACGTTATGCAAGGTCTCAAGAAGAATTGACAATGTGGCTTTTTAGTCAATTTAATCGAGATTGTTCCAAAGTGAAGGAATACATTAAGATTTTTTAAAGGTTTTGGAGGCAATAAACAAGATCTTACTTTCGTTAGTCGATAAGACGCATCTTTATTGTTTAAGTAGATATAATGATCCCTTGTTCCATAACAAAACCGATTCCCTTCATTGCGTTTATCTATAGATGTAAGTTGTGTAACTATACATTTCTGGGGAATCATATCTCAATGTTAACCTGTTCGTCTATTACAACAGTAAACGCATCATGCTTCAAGATGGTTGCTTGGTAAAGGCAATTTGGTGCATTTGGTAAATTATATGTGCTGTCCATATCTTTAGTACCTTTATACTTTATTTAATATGCGTCTTAAATGTATATGCAACTTGTATCAACAGTATTTTATACTTGACAAGTAACTCGATAGAAATACGAGGTTGCATCTACATTTCATAGATCACAAAACAAGATTTATATTAACCAATTCGTTTCTGTTCTGTCTTGCGGCGGTGTAGCACGTTGAAATGGTGTCGGACATATACTTCCCTATTCCTCCGTCCCCATACCCAGCCTTCTACCCAATCTCCTATCCTCTGAACACATATCCTCAGTCTCCTCAACGCCCCGTCAGTTCGCCCCAAAACCTGCCCCCATTGAACCTTAACCCTAGCACTAAACATCACGACCATCTGTATGACGCTAACAGAAATCATGTAGTACCTTACTACTACTCTGAAACTCTAACCCCGTGCATGCCTAACAACGCTTACAGTGTGCCAAATACTTACCTTGCTAAAAACAGACATACACTAGCCAATTATCCGTACGATGACAGGCAAAATTATTACCAAAGAAAGATAAATCCTAAATTAAAGACTCCATTAAACGCAAGCCCAGAAATATCGCAAATATTTTCAAAAAGTAACGTTTATCCACCTCAGAGCTTTAGACCTTACAGTGTCCTTGAAACGACTAGTAAATCCCCTATACAAAACGTTCAAAGGCCATCTTCAGTGGTTCCTATGACGGAACAGTATAGGCCAGCTTCTTTCTTCCAAACTGACAATGAAATTAAAAAGACCAACGATGTCCCCGAATGGAAGGCTCGGCTTCAGAAAGAGAATCCGAAGCCTTTGTTCAAAACTTTGGAAAGACCTTTGAGGCAGACATGTAGGATTCCTAACTGTAAATGTAGCGAGATACCACCGGCTGAACCGGGGAGGTATAGTGAAGTGCGAACACTACCTATACCGTCTGGTAGAAATTTAAATAAGTACAGAAACTTATCGCTTCCAACTTTAAAGTTGGAGGAGATAGAAAAGATTGAGAATGAGAGTAAATCAGAAGCAGAAAGAGACAGCCACCCTGTCATCAGTAAACCTATTTCCGAACAGCATTTAGGGTATGTGTAGACTAGAATTTAGTACTAACAAAGTTAACCAAAGTTACCATTTTAGTATTAGCACAAGTATTTCATCTTTATATGTTTTGTTTATTTGTATATTGGCTGCTTGATCGCTTTATTTTAATTCGCTTTTAGCACTTTTGTTTATTATATGTACCTATTTTGTTTTTAGTTTTAGTCAAATATTTAATACAAGTGTGTTTTTGTTTTGTAAATACTGTCACAATTGACCAGTGTTAAATACCACAAGTGTTTTACTAAATCGATATTCAGATAAATCAATCTATATTACATATACATTCTTCTTTAGTTCTTCAAACCCTTTTAGAGTATTGTTCTATTGCCATATTTGGTTACCAAAATACATTTGAATATCGATTCCAAAGTGTGTAAAAACCCAAATTACCATTAATCATACACAGATGCTAAACCCCGTTTTTAGTTTCTGTAATGTGTTATATGCAATCATTCATTTGTCTTGTCTTGTCACCCCATTCCATAACCCACCCTACCGGATGCTGCGAAACGAAACAAAATGGCCGCGTTTACACAAAATGGCGGAACAGAGGCCAGAGCCGTTGTCCGACGATTTCTTGTTCTCAATGTCGTCGAGTACTGAGAACCGGCTCTCGTATGCTTCGAGTCCTGAGAGTGACTTGGAAGTGAGTCCCCCGCCTGCTCCGAGACTTGTCAAGTCTTCATCAGACCCTTCGATCGCCACCACACAAGATAATATGGACCGAGACGACGATATCAACCATATGAACGATGCTGTGCCACCTCCTTATACGGTTTGTATTCGACATCTTTGTGATTTACTGTGCTATTCCTATTTAAAATAATTAAGAGATCCCTTATTGGGAATACTGGTCACTATTTGTGAATAAAATAATCAATTATCTCGACCATAAGCCCCGACATTGGATCTGCTAAATGAGAAATTCCTTTTAAGTAAAATGGAATCAGTAAAAATGTAAAAATTAGCATATATCTCCTAAATAAGAGTTGTAAAATTGGACATAATACTAACGCAAAATTCATTATCATTTAAAGTGGAGGGATTTGTTACCATCTTGTGTTTTCTGTTCTTATATATGTTGAACTGTTTTTGTGGTTTAAGCGAACATTTTGATCTATTTCCGTTTTCATATGAAAATTTAACAGATTTTCAGCTTTATTATTTCCTATTAAAGTCAAAAATCTATTATAGCATATTCTCAATAAAGGAATATTTTGATTATGTCTATAATACCTTCATCTACTTCAATATACAGCAAGGCGGTTATGGAGACAGCAAGTATGGTTTCTCAGCGACCACGAATGGAGCCCCAACGAATGGTGTGAACCACAACCAGACCCATAGTATGGGCAACAATGAAGCACCACCATATCAATGCAATCCAATGACACACTCACCACCTCATTCACCTTTGTATGGAACTGGTGAGTTTCAGAACTTACGGCTCAAAGTTGTTCATTATGACCAAGAAATATTTCTATCTTTTTTCCATTTCTGTTGTATCTTTAGCAATAAGATGTTAAAACGTGCTATTGTTATTGAACTTTGTCATTAGTAATTCTGTGATAGGATTTGTAAAGGTTTGTCTATCATCACTTCTACTTCTCTTAACATCGAGTATCTTTAATGATCTATCGATATTCTTTTGAAAAAGAGAATTATCTATCGATATTTTTATCGCTTTAATACAGTAACGCAATAGGTATTGAAGGTGTACCTCTAGATTTTCAGTTTATAATGAGGATTGGTTTCCCGGCAGTACCAGAGCTACCACCACGTGGTACTGTCAGCAGACCGGCCGGCGGAGTACTGTTGCCGGCGCCACCGCCCGGACGACCGCCGCATAATCTTCGACATAATACACCTGTAAGTATTAGTAGAAAACCAATAAAAACCCACACAAACACACTTATTTAGGTAGGTGCACCAAAATGTAGACATGCTCTCCACATTGTTTTTATATAATAACTATCGTGAGACATACTCAATTAAGTAAAATCGCGGGTTACTCACGTGAATATACTGAGAAAAGTTCTACTAGTTTTAGTTTTAAGCTCTCCACTTGTTGACAACTAGTGCAACTCCAGAAAGCCAGGATCTAAGCACAAAAATTATTAGTATTCTTTGAAGTTTGTTACCAACTATATTAAAACTGGAAACGGAAAATATATAGCTTTCACATGCAAACATAAAATAGACTACTACACATTATTTGGCGTACTAAACAGGTTGAAATTGATATAAAGACATTATTACACACACATTCCGCCTAGAAGGACCAACTTATAAGCGAATTCATTTTGGTCCTAAGCATCGCAATTTTATACACCTAGTTTCTAAACAATGTTCCTTGGTAAGATTTAGAAACTTATTTGATCATTCTCTATTCCCCAGGGCAACCGACCGAGTGCGCAAGAGCGTCTCTTTGGTCCTCCGAAAGACCCGGGAAGTGATGAGGCGGCCACATACACTGCGCGCCCAACGAGTATGATCATACAGCCTAGTCAAGGACAAGGATCGTTGGACAGACATCGACATCCTTCTAACCCGGTAAGTAGACTATAGAATAAATTACTCGTTCTAAAGAAGGATATCGTGTATCTGCTTGTAACTTGTAACCTACGTTCTAATTTGGGTACCTACCACTAAAAATGTACGGAGCCACGGAGAACTTAACGGGTTACCGGGGCTCCGGCTCGAAGCGCAGGAGTAGGAACGGGGTGGTTTTTAGTCAGTAAGAGTCTGACACTCCCTCCCACCTCACCTAGGCGGGAGAAGAAATTTGATGATTTTTCCCCCCTAAAATGTACAATGATAAAATTTTAACTATTTAGAATTAATACATTAATATACTAGCTGCTAAAAAATCTTCCATTTTCTACTCAACCTTTAACAAATCTGTCGCCAAATATTATAGAAAAAAAAATTGGTCTTTTAGTACAAATAGCCCATGATTATTTTATAATATTGTATTTATATCTTACATTATTGTATACATTACATTTGCAGCAGAGTTCATACGACGGTACTTCATCGTACGACTACACTGGTACGACAAACAATGGGTCAGGTATGGGTCGGCTGCCTCCTAATGCGCCTGACGACCTCAAAGTAGCGCCACCTTCTATGTAAGTTGTTCATTTAACAAAGAATTATTTTACTATCATAAAGAGACTTATTGTTATCAGTCAGTCCTTCATATTTTATTTAAGTAAAGACGTTTATTGACAGCCTCGTTGGCCAAGTGGTCGCAAGTGCGACTGCCGCGTAAGGGGTCTCGGGTTCGATTCCCGGGTCGGGCAAAATATTACTGGGTTTTGAAAAAAAAATCAGTGGTAGCACGAAGTCTGGAATTGTGTCCAGTATATGGCAATACGCTCACCCGTATTACACGGAACTCAAAACATAAGTAGTGAAAATTGGGTATTATAATTTTACAGCATTAAGTGCCGTAATGTACACCTCTGCCTACTCATCCGAGGATAAACGACGTGATGTTATGTACGTTTATTGACTAATAAAAAAAAATCCCAGTTTCTATTCAATAACTAATTCCTTCCTAGATAATTTTAGTATTTACCTTTTTGTAACCTTGGGAATAATACACTAAACTATATCTGGAGATCCATGTTAGCCAGAGAGCAGGCAACAGCGCCATGATAAACGTAAAACTTTTAAACCGCAACCTCCAACTTGCTTATCAGGCATGGATATTATAACAAACCCGGCTTATCCCATAAATAATATGGGATAAGCCGGGAAACGACCAGACGGATCACCTGATGGTAAGCAATTACCTACGGATACCTGGAACACCAGAGGCGTTACGTTACAATTACAGGCTCGTTTAGGTACCGGCCTTTTAGGGATTAGGAATTTGAGGATTATTGGGGATTCAGGGATTGGGGAGATTAGATAAAGGGGTAATTGGTTAGTCTGGCTCTCACCGCTTAGAGGAGGCCCATATAACAGTAGACTGTCACGCGCTATGGATGTGAAATTCCGGTACTTACAATTTATTATTTATTTCGTTCATTAACAGTAACAAAATGGAGCCGCCCCCGCCTCCGAACCCGACGGCGATGTCACAGAGCAACATGACACAGAGTCCGCAACGTAACTCCAACTCACATGAACACAACTCACTCGATTACAGAAGTCCAGATAATAATTACAGGTCAGTATCTATTTTATTATAGAAATGGATCTCCAAAACGTAAGTAAGCGCATAACTCTTGAAGGACTGCACCGAATTGGATAATCCCTTTTGTGTTGGGTATAAATTCCACCCCCTATTACATGGGACTCATAACATAAATAGTGAAAATTGGGTGTTACATTGTACAGTGGTATTAAGTGCCGTAATGTGCTCCTCTGTCTACTCCTTCGGGGATAAACGGCGTGATGTTATGTTAAAAAATCCACCGGTGTTTAGAGATCAGCACCCGATCAAAACCAAGCCAAAGGCTAGCATTGAGTTGTTAATTAAACATATCTATGATTTAGTTTACGTCAATAAAAAAGGAATTGTTTAGATTATTCATAAATAATTTTTATTTCCAATTTACCTACATAAACTTGCTTAATCTACCAACAAATACCTAACAAAAAAGGAAGGACTACATTTAAATCCATCCCCAATAACTCAAAACTAACCACTCTAAAGATCCACACCTGTCCAAGTTTACTATCTACACAAGAATTTACAACATAATACAAATACGTATATAAATACGATGCACTCCCAAAAAAAAACAACAAAACACATTTTTTTCCAAAAACGGCAAGAGTCAACCATGCTTACCTTACAAAGGGACTTTGGACAATAGAATAGCGAGCTGGCTACTTTTAAACTGCAGATATTTAGTTTGCTAGCATTGTCCTTTTAGATTTTGAACTGAGCAGATGTATGTATATGGCTAGAGGTTTTAGTGAACGTGCCTGATATTATTTTATTTTAACTCGTCGAGTACCGGTTTTATAGACACAATTAAAGAACAATATAGGTCGCGGTCACCGGTGACCGCTTGGTGTTTGACAGTTTAAAGCTAATATAATACCTATATTGTTGATGTGTATGATTATAAATTGTGATTCCCGGGTCTGAGTGATATGTGTTTGTTGAATCAGTGTGAACACAAGAGAAAATCCTTGTGTTGTGTTTCAAAAGTGATGTTTGTAACAGAAAATTGTTAGTGTTAAAAATGTTGAAGTACAAGAAAAAGTATGTATAAATATGTAGATAATCCTTCCTTCATCAACAGCCTATAAATGCCCACTGCTGAGCAAAGCCTCTTCTCACATGAAGAAGGTTTGTGCATTTATCACCACGCTTGCTCAAGTTTGTAATCAAACTTATAATTAGAAATTATAAGTCTTCCTTCACCGTTTGTCAGTGGTGTCTAAATAATCTCAGAAAGCACATATAACTCGGAAAAAGTCACATTGGTACTTGCCGTTGGTAGATTTCGAACCTTAAACCTCCGGTCCACCGCGACAATCCTTCCTTACCTATACTGATCTTTAGAATGGATTCGTTTTTATTAGTTGTCCTGATTAAAACGTGGTAGTGTTTTGAAAGTTACTGTACCTACCTATGTGTAATTAATGAAAAGTCTTTCTTCTCTTCTTTTCAAAATCCTAAACAAATCTACTTTTGCAATACCGACCTAAACATCCTACAAGTACCTACTTATTTCATTTACTACTTATTATACATCTCAAGGTGCTCCCTCACCAGGAGCATTCGCGTGTAATGTGACGTTACAGATCTTAGCATTACATCAGTGAAGGAGGAGAACCGAGCATTACAATGCGCACCTTGTATGTACCTAATGATACAACTTGTAACATCAATGCTAATAATCAAGCTCCACTTCCCCCAGCCCCTCGCCAGCCCGCTTCGTCTGACATCATCTTGCTATGAAATGCAAGTCGAATCAATATGTTACATTACACGTAATGCTCGGAATGCTCCCGGCGAGGGAGCATCATTACCTATTTCTGTAATCTCGTATTTAGTTACGTATTGTACGTGATCATGCATAAGGTCGCGGATATCCACTGGACGCAGATTGCTTCCAACCAGTCTGTCTGTTAGTCATTAGATTAGGTCTATGTACAGCATTGAACGTCATGTGGCTGATGTGATGATCATACTGTGTAACTTGTCCTCAGGCCCCCCGAGTACCGAAGTCCTCAAACGAGTCGTCCCCCGCCCATGAACGGGAACAGTCCTCACACGCCGATGCACGCGCGAGGTCCGTCGTTACCCAACGTGCCAACCAATGACCATGCCAAATACAGGTTTGTAATTGCTATACAGAATGTCTCTCTTTTGGCTAAGCAGAGGCAAAGGTAATGGAACGCTTAATGACTCGAACAGCGGTAAATGGTATAACCATTTTCTCTGTATATGCCTTTGGGGACTAAAAAGTTATAATGTAAGCCACCCTAAAAAACTAAAACTCGGATAGTTTTAGATTTAACTGGCATTATACTTGAGATATTTTACTTGACAGTCGCGCGAATAAAACAGTCAAGAGAGTATAATTGCACTTTTGATACCTGAGTCGCATTCGTAACGTAAGAGTGTCGACCGCGTTCGGAGTTCTAATTGGCCGGCTCCAGTGAACCAACCAATCCGAGCGCTGAACGCGCTAGGTACTATTACGTTACGAATGCGATAGTTATTCGTGCTTGGCACTCTGTATGAGGATGGCAGGTATCTAATAAAAGATAGCATACTAAACATTTATATTTTTCACTACGAACAGTGGGCGTACAAATTCTGCATCTCAAGCGGATTACGGAGGTCGCGGCGGAGCTCCCGTACCGCCGTACAAACCTGTCCCACCGCCCAAACCCAAGCACTACAGGCCGCCTGACAACTCACACCATCCTAGGAATGGGGTAAGAAATTATTATATTCAGATACTTATTTCTAATTGTTGTTAACTTGTGGTCTACTAAAGTGTGTGTGTGTTTCTGTAGTACCTAACCTAATATCAATTTTAAATAAGTTGTGTGCAGTCATCAAAGTAAAAAAATCGTAGTTTTTCTTACTTAGGGCCGATTTTTTCTACGCCAGATAAATTTTAACTGAGGAATAACTTTGAACATTTGACAATTCTTCCATAATAATTACTGTAAAATGTCAATTTTATTCTACAGTTAAAAATTAACTGATGATTGAAATATCGGCCCTTCGACTTTTTCTGGCACTTACTTCTGCATTGTACAACTTAACTTGAAGTAATTAAGTTGAATTCTTCTTATTGAGTGTCGCACCAACACTTTTCTAGCGCACACACAATTTTATAGCACTACATTTTTTTTTCCCGCACGTACAGAGTATGGAGCCCCCGCCGTCGGGTCCCCCCGGGCCCCGGCCGCCGGCGCCGGGCGGGTACCCCGGGTCCCCGCACTACTCGCACCAACACTCGCACTCACAACCACACAGGCCGCACAATCACAATAATTACCAACAGGTTTGTATTCATGCACACAGTAGAAACTTCCAGAAATATTTTGACATTACAAGTCTAATATGTGCACAGAAATATTAAAATTATATCTATGATTACGTGGGTTAATAAAAGATAGAATTAAATGAGGAAAGTACAGTAACCACTAACAGGTTTATATTACAATTAGGTACACATTTCGTAAGTTCTAGAAGTTCTATATCTATAAGTTTATAAGGATAACGACAGAACCAAGAATTATAAGAGCACACGTTCTCTACAGGGACCCAGTTGTGGGTAAGCCGTGGGTGAAATGATAATGACAAATTGTATAATGAATGTTAATTCATACGACCTTGATAGTTCATTTACATCAGTGTGAATTATGAAACTTTGGGTTCGCCTATCAGAATGTCTCGTGTAGAAGTAAGGTAGAATTAAGTTCATAAAACTGTTAATATTTCACCTTCGTGGCTCATAAATTCCTACAAAAAGTTCAGTCGTGGAGTATAGTCGTTAGGAATACAATTAAAATATAATATTGGATAAGTGTATCGAGTCGTTTGATCAATTAATGCCATAATTGCAGCAAAATATGTACGGAGGTCAGATGCCGCCGCAGTCACCGCCCTACTCCGGGCCCCCGTCACACCACCGAGCTATCAACCTACCACACAACCCACATCTCATAGGTGAGTCGAAGATACATAATGTTAATTAAAAATGTTGACTCATCTCTAAATAAATAGACCATTAATCCTATAGAAGGGGCATTAACCTGTAAAGATAAATGTAAGTGGAATAAATAAATAAATAATTCTATAAAATATTTATCTCTTTAATTACTGCAGAACATAATTCTGCTATTTGTTTTCGAAACTAAAAGTGTTGGTGCTTTTTGGAGCAATGTTGTATTTAGACATAGAACTTTATATTATGGAAACAAAACTAAAAAGAATAAAAGTGTCTTCGTCTTCTAGAAGAGCTTAACTCGTTGAGTACCGTCTTTATAGACACAATTAAAGAACAATAGGTTGCGGTCACCGGTGACCGCTCGGTGTTTGACAGTTTAAATTGAGAAATGAGTAGTTACAGGTCGAGGAGAACCGATTTAAATTATTCTTTGCTTCAATCTGCAATACACTTTTCCAGATTTAGCAGGCAGTAGAGAACAACGTGGCTCAGCGTTCGAGCTGTATAGGAAACCACAACATATGCATAACCTAAGGTAAGACACAGCACCTTCATCTGCGTACACTACTCCTAAAAACTATACAATCTCACAAAAACATGTCAAAAATAAAGAAAATATCTAAAAAATGCATGTTTCTGAAATCTCTTTAAGATTTCTCATTTTCTCTTAAGTTTTATTATTAGCCCCTGTACAATTTGCTCTAACATGCAAACACCAATCGCTTCACAAACGAACTAACATATGTCTTGACGGGCCACAGTATTAGTAATGGTTTTGTATGTGGTATATAAACATATATTTTGTAACATATATCTCTATATCGGGGCGTTAGACTGTAAATTGTAATAACATTGTAATCTATTAGAAGTATCTAGTTGTTTGTTTCGGAACAAACTCTATTGGCAGTGCGTGTCTGCATTTTAGTGCAATTTGATTTTGTTATAAAAGCATATTGAATTAATACATTTCTCTCTGTTTTCTTTCTGTTATTCAATTCAATATGTACCTCTTGTGATTTTACTATTATTATTTTTTTCTTCCTTTTCTTTACCTCTTTTCTACCGTTTCGTCTGTATTCATATTTTCTATAATTTTTCCTAATCATTATTTCAATATGCTTTTTTAGAATCACAAAATTCACCTTTTGAAAATTGTCATGCTCATTGGACATCTCAGAAATTTCAATATTGTTCCATTCATTTATTAGACTTGCTATTTTAGTAGCTTCTTAATTATTTACTTTACCACTTTATTATGTTGAACAATCTGACATGTCCTGATAATCTATCATTGAGTAACTAAGAGGGAATTTGGTTGGGGGTGTCCGCAGTTCATCAGATGCCATGAACTCGAGCGTGGAGCGCGACGAGACGTTCTCGCCAAAAACTAAAAAGAAATTATCTAAAAAGCCATCGTTCATTAAAAACGCCGTCCTTGATCTATTCCGTTCGAAAACGAAAAATTCACAAAAGGTGTCTCGACAAAAGTCATTATGCGAAAGTGACTTGCAACAGAGGCACAACGTGCCACAGATGCCGATGTTAAGACGAGAGAAGTCTGACCTGAGCGATATGAGCATACACATGAGGAACCAGCAAATAAGAAATCAGATGTTGCAACGAAGCAACTCGTCCTCTTGTGAGAAACCGGTTTTGAAACCTATTTTGAAACGACAAACTTCGTTTTGCGATGAAAGAAACGGATCTATCTGTACCGTCAGAGATTATGACGCTAAACCAGTGATGAAGAGTTTACGAAGACAGAATTCCATGTGCGACATTGAAACAGAACCGAAAGTTACCCCACTGTTACGTAGACAGAACTCTCTCATAGAATATAACAGGAGAGGAATCTACGGACAGTCGCCCAGCTTTAATATGATAACCAAAATAGACCCCATCTACCAAAGACAGCAACAAGTTAAACACGAACCATTTCACCCCACACAACCGTTACCTCCAGAACCAGTGTACCAAAGTAAAGACCATTTAGTTTATGATCCTATACCTAAACCTCGAAGAACCTATACCTCTGTATATGATACTTCTACAGAAAATCCTTACGCAAGCAGATCTGAAATGTCCAACCAGAGTTTCGAAAATCCATACGGAAATAAGCAAACAATAGGAATGCCGTTAATGGACCCACCTTATGCAACAAGGGCTGAGTGCATCAAAGAGAGCCCTTACGCTACAAGAGCTGAATGCGTCAGAGAAAGCCCTTATGCCACAAGGGCAGAATGCGCTCGGGAAAGCCCTTATGCAACAAGGGCTGAATGTGTAAGAGAGAACCCTTACGCAACAAGAGCTGACTGTGTAAGAGAAAGCCCGTATGCTACTAGAAATGAATGCATAAGAGAGAGTCCATACGCCACTCGAGCTGAATGTGTCAGAGAAAGTCCATATTCGTCTAGGGAAGAATGCATGAGAGAAAGTCCTTACACAAACAAACAAGATATATCTAAGCAATCTGATTCGTTTTACAGTGAATCACCTTATTCTAGTAAAGAACAAATGTTGCGAACGAGGTTAACCCCTGACAGTTCATATGCGACTAAGGAAGAAATGTTACGACAAAGATTTTCTGAATCACCGTATAGCACGAAAGAAGACATGCTAAGGCAAAGAATGGACACATCTGCTAAAGAACCTTTATATGGCAAACGGACATACGATCCGCCACCTAGTACATCATGGAATGAGAATCACTATGGTGTAAGGCCGGACAGGAGATTACAGACACCAGTAAACTTCCCTGGTAGGGTCTCTCCTATGAGTAAATGTATGAGTGAGCCTCCATACGCTACCAGAACAGAGATGATGGCCAGGCTGGGTCAGACCGAATCACCATACGCCACTCGAGCTGAAGTTAAATCTAGTTGCTCTGATACACAATATGGCACTCGTCATGATATGATGGACATGAGACCTGATGTAAGACCAGCCTCTGCAGAATGTACTTACGTGTCCAAACAAGAAATTTTATCGCAAAAAGCAGCTTTATTGGCTAAAAAGGAATCAAGTTACAGTATAAGGTTGGAAGAAAAGCTTGAAATAATTAAACAGAGGAATCAGGCTAAAAAAGAAATGATCTATCAAACTAGAAAGGAGGCAAATGAAAGTGATTCAGTTAAGATTAGAGAACCTTTGTATGTATCGAAAAGAGATTTAAAAGAGAGTGTTATTTACGAGTCTCACCAGGAAACAAAAGAAGTGACACAACCTGAAGAACAAGAGGGTAGTAGTAGCAGTGCCTGTAGTGCTGCTAGTGCTACTAGTACTAGTGCTAGAAGTAGCCCCTATGAGCTAGGTGATGCCAATCACTTGTCTCGAAGAGAACCTGTGTATCAGACAAAGTCGGAAGCCGAGAGCGGCATTGAAAGTGAAACATTCCAAGAAATAGATTTTTCGAAACTCAGACTAACAGAATCAAAGACAGATGCGGAGAAACAAAAATCAAAGAATTTAGAATCGAGTATATTAAAAGGTGAACCGATGTATGCTCCAAGATTACACGGGAAAGCCGATCACATTTCTAATGCTCTGAAAGTAACCACTTCCCCAGTGCCTTATGAATCCACTACATCAATGGAAACTCATTATGCTTCGGAATGCAGTATGAACTTTGAGAGTAAACCGCAAAGCACTCCTTACACGTCACAGGATTTATTAGAGCGAAATAATAAACCTAGCAGAAGTGTAACCTTCTGCGAACAGATATTGGAGAAGAGTCCTGAAACTAGCGGGGAGAATTCACAAAGCATGTCCTCAAGTCAGAATGAAACTACTGTCATACAACAAAATACTACAATGATACCATCTACTTCTGATGCTAATGATTCTGCGAATAAATCAGAGGTAGAACCTGACGGACCGCATACAACATGGGGAATATTTGATAGCGAAGGAGGGGTGTTAGAAGATAGACAATGGGGCGTTTCATTAATAATACCCCCAAAAGCGATAGCTCCAGGAATCAAGCAAAAGATTTACTTTACGGTGTCGGATCCGCGACTGAGCCAGCGAGTGGGGGGACCTCCCATCGATATGGACAACGGTAAAGGCTTTTGTAACGAAGCACGCGTTAAATCTTGTAGTGTCGTAGTCTGCACATACTAATTGGCATTTAATATTTGCGAATGGATTGGAAACTGGAATATTGCACAAGGACTGGGAATTGTGATTGTTGTTCGAAATTTTCTCTCGAATATTAGATTCGATGTTTGGATTTTATATACGGTTTATGTTATATCTGTGTATATTTAAATATTTATTGCATGAACTTGCATGAAGAGCATTTGTATCTACTTATTAATCTTTATTAAAATTAGCACCTTTTACGTATTAGTCGGTTGGTTTCGTATTTAGATATTGTGTCACAAGAAAATTGTAGTCATGCACATGATTTATAGAAGCTTCATAATCACATCGAATTCATCAATTATTATTATGTTTATTAACTAACTTATAAGACTAACATTGGTTGTATAAAACATGTATCGTATTTATATTTGCGCAGTTTCTGCAACACAATACACTCGTACTTAGAGATCGACGAGCGAAGACGTCAACGACTGTGCTACTTACATCCATCGTGATTGTATGTTTTAACAAATGTTACAATATTTGTGCACTGTACAAAATGTTCAATGACGTCTATTTTTGTTCGTTTCAATCTATACGCTTTATATGTATTCATATTTCGATATTTTATTTTATTTCCATAAAATCCATATCTTTCTAATGCCTTGCTTGTTCTGCCGTTTGTCATGCTTCGCCTGCCTACTAATTGCATTATAGTGTTGCGATTTGTGTTTGTGTGTTCAACTCTATGTCGTGATGTTACTTCAAATCCACCCAACACAGCCTAGTTGCCTATTTACCAACTACTTGCACACTTTTTGAGTTCAATACTTCCATCTACAACAGTTCCTTAACTATTCCAATTTGTAACAACATCTAATACTAGCTTTTGAAACAAACTATTAAAAATTCTGACACAGTTATCAGCAAAATTTCTTTTTTCTAATATGAATAGTTCACTTAGCACAATTAAAACTCTAATATCACTTGCCTAACTCTTTTGCCTTGTTTTTAACATTGTTTTTATGACAGGTGAAGCGATGCTGTCCCCACTAGTGATGTGCGGTCCTCAAGGGCTCGTGTTTCTGAGGCCCGTGACGTTGCGTCTGCCTCATTGCGCGAACGCAGTCCCATCCCTAGGCCTGACGATCAAGGCTACTGACACTGAAGCACATCTCAGCACAGACTGGGACCAAATTCACCTCCCTGCGACAACCACGTTAAATACTGTAGCTGTTAAAGTTGATCACTTTTAGAGATGACTAAAATTCGCATTTAAAATGTAGCGTTTACGTGTCGATGCTTTCATTTTTGTTAAAATTTTTATACTAAGCTATCTTTTTATGTTCTAAAATTGGTTAATCTTCAGTCTTTAGTGGTTGTTGTTTTATAGTATTAAAATTTGCTTGTACATCATATTTGGCATTCCCACCTATATCAATATTACTGTCAGTTTTTGGTGTAAGTAGTGGTGCTGAAGTAATACTTACGTTAGTCTATACATTTTCTTAGTTGAGGCCTATCGCCAATGTTTTAAACGTTGTAGCTTTTATTCGCAACCAGAATTTTGTGTTTATCATTTAATTCTATATCTAGTTCAACATAGTTATAAGTACCAGGTATTCGTACTACTACAGTGTTTAGATACCTAATAATATCACAATAAATATGTTTTTCCATTGGCGTTAGTTCTCATGAATCTATCATTGAATCTCTGGCGAACACGGCAGTTCACTAAACATTTTGAAAACATATTTCTGTCCTTATCTAACTCAAACATTATGACAGAGACATAATATTTCCATTATTATTAGTTTAACGGTAATTATATTAAGTGAATTGTCGTGCTATTAGGCCTTACTTAGGTAGAACTAAAATCGTGCATGAGAGACAAGTATGACATGAAGTTAGCAATGAACTGTGCATCGTGAATGACAGCTGGTATGAAGTGAAGTTAGGAACGGTTAGTATGTACAGTTATTTTTGACATTTCTTTAAAATGCAAAGCGTTTATGACGAGGAATTTCGTCATCAATTTTACGATTTTGAATATAAGAGGCCTTACCATACTGTAAGTCTATTTAGTAGTTTTAAAATGTTCATATATTGTAATATTATTATTTAATAATCAGTTATTAATGTAGCAATAAAAATATTGTATCGGATTGTTAGAAATTAAAAATTGATATTTTCTATTTTGGCTTCCATTGTATTTGTATTTTGGCCTTATTTGTAGGCATTCGCTTACTACGAAGCAGCCAAATGATAAACTAGTTTTATGGTTTAATTTGCTAAAGTACTTTAAACTGTATGCCATGGCAATAAGAGTCAACTATGATTGTATTGGTGTCTACTCTCTCAACTCTGTATATTTCTTGTTATTAGTGATATGATGAGTTTACCTTTTGACTTGATAATTAAATTTTATATGTAATGAGAATTGTTTCTTGTTTTATTTCATTTCGGTATTTACCACTACCTCTCATAACCTTTTTACAGCTTACCACCCACCACATTTCTGGACTACCCTAAGGATGACTGGCAGCCGACAGGGAATGCTGTTAGAATTAAATTCTCCTTATACAATTGAGTTACACTTAAATCTATATAAACAAAAATGAATTTCTGTTCGATAATCTTGCTAAAATTCGAAAACTGCTGAACCGATTTGGCAAATTTTGGTCTTGAAATTGTCGTAGAAGTCCAGGGAAGGTTTAAAACGTAAGAAAAAAATTCTAGCGGTACGATGTTTGCCGCGTCAACCAGTAAATAAATAAAAAGCACTGAACCTTGTGAAGGCTGATGTAGACGAAGACCAGAGTTCCTTTGTATTTACCAAATCTAGAAGTACCTTAATTCGACGAGTTTTGATAGAAATTTTGAAGATAGTGTTCAAATTATCACTGCCCGCCACTAGAATCGAACGACATCAGAAATTTGCAAGCGCATCCATTTGACCTGCTAAGCTTAGAACCATCTGAACTATTTATTTATTTATTTATAATTTAGACAACCAGTAGTTGCTACATTAGGTCTTATATCTAAGCACTTACATTGTAATAAATTTTAAATGCACAACATTTTAAGGTGTCACAACATGCACAGTAGCCTAATGATGACACTTTTTCAGTATTTGTGATAATTGGTAAGTAAAATAAAAACTAAGAAATACTTAAAATTAAAACATAAAATAAGAATCTGAAATAAAAAATCTAAGTACATATTAAAAATCTACGTATTATGGTCACTCAACAATCTCACTACAGCCTTTTTAAAATTCTATCTCTTTATCTTATAACCATGAAAGTAATGTGTTAATGTGGAACTAGAAGAATTTTAGCATCCCCATACAAAAAGTAATTTCCCATAATATTACAACTTGCTGATTGACAAACAAACGGACTGAATTAACTACTTATGCATACGAGAATCGCGTTCGATATGAAATGCCTATATAGTAATTTTCTCATACATACATTCATTGTCGTGTCGTATCTCGTTCTCATATGCAAGTGTGTCTTGTATTGTTGTAGGAGCTTTCATAGTGCCTTCTATTTTAGATGGGATAAGCAGAGGTGAACCTGTAATAATGTAACACGAACTTTTCACTAACAACCTAATGAATCAGTTGCTATTACTGAGAAATATCCAAAAAACCGAAAAAAGGAATTAGTCCTTAAAAATTTACCGACTCAGGAATCGAACCTGCTAGGCTATTCTGTAAGGGTGCGTCCACATCTGACGAATGAGCCGTTGCCGTAGCCGCTTGCGGCATTCTCGCCCGTCATTGGTCGAGATTAATTTCACAAGCAATTACATGGCGGACCACGATCGAGCTCTCTTCGAAGAGTTCGAATTGACATCTTACAGAATAGTCGGCAGTCGCAATAGCGACCACTGCACTAACAAGGCGTTCGTGTTCGTGTCATTATTGAAGTATGTTTTAAACCATAGGTACCTGTATAATGCATGTTTGTTTACACACAGAAGGTCATAGATTTAATCCTTTTCAACTCTGCTAATGGATGTCAATTCTTATATACAAGTGATCATGAATGTACAAGATCATAATCGTACCTATAATATACTTAGGTATATACCTACCCAAGTTTATTTTATTATTTCTACAAAGTCATTTGGATCACTTTGCGCACTGAGGAATGTGCAATTAATGTACTAAAACAGTAGTATTACAATAAAAAGATATAAGACAAATAGGACATCAGGATATCACTTTTTAATGGAATCGGTCGGCAAATGAGGAAAATGGTCGCTAGATGATAAGCAATGGGGAATTTGAGGATTTGGAATGCGGGATCACCATGTACCTCCAACTGACTAAAGTAGACCCAATAGTTTGCCACTAAATCATTAATACAATTTTTCAACTGGGAAACAACTAATTCTCACTAGGGAATTAATTTGAGAATTGCCGAAGCAAGTCAGTCATTTAAGTGTGGAAGAGCCATGCTTCGGCACGAATGGGCCGGCTCCACCAGAGTGATACCACAGCCTCACAGAAAACCGACGTGTAGCAACGCTTGCGTTGTGTTTCGTCGTGTGAGTGAGGTTACCGGAGGCCCAATTACCCTCCCCTTCCCCAATCTCCCCAATTCTTGAATCCCCAACGATCCTCAAACTCCGCCAAAAGGCTGGTAACGCACTTGTAACGCCTCTGATGTTCCAGGTGTCCATGGGCGACGCCGATTGCTTACCATCAGGTGATCCGTCTGCTCGTTAACCGGCTTAAGCCATAAAAAAAGTCAGAGGCAACCGATACTCCAATAATTCACCGACAATAGAAAGTATTACGGTGTCTCAAGTCGCTATCCGCCGGTGTTCCGGTCATCCATAGGCGACGCTGATTGTACCATCAAGTGATCCGTTTGATCGTTTACCGGCTTGTCCCATAAAAAAGTAAGTATGTCGTTCTAATTTAAATCTCTTTGGCCTAAACAATTGAGTGACATTGATACAATAATATCATCGATGTCCCAAGCGTTATTAAATAACACTTTAAACTCGTGTTGTGTGGTCAATTACATATTCACAGAAAACCGACGCGAAGAAACGCTTGCGTTGTGTGTTTCGTCGTGTGAGTGAGGTTACCGGAGGCCCAATTACCCTCCCCTTCCCCAATATCCCCAACGATCCTCAAACTCTTAATCCCCAAAAGGCCGGTAACGCACTTGTATCGCCTCTGGTGTTCCAGGTGTCCATGGGTGACGCCAATTGCTCACCATCAGGTGATCCGTCCGCTCTTTAACCGGCTTATGCCATAAAAAAAGTCAGATGCAACCAAAACTCCAATAATTCACTGACAATAGAAAGTATTACGGTGTCTCAATTTGTGTATTGTGTACGCTAACATAGTAAGAATGTCATAATTTATTGACCTTCTGTAACCTCGTCTTTGTTAGAGGTTTACATAATTAAGAACAGTTTGTTAGATACAATTTCCGATTCATGGAATGTTGACTATATTGAGTGTCCAGCTAATTTGTGCATAGTAATGATGACTTAGAATCTAATATATTTCTGAGAATATGACATTCATTTTTTAATACTTAACAACACACACTATGGTTTTCTCCTGTATGATGGATGTATTTAGATATATAAAAATACTTTTTAGTATTATACATCACTCACGCCATGCCCTGGCTTAGAACAAACGTTTGTGGAAGTTTGTGGATAACACAAAAGAGTTTTTAACGCTGCCCCACACTAAGATTTTCTCCTGTGTCTCCTCCAAGTGCGTTTACAAGCTGTTCACATACAGATAACACTCAGACCTGGAACAACAATCTGTGGATCATACAAAGAGTTGTTCCTGCGACACGTTGCGCGGCAGCCAGCCAGTTGCCCAACCACAGCGCCAACAGTTTCTGTTATTTGTTCCACACGGGAATTCGCCCTATAGGTTACCGTAGTCACTGCGCCAACCGTGCAACATCATCAACGTTCTATTTTGATACATAGGTAATTTATTACGATTAGCGTAGGTAAACGTAACATACCGTAAAATGGAGTGGACAGGGATCGAGAGGTGAATAGAGACAAGAGGGGTGGATAGATATTGGGAAATTTTTCATTAGTATCAATTCACCCCTCTTCTGTCCCTATTCACATCTCGATCCCTATTCACCCCATTTTACCGTTACCAAGAATATAATCTCGTTTATCTAGTCTAGTACATAATATAGGTACTTAATGTTTCATAGGCAGGATGGTTTTTATAGCATTAACATTAATTGCTTGCCATTTTCTAAAAGGCTAGGTATGTCTTTATCATCCCGTGTTACGTACGAGTTCAATTGACGCACACACAGAATAAATATTAGGTAGTACCTAAGAGAGAATCATCACTACATACAAACAAAGTCGCTATCCGCCGGTGTTCCGGTCATCCATGGGCGACGCTGATTGTTTACCATCAAGTGATCCGTCTGCACGTTTACCGGCTTGTCCCATAAAAAAGTAAGTATGTCGTTCTAATTTAAATCTCTTTGGCCTAAACAATTGAGTGACATTGATACAATAATATCATCGATGTCCCAACCGTTATTAAATAACACTTTAAGCTCGTGTTGTGTGGTCAATTACCTAATAGTAAAATAATTAGAGGTATGGCTATGTTTAAAACTTTCGCTGTCAAACCTAAATTATATATTTTGACAGATGCTATGTGCCTTGTGCCTTACTGATTTGCGATCGTAACAATTTCGGAAGAGTCGACAGTAAAGTGCTCTATAATAAACTAGCAGCCCGTCCCAGCTTCGCACGGGGTAGACAATTATTTATTTTTGGAAATTTGGATTCTTGTAGTGACATAACTACAATAGTTGGACATATGCTACCCCGGAGTTTTTTGTAGACATTATGATATTGTTGTACTTTATATTGTTCTATCGCTAATAGTTTCGGCAGCGCATTCAACGAAAGACATTTTAAGACTCATTTTTCTACACCTTCGGTTACAATGTTCAAATTTTACCAAGGATCCCTATTTTTTTTCAAAATGAAATGTAGCCCATGTCAAATTGGAAGAATGTTGTATTCTATTGGTGAAAGAATTTTTTAAATCGTACTTTTTGAGCCTATTCATTACAAACATACAAAAATAGGTACAAATGTTTCCTCTTTATAATATAAGTATAGAAGTATAGATAAGTTTTAACATCTAATTATTTTAATTGGTTATTGTTTCAATTGTTTCTTTTCGAAATTACTTTGTTACTTACCTTCCTTTATTGTGTGCTGTAACTGAATGAAACCCTTCAGCAGGTCGGCTCACTCATCCCGTGGGTGGGCCGATCCAGTAGGGTTAATGTAAATGTAATAAAACATGTATTGTGTATATGTAGATAGAAGACACAACCTTCTTTGTAAAAAAAATGTGGTTAATGTAGCACGTAAGATTTTTGTAACAATTAATTTTGACTGTAAAATAAAAGAAAATGTAATAGAATGACTAGGGCTTGGACTAGAGTCCGTGGAAAAAAGAAAAAGAAAAATCTAATATAATAATAAAAAAAAAATACCGAAACGGGTCTCCGGAGGTGGGTTTAATTAGAAGACCCGGTGCCTCCCTTATAGGTGCTGACTGATGATCTGTGAACTGTGAATAATGATTAGTTTAGCATTACATTACAACTAGTAGGTAAAGTAAGAATCCAATTAATCAGATATAAAATCTACCTTTTAGTAACGAAACGAAACACCATGCGATCTACCTCTTACGTACCACCTTCTTGAAATTTTAAATGATACAGCATAGTGTATTCTTAATCATAAAATATATATATATATATTGAAAAATGACATAAGATGATGTTGTAGTAGTTGTCAACTACTTTGCGTCATCTGGTCAATTTATTTATATTTTTTGCCTTACTACGACCGACTGGAGTAATGGTCGCGATCGACCCCTGCAATATAGATACCCTAGGTTACTCCCTAAAAGCTAGAGATTTCCGTGATCGGAAGAAATGTACTGACCCCTTTCAGCTAGAAAAATACCGGTTTAATTATGACGATAAGATTTCCTACTATTATGGCGATATTTTTATTGACCTACTTATGGTGTAGGCCATTTTCTATATGACGACATTTTGATATCCGCGGGAGCATCATGGCATCAGCATCAGAGGCCTTAGTACGAGTTTCATTTACGTTTAAATTATACGTAACGAGTACGCGTTCGGCGCTGTGATTGGCCGGCACCAATGAAACAACCAATCAGAGCGCCGAACGCGTACTCGTTTCGAATACTTTAACCGTAAATAAAACTCGTATTAAGTCCTCAGGTCACATGCAAAATTAGTCTTTAAGATAATGATATTTTTCGCAATACCTAGGCATATAAAACTGCAATCTTTCTAGATTGCTTAGAAAACGAAATATCAAAGATTTTTTGCTAACGATGGTCATAATTGATAATTACATAAGGCTAGTTGCAAACGATAGAATAATTTGGGACTTCCTACGCATCTCATGTCATAGGTGAACTTACTTATTTGTGAGTGAGTGTAATGTAATATTTTTACGTAATTTTTTGCATTACACATTTTGATAATATGTTATTATTTTAGTGGTACAAGTGTTGCTAGTGGACGGTCCGTGGGAAATTCTCTACTTATTTTGTATCTAAGTTACGCATATGTATGTATTAGGTAAATGACGAGCTTGCCTTTTATTTATTGAAAGGTGTATACATTAAATGTAGCCTTTCTCTTCCCCATGGACTCATGATTGGTGAAACATGTAACAGGAGGTTGTTGAATATAGGGACCCAGGTCATAATAATCGCAGGAAAACTGAATCTGGTTAATGGAGGACGATCAGCCGATGTCATGAAGGAGGCTGGTGACGTAAGTACCTATCTAATAGTCCCGGAGAACCTAACGGGTAACCGGGGCTCCGGCTCGACGTGCAGGAGAAGGAACGGGGTAATTTTTAGTCAGTAAAGAGTCTGACACTCCCTCACCCAGGCGGGGGCAGTCATTCGATGATTTTCCCCCCTTAAAAAAAAGTACCTGTCTTCTTCTTTTAGTCTACTTGACCAAAGATGTGAAAAAAAAAGTATTTTTAGGTATTTATTTTTTGGGTTTACTTTGATCATTTGTTATCTCGTCTTACCTACATACATTTTCAGATTGTTAATAGATAATTAATAAATAAGTAGCTATCGAGAAAAACTGCTAACGGATTTATGAGCGAGCTGTGAATTTTCAAATCTTTTTGCCGCATTCCAACCATTATTTTAATTACAATGATCCTTTGATATCTAATGAGTATCTAACGAAACGATAAGATTTATTATTATTGGATTTCTTTTTCAAAATTCCCAGATTATCTATACAAATTATTATTATCTAAGTTTATGATTTGCCACTTGTGTCACAAAACACGTCAACACGATATGGCATTGGCTATTGAATCGATTGTCCGTGTGTACTCGGCAATCGAATAAAAAATCGGTAATTTACTCGATATGGATTCATTGTTCAATTGTTAAAAGTTTTGTAGAGCTGTAATAAAGGTTGGGGCTTAATTAGTAATTTGATTTATGGCGAAACAATTATTCGGATTAGTGGCGTTGGTGACCTGGGTTTGGGTGAAAAAGTTGGTAACAATGATTGAAGTCATAATATTCTTGAGTTTTTTTTTATGGCATAAGCCGGTAAACGAGCAGAAGGGTCACCTGATGGTAAGTAATCGGCGTCGCCCATGGACACCTGGAACACCAGAGGCGTTACAAGTGCGTTACCGACCTTTTAGGGATTAGGAGTTCGAGGATCGTTGGGGATTCAGGAATTGGGGAGATTGTGGAAGGGGTGGGTAATTGGGCCTCCGGTAAACTCACTCACACGACGAAACACAACGCGAGCGTTGCTTCACGTCGGTTTTCTGTGGGGTAAACACGCTAAACACTAGATCACGTTCCAGAGTGGAGACCGCGTCTAGGCAAACGTAGTGTAGGGGGCCCTCCAGCTAGGTGGAGTGACGACATCCGCAAGATGACTGGCACTGGTTGAATGAGAAGAGCTAAAGATTGAGCTCAGTGGCATACCAATGGAGAGACCTATGTCCAGCAGTGGATGAACACGAGTTGATGATGTTGGTGGAGTGGCCATAACCGGTATTGTCGAGGAAGCTATTTTGGGTTTGAGCAAAAAACTGTTGAGTTTTCCGCTCCGCTATAAGAATTATGTATACCTAGAGCTCCTTTCGCCTGCGATATAGGATTGTCCTAATGCAGGCATTTAACTTTATGAGATACATTTTACTTACTTAAAATAACATAACATAAACATAACATAACATCACGCCTTTTATCCCCGAAGGGGTAGGCAGAGGTGCACATTATACCACTGTACACTGTAACACCCACTTTTCACTATTTATGTTATGAGTCCCATGTAATAGGGGGTGAGCCTATTGCCATATACCGGGCACAATTCCAGACTCCGTGCTACTACTGAGAATATTAAAAAACCCAGTAATACTTTGCCCGACCCGGGAATCGAACCAGAGACCCCTTGCCCGGCAGTCGTACTTACGACCACTCGGCCAACGAGGCAGTTAGTTACTTAAAATATATTTAGCATTTTTACGTTTCTGAATAAATTTTGCTTATTTATTAGTTTTTCTAAAATAATCCAGTACCTAATGTCATAGAGTCCAGTAAACAGCAAAAAACTCACTCCCTATTAGACTATGGGACTCATAATCATAAAAAATAATTGTTTATTTAGGTACCTATATCGTATATTTACTGCCTTAAACTGTCAAACACCGCGAGGACACCGGTGACCACAACCTATTGCTCTTTAATTGTGTCTATAGTGACGGTACTTAAAGGGTTAAATCGTTGGTTGGCATTTAATTGTACCGAAATACCACTTTTATTTTCAAATCTACCACAATAAACCTATAATCGCTTCAAAATACAAAACTACTTAAAAACTGATGATATAACAAATCAAATCAAATCAAATCAAATCATTTATTTGCTAATATGGGTAAATTAAGTTGTTAGCACATAAGTAGATACAGTTCCGACCATATTACGCCTTGAGGCATGCAAATTACAAAATTTACAAAATTTACAGTTTTACAATGTTATTTGGAAAAAAAAATCAAGTACATTCAAAATTCAAGCTTTCAACACAATTATTGTAATATAAGTGAATTCAAAATATAATGTCAACAATTTCATTAAAATTTAATGTCACCAATTTAATTAAAATTTAATGTCAATAAATGTATTTCTCAAATAAAATGTCATGAATTAGATTAAATAAAATGTCATACAAAGGACAATGCCCAAAAATGTGTGAGATTCCACACCGATTGGTTTACATATCATATCAAATGCATGCAAAACTTATAAGATATAGAAATTTACTTAATAAAAAATAGTGATATTTTACATTAACATGTCCTGCAAATACTCGTTGACAGTGTAATATGCTTTTGGCATTAATAGGGCTTTGATTTTTCTTTTAAATATATTTATATCTGTAATCTCCAATACAGACTTGGGTAGGTGATTATAGACACGTGGCGCCATGCGGAAAATACTTTTATTAAGTAATGCTGTTTTAGCGCCTGGAAAATATACATTAGATTGATATCTATTACTATTAAATTTGTTAAAGCATTGCTGGTTTTTTTTGACAAATAATGCAACTTCTAATATATAAATGCACGGTACGGTCAGTATATTTAGTTTTATAAAATAGGGTTTGCAACTATCTGTTTGCTTTATATTAGCTATAGCTCGAACACATTTTTTTTGCGCTCTAAACACAGCGTCTTTGTTAGTGGAGTTACCCCAAAAAATAACACAATACCTTAAGATAGGTGCAACATAGCCATAATAAGCCGTAAGAAGAGTTGAACTACTAACCGTCTTTCTGAGCATATAGAGTGCATATGAGTATGTATTTACTCTTGTGCAAAGTGAGTCAATGTGCTGTTTAAAGTTTAGAGTGTTGTCAATATTCAGTCCTAAAAATCGCGTAACGTCCACTTCTTGAACCGAATCACTTTGGTAATTAATATTCATATTGGCTATTTTATTCGATCTATTTCTAAATGTCATTAAATTAGTTTTGCTGAGATTAATACATAAATTATTTGATGTCAACCAGTTTATTATATTTCCGAGAGTCATGTTTATCTCTGTCTCCATATCAATTTTATCATTTCCGGTAAAAAGTATTGTGCTATCATCTGCAAATAGGACAGTTTTGTATTTTGAATATTTTGGAAGGTCGTTTATGTATACAATAAATAGAAGTGGGCCCACCACTGTTCCCTGTGGAATGCCCGACCTGACTATTCTGCATGAGGATGAGTGGTTAACTACCTTTTTAGTTATAGGACATATCTTAGTTATTTGGGTTATTTGAGTTCTATTGCTTAAATAAGATCTAATCAAATCATGCATATTTCCCCTCACTCCATAGGCGTATAACTTGTCCAACAATATACTGTGATCTACATAATCAAAAGCTTTTGTGAGATCCATAAATAACGCACACGCCTGTTTACCTTTATCCATGTCAGTTAGTATAGTATAAAGAAAATTGAAAACCGCTATGTCAATCGTTTTGTTTTTTCGGAACCCCACTTGTTCATCACAAAACAATTTCTTAGACTCAAAGTAATTATAGATACTGTCGTGGATTACCTTCTCGAGTGTCTTACTGCCAACTAAAAAATACATACATAACATAACATCACGCCTATTATCCCCGAAGGGGTAGGCAGAGTTGCACACAGAAGTAACACCCACTTTCCACTATTTATGTTATGAGTCCCACGTAATAGGGGGTGAGCCTATTGCCATGTACCGAACACAATTCCAGACTCCGTGCTACTACTGAGATTTTTTTTAAAACCCAGTAATAATTTGCCCGACCCGGGAATTGAACCCGAGAACCCTTGCCCGAGACTAAAAAATAGGCAACCAATATTTGTCTCTAAAAAGTATCTAAGTTTTCCTACGGCTAAAAATCTGTTCGGAGCCTATTCAATGCAAACGAACAAACAAATCGTTTCTAATATTAGTAGGTACCTATAACTATGTAGATAATAATTTAGCCTTAAGCGTTAAGGGTAGGCCTACTATTAAAGACGTCATCGTTTCTTCAATGTGATCTAATTCTGACCTATGAGCAAAGCTTTGATTGACTCATGCGCAGGTGATTTATACAATTAGTAATTTGGTTTTATTATTATGTGTGTTTAATAGTGGTAATTGTTTGTTTGAGAAAGCGTGGGCTTAATATGAATTCAGTATCGTCTAATTGTCGTGTTGTTTTAGTGGGAACAAGTGCGTGTGACGTAGGTCTGAAAAGGCAAACGTCTTTATTGACTTTATTAGTAACGTAATATGGTTCTAGTTTAATCATAGTCAAAGTCAAAATATATTTCAATTAATCCTTTGATTAGGCACTTTTGAAACGTCATTTTTTTCTTTTAAACTTTGCCCCATACTGGGAATTTCTCCTGTGTCGTGGGTGCGTTTACAAATATACAAGTTCACATACACATGACACCCAGACTCGGAACAACAACCTGTGGATCACACCAATAATTGTTCCGTGTGGGTCGAAACCCCGACACGTTGCGCGGCAGCCAGTTGCCCAGCCACCGCGCCAACCGTGCAGTCAACTTGAATTTGAATAGTGAAGCTAGGTGTTCGTTCCATGACGGTGAGCATGGGTGACTCGCCGCCCGACCAGAACCAGGCCCGAGCGTACGGCGCGTCGCGTTCCGCGAGCGCCTCAAGGAGCCATCAGACCACCACAGATGGGGCCTCACAGGGCTGATGCCGATACGAAGCCGCGGAAGACTTAACGGGTTGCCGGGGCTCCGGCTCGAAGTGCAGGAGTAGGAACGGGGTGGTTTTTAGTCAGTAAGAGTCTGACACTCCCTCCCGCCTCACCCGGGCGGGAGAAGTCATTGGATGATTTTACCCCCTCAAAAAAAAAAGTGTTCGTTCTATAATGTAGTAAGTAACCACATAGGCAATATGTTTCGCTAAGACAGGTAAGTTAATGAAAAAGAAATTACTTTTAAGCTAAGTTACGTTCACTAAAAATTAGAAGCATGTTCATCGATCACAAAAGACCAAAACAATAATTACAATAATTACACCTACAATATAACGAGATGACACACAAGTTGAGCTGTAAATGTTAAACAGTGATGATGTAATGAACTCCAAGCTGCTCTCGGAACAATTCTCATGCGATCATATCACTATATCACGGCTCACAGGCGACGCTCGTAACGACTTACACCGGCTACACGCAATGCGATCCGGTTCCTATTCCGAGATAGACTTAATAAGTATTAAAGCTGTTTTTATTAATGGTGGATTATCCTTGACTGCCTCATTGGTCAAGTGATCGCAAGTACGACTGGCCAGGCAAGGGGTCTCGGGTTCGATTCGTGGGTCGGGCAAAGTATTACTGGTTTTTTTAAAGATCTCTTTAGTAGCACGGAGCCTGGATTTGTGCCCAATAGGCTCACCCCCTATTATATGGGACTCGTAACATAAATAGGGTGTTACATTGTACAGTGGCATTAAGTGCCGTAATGTGCACCTCTGCCTACCCCTTCGGGGATAAAAGACGTGATGTTATGTTATGGATTAACCTTCTAAATGCGCTAAGGTTTTAGGAGAAAGATTAGGCACTGGCAGTGAGTGAATTCTTTCTTACTTCCCTAAAACCACCTTCAGCATCTAAAGAGGTTTCCGGGTCCCTTAATAAGACTAGGCTTTCTTTGTTTCCTTTAAGTTTCTTCTTTTAAAAATACCGGTAACTCACTAATAAATCCTCTTGTCTGGTATTGTGGGTACATATGTATATACGACGCTGGCGCTTTTTATGGGATAAGCCCGCCACAACCTTCCAAAACCACTGCAACTCCTGTAAGCCAGGATATATACCTAGTAGATACAACCATGAAAACATCTAGACACTGAAGTCCGGCGCGTCTCAGGGACATGAATAATTGTCTTGGTTTTGAACAAAATGAATCAGAAGATATTACAAGAAGAGAAGAAGAAAAAACGACAGACGCTGACCACTTACCATTAGTTGGTCCGTCTGATCACTTGTCCCTTAACCATAAAAATTAAATGCCAAGTCCCCTAATCGGTTGTTCCATAGCTACCCGCGAGAGATTACCGATGTATTCTACTATATACTCTGCTGATAGTGTATTCTGTCGCTTTCTGCTAGCAGGGACAAGCTAACAGAATTCAAAATACAAGGTATCATGTTTCTTGTCACAATCATTAAACGAAGCGGATCCAAAACTATTGAAATTCTCCAAAAACTGATTGTATCTGCAACCGTTTAGCTAAATGGTCACGTTTGAATACTTATTATCTGGATGTAAGGCATGACGTGCATCCTTGGTGGATGACAAAATACTTCGAAATATTGTTTACTGAGTTGTGTTTCAGATTTTTGATAATAAATAATATTGCAGTGTACCTGAGCCAGATGCTGTAACTCCATTATTTTAAGCTACCTATTTTAAGTTTCGTATGTAGGATATTTGTACCTATAACGTGCGGATAATACCAAACCCTCATATGTGGACATAACATCACGCCTTTTATCCCCGAAGGGGTAGGCAGAGGTGCACATTATACCACTGTACAATGTAACACCCACTTTTCAATATTTAAATTATGAGTCCCATGTAATAGGGGGTGAGCCTATTGATGGCAATAGGCTCACCGAATTGTGCCCGGTATATGGATACCGGGCACAATTCTGGACTCCGTGGTACTACTGAGTTTTACTACTTAAAACCCAGTAATACTTTGCCCGACCCCGGAATCGAACTCAAGACCCCCTGCCCGGTAGTCGCACTTGCGACCACTCGGCCAACGAGGCATATGTAGAATAGTTCTATTAGTATAGGAAAGGCTCCCCTTCATAAAAATGTACAGTTAAAAATATCAATTACTATATGCTCATCTGACAAGGTCTAAAAACAATAAGGTAAAAGAGGCCTTTCAATAAAAGTATTGCAGTATCATGTTTGTAATGTTTTGGCACTAATTGTGACCCCGTCTCACCCGTCAGGGGTCATACACATGATTTTATGTACGACAGATTGTAAAGACAAAAGCATAAGCGTCTAGAAACGAGTACAACAACAGTCGGGTAAAAATTTTGTGATGATTTGCTAGTTTTTCTAATTAGACAGTAGATATAGAAAGTACTTTTTTTTTATTTGATAAGAAGAATTTAGTATCACGAATGATTTTCTCCTATATCGTGGGTGCATATACGTAACGTAACTTTAGATTTAAAGTACATACATTACAACTAGACCCAGAACTACAATTTGTGGATCACACAACACAAAGAAAGTTTCATTTGGGAATCGTACCTACTTGTTAGACGTCGCATAACAACCAAATGCCTGTAGGATAATCACTACACCAACTGCAATTAACGGTCAAGTCTCAAAACAATACAGTGGTAAAGGTACTAGATCTATCAGAAACCCGAACGAGGGTACCAAAGGTCAAAAGTATCACAATTTACTATAATCTGTCATTATGGTGGTTACGCATTGCGTTACCTGAACTTGACCTTATTATGACCTGATGGATCTTCTCATATTTAACTTTAAGTGGACACTAAATGATGCGTGTGCGAAATATGAATGAGATACCAGAATATTATGTTTAGTTGCTAGTTCTGTTATAGCCACATTTCTAACTGGATATTCCAGACTGTTTTCAGTGTATAGAATAGGTGTAGTCACTTATGGGTTTTCAAACTTATTTCGTGGTAATTTAATCTATTTTGGAAGTTGAGAGTCGTGTTGGACCGGAGGTGTAAGACGCCTACTTCTCATGCATGAGGGTGCGGGTTCGAAACTTACCAACGGGCAAGTAAAAATGTGACTTTTTCTGAGTTATATGTACTTTCTAAAATTATTTAGATACCACTGACAAACGGTGAAGGAAAACATGGTGAGGAAACCTGAGCTTATAAGTTCTAATTATAAGTTTGAAATCGCCAACCTGCATTGAGCCTTGCTCACTTGTGTGGTGATTAATGCTCTAACCTTCTCCATGTGAGAAGAGGCTTTGCTCAGATCTGGGCATTTATAGGCTGTCGATGATGAAAGTTAAGGAGTAGGTATATTAGGGGCAATATAATGGGATGCAATCGAACAGATGGCTCACCTGATTGTACACTGCAACACCAGAATTAAAAACTAAACTATGAAATATAGCATGCTTTTTCAAATTTTATGTCTAGGAACTAGTAATGGACAAAAACAAGCTGCTTTTTATGTCCACACCTATATAAAAATGTGTTAAGTACTTGCGTATACTGTGTAAATATTAGTCCGACATTCAAAGCAGATATACCACTGAAATACACTAGTCTTGCCGTTTCTATGTCAGTTAATTGTCGTATCTTCCAGACAGCATAAGCTGCAGAGCTCGTCACGCTAATGATGTAATGTGAGGACCCCATTGCAATTTGTCGTCTACAGTAATTCCCAGGAAAGTTGTCTCTTTTACAAACTCTAATTTCTCACCATTCAATAATATGTCACATTCGTTGCTTTTAACATTTGGCAAAACAAATCTAATACATTTTGTCTTTTTATTGTTTAGTACTAGGTTATTTAATGTAAACCAATTTTGAACTTTCATTAGGGCATTATTTACATCGTCATAATTATTTGTCTGTTACTGGTAAACAAAGTAGGTACTTCATAATATCCTCAAGTATAATAAGGTAATATCAAAAACAAATGCTGCACAAATTAGATCGAGTCGGGGCAAAGTTGAGTCGTTTGTTGCGAAATATTCATCCCGATTCTGTTTGTTTAAGTAATAAATAAGATGAGCATGAATTGTTGCCTCACTTCTGTGACAGACGTGAAACGATTTCTGTATAAAGCTAACTAGTTAAGTATTGTTGTTTAATTGGACTAGTGCTTAGAATCGCTTTTATTGTTTCTAGGATCAAAACATTAGAGTACATAACATAACATAACATCACGCCTTTTTATCCCCAAAGAGCAGAGGCATTTCGGCACTTAATGCTACTTTACAATGTAACACCCACTTTTCACTATTTATGTTATGCACATTTCCAGACTCCGTGCTACTACTGACATTTTTAACCCAGTAATCGAACCCGAGACCCCTTGCCCGGCAGTCGCACTTGCGACCACTCGGCCAACGAGGCACACATTAGGGTACTTGCACTGATATAGTACTTATAAGGTATTCTAATGCAGAATAGTGAACATCCCATAAGAAAGAAACCTACGTCATAAACCGTCCTGTATCTTTTTTTAACTTCGCAATTATCAATGGTTTATTATGTTTTCGGCTTACTCGCGTAATAATTTGACGAGGAACTCGACTAGTTTCAAGCCATGCTAGAGGCTCATATCCATGAGCAGCATTTCGCGACCCGCGACGCGGCGACTGTCGCCGTCGAGTCGAGTTCCTCGTCAAATTATTACGTGAGTAAGCCGAAAACATAATAATTTATTTAGTACTAGCTTTTACCCGCGGCTTCCCTCGCGTCACAAAAGGATAAAAAGCCAATGTGACATATACCAATACACACAGCGCCATCTATACCAACACTTTTGTTTTCAATCGGGAATATCAAATTTTTCTGGGATAAAAAGTACCCTATTATTTAATCCGGACTTCTAAATTTACGTCTGCAAAAATTCAAAGCAATCGGTTTAGTAGTTACGGCGTGAAAGCGGAACAAACAAACAAACAAACACACTCACTTTCCGATTTATAATATTAGTAAGGATGTCTCACGAAAGTTATAATACAAATATCTATGGTTTGTCTTTTATTTGTGTCTCTGTTTGGTGCTCCACATTTCACTGCAGCAGCTGTAAAGCCACGAAGCAACGAAATAAATAAAGGAACTTGTGATTTTTAATTACCTACATACCTTTCAGCCTACTGCAAAACAGTCGTTTCCTTAATTCTATTTTCGTCACTTCAGTCTAGATTGTTATCGCTTGATGGTCTATTTCTTGCGAGGAAGTCAAACCACTTTTAAATTAATTAAATCTTGCTTTTTTTAACTTTGAAATATTAAAATTGTTAAAATAATATCTATTTAGCTCAGGACGTCTACTTAAATGGTGGATAAACGACCAAAAGAGGTTACCAGGAGCAATTGAAGCAACGCTTACGTTGTGTCTCGTCGTGTGAGTGAGGTTACCGGAGGCCCAATTACCCTCCCCCCACTTTCCCAATCTCCCCAATCTCTGAATCCCCAACAATTCTCAAACTCCTACTCCCCAAAAGGCCGGTAACGCTCTTGTAACGCGTCTGGTGTTCCAGGTGTCCATGGGCGACGCCGTCTGCTCGTTTACCAGGTTATCCCATAAAGAAAAAAACAAAGGTGGCTTAGAACTGGCCGATCTGGAAGTCATTGGCACTGTTCAGCAGTTGACGTCTTACTGACATGATTATGATGATCTCTGTCGTCGAGATGTAGTTTACGAGCTAGATGCCAACCCGAGGCACATTTCATAGTAGGCAATAGTAATATGGCCACTAAGCCACTGCGCCATAGTCAGTCGCAATCGCATTAGTATTATGCCTGAAATATTCAGTTCAGATTAGCCAACCCAGTACTACTACCTACAGTTATACCTAGGTATTTCTCGAGTCTAGGCAGATGGTCGGCTTTCAATGTGTTTGTGCTGGATTTGCATTCAAGTTCTGAATAGAGCTGTCTTTTGTTAAAACTATGAACACAAATAATGTTTCGTACACTGTATAAGCGCCATAATTTGTTGTGTTGCCATCTTTATTTATGGAAATTTGTCGTAATTTGTTTAAAGTTGGTAAGTATTTACTATTTTACAAAAAGGTTATTTTTGTAAAGGAGTTATTAAGGTCTAGACAACGTGCAAGGATGAAGTCCATATCAGGGTAACGTGACTTTGAAATTTCAGTGTCAAACTTAGCAGTTCTAATCTTATAACACGGAGTTTGAATTGGGTACTTGCCAACTAGTTAAATTCAATACATTTTTCGAACTGTAAGAAACGACAGTTTTATATAAATTTTCGTACGAAATTGTGTATCGTGACGTCACGTTTTTAAGCGTCAAAAAAGCATACTAATTCTTAAAAAAAATATTGGAAAAATACAAAAATTACGTTGGTAATTAAATGATGTGACTATTTTTCAAATTTTTGTTGTATTGAACAGTCGAAATAATTTATTTTTGATTAGTAATGTACCCAATTGATGCCTCGTGTTTATTAATAGCTTATATCATCTAAGGATCGAAAACCTAACTTTGTTCTCGTCGCTCTTGCTTAATTAATGACACGGGTTTAACTATGTGCGAAGGAAAGATGGTACACAAAAATAAATATTTAAACTTTTAAAAAAGAAAACAAATTGCAGACTGAATGGTCGTTGGAATACCTACCAATCATTATGAAGGAAGATAAAAAGGTACTAGGTTCCAATTCTAATTACTGAACTTAAGAAGTTAAGTATCTAGCATTGGGATTGCGATAACTTCGGTATTGGCCCAATGAGATGATAACACGACGTCAACGTGTCGAAATTGAAGCTAGGAATGCTTTGGCTTCTGTTCACTTGCCAATTTTTCAAATAGATTGAAGGCAAATAAATATGGTTTAAACCAGGTTCTTAATCTCTTTCCTTCGTTATGATTTTCTTATTATTTACCTATCTAGAATATTCTGGCTTCAGTTTACCTTGCACATTTTTAAACTAGAATGAAGATAAATATGTATGCGGTTTACACCAAGTTTTTAAACGATATCCTTAATTTTTTCATATGTCGTAGACGCATTTACGAAGACACAATTTCACAACGGATAGGTACTTACATACAGAGATCTGAAACAACAATTTTAAGTGATACACCCAAAGATATTGCATCATGAAAAAATATAACACATGCAATAATTAATCCAAACTAGACTATCCATGTCCCAAACCATGACACAAAAATGTTAATTTATAAAGTGTTTTAACTCTTTCAATCACACTTTTAACTGGTTTCGAATATATTTTATTTAATTATACTGAAAATACCGACAACCCGCAATAATTGTTAAAACCGGCGACGTCTATAAAGTTATATTGTGTGGTACAGATTTAATTCTATACAGGCATTATATTGTAACCTACCTAGAATAGGTCTATATTACGTTCCACACTCGTAAATAAAAAGCTTAGATTAAGTATATGTGAACAAAATGGAAATAAATATATTTGTTTGTTTTGAAATGCTTAAAAACTAATAAAAACAAATTTGAAGCACACTTAAAAAAAAATCTAAGAAAAGGTGGTTAGCTACAATGACCACCAAGACTAAAAGAGTTAATGCATCAAAGCTTTAAGCTTGAAAGATACCTAGAACCACAGCATTTCTCAGTCTAGGCACAGACTTCGTTGACACGCAAAAAGATGTTTCTATTTTCGTGTACCATTCGGTAATTGCTTTTGTCCAGACACAGCGACCTAGTAAATATAATTTAAAATTATCTAACGTTTATTTACTCGCCAGGTTAACCCACAAACAAATAATTAATAGTTTGACCAGTAGCAGCTGTGGGTAAACCGCAACTATCGTAGAAGCTAAGTGACCTAGTTTGCGAAAACTTTACGTTTGCAAATCGTACTCATCCCTTGGTAAGCGGTGGTGGTTGCTATGGCAACGGTGATAAAAGCCTGCGCGTGCCCACCTCACCACAGTCCGCGCGCACGCTAGCGCTCTGTACGCACTCGGTGAGTTGTTTTTTTTTTAATGTAAATTCTGTTTCTAGTTCGGATTTTCTAGTGTTTTAAATATTTAGTTTAGTTTTTGGATTTTTATTTTGAGGTTTTCAGTGTTATAGTTTTGTCGGTATATGGGTTAAGGTGAATCGAATCATTCGTTATTTTAAATAAAACGTATTTAAATAATATTTAAGATGTAAATTAACATGATTTTATTCCACATTTGTGAAAAAAACATTAAAAAGTATTCAATGTAAGGCCGGGCTGATAAAAAAATATTTAAAAATAGCTAGCTATAAGCTAATATTTTTTCTACTAACAAAAAATTACTTTTCTGAAAATACGCACTAAACCTTTTTAGCTCAAAAGTACTCCATCTAAATACCTCTAATAACTGAAATAACATCTAATCCACCATCCATTTCTTGATATAAGTACATTTTCATAATTTATTTATTTAATTATTAAATAAAAGAACAAACGGTAACATATCACAAAATATACATAATTCAGCTTACACAATAAGGATTCAAGTGAAAACAAACCCCTTAAATAAAAACAAAATAAACTCACAAGGAAATATAAATACCCGATACAAAAGCGTTACAGATACATAAGTGGATACATAAGAGTGGGAGAGTCATGCTTCGGCACGAATGGGCCGGCTTGCCCGGAGTGATACCACGGCCTCATAGAAAACCGACGTTAAACAACGTTTGCGTTGTATTTCGTCGTATGAGTGAGGTCATCGAAGGCCCAAATTACCCATCACCAATCGCTGAATCCCCAACAATCCTCAAATATCCAATCCCCAAAAGGCCAGTAACGCTCTTGTATTGTAACGCCTCTGGTGTTCCGGGCAACGCCGATTGCTTACCATCGGGTGATCCGTCTGCTCGTTTACCGGTTTATCCCATAAAAAAAAAGTTATTGACATTTCAAGCATGTGCTGAAAATCTAGATTTTGGGTATTTTTGACTAATGGACGTATTTAAAGTTAAGGATGTGACTTTAGTTCAGTTTGAGGACACAGTTTTGTATGTAAAAGAGGCGCTACTTAAAACTAAATTAACTTTTCCTTTTCAGTTTATTGTTTCTTTTACAGTTTTACATTCAGGAACATTAGTTTACAATAATAATTTTGAAGTCTGAACTGACTTCACTTTGTGAATTAGAATTTTTAAGAACTTAACTAGTTAACATGCTTATTTATTTTTTATTCTTATTTATTTACAGGGTGTTTTCTCTTAATAGAAAATGTCACCCCGATTATTGCGTACACGAACAACTTATAATAAAATACTCATTTAAATTGGGTTGGGTAAAGTTCAAAACAATTTTGTTGATCCAATTTTCAATTCGTGGCATAAAATTTCGATCTATATCCAGTTAAACACGGAAATTGCATTTAACCCGTCGAGCGTCTGCGTTCCTTATGCATTTCCTTATCCTTATGTATGCAAGAAAATGCATTTATTTGGCCATTGGCACACGAAAACAAGGATCATTACAATAGAAATAAAACAAATACAGTCAAAATAAAAACAAAACTTTAATAATAAATTTTATAAAAGAGAAAGCAGCATGGAGCATTTTTTCTTATGATCCACCGGGTGCTCATAAGGACGCTCGAGGGGTTAAGTGCAATTCTCCCTACATCTTTAATTATAAGGACATATTTGCAAAGGCAAGATAGACGATTTTTTTGATACATACCTACCTCCTGACGTATTTGAATACACACCATGTCTTTGAAAGCTTTTCATTGAGAATACTCATCATTATAGGGTGTTGAGCATCGCTTTCAAAGTCTAAAACACTAAAGAACATATCTTCAAAGTGCAAATAGACATACAATACCAATTTATAATACAACAGTAGGTAGTAGCGACTCAAACATCACCCAGCCAACAAAACGACCATAAATCACGGCAACCATACACAAATCCGCGATAAATTCCTAAACAAAGCATTACAAACACAATAATAATTATTTCGTTTTCTAAAAAATATTTCGTTTCATACCTTAGACAATGTTGCTTACATTATTTTCACACTGGTTTTGTCTAGTCTGTGGTTGACAATGAGCTGTTTTTGTCTATGATAATATGTACATGAACAATCGATGCATTGCACTGCTAACTTGAATGCTAGTGTCGGTGGCAGGTTTCAGAGATCGGTGTATTGTTTTCAAATATGTAATTTGTGGGTTTCGTTTTGGTGTTGTTGATGGCTTATGTCTATTATGATGATGTGGTGTTGTGTTGTTAACAAGTTTAGGTGGTATTTCGGGGGTTTTTTTATGTAATTTTACGTAGGTATAGCATTCGTTATAATCCATTCTCCTTCAATCTTATAAAATTTTTTAAGAAAACATGTTAGAAAATTAAATGGACGTCTTGAACTAGAATGTCAAATAATAATTAAGAAGTATTTAATCAATATAATACATATTTGCCCACCTAATAATAGGTCCCCATAACTGCCTTCTTCAAAATACTTATGTACAAATAAATGTTTGATTTAGCGTCTATGTAACATCATCACAGTCATTACGCTGATATAGGCTTTTAGCATTTATGACAAATAAACAAATATGTAAAATATCTAGTAGATAGACTAGAGCGTCTACAATAGACAGAACCTTTCCCCCCACAAAGCTCACTCTTCGCTAAAATCTTATGAATTAACGTTCAGTAATTACGAGTGTTAGTTTCGCACACATTGTTTCCGTTACCACCAATTCCAAACTAATCTACTTACCCCACTTCCGTTTTAGTGTTTGCATCTTTAAAAGTTGATACAGCAGTGTGATTATTTTTCTGATTTTTGCTCAAAAAGGTTTAGAAATATTAAAAATGCAACTGAAGTCCAGTCTAATTACCTTCAGGGAGGACAAGGGTTTCAGGGGTATCTTCAAAACGATTCTTTAATTAAGGGAGAGACTAGAGGATGGGACTCTTATAGCATATAAAATATTTACAGTCGCAATATCAACACCTATGGTGAGTTGTTGAGGCACCGGATCCGCTAAATAAACTCGCTGCAAAGCCCTCACAGGTAAAGAGACTAATCTAGAACCGAAAATCGAAACGAGAAAAGTCGAAAAAAAATATTGTTAATGAAGACATCATATTGGACTACGTACGGACGTAGGGACGTACAATGCAGTACGATGTAGGTTTTCGAAGTGTTAAAATTAGACAGACACTAATTACCAGAGACTAATTGATTAGATACTATAGACACGCTAATCTTTAGATTGGACCTACTTTTTAATCTTTACTGTTAAAATAACCATTCAAAAGATGCGTGAAAGTTAATCGCTTAACTAGGAAGTGCGTCTATTTTTATCTAAGTAACAAATTATTACAAAAATGTATTTATATCGATTGCTCCATAGTGAACGGCTAATTAAAGTTATGTATTGACAAGTCTATTGAAAGGAAACTAGATATATTGAGAGAATGGCGTTTTTTACCAATTAGTGTCAATAAATTCAAAAAGTATGGAAACGAAATAAGAGTCCTATTGAGGTGATAATACGGATCACCTACCTTATCGATAGCTATTACTCAAAAAGACAAATCATTTATTACAATAAGACCAATATAGGACACTTTTGAACGTACACAAAATAAAAGTATCATCGTAGTGAAAAAAGATCAGGAACACTTATTATGACCTCTTCTGTAAACATTATAAAATATCCGCTACACCAGAAGAATCACTCGCTCATTTTGTAGTTCGTACTTACGAAATGTATTCTTTGATAATAGGGATGATGGCAGTATGAAAATTAAAAATCGAATTAGTCCGTCAGTCAGGTAATGATATACGGAGCCGTGGAAGGCTTAACGGGTTGCCGGGGCTTCAGCTGGAAGAGCAGGAGTAGGAACGGGGTGGTTTCTAGTCAGTAGGAGTCAGTTACACTCCCTTCAGCTTAACCCAAGATGGGAGACGTCATTGGATGATTTAGCCCCTTAAAAATACTTGTCTAATGTTTTTAAATAATCTACCACACGGACAATAAAATAAGAATTATTCATCTAACCTATTATTATAGTAATATTTACCTCCAACAATACTAAATTCGATAGAACTTTACAGAACAATCAGTAAGGTTTTGCACCATTTGTAGGTACCTATGTGAAAATGTGAAATTGGTGGTAATGGCAAGGGAATATATTGCGTGGATGGCCCGCAGTGATGCGTGGGTCACGTTCCATCACTCTGGCAGTTTCAGAACACGCCATTACAGAACTGGACCCCGGGCCATACTTAGGTGACCTAGGTGCTAAGTATAGGCCTAATTCTATTGAAACGATTTAAGAAAACTATTATCTAGCAATAGCTAATACGACCAGTAGTAGTAGACAGTAGTAAATGCGACAAATACTTAGACGTACTAAAGCTTCTGACTGTGAAAATGGACGAAATAAAAGTCACTTTAAAATCTTTTTCTATAAAATACAACCTTGAATCGTACTAAAGGCCAAAGGCTCATCACAAATAAGACAATTAAATCAACTAATATAAGTTATTCTAAGATTGAAGACACCACTGAGAAACGGTGAAGGAAACATCGTGAGGAAACCTGGACTTTATAATTCCTAATTATAAGTTTGAAATCGCCAACCCGCATTAATCAAGCGTCGTCGAATCTGTCGTCGGCGATATTTAAGAACCCATACGACATTTAAACATCCAAGAAAAGAGCGTATTTCTTTTTAATATACCGGCAACGCACCAGTGACTCCTCCACCGGTGTTACGAGTGTCCATGGGCGGCGCTGATCGCTTACCATCTGGTGATATCCCATAAAAAAAGTGGCGATTACTGCTCAAACCTCAGTGTGAGAAGAGGCCTATGGTCACCAGTGGCCACTTATAGGCTGTTGATGTGTTGATGTGAATGAAACTAATATAAGTAGGTCATTGTAATAATACATCACAATATAGTTTTTATCTACTAATAAGACAGCTACATCCTATCCATAGTCATTTACTTATGTATGTATTACTGTAATTTCCAACATTCGTGCAGTTTTTATTATATTTAATTAGATAAATATACAGAAATATTACAGACACTTCTGTATTATATCTATGGATAAATACCTGGTTGTTCTTACATTGGCTACCTACAAGTTGTTATTTTATTTGTTAGTTTCGTTGTTATTTACTTATTATGTGTTTGTAGATGGTCAAGGTGTCTTATGCATTATCAATCAGTCTTATAGGTAGCTGAGGATTTGAACAGAAATTAAAATATTTTCTTTTTTTAAGACTCAGCTCGGAAATAAACGTTTATTGGTTAAGAGCTGTTGCTAATTTTCTTATTGGTGCGTCGATTCAAAAAATGTTACTTTGGTTCGAAAGACAAATTTTATTGAAATTTTAATATCTAACGACTATTTTTTCTTTTCAGATTTAGTTTAGCCTAGAGGTGCAGCACCAACACTATGCTGCGTTTGTCAATTTTTTGCAGTGAGTATGATTTCTTTATTATTCCTTTTTTACCCCAGAATAAAAAGAATGCGTTTTGTTTTTTGCGATGCGTTTGTATGACATTACATTTCTTTTTCTTTTTCACCGTAAAGTAAAAATATACGTTTGAAAGCTTTGTATGGTAGAAACTAAAATGTCATCGTTAAATATGATTTTTTATTAGACATTTGATGATAATTATGCGTCTTTTTAGAAAAAACTAAGGGGTTATTTTTCCAATGCCAGATAAATTTTAACTGAGAAATAACTTTGAATATTTGACAAATCTTCCATACCTACTAAAAACGGTCAGATGTCAATTCATTTCTAAAGTTAAAAAGTAACTGATGATTGGAAAATCGATCCTAAGCTAAGTAAAAATCCACAGTCTCCGACACATCAAACTGATAGGTACCTACTTACCTATTTCATAAAAAGATTGAGATTTTTACGCTTCTTTATTGTAGTTTGTGGGTCTGGAGTATATAGGATACTTAGATACGCCTGAATTAAGGTTTCCACACAAAATTCACTTGTAAACAAACACGTACACACGCAACCTCTTCACCTTAGGATAATCAAGGAATTATAGAAAATGACAACATAAAACCTCCATGCAATTTCTCTCTACCTTCAAAGTCTTACATAATCTGTGGTCTTGGATTTATGATTTATGATTTCAATTGCATATAATTAGAGATGCTTATTGGAGCTGCAATTATAAGGTTAATTATTATTTAAACAACTAATTTTTTAAACTGTTTTATTGGGAATATTTTGAAGCATTGTCATTCTTAATTTACGTAAAATCCAAATGTCTTAATTGGGCTCAAAAAGGCAATTCTTTACAAATTATTTATTTCACATTATAATCGTTGACTTTAACATGTGTCAGACTCGTTGTCAGGTGACTCTATTCGAAAGCCGTATTAACAGGCAGTTAGTATTTTTTGTATTTTTTTATTTAATTGGTGAGCTGTGCCCGCGACTTTGTCCTCGTGGAATGGTGATACACAGCTCCTCCCTGGCAGGTGATAGCGTGATAATATGTAGCCTATATGTTGACCCGACCTGTTAGTAATATTCATGCATAATTTGAAACTAATTACATAGTCAAACAGACAAAAATTCTAAACACCATATTTTTATGGCTTCGGTTGTAGATCACGCCCCAAGCATTCTATAAAAAAATATTCGATGTACAGTTTTTACTTTACTACGATTTTACTATAGGTATGTATAGATTTCTGTAACGTTCTACGAGTACCTATAGATTTTTAAGAAATAAGTACGCTGTTTGATGCTAAAAATCACGTCACAATACACAATCTCGTACAAAATTCATAGAAAACTGTCGATTTTGATTGACAGTTCGAAATAAGTATTGAATTTGACCAGTTGGCAAGTACCCAATTCTTTGTTTAGGTAACCCAACCAAGCTGAGATAATCTGCAGCTGTAGCCAAATACCATGTAGCGCTTGTCTACTTGTAGAATAGAAAACTAAATTATATGGGATTGACGTAAATTTTGACACTTGTCAGTGTTATCCCCATACATTTAGTTTTCTACTCTCTTCGTAGACAAGCGCTAAAGTGGCGTTTGGCTGGGGGCACTGTTGCTAATATTTATCTACCTATGCAAGACCACTTCACCCTCATAATTTCCAGATCATTATCCTTACTATATATAATATTATAAATTGGAAAGTGAGTTTGTTTGTTTGTTCCGCTTTCACGCCGTAACTACTAAACCGATTGCTTTGAATTTTTGCAGACGTAAAATTAGAAGTCTGGATTAAATAATAGGGTACATATTATCCCGGAAAAAATATATTCTTGAGGGAAAACGAAATTATTGGTATATATGGCGCTGTGTGTATTGGTATATGTCACATAGGCTACTTTTTATCCTTTTGTGACGCGAACGAAGCCGCGGGTAAAAGCTAGTAACACATAAACCATTAATAAGCGATTCCTAAGTGAGTATCACTTGGTTCCCAACAATTTGCTTGTCAAGTTGACCCGTTGTGAGATGTTTACTATATCATTAGAGTGGACATCATCTAATGCTTCTTGTGACATCGGACTGAAGTGTTAAACGATTTCTTTCCTTGAGGTCTTTGAATTTGATTTCAATTTTGATTGTGTTTTAGGTCATTAGATCATGAGTTGGAACTGTGCGGATACATTCATATATACAAGCAGTCTAGAATAAAATTGAGCATAGTATTTGCTAATAGGCTTGACTTTTAGTAGTCTTATTCCAAGGTAGTTAAGATATCTGTAGCTACGGACAACCTAATGGGTTACTGGGCCTCGGAGTAAGTTTAGGAACGGGATATTTTTTATTCAGTAATGTCCAAATACTCAAACTATAGTTCTGTCACTACAACTTATTTGTAAAATGACAGGGATGGTACGATATTTAAATATACCTACAACTTATTTGTAAAATGACAGGGATGGTACGATATTTAAATATACCTATTTAAATATACCTACAACTTCAAATTGAGTAGCCTTCCAGTATACGGGCGTAAGAGTCTGACACTCTCGCCTAACCCAAGGGGGGAAACTTCATTATACGATTTTAGCCCCTCAAAATACAGAAAAAGCTGGTTAAGATCGGCACTATTCTCTTTACCAGTCGTCATTCCTTGTCTTTCAAATCTTATCTGTTAGAAGATGATGACAGGATGATGAATACTTACTTATTAAGCGGCTGTTCGTACCATACGACTTATTTATTTACCTCATTTTCACTTCGCAAGGAGACTTTGAGAACCAACAAACAGCCAAAAAACAATACGCACGTGTTTTATCTTAACTGACATCTTAAGTAGCCTTTCCTCTTTGCAAAATATCTTATACAACAAAACTAATGAAGAAACTGCGACACAAACTGTAACACTGAATTAAATAGCATCTTCGCACGTTATCTCACCAACTTAACACTGCGGCCCCAAAACTACAACTTCAACTAAAATAAACTTTACGCCCCTGTCATTGAGTCGCTTTTAATTGCACTTTCGATTGTTCAACCGTAAATTTATGTTGGTATAATTTGAATCTTCCTTGTTCCATTGTTGTATAGCGATCGTGACGGAAAGCACGATAGATGCGCCATCTAGTGGTGAGACTGTGGCAAAGAACTATTTTGAATATGGAACACTTCCCTGTTTGAAATTCGAACAACAACGAGTCGAGAAACTGGAGCAACTTTGCTCTATGGCATGTCGTTTCAAAGAAGGTTGTGGTTGTATGGAGAATGGAGATATTCTCGTAATTTCAAAGACTTAAATGGAAGTTTAGAGTCACGATGCTGCATCCCATACACAATCAAATTCAATGTAGATATCATGCATGTGCGAATCAATTTGCGAGCTTCAGTATAATCAATTGAAAAGTTGTGAAATAACATTATTATTTCAAAACCGGCTTTCTTGATAAGAACCTATATAGTGTTTAAAGAAAATTATACTTTGAATTGCATAGAACAACAACGGCAGGCTTTAGTGTTTAACTTTTATCTGCCATACGGTCTAGTGTCTAAACAAACGTAAGAATGTAGGTACTTATAATACTTAGAGATACCTAAGTATAGTTTACAATCTTAACAATGTCTCAAAGGGGTTCATAATCGGTGCAAATCCTCATCTTTTCAACTGATCATTATTATTCAGAATTCCTTTTAAGTAGAACCTAAGTATTCCATCTTTGTAAAGTTAGTGTTTATTAATGTTTATTTGAAATGAAGTATAGATAAACAAGGAGAAAAATATTAATTACCTGGCCTTCCTTGGCCGAGTGGTCGCAAATGCGGCAAGGAATCTCGGGTTCGATTCCCAAGTAGGCTTAGTTTAAAAAAATCTCAGTAGCACGGATTTTGGAATTGTGCCCTGTAATATGGCAATAGGCTCACCCTCTATTACATGGGACTTATAACGTAAATAGTAAAAAGTGGGTATTATTAAGAGGCATTTAGTGCCGTAATGTGCATCTCTGCCTACCCCTTTAGGGATAAAAGGCGTAATATTATGTTATGAGAATGTTAAATAGATCTTTGTAAAATGACCACTAGTCACTGAGCAACAATAAACACGGATGTCTATAATAGACACTGATTTAAAGTTTAAACTGTGGAATCCTTAGCACTATACTCGGAATTTTAATTCGATTCCAGATTTGACAATTTCAGTGTTGCAACGTTATGACAAGTACTAAATAGTGACGTTGCGAAATTATTCGATATGGAAATGCAATATTTCTGGATCGATTCTTCGCGTTTATAATTTTACCCTCGTAAACTAAGTATATCAGGAAATTAAATATTTCTGAACCGATAATTTAGTTTTGACGATTAATTAACGATCTGAGAATTTTCTTTTATAATTGTGTGTGAAATAAATAAAAAAATGTAATCATAAAGGAACATGTCAAATAAAACAGATAGATGTATTATGGTAATAAGTAATTTTATAAATTGTCGCCGTCATCGTTATCGCTATCCGGACACTTTCTGTAACATTTATTATAAAACACACACACTGATTGTTTATCGATTTTTGTGTGCATCACTACACTATTATATGTGGTATCATTATTTCACAAAATGACAGTAGCTATTGTCAAATCTGGAATCTAATTAAAATTCTGACTATAGTGTTTTTTGTAGGTTATAGTATATCTTGGATAACCAGTTTTAATCAGTTATGAGCCGTACTAAGTTAATCATTATGTTTTTTCGACTAACTCACATCTTACTCACGTAATTATTTGACGAATATGAATATAAGCCTCTAGCTTGTCGCGGAGAACCTAACGGGTTACCGGGGCTTCGGCTCGACGTGCAGGAGAAGGAACGGGGTGGTATTTAATCAGTAAGAGTCTGACACTCCCTCCCGCCTCACCCAGGCGGGAGTAGCTATTCGATGATTTTCCCCCCTTAAAAAAAAGCCTCTAGCATGGCTTGAAACTAGCCAAGTTCTTCGTCAAATTAATAATTACGTGAGTAACCAAAAAAGATAATTAAATATAGTTATGAGCCCCAAGATAGATACAAACTTTGTGCTTCGACAAAAAATCTGCCTTTTCGGAAAGACCTACCCTCCTAATTTTAGATTTGCGCGACTTTTTTTTAAGGGATGGAAAATCATCGAATGACTGCTCCCGCCTGGGTGAGGCGGGAGGGAGTGTCAGACTCTTACTGACTAAAAACCACCCCGTTCCTTCTCTTGCACGTCGAGCCGGAGCCCCGGTAACCCGTTAGGTTCTCCGCGACATTTGCTAGAGTCTAGCCTAACGACTTTGTTTCTACTACACTATTTTCTGAACCGAGTACCTAATCACTCGATTGCGAAATATGACCGTGTCTGCCATGTCAACTGACCATTTACGATGTGAACAATCTCAACTAAGTCTTAAATCCCATCATTAGCATTTACTTTACTTACGAAATGTGTAGATTAAATCTTTATTTTCTTAGAAAAACCTTTTGTGGGTCATGAATAGAATCAAAGTAGGTCCCTACTTAATAGATATGTAAATCCTAGCTATGCTGGTACCTCTTAGACTATGCTGGGACCCTTAGACAAATAATATTCAGAGCCCTTCTGGAATGTTACCTTTTTAACGTTGCCCCACTCTAGAATTTTCTCCTATAGTTATCGTGAGTGCATTTATAAACATACAAGTTCATATACACGTGACACCCAGACAACAACAATTTGTGGAACACACAAAGATTTGCTTCGTGCAGGAATCAGACAGCAGCTGGTTTCCACCCAACGTGTAGAAAGAAAGAAAACTGTGGGTCTTCCGGAGCCCCTAGGATGGGGGCCCTGAGCACGGGCTCCGAGTAAAGACAGTACCTAGCTGATGAGCCCTTCGCGATCTCCAACCCACCTATAGATTTTTCTCTTCTAAAGCGGATACAGTTAAAACAAATCACTTGACATTCATAACATAACATCACGCCTTTTATCCCCGAAGGGGTAGGCAGAGGTGCACATTATGCCACTGTAGGTACAATGTAACACCCACTTTTCACTATTTATGTTATGAGTCCCATGTAATAGGGGGTGAGCCTATTGCTATATATCGGGTACAATTCCAGACTCCGTGCAACTACTGAGTTTTTTTTTAAACCCAGTAATACTTTGCCCGACAGTCGCACTTGCGACCACTCGGCCAACGAGGCAGTCTTTCTTAACATTCAATTTCGACTAAACCATGTGTTGTGGTAAAGATGTATTAAGATAAAATTATCTTAGCTATTAAGTAAAATCTAACTGGCAAATTGCTCTATTCTTCTTAGAAAACTACCTACGCATACATAAGCACCCATGTAATCACTCAACGTTTTGTTTGAAATTACTTCCATGTAAAAGCAATTTGCTAATAGATCGGATATGAGATAATGTATCTTAACTATGTACTCTATGAACTTAATTAAAATGGTTACGTTGTGTAAATATTCTGATATTTCAATTCATTTAAATACTTAAATAATAGAAAGTTTTTAGAGTTAGGTTTAGTTACTTTGAAGACGAATGTTAAAAACGTAATGTAAACTAAAGTAACCTCTTTGTAAATCATCTATCTATATAAATAAATTTGAATATTTTCGTGGAAATCCAGGGAAGGTTTAAAAGGTGATAAATTTCAGTCGGCTAAAAAAGGAATTTATGAGGCGGTACGAAGTTTGCTGGGTCAGCACTAGCTAAGGAAGCTTTCAAATAACTTGAACACTTCTCCAACAAACCAGGATCCTTACAAATAAAACTTCGCTATCTGATAGAATTACTTTACTTAGCAAGTCATTTATAAAATTCTTCTCTATTTTCCAGTGGTACTGGCCCTTGCTGCCGCCCAAAATGGATACGACTACAACAGACCCAACAGGCCGTTTGGTCAGGGAACGTCGAGCCGACCTGGGACATCGCCTGGATCCGGAGGAACCACGACAACATCATACCCTATAAGACCACAAAGCGATGACTTCAGCGGCCCCAGTGGACCAACTACTGGGTACCCTTCCGGACCTCAAAATTATCCAGGATCAGGAGGCCAAAGACCAGGCTACCCTGGTCAAGGACCTAGTGGACCATCAGGCAGCTACCCCGGCCAATCAGACTCATCCTACCCTCAAGGACCACGCGGCCCATCTGGATTCCCCGGTCAAGGATCTAGATATCCTGGACAAGGTCAAAATTATCCTGGCTCTGGATCTGGGAACAATTACGATACCACTAGTTTCTCTGATAGCGACAATGGTAATTACGAAGGTGGAGACTATTCAGCTATTCCTGGCGAACCTGATATAGACTATCCCATTTTATCCTACATCCCTCAAACTTCATTCAGTTGCAAAGCTCAATCTCTTCCTGGATATTATGCTGATGTTGACGCCCGTTGTCAAGTTTTCCACGTTTGCTCCAACAACATAACGTATGATTTCCTCTGTCCTAATGGAACCATCTTCTCTCAAGAAGATTTCGTTTGCGTTTGGTGGAATCAGTTCACCTGTGAGTCTGCTCCTGGCCTTTACGAATTGAATGCTAAGCTCTATGACTATTCCATCAAAGGATCTTCCGACGACTATTCTAGCTTCAACGACTACTCTGGATCTTCCTATCCAGGTGGTAGAGGGCCACAAGGGCCATCGTCTTACCCAGGTTCTGGCTCTTCACGGCCATCTAACTATCCAGGTAGTTCTGGGCCATCAACACCTTACCCTGGTATACAGTCGACCAGTTCATACCCTGGTTCCCAAAGCCCATCAGGTGGATACCCAGGGCCTCAAGGTCCAACTGGAAATTACCCAGGATCGCAAGGTCCATCGGGTAGTTATCCCGGCTCACAAGGGCCATCAGGTGGCTATCCTAGTTCACAAGGACCATCAGGTAGTTACCCAGGTTCCCAAGGTCCTTCTGGAAACTATCCAGGGTACCCTGGATCCGGTTCTGGTCCACAAGGACCTTCAAGTGGGCCAAGTGGGTCTGGGTACCCAGGATCAGGTTCCACTACACCCTATCCTGGATCAGGGTCAGGTAGTCAAGGATATCCGTCAGGTAGACCTAGTGGGCCAAGTTTTAATGGAGGTGGTAGTAGAGGAAGGCCTGCACAGAAACCTAACAGAGAATATCTCCCGCCTAGAAATTAATTAAGACCAATAAAATACTAGAAACAAGTTTATAAGCGTACCTGAATGTAATCCATAAATTACAATTATTTTCAAACCAATACATAATGTAGGAGAGAGCCCTGTAAATTGGAGTATTGCCTTAAAAATGGGTGTCAGTATTAAGTACAAATTTTGACAAATGAAAGTTGGTGCTGACTTTTATATTACAATAAGTAATTAAATACTTTTATGCGTTAGTAAAGACTATTTATTAGAGTTAGGTTATTAGTAAGTTTGGTGGCTATAGGTCATCGAATTCGCTTTAGTATTACTAAGTTAAGATTGGTACAAAATTGTGATGTTGAAACCGAAAGTTACCAAAACTAGAACATTTTGTATTGTATACCTAATTAAAACATGTTAAGCTTTATCTATAACACTTTGATTGTAAATACACAATATATCTACTAATTATTATGTCATAATTTCTGTAATCGAATAAATGATTCAGCAACTATCATTTCATGTTTTCTTTAGCACTGAGCACCTTCACATTAGCGTTTTTCCAGCGTAAACGTCACAACGCGGGACAACTGTACCACGTAGTCGGGGCGTCTGCGCGGCGCATACGTTTATCGAACGCCTACACCGGGCAAACGCTAGAGTGACTCTTAGCTAGGTACATAATTAAAAACAAGACAAAATTTGAGAAATTATTTATTGTAAAAATTGTCCTTAGGTATAATAACTAGGACTCAAGTATCTAAATATCGTACCTTGGCAACATAAGCAACTTTACATTCCTACAGACATACAAAATAATAATAATTCTGTTATAAACTTAAATTATCATCTTCTTAAACATAACATAACATCACGCCTATTATCCCCGAAGGGGTAGGCAGAGGTGCACATTACGGCACTTAATGCCATTGTACCTACAATGTAGCACCCACTTTTCACTATTTATGTTATGAGTCCCATGTAAAGGGGTGAGCCTATTGCCATATACCGGGCACATTTCCAGGCTCCGTACTATTACTGAGATTTTTTTTAAACCCATTTATACTTTGCCCGACCCGTGAATCGAACCCAAGACACTGCAGTCGCACTTGCGACCAGCAAACGAGGCAGTCTTACTCTTCTTAAACAATACCTCCGAATAACTAAAAATAACGGTTCACACACGTAAATATAGAGGTACAGAGAAAAGCTCTACTAGTTTCGAGTCACAGAGGGACTCATCATCATGATCAGAGTGCGCGTACGAGCGACGTCACCCAGCCTAGTTGTTAGGGCTTCCGTTGTCGTTCAGAATATCTCACAATGATGGTTATTATAAAAATACAACACCTTTTATGAAACCTGAATACTTGAGTAGATATTTAAAGGTAAAGGATTTAAAGTTATAATACGTAACGAACTAAATGCACTTAAAAGTAAACAAAAATACATATTACACTTAAAATAAAAAAAAAGTCATTAAAGCTTAAAAATAAAATTAAAGCGCGTTGGCACCTAACATCAAGTTTCAACCTAAGGGGGGTTAGATAGAGGTGCATAATTATATTACGCGTTTGTATTTCATAACAGAATATGATAAAAATTATATATTATATTCTGTGCACGATTCCAGTTTCTGCATTTTTACAGAGAAGTGAATATTCGACAAATTCAAAAAGCACAATAATAATTTGTCCGATCCTGTAATTACACCAATGAGGAACCTAATTCGGAGATAACATAATATCACATAACATAACGTTTTAACCAAAAATAACAGATACCTATAAGTTTTTTTTAATAGGGTTTTTTTTAAGGGGGGGAAATCATCGAATGACTGCTCCCGCCTGGGTGAGGCGGAAGGGAGTGTCAGACTCTTACTGACTAAAAACCACCCCGTTTCTTCTCCTGCACGTCGAGCCGGAGCCCCGGTTACCCGTTAGGTTCTCCGCGACATATATAGGAAGATAAATTCTATGATAAGCTCAAATCAGCAATGGGTCATAGTCTCCAAATGCTTCCAATAGCTTCAGAAATTATTAATTCCTTGAAGGAAGCCACACACCCAGGGAATGTTTCTGGAGTTATGAAAGAGTTAGGCGACATATTATTGTTAACCACTTCAAGATCAACACAGAAAGCATATTTCCCATTATTATTGTTCTATATTATGTGGGCATATAAGGGTACCACTCAATGAAGCTTTTCGGGAGCACCTATCCTCAAATATTACACTGACTTAGTAGCACAGAGAGGGTTGAAATTCAAGATGAGGAGTGGGGCAGACCCAATAAAAACATCAGAAGTGGTATTCCATGCCATGTTTGGGACATACTTAGAGAATTTGACAGTTCTTGAAAAAAAAAAAATTACTAATAGGCCCAAGTGGCATACAAGAAAAGAAGTAAATTCTGTCTTCTTGAAAAGGAGCGAACAAACATCAATAATATTCACCCCAATAACATTCAAATATGTGACCAAAATGGCACAAGCATTGCTTACTAAATCTCTTGGTAATGTTGACCCTATGTCAATAGGTAGGCCATCATTTACTGGATTTCGGAAACATCACTTCACTCAAGAATTCTTAACTTATATAACAACAGGGAAAAGTGCTTTAAACTTTACGAGCGAGCCAACACAACTGCAGTATGCTTTAAAGAAGCTCAAAGATGAATTGCTCTCTGAAAAAGAGAAGCTTATGTCTGCAGGAACAAGCAAATGGGAGACTAAAGATGAAAAAGGTGAATGGGTCAAATGTGATTTTTGTGTGGAAGAAGGAGAATTATTCTTCTATGCAAATTAAAATATAGATTATCATTTCTTAGTACCAAAAATAACAGATACCTATAAGTTTTTTTTAATAGGGTAGATGACTAATTTTAGTTTAATGTCCGTCTGGTAGATTATTTAAAAATATTAGACACGTATTTTTATTTTTTTTACGGAAACGAATAGTGTCGAAGACATATTGATTTGAAATGTCGCGTGACGTCACTTCTATGTACATTTTAAACATAGAAATGACGTTTTAGCCCCCACTCCTAAACTTTGATTCGTTATATCTAAGTATCATTTTATTATACAACAAAATAAAAAAAATACGTGTCTAATATTTTTTTATTACCTAACTGACGGACTAATTATATTTTTAATTAACATCCCTATTTTGTCTTCAATCAATCAAATCAACTTTTTTGAACTATGCACCCGTTTTAAGACAACAGATGGCCTTGCCTTTCTAACCCAACTCTTCAAAATTACAACTTTTCTTAAATATAAATCAATTTCCTCCATATCATCACACTTTTGAGGAATATAGTTCCCATCTAATATCACTCGAATCAGTCCGGTCTCTTTGCGTGCCTTAGCCACATCATCCTGATATGCTAGGACTTGCTTGATTCTCTGAAGAGATGGAAATTCTAGATTATTATAAGCCATATTTAGGTAACACAGTATTAAATTCCCCGTGGAGTAGGCTACATTGTCGTCCTTATAAACCAAATTCTCAGGTGCGAAAGGATCTTCAAAATCACCTGCTATCCCTCTAGCCATGGCTTCAGCTCTATCTGCTTCACTTTGGCGTGATATCTTCTTATGTTTTTTGTGTGAGTGTTTCAGAAGTGACCTCCTCCCAGATATGCTGCTCTCCATGTCATCTACTGACGCTGGCGTTGGCGTTGGCGCTCTCCCGTACTTCAAATCCTTAAGGCATCTTATGTACACATTAATTTTATTCTGTAGATATCTAAATTTTCTGCGTCTCATTGCCATAATCTCATCCGATTCCAAAGGAAACTTCATTAAAGTTTCTATCATTGGTCGGAAGCCCTCGTCGGTGATCATATTTCCTGACAAATTGAGGTGTAACAAACATCGATTTGTTCTAAGCACAGTCCCTATGAACTTAGCTCCTTCATCAGTTATTTCATTAGATCCCAATTCTAAAACTTGTAGGGTATTCCCAGCTGGTGCATGAAAATGAATGTTTGTGAAAATTTTCTTACAAATGTCGTCATTAATGCAGCACCGATTAAGTGACAAATATTTCAATTGGGAAAACTGTTCGAGAAGAATATAGTAATTGCCTTCTTTTACGTGCGAATCATCAAAGCAAACCTCAGTTATATTTGAAATAGGAAGTAATTTATTAATTTCGTAAATTAGTTTATCAGTCAATCCACTTCTACGGAAAGTGAACCGGGTTAACGCGGAATGGTAAGGTAAGGAGAGGCTAATGGCTTGGATAATTTTCCTAGACACGGTAACTTGGCATTCGAGAAAGGCTACTTCTATTAATCGCTTTTTGACGTCATAATAAGCTGTAATTGGGACCACTTCTTCACCGTACACGTTCAAGTTAATTTGCTGTTCAATGTTTACTATAGAGCCAGGCGGTGAAATTTCTTCAGATGATTTAGGTTTCGAATCCTGGCTAAAGGTTTTACTCCTTGTCTTGGTGATTGATTTTCTTATGGGAGGTTCTGTAAGCAAGATCAGACAACATGTGTGAAAATAAACTTGATAGACAACTTCAATAATAAAATATCTTTAGAAGTTTTTTATGAAACTAACTACTACCTCGCGGTACCTTCTGCTGCTCGGCTTCTAAAGATCATAGCGCGATGTTTTGTAGCCTATAACCTTCCTCGGTAAATGGAGTTGGACTATCCAACACAAAAATAATTATTCAATAACTAGTAGTTCCGGAGAATAAGTGCGTTCAAACAAACAAACTATAAAACTGTCGCCTCCACAGACAAAACTATAACTATGTAAATGGGTGCCAAGTTCCAAGTTCAGGAGGCAGGTGTCTACCTAAAGTCTATACAGTCTTAAAAGACCAGACATTTAGTATAGACATTGGTTCAAGTGGTGTCTGATGATGAGACCTTTTCATTTAGATAATTCAATAATAATTAAGCACAGACCAAAACTGACAATAAATCGACATATAAAGAAAAAGAAAGGTATGGTCTCTTCAAGGAGCCTTAGTAGTGGTTTTTTATGGAATAAGCCGGTAAACGAAACAGATGGACCATCTGATGGTAGGTTAGGCGCCGTCCATGGACACCCGAAACACCAGAGGTGTTACAAGTGCGTTGCCGGCCTTTTAGGGATTAGGAATTTGAGGATTGTTGGGGATTCGGAGATTGGGGAAAATGGGCCTCCGTTAACCACACTCAATCACGCGACAAAACACAACACAAGTGTTGTTTCACGTCGAATTTCAGTGAGGCTGTGGGATCATTCCAGTCGAGCCAGCCCATTCCTGCCGAAGCAAGGTTTTTTTATTGTTGGGACAAGCCCGTCACAATCTCCCAAAACCGCTGCAACTCCTGTCGGCCATGATCGTGCACCACAGCAGATACAACCATGAAAACACCGGAACACTGAAGCCTCCCAGGGACATGAGTAACTGTCTTGGATCCCGCAACGAGATAAATCAGAAGATATTAATAGAGGAGAACGAAGCATGGCTCTCACTCACTTAAGTTGTAATATTTTACGGGTCTTATCATCATCATCAGCCGGGGGACGTCCTATGCTGAATACGTCGAACGATAACTCGCCGCTTGCATTTATTGGCTCCCCACGACTTTAGCGATGTCATCGGTCCAAGTGACTTGGCTAACCGACGCATTATTTCCTTGTTTTGACTCCAAAAAAGAGTGTCTGTTTTCACGAAACCATTCTATTTGCCACTAGAAAATTGCTAACTATTTTAAAAGCATACCTTGCGTTTTTCGAGTGATCAGAATAGCGGTAGAAGTACACCATTGTTTACACACCCATGGAATAAATTTTTCGAATTCCAAAGGAGAAGGTACTAGAGCTTGAGCAGAATAATCACTGCTATCTAAAATGTTCACGGATTTCAACTTCTTGAGTGGTTCATTATCAGTTTCAGCTCTAGCGCCAGCACCAGCATCAACAACAGTCGCAAAGCTCTTGGTTTTAAACATTTTATTTGTTTTATTAACCAAACCCTGAATATTTTTATTATAATCCCTGAAACAAAATAGTACAAAAGAGCTAAGTCTATTGACATCATGTCATTTTCATTTTCAAATGTTATTCGAGTCAATTCCAATAACTGCATGGAATGATAATAATTAGCTGTTATGATTTAATTTGATATTTTTATCAAACAATCAATATAATACACTTAACAAAGTATATATTTTACATGTTGAAATGGTCAAAAATGATACGAAATTCAGCACTTTTATAAGAGCACAAATATAATCGACTAAATTTAAACTACTAAAACTCTTTATAGTATAATCTGTATTGTAGAGTCACATTCTGATACATCACTAGTTGTCATTCATGCATGGTTGTCTCTACGGATTGCTTGCAGATTGCATTCTTTTTTCCGCGATAAAAAGTTTTTAATCCCAATTTGCAGCTTTTGAGTTAAACAAGGTTGTTAAAGGCAATGGTACTCGTGATAGCATTGTTTTAACAGTAAAGGTGTGGTTCAAAATTATATTTAGTGATCAAATAGACTACGTTCTGTGTGAATTGCGTATCATGTAACTTTTGTGGTTTATTTTGCGGGCTGAACTATCTATTTTCAACTCAGGATTCTTCCTTGCAGTGAGTATATTTGTTTTATTTCCTGTAATAAGTGTTAGTAATGTTACAGTAATATAATTTTGTCGTAGTTTTGCAATAGATAAATGTCGAATGTCAAGGTTTCTTATTTACTTCTGTACGTAGAAGTAAGTATAGATAGACTGGTTGGTTTGTTCCGCTTTGTCACCACAGGAGATTGTGTAGCGATATTTGTATCTTATGCATGCACTTCTGAGAAACATAAATGTTTTGCTAAACTTTTTCCTGTCAAAATACCAACACCCTGTGTCACTATTGTCTTTTTTTATTGACGCTGATACAGACGAAATATAAGAAAGGCTATTGCAAACCACCAAAATCAAATGTTTCTACTGAAACTTTGTTAGTTAATTGGACTTGTATAACAATTAATTGCTCTTCAAAAATATATTCTTCATGGTCAAATACCTTAAATGTTGAATTTACATGTTTGATAAAGTATATTAATCTTGCAAACTTGCAATGTGTAACCTTGTTTTTTAATTGGAAAACATTTTTGGTATAACCAAATTCCAATTTGAATTCCGATAAATAAGCATACCTACTCCACTATGCATTATACCTGCTTATCTCTACTATGAATAATAAGTGATACATTACATTAAATTTCTATAATAAATATTGCACACTTCAAAATATAAAATATGACATCAACAATAAAAATAAACCCCAATGTAAAGGAAATCAATATAACTCACCTAACAGAAATCTGACATAAAACAACACTTGGATTGTTTTGTCGTGTGAGTGAGGTTACCAGAGGTCCAATTACCCCCCTGAATCTCCAACAACCCTCAAATTACTAATCCCCAATCGACTATTAATGCGTTAGTAATGCCCCTGGTGTTCCGAGTGACTTACCTTGGTACACTTGTTTGTTTCATAAAATCCATATTTTAGGTAGGTATTTATATGTGTTTGTAACACTTAACTAATTCTTAATTCATACAATCCCTACTTACCTACAATTTGGCTATCTATTCTCATGAAATATCATTGCATCATACAACTATTGCATCTGTATTCAAATAACTAGAATTAAAAACAAATGCTAATTACACAGTTTCACTAACAAATGTCATTGTTTGTGAATTCTCACACGAGTACCTATAATGTTCACACCATACTCGATTGTAGTATTTGTAGTGTGAAAGTCGGGTAAAAGTAGTTATTTTGTATTGGTTTGTAATTGGTTACACATTCCTTGATGTATTAAATTTTACATTAGAGTTATTAGTACCTATGTGTATTATTAGAATGTTCATTATCCCGAAAGACATATAAGATCATTGTAATTAACATTTAAGTATGTTATGCAAAGTTTTATGAGTTTTATCATACAAGATTACAACAAAACAACTGAATCTGGTTGGTCGGCACAGAAATATATCATACTCTATACTTAACTTAATCTAGTATTACACATCTGCGAGATAATTTTGTACTGTCAGGCAGGCAGATCTGTTTAGTATAAGAGTAACCATGGCATTGTATACTTTATTATGCCCATGAAATTGTATATGAAACAAGCCAAAGTAGTGTCTAAACATCAGAAATAAGGTCTATAATGGAATTAGTCATGACTGGCATGAGGATTGATCAGGGACTGAATGACTGACAGACATGTATTGTTTTGTTGACTTTCAAGCGTGTGCTAATGGTCTAATTAAGATAAATTGTTTGACTTTGAAAACAATATCCTTTACTGGTTGTGATTATCTTTAGCTGTGTTCTAAAGGTCAGCATTCAGTTCATACAATTTTGTACTTTGTTTTGACCATGCAAGCTAATATTGAGAACTCTTACAGTATAGCACTATGATACTCTTACATATTTATAAAGTAGTACTGACTGAGATCAAACAAATCCTTGGTCGATTTCATTTTAACTGGTCAAGATCCAAGCGGTCACCAGTGAATGCCCACTTACACCATTATAGACATTATTTCCGATGTTTAGAGTCTACTTTTGTATGAACAAATGTTGTGGATTTCTCATAAATGGACATTAAGAAGTCAAAACATATCCAATTGACTTTCGACGATATATTAATTTGAAATATCGTGTGACGTCACAGAGTGTCACATTTTGTAGCACGTTATGACGTAACAACCTCCCACTACTAAACTTAGCGCCACTTTATCTAAGTATTGCAACCTAATACGAGAAAATAAAAAAATACGTGTCTAATATTTTTTCATTATCTAACTGACGGACTAATTAGATTTTTTAATTTTGATACCCTTGAAACTACCCAATTTTGAAAATTTCCATTTTATGTAGTTAAACAGTATTATTCAACTACATATTATTGACATACAATCCCTTACTTACTAATAAGACGAACAGCCTATTATCCTACTAAAACTAATTTGTCCTTACAATTTTGTATGCACAATACATAAACAATAACAGGCTTGCCCTTGACCAAATCAATAGAGACATTGGTAATGCCACTCAGTAGTTACAACACTACTATGTATGGTACCTGTCGCGGAGAACCTAATGGGTAACCGGGGCTCCGGCTCGACGTGCAGGAGAAGGAACGGGATGGTTTTTAGTCAGTAAGAGTCTGACACTCCCAACCGCCTCACCCAGGCGGGAGCAGTCATTCGATGATTTTCCCCCCTTAAAAAAAAAATGTATGATATGTATAGTATGCTTATGTATGTACAGTATCTGGCAATAAAATTACTACACAGCCAGATATGGGCATTCCCTATCATTCAAACATAAATATTAGTATTTACAGTAACTGGCAATAAATATTGCACATTGACTTTTGTAGTTAAAGAGACAATTTTGTATGGTCGATTCGACGATAGGGTTTTCTACCCGGGTACCCGGAACCGGGTATACTCCGGGTATTTAAGGCATTTAATATTCGGTTACTATTTCGCGGGTACCAACTTCGATCAAAAATTCACTCAAAATTATAACCATGTAGGCGCCTGTTAATTAGCAAACGAGTACATAAATATATCATATCTTAATTACTTTCTTTATTTACTACTACTACTAGCTTTTACCCGCGGCTTCGCTCGCGTCACAAAAGGATAAAAAGTAGTCTATGTGACATATACCAATACATTTAGCTATACCAATACTTTTGTTTTCCCTCGGGAATATCAATTTTTTCGGGGATAAAAAGTACCCTATTATTTAATCCGGACTTCTAACTTTACGTCTGTAAAAATTCAAAGCAATCGGTTTAGTAGTTACGGCGTGAAAGCGGAACAAACAAACAAACAAACAAACTCACTTTCCGATTTATAATATTAGTAAGGATTTTAAGTTTATTTATAAGATTTTCAAACATTTAGTGATAGAAAATAATTGTAGTTCCTTCTTACTTTATGACAATAAAACTGTTGATAAACAAATATGATTAGGAAACGCAATCTCGATCTCAATAGACCTCATTCATTTTTCGAAGATGATTAATCTCGGGATTGATGATTAATCTCTACGAAGATAATTAACGGGATCTCGCGAGAAACTAGCAGAAGAGAAGAGAAGAGAAGCTCTTTACTAAAGAATTTTTGTTTGATATTTGAAGAGGTGACTGGTTATTTCTTTAACCCTTTGAGTACCGTCATCGTAGTATAGTATTTCTATATCCATATCCAATCCGTATCCGAAATTTCATATCGATAACATCCCTGATTTGTTGTTTGATAGCTACCTACGTCAAAGTAATAAAATATTTAAAGTTCATTAAAAATCTAGTTCGTCGAATTCTGTTGTTCCAAATGTTCCAATTTCCGCGAAAAATAAAAAGACATCATAATCTCTTTTTTATTCTTTATTCAAATATTTATAGTATAGTATTTGAAAAAAACGTGGCCCATAATTATGAGCTATATACGCGGCGACTTTGCCAGTGTGTGTTTGCCAAAGGTCGATGTGCAATGTTTATCGCCAGGTACTGTATAGTGTGTAAGGATGTGTGTACGACATTCACTTGTATGACGGGATGTGTAGTTATGTAGTACCCTGATGGCTGAACAATGGGGCACGCGCCGACGATTAAATAAACGATGTTAGGCTACATTCACATTTAGAACCTAGAAATAAATTGGAAAACTTTATTTATATTTGTATGATAAAGTAATTTGTATTTATCTTTTTAATTTTGAACACAGTTCATAGTCTATAGTCTTTATTTTGTCGCGGAGAACCTAACGGGATTACCGGGGCTCCGGCTCGAAGCGCAGGAGTAGGAACGGGGTGGTTTTTAGTCAGTAAGAGTCTGACACTCCCTCCCGCCTCACCCAGGCGGCAGTAGTAATTCATTGATTTTACCCCCTTAAAAAAATCGTCTTTATTTGTCAGAATTAGTTAGATGAGTAAGAGGAAGTAGTGAGCAACTATACATACCTAACTCGCTACATCTTCACTATCATTTTATGTCATACTCAAAACATTTATTGCTTTGCTTAACAAATGTTCGGCCTCAATTATTAGTTAAGTATTTTAGTAGTTACTTCCAAAAACTTATTTAAAGTAACACGTCATAACATCATGTCTTTTATCCCCGAAGGGGTAGGCAGAGATGCACATTATGCGACTGTACAATGTAACACCCACTTTTCACTATTTATGTTATAAGTCCCATTTAATAGGGGGTGAGCCTATTGCCATATACCGGGCACAATTCCAGGCTCCGTGCTACAACTGAGAATTTTTTAAAAACCCAGTAATACTTTGCCCGACCCGGGAATCGAACCCGAGACCCCTTGCCCGGCAGTCGCACTTGCAACCACTCGGCCAACGAGGCAGTCGTATAAGATAAAAAATATCGAACTAAACCGCTAACAGTAACTACTGCATGTAACAGTTTTTGTAATCAGTATGCATGTCACACAATATACACCTATGTAGAAGGAAACAGCATATATCTGTACATACAGATATAGTCTAGATACAACACTGATACACAGACAGTGGTGTGTTTTGAATTAAACATATGTTAGTAACAGAACAATTAGTTATTTGGATCAGTATGTCAGAATAATTACTAATTAGTGTATTAATTATTAAAATATACTTACTATTTGTGGTGAAAGTACTTTTAAGAAACCTACTTTCATCTTACTTTTCAATGTATTTAGTTGACTAAATATTTTGTACACCTATAACTGAAAATACAATTAGTTATTATTTAATTAATATTAATTATTAACACAGCTGAGGAAGGATTTTTTATTTGATGATAGCTTGACAAGGCGAATTATTTATTTAGTTATTCATGTACCTATTTAATAATGTTTCATTATTTTATTATTATCTTTTTAACCGACTTCAATATGGAGGTTCTCTGTTTAACCAGTTCTGATGCGGTTTTCAGAAAAGTGTTTGTTACACTCAGGAGAAGGATTTAGTATTAATTACCGGCTTCGAAAGAGGGGGGTTCTTTTTAAACGCAATTTATAAAAGAATTATTTGCAAAGTATCAACTTAAAGTCACTAGGTTTTTTCACCAAATAGAGGTATACGCATTTCATGCAACATGTTACTTTTCACCAGCAATAGTTTTGTTAAGAGTCTCATGTAATATGAGAGATATTTACACCATCATTTTGTCCAATATTGATTCCCAATAACCAACACCAACAATTCACCCAAAGTCCCAATCTAATCACAAATATTTGTTACAGATGCGTCACCCAAAATAGGCAACCATGAGTTGGCTCCGGACAACCAGCCTCTCGCTCGCTCGCCAGCTCTCGAGGACCCTCGACCCTCGACACGACTATGAGCCACATGCCTGCTACGTGTCATTTTGCAAGCACTGGCAACAGGCACACGATATTATACTTAAATCTCAAGTGAGTATGGTTCAATATGTCTTAACATGTCCAGAGTGACATGTATTTGGAATTGATTGTGACGTCATAATCCTTGTGATCGGTAAATTATGACGTTGGGAAATGATAGAATCAAGATATGTGTGTGCTTCAATTTTCGACTTTAGGTATACTAAAGCAATAGAGTTGAAAGTCCATTATTAAGTCTACTTTTATGAAAGTTTGGCAAAAAGGTACTGTTTTTACTTCATTGTAGTTACTTCTTAAATGAACAATTATAGAATATAATAGGTACATTTATTTGTAGATACATACCTACAACCGCACTAATGATAAAAAAGCTAACTTTGATACGAAATCCAATTGAGATTATCTATTGCGGGAAATTCAATGACTACATATTTCCTAGAGTTGTGACACATATCCAAGTCTTAGACCTTAGTCAAAATGCCAAATGCAGTTATTTGCAAGAAACACTAGGCAGAAAGAAGCTAACTCTCACTTCCTTTCCTCCACAGCCAACCCACCTACACGACGATGTCCTAGGCGTAGTGAATCACCTGGAACAGCTCTCCACCCTGCTAGTACTCGAGGCTAAAGCAAGGGAGATCAACACTGCAACCAGTCCTGCCTCCTGTCTAGAGTATCTGCTCAGTGAAAACCTGTTGGATAAGCTTTATGAATGGGCTGTTTGTACTGGAAAGTAAGTGTTACTGAAGATTTTAGAACCTCCAATTACTTGCTTCTCTTGCATGAGGGTACGGGTTCATAACCTACCAACGGCAGTACCAATGTGACTTTTTCCGAGTTATATGTACTTTCTAAGAATACCCAGACACCACTGACAAATGGTGAAGGAAAACATCGTGAGGAAACCTGGGCTTAAAATTTCTAATTATAAGTTTGTAATCGCCAACCCGCATTGAGCAAGCGTGGTGATTAACGCTCAAACCTTCTTCGTGTGAGAATAGGCTTTGCTTAGCAGTGGGCATTTATAGGCTGTTGAACTCAATTATTTTACTGAAGATTTTACAACTTGTAAAAATTTTGCTGTGCTGGTAGCATCTAATGCATAATTATTTTAAGAAATTAACGCTCGATTACTGATATGCTACTCAATTTTAAATTGTACTTAAATATCGTGACATAACTGTCATTTTGTAAAGAATTTGTGGTGACAGAAGTATATTTAAGCGCGACTTAAAGTTGAGTCTAGTATTCGGGCGTAAGCTATCATCGCTTCATGACACAAATAGCAACTAGCAGGAACTTATGTACTTTAGTAAAGCTGCTATAAATTATAAAAAATATTTCTAAATTTAAATGCTAAACCGATTCGACTTGTCAGATTTATGTAGATATTCGTTCTTGTTAGGACAAGGCTTATTATGTAGGTAAGAAAATATTTACAAATATTACTAATAATTGCAAAGCTAAGTCGGGTTCTTGAGGAATCATAGTAGTCCGATAGTTTAGGTTTATTTAGTTTGTACAGACACAAACTGTGTGTTTCCTGAAGGGTGTAACCCGGGTGTCTACAAGGCCCTAGTGAAAAGGTTGCTTATGAGACGACGTGCTCCATCGTAGATCGTCATCGCTTACCACCAGGCGAGATAGTGGTCAAACGTCGGCCCATCAAATATAAAAAAAAAACTGACAGACGCGAAAGAGGACTTCTTTTTATAATAGTTTATTGTAATTATAGTTTCTTAATTCAATGACTGCCTCGTTGGCCGAGTGGTCGCAAGTGCGATTCCCGGGTCGGGCAAAGTATTACGAGGTTTTTTAAAAAATCTCAGTAGTAGCACGGAGTCTGGAATTGTGCCCGGTATATGGCAATAGGCTGACCCCCTATTACATGGGACTCATGACATAAATAGTGAAAAGTGGGTGTTACATTGTACAGTGGCATAATGTGCACCTCTGCCTACCCCTTCGGCGATAAAAGGCGTGATGTATGTTGTTTCTTAATTCAATACAAACCTTTAAAATTTCGATCACCAAGTGACTACCTACAAATAGGTACAGAATAATAAATGAATACTGTGCTCAAATCGGACAATTCGCTTTGTTTAACAAATTGCCACTCCGTCACTATCAAGAGATAATTAGTGCGAATAAATGTTGTTTCATCCATTATCATTTTCAACTGACTATGTCTGTTGGGTTGATGGTCGAAACAATGTTTTTCATATTCCTATTAACATATGGCGGTACCTTTCTTACATCTTCAATAAAGGAATGTTATTATTTTCCTACAATAGGGTTCGATTCCAGGATAGGGAGTTTTTGATTTGTAGTTTTTTATAAAACACATGTATGTTTAATATATAAATTATTGCGACATACACATGAAACATTATAACAAGAAATCTAACAGACTATTTACAAGAAACAAGATAATGCATACAACGAAACAGGTGCGTATGCGCACGTACAAACGATAAGCCAACATAAGCAGCGTTTAGCTCTTGGTTGTTATTTTATTCCCTTAAGTAGTCTATATATGATACATTATTCATTGAGCTGCCCAATTTGACAAAAAAGTATAAATTTTAATTTATTATACCAGCTTCTTAATCAGTCTTTATTTTAGTATATTAAATTATTTTCCTATTTATTCATTAACTTCTTGTCGACATACATGTCAAAAATTAGGTCTATATTTATAGAATCTATATATATAAAAGAAAGTCGTGTTAGTTACACTATTTATAACTCAAGAATGGCAAAATCGATTTGGATGAAAATTGGTGGGGCGGTAGCTTAGAACCAGGAGACGGACATAGGATACTTTTTACCCAATTCTTTTTTTTTTACTTTTTACCGAAAATCAAGAACGGGAACGGGAAATATCGGGATTGCGCGTACGAAGTCGCGGGCAGAAGCTAGTAAATCATAAAAATATAAAATATTCAACACAAGAATGGTGATTGTAGCACAACTGCTGACTGTACTTGATACAGAGTGTCCTCAATAATAAATGTTACAACAGCTCTTAAAACAAACGCTACTTAATTATAATTATATAATTTTTATAATTAACGTTAGCTTACCTAATTAAGATTACACCGGGTCATAGGTCATATGAGTTTATGTCAACACTATTATTTCCTGTGCGACTGTGTGACTCACTTAGTAAATAATGCGACGTAGAGTATTATTAATAGGATATATAAATATTATTATTATTACTCATTCATGTGTTATTGAGGTTTGCAGGTATAGAGGTCATTGTGAATTTGAGTTTTGTTGGTCTTGTTTTAAAGTACATTTTTGCATACTTTTACAAAGTTCTACTTTCTTTCATAGTCTTCTTTTTCGTGGTTAGACAAACTATATATCTTTTCTTAGGTCGTGCTCTGTTTTTATATTGTTGTACATTAAAATTCAATAATTATAGTAACTAGGTTTTAAGCCTGCATAATAATTGTTTTTTATTTAATATTATCTGCGTTCGCAAAAGTGATTAAAACAATTTCTCGACGTAGCGAGACCATCCCGTTGCCCCCGATAAACTTGGACTAACTGCATCTTAATATCGTGACACCAAAGTTCATTTTTGAAAAAAATTGCTTTTCCCAAATAAATTGACCACTAGTAGGTCATCAAACTCATTAATTAGTCTATCTTTTGGATGTCCTACCCACGCTACGCTTTCCGGTATACATTACAGATAAAATAAAAAATTAAATAAAAGTTGCAAAGTTATTTTTATTTCATAAAATGTTCAAAGTAATTGCTACTGATAAATATTTGTTTAGCATATTATTATTTGAGTACAATCGAACTAGAATTTGATTATAATACAGATGCTTGAACCACTTTTTATAATCAGATTAGAGATATTTTAATAGATATCTATACTTATAATAAATCTGTAGAGAGGTCAATTCTGTACATAAAATATATTTAAAAAATAACTATCAAGGGGTGGTTAGGGATCGCTACTGATGCCAAAAATGCAATCAGTAAAATTTTTGTCTGTCTGTCTGTCTGTCTGTATGTTCGTTATGGAAACAAAAACTACTCGACGGATTTTAACGAAATTTGGCACAATTATTCTTCATACTCTTGGGCAGGTTATAGTATACTTTTTATTACGCTACGATCAATAGGAGCAGAGCAGTGAAGGGAAATATTGGGAAAACGGGAGAAGTTACTCCATTTTTTAAGCTTCCGTCGCGTGTGCAGGCTTACAGGTTAAAGCTGCATAGAAATCATGTATGACGGAAATATTCTCCATTAAATTATATGAAAAATATTCCTCGACAGCATATGTCTATCTTTTAAGGTTGACTCACAATAACACGTGAAACTCCCGATAGCTTAGCAATTCGGTGATTTCTGATTGTATTTGTCTACTCTAACGTTTACAATACTCATTCATAGACTTTACGCTGTAACTGAAAGGCCAATGGTTGAAATTAGCTTGACTCGATATTATAAATGAAAATATGTGAGTTTATGTGTATGTTTGTTACTTAGTCATATTAAAACGACTGAAGGGACCGGAATGAAATTCGGAACAGAGGTAGATTATGGGCTGAAGTGATCCATAGGCATTTTACCCCTGGGATCGCGGGCGAAGCCGCTGGCAGAAGCTAGTGCTAAATATTCGCTTTGCATATCAAATGATTATTATTATTACTTTGTTTACATTCCTACTGTATCTGCTACATTTCCTAAATTTATCTATAGATACCTATTTAATCACTCGACTTGTATCAACTTGATTTACGCTAGGAGAAAGCAATAAACCAAACAAATAACTTTGCTAAAACCACAGAACATATAAAGAAGATTAGAACGGCTTTGTGGGCGGTACACGCGTGCCGCGATTTTGAGAAAATTGATTGATATAAATGATTTGCCATTTATATTTAAAAATGAACCACGAATGGTGCTTTTTGCAGATGATACATCATTAATTTTTAAAATAGATCGACGTACAAATAATCTTGACGACGTAAACAGCTCCATTCTTCAAGTGCATAATTGGTTCACCATTAATAATCTAGCACTTAATGAGAAAAAAACAAAATGTATTAAATTCAGTTTACCAAACGTGCGTAGTAACGATAGTGATATTGTTTTGAACGGTCAAAAGTTAGAATTTGTCGACGAGACAGTATTTTTAGGCATTACGTTAGACAATAGGCTACAATGGGGTCCGCATATAAAGGCGCTTTCGGGGAGATTGACCTCAGCTGCTTTTGCAGTTAGACAGATTAGACAGCTCACGGACGTAGATACAGCTAGGCTTGTCTATTTTAGTTATTTCCACAGCATTATGTCGTACGGCATTTTGTTGTGGGGTCGAGCTGCAGAAATAGAATCAATATTTATTCTACAAAAGCGGGCTATCCGAGCAATATATAACTTACGCCGTTGCGAATCGCTGAGAGAATTGTTTAAAACGATAAATATTTTAACGGTGCCCTGTCAATATATATATGAAAATATAATGTATGTAAGGAAAAATAGGCAATTGTTTGAAAAAAGAAGCGATAGACACAATTTTAATACTAGAGGCAAAAATAAGTTAGCTATACCGCAATTCAGACTGTCCAAAGTACAGAAATCCTTTATGGGGTTAGGTATTAAATGCTATAATAAAATACCAAATAGCATACTAGATCTCAGTGAAAGTAAATTTAAAACATATATTAAGCGCGAATTATGTAATCAAGCCTACTACACACTGACAGATTATCTTGAAGATAAGAATGCTTGGCAGCATGTTGGTTCGGCTCCACTGGACAATACTCAAATGTAGTCAGTAGCTAAATTCCAATAGTAGGTATTTTAATACATAATTTAACACTTTAATTCTAATGTAGACAATCTAGTTTCCTTATGGCATCGAGCATTTCTTTATTGAAACAAAGAGTTTCCTTTTCTTGTATAGAAGCACTAATTCTATGGATTGTCAGTATGCATATGTAAGCACCATGTTGGACTTTAAGTTAATTTTTATTAATTTATTTTTTTTTAATTTTTGTAAGTTATTAGTATAATGCGTCAAGCGTGTCTTTGCATTGTTCTTACATATGCGTACAGTATTGAAATATGTATCAGAGACATTGTAGAACAGACTTTTTTTAAAAAGAGTAACGAATGGAGTTTCTTGCTCGTTCTTCTCCATTCGAATCTACTTTTTGGAATGAGCACCTAGCTTCACCTAGTTTCACTGACGGACTGACTGACAGACTATTATTTATTTTGTATTTGTTGACGTTTCAAAAGCACCAAACTATGGTTTAATTGAAATAAATGCTTTGACTTTGACTTTGACTTTGCCTGGGTGAGGTGGGAGGGAGTGTCAGACTCTTACTGACTAAAAACCACCCCGTTCCTTCTCCTGCACGTCGAGCCGGAGCCCCGTCCGTTAGGTTCTCCGCGACATTTCGCATTTTTATAGCTAATATCTAATAACTAAGTATGCTATTTTGCAAGTATGACGTCACATATCTAAATCTCATACAAAATCCATAGAAAACTATCGAATCTGACATTTCTATTAAGGCATTGAGTTTGACACCAGTATCAAATATGTACCGGATTGAATAAATAAAAAACTAATTAGATCAACGACCGTCAATGTAGATTGCTGATTTATATCGCTCCCTATCAATTATATAGGGACTTTAATCTATTATCAATAATATGAACTATTCATATCTATTGACGTACACAGCCCTGTACAAAGAATTTCGTAATCATTTCGTACTTGACAATAAGATTAGTTTAAGCTTTTGTAATGAATTGAGCGAATCTTCTAGTAGCTCAGTGATTTGTGTTTGAATTATGAATGTTATTATTATTATTAGCTGGAATTTATACCCTACATAAAGGTAATAGAGTGAGGTTACCGGAGACCTAATTACCATCCAACAATCCTCAATAGACCGGTAACGCACTTGTAACGAACGCCTCTGGTGTTTCGGGTGTCCATGGGGCGGCGCTGATTGCTTACCATCAGATGATCCGTCTGCTCGTTTACCGGCTTATCCCATAAAAAAGTAAGTGCTCGTTTCAAAATGTAGATTCGTTTGGAGAAAAACGAGCAAGAGACCTCTAGGTTCAATATTAAATCTTATCCAACACACCATTAGACATAAAATAGGCGTTTTAACAATTCACACGATAATAACACATAACTCCATCGTTACAGATACGAAAATGCCGTGCGTTTGGAGGAGCTCAAGTTATTTGGACATCTTATCAGCCATTATAGTACTCAGGTAATTATTGTTCGCACTTCTATATGCATTATCCTGTATTGTATGTAGATGATAAATCTCAAGTATGCTGTGTTATCTTGGGTATTCGTGAGCCCTTATCTTTATATACATATATAATTCTTCTGTGAGTGTGTATGTCACTGAACTTCTCTCAAACGACTGGACCGATTTTGATGAAATTTTTTGTGTGTGTTCAAGGGGATTTGGGAATGGTTTAGATTCACAAATCAGCCCGCCAGATGGCGCTGCAGTCGGTGTCTAGGTTGGTTATCCTAAACGGCTGAACTAATTTGAATGAATTTTTGTTCATACATTCAAGTGGATATGCAGGACAACGTCTGTTGGGACCGCTAGTATTTTATAGAGGTTTGCACGCTGTCACAGAATGCGTAAGAGAAAAAATGATTTACAGCTCCTCCCTCATAGATGATAGCGTGATAATATATAGCCTATATGATCCGACCTGTTAGTAATATTCATGCAAAATTTGAAGTAAATCCGTGCAGTACTTCTGGAGATCTTCCCGGACATACAGAAAAACAGACAAACAGACAAAAATTCTAAAAACCATATTTTCGTCTTCGGTATCGATTGCAGATCACGCCCCAAGTATTCTTTAAAAAAAATATTCAATGTACAGTTTTGACTTTTCTACGATTTTATTATATGTATAGAATTTTTTTTTCTTCACTTATAATATCTTCTGATTCACTTCGTTGCGAGAACCAAGACAGTTATTCATGTCCCTGGGACGCGCCGGACTTCAGTGTTCCGGTGTTTTCATGGTTGTATCTACTGTAGATCCTGGCTTACAGGAGTTGCAGCGGTTTTGGGAGGTTGTGGCGGGCTTGTCCCATTAAAAAAAAAGTGTACCTATAGAAGAAATTGTTATATTTCCTTTAAACTCTGCACTCACTCTTGACCATTTGTATTTTTACCCTTCTTTTAGGGATAGTGTAAACCAATCTTGAAGTAAAGGATACATGGGACAAATATACTGCGACACGTGTCACCAGCGACGTCGGGTGAAGTAGCGCGACGTTGCTGGACTCTGATCGACATGTCTGGCAAGATCAACGTCACTGTAGACATAAGTTGTCACCGTATATGTCAGGCGACGTGGCCGGCTCCTCTCGACTTGTCGCCGATACATATCTTAACCCTTTGAGTACCGTCGTTATAGACACAATTAAGAACAATAGGTGTGCGGACACCGGTGTCCTCGCGGTGTTTAACAGATTAATGCTGGAATACTGAAACGTTACTCAATTTTAAGTCGTGCTCAAATATCGTGCCATCTCTGTCATTTCACAAAGAATTAGTGGAGACAGAACTATACTTAAGCGTGACTTAAAATTGAGTAACGTTTCAGTATTCGGGCATAAGACATTTTTCCCTTAGTGTATCCTTAGCTTAACACATCAAACTCCTTCAATAGCTTTCTACTGGCAGTCAAAGACTTAAATCATTTTGCCAAAATGACTTAAGTTTTACTCAGACTTTATTAGATTTTCGCCACTATGGCTAAACTAATATGGTTGAATCTACTATATCAGATTGGAATGGAACACTAAAAGCAGTTATTTATTTTACAGGTGATTGCCGCAGAGCCTTTCCTACGACCGCTGCTGAAATTGTTAAGCGGATTCCGAAATGAATTACCTCCACCTAATCTTGAGAGTAAGTACATTTAAAAGTAATTTAATTCCAAAAACTGTCAAACGAGGAGAGTCGGTGTTCTTCCGGGTTGGGTAAAGTATTGTTAAGAATTTTTCAGTTTATTGAAAAACGTTCAAATATTTAGGGTAAGATAGGCTATTCAATCTTTTTGACTGGATTTAGGTGTTGCATTGTTCTCACACAATCGAACCAACAAATCCATGTAACTAGAGAATTGTATTGTAAACCCGATTGAAAAATAGTAACCTATGGAGTTTCTTGCTCGTTCTTCTGCATAGGAATCTACACTTTGGAATGAGCAACTAGCTTCACTTCTAATTTTTTGTTGTTGACGTTCAAAAGTGCCTTTTTGGTCTAATTGAAATGACTGTACTGTATCTAACTGTACTATATATAATCTGTCACTATCAATTCGAACTCTCTCGTCATTGATCGAGATTATCCCACAACTATTGACATAGCGAACTGCCATCGTGTTCACTTCAATCTTACGAATTGAAAGCTACACAATTGTCTAACAAGTTTGTTTACTGTGTCTACCTCTACCATTGTAGATTATAGTACATATAAGTCGAAATAATCTTCAGAAAACTCGAGTTGGTACATGTCTGGATCATTTTCATTAATCTTATATCTTATACTACTATATAAAGCTGAAGAGTTTGTTTGTTTGTTTGAATGCGCTAATCTCAGGAACTACTGGACTGATTTGCAAAATTATTTTTGTGTTGCATAGTCCATTTATCGAGGAAGGCTACAGGCTATTAAACATCGCGCTACAATCAATAGGAGCCGAGCAGAGCGGGTGAAACCGCGCGGAAGTAGCTAGTATTATATAACTTAAATTGGAAAGGCTGAAATTATCTGTACGTTGATGGTCGGGCACTGATAGTCGAAATACAGGCAATTCCTAGTTCGACTACAGAAGCTAAAATCATATACCTGTAAAACGATTGTGGACAAAATTATTGTGGATATATTGTATTAAGTGCTTAAGAATAAACAAAACATAACATAACATAACATCACGCCTTTTATCCCCGAAAAGGTAGGCAGAGGTTATGCCACTGTACAATGTAACACCCACTTTTCACTATTTATGCTATGAGTCCCATGTAATAGGGGGTGAGCCTATTGCCATATACCGGGTACAATTCCAGACTCCATGCTACTACTGATTAATATTTTACGAAAACTATAAGTAAAGTTCCCAAGATGAGTAAGTACTTTTATCTCAAGAATGAATGTCGATATCTAACATTGTGTAGCCAGATAAACATGTGCAATACTTGTTGATAAAGATCAAACAAGATGTCGTTTATCTTTATTTATATTTACTACAAAGAACGTTGCCTGGTTATTGCATCTTTACGCGTGTATTTTATTAATGACTAGCTACTTCCGCGCGGTTTCACTCGCTCTGCTCGGCGCCTATTAATCGTAGCGTGATGTTTTATAGCCTATAGCCTTCCTCGATAAATGGGCTATCCAACACAGAAAGAATTTTTCAAATCGGACCCGTAGTTTCGGAGATTAGCGCGTTCAAACAAACAAACAAACAAACTCTTCCGCTTTATATAATAGTATAAGACTAAGATTTTACTTTAACGATAAGTGGGTTGTTTTTCGCTTAACTATGAGATGCTTTTCATAGTTGATGCAACTTAATTAGTTTTTTAATTCTAATTTTGTTTTTAATAATTGATATTTTTTATAGAACGATGTGCTCGCCTGTAATCGATTGTAACGTTTTACTGTTATCTAATGAAAATGTTTGTTGTTTAATATACTAATGTATACAATTGTTGGTGGGCCAATACATAACATACATATATAACATCACGCCTTTTATTCCCGAAGGGGTAGGCAGAGGTGCATATTATACCGCTGTACAATGTAACACCCACTTTTCACTATTTATGTTATGAGTCCCATGTAATATAGGGTGAGCCTATTGCAATATACCGGGCACAATTCCAGACTCCGTGCTACTACTGAGAATTAATAAAAAAACCCAGTAATACTTTACCCGACCCGGGAATCGAACCCGAGACCCCTTTCCCGGCAGTCGCACTTGCGACCACTCGGCCAACGAGGCAGTAATTTTTATTTGTATAGATAATATCCTTTCGACAATTTACTAGCTTGATATAACCTAAAATTGATGTGTGATTCCAGGTCAGCTAGTGACGGTACTGAACCAGTTGTGTGTGGCGCTGATGCAGAACATCAAGTTCTTGGATTTGTTCTTCCTAACCATGCACACACAAAAAGGGTCACAGGCTGAGTAAGTTCTATATAAATGTGCTCTTGTTATGGAGTTTTGTGTAATATATGTATATGTGTAGGTTTATTAGAAAGTTTACTGTTAAAAGAATATTCAATGATCTGTTTGATTCAAAATATTAGGTCTTTGAATTTTAATATTCTTATATTTATAGTAACACTGATTCTGCAATTATACCTAAGGAGGAACCTAAGGAGGTTTAATATTCTAGTAGCATAGCATCTTCTATTACAATACGGTAGTTGACAACTAGTCAAATTCAATACTTTTATCGAAACGTCAAAAACGATACTGAGGGCCAAGCACGAATAATTATCGCATTCGTATCGTAAGAGTATCGAGCGAGTTAAGCGTTCTGATTGGTTGGTTCACTTGAGCTGGCCAATCAGAGCGCCGAACGCGCTCGATACTATTACGTTACGAATGCGATAGTTATTCGTGCTAGGCACTCTGTTCTATGAATTTTGTACGAAATACCATTTTATGACGTCATCATATTTTCGCGTCAAATAGCACTTATGTCTAAAAAAATGCTAGGTTAAATCGAAAATTAAGTATATCGTCAAATCAATGAATGAAAGTGTAATTAGTTTTCAATATTTAATTGGATTGAAAAATCAAAATTATATATTTTTGACCCAGGAAATTATCCAATTGCTCTTATAAACATATTTAACAACCCAGTAATCAAATTATTATTTTTGTTAGATTAAAGGCTTACACTAGGATTTTGTCCTGTGTCGTGGCAGTGTTTACAAACATAAAGTGCATGACACCTATTCGAGCCGAAACAACTATCTGTGGATCACACTTTGTGTGGTCCACAAATTGTTGTTTCGGGTCTGGGTGTCATTGTGTATATGAACTTGTATGTTTGTAAACGCACCCACGACACAGGACAAAATCCTAATCCATGATGCGATTAAACCACATATTTTTAATAATTTGCTTTCTACTCCAGGTTTATAATAGTCCGCCTCCTGCTGTCGTCGGTCCACCGCGAGGGCGGTCCGGGCGCGGCGGCGCGCGACGCGCTCCTGCTGTGTGCCAAGATGTCGGCGCGCTGTCCGCAGCTCGCTGACTTCATGCTGGCCGGGAACACGTGCCCTGTACTCGCTACTGGTAACTGCTGGATCTAATTGAGTCTTCATTTGATGTATATGTGCTCGTTTTTTGTATAATAGAAAGAAAGAAAGAAAAATAATTTATTCGCCACCAGACATGGACCACCGAAGATTAACACACAAAATAAACATTGAAAAACAAAAATAAAAAAGAAAACAATATAAAAAATAAAAAATAACAAAAAAAACAACAATGAAGGCAAAAAAAAAAACATTATAAAAAAGCAAAATAAAAGAAACAAGGTGGCAGCATGTCCACGACGAAAGGGCCCGCCAACTCAGTGTAAGCTGGTGATAATAGTGATCTATTGGTTTGATGTGGCCCCTACAAACAAAATTGAACCTTATTGCGGGGCCAAAAAGTGATCGAATGGTCGACAACATTACAGCTAACTACTATATCTCGAATGAGATCAAACTAAACAGTGTGTAATCTTTTACAATCTACTACACGAAATGCAAGACAAGCAAAATCGATCCTAATACATCTAACTACAAAGTCCATTATCTCCCACAGGTCTAAGCGGTCTGTACTCCCTCCTGCCGCGCACCCTGAGCGAGCAAGTATACCGCCTGACACCGGACGACGTGAACCACGTACACAAACTGACGTTGTTCATAGACTCACTAGAGTTCTGTAACGCTGTGGCACAGGTATGCAAATTGTAATATAATTTATGAGATAGTACGGCAAACGAGTAGACGGTGGTATGCTATTGGCCGCCTGTGGACGCCCGCAACACCAGAGGTGTTACAAGTGTATTGGCGGCACAGAGGGCTCAGCACGAGTGTGTTTTTTGTTTAAAGTAACTGAAAGGAGTAGGTACGTGTTCGATGCTCTAATTCGTTGGTTCATTCATCATCATCAACAGCCAGAAGACGTCCACTGCTGGACAAAGGCCTCCCCCTTAGCCCTCCACGTCGAACGACCACTCGCCACCTGCATCTACTGGCTCCCTGCAACTCTGGCGATGTCGTCGGTCCAGCTATTGGATTGGTTCATTAGAGCCGGCCAATCAGAGCGCTGGACGCGTACCCCTTTCGAATACTTTATTCGTTACGTCTCGGGTGTCATCACTGCGAGGACCGCCCTGAGGACACGGTGGAAGACACAGTGGGAGAATGCCCTGCGTGGGCTGAGCACCGCCGTGCTCTCAGGGAAGTGATCGGCGATGGCGACCTCTCGCGTCTGGGCCTAGTACAGGCCATGATGCGGAGCGAGGGGGACTGGGATGCCGTCTCCTCCTTTGCGAAGCAGTCATGCTGGCTAAGGAGGAGGCGGGACGCGTGTGGCAGCGAAACGCTGCCTCCTCGCAACCCAGCCATCGCGAAGGACACACCGGGCGTCGGGGATCGCGGGACGATCTCCGGCCATCGTAAGCGCGGGCCTGCGGACATAGAGCACGGCTCCCCGTCCGACCAGAAACAGACCGAGGGTAGGGCGCGTCGCGTTCCCCGCGCGCCTCAAAGAGCCATCAGACCACCACAGATGGGGCCCAATAGGGGCGATGCCGATTCGGAGTCGCGGAGAACCTAACGGGTAACCGGGGCTCCGGCTCGACGTGCAGGAGAAGGAACGAGGTGGTTTCTACACTTCCTCCCGCCTCACCCAGGCGGGAGCAGTCATTCGATGATTTTCCCCCCTTAAAAAAAACCCCTTCGGGGGTAAAAGATGTGATGTTATGTTAACCCATTTAGACCGATAATTATTTTCTTGAAAAATTTTAGTTCTTTTAACTTATATTCATTAAGAGGAGTACAAATAACAATAAAAAAATGTTAGAAAAAAAGTACAATTACTGGGGAGACGTAGGGGAGGTGTACCATATCGGGTACAGAAGGACTATATGCATACAAATACACAAGATTTTTCAATTAGTGAATTTATTTATTATTTTGTGCGATACACATTAAAACATTCCGGGATAAGGTACAGATATTTTATATTTTTGTTGCTGCATATACGTTCAGTTTTGTGTACAGGATTGATGCCAACTGCATTGGAACACACTGAAACCATGCTATTATCTTGGCACTTACAAATTATTACATCATCAGAGACGCGATAATCGTAGAAGCCCTCCCTCCTTTTTTTGCTTCTTTGTGTCTCAACAGGCAAATTATTTATGTCGATGTTATCTTCCACACGAGTCTTCATCAGTCCAATCCTCATGGGCAGTGACACTATCAGTATAGTGCTGGTAGTAAAAAATAGCTCTTCCCTGATTACTCATATCATCATCTTCTTCGAGAACTGTTGCAATTTCGTGCAGTGTCCGTGGCCTGAAATTAAAATAAAATAAATTCAGTTTTAGATAAAACTAGATAACTAGTACTAGATAGTAGGTACAAGAAGATTTTGATGTTACATAAACCTACTGTACCATATGCGGTACACCTTCTTTAGGAACAAATATATCTTACTAAACTTACCTTACCGAAAATTGTTTACATGTATAGTATAATATTTCTTTAGACCTACTCTGCAAAATAGTATCGAAAAATAATATTATTTACAATAAATAATATGGGACTTACCTGTTCGAAGTTATTGTAAATATTTCCTGTAGTCCCTGCTGGGTGTCTTCGATAAAATTTTCTACGAAATTTGCATAAAAATACTGTTGTATTATTGTTAATGTAAAACTAACACTCTGAGCTAATTGTTACAATTAAAAGAAAAAAATATTAATTTGTGGGTAGGCCAAAATATTTTTATAAACTTACTGTACCATATGTGGTACAGTAGGTCAAAATGGGTTAATACAGTAACTGATATTTAATGTCTATGATAATCACACCTTTTTCTTTTTCGTGTCTTCAGGTAGCTCATCCCTCAATAAAGAAGCATCTACTAGATCTACTATACCAAGGGTTCTTAGTTCCGGTGATGGGCCCAGCGTTACTACAGGTAAGCGCCAAACGCCGCCATATTGTCAAACTGCGTCATCATGCGCAGGAGTGGGAGCTAGGGACATATTGTATGCGTTGCCAGTCTGTTATGTTTGTTATATCATGGATTTTGTTATGGATTTTGCATAGATGTAATTTATAACACGACCTTCGTGCGTACGTGGACGCTAATGTCTCGGGTTCGATTCTTACAACAGCTCTCATTTAAACGTCTGAATGGAAAATATTTTGGCATAATTTGTCGATTTTCAGTGACAATCTTATGTTCGTGTGGTGAATATATGTATTTTTAAAATGAACTAAGACTTGATTTTATCATTTCTATTAAATAAATGCTTGTCCATAACAAAATCCTGGCTGATGGTCATTAATTTAATTTCATATTGTAATATAAGTATTGTATTTACATTTACACATATAAAATATAAATTTGTATACTATTTATAAAAAAAACTCCACAATAAAACACCAACAAACTTAATCTTAAAATTCTACCACACTAAAAGACAATTTGAACCTTAAGACTATACGAAATAAAGTCCTAAATACTTTTAAACAACAAATACAATAAAGCACATATTTCTTTAACATACTAATGACACAAATTAATACTAACTATAGTCTTTCTTTCAGTTATAGACAGGTGAGAATTTACCTTCATAATTATGCACATAAATTGATTTTGTATTTTGAACTCTATTCGAAATAACAATAGGGTTTAATTTAACATCTTTTGTATAGAAGCAAGAAACTTTCGCATTACATTTGAAAAATAAACCTTTTTCCAAGTTGTTTAAAGTGCAAACTAGCATTTCGTCTATACGTTTTCTAATTTGCAATTTAAGCTATAGAAAATAAAGTTCATTTTTCAATGTCCTCTTACAATTATTACTATAATGTATTAAGTATATGTATTTTATTATATTAAGCATCGTGTGTTTTCATGAAATCATGTGTTTGTTTGTGCACACGGCCACACATCAATCTATACAAAACCAGCTTATCCTGGCGTCGCGTCGCATCATCTTTCCGCACATTTAACGTTCAGTTTATACTGGTTATGTAAAGCTCGATGTGTAGCCGTGTGTACCATTAATTAATCGTCATATTGAAATATTTATATAGATTTTATACTTACAAATATAATCGCGTTTGTTACTCGCAAAGTGTGAAGAATATAAAGTGACATTTTTGTTAAACTTAATTGTATTTGAAAAATGTATTATGACTCTTTTGGAGTTTATAAACCACACAATAAGAATAAAACTAGTTCTTATTCATATGAACTTCATCATATGAGTCATAATGCATTTCATTTATTGAAACGAAGCACCTTCCAGTATTATTTACTTTTAGATATTTAAACATGGTCATTCCATTATGATTCTGTTTAACAATTTCTGATTACATTTTTGAAAGTCGTAACTGACGAATAAATAATTTAACGTATGAGTTAGTACGCAACTTATCAGACATTGTAACACTATATTTTATTAATTAACTTACTGTGAATTCGAAATTGCAATTCCTAGATTCCTATTGCCCGAATATTGAACAAAACGTTACTTAATTTACAGTTGCGCTTAACTATAGATCTGTCACTATGGGTACTTTCCTTAATCAAAAATAAACTATTTCGACTGTTCAATACCATAAAATATTAAAAAAATAATCACACGTTCATTTTATTGATTTCATGACCAACTTAATTTCAATATTTTTCCAGTAAATTTTTAATAAATAAATATGCTGTTTGACGCTAAAAAAACGTGACGTCACAATATACAATCTCCTACAAAATTAACATAGAAAACTCTGCCGTCATCCTCCGACACTGGCAGTATAGTCGACAAGGTCGTTTTGGAGACTCGTTTGTCAAAGAAGCGAAAAGAAAACATAGAAAACAGTCGTTTTTGACAGTTCGAAAAAAGTATTGAATTTGTCTAGTTGGCAAGTACCCAACTCTTTGTACAATAACAGAGACGGCACGATATTTAAGTACAACTTAAAGTTGATTAGCCTTTCAGTATTCAGGCTTTATACTTTCTAATATTTTAATTTACAATTACTGGAATGTGCTTAACTTTGAACATGTTCTACGGCATAACATCACGTAAGTGGGCTTTCATTGCACGCGGGTCGCACCGGTATGGGCCATGTCGACGCGGTTTAGTGACGGCAAACATCCTTTGATCGATTCATCGCTGGACAGTGGACATCTTACATTATAGTCATATAAAGAAACACAAAAACAGTTTATTTGTAACGTTACAGAAAAAAAAAAACAAGAAAAATAGTTTAAAAAAATCAGAAAAATGTATAGTCAAAATCATTTATTTCAATTAGACCAGGAAGGCACTTTTGAACGTTAAAACAAAATATTGAAATATTAAAGAAAAAATCTCAGTTTAGTCCTCTAGTGAAGCTATTTGCTCGTTCCAAAGTGTTGATTCCTATGCAGAAGATCGAGCAAGAAACTCAATAGGTTATTCTTTTTCATTCAGGTTCATAATACAATTCTTGGTTACATTGTTTCGGTTATACGGTGCATATCATTCTTTATGGTCCGGAAAGGCATCATAGAAGGTCTACATTAAATCTAATGTCTATTATTATAACAATAAGCGATTATTAAAAAACAAGAACATTATAAATGTGCGTCGATCAATCTTAGTTAAATTTCTCCTTCTAACTCGTAAATGTCCGATTATGAAAAACATCGTTTATTTCTTCTTTCATACATAAACATTTGAATCAATATTAATGAAATATTGCAGAAAGATAGCTAAAGTGAACCTTGTATTGAAGAAGATAAAGTTCACAATAAAAGTTGGTTTGGTATACCTATATCATTTTGGTGATGGAAGGCATTATGTCTTGGTGTGTGGTTTTCTTGTTGTTTTTGTGCTTCTATAATTATGCGTGTGACGTTCTTTCTTGTGAAAACTAAGGGAAGTCGGGAAATCGATATATCGATAGTCGATTTTATATTTATCGATTAATTACATGACGGGATATCTTTCAGTTTTGGTTATTCATTTTCAATTATTCAAGCAATGAATCGATTAAATTCCTCCATGTTGGTGGTAGTAATCTAACCTTTTTTCTGTTATTTCTTTTGTTTCGACCTTCTTGTTTAAACTCTTCCAGTTACATCTAACCTATTCTTTCCAGCACCTCCTTTTTAAACTATTAACTAAACTAATTTTGATTACACAATACTTGTCTTTTAATATAACTAACTATGAATGACACTAAATCATGATAGACTTTGTTAATAAATAATAACTAAAGTGCATTAGAAAAAAAAACATTCTGTATATATTTAAAAAAAAAAATAACGTCAAAATTAATATCCATAATCAAGTAAACACTCAAAATGATTATTACATATCCATTTGTTTTCAACCAAAAAGTTCTAAATAAAAAAGCATAAAATGAATACATATTTTAAACCACATACAAAACTTCACAATCAAACCTCCGCAATTTCACATCTCCCCCTTATTTCCTATCCCAAAAACTGTCACTCAACCGCGGAACGTCCTGTATATAGAAGCCTACTAACGTGGAACATACCGTAGACGAAAGCGGCGACGTTGCAGAGTGGCGCGGCGGAACAAGCGGCGGCGATGGCGTACCTCGAACTTCTATTGCGATGCGTCACCAGGCGAGGACTACTGCGGGCTGTACTTCATTTCCTCTTTGTATATGAGTATGATGGGGTTAGAGTCGTCGATGTGTTGTTACGAAGACTTGAAGGCAATTCTCAGGTTTGTTGTGTTTGTTTATTATATTATGATGTAGTTGGTTGTGTCTAATTCATGGAGTGAACTGCGTGATTAGAGGATATTTTCGGTTTTCTTTAATTTTGTACTGAAAAGCTGCTAATTATCTGGATTTGTTGTAAAGGTAAGATGCTATGTTTTTATAATATTAACTATTGTGAAACATACTTAAGATCATGTCAACATCTTACCTAAATTAACCAAATATTACGGGTTACTCACATGAATTTACTGAGATAAGCTCTACTAGTCCGTTCATTGTTGTTCATCAGTTAATTGAGAATATTAGCATCGAAATCGAAAATCTTAGTTACAATATGTTGTAATATGACTATATATACTATTTACTATTATGTAATATATATGTATAACTATATTATTTAATAATTACCATTATTTTTTACTCTCTCTCTCTCTCTCTCTCTCTTTGTTGTTAGTTTATTCTCCGTACCTCAGTTTTCGCAGATTTTCTACTTAAACCCTAAGGTTGATTGGTAGAGAATGCCATATGGCATTAAGTTCGCCTTATGTACCATAAACAAATTATGTACATTAAAGAATAAATAAATAAATAAATAAATTTGTTACCCGATTTAAACTCACTGAGATCCAAACCTATGTAACCTAAACGCTAAGCTCTTATTTAACTTATCGTCTATATTCCAGCTGTCACTAGTCTCCTTAGCTCTAATGGAGACACTAATCGACCTCAACTGCGAAGATGTGATGGTAGACCTGGTCTTCAAGCACCTTCTCAACGGCCATCACCTGATGGTAGCCTATAGACACAAGATAGCTGATCCGGAGCCGTATAGAGACGCGGCTATCGCATTCTTGGGACTCTCGCCCAGATGCTGTTCGAGGCCTATGGAGATGGTAAGATTTTTGAGTGATATTATTTTATTATTGTAAACACTATACCTAAGGATAATTCAATGAAATAGTGTAGATGACTAATTTTTATTTTAATGTCCGTCTGGTAGATAATTGTAAAACATTAGACCATATTGTTTAATTTCTCACATTTTTTTTTTAAATATCGCGTGACGTCACTTCTAGGGACGTTTTATACGTAGAAATTATATTTTTGCTCTCACTCTTGAAGTTTGGTTCGTTTTATCAAAGTATTATAATCACAAAATAAAATAAAAAATAGAGAACTAATTATAGTTTTCATTCTCATACCCTTGACCAGTAACGTGTAAGTGAACTAGGAAACTAACTCATAAATTCTTTAACCAAACTTTTCTGGAACCAAGAGCTCTGAATAGAATATCTTAAAGTCTTAAACATTTTTTTGTGGGTAGACGCAGTGTAAACAGTTGCTTATATGTCACATAGGGTACTTTTATCCTTTTGTGACGCGAGCGAAGCCGCGGGTAAAAGCTAGTATATCATAAAATATTTTCCAGACAAAACATTGGATAGACGAGCTAGCAACGAGCGGACGTCGCGTCCTTGATCTGAAGAGTGACAACGAGAGGCGGGTGAATGGAGTCCACGATGATATCGCCATGAACAGTTTGGTACATGAAATCAAAGTCAATTATGGGGTGAGTGCATTTAAATATAGACTCTGTGGCATATTGTGTTAGGCGACGCTAAACTGCTGACTGACTCTGACTGCACTTAAGGCGGTGGTTGGGCAACCAACTGCCGTGCAGCGTGTTGCGGGTTCGATTCCCGCACGAAACAACACTTTGTGTTATCAACAAATTGTTGTTTCGGGTCTGGGTGTCATTGTGTATGTGAACTTGTATGTTTGCAAACACACACGACACAGGAGAAAATTCTAATGTGGCAACGTTCTTTTTTTAAAGGTAACCAATTAGTTATTAAGTTACAGTAAAGATATTGAATGAAAGAGATATTGTGTGGCGTATTATGCAATATATCTACTAGAAATTGCATATTATACAACTATAAAAATCCGCTACATTATATAACTTACAACATATTTCTGTCTGTAGGTCATTGTAGACCTTTCATATCTATAAAACCAAATATCGAACTGACTCGTAACACATTTCAACCATTTGCATTATTTTATATTTTATCTATAATTCTTTCTAGAACCCCAACGACACACTATTCGGCAACTACCACGCCTACATCTGCGATTCACGCTTCGAAATAGTATCCCGCGTACTAGCATGCAGTAACTGGAGCTCACGGTATGACAGCGTCACGCCGCCAAAAAGAGAAACAAACAACAATACAAAAGAAACGAAAGAGATAGACATAGTCTCACCGAAAGAGCAGGACAGCCTTATTTCATGTACGAGCGGATATGAGACAAAAACAAGCGACAGTTCGGAAAAAGAACAGCACAGTTTGACGTCACTGAATGAACAGGAGAATGAAGTTAAGACCGAATTGAATGAACTAAAAGAACATGATAGTTTGACGTCTACGGGGGAGAGTAGTGGGTATGAAAGCTTTAAGTATAAAGAGGGGGAGGGGGATGAGGGATTCGCTGAGGAGTTGTTCCGGAGGAGTTTTGTAAAGAAGGAGGATAATGGGTATGAAGGGGAGGTGCCTTTGATCAGAAGCTGGAGGGCCAGTGCTGAATCAATTATTGGTAAGTTATTTTTACTGTATGTGATATTGTATGTTTATAAACGCACCCACGATACAGGAGAAAATCATAGTGTGAGTTTAAAAAAATAAAAATACTGTTCTCAGAATACCATGAGGTTTAAGCTATGGTGATAAGCTCACCCTTTTTATTATAGTATACTCACTCCCTATTATATGGAACCCGGGCATAACGGCTGAAAAGTCAGTGTACAGTTTAGTGACATTACCCGTTAGGCCAACCACAACTTCGGGTTCGGTTCGGCCCTGTTGGGCCTCATTTCTGATGGCTCTTTAAGGTGCATGGAGATTTTGACACGCCATACCCTCGGGTCTAGTTCTGGTTGGGCGGCGAATTACCCTTGTTTGGCGTCCGCAGAACCGTGCTTAAGGTGGCTGGAAATCATCACATAACCTTTAGGAATAAAAAGGAAGATGTTTTAAAAAACTTAGCTTTAAGTCCGATGGATCCCGAAATAGAGACAAGAGTGTTTTAAAGGACAAATTTTAATGCAGCCATTTGTGTATAATTTTTCACTATTTTTTTTACTCCATACAGGCCCATTACTAGCCAGCCTTCTGAAGAAGACAGCAGTTCTCTTAGAATCTGAAGTGATAGTAAACTGCCGCGTCACGAGTGTAGTCTCCAAGTTGGCGTCACTACCTACTCCTCTGCTGACCTCGCTACTGCTGTGTCCCGGATTTGTATTGCAGCCTAACGTGCCTTCTTTGTTTCAAGTAAGTTTTTTATGGAATAGGAGATTAACGAGCAGACGGATCACCTGATGGTAAGCGATCAGCGCCGCCCATGGACACCTGGAACACATGGGTGCTTACTCTTGAAACCAATCTCAATGTCAATGCAATTTCAGTCCAATAAAACCTCAATAATTATCCAATGTCAAAACTGTACAACCCCTATCGTAGCTGTTAACATAGCATTTAGAGTACGGGATATAAAGCCAAACTCAATACCGTTTAGTTCATTCAATATCCACGCAATACGGATGCAATGGGCGCTAGTGTTGCAACTCAAGAGTACGAAATTTCACAATACCAATGTCGATCGATCGGACTTGGATTCAAGAGTAAGCCCCCAGAGCTGCCACAGGAGCTTTGCCGGCCTTTTAAAACGAAATACTTTACGCTCTCCACAATACGCTCTTTTCTTGAAGGTTTGAAGGTCATATCGATTCGGGAATACCGCCGACGACAGATCATTCCACAGTTTTGCTGTGCGAGGCAGAAAGCATCGTGAGAAGCGTGCAGTAGTAGTTTTGTAGTTATTATTATGTAATGATTACAGCTTTGATTTATCATCCAGTATAAGTGTTTCTGTCGCGGAGAACCTAACGGGTAACTGGGGCTTCGGCTCGACGTGCAGGAGAAGGAACGGGGTGGTTTTTAGTCAGTAAGAGTCTGACACTCCCTTCCGCCTCACCCAGGCGGGAGCAGTAATTCGATGATTATCCCCCCTTAAAAAAAAGTATAAGTGTTTCTGTAACGGGGTTGCCATAATCATAATCTATGTTTTAACATTCTAAGAGTTGTGCCAAAAGTAACATTATAATAATCTTCTGTCGATGTCGTGACTTCGTGAGTCAGTTTTGCTGGGTATAAAAAAGTTTACGATTGTCTTGGTTATATAGATAACATCATTGAACGAATTCAATGATGTTATCTATATATATATATATATATATATATATATATATATATTTACATCCCGCTATCGATTGGACGTCCCATGAAGGCGAAAGTGCATTTAATCTGGCGTCCACCTGCTTGTGGCGTCCGCATACCGGACGCCACTTTTTGGCCTATGCTACTTAGGTCCTTTTGGTCCTGGCTACACGTAGGTTAAAAATCGACAGAGGCCAAAAGATCGGTTCAATGGCTGTTATAGTATTTTGAAAAGTTCCCAAGAAAATCTCAGCGCAGATAGAGCGCTGCTGTAGCGCGTATATCCACAGCTGTATATTTTTGGGATTTTCTGATTACAAGTCCGCGTATTTGGCGTCCTCAAAAAATAACAGCGACGTTGCCAGTTCGCTCATTAATCCGTGGAAAAGTTCATAATATTATTTACCGCATTCAAAAAATATTCATCGTCGTACATTTCGGATGTGTTGCGTATTATTTGGAGTCCGATTTTATTATAATCATGTGATTGCAACTTACGACAACTTATCTGCAACCCTGTTTCAATTTGTAAATGAGTACCTATCAGTGATATTATAATAGATGAGGTATAAAATTAATTCCTTAAGGGATCTTCGAAATAAATACTAAAGTGACAAAATTATATGTCTTACCACAAAAAAGTTAACCAGAGTTTAACTCGTATTAAATGTGTATTTAGATAGTATAGTCTCCGTTATAAATTTTGACGTAATTTTATTAACTTTATCTATTTATGTGGTTAGAAGATGCATCTAACACTGAATAATTAATTAATGTTGTATTGATGAAAATCAATCAACGTTTTTCTTATTTCTAGCCTGGCGTGTTTAAAGATTTGGAATTTATAAATGTTTTTGATTACAAAACATAAACATTCATTAAAGTGATATCCTATTTAACATAACATAACATCACGCCTTTTCCGAAGGAGTAGCAGAGATGACATTACGGCACTTAATGCCACTGTACAATGTAATATCACAGTTTTACTATTTATGTTATGAGTCCCATGTAATAGGGGGTGAGTTTATTGCCATATACCGGGCACACTTCCAGACTCTTGAAAAAACCCAGTAATACTTTACCCAACCCGGGAATGGAACCCGAGACTCTTTGCCAGGCGATCGCACTTGCGACCACTCGGCCAACGAGGCAGTAAAATGATATCCATATTCTTTGTTTTTATTTGCTTAATTAGAATTGGTAACTTCATATCAATAAGCTGCCAATTAAATATTTGATACAACTAATTGTATTCAGCTCTAAAGCTGGTTTCAAAGCTAGGGGATATGGGCAGCGCGGCTGAAGCGCGGGCTTCAACAACAGAGGCATCAGGCAACAATCCAATAGAGGAGTTAATCGAGTGGCCACAACTAGAAGTATTAAATTAGGAATCTTGCCTTAAATGAAATTGAAATTCAATACAATATTTGCGCACAAAGATCAGATTAGGTGCGGTCTTCAGTTACTTAAGGTTTAGATTAAAATAAAAGTGTATCTCATAGATCATAATTTCTAGCGATAAAGTCCTCTACTGGGACCTCTACCTCTATGACAGTCGCGTCGCAATAAAACGATGCTAGAGCTCTCATCATCTCCAAGCGCGAGGCACTTCAGCAGCGCTGCCCAATCCTCTAGCTCTGAAACCAGCCTAAATGAAAGAAGTTTTGAACATATATACTTAATAAAACCATTCTAGTAATAAGATATATTCTTATTATCTTTTCTAATTACGGACGCCCAATAGCTATACGTGGACGTTCAATAGCTATATACGGACGCCCAATAGCTATATACAGACGTTCAATAGCTATATACGGACGTCCAATAGCTATATACGAACGTTCAACAGCAATATACTGACGATCAATAGCTAGGTGATCTAACATGATACCTTTTTTTGAGGGATAAAAAATCATCCAATGCCTTTTGCCGCCGGCCGCCGGCGGCCGCGCTGGTGAGGCAAGTGGAAGTTTCAGAGGAAGTTTCTCTTACTGACTTTTTTTTTAAGCGGGGAAAATCATCGATTGACTGCTCCCGCCTGGGTAAGGCGGGAGGGAGTGTCACTCTTACTGACTAAAAACCACCCCGTTCCTTCTCCTGCACGTCCAGCCGGAGCCCCGGTTACCCGTTAGGTTCTCCGCGACTCCGACTCGGCATCGGCCCTGTTGGGCCCCATCTGTGGTGGTTTTATGGCTCTTTGAGGAGCACGCGGAACGCGACGCGCCGCACGTTCAGGTCTGTTTCTGGTCGGACGGGGAGCCACCCATGCTCGCCGTCCGCAGGCCCGCGCTTACGGTGGCCGGAGATCTTCCCGCGATCCCCGACGCCCGGTGTGTCCTTTGCGATGGCTGGGTTGCGAGGAGGCAGCGCTTCGCTGCCTCATGCGTCCGCCTCCTCCTTAGCTAGTTTGACTGCTTCGCAAAAGGAGGAGACAGCATCCCAGTCCCCCTCGCTCCGCATAATGGTCTGCACTAGGCCCGGACGCGAGAGGTCGCCATCGCCGATCACTTCCCTGAGGGTACGGCGGTGCTCAGCCCACGCAATGCATTCCGCTATAGTGTGTTCCACCGTGTCCTCAGGGCGGTCCTCACAGTGATGACACCCGGACGTTTCCTCCCGCCCCATCAGACACAGGTACCTTCCGACTCTTACTGACTTAAAACCACCCCGTTCCTATTCCTGCACTTCGAGTCGGAGCCCCGGTCACCCTTTAAGTCCTCTGTGGCTCCGTATGGGCATCAGCTCCACCCGTGGTGGTCTGATGGCTCCTTGGGGCGTATGCGGAACGCGACGCGCCGTACGTTCGGGTCTGGTTCTGATCGGGCGGCAAGTCATCCGTGCTCGCCGACCGCAGGCCCGTGCTTACGGTGGACGGAGACCGTTTCGCGATCCCCGACGCCTGGAGTGTCTCTCGTGACGGCTGGAGCGTGAGGAGGCTCGTTCCCTCACGAGCTCTGCCTCCTCCTTAGCTAGCAGGACTGCTTCGCAGAAGGAGGAGACGGCATCCCTGTCTCCCTCACTCTGTACCATGGTCTGAACCAGTGTCGGACGCGAGAGGTCGCTGTCGCCGATCACATTCCTGAGGACACGACGGTGTTCAGCCCACGCAGGGCACACTGCCACCGTATGCTCCACCGTGTCCCCCGGGTGGCTCTCACCATGATGACACCTGAGCGTTTCCTCCCGCCCAATCCGAAGCAGGAACCTACCGAAAATTCCGTGTCCGGTAAGCACCTGCGTCAGGCGGTAGATAAGGACGCCGTAGCGTCTCTGTCTCTCAAGCCACTCCTCAAATCTAACATGACACCTGCTGAGGAAGTACGTGGATGTTCAATAGCTATATACGGACGCCCAATAGCTATATATGGACGTTCAATAGCTATATACGGACGCCCAATAGCTATATACGGACGTTCGATAGCTAAGTGATACCTGCTGAGGAAGAAACTTTCTTCGCGCGCATGGCCATCGTCAGGCTCCGCAAGAGACCCCTGCCATTACCATGTCAATTGTCAGGATCCGCAATCAACGGACCTCCCATTTCCGTGTGTGAGCAGTATAGTGATATAGCTTTTTACTTGATGACCATAGCGTTTGGGTCAACTGAAATTTGCATGACCATTTTTGAATTCCTAACGTAGCCCAGTAGATGGTGCTAGTCCAGCAGTGGACTTAAATAGGCTGATGATGATTAATAACTATATACGGACGCCCAATAACTAGATGATCTTTCACAGTTATAGATGATCTTACATGATGACCGCTGGGGAAGAAACTTTCACTTATTTTACTCTTGCTTACTTTGAAATAAAAATTGAGTTCTGTGTTTCTTTCTTTAGATAAATTTGTAAAACCGGTACGCCGCGCCGATCACATGCGGGCTGAACCGATTTGTATTTATGTATGGAATAGACTAGGCAAACATTTAAAAAATATGTTATTCCTACTGCGGCATCTTCTCATGTAAAAATCTCATAGAAACCTCAATTTTTTGCATCTTGTTACCAATATTATACCAATATCGGGCATTAGTATATGTATTGATAGATTTTACGAATATTGTAATACTGTTAAAACTCTGTCCCAGACGAGTGACAAGAGAGAGGAAAAGAAAGAGACAAGTGAACCCAAAGCTGGCAACGTTGCACTCGCAAATACCATCCACGCTGTGAGGACGTTAATTAGCCGAAGCCATGGTTAAATCACGTTCAATATATCTAGGAGCCCAATTAGTTATCACGATGGTTTGGAGTTCAAAAATGTTGCAGCATGACTGCAAGAAGAATATCGCGAAAAATAAAATTATCGGAAAATGACGTATCTCCTACAAAGCTGGAAATCGAATAACTAAGCAATATTCATCAAGACATATTAAAAATATTAAGGGGAACTGGGGGACGTCATAATGATGCGCGACATGTGTGACGCCAAAAAGATTCCAGGATGTAAATATATATATATATATATATATAAATGAAACCCGTTTTCCGTTGTCACACCATAATTTGAGGACGGCTAGACCGATTTGGCTGATTTTTTTTTTGTTGTGTCAGTTATCGTCAGGAGAAGGTTCTTCAGACAGAAAAAAGTCCTGGAAGTCTTACGGGAATGGGAGAAACGAGATTGCGCGTACGAAGTCGCGAGCAGAAGCTAGTCTAATATAAAAATATAGGTTTTGTAACTTTTAGACATCATTTTTTATCCTTTTTTAGTCCTGTGCCATAGTTTTTTTTTATAGCATAAGCCGGTAAACGAGCTAACGGCTCACCTGATGGTAAGCAATCGGCGTCGCCCATGAACACCTGGTACACCAGAGGCGTTACAAGTGCGTTACCGGCCTTTTGGGGATTAGTAGTTTGAGGATCGGTGGGGATTCAGGAATTGGGGAGATTGGGGAAGGGGAGGGTAATTGGGCCTCCGGTAACCTCACTCACATGACGAAACACAACACAAGCGTTGCTTCACGTCGGTCTTCTGTGAAGCCGTTGGTATCACTCCGGTCGAGCCGGCCCATTCGTGCCGAAGCATGGCTCTCCCACACTTAATTTTATTCACTTTTATACATGTAAGTACCTAATACCTATTATAATTATGTTTTATCTCTTTCCAGATACTAAGTAAACTAAAAGAAGAAGTAGACGAGCTGACGGAAGGTATAGACAACGCGGGCGAGCTGGTGGACAAGGCGCGAGTTTACCTTATACAACGAGAGATGGCGTTAGTGAAGACACGAGGCCCGACAAATGATGATAGTAAGCCACTTTGTATTTTTCTAAAGACTAGGAATGAAAATAATTAAGCAAATTACAATAATAGATACAATGTAACACCCACTTTTCACTATTTATGTTATGAGTCCCATGTAATAGGGGTGAGCCTATTGCCATATACCGGGCACATTTCCAGACTCCGTGCTACTACTGAGAATTTCTAAAAAAAAACACAGTAATACTTTGCCAATCAATCAAATCACACCCCTTGCCCGGCAGTCGCACTTGCGACTTGGCCATCTACTATTTATCTACTTGAGATATACTTTGTATAAAATCTATTGTTATTTATTGCCTACTAACTTGTCCTACAGGTCACGGCCACGACTCACCGTCCCAGAAATCGGACGACTCGCCCTTCCGACGTGTCGAGGCGAAACGTCGCAGTCTCTCCAATAGCATATCCAACATGTTTGGACGGAGATTATCTTGTAAGTTGTCCTATTTTAAATATACATATTTTTCTTGTTGATTGAAGGTTGCAAGCACAAATTTACAGGTTTTTAAAATGACCTTTATTTCTAAAATTAAAGGATATATGAGCAGTAATTCTTAGCTTACCTGTCTATTAAATAAAGACGGTACAAAAAAAATAACTTTTATGGGAACACCCAAACTTACATCTCTGGGTAACAACAGGTGTAATGTGACATAAGTGATCTTATTTTACGTCTACTCAATGTATGCTCATGAAACTCATTCCATTTTCAGCTTCATCGCCCTCCCAGCATCACATGCACAGTCCACAACCCCACACATACGCCAGTCCACAAAAACGACCAGTGTTTACACAGGAATCTTACTGGAACCAATCTATCACACTACGCTCAATACTAAACGCCGTCATACTTGATGAGTGGCTCAAAGAATTAGCTGCACTATGCGAAGAACACGCCCTACGACTTTCAGCCAATCACTATGAAGATGAGAGCTACGTACAAGCCGTGGCCTTATGACTGAGAGCCAAAACCGCTGAAGGTATTTACCTAAAAAGAAATGCCCTCAACGGAAAAACTAATGACACATTCGTCTGAATGCAATTCGCCATAATAACGTTATTTGATAGCAACTATCGATTCTTTAGTCGATTTTACGATTGGTGTTCACTACTTTTCATAATCGACTAATTTTTAAATGTATGTGGGAAGCTATCACAACAGTCCAAGTGTTTTTGAAACATGTGATTTCTAGGTGTTGAGAGTTGCCTTTTACGTATAGCAGGAATTTACAACGTAATGTAAATATTAAAGTAAGGATCGGATTTTATGGATAAGTGACGACATTTGAACGTTAACGATTTTTTCTACAAACATTAATGTTATTTTAGACGTCAATAACAAGCAGTATTTAATATATTAATTATAGTGTAGTTAAATAAAATCTATCAACAATTTTTTAACAAAAATCTTACAAAGTACTAAAAATATTCTTCCCGTAACTAGACGAGCTTTTAACCGCGAGAGAATCGATCGCGTCTTTACAATATTCGACTAAAATCGTTAATGTTCGTGTTTCAAATGTCTTAGGCGAGTTTTTACGAACAAAAATCAATTATGTATTTTAGATTGTACCGCGTGTACACTTTATTTAGTTGTAGCAAGCATCACATACTTAAACTAAGTACCTAACTTTACTAGAATAATTTAGTTGCAATTATTTTTTAAACGTATAAACTGGATTGCCATCAACGTAATTTTGAACTGTGATTTTTGTAATGTTCAAACAAAAATTAAATAAAAAATTTCCTGAATATTTATTGTGAAAATGAAATGGATTCTTTTGTCTGTGTGATTTTTTTTTATTTTTATGGTCTTGATCTATGTTTTCGAGTAGTATCTAATTATATTCTGTTTATAGGCATTGTTTAAAAACTGAGTCGAGTTTCTCGTGGAATAGTTACGTGAGTGAGCCGAAAAACATAATAAATAGTCGTTTAAAAGCAATAGCAATTGTATAGATTTAATATCAACTTTTATGTCAATGCAAAATATCAAAAATATTTCTTTAGTTTTTCATAATATTAGTTGAAAAGTTGGGATTGTGAACAGTGCCTATAAACCAATTTTAATACTAACTTTTCTGATGTTATATTTTATTTGGAAATTAATTATTATTTTAATATTGTTTTACTAACATTGACGTGTTTTTTATTGAAAAATAATTATTATGTAATAATTAGTTATTTTCGTGAAACGATTATTATTTTTATGGTTTTAATTTGTTTATTGTTTGGACTCTTCATACATTTTTTTTATAATTTTTATAGTACCTATATCGCTCAAAATGTTAAGGTGGTTCTACATTTGAGGTGACTGCGACCGTTCTAATGACAGTTCTCAAATGTGCAATAAATCAAATGTAGACTGCCTTTAATTTCGTCCTATTTAATAATATTTGCGAATCGTCCGTGTCCGTCCTAAGGATGAAAATATTTTAATTAAATATTTATCTATTTATATTCTATATCCAAAATTTTATTCGCGCAAAATTTTACAATAACGTGTTTGAATGTTTAAAGCGAAGACGAAATTAAACGAGAAACATTTACTGTGATCATATCGTAAGACTAAATTGCATGAATTCTACTTTTTTCGGAAAACATCGAGCCTTTAGCGGTTTTTGTAACTGCGATATCTTTCATTGGTGTTCAAACCTTTATATAATATTTTATTCATTTTATAATTAATATAAAATACACTATGCAGGTGAAATAAAACGTATTTTATTAGGTCAATTTTATTGTATTAACCTTGCCAGTTTTTTAATCTGTTCCTGACTTGCCATTTGATTGGATATCGTTACATTTTCCGAACCTCAAAGTAAATGCAGTAATATGCACAAAACGTGTATGAAGTGTTATGTTACGTGAGTTTTACATACTTAAAATTATTGATGAATTTTAATAAAGAAATGTGAATAACATACGTTGATTTTTATTCGTATAGAATCTGAACTTTAATTTCTGATATCACCATTTCGCCTTGAGCACGCGCATTTTCAATAGGTTTTTGCCTAATAATAAAATCAGTTAAAAAATGACGATAAAATATACAAAATGTGTGTGGGAGAGCCATGCTTCGACACGAATGGGTCGGCTCGACCCGAGTGATATCACGGCCTAACAGGACTGATGTGAAACAACGCTTGTGTTGTGTTTCGTCGTGTGAGTTAGGTTACCGGAGGCCCTAATACACCCCCTAGCCCCACCCTTCCCCAATCTCTGAATACCCAAAAATCCTCAAATTCCAAAACGCCGGTAACGCACTCGCAACGCCTCTGGTGTTCCAGGTGTCCATGGGTGACGCCGATTGCTTACCATCAGGTGAGCAGACGCTCGATTACCGGCATATACCACAAAAAAAAATGCAATTGAAATCGATGCAAGAGCCACCTCTTTTATTTACAAACGCTAACTAACTCTTAGTGATTGGTGACTTGTAACGAATGCCTCGTTGGTCACGTGTTTTCTCTACTCATACTTCTTCAAGAGACCGCAAGCGCGACTATTTAACAAAGTTTCGGGGCTAATTTCTAGGTTAAGCCTTATAGTTGTACTTCAACTTATTACAGGATTTTAGTGAATCGCGCTATATAAATAATAATATTTTCACAAAAAAACTAATAGTTGCGTTTAGATTTCTTTAGTCGATAAATTAAAACAATGTGGAAGTTTTAGTCGAGTTGATTTTCACAGTATGGAAACCCTATCTCTATGACCACATGTCAAACTTAAAACCAATGTCAAATTAAATGACATTATTTGTTGTGAATGATTGGAGTTTCTTGTTTTTATTAATTAGATTTTTAGGGGAAAAAGCTGAAATTAAAACTAATTTCGGCTAGATTATGTGACATCATAGTGATATTATTAATGCTGATATTTTGAAAGCAATACAATGTCGGACGACGAGGTAATGCGATTTGAAATTACCGACTATGATTTGGATAATGAATTTAATCCAAATAGAAACAGAAGAGCCAAGAAAGAACATCAAATATATGGTAAGTCGTTTAAATTTTTAATATACAAACTAACATACACATGGATATCAACTGATTGAGTAAAAAATTTCCTAAAACCAATCATGTTGTAGTTATACATAGCCTCCAAAACAATAACAACTAGTTAGCTATGTTTGTATTATTAGCTTCGTAAAGTTAAGATAATCTAGTAACAATGTCTTCATTCGTGCAATTTATGAACAGGGTAACTTCAAAGAGAAAAATAATTGATTTGCTAATAATTATGTTGGTATAAATACAAGTTGGATTGTGACAAGATTATATCGATACCTTTGGGTAGAAAAGTCGTATAAACCAAAACCCGACTTTTCAGGAGAGCAAAAAAACGATTTTTTTTTTGACAATAAAATTCATATCTTTTTTGTTTTTAAAGTTATAAAAAAATAATCTATGAGAAAAGTTCTTACAATTTGCAAATGAAACCGTTTAAATCATCAAAACCTATCTATCTTCTTTAGTTTTAAAGTTAGCTTGGATTTACGTCTCTGTAAAAACCAATTCATGGTTAATACACCCCATGAAAATGTAATTTAAAAAAACTGTATAGGTCGTATATCCATTTACGATAAGCTTGTGGTCACATTTATTGTCGTAAAAACCAACATATGTAGTTTTATTTGTATTAAAAACCATTTATATTCATTGTTCAATTAAATTCTGACTAATAACAATCTTGTTACTCTCAGAGTTAGTAGGAACTCAATTAATAAATAAAAATACTCAATAATCCGGTAGTTTCCAACTAGTCAAATTCAATACTTTTATCGAAATGTCAAAAACGATACTTTTCTATGAATTTTGTATGGAGATCGCAACATATGACGTCATAATATTTTTGCGTCAAATAGTATACTTATTTCAAAAAATTAGCTGATAAATTCGAAAATTAAGTATATCGTTAAATATGACTGAAAGTATGATTATTTTCGAATATTTTATTGTACGGAAAAGTCGAAATAATTTATTTTTGACTGAGGAAACTACCCAATTGGTCGATTTAAAAATAAAATAAAACTACCTGAAATACGAAATCAACATTTATTAAGTATTATAACACCTTCTAATCAACATAAAATTTTTAAATTGAAAAATAATTATAACAACTTAAAAGTGACATTAACAAAAAATTACTTAGTCACAAAAAAAACTAAATTATTCAAACTTCTTCGATATTGATGTAATAAGGCATTTAATCGTTTGTAGAATTATGACTGGATCATTTTTTGTACATAATTTAAATGTACATAATTCAATAAACTATTGAATTAAGCCTTTGTACTAAGGCTTACTTACTAAGTATAATTTAAATTATGTTTAGGTAATGCATTTAACACGTAAGGGTGTATAAACCATTTACAATTGACGAATATTTTACGCCCTGAGTTAATATAAATTATGGTCATTACATCACAATAAAACTACAAAAGAAAAACATTTGGCTCTTACATTGAAAATTTCCTTTTTTTAAGAGGCCATGACCGAAAATTTCTGGGTCGTATTAACCATTTTTGTGCGAATTTCGGCATGTCGTATATACAGATCGATAGAGAAAAAAATTCTGAGAAAAATGGTATATATAACTCAATTTGGCCAAAATGGTTTATACGACCTTTCTACCCAAAGGTATCGATATGATGGTGGCTATGAAATACTGTTTCTTTTACTATCATACCAAGTAACTAGCCACCTATTTACTAAAATAGGGATGATAACAGGGTATGGAAATTAAAAATCTAATTAGTCCGTTAGTTAGGTAATGAAAAAATATTAGACACTTTTTTTTTGTTTTGTCGTACATTAAAATGATACTTAGCTAAAACGAATCAAAGTTTAGGAGTGGGGGCTAAAACGTCATTTCTACGTATAAAATGTACATAGAAGTGACATCTCGAGACATTTTAAATCAATATGTCATCGAAAGTATTAATTTCTGTAAACAAAAAAAAAATGTGTATGTAATGTTTTAAAATAGTCTACCAGACGGAGATTAAAATTAAATTAGTATCTACCCTATTAGAGTGATCCGAGAAACTCTACTTACTTCGCAACACTTTTTCGTCTACAGGAGTGTGGGCTAAAGACAGTGATGAGGACGACAATGAAGATAATATCAGACAGAGATCTCGTAAGCCCAAGGATTTCAGTGCACCCATCGGATTTGTGGCTGGAGGAGTGCAACAAGCTGGCAAGAAGAAAGAAGAGTCTAAAGGTTTGTTCTTATTACCACACATAACATCACACCTTTTTATTCCCGAAGGCAGAAGTGCAAGTGAAGTGCAGGCATTACAGCACTTAGTGCCACTGTACAATGTAACCCCCACTTTTCACTATTTATGTTACGAGTCCCATGTAATAGGGGGTATGCCTATTGCCATATACCGGGCACAATTCCAGATTCCGTGCTTCTGCTGAGAATATCCTCATTACCAAAGAATTAATAATAAGGAGACAAGTACACATTACATCTATTTGATTACTTACTTATTCTAAATCCCTGAGAAAACACCGGTGTTATCTCTCCATTCACTCCATTATAGACCTTATTCATAGTAGTTAGAGACTATTTTTGTATGAACAAAGGAGTTAAAATATATAAGAAAACAAGTCCATAATATGTAAAGGACTGATGGCATTTTATGTACAGGCTCACTTCACTTTAACCCTTTGAGTACCGTCATTATAGACACAATTAAAGGACTATAGATTGCCATCACCGGTGTCCTCGCGGTGTTTGACAGTTTAATGGTCCTTTTTTGTTAACTGCATTCGCCAGCATTGACTGAATGAAATTCATCAAAGACGAATGAAAAACATTTTTAAATTCTATGTATGTACCTCCTATATGAATTGAAAAAAAAAAATCCTGGATGTCTTCAAGGCCCGAGTGAATAGGTTGCTTATGGGTTGACATGCTCCATTGTAAACCATATCATCACTTACCACTAGGCGAGATAGTGGCCAAACGTCAGCCCATCAAATATTAAAAAAATAACTGTAAATGTAATCCCTTTTACAGAGATAGAATCATCAGAAGCGTCCACTTCAAGGCCAAAGTTTGCTGACAGCTCGGATGAAGAAGAACAAAGCGCACCTGATGCTAGTGAAACTGCTGGTATACGGAGACAGGGACAGGGCATGCGACCAGCGAACCTAGGAGGCAATGTCGGCACTTGGGAGAAGCATACTAAAGGTATAGGAGCTAAGCTGTTGTTGAAGGTCAGTAGTTCTTGCTCTATAATAATAAATATCAAATAGGTATCTTTCATGTTACAGTGACTTTTATACTATAACAATTTCAAAATGTTCAACCTAACATGTTTGGCAAAATTACTATTGTCTAATAGGGTAGTTATCTAAATTTTATTTTAATGTCCGTCTGGTATATTAATTTAAAACATTACACACGTATTTTGTCTTTGCTCACAAAATTAAATACTTTCGACGATAATGATCAACCATGTATTGTTTCCAGATGGGTTACCAACCTGGCATGGGGTTGGGTAAAGACCTACAGGGTATCTCCGCTCCCGTGGAGGCTACGGTGAGAAGAGGAAGGGGAGCTATTGGTGCTTATGGACCTGAGAAAGCTGCGGTAAGGATAATTCATTTCCTTACCAGATTTATAACAAAGGAAAATTGTATTGTGCTACCCAATTCTTGAAATTCAATCAATTAAAGAATGCGAACGTTGCGCAACGTGTCGCGGATTTGATTCTCACATGGAGTAAATGTTTTTAAACACTTTGTAAAACAGGAAAAAGTCCAAGTTACAAAAGGCTATTACTTTATAACTAGGTCATTCATTTTTATTTGTATCCCAAAAATCCTAATTTAGGCTTAACACTAAATCATATACTAATTACAATATTTCACACAAAGTATATGTCAAGTAGATAAATAGGTAACTGCCTCGTTGGCCGAGTGGTCGCAAGTGCAACTGCCGGGCAAGGGGTCTCGGGTCCGATTCCCGGGATGGACAAAGTATTACTGGGTTTTAAAAAAAATCTCAGTAGTAGCTCGGAGTCTGGAAATGTGTCCGGTATATGGCAATAGGCTCACCCCCTATTACATGGGACCCATAACATAAATAGTGATAAGTGGGCGTCACTTCTGTGTGCACTTCTGCCTACCCCTTCGGGGATTAAAGGCGTGATGTTATGTTATGTTATGTAATGTAATTACAATATCTTTTGTAGCAAAAAGCCAAAAAGGAAGAAGAGCTTCGTCGGCAGAAGGAGAAAGAAGATGAAAAAGGTCCGAAGGAGAAGAATTACAACTGGAAGAAGTCGCACAAGGGACGCTACTTCTACCGGGACGCGGCAGATGTTATACAAGAGGGTAAACCTTCGATGCATACTGTTACCAGGTATTTAGAATTAGACGATTGTCGTTGAATAAAGTTTTGTAGTTTAGCGGTCTGGAGGCTCGAGGTCAATGGAGCGCACAGTTTTGGGTCCTCAATAGCTTTCTATCAACGTAGATACGATGGGAGAATGTAACCTTTGTCGCTCAATCAGATTCTTTAAAATATACATAGTTCTCCATGATGTATCACTCGTAATGAGTAAGGAGGTGAGCAAAAAAACGCTCCTAGAGTTCAATATGGTATGTTTAACACTAAGATTTTTTATTTTATTTTGTGAGTGTATTTATAATCATAGCTATAGCTATAGCATCCATAATACTCACATATATGAAACACCCAATAGAAGACTCGAAGCAATAATTTGGGGATCACACAGACTTGTTCTTTTTTATTCAGTAAACGAGCAGACGAATCACCTGATGGTAAGCAAGCCGCCGCCCATGGACCGGACAAGTGCGTTACCGGCCATTTGGGGATTTATTTGAGGATTCGGGGATTGGAGAGGGGAATAACTAGGCCTCCGAATGAATTCGCAACACGCTATGCAGCATCCAGTAATAGCCACTGCGCCATTGCTGTAGTGCCATTGCATAGTGTGTTATAACATGAACGAATTGGGTAGTTTCCTGGGTCAAAAATAAATTATTTTGATTTTTCAATCCAATTAAATATTGAAAAATAGTTACACTTTCATTCATTGATTTGCCGATATACTTAATTTTCGATTTATTCTTGCATTTTCTTCAGATATAAGTGTGCTATTTGACGCGAAAATATGATGACGTCATAAGCTAGTATTTCGTACAAAATTCATAGAACAGTATCGTTTTTGACGTTTCGATAAAAGTATTGAATTTGACTAGTTGTCAACTACCGTATTGTCCCACAGCAACGAGTTGTCCCGCGTGCCCGTGATCGACATGACGGGCAAGGAGAAGCGCGTGCTGAGCGGGTACCACGCGCTGCGCGCCGCCGCGCCGCGCTTCGAGCACGAGCCGCGCCGCCACTGCCACTACTTCGCCGCGCCACAACTCGCGCACAACCTCATGCTCATGGTGGACTGCTGCGAACAGGTCCTCGACAGTTTTCAAATATTTTTACTTCATCATAGAGTAGAATGCAATGCAGTTGTGATGCATCTTTCCTCTTTTCACGGAAACTATGATATATATTGATACTAGCGGACCCGACAGACGTTGTCCTGCATATAATATAATAATAGGTATAGATAAAAAACCTAGGCAGATGGCGCTGCAGTCGCACGCCATCTGCCGGGCTGATTTGTATATTTGAAAAGCAGCTGTCCTTAATTACAAAAAAAAACATCTAAAAACAATCTCCTTCAATTCCACAGGACATAATTCAAAACGCTCGCGAGTTGCAAGCGGCTGAAGACGAGATAGTAGTTCTGGAGAGAGACCTGGAGGACTGCAACACTAAGCTGCAGGAACAGGACAAAGTCATCAACAAGGTGCAAGGGATACTGCAACGAGTCGAGATGCTGAACAAACCTGATGTGTCGTTAGAGAGGGCTCATGATGTTCTGGCTGACTTGAAGGTTTGTTTATAACGTTCAACGGCAGAAATTAAACAATCAATCTTAATCCAGAATCTATTGATCGAGTTAATTTCTTAGCAGACACTACATAGAACGAATGTTTAAAAGTCTTTTATTAATTTCGGCCATAAATACTCAAAAGTTAAACTTTAAACGATTTTCAACTTTAAATTGAACACGTTGGAATAGGGATGATGATAGGGTATGACAATTAAAAATGTAATTAGTCCGTCAGTTAGGTAATGAAAACATTATTATACACGTATTTTTTTATTTTGTTGTATAATAAAATCATACTTAGATATAACGAATCAAAGTTTAGGAGTGGGGGCTAAAACGTCATTTCTACGTATAAAATGTACATAGAAGTGACGTCACGCGACATTTCAAATCAATATATCGTCAAAACTATTCGTTTCCGTAAGAAAATAAAAAATACGTGTATAATGTTTTTAATTGATCTACCAGACGGACATTAAAATACAAATTAGTCATCTACCCTATTCTAGTTTGATGTGAAATCTGAGATCTTAGTACGACATTGTTTTACATTTAAAGTTGTCGAAACGAGACTATTCCCCGAATACTCGAACACTTTTAAGTCGCGCTTAAGTATAGTTCTGTCTCTACAATTTCTTTGTAAAATGAAAGAGATGGCACGATATTTAAGTACAACTTCAAATTGAGTAGCCTTTCGGAATTCAGACGTATGTTTACCATTCTAATTAGTTGGTTCATTGGCTTGGTTAGTTTTTTTTGATCCGGCCAATCAGTGCCTTTATCCAAACGCCACTTTAGCGCTTGTTTACCGAGAGAGTAGAAAACTAAATGTATGGGGATGATACCGACAAGTGTCAAAATTTACGTCAATTCCATATAATTTAGTTTTCTACTCTACAAGTAGACAAGCGCTACATGGTATTTGGTTACAGCTGCTGAACGCTAAACGCGGTTTAGTTTCGATTACTTTTAACGTAAAATAAATTCGTTAAAAGCCGTCTTTACTAACAGTTGCCCAATACTTTGCAATCTTACCCATTACTATTACCTTGTCACATACCAAAGTCATTAACTCGTCGAGTACCGGTTTTATAGACACAATTAAAGAACAATAGGTCGCGGTCACCGGTGACCGCTTGGTGTTTGACAGTTTAATACGGTCTTACGAAAATACATAGAACACACAACCAAAGCGTCACTTAAAATCTTAGATATCTTAAAACTAAACAAAATCCCTTTTTCCCAGGAAACATACCCAGTAGAATACGACATGTTTGGGCTGGGTACTATAGCGGGTAACATAGTGAGTCCACTGCTGAGCTCCCTGCTGGCCCCCTGGGAGCCGCTGCAGGCGCCCGACGAGCACATCCCGACCTTCCTGAAGTGGAGGAACTTACTCACCGAGGAGGCCTACAACAGCTTGCTCTGGCAACACTTCGTGCCGCAACTTACTACGGCTGCCGAGTGAGTTTATATTTACGTTTTATGAATTTATTTTTAATTTGCCTGTCTCGGTAGCCGAGTGGTCGCGAGTGCGACTGCCGGACAAGGGGTCTCGGAATCGATTCCTGGGGCGGACAAAATATTACTGAGTTTTTAACAAATCTCAGTAGTAGCACGGAGTCTGGAATGGTGCCCGGTATATGGCAATAGGCTCACCCCCTATTACATGGGACTCATTACATAAATAGTGAAAAGTGGGTGTTACATTGTACAGTGGCATTAAGTGCCGTAATGTGCACCTCTGCCTACCTCTTCGGGGATAAAAAGGCGTGATGTTATGTTATGTGATGTTATTTCTAATTTATGTTTACAATTCACAAAGATACACAACAACTATCATGAGACATACTAAATTAACAAAAAATCGCGGATAACATAGTGAATATACTGAGAAGAAAAGTAGGCTGCGCGACATCGCCGCGCCCGCGCACGCTGCTCATGAGGAAGAGCTTCTCTGTGGCTCGAAACTGTTGAAGCTTTTCTAGGTATAATCACATGAGGAACACGCGATTTAATGATTTAAACCATTATAACTTTGTAACTTAGAGGTGTAAAATGTATTTTTTTTAAAAAGCATCCATAACTTTGACTTTATACTCCATCAGATCATGGAACCCCCGCACCCCTACTCCAATGCTCCGCGCGGTACAAGCGTGGCAGAACGCCAGCCCCGCCTGGGTGACACGCGCGTGTGTATCACGCGTCGTGGTACCACGCCTGCTAGCCGCCGTGCGGGCGTGGGATCCCACGCATGATACTCAACCGCTGCACCAATGGGTGCTGCCGTGGCATGACTTGGCTGGTATGTATTGAAGGAGAGACTATTTATAGTTATTAAGTGTAATTTTATATGATTAACAGCATTATTGCAATTTGCATTACTGCAATCTTATTGATTGTTAGCTATTTCATAGATAATTTGATAAATTGATCTGACAGATAGTCCATCCAAAAGTGGTTAAGGCCTGTGAAACCAGTCGTGCACCCGTATTGTAATTATTTATTGATCCTTTTCCTTTTGCAAAAAATATTTGTTGATAAATGAGTTCATTGAGGTGCCTAAATACTGTATTCACTAAGTGTGAAAACAGATTTTATGAAATCTAGTAATAGTAACCGTCATAGTAAAATTTTGCAATCTTCATGAGTTCCTTGTTCCCTGTAAGGTAAACTTTGACTTGTATTTTGGTTGTCAACAGCTTAATTTGTTGTCTTTATTTCTTATCTATAAATTGGAATGAATAACTATTTTGTTTGTACAAGCAGCACACTTATTGATCATGACTGTACTCTGTGTGTAGGCGAGGCCCTGGCGACGTCGGTGTACCCGCTGATCCGGTCCCGGCTGGCGAGCGCGCTGGCGGGCTGGCACCCGGCGGACGGGTCCGCGCGCGGCCTGCTGCAGGCCTGGACGCGCGCCTGGGGGCCCGCCCTCACCAACATGCTGCACCAGCACATCGTGCCCAAGCTGGACCACTGCCTCACTCACGCACCGCTCGAACTTGTTGGGAGGGAGAACAGTACGTATTTTTGTATTTATTATTGAACTCGTGGTTCGAGTCAGCTGAAATTGTAGTTTAATTCGGCCAAATCAATCACAACTTTGGTTGCCCTTTTATATTAAGTTAGTCTAGTAATTTTATTTTTAGAGGAAAAATTATTAATGTTTTTTTGAAAAAACTTTACTAATCTGTCTGGCGCATATCATTTTTTTTAAACGTTGCCCCACTAGGATTTTCTCCTGTGTCGTGGGTGCGTTTACAAACATTCAATTTCAAAAACACAATGACACCTAGTAGTAGGGGAGCCCACGATGCTAAATTTGGATTTACTTGAGCGTCGTTGGGACCTACTGGATTTTGAAGATATGCTGATAGAAATAAGAAATGGTTTAGTGACAATTTCTTCCACCGGTGGGGGGAGGGGGAATCCACAGATCTTTAAAATGGTTAAGCGTAACTTTTGTTCTAGTGGTCGAGCGTGTCAGATATTGATAGTGTACATACTCCATGTGTATTTAATAATAAAAATCTCTTAATCTACCAGTTTGCATGGTGGGGTTGAATGTTCTGGAGAGTACAAACGAGAACCCTTCAAAGTCCCCCCTCTCTTGCAAATCAAGTTGGAATGGGCAGATTTTTTAAACGCTCTTCCTTTAGCATGGTATTAACCTACCTTCCCTTAATCTGACGAAACTGACTTTATTTAGTCAGACCCCTTTTTAATTTTTAGTCCCCCCCTTCTAATCAGATCGGATATATGGTGGGTATATTCATCATGACACTAGGTTTTCCCCATATGTTAATCTGACGCGCTCGAGTAACTACCGAAATCCCTTCATGGGCTCCCCTACTACAGACCCGACTCCGTTGTGCCGTCGCCATTCGGTTTTGACTGCACGGTTGGTTAGGTTAGGTTATAAAAAAAAGGATAACGTGCCGATTTTTTCATTTTGCTTTTGTGAAGTGGTGAGTTGTGAAGCAGTTAAGTTTACTATATAGTTAGTATACTATATAGTTATAACTATTCAATTCACCACTTCACAAAAGTATGTATTGTATGTCCAGCGGCGTGGCTGTGGTGCGTGGAGTGGATGGAGCTGGTGGGCGCGCCGACGGTGGCGGCCCTCGCGGCGCGCGCGCTGCTGCCGCGCTGGCTGGCCGCGCTCGCCGCCTGGCTCAACACCAACCCGCCGCACGCCACTGTACTCGCCTCCTACACTGACTTCAAGGTCATTTGTTTGTATTTTATTGGAGATTAAGGTTCAAACGAGCATGCTAAGGAGTTTTTAGTACGTTCTCTTTTTGGGGGCTAAGGAAATTTGAGGATTTGGGGATAGAAAGAAGGGGGAGAGGATTACGGATTTAACTTTTATTATTCTAACTGTACAAATAAGGCCAGATAGCTTATATTTCTGAGCGTTATTGTACGACAAACGATGCAGCAATCGTTATGCAATCAACTGCCTATGACCCCTGAGATAGCTCGAAATTAGTCAAGTGACGTCAAATACATGAATCATCCAAACAACATACCTAATTTAATGTCTCTATGTTTTTAATTATAATATTTATAAGACTAAATCTTATAATTTAGAATGAAATAAAACTAATGTGTTGCTTTGTAAAATTAAGAGACGACATTTAATGTTTTGTTCTTCCATAAATTCTTTAACGCAAAAGTCATATATTGACGTTTAAAAATTAGAAAAAACCAAAGATTATTTGACAAAGTAATCAATTAAAAAATTAAAAAAACCTTTTTCTTTACATAGATATTCATAAAATAAAACAACAACGAAACTCAAAACCAATATATTTCCAATCCAACAGAAAATGTTTCCTGAAGAAGTCTTGAAGGAACCAGCGGTGCGGGACGCGTTCAGAAAGGCTTTAGACATGATGAATAGGAGCGCAGACATCGACGCCGTGGAACCACCACCTCCACCTCGGTTCACGATGCCAGAACCTAAGGAAACTTCGAGAATAGCCGACGTTATTGCTTCAAGTGCCCCCACAAAGAGTTTCTCAGAGTTATTAGAAACAAGATGTATAGAAAAAGGGATAACTTTCGTCCCTATAGCTGGTAAAACTAGGGAAGGGAGACCTATATATAAGATCGGTGAGCTCCAGTGCTACGTCATACGTAATGTTATCATGTTTTCCGATGATAACGGGAGGATCTTTAGCCCTATCAGTATGGAGAAACTGTTGAATATGGTTGAGTAAAATGGAAATAAAATAATTTAATTTAGTTTTTTGGTTTCATTTTTTATCGTATTTTTGAAATAGGGTAGATGCCTAATATTTGGGTTTTCTATCTTATAGGTAAAATATTCAGTAATGAATGATATTTGAATGAATAATGAGGTCTCCATGTTTAACCATGAAGTGGTTTGTAAATTCGGTAAACCGTTATTAGATTTTTCAGTTTCCAAAATTCTCATTAACGAAGTAAATATGAAAACATCTGCTTGCCTGTTTAATATCGCGTGTTTATCATCAAGAGTCTGTTACAACTTACTGATGAGTTTTATGTTTCATATAAGGTAGAGGTTTGCTGTAATCACCACTCTTGGTATCTTGCTGTAATCACCACGCTTGGTAACTTGATGTAATCACCACGCTTGGTAACTTGCTGTAATCACCACACTTGGTAACTTGCTGTAATCACCAGGCTTGGTAACTTGCTGTAATCACCAGGCTTGGTGACTTGCTGTAATCATTAGGCTTGGTAACTTGCTGTAATCACCAGGCTTGGTAACTTGCTGTAATCACCACGCTTGGTTATTTGCTATAATCACCACCCTTGATAACTTGCTGTAATCACCACGATTGATAACTTGCTGTAATCACCACGATTGATAACTTGCTGTAATCACCACGCTTGGTAACGTTTTTGGAGATTGCAGTTTAACATTATATGTATATGTCTAGTAGACCCTGAAGCTCAGAGCACACCTAACGAGCACGGCTTAATCATGACTCCGGCACGGCGTTTTTTTCTTTAGAAACTATACAAAAAGGTTGTTAGTGTGCCGACGGCGCGCTTACAGCTTTGTATTGGCATTATGAAATATGTCATACGAAACACGATTTAAAGTTCATATTTAAATGACAAATACATTGCTGGGTTGTAGATGTGCCGGAGCCGTGTTTGTTAGGTGTGCGATAACATCTAGTCGGGTATATGATACCCGCGGGAAGAGTCGGGGTTGTTAACTGGTGACAATTATATATTTTTTTCTGCCGTCAATACACGGCGTAACAGACAGATGTGACGTCATTACTTATGTATATTTGTTAGGCGTCAATTTGTCTGTAATCAATTTATATTGTTGCCAAGATTATATCTCAGTGTTGGCACGATTTTGAATCCTATTGTCAACGCCAAAGGTTGTTGTTCTGTTGCGTCATTTCTTTATTGGCTTATTGACAAGTTCCGTGTTTTGGTAATGATCTTCTTTTTGATATAAATGAATGTACGTCTACATCTAAATTAGAAAGTATCTAAATTATATAAATACCTAGCGGACCCAACAGACGTTGTCCAACATCTCCACTTGAATGTATAAACAAAAAATCATTCAAAGTAGTTCAGCTGTTTAAATAACCTAAACATCGACTGCAGCGCCATCTGCCGGGCTGATTTGTGAATCTAAACCATTCTCAGATCCCCTTGAACACACAAAAAAATTCATCAAAATCGTCTAGTCGTTTGAGAGAAGTTCAGTGACATAAACACTCACAGAAGAATTATATATATAAAGATTGGGTACTTTCCTTAATCCAAAATAAATTATTTCGACTGTTCAATACAAAAAAAAAATATGGAAAAATAATCACACATTCATTAATTGATTTTATTACCAAATTAATTTTAGTATTTATTCCAGTAATTTTTTAAGAAATAAGTATGGTGTTTGACGTTTAAAAACGTGACGTCACAATACACAATCTCGTACAAAATTAATAGAAAACTGTCCTTTTTGACAGTTCGAAAAAGGTATTGAATTTGAGTAAGTAGTTGGCAAGTACCCAAATAATATCACTACATTATTCGGGTACTTGCCTTAGAGATTGCACTCAATCTCTAACTTATTTGCCAAGTGGAGAGATTAATCGTAAACCGTCTTATGAAGGTGAGGCCTTCCAGCAGTGGATTGTCACGAAGTCATGGGCTGAGGCCTGAGGGTACACACACCTAGTACAAGTAGCGTCACTTATTTTTAACACGTTCGGTGCCACCGACTCGCCCGGAGAGTCCACGTAAATATTCCAGCGCCGTAGACTCGCCCGTCGAGTTCAATGTGTTTGCTATTTTTTTCCAAAATACATGTGTATTTTCTGGTTAAAATGATACTGAAGACTAAATATACCCTAATCTAAAGAATTACGTGGTGGGCCGGGTGTGCAGACCCAGTTTATAGTTGAGTCGGTGGCACCGAACGTGTTAATAGAATAATTTTTAATTGTCGTAACATTGGAGAATCTCATTGGACAAGAGGGCTTAAAAAATAAAAGAAAAGCATTATAGTCATGAAATATTTAATAAAATATCGTGCAAGGACAACACAATTACATGCGTGCATGCAAACTAAACTACAAACTAATTTTCTACATTACTTATAGTTACTTGGACTGACAAATCAAAGGAAATTGTGACAGTTACATTTTATAATAGGGTCGAAAATCCATTGAAAACAATAACAGATTGAAGTAGTTTGACGTTTCGTAGCCTCTGCCATCTAGTTTCAGTCCATGTAACTATAAAAATTCTACAATGCAAACTATAACTACAGGCTAACTACATAGGTATTATATTTGAATATCAAGTAAAATAATATGGTACTACGAATTAATAGGTACGTATGTTGAATGAACACAAAATATTGTTAGTACAATGACTTAGTTATACAGGGTGGAATTAACAGTTCGTCGCTAAATTAAAATAATGCATCAAATAAACAAATACAATAAGATTGTAGAATATTCAAGAAATTTTGTTAAACTTTTGCTTTAACCCTTGCTTATCGTAACTGCTCGATCAGGTAACTCGATTAGTTCAAAACCACACTAGGATCTCATATTCATGAAATCATGATCAGTATGTGCGACTACCGACGTGATCTGCGTCGCGCAGTCAACTCGTGCTAACAAGCTGCTCATGAGCTGACTAAGGGCCCCCGAAATGGCTTGAAATTAGTCGAGATACCTCGTTGAACGGTTAAGTAAGTAAATCGTAGAAAATTAATTTAGTATCAGAAGATTTAATTTGGCGACAAAATGTTCAAGCCACCTTCGTTATAAAGTACTGCCAAAGATAAGCACTTAGCCAAGTGTAATTTATAAGTAAATGTTAGTATTCTGCTAGATAGTAGTATCTAAAATTGCTAGGAATGAATTTAGCTAAGATACCTGCTTCCTCATTTAAATAACCAATTTCTCGTAAATAAACTTACATTATATTGTGGGAGTCGCCAAACCTAGTCCTATAGTTTGCAATAAACAATACAATTCATAATTATTACAATTAGTTCCTGCTGATACCCACGTCAAGTCTTATCGTGGTTTAAATTGAAAGAGAAATCAGGTACGCTGTATTCACTGTCTATTAAGAATTGTGAATAGCTTATTAACAAGGAAATTCTTACAAAAACATTCCTAGCTCTTGTTAGTTCTACAAACAACTGTTGATACTGTTACACATTCTAATTTCAAGCATTTTCATGCTTTGGTATAGTTACTTCAATTGGGATCATGACAGCGTATGAAAATTAAAAATCTAATTAGTCCGTCAGTTAGGTAGGTAATGAAAAAATATTAGACACGTTTTTTTTTTATTTTGTCGTACAATAAAACAATACTTAGATAAAACGAATCAAAGCATAGGAGTGGGGGCTAAAACGTCATTTCTACGTATAAAATGTACATAGAAGTGACGTCACGCGACATTCCAATCAATATATCGTCGAAAGTATTCGTTTGTGTAAGAAAATAAAAAATATGTGTCTAATGATTTAAAATAATCTACCAGACGGACATTAATAAAAATTAGGCATCTACCCTATTGAGCACTGATCACTTAGTAGCATGTGTCGGGATGGTAAAAATTAGCACGCTCATTTCAGGCATGTTTGCGATCGACAGGCATTCGACTTTTGAACACTTTTGAGCATCTATACATATAATAAAATGGTGGGAAAGTCAAAACTGTACTTTGAATTTGTATCTTAATTTGCAATCGATATCGATACTAAAAATATAGTTTTTAAAATTTTTGTCTGTTTGTCTGTTTGTATTACCGGGCTAAACTCAACAAGTACTGGATGGATTTACTTCAAATTTTGCATGAATATTGCTTAGAGTCTGGGTCAACATATAGGCTGCATAATATCACGCTATTACCCACGAGGGAGCCGTGAAGAACTATCCAAAGTGACTAGTTGCGGGCACAGCTAAGTACTCAATATAACGCCTTTTAGCATGTTATTTAGAGAATGTGTAACGGTACCTTTATGTATGACATAGTTAGTAACACGCATAAGTAGAGTGCGATTACATAAATGTGACAGAGTAATAATATCGGCACATATTGTTCAATATTATATTATGATATATTATAATGACCTTGAGCCTTGTTAGCGCAGTAATATAGCTATTACAGATGTCAACTTGTACTGGTTACTTAGTATGCAAATGAATATAGATTCACGTTTGATTTCATTAAAGCCCATTATTCTTTTATTTAGTTTGAGAGTACCAGTACCTATAGATTGACGTCTTAATTAGTCTTTGTATTTGCTTCAAGAAATAAGTTATTGAAGATAATATTTTCAAAAAAGTTAGTTTTATTAGTTTTTAAATTAAATCAGGTAGCTAAAGTGTTGCCAGGTGGGTATATTTTTGGCAAGAATGTTTTTTCAAAATTTGTGACTAGTTACAAATAGTAGTTTAGTTTTTAAAAGTAATAAATTCGTTATTTTACCCTTTACCTTAAGTTAAGTTTCAGCGTTTCGTTTCGTGGCCTATAAACAGCCATGGCACTCAAAAAAATTAGTAAAACTTATAAAAAATTAAAAAGTACTGAATATATAATCGTTTAGATTACGATGATTAAAATTCTTTGCTTTAAGTTATGTGGTAAAATTAAGTTTTAATTGTTTTACGTTGTTGAAGATATTTTGTAAATTTAACGCGTTTGCTGTATCCTAATCTTTTTTAATGTGACTCGACAAACATTTCGGGATTATAACCATAAAATTTATTGAGCGTCAAGTAGGTAGGGACACTCGGTACTCAAATATCTTTATACATACATATACAAAACTTTTTCGTTGCTGAGTGACTGATAGATAACGCACAGCCGAAACTAGCATAAAACTAGGAAACTTAAACTTGGCATGTAAGTATTTTCATAGGGGAGTCTAGGGCATCACTAAGAGTGAATTTTCTTGAATACTCACGGCAACCACCTATTTGTGCGTATGAAGTCGTTGGCAGAAACCTAGTATTAGATATTATTGTACCTAGATGTAACTAATATACCCAAATATCAGTACAAACAAATATATTTGAGTACCCTCAGTTGACGCAAACAACTAGGCCATTCTGTAAGATGTCAATTCGAATTTTGAACTGTCGAAGTGAGCTCAATCGCGGTGCGCCATGGCATTGGTTGAAAGAATAATCTCGACCAATCACAGGCGAGAATGTCATTGAGCTTTCTTACACACTTTTACTCGCACAGAATAGCCTAGATGTACCTACCTAATTAGTAGGTTACTAATTTTCAATCAGGACAATCAGAAAACGCGTTAAATTCCATGAAATTAAATCATGCCATGTTGGCTTTGGTACCGGTAGGCACGATAGGTTTGCACACCATTGGCCAAACCCAGCATGAAGTTGCAAATAGCGAGAGAATAGTTTATAGGAATGATGACCAGACAATATCGAGTCCAGATCAGCCCCGTAGCGGAGAGAGAAGCCGACTGACTGACGGACACCTTGTCCAGAGGTCGGGTGTAAGCGTCCAGCGAAGCTGCTACCAGAGCCTGCAAACATCGCCAGGATAGTGTTAAATAGATTAAACCAAGATTAAGAATAGTGCTCATGGAGATGGCGTTGCGTTGACGCAAAGTTTCCGGTCTCAATTTTTGTAGAGTTTACAGTTAGCCAAGTTATGAGGGCAGGTAAAAATAAAGATAGATTAGTGATTAATAGTGATCTTGATCTTATGTCAAAAGTCAACTAGTCTGACTTACGGTAAAATGGGGTGAATAGGGTTTGAACGGCGAAAAGGGACTGAAGAGGGGTGAATCGATACTATGAAGAATTTCCTTTCACCCCTCTTCTGCCCCTATTCACCTCTCGATCCCTATTCACCCCATTTTACGTTACTATATCTATCCTGCATTTTTGTTTTCTCTTTTTTGTTTTAAAACGTTACCTTACACTAGGATTTTCTCCTGTGTCGTGACTGCGTTTACAAACATACAAGTTCACATACACATGACAACTAGACCCGGAACAACAATCTGTAGATCACACAAAGAGTTATTCCGTGCGGGAATCGATTGCGCGGCAGCCAGTTGCCTAACCACCACACTTAATTTTTTATCTAACCATCTTTCGTTTTACCCTGTATCCATATTAAGGCTTCTATTTAAAATTTGCATCAACGTTTACCTCTCAATCTAAAGCACTATCCTTCTTCATCCCTTTAACACACAACACACACACAAAATTAATATAGATAGCTTATGGTATCAATTTGTTAGGTCGGTGCCCATTTATCTAATAAGATACCCCCATACAATTTTCTACGGTTTGTAGGTACCTAAGTGCGCTTTAATAATGCCACAATTAGTTTCTTGAGTTCTTAGGTACTTACTAATATATCTACCAACAAACCTGGCCATGTCCAACATGGAAAAGTATTTAGGTACATTTACATAAATATTTTTTTTTACTATTTCAAGCAGACGTCACAATAAAACCTTATTATTAAGTTATAGATAGATGTACACCTCTAAACCCACTCAGGTGTGATAATACAGTACCTGTCCATAATTCAAACTAAGACAATATGTTTTTAAAGATTGTAGCGGGTTACAAAATAATTTATTTGATCATACCATGCAACGTGCAACGTGCAGTAGGCATTAAAACGAAGCCTGAAAACATGCATGCTATAGACTCATGCAATCATAGGTGTATTTAGCTACAGTAGGTAACTATAGTCAGCACCATTATTTGATATGCAGGTACGAAAAGACTAAATCCGTTCAGAGGGCTCGTACACAAAACTGCGATGCGACGTCGCATTAAAAATGTGCGAGCTCCCTCTACGCATCGCAAGAACTTGCGAATTGATTTGCATCGCGCATCATAATCTTATCATCCCAAAGTCTTAGTTTCTTTTTTCTTCATCTCCTAAGCAATAACAGAAGTGCACACTTTTAAGATCCATGTGACGACTTATTTTTTAATTGAAAATACGTTTAGTACGGTTGATGGTCGTCGAAGGAATGGTCGCCCTGGAAGACGCCTTGTCGCACGAAATCGCATCGTAGCAATTCGCATCGCATCGTAATTTTTTGCGTTGCGAATTCACATCGCAAGTTTTGTGTACGAGCCCAGAGACAGCTATTGATACTTACTTAATTTTTAACCAAACTATGTTTTATAACCTTTGCTCGGTTCAACCAGGCTATTCTATAGGTAAGATATTAATTTGGACTCTCGAATCAAGCTCGATCACATTCTTGGCCATCATTGGTCGAGACTATGCTCACAACCAATAACGTGGCGGACCGCGATCGACCTCACTTAGGGAGTTCAAATTGTCATCTTACAGAAGAGCCTAGCAGTGGGTAGTCAAAGAATGGCTACTGTGTCTGTATGTACCTACGCAATCTTTAATATATTTGTAGCTCATAGCTGCATACCAAATAATTGTGCTGATACATCATCAGAAAATACTTACGTGGGTGCTACAAACGGAGCGACATCCTCCACAATAATTTTGGCTACAAATTACAAAAAGAAAAATGGTAGGTATCTATGACAAAACAAAAGAGGAGGAGACTGATTTGTTGCATTCCAATAACGTTTAGTTAGCGGCTTCGCACATTAGTCGCGGAAGACTTTTTTTAAGGGGGAAAATCATCGAATGACTGCTCCCGCCTGGGTGAGGCGGGAGGGAGTGTCAGACTGTTACTGACAAAAAACGACACCGTTCCTTGTTCTGCACTTCGAGCCGGAGCCCCGGTAACCCGTTAGGTTCTCTTAACGGGTTACCGAGGCTACGGTTCAGTTAAGAGTACGAGTAGGAGCGGGTTGGTTTTTAGTCAATAAAAGTTTGACACTATCTTGCCTCAAGCAAGGTGGGTAAAGTCATTAGATGATTTCGCGCCTTCAAAAAAGAAAATACGCAGTGTCGTGAACAAATGCGTGTGAACATGTGCGACGCCCCTAAGGTGAGGAAGTACCTCACCTTAGGGGTAAGTAAGTAACGTATACAAATGTATGTACCGACGTATATTAGGTGTATATTAGCTATTTGTATTTAATAGCTTTATTGAGGGCAAATATGAGGTACCTTGGTACCCAGGTAAGTGTATAATCATAATAATAGGCAAGTTACTAAATAAGATAGGTTCTACAATGACGAAAAAAAAAACACAAGGTAAAAAAACGTGTATTGCAACGTAAATCAATAAAATCTAGGTACATATTTTTATGAAATAGATACCTACTGTGAGCGTAAAAATACATATTATAGGTATAATAAAAGGACTGACAACTGAGTCAGTCTTTTACTTTAGCAAAATGTTTCCAAAAAAAACAGTATAAAGCACATTTTTATTGTTAGTATAAGTACCTATACCTAGTAGCCGTACCTACTAAACACAATAGAAAATAAAGCCACAAAGCTTTGTTGTAAAATATGTTTGGTTACCACCAAACAAAGATACCTACTTAAATCTATATACATAGGTATAAATGAATTGTTGTTCATCAGTCTTGCAGTCTCGCTGAATTTCCAAAACGGCTGGGCCGATTTGGCCAATTTTGGTCTTAAGTAAAACATTTATGGAAGTTCAGGGAAGATATGACCCAGTCAGGAGACTGAGTATGATAAAAATATCGATTGACACAGTACAAAGTACGCCGGGTCAGCTGGTACTAAAATAATACTTTATTTCCCTTTTTTCTCCTTTGCTTTCTCCAATTCTTGATTATAAATATACCATCTGCTCAACTGGTAAAAACTTGTCGTAGCAACAAATAAATTGATACAACATAGAGGATAGTTTTTTGGTGTGATTATCGTACACCATCGTGCCCAAATGACACCGGTGACGCCAAGACTGAGGCACTGACGGACAGATATTGTTTCAGGCGGTCTGGTTAAGTCACCAATGCCAGCTAATACTAGAGTCTGAAAGTAATAAGAAGCTTATATTTGTATTCTTAGAAATCGGATCTTCTTTTTTATGGGATACAAGGCAAATGAACAGACGGATCTCCTGATGGACCGCCCATGGACATCACAACATCAGATCAGTTATAGGCGTTGCCGGTCTTTTGGAACGGAGTACATTCTTTTCATGAAGGTCGTATCGGTCGTGCCTCTTCTGGACAACTGTTAAAATTACTTGCATCAAGTTCTGTGACTCTTCAGGTATGGTATGGGTAGGTACTGTTCTAATTGTAGTCTGCTCTTGGCGTCCTGGCGTTAATAATGAAAATCTAATGGGGACAATGCCCAGAATTTCTTATTTCTATCAGCTAGGTTCTAGTGGATATTCCAAAGTTTACTTACGAATTTGCCAAGCGGTGCCCAAAAGAATATAGTCTTAGGACCTAAAACGAAGAAATTCGATCTGTGTACCTAATTGTATCTACTCGCAAACAAAACCGTTGGGTAAAGAATTACCTTAAATAAAGTCTACCTACCTATAGGATGGTTCCACAACGGCAATAAAGAGTTTGGCACTAATGGCTCTATGGTACTAATAATTTTCTTGTATAGCCGTGACATTTTTTGTTTTTTATTAGGTATTTATTTAAGATGAATACCTATCATTCATCATTTTATCACGATAATTAATTTATCAAAAAAATGGTAACTCTGCTTACAACATTGACTGTTGTTGATGATTGACATAATTTCATAGACTTTTTTACTTTTCGGTTATTGTCTCTTCACGTCGGAGAGTATTTAAGAAAAAAGTTTTAGTACCTACTGACTTAGGCACATTTTCTATAAAGAGTACTGAGTGGGTATTTTCCCTCTTATAACCAATTCTATATACCGACGGTTGAAAGGCTAATTGATCTAAGCGACATTTTTTGTGATATTGTTAAATATCTACATCACGGCGAAGGAAAATTCGCTGATTTCGAATATGTATTTAACTCAATTTCGCAAAAAAATGTCGCTTAGATCAATAGCCTTTCAACCGTTGAATTACAATTCTAAAACGACACTGCAAAGCACAACGAAACTAATACTAGTAAGCGACGAACGGCTTTCTAGAGAACACTTTATTGACGATTTACTTCTGGCATCTACTTCGCCCGCATTGTCGGGATAAAAATTACTTACATGTGTTATTTCAGATGAATCTATCAATATATTCTATATATATTTAGCTGCTAACACAGTGTAAATAAACGCATTTTCTTTCTGTCTTTTTTCTTTAGCTCTATACCGTACATCCAAATCAACTCAATCGTTTTTTTAGGCATACTCAGTTTTGGTAGATACTGTCAATATTATCACTAATCCAATACCTAGGATCTCCACTCCATCAATGGATGCAAAAGTGAACCCAAAACATTGCATTGAGGCACACGGTATTTGAATAGTCGACTGTCGACACCTTCTTTAATATATCTGTGGTCGACACCGTAATCGATAAAAATGTTGCACCGAAACAAGCAGCGTGCATGTTCTGTGTCAGCTGGCATAACATAACATAACATCACGCCTTTTATCTCCGAAGGGGTAGGCGGAGGTGCACATTATGCCACTGTACAATGTAACACCCACTTTTCACTATTTTATTATGAGTCCCATGTAATAGGGGGTGAGCCTATTGCCATATTGTCAGCTGGCAATATTGCACAATTATGTCTACCATCTAATTATCTATTACGGAAAAAAATTTTATTACCAAATCTGAAATATGTATGAGTATGTACATTCAACTGTCTTCTATCTGTAAGTAGGTATTCGTACTGGAGTCTTCCGATTCTATTTCCTTATCAGGTACAATCCAGACATCAAGTCTCAAGTTTAGGAATTTATTGATTGTAGAAGCATGTCTTAAGCCACCAACATAAGGTCCTGTCTTGCACATGCTGAACTGGTCAACAACTTGTATCCATCAGTATTAATAGAATAACACATCTGGACATATCTCTTGTTTTTGGTGTGAAATAAAGTTTTTTCTTTCTTTCTTCTCTTTTTATCAAACACGAAGAATCGCATAATCCCAAAGTACGTTTTCTATCAAATTTCTTTGTTCCATTTTTAACTTCATCGTATTAATATAAAGTCCAAAATCCAATTGTAGATATCCACATGTTATATTCCCAATCACAATTGGGTAAAAATAGGTACATTACCACTCCATTATGTATGTGCATTGTATATACTTGTGTATACTTATTAAGAGTTACACTCATGTATTGTTACACAAATTGGACGAGATAACGCGTAATTAAGTGCCTTTATCAGTAATTTTGATAGTTCAAGGGCCGTAGTATTGCCGTATCAAAATATTCAGCGCCAAACACGCATTTCATAAAACAGCATAATTAATGCAGCCTTTTAGTTTTAATAAGTATACTTAACCTAAATGAGATTGACAAGAGAAGTAGTTAAATCTTTCACCAGTAAGTTGTCTTATTCAATGAGTAAAACAAATCAAGTTTCGCGCAGATAAAACGAATATTGTTTCGTGACGTAAATTCTATACTGCAAGTAGCATTGAAATAACAAATACGGTTATAAAACTAATCTAAGGACACTATTTCATTAGGAAACCATGATTGCACAAACAGTAACAGTGGCGCCATTGTCCGCCATCTTGGAATCTGTGTTAAAGGGAAAGACCGAAATGATAATCAGACTTGATTTGGTCGTCGTCGTTTTACGGCTACACATCGAGCTTTACATAACCAGTGTAAACTGAACGGTATATGTGCGGAAAGATGATGCGACGCGACACCAGTGTAAACTGGTTTTGTATAGATTCATGTGTGGCCGTGTGTAGTGTGTACTGACACCAAGTGACGTACACAATTTATTGTTTGCTCTACACTTGGGAACGCAACCAAGGGAGCCACTAGCGTTATTTTTTCATTTTATCGAATCCTCTATAACTCAAAAAGAACCTTTTACAACCAAATGCTATAATTTTTAAGGTAGGTAAATAAATTGTCTTAACGACATGTGTTACCAATTAATAAAATACTTGTATGTACCAGAAAATTTATATCAAGAAATTAAACAAGATAAAACGCTATTGGCTCCGTTTCTTTGCTCTCGAGTGTAGTTGTATGACCATAATGTCCTAATAAAATAAACCCCTTAGAATTTACACTTAACACTAAGTTAGTAAAGACGACAGAAACAAATTAGTAATAAGAAAGTAAATAGAAACAAGAAATATTATGAAATATATATTTCCATACTCCAAAAGTAAAAGGTTTTACAAAAATAGACAAAAATCATTTACAAAATATATGATTTAATAACGCCATGTTACAACATAGGACAGTGATACAACAATACTAACTTTGTTTGGTTAACATCAACCACATTTCGTTTTATATCACAGTTAAGAAAATGGTTTAATCAAACTCTAGCACCTATACATCTTCATTTAGATAAGGTAACAGACAGTATGTATTTTGTCACAGAGCAAAACGTTACTAGATTCTATTAAAAATTGGCAACACCATTTTGGATTCTTACGCTGTAACAAATAATTTTGGGCGTAATTTTTCTTTTTCATTGTGGCGGATCCAGAAAATTAGAGGGCATGGGCTTATAAAATAATGCGAGCTTTTTCATCAATTAAATCGTATACCAAAATCGTTAGCAGAACATTCAATTTGTTTTATAAAAATCATGCAACTAACAGGCAGTGTCTTCCCAAAGCCATTTTTCAAAGTCCCGCCTAAACCTGTATCCGCCATCGACTGTAACACCATCTAGTGGCACAAGAATCAACCTTTTTTTTAGTTTTTTTTTACGCATCTAGCTATAATGCAGTCACAAAATAGTTACAGAATTTAAGGCCCGATTCGAAATTTGAAAATATAATGTATAATGGTTGTTAAGTAACTTCTCTCAAGTTACATTATTTAAATGTAACTGTTACAAGTCGCCAACCATTTTGAACGTAACGATTTTTACTACTGCATTCTGTAACTGCTTAAACATTACTGCAAAAATCTTATACAACCACATTTATATTAAAATTGTGCTTACTATCTTTAATCGTAATCTAAAAATCAATAATCTTATTCTACAATCTACAATCCCCCTACTAAAATATAATCAATAAATAATTTTATGATAGTCATTAATACCCATCTCTATAAGTGCAATTGCACTGCTATTATTAACAATAAAAAATTGTCAATGTTTTAGAAGACTATCATAGAATAAAAAGCATTCATTTATTCACTTAGAAACTAGGATTACTATTCAAGCTACAGGTTAAAAGTAACATCCCGTAACTATCGACCAAACCAAATTCCTAAAGTGATTTTGTTTCTACAAATATATGGAAACAGATTAAATAATCACTGTTCTTCTTTCTGTGCTCCTTTTTGTGCTTCCAATTCTGAGTGGTGCTTGTAAGCTCTGATTAATTGGTACGAACTCGTTAACGCTACAAACACATTTACAGCAAAAAGACTGTAGTTTTTAGGTATTATAACTAAAGAGTATCGTGACCAGACCAAGCCCGTGGCCGCTAGGGACGCGGACTGGCGGATAGACAAGTTCTCGACTGGCCGTGTCAAGTCACCCAACCCAGCTATCACCAAACCCTGAAAGTGATAATGAAGTGATGAGTCAAGGCCATTCACTTTGTTGTGAATATAACTGACTTCTGTTTTAAACAGTTTCTTGGACCACTTGATACATAGTGGCCAAATTTTAACAATACAATGCAATTTAAACCTTATTGCAATATAATAAAGTCACATTATGGTTTGTTTTATGATTTGCATGTTATATTTTCCCATTTTAGGTAATTAGTTTTTATGGAGGTGACTTTATGTCTCCAATTTAATGTGTGTTTACTATGTAAGTATTAGTTTCACACATAATCATGCTCCAATAAGAAGTCAGTTATATTCAGACGGACCAATAACCAAATGAATGAAGTATTAGAATGAATACATTTTCACAATCACAAAAGAGGTTAAATTAGAAGTAAGTAAGAAACCTCATGAAGTACAATGGAACAAGTTATCAACACCGAACATAATACATTATGCAATAAATCCTTATTATACAGGTGGTTTATTGAAGTATTATTAGGTAGTTATAATCCTGTTATTAACCTTTTGAACGCCAGAGCAAAAACGCATGAACTTGCCCTCAACGCCAGGCCACAAATTCACCGCAAATACCTACGAAAAAAAAAGGGATTCCAAAACTTCATCGATAATCAATTTTATTTTCATTTTCGTCTTTAATTTCGAAATATAATGTCCTTATAACATTGAAATTTAATTCAACATTACATTTCTTCCTATTAAAGTAATAGTTATACACTATTTACAGACTTGTATAATGCCGTAATAACAGATATGAGACTACAATATATTTAAATATAATAACTGTAGGTACAACACTATTCTTGATCTGCTGTCTTCATATTGTGACCATGGCGTGGACGGTCCGCCATTTTAATAACTACTTCGCTTCCGAAATAAGGATGTGGCAACGTAATATCTCGTTTATCGATGTTCTAGTACAATATTATTTTATAATAAATGAAACACGTTTTTTAAATCAGATTTATAATTCCGAATGTAACAGGTACTTAAAAATATATGATTGAAATAGGTTAAGAAGGTAAATAAAAACTATGAAAAAATAGAAAATTTTAATAAATGTCAGTATGTAAGTACTATGTATACATGTTTTTAAATATTAAGTTCTATAAACCTGGCATAAAAAGTAACAAATTAAAACAATTAACGATTATATATATTATCAATTACCAATCAGTCTTATACTAATAAATCTTTTGAATAATAGAACAAAATTATAGATTCTGTTTCCGAAAATTCTTCGTCATCTGAGACTCCTTCTAATATGCGAAGAAGTTCTTCCGTAGTCATTAAATTCCCACTCATTATAATAGTCACTTAATATAAATCTTGAACTCGATATCACAAGTAAATTAATCATAAATATTATTCATTCACTTCACTAATTTCTGGTCGCCGCGCTTGTGACGTCACGATATTGTCGTCTAGTCGTGACCATGGCGTACAGGGTACTGATAATTCGGGTTGCGTTAGGGATGCGCTTGAGTTGGGATTAGTGAATATCGAAATTCGACCCAACCAAATTTTATTTTTGACTATGTAGCTTATTGAATGATTTTTAAGACTGGTTTTATAAAATTAATGCTGCTTTATCCTAGTACCAAATTATACCTAAAATATATATTCCAGAGGAAAGTTTCGAATCGATCTTTGATTTGAAATAATGATATTATCCAACATGCGCTACATCACTAGCGGTCACGCAGTTATGACTCTGGCGTGTGAGGACATTCTTTTTTCAGAGTTTATTTCTTTCTTTTTAACGTAAAATTTCTCAATATTTATAATGCAATTTAATTAGTTTTATGGAAATAAATAAATTTTGGACCTTCTATTTTACAGGTATATAAATAAATAGGCATTAAAGTAATGTTTAAATAGTTTATTTCGTGTTTTAATGTACCGCTGTTTTTGTCACATATTTGTGTCGTTGGCGCTCAGGGACAGTTTTCGCTTGTCACGTATTTGTGACCCTGGCGCTCAAAAGGTTAATAAACCACCCTATACATTCACAGTAAAAAAAAACAATTATCATGAATGCTTGTTGATTAAATATTTATTTTTTAGAATTGCAGTTCACCTTGCAATACTAGGCCAACATTTTCCTGGTTTATTTATCATAGGCCTTGTTGTTACCTCTTTTGATTATGTACCTGTGAGTCTGACTGGTAAATTTAACTCATAACATACTATTTCTCTTATTTTCTTAAAAGATTTAGGAAAATTGTAGGTCAAGTCTACCTGTTATCATAATTATTAAACCTAGTAATTTATGAGACCCATAGCCATATTTTAAAACCCTTAAAATAAATGTCATAATGTCTTTGCATGCATTCAAACTATGATTTCACAATGTTATAAGTCTTATCATGTTATCTGTGAAAACATGCATGAACTTGGATATTATCTATGGCAATAAATTTTTCTTTTATCTATCAACTGTCTAGTCTAGAGCCAATGTTGTTAAAAAATTAGTTGCAACTTTATGTAATCATTTTGTTTTTATTATTTTTGATAAACTTGTTAAAATCAAAGTGTGCCAAAATGAAAATTTTGTCATGCAAATGTATAAATAAGTAATTAATGCACATAATAGATTTTCATTGTAATGAGGAAATTAATTCATTGGAACGGATAAAACATGTTTAGACTTAACATTAAACCTCTAATTGTTCACTTTTCTTATTTTCTAAATAAGTACCTAAACATTTTCATTTGGTAGTTGTTTGTTTTTTTTGCTAAATGCTAATATTAAGGGACAGCAATTAGCAAACCTGGTCAATATTCCTATCATTTATATTAAAATTGATATATCTGCGCAACAAATTTGCCCTTACGCAAGGTCTTTTCAGTATAAATAGTATGACCTTGATTCTACGTCCGCATTACTTACCCATTTGCATGCAGGCGCCCAGAAGAATATTGTTTTTGGTCCTGAAATTAAAAAACCCAGTGTAAACAAACCTCTTATTACATCAAATAGATGTTATAGATCATATTCATAATTACCAGCTGGATGTTCCCACATTGGACGCATGGCACCAGGGACAAATCTGTCCGCAACGCCGACAATCATCTTGTATACTTTTGACATTTTTGCGGAATTTTCAATTTAAGATAAAGGTCAAAATGTTCCACGTAGGACACGGGACGGCCGAAATTGGAAAGGGAGATAGTTACGGTGTTACTTTGGTTAACTAAATTTACATGGCACCACCAATAACAGCAGCCAACTAAGGCAACGTAGTGCTCTAAAAATGTTCGTCCGTTCCGTTTGATAAGATAACATGAACGTCAGGGAGTGTCAAACAAAATTACAACGTCAAAGTCAGCGTAAACACAACTGTCATTTTAACCAAACAATGTGACCAATGTGGAATGGAAATGCCCTTAGAGTAGGTATGTATCCTGCTGAGTGTATGAGTACTACTTTTTCAGGTCATTAAGTGGAGTTATAGTGCGAATAATATTAATCAAGAATACAATTTTATTTTTTCAAAATTATTTACGGAATGATGCATTTTTTACTCTATAAGTAAACGTTGCGTTCAGAATATTTTTATGTAAATTCATAGATATTGTCTCCTAGGCTCCACGAAATTATTAATTATTAAAACCAACTAGGCACCATTATTACGAAAACACAGACTAGGTATGTTTTGTAATGATGAAAAATATTTATAAATTCGTAACATATTATTTTTGTTTGTATTAAATATGAACGCAACTTATTTTTTTTTTACAAACAAACATGGGTGCGGATGTGCGTGTGATAATATGTGTCAACGCTCAAGAATTTCTGTTTCTTTGTTTATTTTAACTTGATCTTATTTTAATATTCTACTTCTTTGAACTTTTGTTTATATTAAGTGTTGTGGACGTCTACTGACTTATGTTTTGTGTGGTTTAAATTTCGTTACTAATATGGGTACGAGCACAATGGGAAGCGATTTGCATTCTGATAAGCAGGACAAATTGCTCAAGCTGCAAGCTCGAAAGAAGGAATTAGAGCAGCTCCTGGCAGCAAAAAACGAGGAGCTATATAAATTATGTGTTCAAGAAGTGCAGTTAACTGGCATTATGCCCCCAGAAGCGCCCCTAAGCCCCGAAGTGCCTCAAAGAGAAAGATTAGGAAGTGTCAAAAGTGTTGATAGGTCAACAGACGGTGCGGACGTACAAGATGGGTCTGATAACTCATCGAGACGCCTCAGAGCCGCCACAGGTGACCGTTCGATGGAGACAGACGCAAACTTGCGTAAAAATCTATCTCACAGATTATCTACACCATCGATATCGGGTATTTCAACTAAAAGCGCACATTCAAGACATGTTCGACGTCCTGAAACTAGTTGTTCTAACTTTTTTCCTTCACCTCCACAAGAGAGGAACACAGATACATTTTCTATACATACTTCTCATACATACCCAGCACTGGCTGGTCGACATGAAGCAATGAATGAGAACCTTCAGAACGACATGCAACCAGGCACTATGTACAGACACCATACCATGACAACTGACTATATGAACAAAATTTACTATAACAATACTCCAGAGGCTCATAATGTATCTAAATTACGAGAAACTCATTTCAGTTCTAGCCATCCCGATATAACTACACATTATACTCATGGAAGTATAGCACCACAACCAGTACAAAATGGGATGCGCAACACACCACTACTATACCAGTATGCATCACATTTGAAAGCCCAGAGCCAACACTTGACAGGATTAGCTCACCAGCATCAATGCAGCAATCTAAACGCCGCACAGATGGTGCTCGGAGAAATACTTTACAGAGAACCCAGACTTACCATTTAACCTCACACAGTGAATATAACCAGTTGCACTTAGAAAATATGAAGCATGAACCACCAATGCTTGTGTATCAGCATCGATCACAGCCTGATATACAGGAACAGCACCATCTGCCCATAGAAAGAACTGTAGTAGTACCAAACACACTTCCTCTACGAGAACATAATGCTATCAAACATCCTATGCACATGCAGCTTCAAGTGTCCACTGATGACTATATGAGAGAAGACAGACGACACTACCCAGACCAGTTGACCCCAGTTAGTACAAAATCTATAATTATGATCCAATGGGCATGAAGTTCTCGCCACTGTCGCAGGCAGACATGAAAGTTAAAGAGAAACAGTGGTATGAGACATCATTGGACTCCCCAACGAAACCTGAAGCACCTCTTCTGAAAAAGAGCTCTAGCTTAAAGCGGACTTCAAGTGTTGGGAACTCGCAGGCTTATGAAATCATGATCTCCACTGGCCGACACTCTGCCATGCAAAGTCCTAATCAAATTCCACAAAGTCCACCAGTTTTATCTCCTGGAGCAGTTTCTTTAGAATCTCCAAAGAACCTTACAGTGATTGAACAAGGGAAATGTATACCATACAGAGAAGAGACTAAACCTTTTGAAATGTCTGATTTTTACAAATATTCTACAAAGTTCAGACAAAATAATGTTCAAAAAAGTGCCCCAAATAATCCAGGGCCAAGTTTAAATTCAGGGTATAACAAGTTGCCTATGGAGTTGCCACAATATGCTCAAGACCATTGGCATGGACAAACAAATTGAATATTTTTCTAAATAATGTGTAAATTGTAATGTTAGACTAATATCTATTAACTTATTCGACTGGAATTGGTGTGAGAATTTATAATAGTTTTATAAAACTTAGCTCATAATATGGTACTTATAACTGTTATCTTCATATTTAAAGTGGGAAAATAATGTCTGTTTGTTGGAATTAATCATTAATATTGTGTGAAACACAAACAAAAGCGAGAAAAAATAAAATAAACTATATAGATCTATTTTACTAGATTATTGTGATGAAATGACAATGATGACGGACCCAGAATTTACAATATTGATAAGATTATCGCTGTGATAACAATGTGCAAATTGTTCATATGTATTGTGACAATAATGACACTGCATAATAAATCATGTGGTGTTTTGACATCTGAATGTTATATTTGTAGAAATATGAGAATCGTGACTAACTATGATCCTGATCTCGTTTGATTGCCGTTTGACTTAGTTACAAGTACAAGCCCTTAGTATTACCACTTGTTGCAATTTGCCGTAATTTTTAAGTATTTTCATTGCTTTGCCCACCGCTTCTAGGTTACAAACTCAAATTTCATTTAACATGGCCGCTTTTGTGATAATAACTACTTAGGAATAATAATTTCAAGATTAAATTTTCTGTGTAAATGTTAAAAAAGTGGAATTTGAAATTTAAACCTTGAAAATTTTTGATGATGATGTTGATCAATGCATAAGATAATAATTGTTAACTGTTTTTCTATACACTTAAAGACTTATTAACTTGCCAAGCAATATTTAGACTTATTGCCAATGTCTTCGTCCAGTAACAAAAACTATTTGGTAGCTAATTTCACTAAAACATTTGTAAATATAATTTAGTATTTAGTATAGTGTTTAGCAAGTCAACAGTGAGAGCACTGATCATTTTAAAAATATTTTTATAAAGTGCCTATGCGAGCATCTTGTGCATATAGCACACTCTATGTAGATCTTATATAAAATAAAGTTTTATAGCAAATATTGTATTTTATTTTATTCTGGTAATTTTGTAAACTGGCCCAGGTACTAGGCTTTTCTCCCGTGTCATGGCATAGGTATGAAATAACAATTTTGCAGTTCTATGCGGGTATCGAACTCAACACGTTGCACACCAACCGGCGACTTTGGTTAAGTGGCCGGTTCCGCCAACCGTGCAGTCAAATTCAAATTGTTACAGAAAATGAATAAATGATATTACGATGTTAAAACATAAATAAGATGTATGCCAAGATCGTTAGCTATTTTATTATTATCATGGCGACATAATAGTTGGAATCTGAATTACGTATGGAATTTACAAAAGGATTAAGAAAGTGAACAAGAATTCTTATAAGAATGTGATGGTGTGTCCATTCTATATCTCTACATTCCGCGCTACTCGTTTGCATTCTATGAAGCGCGGGCGACGCGTTTATGGATGACAAATTTTTCGGGTGGAGTTCGTTAGATGCTCGCACCTATATTGACATTTTTGTTAATTTAAAAACTACAATTTTTAACCCGTCGAGCGTCCTTATGAGCACCCGGTGGGTCATAAGAAAAAATGCTCCATGCTGCTTTCTCTTTTATAAAATCTATTATTAATCTTTTGTTTTTATTTTGACTGTATTTGTTTTATTTCTATTGTAATTATCCTTGTTTTCGTGTGCCAATGGCCAAATAAATGCATTTTCTTGCATGCATAAGGATAAGGAAATGCATAAGGAACACGAACGCTCAACGGGTTAAAAGCAATACCTACCTAATTGTAAAATATGTAGGTACCTGACCTAGATATATTTAGGTTTTCGAATTAATGTGGAGTCTAAGATTGTAGGTAGTGTAAAAAATAAACCAATAGATGATTTTGTAATACAGTTTATTGAAGCATAATAAATTATTATTACAAGTGATGAGAGGAGTTAACCCTTGACCATAAGCCTCTAAGGAACAAATAAAACAAAACGACACTAATAAAATAATCAAAATAAGTACAAAACTAAGAAAATATTAGCGAGCAATGTGTTCTAGGAACTTCTACACGTGGTGTCCGGATTTCTTCAGCTTTTCTAGCAGACTGTGCAAAGATCTTTTGCCAGGATTAAATCCGCCATTCAGGTAATCGTCGTCGTTGCCTGAAATTAGTAGTAAATAGTTATAACTAGGTACAAAGAGAAGTTGTCTTATCTAAGTAGGTACCTAAAGTTATCTTTAGTAATTTATTACCTACGTAGACAAAATACCTAGGTAGTTAGATCATCGACGTCTTACCCACTAGGGTACACCTGGTACTAACCAAAGGCGTAGCTAGCGCCGTATCTGCCGTATCAATTAGATGGGGCCCCCAGACTATGGGAGCCCGTGTGTAAGCAAAAATATAAAAACTTCTCAATTTATATTTTATTTCAGTAATCACAAAATGCATGCGTTCAAAGGTTGGCAGAAATCATGAAATAGAAAAATCTATTCCATGGCAGAAACTTTGGAAAAACTGAAGTAGGTAACGTACCTAATTATTGTCCGATAATTTGGGCCGAGGAGGTACCTATGTATGTATGGTATGTAAAAAAAACTGAGAAATTTTTACCTTTCATAAGGGTCATTTCCTCAAACAAATTTTTATACGGGGCCCCTCCAAGATACGCTACGCCATTGCCACTGCCTGGTACCTAACTATGCCGTAAAAATATTTTCAAAGGTTTCAATTGGTCTTCGTATTTAAGTCTTGTTTTTGTTAGGTAGCCTGACTAACGCCTAGGAGACCTAAGTGACTGTTTTCCAATACTTACCGGCTCCATTAAGTTGTCCATTGATGCACCCTTCGTCCCACATGTTGACACATCGCTTGCCAGGGTTGAAGCCGCCGTTCAAATAGTTGTCATCATTGCCTGTAACATATAAAAAGATGGAGTCGCGGAGAACTTAACGGGTTGCCGGGGCTCTGGCTTGAAGGGCAGGAACGGGGTGGTTTTTAGTCAGTAAGAGTCTGACCAGAGAAATACTTCTTTATTATATCTGTGAGTCTGACACTCTCTCTCCTGGGTGAGGCGGGAGATTCGATGATTTTCCTCCCTTAAAAAAAACATAAAAAGACAGATAAGCTGAAAAATTGACAAAATCTTTCGTACTGTATCTGGGCTATCGGCTGGCGTACACCGTGTCACACCGGGTTATATTTCCATACTGAAAATTTCTTTGCATGGCTCACAAATTTTTGTGCGTGTAAGTTTTTTTATGGGATAAGCCGGTAAACTTTCTGACGGTTCACCTTATGATAAGCAATCGGCGTCGCCCATAGACACCTGGAATACCAGAGGCTTTACTAAATGCGTTACTTTTGGGCCTTTTCGGGATTAGGAAAATGCGGAAAATGGGGAATAAAAACATTTGAGGATATTAGTGAGATTGAGAAGGGGAGGGGGGAGGTAATAAGGCCTCCGGTAACCTCACTCAAACGACGAAACAAAACACAAGCGTTGTTTCATGTCAGTTTTCAGTGAGGCTGTGGTATCATTCTGTTCCAGCTGGCCCATTCGTGCCACGACCGAAACATGGCTCTTATTATCTATGTGTTTGTAAACGCACCTGCGATACCTACAGATGGACACGTTAGTACCTACGTGGTAATATTAATATGTGAATCTTGTAGTGCACCCTGGCCTCGTTAATTTAGGTAGGTAGGTACTTACGTACCTACTCAATTCTCTTATTTTCTAAGCTAATTTATGAATATTTTAAACATAATATTTATTATTTTCTGAAAATAACAATAGAATTACCGAATTCTGTGCAGTCATTACCAGAATGTGCATTTGCGTACGTATAATAGTCGAAATGGACTTAGATACCCATTTCGATGAATATTTTTATTTACATATACATTGATAGGGATACAAATATTTGGATACTTAACAATTACATCATTGTAATATTATTATATCCATCGAGAAACGTCATTTTTGAATACTGTGCACAAGTTGTACAATGAAATGGATTCTCAATGATCTTTAGACCCCGCACTAGGATTAATCGCGGCGATTTCTATCAAAATCTAAATCTATTATAAATAGGTGGTCACTACTAAGCAGTTTTGGCATAAATTCCACTACCCTAAATCTACTTATTACCTAACTACTAATAGTTAATTCAAAAGTTTGAGTCCACACTAGGACTTATTGCAGTTTCACTAGGTATTTTGCAGTAGCAATAAGTCCTAGCCACGTACACATCAAAAACGACAATATGGATGATGACAGGGCATCAAAATTAAAAATGTAATAGGCCGTCAGTTAGGTAATGAAAAAATAAATATTTGACACGTATTTTTTTATTTTGTTGTATTATAAACTGATACTTAGATATAACAAATAAAAATTTAGGAGTGGAGGCTAAACGTCATTTCTATGTATAAAATGTACATAGAAGTGACGTCACGCAAAATTTCAAATCAATATATCTTCGAAACTATTCGTTTCCGTAAAAATATTAAAAATACGTGTATAATGTTTTGAAATAATATACCGGACGGACATTAAAATAAAAATTAATTACCTACCCTATTTGTGGATTACATTAACCAGTTCTTTGAAGGGAATCTCATTAACTACACTACTGACGGTTCCCCAGTCATTGCAACTACTCCGGAGTTCAACTTACCGGCTCCATTAAGTTGTCCATTGATGCACCCTTCGTCCCACATGTTGACACATCGCTTGCCGGGGTTGAAGCCGCCATTTAGATAGTTATCGTCATTACCTAGCGAATAAGCAAATTAAAAAGAGTTTAGTGTAGTAGTGTCTTCTTTGAGTGTTTTTGCTTCTGCGGATACTGACTGCCTCGTTGGCCGAGTGGTCGCAAGTGCGACTGCCGGGCAAGAGGTCTCGGGTTCGATTCCCGAGCCGGGCAAAGTATTACTGGGTTTTTAAAAATCTCAGTAGTAGCACGGAGTCTGGAAATGTGCCTGGTATATGGTAATAGGCTTACCCCCTATTATATGGGACTCATAACATAAATAGTGAAAAGTGGGTGTTAAATTGTAGGTATAGTGGCATTAAGTGCCGTAATGTGCACCTCTGCCTCTTCGGGACTAAAAGTCGTGATGTTATGTTATGTTATGGATACTTGCCAGCTCCATTAAGTTGTCCATTGATACATCCTTCGTCCCACATGTTGACGCATCGCTTACCAGGGTTGAAACCACCATTCAGGTAGTCGTCATCATTCCCTGAATAAAATGACAAGTAAAAATTTAAATTGGGCATCATATGGTTCAAGATATCTAAAAGTTTATTCTTTTTGACCTTACGTACCAGCACCGTTCAGTTGTCCATTGATGCAGCCTTCATCCCACATGTTAACGCATCTCTGACCGGCTGAAAATTAAACATTATGTTGGTGCATACATTACAGATCTATCTATTAAAGAAGTAGTATACATGTAATGTTACAAAAAAAGCCACTTCTATAATTCCTCAGGTGTTGTAGACGTCCATGGGCGGCGTTAATCGCTTACCATCAGGTTGCCGCGTTTGTGCGCGTCGCGCCATAAAAATGTTCATTTTATAAAAAGCAAAAAAAGAACAATGAAACAAAGAACAAATCTTTGGTAAACTTACATCTGTGGAGGGCAGAGTGCGTGCCCAAAGTTTTGCAATAAACTATGGAAATTACACTGCAGAGCACAATAAATGCCTTCATTTCGGTAGGCCAGCTGTTCTGTCGTCCCGTTAATGGTTTTCCGAATGACAAATTGTAGTAATTTCGTATATTTTCCACGCTTTTATAAAGGGGTCGCCACTCGAAAAATTAATTAGCCAGAGATGGTATCGCCCACTTATGATATAGGAATTAATATTGCATTCCCAATGGTTTCGGTGTGGGTTTTGGATTTTAATTATTATTATCGGAGATTAAACAGCTGATAGAGTTTTCATGGGCGTATTTTCATTGATAGCAGGTCAGTGCTTACGTTATAGGTAAGTATAGATAGGTACCTACTTGAGCGTACGGTGCGTCGCGTTCCGCGCGCGCCTCAAAGAGCCATCAGACCACCACGGATGGGGTCCAACAGGGCTGATGCCGATTCGGAGTCGCGCAGAACCTAACAGGTTACTGGGGCTCTGGCTCGAAGCGCAGAAGAAGGTTCAGGGTGGTTTTTAGTCAGTAAGAGTCTGACACTCCCTCCCGCCTCACCCAGGCGGGAGCAGTCATTCGATGATTTTCACAGCTTAAAAAAAAGTATAGGTAGGTAGTCCTAGTTTCTTATGACCATTTCTTTTACCACCATCTTCATTGGTTTGGACAAATAAAATAAACAATTTTCTTTTAAAATTCATAACAGCTAACATTTGAGTTCGGATAACAGGGATTCATTTACAGCGGGATAATAAGTCAGATTGGATAACCTAATTTATGTGAAAAAATATGGGAAATTTTAAGGATAAACGCAGTTTAAGAATAATAACAAACAAATGCGTATAGTCATCCTACCTTATTTATTATTATCTAGCACTTGATATCTACCTAACTATAATTATTGAAAATCATTTAGACATTGCTGTTTGTTAATTGACCAATCAATAAGTAATGGTGACAATGAATAATAATTATATGCTTATTGCACCAGGATGCCAATGACTCAGCAAGGCAACGTACCTGTGATTACTCTGGTGTTGCGGGTGTCCTTGGGCGGCGCAGATCGCTTACCATCAGGTGATCCGTCTGCTCGTTTGCCTCCTCTCTCTATCTCTATCAATATTGTAGAATATTTTTTTATGAAATACTTTTTTTATATGAAATAGTCTAAAACTCTAAAGTTTAGAGTTTTTACAAAGGTAATAGTTACATGAGTTTTGTTTTTAACTGACCTCAAATAAGGATGATTTCTGTTTGATCTGTATGTATCTATGTTTGTACGCAATTATCTTGCAATTGACTAAACCGATTTTGATGCGGTTTTTGATAAATGTTTGTCACATTTAGGAGAAGGCATTAATATATCTACTTATTAATTAACTGACAATTAAAAAACAGAGGGGATTGAAGACCGTTTTTTTAAACGTACGTAATATTTATTGTCAATGTTAAATCTGCTCCGGACAAGGTTTTTCTCCCGTGTCGATTTACAAATCTACAAATCACATCGAAAATCTGAAAACATAGTGTGTGAATCACACAAATAATTATTCCGTGTAAGAATCGAATCCGTGACAAGTTGCGCAACAGTCACTTTACCAGTCACTGCATTAACCATGCAATTAGTCATATTATGTTGCTAAATAAAATCTATACTAATATTATAAAGCTAAAGAGTTTGTTTTTTTTTGTTTGAACGCGCTAATCTCCGAAACTACTGGTCCGATTTGAAAAATTCTTTCTGTGTTGGATAGCCCATTTATCACGGAAGGCTATCCTTACTAATATTATAAGTCGGAAAGTGAGTTTGTTAGTTTGTTCCGCTTTTACGCCGTAACTACTAAACCGACTGCTTTGAATTTTTGCAGACGTGAAGTTAGAAGTCCGGATTAAATAATAGAGTACTTTTTATCCCGGAAAAATTTGATATTCCCGAGGGAAAACAAAAGTATTGGTATACCTCTAGATGGCGTTGTATGTATATGTCACATAGGCTAATTTTTATCCTTTTGTGAAGCGAGCGAAGCCGCGGGTAAAAGCTAGTAGGCTATAAAATGTCATGCTATGATTAATAGGCGCCGAGCAGAGCGAGTGAAACCGCGCGGAAGTAGCTAGTGTTATTTAATGAATAGACGACATAGGTTAAAATTGCATGCCTCCATCTCTCAAGAAAGGATTGTCATTTTACCAGTTTTAACAGATTCATCGCCAAAAAGGGTCAGTATCTATTCAATTTTGTCGAATATACTTAATGTTCTAAGAAATATCATTAAGATAATAAAAATGGTGTAATAGCATCGAACAAAGGACAATTATTGAGCCAACAGTTTATTTAGATGATAACGGTTGCAATAAATACTCCGTTCCCTAAATTTAAAATTCATTAGTTAAGTTCATTTAGTGTATAGGCCCTTGCGTAGTTACGACACACGAATATGGCATTAAAAAGAGGTTTAAATTATTATTAAAGTTATATCTCTGATCGAAGTACGAATAATGGATAAAATAATCTGTTTTTTGTTTTGTACTGTTGTAACTTTGTGCTCTTGTGAGGCTTATAAGATCTTGGCTGTGCTTCCGATTCCAAGTCCTAGCCACGGCATCCTTGGAGACAACCTGGTTAGACATCTTCTGGACGCTGGACATGAAGTAAGTAATTCTTCTGTTTATCATGGCGCTTCTTCAGCTTCTTAACTCGTCGAATACCGGTTTTATAGACACAATTAAAGAACAATAGGTCGCGGTCACCGGTGACCGCTTGGTGTTTGACAGTTTAAATTCGTCCTTATTATTGGTAAGGTAGAAAAGTTTTTCTAAATAGACGATACCAGTCCAATTCCAGTTAACTTTGTACTTCATTAAGCAGAGCCATAAATTCTTGGATTTAAAGTCCAATCGATCTAAAATCTAAGTGAAAACTGAGCAAACGTTTTTCGGTCCATTTATATACTGAACTCGTCGAGTACCGTCATTATAGACACAATTAAAGAACAATAGGTTGCGGTCACCGGTGACCGCTTGGTGTTTGATAGTTTAATTCTTATGTTCATTTGTATGCAACGTTCCTACTATTGTTCATACTACGTACTGATCCTAACATTTTCATCCTTCTTGCAATCACTCTTTATTCTACTTTTTGCATATCCCTGCATTATGATCTGTACAAAACAACCATGGTAACAAATGATTTGTAGGTTAATCCTTTAGTTCAAGCAGTTAATTCTGTCCCTGATAATAGGGTAGATGCCTGATTTTTAGTTCAATGTCCGTCTTGTAGATTATGTTAAATCATTAGACACGTATTTTTTAATTTCTTACAGAAACGAATACTTTCAACGATATATTGATTTGAAATGTCGCGTGACGTCACTTCTATGTACATTTTATACATAGAAATGACGTTTTAGCCCCCACTTCTAAACTTTGATTTGTTTTAACTAAGTATTGTTTTATTATACGACAAAATAAAAAATCTTATATTTACCTAATACCTAACTTACGGACTAATTAGATTTTTAATTTTCATACCCTGTCATCTTCCCAATTATCATTTCATCAATAATGTTATTATTATAAAAAATATTGGTACTTGATACATACAAACATAGCATTGAGTAGGTATATTACCAATGGACAGGTGGAAATCTGTTGTTCGACGTGGGCGGGTAAGATGTGGCCTTTGTTCAGCTATGGACATCTTCCGGCTGTTAATGATAATGAATAATGTAATAGAGCATTTTAATAATTAGATTGCATTTAGTAATAAGAACGCAGTTTATCATTTTCCTTGTCAGCAAACAAGTCATATATTTCTACAATCACATTTATTTCGCAAGCAGTTTCACCGCCGAAATTTTAAAGATCTGGTTCCCCGGAACAATTCTATTATTTTTTACTATAACGTATTTCATACACACAAAGAACGCAATTTTATAGACATAAACAACGTAACTAAACAAATATCATTAGCATATCTGTAAACTTAATTACTAAAGTACTGAGGAAATTGCGTTGCAGCTAGATGATATCGTTATATATAATAATTGGGTAGTTACCAGGGTATCAAAATTAAAAATCGAATTAGTCCGTCAGTTAGATAATGAAAAAATATTAGACACGTATTTATTTATTTTCTCGTATTAAGTTGCAATACTTAGATAAAATGGCGCTAAGTTTAGAAGTGGGAGGTCGTTACGTCATATCATGCTACAAAATGTGGTACGCTGTGACGTCCCACGATATTTTTAAAATAATATATCGTCGAAAGTGTTTAATTTTGTGAGAAAAAAAATATGTGTCTAAAGTTTTAAATCAGTGTACAAGACGGACATTAGAGGTAGAATAAAATTAAGGAAACTCCCTTATTACAATAAGCGGCTTTGTGCCTTTCGACTACCTAATCTAAACCTAATTGATACTTATAGTTGGGTTTTGCAAATCAGCAGGATATTAATTTCAAGCCTGGGTACGTTCTAAAACTGTGATCAGCTACTGAGGGATGGGCAGGAGTTATTTGTAAAATTAGTGATTAACTAAATGCGATATCCAACGTGTCTATTAAGCTTGGGGATTATAGTAAACCCTTCCTCAAGAGGGATAGTTTTGTATAGTAGTATAGCAGATGATGATCATAAAAAAATGGAACCATTATCACCTGTGAATATACTTAATTTGTTGATTTTTTGTTTTATAAAACAAAAAATCAACAAATTAAGATTACACTAGGATTTTCTCCTGTGTCGTGGGTTCGTTTACAAACATACAAGTTCACATGCACATGACACCCAGACCCGCAACAACGATCTGTGACTCACACAAAGAATTGTACCGAGCGGGAATCGAACCCGCGACACGTTGTGCGGCAGACAGTTGCCCACCGCGCCAACCGAAGAATTCTTTTTTAATTTAGTATGTCTCACGATAGTTATCATAAAAATTTAATTCTTTTTTCTTTTAATTACAGGTAACCTATGTAACTCCATTCACTAGCAAACAGATGAACCACACAAACTTACATATAGTGAACGTGGATGCCAACCATGTGATATATGAGGGTAAGTTAAGTACCTTTTATTATATCACCGGTTATTACAAAAGTGAAAAGAATATTATCGTCAGAATATATTGTAGCTTTTCAAAAATGTTTCTCACTATTTGTAGGGGTATAATACCCAAGATAAAGTAGGTACTGATATACTTCGTTAAGAAGGCATAATTATTTAACACTAGCTGTTATCATTACATCATCCGTGTTGAGTGTTTTTTTTAATATTTTATGGGGCGACGTTTGACCACTATCTCGCCTGGTGGTAAGCGATGATGCGGTCTACGATGGAGCACGTCGTCCCATAAGCAACCTATTCACTCGGGCCTTGAAGACACCCAGGTTATACCTGTTTCATTCCTATTTCATTCCATGGAAGCATTTAATTGGGATAAAAAGTATCCTATCACCCAAGTCAGCCTATATCCTGCTTGTATACTACATCTCATCAAAATCCGTTCAGTAGTTTCAGCGTGATTGACGGATAAACATTCAAACAAAGATATTTTCATAAAACTAGTTCTACGAAGTTCGTAGAAGGCTTTATTACAGTGAAACCGGTTGTGAATCATGGTTCATATTTTTTGTGTATTTTTACAGATGGAGAAGACCAGCTAGATTTCCAGCAGATTCTGGACCATAGGTCAACTGTAGTTGACTCACCATTTTTGTTTTGGGTATTATCTAACGTTGCCGACATGACATTAGGCAACCCGAATGTCCAAAAACTGTTAAGGGATCCACAACAGAAGTTTGACGTCATTCTAGTCGAATACATATTCACTGATGTATTTTCAGCGTAAGTAACATTTTGGATTTTAATTTTGATTCCAATTTCTTGTGAGAACCATTAGGATCTGGTTCGTAGGCGTCTTTCAAGTCTCGAGCGCACTCTGGTCACGGCATTTAAGCTGAGCTCAGAGGCCTTAGAACTAGTTTGTTTTACGTTTAAAGTAATCGTAACGAGTACGCGTTCGGTGCTGTGATTGGTTGCTTTATTGGTGCCGGCCAATCACAGCGCCGAACGCATACTCGTTTCGAATACTTTAAACGTAAATCAAACTCGAACCTACTAAGGCCTCTGGCCTTTTTGCGCCGTCATCACTGTTTTAACTTTTTTTGTGTGTTTAGGTACTTTGTGACGGTGTGCAAATAAACAATTTTTCTTTCTTTCTTTCTTTCTTTCTTATGGAGTAGATAGAAGTTATAGAACGTCTCCTCGTACAATCCTTCTTTTTTAAGTCATATTCGCATGAATAAATAAATTGTTATCACTTAAATATATGATTGAACTTATGATAAGTAGAAAAAATAGTTTAATACGTCTTCTTTGACTATAATGAGGATGAGGTGATAGGTAGAAAATGATGAATGATTACTAGTACTAAAGCTTGTCTAGACAAACTGGTGTGATAATGTAGACTTTGACTGGACAGTTGGCGTGATGACTGGGCAACTGGCTGCCACACAACGTGTCGCGGGTTCAAATCCCGCACGGAACAACTCTTTATGTGATCGACAGATCATTGTTCTGGGTCTGAGTGTCATTGTGTATGTGAACTTGTGTTTGTAAACACACCCACGACACAGAAGAAAATCCTAATTAAAATCAATGATGATGATGTAATGTTTTAGGTTATCAGCGATTTACCAATGCCCTTTCATCTGGTTTTCAACTATTGGACCTCATTGGATGGTATTGAACCTGGTCCATGGTCCTTTGAACCCAGCTTATAATACTGACTTCCTTCAAGCTCGAGTTCCTCCCTTCCCGTTCTTGGGAAGAGTCGAAGAGCTGTGGACGCAGGTGAAAGGCTTGTACCGTCATAAATTGTGAGTAATTTGATCTTTACAATAACTGCATGGCTATCTTTTTGTCCTGTGTAAAATCACAAAGGTCACCTTCAATCTCTGAAGAAATTGTTCAATTATTTTTATAGCAGTCTTTATTATCTAATACGTTTTTGTTAAACATCACGTAAGAATAAGTATAACAGAATTCATTTGAATCATTCTTCTTGTATTCAACACAACAGAAGGTTATGTTCCACCCCATATCCCCAAGCGGTCACCGGTGATCGCTCTCCGCTAACTACATATAGACCTTATTTCCAATGTTTAGAGACTACTTTTGTATGAACAAATTTAGGGGATGATTTTCAAGTTAAGCAAAGTGGTTCACTAATTTATTTTTTATTTCAGTGACTTTTATTACGAGGAAGAACGTATATATCAAAATCGGATAGTCCCTATCCTGCAGGAGCTGGGTAAACCAGTGCTAGATTTAAATGCAATGAAATATAATGCATCATTACTGTTTGGCAATTCGCAAGTAGCGCTTGGTGATGCAGTGCCATTGCCACCAAATTATAAGCATATAGGTGGCTTCCATGTTGATGAAGTAGTGAAGCCTTTACCGGAGGTGAGTAATGAGACATTTTGCTACAATATTAGTAAGAACTTAGCGTTATAGTACTTCTGAGTGTAGAGGTAAAGCAACATAGTTATGAATGCTACCCCTTTGGTTGAGATCTATTCAATCTATTATTGTATATCATTTACATTACAATGATGCATTAAATGTGTTGTCACAATTCTTTTAATCTATTTTCAAATCAGTAATGCTAATAAGTAAATGCGTCTACAATCTTTCATTATACATATTCATATTTGTCCTATCACGGGACATTTGTTCCAATATATCCCTATAAAAATGTATATATATAACTGGATAAAACCAGGTGTTTTATCAAAAAAGAGAAGATTTTGCGATTTTATCATCGCTTGAAGTGCTAATTAGTTGTAGTCACGATATAATTATGTAATTTTTCCAGAATTTGCAAAAGATTATGGATGAAGCAGAGCACGGTGTCATATACTTCAGTATGGGCTCCAATTTAAAGAGTAAGACTATGCCGAATGAACTGAAGAAAGGTCTGCTGAAGGTGTTCGGAGGACTGAAGCAGACTGTCTTGTGGAAGTTTGAGGAGAATCTACCGGATCGCCCCAAAAATGTCCATATCTTGCAGTGGGCACCACAACAAAGCATATTGGGTAGGCATTTATGTAATACGGGCGTAACAAAAGTTTACTAACACTTACGATACTGTGGTCTTTGATACTAAAGTGTTTCTTTTTCCAGCTCATCCCAATGCGATACTTTTCGTCACTCACGGTGGTCTCCTATCACTCACCGAAGCAGTCTACTTCAGCATCCCAGTTATTGTTATTCCAGTCTTCTCAGACCAGTTCCTCAATGCAAACCAAGCCCAACATAAAGGAATTGGAGAACAAATTAACCTTTCCTACAACCTAGATAAGGACCTGAAGGTCACTCTGGATAAAGTTCTTGGTGATCTTTCCAAGTAAGTAGTATTTAATTTTAATTTGCCCTAACCAAATTGATTTCCTTTATGTACTTTCTGTGGCACAGAATCGTACTTTAGATCTTAATCTGTGTAATATTTTGTGTCACAGATATACTGCCAGAGCAAAAGAAGTATCTGCAGCATATCGCGACAATCCAGTAAAACCTGGAAAGGAGTTTAACTTCTGGGTGGAGCACGTGGTGCGGACGCGCGGCGCCCCACATCTGCGCTCAGTGGCGCTACAAGTGCCGCTGTACCAGCAAGCGTACTTAGATCTGTTAGCTGTAATACTGGGAGCAGCTGTTGTTATAGTACTAGTAGTTAGGAAGATTGTATGCTTCCTTACGTCGAAGAGTAAGAAGCTGAAGAAGAACTGATTTTCATTTCATGTCCAGCACTGGGCATCTTGTGTTGAAATGATAATGATCGCACAGATACGTAGCTTATTATAAAACCCTTTTTAAGCGCGAATTCAACGATTAAAATTGGTTTTAAATTGCCTTAACATGATAGATTTATGGAAAGACTTGTGCAAAGTATTTATATTTGTGTGTGATTTACCCTCTAAGGCAGACGTTAATAAATTATTATTACTAGGCGCAACTTTATGCTCATAATTTTGTTGCCATAAGTTATGAATGATAAATTTTCAAATACACAAACGTCACTTCATTTTGAGACGCGCTTATGTATAGTTCTCTCACTACAAATTCGTTCTATGACGTGGTGGCCTGGAGGCTCAAGACGCCCGCTTCTCATGAATGAGAGTGCGGGTTCGAAACCTACCAACGGCAAGTGCCAATGTGACTTTTTCCGAGATATAAATATGTACTTTCTAAGATTATCTAGACACCACACCACTGACATATGATGAAGGAAAACATCATGAGGAAACCTGGGCTTATAATTTCATAAGTTTGTAATCGCCAACCCGCAATGAGAAAGCATGATGAATAATGTTCAAACCTTCTCCTGGGAGTCGAGGCTATGCTCAGCAGTGGGCATTTATAGGCTGTTGATGTTGAAATTCTTTGTTGAATGACAGAGATGGCACGACATTTAAGTAAATCTTTAAAATTGAGTAGTCTTTCTGTCATTGGGCAAAGAGTGATAAACTATATGTAATTTATTTCTAAACTAAATAAATTATTATGTTTTCGGCTTACTCACGTAGTAATTTGACGAGGAACTCGACTAGTTTCAAGCCATGCGGTATGTAACACTGTTTTTGCGTCGACCCGGGATTCGAACCCAACAACACCAACGCAGCTGCCGGCGGGCGAGTCTAGCGTGCCAACAGTGCCGCGCGCGCCGCCGTCGCCGTCGCCGATACCACGAATGGAAGAAAGTGCGCGTGAATCACGGCAGAGGGCGCGCTGGGCCCGAAGACTCGAGTAGCCAGTAGCAGCGCGACAGTCGCCGCGTCGCGGGTCGCGAAATGCTGCTCATGAATATGAGCCTCTAGGATGGCTTGAAACTAGTCGAGTTCCTCGTCGAATTACTACGTGAGTAAACCGAAAACATAATAATTTATTTAGTATGTCTCACGAAAGTTACAATATAAATATTTCTAAATTATGTACAAATAACTTGCCGTGTGGTGACGGCAGAGTAGAATACATTTGTCACCACCCCTACTCATCCCGCGGGTGTCGTAAGAGCCGACTAAGGGATTAAACAGAGACACTACAACCTCTCACCTGCTGACAAAGCGTGGAATTATAGCAATCTCCTTCTATGTAGAGGGACAATGCGGTTATTTCCCAACTTTTCAACTTATCAAATTCTTGTAACTTTCGTGAGACATACTAAATAAATTAATATGTATATGTTGATTAGCGAAGGAACTCACAGGTCCCACAGAAAAACAATAGCAAAGTTGTAGATACAAAAAAAGATCAAAAATTTTTGTATTACGACTTTTTAAACATAACATACTCTCAAAAATTACGCGAACAATTCAAAATACTGGTTTTTTTATTTTTATCTTCTTCATCCTTATTTTTTTGCGTAAGTTTGTGATTACATATATTTTATGTCCTTAAAATATACACTTTTCGTTAAAAAACTATTTTTTTCCCTATTTTATTTATCTAATATGGAAAAGTAGTCTCATTTTCAGCTAAAAAATATCACGCCATAATGAAAAACTAATACGCTTCTTATTTGTTGAAATGTCTATTTTTGGATAGTGTGAAAAATAAATCTCACCTTGGTTAACAGCATCTTTACAGAATACCTTTATTTTCGGCCCTAAAAATAATCGGCAGAATATTCAGTTTTTTAATTAAAAGTGGGTGTTTCTTGTAATTCAAAATTTTTACTTTTTATGGTGGATATATAATAAAATATACACCATAAAACAAATTTTCGCGAAAAAGTAAGAAACAGAGCGAAAAGAAGTCGCTAAAAATACCTTAGCTTTCAGTTTCAAGATCTAACACTAAAAAAACTGCTTAAAAAGGAAACTTGTACGCTTCTTGTTCATTGAAATTTTTACTCCTGTTAGCTTGACAAAAATAGATGCTGAAACTGCAAAAATAAAATCGAGTAGTCTCGAATTGAATCGGTTTTATTTCACTTTTGTGTTCGATTGGAGATTATTAGTTTTTTTTGTATCTTCAACATCAGTATTTATTTTTAACCATCTAACAGACAGTAGAGATTTTAATGAACAAGAAGCGCACAAGGTTTTTTAAGGAGATTTTTTGACGTAATATCTTGACTCGGTCCTTTATGGTTTGATTTTTGTGTTTGTTGTGTTTTCCGTGACGATTTGTTGTATCGGTGGATAATTTGTATTATAGCATCAAAAATGAGAGATTTTGGGTTACAAGTTAGACATGAATTCATTTGAAAAAGCAATATTTTGCCATTTTTAAGGCTGAAAAAGAAGAGGCTCTATGATTTTTATAATAACTATCGTGAGACATACTAAATTAACAAATATCGCGGTTACTCACGTGAATATGAGAAAAGCTCTACTAGTTTCGAACAACAGAGGGGTTCTTCCTCATGAGCAGCGTGCGCGGTCGCGGCGATGTCGTGCAGCTCACGGGCTGGCGTTGGCGCTCGCTTCGGTGTTGCTACTTGCGCTGCTAGCCCAACGCGCCCTCTGCCAGACACTACGAGGGTTTGCTTCCAACTCCGGCGGCACGTTGGACGATGTTAAAGCGCACGGTACGTTTAACAGCGGCGCGGGTAGTGGGTTCGATTTCGGGTTCGGCACAAAGTCAGTGTTGTATATAACGTTTACTGTGTCATACTCTAGACTGGAGACGCTGTGGATCGACGTAGACTCCAAGCTCGGCTTCCATGCGAGTGGCAGTGCCCAACCACCATCTCTGTTGAAGCACGGACGTCAGCTAATCTGGATGGCCTCTCGCACTTTACGCGGAACGAAGTATTTTTTTCTCGCTAGTACGGAGCCTTATCAAACCGTATGAAGTGAGCCGCGTCCGTACCGCACACATGTTCATCCACTGCCGATGCCTGGATGTCCATCTTCTTCACGCTGCGTATATGTTCCTTTAGCCTGGTTGTGATGTAGCGACGAGTTTCCCGGATGCAACTCGAGCCACAGTCGCACGGTATTATATACACTCCGGGCACAGCCAGCGGATCCTTATCTTTAGGTGAGTGTAGTAGTTGTCTTCGCCGTAAATACTGCATCAGGACGATCTTCCGCCCACCCGGTCAGCTAAGACAACTACTATGCTCACCAAAAGCTAAGGATCCGTTGGCTGTGCCCGGAGTGTACATAATATCGTGCGACTGTGGCTCGAGTTACATCGGGGAAACTCGTCGCAACATCACAACCAGGCTAAAGGAACATATACGCAGCGTGAAGAAGATGGATATCCAGACATCGGCAGTGGATGAACATGTGTGCGGTACGGACGTGGCTCACTTCATACGGTTTGATAAGGTCTCCGTACTAGTGAGAGAAAAATACTTAACGTTCCGCAAAAAGTGCGAGAGGCCATCGAGATTAGCTGACGTCCGTGCTTCAACAGAGATGGTGGTTGGGCACTGCCACTCGCGTGGAAGCCGAGCTTGGAGTCTACGTCGATCCACAGCGTCTCCAGTCTGGAGTGTGACACAGTAAGCGTTATATGCAACACTGACTTTGTGCCGAACCTGAAATCGAACCCACTACCCGCGCCGCTGGTGAACGTACCGTGCGCTTTAACATCGTCCAACGTGCCGCCGGAGTAGGAAGCAAACGCTCGTAGTGTCTGGCAGAGGGCGCGTTGGGCTAGCAGCGCAAGTAGCAACACCGAAGCGAGCGCCAACGGCAGCCAGTGAGCTGCACGAGCGACGTCGCCGCGACCGCGCACGCTGCTTATGAGGAAGAACCCCTCTGTGGTTCGAAACTAGTAGAGCTTTACTCAGTATATTCACGTGAGTAACCGCGATTTTAGTTAATTTAGGCTCTTTGATCTCTTAAACCTTCAAGAAAAGAGCGTATTCCTTTTTAAAAAGCCGGTAGCGCACCGGTGATTCGTCTAGTGTTGCGGGTGTCCATGGACGGAGCTGATCGCTTACCATCAGGTGATCCGTATGCTCGTTTGCCTCCTATTACATAAAAAAAGATAATAAAAATAGAAAGAATGAGGAAGATCAAAATAAAAACCAAAGTATTTTAAATTTTTCTCATAAATTTTGAGGATGTGTATTTTTAGTATTTTAAGTCTAAACACAAAAGTTGCACATCTGTTTTAGTATCTACAATTTTGCTATTGACTTTTTTTTTCTGTAGGATCTGTGGGTTCTTCCGCAAATTCCATTAAATCGATTTTTTCTTCTAACGCTCACCCATCTTTTTCTTGACCTTAGATCACTCGTAATTTATGTGTCTATATTATTGGGCACATTCTCTTCCCCTTGTAATGGGTCTCATTCTACTACTATTGAATGTTGTTACCAAAATTATCTGCACTAGCCTAATATTGATGGAGGTGATGATATTAATGTTAAGAATGATAGATCACCATCAATTCGTTTTATTCAGTAAGTAATTTCCCTAAAGTGCTCGCATCATCATCATCACTATTATCTGATTCTAATATAAGTGGTCATACATTTTGAACCGGTAAGAATTTGACCATGACCTTGGTGAAAAGTTAGGAAATAACCTCTCTGTTTAGTTTGATCCGTATTTCCTGGTACCTAAAAATAAATAGGAGTCCTTGATAAAAGTAAATAAATTATTAAATATGTTACTGATCGTATTTTTATTTTCTGTTTATTGTAATTGAACGTTCTCAATAATTTGAGGCAATCAGCCTATTGTTAAGCTGCATACTTAGAAATTTTTTAGTTAATCGGTTGAAGATATCTGTTTCAAAATATCAAGCATCCACTTTAGATGGTGAGGGGAGAGAAGTAAATAAATCGAATACTAATTAATACACTTTTAATTTCTGACTCCAATTAAGGTTACATACAATTTAGAACAGTCACAATATTTAGTAGCGTGCATCTGTAGTGCGATATACGGGACAACTAGAGAGGCGAACACAATGCAAGAACAGTGTGAACAATATTGATGCGTCAACAATTAGAGTAGGTCCCACTACACACATATAACACAGTAAATACTCTTCATAACTTGTTATAAATGGGTACGTCTATGATCCCCTGCGTTCCTATTTGAAAAAAAAACAGCGATGATAATAATATTATCTAATTGACGCACTTTTTATGTACAAGATATCATCAGGATGATATTGTCAACAGCGATTTAGTCTTCTTTTTCAATACTAAAATGAGTCTTATTTTGCTTACTATAAAGTCCATTCAAATAAACCGCTTATCAGAGAAGAGTCGGTTAATGAAGATAACGGTTACAATATTTATATGTCAGTCAACTGATCACGCCGAAAGACAGGCTACACTTAATAGCGTAACCGATTATTGTGATTACGACAAATAATATTTCAAAAAGTATTAAAATTATTTGATAGACTATAGAAACTTTATCAAAAATGGAGAAACTTAGATATGTTTTGTTTTGTGTGGTTTTAAGTCTGTGTACATGTGACGCTTACAAGATCTTGGTCGTGTTTGCGAATCCGAATCCTAGTCATGGTATACTTGGAGACAATATGGTTAAACATCTTCTTAGTGCTGGACACGAAGTGAGTATATCTTTGAAAAATTCAAACCTAAGTGATTTTGTTTATGTACCGTTTGTGTTATGGGGCATCCATACTGGCTGGCCACTATCGCGGTGGTAAGACTCCTCATTGAGGAGTGACTAGAGAGCTGCCACACCTTACGACTGGTGCATTCAGGAAAGCACCCGTTTCGAATATTTCGGATATGGAAGGATATGCCTAGGTGTCATGTGTCATTGTAAGAATAATTCGAAAGACAGAATGAACATACAAAGTCAAAGCCAAAGTCAAAGTCAAAGATCTTTATTGTGAGACAGTGGTTATAAAGGTTGTTCTAAAGGTTGTTGTGTTTAGGCACTGCTCCACCATGTTAGGCATACAATAGTTTGTGACAAAAGTATAAATTGCAGTAGCTGTACATTATATTATTAAATACTGATTGAATAAGGAAACTTGTATTAATTTCATTTTGAATCAAAACATAAAATTGCGTTTCAACTGTTAACGAATCTGTCAGAAAAAAAATCATTCATACGGTGGAGGTGCGCTTCCCTTGTAGCTAAATCTCACTAAATGTCAGCCGGTTGTGTCCAATGCTAAACAACGGTCTGCCTTCGCTTAAAATTAATTTCTCCACATTTCCACTTGTGTGTGTGTGCTGCTTGAGGATCTTAGTTAAGTCACATAAAGGGAAACTATTACTGCATCCCTTGGCAGTCGTTCTTAGTCCACGCTTGCTTAAATTAAAACTGAAGTAGGTATTACTAGTATTATTGAAAAATTTTTTACTTATCAGGTATTACATATTCTAATTGTATAAATAGAAATAATCTTTAATGATTTAATTTGTTTACAAAACCCTGTGTGACAAGTTCGAACCTGCCTGAAATCGTTATGATGCTATCTCTTTGTTAATCATTATTATGATCACGGTAGTTGTTTGATTAGATAAATACATACCTCTAAATCTAAGCCTAAATAGATTGTATCAGTTATTGTAAAACGTGTAAAGTATTACTATTTTTTTTTTGTTTTTTTTTTTTTTAAGAACGTAGCCCCACACTAGTATGGAACTAAAATAAGTTAAACGAATGGAGTTTCTTGCTCGTTCTTCTCCACTCGAATCTACATTTTGGAACAAGCACCTAGCTTCACTGACGGACAGACTGACAGACTATTATTTATTAATTATATTTATTGACACTTCAAAAGTACCAAATTGTAGTTTGATAATTAAAATAAATGCTTTTAAGTTTGAGGTTGAACTTAGTTTAGATATACCTATGTATATGTATCTAATGCCTCCTCTGGCAATGTCTTTTGAGTGAATCACAGAGACGGTTCTTTTCATTTCGTATACCAGAACTTATACATGATTTGTCATGTCTGATACGACCTTCAAACCTTCAAGAAAAGAGCGTATTCCTTTCTAAAAGGCCAGCAACGCACCTGCGATTCCTCTGGTGTTGCGGGTGTCCATGGCCGGCGCTGATCGCTTACCATCAGATGATCCATCTGCTCGTTTGCCTCCTATTCACAGTAGACAGTGGACAGTAATATTTATAATTGTTTTTTTTTCAGGTGACATACATAACACCTTACATAGAAACACTGAAGAATAAGACAAAAGCACATTTAGTGGATGTTGGTAACACTCACAAAATATTAGAAGGTTAGTTGGCCGTGATTGGCATATTATCAAGTCTCAGACCCGGACCAAAGTATTATTGGCTACTTAGATTCATTATGTACCAGCAATATGGCAAATGACACTCTCTCTAATACAATCTAAACTTTAAAAAATAAAGAATTTAGTCACAATAGGTACTTGATGAGTAACTCAATTTCCTTTCTTTTTATTGTAAGCAAAAATTTTGTATATATTTGATAGGTTACATTTTGTTAAAAGGTATGATAGGGTTGGCATATCAAAGATAAAAACCCCTTAATAAAAATCAGATAAAAAAAAATAAAGGATATAATCTTACATTTTCAACAGTGGCAAAAGACATATTGGACTTGAAGCAGATTCTAGAAGGGACAGTAGAATCACCAGACTTTAAACTCATGTTCGAACTGGTGTCCACAATCGGTGATATGACACTTAGCAACCCGAATGTTCAAAAACTGTTGAGAGACCCAAAACAGAAGTTTGACGTCATTATTGCTGAATTCATGTTCAATGAATTGTTTTCCACGTAAGTTAGTTTATTTTTTTTATCATAATGTTCAGTACCTACCAGTATATTACAAAAAAAAAAAAGGAAAATATGTAGAATACAGTCTTTAAAAGAGTGGAACGGGTGTTTTTTTAGTCGTAGAACAAAAAATCTGTTTCATGATATGATATGGTCACTTAAATACAAGTCATTTTGAAGTGCGTTTTAAATACTTTTCATATTGGATACAATATAACAATTTGTATGATTAGCCGGTAAACGAGCAGATAGATTACCTGGTGGTAAGCAATCGGCGTCGCGGCGTTACCGGCCTTTTGGGATTGTTGGGGATTCAGGCATCGAACGACAAACACGACGCAAACGTTGTTTCATGTCGATTAAGATGGGGTGTTGTGATGTTTCAGGTTCTCAGCAGTTTATCAGTGTCCTTACATCTGGTTCTCTACTATTGAACCAAATTGGATAGCTCTGCACTTGGTGAGCGATCCTATGAACCCAGCCTATAATAGTGACTATCTTCATGGTCGAATTCCTCCTTTCTCTTTTAAGGAAAGAGTTGAAGAGCTGTGGACGCAAATTAAAGGATTATATCATTATAATTTGTAAGTATTAGTTTGTATCTAATTACTTTAGCAACTACCTATGTACCTTTAAAGTTCTGATGAGGAAGTTCTAATGAGATTTCATGTCTGAAGTGAAGAAAACAAACAGATAGAAACTTAGTTATTAATGCTATATTATTCTTTTATTTTAGTAACTTCTATAATGCAGAAGAAGCCATATACCAAAAGCATGTAGTCCCTATCCTAAAGGAACAAGGAAAACCAGTTCCTGACTATAATGTGCTAAAATATAATGCTTCGCTAATGTTGGGTAATACAAATGTGGCGATTGGTAACGCAATGCCACTGCCACCAAGCTACAAGCACATTGGAGGTTACCATATTGATGAAGAGGTCAAGTCATTACCGGAGGTGTGTAATAAAAAATAGAATAAACTTTATTATATAAATCAAATAATTTTTGGTGTCGATTGAAATTTTAATCAGTTGTACTATTCCTAGGATTTGAAGAAAATTATGGATAATGCCAATAATGGGGTGATATACTTCAGTATGGGCTCCAATTTAAAGAGCAAGGAGTTACCAGATGAACTGAAAAACGGTTTATTGGAGGTGTTCGGAGGACTGCAGCAGACAGTTTTGTGGAAATTTGAGGAGAATCTACCGAACAAGCCTAAAAATGTCCATATCGTACAGTGGGCACCGCAGCAGAGCATATTGGGTAGGCATTTACTCAATGTAAAAAAGGTTAAAGGTTATTCTGTACTCTGTGACATTAAATATGATTTTTTCCTTCCAGCCCATCACAATTTGAAATTGTTCGTCACTCATGGTGGTCTCTTGTCACTCACTGAGGCGGTTCACTTCGGAGTTCCACTTATTGTCATTCCAGTTTTCGCAGACCAGTTCCTCAATGCAAACCAAGCTAAAAATAAGGGAATCGCAGAAAGAGTTGACCTTTCTTACAACTTAGATAAAAACTTGAAGGTTGCTTTGGACAAAGTTCTTGGTAATTTTTCCAAGTAAGTAGATAGTTGCTAACGCATCCAATCTTTTACTGGAAGTTTAGTTTGAGAGCGATTGCTAAGTGGGTTTTTATATTCACAGATACTCGGCCAGAGCAAAGGAGGTTTCTGCAGCATACCATGACAATCCGATGAGGCCGGGAGTAGCGTTGAACTTCTGGGTGGAACACGTGGTGCGCACGCGCGGCGCCCCGCACTTGCGTTCAGTGGCGCTACAAGTACCGCTGTACCAACAAGCATACCTAGATCTGTTAGCTGTAATACTGGCAGTTGCTGTTGTTATATTACTAGCAGTTAGGAAAATTATAAGTTTATTAACTGTGAAGAACATGAAATTGAAGAAGAATTAAATGTATTAGAACAAAAAATTGTAACCCCATGACGCTTTGCTGTAAGATTACAGAAAAGGGATTTAATTTATTTGTATTGCAATTAGTGTATTAAGTGATTTAAGTTGTTAGTATGATAAAATTATTTTTTCAATATTTTAAGTTTTGTTTCTGTTAATCCACTAGTCTCAAGATTTTGAAACGAAGATAGTACAATTTCTACAATTCTAGGCATGAAGATCTGGGTCTGTAAAAGTCAAAATAGAAATAGGGGAGTTCATACTGGAGTATCCACGGCAAATTACATGACACCTTACTGGCAAATTATTATTAAAACGACACTTGATTAATATTAGGTTGTGTAGTTTTTTATTTTGTGTATAACACCCTTCATAACTGGTTAAAAGTGGGTGAATGTATCCTCTGTGTTCCTATTCGGAGAAGAAGAATAGAAACCCATGAAGGGATTTCGGTAGTAACTCAATTCGAGCATATCAAATTAACATATAGGGAACTCTTAAAATCATGTTGAATATAACCGTATTACCGACCATATATTGAAGATAGAGGGAAGGTCTCAAAATCCTTACTATAATATTATAAATCTGAAAGTGAGTTTGTTTGTTTGTTTGTTTGTTCCACCTTCACGCCGTAACTACTCAACCGATTGCTTTGAATTTTTGCAGACGTAAAGTTAGAAGTCCGGATTAAATAATAGGGTACTTTTTAACCCGGAAAAATTGATATTCCCGAGGAAAAACAAAAGTATTGGTATAGATGGCGCTGTATGTATTGGTATATGTCACATAGGCTACTTTTTATACTTTTGTGATGCGAGCGAAGCCGCGGGTAAAAGCTAGTATTAAATAAGTCTTATTAGACAAAGTTAGTTTTGTCAAACGATTACTTTCTAAATGTTGAAGATCCCTAGCTCGATAACCATAGCTTATAGCGGCCGCAGATCATCCTATGATCCCTGACATTAGGAGCGTCTCATGCGTCTCATCTCACGTGGTTGGGGCATGAAGTAGTATGTGTCCCTCCACGCTCTGCTTTCTCCTTACCTAGCGCTGTTCCGCAGAAAGAGGAATCAGTTTTACAGCCGCCAATGTTGATCGTTTCCGTGAAGACATTGTGATACTCAGCCCAAGCCTGCCTCCACCGTGTCCGAGTGGTCCTTACTGGAGTTTTCTTCATCCGAATCCTTCTTCTGAAACTGCGGGTTCAGAAAGCACCTAAGTCAGGCGAAAAGTACCGATGCCGTGGCGACTCTCTAGCCACTCCTCGAAGAGGGGCCCCACTCTGAGTAAACACTCAGACCGGTACCGCTTCACTTCAGTATCCTAGGTTTTCCTATTACGATTATAATTATCTAATCTACGTAATTCTTTTGTAAAAGATATCATCAGAATGTTGGTTAACCAGTGATTAAGTGATTATTCATTGACTGAGCAATGTATCTTATATTGTTTAATATAAGATCTATCCATAAACTGCTGATATCACTGTTTTTCACGGAAGAAGTTTTGATAAAAATAACGATTAACAATAAATACAACACTAGCTGATGCCCACGGTTTCCTTCGTGTGACTTACGGATATTGTGAGTAATCAACGATATCCCTATTTTCACCTCAGCTCGTTTCTAAATATTTTAACTTCACTACATAGTATAAAACTATCCGCCGTCTGTCTGTCCCTATGTTTAGATCTTTAAAACTACGCAACGCATTTTGATGCTGTTTTTTTAATATCTAGAGTGATAGGAAGGTTTATAACATGCATATTGGACCCGGGCGAAACCGGGACGGGTCGCTAGTAAAATATATAACGCAAGTTATTGCCCTTAATGAGTAATTTTTTTAAATCTGGGCGACGCCGATGTAAGCAATCGGCGTCGCCCATCGTAATGGCACGGAGTCTGGAATTGTATGAATATGGCAATAGGCTCACCCTCTATTACGTGGGACTCATTATCTTACCTACTGCTTTAACTAAATATTTGCCCGTCTTATGTCGGAATACTGAAACGCTACTTAATTTTAAGTCGTGCTCAAATATCGTGCCATTTTGTACACAACCTGTAAAATGTTTTTCTACTAATTTTTGATTTATGTGGGATATGCTTTTTATAGTTTTTACTTTTTTATGGTAAACGAGCAGACGGATCACCTGATGGTAAGCAATTGGCATCGCCCATGGACACCTGTAACACCAGTGGCGTTACAAGTGCGTGCGAGGAATTGGGAATCTCTCCAACTCCTGAATCCCCAACGATCCTCAAACTCCTAATCTCTAAAAGGCCGGTAACGCACTTGTAATGCCTCTGGTGTTCCAGGTGTCCATGGACGACGCAGATTACTTATCATCAGGTAATCCGTCTGCTCGTTTACCGGTTTATGCAATAAAAAAACACATATAAAATTAATCGTTGCAGACTTAATCGAATGCGACAAAGTAATTTTACATGACAGATGTATACGTAAACGTGTGTATATGTGAATAATCCTGCATCTATTCGGAGACCAAATAACGTATTGATTATTATTATAATTACCTAATCAATGTTAATTATTTGTCACAGTGATTAAGCATTTTTTAATTGAGACAGCTACGTATCTTATTATGCTTTATATAAGATCCATACATTAATTGCTAAGTCACTGTTTTCACAAACACGCTCTAATGAAGATAACAAGCTACAATAAATAGTTGTACAGTAGCCGAAGTTTTAAAATTCGTTAGTTGACTGATAACGTTGCATGGTGTCAGTCGATCACTCAGTGGCAGTATCAAGTACGCGACGCACAAACTTAAAAATAATAAAGGTTAAATAAGGTTAAAGTAACCAAAAAAATTTTCTCAGCTCAAAAAGTTTTTCGAAAATGGAAAAACTTAGATGTCTTTTGTTTTGTGTGGTAGTAAGTTTGTGTTCATGTGATGCTTATAAAATTTTGGCCGTGTTTCCTACGCCCAGTCCCAGTCATGGCATTCTTGGAGACAATATGGTCAAACATCTTCTCAATGCTGGCCACGAAGTAAGTACATCTAACTATTTAAAAAAATATTTTTCATTAATTATTGGTCAATTCCAACCGGCCCACCGGAAAGTCATTAGGAAAGGCCTATTTCAGTAGTGAATGTTTTAGGGCTAATAATATTAATACATATACATAGAATAATATAGCATAGCAATCATCAGATAATGATTATTGCTATGCTGTTTATAGACTTATCATTCTGTCACATGGAACGTTTGACCAATTTTAGGTAATTGCACACCTTAACAAGCATGATTCCGGAAACCTGAAACCTTTTGTATGTTTCTTTTTGATCATTTGTAAGGGGGCATTCACAAATTAGGATAAAACAGGATAAGGTATCAATTCAGCCTAATCTTACCGCAATACATTCAAATAAATAAAAGGTCAAAATCTCTCTCTTTAGAGAAGGTTTATCAGGTGACTCAGTTGGTGCATAGTTAAGTCACCAGTTTTTCGCCTGATGCCGATTCGGAGTCGCGGCTCTCCGCGGCGCTCCGGCTCGAAGCGCAAGAGAAGGAACGGGGAGGTTTTTAGTCAGTAAGAGTCTGACACTCCCTCCCACCTCACCCAGGCGGGAGCAGTCATTCAATGATTTGCCCCCCTTAACTCGTCGAGTACCGTATTTATAGACACAATTAAAGAACAATAGGTTGCGGTCACCGGTGACCGCTTGGTGTTTGACAGTTTAAAAAAAATCTCGCCTGGTGGCAAGAGATGATGCGATCTACGATGGAGCACGTCGTCCCATAAGCAATCTTTTCACTCGGACTGGCAATTATTCTTTAATTAACCACGTTTAGAACGTCAATTGAATTGTCTGTTTGTCAGTGAAGCTAGTTGCTAGTTGCACAGTTTTAGGAATCACACTCAGCATACTTTATAGTGAGTATTTTTGTTGAGTAGGTATAATTTACGAATTCGTTTCTTATCAGACGAGTTTTAAATAAGAATTATCTTTAGGCATTAATATGCCTGTTTACGTAATTTTTTTATCTTGTATGTAGTAGTACTTATAATTAAATCTTGATTTAATTGATTATTTTGTAAAACGTAAAGTTTAGTGAGCTTGAACAAAACACTTTGTTTTATTTATCAGGGACAACAAACAGACAATTTATATTATCACTTTATCAGTCTTAGCAAATAGGTTCCAACATTGGTCATAAGTGCGATATTGTATTGCACAACTCCATTGAGAAGTAGTATGTTTTTTATATTAGATTTGACTGACGTTTGACCACTATCTCGCCTGGTGGTAAGCGATGATGAGGCCTACGAGTACGTCGACCCATAAGCAACCTATTCACTCAGGCCTTGATACCCTTCAGGAAATACAGACTCTGTACATATTTGATGTTGATACTTACCATCTTTTTCAGGTAACTTATGTAACGCCTTACATTCAAAAACAAAAGAATCAGACCAACCTATATTTAGTGGACGTTAATGACATCGAAACATTTTTCAAAGGTAAGTAACTGGTCACAAATATTTTAAACTAGCTAATCAGTTTTCACGCGCAGGTTCACCCGCTCTGCTCGTCGCCTATTGATCGTAGCGTGATACCTATAGCCTCCCTAGATAAATGGTTTATACAATACAACAAGATTTTTTCAAAACGAACCAGTAGTTCCTGAGATTAGCGCGTTCAACAAACAAACAAACTCTTCAGCTTTATAGAGGTATAATAGTTTAAGATTATTATCAAAGAGATTTATATCCAGATATAAATAGAAGTAGAAGATGATGATCATAAAATTGTTTAATAATCTTTATTAATTGGCCGCAAGCTCGGAGTTAATTTCGAGGACTGTGACATCGTCAGCGCGGAGCGCATCGGCGGGAGGCAGCTCAACGTAACAAGCTCGGCGGGTCCGACCGAGCCTCGTCCGCGACCGCTTGTCGTGCGCCTTGCTCGCAGGGACTTGCGTGATAAGCTTCTGACGGGCGCGCGAGTTCGGCGCGGTGCGACAACTGACGACTTAGACATGCCCGGCCCAGTGCAGCGCTTCTTCGTGAATGAACGGTTGACAAAAGTCAACCGGCAGTTATTTCGGAGGGCGCGGGATGCCGCTAGCCTCTTCAAGTGGAGGTTTGTCTGGACCAAGCAGGGCCGCATCTTCGCTAGGAGGGAGCCTGGAGACAAGGCGCAGAGGATCCGCACGGAGGAAGATTTCTCCAGAATCTTCGGTACTGCAATCGAAATGGCCTAAATACAGTTTCTGTTGTGTGGATCACTGTTTTAATGTTTTATTTTTTAGAAATGGACAACATTTGTACTTCTCCTGCATACCATCCTTTTACTTATTCTATTCTTTTGACATATGCCTTAATATTTCACGTACATATTATTATTACATTTCTAGAAATGTTACTTGTGGGGAGTATTTTTGGACTGTACTATTTATTATGCCCTTCATATTTATCATTATATACTCTACATATTTTATACACTCCATTATATATGACATGCCTTTTGTATGTATTATTATATATTATATGCTATGCTTTTCGTAGGGGTCTGTACACAGCACGTTCCACTACTGCGCTGGCCACTTGTACAACCTCCCGGCGGCTCGGGGATCGCAGGCTGCGAAGTTCGTCCACCACCCTCCGCCACACCTCTCCATAGCATCAATGAGTCGTGGTAAATGCATCAAGTTTGGTCTTCTGAATGCGGGCTCTCTGGGGACAAATCAGGATGAATTCCTAATCGCCATGAGCAACCACTCGGTGGATATCATGGCCATCAACGAAACCTGGCTACGTAAAGGGGAGGAGGACCGTGCTCCTAGTATAAGTGGGTACAAGTTCAGACACATACCGAGACCGGCGACTACGCGGGGTGGCCGTGGCGGGGGGGTTGCCTTCTACATAAAAGACAGCATTAACGCGCGTGTGAGAGCTCATCCCGAACACCCTACCGTTGAGCAACTTTGGCTTGGCTTAACCGTAAACGGGAGGAAGGTTTTGATTGGGACCGCGTACCGCCCACCTTGGCAAGACTTGGAACTTTTCCTTGATGCCGTAACTGCTAGCGTGAGTGGTCTGGCCCCCTACGATAACCTTGTGCTGTTGGGCGATCTGAATGTTAATCTGCTGGATACAAACACCTTAAAATACAAACAGCTTACAGAATTTTTTGAATACATGGGTGTTGTTCAGTTGGTTGACACAGCCACACACTTCGTGGGTGATAGCAGCTCACTCATTGACATCGTGTGTACTGACGCTGATACTCGCGGCGTTAAGGTGAATCACATTAGTGAGCTTGGCCATCACTCCTTCATTACGTGCGAAACTGTTTTTGCGAAGCCAAAAGTTAGGCCCAGGATGGTCAGTTTTCGCTCCCTTTCGGACATATTGCCGAATTTCTTTCAAAGTGACCTGGGTATGGTTCCTTGGTCCGAAATAAAGGATTTGGGTGATGTAGATGCAATGGTGCATGACTTCAGCCTACACATGATCCAGCTATATGATCTACATGCCCCCATTAAGAAAAGAACCTATCATAGACGGCCTACACCATGGATCACCGAGAATATTAGGCGGATGTTTAGGTTGAGGGATGAAGCCAGGGTAAGATGTCGCAGAACCAAGGACATACATCATAAAAAATTCTACCTGGATCTCAAGCGTGAGTCTGCCGCCGCATTAGCGAGAGAAAAAACGGCATACTTTAAAAAAAACGTAAACGACCACATTAGTGATCCTAAACGGTTGTGGAAGAACCTCAAGTGCGATGTACTTCCAGATCATACAGATAGGATATTACCGGCTCATTTCGACAATCCGGATAGCATCAATCGTGCATTTTTGGATGTCCCGGGAAATGACAGTGATAACATTTTACAGATAGCTAGCTTTGGTACCCGTAGATACAGCTCAGCTCAATTCTCACTGTCTACAACCAACCAAGAGGCAGTCCTACGGATAATCAGGAGTCTGGGGTCGAATGCGCAGGGAGTCGATGGCATCAGTCTGGACATGATAACTCTCACATTGCCTAACACCTTGCAAGCCATCACTGACATCATCAATAGATCCATAGAGTCGCGTACATTCCCCAGTCTCTGGCGTCGTGCCATAGTGCGCCCAATACCCAAGATGAGTGACCCAACCAGTATAAAAGATCTCAGACCTATAAGTATCCTGCCCTGTCTGTCGAAGATTTTGGAGCGTGTGGTATATCAGCAAGTCATTGAATACCTGGAGTTCAATAACATTCTCCCTGACCTTCAGTCGGGGTTCCGTAGGGGTAGAGGTACTGCTACTGCTCTCATAGATGTGGTGGGTAACATCTTGGAGGCACGTGATAGGGGGGAGGGCGCTATACTTGTGCTTTTGGATTTTTCGCGAGCTTTCGACGCCATTAACACCAATCTACTTCTGTCTAAGCTGGTATACTATGGCTTTGATCAGGGTGCTGTCCTCTGGTTTAAAAGCTACTTAACCAACAGATCTCAGTATGTGGAGATTCAGACCAGGGACGGATTATCCATGTCTTCGGCTACGCTTCCTGTGTCTAGGGGAGTCCCACAGGGATCCATACTCGGGCCTTTGCTGTACATCCTCTACAGTGCTGATGTTGCTGGGTCCTTTCTCAATTGCAGATACCATATGTACGCAGATGATATCCAGCTGTACACAACCTTCAAAGGACCTGACACAGCGGTAGCGGTGCGGAGGTTGAATGAGGATCTTGAGAGGGTGGTGAGCTGGTCTGGGAACAATTCTCTGGTCCTAAACCCGTTAAAGTCCAAATTCATGGTGCTGGGTACCAAGAAACAAGTTGCGGCTATACTCTCAGCCCATCCAGTCATTACAATCATGGGGCAGAAGATAGAGCGTGTTGTACAAGCTTGCAATTTGGGCTTGATTTTGGACCCGGAATTGCGCTTTGAGGCTCACATAAAAAAAGTTGCAAAGAATTGCTTTTACAGATTAAAGGTATTGTATGGCATAAGAAACTATCTAAGTATTCCGTTAAGAAAGCAGTTGGTGGATAGTCTGATTCTGTCTGGGCTCAATTATTGTGACGTTGTCTATGGCCCATGCCTGCTTTCTAGAACGGATAGACTGATTCAGCGCATTCAGAATGCCTGTATTCGTTTTTGTGTACAGGTACCACGCAGACAACATATCACACCACACATAAATCGGCTGGGGGTACTGAAGATGGCTGCCAGGCGTACGTTGCACTTGGCGGGCCTGATGTTCGGTGTAGTGGCGACTCATAAGCCACAGTACTTGTATGAGAAACTAACCTGGCGGCGTACTCAGTATGAGTCCGGTCTCCGTTCCATGGTTGACCCTCTCAAGATACCGCAGCACAGGACTGCAGCTTTTAGGGGCAGCTTTAGGTTTGCTGCGACTCGCTGCTGGAATGATCTCCCTCCGCCGTTGAGGGACCTAAGGACAGCGCAATCTTTTAAATACCAACTGAAAAAAATGTTACTGCATAAGCAGCTGGCTCTCCAATAACCTTGTACCAGTAACTGTTTTTTGTCAAGCTTTTATTTTAACTTAAAGTGTGTGTGTATATCTATGGCTTGTTCTGGGGGAAAGTTTTTTATTTATATAATTATAATATCTTTGTATTTTATTTATTTTATTTTATTTTTATTTGCTTTTATTACACTTATTCAACACATAACCACACACTAACACTAATAAACAAGAAAAATTGTTTGTTATGATTGTTTTGAATGTAGAGTTACACTTGTTGTCTCCTTACCTTTTCTGTTTTCGCCAATAGTACTGCATAATCTTGTTCGCGTTCCACTCACAATAAACATGATAATATCGACAACATTATGCACAACTGGGTTGTTTTGTTTCCGTAATCTGAGCACCATTCATTACCACATGCACTTGTTTATCTATTTGATTTGTCCAGCCGCGTCTGGATTGCGTCATATTGTCAATGTCATTGAGGCAAATGTCAAAGTAAAGATACTCACTGTCTATGGTGATGCGCCCAACATAATTGTTTTTGAATGTAACTATATTTATTTTCAATATGTGCTATTGTTATTAGTATGTATGTGTAATGTAATGTTGTACTTGTTATTATTTTTATTATTTTTTTTTTATCCATCTGTTTAAATTTTTGGCAGTAACCGTAGCTGTTGATTTTGTTCTCACTTTTAAATTAATTTACTATATTATACATCATGCTGTACTCCGAGCAGCGTTAATATAGATGTTTAGCTAGTACGTCTTATAACGGGCTGGTGCTGAAAATCAGCGCCGTGGGCTCGAGCCTCAGTGCCCGGTCCACGGTATTAAGCTGAGCTCCAGCCTTTTGCGCTGCGACGCACTATGGGCTCTTTTTCGGTGTTTCTAAATTTTTGTTGTGTGTCGTAGCAAAATAAATGGTTTTTCTTTCTTTCTTTTCTTTCTTTCTAATAATGATAAAATTAGCAAAATAAAAAAATGAATCTTAATAAACGATGTAGACTTTATAATGTTAGATGCCTGAACTAGGAAAGCCCTGTATCACAGGTGTAAGTAACTTTAACATTGTGTACTAATTTAGGACATCTTACCTCTATTTCTATAAACCAAGTGTTTATCATGACTTAATAGATAAGTTTAAAATTTTCCTGATCATAAGTTTACTGAATGATGGTCATGATCATTATGCGATGTTTTAAGACATTTTGGAAAAAACATTATGGGATATTGATAATTAAAGATAAAGTTTTAGAGGAGGAGGAGTTTGAACAATTGCTCGTGGTATTGCAATAAGTTTACCTTCTAATACATCATACCTTTGAAGAGTAATGAAAAGATAAATATGACATATATTTCAACAGCCGCAGAAGATATGCTGGATTTCAAGCAGATTCTTGCCGGAACAGTAGATCTGCATGATATTAAATTCATGTTTCAACTTCTATCGACAATTGCTGACATGACACTGGGCAATCCAAATGTGCAGAAAATTATGAGAGACCCACAGGAGAAGTTTGACGTCATTATTGTTGAATACATGTTCCATGATTTGTTTTCCACGTAAGTTAGTTAAATTCTTATTACCATGAATTGGGATACATTCAAACCTATACAGATAGTCTTGTATGGATGGATAATGAACACAATTAATTTGCTTGGTAAGATTTTTGGTAGAAATTTCGTAATCAAGATCAAATTTATTTTTTTAGGTTTTCAGCAGTATTCCAGTGCCCTTACATCTGGTTCTCCACCATAGAACCAAATTGGATAATTATGAACCTAGTCAGCGGTCCTATGAATCCAGCCTATAATAGCGACTACCTTCAAGCTCAAGTTCCTCCATTCACCTTTATGGGAAGAGTTCAAGAGCTGTGGACCCAAATTAAAGGATTATATTATCATAAATTGTGAGTATCGCTTTGTGCTAACTGATTGATTTGTAGATTAAAGATCATCACCATATCATCATATTACAAACTTATAATTAGAAATTATAAGCCCAGGTTTCCTCATGATGTTTTTCTTCACCGTTTTTCTGGAGTGTCTAGATAATCTTAGAAAGCATGTAGCTCGGAAAAAGTCACATTAATACTTGCCGTTGGTAGGTTTCGAACTCTCACCCTCATGCATGAGAAGCGAGCGTCTTAAAACTCCGGGCCACCACGAGATTAAAGATGTTCATGTGACATTTTATATTGAAAGGGGCACATTAAATAACCAAAATAATAGATCAATCAAACTGTCACAAAAAATTGGGACTAAACCCTAGTTATTAATAAAATAATATTTTTTTGGATTCAGTGACTTCCATGATGTAGAAGAAGCTATATACCAAAAGCAAATAGTCCCTATCCTAAAGGAGCAAGGTAAACCTGTACCTGATTATAATGTGCTGAAGTATAATGCATCTTTACTGCTGGGCAACTCTCAAGTGGCGATGGGTAACGCAGTGCCACTGCCACCAAGCTACAAACACATTGGCGGGTACCACATTGATGAAGAAGTCAAGCCATTACCAGAGGTAAGTAATTAAGCTAATCCTTCTTGAGGTTCGTCTTTGTGTGTGTTACTTACTTTATCATAATTAGTATAAAATGTTAAGTCAGACTTACTATTCTTTGTGAATAATATGTCAATGATTGAAGTATTTTGAAGCCTTGCCGTGATTATAAAGAACGACTGTCGATGATCAGTGATTATTACATCATAAGTCTAAGCTTAAAGCCACTATCAGAAATTATGGATCTGCTGAATAGATAAGATCATAAAATTTTAATCGGTTTTATTATACCTACATACTACATTAGTGTTTAAATAGTCATGCTGAATAATAGAATTTCTCATAAGGCATTTAAATACATTTATTTTACCATTTTAACAATTTATTTACCATGGACACAATCAAAATCATTGGGATTTTCAACCAATTTTCAACATAACTGAAATCTTAATCAGTCGTACGTTTCCTAGGACTTGAAAAAAATTCTGGACAATGCCAAGAACGGTGTGATTTACTTCAGCATGGGATCCAATTTGAAGAGCAAGGAGTTACCAGACGAACTGAAGAACGGTTTGTTGGAGGTGTTTGGAGGACTGAAGCAAACTGTTTTGTGGAAGTTTGAGGAGAATCTACCGAATCAGCCTAAAAATGTCCATATCGTACAGTGGGCACCACAGCAGAGCATATTGGGTAGGCCTTGCTAAATACGTTTGTGACAAAAGTTTTGCTAACACTGCTCTGTGATGTAAAATTTTGATTCGTTTTCCAGCCCATCCAAATTTGAAGCTGTTTGTTACTCACGGTGGTCTCCTATCACTTACCGAAGCGGTCCACTTCGGAGTTCCAGTTATTGCCATTCCAGTCTTCGCAGACCAGTTCCTAAATGCAAACCAAGCACGGAACAAGGGATTTGGAGAAAGAGTTGACCTTTCTTACCATTTGCATAAGGACCTAAAGGTCACTCTGGATAAAGTTCTTGGTGATCTTCCCAAGTAAGTAGAATTTAGATATCAAAAAACTTCTTTTCTTAGCTTTTAGACTCACTAAATCTTTTCGTAGTGGTTTAGTTTTAAGAGTAGTTGCTAAGGAGGTTTTTATATTCCCAGATACACTGCCAAAGCAAAGGAGGTATCTATAGCATACCATGACAGTCCGATGAAGCCGAGCGAAGCGTTGAACTTCTGGGTGGAGCACGTGGTGCGCACGCGCGGCGCTCCACACTTGCGCTCAGTGGCGCTTCAAGTGCCGCTGTACCAACAGGCGTACCTAGATCTGTTAGCTGTGCTACTGGCAACTATTGTTGTTATAATACTAGTAGTTAGGAGGATTTTAAGTTTACTGACGTCGAATAGTCCGAAACTTAAGAAGAATTAAATGAATAAGAAGAAAAAGTAATAGCCATAATTATTGTAACGCTTGTACTGTTAGATGAGAGAAAATGGACATTATTTATTGTTTTGTTTAAGTTATTTTATTATAAGTTGTTATTAATAAAAATAATTAAACAATAATTGATATTTTTATTTATGTGTGAAGATCAAGACAATGTACAGACAGTGAAGATAGGCCTTAATCTAGGAGGATTCAAGTCGCCGCGCTGATTGATCCCGGGGGTCGTAAACAAAGGTAAAATAGGCAAATCTTGAAAGAATTCGCTACAGAGTAGTGTAGGTATTGATATACGTATACTACTCTTCTTAATTCTTGGATGATGACATATACCCACAATAACTTGTTAATGATCCACGTATGTACATACCTGGCTCCAATTATCAAAATTTTTTAGTGGTATTTTTTTTAATCCTGTGCCTATTATTCACATCTCAGTCGTCTATGACAAAGTACAACTTTAAACTAAGAACATAATTTTACACTTTAAAATATTTTTTTTACTTTCAAATACCTATCCTACATCAAATAGTGACAGCAGAGCAATAGGTAAGCGTTTCATAAAAAGACTAAGTGAAAGAACTTTATTTTTTTAGGTTCGTTTTTAAGTTGTTAGAATTGGTGGATCGTGACAGAGAATACCTACACATTAATACGGGCAATAATCTTATCATCCTACCCACTTCAATTCAGAGTTTAAACTGAGATGTTATTTATACTATAGAAAGTGTATCTACTGCCACACACTGGATTCAATTCCTGACGCTTATACTGAGACCGAGAGTAAGGAAGAGGGTAATTTTCTTATTAAAATCCGTCTGAGGGATCGATGATAGGCATTGGGTGTGAACATAAGTGTTTTTTCAATCTACAAAAGGTATAAAAGAAAATCGTGCTAGTTACACTATTTATAACTCAAGAATGGTTAAATTATTTTGGCTGAAAATTGGTAGGGAGGTAGCTTAGAACCAGGAAACGGATGTAGGATACTTTTATCCAAGGATTTCGCAAATAATCTACGGGAACGGAAAAAAACGGGATTACGGACCAGTAATTCGATGATTTTCCCCCCTTAAAAAAACTCACTACAGCACTTGCCGCCACTGTACAATGAAACACCCACTTTTCATTATTTATGTTATGATTTCCATATGATCCCCTATCATATACCGGGTGAAGTCTCATGTAATAGGGGGTGAGCCTATTACCATAATATACCGGGCACAATTCCAGACTGCACGGCAGTCGCACTTGCGACCACTCGGCAAACGAGGCAGTACGAAATAAAAACGAAATAAAAAAATCTTAAATAGTTTTATTTATACTTAAATTAAGTACACAGTAATGATTTATGTACACATTAAACAGTCTTTTGCAGTTTCTTTTACTTAGTTATTCTTCTTTTGGCTTCCTGATTCCTTTTTCGACCTTACTGCTGCACAGATTTTTTTCAAGAGTACTCGTCCAGCCAGGAACAGGATGACGAGGACCGCGGCGAGGTCCAGGTACATCTTCTGGTAGAAGGGTACGTGCAGGGCGGGGGAGCGCAGGTGTGGCGCGCCGCGTGTGTTGATCACGTGGTTCACCCAGTGCACCAGCTCAACTCCTGGCTTCACTGGACGATCGTGGTGGATAAAGGACAATTCCTTCGCTTTCTCTGCGTATCTGTTAAATCAACACATTTTGTTAGCAATTTTAAAATAGTGTTCAACTTAGAAGAATTATAAAAAGTGAACCATGGAAGTTGTAACGCAGCCTCGAACTAGACTTATTTATGGCTCACGAATGAACGCAAGTATTAAAATTATTATTTTTCTTTTCATTGTCAAAAACTATTGGCCTATTAACGTCTTTCTTTTTAAATCTAGTACGAGTTCAGTTTTACGTTTAAAGTATTCGTAACGAGTACGCGTTCGGCGCTGTGATTGGTTGGTTCATTGGCGCCGGCCAATCACAGCGCCGAACGCGTACTCGTTTCGATTACTTTCAACGTAAAAGAAACTCGTACTAAGGCCTCTGATACACACCTTTTATTGCTGGTAACTTCGATTATAGCTTCCTTTAGTTCATCAGCCATAGTATAGGACAGGTCCACTCGTTGCGCGAAACCCTTGTTAACAGCTTTTACGACATTCAGAAATTGGTCAGCAAACACAGGTATACCAATAATTGGTATGCCGAAGTGGACAGATTCTGTTGTCGACAGAAGACCACCGTGGGTTACGAAGACGGCAAGATTGGGATGAGCTGCAAAAGAGCAATTATGATATTATAAATCTTCTGAACTCTAACAAGTCCTTTAATCATTGAACAGTCTACTTATAGGTCTCAAGAAGATGAAGGTTTACTTACAAAGAATTGCTTGTTGTGGTGCCCAATCCAGAATGTGAACATTTGAAGGGAGGTTATCCATTTTCTCTTCAAACTTCCACAGCACAGTCTGCTTCAGAGTTCCAAACATCTGCAAGAGACTCTTCTTGAGTTCCTCAGGCATATCTTTGCTCTTCAAATTGGAACCCATGCTGAAGTATACTACTCCATGCTTTGCGTTGTCCATAAGTTTCTTCAACTCCTGTAAATATTAGAAAGGGTATGATTAGCATAATTTTATAAATTTTGATCTAATTCCAAGTTAAGAAGAATTGAAAGTTTTATGTGACTAATTAGATTCTTATCCTCTTAAAAATAAAATCACTTAATGAAAACACTTTTTAGATATTTGATGAATAAATAAATAACATTATTACCGCAGACATGGGTTTGACCTCCTCATCAATATGGTACCCTCCAATGAACTTGTGGTTCTGTGGCAGAGCTACTGGAGAAGCTGTGGATATGTAGGCGTTTGACAGCAACAACGATGCATTGTATCTGGATTCGTCAAATGTTGGTGGTTTTCTGCCACGCTTCAAAATTAATGGATGGATCAGCTCGTTGAAAGTCCTTTCTTGGACGCCGTCCAACCATCTGAAATGGTGCAAAGAAGAATTTTATTTGGTTTTGTGTATCCGAATATTCAGTTCATCTTCTGTTAACGCTCAAGTTCTATTAAAAAGTCGAGTAGTACTTACACGTATTGCAAGAATTTGATTGTCACTTGAGTCCATAGTTCATTAGCCCTCTGCCAGAAGCTCAATGGTGGAGCGTATGTAGACATGAGGTCCACTGTGTATGCAGGGTTTGTTGGCTGGTCGACGAGCTGGAGGATCATCCAGTGTACTTCTACTGATGACAGCCAAATAAGCGGGCAATCGAATACTGACGCAAATCTGAAACCAAAAAACGAGTTGTTAAGAACTACAATTTTTGTTCCTCATGATCAAATTAAAAATGTAATTTGTCATTTTAGTCAAAGTACTTGAAAAACTCTAACCTAGTAAAGGCCTGCAAATGTGTAAAGAACATTAAATTAGCCACTCACCCAGCAGGAATTTCAGTAAACATCCATTCTGCGATGACAAGATCAAATTCTTCTTTAGGATCTGCGACGAGTTTGTTAACGCCTTCTAACTGTAGTGTATGCCTCATCATATTAATCGCCATGTACATTTTAAAAGCGATGCTGTGCAGGAACTTTGAAGTGTTCATTATTGTCTTGATGTTCATTATGTCCACTGAAATAGAAGAAAACAATTTATGATAAGTTGCGATAAAACATTACTATGACTCTTCTGTAGAGGTATTAAATATTTTTAGGTATTTTTTTTTAAACCGTTGCCCCACACTAGGGTTTTCTCCTGTGTCGTGGGTGCGTTAACAAACATACAAGTTCACGTACACAATGACACCCAGACCCGAAACAACAATTTGTGGATCACACAAAGAGTTGTTCCGTGCGGGAATCGAACCCGCGACACGTTGCACGGCAGCCGGTTGCCCAGCCACAGCACCAACCGTGCAATTGTATTGTAAGATTAATAAAATGCTAGTCTATTTGTAATCTTGTGGTTACCTATCACATTCAATCAAATTGGTAACGGTTTCAGTTCTGTCAGTTCGTTCAGACGAGTTTTTAGAAGAAAGAAGTCAAGGTGAATAGAATAGTTTACTTACTTGGCATGATCTCAAAGTTCTTACTAACATCAATTGTCCGGAGCGTGGGGGGAGCATTCTTGTAGGGGAATGGTGATATATACGTCACCTGGAAGAATATTATAGGTTAAAGTACTTTCTGTTGAGATAGAATTTGTTTTTGGTTTAATTTAGAGACAATAGAATAGTTTCCAGGGTAAGAAAATTATAAATCTAATTAGTCCGTCAGTTAGATAATGAAAAAAATATTAGACACGTATTTTTTTATTTGCTCATGTAAACTTACAATACTTACATAAAATGGAGTTAAGTTTAGGAGTGGGAGGTAGTTACGTCACAACGTGCTACATTTTGTAGCACGCTCAAATCAATATATCGTCGAAAGCATTAAATTTTGTGAGAAAAGAAAAAATGCGTGTCTAATATTTTAAAATAATCTACCAGACGGACATTAAAATAAAATTTAGGAAAGTACCCTATTGTAGTATGTTTAGATTAGACATATTTTTTAACGATTGTTTTTTTCTCAATATCTTTTTTTACAAAAAAGATAGACCAAGAGTTATGATATATGCAGAAATTACTGTTCATGTTAATAAACTAACGTCACATACGCCTGTTATAATTAATCGTGACAGATGGTAATTTATTTACTGACGTTTTAATAAATAGCCTTTTAATTACTAGTCACCTCGTGTCCAGCATTCAGCAGAAGCTTAACGATTCCATCACCAAGGTTTGCGTGACTCCTTGATGGTAAGGGGAACACCACAAGGATCTTGGAGGCCTCAGCACAGGCCAGCATGAGGCACACCGCCAACCAGTACATCTTCATTCTTTTCATATTCTGCAAATCATTCAATCATATTTCATTTGTATTGTTTTAAGTCTATTTCAAAAGATAGCCATATCTAGTGATAAACAAAACAGCCGAACTGATAAATATATTTCAATCTCTATTAACTTTGTCCGATTATATTATTATTGTTATGTAACTCCGTTGTTGAATACTGGCATCATGGTAAATTTACAGATTGAAGTATTTTATCAGTTCGGTTGTCTTGTATACTAGCTGTTGTCTGCTACTTCGTTCGCGTATTCTATGTCTCCTAGCAGAATTTGGGCATTGGAATTAGTCTTTAGGGTGAAAATGTCGTTACAATCGATTCAGTAACTATGTTATATTTATTGTGAAATAAATGTATTAACGTTTAACCCGTACAGTGCCCATCTCGTGAGTTGTCAGAAATTTAAACTATTTTCCGAATTGAAAATTATTGTTGTACTAAATTTCAATTAAACAGGTACATTGATTTAAAAAAATGAGAGTGCCGGAATTTAAACGCATAGTCCTCAGTCTCATGGGAATTTCGGATTAAAAGCACTCAAGCGTCCTTTCCAAACTATACGTTGTATCGAATTAAATTTAAATAAAGTTAGTGGTTTAAGAGATGAAGAGTCCCGAGATTTAGCACATAGTTCCTGTTATTTTGAGATTTCCAGGACTTTACTCTGGTACTAATAATGTGGGCTGGTTTATAACGGCGCGGCGCGACGTTACTATTGCACATTTGTAAATGATTTTTTTTTATTGTGGCATAACTGTAATAGTTATGCATCGCTATTATGGACTTTTACGTTGATATTAATGTCCTCTATTAGACTCTTGTCTAGTACATCACTTGGCTGTATTGTTCATCATAATTTCACAGCGTAAGCAATATTAGGAGTTTTGTTTAGTAATTTTTTCACATTGGGTTAACATTTTCTAAAGGAAACCGGCAAACCTTCATTTTTTTTTGGCTTAGACCGACTAAAATGAAATATTATGTTCTGTGGGTTCACGTTAAAATCTTATTAAATTTTATTTTTCTAATATTCAAGTTGTTTTTTATAGATGAAGCAATCATTTTTTTACTAACTTGAATTTTGAGAAATATGAGAAGTCAATACCAATTTATTATTTAGGAATAAAATTAACGTTGATACAATAATTATTATGACCTTTATCCTTCTAACAACATACTACGTCTCTATGAAGATACAGATATAATGTTTGTACATGTATCACATAACTATCCTTTTTGTATTTACAGTTTAAAAATTTATTCTAACATAAATAATACCTACTTACGCTTAAAAAGTCACAATTCAATTCACAAAAATACTCACCCCAATTTTAAAAGTATAAAACTATATTATTATTTAATTAACAAAACTTTTTTTTATAAAACTTGTAATTTGAATTTAGAATTCCACTTTTATAAGTTTCTTTTTTAATTTATAAGTCACTCAAAACTTATAGATGAATATTTATGCTTCTTTCTATAAAACACGTACGGCAGACGTGAGTGATAAACAACAATGAATGTGAAGCGGTGAAGTTTGGTGAGTTATATATATGTATTATAGGTGTCAAACTTTGGATTATATGACTCGCTAACACCTGATGAATAATGAAATATAAATAGTACGGTTGTATGTGATTCATACAATCATTGAATCAGGAGATAATGTAATAACAATATATTGTAAAGTTCTAAGTAATCTTATGAATTTTCTTAGCTGGTGTATATATTGATGGTGCGAATTACATTACATATTTTTTAAACTAGTCCGCATTTATCGTTACCAAAATTAGAATAATTTGTATTTGGGTTAATGAGTAATGTTTGAATTTAGTTATTTTATGACTTATTAATTTAATAAACATAATAAGTATAATAAAAGATTATGATAGATTGATTTACAGGTACTTCGTTTCTTTCAAGTATAGTATATCTTCAAAGGACCTTGTGCCTATAATGGCCTAACCATGAAACTTTGTCAGTGCCGGTTTTAGCACTACTAGAGCCCTGGGCAAGACTTCTTTGGGGCATTCTGAATTGCAGTTAGGGGAACTGCAATTCAAATAAGTACATGCGAAATAAGGCAATGAGTGTCTATGAAAAACAAAAATATCTATTTAATTAAAAACCTAATACAATTTTCTGTTCTACCATTTCTATCGGCGTACCTACTCTTTTATTAGGACATTCAAAGTTTATATTTTTTTTTCATTTTCAATTAACAATATTTAGTTCGATCTAGCCTTAGGTATGCATTATGCCTTATATTGTATCTAATGCCACGTTGCCTGGAATATTTCTCGGAATTGATGAAAATTGGTAAATTGTAAAATTAATTTGATTTTCATTTTGTAACCTCGTACGCTCGTTACTTGTGGAAAAATTGGCGGCCAAAATCTGATTTTTTACAATATCTCTTCGTCTGTGTATTTTACGACAAAAACATTTACTACAAAATTAAACTAGACATCATTTTCTACAATTAAAGTCACGATGGATTTTTGAAGAATAAGCAGTTTTGGCAGCAGAGCACCGCAAAGTACCTATATTTTTATGAGCATATTTCGAAGTTCTCCTTTCTTATATATAATAACTTCCACATCACGTAGAGGTAGAGCATTTTTTATATAGCGTAGTCCTTTATAGACGTAGCCTAATACTCATGTCATTATGATGTGCATTTTCGGAACTTGATATAATGCCAAACCGGTATATTCGATTTGTCATTTCAGCATAAAGCTTATAAAAATAATAAACACGATTACAATAACAACAGGAAAATGTATACGCAAATATCATTCACGTATTTTTTATCTAATCTAGTAGGTAGATTGAGATTGATGGACATTGGACAATAATAGTCTTTACTCTATATTCGTATGGACTTTGATCAGATAACAACTTTGAAACGATATTGTGGAGTATCGCCTGTACTGTCAATAGATCGCTTAGTGGTTTACGAAATCATTTACTTTTTACTATCTCGTATCATGGCTGCGTTTATAAACGTATAAGCGTATAAATTCATATACACATCATACTCAAACTCTGTACAACAATACGTGGACCCCACAAAGAATAGGGTAGATGCCTAATTTTTATTTGCATGTCCGTCTAGTAGATGATTTTAAATCATTAGACACGTATTTTTTATTTTCTTACAAAAACGAATACTTTCGACTATATATTGATTTGAAATGTCGCGTGACGTTACTTCTGTGTACATTTTATACCTCTACATAGAAATTACGTTTTAGCCCCCACTTCTAAACGTTGATTCGTTTTACCTAAGTGTTTTGATTTTTAATTTTTATTTAGATTGAACATTTTGTTCATTTTTGATCAAGATTTTTAAATAAAAATAAAAATTATGCATATGCACAGAGCGTAGAGCACAGTTCTGAGGATTTGCACCAGGAGAGGCAAGAGACTCCAACTTCAGACCTTGGCGCCCCTCAAAATTTACGTACGGACTAATTAGATTTTTAATTTTCATACCCTGTCATCATTCCAATTGTCCCATGAAAGAATCAAAATCACGACACATTGCACACCGAAGATTGAGATGAAGAGGCAACTGCCGGCTAGGCCGGTCACAACCGTTAGAGAACCGATGACCGTTGGGGTAGAAGTATTCTGGAGTAGAGACCGCGCGTTGTGTTTGATACACTCTATCGAGGTGGAGTGACGATATCTTCTAGGTGGCTTGTATATGTTGAATGAGACGAGCTGAAGATCGAAGCTTAATCGCGTGCTATTAAAGCATCTAGCAGTAAATAGAAACGGACTGAAAATGTTGAAGAACAGTTGTGTGCTGTTACAATTTGTTTCGCCCAACCCTAGGTACATTAGCATATTAATTTTATTATATACATCATGCTGCGCTCCGAACAGCGTTACCGTAGGTGTTTAACTAGTACGTACTATAAGGGGCTGGTGCTGAAAATCAGCGCCGTAGGCTCGAGCCTCTGTGCCCGGTCCACGGTATTAAGCTGAGGTCCAGCCTTTTGCGTTGCGACGCACCATAGGCTTTTTTTGTGTTTCTAAATTCTTGATGTGTGTCGTAGCAAAATAAATGGTTTTTCTTTCTTTCTTTCATACTATTCCACCCACTTCTTAAGAGTGTCATCTCACAGGGGTGATTATCACCTCAATCAATAAACTTACGGTCCTAGGGCGGTACCAATTGCTTACCATTAGATAATACGTCTGCTCGTATACTGATCCTCATCTCGTAAAACATCTCTTCGCCTAAACTTTGAACTTTTTGAATTTGGTGATAAAGTTTAAAATTAGTTTAAACCCTTAGCTTATATTACTTGCTATCATTTATCAGACGTTGAGATATATTCTCGACGGTATTTAAACTGCAGTACTACTCTTACCGTATTTGAGGATTTATGGTTGAGTGATAGTTCAGGCTCATTTACTTTTTCGTACGAGTATACCGGACACGCATGCGAAAAAAGACACATGACATGTTTGTTCCAAATTACCAAGCGTTAGTCAAGGAACGGAAACTCGGATTTATAATAAAAATAAAATTTATTTAATAAAATCGAGTTACAATGTTTGTTGAGCGAAGTCTGAGAACAGAATGAATTCTAATGGAAATTACAAATAATTATTGGTACAATAAGGGTGTCATATTACTTATTGCGAAAGAGGTAAACTAATGAGTAAGCACAAAATGTTCCAAGAGATTCTACACGTGTTTTATATAATGCTGACTTATATACCTACTAATTATGTTGCTAAGCTGAATTAGTGCTGACAAAGCATATATCTATAGGGTGGGCACCCTTAACTCCTCCCCCCTTAAGAGAGAAATCAGCTGGAGGCAAATCTTTTGGTTCCAGATGATTTCGACGTATCAGAAAATATTTTCTAAAAAACTTAAATTTTACAATTACAAATGCTAGGGCTGACAGAGTCATTATTACTACTATACTTATTGTCCATACACTTATGTCCTTTGTTATCACTATAACACTTTTACCGACACTTTCACTATCATAATTTTTAGCACTTTCTAAAATGTCTTTGACGTCACTAAGGTCCACGCCGCGAAGATCTATCTGGCTCCCATCTGTCGTGATTTCCTGCTGTAGTTCAGGCATCGTTACAGGTCTCAGTCGTAAGCTTAACTCGGGTGTCCTTGTCTCGGTTACCTTATTGATGGTTCTGCTTCCAATTTGTGTCTTGCAATTGAGATTGGGGTTGACCAGGAATGTTCCTTTCAGATTGTACTTCATTATTTCATCGTTGCAGTTCTCGGTAAGTATGACGCTTGACTTTGAGAAGAGTAACCATACTCCATCAGCTACGTTGTAGACTCTTTCATCTTCTATTTGTATGAAGACCTTTTGGCATGCAGAGTAGTTTTCATGAAGACTTTATCACCTTCTTTTATCTCAGGAGGGGTTTCACCACCTTTCTTTTCTACTACTTTACTCTTATTTTCCTTAATCTTATCGCTAACATATTCATATAAAACTTTAAGCCTTTTCCTATGATCCTGAATTAATTTCTGTAAAAGATTTTTATCTCTATCTATATCAAATGCATTTCCCGATTCTGTGTGACCGAACACTATTTCATGAGGTGTAAAACCTGTCGCACTATGTATAGTATTATTATATGCCATAATTGCATATGTCATCACAGAGGCTGCATCTTGATCACTCTTTTCATACTTTGCTAATCTATAAATTTCAAGTATTGTTGAATGGAAACGTTCAACTATAGCCATCGAATTGGGGTTATTCGGCGTCCCTACATGTATCTCAATTTTGTACAAGTTTAATAATTCTTTCACAAGGTTATTATTGAATTCGGTTCCAGGGTCGCTATTAATTTTTCTAGGTATTCCGTAGAAACTAAAATACTTAATTAATGCCTTAACTATTTCGGGTGTACTTCTGTTCGGTACATTAAAAGCTTGCGCTAACTTACTAAAAGCATCTACTATGGTTAGATAATAATTATTTTCTACGTACAAAAGGTCCATAAAAACTTCCTCAAATGGCATATTTTGTGTTTGAGTAAATTGTATCTGAGGTTTTATAGGTTTTCTATCATATTTCATTTTCCTACACTGTTCACATGCATTAATGACGGCGGCTATTGTGTCTTTCATATGAGACCACCAATAATGCCTTTTAAGTTTAGTGAGGGTTTCCCGAATACCTCGGTGAACTGTTTTGCCCTCATGGTATTTCATAATAATTTCTTTTTGTTCTTCTTCATTTGTTACATTAACTACTCGCTCTGTACATTCAATTAAATTTTGATTACCTTTCTTGTACAATGCTGTCACTACTTTACTAAATACTTTTCTAAAAGACTCTGTTTCAAAGTAAATGAAATATTTCTGCTTAAAATCTATATACTCTTTTAAAAATGCTTTTACTAAGTGTTCATTATTAACAGCTGGCATGTGTACTTCAAATATTTTTTGATTGTTATTAGATATATCTTTAACATGTATATCATTTTTATACCAATTGAAGACAAGTATTTGTTTGGGCTTGGTATCAACTGCTTCATTTAAAATTGGTATTCCTTCGTGTTCTCTGTTCGATATAGAATGAGCAGTAGCTCCATCATCTGAATCAGATACATCTATGACAGGTACCTCTTTTCTATCTATGCTGAGTTTATCTGATTCTGAGTCTGACAAACTAATTACCTCTTCTACTTCATTATTATTTTGTATATTCCTAACAGATCCATTATTATCTACGTTTACTAACATTGACGCATTATCATCATTAGCTAGTATGTTAACTTTTATTTCCCTACTTTTCTTACCATTTAGACTAACTATAATATTATTATTACTGTCTACGCCTAATGTATTTAATTTTATTCGCGATAGCGCATCTGCGTTGGAATTCTGCGAACCTTTTTTATAATTGATCTCGAAATCGTATTCTTCTAATCTAAGTCGCCATCTAGTGAGCTTACTGTTTGGTTCGTTAAGCGAATATAGCCAGGCCAAAGGTCTATGGTCTGTATAAATGTAGAACTTTTTTCCCCACAAATATGGTCTGAAGTGCTTAACTGCCCATATTACTGCTAAAAGCTCTTTTTCAATAGTGCTGTATCTAGATTCTGTATCACTTAGGGTTCTGCTGGCGTATGCCACTGGTTTATCTGAACCAATTGTGCCCTGTGATAGTACTGCCCCGATTGCAAAATTTGATGCATCCGTGGTCAGGATAAATGATTTATTAAAATCCGGATACTGTAATAACGGCGCGTTTGTAAGAAGTTTTTTACATGTTTCAAAACTCTCTATATATTCCTCATTTAACTCTATATTTTTACCCTTTTTTAAACACACTGTAAGTGGTCTTGTTATTTTCGCAAAATCTTTTATGAACTTCCTATAGTACCCTATGAGACCAAGAAAGCTTTTAATTTCAGTCGTTGTTTTAGGTATAGGATATTTTAATACTGCCTCTATTTTGTCATTGTTGGGCTTTAAGCCTTCACTAGTTATAGTATGCCCTAAATACAGTACTTTTTCGTAAGAACTGAGATTTATCTAATTGTACCTTTAAATTAGTTTCGCGAAATCTCTCAAAAACTGCTCTAAGTTTTTCATTATGTTCCTGAATACTTTTTGCGAAAATGATAACGTCGTCTAAGTAAACTAAGCAATGAATGCCTTGCAATCCTCTTAGGACATTATCCATAGCACGTTGGAATGTAGCTGGTGCTGTTTTTAGGCCAAATGGCATCCTGTTAAATTCATAATGCCCAAAATGCGTACTAAAACCTGTTTTTGCTCTATCCTCTTCTTCTACCTCAATCTGATGGTAGCCACTAGCTAGATCTAAGGTTGTAAAGTACATACTCTTGCCTAACATATCAAAAAGGTCATTGATATTAGGTAGGGGGTATTTATCGTCGACTGTAATTTCATTGAGGCGTCTATAGTCGATGACCATCCTCCATTTTTGTTTGCCCGAATTATCTATTTTTTTTGGCACTAAATGAACCGGTGCACTCCAAGGTGAAAATGATTTTTGTATGACATTATCTTTAAGCATTTTTTCTACTTGATTTTATTTCCGCAACTTGTGAAGGCGGTAACCTTCGAGCTTTAATATGTATTGGATCTTCGTTTTTAGTTCTAATCCTATGCTTTACCTCGTTTGTAAATGAGAGTGGTACGTCCTCACAATAAAATATATCTTTAAACTCATTACAAATATTAATAATAGATTGCTTTTCTTCTTCATTCATGTGATCAACTTTTAACTTAGAGAGATTATCCGTTAATAGTTGGTCCAAATTACGATTATCTTCATCGGTAAAGTTCAACCTAAGCCTATCATGCTTTAAATTATTATCTAAATATGGTTCGACCTTAAACGGACTGGTAATCGATAATTCCATCTGTTCGGATCTAGAATTTTGTATGACTGTTGTTGCATATCCATGCGTACAGTTAACTAAGGCTGTTGGCATTCTAACACCCTTGGTAAATTCTACAAAATTTATAATTGCCTCACCGTTTGCCAAATTAACCGGAATTTTGACCGTAATTCGCTACGCGGCGGTAACTTGTAAAAATCATACTTATGTGTAGGTGAACTATAGTTAATCGGTATGCAAGTATCCTAGTAAACAATTTTTTATTCTTCATATCAATATTAGCGTAAAGTTGCACCAATAAATCGCTACCGATTAAGCCATCATATCTATCGTCAACGCAATAAATATAAAATTTGTGCCATTCATTACTTCTAAATATTTTAGGTAAAGGTATATACGCTACTTCATTATGTGTACTTATGGCGTGAGTACTTACTACTTTAAATATTTCGTTTCGCTTAAAGTCGCCAAAATATTGATTCGCTAACTTTGGGCTTAAAAACGAACGTTGACTGCCGGTGTCAATCATAAAATTAGCGTTAAGTTCTGGTAAATATATATACGGCAGATTTAATATATTACAATTTAATTTTATTCGCTCTGGTGTGAAGAGGCCCTTATGCAAAAATTTCCTACCTGTTCGTTCTCATTAGAAATACCGAACATTGCATTATTCCCGTTGTCATTATGGTCGGTATAATTGATGCGTCTTGTACTAGCCGTTCTCATGGTCACGTCGGTATTGCAACCTGAACCTGAGCCATGCGGCGACAGCGGCGCGGGCTGCGCTTGTTGCGAACCGAGCTGCGCGTTGTCAGCAATTTGTCGGCCTGGGAACTGTGGCCGGCCTTGTTGCGACGTATTATGATTATTGTTAAAGTAATTATTTTGATGAAAGCGATTATTATTATCTCTGTTATTTCTAGGCAAAAATGAATTATTTGTAAAGTTATTATTCCGAATGTTACTTCTATTATTCGTCTGTACAATGTTACGATTTGGAGTAAAATTGTTGTTAGATCGCATATTCGGTGCACTAGTGCTTGTACTCGGCGATGCTTGCGAATTAAAATTATGATTCGAATTATTTCGGCCTTGAAAGTTTGTATTAAATGACGGATGCCGCGATTGTTTCTGGTCGTAAACTTCTTGGAAATATTGTTCTTCCAAGACAGCTTTCAAAGCATCTTCCAGGGTCGAAACATTTTTTAATCGCACCAACCTAACTAAAAATTTCGGTAAATTAAACAAGAAAACATTCAAAGAAAGGTTTGTGTAAATACTTTGTTTCGATAACCTTGTAGCCGCATCTTCGTCTGATTCATTAATTTTCGCGATTAATATGCTACGTAATTGTTGAATACGGTGACAAAAATCTAAATAACTTTCGCCTCTATTTATTTTTAGACTTTCTAACTCTAATACTAGACAATCTTCTGTTCTTGGATCCCCAAAATGATCCTGTAAAACCTGCTTTAATTCTGCCCAAGAGTGAATTGTATCTCGTTCACCTATTAAATTAGCTGCTTCCCCGCTTAGCCTACTGGTTATCGCGTTGAACAGATATTCATTCTGTATTTCATTGCCGCGATATAAATTAATGATATATTCAGTTTTGCGGATAAATAAAGACAATAGCCTTGTCTCGCCACTAAATATAGGGATGATTTTTAATACTCCAGGGGGTATAACTACGATTCCTTCCATTTTTATGTAGTACCTACTAAAATATCTTTAACTCGTAATAAAATTATATCTAACTATTACTAAACGTGAAAATTTTATCACTGTAATGCGCTACGTGCCAGAAGGGCTTTTTCTAATCCCTATATGATACACGAGACACACACAATTATCACGGAGGAAATTCAAAGGAAAGTAGACAGGATATCTACTCACATGACCCGCTGCTTTGCCGCTCTCCCGTGGTTGATGATTCTGCTCAGCCTGCTCTGCGCCGTGGCTTCCCTTGACGAATTTGTTTGGTTCGCTGACCCGTTGAATCGTTGATACGAACGTTGGAGTGTTCTCGGTGCCCGAAAATTTTATTCGCGGTGGCACAGAGGACCCAAACGACAAGGTCACTTACCGGCTGCGCCAGTCAAGGAACGGAAACTCGGATTTATAATAAAAATAAAATTTATTTAATAAAATCGAGTTACAATGTTTGTTGAGCGAAGTCTGAGAACAGAATGAATTCTAATGGAAATTACAAATAATTATTGGTACAATAAGGGTGTCATATTACTTATTGCGAAAGAGGTAAACTAATGAGTAAGCACAAAATGTTCCAAGAGATTCTACACGTGTTTTATATAATGCTGACTTATATACCTACTAATTATGTTGCTAAGCTGAATTAGTGCTGACAAAGCATATATCTATAGGGTGGGCACCCTTAACTCGTTCGACAGTTCGCCTGGATTTTAGGAAGATTTCTCGCTTGCCGTTAGAAATTAACTCAAAAATTTGCTCTGATATTAAGCTGTTCGTATCTATTAGTGATCTCTTATATCTTGTAGTCTTCCTCTATTCTGTTAGTAAAAAGATATCAAAAATATTTTGACATAGGATATAAAAAAATAATCAAAAAAATGTGTAATACTTTGCCCGACTATCGAAATTGAACCCGAGACTTCTTGCCCGGCAGTCGCACTTGCGACCACTCGGCCAACGAAACAGTCTATACGAGGCAGTATATAAAAACAACAAAGTATAAAACCTAAAATAATTTATTCAGTGCTTTTAATAAAAATAAAAGAATTACAGTAATCTAATGAGTCTTCGTTTTCGCTTTACTTTTTGAGAGTACTGCTCGATAAGCTTTCTTCACGAGTAGGCGGCCAACCAGGAATAGGATAACGAGGACCACAGCGAGGTCCAGGTACATCTTCTGGTAGAAGGGTACATGCAGGGCGGGGGAGCGCAGGTGTGGCGCGCCGCGTGTGTTGATCACGTGGTTCACCCAGTGCACCAGCTCAACTCCTGGCTTCACTGGCCGGTCGTGGTGGATAAAGGACAATTCCTTCGCCTTCTCTGCGTATCTGTTAAAGCAACATATTTCGTTAGCAATTTTAAAATAGTGTACAATTTATAAACGTCAACTATGAAAGTTGTTACGCAGCGACTTATAAATTACTCACAAATGAACTTAAGTATAACATAACATAACATCACACCTTTTATCCCGAAGGGTTAGGCAGAGGTGCACATTACGACACTTAATGCCACTGTACAATGTAACACCCACTTTTCACTATTTATGTTATGAGTTCCATGTAATAGGGGTGAGCCTATTGCCATATACCGGGCACATTTCCAGACTCTGTGCTTCTACTGAAATTTTTAAAAACCCAGTAATACTTTGTCCGAGCCGGGAATCGAACCCGAGATTCCTTGCCCAGCAGTCGCACTTGTGACCACTCGGACAAAGAGGCAGAACTTAAGTATATCCATCAATTATTTTTGATTATTTTAATTAATGGATTTACTGACGTTCATCGTCTTTCTTTATATGTAGATACACACCTTTTATTGCTGGTAACTTCAATTATAGCTTCCTTTAGTTTATCAGCCATAGTATAAGACAGGTCCACTCGTTGCGCGAAACCCTTGTTAACAGCTTTTACGACATTCAGAAACTGGTCAGCAAACACAGGTATACCAATAATTGGTACCCCGAAGTGGACAGATTCTGTTGTCGACAGAAGACCACCGTGTGTTATGAAGACGGCAAGATTGGGATGAGCTGCAAAAGAGCAATTATATTATTATAAATCTTCTGAACTCTAACAAGTCCTTTAATCGTTGAACAATATTCTTATGGATCTCAAGAAGATGAAGGTTTACTTACAAAGAATTGCTTGTTGTGGTGCCCAATCCAGAATGTGAACATTTGAAGGGAGGTTATCCATTTTCTCTTCAAACTTCCACAGCACAGTCTGCTTCAGAGTTCCAAACATCTGCAAGAGACTCTTCTTAAGTTCCTCGGGCATGTCTTTGCTCTTCAAATTGGAACCCATGCTGAAGTATACTACTCCATGCTTTGCGTTGTCCATTATTTTCTTCAACTCCTGTAAATATTAGAAAGGGTATGATTAGTATAATTTTATAAATTTTGATCTAATTTCAAGTTAAGAAGAAGTGAAAGTTGTATGTGACCAATTAGATTCTTATCCTCTTAAAAGTGAAATCACTTAATAAAAACACTTTTTAGATATTTGAAGAATAAATAAATAACATTATTACCGCAGACATGGGTTTGACTTCATCATCAATATGGTACCCTCCAATGAACTTGTGGTTCTGTGGCAGAGCTACTGGAGCAGCTGTGGATATGTAGGCGTTTGACAGCAACAACGATGCATTGTATCTGGATTCGTCAAATGTTGGCGGTTTCCTGCCACGGTTCAAAACTAATGGATGGATTAGCTCGTTGAAAGCCCTTTCTTGGACACCGTCCAACCATCTGAAATAGTGCAAAGAAGAATTTTATCAAAAGTCTGTATCAAAAAGGGTTTGTGTATCAGAATATTTTATAGTATTCTACTAATACCATTCCAGTTATGTTACAAAAAAACTGAAATAGTTCTTACACGTATTGCAAGAATTTGATTTTCACTTGAGTCCACAATTCATTAGCCCTCTGCCAGAAGTTTAAGGGTGGAGTGTATGTTGACATAATATCCACTGTGTATGCAGGGTTTGTTGGCTGGTCGACGAGCTGGAGGATCATCCAGTGTACCTCTACTGATGACAGCCAAATAAGCGGGCAATCGAATACTGACGCAAATCTGAAACCAAAAAACGAGTTGTTAAGAACTACAATTTTTCCATTTCGTCATGATTAAATCAAAAACTGTAAGTTGTCATTTTAGTCCGAGTACTCAAAAAATTTCAATCTAGTAAAAGTTAGCAGATGTGTAAAGAACATTAAATAAGTTACTCACCCAGCAGGAATGTCACTAAACATCCATTCAGCGATGACAACATCAAATTCTTCTTTAGGGTCTGTGAGAAGTTTGTTAACCTCTTCTAACTGAATTGTATGCCTCATCAGGTCAATCATCATGTACAACATAAATCCGATGCTGTGCAGGAACATTGGAGAGTCCATAATAGACTTGATGCTCATAATGTCCACTGAAATAGAAGAAAACATTTCATGTTAAGTTGCGATCAAACATAACCATGACTCTTCTGCAGAGGTATTGCTAGGTAATTAAGATGATGACAGGGTATGAAACTTTAAAATCTAATTAGTCCGTAAGTTAGGTAATGAAAAAATATTAGACACGTAATCTTTTATTTTGTTGTACAATAAAACAATACTTAGATAAAGCGAATCAAAGTTTAGGAGTGGGGGCTAAAACGTCATTTCTACGTAAAAAAATGTACATAGAAGGGACGTCACGTGACATTTCAAATCAATATATCGTTGAAAGTATTCGTTTCTGTCAGAAAATAAAAAATACGTGTCTAATGATTTAAAATAATCTAACAGACGGACATTAAAATAAATATTAGGCATTTAAGATTAATGTACTGCTAATGTCTTTGTAACGTTATCTGTAAGTTTTGACAAATCACAAATAATAATAGGTAACGCTCTTGAGTTTCGGTTCCGTTCTGTTGTTCAGACGATTTTACAGAAGACAGAAGTGAAGAAGGATAAAATAATTTACTTACTAGGCATGATGTCAAAGTTCTTGCTGACATCAATTGTTCGAAGCGTAGGGGGAGCATTCTTGTAGGGGAATGGTGTTATGTACGTCACCTGGAAGAAGAATATATATATGTTTAAGTACTTTCTGTTGAGATAGAATTATTTTTTACAATTGGAAACCACAGGAAGTGTTTAATAGTACTTTTGCTGATTTTGTTCCCAATTTTTTGTTTATTTCTTCTCTTTGTGAGGTAAAAAAGAGTTGTATTAATTATGGATTTTAATATGATATAATAGTGATATTTTAAATTGTATTCTGGCTTCGCATCAACCGGTTTATTTCTCGGCACTTCCCTATGGTTGATTGTCAAAAAATGCCTTAAGGCATTAAGTCCGCCATTATCACTATTATCTTTTGTAAAGAAGAAATAGATAAAATAAAATAATATCTACATCTACTATAAATGACTTCTAACCTCGTGTCCAGCATTCAGCAGATGCTTAACCATTCCATCACCAAGGTTGCCGTGACTCCTTGAAGGTAAGGGGAATACCACCAGGATCTTGGAGGCCTCAGCACAGGCCAGCATGAGGCACACCGCCAACCAGTAAATCTTCATTCTTTCCATTTTCTGAAAATCATTTAGTCATAATTTATTTTACTGTTATTTAATTAGTAATCTAGAGATTGAAGTACTTTATCAGTTCGGCTGTTTTGCTTATCACTAGACAATGGCTGACCATTGAAGCAAGAGTAAATACTATTACAATTGAAATATTATTTCATGTAATATAGATACTCTTGTATTAAAAATTTTGTAAAGTAATCAGGTACCATGTTCTAAACAAATAAGACAGGCAAACAATAATTCTAACACATTAGTCTGCACGAAAAATAAAAAAAACTTAAGTAATTGCCGTCCATTGGCACACTTGTGACAATTTACTTGTAATATTTGTATACAAGCGGTACTTAAACTAAATGAATATAAAAACTATGTTTACTTTATGCTCTTTGACAATTCAGTCATATTTTAAGACTTTTGCGGGTGGAATAAAAAAGTGGATGTATTTGTCGTTTTAAAGGCCAATCTATAGCAATTGGTAACAAATGCCAGTCTGTTTCAGAGTATTATTTCGTAGGTAGATTAAAAAATAATATTTAGACATTCAAAAATTTTCAATCGGTAGTTGTTTACGACTTTTTTTGTATAAAAGAAAGGTATGAATTTTTATAATGTCTTTACTTTTCATACCATAATTTTTACGAGGATGCAAATGTTGTTTTTTTGTTTAGTCTAAAAAGTAAATTGATTTGAATTGAGTAATTGACTGGTTTTGATACCAATAAAACATGTTTTGTTCTTAAAAAGGGTAATGTATGCAAAAACAGGCTGTATTCTGTATTCTTTACGGCCGATCATTAGGTATATCGTTAGATAATACTCGTGTTATGATTAAACTCAAGGCCTCTAAATTGGACAGGTATAGCGGACAGTCGGTCCCCGGTACAAAGTGCGAGAATTGTTTGCGAGCCGTCTAATGTTATGTTATCTGTGTTCTAAATCGATTTTTAAAAGATACGATATTCAGATACACTGGTTTTTAATAATACTGGCCATTTAGTATTGTGGTATGTTATCTTTTACCCGTGATACTTTGTTACTGGTGTTCTAAAATTAAAATTTATTTTTTCGAATATTCAAATTGTTTTGATGAAGAAAATTTTTTTTTTATTTTAAACTAGGATTTGGATATGAGAAGTCAATACTGATTTAGGTATATTTAAGCAAAAGTATTATTTATTTCATAAAAGCAGATTATTGAGAATTTTAGAAGAGATCTAATGTATTGTGGTCGGTACTACGTTGATACAATAATTATTATGACCTTTATCCATCTAACAACATACTACGTCTCACTAATTCACTCAATTAAAAACTAGCACATATAATTACAAGAAGTAACAGATTCAATGTTATTCAAAGAGATCATATATTTTTCTTATTTTTATTCACTATTTATGAATTCATACTAAAAAAAATATTACTTAAACCTAATAAATAATAAATAAATTAACGAATAACTCACCACAATTTTAAAAATATAAAATAATTCACAAAACTCAAACTTTATAAACTTATAATTTGAATTTAGAATTACACTTTTATAAGTTTCTTTTTAAATTATAAGTCACTCAAAACTTATAAATTGTATTATTTTTATTTTGTTAGACACGTACGGCAGACGTGGTCAACAACAATGAATGTGAAGCGGTGATGTTTGGTGAGTTATAAATAGGTGTCAAACATTAGATTATATGGCTCGCTAACACCTGATAAGTAACGAAACAAGAATAGAACGGTTGTATGCAATTCATACAATTATTGAATCAGGTATTGCATGTTGTAAAGCGCCAATATAATCTTATCTGGAGTACTATTGAAATCTGGCACTTAAATTATAACCATGCTACATAGATATCAAGACCTCTTGATATGTTTATGGTTAAGTGCATTTATCTCTTTTTGTTTGGCATACAACGCAGATATTTGAATAATTTCTTTGTTTGACGTGGTGGTTAGCGGTGACTTAAAGGACTAAGGCATAGGTAAAGATCCAGACTATACAATAAATATTATATGGTAGAAAATAAAAAGAGAGTAAAAAATGTAAAGAAAAAAAATAGAAGTCTTATAGTTTGATATTTAACAGAGATATTAGTATTATTAACGAAGTTCAGGAGCTTTTTGTTAGAGTGAATAATCTCGAAAAATATTGAATGAATTTAAATAATTCTTTTTGTATCGGATAGCTCGATGTATTGATATTTTTTAAAATGTATTTGCGATATGTATACCATATACAAAAATGTCAATGTTAGTTGGCCGAGAGAACGCAAGTGCGACTGCGGGTCTCGGGTTCGATTCCCGGGTCGCGCAAAAGATTACTGGGTTGTGGCACGGTGTGTGGAATTGTGCCCGGTATATGGCAATAGTCTCACTCTCTATTACATAGGACACATAACATAAATAGTGGAAAGTGGGTGTTACATTGTACAATGGCCTAATGTGCACCTCTGTCTACCCCTTCGGGAATAAAAGGCGTAATGTTTTTGTTATGTATTTTAATAAACTCCATCTAAAATTTCAAAAATTGTCACAAATTTCCGTGCGTTTAGGTGCTTTTGCCATACCTATTACTGGCCTACTAATCTTGTGGATAAAACAAATGACAGATTAGGTTGAATCTTACGCAACATCGGTGCGAATTTTGATCAGAATCAATGGTACATAGCAACAAGTCATTGAAGTACATATACACTTTACGTATACATAGGTGCAATACATTATATGATGTAACACCATGTTATAATCTCGCAAAGAAGTTCATACTTAAGTGAGTAAACTAGTGGCGTACTTAACTATACCGTTTGGGGCCCGGGGTAAATTCCTAGGAATTCCTGGAACTCCTTCCAACTGGTCTGTGGCATTTTGTCGACTTGCCACCCTACAGTTACGTAACTGGATTAAGGTAAGCTTTTGTTAAAAGCAAAACATCTGGACAACTTAAAAATGAAAACATCCGACGTCCCACTTTATTTTTATCTAATAATAATAGTTATAGAAATAAATAAATAATAGTTATAGATATTATATACTTTTTATTTCGATTAAATGCTTTCATGGTATTTTTTAAAGGGGTGATAATCATTGGAATCGGCTCGAATAATTGGAGCCCTGGTGTAGCCTTTTACGTTCTCGGCATCAGTTCTATTGGTCCTCATCGGTGGTGGTCTGATGGCTCTTTGAAGCGCGCGTGGATCGCTACGTGCCGTACGCTCGAGTCTGATTCTAGTCGGGGAGCAAGCTACCATGCCATTCTCGTCGTCTGCTGCTCATGCTTACGGTGGCCAGATAACAGGAATCATATTCTACATGGACGAAGTCGCGGGCAACAGCTAGTAATTATAACAAAATCATCATGACATGACAAACCTGATATAATAAAGCTTATAAATAATAAACATGATTACAATAACAACAGGATACCTAAATATATAATCATGTGTCCAATATCTAATCTAGTAGATTAAGATTAATGGACAATAATAGGCCTTATGCAATACTCGTATAGAGTTTAATCAGATTACAGACTTGTAACAATAGTTGTGGAGTATTGCCTGTACAGTCAATACGTTGGTTTACGAGATTATTTAATTTTTATTTAAATAAACGATTATCTCCTGTGTCATTGCTGCGTTTATATACGTACAAATTCATACATACATCACACTTCGATCCGGAGAAAAATTCGTGGATCACATACATTATTGTTCCCTGAGGGAATCGATCGCTCGTCACATTGTGCAGTAGGCCGTTACCCTACCACTACGTCAAAATATTGTGACAAATTTTGTTTTGTGTGGCAGATAGCAAGTTGAAGTGGCAATAGGCCAGTCACATGTGTTCGAGAACCGATGTCCGTTGGGGTAGAAGTATTCTGGAGTGGAGACAGCGCGTTAGGCAAAATGCACTCCATCGATGTGGTGTGCCAATATCTGCAAGGTAGATCGCAGAGGTTGAATAAGACGAGCTGAAGATCAAAGTTCAGTGGTGTGGTATTAAAGAGGCTTATATCTATCAGTGGATAGTGATGATGAAGAAGTTGGAAATATGGCGACATCGAGACGCTGTTTAAAGTCAGTCCTAGGTTAGAGAAGTAACCTAGTCCACTCACTTCTTGAGAGTGTCTTCTCGTTTACTTCAAAATCGACAAGGAAGAACCTCTATGCGTAACAAAATTTACATTAGTAAGGAGTTTAAAAGGAAAACAACAGATTATAAACTTAAAATAATTTATTCAGTACTTTTTATATAAATAAAACAATTAGAAAAATCTAATGAGTCTTCTTCTTATTGGATTTACTTTTAGAAAATACTGCTGCGTAAGCTTTCTTCAGGAGTAGTTGTCCAGCCAGGAACAGAAAGATGAGGACTGCGGCGAGGTCCAGGTACATCTTTTGATAGAAGGGTACGTGCAGGGCGGGGGAGCGTAAGTGTGGCGCGCCGTGGGTATTGATCACGTGGTTCACCCAGTGCACCAGTTCAACTCCTGGCTTCACTGGACGGTCGTGGTGGATAAAGGACAACTCTTTCGCTTTTTGCGCATACCTAAAATACATTAATTTTGTTATTCCTTATAGTGATATTTACTAATTGCATCAGACATATGGTGGACCACATTCAAATACATTTATAAACTATGTATTACAAGTTTTTAAAATGAAAATATCGTCATTTTTATTGGAATCTTTAGCTTCATCTTGCAGTTCGTCAACACTATAAGGCGTGAGCATTTCTTTTTAATACAATATTCACAGTTTTGATTCATTGTTATAGCAAGTAAGTTCTGATGGCTATGCTACTAGATCTGCTGTCTGCATTAGAACTTCTTCCTATTTATTTCGTACTTACTTTGAATTACTGGTAACTTCAATGATTGCTTTTTTCAGTTGATCAGCCATTGTATAAGACAGATCTACTTTAAGAGCAAATCCATTTCTGACTGCTTTTTTAATGTTCATGTGCTGGTCAGCCAGGACAGGAATACCGATGATTGGAATTCCGAAGTGGACAGACTCTATGGTTGATAGGAGACCTCCATGAGTGATAAAGACAGCAAGTTTAGGATGAGCTGGAAAAGAAGTAGTTATAATAATTGGAATCAGTAGCAAATCAATTGTTTGCTGAGGGTAGAATAATCGCAAATGAGATTTGTAAGGTTCCATTTCGATCAGATTTCCAAAATCCTCGTAATAACATAGAATCTATAGCACAATATCTGTTAGTTAAAAATGTATTCTTCATAAACCAAAAGAACTAACAATGAAGACGTCTTCATGATAAGAGAACTCGAGATAAACTTACATAGAATGGCTTTTTTTTTTTTTAAGGGGGGAAAATCATCGAATGACTGCTCCCGCCTGGGTGAGGCGGAAGGGAGTGTCAGACTCTTACTGACTAAAAACCACCCCGTTCCTTCTCCTGCACGTCGAGCCGGAGCCCCGGTTACCCGTTAGGTTCTCCGCGACTCCGAATCGGCATCGGCCCTATTGGGCCCCATCTGTGGTGGTCTGATGGCTCTTTGAGGCGCGCGCGGAACGCGACGCGCCGTACGCTCGGGTCTGTTTCTGGTCGGACGGGGAGCCACCCATGCTCGCCGTCCGCAGGCCCGCGCTTACGGTGGCCGGAGATCGTCCCGCGATCCCCGACGCCCGGTGTGTCCTTCGCGATGGCTGGGTCGCGAGGAGGCAGCGCTTCGCTGCCTCACGCGTCCCGCCTCCTCCTTAGCTAGCATGACTGCTTCGCAAAAGGAGGAGACGGCATCCCAGTCCCCCTCGCTCCGCATCATGGCCTGCACTAGGCCCGGACGCGAGAGGTCGCCATCGCCGATCACTTCCCTGAGGGCACGGCGGTGCTCAGCCCACGCAGGGCATTCCGCTACGGTGTGTTCCACCGTGTCCTCAGGGCGGTCCTCGCAGTGATGACACCCGGGCGTTTCCTCCCGCCCCATCAGACACAGGTACCTCCCGAAACTTCCATGTCCGGTGAGGACCTGCGTCAGGCGGTAGGTGAGGACGCCGTAGCGTCTCTCAAGCCACTCCTCAAAGAGGGGACTTACCGCTGCAATGGCAGCGAGCCCAGCCCTCGGTTGCGACAGTCGTTGCTGCCATTCCGCCATGAGATCGCGCCGGAGCTCATCCCGCCACGCACTTATCTGGCGCGGCAGCGGAGTTTCGCCCCGGCGACGTGCCTCCGCGCGCATGTTATACACGCGCGCGAGCACCTTCGCCTCCAGATCCCACGGCGGTAATCCGGCAAGGAGGTTCGCCGACTCCCCAGCGATCGTGCGGTATCCGCGGATCATTCGGATCGCCATGACCCTCTGTGACTTGAGCAGCGTCCGAGCAGGACGCCGCAACAAGTTCGGCGCCCAAACAGGGGCGCCGTAGAGGGCCATGGACCGCACGACCCCGGCGTATAACCTCCGGCAGGAGGCGTTTGGCCCCCCGAGGTTGGGGAGGATGCGTTTGAACGCAGCCCCCGTCCTCTCCAACTTTGGAGCCAAACGTCGGAAATGCTCTATGAAGTTCCACCGACTGTCGAGGACGAGTCCTAGGTACTTCATCGCCGTCTCGACGCCGATGGTAACCCCTCCCGCCGTTATTTGGGACCCACCCGGAGGTGGCGCGTTCCCGCGGCCATGAAAACACATGGCCTCGGACTTGTGGAGCGCCACCTCGAGTCCCAACTGCCGGATTCTTTCAACGACTGTCGCAACCGCTGTCGCCATTAAGTCGGCCGCCGCCTGGTGCGACCTCCCGTGCGCTAGCACCAGCGTGTCGTCGGCGTAGCATATTGTGCTAACGCCGTTCGGGAGGTCGGTGCGCAGCACCCAGTCATAGCCGATGTTCCACAGGAGCGGCCCCAGAACCGAACCCTGTGGAACACCGCGTGACATCTCTCGCCGGTTCCACTCGCCCCGGTGACCGGGGTAGCTGACGGACCTGTCCGTCAGGTAAGCCTCGATTACACGACGGAGGTAGGTAGGCACCCGATGATATCGGAGTGCCTCCAAGATGCAGCTCCAGGGCAGGGAGTTGAAGGCGTTGGCGATGTCCAGAGACACCGCCACTACGACCTTACCCCTGGACACTGCAGTCCCCGTCGTGAGGTCTCTAACGCGCATGATGGCGTCCACCGTGGAGCGCCCTCTGCGGAAGCCGAACTGGCCGTCCGACAAGTCCGGCCCAATGTCCGTCAGGTGCGCGACGAGGCGGTTCGAAATGATTCTTTCGAAGACTTTCCCCACCTCGTCGAGCAGCACTATGGGCCGGTACGCGGACGGAGAGTCCGCAGGGCGCCCCGTCTTCCGCACGAGGACCAGTTTGCCCGCTTTCCAGAGAAGCGGGAACTGGCCTCTCTCCAGACATGCGCTGTAGAGACCAATCAATCGAGGCCCGAGAGCCTCTGAGGCCAGGACCCATGCCTTGCCATGCAGGCCGTCGGGTCCTGGGGCGGTGTTCTTGGCGCCCATCCGGCGCACCGCCGCTCTCAATTCTGCCTCGGTCACCTCTGGGACGATGTCATCGTCGTCGTCGCTGTAGCCCGCGTCGGGCACCGCAGGGGGCGGAGTCATATACGGAGGGGTGAAGCCCCTCCACAGTCGGGGGAACAGGGCGCCAATCACCTCCTCCAAGACTTCTGGCCGGAGACTCTGAGTGAGCGGGGGAGCCCAAGCACGGAGCTTGTCGCGTACCATCAGGTACGGGCGTCCCCACGGGTCTCTATTCAGAGTCCCCAGCATCTCTCGGCGGGCCTCCTCCTTGGCCCGCAATATCTCCGCCTTGAGGAGGGCCTTCGCCGCCCTGTATCCCTCGTATAACTCCGCCTCTCTCGCCTCCGCATTAGGAGGACGGATACGGCGCCTGCGGTGCCTAGTGTACTGGCGTCGCGCAGTAGTGCACGCCTTGCGCAGAGCCGCCAGCTCTTGCGACCACCAGTACACCTGGCGCTTCTGTTGCCTCGACCGGATCCGGGGCATCGCCACGTCACAGATCCTGGACATGGCGTCCTGGAGCCACTTGGCCTCATCGTCAACGTCGGCAGGCCTGACCGGTGGTATCACCCAGGCCTGCACGATGGCGGCTTCCAGGAGCAGCTCCCGGTCCAGCTGTTTCAGCGCCCAACGCGGGCCACATGGGGCCTGTCTGACCGGCGGGTCTGCGGACTCGGCGGAGACGTCGAACCGGATATACCGGTGGTCGGAGTACGTCTCCACCTCCTCCATGACGCGCCAGCCAACAATACGCGGTGACAGAGCAGGGCTGGCGAACGAATGTCCACCACCGACTCGCCCTGCATCCGCACACACGTGGGGACAGAACCCCGGTTCAGGACGACTAGGCCTGTCTCAAGGGCCCAGTCTTCCACCATCCTACCCCGGACGTCGGTGAACCGGGAACCCCAAGCCAAGTTTTTGGCGTTGAAGTCCCCGAGGACGAGCACGGGGAGGGAACGGAACCCGACGACGACAGTGACCAACTCCCTCAAGGAGTTGTGGAACTCGGCGAGAGTTCGGTTCGGAGAGAAGTACACGCCCACCACAGCGAGCTCTCCGAACCGTGCTGCGACACAACCCCGGCCTCTTTGAGCAGCCTCAAGAGTCGGGGTACCGGCGGCGGCCGACGAGATGATGGTCACCGAGCCGTCCAGGTCCGCCACCCAGTGATCCCTGGGCAGGACAAAGTACGGCTCGGAGACCACGGCGACATTGATCGACCACTGCGCCATGCTCTGGAGCAGGAGATCCTGAGCAGCGGCGCAGCGGTTGATGTTCGCCTGGAGGAGGCGGAATGGGGCCATTATTGGCAGTCCATTCCGATCTCCTCAGTGGCGGCAGCGGCGACTGCGGTGGCAGTGGCGGCGGCGGCGGCGGAAACGGCAGGGGCGGCGGAGGGCCTGCCTTTGCCCTTGGGTTTGGCGGGAGGGGAGCAGCCTTTGCTCCCGACCCGGTGATTGGCCGGCTTGCCAGCCGCCGCACATGCATTGCAGTGCAGCGGGGCGTTGCACGAGCCGGCCTTGTGACCGGGCCGACCGCAGCGGAAGCAACAGTCGCTGCGGTCCACCTCCGAGGTGCATTTGACACTCACGTGCTCCCCCACGTGACAGCGGTAGCACCTCAGAGGCCGGGTCTCGAGCAGCTTGACCTGCGCCGAGACCCATCCCACCAAGAGCCTTTTGCCCTCCTTCAGCTTCTTGGCCGCTGTGACGGGGCAGCTGACCACAACAGTGCGCAGCCCCGAGTTGTCCGGGCGGATGGCGCCTGCCTTAACTTGGTCAGCAGGGCACCCTCCCGTCCTGGCCACAGCGGCCACCACCTCACTCTCCGTTACGGAGTCGTCCAGGCCCAAGATCCTGACATCCAGGCATTTGGTTGGCCTGGACACGCGGGCCTCGTCCGCACCGAGGCACGCCCTAAGCCTCTCGGCCAGGGCGTCGGCCGATGGGCCGCTGGTCGCGCCGGGGACCTCCAAAAGACGGGCTCCGGTAGCGGTCACCTTGACCGCGAACCCGTCTGGCGCCCCGAACTCCGCAGGAGATACCGCCCCCTTCAATTTGGCGAGGACGTCGCCGTAAGTGACGCCCCTATTGACCGCCTCGGGCTGCAGCGTAATCACTACAGCCGCGGTCTTAGGGGCGAGGAGCAAGGCAGCAGCGCGTTTCTCCCTGCGCTGCTGCTGCCGTCGCTGCCGCTGCGCCTTCTTGCGGCGCTTCCGGCCCTCCCTGGCGACTCTCCTCGCCTCGCCGGCGATTTGCCACCCGCCGCCGTCCTCCGCTCGCGGGGCGGGTTCCACCACCGCTGCCGCAACTCCAGCCTGCCGGGCTGGAGCGCCTCTCCTCTCCTTGCGCCCTGCGGGCGCTGGCGCCGTCGGCGCAGCTGGGGTCTGCGCCGGCGGGGGCGCCGAGGCCCTCGCTGGGGCAGCCGGTCGCGCCCTTGCCGGCGGTTGGGAGCTGCGGCTAGCCTGACCCGAGGTCGAAGGCTTGGCCGCAGCGGCCGCGTACGACCGCGGGACCGCGGGGGCGACCTGACTCGCCGCGAGTGGGGGGCGCAAGAGCCTGCCCTCCAGCACGTCGAAACGTCGCTGGAAGGCAGCCAACTCCGCCCGCAGCAGTCCGACTACGTCGGCCTCCGCCGGGGGCTGGGGGCGACTGCCGCGAGCAGCGGCGAGCTCGGCCCTGGCCGTCCGCAGCTCGGCCTCCAGAGCCGCATTGGAGGCTGCCAAGCGCGCCAGCTCTCGCCGCATCTCGGCCAGCTCGGAGCGCACCTTTCCCGCAGTGGGCACCGCACACTGCTCCAAGGCCGCCTCCGTTATGTGGCCGCCGCCGCCCTGAGGAGGCGGAGCCTAACCGGCTGGGATTTCCCCATCGCCAGCTTGTAGAGCTCCGCCGTAATGGCCTGTTGGAGGCCCCCGGAGCAGCTCTCGCTCTCAGAGCCGCGCTCGCCCTCCGACATCTCCACGCCGGACATCTCGGCCGCAGAGGACTCCGACGGGCAGCACTTGAGAGAGCCCTGCCTCCGCGGCCAGCTGCTCGGCTGACTCCGCGCAGGCAGCTGGTGCCGGTTTCCGGCGACCGCTGCCCTTGCCGCCCCTACCCCGCGCTGCCGTGGGGACCTTGGGGGGAGGCGCCTCCTGAGCGCCGGAGGACGGGGACAAACTGTCCTCCTCCAGCCTGGGGCGTTTGAACGTCCCCGTCGCGCGGCGGCGTGAGCCTTTCGAGCTCACGCTCAGCCGCTCCGCCAATGTTGTGTCGGACTCTGAGTCCGACCCCCTTCGACTAGACTCCCGTGTGTGGGGCCTGCTGGACGAGTCCAGCGCCTCACCACGAGTCCCGGAGCCACTTGGGCTCCCTTCTCCTGCTACTGCAGGCGAGCCAAGCTCACCCGCACTCTCCTCCTCCGGTTGTGTGGTTTTTTTATTTGTTGTTCAACTCCATAAAGTTCCCACGAGTATGGGGGAAATATTCGGTCCACCCAGGCAGTGCCCCCTGTACCTGGGTAAGTGTTAATTTGTTTCCCAACTAGAGGTTCCACTGGTCCCCTAGCTGGGGGTGCGCTCGCGACTGACACTACTCCTCAGCCATGCATACTCTCGCCGCGCACCAGAACTTAGTATTGGAGGAATTTTTTATAGAGGTTATCTTCCTCGCGGTCCGGGCGACCAAGCCAAGACCCTCGTCCCGTTCAGAGTCACAAAACATGACCGTGATCTCCTTACGGATTACGATATCGACGGCTGCAATCGGGGACAGCTTGTGTCCCGATGCTGCTCGCTGGCAGGGTGAGTGCACAACGAGCACCGCCTTTGCCTCTCCGCCACGCTCTCTGCTATATCCAGAGAGACGGGCGGAGAAACGCCCCTCGGAAGCGCGGGCTATGAGCCTCCGCACACAGCCCGCCGCCTCCAGAACCCTATCGGGTTCGCCCGCCCAGTCCAGAAGTCTGCTGCGGGCGACAGTCACTCCAACCCTATCACCCCCGCTAGGGAGACTGTCGCCCGCACCCAGGGTGCACCACGGGGAGGTCTTCTGGCACCGCACCCCACATAGAATGGCTTGCTGCGGTGCCCATTCCAGAATGTGGACATTTGGAGGTAAGTCCGTCATGTTGGCCTCAAACTTCCACAGGACCGTTTGCTTTAACGTTCCAAACATCTTCAATAGGCTCACTCGGATTTCTTCTGGCAAATCTTTGCTCTTCAAGTTGGAACCCAGGCTGAAGTAAATGACACCATCCTTTGAGCTTTCTATCAGTTTCTTTAAATCCTGTAAAATATTACACGGCTTTAGAGTATTATTTGTGCAGTAGATATATTTAAGACTGTATACGAGATAATTTTATAATATCGTTTTCTCGGAGTATCAACATATGTAGGTATATTTTTTTTTAAAACGTTGCCCCACGCTAGGATTTTCTCCTGTGTCGTAGGTGCGATTATAAACATACAATTTCACTAACACATGACACCCAGACCTGGAACAACAATTTATGGATCACACAAGCAGTTGCTCCGTGAGGGAATCAAACCCGCTAAACGTTGCGTGGCTGCCAGTTGCCTAGCCACCGCTCCAACCGTACAGTCGTATAGCTTAGAGCCCACCAAATAATTTAGCATTGTCCTCTTCGGAAATTTAAGTGACGAAAAATGGAAATTTTAGCACTATAAAAAAATTACATGATATATATACTATACTAAGTTGCTTTATTACCTCAGGCAAAGGTTTCACGACTTCATCGACGTGATATCCTCCAATGTATTTATGACTTTGAGGCATCGTCTGAGGGATTGCTGTGGATACGTATGCATTAGCCAGAATTAAGGAAGCATTATACTTCATTTCATAGAAGGATGGGGCATCTCTTCCGCGCTTTGTAATCGCTGGAACCACGTACTTTTGGTACGTGTCGTCTTGCATTTTGTCAAAGATACTGAAAGAGATGAAAACATTCCGTTAATTTGTATTGAAAGTAACTAGAATTTATTCTGAACCCGCGTTCAATTTTTTTAAATGGTCTTCTAACATCTATATATATAAAAATGAATCCCTTTTTCCCTTGGTCACGGCATCACGCAGACAGACCGGCCCGATATCACTAATATTTTTTTGTTATATTTGGACTGATTTCCCTGATTATTTTTTTGACTGGACCGATTTCACTAACCATTTATCTGTTGAAACACCGGTTCCCGGTACAAAACACATTATACCCGCAACTTTCAATAGACAAGAGGTTGTTTTTTTGTTGTATTTGTTATTACTAGGAGAAGGTTCTTAAGACAGAAATAATTCTGAAAATCCTACGGGATCGGGAGAAAACGGGATTGCTCGTACGAAGTCGCGGGCAGAAGCTAGTTACTGATAAAAAGTATATTACATACTAGTTATATTAATTGCTTAAGTGCAACAATACTGTACGGTTAGTACATTAGATGAGCGACCGTTTGGTTCCGGCATAGAACAGTTCTTTTTGTGGATGTAATATGCACTTGAAATTCAATTCTAACATTGAAGCACTTTGAACTATTGCTTTGGCGTTATTTTTAAAAGCATAAGCCGTTAAACGAGCAGACGGATCACCTGATGGTAAGCAATCGGCGCCGCCCATGGACACCCGAAACACAAAAGGTGTTACAAGTGCGTTACCGGCCTTTTGGGAATTGGGAATTTAAGGATTTTGGAGGATTCGGAGATGAAACTAGGGAGGGGGGTTATTGGGCCTCTGGGCGTGTTGTAAAGTTAAAATGAATACTAATACTTACAAGTAAGACAGGACAGAAATTTGTATTTGAGTCCACAGTTCGCTGACTCTCTCTGTAAAACTCAATGGTGGTTGATTGGACGACGTCATGTCTACTGAATATGCAGGGTTCGAAGGCTGATCGATCAAACTTAGAAGCTTCCAATGTACTTCCACTGAGGACATCCAAATCAGAGGGCAGTCGAAAATCGTTGCAATACTGAAATTATGAAAAAAGGTAATGGTTATAGAACAGCATTAAAGGTATTCTGAGATTTTATCGGTTTTTTATGTCACCTCACAGTTAGTTTGTCCTATCTGATAAACAAAATAACTGTGTCTGCCTCGTTGGCTCAGTGGCCGAAAGTGCCGGGCAAGGGGTCTCGGGTTCGATTTCCGGGTCGGGAAAAGTATTACTGGGTTTGGAATTGTGCCCGGAAAGTAGGTTTTTCATTGTACGGTGGCATTAAGTGCCATAGTGAGTACCCGGGCCTACCCGTTCGGGGATAAAAGGCGTGATGTGGCGTGACACATAAGTGTTCTAATGAAAAAAATGTGCTGGTCGTGACGACTGAGTAAAATACAATTGTCATCGCTGTACTCTTCTCGCTAGCACCATAAAGAACTACATATTTATCTAACAGAGATTTAGCAATAGCAATTTCTGATAACCCTTATCCTTTTAAACTTAGAACTAAAATCCGCCTGCCAAGCGTGGAGACTGTGGCAATTACGACATTTTTTTTATACCACGACGGTAGACCGCATTCCTATTTACACGGGCCACACGACCAAACTGTTTCCGTGGCCTATGTTCGCTTGCAACACTTGGGGCATTACATGCCCTACCCTTAAAAAACCTATTCACTCCCGTCTTGAAGAACCCCATGTTAAGGCCCATTGGGAAAACCTCGCCAGATCGAACGAACCACAATCGAAGAGTGCGTGTGAGGAAATTCCTCTAAAACCGAACTGCACGAGACCTTTTGGGTTCCAATGTGTGAGCTTGAATTCCCTGTCGAATGGAGATCGGTGCGATGACAGAGACCACTTTTTTAGAAGACTTATGGTAAACGCTTCTTTATAAGGAGAGGTAGTGGACATAGTGTGGCAGTGGACTCTCATTGGTTGTTAATCATTGACAATGATAAAAACACCAACTAGCTCATGGATGTAACCGGGCGTACAAGGGCGTTCCAAAAAAATTAAGAATTTAATTCAACTTACCCCCCAATAGCCTCGTTAAATATCCATTCTACAATAACAGCATCGAAGTGTTCCTTTGAATCGTTCAGCAGCGCTGCAACCGCTTCGTTCTCATAAGTATGGTTCATAATTGTCGTCACCAGGAACGCCATCATATTCATATTGGCGAAGGCATCTGGATCTTCAATGATAGACTTGATGGTGATGAGGTGAGCTGGAATAATTAAAATTGTACATGTAATAATGCCACGACAAGATTTGCAAAAGAAACTAGATAAAGAAGAAGTGCTATAAAGTGATTATTGGATTAAAGATAAAAAGAAAATGCGAAGTAGTTTGAATGAAAGTAAAAATTTTCAATCGTTTGATAGTAAAAATAATGTTTTGTATAACTCATGATGTAGAGATATCTATATAGTATTGAAGACCTCAATTTTTTAGTCAAATAAAAATGTTGAACATCGTATAAACGAATTTCACAGTGAGGTGTCGGTTGTTCTGCTTGCGTTTGTACCAGTGGCTTAAAAATTACTAATAGATGAGCATAAAATCACAAAATATGAACAATGATTTTATAATAACTATCGTGAGACATATTAAATTAACTAAAATCGTGAATATACTGAGAAAAGCTCTACTAGTTTCGAACCACAGAGGGTTTCTTCTTCATGAGCAGCGTGCGCGGTCGCGGTGACGTCGCGTAGCTCATATATTCACGTGAGTAACAAGCGATTTTAGTTAATTAAATATGAACAAAGCCGGAAAGGTCGGAGAATCTTTGAAAGAAATTTGTACAATTAATTATAAGAGATAAACAAGTAGAAGAATAAAATTACCTGGCCATACATCGAAGTTACTGCTGACGTCAATAGTGCGAAGGGTTGAAGGAGCGTTCTTGTACACAAATGGCGTGATGTATGTCACCTGAAATAAGAAAATCATACATTTTAATTCCGTCTGTTTTTATGTGTTTCTGTATGTTTTAACACCAGACATAGTTTTATTACTTTGAAGAAGTACCTTCATGATATTTTCACGACAAGTCAAGCCAAATAAAGTTTATTCGACTCCAAAATTAAGGTACTTATAAAACACTGTCGTAATATTTTATTATTCGAAATAATCGTTCTCTGAAATCGAACCTCAAGTCTCAAGGATAACAATACTAGTTGTCATTACTATACTAAACTGTAATTAACTATAATACATAATACGTATAAGTAAACTATAATAAAGAAATAGATTATCGCTGATAAAAGAAAAGAACCGATTTCAAACCCCCTCTTTATTGAAGTTGGTTAATTAATATACTAAAGTCTTCTCCTAAATGTAACAAACACTAATCTGCAAACCGCATCATAATCGATTCAGTCAATCGCGAGAATCGCGCACAACATACATACAAACTAAGAATCTCCTTTGAAGTCGATTAGCGAATTAAAGATACATTTTACTAACCTCATGTCCAGCATTCAGCAGATGCCTGACAATACCATCTCCGAGGTTTGCATGACTCCTCGATGGTAGGGGAAACACCACCAGGACCTTGGAAGCTTCAGCACACACCAAGAGTACGCTGAGCGCCAACCAAAACGTCTGTATTCTCTCCATATTCTAGACAAACTGATAAAACATATTTGTTTTCATTGTAAATAAGACCAAATGACCTTGATAGTAGGATTCATTATGCATTAACATATAGTTGTTAAGTTACTGCAACTTAAGACGAGTAACATTTATCTATCGCTAACTATTGGGGATAGAATCCTGACTTATAAAATTCAATATCTAGGAGCCTTAACAATTTTAACCATGTTTAGAGCAATTTATACCTTAAAAACAAATGCTGTACGATATAATATACAGTCATCGCTTTTGTCTGTTATGTAAAATTTTTTGTTCACAGTTACTGTTAGCAATAAGTAAACAGATAAAAGGTTTAGATAACAACCTCCGGGCTACCACGACGTTTTTAGCAATGTATTTAATGTATTTTATTATATTAATTGAATTATTCTTCGTTTAATAATACATGAAAAAACAAAAGTCAAAAGAATTCGTTCATAAAAATGAACAGTTTGGCTTGAGCAAGTAAAGTTTTGTTATAAACTATATATTTAGATTATAATGTTATGAAACTTACCGCTATTTAGTTATGTAGAACTATATTTATAATTTTAAGACCTTCGCTATACAAAAGTTCTTTTGTTTATTTACGTCAAATTCACTTGAATGAAAGGCAAACACGTCTTGTTTTGTCTGTTATCAAGATATTGTACATAAAATTTATATTTTTGAACTGGTTTATATACAATATTGATACGCAATCTACACCAATATGTTATCTGTATGAATTATTTGATATGTAACGGTGACCACAGCAGTTTCGCCCTTATAATTTGAACTAAGTAGACACACCCTGCCAACTGCATTTACAGGAACAATGGAATTCCTTTCTAAAGGAGTTATTAAATATAATTTAGTCAAAGATCTCATTGGCGGTGCACCTGTATTGGATCGCTTGATTCCCTACAAAATGGTTGAGTTGGGCGGTGCTGGGGTACGTGTCATGTTCGTGAACGGGAGCCGTCAATTGGCACTAGTCAGCTCCAGACTGTATGATTTCATTGTCCTCAAGGTTATTTTCTTCTTCAATCTCTTTGGCTGCATTTAGGTGGTGCATTGTTCTCACCCAATCAAACAAACAAAACTATGTAACTAGAGAATTGTATTGTAAACCCGATTGAAAAAGAGTAACCTATGGAGTATTCTTGCTCATTCTCCTCCATAGGAATCTACAACTTGGAATGAGCAACTTGATTCACTTCAACATTTTTGTTGTTGATGTTCATAAGTGCCATCCTGGTCTGATTGAAATAAACGATTTTGACATTGATAGATTTTCGTTATTTATTAAAATTTACTTAACTCTTGTTTAACTAATTAGAAATGTGTGTATTATACTAGCTTAGCTGCCAGCGGCTTTTCCCGCGTTCGGGTGGTATAAAAAATAGCCTATGTGTTATTGCATACCATAATCTACCCCATGTTCCAAATTTCATCACGATCCCTTTAGTCGTTTTACGCGAAAGAGAAAAACAAACAAACAAAAACAAAAAAAAACTTTCACATTTATAATATTTGTAGAACATGTACGTCAAACAACCAGTCACTCTATTAACTCTTTATTAGCAAAGAGGACAGGGGACCTAATAACGATCGAATGAAGACGGTGAATGCAGGTCACTTTTATTTATTTATTTAAATGTTCACACGACTACACATCAAGCTTTACATAACCAGTACAAACTGAACGTTAAATGTGCGGGAAGATGATGCGACGCGACACCAGGATAAACTGGTTTTGTATAGATTGATGTGTGGCCATGTGTACATACATAGTACGTATGTGTACATACATACTCTTAATACGATTTGTGACTTATTGTGATTTGATATAGGTATGTATTTGAAATAAATAAGAATATTTTATTCTGCTTCCCCAGAAACGAAGGTCTTTAGAAATTCAAACGTAAGTATGTAATCCATCAAATCCATGGCATCCATTCATAGGTAACAATGACCTAAAGCTAAAGATAGCTTTAGAGTTATTTGAAAAATAGTGGCAAAACACACTAGCACTTCAAAAATCAATCCATTTGGGGAAGTGGAGCAGTCTATCAAATATTTACTGAATTCTATGGCAGCGTTTCTTTTTTGTATAAACACATCGACTATATTGATGTAATATTAAAACTACCTATTTAACGACAAAATGGTCGAAACTACGATTGCATTATAAAAGACTAGCTTCTGCCAGCGGCTTCACTTACGTTCCCGTAAAATATAAAGTAGCATATGTGTTAGTTAATTAGTTACCAGACCATAATCTACTCCATGTTCCATATTACATCATTATCCCTTGAGCCGTGTCGCAGAGAACCTAACGGGTTACCGGGGCTCCGGCTCGACGTGCAGGAGAAGGAACGGGGTGGTTTTTAGTCAGTAAGAGTCTGATACACCCTCCCGCCTCACCCAGGCGGAAGCAGCCATTCAATGATTATCCCCCCTTAAAAAAATCCCTCGAGCCATTTCGACGCGAAGGAGTAACAAACAGACATATAAACTTTCGCATTTATAATATTAGTAGGATTTTTATTATCTCTTTCAACATTCATCCGATAAAGCAGAACTCATTACCTATGCTTATTTTTCTTCATTTTATTTCGAAGATCTCAACTATTCTCTTTCATTAATTAGTCAAACAATTCATTGTGTTATCTTTGGTCATTGCCTTCACAGTGCGTCACGGAGAACTTAACAGGCTACCGGGGCTCCGGCTCGAAATGCAGGAGTAGGAACGAGGTGGTTTTTAGTCAGTAAGAGTCTGACACTCCTTCCCGTCTCACCCAGGCGGAAGAAGTAATCCGATGATTTACCAATAGTGCACTTGTCTCAAAAATACACCATGGGTCGTTAGTAATTGATCAATTGATTAAGACCACCCTGTGATAGGAAAAAAGGGTGATAACAGATATCAGAAACTATATCACCAATCTAAGTCACGTAATAGATACAAAAAGATTTTAATTCATGAATTTTTATCTTATATTTATGCTTCTCATCATGTGTCTTCAAAAACATGTATTTTCAACCATGTATTTCAATAAAGGATTTTAATGTTTATTGCATATAAGTTAAGGTTGTAAATTGAGACGTAGGTTCTCCAATTTGAACTGCGTCATCTAGACTGGATTATACAAGTCATCATGAGCTGTTTGAATTTGTAAAATCATTGTTGACTTCATAAGAAAGAACTCATTCAGGCGATCGGTCTCTAGTTTATCTTATCTGTTTATATTTATACTTTGGCAAAGTTTTATCGGCTTATAATTATAGCTTATTGTAATCTAAGAAACGCTAAAAAGGATCAAAGTTTCCGGAATCTTGTTTTCCGTTTGGGAGCTGAATGTGGTAGATGTGGGTGACAAAAACGCAAGGAACAAGTGGAATTAAGAGGGAACTGGACGTGATAGAGTCTAGAAGAACACAAGGCCTAAGGGAAACTACAATAATCAGATAGGTCAATTATAAAAATGTCTGCCAATAACTAAATACCAGACTGCCTCGTTGGCCGAGTGGTCGTAAGTGCGACTGCCGGGCACGGGGTCTCGGGTTCGATTCCCAGGTCGGACAAAGTATTACTGAGTTTTTTTAAAATTCTCAGTAGTAGCACGGAGTCTGGAATTGTGCCAGGTATATGGCGATAGGCTCACCCCCAATAGGGGGTCCCATGTAATAACATAGGACTCATAACATAAATAGTGGAAAGTAGGTGTTACATTCTATAGTGGTATAATGTGCACCTCTGCCTCCCATCATCTGAAGGGATAGCCTTCGGGGATAAAATGATGTTATGTTAACTAAATACCAATGACCAGTTTAATCTATCCACTGTACTCTGTGACAACTTAAGTCTAGATGAAAAGACATTTCATTTACAAGTGTAGGAGAGCCAAACTTTGGCAAGAATTGGTCGGCTCGACTGGAGTGATACCACCGCCTCACAGAAAACCGACGTAAAACAACGCTTCGTGTGAGTGAGGTTACCAGGGGCCCAATTACCTCCCCAATTACTGCCTTCCCAGTCGCCCCCATCCCAGAATCTCCCGCAATCTTCAAATTTCCAATTTCCAAAAGGCAGGCAACGCAGTTGTAACAACTCTGGTATTTCAGGTGTCCATGGGCGACGCTGAATGTTTACCATTAGGTGATCCGTCTGCTCGTTTACTGGCTTATCCTTAAAAAAATAGAGCAAGAGGAAGAGGAAAACTTAATGAATAACATTATTTTCCATTGTACCACCACCAACTACAATCAAGACTGGATTTTTTGTTAAATTTAATCGGTAGATGTTTCTAGTGAATTTAGAATTTAAAATAACTTGGACATCAATCTCAATAGGTACAATAATCCGGCAATTAGGTTTGCAACCCACTTCCAAAAAACGAGGCAATATTTTCAAAGTGCAAGTGCAACACAATAAATTATGGGTGCTCTCTTGAATGCCAATGAATCCCGAAGCATTAAATTTGGTTCACTGCTCACGTGTCGATCAATGCCAGAGACGTTACCGAGGATAGTTGGTTGCAACACCATCGACACCGGCGACGTATAAAATGTTCTGATGAACAGCTAAAAGGCACGAGTCCTGTTCTAGCAGTACAAGCAAAACCACACCAACAAGATGATGAAACTTGTAAGTATTCGTGTATATTGCTCGATATAGAGATATAATATAGTTCAGGATAGTAAGTGGCAGCTCCAGAAGGGCTGACTAAGCTCGTCAAATGATGTAGAGCTAAAATTAATTTCGTAATTATATTGGCTTTTATAACAGCTTGTAATTGTGTACATCCTCTGTATAAGACGGGTTTGCTATAATCTTTACAATTTGCAGTGACTATATTGCAAGGTCAAAATTTTGACTGTAATGTAAAGTGGACTTTGTAGTTATGTGCTACAATTCATGTTGTCCGTTTTCATTTCTATCCTGTATAATTAACAATTCTAACCACATTTTCTTAATCCAACAGATTGTTGTCCTCGCCGCGCTTGTCGCCATTTCTGCTGCCAAGCCCGCCTTGGTGAGCGCACCTCTGATAGCTGCGGCCCCAGCAGCGGTTGTCACGGCAACTAGCTCGCAGTACTATCATCGCATCAACAATGGATTAGCTGCCTACGTTGCTGCTCCTGCCGCCTACGTTGCATCTCCTGCTGCCTATGTTGCTTCTGCTGCCGCGCCCTACGTAGCTGCACCTTACGTCGCTTCTCCATACGTAGCGGCTTCAGCCCCTATCGTTGCCGTTTAAACCATCTCCGTGACTTCGCTCCGTGCTATCACAAGACTAAATTGAAATTGTTGATGAATTAAAGATGTTTTGAAGAGTTTTCTAGTATTTTTCTATTACTTTTTTACTATCTCAACCCGCTATTCAAACTAATATTCTGTTGATGCCCCTTGTAAACCAATGTGTTAGATGTTACCTTTATAAGTGTGTTACCTTCGTTCTAAATTATCCTTAAAATGTTGTATAGTTCAATTGGAAGCCAAAATGATAAATGGTTCGTTCCCTACAATTTGTCGTTACTGTCAATTTCAGATAAAATATGATTTCGTGTGGGATGTAGGATTCCCAGGTGTGTATTAGTAGGATTTTGTGAACCTAGATTTAAATTTTGGGATAGTCTTTATTACAATTGTAAGTTGTTTTTCACATAAATAATGAAAAGTGGGTTTTACTGCTGTTTGCACCTCTGTCTACCCCTTCGGGGATAAAAAGCGTGATGTTATGTTGTTTTTCTTCTGGCTGGAAATATACATAGTGGATTATAAAATAAAAAAAAAACAAATGACGCTCCAATCCGGTTACACTGTGTCTTGGTATTAACTAGTTGTTAAAATTACACTAATTTATGATGTACTAGCTTGTGCCCGCGAATTCGTACGCGCAATACCGTTTTCTCCAGTTTCCGTAGGATTTTCAGGACCCTTTTCTGTCATAAGAACCTTCTCCTGTCAATAATAAACACAAAAAAAATCAGCCAAATCGCCTAGCCGTTCTCAAGTTATGGCGTGACAACGGGAAACGGGTTTCGTTTTTACATATATAGATTTTAATTGAATGCCTATGCTATACCTCGTGCAGCAGCTAGTTAGCAACTAGTGCGCAACAACAGTTGAAGCCTCAAACAACATTTTTAATCTAAAATAAGTTGATAACACTTAAATCCACACTGATATGGACGATAAAAACGCCTGTAAGAATAAATAAGCAATATGTCAATATGGTAAGTATATTTTTTCGAGAACAAAATTAATAACAGGCGGTTCATGTATGAATAAAACCGGGGATCCGGCTAGAAGAGCTGGAACCGAGAAGGAACGGGTAGGTTTTTAGCCAGTAAGAGTCTGACACTCCCTTCTCGCCTCACCAGGGCCGTCTTAGACTACGCTGGGGCCCTTGGGCACACAAAAATTCGGGGCTCTTTTGAAATGTTTCTTTTCTTAACGTTGTGGGGACACTAGGATTTTCTCCTGTGTTGTGGGTGCGTTCACAAACACGTTGCCCGAAAGCCGGTGCCGGTGCAACGTTTATCGGATGTGTGACCGTCGTAAAAATTGTCGGTCCTTCGGGGCGCCTTGAGGATGGGGGCTCTCAGCACGGACCCCCAGTGCCCTTATGGTAAAGGCGGTACTGCGCCTCACCCGGGTGTTTAACAAATCGATCCACTTTAATCACACCTATTAAAACTATATTTTTCTTTGTGTATAATGTTTCCTTTATGCATGCCGACCACAATGATTCATTGTTACTTATTTCAATGCCAAAACCTGACAAAACCGTTGACACATATTGCATAAGTTCTATATCAAGATAACTAATTTAATCGGCAAATATTTGTTTTTTCCCAGATTAATATTAGATAAGAGTTAGTAATTTTATCAGTTTTATGGTTCCGTGTACACACGGCCACACATCAATCTATACAAAACCAGTTTATCCTGGTGTCGCGTCGCATCATCTTTCAGCACATTTAACGTTCAGTTTATACTGGTTATGTAAAGCTCGATGTGTAGCCGTGTGTACCTAGTTAGTGTAATTTTATTACTATGGTTAGGATTGGGATAAAATGTTATCAGGGCAAGTTGCCCTTATTTATTTAGGTGCAAAATTATGACCACGCTTGGTAATCGTGATGGAGATAATCAGTGTTCGACAAAAATACCTATATCATAATGGTTCTGTATATAAACTATTTTTTCTTGTCTCTACATTTTGGAACGAGCGCCTAGCTTCACTGACGGACAGACTGACAGGTTATTATTTATTTTATATTTGTTGACTAGTTAGACTTGTTAGGAATGGAAATCGCTCATTGCTTAAGTTGTCATTGACAACTTTATCGCGGAGAACCTAACGACTTACCGAGGCTCCGGCTCGAAGTGCAGGAGTAGGAACGGGGTGGTTTTTAATCAGTAAGATTCTGACACTCCCCCCCTGCCTCACCAGGCGGGAGCAGATATTCGATGAGTTTACCCACTTAAACAAAAATTGACAACTTTATTTATTTTTTCGGAGTACATAAGGAGTTATATGCAGTCATCAGAGTCGTAAAATCATAAAAGTATTTTTTACTTCTTGGTCTTTCACCAGCCCGTCTGTGAAGCAAATGTTATCCGTCCTCTATAACCTGCTAAAAGAGATCAAAAATATTAATTGCAAATGAATAGTGTAGATACCACGTAGATACTGATTATACTTTATTGAGACTTAAATAGATTAATGCGCTAGAGTGATCAGTCATCACTTACGGGAAACTCAGTCAATTCAGTGCAAGGGTCAATCATTCAATTACAGAAGCTTCAAGGTCTGCACAACACGTTCGAGCCACCTTTAACTTGAGCAACAAATTATATTAATGGTCACAAACGCGATTATAATTGGTCCTATGTATAGCTATAATCGAAGTTAGTTTTTTCATCGATTTCAAAAAAACGTTCTTTGTTTGACTTGTATGTATGTATGTTTGTTTGTTTGTTTGTTTGTTTGTTTGTGCGCGATTATCTCGCAATTGGCTGAAGCGATTTTCATGCGGTTTTCAGAAAAGTGTTTCTTACACTTAGAAAAAGGTTTTAGTACATATATTAACCTCTTGAATGCACTGATACGAGACACAACAGAAAATGGGTGTGAGTCTGCATGAGTCTCGCATGGATCCGCGTGTAGACACACAAAAGGACAAATTTCCAAAAAGGAGGTTGAAGTCGGTTTTTAAAATGTAGTTTGTAACAGAATTATTTATGGTATAGGCCAGCAAATGAGCAGATAGGTCACCTGAAGTTAAACAATCGGTGCTACTCATGGACACCCGAAACACCAGTTTTAAGTGTAGTATGAATAATTCCTGACCATCCAAAGGTTGTCAAGAAGAGATCACAGATTGTAATATTTTATCTCCTTCTTATCGGGGTTTTGTTATGGTGAATATATTCATCATCATCAACAAGCCATGTTACCCAAGTAACCCACTGATGGACTAAAGGCCTTATCTTCGTAAACAGGTTTACTTGCAGGTATCTTAAGTGCCGACTGGGGCACAAAAGTACATTCTTTGCTAAATAAACAACGTTTAACAAACGTTTAGTGTCGTGTCAATAAGCCAAACCGTGAGAATGAAGAATAACAATTTATTTATTCAAGTTATGTCATACCAAGCGCTCGTTATAAAACATTTATAACTGACTTCAAAAAAGGAGATTATCATTCGACCCATATGTACGTAATATTTCCAGATCTGCCCAGTTTTCGTATATATTAGTCTAAATCAGCTTCTGAACAAATCTTCTAAACTTCAAAAGTGTATGTACTATAATAATAATAATAATAACCGTGCTTTGCTATCCGGGATGTAGACAAATCCAAGGGAATGAAGAACCTGTAAGGATAGTACGAGGAATATTCCAGGGTGACAGCCTGAGCCCACTATGGTTCTGCTTGGCCTTGAATCCTCTAAGTACTCTGCTGGAGGATTCAGGGCTAGGCTATCCTTTGCGGAGAAGGGGTCTAGTTATATCCCACTTACTTTACATAGATGACCTCAAGTTGTTTGCTCCAAACAAGAAGCAACTGATGGAACTACTGAATATAACTGAAAAATTTAGTAGTTCCATCAGAATGGAGTTTGGAGTAGACAAGTGTGCGGTCATGCATGTAAAGCGAGGAGGGATTGTGGAATCTGAGGGACTAGAACTCTCAGATTTCACAAAACTGAGATCACTCTCCGCAAACGATACATACAAGTACCTGGGTATGTCAGAAGGATTAGGCATTAATGGACCGGACATGAAGCAATCGCTACAGGAGCGCTTCTTTGGCCGCCTGAATAAGGTACTAAAAAGTTCCTTATCAGGTGGAAACAAGGTGCGAGCCTTTAACGGTTGGGTCATGCCAGTCCTAATGTATTCTTTTGGTATACTCAAGTGGACACAGACTGAACTTGACACCCTGGATAGACGAGTCCGGACCCTGCTGACTGCAAATCGCATGCATCACCCTCGTTCGTCGGTCATGAGGTTGTACATCCCGCGGAAGTGTGGTGGTCGAGGCCTATTAAATGCTAAGACCCTTCACAACCGTGAGGTGTGCAGCCTCAGGGAATATTTCCTGAAAGTCAACGAGGGTATGCATCGAGAAGTAGCAGCGGTGGACAATGGATTCACTCCGCTATCCTTGGCAAAAGAGAACTGGCGCAAACCTGTGGTACTGAGCGTCAATGACCGCAAGGAGGTATGGCATAGCAAGGAGCTCCACGGACGCTTCTTCCGGGCCCTTCATGGGCCCAGTGTAGATTTTCTAGCGTCCGTATCTTGGCTACGATTCAGTAATCTCTTTGGAGAAACTGAAGGATTTGTCTGTGCAATTATGGACGAAGTTATCCTTACGAATAACTACCGGAAATATATAATTAAGGATGGGACGATTGACATATGTCGGGCATGTCATAGTCCTGGTGAATCCATTAGACATATTATTTGGTTGTGGTCGTTTGGCTAACAGTGAATATTTGCATAGGCATAATCAAGTAGCCAAGATTATCCATCAGCAACTTGCTTTGCACTATCGACTTGTTGAGTCTGAGGTACCGTACTACAAGTATGTGCCCGACCCAGTTCTGGAAAATGACCATATCACGTTGTACTGGGACCGGTCTATCATTACTGACAGGACTATTGTAGCCAATAAACCTGACATAGTAGTGATAGACCGTCAAGTACGCCGCACGATGATAATCGATGTCACCATTCCCCATGACGAGAACCTCGTGAAAGCTGAGAAAGATAAACAAATAAAATATCTAGACTTAGCTCACGAGGTTGTCGACATGTGGAGTGTGGATTCGGCTATCATTGTGCCGATAGTCGTGTCGGCCAATGGGTTAATCCCTAAAAGCCTCGACATCCATCTCAGATCTCAGAGCCCTAACCACCGGTAGCTTGGACCATGCTCCCGCTACTGGTCGGGTCCTATTTTTTATATTTTTAAATATTATTTTTTTAATTTTGTAAGTAGTATTTAGAAATATAATTTATAGAGAATTTTAAATAAATATATGTAAATAATAATAAATAATCTTTATTGTACACCAATTTGAGACAGTACATCAAGGAACAAATAAAGAAAATAGGGTACTATGTATTTACTTAAGTGTGGGAGAGCCATGCTTCGGCTCGACCGGAGTGATACCACGGCCTTACAGAAAACCGACGTGAAGCAACGCTTGCGTTGTGTTTCGTCGTGTGAGTGAGGTTACCGGAGGCCCAATTACCCTCCCCTTCCGCAATCTCCCCAATCCCTGAATCCTCAAACTCTCCTCAAAAGGCCGGTAACGCATTTGTAAAACCTCTGGTGTTCCATGTGTCCATGGGCGACGCCGATTGCTTACCATCAGGTGATCCGTCAGCTCGTTTACCGGCTTATGCCATAAAAAATGTATGTATGTATGTTTTTATGTTTGTCTTAGCATATCCCGGGAACAAGTCCGATCTAAGTTATTCGTTTTACTAGTTATTGTTCAACTTAAGGATACTTCATCAACATCGCAGGTCGTCGTAGATAAGTCCATAAAGTTTCCTGGTATTGGTATTGTAGGTCCCGATTCCGATTAAATGCTCCCATGGGATAAAACAGGAATACGCGGGCAAAGCCGCGGGTAAAGGTTATTTAAAATGTAAGTATGAGTATAAACCTTTTTACGTAAGGTATTAATTAGAATATAAGATTTTAATAATAACATTGATAAGATACCTTAATTACCTATTGTAAGTACATGTGTATGTATTACACAATTGTATTATTAATTTCATATAGGATTTGCAATGTTATCCTCTGTTTTCATTACTTTATCTACTCTTAATAAATTATATAATAATAGTATAATCTATCGTACCTAAGTATATAACTTACTGAACGACACAGGTTTTCATTCATTCTGATTACGTATCGACACGTCTGCCGTACGTCTCTTTACAAATAAAAATAAAACTTATAAGTTTATAATAAAAATGTGAGTAAAATAATTAAAATTATAAGTTTATAATTTTTTTATAAGTTTATATTCTGTGGTCTGTTGTGTTGGTGTGTTTTATAATTAATTTTTAAAGCTGTTGTGAGCACGTGTTATTTGTTTTTTAGTTTCGTGTTTGAGTAATGTGTGAATATCAGGTATTTGGTTGTTATTATATTAATTGTTACCTATTCCAAGGTTAAGCTACTTCGAACATCGTGTCGTTAGGAAAATAATATAATGTTGGAATACTGAAACGCTACTCAATTTTAAGTCCTGCTTAAGTATAGTTCTATCTCTACAAATTCTTTGTAAAATGACAGAGATGGCACGATATTTGAGCTCGACTTAAAATTGAGTAACGTTACAGTATTCCGGCCATATGTCAGTCACATGAACAACATGAAAATGAAAATATAATTTATCGTTACATTATAAAAAGTAAGATAGAATTATTTTTGTCTTATAAAACAAACGATGTAAAACAATTTATAACTTAACTTTAAAAGGCCTGTTTCACATAATTTGATTAAGTTCTTTTATCGATAGGCGCTTGGCCATTAGTCTCTGTTCATCTAACAGACAAATAATTTAACGTTTGCCTTATAAAATACAATAAAAATCTAAGTACGTATTATATATAATATGCTAACTAAGTATTATATATAACTAGCTTCTGCCCGCGACTTCGTACGCGCAATCCCATTTTCCTCCCGTTCCCGTTCGTGATTTTCGGTAAAAAGTAAAAAAAAAGTTTTGTAAAAAGTATTCTATGTCCGTCTCCTGGTTCTAAGATACCTCCCTGCCAATTTTCATCTAAATCGATTGAGGCGTTCTTGAGTTATAAATAGTGTAACTAACACGACTTTCTTTTATATATATAGATATGCTAACATCATTTTAATTGGACATTGTAAAACCTTACCCTTACAATAATATTTCAGTTTCTTGAAGTACCTACGTATCCATTTTAAAACACATTACATAAGTGGCCATTGCTGACCAAAGGCCTCTTCTCATACGGAGAAGGTTTAAGGCATTAATCACCACGATTGTTTAATGCGGGTTGGTGATTTCAAACTTATATCGCACAGGTTTCCTCACGATATTTTTCTTCAAAGTTTGTCAGTGGTATCTAGATAATCTCAGAAAGTACATATAACTCGGAAAAAGTCACATTGGTAGGTACTTGTTGTAGGTACGTTCCGAACCCCACATTTTTAAATAATATTACATAACTACTTCATGGGAAAATCTTTCGGTACTTAATCATATTATAATGACACAGTGAAACCAAAAGTTGAGTATTCAATGGCTAGGTATTAAGTTTAAAACAATTGAATAATATTAAAAAAAAAAACAAGTCGTTAAACAGTTCACACAACGATAAATACTCAAACTTGTATTAGAAAAATCTGTGTAAAGTGATTCTCAACCTAATATTGGAAATGGGTCGCATTTGAATATTATAATTAAACATATAAAGTTTTCTTTCTTCATACATATATTTGTAATCTTTGAAATAGAGTTAAAGGAACAGTTGTTAAAATTATCTCCTATACTATGTTTTTTTTGTCGCGGAGAATCTAACTGGTTGCCGGGGCTCCAGTTCGAAGCGCAGGAGTAGGAACGGAGTGGTTTTTAGTGAGTAAGAGTCTGACACTCCCTCCCGCCTCAGTGGGAGCCGGTGCCCCGGTAACCCGTTAGGTTCACCGCTACATCTATGACCTTTACAGATACAGTGTCAGTCCATTTTATAAGTACAGTTTACCTATAAATGTATAACTGCAACTTCCAAGCATGTTTAGGTATAGAACGAACGGTGACTATTTTGTTATCACTGTATGCAAACAAGTTTGTTTTCATATTGATAACCTTAACTTGTACTGGTGTCCTATACTATATAATATGTCGAGGAGAATCTAATGGGATACCGGGGCTCCGGCTCGACGTGCAGGCGAAGGAACTGGGTGGTTTTTAGTCCAGTAAGAGTCTGACACTCCCTCCCTCCTCTCCGCCTCACCCAAGCGGGAGAACCCAATCGATGATTTTCCACCCTTAAAAAAAATACTATACAATATGTATTGAGCTGACTGTCTGTGTTAATCGATTTATCAAAACCTCTGCACATTTTCCTCACCTCCTATTTCATGGGACTCATAACGTAATTGGTGCGTGGTATTTACTTCGAATGGTACTTAAGTATTAATGGAACTTTTCGGAACGATTTTATTGTTCGTATTATTCATTGGTTAAGAAAGTAGTTTTCTTATCGAAGTTGTTCTTGCTGTTTATTTCCGCATTTTGCTTTTACCCAATGAGGTAAGTTTCTTATTAGGATGTTCATGGACATCAATGAATATTTGAAAAGACGAATTACCGGAATTAGTTTAGCTATTCTTAAGTTTTGTAGTTAGTAAATAATTTAGCCATAGATATAAGTAATTTATGTAATTTAGTCATTGATTATGTTTCACATCACAATCAAGTCAATTATTATGTTTTCGGCTTACTCACGTAACTGTTTAACGAGGAACCCAACTAGTTTCAAGCCATGCTAGAGGCTCATACTCATGAGTAGCATACCGCGACCCGCGACGAGGCGACTGTCGCGCTGATACTGGTCGTGAAATGCTGCTCATGAAGCGGACCAAAAACATAACAATTAATTTAGTAGATATATCGCAGACTGCCTCGTTGGCCGAGTGGCCGCAAGTGCCACTGCCGGGCAAGGGGTCTCGGGTTCGATTCCCGGGTCGGGAAAAGTATTACTTACTTAAGTAAATTCTCAGTAGTAGCACGGAGTCTGGAGTTGTGCCCGGCATATGGCAATAGATTCACCCCCTATTACATGGGACTCAAAACTAAAATAGTGAAAAGTGGGTGGGTAACATTGTTCAGTGGCATAATGTTATCTCAGGAAAGTTGTAACATAAACAATCAAGTCATTTAGAAAAGAGTAGGTACACAATTTCTTCAATACACATCTGTTTTTATTTATCAAGAGATAATTACAACAGCGCTTAGGTTGAGCAGCTCTGATAAGACTGTACAACGTGTATAAATGTATGACAGCAAAATTTTTGTTTAATTACTCCGCAGACGTCATGGATCGCGTGAAGGTGTTTTGTTTGCTGGTCAGCATCGTGCTGACTTGTGGTGAGGCCTCCAAGATCCTGGTGGTGTTTCCCATGCCTTCCAGAAGTCATGGTAACCTTGGAGATGGTGTTGTCAGGCATCTGCTGAATGCTGGACATGAGGTTAGTTCTTTTTTGGCATACGCATGAAGATTTGTAGATTAAATGACTCACTAAGGTATAACGGTGTCGCGGAGAACCTAACGGGTTACCGGGGCTCCGGCTCGACGTGCAGGAGAAGGAACGGGATGGTTTTTAGTCAGTAAGAGTCTGACACTCCCTTCCGCCTCACCCAGGCGGGAGCAGTCATTCGATGATTTTCCCCCCTTAAAAAAAAAAAAGGTATAACGGTTTGTCAGTATTTTTTGTTATATTTACATTTATATGACAGTCGTTACTGCTAGTTAAAAATGTGACAAAAAGTTGTATTAAAAACGTGATAAATTTGTAGAGAATAGTGCGTTTATTTATTTAATTTCTTGTTCGTAATACTGAAATAGTTTCTATAGCAAAAAAGTACTATTCTACAAGAAGGTTAAAAATGGTTTAAATTTTTTGTTATTATTATACCTACTACAATAAATAAGTAATATGCATTCTCCTCTAGTCTGTTTGAATAAGCATGATAAAATAATTAAAAATTCTATTACTTACGTTACGTATTACTGTTGTAGATAATACACAAACCTTGATTTACAAATATCTAATCATTTATCTCTTTTTGGTTTTGAAAATAGACTGCCTTGATGATTAAAAAGGTAATATCAACAAAATTATTGTTGTTGAGTCGACGGATCACCTGATGGTGAGCAATCGGCGCCAGATACACCAGAGGTGTTTAAAGTGCGTTACCGGCCTTTTGGGGATTAGGAATTTGAGGATTATTGGGGAGGTAATTGGGCCTCTGGTAGCACTCACAAAACGAAGCATAATGCATGTGTTGTTTCACGTCGGTTTTCTGCTCGGCCGTGGTATCACTCCGGTCGAGCCGGCCCATTCGTACCGAAGCATGACTCTCCCACACTTAAAATGTATTATATTCATCTAATGCTAATGTAGGATTAATGTTTCCTTACTAAGTAACATTTTACATTGTCTGAAACAAAAAATTCGTCCTAACAATGTCTAATTAGTTCCAAAGAGTAATGGCTAGTGCATGACGTCACGTTTTGAAGTTTCTCTCAGTTTGAGCTCTGAAGTTTGGCGTTTGACCTAGTTGAAAGTCTGGGAGGCTTCGAAAGTCGTAACATATGCCTGAAAGTGCGACATTAAAATTAGAAGTTGATAAGTTCGCAATTTTTTTAATAGGGTTGAAAAGTACCAGAACTATGTAGTTGTAGTAAATTACGTTGACAAAAAGGCGGACACAGTCTATTGAAACAACGACTGTGGCATCTGTGCCTTTAGCCAAACGCCACTTTAGCGCTTGTCTACAGAGAGAGCAGAAATCAAAATGTATGGGGATGACACTGATAAGTGTCAAAATTTACGTCAATCCCATATAATTTAGTTTTCTACTCTACAAGTAGATAAGCGCTAAATGGCATGTGGCTACAGCTGCTGTTTACTAGACTTACACTCAGAATATCCACACATTGACACAAAGGGCATCTGTTAGTATCTCAAGTTTGGTGACGTGGTAACCTATTAAACACACACATAAATAACAAACTGACATTTTGATGATTCAATAATTTCTAAGTAACATTATGCCCACCTTTTTGTCTTTGGTTGTGGTTATTGTTATTATGGGTGTGAGAAGTGAAGTTTTGACTCTGAGTAGAAGGAAATAAGACCTAATTTCTCACAAAAGATGTAGGTCAAAATGTGATCGTCCTTTTTTGAAATTCTCACTCTAGTTATTCCAAAAACTCTCTGAGAAGTACTCTACGTAACTGTATTTATCTAATCGCGAGCATGATGAGCATCTTCAATCAGAATATAAATGATAAGTCTTACTTATGAGTACAGATTTTTTTATAATCGTGTTACGAATATGTGGGATTAACAAGAAAATAAACGTAGGTACTTGGGATAGTTACATTTACTGTAATATACTTGTACCTGCCTAAAAATAAAATGCGTTTTACAATAATTAACGATTGCTATATTTATTTATATTTATCGAACAAGCGGGCAAACGAGCGGACGAATCACCGATTGGTAAGCAATCGGCGTTGTCCACAACCTAAACATACGAGTTACAAGAGTACGTTACTAGTACATTACCGGTCTTTTGGGGGTTAGGGATCGGGGATTGGAGAGATTGAGGAGTTGGTAATTAGCTCTCCGGTAACTTCATTACTAGAGGCCCAATTTTACTATTACTTAATTTCCCCAATCCCTGAATCCCCAATAATCCTAATTCCTAAAATTCAAAAGGCCGGTGTCGCACTTGTAACGCCTCGGGTATCCATAGCCGACGCAGATTTTTTACCATCAGGTGATCCGTCCGCTCGTTTACCGGCTTATCCCATAAAAAAACATATATCTATTCTCTTCCAGGTCACCTACATCACACCGTTTGTTTATAAGAATCCTCCTCCAAAACTTCGCACCATTGATGTCAGTGCCACTTTAGATGTTATACCCAGTAAGTTCATATAAATACTGACATATTTGTATATGAAAAAGTTACAAAAAGTAATAGAATCTTACATGAAAACCTTAATGGAAATGGATTGGCGCTTAAATCTAACTAAAGTATTTGAATTAGTACTTCTATATAAATAAAAATGAATTTCCATTCGTTAGTCTCGCTAAAACTTGGGAACAGTTAATCCGATTAGCCTAATTTTGGCCTTAAAATGTTTGTGGAAGTCCAGGGAAGATTTGAAAGTTGAGAAAAATGGCGATTTGAAGATTGCCGGGGCAGCTAGTGCTTAAATAAGAAAAATCTTGCACTTTTTCTTCTCTGGTCCAAAAGACAAAACAGCGCTTCAAGAAAAGTAATAACCACAACTTCTTTCCTTTCAGAGGACATGATGACGATAAAGAGTATCATGGACAGAACTATAGTCGTGGAGAATATTGGGTTTCTGATATACATGATGACGCAGGTGCTAAAGACGGCAGTGGAAACTGAATCAGTTCAGAAGCTACTAAATGACCCTAAAGAAGAGTTTGACCTTGTGATTGCAGAGTGGATGTTTAGTGATGTTCCTGCAGGGTAAGTGTTAATAATTGTGCCACAAGATACGGACAGATCTTCACATTACGTAAATTTTTCCCGAGTTCTGTCATTAATTCGACCTAATTGTTCGTGTACCAAACAATAAGCACAGTTTCTGCGTCTGGATTATTGCTATTTATTTTTTTATCGAATTAATTGTAACTCGTTGCAAAATAAGTATAATAATTATTATAGTGTTTCCGTTTTTTCATCCTCACATTTACTGTATCTGTAAATTTCTACATTTTAATCGTGCTTGTACAGTTGTACACGTATACCTTAGTGGTGTCGCGGAGAACCTAACGGTTTACCAGGGCTCCGGCTCGACGTGCAGGAGAAGGAACGGGGTGGTTTTTAATCAGTAAGAGTCTGACACTCCCTCCCACCTCACCCAGGCGGGAGTAGTCATTCGATAAATTTCCCCCCTTAAAAAAAATGCCGTTTGAAAGTGTTTGTTACACTGAGTAAAAGGTTTTAGTATGTTCATTAAATTAAATAGTATGTTAAAAGAGGGGGTTGAAACCGGTTTCTTTAACCGTATAGATTATAAAAGAGTTATGTTTTCTTCTACCAAATGTTTCATAATTTCAGAATTGCAACAATATACGACTGCCCACTTATATGGTTGTCATCAGTAGAAGCACACTGGATGATACTTCAACTGATCGACCAGCCAACCAACCCCGCGTACACAGTGGACATCATGTCAACATACACACCACCATTGAACTTCTGGCAGAGGGCTAATGAGTTGTGGACTCAAGTGAAAATCAAGTTCTTGAACTTTGTGTAAGTATTACAGCTGTTCGTAAATAAAATTTAAGTGTAGAAGAGCCACACTTCCGCGCGAATGGGCCGGCTCGACCGGAGTGATATCACGGCCTCACAGAAAACTGACGTGAAGCAACGCTTGCGTTGTGTTTTATCATGTTAGTGATGTTGCCGGAGGCCCAATTTTCCAGATGGGCGACGCTGATTGCTTACCATCAGGTGATCCATCTCCTTGTTTACCCGGTTATCCCATAAAAAAAATAAGAACTGTTAGAAGAAATGTTGTACGTCAGGATATCTCCTCTCAATCTTTCTTGTATTCAAATTAATCTAAGAGAGTGTCAGTATTACCAATATATTTATCAGTTTGTTATCCTGTTTACTTTGAGAGCGAAAATAGTAGTAGAATTCTAAAAAGATAAAGAAAGAAAAAGAAACCGCGGTTAACCTACGAAGTCTGGAGTGACTTACATTAAAACATTACAAAATTATTTATTTAAATCCCCAGATGGTTGGATGGTCTTCAAGAGAGAGCATACAAGGAACTATTTGCTCCGTCTATTACAAAGCGTGGCCGGCAGCCACCATCTTTCGACGATGTTCGTCATAACGCGTCGATGATATTGTCCAATGCTTACGTATCTACATCGGTTGCTCAATCTCTGCCACAGAGCCATAAGTACATTGGGGGATATCATATTGAAGAAAAAGGAACGGCTTTGCCTGAGGTAAGAACAGATTCTGTTACTCTGATTCTCAATATAAAGTAAATAAAAAAAAAATGTTGTAAAAACAGCTTGTTCGCTGGGATATGATCAAGAATCCATGGGGGTATAGTTTCAATGTGTTAACTAATAATTTCGTTTCTTATAATAGTACCATTATTACCTTTACCAAAAATATTACTATGAAAGCAAATCGCACTGACATTGCCAAACATTTCCACCATCTTATAAACATCAACACATGTGCTGCCATCTGTAATGAAGAAATGTATCTCAATAGAAACTTATATTACGTTTTCTTACTAACAGGACTTGAGGAAAATTATGGACAATGCAAAGAATGGAGTCGTTTACTTCAGCATGGGTTCAAATTTGCAAAGCAAAGATATGCCTGACGAGATCAAACGGGATCTCCTGAAGATGTTCGGAACTCTGAAACAGACTGTGCTGTGGAAATTCGAGGAACAACTGGAGAATGTTCCTTCAAATGTCCACATTCTTAATTGGGCTCCACAACAAGCTATTCTCTGTAAGTTTTCGTCGATATACCTATGAATAGTCATATGTATTTATATTGAATTTTCGTTAAAATATATAAGAATCCCTAAGGCTAACGAAAATACTTATTACTACGGTATTTTAAGTCAGTTGGAACATAACAGTCGTCCTCCTTTAAAACTATAACTCCTTTATAAGAATAAAGGAGTTGTACGAGGTTTCATCTTAGGGCCGATTTTTCAATCAACAGATAATTCTTAACAGTATAAAACATAATAAACATAACATAACCATAACATCACGCCTTTTAGCCCCGAAGGGGTAGGCAGAGGTGCACAATACGGCACTTAATGCCACTATACAATGTAACACCCACTTTTCACTATTTATGTTATGAGTCCCATGTAATAGGGGGTGAGCCTATTGCCATATATCGGGCACATTTCCAGACTCCGTGCTACTACTAAGATTTTTAAAAACCCAGTAATACTTTGCCCGACCCTGCAGTAGAATAAAATCGACATAATTATGATCGTTTTTGTATGGAATATTCACAGTTCCTCTGATATAATTTAACTGCTTTTGGCAAAATCGCCACTTATGGAAAAGAAGCGACGGAACGCGGAACGCCTTTAACAAACAAACCGTAAAATGGGGTGAATAGGGATCGAGAGGTGAATAGGGGCAGAAGAGGGGTGAATATGATGAAGATATAAGAAAATTATTCATAGTATCGATTCATCCCTCTTCTGTCTCTTTTCGCCGCTCAAACCCTATTCACCCCATTTTTCCGTACCACTGTGTAAAGATTATGACGCAGATTTCTGTGTTTAATGTCCTTTTTAATTTTTGCAGCTCATCCCAATCTCGCCGTCTTCGTAACACACGGTGGCCTCCTGTCGACAACCGAAGCTGTTCACTTCGGTGTACCAATTATTGGTATACCGGTCTTTGCTGATCAGTTCATGAATGTTGCCAAATCAGTGAACAGAGGTTTCGCGTTACGAGTAGACCTTTCTTATTCTCTGGCTGCAGAGCTTAAGGAAGCGATACATGAAGTTACTACTAACTCAAGGTTAGTATTTGAAGGAGATCTAAGATAGAATAAGAAATTCGCTGTAGAACACAACATAACTTCATGCCTTTTATCCCCGAAGGAAAAGGCAGAGGTGTACATTACGGCACTTACTATTTTATGTTACGAGTCCCAGGTAATGGAGGGTGAGCCTATTGCCATATACCGGGCACATTTCCAGACTCCATGGTACTACTGAGATTTCTTGGAAAAACCCAGTAATACTTTGCCCGACCCGGGAATCGAACCCGATACCCCTTGCCTGGCAGTTACACTTGCGACCACTCGGCCAACAAGGCAGTCACTTGCTGTAGAACAAATGTTTTAGGTATATTTAGTTTTGCTATTTGGTGCATTGAATACAATACAGTATATTTTAATTTAAATGTTTTATTCTTTCACGAATTTGCAGCTTCTGTCTACAATAAAATAATTTGAATCATAATGATGAACTCGTAGTTCGTAAAAACTCGTCAAAATCCCCATAAGGTATCTGTAACGATAGTGTCCAAAAAAATTTTATTTTTCCAAGACATACATACAAATACTAACTAGTATTTTCTAACTAGGTATGCAGAAAAGGCGAAGGAGTTGTCGTACATCCACCACGACCGGCCAGTGAAGCCAGGAGTTGAGCTGGTGCACTGGGTGAACCACGTGATCAAGACACGCGGCGCGCCACACCTGCGCTCCCCCGCCCTGCACGTCCCCTTCTACCAGAAGATGTACCTGGACCTAGCCGCGGTCCTCGTCATCCTGTTCCTGGCTGGACGAATAGTACTAAAGAAAGTTTGTGCGGCAGTTTGTTCCAAAAAGAAATCTGGTACAGGAGGGAAAAAGAAGAATAATTAGTGTTGTTTTAGTTTTTTTTTTACTCTAATATTATGTATTAATAAATTATTTTAAGAGTACAGTTGTGTTTTATATTATTTGTGTAAATGTTACACTATTGGCTGATATAAAAATTAGAGAATAACATAGCATAACATCACGCCTTTTGTCCTCGAAGGGGAAGGCAGAGGTGCACATTATGCCATTGTACAATGTAACACCCACTTTTTACTATTTATACTATGAGTCCCATGTAATAGGGGGTGAGCCTATTGCCATATACCGGGCACAACTCCAGACTCTGTGCTACCACTGAGATTTTTTTAAAACCCAATAATTCTTTGCCTGACCCGGGAATCGAACCCGAGACCACTTGCCCGGCAGTCGCACTTGCGAGCAATCAGGCAACAAGGCAGTCTGAATTAAAAATAAATAAAAAATATAAGACATCTTAATTATTATTGGACATAATTTACAAGACTAGTGCAACGTCGAAGCGTAAAAAAGCAACTGAATAATGAGTTTTAGGCAAAACAAAAGATTTGAAAAATAAAAGATTTAGTTTATCAAGCAGCGATTGGACATAGGATATCGGCGATAAATTTTTCATATAAATATGGTCGATTTATGAATGAATGTATCAGTTAATCGAGGTGGTATAAGATTATAATATTACACACTTTTAACTCCATTCTCTGGTTGCCTGAAAGCTGTTCACGACCTGAAGATTGAACGTGAGACTTTCAACCTTCTCCGTGTAATTGTACGAAGCTGAAAACATAATTTAGTAAGTGATTTATATTTTTCTTTATTATTTCATTGTTATTGACATTATTAGTGCTGCATCTTGACATTTACTTATAGATTTATTGAAAATTAATTAATATTTGTACACCGGTCACGGTTAAGCATGTTGATATAAACAATACTGTACATCTATAGTAAACATTCATTTTTGCATGTATTATATTGTAACCTACACATGTTTTGGCAAATAAAACTATCTTTATCTTTATCTTTAGATCTGATTTCTTATACAGTTTTGTTTTCATGTTTTTGTGAACCTGTTCTTTAAAAGATTAGTGCTGTATATCAAATGGTAAGAAGACACTGGCCTAACAGAGTAAATTTGATGTTATTATGCCAATTCCTGTCCTATTATTGCTGGTTTTTTAAATCTTAGTAGTAGCACGGAGTCTGGAATTGTGCCGAGTATGTAGGCTCAATCCTTTTACTTGACACTCATAACATAAATAGTGAAAAGTCGGTGTTACATTGTACAGTAGAATTAAGTGCCGTAATGTGCATCTATGTCTACTACAATAAAAGGCGTGATGATGATTAATATGTCAATGTCAATCCCTTATATTCGTTTTTCTATGTGACGAATGTTTTCGGAGAATTTTATTGAATACTTTTTGCATTAATGTCACTCAGGGATTATTGCAATTTTTTTTTATTTGTTCCAATATTTTCAACGTTTTTCGCAAGTATTTTTTTTTAAAGTGACGGACGGAATATTGGCAGTTTGATCGAATGCAATTCGAATAAAAGTAGGGTGTTCCTTGGTTGAAGGTTGCTTAGGAAGAATAGGTACATTTTAAATACATATTATAGAGATTACCTTATTAGGATTTACTTTTTAATTATTAGATGTAATGCTAGTTACGATGTTTTAGTACTTTAGTTATATTGGTTACCTTTCTAGCGACATTTACTTATGCTCAGAGTAATAAGCTTATAATTTACTTTCTATTTTTTGATAAATAAAAAAAATGCTATAAACTAGGATTTTAAAACTACATAAAAGATATAAAAGAGTATAACATTTGTATAAAAATATTAAACTTCATTTCCAGACTTAGTACGTCAAATTATGTCAATATTAATCGATTTTCAACTCTATCTGACACCCTATTTATTTTAGGACACCCTATTTAACGAAGCCCAGAGCTGTCAGTCACACGACCAGCTTGTATTCAAAAATTGGTTTTCTTTTTTTACAATGGCGATGCTGAAGTCAAACCTTTACCCGTCGACCTCTTTTTCGAATATTTAATTTTAAATGAAACGTTTCTTTTTTTAAAGTTAAGTGATGAAAATGTTTTTCGTAGAGGACGTGGTATTAGTTAGTGGATTATTGATAGTAAAAACTATTGATTATGAATGAATGTAAAAACCAATTGTATTAAACAGTATAGATGTAGTAGCTGACCCAACTAATAACATAATACAAACGGTGATGGCTTGCCTGATAAATAATTCTAGGACGTCACTAAGTAATCGTTGTACGAATAATAATAATTATAGAGTTTTTAAAACGGAGATTTCTCAGTACCTATGGGATACAGTTATCATATTTATGTATTTACTTACAAAAAGGCGCATAATGATGATGCATTGAGAGCAAAAACTGCGACATTGGTTAGTCAGACCAGATCAGACGATGTATAGTCACGATGAGGCGGCACTTTTTGAACAACAAAAATAACGTAGATAACTTGGTTGGTATAGATTTTTAAACAAATACAAAGTTGGATTAATCATAAATAATATCAGTTGAATCCATCTTGTGATACGGGGAGGTCGTGTTATGAATTTTATCACAGAATGAAATATTTTTATTCATTCTGAATTGTTATGAGTAGTAGAAGTTATTTATTTATTGATACTGGCACATACACGATGAATAGACGGACTTAATACTTCGGGCCTTCTTCAACACTCAATGATTAGTTGCGAATGACCTTAAACTTGGTGAAGTAGTGAATTGAATGTGAATTGTAAATATTAGTTTCGTAATTTTTGTTGTTTATTTTTGTAAGTATTAAATAATCATTTAGTATATATTTATGAATGTTTTTTAACATGTTTTCGGATATTGAGGGATAGTATTTAGTAGTGAAGTTATTCGGTAGTCATATCCATAAAATGTACTAACAAGTAATCCCATTTTCTATTGACGTCTATAACTGCTATCAGTTATACCATAAACTGACTAACTGCTATCAGTTATGCTATAAAATACCTATGTATTTTATTAAATTCTTAAGCGTAAGATACAGCAAACAAATGATATAGTGTATACATAAAACCTACCTTTATTAGACACATAGTTCATCTGGTAGCAATTAATGTTTTTATGTTGATGTAATTATAGTAATTAAGGGATTAAGGGGTCATGTTCACCTCCGGTGTAGAGATGCATTGCTATTGCCGCGGTCTTACGCGCTCTGCGATCGGTTGGCGGGCGATCGCAATGGGAACAGGACGGCCAGTTTGGAACTCAACTGATTGTGTAATCGCCCGCCGGACTTGCGATAATTAACCGCCAAGTTTGCGGGCGATAATCGCACCATGGCTGCAGGATTGCAGAAAATAGCGGTCTCGTGAGTTTTGAAAATTCCGCCACAGCGGCGGGCGCAGTAAAAGATCGCGCCATGACTCCTTACCGTAATAGTTAACAAATCTTAAAAGATTTGAAGAAGAAGGGTTTTATTATGTCTATGCTCTAAGAGCTTTTAGTAAGTGGTTCGAAACTAGTAGAGCTTTTCTCAGTAAAATTCACGTGAGTAACCCGCGATTTTTATTTGATTTAGTATGACTCACGATAGTTGTTATAAAACATAATATAATCTTATTTGTAAAGTTATACGCCAGTCAAAACAATGACTAAATGATTTTCATAATCATCCTATAATAGAATGGGTATCTTATCAGACGTTAAAAATAGTAACTGATGCTCAGTCAGCGAAGTGATAATGATAAATTTAATGTTCATTGATAATAATAATTCATGCATGCATTATTAATAAACATTTGTTTTGATTTTGTTTGTTATGAGGGTAAAAAGTCAATTTTAACTGCATAGCTGAATGAGTACTAACCGTTACATTTTAAATTAATTAATGACATAATTAAAGTTCGGTGAAATAAGACATAAGAGAGAAAATGGATTCCGACTACAATGTATTTCGAAATGTTCAAATATATCATGCCTTTTAAGGTGTAAAAATAATATCATGAAAGCATACCTGCCTCTTAATAGTCTATTAAGTTTAGTGGACCAATCTGAATGCAATAAACAAATGACATAATTATTCTGTTTCAGATAATGGCGTTAGCAATATGCCTTTTCTTAGGCCTCCTCCTAAGCTCGTCTTGTGAGGCCTACAAAGCGCTGGTGGTGTTTGGAATGCCAGCAACGAGCCACTCCAACTTGGGTAGAGGAGTTGTGAGAAATCTGTTGAAAGATGGACACGAGGTGAGTTAAAGCCGGTTGAGATGGTCCATTAGTCCTCTTTGAACACATGAGTTACCAAGGCTGCCTCGTTGGCCGAGTGGTCTCAAGTGCGACTGCCGGGAAAGGGGTCTCGGGTTCGATTCCCGGGTCGGGCAAAGTATTACTGGGGTTTTTAAAAATTCTCAGTGGTAGCACGGAGTCTGGAACTGTGCCCGGTATATGGCAATAGGCTCACCCCCTATTACATGGGACTCATAACATAAATAGTGAAAAGTGGGTGTTACATTGTACAGTGGCATAATGTGCACCTCTGCCTACCCCTTCGGAGATAAAAGGCGTGATGTTATGTTATGTTATGTTATGAGTTACCAAAATGCTGAAAAAATGCTCGAGATTTGTTGTTTAATTTCTAACCAATTTTACGTTGTGTCATTTCTTTTACATTCCTCTCTTGCACTATTCATATTTTCCCCATAATTCAGATATCTTTTAGTTAGAACTTTCTCAAATCAGAGACCTATTATCGTCATACCACTATCCAGAATTTTATTATTTTGTGCAGTTTTCTTTGGTCACATTTATTGTCCAATTTATTAATAAATATTGTTTTTAAATTCAGGTGACATTCATCACACCGATTCCAATCAAGGATCCTCCACCAAATCTTCATCAGATTGATGTGAGCAGTAACTTTGAACTTCTGCCACGTAAGTTGTTTTGATAGAATAATTTGGAATAATTAATTTTATTATGGATTATTTCTATAGTTTTTTATCTGGTAACCTTAATCTTAATTCAGATAGATCATTTCGCGTGTTAAATTTTTGAAACTACATATTATGAAATTATTTGTTCTGGTAAAAATGATTGTATTATTGATATACGTAGTAATGCTAGTAATATTAATATATCCCGGTTCGGGCAAAGTATTACTGTTTTTTTTTAAATCTCAGTATTAGCACAGAGTCTTACAATGAGCCGGGTATATGTCACAATTTACATGGTACTTATAACATAAATAGTGAAAAGTGGGAGTTATTTCTGTGTGCACCTCTGCTTCGGGGATAAAAGGCGTGATGTTGTATGTTATTAATATATTTTACTTAAATTTTCAGTCGACCTTATGAAGATAGAGAGATTCTTGGGACACAATTCGATGCCAGCTTTGCCCCGTTTCTTCGTGAAGATGATGATGATGAACCTGGTCTCGAAAACCATGGAACATGAAAATGTTCAGAAACTACTGAATGATACTAATGCGCATTTTGATGTTGTCATCGTTGAATGGATGTTTACTAGCCTTAGTGCTGGGTAAGTGTCAATAAATAATTCGAACATGCTTTTTACACATTGTAATTCATAACTGCCGTTCTCTGATGATATCCAGTAAAGCAAGTCTTAGTTCCTACTAAATGCTACAACTGGTGCAAAAAAATATTTAGCTTAATAAATTCATAATATATTCTTACCAAAGCATTGTCGTACAATCACCACTAACATCATTCTTTGTGTCCAAAATGATAATGAATTTGTTTAATTTTTCAGTTACGCCACGATATTCGACTGCCCTCTGATCTGGTTGATTCCAGTGGAAGTTAACTCAATGACTATCGGTTTAGTCGATGCTGTACCTCACCCTGCTTACAGCACTGATCCTTTGTCATCGTACCTGCCTCCCTTTAGCTTTTTGGAAAGAGCTACAGAAATATGGACAAGGTTACAAGAGTCAGTCTTAGGATTTTTGTAAGTATACATGATTAAACAGTATTATTTTAGTCCATATTCAATTTCAAAACCAAGATAAAGTAATACATAGTAGATAAACGTTGATTCTATATAACATAACATCACGCCTTTTACCCCCAAAGGGGTAGGCAGAGGTGCACATTATGCCACTGTACAATGTAACACCCACTTTTTACTATTTATGTTACGAGTCCCATGTTGTTACCAATAGTTGATTCTAATAAATATTAAATAAAGTTTGATTTATATTTTAGGTATTATGAATCAAAGGACGCTGCTAACTACGAGAGAATTGTAGTACCTCAAGTCCAAAAGAGAGGTCGGCAAGCTCCGCCACTTAGTGAAGTCCAATACAACGCATCTCTAGTGTTGGGTAACTCACATGTGTCAATGGGGCTGCCCCTAAGTTTGCCACAGAACTACAAGCCTGTTGGAGGTTATCATATAGAAGAAGAAGTGAAGCCATTGCCTGAGGTAATAATTAAACAAAACAAATTGGTTTTGTAGTTTATCTTTGAACTTTTTCTACTCTATGAGATCATTTATTCAAATAAAAAACTTAAATTAAAAACTAACTATTACTTAAAAAAATTAAAACTAAATATTACTAAATTAAATATATACAACTTAAGATTAAAATTAATTATAAGAAAAAACAAAAACCACTATTTACATAAAGCGTCGAAAAATTCGTCGATTTTTTCTCGTGACACATCTCGTGACCAGAGGGCTGGTCTTTATCTCGGTCAGAGGTTAAGCATTGCCATACAACGTGGCAATGCTGCCAGCCTTCTGGGTACTTTCCCCACTGACGTCGATGCGGACGAATTTTTCGACGCTTTATGTAAATAGTTGTTTTTTCTTATAATTAATTTTAATCTTAAGTTTTGTAGTGAATGATGAAATCAATATAATAATAAAATTATTAATAATATTTCTTTCTTTGCAGGACTTGGAAAAGATAATGATGAACTCTAAGAACGGAGTCATATATTTCAGTATGGGTTCCAACTTGAAGAGTAAGGACTGGCCAGAAGAGATCAAACGGGATCTCCTGAAATTATTTGGAGAACTTAAGCAAACAGTGCTTTGGAAGTTTGAAGAAGAATTGCCAAATGTACCGAAAAATGTTCATATTTTGAAATGGGCGCCGCAGCCTAGCATTTTAGGTAATTTTTTCAGTATACTAAACTTACACTGCAATTGTCTTTTAACTGTCTTCGTTTGGTTTTTTAATTGCTCTTCTACGATTTCATTGATTCAAGATATTATGACTTTTGTTTCAGCTCATCCAAAATGCGTGCTATTCATAACCCATGGAGGACTGCTATCTACGACAGAAACGATCCACTTCGGTGTCCCTACCATTGCCATACCTGTCTTTGGAGATCAATTCATCAATGTCAAGAAATCAGTCGCTAGAGGCTTTACTCTGCAAGTTGATCTGTCTTACAAATTGGCTGCTGACTTGAAAGTAGCAATCGAAGAAATGCTGAGCAATCCTAAGTAAGTTATTTAAGACTTTGACTGCCAATAAAAAACTGTTAAAGGTAAATCCTCCGCTAACGCCGGTCACCGGTGACCCCCATGGCGTTTAACGTGTTAATATTTAGGAGTTGATTTTGATCTCTAACTTAATAAATCTAGGGCTATATGATTTTCTTTCTTTAATAAAGAAATAGGTCTTCGAATTTTCAAGAATTCGTTTATTGATAAATGGATCTGTAAACTAATTAGAAACTGTACTTTGATTGTCAACTCTAGAAACAAACGTATAGGTTAATCTAACTTGTCTTTTAATGTTTACAGGTACAGACAGCGAGTAAAGGAGCTATCCCACATCTACCATGACCGACCAGTGAAGCCGGGAGCAGAGCTGCGACACTGGGTGCAGCATGTAGTGAATACGCGGGGCGCTCCTCATCTGCGTTCTCCTGCACTACAAGTGCCATTATACCAACGATTGTACCTAGATTTAGTAGCATTCCTATCTGTAGTCTCCATAGCTTTGTATATACTTATTAAAAAATTATATCGTCGTGTGAGATCTAAGAAAATTGTGAATAATAAGAAGAGGAATTAGAAATAAAATTATTTATTTTATATAACTGTGATTGTTTTTGTTCTTTACAAATTAATAGTCAGCCTATTAATTATAAAGAAAACCAAGAAATATGTTGCTTGTCATGATTATCTTCTTCCTATCAATAATTGTTGCTTATGGATAATGGATTCTTCTTCGATTCTCTAATATTAGGTATCATATTTTAACCCGGCGTTATTGAGGCAGGGTCAATATGACCCTGCACGTTTTGCATACGAAAAATTTCTTAGAAATAATTGCCGCACACAACCGTCTGTCTCAGTAGCTGCAGCTAAGTATCACCCCCATCCTTCGTGTACCTCACTTTAGTCGTCCATCGCTCGAGCAAGGAGCAACACGTGTGTGAACCTGCGACCGGGTAATTATGACCCAGCTCAACGGCGACGTTGCTGCTTTGTGCCATATATTTTTTTAATATTTTATTTAGTTTTGCTTATTTACGCTACTTTATTTTTAGATAACTATCTAATATGGACCCGGAAGAACGTGAGCGTCGTCGAATCGTAGCGATACTTGAAGAATCTTCAGATAGTGACAATGAACCTTGTGCATCTGATTCGGAAAACGAAGATCATGTTAGTGTTCGTAGTCAGGAAAGTAATACTGATCAAGAAATTAGTGACAGTGAAGAAAACATTCCACTGCAACAATTACGTCAATTCAATTCAAGTGATGACATAGTAGAATTGTCAGACCAACAGGTACGAAATTATTTTTATAGTGGGAAAGATGGTACTAAATGGTACAAAACTCCTTTCCGGCAAAATGTCCGCACTCGAAGCGAGAATATTACACAGCAGCCTGGAGTAGCTCAAGAAGCAAAGACGGCTAAATCGGAATTAGAATGTTGGCAACTTTTTATACCGGATAATTTGCTGTATAAGAAATAGCAACAATGAGACAAACATGAAACGACGTCAGTTTATAAAAAAGTTGGGTTTAGCTCTCGTGAACCACCATATTTCTTTACGCAATGATTCAGTAAATCTTCCTAGGAAAATGCGCAAAAGAATGATAGAATTTACTGGAGAAACATCTGGAGAACCTCCTGCAAAGCTCACTGGTGTTCGAAGAAGGTGTCAAGATTGTCCCTACAAAAAAGATAGAAAGACAAATCACATATGTAATACTTGCCATAAGTTTATATGCCCTCAACACGTAGTCTTTTATTGTAAAAACTGCAGTGAAAGTCTAATTAAAAAAGACTGATTATTCGAAAGTTCCTGATATTTTTGTGATTAATATTCCAAAGATAGAGAGATTAGGTAGTATAAATTTGATTTAAGTATATTTTTGTAAGAAACGATATTGTTTTTTGTTGATAAAAAAACCCTTAGAAGAGAGTTAAATTTTTATTGTATAATTAACAGTCTTATTGAAAGTTAAAAATAAAAATTACTTCATTTATTACCAAGGTGTTTTATTGTTGCTACTGATTATATATACACTTATATATTATTAAAATCGAATAAAAAAAATTACAAATCATTTTATACTACGTAAAATAGTAACAATTGCAACAGGGTCATAATGACCCACTTCAACGTTAGTGTAACTTTTTTCCGCCACAATGACGCCGGGTTAACACTCCACTAGCATTTTATTAATCAAATTCAGTACTCATTATTGTCTCTTCATTTGCATCATTTCAATGAAATTTAACAACTCCAGAATGTCTATGTATAAGTAATGACATGTCTTTAATATTCTATCCACTCTTATTTGTACTTACAATGAATGTTGAGATTATTGATATTCATCGTCATCTACTTATCAGTAACCAAATGTCCACAAAGTCTGTACTATGTTTGCTGAAGAACTGGGACGCCAAATAACGATCGGATCGATCGGTTAGAACAATTTGTAACAAATAGACACAAATGGTCGTACTTTGATGTATTATCAGCCCTTAAATGCCCACTGCTGAGCAAAGCCTCTTCTCACACGGAGAAGGTTTCAGCATTAATCGCCACGCTTGCTCAATGCAGGTTGGCCATTTCAAACTTATAATAAGAAATTATAAGTTCAGGTTTCCTCACGATCTTTTCCTTTACCGTTTGTCAGTAGTGTCTAAATAATCTTAGAAAGTACATATAACTCGGAAAAGGTCACATTGGTACTAGCCGTTGGTAGGTTTCGAACCGGTACCCTAATTCATGAGAAGCGGGCGTCTTAAACCTCCGGGCCACCACGACATAACTTTGATGTATGATTTATAACTATTGCAGATTATGGAAAGGTGGAAACAAAGGTTTATGGAGCAGAAACAGCGAAACCGGCTCATGGAACCGGTTCGTCAGTCAATGAAGAGATAGGCGATGGGAAAGCATTTCTGAGAGAAACCAAAGTTTATGCGGTTAAGAGCGAGTTTGCGTTGACAAAAATATACTCGACAAGGTTAACCGAGATGCTCAATTATGAATTATTCATTCGTTAGTTTTATAATGCATAACTCAGTTGGAGTTAACTCCTGACACGGAGTGGTTGTCTGATGATACAGCGGTTTAAAATTGTTTTTTCATCACATTTGTTTTAACTTACGAGTGACCTTGAACTTAGTGATGTGATAGTGTAAATAAACCATTTGTTTATGTGGTATTAAGTTTTTTGTTGCAGTAAGTATTGTATAATTGTATTTATCTATACTGCTTTGTTTATTTTATTTTACTACTTATTTATCTATATTGATAATTTTACCGTTAATGGTATTAACATAATTATGTCATTCATTTAGCGGCACTTCATCGAATTCATTGCAAATCACTGATTGTGATTTTAAAGTTGGTTTCCTAAAACCTTTATTATAATTTTACCTAATTTTGGGAGTTCATTGATAGATTATGAGTTCATTCCCGGTTGGTAACATATTGAAACAATTATCGAATTTTATCAAATGTCGGATAAATCGTAGATTAGTTGTTATTGACTGATTTTGACATTTGTTTCATTCATGCCATGAATTATGTTCGATTGCGCAATTATGGTAATTTGCCGCCAAGATGGGTCATTGCACTTTAAACACATAATAGAGTTGAGTCATTGACGACATGAATGAATGTAAGCCACGGCCAAAACAGTGATTGTATTTTTTCTGAAAATAATTTGTGTTATTTTTCTCTCTAATTAATATAAGTTTGAGCAACGGTTATTTTTATCTGTTGTCTAGTAATTGTTGCTTCATGTTGTTGCTTGCAGACAAATTTTGACTGCAAAACACGTCAGTATATACATTATGTACAGAGGCCAGCAGATCAATGTACTCCAAGGCCTATCGACTTTATGTCTATGCAATAAAGTTGAAGTTATAGTTGAAATTTGACAGAGAAGTATAGCTTGACATGTGGGTTACCGTACGTTTTACAGTTCATTCACCGGCATGGACTATATTTATAGCAAGTTTCGTGACGTCACTTTAAGAGGTTGTAGAAACTCGGTAGTTGTTTCCAGGTTAGTTTGGGCAGGTTCGACAACTTTTATATATTTTCACATATTACATTTAAAAAAATAATTTAGTGTAGAGACATAATTCATGGAACGAGAATTATAAAATTGAGTATAGACGCCTACACTTTAACATACACCTTTGTTTCACTGCATTAGATTATCAATTTTAATGTTTTGATATAACATCGAAAATCCTATGAAGACAATTGACATATTACAGTAACTGCCTGGCATCTATATATACATCACACTTGAATAAATATAGGAAACTTGAATAAAAATTGGTTGTTTTACTATTATTTTTGACTTATTTTGGAACAATAACTGTTTATCTTGACCTGCAATACATTACATAATACCCCACGAACAGGATAACAATAATAAATATTACGAAAAAAAAAACTAAAATAAACACTATTGCGCAATGCATATTTAACTCGTTAAATTGTATTGTGCAATATTTAAAAAGTTTTTATAGTGTTTCACCAAAACCTTTGGGAATTGGTGATCCCTAATTCCCGAAATTCTCAAAGCCGGTAACGTACTTGTAACTCTAGTGTTGCGGGTGTCAAATGCCAATGGACGATGTCGATTGCTTATCACCAGTCGATCCGTTTGCTCATTTGTCGACCAATCCAATATAAAAGTAAACTTGTTCGGATTTGTTCAAGCAATATTGCACAATTTTCAGAAATTATATTGAACCTATTCCACGCAATTACGTAATGTTTTATTTTAATGAATTACTCAAGATTTTATTTTTATAAATAGAAGATATTTTTGTGACGGACTATCAGTTGTGGTTTGATTCGTGCACCAGTGAGGTTCCTAGTTATTTAGGAACTGGGTGTAAATATTCTTTTGAAGTAACATTTGTTGTGCGGGACGTGGATAAGAGGTATGTACTATGAGTATTTTTATGAATGAGTGTTTATTTTTTAGGTTTTACATATAAATTTTAGACTTTCTTCAGATAGTAAGATTTACTTTGTAATCTGCCTTTTTACACCAAATAAACATTTTAGTTATTATTTTTTTTATTTACTCTTTTACGAAATGATACTTAGTAGTTTTAATTAAATATTATGTTTAAATTAAATAAATAAATAGTTTTGGTTTTTAGTCATAACATCGTTTTTGCATATTCCTTTTTATTTTTTTTTTAGATTGATTAATCATATTGATGCGTTAGTTTTCTTTCAAAATTTAACCCTTTTTTATTTTTTTAAGGGGGAAAATCAATAAATAAATAAATACAATCATCGAATGACTGCTCCCGCCTGGGTGAGGCGGAAGGGAGTGTCAGACTCTTACTGACTAAAAACCACCCCGTTCCTTCTCCTGCACGTCGAGCCGGAGCCGTCGAGCCTTAGGTTCTCCGCGACTCCGAATCGGCATCGGCCCTATTGGGCCCCGTTTGTGGTGGTCTGATGGCTCTTTAGGGCGCGCGCGGAACGCGACGCGCCGTACGCTCGGGTCTGTTTCTGGTCGGACGGGGAGCCACCCATGCTCGCTGTCCGCAGTCCCGCGCTTACGGTGGCCGGAGATCGTCCCGCGATCCCCGACGCCCGGTGTGTCCTTCGCGATGGCTGGGTTGCGAGGAGGCAGCGCTTCGCTGCCTCACGCGTCCCGCCTCCTCCTTAGCTAGCCTGACTGCTTCGCAAAAGGAGGAGACGGCATCCCAGTCCCCCCCGCTCCGCATCATGGCCTGCACTAGGCCCGGACGCGAGAGGTCGCCATCGCCGAAAATTATACCCTTAGACCGTCATTATAGACACAATTATAGAACAATAGTTGGTTGCGGTCGCCGGTGTCCTCGCGGTGTTTGACAGTTTAATGTCTACATAATAAGTAAATTTAACGGTAGAGCTGTGGCTGTAGAGTCAGCTTAGATTTTGGGAACTTAGAGTTGAACAGCCATCGAAGTTGATGACTTTCATCTTTGATATTATTCTGGATCTCAAAGTTGCTTCTACCTAGAAGAGCATAACCGATCATAATAAAAAATATCTGAAACACATTGGGTTTTTCACAGAAACTTTATACATACCTATGTCAAAATCAATCTTTATCTAGAGATTTTACCAACGTAAATACGATTGCCGAGCCACATTGAGATCGATAAATCTTTATTAATAAAAATGAGTCACCAAAACGAATGTACCCCCCTCACTGTCGAATGACTGCATCAAATTATATAATTACTTTATGTCGTGTTCATTATAGTAAGGACAAAGTTTTTATAAAAGATTCGATGCATTTAGCAGGAACATCGGACACTAGTACCCAGACGAAGCTGGGGTTGCTAATTGATAATAATATTGAAATCGGCCGCTAATTTGTAGTTTGGAAAATATGTCTATACTATACTGATTGATGTCATATCAGTTAATTGAACTGTCAAGTGAAGTATGTGGTTAACCACAGTAGTTAGCGTTATCAACATAAGGAATAAAATCTAATTATATCTTGAACTAGCTTTTGCACGTGACTTTGTATGTGTTTTATTAGTTTGTGACATCATTATTACTATCATCACTTCTCACACGAAGAAGGTGCGTGGTATATTCACCACGTTTACTCAATCTGGATTGATTTACATATCATTTGAAATAAGTCCAGATTTTCTCATGATATTTTTCCTCGTCATTTGTCCGCGAAGATAAACCTCACATTGGTAAAGAAAGAAAGAAAGAAAAGAACATTTATTCAGCACCAGGCACGATGCAGTACAAATAAAATATAAAAAAGACAATAAAGGTGTGACAGTGGAAGTAATAAAAACATTGAGTTGAAAAATTAAAACAGAAGAATTAGAAGAGAGACGGTGACAACATGCCTATGCTAAAAGGGTCACCCACTCAGTGTAAGCCAGGCATACAAGTCACCCAGTAACTGATTGGTCGACTACTTGATCACCGCAATACCACGGGTCCATATCGTGCAGTGTTGTTGCTAGGAGTTTCACAATAATTTTACACCTACAAACACCTATAAGAAATTAAGCACCTCATATTAGGTTATGTGTCAGGTATATGTTGATTAGTTATCAAGTTATCGTTTACTTCGTAACTAAGTCGATTTTTTTATGATGAGATTTGCCATAATTTCTTTTAGTTCCTGTAGTTAGGTTAATATTAAAGCATTTATTTAAATTAATCCATACTGCCTCGCTAGCCGAGTGGTGCGCAAGTGCGACTGCCGAGCAAGGTGTCTCGTGTTCGATGCCCGGGTCGGGCTAAGTACTACGGGGTTTTTAAAAAATTCTCAGTGGCAATAGGCTCACTCCCTATTACGTGGGACTCATAACATAAATAGTAAAAAGTCGGTGTTATACTGTACAGTGGCATAATGTACATCTCTGCCTACCCCTTCGGGGATAAAAGGCGTGATGTTATGTTATGATACTTTGAAACGTTGAAACTGAATTGCCTGTCATCAATGAAGCTGTGTGTTTGTTCCAAAATGTAGTCAAATCTTTTTGTTTATGTTTTACGGGCCAATATCCCGTGGCGAAAGTCAAGTCAAAGTCAAAGCGTTTATAGTAACTTAGTGTACAGATGATGGTTCCTTTTTTTAAGTGGTGAGCCGGTAAACGAGCAGACGGATCATCTGATGGTAAGCGATCGGCGTCACCCATAGACACTCGGAACACCAACGGCTTTACAAGTGAATTAACGGCCTTTTGGGTATTAGGAATTTGGAGGAGAAAGGATTGTTTTTTTTTTTTTTTTTTTTTAATATTACATTTCTTATTCTCCACGGACTCTTGTCCATGCCCTTGTCATTCCATTACATTATCTTTTAATTTACAGTCAAAATTAATTGTTACAAAAATCTTACGTGCTACATTAACCACATTTTTTTTTCCACAAAGAAGGTTGTGTCTAATATCTATATATACACAATACATGTTTTATTACATTTACATTAACCTTACTGGATCGGCCCACACGCGCGATGAGCGAGCCGACCTGCTCCAGCAGAAGGCGCCCGTTCACGAGCATGACGTGAGGGCCAGCAATCGGTCCGATCAACCATTTCGTAGGGAACGGAGCGACCCAGTCCACAGCGCCACCGACTGTAGAACATTTAAAAATGCATGACGTCTGCTCACGCAGCAGTAAGCCGATTCCAGTAGTGCCAATGTATTTTGTCAGTCTTATTGATAAAATTTACATTACGTTACATTATATTTACTACATTTTAACATTATTAAACACACACAAATATATATTAATGTCACGCTTGCATCACAATTCAAGCTTACAGCGAGCCCTCCCCACCCAAAAGAGCGCCCACTACCGCCACGTCCCTGTTGCTGATAGCCATTTTCAAGTTATAGTCCAGGATCCCCCGCTCACTCTCACCCACCGCTCGTCTGATTAATTTGCTGATCGCGTCGTCTCTGATATTCGTGTAGTAAACACAGCTGTTAGTGTGACGGGATATAGCTACCACGGCGTGCGATACACTGTCGTGTATCCGCTGTTTCTTCTCCTCTGTATTCACAACAACCACTGCCGCGTACGAAAGCCCCTGAGCCTCGTGTATTGTGAGTACGCGTGATCCCACACCCGATCCGTATCCCTGGTTTTTAAGGGATTCCTTTTCTACCTGAGTGTGTACCAGGTATAACGTGTTCGGAGGAGATTTGGGTATTCGCGACCCTGAGAAGCTGAGAAGTCGTAGTATGGCAGCTTACAACGCCACCGCAAGATTTGTGTCTCTGGATGAGAAGGAATCGGATAAACGGGGAGTTGTGAAATTTAAAACTCCTCATGAAGACTCCTTAGTGGTAGTTGCCGGGTGCACCAGGATCATGTTGGAGGATCGGATCTTGGAAATGGTGGGATCCATTTCGGAGCCTGGGCCGGGCGGCGTGGACTTTGGGGGCTGGGATGCCCCGACATTTCACTGGACAAATGGAGTGCCGGGATGCGGCAAAACTACATGGATAATAAACAAATTCGAAGCGGAAAGAGATTTAATCGTCACCACAACAACTGAAGCAGCAAATGACCTCAGAGGGAAACTATCCTGCCGAATCGGAGGATTAGTCAAATCCAAAGTCCGAACAATGGCATCCATTTTAGTGAACGGATTAAAAGAGCAAGAGAGCTGCCACCGAATCATGGTTGATGAGGCTCTCATGAATCACTTTGGGGCCATTGTGATGGCGGCCCGAATAACTCGGGCCAAAGAAGTTCTGCTGATTGATGACATAAATCAACTTCCCTTCATTGACCGAGACAACCTCTTCCCCCTCATTTACAACCGCCCTACACACGTCGTGGCTATTAGCCAAGAACTTCTCTGCACTCACAGAAACCCTATGGATGTGGCATATGCTCTTAGTACTGTGTACAGTGGCATATATTCGTCCGCGTCGAGTGTGAGATCCCTTGAGTTTGAGGATTGTTCGAGATTCAGAGATTGGGAAGATAGGGGAAGGGGGGGGGGGGGGGGGTAATAGGCCTCCGGTAACCTGACTCACAGAAAACCGACGTGAAACAACGCTTGCGTTGTGTTTCGTCGTGTGAGGCCGTGGTATTACTCCGATCGAGCCGGCCTATCCGAAGCATGGCTCTCTCACAGTTAGTAAAGTTAATTAGTTACTGTACAGATGATGGGGAGAAAACCGAAAGTTTAGAATATGCTGGTGTCCTTCGGAGGCTGTTTACAGTTTTAGGACATTGAATACTTTATTACATTTTATTAACATAACATAACATCACGCCCTTTTATCCCCGAAGGGGTAGGCAGGTGCACATTTCAGCACTTAATGCCACTGTACAATGTTACACCCACTTTTCACTATTCATGTTATGAGTCCCACGTAATAGGGGGTGAGCCTATTGCCATATACCGGGCACATTTCCAGACTCCATGCTACTACTGAAATTTTTAAAAACCCAGGAATATTTTGCCCTACTCGGGAATCGAACCCGAGATCCCTTGCCCGGCAGTCGTACTTGCGACCACTCGGCCAACGAGGCAGTATTACATTTTATTGTAAAGATGTATATGTACATAATTATAAATGCCTACAATTAATCATATTCTTGATAATTGTGTAGCATTTTTCTATCTACGTGACGGCTGGCATTAGAGATAAGACGCGTTATCAGAACTATAAATATAAATTAGGTAATTGTTGACTCCATATACACAACAAATATACTTAAATGCTTCTTGTAGCATAGTTCTGTATCTCAACTTCTCTAATCATTTTTGTTGAAACGAATTCTTGATTTCTTTATCATAAAATACATATAGTCGATTAAATAGAAAATGGCATTTTTAAAACTTTTTGGAAAATAACATCTTATACTCTTATACTATTATATAAAGCGGAAGAGTTTGTTTTTTTGTTTATTTGAACGCGCTAATCTCCGTTACTACAAGTCTGATTTGAATAATTCGTTTTGTGTTGGATAGCACATTTATCGAGGATGCCTATGGGATATAAAACATCACGCTACGACTCATAGGAGCTGCGCAGAGCATATGAAACCGCGCGGAAGTAGCTAGTTATTACACAAGACGCAACATTTGAAATGTATTGCTCGTTCTTATCCATGGGAATCTACATCTTGAAATGAGCAAATAGCTTCACTAGAGGATTAACCGATAGAGTGGCATTTTTTAAGCCTTCGACTGCCGATAGAAAACTGTTGAAGACAAATCCTCTGCTAACGTACATAGGTCACCGGTGACCTACGCGGCGGTTAACGTGTTTAGGTTTATAATATTTTGTTCTGACGTTCAAAAGTGCCTTCTATATCTAATTGAAATAAATAATTTTGACTTTGACTTTGACTACATTCTGTATTCAAAAGATTATATTCGAAGTTAATTATTTTCCAATGTTACTAATTCTAATAGTTTTTTTTTTGTTACCGTCATTTCAGTATGTTGTGAAAAACATGAATGTTATTATTTTTAACCTTTACGTACAACATCAAATCTTGTTATGGCTTCACAATAATAGCTAAGTAATTAAATGAATTTCTAGAATTAGAGTTACATAGAATTTGCTATTCGAGGTTACTTTAAATCCTTCTAGGAATTCAACAATAATGAGGAAATAAACTGCATTAAGTATTGAATAATATTCCTGTTTGTGAAATAGAAACTAATAATAAATATTGTTAGATTTTACCCCCAAATCAAATCAAATCACTTTAATGCATCTATTAGTGTGTACAGGGTGGTTTACAATTTTTGACATAATGACGTGTTCCAACTATAGGCCTTTTTGGGCACCACAAAAGAACTTACTCTACAGTGAGGCTAATGATCGCCAATCAAGAATCTCTATTGTAGAAGTGCTGATTTCTTTAGCTGACTGTAACATACACTGAAAAGTTAATACATGAGCCGTTTTTGTCTCAAAATACACTTTAGTACATTTCGATTTTGAAATAAGATTTAAACACTTTTCCTCATTCCACTTTGTCCATATTCATCATCAACAGCCTATAAATGACCACCGCTGAGCAAAGCCTCTTCTCACACGGAGAAGGTTAGAGCATTAATCAACACGCTTGCTTAATGCGGGTTGCCGATTACAATCTTATAATTATAAACTAGCTCAGTCCGCGACTTCGTCCGCGTGGAATAGTTTTTTACAGCTCCTCCCCCGTATTTCATAGCATGATTAATATGTAGCCTATATGTTGACCGGCTCTGTTAATAATATTCTTGAAAAATTTGAAGTAAATCCATCTAGCACTTTTTGAGTTCATCCCGGACATACATACAGACTAACAGATAAGCAGATAAAAATTCTAAAAACCATATTGTTGGTTTCAGTTTCGACTGTAGATCACGCCTAAAGCTTTCTTTTAATAAAATATTCAATGTGCAGTTTTCATTTTCGATTTTATTATATGTATAGATTATAAGCCCAGGTTTCCTCACGATGTTTTCCTTCACCGTTTGTCCATATCAGTTTGGTTAAAATGATATTGCCTTTCGAATAAAGCTTCATCACTACTATTAAAGTGCCTAACCTAAAGCACCTTATTATTTGTTTCAGATAATGGCGTTAGCAATATTGTTATTCCTGGGTCTTCTCCTTAGTTCATCATGTGAGGCCTACAAAGCGCTGGTGGTGTTTGGAATGCCATCAACTAGTCACTTTCATCTAGGCAATGGCGTTGTTAGAAATCTGTTAAGAGACGGACATGAGGTAAGTCTATTGCCAAAAAGTATTTGAATTTGATAAAGAACCCAAAATGTTATGCTTAAAGTGCCATTAATATTCGGAATGTGCACCTCTGCCTACCCCTTCTGGGATAAAAGGCGTGATGTTATGTTATGTGTTATGTTTAAGAATACCATGTTTAATGGAAATCTTGTTCACACACAAATCACAAGTGGCGCCATCTCTTATTTTAGAGTGGAACTATTACACTATGTGTGTGGACAAATACTATCGAATTTGTGTATGTTTATAGTTTGTAAGCATTACTTAGTATATATACTATTATTAATAAAATATTTTCATTATCCAGGTAACATACATCACACCAATCGAATATAAGAACCCCCCACCGAATCTTAGGCAGATTGACGTGAGCAGCAATTTCGACGTCTTGCCAAGTAAGTAAAACTCATTTGATCAAAAACCTACAAACTTTAGACTCTGAGAAGGATTAGCAGGAAATATTGTGATGTATAAAATGTATCTCCAACACTTTTACGCCTTTGAAATCATTGTAACTCTGTAAAGCAGTTGTTTGACACAGAGTCTAAAACAAATTTCAGTTTTCACCTAGAGTTGTTAAAACACAAACAATTAGGTTTCTGGAGAAGAATCGCAATTAAATAATAAAATTTTAACCGACTTTAAAAAAGAAAGAGGTTCGCTGTTTGACCAGTATTTATGTATGTTTGCGTTTGTGATTTATCTCGGGATTTGCTCAATCGATTTTGATGCGGTTTTCAGAAAAATGTTTAAACTTAGGAAAAAGTTTTTAACCGATCTCAAGAAGGAAGGGATTGAAGTCGGTTTTTTAATCGTAGTTTGTTATAGAATTATTTCAATTTTCAGCATACCAAATAAATTTAAAACATCTGATGGAAGCCCCCAAGCCGAGCGGTCATCGAAACTTCGTGAAGCTGATGTTGATAAATCTGGTGATGAAAACGCTGGAACATGAAAATGTACAGAGACTGTTGAATGATACCAATGAACACTTTGATGTGGTCATTGTTGAGCATATGATGTCGGACCTTAGTGCAAGGTGAGTAAAATAGAAAAAAAAACAACGTTACAATGTTACAATTTTTACTTAGGCCCATGTCTTTTTCATTAACAGTCTATAAATGCCCACTGATGAGCAAAGCCTCTTCTCACACGGAGAAAGTTTGAGTACTTATTACCACGCTTGCTCAATGCGGGTTGGTGATTTCAAACTTATAATTAGAAATTACTGCTACAAATGACTGCCTCGTTGGCCGAGTGGTCGCAAGTGCGACTACCGAACAAGGGGTCTCGGGTTCGATTCCCGAGTCGGGTAAAGTCTTACTGGGTTTAAAAAAAATCTCAGTATGCTGTCACGGAGTCTGGAAATGTGCCCGGTATATGGCAATAGGCTCACCCCCTATTACATGGGACTCGTAACATAAATAGTAAAAAGTGGGTGTTACCTCTGTGTGCGACTTTGCCTACCCCTTCGGGGATAAAAGTCGTGATGTTATGACATTGAATTAAAAATTATTCGCTCATGTTTCCTCACGATGTCTTCCTTCGCCGTTTGTTAGTAGTGTCTAAATAATATTGACACTATGTACATATAACTCGGAAAAAGTCACATCAGTACTTGCCGTTGGTAGGTTTTGAACTCGCACTCTCACGTATGAGAATCGGGCGTCTTGGACCTCCGGGCCACCACGACATATCACCATGTGTTTTGTCAGAAGGAAACTGTTTTTATAAGGCAAAAAGGTTTTTTTATGAGCAGACTGTTCAGCTGATGGTAAGCAATTAGTACAGCCCATAACACCAGAGGGGTTATAAGTTTGTTGCTGGCCATTTGAGGTTTAGATATTTTTAATTTGATATTGAGATCGAATAGCCACTTTTATTTCATGAAACAGTAAAGGAGTAGACAGACCACATCTGTAAGCAATCGGCAGCGTGTACGACACCAGACCAGTTGCCAGTGTGTTGCAAATCTTTTGGGGACAAAGGGGATTAAGTTTTCTTCTTGTTCCCAAATTGCTAATGTTTATGTTTGTATTTCAGTTATGCTACAATATTCGACTGTCCTATGATCTGGGTGAGTCCTGTAGAAGTGAACGCGTTGTCAATTGGATTGATCGATGTTTTACCTAATCCAGCTTATACTACGGACACTATGGCATTATATACGGCGCCCTTTACATTCTTGGAGAGATTGGAAGAGCTATGGATGAGGATCAGTGATAGTTACAACGACTACATGTAAGTAGCATTAGTTCGTAGCAAAATGTTGGAAATATGTACCTACATTGGTATCATCTGCCAATTGTTTGTTGTTTAGAGAAACTAAATAGAATATTAGATGTTATTTTAACATTAAATCTGACATTAATACGAGAATTAAGATTGCAGTATAAAATAAAATAAAAAGTAATAAAAACGTTTATTAGCGCAACAGAGAATTAACACAGTGAAGCCCTGGTTCTTGTACTAGGTATCTCTGTATCACAAGAGCAGTATGCTGCTGCTGAGCAATCCAGGCAATGGAAAAATATTTTAGAAGTAGTGAAAACATTTGTGTATCGGTTATTAGATGCTTTTGTGGGCAGTTTTTAACAAAGATCTGTATTGTATCAAAGGCATTCTGAAACTCCAAAATACTAACAAAGTAATTTTTGTGTTTTTCAGGGTTTATGAACCTACAGAGGAAGCAGAATATCAGAGATTAATTGTACCTCAACTTCAAAAGAGAGGTCGGCAAGTTCCACCATATAGTGAAGTCCGATATAACGCAACTCTAGTGTTGGGTAACTCACATGTGTCTACTGGGATTCCACTAGGTTTACCGCAGAATTACAAGTCTATTGGAGGCTATCATATCGAGGAAGAAGTCAAGCCATTGCCTGAGGTACTTATCAATTTTAACAAATCACGATCTCATTATTTTTTTCTCAAAATCAAGTGTCTAGTTTAACGTAATGAAGGTTGATTAAATGAGGTTTGAATTTAGTTACTTTAAAATTAAATAAATCAAATAATACACCAGAAAATCAAGACGTTTTCGATACTTTATAATTATTGTGTCTATATAACTGCCTAGTTGGCCGCGTGGAGGCGGACGCGTCCTCGGGTTCGATTCCTGGGTCGGGTCAAGGAGAACTGGGCTTATAAAAAAAAAACTCAGTATTAGCACGGAGTCTGGAATTGTGCCCGGTATATGGCAATAGACTTACCCTCGATTACATGGGACTCATAACATAAATAGTGAAAAGTGTGTGTTACATTCTACAGTAGCATAATGTGCACCTCTGCCTACCCTTTCGGGGATAAAAGGCGTGATGTTATGATATGTAACTTTCAATCAGTGACTAATACCTAATAAACTTTCTTGTTGACAGGACTTGGAAAAGATAATGATGAACTCTAAAAACGGAGTCATATATTTCAGTATGGGATCCAACTTGAAGAGCAAGGACTGGCCAGAAGAGATCAAACGTGATCTCCTTAAATTGTTCGGAGAATTAAAACAAACAGTGATATGGAAATTTGAAGAGGAATTGCCAAATGTACCGAAAAATGTTCATATTTTGAAATGGGCACCGCAACCCAGCATTTTAGGTATGGTTTACCGTTTTATAACTTATGTTAAAGACATTACTGGATAAAGTGCCGACATGGGAGCAATAATGATCCGAAAAATACCAGTCGTTTTCGACATTGCGATGTTAATATTGACGTAGAATATAGGTATATGCCCCAAGTGTTGTAACCGAGGCCACGGTAACCGCTTACCATCAGGTAGGACATTTGCTTTTTTGCCACCGTGTATAAAAAATATTGTTGACAGATATCGATGTTTGTGATAATTATAAAGTGCGTCTGTTTTGTTCTTTTTTCCTTATTCGTGATTCCTGATCAAATAAATTTTATTATTGAAATTCACATTTTCATAATCTTCTACACATATTTTAGCGTCATCTATAAGTATAATATGTTTTACTTTCTTGATTCCAGCTCATCCAAAATGCGTGCTATTCATAACACATGGAGGGTTACTTTCTACGACAGAAACTATTCACTACGGTGTTCCTACTATTGCCATACCTGTCTTTGGAGATCAGTTCATCAATGTCAAGAAAGCCGTCGCCAGAGGTTATGCTTTGGAAGTTAAGCTGTCTCACTCAATAGCTGTCGAGTTAAAAGTGGCGATTCAGGAAATGCTGAACAATCCTAAGTAAGTCATATTTTACTATCTTTCCATGGATCTATGTAACTCAATGTGTTTTTAAGTTTCAAACTACAATCCAAACGCTTTAAAAAGCCGGAGAAGATAGCTTTGGTTTTTTTGTAGTAATTCTTTATAAAAAGTAAACATATGATCTTCAAAGTAGATATTTGGAGATTTCTTAGTACTCATTAGAGTCGCGGAGAACCTAACGTATAACCGGGGCTCCGGCTCGACGTGCAGGAGAAGGAACGGGGTGGTTTTTAGTCAGTAAGAGTCTGACACTCCCTCCCATCTCACCCAGGCGGGAGCACTCATTCGATGATATTCCCCCCTTCAAAAAAAAGTACTTATTGGAACCGCTTTAACCGCTTGAATGCACCAATATGAGACACAATAGAAATTACATTGTGTCTAAACGTGGATTCACGTTTAGACACGAGGGGTTAAAGGAAAAGTATTTTTAATCTTAACATATTTTTTAATACTTGCAGGTACAGACAGCGAGTAAAGGAGCTATCCTACATCTACCACGACCGACCAGTGAAGCCGGGAGCAGAGCTGCGACACTGGGTGCAGCATGTAGTGAATACGCGCGGCGCTCCTCATCTACGCTCTCCTGCACTACAAGTGCCTTTATATCAACGACTGTACCTAGATCTAGCAGCCCTACTATTAGTAGTTATTCTAGTTCTTAAAGTATTGCTAAAGAATCTGTACCACCGAATTAGACCTAAAAAGACGGTAAATATTAAGAAAAAGGATAAGAAAAATTAAATACTGATTTAAAAACGTCCGTTGTATTTATTTAAGAATTAAATACTGTTTTAAAAAAAATATTTTGTATTTATTTGTTATTTCAGACCACCGACAATTATTATAATTAGAGAATCCATAACTCTTTTTATCCCCTAAGGGGGTTTTTTTAAGGGGGGAAAATCATCGAATGACTGCTCGCGCCTGGGTGAGGCGGGAGGGAGTGACTCTTACTGACTAAAAACCACCCCGTTCCTTCTCCTGTACGTCGAGCCGGAGCCTCGGTAACCCGTTAGGTTCTCCGCGACATCCCCTAAGGGGTTGACAGATGTGCATAGTACGGCACTTAATGCCATTGTACAATGTAACACCCACTTTTCACTATTTATGTTATGAGTTCCATGTATTAGGGTTGAGCCTATGGTCATATACCGGGCACAATTCCATACTCCGTGCTACTATTGAGATTTTTTTAAAACCCTGAGTAGTATTTTGCCTGACCCGGGAATTGAACCCGAGACCCCTTGCCGGCAATCACACTTGTGACTCGACCAACGAGCATTCATGAATATATTTTTTTATAACATTGAGTTTCATCCTAGCCTTTCTTAGTATTATTTTTGATGTTCCCGGCGAAAGTACCTAAAAACGAATTTTTCTTGTATAAAAATTTTCAAAATACACTAACGAATACGTCTAAAATTTATTTCGATTTGATCCATTGGAATTAAATTTTGGTATATTATTTTTATTTATCTAAATTTGTAATCTTCAAGTGCATCCATTAATGGGAAACATAATATCAGATAGGTTGAAACTAAGAAGGCAATGAGTAATTTATGACTGTTATATTTCAGATCCGTGAATTAATATTTATCAAATTAAAAACGTGTTTGGTCATCATTATTTTAATCAATTGCCATTGTATTTATACTATATCACTTGCTAATCATTTACAGATTGTTATTGATATAGTACCTATTTCCGTATTTATATCTATAAATAAAACAAAACAAAGTCTTATCAACACGTAGCGTATGTCATTAAGATTATGCTGCTAAGAGCTCATTATGAGGAGTTATTAGTTAAAAGTCATCCTTACTTGTTGATTGGCAAGAGGTTAATGAATACAAAGGTAATCAAATAAATAATAGGCATATAAGGCTTAATCAGCATAAAAATAAACGCTCAGTTATGTTAGCTACATGAACAAATTAGAGACAGGAAAATATATCAAATATTATGTTATTTCAGGAAACCAAAGCAACATAAACATTTATTTGCTCCGCTAGACAAACTATAAAAAAGGTAAATAATTAATTAATAATTTGAATCTTGGTAAGTTGTATATATTTAATTTAGTAATACTTAGTTTTAATTTTATTAAAAAAGGTTAGTTGAGTGAACCCATTTATCCAACGCCAAATAAATTTTAACTATAGTGTGGAACCGTGCTTCGGCACGAATGGGCCGGCTCGACCGGAGTGATACCACAGCCTCATAGAAAACCGACGTGAAGCATATCTTGCGTTGTGTTTCGTCGTGTGAGTGAGATTACCGGGGGCCCAATTACCCTCCCTTTCCCCAATCTCCCCAATTCCTGAATCCCCAACGATCCTCAAACTCCTAATCCTCAAAAGGCCGGTACCGCACTTGTAATGCCTTTGGTGTTCCAAGTTCCCATGGGCGACGCCGATTGCTTACCATCAGGTGATCCATCTGCTCGTTTACCGACTTATGCCATAAAAAAAACTGAAAAATAAATTTGACAATTATTTCATACTAAAAACTGTCAAAGGTTAATTTTATTCTACAGTTAAGAATTAACTGATGATTGCTTATGGCTCCCAGAATAGAAATATGAACGTACGAGTTTGGCATTATTTTGCTTCATTTGATAAAGTTAACTGTTAGTCGAATCTTCACAAACATGATAATGCGGCTGAGTAAAGGAAGGGATCTCGGGTTTGGTGTTCATGTTGGACAAAGTGATATATAATATAATATGATATAATAAATAGAATATGACTGCAGTTGGTGTGGTGGCTGGGCAACCGGCTGCCGTGCAACGTGTCGCGGGTTCGATTCCCGCACGGAACAGCACTTTGTGTGATCCACAAATTGTTGTTTCAGGTGTGGGTGTCATGTGTATGTGAACTTGTATGTTTGTAAACGCACCCACGACACAGGAGATAATCCTAGAGTGGGGCAACGTTTAAAAATATAAAAATAAATAAAGTATTATAAGAGTTATAACAGAAAGAACTATAGTATTACTTTATTTTCAAACGTACAAGTATTTAATTAGATTACATATAATTTATTTACAAATTATACATATATCATTAGTATTATACAATTTAAAACATAACATTAAACATCTCCAATATTTATAGGACTATTTGTATTTGTCAGAACATAATTACAAAGTCATCCCACCACTTAGCTATTATTTTGGTTAGTACGCTAAAAATATCGTATTTACAGGATTTATAGACAACCAATTCATCATTAATATCATCATTATCATTAATAATTATTGCTACTGTAAGTATATCTATTAGCTTATTGATGTATTAATTATATGGTGTCTATTATAATTTTATATTGTACTAGCTCTTACCCTCGGCTTCGCTCGCGTCACAAAAGGATAAAAAACCAATGTGACATATACCAATACACACAGCGCCGTCTATACCAATACTTTTGTTTTCCCTCGGGAATATCAAATTTTTCCGGGATAAAAAGTACCCTATTATTTAATCCCGACTTCTAACTATACATCTGCAAACTTTCAAAGCAATCACTTTAGTAGTTGTGACGTGAAAGCGGAACAAACAAACAAACACACTTTCCGATTTATAATATTAGTAAGGATTTATTTATTTGTGTATTATATGGGCTACAGTTGTCTGAAATAAAGGAACAGTAAAAATAACAAGACCATTCCATACATACTGCTTCAGTTTAATTTCATAACACTATTTTAGTGCAGTCATCTAACTAGGTTTACATCGCTCATAAAAATATCTTTTGTATTCTTGACAAAGAATTATTAATATTATCTAACAAACTTGACCCTCATCTGATATAACAAGCTCTTAAAGTATTATTTCAATAGGTAAACACATTAATCAGAAGCATTAACATATGTATGCGTGTGTTGTGAACAAATCACTCAACAGATTAAACAATAATAACATCTATTTTAAGTGAATAAGGAAACTTTTTCGATGTTTATGAAAATAGTGGTAAACAACTAGGAAACTAGAATAATTATTTTATATTACATGTGTTTCTTAACTGAACCTTCAATTTTTTATTAACTCCATGTATGTAGATAAAAAATATCAATGCCATGTCGTTTTGATGTTTATATTGTGCTACTTCTGTGCGGTTTCACACGCTTTGCTCAGCTCCTATTGGTCGTAGCGTGATGTTTTATAGCCTATAGCCATCCTCGATAAATGCGCTATCCAACACTAAAACAATTATTCAAATCAGACTTGTAGTTACGGAGATTAGCGCGTTCAAACAAAAAAACAAACTCTTCCGGTTTATATAATAAGTATAAATAATAAAAGATTCATATATACAATTAGCTGTTGCACCCAACTTTGTCTGCGTAGAATATGAATTTTAGGACATTAAGTTTTTCTTTGTTTTAATTTTCCAAAATAAAAGTAACCTGCGTTTCTCTTTAGTATACTACCTAACTGCCAATAAAAGTCCCGTCAAAATCAGTCCAGCCGTTCCAGAGATTAGCCAGTACAGATAAATATACAGACAGACTAAAATTATAAATGTGTATCGTATGAATATTCGTATGCATGTGATAAAAAGCAGTTATTTTAGTATTACAAACGGACACTACAATTTTATTTATCTGTATAGTTTTAGTATTTTTAGAAATATTAATCACAGTTAATTTTTACTTTTTGAGTTAGTTTTGCTAGATACCAATACATAGGTAGATAAAAATACCCCTTACAATATTCCTCTAAACTTACTTTAAAATTAACTTTGTAACATTTGAAATGAAAAGTATTCTGAAATGTACTCGCATTCAGAATCTAAACAGCATACACTTACATAAAAATAAATAAATATGGTCTATTTCACAATTTAATTCTTCTTCTGTTTTATACTCTCCTGAGATTTAAGGAAACGTAGAATTTTCTTAACCACTAGTAATATAACAACAGCAACTGCCAGTATTACAGCTAACAGATCTAGGTACGCTTGCTGGTACAGCGGTACTTGCAGCGCCACTGAGCGCAGATGTGGAGCGCCGCGCGTCCGCACCACGTGCTCCACCCAGAAGTTCAGCGCTTCTTTCGGCTTCATCGGACTGTCGTGGTATGCTACAGACATCTCTTTAATTTTGGCAGTGTACCTGTAAGTAAAGGAGACGCTGGTTATTATTGAATCGAATTTTCTTTTGAAATAATGCGTTAATTCAATTTAAAATTAACACGACTTTTTTATGGGATAAGCCGGTAAACGAGCAGACGGATCACCTGATAGTAAGCAATAGGCGTCGCCAATGGACACCTGGAACACCAGAGGCGTTACAAGTGCGTTACCGGCCTTTTGGGATTAGGAATTTAATTGTTGGGGAAAGGGAGGGGGGGTTGTAATTGGGCATCCGGTAACCTCACTCACACGACGAAACACAACACAACGTTGTTTCACGTCGGTCTTCTGTGAGGCCGTGGTATCACTCCGGTCGAGCCCATTCATGCCGAAGCATGGCTCTCTCATACTCACACGCTATTGTTTTTTTTAACCGACTTCAAAAAGGAAAGAAAGGAGCTTCTCAGCTAGACCTGTATGTATGTATGTTTGTGTGCCATCATCTCACGATTGGGTGAACCAGTTTTTATGTAGTTTTTAGAAAAGTGTTTGTTACATTTAGTAGAAGGTTTTAGTTGACGACGAAAGACTGCAATAAGGAGGGGATTGAAGTCGGTTTTTAATAACGTAGTTTATTAAAGAATTATTATTTCAAAGACAATTTCGTGGTAAAAAACCACATTGTGTTTCTATGTAGCTTTAACCATTCAGGTGGCACATGCGACGGAAGCTTAAAAAATGGAGTAATTTCTCCAGTTTTCCCAACATTTCCCTTCACAGCTTGGCTCCTATTGATTGTAGTGTGTCGGGGAGAACCTAACGGGTGACCGGGGCTCCGGTTCGATGTGCAGGAGAAGGAACGGGGTGGTTTTTAGTCAGTGAGAGTCTGACACTCCCTACCGCCTCACTCAAGCGGGAGCAGTCATTCGATGATTTTCCCCCATTAAAAAAAATTGATTGTAGTGTGATGAAAAATATACTATAACCTCCCCAGAAGTATGAAGAATAAGTAATTGTCCTATGTAGATTGATCAACTTACCTGGGAAGATCAGCAAGAACCTTATCCAAAGCGACCTTCAAGTCCTTATGTAAGTTGTAAGAAAGATCAAGTTTTTCCCCAATTCCTTTATGTTGAATTTGGTTTGCGTTGAGGAACTGATCTGCGAAGACTGGAATGGCAATTACTGGGACTCCGAAGTGGACCGCCTCAGTGAGTGACAGGAGACCACCGTGAGTGACGAACAACTTCAAGTTAGGATGGGCTGGAAGAGAAAAATATTGGAACAAATAAAATTTAAGCAGCTGAAGTCAAATTTGAGTTACTACTGATAGAAAAATATTTAACGATGTAAATACAAATGGTAATCTGCAACAATTCCTATGAAGGTTTAGAATTTTAAGGTTTACAAATTATGAGCAATCTTCTAAAAATACAATAATGACCCTTCGTTCTTTATTCTTTACTTACATCCAAATTAAACATAATAAACATATGCTATTGTTTTTCGGGAAAAATACCATGACCTTGAAATGACATATGATACAAATAAGAATTATTACATATGGTGTATACCTCAAGGCAGATCCCACAATTGTAATGACGTATGATACGAATATAGACATACATATGGTCATTTTTAATGAGGGCAGATCCCACCGAATACTAATGATGGTCACATACAAGAGACATGTACAGAAATAAACCATTGTTTAGAATTTTAATACATAAGGAGGTTTAATTGTGTCTCTAAATTACGTAGTAAAAAGATTACCGACATCCTGTCTTATTCTTTGATGGTTTTAAAATTGTCATCTAATGGCATGTCCCTAGTACGTTGTTTACATTTGAATTACATGTCGTGTACTTTGTCAATTAGTTTCAATTTGTACTCATTATGGGTAGAATTTATTTACAATGCACGAGTAATGTTTTCGTATGTACGTAGGGTGTCGTGGTGGCTTGGAGGTTAAGACGCCCGTTTCTCTTGCATCAGGGCGCGGGCTCGAAACCTACCAACGGCTAGTACCAATGCGTCTTTTACCGAATTATGTGTACTTTCTAAGACTATTTAGACTCTACTGACAAACGGTGAAGAAAATATCGTGAGGAAGCCTGAGCTCTTTTTTTTAAAGGGGCGAAAATCATCCAACGACTTCTCCCGCCTGGGTGAGGCGAGAGGGAATGTCAAATTCTTACTGACTAAAAACCACCCCGTTCCTATTCCTGCACTTTGAACCGGAGCCCCGGCATCCCGTTAAGCCCTCCGCGGCTCCGCGTCGGCATCAGCCCTATTGGGCCCCATCTGTAGTGGTCAGATGGCTCCTTGAGGCGCACGCGGAACGCGACGCGCTTCAAGGAGCTTAAAATTTGTAATTATAGGTTTGAAATTACCCAAACCATAATGAGCAAACGTGGTGATTAATATCTCAAACATTCTCCGCGTGAGTAGAGGCTTTTCTCAGCAGTGGGCACTTACCTATAGGCTGTTGATGTTTGTATGTATGTATGGCTTTATTAGTCGTTAGTACTAGTGATACTATGAATAATATAGTATAGATATAGTCTGTTCTGACAAGCCAATTGATATCAAGTGAACTTTGGCTTGCTACAAGTGCATTAACTGCAGCATTTAATAGTCCCTTATCAGTTTACACATTACTATTTGGTTTTCTTTTGTTTATAACAGTAAACAAACTTTATTAGGTATCTCTTGTTGGTTCTATAATTTGACAATTCTTACCTAACAAACTCTGTTGTGGTGCCCACTGCACTATATGAACGTTTTTAGGCTGGTTTGGTAGATTCTCCTCAAACTTCCACAAAACAGTCTGCTTCAATCCTCCGAACACCTCCAGCAGACCCTTCTTCAGTTCATCCGGCAAGTCCTTGCTCTTCAAATTGGAGCCCATGCTGAAGTAAATCACACCATTCTTGGAATTATCCAAAATCTTCTTCAAATTCTGGAAAAAGATAATTTGATTGCATAGAATTTTCATTCCTATTGTTTTAAACAGAAGAATCACAATGGCACAAGATATCACTTTACCTATTAAAGTTTCATTAAATAATCAACTCACCTCTGGTAAGGGCTTAACCTCATCCTCGATATGGTAACCTCCAATGTGCTTGTAGCTTGGTGGTAGTGGCACTGCGTTACCAATCGCCACTTGAGAGTTGCCCAGCAGTAAAGACGCATTATACTTCAGCACATTATAATCAGGTACTGGTTTCCCTTGCTCCTTCAGGATAGGGACTATATGCTTCAGGTACACTGCTTCTTCTCGTTTGTAATATTCACTGAAACGAAACTGTACATAAATATTTTGCTATAAAGATAATTTAGACTGGTCAAGATGATATGCCCCTAACATGAAGGTGATAGATATTGTCTTAACAAGGAAGTATTAGAAAAATTCATGGCACATGATAGAAAGAATATAGGGAGGGAGGCATTAAGACATTGGATGGATATACAGTATAAAGGTCAGATTAATAAAGCTTGTATTATGTATTTAAGATAAAATTATTCAATAATAATAACTGCCTCGTTGGCCGAGTGGTCGCAAGTGCGACTGCCGGGCAAGGGGTCTCGGGTTCGATTCCCGGGTCGGGCAAAGTATAACTGGTTTTTCTTTTAATCTCAGTAGTTGCACGGATTCTGGAAATGTGCCCGGTATATGGCAATAGGCTCACCCCCTATTACGGTGAAAACGAGACAGTTTTGATATTGTTTTATTTATCTACCATGCCTAGAATGTTATTAATGAATATCATATCTCTGGTTATCTTGTCAATAAACCTTAATGTGACTGTATTCAATAAATCTTTGTTATTCATACGACAGACTTGCTAAAATATGAAACGAAATAAATAATGATAAAAATATTATTTGTCATTTTATTGTGATCGCTTTAGCGGATTATAATTATTATTACTTATTCATGATTTATTGGTTATTTGCTGTATTTGTGGATTTGTAGACGTGGAAGTATTTTTTTTTTGATTTGTCATTATTACAATTATTTAATACTACAATTAGTATGACGCAAGCTTAATGTTAAAGTAATGCCTTGTCATTATACATCGAAGCATTTTCAAAGTGATTACAAATTCCTTTCTTTCTTTATTTATTGAAACAAAGCGTGTCCCTTTTTTATAGAAACACTATTTTTATGGATTGTCAGTATGCAGATGTGCCCACATTGTTAGACTTAAATTTTTTGTTTTGTTCTATATTTTAGTAAGTTTTGTAATTTCTATAATGCGTCAAGCGTGTCTTTGTATTGTTCTCACATATACTCTCTCACATACCGACGTACAATATCCTACAATATTGGATAATGTATCAGAGAGATTGTAGAATAATGTTTTTTAAGAGTAACGAATGGAAATTTTTCCATTCGAATCTATATTTTGGAATGAGCACCTAGCTTTACCCTAGTATTATGAATAAAAATTTGACTTCTTTAGACCTACGAACATTTTTTTAAAACGCTTTTTGTGATACATACATATAGCTTGACTATAAAGAGTTTGACGGGGTGACAGATGGAACTAATATTGATTTGCACTGAATAAAGTACCTTCTCTTTTTAAACTTGACAAAAATAACAAATATCAAAACCGATGGAGTCGTATTATGCCACGTTGCCACAGATACGATACTAGTGACCTCAATTATTCCAAATTCTATTTTGTCATGCTGTACTAAAATATCATTATGAGTCCTATTCTGTAAGTAATAGGAAATATTTTTTAAAATTACTTCCAATCATTTATAATCATTTTATTCACCTCATCAGTTGCATTCATTACTTACTTGTTGTGCCGATAAAGTCCAATCAATATCCGCCACAATTCCTGGACTCTTTGCATGAAGTTGAAAGGAGGTATACTTGCATACATGTAGTCTCCATTATAGGCTGGATTCATTGGACTATGAACCAGGTTCACAACCATCCAATGTGGTTCAACTGTTGAAAACCAGATGTAAGGGCATTGGAATACTGCTGGGAATCTGAAAATGATGAAGTCTAAGTGTGATTCAAATGTAACAATTTTAAAAATCCATTTGTTTTGTCTGTTGTTGCTAAAGAAATAATTAGTGCTCGTTTCCAAATGTTTAAAATGTTTATTCTTGGAGAGATTATGAATGGGACCGTCGGTAGAGGGCGCCCTAGACGTACATATAGTGACCAGATTGGCGATATATTAAAGAAGGGCCAAATTAAAAGTACTCTTAACCGACGAGCTTGCGAAAAGATTGATGACTGTTGATGAAGCGAAAGAGGTATGTAAGAATCGTTGTAATTGGCGTTCCCTAGTCTCTGCCTACTCCCATGGGAGACAGGTGTGAAGTTAAGTATGTATGTAGAATAGCACCGAAAAGGGCTATTTTTATTGCATTTGATTTTCTGACATTTAGGTATTACTTTAATATCAGGAATCATTTTTTAAATTGTGTCAAAGGGTCTGCCATAACCATCGCTAGCTATTTTTACATAGATATCTAATGCTTTCCTTTTATTTTTGGTTTATTATATTAGTTTCGATTCTAGAGTCTAAAACTATATTTTCAAATTGTATTAAAGTCAATAAGCTATAGTATTTGCTATCTCAAACGACATTATTCAAAATAAACGGATTTGACCTTTAAGCAGTCGTAAATCGTTTGAATACAAATTATTATGCATCGACTTCACATGAATAGATAAACAGATATAGGAAAACATTACAAAACAAAAATTTTAAAAATACCCAAGGTGTTCTCAGATTTTAAAAATGTTTTTTTTTTAAATCATTACTCCATTCTAGGATTTAGTCCTGTGCATCGTGGGTGCATTTACAAACATAGAATTTCACACATACTTGACATCCAGACGCGAAACAACAATTTGTGGATACACAAAGAGTTGATTATTATGTTTTCGGCTTACTCACGTAATAATTTGACGAGGAACTCGACTCGAAGAGAGAAGTGCGCGTGAATCACAGCAGAGGGCGCGCTGGGCCCGTAGACTCGAGTAGCCAGTAGCAGCGCCTCAGTCTCCCCGTCGCGGGTCGCGAAATGCTGTTCATGAATATGAGCCTCTAGCATGGCTTGAAACTAGTCGAGTTCCTCGTCAAATTATTACGTGAGTAAGCCGAAAACATAATAATTTATTTAGTATATCTCACGAAAGTTACAATACAAACACAAAGAGTTGTTCCGTGCGGGGATTGCACGGCAGCTGGTTGCTTAACCATCGCGCCAACCACGCAGTTGCAATACAGTGCAGTGCTACATTAGTTAGCTTTTCATCCTGTTGATTTCCAGCGGTAATTTTTTTTTCTGCTAGAATTTGCACGGTTTTTCATACACGTTATTCATGCAATATCATTGTGCGGTTAATTGCAACTTTTATATGTTCTGTGATTACGACTATCTATCTATATATCTATACATATAATAAAATCGTAGAAAAGTCATATTTTACAAATTACTTTTAATTTTTTTTTTAAATAATACTTGGAGCGTGATCTACAATCGATACCGAAGCCAAAAATATGGTTTTTAGATTTTTGTCTGTTTGTCTGTATGTATGTCCGGGATGATCTCAAAAGTACTGCATGGATTAACTTCAAATTTTGCATGAATATTACTAACATGTTGGGTCAACATATATGCTACATATTATCACGCTATCATCTACAGGGGGGAGCCCTATACTAGGTACTGAATCAATTGCAAATCGACTGCATGGTTGGTGCGGTGGCTGGGCAACCGGCTGCTGTGCAACGCGTCGCGGGCTCGATTCCAGCACAGGACACTTTGTATGATTCACAAATTGTTGTTTCGGGTCTGGGTGTCATTGTGTATGTGAACTTGTATGTTTATAAACGCACATTTTTCACCGTAGAATATCCCTTGATAAAGACTAATTCGAAAGCCAAAATCTGCCAGAAGTCATTGTTCTACGCAGACGAAGTCGCGGGCAACAGCTAGTTGGTACATAAAAGATACATTTATTTCCTTACTTTTAAGAAATTTGAACTTGTTTTTTAACATCATTTGTCGTTGTTCTTAGACGGCGTTCCGTTTACGCCCTGTATAAATGAGTAACTTACGTGGAATACAAATCGGCGAACATATATTCGCCGATGATGACATCAAACTTCTGTTGTGGATCTCTCATAAGCTTCTGGACATTCTCATGTCCTAGCGTCATTGTTGCTATGTGCACCATCATGGAAAATATGACGTTGTGGTCCTTGAAGTTCACTGCCCCTGTCATTATCTGCGTGATGTCCAAGACGTCCGCTATTAAAAAAGAAGTGGGTCAATAAGTGACCTTTTATTATATGTCATTTAGTTTAAAAATAGAAACATTTGGATGACATTATCTGCATCTTTGAAAGAAGCATAGGTTCCGAGTAAATTTAAATAATTAGACCATAAAAGTTTATTTTCCTTTTGTTTATAGTTTTGTGAGCTAAAATTATATCTGTTGATTATATAAATAATCATCATGGCTAATTTATTATCCTTCTTCATTTAGCTATTGTGCCAATCTTAGTCATGAGCCATCAACATCATCACCGTTTAAAGGTTTTATCAACAAAACGTTCTTGTAGACAAATATTTGTATTTGTTTTTTTTTTATTTTAGTAAGTTTTGTAATTAGTATAATGCGTCAAGCGTGTCTTTGCATTGTTCTCAGATATTATAATATGTATCAGAGACATCGTAGAACATACTTTTTAAAAAAGAGTAACGAATGGAGTTTCTTGCTCGTTCTTCTCCATTCGAATCTACATTTTGGAATCAGCACTTAGCTTCACCTAGCTTCACTGATGGACTATTATTTATTTTGTATTTGTTGACGTTTCAAAAGTACCAAATTATGGTTTAATTGAAATAAATGCTTTGACTTTGACAAGTGTACCATGAATGATGCTAAAAGCAAAAATTAAGGGTTTTTTTTCATAATATTTGGGTGTTGGTAAATTGGAAATAAAAATCCAACATACTCACGATTAAAAAAACTGTGATGATCGGTGACATCCACTATGTTTAGTTTTGGATTACTCTTCTGTCTGCTAGCAAAAGGCGTTATGTAGGTTACCTGTAAGTAAAATTACGTCTCATTACATCACAGCTCAACAGTCCACTGCTGGAGTATGAAACTCCTTTACAAAACAGGGCTTTACCATAAGTGCATGGGCAAGTGAATGAACAGTCAAAGGTCAAAAGTCCACTGCCACCGTGAGTGATGTTCACACGGCAGTGCGTAAGTAATTTCACATTAATGTGCATAAAAACACGTGCATACGCATAAACACACACACGCGCACGTACACGGATAAAAATATGCATGTGCATGTGTGTATAAGCGCTGCAGCGCAACCGATAGTAGTCTTACGGTGGCAGTGGACTTTTGATCATTGACCGTACAATATCAGAGCTTGAAAACGTAAGGTTTTTTAGAGAACGCCGCTTCTTTTTTATTAATGGAGAAAATCATCTAATTACTTCTTCCGCCGTGAGTGAGGCGAGAGTGTCAGACTCTTACTGACTAAAACCTATTCCTACTCCTGTTAAATCTTACGCGACTCCGGAAATAAAAAGGTCAACGTTATGTTTACCTTCTGGATAGTAACAGAATAATTGAGACATTCATTCAATATTATCTTGTAAATACAACATTATGTAGCACTTTATCGAGGTACTATTGGGGTTATCAATATATTGATACAGTCCGTTTAACATTCATATTTAATAGATCTTATTGACGTTATAACATAGAGTCGGGAAGTGAACATCATTGAATGAGAATATTTACATAACAAAAGGTAACTGGCGAATATGTGTTAAATTATAAATTTAAATGCTAAAAGTATGCATTTTTGTCGTTGTGTCTCGTCGCGATGGAATGTTTTTATAGCATGTTTTTGTGTATAGAGATAACTCGATTTGTCATTCAAGTTACTATTTATAACTTTCATCGGTCCTAATGCTTGTTACCTACTACCGATAAGCCAGTAAACAAGCAGACGGTATCACTTGTTGGTAAGCAATCGGCGCCGCCCATGGACACCCGAAATACTAGAAGCGTTACAACCACGTTACTGGCCTTTTGGGATGAATTTAGGGATTCTAGGATTGGAGAGATTGCGGTGGTGAGATAATTGGGCGTCCAGTAACTTGGTGAGATAATTCGTCGTCATGTAACGTCGTCGTATAACGCTTGCATTGGCAAGCGTTGTTTCAGGTCGGTTTTCTGTGTGGTATCACTCCGGTTGAGCCGGCCCATTCGTGCCTTCTAAGTGTGGGAGAGCCATGGATCTAAATCCATATTTATCTTTTGATTCCACGAGCGAAAACTTATAACTTAATGAAGTCACATGGGAGCAAAAACATGTTTTGCACTAAGAAGTTCATAAATAGATTTGAACAGCTTCGTTGATCGAGCTATTTCAAGTGCAGTCTTGCCGAATGCGCTACCGCAAACCGCTTTAATGTACATACTAATTTTGTCTATACGCATAATGCGTTTCGCTTCGACTTGAATTCTTTGCCAGTGTTGGTGTTTCATTAACTATATGGGTATTTTCTAGAATCTAGTGAATAGATCGATTAAAGGTGGGCATACTCTGTCGTAAGCCGCATCATTGCTTACCACCTGGCGAGACAGTGGCGATAAAAATGGCGCCTGCAACTATTCGACTAACACGATTATGCTTTATTATTACACTTTTTGCTTGTTATTGTAATTAGGTACAAATAGCGTTGATTATATCTAATGTTCTACATTTTTAAAATAATGACAGTAAATTATAGTAATATTCTAAGACACACATAATGATGACTTGTATTACTCGACACAATCAGTCGCGGAATTATTTTGTTTGTATAGGTATGTAAAAGACAAACATAATGTTATTATCCTATGGCCTATAGAGTTAATATAATATGTGTATTTATTAATGAGTAAAAAGGAAAAAGTTATGCTAAACAAAGGACAATGGACATACCAAAATATTAATATACCTAAATATATGTATGACTGCCTCATTGGCCGAGTGGTCGCAAGTGCGACTGCCGGGCAAGGGGTCTCGGGTTCGATTTCCGGGTCGGGCAAAGTATTACTGGGTTTTTAAAATCTCAGTAGTAGCACGGAGTCTGGAAAAGTGTGCCCGGTATATGGCAATAGGCTCACCCCCTATTACATGGGACTCATAACATAAATAGTGAAAGTGGGTGTTACGTTATACAGTGGCATTAAGTGCCGAAATGTGCACCTCTGCCTACCCCTTCGGGGATAAAAAGGCGTGATGTTATGTTATATGTATAAACAAATCTTACATATTTTCGACATTGCAGTACCTGAGACGTCTAGAGACAGAAAACTCCTATTTGGTATTTACCTCTACACTCGTGATGAAGTTTTTGTTAAATGGTAAAACATGGAGACATATGTATGTGGTAAAGCTACCTACATACTTATGTACATACACAACATACATACATAGGTATTCGTGTCATAAGTAAATATTTATGTACGAACTTGAAATACCGAATTATATATTGACAACTATAAAAAGTTTCGCCTTTGATTTCGGGGTTCAATGTGCAAAAAATCATTATTGTTGGCACCTTCGTCATATATATATTAATGCTTTTGGTCCTCAATAGGTTAAAAAAGTTTACTTAGCATGAACGATTGTGGAGGAACGAATTGTTACTTAATATGGACGTAGAGAAAAAAGAGAATACCATATCAATTGAATAGTCTGCCGGCAGACATACGCAGCGAAACGAATTCAAATAGAATTTTTTTTAAGGGGCGAAAGTCTTCGAATGACTTCTCCCGCCTGGGAGAACCACCTCGTTCCTTCTCCTGCACTTCGAGCCGGAGCCCCGGTAACCCGGTCACCCACTTTTGACTATATATGTTATGACTCCCATATAATCGGGGGTGAGCCTATTGCAATATACCGGGCACATTTCCAGACTCCGTGCTACTACTGAGATTTTTTTTTAAAAACCCATTAAGTCTTTACCCCCCAGGTCCCTTGCCCGGTAGTCGCACTTGCGACCACTCGGCCAACGAGGCAGGCAGATAAATAAATAATAATAATAATAATTTGCCTTCTATCTATCATATACTTATCGTATACAATTTAAAAAATGCATGGGATTCGTGACACTGGAACATACATGCCTTTCACACCATTTCAATTGTTTTCATTTCAGAATCTTTGTTTCTACCTTTATATCTATCTTTGTACTGAAATAATTACTGTATATATGTACACAATGTGGTGTAGGTATACTTGAGTCTATTTTTGTATTATATTATACGGGCAATTTACAAATGAGTTGCACAATCATTAAAAAATTTTATGGAAATTTTAGTACAACTGTTTTAAACCAGTATTCTTCTATTTTCGTTTTGTCTGATGCTATGTAATTTTTACTAGAAACTTTTTTGTTAGATTTTTTTAAACAGACCTCTGCGTTTTTTTTTAATTTTTTTTTCGGCTCTATCTTACTGACTGGTAGCATCGCTGAATTTGTTCAGATTTTAAAATTACTCGTAATCGTGGATGGGGTTACAAAATTGAAGCAAGATTATAAAATTGAAATTAGAGTTATTTATCTCCTAGGTATTTATTTAAAAATGTTTTCAAATTTTCAAAATTCAAAATTCTTTTTTGTGTATCACAAACATGTGTGGTGTGTACAAAATACAGTCCTTAACTATATGTATACACTTTATTTACGTATCTGTAATTTAAAAAACAACCCAAAAATTATTACATGGGAGGAAATTAACATTATTTATTACTACTTACTTCATGTCCAGCATTTAGAAGATGTTTGACCATATTGTCTCCAAGAATCCCATGGCTGGGGCTCGGTACAGGGAACACAGCCAAGATCTTGTAAGCATCACATGAACACAAACTTATAAGGACACAAATCAAAATATATTTTAATTTTTCCATTGTTTCAAAATACAGACCACCAAAATCCTACAACGAACAAAATATGCTTATTATAAAAAATAGACTAGGTAACTAATTAATTCATAAATAAAATTAAAATTAAATTATCACAGAATTCATTCGAAATTTAAAATTGTACGTTATGTCTCGTCTGTTGTATATTCAAGCGGTCACATACGAAGCAAAGTGACCATGCGACTGTGTTTAAATTTAGAATGACCGACTATTTCTTGACGATGCGTTTATCTGTTTGAACTATAATGTCTATTTAATTACCCTCAGAATGCTTTGTTCTTGTAAACACGATCTCATCGAAATAGCTTCGATACATAGATATATCTATTATTGAATTGCATATCGATAGAAATAAAACGCATGTCAACATTTTCTGAATTACTCAAATAGTTTTTCGTTAATCGAACACAGTTGTGCATTTTCTCATTCGAATGAATGTTTGTCTATAGTAGACTAATTAAATATTTTAACGTCCATTTACTAATTTAATTAAAAATATTATTTTTAGTTTGGCCATTGTTTGTGTATACCATAAACTTTTATTTGGGTCTTGGTGTCATGTGTTTATGAACTTGTATGCGTGTAAACGCGACACAGGAGCAAACTATAGTGTGGGGCAACATATTTTTTTTAATTGTGTTATCAATGTAAGTGTTTTATTCTAAAAAAAGTTATTATATCGCCTTTCATTGATTTAAAATATCGTCTTCATACAAATTATACCTGCACAATTTACTTATCTTGACTTGTCGTGATTTCGATTGAAAAAACCAAAAAAGAATTTACCTGCCCTAAGAATTACTCGATACATACACGGTGCAGTACTTTATTCACCACTTAACACATTATATATATCTTACAAATACTCATGTCTTAGTGTCGTAATGCCATCCTTTTGATTGCTAAAGTTAGAACAACTATCGACCAGATATCCTATTCAACAGACTACCTATGTATTTCCTAGTTTTTTGTTTTAGTTGTGTTTTGTTTTGGATTTTTTATTAACATTTTGTTTCCTTCTAATGGTTAGGTTTTATTACAGTATACTAGCTTCTGCCCGCGACTTCGTATGCGCAATCTCGTTTTCTCCCGTTCCCGTAAACACACCTTCTTCTAATGTTAATAAATACAACAAAAAATGAATTAGTGAAATCGGTTCAGCCACTCACACGTGATGCTGTGGCTAAGGAAAATGGATTTATTTGGGATGGGCCGACGTTTGACCACTAAAGTGCATTTACGTGGTACGTTAAGCAAACATTTATCTACGTCATATTTGCTGGCAGTATAGTTATTCTTCTTCAACAGGAGGACAACACAATAAGTCTCCTTTTCCATTAACCTCTATTAGACGTTTAGGTACTTATCACAAACTCCATTCAGTTACATAATTATGTCATTGTTCATACACTTTTGGAATTAGGACTTTGAGGATTGTTGGGGATTCATGGATTGGGGAAAGGGATGGGGGGCGGGGGGGTAATTGGGCATCCAGTAATCTCACTCATACGACGAAACACAACACATTGTTGTTTCACGTTGGTCTTCTGTGAGGCCGTGGTATCACTCCGGTCGAGCCGGCCTATTCATGCCGAAGCATGGCTCTCCCACACTTACATCATCATGGTTTCTTTGGTCATCCTCTACCTTTTTGTTCAGGAGTTAAATTCAACACTCGTTTTGCTACAGTATTTTCACTTCTAATGGTTCGACAATATCGAGAAGGTATCAAATTATAAATGATTTTAAATAAACCTCGGATTACTTTTAACCGACTTCAAAAAAGGAGGTTCTCAGTTTGACCTATATGCATGTGTGTATGTATTTATACAGGGTGATTCTTGTAAGGTGTCAAGCCGCCACTAGCTGGTAGCAGGGTTCCATACTTATCGATTTAACCCCCATGTATGTTCTACGATTTTTTGTAGTTTTCGAGATATTCGTTATTTTTTAGGCTTTACATAATTGCACCTTTTTTTGGTTCAACTTTTCATTTTCTTTTAAAGCCGTAATCATCATAAATAAATGGGGGTAAAATCGATAGGTATGGAACCTTGCTACCAGCTAGTGGGGGCTTGACACCTTACAAGAAACACCCTGTATATGTGTGTGATTACTTCGCAATTGACTGAACCAACTTTGATACGGTTTTCAGAAAAGTGTTTGTTACGCTTAAAAAGGCTTTAATTTATTAATTAACTGATTTCAACACAGAGAAGCTGAAACTCGGTTTTTTATACGTAATTATTATTGCCATATACAATTATATGTACGTATATAAAGTTAAAATTTATAAGTGGACGTGCACGTGAATACCTGAGTACTGATTAGATTTCTAGTACCTACTAATGCACATGTCTAGTAATACACGTTTGGAGAGTATCGTTTTGAGTTAGATTAATAATATAACTAATGATAAACTGCTTGTGAATACATGTCTTCTATTCGAGAAACTCGAGAATCTTTCTGCCCCAGCAGCCGTCGGTTCTCCCTCTCCGTGCTATGTGCCTTCCAACCTATCTGGAAGTCTTTCGGGGTGACCCTTGTTCAGGGTTCAGTAGTGGATGTCCTATGGCTGATATTCTGTGGCTGATACGATGGTAATGGTGAATACGTAATACGAAATTATTAGAAAACTAAAAACTAAAAGTTCTCTTTGTGCCCTACAAAGCGAACGTTTGATTTTTGTTTAATGGGATAAGCCGGTAAATAAACAGACAGAGCACCATGGTAAGCAATCTGCGCCGCCCAAGGATACCCGAAACAGCTGACGCGTTACAAAAACGTTATCGGCCTTTTAGGGGTTAGGAATTTGAGGATTGTTGGGCATTCAGGGATTGAAGAGATTGGGTAGGCGGGGATTGGGCCTCCGGTAACCTCACTCACACTACGAAACACAATGCAAGCGTTCTTTCACTATGATTTTCTGGGAGGCCGTGGTATCACTTTGGTCGAGCATGGCTCCTTACACTTGGTCCTCGAATTTCTATATTATCAAAAACAAAATAATCATTTTTAAAATGATTAATAAAAGATATGATTTTAGTTTTCTTAAGATTTTAGGCAAGAATTATTACAATGTGACTTAAAACTTAACTGATAATAATTTAGTGTCTTGTTTATACAATATGTTAAATATTTTTACTAACTTAATTACAACCTCTAATTAGGTACCTATTAATTAAAATAAACTTTAAATAACACATGTATTCATAACTGAAACCACAGTAGTGGTAACCAACGTAAGTCATTACCTCTATCATAAGAATTTAAATGTGCATTATGCAAACTTGCTTACGTAGTCATTGTCCAAGCTGAATATAGATAGAGAATTAAATGAGAACAACAAAAATTAAAACACACATAAATATAATTCAGTTACCATAATGTATCAGTCAATCACTTTGTATCTGCTTCATGATCATGACATAGTTACTAAAAAATAATATCACTTAAAACTCCAATACACGCAAACTTAACTAAATCTTTAATTCTACAAATCACATTAGCACACAAAATAAGTTATAATTAATTTGTTCAAGCATGGATCGAGAAAAACTGCACGTCCATTATCATCTTCGTATCAGTCACCATTGTTTAACAGTATTATTAAAAAGTTTATAGGTCATTAGATATGGTCAAGTTCCATTAAGCATACGCGAGATTATTCACTGAACTTCCTCCAGTATGCATTAGTCGCATGCGCAAAATAATCATGGTGGTTGAATGGGGACTGCTAGTCGCTCCAACGTACCCCACCCGGTCCACCCATATGATTGTTTTTTCCGCTCATTGCATTCGTGGCCTACGACTTAGATACATCACCATTGAAATCTGTTCAAATTTAAGATCCATGCTTAAACGCACTTCATGTAAAGTTACGTAGGTATTTGTACAATATTTGGAGCATTTCAATTCCTTTTCAGTTTAGGACTCTCTGATGTAAATAAACTTAAAATTCTTCTAATCACTAGTAATATAACAACAGTAACTGCCAGTATTACAGCTAACAGATCTAGGTACGCTTGCTGGTAAAGCGGTACTAGTAGCGCCACTGAGCGCAGGTGTGGGGCGCCGCGCGTGCGCACCACGTGCTCCACCCAGAAGTTCAACGCGTCTTTTGGCTTCATCGGACTGTCGTGGTATGCTGCAGATATCTCCTTTATTCTTGCTGTGTACCTGTAAGTACAGAAATTAGACGCATTTAGTTGTCAAATTTGATAACGATAATGCCTCGTTGGCCGAGTGGTCACAAGTGCAACTGCCGGACAAGGGGTCTCGGGTTCGATTCCCGGGTCAGGCAAAGGATTACTGGGTTTTTGAAAATCTCAGTAGTATCACGGAGTCTGGAAATGTGCCCGGTATATGGCAATAGGCTCACCCCCTATTACATGGGGCTTATAACATAAATTGTGAAAATTGGGGGCAACATTGTACAGTAGCATTAAGTGTCGTAATGTAACACCTCTGCCGGCCCCTTCGGGGTAAAAAGGCGTGATGTTATGATGTTATGCATTAAATAAATTGGAATCCATTGTCCAACAAAACATTATTATAAGTTGCTTACTTCGGAAGTTCTGGAAGAACTTTATTCAAAGCAACTTCCAAGTCCTTATGTAAATTGTAAGTAAGATCCACTTTAACAGCTGCACCCATCTTCTGGAAGCTGTTGGCATTGAGGAACTGGTCAGCGAAGACTGGGATGGCAATGAAAGGTTTGCCGAAGTAGACAGCTTCAGTGACTGATAGAAGACCGCCGTGTGATATGAACAGTGCTAGGTTTGGGTGAGCTGGAAGAAAAGAGAAAATTCAAATTAGATAATAAAAGTCAGGCTATGTTCCATTTTACAATTGTGTTACTTGATCTTTGGAAATTACGATTATTAGAGTATCTAGATCTCACGTTTGGCTCTCTAATCTTAACTAATAACAATTCTTGAGATTTTTAGAATTTATATTTTTAGAGTTTCTGACCCAAGTGCATACACTTAATCATAATTATTTATGTCCATGTATGGAAAAATTACAACGGTCCCAAAAATGATTCTTAGCAAGGTCCCGAGTAGCATTAAAAATTATTTTTTTAAAGCTAACTCGGGACTCGGGCGTGATAATATCATCGTCTGTAAATGACATTTACTTATTTAATACTCATTTTATCGAGAGCTATAACTTACTGCCCCGTTGGCCGAGTGATCGCAAGTGTGACTGCCGGGCAAGGGGTCTCGGTTTCGATACCCGGGTCGGTCAAAGTATTACTGGGTTTAAAAAAATTCTCAGTAGCAGCACGGAGTCTGGAATTGTGATCGGTATATGGCAATAGGCTCACCCCCTATTACATGGGACTCATAACATAAATATTCAAAAGTGGGTGTTACACTGTACAGTGACATAATGCGCCCCTCCTAACTCTTCGGAGATAAAAGGCGTGACGTTATGTCTATTACTTACCTAACAGACTCTGCTGCGGTGCCCACTGCACTATGTGCACGTTCTTAGGCGTATTGTCCAAATTCTTTTCAAATTTCCAAATAACTGTCTGTTTGAGTTTTCCAAACAACTCTAAGAGACCTTCTTTCATGCTCTCCGGCAAGTCTTTGCTTTTGACATTCGATCCAAGACTGAAGTAAATGACACCGTTTTTGGCATTATCCATTAACTTCTTCAGATCCTGGAAAATATAATGTATTTTAATTAATTTTAAGTTACCTAGTTGTATGTGAACTTGTATGTTTGTAAACGCACCCACGACACAGGAGAAAATCCTAGTGTGGGGCAACGTTTTTTATTTAAAAAAAAATATGTTATATTGTCAACTCGTTTTCTTTTGCGCTCTTTGTCAATTGGAGCCATAGAAACAAATCTATACACAATAAACAATAAATATATCTATATTTGTTCTATCTGCTGACTGCCTCGTCGGCCGAGAGGTCGCAAGTGAGACTACCGGGCAAGGGGTGTATGGTTCGATTCCCGGGACGGGCAAAGTATTACTGGATTTTATAAATTCTCAGTAGTAGCACGGAGTCTGGAATTGTTGGCAAAAGGGTCAACCCCTATTACAAGGGACTCATAACATAAATAGTCAAAAGTGGGTGTTACATTGTACAGTGACATAATGTACACCTCTACCTACCCCTTCAGGGATAAAAGGCGTGATGTTATGTTATGTAATTATTCTATACCTACTTATATTCTACGCTTACCTCTGGTAAAGGCTTAACATCTTCATCAATATGGTAGCCTCCGATATGCTGGTAGTTTGGTGGTAAAGGTACAGGGTTGCCAAATACCACTTGCGAATTGCCTAATACTAAAGACGCGTTATATTTGAGTTCCTCATAGTTAGGTACTGGCTTTCCTTGAGCTTTCAGAATTGGCGCTACGAGTTCTGAGTATATTTTTTCCTCTGGACCAGGATTGATACTGAAATGGGTTAGAAGAGCATTAAATATCACTATTAAATCTATATCCTTACTAATATTGTTTATTGTTTAAAAATCACATCTGTTAAAATTCCAGTCTTTGTCAGGGTTTATATTACTTGGTTCAATTGAATCTGATATTATATAACTATATATTGATCTGATTGAATTGAATATTATAAATCGGAAAGTGAGTTTGTTTGTTTGTTTGTTCCGCTTTCACGCCGTAACTACTAAACCGACTGCTTTAAATTTTTGCAGATGTAAATTTAGAAGTCTGGATTAAATAATAGGGTACTTTTTATCCCGGAAAAATTTGATATTCTCGAGGGAAAACGAAATTATTGGTATAGATGGCGCTGTGTGTATTGGTATGTGTCACATAGGCTACTTTTTATCCTTTTGTGACGCGAGCGAAGCCGCGGGTAAAACCTAGTAATTATATAAAAAAAGTCGTGTGAGTTAACACTATTTATAATTCGAGAACAGCTGAATTGATTTGGCTGTATATTAGTGGAGAGGATTACTTTAGAACCAGGGCACGGATACAGGATAGTTTTGTGCTAAGGATTTGTCTAAAATCCTGCGGGCATGAGAAAAAACGGAATTGTTGGGAAGTTGCGGGAAAAATCTAGTAGGAAATGACAAATAAACTGTTCCCTTTGAGTGCCATCGATTGCGATTGTAATAAAGATTCCGTAGCTTTTAGGTTGATTTGGTTTTATTAAGGGTTATTTGTCGTGGTGACCCGGAGCTTTAAGACGCCCGCTTCTCATGCATGAGGGTGCGGGTACGAAACCTACCAACGGCAAGTACAAATGTGATTTTTTCAGAGTTATATGTACTTTCTAAGATTATATAGACACCACTGACAAATGGTGAAGGAAAAACATCATGAGGAAACCTGGACTTATAATTTCTAATTAAAAGTTTGAAATCGCCAACCCGCATTGAGTAAGCGTGGTGATTAATGCTCAAACCTTCTCTGTGTGAGAAGAGGCTTTGCTCAACAGTGGGCACTTATAGGCTGTTGATGTATGAAGGGTTATTTCTGTAAATAGCGTGGCTAAATAATGACGTCTTGAAATTGACTTTTGTCAACAGGGCTCATAGTCGATTTTTAATTGACCTATGTTAAATATTCTATAAGGTCAGTTTAAAATGGCGATCGGTAAAATACTTACTATTTATGATAATACAATCCTTTTAATTGGACCCACAGTTCATAAACTCTCTCATTAAAGGTGAATGGGGCCACATTGCCGATGATATAGTCACTGTTGTATGAAGGGTTCAGAGGTGCATGGACCATCTTCAGAATCGCCCAATGCGGCTGTATTGTTGAGAACCAGATTAAAGGACATTGGAATACCGCTTGAAACCTGTAACAAATATTAAGTAGGTAGCTATAGTGAATTAATCTGCCTCGTTGGCCGCGTGGTTGTAAGTGCGATTGCCGGGCAAGGGGTCTCGGGATCGATTCCTTATTCCAATAGGTTTTTATAAAAAATTGTCAGTAGTAACACGGAGTCTGGAATTGTGCCCGGTATTTGGAAATATGCTCACCTATTACTGCCCATTACATGGCACTCATAAAATAAATAGTGAAAAGTGGGTGTTACATTGTACAGTGGCATAACGTGTTGTAATGTGCACCTCTGCGGCGTGATGTTGTGTTATGTTATGTATTGTTAAATTAATACAGGCTGTACCAATCATCTTACAGCTCTGAAAATTGTTTAGTAAAATAGCTGGCAACTATTGTATTCTTTTATCAACTCAATATACTTTTTTATTTATTATCGTCTCTAGTCTTAAATGATAGCACTTGGTGAAACATGGATCATTTATTATTAGACTAACTACTTAATGCAATGTTACAGAAAATAGGCCATTTTTTGAATATTAAGCTTGTTTTTTGGAACTATAAAATTCAAAATTTAACTTACACGGAATACATATCAGAGAACATGTATTCTCCAATGATGACATCAAACTGTTGATTTGGGTCTTTCAAGAATTTCTGGATATTTGGATTGCCAAGTGTGGATGAAGCCATCATAATTGCGAGCTGTGTCATTAGTATAGGGTCCTTGAAGTCAAGTTTGCCTTCCATAATCATCTGTATGTTCGTTAGATTTTCTGCAAAAACATTTTTATCAATGAGATAGGCATTTAGGGAACAGAGAGTATAGTTCCCTAAGATCGGAAAAGGAGGATCCTCCGACCAGGCGAGGTGATCGTGCCTGGCGGGCTTTCTGCCCGACAGTTGTTCGTTGGGATTTTCTATCCGTGTTAATTTGTATGTAAACTTTGCATGTGCGATGTAGGATTTTTGTGACGTCATTCGTTGATATGTACCTTGTGTCGCCACAGACAAAACAGAATTTGAAATAATTGACGTCGCTAGTATCGTACCTGTGGCAACGACCCAACCAGTTTTAATATTTTTGCTATTTTTATCTAGTTTAAAAAATAGAGGAGATATGTTCGGATGATTGTTTTTATGATATGGTCTGAAGTGGGTGATTCAGTGAAACCAGCTGTCACCGCGTCAAGCTCTTTTCAGCCAAGCTGTACCTACACCCTGTATTCTCGAGACCCCATTTAAGAACATGTAAAGTTTTAAATGTGTCAGTTTTGTTATATTTTTAGTAATATGCTCAAAGTTAATTTGGAGTTCAAAAGATCGTTTGTTTTTTTTTTATTGGACAAGTCGGTAAACGAGCAGACGGAACCCTGAATCACCTGATAGTAAGCAATCAGCGTCGCCCATGGACACCTGGAACGCCAAAGGCGTTACAAGTATGTTACCGGCCTTTTGGGGATTTTGTGGATTAGGAGTTTGAGGATGGTTGGGGATTCATGGATTGGAGAGATTGGGGAGGGGGGATCATTGGGCCTCCGATAACCTCTTACATGACGAAACACAACGCAAGCGTTACTTCACGTCAGTTTCCTATGATCAGTTTTCGAGAATTTCTCTGTAATATTAATTTATCTATCATAATTCTCATCTCCGCTTATTTCAAAGAGTTTCAAGTTATGTTGGCACTCACCATCAAAATGTTCTTCATTAGCAGACACATCTATTATTGTCAGATTTGGATGATCATACTTCTTCTTATTAATAAAAGGAGTTATGTATGTAACCTGAAAACAAAAGATAATTATCACTATCACTACATAGTATAAAACAAAGTCGCTATCCGCCGTCTGTCTGTCCCTATGTACGCTTAGATCTTTAAGACTACGCAACGGATTTTGATGCGGTTTTTTATTCTTAAGGAAGGTTTATATGTATAATACATACATATTGCAAACATGCGAAGCCGGGGCGGGTCGTTAGTTTGTATCTATATATTCCAAAGAGGCTTCTAAAAACTAACAACAAGGGGAGAAAAATAAACCCTTTGATGAAATAAATAGCTAAGACAGATATTACATTTCTTTTTTATTTAAGTAAAATATGAGTAATATCATTTTTGTACAAAAACGTTTGAAAATTTGAACATTTTTATCATAATCACGTTACGAGTGCGTTCATTTGATAATTCAAATACCTTCACATTAATTAAGATAAGTCTATCTATTGATTGTAAATTTTAATAATTTAGTTTTGTGTTATAATTATTAACTGCTGTTGCCAGCAACTTTGTTCGTGTAATATGATTCCTGTAATATCCTATGGGAGTATTTAATCGGGATGAAAAGTATATTGTTGTATATTGATTGCCTCGTTGGCCAAGTAGTCGTAAGTGGGACTGCCGGGGCAAGGGGTCTCGGGTTCGATTCCCGGGTCGGACAAAGTATTACTGGGTTTTTTAAATATTCTCAGTAGTAGCATGGATTCTGGAATTGTGCCCGGTATATGGCAATAGGCTCACCCTCTATTACATGGGACTCATAACATAAATAGTGAAAAGTGGGTGTTACATTGGAAAGTGGTATATTGTGAATCTCTGCCTACCCCTTCGGGGATAAAAGTTGATGTTGAGTCGTGATGTTATGTTTGTTATGAAAAGTATACTATCACCTAAAGTCAGCCCATACCCGGCATATACACCAAAATTTGTATACAAAAATTTCAGCCAAATCAGTTCACTACTTTCACAGCGTGATTGACGGACAAATATCCAAACACAAGATAATATATTTGATAATATATTTGTGAATGTAAATTGTAATAAATAAAAATTAATTGTAAAAAATGTTTTTTTAAACCAAAGTCCTTTGACTGCCGACAGAAAACTGCTGAAGGCAAATCCTCCGCTAACGTAGGTCACCGGTGACCTACGCGGCGGTTAACATGTTAAGGGTAAAGCTTGAGAATGAAATTGAAGAAAAGATTCTTTAACAGTTAAATTTACTCCAATAAATATAATAAAAAATTGAATTTTTAATATATATGGATTTAATGATAATCCAGTAAATAATGGGTATCAATGAATAAACCCTCCTAAAATAGCAAATACAGCTCCTATAGATAAAACATAATGAAAGTGGGCAACTACATAATAAGTATCGTGTAATGTAATATCAATAGAAGAATTAGATAAAATTACTATGCTGATGGAAAGGTTATGAAGGGTTATATCCTTAACACATCCTACATTCATAGGAATGTAGTTCAGTTTGTTTTTGACAGTAAAATAAAGTGTTTGTTCTGTAAATAAGTCTATCTATACTAAGCACGTATTTCATGGTATATTATATCATACATACACATCCAAAACCCACTGTATTTTGAACACACTTATGACGTACTTAATCATTTGTTGTTTACATCAATATTTGTTTATTTCTCAAGCGGTCATGACCTCGTATAATTAAAACTGTGTACCCAATTATAATAATTCACTTCAGAAATTTTGAGAGAAATCATTTATAAAATCTATATATATTCTCTACATATCTACTTATGTATAGATTTTATATTTTTTACCGTCCCCCCTTTTTTTAGAACACAAAATCTAGTTGTTATCGTTAAATAGTTACCTCATGTCCAGCATTCAGAAGATGTTTAACCATGTTGTCTCCAAGGATGCCATGGCTAGTACTGGGCACAGGAAAAATAATTAAAATCTTGTACGCCTCACACGAACAAAACAGTAACAAAATTCCAAACAAAACAAGCTTCAAATCCGCCATTTTTATTTATAATTATTCACTATTCAAATAAAACTATTTTTCATTCATAAAAATGAAATAAATTATTAATTTTAATTTTTAAAAATGTACTTGTAACTTTTGATGTGACTGTCACGGTGTGCTTATCGTTTCAATATACGTCGAGGTCGTCAAGTCTGTTCATATAAATCACAAAAAATTGTGTGATTATCTGACTCATATCTATTTTAATCTCATCGATATATTCGGAATTTACCTGACACTTCTAATAGATGCTAAAAATGTGCTAAGTCACGATTATTATACAATACGTTAGAAACATTGAACAACATTAAAATACTAGCTTCTGCCACCGGCTTCACTTGCGTTATTTCAGACCATAATTATTTACCGCTGTTCTAAATTTCATCCCAATCCCTTCAACCGTTTTGACGTGAAGGAGTAATAAACAAACAAACATTTCGCATTTATAATATTAGTAGTATAATTAAACACCTAATTCTTTTATCATTATTACTTCATAAAAAGGAAGAGATTCTCAATTCGACCGTATATATGCTTTTTTCTGAAGTCTGTTACTTAATATACAAAAACCTTCTCCTTAGTGTAACAAATCCCTGCGTGGGCTGAGAATCGCCGTGCTCTCAGGGATGTGATCGGCGACGGCGACCTCTCGCGTCTGAAACTAGTCCGGGCCATGATGCGGAGCAAAGAGGCCTGGGATGCCGTCTCCTCCTTTTGCGAAGCAGTTATGCTAGCTAAAGAGGAGGCGGGGGGGCGCATGAGGCAGCGATGCGCTGGCTCCTCACAGCCCAGCCGTCGCGAAGAACACTCCGGGCGTCGGGGATCACGGGACGATCTCCGGCCACCGTAAGCACGGGCTTGCGGACGGCGAGCGTGGGTAGCTCGCCGCCCGACCAGAACCAACCCGAGCTTGTGGCGCGTCGCGTTCCGCGCGCGCCTGAAAGAGCCATCAGACCACCACGGATGGGGCCCAATAGGGCTGATGCCGATACGGAGCCACGGAGAACTTAACGGGTTATCGGGGCTACGGCTCGAAGGGCAGGAGTAGGAACGGAGTGGTTTTTAGTCAATAAGAGTCTGACACTCCCTTCCGCCTCACCTCGGTGGGACAAGCCATTCGATGATTTTTCCCACTTAAAAAAAGTGTAACAAATACTTTTCTGAAAACTGCATTAAAATCGGTTCAGCGAATCACGAGATAATCGCGCAAGAACATACATACATTCAGGTGAAACTGAGAACCTCGTATTTTTTTGAAGTCGGTTAAAAATTGTTATACACACAACTATTAGTCAGCTCATGCTATAAACCGGTATACATAATTATATAAGAACGAACATGTAAAGTATTAGTTATTTAACTGGTGTCGTTGATTTTTTGTCTCATCAGATTAGGAGAGCGAAGGAGCAAAGAGTGCGCCTACTATGTATGTACATACATATAACCTTCGCAAATATACCTCTACATGTTTGAATTATTAATTACTACGTCTCCGCCCTGTTTGACTAGTCTCGTTGACTGTCTATTGTGATTGAGTGTTGTATTCTTACTATTTCTGTCATTATGCAACATAAAATTGTTATGTTGAAACATAAAAATTTTATGTTGCACCATGTTAGACTATAAGATTTTTTTTTGTTTTGTTTTGTTTTTTTTTAGTAAGTTTTGTAATTAGTATAATGCGTCAAGTGTGTCTTTGCATTGTTCTTACATATACGTACAGTATTGGAATATGTATAAGAGACATTGTAGAACATACCTTTTTTAAAAAGAGTAACGATTGGAGTTTCTTGCTCGTTCTTCTCCACTCGAATCTACATTTTGGAATGAGCACCTAGCTTCACCTAGCTTCACTGTTGGACTGACTGACAGATTACCTATTATTTATTTTGTATTTTTTTACGTTTCAAAAGTACTAAATCATGATTTAATTGAAATAAATACTATGACTTTGTGCTTAGGTATAGTTCTGTCACTACGAATTCATTGTAAAATAATAGAGATGGCACCATATTTAAGTACAGTTTAAAATTGAGTATCCTTTCAGTATGCCCGAATAAGTGACTTTCTCGTGGTGTCCCGGTTTGAAACGCCAGCTTCTCATGCACGAGGGTGCGGGATCGAAACCTGCCAACGGCCAAGTATCAATGTGACTTTTCTTAAGTTTTATGTACTTGATGATTAATGCTCAAACCTCCACCGTGCGGGAAGAGGCTTTGCTCAGCAGTGGCCACTTACAGGCTGTTAATTGAAGTGACTTTTCAATTAACATAATTAGGTTGAAGGAACAAGAGCACTGCAGGTCACCAATTTGTTAGATGCACCAGATAAAACCTCCAGTAACTAAGTCTGGTTGACATCAACGATTGTGCACAACAAAATCTGCTGCAAGAAGAATGGCAATGAGTACCTGAACACCACAGCTAACCACTTTATGATGTGATAGCTATAAGCATTTAGTTATGAGCACTGTAGCACATTATGACAGTGAATTAAGTGACTGACATCGTAAAATTAATTCTTTTTTTATATTTGATGTGTTGACGATTGTCCACTGTATCGCCTGGTGGTAGGCGATGATGCGGTCTACGATGGAGCACGTCGTTCCATAAGCAAACCTATTCACTCGGGCCTTGAAGACACCCAGATTTATACCCTTCAGGAAATACAGACTCTGGCAAAGAATTCCACTCCTTAGGACTACGCACAAGGAAGTTTGAAGCGACGCGCTATACATTCACAAAAATAAGCTGTTGGCAACAAGATTCTAAACTGCATGTCATTTGTTTTCATCATTAGCTTTATACATATAAAACTATCTTCTATTTTACGGAATTTACGTCAATTATTTTGAACTGGAAAATTCCTGAAATATGAAGAGTCATTGGTAACATATATGTTACGGTTATATGACAAAATATTTATCAGAATGAAGACGTTGCTACGCAGAACGTAAAGTACAAGTTTGCGTGACTTACAATTTTCCTATTTCGTCATCCGCCTATACTTCATCAGCCTATTAGCTTCTATTCTTTCATTATGATTAGACCCTTAACGTAGGCTGTGGTACGTACCTGTGCTAAGATATTATATTTTTTTGATAATTGTAATTGTAGTTTCCAGGGTATTAAAATTAAAGATCTAATTAGTTCGTCAGTTAGATAATGAAAAAATATAAGAAACGTATTTTTTTATTTTCTCGTATTAAGTTGCAATAACTTGATAAGATGCTAAGTTTAAGAGTGGAAGGTTGTTACGTCATAACGTGCTACAAAATGTGGCACGCTGTGATGTCACACGATATTTCAAATTAATATATCGTCGAAAGTATTTAATTTTGTGAGAAAAGAAAAAAATACATGTCTAAAGTTTTAAATTAACACGTTAACTGCCGCGTAGGTCACCGGTGACCTACGTTAGCGGAGGATTTGCCTTCAAAAGTTTTCTGTCGGTAGCCTGCGTGCTGCGGCGCCTGGCGTGCAGCGGTAGACGCAAACGATCGCAACCGCCGCAGGGGTAAAACGCGCCGTGAAAATTGCTTAGATTTTTATATACACATATATATATATATATATATATATATATATATATATTTACATCCCGCAATCGTTTGGACGTCCCATGAAGGCGAAAGTGCATTTAATCTGGCGTCCACCAGCTTTTGACGTCCGCATACCGGACGCCACTTTGTTGGCCTATGCAACTTAGGTCCTTTTGGTCCTGGCTACACGTAGGTTAAAAATCGACAGAAGTCAAAAGATCGGTTCAATGGCTGTTATAGTATTTTGAAAAGTTCCCAAAAAAATCTCAGCGCGGATAGAGCGCTGCTGTAGCGCGTATATCCACAGCTGTATATTTTTGGGATTTTCTGACTATAAGTTTGCTTATTTAGCGTCCTCAAAAAAATGACAGCGACGTTACCAGCTCGCTTATTAAATCTGTGGAAATAGTTCATAATATTATCTACCGCATTTAAAACAATATTCATCGTCGTAGATTTCGGATGTGTTGCGTATTATTTGGAGTCCGATTTTATTATAATCATGTGATTGCAACTTACGACAACTTATCTGCAACCCTGTTCTCAATTTGTAAATGAGTACCTATCAGTGATATATTATAATAGATGAGGGTATAAATTAATTCCTTAAAGAGATCTTAGAAATAAGTACTAAAGTGACAAAATTATATGTCTTACCACAAAAAAGGTTAACCAGAGTTTAACTCGTATTAAATGTGTATTTAGAGAGTATAGTATCCGTATAAATTTTGACGTAATTTTATTAACTTTATCTATTTATGTGGTTAGAAGATGCATCTAACACTGAATAATTAATTGTGTTACTGACTGAATGTTGTATTACTGATCAAATCAATCAACGTTTGTCTTCTTATCTTTAGCCCTCGGCGTGTTATAAAGATCCAAATAGGAATAAATGTTTTTGATTACAAAACATAAACACTTCATTAAAAGTGATATCCATATTTAACATAACATAACATCATGCCTTTTCCCCCGAAGGAGTAAGCAGAGATGCATATTACGGCACTTAATGCCACTGTACAATGTAATATCCACAGTTTTACTATTTATGTTATGAGTCCCATGTAATAGGGGGTGAGCTTATTACCATATACCGGGCACACTTCCAGACTCTTGAAAAAACCCAGTAATACTTTGCCCAACCCGGGAATGGAACCCGAGACTCTTTGCCAGGCGATCGCACTCGCGACCACTCGGCCAACGAGACACTAAAATGATATCCATATTCTTTGTTTTTATTTGCTTACTTAGAATTGGTAACTTCATATCAATAAGCTGCCAATTAAATATTTGATACAATTAGAGCTGGTTTCAAAGCTAGGGGACATGGGCAGTTTGGCTGAAGCGCGGGCTTCAACAATAGAGGCATCAGGCAACAATCCAATAGAGGAGTTAATCGAGTGGCCACAACTAGAAGTACTAAATTAGGAATCTTGCCTTAAATGAAATTGAAATTTAATACAATATTTGCGCATAAAGATCAGATTAGGTGCGGTCTTCAGTTACTTAAGCTTTAGATTAAAATAAAAGTGTATCTCATAGATCATAATTTCTAGCGATAAAGTCTTCTACTGGGACCTCTACCTCTATGACTGCGCTTGACAGTCGCGTCGCAATAAAACGATGCTAGAGCTCCCATCATCTCCAAGCGCGAGGCATTTCAGCAGCGCTGCCCAATCTCCTAGCTCTGAAACCAGCCTAAATGAAAGAAGTTTTGAACATATATAGAGGTACTTTATACTTAGAATTGGTAACTTCATATCAATAAGCTGCCAATTAAATATTTGATACAATTAGAGCTGGTTTCAAAGCTAGGGGACATGGGCAGCTCGGCTGAAGCGCGGGCTTCAACAATAGAGGCATCAGGCAACAATCCAATAGAGGAGTTAATCGAGTGGCCACAACTAGAAGTATTAAATTAGGAATCTTGCCTTAAATGAAATTGAAATTTAATACAATATTTGCGCATAAAGATCAGATTAGGTGCGGTCTTCAGTTACTTAAGCTTTAGATTAAAATAAAAGTGTATCTCATAGATCATAATTTCTAGCGATAAAGTCCTCTACTGGGACCTCTACCTCTATGACAGTCGCGTCGCAATAAAACGATGCTAGAGCTCTCATCATCTCCAAGCGCGAGGCACTTCAGCAGCGCTGCCCAATCCTCTAGCTCTGAACCCAGCCTAAATGAAAGAAGTTTTGAACATATAGAGGTATACTTAATAAAACCATTCTAGTAATAAGATATATTCTTATTATCTTTACTAATTACGGACGCCCAATAGCTAAACGTGGACGTTCAATAGCTATATACGGAGCTATATACGGACGCCCAATAGCTATATACGGACGTTCAATAGCTATATACGGACGCCAATAGCTATATACGAACGTTCAACAGCAATATACTGACAATAAGGTGATCCATGATACCTTTTTTTTTGATGCCTTTTGCCGCCGCCGCCGGCGGCCGCGCGGGTGAGGCGAGTGGAAGTTTCAGAGGAAGTTTCTCTTACTGACTTTTTTTTAAGCGGGGAAAATCATCGATTGACTGCTCCCGCCTGGGTAAGGCGGGAGGGAGTGTCACTCTTACTGACTAAAAACCACCCCGTTCCTTCTCCTGCACGTCCAGCCGGAGCCCCGGTTACCCGTTAGGTTCTCCGCGACTCCGACTCGGCATCGGCCCTGTTGGGCCCCATCTGTGGTGGTTTTATGGCTCTTTGAGGCGCGCGGAACGCGACGCGCCGCACGTTCAGGTCTGTTTCTGGTCGGACGGGGAGCCACCCATGCTCGCCGTCCGCAGGCCCGCGCTTACGGTGGCCGGAGATTCCCGCGATCCCCGACGCCCGGTGTGTCCTTCGCGATGGCTGGGTTGCGAGGAGGCAGCGCTTCGCTGCCTCATGCGTCCGCCTCCTCCTTAGCTAGCTTGACTGCTTCGCAAAAGGAGGAGACGGCATCCCAGTCCCCCTCGCTCCGCATCATGGCCTGCACTAGGCCCGGACGCGAGAGGTCGCCATCGCCGATCACTTCCCTGAGGGTACGGCGGTGCTCAGCCCACGCAATGCATTCCGCTATAGTGTGTTCCACCGTGTCCTCAGGGCGGTCCTCACAGTGATGACACCCGGACGTTTCCTCCCGCCCCATCAGACACAGGTACCTTCCGACTCTTACTGACTTAAAACCACCCCGTTCCTATTCCTGCACTTCGAGTCGGAGCCCCGGTCACCCTTTAAGTCCTCTGTGGCTCCGTATGGGCATCAGCTCCATCCGTGGTGGTCTGATGGCTCCTTGGGGCGTATGCGGAACGCGACGCGCCGTACGTTCGGGTCTGGTTCTGATCGGGCGGCAAGTCATCCGTGCTCGCCGACCGCAGGCCCGTGCTTACGGTGGACGGAGACCGTTTCGCGATCCCCGACGCCTGGAGTGTCTCTCGTGACGGCTGGAGCGTGAGGAGGCTCGTTCCCTCACGAGCTCGCCTCCTCCTTAGCTAGCAGGACTGCTTCGCAGAAGGAGGAGACGGCATCCCTGTCTCCCTCACTCTGTACCATGGTCTGAACCAGTGTCGGACGCGAGAGGTCGCGTCGCCGATCACATTCCTGAGGACACGACGGTGTTCAGCCCACGCAGGGCACACTGCCACCGTATGCTCCACCGTGTCCCCCGGGTGGCCTCGCCATGATGACCCGAGCGTTTCCTCCCGCCCAATCCGAAGCAGGAACCTACCGAAATTTCCGTGTCCGGTAAGCACCTGCGTCAGGCGGTAGATAAAGACGCCGTAGCGTCTCTGTCTCTCAAGCCACTCCTCAAATCTAACATGACACCTACTGAGGAAGTACGTGGATGTTCAATAGCTATATACGGACGTCCAATAGCTATATATGGACGTTCAATAGCTATATACGGACGCCCAATAGCTATATACGGACGTTCGATAGCTAAGTGATACCTGCTGAGGAAGAAACTTTCTTCGCGCGCATGGCCATCGTCAGGCTCCGCAAGAGACCCCTGCCATTACCATGTCAATTGTCAGGATCCGCAATCAACGGACCTCTCATTTCCGTGTGTGAGCAGTATAGTGATGTAGCTTTTTACTTGATGACCATAGCGTTTGGGTCAACTGAAATTTGCATGACCATTTTTGGATTCCCAGTAGATGGTGCTAGTCCAGCAGTGGACTTAAATAGGCTGATGATGATTAATAACTATATACGGACGCCCAATAGCTAGATGATCTTTCACAGTTATAGATGATCTTACATGATGACCGCTGGGGAAGAAACTTTCACGTATTTTACTCTTGCTTGCTTTGAAATAAAAATTGAGTTCTGAGTTTCTTTCTTTAGATAAATTTGTAAAACCGGTACGCCGATCACATACGGGCTGAACCGATTTGTATTTATGTACGGAATAGACTAGGCAAACATTTAAAAAATATGTTATTCCTACTGCGGTATCTTCTCATGTAAAAATCTCATAGAAACCTCAATTTTTTTGCATCTTGTTACCTTATCCCAATATCGGGCATTAGTATAGGTAACGATAGATTTTACGAATATTGTAATACTGTTAAAACTCTGTCCCAGACGAGTGACAAGAGAGAGGAAAAGAAAGAGACAAGTGAACCAAAGCTGGCAACGTTGCACTCGCAAATACCATCCACGCTGTGAGGACGTTAGTTAGCCGAAGCCATGGTTAAATCACGATCAATATATCTAGGAGCCCAATTAGTTATCACGATGGTTTGGGGTTCAAAGATGTTGCAGCATGACTGCAAGAAGAATTTTTTTTTTTTTTTATGGAATTGGAGGCAAACGAGCAGACGGATCACCTGATGGTAAGCGATCAGCGCCGCCCATGGACACCCGCAACACCAGAAGAGTCACAGGTGCGTTGCCGGCCTTTTAAAAAGGAGTACACTCTTTTCTTGAAGGTTTGAAGGTCGTATCGGTTCGGAAATACCGCCGACGACAGATCATTCCACAGTTTTGCTGTGCGAGGCAGGAAGCTACGTGAGAACCGCACAGTTGTGGCCTGCCAACCATCTATTTGATGGGGATGCATATGCTGTCGTGAAGGTCGATGGCGAAAAGATGCGGCAGGTATCAGGTCAAACAATTCCTCAGAGCACTCCCCGTGGTATAAGCGGTAGAAAATGCACAATGAAGCTACATCTCTACGCATTGCCAAAGTGTCGAGCCGGTTTGAAACACCCGGACATCCAACAATCCGAACGGCACGCCGCTGAATGCGGTCCAGAGGAAGAAGCTGGTACTGGGGTGCCCCCGCCCAAAGCTGAGAACAGTATTCCATGTGGGGCCGCACCTGTGCCTTATATAGAAGCAGGCGGTGGGCCGGGGTGAAATACTGCCTCGATCTATTGAGCACACCAAGCTTCCTCGAGGCTAATTTGGCCTTATCCTCTAAATGACCGCAAAACTGGACGTCGCTCGAAATGTTGACACCAAGCATTCCAATACCGGCTGAGGCAGTTAGGGGGGTGCTTTGAAAATGAGGAGAGACGACCAACGGCAGTTTCTTAGCGGTAAACACGCAGACTTGTGTCTTAGTGGGGTTAAACTGGACCAAATTAAGCCCACCCCAATCAGAGATTCTCCCTAAAGAGGTCTCGATTTCAGACACGAGTCTGTTTCGGCTCTCTATGACGTTTTCCCGAGAAATGTTAGCGCGGCCGGTGTAGTAGGCATCGCCTGTGCTGTCATCCGCATAACAATGAATGCCGCTGATTTGCAGCATGTCATTGAATATCGCGAAAAATAAAATTATCGGAAAATGACGTATCCTACAAAGCTGGAAATCGAATAACTAAGCAATATTCATCAAGACATATAAAAAAAATTAACGGGAACTGGGGGACGTCATAATGATGCGCGACATGTGTGACGCCAAAAAGATTCCAGGATGTAAATATATATATATATATATATTATATACCATATAATATATATATATATATTCTACTTGGCTGCGGGCTCGCAATCGTGGCGGGCGCGGGAGAAAATCGTGCCGTGAGTTCTTAACCTCACTGTGCATTATAATAGCACTGGCTGGTTTATGATGAGAGATTGACAAAAATAATTAAAGTCGAATCTGAGACAAATATACTGCCTGATATGTATTTCATATACTATCACCATAAAGACCCATTTGGAAGATGAAACCTAATGACCTTAAAATGTGATGTGGTTCAAAATCCTAAGGATCAATTTAAATCAGGTTAAATTAGTACGTTTGACCTTAAATGCATTTTTGCGGCTTACCACCTACCACATACATTTTTGCAGTACCCAAAGGATGACTGGCGAATGAAGAGAATGCTGTTAGCATTAAGTCCTACTTATGCAATTGTGTAGAACTTAAACAAATAAATAAATAAATGCTATGGTTTTATAGAAATAAACCCAATGGAATGGGGTAAGATGCATAACAAATTTTTTCATTTCGGTCTAATCAGGTAGTTCCGATCTCATGGCGGAATGGCAGCAACGACTGTCGCAACCGAGGACTGGGCTCGCTGCCATCGCAGCGGTAAGTCCCCTCTTTGAGGAGTGGCTTGAGAGACGCTACGGCGTCCTCACCTACCGCCTGACGCAGGTCCTCACCGGACATGGCAGTTTCGGGAGGTACCTGTGTCTGATGGGGCGGGAGGAAACGCCCGGGTGTCATCACTGCGAGGACCGCCCTGAGGACACGGTGGAACACACGGTGGGAGAATGCCCTTCGTGGGCTGAGCACCGCCGTATCCTCAGGGAAGTGATCGGCGATGGCGACCTCTCGCGTCCGGGCCTAGTGCAGGCCATGATGCGGAGCGAGGGGGATTGGGATGCCCTCTCCTCCTTTTGCGAAGCAGTCATGCTAGCTAAGGAGGAGGCGGGACGCGTGAGGCAGCGAAGCGCTGCCTCCTCGCAACCCAGCCATCGCGAAGGACACACCGGGCGTCGGGGATCGCGGGACGATGTGTCAAAGAGCCATCAGACCACCGCAGATGGGGCCCAATAGGGCCGATGCCGATTCGGAGTCGCGGAGAACCTAACGGGTAACCGGGGCTCCGGCTCGACGTGCAGGAGAAGGAACGGGGTGGTTTTTAGTCAGTAAGAGTCTGACACTCCCTCCCGCCTCACCCAGGCGGGGGCAGTCATTCGATGATTTTCCCCCTTAAAAAAAAAAAAAAAAAAAATCAGGTAGTTCGATTTCAGTTCAATGTCGAAGATTCATGTCATCTGGAAATATCGAAGATTCATCTCATCGGGAAATATATTATTGTTTACTAACTAAATATATTATTGTGTAATAATGTAACAGCGGTCATTGTCACTTTGATAACAAGATATGGAAGACTACCGGATATTAAATGATATATTCACTGCCAATCAAAAGTGACATTGTCTTGTATCTTGTGTTGTATCTTATATGGAACAGTACAATATGGAAGGAGGAGGAAATAGTTGGAAAGAACAAATTTCTCTGAATAATAAATGTTGTAGCTTTTTAATTTTTGATCACATAGAAGGCATCACATTAATTTCATTAATAGACTGTCATCGTTTCGTCGTGTGAGTGAGGTTACCGGAGGCCCAATTACTCTAGTCCCTGTCTCCCGAATCCCCGAATCCTCCACAATCTTCAAATTCCCATTTCCCAAAAGGCCGGTAACGCACTTGTAACGCCTTGGTGTTTCGAGTGTCCATGGGCGGCGCCGATTGCTTACCATCAGGTGATCCATCTGCTCGTTTACCGGCTTATGCTATAAAAAAGTGAGTGTAGGAATTGGCTTAATTCGTAAAAATCAACAACAGATACTCTGATAACTTTATCATGTTCAATTATACCTATGGTAGTATGTTTTATTACATAGGATCCTTCTTTATACATGGCTGGAATCTTATCTTCATCGCTCATTTATACAGGACTATCTCAATTATCTTTATTACTTTGATCAATCTTAATTGTTATCACAAACTTGACATTAGTTAGGAAATTCATCCGTTAGTCGAGTGGTTAATTTATTCAATTAATCTCATATACAATTTGATTAGTATTCATTGTATTTATACAATGTATTATGTAAAACACTAGTATAATGTGTAATGTAAAATAATAACATAACTTCACGCCTTTTATCCCTGAAGGGGTAGGCTGAGGTGTACATTACGGCACTTAATGGCACTGTACAATGTAACACTCACATTTCACTATTTATGTTATGAGTCCCATGTAATAGGGGGTAAGCCTATTGCCATATACCGGGCACAATTCCAGACTCCGTGCTACTACTGAGATTTTTTTTAAAACCCAGTAATATGTACTTTGCCTGACCCGGGAGTCGAACTTCTCGGGTCTTCTTGCCTGGCGGCCACTTGGCCAACGAGGCAGTTGTAAAATAACTTACCATGAAAATTACAATGTAGTGTCACTCATTGACCTTTTCCTATTTATTTCGATGTGAGTTCAGACTTGGCATACGTTCAACCAAAGGAATGATTAGCTGTAACTGAAAGCCGAAGCCATTATTTCATATACAGAATCTAATAAGATATAGAAGGGTAATCTAGAAGAGTGAGGAAACTGGGGCTAATAATTTCTTCTTCTCCCTCAACTCCAGAGAAGTTCTAAATGCGTTGTCGACCTTTTGTAATGGAGGGTGAGAAAGGTTTTGGTAACATCACTTACATATACGGCGATACACGACGTAAGCGTTGTTTCACGCCTGTTTACTGTGAGGCCGTAGGATTTTTCCAATTGACTCGGTCTATTCGAGCTGAGGCTCTCTCAAACTCAATCAGTGTTTTCTTATAGGTTTTTTTTTATTATTTTTTTTTTAACGGGGAAAATTATCAAATGGTTTTGAGGCGATTGGCCCCCCGAGGTTGGGTAGGAGGCGCTGCCCCCATCCTTTCCAACTTAGAAGCCAAACGTCGGAAATGCTCAACGAAGTTCCACCGACTGTCGAGGACGAGTCCTAAGTACTTCATTGTCGACGCTGATGGTAACCCCTGTTGCCGTTATTTGGGATCTCACCCAGAGGTGGCGCGTTTCTGCGGCCATGAGAACACATGGCTTTAGACTTGTAGAGCGCCACCTCGAGTACCAATTGCCGAATTCTCTCAACGACTGAGTGCCCACGTTGCATAATTGGCAAATGCATGCATCCTTCACAAACCATAGGCGGATTTGACGTTGCCACCGTGTAGCCAGTTTTCATTGTTTCTAAGCAAGATACAAGCATTTGTCATTTTCAGACCACCTATCGTTTGTAAAAGAAGCCATTCGTCAAGTGACACAATCATATCACCTACAGATAATAATCATTTACATTTTACTACCCGCATAGATTAAACATTTACGTACTACATTTTTATCATATCTATCTACATATTTACGCAAAAAACTAGCTTCCTCACAATGAATTAACAAAATGTATTTTTGTCTTTAAACGTAATAATATTATCGATGATTGTGTTTAGTTATAAAAATAGAAATAAAGAAAGTTAGGTACTTACTTATTTGTTACTCATTTGCTTTCGTGATTCTCAAAATTTAAATAGTTACAGTTATCATTATTGTTTTCTTTATTTATAAGTACCTACTTCAAGATTATGGATATTGTGTAGTCACCATTGACTCAGCTGTTTTCCTAAGCACCGTTATCTGCCTTGTGACTTATATGTTATCAGTCTAAATATAAATATTATTAAATGATAATGTGTTTTATCTGACTGCGTAACAACAAAGAATGGGTTGTCTGTAAAATGGTAATTTTTATATGATTTCCTGAACATTATTTAACATACAGTCATGTATTATTAACTTTTTTGTTTTGAGGACAGGCATTTGACACATAAATCACTGATACTTCTGGATTTTTTTAACTACAGAAGTGCATACGGCATCATCAGTTAAAAAATGCCTGCAGTTACGTAGATGGCTGAAAATTATAGAATTATCAGTTGGCTAGAAACCTCCTTCTAAACATTGAAAACATAAAAGAAGTTCAGTAGACCAGTGCTGTAGTTCAAATGGCATTTAAGTGATATAGTCGACCGATACAAGAGAACATTTCGTTCAACTAGCATTATGAAAATTTTGCCTTTAGCGTTTCTTAATGCCGACACCATAATAACGTAAATTACAAAATGAAACAAACGAATAACCACAAAATAAAAGAAATGTGTAAATTTCTACTTAGGATTTTATTTGTACGTAACAAAAACAAAATATTAAAATAAAAAAAATTCAACTCAAAAAATCCAACATTCCAATGCCCTAAAAACTGTACAATGAGCTAGAGAAATCTAGAAATTTATTAAAAGACAAAGCTTGATCACGTACTTGTGAAGTGTCAAATATTGTCTTAAAATATTAATTTCTTTTTTTATGATCATTTCTTTTGGGCTGATCCTTTTTACATATTTTACTTAGTATGAAAATCAGTACAGACACAATAGTCAAAATAATTGCTATGAGATCGATGTAAAGACGTTGGTATAAAGGTATGTGGCGTGCTGGAGAGCGCAGGTGGAGGGCTCCGCGTGTACGCACTACGTATTCTACCCAGTGCACGAGAGCTGCACCAGGCTTCGTCAAACGATCGTGATAGAGGTCAGATAGCTCTTTGGCTTTCTTGGCGTAGCTGAAATAAATTAAGGAACGTTGATTAGAATCGAATATTCAAATTCAGGAAAAAAGGGTAAAGAAAACCTAAAAGATTAAATAAGGAAACTTTACACAAAGTGATAAAAAGGGGGACAGATTGGCAGAGACATTTTCAGTTTTTGGCAGTAAAGTGGATATTGCAGAAGATTATAACAAATCACTTACGGCTCTAAAGTAAATGACTTATGGCGCTAAAGCAAATAATTTATGGCGCCAAATCAAATCACTTATGGGTCCATAAGTGCACGGCTACGGTGCTGTGAATGTACTCTTGTGTAGTCAAGTCCAAAGAATATTAGGACTATTTTATATAAATCACAAGCAGCAAACATCAAGGCCACCTCCGCTACATCTATTCTAACATTACTTTGAGCAATTTGGATACCGCATCAGGACTTATGCACGATTATCTTAGTCACTAATTGTCATCAGGTGACCCTTGTGCTTGTTCACCCTTAACGCAAACCTTAAGAAAAATAAATATTTTTACTCACCGATCATCAGTTAACATCGTATTAATGGCAGGTTTCAAGTCTTTCGGCAAGTTTTGGGACAATGGCACTCTTAGAGCATATCCATTTTGGCCTGCCTTATAGATATTGGTGAACTGATCGAAGAAAACTGGTATTCCTATAACTGGCTTTCCGAAGTGAATGGCTTCTAGAGACGAGAGCTGACCACCATGTGAGATGAACATTTTGACGTTAGGATGAGCTGAAAGACAAATCATTACTTTTCTTACAAACACAGGTTTATCCCCCTCAGGGTATTTAACTATTAAAAGTTTAACATGTAAGTGTTCGCACTCATATACAATGCAGATGGCATACTCATATTTGGTAAAATATAACTTCAAACTTAAGGAGTTATACTCAAAAGGTGATGAGAATCATTCGAGATACTTTTCTGTATGGATAATTATGATATAATTAATTATTTTACCTAAAATGCTTGGCTGTGGAGCCCAATTTACAATTCGCACGTTCTTCGGGATATTTTCTAAGCTGTTATCTTCAAATTTCCAAATGACTGTTTGTTTGAATTCTCCGAACATCTGGAGTATTTCTGTGACCAGTTTTCTTGGCAAAGACTTGCTTTGTAAAAATGATCCCATACTGAAATATATGACGCCATGCTCTGAATTGTCAATGAGGTCTTGGAGATCCTAAAAATGTTTAAGATTGTATTAACTGTGTTTTATAAGTCCTTTGTTGTCCTTGACATTAAGAACCGGTAAAAAGATGCATGTAAAGTATATTTGTAACTACGGTGGATAGATAAAAACAGCGTAATTATAGTTAGGTAAGCAATTAATACGATCCAGTTATTAGCATAATGTGGCATAGAGGTTATCACAGCAACAATACAATCGTGTGACTTTATTGTAAGTAGAGCTAATAACGTTTATACAGTTAATTATATAATTATGCATTTTGTGTTATTACCTTCTTATGTAATGGAATCTCAATTACTCTTTATCACGGAAATGTGAATGTAAACAAAATCTGTGTTTTTCTGTTAGTTTTGTAGCTTTTTGGCAGTTGTAGTTACAGTACCACCACGAGGGTCAAGTACTGAATAAAAAGACGCTTTATTCGCCAGAATTAAATATTGGAATCTTATTTTACCTTAGGCAAAGGTTTCACGGGATCCTCAATGTGGAATCCACCGATGTATTTAAAGTTCTGTGGAGTACTCGCTCGGTTGCGTGTAGCGTCATGCTCATTCGCGAATATCAGTGAAGCGTTGTACATAACATCTTCATAATCTGGAAGCGGTCTTCCACGTTTAGCCAGCAGAGGACCAAAGACTGCTTCGTATATCCTGCGCTCCTCAGGTTGGGTGTAGAATCTATACATGTAATAAAAACGGAGGAAAGTGAAAACTGTATCGAATTATTTGTTTAAAAGAATGCTTTGGGCGTGATCTACAGTCGATACCGAAACCAAAAATATGGTGTTTAGAATTTTTGTCTGCTTGTCTGTATGTATGTCCGGGATGAACTCAAAAAGTGTTGCATGGATTTACTTCAAATTATGCATAGGTACATATTAGATATGGGTCAACATATAGGCTACATATGATCATACTATCAACTACGGGGGAGGAGCTGTGAATCACTATTCCACGCGGAAGAAGTCACGGGTTCAGCTGGTCTAAAATATGTTTTTTTTTATAGCATAAGCCGGTAAAGCAATCGGAGCCGCCCATGGACACTCGAAACACCAAGGCGTTACAAGTGCGTTACCGGCCTTTTGGGAATTGGAAATTTAAGGATTGAGGAGGATTCGGGGATGTGTAGAAATAAATTAGTCAACATCATCACTATGTGAAGGAAGACCTAAAACCCTTTTAGAAAACTTTAATTCTTTTACACTTACGTTTTGAGGTATTGCCAATAAATCCTCGACCACAGTTCTTCCACCCTTTGTGCGAATGTGAATGGAGGGATGTTTGGTGATAAGTAATCTGGGTCGTAAGCAGGGTTCGAGGCAATATCTATCAGTCGCAGTACTTGCCAGTGTGCCCCCATAGAGTAGAGCCACACCATGGGGCAGTTGTACAAAACTGATAATCTGAAAATGTAAATTAGTAATTGTGTGGTGGTCATTGACTAATGGACCAACCAAAACGCAAAACTCTTGAAACCAAGAGATATTTTTTTTCTCTCTTCCTCTTTGACTAATTACTGTTGTAACCAGTACATGTGTCGCGGAGAACCTAACGGGTTACCGGGGCTCCGGCTCGACGTGCAGGAGAAGGAACGGGGTGGTTTTTAGTCAGTAAGAGTCTGACACTCCCTCCCGCCTCACCCAGGCGGGAGCAGTCATTCGATGATTTTCTCCCTTAAAATAAACCAGTACATGTAACGCTGGTTGAAAATCGAAAAGATGTTTCTACGTTCACTCATAACATCACGCCTTTTTATCGCCGAAGAGGTAGGCAGAGGTGGACATTACGACACTTAATGCCATTGTACAATTTAACACTTTTCACTATTTATGTTATAAGTCCCATGTAATAGGTGTGAGCCTATTGCCATATACTGGACTCAATTCCAGACTCCGTACTACGACTGAAATTTAAAAAAAAAAATATGTTTCTACATTCAAAACTACTATTTAACTTTACTAGCTATCTTGTTGGTCAAGTGGTCAAGTGCACATACATGAATACCGATCAAGGATTTTTATTGGATAGAAAAATAAATATAAGATTGTGTTCATTTAGGAAATTGTGCTGTATATACAGGTCCTGGAATTAAAAAAGGACTGTGCTATGTAATGCGACTCACCCAGCATACACTTCTGATTCCATCAAGTCTGTAATGATAACGTCAAAATGCTCATTCTGGTCTTCTAGTAGTCTTTTCACGTTTTCGTGATTAAGAGTCATTCTTACGGCTTCTTGAGCAAACTCTTGAATTTGATATGGAGGATTTCTTTCTAGTTTATGTTCAAGAATATATCCCATTGTCAATGATTCATCACCTGTAAAAGAATACACAATTGTTTTTTTTTAAAGAAAATTGGGTAGTTTCCTAAATCTTATTTTAATGCCCGTCTGGTACATTAATTTAAAACTTTAGACACGTATTTTTTCTTTTCTTACAAAATTAAATACATTCGACGATAGGTATATTAATTTGATATATCGTGTGACGTCACAGCGTGCCACATTTTGTAGCACATTATGACGTAACGACCTCCCAGTCCTAATCTTAGCGCCATTTTATCTAAGTATTGCAAATTAATACGAGAAAATAAAAAAATACGATTCAAATATTTTATCATTATCTAACTGACGAACTAATTAGATTTTTAATTTTTTTTTTAAACGTTGCCCCACACTAGGATTTTCTCCTGTGTCGTGGTTGCGTTTACAAACATACAAGTTCACATACACAATGACACCCAGACCCGAAACAACAATTTGTGGATCACACAAAGTGTTGTCCCGTGCGGGAATCGAACCCGCGACACGTTGCACGGCAGCCGGTTGCCCAGCCACCGCACCAACCGTGCAGTCAGTTTTGATACCCTGGAAACTACCCAATTGCTACTGCTTAGGTATTTGTAACTACTTACTTGCAACTAAGGCGGTATTGGTACTGATATCGATTTGTCGAAAATTTTTCGCTTTTATCTTCAGTGGGTACACTGTTATGTATGTTACCTGAAATAACAGTATGTACTTGTGTATTAACTTATTAACATTAATTGTTTTTTTTTGGTAGTAGCCCACCACAACTTCCTTTAAACCATAAGCCAGGATCGTAGATACTACCATGAAAACATCGGAACACTGAAATCCGGCGCGTCCCAAAGACATGGATAACTATTGGGATCCCGCAACGACATAAATCAGAAGATATTATTTCAGGAGAAGAAAAAACATGAATTGATATGAACTATATTATATACTAGGTAAGTGTAAATTAACATACATTTTTTACTGCATACATACTTTGCCCGACCTGGGAATCGAACTCGAGACCCCTTGCCCGGCAGTCGCGCTTGCGACCACTCGGCTAACAAGGTAGTATGGTGTATAAAAGATGATGAACGTATTATATTAATTGTTCCCGAGATATTTTTTTGTCCAATTGCTGTGTCACGCTCTCGAGCTCGTAACCAACGGGACAATCACTTAAAAGGCATTAAATATAGGTACACAAAACGCAATTAACTAAATAATTTTTACTATAGGGCGCCACAAATTCATTGACTTTATTTTTGTTTTGAAGAGCAACGATGGAGTCTCTTTCTCTTTCTTCTCCATTCGAAACTACACTTTGGAACGAGCAACTAGCTTCACAGACAGACAGATTAACGAACATTTCAATATTGACGTTTCAAACGTGCCTAATTAAACTGTCAAACACCGCGAGGACACCGGTGACCGCAACCTATTGTTCTTTAATTGTGTCTATAACGACGGTACTCAAATGGGATTAATTGAAACAAATGCTTTGACTTTGATTAATTAGAGTACTTACATCATGTCCAGCTTCTATCAGATGCCTGACCGCTCCTTGTCCCAAAATACTCAAACTCTTCACGGGTAAAGGGAAACATATCAATACTTTTAAACCTTCCGCAATAGATAGAAAATATATGAAACTTATTAGTATTGACCACTTCATTATAACACACTTTGGTAATTTTTTGATAAGGCTATGTTTTTTATTTGATTATAAATGTATGAAACACAAACACGTCCAATGCGTGTCGACGCTAAGACGGTAGTATGATCTTCTCATGCAATTATTTTTGCAGGAAGTGTGCTCTATTAGTCTACAGTACGGTACGCAGAAAAATAACACAAAAATAACTGCTTTTAAACCAGTCAATCACACGTCTGCTGTAGACTTAGTGTTGCCTAAACTAATATTAATGGTTCAATAATAAATTGTGAGTCTAAATGTAAATAAATTTTATTTCTGTTTATTTGATCATAACATGTCTCACCAGTTATTATCGCATGCGCGAAAATAAGTTGCGAAGAAACCTGGACAAACTAAACCTCGTTACTTACTTAAATTATAATAACATGTTTTTATTACTCCAGTTTTTTTAAATTGACTTATATTTCATAAAATAGTCATGGTACAAAATTATTCTGTCAATGCTAATTGTATTAATTTACTGATGTTTTTGTTGATGGTACTTAAATATCACAACGATAAACAAAACACAAACGTAGGGTACAAAACAAATTAGCTTTTATCCAACATAGTATACTCATAAAATCGTGTATTTTTCCGTTTTCATAGGCAAATAGTGCTGCTATCTATTCTTTCAGAAATCGCCATACCCACCTACTACATTGTTTTATGTAGTAGTAGTTTTGATTGTATATATTTATATATATTTTGGTCGAATACATGTTACTACATAACATAACATCACGCCTTTTATCCCCGAAGGGGTTTTTTTTTTTAAGGGGGGAATATCAGCGAATGACTGCTCCCGCCTGGGTGAGGCGGAAGGGAGTGTCAGACTCTTACTGACTAAAAACCACTCCGTTCCTTCTCCTGCACGTCGAGCCGGAGCCCCGGTTACCCGTTAGGTTCTCCGCGACTCCGAATCGGCATCGGCCCTATTGGGCCCCATCTGTGGTGGTCTGATGGCTCTTTGAGGCGCGCGCGGAACGCTACGCGCCGTACGCTCGGGTCTGTTTCTGGTCGGACGGGGACATTATGCCACTGTATAAAGTATTACTACGTGTAACTTTTTATACTTGTTACTATTACTTTTTAAACTTCTTTGAGGTCTTAACTCAAATTTTGATTGAATTTAAGTTTCCAATTTCAATTTTTTTGTAGCTATTAAGTATGAGATTTTTTAAAATTGTAGCACTAATTTTTAGACAGTTTAACTGTTTAGGTTTTGGGACGTAAAACGGACATACATTGAATAAAATATAGAGTAATTTTGTACATCTTAAGTAAAAGTATTGTCACAATTCTAAATATCCATAATGTTCTAGAAACTTAGATTTAGTTTTTCTTACTCAAAAAACCCATGACGTTATCAGATTTATCTACAAAAACCTCACTATTTGTATAATCATCAGACACATATAATTTGTAATACGATATTAGACAAACAAAAAACACGCAATCACACTTAAAATCTGTGATTACCATGGGCCTCAACGAACTTTGAAGTACGTCTAAAACAACGACAGTCGAAAACATTCGAAGTAATAACTTCGTACGTAATTTTGTTCACTTTCTATTTGCACCCTTCCAGAGACAAAAGCATTCGAAACAATTAAATTATTATGTTTTCGGCTTACTCACGTAATAATTTGACGAGGAACTCGACTAGTTTCAAGCCATGCTAGAGGCTCATATTCATGAGCAGCATTTCGCGACCCGCGACGCGGCGACTGTAGCGCTGCTACTAGTCGCGAAACTAGTCAAGTTCCTCGACAAATTATTACGTGAGTAAGCCGAAAACATAATAATTAATAATTTATTTAGTATGTCTCACGAAAGTTACGATACAAATTCGAGAGAATTATTTACAAATATTAAACTGAATAATTTGCGGTTAAAACAAATAAGGATTAGTTTAAATTTTATTTTCATTTAAAATAATTAGACTAATATGCTAGTGCTCTAAAAATATTTTTGCATAATTTGTGCATAGATATGCAGCATGCAACCGCGAAATTTATTTCGTTTTCGTCTAGAATTAAAATAGTTCTGTCTTCGAAATATACTTAATAGTTTTACTAAGAAACTGCCTCGTTGGCCGAGTGGTCACAAGCGCGATTGCCGGGCAAGGTCTCGGGTATGATTCCCGGGTCGGGGAATCTATTGCTGGATTTTTATAAAAATCTCAGTGGTGGAATTGTGCCCGGTATATGGCAATAGGCTCACATGCATATTACATGGGACTCATAACATAAAATAGTGATAAGTGGGTGTTACATTGTACACTGGCATTAACTTACCCTCCCCTTCTATTAGCCTACTCCTTCGAGGATAAAAGGCGTGATGTTATGTTTATGTAAAATGTTTAAAACAAAAAATGGTGGATCATTGCATTGCATTCAAAAGTGCATACGAACTCATAGTACATTATCAAATTACATGGCGCCATGTAATTCTTAAAGAGTTATTTCCCGGTAAGACGTGTGATGCGAACAGTGAATACAAATTAACGTCTAGTGTACATATTTTTAAACTAGAAAAAATGACATGTTTAACATAACATAGCATCACGCCTTTTATCCCCGAAGGCGTAGGCAGAGGTGCACATTATGCCACTGTACAATGTAACACCCACTTTTCACTATTTATGTTATGAGTCCCATGTAATAGGGGGTGAGCCTATTGCCATATACCGGGCACGATTCCAGACTCCGTGCTACTACTGAGAATGTTTTAAAAACCTAGTAATACTTTGCCCGACCCGGGAATCGAACCCGAGACCCTTTGTCCGGCAGCGAGACAGTCATGTTTATTTTTTTGTTTTTACTTTATACATCAAAAGTATTCCTAATGGCAAGTTGTTTTGCTCTGGAACAAAAACAAAATAGATTTCATGGTATATAAAAATGTTGTATAGACATTATCCAACATTTAAAATTAATTAGTTTTTTTCTGATAATTTCTTTTTACATTTTTGTTGTTGCAGAGTCTAATTACAAGCAAAATTATTGTAAAAGTAATAATCAGGATTATTGCTAAAAGATCTAGATAAAGACGTTGATATAAAGGTACGTGGAGTGCTGGAGAGCGCAGGTGAAGGGCGCCGCGTGTGCGCACTACATGTTCTACCCAGTACACGAGAGCAGGACCTGGTTTCGTCAAACGATCATGGTAGAGGTCCGACAGTTCTTTGACCTTCTTGGCATAACTATAACAAATATAAGGAACACTCATTAAGGGCTGATTACGTAAAATCCAAGGCAGAATTTAACATAAAAGGTAACAAAGGAGTTACTCACCGATCATCACTCAACATCGTACTAATGGCAGGTTTCAAATCTCTTGGTAAATTTTGAGATAGCGGCACTCTTAGAGCATATCCATTTTGAGCTGCCTTATAGATATTTGTGAACTGATCGAAGAATACTGGTATTCCTATGATTGGCTTTCCGAAGTGGATGGCTTCTAGAGAAGAGAGCTGACCTCCATGTGAGATGAACATTTTGACGTTTGGATGGGCTGAAAGACAAGTGATAATTCTTTTGAGTATTTTACAGAGATGTTATATCCCTCGTATGTGTTTTACAAAGGTATTATATTTTGGGTATCGTCCTAAACGACGACGTGTTCCATAAGGGTTAATCATAATCTTAAGCATATTTGTTTGACTGAAAGTTAACTGAGCTCTAGTGCCATTTCTTGATTATCCTCTTTTCTGTCTGCATGTGATACACACTAGAAAACACATTGTGTCTCGCGTATACCTACCTCTACATTCCTGCATACCAGGGGTTAAATAAAAGTAATTAAATCAATAAAAATCACCTAAAATACTCGGCTGTGGAGCCCAATTTACAATGTGAACGTTCTTCGGAACATCTTGCAAACTATTATCTTCGAATTTCCAAATAACTGTTTGTTTAAATTCTCCGAACATCTGGAGCAATTCCATAACCAGTTTCCTTGGCATAGAATTACTTTTCAAAACTGATCCCATACTGAAATATATGACGCCATGCTTCGAACTTTCTATGAGGTCTTGGAGATCCTGAAAGATCGGATAAACGTGATTCTTGATTGTACTTTCATATGAATCGGACGTATTGATTAACTCATTAGAAAATTAAAACAAAATAATTACGATTGCAATATCGTGACCTAGATTAACAATTGCACATTAATACTGGACAAAACGTGCGTCATCGTGTAAAAGTGTAAATTGACAATGTTCTATAATTGACAAGTGAATACTTTGCATCATGGAAAACAGCCCATTTGCCAAGAGTAACAGGGTTGTACGATCTCCACCTGGTACACCTGCATCGACCTTACAACCACCGACCTCAAGTACCGATGCTCCTGAAACCGTCGCGACGCCCGAGATCCAGAAGTGGTTAACGACAATCGACCAGAGTCTTACTGACATATGCACTATTGTCAGTGATGGCAAGATGAACTCGGAACAAAAGCTGCGAGTCAACGCCCTTTGCAGGAGAGTGAGTAACGGGACTTCACAGATGGCAGTACTTTACCAATCTCTCAAAGCCAGAGCCTTACTTGCCCACCAAAGCGCTTGTAACCTTGAGAATCAATTAGACCTCTCCCTGCAGCTTAAAGATCTTCAACAGAGAATTGCTGAAACTCCCAACCCTACAAGAACAAATTCTTTCGCCGATAGGTAAAAAAAGGTACGAATAATTTCATCCAGCCCCTAAAAGTAAGTTCTGTAGTAATTTATCCAAACGATAAAACGAAGACGAGTGACGAGACGAAACTATTAGTCCAAAAAATCATCCGCCCTGAAGAAATGAAATTACAAGTAAGAGGCCTTCACAAAACTAAAAACGGCGGTGTCATCATCAGTACCGAGTCAAAAGGCGATATTGAGAAGTTGAGACAATCAGCGCAACTCACAAGCTCAGGTCTTACCGTCGATGAGCCGAAGAAAAGAAAGCCCAGAGTCGTCATCATAGGAGTGCCATCAGCTATGTCCGACAAAGACGCTTTAGTATGCTTGTACCATCAAAATCTGGCAGACAAATTGGAAAATTGCAGTCTAGACGCTTTCTTGGAGACAACTAAGTTAAGCCATAAATCAGGGAGGAGAGATGCTGAGACCTGCAATTATGTGGTCGAAGTAACTGCAGTAATTCGAAAAGCCCTAATATCCAAAGACCGAGTCTTTATAAATTGGACATCATGCCCTGTTCGCGACTTCACTCTGGTGACCAGGTGCTTCAAGTGCCAGCAGTACGGACATGCTGCTAAATCATGTCGACAGACCTCTTTTACTTGCGGACATTGTGGCGAACAAGGTCATACCATAAAAGATTGCCCAAAAAAATCAGATGAGCCGAAATGTGCTACTTGCGTTTACTTCAAGAAGCCCCACAATCACATGACTGGTGCTACTGAATGTCCTGCAAAAGTTATGGCCGAAAAAAGGTACATAAACTCGGTGGACTATGGCGACACGTAAGAAACTAAGAACGCTACAACTTAATCTAAATATATTACAATTGCGTAATGTAAACAGGTTGACTTACTCATCGTCTAGTTGCTGTCTAAGCACTTTATTGTAATTTGTGCAGCAAGTGTATGATCGTGGACTTTGACCTAGTTTATATATCTACCGATGCAAGTAATTTTTCGACTATAGTGATAAATAATATGCCTTTTGTCTAAGTTAAAACGTACCTAATTTTAATTATTTGTGTATTGTCATGTTACTCTTAAGTTGTTTCACCTCTGCCTATCTCTTCCGGGAGTATAAGGCGCGAGGTATGTGTTTATGTATATCATATAGTCTTTATATTATTTGTCAAAATATTGTCAAGTATTAATTAATAATTAGCATGTAAGAGCGTATATAGAAATAAAATTATAATTATGTTAGACCTATTCTCGCCTGTGACACAGGATTATCCTAGTACAGGCACCCAACCATGTGAGATCTATTTTATTTACCCAAGAAATATTTTTGTATCTGTGTCCATTTTCATTTCTGAATAAAGATTTTATTATTATTATTTTTTATTATTATTTTGTTCTGGAAAATTATGATCACTAGCGGAGGGGCGACCAATTATTCCATGGTCAAGTTTTTCGTCCATGGGTCCCTTGTTATCAACATTATTTTATGTATTAACATTAGCATTGAAAGTGTGACAACAACAGGCTACTTCACTATCCTTATGGATTTTAACTTACCCAAAATTGGGTAGTCGAGACGATCATAGGCTAAAAATGGGGTAATGGAATCCCAGCGGAGAGAGACTGAACGAATTTCTGGTAAAGGAAGGCCTCTTTACGAAAGGATTCTTCCAATTCACAAGAAGTCGACCGCGATGGTTTCACAAACCAAGAGATCGTCTTCATCATGACCACAAAAAACATCTCCAACACCTTTGACTTAACTTAGTTTTACAATGCTTTTCAGTATTAACAAAAGTAGACGTTGATCTTCTAATAAGCTGAATACTTAATTTTACCTTAGGCAGTGGCTTCACAGGTTCCTCAATATGGAATCCACCGATATACTTAAAATTTTGTGGAGTACTCGCTCGGTTTCGTGTAGCGTCATGCTCATTCGCGAATATCAGTGAAGCATTGTACATAACATCTTCATAATCTGGAAGCGATCTTCCACGTTTAGCCAGCAGACGACCAAAGACTTCCTCGTAGATCCTGCGCTCCTCAGGTTGGGTGTAGAATCTAGCATACATTGATAAAGAATAGCTTTTATAAAGAACCTAAATAATACATGTTTTAAATGTATTAAGTATACATTTAAAACATTATTTTTCACTCTTACGTTTTGAGGTATTGCCAATAAATCCTCGACCACAGTTCTTCCACCCTTTGTGTAAATGTAAATGGAGGCATGTTTGGTGATAAGTAATCTGGGTCGTAAGCAGGGTTCGAGGCAACATCTATCAGTCGCAGTACTTGCCAGTGTGCCCCCATAGAGTAGAGCCATACCATGGGGCAGTTGTATAAGACCGCCAATCTGAAAATTAAAGTACGTTATTGTATTAGCCATTCATTAAGTTACTTTTCTCCATATTTGTTTCTTTGTCTCTGGCTAAATATTATTGATATTGTAACCAACAAAAACGACAATTGCTGAGAATCTGTAATTTTCTATAATATGTATAAAATACCTTTGGGCTTTATTGGCTGCCTTGTTGGTCAATGTTTACAAGCATGGCTGTTGGGAAAAGGATTTCAGTTTCGACATGTAGGTCAGGTAAAAAATGTCAGGTATATATTAATATAGGGTTTTGTCGATTTTAGAAAACTGCATTGGAATTCAGAAATTAAAATACTATTATGCTATAGTATTTTACTTACCCAGCATACACTTCTGATTCGATCAAGTCTGTAATGATAACGTCAAAATGCTCATTCGGGTCTTCTAGTAGTTTTTTCACGTTTTCATGGTTAAGAGTCATTCTTAGGGCTTCTAGAGCAAACTCTTGTACTTGATTTGGAGGGTTTCTTTCTAGTTTGTGATCAAGAATGTATTCCATTGTCAATGATTCATCACCTGGAAATTTATAATACATATATTGGTTATCGTAAAAAATGTTTTAATCCTTAGTGAAAAGTTACATATTTTTTTCGAATGAAAAGTGCTATTGTATTTATTAATTACTTACTCGCAACTAAGGCAGTGTTGGTGCTGATATCAATTTGACGAAAATTTTTCGCTTTTATCTTCAGTGGGTACACTGTTATGTATGTTACCTGGAATTCCACTATAATTGTATATTGTTGTATGCGTAGTACAACTATTATTAATTAATAAATATTAGGCCTTTTTAATTAGTTTGGCCCTTAACACCATTTAAATTTTCTTGCATACAAAATTTGTACATATGTATTTACAACAAGTGGCTTTAATATACGTATAGGTATGCAAAATGCATGTGACATTCACATATTCTTTTACATTTTTTGAAGTAATCACCGATATTAAAATGTTTTTATTTATGAACATTAATTGTTTCGACCGAGCACCTAGTTTCACAGACAGACAGACTGACGCACAATTCAATTCGGACGTTTCTAAAGTGACTAATTAAGGATTAATTGAAGTAAATGCTTTGACTTTGATTAATTAGAGTACTTACATCATGTCCAGCTTCCATCAGATGCCTGACCGCTCCTTGTCCCAAAATACTTAAACTCTTCACGGGTAAAGGGAAACATATCAATACTTTTAAACCTTCCGCATTAGATAGAAAATATATTAAACCTATTAGTATTGACCACTTCATTATGGCGTACTTTTAGTAACTGTATGATGATATAAAAAAACTATGTGCAAAAAACACGTCTAATGCGTACTGACACATGAACAGCAGTACAATCATTACATTCAATATAATAATATTGGTAGGAAGCAATCCTTACTTGTTTACAAGTTAAAGTACGGTACACAAAAAAATTAACAATACAATTTAATATTTGTAAATATGATTCTAAAAAATTATTCAAAAAATGATCGTTCAAAAATATGTAATTGGTTTAACAATTGAACTGCCCAGTTTAAAATAGTGAAAATCAAACTTCCACTAGCGGCAGGCACCGGTGAGTGACGTGGCATATTAAGGGTGCACAAATTAAAAATTGATTTCACCGAGAGTTGTAAAATATAAAATTGACCCTAGGAAAACGAAATTAAAACGGCAGTTCAACGAGTGAATGAAAAAGAAAATGAATGAGTTTTTATGTTTAAAACGTTGCCCCACACTAGGATTATCTCCTGTGTCGTGGGTGCGTTTACAAACATACAAGTTCACATACACATGACACCCAGACCCGAAACAACAATTTGTGGATTACACAAAGTGTTGTTCCGTGCGGGAATCGAACCCGCGACACGTTGCACGGCAGCCGGTTGCCCAGCCACTTGCCCACCAACAGTTTAACACTGGATATTCGATTTAAGTCAAAACTTCGGTCGCGTATATTCATTGCCTTTTATTGTCTTTGGTATGAACTCATTTGACTTGTCAGGAGTGTCTTAGTGCCGTTTGCCAGGAGGCAGATTATTTCAAGACTGCTCATTATCGACATGCAGTAAGAGTTACAAAGATATACAGACACAGTCTTGTATCTCAAAGTATTATGTCCCAATTTTTATTCCCCGAAGTGAAAGATCTCAGAATTTTACACTTTTTTACAATTGAATATTTTCTGGACGTGTGAGATTTACATTATTTTTTTTGTTGACAGTACTAATCTAATAATAATAATATCATGATCATACGCAGAGTAAGGCTGATATATTGTCCAAAAGCAAATTAGCTTTTGCCCGACATGACCAGCTCATAAAATCTTGTCGTTTTCCATTCCCATAAGATCCTTAATTACATTAATGTTTGTCAATAATAAATGGACTTCGTGAAACCACAAGAATGATCATGTATTTTCCCCCTTTCTGTTGACTATGAGTATTTACGACACAGCTCAGTGTGACCATTGATGAGTACGTATCCGCAGACAAAAACAAGTGAGCCATTTTTAGGACAAGGTCTACAAATGTATCTTGTAAGGTTGACAACAAATATTTGCTATATTTTTATATTATTATTTATACACTAGCTTTTACCCGCGGCTTCGCTCGCGTCACAAAAGGATAAAAGCCAATGTGACATATACCAATACACACAGCGCCATCTATACCAATACTTTTGTTTTCCCTCGGGAATATCAAATTTTTCCGGGATAAAAAGTACCCTATTATTTAATCCGGACTTCTAACTATACATCTGCAAAAATTCAAAGCAATCGGTTTAGTAGTTATGGCGTGAAAGCGGAACAAACAAACTCACTTTCCGATTTATAATATTAGTAAGGACAAGAGTAAAAGAAATGTTCGAAGTGTTTGTTTTTTAATAAAATATGTGTAATCCGTTCTTAAACTACTGCACTACAGAATTATACGTTGGTATTTCACAATAGAAAACTTTCAGTCTATCTAACGATTCTATTATATTTCTTGTGACCTAAGATTTGCTTCCAATTAACATTGGATCTATAATATAAAATTCAATTTGATTTTTTCTGGCCATAATATGTTATTCCATTTCTCTTCTGGCACATTCTTCTTAGGAGGAAAACCAATGCAGACGTAGTTGTTAGGATTATTGCTAAGAGATCGAGATAAAGACGTTGATATAATGGTACGTGGAGTGCTGGAGAGCGCAGGTGAAGAGCACCCCGTGTGCGCACTACGTGTTCCACCCAGTATGCGAGAGCTAGACCTGGTTTTGTCAACCGATCATGGTAGATAGCGGATAGCTCTTTCGCTTTCTTAGTGTAACTGAAACAAATCAAAGTATATAATATAATATAGAAACAAATATAATAATATATATGGCTGCATAATAAGTCACGATAAAGGAGAATGAAGTGGCTGGTTAGTTGATCTGATAGAGAAGAAGTATGGATTCTTATTTTTTTTTAAGGGGGGAAAATCATCGAATGGCTGCTCCCACCTGGGTGAGGCGGGAGGGAGTGTCAGATTCTTACTGACTAAAAACCACCCCGTTCCTTCTCCTGCACGTCGAGCCGGAGCCCCGGTTACCCGTTAGGTTCTCCGCGACTTTTTTATGGAATAAGCCCTTAAACGAGCAGACGGATCACCTGATGGTAAGCAATCGGCACCGCCTATGGACACCTGCAACACTAGAGGTGCGTTACCACTAGGGATTAGGATTTAGAATATTGGGCCTTCGGCAACCTCACTCAAACGACGAAACACAATGCAAGTATTGTTTCACGTCGGTTTTCTGTGAGACCATGGAATCGCTTCGGTCGAGCCGGTCTATTCGTGCAAAAGCATGGTTCTCCTACACTTATGGTAGTAATAGGTAGCCTACCAGGCTACCTTAACCGTAATTGGTAGGTGTGGTCACCTACCACAGCAAAAGCTACTGCTTTTGCTCAACTTAATACTCTCAATTCTTTACTGCTTTTCAAATATGTAAATACTAAATCTTGAACACAAGACTGTAATTAAAATTCTTAATAATGATACTTACCGACCATCACTTAACATAACATTGATGGCAGCCTTCAAGTCTTCAGCCAAATTATGGGACAGCTCCACTTTTAGAGCATACCCATTTAGCACGGCTTTATTGACATTCGTGATTTGGTCGAAGAGTACTGGAATTCCTATGGTTGGTACTCCAAAGTGAACGGCTTCTATAGATGAGAACAGACCTCCATGGGTTAGGAACATTTTGACATTTGGATGAGCTGAAAATGGATACAAAAATGAAATTTAAACAAAATTAATATTATTGATAGTTTTTATCATTACAGAATGGTTAAGTATATTAATAGGTTTTTAAAACAGTTTGAAAGTTGATGTTAAAAACTGGCTAAAAGAAATATTTATTAAATGGAAGAGAACTAAGTATAGATTGTACGCCATTAAGTCGGTTACCTAAAATGCTTGGCTGTGGAGCCCAATTTACAATGTGAACGTTCTTCGGGACATCTTGCAAACTATTGTCTTCGAATTTCCAAATGACTGTTTGCTTAAATTCTCCGAACATCTGAAGTAATTCCATGATCAGTTTCTTTGGCAAAGTCTTGCTTTGTAAAAATGATCCCATACTGAAATATATGACGCCATGCTTCGAATTGTCAATAAGGTCTTGGAGATCCTAAAAAGAATAAGAAAAAAATAGTTTTTGTTTGACAAGTTAGATATTTTTTTTTTAAGAATCGTTGCCCCACATTTGGTTTCTCTCCTGTGTCGTCATTCAAGGTCATACTTTAAAAAATACAGCGACTGTGTTTTGTTTTTACCTTTTGCAGGGGCTTCACGGGTTCCTCAATATGAATACCACCGATGTACTTGAAGTTCTGTGGAGTACATGGTCGATTGCGTACAGCGTCATGTTCATTCCCGAATATCAGCGAAGCATTGTAAATAACGTCTTCATAATCTGGAAGCGTCCTTCCACGTTTAGCTAGCACTGGACCAAAAACTGCTTCGTAAATTCTGCGTTCCTCAGGTTGAGTAAAAAACCTGATAAAACATTCCTGGTAAGTATTATTAAGCGGACCGAGCTAGGCTACGTTTCTTTGCGAGTTGCTACCAAAAAGGCTTTTAGTGTCGGTTTTCTTCTAAAATAAAGGTAACCTCTGCTCTGCCAGCCTCGTTGGCCGAATGGTCGCAAGTGCGACTGCCGGGCAAGGGGTCTCGGGTTCGATTCCCGGGTCGGGCAAAGTATTACTGGGTTAAAAAAATTCTCAGTAGTAGCACGGAGTCTGGAATTGTGCCCGGTATATGGCAATAGGCTCACCCCCTATTACATGGGACTCATAACATAAATAGTGAAAAGTGGGTGTTACATTGTACAGTGGCATAATGTGCACCTCTGCGTACTCCTTCGGGGATAAAAGGGAGTCATGTTATGTTTATGTTATGTAAAGGTTAACCGTCGCTAAGTAAAGTGTAGTAAATTTCCGATTTTAAGTAGTTACAGTAACATAGTCACTTGTAGACTTACGTTTTGAAGAATTGCCATTGGATCCGAGTCCATAGTTCATCAACCCTTTCTGTGAAAGATAATGGATTTGTGTTTGAAGACAAATAGTCTGGGTCGTAAGCAGGGCTCGTAGCAACGTCTATCAATCTTAGTACTTGCCAATGCGCCCCCATAGAGTATACCCATACCATAGGACACTGATATACAACTGCAAATCTGAAAGAGAAAGGTAACAAGATACAATTTTGCGGGCATGATCATACTATAATTTATTAACAAATTGATCTGTGTGAAATGTAGTACGTATTTGAGTAAAAGGCACTCTAATGCTTAACCCAAAGACCTCTATGTCTATCCTTATTTTAGCCGGCTAACCGGTCAAGGTATATTATCTTCTTAATTTACGCTCTTACAAGAAATATTCTATTCGATTTTTTACTTACTGTTAATAACGGGTATTGCCGTCCAGTTACCCTTGTGACATGATAATAATTTTTTTGCAACTTACCCAGAATATAATTCAGATTCTAATAAATCTGTCAGAATAACATCGAAGTGCTCATTCGGATCTTCAAGGAGTTTTATCACATTTTCGTGATTAAGAGTCATTCTAGCTGCTTCTTGGCCAAATAATTGAATATCACGAGAGGGAGTCTTCTCGAGTTTATTGTTTAGAATAAATTCTATTGACAGCATTTGATCACCTGTAGATATAAAACATAGTTATTCAACTCACAATAAAATTCATCAAAGCTTTAAAACCCTTTATCAATCAAGGTCTAATTTAGATGTTGTTCATCATTCATAAATACTTCATCATCATCAACAACCTATAAATGCCCACTGCTGAGCAAAGCCTCTTCTCACACGGAGAAGGTTAGAGCATTAATCACCACGCCTGCTCAATGCGGGTTGGCGATTTCAAACTTATAATTAGAAATTATAAATCCAGGTTTCCTCACGATGTTTTTCCTTCACCGTTTGTCAGTGGTGTCTAAATAATCTTAGAAAGTACATATAACTCGGAAAAAGTCACATTGGTACTTGCCGTTGGTAGGTTTCGAACCCGCACCCTCATGCATGAGAAGTGGGCGTCTTAAACCTCCGGGCCACCACGACATAAATACTTATTTTACTGAATATCTAAATAGCGATTTTCACTATCAACAGCTTTTAACAGCCCTACTTCTGCACTATGAACCTCTTCTACACAATAATCTCTGTGTTAATCTCCACGCTTGGTTTGAGTTGATGATAATAGTCTAACAGATGCAGGTTTTTCATTAAGTACTGCTGACGAAATGTATAGTCCCCTAATCCTATGGACCTGTAAATAGTCGGTGGGTTCTTATTAATATTTGTCTGGCATGAAATGTGTCATTTTTTTCCAAGTATAAGCTTGTTTGTCACCTAAATGGTATTATATTAGCGAATGGTTATGATTTTGAGTTTCTCACCTGCGACTAGAGCAGTGTTGCTGCTGATATCAATTTGACGGAAGTTCTTCGTTGGCGGACTCTTCAGGGGATACACTGTCATGTACGTTACCTGAAAAAAGAATACAACTATTTTACTTCTATTCATTTATTGTTCATCGTTGGTTGAAAAATGGACTCGGTTTCTATTTCTAGGAATACAAGACATTACTCAGATTGTCAAATAAACATTCTAGGACTTCAATCCTTGAGAACATCTTGGAAAATCTAAATAGTAGCGAGTTTCCTATACCATGACTAGAAAAAACAAGGAATTTTGGCTGGCGATTAATTTAAAAGTGCTAGTAAATTAAATTTTGTACATACCTCATGTCCAGCTTCCAATAAATGCCTAACTACACCTTGTCCCAAAATGCTTAAACTCTTCACAGGTAAAGGATAACAAACTAGTACTTTTAGACCATCTACTACACTTAAAAAATAATATAACAATATCAAACATAATAACATTGGCAACTTCATTGCAACACACTTTAATTAATCTTTTAGATAACAAAAAAAAAAATGTTTTTCATAAAAATAAACAACACGTGCAAAGCGTATCAACAAGATACTGGTAATAATTATAATCAATCCACACAGTGGTATAAGAAGTTAATGATCCGTGCTTATTGGTACGGTAAGCAAAAAAATATACGAAGATTTATCGAACCTAACGATACCGCAGAATTAGTGACAACTGATGTAAATAAAATGTAAGATTAGAGGCAATATTATTAAATAATTTACGCTAATGCCAAAATTAACGTCAAAAGGTATTTTTTTACGATTAAAGACGGAGGTCGGAGGTTCTTAAATTATACCTGTTCTTTTAATATCAACATAAACTAATTATTATCTTTGTATTGTCTCATAATGCTAAAGCCTTTACATATTTGTGCAGGGTGTATGAAAAAAACATCAGAAAATTTTCGCAAAATAGATTTTAATTTACTAAATACCTAAAATAATTTGAAGAATCCTAAATTAATCAATTTTCTTTAGGTAATGTAATTTGCCGGTTTTGTTCCTACATAGTGTGCTTATTAAGAAAATTAATACAGACACAATAGTTAGGGTTATAGCTAAGAGATCGAGGTAAAGACGTTGGTATAAAGGTATGTGGAGGGCTGGAGAGCGCAGGTGAAGGGCTCCGCGTGTGCGCACTACATGTTCCACCCAGTATACGAGAGAAGGACCTGGCTTCAGCAAACGGTCGTGGTATACAGAGGATAGCTCTTTGGCTTTTTTGGTGTAACTGAAACAAAAACATCAATATTATTAACTGGACGACGTCTCCCCAGAACAAAGGTCAAATGATGTTGTCGTTAGGATCCATTAATAGCATCAAATGAATGTTTTGTGTTTATGTTTTAAATACTCGTAACTATAAAAAATACAGAAGAACAAATAAATGGCAGTAATATTTCTAAATTATCAAAAATTTTACTTACCGATCGTCATTTAACATGATATTAATTGCAGCCTTCAAGTCTTTAGGAAGATCATAAGACAGGGCCACTTTCAAAGCATATCCATTAAGCACTGCCTTATTGACATTAGTATTCTGGTCGAAACGTACTGGTATTCCTATGATTGGTACTCCAAAGTGGATAGCTTCTATGGAAGAGAACAGGCCTCCATGTGTGAGGAATATTTTAACATTGGGATGAGCTGGAAAGGAGTTCCAATGATAAATACGTGTAGCAAGTATAAAGTTTATTAAATGGCAATGTTTTGGCCACTCAAAATAAAGAAGTTGAAGCCGATGACGGACTGAAAGGATGATAAAAATTATGACAAAAATTGAGTAATAGTAATAATTACTTTACCTAAAATGCTTTGTTGGGGAGCCCAGTTTACAATGTGAACGTTATTTGGGATGCCTTGTAAATTGTTACCTTCAAATTTCCAAATAACGGTTTGTTTAAGTTCTCCGAACATTTGAAGAATGTTTTTTGTTAGATTTGTTGGCATAGAATTACTTTTCAAAAATGATCCCATACTGAAATATATGACGCCGTGCACCGAGTTATCTATGAGGCATTGAATATCCTGAAATGATTGTAAATACAGTTTATCTTTGACAAGGGAGACGGAGATGACTATAATTTAAAAATTGTGTTTAGTTATTCACATTTTCCAGTGGCTTAACAGGTTCCTCTATATGAAGTCCACCGATGAATTTAAAGTTTTGTGGAGTACTTGGTCTGTTGAGTGCAGCGTCATGTTCATTGGCAAATATTAGAGAAGCATTGTATATGATATCTTCATAATTTGGAAGCATCCTTCCACGTTTAGCCAGTAAAGGACCAAAGACGGTCTCATAAATCTTGCGCTCCCCTGGTTGAGTGAAGAATCTGATAAAAATACAATGCGATGCAATTCTCGTTATCATCAACATCTTTTGAAATTACTGTGACATAGTTTAAACATCAATGTAGATAGTATATGTCAATATTCTGCAACTATGCACTATCTTGCAGATAAATGGATGTAGTCGCATGACTTTGGAACTGGAAAAAATTATCTTTATATACATAATTCTTCTGTGAGTGTGTATGTCACTGAACTTCTATCAAACGACTGGACCGATTTTGATGAAATTTATTGTATGTGTTCAAGGGGATCTTGGAATGGTTTAGATTCACAAATAAGCCCGGCAGATGGCGCTGCAGTCGATGTTTAGGCTATTTATCCTAAACAGCTGAACTAATTTGAATGAATTTTTGTTTATACATTCAAGTGGATATGCAGGACAACGTCTGTTGGTTCCGCTAGTATGAATATATAATTTTACGCTTACGTTTTGAAAAATTGCCACTGCATTCGTGTCCATAGTTCTTCGACTCTTTGTGTGAATGATAACGGATTTATGTTTGATGATAAGTAGTTTGGATCATAAGCAGGGTTCGTAGCAACATCTATCAATTTCAGTACTTGCCAGTTTGCCCCCATAGAGTGGATCCATATCATAGGACACTTGTATACAACTGCTAATCTAAAAAGGAGAATGAAACAAGTTTAAAAGTAAAAAAATAAATAACTTCTAAGAGTTGGCATAGAAGAAACCGATTAAAAACATTATTTTGATCATTCAATGAGTTATGGTAACTCTTGTTTCTAATGATATTGAAAAGAAAAGCATTTGCACCACTCACCCAGCATATAACTCAGTCTCTAATAAATCCGCTATAACAACATCGAAGTGCTCACTTTGATCTTCCAAGAGTTTGGTCACGTTTTCATGGCTAAGAGTATTTCTTGCGATATTTTGACTAAATATTTGAATGTCACGTGGTGAACTATTTTCCAGTTTATTGTCCAGAATATATGCCAATGAAAGTATTTGCGCATCTGTAAACAAATTGTCATCATCAGTTATAGTATCGTTGTAATTTTTATCATCATCCACCCCCGAACTTAAGCTACGTAAATGACTTCCATTTGTAATTTCAATTTTAACTATTGGCTAATATAATCGGCCATCATTGTGCCCAAAAATCCCAGAAATAGTAAGTTAAATTCTTTGGATGATTAAGGTATATGATATTATTTTCGGGTAAAAAGTAACGGCTCTCTATCAGAAAGGCCTTAAGTATGTATTGAATAGGTATAAAATAGAATTATGAGTCTTATTTTGTGTTATTTACCTGCAACTAGAGCAGTATTGCTGCTGATATCAATTTGACGTAATTTTTTAGTTGGTGGGTTCTTCAACGGGTACACTGTTATGTATGTTACCTGAAAATTTAGTGTTGGACTAGCGCAACCGACTGACATTGTCGATTTTTGACACAACCGAATCAGATTGCAGCCTATCTAATGGGCTCTAATTAGGAATGCAATCAAGTCAAACCAAAATCTTAATGGAAACTCTCCAATTAGTCAACGAGGTATTAGGTAATTTTTTTTTTCATTTTTTTACGATTATGTTTTATAGAATTGGACATGATATCCACATTAAACTGTCAAACACCAAGCGGTCACCGGTGACCGCAACCTATTGTTCTTTAATTGTGTCTATAAATACGGTACTCGACGAGTTAAGTAAAATCGCGGGCTACTCACGTGAATATACTGAGAAGAGCTCTACTAGTTTCGAACCACAGAGGGGTTCTTGCTCATGAGCAGAGTGCGCGGTCGCGGCGACGTCAGTGAGCTGCGCGACGCGAGATTTTCTCAGTATATTCACATGAGTAGCCCGCGATTTTACTTAATTTAGTATGTCTCACGATAGTTATTATAAAAATGATATCCACAATTCATATTTCTGGAGTCTCTGCCTTGATTTACATTATTAGGAGTGTTGGGTCCCTGACCTGGCAAAATTGGGGGCTTAAGGAGTAATCCGGTAATCCCAATGTTGTGAATGAGTGTTGTGTTCAGCCAATCAATTTGATTCTAATAGATTTTTACTTACTTCGTGTCCAGCGTCCATTAAATACCGAACTACACTTTGTCCTAATATACTAATACTTTTCACAGGTAAAGGAAAACAAACCAATACTTTTAGACCGTCTACGTTATACAACAAAAATAGTAAATGTAGTACTAAAATACACTTCATTTTGATACGTTTTTTAAATATTTGTATAATAAAAAGTAGATTATCGAACAAATGCAACAATTGGAAACTCGTCTAATTGATATTGGTGCGACACCCGTAATACACCTATCTATGAGACGCTAATTGTATGCAATTTAATTTGAAATTAATGATCTAAACTTACTAGTTTGGTAAACAGAAGAAAACTAGAATTTGAAGCAAACTTCGTTTTGGTTTAGAAATAATTCATACCTAATAATAAATGTAAGTAAACACTCTCTGGCTGTTTTGGTGATTACATAACATAACATCACGTCTTTTATCCCCGAAGGGGTAGGCAGAGGAGCACATTATGCCACTGTACAATGAATCACCCACTTTTCACTATTTATGTTATGAGTCCCATGTAATAGGGGATGAGCCTATTGCCATATACCGGGCACACTTTCAGACACCGTGCTACTACTAAGAATATTTATTTTAAAAACCCAGTAATACTTTGGCCGGCCTGGGAATCGAACCCGAGACCCCTTGCCTGACAGTCGCATTTGCGACCACTCGGCCAACGAGGCAGTCTTTGGTGATTGTATCACCAAATTGTCTTAATTTTTTTTGTTTCAGTCATCGTTGTCATAATATTTACAGTGCGTTTTTTCCATATTACTTTTACATCTCAGATTATTTATCAATTGTTTTTTTGTCGTTATTGTCTTTCCCCCATCCAAATTTGTTTTCAACCCTTGCTTTCTCATATCGCACAGCGGCCTTATATTTATATAAAACTATGTAACGAAAAACCGCTTTGTTATATGATACCACAATAAATAATATAGTGACATAACTGTAGCACTTCTTTGCTAACGCTACTTACCAAAAAGATCAAGGTCGCATAAAGGTACATAAACAAACGAAGAATCAAGTAAATCATAATGTATTATGTTTTTGGTAGTTTTTTATGTGACATATCATTGATAATTAAATTTCAGTTTTTTGGAACCACAGTCTGGAAATCTACCCGGTATTTTATGACAAAAGGCTCTCCTAGATTACATGGGATTCATAACATAGCTAGTAAGAGTATATGTTACATTATTTCAACAAAATTTATTTGACGTTGCACTGGAGTTGCATGAGTTTGTCAATGGTAAAGAAAGGTCAATGATAATATACACGTTCTCTTAAATATTCCAAATAAGACGTGATGTTAGGTTGAATTTAATCATATATCTCCTCTTATTATCAGTCAGTTAAAAATAGTACACTGTACCTCTCTGCAGAATAACAAGCCTATCAAAGTTACTGTGTCGTTTCATGGCAATTGTTCAATTGACGTAACAGTTGACTGGCGAGGCAATGAAGCGTGATGCTTTATGCACTCATGCCTGTTGCCTGGCAACTAAAGATTCGTATCCATTGGGCTACATTTGACACGCCACATTTTGCATCAGTATTGTAAGTCAGCGTCGATCTTTTATTTAGCAATATTGTCTGTCTACACAAGATGTTGCTCGCAACAGATGTCAACTAATAAATTATTATTATTATTTTTTTATTTTTTTTAAAACGTTACGATTAGGATTTTCTCCTGTGTCGTGGGTGTGTTTACAAACATACAACTTCACATACACAATGACACCCAGACCCGAAACAACAATTTGTGGATCACACAAAGTATTGTTCCATGCGGGAATCGAACCAGCCACCGCACCAACCGTGCAGTCAAATATGAGGAACTAGTGTTGATTTGATTAGCACTTTTTCGTTGCACGTTACGTTTTCTATACGTTCTTGTATCGAAGTAATCAACAAGTACAATACAATACATCATGTTGCGATACATGGCAACGTCACAAGACGTTCAACATGTTTGACAATGTTGTACTGTTGTATTGTCAAACATGTTGGACGTCTGCGCTGCACCTAATGAAAACGAGTCTTTACGTTGACCTTGATGCTCCCTGTATTGGTGAGGATGCCTAGGCGCTGTTGATTCAAGCATTTAGTACTCTTTGATCATATATCGTAAAGTCTGGTTCATATAGTTTGCTATCTTGGTCTGATTGTGATTGAATCAAAATATAGAGAGGTGTATTTTGAACCGTTCAATAATATGTTTTTAGAGATTAGTTCCTGTATTTCTCTGAATGAGTATAATTGAGAATTTACTACTCAATCTGGAATCAAACCAGAAGTCTTTGGTGAGCAGCAATCACTTTTATATATGCGATACCCAATAACCAAAGTTTTAAGAATGGTAACACACTTGTCGAGATCTTCAGGGATTAAAGGGGTATAACTGGGGCCAATGTTTATTCATGTAGATATAAAATTGACTCCTGATAGAAAATTTAACGCAATATTACACATTAAGTCACAAATATAACTACAGCATATCGGTTGCTGCATAGTACAAACAAATTGAAGTAATTAATTAACTAGGGGCTGATTTAGAATAATGTTTAACTTTCTCTTTAGAATAGAATAGATATTTGACAGGTTTTAATATAGAAGATTGTCAAATAGTCAAAATTGTTCCTCCGATAAAGCGCGTTGAAAAAATCATTCCAGAAGGAAGATAAAAAAACAACAATATTCTAAGAAGGTATTATTGACTCTTCTCTTTTTTATTACTTCTCTTTTTCATTAAATATTTCACAACCTTTTTGAGTACAATTACAACTACAGCTATGAATGCTGCTAGATCTAAGTAAAGCTTTTGATAAAGTGGGACATCGAGTGCAGGTGATCGGAGATGGGGTGCACCACGTGTCCGCACAACGTATTCTATCCAATATGGGACTGCTGCGCCTGGTGTCATCACACGATCATGGAACAGAGCTGATATTTCTTTGGCTTTTTTTCTATATCTGAAAATTGAATGGGGAAAATTGACAGTATTTTTTTATGGCATAAGTCGGTAAGGATTCAGGAATTGGGGAGATTGGAGAAGGGGAGGGTAATTGGGCCTCTGGTAACCTCAGTCACACGACGAAACACAACTCAAGCGTTACTTCACGTCGGTTTTCTGTGAGGCCGTGATCACTTCGGTCGAGCCGGCCTATTCGTGCCGAAGCATGGCTCTCCTACACTTAGTTGTGTCATCAGTTTTATCAATGTGGCGGTGATAAACTTAAAAGTAATAGACTTGTATACATAATCATTAATTACGAACGCCAAAAGCATTATGAAAACGTCTAGTAAGACAAATTCGTAAATACATAAATGAAAATAATTTGTTGACAAACTTGTTGTTGACTTCAAATCCATCCACTTTTATTTTATTCCCAAAATGAGACATCAATAAGTTATAATTATTAAATTGGGTCATTTTTTATTAGATTAAGATCACGTCTAAGGAAACTGGGTTCCATAGAGAGTTATAGAAAGAATTTATGAAATAATTGACAATTATCAACTTACGCGTCATCAGTCAGTACTTTTTTGATAGCTGCATCAAGTTCTGGTATCATATCTTCAGATAGGGTGACCTTGATTCCAAAACCCTTGTTCTCCACGGAGATCATGTTGAGGACCTGGTCTGCCATCACAGGGATACCAACTAAGGGTATTCCGTAATGTATGGCTTCTGATGTGGAGAGCTGACCACCATGGGTGATGAACAGTTTGAGGTTCGGATGAGCTGAAATTCGGAAAGTATTTGTTGCTATAATGGATGAAGAGCAATCAAGTTATACCTCTATGTTCATTATATTGTCACCTACCTAGAATGTAACTAAAATAACAAAATTAGATTAAGTATATGTAAACAAAATGAAAATAAATATATTTATTTGTTTGTTTGTTCGCTTTTTGTAAAATTATATTCATTCTTAAGTTATTTACTTTCAAAGTCTTTGGCTTTCGCCAAAACTTTTGAACGAATTTGTTAGGGATCAAAGGATTAAACAGTTTATGTAACACGATTCTTTTGTACATCATTTGGACGTATCTAACGGAAATAACAAAATGGAGGTCTTTTCTTACCTAATATGCTTTGCTGTGGAGCCCATTTAACAAGATGAACGTTTGAAGGTATGTTATCCTTCATGTCACTCTCGAATTTCCAAATAACCGTCTGTTTATATTTACTGAACATGTTCAGAATAGACTTCTGCATCTGTTCAGACATGCCATCACTTTGGACGATAGATCCCATGCTGAAGTAAATGACGCCGTTTTTCGCTTCATCCATTATTTTCTGGAGATCCTAAAAACCAACAAAACATTAAATTCACCTTTTGATATCATTGTCTATTATGTTCACAGGCGATGAAGATAAAAACTATTTCGTGTGTATAATAATGCCATTATTGTGTCAGAAAGATACTTCTTTCTAATGGAGACTGCCTCGTAAGCCGAGTGGTCGCAAGTGCTAGGACTGCCGGGTCGGGCAAAGTATTACTGGGTTTTAAAAGAAATCTCAGTAGTAGCACGGAGTCTAGAAATGTGCCCGGTATATGGCAAGAAGCTTACCCCCTAGTAAATGAGACTAATAACATAAATAGTGCCTACCCCTTCGGGGATAAAAGGCGTGATGTTATGTTATGTTAAAGATACTTCTTAAAGAATTTGGTTTTCATTCCCAAAACGATTAGATTTTGGTCTAATTTTCTTATGAGTTAATGAAAACAATCATATTCTATACTACAAAATATTAAACGTAATAAAAAACAAAATGTAACATCTTCAAATTATGAGCCAGCTGCAAAGATACAGAAATGAAACCAACGACTTTCCCAGAGGATTTTCTCCGCTAATATTTGGACCAACAGACCGAACGTTTAGCACGTGCTATGCAAACAAATTAGTTCCGCTGCAGTAAGCAGATGGAGTTAAACCAAGCAATCTACAGTATAAGATTGCAGATTTGCAGAACTGGATAAAAATCCTTGGAGACCCAACGTAGCGCTTGATTCCCTATTGTTGTACTAAGTCTTTTGAGCGGTTGGAAAGATTAGAGAGAATAAATTCAGAGCGTGTTGCTTTTGGCTAAGCTCAAAAGTTCATTTTATTCTGCCCGTGGGAAATAGCGTGATTACGTATTAACCGAGTCGTTGATGTACTGTGTAAAGGCCAAACATGTATTTTTTATGTCTTCCAAGTTAAAAGATTGTGGAAAAATTGATTTTGCTTGATATTTTTTTTTGTTAGCTGTTTGAGCTTGATTTTAAGAGAAACGAAGGTATCCTACTAATATTATAAATGTGAAAGTTTGTTCACGTAAAAATAGCTGAAGGAGCAGGGATGAAATTCTAAACAGGGATTGATTATGGTCTACCTATATATAAGCTACTTTTTATCCCACGGCACCTCGGGCAAAGACGCTGGCAGAAGCTAATTTGTTATATTTCCTTCCCCTACCTAATTCTTTAACAATTTTATCCATGTACTTAGTTACTATTATCTAAATCATCATCATCATCAACAGCCTATAAGTGGCCACTACTGACCAACAGCCTCCAGTCACACGGACAAGGTTTGCTCAATGCGGGTTGGTGATTTCAAACTTATAATTAGAAATCATAAGCCCAGGTTTCCTCAGGACGTTTTCCTCCACCGCTTGTCAGTGGTGTCTAAATATGATGATATGAGATACGCTTATTTAGACTTAGAAAGTATATTACATAACATACATGTAATATGACTCGGAAAGTATATATGACTCGGAAAATGTGAGCTTGGTACTTGTTGTTGGTTGGTTTTAAAACCGTACCTTCAGGTATGAGAAGCTCTTAAACCGCCGGCTCCACTACGACCATTGTTTTTACTAATGTGAATGTGTGGTGAAACCTCATATTGACTATCTCATAGAAGTGTGGGGTTCAGCTGCTAAAACTAACCTACAAAAACTACAAAGGGCGCAAAACAAAATTATAAAAATACTATTTCATTACCACTATCTGACTCCGACAAACGAAATTTACAAACAAACTAAATTATTTAACATTTATAGTATATATTTATATAATACATGTATTCTAGTTCGGAAAATTCTTTCGAAGGACATACATACTCAGATCACCTTCACAAAGAAACGCATTCTGAGACGTGCTCAAGACATACACATAGCAAGTACTAGAACTAACTTTGGAAAGAAAACAATAATTTATGAGGGAGTAAAACTTTATAACTCGCTACCAAAAGATATAAAAAATACACAATCTTTGTTTCTTTTCAAAAAATTACTAAAACGTCACATCTTGAAGGGATACAACAAAAACCATTAGTATATAATTATCATAAAAAAAAAAATATATAATAAAATTTAAATAAATTAATAAAAACTAAACTTAAAAGAAACAATATAAAATAAGTATAGGTACCATAAAAAGGAAAAAAAAAAAACAAAATAAAAATTGTAATGATTCGTCAACAATGTTATAATGGTTTTCGCCTAGTGTGAGCCGATCCTGCAAGTGAACCGCACGGAGGGCCGCATCAATGCAGCGCACGGCGGTAGGCCGTAAGATATTTGTCATTAAATATTTTAACGAATACCTCCATATATACTTATTTGCTTACTTTGTCGTTATAAATTATTATGTTAATGTTAAAATCTTAAAATTGTGACCGCTATTTACAACTCTTGTTACTCCTGGACAAATCAAAAAATGTAAAATTAGTTTAAGTATTTATTTCTGTACAAGTGATTTGTAATCTTTTAGAAATAAATGAATTCAAACCGTAAATTACCACTTATTTATTTGAAGTATTCAAAACATGATAGATAAGTCTAAGTAATACTTTAGATAAGTGAGGTCTTTTTTTTTTTTTTTTTAAGGGGGGAAAATCATCGAATGACTGCTCCCGCCTGGGTGAGGCGGAAGGGAGTGTCAGACTCTTACTGACTAAAAACCACCCCGTTCCTTCTCCTGCACGTCGAGCCGGAGCCCCGGTTACCCGTTAGGTTCTCCGCGACTCCGAATCGGCATCGGCCCTATTGGGCCCCATCTGTGGTGGTCTGATGGCTCTTTGAGGCGCGCGCGGAACGCGACGCGCCGTACGCTCGGGTCTGTTTCTGGTCGGACGGGGAGCCACCCATGCTCGCCGTCCGCCGAGATAAGTGAGGTCTACACTTACAGAATACAAATACAAATGGTTACTTAATTGATTAGTCCATACATGCACAGTACCTATGTCCACTGCAATAGCGTCTTTGTTTATCGTTTAAGGAAGTAAAATAATATTTTAAACTGTTGTATTTTATTTATTGGTTAGATGATTTATTGATTTTTTTATTAAATATTTTTAGCGTAGAATTGTTTTTTTTAATTAACTGTTTTTTAATATTTGTTTGGTCTGGCGTTTAGGTTTCATTTCCTAGATTTACATAACAGCGTTAAAATTAGCTTCTTACATTATTTTTATTCATTCTTGGTTTCGTATAATTGATATCGTAGCTGACAATTTCTAACAATATGTGTTAAAACTTCTTGATTACATTTTTTTATCTTAATTATTTGACATTACATTATATGTTTTAACAACATGTTATGTTGGTAGTCGTAACTACTTGATAACAGGAAATTGATAACTTAACAAATAAAGTAAATCTATTCATAGAATCAAACACGTCAAAATAATTATATATCTATACTCTGCCTCGTTGGCCGAGTGGTCGCAAGTGCGACTGCCGGGCAAGGGGTCTCGAGTTCGATTCCCGGGTCGGGCAAAGTATTACTGGGTATTTTAAAAATTCTCAGTAGTAGCACGGAGACTGAAACTGTGCCGGGTATATGGCAATAGGCTCACCCCCTATTACATGGGACTCATAACATAAATAGTGAAAAGTGGGTGTTACATTGTACAGTGGCATAATATGCACCTCTACCCACCCCTTCGAGGATAAAAGGCGTGATGTTATGTTATGTCTATACACTACCTTCGGCAAAGGTTTGACTTTGTCAATGTGGTAACCAGCAATATTCGCAGAGTTTTGAGGCAATTTTATGGCTCCTCCAATGGAAGGATGAGCGTTAATCAGCATGAAGGATCCATTGTATACCGCCTCCTCATATGAAGGCATTGTCACACCTCGTTTGGCTGCGATCTCAGGGTATATGGAATAGTAAGACCATTTTTCAAACTGGTTGAGAGTCAGCCTGGAAAAACGGAGACAGAGGTAATTTAGTTTATGAAGATAATGACTTAGATTTATTTATTTACTAGCTTTTACCCGCGGCTTCGCTCGCGTCACAAAAGGATAAAAAGTAGCCCATGTGACATATACCAATATATACAGCCCCATTTATACCAATACTTTTGTTTTCCCTCGGGAATATCAATTTTTTTCGGGATAAAAAGTGCCCTATTATTTATTCCAGACTACTAACTTTACGCCTGCAAAAATTCAATGCAATCGGTTTAGTAGTTACGGCGTGAAGTCGGAACAAACAAACAAACTCACTTTCCGATTTATAATATTAGTAAGGATTGAGTTAGGGTCTACAAAAAGGAATAGACGTAGCACGTGTACACGAGTAGCATTACAAAAATAAAAACTATGTGCTTCCTCAAATATAGGAGGCCACTACATGCAAAAAATCATAAGACATATACAAAACTGGCAATAAAAATTAATAATCAAAATTAAATCAAATTAAAAGGTAAGAACAAAACACAACTGTAATTTAAAACAATATGATAGATATCATTTTATTTTATTTATTTATTTATTACAGTTACAACGGTTGAGAACAAAAACCAATTAAAGTAACTGGAACATAGATGATAGGTGAATAAAAAATGATTAACGATTGGTCAATTTAGGAATGATATAGTATAATTGTTGTGATGAGCAGTTACTGTTAACAGGACATCAACAGCCGGACTTCAGTGTTCCGGTAATTTTATGGTTGTATCTCCTGTAGATCCTGGATTAAAGGGTTTGCAGCAGTTTATTGAATTTGTGGCGACATTATCTCAAAATAAAAATCAATGACATTTTTTTAAATATTAGATAGGACTGACGTTTGACCACTAACTCGCCTGGCGTTAAGCGATGATGTGGCCTACGACGGAGCACGTTGACCAATAAGCAACCTATTCACTCAAGCCTTGACGACACCCAGGTCATGTATATGTAATACCCTTCAGGAAATACAGACTCTGGCAAAGAATTCCCCATTAATAGCACGTGAACATATATATTGGAAAGTGGGTGTTACTTCTGTGTGCACCACTGCCTATCGCTTCGGGGCTAAAAGGCGTGATGTTATGATGTTATGTTAGTGATTTAAAAAATAAACTAGAGATGAAACTACATTACTTACACCTGAACAGCTTTTTTCACAACCTTCCACAGTCCTTCAGCTCGTTGCCAGAAGTTCAAAGGCAGCTTGTTGTGGGTAAATATGTCTAGAGTGTAAGCTGGGTTGGTGATCCCGTCCATCACTCTCATTGATTGCCAATGAGGTTCCGTCGAACAAACCCAGATAAGAGGGCAGTTGAAAAGTGCTGGAATGCTGTGAAGAAAATGAATAATAAGATAAGTTTTGTGTCCTTTTCTGCGTACTAGCTATACATCAATACAAGACTATCTCTAATCAAAAGTCTGATCATTTAGTTTTAGAATGAAATTGCTAGTTCAACTGTAGTATGTAGTGATCTTATTATTAATCAACATGAATTGAGGACAATTAGTACTCTGCAGTAATTGTGGGCGAGGTCGCCGTATACTGCGGCCCCAGCCTGCAGCAGAAGTTGGAACTATTTAGTCATCAAAAGCTTGTCACTCCAGCAACGCACTTGCAACACCTCTCTTATGTTGTGGTTATAGGGTTTATAGGCAGTGATGATTCCTTACCATTAGTTGATATTGTTTGTCCCTACTCCATAATAGTAATAAATTCAATGAAACATACCCAGCATTCATCTCAGTGAAGAACCACTCCAGGACAACAGCATCAAACTTCTCTTTAGGGTCACTGAACAACTTGACTACACTGGGCTCCTCCAAAAAGTTTCTATGTATTATATAGACGTAATACATGAATAGGGCGGAGTCCCCAAAGTTGCCTTTTCCAATTAAGTTTTTCAGTTTGAATTGTTCCACTGAAAATTATATAAATTATATTTAGGTAAGTGACATTTTATACAGTTTTTAGAAGTTTCTTAAAGTTTATTTATTTATCATTTACCTATGATGATTATGTTTATGATTAAGGATTGTAGATGTGTACTATTAATTTTACCGTGGGAATACCGTATGAAATTACGGAGTGTTTTTTAATTACCATTGTTACACAAAAGTTTTAACAACTTATTTAAACAAATCATTTTGGACAAAGAAACCTGAATACAATCCTTACTAATATTATAAATCGGAAAGTGAGTTTGTTTGTTTGTTCCGATTTCACGCCGTAACTACTAAACCGATTGCTTTGAATTTTTGCAGACGTAAAGTTAGAAGTCGGGATTAAATAATAGGGTACTTTTTATCCCGGAAAAATTTGATATTCCCGAGGGAAAACAAAAGTATTGGTATAGATGGAGCTGTGTGTATTGATATATGTCACATAGGCTACTTTTTATCCTTTTGTGACGCGAGCGAAGCCGCGGGTAAAAGCTAGTAAAAATATAAAGGCAAAAAAGTGGTTCATCATAACTCTTATACCCGGGGCTAGGTCGAAGCCTAAACGTGATATGCTACATTTTTTATTCCTTCTTTGAATAGCCTAAGTGTGGGAGATGCATGCTTCGGCACGAATGGCCGACCCATTGTGACCGAGGTGATGCCACGGCTTCATAGAAAACCGACGTGAAACAACGCTTGTGTTGTGTTCCGCATTGTGACTGGAGTTACCGGGGGCCCAACTATTCCCCCTCCCCAGTCTCCACAATCCTTAAATCCCCAAAAATCCTCAAATTCCTAATCCCCAAAAGGCCGGTAACGTTCTTGTAACGCCTCTAGTGTTTCGGGTGTCCATTGACGACGCCGATTGCCTACCACCAGGTGATCCGTCTGCTCGTCTACCGGCTTATCCCATAAAAAAACCAGTATGTAGAACTTACCTCCATCAACATCCTTCGTAAATACTTCAGCTATAGATGATACATTGACTTCAGTGAGATTTGGTAGCACTTTGCCATTAGGAAACGATGTTATATGAACTACCTGAAATATTAAAAAAAAACACTTTTTAAGAACTGGCTTATTGATCATATTGTAGTTACAAAGTGCAATTGATAAATTCTGGTCATGGGTTTGATTTTGTTGTCGACTTAAGTATTGCTGTGTTTTCAGTTATTGAAATTTTAATCGACAAAAACGTGACCATCTTTATGTTAACTTTTCACCTTTACCGTTTTATTTTTTTTTTCTTTTCTATATTATTGTGCTTTGTGACGGTGTAAAAAATAAACTATATTTCTTTCTTTCTTTCTGTATGCAATTAATGACATAACAAGTTGATGACAAATTAATGACAACTTTTTTTTATAGGATATATATAAGTGTAAAATTATATTTTATGCACATTATTTTAAAGTTCAATACCTCATGTCCAGCTTCCAGCAGTCGATTGACGATGCCATGGCCTAGAATGCTGTGGCTCTTGGAGGTCATAGGATAACATACTAGAATCCTTAGGGCCTCACTTGATACCAATAGACTTAGTAAAAAAATACTGGTAACTATTTTGTACTTCATCTGTAACGAAAAGAAGGTTTAGTTAAACAGGTTTTCTTTAAGGTTTCTGCATTTAATATAATATCATAACCTCACACCTTTTATTCCCGAAGGGGTAGGTAGAGGTGCACATTTACAACCCTTAATACCACTATACAATATAACACCCACTTTTCACTATTTATGTTATGAGCCCCATGTAAAAGGGGGTGAGCCTATTGCCATGTACCCCAATTCCAGACTTCGTGCTACTACTGAAAATATTTTTAAAAACCCGACCCGGGAATCGAACCCGAGACCCTTTGCCCTTGCACTTGCGACCACTCAGCCAACGAGGCACACTATTAAATTTTTTTCAAAAAACAATTATTAACGAGTTAGTTAAATAAGCATTAAATGATCCCGAGTCCGGCAATTAATGACGAGTTCGGTGATTCTAAAATTAGAACACCGATTTTGTTTTTTTTATTCAAGTTGGAAATTGTGTTGCAGGATTGAGCTCTAAATCGTGTAATTAGAGAGTCCAATATCCAACACTGGACAAAAACGGACTGATAATGATGACGATGAGTTGTATCAATCTCACGAACCGGTTTAAAAAAAGTGACGTAATTTTTAACCTTAAGAGGTACTATGACTTAACATCATATTAAAACAAATTAAAACGACTGCCTCGTTGGCCGAGTGGTCGTAAGTGCGACTACCGGGCAAGGGGTCTCGGGTTCGATTCCCGGGGCGGGCAAAGTATTACTAGGGTTTTTAAAAATTCTCAGTAGTAGCACGGAGTCTGGAAATGTGCCCGGTATATGGCAATAGGCTCACCCCCTATTACATAGGACTCATAACATAAATAGTGAAAAGTGGGTGTTACCTCTACTTCTGTGTGCACCTCTGCCTACTGTGATGTTATGTATCTCCTCAATCTATGATTTATATTGATCAATAAAACTGATAGTTAGTTATTTTGCGACCGTAAATTAGTCATCGATTTTAATCACATATTTCTAAATCGATCTAAAACGGACGTATATAACAAAAATATCTTAAATTCAAATACTGTCCGCACAATAATTATGTACCTAACATTTCAACAAACTATACGTAACTAATTTATAGTTAGTCTAAAACAATTGTTTACGAATTCGAAGCACGAAATCGTTTAAATAACTCTATCACAACAAATTTGGCCTTCGCAACTAATAATAAAACGCTCTTGAAATCTGTGCTACTGGCAACAGATTACGTCAAACAGAGAATCCTTACTAATATTATAAATCGAAAAGTGTGTTTGTTTGTTTGTTTGTTCCGCTTTCACGCCGTAACTACTAAACCGATTGCTTTGAATTTTTGCAGATGTAAAGTTAGAAGTCTGGATTAAATAATAGGGTACTTTTTATCCAGAAAAAAATTTATACTCTCGAGGGAAAATGAAATTATTGGTATAGATGGCGCTGTATGTATTGGTATATGTCATATAGGCTACTTTTTATCCTTTTGTGACGCGAGCGAAGCCGCGGGTAAAAGCTAGTAATTAAATAACACAACATAACGATTGAACATTAGGGCTCTATTTACGGTTAAAGATTTAAGGTTTAATTTCTCAAAAACAATTTACATTGACTTGGCTGAGAAATACAAAATATACATAAGTTTTTTTTTTTTGAAAAAAACATTGCCCCACATTAGGATTTTCTTCTGTGTCGTGGGTTCGTTTACAAACATACAAGTTCACATACACAATGACATCAAGACCCGAAACAACAATTTGTGGATCACACAAAGTGCTGTTCCGAGCGGGAATCGAACCCGCGACATGTTGCACGGCAGCCGGTTGCCCAGCCACCATACCAACTGTGCAGTCGCAGTTAGTTACTTGCAGGTTTTATTTGGTGGGCCGGTGGTGGGTCTTGGGTTCTATTCTGGCGTCGAGCAAAGTATTACTGGGTTTTTAAAAACCTCAGTAGTATCACAGAGTCGGGAAATGTGGCATTAGGCAGCTCACCCCCTAATACATGGGACTCATAACATAAATAGTGAAAAGTGGGTTTTACATTGTTAATTAAGTGCCGTAATGTGCACCTCTGCCTACCCTTTAGGGGATAAAAGACGTGATGTTATGTTATGTTTATAAATCTGTTATTATCTAGGTACGTTTAAAAAAGCGACTTCAACCTCATCTTTTTTAAGTCGGGTAATTAATATACTAAAACCTTCTCAAGTGTAATCAACACTTTTCTAAAATCCGTCAGGTTCACCGCGGCTCCGTATCGTCATCAGACCTATTGGGTCCCATCTGATAGCTAAGAGACTAGAAAAACATTTTATTTATCTAATAAAGCATAAAAAATTTACTTAAGCTGGGGATCAAGCGCTTAAATTTTTTGGCAAACATTGATACATATACACAAATTACTATACTAACATTGTTATCAGTGAAACAAAAACACTTGCCACCTTGAAAAATTAACAACTGTTTAGTACAGTTATTTTTGGGTTGTACGATATAAGTATCGTAGTCGCAAATAGCAATCGCAAAGTAACGCCATCTAGAATCAAGACACAACAACTTATTTTTTACAGGTTAAAGATTTTGGTGTTTCTGACACTCGACTCAAAATAACAAAATATAACTAAGCTTGCTCTTACCAAATTTTTTTTATCAGTATTTACTATTTTCATAACTTGTTTCACGAAATCTTTAAGATCAGTATGAATTGTTTTTAATTAATTTAATTTCAAAATAATGTTAATAATTACTTGTACCTAATATTATTGTGCCAAATATTAATAATTACACGTAACTAATATTATTGTGCCATAATCATCATTATTGTTACATCACATACCTATATTAAACGCGTGCGCATAATTTTGAATGTGAATTAAATAATAATTAGACTGATTATCATGACCGGACTTACAACCATTGTATGTTTAATGATAATCAATATATAAATAATAATCAATAATAAATAAATAAAATACACGAACAAGCTCCAACAATTTGACACTTTATCAAAATAAAAATTATCTTCTATAAAACTATGAAAACTACACTTTAAATTCAAAACATACTTACATTTACAATAAACAATATACCAAAAAATAATTCTCACGATTACACTAAAAATACAATTCTCAATCACATTTATTTTGGTCTCACATTAAACCACCGTGCATCACTATTCGCAGCTCAAGCGGTACTGAATTGTGTCAAGACATATGTATAATAATTGTATATATAACTCGAGTGTCTTCCTCAATTGGTACGTTTTGTAACATAAATAGTAGTTCCTATATAAAATCGCAATTCATCATGATTCAGTATCAACGAAACTGGTTATAGTTTTTATCAAGAAATTCTTGAACTTAATTGTTAACACTATAATTAACATATTTGTTATAAAATATCTGTCATCATGTAAACTAAACATGTCGTAAAATATTTTTGTTCTAACGAACTTAATCAGGGATCAATTCAACGAACTTAATTAAGGATCAGTAAGCTGAAGTAGCAGTGGGCCGGTCTCATTTGTCGAAGAACCGAGAACCGCTGGTAAACGTGTTCTAGATTGGAGACCGCGTCTAGGCAAACGCACTATAGGGCGCCCTCCAGTGACGACATCCGCAAGGTGGCTGGCAGTGGTTGGATAAGAAGAGCTGAAGACCGAGCTCAGTGGCGTGCCATTGGAGAGGCCTATGTCCAGCAGTGGACGAATACGGGCTGATTATGATGATGAACGAACTTAATTAAAAATCGCGGGTTACAAAGGGGTTCTTCCTCATGAGCAGCGTGCGCGGTCGCGGCGATGTGGCGCAGCCTACTCATGAGGAAGAACCCCTCTATGGTTCGAAACTAGTAGAGAATTTCTCAGTATATTGACGTGAGTAACCCGCGATTTTTAGTTAATTTAGTATGTATCATGATAGTTATTATAAAAACATATTTTTGTTTTGATAATATTAAGCCTTGTCTTTGATTTCAATAGAATTATATACCGAGTATTTTGAATAAACAGTCATTTTTAGTTAATTTTATACCAATCAATTTTCGTGTAATTTTTACTTAGTAATCTTCAGATGTCGTTGTGGCCTGGAGAATTTAAGACACCCGCTTCTCATGCATAAAGTGCAGGTTCGAAACCTGCCAACGGCAAAGTATCACTGTGACTTTTTCCGAGTTATGTGTACTTTCTAAGATTATTCAGACACCACTGACGAATGGTGAAGGAATACATCGTAAGGAAACCCTAGTCTTATAATATCTAATTATAAGTCTGAAATCGCTAACTGCGGGTTAGCGATTTCGCATTAAGCAAGCATGGTGATTAATGCCGCATGTGAGAAGAGGCTTTGTTCAGCAGTGGGCATTAATAAGCTGTTGATGTATGTACATACATACATAACTTCACGCTTGTCTCCCATGAGGGTAGGCAGAGACTAGGGAACGCCAATTACTACGATTACTACATACCTCTTTTGTTTCATCAACAGTCATCAATCTTTTTATGCATGCTCGTCGGTTAAGGGTACTTTTAATTGGACCCTTCTTTAATATATCGCCAATCTGGACACTATATGTCCGTCTAGGGCGCCCTCTACCGACGGCCCCCTTCATACCCGTTCTGTATACTTCTTTCGTTACTTTACTTTCATCCAACCTTTCTACATGTCCAAACCAGCGTAACATTCCCTTTTCAATCCTTGACACTACATCATCTTTCAATCCACATTTTTTTGTAATATCACTATTTTTCACTCGATCAGTCAATTTTAGTCCACAAATACTTTTCAGGGCTCTCATTTCCACCGCATTAATCCTGCTTTGATGCTTCTTCTGCCACAAATCTCTTCTGCTTACTAAACAGATTTTTTTGTTAGTTGTTTTCTAGATGGAAAAGTAACTACTGGCTACACTCAAGTTTCAATTGCCAAACATTATTTTTTATCAAACTTACAAAACCGTCCTTGTTGGTCTACAGACCTTTACCAAATACCCTTACTCAAGGACACAGTAACGTTCCAAAAGTACATTTTTAAATTCGTCTGGCAGTGGCAAAGATTAGCGCGCTCATCCAAACAGTCTTTAGCTTTATTATATTTGGTTTAGATAAACCGCAATCTCTACTATTTGTTCAGTATTTTTACTGTTTTGAAGATATTTTTTGTACTATCTGTATTACAAAAGCACTTACTGTTATCTTTTTAAGCAATTAAGCCTGAAAAGCCCTGATTACTTTGTTAGCCCAGTCTGAAGTGTGAATGAAATAATATTTAACGGGGAAATAGAAATGGTGGATAGGATATAAAATTGGTAAAATTGTCGAAGATTCTCCGTATTGTGATGTATATCGTAAATAGAAAATTCTGATTGGTTTTGGATGCGACTGACGAGTTTATCGTTCAGTTGGAAAACTAACTGTCCAGTGTTCGCTGCTGGACTGAAAGGCGAGAGGCTTTTGTGGACGTCATCTAGCTAATTATATTTTTTTGCAACAATCAAATTTGTTATTTTTTCTTTTTTTTTTAATAGAACGTTGTCCCACTATAGGATTTTCTCCTGTATCGTGGGTGCGTTTACAAACATACAAGTTCACATACACATGACAACCAGTCCCGAAACAACAATTTGTAAAACACACAAAGAGTGCTCCGTGCGGGAATCGAACCTGCAATACGTTGCGCGGCAACCGGGTTCCCAACCACCACAACAAACGTGCCGTTAAATGTTATAGATTCGCTTTAACTTGCTTGTTAGCTGCGTTGAATTTATTGTCAAAATTCATGCTTTCGCAGAAATAAGTTTGATCTAGATAAATAATGTGCATTGCGTGTAGAATGGAAAAATTATAAGGCTGAACAAACTCCTAGGTTCAAACACCATGACCTAAGCCCACCGTGGTCTGATGGGGCGAGAGATAATATTTATGAGTGACGTCATATTGACGAGCATTTATTATCTGGGTTAAATAGCTGCAAGGACAGTTATGGATGAGGTACTTACCTACTTTTTATTGAAAAGCCCTGCAAACTATTACATTCCCGCCCGAAGTTAATACCCGATTTGAATCAAATCTTTGGGAATCGAATTTTGACATCACTTATTGTACAGATTTTCTGTCATAAAAGTAAATCGATTTAGAAATCTGTGATTAAAATCGGTGACTAATTACGATCGCAAAATAACATTAATATAATAGCTACTGCTAATCTATTTCATAGTTTTAAGTACATAAACTAACATATAATACTATTTTGCGACTATTAATATATACAACTTAAAATATAAAAAAAAATAATTTAAAACTAAAATAAAAAGCCACCAGTAACGGGAGAAATCCAAGCTACCGGTGGTCAGGGCTCCAGAGAAAGGAATTTCCGGACAGTACGCGCCGTGTCCAGAAGTACTGCTTTCTGCATCAGGCCCTTGACCCAACCATCTAACGCTAGCCTACTCAGATGTTGGTCGAGGCTTTTAGAAATGAGGCCATGTTTTTTATTCATCAATATAAATAATTGATTGAGGAGATACATAACATCACAGTAGGCAGAAGTAACACCCACTTTTCAATATTTATGTTATGAGTCCCATGTAATAGGGAGTGAGCCTATTGCCATATACCGGGCACATTTCCAGACTCCGTGTAACTATTGAGATTTTTTTTAAAACCCAGTAATACTTTGCCCGAACCCGAGACCCCTTGCCCGGCAGTCGCACTTGCGACCAACGAGGCAGGAGATAATCCAATGGATTTTCTTTTCAATCTTTTGTTACCACGGTTGTGACTTTCCTAAATCCGAGTTTTTTCGAAATTTTCGAAACCCTTACAGATACCATAAAATCTGCAAGTTTTCTTGAATTCACCTCTAGCTTCCCTGTCCCGTGTCCTTCAAACTTCCATCATTCATTGCACTGGGTATCCCATCCGTTTCTCAAACCGGTTAAACTCCATGGAGTTCCAGTAACCCTTTTTGTTTCTGCGCATTTGTAGGCCACCATGTTTTACCGTTAATGGCTTTAAGAAAGTCAGTTTGTTGTATATTATGTTTATGTTTAAGTTTATAGTTTGTTACTGGTTTTTCAAAATATTGTTGTAAGTGTAATAGTCAAGGGACAGTTGTGGCGTTTGGCTCCTAGGTATGATTCTGGATTTTTAATTTTTCAGTTTTTTTATGGGTTAAACCGGTAAATGAGCAGACGCATCACCTGATGGTAAGCAATTGGCGTGACCCACATCGCAAGCTTTGTTTCACGTCGTTTTTCTGTAAGGCCGTGGCATCACTCCGAACAAACCGGCTCATTCGTGCCGAAGCATGGCTCTCCCACACTTGAATAAATGAAGGTTGGAATTGTGCCAGGCGTTCAACATAAAAATTGTTTCCATGCTATAATGTAGCTAACAATGATATCATTGACAAATAATATGTAATATTATCATGGAGATATTTTAATTACGACTTAGGTATTGTAAAATTTTCTTATAGGCAGACCTCGGATCGATAAATAGACCTGTGTATGATTGTGAATGAAATGATCGTATGATTGTTTATGTGGATATAGTAACGAGTCCATGAACAGTTTATTATATTGTTTTCATGTATATTTTCCTGTTCCATCAGCCATCTTATTGCAATCTTGTAAAGTAAACGGGGTCGGCCTTGCGGTCTGCCCCGGTGCATCGAAACATAATACTGTGATGTCATGGCTCCGACAGGGAGTTTACCTGAGTAATAAATAATTTTATTGGAAATAAATAGGTTAATAAAATAGGTTTTAGTATTTATGTGATTCCTTTATTGTTAGCCAGATTATTTTGTATGCTCGAAAGAATAGAGACAGTACTATTGTTATACTAAAATGTATGTTTTTTATCGAAGCCGAATTATTGTTTGTAAGTAACTGTCGGCTCAGTAGCCAACCAATGGTCTCTGTACTAGAGAAGCAGAAGGAAGAAACGCACGCTAAAAAACAAATGACATGTACAGATTATAGTGTTAGTTTATAAATACTAATGGGTAAATATCACAGATATAATAAAACCGATATAGTAACCGATGCCATGAATTCTACAGTTTTTGTTTTGGCTTATATATCTGCACAAGACTGTATTTTATCGTTTGTTGTAAGATCGCGGGTGACAACAGACTAACTCGCGGTGACGGTCATATTTTCCTACATTGAGCCGAACGCTCAAGTGCGAGCGTAACCGACATGCCCCCTTGCCACTTCTCCTTTTTAAATATTTCTGTGGTAAATATTAATGTCTTAAATCTGCGGTAAAATGGGACCAGTTCAGCATGTGCAAGACCAGGGCCTTGCACTAGTATTCTACTGGCCCCGGCCCCTGTGATTTGTTGACGAACAAGCCACCAATGGCAGTGAGAGTGATGGTGTCAATCACTGTAATTTCGGATAGTAAATTTTATTAATTTATTTAATGCATTAACAACTACCATTACAGATTACGGATACATTCCAATACGATAGTGTAGCAATCAGTCTTACCGCATATTTTAGTAATTACTTATTACCTAATTATAATTAAATTGAAACTTAACACTTATACATACCTATATACTAATACAATAAAGTTTCCCATGCAAATTTAAATGTTTTACATTTCTAACTATTATTGAGCAACTCAATCATAAAAACCAAATTCTCAAGTATCTAACACTTAAATAACAGATTAAATACTCACAACGAATCATAAACGATATTTTACTTAATACCTATTAAGTACTTACTTGCTAAAATAAACTATTCATGTAATTTATGTTAATTACTTGCTTATAAGGTTTTTTAATGTAATCGAGAGCTATTCTTTGGTTTCGGGAATTTAATTTAAGAAAATGGGAAATTAATAGAAAAACTATTAAATACAAACTTTACACTATACATTTGTTAATGGGTTGCATTAAACTTTACTTACGTTTATGGTTACCCACAAATGTATAGTTCACACAGATGACGACACATGCTCCAAACCTGTTGTGAAGTAGGTCTAAGATTTCTATGATGGTGGCAGATATACCTACAAAAATTATGGTACGAAATGTAAAAGTAGAATAAGCATAATCCTGTGTTGGCATGACTTGTGTTTTTCCTATAGGTATGGCAAAAAATATTTATGCAATGAATATGAACAACAAAATTCTCCTAGAACCGGAAAATAAAATAAAACTAGGCTGAGTGAGTTCCGTGACTGTTTTTTTTTATGGCATAAGCCGGTAAACGAGCAGACGGATCACCTGATGGTAAGCAATCGGCATCGCCCATGGACACCTGGAACGCCAGAGGGGTTACAAGTGCGTTACCGGCCTTTTGGGGAATTAGGAGTTTGAGGATTGTTGGGGATTAAGGAATTGGGGAGATTGGGGAAGCGGAGGGTAATTGGGCCTCCGGTAACCTCACTCACACGACGAAACACAAGGCAAGCGTTGCTTCACGTTGGTTTTCTGTGAGGCCGTGGTATCACTCCGGTCGAGCTGACCCATTCGTGCCGAAGTATGGCTCTCCAACACTCAAAATGCCACCCGGCATTAAGTATGCCATCGTATGTTATACAGGAGAGTAAATAAATGAATTAAAGTAACAATTTTGAGGTTCCCAAAGGAATTTCTTAACACAAATCTAATGTTTAGTTACTAAAACATTCCTATCATCAATAGACATTATGAAAATTTTCACAATAATAATTAAGATGTCATCAGAAATTAGGCATGAACGTGACTTAGCATTTCTTTATATGTTGCATCTTAGTCCTGACTCAGTCGTGACAAAGTTGATAAAGGAAATAACGTCTCATGATTCCTATGTTGATCACCTAATCACTGGTTGTAACGATGAGTCCACATTACTTACCAAAAATGTCTATGTTGATGACCTAATCAGTGCCTATGTAGAATAGAATCAGGCGAACCGAAGTCCAGTACATTTTTTTATGACGGGGGAGTCTTTCAAAAGGCGCCTAGGTTATTGTGGATAAAAGGACTATTGAATGTGGGAGTTTTACCTAACTGGTCTAAATAGATCAACCAATAAATACAGCTTGTCATCATGACCTCACATCACTAAAAAAATAAGTCCCTAAACCCGTTTTATTCTTAAGGAAAATCTAAAATATTGATATGCGTATTATTATGTAAAGTTTTGTTTAAATACTATACATACCTTTACCTATTAATTTTATCTATAACTATTGTAGGTAAATTGGGCAATAACAAATTGGTTTACATTTAAATAGTTTCAAAAGCTTACAGATCGTTCTATTTGCATGTACCGTCATAGTGGAAAGCAATTTGAAGCGCCTGGCACTCCGTTCATAGCAATCTGCGAACGGACGGCGCTGTTTCACGCTGCTTTCTAGTTTGTTAAGGCGCTAAAATGTATCTAGAAGCACCATTTATTACTTGCGGAAATTTTATTTTTATTTTAACTTGTTTCGTAAAGGGTTGGTAAATAAAAAGCTATATTTTTAATGTGATAGTTTTTCTTTTGTAGGTCGGGTGACAGGTTTAAGTATCTTTCTTACGTTTTCACCAACCACCTCTTAACTAAAAGTTACTTAACGTGACATAACCTAAACTAAAATAACTCCTTACTTGTATGTACTGTTAGGTGTCATTTATAGGTTGGTGAAAACCAAAATGTCGTGTAAAATCAATATCTTAGGCTAGGAGTTCCTCTAAATTTAACAGCTTGGTGATTATTATAGCATAGAATCTAGAATTTAGTACCTCAGTGTACATACCAATATATTCACTCATATATTGCAGTAGCAATAGATACACTCTTTCTACAAGGAAAGAAAGAAAGAAAAAAAGAAATAACTTTATTTCACGCCAAAAACAAGTGACATGTACCTACAGATGTGTTATTCTATGAAGTAGTAGGATACATGTTCATGTCCCAAGTCTGCGATGAAATGGAACCAGTTCAGCATGTGCAAGACAGGGCCTTGCGCTGGTATTCTACTGGCACATGACACATTGACTTTAAACCACTAGCCACATTTGAAGCAATAAAAAAAAGAATTTACATCATTTACATAAACTGTATCGCCTGATATCTGATTTAACGATAAACTAGAATTCATGAAAGAACTAGATAAAACTAAATAGAAAATTGTGGTAGATCTCGATACCATTCGTAAGTCTGGCACTGCAGACTAGTTTACAGCACTTTTATCGACACTTTTCTACGTTTTATGATTCTTTGCTGTGTGGTTTATAGTGTTCAAAGGTGCTAACAGATCAAGTATTGATGGCACTTGTAGTTTTGTGGCTAATAAAGACGAATTTACTGCGAGAAATAAATTTACAATCAGATGCGATCGTGTTGTGAAGAGCTGAGTCGCAAAAGTCAGCAGTTTACATCAGAATTGAGCTATCTTTGTTTTATAATGCCGCCATCAACTGCACAGCTCTCGTCAGGCTGTATGAGCCATTTGATTGACGTGTGCTTAATATTCTTAGTTTTAATTTTTATTTTACTGCAAAATATTAGTAGCCTGATAGGAATAATGTTGATGGCACGGTTGGTGTAGTGATTGGGCAAACGGCTGCCGCGCAACGTATCGCGGGCTCGATCCCCGCACGGAGCAACTCTATGTGTGATCCATAAATTGTTGTTCCGGGTCTGGGTGTAATGTGTATGTGAACTTGTATGTTTTTAAACCCACCCACGATATAGGAGAAAAACCTAATGTGGGGTAAGATTTTTTGAAGAAAAAAAATGTCGATAAAAAATAATATTTCCACATCAACATGAATAGTCGGTGACAGTCTATACCTGTAACTATGGGACACCTCTCATTAGAGGGTCTGTCACTTCACAACTTCACACTTGCCAGTCTAGAAAGTAAGAAAGAAAAACCATTTATTTTTGCGCAGAACACACATAATTAAAAATAAAAATAAAATTAAATAAAAGCTAAAAAATGAAAAATGAAGTCTTGTCCATGGTCCACAGACTTATTATTTTACTGAAACCATATCTAATATTATCTGTGGACCATAGTCAAGGAACAACCTACTTACTTCATATCTAGTATCTAGTCTCTCCATTCAGTCGACTCTCATCACACTCGCGGGGAGATTAGGAATGGTGACAAAGGTATCTACCACAATTACATTGTTGTTGTTTACTTGTTGTTTTAATGCGCTAAGCCGGTAAACGAGCAGAAGGATCACCTGATGATAAGTAATCGGCGCAACCCATGGACACCTGAAACACCACAGCCGTTACAAGTCTGTTACCGGCCTTTTGAAAATTGGGAATTTGTGGATTGAGGAGAATTCGGGGTTTGGAGAATTTATAGGTATTTAGGCCTCCGGTAACCTCATTCACACAACGAATATGTATAGTTAATTCAACATCGGTCATTTTCCAGTCATCACATTAAAAAAGTTACCAAGCTTTATATTGATGGCAAACATGTGTAGGACCTAAAGGTCTTGTTGACAGACGCGACATCGCTTTACAAAGTATGAAGGAGTTTCTGAGTACAACGAAAAGAGTATCCATTGTGTACCGGGAATATGGGAACCGACATAAAGTTTGAACTCCGGTACTGGAATTTCAATGGCGTGGAATTGTATGATCCCTAAGCTAATACGTTTTTGACAACTTCTAAATAGATATTTGCTAAGATTATATTGTGTTTTGGGTAAAACTTTTGAAAAAAAATTATTTATTTATTTATTTAAAAAGCTTTATGCACACAAACAAGCACATGGGTGGACTTAATGCCGCAGGCATTTTCTACCAGTCTGACCCTTGGGTGATGCAGAGAAAGTAATCAGCGGGTGCAAGAACATACTTTGAATTTAACTGTTTGAAAGAACATATATATAATTCGGCAATATACACAATATATATATATATATAGTACAACGTAACTAAATATAATACATAACTAAAAATATTGCTGTTGTCTTCAAAAATTCTCAGTAGTAGCACGGAGTCTGGATTTGTGCCCGGTATATGGTAACAGGCTCACCTCCTATTACATAGGACTCACAACATAAATAGTGGAAAGTGGGTACATTGTACAGTGGTATTAAATGCTATAATGAGCACCTTTGGATACCCCTTCGGGGATATAAAGGTGTGGTATTTAGATTTATTAAAGTCCCGTTTATAAACCAATCAAGCAATAAAAAAATCATACAATTCAATATCAGAATCTGTTATCTACATATTATGATACTTCTAGAAAACTTTAATTCATTGATCAGGTGCAACAATTTAAGCATTCAAAGGCTTATTCACTGTTAAAGGTTTTATAAAACATTCTGTTCCTAGATCTAGCAGATCCAATAGGTACAGTTAGCATTTCTATTTGATTAGACTTGCCACTAAAACGGATTTTATGTTCTAGCTCCCTTCTTTACGATTGGTCTTTTTACTACCTGAAGATTGTTTTGGCCTCCATTATTGTTATTGGGTAGTCAGCCAGCAATTTAATCTCAACAGCCGTTGAGATCAAATTTTCTTGAACAATGTCTTATAGTTCTCGTTGCTGTGGTTATGTGAGTTAGTTAATTATGAAGTAGGTATCTTATACTATTATACCTCTATAAAGCGGAAGAGTTTGTTTTTTTATTTGTTTGTTTGAACGCGCTAATCTCCGTAACTACAATTTTGATTTGAATAATTCTTTTTGTGTTGGATAGCGCATTTATCGAGGAAGGCTATAGGCTATAAAACATCACGCTACGACCAATTGGAGCTGAGCAGAGCGTGTGAAACCGCGCGAAGTTAGCTAGTAATTCAATAAAGCCTAAGGTTAATGCTTAGGGTAACAGTCCAAGTTGCGTCATTTGACGAATGCATGCATCCTTTACAAACAACAGGCTACCTACAAATGACAAAGCCTTGCTTAGAAACAATGGAAACTGTTGACGAAGCGGCAACGTTAATTTCGGCTATAATTTTTAACGCAACGTCGACAGTAGGCTTTTCTAAGGAAATCGAAGCCATTTTCTAATACACACTGTGGAATCTGTTTCGTTTTCGTTCCGAAGTAAAATGTGTTTAGGTAATAAAATTGTTTTACAAAGAAATTAAAACAAATAATAACTAGTGAACCATTGCAACAAGCAAGCTTCGACAGCGCATACGAACTCATAGGACCTGATACTATTAAAACATTAAGCTATGTAATTCTCGAAAAAGTAATTCTCTTCGGGTGGCGCATACGATGCAAATAGTGCCTACTAGTATTTCATGGGCGTATTTTCATAATTTCTTTATACTATACAAACGACATCTTTATTTTTTTTCTGTATACATTGAAACTACTTCTTATGGCAAGTTGCATTGCCGCGAGATGAAAACGAAATAGATTTCACCATGTATTGCTTTATTTTATTTCTAAAACATCAAAACTTTCTGTTTAGTAGTACAATGTCTCCATAACTAGTTCTATCTCTTACAGACGCAAATAAATCTCAAAGTCAACAAATAAACCTCAGCCTAGTTCTTCGATGAACAACCACGAGGCTACGGTATCAGTTACGAAACGACTTCCAGGATAATATCAAAACCGTTCTATTTATGTTTGTCAGTTTAATATTATGAACGATGTGAAAACAACCGGTATTTGAAACTAAAGCTGCACGTAAATACGATGTTGCAATGTCGGAGTCCTGGCCGTGCCTTCAGCCCGAAAACTGATGGCGGTTCATCGTCTTATATTATTGAGTTTTGGGGGTAACTCACTGATGGACAGAATGGCCAACAACTGTTTTGTTTTGTATACATTTATCTGTTGAGTTATTAATAAAATTGCAGATACAGATGGATCTGCTGAAGATGATGAGATCATCGTCATCATGTCAGTCACAAAATGTACATAGGCCTCCTTCAATAACTTCCTTATCGGCAGGTTAGAAGACACCTGCATAAACATCCATTTAACTTTAAGTACTAAAGACTTATAATAAACATATCGCTGCTGCGTGGTCTCTCTTAATGTGTAGTCTCTTAATCGACTCTAATGACACTTGAGGGAGGGGAAAGAAAAGGAATAGTGAAAAATGCATATCTTCTTTACCGCCACCACATGGATACGTTAATTTTAAATAAAAAAAAAAACTTTTTTTCCAAAAACTCAATAATTACTACCGTGAGACATACTAAATTAACTAAAAATCGCGGATTACTCACGTGAGTAAGTTTCACGTGAAAATACTGAGAAAAACTCTACTAGTTTCAAACCACAGAGGGGTTCTTCCTGACTTGACTGACCTACTGGTTGGAAGCTTTTCTTAGTACTTTCACGTGAGTAACTTACGATTTTAGTTAAAAATTACTTAGTTCTTGCTTAACATTCTCAGAACCCATGTGTCAGCTAAAAGTAACAGACATTTGTATTGATGAGTGAGCATGGCGCAAAATCCAATGTTTTGATATCAGGCCATTGAATAACTTCACTAGAACTGAAAATACATTGGACCACGAAAGAGGATATTTATGCCATACTTTTCCATGGCACATTTCGTTTTCAATTTTGGTTTGGTGGTAAATGTGTTTTATATACTTTTGCAAATGATATTGATGTTTGTTACCTGGTTTTGACTTTGAAATTGTCATGTTTGTGGTTTTTGCAGAGGTTAGTAAGATTTTCTCTGTATTGTAAGACTATTAAATGGTATTTATAACTATTAAGTCATTTATCTTGTTCTTAGTGTAAATCTGCAGAAGGAGTAATGCTGTTCTTTGCCTTTTTATTCTGTCTATCATGGTGGTGGGTTTTGAGTAGTAAAACAATGTTGAGGCTTCGTTTACTCTTGTAAACTTAATTTAAAAAGCATTCACTTTACAAATTCTCACAAAATAAGCTTCTTCTACAAATACAAAATACCCACACATAATTAATCCGCTTAAACAGTTCTCCATTCATCCGTAACTTGAACGTTTGCAAAGGACTTCCGAATCGAGGTTATTAAAAACCCTATTCCAGTGGGAAAGGCCTTAATGACATAACACGGGGAGCTCATATTAAATTCCCTCAGATAACGTTGTCCAGTTCTCTACAAACCAATCGGGCCACGAATGGCAATCTCTGGCGATGCCGTTTAAATTAAAACGATCGCCGATTGAATCGATACGACTGTTAGGAATCTGTCCACAGTGGAGTGTATAAATTACTGATGGTTTGATTGCTATTATTTTCTCTTTTTGACTTAATGTTCTGCTCTAAGCCATTCTATACAATAAAAAGCGATAAAGTAGAATATAATTGTCGCCATCTCTATTCTTTCTATGGCTGTAGTAAAAGCCGACAAATTGACTTATTTGACGGATATCAGACAGTGCGCTCTAATTTTTGAGTCCATCTGTTAAATGTCGAGATGATCACAAAACCTACTTTGAAGTATAGAAAGCCTATAATCCATTTGTGAACTTTTAGTGACAGAACGCACAATTTGGTAGCAAGACCAAAACAAAAAATAAATCAGATTTGACAAATCTTTTCCTCAACATTAGACAGCTATGCAACCGTTTACTTTTATTCAGTAAGACACTTTTCCTCACTGTCTCCAAGTAGCCCTAGAGACTGAGACGCCATAAACAAATTACAGACGACTCCTAACCGTTGTGGATTGGTCCCTAGCGAGGGGAACATGCGACCCTTTGCATTTCAAATAAGGATTCCTTGTGACTGGTTGTTTTTGGGCGGTTTTTGTACACGCCTAGTCTCCGTCGAATCTATGTAGTATTTGGTGTATGCAAAGTGGGTGAAACGTTTAGTTTTAATTAGGAACTGAATTAAAATGTGAAATTTTTAATATGTTATTTGTTAACGTGTTGGTGTTAATATACAAAAAATATTTGTTCTGAGGTCTTAATACGAGTTCGTTTTACGTTTAAAGGAATCGTAACGAGGTGCTCTAATTGGTTGGATCATTGGACCTGGCCAATGAGAGCGCTGAACGCGTACTCGCATCGATTACTTTATACGTAAAACGAACTTGTGCTATGGCCTGTGACTCGATATATATTTTTTATTTTTTTTTATTTGGTTATTTAATCAATAACCGACTAATCGTATTAAAACTTTACTTTAAAAGATATGTCGCAATGAACTATGTATATTAATACGTCTAAGAACGTCCAAAACATTCTGCCAATTACTTGACCATAACATAACATTTCGCCTTTTAACAGTAGGCAGAGGTGCACTACACAATACTACACTGTACAATGTGACACCCATTTTTCACTATTTATGTCATGACTCCCATGTAATAGGGGGTGAGCCTTTTCCGATATCCCGGGCACAATTATAGACTCCGTGCTACAACTGAGAATTTATTAAAAACCTAGTAGTATTGCCTGACCCGGGAATCAAACCCGAGACCTCTTGCCCGGCAGTCGTACTTGCGACCACTCGGTCAACGAGTCGCACAAACACACAGTCAGGCTTCAAAAATGTCGTAAAGTTTCTGTCAATTACTTGACCACTCCTAACATATAACATGTCCTTTAGGGAAGATACAAGGCATGGTGTTATATCATTTACAACACATGATATTTAAGCCACTAACTAGTTTTACAACCACAGTTTGCCCACTAGCTAATTCTGTTCCTTCATGCGGTCAGACGTAGTAAGGGGCCTGTTTGTCTCGTTCCTCCGTCCTCTGTCCTCCGTCCGCCGTTCCTCGTTTAACATAAACTATTGTGTTCCTGGAAACAACTGTCTGCATCAGAATTGGATTCGTGTTGATTTCGTGTCTATATGTTGTCGGTTTTCGGAGTCTTGCGATTATTGGTTTCCATTCGTGTAGTTATAGCACAATTGACAATGGATATTTAATATTAGAAACTGATTCGTAACTAAATTCTGATTTAGGTAACATAGCAGATAAGTTCAACGTTTTATTCTTGTACAAGTGTGTAAATTGAATAATTAAAGGTTTAACCAACTATACTATACTAAGCTGTCAAACGAAACGCAATATCATTACGTCAATACCACATGATGATATTTTGTTAAGGCCGTACTTCCCAGTCGCATTCAAGTTGCATAAGGCAGCTACGCAAACCTGTTAATTCCATTCACAACCCAAGTCCCAAACACTCAACCAAACAAAAAAAATATAATATTTTATAATAATTTTTCGTACATCTGAAATAGCCCACGTGAAAAATTGCCAGGCGAAAATTTCGGCAAGAGTTAACCAATTCCACCTTGTTATACTGCTGGTAGCTAACTACTCTGTGGTTAGACTGGACTAATTAAATTGCACTGTGACTTTGACAGCTGTCGGCGACAGTACTTTATAGACCAGGAGCTTGCCTACGTTAATATTACCTTACTAGTGTCTATTAAACTGTCAAACACCAAGCGGTCACCGGTGACCGCGACCTATTGTTCTTTAATTGTGTCTATAAAACCGGTACTCGACGAGTTAATGCTACTTAGTCTAAAATTTTTACTTAATTGGTTTGCAGATAACCGGATTCTTCACTTCGGGTTGGTAGAGTAAAATATTTTTAGTTTTTAAAATTTTTAATACTGAAAATATTGGTATAGAATAATTAATGTTTAAATCTGTATACTCTTTGTAAAATAGCAGACTAAACGAAGTAACGAACTTAATAATATTAGTTCAACAAATCATAGAACTAAATTCAATTAAAACTATTCTACAAATTATCGATAAACCCTCCAAGTATAAGTTTGAAATATCTTAATACGAGAATCGATTAACTTATTTAAAATGCATTGAAATTGCTATTCATAGCATCGAGAGAATTTAATTCGATTGCATATTAATTTGTCCATTGTCGAGTTTTATTTCATTGGAAACCAATAGGATTGGGATTACTAGAAAATTGTTTTATTATTCTATTATTGTTACAAAATTATGACAATAATTTGATAATATAACCGATTGAACCGTAAATGAAACATTATTAGTAGTTGAACTAGTGATTGTGTTTGAATTTGGCTGTAATTAAGGTTTTAGTGATTTACGATATTATGTATAAATTATTATGTTTTCGGCTTACTCATGTAGTAATTCGACGAGGAACTCGACTAGTTTCAAGCCATACTAGAGGCTCATATTCATGAGCAGCATTTCGCGACCCGCGACGCAGCGACTGTCGCGCTGCTACTGGCTACTCGAGTCGGCGGGCCCAGCGCGCCCTCTGCCGTGATTCACGCGCACTTTCTTCCATTCGTGGTATCGGCGACGGCGGCGCGCGTGGCACTGTTGAATTTATTTATTAACTCAATTTGTGTTGTCGGCGTGCAAACTTCAACGTTTTTGTATCATATGATCTAATTTTGGCATACCCAGGTTAAAGTATAATTTAATTTGAATGTGGATGGTACCAGCGCTGCTAAAAATCAGCCATTATAAGAACACAAGCGAGTACCATATTAACATAACATAACATCACAACAATGTCGTGGTGGCCCGAAGGTTTAAGACGCCCGCTTCTCACGCATGAGGGTGCAGGTTCGAAACCTACCAACGGCAAGTACCAATGTGACTTTTTCCGAGTTATATGTACTTTCTAAGATTATTTAGACACCACTGACAAACAGTGAAGGAATAACATCGTGAGGAAACCTGGACTTATAATTTCTAATTATAAGTTTGAAATCGCCAACCCGCATTGAGCAAGCGTGGTGATTAATGCTCAAACCTTCTCCGTGTGAGAAGAGGCTTTGCTTAGCAGTGGGCATTTATAGGCTGTTGATGAAGATGATTGATGATGATAATGAGAAATATCGGAATAGTAATGAAACAACGACTTAGCTACAAGGCGTATATTCGCAGACTGGCTGCCGCACACATACAATAATTAATGTTATCAAAGTACCCCACAATTGACCGACATCACACCTCCACCGCTAATCTAGAATTAAATCTCTTATTAACTAATTTACAAGAGTCGATAACTTAACTAAGTATTCTTAGGCTAACTTAACTAGGCATTCTTATGAACTAACTTATTCTACTCTAAATCTATCTACCGGTTTCCGTGTCCGCCTGGAATAACGACTCACCGGTGGCACAGATGGCGATGGTAGTTTAGGTGAGGAGTGTTCAGAAGGAACACCTTCTTGTTCGCCCTGGTTAGTATTTACAGTCTCTGTTTCTGGCAGAGTTACTTCCTCTGAACCCTTGCTTAAAGGCTCGACAACATTCCCTTCACCCCGCTGACTCTCATCATCTCCTCCCGGACAGGTAACATCGGAAAATCGGGATCTACGACGCATTTGATCAATGTGTCTTTTGTAAGTTTGACCGCTATCCGCCACTACTGAATACCTACGTAAACTGTCCACCCCGCGTACAGTGCCTTTTACCCATTTATCACCAGAGCCGTACTCCCGTGCCCAAATTGAGTCCCCCTCTGTAAATTTACGAGGAGTTCCACCCGCGTATTCTACTTGACGCGCCTGTGCTTCTCGTACTCTGTTTTCAATGACACGATCACTACGCAACAGATCTAGTCTCGACCGTAACGTCCGTCTCTGTAAAAGCATGGCTGGGGTTTCCCCGGTGGTACCGTGCGCTGTATTGCGGTAAGCTAAAAGAAAAGTTTGTAAAGCCGTATCAATATCTGTCTGGTCTCTAAAAGCCTTCTTGATAGCTCGTTTACATAACTTTACTGCGTTCTCTGCTGCCCCGTTTGAGGATGGGTGGTAAGCCGGTGAAAAATACTGTTTTATACCATTATTCTTAAGAAAATTTTTAAATTCAGTACTGGTAAATGGTGGGCCTTGATCCGAAACTAATTCTTCTGGTAGGCCGAATCTGGCGAATGTAGATCTTAATACTTTTATAACCTTAGATGCGTTAGTACCTTTCATCTCAAAAACTTCTATCCACTTTGAAGAAGAATCAATTAAAACGAAAAACGTTAAACCTTTGTACGGACCTAGAAAATCAACGTGTAGCCTCGTCCATGGACGCGTGTGGTAAGGCCACGGCTGTATTGGAGCCCGGTGGGGAGCGTCCGCCTCCGCCGCACAAGTCTCACACTGCTTGCACATCTCCTCCACTGCAGCATCTATGTTAGGCCACCACACGTAGCTACGAGCTAGACTCTTTGTCTTCACTATCCCCATGTGACTACTGTGAAGTTGTTTTAAAACTTTATATTGTAATGAAAGTGGTACGACCATACGGTAACCCCACATTAAGCACCCGCATTCCGTGTATAGTTCATTACGTCTTCTAAAATAGGGTTGAATCAATTCATCTGAACAAGTTGTAGGCCAACCAGATTGGGTATACGTTAAAATTCTACTTAGGACCTTATCACGAGCTGTAGCTTCTTTAACATCTTTGCTGGTAATAGGTAAAAAATCTTCTACAAAATTAACATAAGTGTTATCGTTCCGTACTCCTAAATTATTAACTTCTGTACATGGCAATCGTGACAACGCATCCGCACAGTTCTTACTTGATGACACATACTCAATGTCATAGGAGTAACCTGCCAATAACACCGCCCAGCGTTGTAGTCTGGATGCGGCCATTACCGGGATCCCTGCTTTATTTCCAAAAATGTAAGTTAAAGGCTTATGATCCGTTCGCAATATAAACTTGCGCCCATACAAGTACTGATGAAATTTCCTAATCCCAAAAACAATAGCGAGCGCCTCTCTGTCTATTTGTGAGTAACCGCGCTCGGCTTGCGTCAGCGAGCGCGACGCGTACGCCACCGGCCGCTCGCCGTGCGCGCTCGCGTGCGATATCACCGCGCCTATACCCACGCTGCTTGCATCAGTCGTCAAAATTACAGGCAGCTCCGGTGTATAGTGCATTAAAACGTCACTACTTGCTAATAAATTTTTAACCTTGGTAAACGCATCTTGACACTCTTTACTCCAACTGAACTGAACACCCACTCTAAGCAAGTTATATAGCGGTGCTAGAACTGTACTAACATTCTTCACGAACTTGCCGTAGTACATAACCATTCCAATGAATGCTCTGAGCTCGCTGACATTAGTAGGCGCGGGTGTTTTGATTATGGCTTTAACCTTATCGGGACACGTGTGAACACCATTTTTACTAATGGTGTGCCCTAAATAACTAACTGACTCCGCAAAGAATACACACTTTTCTTTCTTTACCCTCAAGCCGTACTTTTTTAATCGATCAAACACCTGGCATAAATTTCGCAAGTGAGCTTCCTTAGAAGCCCCTGTGATTATGATGTCATCCAAGAAAACACCTACTTGAGGTATATCTTTAAACAGCTGCTCTAATCGTCTTTGAAAAATACCCGGACTCGACGATAGGCCATACACTAGCCTGTTATACATAAATAAACCCTTATGGGTATTTATCACGGTATATTTCTTAGTGTCATCTAGTTCAAATTGTGCGTAGGCCTGTGATAAATCAATTTTACTAAAATGTTCACCACCCCTCAACTGAAGCAGCAGCTCCTCTACCCTAGGCAGCGGATATCGGTCAACTTCTATGACTTATTGATAGTTAATTTGTAATCAGCACAAATCCTAATGTTACCGTCCTTCTTGACGACCGGTACGATCGGAGTCGCCCAGTCCGAGCGCTCCACCGGCGAGAGAATGCCGTCGAGCTGCAGCTGGGTCAGCGCGCGCTCCACCGGTTCACGCAGCGCGTATGCCAAAGGGCGCGCGCGCATGAACACGGGCCGCGCGCCCGGCCGCACGTGAACGCTCACCTTGCCACCGGTGAACCGGCCCAGACCGTCCGCGAACACCTCACAATATTTGGAACTGAAAGCAGACAGGTCGAAAACGTCATCTCTGAACATAGTCACATTATTACACTCGTAATTTACAATAGGTAATTGTATTTTTAATTCGGCCATCCATTGCCGTCCTAAAAGAATGGTTTTCCCATTCTCCACAACAAATAATTCCAACGTCTTGCATGTATCTTTGTACCTTACTGTTGGCGTTATAACTCCTAGTGGTTTGACTGACTCCCCCGTATAATACCTAAGTGTTAGCTGGCAGGGTTTAAGACATAAATCATTAAATAATCTCATGTAACATTCATGGCTTATGCATGAGATAGCACTACCGGTGTCACATTCCATTTTAATGTTTTTACCGCTAACGTTTAATTCTAGATACATGGGTTTACATTCTATAGCAGATAATTTACAAACATCAATAAAAATTACCTCGTCACTCTCCGTACTTTCACTTCCATGATCATCCTTACTTGGATCAATGTCTACGTTGAAGTGTCCTGTTAAATTCGGGCACACGCGTCGCAGATGTCCTGGTCGATTACACACCCTACACACGTAACGCACAAACTTGCACGTGGCTGCGTCGTGACTCGCACCGCACACGTGACACTGCTGCTGCGCACGCTCACCCAGCCGAGCGGGCGCGGGCGCTGCCGATGCGCGCGGCGCTCGCCGCCTCGCAGTCTGCGCAGTGGCCTCCCGCGCCACTCCGCTGACGTCACGCGCACCGCGTGTAGCCGGCGCTGCGCCACTCCGCCGTGATGCCCCCGTTGTCAACATCGCTTGACACGTCACTGATGCTGCCGCCGCCGTCTCGCTGGCCGACCCTCCATGTCCAACCACCTCTGCCGCGTCTTTCTCTGCCGCCTCCATACTAACTGCTAACTTATACGCCTTGCCGAAGTCCAGCTTACTTTCGGCAAATAACCGCTGTCGTATATTTTCATTAGTTATGCCACAACTAACTGATCTCTTAAACTTTCTTCGAGTGAGGAACCGAATTCGCAGGTCTTAGACATTTTTTTCAAAACCGCGGTGTATTCCGATATAGATTCACCCTCTTTTTGTTTTCTGTGTCGAAATTTATAACGTTCGGCCAATTCACTAGGTTTGGGTTGTAGGTGTTTTTCCATAATTTCCGTGATCTGCGTGAATGTTTTGCTTTTAGGCTTCTCCGGCGTACACAAATTAACTAAAAGTTCGTAGGATTCAGCTCCCATCACCGTTATCAATGTCGGTACTTGTAAGTTGTCCGGTATTTTGTTCACTAAGAAATATTGTTCTAAGCGTTCCACGTATAATCTCCAATCGTCATTATGCACTTTGAATTCCGCAATCTTTCCAATCGACATTTTAGCCAGCTAACACTATTTTTCGCGTGTGATTCGATACTGATCGTCGCCACTGAGAAATATCGGAATAGTAATGAAACAACGACTTAGCTACAAGGCGTATATTCGCAGACTGGCTGCCGCACACATACAATAATTAATGTTATCAAAGTACCCCACAATTGACCGACATCACAGATAACATCACAACTTTTATCCCCGAAGGGATAGGGGGTGAGCCTATTACCATATACCGGGCACAATTCCAGACTCCGTGCTATTACTGAACATTTTTTTTAAATTACATACTTTGCCCGACCCGGGATTCGAACCCCAGACCCCCGTCTCGCAGTCGCACTGGCCAATGAAGCAGTCTATAATTAAAAAACTTACACTACCTTATCATCATTTCAAGTAAGCCATCTATTGTGAAGGATATTCACATTAATTATGTCGCTAGCTCCTGGTCTAACCTCTTCAACGGACGGACTAAGTTCAGTGAAGGAAATGCGCTTCAGCGAACACCTTTCATTCCTCGCAGACGACTTTATGCTTTTTGTTAACTATTTCTTGCGTCATACGTCTGTGGGTATTCAATTAAAAATGAGTAAGTCTGATCCGTATTTGACTAATTACATTTTTTTTTTTATTTAGGGTTGTGTTAGTACGACTTCTTCGTTGGCGGAGTTGTCGCAAGTGCGACTGCCGAGCAAGGGGTTTCGGGTTCGATTCCCGGGTCGGGCAAAGTATTACTGGGTTTTTTTAAAAAAATCCAGTAGTAGCACGGAGTCTAGAATTATGCCCGGTATATAGCATTAGGGTCACTCACAATAGTTATTATAAAAACAATAGGCTCACTCTCTATTACATGGGACGTAAATAGTGATAACATGACATAATATTGAAAAGTGGTTAAATAAGGTAAAGGCACCTAATTCCGCGCTGTTTTTAACATAACACGAAAGAACATTATAAATTAAGTATTTATCGGACCTTTGTGTACAATTTTATATTTTTATCAGAAGTGTTAGCTATCAAATTTTTGAAAAATATTTGCAGTTTGTCAGTAGAAGGTTATTGAAGCTGATAAAATAAATAAAAATATAAAAAAGTCCGAGGTACCTTATTCCGATTTAAAAATCGTAATTCCGATGCATTTGGTTCCTAATTCCGAGTATAAAAATAGAAAGGGAACTATGTAGGGAGAATTATACATGATGTTTAAAAGTCAAATCTGTTTATTTTTTATATTATTAAATCAATTCTGTTTTTGTTTATTCTAATTTTATTCTAAACCCTGTTTTTTATTAATATTATTCCTTAATCTTATAAAAATATAAAAATGAATTAACAATATCAAAACACACTCCAATTTTATGTATTTGTATAGATGATTAGTATTCTTTCAGTTACTAAACGCGTATCTACTAAGCACATAAAATAATGAACACTCTGTATTTAAACAGGGTCTTAACTAACTTCGGAATTAGGTTCTCATGTAATCTTATTCCGACGTAAATACATCGGAATTAGGTACTCATGTAACCTTATTCCGACGTAAATACATCGGAATAGCGTTTTATGATGCTAAATCAAAGTTTCTAATTCCGAGTACTAAAAAGTAAAAGATTTTTTAATATTATGCAAATAAAATAATGTATAGTTACAATATGAAAGGAAAACAAATAAAAGTACATACATATAATAACAGAACACTTATAAAACCTAATGTCTTCACTAAAATCTTCTATACAACGTATTAATAAAGTACCTGTCAAACAATTTTTGACCTGCTATAATTAGTAAATGCGACGCCACGGTGTACCTCGGAAATAGATTATTAATGTATGAGTTATTCATTAAGTCAGAACTAACACATTAAAGTTTATAATCATAAAACAGAAACAGAAATTAAAAAAACTAAATGTCTTTAAATTTGTTTTTCCGTGGTATACATCGGCTTTTAGGAACACACTAAATATTTTGCACCTAATGCCGCAGTATTTTAAACACTTATTTTCTTGCTAATTTGCAAATAAAATACTCAAATCTTAAGTGTTTTCGATAAAAAATATTATCCTTTCAATATTTCAACCTAAACGAAAACTCGCGTTGTATAAAATTATTACGTAAAACACTATTTGGCAAATCGTAATACTCACGTGCATAAGGTCCCAAATGTATGAAGTGTGCTTTCGACGCCGCTCCCCGCGGCAAAATGACCGATTATTTTACAGTTTGACCATACTAAACTCTCCTTTGTATAAATAAATATGAACAGATAATTATTAATTCATTATTTTATCATGCAGACCATAAATAACTAGTAAATTGCTTTAAAAAACTGTTTTTCTAAATACATCGGAATATGATGCCATTTTTAGAACCCCTCGGAATAAGGTGCATTTACCTTAGTGAAGAATTGTTATATTGTTCAGTGGAATTAAGTGCCTATTCCTTAGGGAATAAAAGGCGTGATGCTATAATTTTTGGTATGAAACGTACAAGTTTAAGTGTAAGCTATAGCTTATAACAGGGATTAATAACGTTAAACATAATATTTCCGCGTATGAGGGATGATTTTGAAATATGTTACAGGTACAGTATTTATATATTTTTTTCTCCTGTGTCGTAGGTGCGTGCCACCCAGACCCGATACAACCCGAGTTGCTCCGCGCGGGAATCAAACCCGCTACACGTTGCGCGGCAGCCGGTTGCCGAGCCACCGCGCCAACCGTGCCATCATTACTTTTAGTTATTTATGTAATTACTATTAGTTATTTATGCTGTTTCATTTCACAGCATATTACACAAGCCTATTTTCGCTGATTCTCTATTTAACCTAAAGGTTGATTGGGAGAAAATACCATATGACATTAAGAGCGCCTTATGTATTATGTACCTACCTTATTTTTGTGTGCATTAAAGAGTTATTAGAAAATGATTTAAAATACATTTATAATTCTTCTGACACAAGGTTATACAAAAAGATTTTGGTGTTACATACATGTCGCTCGATCGAACCAATAAAACAGTGTAACTGGAGAATTGTTTATTGTGAACCTGATTGGAAAAGAGTAACTTATGGAGTTTATTGCTCGTTCTTCTCCATAGGAATCTACACCTTGGAATGAGCAAATAGATTCACTTTTGAATTTTCATTGTTGACGTTCAAAAGTGCCTTCCTGGTCTAATTGCAATAAATGATTTTGATTTTGATTTTGACTTTGACTTTGAAAGATATTGTTAGGTAGGTGTATATTTTTGGTGTATATTTCGACTGCCTCGTTGGCCGAGTGGTCGCAAATGCGACTGCCGGGCAAGGGGTCTCAGTTTCGATTCCGGTCGGGTCGGGCAAAGTATTACAGGGTTTTTATTAAAAATCTCAGTGGCAGCATGGAGTTCGGCGTTTTGCCCGGTATATGGCAATAGGCTCACCCCCATATGGGACTCATACCATAAATAGTGAAAAGTGAGTGTTACATTGTACAGTGGCATAATTTACACCTCTGCGTACCCCTACGGGGATAAAAGGCTTGATGTTATGTTATGTGTATATATTTGTCTGTATCTGTCGGTGTGTCTGTCTGTCTGTTTGTTTGAACCATAATAACTGATGTTATTCAAGTTATATTTTATCGTGCCTGTTTTGTTACATAACAAAAGTAGTGCGTACTACAGAATAAATAGTAGGTACAAGTATTTAGGGCCTATGTATAAGAAAGAATAATACAATATTCCTTTATGGTTCCACAGAATATTATGTTTATCAGAATTCTACTTCTCATGAATAATCCATACAGATAAATAAAATTTCAGTGTCTGTTTGTAATATTAAAACAACCGCGTTTTACTACATGCATATGAATATACATACGACACACATATACCAAAATATCATTTTTTACAATTTTTGTCTGTTTGTCTGTTGGTGTGTACTGGCTAATCTCTGAAATGGCTGGACCGGTTTTGCAAGACTTATATTGGCATGTAGCTGATGTAGTAAGGAGTATCATAGGCTACTTTTATTTTGGAAAAGTGAAACAAAATAAAAATTAATATGTTCTAAAATTCATATTCTACGCGGACGAAGTCGCTGGCAACAGCTAGCGTATCATGTATTTGGAGTTGTTAGAATAATATTCCGAAATATTATATTTTATTAGTTATTTCTGTTTAGTTTATACAGACGAATATGTCGTAATGAAAATATGAAGTTAAGAAAATTCTAGTTTCATTGTGTTTTTTTGAACATTTATAGTAGATTAAGTACGCTCTATTTACGTAGATATTTTTTATCTACAAATTGTTATTCAAGAGTTGGGTTCCTTAGCATAGACATTTGTCGTAGTTGAATAAAGATTCCTATGTAAGATTTGATACGGGATATGTATATGAAATATTTCAAGTCAAGTCTAAAAAATGTTTATTTCATTAGACCAGGAAGGTACTTCTGAACGTCAATAACAAAAATTTAGAAGTGATGCTCATTCCAAGGTGTAGATTCCTATGGAGAAGAACGAGCAAGAAACTCCATAGGTTTTTCAATCGGGTTTATAATACAATTCTCTAGTTACATAGTTGTGTTGGTTCGATTGTGTGAGAACAATACAACACCTGAATCCAGTCAAAGAGATTGACATGACACGTACCCCAGGACCGCCAAACTCAACCATTTTGTCTTCTAATCGCAGTAGTAACAATCTTTGTTAAAATTGAATCGCTGTACCCATTAAACGCCATGAGAGTCATTGGTGACGGACGTTATCGAAGGATTTTCCTTCAACAGTTTTATGTTTGCAGTCAGACCCTTAAGTGTTTTCCTATCAAACCATTTCGTAAATATTATAATATACTTTTAACCTCATGATAATATTATAACACTAACCTCTCACTATAACAAAAGTTTATAGTTTCAAAGAAAACTCCTTATAGGTGAATACATCAGTTTTTCACCGCAAATAAGAAGCGACGACGCTTTGTATTTCCCCGTAGAGTTTGCCATAATATTTGCGTAAGTTCTTCGTATGAAGTCGATATTTTATGCCCGTGGGGGAAGGAACAATTTTCCGCTTGAATCTTAGAAGAATTTCCTACTTGGTTGCATAATAAGGATATATGCACGAACATTGAGGTGTACGCACCGTCGAATTATGCAAGCAATCTTATTTTTTGAGGAAATAGTTCTTTTTGCTTGAGATTTGTTTGTATTCTAGTTTAAAGGACTCTGAAAAAAGAGGTAGGATATAAGGTAGTTTTCGTCATTGATATTATGGACTATAATGTAAAAGAAAGCGACTTCAGACAGGTATGCATTTGATATTTACAAGGACTAAGAATTGAATCTTGACGGCAGTCTAAAAGTTAAACTTTTACACCTACTAATGTGTCTCTCTGCATCACCCTAAGGTTGACTGTTTGGGCTCGCTGCCATTGCAGCGGTAAGACCCCTCTTTGAGGAGTGGCTTGAGAGACGCTACGGCGTCCTCACCTACCGCCTGACGCAGGTCCTCACCGGACATGGAAGTTTCGGGAGGTACCTGTGTCTGATGAGGCGGGAGGAAACGCCCGGGTGTCATCACTGCGAGGACCGCCCTGAGGACACGGTGGAACACACAGTGGGAGAATGCCCTGCGTGGGCTGAGCACCGCTGTGCCCTCAGGGAAGTGATCGGCGATGGCGACCTCTCGCGTCCGGGCCTAGTGCAGGCCATGATGCGGAGTGAGGGGGACTGGGATGCCGTCTCCTCCTTTTGCGAAGCAGTCATGCTAGCTAAGGAGGAGGCGGGACGCGTGAGGCAGCGAAGCGCTGCCTCCTCGCAACCCAGCCATCGCGAAGGACACACCGGGCGTCGGGGATCGCGGGACGATCTCCGGCCACCGTAAGCGCGGGCCTGCGGACGGCGAGCATGGGTGGCTTCTCGTCCGACCAGAAACAGACCCGAGCGTACGGCGCGTCGCGTTCCGCGCGCGCCTCAAAGAGCCATCAGACCACCACAGATGGGGCCCAATAGGGCCGATGCCGATTCGGAGTCGCGGAGAACCTAACGGGTAACCGGGGCTCCGGCTCGACGTGCAGGAGAAGGAACGGGGGTGGTTTTTAGTCAGTAGAGTCTGACACTCCCTTCCGCCTCACCCAGGCGGGAGCAGTCATTCGATGATTTTCCCCCCTTAAAAAAAAAAAAAAAAAGGTTGACTGTTAGAGAATGACACTAGGCATTAAGTCCGCCATTGTATAGGTACCCATTGTGCAAGAAGTACACTTAAATTTCATAAAATAAAAAGTAATAAGAATGAGCATTGAGAAAGCTAAAACAACCGTTTTCGACAACTAGTCAATAAACCGATAAGGTTGTCTAACGAAGTATAGTTCGGTTGGAGTATTAATGTTATCAGCTTCGCTTGTAGCAGTGGCTTTAAAATTGTTAGTGGGCGCGATGGTGGGAAGATTCTAAGTATTTTGTCACCATCTCACTTGGTGGTAAGAAATGATGTGGCTAATGATGGAGCACACTAACTGCACAAGCAGCATATGTACTCAAAAACACAATCTCCAGTAAAGTATCCTACTCCTTAGCGGTTGTTATTAAAACACTTAAAGCGAGACGCTTCGTGTTTTAAAGGACATAACATAACATAACATCACGCCTTTTATCCTCGAAGGGGTAGGCAGAGGTGCACATTATGCCACTGTACAATGTAACACCCACTTTTCACTATTTGTTATGAGTCCCATGTAATAGGGGGTGAGCCTATTGCCATGTACCGGGCACAATTCCAGACTCCGTGCTAGTACTGAGAATTTTTAAAAGCCCAGTAATACTTTGCCCGACCCGGGAATCGAACCCGAGACCCCTTGCCCGGCAGTCGCACTTGCGACCACTCGGCCAATGAGGCAGTCAATTTTAAAGGAATGTCGACCAAAAAGCAGTTTACCTCGTATGTCTATCACATTCATACTCCAACGTTTCGATACAAAGTGAGCCGAGGTACTAAACTTCATAAATTAATTAATCTTGATTAATCTGTTTAGTTGTGTTAGCTAACGTTTATTGACCATCAGTTTTGCTGACAGTTGCTTGACTTACAACACCAGTTTGACTTCGTTTTGATCCACTTTTGATTGAACTGTTATTATAGCAGAATATTGTGTAAATAAATAAACTGTAAATGGTATTCTAAATACATAGACATTAGCTTTCAATTCCCTTATACTCATAATAAGGGGCCATTAATCTTCATCATAATGTAGTTAAAACATTGTATTATCTTATGAACTATTTCGGTAGTCTATGTATAAGTTTATGCGATGACAGCTACTGTGTTCAAACTATACCTACGTAATATCGAAGGCATACTATTTGATAGTCATAGTATTGACCACGAGGTAGTCATAATCCACTCTTGTGGTTAAAAAACTCTGAACTTCGATACAATTTATTGATAAACTGGCGACCCGTCCCGGCTTCGCACGGGTGCAATATGCATATATTATACATATAAACCTTCCTTAAGAATCACTCTATCTATAAAAAAACGCATCAAAATTTGTTGCTTAGTTTTAGAGATCTAAGCATACATAGGGACAGATAGACGTCGGATAGCGATTTTGTTTTTTTTATGTGATAAGCCGGTAAACGAGCAGACGGATCACCTGATGGTAAGTATGGACACCTGGAACACCAGAGGCGTTACAAGTGCGTTACCGGCCTTTTGTTTGAGATTTGGAATTTAAAGATATCCGTGGTATCACTCCGGTCGAGCCGGCCCATTCATGCCGAAAGCATGGCTCTCCCGCACTTGAAAAACTTGTTTTATACTAGTGTAGTCTAGTGTATTTGTAGTGAATAAAAAAATAAACTTCTTGCGAATCAAGATAAAGCAGAGAGTACAAGGGTAACAGATAGCAGTATCTTAGTTTTAGCTAATATTCAAACAGACCTGTCTATACATCTGAATTTTATATGACATCAGTACCTCACCAGCCCATACCCAAACATGATCTCAGAAAACGATTAGCGATATCGGCCATTTAGTATAAGCATACAACCATTGATGTCAGTAGGGCCACAACCTGTAATAAAACGCTCAGTTTACTTTTACGATTCCCGTTTAAGGCTGTTACTTTGGTATAAGAGGAGCGGAGAGCAAGAAAACCTAAAGGGCACCTTTAGATGTAGCTGTATGAGCCAGTAGTTGCAAAGTGCTTCTCGTGGCGTCCCTGTTTTTTTCTTCTAGTTTTTCCTAATTGGCTGACTGTATTTTTCTCGTGAATAATTAAAAGTTTAACCACTTTCGTTCTTATTTTGGGAGCCCAAACTACTGTTTGATTTAACTGCCCATAACATGACGCCTTTTATCCCCAAAGGGTAGGCAGAGGTTAATATTACGGCACTTAATGCTACTGTACAATTTTACACCCACTTGTCACTATTTATGTTATCAGTCTCATGTAATAGGGGTGAGCCTATTGCTATATACCGGGCACAATTCTAGACTCCGTTCTACTACTACGACCGATCTGACGCCCGACCTGGGAATCGAACCCGCGACCCCTTGTGCGCGGCAGTGGAACTTGCGACCACCCGGCCAACGAGCCCAAACTACTGTTTGATTTAATTGCGCCTTGTTTTATTAATTATGAGAGGACCATTTCTCTCTAGAAATGGTGGCATGAATAAACTGTTGCACTTACGTGACCCACAGTACATTTGTGATGTATTTGGTGTTCAAGGTGAAATTAAGCTTCGGCAATCGCTTATCATCAAAATTAAAATCAAAGTCAACGTCAAAATCATTTATTTCTATTACACCAGAAAGGCACTTTTGAACGTCAACAAAAAATTTATAAGTGAAGCATCAAAAAATCGCTTTGCTTAACTTCGTCTTTTCAGCCTAAAGGGTGGGTCCGCGATGAAAATGAATGGCTTTTTATATTGCCGACTATACTGTTAGAGTATAAATAAAAGTTCAGTTTTAATCAAAATAACTGGTTCACATTTATAACTGATGTTATTTTCGGGGTGATGTTCTTTGAAATGAAAACGAATTTGGTTGTTTTAATGGTCAATGTCTTATAGGTCAAGTCAAAGAAAATAAAATAACCAAATATATTACCTTCTTGTGTAAGGGTATGTCGTGCTGACCCGAAGGTTTACGACGCCCGCTTCTATTGCATGAGGGTGCGAGTTCCTACCTACGGCAAGTACCAATATGACTTTTTCCGAGCTATATGTACTTTCTAAGATTATCTAGACACCACTTACAAACGGTGAAGGAAAACATTGTGAAGGAACCTGGGTTAATAATTTGTATTATAAGTTTGTAATCGCCAACCTTAATTGAGCAAGCGTGATGATTAATGCTCAAAACCTTCTCGTATGAGAAGAGGCTTTGTTTAGCAGTGGGCATTTATTGGCTGTTGATGATGATAACCTTCTTAGGAACATACATGGGCTAAACGAAATATTTGTGAATGAATAGGACTAGTTTAATCTTGTATTGAAATTAGTGTACGGTGGGTACGGTGCCTGGACAAGTGGCTGCCGCGCAACATGTCGCGGGTTCCCGCACAGAACAACTCTTTGTGTGATCCGCAGATTGTTGTTCCGGGTCTGGGTGTGATATGTATGTGAACTTGTATGTTTGTAAACGCACCCACGACACAGGAAAAAATCCTAGTGTGCCAACGAGATAATAAATATTCGATAAATACAAGTCACACAAATACAAGTGTATAAGTAAGTGGAATTTGTAACCTTTACTCCTTTAACTGGTATGGTTAGACTCAGATCTAAATAAGTGACATTTGACAGATACCAAAGAGCAGTGCTATCTGGTAAACCTGAACACCGGCCAAGGCTGGGGTTACTTCAGCAGTGTACTGTCAAAGGCTAGTGAAAATTTGATATTCCGATTATTTGGTAATTATAATTCACCATAATCTCGGCTCCTATAACAATGGCATAAATAATACCCCTGTTCAAAGTTTTTGTACTTACAATAAGTCCTAAGCTTACCCCTTCAGGGAATGTAAGTTAAAGCAATAAAGTTCTCATATTTCTTGAACATTACAATTTTCTTTATAGAAATAACTTTGCAACTTGGCTCCGAAGTAAATAAACCAGTTAGTATGTAGGTACAATTCAAAGTTTCTTATTTCATTTATGTCGTTCATAATTTGTTCGTCTTTGCGAAGAAAAATTATCCCGAGCGCAGAGGGAGCTTCTTAACTGAATCGTGTTTTTAAAAGCAAATGCGTTAAGTAGTGATAGTTATTTCTAATTAATAATTTAAGTGCAGTCTAAATTATGTCGACTTTTGTATAAAAAATCCGGATATTTTTTCCGAAAGTGATAAGTGAACTCGTATAAACGCACGGTTGGTGTGGTGACTGGGCAACGTGTTTCGGGTTCGATTCTCGCACAGAGCAATTCTTTACAGGAGAAAACGCTAGGGTGATGCGACGGTAAAAATGAGATTTAATAAAATTCTTATCTTTGACTTAAAATGTATTATCTCTTGCGAATAACTTAAGTAAGGTAATGTTACAGAAAAGTGGTTTGGTAACATTACAGGTTGCCTTGAAATAGGGTCCCTTTCTACCATAATTTTTAGGAAGCGGCCTCTTTGGTTGGTGGTGATTAGGTATATTAAAACAGTTTCATACAGTCACTAGATTATTAGTGATATTGATAACTAGTCATGCATATATGACAGTTATTTCTACACATAACATACACTCCTTTTATCCCCGTAGTGGTAGGCAGACACGGGCCTGAGGACGGTGAGCACGGGTGACTCGCCGCTAACCAGAACCAAACCCAAGCGTACGGCGCGTCGCGTTCCGCGCGCACGTCAAGGTGCCATCAGACCACTACAGATGGGCCCTAATAGGGCTGATGCCGATACGGAGCCGCGGAAGACTTAACGGGTTACCGAGGCTCTGGCTCGAAGTGCAAGAGTAGGAACGGGGTAGTTTTTAGTCAGTAAGAGTCTGACATTCCCTCTCGTCTAATCCAAGGCGGTAGATGTTATTGGATGATTTTCCACCCTCAAAAAAAGATCTAGGCAGAGGTTATTTCTAATTATATCAATTAGAAATAACTATCATAAACAGTAAGGTTTTTGTTTTAGATAGTTTACATCAAATACGTACGTTATTGCATGAACCTCTAATGGATACACAGACGTGTAAATGGAATGTAGACCATCTTCAGTTTAAACTGTCTTAACACCGCTTGATCTAGGAACTGAACTCAAGGCTTGAGTTAGGAAAGTCATTGGTGTTTGGTCAATGAATCGTCTTTAAGGTGGGATCCCTTTTTTGTTCCCTGAATATAATAGTACAATAGAACAAGTTCTCACATGATCACAACCCACTGATCTCAAGCCTCTGATGTTACGAAGACAGGTCAGGCGTAATAAAGCCATGTCATACAACACCTATGCAGCTAACGTCTATTGCAGATCGCAACATAGGTTAATATGGGCGCATTAGGGCCGCACTAGCGCTCAATTGTGGCATAATTGCCAATATTCCGGCAAGCCTTGTCTCAGCCAACTGTCGTTTACATACATACATTATTAATTGATATTGGTTCATGGAGTATTTGGGGTTATGTATATGAACAATTTTTAGTATTACTACCTTGCATTTGCAGGTCAAGTAGCTCAGGATCCAACTGCTAAGCATATTAACTCTGAATTGTATAAAATTAATCTTTTATTATAGCTCTAAAGTGACTGCCTCGTTGGCCGAGTGGTCGCAAGTTCGATTGCCGGGCAAAGGGTCTCGAGTTCGATTCCCGGGTCGGGCAAAGTATTACTGGGGTTTAAAAAAAAATCTCAGTGGTAGCACGGAGTCTGGAATTGTGCCCGGTATATGGCAATAGGCTCGCCCCCTATTACATGGGTCTCATAACATAAGTAGTGAAAAGTGGGTGTTACATTGTACAGTGGTATAATGTGCACCTCTACCTACCCCTTCGGGGATAAAAGGCGTGACGTTATGTTATTATAAAGTGACATTAATTGCTTCTCCAGTAAAGTCTTTAATTGTATTTGACAGTTTCGGTAATTACAATGGTTTTCCTTTATGGACATTGTTAGTATAAATAAGTTGGTTATTTGTTTAACAATTCAGGTATTCATAACATTGTATCCTTTATTGTTTTCTGAATAGATATCTATATTTAAAGACTTTGTATTGTTTCCTTGAGATTTATGCAATATAAAGGAGCATACTAGCAGCAATTCTAGACTCCAAACTGTTATTGAGAATTTTAAATAGGTGTTTCAGCAACCACACGACCTATCAAAGAAACAAAGAAAAAAATAGTTCAGAAATAAAAAAATATCTTACATAAGATGTTTTGTGTAGGATATCTTGTATCTTTCGAATAAAAATGTGCCTTATGATCCATATCAAGTAGTAATGTAATACAAACAGCCTTAGGTAGGTTGATAAGGTTCAACATCGCGAAGCAAGTTGTTGGCGTATTCGTGAACACTCTTCACTTACTTGCGTTCATCGATATTCATCCTTCATGCGAAGTTTTTGGTTTCACGCCGTGCTTCGCATACATTGACTTGACGGGGCGGAAACTTCGCTACTCGTAGCTATCACTACTAATGTCGTAAATTCGGAAGTGTGTTTGTTCTTTCATGCTTTCACGAGTTAACAGACTGCCTCGTTAGCCGAGTAGTCATCGGTGCGACTGCCGAACAAGGGGTCTCGGGTTCAAGTCTCGGGTCGGGCAAAGTATCACTAGGTTTATTTAAAAAAATCTCAGTACCTAGTAGTACGGAGTCTGGAATTGTGCCTGGTATATGGCAATAGGTAGGTATGTAATAGGGGGTGCCCCTATTACAGAAATAGTGAAAAGTGGGTGTTACATTGTACAGTGGCATTGAGTGCCGTAATGTGCAACTTTGCCTACCCCTTCGGGTATGTTATTTTATGTTATGTAGAGTAAATCCATCAAATGAAATGGTGAAAATTCATTCTATTCTACCGTTACCACATTGTAATCAGTCTATAATGAATTTCAACATGACCATTAAGTGTGGGAGAGCCATGCTTCGGCACAAAAGGGCCGGCTCGACCGGAGTGATACCACGGCCGAGCAGAAAACCAACGTGAAATAACGCTTGCGTTATGTTTCATCGTGTGAGTGAGGTTTACGTAGGCCCAATTACGCCCCCCCCCCCCTCCTATCTCCCCAATCCCAGAGTCCCCAACAATTCTAATTCCTAATACTCAAAAGGCCGGTATCGCAATTGTAACGTCTCTGGTGTTCCAGGTGTCCATGGGCAACGCCGGTTGCTTACCATCAGGTGATCCGTCTGCTGGTATACCGGCTTATCCCGTAGAAAAAAGGACTTGAAAAATCTTGACTAAATACAAGGCGAAAGAAATAAAGGGTAAATTATCTGGAAATCGATATAGTTTTAAGCAAAGCTGCGGGTAAATGTTATGTGATACATAATATTGGAAATATCCGCGCTATCACGGAATTTGTCTGTAAAGTTTTGGTATTTCTAGGGTGAATTTTATTATTACTGATTCTTCGTTAAGGAAACTAAGTACGTATGTTATTTACGATTAAACGGTGAACCGTACCTTTTGCATAAATCTTGCATAAATATCTTAAAATAAGAGGTAATTGACATTTTAAGAGAAAACGGTATAAATATCTTCAGCAATTAAATAAGGCCTTGTGTAAATAACTAAGTAATTGAGGTCAGGTGATATATTGTTGTCCATTTTGATCTTTAAATTCAAGAACATAGGTATATATAGAACCGCGTTGAGTAGGTGTGATTAAAAATACGTTCTACTCTGCTGACACTGAATGGGGGCACTTCACATAACATTAGATTAAAATAATACATGATAAGAGACCCACCCCCTATTACATGGGCCTCATAACATAAATAGTGAAAAGTGGGTGTTGCATTGTACAGTGACATTAAGGTCCGTAAGCGTGATGTTAAACTAAAACAAACAGAAAACGATGAATCTGTTTGCCCCAAATATGAACTAGCATATTAAATTCATAATCTATACCAGCCTATCCTGTTATTAAACGATTCTATGAATGTAAACCTATTCACCCCTTTATGTAGAGGTGTAAATCTCGCTAGCGGTTAGAACTGACACCGATTACAATTGTCCTACGGCTCGGGTAGGCAGAACAATTACGTTACGTAATTGCAATACCCACAGTTTGCCTATGCTTCTACTAAGTTCATAACTATGGCTTTTGTGTGATTTTATTCTTCTAGTAGATTTGTTTTGTTTTTTTCACTGATTTTATATTCGTTGAGATTAAAGGTTTTAATGAAATTGTTTGCACGGCTGGTGCGGTGGCTGGGGAACTGGCTGGCGCGCAACGTGTCGCGTGTTCGATTTCGGCACGGAATAACTCGTTTGTGTGATCCACAGATTATTGTTTCGGGTCTAGGTGTGATGTGTATGTGAATTTTTATGTATGTAAACGTCCCACGACACACGATAAGAATCTTGTGTGGAGCAACGATTTAATTTTTTTTTATAAAAGTTAACAATTAAGTAACAGAAAATGTAATCTGAATATTGTTTAGCGTCTCAGTTTTTTCTTGGAGAACTACAAAAAGCGAAATTTCTCAAGAATACCATGGAGTCTGGAATTTAGCGTTTCGCGTAAACGTTGTATTATTAATAAAATTCACCATGCCGCTATTTCACTATTGAACAATTTGAGCATGATTTTATACATTAACATAACATCACGCCTTTTATCCCCGAAGGGGTAGGGAGAGGTGCGCATTATGCCACTGTATAATGTAACACCAACTTTTCACTATTTATGTAATGAGTCCCATGTAATAGGGGGTGAGCCTATTGCCATATACCGGGCACAGTTCCAGACTCCGTGCTACTACTTAAATTTTGTTTAAAAACCCAGTAATACTTTGCCCGACCCGGAAATCGAACCCGAGACCCCTTGCTCGGCAGTCGCACTTGCGACCACTCGGCCAACGAAGCAGGCATGATTTTATATTTTAACGTTTAAGGACCTACTAATAACCATATCATGATAACCGTAAATTATGTAGGTAACAAATAGTATACATTGTTTCAAATACCTACATTCCAAAATATTCACATTTCATTTTCTGTAGGGGTGATGGCAGGGTATGAAAATTAAAAATCTAATTAGTCCATCAGTTAGGTAATGAAAAAATATTAGACACGTAAATTTTAATTTTGTCGTAGGTATAAGAAAACAATTCTTAGATAAAACGGATCATAGGATAGGAGTGGGAGGTAGCTACATCATTTTAGAGTATAAATCGTACTCAAAAGTGACGTCATGCGATATTTCAAATCAATATATCTTCGAAAATATTCGTTTCCGATAAGAAAATAAAAAATAAAAGTGTCTAATGTTTTCAAATAATCTACCAGACGGGCATTAAAATAAAAATTAGTCATCTACCCTATTTCCTCCCGATGGCTATAATATTATAAAACAGCTTAGCTACAGCTAGGTCTGGTCTAGGTTTTAAACAAAATAGTAAAATCCATTGTATATAATAACACCAATAACAAGATGACGTAACACATTTCGAAGAATTCCAGCATAACATCTACGTTTATAATTAGAACTAATACCAACCCTTTCCCTGACAACCCGAAAATGACCGCAAAATTGTTCCCGGAATGACACATCATAATAGAAACAATATTGGATATCTATAGACCAGACAAAGGCCTTTATTAAGTGTCGGAACACGAAGGTATGCTAGCAATTTTGTCTTCATGAGGTTAGCAGACAAGGGGATAGCTATCTTTTTGGTAACGTGACAAGAGCTATTTTTTAATAACCGACTTAATAAAAAAATGTTCTCTATTTAACCTGTATGTATTATATCTTTGAGCACGATTATCTCGCGATTGCCTGATCCGATTTTTTTTGGTTTTCAGAAATGTTTCTTACTCTTAGGAGAAGGTTTTTAACCGATTACAAAAAACGGGGATTTTAGTCGGTTTTTTAAATCATGGGAAATGTCATACATACGTATATCCCTAACGAAATTCGCGTTCCGCGCGCGTCTCAAAGAGCCAACACATTTCCATGGATGGGGTCCAATAGGACTGATGCCGATACGGAGCCGCGGAGAACGTAAAAGGTTGCCGGGGCTCCGGCTGGATGTGCAGGAGTGGGAACGGGGTGGTTTTTAGTCAGTAAGAGTCTGGCACTCTCTCCCGCCCCACCCAAGCGGGATAAGTCATTCGATGATTTTCCCCCTTTAAGAAAAAAATCTCTAATGAAACTGTAAATCAACCGACAACAGCACATATTATTACAAACATTAAAAATAAACACAAAACCTGACCAAAATGATCATGCAACATCGCCACACGTATTTAGCACATCTCCCTGTCTTCGTTAACCTGTGCACGCCGGCACACGTGACCGGCGTGCCCCGGTCACCAATAAAGTAATTACTTGCCTCTCTAATTGCATCCGACGGGTTAGGTAACTTTATTATACAATCTTGTAGTTTGTATTACAAATTGGAGCGTTGTGATGTGGGTATGATTGATGTTACTGCATTGATTGGTGGTCTGTTTAGTATGTTTTGGTTAATTGTAGCTGTTATTATTATATTTGTAGCTTGTATTGTTATTTTTGTAACTGTTATTGTTATATTTGTAGCTATTATTGTTATGGCGTAAGTTGCTGAGGAATTTTTGTAATCTGTGTGTCTGCTTTATTTGTCAGGTTTTTAGCGCGGAACAAATAGCATCTACAAATTGGAGAGAAGTGTGTGAATGTGAGGGATGTATAGAATGGACAAATTTGTTTTGAGTCACAGATAAATCAATCTATCCACATCTACTTTATACTAAGCAGGTTTTTCGTCGGCTAACACTCAACAGACCTATACCAAAGGTTGTCAAAAATCGAACTTTTAATAATCGATGCCGTGATGCATACAAAATTCAAAAAGTTACAAATCATCATCAACAGCCTATAAATGCCCACTGCTGAGCAAAGCCTCTTCTCACACGGAGAAGGTTTGAGCATTAATCACCACGCTTGCTCAATGCGGGTTGGCGATTACAAACTTATAATTAGAAATTATAAGTCGAGGTTTCCTCACGATGTTTTCCTTCACCGTTTGTCAGTGGTGTCTGAATAATCTTAGAAAGTACATATAACTCGGAAAAAGTCACATTGGTACTTGCCGTTGGTAGGTTTCGAACCCGCACCCTCATGCATGAGAAGCGGGCGTCTTAAATAGTTACAAATACAATACTATATTTAAAGAAGAAGTAATTTGTTCTAGTATACCTGATGATATACCATTCTTATTTAAACCTAACTAAAATACTGATACAGACATAAACAAAAGCAACCAATCCACAAACAACAACGATACAAAACCATTCTCCCGCTAATTCCTTCACGTAGAAATCTCTTACATCTCCGCTGCAAATAAGGGATTTTTCACGTTAACCGCCAGTCGACAATTCTGTAATCTAGCGCAAATACCGTAGGAACATTAGTTACCCAAGTGCCAACATGTTGCACGATTTATTGCCACTTACTATCTTCTGCTGACATGAAGGAGATTAGTATTCTTCGTTCGTAATTGCCTAAATGCACGCTAATAAAATTTTAGTATTTAATGCTTTCTTTTTAGGTTTATATTCCTTTATTTGCGTATTTTAGGAATGGTTTCAGTGATTTTATTTGAATGAGTTTAGTTATATTGAAGAGTAAGTACTTTTGCATCTTTATTATGCTACAAAGCGTTTTAGACTGGGGTAGATGACGTCATTATCAGTCGGAAGCGTTGTCAAACAGTAGTACAATGAGAAAATGTGCTCAAAAATATGGAAATAATACACTAATACCGATAAACTGTTTTTTTTTCTACCGCCCCACCTATCTTTTTCCTGACCTCAGTTCAGTTTTGGAGACATTGCCTTCCCTTTACAATGCGTTTCATTCTACTACTATTTAATGTAGTTTCAAACATTATAGATCTGCTCCAGCCTGTTTGTTTACTTTACTGACTGTATTGACAAGGATATATTGAAAATACTAGCTTGTACCAGCGGTTTCACCCGCTCCCGTGAGATAAAAAGTAGCCTGTGTGTTAGTCCACATCATAATCTTTAACAAACATAACATAACATAACATCACGCCTTTTATCCCCGAAGGGGTAGACAGAGGTGCACATTATACCACTGTACAATGTAACACCCACTTTTTACAAGTTATGTCATGGGTCCCATGTAATAGGAGGTGAGCCTATTGCCATATACCGGGCACAATTCCAGACTACGTGCTACCATTGAGATTTTTTTTTTAAACCCAGTAATACTTTGTCCGACCCGGGAATCAAACCCGAGACCAAAGAGGCAGTCATAATCTACCTTGGTTCCAAATTTCATCCCGACCCCTTCAACCAATATGAGGTGTTTCAGTAACACAAAAAATGACATACACAAAGTTACTAATAAAATTGTAGTATTTTTGTTAGAATACGTGTAGAAGTAATAAATAATAGATAAACCACGATAATCATGGAAAAACATTGCGTATCACAATATTATCTCAACTTTTAATTATCTTTTTAAATCCAAACAAATTGTCAAGTAGGTACTCACGTAGCTACATATCTTTTTAATCAGATTTCACACGTAAATCTGGTTGTTGAGGTATATTTGAAACAAATCCAACTTAATCATAAAAATATTATCCTAGTTTTATTTATTTATGTACACACATTCAACACAGAGGATAATACATATATAAAACAGAGTACATAGGCCCCACATATTCCAACTGGAATTTCTTCCTGTGGGCCTGTGGCAGGAAAAGAAATAACAACACTGAGACACATAGTGTGTTACAATTATCAATGTTTTAATTATCAGTCGAGTTTTTTTGTCAGTCAACTTTATACCTTAATGCCAACGACCTATTTAGTAAATTAGAGGACTTTATTACGTTCGTAAAAAACAGTAATTAATAGTCTATTTTTTATTTTTTTCTGAGCCCATTTTATAGGTTAATGACCCCGCTTTTGTCGACAGTCTACAGATTAAAGCTACATTACTTGAATATTACCTCTGAAAATATGTTATGACTGACAAAAATATTCCTGTTGACTATTTTGCAAACAAATTATTCAAGGGGTGAATAACCTGGGTAGTAAAGATTAATTTTAGCGACTTTAAGGTTCAGTGATCTCTCATAAGTCATAATATTAGAATGGTTATATAAATGCATGTTATTTAATTTTAGCCTCTTAACTATACATAGAAGGTGACTTATTTTATAGTGAATTATTGACAAACATTAAGAAAATTTTTCATATTCATAATAAACATTTGCTCACTTGCAGAAGACATAGATAAAATCATTGTAATTTATTAATTTTATTAAATAGCATCCAGTCGTGATGGCCCGGAGGGTTAAGCCTCATGCAAGGGAGTACGAGTTCGAAACCTACCAACGGCTAATAACAATGTGACTTTTTCCAAGTTATATGTACTTCCTAAGATAGATAATCTTGTCACCACTGACGAACGGTGAAAGAAAACATCGTGAGGAAACCTGGGCTTATAATTTTCTAATTATTATAAGTTTGAAATCGCCAACCCGCATTGAGCAAACGTGGTGATTAAACTTGCTTGCTCAAAACTTCTCCGCGTGGGAAGAGACTTTTGATCAGCATTGCTCATTTATAGTTTGTTGATGTTGTAGTTGTTAATGTTGATTAAATAACAAATAAAATACCAGCAAGACCTTTCAATGCACACGTTTAGTATTTAGATAACGAGCTAAACCACTCTTGTTTAAACACAGTACTCACCTTTTCCGACCATCGTACAGGCACTTAATACTTTAATGATTGTCCAGATTAGATGACCTCCAATGTAATAGCAGTACTGTGAAACAAAGTATCTACTACATTTGGTTATTTGAGACTATTATTTTGTTTTAACTCTAATGCATCTTCTAAAGGGATGATTCTTCTTAATATTTTGAGATTATTGAACTGTCGAATGAATAAACGAAATAATAGATTATATGAAAGAAAAATGCCTCGTTGATTGCCTCGTTGGCCGAGTGGTCGCAAGTGCGACTGCCGGGCAAGGGGTCTCGGGTTCGATTCCCGGGCCGGGCACAGAATTACTGGGTTTTTAAAAAAAATCTCAGTAGTAGCACGGAGTCTGGAATAGTGTCCGGTATATGGCAATAGGCTCACCCACTATTACATGGGACTCATAACATAAATAGTGAAAAGTGGGTGTTACATTGTACAGTGGCATAATGTGCACCTCTGCCTACCCCTTTGGGGATAAAAGTGAATTATATCATTAAGACTGACTGCAAATAAAAAACTGTTGAAGGTAAATCCTCCGCTAACGCCGGTCACCCCCATGGCGTTCAACGTGTTAAAAATTCATGATAAACGTTATGAACAACAACGGACGGATCATCATAGAGTTGGTAAGTTGTCAGCGCCGCCCATGGACACCCGCGACATTAAAGTTGGACCTCGTTACTATGTTTTTCAATAATTCACAAAATTATATAATTAAAAATGAATGTGAAATTTTAATTTGTGTTTGGTATGAATAATTAAGCCTCCGGTAACATCACTCACATAACGAAACACAACGCAAGCGTTGCTTCACATCAGTTTTCTGTGAGGCCGTGGTAATACTCCGATCGAGCCGGCCCATCCGTGCCGAAGCATGGCCCTCCCACACTTAAATCACTTTTAAAATTCGGAATTTTTTAAACCATCTTGTTTCTTGACATTACGGTTACTCAAATTAACGAAACTTTTTGAAGAACCAGTTGGTTTTCAATTTACTTGAATAATTTATTTTTTCAAAGGGATAAAGTTTTCCTAATTAATCCAATTCTGGAGTTTTCTAAGAAGTGATTCTATTTCATTAATAAATTGTTTTAAAAGACAGAATAATTTGATTGGAACCACCAGTTAAAGATATTTTATTTTAACAGCCTTTCTTAAATTTAAAGGAACTCCTGAGCTAAGATATGTGTCGCGGAGAACCTAACGGGTTACTGGGGCTACAGTTCGAAGCGCAGGAGAAGGAACAGGATGGTTTTTAGTCCATAAGAGTCTGACACTCCCTACCGCCTCATCCAGGCGGAAGCAGTCATTCGATGATTTTCCCCCCTTAAAAAAAGCTAAGATATGTGATACTTAACTCGTCAAGTACCGGTTTTATAGACACAATTAAAGAACAATAGGTCGCGGTCACCAGTGACCGCTCGGTGTTTGACAGATTAACGTCATTATTTACCAACCTATAAGTGACACAGTTAACATTACAAATAAGGGGTTAGTTTAGGTGGTTCCTTAACTTATTTAATGTTATGTAACTTTTATTAAGTAACAGTTTAGGGGTGATGCAAAAGGCCGTTAATGTATTCAATATTTGGTACGTTGAATATTCGGTATTTATATCCGCAATATAAATACACAGAAAAATACCAAAGAGTAAACAAACAATAATACGAGAAAATATATCAATAAATGTTGACGACAGTTTTAGCGAACCATTAAATTTAATGCAGTCAGATAACATTCTCTGTGTTATCTCAAGAAACAAAAAAATAAAGTGTTTCTTTTATGAACACAAGTGGCTGTTTTCACACCGTATTCAGATCAAAATTATATACAAGGTGTAGTTTTGAAACCTTGGCATTTTTGGGGGCATGTCACAGTCATATAGGTTTAATGTAAGAGAAATTTTCGGGTCAATAGTTATAAATACGGCTATAATAAATCGTTTAAGTTCGACAGTATTTCAGAATAAGCGACAGAAATGTTTCTCATTGGAGTTTTATGGAATTAGGAATAATATCAATTACGTGTTTGAGTTTGTGTGTGTTAAGCCGCGTTATAAAACTAGTTATAAGACGGCGGCGTGTAGTTCGCACCTACGGATTTTCGTAATTTACAGAAATATGAAAAATATTTACCTACATTTTTTTCATTGATTCGGACCCAGAATCGACAGCCGAGTTACTTCCTAGAAAATGACACGGCTTTAAAACAACACCTTGTATAAGATATAAAATTTAGATGCATTACAATTTGTTGTCGGTTTTAGACTTGATATGGCTTGCTTTCCGGAACAGTACTTCCAACAGATAAAGTCAAAGTCAAAGAATTTATTTTAATACATCCTTAATTAGGCACTTTTAAACGTCAAAAATTGAATTGTCCGTCCGTCTGTCTGTTAGTGAAGCTAGGCGCTCGTTCCAAAGTGTAGTTTCGAATGGAGAAGAATGAGAAAGAAACTCCATCGTTACTCTTTTAAAGATAAATTTTCACTACGACTAAATCTACAAATACAGTAGATTTTCAAGAAATATGACTGAAGACTTAATAACGTTTACCAACTCGTAAACATTCAAGATATTTGTTATATGAGCTTGGAAACTTACACACAATTTATAGAGAGTATCTTTATTCTTCTAAAGATACACATGAAACCACCAATGAAAATGCTAGCAGCAAAACTAACACATAGCTTAGTTGATAGTACGAAAATAAGTGTGGAATAATTTATAAGTGTGGAAGAGCTCGACCGGAGTGAAACCACGGCTAGCACGGCTTCACAAAAAATCAACGTGAAACAACGCTTGTGTTGTGTTTCGTCGTGTCAGCCCCCCTGCCCAATTTCCCCAATCCCTGAATTCCTAACAATCCTTAAATTCCTAATCCCCAAAAAGCCAGTAACGCACCTGTAACGCTCTGGTGTTCCAGGTGTCAATGGGCGACGCCGATTGTTTACATTGAGGTAATCAGTTTGCTCGTTTACCCATAAAATAGTACAGACTTACTGTACTATTTGTAGTAACATCGTTTGTTACAAAATGGTGTGAAATACGTTCCCTCAGTATAATCTCCCATGTTCATAGCTCATTTAACAGAGACCTTTAACATGAAAGAACTTTCGATTTTCTGATTTCTCACACCAATGAACACAAAATAAATGCGCATTTCTCATTTTTTTGCAGACAAGAGGAACTCTTTACTTGACAACCACTTCGATAGTATGAATATTTATATTCTGTTCTCTAAGACGCGAGAGAAAAAGTTCAAAGTTGCCTGTCTCAAAAGTTTACCGAAAATAATTTTGATACAACACATTTATGATGGCTGGTTTCCATTTAAGTGTTTGTGGAGATGACATGAAGGCATGGAGTGGAAAGTGAACAAATTAGAACGATATTCAAAATTGTGTACAACATTTAACAAATTGTATTTGAGACAGACAAATATTAAACTTTATTGCTATGTTAATAAAGTCAAATAAAAAAGCAGTTGACGAAAAAATAATGAAATGTATGAGATACAAAGGCAGATACGCTTTGTTTTATGATTAAATTAATAAAAGATGTAACAAGCATAATGCTGGTGAGTTGGGGACTGCGGTTAAAGTAAACTTGGCTAACAGTGTTGAAGAGTTTGCAGCCACTGTCACAGAGCAGATAGAATTAGCCGCACCTCCGTGGCAACGAAACAATTTAATTTGTGGAAATTTTGACGAAGTCCCCGACGTCGACGAGTTCTTTGGGCGAACGCGAGAAGTTAGGAGCGTTGCAGAATTGAGTGAAAACTTTTTTCGTCACGGTTCTTGGTGATAGATCAAAGGTTAAAGGCAAAAGTTAAGTGAAACATGTTTTGGTTAATTAGAAATTGGTTAATCATATTTTGAATGAAGATGTAGGTTATTTAATTCGCTATTAAACAGGTACTTTTTAATCATTAAGTTTTTAGTCAGTCAAGTGACTGCTAAAAATGCTATATCCAAAGATAAACAATAATAATAATATAAATGAGATATTATACTGTTTTTATATTACACTGTTTGTCAATATCAATAATAGTAAGATACATTTTTTTAATTCACCACTACATTAAATGTAATACTTTACGTCATATTATAATTCCTTTTGTGAGACATACTAAATTAATTATAATGTTTTCAGCTTATTCACATCTTAGTAGTAGCAGCACGATAGTCGCCGCGTGGCGGGTCGTGGAATGCTGCTCATGCATATGAGCCTCTAGCATTGCTTGAAACTAGTCGAGTTTCTCGTCAAACAGTTACGTGAGTAAGCCGAAAACATAATAATTAACTTTACATCAATTATTTTCCCTTAATCTATATAATGACGTTTAATATTCTAATGCCCTCTAAACCACGGGTCCTATCGGTAAGCATTGTGCACTCACCACAATCAATATTAGTAAATTAATCTTGTCTGGCCGAGTATTGCGGTTTGATTGCCCGTTTGATTCAAATTGTTGAATTTATGTTCATTTCGCTTGTTTTTATTCCGATTGGGTAAGTTTAGGAATAGTAATTGTTTTAATGGGGTCAAAATTATAAAAATGAAGAGCTGTTACGGACTCCCTGTAGTGTTTCCGAACGCGATTGGTATACAAAGGGGTTGTATTCAATTTTTTAATTTGTTTAAATATTATAGTTTTTTTTTAGAAATTGGCTGTAAAAGTATTTTGAAGTATTGCTCAAATTAAGACAATACTTTCTTTCATTCTTTTATAATATATGAGACAACATATCTGCAAATAGTTGGCGTGTACTTCACGCTACAAAAATTATAATTTTAAATTAGGCCCTAAATTGCAATTCATATTTCAATAATGACTGCCTCGTTGGTCAAGTGGTCGCAAGTGCGACTGCCGGGTAAGGGATTTTGGATTCGATTCCCGGGTCGGGCAAAGTATTACTGGGATTTAAAAAATCTCAGTAGTAGCAAGGAGTCTGGAATTGTGCCCGGTATATGGCAATAGGCTCACCCATGGGACTCATAACATAAATAGTGAAAAATGGGTGTAACTTCTGTGTGCACCTCTGCACCTTCAGCGATAAAAGGCGTGATGTTATGTTATGTATTTGAATAAACGTAGTCACATGGCATTTTCAATTAACATAGAAGATAAACAACATTCCTTTGTGTCAGGCATCCTGAGATTCTCTTCCAAACCGAGGTGCAAATCAATGGAATTTGTGCACATTAGCTAGTGACCGCTTCGCCACAGTCTATCTCGGGCAACCGATGTTGATTGTGGACTAACCTGAACAGGCTAGCAATGTTCTGGTTCAATTTAAGAGCTGTCAATACTTGGTAGAGAACAAATGGAATCTAGGTTCATTTAATATATACATTTAGAATATTCTACTAATAATTTAGTTTAGAAGTATCCCTAATGAAATCGTAGTAATTTTTGTTCCATAGAATCTTGGTCAGTTTAACACTATACCAAATGCAAATGAGAAAGGATGGCATAATGCTGTTAGAATATTTAGTGATATTTTAGATTTTGCATAAAATATTATAACAATATTCTGCACTTAAGATAGAAGGACGTTAAGTTTTAGTTCATTCAGTAATTAATATATTCTTAGAAATTTACTATCGAATTTAAAGTTGGAATAAAAAAATGTGACAAAAAGTGTATTTGGAAGTGCTGGGATTTGAACCCAGGACTTTCAGCATGCGAAGCAGACACTCTACCACTGAGTTACACCCCCGTTGAGATTTTAGGGTTAAAACTTATGTCTTATGCGAACAGCCGACATCTTTATAACGCAGTCAGCATTTTTTGACCTGTATGTATAAACATAAGTATGTATATTGCCAAAGGTCAGTTACAATTTTCATTTCTACGTAGATGTTGCGGAGAACCTAACGGGTTACCGGGGCTTCGGCTCGAAGTGCAGGAGAAGGAACGGAGTGGTTTTTAGTCAGTAAGAGTCTGACACTCCCTCCCACCTCACCCAGGCGGGAGCAGTCATTCGATGATTTTCCTACATAGGTTTACAGATTTATAAAAGTAAAAGAAATCGGTAATATTTTACTCGACTCAGTATTCCAACCTGAGATCCCTTGGCATTCGGGTAATAGTAACAAGAAAAACCACTCGTCCAACAAGACGGTGGAAATAACAAGTCATATTCTCAGTTCCACGTAATTATTGGTTTACTAATAACAGTAATTCAGATTAACAAACCACAAACAGTACAAACCATTACTGCGTCGCAACATAATCGTGCGTTGAACAAATTACTATCGGGTGAATTGGGTAAAAGGTATTGCATCGCGTTTATTTATTTTACAACGGGTTAGATGAATGTGAACCTGTAATTTATAAACAAAGTTCTTTATACTACCTTTTCCTTGTAGTTTGGTAAGCGTTTAACTGTGGGAGTGCCATGCTTCGGCACGAATGGGCCGGCTCGACGGGAGTGATACCACGGCCTCATAGGAAACCGACGTGAAGCAAGGCCAAGGCCCAATTACCCTCTCCTTCTCCAAACTCCACAATCCCTGAATCCCCAACGATCCTCAAACTACAACAATCGTTAGAGTCAACTCAAGGACTATACATTTGAGAGAGATTGACAGCAGCGCTATCTGATACGTCTGAATCTTTTAACTGATATCTTTAACGCTTACTGACTAAGAACCACCCCGTTCCTTCTCTTGCACTTCGAATCGGCCGTTAGGTATTCCAAGATATTTGTAACTCGCCTACCAAGCGATTATGGCAACGGCGACATCAAGAAAAAGTGTTAATTTTGAAAAAGCCTTTGATTTCATAAAGTACTTAGTTATGGTATTAGGTTTGGATTTTTCTGTAATGTTCAGGGAATGATTCTGCATCCCTTAATATATGAAACATGAAATAATATATACCTTTCCTTTTTGTCGAATGAAAAGCGTGAAACTGTTTGGACGGCTATACTGAACTGAATAACCCAATACTTCAGTAGGGTTCACCCTATACTCAGAGTGACCCTCACCCACTTTTCCTCAGATATTTAAATGATACAGCATCAGATACATACATCAAATATATCTTTGGACAGAAAACTATATCCCTTATATTGTAATTTGTCAGTCCCTTGTCGTCTCGCTGTAATAAATAGACGAAGGCTTACAACTTGTTTCATAAATCATAAGGGACTTTCCAGGTTGACTTTTGATGCCTGATTTTGTATTTTCGGCTGTTGTGGTTAGGTGGCAAAGTATGAAAAATATATGACAAATATCATAAATCATAAGATGATACGAATTTGTATAAATTATTACTCTTTTCAACATACCTTTGAAAGTAGAGGGTGTTGTGAATGGCAAACTACATATATTGCTAGAGGGTGTCATGTCAAATGTCGCTTTTGCTGATGAATTGCGTAGTTTTTATTGAAGAACGTAAAATTGTTATGAAATTTGAGTGAAATGAAATTGATATGTCTTACTTATAAAGTTTTTACTTTACCTTCGACATTGTACGAAGTTTTTAAAATAAACTATAGTTTTGTTTATCAAACAGTTGCAGAAGTGAAGTGTAAGCACTTTGGTTAGGCTCTACTCTATACATCGTGAAATCTATTTCGGTTTAGTCCCACGGCAAAACTACTTTCCATAAAGAGTACCTTCGACGTGTAAAATACAAACATGTACATGACATTTTTTTTACTTTTCAATTTTTTTCATGGAAATATTATGCACATGAAACAATAGACATAAATCTTAGGCACTATTCACGTCGCTCGTGCCAATCGAGAGATATCTCTTCGAGAATTACGATTTTTAGTAAAAAAATCGTCGTGGTGGCCCGGAGGTTTAAGACGCCCACTTCTCATGCATGAGGGTGCGGGTTCGAAACCTACCAACGGCAAGTACCAATGTGACTTTTTCCGAGTTATATCTACTTTCTAAGATTATTTAGACACCACTGACAAACGGTGAAGGAAAAACATCGTGAGGAAACCTGGACTTATAATTTTTAATTATAAGTTCGAAATCGCCAACCCGCATTGAGCAAGCGTGGTGATTAATGCTCTAACCTTCTCCGTGTGAGAAGAGGCTTTGCTCAGCAGTGGGCATTTATAGGCTGTTGATGATGAGTTAAAAAATATTGATCTAACTTAGACTTCTAGACTTACACATCCCTAAAAATGAACACATAATCTTCTCATAGCGTCGCTTAACTGCTAATAACAGTAACAAACAGGTTGAGCTCAATAAAAGTGTTAATGATGCAATAAGTGTACCTTACAGGCCACGTGTGCTCATAAAGGATAATGAAATTCTTTATTAACAGCCTTATTCATACGGATGTGTTGTGTGATGAATGTGGTGTATTTTATGTGTATGTGTGTATACCAGAGTTTGTTGGTTTTCGTAGTGAGTGTGACTGTGAGTAGAAGTTTTTCTTTTTCTGTTCCAAATTTTTCAGAGACTCCAAGTGGCCAGTGTCTTATAGTTTGGGAGTAAAACTCGTTGTAACCATTAAAAATAATGTTTTCGCGTTTGGAATAATTATTGTAACCATGAAGAATTAATGGGTAAAAAGTAGTAACACGAAGAAGTCCTTCTAGATACTCAGTTATATGAATGAATCTGTGAGTTATCTTATATCTTATACTATTATATAAAGCGGAAGAGTTTGTTTTTTGTTTGTTTGTTTGAACGCGCTAATCTCCGTAACTACAAGTAATTCTTTTTGTGTTGGATAGCGCATTTATCGAGGATGGCTATAGGTAAAACATCATGCTACGACCAATAGGAGCTGAGCAGAGCGTGTGAAACGGCGCGGAAGTAGCTAGTATAAATATTTGTACATCTCTTTTGACCACTAATATTTAAATGTGTTTCTAGAGAAACCCTGAAGTGAGTCAGGGAATATTTCAGATTATTATCTAAAGAAAAGTTTTGAAGAGATACATTGTTAAAACCGGAAATTCATCGTTTCACTGCCATTGTTGTAATGGTATAACTATCAACTGAGTTGGCAATAAAGTTCAAATTACTTTAGCAGGAAATGAAAACATACAGTCTAATTGGAACTTCAGAAACTATATCGTGCAAATGATGTCATGCAGAAATAGTTTCTGTTGAAGCGCGATACCCTCACGTTAATTAAACAAATACTACTAATTAATCGAACTCGGTAGTGTTGAGAAATTAATAAAAAATATGCTATGTTTCATAAACTCATTGTGTTGAGGTCTGTTTGATTAATACTTGGAATAAGGTCTACTTTTAAGTGGAGAATATACCACTCCAGTTCTGATTTGAGAATTGATCCCCGAAGTTGACGAAACGACTACCCATCTATAGAGATAAATTAAATTAGAGTATCTGTTTGTAATATTAAAATAACTGCTTTTACTACATGCCTATGAATATACAATTTTTGTTTGTCTGTCTATCTGTTTGTACTAGCTAATCTCTGGAATGGGTGGACCGATTTTGACGGGACTTTTAGTGGCCGTTAGCTGATGTAGTAAGGAGAAATGTAGTCTATTTTTATTTTGGAAAATTTAAACAATAAATAAGTAATGTCCTAAAATTTTACGCGGACGAAGTTGTTGGCAACAGCTAGTAGGTATATTATATGATGGGAGATTGAGTATACTGATACTCAATCTCCCAGCTTATTGAAAAACCATATACTTACTGACTTTCAACCTTCCAATCATGGCCATTCATGGCTATTTAGAAGAGACTCACAGTCTGGAGGAGGACTGTTATGGTAATGGTGATTACGTATTTTTTAAGGCTGCTTTTTACTCAACTGCCTGCCTCGTTGGCTGAGTGGTCGCAAATGCGACCTGGGCAAGTGGTCTCGGGTTCGATTACAGGATCGGGCAAAATATTACTGGGTTTTAAAAAAAATCTCAGTAGTAGCACGGAGTCTGAAATTGTGCCCGGTATATGATAAGGGCTGACCTTCTATTACATGGGACTTATAATATTATAATGTTAGAGGAAAGGGTGTTACATTGTACAGTGGCACTAAGTGCCGTAATGTGCACCTCTTCCTACCCCTTCGGGGATAAAAAGGCGTGATGCTATGCTATCTTTACTCAAGAATCTCAACTACCATTTCTCACCAGTTGCTACCGAATTAAATATTATTCAACAGAATATAATGAAAGTCGCAGTTTTTCTGAGTAGTACGTAAAGTTTTCATTAAGAAATGGAGAAGTATTTTCAATTAACTATTTCATTTGTATTCCAATGAAGTTTTCATTCGAACAAAGGCGCGCAGCTACCTATAACGATACGATCTGTTATATTTTTTGTTCAATAGCAACTAAAGGTTTTCTTGGCGAATGAATTAACAAATGAAAATGGTCGATGCAGTTTTTATTAGCATTACGAAAATATTTTACTATTAAACGTACTTCGCATTTTACAGTCGAAGTTTTTATTTGAATGTTCAATGAACTTAAAAATTGTAGTCGATTGGAGTTAATTTTTACAAATGCTTTTGAAGAATAATATAATTATACTCTGTCTTGTTTCTAAGATATTAACTACTACCTTTTACCCACGGCTTTGCTCGCGTCACAAAAGGATGAAAAGTAGCCTATGTAACTTATTCCAATACACACAGCACCATCTATACCAATACTTTTGTTTTCCCTCGGGAATATCAAATTTTTCCATGATAAAAAATACCCTATTATTTTATCTGGACAACTTTACGTCTGCAAAATTTCAAAGCAATCGTTTTTTGTACTGTTTGTTAGGAAGCCTGGGCCTCACGACACAGGGAATCCTAGTGTGAGGTCCAGGATACAACAAAATTGTAAAACTTTTCCTTTTTGAAATAAACATTTTATTATTTTTAATCGGTTTAGTAGTTACGGCGTGAAAGCGAAATAAACAAACTCACTTTCAGATTTATAAATTTATTAGTAAGGATATTTCTTTGTTTGTTACTTCGAGAATTCTTTCGACCTTGTTATTTACTTTGTTAATGCAGTCATTAGCTAAGTTATATTAATTACCAATGCAACTTAGATTATTTTTCTAGACCAATTCTAGTTCAAGAAATTTATTGTTATCTTATATCATCTCCATGAATTACGATCTGATGAATGCATTATTTTTTCAATTTAGCTGACGAAGTAATGAACTTAAACCTCTATTAAACCTTTTGAAACGTCAAGAAAAATACGTGGCTTACATTAAAGTTACGTCAGTGTGTCAGCTTGTTTGATTGATCTTGCAGTCAATCACTGATAAGTCTACACTTTCTAGAGCTATTTACTTCAAAAAGGAATAGATTCTGTGGCGAGAATTAGATTTTTTGAATTTATGGTCTACATAGATTGTGTGACCAAATTTTATGCTGAGTTTGGCCTTGGATTCAGAAGTGAATTGCACTAATAGAAATATACAATTTTGAAACTATTTATATTCTGATGTAGGTAAACATTTACGCTCTTTTTAATAGTGAAAAAAATGGTATTCAAAAGATACCAAAATAGAAAATACGTATTTAAAAAAGTTCAGACGCAGATCATTCATAATTCTGCTGTCAAACACTAAGCATACCTTTTCAAAAGAAGCTGAAACCTAACAATGAACCAAAGAAAAATTTAACTGAACCGACAAATTGCTTTCAATCCAACTTTTGAATTCTATTTTTTTCCATTTCGACATTAACCTTACAAAAACAATTTTTCTTCGTAAACGGGACTTTATAGTTAGTATTACTCGAAATACTTACTAAGTAGGTTCGATTGCCAAGAGTTACGCATTGAAATATCGAAAAACCATCAATTTGCATAGCTATTGGGCACAATGGGGTAAAGTCGGCTGTTTTGAGGGCTGCCAACTAATTTGGAAACGAAAGGTTGCAATGTTATTTAAATTTTACAACCGCCATTTAATCTACTTGATGTTGGCTGTAATAAAATGTGGTTTTGTTTGTAAACAGGCGTACATTTTGCTGTTCTGGTAGTAGGAAAAGAAAATAAAATTGTATGTCTATTAATTTAAAAGGTTAAGGAAAGTTAGTCTTATAGTTTTGTTTCTTATCTTGTTCTGCACACTTTTTTTTAAGGGAGGAAAATCATCGAATGACTGCTCCCGCCTGGGTGCGGCGGGAGAGAGTGTCAGACTCTTCTGACTAAAAACCACCTCGTTCCTTCTCCTGCACTTCGAGCCGGAGCCCCGGTAACCCGCGGTGGGTTTGACTGGGTTTATTTAGAATTCAATGTTATATAATAATGAAGCATTATAATAACCGGGTTAACAGTCAGTGACATAATATTATTGCTGGTTCGTTAAAAACTTACAATATTTTTTTTTTATTAAAAAACGCAGCCTACTCTCGTGAATATACTGAGAAAGGCTCTAACTAGTTTTGAACCACAGAGGGGTTCTTCCTCATGAGCAGCGTGCGGGGTCACGGCGATTTTTTTTATGGTATAAGCCGGTAAACGAGCCGACGGTTCACCTGATGGTAAGCATTCGGCGTCACCGTCATGGACTCTTGAAATATTAGAGACGTTATAAGTGCGTTACCGGCCTTTTAGGGATTAGGAATTGAGGATTATTAGAGATTCAAGTATTGGGGAGATTGGGGAAGGGGTGGAAGTTATTGGGCCTCTGGTAAAATAGATTATAAATTGTTTTGTATATAATGTTGTTTTATTGTATTTTATAAGCTTTTATTTGTTTACATTTTTAATAATTTAATCAGTCAACGAGTTATTCGGTGTTCAGAAAAGTATTGAATTGATTACGCTCAATTAAAACTGTTCATTCGACAATTTAAAATGTGATGGCTGATGAATAGAGGTTAAATTGGAAACGATTCCATAATAATACGTCTAATAATTCAATAGTGGTTGAAGTTATTATCGTTTTCAGCGAATTTAGAAATCCATTCTCATACAAGAACTTGGCTAATGTTGCGGAAAAGTCCTTTTTTAACAATTACAACAGTTTTGATCCAAATGAGCGGCAGTGACATTTGAAACCATTTAAATGTTTAATCAGAGAGATCAAAGTATTCGTTTCGAATGCTTGATTTTATTGTCATGGGGGTAGGCAGAGACTATGGAACGCCAATTGCTACGATTCCTACATACCTCTTTCGCTTCATCAATATTCATCAATCTTATCATGCTTATTGTTTTAAAGTTACTGAAACCGAATTGTACAGTTTATGATCAAGATGTTTTGGCTTCGATTTTCAGGTCAGGCAAGTATTGGATGAATGGATGGATGAGTCTAAGGAACATAGTTATCTAATAGTAAATGTAATAAAATAGAGAAAGGTAAGGCTAAGTAAGGTAACTAACTAAATTCATCGCCCTCTTATTATAAAGTCGGTTAATTAATATACATACACCCTTCTCCTAAAAGTAACAAATACTGTTCTGAAAACCCCATTAAAATCGGTTCAGACAATAGCGACATAATAGCGCACAAACATACATACACACACACACGTACATACATATATGTCAAAGTTAGAACCTCCTGTTTTGAAGTCGGTGAAAATAATTGATTATTTATAAGCAGTCAAATATGTTTTCTGAATATAGAACAAAATGTAATTCAGAAGATTTAGACTTTAGTCTTAAAATGATTTTTTTATGAAATAAAACTCATAAAGGCGAAATTAAGTCAGGATTAAACGTTAATAAAGAGCCGGTATCTAAGTTTTAATCTCGTTCTACCCACTGCAATGTTGCTAACATTGTATTATACGATCCGCAAGTTGGCTTTCTTCCTTTCCATATAAAAATGCATTGCATATTCTCGGCTTTTATGTAAAACAGTTTCTGAACTTAAGCCTTTTTACTGTAGGAAAATGGAAAAAAGTGTTTCACGGTGGAGTCTCCGATTTTTGGGTTCTGTACCCAAAAAGTGTATTAGGCTGCCTCGATTGACAATTTTCGGCAATCGATTTAAGATTTATAATAACTAGCTGTTACCCGAGACTTCGTTTGCGTGAAATTATTCATATTTCTTGTTAAGACTTTGTAAATCCTCCGCTAACGCCGGTCACCGATGACCCCCATGATGATGCCGTTTAACGTGTTAATTTATACTTTTTTGACGCGACAACGCGTTAATTAGCGAGGCGTATTTGAGAGCTAGTATGAAACGGAACGTTTATTGTCTACTCAAGATGGTGACTGCAGTTTGTCTGTCAGTGTCATTAAAATGAAAAACCTAATAATCTCCGTAATCCGAAATTTGCGGATATATGTTATCGATATTCTTTTATGTCTAGTTATTCAGGTAATGTATCGATCGAGTCTACCGTACCCGTTGACGAAATAATAAAATAATAAAGAAATATTTTTAAATAAGAAAAGATGGTTCACTTGCTTGTATTTTAATTATTATTTTAATATTTATTTATTTACCTGGTGGGTAAAATTTAATTTTCTCATGATTGAGAATGGCGTTCGATACCTACCAACGGCAAGTACCAATGTGACTTTTTCCGAGTTATATGCACCTACTTTCTTAGATTATTTAGACACCACTGACAAACGGTGAAGAAAAATATGGTGAGGAAACATGGGCTTATAAATTCTAATGATTATAAGTTAGAAATCGCCAACCCGCATTGAGCAAGCGTGGTGATAAAAGTTCTAACCTCCGTGTCAGAAGAGGCCTTTGGTCAGCAGTGTTCACTTATAGACTGATGATAATTATGATGATTAATATTAATGAAATGTATATATATAAAAGAAAGACGTGTTAGTTACACCACTTATAACTCAAGAACGGCAGAATAGATTTGGCTGAAAATTGGTAGGGAGGTAGCTTAGAGACAGGAGACCGGCATAGGCTTTTTAACCAAATTTTTTTTTTTTACTTTTTACCGAATATCACGAACGTGGACGGGAGAAAATGGGATTACGCGTACGAAGTCGCGGGCAGAAGCTAGTAGTTCTATAAAAGTTGGTTATTATAATTAAAACAAATGAAGTCAATCAGGTCAATAGTAAAAAAACTGGCTTTCTTCAGTACTGTAAAGTCCTTGGTGTGTAATTCCAGTTCGTTCCTGGCTTCTTACTTTATACTAGGATTTGTTCGTTTCCTTGATTTTGCCTGTTCAGTGTAATGGTCGTTTTGGCGTGGGAATTCTTGGCGAGCGTGGTTGGAGCTTCGGGTATAATAGCGCCGGTTGAATTTCTAACAGTTTCACGTTCCGAGTTTCTTGGCTGTGTTTCCTAAATGTTTGAATTTTTTTTTTCTACTCTGTGTAATTTCTTTAGACGTATGTTCGTTAATTGGGTTGTGTTTAAGTTATAGTTTTTGGGTTCCTATAATATTCAATAACAAATCGGTGATCTATTAAAAAAATGGCTTTAGGGATTAACGAAATTAAACTTTAGTATTTATAATTTCATACATGAACAGAGGCAGAGGTGCACACTACGGCACTTAATGCCACTGTACAATGTAACACTGACTTTTCACTATTTATGTTATGAGTCCCATGTAATAGGGGGTGAGCTTATTGCCATAACCGAGCACAATTTAGGACTCCGTGCTACTACTGTAATTGTTTTTTAAACTCAGTAATACTTTGCCCGACCTGGGAATCGAACCTGAACTCCTTGCCTAGCAGTCGCACTTGCGACCAATCGGCCAACGAGGCAGTAGAATTACTCGCAGTAAATAAGAAAAAGGAAATTAATACATAGAACATCTTCCTCATAGATTTACTAATATATGTAGAGGTATAGAAGCAACATGATGAGATTGTATCTTAACCACAAAAACACCTCAGAAACCACATTCACATTCACAAAAAATAAAGAGAACAACAATAAAAACTCAAATGTTGAAAAGTAAAACAATATCCAGTGAATTTCAGAACAATTTTAAAGGACGCCAACAAGCCAGTACGGTCGCTAGCACCTGTCGACATATGAATTACATTGGTACGTGTACGACATCTAGAATATTCCAGAATGTTCCAGAATGCCAGATATACAAGTTAACGGTAGTCCAATAAATGCAGCTGTATTTATGTCATTCTTGTTTTTAAAGAACCTGGCGGTTGATGCAAGATAAAAAAATTAAAATGGTTGGTTTCAAAATTGAAGCTACGTTAATTTAATGTTGGTGCAGTTTGTTTCCAAAATTTGTGATTGAATGGCAGAATATGTGTAAAGGATGTTTAATTTGGTTATTCATAATTATATTTAGTTTTCATATCACACTTGTCGTGGTGTTCCGGAGGCTCCGCTTCTGATGTACGAGCACCCTCGTGCAACAGAAGGGTTTGAAACCTACCAACGGCTAGTACCAATGTGACTTTTTCCGAGTTATATGTAAGATTACTTAGACACCACTGACAAACAGTGAAGGAAAACATCGTGAGGAAACCTGGGCTTATAATTTCTAATTATAAGTTTGAAATCGCCAGCCACATTGAGTAAGCGTGGTGATTAATGCTCAAACCTTCTCCGTGTGGGAAGAGGCTTTGCTCAGCAGTGGACATTGTAGGCTGTTGATATCACATTTGTCTTAGAAAAAGTTGGTAAAAATAAGAATGTTTATTTCATCACCGGCCTATTACGTAGAATTTCAAGAACAACTTTTTAGCAAAGCGAGGCTTCCATGCGAAGCGAGCATATTACTTGATAATCAATAGCTGATCACGCTTGCTATATCATTGGGTCTGTGAATAATTTTGACCAATCACGGGTAAAGAATGCGATTGACCTCACTTCGAGACTTCCATTTGACTTCTTATGGAATAGCCTAGCAGAACAATTCCTGCTTAGAGCACAAATAAAAAAATACTCCAGAAATAAAAACAACCTAATGTTGGAACTCGGAAATAAAATGTGAGAACCCATAATGCAATCTAAAATCATCCCCATGTACAGTAAACAATCAATAAACGCATAACAATGTTAGTTCAAATTTCACGTCGCTATTAATGAGTCCAATTTAACATTAAATAGAGCGTTTTATTAGGTGTTCCTAAACACTGGCCCGGAACAGTAGGGAATAGAGTTTAGCGTGAATTCTGCAGTATAGTGCAACGTTAATGATGTTTGTTCGCCACTAATTAGCTACGGACAGAACTGAACCGAACGAGTGTCCGACAATCAGATGTTCGACACAAACTAATTTCGGAGTTGTTTCGAAACTGGGATTGTTGTTAAAGAATACTTTATTTTGTAATTGTTACACTATCTGTCTAACATTGAGGCAGTCCCCGTAAGTTATTATACAAATCTTGTGTTGGGACTTTTTTTTTTTAAGGGGGGAAAATCATCGAATGACAGCTCCCGCCTGGGTGAGGCGGAAGGGAGTGTCAGACTCTTACTGACTAAAAACCACCCCGTTCCTTCTCCTGCACGTCGAGCCGGAGCCCCGGTTACCCGTTAGGTTCTACGCGACTTGTGTTGGGACTGACTCGATCTTTTCTTTATTTATTTAACACTCTTAAGAATAATAACCTCCAGATCTGCTAATTAAAGGAGAACAACACAAATTCAAGTACATATAGTAAATAGGTGTTAGATTACAATACATTCGTAACCGTTGCTACTCGTTCTGTGGGTATAAGAGCTTAAGAGCTGACTAAACGACTACCAGGACTACATACTGGACAGGGATCAACCACCAGCGCTCTTTGTTAAACCTGAAACTCCTTATTATGTAGAAATGTGGAAGAACCATGCTTCGGCACGAATAGGCCGGCTCGACCGGAGTGATACCACGGCCTCAAAGAAAACTGACGTGAAACAATACTTGCGTGAGGTTACCGGTGTCCTAATTATCCCCCCCCCCCCCCATCCCCCCCCCCCCATTCCCAATCCCTGAATTCTCAACCATCCTCTAATTCCTAATCCCCAAAAGGCTGCTAAGGCACTTGTAATGCTTCTGGTGTTCCGAGTGACCATGGGCGATGCTGATTGCTTACCATCAGGTGATCCGTCTGCTCGTTTACCGGCTTATCCCATAAAAAAGCTGAAAATCTAGTACTGGACTGTCACTGTAGTATTAATGTCACTATGTATTATCTTTACCAGTCTTGTTCAAATAACTACATGAAATTGTTACTATGCAATTTGTTTATCAGTATGCGAACGGTTTCTTGCCATAATCATACCCAAGATTACAATACATTTTACAACAAAGGGTCAACATGAATATTCAAAGAGAATATTGCATGTCAATATGCAGTTTAGTACTCCATTAATGTTGTTAGTTTGGCATGAATAAGTAACGTAACCGAGAACCATACAAAACAATGGCATGATTTAATATTGTTTGGTTACGGAAGTCGTAATTAGTATTGTTTAAAGAATTGAAGCCTTTTTAGAACAATGTCAAAAGTTTGATGACCGTCTATTGCTGGAGTGTGGGTCTTCTTTACATAAGACCTGGTTGACATTATTAATCTCCCGGCCTCGTTGGCCGAGTGATCGCAAGTACGACTGTAGGGCAAGGGGTCTCGGGTTCAATTCTCGAGACTTGCGAAGTATTACTGGGGTTTTTAAAAATTCTCAGTAGTAACATGGAGTATGGAATTGTACCCGCGGTATACCCGGTTATAGGCCTGCCCCCTATTACATGGAACTCAAAACGTAAGTAGTGAAAAGTGAGTGTTAGATTGTACAGTGGCATTAAGTGCCATAATAGGATAAAAAGCGTGATGTTATGTTAATCTCCATGCTTGGTAGATGGAGATCGCTGTTTAAAGGTTTAGGTTTAACAGACAGCGGTGCTGCCCGATCGCTGTTAGATACACTCGCATTAGTACTAGAAGTTTAATACACCGAATCCCGCCTGCATGAAGTTCAGGCAGACCTTTGGGGCCAACTAAAGTCCCCACTCTATGCACCCATCCACTGGCTTCAGGGAAAACGGTGGCACAGTGGTTACGTACCGCCGTGTACACCGAGGCTCAACGGAAACATCAGTCTCCCAAGGGATGTGCCTTAACAGGCGTTGCACTGTGGGGGCTCCGAAGCAGGTCTTTAAGAGGACCCGGTGCCTCTTACAGGTGTTATGGGTGGCCACCGGAGTGGTTATAGTGAGGTAAAAATCGCATACTCTAGTCTTTCTCCCAAAAAAAGCTAGAGTTAGCTGAAACCTTCAGAAGGCGCCTAGCAAAGGGTGGTAATCACAATAATTGTGAATCCGTATCCTACTTCCCCACCAGCATATACATAGCTTAAACAAAAAAAACAGTTCCAATTAATTGTCATATATTCAAATACAAAGCAATCGCGTGCAATCCTCGTTTATGATGCGAACAAATAGTAAAAAAAATTAACGCAAAGCTACAAAAGCAAAGTTAATTAGAACTAAGTTTGTGTACGTTGTAAAGGAGAGATAACGGCAACTATGAACACCGTCAGCTGTTAACTGTGAATCAGATAATAAGTTAAGTTTCGAGTGAATGGGCTACTCAACGTTTCCATGGCGTTTCCGTGCCTTGGAGAACAAGTAATTCCAACTCAGAAACACCAAAGTCTGACTAGTTATAAACAAGAATCTTGTACGACTACAATCCACTTATGTTTGGAAACCACTCCAGTAAATGGTTTATGTCTCAGAATGTTTCTTTTATAAGCAACGTTTAAAACATCGAATTGCACCCCCTTATTTTTGAAGTCGATTAATGAATTTACTAAAACCTTCTTCTAAGTAAATCGGTTCTGCCAATCGCGAGATATTCGCGAACAAACATGCGTGTAGGTCAAACTGACAACCTCCGTTTTTAAAGTAGGTTAAAAATGCGGAATAATTATTGCAAAGACTAAATAAATCTGGACAAGATTTGGAATTCAAGTCAGTGAAGATACTAAAAGATTTAATGATACAAATAATACGATTTCCACGACTTAAAATCTTTTTAACGAACTTTCAAGAGGCTTACATTTTATCATTAGAAAGAATCCAGATTATTCAAAATTAATACTATGCCTGGAGATTCCTTACAGGGACAATCCCTCTTTTCTAGTACGAAACTCATAAATGAATTTTTCTTTTCATTCACCGTTGGCTCAAATAATCCTTCTTAACAAAATATCTTTATAAAAATGTGGAAATGAAAGAATTAGGGAGCGTTATAATGAGAATCTGGGGAATACAAAAGTAGCCGTCGTTGAAAAAATGCCCTTGAATTAAAAGCTTTTAACATAATACCGTTGACAGTACAGTTTAGGAATATTCTAGAAAAGTTAAATTGGCATTAGAATGTTGTGTTTTCTTGTATTATGGAAGCTGCTCTGTTTGTAGAACGTCCAAAGCCAGCAGATAAATCTGTTGATTATACAAATATCTGTGGATAGATTGAACTGTTTGAATCCACAGCTTTGTTTCATCGGCTTGGTGCACATACACATACATAATAAATCCGTTCTATATCATCTGGCAGAAGAGAAGAATAGAAATGGCAAAGTCAAAGTCAAAGCATTTATTTGAAATAATCCTTATTTATGCACTTTTGTAACGTCAAAAATTGAATTGTCCGTCCATTGGTCTGTCTGTCAGTGAAGTTAAGCGCTCGTTCCAAAGTGTAATTTCATAGCTTGTTCAAGGCGAAGAAGCAGAGCCGTCTTAATTCAGGGCCCTTGTATAATGTTTCTATTTTTTAACATTACACCATACTAGGATTTACTCCTGTATCATTGGCGTATTCATAAACATATAAGTTCACATACACATGACACCCTGACCCGACACAAACATATGTGGATCACATAAAGATTTGATCCGTGCGGGATCGAACGCGCTACACGTCGCAGTGCACACAGTTGTCGCACAACGAGTAGCAGACGTGTCGTAGAAATTGTCGGGCCTTCGGGGCGGCTTCACGAACCCCGAGTGCCCTTATGGTTAAGACGGTACTGCGAAGAAGTCTTCGGTGAAAAAATGCATTCTTAATTAGTCACAAACAAAAATATACAAAATACTTCTAGTCTTCACTTTTGGGTACATATAAAACGAAGGTTCTTAAACAGGTAACCTTTAGAAAAATATCAAATGGTTCATTTTAAGCAATCGCTCTTATTGTCAATGGCCATTGACCGTTTTTAGCATCTTCCTATAAAAACTTTAGTAACCTTTTTCATGGGCGAGAGCCTTTTTTATCGGAAAGCTTTTGAACAGAACTGTTATGGCCGACAAACTGACACCTGTGACTTCTTAAGGGGGCTTACAACGTAATTTGGAATAATAAACATGCCGGACGTGGTGGACGATTTTGTAGGTTATGTCTACAATCTACACAGATTGTTTTCATAGAAGAAAGAAATAGGTATCTTTAATTTTTTGTAAGAAACGTCAGCAACTGTCTTACTGTGAAAGTTGTTAAAAAGTATAAGTTAAGAAGGAATATCTTCTTTCTTTTTCTACTTTAAGGTACTTAGGAACCTTTATATTATAACTTTCGTGAGACAGGTTTTTTTTTTTACTTACTCTACGTAAGTGTTTGATAAAGAATTCGGCTAGTTTCAAGGCATAGTAAGGTCTCATATTCATGAGTAGCATTTCACTACATATGACGCGGTGACTGTCGCGCTGCTACTCTATATAGTAGTATAATAATTAACTTAAGGATATGCTAGATGTACCCAATTTTATCATAACTTCCTTTTTGTGCTACACAATAACTTCAATCTTTCTTTAAACCAGTATTTTTACACTCCGTGCAAAAGTATTTTTGTTTAAAAAATCACCAAAGCTACAAAAACATGATTTGTATCAGATCCGAATGGCTACCACAAGGCAGAAAATATAAATGACAGATTTATTTATTCATTAGCTCATCTCCAATCTGCAGTGACTACAGATCACATCGTCTTGCTATAAATCAGCTTCCCTAGACATTTGTGATTCCATCAACCTAAATAGAACTTTACTACGTTGCTAATAAGAGTAGTTTTCGTGTATCAAAGTTTACTTCTAGTAGAAGGTTGACCGTATTCAGTGAGTTATGTGATGGAGGCCTGATGTCTATACATTATGCACGCCAAGGTTAAGGGAAGATCTCGTAAATTATGTGTGGAATGTTGCAGATAGTCGGACGCTCGTCTGTTGGGTATTGACGCCATTTTCCGGAACTGAACTTGGGTTTAGGCTGTTTTGATTGACTGCTACAAATGGGGGATATGTCATGCATCTTCTACGAGGTAACCAGATTTGTGTGTATTCTTGCAGTTCTATAACCAGTCTCGTTATACCAATGATGAAGAGGTTTTGAAAACAGAGGTCACTTTATCTTCATCAAACAGATCTCAATAATTTTATTGTGAATTCTGAAATGGGAAAACAGTTTACACTTGGGAGGCTTGAAGCTGAGCTAGTTCTTGAGTCATTTGTTGGGATACTCATCCCAACATTGAGCTTATATTAATATTTTTTTAATTCTTACCTTGACTGCCTCGTTGGCAGAGTGATCGGAATTGCGAAGCCGGGCAAGGGGTCTCGGGTTCGATTCCCGGGTCGGGCAAAGTATTACTGGGCTTTTTCAAAAAATCTCAGTAGTAACACGGAGTCTGGAATTGTGCCCGGTATATGGCAATAGGCTCATCCCATATTACATGGGACTCATAACATAAATAGTTAAAATTGGATGTTACATTATACAGTGGCATTAAGTGCCATAATGTACACCTTTGCTTACCCCTTCGGGGATAAAGGCGTGATGTTATGTGTGTTTTTTATTCTTGTTTAAAAATCTCTGAGTTCTCTTAGAAAATCAAACTCTAATCTTAGAGCCCAAAGACAAGCAATATGGGAACTTAGTGTGATACTCATACAAAATGTATGCGAACGGTCAAATACGTGGCGAATAATTGATGAACCATTTACGGGTTAGTGTGGCATGTAGGGAATTTTGAATAACCTGTCCGTTAAATTGTTATTGATTATGTTGAAACTGTAGATCTGTAGATTAATGCTCTAACCTTCTCCGTGTGAGAAGAGGTTTTGCTCAGCAGTGGGCATTTATAGGCTGTTGATGATGATGTTGAAACTATCTTTTTTTACCGACGTCAAAAAAGAAGGAGGTTCTCATTTTGACCTGTATATATATATGTATATATGTTTGTGTTTCGCGATTGACTGAACCGAATTTGACACTTATAAACATACCTATTAATTAACCAATTTAATCGCCTCGCGTAGGCGGGAGAAGTCATTCGATGATTTCCCCCCCTTAAAAGAGAGTACCGTAAATTTCTTTGAAAAAAATTTCATGAAGTCAGTTTCATGAAGATATTATTTACCTATGCTTAACTTTACAGTTCCCATGCATATAATAATATACTTATTGAGAAAATCTTATTAAACCAAAGAAAATAAATAAAAGAAGTTCACTTTAACTAAAACATATTAACTCTATTTTATATTAAAGAGCTAAACTAACTCTAACAAGTTTATTCTTAGCTTCCTACGGCCGCACCTTGGACAATACTCTCCATTATAAGTTAACCTCTCACTTAGCAGAAGAATTATCTAACAGAAGGTCAGTTTATATCGGATATCTGTAGCTTTAAATGCTGTTTACTGTTTATAAATATGTCTTATCACAGAGCAGGCAGGTTTACAAGGACGCTGGACATTGTATCCTTTATATGCTACATTATGTACAAAGATAAAGTTACAGCTGAATAGCTCTGTTGAAATGACTGTTGTTTACTGAAAAAATAGCCCAGACTTTTTGTATAGGATAAGCCGGTAAACGAGCAGACGGATTCCCTGATGGTAAGCAATCGGCATCGCCCGTGGATACCTGGAACAACAAAGGCGTTACAAGTGCGATACCGGCGTTTTTTGGAGATTAGAATTTGAGGAATGTCAGGGATTCAGGGATTCGAGAGATTGGGGAAGGGGGAGGGAGTAGGGAGTAGTTAGGCCTCCGGTAATCTCACACACCCGACGAAATACAACGCAAGCGTTGTTTCACTTTGGTTTTCTGTGAGGCCGTGGTATCACTCTGGTCGAGCCGACCCGTTCGCACCGAAGCATACCTCTCCCACACTTAACTTAATAATTGTATTGTTACCTCAACTTTTTTAAACATGGACGGAATATAATTATGATCGAGGTGTCTTTTGGTATAGAATTCAAGTATATTTCGAGCAAATGGTAGCCACTGTTGTTTTTAAATGAGTCCTCTAAACCAAATAATTAAAACAGACTTCGAAGATACCGAAATAATAGTGTTTGCTTATTAGGAAACATCCGCTTTAGGGACAAAGGTTCGTCCCCAATTCATTTCAATACCTAGAAACGATAATTAAATTAACTATTCTAAGAAAAACAACGTTTCTCCGTACCTTAAAGGTTATTCAGCAAAAATAACTACAGTTTATCTACGCAACTAAAATATTTAACAGAAAAACACCTACATTCGACATTCGGTCCAACACTTACTAAACAAAACTATATAAGTTTCCGAATGGACGTAACTTTGTCTTTAGTCATGAATGGAAATTGCTACTATTGGTTCTCGAAGTAAAATCGCTAGAGCCAATTTAATATAGCAGTTTTACTGATGTATTTTGATAATGACATGAAGTCTTATGTTGACGTTCAAAAGTGCCTTCCTGGTCTAATTGAAATAAATGATTTTAACTTTTGACTTTGACTTACAATATTTGTGCATCAAATCTTTGTGATTTGATTCATGGTGGAGTAAATTGTAAGCACTTTTTTTAGGCGGAAAATCATCGAATGACTTCTACCGCCTGGGTGAGGAGGGAGGGAGTTCAGTGTCTTATTGACTAAAAACCACCCCGTCCTACTCCTGCACAACGAACCAGAGCCCCGGTAAGCCGTTAGGTTCTCCGCGGCTCTGTATCGGCATCAGCCCTATTGAACCCCATCCGTGATGGTCTGATGGCTCTTAGAGACGCGCGCCGTAGGCTCGAGTAAATTGTAGGCCCTATTAATCGTAATTGTTATTTATCTCTTAATTAAATGCAAAAAAAACATTTACTATAAACAAATCAAAAATCTTTAAAAATGTGTCATATTGTCCCATTATTATCCCATAATAATAATAATAATAAGCCCGCAGGGCACCTTGAGGCGAGGTGACGGGCATTAGCGATCCCGCGGGCTACCATCATCCCGAGTGCTCCAGGGAGAAGTCACCGTTCCTTCTTCTCTGGCTTGCCTTAATTGGCTGGCTGGAGTGAACGATGACAAGGAACAGGTCTCCCACCTCTGGCTTGCCTTCATTGGCCGTCCAGAGTGGAGTCGCGAGAGCAGTGATCCTGCTCGGAGGGTAAGAAACTATTCGTAAGTCGCGAGTGGGCCAGGGATGCAGGAGGCTTCGGCTGGAGCAGATGATCTGAGTAGAAAGCGGTGGTAGTTTCTTAACCCTTCAGCCACTCACATTCTCGTTGCCCCTCTGTTGCTATATCTAGCAACCATTCCCGGGGCCCGGTCGGTGAGTTGGCGAGTCTCCGCCTGCCATTTTTACGTGTAAAAATTACATTGTTTCGGCAGGTGCCATAGTCATCCATAGTTCCTAATTTACCAGTCCACAGCAACCCATCCATAGCCCTACCTTTTTTTTCCATTATCCACAATAGTCCTACACTAACCGGGGATTGTCCTTGGGTGCATTTCCATAGTGCATACAGGGATAGTCGCCGGTTTGTGTGTCCATTACATTTATATTAAAGTTGTCTAAAGGGCCTCTGCGCAGTTGGCTTCGGCCCCTCGTACGCCTCCCAAATGACCGGGACCCTGTGGTCCCGTGAATGGTAAAGACATACATAATAATAATAATAATATGCTTTATTGTACACCACACAATCACATTATAGGATAAATATTAACAAAAATAGTGTACAATGGGCGGTCTTATCGCACAAGGCGATTTCTTACAGACAACCTTTGGATGGAGCAGTAATAGGAGTCTGATATGGGTCGTCAAGTGTACAATAATTAATAACTTTATAAAGTACTATACACAGAATACAAAAATACAACTACAACTCAAAAAAAAATAAATAAAATAAATAAAAATAAAATAATACCTATACAATATACAATATACAATATGATACATAAATTACATAATGGTGTGTATTTGTGCATGTGTGTGTATGTGTGTGTATGTGTGTGTATGTGTGTGTGTGGTTAAGATAGGATATAAAATTATAAAGAGAGGAAATGCTCTTTAACAAGTTTTTTAAATTGCGATATGGATTGAGCTCGCCTCGCTGCAATCGGTAAAGCATTCCACAACCGAGCTGCTTGCACTGTAAAGGACTTGTCTAAAAAGGAAGTGGAATGCAAACAAATACTCAATTTCAGACTCTCCGATGATCTCAAAAACTTCGAATGTGTATCGCCAAGGTACGTAAAACGTTCTTTTAGATAGGTAGGGGTAGTGGGATTAAAAAGTATATTGTAAAGAAGTGAAAGAATATGAGTATTCCGGCGAAGGCGAATAGGCAGCCATTTGAGCTTGTTGCGGAACTCAGAGACGTGGTCATACTTGCGCAATCCAAATATGAACCTAATGGAAAGATTTTGAAGTCGCTCAAGCTTGTCTAATTGTTCTTGGGTGAGATCAAGATAGCTGGCATCAGCATAGTCGAGAATTGGTAGAAGTAGGGATTGTGCTAATGCAATTTTAGTAGCAGTGGGTAAGAAATTCCGTAAACGCCTCAGGGCGCCCGCCGAGGCAAACACCCTGCGGCTGACCTCCTGCACCTGTTTAGACCAGGACAGAGTACTATCAATGTAAATCCCCAAGTTCTTGACTTCACAGGAAAAAGGAATCTTTGTTTTAAGTAGACATACTTGGGGAAGAGTAGACCAGTCTATTTTAGAGACAGTCCTTGAGCTGCCGACAACCATCACTTGTGTTTTTGATGGATTAATATGTAGCCCGAACTTCATGCTCCAGTCACTAATTCGTGCCATATCACGGTTGATCAGCGCAATAGCATCAGGTAACTCATGCAGTGAAGCATTTGTGTAGATCTGTAGATCATCGGCATAAAGGTGGAAGGAAGAAGAGAGTTCATTAGAGATAGAGTTGATAAATAGCGCAAAGAGTAAAGGGGATAGAACACCACCCTGCACACCGGAAGCAGTACAACACCATGAAGAATAACGATCCTCACAATGAATACGCTGCCGGCGACCAAATAGGTAGCTGCGAAACCAGTCAATTACCGATGGGGATACGTTAAGAGAGCTGAGTACGGCAAGCAAAATGTCGAAGTCAACGGTATTAAATGCGTTACTAAAATCGAGCAGGACAAGTACCGTCAACTTCCCCATCTCCATGCTCGACCTAATGTCATCGGTAATGTTTACGAGAGCCGTGGTAGTGCTGTGACCCGGACGAAAACCAGATTGGTAGGGACTGAGGAAATTGTGCTTGGTAAGGAAAGAACTAAGTTGATGATGGATAAGTTTTTCTAGGATCTTGGACAGGAAAGGAAGAATGGATATAGGACGATAATCGGAAAAAGAAGCAGGATTTGTTTTCTTGGGAAGAGGAATTACGTGAGCTTCCTTCCAAATCTGAGGAAAGCTCTGTTGGAGACAGAGGAATTTAGGACAAAAAGGATGATAGGAGTAATTTGATCTAGGATAGGAATTATCATTTTGCGGCTTACACAGTCACCACCAACGGCATTCGATGTCGTCGACAGAATGCTCCTCCTAACCTCACATGCAGTAAATTGACTGAAAACGAACGGAGGAAAATCAGGTAGCGGAAGTAACGAAAGGAAGTTTAAAGTGGAAGTTTTGGCGGCCATATCTAAAGCGACCGAGGAGGAGAAGTGAGAGTTAAGAGAGTTAAGATCTAGATCTTTAGGTATAGGGTCTTGAGTAGGTTTTCCGATACCTAGTGATTTGAGGAACTTCCACACTTTAGCCGGATCACTATCTTGAACTGATCTATGGATGTGTTGGCGTTTAGCATTCCTGCACACCTTGTTGCACTGATTTCTAATCCTAATGTATTTTTCCCTGTTGCTGACACTCGGCTGGATCTTAAATTTAAATTTTGCAGCAGCTTTTTTAGCAATCAGTTTCTTTATTTCATCAGTTAACCAAGGTGCTGGGAGATGCTTAACCCTGACGGCCTTGACTAGATATAGACTGTCCCAAAATATTAAGTGAAAAGCGATCAATAAAGCAGTCAAATGCTGATTTTTGCAGTAAAATCAGGCTTTCTTTTGAATCTACATGTAACTATCTAAACAAAACATGATTTGAAGGCTTTGACTGCCAATGCTAAACTATTGAAGGCAAATTCTCCGCTAACATGGGGGTCATTAGTGACCGACACCAGTGACCCCAATGGCGTTTAACGTGGAGTAATAATATCAGGTACCTTTTGCTTTATTCAAAAAACAATACAAAAACATAATATAACATAACATAACATCACGCCTTTTATCCCCGAAGGAGTAGGCAGATGTGCACATTATGCCACTGTATAATGTAATACGCACTTTTCACTATTTATGTTATGAGTCCCATGTAATAGGGGGTGAGCCTATTACCATACACCGGGCACAATTCCAGACTCCGTGCTACTACTGAGATTTTTTTTTAAAAACCCAGTTATAGTTAGCCCGAGCCGAATCGAACCCGAGACCCCTTGCCCGGCAGTCTCACTTACGACCACTCGGCCAACGAGGCAGTCTTAACAAAATTCTACTAAATGTTAATACAACATTATACATCACTCGCCGAAGTTTCCAGAATTCAGACTCAAAGTGGAATTTAGTTCTAGATCCAAGATTTGCACAACGACCAGACCAGTATAATTAGACCTCTAAATGATTCGATTATAAACGCAGTTAGAGTTCCAAGTCATGTCCAGTGATCAATTATCACTGTCCGCACCGGATTATTGGTTATGCGTGCGAATATTCAGCTTCAATTTCATGATAAATTGTTGAATTATAAAATTATTGAAGCATTTCTAACCGTATGTTGTTTGAAATTTGATCATTTGCGTTAATATACTGCGGTTATAACATAACATTACGCCTTTTATCCCCGAAGGGGTAGGCAGAGGTGTACATTACGGCACTTAATGCCACTGTACAATGTAACACCCACTTTTCACTATTTATGTTATGAGTCCCATGTAATAGGGGTGAGCCTATTGCCATATACCCGGCAGAATTCCAGACTCCTTCTACTACTGAGATTTAAAAACCTAGTAATACTTTGCCTAACCCTTTGAGACCCCTTGTTTTGCAGTCGCACTTGCGACCACGCGGCCAACGAGGCTATTACTGAATTCTGACTAAATATAACTTCAAAAACAAATTGCTTTTTACAATTATTGTGGAGGCCCGGAGGTTCAAGACACCTGCTTCTCATGCATTAGAGTGCGGGGTGGGGCAAGTACCATTTCGTAATTTTTCCGAGTTATAAGTGCTTTCTAAGAATATTAAGAGAAGGAAACCATCGTGAGGAAAACTGAGCTTAAATTTCTAATTATAAGTTTCGCCTGCATTGAGCTGGCGTAGTGATTAATGCTCAAACCTTCTCCATGCGAGAAGAGGCCTTTGGTCAGCAGTGATCACTGCAGTGACAGTGTGGCTGTTGATGATCATGATGAAATTGCTTTTTTTACTAATTTTGTTTAGTTTTAGACATCAAATTTTAAACATAAGGAACGCTTATTGTGGTGCTTTACATGGCACACACAACTGATAAGAGTAACTAAACATATACATAAAACCAAGTAACCAAACATATATTTGGGTACGTTATAATGGACCTAGGATATCAACGTTTTGACACAAAAAAGAAACTTCGATAACCAATAGTACTCGTAGGGGACAGTATGAAAGGTACAAAAGTGCTCTCTTTGCTCACATGTTGGTACTTAACTAGGTACCTAATGGGTTTAACTCCACAAGAGATCTTGTCCCTATAAAGTATTAACAGCTAATAGGTGTGTGACCTAGCTAGACTGGGAGAAAATGTAGTACTAAGTCTGTGTTTATTGGAAAAATCAGGAACTTTCTTTAAGAGATGTGTTTTTTTTCTTTGCAGTTACAGATTGTATCGTTTATTGGTATCTTTTGGTAATAAATATCAGTACCTCATAATATTATTAGTTTAATATATTACTGCCTCGTTGGTTGAGTTAAGATATTATACAATATTGATTTCTTTTTACAGAGTCCAAAGTTTATTTAAGTATGTATGGGACAGCTATGCTTCGGCACAAATGGGTCGGCTCGACCAGAGTGATACCACGGCCGAGCACAAAACCGACGTGAAACAACGCTTGCGTTGGGTTTCGTCATATGAATTAGATTATCGGAGCCCCAATTACCCTCCTTTCCATTCTTCCCAATCCCTAAATCCCCAACCTTCCTCAAATTCCTAACCCCAATTGGCTGGTGACGCACTTGTAACGCCTCTGGTGTTCCGGGTGTCTATGAGCGACGAGGATTGCTTACAATCAGGTGATACGTGGAGTCGTTTACCGGCTAATCCCATAAAAAAGTGTAGAATATTGCCTCCTATATAGCCTAAGGTTTGTTGGTGAAGTGTGTTATATTTTCACTTCTTTTAAATTCTTTATGAATCAAAATCCTAATCTAATGTAAGACATTAACTTCATTGTATACAGAGGGCAAGCTAAAATCCGGATCCATAATGAAATAAAACGAGATGTCATAATAACGATGACAGCCTCAAGTGTTACAACCTCATTAAGCTTCAGACATGAGCATTAAGCTATGCCCTCGTTAATTATTAATCTCACCTTGGTCATTAATGGAAGTTGCTACAATAATGGAATGACGATAATTAAACTAGGTCATCTTGAATCATAACAAATAGATTTGGATGGCCATTAGACATCTTGGATGTAACTTAGCTTAACGTCTTTTGGTCTTCTAAAATCTATGTGATTAGGAATTGATGAGATTGGTTATAGTGGTTTATAATCTGTCTAGAAATATAGAAATGTTATAATCTATAATAAGAAAAATAACAGATAAGCCTTGTCGGCCGAGTGGTCGCAAGTGTGACTACTGGGCAAGGGGTCTCGGGTTCGATTCCCAGGTGGGGCAAAGTATTACTAGGTTTAAAAAAAAATTGTAGTAGCTCGGAGTTGGAATCGTGCCCGGTTATGTCAATAGGTTTACTCCCTATTACTCATATAACTATACTCATAGTAAAAAGAGTTTCATTGTACAGTGGCATTTAGTGCACTGCTATTTAATGTGCACCTCTGCCTACCCCTTCGGAGATAAGGCGTTATGTTATGTGTTAAATATTAAACTAATTATTTTATTTATGGAACTTGGTTACATGATATGTATTCAAGAAGAATGTATTTATTATAAAACCAAAATATCAACACTTACAAAAAAAAAATACAAACAATACTGCTAGTCTACTAACCCATTTATTGACAGCATAACCCACAAATGGTCAGTTTGAAGCCAAAAGGAACCAGACCGAAAAAATTACGTGCGTTTAATAAAAGCACGTTCTGCCGTGGACGAGGTTATGCGGTAATGTGACAGCAATGCAGGCTGGACACGTGGGCGCGTAACGACCGAACCGGTACGTGTGTATGTCCTACGTGAGATGTGGACGGCTTTATGCTAAAAACTTTTTTATTTTTTTGTTGATGTTTTGGTAAAGGCTATTGTTTGAATATTATGAGTGGCCATTGTCATGTTTGTGTCTGTGTTAGGCTGAATATTTTAATACGAGGCCGAATTCGTACACGTACACAAACTCAAAGCAATGCGTTTTAACATCAAAGTTCTGAGTTATAGTTATTTTTATTAAATTTTACTTTTTCTTTCTTCACTAGCGTGGGAGAGCCATACTTCGGCACGAATGGGCCGGCTTGACCGGAGTGATACCACGGCCTTACAGAAAACCGACGTGAAGCAACGGTTGCGTTGTGTTTCGTCGTGTGAGTGAGGTTACCGGAGGCCCAATTACCCTCCCCTTCCCCAATCACCCCAGTCCCTGAATCCCCAACGATCCTAAAACTCCTAATCCCCAAAAGGCCAGTAACGACTTATAACGCCTCTGGTGTTCCAGGTGTCCATGGACGACGCCGATTACTTACCATCAGGTGATCCGTCTACTCGTTTACCGGCTTATGCCAAAAAAAAAATCTAAAAGAAATTTTATACTGAATTTTATTTACAAAGAGATGAAAAGTGGCAGCAATTTTAAAGCCATTTTGTAGGAAATGAAGTATTCACTGGCAGAATATCGTGCTAAAATATCAATGGACGAATATGACTCTTCCACGTTTATTTCATTTTGTCTTTTTCTAACCGGATCTTCACTGGTATTGGTAATAATTCCTAGGAATATTTTATACGAATAAAAAATATTTGTGTTTTATAAAGTATAAATAATATTTCAATATTGTACTAAGCTCATAAATCTCAGTAAATAGAAACAGATCTTTTCTTTGTACCACAAGAGTGGCAAAAAACGCACGACACACCTGGTGGTAAGTGGTTACAGTGGCCTAACAACGCTTGCAACACATAGGGCATTACATGCACCTTACCAAACCTTTATAAACCTATTTACTACGTTCTTGAAGAACCCCATATTGTACCTTAGCAGGGAGATCATTCCACAATCGGAAGGTCCGTGGGAAGAAATTCCTCTGAACCCCAACTGTACGGGACCATTTGCTAAAGGATAATTATTTTCAAGACTATCACATTGCTCAACCACATTCATGAGATTTCCAATTTCCTACTGCAGTTAACTTGATTCCAATATTTTAATTCCTTCAATAATTCTATCTGAATCATTGGGATAATTCTCCTTTGAAGTATTGCCTTAATCAGCTTCTCCTTCGGATGCACCTTTAATTTAAAACCGCAATTTAAACTGCTGAGCACACGTTAATTTGCCAACCTTTGACTAGGATACGACACATTGCCATTTTGTCTATAATTTAATTTATTTTCTAATGCTTTTCATGCTCATGAAAAGCATGCTCATTTTTTTTAAATATCGTTGCCCCCCCTTTGTTCTTCTCTTGTGCCGTGAGCGCATTTACAAACATACAAGTTCACACACACATGACACCCACACCTGAAACAACAATTTGTGGATCTGTGGAGTAGGCTGCGCGACATCGCCGCGACCGCGCACGCTACTCATGAGGAAGAACCCCTCAGTGGTTCGAAACTAGTAGAGCTTTTCTCAGTATATTCACGTGAGTAACCCGCGATCTTTAGTTAATTTACATCACACATAGAGGTACTCCGTGCAGGAATCAAACTAGCTACTCGTTGTGCGGCAGCCGGTTTGGCCCAGCCACCGTAGCAACCGTGCAGTCACTTAGTTGCTTCAGTAATCACTTGATGTATGTCTAACTTTTGTAATTTTATAAATCTTCACTTTTTACACCAATTGTATCTACTTTTATTCATTTTTCATTTCATAATGATATTATTAAGACAATTCTGATAGTCTAGTGATCAGAAGAGCTAACCATCCAAATGACGTCTTCAGTTCAATCGTTGGACTAAGAATTATTCCAAGTCATTTTCATTTTGTGTATATCCTAGAGTTTTAAAAATTGGACACTTAACAGCACTTTTATTTTCGAACAAGAACGTGCGATCCGTATGTCACAATATAAACGAGGGAGATACCAACGTAAGCTTAGCGCATCGATTTGCCACTCCATTGAACCTAGTTCCAGGACTGAAATAACTATTTTCAGGAATAACATCGAAGATTAGGAACAAACATTTCTTTCAAACTAGTTAAGGAAGTTGACAATCGCGTCTATTCTATTTTTCTTTGTTTAACACTAAGCCTCCTTATCTAAATTGATGATAACCAACAATATAATAAAATTAAAGATACTACTATAAAAGTCTATGCTTTAACATAAGATTAGGCCTTAATCCCCGAAGGGATAGGCAGAGGTTAATATTACGGCACTTAATGTTACTGTACAATGTAACACCCACTTTTCACCATTTATGTTTTTTTTTTTTAACGTTGCCCCACACTAGGATTTTCTCCTGTGTCGTGGGTGCGTTTACAAACATACAAGTTCACACACACAATGACACCCAGACCCAAAACAACAAATTGTGGATCACACAAAGTGTTGTTCCGTGCGGGAATCGAACCCGCGACACGTTGCACGGCAGCCGGTTGCCCAGCCACCGCGCCAACCGTGCAGTTAAGGTAGCGCTTCGCTGCCTCACGTGCTCCTCCTAGCTAGCATGACTGATTCGTAAAAGGAGGTGTCGGCATCCCAGTCCTCCTGGTTTTACTTAACTACCATTATTCCGAAATTATCTACTCTTACTCCGAATTCCACCCCGATCTCTTCAGACATTATGACGTGATTGAGTAACAAAAATACACACATAAATACACAAAACAAACCCCAATGCAGTGAGACTAGTAAGACAATGATCGATAGAGGTTTCAAACGACCCTTTGTCTTTACCTCTAGATATTGTAGAGGTGATTCCAATATTTTGAACATTTGAAATTTTGACATCGGTCCATCAATATTGTCTTAAACTTCAAAGAATTAATTAGTATTAAAGTGTAGTTAAGTATGAAACTAATTAACTAAGTTTAATAGAACTGACAGGTGACATGTTCCCAGAAAGGGTGGGTGGAGGTGTCTCAGGAGCAGTTTTGCAGTTGCATTATTTTTTTATTTATTCTAGAGGTATTATAAACTCAATTATAAGGTACTTTGTACAACACAGTACTTTGACTGCCTCATTGGCCGAGTGATCGCAGGTGCGGCTGCAAGGGGTCTCAAGTTCGATTCCCGGGTCGGGCAAAGTATTACTAGATTTTTTAAAAGCTCAGTAATAGCACGGAGTTTGGGAACGTGCCCGGTATATGGCAATAAGCTCACCCCTATTACGTGGGACTCATAACATAAATAGTGAAAAGTGGGTGTTACATTGCACAGCGGCATTAACCTCTTGAGTGTCGGTATATAAGATACAATAGAAATACATAGTGTCTCGCGTAGATCTACGTTCCCGGCATACTACGGGTTAAGTGCCGTAATGTGCACCTCTGCCTACCCCTTCGAGGATAAAATGCATGATGTTATGATGATGATGACTTTGTACAGTGGCATAAAGATCTTTTCCTTTACAAGTTCAACTCCAGACACAATTCCATATTTTGATACTTCGTTATGTACACCATCACATCATCATCATCATCATTTCATAATTGAGTACTACTGGACCACGGGCTGCTTCTCCATAATCCCTGTGTTAATAAGATGGCTAGAGCATTGCGTGGTTCTGGATTATTAGAGAGTACTACTGCAAGATCTTTGTCAGTAATGTGAAGGCCTTTTTTATGGCATATGCCGTAAACGAGCAGACGGATCACCTGATGGTAAGCAACCGGCGTCGCCCATGGACACCTGGAACACCGGAAGCGATGGACACCAGACATTATGATAATATAGAGGTAGTTCCTACTTTATTCATAACGATTGATATCTAAAACTTTACCTTTAAAACTCTTGTCATATTTAGGTACATACTGCCAACAAGACTTCTATTAAAATTGTCTGAATTACGAGAGAACTATCTAGAATAGAAAACTAAAAGGGCGACTAAAAGATTCGATTGAAAAAGTTGGTGTCGTAAATCCGAACAGTCCATTTTATTTGAGAAATCTTCTAACACAAACATAATTATGCATAGGAAACTTTATTTGTGTCTTTGAAACAGTTAGATTAGAAGAACGGGGGTTAGGGCCATAACATAATTTGTATGTACCCACGTTCTTCTATGTTTCCAAGATGATTTTAACATACTTTGCAGAAGCCCTGCTTATTTAACGTATAGGAGTTCACTCTTTGCAAATCATTTTACGAATTCCCATTCAAAAGTGTCATATTAGATGAATTGCAAATATGGAACACTTTCCGTTCATATTATGAAACAAAAATTGTCTTTTTATGACATGACAAATGTCATATATTATGATTCAGATATGAAACATACAATGTTACCTTTTAGCCCCCCTGATATGAAACATACAATGTTAAGTTCAAAATATACTGTGAATAATACTTCGTGACCTTCATCAATTTTGTACTTGTAATGTGGTCAGCCAACGCTAGACTGAACAATATCTCTATAATTAATAGAGAAAACCTATTTGTCCTTCTGTTACAAAATAACCAACCCGCTTGTTTAATTTCACCCATCCAATCAAAGCAAGGTCCGAGTCTACACCCTCTAACAACGGAGTATAAAACAAAATCCTCAACTATTTTACCCGGCCCCTAATTCAATTTTCAATAACGATGTACCTGGGTACAATATCTAGATTTGTAGGCGATCCTTGTCACTTAAATCTTCGTATACCTACATAATACGCAATGAATTATTCTGCCCGACCCACCTTTCAATTTGCCCTCTCTCAACCTACCTATCATGGCGGATGAGATTAAGTTACCTGTCGTATAGAACGCATGAACGTGTTAATTTCAAACCCTAATTGATACACACTAAAGCTGGCTTTGTATTGACGTGTTTGGGAGTGCGTGTGGAAAATGTATAGTAGGTTCGTGTTATTTCGTGTTGTATGGGTGTAATTCCAAAAAGGCGTGGATTACAACATTCCAATCTTAATAAAAATAAATGCACATACCCGTAAAATTGATATTTTCTCCAAATACGAATGTTTAAAACTAGATGGACTGCCTCGTTGGCCGAGTGGTCGCAAGTGCGACTGTCGGGCAAGAGGTCCCGTGTTCGATTCCCGGGTCGGGCAAAATATTACTGAGTTTTTAAAAAAATCTCAGTAGTAGCACGGAGTCTGAAGTTGTGCCCGGTATATGGCAATAGGCTCACCCCCTATTACATGGGACTCATAACATAAATAGTGAAAAGTGAGTGTTACATTTTACAGTGACATAATGTGCACCTCTGCCTACCCCTTCGGGTATGTTATGTTAATGTTAATGTGTGTAAAACTAGATGGTAAGTAATTTTATGAGAAAACATGCAACATAAAGTCGCATAGGTTCATCAAAACTGGATATATTGTTCTAACTGACATTTAACTAACAAAAAGTTTGCCAAAAAATAACTACGCATGTTTGTTATCAAAACGAGAACTCAACTTTTTGAGCACAGGTAGAATAATTTAGTTCAGTAAAAACTAGGTTAGCTATTATTCAAAAACTGCATAGTTTTTAACCCGAAAAAGTTTCGCGTTGCCTCCATTGAAATTGTTGGGTGCAAAGTTTCTATTTGTACGCGACAGCTAAAAAATGATTGTTATGTTTTTGCAATGTGTGCTTGACACAAATTCCCGAATTGCTCAGCGTGAAACTATAATACCCTGACGGCACTGGTTAAAAAATTTACACTGTATTATGAAAAAAAATGAAGATAAACACGTCACACAGTATCTATTAAGGTGTTGTGATTTATTTTGAGTCGTTTAAAATCCTGATAATATTATAATCGTCGTCGATTTACTTTAGCTAATAAAATAATCGTAATATAATCTGTTTATAATCTTCGGCTTCGTTGCAATCTGTATCATAATGATATTTTACCACCTGTAAAAACCCAGTCGTGCAAAGTGTTTGCATGCATATTGCACAGTCAAAAAATATCCAAATTTTTACGTAGGTGATGTTGAAAAATAAATGCTGCATAAACTGTAGGTATAATTTTAAATCAACGTATCAATTTATGACGATATTTTCTCATATATCACATGAAAGGTTTGATATTCTTGCTCTACTCTTTGTATAGAAGCTTGCATAAGATTAAAGAGCTTATAAATCCAACAATAGACCCGTCTGTGGGTCGTTAAACAGTATTGAACACTTGAAGTATTCACAGCTAAACTTAGACACTTTTATCTAGAAAATATTTTTACGTTAAAATAGAAGAATGAGTACTTATTTCCATACTAGCTTTTACCCGCGGCTTCGCTCGCGTCACAAAAGGAAAAAAGTAGCCTGTGACATAATGACATATCAATACACACAGCGCCATCTATACTAATACTTTGGTTTTCCCTCGGGAATATCAAATTTTTCTGGGATAAAAAGTACCCTATTACTTAATCCGAACTTCTAACTTTACGTCTGCAAAAATTCAAAGCAATCGGTTTAGTAGTTACGGCGTGAAAGCGAAACAAACAAACAAACTCACTTTCCGATTTATAATATTAGTAAGGACTTAACATTTTGCTTTCAGTTTATTTAACGGAATATAATAAATGAAGATTGATTCTTGACATTCAATACGGCGGTATTTATGTTGTGGCGAATCAATTTATACTAGGAAGAATGTTATGTGTAAGTTTCAATATGACTGCACGGTTGGTGCAGTGGCTGGGCAACCGGCTGCCGTGCAAAGTGTCGCGGGTTCGATTCCCGCACGGGACAACACTTTGTGTGATCCACAAATTGTTGTTTCGGGTCTGGGTGTCATTGTGTATGTGAACTTGTATGTTTGTAAACGCACCCACGACACAGGATAAAATCCTAGAGTGGGGCAATGATTTATTTAAAAAAAAAAATGTACTGAAGCAATATTTTTCTTTATTTTTTCAATTATTCAGAGAATTGCAATATTGAACCTCTCAATAATTCTGTGCCTGATAATGAGGTAACAATGAGTCAAGTAAGAAAAGTACGTTAAAGTTTGAAAATATATTAATTTCAATGATAAAAACAACAGGTTTTATTAACTATATACATAACATAACATCACGCCATTTATCCCCGAAGGGGTAAGCAGAGGTGCATATTATGCCACTGTACAATTTAACATCCACTTTTCATTATTTATGTTACGAGTCCCATGTAATAGGGGGTGAGCCTATTGCCATATACCGGGTACAATTCCAAACTCCGTGCCACTACTGAGATTTTTTTCAAATCCAGTAATACTTTGCCAGACCCGGGAATCGGACTCGAAATCCCTTGCCCGGCAGTCGCACTTGCGACCGCTAGGCCAATAAGGCAGTCTATAACTATATACCTACATAATCTTGTTTCACACATCAATAGAACATACATATTTCTTAACTTCTATTCTTATCCCTCTAACCAGATTGCCTGATTAGATTGGTCGGTTGACAGATTTATGGGACTTATCAGTCTCAGTATTTGTCAAAGTGATCGCCATCGTAAATCCTGCTTTACAAGAGGTGGAGTAGCCAGTTGCTAAGTCATTTAGCGGCTCAATTGACTTACTTATTTAGCAGTTTCATTTTCGTATGTACTCAGTTTTTAGACGTATAATAATACTGAGATACGAGACGGGAGTCTTCTTTTTAATAGAAATATTGATGCATGTAGTTACAGTGGCATAATGTTCACCTCTGCCTACCCCTTCGGGGATAAAAGGCGTGATGTTATGTAGGTATGTATGTATGTATATAGACACAAATTCAAACTACGTGTTATTATTAATTTATTATAGATATTTTTCAGAAAATATTAAAAAAATACCAGGCTTATCCAAAAATCATACTTGATCGAAGTCGCAGATCGAAGAAACCGAAGAAGTCTCATTCATTTTCATAGAAATACAGATGCTCGTAGTACAGACACAATTTCAGAATCTGTGAAATTATGTTCAGAGAAATTTTTAAAACTGAGGTTCTCAACAATGGGTTAGGCTTATCCTGAAACTGAACTAGAGTCGTGCTGACGACTACTTGTCACTAGAAGCTATTTGATACTAAGTTTTAAGTATGGGAGAGCCATACTTCGGCACGAATGGGCCGGGTCGACCGGCGCGATACCACGGCCTCACAGAATACCGACGTGAATAAGCACTTGCGTTGTGATTCGTCGTATGAGTGAGGTTACCGTAGTCCCAATTAGATCCCTCCCCAATCTCCACAATCCTGGAATCCCCCACAATCCTGAAATTCTCAATTTGTAATAGGTCGGTAACTTACTTGTAACGCCTCTAGCGTTTCAGGTGTCCAAGGACGGTGACAATTGCTTACCATCAGGTGATTCGTCTGCTCGTTTACGTTTTAAAAAAGTTTAAAATTAGAGTTTCAATTAAAAAAGAGAACGAAACGGAATTGCGGTCATCGTGTCTTTAACTTTTACACAAAAATATCGAGTTTGGTTTCGTGTCCAGTATTAAAAAACAGAATCGTTCCTAATTAAAACAAGACATAACATAACATCACGCCTTTTTATCCTTATAGGGGTAGACAGAGGTGCACATTAAGGCACTTAATGCCACTTTACAATGTAACACCCACTTTTCACTATGTATGTTATGAGTCTCGTGTAATAGAGGGTGAGCCTATTGCCATAAAACGGGCACATTTCCAGATTCTGTGCTACTACTGAGATTTTTAAAAACCCAGTAATACTTTGCCCGACCCGCGGGAATCACACTTGCGACCACTCGGCCAACGAGGCAGTCTAAATTATAACAGTTATAACAAGACTAAATAACCGCCCAAAAATAAGGTGAGCCAAAAATATCCCTGTCATTTTGCTTTTAATGTAACCCATCTTAATACTCTAATCGTGTCGTCCACAAACAGATTAACGATACCAGTATATTCTAGTGTAACAATCAAGTGAATTACTCAGTGACCTTCTCATAATGTAGAAAGGTTCTAAACAAACATTTAAATTTTAATCATGTTTATTTAGGACCCCATTTCTTGTTCAGTATAAAATTAACGGAAATATGTTTGCTCTAGTAATAACAATATGTTAATTAATTGAACGATAAGCTTAATTTTATAGGCTTACACTTAATGAAGTGGGTTAACCGTTTTTTATTTTAGGATTTTATTTGAGATTGTTTGTAGGTCCAGGGTTATAAATAGAATTTTGTGGGTTTTAGATTCTGGTACAGTTCATTAATGAAATGACCTACTTGTTATACAATTATTTGAAACTAGCTGTTGCCCGCGACTTTGTCCGCGTAGAATAGTGACTTCTGGCAGAATTTAGGCTTTTGAATTAGTCTTTATCAAGGGATATTCGACGGTAACGAATGTCGTCAGAATTTATTCAGTTCCTAGTATTTTTTTTTTTTTTTTTTTTTAAGGGGGGAAAATCATCGAATGACTGCTCCCGCCTGGGTGAGGCGGAAGGGAGTGTCAGACTCTTACTGACTAAAAACCACCCCGTTCCTTCTCCTGCACGTCGAGCCGGAGCCCCGGTTACCCGTTAGGTTCTCCGCGACTCCGAATCGGCATCGGCCCTATTGGGCCCCATCTGTGGTGGTCTGATGGCTCTTTGAGGCGCGCGCGGAACGCGACGCGCCGTACGCTCGGGTCTGTTTCTGGTCGGACGGGGAGCCACCCATGCTCGCCGTCCGCAGGCCCGCGCTTACGGTGGCCGGAGATCGTCCCGCGATCCCCGACGCCCGGTGTGTCCTTCGCGATGGCTGGGTTGCGAGGAGGCAGCGCTTCGCTGCCTCACGCGTCCCGCCTCCTCCTTAGCCAGCATGACTGCTTCGCAAAAGGAGGAGACGGCATCCCAGTCCCCCTCGCTCCGCATCATGGCCTGAACTAGGCCCGGACGCGAGAGGTCTCCATCGCCGATCACTTCCCTGAGGGCACGGCGGTGCTCAGCCCACGCAGGGCATTCCGCAACAGTGTGTTCCACCGTGTCCTCAGGGTGGTCCTCGCAGTGATGACACCCGGGCGTTTCCTCCCGCCCCATCAGACACAGGTACCTCCCGAAACTTCCATGTCCGGTGAGGACCTGCGTCAGGCGGTAGGTGAGGACGCCGTAGCGTCTCTCAAGCCACTCCTCAAAGAGGGGACTTACCGCTGCAATGGCAGCGAGCCCAGCCCTCGGTTGCGACAGTCGTTGCTGCCATTCCGCCATGAGATCGCGCCGGAGCTCATCCCGCCACGCACTTATCTGGCGCGGCAGCGGAGTTTCGCCCCGGCGACGTGCCTCCGCGCGCATGCGATACACGCGCGCGAGCACCTTCGCCTCCAGATCCCACGGCGGTAATCCGGCAAGGAGGTTCGCCGACTCCCCAGAGATCGTGCGGTATCCGCGGATCATTCGGATCGCCATGACCCTCTGTGCCATAAGCAGCGCCCGAGCGGGCCGCTGCAGCAGGTTCGGCGCCCAAACAGGGGCGCCGTAGAGGGCCATGGACCGCACGACCCCGGCGTATAACCTCCGGCAGGAGGCGTTTGGCCCCCCGAGGTTGGGGAGGATGCGCTTAAACGCAGCCCCCACCCTCGCCAACTTTGGAGCCAAACGTCGGAAGTGCTCCACGAAGTTCCATCGACTGTCGAGGACGAGTCCCAGGTACTTCATCGCCGTCTCGACGCCGATGGTAACCCCTCCCGCCATTATTTGAGACCCACCAGGAGGTGGCGCATTCCCGCGGCCATGAAAACACATGGCCTCGGACTTGTGGAGCGCCACCTCGAGTCCCAACTGCCGGATTCTCTCAACGACTGTCGCAACCGCTGTCGCCATTAAATCGGCCGCCGCCTGGTGCGACCTCCCGTGCGCTAGCACCAGCGTGTCGTCGGCGTAGCATATCATGCTAACGCCGTTCGGGAGGTCGGTGCGCAGCACCCAGTCATAACCGATGTTCCACAGGAGCGGCCCCAGAACCGAACCCTGTGGAACACCGCGTGACATCTCTCGCCGGTTCCACTCGCCCCGGTGACCGGGGTAGATGACGGACCTGTCCGTCAGGTATGCCTCGATTACACGACGGAGGTAGGTAGGCACCCGATGATATCGGAGTGCCTCCAAGATGCAGCTCCAGGGCAGGGAGTTGAAGGCGTTGGCGATGTCCAGAGACACCGCCACTACGACCTTACCCCTGGACACTGCAGTCCCCGTCGTCCGGTCCCTAACGCGCATGATGGCGTCCACCGTGGAGCGCCCTCTGCGGAAGCCGAACTGGCCGTCCGATAGGTCCGGCCCAATATCCGTCAGGTGCGCGACGAGGCGGTTCGAAATGATTCTTTCGAAGACTTTCCCCACCTCGTCGAGCAGCACTATGGGCCGGTACGCGGACGGAGAGTCCGCAGGGCGCCCCGTCTTCCGCACGAGGACCAGTTTTCCCGCTTTCCAGAGCAGCGGGAACTGGCCTCTCTCCAAGCATGCGCTGTAGAGACCGATTAATCGAGGCCTGAGAGCCTCTGAGGCCAGGACCCATGCTTTGCCATGCAAGCCGTCGGGTCCTGGGGCGGTGTTCTTGGCGCCCATCCGGCGCACCGCCGCTCTCAGTTCTGCCTCGGTCACCTCTGGGACGATGTCGTCGTCGTCGTCGCTATAGCCCGCGTCGGGCACCGGGGGGCGGAGTCATATACGGAGGGGTGAAGCCCCTCCACAGCCGGGGGAACAGGGCGCCAATTACCTCCTCAACGACCTCTGGCCGGAGACTCTGAGTGAGCGGGGGAGCCCAAGCGCGAAGCTTGTCGCGTACCATGCGGTACGGGCGTCCCCACGGGTCTCTATTCAGAGTCCCCAGCATCTCCCGGCGGGCCTCCTCCTTGGCCCGCAATATCTCCGCCTTGAGGACGGCTTTCGCCGCCCTGTATCCCTCATACAACTCCGCCTCTCTCGCCTCCGCATTTGGAGGACGGAGACGGCGCCTGCGGTGCCTAGTGTACTGGCGTCGCGCAGCAGTGCACGCCTTGCGTAGAGCTGCCAGCTCTTGCGACCACCAGTACACCTGGCGCTTTTGTTGCCTCGACCGGATCCGGGGCATCGCCACGTCACAGATCCTGGACATGGCGTCCTGGAGCCACTTGGCCTCATCGTCAATGTCGGCAGGCCTGACCGGTGGTATCACCCAGGCCTGCACGATGGCGGCTTCCAGGAGCAGCTCCCGGTCCAGCTGTTTCAGCGCCCAACGCGGGCCACATGGGGCCTGTCTGACCGGCGGATCCGCGGACTCGGCGGAGACGTTGAACCGGATATACCGGTGGTCGGAGTACGTCTCCACCTCCTCCATGACACGCCAGTCAACGATACGTGGTGACAGAGCAGGGCTGGCGAACGAAATGTCCACCACCGACTCGCCCTGCATCCGCACGCACGTAGGGACAGAACCCCGGTTCAAGACGACTAGGCCTGCCTCAAGGGCCCAGTCTTCCACCATCCTACCCCGGACGTCGGTGAACCGGGAACCCCAAGCCAAATTCTTGGCATTGAAGTCCCCGAGGACGAGCACGGGGAGGGAACGGAACCCGACGACGACTGTGACCAACTCCATCAAGGAGTTGTGGAACTCGGCGAGAGTTCGGTTCGGAGAGAAGTACACGCCCACCACAGCGAGCTCTCCGAACCGTGCTGCGACACAACCCCGGCCTCTTTGAGCTGCCTCAAGAGTCGGGGTACCGGCGGCGGCCGATGAGATGATGGTCACCGAGCCGTCCAGGTCCGCCACCCAGTGATCCCTGGGCGGGACAAAGTACGGCTCGGAGACCACGGCGACATTGATCGACCACTGCGCCATGCTCTGGAGCAGGAGATCCTGAGCAGCGGCGCAGTGGTTAATATTCGCCTGGAGGAGGCGGAATGGAGCCATTATTGACAGTCCATTCCGATCTCCTCAGTAGCGGCAGCGGCGACTGCGGCGGCAGTGGCGGCGGCGGCGGCGGGGAAACGGCAGGGGTGGCGGAGGGCCTACCTTTGCCCTTGGGTTTGGCAGGAGGGGAGCAGCCCTTGCTCCCGACCCGGTGATTGGCCGGCTTGCCAGCCGCCGCACATGCGTTGCAGTGCAGCGGGGCAGTGCAGGAGCCGGCCCTGTGACCGGGCCGACCGCAGCGGAAGCAACAGTCGCTGCGGTCCACCTCTGAGGTGCATTTGGCGCTCACGTGCTCCCCCACGTGACAACGGTAGCACCTCAGAGGCCGGGTCTCGAGCAGCTTTACCTGCGCCGAGACCCATCCCACCAAGAGCCTTTTGCCCTCCTTCAGCTTCTTGGCCGCTGTGACGGGGCAGCTCACCACCACCGTGCGCAGCCCCGAGTTGTCCGGACGGATGGTGCCCGCCTTGATCTGGTCAGCAGGGCACCCTCCCGTCCTGGCCACAGCGGCCACCACCTCACTTTCCGTGACGGAGTCGTCCAGGCCCAATATCCGGACATCCACACATTTGGTGGGCCTGGACACGCGGGCCTCGTCTGCCCCGAGGCACGCCCTAAGCCTCTCAGCCAGGGCGTCGGCCGACGGGCCACTGGCCGCGCCGGGGACCTCCAGTAGACGGGCTCCGGTAGCGGTCACCTTGACCGCAAACCCGTCCGGGGCCCCGAACTCCGCAGGTGTTACCGCCCCCTTGAGCTTGGCGAGGACGTCACCATAGGTAACGCCCCTATTGACCGCCTCGGGCTGCAGTGTAATAACTACAGCCGCGGTCTTAGGGGCGAGGAGCAAGGCAGCAGCGCGTTTCTCCCTGCGCTGCTGCTGCCGTCGCTGCCGCTGCGCCTTTTTGCGGCGCTTTCGGCCCTCCCTGGCGACTCTCCTCGCCTCGCCGGCGATTTGCCAACCGCCGCCGTCCTCCACTCGCGGGGCGGGTTCCGCCGCCGCTGCTGCAACTCCAGCTTGCCGGGCTGGAGTGTCCCTCCTCTTTTTGCGCCTCATGGGCGCAGGCGCCATCGGCGCAGCTGGGGTCTGCGCCGGCGGGGGCGCCGAGGGCCTCGCGGGAGGAGGCGCCCGCGCCTTTGCCGGCGGTTGGGGGCCGCGGCCAGCCTGACCAGTGGAGGTCGGAGGCTTGGCCACAGCAGCCGCGTATGAGCCCGATGCCGCGGGCGGGGAGGCCCGGCTCGATGCGAGCGGGGGGCGCAAAAGCCTGCCCTCCAGCACGTCAAAACGTCGCTGGAAGGCAGCCATCTCCGCTCGCAGCAGTCCGACTACGTCGGACTCCGCCGGGGGCTGGGGGTGACTGCCGCGAGCAGCGGCGAGCTCGGCCCTGGCCGTCCGCAGCTCGGCCTCCAGGGCCGCATTGGAGGCCGCCAAGCGCGCCAGCTCCCGCCGCATCTCGCCCAGCTCGGAGCGCACCTTTTCTGCAGTGGGCACCGCGCACTGCTCCAAGGCTGCCTCCGTAATAGTGGCCACCGCCGCCCTGAGGAGGGAGAGCCTAACCGGCTGGGATTTCCCCATAGCCAGTTTATGGAGCACCTCCGTGATGGCCTGTCGGAGGTGCCCGGAGCCGCTCGCGCTCTCGGAGCCCGACTCGCCCTCCGAAACCTCCACGCCGGACATCTCGGCTGCGGAGGACTCTGAACGGGCAGCGCTCGAGAGAGCCCTGCCCTCCGCAGCCAGCTGCTCGGCTGACTCCACGCAGGCAACTGGTGCCGGTTTCCGGCGACCGCCGCCCTTGCCGCCCCTACCCCGCGCCGCCGTTGGGACTTTAGGGGGAGGCGCCTGCGCGCCGGAGGACGGGGACGAAGCGTCCTCCTCCAGCCTGGGACGCTTAAACGTCCCCGTCACGCGACGGCGTGAGCCCTTCGAGCTCACGCTCAGCCGATCCGCCAGTGATGTGTCGGACTCAGGGTCCGACACCATCGTAATTGATGCCCGTGTGTGGGGCACGCTAGATGTGTCCAGCGTCTCCCCACGGGCGCCAGAGCCCCTTGGGCTCCCCTCTACTACGTCTGCAGGTGAGCCAAGCTCACCCGCACTCTCCTCCTCCGACAGTTGTGGTTTTGTTTTTTTAGATTTTACTTTCTCCATACAGTTCCCACGAGTATGGGGGAAATATTCGGTCCACCCAGGCAGTGCCCCCTGTACCTGGGTAAGTGTTCATTTGTTTCCCAACTAGAGGTTCCACTGGTCCCCTAGCTGGGGGTGCGCTCGCGACTGACACTACTCCTCAGCCATGCATACTCTCGCCGCGCACCAGAACTTAGTATTGGAGGAATTTTTTATAGAGGTTATCTTCCTCGCGGTCCGGGCGACCAAGCCAAGACCCTCGTCCCGTTCAGAGTCACAAAACATGACCGTGACCTCCTTACGGGTTACGATATCGACGGCTGCAATCGGGGACAGCTTGTGTCCCGATGCTGCTCGCTGGCAGGGTGAGTGCACAACGAGCACCGCCCTTGCCTCTACGCCACGCTCTCTGCTATGTCCAGAGAGACGGGCGGAGAAACGCCCCTCGGAAGCGCGGGCTATGAGCCTCCGCACATAGCCCGCCGCCTCCAGAACCCTATCGGGTTCGCCCGCCCAGTCCAGAAGTCTGCTGCGGGCGACAGTCACTCCAACCCTATCACCCCCGCTAGGGAGACTGTCGCCCGCACCCAGGGTGCACCACGGGGAGGTCTTCTGGCACCGCACCCCTCAGTTCCTAGTATAGGACTCCTCCCCTGTATGCGATAGCGTGATATTATGTAGCCTATATGTTGACCCGACTTCTTAGTAATATTCATGTAAAATTTGAAGTAAATCCATGCGGTACTTTTTAAGATCATCCTGGACATACATACAGACAACCAGACAAAAATTCTTAAAACCATATTTTTGGTTTCGGTATCGATTGTAGATCACGCTCCAAGTATTATTTTTTAAAAATATTCAATGTACAGTCTTGACTTTTCTACGATTTTATTATTATTATGATTTGAAAAAAAAAACAGTTGAGAAATTCCTTTGTTTAATCTCAGTGAGACTAGCTTCCAACCTTCCTTACTATTTACTCATCGATAACCCACGACCGTACATAGATTTAACGAGATTTTATTTCACATCACTTCACATCAACAGCCTATTAGTGGTCACTGTTGACCAAAGGCCTCTTCTCAGACGGATAAGGTTTGAGCATCATTCACAACGCTTACTCAATGCGGGCTGGTGATTTCAATCTTATAATTAGAAATTAATAAGCCTAGGTTTCCTCACCATGATTTCCTTTACCGTTTGTCAGTGGTGTCTAAATTATCTTAGAAAGTACATATAACTATGAAAAATTACATTGTTACTTGCCGGTGGTAGGTATCGAAATCGCATCACCCAGGCGGAAAAAGTCATTGGATGATGTTTCCTCTTAAAAAAATCCTTATACATGAGAAGCAGTCGTCTTAAACCTCCTGGCTACCACGATTTTACTTGTGTTTTCTAAAGCAAAGGGCCTCCAAATGAGGAACATCAACAAAGACGTATTTGCACATTGGTCTTTTAATCTTATACCTTACTAGCTACTGCCGCGCGGTTTCACACGCTCTGCTCAGCTCCTTTTGGTCGGAGCGTGATGTTTTATAGCCTATAGCCATCCTCAATACATGCGCTATCCAATCCAAAAAAAATTCAAATCAGACTTGTAGTTACCGAGTTTAACGCGTTCAAATAAACAAACAAAAAACAAACTCTGCCGCTTTATTTAATAGTATAAGAGTATAAGATTCAGTTCAGTCATTGATTTAAACAGATACTAGACTCTTTTGTTACTACTTTGAGAAATAACTTTGATATATGTATGTAGGTATTTTAGGTCGTAAACACAAGCAACCCTTTTATTCCCTCTGTCTAAGCACATAAACATGGCTCCATGTGGCTTTAATTAAGGCACTGTTTAACCGCAAATTTTGTGACCGAAAAGCCGGTTTTGCAATGTACTACTATTGACACGTACTAGTTATTCACGTGGTAATGAGCGAAACAGAACGTTTGACGGTGGAAACTTGGTGCAGAGAAATTTAGACTTTACTGACATTGCACTTGCCTTGGTTTGCTGAAATATTAAGCTTGTTTTATGAGTTTAAATTGGTCTACCGGATGGAAGTGATTTTTTGATATTATTAATAAAAATGTGATGTTTTTCATTTAGAGCTTTTTAAAACAATGTTATGAACTTGATCTATTTTTCCTCTTGTGGCTAGTTACTCACAAGCTTAACTTGAGTTAGTTACTTAATTCAACATTTTTATTTTTCATTTCGTTCTTATTTACACAAAATGATCCGTATTCGAACACAGTCTTCTGACTATTGATCATAGCTTTAAAAGTGACGAGAATAAGTACTAATCACACGATTTATCAGACCAGTAGAAGATTAAATCCAGACGCTTCGGACGTTTATACTGGCATTCATTTAGTAAACTTGAACTGGCCACAATGTGCAAGCCTCATATCTCCTGATGCAGAAACCCTCAAAAGTCGGGACCTGGCTGTCTGCCAAGTGGCCCGCGTTAAGATACGAACCACTTCGAGTGGCTAATCCCGGCTTATTGCTGATATAGAGCAACTCATGCGTTATTTCAGGATAAAACCGCCGTCTAATTACCGGGTACCATTTTAAAACGTTCATTAAGGAATTTTAAAATGGTCTCAGGTTTATACAATTTGGAAAAACGTGGTAAAGATTGTATTTTAAAAGTGTTTAAGTGTAGGAAAGCCATGTTTCGGCATGATTGGGCCGGCGGAAGTGATACCACGGCCTCACAGAAAACCGACGTGAAACAACACTTGCGTTGTGTTTTGTCGTTAATGAGGTTACCGGAGGCCCAATAACCAACAACCCTTTATATTCCTAATTCCCAAAATGTTGGTAACGCATTTGTAACGCTTCTACTGTTTCGGGTGTACATGGACGTCGCCGATTGCATATCATCAGGTGATCCGTCTACTCGTTTACCGGTTGATCCCATAAAAAGAAAGGTTTTGGAAGAATTTCATACGATAAGTATGCCTTGTTGAAACATCCATCGTACCAATTATAATCGTTTGCCGATTGAAGGTCATTTTGCGTTGGTCTCGTTTGGGTCTTTATCGATTGCCCAAAAAATAATATTTTTATCGATATTTTCAATTTAATCAGCGAATCTCTAACGATCACCAATAATGTTATGTCCGCCTGTTATCGAAGCATATCTGATTAATTAATTATTACAATTTTATACCTTGTGATGTAGTGCTGTGATTTGAAATAGTACAACCTAGAAATGGTTTTCAAAATTATTGTATTTTCTATTTTTATTTTATTTAGTACTCAAATTACTTTGGGATATGAGCTGAATATTTTACATTATAATGACTTTCATGCAAGGTATGTTTTCTTTTGTTAGTAGATTTATTTGTACATCATTTGTAAAGCAAATGTTTATTTCAGTGTAAAAGTCAGTTTATTTACTTGTCAGGAATCTCTAATGGCTTTTTATAATAAGAATAAAAAGTCAGTCAGTTATATTTAAATAAGTCAACCAATAAATAAATAGTGTGCCGAGTTCAGACAATTGTTGAACTCACTACAATTTTAATAAAATGGCAGTAACAAGAAATAAGTCATTTAATATTGTTAGATTATAATAATTATGTGGAAAATACCTCTCGGAATTAATTTCAAAAGGAGTATTTTATGGAACTCAGTTGATATCATACTTTGAAAAGGTATTTGTAGAAATTGTACGAGCGAACAACAATTCCATAGTCAATAGCAGAATTCAACAAATTCAGTCGTGCGTTTGACAGCTCAGTAGTTAGACAGCTGAATGATTTCCCATTTTTTGTTTGGTGTTATTTAACGAGTGTTGTAAAATCGAAAATTTTTGACTGAACGTTTGATATTTCGTTTTGTACGTTTAGCTTCTGGTAGCGGTTTCACCTGCATTATCGGGTTAATAAGCTATGTTTGTTTAATTTCAGGTTTTATTTTAGTATAATTATGATATATCTAGAAGTTTATTTAGATCCGTTCTATAGTTTTTGTGTGAAAAAGTAAATAAATATACATTTTATCCCCATAAATACTTTGGATCAACATTTTAGATGTTATTGTTAGGTTTTTAATAGGTACCTTCATTTTCAATTTCTAGTATTGATCAATGGTACATTATGTTTCAGATTTGTGGAAACCAGCCGATTAGGAACTCCTTGCAATCAGACAGCTGATACTTGCATCGGTGGCTTTGCTCGCCTCGCCACCTTAGTTCGTCAGCGCTTAGACAGTGAACCGGACTCCCTTCTTCTCAACGCTGGTGACAGTTTCCAAGGAACTATTTGGTACAATATCTTACGATGGAATGTCACCCAGGACTTTATGAATATGCTTCCTCATGATGCTCATGTTGGTTTATTGTTGTTATTTTTTTTTATTAACATTGAAATTGATACCGTTGATCGAAATCGATACGATAGTTTTACGTGGGGATCGAATTTCAATCTTGATATGATGGTTATTTTGTAGAACATCATTATTTATCTTTGTAGCTAACTAGCTTCAGCCAGTGTACCTACTCGCCCTTCCCTTGGGATAAAAGTGGTATATGTGATATTCCAGTTCATAATCTAATTTCCTAATTTCATCTTAATTCCTTTAACCAACGTAAAAGAGTAACAAACACATACACATACACATCTACGTACACTTTTACATTTATAATATTAGTAGGATATTTTGAGGCACAACAAAAACCCCTCTAAATCAAGTTATTTAATTTTTTATGACTATAAAGTCATGTCCATAATCCATCATTAAATCATGATCATTATAATAATGACATAGAAATTGTCATAATTATCATGAATGTGTTGGGAATAATTCCTTTATTACTTCCATTAGATGTACATAAACATAATTTCATCGAAGCTTCCAGAATGATAACTAGAAGTAATATTCCACAGGTACTGGGCAACCACGAGTTTGACAACGGTATTGAAGGAGTAGTGCCTTATTTGAAACATTTGAACTCAAGAGTTGTTACAGCCAACATAAATGATGATCTAGAACCGACAATACAGGGACTATATGAAAAGAGTATAACTGTCGAGAGGAATAATAGGACGATTGGTATCATTGGAGTTTTAATAGCTACTACTGATGTAAGTATTTCTGATTTAAAACTCGAAATCTGCATGACAAGGGAAAATGATCTTTAGGTCTTCTAGAATGTTATCGACTTTTGAATTTTACCCTAATATGTTTAAAAATAATTATTATTTTTAGATTCTAGCATCTACAGGAAGACTAAAGTTCATAGATGAGATTGAAGCCGTCAGAGAAGAAGCTGAGAAATTGAATGCACAAGGTGTAGATATTATAGTTGTTTTGTCACATTGTGGTCTGGATATTGACAGGTAAAACTTTATTTTTGTATTTAAAGATCCATATTACATAATATTCAGTTTTATGGAACACTTACTTGTGTAGATGACAACCATAGTTTTGCAGTGGACTTGGTCTCTGTGTCAGCTCAAGTGTTCTCGAAGTAGAAAAAGAACATTTAATACAACTTCGATATTAACATTGTTAATGGATCTATTTGTGTTATTTCCAGGGAAATAGCTCTTCATGCTGGACCACATATAGATATAATAGTTGGAGGACATAGTCACACGTTGTTGTTTAATGGAGAAGCACCTGAAAATAGTGGTTTCATTCCATTAGGGCCTTATCCTGTGGTAGTGGAACAAGGAAATAGAAAAGTAATTCATTTGCTAAAGTAGCATCTTTTACTCTAATTTGTATACATTTTCGAATTTAAGTCAGCACAATAAAGTTGAAATTCTTCCAGAAAAAATTACAAAAAGGAGTAGTACTGCACTTTTTTCTGATACAATACTATGTCTTTGTGTCTGACAATTCATTTTACAATAACCTCATTTGGTTCATGAGCATTTTTGAACACTTTCAGGTTTTAATCGTTCAAGCAGCAGCGCATACTCAATATTTGGGAGAAATTAAATTAACCTTTGATGATAATGGACATTTAACCCACTGGGCGGGTAACCCACACTATATTGGAAATGAAATTGAACAAGGTATGATCGAATTAATTTCTCAGTAGGAATAATTAAATGAAAATTACTTTTGATTTGTGATAATGATACATAATAAAAATGAGTCTCCAAAATAACTTTTAAAGGATTTTCCAACTAGTGCAGTTTTTTTTACGTTTTCAACGGTTTTACTTGGCTGGACACGTTTTTTTTTTATTTGGATCTTAAGTAATTGGAATTCCTTACCCATCTTGATCACAGATCAATCAGATTTCTGATATTATAAAAATAAGAGTTCTTATTCTTGATGACCATACACATTATACCCATTTAACATAAAACGTATTTTTATGCCATCCTTTTTGTTTGTGAAAAAACTGCACATTCACCAGTCAGTTAAAGAATAGTTGCCAAGCAAAGCCAAAACGGGCGACTAGTAAAATTATGATTGACAAACATGAGAAAGTGGGTGTTTCGTTGAATAGACGAGATTGTAAAACCTGAAGGTTGAACTCTGGTGAAATCGTCCTCCATCGTAGACCACATCATCGCTTACCACCAGGCTGGATAGTGGTCAAACGTCAGTCTCATGTAATATAAAAAAATTAATGCCGATGACGTTTATTTTACTTCCAGCACAAGATGTGTTAGACAAGATAGAAGAATATCTCCCACTCATTGAAGAGAAAGCTAATGAAGAAATTGGTTCAGCTTTAGTAAAATTATCAGCTGACTGCGCATGTTCGGAGTGCAATCTTGGAAACTTTATGTGTGATGCTTTTATGCATGCAGTAAGTTTTTTTTATAATTTACATAAGACATATCAATTTAACTCATTGAGTACCGTCATTATAGACACAATTAAAGAACAATAGGTTGCGGTTATCGGTGACCGCGCGGTGTTTGACAGTTTAATTTCCATCTTGACTAAAATATCATAATGACTGAAAAGTCTTTGGAATTCCAAAGTCTTTCGAATTGATTTTTAGCATTAAATTCTACAGAGTTTGTCTCAATAGCCTAGACTGATCCGCAGATTGGAATTGAAATCGATTATTAATAGTTATGTCGTGGTGGCTCGGAGGTTTAATAGTACCATTGTGACTTTTTTAGAGTTATATGTACCATTTTAAGATTATCTAGACAACACTGACAAACGGTGAAGAATTACATCGTGAGGAAACCTGGGCTTATAATTTCTAATTATAAGTTTATAATCGCCAATCCGCATTGAGCAAGCGTGGAGATTGATGCTTATCCTTCCCCACGTGAGAAGAGACTTTGCTTAGCAGTGGGCATTTATAGGCTGTTGATGATAAATACTTGGCCAGTGAATAGACGTATCTACATCGGCTTTTGCATTTATGCTGCACTTAAAAGTTGCACATTGGCGGACTCATTCTATGAATATAATTACAATAAAATAATTTTAATTGTACCAGACACTGTCTAGAGCTGGCCCCAACCAGTGGAATTATGCACACTTCTGCGTCAATAACCGAGGAGTTATTAGAGCAGCTATTGATAGTGGAGGTAAGATAGTGATTGGTTTTATGATTTGACATTGTCTCTTTTCCAATTTTTTGGAAGGCGTGTTATCAATGTGAGATCGGAGTCGACTGTGTTGAGTTCCGTTAGATAAATTCAAGTAAAATATTGACTGTTGTATTAATGTTTCGATTAGTCTTCATCTTCCATTAGCTTAGTATATATAGTACTAGTTTTTTATAGAATCTTTTGCTATGTTTCATCTATAGTCCATCTGTTTAGGTAATTAACTAAAGGTAAACAAAGAAAACCACGTGACACAGAGATACTTAACCTACTATTACTTCAAATATTTCTCGTGTTTTAATTTTAACTAAATTCACTTTAAAATCGTTCATTTGTCATACACACACATACAAGTACAAATGCCTAAATCGTACAAGAGCCTAGCCTATGGGTCTATTTCATTATCATGTTTAAATAGAAACTATTCTGAATCTGATATACGGATTTCTTTCTTGTACGGAAATCTGTCTTTGGGCCAAGTTTCTTCAATATATTTGAACACATTAATTACAAACGATGAATAACCTAAACTTAAATAACTTAATAACAAAAACAAAACAAAGAAACAAGTTAAATTCAACAAAATAGGAACGCGAGCGCAAACGACGAGAGAGCTGTCAATGGCGCCTGATTAACCGACTAAACGTAATACACGCTACTTTCATTGTCGCGCTACATCTTCGTTGTACTCTTTAATTTGACAATATTATTTTGCTTCGTTCTTAAAGAAACGTTTTGGATACCTGGGATTTTAGGCTCTTTATGGTGTCTATTGTAATGAAATATTATATTATTTAATAAATGTTATTAAATTAATATCCTCAAGCAGATATATTTAATATTTATTAAGAAATAAGTGAAAAGGAACAGAAACATAACATTTAATAGAGAAAACTGTCGTAAAAAGGGAAACAATTTTATTTTCTTATGAAGTATTTTGAATCATGGAAATGTCAACTATAAAGAACTCTTTTTATGGTTTGTTTACAAATAGTTAACTACCTAAACAGACGGAGTATAAATATCTATTGAGTGCACAGTTGGCGCGGTTGGCTACGCAATTGACTGTACTGTGCAACGTGTAGCGGGTTCGATTCCCACACAGAGCTACTCTTTATGTGATCCAAAAATTGTTGTTTCGAGTCTGGGTGCCATGTGCATGTGACACTGTATCTTTTTAAATGCACCTATGACTTAGAAGAGAATCCTAGTGTGAGGCAATATTATATATTATTATATAAAAAATAAAGTTCAGAGTTATTAATAACTCTTGTGTTTAAATCTTATTCCTTACACAAAAATGTACATGGTTTGTTGCTAAAGTATATGTAATTCTGATATTAATAATTTTTCTACAGTGATAACTTACGAAGGGATGATTGTGGCCAGTCCATTCGAGAACAACGTTGAAGTTTTTGATTTAAAAGGCGAACATATTATGGAAATGTTGGAATTTTCTGTGGAAAATGTACAGTGGCCTGGTGCACGGCTGTTACAGGTCTCAGGTAATGAATTCTTTGTATGAATTAAATATTATTTCTTTATAGATTACTTAATTATTTTAGAGTATATATTTACTTTGTTTTGTAATGGGCTCTATTCAAATAATTGTCTAATGACCTTGAAGTTGTGACGTAGATTAGGTGATTATTGAATATTGTGTAGGTCGAGTAATGATGCGTCCAAATTTGGACTTAGATTACAATTAAAAAATCAACATAAGCTCATTTGAAAAACCATTATATTTGATAAACATAATGGTTTTTCATGTCATTAACTTTCATGAAACATACCAACTAAATTATTATATTTTTCGACTTACTCACTTATTGAATTATTGAGTAGCAGCGCGACGGTCGCCGCACCGCAGGCACGCAATGCTGCTCATGAATATGAGCTTCTAGCATGACTTGAAACAAGTCAAGTTCCTCGTAAATTAATTACGTGAGTAAACAGAAAAATATAATAATTAGCATTTTGTTTTTTTTTAATAGGCTGTTGCTAAATAGCATCATTGATGAACTGATGATAAGGGATTTGCTCTAAACACACATTAACCTGGCATTCTTCTCGACATTGTTTAATGTTACAGGGTTGCGCGTAACTTTCGATGGTTCTCGACCAGTAAACTCAAGGGTGGTTGATGTGCAAGTGAGGTGTATCGAGTGTGACGTCCCTAAGTACGAACCATTGAAGCTCGACCAATACTACAAGGTGGTGTCACAGTCTTTCATTGCAAATGGCGGAGATGGTTATAGTGTAAGTAACATTTTTGCCATTGTTCTGTATTTTCTTTTTATGGATAAAAATGTTTGTGTGAAATTCATTAAATAAAAAAATATTCATTTCAATATACTATGAGTATTAAACTGTCTTTTGCTTTAAAAATATCAAAGATAACTAACCATTATTGTTGTGTGGATTTTTTAATCATCAAGGTAAAAATACATTAGGGAACAAACATTAGTGGACTGCCTCGTTGGCCGAGTGGTCGCAATTGCGACTGCCGGGCAAGGGGTCTCGGGTTCGATTCCCGGGTCAGGCAAAGTATTACTGGGTTTTTTAAAAATTCTCAGCAGTAGTAAGGAGCCTGGAACTGTGCCCGGTGTATGACAATAGGCTCACCCCCTATTACATGGGACTCATAACATAAATAATGAAAAGTGGGTGTTACATTGTACAGAGGTATAATGTGCACCTCTGCCTACCCCATTGAGGATAAAAGACGTGATGTTATGTTATGTTATGATATGGAACAAATGTCGCACAATATGACATGTATTGGCAACATGTCAAGCGAAGACATATAAATAAATAAATCGCCATATATGTCACGATTTCGCGTGACATACATGGCGACTTATGTCCACTGCGACGTTGCCAGACATGTCGACCAAAGTACGGCAACGTCGCGTTACTTCACCCGACGTCGCTGGTGACACGTGTCGCAAGTAGTTTGTCCTTAGTCTATCCTTGGCTTTATCATTAAAAAAAACAAAAGAAAGCAATAATAACATACTTATAACAGGTGTACTGATTCTTCTTTACTAATTTGAAACTGTAATTGTAATTTTTCTTTGTTAATTTCAGATGATCAGTGACAATCGCAAAAATATTGAGGTTCTTGGAGTTGACTACGATATCCTGTCTTCTTATGTAGGCCATCAATCACCAGTCTTTGCTGAGAACGAAGGACGACTAACTTTCAACAATTTCTGCCAACCAGAGTAGATTATGAAGTTTTTCATAATACATGTTGTTATAAAATATCGTGTTCACATTAATGCTGTCCGTTCGGATTCATTCACTCAACATTTTACATTACGTTACCAAGTATTCGGATACACACATACAATCCCACATTAATAATATTGTTGTTTATTCTTAAAAATAAATATTGTTTTCATTGCATCGTGTACATTTATTTATGTAAAATTACATTCTCAGTTTTTAAAATTCTAATGAATTAATTTCAATGTACAAAATAGGGATAACTCAAATGATCCACTTTCCTATCATCTGAATTTTACGAAAGTCTGTTAATCACTGGTTGACCGATAGTTGCTTTACTGAACTAATTTGTTAATAGATAATAATCTTATCTCCTGTTAATATAGTATCAATTTCAGTAGCAAAAAGATACCAAGAGAGTGTTGTGTGTAGAAATGAATTCACACTATATGTAAATTGTTGTGTTTCAGAGTAACTTGTGTGTCCTTCTTTTGATTGAGTCAAAAATATACATTAATGAAATTGTTATTCCGGAATTACTTCTTTGGCACAGATCTCCTTTTAGTACTTATCACAAATCGCGTTATCTCAATCATTATATTTTTGATATTCATATTACCGTGTACTTCATTGTGTTTATCATGTTTTAATCTTATCTATTTAAATTATGTGTTGATTAATTGCAATTATTTAGACGTAGGATATCACTGGTGGTGCTAGATTAAAAATGTCGCGGCTACTGCTATTATTATTTTCTTATTGTGTTTTGTGTGGACTCCAAAATGTGTCGGGAAATTATGATCTAAATATTCTTCACTACAATGATTTTCATGCAAGGTATGTATGTATTATTGAATTAAATTATTTGCAACTGTAAAAAGTAGTGGCGTAACTACGGGGTTGCAAGTCGGCAAAATGAAGCGAGCCCCCAGCTCCAACTTAGTCCCCGTTCAGAGGTTTTCATCAGAACTTCTTTGTTTTTATTGGGAACGGGAGCCTATCCGATGAGTTTGTCATTAGCCCCGAAGTTTACGCTACTGACAAAAAGTGATTTACTATATGTGTTACTCCAAATTATATTTCCTGTGACACATTTGATGGACATCTTTTCAGTATTTGTTTTTTGTGAATACGTAATAAATATCGTTACAAAGTTTCGTACTTATATTGTTAGTATTAAGGACTATCACACAAATCTCACATTCTAAACAAACGTCTTTTAACTAAGAAACCCTTATACTTTTAAAATGGACGCCACGAAGACGATATAAATCTATCAGTTTTTGTTACTATAAATGTCAATAGAAGGTGCTTAATAGACGTAGCTAAGAATGTTAAAACGATGTATATAGGAAAATAATGCCGACTGCCCAAAATGCGTCATTTGAAAAATCCTCGAAATGTCAATAGGTGGCCTACAAACGACAAATGCTTGCATCTTGTTTGGAAACATTATACGTCCATGAAGCGGCAACCGCAAGCCGCTTATCGTTATTTTTAGGATTTAAATTATTTTTCGTGGACAGTACCTAAGACTTATTGTTGAACTTGACGTATTTTCCATGATGGTTCTTAGTAGGCGGTTGTTTCATGTAGACAATGACATATAGTATAGTCGAATAAAATGCGATGTTATTCGCAACCTAATCGGGAAAAAATGTGATACAAAACTATCCCAGGAGAGGTTTGGAATTATCATTTGTAATTTTATTTCTATTATGTAGTTTTATAAAGTTAAAATCTTAATAGCTTAGGTTAACGTAAGTCATTTTTGTTGGTATAAATAATTGGGGATGTACCTACCCTACATTGTAATGAGTACAGAAGGGATTAATATTTTTTTGATAAAAGTGACATTTAATTGATATAAGGTAAAATTATTCAGGATTGCGTAGATAACGTGCATCATTATATTGCAATTATTCGATGCTGAAGATTAGTAATTGATTCCTTAAAGATTAGAAGTGATAAACAGCTTTAAAGTATTACTGTTCAATAAGGAAAGAAATGTATAAATGATAGGAGAAGTTTGGACACATCGTCTCGTGTTGGCCCTCACGCACTGAACACGCATAGCATGCTTGTTTAACACAAGATAATATTAATTTAATACACAATCATAAAACAATGAATTCATATGACGTGTTTGTTAGAAATAATTTGTGATATTAAGGGCCTATTTCACAATGGTTGTACCCACAACCATTGTGAAATCGTCGTCGATGCTGCAAAAAACATTTTTTTTTGATTTAGATTAAGAATGTGATTTGTATGAACATAATTTTATCGAATATTTGTATAAAGGTGGTGATACAGGCAGTTAATGCAATGAAGCTAAAATGATAGGAAGACCTCTTCATATAATTGATGATGTCACATATTCGTAATAAAGAAAAACATGTCATGATACATTAATCTTTCAGGTTCGTTGAAACAAGCCCAGCTGGTAATATTTGTAACCCTAATGTTGCTCCCTGCATCGGTGGTTTCGCCCGGTTAGCTACATTGGTTCGTGAGCGTCTAGCTGCTGAAAAAGATTCCCTTCTCCTCAATGCTGGAGACAGCTTCCAGGGTACAATTTGGTACAATCTTCTGGGATGGGAGGTTACAAAAGACTTTATGAATATGCTCCCTCATGATGCACATGTAAGAATTTGTTTACTGTGAACCGTACACTATACTAGTTCTATTGAAGTCATATTCGTGTGATGTACTAGAGTAGATTTATATTTTTTGTGTAGTCCCTGAGTCAGCTAAGGGGCTAGACGTTTGGCAAAGACCGGCCCGCAGCGCTCTTTGATACATTAATTTATTTTTATTCTCTCGATTTTTTTATATTTTAATATTCTTATTCTCCACGGAATCTTGTCCGTGCCCTTGTCATTTAATTACATATTCTCTCGATTTTTAACCCTGGGTACACAAATCTCCAAGCGTAAAAATTATGGGTGGGCACCTAACACTCTTAAATAGAGGAGATACTTAGTCCAGCAGTGAGACTTAAGAGGCAGAATTCACTTCTGCCAGTAGGGAATTTAGGGAATGGCATGGTTTTATAAAACTTCAAGAATTCTTAAACTTTATACATATATAGATAAATAAAATATATACATACAGATAAATAATATTTGAGTTTCAGTTTGTAATATTGACAAACATTTTTTATTACATAAGCATATACAAATGGTACATATAGCAAAAAAGACTTGACACTTTTTGTCTATCTGTGTGTCTGTTTGTACTGGTTAATCTTTGAAGTGGCTGGACCGATTTCATAGGCAGGGGGAATAAGGAGTAACTTAGGCTAATTTTATTTTGGAAAAACGCGGACATAGTTGCGGGTACAGCTAATAACTAATAAAATAATACATTCTCAGGTACTAGGTAATCATGAGTTTGACCACGATATTAGAGGAGTTGTTCCATACTTGCAACATTTAAACTCCAAAGTGGTGACTGCCAACATCATCGATGACTTAGAACCTACAATGCACGGTTTATATGAAAAGAGTATCATTGTTCCAAAGAATGGAAGAAGAATTGGAATCATTGGTGTTATAATAGCCACCACTAACGTGAGTAAAATATTATTTGTTTTACGTTAAAAGACGAAAGATAAAGATAAAGACATTTATTTGCGTAAAAACATGGTATACAAAGATGTTATTGTTACAATATAATAGATCATCATGTTTTGTTTAATAAATAAAGCATGCAAATTTTAACTTAAATCTTATTTTAACTAACTTACACTCGTAGTTATAAGTTATACATCATTATTTATGTTCAAAAAATTCCTTAATGATAGTGACCTTATTTACTTGAGTATCGTCATTATAGACACAAATAAAGACAGTGAAGGGTAAATTTAAGACTTAAGGCCCAACACTGTCAAACACCGCGAGGACACCAGTTTCCGCACACCTATTGTTCTTTAATTGTGTCTATAATGACGGTACTCAAAGGGTGATCAATCAATCAGTCAATAGGATTACCCCTAACATAAATAGTGAAAAATGAGTGTTACATTGTACAGTGGCATTAAGGGCCGTAATGTGCACCTCTGCCTACCCCTTCGAGGATAAAAGGGGTGATGTTATGTTAAGATCAAGTTTATCATTTCTTGTAAATTGTCATTCAAGTCAAACTATACTGACCAAGCGTGGTAATTAATGCTCAAACCTTCCGAATATGAGGAGAGACTTGGCTCAGTAGTGGACACTTGTAAGCTGTTGATGATGATGAATTAGAAATTGGAAGGATTAGGGATGTTACGGAGCTCCGTAACCGTTACCGAAACTATCTGATATCCGATATAAAAAAATATCCGTAACCGTAACCGAATCCGAAATAAAAGTTTCGGATACTATCGGATAGCGGCGTGACGTATAAACGAAACAATTATATTAGCTATTTGTATTTTATTTTTGAAATTCCTTAAAATTTTAATATCCGTAACCGAAATTATCCGAAACTAACGGATAAACCGAAATAATTTCATATCCGTATCCGTAACCGTATCCAGTATAATAATCATTTCTATATCCGTATCCAATCCGTATCCGAAATTTCATATCCATAACATCCCTGGAAAGGATTATTGACATAGCCACATTTCATGAGTCGTGTCGATATGACGTAATATGATGATAGGTAAAAAAAATTATATCTCTCATCGCTATAACGCTTACTAAATTCAGAAGATGATAAAATAACTATTTCATATTTCAGACATTAGCTTCAACTGGTAGACTTAGATTCACTGATGAAGTTGAGGCTGTTAGAGAAGAAGCAGAAAAGCTGAACGCCCAGGGGGTCGATATTATCATTGTTTTATCGCATTGTGGTCTGGATATTGACAGGTAAGTTTTCAAGATATCTCCATATTCTAGTGTACAAGAATACAAGACAGATATTTCTTTATCCATAGTCTTGTTGTCCATTTTATACCTCTGATGATATGAGGTCATCTGCAGATGCCTCATTTTATGCAAATTCCAAAATTCTTCTTCTTTCTAATTCGCTTATTTTACGTACATTCAAACTACGATAAAATACTTTTTGGGGAATGTAAAATGAAGTGGATAGCGATCGAGAGGTGAATAGAGACAGAAGAGGGGTGAATAGATATTAGGAAACTCTTCATAGTATCGGTTTCCCCCTCTTCTGTCCCTGTAAGCCTCTAGATAGTGGCCTCATACCGTGATTTTCTCCTGTGTCATTGGCCATGGGTGTGTGTAAAAATAAACAAATTCACCAATACAACATACGCAGACCACATATTATTGAAACAACAACTTGTGAATCATTCAGAGTTGTTCCATGCTGAAATCGAACCCGCGACACGTTGCACAGCAGCTGTTTGCCCACCAATGCTCATTTAATCTGTCAAACACCAAGCGGTCACCGGTGACCGCGACCTATTGTTCTTTAATTGTGTCTATAAAACCGGTACTCGACGAGTTAAATAATTGCTATCATGTGAAACTTAATAGCCAATAGTAATTGATTAATGTCTGCAGAGAAATTGCCATGCACGCTGGTTCTCATATCGATATCATAGTTGGAGGGCATAGTCACACATTGCTGTTCAATGGAGATGCTCCTGAAAACAGTGGCTTCACTCCATTGGGACCTTATCCTGTAGTTGTGGAACAAGAATCAAGAAAAGTAAGTACTCTATTTACATCGACGTAAAACAACGCTTGCGTTGTTTTCCACTATGTGAATGAGATCACTAGAAGTCCAATGCCTCTCATCCCCAATCTTCCAAATCCCTCATTTTCAAATACCTAGCACCCAACAGGTACAGTCAGTATCAAAAGTTGATGAACGCATTTAGATTTTCAAAATGGCTGTACACCGTATCACAAATAAATCGGCAAACATGACGAGCACCTTAAATACAACACGACAATTATTTATTTTTGCCACTTGTCATTTTGACCGAAACCGTACCATGCACTTGTACCGTTGGTCCATGGTTGACATCGACTGTTTACCATCCGGCTGATCGTTTGTCAGTCTATGCCATAAAAAATATAGGCATTGGTCATTGGGCACAATTATTTTATTTCTTTATTATCATCATATACATAATATTATCTGATTACAATCGGAGAATAGTGTGACGACTAATAGACCACGCATTCTGGAAATTGCCATCAATGAAGTCAGTACAAATATTGATATTGCAAACGACGATAATGATCAGAATTATTGTTTATAGGTTTTGATAGTGCAAGCTGCGGCACATACTCAGTATTTGGGTGAAATTAAACTTACTTTTGATGACAATGGACATCTTCTAAGATGGGCTGGCAACCCTCACTATATTGGAAATGATATTGTTCAAGGTATGTGAGTATAAACGAATTTGTTTATTTCGAGTTTCATTACAAGAAACATAAATTTGTTTGATGACGTTGCATTCAATCTTTGAATTTATATGACGTAGTTTTAGGCTGGTTTCAGTGTCGCGCTGACCCCACGCTGACCGTCCGCGCTGACAGCTGCGAATGTGAACTTCTGGGAGCCGTGGGCGCTGATAGCCACGCGTCATTCAAAAACGCTACCTAATAGTTACTACATCTCGGCTGACAGCGCTAACGGTCAGCACGCGGTCAGCGCGACATTACAACCAGCCTAATACTTAAAAGCAAAATTGAACCATGTTTTCTATGAGCGATTTTCCATAATAGGACGTATTAATCATATAATACATTTGACTAACATTGTATGTTTTGTACGTGTGCCCTCAATAAACTAAGCTAAATCTATCTTATCAATTTAAATATATTGAAGGTATTTTCTTACAGCACCTGATGTTTTGGAGAAGATCAATTATTATTTACCATTGATTGAGGAGAAAGCTACTGAAGTGATTGGCTCGTCTTTAGTTCACCTGGCAGATGACTGTGCATGCTCTGAGTGTAATCTTGGAAACCTTATTTGTGACGCCTTTATGCATTCAGTAAGTTATTATTTATTTGACTTTGATCTAAACTAGTATAGACGTCTTTTTGGTCTTAAAAAAAAGTCTATAAAAAAAATACTTTTTTAAATTTCTCCTTTGTAAAATTTTACATACACATGACATCCAAACCCAAAACAACAATTTGTGGATCATGCAAATAGTTGCTTCGTACGGGAATCGAAGCCACCACAACGCCAACCGTGCAATCTAATTAATGTTACATACTATATTTTGTTTTGGTGATAATAATATATTTTATTGTCTATTTACATATTAATTCTGAAAACTGTTAAATTTTAATTTATTGTCTATTTCAGGTGATACCAAGAGCAGGCAATACCACCTGGAATTACGCACACTTCTGTGTCATTAATCAGGGTGGCATTAGAGTACCCATCGACGAAGGAGGTGAGATTATTTAAAACATATATTTTAATGAGTATATCCCTTGCGTTTTGTGAACAACTTGTATTTACATAATATAACATAACATCACGCCTTTTTATCCCCGAAGGGGAAGGCAGAGGTGCACATTTCGGCACTTAATGCTACTGTACAATGTAACACCCACTTTTCACTACTTATGTTATGAGTCCCATGTAATAGGGGATGAGCCTATTGCCATATACCAGGCACATTTCCAGAGTCCGTGCTACTACTGAGATTTTTAAAAACACAGTAATACTTTGCCCGTCTCGGGAATCGAACCAGAGACCCCTTGCCTGGCAGTCGCACTTGCGACCACTCGGCCAACGAGGCAGTCAACAACTTGTATTTGTTGATACAAAAGCCCGTATATTAAAATTGTCGTGTTTGAGAAGTAAAAAACGAATTACTGTTTTTACTAAATTCTACTTTAAACTAAATTCACTTCTTCAGTTTTGGATATACTCTGACAAATTTTGCCTTCTTGACTGCGTCGTTAGCCGAGTGGTCGCATATGCGACTGCCGGGCAAGGTGTCACGGGTTCGATTCCCGGGTAGGGCAAAGTATTACTGGGTTTTTAATTCTCGGTAGCATCACGGAGTCTGGAATTGTGCCCGGTATATGGCAATAGGCTTACTTTACATGAGACTCATAACGTAGACAGTGAAAAGTGGGTGTTACATTGTACAGTGGTATAATGTGCACCTCTGCTTATCTCGTCGGGGATAAAAGGCGTGATTTTAAATTATATCTGACAAATTTTTTGAATAAAGTATTTAAAGAATAAAATAATCAAATGGATCGTTTAAAGGTCCTCCCACACAGCAATTATATAACGTTATACCACATTGTTGTCGTTACACTAAAAATGTCGTGGTGGCCCGGAGGTTTAAACTGTCAAACACCAAGCGGTCACCGGTGACCGCGACCTATTGTTCTTTAATCTATACATATATAATTCAAAGGTGATTGACTGACTGACTGACTGACATAGTGATCTATCAACGCACAGCCCACACCACTGGACAGATTGGGTTAAAATTTGGCATACAGATAGATGTTATGACGTAGGCATCCGCTAAGAAAGGATTTTGATAATTTCCACCCCCAAGGGGGTAAAAAAGGGGATGAAAGTTTGTATGTAACTTTGTCAGTTTTAAACCGATCGGGTTGAAATTTGGCATGCAGATAGATGTTAAGACGTAAGCATTCGCTGTGAAAGGATTTTGATAATTTCTACCCTCAAGGGGGTAAAATAGGGGATGAAAGTTTGTATGAGGCTTTGTCAGTTTTAAACCGATCGGGTTTAAATTTGGCATACAGATACATGTTATGACGTAGGCTTCTGCTATGAAAGGATATTAATAATTATTACCCCCAAGGGGGTAAAATAGGGGATGAAAGTTTGTATGACACTTTATCAGTTTTAAACTGATCAGGTTAAAATTTGACATGCAGATAGATGTTATGATGTAGACATCCGCTATGCAAAGATTTTGATAATTTCCACCCCCAAGGGGTAGAATAGGGGATAAAAGTTTGTATGAGACTTTGTCAGTTTTATATCGATCGGGTTGAAATTTGACATGCAGATAGATGTTATGACGTAGGTATCCGCTGTGAAAGGATTTTGATAATTTCCACCCCCAAGGGGGTAAAAAAGGGGATGAAAGTTTGTATGTAACTTTGTCAGTTTTAAACCGATCGGGTTAAAATTTGGCATGCAGATAGATGTTAAGACGTTAGCATTCGCTGTGAAAGGATTTTGATAATTTCTACCCTCAAGGGGGTAAAATAGGGGATGAAAGTTTGTATGAGGCTTTGTCAGTTTTAAACCGATCGGGTTTAAATTTGGCATACAGATACATGTTATGACGTAGGCTTCTGCTATGAAAGGATATTAATAATTATTACCCCCAAGGGGGTAAAATAGGGGATGAAAGTTTGTATGACACTTTATCAGTTTTAAACTGATCAGGTTAAAATTTGGCATGCAGATAGATGTTATGATGTAGACATCCGCTATGCAAAGATTTTGATAATTTCCACCCCCAAGGGGTAGAATAGGGGATAAAAGTTTGTATGAGACTTTGTCAGTTTTATATCGATCGGGTTGAAATTTGACATGCAGATAGATGTTATGACGTAGGTATCCGCTGTGAAAGAATTTTGATAATATCCACCCCCAATGGGGTTAAATAGGGAATGAAAGTTTGTATGAAACTTTGTCAGTTTTACACTGATCGGGTTGAATTTTGACATGCATGTAGATGTTATGATGTAGACATCCGCTATGAAAATATTTTAATCAATATCAAGTAAATGTTTTGATGAAGGCATCCCATAAGATAAGATTTTGATCAATTCTACCCCCAAGAAAACAAAATTGGGGATGAAAGTTTTTAAAGGTTAAAATTCCAACACTCTGTATCTCTTAAATCACTGAATTTATTTGATTGAAATCCATTTGATAGAATAGTTTTAATCACTGAAACCTCACGAGGCGAGCTCTGTAGGGGTTGAAACCTGATTGTTGGGATTGTGTATTTTTTGAAATCACGAAAATAAATTCATTTCGCAATAAGTATAACATAAGTACTGAATGAAGTCTGACGACATTTTTTTACTACCGTGGAATGTCCCTTGGTAAAGTCTAATTCAAAAACCTAAATTCTGCACGAAGTCATTCTGCGCGGACGAAGTCGCGGGCAACAGCTAGTTGTGTCTATAAAACCGGTACTCGACGAGTTAAGACGCCCACTTCTCATGCATGACGGTGCGGGTTCGAAACCTACCAACGGCAAGTACCAATGTGACTTTTTCCGAGTTATATGTACTTTCTTAGATTATTTAGACACCACTGACAAACGGTGAAGGAAAAACATCGTGAGGAAACCTGAACTTATAATTTCTAATTATAAGTTTGAAATCGCCAACCCGCATTGAGCAAGCGTGGTGATTAATGCTCTAACCTTCTCCGTGTGAGAAGAGGCTTTGCTCAGCAGTGGGCATTTATAGGCTGTTAATGATACCACATTGTGTAACATGATAACATTTATAATAGCGTGTAAAATACTCTTGTTTTGTAAAATAATTTGTTTAAAAACAAATGTGAAGTCAGTCTCTAACGTTATTAACTGCCGTGTGGGACCTTTACACTTCAATTGATATCGTTTTCAACTTCATCAACTTTTTGCACAATTACTCTTTGACGATCGGTCATTTCTGTGTTCTCATATAGATTGTCCATGCAATAGGATAGTTTCCTTAATTTTATTTTAATATCTGTCTGGTACATTAATTTAAACTTTAAATACTTTCGACAATAGTATATTAATTTGAAATATCGTGTGACGTCACAGCGTGCCACATTTTGTAGCACGTTATGACGTAACAACCTCCCACTCCTAAACTTAGCGCCATTTTATCTAAATATTGCGACTTAATACGAGAAAATAAAAAAAATACGTGTCTAATATTTTTTCATTATCTAACTGACGGACTAATTAGATTTTTAATTTTGATACCCTGGAAACTACCCAATTACTATGTCCAGTTAGTAGCACTAGTGTTATTGCAGCTATTAGTGCTGTGGCTTGTGTAATTGTTCGGTTTCAATGTTTGCTCCAATTTTGATCGTTTTACCGATACCATCGACACTCTAATTTTATTGGATTACGTCGTTTCTATTATGATCTAATTTGTTGCAGAATAGTAAGTTTTCACAACACTGTCGTATTATTAAGTACTTCTAACGTCACGAATGCACTTTGAAGATCACTTCATTGTTTATATTATCAGATCCATTGAGTTTAACACGTGAATAACACTGTAGATTATGAATTAGTCCGGTACAGTCACTTAGGTATAAGAATTAGTTTAAACTTTTAACTTTGTATAATTTTAAAAATATAACTTTCAAGGAGCATCTTTAATCACGTCTTTTCTACACAGCGCCATCTAGCGAATTTGAGTGAATAGTGAGTCATTGGTTGGTTTCAATTTGATGATTTGAAGTATTTATATAGGTAGATCAATTTAAATGCTATTTAAATCTAACTCAATATTTTTTTCTATTATTTTCAAACAGCTTCTTTTTTAAATAATTTTTTAACAGTTTCTCTTAGTTATGACTGCGTTGTTAGTCTAGTGTTGAGTAGATATGAATAATAATAATGTGTTCCTTTGCATTTAGTTTAAGTTATCTAAAGGGCCTCTGCGCAGTTAGCTTCGGCTTCTCATACACTTCCTAAATGACTGAGACTTTGTGGTCCCGTGAATGGTAAAGACAGACATAATAATAAATAATTGATTTTATTTTAAAATACGGAGATGACACGTTAATACTGTTTATCTTATTCTCAGTTCATAATATAAAGTATACTAGCATTATAAAGCCATCAAAAGTAATAGTCCTTTAAATTCTCATTTAACAATTTTCTTTAAATTCATATTTCAGTAATAACTTATGAGTCGGTGATATTGTCCACCCCGTTTGAAAACAAAGTCGAAGTTTTTGACTTAAAAGGCGAACATATTATGGAAATGTTGGAATTTTCTGTTGCCAACGAACCCTACGCGGGCGCAAGAATGCTGCAAGTGTCAGGTAATCATTTTAATAAATCATCCGTCACAAATTCAAAAACTATAAACTAGAATCCGTCTGTCATATTAAATATCTTTCATATCAAAGGACTTATAAGAAAAGAACTAGTTAAAAACTTTGGAATTTCAAATGAAACTTTGATAAAGTGTAATGCATCTTGGAAAATTAAATTCATTGTCTTTCGCGGGCGTACGCAATTCTACTCTTTCTGAAACTTCGAAACGAACAAAGTTAGTGAAACAAAAATATGATATAAGTCATGATAACTTACTTGGTAAAAGTTAATAAAAATAATATGCTTCCAAATAAATGATGGGCTAGCAATAAGATTATAAAAACGTTCTTTCTGTAATTCTAATTAAAATTACAATGCTAAACTTACTGTCTTACATTTTCCTATTCATTTATCAAAATGTACAAAAAATTAAAAAAGTAAGTCATCAACAGTTTGAAATGTCGCAGGGTTGCGCGCATCATTCGATGGTTCTCGTCCTCGAAACGCAAGGGTGATCGAGGCAACAATAAGATGTATCGAGTGTGACGTCCCTAGGTATGAACCTCTGAGGCCTGACAAATACTACAAAGTCCTGTCGCAGAGTTTTCTCGGGAATGGCGGAGACGGTTTCGATGTGAGTGTCAATATATGGTACATTACAAACATACATACATACATTCATAAACTCACGCCATTATCCAATGAAGGTAAAGCAGACACTACATAAAACCACTTATACAAAACTTAGCTGTTAATCACTTCTTTAGCTTATGTTATATGTGATTCTGATCATTATTTATGAGAGTATTTATCATAAATATCAAATTTGAGTGTATTTGACAAGTTTTGTGATGTCACCGAAACTCATAAACAACTTTAAAACATTGCACAAATTCCTTATTTGTTCATTCATCCTACTATTTATCTCACTTTACATAAAAAAAAGAATATTTTCTGTCTAGAAAATCGAACATTCTAGATCCTGACATCATTCTCTACGGTTCATATTGCCTAATATCAATAGCCTACAAGTCACACCTACAACTTAATATTAGCATAATATTGTCTACATAATGTATGTACATCGAAGTTTCTCAGAAAGTAGAATATTTTTTGAAAGATTGCTTTATGAAGGAAATGGAAATGACTAGACTAAGTTTATTTTGTAAGAAACCGAGGTAGGAAAATGTAGGTATAGGTTTTTGCATAATAGTTTCTCATTTTGAATGAAACTGATTTATTAGGTACTAGATTCTGCCCGCAATTTCGTACGCATAATCCCGTTTTATCCCGTTCCCGTAAGATTTTTTCTGTTTTAAGAACCTTCTCATGACAATAATAAACATAACAAAAAAGAATCTGCCAAATCGGTCTAGCCGTTCTCAAGTTATGGCGTGACAACGGGAAACGGGTTTCATTTTTATATATATAGATTACACTGCTTTATCTTATGGTGCTCACTCACGCAATGAAAATACTCATTTCATAGATTGATTTTACGTTAATATTGTTAGAAGAGATAATTTCTAAAATACTTCTTTACCCAAATCTAAAGCGCATTTCTGTACAGGTTGCTAGCCCATTATTTATATTTAACCTTTTGAGTACCGTCATTATAGACACAATTAAAGAACAATAGGTTGCGGTCACCGGTATCCTCGCGGTGTTTGACAGTTTAAGAATCACTCTGTCTATTAAAACAAACCGCATCAAAATCCATTGCGTAGTTTTAAAGATCTAAGCATACATAGAGACAGACAGACGGCGGATAGCGACTTTGTTTTATACTATGTAGCGATGTAAACAAAAATATTTTAGTTAATATTGTTCTATAATTTTCGACAAAGACTACGTCCATTAAATATTTTTATTGACTACGGATTGGTCTAATTTGTCTTATTTTTCCCCACAAATTTGCTTTCAACCTTGCAGGAATACGCGCTGTTTTTGATGGAGCCCGACCTTTAGGCAACCGTGTGCTTGACGTATCAATTCGATGTATCGAATGTGATGTACCCAGATACGAACCTTTATCTACCGATAAATATTACAAAGTTGTATCCACTGATTTCATAGGCAACGGTGGAGGTAATTACACTGTAAGTCGTGAAAAGTGGGTCATTACAAAATTTTTCGTTCCTGTTCGCTTGTCATAATCATAATTACATATTTTTTTATCATGTCATTGCCGTTGTTTAAATTATTAAAAAAAAATGTTAGTCACAGAAAACAACTTGTCAAATACATTAACATCAGCTAAGATTAAAAAAACGTTAAAATAACGAGATTATGACTATTATCATAACAATCCAAACACACACACACACACACACATCTGACTTATTAAGATATACATAACACATGTTAACAATCCAAACAACCTTGTTGTATCTTTTATAATAACTATCGTAAGACATACTAAGTTAACTAAAAATCGCGGGTCTCACGTGATTGGTTGCGCGACATCGCTGCGACCGCGCACGATGCTCAGAGCCTCGCGTTTTTTAGTTAACCTTGTTATCTTTATTGAGTGGCTATTTGGATACCCGATTTCAAACTTGGTCTCCGCAATAGACACTGCACTTTCCAACCCATCTGTAAGGTGTAGATTTTATATTTAGTTCTACAAAAGAGGCTCATATTCTTGCAATGCAATGTTCCGGGCTACTGTTGATGCTGGTGGTGATAATATTTGTGCTTTTTATAGGATAAGCTCGTAGACGAGCAGACGAATCACCTGATGGTAAGCAATCGGCGTTGCCCATGGACACCTGGAACACCAGAGGAATTCCAAGTTCGTTACCGGTCGTTTGGGGATTAGAAATTTGAGGATTGTTGGGGATTAAGGAACTGGGGAGATTGGGAAGGGCCTCCGGTAACCTGATTCACACGACGAAACAACGCAAGTATTGTTTCACGTCGGTTTTCTGTGAGGCATATGTTTAGAAATAAACACATTTATAATTCTAGACAACCACTATTGATAAGTGATATTATTACTTTGTACTAATTGTATGTTGTTGTCTTACAGATGATAAGTGAAAACCGTAGGAACGTAGAAGTTATTGGAGTGGACTTTGAAATTCTAATGGAATATATACGCCAACGCACGCCCGTATACGCAGAAAAAGAGGGTCGTATGCAGATCAGTAATCCATGCATTGTATGATGTGACGATTTTTTTGCATTCATATGTACATAAATAAAATTTTCTATATTTTTATATAAAATACAAGCATGATATCGAAATAGTTTTATTTGTCTTTCTCGCCGAATTGAAAAACCAGAAGGCAACCCTCTATTTATTTTGCTCTATCTTGAAATGTAACCCAGGATTGCTTGTTCGGAAGTCGTCTTGATCTCGATATTGCAAATGCATAAATACAGAAAAAAATGTTACTGTAATTAGAGAAAAATCGGCAGTCTTATTACACATGACGACTTCTTCCACACAAACTTTGGATGGATTTTTTAAAAAAGATTTTGGGAAAGGGTAGTGAGTGCACAATAACAATAGTAGTAATCGTAAAAAAGTGACCGATTGCCACAACTAGTAAATGTTACATAACGATTATAATTATGTTGACTCAGAGAAATAAACATAACATAACGCCTTTTATTCCCGAAGGGGTAGGCAGGGGTGTACATTACGGCACTTAATGCCACTGTACAATGTAACACTCACTTTTCACTATTTATTTGAGTCCCATGTAAAACGGGGGTGAATCTATTGCTATATACCGGTCACATTCCCAGACCATGTGTTACTTTTGAAAAACCCAATAATACTTTGCCCGACCCGGGAATAAAACTCGAGACTCCGTGCCTGGTAAGTATACTTCTCACTTGTAACTATTCAGCCAATGAGGCAGTCAGATATATAAAAGAAAGAGGAAAAACAAATATGATCGTACTACACATTATTCACCGATAAAATACCATTTACATGAATTAGAGCATTCAGTTACAAACTCGATAACATTTAGAAGAAAATTCATTCGGAAGATTTATATAGTGCAAAGGCGAGTATGAAAAAGTCTCAGAAATTAATTGCCATAATAAATTATACAGTAAAATGATCACTATGCTGAACGAATTGCTCACAAAAAATCTAGTTAGTCACGGACCAAGAATCGTTATTCATTTTATTGAAAAGAACTTATTTTAATGGAGTACGGATGATATTGGAAGTCTTTTTGTTAAGAAAGTTTTTCTTAGTGATATAGGTTTTTACATGATATCGAAGATGATCGTAGCTTTGAGTTTTAAAAGGGAAGCTGGATAAAAATATTGTTTAGCCGTCTGAAGGTGATTCATTACTTTTTAGTCGATGACAGATTAGCAAATTTTGCTCGCCTAATAATACGTCTACAGGTCTACAAGGCTATTACTTTTCCAGAATTTGGACAACTTCTTGGCAGGAAAAAAATCAATACTCGAGAGGCAGTACAAAATACCTTTGAAGAATATTTTGCCTCCCGGCCAGCTGAGTTTTTTATGAATAAGCATCAATAAACTGCCACTGCGTTGGCAAAGATGCATTGATTGCACGTGTAATAACTTCGGTGGTAATCCTTACTGTAATATAGTTGATGATGATTGTTCTTGGTGGTGGGTTCTCAGGGGCGTGAAATAAAGTTCGACACACGAATGACTGTAAACTGTGTATATTGGAATAAACTAAATATAAACAAAGTTGCACAATAATACAAAACTCAGAAAATATTCGCGGCACAAATATGGGCGTGTGCGTCGCGGCTCCGGCGCGGGACTCGTTCTCTCCAGCGTCGAGCGGTCAGTGGCGGGGAAGCGGGGGAAGAGGAAATAGTGTGGTGGCGCTTTGCCACTAGAGTAGCGCGCGTGCGTTCGACACAAACCAAAATCGAATTGCCGCGTTACATCCTCCCCCTCTGACCTAGACATAGCGCCCTCGCGTCTTGGTCAGTCTAGAAATCGCTTGGGTTTTCCGCGCCTACGCTTTTCGATAACAGGCGGAATCAGTACATCGCCCACGAAAGGAGTCGACTGTGAGACGCGGTACTTACCCGAATTCTCGCCACGATCTAGTATACGACGTGATTTAGACCTCGGAGTCTGTCCACGGGGCGCATCGTCGCTGCCCTGGGTTTTTAAAAGCAGATCTCCGGCTCCTGCGGAATATTCCGGCGCAGGGTGACGTTTCTTGCTAACTCGGTTCCTTTCACGGACTTTACGAGCGTCAAACGGCGCGTTTGACGTACGTCGTAAGTACGGAGTAAAACTCATGACGGTGGGCCGTTCCTCCGGGCCCTCCCCCTGCATTGAAGGTGCGACGAGAGTAGATGCCAAACGATACCGTTCTCGGCTCGCGTCAGACTTTAATCGAAGCCGGGTGTAATCGGTTGAATGTTCTCCCTTTGCGGAGCGGTTAGTTATATCCAACAGAGAAGCAGTTAACTCTGCCCTCTGGTTAACCGTCAGCGCGGTCGGCTCCATGCTATCAGTGGTAGGTAAAGCGGGGCTGGCGGCAAACAGATGCCAACTTGACTCGTCGTTAAAACGCCAGCTGCACTGTGGTAAATCCAACAGGATATTCGCTTTCATAATAAAATTCCTACCTAACAGCGTCCTCGTTTTTGCATTCGGTAGCACCATAAACGTAGTGGGTATCACGCGTTTTCCTATTATGACGTCGACGTCACACTCAAGCGCGGTACGTTTCTGCTGAGACCCGTCGGCAAGACCTACTGTACGTACGACCGTCCTAAACATCACGCCAGCTTTAACGAGCAAAGCGTGCAGCGTAGGGCTCGCGATAGAATGAGTGGCCCCCGTGTCGAGTATGGCCACACCCTTACGGTCAACGACCTCAATACTTATAAGCGGTTGTGTATCATTATCACTCACGCCTACAATGTAAGTACTGCAAAAATCTACTTTACTGGAGTCGACTGTACTTTTGCACTTATCGCATTTTGAGCGCACTAATCCCAGCTGGCCACATCCGTAGCAACGTAACTGAGTGTTATCATTATTATTAGAAGTATCTTCCTTCTTATTACGACAGTTATCAACTGAATGCCCGAAAAGTTTACAATAACTACACTTCGGTCGCGTACGTTTTCGTACGTCACTATTATTCTTTACATTAGACGTGGAGGCCTGACCTAACACGGCCGCATCACGTAAACTTACTAAAGAACTCGCGCTACATGACGATTTCGAACTTACGGGTTCGGCGACGGTTTTCGAAAGCTTAAGACTCGGGTTTGTGTCAGAACGGTCACGCGCGGCGCACGAGTCAACAGAACTCGTATTATTATTACAAATGGGGGAACTTACCTCCGCCAGTGACTCCTCGACTAACCTGACTTTGGTGATGAGTTGCTCCAGCCCGTCGAAGGAATCACGACACACGCGTTTTTTAATCCTACGATCTAACAACCCGTATACAATGTCCAACTTCATTACCTCCGGTACTACGTACGGTAATTTTGATAATAAAGCGCGCACTTTACAAATAACTACGTCGGCCCGTTCACTATTTTGTTCGGTAGCGAAAATGTCTCGAAGTATTTTATAACCGGGTCGCGGCACTCCAAACATCCCTCGAAGTCGTTGTAGGGCGTCGGTCCACGACGTGACCGACGGCTTCACTCCTTGCCACCAGACGGCGGCCTCGCCCACCAGCAGCATCGGGAGGCCGCGCAGCGCGTGCTCGTCGCTGACGTTGGTGCAGTCGCGGTAGACTTCGATGGCCTCGATAAATGCTTCGAGCTCATCCGCGTTCCTCGATGATCCGTTAAATCGCGCCGTGCATTTCGCGAAGTTACCTGCGCGCGGCGCATGCGTGTGTGCGTCGGCGGCTTCGGCGCGCGGCGATGACGTAATCAGCGGGTTTTTGTTTCCCGCCAAAATACTCTCAATCAGAACTCTGTTTGCTTCCACTTGACACCTAGTGATGTTAGAGACAAGGGTATTTAGCATATCCTCCGACATTGTAATATTCGGGGACGAAATCACGGTTCTGTTTATCTCGACATCTGTGTCGGTATCCGATCCCTCATCTCTTCCAGTTCTTCTCTTCGGCGGCATGATAACAGGCAATTCCAACTGTTACTCGCTCGAAGAGCACGGGTGATGATTTTGAGGATGGTAGCTTCAACGAGTCGGTAGGTATATACCTACAGACGCAACCGGCGGCACGCGGAAAATGGACTCGCCCAAGTGTTTTCACTTTCGTATTTGCACTGGTTTTACAATAGTTTTCGTGTGATTGCACTATCGGAGAGAGTTCACAATATGTGTTTGCACGATAGGAACACTAGAACTTGTTGTAACTTTGAGTTTTTATGCACAGTTCGTTCGTGGCCGCAAGTTGGGCGTCACTGTAATATAGTTGATGATGATTGTTCTTGGTGGTGGGTTCTCAGGGGCGTGAAATAAAGTTCGACACACGAATGACTGTAAACTGTGTATATTGGAATAAACTAAATATAAACAAAGTTGCACAATAATACAAAACTCAGAAAATATTCGCGGCACAAATATGGGCGTGTGCGTCGCGGCTCCGGCGCGGGACTCGTTCTCTCCAGCGTCGAGCGGTCAGTGGCGGGGAAGCGGGGGAAGAGGAAATAGTGTGGTGGCGCTTTGCCACTAGAGTAGCGCGCGTGCGTTCGACACAAACCAAAATCGAATTGCCGCGTTACATTACTAATATTATAAATCGGAAAGTGAGTTTGTTTGTTCCGCTTTCACGCCGTAACTACTAAACCGATTCCTTTGAATTTTTGCAGACGTAAAGTTAGAAGTCCGGATTAAATAATAGGGTACTTTTTATCCCGGAAAAATTTGATATTCCCGAGGGAAAACAAAAGTATTGGTATAGATGGCGCTGTATGTATTGGTATATGTCACATAGGCTACTTTTTATCCTTTTGTGACGCGAGCGAAGCCGCGGGTAAAAGCTAGTAAGAAATAAATGGAAAAAAATCGTTTGAAATTATTTCATACAAAACTGCAATTTATTAATACGTCTCTAATGTTTCTAAAATACAGTTTCTAATGATTATAATTGCATTAAATTATATTTCAATGTGATATTTACGTTACCAGTTAAGATATCATTGCCACACTTTTCTAGACTCTTTGCAACAAATAAGAATTCTAACAAAATTAAAAACATTAAAAAATTCCATCGAACCAAAAGCTTCAACACGTATTTGTGACGCCATAAAACAACAATTACGATAAAACATTCATTACGTAACTTAGAAAGAAAACTTCGTAATGCAAATACAAAAGTTATTAAGCCAGGACCGATATTCTTGCATTTTTTAAAAGGAAAACGCAATTATAATGAGAAATATTTGAGAACCAAGTTCCCAAGACTGCGCGAGGACAATTAAAAACAGTTTTCTTTCCGACGCTGAAAACTGGGAAGTATTTATACTTTTTGTTCTGAAACAAGATGAAAGAAGCGATGTGCGACCTCGTTTTGGTAAATATTGCTTTAAATTTAATTATATTTGAAGTGAACTAAGTTTCATTATATTTTTTTATTGTTACTGTACGTACTTTAAATGTCTTCTATTATACTAATTAAAAATCAAATACAATTAATTCTTTACTATTTTAAACTGTCAAACACCAAGCGGTCACCGGTGACCGCGACCTATTGTTCTTTAATTGTGTCTATAAAACCGGTACTCGACGAGTTAAATCGATGCATGCATGAAAAGATTGATGACTGTTGATGAAGCGAAAGAGGTATGTAGGAATCGTAGTAATTTGGCATTCCCTAGTCTCTGCCTCACCCATGGGAGACAGGCGTGAAGTTATGTATGTATGTATTTTAAATCGGACAAGCAGAGGCAAGTTGGCTACAGACCTAATATTTTTGTTACAAAGCAGTTTGATATAGCTACAAAACAGTAAATGTTGTTAAGATGTGTTCATCTGTGATATGTACTACGTTTTTTTTTATGGAATATGCCGTAAACGAGCATACAGATCACCTGATGGTAAGCAATCGGCGGCGCCCAAGGACACCTGGAACACCAGAAGCTTTACAAGTGCGTTACCGGCCTTTTGAGGATTAGGAGTTTGAGGAATGTTTGGGGATTAGATTGGGGAAGGGGGGAGGGAGCTGGGCCTTGGGTAACCTCATTCACACGACGAAATACATCGCAAGCGTTGCTTCACGTCAGTTTTCTGTGAGGCCGTGGTATCACTCCGGTCGAGCCGGCCCATTCGTGCCGAAGCATGGCTCTCCCACACACACGTACATATCATACAAACCCTATTTACAAATCCAGTTTAAACTGTCAAACACCGCAAGGACACTGGTGACCGCAACCTATTGTTCTTTAATTGTGTTTATAATGACGGTACTCAAAGAGTTAATATAGCAAACTCAGTCATTCATCTTTGTACGCATCATGAATCATATTGCACATAAAACCATAACTTAAATGTCCAACTGCGTTGAATATAATTATAGCAATTTCCTGAAATTTTCATAGACATACTACAACCTATTAAGTTATTCAGAGTATAAAGCCTTTGCACGCTAGTTACGGAGATGCAATGGCCCGTGAAATTGCACTGAGCTGTACATCGAAAACTTTATATATATGTAGTATATGTATGTATGTTGTTTGGGAGAACTAATAGTTGTTTTGCTCGTGTTATCGATTTGTATTGGAAAATACATATACGTGGATTGAATGGCTTATTGTTTGTACATTGTGCAGTTTAGAGACTGAAATTTTATTCGTTTAAGTATAGTCTCCTAACCTGTTTTATGAAATGGCAGACAAATGTTACTCTCAGGTGATGGTAAATCTTTAACGCCACACCTTTTTGACAACTTATAAAGTAGCTATTTGTTGAGATTGTATTGTGTTTTGTGTAAAACTATTGAAAAAATTATTGCTGGTGTGTTCAAAAATCTCAGTGTTGCACGGAGTTTGGAATTGTGCCCGATATATGGCAATAGACTCACCTCCTATTACATGGGACTCATAACATATATAGTGAAAAGTGGGTGTTTCATTGTACAGTGACATTAAATGCTATAATGAGTACCTATGCCTACCCCTTGTCGCGGAGAACCTAATGGGTAACCGGGGCTCCGGCGCGACGTGCAGGACTAGGAATGGGGTGGTTTTTAGTCAGTAAGAGTCTGACACTCCCTCCCGCCTCACCCAGGCGGAAGAAGACATTCTATGATTTTCCCCCTTTAAAAAAAACGCCACTCTTAGGCATATGCAACAGAGAAGAATCACTAGCGTGCTAATGGCGTTTTAAAACGAAGTCAGCTCTTTCCTTAAGGATTGATAAGTTTAAAAATATTAGTGTGGAGTTTTTTTTCTATCAACTGACTTAACCTATTACAGAAGATAAATTACATAATATAGTCTAATCTAGTCTATCAGCCACAATAACCATAAACATAACATGCACCTGTGACTCCTCTGGTGCTGCGGGTGTCCTTGGGTGCGCTTACCATCATGTGATCCGTCTGCTCGTTTGCCTCCTATTCCATAAAAAATAACATTACGCTGTTTATCCCCGAAAGGTTAGGCAGAGGTGCACATTACGGCACCCAATTAATGATACTGTACAATGTAACACCCACTTTTCACTATTTATGTTATGAGTCCCATGTAATAGTGGACGAGCCTATTGCCATATACCGAGCACAATTCCAGACTCCCTGCTACTACCGAGAATTTTTTTAAAAACCAAATTTTTTTTTTATATTTTCATTGCAGAAATCTTAAATCCATTTGGTTAGTAAACAAACAACTTATACTAATACTTTACCCGAGAACTCGAGACTCCTAACTTGCCCGGTCGCAGTTACGACCACTCGGCCAACGATAAATAAATCTTATTTCAAATTCAGCTTCCGACACGTATTCACTACTAGGTTGGGACGATATCTAGATGTAATTCATCACGGATAGTTGGTAATCCCTCGGAAAGTTGTCTTGATCCGAATTCCTTGTCTGCAAGTACGCTCGCATATTCAACGGGGCTTAACTTTTCTTGTTATCTGTTTTGCGTACTTTAGCATGAACTTTGTACTAGAGAATCCTATGTCAATGTTTTTTTTTCTCGAAATGAAATGAAGGATTTGTATGGTCGGTAGTTGAATCTGTCAACTGTCAAACGGTTGACAGATGACGTTTTTGATCTTTGACATTACGGGAAGTTTTTCAAGTTTTTCATAGGTTTGTGAAAGGTTTTGGTGATAACATTTGATGTAGCGGTTGATGAAAGACCAGTTGCTGCAGAACGTGTCGTGGGTTCAGTTCTGTAATTGCGACAGTAGAAATATAAATGAGGGTCGACATACATACTACAATAAGTGTGGGAGAGCCATGCTTTGGCACGAATGGGCAGGCTCAACCGGAGTGATACCACGGCCATACAGAAAACCGACGTAAAACAACGCTTGCCTTGTGTATCGTCGTGTGAGTGAGGTTACCGTAGGCTCAATTACCCCCTGCCCAGGCTTTTAATTCTTTTAATTAAACGTTGCCCCTCACTAGGATTTTCTCCTGTGTCTTGGGTGCGTTAATAAACATAAAAGTTCACATACAAGTGACACCCAGACCCGGAACAACAATTTGTGGATCACACAAAGGTGTGATCCACAAATTGTTTTTGTGTGATTGTTGTTCACACCTTTGTGTGAGCAACTCTTTAGTAGCCGGTTGCCCAGCCACCGCACTAAGTCTCCCCAACCCCCGAACGCCCCACGATCCTCAAATTTTCAAATCTCAAAAGGCCGGCAACGCACTTGTAACGCCTTTAGTGTTTCAAGTGTCCATGGGCGACGCCGATTGCTTAACATCCGTTGATTCGTCTGCTCGTTTACCGACGTATACCATAAAAAAATATGCACAAACAAACTACTTTCAAACATAAATCACAAAATAATGTCTAATCGTTAAAGGGTAAGATGGCTTCTGTAATAAATACTTGATTTGTTAGTTTCATAAGCAGTTTAATGCTAGTTCTATATGAAGGGAAATGTACCCACCACATATTTTATGAGACCTCGTAAAGTGCCTTAAGTGGTGTTCCTCTTAACATACTAGTGTGGCATACGTTGTCCTTTAATTTTTTTGTTCGAAATACATATTATATCCGCGACATAAATATGTGGCTTACTAGTTTTGTGTTTTTTGTTTCGATACACGAAACAAAAAGTGGTCGCAAGTGCGACTGCCGGGGAAGGAGTCTCGAGTTCAATTACTGGGTCGGGCAAAGTACATAACATAACATCAGGCCTTTTATCCCCGAAGGGGTAGGCAGAGGTGCAAATTACGGCACTTAATGCCACTGTACAATGTAACACCCACTTTTGACTATTTATGTTATGAGTCCCATGTAATAGGGGGTGAGCCTATTGCCATATACCGGTCAGAATTCTACACTCCGTGCTACTACTGAGATTATTTAAAAACCCAATAATACTTTCCCCGACCCGGGAATGTAACCCGAGACCCCTTGCCCGGCAATCGCACTTGCGACCAGCGACCACTCGGCCAACGAGGCAGGCAGTCGGGCAAAGTATTACTGGATTTAAAAAAAAATCTCATTAGTAGCACGGAGTCTGGAAATGGGCCCGGTATATGGCAATAGGCTCAATCCCTTACATGGGACTCATAACATAAATTGTGAAAAGTGGGTGTTACTTCTGTGTGCACCTCTGCTTACCTCTTCGGGGATAAAAGGCGTGATATTATATTGTTGTTATTGCACGAATTGGACAGATATAATCTTTGTACACCATAATGTTATAACCAGGATGCGCATCCCGCAAAATATTATAAAGTTTCAATTAGTATCAAGTTTGTTACGTAACCTGGTTGCCGGCAACCACGTTAATCTTCGTGTTTGTTCTGGTATCTTTCTGTATATTATTTTATTGTGGAACCGATTGTACGATCATGGCAATATAATCGGGCTTTAAAATAGTAGTCCCAATTGTATCGGTCAAAACGAGGATCAATAATGACGACATTGGATACGTATGACGTAATACCACACAATAAAGGACAAATATAGTTCTATCTTCCCCTTAAATGAACAGTATACTAAAGATTTGCGACCAATATGACGGAAGGGTCGTAAAGTGGCGCCTTGGACAAATATAGCTCGTCATACAATGTTGATATGAAATCCTAGGAGCCGCGTTATTAGGGTTCATGAAATGAGTTATAATTATAGTTGTGGTTTATTTGTCATGTTGGTATAGAACGAAGTGCGTGAGGTTGCCATCTGGCGCATAATATGTAAAACTTTTCTATTAGATCGATGTTCACACAATACTTGTACCGGCTTCACCGTTGATTCTTATTTTGATTATTTAAATATAGTAATATTCGTGCAATACGGCCTTTTTATTCATAACTCTTCAGGTTATGGGCCCAGAATATACGGCCTTATAAATATGGTATTGGTTTTTTTTTATGGCATAAGCCGGTAAACGAGCAGACGGATCACCTGATGGTAAGCAATCGGCGTCACCGGCTTTTTGGGGATTAGGAGTTTGAAGATCGTTGGGGATTCAGGGATTGGGGAGATTGGGGAAGGGAAAGGTAATTGGGCCTCCGGTAACGCACGTCGTTACTTATGACATTATTTTCTACAATACAAAGATAGAATAAGATGTGCTTTATATAAGTTGTAATGTAACTATTTACATAAATAAAAACGAAATTCCGTTCGTTAGTCTCGCTAGAACTGAAGAATGGCTGAACCCATTTGGTTAATTTTGGCCTTGAAATGTTTGCGGAAGTCCAAGGAAGGATAAATTGTGACAAAATTAATTTTTAGGCGGTACGAAGTTTGCCCGGTCAGGTAATTATTTAATGACAATCGTCGTGATCGAAATGACCACAATGTATGTTTTTATAATAACTATCGTAAGGCATACTAACTTAACTAAAATCACGGGAGTGACACGTGAATATACTGAGAAAAGCTCTACTTTCGAACCAAAGAGGGGTTCTTCCTCATGAGCAGAGTGCGCGGTCGCGGCGACGTCGCGCAGCTCACTTAAACACAATGTACTTAAAAGATATGGTAAAATAATTATTTCAGTAAGTGTAGTATTGTCGTTTTTCGTTTTGCTTTGAGTCAGGAAAACCTCAGATCAAAAAAATATTTTACTTAAAATTCTCGACGTAAATATCAGGCAAAAGGTTATCCATTCTTTTCAATGTCAATCTTTCAAATACAAAAAGGTTTTGTATAAAGTACGTTTGACGATTGTAATGAGATATCTCCAGGCTTACAGCTTTGCTATAAAATTTCAAAGGGAGTCTCTGTTTTGAGTATTTATTTCTTTACAATCAATTCGGATCTCCAAAAACTCGTATAAAAGAAATAAGAAGGGGTAAGTGGGTTTCGATGAATTGGAGGATGTTCTGTAGTTTTTAGTCGTCTTAGAGACATACAAATAGACGGTCTACAAATAACTAGTGCTTGCATATTGCTTAGAAACAATAAAAACTGTGAACGAAGCGGCAACGTTAAATCTGCTTATTGTTTGTGACGAATGCATTCATTCGTCAAATAATGCAAAGTGGACTACTAGCCCTTACAGTATAATTTAATGATGTGACAAGTGTATTTCTTTTGTAATTAGTATTTTTAAGTTTTGATAGTTCTTCTTCTTCATATGGTGCCATTTCATTCTTGAAGGTTGGCCGCCAACTTTTTGAATTGGTCCTTGTCATTGGCCAGACGGAAAAGTTGTTCCACAGAGCTGGTCCTGGTCCGCTCCTGAATATTGGGCAACTACAGCTTTTGGCTTCGTTCATCGCTTCTCTTCCCTTCCACCTACCCATCATTATAGGATGTATGTGATTTTGGTAGTAACGATTAACAATTATAGTAGCTTGACTTTATCAGTTATAACTCTCAACTATAATAAAAGTCATAATTATAAGAACCCAATTAAAATTAACTAGAACGAAAATAATAATGTACTATCAGCAAAGTTTACGGCAGTACACTTTTGTAAAAAAATTCTGATTTAAACTCGCCATCTATCCACTCGCTATTCCTATGATCACTCGCGTCGAGAGCATGCAAATGTCGTCTAATTATGGTCGACCGCCAACTTTGTCGATTGTACAGTGATAGAATAAAATGAGAAAACAGAATATGGTAGTAAAACATTATTTTTAACGAAATATCAAAACTTAAGTAAAACGGAACCTTAATACTAGAGTAGTATTTGTTCATTTTAACATTTTCAATTTCAGCACTAAAATGTTGGTTTCAAATTATTTTCTTGTAAAACGAAATTGTTATTTCAGGATTTTTATTTCTTTCAGCTGAAAATAAATCTTATTGCCTGGTTAGTAATAGGTATTTAGTATGATAGTAAGTAATACTTTTTTAATATTTATGAATACTGATACCTTTTAGTATTTAATTCAGTACCTACTGGCAGCTTTGTTGATGTAGTGGTAAGTGGGATAGTCAAGTAAAAAGAAAGAAAGAAATATAAAGCATTTATTTGACATAAGCGGATTCAGGTTCGATCCTTGCATAGCGTCTGGTATTGCTTGTTATGTTATGTGTATAAAAGAGAGTTAACCTTTCGCCACACACTAAGAACAATCCCAGACGACGTGCTACACTGTAAAGTTATAGAAACACCAATAAATTCATGATATTTTAAACTCGATTAACGACTCTATTTGGTTATGTAAGCTACTTATTTCAAGACTTTATAAGCGTTTTGATCATAAATTAATAAGTTACCATGACCTTAATTAATTCAAAACTTAATATATAATTAGTCAGGCTCTCAGCAGGATATCAGGAATTATCGTCCTATATCGATACTGTCTACTTTGTCAAAGGTATTTGAGCGGCTAGTCCATGATAAAGTTTATCCCTTCTTTCACAATCAAATAATACAGGAACAACACGGATTTGTAAAAAGAAGGTCCACTACAACTAATTTGGTTGATTTTGTAGATTATTTATTTAATAATATGGACTCGCGTTTACAGGTCGATTCAATATACACAGATTTTCAAAAAGCTTTTGACAAGGTTGATCACCAACTTCTCCTGGCTAAGCTCGCCTTCAATGGTGTGCACGGCGATTTGCTGAGATGGTTTGCTTCTTACGTCTCAAATCGAACCCAGAGGGTTGTTATCAATGGTTATAACTCTGTTATGATAGAGGCAACATCTGGAGTACCTCAGGGATCGATTCTTGGGCCTCTTCTTTTCATATTGTTTATTAATGACATAAACAACTGTTTTAAATATTCCAAATTACTCCTTTACGCAGATGACCTAAAAATTTTTAAAACCATAAAAACCTTTCATGATTGTCAGCTATTACAAGAAGATTTAGATAGATTTGGTCAATATTGCGATAAAAATAAACTAAAACTTAGCATTCCAAAATGCTGTTGCATAAGTTTCACAAAGAATAAAAAGATTATTAGATATCCGTATTCCCTAAATAATGCTGTTTTGTTGAGAGTGCCCATGGTCCGTGATCTCGGAGTTTTGCTGGATGATAAACTACACCTAGATGCACACATAAGTAGGATTGTCGGCAACGCCTATCGTATGTTCGGGTTTGTGATGAGATCGTCAACGGAGTTTTTACGCCCAAGTACATACTTATATCTTTATAAGTCTTTGGTCAGGTCTCAGTTGGAGTATGCGGTGCCGGTGTGGAATCCCTTTTATATTAAATATTCAAATAGTATAGAAAGAATACAAAATAAATTTTTAAAAGCTGTTCATCATCGCTGTTTTCGTGTGGCTGCAGGCTATAATGACTTGCTTAAAAGGTACAAACTTCCGGTCTTCAGACTAGGAGATTAATTTTGGAGACTATGTTTTTGTATGATTTATGTAACAATGCATATGACTGTATGGACATTTCCAATCGAATGCGGTATGTAGTGCCCAGAACAATAGTGAGCCGTGGGGTGCGCTCGAGACCTGTATTCTTCGTTGGCTCATGTCATACTAATGCAGGCTTAAGGGCACCTTTACGTCGCATCGCTGATCAGTACAATAAATATTTTAGCCACATTGATTTGTTCGCAGCGTCTAAAAATAAATTCAGAAACCTTGTCCGGGAATCTGGTAATGATTGGACTCAATAATTATTTCATAGATACATTTTTTTTTAAGGTGTTTTTTTTTATATATCCATTTAAACATACAATGCATATTCATTAACTGTTGTATTTGATTAATTATGTTATCGCTTCCTTTTTACCGATGTAAAAATTTATAATTTAGACACATTGTAAACTATGGTTTATGACTGTATCAGTTTTGTTTGTGAATTTATGTATGTAGTGTGCCTACCTAAATTGTACGACTTCTTTTAACTAACTTACTTTTTTTTTTGTATTCTGTGGAGAATGTCGTTGATTATACATTTATTCTATTCTTTGATATTTGTTATAATGTATTATTATAGTGTATAATTGTTAATTTTCCCAAATAAATAAAATAAAATAAAAATTAATAAGATCGCATGGATTAGTTCTGGCTCAGATATTGAGAACTTGTACTCATGGGAAATCTATCACAAATCACATTTTTGGTTCATCAATTTGATTTTCGTTGTGAGAGAATTTGTCAATTTATTTAATTGCAAATTAGGTCCGATATATAAAAAAAACACTAAAGAGAGAAACCATTGGGTTGTTTTTCTTCTTAGAGCAGTTTATCAATTTAACTGTAGAATAAAATTGACATTTGACATTTTTTAGTAAGAAAGAATTGTCAAATATTCAAAGTTATTTCTCAGTTAGTATTTATCTGGCGTTGGAAAACTCAGCCCTAAGGGACGAATTTTTCCCGAGCGTACGCGTCGCGTTCCGCACGCGCCTCAAAGAGCCATCAGACCACCACAGATGGGGCCCAACAGAGCCGGTGCAGATTCGGAGTCGCGTAGAACCTAACGGGTAACCGGGGCTCCAGCTCGACGTGCAGGAGAAGGAACGGGGTGGTTTTTAGTCAGTAAGAGTCTGACACTCCCTCCCGCCTCACCCAGGCGGGAGGGAGTGTCACTCGACGATTTTCTCCCCTTAAAAAAAATGGTACGAATTCTTAACGTTCATAGCTGGTTCTTCTAATAGCTAATCACGCTAGCAGGAATAAGTAAAATCTTCAACTTACCAAATCGTCATCATCATCAACCGTCTATAAACATCCACTGCTGAGCAAAACCTCTTCTCACATGGAGAAGGATTAAGCATTATTCACCACGCTTGCTTATTGCGGGTTAGCGATTTCAGATTTATAATTAGAAATTATAAGTCCAGGTTTCCAGACTATGTTTTCCTTCACTGTTTATCAGTGGTACCTATCTAAATAATCTTAGAAAGTAGGTAGATATAAATCGGAAAATGTCACATTGGTACTTGCCGTTGGTAGGTTCAGAACTTAGCAAATATTATATTGTATTTGCTTAACTGAAATCTACAGTTCTCTCAAGGTCAAACATTCTCAGTCCACTTCGTGTGGATCGACCAGTTGAACAGATTAAGAGCTTCCAGTTCACATCAACTATTTGTTTCAATCAGTCCAGGCGTGACTCTGATCTGATTGAATCGAACTGCGGGCATTATATGAGGAAATAATTATGAATTAATCGGTTTTGTTTGGTTTAAGGATTAAAGTTTTATTTCAATTGCATTAGTGTTCTAGTTATTTTATTGTGTTTGTTGTTTGTCTAATGCTAGTAAAAGATAGTGAATACTAGGGGTAACGTCCGGTAAATTATTATGGTAATTTGAGTTTGAGAAAATATAGTATTCTTAGGTGTATTTTTTTTACGGAATAGTAGGCAAACGAGCAGACGGACCACCTGATGGTAAGCGATCAGCGCCGCCCATGGACACCCGCAGCACCAGAGGAGCCACAGGTGCATTGCCAGCCAATTAAATTTATATAAATCCTTGTTCAGTATAGGTGGTGTACTTAAAATAAAACAAAAATGAAATAAAATATGTATCAACCAAAGCACAGAACCATTGCATGAAAATGTCGTATTATTTCATTCTTCTCTTGCAACAATAATTCTCATCTCATCATTCACAGGAAAACTAAGATTATTTATTGGCTACATAATAATATATTATTCCTTAAAATAAATATTTTTCAAAAACACAATCAGCCACTAAATTATCTTACAATAATACACCAGTGTCTACTTCATACCCAAAACCAGTAGAAACTAACTATTAAATCATTTAACCCACAACATTTACATAGGATTTGAAAACACGTCCATAAGGTAGTGTACACACTGTAAAATGGCCAGGCAGTCCACCATCAAAATGCAATGAAGCATGATTACATTCAGTTAGTGTTCGGAGAACTAGACTATATGCATAATTCATAGTCCAACTGGCGTTCAATAATTCAAGCCGAAGGCCGAAAGCCGAAAGCCGAAAGCCAGGCACTCGATGGGTTCAGATGTTTTATTTTAGTTATCACTTATTCAGTTGTTCACGACTTGAATGATGATAAACTGTATTTGTATGAAGTTATGAAGGGTTCGGGTTTATTATCATGATTTATGGACGTGGTTTTGCACTGAATAACAGCGTACTTGTGTAGTCAGTAATGAGGAAATTGAGGGGTCTATGTAATGATGGGCTGAAAATAAATAATTTGATTTGTTTTATAAAATCAACTAGTAACATAAAGTATATTTATCAGACATTTAAAATTTATGCTTATGACGTAAATTCTAATGAAAATTATTGTTTAAAAGACATTTACTCCAATCAGCTTTTATTTCTTTAAATATCGCATTTTGATACTCTGCTACGAAAACTCGTAGCTCGTAGTCCGTAGCGTAAACTGCTACGAGATTTGCTACGACGCTACAAGATAGACTTGAGTTAATAAATATCTACCTAACTATGTCATGTTTTAGAGTTTTATATTAATTGCACTTTAAATAGTCGCTGAAAGAAATACTCTCATTTTACGAGGTTATTACAAGACATTACTGCACAGAGAAAACGACGAGTTTTACACAAAACGTCGTAATATAGAGGACAATCGCTTTTTGTTTAACTACCACTTATTTACGACTGTACCGTAAAATATATATTTTGGTTGTAAACGTGAGTTTTAAAGTAGGTGTAAACGGATATTTTAACCCTTTAGTGACGATGTACGTCGTAAACTGAAAGAAGAAAAATATAATATTCGCATTTTGAAGTGATGAGTAATATTCGTGCTAAGATGAAATGCATTCTTCAACATACTCTGAACATCTTGGTCGCTAGAGTGATGGGCGAATTTATTTAACAAACTTTTTAATAAAGAACGCTACTCTGTGGTCCGGTTTGGTCCCGAGAAAAGTCTTAGATATGTGGAGTATAACATTATTTTTTCACTGATTTTGTTTTTAGGAGACAAATTTTAACAAAATTAATGGTGGTTTTAAAATAAAACTTAAGAAAATACAACATTATAAAAAGCTTCAAATTTAGAATTACTACCTGTACCAACTGTAATTTTGTGAAATATTGTTTTTTATAGAATTTAAAATATTATTCAGACAGCTATACGTGCAAATTAACACGTGTACAAACATTCCAGCAAACAATAACATTAAAAACTCATACTTAATACCCCGAGATAAAACTCAAAATCAATAAACAAACATGCTCCCATTCATGATATTATTATAAAGCAAAGTGTACACTGGCTGAATAGTTCGTATATTATTCACATAACTATATAATGGAGAGGACAAACTTAATGAAGAGTCTCAAGAAGCCTTCATTTAAGTCCGAGTCTTAGGTATAGTGTGCACTAAGCTTTGATGAAGTCTATAAGCACTAAGAGATCTTGTCTAAGACTTTATTAGTACACTGGAATCTATGGAATGCTGTTGAGTAAACTGAAATGTTTTAAGACAAGTTTTGGATTTAGTTTAGGTGCAATAAACCTTTTTCTGTGCAATGTTGCAGATAGATCAGGAATAAAGAGTATCATGTCTGTCAGATTAGACAATTGTAAAAATCTTAAGTTATACTTTTACTGATTTAATTGGATTTTAAATGAAATTTTTATATTTAAGTAAAAAAATATTGTGTACTAGCTGTTGCCCGCGGCTTCGTCAGCGTAGAATATGAATTTTAGGATACAACTTTTTTATGATTCAATTTTCCAGAATAAAAGTAGCCTAACTATGTTACTTCTTAATACATTAGCTACCTGCCTATAAAAGTCTCGTAAAATCAGTCCAGCCATTCCGGAGATTAGCTAGTATAAACAGAAAGACAGACAAAAATACAGAATAAAAAAATATTTTGGTGTGCGTATCGTATATAATAATATATTCATATGCATGTAGTACATTATTTTAATATTACAATAGGTCTATCTCTACATTAATTGTTACATGAAGTGAACCTTGAACCAAAAACAATCCCAAATTTCGCTTTACTTCGAATTCCGTACGGAAAATTCTAAAACTGCCTGAGGCTGATTGTGTTTGTTTTAATCGAAGCAGTGTTCAATTTAAATATGTAGACTGCCGTTACAAGTTTATTTTGACTTTACTCACCCACATCAATTTTGGATAAAAAACTCATCTCAACTCAACTCATCACCATCAACAGTCGGAAAACGTCCACTGCTGGACAGTCCCCTTTAGTTCTGTCCTGACTGACTGACTGATTGACTGCACGGTTAGCGCCGTCGCTAAGCAACTAGCTGCCATACAACGTATGTATTTTTGTAAACGTAACCGATATGACACTGGAGAATATCCTAGTGCAGAGCAACGTTTTTTTTTTAAGTAAACAAGTGTTGTCACGTCGAACGAAAACTGACTACCTGCATCCACTGGCTCTTCGCGGCTCGGGCGATGTCGCCTACCCAGTCTTCGTCTTCCAGTCCGTGGTCTCCACTCAAGCACTTTCCTGGCCCTGGCTTGGGTAACCTATTATTATTTATTGAATTCTTTTTTCGATGCAGGTTTCATTCAACTGTATTCCTCTCTCTATTAGACTCTTTATACCTACCCATTAAGCGTTTGCGTTGGCGTTTCCTCGCCATCCTTCAGCACAGCACATTATGTTACAGACCAATTTATAACAGCTAATATCAACGAACACCCAACACGAATATACGTACAAAAATGATATTATTAATATCAATATCAATCATGATACTGTCTGACCTTAATTCATAATCAAAGATACCCTAATAGACTTCTAGTGAAGAAAGGAAAAATCATTTATTAAATGTACGCTCCCTCAATATGGAGTAATTCTTTCTCATTAGTTCCACGAATTACTTTCATTTGTCATGTTTCTAATCTTGAATGTAGTACGAATAGATATTTTTCATGTTCGTATTTGCTTTTAGTGTAGATATTAGTTTCTACACTTTACTAAATAAAATACCGATAGACTTAATAACTGCTTGCTGGCATAAATAATAATTTTATAATGGTGCTTCGTTCAGACACAGATTTTCTCCTATGTCGTGAGTGCTTTTACAAACCTACATGTTCCCAATCATATCACATCCTGGATCACGACGAGAGTTGTTAACTTACGATAACCGTGCAACTATTATATAGTATATCATTGTGTCTATCTAGTATCAGATCTGATATTCATTGATCATACGAGATTTTAAATATCCAGAGGATTGAAGGTAGAATAAAAATAATCGGTTATTATTCAGCATTAAACTTTTATAGCGCATCTAGTAAATACCCTTTAAGAAAAATAAAATTTGATTACAACAGCATAACCTACGATTTCATTGCATAACATGAAATCGTAGAAAGTGAAAACTGTACATCGAATATTTTTTTAAAAGAATGCTTTGGGCGTGATCTACAGTCGATACTGAAACCAAAAATATGTTTTTTACATTTTTTGTCTGTATGTATTTTCGGGATGAACTCAAAAAGTCCTGCATGGATTTACTTAAAATTTTGCATGAATATTACTAACAGGTTGGGTCAACATATAGGCTATATATTATCATACTATCAACTACGGAGGAGGAGCTGTAAACCACTAGTCCACGCAGACGAAGTCGCGGGCTCAGCTAGTAGAATAATAAAATATCAAACAAATTTCTCATAGAAATGATAAATGCTCTAGTTTAGCTCGTACATATGAATTGTAACAGATGTTATTGAGTTTGTACGCAGCTCGCGTACTATGAATATGATGTTTTATTTATGCATGTAATTTAGAGCCGGCTTTACGGGCGATTAAAAAGTCACGGTACAAAATCCTATTGCGTTAAAAATTGCGATGACATTTTTTATTTTAATATTCCCATTTTTCATTCGCTTTTTTGATTAGAGAGTTTTAGTCGCAACTTTGTAGTCATTTATGTGTTTTATTGTTTATTAGTTTTTATTTTTTATTCCCAAGTTAATAATAAAATGTTTATTTAAAACTTCCATGAGACATACTAATCAATAATTACTAGTTTCAGTAGCAGCGCGACAGTCGCCACGTCGCGGGTCATGGAATGCTGTTCATGAATATGAGCCTTTAGCATGGCTCGAAACTAGTCAAGCTCCTCGTCAAACAGTTACGTGAGTAAGCCGAAAACATAATGATTGAATAATAAATGAATTGTTAGATACAAACAAAGTTTCTTAAGTTGATTTTTTTCATGGCACAAGTGATAATTAGTATAGTTTTCTTAGTCTAATCAGTACGTCGCCATCATAACTACGAACTGGCACAAAGATCATTCCAATGCACAATTATGATAGATGTACAAAGTTGCCAAATATGACTAATGCGGTATTAATCAACGTAAAGTTGATACCCTCATATCTGACTTAACTGACTGTTATTAATTTCTTGTAGTTGTTCATTTTTAGTCAATATTGAATGAGTAAATATAGTACTAGCTTCTGCCTGCGACTTCATACGCACAATCTCGTTCACAGAAATCACAGAAAACCGACATGAAGCAACGTTTGCGTTGTGTTTCGTCGTGTGATTGGGGTTAACGGATGCCCAATTACCCCCCCCCCTTGCCCAATCGCTGAATCCCCAACAAACCTTAAATTCCTAATCCCAAAAGGCCGGTAACGCACTTGTAACGCCTCTGGTGTTCCAGGTGTCTATTGGCGACGCCGATTGCTTACCATCAGGTGATCCGTCTGCTCGTTTACCGGTTTATCCCATAAAAAAAGGGACAAAACTTCATCAAACTCCATATCGCTCAAAAAGAAATCATCTCTGATTTCCAAAAGCACAATATGATTCTCCAAATCTCGATTAATTTCGCTAAGACCGTTTAATATCTCAATTTGAAAGATTTTCATTCATTTCATTGTAATATCGTTTTCTGTTTATGTCTGCATGGATAAAAAGATGGAGGTTCTTATTATAAAAGTAATAAGAAAGGCTTAGCATCAAGTCTTTAAGAATGCTGATAAATCGTTTTTATAATTTCTGAATTGACAAAAGAGTTTTCAAATGGTTTTAGATTTATTTCTTTGAAGTATTTTTAACAGATGCTTTAAAATATTATTGTATTAGATTTTTTTGCCTTTAACCTAAGCTAGATCTAAATTAAGTTCCATTATTAACATAACTGATACCATTAATTTAAGTTGTCTGTGTTCATATGCTTATTATTTTATTAAACAATGTTGATGAACTTTACTTAGTCTAAAGAATATTAGGTTCACGTTCTATAGTTCTAAATACCCTCATTTCGTTCCTCTAGTTTAGAAATCCTGTTACTAAAAGAGTTTCAAAATCAAAGCGAACTAAAACCAATTGTTTCTCTTTACAATTTCTTTAGATACCCATTCACGGCATTCATCACCAAACCCTGACAAATGACAAATAGTCTTCTAAAAACAGGATTCGTATCATGACTATCATTGGATACAAAGTAAAATTTTGTTTACATACATACATAAAAGCTGAATAGAGTAGGAACTAAAAGCCACCTGCAATGGCTGCTGTAATAAATCTTAGGTACATGCGTTTTATCCCGCGTTGTAACCTCGGCTGAGTTTGATATACGAAGCTCTCCAGTGCTTTAGAAGTGAGTACCTACTAAATTTTATTGGAATGTACTAGATCTGTTTATGAATAGAAATGTGTTTTTGTTTTTTTTTGTTCATTTTGTAGATTAACATCATAACATCAGCCTTTTTATCCCCGAAGGGGTAGGCAGAGGTGCACATTACGGCACTTAATGCCACTGTACAATGTAACACCTTCTTTTCACTATGTATTTTATGAGCCCCATGTAATAGGGGGTGAGTCTATTGCCATACACCGGGCACGATTCCAGACTCCGTGCTATTACTAAGATTTTTTTTAAAACCCATTAATACATTACCCGACCCGGGAATCGACCCCGAAACCCTTTGCCAAGCAGTCACATTTGAGACTACTCGGCCTACAAGGCAGTCGAGTTTGTAGATTATCTTGTAGACAAGGTATAAATGCATGTGCTTATCCGGATTGATGTGTTTTTCAATTGTTTTGATTTGCGTTTTAAATACCACCCTGTCCACTCGCTCTGCTCATACATATAAGGGTCCACGTTACGTCATTTGAGAAATGCATTCATTCATCACAACAATGGATAAATTTGTCGTTGCTGCTTCGTTCATTGTTTCTAAGCAAAATGCAAGCATTAGTTATTTTGTAGGCCATTTGTTGTTTATGAAGAATGCGTAACATACGTGGACGGTTACTCTAAGGCTCATAGTCCAATAGTAGACTGTTGGTGGTGATACAGAAACACGACAGTGTATCTAAAACACTCATGCATGCAGTCACCTTGTACACGAAGTTATTGCTTATTTAAAATTCAAGCCAGAATTATCACAACCATTTTCGCTTTATATTCAATCTTCGAGCCCATAACTTACTTTATGAAAATTGCCTGTCCTCAAAATCGATCATACATTATAAGAAAAATTGTGCATCGGGCAGATAGTTATTATAATTTAATGCATGTTGTGGCAACTTCTCGCGAAAACTGGGCTGCGCTTACGTTGGCTGACTTCCAAGAGGACACGTATCGTGGAGTCTAGATTAATTGTTAGTTCTTTTGCCAAATGCACTCTAAGGCCTAGATTTACGGCCGGCGCTTAACAGGTTTTTGCAAATATTGTGTTTGTCATTTGTTTTTCGGTAGGGTTGTCTAGTTTGTTGTCCGGTTGACAGGATTTATTTGTTAAGGTGTTTGTGAAATTGGGTTAGAAATAAATAGTTTTACTAGGCTTCGAACGGGTAGCCTACGGGAAATATGCAGTAAAGAATAATGAATAGGAAAAGATGAAAGAAAGAAGAAGACGTATACTATCTTTCTCTCTATCACCGAGTCTTACATTCCGCCAAAACTCACGCATTGTTCTGAAGGAGTAAGTGTTTGAAGTATTTTTTAGTGAAATTAGTCTGAGTATTACATAAATCGAAAAATAACGTGACACTGTTAGCAATTCACATGCGACACTTACGCCTTAGCCCAATGCAAATACAAAGAGAACAGTAAAATTTTCAAAATAATACCTACCGTAAAATAATGTACACTTTACTATTCCAACGTAAGTGGTACATTTCCCGTGTATTCAGCTCCAGTAGACTCGCAATTGCCGCAATAATTTTTATTAAGTGCCGTCGCAGCATGTCGCGTCGGTTCTGGCGAGAAATCCTTCCTAATTTGTTGAATGCGAGAGAAATGATACTTAAAAGAATTGCATTGACTCCGCGCCAGTTTGTAGGTAATTATGGTTATTAAGATTTTTTTCATCATCATCATCATCAACAGCCGAAAGGCTTCCCCTTTTTACAGCAATGGTCCTCCACGTCGAACGACAACTCGCCACTTGCATCCACTGGCTCCCCGTAACTCTGGTGATGTCGATTTTTTTTGTAATTGCGTAATTATTGCCGTTAGATCAAAGATTCACTAGCTGTGACTCACTAACGAGAAGGTGTTATGTGGTGGTAAAAAACTAGAAGTGACTTTAAAAAAAAGCGGGTCGATAACATAATTTCTTTCAAACTTTCAACCTGGTCTCGATAATGGAGCAAGACAATTTATGAATGAAGGGAGCTATGTCCTTCAAGAACCACAATCTGAGTTAAGTGTGGCCGAGTCATCCTGCACAGAAAACCGAAATGAAACAACGCTTGCGTTGTATTTCGTCGTGTGAATGAGGTTACCGACTACACCCTTTCCAATCGCTCCAATTCCTGAATCACCAAACATTCCTCAAATTCCTAAACCCCAAAACGCCGCTAGGTAACGCACTTATAACGCCTTCGGTGTTTCGGGTGTCCATGGGCGACGCTGATTGCTTACTATCAGGTGATCCGTCTACTCGTTTACCGCCTTAACCCATAAGAACCTACTTATGATAATAACTAAAACACGTGATGAACAGTTGAGAACACTTTCTTACCCTGTATCAAATACTAATTTCTGATTTATTTTACTCACACATAATGGTATAAGACAAAATAAAACAGAAACTATTAGCCCCAACTTAGATGAGAAAAAGTAAGGTTTAGAAATACTATTGTTAAACTTTCGGGATGAGCAGGACAACACTATTTCTCTCTATTTAAAATAACTAGTTTTAGTTTTCGTTGGGCAAAGTTTTATACAGTTTTACGGCAAAAATTTTTTCGGCCAACCGCCTGTATATTAAAGTTGAGTTTTTAGAGGCTTTTTCTAGCGGCCATTTTGTTTGTGAAATTATGGATACTTTTAGTCGTATAGAGCGCTTTGTAAGTACTATACTTAGTGTAAAAGCAGTGGAGTACCTACCCGTGATGTACAGACATTTTATAGGCATAAAGACTAAGGTTTTAGTGGGTAAATTGTCGTATAGTTATATGTTTATTTACGTATGGGTACTTGGAATAGTTACCTTAATTGCTGTACATAAACTGTAAACTACTATAACATAAGATAATATAATTAGTAATGAGAAGAATTTCGAAATAAAAACGCTACTAATAAATCAATGAGTAGAATTAAGCATACAATAAACTTATTGATAGTCGATAATTTTGCATCAATACTATTGTATTGTATTCAATATAATATTGTATTCAATACAATACACTTTATACAGGATAGCACATCCAAAAGACACTAAATAAATTGATCCTACCTTATCCCTATTTAAGTACATCGTAACAATGGACCTTTATACATATAGTACATGACTACCAATCAATCATAGCCAAAAATTCTATTTAAATGCTAATGAGCCAAGCATTTTCATTAAATTCAAGACAAGTGTAGTCTTAATTAAGGGCCTATAGCGTCTCAATAATCCTAGGAATTGTGGCCAAGAATTTTCAAATCACCAACACGTAATGAGAACATCGAGTTCAATACCAAGTACTGAAAGAATTTTATTGAAGCGCACCCACTGTACGGTTTGACGCAGGTTTTAGTAATCAGATATTTAATTCACCTATTATATTTACTTTTAAATTGTCAGTTTTCAACCAGTTGAATTATGACTATGGGACTGTTAGGGTACTTTTTTTTAAAGGGGGGAAATCCGAGTGAGGCGGGAGGGAGTGTCAGACTCTTACTGACTAAAAACCACCCCGTTCCTTCTCTTGCACGTCGAGCCGGAGCCCTGTAACCCGTTAGGTCTTCCGCGACACTATTGAGGGACTTATGGCGTGAGTCTTTGTACGCTTACCATAGTAACGTGGTGCCGTCACAGCGTTTTTATTTTTATATTTAATGGGCCGACGTTTGACCACTATCTCGCCTAGTGGTAAGCGATGATGCAGTCTACGATGGAGCACGTCGTCGTGCAATTGATTATTTATTTATCAAAACCATTTTTACTGTTTGTCTCGGCATTGTCACACCAAATCTTAAATCTTGAATTCTGTTGATATATTCGTACCACACACATTACGTATTGTGATATATCAGCCAACTTAATTAATGAAGAAGTATACAAAGATTAGAAGCACCCATATCCGTAGCCAAAGTATAAAGCGATAAGTTATTGACATTAAGACATCTTATATTAATCCAATTTCCTTTGAAGTACATACCTAAATATACCGAAGTACCAAACGACATATTGGCACGCAAAGACTCATAACTTTAAAAAATATAGAACGAGCAATATTCCCATAGGAAATTAAGTAAAAGACATTCTTTTGAGCGATCGCTTGATAAAATTACACAATAATAATTCAATATATATACAGTATGCTACGTACAAGGATGTTAAAAAAAAGGCGGACACATGTCAGAATACTGAAACGCTACTCAATTTTAAGTCACGCTTAAGTGTAGTTCTGTCTCCACTAATTCTTTGTAAAACGATAGAGATGGCACAATATTTAAGCACGACTTAAAATTGAGTAACGTTTCAGTATTCCGGCAACAGTCTCTTAAAACAACGCAACGCAGAACATACACACATTTAAAGAAAAAAAGCATATTATTATTCATATTTAAAAAGCCGGCAACGCACTCGCGCTTCTGGTGTTGCGGGTATCCATGGGCGGGGCTAATCGCTTACCTTCAGGTGATCTGTCGGCTCGTTTGCATCCTATTCCATAAAATAAATTGACACGAAGGATATCTGCCATTTTCCTAAGTCTATTAGAAAGAAATAAAAAACGTTTATTCAGCACCAGGCACAAGTAAAATATAAAAAAGACACTAAAAGTGTGACAGTGGAAGTAATAAAAATATTAAGTTGAAAAATTAAAACAGAAAAATTCGAAGAAAGACGCTGACAACATGCCTGTGTATATGATATAAGGGTTATTAACATTTGGTTTTGGTGCTTCAAGCATTTCTAAGTGACATTATGGCCGTCTTTCTTTCAACATCCTTGGTTATGTACATATATAAAAAATGCGAAATTTCTAAGTATTTTAATAAAGAGTTCGCGTTGGAATTCATGCATATTGCACCCGAACAGAGTGTGAACTGAGTTTGAGCTTCGTATGTTTTGAAGTGTAACTTCCTAACTTCATGTTCCAATGTGAGCGTATGTGAATGTTTGTTTGTCTGCTAAACGAAAACTACTGAAGTGATTTTGCTGGATTTTATAGATTTTTTTACGGGAATAAAACTTAATGGTTATTGTAGAGAACTGAATTGATTGATCGAATCTTGTAATGACGCCCTCGTCGGCCGAGTGGTCGCAAGTGCTACTGCCGAGTAAGGGGTTTCGGGTTCGATTCCCAGGTCGGGAAAAGCACTACTAGGTTTCAAAATAAATCTCAGTGAATAACACGGAGTCTGGAATATGGCAATAGGCTCACCACCTATTACTGGGTGGGACTCATAAAATAAAGAGTGAAAAGTGAGTGTTACATTGTAGACGGGCATTAAGTGCCGTAATGCCCATTTATACCTACCCTTTCGGGGATAAAGGGCTTGATGTTATGTTATGTAATCTTGTAATAGCAAGATGACACAACATGATAAGTAAAATATAATTATTAATAACTCAATATTTTATTAATTATGATGAAACTGGAAAACATTTTTGTGATACGACAATGGCTTTTAAAAATACATAAAATAAATAAATTGTGTAATTAAAAATACATTAACAGGCTTTTATTAAATAGGTTGTGGAAAACAATACTTGTATTTATATTGTGCAAAGCAAATTCTTCAGAGTTTGGCTCAAAGATTAGAAAGTTAATCATTAATATTTATTTTGTTATTTTTATCCCTCAGCGAGGGAACTCTAAAACAGAAAATAAATTCTGTTCGCAACACAAAGTGTCACAAACTATGAAATATTAACTCTGCATTCAACAGAAAGCAGAGCTTCTAAGTAATTGAATAAAAATCTTGGTGAGTAAATTATGACGGTACAAAGTGCCAAGTCAAGATGACATTGAGGAGTATGGTCATGGAGTGCTCATAGTAAATAAATTACTCAGTTACACAGATACGCCTTTATTTTTCGCAGATTTTCTACTTAAACCCTTTTTTTTAAGGGGGGAAAATCATCGAATGACTGCTCCCGCCTGGGTGAGGCGGAAGGGAGTGTCAGATTCTTACTGACTAAAAACCACCCCGTTCCTTCTCCAGCACGTCGAGCCGGAGCCCCGGTTACCCGTTAGGTTCTCCGCGACTACTTAAACCCTAAGGTTGACTGGTAGAGAATGCCATATGGCATTAACTTCGCCTTATGTGCCATAATATAAATGTGTACATAAAAGAATAAATAAATAAAATACGCGAACATGTCGCAATAACACTGATGTGCAAATGACAATGATTATAAGGTGACTCATTTCAATCATTGCGTCCAATTATTTTGAAACGCAATCGAGTGGACCACGAGGGCAAGCAACAAAAATATGTTTTTTTAATAACACTTTGCCCCATGCTAGCATTTTCTCCTGTGTCGTTGGTGCGTTTACAAATATACAATTTTACATGTACATGACACCCAGACTCAAAACAATAATATGTGGATCGCACAAAAAGTTGCTCCGTGTGGGAATCGAACTCGCCACACGTTACGCGATAGTCGGTGTCCCAGCCACCGCGACAAGCGTGAAGTCAGTTACAAATGTAATAGACGTTCATCTCACAATTTGAAGTAACTTTTTATTGCTATATAAGTAGGCAAGGGCCTATTTGATGATAGCCCCTTGGCTATAAATATTTCCATTATGAATAAACTCATTTACATCGTCACTCCTTTTACTATATACTCCACAATATGTCTATCTCTCTCTCGGCATTACCTAGGGACGTGGTTTGCAATTTTCAGGTACATGCATTGTTTACATCTGATGGAATGGGTGTATCCTAGCGCCGTGCTGTTTCGAGGAAGTTAGCAAAATGTTATGTATATATTCTTAACTTGCACTGGTAGATAAATCTTTGTGAACATTTTAATGCTTTCAAATCCCTTTAGAAGTTCGCTGTAGTATGTTTGTAGGATTTTTTTTTGTAGTAAGCAACTTATTAATCACTTAAGATTGCGGAGGTTACGTAGGTCTACTTTGTTTCCCCAAATCGAAAGATATATTATAAGTGCAAGTCCCTTAACGCCGGACGGCACGGCCGGACACATAATTATTATTTTTTAATATTTAATGGGACTGAAGTTTGACTACTATCTCGCCTGGTGGTAAGCGATGATGTGGCCTACGATGGAGCACGTCGACCCATAAGCAACCTATTCACTCGGGCATTGAAGACATATATATACCCTTCTGGATATACAGACTCTGGCAAAGAATTCCACTCCTTAGCAGTATGCATGAGGAAGCTTGATGCGAAGCGCTTCGTGCGTGTGGGTGGGACATCTACCATGAATCGATGACGCTTCGCCGATTGTCTTGTATTATCTCAATGTTAGCTTTTTCATTAGCATATTTGTCAGAAACGAGGTATCATATCTGTGACGTTATTGGTTGGCATGAGACATCATTTTTACTGTACAAAAATTTTTTTTTAGATTTAAATGCAGAACAATAGGTTTACTGATTATTTATGCTTAAATGACTAATTATAACCAGGTATACAGTTATGACAATGATCAAACGGTATTAATTAATATTTGACTCCTCTGGTGTTGCGGGTGTCAATGGGTGGTGCTGATCGCGTACCATCAGGTGATCCGTCTGCTCGTTTGTCTTCTTTTCCATAAAAATCATATTTTACAATTAAGACAGATCTAATTATAGAATAATACATTTTGATTATTTTCCAAGCTTCATCAGTTTGAGTGATACAATACTAGCATCTTACCAATACCGCCTACACATAGCAATCGATAATTTCCCTGAGTTTTACAACTAGTGTGGGATGAAACACAGCTGCACTGAACTTGAATCCCAGACCAGATATTTCAATACATCCAAGACCATATCCCCTGTTTTATTGCTCTTAACAAACTATATTTTCCTTTTACTGAAATTAGATCCTTCGCAACTTGCTTCGTAGTTTCTTACTTTATGAGATATTTTAGGAGTCAAACAAGTTTCTCCTGTGTAAAGTTCCGTCTAGTAATATTACCCAGCGGGTTCAACTCACGACCTCATTTCCCTTCTAGTTTAATGTGTACAGAGAGCCGGTCTGCTGTTTTCTAAACAATGTTTTTCGGATGAAAATTGTAAGCCCTTGAAGTTTGGTGTTGGGTAATTATTTTTTGATGTTCGTACTAAAAAGTAACACTTCAAAAAAAGTATACAAACGATGTTTAAATTGACAATGGTGTGGCATCGTTGCAAGTATAATTTATGAACGTGAACCTCTGTATTTTTGTAGTGTTGTTAACATTTGAAGTATTTTATTAAAGAATCATTTCATGGGCAGATTTAACTAGAAATGGCGGTTAATTCACGTCAAGGACATTGAAAAATAAAGGCGAACATAATGTCACTTAGAAAAAAACCCCTGGCCCAGCAGTCGCACTTGCGACCACTCGGCAGACGAGGCAGGCTTATACGACAAGTCATTTTTTCATGACCCATACAGGTCATTTGGAGTCAGTAGATAAAACTTTGCTTTAAAATTTTATTCACATGTCCAAAAGGTTATGACGACACCGCCATAAAACTTCACAATAAAATATTTCAATAAACACAGATTTTATAACTGCTTTTTTACAGTACATTACGCAGTCAACTCCCAAAAAAGCCAACACCTCGTAATTACGTCATAGAAAACCAGCAATGGATTTCGAAAATGATTTTAGTCCGATTCTGTTCGAAAACTGATCCCAAGTCGGTCGTTAAGCCTCGATTGTCGTCGTAACATGGTTTTATACTATCTATCAATTCGACGTATAAAATTTACGATTGTGAGACGAACTGAGGTCGCAAAGTACCTACACTCGGTAGTGTGTCTCTGAGGCATGACAGAACACAGTTGCCAACATAACGATTTGGTTGGAGGTGTTTTCGTAAATCGAGATTAAGAAGTTAATGACGTAATGGTAAGGCAGTAGCTAAGTGTTTTTTTAAAGGGCGGAAAAATCATCGAATGACTTCTCCCGTCTGGGTGAGGCGGGAGGGAGTGTCAGACTCTTACTGACTAAAAACCCCGTTCCTTCTCCTGCACGTCGAGCCGGAGCCCCGGTTACCCGTTAGGTTCTCCGCGACATTAGTTATGTATAGGATTGTCTTTTGTTGTGGGCGGTTGATGTCAGTGTTAAATCTGATGTGGAGGCAATGTATATTAGACACTGAATATCAACTTGACTTTTTTGATTGGATAAACTGGTAAGCGAGCAGACTCACGATCAGGATCACCTGATGGTAAGCAATCGGCGTCGTCTATAGACACCTAGAACGCCAAAAGCGTTAAAAGTGTTACCGGCCTTGTGGGGATTAGGATTGAGGATTATTTTGGACTCAGAGATTGGAGAGATTCGGGAAGGGGGGGTTAAGTGAGCCTTCGGTAACCTCACTCACTTGACGAAACACGACGCAAGCGTTGCCTCACGTCAGTTTTCAATGGCCAGACCATATTTTTGATCAAAATCCCTGTGTATCTATTGAGTATAAGAAAAAAAAACCGAAACTTTACTTTTAAGATATATCATGTCTAAAGTGAATAACTTCTATCATATTCTATTTTTACGACAAAATATAAATATAAAATCAAATTCATCACCTTCAAAACCCGCGTAGGTATACGTAAAACGAAACACTTTAGATAAACGCCATTAATATCAGAGATCAAAGCATGTTCCCCGTAAAACGCCCTCTATCCTCCACGGGTCCCACAAAGTCACAATACGAGTAGCGACATAAAACATCTACAAATCTCCAGCGAAAACCTCCAGCGTTTAATACGATCTAGATGTAGAAAATCTAAATTAAACGAATTAAACTACATGTCTTTTTGAATTCGGTGAAAATCGGAGTTTTACAGAATATTTCTTAAATAGATGTGATCCTCTATTACTTGTTATGTTATGATTTCTCTTTTTTATTTATTTCAGGCTTTATATGCCAATATCCAATATTTATATATACTACATAAACACATCACGCCTTTTATCTGTAGAGGTATGCACATTATGTCACTTAATGCCGCTGTACAATAGTGTAACACCCAGTTTTCACTTTCATGTTATGAGTCCCATGGAATAGTGGGTGAGCCTATTGCCATATACCGAGCATAATTCCAGACTCCGTTCTACTACCTACTGAGAATTTTTCCAACATCAAAGAACCAAATTTATTCCGAGATGTGAGCTATTTCAGATAATTTTGAAAATCTGTTAATCCAATCATAGTTTTCCTCGTTCAGAGAGTTGAATCGGGTAAGCACAGTTCGGCAATCTCATTTGTAAACTTTCAATCAACAACACAGTCATTGAATAAATACGTCTGAAATAGAAAATAAACAACATGTCTTTTAAAATCTGAAATAACTCGAAAATCAAGATGGTGGATAAACCTGTGTAATAACAAAAGTAGGAGGCATTAGCTCTAAATTTCGTGCCCCTAGACGACTACATTTTATGCCTAACAAAGCCGTGAAGCTGGAATATTTCCGACTTACTTAACCAGGATAATACAGTCCTAAGTGGTTCGAATAAAAGTCGCTTCGCAATGCGAGTCAGCCATTTTTTGTGCAGCTCAAGTTTTGTCTCTTTTTGGGAAAAAATATAATAAATCATTGTTTTTGTCGACTTTAGCTGGTTGAGAACGGTTAAGGCTTTAAATGCTCATATTTTTAAGGCAGTTTATGCAAAGATTTCTTTAATTGCTACGAGAAGTTTTACTCCTTGGTGTTTGTAATAAGATTCACTTGACGAGAAGGGGAGCTAAAAAATTAAATACATGTTATCGTATAGTTAAATATATGGAACTGTTTTGTGAGCAGTCAAGACAATTCTTACATAGGTTATTTTGCTTATAGAAATTCTGTCTATTTTTTGTTTCTTATTAAATAAATTTTAATGTGTGGTTTTTATTAAAAATACTTCGAATTTAGTATCTTTTGTCTCTAACTGTTAAATATACTCAACCATTATATTTAAAGGAGAATATTGCATAAAACGTTTTCACTTCTTTGGTGTAAACAATGTTCAACCTCATAAATTTTGTACTACGACATTTTAAATACCAACAGTAAAGATTCATTAAAAGGCAAAAAGTTTTATAGTAATTTTTTTGAGGGGGGAAAATCATCCCCTAACTTTTCTGACTGTCTCTGGAGTGTCAGACTCTCACTGACTAAAAACCGCCCCGTTCCTACTCCTGCACTTCGAACCGGAGCCCCGGCAACTCGTTAAGTCTGTGGCGTCAAATATCAAAAATGACGCACATAGACTATCGATGGAAAAAAAACAAATCAACGGATGGTGTCATAAAATCCTACATCGCACATGTGAAGTTTACATCCGAATTAACACGGATAAAAAAATCTCAACGAAAAACTGTTCGGCAGAAAGATCGCCAGGCACAATCAACTCGTCTGGTCGAAAGATCTTCATTTTCCGATCTTAAGGAACTTTACTCACTGTTCCCCTGGACCCCCTGGACCCCATCTGTGGTGGACTGATGGCTCTTTGAGATAAGTTTTATAGTACTAAACCCATTTTAATTTTAAACCACGTTAACTATTTACTGTTAACTACTTCTGGACAAGATTTGACGTCTTATGAAGCTAGACTTGAGTAATGATCCAAAATCGATATTGCTTCGAGTTCGGCTCTGTCGAAATTATTTCTTAATTGGTTACATCCTTAGGGATAATATCTTCCTATCTATCCTACGTCAATGGGGAATCTCTGTACAGCAATTAAGGGTAAAGTTATATTTTGTGTCATGTTTAATGAGAATTTGAGATTAAACGGCTTCATTCTAATCAGAGTATAGGTTTTGATCAACAATTTTGTTAAATCTAATGAAAATTTATGGACTAACCAAACCATCGTGTATCAAAAGTATTATTGTGTGTATCAATATCAAGTTATTGTAGTATTTTCTTCTGAAATCTTATTTAAGGAATTGAACTTGCAAAGGTTTAATTTTTTTCGGACTTCAGAAAAAGGAGGTTCACAGTTTGACCTATATGTATACATACATATGTTTGTGTGGGAATATCTCTCGATTGACTGGACCGACTTAGATGCGTTTTTAAAAAAAAGTGATTGTTACACTTAGGAGTACGTTTTAGTACCTATATTAATCAACTGGCTTCAAAAATAGAGGGGGTTGAAGTCGGTTTTTATGGACGTAGTTTATAAAGGAATTTTTACAACTTTCATTTTCGACTGATGGATTTGATACGATTTTTTATCAAATCTCTGATTGCCTCGTTGGCGTGGTCTCGGGTTCGATTTCCGGGTCGGGCAAAGTATTACTGGGTTTTTAAAAATCTCAGTAGTAGCACGAAGTCTGAAAATGTGCCTGGTATATGGCAATTGGCTCACCCCCTATTACACTATCCCTCTGCCTACCCCTTCGGGGATAAAAAGGCGTGATATTATGTTATGTTTTATCAAATCTTTTATACGTATCAAATAATTCTTCTGCTCAATATAAACAGCTGAACTGTCTTAATAGTTTCTGTCATAAAATTTAATTATTTCTCTTAGGTTCGTTAGATTTGCAACTAGATCCAATACGGCGGTACTACATCCAAACAAGACTTTTTAGGTCAGCTGTTGTCCAATAAAGTGCCAAAGTATTTTTTGTTCCCTCCAAAAATTCCAGCCAAAAACGCAAGTGCAGTCTCATAAATTGCTTCCTGACTAAATAACGCAAGTAGACAAAGTGCATATGACCAGCGCTTGAGGTTTTATTCACCTCTGACTCCTTTGGGATCATTATTTTTCATTTAAACGGCGAGTTGGACATCTTATTTTTATAGCTTCCTTCTGCAAAGCAAGCGTAATGCCCGCACTTACATTGCTGTAGGTACGTTAATGTCCCTACAATTTACTGACTAATAATATGGATTATTTCTGCTATTTGTCAATGTTAATGGTGTTCTTGAATATTGTAGATGTATAGGTAGAATAAAATACAATATTCCTACTGGATAATCATATTCTGGAGTATAAAGAGTTGTATTGTAACTTTCGTGAGACATACTAAATAAATTAGAGGTATTATGTGTCGCAACCCGCGACGCGGCGACTGACCGAATACTGAGCCGACCGAGCCTCTAGCATGACTTGAAACTAGTCGAGTTCCTCGTCAAATTATTACGTGAGTAAGCCGAAAACATAATAATTTATTTAGTATAAAGAGTTGTTTCTACAATACTGTATACTCATTCACCTCGTTCACTAGTTACCTAGGCTAAAGCATTTTTCAAGACCTATGAAAAAATCAAATAGTATTTTGCCCAACCATGTGTTTCTTTACCATTACAAAATTTACTGCCTTGTTGGCCGAGTGGTCGCAAGTGCGACTGCTGGGCAAGGGGTCTAGGGTTGAATGCCCGGGTCGGGCAAAGTACTTTTGGGTTTAAAAAAATCTCAGAAGTAGCACGGAGTCTGGAATTGTGCCCGGTATATGACAATTGGCTCACCAACTATTACATGGGACTCATAACATAAATAGTGAAATGTGTGTGTTACATTGTACAGTGGCAATAAGCGCCATAATGTGCACCTCTGCCTACCCCTTCGGGGATAAATGGCGTGATGTTATGTTATGTACGAAAGGTTCCGTATGGTGTAGTGAATATCTGCAACTACGTCATCAGTATCTAAAAGACCAATAAGAAAGATAAAACAATACCAAAAACGGATACCATCAAAAACAAATTAAACCTCCCATTGCAGATAGCTGGAAGGTATTAAAATTCCCTCAATTTGTTCTAACAGCATTCTGGTCTGCATTACCAATGGCTCCGGTAGTTGAACACCCGATCCAAGTAACGAGCACCTAGACAAACGGTTACTCGGTGTACCCTGTACAGAAACAAATCTACTCCTGTCCTCGTGCATTTTTTAGATTCCAGGATAAGTGCGCCTTTTGGGCAGCTGTGTGATAAAATATTTCCTGTTTAGTGCAGTTTATGCTCACTTTTGGCTTCCATTTTTGATGGGTTCAGTTTAAGTAACATATATAAGGCTGTTGTTAATAATAACTAAGTTCCTAGTATTTGTATTTTATTTGATTCTATTTTATTTATTTGTTTGATAATACCTACATAGATTTTTAAATTTTAAATTTGTTGTTAACTAAAATCGCGAGTTACTCACGTGAATAAACTGAGAAAAGCTCTACTAGTTTCGAACCAGAGAGGGGTTCTTCCTCATTAGTAGCGTGCGTGGTCTCGGCGATGTCGCGCAGCGTCCGTAAGTTGCTTTAGTATGTGTTTTGTTTGTAGCATAAGCCGGTCAACGATCAGACGGATCACCTGATGGTAAGCAATCGGCGCCGCCCATTGATACCTAGAACACCAAGGCGTTACAAGTGCGTTACCGGCCTTTTGGGAATTGGGAATTTGAGGATTGTGGAGGTCTGACTGAATTTAGTATGCCTCACGATAGTTATTATAAAAAAATATTTGTTGTTATAAAACTTATTTATGTTTATTAGGGATAGTTTTGTGTAACTGTTCTGTACTGTAAAACACCCACTTTTCACTGTTTATGTTATGAATCCCATGTAATAAGGGGTGAGCCTATCGCCATATACTGGGCACAATTCCAGACTCCCTGCTACTACTGAGTTAAAAAAAAACAGTAATACTTTGCCTAACCCCCGAATCGAGCCCGAGACCCCATGCCCGGCAGTCGCACTTGCGACTACTCAGCCAACGAGGCAGTCTCTCAGAAAATAAAAATCTTTCCATATACATAGTGGCAAACGATAAAGTGAATCTTAGCGATAATACTGAATATACCTCTAATATTTAATTAAGTCAGTGGCCAGAATATAATCTGTGTATTGCCAGTAAAACGTGAGCACTTGACGCGACCCACGCCGTTAAAACGTACCTTCAGATACAGGTTGGTTATTACTATCATTTAGATATAGTAACACATGTCATAGTGTTTGTTTGTGTGTCGAAACATGCATTCTTTTTCTTGAATGTTTTAGTTTTATTTGGTCATGGCAAACTTTGACAATGTGAGCTGTCGCTTTGCGGGTTTTTGCTATCTCTATGCGACAATAATGTAATGTTTAACGAAGTTGTTATAGTTGCAAAGGGAATTTTAAAGTGGATTTTGAATAGAGGACACTTACACCTGATTTCAATAATCTATTTGAATCCATAATATATCGAATAGATCGATTATTGAGATGAGATCTATAGAAATATGTTTTCGGCTCACTGACATAATTTTTTTCTACTCATGAATATGAGCCTCTAGCATGACTTGAAACTAGTCCAGTTCCTCGTTAAACAGTTACGTGAGTCAGCTGAAAATATAATAATCAATTTAGTATGTCTCACGAAGGTAAGGATGAGTTTTAAAATCGACACTAAGAGAACATATTTCTCTTATTATCTTTCTATATCTCATACATACATAATTTCACGCCTATCTCCCATGGGGGTAGGTAGAGACTATGGAACGGCAATTGCTATGATTCTTACATACCTCTTTCACTTCTTCAATAGTCATCAATCTTTTCATCCATGCTCGTCGGTTAAGAGTAGGTACTTTTAATTTACATCTCATAATTACAGTATTACTAGATAAGACAACAAAATATTCACAAAGTCCTAAAACAAGTATTAACGTACAAATCTATGGGATTAAACCAAGTTAATACTTCAGCATATGTGGCAAGCAAATCCATGTGTACACATGAGAGGCGCACAACTTATTAATTACTTCAGATACACAATATATGTACGATGGGTGAGCGGCTAAGCTCCTAACTTTGATTATAACCTTGAAATCTCTAGTGAACCCTGATATGTGCGTGAGATAGTTGTGTGCCACACTTGGGTGTCTTGTTGGGGACGGTTATATAAGTAGGTGGAATAACAAATAAATAAATTAACCGTATCGTTGTTTGGTTGTAACACTGTCGATTGTAAGACCTTTTAGGTCTTACAATATTACAAAAACAAAACTAGGTCGCAAGTGCGACTGCCGGGCAAGGGGTATCGGGTTCGATTCCCCGGTCGGGCAAAGTATTACTAGATTTTTTTTAAATTTTCAATAGCAGAACGGAGTCTGAATTTGTGTCTGGTATATGGAAATAGGCCCTATTACATGGGACTCATAACATAAATAGTGAAAAGTGGGTGTTACAATTGTACATACAGTGGTATAATGTGCACCTCTGCCTACACCTTCGAGGGTAAAAGGCGTGATGTTATGTTATGTTAATATAACAAAAACTTGAGTTAGAAACGAAGAAATACATTTATAATGTTATCGGTATTATCGCCAAGACATAAACAAAATAGTGAATTATAACAAAATGTGTAAAAATATAAATAAAATTAACAAAATAACACAATGAAAAGAGACATAACATCATCCCCAAAGGGGTAGGCAGAGGTGCACATTATGCCACTGTACAATGTAACACCCACTTTTGCACTATTTGTGTTATATGAGTCCCATGTAATTGGGGGTGAGCCTATCGCCATATACCGGGCACATATCCAGACTCCGTGCCACTACTGAGAATTTAGCTGTCAGGTGTTCCGTTTGCAAGTTTACCGGCTTACCCCGTAAAAAAAACAGGAACTAAACAATAAAAAAGTATTAGTATATACACTGCAGCAGTTACTCACATCCTCGTCTTTCAAGGAAACCATCAACACACCTCAATGTTTATGGAAACCTATATCATAAGCATAAAACTTGTCTTAAATCAAAAGTACATTTTATCCACAAGATTCATATTCTAACAATATTCCCCTATTCTTATATGAAACGATTTTTTTACCATCCCTCGAAGACTCTCCGAGGTAAACACGGGATATTGCGGTTATAATGTACGAGTAACAATAACAACCTACCAGCGAAGAAGATTATTTTGTGTCGAGAAAAGCTGAACGATGTTCCTTGTGTTTAGAAAATGATATGCGATAAAGAGCTCTATTTTGTGGAAGGTATGATAAATAATTGCATTTGGGGTTTTTTGTAGGGGTAGGTTGGCTTTTGTAAAAACGGTTAATTATTGCCGTATACAGACTCCCTCGTTGGCCGAGTGGTCGCAAGTGCGACTGCCGGGCAAGGGGTCTCGGGTTCGGATTCCGGGTCGGGCAAGGTAATACTGGGTTTTTAAGTCTGGAAGTTTTGGAGTCTGGAATTGTGGCAATGGTATATGGCAATAGGCTCACCCCCTATTATATGGGACTCATAACATAAATAGTGAAAAGTGGGTGTTACATTGTACAGTGGCATAATGTGCACCTCTGCCATAAAGGCTGCCATTCGGGGATAAAAGGCGTGATGTTATGTTATGATGGTTAATTATTGTGATGTTATTAAATATAAGAAACGTATATAAAAGTATTTTTAAAACAAATGTATTGTGGCATACTTTCCTCGTTTTCTCAACAATGATTCATCTTCTCATGCCAAGGTTTGTATGTGTTTTTTCCTTGAAGTTGTATTTTCTTAATGTATGTAAGGTACGTATCTTATCGTACGTACTTTCATTCAAATAGTAAAAATGATAAGATCACAAGATATTCACTTTTGAACAAGCCGATAAAGGAACAACCTTGAACTAAATTAAGTATGTCTAACGATAATAATTATTATAAAACTTAAAATATAAATAACTATGAATTAAAATATTTACACCGTAAAAAAAGTAATAATAATAAAAATGAGGTAGGGTGTCCAAAAGACTGGCAGCATTGCCACATTGAATGGCAATGCTTAACCTTTGTCTAAGGTTAAGGTTAAGCCCTTCGATCACCTGAAGTGTCAGCCATCCTCCTTACAATATCTAAAAGAAAACGCTTATAAAAGCTGTTATAATAAAAGCTTTGAATTATATGATTAATGAGTAATATAATTCCAAAAAAAAACAAATTCTTCAATATAATAAAGAAATTTTTAATATCTCTGTGTCCAAATCCCATTATATAATGAATTAGAGTTTTAGCAAATAAATGATCATCCAATCGACCGCTTACATAGGACTAAAGCATACTTTAGTACCAACCATTTGCAAGTCCAATCCGAACGAATTCCCAACAGCTTATAACTTTGGGCAAATAATCCCCGTGACCGAGAACCCTAATAAACATGAATAAAATAAAACCTCACAGTTTAGTGGTGAAAGTGCCGCTCAATAATATACTGTAGCGTCAACAATTCACTGGCTTCGACCCTTTTTGGGCACTATTATTTATATGCTAAAGAGGGATCGTCCTGCATGGGTGCCAGGGCTGGAGCAAAGGTTATGTCTTTAGATGTTACAGGTGTAAGATAGTTTCTATATTCGATTGTAAGTGAACTTATTTTTGTTTTGGAAGTGTCAAAACGGACTAATAATATGTTCTGAGTCTCTAATGCAACAGTGACATATTCAATATATTTGTTTTATGTCAATTGCTATATACTCAATTTTGGTGTTATAATTTAGACTATCATTTGTTTTACCACGTTTAGACTTTTAAAAGGTGATAGAAATGAACTCATCCAGCATTTAAAACTATTGTCCAAAGGTACACAAATCTGTTTACCCCTATACAGAAAACAGAACACACCTAGCAACACAAAATAAACAGATTAAAAAAATACGACAGATACGAAAAGAAAATGTATTTCACTCACAATCATTATCCCTTTCAGTGGAGCAGAAACCTGCCAAAATGTACCTTGATTCTAGGACAGCCCTATCCATGCTAACAGGGTATAGCCTGTTATTACTCTGTCTTTTAACCTTGCCCCGACCGGCCATAACTTATAGCCAAAGGTACTAACTGACAGCTAGTGCGTAACTCAAAATCGTAATAATTTATTAAGTTTGTAACCGCGAAGTTTGTCTTAGCCAACTATCATTTGAGATACTGTGTTGATAGATTTATGTTCTCTTTGGCTATGGTTTTGGGTGTTACCACATATGTCATGATCTTACTTAGATATATTTACTAACAGAGCAAGAAAAACAGTACTATTAAGTCTTCTAACTATACGTCATCGTCAGCCTATAAGATTTGAGCAAAGGCCTCTTCTAAGACAGAGAAGGTTTAAGCATTAGTGCCACGTTTACTCAATACAGATTGGCAATTTCAAATTTATAATTAGAAATTATAACTCGGAAAAAGGCACATTGGTACTTGCCAGGTTACGAACCTTCATGCGTAGGTAAGAAGCGGCTGCCTTTACCGAGGGTGGCATGAAGCCACTATAACCTTCGAAGTATACCTAGATACTCGTTTTTATCATACAGTATGATTTGTTGCCTTACTCATATAGCGTAAAATGTTTGGTTTACAACAAATGATTTTCGATTTTAACAAAAGGATCTGAAGAGTCAATTTAAACCAGATTTTTGTACATTGTTTTTTTAAGTCCGTGTTGTTTAATGGAAAATTCCCTAAAACGGAATTGATTGCCCTTTACGGTTCAATTAACAATTTGTTTCGGACTTTTTACCGAAGTTAATCATCGTACCATTTTCCTCTGATGATGTAAATAATTTAAAGCAAAATAAGAAACAACGAGGTAGGCAGAACTGTTCGTATTATACAATGTAACTACCAACTTTTACCACTCATATTATAAACTTATGCTACAGGATGTAAAAGTATTGTCGAATACAGTCCAAAAAAAAAAAAATTCAAAAAGCCTCAATAACCCTTTGACTAATGCGATAATCTAACCCAGTGCCACTTGCTAGACTGTCGTATAATTGCAACCACTCATTCAATCAGTTCTAGCATATACCTAATCTAGCCCGGTCATAGTCCTATCTATCTATCTTCCCTTTTCACAAATTGGCCCGCTTTATTCACCTTGTTGCCTCATATAGTCGACTACTTGATTAGGTAAATCTAGTCCAAAATTTTCATCTCACTCATCTCATAATCGTAACAATCTGCTTTAGTGGTCAGATGATGTACTAACATAACAGATGATTGCTTACATAATTATATAGCCAGCGGTGCATAAGTAATGACATCATTGCCTACAAGCTCCATTAAGTGATTAGTGTTGCAACTAATTGTGTTGGACGTATTTAGGAGATTCGGAGAAGGTTGTGTTTTGTTGGAGTAGAGGATTAAACATTTATTTCGTGGATAGATTAATTGCTGATATTTGGATAAGAGGGAATCTGGAGGAGGAGGGGAGGGAGAAAGTTGTAATTTTATACTGTAACACACCTGTCGTCAGGTGAGGGTAAATCCTAAAACTCTGATCAGACATCAATGGCAAGAACATCTTTAAAATCTAATGTTGTCTAGGTGGAAATTGTGACAAACTACTATTAAAAAAAAAATGTTCATCTGTAAACTTATTCTGATCATGATGATAGTGAACATGAAGATTACGTGCTCTCAAACAAGTACAAGTGCAGGTAGAGATAAACACTGCTTTAACTAATCGACTTTAGTAAAATTATGGGTAAAGAAGTGTGGGAGAGCTATGAGTTGAGTCGGCACGAAAGGAACCTAAGTGATACCACGGCCTCACAGAAATCCGACGTGAAACAACGCTTACGTCGTGTTTCGTCGTTTGAGTGAGGGTACCGGAGGCCTAGTTGCGCCTCCTCCCCCCTTGTTCAATCTCTCCAATTTCCCCAATCGCTGAATCCCCAACAATCTTCAAATTCGTAATACCCAAAAAGCCGGCAACATACTTGGTGGTGGACCTCTAGTGTTCCAGGTATCCATGGACGACGACGATTGCTTACCATCAAGTGACACATTTACTCGTTTCCCGGCTTATCCCATAAAAAAGTTTCTATTTTATTCATCCATTTTATCAGAAACCTACAGACCAACAAAGCTACAACTCTCAATTTTTGTTGGACTATAATTCGCAGGTACGCTAACAATCTACCATTAAGCAGACATTACCAGTCCGACGTGAACGTCAGAATGTCACACCATGAGCAAATCCATGGCAATTATGGCCGCCACTGGACAGTAAAACTCTCGTTCACGCGAAACTTTAAGCTATTTGCCAAACGACCGCCATCTAACCAAAAATTGAACCAATTATCACACGTGCGAAGAATATTGGAACTGGAAGTGCCATCATTTTTCTTCCCTTTTTTGGCGCTTCACGTTTTGTCGATACGCTGTGAAGAAACGGAATTGGTCTTTTGGGAAATGTTGTGCCTTGCAAATTTGAGTTATGTTTTGAATTGAGTGTTTTTGTTGCTGTTTTCTTGGTGTGATTGTAATGGCGCATATAAATGATAATTTTATGATTTGATACCAGCTTAAATATACAGACATGAAGAAAGTACTTAAATAATTTTTTGCTCAAGATTTTAGCACTTTAGGGACCTGTATTATTACATGTTATAGAAAAAAAAACTAGAGTTTCCTGGTAGTATGATATATAGAGGTTTAATAAGTATATCAGGTTTAAAAAAAATAAATCATGACGTACTGCTGCTAGCATATCTAGTTCTGTATCTGTATCTGTGAACTTACGTGGTGATTATAATTACCAAACTGCGACCGTACACGCCAAATAACCATTGTACTTTAATAGAACAAATGAAACTATTTGTTTTACTAATCTATGTAGTTGCACATAAGTTACGCGATTCCTCTATTAGGTTTATGGGTAACTAGATTTATATAACTAGTTGATTATTCGCTGTATGCTTATAGACATGTTAATGACACTTCAAATTAGCCTCATGTGCTTTCTTTAAGACTTAACATGCGTCTGTACTTGAATACCGAGCGTACGGCGCGTCGCTTTTCGCGCGTGCCTCAAAGAGCTATCAGACCACCAGAGATGAGGCGCCTGTAGGTTGATGGTCAGTAGGAATCAGACACTCCCTCTCGCCTCATCCGGGCAGAAGACGTCATTGGATGATTTTCCAACTTAAAAAATAATATGTACTTGAATTTTTATCGCAACTATATAATAATATGCTGATATTTAAACCAGTGGCACTCAAGGAGCTTAATATGAATTTTTAAATAGAAAATCTCTAGTTATAACATTTTGTCCACCACGCAACGTTTGAATTAATTTAACAAGATTTCTTAAAGATTAGCTCAGTACATATTACAGATGATTACAACAAGAGAATTGACGTCACTGTTCTAAAATGTGTAGAAAATCCAGATTACACATTACTTACTTTAAAGAAAACATAAAAGCCTAACTTCAAAACACAAGTGTTGGGAATTAGTTCAGTTCAGTAACCCTACTAGAACTAAAGCAATTTATTTAATTGAATAATTTAGTGGATAAACTTCACGAGTCTAAAGGAACTTTAATAAAATTACGTGTTACTTTTAAAGTTAAATAACAAGGGAATTGGGTTCAATGGCGTTGAATTTGTAATGAAACAATTTTATCGTAACGAAAGACAAAAGTTTAACTAAAAAATTCAAATATTTATCATCTGTTATTGAAATATTTAGGTAAATATAAAGATATTATCTCTCTGGTTTAACACGTCATACAATATCCATTAATATTGTCAATAATTGCTTAGCACAAACTTCATGGTAAATACGTACTTTCTTAGACACAATTGTTCACATTTTTTTATGGCATAAGCCGGTATACGAGCAGACGCATCACCTGATGGTAAGCAATCGGCGTCGCCCAAGGACACCTGAAACACCAGAGGAATTACAAGTGCGTTACCGGCCTTTTGGGGATTCAGGAATTGGGGAGATTGGGGAAGGGGAGGGTAATTGGGCCTCCGGTAACCTCACTCACACGACGAAACACAACGCAAGCGTTGCTTCACGTCGGTTTTCTGTGAGGCTGTGGTATCACTCCGGTCGAGCCGGCCCATTCGTGCCGAAGCATGGCTCTTCCACACTTAACATCACATATATTAAAATGAATTATAACGTATAAAATAGTAAATATAAAATACAAGGAACCTTAGGACCTACATTCTACATCTTACTACAAATACAACAATATAATTAAAAACTAGAACAGCTATTATATTTTGTATTCTATTTTCTTGAAACAATAATAATAATAATAATGAGCCTGTGTAGTTGAAAACAGACCTCCGGGCATTTAGACTGAAACAGCAAAAAACTGTTTGTTACTCAAAGCTCTGACGTCATACTTCATGTTTAATGGAGGCGTGCCCTTGTGTAGGCTTCTATTTTTTGACAACCCTGATAATAGTTCCATGAAATAAAGGGGCTTATTTATCTACTGGCATACATTACACGTAGATACAAGTTAAAGTATTAAGACGAAAATGAAGGCGAATGCGTCCTTCACAAACAAGAGGTGGCCTTCAAATAACATTTGTTAGTTTTATAAACATTAAAACCGTCCACAAAGCGGCAACGTTGAAGCCGAAGGTATGCATTCGTTAAATGACGTCATGTAGACAATAGGTCCTAATGTATGTAACTTGGAACTTATAAACCAGGAAACCTTTGAAGAACGTCCTACCTTGTACCTAAAAAATATTGTCGAAATAAAAACCTAATAATGGTCATAAAGAGCAGTTGGATGCAGGATCCTTCCAACCACAAGTCATCCACTACTGAACATAGTCCTGCACCAAAGACTATCAGCTTGGTAAAAGCAGCTATAAGAAAAGTAAACATGTGGATAAATATAATTTTAATCCCTAATATAGAATAATGATTTACAGCTCCTCCCCCGTAGGTGATAGCGTGATATTATGTAGCTTATATGTTGACTCAACCTGTAAGTAATATTTATGCAAAATTTGAAGTAATTCCATGTACTTTTTGAGTTTACCCCGGACATACATACACACAAACAGACAAAAATTCTATAAACCATAATTTTAGCTTCGGTGCCGTTTGTAGATCACAACGCAAGCGTTCTTTAAAAAAATATTCAAAATACAGTTTGCACTTTCCTACGATTTTATTATATGTGTAGATAGATTAGGAAAATCCAATACAAAATAAGTAGGTAGTAAAATTGATAAAATAAACCTTCTTTTGTTTAAAATAAAAAATGATCTCCATTTACCTGAAGTATTTGAAAACGATTTTAATAACGGCTATATCTATTTCAGGGTAATCAACAGAATATACAATTTACTTTTAAAATTCATAACGTTATTCGCAAGCGACCCTGACCCCTACAGCCTCGAGATAAAAGCTGTTTTCTCGTAAAATTTCTTTATTGTATTCATTTGAATTAATTTATTGCCCCAGAGAAAGGTTGGAAAAGATAAGTGTAGGTAATAATGATGAGATAAAAGAATGTTTTTTTTTCTAATTTCATAGTAAACGCGAGTTTGGTATTAAAAGCTTTTGTATGAGAAAAGGTCATTACCCTATAATAGAAAACATGTTTGCTATACATCATCATGCTATACAGCATTACGTAAATAAAACTGTATATAGGGTTTAAGATTTAAGTGAGGGAGAGCCATGCTTCGGCACGAATGGTTCGGCTCGACCGGAGTGATACCACGGCCTCACAGAAGACTGACGTGACACAACGCGTGCGTTGTGTTTCGTCGTGTGAGTGAGGTTACCGCAGACGTGATCCCCTCCCTGAATCCCCAATAATCCTCAAATTCCAAATCCCAAAATGCCGGTAACGCACTTGGTGTTCCAAGTGTCCATGGACGACGCCGATTGCTTACCATTAGGTGATCGGTCAGCTCGTTTATCGGCGTATCGCATAAGAAAATCATTTTTTCAAAATGTTGATAACTGTTAGATTTCAACCTTACATTAGACTCGACTGAAATGATTCCTCGACCCTCGGATGATGTTTTCAGTTGTAGCACTTTCGGCAACTATAGCATCAAAATATTAAGTCAATGGAAAGTCAAATTAAAATTATTGTTCTTCTCGATGTATTCGAAGTAATGAACTCATTTGTTTTGAAGTAAATAACAGCATTATATATATCATGTACTATGTCTGAATTAATTATACATTGCACATTAATTTTAATAGGACATCAATTTGTTATATTTGCAGGCAAATTGAAGTTTCTCTTTAATATTATTTAAACAATTATAATTAAATATCAGTCATCATGCATTCAATTTCGAGAAAATTAATGTTAATAATCACTAGTACCATGAAATAATGATAATAATTTCAAACAAAATAATTAATATTGGTCAGACCACAAAGTAAACAAATGCTAAATTGCCACAGTCCAATGATCTGTGCTTATTAGTTCCAAATTAATTAATTTTCTGTTTCATTGCGCCTTATTACAAATAATTGTGGATTTATTTTGAAATGTTTTGAACATTTTGTACTAAACAAGATGGTGGTCAAATGTCAATCAATCAAGTATAAAATAAAACATTATAATATTACAAACATTTTTGTTACTGTTTTGTTCTATGCCTTGTAAATTAGAAATAGTAAGTATAATTCAATAATAACAGGTTCAAATTCATCAAATAACCAAATTATGTTACATGGTTAAATAATTTTTAAGGGCCGATTTTTTTAACGCCATATAAATTTTAACCAAGAAACAACTTTGAATAGTTATTTGACAATTCTTCCATACTTAACACTATCAAATGTCAATTTTATTCTACAATTAACTGACGATTGATAAATCGACTTACGGCCGATTTATAATATCAAGAAGATGATAGGAACACAAACTACATAAGTGCAGAATTTAATTTAATATCGCAAATTCAAGGTGTTAACTACAGGTGCTATCTATTATATACAACTGAAATAAATTATAGATGTACGATGTTTAATATTAACCACGCCGTTACATGGATCTCATAACATTAAATATTTACAAATCTGTATACCCACTTTCATGAGTGATGTGATGTTAATTATGTTTAGGTATAATACAAATGACCTAAAATATCCAAATGCCTACTGCGGCTGTTATAGCGTCAGAGTTCCAACTCATAAAATGAATATTTATACATCTGCCTACCCACTTCGATGAGTGGTGTGACGTTAATTGTGTTTAGGGATAATACAAATGACTAAAAATATTCAAATGCCTGCTGTAAGAGATAACATAACATATCATAACATCACGCCTTTTATCCCCGAAGGGGTAGGCAGAGGTGCACATTATGGCACTGAACAACGTAACACCCAATTTTCACTATTTATGTTATGAGTCCCATGTAACAGGGGGTGAGCCTATATATATACTATATACCGGGCACAATTCCGGACTCCGTGCTACTAGTAAAATTTTTATTTAAAATCCAGTAATACTTTGCCCGACCCGGGAATCGAACCCGAGACCTTTTGCCCGGCAGTCGCACTTACGACCACTCGGCCAACGAGGCGGCCATCGAGCAGCAGATAACTTTGTTTTATTTACAATGTGTACCAAAGAATTTTCATAAATTCGAAACGTTTTCATATATTTCAGGAATGCGTTTCTAACATTCCTTTACATCGGCGATGTGGCTGAAATAAAATTTTGTTGAAATAAAATATGACTTCGTTTCGGCAAAAACAATTTTGTAAATGTTTACTTTTGTTTCAGTTACCTGATACCTTACTTGTTACCTTTATGTTCTTTACAGTTACAGTTGACATTTTTATAAAGATGTTGTTTACAATATTCTCAGTAAATTCCATTTTATGTATTTTCCATAAAACATACAAATGTGGGAAGAAGTGTGGGAGAGCCATGCTTCGGCACGAATGGGCCGACTCGACTGGAGTCATACCACGGCCTCACAGAAAACCGACGTGAAGCAAAGCTTTCGTTGTGTTTCGTCGTGTGAGTGAGGTTACCGGAGGCCTAATTACCCTCCCCTTCCCTAATCTCTCCGATCCCTGAATCCCCAACGATCCTCAAACTCCTAATCCCCAAAAGGCCGGTAACGCATTTGTAAAGCCTCTGGTTTTCCAGGTGTCCATGGGCGATGCCGATTGCTTACCAACAGGTGATCCGTCTGCTCGTTTACCGGCTTATACCATAAAAAAAATATTTCAGACAAAGACAACTATGTTTTATAACATTATTACTGCCTTTCATAATCCTTTTCCTAAAGTAACGTAATTGTAATGTCAAACAACGATTAAAATTTAGACTTCAACACAATAAGGGTAGAAACGGTTTTTGTCTGTGCGGCTCGCGTAGTTCCTGGGCAATTGGCTGCTGTGCAACGTCTCACAGGTTCGATTTCCATACGAAACAACTATTTCAACTATCAACAAATAGATGATATGAGTATGATATGTGTGGATGTATGTGAATTTGTATGTTTGTAAACGGACCCGTGGGTCGTGACCCAAGAGAAAATTATAGCGGGCTACAACTTTTTTTTTAACAGCTTACTTGAAATGAATGAAATGAAAAAGACGTTTATGCAAAGTAAGAAACATAGTTTGGATAAAAATATTACTTCTGCCAAACTCTAAAATAGTTTGTAAAGACGTTGTTGACTTTTTCTGTTAGTCCTTGGTTTCAGTATTTCATAAGTGTGGTGTTAAGAAACCTTCTCAAGTATTTAACCTCAAAAACCATTTATGAGAAAAAGCATCATATTTCAAACTTTCCTGTATATTAAGGGTTGTTGTAAAGTGGTATACCATAAAGCTAAATAAATTGCCCCATTATCTATAATAGGCCTTTTATTAGTATATGTTGAAGGTTTATTTTACCTTATCAAAAACAATCATTTTGTACAGGTATTGGAGAAAAGAAATATGAATTTTTGTGACTTTAAACATTCTCAATTTTATCTCTTCGCTGAATTAAATTTAAAATTTTTAATTTCGTACATAGGAATATTTCAGCAAATGTCCAAGCAAAAGAAAGGTAGGGTGACAGCAAAATTCACTTAGAATTTAAAAATCAACACAATTTAAAAGTCCAAAGAAAGAATAAAGAAGAAACAAACTCCCTTCTAACAAAATTAGAATTTAACGAAATATACGGTTTTAAACAGTTTGCGTTTACAAAAGTTACAACAAAAATATAAAAAGGTATCCTTCCTTTTCTTTCATTTTCGTGTCGCGAGGGCAATATTCCTGTAAATATAATAGAAACTGAACAAAAGCCTCTGTTACCGAGCATCTTTTAAATAAGCAATTTTCCATCTAATGAACGCCGAATTTTATCTGCTCGCTTAAAATAAACATGAAAAGTGCTTAAGGTTGATTTTTCAAGTTAGCCATGATATTATAAAATAAATCTCCAATAGTCAAAATAAACTGACTTGGTATCAGAAAAAAAGGGTTTTAACTCGTCGAGTACCGGTTTTATAGACACAATTAAAGAACAATAGGTCGCGGTCACCGGTGACCGCTTGGTGCTTGACAGTTTAAAAAATAATATCGTATAACATTGTAGCTCGTAGTCACGCGTAGCAAATGACAGGCTACGGCGTAGCAAATAACAGCCTACGCCGTAGCAAAACAATGCGTTTCACGTGTTAATAGTTATAGCTCTTTTTGAAGGATCTATAGTATTGAAACTACTTTCATAATTGTATTTTATTCCCTATTTAATTATTCATTATAAGGCCCTCTATAACTTTATTTCACTGTTATAAGAAATTTAATATTTAATTTTAACGTTTTCAAATGTTCTATTAACACGTTCGAGGACGCTACCACTTGAGTCGGGTTTTCAGAATGACACAGTAAATGTCTATACAAAATTATACGACGTATCAGTACGTAGTGTCCCATGAAAAAATATTGTTTTAAACATATCATGACACAACCGTTTTATCACGTCAACGTGTATATGCATCTTGGTTAGGATCCACCTCGTTGGAGGTGTCGAAATCATCAAACATGCTTATCTTGTGTCTTATTTTGCGCTTATATCCATCTAAAACACACAATAACCAATTAAACATCAATTTCACACTGTAAAATCATTAATTTGCATTAAAGTAATATACACAGTGACACAGCCGCGCTGAATATAGGAGTGCGGGACGTATAAACACGTTGTGCGTATGTGAATACCGTAACCGCACACTATCAACGGCACTTATTTGAAATAGTTCTAAACTTACCCTACGTGACAGTACAGTGTTGGGTATTTTATGTGTTGTGACACAAGATACATTCAAAAGGATTTTTATTTGAACTTTCATCGGAAATGAACGTTCTGCCGTATAATTTAAATATTATTTGAACGTCATTGTACGTTGTGCGATATTAAAATCTCGAACGATAACGTATAATCACGTTTTGTCCTCGAACGTGTTAATTGTCGATGTAAAAATATGTTGTCATTTGGTAGTATGAAGAAGTTGCAAATATAAGACGAAGCTGGTACGATCACGTGACGTGAAGAGGACGAGAATCAAGACCGGAATATTAATGATGTATACCATATTATTATGAAATAGCCTATTGAAGTTTATTTTCTCCAATTACGTCTAATTTCCATACACCGTGCACGAGACAGTTATTTTACCAAACGAAAAAACCTAGAACCTTAAACGCAGTTACCGTAGTACCGCCCACTATAATAATATGTACTAAAGCAATCAGAATGCTAATTTTCATTCTAGTTAACGTACGCAAGACATATCGTCTAGACACTAAGTAAACGTGTGGAACGCGTTGTGGATCTTAAATTATATGCTAATATTTTATTCTTATTTAAACTGCCTGTTTTAATAAATTCTCTAAAATATGTTATATTTAAGTTTCAAATACATATTTCATATATGTATCATAATTATAGCAAGATTACAGTTTTTTCTAGACTAATTACTATTTATAATTGACTGCTTCGTTGGCCGAGTGGTCGCAAGTGCGACTGCTGGGTCTCGGGTTCGATTCCCGGGTCGGGCAAAGTATTACTGGGTTTTAAAAAAAAGTCTCAGAGTCTGGAATTGTGGCCGGTATATGGCAATAGGCTCACATGGGACTCATAACATAATTAGTGAAAAGTAGTTGTTACATTGTACAGTGGCATAATGTGCACCTCTACCTACCCCTTCGGGGATAAAAGGCGTGATGTTACGTTATGTTATAATTATAAAGATTTCTTATTAACAGAACCATAAAAACTATTTTTCATTAATTCAAACAGTCTTTGAATGGATGATTGACAAGCAATTATTTTTCTAGCACTCAAATCCTGACACTTTGTGTAAGACCGAAATCGTCGTATTAATCCCCAAAACCAGAGGCTGGCGACAGCTTTTTGTGAGTGAAGGAAAGATTCTATCTAATAAAGACCCTAATTGATGGGAATGGCTCATTAAGTAACAGACACGTGGCTAATGTCCACTGAGTGTCAACGTGTGATTACTCTGTAATTAGTCCTATTTGATATATTAAGGAGAAAACTCGAACTGATTTTTGGATTTAATTGGCCGGTCTGATCATTCGGATTTTTTTTAAGTATAAAAAATTAAAAAAAAAAAATTTTTTTTGTTAAACGTTGCCCCACACTAGGATTTTCTCCTGTATCGTGAGTGCGTTTACAAACATACAATATCACATATACATGACACCCATACCCGAAACAACAATCTGTGGATCATACAAAGAGTTGTTCCGTGCGGGAATCGAACCCGTAACACGTTGCGCGGCAGCCAGCCCAGCCACCGCGCCAAACATGCAGTCAAAGTATATACCCCTAAAAAACTTTTTTTTTAGTATTTATTTCCTACAACTAAATACGTACTTTATTGTAAGTGTGAATATTCTATAGAGATTTTCCAGAAAAGGTGTAGTGTTACTATCTTTTCGATAAATAAAATTCTCTTCAGCAGCATAACTTTGAAGTCACATAATTATACAGCAACCATTTAAAGCGCTTAAATAACTGCTCAAAAACGAGAAAGCTTATTAACACTTCCACCTTTTGGGATAAACAGACAAAACAAACCATTTCCAAATCACAAAACACAATAATATTCTTACTAAATAACAATAACAACCTCTAAACAAAAAAAAAAAACAAAAACATTGCCAGCATCATTTCTTTAAAATTAAAATTAAATTTCGAATTCCGTTTCCTAAGATGATGAATGGATTGCATGTTCATACTTTCAACAGTTTGAATTGAACGCGAGATGAGACTTAAAGCTTCTCTCCAGAAGGATGCTCGGTTAGTCTAGAAATATTCTATTAAGAATTTTCAGAGGAAAATTAGTTACAATGTAGGTTAAGAGAGCAGATGGGAAATGTTTTGAGATGTTGAATGCGGTTGCAGCACGTACGAAATGAATTTTCGTGTGATTTTGTGTCTGAAGTCTGGTGGAAGATCAAGATATGATTCTAAGGAAAACTGGCGATCTGTTTACAATGTCGTGCGAAAATTGGTCATCTGTTTATATTGTAACTAGTTTTTACCCGCGGCTTCCCTCGCGTCACAAAAGCATAAAAAGTAGCTCTAAGTGACATATACCAATACACACAACGCCATCTAAACGCCAATACTTTTGTTTTCCGTCGGGAATATCAAATTTGTCCGGGATAAAAAGTACCCTATTATTTAATCCGGACTTCAACTTTACGTCTGCAAAATTCAAAGCAATCGGTTTAGTAGTTACGGCGTGAAAGCGGGACAAACAAACAAACTCACTTTCCGATTTATAATATTAGTAAGGATGGAATGAGACTAAACAATGAGTGGCAATGACTTGCTGACCAATGGGTGTCGTTATTGAAGTTTCGACAAAGCATGGAATTTAGATTAGTGTACAATGCAATAGACCGATGGCTGGTAATACATATTAATGTACACTATACAGAAATGTTCTTGGCTCAAATTGTAAGTAACTATTTTTATTATGTATTTTTTTTACCTTTACACTAGGATTTTCTCGTGTGTCGTGGGTGCGTTTACAAACATACAATATCACATACACATGACACCCAGACCCGGAACAACAATCTGTGGATCACACAAAGAGTTGTTCCGTGCGGGACTCGAACCCGCGACACGTTGCGCGGCAGCCAGTTGCCCAGCCACCACGCCAACCGTGCAGTCAATGTCAGTTTCATAGAAAATTATAACTGACTGGATTAACAAAAGATAAAGACGACCAATTTCTTCGATTTTTAATTCAACTTCATTCTTTGAATCCAATTTAGCTTTGCAATCGAAAATACCAAGATTTCCACTTATACCTTCATATTTACTTTTTGCTTTTACAAAGTCGTTCGTTCACTTCTCCGAACTCAAGAAATCCAGTTATGAAACGGGCGCTAATCGAACTGCATACCTCGTTCGAGTCCCAGGTCAAAAGATCTGGAGAAACGAGTGACCTAAATTGTTGACCTAGTGTTTGTCGGACCACAGATAGGATTTTAAAGATTATTGTAACTATTTATTAATTTAATCTTCTTTGCTGTTGCATTTTCAATTTGTAACTTTGCGCAATTTATAGAAGGAATGTTATGTCTCAAAAGTATTTTTTACTGTATCTTAGGTAACTTTAAATAAAAAATGTATACTGTTTTGTTTTTCGGATTAGTATTATCTAAAAATTATGATTTCTAACGTTGAGTTGGGTGGTGCTAGGGTACGTGTTATGTTCGTGAACGCGCGACGTCAATTGGGACTGGTCAGCTCCAGACTGTATGATTTTATTGTCCTTAAGGTTATTTTCTTTTTCAATCTCTTTGACTGGATTTAAGTGTTGCATTGTTCTCACACAATCGAACCAACAAAATTATGTAACTAGAGAATTGTATTGTAAACCCGATTGAAAAAGAGTAAACTATGGAGTTTCTTGCTTGTTCTTCTCCATACAGCCTTGGCCAAAAGTATTAGGCACCCCCAATAAAGTTCCCGTGCACCCGTGCTATTTAAACAATTAGTAAATATTCTTTTGAAAAATGATCTCGGTGTCATAAACCACTATTTAAGATATTGGGCGACAGTATTTAAGTTGTTGTATAACATATGGTGCATCAATAACGAAATATTATTTTTTTACAAAACTTATTTTTAATGTTTGATCAGTCTGCATTTGGAAGTCTTCGCATAAAGACAGAACATTTGTAGTTTTTTGATTAAATAGAGAACAGATTTATTTGGAAATGCTAATTAGAAACGATATTTGTCTTAAAATCGTGTGTAAGTCAAACTTTTACATTAGCAAGGAGAGACCCAGAAAGAAATTGCAAAGTTGGTAAAATATTCGCGATGCGCAGTTCAATCTTCTATTAAACGTTTTGATGGGACTCGTACTAATGCGAATAAACCAAGAACAGGCAGAAAAAGCATGACTGCTAGCCACCAGGATAGGAAACGTAACCGCGAGCGTATCAAAGACCGAAAAAAAATTACTTTGGAGCTTGCTGCAGCTTTAACTGAAGAGGCTGGTAAACCCATAAGCGCTCGGACTGCAAGACGAACACTAATAAAAGCAGGTTTAAAAGGTTACAAAGCCAGAAAGAAGTCGTGTCTTTCAGCAGAGAACAAAAGAAAACGTCTTGGTTGGGCTCTGAGACACCAACATTACATAGAGGAGTATTGGTCCAATGTACTATGGTCGACGAATCAAACTTTGAGGCAAGTTTTATTAATTGAGTCTATAACACAATTGCAACAATTATTATTGTATTAGTCTTCAAACTCAAATGTTATAAAGATTTGTATTGTGACAATTTTGTTTTATTATTTCAGGTATTTGGAACACCAGGTATGACGTTTGTGAGCCGACGCAGAGGCGAAGAATATCACCCAGATTGCGTAGTCCCAACCATAAACCACGGCAGAAGCCTCATAATGATGTGGGGCTGCATGGCTGTGAATGAAGTCGGCAAAATGTGCATTTACGAAGGTCGCATGAACCAGTGAAAAATACATAAATGTATTAGAAAGTGCTCTTATACCTTAATTTTAGTGTATTTTTGGTGACACTAATTTACTCGGGTTAAATTTCACCAGCAAAACGCGCCTTGTCATAAATCAGCGACACATTGCACTGGTTTACTGACAACTGTATTGCCCTATTAGATTGGCCTGCCCAGTTCCCGGATCTAAATCCAATTGAACATTTGTGGGGTATTTTAAAGAAAGACATCAAAATATATTCCAAAACATCAAAAACTGCATTGAAACCCGCTTTAGTTCACGAATGGGAAGCAATTTCTCAAGAGGAATGCGTAAACCTTGTACGCAGTATACCCCACAGAGTTGCTGCTGTAATAAAATCAAAGGGTGAACCAACAAATATAATTATGTTTTTGTGTGTTTTTAATAGAAATAAAGTTAATTAATCAACAAAAGTAGTTTTGTTTCTCTCTAAATCAAAAATATGAAATAATTCATAGGGTGCCTAATACTTTTGGCCAAGGCTGTATAAATGTACACCTTGAAATTAACAAATATTTACTTCACTTCTAAATTTTTGTTGTTGACTATCAAAGGTGCCTTTTTGGTCATTAGACCATTATATATAATCTAAATCATTATAATACTAGTATTATATAGTCAAAATCATTTATTTTAATTATAAAATAAATGATTTTGACTTATTTATTTTAATTAAGTAGACGTATTAAAAGTCAAAAGTCAAAATCATTTATTTCAATTAGACCAGGATGGCACTTTTGAACGTTTATTAGTTAGTATTTACGTTATTAGTATTTAAAGTATTGTTAAGTTTTCATAAAAATATATAATTTCACCAAAAAATTCTTTATAATTTATTACCGACTACGAAACGTGTATCAATATAATAAATGATTTTTCACAAATAATTTTACTTTCATTCACCCTACATACATACGTTCCTTACCTTGAATTCCTAACAAAATGTTATTCTATATTTTCATCTAACAAAAACACGGCACAGATATTTTTTCAGAGCTCGATCTACGCTAGAAAGCTCCGTAAATAAAGATGTGTGTACACAATCCACTTTTGTAATAAATACACAAGGATTTCTTATAAGCTTCAAGGACAAAAGGCTTAACTGATCAACAATTTGAGAAGGCTGTAGCGGTTTCAGAAGGATTTGCTGATGTCTGGATTACACGATACGGTAGGTATTTTGTCGCCAGAAATCGTGTATTGGATTTTTCAAATCTTTATTTTTTGTGGTATTTCGATGAAAGATTTTTAGAGATTTTCTCAAGGTTGGGTTGTGCAATAGTTTGTTTGCATATATAGATATTTATGGCTATGTAATTAGTAATAGGATTTAAAATAATTATCTTCAATTTGATAAATATGTACGATATCATACTAAATAAGATAATATTGAAATTAATTTAGAATTTTAATTTATAACGGTAGTTTTTAAGATTTGATAGGCCTCGGTTTTAACACTATCTCGCCTGGTGGTAAGCGATGATGCGGTCTACAATAGAGCACGTTGACCCACAAGCAACCTATTCACTCGGACCTTGAAGACACCAGGAAATATAGACTCTGGCAAAGAATTCCATCTCTTAGCAGTACGTACAAAGAAGGTTGTTGGGATTCGCCTCGTTTTAAATTATTTCAAATGTTTTTTACAAGTTAGTACATTTTACTTGACGATTAGTATTTAAAAAAAATGATGTATGTACACATATCTTACTTTGAATATCAAAATTGTAGAAATTGTATTTATATCCATGGAGGTTGTATGGTGTAATGGAATCCTGATATGAATACTTGCCGAGTTGTAAAGAATGCCATGTATCTCTGCCCATCCCCTAAGGAAAACGAACGTGATCTTATCTTTGTTATTTATATAGATAGTCAATTCGTGGATTGCATTTGAAAATAGTTGTTTTGGTGTAAAATAAATAACTGTAGAAATTTTTTGTACTGGATTTTCTTTCTTTTTTTCTTACATACATTTTTTTATGCCATAAGCCGGTAAACAGATCACCTGATGGTAAGCAATCGGCGTCGCCTATGGACACCTGGAGTGTGTATGTGTGCGTTACCGGCCTTTTGGGGATTGGGAGTTTGAGGATCGTTGAGGATTCAGGAATTGGGGAAATTGAGGAAGGGGAGGGTAATTGGGCAAGCGTTGCTTCACGTCGGTTTTCTGTGAGACCGCGGTATCATTCCGGTCGAGCCGGCCCATTCGTGCCGAAGCATGGCTCTCCCACACTTATACATACATAACATAACGCATTTTATTCCCGAAGGGGTAGGCAGAGGTGCACATAACGGCACTTAATGCCACTGTACAATGGAAAACACACTTTGCACTATTTATGTTATGAGAGTCCAATGTAATCTAAGACTTCGTGCTAAAACTAAGATTAAAAAAAGTCCCTATAATACTTTGTTTCTTCTATACCAAATTTTCTACACCTTAAAAAGGAAACTGAAATATAAGACTCACCAATGTGTATCTCACTTAACTTGGCCCGAAGCTCGTTAGGGATCACTTTAGATAGCCCCAACGATTACCAGACGATTCAAGAGGGGTGCGGTGCCAGAAGACCTCCCCGTGGTGCACCCTGGGTGCGGGCGACAGTCTCCCTAGCGGGGGTGATAGGGTTGGAGTGACTGTCGCCCGCAGCAGACTTCTGGACTGGGCGGGCGAACCCGATAGGGTTCTGGAGGCGGCGGGCTGTGTGCGGAGGCTCATAGCCCGCGCTTCCGAGGGGTGTTTCTCCGCCCGTCTCTCTGGACATAGCAGAGAGCGTGGCGGAGAGGCAAAGGCGGTGCGGCAGGGTGGCACTTGCTCGTTGTGCACTCACCCTGCCAGCGAGCAGCATCGGGACACAAGCTGTCCCCGATTGCAGCCGTCGATATCGTAATCCGTAAGGAGATCACGGTCATGTTTTGTGACTCTGAACGGGACGAGGGTCTTGGCTTGGTCGCCCGGACCGCGAGGAAGATAACCTCTATAAAAAATTCCTCCAATACTAAGTTCTGGTGCGCGGCGAGAGTATGCATGGCTGAGGAGTAGTGTCAGTCGCGAGCGCACCCCCAGCTAGGGGACCAGTGGAACCTCTAGTTGGGAAACAAATTAACACTTACCCAGGTACAGGGGGCACTGCCTGGGTGGACCGAATATTTCCCCCATACTCGTGGGAACTTTATGGAAGAGTAAAAAAAAAAACCACACAACCGGAGGAGGAGAGTGCGGGTGAGCTTGGCTCGCCTGCAGTAGCAGGAGAAGGGAGCCCAAGTGGCTCCGGGACTCGTGGTGAGGCGCTGGACTCGTCCAGCAGGCCCCACACACGGGAGTCAGTCGGAGGGGGTCGGACTCAGAGTCCGACACAACATTGGAGCGGCTGAGCGTGAGCTCGAAAGGCTCACGCCGCCGCGCGACGGGGACGTTCAAACGCCCCAGGCTGGAGGAGGACAGTTTGTCCCCGTCCTCCGGCGCTCAGGAGGCGCCTCCCCCCAAGGTCCCCACGGCAGCGCGGGGTAGGGGCGGCAAGGGCAGCGGTCGCCGGAAACCGGCACCAGCTGCCTGCGCGGAGTCAGCCGAGCAGCTGGCGCGGAGGGCAGGGCTCTCTCAAGCGCTGCCCGTTCGGAGTCCTCTGCGGCCGAGATGTCCGGCGTGGAGATGTCGGAGGGCGAGCGCGGCTCTGAGAGCGAGAGCTGCTCCGGGGGCCTCGAACAGGCCATTACGGCGGAGCTCTACAAGCTGGCGATGGGGAAATCCCAGCCGGTTAGGCTCCGCCTCCTCAGGCGGCGGCGGCCACATTACGGAGGCGGCCTTGGAGCACGTGCGGTGCCCACTGCGGGAAACGTGCGCTCTGAGCTGGCCGAGATGCGGCGAGAGCTGGCGCGCTTGGCGGCCTCTAACGCGGCTCTGGAGGCCGAGCTGCGGACGGCCAGGGCCGAGCTCGCCGCTGCTCGCGGCAGTCGCCCCCAGCCCCCGGCGGAGGCCGACGTAGTCGGACTGCTGCGGGCGGAGATGGCTGCCTTCCAGCGACGTTTCGACGTGCTGGAGGGTAGGCTCTTGCGGCCCCCGCTCGCGGACGAGTCAGGTCGCCCCCGCGGTCCCGCGGTCGTACGCGGCCGCTGCGGCCAAGCCTTCGACCTCGGGTCAGGCTAGCCGCAGCTCCCAACCGCCGGCAAAGGCGCGACCGGCTGCCCCAGCGAGGGCCTCGGCGCCCCCGCCGGCGCAGACCCCGGCTGCGCCGACGGCGCCTGCGCCTGCGCCCGCTGGGCGCAAAAAGAGGAGGGGCACTCCGGCCCGGCAGGCTGGAGTTGCGGCGGCGGCGGCGGAACCCGCCCCGCAAGCAGAGGATGGCGGCGGATGGCAAATCGCCGGCGAGGCGAGGAGAGTCGCCAAGGAGGGCCGGAAGCGCCGAAAAAAGGCGCAGCGGCAACGACGGCAGCAGCAGCGCAGGGAGAAACGCGCTGCCCTGCTCCTCGCCCCTAAGACCGCGGCTGTGGTCATCACCTACAGCCTGAGCGGTCAATAGGGGCGTCACATATGGCGACGTCCTCGCCAAATTAAAGGGGGCGGTGATCCTGCGGAGTTCGGGGCCCGGACGGGTTCGCGGTCAAGGTGACCGCTACCGGAGCCCGTCTTTTGGAGGTCCCCGGCGCGACCAGCGGCCCATCGGCCGACGCCCTGGCCGAGAGGCTTAGGGCGTGCCTCGGTGCGGACGAGGCCCGCGTGTCCAGGCCACCAAATGCCTGGATGTCAGGATTTTGGGCCTGGACGACTCCGTCACGGAGAGTGAGGTGGTGGCCGCTGTGGCCAGGACGGGAGGGTGCCCTGCTGACCAGGTCAGGGTGGGCACCATACGTCCGGACAACTCGGGGCTGCGCACGGTGGTGGTGAGCTGCCCCGTCACAGCGGCCAAAACATTAAAGGAGGGCAAAAGGCTCTTAGTGGGATGGGTCTCGGCGCAGGTCAAGCTGCTCGAGACCCGGCCTCTGAGGTGCTACCGCTGTCACGTGGGGGAGCACGTGAGTGTCAAATGCACCTCGGAGGTGGACCGCAGCGACTGTTGCTTCCGCTGCGGTCGGCCCGGTCACAAGGCCGGCTCGTGCAACGCCCCGCTGCACTGCAACGCATGTGCAGCGGCTGGCAAGCCGGCCAATCACCGGGTCGGGAGCAAGGGCTGCTCCCCTCCTGCTAAAAAGGGCAAAGGTAGGCCCTCCGCCGCCCCTGCCGTTTCCGCCGCCGCCGCCGCCACTGCCACCGCAGTCGCCGCTGCCGCCACTGAGGAGTCGGAATGGACTGCCAATAATGGCCCATTCCGCCTCCTCCAGGCGAACATCAACCGCTGCGCCGCTGCTCAGGATCTCCTGCTCCAGAGCATGGCGCAGTGGTCGATCAATGTCGCCGTGGTCTCCGAGCCGTACTTTGTCCTGCCCAGGGATCACTGGGTGGCGGACCTGGACGGCTCGGTGACCATCATCTCGTCGGCCGCCGCCGGTACCCCGACTCTTGAGGCTGCTCAAAGAGGCCGGGGTTGTGTCGCAGCACGGTTCGGAGAGCTCGCTGTGGTGGGCGTGTACTTCTCTCCGAACCGAACTCTCGCCGAGTTCCACAACTCCTTGAGGGAGTTGGTCACTGTCGTCGTCGGGTTCCGTTCCCTCCCCGTGCTCGTCCTCGGGGACTTCAACGCCAAAAACTTGGCTTGGGGTTCCCGGTTCACCGACGTCCGGGGTAGGATGGTGGAAGACTGGGCCCTTGAGACAGGCCTAGTCGTCCTGAACCGGGGTTCTGTCCCCACGTGTGTGCGGATGCAGGGCGAGTCGGTGGTGGACATTTCGTTCGCCAGCCCTGCTCTGTCACCGCGTATTGTTGGCTGGCGCGTCATGGAGGAGGTGGAGACGTACTCCGACCACCGGTATATCCGGTTCGACGTCTCCGCCGAGTCCGCAGACCCGCCGGTCAGACAGGCCCCATGTGGCCCGCGTTGGGCGCTGAAACAGCTGGACCGGGAGCTGCTCCTGGAAGCCGCCATCGTGCAGGCCTGGGTGATACCACCGGTCAGGCCTGCCGACGTTGACGATGAGGCCAAGTGGCTCCAGGACGCCATGTCCAGGATCTGTGACGTGGCGATGCCCCGGATCCGGTCGAGGCAACAGAAGCGCCAGGTGTACTGGTGGTCGCAAGAGCTGGCGGCTCTGCGCAAGGCGTGCACTACTGCGCGACGCCAGTACACTAGGCACCGCAGGCGCCGTATCCGTCCTCCTAATGCGGAGGCGAGAGAGGCGGAGTTATACGAGGGATACAGGGCGGCGAAGGCCCTCCTCAAGGCGGAGATATTGCGGGCCAAGGAGGAGGCCCGCCGAGAGATGCTGGGGACTCTGAATAGAGACCCGTGGGGACGCCCGTACCTGATGGTACGCGACAAGCTCCGTGCTTGGGCTCCCCCGCTCACTCAGAGTCTCCGGCCAGAAGTCTTGGAGGAGGTGATTGGCGCCCTGTTCCCCCGACTGTGGAGGGGCTTCACCCCTCCGTATATGACTCCGCCCCCTGCGGTGCCCGACGCGGGCTACAGCGACGACGACGATGACATCGTCCCAGAGGTGACCGAGGCAGAATTGAGAGCGGCGGTGCGCCGGATGGGCGCCAAGAACACCGCCCCAGGACCCGACGGCCTGCATGGCAAGGCATGGGTCCTGGCCTCAGAGGCTCTCGGGCCTCGATTGATTGGTCTCTACAGCGCATGTCTGGAGAGAGGCCAGTTCCCGCTTCTCTGGAAAGCGGGCAAACTGGTCCTCGTGCGGAAGACGGGGCGCCCTGCGGACTCTCCGTCCGCGTACCGGCCCATAGTGCTGCTCGACGAGGTGGGGAAAGTCTTCGAAAGAATCATTTCGAACCGCCTCGTCGCGCACCTGACGGACATTGGGCCGGACTTGTCGGACGGCCAGTTCGGCTTCCGCAGAGGGCGCTCCACGGTGGACGCCATCATGCGCGTTAGAGACCTCACGACGGGGACTGCAGTGTCCAGGGGTAAGGTCGTAGTGGCGGTGTCTCTGGACATCGCCAACGCCTTCAACTCCCTGCCCTGGAGCTGCATCTTGGAGGCACTCCGATATCATCGGGTGCCTACCTACCTCCGTCGTGTAATCGAGGCTTACCTGACGGACAGGTCCGTCAGCTACCCCGGTCACCGGGGCGAGTGGAACCGGCGAGAGATGTCACGCGGTGTTCCACAGGGTTCGGTTCTGGGGCCGCTCCTGTGGAACATCGGCTATGACTGGGTGCTGCGCACCGACCTCCCGAACGGCGTTAGCACAATATGCTACGCCGACGACACGCTGGTGCTAGCGCACGGGAGGTCGCACCAGGTGGCGGCCGACTTAATGGCGACAGCGGTTGCGACAGTCGTTGAAAGAATCCGGCAGTTGGGACTCGAGGTGGCGCTCCACAAGTCCGAGGCCATGTGTTTTCATGGCCGCGGGAACGCGCCACCTCCGGGTGGGTCCCAAATAACGGCGGGAGGGGTTACCATCGGCGTCGAGACGGCGATGAAGTACCTAGGACTCGTCCTCGACAGTCGGTGGAACTTCATAGAGCATTTCCGACGTTTGGCTCCAAAGTTGGAGAGGACGGGGGCTGCGTTCAAACGCATCCTCCCCAACCTCGGGGGGCCAAACGCCTCCTGCCGGAGGTTATACGCCGGGGTCGTGCGGTCCATGGCCCTCTACGGCGCCCCTGTTTGGGCGCCGAACTTGTTGCGGCGTCCTGCTCGGACGCTGCTCAAGTCACAGAGGGTCATGGCGATCCGAATGATCCGCGGATACCGCACGATCGCTGGGGAGTCGGCGAACCTCCTTGCCGGATTACCGCCGTGGGATCTGGAGGCGAAGGTGCTCGCGCGCGTGTATAACATGCGCGCGGAGGCACGTCGCCGGGGCGAAACTCCGCTGCCGCGCCAGATAAGTGCGTGGCGGGATGAGCTCCGGCGCGATCTCATGGCGGAATGGCAGCAACGACTGTCGCAACCGAGGGCTGGGCTCGCTGCCATTGCAGCGGTAAGTCCCCTCTTTGAGGAGTGGCTTGAGAGACGCTACGGCGTCCTCACCTACCGCCTGACGCAGGTCCTCACCGGACATGGAAGTTTCGGGAGGTACCTGTGTCTGATGGGGCGGGAGGAAACGCCCGGGTGTCATCACTGCGAGGACCGCCCTGAGGACACGGTGGAACACACCGTAGCGGAATGCCCTGCGTGGGCTGAGCACCGCCGTGCCCTCAGGGAAGTGATCGGCGATGGCGACCTCTCGCGTCCGGGCCTAGTGCAGGCCATGATGCGGAGCGAGGGGGACTGGGATGCCGTCTCCTCCTTTTGCGAAGCAGTCATGCTAGCTAAGGAGGAGGCGGGACGCGTGAGGCAGCTGTAAGGTTTGGTATTAGTAAAACACTCTGACTGCTGATTGAATACTGGCTCTTTATTAATAAAGGTTGATATTTAAATACACGAGTAAGATACATTGATATATGCAAACTTAGAACTATAGGATATACACTACACACTACACCTTCCCCGGAGGGATAAAATAAAATATTATGTTAGTATTATTTTATTTTTATGAATAAACATGATTAACATTCAATATTTTTTTTATATATATATAATATTACCGTTAATTTATGTCAATAAAGTATAAAGTACATACCTAACTAAGAGTATGAGGTTATTATGAATTTAATTACAAGATAATATAACAAGATAGGTGAGTAAGTATAACTAACAAAATAAAATGCTGTAATACACAAAAAAAATTATAAGGTACAAAATATTATGAATAATATAACTTAGTCCTATTCTTATGAACTAAATCTGTTTTTCCATTATCTTTCAATATTTCGACATTTGGTGAAACATCTTTGATTACCAAATATGGTCCATTATAAATACTTTGGAGTTTGTTTCCTGTCTCGTTTTTCACAAGTACCAAATCATTCGGTTTATAAGTAACAGGATTACACTTTAGATCATGCTTTTGTTTTCTTATGGATTTACTTTCACATAAATTATTATACGCTTCTTTCTGGGATGTTTGCAATCTGTATTTCAATTCCAATGGATAATTATCATGGTTATACAGTGGATCTACTGATCTTTGAGTAAAATTGGATGGTATATTGCATTTTTTTCCGAATACCAATTCAAATGGCGTAAATTTTGTAGCGGTGTGGACTGAGGTATTATAGGCAAAGCACCAAAAGGGCAACCATGAACTCCATGTATTTGGATGGTTGTCCGTTTGGATTCTTAGATAATTACCTAAACTCTTATGAGTGTTTTCCAGAGAACCTATTGTTTCGTGATGGTATGCGGTAGAGTTTAAAGTTGTTATGTTGAGTAGTTTACACGTTTCTTTGAAAACAGATGACAAAAATTCAGTGCCTCTATCAGTAGCTACTCTAGCGGGGATACCAAACCTGAGTATAAAATGGTTAACAAAATTTTTCGCTATCTCCTCAGCATTTTTTGTTGTCATAGGATAAGCTTCTATGTATTTACTCAGCTCACATTGAATAGTTAAAATATAAAGAAAATCATAATCATCTCGATCTAAGGGTCCTACTACGTCCAAGTAGACTTTCTCCATTGCCGAATTAGCTGTTGTTGTAACAACTAACGGCTCTTTAACGTAATGAGAAGTATGTTTTTGTCTTTGACACTTGTCACATTTTTTTATGAATTCTTTAACATCTCTTTCAAGTCCTGGCCAAAAGTAATACTTTTTGATGTTATTATACATTCGTCTTATACCAGCATGGCCACTTGTTGGTAGAAGATGAAAATCATTTAATATTACTTTTTGGTCATCCTTATTTTCAATTAATTTTATGTCATTTAATATACACAATCGCGGACCGGTCCAGTTTTTAAACGACTTTATTTGTGTAGCCACTTTTTTAATAAATTCATCATAGATTTTATTTCTTATAAAAATTAATTCGTGCACGTTAATTTTTTCACAAATATATTTCAGTTCCCTCACAAATGCGGCTGGCGTCAATTGTGATCTGGCAACTGGATTTATAAATAACGTCATTTTTGATGACGAATAACAAAACACTCTGCTCTCCATTTCTATCTCATTTGACCTACGTAGGTTATTTAACTCATTATAATCTATAAACTTTAGTTCTACAGACATCCTCGATTTACTATGAATCTCCACGACTCTTGGTTGCGCAGGCCAATCGTCAGTAGTATCCATAGCACTTGAAGAATGTTGCGACTCTTGCACTTTCTATATTGCGAACGCGTCATAACCGTGATTATACTTTCATGCATATTTTTTAAGTCAGTTGATGTGATAGGTAATCGTGACATTGAATCTGCTGGAATATTCGTCGATCCTTTTATATATTCTACGATAAAATCGTACTCTTCAAGTAGAAGTCTGAACTTTAAGAGACGACTAGATGGGTCACGCATGCCAAATAAATAAATAAGTGGTTTATGATCGGTTTCAATAACAAATGTACGGCCATACAAATAAGGACGGAAATGTTTTACTGCCCACACTATTGCTAACAGTTCTTTTTCTCCGACGGGATAATTAATCTCGGCCTTATTTAAATTTCTACTTGCGAATGCTATAGGTTTTCTGTTGTCATTGCATAAAACTGCACCCAATGAATATTTAGAAGCGTCGGTTTGTAATATGAACTTATGATTACTAGAAAAGTTAGGATATTGAAGTATGGGTGGGCTAGAAATGATAGACTTTAAAGTAGAAAAAGCAGTTTGACAGTCTTGATCCCATATGAATAACGCATTTTTCTTAGTTAGCTTTGTTAAGGGATAAGCTATATTGGCAAAGTTTTTGATAAACTTCCTGTAATAGTTGGCGAATGCGATAAACCTAATTAATTCTTCCACATTTTTCGGTGTTGACCAGTTATTTAAAGCACTTATTTTTTAGGATCAGGCAAAACACCTTCACTCGTAATGACATGTCCTAAATACAATATATCCTTTTTAAGAAAATTACTTTTGCGGGGATTTAACTTTAAATTTACATGACGCAATCTAGAAAAAACATCTATGAGGTTTTTGTTATGGTTTTCTAATGAATTTCCAAAAATAATAAGATCGTCTAAATATACTAGACACTTCTCATATGTTAATCCTGACATTGCGACAGTCATCATTTTTGAAAATGCATTAGGGCTCGTTTTTAAACCCATTGGCATTCTTGTCATCTGGTATTGTCCAGATAACGAAGCAGTACTTTTTTCTTCATTCTCAGAAACTTTAAACTGTCCAGTACAAAATGCTGTGTATTTTCGACTGTCGGGGTCAAGGTCACATTGGTAATATCCATTAGAAAGGTCAAGAGTAGTAAAGTATACAGAACCAGAAAGTGAATCTAAAATTTCAGTAATATTTGGGAGAGGGAATTTGTCCTCTAGTATGTAGTTATTTAATTTCCTGTAATCTATTACTAAACGCCAATTCTTATTACCTGTATTATCTATCTTTTTAGGGACCAATAAAATTGGACTCGACCATTCTGATTGACATGGTTCAATTATACCTTCTCGTAACATGTTACTAATCTGCTTGTTTACTTCTTGTTTTTGCGAGTAAGGTATTCTATATGGTTTACTAAAAACTGGTTGAGCATTAGGTAGTAAACTGATTTTATGTTTGTAAATATTTGTTGTTGTTAACTTATCACCGGGTAATAAAAATATGTCGGAAAATTTCGCACAAATATTTTCTATAGTGATTTGCTCTTCCTCATTCAAATGTTTTAAATCTAATAAGCTAAACAATTTTCGCACTCTATCTGCGTTAATATTTCTACACTGCTCAAAAGTACATAAATTATAGTCACTAATTTTATGTAATTTTGGTTCAAATGTGTCAATGTGAACCTCTGTTTCGTTTGTATTTAGTATCAAAATAGGTATCACACCATTCACGGGTTTAACTAATACGCTGGCAATAAATATTCCTGTTCGTAATTCAGACGAACAAACAAGACACTCTTCAGTAATTTCGGTAGGTATGTAATGTATTGACTCGGACCTTGGTGACAAAGTTAAGTTATAAGAACCTCTTGTTTTATTTAGTTTTAAAGGCAAGATTACATTTGCATCATTATTATTTAATGTTAAACTTCTACAGCCATAATCTAATACAGCATTGAATTTCATTAGAAAATCTTGTCCTAAAATAGCATGTGCCAAACACGGCAAAGAATTAAAAACATAGAACTTCTGATTAAATGTCTGTCCTCCTAAATCATAACAATTGCTCATGGTTAAATAAACATATCCGATTGCTTCTACGGTGCCTCCGATTCCGCTTATCTTAATGCTCTCTTTATGGATAGGTATGTTTAATTCAATAACATGTTTATATTTAATAGCACTAATAGTAGCACCCGTGTCAATTAAAAATAAATATTTTGATGTATCTACGAACAATTCTACGTAACAATTACTGTTACTTGCAAATACAAACCCATTATTCACGAAAAAACTTGCTCTGCTCTCGGTTGAATTAGTTGTTAAGAGTTCATCGTTTTTTAAAACATGAATGTTGGCATCAGTACGTTGACTGTTCTTTTGACGATCTCTGGTGTTATTATATCTATAATTAGAATTATAGTACGTACCTCGATACTGTTGTGGCTGACCTCGGGTATAGTTTTGGGACGAACGTCCACGGCCACGGTAGAAACTCGCACCACGATTGCCAGTGAACCTGCTAAAGTTGTTATTCGCGAAGTTGCGACGAAATTGGTGAATGGCTCCACGATTATGCTGGCCTTGAAAATAATTATTACGTTTCCTAAAAGTTAAAACGTTTTCAGAATGAGACGGAAATGCAGTGGTCTCTTCGTCTATGGCGGCTTGCACCGCGTCCTTTAAGGTTTCAAACTTTTGTGCAGCTATTATCGTACTGAGCCGTCTATTACGTAATCCGTCGGCAAAACGTTTAATAGCTTGTTTTTCATTTAAAGGTTGTAAAATTCTAAGGTTTTCAGTTTTGCCCTCGGCTTGCGCTATAGACAAGTCCATAAATAGCTCAGTCAATTCCTTACCGTAATCATTAATCGACCTTTGATCTTGTCGCGAAGTTTGAAGTTTATTTTGCAAGGCAACTGCACTCTTTTTAGGTAAAAGAATCATACGCATATCAGTCAGTAACGCATCAATAGATGGATAATCAGACTTAAGGCTTAATTTTGCTTGGTGAGAGAGACGACTTTTTAAGACAAAGTTAATTAAACTTAATTGACACTCTTCGGTTTTTAGGGTAGAGCTATAGTACTCGATACCATCTATAAGTTGACGAGTCGTCAATTCCTCGTTATTCATGACTGGCAACAAACTCAAAGCTATCTTTAAATTAAACTCCATTTTGGATTCAAGATTCGATGTTTCACCAAATTGCTCAAAACTACTTTTAGTTATAGGTAAATGCAACTTATTACAAAACTCTTGAATTTGGGCGTATAACTTTACAATTATATCACAACGCGATTTAACTAATGACAAAGTTTCGCCACTATATATCTTATTATCTATTTGTTTTCTAATGCTCACAAGTAAAACAGAATAATCATCATATATAATAGTTGCTTCATTCAACTTTTCTCTCAAACGATCTGGTGTCCTCCTTTCTAAACTTAATTTGAACAAATTATCTTTCAATTTTTTCAAGTTTTCGTATATGTCATTAAGCTCTAATGCCATTATTTGACATTTTTAAGGAAAGTGGAGTAACCAGCTTAAGTAATAACTAATAATTAAAATATATAATATAACCGTTTACCACACATAGTTCAACACTTTTCGGATCGGTTTCACTTTACACGACACATACGCGCACTTGGTATCACACTGTAGTTTACGCACCGACATCTTCTTTATTACGTGGACGCCCTTGTCCTGGACTGCTCGAGCACGCTGAGCATCGTTTTCTTTCTGTAGTTTCCCTGCGACTACGCCGATAAGTCGAATTTCTCAGAGATTGACGTAGGATTTGGTCATTGATCCACTGGTGATGGCAGTTCTTATAGCATTTGTACAGAAAATAGGCTGCCAAGATCAGCAACAACCCCAGAATTATCATCATCACTATGCTGATCGCAGAAAGATGAAACTGTAGCTGTTCAGTAACAGCCACATTCGAAGCTCCAATGCCATTTTGGTTTATAATCACTTCTTCGCGTTTTGGGGTATAAGAATTGCACATTTTAAAGTTTTTAGTTTTTTATAATATTTCGTTTTGAAAGTTCAATAACGCAACGTACACTTAGAATAAGAGTCTGTACCACCCACGTTGCAAACCCGACACCTCAATACCAATCCTGGCAGGGTCGCCATGTAAGGTTTGGTATTAGTAAAACACTCTGACTGCTGATTGAATACTGGCTCTTTATTAATAAAGGTTGATATTTAAATACACGAGTAAGATACATTGATATATGCAAACTTAGAACTATAGGATATACACTACACACTACACAGCGAAGCGCTGCCTCCTCGCGACCCAGCCATCGCGAAGGACACACCGGGCGTCGGGGATCGCGGGACGATCTCCGGCCACCGTAAGCGCGGGCCTGCGGACGGCGAGCATGGGTGGCTCCCCGTCCGACCAGAAACAGACCCGAGCGTATGGCGCGTCGCGTTCCGCGCGCGCCTCAAAGAGCCATCAGACCACCACAGATGGGGCCCAATAGGGCCGATGCCGATTCGGAGTCGCGGAGAACCTAACGGGTAACCGGGGCTCCGGCTCGACGTGCAGGAGAAGGAACGGGGTGGTTTTTAGTCAGTAAGAGTCTGACACTCCCTTCCGCCTCACCCAGGCGGGAGCAGTCATTCGATGATTTTCCCCCCTTAAAAAAAAAAAAAAAAAAAAAGACGATTCAAGAACTTCCAAGATCTCTGTATTCGTAAATAAAAAATGGGGGCTTAAATACGGCCGCTTCAAAACTTGGTTGAAGAGTATTAGTGAGTACTTGCAATGTTTTTTACGTGGAACATTTGTGTGAGTAGGGTTACCAAGTTACTTTTGAAAGAAAAGAAGACATTGTTTCCATAATAATCAGTAGGCTGCCCGATATAGATAAGTCGTGGTGGCCTGGAGGTTTAAGAAGTCCGCTTCTCATGCATGAGGGTGCGGGTTGGAAACCTACCAACGGCAAGTACCAATGTGACTTTTTCCGAGTTATAATGTACTATCTAAGATTATTGAGACACCACTGACAAACGGTGAAGGAAAACATCGTGAACCTGAGTTTGTAATCGCCAACCCGCATTGAGCAAGCGTGGTGATTAATGCTCAAACTTTCTCCGTGTGAGAAGAGGCTTTGCTCAGCAGTGGGCATTTATAGGCTGTTGATGATGATGATGATGCGCGATATCGCCGCGACCGCGCACGCTGCTCATGAAGGAGAGTCCCTCTGTAACCCGAAAATAACATAGCTTTTATTAGCATATTTACGTGAGTAACTCGTATTGTTTTAGTTAAAAAAAAGATGTTCTTTAAGGCGTGTGATAATGATGAATGTCTTGGTAAGGAGATAATGCATTATAACAATTATTTCCCCCTCTTGAGATCTCTATTGCTAAGATTTTAACAATTTTAGTAGTTAATAATATTTTGTATTGTCTTTTCAATATATATTTTTTTACACAGACGCCAAATTGTTTTATCACACACACACAACACACACAACGTCACGCCTTTTATCCCCGGAGGGGTAGATAGAGGTGCACATTATGCCACTGTACAATGTAACACCCACTTTTCACTATTTATGTTATGAGTCCCATGTAATAAGGGGTGAGCCTATTGCCATATACCGGGCAATTCCAGACTCCGAGTACTACTAAGATTTTTTTGTTTTTTTTTTTTTTTGTAAAAGCCCAGTAATACTTTGCCCGTCCCGGTAATCGAACCCGAGACCTCTTGCCCAGCATGTTGTTTATTGTAAAATTTGAGGCAATAAAATAATTTTAGAATTAGTAAAAAAATTGAGATATAAAAGTATGGTGGCCCTATACAGGAAAGGTTTTTACGGCAGCGCCAGTTGTCTTGTGGCTAATATGTTTTATATCTCGGTACGAGGTTGGGTAATAAAATCTTGGTTACTCCAGAAATGCTTGATTTTTTGTAAGGCGAAATGCGTTAGTGGAATGAAGAGAGGTTTTCCAAGGTTTCTGGAAGTAATTCCAAATGAAATCATGGCTTTTTGGAAAATAAAATAAAAGAAAAAACACATGTGTGCTGAACTTCCACATTGACGAAATAAATAAAATATAATATTAAGTAACAAATAAGTAAAACGACCTTTGTAGATTAATCTCTAATTATTTTGAATATTCTCCTGGATGGTCTGACCAAGAAAAGTATAAACAAAATGATTACTCAGAATAGAAAAAAAAATACATCACTTCCAAGAACAAATCCATATCAATTACCAACAGCTGTTGAAATAAAACACGACACAAAATCTCTAAGCCATTTATTTCAAAGATTTCTGAGAAAAATATATAAGTCCCGAAATAAGGTATTAATAGCTCTTACAATATAAGACATAATCTTGAAATACAAACGGGGAATACGTTAGCAATTATAGCACTCCCTATTTTGGATGGGTCTGTAATTGTTTTTGCTTCTCTGACAATAATGTATCTTGCTGGCTGACACACAAATATAATGTGTATTTATTTCTCTGCTAGAAATACACTTGTGTAATTAGTCCATTGTTTGTTCTTAGGATAGCTAATTGAAAACGTAGTTGACTTATATGTGGAGAAATCAGAATTGTCACAACGTCTCATGTCGTCAAGCAAAGATTTTATCTTTTGCGTTGCCTTCAAAGGGTTCTAGGTTACTACTTTACTTATTCTAGTACAAACTCTATTTGATTCGGTCTGGAAGCAGAATGTTTTGGATTGAAAGTTCGTGCAATAACTGTATGGAAAACTAATATTTAAAGCTTGATCTCTGTTTTGACGATCTACAACAATAAACCAGTGAAAGAGCCTTGACGAAATATTAATATTAAACACAGCTATTTATGGATAAATTCATACAATTTAGAATCTAAACACAAACCCACAATCTTAAAGCAGCTTAAATAATATGCCCAACATCCTCCAATATTAGCACAATGAGGCTTATATCACTTAGCATTGTAAAATATCCGTGAACAATATTATGTCTAAAGACCCAAAATCATCAGGAAATCCCGAGTTCCATTGAATAGTACGACCAAAATAATCGGGTATTCACAAGGAGAAATCAACTGTGCAGGAAGTGAAAGGGCCATCGAAACTCGATTTACATAACAAACATGCGGTAACGACTCAGATCAAGACCCTACTATGAAAGCAGAAATTAAACAAAGCAAAAAACAGAATTTCATTCCATTCGAACACAAGTTTTGGGTGAAAATTTAATGGTTTTTGGGTTTTCCAAAAATATATTATAAACTCTACTGGGTATAATAAGTAGAGAAAACATGGATTACTGAAGTACCGGCAAGCGCATCGTACGATATCCGCTCACGAGATGGACAAACGACCTGATTAAGGTCGCAGGGAGCTGCTGGATGTAGGTCGCTTCCAACCAGCCTATCTGAAAGTCTTAGGGGGAGGCCTATGTTTAGCAGTGGACCTCTTATGGCTGATCAATATTATGATGATGTTTTTTTTTAAGCCACACCCTCCTAAAACTGCTGCAAACTCCTGTAAGTCAGGATCTACAGTAGATACAACCATGAAAACACCGGAACACTGAAGTCCGGCGCGTCCCAGAGACATGAATAACTACTGTCTTGTTTGGTAACACTTTAACTTATGTAAAAAGTTGGATCACAGAAATAAAACAAAATCCACAAGCTGATACTTAAAGCAAAGTTTTCAATATCGGTGAAGGAAAAGCAAAGTTTGATGTAAAATGTGAAGTAAATTGCTAAGTTGATCGAGGAACAGTTTCAAAGAAGCTTGTCTATTTTATTACAGTATCTTGTGTTGAGTATAGATAATGAAGTGTCATTTATAATGTTGCAGCAAGAAGACACCTTTTACTAAGAATTATTATGATACTCAATTTCATTTTGTGTCTCCTATGTTTAATATTATAACATAACATAACATAATATCACGCCTTTTATCCCCGAAAGAGTGTCAGAAGTGTACATTATGCCACTGTATGTACAATGTAACACCCACTTTTCACTATTTATATTATGAGCCCCATGTAATAGGGGGTGAGCCTATTGCCAAATATCGGACACAATTCCAGACTCTGTGCTACTACTGAGATTTTTATTCCCGGCCCGAGAATCGAACCTGAAATCCCTTGCCCGGCAGTCGCACTTGCGACCACTCGGCCAATGATGCAGTCTGGTGTTTAATATTATTTCAGCTGATAATGACTTTTCGTTTCTAACAAGAAGAAAAATGGTAAGATTATGGTGGTAAGAGATGGTAGGGGTAAGAGATGGTAGGTGATAATTCGTTATCATTGTTGATAAATTCATATTTTGATGTGCAATTTATTAGTTAGCGAATGTGAGATGCTATAACAAAATGTTTATCACACGATATTTATTTTTCTCCAACAAAGGCACCAAGTTTGTTAAAACAAAATATTTTTACCTTTTAATTTTACAAAATCGTGTTCCAATAGTAAGTCCAAAGAGTAACAAGGAACAGATAAATCCGTATCACGCCATGCGTATCGTGAAATACGACGATATTGCTGTCTTCGAAACAGAAAGGGAACGGATTAAAACTTTTAAGCGATTTAATCTCGCTAAGGGCGAAAGATTTGGCAGAATTTTGTCTGCAAATGAAATGGAAATTTCGACTTTGAAGTCAATTCCTAAATGGTACGATTTCGTAGTTCGTAAAGAGAATATCGAGATCGAGTGAAAGCACTCACCTACTGTTTGAAGGAAATATTCTTAATTACTTTGATCGGGGAAATCTACTTAGAAGTACTTGTAAACTTCCCGACTTAAAGTGTTTTAAGATAAGCTGACGACGAGACGGCACGAGTAGAAGCAGCTGTAAACATAAATAGATGGTTTCTTAAAACTGTTTTGTGTGCAAACAAAATATCGGTAAGTTAGCTATTGGATAACAATAAACCTTTTAAATACACACATAAAGTACAGTTTGCGTAGTAACTTACATAACCCTCCATTGTAAGCGATATCCCATAAAACACGGAGCCATTTTATCTTCCAAATATTTATGACAAACTCCAGAAGAATGATAAGCAGATTTTCAACCAAGGCATCGAAAACAAACTTGACAATTTAAGTCATATTATAAAACGAAATTTTGTTGAAAATCATCAGTCATTTCATTCACACTTCGAGGAATTACGGGATAAAATGATCTTCTATTGTGATTGTCGCCTACACAAAAACTTCTGTAAGCGTCTTTTGATTCATAAAGCGGCCTTTTGAGCTGTATACCGTTTTGTTGATGAAAACTCTGAATGCTTACTTCGATGTGTTTTTCTCGACTTTTTTATTGTTCACTGTTTCAAAGTGGAAGTGTTAAAAATAGAAGTATTTTGTGTTGTGGTGGCAATAGTTTTGTAAGTGGTTGTTTTTTAAATATTTTATGAGAATGCCTTATTAATCGAGTAGTAAATTTTTTTTTATTACAGTACGAAGCCTGGAATCAGGCCTGACATTGCAATACTGTAATGTCAGGCCTATAATAAAAAGTGGGTTTAGGTTTAGAAGTCGGTGCCACAAGCCCCTAACAAGATATAACTTAGGTTAATGGTCATGGTTATAATCTGTCATAAAATTGTACACAGCTTAATATAAGGTATTTTTTACGGGTTTAAAGAATACCTAACTTTTGTTTAAAACTTGTGGCACCGACTTCTCATCTATCAGTGGGTGGGTAGCCTATAAGTACGTATGACTAATAATACATAGTTATTTTTTGCTTTTTAGTTTTTACCTTTTGCTTGTTTTTAGGTTTTTGTTTTCGAATAAGCAAAACTGTGCTCAACATCTGAAAATCAGTTTAAAGCGACACCAAATTCTAAAGCCCATACGCTTTACTGCACAAATCTCTACAGAGTCTGTCTAGTTGACCAACACTACCTAAATCCACAAGACTCAACAATTTTCCACGATCGAACACACCCGACCTCTGGTGCTGCCCAGTGATGCATGACGTCACGCTGTGCCACTCCAAATATCCACGGCTCAATGCGTTGAACGACGTAAAGCAACCGAAATTGCGTGCAACCTGTTAGATTAACTGACATTCATCGTTGTACGTAATTTTATAGCTGTAATCTATCAAAGGGAGATTTATGAACGTGATTTTGGACTGTATCGGAAATTGGATACGAGTGAAATTGTTTTCTTTAAGCTTCTTTGAGGTCAACGGTCAAGGTTGAGGGTTTCGTGGTTTTAATGACCATTTCGATATAGACATTGTTAAGTATAATTAATTACTCTTTGTAATAATTTTGACAAGTTCTGATTTCAAGTGATATCTCCGATCAGAAAAGGTTATAGAAATAGATATAGATTACAATTTTAGTGGAAATTATCTGTTTGTAATATAAATGTAATCCTATTCTCTATAGATAATCCAATACTGATACAATATGAGTTATAAAGATCTAATATCACTGCGATTTTGTCACTCGATAAGTCAAAACGTGATCGGCTTTGAATAAACGCTCAGCTTCACTATTTGTGTCCCCTTGAACACTGTATATTCAGATGAACTAGTAATACATACAAATCTGTTAGAATTCATAATCAAAACATATTTTCAGTATAACAAAACTTTCAAGTAAGTATTTTATTAAAAAAAACTTTACTATAAAACAATTTTTTGCAGCTTTCTAAGAGCTAGAAATACTGAGCATAAAAAACTAGTAGTTTCCATTTTTTAGCACTGGCATAAAATTGTCAAACTATAACATAAAGAGTGTGAGGTTCGTTATTTGAATATTAGGTAGTGTTCCACTTTCAAAAATGAAAAATTCCAGCCAGGCCTCACATAAACCTACTTCGATCTACTTTGGCATAACCATTTTTATTGGCCATAACATTTGGAGCCCAAAATGCCAATAAACGCAATATCTTCGGATATTCTGAGCACAGTACATCATGAAAGCTACTGTTTGTCGTAATAATATTATCGTAGCCATACAGTTATTGATAGCCTGGACAGTTTAAACATAAAACATGGACAGTTTATACATACAACATTTTATACATAAAACCCTTGATCTGTGTCAAGTCAATAAATGTCTTAATTTCAGAGGTAAAAGAATTGAAATTGTAGCTTAGCTCAGTCGAATAAGGTTTGTCGTTTACAATCTTATCACATTTTTTTTAAAAGGAGAAAATCGTCGAATGACTTCTACCACCTGGGTGAGGCGGAAGGGAGTGTCAGACTCTTACAGACTAAAAACCACCCTGATCCTTCTCCTGCACTTCAAGCCGGAGCCCCGGTAACCCGTTCGGTTCTCCGCTACTTATCACAATTTATGAATTCGTTTTATTTAGATTTTTTCCATTAGTTATAAGTTCCATTGTTATGTCAATTTATGCCTGACAACTCTGTAGGATCGATCATAATTCCGACTACAAACAAAACCACAAATAATGTTTACTTAATTTAACTCTGTTTAACTTTAAGCTTAATTTAAGCAAGAGCAAATGTTCTTTAGCATAAAACAATATCAATCCGGCAAGCTATGTGGTTCCGCCAAATATATTGCTTATCAGTGCTACACTTGGTATTCGCTCGCAGACACTGTTATGAACATTCATTTTGTCACGTCAGGTAAATTCTCACGCATGTTCGTATGGCTATGATAACCGCGAATTGCAATAAGCTTTGTTTAGTCTTGAAGTGACGATGATACATTTGTTTCTCTTCTCATTTCTATATACTTTTTTATATAGTAACGAATGGAGTTTCTTGCTCGTTTTTCTCCATTCGAATCTACATTTTGGAATGAGCACCTAGCTTCACCTAGCTTCACTGAGGGACTGACTGACAGACTATTATTTATTTTGTATTTGCTGACGTTTTAAAAGTACCAAATTATGGTTTAATTGAAATAAATGCTTTGCAGTTCTTGAAAAAGCCGACTGATACTTCTGACAGGACTTCATATTTGACAGAGACCGAACCTTTTAGACTGATATTCAACCCGTCTGCCAATGCGGTTATAGCAAATCATCTTGTGTATAGGTGCCCTATGATCCAGAAGGTCCAGCACTAGACTCACTATAATGATGTTACTTACAGGTATATTTAACTATAAAGGGATGATTATGGAGGTCTTGAAATAATGTCATTCTCACTTACTTTACATCAAAATCTTTATCACTGATCAATCCCCAAGGGATCATCGATGACCGCTTTTCATTAACTCCATTATAGACCTTATTTCCGAAGTTTAGAGATTACTTTTGTATGAACAATTTATGGGGATTTTCGGTACGATATACAAAGAAAAGCAAAAAATGTCTCATTAGGCTATTTTAGGAGCCCCACAAGTCAGAATATATTACTTCACCGCGGGTATGTAAAGCAAGTTGTTAGTAACTGGAAACTTATGGGTTTAATAATGCATGTTTTATTATTCAGCATTATTTTTGCTGTAACTGAATGCTTTGGAAGTGCCAAGACGTATTTACGTTGCTTTAAATTTGAAAAATGGCGTTTCGGCGCTGTATAAGATACACACATTTTTTTAAGGAAAATAATGTTGTCATTTTTTGTTTTAATTTATTTTGGGTTGTAGCTTGCTTTGGAATATAAATAACTAAGTATGTTGAGATGTCAAGAAGGTATAAAGAATCGAAATAAAATTTTAGTAACGTTAGCATTATGTAAACTATCTGCTACTACTTACATCAAAAAGTGTTTAACTATTCAGGTGTCATAACAAAACAAACGGGCAAACTTACTTTAAGAATACCGATAAGCAGATAAACATAACATCATTACATAACATCGCGCCTTTTTTCCAGAAGGGGAAGGCTGAGGTGTACATTATGCCACTGTACAATGTAACACCTACTTTTCACTTTTTATGTTATGAGTCCCATGTAATAGGGGGTGAACCTATTGCCATATACTGGGCACAATTCCAGACTCCGTGCTACTACTTACTGTAAATGTTTTTGAAAAACCCGGTAATATTTTCCCCGACCAGGGAATCGAACACGAGACCCCTTGCCCGGCAGTCGCACTTGTGACCACTCGGCCAATGAGGCAGTCGAACGGACAAACACTTTACCACAATATTATTATACCAAAACTACGCGAATTTATGCATTTTTTCTTTGCTTTTTTCACGTTTGTATATTTACTACACAGATACTACGTATGAGTACTACAAAGTCTGCCACATTATTTTCCAGTGGCTCCAAAAAACACGATTGTCTAAAAAAGAACGAAATATTCACAGAAATATGAGAAACAATTTATTTGTCGGTTCGAGGTGTACTCGTATTCTGTTGGGATGTGCGGTTTTAGGTTAAAAGAAAGACAGTAATAATAGTGTACCTACTCAACGCCATTTTATTTTTTCTATGTGATTTTATCATCAATTTTTTTCTAAATCAAGCTCCAAGGGAAAAAATCATTGTTAAAAAGTGTTTTTTTTACACTTCTTAAGATGTTATGAAGCTTTGTTTATAAACGCTTATTTTAGTCACCTGCAACACCAAGGTTTTAAGATATTGTATTAAAATGGCGTAAAATTACCCGACACTATCACTTACTAGAAAAATGGAGAAAAATTTACAGTTGTGCAATAGCAATAAGTATTACAAATCTATACTTGATATTATATATGTATCTATAGACCAGAACTACGCTGCTCATGAGGAAGGGTCTCTCTTTGACTCGAAACTAGTAGAGCTTTTCTTTTTCACGTTCACGTGAGTAACTCGTAATTTTTAGTTAAGTCAGCATGTCTTACGATAGTTATTATAAAAACAATACTGGAGAGTTGTTTTTTATGAACGCGCTAGGGTCCAATAATACTGGTTTTAATTGAATTATTATTTTTGAGATGGACAGTCAATTAAGGAATATAAAACATCCCACTATGATCAATAGAATCCGATTAGCTGGTGAAAACACGCCGGGGAAGCTAGTTTCTCATAAAAGTCAACAAAAATACTTAAAATCTGATGGCTCTCTGATTTTATTTTACTATCAAATAGTGAATCTGTTTCCACAAACGTGGGTAAGAGTTGCTGGAAAGTTGAAACTTCATTGTGAAAATCCAATTTCACGACGTACAGTACATTTTAGATAACATTCGAGGTATAATGTCGTGGAACTGAAAAGTGACTTTATTTTAAAGTGGAGAGGTTGAATTTTGAAAATCTAGAATGAAAAGTTATTTGGGTAAGGTTTTTATTAGGGTCAAGCCAATAGATAATGTATATTTTGTTGGTTTGATATTCTCGCTGGTTGAGTTGTCGAAAGTGCGACCACGTCGTAACCAATTACAGATTCGATTATCAAGCGAAGATGTGATATTCAGGATGTTTCTATCCATAGAATATTATTAACTAATTAATTAAATAAGATTCAAATAAATTAGGTTTTTTAACCCAATGTAAGATAAACATTTTATTAAATTAAAAAATGAAAAAGAAATTTCTATTTATTTTAAATCACGCCATTAAAAACATATTTTTCAAAAACTAAATTACTAATTCACTTGCAAACAAAATAACTAATACTTATAAGATCTTTCAGTTCTCTTACTTTATAACTGCAAAATTGATCACAGAATGATATGGTCAGAACTTTTTGAGATCATTAAAAACATATTGTTTGAATTTTAATACCTTAATGGATTTTCTTATAGAACTTTTGACATTAATGGTCGATAAAGCATCTAACGACCTGTTAATTGCTTTCCAAATTAATTACTACGTTGAGAACAATCTTTGGATTGTTTCAATAAGAGTTAAAGGTGGGATGAAACTGGTATAGGTTATTAATGACAAGTTAATCTCTTCTTTATGTGGTTGGAATTAAGATTGCGTTTCATTTTGTTATTTATTTATTTATTTACATATTTAAGCTTCATGCACAAACTGTACATAAGGTGGACTTAATGCCGCAGGCATTTTCTCGCAGTCTGACCTTTGGGTGATGCAGAGAAAAGTTAATGGTGTGGGCAAGAAGCAAGCACCGATTTAATTGAGCAATTAAAATATATACACTGTTATTCTAGTGTAATTTGAGCCCACGATGTTACTAGTAACTTATCCTATCAAAATTACTTACCTTTAAGAATATTAACCTGTGAAGTGAAGAAGATCTACGTTTACGCGGGACACAATGTGTTTTCCATAGTGTCTGATAAATCGACAAACAATAGGTTAAGTGTGAGTTTCATCTGCTGATAAGTCGAAGTATGTGTGTATGTATGGATTTGAGTTTGTGTGTCTAAATTGACCAGGTAAATATGTATTTTTTTATATCAAAACTATCGAGAGGTATAAAAATAATGAGTAGTCATTGTTTTTATTGAAAATTGTAACGTTCATGATATAGCAGGTTATTGATGAAGAAATACATAAAGTTTTAAAATTACAATTGAATTTATTATAACGATAATTTTGAATCAAGTATTTCAACAGTTTTGCAATTAATAAATAATTAATTTTCGATACAAAATAAATTAATTGTCGCTACTTAAGTCAATTAATTTTTCATTGCTGGTAAGTAGGTTCTATAATTAATGGAAAAACAGTCTCAATCACACTGTAAAAGTTTCTTTGTTTGGACGTTTGGCCGTATATCACGCTGAAACTACTGAACGGATTTTGATGAAGTTTGGTATATTCTTGACTAATTTACTTTTTATCCTAATGCAATGATTCTGTAAGATAAAATAGGAATCTTAATATACGCAAACGAAGTCACGGACAACAGCTAGTTTTCAAAAATATTGAACAATTTGTACTATTCCTACATTCATTTCTAAGAAATAACATTTAATTAAATAATTTTAATACCAACTTTCACGGCAATGGCAGTGGATAAAAGCAGTTTTTTTTTTAAATTTACTTTAAATGAATTAAACAATACTCTCGCATCCAGTAGACGCAACCACAAGCCCCAACAACATAGCACAAAAAACAACAACCTATATGTAAAAAAGACATCGACACAATCATATCGGTTTCCTTTGAAAACTCATACATATTATTTCCATAAATAAAACGCGGAAACACACTTCACATAGTACGCCATGTTGAGAACATAATTCCAAATATATTTCACCGTCTCAGTAACCCTGTGTCCTCATGGAACGCAGTTGAGCGATCATCGCGCGTGTTGGTACTGCGGCCACTACATACTCGTACGAATACAAAAAACTGGAAATCTTTCTGATATTATTTAGTACACACAAAAGCATAATACTCACGAGCGATATAATAGAAAGCATTTTTTGTAATCAATTTATATCTGCAACATCAGAGGTAGTACGAGTATGTTGCTGACCATCATAACTATAAAATCACGATCATTAAGTATTGTGCGAATAAACTGACTTTAAGGTGTGTGTTTTACATTACAAATAAAAATACTGAAGATTCTTTGAAAAGATTATTCACAGATTTCATTCGCACTACCGCATAGCACATCTTTCAATTTTCACATCCATCAGAAAAAAATATTGTTCGCGCATTCGTACGAACCAAGACCGCGAACTGGCAATGATCGTACACTCGCGTTCTATTATGATACGGCCTAAAGACCGGCTCACCTGACAAGATAAACCTATATTTAACCTGAAAATAGACCTTAATCCCTATAGCGGAAGGTACTAGGTTGAGTTATGAATCTTATGGGAAGATAAAGGGTCGTAACTAGCGAACGTGTCGAGGAAAGAAATGGAAATAGATTAGGAAGTGCCATAAAAAACTGTTGGAAATAAATACTCATCTTTTTAGAACCCATCGTCTTTTGCTTTTTTGTTTCGTGGTGACGTGTTTTGCGGTTAAGATATCGAGTTATGGTGCGATATTATGAAGAGAAACTATATTTTTAGGAGCACATTTTAAAAAAGAAGAAAAACTAAAATAGTCCTTTTATTAAAATTTAATAATTATTATGTTTGAGTCTAATGAATGATGAAATATTGGGACATTTTTAAACAGTTACAAATTAATGTTTACTTATTCAAATATCTATTATGTAATATCAAATATCTATTATACAAAACTGTGAAGAAGTAGATATACAAATATCTACTACTACTAGTAGATATTCACAGTTTTGAGTAAGTTACGACGCATTTTTGAATTTTTTTATGAGATAAGCCGGTAAACGAGCAGACGGATCATCTGATGGTAAGCAATCGGCGTCGCCCATGGACACCTGGAACACCAGAGGCGTTATAAGTGCGTTACCAGCCTTTTAGGATTGAGGGTTGTGGGGAAATCGGGGATTGGGGAGACTGGGCCTCCGGTAACCTCACTCACACAATGAACCACAACGCAAGTATCGTTTCACGTCGGTTTTTTATGAGGCCGTGGTATCACCCCGGTCAAGCTAGCCCATTCGTGCCGAAGCATAGCTCTCCCACTCATTTAAGTGAATGTTTTCATAAAACTGCATATTAGTATCACACACATTAACATCAACTTTTGAAAAACTTCTTACACATATTCAAACAATAACTCTTGTCCGTTCAAATGCTCAAACACCGTTTAATTTTAAGGCACTAACATTTCTGTCTCCACAATATACTTTAAAATGACAGAGATAGCGCAATATTTAATTACAACTTAAAATTGAGTAGCGTTTCAGTATCGAGCGTTAATGTAGCTAATTAAGAAAGCTCTTAAAATGGTATCTGACTAAACCGTAGTACAACTCTTTAATGTTACAATTAATGTTATAATTTTAAGACTTCAAAGTATAAAGTTTGAGTGCATTAAGTAGTTCTCAGTTCTCGTAGAATTTAAATAGTAGTCTAATGTTATTATTGTCAAAGGCTGCAAATGGCGTGGCGTAAGGGAGGATTTTATTTGTAAGAGGCACATAAAGATTCGTGATTTTTTTTTAACTACAATTCTTTAACCGATTAATGCTTTTTTTATTGCATAAGCCGCTAAACGAGCTGACGGATCCCCTGATGGTAAGCAATCGGCGTCGCCCATGGACACCTGGAACACCAGAGGCGTTACAAGTGCGTTACCGGCCTTTTGGGGATTAGGAGTTTGAGGATCGTTGGGGATTCAGGGATTGGGGAGATTGGGAAAGGGGAGGGTAAATGTTCAAACCTTCTCCGTGTGAGAAGAGCCTTTACTCAGCTGTGGGCATTTATAGGCTGTTGATGATGATGATGAATGGATTTAAAAAAAAAAGGTTCTCAGTTTGACCTGTATAAATGTATGCTTGTTTGTGCGGTATTATATCAAGATTGACTAAACGTGTTTTAATTTAATACGATTTTCAGAAAAGTCTTTGTTACACTTAGGATATGGTTTTAGTATATTAATTACACGACTTCATAAAAGGAGGTATTGAAGTCGATTTGTTAAACTTTGTTTATAAAATGATTATTTTGATATTATTTTCCATACAAGGTTTTGTTTTTTTTTATAAAACAGTGAGTTCCATTTTGTTATCAGTAATTAACCATAATCACTTGTGTCGTATATTCCAGTTCCTTGTTTAAGTTTTAGAAATTCAAATAACACACAGATTTTCACCCAGAATTTCATGGACACTAAATAAATAAAACCAATCCTTACACATCACAGCAATCCTCAATACTAAACCAACACATCTAAAACTACAGCTCAACACTAACCACATGCAAAACAACAGGACAACCTAATACATCTAGTATTAAAGTTCAAAATGGCATAGCAAAACATGCAATGTGTATTCTAACAATACGTTCGTGCTTGTTACCGGAACACTGTCCGTTATACAAGGGAACCGGTGCAGTTGGCCACAATCTGTCTCCAGTTACGTACGGTAACTATTTGGACCAACACACTAATTAAACGTACGTGTATTGGTAATGGGTGGTTTTTAATGCTATTACATGCATTTTGTAGACGTTTTAGAGGTATTTTGTCTTTACCTACCACGCACATTTATTTATTTATTTATTTATTGACACTTCTGTATAATAACATACGATGGCGGACTTAATGCCGAGTGGCATTCTCTAACAGTCAACCATGGGGTGATGCAGAGATGTGCAACAGTAGGTGTAATAGATAGATATAATGGTATATGTGACAGAAAAATCTATATAAATAAATTTATGATTATGCATAACTGTAAATATATACATATATTATACACACAAACATTTCTGCATTGCCTAAAGAATGACTAGCAGATAATGCTGTTAGCATTAATTCCTATCCATTACGCTTGTTAGCATAAGGATGCAATTGTGTCAAACTTAAATAAATAAACCAAATATTATGAAAAGAAGACGGTATCGGTAGTTGAGTGTCGCGGAGAACCTAACGGGTAACCGGGGTCCGGCTCGACGTGCAGGAGAAGGAACGGGGTGGTTTTTAGTCAGGAAAAGTCTGACACTTCCTCTCGCCCCAGGCAGGAGCAGTCTTTCGATGATTTTTCCCCCTAAAAAAAAAATCGTAGAATTGGGACTGTCAAGAAAGGATTCTTGGGTTCAATTCCTAGAGTAGATAAAGTGAAAATCGAAATTTCACAGTATCATTTTTTTTGAAAAACGTTGCCCCACATGAGAATTTACTCCTGTGTCGTGGGTGCGTTTACAAACATAGGTACAAGTTCACATACACAATGACACCCAGACCCGAAACAACAATTTGTGGATCACACAAATTTCATACCAATGTATTTCATAGTTGTTTTAGAAGTATTTTGTTTTATATTAACAAAGACAAATTACCTACTACGTATGTACATTTCTGTACGGCCTAAAGAATGACTGGCAGATTATGCTGTTAGCATTAAGTCCTATCCATTACGCTTGCTAGCATAATGATGCAATTGTGTAAAACTTAAATAAATAAATCAAATATTCTGAAAAAAAGACCGTAGATTAGATAAAGTGAAAATCGAAATTTCGATATTTTTTTAAAACATACAAGTTCACATACATAATGACACCCAGACCCGAAACACCAATTTGTGGATGTCGTTCCGTGCGGGAATCCAACCCGCGAAACGTTGCACGGCAGCCGGTTGCCCAGCTACCGCACCAACCGTGCAGTCAGGGTTCTTGTAACATAATGGTTGAAAAGTGGGTGCCACGTTGAAAATGTGAATTTCAGCTGACTTCTTTAGATATTGAACAATGTGATGTTTTGAAATACCTATTAGCTTCTGCCCGCAGCTTCGCCCGCGTTCCCTTGGATTAAAAAGCCTGTGTGTTATCCCAAACAATAATCTATCCCTATTCCAGAATTCATCCTGATCCCTTCAGCTGTTTAGACGCGATCGAGTAACAAGCATACACACAAACATTCGCAGTTATAATATTATATAGTAAGATTATCATGAAGGAAGAATCAATAGTTAACAAAAATATACATAACATTACATAACATCACGCCTTTTATCCCCGAAGGGGTAGGCAGAGGTGCACATTATACCACTGTACAATGTAACATCCACTTTTCACTATTTATGTTATGAGTCCCATGTAATAGGGGGTGAGCCTATTGCCATATACCGGGCACAATTCCAGACTCCGTGCTACTATTGAGAATTTTTTTAAAAACCCAGTAATACTTTGCCCGACCCGGGAATCGAACCCGAGACCCCTTGCCCGGCAGTCACACTTGCGACCACTCGGCCAACAATAACAACAAAAATATACACCCATACATTTCACTGAAACTACCTATAAAACTACATACAGAACAGATAAGCGTAAAGTGAATCGCGTCAATAAATCAACGATTCGAACCAATTTTCACCAATCACAGCATAAAACTTAATAAAAAAATTAACAAAAAGCAAACTGACACGTCGCTACCAGATTTATGTATTGTGACGTCATATTACACTCGGTGTCACACGTAACAGGCCACCATAAATATTTATTCGAGTTTTCGTCGACAATCAAAGCGCTGTAAATCACTGGCCGGGAGAGATGTCTTTTTTTATTGTGCTCCCCTATTTTTTCTGTTTTTGCACTGCATCGAACATTTTTCCACTATCTGTGAGCGAGATTTCTGGCTGTAGGATGTAGGTACTTGTATGTGAATTTTTTTGGAGATATTTTCACTGGATATCTTGTTTGTAGGTGTCAGTTAAGTACTGTAGTTAAAACTTGATTAACAGTTTCAAGAGGACATTTTGAACTACCCTTTAGTCACTTGCAGTATTATTAACGTATTTAGTCTCTTTTTATAACCTACATTTCGTCAGAAAACTGTATATTTTTCACTAAAAGACACCTAATAAAAAGAGTTATAACATCAAAACGACAGACAATTTTATAAATTTATTAAAACTACAACCATGATAAACTCATGTACACAAAAGAATGATGAGTAAAAAGTAGTAAACAATCTATCAAAAATAATAACAGTTTACAATCATATTCTACAACACTTTTTCAACAATGAAGACTCTAATAAGTACACAACACAATTCATTACACATAATACACAAAGTCCATTCATCACGATGTCGGAAGCAACAATCTACGGCGATGATAGGTATAATTGATAGCAACAGATTCATCAGCTTTGACGCTATCATCGTGCTTTGACGTCGATATATGCCTCGTGTCCCTACAAATTAACGACACACTGAAACTATAGTGCGAAAATGATCGGTGATGTAGAATGACACAAGTAGTCAATGTAATTATTTATGTACACACATATAAACATTTAGGACGGTTTCCATCGGCAAATTGCTTTGACTACTTTATTTCGAGAGTCTTAACACTGAATACCGACTTCAAAATTTAATTTAAGAACAGGCTGGCGACTACGGATGAAGAAGCAACTAAGTAGAATACACTGAAAATACATACTTTATGGAATATTAGCTTCTGCCTGCGACTTCGTACGTGCGATCCTGAGTTCTCCCGTTTCTGTAGGATTTTCAGGATTTTTTTCTGTCATAAGAACCATCTTCTGACAATAACAAACACAACAAAAAAAATCTGCCAAATCGGTCTAGCCGTTCTCAAGTTATGGCGTGACAACGGGAAACGGTTTTCATTTTTATATGTATATGAGATGTCATCGTTCTTAAGTTATTGAAGTGGGAAATAAAAATTACTTTTTATAGTATATATAAAATACTCACAAAATATACAAACAAGGGTATCTCAGACAGTCAACAAATGGTTATACAGTGCCGTTCAAATAAAATGGTACACAAATGTAAACAGATTAGGATTCGTTCACCTTTGTTTGACCAACAGACCCCTGTTTAGCTACCTATTGACTTACGGGACTGAAATCCATTAAAAACATTCAATATCCATAATTTAAAAAAACAAATAATAGCCTTTTATTTCTCCAATATTCATAAAACAAAAATAAAGTTGATATTTTTGCCGCCGCAGATAATCTGGCAGCCATTTTGTTTCGGAGTCGTGTCCGATATGTGATCAGCAATTGGCCGCCAGTGTACTGAGCCGTAATCAACGTTCGTGCCATTTATTCGATAACGATATTTCGCTTTTTTCGGACCAAAAGGAAAAGTTATGGTTTTAGCCTTTTGCACGGATAAAAATACAGAGTAAATGGTTTTCATTTTACTGTTCAAAGCAAAAACAGAGATGTGTGAGAAATGGGACGTACGTATTATTAACTAGCTACTTCCACGCGGTTTCACACGCTCTGCCCAGCTCCTATTGCTTGTAACGTGATGTTTTATAGCCTATAGCCATCCTCGATAAATGCGCTATCCATCACAAAAAGAATTATTCAAATCAGACTTGTAGTGACGGAGATTACGCGTTCAAACAAACAAGCAGAAAAACAAACTCTTCCGCTTTATATAATAGTATAGTATAAGATTAAAGCTAAGCTAAAATTAAGATCTAAATGAAATTTTAATTTGTAATAATGAAAACATAATCTGGTTACTGTTATGTTGTTTCTCTTCTATTGTGTTGAGATAATCTACCCTCCACGTCTCTCTGTCAACTAATTTCAAATCACAACCGGCACTCATAACTGCACGTTGATACATTTTAATTATTGAAAAAGGTGGTGCAATTTGTTCCCAATGTCTTGGAAAATATACAAATCTTAATGGTATTTCAACAAATGTCGTGGTGGCCCGGAGAGACGCCCACTAGTCATACATGAGGATGAGGGTTCGAAACTTACCAACGGCAAGTACCAAGGTGACTTTTTTCTAGTCCTATATACTTTCTAAGATTATTTAGACACCACTGACAAACGGTGAAGGAAAACATCGTGAGGAAACTTGAGCTTATAATTTCTAATCATAAGTTTGTAATCGCCAACCCACATTAAGCAAGCATGGTGATTAACGCTCAAACCTTCTCTGTGTGAGAAGAGGCTTTACTCAGCAGTGGGCATTTATAGGCTGTTGATGATGGTCTTTAACCCATATTTTGTCCATGTCAAAGTGCAGCATCAATCTACCATCAAGTAGTCCTCCTCGTTAATAATCACGATAGAATATTACTAAACATACATAACATAACATCACGCCTTTTATCCCCGAAGGGGTAGACAGAGGTGCACATTATGCCACTGTACAATGTAACACCCACTTTTCTCTATTTATGTTATGAGTCCCATGTAATAGGGGGTGATCTTATTGCCATATACCGGGCACAATTCCAGTCTCCGTGCTACTACTGAGATTTTTTTAAAAACCCAGTAATACTTTGCCCGACGCGGGAATCGAACCCGAGACCCCTTGCCCGGCAGTCGCACTTGCGACCACTCGGCCAACGAGGCAGTCTATTACTAAACATCAAACTGCATAATGTATAGACATTGTAGAAACATTGTAGAACATACTTTTTTTAAAAAGAGTAACGAATGGAGTTTCTTGCTCGTTCTTCTCCATTCGAATCTACTTTTTGGAATGAGCACCTAGCTTCACCTAGTTTCACTGACGGACTGACTGACAGACTATTATTTATTTTGTATTTGTTGACGTTTCAAAAGCACCAAACTATGGTTTAATTGAAATAAATGCTTTGACTTTGACTATACTTTCATTAGAATTGTACGTTCATAATGACATCTCTCTTGATAAATAAACCTCTCATTTACGTCTAGAATAGTGAAATAGTTCCAATTAGGCTTTAGTTGCACTAATTAATTTAGCTAATTTCATTTATAAGTAGCGACTGTTTTTCAATTAGATACTCGTTTTGTGAATTATACTTTGTTAATTTTGACTTTTTGTGACTTGTTCAAGTAATTATTGTTAAGTAGATAAGTTTTCGTTTGCAATTTAATTTTAAATGTTGGAAAATTAATGTTGTTGTTGTGGATATTTTTGCTGTATTGTCTTTGCGAAATTTATTGTTATAATATTTGAGTATTTGCAGTTTATATATAGCATTTGTAATCAACAAAAACAAGGAGCCGCCTTAAATATCCAGCTTAGGAAAATAGATCATGATTTGTAACTAATATTTTCCTACACGGCTCACAAGAGCAAATATTGATATACCTCAAGGACAAAATAAATATTTTGTGTACTTTAAAACTACTGCAAATATTTGCAACACAAACTAAGTTTAGGATTTGTGTCAATTCGCGCAACCAGTATACTCGCGTAGTCCATAGCTTCAGGCAACAGAGGCAAGACTTGGCAATATACTAAGTTACATGCAATAGTATTAAAACTTACACCCATGTTGGACTTATAACGATGTTGGTAAAGTTTCTGTTTTCTTAAATTCTTTACTTGATATAAACAGATTCTTATAGGAAATTGAAGAAGTAGTAAGTTATTTGATAAGGAAAGACATTAATGAAGTTGTTGGAGTTCAGTCGTGTAGTGTTCATTGAGGGCCGAAAACATGATACGGGGCTGCGGAAGACTAAACGGGTTGCCGGGGCTCTGGCTCAAAGTGTAGAAGTAGGAACGGGGTGGTTTTTAGTCGGTAAGAGTGACACGCGTCACCCGGGCGGGATCAGCCATTGGATGATTTCCCCCCGTAAAAAAAGGGCCGAAAACGTACAAATGTCGCGGAGAACCTAACGGGTAACCGGGGCTCCGGCACGACGCGCATGAGAAGGAACGGGGTGGTTTTTAGTCAGTAAGAGTCTGTCACTCCCTTCCGCCTCACCCAAGTGGGAGCAGTCATTCGATGATTTTCCCCCCTTAAAAAAAACATATACAAATATAAATAATTTTTTCATCACCAAAGAGGCTTAGCCCGTGTCGAAAATGAGATAGAACCACTGCTGAACGATCTGGACATATTTTAATTATACCTCTCCAATGATATGTGAACTAAACTCTGCAACCTTTAAATTTTCATATGCAACAACCCAATCACTCACCGCAAGAAAAAAATATGAATGAAAGAAGAAAAGGCAACATTTAACTTTATTATCTTAAAAACATACTTTAAACAAGCTTACAAGGTAAACTAAGATAATTTTTATAAAAAAAACAACTCTGATTCGAAAATTAGATTCACAATAGTGTCGCAGACATTCGCAGCAATGTAAAGGGAAAAATAATTCTAGCAATTCTACAAGAAATATGACTGCACGTGTGTTAGCGGGAACGTGGCACATTGACTAATTAGATCATAAATACTGTAGCCTTCAAACAACCTAGTGTTTTCTTCTTTAACATGAAATTACAAGGTGTTTCGTATTTTTCCTTGTAAACCTTGCAAACTTTTTAAGGGCGTTTGCAAACTAAGTTTTGGTTATTACAATATTTTTGTCACTGGTTTTATAAAGTTTGGAGCGAATGAGCAAACAGATAACCTCGTGGTAAGCAATCCGCGTCGATCATAGACAGTGAACAATCGCAACATCAGAGAAGGTATGGTTCATCATCAGGATTGTTGTCAGTATCTGGCTTTCTCTTGGTTAAATATTTACTTCAGGTTCTTTGCTTCTTGGGCTTTTTTCAAAGGTAAAGGTCAGCACTAAGCAAGAGCGGTGGAACTAGACAGAAATAATTTCGTAAATCTAATCAAAATGAATCCCGATTCGGAGTCGCGGAGAACCTAACGGGTTACCGGGGCTCCGGCTCGACGTGCAGGAGAAGGAACGGGGTGGTTTTTAGTCAGTAAGAGTCTGACACTCCTTCCCGCCTCACCCAGGCGGGAGCAGTGATTCGATGATTTCCCCCCTTAAAAAAAATCAAAATGAAATCATCATTATAGACAAACGCTTTATTGGTTCAACTGAACTGTACAGTTTTATTACATAAATACAACGGTTAAAATTTTCCCGGAAGGAGTAACTTTAGAGGAAAACAAACGTGATATTTTGGAACTTCGGAAATTCTGTTTTTACCTCTTGTGACTGAAGCACGTAAAACCATCGGTCCCGATTGTCATATAAAAATCTATGGCGGTTGTTAAGGGAAGTCAAAAGCAGCAATTTAATGATGCTTTGAGACTCAAGAGTCTGACTGAAGATTTTCGCGTTCTTAGTGATTTGGAACGTTTAATGGTTATCATTTGGAAACGAAACATGTGCCTATATTTGGTTAGATAAAGATTTTGAGTAGAGGAGTTCAAAATAATATATCTTATAAATCTATGTAAAACTATTTAGGCTATGATGTAACATATGTTTTTTTTTTTTTTTGATTGACTGCACGGTTTTTGCTGTGGTTGGGCAACCGGCTGCCGTGCAACGTGTCGCGGGTTCGATTCCCGCACGGAATAACTCTTTGTGTGATCCACAAATTGTTGTTTCGGGTCTGCGTGTCATTTCATTGTGTATGTGAACTTGTATGTTTGTAAACGCACCCACGACACAGGAGATAATCCTAGTGTGGGGCAAAGTTTTTTTTTAAATAAAAAAAGCAAATCAAACCAAATTAAAATCATTTATTCATTTGCGAACATGGGTAGAAAAGAAAAAGATCTTATACAAAATAGTGTCCATTAACCATATTCTACCTTAAAGGCATGCAAATTTAAAAGAAAGATACAAAAACACATATTAGGCATCAATAAACTAGTATTTTACAAATGAGGTAACATTATATACCTAAGCTTATCCTGTAAATATTCGGTGACAGAGTAATATGCTTTTTCCAGTAACAGAGTTTTAACATTGTTTTTAAATATATTTTCATCATTTATGCCCAGAAATGAATTTGGTAAATGATTATAAATATGCGTGGAGCCATACGTAATATACTTTTATATTTAATAATGTTGCATTCTTTTCTATTCTTTTCTATTTCATAGCACTCTTTTCTGTTTTTAAATAAAATAAATAACAACTTTTATCTTACATTGGTTTAAAACTTGTATGTAACAATCAACTGCCATACCCAATGCGGGTGTGTAAATGGCCTAATCATAATAACATATTCATAAAATTATGAGTAAATGTAAATGTTAGGAAATGGTGAGGTGAGGTGTTCTAGTAATTATAGTTTTGGTCTAGGTCACAACATAAATGAATAAGTGTTGTTTTCATTAGAAACTGTTCTAGGTTTTCCAGTTACCGAGTATTTGAGTCATATAGGTACTAACGACACACATTACCTATTATTATTATACATTATTATTACCTATTATATATATTAATATTACCTATACTCAAGGTTAAATTAAACTTTTCAAAAATAAAAAAGTAGGTTTAAACCAGTATATGTAAATATGAGTCACCTGTAATAGGAAAATCAATATCAAACTCTATTATAATTATTATCGACTAACTTCTGCTAGCGGCTTCGCCCGCTTTATCGTGGGATAAAAAGTAGCCTTTGCCATATTTCGGACCATAATTTAGAGTGAGAGAGCAATGGTTCGGTACGAATGGGCCGGCTCGAGCAGAGTCATATCACGGCCTCACAGAATAGCGACGTGAAGCAACGCTTGCGTTGTGTTTCGTCGTGTGAGTGAGGTTACCGGAGGCCCAATTACCCTCCCCTTCCCCAATCTCCCTGATCCCTTAGTCAACAACAATCCTAAAACTCCTAATCCCCAAAATGCCGGTAACGCACTTGTATCGCCTCTGACGTTCCAGGTGTCCATGGGCGACGCCAATTGTTTACCATCAGGTGATCCGTTTGCTCGATTGCCGGCTTAAAAGCGTACGGTGCGTCGCGTTCCGCGCACGCTTCAAAGAGCCATCAGACCACCACAGATGGGGCCCAACAAGGCCGATGCCGATTCGGAGTCGAGAAGAGGCTAACGGGTAACCGGGGCTCCGGCTCAACGTGCACGAGAAGGAACGTGGTGGTTTTTAGTCAGTAAGATTCTGACACTCCCTCCCACCTCACTCAGGTGGGAGCAGTCATTCGATGATTTTCCCCCCTCCAAATTTCATCCCTATCACTTCAGCCGTTTTCACGTGAAGGAGTAGCAAACAAACAAACAAATATACAAACTTGTGTGTGACTCCGTTTTTTGGTCCTAAGGTATTTATTTTAAGTACTATTATTATCAGGTACTTTAGGAATCTATATCTAAGTACTAAACTTCGAACCACAAGTCGAGGACCACAATCGGAGATCGGTAATTTGGCGAAGTGTTAATAGACCAATTACTGGCCGGCAGCCGGGACGGCATTAATCTAATAACTCACGGATACGAACCGTGCCGCATAATCTGGGGAGCATCGCTTCTCGAATATTCCATCCAACTATTTTGTGATTAGACCGATGTTTGAATGTTTGTGTACATATTTTGAATGTCTTATTTTTGTATTCAATATCTTTCATTTTAAAACTATTGTTTATTAAGTTTTTTTATAATGATCTATTTAACTGTTTGATATCCCTAAAGACAAAAAAGTGGTATTGTTTGTGATTTTGTAATTTGTGAGTAAAAATTCTTGAATGTTACAAAATTAGGGAAGTAGTCGAAGATTTTTGTCCCAATTAAATTGCTATTATTAATTAGCTTCTGCCTTCTTCTTCTTCTTCAAGATGTAAAAATGTGTTTGCCTGTGTTTTACGTACGTCGTAATGGAGCGTTTCTCGTGGCACAAATTTATGTTGAAATATTACATATTATAATAAAATATTACGTAAAATTAGGGCACTTTATATATTTCAATAAAACAATGACTATGTAAATGTAATTTAAGTAATAGGCTTTTATATAAGACAAGTGTTTTTTGCCATCTTTTATGAGATAATAGCCGGTTTTCTTTACATCCATTATTTACTTCAAAACCGAGACTATAAGAACCTTCTTATTTAAATTACAATTTCCATTGAAGACTAGTATAATAGATGGAGTTAAGCAAATATTGTTCAAAGCCATCAAAACATTGAATTTTGCTCCACTAGTGTTGATTTAACCGAGATGGAAACGATTTTGCAGTTAATTTCACTATTGTTATAGAATAGACAGGATACTTGTACTTTAGAGAATATATGGAGTTTTCAGAAGAGTTATCTATCCCGAAGGAGTAGGCAGAGGTGCACATTACGGCACTTAATGCCACTGTACATACAATGTAACTCCCACTTTTCACTATTTGTGTTATCAGGCCCATGTAATAGGGGGTGAGCCTATTGCCATATTCTCTCTTCAATTTCAAACTCCGTGCTAATATTACCTACTTATATTTACTACTCACAAGTACTTATGTATTTATTACTTTAATATATGTACGCAGAAGTAAATAGATTTACAACTAATATAAATAGATGCATCGCCTTGTAAGAGGGCAGATGCTAGTTATTCATTATTAACATAATAACGTAACCGTTATAAGACCCTTCTACCGTAGTTATTGACATACACCGGGAACAATTCGCAATTTTGTGGTATAACTGATATTTTTTGCCATTTCGAAAAAGCCTATTAATACTATTCTCAATGTAGATGTTGTAGTAATATTTTTAGGTATGTGAGAGCCATGCTACGGTCCGAATGGGACGGTCTAATTACCCCCCCTCACCCGTCCCCCCAATCCCTGAATCCCCAACAATCCTCAAATTCTTAATCCCCCAATAAAGCACTTATAATGTCTCTGGTATCCGGGTGTCCATGGGCGACGCCGATTGCTTACCACCGGGCAATCCATTTGCTCATTTACCGGCTTATCCCATGAAAAAGTAAGAGAATAGTTATATATTCATACATATTATGTAAAAACATCACCACGACACATGAAAATTACGAGTAACTACGACAATACTAAAATTAAAATCATTCCACGTTAGAAGAAATTTCCAAATTAATTTTGTACTGTAATTAATTAGCTAATTACTCAAGGAAAGTTTTAATTAATATCTAATTTTACAGACAATATTTATTGTCTACTAATAAAGTCTGAGAAAAAGTTTTCATACATTTAAAATTTAAATTTCTGTCTTGAACAATAAATTAATTAATTCTAAGTCTCCTTAAATGTCTTCAAATAATTAAATTTAGTTGTTCGCTGGAATTAAGTAAGACTCAAACTAGTCTGGATTTATGGATTGAGGAATGCTTTAGAACCAAGGATACTAGGGGGTAAATTGTACCCGAGTGTACGGCGCGGCGCGTACCGCGCGCGCCTCAAAGAGCCATCAGACCACCACGGATGGGGCCCAATAGGGCTCATGCCGATACGGAACCGGGTGGTTTTTAGTCAGTAAGAGTCTGACACTCCAGGCGGGAGAAGACATACGATGATTTCCCCCCCTTTAAAAAAGGGGGGACAAAATGTCGTACGACCCGTGTCGCCGGCGACGTCGGATCAAGTAGCGCGACATTGGCTGGCTTTGCTCGACATGTCGCTGATACATGTCGTAGGATATATGCTCCCTTTAACATGGACTTGAAATCCTCAGCTTTAACATGGACGGTAAAATATTTATCGTCATATTTGTAGTACTTTATGAAGCTATCGCAAAATCCTAAAAGGCCTGCAAGGTGCTTTGGATTTATGAGATTTATACAACTTACACAAAACATTTCAATTAAAACAAAATATATCTAACTCATTATTATGCTGACAATATTTTAACACGAATCTATTATGTCCGATTGAAATTCGAATCTATTCCGTCTTTGCTCAGAATTCATTGCTGCAACTATACAAAGAGACTTGATGAATCAAATCAAATCAAATCAAATCAAATTTATTCGCAAAAACATGTGTATACATACACACACACGCAGGTGCATGTATGTAGGATGATAAAAAATAGAACAGTTGCACTTAATACATGTTTACCACTTGTCATGGCATGCAAATTTTTTTGTAAGTAATAATCATATTATCAGCGTTAAATATTTATAAATGTCAAATAAAATTGTATGTAGGTAGGTATGTCAAAATTAAAATTATAGATACAGTTATGTCATAATTAAATTCGTACAATATGTCACACTCATAGTAAGAATCACATAACCAATGAAACAATCACAAAATAAAATAATCATAATTTATAAAATAATAGCCATGTCTTACTTCAATCAAATAACTGTGTCATTTAAGAATTCGGTGACACTATAGTAGACCTTCTGTAATAAAAAAAGTCTAAGCTTTCGCTTGATATGGTTGGCACCTAGTTCTCTCCATGATTTGGCAATTTGTTAAATATTAGGTGCCATGCAAAATACATTTCTGCGCATAAGCGCGGTCTTACAAGGATGAAGACAAAGTTTTGTGTAATCACGCCTGTTGCGCTGAGTTTTATCCTCAAGACGCGGAAATAAATGAGAATTATACACAACAAATAAAACTATTTCGAGAATGTATAACGATGGCATTGTGAGAATCCTACACTGTTCAAAGTATGGCCTGCAACTATCAGTAACTTTAAGTGTAAACATTGATCTCAGACATCTTTTCTGTGCCCTAAAAATGGTTGCCCATTCCACTGAATTGCCCCAAAAAATGATCCCGTAACGGAGAATAGATTCAGCTAATCCGTAGTACGCAATTAATAACGTGTTTATATGTATTGTTTGAGACAATCTGTGTAAAGCATATGCTCTATTACTTAATTGTTTCGCAAGTTTTTCTATATGAGCTTTCCAGTTCAGATTTTGGTCTATTGTTAAACCCAAAAATTTTGTTGATGTTACTGATTCAATAGTATTATTTCTATATGTAATGTCCGAACTAATTGATGCATTCGGTCTTGTACTATAGTGCATGATAACAGTTTTACTCAGATTAATTTTTAGGTTATTATTGTTTAACCAGTCTATGGCATTAATTAAACTACTATTTATGTCATTGTTGTATTCTTCTCTTATTCTACATGGTATGGTTATAGTGCTATCATCCGCGAAAAGTGACATGGTATGTTCTATACTTTTCGGAAAGTCATTTATATATATCGTAAATAAAAGGGGGCCTAAAACACTTCCCTGTGGAACGCCATATGTCACTTGACGTTCATGTGATGTATATATTTCCTCTCGTTTAGTTTTACTATTGAGTCTACTGATTTCTGTAACTTGCCTTCTATTTGATAAATAAGATTTTAAAAGATTTTGTATATTTCCTCGTACCCCATAATTTTCCATTTTTTTTAGTAGGGTATTATGATGCACATAGTCAAAGGCTTGGGTCATATCACAGAAAATCGAACATACTGGATTTTTTTTATCTACATTGACCATCACTTTATAAAGAAAGTCATAGATGCCATGTTTATACTTTTATTTGCCCTGAAACCTTTTTGTTCGTCACAAAATAACTTATGTTTTTCAAAATATGTATTTAACTCTTTGTATATGTATTTTTCAAATATTTTAGAAATAATTGGTATCAGCGAAATTGGTCTATAATTTTCCATTAGTTCCCTATTTTGTTTTTTAAATAATGGCTTTATTATAGATTTCTTTAAGGCGGCTGGAAATATACCTTTACTAATGCTTAGGTTTATTATATGACTTAAAGGTTGGCATACTTCGTATGATACTTCTTTAATAATCTTAGTATTAAAACCATCGCATCCTACGCTGTTAGTATTTTTCAAAGATTTAATAATTTTTACTATGTCTTGTGGCACACTCGGAGCCATAAACATTGAGTCCTTTTTACTTGTAATATATTTACAAATTCCAGTGCAATGCAAGTGGGATGGTTGGATTTTATCAACAAAATAGTTATTAAATAAGTTACTTATTTCGCTAGGATTTGTTATGCATTTATGTTCAAGACGGATTTTGTTTATGTTATGTTTAGGTATATTGAATTTTGTACTATTAATTATTTGCCAGGAAGTTTTTGTTTTGTTCAATGATGTTTTTATTTTATAAGTATTTTGTGCAAATTTTGTCTTATTAACAATTGTTCTGAACAGTTTAGAATATTTTTTTAACTCGTTTCTATTCTGAATGGTCGGTTTTACTCGGTACTTCCACAGCAGTGTTCGTTTCTTTTTACTACAAAGCTTTATCCCACGTGATATCCATTTCTGTTTTTTATGTACATTTATTGATACCAAAGACTCAGGAAAACATTGATTATAAAAGAACGAAAATATTTCACTGAAGGTATTGTATGCTTCATTGGGGTCATTGGATTGATAAATATCTGTGAAGTGTAGACTTTTAATATAGGACTTAAACTTTTTTAAATTATCTGCACTATAGTTTCTTTTAATTGTACGCCATCGATCAATAGAACAAGCTACATCCACTGGACATTTAAGGATTTGCGCCGTATGATCAGACAGTGCAAGCTCCAATACTGAAGCCCTACAAGACTTTAAGTTATGGGCGAAATTATCAATACAAGTCTGACTCTTCAGACGAGTCGGCTGTTTTAACGCTAAAGTTAAGTTATAATTCAGTAATAGGCATTCAAAATCAATAGTTTGCTTGTTTTTCGCAAGTACATTAATATTAAAATCACCTGCAATAATCACATGTTTAAAAGATTTTTTATAAAAGATATTCACTAATGTCTCTAATTTTTCCATACAAACGTTAAAGTTATTTAACTTTGGCACCCTGTATACACACACTATGACGGTATTATGATTGATTAGTTCCACAGCACAACATTCAAATACACCGGTTGTGGATATCTGTGACACTTTTGTTATTTCCTTGCATTGGTGTCTCTTTTCTACGAGTATGCATGCACCACCTCTCTTACTTTCTTTGCGACTATAACATGCAGCTAGGTAGTAGTTAGGGACGTCGATATGATTAACGTGGTCCTCCACAACAAAGTGCTCAGTCAAGCAAAGGACGTCTACTTTCGTATTTCGCTCTTTTAGTTCTTGTAGGCATACAGACAAGCTATCAGCTTTTGATAGTAATCCGGCAATATTTTGGTGCATTATTTATATAGTTATTCACGAAAAAAGTGCAATCGATCACACCTTGACTCTCTTGGTTGTTTGAGCATTGATCATTCGAAGATGCTGTCAATTCTTCCGATATTCCTGTTATGAAGTCAATAACGTCTTTAAATATGATTGACATACCATAATTGTTAACTGTTCCATTAGTTTTGTGAAACATTTCACCCCATCGAAGATTTTTGTTGGTGTCCAGGAAGTATGCATACTCGTACTGCAGTACGTCCAAGTACAATTTATTATTGAAGTTCTGTACTCGCCAGTTATACATACTACCTATATGCGAGCCGCATTTGTATGTCGGTGCGCATATAATTATGTTTGTGAATTTCTGTCTTTGTAAAGTCTGTTTCAATTTTGATATAATATAAATGTAATCTTTAGTTGTATTAAAATCTTCTTCGCCTATCATTAATACACAGAAGTCGTTCATTGTCATTCCATGTAATTTAATTTCAATGTTTTTTATTAGTTGTTCAGTATTAGAGTTTGGTAACAAGTAATGACATAATTTATATTTGTCAGGGAAGGTATTTTCGGCTATAGTTAATATTTTATTTTTCTTGTTACTGCTCACTATATGTATTGTATTTAATTTCTTGGTGAGCTTGTTTTGCGTTTGTGTTACGGGATAGGTCTTACGAAGATGATCAGTGGCTGTGTGCTTTGAGTTTGCGTCATCACAACTTTCGGTTAGAACTGGTGACATTGGATACATTGTGGTTTGTGTATTGGCACTTTTCATTTTTCCCTTTTTTGTTTTAGTTTGGACAGGTTTATTTGGAGTATTTTTCTTTCTGGGACTGCATGATATTGTATTGTAAAACTTATTCTTTCTTAGTAGTTCATCATTAGTTTGTTTGAGACTACTATTTTCTAAAGATAATGATTCAATTTCTAAGTGGGCACTTTTAAGTTCCTGCTCAAGGTTTTGAATTCGTTGTTTTAATTGTGTAATTTGTTCATTATCGGCGTCAACGGATAGGTCAGGCATACTTCCCATGCTATTATCGTCGTTGTGTGTACTCGTCGAAAACTGGCTGCTATTTATTAAGTTCGAGTCGGAATTTGTTCGCCTTCGTCGCAGTGTAATGTTTTCAAAGAAGCTCATCATTGCTAGATAATATTTATTCAATGTTAGAAATCAAGAACACATGCGCCAAAAAGAATTTCATTTAGTGGGGCGCGAACCGGAGCGCACGGTATCGCCAGTCTAATGCACATTCACATCGGCCGAACGTGCTGTGTGTTAACTTGTGAAATTAAAGGGTCTGTTTCTATTTTATTTCGTTTTGTATTAACATGACGTATTGCTGAGCCGATATTTAAAAAACAGCCGTTTGAAATTTTTCACATAACATTCTATTTAAAGGATTTTTCCACATATTTACATAGTCTTAAGTATAGTTAACAACTTTTTAGTATTTTGATTAAGTTTTTTCACACTACGTAGTCCTTTTAAGCACTTAAATATCTTCTTCACTTTGTTTCATTTTATCACGTACGAAAATTTATTTAATAGTTAAGTAACACTACTGATAACATTGTCACAGGATTTCCACACGGTAGACTTCACAATCATTACACAGTTTATGAATTTAAAACGATTAAACTATTTTTAAAGAAATAAACAAAAACTCATATAAAAATCCACAGTGTTTATGTTACAGCGCCCTCTGGCGGCTGTGACATAAACATGAGAATACTAAAAAAAAATTTGATTAATAGAATACTGAAACATTAATTTTAATTTTCACCCTGTCAGATAAATACCAAAAATAATTTTATCCATTGTATTTATTTCTTCAAATTGAAACCTAATCAAATGAACTGAAAACGCATTGGTCTAATTCTATCATTGTTAAATTATCAAAATATAAAAACACGCTATATAAACCACTCTATCATGGTCTCGTTTTATATGATCTTTCTGTACATTTAACGGTCAGTTTATACTGGCTAAATATAGCTAGATTTGTAGACGTTAGTAAGAGTTCAGTAACCCTTTGACATTTCGATAGTACGTACGTAATTTAAAAATAACATTAATATATTGGCCATTGAAAGGTTAAAAATGTATAATTTTGTTAGAAGCCATATTTGAAACTTTTTTCAGACAGGCTTGACTTGCGAACAATTGTGTCGTCGTCGCGACGGGGTCATAGGTTCGAGTATCGTTCTTGACCTATTGCGGTTACAGTTTACTTTGAAAAAGTAATTATTTAACTTACTAGAATAGTTATGGATGTACAATTATCTTAGTAATATTATAAATGCGAAAGGCTGTGAGTATTTGTGTATGTTACTTACTTAATTCTAAGTACGGAAGAGCCATGCTTCGACACCAATGGACCGGCTCGATCGGAGTGATACCACGGCCTCACAGAAAACCGACGTGGAGCAACGCTTGCGTTATGTTTCGTCGTGTGAGTGATGTTAGATTGACGTTTCAAAAGTACCAAATTATGGTTTAATTGAAATAAATGCTTTTGAGTTTGAGTTTGAGTTACCGGAGGCCCAAGTACACCCCTCCACTTAGGCTCCATACTCCATACTCATTGATAATTTGAAATTGTAGTTTGCCGAACTCAAAATTAAAATCTAAAGTCTGTACCAAATAACTGATTTAAGATTTTGTCACATATTGTATGGAAAACACATGAAATTATCTATCAGCTATATTAAAAAAAGAGTGTGTAGTGGTGGTGGCTCGGAGGTTTACGACGCCCGCTTCTCATACATGAGAGTGGATTCGAAACCAACGGCAAGTACCAATGTGACTTTTTCTGAGTTATATGTACTTTCTAAGATTATTTAGACACCACTGACAAACGGTGAAAGAAGACATCGTGAGGAAACCTGGGCTTATAATTTCTATTTATAAGTTTAAAATCGTCAACCCGCATTGAGCAACGGTGGTGATTAATGCTTAAACCTTCTCCGTATGAGAATAGGCTTTACTCAGCAGTGGACATTATTAGTTGTTAGGTGTGTGATGTGTATTGTACTTACTATAAAACTCGTTGTTTTTTCCGACCAAAATCATCTATCTATACATATAATAAAATCGTAAGAAAGTCAAAACAGTACTTACATAGAATATTTTTTTAAAGAATACTTGGGCCGTGATCCACAGTCTATATCCAAATAGCTTCACTTTTAAATTTCTATTGCTGACGATCAAAAGTGCCTTCCTGGTCTAATTGAAATAAATGATTTTGATTTTTGACTGACTTTTTTTACTAACAAAAACTTAATCAGACATCCTATAACAGTCTTTAAAACCATTAAAGTTACTGAACAATTAATACACGAACAGTAATCGTATAAATAAATCAAAGTAACTAAACGTAGGTGCATCGGTATGTTGCGAGTTTGATAAATTCCGCAATTAATCTGAAATGCAATGTGCTCGGCAGAGTTATTGGTACAATACTATTACGTAGCAGGTATAAACTGCTTCTATATTGTTTAGGGTGCACAATTTATGTACGTGTTTCGTTCATTTGTGACTGGTTTCAGTATCTATTTTTCAGTAGCCGTGTGGTGACGATCATCAGCATCAGCAGCCTGAAGACGTCCACTGTTGAACAACGAAGTTTAAGTGTGGGAGAGCCATGCTTCAGCACGAATGGGCCGGCTCGACCGGAGTGATACCACGGCCCCACAGAAAACCGACGTGAAGCAACGCTTGCATTGTGTTTCGTCGTGTGAGTGAGGTTACCGGAGGCCTAATTACCCTCCCCTTCCCCAATCTCCCCAATCCTTGAATCCCCAACGATCCTCAAACTCCTAATCCCCAAAAAGCCGGTAACGCACTTCTAACGCCTTTGGCGTTCCAGATATCTATGGGCGACGCCGATTGCTTACCATCAGGTGATCCGTCTGCTCGTTTACCGGCTTATGCCATAAAAAATAAGGCTTTCCCTTAATCCTCCACGTCAAAAGACAACTCGTCACTCGCACCCATTGGCTACCCACGACACTGACGATGTCGTCGGTGAACCTAGTCACAATAGAATAATATGTTTCTCATCACCGCTATTCTTTTCGTGATTGTACTTTGTCCAAAGTGTCAACTAAAGGGCTTATTTTAACGAAGACCAAGCAGCAGCGGTCTTTGGCAAACCTGAACTTTTCAAAGTATGGTCTTTAATCCTACAGTCAACCATAAATATTGCTATAATCCTTTTTATGTAGTGGAGACCCATAGTCCAGCAGGCGAGATGGTGGACTAAACGTCGACATAATTATCAAGTATAACAAAATGTACCGTCACTGGCTGCGAATGTTTAGGTACTTTTGATGACTTAAAAAATAACCGGCGAAATTTGAGTATATACATGCTTCCCCTTAAGAAAAAACACATATGTACATGATAGCTACTTAATATACTTAGAAGCAAAATCTGGTTGAGAAAAATCTCTGTACTCATTTTCAAAGTCATCACTCATTCTTAACGGTCGCGCTTGACGTTTATAGGTTTAAGCCCGATTACTTTGGCATCAAGGTCCTTGAATATTCTCTTAGAACAGATTTACTTAGACTAACACATATATAGTTAAAATTTATTGGAAATTACGTAGATAGCGCACCGATCGAGCACTAAATCATTGTATCCTTAGGCGCTTTACGCTATTAGGGTTCCTTTCTAGTAAAAGCTAAGCGTAAAGTAGGATAATGTACTGCTATATTTCATAAGAAGTATTTGTTAAGCCTGTGCTAACCAAGTTACGTCAAGGTAATAATGTATAACGCCTTAGTTTTATGACTGTAATGTTATATTATTTAATTGAAATAAATAAATAAATAATAATAAATAATTGTTATGGACGAAGATATCGTCGCAAGTAATTCAAACACCAATGCATTTTTGAAATGGAAATGGTACTCTTTTCCAATAATATCTCAATAGACAGTACAGTGGTTACTTCCTAAACATATGTGAAACAGGTAAAACAAGTAAATAAGCGCTGTCTGTATAGAGCATACTAAGGTATTGCATCTCAATAACAGAAAATATATGAGTGCTTGACATAAAGCTTTTAGTGAAAATTAATTTTAAGTGAAATAGATAAGTATCAATTTGCAATAGATAAAACTGTAGTTAAATTGAATAGAAGCATTTTCTTTACTCCCTCTTCACATGTACGCGTTTATACTTGATAGAAATGAAACAAAAACATATTGTTTTGACAACGATTTATAGTTAAAAGCTTTCTATTCGATATTAGCACTCAATTTGAAGAAAAGTGCTTGAATAGTTTTTGTTTGAATAACCATCTAAACTAAAGACAATATTGTTTGATTATGCTTCTGAATAACGTTGAGTGTTTCGAGAGAATTCGGTTTTTAACAGGTGACAGTTGATTGAAAGAAAAATAAGAAACATGTTTTTTATTTGAAGAAATAATTATGCTGTGACATGTCGTAGAGTTCATACTTTCTATTAAAGGTATTATTCGTCAAAAAATAAATACAAAATCACTGAGATATGTTGTTAGTCATTCTTTAAAAAAAATGGAGTCAACCTGAACTAAAAATCGAACGGTGGATCGAACTAATCAACACATTTATAGAAAAAATATTAAGTTCAAAAATATTCAGTATCTTCACTACATTATAGAAAATACGCTGAAGTCTATCACTTCAATTTTCCACTGGCTGCCTAAAAACCTAATCACATTAAACGCAATATAAATAAAAAAGTAAGAAAAAAAAAACAAAGGAGGTTTCATCAAAGCTCTCTAATATAAAAGATATACATATTTTTATTTTTTCGTTCCCTAAAATGCTTGTATTATCGTAACATATTACCCATGGGAGCAAATTTGAGACATTTTTGGTCAAAGACTTTAGATCCCGGGCCTAAATAAAGGTCGCAACTTACGTTTTCAGCAAAAAATTCAAAGTTTCAGCCCATCTAAAATGATATTTGCGCCTTCGCAATTTGAAAAAGTCGAAGTAAGTAGAAAATTTGTTTCCAAAATAATTGAATTAGTTTAAAATTCTATTATGAATTCAAACATGAGTAGTTTGGGTTTATTATTAACTTACTTTCGAAACTTACCAACGGCAAGTACCAATGTGACTTTTACCGAGTTATATGTACTTTCTAAGATTCTCTAGACACCACTGACAAACGGTGAAGGAAAACATCGTGAGAAAAACCTGGACTTATAATTTCTAATTATAAGTTTGAAACCACCAACCCGCATTGAGCAAGGGTTGTGATTAATGCTAAAACCTTCTCCGTGTGAGAAGAGGTGATGTATGATGTGTATTAACTTACTATAAAACTCGTTTTTTCCGACCAAAATCATCTATCTATAAATACAATAAAATCGCAAGAAAGTCAAAACTGTACATAGAATATTTTTTTAAAAGAATACTTGGGCCGTGATCCACAATCAATATCGAAGTCAAAAATATAGTTTTTAGAATTTTTGTCTGTTTATCTATATGCATGTCTGGGCTAAACTCAAAAATTACTGCATGAATATTAATTACAGGTCAGGTCAACATATAGGCCACATATTATCACGCTATCACCTACAAGAGAGGAGCTGTAAATCACTATTCTATGCGGACGAAGTTGTGGGTAGAACTTAGTTATATCATTATGATTAAATTAATACATTGTAAAAATCTGTATTCTCTTTTGTACAGACATAAATCCTAAGGTAATTAAAGGTAAGGTTAGTATAACATTTAATATTAATCTTAGAAAAAATTCACATACTTAATTAAAATATCAGGATTAACTCGTCGAGTACCGGTTTTATAGACACAATTAAAGAACAATAGGTCGCGGTCACCGGTGACCGCTTGGTGTTTGACAGTTTAAAGTATAAATTCCCAAAATAAAACATACAATCAGATATTAAGCTACTTATCCACTAATGTGGTGCTTAATTCAGGTCACCCAAAATATCAGTCAATTATAATCCATGGCTGATTTAAACTGTCAACACTAGTGCTATTAATTTACAGCCTAATACGATTGTGAGTTGAATTTCTAAATATAGACTGAAATTCGGTGGTACTAAATAAAATTATTTGCTTAATGTTACGATTGTGAGATTTATTATTTATTATACTGGTACCTTGTATAATTATAAAGGTGTCAAATCACCTGCTACTTTCACATTTGCACTACTTAAAGGTTGACTGGGAGACAATGCCCAAGGCATTAAGTACACTCTTATTGTATTAAGTTGAAACATAAATAACATAACATCACACCTTTTATCCCCGAAGGGGTAGGCAGAGCACATTATACCACTGTACAATGTAACACCCACTTTTCACTATTTATATTATAAGTTCCATGTAATAGGGGGTGAGCCTATTGCCATATACCGGGCACAATTCCACACTCCATGCTACTACTGAGACTTTTTTTAAAACCCAGTAATACTTTGCCTGACTCGGGAATCGCACCCGAGACCCCTTGCCCGACAGTCGCACTTGCGACCACTCTTCCAACGAGGCAGTAAATAATAAATAAAAATTACAAATAACTTGTTGATAAAGTTTAGTCAAATAAAGTAGGTTAAAATGGATTTTATTTTCTAGTATCAGACATCTACAACATTCACAGTCAAACAAACTTATATAAAATAAAACGAAGATTTTCATGCTCTGCAAATAATATTTCCAACTTCGAAGTTATCTTCTTACAGACAAAAAGTTCCCGGCTGCGTTTTCCTTGCACTTTGTTCCACCACAAACTATATTTCCCGCTTGATCGCGCCTCAGTGTGTAAAAGTCGCGCAACGAGGCGTCACTAACACAAGGATAACGTTTCATGCAGACGTCTATCTTTGAAAAACGTTTTTGACGCGCGGTTGAAGTAAGTAGAGCAAGACGCTTGATCGCGCGTGTCAGATACTAATCCAGTGTGTTGAGACGTTTATTTTATAGTGGAAATTAATGTAGAATTCATAATCTATACTAATTTTATACAGCTAAATAGTTTGTTTTTTTGTTTGAACGAACTAATCTCCGAAACTACTGATTCGAATTGATTTTTTTTTGTGTTGCATAGTCCATTTATCGAGGAAGGCTATAGGCTATAAAACATCTCGCTACGACCAAAAGGAGACAAGCAGAGTGGGTGAAATCGCGCGCAAGTAGCTAGTAATAACATATATGAGGCTTTTGTACTTTAAAACTGTTAGTAAAAATAAATGGAGGCTAGATAATATCATCTAGTATGGCAATGTGGTCGCTCACCCAAACCTGGAATTTTGTGAACATCAAACGAAACTGTTGAAAAGTGGGTATTGCAAAATCGTGCACTATTTACTAGTGACGTGATGTCATCTACTATATAAAAATAAGTCGGGGTTTCCTTCCTGACGCTATAACTCCAGAACGCATGAACCGATTTCCACAGTTTTGCATTCGTTGGAAAGGTCTCAGGCTCCGTGAGGTTTATAAAATATAAAACAAAAAAAAAATGTTTCTTCATCTTTTAATCACCAAACGAAATGTTACATGAAACGAACCCTCTGGTGGCGAAACGAAGTTCGCCGGGTTTGCTAGTGTTTAGTTAAAAATTATTAAGATATAAAATTGTCTAAGCCGTAGACTATTAAAAAGGTAGTCTAAAGATTTTAAATACGGTATTATTGAAGCTTAAATAGGTTTTTTTGTAAAGGTACTTTAGGAATCTCCATAGAGTAGTTTGTCTGAAATATAAAAAGGTTACAGATACCTTTTATGGTACTTGAGACTTGTTCAATGAACCGATAAAGTTGTTAGAAAAAAGGTTCAACGCTCTTTCGATGTTTGTCACGGCGCTTTTGGCGAATACTTTTTCTATATATATTCTTTTGTACTTTGAGTAAAATATGCGAACCAGACTGTAATCTCTCCTTTGTTGATATATGCTAGTCAACGTAGTTTAAAATGAACCCTATGTATGTTGTAGGTACTCACAAATAAAATTACCAAATATTTAAAAAACACAATCACAAGCCTCATTGGCCGAGTGGTCTCGGGTTTGATTCCCGGGTCGGGCAAAATATTACTGGGTTTTTCAAAAAAAATCTCAGTAGTAGCACGAAGGTCTGGAATACTATGGTGCCCGGTATATGACAATAGGCTCATCCCCTATTACATGGGGCTCATAACATAAATAGTGAAAAGTGGGTATTACATTGTATAGTGGCATAATGTACACCTCTGCCTACCCCTTCGGGGATGAAAGGCGTGATGTTACGTTACGTTATAATCACAAGAAAAATACAGGTTTCTGTAAAAATAATATTTAACTTTCTCCATTTACCTTTTTGTGTCTATTAAACAAAAACACATAATATTAGGTAGGTATACATATACCTAAAACCACAAAATTAACCTTACTCCTTTGTCCCTTAGCATGGTACCATAATATATCTTATCCGACTATGTGCACTCGACCTTACATACGAATGGTTTAGGTAATGGTCCGACTGACAGCGCATGAGTAACTGCCCTAAACATAGCTTTATCTCTCGGCTTGAGTGTGTTTCAATAGAGTGTCTTTACCGCACTTATGATCTCGGCTTAGAATTCGCATAGGATACAGTGCAAGGAATGAGTAGTGTATAAAGTAATTTGGATGTGCGATGAAAGTTAAAATTGTAGATGTATACGGATTTCCGTAATTTACAGTAAATTGAAAAATATTTACCTACAATTTTTTTATCGATTCGGACTCAGAATTGATATCCGATTTACCTCCTAGAATATGACGCGGCTTTAAAACGACACCTTGTATTAAAATAGTTTGCAAATAATGGGTCCTATTAATGTTTTTATTATAACTATCGTGACACATACTATATTAACTAAAAATCGCGGGTAACTCACGTGATTATACTGAGAAAAGCCCTACTAGTTTCGAACCACAGAAGGGTTCTTCCTCGTGAGCAGCGTGCTAGCGTTGGCGCTCGCATCGGTGTTGCTACTTGCGCATCTAGCCCAACGCGCCCTCTGCGGGACACCATGAGCGTTTGCTTCTAACTCCGACGGCGACGCGCTGGACCTGGAAATGTATGGAATGTGTTTGCAGTCAAAAGAGTCAATTTAAAAAGTGAAAAAGTGGGTGTTACATTGTACAGTGGAATTAAGTGCCGTAATGTGCACCTCTGCCTTCTCCTACAAAAGGCGTGATGCTATGTTAATAACTTTATGATGTTAATGTAATTACTTAATACTTATATAACAGCTTTTTGTGTTTGTTTGGGACTCACAGAGAGACATAGAGAGAGACAGCATATTTGTATTTTATTCACTTCTAAAATAACATCCCTACAACACGGAATTAGAGAAAAATATGGTGCGGAAAAACATTGTGGAAACAGATGAATAATTCTATTACGGTCACTTCCTGGAATAAAATACAGCCTTCAGTTAATATTAGATACCTTTTCTGTCAAACCCCCGAGAGCTTCACCTAAACCAATTTTAGAAACATTCGTTAAAAATAGATGGAACGAAGTAGAATTATTTCATGAAATATTACCATTGACTTATTTAGATTATCATACAGATTGTAAGCACGACTATTGAGTATTTAGAATTAATTTCTGAGTCAGATTATTTTTTTATCATTCTATCGGAGAATTGTTAAGCAGTGCTTCTAATTGTTAATGATTTGTTTGAAACTTTAGGGCCGTGGGGCCCAAGTGCACATCTTCTTTACAAAGATATTGTAAGGAGGATGGTTGACACTTCAGGTGATCGAAGGGCTGGCTACTACCTTGGGCAAAGGTTAAGCATTGCCATTCAACGTGGCAATGCTGCCAGTCTTTTGGGCACCCTACCTCACGGTAGCGATGAGGAAAATGTTTTCTTTGATGCCTTATGATTTTTTTTTTCATTATTATTATTTTTTCATTATTATTATTTTTTAAGGTGTAAATATTTTAGTTTTAATTATTTATATTAAAGGTTCTCATAAACTTTAAGATCACATTAAAAAAAATAAATGATTTGTTACATTCTGTAACTTGGAACTCATAAATAACCGATAAGTATATGATATTGTAATTCTAGGTACAGTTTCGTGCATCAACAGGATCAGGCATCATATCTTTTCTTTTAGATTACATAACATCACGTCTTTTATAGTTGTAAGGATAGGCAGAGGTGCACATTACGGCACTTAATACCACTTTACAATGTAACACCCACTTTTCACTATTTATGTAATGAGTCTTATTTAATAGGAGGTGACCCTGTTGCCATATACCAAGCACAATTCCAGACTCCGTGCTACTACTGAGAATTTTTAAAAAGTCCAGTAATACTTTTACCGACCGGGAATCGAATCCAAGACCCTTTAGGGAACAGAGAGTATAGTTCCCTAAGATCGGAAAAGGAGGATCCTCCGACCAGGCGAGGTGATCGTGCCTGGCGGGCTTTCTGCCCAACAGTTGTTCGTTGGGATTTTCTATCTGTGTTTATTCGTTTGTAAACTTTGCATGTGCGATGTAGGATTCTTGTGACGTCATCCGTTGACATGTGGCATGCGTCGCCACATCACTCCCTCCTAAGACCGGAGGTCGATCCCACTGAGACGGCTGTCGATGCTTGAGATGAGTGGCGCCAGAGCCAGTGTAGAACGTCCCTAGTTCCAGTGGGTCGGAACCGTGCCGCTGAGTGCCCAGTGAGTCGGGTCAGCGGTGCAGGGTGAAACTCCAGTGAGTCGGAGAGATGAGTTCGCAGTGTCCCACGGTGAGTCGGGGAAGAGATGCTGCGAGGGTAGGTGCGTAGTGGCCGGCATCTGCGTTGACGGGAGGAGATGTCCTTCAGAACCGTGTGCAGAAGTGCTGTGCCTAGACGCTGGTGAGGCCGTAGGGAAGAACCAGGCTGCACAACTTCGTTGCAGGTAATGGTGGTCCCTGATGAGGCCGAGGATGCTGGTTGGCTGCGACTTGGTTACCGCTCAGCGGAGAAGTGATGAATGAGAGGGATGGCGATACGGATGACGGTGCTAATCTGCTCCGTGAAGTGAAGGTTGTTTCCAATCACGTCGGGGTCACCACTTTAGGGAACAGAGAGTATAGTTCCCTAAGATCGGAAAAGGAGGATCCTCCGACCAGGCGAGGTGATCGTGCCTGGCGGGCTTTCTGCCCAACAGTTGTTCGTTGGGATTTTCTATCTGTGTTTATTCGTTTGTAAACTTTGCATGTGCGATGTAGGATTCTTGTGACGTCATCCGTTGACATGTGGCATGCGTCGCCACAACCCCTTGCCCAGCAGTCGCACTTACGACCACTCGGCCACAAGGCAGTCTTTTCTTCTAGATCTGTTATAATTATTGCCTCACAACAAAAAGGTCGTTGGTAAGACTTCAAACTAAGTGGTTCGTACAACGCCTTCTTTAAGCCGATGTTTTTTTAAGAAACAGAGGTACTTGACCCGACTTTCCTAGCTTGATGTCAAGAGTTCATTTTGAAGGTTTTGGAGTAAACCAACATAACCAACTGCCATTATTACGGTACAAGTTATAAAACGCAGGCCAGAAACTGTACACTTTACGCGCACTAAAAGTAGGTTAAGTATGTTCTTAATTTCTCTGACTCGTTTATTTTATATTACACTGCCAGAATTGGGGTGTGTGAGTTGAGTGGCCGAAATTGGAACTCGAAGAGGTTTCACGTTCTGTTTTTTGATAGGACAAAGTGTTATTTTGTTTTATAGTTTGTACTAGTACGTTTGTAATCCATTTTTAAAGGCCAGTTACACAGTTGTTAGTTTAACACAGGTGTTCATAGGTACGGCACTTTGTTATGTACATATGTATAAATAAATGACGTGGTGGCCTTGAGGTTTAAGACGCCCGCTTCTAATGCATAAGAGTGTGGGTTCAAAACCTACCAACAGCAAGTACCAATGTGACTTTTTCTGTGTTATATGTACTTTCTAAGATTATTTGGCCACCACTGACAAACAGTGAAGGAAAACATGTCGCGGAGAACCTAACGGGTAACCGGGGCTCCGGCTCGACGTGCAGGAGAAGGAATGGGGTGGTTTTTAGTCAGTAAGAGTCTGACACTCCCTTCCACGTCACCCAGGCGGGAGCAGTAATTCGATGATTTTCCCCCCTTAAAAAAAAAGTGAAGGAAAACATCGTGAGGAAACCTGGACTTATATAATTTCTAATTATAAGTTTGTAATCTAGCGATGACCCGCATGGAGCAAGCGCTATGATTAATCAAACCTTCTCCGTGTGATAAGAGGCTCTGCTCAGCAGTGGGTATTTATAGGCTGATGATGATGATGCCTTTTCGTTAGCCTTCTATCTATACATTTAAGACAAGAATTGTCTCTTATAATAATTATATTGGTTTGCTTTTTATATATCCACACGAGTATACTTCATATGAGTGCCTCTGTCTATCCCTTCGGGCTATAAAAGGCAAGATGTCATTACAGCTACAATTTCCATTACTCCACAAACTTTACATGAAAAGCTATGCTAGGAATTGGGTCTCTCTTGTTAGTTAAGAACAGTAATTTTAAGCAATTCATAGTTATTTCACATTCTAGTCTAGACAAATCTATGTCTGCGTTAACCTTAGGTGTTTGCCTAACTTTGAAAAGCGTAATTTGAGTTTGAGAACATTATGCTTAAGGATGAGTACCTATTCAAATTTTATGTTTCTTTTAAAGGATTTGGTGTTTTGACTTCCGGAGCTACTATCATTCTACAATAATAATGAATCCTATAACTGGAAAATTAAGATTAAATGGCAATGCACGTAGGTACATCTTTGCAATTCTTCATATAATGAAAAAAAAAAACGTTAAGATAAAGCCAGCAGAAAACAAAATGCTTCTGTAGTCATCTTTCGATTATTTGCAACGTACATACAAAACATGACTCCTCTGTCATTCCTGTATTGAATGAAATCTCAGTAGCGGCACGAAGTTTGGAATTGTGCCCGGTATATAGCAATAGGCTCACCCCCTATTACATGGGACTCATAACATAAATAGTGAAAAGTGGGTGTTACATTTTGTACAGTGGCATTAAGTGCCGTAATGCGCACCTCTACCTACCACTTCAGGGGTAAAAGGCGTGATGTTATATTATGTGAAAACAAAAGTCCCGTAACAGCTTGATTCCATCACGGGATCAATTTATTTATGGAAATGAAAACTCAATTAATAATCTCTTAATTCCAATTACTACTTTCAACATTGCTCTTGATTGAAAATTTAAACGTTTTCCGATTTTCTGTTAAATTTGAATTCAAATAAAGAAAGAATGTAAATTAATACTGCATTAATTTTAATGTGAAATTCGTGAACGAACGATTGAACTTTATTGTGATTTCGAAAATTTTATTTGTCATTGAAAGTGGGTATTTTAACGATGTGTAGTGGGTTTTAATACGGTAAATGAAAAAAATGTCTTTCTTTTCGTTGTCAATATAGCAAAAATCGAAAGCAATCCAGATAGGTTTCAATCTTACAATACCTGCATTCTCAGGTATAAACTTACAATGCGTAAATATAGGAATTACAAGTGACTTTCTTCTGGCCTGCTTAGAAATTAATTACAAAATAAGACTGAATTATTTTTTCAATTATTCAGAACTCTTTGAAACCAACCAACCAAATCAATGCTTAATAAAATTGAACTCTGCGTTTATTATAATATGAATCATATGACAGTAAACAGCTTCTACGTGCTAGTCAGCAGTAAATATCAATCTCACTCAGACTAGAGTCGATGTTTTCTCGTGGGACCGTCATGACATGATGAATTAATTATCTGCATCTGAATATGTTAATCCTAGTGAATATGGCTTGTATAGTCGAATACCTCCTGCAAATTATCCCACGAAACCCGTTAATACGTTAATATATCGTATCCAAATTATGTTCATACAAAAGTAGTCTCTAAACATCGGAAATAAGGTCTAATTAATGAATTTAGTAGAGAGTTGTCACCGGTGACCGCTTGGGGATTGAGCAGTTCCCCAATGAGGTAGACAGAAATGTACTAATCGATAACGTATATAGGTATTTATATGTTATTGTGATTATAAAAGAGAACACGATAAATACAAACTGATTGAAACTAAATAAAAACTTTTGAGCAAAATCGTGCTAACACAATACACATTTAATAAAGACATTTTTTAGTACCCCTAATAAGAAGTAGTATACTGTACCTATTCATAGTTTTGTATTGGATGAGCCGGTAAACGGTATACGGATCACCTGATAGTAAGCAATCGGTGTCGCTCATGGACACCCGGAACACCAGAGGTGATACAAGTGCGTTAATGGCCTTTTATGGATTAGAGATTAGCAATAGGGCCTCCGATATATATAAATTGGGCCTTCGGTAACCTCACACGACGAAACACAAAGCAAGCGTTGTTTCACGTAGATTTTTTATATATCTGTGGTATCACACCAGTCGACCCTTCCCATTCATACTGAATCATGGCTCTTACGTACTACGTATCCTATACTGTAGTTAGGTTAGTGTTAGATAATTCACCTGTACTGTTCATTTTGTAGTTTCCATATAAGTATGGAAACTACAAAATGGTGTAATAAGTTACACCAGAAGTAAAAACGAGCGAGTGACTAGAGCAAGGCTCAAACTTAAAACTTCAAAACCCGAGACACTTATTTTAGATTTAAAAAAGCATTTCAAGCAAATAAGTACGTCTAACGAATCAATGACAATTTTCTTCTCAATAGCAGCAGTACTGACAATGTCATGAATGCTGATACAAGTGTGTTCAAGCTCAGTATAAAAGGTATCGTACTGAAAACTGGGGCTCAGACAATGCATGACACTATTGTAGCGTTTCTTTGTGTTCAGATGCTAGTATGGAAACCGGGAACAATTTTAATGAGGTTTTCTGACAAAGATAATTATGATTATGTAAAGGTGTCGAGTGCAATTTCTGTGTTAAATTGTTACTTTTAGATAATTTTGAATTTTAGTCATGAATGGAACGTGCTGAGGAAACCATTTCATGTTTGTAATAGTGTGCTATTCTTATGAAAATTTAAAATTAAAGACTGCCTCGTTGGCCGAGTGGTTGCAAGTGCGACTGCCGGGCAAGGGGTATCGGGTTCTTATTACTGAGTTTTAAAAAAAATCTCAGTAGTAGTCTGGAATTATGCCCGGTATATGGCAATAGGCTCACCCTCTATTACATGGGACTGATAACATAAATAGTGAAATGTGGGTGTTACATTGTACAGTGGCATTAAGTGCTGTAATGTACACCTCTGCCTACCCTTTCGGGGATAAAAGGCGTGATGTTATGTTATGTTCTCATTTTGCCTACTTATGTATATCAAAAGGAGTTTAAGTATTTTCATCTAGTAGGTACTGTTGATTCTTAGGGTTACCTCTTAACAATTATGCCAGACCAACATATTCGCATAAATCTAATTTTAGCACCTACTGGCATATTCTTTGAGACGATTTAAGCTTTTTTAGACCACCCAGAAAGATGTTAGGCCAGAAAAAAGTATCAGCTTGACCCAAATAATAAACAGATGACCCGTACACACCCCGTTTCTTGTCCTTTCACCCACTTCAAAGTCCTTCATTGTAAATTTTCTGAGAAAAATCATGTTTCTTTCTCATTTATTATGCTGAGAGTTTTGAACGACGACATTTTGCTTGCAGGACGGTCTGGTGATCTCAGTGAAATGAGAGTAGCAGACTAGAACGACTATTTGTCATAGCTCGTTTTAATACCGTATGCTTGTATGACAAAGTTTGTCTTCAGAAACCAGATAGTTGTAGTAAGTTGGAATATAGTCTTTATTCGTAATTGTTTTGATTGTGTTTTGAGGTAATTGCTGTATTAATGAGGAATTATTATAGATATCAGTTGAAAGGGGAGTATTCCTGTTTGAACATCTACATATATTGTGCATTCGCGCATTTGTCTATATACATAACATAACATAACATCGCGTCTTTTTATCCCCGAAGGGGTAGGCAGAGGTGCACATTAAACCACTGTACAATATAACACCCACTTTTCACTATTTATGTTATGAGTCCCATGTAATAGGGAGTGAGCCTATTGCCATACACCGGGCACAATTCCAGACTCCGTGCTACTACTGAGATTTAAAAACCCAATAATACTTTGCCCGACCCGGGAATCGAACCCGAGACCCCTTGCCCGGCAGTCGCACTTACGACCACTCGGCCAACGAAGCAACGAGGTTGTCTATATACATGTTTGAATATCGTTGGTGCTCAATGAGAATTTGGTGTTTGGATGCTCAAATAGTTATAAACACCGATTTCAGAAAGGTAATTCGGTTTTCAAATTATAAATTTCTGGGAAACGGCGACCCATCGTGAAAACAAAAATTAAGTCACCTATTGTGTCTATGTTTTAACAGTAAACTTAATGGCTTGTTTTTTCCACGGCAACAGAAATGTATGTTTTGTATCAAAATTTAAAACACATTTTCATTGACTCTCTACATTCCAGCCAACATATAAAAATTTCATATAAAATAAAAGACAGAATTATGTGTGTCACAATCCAATTTTGTGAATTGGTGACGGCGCAAAGAGAGAGGTGCGGTCGCAGAATATTAATGATATAAGTTTTTAAGAAGCTCCTAGACTACAGTCTGGAATGGCAGCCATTTCTGTACTAGGCTAATAGTGTTATGTAAGTATAAAGGTTCTGTTGAGTAAAGTGTAATTAGGATAATTTGAGTGTGGGCTGTGTTTTAATTTGTGTTACGTAGGCGTGGGTACGTATATAAGTACGTATATCATATGCCCTTGTTGTTTCTTGAAAGGGTAAACAGAAATCCTTACTATCTAATTATAATAACATTCTTCATACAACCTATGAACAATTTTAAATCCGTTTCTTATCCCAATTTTCTATTTGTTGCTACATACTGTGTCATTATAATATTATTATTACTTTTCCTGCCCCAGGTCCAAAGGAAGAAATTCCTATAGGAATAAGTTGGTACCTTTGTAGGTACTTTAATTTTATATTTATGTGTTGTCGTAATAAGGTTTGCCTTAAAATTATCCCCTATGCTTAGAAGGCAGGCTAGAGATCGCATTTGTCAGTATGTGTTTTCTCTTATTCGGTTCTCCAAATATCTGCTAGGTAGCTTAGGTACTGTTTTATTTCACAATCACTTTCCTAATGATAATGAATCCTAACCTCTTTTTAAGGAAAGAAACTCCAGAAGTAAAATCGCCTCTAACATTTTTGACCACCCCTTCAATTTGAATGCGGAAAGGATCTAAAGAATCCTAATGAACCACTTTAGATTCCTTTGCCATCTAAAGGATATCTTCTACAATATTTTTCGGCAATAATTATAGGTTCATACATCAAAAATTCAAGGATTTTCCCGAAATCCGGAGTACATTGTTGAAAACCCCAAAGGAATTGTTGAATTTCTTTGAAAGGACCAACATTTTCTTTGCGTGGTCCTTGAAAGAAGGTTTTGAGAAAAAATTGCTTCAAGTTCGTCGAAGCAAAAGTTTTGCTTTGGACATCTGTATTTTCAGTTATTAATAAATTATGTGGTTCAATGAAAGAAAAATGGAGCTGCGTAAAGCAATTACATGTTTAAGCTTTAAGAGTAATTGATTCAATTTGAGTTGTAGAATTAACTTCTTTTATGTCGTTTATTCCGCTTGAAAGGATCCTTTTCGAAACTAATTAATTTTGAATTAAAACATCATTTCGAGTAAGTAAGCATTTATTTCAATTACGGATTATGTGAATTAATTTTATGATTAACTTATGCGTAATACCGTTAATTTCGGAGAGAATCCAAAATTTACTACAACTAGATAAATATTTCAGGCTTATGGAAGGTGTAAAATATGCTCTGAATTCCAATTTATCCTACAGAATATTATAATATCTGAATGTAATAACCCTACGGAGGTATGTCATGGTGGCCCGGAGGTCCAAGGCTTCTCATGCATGAGGGTGCCGGTTCGAAACCTACCAACCGGCAAGTACCAATCTGATTTTTTTCGAGTGATATCTATCTATATTATATTTTATTGATATCTATCTAAGATTATTTTGAGACCACTGACAAACGGTGAAGGAAAACATCGTGAGGAATCCTTGGCTTATAATTTCTAATTATAAGTTTGTAATCGCCAACCCGCATTCAGCAAGCGTGGTAATTAATGCCCAAACATTCTCGGTGTGAGAAGAGGCCTTTGGTCTTTATAGGCTGTTGATGTATGAGGTAGGCTATTTAATTTTGTAGGGATAAGTACGTAAATTCTGACAATTTCTGGAAACTGATATCTTGACGCTTCCGTATTTTCAATCACCGAGCAATCTAGGAGCATTAAAGAAGGAGTTACTTAATGGATCAAAATATAAGACAAAAGAAGAAATAAGAATCCTAGAAGAAATAAGAAGATTATTATTATTATTTATCTAACTTTAATGGAACCGCTGACTTTGGTGACTGAAATGAAATGATATTTATTTACCATAGATTACAAAGTAACACTTTTACACACAAATCTTTACGAAGCCGTGGAGAACTTAACGGGTTGCCGGGGCTCCAGCTCGAAGTGCAGGAGAAGGAACGGGGTGGTTTTAGTCAGTAAGAGTCTGACACTCCCTCCCGCCTCAGCCAGGTGAGAAAAGGCACTCGTTGATGAAAGCCTAACTGATAACTGAAGAAACGCCAAAACAAACTCAGAGGTCATTGTCTCTGACTGAATCTTTGACCTTATTACCAACAAGACAGTCTTACTACAAAATGAAATAACAATCAGAAATCCTTGTATTTAACACACAAAGAGTATTTGTTACATTTCAACATCTGAGATGCACAAACGCTAACTTAAAACTTAAACTATCAACGGACGTGTCTTTGTCAAAGCTTGGAGTCGTTCCTTGAAAAGTTGACAAGTTGCAACCAGATCCCAAGGACCAAGTTTCAAATGTGCGAGCTAGTTCAAAGACGGATAATTAAGACTCAATCGTTATTCAGATCGAACTTTTTGTATATAATTGTTAATTAATTTACTAATTAATATTATATTTTATTGTTAATTAAACTACATATTGTTCTCGTTCATTTTTGTATTTATAATTTTTTTTTATCACTTAAGTAATTAAATGTTGGTTAACCTATAATTGGCGACTGTATAAGCCTAAATACTTAATGTTACTTTCATATCACTTAATGCTATGTATACAGAAGCTGTTGGTATACCTATTTGAATAAATAAATAAATAAATTAATTTTATAAAAATGTTTTCTTAGTTTTAATTTTCTTCTTTATTTATATAGCATAAGCCGGTAAACGAGCAGATGGATCACATGTTGGTAAGCAATCGGTGCCGCCCATGGACACTCGAAACACCAAGACGTTACAAGTGCGTAACCGGCCTTTTGGGAATTGGGAATTTGAGGATTGAGGAGGATTCGGGGATTCGGGAGACGGGAACTAGGGAGGGGGGGGTAATTGGGCCTCCGATAACCTCACTCACACGACGAAACACAACGCAAGCGTTGTTTCACGTCGGTTTTCTGTATGGTATCACTCCGGTCGAGTCGGCCCATTCTTGCCGAAGCATGGCTCTCCCACACTTAAACGTCTTCGCTTTATTTTATACTAAAAAAAACACATGACTGCTATATTAGTCTAATGGCCACAAATGCGTACGCTGAGTAAGGGGTCTCGTATCAGAAAAAAATAATTATTTGATGGTCGGAACTAATAAAAGATGTCGGTTGACGGTTTTGAAAAGACTGATTTTAATTCGTTCAAACATTCACCTTTAGGCTAATAGATGGCGCTACGTGCAACATCTTAACATTGTAATTTTTATTTTGATAACATTCTAACACCCCCACTTTATCAAAATAACAATATTTTTAGAGTATTACAAAGTATTAGTACTACAGTGGAGAGCTACAAGAAACTAAACATCCCAAAAACAAATTACCTTTTAGTTCAATATATAAATTAATAACAAATAAACTACATTATTCTGCCTTGTAATTCTAAATTGACAATTCCAAGTTTTTCCATGAATTTATAATGTTTAACACCTGGCAGACCTTTAGTAAGCAAGTCAGCAGGCATGTTAGCTGTTGACAAATATCTAGCTTCAATTATTTCATTTCTTATAACTTCTCTAATGAAATGGTACCTGACATCAATGTGTTTGGACCGTTTGTGTGATTGATAATTAGTTGTCAACTTCAATGCACTCTGACTGTCACTGTACATAATAATTTTGTTATAAGAACCAATCATTTCAAGTTCCAATTTCTGCAAATATATTGCCTCTCGACACGCTTCTGACAAAGCCATGTATTCTGACTCACAACTACTAAGAGCAACAGTTCTTTGTTTCTTGCTTTCCCAAGAAACTGCAGCGCCTGATTTAGTAAAACAAAAACCAGTATAAGAACGTCTGTCATTTGCATCACTAGCCCAATCAGCATCAACAAAACCCACAAGCTCTGCACTTTCTTTGGAATATTTTAAACAAAAAGTCTTAGTCTTGGACAAATATTTCAGAATTCTTTTTGCATAATTCCAGTGTACATAAGAATAACAATTGTTAAACTGGCTCAAGTAACTGACTGAATAGGAAATATCTGGGCGAGTTAAGACAGCTAAATACATTAAACTTCCTATTAATTTTTGATAAGGTAGCTTTTGTTCACACACATTAGACTTATCAACATTTAATCTGCATTCTATAGGAGTTTCTACTGTATTACATTCAGACATATCAAACTTATCAAGTAACTGGTTAATATACTGTTCTTGATCTATAGTTATTACTTCATCATTACTTTTGTTAATCTTCACTCTCATGCCCAAGTAATTTCTCACCTGACCTAAGTTCTTAATTTTGAATTTTTTACTTAAAATTTCTATCAAATCATTAGATTCAGACTTACAATTTGAAAATACCAAAAAATCATCAACATACAGTCCAACTATGGTTTTCTTATTATCATTATGGTTTTTAACAAATACACAGGGTTCTAATTTACATTTTTAAATCCTGATTTACATAATATTTCCTCAACCTTAATATACCATGCTCGTGATGACTGTTTCAATCCATAAACAGCTTTTCTTAATTTTAACACTTTATTTGAATCATTTATGGGAAAACCTTCAGGTAAATGCATAAATATACTTTCTTTTAATTGACCATTAAGGAAGGCTGTTTTTACATCTAAATGTGTGATATCCATGCCTAACTGAACACTAATAGCAAACAACAAACGCAAAGTTGAATGCCTTATCACTGGACTGAAAGTGTCTTGGTAGTCAATACCAGCCTTCTGGGTAAAACCCTTAGCCACAAGTCGTGCGCGATACCTCACTTTATCATCACATTCGAGTTTTTTTTTAAACACCCACTTACACTGCACTACACTCGCGTTGCTGGGAGTATCGACAACTTCCCACGCTTGATTGTCTTTGAATGACTGCAGCTCTTCTGCCATGGCCTGTAGCCACATCTGTCGCTCTGGTCCACTGATGGCCTCTGCATATGTCAGTCCATCTTCTCCTGCTATGGCACTCATATTAGCAAAACCATATCTGTCTGGCTTTCTTCTTTCTCGCTTCTCAGCTACAGGACAGGACTCTTGAACAGGTGAAGTAGATATACCTGAAGCTTCTTCTGTATTCTGTGGAACTGAGCTGATCCCTTCATCATTCTCTCCACAATCTTCTGGCTCTATTTTGTCTTCTTCGACATCCAAGTAATCTAACTCAGAGGAACTGGATTTATTCAGAGGTTCAAGTTTCACCACAGATTCTTCTACTAACTCCCCCACTGAATCTGTGCTCTCTAAAGAAACAGTCACAGTCTCTGGACGCTTGGGTTTTTCTTGAATAATAACATCCCTACTTGTAAAAACTTGGTTCTTAACTGGGTCATATATTCGGTAACCCTTGACATTATCACAGTAACCAACAAGTATGTGTTTCATGGATTTTCTATCCCACTTTCCTCTTTTTTCTTTTGGTATATGTACCATCACTGGACTCCCAAATATACGCAAATGTTGCAAATTTGGTTTTTTACCAAACCATATCTCATATGGAGTTTCATTACCTGAAGCAATAGACCTGTTCTTGAGGTACACTGCAGTATTTGCAGCTTCCGCCCAAAACTTCTTGTCCAATTCTGCTTCGAAAAGTAAGCATCTTGCTCTCTCCACAATGGTTCGGTTGCTTCTTTCGCTGAGTCCGTTTTGCTCTGGTGTGTAAGGATTCGTTTTCTGATGAATAATGCCTTCATACTTCAGAAAATCTCGAAAAACATTGCTACACAATACTCACACCGTTGTCTGTGCGCAATATTTTTATTCTTTTGTTTTGATAATTCTCCACCATCGACTTAAACTTTGAAACAAGTCAGTGTTTCACTTTTGCACTTTAAAAAGTATATAAAGGTCATTCTGGTAAAATCATCAATAAACAACAAAAAATACCTTGCACCACCTATTGATTTGCACTCCATCGGTCCACAGATGTCTGAATGCACAATCTGTAAGATTTCTGTAGCTCGTGTACCCGTCGAGTGGTATCGCGACTGTTTTCCTTCACAGCAAACTTGACAGCTCGACTTACTGGTCACAAACTTGTCTGAATAATCCATTCCACTGACTAAACCTTGCTTCATTTTGTTCATGTCTGTGCTGTTTAAGTGCCCAAGCCTTCTGTGCCATGTTTGTCCATCTGCTTTTGATGATGATAGCAAACAGGTCTCATTTTGTAAGATTAACTTGTATACATTATTGACAAGTTCTGCCTCAGCAACTAAATGTCCAGATCTGTTTTTAATAAGGCATCGGCCGGGTTCAAACACAACATATTTCCATTTTTATCAATTCACTAACTGATAACAGGTTAGTCGCAAGTGTCGGTACGCACAATACGTTCTTCACTGTGATCTCGTATCCGTAACTCGTCGTGACTTCTACGTCGCCGGCACATAATACAGGCACTCTTGTATTGTTTGCTACTGTGATTTCAGGTAGATTTGACGAATCTTTCCTATCTGTCACCAACTTTCGTTTGCAGTCATGTGTGCTGGCTCCAGAATCGACATACCAGTCACACTTATTAAAGTTACCGCTCAGAAAAACTACACTAAATGCATTCGTTTGTTTTTTTTTCTCCGTTTTATTAATTTTAAATGGACATTGCGATAAATAATGTCCAGATTGCTTGCATTTGTAGCATGTTATTGTTTTGTTAGTTCTGTCACTTGAGTTTGACGTATAGATATTTTGAGTCGGTCCGCCATGTTTACCAATGCTGCCAACTTTACCAAGTTTCTTTTTCTGCCAACTTCGCGCGATAAAAGCGGAATTATTATCACTGCCGCTTGCTTCAACTGAGTCGCCATTTTCCATATCTAACAATTTTGTTTTTATGGAATCTGCCGTGATTCTAATCCCGGAATGCTCAATAGCCATGATCATTGGCATAAACTTATCTGGTAAACCAGCTAGTAACAATGACCCAACCCAATCATCGTTTATTATGAATCCAGTACCATTTAGTCGTTGCGAAGTTTCTACGATTTGTGTAACGTAACTGGTCATATTTTCACATTTTTCTAGTCTGATGGAGATTAAATGACGTAACAAAGTTATTCGTCTTGAAAAACCCGTATCATCAAATAGAGCTTTCAGTTTTGTCCATAACTCCTTTGTTGTCTTCGTCTCCTTTATGTGTACGAACAATGATGCGTCAATAGTCAGGATCAATTTTGCGCGTGCTCTGGCATCTGCTACTTTCTGTGCTGCATCTGTCGCTGCTGCTTCTTGCTTGAGATACTTGTCCGTGTCCTCAAGTACCAGCAAGTTTTGAACAGCGAACGCCCAGTCGTCGTAGTTCTCGCGACCTTTGAGCTTTGGCACATTCGAAAGAAAATTTGAGTTCATCTTGAATTTTTTTTTGAGTAATTGATGTCACACGCGTATATGAAACTAATAATCTAACAATAACACTTCGAATAACGCAATAACTTTTATCTACTTTGCAAAATCTAATTCGCCCATAACCTAATAAAAGATGTCGGTTGACGGTTTTGAAAAGACTGATTTTAATTCGTTCAAACATTCACCTTTAGGCTAATAGATGGCGCTACGTGCAACATCTTAACATTGTAATTTTTATTTTGATAACATTCTAACAGGAACCATTTCAGGCATATGGTAAAAAGCTGACCTACTATGATACATACTTGGTTACATAGACAATAAAGATGTGTTATGGCGTATATATGTAATTGGGATGATGACATGGTATGAAAATTAAAAATCTAATTAGTCCGTAAGTTAGGTAATTAAAAAATATTAGACACGTATTTTTTATTTTGTCGTATAATAAAATAATACTTAGATAAAACTAATCAAAGTTTAGGAATGGTAGCTAAAACGTCATTTCTACGTATAGAATGTACATAGAAGTGACGTCACGCGACATTTCAAATCGCTGTATCGTCGAAAGTATTCGTTAGTCTGTAAGAAAATAAAAAATACGTGTCTAATGCTTTAAAATAATCTACCAGACGGACATTAAAATAAAAATTAGGCGTCTACCCTATTATATACCTCTTTAAACGGTATTTAAGGCATGACGCTATGATACATTTACGTTATTTGTTTTATAGAGAGCCTCGTCACAAATTCCGATGAAATGTTGCGCCATGTAAAGAATTTAAGGACAAAAATGTAAGAAGATTTCTTAAAGAAACCAAACAAATGTGTAAAATTTTATTTTATTGTAGTCTCTGTTAGAAATCTCTAAGGACATTACGTGTTTCAGGATACGTACCGTACACTGGCTATAGAGGTATTGTACTTACATCAGTGAAAAGATTTTTCAAATTGAAATAGGTTTTTGTTTGGAGAATTTTTCCTTGTTGCTAAGTAACTGAAAGACTAAATAAATATTGTGGAATAATTAATTAATATTAACTTCATTTTTCTCTTACTAGAGAGGGCTGTTACATAGTCTTGGCTACTCTCATACTGAAAAAAGACAATTATTGAAAGAATATTTTTATATTCTAAATTGATCAAGTTGAACGCCGAGCACCTAGCTTCACTGACAGACAGACGGACGAATAAATTCAATTTTTGTCGTTTCAAAATCAAAATCCGTAATTAGACATTACGGATGTCGCGGAGAAACTAACGGGTTACCGGGGTTCCGGCTCGACGTGCAGGAGAAGGAACGGGGTGGTTTTTAGTCAGTAAGAGTCTGACACTCCCTCCCGCCTCAGCCAGGCGGGAGCAGGCATTCGATGATTTTCCCCCCTTAAAAAAAGACATTAGGATTAATTGGAATAAATGCTTTGACTTTGACTCAAGTTCAACGTGGTTTGCAAAAAACGAGGTGCAAACACAAAATAGCAAAACAAAAAACAATTACTTCCAAACAAATGAAAACGTTATAAACATTTTTTAGCTCGATCGATGGGCAACGACCTATAGCAGAAATCGTTGCGAATATAATGTTCGTTCACCAAATATTTTCTGGTCCCCAACGCTCCACTGCTCGTTGGTCGACTCAACATTTTTTCGACAAATATTTTCGTGGATAGCGCCATCTTTTATTTGCGCTACCACTTGTTTTACTACCGTGCACAAAATTTCACATCAAAAAAGGGAATATGGTTTTTGTTGCGATTGGAGGAGGCCTCGAAGTTTACTGTTTGACTTTTATAGAATCAACAATGAATTTATTATTCTTGAAGAATCAAGGTATAGTGACACTTTTTAATCTATACAGATATATAAAATTGTTGTATCTGTATGTAATATTGAAATAACCGGGTTTAACTACATGCATATAAATATACACACGATACCTATACCATATTTTTTGTAAAGAAAGAAAGTAAAAGCATTTTTATTCGACAGTAGGCACGCACACAGATACAAAAAAAAATCAAAATTAAAAAAGAAAAGAATAAATAAATACACATAATAATTATATAGATAAGTATAGAAAAAAAAACAAAGAAACGACAGAGTATACCAACACAGTGACAATACAATAATAACACAGTAATTAAAAATTAATAAAAACAAGATATAAATAAATAACATTTAACGTTGTCTATCTGTCTTTATGTCTGTTTGTTTGTACTGTCTAAGCTCTGAAATGGCTGGACTAAATTGACGGAACTGACAGGTAGCTGGTGTATTAAAGAGTACCATAGAAACGAGGAGCAACGAGTGAAAAGGCACTTAGTCTTCTGTAAATTCAAAAATCTGTAATCTGTACTTCAATAACTTACACACATATGTGGAATACTGAGAATGGATGCTTCGAAGCCCAGTCAATAATGAAAATAATTTGATAAAAGATATGAACTAATTAAACTCCCTTATCTACCTCTAACTTCGTGGCCTCAACTTAATGGTATAAGCCATCTGTATTCGTGTTATATTTTAGTTAAAAACTAATAACAAACAAAAAGTCAATACTAAAAAGCAAAAAATAACTATCATTAGTACTGATAGGTTACCCACCCACTGATAGGTAAGAAGTCGGTGCCATAAGTTCCATACAAAATTATTCATTAAAACCTTAATAGGTATCTAATTCACAATTTTGTGGACATTAAGTTATATCATTATGATATGAGCTTATGGCACCGACTTCTAACCTATCAGTGGGTGGGTAACCTATCAGTACTAATGATAGTTATTTTTTGCTTTTTAGTATTGACTTTTTGTTTGTTATTAGTTTTTGGTTTTTGAAGTCGGTTTTTTAAACGCAGTTTTTATTTTATTATTTTACCATTTTCAGTGTAAAGCTACATATACCCGTTTTGTTACTTATAATATACATAGGTGCAAAGTCCTCATCAATACAAATTAATCAAGCCCAAACTCAAGGTAGTTACTGTATACCGTTGAGGAGTTCCCTTAACAATTACACTTCTTCATCATCAGACCCTTAATGACAGCCCCACTCTATCTAGGTGTAAAGTCCTCATCAATACAAATTAATCAAGCCCAAACTCAAGGTAGTTACTGTATACCGTTGAGGAGTTCCCTTAACAATTACACTTCTTCATCATCAGACCCTTAATGACAGCCCCACTCTATCTAGGTGTAAAGTCCTCATCAATACAAATTAATCAAGCCAAAACACAAGGTAGTTAGTATAAACCGCTGAGGAGTTCCCTCGACTGTCTGTCGACTCCATCATCAGGTCGACTTCAGACCCTTATCAAATTGTAGTGTTTAAAATTCGTAATTGAAAAACATAATAGACGCATTACTCCCCCATAGAATTTTCGAAAGTTCCCCTCGGTTTCCCTAGGATCCCATCATCAGATCCTGACTTCATGGAAATGGGACCATCTCGGGAGTATACCCTTTCAAACAAAACAAAAATTTTCGAAATCGGTCCACAAACGGCGGAGTACTGCGCGAACAAACAAAAAAAAAAAAAAAAAAAAAAAAAACAATCAGCCGAACATAGTACCTCCTCCTTTTTTTGAAGTCGGTAAAAATAAACTTTAGGACAAATGTTTGCGATTCATAGTCTGCATTACAAAACAACATTTAGGCTGGAAATTTAGCCATTAGTTTCAATATTGCCTGACTTAATTTAGTAGAACAATCAACAGAAAGTCAAGTCGCAAGTTTACACTAACTTCTAACTATTCCTGGAATATTGGTTATATAATAGTATTCAGTGATTTGCTTCGCAATTGTATTATTAGCTTCTAATTAAGTAAAGCCTGCCTTGTTGGCCTAGTGATCGCAAGTACAACTGCCGGGCAAGGGGTCTAGGGTTTTATTCCCGGGTCGGGCAAAGTGTTACAGGGTTTTTAAAAAATTCTCAGTAGTAGCACGGAGTCTGGAATTGTGCCCGGTATATGGTAAAAGGCTCACCCCTATTACATACATGACTCATAACATTAATAGTGGAAAATGGGTGATTACATTGTGCAGTGTCATAATGTGTACCTCTGCCTACCCCTTAGGGGATAAAAGGGCGTGATATTATGTTAATGATTACTGCACGTCATTAAACTCTAGTCCATCCTATGATTTTAGGAACCATTCTGTTACCATTGTTGACCAATTTTTTTATAAGACATATACAAAATCTACATGTCCATTTTAGTCAGTAAAAATTATATTAACTACAATAGAATAAAAGGTTAAAATAGCGCAAACCAATATGACTACCTAATTATTACATTTTTATAATAATTATCGTGAGATATACTTATCGCCGCGACCGCGCGTGCTGCTCATGAGGAAGAAATTCTAAATTCTAAAGCTTTACTCTATATGTTCACGTGAGTAACCCTAGATTTTTAGTTAATTATTAAATTTGCAATGTAAAATATTGGCTTTTTAGTTTACTGTTTCAAATTTTATAAAACATTGAATAACTCAAGATCATTTATTTGAATGACAGGCGTCGATGAAAACTAGAAATAATTTATCAATCAAATAGCACCTCCATATTTAATAAGTTTAGGTCTATTTTGGTTTGGGCTTTTGCCGTCTATTTAAATTGTCTGCGTCTATTTACAAATGAGGTTAGGAAATGAGGTTGTTGACCCTCGTTTTCGTTTTAATTAAAGAGAAGTAGAGTAGAAAATTAAAAACGAATTTGTTGCTACAGTAACTAGATTGTTTTATCTTGAATTGGCTTTTTTATTATATTTTGGAATTAAAATGATTAATCAAATGGTACATCTCGACTACCTATGTAAGAGTCGTAGTCAATTGGCATTCCATAGTCTCTACCTACCCCCGTGGGAGACAGGCAGGAGGTCATGTATGTATCTCAACTATCTTACTTGTCCAGTATTACGCAAGCAGCGTCAGTTTCAATTACTAGGTCATAAAAAATCTTGAATTATTTCATTATCACTGGTACAATGAGATCAGTATGTCAAGTTAAGCTTCAATCTCAAAATGGGAGTGGATAATTTAACCATTTTGCAAAGTAGAAAATAAAACCAGACGCCCAATACCTAGCAAAGAATAAACGTTTGTACGCTAAAAGAAAATAAGTAATAGAACCTTAATTAAGTTCATTTCGTAAATGTATTAGGGAAGTACACCCTGGAGGACAAAAAGACATTCTAGAGAAAAAAGAACTGAATAAAAGTGCTGAAATTATCGTACTCATGTTCAAATAAGACATGGCCTGTTTTACTTTTTCCATAGGGTAAGCAGAATTGAAAGCAATTTGCAACAACCACAGCAAAACTAAGGTAATAAGGAGCTTGCTACAATTTCCAATAATTTTAAGTATGGGTTAGCCATGCTTCGGTACGAATGGACCGGTTCGATCGGAATCATACCACGGCCTCACAGAAAACCAACGTGAAACAACACTTACGTTGTGTTTCGTCGTATGAGTGAGGTTACCGGAGGCCCAATTACCCCCTTCCCTAAATTCCCAATAATCCTCAAATTCCTAATCCCTAAGATGGCCGGTAACGCACCTGTAACACCTCTGCCGTTACGGGCCTGCGGACGGCGACCACGGGTGACTTACCGCCCGACCAGAACCAGGCCCGAGCATACAGCGCGTTAAGTTCCGAGCGCGTCTCAAGGAGCCATCAGACCACCACAGATGGGGCCCAATAGGGCTGATGCCGATATGGAGCCGCGGAAGACTTAACGGGTTGCCCGTAGGAACGGTGTGGTTTTAACCCGGGCGGGAGAAGTCATTGGACGATTTTCCTCCCTCTGGCGTTTCGGGTGGTCCGTCCTTACCATCAGGTGATCCGTCGGCTAATTTACCTGCTTATTTCATAAAAAATCCCATATTTGAGAAGTGGCTTGGGTATACCCTTGGTGGCTGGCTCTAGTTCTAGTAAATGCCTGTATCCTCTTAAGTATGATGTAATACTAACATATTGCAAGTTAGTTAAGTTATTGGATCTAGAACTAGGTACTTGAAAAACTGAAATCTCAGTAACATCTTACCTGACTCAAGCGTTAAATTCGATGTCTCTTTCTCAACAATTGCATTTGTGAACAGTGTAAGCAGGCAGTTCAATTCGGATTGCAAATTTTATTAGATTGGATCGACGTGTCTACATACAAAACATTTCTATCCTGTTTTTAATCCTATAACTAAAACTAGAAGGTTGAAATTAGAACATCAATTCGGAAACACACTGCAACCGACGTTGCATCTTAATTAGGAAAACTTATTAGTTCGAGGTAACAAGGAATTCGTGAGAAATGCAATTGCAATGCGGTTTTATTGTAAATTATTTAAATTTGTAATTGGGATTCTGCTTACTTTAATTGAATTTATTTCGTTTTGTAGTAGAATTTGTATTGTATTTAAAGACTTAAATACTTTGTTGGTGTAATGGTACATTTTAGCGTATATTATTCCCCGAATGAAATTTATAATAGTTATGATTTTAGTCACGTGTTTTTACAATCTATGTGTAAGATGCCTTAATCTGAGAATCCACTCATTCATACACATTCATAACCACAAGTATATGACGACCAATGAAAACTTAGACTGCCATTAAGTTTAATCTCTTCTTACAAGTAATTAATGAAAGCAATCGCTTTAATCGCTTCAATAATATGCAAAACGGCCATAATTCGAATTCAAAATGAGTGCTTATTCGAATTATATTCAAAATCGTCTCCTGACATAATGTCAAAAAACTTTATTACGTCACGGTCGTTATTGCAAAACATTTTGTCAAATTCTCGGCATTCATTTCATCACATGCATACTTTAACATACCTCTAAAAACATACAATTCGTTTGTCACTTACGTCCTTTCAACGCTTTTCTCCCCATAATTTGTGTACACTAATTTTAAGAGGGTCGTAAGCGCCAAACTCTTTATGGTCCTTTTTATTTGGGACGTTTCCCTCATTTGTATAAAAGCCTAGTTTGAGAACACGTAGTACAGTTTAATCAACATGCTCAGTTGTTTATAACTCTTACATTTGTATTTAAAAAGTTTTATTTTGTAAGGATAATTCAGTGACCTTTTCGCCATCGAATTTTCTGGGGTAACGACCCTTTTGATGTTCCGGAGCCAAAGGCAAGGAAATATGGAAAGTATTTTCGATTGTGATCCATTAGATTAAATTCTTGACGTTAAGTCAGCAGGTAGTAATTATATCCGTGTTAATATTTAATCATGTAAATGATTGGTATAATTAAAAATATTGATTTTATGCGATAAAGGTCCTAAGTTTGTAAGTGGAGAATTGTTTAAGAATTCGAGTGGGGTTTATACCCTGTTAGACCATTCATCCGAATGTCAGCTTTACTCTCATCTCTTCTAGTTATGGACCAGTTTTTATGATGAGTAAACGTAAGATTTCAATTTCTGATAACATACATACATAGCATCACACCTTTTATCCCCGAATGGGTAGGTGTACATTACGGCACGTAATGCCACTGCACAATGTAACACCCACTTTTCACTATTTTTGTTATGAGTCCCATGTAATAAGGGTGAGCCTATTGCCATTTACCGGGCACAATTCCAGACTCCGTGCTACTACTGAGGTTTTTTGAAAAAACCCAGTAATACTTTGCCCGACCCGATATCTCTTGCCCGGCAGTCGCACTTGCGACTACTCGGCCAACGAGGCAGTGACAACTTATAAAGCAAATGCAAGCCCAATAATTCTATAAACAACTCGAGAAAACCAAACAATACACAGTGAGAGACCGGGTCTTTAAAAATCCAATATTCAAAATTGTTCATTTTAAATGTCAAGAATGATATTGCAAGGGTAAAGAGTATATTTAGACTTTTATTTGTTAGGTCTAGCACAATTGTTTCATATTCCAACGGAAATGAGAAATGAAAATGTAATATTTGCTTCGTATAAGATTTTTAAAATCGACTATGTAGGTATTTACATAAGTTTGCTTTTGTAAATTCTTCGAATTTATATACACCTAGTTTGTATGCAATTGTGGATTTGAAATCAAAAGCTAAATTATAAAGTTCAGAAAGAAAAATTACCTTAACTAGGTATGTTGCCTTTACAAAATAAAGTAAATTTTGTATTTTTATTACTTACTACTTACTGTTTTTTTTTAAAACTTCCCTGGACGTCCATGAAAATTTCAAGACTTAAATTAGCCAAATCGGTTCAATTGTTCTCAAGTTTTAGCGAGACTAACGAAAGGAGATTCATTTTTATTTATATAGATAGAAACCGATATTATAATTGTATTGTCAAAGCAAGTCTACAACTAAACTCCAAGCGTTTTTAAAATTTAAAAGCTTAACAATCATAAATACATTTAATAAAATACCTCTGCCTGCAACTTCGTACATGCAATCCCGTTTTCTCCCGTTCCCGTAGGAGTTTCAGGTTTTTTTCTGTCTTCAGAACCTCCTTATAATAACAAAAACAACAAAAGCAGAATTAATGAAATCCGTCCAGCCATTCACACGTGATGCCGTGACCAAGGGAAAAAGGGATTCATTTTTATGTCATACTAGCTTCTGCCCGCAACTTCGTTCTCGCAATCCCGTTTTCTCCCGTTCCCATAATAATTTAAGAATTTTTTCCTATCATTAGAACCTGCTGATAATAATAGAGGTACAACAACAAAAATCAGCCAAATCGGTCTAGCCGTTCTCAAGTTATGGGCGGCAACGGGAAACGGGTTTCATTATTATATATATAAGAAGATATGTAGATATAGATAGTTTTTTTTAAGGGGGTAGAATCATCGAATGACTTCTCCCGTCTGGGTGAGGCGGGAGGGAGAGTCAGACTCTTACTGACTAAAAACCACCCCGTTCCTTCTTCTGCACGTCGAGCCGGAGCCCCGGTAACCCGTTAGGTAGATAGATTACCATAACTTTCTTTAGATTAGACAATACAACCATTATACTAGTTTTTATTAAATCTCTGGTACTCAACAATGTTACCAATGTTTATGCTAGTCAGATATAAGCAGTCGTTACTTCGAATTTGCATTACACAGAGATTGCACCGCACTTGAATGGAATTGTGCAAGCTTCCTTTGTTGAGAATTCTAGTACATTAAGTAAAGTATTTTATGGCATCGAAGATATTGAAACGTACAATAAATGTTTATAGGTGCATCGTATTTTAACTTTATCTTAAGTATTTTGTATTTGTATTTTATTGCTGTTTTAGGTTTAGAATTGAAGATTTTAGTAACATGATGTTTTACATGCGATTATTTTTCTTTATGCAATAAGCCGATAAACGAGCAGATGGTGATCCATCTGCCACCTGATGGTAAACAATCGGCGCCGCCAATGGACACCTGAAACACCAGAGTGTTTACAAGTGCGTTACTGGCGTTTTGGGAATTGGGAATTTGTGGGATTTGCGATAAGGGAAACGGGGAAGGGGGCGTAATTAGGCCTTCGATCACCATACTCACACGACGAAACACAACGCAAGCGTTGTTTCACGTCGGTTTTCTGTGAGGCTGTGGTATCGGTCGAGCCGGTCCATTCGTGTCGAAGCATGGCTCTCAAACAGTTAAATTTAATCCATATTAAACTACTGTATTTCACTTTCAACTTTATATTTAAATTATGAAGTTAAATGAGTCTGCTTTTAACGAATTTTCTCTTCAGAAAGACTAGACAGAGGAAGAGGAACTAAGCAATTTGTGATCTATTTACTAAAGTATCTACGACACAGTTAAATGCTTTAATTGTATTTCTTCCCTTATACTTTTGAATCGTTTTGCTATATCGATTAATTTTACATTATGATATTTGTATCACCTTTTTATCTGCGGTCATACTAGAAATGGCATGTTGTTAGCGTCTTTCTCTTTTCTGATTCTTTTGTTTTAATTTTTTAACTTCATGTTTTTCTTACTTCCACTGCCACACTTTTATTATCTTTTTTATATTTTACTTATGCTGTATCGTGCTTGGTGCTAAATAAATGTTTTTACATTCTTTCTTTCTAAATAAGAATGCTGGTAAGATCTCTTGTATATCTACAAGGCTGTCAACTACAAGTTATCACATTAAATACAATTGGCAACCGTGCAGTCGTTGGCGCGGTGACTGGTTAATCGGCTGCCGCGCTACGTGCAGCGGGATCAATTTCCGAACGCAACAACTCTTTGTATAATCCATAAATTATTGTCCGAGGTCTGGGTGTCATGTGTATGTGAACTTGTATGTTTGTAAGACACAGGAGAAAATCCTAGAGCGGGAAACCGTTTTTTTTTATTAAAGACAATAATGCAACTCTTGAAATAGGTAATAAATTTCTAAATCATCCATAATAATAACACAATGTAGATACATCTACATATTCCTTCAAAACACAATTAACCTGATATAGCATATCCTAAATCCTAAAGAGATGGTATTATTGACAACTTCCTAACCATTTGCAGGTCTGTGAACCTTCGCAATTTGTAAGAATCAATTTAGTTTGGGCACTATTGTAACCCTCTCCGTTGAAAATTCGGACCTTAGTATCATAAATCACAGAGTACATCGACGCCGGGATCAATCAACATAATTGTAGTCCGTCCTAAATAGTACAGGAGCTATTTGTCGGATAATATATTGGGCTAACTTATGTAGGTACTGGATTCTGGAAAATAGTTTTCTGTGCTTTTTTTATACAAAGTTTTAAAGGTAGCAACTAAACTTACAAGCTATCCGAAGTCATAGCCTAAGTCAACCTGCAACACACAATAGGGCTAATGCCGATACGGAACCGCAGAGGACTTAACGGGTTGTCGGGGCCCCGGCTCGATGAGCAGGAGTAAAAACGAGGTGGTTTTTAGTTAGTAAGAGTCTGGATACTCCTTCTCGCCTTAGCCAAGGTGGGAGAAAACATTGGATGATTCTCCCCCATAAAAGTCAACCTACAGCACAAGAGGCTTCATAATTATGTAAGTGCGTTCCGAAACAGAGATATAAAACACTACTTGTGGCAATCCTTTATCATCTCTAATCTTTGTTGCTACAATTGGTAGCAAAAAAGCCATTGTTTAGTATAGAACAATACGGTTTCATTTGAATTCTGCTGCTTGGTGCCTATCTCTCGGTAGCTGATTGCAGTTTTAGCCTAAGATATGCTGCGGGGTTCATTTATCAATATCAGGAACTATTTACTCGTCATAAGACACAAAGTGCCAGCCTAGAGAATAGAATACAAAACGCTTTGTATAATTATGGTGTACTTTCTTCATTCCATCCATGTTCATTGACTTCTTCGTGGAAACTCATCAGTTGTGGATACTTTTAATTTGAACCTTTTCTAATCATCACCAATTTGTTCGATGTAAGTCCGGACCGAGTAAATGAGCAACCCTTGATCCAGGATCCCATTAACTTTAGCATACAGAGAACAATTAATTTCAGTTCTATAAATAATGGTGGTAATTTAAATCCGACGAAAGAAAATTAAAGAAATACTCAAAATTGTATAGGTATCTGCAGCAGATAGATATCTGCTTCTATTCTTTTCTTGCTCAATTGAATCAATAACTTCACGAGAATTTTATAATCCATTATAATATACAGGTGTATTTAATTCTACGAAACAATGAAAATGTCTACGCAGTAACTTAATTCAAGTAATAAGTTTTAAACTCCACCTTAATTTAATTTACTAGACCAAACATTTTTCTTTAACGAATTTTATGTTTCAATTTGAGACTCAACAAAAATGTTAAACATTTCGGAGTAATCTCGTTCACAAACACATTTTAATACCAGACTTGTACTGGCAATTCGGCATTAAAATTCAATTTAACAAATAAGGGCATTTGATTACTCGTAAAACACGTTTATCAAGATTGAGCCTTCAAAGTATTTCATTTAAAACGCGAACTAGAAGCAGCAACTTTAAGAACTCTTCAATTGTTCTGGATTTAACAAATTGCAGTCTGTTTTCCGTTTTAGGAAATTTGTTTCTATAGATTACAAAGTCCATAAAAAGAAATTTCCGTCTTTGTAGACCAGACTTCATTAGCGGAGGACATTTTTAACAAATGCGAATGGATAGTAGAAAAGTAAGAATAGAGATATGAAAATTAATTATTTGATCAAAAACCATTGAATGTCGCTGTAATAATTCTAAAATTAATTTTACGATTATATTTAATACTATTCAAATCACACAACTGTAAAAATCAACCTTAATGCCAACGAAATAAAAACGTTAATACGTAATAACAAGTTTCATCGTTAAAAAGAACATAAGTTGATGTCAAGAATGAACAAAAAAGGGATGCTTGGTCTCGCCCAGTGGCGATAATCCGGCTCACAAGCGGGAGCTTAGCCCCTGTCGATTCGGGCTGTACATCTCGAAAATAATTGGGAAATAAGACGAAAAAATGAAAGGCCAACTTGAAAAAAGTGTGGAGACATTTCTTCCCTAAATATTGGAGAGATTAGGAATATTTTATGAAGATTTTTGTTTTTCAAAGTTCTCGGAACTAGTAGTAGGTAGTCATTGTAATTTAACAAATGGTTTTGCACTATTACTTAATTTGATTATCTTGTTGTTGATTTCAATATTCTTAAAATAACGCGAAGATAATCAAACAGAAAAAATAGCAACTGAATTTTATCTTATGCAAATCTCGGAAATATAGCAAAACCAAAATTACAACATAAATCCGTCGGTATACAGGTTGTGAGCTTGTCAACTGTCTCCTAGTGTTTATATTTGTACAGTTCTGTACCAATGTGGGGTTTGACTAGGTCCAATTTGCTTTGTAGACACACAAACATGGGGCTTTTGTCAGAACTGAATCTTGATGCCTTAAGCTTACAATGTTTAAAGACAAAATCGTGATATTTTCTTGCGGATTATACTTAATTTTGGTTCATCTTTTAAGTGAAACATGATAACGATTTCATAAGTTTTTTTACTTATAACAAAGACTTATTTACTAGTTAAAATAATGAGGCTATGCCGAAAATCAGTGTCTATTACCTATTTTTTTTTTGGTATATTATAGGATAGGCCTAGGTATACATAACCTTCACTACATAGTAATAGTATAAAACAAAGTCGCTATCCACCGCCTGTCTGTCCCCATGTATGCTTAGATCTTTAAAACTACGCAACAGATTTTGATGCAGTTTCTTTAATAGATAGAGTGATTCTTAAGGAAGGTTTATATGTATAATACATGCATATTGCACCCGTACAAAGCCGAGGCGTCGCTAGTAATCTATAAACTAATAAACTACAGAACGCACAGAATCCCATTCAAATATAACCACAATACTCATACACAATCTTCTCGCACAAAATATGTCCAAAGCAAATAAATCACCCAAAATAAGTTACAGTTAACGTATGCACGATGCGTTAGCGGTGACTGCAGCACGACCGCAGAGCTACCTAAACGAATCAATTTGGTTTCAACGTTTGCATGTCCCAATTATACATAACTAGCTTCTGCCAGTGGATTCGCCCGTGTTCCCCTTAGATAAAGTCAAAGTCATAGCATTTATTTCAATTTAACTTTAAATAGGCAATTTTGAAACGTCAAAAATTGAATTGTCCGTCCATCCGTCTGTCAGTGAAGCTAGGCGCTCGTTCCAAAGTGTAGTTTCGAATGGAGAAGAACGAGAAAGAAACTGCATCGTTACTTTAAAAAGAAATGATTTTTGCAGTCTCATTGATACATTATCTGATCTTTACTTAATGCATATATATATAATGTTAGCTTACGTGTTATACCAAATCATAATTTATTTTTTTTATTTATTTCAACTTCATACAACAAGTGTGTACAGGTGGACTTAATGCCTTGGGCATTGTCTCCCAGTCAACCTTTAAGCAGTGCAGAGATGAAAGTAGCAGGTGATTTAAACCTTTATAAATAGGCAATGTACCAGTGTAATAAATAACAAATCTCACAATCAGAATATTCAATAAACACTAAACATATAGGACAATAATTATGTATACAATATTAAAGTAAATATATAAATAAAAAATAATAAATATATATATAGAAATATATATGTACATTATAAAATATAATACAAATCATAATCTACCCCTGATCCAAATATCATCCCGATCTCTTTAGCCGCTTTAACGTGATTCAGCAACAAATACACACACACACACAAACACGAACTTTCACAATAGTAATATTAGAATCTTTCTATTTCTGTACAATATTTTAAAGACAGAAAGACTATTCATAGGGAACAGAGCAAAGTGCCCACTTTACCTTGTTCCGTCCGTCCTCGCTCAGTTCGAGGCAGAATTTAGATTAATCGCAACAGCTTCGGACATTTGAATAATCCGTCGTCGTTTGAAGTATTATTTTTCTTAGAAAACGAAAGGCAGAAATCCTATTACGTCACTGAATAAATCTAGATTTTGTTAGAATAAAAGTGAACGTTATGATTTGTGTTAAAAAGACTATTATTCTTTTTTTTAGTAAATAATGTTTTGTACATACGACCACTAAAGGCAAATTTTTCTATCATCAGTTAATTCGTAACTGTTTGAATATCAAGTTTAAGGTGTGTTGCTTGCTGGTGGTCTTGAATAATAAAAGATTTCGGTATGATGAGAAAATATTGTATTTAAATAGGTACTGATTATAAGGGTCAACCGATATGTGCGCACGGCGTTGTGTCGGGGCAGCGAGTAAATGAATGACCGCCGATCGCAGCGGTTGCGGGACACGTATGGTGGTAAGCCCGATGTGACGTCAGGAACTGTAGAATAAAATTGACAGTTGACAGTTTTTAGTATCGAAAAATTTAGAAATATTTTGTTACGTTTGTTCTGTTTGAAAAGCGGCCCTTAATTAAATTAATATGCATGCATTATCTAGTGCATAGTGCATCTAGAACGTATAAATATCATAAGGTAGGTAGGTTTATATGAGGTGTGTACGTCATGTATCTCCTGATATTTATATGTTGTCCTGTGTTATGTATGTACATCCATGTAATATTGGTTGTACATAAATATTGAACAAGTAAACATTTAGACACAAACATATGAATTGTTCCATAAATGTAGCTAGAAATCAATTTTAGCTTCCATCAGCATTCACTGCGTATTATCTAGTCATTCATACAACCAAACAATCTCCGCACTAATTTATATGTTACTAGCGACCCGCCCCGGCTTCGCACGGGTGCAATATGTATATACATACAAACCTTCCTTAAGAATCACTCTATCTATTAAAAAAAACCGCATCAAAATCCGTTGCGTAGTTTTAAAGATCTAAGCATACATACGGACATACAGTGAAAGCGACTTTGTTTTATACTATGTATTGATGATACACCATCATTATGTCTTCAAATCTATTCAATCAAAGCTAGACTTCTAATCTTAGATTATGAGTATGGACTAGATAATATTACATAGTGTTGACGTATGTGTGAACCGATAAGTATTTATATCAAGCAAGCTAGTATTGAGGTACATGCATCGTTTTTGTACTAGTACCAGTACCCGAAAGCACGGCGCGTCGCGTTCCGCGCGCGACTCAAAGAGCCATCAAACCACCGCGGATAGGGCCCAATAGGGCTGATGCCGATACGGAGCCACAGAGGACCTAACGAGTTGCCGGGGCTCCAGCTCGACGCGCAGGAGTAGGAACAGGATGGTTTTTAGTCAGTAAGAGTCTGACACCTCACCCAGGCGGGAAAAGTTATTCGATGATTTTCCCCCCTTAAAAATACTAGTACTAGTGCTATTCAGACTATGTCGCATCACATCTATAAATACTATATGTAGCTTATGAATGAACCCTGTCAGTCCCAGGTCAAGTTGCATGATAACTGTTACCTCTTTTCTTTTCTCAGTTTCAAAAATAATTAATCTTAAATATTAGGTTCTTATTCAAAAATGTTTTAGTCACAAATATTTGCAATTTTAGGAATCCTATTTCGATTTCCGAAGTTATTACCGTCCCGAAGGACCGAATCGGTTCAAAGGCTTTGGAACTACAAAAGTCATTTTTTATCGAAAATATTTTGAACAAATCTTTTATATAATACTTTTGTTTGCTAAAGTATTGGTTATTTTCGTCAAAAAATACTAGTCAATAGTGACTTTTATCTAGATATTTATAGAAATGTACCTGTTGGTATTTGAGAACGCAACCTTTATTTTGATCTGTTGATCATAATAATAATGACTGCCTCGTTGGCCGAGTGGTCGTAAGTGCGACTGCCGGGCAAGGGGTCACGGGTTCGATTCCCGGGTCGGGCAAAGTATTACTGGGTTTTTAAATATTCTCAGTAGTAGCACGGAGTCTGGAATTGTGCCCGGTATATGGCAATAGGCTCACCCCCTATTACATGGGACTCATAAGATAAATAGTGAAAAGTGGGTGTTACATTGTACAGTGGTATAATGTGCACCTCTGCCTACCCCTTCGGGAATAAAAAGGCGTGATGTTATGTTATGTTATGATCATAATAGTAAATGTTAGACTGGCAACATTTCTTTATTCGCTCTACCGCGTTTTCTCTTTAACTGAACTCTTTAAACTGTCAAATACCAAGCGGTCACCGGTGACCGCGACCTATTGTTCTTTAATTGTGTCTATAAAACCGGTACTCGACGAGTTAACTGTTGTGTCTTAAAGTTTTGCTCAATAAAGCATGTATTTTTCCGTATTCCAAATAGTTTGTATATTTTGATGTCTTTATATTATCTATACTATATTATAACTAACATTTATATTTTTTAAAGTAATTTTATGGTGTAAATATTTTAGCTATTTGTATTTATAAATAATATGTAAAGTGATTTAAAAGGAAAAATATGTTTATTATAATTATGTTCAATTTTATACAATTATGTTAGTAAAAGTATGCGAGGAAACAAGATATGGAACCTAGTATTCTATTATCTGTGTCATTCTATTATATGTATAGTCTCTTCGACCGAAACGACCGATGAGAATAATCAACAATACCTAATCTAGTTCAAGATAAAATGGGTTTGATTTAGTTTAACACATTGATCACTCGAATAGACGCATAGTCGAATAGACTGCCTCGTTGGCCGAGTGGTCGTAAGTGCGACTGCCGGGCAAGGGGTCTCGGGTTCGATTCCCGGGTTGGGCAAAGTATTACTGGGTTTTTAAATATTCTCAGTAGTAGCACGGAGTCTGGAATTGTGCCCGGTATATGGCAATAGGCTCATCCCCTATTACATGGGACTCATAACATAAATAGTGAAAAGTGGGTGTAATATTGTACAGTGGTATAATGTGCACCTCTGCCTACCCCTTCGGGGATAAAAGGCGTGATGTTATGTTATGTTATGTGTTATATTTTTTAGGTTCAGGTACCCATTGCTATATTTATACATTCCTTCCTTGTTCCTAACCCTTGGAGATTATCAGATACTATTTAATCCTAAGTTTGTACCTATTCTTAATTCTTGCTAAGATTTATAGACAATCAAACGTCACACCTCTTGTTCTATAATAAAATATAAGCATTTAATTGAATAACGGTCTTAATGAATGATTAAATTATTGCCCGTCACATTATTATGCATTATAAATGTTCAAAAAATAATAATTTACTAGATTTAAAATGTGATTTGAAATATCTTGCTTGACAGTCGTGACGTCGACCAATCAACGTTGAAGTCAGTTTTCTTTGAAAAACCCACTTTAATCAGTTTTGATGATAATTGAGTGAAATTCTCAGGATCTTAATACAGACAAACCGTGGGTTGAAACAGTTAAATCAAAGCGGCTTATAACTTTCAAAATATTAGCCGTATAAATTAATTTGCATATTTTAGGCCTGAATATCCAACGATAAATTTAGTGCTAAAATTAGATAAATTGATTAAAGTTCGAATCGTTTGTTTTATTTCTCCTTAACCTTTCCTTTGGTGCCCGTTTAGGTATGACATAAAATTCAAAATTTAATCTCTCTTTGAAATTTATAATAGTTAAGATTCATTATTTTTGTGGAATAGTAGGTAAACGAGCAGACGGATCACCTGATGGTAAGCGAGCAACGCAACACCAGAGGAGTCACAGGTGTGATGTCTTTTAAAAAGGAATACGCTCTTTTATCGGTTGCCGGGACACCGGCCCGAAGAGCAGGAATAAGAACGGGAATACTCGGGAATCGCGAGATGATCTCCAGCCACGGTAAGCATGGACCTGCGGACGGCACGGTTACGCTCGGGGGAGGGGGGGGGGGGTAAACACCCCCCCCCAAAAGCATGCAAAAGCATGCATAAACTGAGTAATCAGACATGCAAGATGTTAAATAGTATGTTGTGCGTCCATGTTTCGTCAATAGTGGCGTAAAAATTAACTAGATCTTTCATCCAGCAAATAAAATCTTCATGACCAAAGGGTGAAAGTTACTTTTATTTAAAAGTTATAATAGTTCTTTTGCAATTGTAAAATCATCCACAACAATAATCGCATCAATATCCATCTACATTTAACAAAACGAAGTAAAAGACAAATATTTCGTTTTAATTCGTTTTCCTGTTATCTAGATAACTTCATTAATGATGTCAAAGGCGTCGGTGCCTGTAACTAAGACTTCGTTGAAGAAACAATTAGTGAACACAACGTCTGAAGGGTACTGCGGAACTTCACTCGACGATCATTTAGTTTACTCTTTTTGTTTGCGTTTTGTAATTTTTGCATGTTTATTTTCTTTTAGAGGTATTTTGTCATTGCCTTGTTTTTCTAGGGGCTATGGGTATGACAAACGAGTGTAAGGAGATTAGTTTGGTTTTCAACATAACATCACGCCTTTTATCACCAAATGGATAGGTGCACGTTGCGGCAACTAATGCCACTGCACAATGTAACACTCACTTTTCACTATTTAAGTTATGAGTCCCATGTAATAGGGGGTGAGCCTATTGCCATATACCGAACACAATTCCAGACTATGCTACTACTGATTTTTTCTTAAAAACCAAGTAATACTTTGCCCGACAAGTTTGATCAATGTCAATTAAGTTCAATTTAAGTCGTTCTCAAGCTAAATGTTTGAAAATTTATCATCTGGCTAACCCTTCAAAGATGATAGTATAATGCTACAAGATAAATAAAATAAAATATAAGAAGCTTTAGCTGCATTCAATAGTAAGACAAAAGACCCATTATTTGCCTCTCAATCGGATGAACATTACCATATCAATGAAGAAAATGCCACCACGGACAAGTTTATTGAAATAACCTTCAAAGGGACTAAGAAAATGAATCTGAGTAGATTAAAACTTTTCATTTCCAAGGACAAACCATTAATAGCTTTTAACTTTGTTCGAAGCATTTTAACGGTCTTCGAACTTTCGTCGTCTGAATAATAATGCGGTCGAGCTCATTGGTATGTTATGCAGACAACGATGTCAAATTTTTGAAGCACCTACTATGGGTAGAAAGCAGATGGTATTTATTGTCTCGATCATTGTGTTCAGGGACGACTCCATGAGTCTTTTTTTTAAGGGGGGAAAATCATCGAATGGCTCCCGCCTGGGTGAGGCGGGACGGAGTGTCAGACTCTTTCTGACTAAAAACCACCCCGTTCCTTCTCCTGCACGTCGAGCCGGAGCCCCGGTTACCCGTTGGGTTCTCCGCGACATTCTTGAGTCTTGCGTGGTAAATATGTGAATTTTTTTAGTAACTCTTTCACTCCGTAATATTTAAATGATAATTATAAATTTATTCACGGGAATGAAGTAGTGGGCAAGATCTTAAAACAAATACTAGACAAATATTACAGTGAGGTATTTGCTTGTTCATAATGATCTCCTAAATGTGTAATCCTCTCCTTTGGAGCTAGAGCATTTTTATTTATTTATAGTCTACAAAAAAATTTATTTATAAAATACAACAAAGTGAAGAATGTTTTGTCGATGATCTTCTTCCAGTATTTTGTAAGCTCGTTTTTCTTTATATAATGTGTATTAGGTTTCTATCGGTTATCTAATGTTTGAAACAAAGAGTTTCCTTTTTCTTTACAGAAACACTATTTTTATGGATTGTCAATATGCATATGTGAGTACCATGTTGGACTTTGGGACTTTTTTGTTTTATTTTTACTTTAGTAAGTTTTGTAATTAGTATAATGCGTCAAGCATATCTTTGCATTGTTCTCACAAATACAGTATTGCAATATGTATCAGAGACGTTGTAGAACATGCTTTTTTAAAAAGAGTAACGAATGGAGTTACTTCCTCGTTCTTTTCCATTCGAATCTATATTTTGGAATGAGAACCTAGCTTCATCTACCTTCACTGATGGACAGACTGACAGACTACTATTTATTTTGTAATTGTTGAAGTTTCAAAAGTACCAAATTATGGTTTAATTGAAATAAATGCATTGACTTTGACTTTTGTATTATGTGTCTATAAAGAGTTATGGAATGGACCTAGAATACAAATATTTTGTATAACTTTGCTATAGAATGTCATCCGACAGTTTGCATGACATCACTCTAAAAATAAATTTCAATAAAAAATCCGTACAAATATAAAAATTTATCGCAAAATGAAAATTTAAACAAACTCCATAATTAAAAAAAATAAATTTTCAGTATATCGTCGTATCGTCATTGGTTTGGGACCATAAATACTCTATCGACATCAACGCCGGAACGTTGGCATCGAATTCAGCGGTTTCCGCATAAAATTGGTGTTTTTCTGTTTGCTCTGTTGAATTTGTTTATTCAGCGATTGCATTGGATTTTAATTCTGTTTTTGTTAGTGATGAAGTGCGGCCTCAAGCGAATTAGTTTTTGAAAACTTTTTTAGAAGCATTGACTAGCAAAGCGATCAAATAAACCTTGGGAGAATATAATCATGAAATTTTATAACTCACGTTTTAATGTCATACTGTCTAAACCTAAAAATGAATAAAGAATTACATTTGTAAGTCAGTATTTCAAATCAACGCTATGCAAGCATTTTCTCGTCATAAAACGATAGTCCAAGGCCCCGAGAGATAGATGCCATTGATACATAGATATGCGTAGCTCGATACCATTCTTCAGCAACGTTGTAATTCAACAATCTCAAAGGACGATCAAAAAGAAAGTAACACGAACATTCTGACAAGACGAACGATATAAAAAGGGGTGTTCTAAAACAAAGATATTGTTCTGTGTCACTGTCATAAAATCAAACGACACGGTTTTACGAAACGATGCTCCTTTGCCCACAAAGTACGTTTTTATTGTACGCACTTTCAATTTATCTATATACCGCTGTAAAACTGGCCGGATAATGTCTGGTCATAGTCTGGGAATGGGCAAAATATATAGAATTATACCAATAACATGGATAATTTTCATTTGAACATTTTCTTTTCAAATAACGTGTGTAAATATTTTTTTCTATATTTAGTGCAATAGATAATACAAGTGAATTGGTAGTAATAATTTACAAAGTATTTAATATTTCCTTTATATCATATTGTCTATATAAACTTTAAGTGTGGAGCCATGCTTCGGCACATATGGACCGGTTTGACCGGAGTGATGCCACGACCTCACAGAAAACCGACGTAAAACTAAGTGTTCGCTTGTCGTGTGAGTGAGGTTACCGGAGGCCCAATAACTTGTAACGCCTCTGGTGTTCCAAGTGTCCTTGCGGCGATTGCTTACCATCAGATGATACGTCCACTCTTTTTCTGGCTTATCCTATAAAAAAAACTTATTTATTAATTTTGCCTATGTAGGTTAGTAGACACTACATACATAAATACCACCCATCAAATGGGTTCCATTTTATTAATATTTTTTTGCATCTCATAGTTTTCTAAATATTTCGTCTTTTTGTCTCCTATTTGTAGTATCTAAGTAAATACATTTTAAGTATGTGCCAAAGGAAATCATCAGAAAGCGAACCAGGTGTCGGTAAATTGAACAATTTATAAAAGACGTTTCCAAGAACAAGCCGATGCCACAGAATTTAACGATTCAAAGATCTCAGTAATAGAATATTTTGTCAGAGGTAGAAAAATATTCTTGCATATCTTTTGACAACTTTTATAATACATCAGCGAAGCGTGTTTCTTTTTAAAGTTTTTTTGACAATCTTGATTTGAGTATTTTGCAAATCGCGAAGTTGAAATATTCAAAAAGTTCTCCTTTCTTTTGTCTCAGAAGTTTTTTTACGACTTCAAATTGAGAAACTTATTTGAGATGCCTTGGTTGTGAAATATACACCGGTTGCAGGAGTGGAATAAGGAAAAAAGGACATTTGCAAAGTAGTTTCTGAAATGAAATAGCTCGTCTATTTTATTTCCTTTCACGAGTGTTTTAAAAGGCGACCATTCTTGGGCGGAGACGGAATTTTTATGATTGCTCCTGAAGTATGAACATTTATAGGTGAGCATAGGTATTAGAATTTCTTTCAAAGTACTTGTAGAAGGCAAAGCTGTCATGAATGTATGTGAGTGAAAAGAAATTGTGTAAGATTTTATATCTTTACTTTCTCTCATGATAGATTTCATCCCATCAAAGCAGATTCCTAAGCATTCAATAATGTCTGACTGCAGTATTTTATGATACAAGTCCATAGTCAAGATAATTTTTATAATGATTTGTTTAGATTTGATTGTACCTCGTATGTTCATAAGTTTTGAGACAAATTAAAAGTTGCATATCTTTATAAATAATAAACTTATATTTATAAAAACAATAACAAACATTAAGTAGATAGTAAGTTAAAATTAAATATAATTATTATTCAAAATGACCACCCCTGTTTTTAATACATGCCCTTAGACGATTTGGCCAGTCATCAATGGCGGCACGAATCTTTTCCAGAGGAATTCGTAGGTATAATGAAATTACAAATCGAAAAATAAGATTTTAGAAGTTATTTGGGGGTTTTACGAAAAAGAGCATCTTACCATTTTACCATTTAAATTTTCTTTCGTTTCTGGGACTTTCTCTCCATCTGTACAAGACTATCCTAAGCTTGTTCCGTGGGCCGCTCCTGTGGAACATCGGCTATGACTGGGTGCTGCGCACCGACCTCCCGAACGGCGTTAGCACAATATGCTACGCCGACGACACGCTGGTGCTAGCGCACGGGAGGTCGCACCAGGCGGCGGCCGATTTAATGGCGACAGCGGTTGCGACAGTCGTTGAAAAAATCCGGCAGTTGGGACTCGAGGTGGCGCTCCACAAGTCCGAGGCCATGTGTTTTCATGGCCGCGGGAACGCGCCACCTCCGGGTGGGTCCCAAATAATGGCGGGAGGGGTTACCATCGGCGTCGAGACGACGATGAAGTACCTGGGACTCGTCCTCGACAGTCGGTGGAACTTCGTGGAGCACTTCCGACGTTTGGCTCCAAAGTTGGCGAGGGCGGGGGCTGCGTTTAAGCGCATCCTCCCCAACCTTGGGGGGCCAAACGCCTCCTGCCGGAGGTTATACGCCGGGGTCGTGCGGTCCATGGCCCTCTACGGCGCCCCTGTTTGGGCGCCGAACTTGTTGCGGCGTCCTGCTCGGACGCTGCTCATGTCACAGAGGGTCATGGCGATCCGAATGATCCGCGGATACCGCACGATCTCTGGGGAGTCGGCGAACCTCCTTGCCGGATTACCGCCGTGGGATCTGGAGGCGAAGGTGCTCGCGCGCGTGTATAACATGCGCGCGGAGGCACGTCGCCGGGGCGAAACTTCGCTGCCGCGCCAAATAAGTGCGTGGCGGGATGAGCTCCGGCGCGATCTCATGGCGGAATGGCAGTAACGACTGTCGCAACCGGGGGCTGGGCTCGCTGCCATTGCAGCGGTAAGTCCCCCTTTGAGGAGTGGCTTGAGAGACGCTACGGCGTCCTCACCTACCGCCTGACGCAGGTCCTCACCGGACATGGAAGTTTCGGGAAGTACCTGTGTCTGATGGGGCGGGAGGAAACGCCCGGGTGTCATCACTGCGAGGACCGCCCTGAGGACACGGTGGAACACACAGTGGGAGAATGCCCTGCGTGGGCTGAGCACCGCCGTGCCCTCAGGGAAGTGATCGGCGATGGCGACCTCTCGCGTCCGGGCCTAGTGCAGGCCATGATGCGGAGCGAGGGGGATTGGGATGCCGTCTCCTCCTTTTGCGAAGCAGTCATGCTAGCTAAGGAGGAGGCGGGACGCGTGAGGCAGCGAAGCGCTGCCTCCTCGCAACCCAGCCATCGCGAAGGACACACCGGGCGTCGGGGATCGCGAGACGATCTCCGGCCACCGTAAGGCGGGCCTGCGGACGGCGAGCATGGGTGGCTCCCCGTCCGACCAGAAACAGACCCGAGCGTACGGCGCGTCGCGTTCCGCGCGCGCCTCAAAGAGCCATCAGACCACCACAGATGGGGCCCAATAGGGCCGATGCCGATTCGGAGTCGCGGAGAACCTAACGGGTAACCGGGGCTCCGGCTCGACGTGCAGGAGAAGGAACGGGGTGGTTTTTAGTCAGTAAGAGTCTGACACTCCCTTCCGCCTCACCCAGGCGGGAGCAGTCATTCGATGATTTTCCCCCCTTAAAAAAAAAAAAAAAAAAAAAAAGCTTGTTCCGTAAAATCACACAGTACTGGATTTGGTATCGGTTTTATAATGATCGCAAACATTTCGCTACGTTAATACGTAGGCTACTTTAGTACCTATGTATGTCGCGGAGAACCTAACGGGTAACCGGGGCTCCGGCTCGAAGTGCAGGAGAAGGAACGGGGTGGTTTTTAGTCAGGAAGAGTCTGACACTCCCTCTCGCCTCACCCAGGCGGGAGCAGTCATTTGATAATTTTCTCCACTTAAAAAAAAGTACCTAGGTATACCTATATAGGTACAGTTAGTTCAATCAAAAATAAAATATCTACTATCACCAACCATAATAGCTATTGAATATAAAACAAACTCAGAAAAGAATTTAAAAGTAATTCCATTTTAAGTAAAATACACCTGTATGCATCCTAATACATTTCCAAACTCGCCACTGAACAGTGCCCTTGGGAGAAAAAAGGTTAATATTTTTGTATCCAAGAACACAGCGAAGGTAATACTTATGTAAGTGCTTCAAATTGTTTTTCGGCTTACACATTACACGTGGGAAATAAAGGATATCTTGTACAATTATAGATTTTTTTGTATTTTAAATATAACATTGCATTTCGCGTTCTACTCTCGAAAAGACTTCAATAGTGCACACATTAATTCAAAACCATAACTAGCGAGTAACTGGGGCTCTAGCTCGAAGCAGACGTAGGAAACATTAGATGATTCCTTCCCTCCTCAGAATAGGCTGAATTCGCCTTATAATAACTTTAATAAACTAGGCCTGTATTATCCCCGAATCCTCCACAATCCTCAAATTTCCAATCCCCAAACGGCCGGTAACGCACTTCTAACGCCTTGGTGTTTCAAGTGTCCATGGGCGGCGCTGATTGCTTACTATCAGGTGATCCGTCAGCTTGTTTACCGGCTTATGCTATAAAAATAAACTGACTAGACCTCAAAATGATTATTAAAAAGAGTGTCTGGATTCTAAATGATAATTTATCCATTTACTTTTAATGGACGGCGGTCTTGGCTGCGACCATTAAACCATTGAGGCAGTAAAAGACAAATTATATTCAGTACATGTTCTTACACTTTGGGTACTTGGCAACGTCACTTGGCAAGCATGACCGTAAACTGGTCGGCAACAAACCGCGTAATGTAGGCTACAGACAGGAGCAGGTCTATTTATACATTTCTGTCAAATGTCTTTATTAGACTTTCAACTTTATTGTTGATATACACAGTTGAAATTTGGATGTGGAAATTAGCAGATCGGTGTAGGTTGACGTGGTAGCCACTGTACATTAATTTTCTTAGTATTTTGCTACAGCTTGACGTAGGCGACGGAGGCTGCAAATGAGATGCAAATTAATCGGACTGCGCTCCCGTTCTTAGTCATGTCATTTCCTCCACTGATGTGGTCTTAGTTTTGTAAATTGCTGTTTTAGGTTTGGTTGTTGTAAACTTTTTGTTCGCTTGTCAGTAAATTAATAAGTTGAATTGTTTCGTGGAACTTGAAACTTTGAAAGAACTTAATGCTTGCGAAATGATAGAAGTACATAACATAACATAACATAACATAACATAACATCACGCCTTTTATTCCCGAAGGAATAGGCAGAGGTGCACATTATGGCACTTAATGCCACTATACAATGTAACACCCACTTTTCACTATTTATGTTATGAGTCCCATGTAATAGGGGGTGAGCCTATTGCCATATACCGGGCACAGTTCCAGACTCCGTGCTACTACTGAGATTTTTTTAAAAACCCAGTAATACTTTGCCCGACCCGGGAATCGAACCCGAGACCCCTTGCTCGGCAGTCGCAATTGCGACCACTCGGCCAACGAGGCAGTCTCATGATAGAAGTACATATTTCATGAAATGAGTTGATGTTAAAGTCTAACCTAAAAATTTTCTTCTATATCTATATATAGAAGAAGATTTTAACATCAACTATACATATAATAAACCTGTAGAAGTGTAAATTATGTGCATTGAAAATATTAAAATGTTATAAGTAGTAGGGCGTGTTCCTAGACACCAAACCATGGGTGGCGGCGGCGAGCATGGGTAGCTCGCCGCCCGACCAGAAGCCTTAGTACGAGTTTGTTTTACGTTTAAAGTAATCGAAACGAGTACGTATTCGGCGGGTTGGTCGGCTCCAATGAACTAACCAACCAGAGCACAGAACGCCGTCTCGTTTCGATTCATTAATTCATCATAAACAGCCTATAAATGCCCACTGCTGAGCAAAGCCTCTTCTCACATGGAGAAGGTTTGAGCATTAATCACCACGCTTGCTCAATGCGGGTTGGCGATTACAAACTTATAATTAGAAATTATAAGCCCAAGTTTCCTCACGATGTTTTCCTTCACCGTTTGTTAGTAGTGTCTATCTTAGAAAGTACATATAACTCTGAAAAAGTCACATTGGTACTTGCCGTTGGTAGGTTTCGAACCCTCACCTTCATGCATGAGAAGCTGGCGTCTTAAACCTCCGGGCCACCACGACATTTCGACGTTTCGATTACTTTAAACGTAATCGATATCTATAGACTTCAGAAGTGTCATATTTTTTTTCTTCTCCTCTAATAATATCTTCTGATTTATATCGTAGCAGGATCCAAGACATTATTCATATCACTAATATGCAGGGGGCTTCAGTGTCCCGGTGTCTTCACGGTTGTATTTACTGTAGATCCTTGCTTATAGAAATTGCAATAATTTAAGGAGGTTATGGTGTTCCATAAAAAAGTCTGATAGATTGACTATAGGTATTTATATCTAGGTATATCTCAAAGATTGGTAGTTACATGTATGTCTACCGAGCTTGAAGTTTGTATTCGGCCTCTGGTTATGATATCGTTCGATTTTGACCGAGCTTGAAGTTTGTATTCGGCCTCTGGTTATGATATCGTTCGATTTTGGGTACCTTACTGGGAACATGGAATTGTTCGGCAATGACTTGCCAATAGACTGCCTTACAATGCAATGGTACTAAATTACCACCTACCAAGCAATAATGGAAGTATGGAACTAAAACGAGTAACTACTTAAACATTAAACAATAGGTTTGTGTATAATTTAATATAACTCACGATAAAATAACTTTTAAACTACTTAACTGTCAAACACTGCGAGGACACCGGTGACCGCAACCTAATGTTCTTAAATTGTGTCTATAATGACGGTACTCAAAGGGTTAATACATTTTCTTAAAAACTTTGTACGAACGTCAATTGATTTATATTCACACAACGTGTTCACCACATATCGATAGTAAGAAAAAAAACTATTTTCTCTACTAATTGCTTTTACGCTGACTAGAGTCTCGACACTGCTCACAAGGAATACCAATCAAACGGAGACAGTTAAGATGGTTATACACGTACGGCTAAAACCTAAGATCATGTCTTTACATCTTTGAAGACAGACGTGAAAAATAGTACAAGTTTAGTAAATGGTATTGTTAATCCTATTGGTAACGGAGACGGGCTTATTGACAAATACATACCTATACTTAAGACATATTTCAGTTTTTTAATCATTATAAAGTTAGCTTTTCTCGACTTTTGCTAACTTTTGGCCAATAATGTAGATAAGAAAACACTTTCTGAGAAAACGTTATGCTCTAAAACTTATTACTTCATTTTTTCTAGAGATTCAAAATCCAATAACTTAAAACTGCTTATGATCAGTGGTTTTTACTATACAATTGTCAAACTTCACTATTATAATCATATTTTATTATTTGAATGTGTACTCACCCTTAATTATTGATTGGACTAACTTTGGATAGTTATTTATTCAGTTCATAATTTGTTGCTTTCTCATTCTGAGTGCTTTCAAACTTATTCCGATCTCTTGATGAGGGAGCTGTGATGTAAGGACTATCTAAGTTAGGAATAAGTTATTGACCTACTTTTGTGATGATGATTTGTCTGATTTTGATGGTCGTCTTCTACTTTTTTCTTTACACAACTTTTAATGGTGTTTTAAGTAAATTAAAAATATTATTTGGATAAATACATGTCCGAACGGTCAATAGTACGGGATTTCAATTTACTACAAAACGACAATAAATTGTGACGTCATGTCCGCCTAAGAGTGGGGGAGATTGAGTGACTTTCAACATCGCACGACAGCAAGCACTGTTGGCTTGGACTCCGAACTTACAACGAAATACTAACAATACTGTCGGCCGAATAGTGATTGCAATCATTAGAATCAGTGCTGTGAAATTGTCATTGAGATTATTTTGTTTGAGATTATAACGATGAATATTATTACAATGAGTGTGGACTAGAAAGAAAGAAAAAACATTTATTTGACAATTAACACACACGATTATAAAAAATAAAAATATAGATATATAAACAAAATACTAATAATAAACTTAAAAAAATAGACATTAGAACAAAAAACATCAGTGTGGTAACAAAATAATAATACAATAAAACAGAATTTTGAAAATACAAAAAAAAAAAACAAGGAAAAAAATAATAAAATCAATTTGTGCGTGCTCATGCCAAAAGGGCCTCTACCTCAGCATATAGTTGGACGTTTCTGCCCAACGCTGATTTTCAGGTGGCACCCTGCAGTGACTCACGGACGGCGGTACCGCCCTTCAATAGGAACAGAAAATAAACATGAAATTACCTCTATATAAATAACTAAACTTTGATGTACTTTAATCATTTTTGAACTTTGAAAGTGACTGAGATCTCTGAGTTTGTTTCCTCGTTTCTTCTCAGAATAGCCCGTAGGAAATGCCGACTTAATTAAAATGTGAACAAGTAAAGGTGCACTGTCGAAAGTAAACATTATTTACGAAGATTTCATTGTTGTATGGTATGATGGAGGGAGTGTATGAATGAGGAAAGCTGTATCGGCCTCCAACACAAATACGGCCGACCATGATCGCTCTACAAAGAGCGAAACGACAAAGAAGAAGAAGAATTGTTGTATTGCTGCATAAATATACCTCTACCGATATATGTGACGAAGAGAAGAGAAGAAGAGAGAACATCGCCCACACCATCCTCCGACATACAAATATTCGTTGTTGTTCTCAGTCGTTTTCAAATGTTATGAAAGAAAACGCAGCGTTTAAAATTTGCATTAAACCAAGAGTTGGTTCTGGTTCTGAATTAATGATGGCCGAACAAAAAAATTCATTTTGTAAAGGTTCAAAACTTGAAGTGATTCAAGTATTTCGCCTTTTAACTCCAGTTTGGGAGTTACAAGGGGGAAAATAACAATAAACCGATGTAACAAACTGGAAAATTTTTGGCAAGTACCGATTGAATTTTTAAAATGGATATTTTCTCGATATTTTTAAACATTCATTAATGTCGGACCCTTCTTGGAATTTTTAACTTTGCCTCGGTTGTTTGTTTTCCTTGCGTTGTTTTAGCACATATTTTTTAAAGGTTCATTTTTAATTCTATGAATGGTTTTGAGCGAATGGCCAGCTACATTTGCGCATGTAGATTTTATTTCAGGTTTTGAAAAAATATTTTTTTTTTTACTTTCTGTACAACAAGATACGGATTTGATTCGCTCGCGCAAAAAATGTGTGATGTACATATATCTGTACCTGTCCTGGGTATGACACGTATGTAAAATGTAGAAATATATTTGTCTAAAACATTAATGATATATTTTTTTTAAAAATAACGTTGCCCCACATTACGATTTTCTCCTGTGTCGTGGGTGTGTTTACAAACACACAAGTTCACATACACATGACATCCAGACCCGGAACAACAATTTGTGGATCACACAAAGAGTGGTTCCGTGCGGGAATCGAACCCGCGACACGTTGCGCGGCAGCCGGTTGACCGTGCAGTCAAACAAAAATGACCAAATAACAGTAAAACCTCACTAAGTCAATAACAGTTTTGCTGCGCCTGTTTAAGTATGGTTTCAAAATCAACATGCATTCAGAATTCATGGACTAAGTCCACAAATTCAGGTAATTTCAGTACAACACCATTCCACGGTCAGTCATTGTGAACGAGATTACCAATTTGCACTAGCAATGGAAACCGTTATGACGGTTTAGAATAATTAGTATATTAACATACTAGCTATTGTATATACCATAGATATAAGGTAGAACAGAGGTTATATGTATAGTGCCGACAGCCTCATTTCTAATCTGTCATATATATTTTTTTTGACTCTCTTATATCTAAAACGGAAGAGGCTAGCAGACTTAACATACGTTTAGATCATGTACATATTTATATGTGTATAATTATATATGTATGTATATTATATTATGTTATATATTTGCTCTCGTATATTTAGGTATGTAAATGTCCATACTTATTTGTCTACTGTTCGTTGTGCATTACGGTGTGTTCATAAGTTTTGAGACAAATTAAAAGTTGCATATCTTTTTAAATAATAAACTTATATTTATAAAAACAATAACAAACATTAAGTAGATAGTAAGTAAAAATTAAATATAATTATTATTCAAAATGACCACCCCTGTTTTTAATACATGCCCTTAGACGATTTGGCCAGTCATCAATGGCGGCACGAATCTTTTCCAGAGGAATTCGCTTCGCTTCTCGGACAAGAGCTCGCTTAAGTGACTCCAAGTTTGGGTGGGACTTTCGGCAGGCTCTGAGCTCTAATTCGGTCCATAGAGAATAATCCAGCGGGTTGAGGTCAGGGCTGGAGGAGGGCCATTCGTTCGCCGCAATGAAGGCCGGCACATTTTCCTTCAGCCAAGCTTGGGTGGTTTTAGCCTTATGGGATGGCGCCGAGTCTTGCTGGAAAACCCAATACTTGTTATGGAGACAGGGGTTTCACAACAGTCTCTAGAATGTCACTTTGATAATTTTTGGCTTTCACCTTGTCGCCTTGTTGGCAGAAATGAAGCTGAGTGACACCTTCGTACGAAACTCCCACCATACATGACACTAGCCGGATGATGAGTACGCGAGACATTCCGTGCTGAAGGTGGGACATCCTTGCTACTTTTGGCATACACTTTATTGTTTTGTCGATTGAACTTACGGTAAAGATTTTCTCGTCGGTGAAGAGTATCTTCCTCGCATCGTGTCTCCTAAGCAGTATTGGACAACGTTCGCGTCGCAATTGACAAAGGCGATCGTTTAAAAAGTGTACTTTTCTACGGCTATACGCCTTAACCTTGAGATCATATTTCAGTATTCTGTTGACTGAAACGCGCGAAATATTGGTCTGCAGAGCGAGTTTCTTCTGAGTGCGACATGGATTTCGGCGAAGTCGCTCTCGGATGATTTTAATGTTCGCAGGCGTCCTCACAGAGCGTGGACGACCACTTCTTTGCCGATCATGCAAAGAACTTGTCTCCTGGTATCGTTTAATAGTGTAATACACGAAGTTACGGCTCACACCAAAACTTTTCAGTTCTCGGAAAATGTCCATAGGTTTTCTTCCCACCTTAAATAATGAAATGACGGTCGCACGTAATTCTTTTGTTCCCTCCATTACGAGAAAATTTAAATAAAATAATCCGAAATCATAGATATTAAAAATTTATATATAAAAAATTAGAAAAAGAAATATATAGCAGCCAGTAATTTTTTTTTATTTTTATAAGCAAAAAGATTGTCTCAAAACTTATGAACACACGAGGTATAATACTTCTTCATTATATTTAATTCATATAATATTATGGTGTGATATGTATAATAATAGATATCAAATTATGTTTTAATGTTAAACATTTACACTTACTATTGTGTCTCTCTGCACCTCTGCGACTGCCGGGCAAGGGGTCTCGGGTTCAATCCCCAGGTAGGGCAAAGTATAACTGGGTTTTTTTCCAAAAAATACCAATTTTTAAAAAAAGTGGCACGGAGTCTGGTATTATACCCGGTAAATGGCAATATGCTCACCCCCTATTACATGGAACTCATAAGATAAATAGTGAAAAGTGGGTGTTACATTGTACAGTGGCTTTAAGTGCCGTAATGTACACCTCTGCCTACCCCTTCGGCATGATGATGTTATGTTATAAATCTGAGGCGAGGCGAGGACCGCCCTGAGGACACGGTGGAACACACTGTTGCGGAATGCCCTGCGTGGGCTGAGCACCGCCGTGCCCTCAGGGAAGTGATCGGCGATGGCGACCTCTCGCGTCCGGGCCTAGTGCAGGCCATGATGCGGAGCGAGGGGGACTGGGATGCCATCTCCTCCTTTTGCGAAGCAGTCATGCTAGCTAAGGAGGTCTGTTTCTCCCTTCCCCGTCCGACCAGAAAAAGACCCGAGCGTACGGCGCGTAGCGTTCCGCGCGCGCCTCAAACAGCCATCAGACCACCACAGATGGGGCCCAATAGGGCCGATGCCGATTCGGAGTCGCGGAGAACCTAACGGGTAACCGGGGCTCCGGCTCGACGTGCAGGAGAAGGAACGGGGTGGTTTTTAGTCAGTAAGAGTCTGACACTCCCTTCCGCCTCACCCAGGCGGGAGCAGTCATTCGATGATTTTCCCCCCCTTAAAAAAAAACCCCTTCGGGGATAAAAGGCGTGATGTTATGTAATGTCAAAACCGCCATAATGGTTCCCATTGCCTGTACTCAGCACAAATTGACATTTATCATGGCCTCTGTCAAATGTTTAGTCCTTTATAATATGTCTGTTATAATATTTCCGGGAAGTGTAGTGATAGTGACCAAATACTCTGTCGTCACTAAACAGTCATGACTGATATCATCAGGATAAAAATAGTGTTCTAGCTTCGCATCAACTTCATCATTTCTCTGCACTATACCTATGGTTAACTCGTCGAGTACCGGTTTTATAGACACAATTAAAGAACAATAGGTCGCGGTCACCGGTGACCGCTTGGTGTTTGACAGTTTAACTATCAGAGAATGCATTACGTCATTAAGTCCGCCATTCACTGCAGTTTTTTGTGAAGAATTAAATAATGAAATAAAAAAATGTAACTACAAACCTCGTTTAACCCGGGACTGCCTCGTTGGCCGAGTGCTCGAAACCACGACTGCGGGGCAAAGTGTCTAGGGTTCGATTCCCGGGTCGGGCAAAGTACCTATTACTGTTATTATCTTAATTTCTCAGTAGTAGCACGGAGTCTTAAATTTTGCCTGGTTTATGGCAATACACTCAACCCCTATTACATGGCACTCATAACATAAAATGCGAAAAGTGGGTGTTACATTGTACAGTGGCATTAAGTGCCGTAATGTACACCGCTGCCTACCCCTTCGGGGATAAAAAGCATGATGATGTTATGTTATTAAACCCGACTAAGTATTGTAAGTAATGACTATGATTGTTCCTTTTATGTACTTTAATATTCTTTAACTAATTTAAAAAGTACGAAACCTTTACAAATTCCTTTGAATAATGAAATAGCTTCATAAGAATTATTAGATTGAAGCTTGACCCAATTTTTCATGAAACAAGCACTAAATTTATCCCTAGGGCATCTAAAGGTTTCAAAGTACTTTTTAATATTATTAGTTTAACAAAGAAAATAATGGACGCTGTCTAGAATGTTCTTTTTGTGTAACAAAATGTTTTAAGCTTTTGTTTCGATAATACTTAATTGGAATTGTATAAAATGTTGCAAAAGGTTAGTTTAGGTTATGTTTTTTATTGACCTTTTGTCAAATTCACACACACAAAAACACATTCCGTGAGACTTTATTTACACGTATACGGATACGGTACGTATCATAAATCATGACTAAAAAGTAAGTCACCTTTTAAAGAACATGATTATAATCGGTTCTTTTATTAGGGAGTTACCGCAGACAAAAATAGACTATCTAATAGTACCTACTACTCATAGTTATTGTAATAGTAATCTAATAGTAATAGTTATTGAAATATTTACGAAAAATTTCAACTAGACTTCAGGTTAAACATTTTTGCAGTTACAACCAGTTTAGATGTTAGTTAATTAATATAATATACGTTAGAGGTAGCTGATTTGTCGTAAATAATAAAATAATTTATTTTTAACCGGCTTAAAAAAGAAAAATACAGCAGTGATGGCCGAACCAATTTTGATGCGGTCTTCAAAGAAATATTTGGTACACTTTGGAGAAGGTTTTATAGTAATACATTAATATTAACCGACTTCAAAAATAGAGAAAGGGTCGAAGTCGGTTTTTATGTAAATTATTACATAGCATCAAAATAATTTTATGAAACCAACTGAAATAATAAAACGTTTGTTGATAGTAGGCTTCAAAGTTCAGAGTTCACATCATTCAGTATCTACCTCTCGCCTGAAGCAAGTAACCTTTATAGAGAGAATATTAATTCAATCGATACAGCCTATGTTTTTCTTTCATTCGTCGATAGTTATAAGACGTAGGTACGTAAAGGCGAAGTAGAATATTTCATACCAAAAGCACTCACCTGAATTTCTAAAAATATCAAACGTGACGTAGAACGTGAAACGATTTTAGTATTTTCCTAATAAAATCCTTTCACGCCTTTCGATAAACAGTCTTTAAAGTTATTAAAGTTTTAGTTACTTAAAATGGATTACTCGAACAAAAACTATTATTAATCATAATATTAATGGCCTATTGCGAGCAAAATAGAGGTATCCGTTTTATTTCTTGGCATAAGCCGGTAAACGAGCAGACGGATCACCTGATGGTAAGCAATCGGCGTCGCCCATGGACACCTGGAACACTAGAGGCGTTACAAGTGCGTTACCGGCTTTTTGGGGATTAGGAGTTTGAGGATCGTCGGGGATTCAGGGATTGGGGAGATTGGGGAAGGGGATGGTAATTGGGCCTCCGGTAACCTCACTCACACGACGAAACACAACGCAAGCATTGCTTTACGTCGGTTTTCAATGAGGCCGTGGTATCACTCCGGTCGAGCCGGCCATTCGTATCGAAGCATGACTCTCCCACACTTATAAAATTGGATTCTTGTTCAGAAAAATATTATTAAGGTTTAATAATAGCAAGGATCTGATAAAAGGCAATCCCCCCAATTACACGGAACTGGCAACATAAATAGTACAAATTGGTTGTTATCTGTACTTATAATATTATTTGTTTTTTTTATTATATCGCCGAAGAGACTGTTTGTAGGCTCACCCCCTAATTCATGGGACTCATTACATAAAAAGTAAAAAGTGGGTGTTACATTGTACAATGACATTAAGTGTCGTAATGTCTCTGCCTACCCCTTTGGGAATAAAAGGCGTGATGTTAAGTAATGTGTGTTTGTTTGTTTAAACTCGCGTTAATCTCCGGAACCACCGGTTGGTATTGGATAATTCTGTGTTGGATAGTTCGTTTATAGATGAAAGGTCACGTTGCTACGACCAATAGAAACTAAGCAATAGGTGAAATTGCGTGGGAGTAGCCAGTATTTTATATGTGCGCCTCTGCCTACCTCTTTGGACATTAAAAGGCTTAATGTTATGTTATTTAATATTATATCTTGTATTTTCTAAAACAAATAGACAGTGACATTGAGTCTACCTGTAGTCTAAATTACGTTGACTGAATTTGAATTTAGTCTGAAATGTCAGTCACAAAATTCCCAGGAGAATCCTGAGAGAGTTTTGGTTGGACTCCCAATTTAAAGCTGAAAGATTTGCTAATGTCTTAGTCAAAAATGTTTACATTTTAACTTCTCAGACTTCTTTTTGACTGACTTTCTTGACACAGATTCAACTTGAAAGAATTAGAAATCTTTTTATAATAACTATCGTGAGACATACTAATTTAACTAAAATTGCGGGATACTCACGTGAATATACTGAGTTTCGAACCACAGAGGGGTTCTTCCTCATGAGCAGAATGCGCGGTCGCGGCAATGTCACGCAGCCTAGTCACACAAACCACAGAGGAAGAACCCCTCTGTGGTTCGAAACTAGTAGAGCTTACCTCAGTATATACACGTGAGTAACCAGCGATTTTAGTTAAATTAGAAATCTATTTATTCTTAGGCTTTGGTTGAAACACCTATTTATATACCGTTAAAGTAAACTGTTGGATTATACAAGGTTATAGAAAAAAGTGAATTGTTTTTTCTGGAGCACACAATGGTCTCTTATCATCATAAAGGTTTAATTGTATATCATATAGAAAAAACATACATAATTCACATCACCAGACAAGACTACTAAAAAATCTTCATCAAACAATAATTCAGTTCAATCCATAAATAATTTCATGAATATTTTTTGCTTTAATAAAGGGGCAGGCTGTTGACAAGGGATTAATTTTTCATAGTTCATTATACCGTCGGACAAAATAAACAAAAGACTTAATTTCACAAAGGACAATTTCGTTGTTCCAATGTTTTTTTAAACCGAATTTTTGACGATAACTTCCGATTTTGATTTTCCGGTGAACTTTTTTTTTTGTAATAAGGACGGAAATATAGAAAATGCTACAGAAATGATGAAATTAATTGCTAATTTATTCATTGGTTTTAATTCAGTCATTGTGTTGACATTGCTGTTGAAAGTCCATCATCATTAATGTTGAGTGTCGATAAATATTATAAAGTCTATAATATGTGGAGTGGAGAGCGGTCACCGGTGACCGCTTGGGGATAAATGATCCAAGTTCACCTCCTACACGAAGCTCTTAGATTTTTTTTTCTTTTTTAAAAAAAACGTTGCCCCACACTAGTATTTTCTCCTGTGTCGCTAGTGCGTTTACAAACATTGACACCCAGACCCGAAACAACAATTTGTGGGTTACACAAAGTGTTGTTCAAACCACGTCCGACACGTCCCACGGCAGCCGGTTGTCCAGCCACTGCACCAACCGTGCAAAGTCACAGTAATAGCACCAAACCTAAATACTAAACTAAACCGTGTTTTAACGACAAACTTGATCTCATGTCCAATTTCGTATCACAAACTGGTGGTTTCTTAAGATCAGACCAGAAACATAAAAAAATACAGTGAAATGTGGTGTATAACAAGTACGTACTGCAAGGGGCTGGTGCTGAAAATCAGCGCCGTGGGCTTGAGCCTCTGTGCCCGGTCCACGGTATTAAGCTGAGCTCCAGCCTTTTGCGCTGCGACGCACCATGCTTTTTTGTGTGTACCTAGATTTTTGTTGTATGTCGTGGCAATAAACGGTTTTTCTTTCTTTATCCTTCATTTAATGGTACGTCTGCATCGGTACAGTCACGAAGTGCACGTAAAAGTAACATGCGTCCATAGCGAATTAGCGATGCTGCATGCCGTCGCGTTATAAGTGGATGCGCGACAGCATCACTATAAAAAGTCGTTGACGGTGAGGGCCCTAAGTGTGGCACTAGAACTAAGATCTCAAAATCTCGTCTCCCTTACTAATGGACAAATCAAGTTAGTAGCGACGGTCAGTATTTTGTTGTTTATTTTCTTCTTCCTTCATTACACGTAATCTCATTTTGCTGTGACCCGATACGATTGCGTATTGGGTTTATTTACTCTTTCAAATTTAATAAAGGAATGTAATGGTATGTCTTTTAGTTCAGAAGAAGTGAAAAGGTTGAGATTTTTTTAGGTTTTGATTAGTTAGTCACTTAGATTTCATTATTTGTTATATAGGTACTTACTACTAAACACGATGTAATATTGTAATATTAGACTTTTCGATCCGATATAAATGACATATTCTTTTTTAAGTTAGTAAAATCATCGAATGTCTTCTCCCGTGCGTGGCGGGAGGGAAAATCAGACTCTTACTGACTAAAAACCACCCTGTTCCTACTCCTGCACTTCGAGCCGGAGCCCCGGTAACCTTTTACGTTCTCCGCGGCTCCGTATCGGCACCAGCCATATTGGGCCCCATCCGTGGTATTCTGACTATGGGTCTGATGGCTCTTTGAAGCGCGCGCGGATCGCGACGCACCCTAATGAATATTATAATACACGCAAAGTATGAAATAGAAATGAAAATAGCTGATAAATATTATAACGCGTCAGCAGAGAGTCACCGCGTCGCGGGTCGCGGAATGCTGTTCATGAATATCAGCCTCTAGCATGGCTTGAAACTAGTCGAGTTTCTCGTCAAACAGTTATGTGAGTAAGCCGAAAATATAATAATTAATGATGAAACGGATAAAAATTATTAATGGACTGGATTTTTGACGAAAAGAAACTATAAAATCTTACATTTATAATGTTATAAAGTTACACCTATCTAAAATCTACCCAGTTTTAAAGTCTACTCCAAGTATGAATTCATAAAATTAGTAATTGAAAAACAAAGGTCTGTCAACAATATTTTTCCAAGTTTATTATTAACCTTTAGCAAAATATCGTATTAAGTACCCATTATTTCTCAAATTAACAGTCTAAGCAATGTTTAATTAAACATTTTTTACTGAAGTATTTTAAGGAAACCCTTTTTTAAAGTATCTTAAACATTCTTTGGAAGGAAATGTTAACGATTTTTATCTTCGAGGTACTTACGTACTCAAGTTAAACATTTTTAATGGAATAAGATTTCCCGATATTGTTTTGTTTTATTTTGCTTCTTTTTTTAAACAAACTGTTATCTTAGATTTTAAACATTGTTTCCGATGAATAAGGTGTAATTGAGATTTGTTTTATAACTGACTTCAAAAAGTACCTATGTACATATATCTATACTAATATTATGAAAAGGAAAGATTTGTACCTATATTTGTATGTTTGTAATGAATAGGCTAAAAAAGTACTGGGCCGATTTAAAAAAATCTTTTCACCAATAGTATGCTACATTCTTCCAATTTGACATAGACTACATTTCATTTTGAAAAAAATTAAGGGTCCTTGGTAAAATTTGAATAATGTAACCGAAGGTGTAGAAAAATGAGTCTTAAAATGTCTTTCGTCGAATGCGCTGCCGAAACTATTACCGATAGAACAAAATAATGTACAACAATATTGAAGAACATCATAATGTCTACAAAAAACTAACTCCAACTATTGTAGTTATGTCACTACAACAATCCAAATTTCCAAAAATAAATAATTGTCTACCCCGTGCAAAGCCGGGACTGGCTGCTAGTATATAATATGTATGTATATTTCTGCGTGATTATCTCACGATTGGCTGAAGCGATTTCAAAAAAGTAGGTATTTGTTACACTTAGGAGAAGGTTTTAGTACATTAATAATTTTTTTAAACATAGTTTATAAAATAATTATGTACAATTTAATTCATCATCATCAACAGCTTATAAATGCCCACTGCTGAGCAAAGCCTCTTCTCACACGGAGAAGGTTAGAGCATTTATCACCACGCTTGCTCAATGCGGGTTGGCGATTTCAAACTTATAATTAGAAATTATAAGTCCAGGTTTCCTCACGATGTCTTTCCTTCACCGTTTGTCAGTGGTGTCTAAATAATCTTAGAAAGTACATATAACTCGGAAAAAGTCACATTGGTACTTGCCGTTGGTAGGTTTCGAACCCGCACCCTCATGCATGAGAAGTGGGCGTCTTAAACCTCCGGGCCACCACGACTTTTACAATTTAATTAATTTTGCAAAAAATTAAGCCACTCTATGTAAAATAAATTAAAAATTGAAAACTGTTCATAGTATCTAAACATTATATTTGAAATTATTTAACAAGAAGAATTCAAGATAATAATGAGAGATTCAGACTCGTCCATTTTGTAAAACAAAAAATCACAATACTTATTAAGAAGTTTATTCGTTTTCACATTAATTTTTGAGCCATAACCATATTATACCAGGGTCAATCGTCAGTCAATCAATTGCTCAGTCATCATACCAATCAGGGTTCCGCTTCGGAGATTAATTTTATGAAATTTAAAACTGACGGAAGTCGATGTATTTAATGTAGCTCTCCGAAGTATATTGTATGCACTTATTGAAGTTTGCATGAACGCACTTTTGGTTGTAAATAAAATTGCAATCAGTTAAAGTATTTAATGTTTGTTGTTCTTAAAAAAATATTTTTAAGTATTTGAACAAGTGCAGCCTGAATAAAATTGTTATTTATTTTATATATAGACTGTAAGGTAAGCCGATCGCAAGTCAATATTTTCATAGAAAGATGATTAATTACTCCAGTCTCCCCAATCCCCGAATCCCCCACAATCCTCTAATTTCTAATTCCCAAAACGCCAGTAACGCTAGTAACGTATCCATGGTCCGCGCCGATTGCTTACCATCAGGTGATTCGTCTGCTCGTTTACCGGCTTAACTCATAAATAAATCTATATAATTATACGGATACAATATTTTAAGAATATCTTTAAATGTATAAGAGAACTGCCTCGTCGGTCGAGTGGTCGCAATTGCGACTGCCGGGTAAGGGGTCTCGGGTTCGATTTCTGGATCGGGCAAAGTATTACTGGGTTTTAAAAAAAATCTCAGTAGTAGCACGGAGTCTGGAAATGTGCCCGGTATATGGCAATAGGCTCACCCCCTATTACATGGGACTCATAACATAAATAGTGAAAAGTGGGTGTTACATTGTACAGTGGTATAATGTGCACCTCTGCCTACTCCTTCGAGGATAAAAGACGTGATGTTATTTTATTTATAAGAGAGCATTGTTAAACACAAATTTGAATAAAATAATAAGTACTTCAAGTACTCACCTACTGATTACCTCCTACAGATTAGGTATTGCAAAAATAAAATTTCTTACATAACTTGTTTCATTGTTACATAATGCGGACATCTTAAAAAGTGTCCAAAGGACATAAAGAGAAAAAAAATTGAATAAAAGTTATACAATACAATAAGAAAAAAACAATACAAAATAGATATCATTTATAACTTTTCTAAAGTTGGAATTTGAATGGACCGAGTAGGAAAACCGTTATTATTTAAATTTCCTTAAGTTCTATATTACTTGATTTTGATAGAATTCTTTGATAATAATTTCCAGTACCTCCCAAGTTACTTTGTTAAGAAAACAATGTAAACTTAAACATAACAGAAGGAAGAAATATTTTACTCATGAAATTGTTTATTTGATAGCGTACGGCTCCATGAAATTTCATAACATAACATCACGCCTTTTTCGCCGCAAGTGATTGGCAGAGGTGCACATTACGGCACTTAATGCCATTACTATGTAACACCTACTTTTTACTATTATATTATGATGCCCATGTAATAGGGGGTGAGCTTATTGCCATAAATACCGGGCATAATTCCAGACTCCGTGCTACCACTGAGATTTTTTTTAAACTTAGTAGTACTTTGCACGATCCGGGAATCGAATCGAACTCTTGCCGGCAGTCACACTTGTGACCACTCAGTCAACGAGGCAGACAGTGTGTTTAAATGATAGTGAGTGGATTTATATTTTAACAAAGAAAGAGTCACCATAAATAAGACTCAGGGCCGATTTTTCAATGCTCAGCCATGAGGAGGAACTTTAAAATATATTTGACAATCCTTTCATACTAAAAACTATCTAATTTAAATTTTATTCTACAGTTAGAATTTATCTGGCGGTGGAAATATTAGACCTAAGTATCTATTTTTAAAGAAGTAGTCTCATAGATACTTATTTTATTCTACAGTTAGAATTTATCTGGCGGTGGAAATATCAGCCCTAAGTATCTATTTTTAAAGAAGTAGTCGCATTATAGCTATAGGTATTTTAATAAAAACGGTATCATTCTAGTGGACTGCAAACACAAACACCAATAAGCCAAAGAAAATACCTTTTTCCTAAAAATAATAATATTCTCTGCAAGACCACCAATATTGTCCATACTTGACCTTTAATATTAATGACATTTTATTTATTTTGTCTGTTTATACGTTTACATAAAGCTTCATAGTAGTTTTAATCATTTCCAGACTGTCCTATAATTATTTTTTTTGCAACTTCATTATAATCTCTTGCTTCTTACTAAGTACTTATGTAAATCATGCTTTTAATGTGTTGTCCTCTGTAATATTGTCTGCTGTATGGTGTACATGAAATGATAAATAAATACAATTTAGACAATTTCAATAGGTATTACAACTACAACAGATAAATTTACCATAGTTGTTACATATGCGTCACACGCGGCTTTGCTCATGTAGTCAAAGAAACAGTCGGTAGCCTTTCTAGATTCATAATTATAGCCAGATTCAAAAATCATATCATGAAATCGCTGAGTTGTGAAGTAAAGGAAAGACAACCCAACACATCTATATAAAATCAAAGAAAGTCGTGTTAGTTACACTATTTATAACTCAAGAACGGATAAATCGATTTAGATGAAATTCGGTGCTGAGCTACCTTATGACCAGGAGACGGACATAGGATATATTTATACACTATAATTTTTTTTTACGAAAATCACAAATGGTAATGCGAAATAATGGGATTGCGTGTACGAAGTCGCGGCAAGAAGCTAGTTTTTTTATAAATAACATTAAATAATAAATAGATTAACAACAAATATCTAAATTAACTAAAAATTACGAGCTACTCATGTAAATATACTGAAAAAACCTTTACTAGTTTCGAGTCACAGAGGAACTCTTCCTCATGAACAGTGGGGCTCTAGTAGTCTGCGTGACATCGCCACGATCGCGCATGCTGCGAAACTGTAGAGCTTTTCTCAGTATATTTACGTTAATAACTCGTAATTTATAGGTAATTTAGCACGTCTTACAATAACATAACATATCATCACGCCTTTTATCCCCGAAGGGGTAGGTAGAGGTGCACATTCGCACTTAATGTCACTATACAATGTAACACTCACTTTTCACAATTTATGCTATGAGTCCTATGTAATAGGGAGTGAGCCTATTGCCATTCTCCGGGCACAATTCCAGACTCCGTGCTACTACTGAATATTTTTAAAACCCAGCAGCACTTTGCCCAACCCGGGAATCGAACCCGAGGCCCCTTGCTCGGTAGTCGCACTAGCGGCCACGTGGCCAACGAGACAGTCAGAGTATAAACAATAACAAATAGATAGTAGTACCCATTATTAATCAAACGAAATCAACCACTTACCTAAAAAATACAACCAAAAGTAAACCTACATTAACTAAAAAGATCTAGTGACATATTGTAAGAGTATTTCCACCATGAACTTTCCTCAATATACTCAATTTGTACTTTCAAGTATTAACCTTTCTGAGCCCTTCCAAAATGGGACCTACACTTTATCCAATTACGAATTACATGGTGAAAAGAAAAAGAAAGAGGAAATTGTGCGAGTACCTATCTTTTTGGCCTTCGACATGAATTTTAATATGTAAGTCGTGTTTTCTCTTTCTAATCAAGAACAAATGCTTGTGTCTGAAAGAGATAGATAGTGGTTCCAGCTAATTATAGTTATTTTGCTCTTTAGGTACAACATACAATATATTTTTTATCAACCTATATATATATATTTTTAAAAGGCGATTCAATATTTCGACAATACTCTTAAAAAAGATTAATTATTTTTGATCTACAAGAATTATTTAATAGAAGAAGAAGGAGATATTTAATGTTCTTAAAATAATATCTTAACATAAGAGAACCTTCAACTTCTATAATGATTTTTCCACTTACCTTGCAGCTTTGCAGCTGCATCTACTTCTGAGTTTAATCAAAATAGACCTTAATCTTAGCTGTTTTGCCGCGGAGAACTCAACGGGTAATCGGGGCTCGGGCTCGAAGTGCAGGAGTAGGAACGGGGTGGTTTTTAGTCAGTAAGAGTCTGACATTCCCTTCCGTTTCACCGGGACGGGAGAAGCCATTCAATGATTTCCCCCTCTTAAAAAAAAACCTCATCTGTTGCATATTTGCAAATCCTTATACTAACAAGAATCGTTTTATTTTAATGAAATAAATTACACCAAACGCTTTTTTCATTCCTAATTATGTTGATCGTTTGGCCAAAACCCAAGATAAACAAACTGGTTGTAAATATTTACAAGGATTATGTAAACTCTGTGGGCATTACAAAAGCCGGGAGAATAAAAACTTTTTTATTTTTGTTCAAATTACATCGGTCACAATATACGAGCTGTACCTAATATCCTTCAGTATGTTCTATAAAGACAGACTTTTGTAAATGACGAAAACTGTATAAACCCATTGATTGAAAGTTATTTGCCAATTGATTGCAGACTCTAATGAGGTATTATTGAGCTTGATATTGTTATATTTATTATTCTGATTTATTTTACTTGAATTAAACTGTCAAACACCAAGCGGTCACCGGTGACCGCGACCTATTGTTCTTTAATTGTGTCTATAAAACCTGTACTCGACGAGTTAATTAGAATAATGTGCAGAGAGCACCATGTGTACACACACTGAGTATGACGGATATACAGTGATATCAATGATAAGTGTCTTACCTTACCTTACCTATATAACACATTATAGTGAGGGGGCTACTACATACATACATTTATCAGATATACAATTTTTTTTTTGGTTTACGAATGACAGACATTCCCAGTTCATTTTTGCTCTAATACTTTCTACTGTATGGTAAATGTATATCTACATGGTCATGCGTACACATGACACACACACACACAAATAAACTTAGCCTATCATAATTTTAAGCTACATTCTTATGACCGAAATGCCTAGTACGCGCATATTCGTGGAAGCCAGTCTATGCGCAAATGCCATTGTACTATAGATTTGTGCACGTACTCCACAACACGCTTGCAAGCTATGCACTGTGAAATGCACAAACATTGTTAGCATACAATGCTATTAATGAGAGAACTGAATACTATGCAAGGCTTGTACAATACATGATGTCCTAGAAACACATAACATAACATAAAATAGGAAGTGATAGGCAGGGGGGGTACATTATGGCACTTAATGCCACTGTACAATGTAACAGCCACTTTTCATTTTATTATGAGTTCCATGTAATAGTCAGACTATTGCCATATACCGGGCACAATTCCAGACTCCGTGCTACTACTGAGAATTTTCTTTGAAAAACCTAGTAATACTTTGCCCGATCAGAAAATCGAACCCGAGACCCCTTGCTCGGCAGTTGCACTTGCATCTACTCGGCCAGCGAGGCAGTCAACCTAGAAACATGTGAATACCCTTTAATTGGTGTTAAATAGATATGTTCGACAATGATTATCTACTAAGGTGAAACAGCCAGCGTCTAGTGGCAATAGAGGAAAATACATTTAATTTTGTATCATTAGACTGGAGTAAGGAACTACACTTTACAGACATCAGTCATCAGCGTTCTTTGACAAACTTCAACCTATTTAACCTGAAATCTCATTGGTTGAATGGATAATATGATTAGACAAGAGCATTCAGCGTTTGTACGAGTATATGCGTTTTACGTGTACCATTGAATAACCACAAACCGTCATTACAATCGTTATAGTATTTATTTACAGAGAGCATCAAAAAATTCGTCCGCATCGACGTCAATAGGGAAAGTACCTATACTCGGAATTTTAATTCGATTCCAGATTTGTCAATTTCAGTGTGGCAACGTTATGACAAGTACTAAGTAGTGACGTTGCAAAATTATTCGATATGGAAATGAAATATTTCTGGATCGATTCTTCTCGTTTATAATAATTATAATTTTACTCTCGTGAACTAAGTTTATCAGGAAATTAAATATTTCTGAACCGATAATTTAGTTTTGACGATTAATTAACGATCTGAGACGTTTCTTTTATAATTGTGTGTGAAATAAATAAAAAAATGTAATCATGAAGGAACATGACAAATAAAACAGATAGATGTATTATGGTAATAAGATATTTTATAAATTGTCGCCGTCATCGCTATCGCTATCCTGTCATTTTCTGTAACATTTATTATAAAACACACACACTGATTGTTTATCGATTTTTGTGTACATCACTACACTATTATTTCACAAAATGACAGTAGCTATTGTCAAATCTAGAATCTAATTAAAATTCTGACTATAGAAGGCTGCATTGCCACGTTTTATAGCAATGCTTAACCTTTGTCTAAGAAACATACCAGCCCTCTGGTCTCGAGATACGTCGACCAAGCGTTTTGAAATAATCTTATATAAAGTATGGGCACTCGGACCCCACAGACCTCTAACGTTTCAACCCGAAACGGCTAAAATATATAATTACCAACAAGGTTGTCATACATGCCGTTTGAGGTTTTCTGCAGTGGCAGCAGCCGAACCAGCAAAACCCGCCTTTACTGGAAGATGAGAAGGTGCAAGGGTGTCGACGCAGGTTGCGTCCCACAACAAAGACCTTTCCAACTTCCAGGGCATAATGGGCATATCGTCAGGTCTCTTACCATCGTCGCACGCCAAGCCAAACTAATAAAGTCTCTGTCAAAGTTATTCTTATTTTCTTGTATTTATTTATTTTGATGAAATATACACTTCTTACTGCAAGATAGAAGTAACAACTTCTATTGACAGAACATGGATAAGAAAATAATCTCAGTCTGTTTCCATTGGATCTCATACTCGATACAAATAAGAGGGCAAATATATTCGCTGTGTAAAGCTAACATCATATGCAATTCAAGGCATAAAGTTTTCAATATCGAAGATATCGCGACCGGGAGGTGCACGCGGTATAGTTTGCATAAATATGAAATTTTCCACTGATATCCGATTCAATTCCCCCATTGGTGTCTTCGGTGTCGGCATTTTTCATATTGTGCAACGCTTGATTTCGTTTCGTTTCGTTCCTAAAATGCGAGCTTTTGGCATGTTTCCTAAACGCCTAGTTGCTCCCACAGTTGAATTGTCCCAGTTTTGGAATTGTATTGGCTGGTACTTTTCGAATTTACGTAAAAGGTTTTCGTTGTCTACATTATTGTTTGGTAACAACTACAATTTGATAATAGAAGAATATAATTTTAGCCTCTTATTAATCAACGTTCCATTCACCCAAAGATTGCCTGGTTGGTTTTAGTGAAAAGGCACCCTTATTTGTACCCTTTCTATTCTTTGTAAATGAGGTAGTGGACAGCATATGAAAATTAAAAATGAAATTAGCCCGTCGTTTAGATAATGATAAAATATTAGATAAATATCTTTTTGTTTTGTCGTATAAGAAAACAATACTTAGATAAAACGGAGTTTAGTATAGGAGTGGTCGTTACGTCACGCTACCTTATAAAATGTAGTTAATCGTGACGTAATCAATATATCTTCGAAAGTATTTAATTTTGTGAGAAAAGAAAATATACGTGTCAAATGGTTTAAAATAATCTACCAAGTGGACATTAAAAATAAATTTAGTCTACTGCACCCTATTGTGATTATTGTTAATTTTAAAATTACTTCCTTGTTGTACAATAAAGCTTACTAATCAATTTAGATGTATTTTAGTATGCATTACTTCATAGTTATATCACAAAACCTTAGGCAACAATTTGTAGATTAAACCAAATACATTAAAACTCGTTAAATTGAAACCAAAGTTAACATCTGGCCATTATCGCAAAAGATCCAAAGCTTTTGCTTTTGATTTTTGAACAACTCAACAACGCTCTAAGAGTCTAAGCGATACACGTGTCCATTCTAGAAAACAACATACTTATTGCAGACCAAGCATATAACAGATCCAGTAGAAATAGTGAAAACTGCAAATGTGCACTTTAAAGGTAGACTGTTAGCCGGCACCACTATATCCTGATCCCTTTAGTTATGTCTAATTTACTGACGTCCAGTGTTCGGACTAAGTCGGTAAAGATTTTCTTGTGAGTTTTAAAGTCTAAGGGGAAGACTATTATTTTTAGCCTTTTGTGAAAGGGCTTATCTTTAAATTATTTGAAATGTTTTAAATTGAGAGTGTAATAAAATCAGTATTATGTATTTAATCTGTGTATTAAGTAGATATAGATGTCAGTCAAACGACCACCAAAAAGCAAAACCAAATAATATCCAATGACAAAATTGCCAATTAATATATTGATACAACTCAAACAGCTAAAAACCATGAGCAGTAGCCACAGCAAAAACCAAACCACACCGCATAAATTATATTTACACAAAACGAAACAAATATAAATACTCGTAAATACATAACCGAAAACTTCTAACAGTATTTGCTCGATTTCAAAGTAAAGAAAATTCCACAACACGAGTTTCCACAAAAAGCCTTCGGCTCAAACTACGTGGCTTAGCTAAACGAGCAAAATTATACATGGCACAAAAAGTTCATCAAAGCGAATAAACATTTTTGATTGGCTCTCCCATTTTTACGCTCGCATATAGGCAGACATGTTGATTTATCTCGTTTGTACTTTCTGCTCACTCTGCGTGCGTTTGTTTAGGATAAGGAAAATAGTAATGTCATAGAGTAATCTGTCTGCCAGTATGTCAATCTTAATTTCTATTGTTTTTTTAACCATTGTTATATCTTTCTATAGAAAATGAAGTCAGTAAAAATACTTGATTTGGACTCGCTGATCAGATAATAGCAAGTGTGACAGCTGCACAAGGTTTTGTGGTTTTATTGGATTCGTTTCTGGGATTAGGAAATTTTCCATTAAAATTATCTGGTAACCTCATGCCACAGATTTGGAAAATAAATTGCATACTGTTAATTTTCAACAAAACAAAAGCCGAAAATACAATTGACTAACAATGTCCATACCAACCACTCATCTACTCTGGGGCCCAACTTGAAACACGAATCGTTGTTTACATTAATTTGCTTTTTTATATATCTCCAGTTACGTTGGTCTGTTTGTCCGTCCTGTTTGAATGTTATTTCACTAAACACACTATAGCTGAGGTATTTAATTATTCAACTTAATTTGTTTTGCATAAAACATTTTTTGAAAGTGTTTGGAATTTCTTAGTAATCAAAAGGTTAACGTGGCGACCTCTGGCTTTAATGAATGTTTAATAAGGCGTATTTACAGACAGACGAAGTTAGTAAAGAGAAATCACGACTGTTTTTTCTTAGAAAGGGGAGAATATAACTTGTCTTTTGACTCACTCAAAACTCAATGTTGGAACTGAAACACGTAAATGCCTCAAATATGGAAGATAATACGTGGGACATAAAAAATCACCCATCTATCACCCATCTTGTATATTACCTCCATTGTCATCGAACATTCTGGAAAGATTCGAAATATGTATCCATTTCCATTCAATCCGGAGTCCCGTGAATTTTAAGAATTCGTCAGTTAACTGAAACATTTTCAATTAAGAGCTTAACAAATCTGCAATCGAGTATTCGTAGCGTGAAACGCCAATCGGACTCACACGTTACGTGACGTGTCGTTTCCCTCTAACACGTCAGTGAGCAATTTGAAGAATTTCACGCCTAACCGACCAAATCGTTGAGTTATGTTTAAATTTTTATAACACCCTTTATAATATAATATAGATATCAGAAATAAAAAAACAACTGCGTGAATGACTGCTGCGCAACGTATCCGATACCACAAATCGTTTATCTGATGTATGCATATTATAAATTCTACAATTGAAAGCTACAATACAAAGAAAGAAAAAAATACTACACATAAAAAAACTCTGGCGTAAGCCGTAATGCAACATTAAAAAAAAAACAGGAGAAAAGCAGGATCATTATTGATGCCAATTCCAAACAGTTCCAAATCAGTTTACACTACATATTGTGAAAACCTTTGAATTACACTTTTCTTTAAACGAATAACCGAAAGGTTTTCTCTTCTCTAAGGTAAGTGTACAAAGTCACCCTCGCTGGCAATACAACGGCTTTATAGACCTCACAAATATTTGTTTGGTGCGCCAAACAGCGGTCCGTCTTCAGTAGGTCAGGGGACTTTGTTGGAACATTATTTAGGTGTTGTTAGCTTTTTGGTGAAGTCAGAGTGAGATTGCGACGTCATGGTTTACCTTGCTCGTAAAAGAGATGAATTTGTATCAACAGTAAAGTAATTTGTGAGTGCAATTGATGTGATGAGATAAAATTACATTATGGATATTTCTATATACGTTTTGTCTATGTCAATTATGTGAACAAAGAAAGTGTGATCAAGCTTTTTTTAAGGAGATATCATCGAATGACTGCTACCGCCTGGGTGAGGCAGGAGGGAGTGTCAGACTCTTACTGACTAAAAACCACCCCGTTCCTTCTCTTGCACGTCGAGCCGGAGCCCCGGTAACCCGTTAGGTTCTCCGCGACTCCGTATCGGCATTAGCCCTATTGGGCCCCATCCGTGGTGGTCTGATGGGTCTTTGAGCTGCGCGCGGAACGCGACGCGCCGCCGTACGCTCGGGTATGGTTCTGGTCGGGCGGCGAGCCACCCATGCAAGTGTGATCAAGCTTAAGATATCATCTTCAGCTGTCGTTAAATGTCGTGTGTTATAAACACAAGTAAAATAAGACTATCAATTCTAATTAATGTACTTATTACGATATAACCAATAGTTAGTTATACAGTATACATAGATAGTTATAAGAAATATAACATTTGTTAGTTGAAGTAATAAAGTAAGAGTGATAAACGACATAACTATATTATACGTTCAATATAATCAAATAGCCTAAACTTGAGAAAGGATCTAACCAATCGTACAGTAACCTGAGACAATTCATTATGGAGAGAGCACAAAGCAATAATTCACTATACGTAAAATACAATTCAGTCGAATGTAATTAAGACTCAATGCTCTAACGTAGTTGGCAAAAGGCCTGAGGAAAAGAAAGATAAAAGAATAAAAGGCGATCTATTGAACTCCTGTGATGTTTTCATCATTTGAAATTCCAATACATCATTTATTTAACTTTGTATTCAGTAAGAGCCATTGTGGACGGGAAACACAATTAATTAATTAATTAGTAAGTAATCACAAAATGTGTTGTCCACTGCAAGCCACGTTTACAGAAGGCTTATAGAAAATAATGTTGATATTTAATAATATCAATTAAATTAATGAATAGACTATTTATGGGCCGATGTACTCCATCGTAGGCCGTATCTTTGCCTGCCACCAGGCGAGATAGTAGCCAAACGTCGGCCAATAAATATATATAAAAAAATAAACTATATCATTGGAATAGTATACATACTAAAATATTTCAGCATGCAGTTTCGTTTGATTTCATGTGATAAAACTAACAAAATCTACCATAGAGCTGACTGTACTTAATCAAGATCTATCAAGTCATTTAGTCAGTTACGATTATTTGGTAAATCGATCAGTGGAGGAAAAATCATGAAGGTATCACCTCATTTTCGGCGCCGATTCTTTTTTTTGTCTTGTATTCATCATTCAAAATACCATAGGAACAACAATTAAATCATTTTCTAAGAGAATATTCATTTAGAAATTATAAGTCATTATCCATATCAATGTGTTATGTAATTTCAACCCCAAAATGTCAATTTTCAGTATAAAACAGTATGATACCCAAAATTCTGTTTATCTCACGTATTACAATGGACTTCATTACAGCAGCATATGAGACCGTCCACGTGCACACGTCCTAATTTGTTATGACGTCACATCAGAGCATATCAACGTTACTTTCGTCCCGTCACAACCAATACACCTGTTTCGTTGATATTTCACTTGGATTAACGTATGCGGATGTTGTGCTGAGTTGATTTACCGCCACGTATTCCCAATAGCGTATGCTGCAATGCGGTAGCTTACTGTCACAGCACATTGTTTGAAAAAGGACATTTACATATCTTGGCTGATGGAGCAAGTAGCTTGGCTTGAATAAATTGTTCTAGATATTTTTGAGGTCAGGTGTATTGAAAGTCTGATTCTACATTTACCTTTCTAAATGTAAGATTGATGTCATACGAAATTAATTTAAATGCGAGTTTGGTAACGCGTATAGGTAGTTAGTACTGGCACATGTTGTCATGCTAATTCAAATTGTAAATTCAACACTAATATTAACCTATAGGTTTGTCACTAGGACTGCCTCAGCGGTCGCAAGTGCGACTGCCGGGCAAGGGGTCTCGGGTTCGATTCCCGGGTCGGACAAAGTATTACTTGGTTTATAAAAACCTTAGTAGTAGCACGAAGCCTAGAAACGTGGCCGGAGCAATAGGCTTACCCCCTATTATATGGGACTCATAACATAAATAGTCAAAAGTGGGTGGTACATTGTATAGTGGCATTAAATGCCGTAATGTGCACCTTTGCCTACCCATTCAGGGATAAAAGACGTGATGTTATCTTTGTCACTAATATACTTATATGAGTAATAAACATCAGTTTAATAAAAACTAGACATTACCATGAGATATGAAATCTGAGAAACTGTCTCTCAACTCCTTTACAAAAACATCGATGATAATACAATTATTTCAATAAATTTCAAAGCGAATGGCATTTATCTAGATCCTCACTTCAGCTAGCCAATAAATAAGAACAGATTTATTCAATAGACAATCAACAAGTCACCCAAATAAGCAGCAATTGAGGCCAGTCTTCTATCTCTTAACATAATTACCATCCAAAAAATATTATGAAGATAAGGTGAATAATAATGTGATGAAAGATATTTTTCTAAGCCCAGAACATAAGTTTTGTTTTGACGAACCGGCAGACAACTTCGAAGGCCATGGTTAAAAGAATCCCATAAAAACAAGCTTCATTTTTCAGAATGGGAAGCACAATATTAGACCTCACAGTTAAACTGTCAAACACCGCGAGGACACCGGTGACCGCAACCTATTGTTCTTTAATCGTGTACTCAAATGACGGTACTCAAAGAATTAATATCGCTTCAATGAATGATTTTGTAAGAACTAAGAAGGATATAAAATATTGTAAGGTCATTCATCTAATGGCCCTTATCACCAACCTCCCCTAAATCATCTCTTAACTAAAAGTTACTTAACATGACGTTACATCTAAACTAGCTTTTTATTTGTTAGTGAAAAGCAAAATGTCTTTAGATGTCACCTACTACCTAGGGGTTTCTAAACCAAGATTTTAAGTGGCTCTACCAGAGCCATGCTTCGGCACGAATGGGCCGGCTTGGCCGGATCGGTACCACAGCTTCACAGAAAACCGACGTGAAGCAATGCTTGCGTTGTGTTTCATCGTGTGAGTGAGGTTACCGGAGGCCCAATTACCCTCCCCTTCCCCAATTCCTGAATCCCTAACGATCCTCAAACTCCTAATCCCCAAAAGGCCGGTAACGCACTTGTAACGCCTCTGGTGTTCCAGGTGTCCATGGGCGACGCCGATTGCTTACCATCAGGTGATCCGTCTGCTCGTTTACCGGCTTATGCCATTAAAAAAAGATAGGTTGGTGAATGCATAAGACAGCCATTTATTTGTTTCTGTTTTTTTTTTTACTTGACTGGATTATCCCTGATTACGAATTAAACAGTCACGTTGGTATCCACCAGACGAACGAAGCAGTGAACTTGAATGAAATATTCGATACCACTAGTTAATTAAGTTCAGGTAAATTGGCCGACGTGTTAATTATCGAACGTCGTTCAATTGGAAAGTTCATTAAAAACAGAAAAGCCCTTATAAGGTAAGCAAAATTTGATTGAGTTAGTTAAGTCAGTCAGTCATACTAAATTGTATTATAGGTGGTGCGGTCACGTGTAAAAATATTTTGTTCCTTCAGAAATTTCTCGAAAAATGGCCCGAGGCTAAGTTGTATCCGAGGCCAACAAACTGACTCTCAAGGTCAAATGGTTTTTGCTACGGGTGATCCATATAAAAGTAATCATTTTTAACCGATTCGGGACTTCTTTGTGCTTCCAAGAATATGTTAAGGTAGTCCTAATAAGATAAAATCAAATCACTAAAGATCTGCCTGCGTTAGCCGAGTGGTCGCATGTGCGACTATTGGGCAAGCAGTCTCGGTTCCGATTCCCGCGTCAGGCAAAATATTAATAGGTTTTTGAAAAATTCTCAGTAGTATCACGGACTTTGGGATCGTGCTCGGTATACGGCAATAACTTCACCCTCTATTATATGGTACTCATAACATAAATAGTGAAAAGTGAGTGTTATATTGTACAGTGGCATTAATTGCCGTAATGTGCACCTCTACCTATCCCTTCGGAAATAAAAAGGATTTTATGTTAAAGAAATCTTAACATAGGGGAAAGAACCTCAAAATAAAATCTCGATCAAATAGAATTTCATGGTAGAACGAAACAGTTTCCAAATTATTAAGATTGAAAAGATTTTTACGATAGACCTCGCAAAAAGTGGAAGCAAAAAAGACCTACAATTCTTTGTTTTGATTGAATATTGAAAGGTTGAGTTTTTTTGTAGCAAAACCCTTTACTGTGTCAACTACAACGAAGTCGTTTGCTAGAGAATTGTCTACAGACCTAAATTTTAGGCGTAGGCTGTTACGACAGTTGATTCGTTTGATGTTTTTGGCATGAAAGAAAATATTGTTGAATAAAATTGAAACCTGTGAGCAAGAGACGAGTAAATAAGACAAACTTTTCACAATTTCTATGTAATTTTTTTTCGGTGAACGACCTCGTTTACTAGGTCAAAATGTGACTTTAACTTCATCGTCGTTTGGGATAGCTAGTATCTTGTGTCTGACATAATGATGACGAATATATTCTTAAGTTAATCTGTAAGCAAGCTTAATATCGATAGATAAATTTTATTATGCAATAAAACCAAAACATAGTATTCACTATAACACGTGTCGTTTCTATCGAGTTTATAGTCATGGATTTTCCTTACATTTCAACTAAAACAACTGAAAAAATACATAAATAATAAACTACATTATGTTTGTGAAACGTATTATTTCGCCGAATGAGTATTATCTAAACATATTGTTGTGAAACTCCCTTTCCATGCATAGTAAAATGATCATTTCTGTCTGAAACTCGTATCATTGTAAGTGTTGTAGAAATGAATTGTGAGGTAAAAAGTCCTTCTGTATGATACACAGTACCTACATAAGGATTTTGTAAAAGCAGAATACTAAGGCGAAAAATATAAAAAGAGCTGTAACATAATTATAGATAGATAACTTAATGTTTTCAAGAGGATGGTTGACTGTTTACGTGATCGAAAGACTAGCTACTGCCTTGGGCAAAGGTTAAACATTGCCATTCAACGTGGCACTGCTGCCAGTCTTTTGGGCACCCTACTTCATGAAAGCGATGAGGAAAATTTTTTGATGTCTTAAGCTAACATTTTGTTTGAGGTAATTATAAGTAAACATTTTAGTTATTTGTATTTATAATATTAATGTTACTATGTTTTCATAAAGTAGCCGTAGATTTCCACAAAACCAAACCATTTCGTCGTGTGTGTGAGTCCAATTACCCTCCTCCCCTTCCCCTATCTCCCCAATCCCTGAATCCCCAACAATCCTTAAATTCCTAATCCCCAAAAGTCCGATAATGTACTTGTATCGTTTCTGGTGTTGCAGGTGTCCAAGGGCGACGCCGATTGCTTACCATAAAGTGATCCATCTGCTCGTTTACCATATCCCATAAACAAAAAGAAAAACCAAGACTTACGGATCGAAGAAGTTAAATTAACTTATGTTAACCATGTTTTCAATTACCGATTAATTTTCAGTTACACCCTAACTGTGGAGTTCTGAACAATGTTTAAGTTAGGTGCATCTCAAGTATAGCTTGGAGCTACCGACTTAGGTGCTGAGTTTGCAGATCAAATTTTGCATAAAGTTTACCTTGTAGTAGGTCGTGTAATAGACCGCACAGTTAGGGCCGTAAGTGATGACATGAGATTATACGGTTAGACGGTTTTCATGTTAAACAATAGAAATTACAATTTTGTACACAACACCGGATCAAACTGGTTTATTTAAGCTGATGCATGTATGTTTGTTCGCGATTATCTGTGATTAAGAGACTGCCTCGTTGGCCGAGTGGTAGCAAGTGCCACTGCCAGGCAAGGGGTCTCGGGTTCGATTCCCGTGTCGGGCAAAGTAACAGTGGATTTTTAAAAAAAAATCTCAGTAGTAGCACTGAGTCTTGGAATGTACCCGGTATATGGCAATAGGCTCACCCCCTATTACATGGGACTCATAACATAAATAAAAGTGGGTGTTACTTCTGTGTGCACCTCTGCCTACCCCTTCGGGGATAAAAAATGGTGATGCTGATCTCGTGATTAACTGAACTGATTTTGATGCGGATTATAGAAAAGTGTTCTTGTACTTAGGAGCAGATTTTGGTACAATAACCGACTTCAATTTTTTATTAAACTTCCCATTCTAGTTAGGTATCAAGATTGTCTCATTAGTTGGGTGTTCGTTAGTGTGACTGTCAGTATGTAGATACTAGGCTTTATTCCTATATACATGTAAGAGATTTCAGTTTTCCAAAACTTTCCTAGTAATAATATGGGGTTTAGGAATTGTGCATGGAGTGTGGGAATAGGCACACTCTTATTACACGGGACTCATAATATAATAATTTACATATATTTATTTTAAATTCTCTATAAAATACATTTTTAAATACTATTTACAAAAACATAAAAATAATATTTAAAAATATAAAAAATAGGAGCCGACCAGTAGCGGGAGCATGGTCCAAGCTACCGGTGGTTAGGGCTCCAGAGACAGAAACCTCCTCACGATACGTGCCGTTTCAAGGAGCACTGCCTTCTGTATCAGGCCCTTGACCCAACTACCTAACGCTAGCCTCCTAAGGTGGTTGTCGAGGCTATTAGGTATTAACCCATTGGCCGATACGACTATCGGCACAATGATAGCCGAATCTACATTCCACATGTCGACAACCTCGTGAGCCAAATCAAGATATTTGATTTGTTTATCTTTTTCAGCTTTCACGAGGTTCTCATCATGAGGAATAGTGATATCGATTATCATCGTGCGGCGTAGTTGTCGGTCTATCACCACTATATCAGGTTTGTTGGCTATAATTATTATTATAAGTATTATTTATAACTATTGAAAAGTGAATACACTGCAGGCATTTTTTTTTTAAGGGGGGAAAATCATCGAATGTCTCCCGCCTGGGTGAGGCGGAAGGGCGTGTCAGACTCTTACTGACTAAAAACCACCCCGTTCCTTCTCCTGCACGTCGAGCCGCAGCCCCGGTTACCCGTTAGGTTACACTGCAGGCATAAGTCACGTACTGAGAAGTAGTAAATTAAAATCACAATCCAGTATGTCCAATAATTTCATGTTCTAGTAATTTGGAAAATAGTTTAAGTAGAAATAGCGTTAGTGCAAAACGGTCGTGAGTCCAACTAACCTATTTTGCTCAGTTGACTGTCACAGCTTGTAAACGACACACAGCCGGTACAGTTCGCCATTTTGTGTTTTGTATATTCTCAGAAATTATTACAAAACTATTTACGACTAGCGAACTAAAATATTAAAGTTGTATACCGAACTTGTTTAATAAATTGTAAGTATTTGATGTTATTGGTTTTTGTTTGCACTTGTATTATGACATTTTTCCTACCAATAGACCTAAAACTTGTAATTGAAATCAAAAGCTAGCAACAAAGGATTTCTTTGCCAATATTCATAAAAGGTGAAAGGAGGAAGTAAAATTGTTTTGCAATAGTATATATTTGGTACATTCACTACGCAGGATTTTGAAAAAACCTTATTATTATTTATTTTCAGCCATGATTGTCCCACTGCAGTACAAAGGCCTCCCATCCTCCTTTCACTCCTCTCTATGTAAAGCTTTTTGCTTTTTGCGGCCAATCCTTGCCATAGAAGTCCAATTCCTTTTGGGCCAACGCAAATTAAACACCACGCTGTGCTTCACGACTAAAATTGTTGACGTTGGTCATAAAGCCCCAGGCTTGAAGTGGAACTGAGCTGGTCATGTTGGCTACGTGTCAGACGAGCGGTGGGTAAATCTTACAAAGTGGAGCCCGCTCAACGTCAATAGACGTCGCGGCAAGCCCAAAAGGAGAAAACATAAACCTTAGTAACGTAATAATTTTGGTGATACAAGTGCTTCATTGAACTTTAATTGACTTTTTTACTGACAAATCCGATCTGACATTGTGTCCCTATTTTGATGATATAACTAATAGCTTAGTTGTAAAATCTGTAACATATCCCCAAAAGGTAAGGCACTTATAACAAATTTGGTATTCCGGGTGTCCATGGGCGACGCCGATTGCTTACCATTAAGTGATGCGTCTGCTCGTTTGTATTATATAAAAAGAAAAAAAAACACTGCCAACGGCACTCGCAACTCCTCAATGTTACGTGTGTTGATAGAAGGAGTTGATCACTTACCATCAGCTGCTCATTTGCTCCTATTACATAATAAAACTAAAATTTCTTCAAATAGCTCTTTACTAGATAACGTATTACTTTTACCGTCTTAAAAACTGTAGAGGTCTCAATTGTGTACTCTTCCAAGCATCTAAGTACTGAGGGCTAACTTCGAGCTAGTTCTAGGAAGTTGTTCTAGTTGCCTCAAGCTTGCTCTTGTGGTATATTTTACAACTCCTAATTGGATGAACTTTAATTCCACTTTTTATAGTTGATTTAATGGTCAATATAAATCCTTTTTTTGAAATTTAGATTTTTAGAAGGTGTTTTTAACTTCTCATTGACTGCCTCATTGGCCGAGTGGTCGCAAGTGCGACTGCCGGGCAAGGGGTCTCGGGTTCGATTCCCGGGTCGGGCAAAGTATTACTGGGGTTTTTTAAAAATCTCAGTAGTAGCACGGAGTCTGGAAATGTGCCCGGTATATGGCAATAGGCTCACCCCCTATTACATGGGACTCATAACATAAATAGTGAAAAGTGGGTGTTACTTCTATGTGCACCTCTGCCTACCCCTTCGGGGATAAAAGGCGTGATGTTATGTTATGTTATGCTTTTAACTTCTTTCTCGGAGTAAAAATGTTCATTTTACATAATATAGATTTTTACGTACATTTAAACCATTTAGTCATGTAGTACGTATTTATTGTCAGTGCTTGTGCCAGTGACAATAAATATCTTTAGCAAACTAGGTACATTATAATTATTCACTTGTGACAAACTTATTGTCATCCTAATTAAACGGCAATTATTATATTTAATTCATAGATTCATTAAAACCTACAAAAACATTGAAAAACCAATTCCAGGAAACTCATTACGTCATCAAATATTATGAAATGGAAATATGAAATATTCATAATAATTTTGTTAAACGGAGCGCAAAAGAGTATGTTCGATACTATTAAAACATTGGGAGGCCTAAACACACAAACGATTTAAATAAAGCCAGTCCTCCTCTCAGGCGGTTTGATGCGCGTCGTAAATTGGGGACGAATGGATTTTATATATCTGACCGCGACCCCACGTTATTTTAAGGTTACATTGGAAAGTTTGGCGAGCCCCGCACGAGTGTGTATGGGATCTGAAAGTTTAATAAACTACGCATTGGTTGTGGTCTGATAAGGATCTATTTGCTGAAATTATAATATCGTCGCCTTAGATAGAAAATCCTTCTATTTAAAGCGGTTTGCTTTTACTTAGAAAAACACAGCGAAGATTTCAAATGTATGAACTTTATTTTTTATTACATTTGTGTAAAAGTTTACAAAGCTCATGTTCTCAATTTAAATGAATGATGTATTGCAATTAACAAAATTAAAAAAAATCAGTTCTTTTTTTTATTGCTCCTGGATAATCTACTTAATCAAAAGCTACATTCCAATCAACTTCTCTTTTTCTTTTTATCTTCACCTTTCTTCTTGTTTTCACTTTTTGAACAGAACAGTGACTTGACAATACATTTTATAATTACAAGTCCAAGTATAATTAAAGCTAAAAGGTCTAAGTACAGTTTTTGATAAAGTGGAACATGAAGAGCTGGTGAACGCAGATGAGGAGCACCCTTGGTTTCTATGACATGCTCAATCCAGTGTACGAGGGTTTTACCAGGCTTTGTCTCCCGATGGTGGTAGATAAAGGATAATTCTTTAACCTTTTCACGGTATCTGTAGATTGAAACGAACAAAAATTATGAACAGGAATAGGTTTGAATATTTTCAGAACTTGTTTTATGTTTATACTCACTTAGGGTTTGACAAAATTTCTCGGATAGCTATATCCAGTTTTGCTGGTGTATCATATCCTAATGGGACTTCCAAAGCAAAACCTTTTCGGATTGCTCTTTTGACGTTTAGGAACTGGTCAGAGAATAACGGTATGCCAATAATAGGAACTCCATAGTGTATAGTTTCTGTTGTCGAAAGCAGACCACCGTGGGTGACGAATATTTTGGCGTTTGGATGCGCTGCAAAGAAAAGTATATTCAGTCACAATTCGGCAGATTATACATTGTAGTTTTTTAAATCTCAGTAGTAGCATGGAGTCTGCAAATGTGCCCGGTATATGGCAATAGGCTCACCCCCTATTACATGGGACTCATAACATATATAGATAGTAAAAAGTGGGTGTTACATTGCACAGTGGCATTAAGTGCCGTAATGTGCACTGATGCCTACCCGTTCGGGGATAAAACGCGTGATGTTATGTTATGTATAAATAGTAAGGAATTAATAAATTTGGTTTTGATTTTAGTCAACAATTTGAAATAATATTATAACTTTTACACTCAACAAAGAATAGTTTAAAAATATCTGTTGATGATAATACTAGGCTATTATGGATACAATACAATGCTACAACAATAAACATATAACAATTGTTGATGATACAACGTGGCAATGCTGCCAGCCTTCTGGGTACTTTCCCCACTGACGGCGATGCGGACGAATTTTTCGATGCTTTATGTAAATAGTTGTTTTTGTTTTTCTTTTAAATAATTGTAATCTTAAGTTGTATATATTTAATTTAGTAATAGTTAGTTTTAATTTTATTTAAGTTTTTATATGAATAAATGATAAATTATTATGGGTATAATTATGTCACGCATTCACACCTTGAAACATAACAATCTATACCTATCAATCAATCAATCAATCAATCATTTATTTATTTAAGACATCAATGGTCCACTGTGTTAGTAACAAAATCAAAAATCAAAAATACGAAACATCTTTACAAAAATATGTTAGTAAGCACATTTAAACAGACAAAACAATACAGAAAACAAATACAAATTAAATACACACACGGAAAACAGACACATGCAGTATGTTGGTACTAAAACAGACATACTAAAGCACTCTCGGTGGTATATGCACTGAAATATGCCTGTCGCAGCAATTCCTAATTATGAGACAATCATGTCTCTGCGCTATCATTGCCAGGACATTGTTGGAACTAGCCCGTACTCTGCGCACGAGAGCGCCAGCTCGCTTACGCATAGTCGCATGAAAGCCGTCAGTGCGCGCCTCCATGAACATTCCCGACGCGCTACAACGACGGGATAGCCCCAACACTGCCCTGAACGCATTATTATATTGGACGCGGAGTGCACTGTAACAAGTTTGACTATAATCAGCCCATAAGCTGCACGAGTACAGTGAAGTACAGTACGCTTTAAAAAGCGCAACTTTTACCCCCCTCGAACATTGCGCAAACCTACGGGCGAGCATATTTGCTCTAACAGACAATGCCCTACGCTCCCTTTCCATGTCAGCATGATCCCTAAGGTCCGTGGTGAGTATATGCCCCAGATATTTAAAACTGTCAACACGAGCAAGATGGATACCATTTAACTTAACCTGTGGCACACTACTCGGACATCTCGCCCCCACCGCCTCAAACACCATGTACTGACTCTTCTTAACATTGTATATTAAACCGTGGCCACCTGCATACTCCTCGCACGTCCGTATTAGCCGTCTCAAACCACACACCGAAGCACTCAGTAGCACCATGTCGTCCGCGTAACTTAGGTTGTTGACACACACACCATCAATGTGGCAGCCGACATGCTACTAAGCTCTGCTATCAGCCCGTTGATGTACAGGTTGAAGAGGGTTGGGGAAGTCAAACCACCCTGCCTCACTCCGCACTCGAGTCGATATGGATCCGACATTGCTCCCGCCCACCTAACACTATTGAGCTGGTGCTCATACCAATATTGAAAGATGTTAACAAATTGCTGAGGCAAATCTATGCTTTTCAGCTTGTCCCATAAAAGGTTATACCCTACAAGATCAAACGCCCTAGACAAATCGAGGAAGCATGCATACACAGGTGTTTTACGCTCGATATAGTATTTCACGGTGTGCTTTAAGCACAGTATAGCACTTTCAGTAGAAAGCCCAGGGCGAAACCCGAACTGGTTGTCATGTATTCTGATGTATTTATTTAATTGCGTGTTGAGCAAACCATCAAACACCTTTGCAATAATAGTGGCAAGAGAAATAGGCCTGTAGTTACTTTTATCAGAGAGATCACCCGTTTTATTTTTCACTATAGGCACTACCACTGTTTTCATGAAATCCGCGGGCAAATAGGAGTGGCTCACACATAGCGAGTAGAACATGGCCAAAACCCTAGAAACGTGAGGCCCAGCATACCGCAGGTGCTCAACGCTGAGCCCATCATGGCCCGGAGATTTACCTGTCGACATATTTCTTAGAGCCTTAGTCACATCTTTGGCCCGGTAAAGAGTAGCGCTAAGCGGAACCCTTAAGTTGTTCCGCTCAGCGCCACTGTCCACATCCCTCGGGTCTAACAAAGATTTCACAGTGAACTGATCTCTGAAAAGATTCGCTATCGCTACAGAATCACTTACGCCTTCGACGCTAACGGGAAGTCCAGATCGCGCATTAAATCTGCCTGTACTCTTCCAAAAACCGCGGAAATCTCCATTACTATGTTTTGCAGCAAGCGCATCCATTTTTATTTGGTCCTGGTGTTTTTGGCACCATTTTAATCGCGACTTAAATACCCTTCTGCTATCGCGCATTTCTTTGTATGAAATACCCGATTTTGGTCTACCACACATTATCCACATATTAAATTTAGCTCTAGCCTCCCCGTGAGCCTCGCCGACGCACGCGCTCCAGCCCGCCAAGCGGGAGCCACCCCCACAATTACGAGCACCCCCCCGGCCCGCCAAAGCGGCAGCATCACGAAGAGCAGTAACTATATCAGCATAAAGCTTATCCAGGACATGCCTGTGGCCACGGTCTCCACACAATTGGTCCGCACAGTTAGAACACTCAGATGGAAAGTCAATACATTTCAGTCTATTAGTGCACTCCCTAGTATATAAACATATTTGCTCATCTGTTTTCACACCCCATACAACATCTTTATTTACACTACTGACTTTAGTTGATGTTTTCGGGTTTATTAAATGTAGATGAATCTTAATTATAACAGGGAAATGGTCAGACCACCAAGTGTCATACTCGACATTAACACCAACAACAGCCTGCCTCGCCGCGCGAGTTGCAATGCAGTGATCAAGCCAGCTGCTGGTCCCATGCACATCACTAATAAAAGTATAGGTACCTGAGTCAAGCCCCAACATATCTACATCTATACAAAACCAGGATTGGTCTTCACAGATACTAACAAGCTCACTGTAAAACAACTCACCTGGGTTGGCGTTGAAGTCGCCCAACACAAACACAGATTCAACACCATACTCGTCCACAATAGCGCTTACCGCGCTTAAACAGTCCGTAAAATCCTGTAAGTTATCACTAGTGTTTGTTGGTAAATACACACTCATCACTATGACAGGTCTATCACCAGTAATAATTTTAATGGCACAAATACGAGGATTATTACACTGTATCACGGTCACCTGCCGAAATAAACTTTGTCTCCATAACAACGCCGTACCACCGTGAGGACGGCCACGAAGTATACCAGCAGAGGTATCCACCGCCGACGTTGCCGTGTACCCAAAGCCGCTATCGATTGTGCCGATATAGGGTACATCGTGCGGCATCAACCAGGTCTCTTGAAGACATACTACGTCGCACGAACGACACAGATTCCTGACGTCATCACAGGAGCGCTTTACATTTTTACAATTAAAAGTTGCAAAACGATATAGGCCACTATCCATTGTTGTATTTGTTTAAGCCGCCAGCGCCGATGAGATACTCACTATTCATCTTTCTATGTTTGAAATTTACAAACCGCCGAAATATTACACCGGCGGGCCACAGCGTCTCGTCCATATATTTTGAGAGATTGGCTTCTGATATTAAAAACTTATAAGCTTTGTGCCCCCGTTCTAATTTCATATTTATTTTCTCCAAGGACACTGTTTCCTGAGTCCGCTTATAAATATGTTTAATAATATCGCTTTCTAAGGTGGATATGTGCACATTCGTAATAAACATTGGTATTTTCTTATCAGCACCTCGGAATGTACAGTCTAAGTCTCTGGCGACACCCGATTTGCCTAGAAAACGATATCTCTCCGGTATTTTACGGGACTTCACTTTTTGCCAACCCTCATTTTCAGAGTTAATTGGTTTTACAGTTTCGCATACGTGCTCTGCCCGCTCTGATTCATTCCGCTCCGTTCTACATATATACATGTCTTTACAAGAAGCAACCGTCAGCTGTTTTGATATCTGTGAATCTGCAGGCGTCATAGCATCGCTAGTCAAAGAACCGGTTCGACTGGTCGCCTCTTGAATTAAAGGCAAAGGCAAGCCCCCATCACCCGCGCCGCGCTCACCCCCCGCACCCATTTGATGGTGTAACGGTGATCGCTGCCCCTCATTCAAATCACACATCAATGCTGGCATTTTATTTTCTTCTACCCTCAACTCTCTATATTGAGTCAAAGGCGATCCGGTCTTCGATGATTCCATATTTTGGTTCATGTCATGGAATGACTCATTATTTACAATATGACAATCATGAGATAGTCCTATAGGGCCACTGTCTAGCCCCGCACCGCGATTTATGTTAACTTTAAATGCTGATGCCGGCGGTAATGAATCATATTTTATTCGAAGGAGATCAGATTTTAATTCGTTTACAGCGTGTTGTGTAGCAAACGTTGACTTTATGCTTTCAATTTCTGCTTTTAGTATTTGAATATCCTTTAATAATTTCGAACAATCCAAGTGATCCATCAAAATCGGCGGTAGTTTCTCCAATTGTCTTGCAACAAATATTGGAATAATATCGGGTTCTGTGGATTTAAATAGATTAACTATATCTGCTATATCACGCTCCTCTTTTCCTTTGTTCTTTCGTAAAATTTTACGTTTGTCCGTTGGAATTGAATCAAATAACAGAGATTTCGACTTTTTGATTTCTTCACTTGAGAAAGCAGTTTTACAAATACGCACTAAGGTTTCTTCGTCTATAACCGACACTTTGTTTTGGATATACGACAACATCTCATCGATAATGATGTTACACACATTGCACTTCACAATATTCGTCATTTCTTTTTTTTTTTCTTTTTATTATTATATTTATTTATTTTTAATTACCCCGCTACGCAAACACGCCCGTCGCCATTGGGTGCGCGCGCGACTGTTGAATAATATACTATATATAAAAGAAAGTCGTGTTAGTTACACCACTTATAACTCAAGAACGGCAGAATAGATTTGGCTAAAAATTGGTAGGGAGTTAGCTTAGAGCCAGGAGACGGACATAGGATACTTTTTGACCAAATTTTTTTTTTTTTTTTTACCGAAAATCACGAACGGGGACGGCATAAAATGGGATTACGCGTACGAAGTCGCGGGCAGAAGCTAGTAATAAATAAAAACAGATCAATTTTTATAACTCTTTAAAGAGAGATATTAAATTGTAACAACAGATCGACATGTCATATCCGATATTAATCCTTCCGACACAGCCAACATTGACGGCTTGGTTGCGGTCCTACGAATGGTGTTATCGACAGATGTGAATATCAGTAACGCTATTGTAAAAGATTATACGTACTTTAAAATTGTTGGAGCGAAAACGAAATCGATTTTAACAGAATGAAATATTCTGGTGCGTGATGGATATGTTTTTAGTAAATAATCTACGTTTTTGTTATATTTTGGTTCATTAATTCTTGATTAATTTCATTAATGTTCTTATTAATTTCCCCAACTATCAATTGCGAAAATATTTAGTTACGTTGGCAATAAAGAAACCTCTTATTTTTAACTCAGTCCTGTATCAATTATTTTTTAAAACAAGTTGAGCTTAGATACCCATATATCCCCAAGCGGTCACCGGTAACCGCTCTCCACAAACTACATTGGTAAGAACAAATTTAGGGGATGATATTTCAGATATTTCAACGGATAATACCTAAAAACACTGTAAAATATTTATAATATACAGACTTATTAAAAGTAATGTATTTGGTACAATGACGAAGCCTTCATATAATTCTAGCAGTAATCTAGTTGTAAATAATACACCTTCAATCAAAAACTTACCTAAAATACTTGGCTGTGGTGCCCATTTTACCATGTGGACATTTTTAGGCACATTTTCTAGATCTCCATCAAACTTCCAAATGACTGTCTGTTTCAATTTTGAGAAGACGTCTAATAATTGTCTTTTCAGTTCCATGGGCAAAGTTTCACTCCTCACCATGGACCCCATACTGAAGTAGATAACTCCATCAGTGGCACTATCCATAATCTTTTGTAAGTCCTAGAATAGAAAAAGTAAAATAAACGTAAACCAAATGAAGAAATGTAAGTATATTAAGAAAATAAAGACAAGTAAGTTAAAACTAAATATTTTTAATAGACATTGAAACATAAGACATTGAATTTAAAGTTCTTTTGGTAAAATTTTACGTAGAGTTTTATAAAGCATTTCTGATTATAAACCGTCTATGGATTTATTTATGAGGTGTAACTTCAGTTCATGTTAATATTTCTATGGTTTAACAAGTGTTAATGGAGTAGTGTACCTTCGGCAATGGTGGGATCTCATCCTCTATATGATATCCTCCAATGGCAGCATAATTTGCTGGCAACCTCTGAGGATCACCTAATGAATAATGGGAGTTAGCCAACATCATAGAACTATTGTACTTTAGATCGTACAAGGCCGGTAAAGTGATTCCTCGTTTTGCTGCAGCAGCACCAAAGGAATCTCTGAATGCTTTTTCTTCTGTATCTCTTACAGACCTGGAAAACATACCAATTTCTTAATTTTGTTGCTATGGTAACATTGTTTTAGTATTGATCTTGTTCACAAGCTACTGAGAACTTAAATATCAGGACATTGATATTACTGTAATGAATACGGGACTAAGCACCTAGCTTCAACTAGCTCCACTGACAGACTGACTGGCAGACTATTATTTATTTTGTATTTATTAACGTTTCAAAAGTACCAAATTATGATTTAATTAAAATAAATGCTTTGACTGTGATTTTGACTTTCAACCAGAACCACACGGTTTGAGTGCACGGTTGACGCGGTGGCTGAACAACTGGCCTCCGCGGAACGTGTAGTGGTTCGTTTCCCGCATGGAGAAGCTCTTTGTTTTTTTGTGTCTGGGCGACAAATGTGTTACAAATATACAAGTTCACATAGAACTTGTATATTTGTAAACGCACCCAAGACACGAGAAAATATTAATATGAGGCAACGTTTAGAATGTTTTTTTATGAAATAAATCATGCATCATCATGTTATTATAACTTTCATTCGTTCTCTCGGTGCCTATGTAAAGTAGAATTCTCACTGCTACTATCGATTACCTCTTATTTTTTTATTCCTTGTTCTAAATTGAAAATTTGAACTTACCACAACACTCGGTACAGATAGATTAGGTTCCAAAGTTCACTGATACGCTCCATAAAAGTAAACGGTGGTGTGATCGGTGACATGTGATCGGGGAAGTAAGCCGGGTTGCCGACCTCATCAATCAAATCCAGGACAACTGGGTGAGGTTCCAATGACGACGACCATATGTATGGGCAGTTAAAGATAGTTGCGAATCTAGAATGTAATAAAAATACTTGTAATGAGAAGCATCCTTGTTCAAATCGAGCTATAATGGTCTGTTTTTTTTTATAGCATAAGCCGGTAAAAGAGCAGACGGATCACCTGATGGTAAAAGCAACCGGTGTCGACCATGGACACCTGGAACACCAGAGGCGTTACAAGTGCGTTACCGGCCTTGGAGTTTGAGGATCGTTGGGGATTCAGGAATTGGAGAGATTGGGGATTATTTTCTGCAAAGGTAAGCATAGATGTGGGCGGTTGGTTAGTAACCAGGAAATGTATTGCCAAACGTAGATACCAAGGTACTATTAGTTCTGCTTTTGAGAATTTTAGAACTGAAAACGTAACACTAAAATCTTGTGAATCAAACTTGATACTTTAAGCTCGTTAATCTTTATTGTTTGTTTGGAAGCAACCTGCACTTAGTGACTTCCTGGATAATGGTCTTTGATTACTAATAGAAAAACTGTTAAAGACAAATCTCCAATCCTCATATCTTTAAGGCCGGCATCGCACCTGTAACTTCTCTGGTGTTACGGGTGTCTATGGACGGCGCAATCGCTGACGATCGGGTAATCTGTCGACTCATTTACCTCCTATTCCATAAAAGATAGAAATCCTTAATACACCCAAAAGATCGCCAACGCACTTGTAACTCTCCTGGTGTTGTGGGTTTCCATGTGCGTCAATTACGAACCATCAGGTAATCCGTCTACTCATTTGCATATCCAATAAAAAACATTATACGCGACTGTCAAAAATGTGACAAGAAATCTTACCCAGCATACAAGTGATGGTACAGCCATTCAGCAATAACCAAATCGAATTTCTCATTGGGATCCATCATGAATTTCTGTACGTTCTCATGTGTGAGGGATCTGTTTGCAATTACCACCATAAGTTCATATATACCAAACATATCTTTGAAATCTACCTCATTTGACAGCATCTTCTTGAAATCTAATGATTGTGCTGAAAGCAAAATATCCTGCTATAGTACATAACATAACATATAACATCACGCCTTTTATCCCCGAAGGGGTAGACAGAGGTGCACGTTATGCCACTGTTCAATGTAACACCGACTTTTCACTATTTATGTCATGAGTCCCATGTAGGTAATAGGGGATGAGCCTATTGCCATACACCGGGCACAATTGCAGGCTCCGTGCTACTACTAATTTTTTTTTAAAACCCAGTAATACTTTTCCTGACCCGGGAATCGAACCCGAGAGCCCTCGCTCGGCAGTCGCACTTGTATTGCTATAGTATAGTATATACCTATACTATTATATAGTAAAATATTATAAATGTGATATTTGTGTGTATGTTTTTTACTCTTTTGCATCAAAGCGGCTGAAGGGATCGAGATAAAATTTGGAACGGGGGTAAATTATGGTCGGACACACAGACCACTTTTTAAACCATGGGAACGTGGTTGAAACCGTTGGCAAAAGCTTTATATATAAAAAGGTGTTACTGAATTTTATTTATAACATAACAGCCTTTTGTGGTATTTTTTTTTCTGTCAAACACCAAGCGGTCACCGGTGACCGCGACCTATTGTTCTTTAATTGTGTCTATAAAACCGGTACTCGACGAGTTAAGGGGGGAAAATCATCGAATGACTGCTCCCGCCTGGGTGAGGCGGAAGGGTGTGTCAGACTCTTACTGACTAAAAACCACCCCGTTCCTTCTCCTGCACGTCGAGCCGGAGCCCCGGTTACCAAAGTCAAAGTCAAAGTCAAAGTCAAAATCATTTATTTCAATTAGACCACTAAGGCACTTTTGAACGTCAATACAAAATATTTAAATATTAAATAATAAGAAAAAATTGTCAGTCTGTAGGTCAGTCCTCTAGTGAAGCTATTTGCTCGTTCCAAAGTGTAGATTCCTATGGAGAAGAACGAGCAAGAAACTCCATAGGTTACTCTTTTTCAATCATGTTCACAATACAATTTTTGGTTACATTCTTCCGTTGAGTTCAATAATGTGAGAACAATGTAATACCAATATTTGGTCAAGGAGACGGAAAAAGAAAATAACCTTGAGGACAACAAATTTAATACAGTCTGGAGCTGACCAGTCCCATTTGACAGCGCCCGTTCACGAACATGACACGTACACCAGCACCGCCAACTCGACCATGTTATAGGGAATCGAGCGATCCACTGCCCGTGCCACTGCCAATGAGACTTTTGAGTGAGCATGACAACTCCAAGCTGACACACATGCATTCTACTAGTCTAATTAATTTAGTTAGTTACAGGCTCTCACATTTACAATACTTATATAAAGTTTTACAGTGTACATTTGAACAAAATGGCTGTATTTGACATGATTGGAACCATTGGAACATCAATGTTTTTCGCTATCCTGTGGAGCCGGACCAGCATGCCTCCAAGCATTTTTATCCTCTATGTAATCATTAAGTTTGTAGTATGCTTTCCCACATAACGTTTTTTTAACATATAATTTAAATTTTGACTCATTTAAATGTAGTATTTCCTCCGGAATTTTATTATAGCATTTAACACAGAATCCCATAAAGGACTTTTGTACTTTTGTCAATCTAAATAGTGGCTGACTTAGTCTATCCCTATGTCTAGTTTGATAGTGGTGTCTGTCAGACACTTTACCAAACAACTGTAGGTTCTTCCTAACATACATAATGTTTTCATAAATAAATTGACATGGAACCGTCATAATATTGATCTCCTTAAACTTTTCTCTGAGAGATTCGCGACGACCTAGGTTGTAGATAGCTCTGACGGCGCGCTTTTGTAAGATAAAGATAGACTCAGTGTCCGCAGCGTGTCCCCACAGCAAAATGCCATACGACATGATGCTATGGAAGTAACTGAAGTACACTAGTCTTGCCGTGTCTATGTCGGTTAACTGTCGGATCTTCCAGACAGCATAAGCTGCAGAGCTTAATCGTCCCGCTAGAGATGTAATATGAGGACCCCATTGCAATTTGTCATCTACAGTAATTCCCAGAAATGTAGTCTCTTTTACAAATTCTAATTTCCGACTGTTTAATAATATGTCACATTCCTTACTTCCAACATTTGGCAGAACAAATCTAATACATTTCGTTTTCTTATCGTTTAGCACTAAGTTATTTATTGTAAACCAATGTTGAACCTTCATCAGAGCATTATTTACGTCGTCATAATTATTTGTTCGTCTATTTATTTTAAAAACCAATGATGTGTCATCAGCAAACAATACAATATGTGGTTCATTTTGAAATAAATATGGCAAATCATTTATATATGTTAAAAATAGGAATGGACCTAGTATTGAGCCCTGCGGTACGCCCATAGACATGCTAGCACCCTGTGAGTTTACTTTGTTTACCTGTACTTTAAGTTGCCTATCCTGAAGGTATGACTTTAACAGATTCAGCGATACACCCCGAATGCCGTAGTGTTCCAGCTTCAGCAATAGTGTCTCGTGTTCAACACAGTCGAATGCCTTCGAAAGATCGCAAAATATTCCGATGGCATCCTGTGCCTCTTCCCACGAGGCAAAAACCCGCTTAATTAGTGCTACCCCGGCATCAGTCGTGCAACGTCCCTTGGTGAACCCGTATTGTTGGTCATGAAATATAGTATTCATGTTAAAGTGACGCAGCATCTGAGTAAGCATCAATCTTTCAAACACTTTACTGAGCACTGGCAAGATAGAGACCGGCCTGTAGTTATTAGGTTCCGCACTATCACCGGATTTAAACAATGGCACTACTTTACTATGTTTCATTAAATCTGGAAAAATTCCTTGATCTACACTTTTATTAAAAATTAATGCCAAATGAGGCGCTATAGTCTCTATAAAAGACCTACACATCCTTACTGACATTCCCCAAAGATCTTCAGTCGACTTAACTTTAATATCTTTAAACGCTTTTATCACTGCTAGGGGGTTTGTATATTGAAATCGAAAATTTGTTGAACATTCCTCGACATTACTTTTAAGAAGATCGATAGATAGTGCTGGTGATGATTTCAACGCTTCCGTAGTTTTAAGCGGAATATTTTTAAAGAAATCCTCGAATTCCTGGGCAACTTTCGAATCTGCACTAATACGTCCATTTACAGTATTTAAATTAAATTCAGTGTTAGGAGATCTATTTCTACCTGTCTCGGTGTTAATTATGTTCCAGGTGGTTTTTATTTTGTTATTCGCGGTCCTAATTTTACTGCTAATGTACAGGGATTTAGCCTGCTTACAAACCCTTTTAAATATTTTCGAGTATCTAGATACATGACTGCGAAAATCATCACTATTATTAAATTGTTTCATACCATATAACTCAAATAACTTTTCCCTACTTATACGAATACCCGGTGTAGCCCAGTCACAGAATAGAAATTTACATTGAATGTTTTTACGTTTTAAAGGGAACATTTTATCGAATTGTGTTTTAACAATGGACAATAATTTGGCATAAATCTCACTAGAGTATTCACTAGCATGTATTTGGCCGCATAATTCATTTTTCAAGTTGTGGTTTAATGACTCAATTTTTTTATTTGTAATTTGCCTAAATAGAATTTTCCTTTTTTGTACAGTTGTGGTAGTGTTAAAACTGACTGTCAGGCCACTGTGATCAGATGGTAATCTGTTTACAATGTCTTTATTTATATAATTACAGTTACAAAAAATATTATCTATACATGTTGCCGAGGTGGATGTTATTCGGGTGGGCTCAAAGAAAACATTAGACAAGTCGAAAGATTTAAATAGACTTAACAAATTAATACTATTCGAGTTGTTCTCCAAGAGATCAACATTAAAATCGCCACATACTATGGTTAACTTACTATTGGAACACGTTTTCCGCAGTACATCCTCCAACACTGAGCTAAAAATATTTAGGTTTTGTAAAATAGGAGGTCTATAAACACATACTACAATATGCCTATCCAGCTCAACACAGGACAACTCTATTGTGTGCTCTATCGATAGTGATGCAATGTCTTGCCTTTCCTTATATTTCATTGAATTCTTTACCAAAATCAGACTGCCACCATGTATCATGGTTTGACGGCTATAATAATTACCAACACAATAGTTTTCAAGATTAATAGATTTTACTTGATAGTCCTTCAGCCAATGTTCAGTTACACAAACAAGATCATATTTAAATTTTTCTAAAAATAATTCAATTTCTAAAACTTTAGATGAGAAGCCCTGCATATTTTGACTAAACAATGTTAACACAGAGTCTTGTCTATTCTTATGTATAGCTAATAAAGCTGCAGACTTAAATATACCGCCAGAAGATAACTTATCAATGCATGAAACTTTTGTGTAATTTACTTGGTTATCTTCTGTTGTCTCAGACATTAGTTTAAAAAGTTAGCCGGAGTACTACCCACATTTATAGTCAAATTATGAGTCTCCTTTGTAAAATCATTTATACAATTAATCTCTATATTATTAGATTGTCTAGATAATATAGATTTGTCACTTAAACTACTTAAAACTAAATTAATACTATTTGCTAGCAAACTAGCAAGTAAAACTTTACATTTCTTAGGAATAAACATGTATTCCTTAGTCAATTTAAAACCACTAACAAATTTGTTAGTGTCAAAAAATATTAATTTGTCTTTATGACAACATGTCAGCATAAATATTAAATTATTCAGATAGTGAATATGTTTATTTTGTGATTCTGACAAAGTGTCAGAATATGGGAAAGCACATAATATCACCCTGATATCTAATTTCAATAAGGTGCTGATACCATCCACTATGTCACGCTTTTTTACTCTAGTACTATCTCCCATCAATAATACTACTGGCTGGTTTGCTGTGATACATTGTTTTTGTATTTTTTGTATCATCGGGCCAAATTTTATATTATGAAAACAGTTGTTAGTTACACTATCGTTGAGGCAATTTGAGATAAGTGACCCCATACCTGCTCCTATTGAGTCAGTGAACACACTAGCATTGTTGTTTACATTTGGTGGTATAGATATATTATGCTCCAGCTCCGGAGGTATGGTGTGGGTACAGCTACAAGCAAGGTTATTTGCTAGAGACTCGTATCTCTCAGCACTATAAGTAACTAGGTCTACTAGCTTACCCGCCTCAATCATGTGTTTATTGATTTCAGATTGAGCGGATTCATATTTTTGGAATATCTGATTTAAAAACATTTCTCTTTCCAAGAGCTCTTTTCGCAGAGCTTGAGTGTCCAATTCATAAATGGCCCTACTTTGTTCTAATTCACTAGAGCAAGAATTTAATTCACTAATTAATTTAACTTTTTGTTTTCTTAACTTTAAATTTAAATTTAAAAGATTTTGCCTCTTTTTAATTTTCTTAATTGTTTTATTTAACTTAATATATTTTTTAATTTTGTTATGACTACTTAATAAGCGACATGCTGTGATGGTATCATCACCAGTCAAGTCTATTGTAACGGCTGGCTCACACACATCACCAGATCCACTCCCAACCAACTCATCGTATAGACTCCGAGTGTTCACTAATTGCACAGATTGTTTCGCAGCCTCTAGTCTACGTATAGTACTGTGGGCCTCTCTCAGCTTATGCTCTAGTTGTGTTATTTGTGCTAGAGCATGTTCATGAGTGTCGCTACACTGCTGGAAGGTAGCAACTTGACTAATTAATTGACTATGTTGTTGTAGTAGATCTGTGTGACACATATGTAGTTCAGCTAATTCATTTTTAAGTTTACTGTTTTTGTTTATAATGTTTGTCACTTCCACTTCACTATCGTCCCGTTCCTGCAGCAGTTGGTTGCACAGGTGCTTTGACGACTCCAGCTCCTTCAGCGCTGCTCTTAGTTTGCATTCCATTTCCTTAGATCTCGTCATCATACTGACAGGGATGAAATACTCTGAAATAGAAGAAAAAAAAAAGAACAGCAAAAAGACAGGGAAGATGATTTGAAGCGAGGGAAATTGGTGTAATAATGTATAAGAAAACAAAAGGGAAAATGATAGTTTAAATTTAAATTATTAAGTATGTATGATGATGAATTTAATAATTTATTAATAATGTAGGTAGGAGGTAGGTGCAAACAAAGGAACTACAATAATTTAAATTTTCGTTACTTAGGCTAAAAAATCGTCATTAAATTAGGCTTATTGACATAGTTTACACTACTAGCTAGTCTATCTTATATTAAAGTAACAAACTTAGTAAAGGTTTTTGTAAAATCTCTTTGTTTGTGGTAGAAGTTGTTGTCGTCGCGTTCGACAAATTGTCACGCAAACTGAGCACAGATCTTTATGATTACGGTGTTTTTATTGGTGTATAAGGATATATAACAAGAATTATTACTTATACTCCCCTGGTTTAAAGATTTAAATTCAATTTTTGCTTCGTCCGTTGACCGTTGACAGCTCGCAGGAACTTTTCAATTTTGTGGATGTAATTTTAACAATATCACTAGGCAAACACTATCTATAGTACTTTTACACGTAATTTAACATATTTTTACGTATTTAAAGCTATAATATTACTTAAAACTAATTTTAAAATTAAATTTATTCACAGTGTCGATTTTTGACAACCGGCTACCAGTGTTGCCAAGTGTTGCCCGTTACCCGTTACCCGTTAGGTTCTCCACGACTCCTAATCGGCATCGGCCCTATTGGGCCCCATCTGTGGTGGTCTGATAGCTCTTTGGCCTTTTGTGGTATGAGTGTTATATAAAAGTCGTGACACTGCTTTTTTGATGGTGGATAATCATTCAATAGTTTCTCTCGCCTTGGGTGACACGAGATGAAGTGTAGGACATTTACAGACTAAAATCAGTCCGTTCCTAGTTTTGATCCTAGTCGGAGCCCTGGCAACCGCTGAGCATCTCAGACATATTTCAAGACTGCGTAAAAATACCAATAATTTCTGAACACCTAAAACCCTATAAATAATGGTATGGTGCAACGTGTCGCGGGTTCGATTCCTGCACGGAACAACACTTCGTGTGATCCACAAATTGTTGTTTCGGGTCTTTGTGTCATTATGTTTGTGAACTTGTATGTTTGTAAACGGACCCACGACACATGAGAAAATCCTAGTGTGGAGCAACGTTATTAAACAAAACATGGTTTGGCTGCCACGGAGATTGAAACTGATAACCTTATCCTTGCTAATAACGTATAACCTTAGTTAACCTGATGGTTGAATAAAGCAGTCATATTATGAGTCCAATTCACGCATATACAGAAAAAAGTACACATTAGAAGACTATAATTGCTAATCAGGATAAGATAATAATATCGATATATGCATTGGTAGGTAGATATTTGTATTCACAATCATAACATTAATGTATTTATCTCTAAGTGGTATGTGCCAATCACATTGCATAATCGTTACGATTATATGTCTCATTTTTAGCTATATATTTTGTGGAAATTGATATAATAATGTACTAGTATAATTTCTTCTCTAATGGTTGTGGATTTGTATACAATAGACTGTATTATTACCCTCCAATTCCTAAATCCCCCACGATCCTAATCCCTAAAAGGCCGGTAGCATACTTGCAACGCCTCCAGTGTTTCAGGAGTCCATGGGCGACGCCGATTGCTTACCATCAGGTGATCCGTATGCTCATTTACCGGCTAATGCCATAAAAAAATCGACTATACTGACAAGAGTCAATATTATACAGTACAGTAGTTTATATATTATACAAGGAGCTATTCTTGTATATTAAGAATGTGTGATAATATAACTGCCGTTCTATTCTATAACATTGTCCAGGAGACAGGCGTCACATTTATAACGTTGTTTAAAATTACACGAAATTATATTTTGTCAAGGACGTTGAAAAAAGGCAATCGTAATGTCCCTTAGAAATGATTGAAGCATCAACATTTTAGTGGTCTATTTATATGTGTGTGAACTTGCGACACAGTAATGTATGAAGTGTAATGACGGGCCATGTGACGCGACAGATGTCCTTGATGTCAATGTGTGAGCATTCTGCGTGCTATAGTAGCCAGGTGCCATCGCCGTTGTTTTAAGAGACTATGTCCGCCTTGTATTTTGTGTTACCTAAATAATGAGAATCAAACTACATTAAGTGACTTATTAGGTATACTACTAAATTGAGCCTCTTTAAATATTATTTCCTACTTTAAATGACAGGTACTGTCCTTGAAAGTAGTGAAGCCTTTTTTATTCTGAAGGAACCAATTGACATGGCCAAATTGTCATTGAGAGCATTCAAAATATTTATAGATAACTAAATTTTAACAGACCAAAGCAAGTGCGTATTTTGTATTTTATTACTTTCTAGCAAATAGGGCCTGCGGACGGCGAGCACGGGTGACTCGCCACCCGATCAGATCCAGACCTGAGCGTACGCGTCGCGTTACGCACGCGCCTCAAGGAGCCATCCGACCACCACAGATGGGACCTAATAGGACTCATGCCGATACGGAACCGCGGGGGGCTTAACGGGTTGCCCGGGCTCTGGTTCCAAGTGCAAAAGTATGAACGGGGTGATTTTTAGTCAGTAAGAGTTTGACACTCCTTCTCGCCTCACCCGGACGAGAGAAAGAGAGAGAGAAGACATTGGATGATTTTCTCCCTCAGAAAAAAAAGCAAACAGTAAACATAGATACGTATTACTCACGAACACGTAATTTATTATGATAATAAGAGACGTGCATTGTTGACTAAAGTTTTTTTCAAATGGGGTAAATCTTTTTAAACAGCATTTGATATGTGAGTTCAATGTTCGTACTTACCAAACTCGAATTTATCGATGACTGATGCTATCACAACTTGTTTAAGATTCGGGTGAGGTTTTTTGTATGGATGTGCAGTAATGTAAGTGACCTGGAAGAAAATGTAGATTTTTAACATTAGATAACATTCGATAAGTTAGTGTGTAGTGTATTTTTCTCAGGAAAAAAAAAAACGAATGATTAGAATTAATGAAAGAATGTAAAGGAAAATCTAGGAATTACTCAAAATAATGCTAACCACTGTTATCCATTCTCCAAAAATTTTAAAAATATAATCTACAACATATAAAAGTTGGTACAATATTAGTTTAAACGTTACACACAATCGCATTCTTTAATTCGATACTTTAACGACAGTACAAGAAAGACAGTCACAAATACGAACAAACTAGGAAATTCATACCCTTACCCCAAAAACTTACTATGACCCGAACCATATCATACCCAGAACAAACTTATACATTTTCATAACAAGAGACCTCGTCAAGTTATTCAGTGGAACGCATAGGAAATTATTCACAAGTGAAATTATACCTCAGAATGGAAAAGTTCCTCAAACGTCAGCAGAATACGAAATTACCGGAGTCACGGGGCAGGCCACTTCGTATTCATATACTATTTGTGGGGTCTTTACTTTTTTAGAATTTCCCTGTACCAAATACAACAAATTGATGGTTAAGGCCCAAGCTGTGCCTTTGGGCAGTGGCATTATAAGTTGTTTTGGACCTTTCGGATGGCCCCAACCTTGAATTTGAGGTTGGAAAAGCGTTGAATGAATTTTGGATGCTCCCAAAGTGGTGTTGGATAAAATATTTAATAGGGAAGTTTTAACTTTTGGGCCAGACTCATTTATTAAACGTTAATGTTATTTTATGTTGTGAACAAATAAAGAAATCGGGTGCGATTCCCGGGTCAGTCAAAGTATTTATATACATTTTTTTATTCACAGTAGTTGTATGGAGTCTGGAATTGTGCCCGGTATATGGCAATAGGCTCACCCCTATTACATGGGACTCATTACATAAATAGTAAGAAGTGGATGTTACATTGTGCAGCGGCATAATGTGCACCTCAGTCTGCCGATCCCTTCAGGGATAAAAGGCGTGATGTTATGATGATGATGATGACGAATAAAGAAACTGTTTGAGTGTTTAACCCTTTGAGTACCGTCATTATAGACACAATTAAAGAACAATAGGTTGCGGTCACCGGTGTCCTCGCGGTGTTTGACAGATTAATATACATTTTAATATTTTTACCGCTACATTCAAGCTATAAAATATAAAAAAAAAACATCAAGATAATTATATCATCCAAATCAATATTAATATTTGAAATACAAACTTGAGTTTTAAATTTTTAATTTCGAGTTTGACTACTTAACCCGTTCATTCAGTCGTTTTTTGATCCTTAGAAGCTAATTATAAAATCAAAATGGCGATAAAGTGAATCAAATGTCAAGGACACTCTCTGCTTTTAAGGAGCATAAATATTAAAACAGACTTGCAACGGAAAAGAGATAATAATCTTGAGTTGAAAAGACGTTAAACGCTCGTAAATATTAAATCATTTTCCACTTTAAACCGTAGTTGACAAATACCGCAAATGGTATATAACGACCATACTAGCACCTCTTTTATACCCGAAGTTGAGAAGTGGCCTGAATGTGAATGAACGTCAGCTAAGTTGTTAGTGGTAGCGCTTGACCAAACTTGAATATCACATGAGCTCAAACTTACGTTTTGACTGCGAACTAAATTTAAAACAGGTGAGTCTGACTGTAGACCTAAATAGCAAACGATTTGGTTGAAGCGGTTGTGTCGTTAGATATTCATGAAGACCAATGTTTGTTCTGAGATAGTGGTTCAAATATGCGATTGTGGTTGCTATGCGAACGGAATACGGTTGTTATTATCTTATCATGTATTTAGTTTTTTTATAAAATACATAGGGTTTAAATGTAGGATGTAGGCTTCCTGAATTCTTTTTAAAGTAAAATCACTATCGTTAAGCACAAAGTATTTACCTAAATTAAGTAAAATCGCGGATTACTCACGTGAATATACTGAGAAAAGCTCTACTAGTTTCGAAGCACAGAGGAGTTCTTCCTCATGATGAAGTATATTCACATGAGTAACCCGCGATTTTACTTAATTTAGTATGTCTCACGATAGTTATTATAAAAATTACTAACTATTTACCTACTTTGACATAGTAAAAATACACGCTATAATTGTTACAATACATTTGGAAGTTACGTAGCAACAATTATGTATTGTGTAGCTGCATTTAAACTGTCAAACACCGAGCGGTCACCGGTGACCGCAACCTATTGTTCTTTAATTGTGTCTATAAATACGGTACTCGACGAGTTAAATAACAAGCATAGAAGTATTTTTACTCCGTGTCTTTACTCTAATTATTTTAAACCTAACGACTTCCTGATCAGCTAGTCCAAAAATTGTATCTAGCTCTGCTCTATTCCCTGTCTTTGACCTATGTTCATCAATGATATTATTATTAATACCTAAGATGATGAAGATTTTGGTATATCTATGTTGATATAAAATCAAATGTTGATGATGATGATTATAAATGATATTTATAAAAACTAACCTCATGACCGGCTTCCAATAAATGTCTTACATATCCTTCTCCTAAAATAGAATGAGATTTCCCCGGGTAGGGAAACGCCACGAGTATTTTGTATGCACAAACATTGCTTAGAAATACTAAGCCTAATATTATTAAAGTCCATTTATTCATTTTATTATTTTAACACCGAACCATGTACTGGACGATTGGACGCGCACTGAACTACTGAGTGTTTTATAAATTATACCGTTTATCTATTACGTTACAAAGGAGCACGGTTGTGAAGCGCCAAGTCGGGTATGTAGATGTTTTTTATTTTGTTTAACATATATTATGTGAAATTATTTAACTAGTTAACGGCCGACCCATTGCATAATTTTATAGAAAAGTATGACATGTATTTAAATTACTGTTAGAAATAACAAATTACCGTTTTTATAGTTAGAGAGTTAAGTACTCAAAATGTATATAATTATACCTCCTTCGTCTATCCGTCGAATTGTCACCAATTGTAATGGTTTATGAGATAGGTAGCTTAGCTATTATTAGAATATTACCTTTATCAATATTTTCTTTATAACAACAGTTGGACATAATAACATAAATATGTACTAACAATACAATAAATTAAATAATTTTTAGTCTATCTCCGGGAGTTTTGTTGTATTAAACTTGATTTAAAATCTATCGTGAGCTTATTAGACTCATACATATCCAGTTTTTTTAATGATCTGTTAGTATGTTGATCGACAGAAAACCATGGTACCTAATAAAAAGCGAACCCACAAATAATACAAAATTATAATTTCTTTGTCTTACTGTCTTCAATATAAGTACAAAATAAAATATTCTTGCTCATAACAAGTTGTAAAAATTTTTGCGTTAAAGTTAGCATTTATTAATTAATTGTGCACAAACATTATTTGTAAAATAAATTACTGTTACACTTGGCAAATTTTTCTAAACGTGTTTTGCTGATAATATCATGACATAATTTTTTTTATCATTTAAGACCTATTTTTGTGTTCCAAACATTAATCCGATAATCAAATAGGAAATATGGCTGTTACCTGGGAGTAAGTTATTTGGGAGTTTTGAAAATCGACGATTTTGTAGATTTTGATGTGCTCTTTTCGTTTTGCATTTCACACCTTTGTGCGTGCACCAGTAGCGCATTTTGCGAAAAAAAATAATTTCCAAACGGCGTGAAAATAGAGAAAGTGGAGCATTTTTTTTTAATAGGTAGTCTTTTAAAGTTCTAATGCTTATATGATAGCGGTACACACTTTAGAAACTTAAGCCACAATCTTTAGCCCTTAGCTGATTCTGATGAAACGCACTTAGGAGATTTCATCTTGAACTTCTATCAATATGTTATAGTCGTCGTTTTTTGAACAAAAATGCTTGTAATGAATCTGAAGAAGTGCATCGCAAAAAAAAACCGGGCAAAATGTTTGTTTGCGATTCGTTCGGTACTCAATGGTCCATTAAAATGCCAGCGAATGTAGGTAAGTTGGGCCCTGCGTTAATATATCGCCAATCTGGTCAATCTGATCCATCTAGGGCACCCTCTACCGACAGCTCCATTCATATCCGCTCTGCATATGCAGAGCGTAACATACAGCGCAAAATAGAGTAACGAAACTAATATTAGTTTCGTTACTCTATTTTCATTGAAATTATATTCGATTTCATATTATTGTGAAAGATACATTCAATATCTAATCAATGTTCATCGAATCTTTCTAATCCTCTTTAACGGCATTATACGTAATGTTGACTAAACACATAGATATTACAAAATAAGATTCATAACAGAAAAATAGATAAAGATTATTAGTTATTTTCCTGTAGATAAGAAATGTGTGGTCGCTACGGGGACTATCTATTTTTAATCTGCAAGTTGCAAAATATACACGTTGTACAATTTCATTAAATCAATTCATCGTACATTCTTTTTTTACTTGACTTCTTGTCACTTTTTACTCAACTGAAATCAAGCTAATACTATTTATAGTCAAAGTCAAATATTTTATTTCAATTAGACCATTACGGTATAAAGGCTCTTTGGGACGTCAAAAACTAAACGATCCTACAACTGATCCCAAGCATCTCGTTTTCGGTTTCCGGTGCCAGAATTTCAGTTTAAAATGTACCTATCAAATATCCATAGCATAAATTACTATAAATAAATAGATTAAAAATTATCTTTATCTTGATATTATTAATAATATTTCAATGTTCACTACTCCTATGTACAAAAGGGTTACGATGTTCATTTTCTTAATATATTATTCGGCAGCCAATTAAAACGAACAAAACTACTGACATCTCAACACTTTCACTCCAATGACTCAATTCTCAACACTGATATTTCCTTCCAGCCTGCAATCCAGTAACAACACAAATCCATGTAAAACTTTTCGAGTAAATAACATTTTCAAAATACTGGGGACACTGCAGGGTAGGCGGCGAATCGTGAATTTATAGCATATGCATCGGTGGCAATATACTGCGCCCGTGCAATCTGATATTGTCCTGCAATGCGACTTACGTGCCTACCGACTTGTTTATAACGTCATCCGATTTATGAAATCAGTTGAATTAACTTTAATATTGTTGGCGTTCCTGTTTCAGAGTACAGTTTTGGGTATCGGAAAAATAAATTCTTATAAAGGATTTAAAATTACGTTTAACAATCTTATTTGAACGAGTATTTACCGTTCGTTGGCCGAGTGATCGCAATTAGTCTACTTATATATTAACAAATAGGACGAAATAAAATGAAGAAAAAAATACATATAGGTACGATCTTCTTTTAAATCTATTTCAGAAACATAAAATAATTTCGAATTAAAGGTATTCAAAATTATAGTTTAAAATGACACCTCGAAACAATATTCGTCTTTAAAATACAGCAACTTACGTTGATATTACAACGAATTTTTATACGAGAACAAAATTTATTCCATCGTTATAACCCAGCTAATGCGTTTAGTATTTCAAAAAGATGCTCATGCCACTTAGTGCATGGCATTTACATTTGATGTTTTGCAAGCTGAACACGTGCGAAAAGTTCGGAGAAAATTAACGAAAAGGTAATAAAGTCATAAGGCACTACTGAATTCTCCTTTTGTCCTACGTGAGAAGCGAACCTAACTAGCGCTATGCGACAAAACTAAAAAGGTATTTTGGAATATCTACATTTGTCTTTAAATGTATTTCTATTGATTACAAAAGAAAACGTACATATTTTTACGACTAGATACTACTAGATTCTTACATATGCGTACAGTATTGAAATATGTATCAGAGACATTGTAGAACATACTTTTTTAAAAAGAGTAACAAATGGAGTTTCTTGCTTGTTCTTCTCCATTCGAATCTACTTTTTGGAATGAACACCTAGCTTCACCTAGTTTCACTGACGGACTGACTGACAGACTATTATTTATTTTGTATTTGTTGACGTTTCAAAAGTACCAAACTATGGTTTAATTGAAATAAATGCTTTGACTTTGACAAATTGATAATAAAAATCTTACTGAATATTTAAAGCAAGTAAATGTTAGTTAAACAGTAAAAAGAAACTCATACCACTATAATAATCATATAAGCCTCACTGACAGTACACGAGGCAACATTTTAGGTAAATTATATCAAAGAACATGCTCATTAGACAGATTTTACTGTTAGGAGTATTAATATTGTTGAGAATAGTTAGACGCCTAAGTTATTACGGGAATTATGTAAAGAAATACGTTGACTTTAATGTTACAGAGCTTGTCACTATAGAGGCAAGTCTACTAACTACATCAAAATATTGTGGGTGATTTACTTTTGTAAAACAAATGTGTAGCAGGTTTCTCTAGAAGCGGTGGTATGACTGGTTTAAACTGTCTAAAAACCGGTACTCGACGAGTTAACTCGTCCGACGAGTTAACTCGTCGAGTACCGGTTTTTTAGACACAATTAAAGAACAATAGGTCGCGGTCACCGGTGACCGCTTGGTGTTTGACAGTTTTGTTAAAATTAAAAAAAAAAAAAAAATGTAATTTGAATTTCGCGCCTTATGACGCCAACTCACGCTTGGCTACTTGTAATATTTTTCTATCTCCCGCCTTTTTCTTTTCTAATGTCAATGTCTGTTAAAACATCGTAACGAGTACCGGTATAATAAAGATTTATTGTAATTAAACCAGTGAATACGCCTTTAATTTAACAGGTTATGGGCCCAGTAAAGCCCGGAAATAAAATCAGTGCAAAAACTCAGTGAAAAAGTGTTAATAAGACATTTTAAAAGTTTACACAAACATCAACCACGCAAAACTTTTTCTTGAACTTTTACTAAGTGCTTTCGTATTTGGACTAAGTGAAAAACGTTAAAATGGCATCCAGTAATCAAATGGCATTAATAAAAAGTTAACCGGCCGCGAAAATTACGCAACTTGGCGATTTGCAATGAAAAATTATTTGCAACACGAGGAGTTGTGGGACTGCATTGAAAACGTTGAAGGCTCAGTAATAGATAAGAAACGAGACACAAAGGCCAAAACAAAGTTAATTTTGCTGGTTGACCCAATTAACTACGTACATATACAGGAGGCAATCACTGCAAAGGAAGTGTGGGACAAGTTGTCAGCTGCCTTCGACGACTCCGGGCTGACACGCCGAGTTGGTTTATTACGTGATCTGTGCAATACTTCGTTAACAGGATGTGAAAACATTGAAGAATATGTGGGCAAGATTATGAACACTGCCCATAAGCTCCGCAACATAGGGTTCAAGGTAGACGATGAATGGTTAGGAACACTACTACTCTCCGGTCTGCCTGAGTCTTATCAGCCAATGATAATAGCTATTGAAAGCTCGGGAATGAAGATAACTTCAGACTCTGTCAAAGCAAAATTGTTACAAGATGTTAGACAAACTGTGAGTAATTCTACAGCATTTGCAGCTAACAAGAAATTTCATAAACTAATAAAAAACAATCTAAAGGACCCAGGTGCTTCAGTTGTAATAAGTATGGTCATAAAAGTTCAGAATGCAAATCCAAAACCAAAGACACGCATCAAAAGTCATCAAGTTCATCTTATGCTGCAGTGTTTGTTGCTACATCAACACAACATGATGCCTGGTATGTGGATTCTGGTGCAACCTCTCACATGACTAGACACAAAAGTTTACTTCATAATGTGACAACACCTGCCATACAAAACATAAGGGTCGCAGACAACAAAGTTTTATCAGTACAATGCTCTGGACAGTTAAGTTTAGATATCTATGATGAGAAAGGTGAAGAAAATAAAGTGCTGTTTACAAATGTTTTATGTGTTCCTGAACTTGCAACAAATTTATTGTCTGTGAGTCAGATTATTAGAAATGGTGGACAAGTAAAATTTGACAAATCTGGCTGTGTCATAATGAACAGTAAAGGTCAAATAGTGGCAACGGCAAGTGTCATAAACAACATGTACCGGCTTAATATGCCTGGAAGTGGCTACGCATGCATGTCTGATGTTGAAGAACAAGATACTTACCTCTGGCACCAACGAATGGGACACCTTAACTTTCACAGTTTGAAGAAAATGACAGAAAATACTGAACATGTAATTTTCTCAGCTAAAACAGAAAATCTGACATGTATAACCTGTGCAGAAGGTAAACAGACGCGACAACCTTTCAAAAGTAGTGGCTCAAAAGCCAAGAATGTACTTGAGCTGGTCCACTCGGACATATGTGGCCCCATGGAAACGCAGACACTTGGTGGTGCCAGGTACTTCATTACATTCATTGATGACTACTCAAAGAAAACTTATGTGTATTTTCTCCGAAACAAGTCAGATGCCCTGGAAAAATTTAAAGAATATAAGCAAGAAGTTGAGAATCAGCTGGGCACTCATATAAAAATTCTTCGATCAGACAATGGCTTGGAGTATGTCAATAAACGTTTTTCTGATTATTTAAAAAGTGCTGGAATCATTCATCAAACAAGCACACCATACACACCACAACAAAATGGCACAGCGGAACGAGCAAATAGAACACTAATTGAAAGAGCAAAGTGTATGCTTCTAAATGCTAACTTACCAAAAATGTACTGGGCTGATGCAATACATACCGCTGCTTATGTCATCAATCGTTCTCCGACTAAATCCCTGTCATACAAAACACCTGAAGAAATGTGGTCTGGACATAAACCAAATGTCAATCACATGCGCATATTTGGTTGTGAAGCTATGGTACACCTTCCCAAAGAAAAACGAAAGAAGTGGGACCCTAAGGCTCAGAAGATGATCTTCATTGGGTACTGTGATCACACAAAAGGCTACCGATTCATAATACCTGAAACTCGAAAAGTAGTGAAAAGCAGAGATGCTATATTTCTAGAGTCCACTGTGAAGAGAAACTATGTTCCTGTTGATCTATCAGAGAAATCTGCAACAAATGAAGATAGTATTAAAGAGAAAGTAGAAGATGAAAATTCTATACACGATAGTTCATATGACACTGTATATGAAAATAAATCTTCAGACAGTGATTACTTACCTGACACCTCTCTTGATAGTCCTAAACTCAGCAACATCACACTGAGACCTAGAAAGAAAATAATAAAAGGTACTATAGATATAGATGATTCAGAAGAAATACTTACCTGTGTCACCATGAAGAACACCTCTCAGATATTCCTGCAACATATAAAGAGGCTTTAAATTCAGCAAATAAAGAAGAATGGAGAAGATCCATTAATGAAGAACTAGAAGCTCATCAGAAAAACAATACCTGGACATTGGTAGAAAAACCCCCAAATGCTAAATTAATAGGATGCAAATGGGTGTTCCGAGTCAAAGATGAAACAACAGGTCCACGCTATAAATCACGATTATGTGCCAAAGGATATGCTCAAACAGAGGGCATTGATTATAAGGAAACCTTTGCACCAACAGTGAGGTATGATTCTATCCGGTTATTATTATCTGTAGCTGTTCAACAAAACCTCGAAATTATCCAACTAGATGTCAAGACTGCCTTCTTATATGGTGAACTTGAAGAGACTATATTAATGACTCCACCACAAGGACTGAGCTGCAAAGAAAATATGTGTTCCAGTCGACCCTCACATGAAGTTACAAAAGGGAGAAGGCGAGCCTGAGAAGAACATACCATACAGAGAAGCTGTGGGATCTCTCATGCATTTGGCCATAGTGAGTCGACCTGATATCATGTTTGCTGTCAGTCTGGTGAGTCGATTCCTTAATAGTTACAACCAAACACATTGGAATGCAGTTAAAAGGATTTTAAAATATTTGAAAGACACAAAGGAGTATGGCTTGTGTTACACTAACACCACACAACCCTCAGAAGTGACTGGCTATAGTGATGCCGACTATGCAAACGATTTCGACACCCGTCGATCAGTTACCGGCTATGTTTTTATGAAAAATGGAGCCGCTGTAACATGGGCCAGTCAGAGACAACCAACTGTGGCCCTATCCACGACGGAGGCAGAGTTTATGGCTGCCTGTGCTGCCACTAAAGAGGTGATGTGGCTCAAACAATTTTTGTCTGAAATTGGAGAATACACACAGGATATACTATATCTTCATCTAGACAATCAAAGTGCAATCAGTGTTATTAAAAATGTGAATTTCCATAAACGTTGTAAACACATAGATACCAAATATCATTTCATTAAGGAAAAATATCAGCAGAAGGTTATAGATTTAAAGTATGTCAGTAGTGACACCCAATTTGCTGATATATTAACCAAAGCATTGTCTAAACACAAGTTTCAATTTTTAAGATCCAATCTTGGAATGTGTCCATGTACTTAATTTGTTAAAGTAAATTTACATAATTATATATCTTATTATTGATATAGAATTTGATAGGAACATTATTAAAATTGTATTATTTTTGTTTGTAACTAGTTAACAAGGCTCGAATTCAAGGGGAGTGTTAAAATTAAAAAAAAAAAAAAATGTAATTTGAATTTCGCGCCTTATGACGCCAACTCACGCTTGGCTACTTGTAATATTTTTCTATCTCCCGCCTTTTTCTTTTCTAATGTCAATGTCTGTTAAAACATCGTAACGAGTACCGGTATAATAAAGATTTATTGTAATTAAACCAGTGAATACGCCTTTAATTTAACAAGTTTAATGGGCAGAATTTGTTTTAGTTGAAGTCCTTTAATTTTTTCGGCTTACTCTCGTAATTATTTGACGAGGAACTCGATTTGTTTCTAACCATGCTAGAGGTTCATATTTATGAGCAGCATTCCGCAACACTCGCGCTGTTTCTGCTGCTGTCACGTGAATAAGCCGAAAATATAATAATTAATATAGTATGGATGACAAAAGTTATAATACAAATATAATATATATTATTTCAATAGGTTTGACAGAGACTGGGCAGCATTGTCTTCGCTGGTAAACAATGAGCTGTTTGATTGCTATCAGCAATACTTGACAGGTGGTTTGGATACAGTCCATCTGTTAAACGTCGGAGATGGCAAGCCTTCTTATAAAAATGTATCCTCCTTCTCAAATGGAAGTGTAATCGAGCAAAAATTTGTTCAAGATATCAATAATGACAGAACCTTGATTAAAATAATCTCAATTAAGTGTGGGAAAGCCATGCTTCGACATGAATGAGCCGACTCAACCGGAGTGATACCACGGCCTCACAGTAGACCGACGTGAAACAACGTTGTGTTGTGTTTTGTCGTGTGAGTAAGGTTACCGGAGGTACAATTACCCCCCCCCCCCCCTCCCTTTCCCCAATCCCTGAATCCCTAACAATCCTCAAATTCCTAATCCAGAAGGCCGGTAACGCACTTGTAACGCCTCTGATGTTTCAGGTGTCCAGGGCGACGCCAATTGCTTCCCATCAGGTGATCCATCTGCTCGTTTACCGGCTTATCCCATAAAAAAAATCCAAGGCGATAGGTGCTAAGGTAGTGTGAATATGTGAAGGCGTATTAACACAGGGGTAGTAATTGATTCCAAAATCGGTATTTACCCAAAAAATTCTTGTGAGAGTTTTTGAACCAGCGCTGACTTTAACCCGCTATAATGACTTCAAATTAATTTACATGGTTTTTTTGGAGTCGGCGCTGATTTGTTTCGATTTCAAAGTTAGTTACTGATCTTATGTAAATCTGCCTTTACGCCCTATTCTACCTTATTGCCAATGTCATTTACCCACTTACTTAGGTATACATACAAAAATAAACGGGAGCCAATTAATTAAAGTACCGAGAACATCCAAAGTTCCCCACTCGCGATGCGAACTTTGTTTGTAGAGTGTAATGAATGTACCACGCCACTTGTTTCGGCTAACCTCCACCGGAGATAGGGCGACCACAGTTTTCTACATTGCGAAACTATTTAATAGATAATTAAGTTAGGTTTTGTTGTACTACTTTAGTATGTTGATTTGGATTTTGTAGTCTTTATAAGTACAAAATGTATGGTTGTTTTGAATAGGGTAGTATACTAATTATTTTAACACATTAGACACGTATGTTTTCTGTTCTTACAAAATTAAATATATTCGACGATATATTGATTTGAAATATCGTGTAATCTCACGATTTACTACATTTTATTGGGTAGTGTGACGTAACGACCTCCCAATCCTAAACTTAACTCCGTTTTATCTAAGTATAGTTTTCTTATACGACAAAATAAAATATATGTGTCTAATATTTTATCATTATCTAACTGACGGACTGATTAGATTTGTAATTGTCTACTACCCTATTAAGCATACGGACATGGGTCCTTTAGTGATAAGTTAGGCAATTAAAAAATATGCAACCTTATGATATGTTCGCTGCACAATGATTAGGCAAGTGTTAATGTGGTTTTAAGTAAAAAATAAGATTGTGTTTAATCAATTGTGTTCTGAGACCTTTGCAAGCATGCTTATTATTATTTAAAAATGGTGATATTTCTTAAACGGAAAGTTATTTTTAAAAATAATGCAGATCCAACTCAGAGTCAAAATTACAATTAGACCAGGAAAGCACTTTTGAACGTCAACAAAATAGTTAAAAGTCTAGCTATTTGCTCCTTCCTATGGAAGAGAACGAGCAAGAAACTTCATACTCTATTTCAATCAGGTTCACAATATAGTTCTTAAGTTACATAGCATTGTGGCTTCAATTGTATGAGAATAATGTAACACCAAAATTCAATCAAAGAGATCGAAAAAATTAAATTCGTAGAATAAAATAAGAGTTTCGTTCTGTCCATCAAAATACAACATTCTAATTTCTTATTATAGTTTTTTCATCTTAACTTTGATCATGAAGCAGGTAAGGCTCTCATCGAACTAGATTTCTGAGTATTTGAGCTTTAAAAATAATATTATTGGGAGGAAATTTTTCAAACGTTGTGGTTAGAAGGTGCTGACAAGGGTTGAAGAAGGTATGCTTCCGAGTCCTGTCATGTGAAAGGATGAGTGAAAGACGATTAGCAAAAAGGATTTATGGGTAGGAATTTAAGTGAAAATCCGGGCATTGGTCATAATATTGATAAAGACATACATTACATTTGTATTATAATGGTATTGTTATGTTATGTGTGACGCTGTTGATAAAAATAAAGGTTATCATATATAACTTGTCTTTATAATAGAGGTTTATTTAATATAATGCATTGTCATCATGTCGTTTTATGAAAATTTTATAATTTTGTTACGTGTCTACCACATGATTCTTTTGAAAATCCTAGAAAAACTTAACAACGTAATTTATATTAACTCGTCGAGTACCGTATTTATAGACACAATTAAAGAACAATAGGTCGCGGTCACCGGTGACCGCTTGGTGTTTGACAGTTTAAAGAAAGTGAATTTTATCTCAACCAAGCCTGTTCATTGTTTACATAAACATACCTATTTTAATTTACACAATTAAACATTTATTACCAGCCTATAAATGCCCATTGCTGAGCAAAACCTGTGCTCATGCTGAGAAGATTTGAACATTAATCACCACGTTTGCTCAATGCGGGTTAGCGATTTCAAACTTATAATTAGAAATCATTAGTCCAGGTTTCCTCACGATGTTTTCCATCGCCGTTAAATAATCTTAGAAAGTTTAAATAACTCGGAAAAAGTCACATTGGTACTTGCCATTGGTAGGTTTCGAACTCGCACGAGAAGTGGCTGTCTTAAACCTGGCCACCGCGATCACAATTGAACATTGAATAACAATTATTTCTTACCCTGAAAATGCGTATTTATGTAACTATAGACTATAATATTATTATAAATCCATGTCACTACGGTCCATTTACCTACGTATATTAGGAGTTCAACTATCGGACAGAGTACGGAACACCACGCTGCGCTCCACGACTAAAATCGTTGACGTTGGTCATAAAGCCGCAGGCTTGAAGTGGAACTGGGCTGGTCAATGTCTGCCGTAGGTCAGAGGAGCGGCGGGCGAAACTTACTACTGAGTGGAGTCCGCTCAACGTCAATGACGTCGCGGCAAGCCCAAAAGGAGATGGCGGGACGAACTATGGACATCTATGACAAGGAGAAATGGAAGGAAGATAGGCCTTTGCCCTCCAGTCGGACGATATATGACTGAAAATAATTAACATCGATCTCTACAAATTCCTATAAAACATGGTTACCATAGCTTAACTTTAAAATACAGATAAGTTGAGTACATCTTTACACCGTCGATCTATTATGTGTACCTGTTACATAATTTGGTTAAATTGTACAACTTCAATCGTATGTTAGTATGTGGAGTACATTATTCTAGCCGTTGTTAGGCCTTCGAGTATGTTCGAGAAGCTTTGACGTATGCACGACTAAAGGTAAGAGTGTGTGTGTGCGTGTGTGAGTTATTCGCATTTGGCTGTGTAGTAAGTGAAAGTATTATCGATTTATATTAAGATGGTAACCAGCAGTCATTGTCAAACATTCTTTAATAAAATCATTAGAACAAAAGCTGGAGGGCCTGAAAAATATTTTTACGATGACGTTTAACATTGTATTTTTTATTGGTTACATTACATTATTACATTTACTTCATATTTTTGTTATAGTTTACTGGTCTGCCCGTGTTGCTTGATTCTGTTATTTGTGTATATTTATCACTTTACTCACATTTTTAAATAGTGAAAATTTGTATTTGTTCTTTTGTATTTGTTCTTTTGTATTGTTTTTGTTTATATGTACGTACTACTGTGCGCTCTAAATTGTTTACTTTTGTATGAAATATTGTTTCTCAGTAAGTAAATTATGTATGTGATTCTTTATGAGAAATAAAGATATTCTAAAACTAAATTTTTTACTCATAGATAAAACTCGTATAGAGGTACAAATCATACACTGAATTTTATTATTGTTGTTGCACATAAGATGAAGATGTTGAGATTAAAATGTGTGCGGGCCACATGAAAACGAGTCGCGGGCCGCATGCGGATAGCGGGCTATTGTTTGGACCACTCTGGTCTAGAATAGCACATGTGCTAAGTATATATCCTACGGGAACGCGGGTGATACCGCTGACAGTAACTTGTAATAGGTATAATAAGGCATCTATTTACCCAATAAGAGAACCAAATGTGATGTTACAAAAATACATACAAGTAAAGACTGCCTCGTTGGCCGAGTGGTCGCAAGTGCGACTGCCGGGTAAACGGTCTCGGGTTCGATTCCCGAGTCGGGCTAAGGACTGATGGGTTTTTAAAAGAAATCTCAGTGGTAGAACGGAGTCTGGAATTGTGCCAATACAATTGTGTACATGACAATAGGCTCATCCCCCATTACGTGGGACTCATAACACAAATAGTGAAAAGTGGGTGTTACATTGTACATTGGCATAATGTGCACCTCTGCCTACCCCTTCGGGGATAAAAGGCGTGATGTTATGTGTAACATACAAGTCAATGAGTAAATTAAGTAAAAACGCGTGTTACTCACGTGAATTTACTGAGAAAAGCTCTACTAGTTTCGAACCACAGAGGGGTTCTTCCTCATGAGCAGCGTGCGCGGTCGCGGCGACGTTGCGCAGCTCCTTTTTACTTAATTTAGTATGTCTCACGATAGTTATTATAAATAAAAACAAAGTAAATGAGTAACCTAAACAGTGAAACGCTGTACATTTTATTATCATTGTTGACATTCAGTTATGAATTTAACTGTTTACTACGCGTTTGGTATTGGTTAAAATTCGGGCACAGAGCCAACAACCGACTGTAACTAACAATAGCTATTAATTGATATTAATTAGCTGCTCTCATGTGTGGCTGTGGACTTTTCAAGCTGTTTTTGTTTATATTTATTTTACTCGGTACTATTTTTTCCTTTTTTTTATGGAATCTGAGGCAAACGAGCAGACGGATCACCTGATAGTAAGCGATCAGCGCCGCTCATGGACACCCGCAACACCAGCGGAGTCACAGGTGCGTTGCTGGCTTTTTAAAAAAGAATATTCTCTCTTCTTGGAGGTTTTAAGATTTCCTATATAGAGATCAATAATTGTGAAATTCATCAAAGGTAAATAAAATAAACTCTTTGTATTTAGTGAAAGAAATGTTTCAGAATAATCGCCACGCCTGCTCAATGCAGGTTAGCAATTTCAAAATTTACAATTATAAATTGTAAGCTTAGGTTACCTCATGATATTTTTATTTCACCGTTTGTCAGTGATGATATGGTATGATATTATTTTTTTACTAATAACACCCAGTAGTAGTAGTAGTAGAATATTGTGCCTTGTATTTGGCAATAGGCTCACCTTTCGTTACATGGGATTCATTACACAAATATTCAGCATGTTCCAATGTTTTTGAACACCGCTTCAGCTTATCCCGTCAGAAATAATTAGTAAAAACAAAATAGAACCGATCTATACAGCTAAGTACCGTAAACACATCACTAAGAACATCTCAAAATAATATTAATCGCAATGTTATGCTAAATAAACGAACAGCAACACACACACTGAACTTTTGGACTATTTCCAAAGAAAATGAAAATCGACTGAGCAAATATCTTAACGAGAAGTTGTATTAAACAAGTTATTTTGTTGACGGTACCGCCTATCGTCTACAATAGGCGTTCCTCACTCACATTCCTCCCGCAATTCTATTAAGTCCTCACTCGTTATCCGAAAGGGATGTAGTTTATTATGCAGACTGTACATTGTACACGTTGAGCTGAACAAACCAGTTTATCATGGTCCCGAGTTGTATAGTCTTTCCGCACATTCGATTGTCTATTTATACTGGTTATGTATAGCTTGAAATGTAGCCGGGTGTACTATAAGGCGTGAGACGGGAACATTTTTGTCAACCTCCATTACTGAACGCATTCTTACACACTTTATTTACGTGTTTAATTTCTGTCTTGTATTTTGGCTTGAGATATTATTATTGAGTGATATTTCTACAAGGAATTGCTGGTTTTCAGGCTGTTGTTAACATTTGTAAGCAGTATTTTTATGAGGTACTGTTGTAATATATACACATACTAATGTTAAGCCCGAAAGCATGCTTCAATTGAGTTCTTGTCACTTATACCATATGTCGGAATGTTGCTCAAAATTAGCGTGCTTATTCAGGTTTGTATGGACAAACGTTCGATATTCGAAATTTTTTAAGCATGCTGTTTAGAGCATGTGTACCTTTAGTCTTCAGGAAGGCTTAAGTTAAGCAGTTGAGCGTATTCAAAAAGCCATTAGACCACCACAGATGGGGCCCAACAGGGCCGATGCCGATTCGGAGTCGCGGAGAACCTAACGGGTAACCGGGGCTCCGGCTCGACGTGCAGGAGAAGGAACGGGGTGGTTTTAGTCAGTAAGAGTCTGACACTCCCTCCCGCCTCACCCAGACGAGAGCATTCATTCGATAAATGTCCCCCCTTAAAAAAAATGTTAAGCAGTTGAAAGTATGTTTATGGTATTCTGAGAATAATAAATAATACCTATGTATGTATGGCTGCCTCGTTGGCCGAGTGGTCGCAAGTGTGACTACTGTGACAAGGGGTTTTGGGTTCGATTCCCGGTTCGGGCAAAGTATTACTGGGTTTTTTAAAAAACCTCAGTTGTAGCACGGAGTCTGGAAATGTTTATGGCAACAGGCTCACCCCTATTACCTACATGGGACTCATAACATAAATAGTGAAAAGTGAGTGCTACATTGTACAGCGGCATTGCGTGCCGTAATGTGTACCTACCTCCCCTTTTATTTTTATTTTATTTATTTATTTAACTTTATGCAACAAGTACATAGGCAGGCTTAATGCCATGGGCATTCTGACTAACCAAACTTTAGGTGATTCAGTAAGAGCGTGGTCGGTGCTCCATCGGGTATAAAAGTTGTGATGTTGTGTTATGTTAACTTTGGAACGAAATGATATAATTTATTATAAACTACCATTAGGTAGGGTGGCCCTGATCACGGTCGCAAGGAGCTATATATATGAAACCATTGTGAGAGACATAATGATTTCCAAATCGACAGCCTATGTCCTTTAGTTGAAGTCTTGTAGTTGATATTATGGATCTATCACGAAACATATTTAACTTCCATCGATAGTTTTCCAAAAACCAGGAAAAGATAAATTTACTAGATAAACTACGAAATACTTCACTTAGCGCCTTAAGCAAAATCAATAGCTAAACATTCAGTGGTTACGGCCCGTTTCTTTGAAAGTAATCAAAACTAGTTGGAAAATTTGATAATACTTGTTTGTTAGACCTTCCGGAGAGAATTCCTGGTATTAAACATAACATAACATAACATCACGCCTTTTATCCCCGAAGAGGTAGGCAGAGGTGCACATAGAAGTAACACCCACTTTTCACTATTTATGTTATGAGTCCTATGTTATAGAGGGTGAGCCTATTGCCATATACCGGGCACATTTCCAGACTCCGTGCTACTATTGAGATAAATTCCGGGTATTACATTGTTTTAATAGTTTGTACATTTCGTTTAAAGACTTTTTTATAGCTTTAAATGGTATTCACAACATTGCAGAACAAAATATATTAAATGTAAAAACAATAAATTTTAATCTTCTTTATAAAGATGTTGTAAAGAGTATGGTTGACACTTCAGATGATGAAAAGGCTGGCCTTGAGCAAATCTTGGGCAAAGGTTAAACATTGGACATAACCTGGGTGTCTTAGAGGCCCGAGTGAATATATTACTTATGGGTCGACGTGCTCTATTGTAGACCGCATCATCGCTTACCACCAGGCGAGATAGTGGTCAAACGTTGGCCCATCAAATATAAAAAAGGAATAGCCTTCAACCTTGGCATTGGCAATGCTACCAGTCTTTTGGACACCCTCCCTCACGACTGTAATGACGATAAGTTTTTTCGACGCCTTAATTTCCAAATTTTTTTTGTTTTCATTTCGTTTTATATTTTATGATTGCTTATATATAATATTAAATTATTTTTAAGTTGTATACATAATATATTAAATCTTAGTTTTTATTGTTATTTTAGTCAAAAACAATTATTGTTCTCCAGTTATGTTCCGAGTTTCATATGTTAGGGGGTGAGCCAAACATCGTGCTATTTATGAGAATAAGCTGAACTGTGCCCAACTTTGCCTGGACCTATTATTCGAAACGAAGACCTCTTGCTCGACAATTAGGTATATCACAATCACGTCGATCAATAAAACAAATAAAAAGCAGCAAAGATAATACTAATAAACAAATAATAGGTATCTACAGAGTGATACAATTATTATATTTCATGAATTACACCAGCGTTAGAGCAATTTCAGTATCAAATTCAGTGATTTGCTCTACATAGACGCTTCAAAATAGCAGTTATTTGCAATCGTATAGCATTCGTTAGTGAACACATGAATGGAGATAAAATTTTATTACTTCATGAATTTAGATTCTAATTTTCACAAAACAGATAAGCCGTATAGATATGTGGGTATAAAAATAAATTGCTAAACTCTTTACTAGAAAACGGCTAAACCAATTTGTATTTTGTGGCACGAGCAAACAAAGCACTACAGGATTGACCGATTGGTACTTTTAATATTTTATTTGACATTCAAAAGTGCCTTACTGGTCTAATTCAAATCAATGATTTTGACTTTGACTATGGTATATTACCATAATCATTTTCAAAAGATTTTCTACGACAAGTTGATAACACTTTCGCGAGATTTCTCGCGTAACTGTTTGACGAGAACCTCGACTACTTTCAAGAGTCAGCCTCTAGCATGGGTTGAAACTAGTCGAGTTCCTCGTCAAATAGTTACGTGATTGATCTGAAAACATAATAATTAAGTTAATAAAAAAGGAGGCTTAACCGTAAAAATTGAAAAACTGCGTTTATGTAATTGTCCGAACTACTATCATGTACCTATAGTTTTTTTTTTGTCATGTCAACTTGAGTGTCAACTACATAATTAGTTCTTATAATCTTAGATACAGAGCCTATAATACCAACAGAGCAGTAAGCAAATGGATAGATAAAACAATTATTTTTTTAATTTAAGAAAATTCTTTTTGTAACTCAAATGCAAACCTAAGTATTTTCTAAGTACATATTTTCCCAATTTTATTAATTAATTTTCTTTTACACGAACTAACAATAATTTATTGTTTATAACGTTCTTGATCAAGCTAACAAAGGAGCAGATTCTTTATTCCCTGAACGTGCTACGTATTTTTGGAAATTATTATTTTGTAAAGTACTTGTAAAAATGTCTGGAGGCTAAAGAAAACTTGTGTAAAGGTAATAAGATTCATTATAGTATTGGTAGCAGTTTTTATAACAATTATGTATTTTTACCAATCATTATCTTTTTTCGTGACTTCCTTGTTGACCGAGTGACCGCTGTGCAAGGCGTTTCGGTTTGAATTCCCAGGTCAGGCAAAAGTATTACTAGTATTTTTTTATTTGTTTTTTAATTTATTGTAATTTAATTCAATTAGCTCGAAATCAAGAATTGTGTATATGGCAATAGGCTCATATTACATGGGACTCATAACACAAATAGTGAAAAGTTAATGTTAAATTTTAAAGAGACATCAAGGGCCGTGATGTTCACCCTCTGCCTACCCCTCCAGAGACGAAAGGTGTGATGTTATGTTATTTTTTGCTGATCCTTATCTTTTATGGTTAACTTTAATATTGTGGTCTTTAGTTTTTATAACAAGAAACACTATTGCTTGTTAAAATCTACGCCACATAAACTGACTCAAAACGCTCTCAAGCGAGCAAAAACTAACACATAGTAACTGAGACATAATTCAATTATAAGTTATTCTTCATGTTCATATTGTGATCTAGTAAAAATAAAATCAATTAGACAGATACCAAGATTTAATTGTCGGCCACATCATCGCTTACCATCAGGCGAGATGGTGGTCAAACGTCGACTTATAATGTATAGTTATATAAAAAAAAGAAAAAACAGTGACAGTAATAGTATATTGTCACTCAATCCCACCTTTTGTCACTGACTCCTGAGCTTTTAATTGGGTTTCCTAGGCAATTATACCCCAATAAAGAACAATACGAACTATTGTCTGGGTTTTCAGGCAAACAATAAAAGAAATACCTTAGAGATACCTGAAAACAATGGATTTTCGCTTCAACTCGTTCGAATTTATGACGAAATATTTCTTTGGAAGTCGAGTAATTAAAATTTACTCTAAATCTGGAATTATTCGAATGACCGTTTTGGAATGAAATTAATTTGTTTCTAGATTCTATTCTCGCTTGGCAACGCTACGAGATAATTATGTTTTAATATAACCACTAATTACGTCATGCTAAGAAGCTTTTTAGAAGAAGGTTGTTAGCTCACAGAAAATGAATTTAAGACTCATTTCTTGGTAGACTGCATCGTTGGTCAAGTGGTCGCAAGTGCGACTGCCGGGCACAGGGTCTTGGGTTCAATTCCCGGGTCGGGCAAAGTACTACTGGGTTTTTAAAATAAATTCTCAGTCGTCTGAAATTGTGCCCGATATATGGCAATAGGCTTACTTCCTATTGCATGGGAATCATAACATAAATAGTGAAAAGTGGGTGTTACATTGTATAGTGCCGTAATGTGCACCTCTGCCTACGCCTTCCATAATAAAAATAAGGCATGATGTTACGCGTTTTTGGTAGACGTCTTAGTAATCACTTATTAATTACTAAGACCAAATGACTATTTATTGATCTAAAAAGGCTGTATCGTCACATCTACTGAACTATTTTTAAAACAATGTCCACGTGTAAGAAAACATTACGTCTGACGTCATACCGAAAATCAATCTTTAATTTGACTTTTATCTCATGAACGATTCGTATCACGCAGTCGGGACGTCCCAAAATATAATATTATTCTACGACAAAAATAAAAATGAAAGAAATTTCCTAAAACTTTGTTGAAGTGAAACTGAAAAAACAACTGATCTCGTCCGCAGACTATTCCTTAGACGATTCTGTAGAAGTTTGAATAATGTTTCTTGGTTTCAACTTGCGAACATCTAGAGAGGAATCGTTCTTCTTTCGTTAACTAGAAACATGAATTTTACATGTTATTCCATCTTTACGTTGGTGAACTTTCTTAGAGCTAGTAAGTGCTTCGAAGAAGAATAACGTATTACGTTTAAAAAACTGAACGTGGTTCGCAGTTTTCTCTGGAAGGAGATATTGGATTCACTGTGTACAATTGCTTGCTTTTCCATAAAAGCTTTTGTCTATTAAAAAACCAATGTAATTTATTTTTCATACAGCCACAATTTCATAATTACATATGGCAATGTAGTAGTCATATGAAACAAGTGGCGAGTACATTACAATCGATGATTCCAAATATAAATGCTAGTGAAGCCAAACATCAATAAGAATGAAAATCTTTCATGTATAAATAAAATCTTCAAAATTTTTGAGAACGATCATCAATCAACGGTATATTCGTAAAACTCATCGATGTTTACAAAATCACCTGACCTAATATAGAATAGAATCTCGGCTATAAAATTTTAAGACGGTAATTAGGGAGAATTTTTAATTAAAAAATTACGAGATTTTTATGAGTGTCTGTAAATTTTTTATAGTATAATGAAGGTATTATAAATTCAACTCTGCTTAGTACTGAAACAAAGTAGATGTAAGTATTGCATTTCATTTTATCGTATTGTGATGCTTTCCTTTGACGGCCCCTAAATATAAAGCCTTTTTTAATTCTAGTTAACTTTCATTCATTCCCGGAATATTTAATGGTGTGGCCTTTAAAAAGCTAATGAAAAGCATTTTTGTTGCTTATTCAAATAAGGCCTTAAGTAGGTATAAACAAAAGGCCTTTTCCGAGCATTATTCAAATATTGACGTAAACAGAATGTGCAAATGAAGGAAACGAACAAAGGTATGCAATATTGTTATCATACTGAAATGTTAATGTTGATTTTCCGGGCCAGGCCGTAATATTTTTAATCAAAAAACGAAAGGAGAATCATAAAAATACATGGGAATTGCGTTTCTGGATTTTTATAGGTAATATCATTACAAATATGCATAGGTATTGTACTTAGAATAATTCTAGCGAACTTATTTGCAAATGATGAAGAAAAATATCAAATAATAAAAGCGAACACAATAAAAACAACTAGAAAGAAGTTTCTAACGACGAAAGATGAACAAATCAACCATTAAGTAGTTCAAACGCCTGTATATTTCCATTTTAACTAGCATTCCATGCTGTTTTCATACATTCTTTTCCGCAAAATTAGTAAATACACTAGAGAAGCCTTGATCAAGTGGGACCGCAAAGCCTTACAAAAAGCAAGTACCTACATCCTTGGAATCCTTAGAATTTCAATATGACTCCTCCATTTACATGCGAATAACGTAGACGAGCGCTCACACCGAAGCGTAACATTATTTTATCAGTCACGGAACTGAAATAATGGTCCTATGATGGTTCCTTGTGGCACTCCGTTGAGAGTTAAGTGATAATAGTAATTCGGCTGCCGTTAGTTCACGATCGATATCTCTTACACGTGTTCCTCCGTATGCCAAGAGTGCATTTTAAAGGGGTATTAACGGTTTTAGTGTGTCATCTCAAGCTAGACTTGATGTAGTTTTAAGTGCAGTAGGAAATGTCACTGGTGGGGATTTTAGAGAGATGGCAGTCTTAAATTCGCTTTTTACTGTCACTGCTGACGTGATGCAAATATCCGTATTCTGATGAATGTATCATTACTCAACAGTACATAAAGCTCATAAATTTTATTATGACATTACACTACGGTACCATTAGCAGCCATCTTAAAACCTAGCAAAAGGAAATCCCAAAAGACTGTCGGGTTATATGCAATCCGTCCCGCCGTATATTCCAGCTTTTTATTTTCAAGCTAAATGTCGGATAAGGTTTGTATACAAAAATATACCAAGGGAGATTGAATTAGGACGATCGCAGAAATTCATATATCTGCGTGCGGTTCCATATATTTTGCTTGCAAATATTTTCATTTACATCTGCATATCATTTGTTAAATTTGTTCGAGAAAACTCGAGGAGTTGGCTTGATTAAATGCTTGTGTTGCGGATCATCTATGGCTCGTTGTGATGGTAATTTTGTACGAGTTTGTGTGGCGAATTATTCAAAGACAAATTACGTGTGTGTATTATGAATTTATAATATAATTTTTTTTAGTTTAAAAAGTTTAAGTTAACGTGTCGATTTAAACGCAAACATAATTCATCTTTTCGTGTTACTTGTAATGACTTTTTTCACTATAATAACTTGTTACGCTTCAGAACAAAAATTAAATCATATTTTCGTTAAGGCCACTGCCTTATGTGCACGTAGGATAAATGTTCACCCAATTCTAAACACTGAATGGACACACAATGCATTTGCAGAGACAGGTTGCCAAGTAACATGTTCCAAAACTGACCCATTCCTTCTGTTGAATTTAACCCATACGTATTCATCCCTGTATACCAGATGCCTGCTACTTGAAAGCTAGTTTTATATTACACTTTTCTCAATATAAATCTTAGTTGTATGTTTATAAATATTTGTATTGGCTTTAGTCTAAATCGGTTGTTAAATTGAAAGACATCTTCAAGTAATATGTTCGTGATTTTAGTTATTGACTACGTTGGAGTTTGTAAATTGAATTTGACTGGTTATATTGTCACAATAATAAATCAACATGTTTATAATGTGTTTGATTCTGTATGGGTTTGTGTAGAAAAATCTGCTTAGTATGGAATAGATTACACTCAAAGATAAATAAAATATTTTTGAATCAAGTCACTACATTTTAAAAGGTCACAAAGTATGCTCGAATATATATAATAATATATTTTTTTAATTTGTTGATTTGACGTTTGACAATCTCGCCTGGTGGAAAGCGGTGATGCAATCTACGAAGTAGCACGTCAACTCATAAGCAACTTATTCACTCGGTCTTTGAAGACACCCAGGTTATTCCCTTAGGCCTTGAATTGAAACTATATAAAGAATATTACAATACTTCAAAACCAATTTACTGAATAATTCACCAGATTATCTATAATTTAATACTCAACATTTGTTACAGCAATGACTAAATCAACGTAACACCTCTTTAATCGGAAACTCAAGCCAAATCACTTTACTTTCCCATCGCAGCCCTATTCTATCCTTGAGTCCCTCTTCTTTTTACATTTCTCATCCAACTTCGGGAACTTCAATCTCATTTGTCGATGAATCTTGGGGTATCATTGAACTGTGTCGGAAGTAGGCCGGGTTCGAGGTAGCTGTTAACTGACACACAAATTGCCTGCCAAACTTTACAGCTCTACGTGAAGTATCAAGATTAGGAGAACTGTCTGTTTCCATACTGTTGCGGTTTGAAATGAGGGTTTGGTAAAAATTGTGAGAAAAAATGTGGGGAGATAAATGTTGTAGATATTTTATGTATAATATGTATAATAGTGAAAAGTGGGTGTTACATTGTACAGTGGTAAAATGTGCACCTCTGCCTACCCCTTCGGGAATAAAAGGCGTGATGTTATGTTATGTTATATTTTATGTAGATACATCGTTTAAGTTTGTATGTTATGTAATAGTACCTACTTCCATAATTCACTGATTGTTTTTAATTGAAAAAAGAAAGACCAAATTAAAAGTACCCTTAACTGACGATGAAAATATTGATGACTGTTGATAAGGCGAAAGAGCGAAAAGTATGTAGGAATCGTAGTAATTGGTTTTCCATTGTCTCTAACTACCCCCATGGAAGACAGGCGTGAAGTTATGTATGTATGTTTGTTTTTAATTGACTACCTCGTTGACCGAGTGGTTAAAAATGCGATTGCTCGGCTAGTGGTCTCGGTTCCCAGGTTGGGAAAAGTATTTCTGAGTTTAAAAAAAATCTTAGTATTAGAACGGAGTCTGGAATTTTGCCCGGTATGGCAATGGCAATATTTTATGGCAATAAGTTCACCCCCTATTACATGGGACTTATAACATAAATAGTGAAAAGTGGATATTACAGTTGTACAGTAAGTGTCGTAATGTGCACTTCTGCTTACCTCTTCGGGGATAAAAGGTGTGATATTATGATTAGTTCCCAACTATTTCATATCCACGCTAATGCGAATGTCGAATGTTTACTCTGGCCATAAAAATGGAAATTGTATACGATTTTATTTATTGTCAGAATGTCATAGACACTTCTGTAATCGCCTCAAAACCTTTTTACTTTTAACTTGACGGTGAATAACTATTTTCTACCTTATTACCAACAACACAGACATGAAAGTTACTTTCTTAATTTTCTAAAAAGATTTCCTCTTACACACATAAAAGCTTCTGTTTATGTTGAAAGTAATTGTAAGGTTCTTGTTACCCTTACATCGCAAGACCGTTTGCTTGGCAATTTGTGGCTCAGTTAACTGCAGCGTAGTACACGACATGGTTTGCTTACTTCTTCGTTGTGGTTAGAATGTAGATTAAAATGTTTCACGTAAACGTTTCGCGGCTTCATTAAACAAGGATCTAAATAGGGTTCAAATTCTTTTCATTTTGGACAGGCTCGAAAAGATATGACGTTAATTTTAAAGTGTTCAATACAAGTTCGTTAGTAAATAGTATTCGGCCAATCAAACTTAAGATAATATTATGTTCAGAAGTTACTTTTAAAACCACTAGATTAATAAAGCCATCATCTCAAATATAGCTCATTAAATATTTCTTTCCGATTTGTATATTTTTATTCTTAATTTTAAGCGAGGTTTTAATTAGGAGTCACCTCAAGGCAACAAGGAAATAATGAAGTATTTATTTTAACCAAAACATTTTCGATATCTTGTTACGTTGCTGACGTTTTGTGTCATCCCTACTCTAAAAATTACTTCAAAGAACACTTGAAATTCTGAGAACAATAGGAGGAGATAATCCATCATGACTTAAAAAAGTATTCATAAAGAAAACGCTTGCTTTCCCCGTTCCTTCTGATAAATTATGCACAAACAAATGCTAGCTATCTTGTCAGTCGCAGGTTAAGAAAATGGTTATTTTGACCTAGTATGAGTAGATTGCTAATTATCTCAATGAAATGGCTTAGGTCAGATAGTCGAGGTTTTCATCAATCATTCGGATGATTGTGAACAGATCGAGTTCAAAGATGTGTCAATATAAAAAAAAATTAAAATGAAATAAAACCTTTATTTACTAGGCTAGACTCCTAGAATAGTCATGAGGTTAAGACCGCTTGAATTATGTTCCATTTTTAACATAGTTTTTTGCGAACCTATCTGACCTTTTTAGTCCCTCATAATAGTCTTACTTTTTTACCTGAATTTCAGTATTATCCTCTGAGTAATTGTCATCTGACCTGTACAACGGTTGTGGGCGATACGAGATTTTTGGTATAACCTCTACCATATTATTAGATCTAAAAATTTTACAGATTTTTTTTGAGAATAATCTAGTTAACGAGCAGATAGATTATCTGATGGTAAGCAATTAGGAATTTGAGGATTGCTGGGGATTGAGGAATTGGAGACGGGGGTAATTGGACTTCTCAGAACCTTACTTACACGATAAATTACAACGCAAGTGGTTGTTTCACGTCTATTTTCTGTGAGGTCGTGGTATCACTCCGGTTGAGCTCGCTAATTCGTGCCGAAGCATGGCTTTCCCACACTTATAATATGTATATCGGTAAACGTAGGTTCTTCTTCTTTTTCTTATAGGGCCTCTTCAATGTTGAAGGTCGGCCGTCAGCTTCTTGTATTTCTCCTTGTCGGTAGCCAGAAACACAGGTAAACATAGGTATACCTATGTTTCTTGCTTAAGCTAATTTCGACTGTATTGTCGACAATATTAAGTTGACTTTAAGAACTTATAAGAATATATAGAATGAGTTACTGTACGAAATTATCTTATAATCTTTTTGGCTAAAACTGGATAAGAAATTTAATAAACCTTCAGTTAACTTAAACTTTGATTAAAGGTAGTGAAGTAAGTTTATGTGTCTACACGACATTATATTTTACTCAAGTCAATAACATTTAAAAGTTATTATGCTATAACGTTCGTCCTACACAAGTTTCCTTCAAACATAACTTTTAATGTGTATTCTAATATTAAGGCCGTTGTTCCTAAATTATTTTTTTTCCGTTTTGCATTATTCATAAGTATACTAAACAACAAACTCGGAGGAAACGTTCTCATCATTTTTATTAGCTTCACAGTCCCTTCAATATCCTCCTTAGAACATTGGTTAAGCGCGAGTTGACCTCTCGGTTAAGACTATGTAGGCCTTATTTCACTTATATTCATGTGCCTTAATCTATAAAAGGTCAGGCGTGTTAGACTAGGCAAGGTTCAGATACAACCTATATTCTTTTTCATCTGATTCACTTCGTTGCGGGGACCAAGACAGATTTTCTTGTCCCTGGGACGCGCCGGACTCCAGTATTTCGGTGTTTTCATGGTTAGATCTACTGTAGATCCTGGCTTACAGGAGTTGCCAGCAGTTTTGAGAGGTTGTGGCGGGCTTGTCCCAAAAAAAAAATATAAACTATATATATCGTCATCAACATCCTATGACAGTCCTTTGTTGAACTCTTTCTTTGCCATGCCATTGTCTTTGTCATGCTGTCTATGTCATTGTAATTATATTATCGTGATAGATTTCATGCTAAGGTCATATAGTAAAACTGCATATTTTGTATAACAACTGCCCAGTCCCCAAGCGTTCACCGCTGACCGCTCTCCATTTACTACATTACACACCTTATTTCCGATGTTCAGAGACTACTTTTGTACGAACAAATGTTGTGGATTTTTCATAGTCGTGGATTTCTTAATCCTATGCTATGACATTAATATTCACCTACTCACGGAATATAGAATACAATGGAAGTAGCAAGTAGGTGTGGCACGCGTGCCACAACTGAGCCGTGTACTGCGTACTCGAGGCAAATTCGAGTTCAGTCTCGTTCGAATATGGCGTCGAGTTTCTAGTCTCGTGACAAATACATATTTCCTCAACTATGCCGTTTTGTTCCGTTTTGGCGTGTAAAATTGATAGCAGCCGAAAAATCGTAAAAATGGAGGTGTTTCGTATCATCGGTAAGTACAATTTTCATTGTTTTCTTGTAGAAATCTTATTTTATTTCAATTTACAAAAACGGTTATTAAAATAATATTATTTACTAAAACGGTTAGTCAAAATCAACCTTACGCCTTCAAGATAAAGTTTATTTTGGATTTATTCCATTCAATAGAACATTCTCGCCAGTTCTACGCTACTCAAATAGTGATGTAGTCAAATCACATATTGAATTTATTGATTGATATCGATGCAAGTGTAATGTAACATTTATTTAGATTATTTTTTTATTATTATTTTAGTGGTGACCCCGACGTGATTGGAAGCAACCTTCACTTCACGGAGCAGATCAGCACCGCCATCCCTCTCATTTATCACATTATCCATATAAAGTTTGTAAAAATTTATGTAATAGTTGATACATATATTGCCTATGTGAAATAAAAAAAAATGTTTTTTTGAAAAAAGAAACTAATAAAAAATACGAACAAAATGATTTTTAATTGACATGCAAATAAATACTTACCCTTTTTTGTTACGTTTAAAAAGTTATCAACTACATATTAATTTTATTATTTTAATACTGTCACACTATCGCAGTCAATATTTTTTTTCACATTATTTTTAAAACACATTTTCATATTATCGATATTATTTTTATCGAATTAGGCTACATCACTATCTGAGTAGATACCCGCATTCGAGCCAGTGATAAGCCATTCAAATATCACCTTTATTCTTATGACGTTAAAGTTCAAACCAAGTACCACTTTTCGTCGCTAGATGGCATTGTTAAACGCCATCTAGCGACGAATGGCGGTACTTGGTAGTCCAAAATATACTTTTTTATTTTGATTTATAGTGCATTGATTTTAAAGTTGCATATCGTATGATATTTTCTTTGCATTTCGTTTACGCCCATTTTTTTTCTAACCAATCGCAACTTCCGATTTATAGTATGAGTAAATTATAAATGTATTCGTTTGGCGACACCGGTTCTGGCAGAAATATTGTTTCAAGCTACTTCCATTGTATTCTATATTCCGTGCACCTACTACACCTTTACTTATCATACCCCAAATAAGACGTGACCGTTATGTTCTCATTCATCATTATCAGCAGCCTTTAAATGGCCACTGTTGACCAAAGGCCTTTTCTCGCACGGAGAAGGTTTGAGTATTAATCACCACGTTTGCTCAATGCGGATTGGCGATTTTATAATTTAAAGTTTCCTCGGGATGTTCTCCTTTGCCGCTTGTCAGTGGTGTCTAGATAATCTTAAAAAGTACATATAACTTGGAAAAGGTCAAATTGGTACATGCCATTGGTAAGTTTCAAACCCACCCACTCTCATGTATGATAAACGGGCGTCTCAAACCTTCAGGCCACCTTGACATTAAGCTCTAATTATTTGAATATTATACCCCCAGTATTTTATAAGTCTATGCTATCATAAGTTGTAAGCGCAGGAAATTTCCCTTTGTAAAATATTTTTCCAACTGCAAGACATGGCATAATTTTTCATTATCTCGTCGCCGTGCCGTTTTTCCTACTTCACTGCAGAACTCTAGAAAAAAATCGTCAACGCTAATGGTACTCTCTAATATAGCGATTTAAATTAAAATGAATATATTACGCTTGGCACCAAGAGAATAGACCCTATTATTTCGTGAGCTCGCTTTGATGTGCCATTCGTTCAAAATATGACAATATTCATTGTTAACGTTGGGAAATTATGTCTGAAGAAATATTTTAAATAGGGTGATCAATCATCATTGGATTTTAGTAAATAAAATGCAAAATAATTTCGAAGATAAGAGGTGACTTACCTTTTAAATACGTAGAACAAGACATAGGTTGTAGAACACAATGAAATAATTGACCACAGTAATTTTTCTATGACAGGATAGCTGTCTATTCTGAAAGGGTTGCCGGGGCTCTCGCTTGAAGAGCAGGAAAAAGAACATTGTGGTTTTTAGTCAGTAAGTGTCTGTCACTCCCTTTCGCCTCGCCCAAGGCGGGAGAAGCCATTGGATCATTTTACCCATTAAAAAAAGTCCTGTGTTGTTGCTGGTATGATTTGGGCAATTGCTTTAATAATATGAGATGTCAAAATACCTAACAAAAGCCTTCTACGCTATCTTAAAACAATATCACTTATAGTATGTATTTATAGGTAATCATTATACAAAATACAAAAATTTTTTATTTCTGAACCAAATATTTTTTAACAATAGATTGTGATTGGAGCCTCCTTTTAGGTAAATAATGCCTGTATTAGGAGACTCCGCTCTTCCATAACATAACAATATTTCAAAAGTTTTTGGTTTTTACAATTACCAGTTTATTGACTTATATAAATAGATTTATGTGTAAGGGGTGTATGTGAGTGTGGGGTGTATGTGTGTGTGAGGTGCGCGTATCTGTGTGTGTGGCGTGTGTGTCGTGGTGTATCTGCGAGGGTGTGTGAGGGATGGTTATTTTACGTGTTGCAGCAGGGCTTCCGTACTTTCGTATGTTAGATTTTTTATCCATTCGATTAGCAATTTCTTACATTCGTGTAGTTGTTTAGTGTATATGTATATTTCTTTGTTTACCTTATTATATATTTGTGCAGAGCGTTTATTGTATTGTATAGCAGCAAGTTTAGTTTTAGTTTGTGGAACTTGTGCAATCATATCTTTACGTCTCTTTGATAATATTTTACTGTCATAAAAAACAGTTTTGTGTTTTTTTAAGATCAGTTGTGTGATGTACAATTTCCTAACAGAGAGAGAGAGATTATTCATATTACTATCAATTTCCACTGAAACAACCAATCAACCGACTAACAAATTAATTGCGCTTCTATGCTTTGATTTCCAACCATTAGGAGCAGTAAACACAAATTGCCAGTTAACACATCTAAATTTATGAAGCAAGTCATGCATAAATTTAGCTCAATAGCGCTGTGGTCAGACTTCAGAGCAGGCGCACATTGATGATATAAAGTATGGAGAGTTTAAGCGAAACATACATTTTATTCTTTCACCTTTGAGATTTAGGGAAAATTATGAATACAAAATTGACATTTATTTTAATCCGGTGAAGCAGATATATTTTTTATTGATTCAGAATAAATTAAGTAAAGCATTCCATCTAAATCACTACACATTAGTGTTTAGAAGTGTCATTGATCATTATCGCCGAAGCGTCACCGATTTATGGTAGATATCCCACCCACACGCACGAAGCGCTTCGCATCAAGTTTCCTAGTGCGTACTGCTATGGAGTGGAATTCTTTCCTTGTGTCTGTGTTTCCTGAAGGGTATAACCTGGGTGTGTTCAAGGCCCGAGCAGAGTGAATTGGTTGCTTATGGGCAACGTGCTCCAGTGTAGACCATATCATCGCTTACCGCGAGATAGTGGTCAAACGTCGAACAATCACATATTTAAAAAAAAACATTTCGTCGAGCACATAAAGGTAAATGTTGAGTACCTGACTTCTGCAATTATGTAGTTTATATTTTTGACTAATACTTGAACATGTAGTACTGATTATATAAATAATCACATGGTGGTAAGTTAACTCCGCTCTGTTAAAGCTGGAACATAAATTTACCTCAGTAGTTTTAAATTTTTCGCTTCATAAATTAAAGATTGTTTTATTTATGAAATCCCTCAAGATTAAGTTGCACATTTTTATATTAATTTCAATAACATTTTACTGTTTGTGGTTGTCTAAATTGACCAAGTATTGATATATAGCATTCCATTTATTCATTCTCCGTGTCATCCCACATACATGCAGTTAATAGAATTATTTAGTTCATATTTGTAATCATTCGCGTAGTGGCAGACGTCTACTAAATGAGTTTTAATTTGTGAACTGAAAATGTAGCTATCATTTTATAATGTTTATGTATTAATTCTTGGAACTTTTTATGGGATAAGCCGGTAAACGAGCAGACAGATCACCTGATGGTAAGCATCGGCATCGCCTATGGACACCGCGAAGACTAGATGCTTTATAAGTGCTTTACTAGCCTTTTGTGGATTAGGAATTTGAAGATTGTTGGGGCATTTAGGGATTGGGAACGGTAATTGGGTCTCCGGTAAACTCACTCATATGACGAGACATAACGCACCCGTTGTTTCACGTTGACACGTACACCAGTTTTTGCTCTGTCAACTTCTATTTACTCCCAACAAAACATAATAATCGACACCTAACTTGAACATTTGAAAGATATGAATATCTCTATCACTGCCTCTCTATCGGATCGCCTCGAAATAAGGCTCTCATGAATAAATCAATTGCTATGCGCAGATCTATTATAATAAATATATATTCGTTGGCTACGACGATCATTATCGAAGTTTTCTCCCAAGAGTATTCCAATATCTTCAAACGTATTGGAGGTAAAATATTTGCTAGATGTCTATGACATTAGCTTATTTGACCTATACGAAGTTGTAAATGTTGTAATCTGATATCTTTTTTGGTCCTTGAAGGGTAAGGCTTAGATCATAGCATCTGAAGTGGTAGGCAAAAATATTTGTTAACCTGTTAATATATAGTAGAACTGACCCAGTTGATCACTATTATCATCATTATCAACAACCAACAACAACAACAACGACAGCTTATAAATGGCTACTGCTGACCTCTTCTCTCAAGGCAACGAAAGGTTTTTCTCGCATTTCTCGCAAGGACTAACTTTTAGCATTAATCTCCATACTTGCTCAATGCAGGTTGGCGATTTCCAATTTATAATTAGAAATTATAAGTTGTAATTGTAAATTATAAGTTCTGATTTCCTCACGTTGTTTTCCTTCACCGTTATCATTACCAACTCATTTCTATCCTCTACTGGACGTAAGACTTTCCAATAACATGATACTAAGCTGGATTCTGTTAAAACTAGACACTGTTCTAATTTCTTCTCTCTAAACTGAAGGATATATTATTACTTTTTTTTTATACCACAATGGTGCCAAAACAGTAGACGGCTAATACTTAACCCTTTGAGTACCGTCATTATAAACACAATTAAAGAACAATAGGTTGCGGTCACCGGTGACCGCTCGGTGTTTGACAGTTTAAGACCAGCCGACCAGTTGTTATATTTTTCTACAACAACTTTATTCATTTCCCCAACAAACCTGACCTAATAAGAAAATGCCTTAAATAAAATTCAGTATACTGTAATCGGGAACTGAGATCAAAGTATAGTTAATCGGAAAATTAACCTGTCATGACTGGAGTATTTTTGTATGAAAAATGTCGCCGAAACTCTCTTGACTTTGTTAGTTTTGGAACTGAACTAGTTATTAAAAATGTGAAAAGAATAGACTGCTTTAAATCTGGTTCTGTACCTATTTAAAGAAAGAAGAATTGCCATTTTGAACAAACTGGGACTTGAAGTTTTATAGTACCTGGACAGCCTGTTCTTTAACTTTATGCCACATTCTAAAAAAATTCATGTAATTTAGCATTAAGCTGGTATCTACGTATAGGGTGTAGGGGTTTGAGGAACACTAATTTTCAAAGTAAAATAAATTGTTTAATTATTTTAAAGATAATTTTCAAAGTAAAAAAAAGTTGTATTCAAAAATAACCGTCTTTTACAATTATCATTAAACAGATAAATGTCATGTCATGTCATAAATGTCATTTTCATATTTATTTATTTTTATAATTATAATTATTTATTGCTTTCATTATTAATGTAACGTAGGATATCTCACATACTCACCCTCGAGCCCCTTGTTGTTGCGTCAGTGCTGGCGAAGTGTCGACCTGCTCGCTGTAACCTCTCGCAATGAGTGTCGGGCTGCGCGATAGCTTCATGACCACAACCTACCCACACTATTTTAATTGTCGTGTTAAATGTGGTTTATAATATTTTTATTTTTCTTCTCTTCGGTGACGGTACACGTAGCAGTAGTTTATGTATGTATACTTATTTTTTATTTATTTATTTATTTATCGCACATGTGCACACACAGAGGTCTGTGTTTAAATAATATCTTCCTTTTCTTTTATTGTTTTAACATGAGTTATGTATTCCATTATTTTCCTTTAAATAATTTTTCGTTGCCTCCGCCGTGCGTCACTGCAGGGGTGCCAACTGAAAACCAGTGTTGGGTACTTACTGTGCCCAGCTTATGCTGAGTTGGCGGGCCCTTTCGTCGTGGACATGCTGCCACCCGGTCTCTTTTTATTTTGCTTTTTTTTATATAATGTTTTTTTTGTTTTATTGTGTTTTTTTTTTTTTGTTTTTATTTTATGTTTTTTATATTGTTTTATTTTCGGTGGTCCATGTCTGACGACGAATAAATTTATTTTTCTTTCTTTCTTTCTTTCTTTCATGCTCTTTCAATCTCAATCATACACCTTCATTCCGTCCGTTCGGATTCATTGACACAATATCTTATATTACTTCACCAAGTATTCAGATACATACATACAATCCCACACATACATATATATATTAGATTAGTCTAGCAAAATTTTAAAACACATTGGTTTTAAAAGCTATTCTTAGTGAATTCATTCCTTTTCTATACGGAACCCGTGAATGTTGAAAAGTATTACGTTAGCACAAATTTGTGGATCACACAAAGTGCTGTTTCGTGCGGGAATCGAACCCGTGACACGTTGCACGGCAGCCGGTTGCCCAGCCACCGCACCAACCGTGCAGTCAAATTGGATCTGGAATAACACAGAAAATTTGGATTAAAATTAGATTGATATTGAGATGCGTTGCAAAAGGAAGAGACCAGAGTTAATTCCGCATGATGGTAGTGCAAAAACTGTGCCATAGCGCACTCGACGACTATGGTAGGTTCTGGGTACTGCATAATTTGCCATAATAATGAATTAACATGAAAATTGGGTGTATTTTTGCACCCAAAAAATTTTTGGGTAAAAATTGCATCTTATCTTTTGAGATAAAATGAAACACCAGATAATAATATTTTAAGTTATATTTTATGCCTTAACTATAAGTGAATTACGATTGGACCAATAACCCTCAGTATATTATATTTGGGTCGATGACCACTTGTTTCCCAAAATATTTGAAGGGAGGGATTGGGTCAAGTAAATATGTATTATAACGTGACCTTGGAAGATATATTATGGGTGTTGCGTTAGTCAACCTTCTCTAGTTCGATTAAAATATCCGTGTTATTTTTGCTATTTTCGTAAACAATATATTTTTGTTTCAGTCTTGAAATAGAATGGTGTATTTGAAAACATACACCTCTGATTTGTTCCACGACTTGACAAAAAATTGTGTTAAGCTATAAATCCATGTTAGACAGGTTATAGGAAACTTAATTTCAGAAGGTCGGCAATGCCGTTACGCCTCCAATTCTCCGGTGTTGCTTGTGTACATGGTGGTGATTATCATTAGTCATCAGGTAATCCATAAGCTTGTTTGCCCACATGGCATAAAATATGGCAAAACCTGAACACATAATTTTAAGTTTCACATTCTACTAATATTATAAATGCGAAAGTTTGAAATGATGTATGTTTGTGTATGTGTGTGTGTTTTTGTTACTCTTTCACGCAAAACAGCTGAAGTGATCTGACTGACTCGAGAATCGAACCCAAGACCTCTTGCCTGGCAATTGCACTTGCAACCTCTCAGCCAACGAAGTAATCTTTTAATTTTCAATACAAATCTATTACCTTGTACAATCTACATAAACTTAACTTTGTATTAGAAATACGTGACGCCTTGCTATAAATACATTTATATAATATACCTCTATTATAGCTAGTTGTGTGACTGTCTTTACTCGAAAGTGCGACTCGAACATGGAACTCCTTATTTGATTATAATCGACTCGGGAGACAGTATTATTATTGGTTTTTTTACGGTACTTATATCGCAAAAGGCTCACACCGTGGAAAAAAATAAACCATAAATCTAGTCAAAATTATTATGTTATTTATATTAGATTATATTCACCTTAACTTAACACATAACATAACATCACGCCTTTTTATCCCCGAAGGGGTAGGCAGAGGTGCACATTTCGGCACTTTATGCCACTGTACAATGTAACACCCACTTTTCACTATTTATGTTATGAGTCCCATGTAATAGGGGGTGAGCATATTGCCATATACCGGGCACATTTTTTCAGACTCCGTGCTACTACTGAGATTTTTAAAAACCCAGTAATACTTTGCCCGACCCGGGAATCGAACGCGAGACCCTATAACCGGTAGTCGCACTTGCAACCACTCGGCCAACGAGGCAGAGCCAATATAAAATTGTCACTTACTTGAATCCGGTGAAAGACATATTTTTTATTGACTCATAATCAATTTAGTAAAGCATTTTATCTAGATCACTACATATTAATGTTTAGAAATGTAATCATTATCGACGAAGTGTCACCGATTCAAGGTAGATGTACTGCCGGGCAAGGGGTCTCGGACCCCTTGCAAGGGGTCCGAGACCCCTTGCCCGGCAGTCGCACTTGCGACCACTCGGTCAATGAGGCAGTCCTTAACTTAACCTTTCAGCGAATAAAAGATGTTATGTTATATGAATAACTATAAACAGGGGGTAAAATTCCATTTCAGACCAATCTTTGAACTTCGTTATCAGAATAAACGTAACATTGTTACACACGGAACGCATGACATCACTGACAATTTATATTTATTTCTATCTAGCATCAAAGCACGTGAATTGTTGATTACAGTGATCAAAACATCAAGGCGATGACTTTCAATTAATGTATCATTCAGATAAAATGGGATAAAAACAAATATAATGTTGTTGAGTAATGTTGATTTTTATTCTTGAAAGTATAGCGTGACTAGGAGATTAAGATCTTCTCCTTCTTATGTATGGGGGTTTTGAAACCAGGCAAATAACCTTTCTGTTTACATACCACTGACATTCGGTGAAGCAATTACTGATTCTAAGTTTGAAATCGCCATCCTGCACTGAGTACCTACTCAGTTTTTAATACCGTTTTTATCCCCATAGTTAGGTAATTATGGGGATAACTATTAAAACCTCTGTGTGAGGTGAGGCTTTTACTCAGCAGTGGGCACATATACGCTGTTGATGATAGGGTATCTCACGGACGGAGGAGGTTTATTTTGAGTACTCTGCAACTCCTGAATCCCCAACGATCCTCAAATTACTAATCCTCAAAAGCCCGGTAACGCACTTGTAACGCCACTGATGTTCCAGGTGTCCATGGGCGACGCCGATTGCTTACCATCCAGGTGATCCGTCTGCTTGTTTACCAGCTTATGCCATAAAAAAAACTATAAAAACGGTAATTTATTATTTCTAACAGTAACTACATACTTTTCTATAATATAATGCCATGGGTAGGCGTTTGTTAGTTAATTAATTTCACAAATTTGTTGAACAAATTAAAAAAATCACAAGACTGCCTAAATAAATCAACTAAAAAATGCGGATTACTCACGTAAAGAAGAACCCCTCTGTAGTTCGAAACTAGTAGATCTTTTTTTAGTATATTCACGAGGGTAACCCGCGATTTTTAGTAGATTAAGTATGTCCCACGATAGTTATTACAAATTCAATACCTACATATCCGAACTTAGCACTTCACAACCGTGCTCCTTTGTACTTAATGTTAAAACCTCTATGTGAGGTGAGGCTATTGCTCAGCAGGCACTGATAGGCTATTGATGTGATGTGTAGTGTATTCGCGAAAGTATGAATGTAGGTAAATAAAAAAATTCCATATAACCATGGCCAATTGGCCAATCCACTGTTTGATTGCACCAGGGCCTTTCTCTAAGGAAACTATTGTGTAATAAACCAGTTTACTGCAATTATTAGTATGGTATGCAACGTACGTATTTTTGTCCTTTGTGTTATTGCCGATAGATTAAAATGAACGAATTTATCTAACAGTGTGGTTCGATTTTTATAAAACTATTGTAATTTATTGCCGTAACATCTTCCGCCAATATGAGTGTAGTTAATTGAAGAAATTTCCTTTATTTATTTCTTTACTTGATTTATAAATTTTTAAATATTTGATTATACATAAAAAAACGTTATTATTGAAGAAATTATTATAAGAAATGTATTTTAGTTACTATTGTAGGAACATATAATGAATTAAATAAGGATGAGTTTTTATTTCTATAACAAAATTATATACATAGTATATGTATGTACACAGAAGTGAAAGAAAAGAATGAAAATAAGAAAAATTGTATATTTGCACCGTCACAAAATACTTTCGAACACACACGAAAAAATAGTTAAAAATAATAGTGAAGACGGCGCAAAAAGGTCAGAGATCAGCTTAAATGCCGTGCCGTAACACCCACTTTTCACTTTTTATGTTAAGAGTCCAATGTAATAGGGGTGAGCCTCTTGCCATATACTGGGCACAATTCCAGACTCCGTGCTGCTGTTGAGATTAAAAAAAACCAGTAATACTTTGTCCGACCTGGGAATCAAACCCGAGACCCCTTGGCCGACAGTCGCACTTGCGACCACTCGGCCATCGAGGCAGTCAGAGCAATGAGGTATTAACATTAGTATCTAATTATAACTATTACAGTAACAAATCACTATTGAGGTGTATGGAACACAAAAAAAACAAGTCATCGACTGATAAAAAATGAGTTAGGTCATGATTTAGCCGACACAAAACATGATTAGAAAAATGTGCCAAGTCTAGCAGTATTTTAAAAATATTTTTATGTAGATTTAATAAAAGGTAATTTTAGATAAAGAATTTTTACAATTTGTTATGAGCAAGAGTATTTTATCTTGTCTATAGTCAATTGTACTACAAAGTACGTATTGTAATGTTGTATTACTTTGTGGGTTCAGTTATTATTATTAGGTATCTGAATAGTTTTTGTTGTTCAACATACTAATACAGATGAGTAAAATGTTTTAATGAGTATTAAAAAATGGATAATTACTAGTCTGACACGGTCACAACGAATCTCACAAAAATGGCAAACATGGTGTTTATTGTACAAGAGCATATTTTTTTTTTATGTTTTTAGGGTAAGTATAGGTAATGGACGGAGGATTTCCCGGGTTAACATTTTCAAAGCTACACTTTTTAATACTAAAATGGTAATAATTTATCATTTGTAACAAAATTTGAGTACTTTTTATAAAATTCTGCAGTATTGAACGGCGTTTACTAGTGTATTAAATTTACTAATTTGTTGAACAAAAAAAAAAAAAAAATACCTACATACCCGATCTTGGCGCTTCACAACCGTGCTCCTTTGTAACGTAATAGATAAACGGTATAATTTATAAACACTCAGTAGTTCAGTGCGCGTCCAATCGTCCAGTACATGGTTCGGTGTTAAAATAATAAAATGAACAAATGGACTTTAATAATATTAGGCTTAGTATTTCTAAGCAATGTTTGTGCATACAAAATACTCGTGGCGTTTCCCTACCCGGGGAAATCACACGCCATTTTAGGAGAAGGATATGTGAGACATTTATTAGAAGCCGGTCATGAGGTTAGTTTTTATAAATATTATTCATAATCATCATCATTATTTGATTTTATATAAACATAGATGTTCCAAAAAAGACAGGGAGCAGAGCAAAGATAGATGCAGGTTTTTTTTCTAACCGGCTGATCAAGAAGTCATCGGGAGATACCTGTTATATTTGTCAAATAAATATTTGTTTTTTATCAAAGTATGAGCTAAACTTAAGCCTAAGTGTAGTAGAAGATCAATTTAAGTATAGAATAATAATGTTTCTTTAATAAATAAGATGATAAGACGGTAGATAGTAAACGGAAGAGATAAAACAACAATGATTGCAAGTAACTGCTGTCATCCCAAGTTTTTAAAGGTCAATGCAATGTCAATATGTTTTGCTGTACAGGAAGATTTATTTTAAATAAAAATTAAAAAGTTTTGAACTAAACATTGTTTAGATTTGTTCCGATTGTTAACAGTGCGTTGATTTTTTATATTACCTAATAATTTTTACATATTATGTTAATTGGTATTATTTGTAATTAATGTTTATTCTTAGGCCTGTTTTAATAATGTTTTCATTCTTTGCATACCTACGTTTGTTATTTAAAACTTTAAATAACTTCTTTGACTTATATATTTTTATCCAAAGAATTAAACAGTTTTGTGCAAGATTTTAATAAAAGATCAATAGAACTAAATATATTATATCGATGTTATTCTAAACATTTTAGTATTATTTGTAATTTTAATAATGTTTTCATTCTTCCATTTTGAACTTAAAATAACCTCATTTTCATTTATTTTGTAGCATTTTAAATTTCATTTATTTTAAAACTCACTTACTTACTTCATGTATATATTTGAAATACTTGTTGATAATCACGAATTGTTTTGATTGAAACGTACATCAGTCTATTAATACGATTGTCAATAGATTCGTAACCTTGAATGTATTATTCAATACCGTACGAGTAGATATTAGTCGCCATAGCAGGTCAACCGACTTCCTTCTGTCGAATGCCTTTATTCGAATTTTAATTTTATCGTCTTATAATAAAGTTAAAAATCCATTGATTTATTTACAGATTAGTCTAGTTTGAACTGTTGGTGGAGGCACAAAATGTGACATAATAACAGAGATTATACTGTTAGGTTATTTGTCATAGTAATACACCTAAATTACTTTACCTATTTTGTGGATTTTTGTTAAATATCGAACATTTAAACTATTTTTCAGAGTAAAGACACGAATAGAAATTACAGTAATGTTTGTTATTTTAGTACATCGTGTAGTAAGATAATATGAAACGTTTTAATGCTCAATATACTTGTTCACAATTTTTTAATTATTGATTATTTTGTATAAACGTTTTCCTGCCTTTGCCCGAGTGGTTGCAAGTGCGACTGCCGGGCAAGGGGTCTTGGGTTCGATTCCCGGGTCGCAAAGTAATACTGGGTTTTAAAAAATCTCAGTAGTAGCACGGAGTCTGGAATTGTGCCCGGTATATGGCAATAGGCTCACCCCCTATTACATGGGACTCATAACATAAATAGTGAAAAGTGGGTGTTACATTGTACAGTGGCATAATGTGCACCTCTGCCTACCCTCTCGGGAATAAAAAGGCGTGATGTTATGTTATGTCAATTTTTCCACTAGTTTTAGTGTCTCATAAGTTGTACCTACCTGTAACATTTTTTTTACTTTCCTTATATTGTAAATACCTAACTAATAAAGAAAGAGGTTCAGTGTATGTACACAATACTTCCAAATTAATGTAACAAATATGGCGCGAGTTATTTAGATAACAATAAGAAAACCAGGTGTTTTAAAAATATCAAAGAAACTAGTCTGTGTTTAACGATACTGACTTCATGGTAAAAAAATCAACAGGCCTATATCTGTTAAACTATAAATAAACCTTATGTAATTTTTATCTTAAAAACAAAATATGTGATAAGATAATGACAACCGTATTTCGTTCTCATAGCAACCACAATCGCATGTTTGGAACACTATCTCAATACAAACATTGGTCTTCATGAATATCTAACGACACAACCGCTTCAACCAAATCGTTTGCTATTTAGGTCTACAGTCAGAATCACCTGTTTTAAATTTAGTTCGCAGTCAAAACGTAAGTTTGAGCTCATGTGATATTCAAGTTTGGTCAAGCGCTACCACTAACAACTTAGCTGACGTTCATTCACATTCAGTCCACTTCTCAACTTCGGGTATGAAAGAGGTGCTAGTATGGTCGTTATATACCATTTGCGGTATTTGTCAACTACGGTTTAAAGTGGAAAATGATTTAATATTTACGAGCGTTTAACGTCTTTTCAACTCAAGATTATTATCTCTTTTCCGTTGCAAGTCTGATTTAATATTCATGCTCCTTAAAAGCAGAGGGTGTCCTTGGAATTTGATTCACTTTATCGCCATTTTGATTTAATAATTAGCTTCAAAGGATCAAAAAACTACTGAATCAACGGGTTAAGTAGTCAAACTCAAAATTAAAACGTTTCAATTAGATTAATAAAGGAAGTTTTAAAAGTCTAATTTGTGTAATTAAAATATTAATATTGGTCTAGATGATAATTATCTTGATGTTTTTATATTATTATAACTTGAATGTAGCGATAAAAATATCAAAATGTATATTAAACACCTTAAAGTATTTTTTATTCGTATGCAAAATTAAATAACATTAATGTTTAATAAATGAATCTGGCCCAAAAGTTAAACTTCCCTATTAAATATTTTATCCAACACCACTTTGGGAGCATCCAAAATTCATTCAACGCTTTTCCAACCTCAAATTCAAGGTTGGGGCCAACCGAAAGGCCCAAAACAACTTATAATGCCACTGCCCAAAGGCACAGCTTGGGCCTTAACCATCAATTTGTTGTACGAGGTACAGGGAAATTCTAAAAAAGTAAAGACCCCACAAATAGTATATGAATACGAAGTGGCCTGCCCCGTGACTCCGGTAATTTCGTATTCTGCTGACGTTTGAGGAACTTTTCCATTCTGAGGTATAATTTCACTTGTGAATAATTTCCTATGCGTTCCACTGAATAACTTGACGAGGTCTCTTGTTATGAAAATGTATAAGTTTGTTCTGGGTATGATATGGTTCGGGTCATAGTAAGTTTTTGGGGTAAGGGTATGAATTTCCTAGTTTGTTCGTATTAGTGAATATCTTTCTTATACTGTCGTTGAAGTGTCGAAATAAAGAATGTGATTGTGTGGAACGTTTATACTAATTTTGTATCAATTTTTATGTGTTGTAGATTACATTTTTAAAATGTTTAGAGAATGGATAACAGTGATTAGCATTATTTTGAGTAATTTCTAGATTTGCTTTAAACAGATCATTTTTTCCTCATTGAGTAGTTATATCTGATGTTAAAAATCAAAATTTTTTTCCAGGTCACTTACATTACTGCATATCCATACAAAAAACCTCACCCGAATCTTAAACAAGTCGTGGTAGCATCCGTCATCGAGAAATTCGAGTTTGGTAAGTAAAATCATGGAACTCACATATGAAATGCTATTTAAAAAGAGACATTATACCCTATGCGAAAAAACATAATTCAACATTGCAATGTGCGAAAATTTTGTAATAACTTTTTCTTTTCGATGTTGTTTTGCCACTATTTGTTTGCATAATAAAAACGACTCTGTCATGTTATTGTCATAAATTGCGTGTTCGTATGTAATTATTATCTAGAGGTATATTTACTACTAGCTTTTACCCGCGGCTTCGCTCGCGTCACAAAAGAATAAAAAGTAGCCTATGTGACATATTCCAATACACACAGCGCCATCTATACCAATACTTTTGTTTTTCCTAGGAAATATCAATTTTTTCCGGGTTAAAAAGTACCCTATTATTTAATCCGGACTTCTAACTTTACGTCTGCAAAAATTCAAAGCAATCGGTTGAATAGTTACGGCGTGAAGGTGGAACAAACAAACAAACAAACAAACTCACTTTTAGATTTATAATATTAGTAAGGATTTAATAAAAAGTAGTAAAATACATACTTACTTTGTTCTACATAATCTTCGTTATCCGAAAATGCTTTTGCTACATCTCAAGTGGTTTCTGAAATACTTTCAAAGCTGTAATCTAAAGTTAGAAATAGTTTTTAAAAAGGTTCAATTTTGTTCGATAATATAATTAAACAGTGTTGGGCTATCCACTACCAAATATAGAACAGATAACTAGATCCTTGTATAATAATTGTTTGTGATAATGGTATCTTATATCTACAGTCTACTGTATACAAATACACAACCATTACAGAAGAAATTACACTAGTACTTTATTATATCAATTTCCGCAAATGATATGAGAAGCGAAACATATAATCACAACAATTGTCTAATATGTATGATATGCACACGCCACTTAGAGATAAATATAGATAAATATAGTGTTGTGGTTGTTAATTCAATACAAATATCTACTTACTTATGCATACATCGACGTTATTATCTTATCCTGACTAGCAATTTATAGTCTTCTAATGAGTAGTATCTTCCGTATGTGCGTGAATGTCATTCATAAAATGACTGCTTCGTTGACCCAGCATGTCAACGAAGGTTACACACAATATTAGCAAGGACAAAGTTATCGGTTTCAATCTCCATGGCAGCCAAAACTAAAAGGCGAGAATTATAAAAACAATTGTTTTCAGCACAATCATTGGATTTCAAGAAGATGCTGTCAAAAGAGGTAGATTTCAAAGATATGTTTACGATGTATGAAATTATGGCGGTAATTGGAAACAGATCCCTCACACACGAGAACGTACAGAAATTAATGATGGATCCCAATGAGACCTTTGATTTGGTTATTGCTGAATGGCTGTACCATCACTTGTATGCTGGGTAAGATTTCTTGTCACAATTTTCATGTTAAGCGGTTAATGTTGATCGATATTTTTATGGGATAGACCGACAAACGAGCAGACGGAGAACCTGGAGCACTAGAGGAGCTACTATTGCTATATTAGTCGTAAGAGACTGATTGAGAAGGGGAGTAATTGGGCCTCCGGTAACCTCACTTGCACGGTATTAGCAAAGAATTCACTTTGATCAATTTCTCTGTCAGCAATTAAAGAATTCACTGATCAGGAAGTCACTGGTGCAGATTGCTTCCAATTTAGTGATCTCGAAGTCATTTGAAAGTATTAAGTCAGAGCCTCCAAATTTTATTGATAGGTTTTTCAGATCCAAAAGTAGTACTGGGATAGCTACGTTTAGCAACACATTCGCTTCTTATTGCTATACGTCCACACCTGTGCCAATCTGTACAAAACCTTTGCAAAAAAACAATTTACTTTTGTAATTTGATTTCTAAATAGGAGGTATCTTATTACAAGTATTTGTATTACATTCTAGCTTCGCAACTATCTTTAACTGTCCATACATATGGTCGTCCTCAATGGAACCTCACCCAGTTGTCCTGGATTTGATTGATGAGGTCGGCAACCCGGCTTACTTCCCTGATCACATGTCACCGGTCTCACCACCACTTAGTTTTACGGAGCGTATCAGTGAACTTTGGAACTTAATCTATCTATACCGAGTGTTATGGTAAGTACAAATATTCAATTAGAGAACAATGGATTAAAAAGATAAGATGAAATCGATAATATAATAAGAGTTGGGAATCTACTTTACGTAGGCAACGAGAGAATGATTGAAAGTTAAGATAACACGATGATGTATAATTTATTTCTTTCAAAAAATATTTCAAAACAACAATTTATCGATAACACACAAAATAGAAAAATCAAAGAATCGAATCGAGCCCGCTACAGGTTCGTGGCAGCCGGTTACCCAAGCATGTAGTCAAACCATGTTGATCTGGCCGAAACTGCTTAGTCAATTTTTCATCAAATTAACATTATCAATGTCTTGGTATTTAAGTTCTCAGTAGTATCTTATGAACATAATCTATATGCGGTTTAAAAACCGAAGCAATATTGTCATAGCAACCAAATTAACAAATTATAATATTTTCAGGTTTGTAAGAGACATAGAAGAACAAGCATTCAGAGATTCCTTTGGTGCTGCTGCAGCAAAAAGAGGAATTACTTTACCAACTTTGTATGATCTAAAGTACAATAGTTCTATGATGTTGGCTAACTCTCATTATTCATTGGGTGATCCTCAGAGGTTGCCAGCAAATTATGCTGCCATTGGAGGATATCATATTGAAGATGAGATCCCACCATTGCCGAAGGTACATTACCTAACATTTAAATTTTTTTTTACTTATGATACCTTCATCTGTTTTTCTTAATTTCTTAGTATACAATGACATTTCCTAATTTAACTGATAAACATTTTTTACTACTTTTTATATTCTAGGATTTACAAAAGATTATGGACAGTGCCACTGATGGAGTTATTTACTTCAGCATGGGGTCCATGATGAGGAGTGAAACCTTGCCCATGGAACTCAAAAGACAATTATTAGACGTCTTCTCAAAATTGAAACAAACAGTCATTTGGAAGTTCGATGGAGATCTAGAAAATGTGCCTAAAAATGTCCACATGGTAAAATGGGCACCACAGCCAAGTATTTTAGGTAATTTTTTGATCAAAATTATTTAAGAATACTTGTCATAGTACTAAATACGTTGTTTTGAAAATGTTTATTAAAAAAATATTTCATAGTATGTGTGACTAGCGGTTTTCGGAAAAAATATCAGATAAAAATAATACTATGCATAATTTTTTTGCAATTAATTGTTGACGAAGAAAATAAAAATAATAAATTCATAAAGATTTAATGGAACTAAAAATTATGACATTTCCACAATTAACATTTGGGGAAAATAAAAAGTATTTAACAAACATAATCAAGAACTATAATATTTATATTATAACTGTCGTGACACATACTGAGACATTTCGTGAGGCTGTCGCGCTGCTACTGAGTAGTAAAAAAGCCCTATTCAGCGGCGTATCACATGATGTTATTGAAGGGTGGGTCCAGACTACATACGTTTGGTTCGCATTATCCTTGATTTAAAAGATAATTTAAGTAACTTTAACAATTTCCCCACAACGAATTGAGACTAGCCCCAGAATGAATAATAATGATAGTCTTGGAAAGAGCTTTCTAACGACATAAGTATGGTCATTGGTCGATAGGTGCAATCTGCCCGTCATTTATTGATGCTTAAGTGTACTAATTTTTCAATCTTATGTCTTAAATAAAACAATAATATTCTCTCTATTTTATAACCTGCCAAATTGTAAATTAAAATATACTTTTCTTTACAGCACATCCAAACGCAAAAGTCTTTGTCACCCACGGTGGTCTGCTTTCGACAACAGAAACTATACACTATGGAGTTCCTATCATCGGCATACCGTTATTTGCTGACCAGTTCCTGAACGTCAAAAGGGCAGTTCGTAAAGGTTTTGCTTTGGAAGTCCCATTAGGATACGATACACCAGCAAAACTGGAAATAGCTATCCGAGAAATTTTGTCAAACCCTAAGTGAGTATGAAGATAAAACAAATTCTGGAATTTTCCCAACCTATTCCTGCTAACGTTTTTTCTTTATTCAAATTACAGATATCGTGAAAAGGTTAAGCAATTGTCCTTTATCTATCACCATCGGGAGACAAAGCCTGGTAAAACCCTCATACACTGGATCGAGCATGTCATAGAAACCAAGGGTGCTCCTCATCTGCGTTCACCAGCTCTTCATGTTCCAGTATACCAAAAACTCTACTTAGATCTTTTAGCTTTAATTACACTTGGACTTATAATCATAAAACGTATTGTCAATTCACTGTTCAGTTCAAAAAGTGTAAACAAGAAGAAAGGTGAAGATAAAAAAAAGAAGAGAAGTTGATGAGAAAGCAATTTTTGATGAAGTAGATTATCTAGAAGCAATTGTAAAAAGAGAACTGAATTGATGTTCGTTCGAAATTTTGATTACCAAATGGAAGATATCGTTCATTTAGATTGAGAACATGAGATTTGTATAAATGTATACTTTTACACAAATGTAATAAAACTTAATGTTCATTCATTTGAAATCCTTCTGTGTTTTTCTGAGTAAAATCAACCCAGTTTATTTAGAAAGATTTTCTGTCTAAGGCGACGATATTATAATTTCAGCAAATATATCCTTATCAGACCACAACCAATGCGTAGTTTATTAAACTTTCAGATCCCATACACACTCGTGCGGGGCTCGCCAAACTTTCCAATGTAACCTTAAAATAACGTGGGGTCGCGGTCAGATATATAAAATCCATTCGTCCCCAATTTACGACGCGCATCAAACCGCCTGATAGGAGGACTGGCTTTATTTAAATCGTTTGTTTGTTTAGGCCTCCCAATGTTTTAATAGTATCGAACATACTCTTTTGCGCTCCGTTTAACAAAATTATTATGAATATTTTATATTTCCATTTCATAATATTTGATGACGTAATGAGTTTCCTGAAATTGGTTTTTCAATGTTTTGGTAGGTTTTAATGAATCTGTGAATGAATTATAATAATTGCCGTTTAATGAGAATGACAATAAATTTGTCATAAGGGGATAATTATAATGTACAAGTCATGTGTACGTTTATTGTCAGTATCCTTCATAGGTCGAGTAATCTCGAATTTGTCCGTTAAACTTTATGGCCTGACTGGATAAACTACAAAAACGTATCAGCTCAGTGAATGCTGAGCTCCGAAAGGAAGTTCAAATACATCTCCTAATTCCTTTTTTTTTTCTTTTTTGTTAAAAAACGTTGCCCCACACTAGGATTTTCTCCTGTGTCGTGGGTGCGTTTACAAATATACAAGTTCACATACACAATGACACCCAGACCCGAAACAACAATTTATGGATCACACAAAGTGTTGTCTCGTGCGGGAATCGAACCCGCGACACGTTGCACGGCAGCCGGTTGCCCAGCCACCGCACCAACCGTGCAGTCATTGTATCAATTGATGTACAACTATCAGCAAAGAGATTGTCATCACGCCTTTAACCCCCGAAGCGGTAGGCAGAGGTCACATTATGCCACTGTACAATGTAAAACCTAGTTTTCACAATTTGTGTTATCAGTCCCTTGCAATAGAGGGTGAGCTTATTGCCATATACCGGGCACAATTCCAGGCTCGGTGCTACTACTGAGAATTAAAAAAACCCAGTAATACTTTACCCGACCCGGGAATCGAACCTGAGACCAAGTGTTGCTTGGCAGTAACACTTGCGACCACTCGGCCAACGAGGCAGTAATTTTTTTTTTCATTTCATCAGTTCACTCATTTTATCAGTCATTCAACAAGATTTTCACTAACCGTTATAAAAACTATAAAAATTGGAATTAAAGTTCATCCAATTAGGAGTTGTAATATATACCACAAGAGCAAGCTTGAGGCAACTAGAATAACTTCCTAGAACTAGCTCGAAGTTCGCCCTCAGTGTTTAGATGGTTGGAAGAATACACAATCGAAACTTCTAGTGTCTAAGAAAGTAAAAATAATATGTTATATAGTAAAGGCTGAAGTGCTAATTAAAGAAACGTAAGCGTTTAATTGTAAGCGTTAAGTGTCGTGGTGGCCCGGAGGTTTAAGACGCCCGCTTCTCACGCATGAGGCTGCAGGTTCGAAACCTACCAACGGAAAGTACCAATGTGACTTTTTCCGAGTTATATGTACGAGTTGTATGTTTCTAAGATTATTTAGACACCACTGAAAAACGGTGAAGAAATAACATCGTGAGGAAACCTGGACTTATAATTTCTAATTATAAGTTTAAAATAGCCAACCCGCATTGAGCAAGCGTGGTGATTAATGCTGAAACCTTCTCCGTGTGAGAAGAGGCTTTGCTCAGCAGCGGGCATTTATAGGCTGTTGATGATGATGATGAAGCGTTTAATCAAGTAAGATACTGGATTTAAGTGGCAGTAAGCAGGGCACACAGGTCGAAGACCCGACGGCTGCTGGGGCAGAAAAGTTTTCGAGTGGAGGGCAGGTATTGGCAAGCGCAGTGTAAGACGTCCATCCACAAGATGGACAGACGACCTTGATGGAAGCCAGAGGGAGCCGCTAGATTTAAAACCCTTGATACCCCACATCTCAATAAAAGAAAGCAAAATAAAACAAAACAATATCGGGAAATCCCATTCCATTAAAGATGAAAATGAAAGCTCAAAATGAAGTTGTACCTACATTATTATCTTAATTTCATTAACACTTTACTGTTTGTGGCTGTCAAAATTGACCAAGCATTGTTGTGGTCAGTACAAAATTGTACAAAAGTGTAGCACTCCATTTATTCATTCTCCATGTTATAGAATACACAATTACACATGCAGTTAATAGTATTCATTATTTAATATTTTAGCGTAATAGTTGCAGGCGTCTACTGACTGAGTTTTAATTTTTATACGGAAAATATGAACAAAATTGGAATTTAAAAAATGTTATAATGCCTATTGATTTATAGTTGCATATATAGGTACCTTTATTCTTTTGGAACTAGTTACTCGATTTAAATCTGTTAAAATGTAAAATATAATCGAATCGGACCTCCGGTAACCTAGGTCACACGACGATAAATAACACAAGCGTTGTTTCAAAGGGTTCTGTTACGGAGTGGTTTTAGAGTATTTAAAGGAAACTTGATTTATTCACTTAAAAGATATTAAATGTCCAAAATACAGAATAGATAACTATCCACAATGACGTTCAAATCCACACTAACTGCAAAGCATTCCACAGGAAAAAACCCGACATAGTAAGAATGCCAACTCAGGTACACGTTGTGAACAAACGTGAAAGGATAGCGTTGTCATCGTTATTGTTTTATATGCTTATTATGGAATTCTGATATAACAGCCCCCCGAATAAAATGGAGCATCTATTAAAAAGATGTGAAATTAAAAAAAAATATATATATTCGGATTTGAATCGTCTTTGAGGATTTACAACTCATTTTAAACTAGGAAATATTCTATAGTATTTTATGTTATAAACTAAATTAACTTAATTTAATAGAAACCATATTATTAATCTACGACATTACAGGTATGTTAATAGTATTAAATAAAATAAACACACCGAGAAAATTATAAACTAAGCAATATTTTGATTAAACTATGTTAGTGAATTATCAGAACGTAAGGTTAATAACATAATTATATTAAAAGACATTGTTATAATTTCAAGAGCAATCAATATGAACTTATTATGAATTAATATTTTGAACTAATTTTGTTTTGTTATTATAATGTTTCTCTTTAATGATGCTGACCTTGATGGTGATAAGTCAGGTTCAGTGGATTCATCGACTACAGTTAGTTCAATATCTTGTTGAGGGTGACTATTATTTTTAACTGTCTTCGTATTACGATTAGACATTGGTATGCAACATGGAGCTTTAAAATTTGGAAAAATCAGTTTTTGGCCTCTGTAAAGTAAATAGAGGAAGAATATTATAAAGAATACGTAACTGAATGACATGTAATGAATTCCATATTTTTGAAAATGATCCGGACTTTCTATCTCTTCTAATTCATGTTCAAATGAGTTAAGATGCGTACTCGCTTGTAATAATGAATCCAAGTTATTTATATTACTTAGTTTTAAATATGGTAAACGTGAAAGTGAATTATTAACTCTAATTTTCTCACAACAGTCATCTTCAACTAGATTAAAATTAGAAACAACATGTTGGCTTGCATTCAGGTAAACATTTGCTGATGGCACAAATTGTAGTGTTTTATAAAAGGCTTTACAGTTTTTAGCTGGAGATAATATTCCTGTACCAAACAGGGTTTCATCAAAAGTACTATCATCATTTTCACAGGATACATGACATTTCCCTGGTTCGGATAAAACAAATATCCATCTGTTATTACTAATTTTATGAAATAATTCAATAGAGCCTTTTAACAATTTTATCTCACAAGAAACAGGTAACTTACTAACTACTTCCGTAATTAAGATGGTTTCACAAATAGGATTCACGACACTTGAGTAAACACTTTCTAAATCACAGATATAGAACTTTTCACGAATCACTAGACACTTATCTACACTTTGTAGCGGTGAGTAAAACATATGATCGACTGTTATTGCAAGGTAAGGATGACTTGGGGCATAAGCGCAAAGGTGTCAGGTTGCGCCATGTCATAAGGCACTGGCATTGGAATAATATGGTACAAGTTGTATGTTTGAGGTAGGACGAGCGGTATCCTAATAACTACTATGATCTTGTTGTTATGAAAGTATGAAACAAGTTTTGATACGTCAATAAGGTCGTGAATATTTTGTAGTGATAGTGATACAGGAAGTTCGTAATACCTGGGCATGTTATTTAAGTTTTGTTCAAGTTCATCATACAATTGACAAGGACTAAGTACAGTCGGGTGCAAAATATTAGTTTTACTAAATAAAATCGCGTTATTAACATCTTCAATGTCAAACGATAATGAAATAATTATACTTTCGATAGCATTGAGAAATGCATTTATATTTGATTTGATATCTAGTTTATCATTTGAGTTTGATAGCTGTTGAAAAGCTTGGTCGATTATTTCAAGGTTTTTATTAAGACGTTTTTCATTTTCGTTTAATTTTGAAATGGAACTATTAAACGTGGTTATTGTTGATTTGATTACGTGAATATTATCTCTCATTAAATGAGCTAATTGTTTTTCATCTGATTGAACTTGATCTATAGCGTTTGAAAATTTCACAGCATCCTCCGAATCTAGAGTGCCGAAAAAGGTTTTTAAAAGAGATCCACCGGCGTCAATCAAGCCTCGTTTAGGACGTTTAGCATTGACTATGTTGTTGCTATTTATTATATAAGATACCGAAGAAAACTTCTTAATATTGTTGTCATGTTGATTCTGCAACGCTGACAACGAATTTAAACAATCTACTTGGATTTTAGAAGAACTGTACTCTTTACAATAGGAACTAACTTTACTGAATAGAGATTCGACTGTCTCTAAATGCGATTGTATTTTACCAATATTTAAATACGTAACTATATTCCAATTATCATTGGTAAACTTAACATTAATCATTTTATCGAAATATAAACCAGAGCTACTTGATATTTGTGTGACGGCTTGATGACACGTGCTTGTTGTAGTAAGGTGCCTGAAATGAGATTAAGTTATTACATCACCTGACGATAGTTTTATTTCGTCATAATGATGACGCACATGTTTCCGATTAATGAGAAGCGTCACCGTATGATTACCGTTGATCTTTACAATTTTGTATGGACCTTTCCATACTGGAGACAGAGCTTTGTTTTGCTTGTGGTGACATTTTAAATATACTAAGTCACCGACATTGTAAGTTTTAGGTTTAGCGTTAGAATCGTAAAGACGTTTAGACCTCTCTTTCGAATTTTGAATATTCTGTAGGGCTTTCTGCCTACTATAATATAATCTATGGTTTAAAACTCTAATATAATCTGTGTAAGTGTTATTTTCTAGTGAATCGATTGATTTTGGAATATATGGCTTGAAACCGAATAATAATTCAAATGGGCTATAATCAGTAGTCGAATGGACGTTAGAATTATACGAGAACATAGCTGTGTTTAGGTACAAGTCCCATGTATGAGCGTTTTCATTGATAAAGGGCCTCAAATATTCTTTTAGAGTAGAGTGGCTCCTTTCTAGAGCTCCACAGGTTTGTGGATGATATGGAGCGGCGAAAATATGTTTAATGCTAAATAATTTATTAAGTTGTTTGAGAACGTCAGAGCTGAAGTTTGTGCCTTGATCGGTTACTATCATTTTGGGGATTCCAAGGTGAGATATAAAATGGACTAATTTTTTAGCAGTCTCATCCGCCGAACAAGTTTGCAGTGGATATGCCTGGGAGTATTTAGTGAGATCATCTTGAATGGTGAGTATGAACTTATATTTAAATTCATAAGTTTCTGGGAGGGGACCGACCAAATCTAAATATATCTTTTCAAGAGGTTTCGTTGCCGTTGAAGTTATTATCATAGGGGCACGATTCGTCTGACGTAAAGGTTTGTTTATCTGACAAGATCTGCAATTTCTAATGTAGTCTTCGATGTCTTGGCGCATGGTTTTCCACCAGTACATAGATCTAATTCTTTCTAACATTCGGGTGATGCCCGGATGTCCAGCAGTAGGCGAATCGTGGTTGTCACGAAGTATCTGCTTAATCTCATTAGGTGTAGGGAATAGAATACTATTTCTGTATATATTAATTTTAATGTTTGTATTATGGAAAACGTAAGCTATGATATTGTATATTTTTGTATACGAGATTTTTGTGAATGGATCGTAAAAATCTGATATGGCGATTTCTTTCTCTTCCGTATACAAAGATTTTACCATGTCCCTATAATCAACTAATAATTTAAAAATATCTTTATATGACATCTCGTCATAATGGTGTACTCGTACAAACAAATGTGTAAACAAATGAGTATCGTTTGATGTGTTGCAGAAAGTGTAAAGTTCGCGTTCTATGTCGTGGATATTAGGTTGACTTGTAGATGAATCTATAATTTCTTTACAGTAAGGTACAGAATCGTCTAAATCGATTGATGTAGGATAAACTACCAGTTTACACTTGGCCTTGAGTAACGATTCTTTGAATTCTTGTATGACAGTATTGAAATTAAGATTAGGTTGTTTAATCAGTTTTAGGAATGCCTCGTAAGTTTCTGGTTTAGAAGGCGGAGAACAATTGTGAAGCAAATTATTAGGCTCCGGGGATTTATTATTATCGACTGCACATATGGTATGATTTGAGTCACTATGATCTTGTAGCGGGAATCGTGATAAAGCGTCGGCGTTACAATTTAATTTGCCTCGTTTATGTATAATCTCGTAATTATATTCCTCTAATTTTAGACGCCAACGGATAAGTCTAGAGCCGGGGTCTTTCACGTTAAATAGCCAAATTAAAGGTTTATGGTCAGTAACGATTTTGAAACGATAACCGAAAAGATAGGGACGGAACGTTTTTACACCGAACAGAATTGCTAACAGTTCCTTTTCCGTGGTAGAATAATTGCCTTCAGCTTTATTCAGCGTTCTTGATGCGTATGCGATAGGTTTATCTCTTCCTATGTCTCCTTGTGATAATATTGCACCTACAGCATAGTTAGAGGCATCCGTTGTTAACACGAATGGTTGATTAAAATCAGGATATTGTAAAAGAGGCGCTGTTGTTAATTTTTGCTTTAAGATATTGAATGAATATTCTTGTTCTCCTGACCAATGGAATAAAATATCTTTTTTTAAAAGGGAAGTTAAAGGTTTAGTAATTTTTGAAAAGTTTTCAATAAATCGCCTATAGTAACCAACTAAACCTAGGAAAGATTTAATATCTTTTGGACATTTAGGAGTCGGAAACTGAGTGACGGCCTTGATTTTATCTGGATTGGGACTGACACCTTTGTCGGTAATTATGTGACCTAAATAAGCCACTTCATGTCGTAGGAACTCACATTTTGCGGGTTGTAATTTTAGGTTAAATTGACGGAATCTATTAAAGATTAAGTTGAGTTTTTCGATATGAGATTGTAGATTCTGACTGTATATAATACAGTCATCTAAATAAATATAGCAATGAAGGCCTTGAAGACCGGATAGAACAGTATTCATAAGTTTTTGAAATGTGGCAGGAGCGTTCTTTAGCCCGAAGGGCATTCTAGTAAATTCATAGTGCCCGGAAATTTTATCACCTACCACGGTGAAGCCAGTTTTAGGTGAGTCTTTGGGACTCAATTTTAATTGATGAAAACTACTTACAAGGTCAAGAGTACTAAAATATTTAGAGTGACCTAGTTGATCTAGGATGTCCGTAATTAACGGGATTGGATAAATTTCGGTAACAGTAACGTCGTTCAATTTCCTGTAATCAATAACGATTCTCCACTTTTGTTTTCCTGATGAATCTATTTTTTTGGGCACGACCCAAATGGGAGCACTCCATGGTGATTTTGAGGGACGAATGATATTTTGGTCTAGCATTTTCTTTATTTGGCTTTCCACTTCGGTTTTGTGACACTCCGGAAAACGATAAGATTTGGCGTGAATGGGGGCGGCGTCACCCGTGTTAATAGAATGTTCAATGGCATTAGTACAAGATAAAGGTTCGCCTTCGAGATAGAAGATGTCTGTGTAATTTGAACAACATTCTAAGAGCATCTTTGTTTCTTCTGGATTTAAATGTTCTGTCCGGATAAGATCGAGTACTTTCTGCGATCTATATGAAGACATGTTATTTAAATTATTAATAAATTGACAATTGTCATGATTATACAGTTGTGAAGACACTGATACGTTCTCGAATGGTATGAGATGGACACAATAGTCGCTAAAAATTATTGGAGATTCAGTAGTATTAAGAACTGAAAGGTTAATGCGATTATTGGGTTTGACTGAGACAATGCAGTTCGCTACATAAACGCCTTCAGCATAAATGTGATCTAAAACTAGACCAACCTTCATGGATTTCAATTCTTCTAAACAATTTGATACAGAACATTCAACTATTGCTTCTGATCGAGGCGGAATAATATATACGGGGTTACTAAAATTTAGAGGTATAAGGTGGCCTCGAATGAGCAATGAATTTTGGGAATATTTAACGTCGCATTCTAGGTTTTGAAGAAAGTCATTACCTAAGATACCGTCATAATTTAGCCTTACTTTATCATTGACGGCGTGCAGTACATAACTAAAATAAAGTTTAGAATTCGTAGGCAATGTATATTCAAAATCAATCGTAAATGACCCTAGAGTTTTATAAAAAGAGTCATCTTCGCTCAGGCCTTTAAGTTTGATGATATCTTTAGATAAAGCTGGCATTGAATTAAACTTTCCAAGTTTTACAATACTCACGCTAGCTCCTGTGTCGATAAGAAAGCATAGAGGTTTATTTGAATAGTTAGTATCAAGAAATATGTGGGGTAGAGATATTTTATATGTTTTGATTTCATGAATTGGGGTAATATACTCTTGTTTTTGGGTGGTATAAGGATTCGTTGGAATAGCAGTTCTTGACAGAATTTGTTGAGATTCGGTTTTTAAGACGTGGTTGCCTTCAGTTTGGGACTTACTATCACCCTGTTGCATGAATACACACGATTCAATTTGACTTTCAGTTTGAATCTCGCTACCCTGTCGATTAGCCGAAAATAATTGAGATGGACCTTCAGTTTCGGGCTGTATACCGGGTCGCATGGTCATATGAGATTGAAATTTAGGATGACCTTCAGTTTCGGGCTGTATACCGTGTCGCATGGTCATATGAGATTGAGATTTAGGATGACCTTCAGTTTCGGCTGTATACCGGGTCGCATGGTCATATGAGATTGAGAATGACCTTCAGTTTCGGGCTGTATACCGGGTCGCATGGTCATATGAGATTGAGATTTAGGATGACCTTCAGTTTCGGGCTGTATACCGGGTCGCATGGTCATATGAGATTGAGATTTAGGATGACCTTCAGTTTGGGCTGTATACGTCGCATGGTCATATGAGATTGAGATTTAGGATGACCTTCAGTTTCGGGCTGTATACCGGGTCGCATGGTCATATGAGATTGAGATTTAGGATGACCTTCAGTTTCGGGCTGTATACCGGGTCGCATGGTCATATGATATAGGAGATGTTTTTTAAAATTTCGTGTTATTGTGCCTAGAACACGGTCGGGCGCAGGGCGGCACGAAAACGACACCCGACTATTTAGTTTAAATCATCGTCGCGTTCTTTAGTATCTTCCCACGATTCATCGGATTGTGGCACGACATTGCTGAGTAAGGGAATTATTTTCTTTAGAGTTATTGTATTTGCGTCGATAGCACTGTGAAATATCATGGCCAGTCTTTTTACAATAACGACAAAAAGCATCAATAACTTGACTTGGCCTAGGATATTTTGGGATCCGAGGGTTAGAAAATGTTTGGGGCCCGATATTAGATGAAGTCGTAGCTTGATTTTGAGATCGTTTTTTATTCAAACACTCATTTTCTAAATGACCCGACTTGTTACAAAATTTACAATGTTTAGTTAATTTTGAGGAAATCTTAAAGGTGAAATTTTGGATTTTTTCCTCCTCGAGAGCGATGTTGATTGCGTCGTTTAAGTTTTTCGGATTTCTACACCGCACCATGTTACTGAGATTGGATTTTAAACCAAATGTAAATGTATGGAGAGCAAGGTCTTCAGTCATTGCGATTCTGCCAGATAAATCCTTTTTAGTTGTTTCAGAATTGTGTATTTCTGTCTGCATATCTGTGAGACAGGTCTCTAAGCGTAAAGCAAACTGTGAAACTGATTCTCGATCTTGTTGTCTACAAGATTGTAATTCGAAAAATAGGTGACTGTAATGTTTCCTTTCGCCGAAATTTTGGCGAAGGAATGACTGTAAAGAATCAAAGTCTTCGAAGACCTTGTTGGAACAAGCAATTTGAGCTTTGCCTCGCAGTTTGGATAATATATACTTTAACAGTAGTTTTTTCTGACTCTCAGAGGCTAAACCTAGAGAATTTTGACAATTAGTTAAAAATGCAGCCAAGGTTTCACGATCTCCATTATATGTATCAATAAAATCGCATAAAATTTTAATAGGATATTGCTCGCTCAGAGAAATTTCGGCCTTACTCATTTTGATCATAAATTTGACAGACGCAATAAAATTATAAATAAATTATGAGTTTGATAATAAAATGAAATTGTATAGAAATTGTATAGAACTTGAATAGAAATTGAATTAAGGTTGTTTCAAATAAAATAGAAGGATTTGCAATAACAAACGACAAAATGTTCGACTCACAATAGCACTGCGAGAAGGAGTGTGGACATCGCGGACTCCGAGGTAGGCTGTAACGTGGCACTTGCAGGTAATTCGCAGCAAAGGACGCACAGCAGTACGTCAGCAGGAACCAGGACACCAGCGGGAATACGATTGCAGCGGCTAGGTGAGTTGCCAGACACGTGTTGTAGTGGCAACGTGTACAATATCAGTACTGATGGCAATGGCACCAGGTGAACCAGGTAAGTACCTAGTTTGGCAGGTTGACAGCAGCAAGACCTGACCACAGGATAGCAGGTATCCGGTATCAGGTAAGAGGAAGTACTCGAACAGGTTCGACCACGTGGCGTTGTGGCGTGGCAGAGACACGTGGAGGCACGAACCGGTGGCAAACTAGCGGGTGGCAGGCTTACGTGTAAGACTTACTGTCGCAGCTCTCTAGCAATGGTACTTAGGGTTTTAAAGTTCGTGACTTACACACTCACGTGGGTATAAAGAGTTTATAAGATTTTGTATAGAGTTCACAGCTTCATAGGACGCACTCCGCGAAATTTATAGGGGATGTTAGCTAACTATTGCCTTGTATCCCACTTCTGACACCACTGTTACGGAGTGGTTTTAGAGTATTTAAAGGAAACTTGATTTATTCACTTAAAAGATATTAAATGTCCAAAATACAGAATAGATAACTATCCACAATGACGTTCAAATCCACACTAACTGCAAAGCATTCCACAGGAAAAAACCCGACATAGTAAGAATGCCAACTCAGGTACACGTTGTGAACAAACGTGAAAGGATAGCGTTGTCATCGTTATTGTTTTATATGCTTATTATGGAATTCTGATATAACGCTGTCGGCAGCGGTAAGTCATCTCTTGGAGGAGTGGCTTGAGAGACGCTACGGCGTCCTCACCTACCTGAGCTCAACATAAAACTATGCCTGGCTTTATGCCTCAACCCTTACAATGCCACGTACCTGAGACGCTATTGCAGGTTATTTGACTTTCACTAATTTAAACTTAGCAGTTACTGTTAAATATAAACTACAAGTGAATTACGATCGGACCGATGACCCTCAGTATATTATATTTGGGTCAATGTTCACTTGTTTCCCAAAATATTTGCAAGGAAGGGACCGGGTGGACCAAATATGTATTATCAAGGTGACCTTGGAAGATATATTATGTGTGTTGCGTTAGTAAACCTTCCCAAGTTCGATTAATATCCTTGTTATTTTGGCAAGTCATACTCAAAATAGTTTTGGACCCGAAATAGAATAATGTTTTTTGGAAAACAAACATATTTGGAAAATAAACATGCTTCGGCACGAATGGGCCGGCTCGACCGGAGTGATACCACGGCCTCACAGAAAACCGACGTTAAACAACGCTTGCGTTATGTTTCATCGTGTGAGTGAGGTTACCGGAGGCCCAATTATCCCCCTCCCTAGTCTCCCGAATCCCTGAATCCTCTAGAGGTACAATCCTCAAATTCCCAATTCCCAATAGGCCGGTAATGCACATGTAACGCTTTAGTGTTTCTGGCGCATGGGCGGCGCCGATTTCTTACCATCAAGTGATCCGTCAACGCGTTTACCAGCTTATACTATAAAAAAATTGCTTAGTTGTAGATTAGTCTACAACTTAGCAGAAATCGGTGTAAAACAAATAATCTATATTTTGCTGTGAATGTGAGGTCACCGGATGCCCAGCTCTGGAAAGCCGGTGACGCCGCCCCGTTTAGATTTCTCTATCATCAATAATGTACATGGGTGATGCTCATCATTCACTCTCAGGCCAATCCGTAACCTTGTTTGCCCCCAAGACATAAAACAACGGGGAAACATATTTTTAACCGACTTCAAAAAAGAGGTTTCCAGTTTGACCTCATCATCATAAAGTTGTTACATTAGACATAAAGTAGTATAAAGTATTATTAGAATAGTATTTGCAGCGAATTATCTTCACGTCTTCACGCCCAGCGTCTAAATAGTCAAACTATGAATATTAAATTTTATTTAAATATAATGCAAAATATTTTCACCCACACGTATGTAAATACATTCACATATTGTACTGAATTCAGAAAATAAATGTCATTACACAAATTTTCGTGACCTCCGTCTGCTATTGGAAATTTAATGTGAGGAGTTACGAGATCTTAGACTTTTATACAATAAGCTTAGAGTCGTAAATGGAATTTTAAATCATATTGTTGTAATTTGATGTTTCTTAGACATGTGCATAAAAAATTGCTTCAAAAATTTTCGGTTACGTGACATTATTGTTTAGAAATTTGTGAATTAAATGCGGTGAGATTGTACTGCAATAAATTGGTACTTGGTAGAATGCACCATGTACTTATGTCCGGTATATGGTAATAGGTTTGCCTCTTGTTACTCGAGGGTTATAAAATAACAAGCTAAAAGTCATTTCATTACATAATAAATACTTTGGAAGGGAAGAGAAGCGCTGGGCGAAGTAAAAAGTCGTGGCTTTGTATTATCCGGGAGCACATCAGGTATCAGCTCTGTGGAACAACTTTTCCGGGTGGCCAATGATAAGAACTGATTCAAAAAGCTGACGGCCAACCTTCAGGAATCCAGTGGCACCATAGGACGAAGAAGAAGAATAAATAACTCTGGTTTTCTGCTTTTTTCTTCACTACCATAACTTTATTAAGTCAGAAACAAGTACCTGTTAAAATAAGCTCGTTATTCCATAAAATGTGATGAAACAATACCAAAACTGCGGCAAAAACCACAACAGAAAAGCCGCATCGTCACCTCCATCAAAGTCATTAACTGCAATAATTAAAATTCAATAATGTTGCGGACGAACAAACGGTAATTAGCTCCAACCCATAACATTAAATAAGAAAATAACAATTGTAAATCACAAATAATGCATTGAAAATTCAAATGAATATAATTTTCCCGTATTTCGTTACATAAATTAAGCGCTTCAGCGAACAATATTGGCAAATAGCCAGGGTAGGGTCACCCCCCATTGGCTCTTATCCGTTCACTGTATGGAAAGAGTAGGCTTGTTCTGTTCACAATATGCCAAAGTAATTAAAGTGTATTACAAAAAGATGAAATATATTTATTTTTCGAATTAATTTTGAATCTCATGAGTGAAATGCTTCTTTGTAATATGTACCTAATTATATCGTTATTTTTGTAGCTACTATGTGGCTGATGGAGTGGTGCTTTTAATTTGTAAAACTTGTATTATTGTCTGAATCGGTCAAAAAACCGGGATAAAAAAGGGCCTCGTCATAAAATTAAAGAGATTAATTAATCGTAATTTTACGTAACTAACTTTTGCTCGCGACTTTGTTTGCGAATTAATAACGTCAGGCAGAATTTAGATTTTTTGACTAGTCCCCTTTTCCAAATCAAATTTCATCAAGTTAATACTTTACTTTCTTTATTGTGAGATTGTAAAAGATTACGTGGTTCAAAATATATAGATTAAAAGTAATTTGTGAGTTCGAGTGTATTTTTATCAATATTTGCATTATAATTGAGTATGTATGCAAATTATTGTGTCAAACAAATATAGAAAAACAATGAATAAACACGCAAACGTACGAGGCATATTAACTTTGAACGTTTATGATTTTGTTATTTATGTTTATGCTAATATTATTAGTGTCATTAAATATTTTATTCGTAGTAATAACTGTAGCAAATTACTTTTAATATTACTGTTCTTACTTGTAATAATGAAAAATAATATATATTCAAATACTAACGTTTTATACATGCACCCACTTTTCAACAGTTATATTTTTTAGCATTAAAATTCATTTTGCCAATTAAATCAACGTACTACCGTATAAAGTTCGTTGTTAAACCTTCCGTCGTTTTACAAACTTATTTTGTAACTTGCTGTTACCCGCGACTTCGTACGCCTTGAATATGATTCCTGTTTTATCCCATGGCAGCATTTGATCGGGATAAAGAGTATCCCATAATCTAAGCCCAATAGGGCTGATACCGATACGGGGCCGTGGAGAAGCTAACGGGTTACCGGAGCTTCGGCTCGAAGTGCATTAGTAGGAACGGGGTAGTTTTTAGTCAGTAAGAGACTGACAGTCCCTTCCGCCTCACCCAGGTGGGAGAAGCTACTCGATGTCAAAGTCAAAGTCAAAGTCAAAGTCAAAATCATTTATTTCAATTAGGCCAGAATGGCACTTTTGAACGATGATGATTTTCGCCCCTTAAAAAAATTACATGCCTGTATACCAAATTTCATCAAAATCCATTCAATAGTTTCAGCGTTATTGACGAACAAACATTCATACATCAAAATAAAGTAACTTTCACATTTTATAATATTAGTGTGACAAACTTTATTTATGTGTAAGATTAAATTGTTTTTTTTTATTGAATAAGCCGATAAATAAGCAGACGGATCACCTGATGGTTAGCAGTTGGCGCCTATGGACACCCAAAACACCAGAGCAAATTGTTGAAAATGTGTTACCGGAATTCGAGGGTTGTTGGGGATTCAGGGATGGGAAGATTGGGGTGGGGTACACACAACGCAAGTCTGGTTCCACATCGGTTTTCCGTAAGGCCGTGGTATCACTCCTGTCGAGCCAGCCCATGCGTATCGAAGCATGGCTCTTCCACACTTAAACGTACTTACTTGTAAGTTGATCCTGCACTCAAACAATTTGAAATTACTTCATGACCTCTAGACACAATTACAGAATGTCTGAAAATAATAATTATGAAAGTAAACAGCTGTTCAGTAAATTATTACTAAAATAATGTAATAATGTTATTAATAACTAGCTGTACCCGCAACTTTGTCTGCGTTTTCTAAAATAAACGTAGCCTATGTTACTCTTTATTATATTAGCTGCCTGTCAATAAAAGTCCCGTCGGAATCGGTTTAGCCATTTCAGAGATTAGCCAGTACAAACAGACAGACAGATAAAAATTGTAAACAGTGTTATTTTGGTATATGTATTGTATGTATAGTCATATACATGCATGAAGTAATAAGCTGTTATTTCAATATTACAAACAGACACTCTAATTTTTTTATCTGTATAGATTATAATGTTATTGTGAATCCTAATTTCGTTGCAATAGTTAGGTTATTTTGATCAATTTAATCATCATACATAATGTTATATTATAACATCTTCAGCTACCGATATCATTTCAAGAACGATACAGAGTCGAAGTATTTTAACTCGATTTTCAGAATTACTTTTAACAAATAAATAAGTAATACTTAAATTATGTAGTAATAATTATGTAATAATACGTTTCCATACTAATAATTAGTAGTATGAAAACGTATTTTTTTCGGCTATTTATATGAAATGACACCTATAAACTCAACTCATTGTAGAGTTTTAAAAAAGAAAAATAAAATATTTTATTATTCGCATTACTTTCTATTGCAGCATAATAATTTGCCTAAAACATAAAATAAATACTTTTCACGAAATAAGAACAAAATTGAATTCATTTAAACGATAGTTAGGCATAAAACGAATGGCAACTGCTTCATGAAATTTTTGCCGATATTAGTGGGTAACTGGTTGGCGCTATCAAACTCTTTGAGTTAGCACAAACTTCAAATAAACCGAGTTTCCTTAATTTTGCAACCATTTAGTGTGATTTTATGGTCCAGAGATGGTATCTTACTGTAATTGCAACTATAAAAGAAGAAATGAAATTTAATAGTAACTAGATAATAAAAAATTACAGTTTTTTTCTAAGGAATTGATGATTCTTAATTATATAATAATAACACATAACATAACATCACGCCTTTTATCCCCGAAGGCGTAGGCAGAGGTGTACAATACTGCACTTAATGCCACTGTACAATGTAACACCCACTTTTCACTATTTATGTTATGAGTCCCACGTAATAGGGGGTGAGCCTATTGGCGTATACCGGGCACATTTCCAGACTCTGTGCTACTACTGAGATTTAAAAAAAAACCATAAAATTTGCCCGACCCGGGAATCGAACCCGAGATCCCTTGCCCGGCAGTCGCACTTGCGACCACTTGGCAGGGCACCGAGGCAGTCGTATATGATAATATATTGCTTTATATGTTCTGATGTTGCGTGTGTTTATGATAGCAAATAGGGTTTGTTTTGATTGTCCGTTTTGTCTTCTATCATCAACATTACATGACTGTTCACTTGTCCCCATGAGACGGTTTGTTGAATTATTCCAACTTCACAGGCGGATTGAAGATTATAGGCCGTAGCTATACTTTCTAACCTGTGATTATGTTTGGAATAGGAGATTTTTATTAATAAGACTAAAATAATCTATATGTATAAATAACTATTTGTAGAGGTATATTTGAGTGACTTCATCTTTAATCTGATTTAGAACACAGTTAATTTCAATTAGTACTATGACAAGGATGGGTTTGACAAGGTTGGGTTTTTCAGGAATCTGTTTCACATTGTACAAAAAAATATCTAGCTGTCGTGTCGGTCGTGTCTGTCATGTCGATCGTGTCGGTCGTGGTTGTCGTATCAATCGTGTCTGTCGTGTCAATCGTGTCCGTCTTTTCGATTGTCTGTCGTGTCGATCGTGTCTGTCTTGTCGATCGTGTCTGTTGGGTCGAACGTGTCTCTCGTGTCGGTCGTATTTGTCGTGTATGTCGTATCAGTCGTATTAGTCGTGTCGGTCGTATTTGTCGTATCGGTCGTATTTGTCGTGTCGGTTGTATTTACCGTGTTTGTCGTCTCGGTCGTATTGTCGTGCCCATCGTGTCGGTCGTATTTGTCGTGTCAGTTGTATTTGTCGTGTCCGTCGTGTTTGTCGTGTCGGTCGTATTTGTCGTATCGGTGGTATTTGTCGTGTCGGTCGTGTTTGTAGTGTCGGTCATATTTGTCGTGTCTGTCGTGTCGGTTGTATTGTCGTGCCTATTGTATTGGTCGTGTTTGTCGTGTCGGTCGTGTTTGTCGTGTCTGACGTGTCGGTCATATTTGTCGTGCCCATTGTATCGGTCGTGTCTGTCGTGTCGGTCGTATTGTCGTGCCCATCGTATCGGTCGCATTTGTCGTGTCGGTCGTATTTGTCGTATCGGTCGTGTTTATCGTGTCGGACGTATTTGTCGTGTCGGTCGTATTTGTCGTGTCGGTCGTATTTGTCGTGTTTGTCGTGTCTGTCGTGTCGGTCGTATTTGTCGTATCGGTCGTGCCCATCGTATCGGTCGTGTTTGTCGTGTCGGTCGTATTTGTGATGTCCGTCGTGTTTGTCGTGTCGGTCGTATTTGTTGTGTCAGTCGTATTTGTCGTGTCTATCGTGTGGGTCGTATTTGTCGTATCGGTCGCATTTGTCGTGTCGGTCGTATTTGTCGTATCGGTCGTGTTTATCGTGTCGGACGTATTTGTCGTGTCGGTCGTATTTGTCGTGTCGGTCGTATTTGTCGTGTTTGTCGTGTCTGTCATGTCGGTCGTATTTGTGATGTCCGTCGTGTTTGTCGTGTCGGTCGTATTTGTTGTGTCAGTCGTATTTGTCGTGTCTATCGTGTGGGACGTATTTGTCGTATCGGTCGTGTTTGTCGTGTCGGTCGTGTCGATCGTATTTGTCGTGTTTGTCGTGTATAAGTAGTTTTTTTGGTACTTTTCACACATCGGAATACATTATCGAAATTTTCACATGCTACCCTGTTTTTCTCCTCTGTCCTATGTTCATCAGGCACAATGTAAAAATCCAACGGTTAAAGAATTTTTCAAATGGGTTTGGTTGTTTCTAAACCTATTTATTCAATTCAAACAAACAATAAAAAAAATCAAATCTTTCTTCTTTATAATATTAAGTGTATAATTTATTTTTATGTTCAGTTATTATTTAATCAAATCGTATAGATTTTGGTTTCCATTTTCAGTCAAAAAATAGTATAGTGTTGAGCCTCTTACGATTAACGCTTTTACCGATATGATTTATTTTAAAACTATTATGATTAATTTTACAAGAGGAAAGTTGTCAGCTTGTGACACTGAACTGCAAGTAAAATAAAACACTTATTAACTATATTACGTGGATACATTAACTGAGTTCCCTTTGAGGGAGTTTGCCACCCCTGTCTTCTCAAACCTCTAACTATATTAGCCACAAACTAAAACCTAGATATTATTTGACAGTAGTCCAATCTAAATGCACATTGCTACTTATCCTTTAATTTCGTACTTTCGCTTTAAATTCCGCTCAAACTGACAAGAGCAGCGGAGCACGAAATAAGAAAACCGCAGTCGCGAACGACAATTTAAACGTTCTCAACAATATTGTGATTGTATTTTTAATATTCAAATAAAAGACAAGATTACTTTTATACTAGAGAACTGAACTTTTGCATAATTCAAGAAGCAAGTCTGGCTCGGCTTGCGATAACAGGCGATACGTATTTACGAGGAAATGGCGTTTGAAGTCTTCCACAAATGCGGCCATTCCTCGCTTATCTTAGCTTTTGCTTAGTTTGCAAGTGGCTGTCTTAGGTCTCACAACCAACTGTTAAGCTCTGGCCAGTACATTAGTTGCATCGCTTTGTGTGTCTGCTTTCTAGTATTCTATTTTCTTATCAGTTTATATATGTTTGCAAGGACTTATAATTATGACGTGCTGTACCTCTGCACGTATATAATACTTATTTCAAAATTTGCAATCTATTATTATTTCTGATACTTGAAACACTTAAAGGTATTTTGTCTGATGAAATTTTTTTAAGTAAATCATGTTAGCTCACTAGTATCTATTTACTTAATCAATTTCGTTTGTACCTACCTATGTAGACCTGAATTGAGAACGTCTGGATTCGTGTGTTTATCTTGAACAGCCTTTTGAACAATCATACACAATGGAACAGACTTGTCCTAACCTTCACGCCAGTGTAGATCTTCATTTAGATAAGCACGTCTGAAGGCACTAAAGGATCTAGTGAACAATAGCAACCAAAATGAGCATTTAGGTAGGCCGCGTAAACATTGAAACTGGTAGACTGAAACAGACAGACAGATAAAAGTCACTTAAGAGATGAAGTAACCTTTATAGTTTTCGCTTGGCGTATTTTGTCTTTAACGTTTAAGTATTTCTTTGTTTAAAGGATAACGCCTATAATTATCTCAAGGATATTTTTTAAGTAAAACATTATACATTTTTCTCGGATATTTTTCTTGTTAACAGCTTAGTTTAATGGGATTTTAATGAAATTTGAAACAGAAACTAAAAATAATAATGATATAGGTGTCTAGACAATTCCCAAAGGTTCTAGAGTGCAGTTTTAACTTCGAAAATTGATGTTTGTACTACGTCACACTTTAGTAGGTGATATTTTAAAAACTTACATGAGTTTACTTTATTTTCATTAGTGTTATCAATATCTGTGACTGCCTGACAGATGCACGAAGACTTATTCTTTTAAGAATTAGCATAACTATAAGACTTATTGCTTATAGCGGATTGGATATTATTTACAAGGTTTCCTGTCACTGTATAAAATTGTGTACAATTAGCCGAGTGGTCGCAAGTGCGACTCGGTGGCAAGGGGTTTTGAGTTCGATTCCCGGATCGGGCAAAGTATTACTGGGTGTTTTAAAAATTCTCAGTAGTAGCATGGAGTATGCCCGATATATGACAATAGGCTCACTACCTATTACATGGTACTCCAGAACATAAATAGTGAAAAGTGGGTATTACTTTGCACAGTGGCATAACATGCACTTCTGCCTACCCCTTGGGAGTTAAAAAACGTGATGTATGTTATGTTATAAAATTGTAGGAAAGTACAGTAGCCAGTAAATGAACCTACTTCAATATGTCAAATTTATTCTTTAAACGACTTTATGTCAATAGAATAAAGTTGAAGATGTAATAGACAAATTAACAGAAATAGATAGGTTGCCTCACTACTAGTCACCTTATATAATAATGATATAACTTCAAAAATCTCATTCGTACTTACGATATTTCATAATCGCACCTCAAGCTCCAGGCAACCACAGCCAGTAAAGGGAGGAAGACGAGGAGTTATCCACACTTTACTAACTAAATATCTTTAATGCTTCTCGTTCCGAACTGCTATCGCCGAACTCACTCATTTCTCGTTTAGCCCTAAAATAAACCTTATTGCCTTCGAGATTTAGAGTAATCTCAGCGGTTAAATTGTCATTATCAATGAAATTTTCATAACAAACAATGGTAAATGGCTTTATAGATACCAAAGCCAGTTAAACGTCATTTTTGAAGCGTGTTTCGATTATCTTTATGGATAATGTGTTAATAGAGTATTCTCGTCTCGTATCGCCATGAATGGAATGGGGTAGCAATACCGTGATAAAATGTTCGTGAGTCGATAGCGGCCCCATTGGATCCGGAGATGCGTTGGAAATATGGACTTCTTTTATACCGTCTGCGCCGATAAATATTATCAAGTCATTTCATGTTAATGCTTTTATTATTGTAAATATTAATTGTATCAAAGATTTGGCTGGGAGATTACTTTTGTTTCGCTTTTCTCCGAAAATTAAAGATAATATTGGTAGTAACTTTGTAAAAGACATAATCAAATGTGTTGTTAATGATACAAAATAATGCTAAGGAGTAAATGTGCTAATAGAATACTTCTGCCTATAGAGACCAATGCTTCTGTAATGACACATACTGTAAAAAAAAACGTTGCCCCACACTAGGATTTTCTCCTGTGTCGTGGGTGCGTTTACAAACATACAAGTTCACATACACATGACACCTAGACCCGAAACAACAATTTGTGGATCACACAAAGTGTTGTTCCGTGCGGGAATCGAACCCGTGACACGTTGCACGGCAGCCGGTTACCCAGCCACCGCACCAACCGTGCGTGCAGATAATACAAAATTAATGATACAAAAAATTGCTACGGAGTAAATGTGCTAATAGAATACTTCTGCCTATAGAGAACAATGCTTCTGTAATGACATAATATTTATTTCTGTACATAAACCATAAAATATCACATACTTACCCGTCAATATTTTATAATCAATTTAAATAAGGTTTGTGATGAACCGCGACCTGTTTACCAACATTCCCTTTAAAGATAAAACCGATTAAATCCAATATAATAGTTAAAACTAAAAGTAGAAACAAAACAGAAATATGCAATTAATTAAGCACTATAAAATCCCCGCTATTCAATCAGGGAATTGCTGAGGACATTGCCTTTATAAGGGAGCATAAAGGTTTTATTGATACTCCTATTTGTGAGTCAGATTTGTTGATGCCGAGTGAGTGAGGAATGCGACTGATTAAAAATGTTTCACTAATTAATTGTGATGGAATTTGTGAAGTACCTCTAGATGTGTATAGTGAAGTAGATAGATGTAGCAAATAGCGTAAGTTCGATATTGTAAACAAATCTACATATTGCATTTAGGTAGGTATATTGTTTCAGTAGTAATTAAAAAACGATTTGTGTTGTGAATATTTTTTTTTACATATATTTGATGGGGAGACGTTTGACCACTATCTCGCCTGGTGGTAAGCGATGATGCGGTCTACGTTGGAGCACGTCGTCCCATAAGCAACCTATTCACTCGGGCCTTGAAGACTCCCAGGTTATACCTTCAGGAAATACAGACTCTGGCAAAGAATTCCACTCTTTAGCAGTACGCACAAGGAAGCTTGAAGCAAAGCGCTTCGTGCGTGTGGGCGGAACATCTACCTAATATGAATATGAAGCTAATGTAAAATATTTGGAGTAACAGACGATAAAACATATTTTGCTTATTGGTACTAAAACCTGTCATAGTTTGTAAGGTTTTCTTATTCTTATTGTTTGTTTTATTTAAGGACTGTTCTGTTCTGTTTAGTTTAGTTTTGTTTTTTTTTATAATTATTTGAAATGTATAGCGCCTTTGTTATATGAAATAAATAAATAATAATTATTACAATTTAGTCTTAAATTATTTGAATCGAAAACGTTTCAATTGGTTGCTAAATCTACTAATAAAATACAAGTTGGTGAAATAACTCAAAAAGAAGTAAGAGACAGCACATTTCTGAAAGAACGTAAGTAATCGATGATACCTATAAGTTCTGGAATGGAATCTTCGATTGGAAGACGCCTCCTCAGGCGAACTAAGAACTAGTAGTCTAGAAATGCAAGACTATAAAGAAGGTCAATTTTCTATAACGAGTATAATGTTTGAAAGCACAGATTATATCTGTGGGAGGGGCAGTTGTGGCTTCACCGGATTTGCATACATTTTTGACTCCACACCATATTTCCTTCTTTAATATATCTGTGTTAAAAAGTTAATAAAAGTGTAGGTATGTTTGGTCTTATTTAGTCCTTTTACATGTTTGTTAAAAAAATATGATTACAAAGTTCGTCTGTTATATTCATCTTCTTTATATTCTTATCCAATCATTCATATTTTCCTATATATTGAATATGCTATATATTGAATATATAGTAATATATTGACCGAGTGGTCGCAAATGCGACTGCCGGGCAAGGGGTCTCGGGTTCGATGCCCGGGTCGGGCAAAGTATTACGGGGGTTTTAAAAAAAATCTCAGTAGTAGCACGGAGTCTAGAATTGTGCCCGGTATATGGCTCACTCCTTATTACATGGGACTGATAACACAAATAGTGAAATGTGGGTGTTACATTGTACAGTGGCATTAAGTGCTGTAATGTACACCTCTGCCTACCACTTTGGGGATAAAAGGCGTGATGTTATGTTTTGTTATGAAATCATGGCAGTCCAGTCCTCTATTATTGCCATAACATACTCTCCACCATATAAAAACAAAAGCCCACACATTTCATTCTAAAATGACCATCAGAGCAGATAAACCTTAATCAAATGAATGAGCTCATTCAAATTCACAGCTCTCCAACCACGTCAAGTTCCCACTGTGGCAATAAAAACATCTATCATTTTGATTCATAAAAACATTCGAAGCACATCTGAACCTTCCTGTAACATGGATTAGTATTCGTTGCTCGTATTTATTCGCCAAGATATGGGCCTTTCCGTCATGGTAATGACGTGGGACGTGACGTCATAGAATAAAATACTTCTGTTTTAGACATCACTGTGAGTTACCGCATTTGATATAGTTAGCGTTGTTTGTCATGTGTTGGGGAACCAAGCTGTGAAACAATGTTAGATTTTTGCATTACGTAGGTAAATAGAAGTGGGAATTCGTTAGAGGTAGTTTTTTGATATTTTTGTAGTGGCAGCTGGTATAACTAAGCCCTTATTTGCAGGTGGTAGAATAATATGATAGCTGTGTGGTAAACTGGACGACCTGATCAAGGTCGCAGGGAGCTGCTGGATACAGGTCGCTTCCAACCGGCCTATCTGGAAGTCATTGGGGACGCCTATGTTCAGCAGTGGACGTCCTGTGGCTGATATGATGATGATGATGATGACACTGGACTCCACGAACGGTCTAATCTAACAAAAGGTTATTCTAATCTAATTTGATATTCGGATTTGTCTATTAGGAATGCCGTATATTGGCTTGAGGTCTAATCACATTATGCTAATACATAAAGTTTAAAATTAAATAAATATTTTACTTTTCTGACTTGATCATGATTTTATTTCATTTTCTCGCAATTTCATGAAGTCAGTCACATTCACATTGTAAGTGGCAGCAGTCTACTAATGACAATATAAAGTCTTTCATAGTGCGAACATTGCAGTATTATTTGGCACGGTCCCAATGTTAGGAAGTGAGTTTTAATAAAATCTGCGTTGCACGGTGTTTTAGTCGGCTAAAGATAGACTTAGTTAGGGTTGAAATAATAGTAGAATATTATTAAAAAGAATATAATAATGTGTGTTAGTTTCAGTAGTAATTTAAATAGAGACGGATTTAGTAAAGATACCTATACTGACAGTTCTGTTTTTAAGTGTGGGAGACCCATGCTTCGGCACGAATGGGCCGGCTCGATCGGAGTGATACCACGGCCTTACAGTAAACTAACGTGAAACTACGCACGAAGGCCCAATTACCTCCTCTCAATCCCTGAATCGTCAACAATCCTCAAATTCATAATCCCTAAAAGGCCGGTAATGCACTTGTAACGCCTCTGGTATTTCAGTTGTCCAAGGGCGACGCCGATTGCTTACCATAAGGTGATCCGTCTGCTCGTTTAGGGCTTATCCCATAAAAAAACGTTTTTGCAATAGTTAGGTATCAGTCCCATACTAAAAAAAAACTCCATCATTAACATCAGAATGTGACGTCATTGCTGAACATATAGCCGTCCCCCAACTTCTTCTAAGTTGGACATCGGTAGCAAGTTCCTTACATCCAGCGGCTCCTTGAAAATTTCTTTACCAGTGATTTACCTATTAATAATAATATAATAGAAGTATAAACTTCTAGTGTGTTTTATGTCGCCCGTTTCTTATGCACGAGGGTTCGAAACCTACCAACGGCAAGTACCAATGTGACTTTTCCGAGTTGTACTTTCTTAGATTATGTAGACACCACTGATAAACTTTTAAGGAAAGTATCGTGAGGAAACCGAAGTTTATAATTAAAGTTAAGTTTGAAATCACCAACCCGTATGGAACGAGCACAACGATTATGCTCAAACCTTTTTCGTGTTAGAAGAGGCGTTTGGTCAGCTGATGTTAAGTTTAAAATTACCAATGTACATGGATCAAGTGTAGCGATTAATGATCAAACCTTCTTCGTGTGAGAACAGGCCTTTGGACAGCAGTGGCCACTTATAAGCTGTTGATTGATTTGATTGATGTCGGTTAAATGATAGTATAATAATAATAATAATAATAATAAAAGCCTTTATTAACAATCTTAGAGTTACATTTATCTTAATTTTACAACTCAACTATGTATTACTAATAAACGTTTTCAAATGCAACTTATAATAAATTTTAATGTGTTTGTGTTAGACACCGGTTACGTGATTGTCTTGCCCTTTGGCATAGGCCTCCCCAAGTCCTCTCCATAATTCTCTATCTCTTGCTGTCCTCATCCAACATGGCCCCGCAACCGCCTTGATATCATCTTCCCATCTTCGACACTGTCTGCCTTTCCTTCTATTTCTGTATCTGGGACACCATTCTGTCACTTCTTTCGTCCACTTTTCTATTCTACTTCTAGTAAGGTGTCCTGCCCATTTCCATTTGAGTTGCTTTATTTGGTGTGTGATATCGATAATCTTGGTCTGTTTTCTGATTGTTTTCAGTCTTATTCTATCTTTTGTTTTTAAGTTTAGTATGCTTCTCTCCATTTTGTGTTGGCAAATTTCCAGTGATTTGATGTTTTTCTTTGTACAGCTCCATGTCTGACATCCGTAGGTCATACTTGGTAGAATACATGTATTAAATATTTTCTTCTTTCCTTCGATAGGTATATCATTATTTTTCATTATGTCTTTCAGTGTCCAATATCTCTTCCATCCCAAGTTTATCCTATTTTGCACTTCCTTTGTTGTTATATCTTTAGGAGATATTATTTGGCCTAAGTATGTATATTCGTTTACGTATTCTAATTCAGCTGCATTTTTAGGTTTGATAGGGGTTTTTACACAATTTGTCATTAATTTTTTTTACTGGTGTTTATTGTTAGTCCTACCTTTTCGCTTTCCTGTATAAGTTGTTCAATCATGATCTGGAGGGTTTCTGAATTATCACCTATCAGTAAAGATCGTCTGCGAATCTGAGATGGTTCAATAAAACTCCATTCACATTTATACCATATTCTTTCCAATCCATTTGTCTAAATATATGTTCTAGGGTCGCTAGAAACAGTTTCGGTGACAAGGGATCACCTTGCCTAACCCCTTTCCCAATGGGGAAGTATTCTCCCGCTTTTCTGTTCTTACTTTAGCTTTCATATTTCTGTATATGTTCTTTATAATGTTAATGTATTTTTCGTGAACCCGTTGTGCGTTAAGAGCTTCCCATATTTTTTGATGTTTCAACGAATCGAATGCCTTATTGTAATCTATAAATGCTAGGTAGTAGTTTATTCTATATTCATTGCATTTCTGAATCATTTGTTTGATGGTATGGATGTGGTCGATGGTTGAGAAACCACTCCGGAACCCTGCCTGTTCTTTTGGCTGATTTTCGTCTATAGTTTTCGTTATTCGGTCTAGAATTATTTTTGAAAAAATTTTGTATACGTTGGACATTAATGAAATTGGCCTGTAGTTCGATATGTCGTCTGTTCTTCCTTTCTTGTGGAGCAAAATATTGTAGATGTTGTCCACTGGAGAGGTATTATTCGGTACTTAAAATTTGGTTAAAAAGGTCTGTCAGTGTGTCGAGGATCGTGTCCAATGTTCCTATTAAAAGTTCGTTTGAGATGTTATCTTCGCCGGGTGCTTTTCTCTTTTTTGTGATTTGATAGCTTTACGCACTTCATCTGTTAATATGTCCGGAACTATTTCTTCATCGCTACTGGTGACACTGTTTTCACCTGTCATTGGTGTACTTGGTTGATCATGATAAAGATCTCGGTAAAAATCAGTCGCTGTATTTAATATTTCGGTTCTTATAGATTTTAGTTTTTGGGTTTTATGATGCGTCACATTGGTGATCCAGTTTCTATGTTCTTCAAGTTCTTTCCACGCACTTTTAATTCCCCCTACTTTTGTTATATGGAGTCGCATTACATTTGTTTTTGTGTGTTTCTGTATTTTTTTATTGCATTGCTGATTAATTTACTTATTTTAGTTATATTTTGTCTATTGTACTTTCTGTTCTCAAATAGAAGTGTTCTTTGTTTAATTAATTTTCTTGCTTCGGACCCTATCCTATCTTTGAGTGGTTTGACTTTTTCTAGTATTTTATTAATTCCTTTCATTTCTTCCTCTAACATATTATATTTTTCTTGGATTGTTTTTAGTTGGTCTATTGGCTTTAATTTAGCTTTTAAGAGTTCTAAAATATGGTTTGGTAGTGGTATTGTGATTGGTTGTTTAGTTTTTGTATCCATTTTCTAGAATTTCTTATTTCGTTTATGTATAATTCACCTTAAGTAGTCTGTGTCAGTAAAAAAGTTGAATTTGTTAAGGACTTCTACGTTTGAGAAAGTTTTGGTTTTTTGTTAATATAAAATCTATTTCATTTCTTACTTGGCCGTTGGGAGATTCCCATGTCCATTTTCTTTTAGGTTTTTTATTGTAAAAAGTGTTCATAATACGTAGGTTATGTTCTATCGCGTAGTTTATCATTCTTTGTCCGTTTTTGTTACGCTTGCCTGTTGTATAAGGACCCAGTATTTTTTTTCATTCTTCTAGTTGACCAATCTGACTATTAAAGTCTCCCATTACAATAATGGTTTTGTTCAAAGTTTCCATTGTTTCATTTAGGTTTTTGTAAAAGTTATTTTTAATTTCCTTATTCGCAACTTCAGTAGGAGCATATACTTGAACTATCGATGATGGGTGTTTGTGATTGGGAAATAAAATGTTTAGGACAGCAATCCTATCTGAAACTCCTTTAAATTCTATAATGTTGTTTTTAACCGACTTCAAAAAAGGAGGAGGTTATACGTTCGGCCGGTATGTTGCTTTTTTTTAAATATTTTTTTACTATGAAGCCCACTCCGTATATTCCTGGTATTTCATTTTTATAGTACATTATGTATTCTTTGTGTTCCTCTATATTTTCTTTCGACCTCCGTACATCAGATATACCAAGAATATCCCACTTAATGTTATTTAATGCGTGTTCAAGTTCTATTAGAGTTTCATCTGATTTTAACGATCTTGTGTTCAATGTTGCTATGTGGAGTTTCTTTTTCTTAATGTTTATAGCTGTTTTATTTTCCATTTCTGGTATTACTTTTTGGGGGGGTCGGTCTTTAACCCCGCGGTGACCAACCGTATTGGGGATTTTCTTGAGTTTTCCTTTATTCTTGCCTATGTAGGTTATCGTTTTAATTTCGTTTCCGGTGTCTGTTATTTCCTATGCATTATGTTGTTGGGGTAGTTTTGCGGTGGAAGATACAGATCTTGCCCTCATATACTCAAATGCATTTGTTTTGTGCAGTTTAGGGGGTGCGCTGACGTTATTCGAGCCACCTGAGGGTGAATACATATTTGCATTGTTAGGTGATATCGAGGCTTCCCTCTTTCTTTTTTCTGCATCGGTAGTACCACTCATTTATTCGCAACTGCTTATACAATACAAGTAAAGTGCTTAACTGTCTTCACTAAAATATCTTAAACAAAACTAAATTACTCAGTGAAAGATCTAATGACTGACGCTCAGAACGATCTTGATCTACTGAATGAGTGGTTTCAGTCAAATCTGTTAACTATCAATACTACAAAAACAAATTATTTAATTTTTGCTGCAAAAAATAGAAAAAAACAGATAAACCTTGAACTTAAAATAGACGGCCAAATACTCGAACGAAAATATAAAGAAAAATATCTTGGGCTAATCTTAGATAGTAACCTGACCTGGAAAGCACACATTGAAAAAATTAAACTTAAACTAGGCTCACTTTCAGGGGCACTGCGCAATATATCAAAATGTCTCCCGCAAAGAGTTAAATATCTAATTTACAATTCTTTAATTAAACCTCATATAGATTATCTCATTGAAATTTGGGGCACTGCATGCAAAACTAACGTAGATCAAATTCAACGAATTCAGAAACAGATTAATCAAAACCCTATTTAATTATAAATATCGGACACCTACTGAAAAATTATACCAGAACACAAGGTTAATGAATATAAAACAAACATATGTATACTACACATGTATTTTAATACGTAAAATATTAAATAAGGAAATCCATTCAAACTTAATTTTTTTAACAAAACAGCAAACACGTAAAATAAATCTTAGACGTGCGAGTTACTTAGTAACCCGTCCCCCTAGAACTAACTATGGAAAAAGAAGTCTGGAGTTCGAAGGTATTAAATTATACAATAGACTACCATCAATGATAAGGCAAGAAAAAAGTTATGTGCGGTTCAAAAAATTACTTAAAATTAATATAATTAATAACTACAAATTATGAATACTTGTAAGTATAATTAAAATATTGACTAGTGTTTACTCCTAATAACGTAAAAGGCAAATTCTAAATAGTTTAAATTAAATACCAAGTACAATAGTAAAATAAAACAAGTACATTAAGACGTATAAACTATGCCATCAATGCCACATCTAGTAAAAATAGTTCATGTATCAAGTCATTGATTAACTTATTGGTTTACCCACATTTACTTCATATTTTTGTTATAGTTTACTGGTCTGCCCGTGTTGCTTGATTCTGTTATTTGTGTATATTTATCACTTTACTCACATTTTTAAATAGTGAACATTTGTATTTGTTCTTTTGTATTGTTTTTGTTTATATTATTATGTACGTACTACTGTGCGCTCTAAATTGTTTACTTTTGTATGAAATATTGTTTCTCAGTAAGTGAATTATGTATATGATTCTTTATGAGAAATAAAGATATTCTAAAACTAAAATTAAGGTTGTCATAGCCGTCCGACTAAACTATTATTCTTCGAAAATGATAAATTGTTGAAACAAGACAAAATATATTATATTATTATTATACTGAGAACAAATTTTTATAACGAATTACTTTAAAAAAGAAAGACAGACAATCTCATTGAAACATTTGAGAAACGGTTTTTTTCTCTCGCTAATGTCTTTTCCAGAGATGAATTAACACTTTCAAGTTTTTTTTAATTAATTCGTTTTTTTTTTGGAATCTCCAAAGGTTTATTCTATAAATTAAGCTATTTTCTCAGTTAACAGAATAAATTTATTATGTGATATTGTTAAGCTTTCGTTTTAATTTATTAAATAGCTAGCTGTTGTCAGCGGTTTCTCTCGAAAAGAAAAGTAGTTTTTTGCTAATCTCTTATCTGATTGTTTTGTTTCGTTTTAACTATTGTTGTTGAGATAAACATAATGATATTACTGAGAGTATTTGATAGAATATAATTTGATGTGAATTGTGTAAATATTCTAAATTTTAATAATTAATATTTATATCACGTGTCGCGACAGCGACAATGGCTGTGTTGTTTATCTTAAATCCTAAATATTTTGAAGTGATACATTAAAAAATAAAACAATTAATATTTTTCATACATATGTTTTTATTAAAAAACTTAATTTTTATCACAATATTGCACACGTAATAATTAATATGTTCATTTCATGATACTTATGTGATAATTATACTATAAATATAATTTTATTACACTTAAATCAACAGTCAACAAAAGCACCGATATGTTCAAAATTTTCATAAAATATTTACGAAGTCTGTGACGCATTAAAACTGTATTATAAGCTTAGAAAACAATAAATGATTCATAAATTTAAATTAATAAAATGCAATCGATGCCTATTTTAATTTATATTTCATAATCTCAATACAATTTGCTATAACATTTCTATTTGATTTCTATTTATAAATTACTACCTATAGTTCAGTATAAACATATTTTCAACGTAATTCGTAATTCAATAAAAAGTATTTATTTAAATTTGTAAGCCATAGGCTAAGGACTCACGGCATGATCTTCTCCAGCCCGCCGCCATGGTGGAATGGAGGTGGTTGCGTTTATCCCCCGCAAACTTGGCGGTTGATTAACGCAAGACAGGTGGGCGGTTAAACAATTAGTTAATTTTCAGACCGGCCGTCCCATTGCGATCGCCCGCCAACTGACCGACCGCGGCGGCTATTTTTTTAAAGGGGGGAAATCATCGAATGAATGGCGGGAGCGCCTGGTTGAGGCGGGAGGGAGTGTCAGACTCTTACTGACTAAAAACCACCCCGTTCCTTCTCCCGCACGTCGAGCCGAGGCCCCGGTAACCCGTTAGGTTCTCCGCGACGACCGACTGCGGGAGCCGCAAATAATCGCACGCGACGTAAAAATTGCTTTGATATTTTACCTACATATCTGTATTTGACAAAAGCTGCGGGACCGCAACCGCGGCTGACGGGAGAAAATCACGCCGTCAGTCCTTAGCCATAATCTAATAAATTCTAATATTAGGCAGTTTAATCAATTCGTCACAGATGTCGTAATAAAATATAAAAATGACGCATTTACAACGAATAATGTGAACATTTATATTATCATTAACAATAGAGCACAGTAGTAATAACAGAACAGCTTTATGCACATAATTATTATTTTATTAATTACTTTTTTGATTAACTGACAAAACAATGTAAACATTAATGGCACTATATTAAGTAAAAACGCGGATTACTCACGTGAATATACTGAGAAAAGCTCTACTAGTTTCGAACCACAGAGGCGTTCTTCCTCATGAGCAGCGTGCGCGGTCGCGGCGACGTCGCGCTGCTCACTCTAGTACTAACTAGAAACTAGTAGAGCTTTTCTCAGTATATTCACGTGAGTAACCCGCGTTTTTACTTAATTTAGTATGTCTCACGATAGTTATTATAAAAATATTAATGGCACTAAGTTTTTATATCATAAAACAATATTTAAAACTTAACAAAATTAAGAAAAATAAACAATTTTGTAGCTAAACTTTATTGTTATTAATTAAAATTCCGTGTACTTGTTTTAATTTATACCCCCCTATTTATAAAATAATTTTATTAATTTATTTATTAATTACATCATTTTTTGCTAGATTCTATTCTAAGGTATACATACATAACAATATCGTCAGAAGTATAAGGTAGTATGATATGCAATGAGTTTAATGACTTTACAAAATTAATTTTATGAAATATAAATTAATATTATTTATGTGTATAAAAATGTAAGTAAAACTGCCTCGTTGGCTGAGTGGTGGTAATTGCGACTGCCGTTTTTAAAAAATCTTGCAGTAGCACGGAGTTTGGAGCTGTGCTCAGTATATGGGAATAGGCTCACCAACTGAGACTCATAACATAAATAGTGAAAAGTGGGTGTTACATTGCACAGTGGCATTAAGTGCCATAATGTACCTCTGCCTAACCCTTCGGGTGTAAAAGGCATGATTTACATATGATGTCATGTAAATAAAATACATCAAAGATTGTCGTGCACATAGTGAAGTAATTATAGCTATATTTACAAGTCTGTGCGATTACATGAGACTTGGCGCCTGTTACACCACCTTCATATCTATGAGTCTAGTGCAAAAGAGTATTTAAGCCATGTCGAACGTGAGTTAAGGATTAACCCGTCGAGCGTCCGCGTTCCTTATGCATTTCCTTATCCTTATGCATGCAAGAAAATGCATTTATTTGGCCATTGGCACACGAAAACAAGGATCACTACAATATAAATAAAACAAATACAGTCAAAATAAAAACAATACACTAATAACAGATTTTATAAAAGAGAAAGCAGCATGGAGCATTTTTTCTTATGATCCACCGGATGCTCATAAGGACGCTCGAGGGGTTAAAACAAAATAATCAGGAAAACAAGCTACATCTTTGAGGCCGCAGTTTTCTGCGGTCCCAAACCGCCGCGGTTGCGATTATCGCCTGTTATCTTGGCGGTTGACTATCGCAAGACGGGCGGGCGGTTAAACAATCAGTTGAGTTCCAGACCGGGCGGCCGTCCTATTGCGACAGCCCGGTCCGGACCGAAACCAGAGCGCGCGGGTGCAACCCACCGCGGCTGCGGTACCGCGGCCGCGCCTGGCGTGCAGCGGGAGCCGCAAACAACCGCAACCGCTGCGGGCGTGATTTTTTACATACATATGTGTACATTCTACTAAGGCAACCGCTGCGGGCGCGAGAAAAAATCGCGCAATGAATCCTTAGCCCTAAATTCCCTATAAACGCATATGGCGAATAGTTTAAACAAATTATGTTCTTTATTCAAAATCTGGTACATACTGGCTATCTAAATATTGTGTAACAGACGCTTAGAGAGATACAGATACAAAAGTACTTCTACAAAGTTTTATTAGTAAGATGGAAGTTGTACCAATTTCTTAGAATAAAACAGATTATAGTACTTCAAAGAATAATGTCTGTCAAACAACAAGAGTATTCTACTTTATACTTGTTTTTATTTCATTGATAGCAAGTTTTATAATGATTAAGATATTTTGTAAAAAAGTAAGTAAATAATTTTGCTTGTTAGTAATAGTGTCACAAGAGTCTGTCAAGAAGATTGAAATTGAAAGTATTATAAAATAAAAATGTTTTTTTTCTTGTCATTATAATAGGACCTTTGATGGGTGTAAGCAAAAATATTTTTTCCAATGTAATAGGGTAGTTTCCAGGGTTTCAAAATTTAAATGTAATTAGTCCGTCAATTAGATAATGAAAAAATATTTGACACGTATTTTTTACTTAATCGTATTAAGTTGCAATACTTAGATATAATGGCGCTAAGTTTAGTAGTGGGAGGTCGTTACGTCATAACGTGCTACAAAATGTGACGTCACACGATAATTCAAATATATATAGGTACCTATGTTGAAAGTATTTCATTTTGTGAGACAAGAAAAAATACGTGTCTAAAGTTTTAAATTAATGTACCAGACAGACATTAAAATAAAATTTAGGAAACCACTCTATTTACTGTAATCATATTAAAAAAACAATAACTGTATGATTGTATCGTTTTTCCTGATGTATGACGTGTAACTTGTCGTATTCCTCTTAAGAGGTGATAATACAACAAATTTCCTGCAAAATTTTATAAGAATTTACGTGCTATTTTAAAACGAATGATATTTCTACCAGTATAAGTATAGTATTTTTTATTTTTGTTTTTGTTTTTAATTGGGGAAAATCATCGAATGACAAGTATAAGTATTAATAAATGTTTATTGATATATTGATAAAACAACCAATAAAAACGTATACAACTTAAATCAAACCAATAATTATTTATTAATGTTTTTGTAGTTAATTCCAAAACCAAAAACCTCAGGGCTCATTTTGTAAGAAATTAGTTGTATTATCACCTCCCGACAGGAATACGTTGAGTTACAAGTCATCCTGTAGACTTGTTAAAATATATTTTACTTATTTACCCAAGTAAGTTACATGAGACTTGGCACCTGTAACTGTAAAGGTCGGTAGACGGCCACCCACATAAAGTTCTAGATGAAATTATGATCTAATCAACTTAAATATAAATATATATTCCATTTGGTAACTAAAAAATAACACTGATATGGTTTATTCCAAAACAGATCAAAACGTAGTATTTAAAACATTTTTGTTACATTTATTTGCCATAAAATAAATCTAAATAAATAATTATATTTTCAGCTTACTCACGTAATAATTTGACGAGGAACTCGACTAGTTTCAAGCCATGCTAGAGAACATAATAATTTATTTAGTATGTCTCACGAAAGTTACAAAATAAATCTATATTATTACAAATCTATTTCAAAATATGTATAAAATATTCATTTAAAATAATTACAAATCATAATATATAATAATGTATAATTACAAATCTATTTCAAAATATGTATAAAATATTCATTTAAAATCAATGGAAAAATTATAAATTATATTTTACGACACGATATCGATATGGTTCATCTATCACCTAAAACAAATGTACAGATCTTATAGGTAAGACTATTTTAATATTTTGTGAGCATAATAACAAAATTTTAGAAAAGTGATAGTGCTTTCAAGTGATATGAAGAGATTCTTTGTGATATGTAGTCATCTAGAGAAGTGAATAGAAAGACAGACAGTGTCCAAAAGATGCTAGAAGTATTGGTATATAACGAAAACATACTCCAAATACCATTGAAAAAAAACACGATACTAAAAAGTTTAATTCCATAAAAACTTCTTTTAGTAGAAATAATAATAAAGTTAGCATAACAATTTGGAAAACCAGCAGTTTCATCATATTGTGCTGTGTAAAATTATTTGATCTTTTAGTCTATAGCTAAAACTTGTACAACAAATTCATAAATATTAATGAAAACATTGAAGTAATTCAAGTATGAAATTGAATTTTCTTGGAACCATGAACTTATTAAAAGTCAAAGTAAAATAATTTCTGCTTCAATTCGGTTCAATCTTTGGAAACCGACTGCCTATTTATACATTATATAATAATATACTACAAGTTATATAATATATTATAACTGTATATTTATTTTATATAATTTTGTACAATGTATATACACTCACTAATGGTCCTTTTACCCAAAGATCCTTGGACGGTTAAAACTTCAGTTAAGGATCTCACACCAGGTCTGGATAAGCAAGAATTAATTTTTAGTATAATCCATAACAGTAACCCTTCATGTTGATTAAACTTTGGGGTTCTAAGGTTAGAACGAAATCGTAGGGGGTTTGGAAAAGGTATTCGATGGGTAAACTTAATAAAGCCACCATTTTGTTTGGGTTTTTAAATAGAATGGTACGTGTGTATTTGTGAATGTTGTTTCCAATTACTTTTTAACCGCCTTAATTAAAAGAGGAAACTTTCAGTTTTTTGTGGTCTTGGTTTTGAGTAAATCAAATCTACTAATGAAATTATTAATCTTTATAACCTCCTTCTTTGAATTTTCTAGTACACGAATTTTCGTTAGGTGCTATATATTCCATTCCATCGCCAACCTGTATATCCTCAAGCGGTCACCGGCGGCCGCTCTCCACTAACTACATTATAGACCTTATTTCCAATGTGTAGAGTCTACTTTTGTATCAACAAATTTAGGGAATGATTTTCAACAATTTTCAACAGGTTAAGAAAATATAATTACGATCCATGTGGAAAGATCGTAGGTGAAGTCTTGGATTATAACAAAATACAGATAAAATGCAAAAACCAAAGTCACATTATAAAACATTTCATCTTCAACAACAATACCGATAATTTAAAAATACTCATACATTTTGGAACATCGTTACGTAACGATAACCAAAGGTATATAAAGTATAGTGATCGATGTTGAACTCCGGTGAATATTTAAAAGTGTTTCAGACAAAAGGCGGTTGCCAACCGGAACGGGGGCGTTAATGGACCAGGACGTTCTTTTGGTCCCAGGCCGGCCCACGGCGTATCTCGTTAGACTACCTAACCTGTTTCATAATAAAAGAAAAAAATGCCAGCTTTTTGCCCGAGGCAGATACTCTGTATTACGAAAATTCATCCTGTATGAAGCATTAAGAGCCATTACACTCTTTTATAATGTTTGTCACTTTTTACCCTGTTTATGCGAAATGAACTAGCATTAGAATCTACCTTTGAGATAGCTTGTAAAATGCAACACTATTTTTCAGTACCTTTAGGTACTTTTTATAGTAGATGACTTTCTGTGACGCATTGCGTGTCTGTGTATTTCATAGTAATGAAATATTGACATGAGAAGCGCGACTACGGTTGTTTAATTTTTAACACGAATCCAACATCGATGTCTCTGACAATATCTGACAGAAAAAAAATAAAGGATTCATATCTAAAGATGGGTGCTGACAAGGGAATTTGTTCAGAATCGCGAAGGATAAGAAGTCCTTTAAGTGCATTTTCTCGTTAGTTTCAGCGCACTATATTTCCTTGTTCATTATTAGATGCAGTTGTAAGCAATCCTTCTATTATCTAAGAGTTATCCACCGAACAACTTCCAGAGATATTTACAGATAAGTGACGCAATTAGGACCCAAAGAACCACAAATATACGCCATATTTAAAGACCAATTCTTGCCATCCAGACCTTCAAATCGATTTCCCTGTATCGTCTAATTAGGTCACCTTATGTCTTCATATCGTGTGCCGAGCGCTACCAACAACGATGTTAGTAACAAACTCAAATAGCTTGTTGTTGTTTTTACACCACTCTGTAGTTCTGCCAGACTTGATCCTGTGAACAAAGCTCATGTTTAGAATTTTGCAATTCGCATTTATTAGTAATGTTTTTCGAAATATGTATGTATAAAATAATCCAATGTTATTTCCTAAGTATTTCATAAAATATTGTAAAATTAGGCGAAGTCAAAGTCAAAATCTTTTATTTCAATTAGACCAAGAAGGCACTTTTGAACGTCAAAACAAAATATTTAAATATTAAAAAAAAAATGACAGTATGTCGGTCAGTCATCTAGTGAAGCTATTTGCTCGTTCCAAAATGGAGAAGAACGAGCAAGAAACTCCATAAGTAACTCTTTTTCAATCTTGTTCACAATATAATTCTTGGTTACATTGTTTTAATTCTCAATACTATGGTCATTCACTTATTTATATTTCTTGTGTAAAGTATTACATTTAATCTACATATATGTCTTACCTAATGAATTAAATAGGGATTTTATGTTATAATATCCTAGTTTACATTAATTTATCAACCTAGTACCGTTATAATTGAAAACAAATTAAGCATACAATATTCACAGCCGGTCTGTTTTAAAACCAGCAATCCGACCACCAGCTCATTGCCTCCCCAGTGTGTTCATATAAAAAATCACCAAGTTCTATTCACAGTAAACGCATAAGCATACTTGATAAACCAATAATTGATATTCAACATATTTATCGAAAACCGCAGCGGAGCATTTTATTAATGGCATTCAGTATAAATGAGCCGCTTAAACGGGGTCATTCATGAAATCAGCGTGTAATTAATTTATCGACACTCTTTATATTTTTGGTTTTAATCAAAAGCTTATGGTTAAGTTATTATTGAGGTTATGCTACGCTTGTGTCGTTTACAAATGGACTATTGTGAACATAAGTATGGGATACCCATGCTTCGGTATGAATGGGCCGACTCGACCGGAGTGATACCACGGCCTCATAGAAAACCGACGTGAAGCAACGCTGGCTTTGTGATTCGTCGTGTGAGTGAGGTTAACGGAGGCCCATTACCTTCCTCTTCCTCAATCTCCCCAATCCCTGAATCCCAACGATCCTCAAACTCCTAATCCCCAAAAGGCCGGTAACGCACTTGTAAAAGTGGGTGTCACGTTGTACAGAGCACGGATATAATAAATATTTCTGTGGTACAGAGGCATTAAGTGTTGTAATGTGCACGTCTCTCATCACTTCGGGTAAAAAAGGCGTGATGTTATGATATTTTTAAAAAGAATTTGACTTCTTACAACTGTTCTTTTTGTTTTTGTGTTTTGTAATATAAAACGTGAATACTGTTATACTTAACACAATACACAACAGAACGAAGAATTAGTGGATCACGTAAAAGATTGCCCTGGACTCGAATCGAAGTCTGTATAAACTTTGTACAGTAACTGGTCAGCGACACAGTCCGTCTCTAGAGGTAGTATTCATACAAATTATTATTATAAGTATAATGCCTGCCTCGTTGGCGAGTGGTCGCAAGTGCGACGCCGGGCAAGGGGTCTCGAGTTCGATTCCCGGGTCGGGCAAAGTATTACTGGGGTTTAAAAAAATCTCAGTGGTAGCACGGAGTTTGGAATTGTGCCCGGTATATGGCAATAGGCTCAACCCTTATTACATGGGACTCATAACATAAATAGTGAAAAGTGGGTTACATTGTACAGTGGCATAATGATAATGTGCACCTCTGCCTACCCTTTCAGGGATAAAAGGCGTGATGTTATGTTATGACTGTGGTTAAGACTTTAGCTTAGTATATTTACAACTAGTATTTTATGGAGGTGATACAAACAGAATAAAAAAACGTAGAATTATGCCATTACGCAAAAATATACTAAGAAACTTACTGTAGTATCTTTTATCGTGTGAATTAAACAAGCTAGTCAGAAACACACTCCTATATTTTTATAAACAAAAGAACATAAATAGGTTTCCCTATTGAAAGTGGCCAGCTTGCCACAGATAACATAAACATATACAAGGTGTAGTTTTGAAACCGTGTCATTTCTCGGGGGCATGTCACAGAAGTCATAAAGGTTCAATGTAAGAGAAGATTTCGGGCCAATAGTTAAGAATACGGCTACAATAAATCGTTTAAGTTCAACAGTATTTCAGAATAAGTGACAGCAATGTTTTTTATTGGAGTTTTATGAAATTAGGAATAATATCAATTACGTGTTTGAGTTTGTGTGTGTTAAGCCGCGTTATAAAGCTAGTTACAAGACGGCGGCGTGTATTTCGCACTTACGGATTTCCGTAATTTCAGAAAAATGAAATATATTTATCTACAATTTTTTTTATTGATTCGGACTCAGAATCGATAGCCGAGTTACCTCTTAGAAAATGACGCGGTTTTAAAATAGCACCTTGTATAACAGAAAAGATATAATTTTTCTATTCTACCCGAAGAAACTAAACCAGTTCTATCGATTGATGAACAAGGAAACAATGCCACTATATGAAACCACGTTCCATATAGTGCACAAACAGACAAATATCAAATATTAGCTATCTGCTCAAATATTTGAATACATAGCCTCATGATTGCAAATACGAGTGAGTTTATCACTGACTAGGATTCGTTGACAATTTATTGTTTTATTTTGCATTGCAACGTATTCAAGCATATTGTTTAGATACCTAGTCTTTTCTTCGATTGGATTTTGATTATAAATGTTGTATTGCGACTTAGATATCGGTTTACTGCACTACTGGGCTGCTTCATTGGCCGAGAGGTCGCAAGTGCGACTGCCGGGCAAGGGGTCTCGGGTTCGATTCCCGGGTTGGGCAAATCATTACTGGGTTTTTAAAAAAAATCTCAGTAATAGCACGAAGTCTGGAATTGTACCCGGTATATGGCAATAGGCTCACCCCCTATTACATGAGACTCATAACATAAATAGTGAAAAGTAGGTGTTACATTGTACATCGGCATAATGTGCACCTCTGCCTACCCCTTCGAGGATAGAAGGCGTGATGTTATGTTGTGTTATGTTATGTCGGTTTACTTCCATCAGTTTATGAATATCCAAATTCGCCACCACTGCTCTATAGAATACGAGACTTATATACCTAATTGTTCATGCCTTTCAGTCCGGGCTACCAGTCCTTCCAGTTCCAGTGTTTTAAGATTCAGACGAACTGTGAGCTAAATAGTTCATACCATAATGTGATTGTAATAGCATCGGTCTTTGAATTGGTAGCGCTTCTCTGGATCTGGTGAATTTTGTTATGCATAACATAACATAACATCACGCCTTTTATCCCCGAAGGCGTAGGCAGAGGTGTAAAATACTGCACTTAATGCCACTGTGCAATGTAACACCCACTTATCACTATATATGTTATGAGTCCCACGTAATAGGGGGTGAGCCTATTGCCATATACCGGGCACATTTCCAGATTCCGTGCTACTACTGAGATTTTTAGAAAAAGCCCAGTAATAATTTGCCGGACCCGGGAATCGAACCTGATACCCCTTGCCCGGCAGTCGCACTTGCGACCACTCGGTCAACGAGGCAGTCAAAAGAATACGAGACTGATAATATAATTGTTCCAGACTTCCAATTCAGGCTATCTGTCCCTTCAGTTCCAATGTCTAAAGATTCAGACGACTGTGAGCTAAGTAGTTCATACCATAGTGTGATTGTAACAGCATCAGTGTAGGTAGCGCAAATCTGACGAATTTTGTTATGCTTTTCCTTGAAAATCAGTAGTAATTATAAATTTTTATCAATTACAATATTAAAGTTACATTATATTCCACAATTATAATGTTGTGGTCTTCTGTGTTGATTTTCATAATAATTCGTACCACTGCAGTACTTCTGATTCCAAAATACAAGTGAAAAACCAATTAAAATTACTTTATTTCAAAATAAAAGGCAAATAATGCGTAGTAACAGGATATTCTAACGGTATAATACTACTTTGTTCTGGAAAAAGCATTATTGTTCGCTTTGCCATTTGGGCTAAAGGAAATCAGGTGTCAATGCGAACAAATGGACGATGTGTTGAACAGAGACAGGAGTTTAATCGATTCGGTTAATTGCCTTGGAAAGAATGCCGAAATGTTTCGGCATTCTCACCCAGACCCCAATGACCCCCAAATACCCCTTGTTAGTTTATTTGGTAAAAAAACGACTACTTTTATGGTGAATGTTGTATAAGGAAATGGGTTTTCACATTTTATGTGTGATGCGATGTAAGAATGTAGCTGGTTTGACAGGATGTTGGAATATTTTTTTATTATCCTTTTACTTTTTTTTATTCTGAGAATTTTATTTAAAGTAGCGTTTCGCAGTAGGTGTCGTGATGGCTCATGGGTTCAAAACCTGGTAGCAAGGAATATTGTGACTTTTTCCGACTTATGCGTATGTACTTCTTAAGTTTTAGACACCATTGATAAACAGTGAAGGAAAATATGTAAAAAAAAACTTATAATTATAAGTCCATGTTTCCTCATGATGTTCTAAATTTATTAGAAATTTCTAAATTATAAGTTTGAAATCACCAACCCGCAATGAGCAAGCGTGGGGATTAATGCTCAAACCTTCTCCGTGTGAAAAGAGGCTTTGCTCAGCAGTTGGCACTTATAGGCTGTTGATGATATCTAAGTAAAATACTGGCAGCGTTAGCAGATTAGTCGAATTGCTATAACAACTTTTTCTTAAACAAAAATAACACAGAAACCCATTTAATTCAGAACTTTTCCTGGTCCCAACAATTTGGGCGATCACTAGACAAATGTACCCGTAAGTAAAGAACATAATATATTTTTTCCTTACAAAATAAACGACCTAATTCACTTTATCACATTTGATCACATAATAAACTGAAAGACCCATCCACCTTTTATTGTAAGCATTTATCTTACTAGATAGTACTTTTACGTCATTTGATAAATAGAAAACTAAGAACAGACCGGTTTTCCTTTTTCTTCTTAAGTAAAAGAACAAATAATATGAAGCCTTCTTAACGTCAATTCTTATAAAACGAGGGAACACTCCGATACAATATGGACGCTAAATACAAAAAATGTTGAACACAAACCTCTTTAGAACAGGGAAAATAAATTGTTACTTTTTATAGCAATTTCGGTTCTTTAACTATTTGGGATGAGGAAATGTTTGAATTTTGTGAATAGTTTCTTTGCTTAATAATTTTTTTTTGTATTTACTAAATGATGCCCAATTTGCAACGGCATAGAGGATAAATTCCAATATAAAAAATAACAGTGTACATTTATTTGAAGCATGTTTATTTGAAGGCATTCCTTATTCAAACAATTCTTTAAGTTTATAGTTCGAATAACGAAACCTTAGTGCAGTTTAAAAACAACGACCATACCTACATAGTGTTATGAGAAATCGATATGTACTGCACTCAATTCCAGGGTTTGATTTCCAAAGCAAGATAAAGTCGATATACGCCAATCAAATATCAGAATAGATATAACGACTATAACGGTTAGTATACCAGTGTTCTTAGAATTGTAAAATAATAGGATATTACTATTCTCTTCATCAAATGGAGATCCTGTCAAACAAAGGAATGAGGTAATCGAAGATGACCAATGCTCCTGCTATAACTGGAATTTTTGTATAGTCGTCAAACGTCATTTCTACGTTTAAAATGTACATAGAAGTGACGTCACGTGACATTTAAAATCAATATATCTTCGAAACTATTCGTTTCCGTAAAAAAATTAAAAATACGTGTCTAATGTTTTTAAATAATCTACCAGACGGACATTAAAATAAAAATTAGTCATCTACTCTATTAGGGTAACATATAGGGTAGCATAACTTAACAAAGCCAACGAAGTATCTGTTGACAAGTAATTTATTTAGTTAAACAAACAGCCTTTATCTAGCTAAAAAAACCTTCTCATTACCTTAAGTAAAGACACACTTCTTAGCAAATAAACGAGCCATTCTCCATTAAATTACCAAAGACCATCCATCTAAGACGTGACGGATCATTAGTTGTGCGTAACGCATTTGTTTTACGACCCTATGTATAAAGTATTTAGTGATGTAAGTTGATTGCGATTAAATATTATTATTTTTTTTATCCCAGGTATTTATAAGATGGTTGAAAAAAAGATTTAGGTCATAGTCAAAGATAAGTGAGTATTTGAATATTATTTTGGGGTAACTATTAATCTAATAATAATAAACCTTTTTTTAAGGGGGGAATATCATCGAATGACTGCAGTGTCAGACTCTTACTGACTAAAACCACCGCAGTGTATTTAACACGATAATAGATGTATCCCTTAGATGTTGAATAAAATGTTTGTGTTTCTTTTATGGGATAAGCGGAAAAACGAGCAGATGGATCACCAGATGGTAAGCAATCGGCGTCGCCCATGGACAAACGCAACAACAGGCGTTACAAGTGTGTTATCGGCCTTATGGGGACTAGAAATTTGAAGATTGGTGGGGATTCAGGGATTGGGGAGATTGGGGAAGAGGGGTGGGAATAATTGGGCCTCCGGTAACCTCACTCATACGAAGAAACACAACGCAAGCGTTTTTTCACGTCGGTTTTCTGGGATGTCTTGGTATCACTCCGGTCGAACTAGCCCATTCGTGCGAAGCATAGCTCTAACACACTTAAAATTAATTCATTGTTAATAATTCTAAATTCAGCCTGTTGAAAAATATTAAGCAAAACCCCTAACTACATGTACCACCATTTAAGGTAGGCAAAAATTATAATATAATTTAGCTAATCCGGTTATAGAACATCTTCTTGTATTTAACGGTCACAATAAAATTGAGACACTGAATTACCTAACATTTCAATATTTACTCAGCTGATGAAATCTTGAAGAAGATCAATATAATTAGCTACCCGTATACTTATTCTTCAAAGGTTTTTGTAACTTCAAGGACCTAAAATACCTTTCTGTATATCAAAGTGTCTAGGATTTTGAATGGTTTGAATTTCCCTAGATTTTTGGCTATTGTGAAAGCTCAGGGTACCGCGACGTTACCACTGGTTACACACCATTTACGATGGTATTACAAGATAAAGTACTGAAGCGAAGAAACTTCAAGGTGTAGTTGGTAGGGTGAGTCTCCACTGACGGAAAAGAGCAAGCGGATTAAAAACGATTAGTTTTTCAAGTGATGTTGAGACCAGGGTTTACACAGATCACAAAGATCTAAATAAAAACAGTATTGAGCTTTTTAACCCCTAGAGTGTCGGTATATAAGACACAATAGAAAATATATTATGTTTTGCGTAGATCTACGTTGACGATACCACAGAATAAATCACATGGGAATATTTTGTCACAGCGTGTGTTATTAAAGAAAAAGTTACCAATGGTAATATTTTCAAGGAGTGGGTTAGTTTCAAAAATTCAACTGAAAAAAATAATTTTTCAAAACCAAAATTGTCTTACATGCAATTTTTTATTGTATGTCTGTACACAATCATGTGTTTAAGCAAATAAATATGATTTGATTGTTTAATTGATTTAATTCATTTAATCGTTTTTTTTGTGCTTTTTTCCGCTTAGCTCTTCAATGAAAACTCAGTCTTAAGCAAGTTGTATACCGCTCTTATTACGTAGTTCTTTGTTCGTGAACTAGAGTAGACTAAAATTGTGGGTCTTTTATTTTTATTCATACTACACTTTATAGGTTATAACAATATTATGTGTAAAACACCTGTTTTCTTTGTTGTTATTTTGAAGACTGAAAAGAAAGGAATATATCTTTTGTAGTTTTCTAGCTACTTATGTCAATAGAAAATTCAATAAACATAAATTAAGATATCCATAATTTTAGAAACTCAATTAACTAAAAATTACGAATTACTCACGTCTGAGAAAAGCTCTAATACTTAATTTCTAAGACATGAGTAACTTGTAATTTTTAGTCAATGTATCATGTCTTACGATAGTTATTATAACAAAATTAAACCAAAATATTGTGTACTTTCTAAAATTTTATGACCTATCCTTTATTTATGATGAAACCCTCTGAACTACTGACCTCGTTTTATTGATATGAAATGTAGTTAATACCTATGTAGGACACCGTTAATTATTGAAATTTTTAATTTTTATATCGATTCCTGCTAGTATAAATTGTAACGTAACATGACGTTAGTTGGCTTAGATGGGTAGTTTTAGTCCGCCATGGTTTTAGTTCGATTATTAAAAAGTGATTCCTAAGGCTTTTTTTATTATCTTTTTAAGGGGGTAAAATCATCGAATGACTGCTCCCGCCTGGGTGAGGTGGGGTGTCAGACTCTTACTGACTAAAAACCACCCCGTTCCTTCTCCTGCACGTCGAGCCGAAGCCCCGGTTACCCGCGCGATTATCTGCCGCGTCCAATCGCAATGAGAGGGCCGGTCTGGAAGTCAACTGATTGTTTAACCGCTCGTCTTACTATTGGCGATATCGCCAAGTTTGCGAGTGATTATTGCAACCGCGGCGACTGTGAGATTGCAAAAAACAGCAGTCACGTGAGTTTTGAAAATTCCGCCTACATTCCGCCACCGTGGCAGGTGCGGAACAAGATCGCGCCGTGAGTCCTCAGCCCAACAGTAATTGGGTAAGTCAACTGTGACACTTTAACTGAATTAGAATTTAAACATTGACAAAATCTGTAAAACTCTTATTAATCCAAGAAACAGATCCAAGACGCCAGTCAACCAGTCGCCCAACAAAACAATCTTAAAGGAAATTATAACTTGAACAAGCTTCCTAAACAAAACAGATACCAGTTGTATATTAGACTGACTAAATGGCATGGTATTACCAACTTGCTGGTTATAAATGACAATCTTAATTAGGAAGCACTAAGGTTGAATTTACTGGAGCCAAATTTACATAGCATTAAAAACCTCATTAAGCTTAGAATTCTACGTACTAATGACTTCGATGAACCATTTTCGTTGTACGTTTTTTGTGAACTAATAAAGTTTTAAATAATGCAAGGCGTGACATCTTGTTCATCTGTGGTCTTGAATTTTAAATGTCAACTCGTTTTTGCTTTTAGCGCTCAGGTGTAGTTTTGGTGAATTTAATTTTAGGAGTCTTGGATGTTATTTTAATGATGGTAATATTCTGGTGTTAAAGCTAGGTGTAGGTAATTCTTAATCACCATCAAGCCTATTCACTGGAAAGGATGTTAAAAATTTTATTATCTTACATTGAAATTATTGAGTTTAGAAAATTTCTGGACTACCTTAATGATGCAAAAAAATCTAACCGACTGTTAAGTATGAAGAAGGTAAAAGATAGTGATATAATACAATGCAAATGATAAGAAAAACAACTGGTAAATATAAAATTTCAAAAATTATTTAATTGAGATGATAAAATTACATTAAAATATAGGTACATCATTCTCCATATACGCTTTTAGCAAACTAGGTGATGAATAAATGCAAAAACCTTCTCCGTGCGAGAAGAGGCCTTCGTGAATAATATTTCAATCAACCTAAGTCAGATTTACTTGAATTTCATCGTGATACATTGAAGAAAGATATAAGAAAAAGATGAGAAACATTGAGTAAAGAACACAGTAATATTATCCGGTTATATGCAGTAGTATTCAGCGAACATGAGCATAAAAATACTTTATGACTCAATCCAGGTACAGGTGCACCAAGACTGCAGAACATGAAACCTTGTAGTTCTCATTTGTAAGCGCGAATTCTGGTCTCAGATGGTGTTTTCCGTCGGTCTTTAGAGTCAAAGAAACAAATGGCTGCGATTGTTATCCTGTCGTCTTGTATTTTGTTAGTGAAAAGTGTGTTTAATTCCTAGATAGGTATGTATTGTTTATTTGAAATTGAGATTGTTGCCAGCTAAGGTTTATAAATGAGTGCATGGAACATATTCTTTTGTTTTTTTTTTAAATATAGTACCTTTTTTGGAAAGGTACAACTTAATTTAGTATTAAGTATTATTATTTAAAAATATTTCAAAACGGTTTTGGTCTACGCATCTTGAGACCAGAGGGCTGGTCTGTTTCTCGCTCAGAGGTCAAGCATTGCCATACAACGTGGCAATGCTGCCAGCCTTCTGGGTACTTTCCCTATTGACGTCGATGCGGACAATTTTTTTGATGCTCTCTGCAAATAGTAATTTTTAGGTTTCTTTTATTTTTTTTATTTTATTAGGGTTAGTGTCTCTGAAGTAATAGTTAGTATTTATTTTATTTTATATTATTAGGTCTTCGAAAAGTAGATAAACTTAGTGTATTATTCCCAAAAACGGTTTGTACAGGGATTTTAAGACCGAATAACAAACGATGAGACTAGCATGGAACATAGTATATTTGATACATCATCTTCTAAATTGCAGTCGTAATATTGTCTTCCTGCCTTTGGCTTAGACGGCGCTTTATGCAACCTCGTTTGGGATAATTCGGGACGAGGAAATTTGAACTCGGTTTCTATGCTTCGTGAGCCAAAATGGTTAGCAAATTGTTATTACTATCAAATGTATTAAAGTTCTGATTGTGAAGCTAACTTAAGACGGCTATTTCTTTGGTCAGAAAAGTAGCATCGCCATACAACGTGGCAATGCTGCTAGTCTTCTCGAAATGCTCCTCAGGGATAGTTATGCGGACGAGTACTTTAACGTCTAGTGGGGTGGAATATTTTTTTTTTTGGTTTCTTATCATCCTTTTTTATTCACACTTTTTAATTTGTCCAGAATTATATTCATTAATTGTCGTGTTACTAAAGTTACTCATTCTTAATTTGGATAAAACTTTAGAAGTATGTGTTATTCCGTCTTAATTATTTTTATCTGATACCCCGGCGAATGAGCAGACAGATCCCCTGATGGTAAGCAATCAGCGCCGTCCATAGATACCCAAAGCACCTAAGTAGTTACAAATGCGTTGCCAACATCTTGGTAGGTTTATTGATTAACCAGAAGGTATTTTACTAGCACATTTACTATCTAGATCAAAAAGGTAGGCTCTAAAACAAACAAACGAGATTATCGCAACTGTTTATAAATGCGCCTCAAAGGACCAATTGGGTCTTTTGAATTAATCCCATTTAGGACAAAAAGTCGCATAAAGCCTATATTGTTTGGAACTCGACCAAATTCCTTGCAACTAACTTGTACTTTGTTTGTTTTATGGCCACTTTTGGCACAGGTGTCTAATCTTCTAAAATGTACATTCCACTCGCCTTTTGTTAGAACATTTTAGCTTGCCTGCGCGATCCAGTATTCGATAATCTGACTTGTAAAGTGGATACTATGTTCATACCAGTATGGAACAATATTTTGCTTGTATTTTTGTATAGTCTTTAAATATTAACTGAGGAATTCCCAAGCGGTGACCGGTGACCGCTCTCCTCTAACTCCATCGTAGACCTTAATTCCGATGTTTAGAGACTACTTTTGAATGTACTTTTTTGGAGATTTATGTCAATTTATTTATGTACGAGTTAAAACTGGAGCTTGTAGAACCTTTGCCAACCTCCTATGTTTTATTTTGCGGGGGAAAATGATCCAATGACTTCTGCAGCCTGGGGGAGGCAAGAGGGAGTATCAGACTCATACTGACTAAAAACCACCCCGTTCCTACTCCTGGACTTCGAGCCGGAGTCCGAGCTTGTATAACATCTTTATTCTTTTACGTTATTTATTCCTCCAGAAATTCCTAAATCGAAAATAACATTGTCTGAGCTATGAATCAAATAGTCATCAATACTTTTTATCGCAGCAATCAAATTCACTACTTTAGAATTATCATGCAAATAAAGCGTTTTCATATAAAATGTGCCAAATCTGCGACTAACTTATTTTTAACGATTTGACTTATTTTATGGACCATTTTCGGAACAGGTGCGCAAAAGATTCAAGATGATCGGTGCCTAGTTATTACCAGTTTTATGAAAACAAGTGTTAAAATGTAATAAGCTAAAATATTTTTCCTTTACTTTGTAGCAAATAATAAAATGGATGAACAGATAAAATTGTCGTTTGATATTTTCCTTGAGAAAGATTTAATACAATGTTTTTAACTCGAATCGACTTAGAAATATCACTGGTGATAGATACGTTATTTGCGTATTTGAATGAATTTATAATACTTACAATATGATTTATTTATGAATTTGTATCCATACAAATTTCAAGAAATAAAATAGACAAAGCATATATTGAATATGAACAATGAATACAAAATCTAGACACCATTGTTCAGAATTAAAATTAAAATTTTAAAACAATTGTCATTCTAAAAATAGTCACCACACGAACTCTGATCTAGAAATCTAAAAACAAAAAACACTTAAAACTTTTCCGACAACACTGCAAAGATTTTGTAGTTCGACAAATTGTTTTCTACGTAGTTTTATGGTCCTTTAGACCAGGTGTACAAACCTTGTAACACATGGACTCTTGTAGTCGCCCTCATTTGAACAGGTGATTCCAAGGAGCAGGTGTAGTTGCCTGCATCTTCCACCTTCAGACGTGCCACCTGCAGAACGAATTTGCACTTTAAAAACGTGGAAGAAGGTACTTATTGTTAAAAATGGATTTAAAGATTTTTATTTTAGTTGTAACATGAAATCACACATGCTTTGTCTTACAAAGAGTTATTTGGAGCGTAGTTATAGCAAAACCAATTTTCTTTTAAGGGAATAAAATCTATACTGAATGAACTAAAATTATAGTAATTGTACTGTGTATGGCTAATTTCTTTTTTTATTAAAATGATTACTATATCCAAGCATTTAAAATTTAGTGAACAATATTATATTTCTTAAATTATTTTAAAACGCTTCATTTCTTTGCAACAACAAAGTTTTTAAATGTGGGAGAGCCAAGCTTCAGCACGAATGCTCACAGAAAACCGGCGTGAAACCACGCTTGCGTTGTATTTCTTGGTGTGAATGAGGTTACCGGAGGCCTGAATGGTGGAGGTGTGAATGATTATTTTTTTTCCTCAAAAATATTCACGATTTCAATATTTATTACAATTTTTAACTTTCTTTCTAAAATATTCTTTACAAGCTTTAATGAAATCTCCTCTTGTAAACATAATATAGGTATGGACTCCAGACATATAATTACATAAAATCCATATGTATGTACGACTTAATATTATTACTATGTAAATTAATTTTAAGAACACGCATATTTTATTACTTGGTGAGCTAACAATATGTTTGCTTAAACAACAGAAAATTCTGGCAATTTTGCTCAGGTTGCCTATTTTCTTTTTGTTCTTGGAAAAAAATTATTTATTTTAGTAATAAAATATACTATTCAAACATACATACGTATAATATATTAAGTAACATTGAGCAAAATTTCGAATAACAATAATATTGTGATTGATTGAACGATGTCGAGTATAGAACTCATAATTATGGGCTCCTGGCGTGGCACGAAACTAATCCAGTAATCTCGTCAAACAGTTGTAAACGTAAATGGCATTCTCTATAAAGAAGAAAGCTATTATTTAGCTACAGACGTATCGAATAGTTGAATATGAAGAGTGAAGGGCTTGAAGGTGTAAAGAAAGAACAATGTGGAATTATAATAAGACGGCACGTTTGGTGCGGTGGCTGGGCAACCGGCTGCCGCGCAACGTGTCGCGTGTTCGATTTCCGCTCAGAGCAACTCTTTGTGTCATCCACAACGTGTTGTTTCGAATCTGGGTGTCATGTGTATGTGAACTTGTATGTTAATAACCACCTACGATACAGGAGAAAATCCTATCGTGGGGTAACGTTTTAAAGTATAAAAAAAAATATATAATTGTTAATTATTAGAGCTGCTGCGATGGCTGCCTCGTTGCCGGGCAATGTCTCGGTCTCGGGTTCGATTGCCGGGTCGGGCAAAGTATTACAGGGTTTTAAAAAAAATCTTAGTAGTAGCAAGCAGTCTGGAATTGTGCCCGGTATATGGCAATAGACTCACTCTCTATCACGTATGCGACTCATAAAAACAAATAGTGAAAAGTGGGTGTTACATTGTACAGTGGCATAATGTGCACCTCTGCCTAAAGGATAAAAGTCGTGATGTTACATTATGTTTTTTTGTTATGTAAAGCTTTTCAATTATAATCATGGTGGTGGTACAGATACCTATATAATTATTACATAAAGTTCCACGTGTTAGGCAAATTAAATTAATGATCTTTGAAGGATATGGTGTACGAGTATATTCTACTAATTATAAACATTTCTGAAATTTGCTATTTCCCTGGAAGCATGCCAGTGCCAGATGCCAGTGGTACTTAATATGCTCAAAAATAAATTATAAGATAATTAGGTACACGAAGCTTCAAAATGTTAAAATGTTTAAGTGTAAAGACACTTTAACTGTACTCTCTTTCTCCACTTTCTCCCGCCTCGGTTGAAGCGAGAGGAAGCTCTCGGAAGGCGAAAACCATCTTGCAACTAATCGAGGCTGATTTCTTTTTTTTTTGAGGGGGAATATCATCCAATGACTTCTCCCGCCTGGGTGAGGCGAGAGGGAGTGTCAGACTCTTACTGATTAAAAACCACCCCGTTCCTACTCCTACTTGGTCAGGGCCCCGATAATTCGTTAGATTGTCTGAAGCTCCGAGAGTACTTAAAATGAAGCAAATTTGTAGTCTGCAAGAAATACCTTATATTACAGGAACTGAAAATAATAAAACTGTCAGAATACCGAATAATAAGTCCGAAGATTCGTTAAGACCATGTCATAACATTTTATTGAAGTGTTTTTTTTAAGATAACGCTTTTAGTACAACCTGCCTTTCACGTAGGTAAGTAGCAAAGAATATTTAAGTCTCACTTATACTTTAGCCCGCAAATATATTGCGGCGATTTACACCAAACGGGAAGGTAGAATTACTGGAAAGTGTAGCTCGGGTCGGGTGCCAATGATAGCGAAATTGATTGCTTCATTGTATATTCTAACTACCAAAGTGTTTAAATATTTTATTTAATTTAGGTACTCCAGATATACAGATTTCGTATCGTTTTATAATAATTTTCGTGAGATATACTAAATTAACTAAAAATCGCGAGAGCTTATCTCAGTATTTTCACGTGCGTAACCCGCGATTTTGCCTACGAAAACTACCTACGGTATCTGATGATAAATTCAAGTATTTGTCAAATTTAAAACAAAACTGAAAAGCTATGACCACTAAACCGGGCTACGTCTATAGTCTCAATTCACAACCAGATTTAAAAGAACTTATTTAAATATCTAGTTCCTAAGCTTCGCACCAACAGCTCGGCAAAAACAAACTAATGAAACAGTTCAGACAGATTTATTCTTTGCAAGTCGCTGTATCTGGGACCACAACCCTACCGCCCCTCTTAACTGACGCCTATCATACGGTAAATATCATGCGCTCTGTTATCTTCTCGACTATAAACGTTTACAAACGTAATTACCCTATCCCCGCAAGGGACGGACTAAGTAACCCTCATATAGTCAGTTCAACATGTTTTTTAACCTCCTATTTTGAAAACACACTTGATGAAATGTAAATAAGCAATGAGATTTTCAGAAAGATACACCTTACTCACAGGCTTTTCGTAAATGGAAAATGGCCACGTCGAATTAACTTAGTTATTTTTATACTGCCTTAGAATAGGTAATGGGAGGCTTTCCTCAGGGGTGTCGCGTTTCGTGACTAGATTTTTTGAGATACGCACCACTTTTGTACGGTGATGTAATAAATAAGAACGTAAATAAAATAATAAAGTTGTCTCTTTATAAAAACAAGAACTGACTTGAAAAGTTTTTGTATTACGTGTAGACTTTAAGGCCAATGTTTTTATAAAAAATAATTTCTACGCAACACTCACATCGTTAGCTATTTTTTTTGAGGTACGCAGAAGTATTCAGTAAACTTATAATCACTACTATCCTAAATTATAATGTAATTTACGTACTCCATGTTTCGCAACCATGGGACCATGGGTACCTATATACATCATTTTCTCATGATTTATACAACCAACAAGAAAAAGAATTAGAATTAAATCTATTGTATGACAATACCCTACCCCGTTGCACTGTTTAATGGTACTCATAACTACGTAAAATATAAATTGAGAACACCATTAATTACTAATATATTATCTAGTACACCTAGAAGTTCATATTTTTCATAAAAGACATAGTAAGGATCGAAAATAAATTAAATAGGTCTAATCTAGACTCTAAAGTATCCCTTTTTAGAATACCTACATCACGTTTATCACAGATACGAGGTTCCCAACCACAATTTCCAATTCTTGCCAAGTTCAAATTTTTTCAATACATTTTTTTACGCCACGAAAAAAGTCTACAAAGTCTCGTTTCGAAGGGAACAATGTTCCCTGAAACACAAAAGGCTGAAGATTTTCTTACAGGTGCGCTGAAACAGGGTCGAGGTCAGAAAACGTTTTATTTTAGGCGTTACTTGTTCAATGCGGAGTAGGCAGGCCTGTCGAAGTTCAGTGTAAAAGGTTTCTAGGGACGAATTGAAAACATTACGATGGTACCTGTTATTAGAAATGTACTAGAAAGGTTTTAAAGAAAAGAAAGAAAGAAAAAAACATTCATTCAGCACCTGGCACGACAAAGCATAAATACAATTTTAAAAAGACAGTAAGAGATAGAAGGAACGATGAGAATAGTTTTCATTTGAAGAAGAAGAAGATACTATAAAAACGGTAATGTTGTTCGAAGTATTCGTGATTGTATTGATTAGGTATTTATGCACACCATAACATCATACCTTTTATCCCCGAAGGGGTAGGCAGAGGTGCACATAGAAGTAACACCCACTTTTCACTATTTATGTTATTAGTCCCATGTAATAGGGGGTGAGCCTATTGCCATATACCGGGCGCAATTCCAGACTCCGTGCTACTACTGAGATTTTTTTTAATAACCCAGTAATACTTTGCCCGATCCGGGAATCGCACCCGAGACCCCTTGCCCGGCAATCGCACTTGCGACCATTCGGCCAACGAGGCAGTCATTTAAGTATTTACAATGGATAAGAAAATGCTTTAAAATTTCTTTAATCATTCAACTAGAATATTAAACCTACTAATTATTATTACTGAAATCTCAAATTAAAAGGGAATAAAATTAACTTGAACCATATTTTCGCACAAACACCAGAGGCTATGCTTGTCCAGTAATCGTTTGTGAGACTTGTTAAGTGGGGATTTCATTATGATTCAATAGAAATTTGTTTTGTTTGTCATTTCAACTATGATATTTAGCTCATAATCTGCCATATCAATTTATTCATTGTCTACATTGAAATAGGAGCTATTCTTGTTCCATTTTTTTTTTGTATTTAAGTCGAAAGTGAATGTTCATCTTTTTCGCTCTGTTACTAAGCTGTTTAGCTTTTGTCAATTATAATTTTTAAATAGCTGTATAAAATATGCTTCAAGATAAATTTTCAGGTACCTGCAAATGACTGGTCAAAGTCAATTGATCAGTTTCTATAAGCACCCCTCCTCGAATCTCATCCAAGGAGACAGTGCTGTTGCCTCGATACCAGTGCATCTCTGGAACCGCATCACCTGGATGAAGATGAAGAATAGCACATTTGAGGGACAGAGTCTCTCCAGTCTCCAGAAATGCCTCTTTGCTCATCTTTATTGAAGGTGCTGTGGACAAATGAGTCAAGGTTAATATGTATTTATTAATGGTTCAACTGGATAGTTAAATGTGACACTTTTTTTTTTAAGAGGCGAAAAGCATCGAATGACTTCTCCCTTCTGGGTGAGGCGGGATAGTGTCAGACTCTTACTGACTAAAAACCACCTCGTTCCTACTCCTGCATTTCGAGCCGGAGCCATAGTAACCCGTTAGATTCTAAATGTGACACTAGACCTACTATCACAAGGGGATTCTTACGAGGTTGTCAAAAATGAGTATTGTCCACATAATTTATTTTGTAACACGCCTTTGATATTAAAATAAAAGAGCATCCTTTTATAGATATTTTGTGAATTTAATAATAATAAAATTCTGTGATTGTGACTTTTACGTAAAGCTATTTTTACCGTCAGTGCTTCATGGATAAGAGCGAGTAAAAAATCGATTGAAGTTAGAATTTCCTTTAGATAGGGATGATGACAGGGTATGAATCTTAGAAATCTAATAAGTCCGTAAGTTAGGTAATTAAAAAATATTAGACACGTATTTTTTTATTATGTCGTATAATAAAACAATATTTAAATAAAACGAATCTAAGTTTACGAGTGGGAGCTAAACTGTCATTTCTACGTATAAAATGTATGTACATAGAAGTGACGTCACGCGACAATTCAAATCAATATATACAGCGAAAGTATTCGTTTTTGTAAGAAAATAAAAAACACGTATCTAATGATTTAAAATTTATCTACCAGACGGACATTAAAATAAAAATTAGGCATCTACCCTATTCCCTAGAGGATGCTTGGAACTTGAAAGTCTCTCACTCCGATATCAAATTCAGCAAACAATTGAGTTGCGTTTATGTAGCCGAAAATAAGACATCTTTTTTCAAAATATTTTATTACTAGTGTGGTCATAGTTAAAAAGGTATCTTGTTTCTGGTTTTGTTTAATACAGTTGAGTTCACGCAAAAATAAAACTTAAGACTGTGTAAATAAAGTGGTATTGTTAGGTCTTTCATTACTTTCACTTGTCCAAACTTGAAATCTCTCTTCTAAATTGCACCCTATCAATTTTAAGACAAGATCCAATTTCCTAAGCCACATTAAAATTGAGAAGTACTTACGATGAACAGTTAGCTGGTACCGCCTCAACATCGGAGGATGTGTTGACACATGACAGCAATAAACACCAGAATCTTGGACCTTTGCATCTGCTAAAGCCAGCTTCCAATTTTCACCAGCTAAATCTACCCTGTACCTGGAACAAAATGGTTACGATACAAAATATTCTTGTTAAGTTTATGATCTGATCCAGTTGTCTCTCAGTAGAAGTACTTTTTCTAGTTACTTTTTGAGCTATTTTTAATTAAAGGTTATTAAACTGTGAAATACCGCGAGGACACCGGTGACCGCAACCTATTGTTCTTTTTTGTGTCTATAATGACGGTACTCAAAGGGTTAATGCTATTCAGTAATTTTATTATTGTCTTTTCTATCTGAAATATCGTTATATTTGCATATTTTGTATGGCGCTTAAATACTATATCAGAATTCTACGTTTATGGCAATAAGCTCATCCCTTATTACATGGGACTCATAACATAAATAGTGATAAGTGGGGTGTTACATTGTGCAGTGGTATTAAGTGTTATAATATGCGCCTCTGCCTATCCCTTCGGGGATAAAAGGCGTGATGTTGTGTTATGTTACGTTAGTTCTACGTTTACTAAGCAAATCTATAAATAAATAAGTCAAAATTTGGTTTGAGAGTCACCAATTAGTCCTATGTTGACTCATGCCATATCAAATTGTATCCAAATATTCCCCCTTCCGCTTGACAAAATTGGAAACCTCATTGATCCAGTTGTTGGTACTAAATATAAGGTCTCAGGTTTCATATGAATATAATTATAATTGGTTTGTGGTGTACACTAATAGGCAGTTTCCATTATGTATGTCTGTGGGACGAACTAATTGGCTAAAGGTGGGTGTACTAAAAAGTGCTATGTAGGAATCTAGGTGATCATTACAAAATATATGTTGTTATTAAATAACAATGTAGATATAAATGTACACCTTGTTGTTGTTGACTTGTTCGCTGGTCTGATTGATTATGTAGGTCAGATTATAATCTAGACAATATTATTTGGAACCAGCTATTGCCCGCGATTTAGTCCGCGTAGAATATGATTCCTGTCTTATCCCTTGTAAGCATTTAATCGGGATAAAAACTCATATCACCTAATTCAGCCTATACCTTGCCTATATACCAAATTTCATCACAATTCGTTCTATAGTTTAAGCGGGATTGACGAACAAACATCTAAACAAAGAAACGATCACATTTGTAAAATTTGTGTGATTTTGATTAAATCAAAATAACATAAATTATCGGGCAACAAGGAATATACAAATATATCCGATATGAAGAATAGAATGCAGCATTAAAATGAATAACACCATCGCAAAATTTTTACTACAGCTACCACAGAAGCAGTTTAACACTAGAAAGACGGAAAAATTCATCTACCTACAAAGACGGCGAGCGGTCAAATGACTGCTCCAAGTTTTATTAATATTTTTTTATGTTTAAGTGCTAGAAATGGTACCTATTGTATCAAACATAGTATAATATACTGTTAATTAAGTAATATGTATAGAATTTCTGATTTTATCATTTTTTACATTACAAAAGCCGCAAAGTGGCTTTTTGCAATTGTCGCATTCTTTATGGGTTTTGTATTTGCATTTGTGTATATAATATTTTGGAATTTACTGGATTTTGTGCAGAAGATTGGGAAGTAAAAGATCTAGACTTTTCAGGCAAGGATTCAGTTTCAGAGAGTATTCTTCAATTTATACTTTGCTTCTAAGTTCGCCCCCTGAACTTACTATAAATAGCCTTTGTTTCATGTAATATTCTACATTTTCCTATACCAAATGAAGGAATTTTACCTAAAAACGAAAATTATCTAAATTATGGTATATCTTTGCTAGGTCTCATATATGAAAAAAAAAATCTATTTCACCTTTGAGATGCTCGTAACATTTTGTCCAGTATTTGCAAAAAGTTGCACAAGACGCATCTGTATCAACGGATTCATCGACATTTGACCACTTTGAGTAGATGCCATTTGAGGTGTATACAAGATACAGTCGATAGTTGTAAAAAGACTTTGATGCTCAGAACCTTCCAAACTCCTTTCACAGCCTTTATCACTACCACAGCAACGACTACAAGCACGAGAACCCGACCTGTCAACGTCTGATAAATTTGCTCGAAGTATCTGGTCTTTCAGGTCACTTCCGTCCGTAGAGGAATTTGAACTGACAAGTAGTACCACATAATCGTCGTCGCTATCACGTTTTGTATTTTTAGAGTCAAAATCAGACTCATCTTCACAAATATTTTGGAGGTAACAAACATTTTTTCATTTTCAAGACTCCAACACGTTGCGACCACAAACTACTTTCATAATTTCGTAAAAGTTCACAGACACTTGAAATGATACGGTGTCATTTGATAAAAAAACTATAAACAATGAATTAGTGTATATAATTTGTATTCTACCCTCTCATATTACACTTATAAACACTCATTGGTTGTCAGCAGTCAAATGACTGCCGCCGTCTTTGTCGGTAGAACAAGATTTTAAATAATAAATAAAAGAGTTGTGATTTATTTTCATACATAGTTGCATTTAACTAGTAAAATAAATAAAAGTCACAAAGTATCAGTTTAAAAACTCAAATAGATTTCAAGTCATTCAACATTTAAAATCAAATTGCGGTCAAATGACTGCTCCCGTCTTTCTAGTGTTAAGGAAAATGATAACTATAATTATAAACATTACCAACATTTTAACATTAAAATAAGGTCCTATTGGATTGTGGTGGGTTTTTCAAAGACCTCATAATCTCATAATCTTATAATGAAGTTTGGTTTACAACCTAATTGTATTTTCATATTGGATGTAATTTCATAAATGGGTTGATCTCAATAATGCTACTAAGCGAATAACGGCTAGAACACACATGTAAGCAGAAATTAGAAAATACGTCTTCTTTATATTAAACATACCTAATCTAATTTAATAATCTCAAAATTGTAATATAAGGTACATAATCTTCGCAAATGGCTTCGTTCATTTGGTATAATATGATCCGACGCTGGAATAATGAAGATTATATTTCCTTATAATAGAGGTTAAAGCTGGCGTTGTGAGGTCAAAGTGGAAAAGTCAGGAGGCTTAGTTATTGACATTGAATAGAAGAACGATTTCAAAATAGAAATTTTGTTCGAAATCTCTTGACCAACTTAAAAAATATACTGATATGAAAAAATAAAGGTATCAGCAAATATTTATTCATCATTCTCGGCCTCTTTTCGCACTGAGATGGTTTTAGTAGCCGAGGTTTCCTCACGATGTATTCCTTCACCGTTTGTCAATGGTGTCTAAGTAATCTTAGAAAGTACATATAACTCAGAACAAGTCATATTAGTAGTTGCCGTTGGTAGGTTTCGAAACCGCACTCTCATGCGTGTGAAGCGGGCGCCTTAAACCTCCAAGCCACCAAAAAATAAAACAAATCAGCAAATATAAGAAAACACTACCACGATTCATACCTTCGTATACCTTGTCTACAAACTAAAGATCTTTAAGCGAGCAGTAAGGAGCATAGTGTACAGCTTGTGAAAAATATGAGGATTATTATTAGTACCTAAAATCAGACGTGTGCGTATCCAGATCTACTGTTAGAAGTTCCAAATTTTCATCTTCTGATACTCTTATCCAAGACACCTGGAAAAGAAATAGTAATTATATTCTCAGTTCACTAATCACTATAAAGTATTTATGCTTAACGTACAATTATATATCACAATCATAAAGTTATGTGTATTCCCAAGACCAGAAACTTTGTACGTCACAATGTTCTATTAAAAACTTATCTCACATACTTAGATCGAGTAACAAAATATTGCTTACTGTTTTATCCCTTAGTGCAGTCACTTTACAGTCAAATATAACGGTTGAACCAGTGTCTGCGTCTATTATCGTATCTTCTGAAGCTTTTTCTTCAAATGACGGTGGACGAAATCTGGAACAAAAGAAAATGTCCTAATTTAAAAACTTTTATTTCGGAAAAGGTAGAAAGCAATAAATAAATAATGACTTTTAGTAAATTCCTTAGTTGGATCTTTGTAACTTAATGTGCTATAATTTTCTTTGGTTTTTATTGTACGCAATATTTGTCTCATTATCTAAGAAGTCTGGTGTCATTAAGAGTGTGAATCCATTGTCATCAACCACGTAGCTTTAAAGCTAGAGTTTTAAGTTTAAAAATTAAAGCAACGTATAATACTTTATTCAAAAAGAAATATAGCCCGAAACTAGACTACATTTTTGTGTGGAAATCGTTGCAATCGTCACTTGATCAACGAAGCAGGGAAAATTGGAAAAATTGTTTGTTAAAAACAACAAATTAAACTACAAGACAAATTAAACTTTTCAATACTCGAGGAGAGCCGAAATCAAAACAAGATTAGGATACGTTTTAGTGACAAATGAGTTTTATTCCCAACAAATGAGATAGTAATAAAGAGTGAAAGGGATAGTGATAAGAAAAAATAGAATATCCCAACAAATGACAAACGGATGGATTGCAATTTGATATCTACCATATCTACTAACTACTGCCTTTCTGTTCATCACCCTTCGAAATTTAGAATGATACAGTCTGTAGTGTAGGTAAATAATTTTTTCTACCATTTAAGTTAATACATAATGTGAGCTAACGGTTTTCCGCTCACAAAATGGCGCAAAAATAGGAAGGCGTTTTTTGTCCAATCACAGCAGCTGTCAAATATTTAACGACCAATAGTGTGAAACTAGCTAATTCCCTATTAGGCGAAGAACGAGAGGTAAAGGAACGAAATACGGTAGATCGTATTATGGCTGCCTTGCTGATGAAGTATTAGTAGGCACAATTTTCAAGGTCGAGAAAGTACAACGGTAATTTTTGTTTTTTTTTAATACCACGAATTTCTTATCTAATAATTACTCCTCCACTACAATATTTGTTAGGGGATTATTAAAAGGCCTGACATTAAAAGTGTCATCTAAATATTCTTTAACTTACTCATGATTATCGGAAGTAACTACATCGACTTCAGTATTAAAAGTTTCCAATGCTTAACCAGAATAAATATTTGCATTCAGAAAACGCGAATTTGTATCAGATTTTGGCTTTAAACTAGATGTGTTTATCTCAGATGTTACATCGTTACGCTTAGGGGAATACTCGTCTTGTTTGATGACATATTGTGTGTTTTGTTTGCTTTCCAAATCCCAATGCCATTCCGTTATTATGTTTATTTGTAGTGCGGTTTGGTATTTCAGATGAGGTAAGCTATTGGAATTGTGTCGTTTATGACTATATGCAGAACTTTGTTCTCTAATAACAGATTATAAATGATAATGCTTTTTTATAAACCATCGTTTTTTCTTGTTCCTTGGATGCACTGGACTTCAGTTTTCTGGTGTTTATAATTATGGTTGTATACTACTATAGTTCCTGGCTTACAGGAGTTGTAGCGGTTTTAGGAGGTTATGGAGAGGTTGTCAAAAATAAGGATAATAAGCAGAGAATTAGCTGTCAAAAAATTTCTACAACTGATATAGTTCAAAAAAATTCTACAATTTGTATAGCGGGACAGATCATGTGATCTGGTCCGCTATACTTTTCTTAACATGTGTTATGACGTGACACAACACAGTTTTTTAACATTGTATAGGGTGTCTTTTTTATAGGTCAAGCCGGTAAACGAGCAGGCGGATCACCTGATGGTAAGCGATCGGTGTCGCCCATGGATACCTAGAACACCAGAAGCGATATAAGTGCGTTACCGGCCTTTTGAGATTAGGAATTTGAGGATTGTTGGGGATTTAGGGATTGGGAAAGGGGGGAGGGGTAATTGGGCCTCCGGTATTCTCACTCACAGGACGAAATACAACGCAAGCGTTGTTTTACGTCGGTCTTCTGTGAGGCCGTGGTATCACTCCGGTTGAGCCGGCCCTTTCGTGCCGAAGCACTTAATCATCAGACACAAACCATGATGTAAGATTCCTTACATGAACTTCAACAATCTTATGTCCATCATATAATTGGTTGACCGAGGAGATAAAAAACCTGATGGCTAAAAAAGCTGCTGCAAAATTTAAATTCAAGATTCAGCCTAGTGACAGCAACAGGGTAAAATATATGACAATTAGAAACCAGTGCAACAAGGTGTGCAGAAATGCCAAACGTCAACACATTCACAGATCAGTTGAAAATAGTGATCCGGCTAAAGTGTGGAAGTTCCTTAAATCATTAGGTATTGGAAAACATACCCAAAACTCTTTGCCTAAAGATCTAGATTTAAATCTTCTAAATTCACACTTCTCCTCCTCACTCACTTTAGATATTGCCACTAAAACTGCTACTTTAAACTCTCTCTCACTACTTCCGTTACCAAATTTTTCTCCATTCGTCTTCAGTCAGTTTGCCGAATGTGACGTTAGGAGAAGCATTCTGTCGACGACATCGAATGCCGTTGGTGGTGACTGTGTTAGTCGCAAGATGATCATCCCTATCCTCGATCAAATTACCCCTGTCATCCTTTTTGTCCTAAATTCCTCGGTCTCCAACAGAGCCTTCCCTCAAATTTGGAAAGAAGCTCATGTAATACCCCTACCCAAGAAACCAAATCCTGCTTCTTTTTCCGATTTTCGCCCTATTTCCATTCTCCCATTCCTGTCTAAAATCCTAGAAAAACTTGTGCATCATCAATTTAGTTCTTTTCTTACCAGGCACAGCCTCCTTAGTCCCTACCAATCTGGTTTTCGCCCGGGGCACAGCACTACCACGGCGCTCGTAAATATTACTGATGACATTAGGTCGGGCATGGAGATGGGGAAGTTGACGGTACTTGTCCTACTCGATTTTAGTAACGCTTTTAATACCGTTGACTTCGACGTTTTGCTTGGCGTGCTTAGCTCTCTTAACGTATCAGCATCGGCTATTGACTGGTTTCGTAGTTACCTATTTGGTCGCCGGCAGCGTATTCACTTTGACGATCGTTATTCTTCTTGGTGTTGTACTGCTGCTGGTGTGCCACAGGGTGGTGTTCTATCCCCTTTACTCTTCGCCCTATTTATCAACTCTATCTCTAAAGAACTCTCTTCTTTTTTTTTTAATGATACGGCGACCACCGAGATCTACACACAAGCTTCACTTCAAGAATTACCAGATGCTGTTGCTCTAGTTAACCGCGACATGGCTCGAATTAGCGATTGGAGCATGAAATATGGCCTGCGCATTAACCCATCCAAAACACAGGTGACGGTTGTCGGCAGTTCAAGGGCTGTCTCCAGAATTACTGGTCTACTCTTCCCCAAGTATCTCTGCTTAACACTAAAATTCCTTTTTCCTACGAAGTCAAGAACTTGGGGATTTACATTGACAGTACTCTCTCCTGGTCTAAACAGATGCAGGAGGTCAGTCGCAGAATGTTTGCCGCGGCGGGCTCCTTGAGGCGTCTTCGAAATTTCTTGCCCACTACTACTAAAATTGCATTAGCACAATCCCTACTTCTACCAATCCTCGACTATGCTGATGCCAGCTATCTTGATCTCACCCAAGAACAATTAGACAAGCTTGAGCGCCTTCAAAACCTTTCTATCAGGTTTATATTTGGATTGCGCAAATATGACCATGTCTCCGAGTTCCGCAACAAGCTCAATGGCTGCCTATTCGCCTTCGCCGGAATACTCACATTCTTTCACTTCTATACAATATACTCTTTAATCCCACTACCCCTTTTTATCTAAAAGAGCGTTTTACGTACCTTGGCAACACACATACGAAGTTTTTGAGATCATCGGAGAGCCTGAAATTAAACATCTGTTTGCATTCCACTACCTTTTTCGACAAGTCCTATACAGTACAAGCTGCACGGTTGTGGAATGCTCTACCGATTACAGTGAGGCGAGCTCAAACTATATCACAATTTAAAAAACTAGTTAAGGAATTTTATCTAACTCTATAGTTGTCTGTCTTTTACTTAACATGGTAACACACGTACACATACATGCATAAACGCACACACGCACACTTACACACCATTATGTTAAATTATGTATTATGTTCTATTTTATTCTTATTTATTTAGTTATTTATTTATTACAACTTTTAGTTTGATTTGTAGGTATATATTACATTTATGTAGGCATATAATATATATATTTATTTATTTTTATATGTATATATATATATATATATTTTATATACTTATTATTACACGGTATTATTATTATTATTTTAAAGTCATTAAATTGTACACTAGACGACCCATATCTGTCTCCTATTACAGCTCCATCCAAAGGTTGTCTGGAAGAGATCGCCTTGTGCGATAAGACCGCCCATTGTGCACTATATCAATTGTTTGTTGTCCTTTATGTTTATGTGGTGTACAATAAAGAATATTATTATTTTGGGTAGTTTACTTTTTCTCAGCTCTGAAAGCTGGTATTCACCTACATTCACGGGCCAGGGCCAAGTGAATATAGGGTGTGGTGTGTAATTATGTGTTTGTGGTGTCTTCTTCCAACTGCATAAACTTTCGGACTATCCTGCAAGTGTTTAATATGCTGCTTTCTGTAGTGTATAGGTAGTATCTTTTAGGTCTATGAGTTTCAGGCTATTGTGCAGGTGCTTGGGTATCACACCCGTGGTGGAGACAACAATAGGGACTATATACACTTTTTCTTGTCTCCATATCCTAGCGACTTCTTCTTTTAATTCAGCATATTTACTTATTTTTTCTCCAATAGTTTTTAATAAATTGTGTGTATTTGGAACTGCAATATCTATTAGATATGTAATATTATTTATTTTATCTCGTAGTGTTATGTCTGGTCTATTGTAGTGGATGGTTCTGTCTGTTAGAATGGCACGATCGTAGTATAGTTTGTGTGTGGTATTTTCTAATACGTTTTCTGGTGTGTACTTATAATAAGGTGTGTTTGTGTCCTGTATGAGTTTATGTTTGATTGCTAGGTTCTGATGGATGATGTTTGCTAGTTGATTATGTCTGTGAGTGTAGTCTGTTTGAGTAAGTGTTGTGCATGCTCCTGTAATATGTTGAATGGTCTCTGGCTGGGTGTGACATTTGCGGCATTTGTCGTTTGTGATTGTAGGGTCCTTGATGATAAATTTTCTATAATTTTTTGTATTTATTATCTGGTCTTGTATAGCAATTATAAAGCCTTCGGTTTCCGGGAATAAATTACCTACTTTAAGCCATTTATTGGATGCTATTGTGTCTATGTGTGCCTGTTCAAGGTCATGGGGGTGACGGCCGTGTAATACTTTCTTCTTCCAGTCTTCTAATTTTTGTGTCTGTGGGTCGCTGTTAACGTCGTATGCTAAGTTTGATTCATGTAAGTTGAGGGGCGTGTAGTTGGCGTCGTTTGTAACGATGGCTTTGTGTATGTTGCTTGTATTGGATTTTGTGTAGAAAAATAATTTTAATTTTATGATCTGTTTCTGCCAAAGGTGGTGGATATCTATAAGGCCTCTCCCCCCATGTTGTCGCTTAATTGTTAACCTCTCTATTGCGGATTTGGGATGTAGATTGTTATATTTGGTAAGTGTAGTGCGTGTACTTCTTTCTAATTGGTAGATGTCAGTTTTCGACCATTTAATTACACCAAAGGAGTAGGTTAATATAGGGATCGCGTATGTATTCAGTGCTTTTATCAAATGTTTGCTAGATAGTTGAGTTTTACATAATGCGCTTACTCTATTTTTATATTCGTTACATAAAGTGTTCTTAATTGTTTTATGATCTAACCCTTTGAGTTGTCTGTAACCTAAATATTTATAGAAGTCATCTGGTTCCATAGCAGTGATAACGTCCATATTGTTTATAGTATAGTCTCCTGGTTTAATTTTGCCCCTAATGATATGTATTGTTTTGCATTTGTCCAACCCAAATCGCATATTAATGTCTCTGCTGAATTTTGTTGTAATGTCTATTAGTGTTTTCATTTCTTTTTCCGTTTTTGAATATAACTTTATGTCATCCATATAGATAAGGTGGGAGATAGTGGTTATTTCTGTGGTGTTAGAAAGACAATAGCCGGCTTGGCTACGGTGAAGTAAGTGGGATAGAGGATTAAGCGCGAGACAGAACCACATTGGGCTAAGGGAGTCGCCCTGGTAAATACCTTTTTTTATGCTAATCTGTCGAGTTGTTACAGTATTATTGCGATAGTTTAATTGAAGAGTGGTTTTCCATTGTGACATTACATTTTTCAGAAATGCTATAATTGTGGGGCTTATTTTATAAATCTGTAATATTTGTATTAACCAGGAATGTGGGATGCTATCAAAAGCTTTTTTATAATCGATGTAGGTGCAATGCAAATTTTTATTTTTCGTGGCAGCGTGTTTATGTATCACAGAATCTATAACTAGTTGTTCCTTACAGCCCATGTGGCCCCGCCTGCATCCTTTTTGCTCTTCCGCTATTATGTTGTGTTGTTCTATATGTTTGTTGATTTTTGTAGAGATTGTGGATGTTATAATTTTGTACAGTGTGGGTAGGCATGTGATGGGCCTGTATTGGGAAGGTTGTGATGTATACTGTGTTTTCGGCAGCATGTAAGTTATTCCAGTGGCAATGAATTCTGGTATGTTCTGTTTACCTAAGATGATGTCCGTTATATTTTTAGCTAAAATTTTATGAAGGGATTCTAATTTTTTGTACCAATAATTATGTATCTTATCAATGCCGGGGGACTTCCAGTTATGGAGTTTTGCGGTGATATTAGTTATATCAGACTCAGTTACCTCTACAAAGTCCATTTCTTCCAATGAACTCCATCTGGCTGCTTCGTCTGATATCCAATCTGATTTATCATTATGTTGTGCTTCATCTTCCCATATACCTGACCAAAATGCCTCGAGTTGTTCTGTTGTTGGTAACTCTATGTTAGTATCAAGTGTTGTTTGTGCTTTTGTTCGTAGATTTCTGTAAAAATTCTTTTCATTCATAGCAAATGTCGAATTATGAGTCCTGCGTTCTTGTGCTTTTTTGTACCGTTTTAGTCTATGGGATTTTAATGCCAATTTTTGTTTCAAAGTATCTAAAAATTCTTCCGGTTTCCTATTGTCTTTTTCGTGTCTCGTGTGTGTAGTGTATCTTTTGTTTCTGAATATAGCTTCTACTCTTTTAATCACTTTGTTTGAACGATTGTTATTTATGTATTGTGTTAATCTACTACAGTCTGCTCTAAGTTTCTCTATATCTCTTTCTAGCCTAATTTGCCATGCTGGCTTATTGTTAGTTTTAATTTTCGTGTTGCCTGTGTAATCCGTGATTTTATAATTCAAATCTTCAGAGATTACCAATGCTGTGCAGTAAATCAAAGTGTGTACGTCTGTTAGTTTAGTGTCTTCAGTAGTGTATTGGATGAGGATATTTTTGTTAAATATATTGACAAGTTGCTGTAGTTTTGGTGAGTACCTAAGCTTGGGCAGTTTAGGCCGTAATGCCGGGTTCATCCCGGAATATAAATTAAGTGCTGTTTTAAATGTATCGTGTAGTTGTTGTATATGTGCGTCAGATAGCATATTTTGATGAATGTCAGCTTGGGTGTCAATATCATTTTCTATTGTTATAGTCAAGTTCTCAGTTTGTGTAGATGTATGTGTGGTATGAGAGTGTTCTTGTGATTGATAGATTGAGAGAGTTTGAGTGTTAGATTCTGATTGAGTAGTTGTTAAAGAGTACGAGGATGGTTGTTCTTCTTGTATGTTTGGTGTTAATACGTTGTGATTGTTAAGGTTTTCGACATTTTCTAATTCTAATTGCGTGCGAACTTCTTCTTTTAACTGGTCTATCTCATCTTGGGACAAAAGTTTGTTTCTAACTATAACTCTTCTTTGATCTGCAATTCTTTGTTCTGAGACTATAACATCTGGATATTGTTGAGAGAAAAGTTGATGCAGTTGTTGCCTGTATGTAGTCATGTCGGTCTCTAACTTTGTAATATGTAGGTAGGTTCGCATGATGAATAGGTTAACTTCTTTACTCCATCTCATGCGAACTCTTGTTTTTCCGGCCTTGGTGGACGCGGGTAAGAAGGTGGACACCTCCCGCGCAACAGTCAAGGTCGGATTTGTATTAACTGTATTCAAATTAGCTATGGGAAGTAATGATGATGATAATATAGGTGACGATGGTAAAGATGGTGATGGTGACCTGGATGGTACGTAAGATGCTGTGCTTGGACTGAACGGTTCTACAGGGGTGTTAGTCCTGTCCGTTAGTCTGCCACCATCGTCAGTGATATCGGCTGTAGTTTGTTTGTTGATGGGAGCCCGCCAGTTCAACTCCACACCACCGACGGATCGCATGCTGAAACACCCAGCGTCAGCTCCAGGTGTGCCCCGGCGATCGCCCCCGGGCAGCGGTCCTATACGTTTTCTCTTTGAACGAGTCTCCATTTTGAATGGGTATCCAGAGCCACGTTAGCCACGCCAGTAATTTCGTAATCGTGTGTCCGCCCCCCACGTGATCAGATGGTCGATCAGGACGTGTGGTTGTTTAGGGGGCATATTATTATTATTATTTCCATATATTTATTTTAAATTCTCTATAAAATACATTTTTAAATACTACTTACAAAGATAAAAATAATATTTAAAAATATAAAAAATAGGAGCCGACCAGTAGCGGGAGCATGGTCCAAGCTACCGGTGGTTAGGGCTCCAGAGACAGAAACCTCCTCACGATACGTGCCGTTTCAAGGAGAACTGCCTTCTGTATCAGGCCCTTGACCCAACTGCCTAACGCTAGCCTCCTAAGGTGGTTGTCGAGGCTATTAGGGATTAACCCATTGGCCGACACGACTATCGGCACAATGATAGCCGAATCTACATTCCACATGTCGACAACCTCGTGAGCCAAATCAAGATATTTGATTTGTTTATCTTTTTCAGCTTTCACGAGGTTCTCATCATGAGGAATAGTGATATCGATTATCATCGTGCGGCGCACTTGTCGGTCTATCACCACTATATCAGGTTTGTTGGCTATAATAGTCCTGTCAGTGATGATAGACCGGTCCCAGTACAACGTGATATGGTCATTTTCCAGAACTGGGTCGGGCACATACTTGTAGTACGGTACCTCAGACTCAACAAGTCGATATGCAAAGCAAGTTGCTGATGGATAATCTTGGCTACTTGATTATGCCTATGCAAATATTCACTGTTAGCCAAACGACCACAACCAGAAATAATATGTCTAATGGATTCACCAGGACTATGACATGCCCGACATATGTCAACCGTCCCATCCTTAATTATATATTTCCGGTAGTTATTCGTAAGGATAACTTCGTCCATAATTGCACAGACAAATCCTTCAGTTTCTCCAAAGAGATTACTGAATCGTAGCCAAGATACGGACGCTAGAAAATCTACACTGGGCCCATGAAGGGCCCGGAAGAAGCGTCCGTGGAGCTCCTTGCTGTGCCATACCTCCTTGCGATCATTGACGCTCAGTACCACAGGTTTGCGCCAGTTCTCTTTTGCCAAGGATAGCGGAGTGAATCCATTGTCCACCGCTGCTACTTCTCGATGCATACCCTCGTTGACTTTCAGGAAATATTCCCTGAGGCTGCACACCTCACGGTTGTGAAGGGTCTTAGCATTTAATAAGCCTCGACCACCACACTTCCGCGGGATGTACAACCTCATGACCGACGAACGAGGGTGATGCATGCGATTTGCAGTCAGCAGGGTCCGGACTCGTCTATCCAGGGTGTCAAGTTCAGTCTGTGTCCACTTGAGTATACCAAAAGAATACATTAGGACTGGCATGACCCAACCGTTAAAGGCTCGCACCTTGTTTCCGCCTGATAAGGAACTTTTTAGTACCTTATTCAGGCGGCCAAAGAAGCGCTCCTGTAGCGATTGCTTCATGTCCGGTCCATTAATGCCTAATCCTTCTGACATACCCAGGTACTTGTATGTATCGTTTGCGGAGAGTGATCTCAGTTTTGTGAAATCTGAGAGTTCTAGTCCCTCAGATTCCACAATCTCCTCGCTTTACATGCATGACCGCACACTTGTCTACTCCAAACTCCATTCTGATGGAACTACTAAATTTTTCAGTTATATTCAGTAGTTCCATCAGTTGTTTCTTGTTTGGAGCAAACAACTTGAGGTCATCCATGTAAAGTAAGTGGGATATAACTAGACCCCTTCTCCGCAAAGGATAGCCTAGCCCTGAATCCTCCAGTAGAGTACTTAGAGGATTCAAGGCCAAGCAGAACCATAGTGGGCTCAGGCTGTCACCCTGGAATATTCCTCGTACTATCCTTACAGGTTCTTCATTCCCTTGGATTTGTCTACATCCCGGATAGCAAAGCACGGTGCTCCACTGCCTCATACATGACTCCAAGAAGGCGCGTAAACTTGCATGTATTTTATACAACTCCAGCACCTTCAGGAGCCATGTATGTGGCACAGAATCATATGCTTTTTTATAGTCTATCCAGCATGTAGACAAATCTTTTCGGGACCGACGAACCTGTTGGCTAACAACCATATCAATGAGGAGTAGCTCCTTAGTTCCACGAGACCCCTCCCTACATCCATTTTGAGATACCGACATGATGGAATTTTTTATTATTATTATGTATGTCTTTACCATTCACGGGACCACAGGGTCCCGGTCATTTGGGAGGCATACGAGGGGCCGAAGCCAACTGCGCAGAGGCCCTTTAGACAACTTTAATATAAATGTAATGGACACACAAACCGGCGACTATCCCTGTATGCACTATGGAAATGCACCCAAGGACAGTCCCCGGTTAGTGTAGGACTATTGTGAATAATGGAAAAAAAGAACGTGGGGCTATGGATGGGTTGCTGTGGACTGGTAAATTGGGAACTATGGATGACTATGGCACCTGCCGAAATAATGTAATTTTTACACGTAAAAATGGCAGGCGGAGACTCGCCAACTCACCGACCGGGCCCCGGGAATGGTTGCTAGATATAGCAACAGAGGGGCAACGAGAATGTGAGTGGCTGAAGGGTTAGGAAACTACCACCGCTTTCTACTCAGATCATCTGCTCCAGCCGAAGCCTCCTGCATCCCTGGCCCACTCGCGACTTACGAATAGTTTCTTACCCTCCGAGCAGGATTACTGCTCTCGCGACTCCACTCTGGACGGCCAATGAAGGCAAGCCAGAGGTGGGAGACCTGTTCCTTGTCATCTTTCACTCCAGCCAGCCAATTAAGGCAAGCCGGAGAAGAAGGAACGGTGACTTCTCCCTGGAGCACTCGGGATGATGGTAGCCCGCGGGATCGCTAATGCCCGTCACCTCGCCTCAAGGTGCCCTGCGGGCTTATTATTATTATTATGTGTGTCTTTACCATTCACGGGACCACAGGGTCCCGGTCATTTGGGAGGCATGCGAGGGGCCGAAGCCAACTGCGCAGAGGCCCTTTAGACAACTTTAATATAAATGTAATGGACACACAAACCGGCGACTATCCCTGTGTGCACTATGGAAATGCATCCAAGGACAGTCCCCGGTTAGTGTAGGACTATTGTGAATAATGGAAAAAAAAGATAGGGCTATGGATGGGTTGCTGTGGACTGGTAAATTGGAAACTATGGATGACTATGGCACCTGCCGAAACAATGTAATTTTTACACGTAAATTATTATTATTATTATTATTATAATTATGTTCCACTGATTACACTGGAACACATTTTGACGATAATTTACCTGGAACTTGAAGTTCTGCTATTACTAAGAAAACAAGCTAGTCGAATTTAACAAAATGGTGTTTAACCTAGTCTGTAGTTAATAGTAGATTAGCCATTCAAAAGGATCTTAACCAAACCGTCACGAAACGTCAATAAGTTACTTAATTATATTCCTTCTTAGTTATTCTAAGGTTAAATAAAGGGAACGGAGATCAGACCCCTGTTTTAAACTCTATATAAATTCTGTTTAAGTTTGATGATTAAAATTCCGAATTTAGTTCAGAAACCTTCATTAAATTTAGAGGAATTAGCAGGCTTGGTTAGATTCTTGGAAATAAAAGTTAATGGACTCGTTGGATTTCGAAGACCCTGTTTCCTAAGGCCTTGCTTGCTAGAATACGTGTTATGGAGTATGTAAACCATCATAATTAAACCCTGTGTCTATGAATGTTTCTGGAAGTTAAGGTACCATGTTACCTAATAAAACGTACCTAAAACCGATTTACTGCTTTGAGTCTTAAAACCATCTAAGCAAAAACTATATTAGACTGTTTGATTGAAGCAATTAAGACTGAGAGTACAAGATAAAGACAAGACAAGTATAAAGACTATGAGGACAACGTACACACAGTGCACAGTTTACAATAACTGGACCTGTGGATGCCCTAACAGGCTATCAGGTCTCTAGCTCAAAGCAAGAGTAGGAACAGGGTAGTTTTTAGTCAGTAAGAATCTAACACTCCCTCTCGCTTTAGCCAAGTTAGTCAATGAATAAATTTTCCCCTCAAGTAAACACACACATACACAGAAAAGTGAATTAACAAATTAACAGTGAAAAGGTTCCATAAGGCAAAAGATATAGGGCACCTATTTAAAATACAAACGACAGTCAAGCCAGACTGTATAAACAGTCTTGTTTTATCACTTTTGTTGGTAACACTCAGGTAATTATACCAGGTGACGTACCCAAGTACTGTTATATTGTCGTTCACGCACGCTCCAGTTTCGTTAGTTAATTAGGTTACTAGCCTTATATTTAGGAAGGACAGATCCCAAATAGACGAATATTATAAACAATTTTTATTCTTTTACTGTTTTTCAAATTTGTATTGAGTTAGATTTTGTTAGTTTGTTTAAGTTATGAAATAAATGAAGAATGTTCTGATTAAGTTAGCATAGTTTGATTTGTGTATCGTATTTTTTACTTTTGTTATCTTTAAAGAATTGTCTTCAACACATGAATTCTATAGCAGACTTACTGAATGATTAATTTTCACAGCTGATATGTGAAACATAAAAAAAATGTTAGCATATAGGTACAATTATAAGCCATATAACTCGGGAAAACAACGGAAGAAGAAATAAGCATTATCATTTAGAAAACCAGAATGATGACGTTAGCATTCTACAAGAATGCAGCAAATTGGTAAAATTTTACCAATTATTTTGACGCTCCGTGAGTTTCTGTCTTGTTTAAATTGTGCTCATAATAACAGCTAGTTAGACTTCCCAAGGACGTGTTATAATCTGTTTAATTAAAATTAAAATTTGTCGTTAAATATTTTGTTGAAAATTGAGATAATCTTCCTTAACGCTCCATAGACTAATTGGAGTAATGACTAAAGGAAATACCTTTAAATTAGGCTACTTAAGTTTATCTTGAACATAATTCAGAAAGAAAGGATTTTGCTTTTGAACAAGGTTGATTTTGGAATAGCACTTTTAGACTTTCAAGGTCATACTTTAATATTTTTTATTTACAAATAATATAAACTTAAATAAAATATATACTAACTGTTCTAAATATATACAACTTAAGATACTTACAAAAAGGTAAAAATTAAATAAAAAGAAATTAAAAATCAAGACAACTTACATTTGTAACCTTGCCCTTATTACTGGAGTCTTCCCCGATGCGCTCAAAAAAGCAACAATTTGTCCTATATACAAGAGTGGGGACAGAGGCTGTGTCAACAATTACCGGCCTATTGCGGTACTGCCTGCGATCTCCAAAATACTGGAAAAAATTCTGAACATCTCACTAAAAAAGTTTTTGGATAAATTTAATATATTGGCCAATAATCAGTATGGATTTCGTTCAGGCTATTGCACGGAAGACGCGGTATTGGATCTAACAAATGTCATAGTTAAAAAATTAGATGAAAAAAGCAAATGCTTGTGCATATTTCTGGACCTTTCTAAAGCTTTTGACACGGTCTCTGTCCCGATTCTCCTTGCTAAATTAAATAAACTGGGCGCACGAGGTATCACCCACAACATTTTTGAAAGCTACCTAACAAATAGGAAACAACGTGTGAAAATAGGAAGTCATGAAAGTGATGAGGCTGAGGTCACTTATGGCGTGCCACAAGGAAGTATTCTTGGCCCTACCCTTTTTCAGATCTATATCAATGACCTCTGCCAAATTACTCTTCCAAATACTAACATACTCACCTACGCAGATGACACCGCCATATTTGTTTGGGGTCCAAACTGGAAAACGGTTAAGGAAACGGCCGAATACTCCTTATCTAAAGTGATGGAGTGGCTCTCTGTTAACCTGTTAACATTAAATGTTAACAAAACTCATTTTATGGCCTTCTCCATTCGTAAAAATACAGCCCCACCACGTGACTTCTCCATCAAAGCTCACATTTGTCACTCTCGACAGACTGACTGTGCCTGCGAGGTAATAACTAGGGCAGAAAGCGTCAAATACTTGGGCGTTAACTTGGATGATCGACTGAGATGGGATAAACAGATAGACACTGTAACCTCCAGAGTGAGAAGGCTAATACACGTATTTAAACATCTAAGAAATTCTGCCCCACCAGATAAATTAAAATTCGTCTATTTGGCTCTGTGTCAGTCCATTATCCAATATTGCATACCAGTTTGGGGAGGGGCAGCCAAAACGCTTTTTCTTATGCTTGAGAGAGCACAAAGAGCTGTACTGAAAGTGATGACCAAATAACCATATAGATATCCCACTGCAAAATTGTACTCTGAATGTAAGGTATTAACAGTCAGACAGCTCTTTGTGCTCAAATCTACTTTGAGAAGGCATCGAAATGTCCCACTACCGAATCCAAACAGACGCAGTAAGATGCCAGTATGCCCGCAAATCCCTACCAATACTACTTTTGCCAGAGGACAGTTCAATAGTCTCAGTTGCAAGCTCTACAACATAATTAATAAAAACCTGAACATCGTACGACTCAGCCGAAAAGAAGTCACAAGAAAAATCAGTGATTGGCTTCAGCAAATGGATTACAACGAAACTGAAGGTTTACTTGCGTATATATCATAACCGACACACACATACATACACACACAAACACACACACACATACACACACACACACACACACACGCGCACACACCCTCACACACACACACAAAATTCCGGTATATTAACCTAAGTAGTCCTTTTAACTTTCCCTTTATATTTTATTATTTTTGATTTTGGATTACAGCTCCTTCCATTTCATTCATTCACTTTCATGACATTCACTTCATTATAGAGTAACATATAATGCGACTTCGTGACATACTCTAGGCCTGAATCACTGTTTTCCAAAATACAAGCTTATAGCTTAGTTTGGAAAGCAGTGTCAGTATCGATCGTAATTCACACTCGTTCATGTAATTGCCGCATTTCTGTGAATGTATTATTGTGAAATTTTTGTACAATAAACAATTTTTATTTTTTTATTTTTTTTTTTTAACTTCAAGAAAAAGTAACTATTTACACAAAATCGAATAAATCGTCCGTACCGACGTCAGTAGGGTAAGTATCCAAAAGGCTGGCAGCATTGCCCCGTTTTATGGCAACTCTGACCTAGAAAAAGACCAGCCCTCAGTCAACGAGATGCGTCGACCAGGCGTTTATACTTGATTGATACAGATATAAAATAATACCTAATTTTACAGCAGGTCCAGTGTTATCAGCTAAATGCCATTTAAAGTTTCTTTGCACAGTAGAAAATCCTATACGTTGAGTATTCTACTCTCTTAGTAGAAAAGCGTTTTATTTTTGAAGGTGGAAAAATCATACTATGACTTCTCCCGCCTTGGGTTAGGTGAAAGGGACTGTCAGACTTTTACTAACTTAAAACCGCTCCGTTCCTACTACTGCTCTTTGAGCTGGAGCGCAGTAGAAAAGCGCTTAAGCGAGATTTGGCTAAAGGAACAAAATTGTTTCCCACTTGTCAGATTTATTAACCTCAATAAGATACCAGGCAAACCACTAACATAATTCTGTAACCCTTTACCAGCATAACACAATAAATTGAAATTCTTCAATTTTAAGAGCATACAAACACATAACTCATTAGTTGATAACAAAATGTCATAACATAAGTATCATAAATGTAATAATAATAATCGTATAGTCACGAAATACAACTCTTGTATTCTATATAACACTTGACAGAAGCATTCAATACATGTCATGGCATTTATATTGTCAATCAATAAAAGGTCCATGTCTATCACAAACCATTCAAGTCGTATTGTAGGGGAAGCAATGTTTCCTTGTTGCCATAAAATCGATACCAACCATACGTCTGCCTATCAATTACAATACCACTTTATCTTTCAAGTACTATCAAACCATTGAATAATAATACAAAAGTATGGAAATAGGTATCGATTTCCAATACTATGAATGGAAAATTTCGAAAATATAACTTTACTTCGACCGACAACAAAGAACAAATACCTATTAACATAAAACCATGTTATCTAAAGACGTAGCGAAATATAGAAAGAATCTTTTCCCCATTCCCGAACTAAACAGCAAAGAAAAAGAATCCCGCAGATGGATAAAGGCAAAGTTATGATATTATACCGAGTCTAATTTACAAAAAGAAACAACCCTAACATATGTTAGGTCGAGACGCTTGTATATTTTTTACAAAAGAAAAAGTGTGACCCAACGAGGCTCGTTTTATTCAAACTGGTAACTTTTGTATGGACGTGATACGCTTTCAAATTAAACGGACTCACTTCACACCGATATGTAACTGGATTTTAAGTTACATGTGTATTGGACATATTGTAAAGTATTTTTAAAGTAGGTCTAGCAATGGATGCCGCATAGACCTCATGAGCCCTGGATTTTTTCTTTAATCTAAAAAAGAAGGGTATTTTAAGGATTTTCTCAAAGCGCAAATATTGGAAAAATAAAATTACGAATCATCAGGAAAGGAAGGAAAATACAATTGTACAAGTTTCAAAACATTACCTCGTTCGTTCCGTTCGTCACGCCATAACTAGATAATGACTGCACCGAATTCGATAATTCAAGTTTTATTGTGTCCATTGTTGCTACGGTATGATTCGAATGAAAAAAAAAAACGACAAAATTGACTGAGAAATTAATAGAAAATAGCATTCATGCGGAGGGTGGATTTTTGTAGTATACGCTAAGGCAGTGTTAATACCATATTGTACTATGCCTAGTTAAAGCAATAACATAAGTTTTGGTCCTAAACTTAAGTTACAAATGCTGGTGACAGTAATTTGAGATATGTGTGTAGACTTCAAGTAAATGCTGAAGTCCAACAGTGAGCTTCATAAAGTAGACAAGTTTGAGGAACATTGTAATATGTTAAGTTTAGTAATGGTCTAAAATTAGGCACTAGCTGGACCGCTGAAGAGACAGACATGAAATGAGTTTTGGGATATAATTTTATTTTAGTGCTAGTTGTGTATCACGGCTTTGCCTGTGTATACACAGAAAACATGTAGCCAATTTTTCTGTCCAGCCTGCTAAGTATCTCCAGACACAAAATTTCTAAAAAGTCACATCATTTTACAAATATACACACATTTTTGCATTGAGTATAAATAAGCTCAATAAATAATTTATGATGATAATGATATCGACCTCGTTGGCCGAGTGGTCGCAAGTGCGACTGCCAGGCAAGGGGTCTCGGGTTCGATTCCCGGGTCGGGCAAAGTATTACTGGATTTAAAAAATCTTAATAGTAGCACGGAGTCTGGAATTGTGCCCGGTATATGGCAATAGGCTCACCCCCTATTACATGGGACTTATAACATAAACAGTGAAAAGTAGGTGTTTGTACTGTACATTGTACTGTGGTATAATGTGCATCTCTGCCTACCCCTTCTGGGATAAAACTAAGGCGTGATGTTATGTTATGATATCGAGAAAAAAACTCAAACTGTATAACTTTTTTTATTCATATTTTAGACTTTTATTGTTGATCTGTTTGTATTTTAAGAGTTTTTGTTATTTATTTTATGAGATTTTTAAGGAACCCAAGAGAGGAAAAGAACCTTTATAGGATAACTTTTTACTGACACAGTTAACTGTACCATAGAGTATAAAATAAAATATCAAATACTCGCACTTAAATCTGCCATTCCAAAACAACATTTTATAACACTGACAAGGGATTCAAATTCTGAAGCGATATACTTGTCGTCGCCTTAGAATCATAAAACTTGATGAAAAGCACAGTAAAGGAAAAACTCTTGCCGCCAAAGTTTTAACTTTAACTTCTGACGATGACTGTAGTTTTACTTATATATATAAGATTTAAACTGATTTATTTAAAACAATAAATGAAAAATATTATTGTGATATTTCTCCATATTCACCGATACCTAGAGAGTAATCATTCAATTTTATATCGTCATATATTTGTTAAACATTTTCTAAAAATACATTTCTAATATAATATTTACAAAAGAAAAATATTTAAAAATATCAAAAAATAGGAGCCGACCAGTAGCGAGAGCATGCTCCAAGCTACCGGTAGTTAGGATTCCAGAGACAGAAACCTCATAATACGTGCCGTTTCAAGAAGAAACTGCCTTCTATATCAGGCCCTTGATCCAGCCGCCTAATGCCTGCAAACGTCGAGGCTTTTAAGGATTAACCCATATTTTTTATTACTTTTATGGTATCAAAATCGAAAACAACTCAACATTTCCTCTACATTCCTAATCTAAATTTCACCAACGAACTCATCAATATAAATGCATAACATAATAAACGGCCAGTAATATACAAAGCGATCCACTCATAAACACGTCCCATAACCACTCGTGCAAATGAAACACGAGTATCTATTCTGACCGTAACCAGATTAGCTTCGGTGTAACAAAAGCCTTTGACTTGAAGCTGAAAAGGATCTTCATTAAGGCGGACAAATGAGATACCGTTGGTCGATATTACCGAAATTAGTTTCAGTATTTAAGAGAAACGTGTTCCTTCACACCGAATGATTTATTTGTTTCGGTATAGTGATTTTGTGGGGTATTTATGGCTCGGGATGAATTTTTTTTTTTGCTAGTGTTTCTTTGCTGGTTTAATATGTATTGCGGTTTTTCTTTTGTTTTTTTTTAATGGATTAAGTTGATTGATACGAGGTCATTGATACAAGCCGCTTTTAGTCGAATTTTGACATATCCTACTGTCTATTATAAATGCGAAAGTTTGTACCACACCGTTCCTATTTCTGCTCTTCGAGCCGGAGTCCCGGTAAGCTTATACGTTCTCCGAACAGGACTAGATTAGGATTTGGAATAACACATAAGCACAATAACACATAACACACTATGTGTCTCGTTGTCGTTATTTCTTTTCCTACCACAGGCCCACAGGAAGAAATTTCCGTTGAAATATGGGGGGCCTATGTACTCTGTTTTTGTATATGTATTATCCTTCGTGTAGTATGTGTGTACATAAGTAATAAATTAAGCTATTTTATACCACGAAAATGCGGGCGAAGCCGCTGACAGAAGCCAGTATGCTATTCAAAGCTCTTGATCAACAAAGCAGAAGTTATAAGGATTTTCTTTTCCATACAGAATATTTGCATAGCAACCTTAAAGTTCCAAATATCTATTAGCAAAAAGATCGTTTCCATCGAATAAGTATAGGTCAATGCAAGAGGTCATAAAAATAAGGCTTACGATCAAACTAAATGGCTTATAAAAAAGCCATCAAAAGAATATTACTGCAATGTCTGATAGATTTAGTCTTCGATAAGCTCGTTTTACAGTAATCTTTTTAAGATGAGGCTTTCTTTTAGGTTATCTTAAAAAGATTACGTTTTGGAGATTAAAATACGTTTTTTGTTTTGAAGATACTCTTTGTTGAGTAAGGTTAAGGACTCAGGATGCGGGCCCGCAGCTTTTATAAAATACAGATACGTATGTAAAAAACCAAAGCAATTTTCACGGCGCGGTTTACGCGAGCGGCGGTTGCGATTATTTCCCGCTGCACTGGAGGGCGCGGCCGCGGTCCCACAACCGCGGCGGCTATCATCCGCGCGCTCTGTGACATACATGCAAGGCTCAATTCTCCCTGAATCCTTAAAAGACCGACAACATACTTGTATATTTTCCAGTGTTTCAAGTGTTTATGATAGGTACCTATCCATGCTTATCTAAGCAAAATAAGCAAGGCGCTAAATGACAACAGTGGCATTTTTTACTGAGTTTAAACTTCTAACAAGCAGGTGATCACAATGGGACGGCCGGTCTGAAACTCAACTGATTGTATAAACGCCCGCTCGTCTTGCGATAATCAATCGTCAAGTTTGCGGGCGATAATCGCAACCGCGGCGGCTGGAGGATCGCAGAAAACTGCGGTGTCATGAGTGTTACAAATTCCGCCTTCATTCCACGATCGCGACGGGCGTGAGAGAAGATGGCGAAATGTGTCCTTAGCCTTTTTTTTTAAGGGGGGAAAATCATCGAATGCCTGCTCCCACCTGGGTGAGGCGGGAGGGAGTGTCAGACTCTTACTGACTAAAAACCACCCCGTTCCTTCTCCTGCACGTCGAGCCGGAGCCTCGGTTACCCGTTAGGTTCTCCGCGACTCCGAATCGGCATCGGCCCTATTGGGCCCCATCTGTGGTGGTCTGATGGCTCTTTGAGGCGCGCGCGGAACGCGACGCGAGGTCTTAGCCTAACTGTCCGTTTTGGGCCCGGAGCTTAGTATTACTGAGGACTGGCTTTTAAACTCGCCTTTGGAATAAAACTACAAGTTCAAAATTATTGACGAACGTGCGTATGTAATGTGTGTTCTGCTTTGTATCAGTTAAAAACAACAGGATTGATGTAGAAATATATAGCGTTTAGATGGAAGTGACCTTGAAAGACCTTTCCCTGCTTTTATTACCTAATGTTTACTTAAAATTATTATTTTTAAAGGTAGAACATTTATGTCTACGCCGCAAAATTTGTTAGCCATTCCCGTTTCATATTTTCAAAATATTTTATTCAGTACTCCAGTCTCTACATCAAAATTTAGTTGCGAGGCCTCTAAATCAGATTCCCACAACCGAGTAGTTGAACCTAGACATCTGTTTCTATATTTTTTCCTAACAAACATTCAGGCTGACTGTGTTTTTTTGTCCTTAATCGTGTTTATTTTAAGTCCATTTTGAAACTAAATAATGCCTAAAATGTATTTTAATTGAGCTATAAAAATTCACATTGAATTTCTTTATAACTATTTTTTTTAGTATGAGACTCATAAGAAGGTCGTATCGATTTATCGTAAGATCATTTTAGCACGTTACATTTGTAACTTTGTTTTTACTTTTAGGTAGTTTAAAATATCTAAAAAATGCTGCTACTCATAGTATATCAATGCTGTCGGGTTTCAAATAGCAATGAATACTTAATTTATGTAACACAATTTATATTGAAAACCATCGCATAAATCTTGACAATATCCATCTATTTGCCTAAATTGGTTCTATTCCGATGGACAATTTACCAGACCCCTAACTGCATACTAAAATGTGCAAAATGGGAGTTCAAGTTACATTTTGCACTGCAGATTACGGAGCCTTGTGGCCAAATTTTCTCATTAGATGTTCCATTTTGTTCTTATGATTTGCAAATGCAAATTTTCTGGGTCAAGGAAGGAGAGCATCTGAGAATGCAATTTAGTAAAAGATTTATGAATAGAATTGTAGATGAGTCACGATTTTAATTAAATTTGTTCGTTGCTGATTAAGAATTTTAATATGACGTAAAGGACGTAAAAAGATAAATCCGGAGAAACGATAGGGTTAATTTATGTTTCTTAATTGGTTAATTCGGTGGGTTAAAAAACAGAAACTTATGCTTTGAAATTATAATGAAAGTAATGTTAAAATGTTATCAATTTTTTAAGTATTTTCTATATATATTTTTATTTTTATTAAGCGTTACATCGTCACACTAAGATTTTCTCTTGTGTCGTGGGTGCGTTCATAGACACATAAGTACATACACACATGACACCCAAACCCGAAACAAAAATTTGTAGACCACACAAAGAGTTGCTGCTCCGTGCGGGTATCGAACCTGCTACACGTTGCGTAGCATTCGTTATAAGAGTTAAAACAACATCGTATTATGGTTTACACCTTTTTCTAAAACACATAATTAAACCTACTTACTTGTCATGAAAATGCTTATTGCTTGTTGCATATGAGTCAAATATGTAGTTCAGCATTGGCGAGTCTACTTTCCCTTGCTTCATCTTCCTTGGCTTGCTGGTGACCCTGAGGTTTCGGAAGACTGTTGGTGGCGGCGTCATCATGGTGGAAGCTGGCGGGTTACTCGGTTCTGTTGCCGGTGGACCTTGGGAGAAATTGTGGTATATTAGTGGTGGAAGATTGTATTCAAATTGCAGAAAAATATTGATATTTCGTTATTTCTATTATTATAATAGTGGTAAGGGGTTTACGAATGAGCCGCAGAAGACCTAACGGGTTGCCGAGCTCCGACTCAAAGAGCAGGAGTAGGAACGGGGTGGTTTTTAGTCAGTTAGAGTCTGACACTTCCTCTCGCCTAACCCAAGGCGGGATGAATGAGCCGTGGAACGCCTAACGGGTAACCGGGGCTCCGGCTCGAAGAGCAGGTGTAGGAACGGGGTGGTTTTTAGTCAGTTAGAGTCTGACACTCTCTCTCGCCTAACCCAAGGCGGAAGAAGTCATTAGATGATTTTCCCCCTCAAAAAGAGGTGCCTCGGGAATAGATCGATGTTTTCAGCGAAAGAAAAAAAAAATCAGATCTAAACTTCTACTTTTGATATCATAAGAGCCAAATTAAAAACTACATAAAGAAATGTATTAGACTTTCTATTGTTTTTGCAAGTTCTCACGCCAAAACCATGGCATTATCGTTTTTTTCATCATATGTAAATGTGAAGTGTTTCACAGAATCGTAGACATAAAAGCTTTAAAAATACAGCTAAAATACGACACAGTTCAAAAACCGTTTAATAGAAAAAATTTTGTAACTAGTTAACTCTTTATTTGTAAAAATGTTAACAAATGACATTAACCTTTGTTAATGTTAAAAAAATTTACCGTCTGATGTTGAAAAGGACAAAGTGAATGTCTTTTGCAAAGCAAACTGATTTATTACCGAGAATGGGTTAGGAAAAAGTATTAATGGTGGTCCTAAGGTTAAGGAAAATATTAACGGTTTAATTAAACATTAGGTTCAAATAATTTGTATGCTGGCTAATAATGTTATTTTTTATTGGTTATTTAATATAATTTCATTGCTGAGTCGTATGATTGGAGTAAATGAGAGGTCCACATCGTGTATTTTTTCAATATCGATATTTAAACGAAATTTTAACAATGGAGTCATAGCTTAACCACTATGAATGTAAGATTTCAACCAAACTGTTATTAGATGATGTAAATGAGTTGTTCTGTGGTGGACTTTGTTATATGTACTTCTGTAAATGCTTTTGAGGATAACACGACTTATTTGAATTGGCATAAAGCCTTAAAATTAAGTCGGCCTAGCGCTCAAATCTTGCAAACACAATAAGTTAAACTTCTATACAAATAAATAAAATTGGAGTGTCTGTTTGTTGTACTGAAATGACTGCTTTTTACTACATGCATATAAATATACCTACATACGATACCTATACCAAAACAACATATTTTAATATTTTTAACTGTCTACTTATTTGTGGCTGATCTATAAAATGCCTGGACCGATTTTGACGGGAATTTTACTGCCAGGTAGCTTTTGTATGTACTAAGAAGTAACAAGGGCTATTTTTATTTTGGAAAATGAAACAAAAGTGTCCTAAATCTATTCTACGCGGATGAATTCGCAGCTAATTTTAAATATTATCTTTTACCATGACCATGACGAGTCAAGGCTTGTAAGTGTACCATTAGAATATTATTCAACCTCAAAAATACGACATCTTTATACGAGTACATACCTACGGATAAGGCATATGTATAAATATACGTAGCTTTACTGTTTACTGAGACAATAAATTGTTACCAACGCAAGACATATGAAAAAGCCACGTAGCACTGCTGTAAGATATAGAACCTTACAATTCTGTCAGACATGTAGTATGTCGACTGGTTAAAGGAGGTTGGCAGGAGAAAGACAAAGATATACGTACAGAATTACTTGCAGTATAATACACATTATATACCTAAAAACTAGAATAGTAAGAAAAGTTTAATATTTGTAATCATTTTTCCGGGTCAGGCTTTAAACACTAGGTCTAAGTATTCAAATATTTTTTCAGTAATTACACCCATTCTTGTCTTTGGAAAATTAAATCTATGTAAACATACAGAAAAATTAAATTAGAGTATACATTTGTAATATTAAAATAACAGCTTTTTACTAGATGCGATACACATACCAAAATATTTTTTTACAATTTTTTTCTGACTGTCTGTCTGTTTTTACTGGCTCATCTCTGACATTGCTGGACCTATTTTGCGAGGCTTTTATTGAAAGATAATAGATGAACATGTAATAAGGAGTAATATAGGCTACTTTTAAGGCTATTTTGACAAATTAAAACAAAAAAAAAATCAAAAATACGTATTCTACACAGACGAAGTCGCGGGCAACAACTAGTACTTATAAAAAAAAACTATGCACTAATAATAATAATGTAAGCTTTATTGTATACCAAGCGAGTAATTCTACAGTATCAGGAAATTACAGAAAATAAGGAGGGTACAAGCGATATCTACCAGGCAACCGTTTGTCTTTGCCAAAGTCACACAGTTTAATTGGCTTCATTTCTATACAACTTTTTGTTATATATCTGCTTTTTTTTTAATCGAAGCGGAGGTAGCGGAGAAACGTAGTACCTATGACAATGTATGTAAGCCCTTTCTTCCATGGCACGGACATTCTAATGCAAGTGATGGCCGTGAATCGTCACCCGTTCCCATTATACCACTAAGCAACATTACTAATGGATATTAGAACAATGGAGGAATTAATATTATCACCGTGTCGTTGACAATGCGATTAATTAATCAGAATATTATTTCGTCATTACAGGACTTTGTTGGTTTAGTGTTTTGATGTCGGATGACAATCTTAAATTATAATGGGAGTATAATTTGTTTGTATAGGTAAATGAATCTTCATTTGTATCTAAATGTCAAAAGCTATCTATTGTTTGATTCGAGTAGTTATTTGGAGTTGGGTTTGACAAGAATGGTATTGTGTAAATACTATATTATAACTTAGACCTGATTTTAAAATACTCAAAAATTTACTCAAGAATTAATTGATTCTCAAAATTTCCAAATCCTCATTATCGGGAGGGAGTTTTCTTACTGACCGTCCTAAATTCTAAATCTATTTTTATCTTTTTTCTTGGCTCATCTTTTTGCCCATTTTATTCTTCTTGGTATCATTGAGGTATTCGAAGCCATAGATGAATTTAGTAAAATTAATTATGTTGTAAATTATAAATTGGATGTCAATGTCGATTCGATGGGAATTAAATTAACTATGTTTTGATAATAACTGTCGTGAGACATACTAAATTAACTAAAAATCGCGGGTTAATGACGTGAATATACTGAGAAAAGCTCTGCTAGTTTCGAACCACAGAGGGGTTTTTCCTCATGAGCAGCGTGCGCAGTCACGGCGATGTCGCGCAGCCTACGATTTTTAGTTTTTAGTTAATGAAATTAACTGATGTAATAATTACCTGTAACGTTAGCAAAGGGGGCGATGGCCCTCGTGAGCACCGCCATTAGCAGCACGATGCGGTGCATGCCGCCGCATCCTACCCGCTCAGCAGGCTCGCTGCGAACAAAAATAAACCTTATTTTGTATCTACATGGGTTTCAGATTTCTACAAATTTTAATACTTGTTTATTTCATAAGAGCTAACTAGGAAAACATTTGACATGATGAATTTACGCAATAATTGCAGTATTTATGATATTAGTTTTTCACTTTTCACTCGATTATGAATGCCTTGGGTTCATATCTGGATATTGACTGCTACTGGTAGTTTATCACATAAGACTGTCTGATCTAGAATTGTTCTTATTGTGTGGCGCTAAAATTTACTCCTGTTATAAGACTTAGTTTAGCTTTTTTATACGCGTCTAATGTTTTAGAATAATGTATCAGACGGACTTTAAAATAAAATTTAGGAAACTACCCTATTATAAGTTAAATATGTAGTGTATCTATATGTACATACATTAGTTTATCTCCTGTTAATATAGTTTCCACATTTCCCGTCATTCAGCAGATATCTGAATCGATAGGTCATCCGGCCGTCCCAGTTGCACTGATTTGGCAGCTGTCTAAGCCATGATATTGTGCTTGGCTACGAAAATCGCGCAGTATTATATATTATAAGTGCATTTTACTTTATCAGTGCTACGTACATATTATAATGAAAAAGTTAAAAATTTAAATCTCAAAAGTGTTTATTGATTTCTATGAACAGGGAGACACAAGACAATACTGATTATTATTAAGATTTAATTTCATCACAGTTACACATATATTGGAGACCCAAAAGTTTCAAATAAACACATAATTAGCAAGTACATTTTGAAACAGCCAAACAATAAAACAATGAAACCAAAATAATCCAAGGAATAAACAATTTAAATATTAAAACAACTGTTTCTATCCAGAAGACAAAACGAAATAACCCTTAGGTATTCCATAGGATCTAAAGGGGATCTGTCGTAAAATTGGGTAGATATTAACCTGTCGTTTCATTCTACAAAATAAATTAAGTTCTTTACGGAGTATCAAATCTTAAAAGGTCTAATTGTTTGTAAAGTTCGCCTCAAAATTAAGACCATCCATTAAGAAATTGAAGTTTTCCACATGAATTTATAAAATGGTTGACATTTTGTTTATCGTTTTAGGGTTACCTAGAATGAGGTATCTCCAGGCCGTCGTTTGGTTAAACTCATTAAAATTTTAGGCTTTACTTAACATAATTTGCTAATTGCTGTACCCTAAATAACTTGATCATTGAATACTGTATCATGACCCAATAACATCAAAATATTCAAAGTTGTTGTTTAATATTAAGATTGACATTAAAAATATTAACAGTCCGGATATATTTTATTGCTAAACTGATACTTCAGTTAATTATGTATTTTAAGTTTAGAAATTATTTATGACTTCCAAATATATTTGTGCGACAAAAAAATAAAAGATAATTTGTGCAATATCAAATCAACAGCTTATAAATGCCTCCCACTGCTGAGCAAAGCCTCTTCTCACACGGAGAAGGTTTGAGCATTAATTACCTCGTTTGCTCATTGCGGGTTGGTGATTTGAAACTTATAATGAGAAATTATAAGTCCAGATTTACTGACGATAATCTTAGAACGTACATATACTTAACTCAGAAAAATTCACATTGGTACTTGCCGTTGGTAGGGTTCGAACTCGCACCCTCATGCATGAGAAGCGGGCGTTTTAAACTTCCGGGCCACCACGACATTTTTTATGTCATGAGTCCCATGTAGTGGTGGCCTATTGTCATGGTATATGAGCACAAAGTCCAGACTCCGTGCTACTACTGAATTTTTTTTTAAAAACCTAGTAATACTTTGCCCGAGTCCCCTTGCTCGGCAGTCGCACTTCCGACCACTCGGCCAATGAGGCAGTCGTTCTCCTAACATCTAATCTTAAATTTTCGTTATAACATAATATGTAAGCAGTTAAGTACTTGTGTGTAACTCCTTCAAAGTTTCAATATTTGCTGCCTCTGCTATCCTATTAAAGAAAAACCGCCGACTTGTATGTTGGTATCCAATAAATAATAATATCTTCAAGATACAGTTTTCCCACAACGTTAACTTGGAACGAAATCCCTTAGGAGCCACCTAATCTAAGTTGTAAGGATCAAAAGTTTTAATTATACGTCGATAGAATTAGGAGGAACATTCATAATATTAATAATACTGTTGCCAATAAAGGTAAGGTAGGTTATTATGTTTAATTTTGTTCCTGTATAGTGCAGACGAACGACTATATTTGTATTAAGATATCAAACTAAATGTTAAATCTAAAGTTACTACGTTATTGTTTCCTAAATGTGACTTAAATATAAATTCATTTTTTTTTCCTCCAGGGTAAGTTATGTCTTTCGTAGAAGTGTGAGTTATTGTGAATCAATAGAAAAAATGATAATAATTGTTATGAGCCGGCCCATTCGTGCCGAAGCATGGCTCTCCCACACTTCACATCTAGGTCGATTAATCGTCCCTAAAACCTCACATTTACATTTTTTTAAGTAAATCGATGTAGCTGTTTGCTAGATCGTTGATATTACAAGAATTGATCGTTTAAAGGTATTAAATATTTTGTTTAGTAGAAAATAAAATACGTGTTGAACTAAAATTAGTCGACGTCAAATATCGTCCGTCTAGACAACACAGCACAACTATGCATGTACGCAATTCCCTTTATAATCCACGGGGAACTGATCGCGCCCTCTTTGTTTAATTAATTTCAAGTTCTTATATTATATTTATGGCTTTTTGTAGGTATTTTGGTAAAGCGTGACCGAAATGGTTTATGACTTTGAGTGTAGAATTTTATCAATAATTACATAGTATAAAACAAAGTCGCTATCCGCCATCTGTCTGTCCTTATGTATGCTTAGATCTTTAAAACTGCGCAACGGATTTTGATGTGGTTTTTTTAAATAGATAGTGTTATTCTTAAGAAAGGTTTATATGTACAATACAAGCACATTGCACCCGTGCGAAGCCGGGGCGGGTCGCTAGTTATATATAGTTAAACTGTTTTGTTTGTATTTTAATTCCTCTACATTGTTTTGCTGTATTAAATTTTTAAGACAGTGCGTGATAAGTGATGATTCACATAACATAACATCACGTCGTTTATCTCCTAAGGGGTCGGCAGATCTGCACATTACGGCACTTAATGCCACTGTACATTGTAACACTCACTTTTCATTATTTATTTTATGAGTCCCACGTAATAAGGGGTGAGCCTATTGCCATAATATACCGGGAACAATTCCAGACCCCGTGCTGCTACTGAGATTTTCCTTCCTTAAAAGTGCCTTCCTGGTCTAATTGAAATAAATTATTTTTACTTTTACTTTGACTTTGAAAGGTACTGTTAAACATGCTAATTTCAAGCACTAAAGATTGCTTCAATTCAGCACTTGACACTAACCAGCATATGTATCGGAATGTTACTCAAAATAAGCATGCTTAAACACTTGCGAATAAACGAGCGTTCGATTTTTGAGCATTCTATTTTAGACCATGTGTAGCAATACTTAAGTCTCATTCAAAAATATTCGCATAAATAAATACTACCCACGTCTATATGTACCTATAAATATTTCTATTCAAAATGACAGGATAAAAGTATCTAACAGACAGTCTATAAAACTTTATATTTCACTCCCACACAGATTTAAAAGGAAAACTGTCAAGTCTATTATGTGCAGAAAGGCTATATTTATATAACACTTTATAGGTGAGAGCGGACATCTTAGAGATACGTTTGTGATATTTTAAGTTCAGGTGACCTATAAACTGTCACTTCTTTCAATCGACAACTGGTATATCCATTCTACAAAGCTGTTATCTATAAATGTTCATAAATATCCTATCTTTTTTTGGTATAAGCCACTGCTGACTAACGGTCTCTTCTCGCATGGAGAAGGTTTGGCACCAGGCTTGCTCAGTGCGGGTTGGTGAATTCAAATATATAATTAAAAATAAGCCCAAGTTTCCTCACGATGTTTTCCTTCACCGTCTGTCAGTCTAAATAATCTTAAAAAGGACATATAACTTGGACAAAGTCACATTGGTACTTTGCCGTTGGTACATTTCAAACCCGTACCCTCGTGCATGAGAAGCGGTCGTCTTAAACCTCCGTGCCACCACGACGACATGTTATCAAAGTCATACAATCAACATGTAATAAAATTAATACCAAAACCAATTTATCTTAACTCGTCGAGTACCGGTTTTATAGACACAATTAAAGAACAATAGGTCGCGGTCACCGGTGACCGCTTGGTGTTTGACAGTTTAAAGCAAATCCAGATTCAGGTAAGTGTTGCAACACGTAAATAAAAATAGGAACGTTTCAAAATTAAATTGTTTTCAACAGAAGTGAGTAGCCAAAACGTAAATTAATATATGGCAACATTTTATAACTTCAGTGGCAACTTGCAGTGGAAAATGTATGAAGTTTAAAAGCTCTTGGTTAACATTCGCGTTTCATTTGAACGTGAACGCAGTCGTGGTGTGTATGAGAAACTTTTGACTTGTTTTTAATGGAAAGTAATGTGTTTTCGTCTCTCTATTACTTTATTGTTTGTGTGTGCGAAAAATAGGAAATACTGAATTGAACAATTTAAAACTCACGTGTGAAGATTTACCAATAAACACACATAGTGTTCACGAAAATGAGATTATTAGTTTCTACTACTTTTTTATGAGATAAGCCGGTAAATAAGAAGATGAATAACCTGATGGCAAGCTATCGGCGTCGCCTATTGACACTTAGAACACCAGAGGCGTTACAAGTGTGTTACTGGCCTTTTGGGGATTAGAATTTTGGAGGATTGTTAGGGATTGAAGAGATTGGGGAAAAGGGGGGGGGGGGTAATTGGGCCTCCGGTAACCTTACTCAAACGACGACCACATAACGCAAGCGTTGTTTCACGTCGATTTTCTGTGAGGCCGTGGTATCACTCCGGTCGAGCCGGCCCATTCGTGCCAAAGCATGGCTCTCCCACACTAAAAGAACTAGGTATTGTGAATTATTTATGTAAAAAGTAATTTGTTTGTAAAAGAAACATTTCGGCTTACTTTATGTAAACACAGTTATTAAGTTGTACGTTATATTTCATAGTAACTGTGAAAGTCCAAATCAAATAATTATGACCTTTATTTCGTTTATCTTTAAGATCCGACAATATTCAGATTTCACGGAAATTAATCGCCAAAACTTGGCCGTTATTGGTTTGAGTTCTATTGATATAACAAGACTAAATAAACTTCCAGTCGGTGCTAGAATAACTGTACTAACAATTTATTTGATATCTCTTGATTATTGATTACGACATATATTTTAAATCATTCACCATTAGGGTAGGCAAAAGTATCGTGCCTTACCACGGTCGTCAAACGACTTCTATCTATTTTTTTTTAGTTTCGGCTTTATTATATAACACTAAAATTTATAATCGGATAAACAACAAAACTGCTAGCCACTGTTATAAAACTATATCTATATAGATACGTGATCTACTTACCCTGTAGGTACTGTACATTATATTTCATCTGTTATTTCATTTTGTATGGGACATCATGTATATAAAACAAACAAGCAGGCAGGCCCTAAAGGACAAGTGCGTTGCCAGCCGTTCTAAAACATATACCTACAATTCAATAATTAAAACTTAAATGAGCGAAAATTCTTAAAAAATATATCTCTCAAGATTAAGAATTAAAACAAAAAAGTTGACAAAATGTGTTAATAAACATCCCAATAACGACCTAAGTTGACTTACATCAAAAATCACCAAACGTACATTTATCAAACTAGATATCCCAACACAAAAACCTCTCTATATTTGTATTTTCGATGTTACAACCCCATTCACGTCGATCAGTTACCTTCGGGGGTCGATCTCAATACATTTTATCAAAACTTCATCCTTTCTCAAAGCGAGAATCAGGTTGACAGCTATCGAATTAAAAGGAAAGAAAATGTCTTAAAAAGTTACCAAGAAAATGTTGGACAAGTACGAGTATAGTTGCATGTTTACTCAATTTAACTTTTGAATCGAATAAATCTTGCCACTCTCGATACATATTGCAAGAGTTTTTCAAATAATGACGTTGAAATAAAGATTTATTTTCTTTTGGAAATTGTCTCAACCGTGCTTGCACACGTTTTGTAGCGTTGATTGAGTGGTTACAAGTGCTATTTTAGAACCCGTGGGGTTTTTGGGTACCATTTTCTAGTTGAGCTAAATATTATTGGGCAGTTCTTTTTGTGATACACCTCTATTTATTCTTTTACGACGAAAAAGTTTAGAAATGCGACGAGAATCAACGTTTAACAATGGACACAATCACGTCCATGACCGGTTGTGTGTACATGCACTTACACGTCTCATTTACTTTTATAATTGAAGGTTTCATTACAATTCTGGTGTCACGCCCGGAGCGTGACCTAACCCTTATTACGCTAATGTGTTCGTAACGTTCAAAAAGGGTACGTTTTCCCCCTTTTTTGTTGGACATTAAAACCTTTTTACTTTGTAGAACAATTAAAATGTAATGTAATTGTTTTAGATTCGGATTGAGATTTGGAATTTGGTTTTTTTTTTGTTCGAAATTATTTTTATTTGAAGGTAACTGAAAATTGATTTCAACGAAATTAAAAACGGTAGTTACATAAAGATTGATTCAGTACAAAGACAATACCTAACTATTATTTGGGTTCTGAACCGACTAGTTGGCGATCATATAGAAGGTATGGTTTGGTTAAAAACAATATATTTTATTATAATTACAGAAATTATTTGATGTCTGCCTCGTTGGCCGAATGGTCGCAAGTGCGACTGCCGGGTAAGGAGTCTCGGATTCGATTCTCAGTTGTAGCACGGAGTCTGGAATTTTGCCCGATATATGTATGGCAATAGGCTCACCCCCTATTACATGGGACTCATAACAAAAATAGTGAAAAGTGGGTGTTACATTTTACAGTGGCATAATGTGCACCTCTGCCTACTCCTTCGGGGATAAAAGGCGTGATGTTATGTATGTTTACTATAATAATAACTCCTGTTTCTGAATTGAGTGAATCTTTATTTTCATATCTGGAAACTAAATAACTATGCTAGTATGTACCTAATTTCAAAAATACATATTGACTCACTTTTTTTACAAATGAATTATGATTTGTATTATACAGGAACGATAAAAAGTTTTACACTAGACCTATAAATACCATATTTACAAAAAAAAAAAACTATGTACGACAAATGATAGCAACGCCAATTTCTGCAGTTATGTTTCAACCCTAATGGTTGTTTGACTTTTTTCGCTGCAAGCTTCGAACGCCGTGTCAACAAAGTCGTCAATCAATCTAGCTATTGAAAATGCATCGTCATAGTGTATTCAGTCGCCTTCACTATTTAAAAAACTTATTGATATCATCTTAGTAATCAGTACCTAGACATTTGAAAGTGTAGTTATTAATACAAGGTAATATACCGTCCCTAAATTGAAATTGTATAAATGAAAATTCTGTTTTAATTTTCATCATTACGTATTTTTTAATCAATAAAATATTTTCTACGATGTGAGAATTCAATACAGGATACTCAACTCAACCGAGCGTACAGCGCGTCGTCGCGTTCCGCGTGCGCCTCAAAGACCCATCAGACCACCACGGATGGGGCCCAATAGGGCTGACGCCGAATCGGAACCGCGGAAAACTTAACAGGTTACTGGGGCTCCGGCTCGAAGTGCAGGAGAAGGAACGGGGGGGTTTTTAGTCAGTCAGAGTCTGACACTCTCTCCCGCCTGGGTGAGGCAAGTCAATTGATGATTTTCTCCCCATAAAAAAAAAAATATTTTAAACTTAAACAAAAAACTGTTACTTAAACAAATGTCACACAACATTAGAATGCAAATATTTCGGTTGTTTGGAGACAAAACTTTAGAAGAACATTTTTAATAAAGGAGGAGATTTATCATAATATTCATAAAGTTCTCGGAAGTGAAGTAAATAGAAATACATTATGAAATAAATCACTTAGGCGCGAGTTCATTAATTTTCATGAAGCCATTATTTTACGCTCATTTACTTAAATGGGTTCTTTGAATTACGGTTGAATAGTCTGTTTAGTTTTAGTTACATTTGTGGTTGAGAAGACGCAGTAGTCACTTGTGCCCCTAGATAAATTATATTGGTTTGAGCGATGAATAAATCATGGTACTACTAAGTTATGTTTTGCCATGTGCTGTTTCCGATTTCCTTAACTATGTCAGGTCTAGAATTTTTAGAATATCTAGAATCAAATTGAAATTGGAAGTTAGAGATTAAAAAACTTTAATGTAAAATTGTTTTAGAGTAATTACAATTACCTAGTCGTACATATTATAATTAACTAAGTAATTCAGTGAAGTTAATTCCCTATAACAGCATAACTCAATGTATGCCTCAAGTGAGCGCACACTTCAGCCATTGAAAGAAATGTAGACCTCGTAACCCTGCCTTGATGGAGAGCGTCATACTTAATGTCTTCTTCTTTGCTTCTTGCAGTTACCATTTACTCTTCTCTGCATCACTGTAAGGTGAGACTGAGAGAAAATGCCTGCGGCATTAAATAAATTTCGGTGAGTGTGCGGGGGAATTGCACAACTTGATTCCCCCTAGTCCTTTCCATCATCATACCACAAGACAATCGGCGAAGCGTCACCTATTCATGGTAGATGTTCCGCCCACACGCACGAAGCGCTTCGCTTCAAGCTTCCTTGTGCATACTGCTAAAGAGTGGAATTCTTTACCAGAGTCTGTATTTCCTGAAGGGTATAACCTGGCAGTCTTCAAGGCTCGAGTGAATAAGTTGCTTATGGGACGACGTGCTCCATCGTAGATAGGTGAGCCATACATACATACAGCCAGAGCATACCACCAGGCGAGATAGGTGGTCAAACGTCGCCCCATCAAATATAAAAAAAATCCTCTTATTGAACATCGAGTGCGTGAAGCGTATTAAATAAATAATGTTTTCTTATTGTTCCTATGTAGTATAATTATTATATTGCATGTTTTGAAAGAATTAACAGGTTGATCTCAAGGCGTGGATTATTTTGATGAAATTAGAAAATGTGATATTACTACGTATGTTAAAATATAATACAATATCCCAAAGTAATTATAATGTAAATGGAAAAATTACTAGACTGTTGAAGTAAGACGGTTATTACGAAATGGTAATTATACAAAATGTAGGCCATGATATTCAGACTATTAACTAGAAACATTATTTAAATTGATTGTTCCAAGGAATTTGTTAATTGTTCTAATTGTAGGTAGGTGTTACAATCGTCACGATAGGAATAGTAAATGTATTGAATAAAGTTCCGGTGAAAATATCCGATTTAGTATTCGAATCTTGATTTCGAATCGGAAACTTGTTCGGATTTAGAAAGTTCTGGAAATAGAATTAGAAAAGTAAGGTTGGTGACGGAGTTTGTGCGGAATATATGGGATTTATAGTAAAATCGTTCTCATTGATAAATAGAAGAACATAGTATAACATAACACCAAAAACCGTCATTAGGTAGACTTTAAAGAATGGTATCTAGCAAGATAATATCTAAATAAAACAAAGATAAAGCAGCACTAGTAAGTAGTAAGTGAGAACAGCACTTTGTGTTAGATAGCAGGGTTTTGTAACATTTTGTTAGTTTATTTCTATTGTGCTTAGCAGTCGAGCAGTTTTGAATTAAGTCTCTAGATAAAGAACCTATTTTAATGGTGCCATGAAAGGAACAAAAATATAAGACATACTGAAAGTATTAAACAATTAATTATTACTGGGTTTAAAAAATGAGATTTTTAGTAGTAGCACGGAGTCTGAAATTGTACCCGGTATATGTCAATAGGCTCATCCCCTATTACATAGAACAACATAACATAACATAACATCACGCCTTTTATCCCCGAAGGGGTAGGCAGAGGTGCACATTACGGCACTTAATGCCACTGTACAATGTAACACCCACTTTTCACTATTTATGTTAAGAGTCCCATGTAATAGGGGGTGAGCCTATTATTACATAGAACTCATAACATAAATTGTGAAAATTAACATAAATCGCAATGTACACCTCTGTCTACCCCTTCGGGACAATAGGCTGTGAAACATCACAGCAATCAACTGAACTTCGGGACAATAGTCCCGAAGTTCAGTTGATTGGTCAGTTGATTAGTAACAACTAATCAACTGTTTTGTAAAAATAATTGTAGATTGAGTTAAATAATTTTAGACCTACAATTTTAGATTACCTACATTACTCCATCAAACACGATTTAACTCAATACAACTTACAAAAATCCAAAAGTCCCATATCAGACAAAAATACCTGTCCATATTATTCTAGATACCTTATTTATAAAAACAACGCAAACGTCAAACAAAACGCTCTTATATTTCGTCCATAATCGAAACCCATTTCGTTTATCTACACATCTTTTTCTAGTCCACTTACATTTGTCATCTTAAGACTACTTCACGCATGTAGCTTTTAGTCTCCAACATAAATTGTGACGTAAGTGTTAGTCTCTTGTCTGACAATTTGTTTCATTCACACGACAAGTGAACAAAGATATTTGCTGCTAGCTCTCCGCCCGCGGTTTCGCACTCGCTTTTTTTAAGAGGCTTGGGGCAAATTTACAAAAATAATAATGCACAAATTTTTGTTAGTCAGATTGTTGACTATTTATTATACTAAATCTGGTATACCAGATGCATTATTTACGCATACCAGATTATAAAGATTTTTTCTTTCTTTTCTTTAAAATTGTAGATTGTTCGAAACGAACTTCGACCTTCCATTTAAGTGAAATCAGACAGGTTAGAAAGAGACAAAAAAAGTCTATGTTACTTTCCATATTTCCAACTATCTTTATTGAAAAAAATCACATGAATTCGTCGCTTGATTCTACCTTGAAAAGCGGACAATAAAACAGACTCACACACTTTTGCATTGTAATATTCGTATAGTAAGTATACCTAGTATAGTATGAATGTATGTGGCAGTGATGAGATTGGAACATAAGGGTGTGATTTGTAATGTACTGAGAACAAGGACCATTGTAGACGCTTTGTTTTATAGTGTACTACAGTTGCGTTGAGTTGACGATGCTTGTTTGGAAATAAATCCTGTGTGTTTCGTTCACGACTAGTTTTTGTTAATTATGTTGTTAGTCTTGTAACAGAGTGCCAACCTTTTTGATATAGTTTGGTCAATCCAAACTTTGTTAAAGTACATATAACACATAATATAGCGTAACAAAATATAATACTCTCTGAGCTCTTAAGTGTGGGAGAGCCCTGCTTCGGCACGAATGGGCCGACTCGACCGGAGTGATACCACGGCTTCACAGAAAACTGACGTGAAGCCACGCTTGCGTTGTGTTTCGTCGTGTAAGTGAGGTTACCGGAGGCCCAATTACCCTCCCCGTCCCCAATCTCCCCAATTTCTGAATCCCCAACGATCCTGAAACTCCTAATCCCCAAAAGGCCGGTAACGCACTTGTGATGCCTTTGGTATTCCAGGTGTCCATGGGCGACGCCGATTGCTTACCATCAGGTGATCCGTCTGCCCGTTTACCGGCTTACGCTATATAAAAAAATCTCTGAGAACCAATCTCAATGCAATGGATAAGCTTATGACCATGCAAAACAAAATGTTTAGAAATTTAGATTTAAAACTTTAAAGATTAAAATGAAGACATTTGGAACTTTAAACCAGGAACAATACGAATAATGATTTATGTTGCGATAAGCAAACATATATATTTTCTTGTGTGGTAATAGATAGCTGAAGGAAGCCTGTAGGCTTCCTTCAGCTTCTGCCATCTCTTTCGGTCTTGATATTTTAAATGATCGTAATGATGTAACTAGAGAAACTTTTACTTTTTTTTTATTCACATATGAAACTGTTGGGTAACTTTCAGTAACTTTGGATGTTCAACTGTATTATAGGTAAACATTCCTATCGGTTTACTAAACCATTCGTCTTATACCGACCCATAGCAATAACCATTAACAATCTAACTGCCTTTTAGAGCTCGGATACAAATCGAACAGGTTTACACAAAGTGTTCCCAAATTTTTAATTTAGATAACGTTTCGCGGGTCCTTTGGACCCTTCGATATTTGTAACCAAGTTCTACCTCAAGGGACGGGAGAACCCTTTTAACTTCGTTTGTAAGAAATGGAACATCGCCCTTTGGGACTTAGTTTTGCATGACACTTGCTTTTACTTTTTTAGCGTTTTTCTTCAGGTATTTGCTGTTTACTTTAGAATTGAAATTGCTCGGAACGGTGCTGACAATTTGCTGTCTTTTCAAGATAAAGAAATTGTTATGGTTCAAATTGTCTTTTCTTGTTGTTCTACCGCTACAGAGAATATTATTATGTTAGGCTTTAATGTTAGAAAAACGCCTTTCATCACTACTCTTATTAAAGTGCTTTAATAGGAGTAGTGATCTTTTTTTTTCTTTGAAAGGCATTTACCAACCGAAAAAGGTAGGAAAAAAATGTATTTAAATGAAACAAATTTTGGTGTAATAATAACTGTATTAGACCAAAATTTGTTTAAAAGCAACTGCTTTCGTGCATTTTTTCCTTATGAATGAATGTCATGTAATCATGAATAAAGTCTTAAAATAATGAATCCAAAGACGCGGTTTGATCTTAAATAAGAAAAAGCCAACAAAACGATTGCTCTAATCATAAAAAATCTACTACATTTCACATAAAAACGTCAAACGAAAAATCTAATCAAAACTGAAACATTTCCATAATAATAATATTGTAGAATAGAAAATGAAAATTATATTTAAACAGAATCTAAGTATTCTAGCAACTCAATTCATTGAACCGTACAATTTACAAAAGTGAGACGCGAGCGATAACGTCAATCAAGACTAATGAATCGTTGGTCGGTTACATGAAATTAACTTGAAATAATTTTCTTACTACAACGCTCTGATGGAAAAAATAGGCAATTTACTAATCAAAAGAGTGACTTTGCAACATTATTTTGTTATAAAGTTAATGTAATTGGATTGTTAAACAGGTGAATGTGTGGTAATTCTACTGGGGCGACATTATAACTACATTTGATAAAACAAAGACCTTTGGTAGGGGGTGTCAGATGTCTAATGATGATAAAATTAATAAGTATAAAATGGTAGGAATTAATTTTAATTGTGGTTTTTAGAATTAGAAAGTATTTTTTTTTAAGGGGGAAATTCATCGAATGGCTGCTCCCGCTTGGGTGAGGCGGGGGGGAGTGTCAGATTCTTACTGACTAAAACCACCCCGTTCCTTCTCCTGCACGTCGAGCCGGAGCCCCGGTTACCCATTAGGTTCTCCGCGACTCCGAATCGGCATTGGCCCTGTCGGGCCCCATCTGTGGTGGTCTGATGGCTCTTAGACGCGCGCGCGGAGAATTAGAGAGTATAGGTGAAGGTTTTGGTTTGATATACATAGTATCATAAAACGATTGATTCTTTTTTCAAATCATTTGTTAAAGCTGTATGAAATACTAACAAGACATTACTGCTTCTTCTAAAATAAATGTATAATTTCATTTTAATATTACTCCAACTTTATTTTTTGGTTATTACCGTCCATGCCACATTACACACCAGAAAAAATACTTTCTCACTAACGATCTCAGTCAAATACAGTGCTGTATTAATATTAACTTTCCGTTTCTTATTTATGTCGTATGTTATATGAAATATTTACGTTTTCTGGATAACCGTTCATTATTTATTCATTCTTCATAATATTAAAGATACAAAATACAGAATTCGTGAGAACAGAACACGATATGAATGTTAAAAAAAACTTTCGTAACGTCGCGTTATAAGTACCTATCTACATATTTTTTGTGGCTGAAAGTGAAAAATATAATTATGTGGAGCCAGCCACGAGGCTGGCTGGCCATATATATACACAATCACATAAAATCATATAAAGGACTTAGAAAAAGTAGTCAACATTTTCTCTAACAATAAAGTTACAGAAGTGATATTATTATGGCGTAAATGATGTAACTTCGCAAAATAATTAAAAATACATTAATGTTTCAACCGTCGTCGTCCCCTTTCGCAATATCTCTAAGATGACATAGCATTTCACTTCAAAAGCCCTCTAATTTCAGACAACCACAAATCAGCTAAATAAGGCCGATCAGAAACGATTTTCAACATGGCTGCCTGCTAAAATTTCCTTTAATTCTGAAACAATTTTGAGACGTTGTCATTTTAGTAATTACTAGCTTCTGTTCGCGACTTTACGCGTGTTGCCCTTTTTTTTGAGGGGGGAAAATCATCCAATGATTTGTGCCGCCCGGTTGAGGCGGGAGGGAGTGTCAGACTCTTACTGACTAAAAACCACACCGTTCCTACTCCTGCACTTCGAGCCGGAGCCCCGGAAACCCGTTGAGTCTTCCGCGGCTCCGTATCGGCACCAGCTATGGGGCCCCATCTGTGATGGTATGATAGCTCCTTGAGGCGCGCGCGGAACGCGACGCGACGTAACCTCGGGCCTGGTTCTGGTCGGGCGGCGAGTCACCCGTGCTCGCTGTACGCAAGCCCGTGCTTATGGTGGTTGGAGACCGTCTCTCGCGTGCCTGTTTTCCTGGGATAAAAAGTAGCCTATGTGTTCTTCGAGACCAAATCTACCTCTGTTCTAAATTACATCAGATTCTTTCGACAGTTTGAAAGTGATTGCGTGAGAAATATATTCATAAATACACAAACTCCCAAACTTATACCACAAATTATTATAACGATAATAAAATTAGATATTACGATTCCTAATTAGTGAGTTGTTGAAACTGCTGGATTGGATGGGTTGCGGTGAGAATCTTGAGCTAATGTTAGCACTCACGCTCTACTGAAGAGACTAAGGCTTTGAAGTCAAGCAACCTTCAACTGGGTGTGATAATTAATTTTCAATGAGTAATTACTGGAGTGTCTTTGCTTTGAATACAATATAGGTACTTCGATTCTGTCACTATTTTGAGAGTTTGTTGATTTTACAACCTAAGTAAAGTTCACTTAATTTATGTTATTGAACGTATTTTTGTCACAAAGACAGTTAAGTTATGACTCAAGGCGGGAAAAGTAAATGGACGATTTTCCCCAAAAAAAAAAAACAAAAAAAACGTGTGTCTAAATAGTCTTTTTTCAATTAGGGCTACCCTACGACTACTTAATACATACTTAGTATAAATTATTGACTAGTTCACCTGACATTAATCCCTGAGTGCAGTGTTTCAAACTTACCGAACTTTGCGAATCGCTTACCGTTCCTAACTTTATGAACTGTGATTTACCACTTCAGTGAGCGCGATCCGGCTTTTTGCCGAGTAATTACTAATACTTAACTATGTATTGTGAGCTAGTTTAGTAGTTAACAATGTTGCTGAAATTTAAAAAAAAAACATTGCCCCACACTTGTATTTTCTCCTGTGTCGTGGGTGCGTTTACAAACATACAAGTTAACATACAGATTCTTATTCCGGGTCTAGGTGTTATGTACACCTAGACCCGGAGCAAGAATCTGTGTATCGCACTTTGCCCGACCCGGGAATCGAACCCGAGACCCCTTGCCCGGCAATAGCACTTGCGACCACTCGGCCAACGAGACAGTTATTAAAGTAAACTAAACGCAGGTAAAACCTAAAACAACATCTAGTCTTACAAAATATTCCGTCCTAAGTTTTCCAAAAACAATTTACCAATCCATCGACTTGAAGTAGACATTTTTTTGCATATACATAGGTCTCAGTAATATTGCCAACTCAGCCAGTTTAGTGTCTAAGTCAACCGTGGTGGACCTTTTTTTAGTAGCGACGTATTTTATAAATATTGAATCAGCGGTATTTATAAAATTCATCGTTGGATCTGCTGATATACATATTTTTTATTGGGCTATAAAACAAAAGAACTATGTTAGGGATATAATACACAAGCAGTTTTGTCATAAAATGAGTAAATATATTTTTTAAACTAGTACATAGTAGGTACACATAGGTAGGTAGTTAAATTCTTCTTCAGCCTTTCGATGATAAGGAATCCGTCATCAAGTCACCCATAAATTTTAAAATCAATATAAAAGTTTCATAAAATATTTTAAAATTTAACCCGACCCTTCATACTCAAATATTCTCAATGAACTACACGAAGCTATAATACTTGGATAACCCAAAAACCTTCCCATTTAACGTCAAAAGAAAAACAAAATAAATGTACAAAGTAACACAAACAAAACACCATATTTTCCGTTGTTATGAGGTCACACAGTACAATAATGAGTACAATATCAATAAACTGTCCTACTGAAACCTAATTTTGAACGCCTAATATAATTACACCTTTTGGGCGAGGTTATGTCATGGGTGTGTTCATATCATGCGATGACACAATGGCGGATAGTTCGGCGACAAATAAGCCACGTCACGTCAATTTAGTTCGCTACAAAAGGAGGAGATAATACATGGAGTGATAATCACAAAAATGGCGGTGGAAAAGACATAGAACGTGTGATTATTGCAGATGTTCAAAATTGTCAATACAATCTAACTCAGCATTATAAATAAAAAAAATAGCAAAATTATCATTATTATGTAAGGTGTAGAAGTAGTGTCTGAAGAAATATTATTCAGGTTTCAAATCATACAATTCTTAAAAAAGTGTCCACAGTGATTAACAAAACGTCCTTTTCCTATCAGAAGAATACCTACTAGTTAACCAATTTATAATGTATTTTTGTACCTACACTAATTTTATAGTTATAATAACCAAGAGAGGTAATGTAATTGTATTTGTCAGTAGGTACATTCGTATTATTTTTTTTAATCAGAGGCAAACGAGCGTACGGATCACCCGATGGTAAGCCATCAGCGCCGCAACCACTCGCAACACCAGAGTAATCATAAGCCTTTAAAAAAGGAATACCTACGCTCTTTTCTTGAAGGTCTCTCTGAGTGCTTACTACTCCGTGACATCAATATGGTTGGAACGTTATGTTTACTTAAGTTGGGATTATTATTTACTCATTATGTAGGTATGGTATGATATAATATTGAGCAGGATTAACTATGAGACATGGTGGTAAAGTTATTTACTGTCAAGATTATACAAATGGTATTTAATAATACGAACGCATTTGTTAAGCGGTGAATATAAAAGGCTTCCGTGTTTCTATATTTCAATGTTTATAATAATCCACTATGTTCTATAGTGAATTTTATTATAGTATACCAATTAAGACGTCTAGAATATAAAGGTGAATTGAAACGCTAATAATATCATACCTAATATAATAATACCTACACGTGGCATGGCTTTAATATCTTTAATTTTTTTATGGGATAAGCTGGTAAACGAGCAGACGGATCACCTGATGGTAAGCAATCGGCGTCGCCCAAAGACACCTGGAGCACCAGAGGCTTTAAAAGTGCGTTACTGGCCTTTTGGGATTACGAATTTGAGAATTGTTGGATTGGGAAAGGGGAGGAGGGGTAATTGGGCCTCCGATAATCTCAATCTCACGATGAAACACAACGCAAGCGTTATTTCACTTCGGTCGTCTTGAGGCCGTGGTATCACTCCGGTCCAGTCGGCCCATTCTCACATTTGAAATACTTACTTTAACTAAAACTTTAAAACCATTTTACATTGTACCTTGCTACTATTATAGCTCCATCAATGAATGAATGTTGAATATGGATAAGAATTTGAATTCACTCGTTCATAACTATAAACGAACTCGTTTGATTTACTTGAGTGCTGATTACTTAATGTTACTCTAGGAAATAAACGTCTTACGTTGAGAGCTCACACAACCGTCTCGTTACACCCAAGGGAAGGCGGGATGCCAATTAGAAAGATTGGCCAGAGAACACTAAAATAGAAAGGAGTGAATGAAGCATGAGATAACGGGTTTAATCAACAAAAGAATGATTGTAAGACCGACAAATTAAATATTGGCATTTGCTATAAACCACACCACTACGAATGAAGTAAATATATTTAGATGTTTAACTTTTATCATTTTTCTTTGATGATTGATCCGCCTTTCCCATTATTCATTTTTATTTACATATAAAATATCACACTTTTATTCCCTGAAGGGATAGGCAGAGATGCCCATTATGGCACATAATTCCACTATACAATGTAACAACCACTTTTCACTATTTATGTTATGGAGTCCCATGTAATAGGGAGTGAGCCTATTGCCATATACCTGGCACAATTCAAGACTCCGTGCTATTACTGAGTCTTTTTTATTTATGTTTGTTATTATTTCCTGAGTAACCTATGGAGTTTCTTCTCGTTCTTCTCCATAGGAATCTACGCCTTGGAATGAGCAAATAGCTTCACTTTAAATTTTTGTTTTTGTTGACGTTCAAAAGTGCCATTCTGGCCTAATTGAAATAAATGATTTTGACTTTGACTTTGACTTTTCTTTTTTTTCTGTTAATTTCTTTCTATTGATGACTTCAAAATGTGATTACGGGATATAAATTGTGTCATTCGTACGTAATATGTTCCGTTTCGTTAAAAACAGTAAAGATCTAATTCAATTAATACTTACAAAGATAATTCGTTTAAAAAACCAACTTCAACCCCCTCTTTTTTGGAAGTCGGTTAATTAATATAGGTACTAAAACCTCCACAGATATATTAAAAACCTCCTCCTAAGTGCAGTAATTTTTTTTCGGGAAACCGCTTCAAAACCGGGTCAGCCAATTGCGAGATAATTGTCCACAAACATACAGACATACATACAGGTCAAACTCAGAACGTCCCTTGTTTTTTGAAGTCAGTTAAAAATAAAATGAAATACTGTAACTTAGTTGGCAAAAGCACTTTGGGATTTGTCTCAATTACAATTTATTAAATAAAAAACTATAAACGAAATAGAACTATCGAGAACAAGTCTAACAAATTGCGTCTAATTTCATTAAGCTCAAACTAGATTTATTCGTCTATCTTCGTATTTGCCGAAGGTTTCCGAAGATGGCCGAATTTATAAAAGATGGCGGATTCAAATCGGTGTGGACGCAGTGCAGTGCTTTTACTTAGAAAATGTCATAAACAATTTATTAGCATAAAGTGGGTTGTAATAAAATGTATTATTAACATAAAGGAAATTTTTAAGTGAAAGATTAATTGTTTTATTGACCTTAGGAATTACGCAATCATAATATAATATCTCCAACGTACTTTTGCTGACATCGCTTACCACTGACAAAAAACAATAAGCGTATTAAAATTATTTTGGTGGAACATCAAAGAACATTTTTGTCATAATTTATTATAATTGTTTTAAATATTATTCTTCAGTAATCATAATAAAACACGCTTTTTTGCATTTTACATTAGTTTTAAATTAAAATTATTTTTAATAACAAGTAATAACATCCCGTTTTCCTTTTCAAATTGTACATTACACATTACCCCGCATTGTACATTCTGTTATTTCCTGTTCGTCCAAATCTGATAAAAATTATTCTCTTACGATAAGACCGCCATTGTACCCTTAGGTACATTATAATAATTGATAATACCTTTATTTTGTTTATTTACGTATTATTTTAAACTGCCTTAATTAAAATTACCCTTAACCGCAGAGGAAAAGACTGATGACTGTTGATGAAACGAAAGAGGTATGTAGGAATGTTAGCAATTGGCGTTACATAGTTTCTGTCTACCCCCAGGGGAGATAGATGTGAGCTTATGTATGTATGTATTTTAGACAGCCTCATTGGATGAGTAGGTCAAGACCAAACATCTTAAGTTAAATATTGGATATCAAACAGGTTTTCTAATTTTCTAAAAGTCAGTGATTTATTGGCTAACTTTATTTATTATTAATTACAGAATAAATAAATTAATTAATTAAATACCACCCTCAAGGTTAACAGCCACCTTGTGGGTGGTGGACGACCAGATTCAGGTCGCAGGGACCCGGTGGTTTCAGGTCGCTTCCAACCAGCCTATCTGGAAGTCATTGGGGGAGGCCTATGTTTAGTAGTGGACGTCCTGTGGCTGATATGATGATGATGATGATGAATGAGCATGACCCTACTTTTCATATCAGTCGACTAAGAGAGTAGTCCCTAAGTATAAATGTGTAGTAGATCTTTAAAACATTGGGCAATAGATAGAGGAGATTATGACAAACTCTCTTATGTACCTCTAGAGGAGGCTCATAGCTAATGTAATATATATTTTTAAATGTACGTTTAAAAATACCGACATCACCCCCTGTTTTTTGAAGTCGGTTAATTAATATATTAAAACCTTATCCCAAGTGTAATAAGCATTTTTCTGAAAACTGCAAATACAAACTGCAAACTACTGTAAACTGCAACTGATGCATACTGCAAAATCTGCTCAGCCAATCGAGAGATAATCGCGGACAAACATATACACCCGTTGAAAATTGTTGAAAATCATCTCCTAAATTTGTAAGTACAAAAGTAGTCTCTAAACATTGGAAATAAGGTCTATAATGTAGTTAGTGGAGAGCGATCACCGATGACCGTTTGTTGATATATGGGTTTGTATACAGAAAAAACTGAGCACCACCGTTTTTTTCTTTTTGAATTCGTTTCGAAAGAACACGTAGAATAATCTTTTTATTTCAACAACCTACAAATTATAATTCAATCTTAAAATTATTTCATCATTTATTTTATATCGTAGCTATGTTTACTGAAGCCCGTCTTTCAAGACAACAATATCACATTTTATGATCTTGCTGTATTCAAGTACTTTACGTATTACAAGAATAAAACAAAGTACGAATAAATTCTACACAATGCCGACAAAATTTACGATTTGATAAATAAAACTAAAATGTTTTTCGTGCAAATTTCGATAAAATATTAGATAACAATGATCAAAAATGCGTTTATTATTACAATTATGCGTTCTAATCCCCGAAATAGTCGAAATAGTACAAGCAGAGATGAAAATATGAAATGTAACATCTATTCCCCTTTTTCACTAGTTATGATTGTAATATAAAAGAGGAGTGACGTAGGTAACAACTTGACTAACAATACTCAATCTAAGGATGCGTCCACATCTGGCGAAAGCGCCGCGAATGTGCCGTACTAAAGTTATACAAGGTTTGTATAAATAATAATTCAAAATGCACACGTGCAGCTCGCGAGCGGCTCGAGAACTATGCATTCGCGGAGCGTTTGCCAGATGCGTATGCGCCCTAATACTTATCAGTTAAATGAGATCGATTATTGATATTGCCTGTATTAACTTACCGTGATAACTGTGAATTGTTTGAGATATTTTAAATAAAGATCGGCTGTTTTAGTACCTATACCAAGCGCCTAGTTTCACTGACAGACAGACGGATGAACAATTCAATTTTTTACGTTTCAAAAGTGCCTTATTAACGTTTAATTGATATAAATGCTTTGACTTTGACTTTTACCAGGAATATATTTCTATGTTCTCGAGCAAACAGTATTCGTCCTATGTATTCCAAAAAGCAAGTTATTCGTACATATTGACGTATTCGTTTACACCGATGGGTGATTGGTACGTCTGCTTACCTTTGAATATACCCCTGAGTACCTACGTCTCGATATCGAAACTGTATACTAATGGATTTTCCTGATATATTGCCCTAGGGAAAATAGGATGACCTATTTTTTGCGGAAAATATGCACGAACCAGGTAATTAGTGTGTGTTTATATAATAAATCTGTTGGACTGCCTCGTGTAACGTCTGGTCAGGTTTGGTAAAATATTGAACTTTATTATTATTACTATTCAATATCTGCCTCGTTGGCCGAGTGGTCGCAAGTGCGACTGCCGGGCAAGGGGTCTCGGGTTCGATTCCCGGGTCGGGCAAAGTATTACTGGGTTTTAAAAAAATTCTCAGCACGGAGTCTGGAATTGTGCCCGGTATATGGCAATAGGCTCACCCCCTATTACATGGGACTCATAACATAAATAGTGAAAAGTGGGTGTTACATTGTACAGTGGCATAATGTGCACCTCTGCCTACCCCTTCGGGGATAAAAGGCGTGATGTTATGTTATGTTACTATTCAATATCATCAGATTTAGTGTTATTCTCACTGCATGAGAGTGTTCTTTACATAAATTCTATTGAGCAATCCCTCAAACTCTTTGTTGCCTGCTTAAGTTAACTAGAATTCCATATTAAAAAGTCTGATCTATTTTGTGAATAACTGACGAAGATACTGTACCTATCTTGACTTATCGAAGAACCAAATGTAAATTACCGATTCTAAGTACCTTTTTGTTTTATACAGTACTCGCTACATCACCGAAATACAAAGAGATCTCTGTTTCCATACATTATCGTTAATATTGAGTGACGTCCTAACATCGGCATTGAGAGCAGCCTAATCAATCACTCTGTATCTATGCAATGTTTGAAGTTACGTACAATGAAGTAAGTATGGATCTCTTAATATGATGATATTAAAACGTCTACTAAGTAACTTAACTTCCTAATGTAGTTAGTTTAATTTATTTACTGGCCTTTGGGGATTAGGAATTTGAGGATTGGGAATTCAGAGATTGGGGAGATTGTGGAAGGGGGAGGGGTGTAATTGTGCCACCGGTAACATCATTCACAGAGCGCGAGCGTTGTTTCACGTCGGTTTTCTGTGAGGCCGTGGTATCACTATGGTCGAGCCGGCCCATTCGTGCCGAAGCATGGCTCTCCCACACTTAATACTACTAAGTCCTTTAGTATAAAAGTATGTCAAGGTTTCTATTAAAACCTGTTGTAAAGTTTCAGTATTTTAGGAGTAACCTCGCTCAGGTGAAAATTTCAGGGCTCGTAATGTAAAAGTTACTAGATAATGTATTTTAGTATATAAAATAGGATTCATAATTATGGGCTATTTACTTAAGTGCCTACGTTTTACAAATGTATTGTAGAGTTTATTCTATAAATTCGGTTTATTTTGCTATTAATTAAACCCAAACTTGACAACTAGTGAATTACCTGGTGCTATGTAATTGATACTTACAAGGACTATCTATCATAAAATGTAGGAAAATAATTATTAAAAAAAAGCAAATTTAACTTCCTTTTTTTGAAAATGGTTTATTAATATTACTAAAAACCTTCTCATAAGTGTAACAAACCGCCTCGAAATAGGTTTACCCAATCGCGTAACATACATACAGGGAAAAGCTGAGAATAGGGTTGATGACAGGGTATGAAATTTAAAAATCTAATTAGTCCGTCAGTTAGGTAATGAAAAAATATTAGACACGTATTTTTTCATTTTGTCCTATAAGAAAACTTAGATAAAACGAATCAAAGTTCAGGAATGGGAGGTAGTTACGTCATTTTAGATTATAAATCGTACTCAGAAGTGGCGTCTTGCGATATTTCAAATCAATATATCTTCGAAACTATTCGTTGCCGTAAGAAAATAAAAATATAGTCATCTACCCTATTGTCCTTACACGGAATATTGAGAAATTCGATTAAAATATAATCGTAGTGATGTGATTGTTTTTGTATTAGGGTTTTCTAATTATCATAAAATATCGTAAGTACATTATTTGTTAACAATATCGGTAACTAACCAAAACCGCAGACGAAGTTACAACCTCCCACTACACTATGCTAAAAAATAACAAAGCAAAACTGAGGTGTATGAGAAATATGTTTACTAGAGGAAAACAGCCGGGGTTGCCAGCCTTTGTTGAGCGAAGTGAAGTACAGTAATGAGGTGTCGGGTTTAGTAAACGCCATTATCTATAGTGTTGCCAAGCCACGGATGAATTTTATAGCTGACATCAAAAGGACAGGTGTTAAGGAGATGGTTATTGTATATTTGTTCATTCATTCATATACCTATATTTGAATTTTGCAACTTTTTTAACGCTATCTATAATTTCTGTACTTAGTAAACTTGATCTTGATGTTTGTTTAATGAATATGTTATCGGAAATGTATGAAATTTGAAAATTGTTTACCTATATGACACCTACATTTCCGTTAACATACTTATACAAAATTATTTGCTCACAGAGCTTTCTTTCTCCAGCGTCGTGGGTGCTCTAGATCCGGAACAACAATCTGTGGATCATACAAAGAGGAGTTGTTCCGTGCAGAAATTCAACCCGCGACACGTTGCGCGGCAGCCAGATGCCCAGCTACAGCGCTAACCGTGCAATCACAAAATAAAAATACAATTGAGCTTTAAATAAGAAAATAGACATATTTTTGCCAATTATTAAGTTTTTCTTATTATAACGCAGTTCGGTTGTAATAAAAACTCAGAAAGCAGATCTTATTTACTTATCCAAACAATGATTATTTAGTACACCTTAATGGTTTTCTTTACAGTACATTAATACATGTAAAAAATGTGGAATATACTCTGGCAAAAAGGAGAGTATCGAGTAATATTTTCACCTCAATTTATTTATTTGAGGAAAAATTATGATATCGTATTATTTCTTACCGCAAACAAGCACGTGTTGTTGTTTGTATTTAAATTATTATATAATTTATACGCCGTACTTCGCCTGTTATTTCTCACGCATAAAATACAAACAAACCGCAAAGGTTTGCCTCTAGGAAATTGTTCCGGGAACGTTTCAACTCGGTCGACTTTATCAAGTAGTTTCACACGGAAATGTCTGAGTTGTCGGGTCCTAGTTACCCCGTGTTGCGAGATATAGCTGCAACAATTCAATCTGCCGACACTCGGAAAATTCGATTCTAGTTCAAAATCGTTTTTGTGTGTCGCGGTATTTTTGTACCCGTGTTGCGGTTGCAGGGTTTGATTTTATATTTATTCTTATAATAACTGTCACAATTTTGATATTTTAGGACATTGTAGGATTTCTTCTTTAAGATAATCTATCTATATGTGTAAAAATGAAACCCGTTTCCCGTTGTCACGCCATAACTTGAGAACGGCTAGACCGATTTGGCTGTTTTTTTAGTGGGTTTATTTTGCCAGCAGAAGGTTCTTAGGATAGAAATAGTATTGAAAATTCTACGGGAACGGGAGAAAACGGGATTGCGCGTACAAAGTCGCGGGCAGAACCTAGTTAGCTGTATAAATTATTATGTTTTCGGCTTACTCACGTAATTATTTGACTGTTAATTACGCGAGTAAGCCGGAAACATAATAATTTATTTAGTATGTTTCACGAAAATTTTAATACAATTACCTATATGTTTAAAAGTATTAATCCAGAATACAAACGATTGTTGAAGAAATTTTAAACTGCATAACCAAAATTCCTATAAATATTTTACTGATACTGGAACCAAGTTGGTAATAATATTCCCATTTTTTACTTTTATATAATAATAATAACAACCCTCGATGAGTTTTCAATTTGTCTATTCCTTCTTTCAATCTTCAAACTTTTTAATAATATCGCTCCGAATTTCCTACCCACCCGATATTCAATATTCTTAAAAAAATCTTCAACATTTTTCATCTCATCAATAAGAAGGGACATCAAACAGAATCGTTTGACTTAATGCCTTCAGAATGAGATCATTTTCTAAATCAATTTTCAAACTTCAAGGGCCAGAAAATATTACAAGAACGGAATGTTAAGAACAAAAAGACCAATAGATGAGTGAAACAGGACTTATTGATGTTGTTCATAAAATGTTATATGCCTATTTTCATACCTTTTTCTCCTTAAATATAGTTTACACACATAACATCACGCCTTTTATCCTCGAAAGGGTAGGCAGAGGTGCACATTATACCACTGTACAATGTAACACCCACTTTTCACTATTTATGTTATGAGTCCCATGTAATAGGGGGTGAGCCTATTGCCATATACCGGGCACAGTTCCACACTCCGTGCTACTACTGAGACTTTGACTTTGACTTTGAATACTTTGCCCGACCCGGGAATCGAACCCGAGACCCCTGGCTCGGCAGTCGCAATTGCGACCACTCGGCCAACGAGGCAGTCCTTTTTTATTTTCGACTTAACACAAACTATTGTTTATATGGCAACTATTATTTGCTTGATATGCTATACAATCATTGTAAAATACTATCCAATGAAGAAATAAAGTCTATCTTTACATATAGACAATGACCTTAGAGTTTGTTTCGGCGTTTCTTCTCAGAGTAGTCAGTTAGGAAATGCCGGCCCTCGTCAATTTAAAGATTGAGGTATAAATGTTACTTTGTAACCTATTTGCAGAAATAAATATCATTTCCTTTCATGTAAATAAAATTGGAACACATAACATAACATAACATCACGCCTTTTATCCCTGAAGGGGTAGGCAGAGGTGCACATTACGGCACTTAATGCCACTGTACAATGTAACACCCATGTAATAGGGGGTGAGCCTGTTGCCATATACCAGGCATAATTTTAGACTCCGTGCTACTATTGATATTTGTTTTAAAGTAATACTTTTGCTCGACCACTCGGCTAACGAAGCAGTCAAATTATATAATTAATAAGTAAATCTCAATCTTAAAAGTGATCTCTCTCAACTCACATTATTTCCCATAAAATTAATAGAAGAAATAAAAATCCCACATCATCATCACCAAAAACATTGAACGTCGAAACAAAAAGCGAAAACTTTGCAAATAAACTTCGAAAAAATAGTTTCGGGATACACGAAAAGTGCCCTCGGAACCCACAAGAGATTATGAGCCAAAAGAAAAAAGGGAAATAAAGAAAAATATCTTCAGAGTCACACGTCGGTAACTTATCCGGAATACTATCGCTTTTCCTTTACGAAACAAAGTCGGTGAGAACGAATAGGGACGAGGTACGAACGAACAAAATCTAATCCCAGGACATGGATGACAGAAGCCGTTGACACATCTATTTGGAACTACGTTTGTTACTGGTATTTCGTGTTCTGTTTCTGGTTTAGAATCAAACTAAATTGACACTTGGGTATTGTATGATTAAGGATCTTTTTGAAATGCAGCTTGTGTTAGAAGTAGTAACTGCAATAAAAGTGAGTGCTAAAGAGCTTTTTGAGTGACACCTTTCATTTCTATTCTGTGCCTTTAGCCAAATGCCACTTTACCGCTTGTGTACAGAGAGAGTACAATACAATACAGTGCAGTCAAAATTTACATCAATTCCATATAATTTCTATTCTACATGTAGACAAGCGCGAAATGGCATTTGGCTACAGCTTCTGATGTATTAAATAGTTCAACAGTATGGACACATTGTCATTAGATTTAAAACACACTTTTGCCCGTTATGAAATAGGTCACATATTAGAGGTATGTTACTGGACTTACAACTCGTAAAAGTTCAAGAATTTCCAAAATCCAAAATTCAGTAATATCTCGAAAATAAAGTTGAAGACCAATTTTTGTCAGTAGCACTTAGACATAAGTATTTGGTTTATGGGTATACTCATTCACTTAATATAAAATATTACGAAAATATGAGACAAATTTTCTTACTTAAATCAAACTCAAGTGTAGATAAGCAACTAAACAAGTGACTTTGGAATGTTTTGGTTTTAATTGAGAAACTTTTGAATATTTAATTACTCACAGACAATTATCGACAATGACGAATGGTCACAATCGTGACACATCCCATCCCTCTTGCTTAAACCGACACCGCGGCACTGTCGCATCTGATGAATCTCAATTATGTTTCTGTTTGGCTTTGAAGTTAATTATTGTAATTTGGACAGCGCTTAACAATTGTTTTTGAACAGAACAATAAAGGGCCCGCAATCTTCTTTTTTATAAAAGTTTTTATGATATGTGTGATAAGTTGAAAATAGGTGCCATGATCTCAAGCCGTCATGTTCGGGTCATAGCAGTTAAACGCTGTATATCCTGAAGGGTAAGGGAAGTAATAAGTAAGGGTACCTGGGTGTCTTCAAGGCCCGAGTGAATAGGTTGCTTATGAATCGACGTGCTGCATCGTAGATCGCATCATCGCTCACCACCATGCGATATAGTGGTCAATCGTTGGCTCATCAAATATAAAAAAAAGCGCTGATCATTTTGCGCTATCAGGTCGCTGTTATAATTTCTTTATTTGTATTAATTTTATGTCAAGGCGTAATTCAATTGTTTTTTTTCTTTTGTTTCTTTCTCCTTTCAACTGAATTTCTATAAGCGTCTCATGGTTGAATGCGATTGTCGAACAGTCGTCAGTTACAGTCTCCAGTTCGGTTCAAAATCAGGAGGAACAAAAACAGCACAATGAGTTTGGAATTGTGCGTTTTAACGCGTCTTCCACGTATTAAACTTTAGACGCCCTGATTACTATTCTTTCCACGTAAAACAAGTCGATTATAGGTTTTTCATTCTATTTGTAGATATGTTGAAGCAGATTGTAGATACAGGTGATTTATTTCATATGGAAGCTGTACCACTTTTGTATACCTAGCTCTGGAACATTATTTATTGAGTTTAGATATATCTGAATGAGAGTTACTTCTTTTCATTTGAAATGAACTTCCAAGATCGTACAAAGATATGCTGAATTCAGCATAAAATCTTTAGAATATAATGTGCCTATTGGCACAATTTCATTCGGTAAGAAAACATATTATCCTGTGTCTCTATTGAATTTGTGGAAAATGAAAAGCATTTGAATCTCGCGTTCAGTATCGACGTCACCTAGTATTACATACAGTCAAAAAAGTATCGGGAATGGATGATTTGTTTATGGTTCCAAATTCAAATTTTTGTTTTTTTTTTGTAGTTGTTAGATTGGTACAACTGTTTTCCATTTTGGCGCGGAGTTTGAGTTGCATCATTAGTATATAATAATGACAGTGAGTTGTTGCAGAATTATCAAGAAAGAAACCATTCATCAGATCAAAATCGGAGCTTCAAATTCTACAAATATTTCTCAAGGATCTCTATAATATTCATATATTGTAACCAAATTCCTAAGCCTCAACACAAACAAACTTCAATGGCATTACAAAACTCCACATAGCTAGTCCGGATTTACCGCGAAATCTACATACCTTTCTACAAAGTGTTAGGATTTAAGCTGAACACAACAGATATAGAAACTTCTATCCACAAAACCACTGGAATTTGTTGTGAAACTGCCATTTCTGTTCATCCAGTGTTGGAGGTGTGGAACAAATTCTCCATGACAGTTTATTTTGTGTTTCTATCCAGTGTAGTTTATTGGAATCGAAGAAAATGTACTCTTCGTCACGAGAATGTTTTCACTCCGTTGGTTTTAGACGGGTATGTAGGTACTGTGTTATGGGCAGACTGGACTGGATTTGGTTGCTATGGTTATTTTTTTGGGATTGGAGTTAGTGGTGGGGACATGTTTCAGTAATAAATAAGGTCTGTAAACTTCTTGTCAACAGACTTACGGAAAAAAGTTCACTAGGTTTAAAAATGATTTAATTTTTTTAATAGAAATACATATATATGTCACCCTAGTATTTATTGCGAAAATCTATAAAAATTGTTTTATAACTACATAAATATTTACAAAATAAATTGACGAATACTTTGACGCCTAAATTGTGGGTATAACTTTTTTTCGTTTTATTTAATAGTTTAGTTGTAGTTAATTTTAAGTTGTAAATGTTTAAAAATTGTACTTATGAACTTGTGAAGCATTTTAGCTGTATCAAAAACTGTAAAACATACTACTTTTAAGCACAAAAGCATGCTTCAATTCAGTCGCATGTCACTTACTTTGTCACTCGTTGCTCAAAATTAGCATTCTCATTTCAAAATTAGAATTCTCATTCTCATGTTTGTGTTCGACGGGTGTTCGATTTTTGAACAGTTTTGAGCATGCTCATTGGAACGCCTTTGACATGCTATTTTAGAATATAATTATGGACATTTTAATATTTTTCAGAGTATACGGGCGCGTGTGTAATTATTTTTTAAATATCTTTTACTCCCGTGTCTGTAACACGGAAGGAATAATTATGATATCAAAATCCCAAAATATAACACGATTCTAAAGTAGAAAATAATATGAAACGTGAGAAATTTTAATTAATCTGTAAATGAAAAACCTTACCTCATTAAACATATGAGTTTTGGGCTCAAATTCTATATCACATTCACACGACGAAATACACTTTACAAAATTTATGTTTTCATTTTACTAATAGCATATACGAAGTTTCTGAATAGCTTTATGCAACACGTACCAAGTAAAACATCAGGTTACATGCTATTATGTCGAAAAAAGAATTCAATTTAAAAGTCGAGGCCGACGGAGACGTAAGGCAATTCCAATTAGTGAAAAAGAATAAAATGCTGGCGTGTTTCCACGCTGGTTTTAAAATAAAAGAAATACTCCATCTTATACATGTATTTCGGTGGTAAGGCTTTTTGCATTTAATTATAGGGAACTTTTTTTTAATAATGTACGTAATACATCTTAGTTAATTGTCAATTTTTATTTGTTATTTTATTCGCAATTTTACAAGAGAAACTCTATTCTGATACCAATAAAGTAAAAAAATACATAAAATAAAGCAAGTTTCACATTTGGAAGATTAAAACAGTTATAATAAAAAACCTTCTATAAATAAGAAAACAAACGGCGATACAAAGTGAGACGACCAACTGAACTTATCTTTTTAAAAGAAAACCAATATGAAGATATAGAAACAGTAAATTGGAAGGCAGAAACCGCAAAGCAATTCCAATTAGTAGCAAAGAATGAAATGGTGGCGTGAACGGATATACTTTTTATTTCTACTAACGCTGCGACGTCTGGCTGGTGACGTTTCGTTTAACACCATTCTTCATCCACACGCAATTCCGACGGATTTTAGTTTGCACAGTGTTACAGTTATTGGTTTGTACATAGTTCAGTTTTCTTACAGAAACTTGATGACAGTATTTAAGATACAGTCTTGAGAATCAATATATTTTGCATAATGATGAAATCAATGACTGCCTCGTTGGCCGAGTGGTCGCAAGTGCGACTGCCAGGTAAGGGGTCTCGGGTTCGATTCCCGGGTCGGACAAAGTATGACTGGGTTTTAAAAAAAACTCAGTAGTAGCACGGAGTCTGGAATTGTGCCCGGTATATTGCAATAGGCTCACCCCCTATTAAATGCGACTTATAACATAAATAGTGAAAAGTGGGTGTTACATTGTATAGTGGCGTAATGTGCACCTCTGCCTACCCCTTCGGGGATAAAAGGCGTGATGTTATGTTATGTTATGAAATCTATCTTTTGTATATAGAAAGTCATAAGAAATTTTGACAGACAAAAATACCCGTAACTATAATTATGTATTGTTTTGGGCAACCTGTTTTTCAAATGGGATTGGTCTTGGTTGGTAATCACGATGGCGACAATTTAGCCAAAGAAACAAAATTACAAGCTTTATCTGTATTGTATACAGCTTAGCTTACTTTCTTATACAAACAATAGCAACATCATATACAAATTAGGTTTTCTACTACTGAGATTGTATTTGAGACAAATACCTAAACGGTAATATTATTTCCTTTATTTTTCCGCATAAGCACTAAGAAATATTTTATTGTAAAAACTTCTCATTGTAAGTTGTTGATGGAAATGGAAAAGATTTCTTAAGTTTCTTTATAATTAAGTGGGAACAGTGTTCTAGAATTTCTTTGAACTTTTTGTACTAAATACTTTTCTATAGAGAAGTTTCTTTTAATTAGACGACAAAGAAGGCGATCATTAAGTTTAAATGTAAAAACTGAACAGTTCTTCCGATCTCTATTTTCATATCGGTTTTGAACAAATCTCTCAAGAAACATTGTTTTTTTGTGGATAAAATTGTAAATAATGGTATTTCTAAATGTTTTGTCATTTTCGTTATTGTCATTCAGAATAGAAATTTTCGACAACTTTTTCTCTATAGAAAGAGTTATACTATGTATTATACTATGTATTTGAAATTTTTTTGACATAACCGCTCGTCTCTCATGCATGAGAGTGCGAGTTCGAAACCTACCAACGGCAAGTACCAATGTGACTTTTTCCGAGTTATATGTACTTTCTAAGATTATCTAGACACCACTGACAAACGGTGAAGGAAAATATCGTAAGGAAACCTGGGCTTATAATTTCTAATTATAAGTTTGTAAATCGCCAACCCGCATTGAGCAAGCGTGGTGATTAATGCTCAAACCTTATCCGTGTGAGAAGAGGCTTTGCTCAGCAGTGGGCATTTATAGGCTGTTGATGTAGGTGAGTGTTACATTGTCTATGTGCACGTCTGCCTACATCGTAATAATATTATAAATGAGAAAGTTTATACATATATATATTCACATCAAAACAGCTGAAGGAACTAGGATGAAATTTGAAATAGTTGCGGTTTGCTATTGTAAAAGCGGTAGGCGCCACAACAATATCATTAGATGTTTATGCCGGAATACTGAAACGTTACTCAATTTCAAGTCGTGCTCAAATATCGCGCCATCTCTGTCATTTTACAAAGAATTTATAGAAATAGAATTATAATCAAGCACGACTTAAAATTGAGTAGCGTTTCAGTATTCCGACATTAGTCTCCAACTATTGATGATTAACACGTTAACCGCCGCATAGGTCACGGGTGACCTACGTCAGCGGAGGATTTGCCTTCAGCAGTTTTCTGTCAGCAGTCAAAGGCGAATCACTACATATGTAGTATATAACAAAGTCGCAATCCACCGTCTGTCTGTCCCTATGTATGCTTAGATCTTTAAAACTACGCAACGGATTTTGATGCGGTTTTCTTTAATAGATAGAGTAATTCTTAAGGAAGCTTTATGTGTATAAAACATGCATATTGCACCCGTGTCCGGGTGTCTAGTATTATATATGCGAAAGTTTGTCGAATCGTTTATTTGTTACTTTTTCATGTCAAAATGGCTAAAAGGATCGAGAAAAAATTTGAAACAGGGGTTAAGGGGGGAAGGGGTAGATTATGGTGTAAAATAACACATGGGCTACTTTGAATCTCACGAGACCGTGGGCAATGCCAGTGACAGAAGCTAGTATATAATAGAAAGTAAGAAATTTAGGAATAATTTCTTTTAGCAAGCAAAAATTTAATAGTCTATATACTTTTGCAATTTAAATACAATCTAAACATCAGTCTACCAGTTAAAAATATTAAGTACTTATTTAGTGACTGCCTCGGCTCGACTCGACTCGGCCAACCGAGTGGTCGCAAGTGCAACTGTCAGGCAAGGAGTCTCGGGTTCGATTCCCGGGTCGGGCAAAGTATTACTGGGTTTTTAAAAATCTCGGCAGTAGCACGGAGTCTGAAAATGTGCCTGGTATATGACAATAGGCTCACCCCACCCCCCCATAAATAGTGAAAAGTGGGTGTTACATTGTACCGCGGCATTAAGTGCCGTAATGTGCACCTCTGCCTACCTTTTCGGGAATAAAAAGGCGAATATTATGTTATGTGTTACTTATTTATTTTTAAAACACAATATTGTGTTCATTGTTCATTTCTCTGCACTTCCCTATGGTTGACTGTAAGAGAATGCCTTAAGGCATTAAGTCCGCCATTCACTTTTATGTTTTGTGAAGAAGAAATAAATAAATAACTATATATTGACTGATTAGATTATCGTACGAAGGTCCTCAAATTATCTGAATTTACGTGGGAAGATATTCATCGTTCTAAAGGTTAAGGGTTACGAAATATTCAACATTATTGACATTTCTACTCATATTAGAATCGTATTATAATGTAAATATGATGCCTAAATAATATAGGCAAAGTTATTTTATGTCTATCGGAATAAAATAAATGATGATATGGTTAAACAAGTACTTTTTTGGCTGAAATTGTCACTGTTAACTTTGCCTGTAGTTCGATTTCCTTGTCGGATAAAGTGTTATTTATTAAATAACATCATGAGAAACAAACAAATGTTATTAAAGAACTTTTCTATTTTCGTATAAGCAGAAGAGAAAGAAGAGAAAAAGAAGAAAAGCATAAGAAGTCTAGAATATTGTAATACGCTCTCACCGTATTAAATGGAACATATTGACTGGTCAGAAGAGGGTATTAAACTGTTTAAATATTGTGCTCCACTCCTAGCCCTTTGACAATTAAAAAGCATGACGTTAACCTGTTTCATAAACTAATTCTAAGATATAATCTGACGTCCGGTTCCGGTCCTAAACACCAAAAACATAAATGAAACAAGTGAATCAAGTGAAACAAGTGACAAGTGAAACAAGCTTCGATCAACAATAACAGAAACAAGTGAATTTATTTCTGCAAATAGGCTACAAGGCAGCACTTTTACATGTCAGTTTTTTCAAGCGAACAATGAGGTCGACATTTCCTGACTTACTACTCTGAGAAGAAATGCCGAAACAAACTCAGAGGTCCGTCTCTTTTAAAGTCCAGACAAATATGTATAAAAAGATTATGTGTGAGAACCGTGCAAGTTCTTTCTGTAGTGGCCTTTTGAGGAAAGAACCATAACAGTAATAAGTAAACAGTACATAGAATTTATAACATGACTTATAAGAATGAGTAAAGTCAAAGTCAAAATCATTTATTTTAATTAGACCAGGAAGGCACTTTTGAACGTCAACAACAACTTTTAGAAGTGTAGCTAGTTGCTCATTGCAAGGTGTAGATTCCTATGAAGAAGAACGAGCAAGAAACTCCATAGGTTACTCTTTTTCAATCGGGTTTACAATACAATTCTCTAGTTACATAGTTTTGTTGGTTCGATTTTGTGAGAACAATGCAACACCTAAATATGTTATTATGTTACGTTAACATGTTAATAATTGGGATGATGACAGTGTATGAAAATTAAAAATATGATTAAGTAAGTAGTCCGTAAGTTAGGTAATGAAAAAAAATTAAATACGTATTTTTTTATTTTGTCGTATAATAATACAACACTTAGATAAAACGAATCAAAGTTTAGGAGTGGGGGCTAAAACGACATTTCTACGTATAAAATGTACATAAAAGTGACGTCACGCGACATTTCAAATTAATATATCATCGATAGTATTCGTTTCTGTAAGAAAATAAAAAATATGTATCTAATGATTTTAAACAATCTACCAGACGGACATTAAAATAAAATTAGGCATCTACCTTATTAAGCTATTCCCTGTATACTCCAATCGATGAGAAAAAGGCGTGATAGTATCTAAATGTTAAAGTAGTATATGATAAGCCACGATTTCAATGTTTTAACTGGGTGTGTCTATATTACGGCGTAGGCCTGGTTTTGTAACACTATTGTCCTATAATGTATAACATTGTGGTTTTATGGATTTAAAATAAATCGTATCTAATTATCACGCTCATTGCTTATGTCGAATAGAAAAAGCTAAATATATTATTTTAATGTCAGTATAATTATTGCGTTTCTGTAGAATTCGTGTTAAACTATGAAAAAATAGATTTTTATGTAATTATCATGTCATTATCATTTCTTTTCTGTTTTATGCCTGTAAGCATAATTTAGAGTTTAATTTTTTTCATATAAATCAGTAAAACATACAAATGTTTCGTATAAAACAATATAATTATTTAAAAGAACACATTTTTAAAATATTATCATAAGGAATATTATATTTTTACAATTCATTTAAAAACAACGTTCATTTTGCTAAAAATAAAGGCAATACAATTCCCTAAACTATTCAGAAAAAAAAGCAACAAATAAGAATGATCGAGTTTTAGAAAAGAAAGAGCTCAAAGGAGTCCCAATTTATAAACTTACAAGTTACGAAACGAAAAGGAAAATTAATAAAAGGGTATTTACCTAAACTGGGATACCCCGAAACGTTGTTCCGGGACACATTATTAAACAAGTACCTTTCTTTCATCACTGTTTCATTTATATAAACAAAACACAAGTCAAGCACAACACTATTTTATTAATTTATACTTTTTAATCCAAAACACTGAACCTGTTTTTTTTTCTTAGAATTATACCATCGCGTGTGTTGCATTCAAAAGTTTGAGGGACGAAATCGCCTCTTTCTCGCACACATCCGTTCAGCTCAAAAGCTGAAGCCGTACTGAAGATACGTCACCTCTTGGAGGAAAGTCGTTGCGTTACGGACACGTTTTCATAAAGTGTCTTATACACTGCCAGTTTTATAGCGATGATATAAAACTATTTCTTTTAGATGCTGCAATGTAATTTCAAGTACCTAATTTATTTCCATTATTGCGTTTTGTAATACAGATTTCTTTGGATTACTTTGTTATATTTAATCGTAGTCGACTGCTTTTTACATATATAGAGGTATATATAAATCATTGTATCGTCGAAAGCATTTAATATTGTGAGAAGAAAAAAATACGTGTCTAAAGTTTTAAAATAATCTACCAGACGGATATTAAAATAAAATTAAGGAAACTACTCTATTCTGTCAGTCCAATTTTTTTTGTAAATGACAGATATGGTACTATAGAGGTACTAAGTGGGTATCTATAACTTAAATTAAGCAGCCTTGTACAAGCGTAATTGATACATAACGGATCAATGGTGAATAAAATTATGATACGAATAACATTGATGTTTCAATGAAATCCAAACATGTAAATATTACAGCCTTGTTGCTAAAATGTATATCGTCAAAGTTGGATAATAATCATTGTAAATGTGAAAGCCCTATAAATAACTTAATATTAAACTGTCAAACACCAAGCGGTCACCGGTGACCGCGACCTATTGTTCTTTAATTGTGTCTATAAAACCGGTACTCGACGAGTTAAATTAGCTCCAGACTGCATTATTTAATGTACTTAAGGTTATTTTCTTTTTCGAATTCTTTGACCGGTCGATCTCTATGGAGTTTCTTGCTCGTACTTTTTCATAGGTATCTACACCCTGGAATGAGCAATTAATACCTTCACCTTTTTTTTTGTTGACGTTCAAAAGTGCCTTCCTAGTCTAATTGAAATAAATGATTTTGATTTTGACTTTGCTGTTTATCGACCATCAGTTGAATTACTGATTGGCTGGAGACTAGCTTTAATATATTACACCATGAAATATAAATTTTCAGCATTTTATTCTCACGCGAAACTTATGACTGCAAAATTACTATTCCAATAATGAAATAAAATGTATCTTCATCTGCTGCCAAAGAAATTTTGTTAAGATAAAATAGGAGCATGATTTCTACTATACATAAGTCGGACAGGTGCATTAGTTCCGGCTGGCTCTTTCATCCCCATAAGGAATTTATGGTAGCCATATATCTTTACATAGAATGTGGTATATGTATTTATACCGCATGGAACTTTCTCTTTATTTTTCCTTACCTTTATAAGGTTTGTGTCTCAGTAGTTTATTCTGGATTAAGGAGATAGAAAATTAACGGATTTATTTTGTTATGGGACAGGGTGGTGGTAATTTGTTTTTATGATAACTACCATGAGACACACTAAATCAGACTGCGCGATATTGCCGCAACGGCGCACGCTGCTCATGAGGAAGAACCCCTCTGTGGCTCGAAACTAGGAGAGCTTTCACTAAAAATTACAGGTTACTCACGTGAATATACTGAGAAAAGCTATAAAGTTGTAAGCAGTTATATTTTTTGATAGTTTGATTTTCATGACCCCTGGTGCCGCTACCATAAGAGATGTCGGTGTTTATTCTCGGGACAGCCTTAAACTGCTATTTTTATTTCATTCTTCAAATTTTTTTTCTTAGACTTTGTAATAACGTCATTGTCATTTTTGACGTCGTTATCATCACATACACAAAGCAAATATAAAAAGCTTAATAAAATCAACAGAACTAATAACAACATAAAAATAAATCAGTTAAGATAGTTGGTGTAAATTTACGAGACATAAAGGTATTGGATACGGGCCGAAAGGTGCTCAGTTTTACATAAATATAACCTATTCGTAATTCTAATTTATTTCACTACCCAATATAACCCTAAAGTAAATTCGACCTATTGAAGTAGAGTTACCTTTTAATGAGAATTTCGGATTCGAATAATCCAATTACCTATAGGTTCGTTACGTGTAAAGTATGCACGGTTGTTGAACGGTGGCTTCTGTACGATGTATCATGAGTTCGATTACAGTTTCTATTTTGCTAATGTACAAGCACATTCAATAAGCTAATTATATTTATTTAAACAATATAAAATGTTCACGTTAAGAAATTAGAATAAATTATTATTTTTTAAAAATAAGATTAAATGTTACTAAAAATTTTTTTTGATGGTTTTGGGTAGCAACACTGTGGGAATGGCGTGAATTTATTATAGTGATTGAGCGTCGAAAAAAACATGTTTATTGATTTATTGGATAAAGTGCAGTTGTGAGTTAAAACCTATGTTTGGTTTTCAATTATTACTGTTCTAGGAATGGGATAATTTATCGAAGAATGGAATATGGATTTTTAATATTTTTTCAGAATATCTCTATTTTTCTTATGAGATAAGCCGGTAAACGAGCACACGGATCACCTGGTGGTAAGCAATCGGCGTCGCCCATGGACATCTGGAACACCAGAGGCGTTACAAGTGCGTAACCGATCTTTTGGGGATTAGGAATTTTAGAAATGTCTGGGGATTCAGGGATCGGAGAGATTGGGGAAGGGGTAAGGGGATAGTTGGTCCTCCGGTAACCTCACTCGCATGACGAAACACAACGCAATGGTTGTTTCACGTCGGTTTTCTGTGAGGTTTTGGGTGGTGGTGGGTCTGGGGATAAGGAAACTGGAAAGCTATAACTACATTTTTCATTTGCTAAATCTTTGTAACATAACATAACATAACGCCTTTTATCCCTGAAGAGGTATGCAGAGGTGCACCCTACGGAAATCAATGCCAGTATACAATGTAACACCCACTTTTCACTATTTATGTTATGAGTCCCATGTAATAGGGGGTGAGCCTATTGCCATATACCGGGCACATTTCCAGACTCCGTGCTACTACTGAGATTTTTACAAACCCAGTAATACGGCAGTCGCACTTTCGACCACTCTGCCAATGAAGCAGCATGAAGCAGTATGTATAATACTTTTCTATAAATAATACTAACATGATGTTCAAAGACAGTTTAAATTATGATAAAAATATTTACATATGGGCATATATGTAAATATTTTTGTCGTAATAATAATTTTGATCGTCAACAGAGTTTTAATATTCTTAATTAAATGAGAAAACTTTGTATGAATAATTAATCAGTTAGGGTGGATGAGTTCAATGTTCACTCACTGAGTCTTGATTGCATTTAGTTTATTACTCAGAGTAATCTAATTACTTAAACACACTCAAATCACTTTTTAGAATATAAATAACTAACAAACCGTCCCGCCTTTCACATTACGCAGTTACTAAAGAAATTAGGCAGTCCAAAACAAATCTAAGAAAAACTAATGCAAAGAACGATTGACTGAAGCGCCACCCCGAAACTGTAGCGGAAAGAAAAAGAACTATCATGTAAATAATATAATTATATTATTCTATATAAGTTATTTAAGTTTATTATTTGTAAATAAAAGTACCTATCATTAAAACATTTAATTAAATTAAGAACAAAACTATGTTTATAAATATTAAAACAAAATTGTATAAAACAATATTATCACTATTGGGGCACATTAAAAATTATATATTTATGTTTAAGAATAAAAAAACTTTTATTTAATTTTTATCTCTTATTTAGGTATAGTGTCTCTTAAGTCGTACATATTTATTATTTTTTTCTTTCCTTATGTTGTAAATAACTATTTTTAATAAAATATATAATATTCTTATAAAGTACTGATAAAAAAATTAATTGCTTATTTTATCTTTTACAAAAAAGTATTTACCTACGAAAACCTCATTCATTAGCCTTATAATTATGGCCACATAGATTTTAAAATATTAGTGTTCTTTATTCGAAATTAAGATGGCGTACTTTTTCTAATGTCAACGCGTCAGACTTTCTTCGATTTCGTTGTAAAAACAAATATATTGCTAAAGTAAAAATTTTACACTCCTTGTATATTTCTGTGCAAAAGTGTAAAATAATTCACATTGATGGTTAAAAAAAGGTTTCTGAATTTAGTGTCTCGTATAGGCGTTTTTGTTGTACAAATATATAAATGCGGACGAATTTTTCGATGCTTTATCTAAATAGTTATGTTTAGTTTTCTTTCATTTAATTTGTATCTTGAGTTGTATATATTTAGGAATAGTTAGTACCTATTTATTTTATTTACATTTGTTGTATAATGTATTCTTGTTCTTGTTGATTGGTGAAAAGTTTATCACAACAAAGTCAGTATTGTCTTTGTGTGGTTTCGACCACCTCGTTTGTTGTTCTGAAATGTTCTGCTATAATTTCAGTCAGATTTTGACAAAAGCATTTTGTCAATAGGGTCGTTTGGTATTATGTTGATTGATATAAGTGAACAACGAGAAGGGCCTTCTTAATGTATTGTTGCCGACAAGCTTATATGAATGATTCCCTAACAAGACCCACTGACCGATAGGTTGGACTTCGTTGATAGTGGTAAAGGCTAAGCATGTGCTATTATCGATATAAAAATTAATTTTGTTGTTTGTTTTATAAAATTTGAGTGCATCCACATCTGGCGATGCTCCGCGAATGCACAGCCTACGAATAGCGGGCGTACATTTCTAAATTATTATTTACATTGAACTTTGTATGAGTTGAGCACCAAACCATTATCGTGACTGCATGCGGGCATTTCGGGTGGCTCATGAGCGTCACATTCACGATATGTTCCTTGTATAATACCATGGATCAAAACAAAATAATGTACCTATGTAGTACTACCAACAGGCATCTCTTTACCATATCGTTTCTATTGCATACCAATTGCATTCAGATCTAAGCTGCGATTGTGAAATTCTATTGTGGCACTAAAGTATTTGTAATCTAGCTTTAACCGCCGCTGTCAAATTCCAACACTGTGTTGCTATAAATTCTCTATACGTTGTATGGAAGCAGCATGCAGTGTTGACACACCACGCTGTTGGAACACAGCAATTGAATCCGCGCTGTAATCAGAAATGGATGGCGACCTATCAGCTCCACGAAGCTTAGCGCCGGGTAAATACAATGGGTAATTGAGTGCGATGGATTTTATGTTTGGTTTGTGTTTAAAGTGTTTCAGTAATTGAAAAGTTTAGATTGGATATCTATTTTACAAAATCTGCGATGACAGTTTAGTTCAACATTTGTGATTTTTTTAGCATCTAGAAACTATAAAGTTCCATATTTTATGTCCAAATTAAACTGTTTAATGATTTTAACAAAAGCTTGTAAAATGACAACCTTGTGGTTAACGCATCAACTTTCGTTTACGATAATAAGATCAATTTTGATTGTTAAAATCCTTTAACTATTATTTAGTTAAAATATAACGGATATAAGAGCATAAAACTAATCAATATCCTTGCGCCCTATCCATCGACCAGAAAATATTGTGAACCTCTGGTATGTTTGTGCGTGCAATCAGCATCAGAAAAGCATAGCAGTTTATTCATGAATGCTAAAGCCTACATGATACATCCACAATAATCCTCCACGAATATAGCAAGCCCATTAACTCAAATTCACTTTCGAAAACGACTATAAACAAAGGAGTTAATGAACAGTCGCCATTACTACAGCGATGATGCCCAAATTAATGTAGCCCTGACAAACAGCAACGAAATCAGTAGTGACGTCAATTTAACGAGATTTATCAGGAAACTCATTACTGTTTACTCAATGAGTATCCCAAATGTTAGCACGTGTTTACGTACATGTATGTGAATGCGGCGATAATGATCACCTCGGTCTATGAGGCTGGCTCGGTTCAGTGGTTTATGGTGTCACTGACGAGTAGGAAATACCGTATTTGTTTTATGCTAGGCCGTTCTGGGTTTACAAGGGTGGCGGGAGGCTGACCAGCAGCGGGTACATGATCCAGGGTACTGGGGGTTTGGGCTCCAGAGACAGAAACCTTTCTCATAATGCTTGCCGTTTCTAGGAGAACTGCTTACTGCATCAGGCTCTTGATCCATCCGCTTAACGCCAATTATTATTTAGTCAAATCTTTATTTTCCATACCTACTTGGTAATATTACATTTTCAAATATTTAACTATTAAAAATACGTTTAAAAATATGAAAAGCACATATTTATTATTTCCATAAATTTATTACTACTACTTGACAAAAAATAAATGTAAATCATATTTAAAAATATTAAATATAGGAGCGGGACCAGTAGCGGGAGCATGGTCCAAGCTAGTGAGAGTTAGGGCTCCAGAGACAGAAACCTCTTCACGATACGTGCAATTTCTTATTATATTTATTTCATTTCCATATATTTATTTAAAATTAAATACTACTTACAAAATAAAAAAATAATCTTTAAAAATATAAAAAATAGGAGCCGACCAGTAGCGGGAGCATGGTCCAAGCTACCGGTGGTTAGGGCTCTTCTAGGGATTAACCCATTGGCCGACACGACTATCGACACAATGATAGCCGAATCTACACTTCACTTGTCGACAACCTCGTCAGCTAAGTCTAGATATTTTATTTGTTTATCTTTCTCAGCTTTCACGAGGTTCTCGTCGTGGGGGATGGTGACATCGATTATCATCGTGCGGCGTACTAGTCGGGCTATCACCACTATGTCAGGTTTATTGGCTACAATAGTCCTGTCAATAATGATATTTATTTCATTTATTATTATTTACATATATTTATTTAAAATTCACAGACATGACACAGACATGAGACACAGACATGATGGATTTTTGTTCAATATGTTTTGTTATTTTTGTCCTCAAAATGGATGTAAGAAGTTTATAGACCGTTGGTAAACATGTGATTGGTCTATAATTTTTGGGCTCAGTGGAACTACCTGATTTATGGAGCAGGTGGGTAACTCCTGTTGTTAGAAATTGTGGTAACGACCCAATTTCCAAAGCTGCCTGGAAGTGTAATGCTAAGCGAACGTGTGAACTCTTGAACCATTTAATCCAGAAATTGTGCAGTCCGTCCGGCCCCGGTGATTTCCAATTCGGAACCGAACAGGCTGCACTGGCTACATCAGAGGAGGTGATTTCTACCTCCTCCATCTCTGGTATAGTCTCACACCTTCGCTTAACATCACACATCCAGTCACCTTCTGTGTGGCTAACAGGTACCGACCAGATGTTGCGCCAAAATGTGTTAGTGGCATCATCATCCGGTCGCCGCCCGTCAGCCACATCTTGGTTGGATCGTTCCCAATCTCTGTATACCCACCTCTGATCTCTTTGGAACATGCGATTCTGAGTATAGCGCTCCACTCTTTTTTTGTAACGTCTAATACGGTTTGCCCATGCATAAACTTTCTGCTTCAGGAAGTCGATGCGCTCTGTAACACGTGACAGGTATTCATGAGGACTGGTTTCAGTCCCCACAAATGCACGTCTTACAAAGCGCATCACTCTAGGGCGAGTATTGCCCTCCCTGAAACAGGATAGTTTGCCAATGAGTACCCTGGCCTCACTGATACGACGCTCTATCCTATACTGCCAGGCAGGTACTGCTGGTTTTGGTCGGACTGCTGCGTCAAGATTTGGGAATCTGACGTTAGCCACTCGACAAGCAGCTACCGCCCCACAGTACAAGATTGAGTGTGTATCATAGAGGTTTTCGCTACTCTCAAAATATTTTTTAAGTAGCGAATCCAAGGCGCTCACCAGCGCCCTATTTTTTTTACACATGGGCAAACGTGGTAATTTAGGTCTTAAATTACTAGGAGCAAGTCTATACTCACGAACCGCATCCTCCAAAGCACTCCTCAGTCGTTCATTGCACTGAGTACTCACTTGTTCAACCCTGTCATCCTCCACACCAACGATAGGGGTGGTTGGCGTCACACATTGTGAGACTACAGGTGTTTGTGCCACCGATTGTGGTGGTGCGGGGACGACACGATTGCGCAGTGCTTCTAGGCGTAGCCGATCAAGCGCAGCCTCATCCAATCTGCGATTGCGTTGGATGACCCGCACCTGATCCGACAGTCGTTGGGCCGAGACGTTGATAGATGGCTCAAGAACCTGAAATACAGAAAGCATCCTTTCACGGTACGCAGTGAGGTTAGTCCCTCCCTCTGTAGCACCGTAGTACGAGCGCATGACGTTCTCATTTATGGTTTGAGACCATTTCATGCGCCGCACACAACCACCGGTAGCGGGGACCCGTCCCGGGGCCTGTTGGCCCCTGGCTCCCAAGCCCGTCGGTGGCCGGCCTCTCCCCGGCCGACGTACAGGTGTCGGCGACGTCGGCGGGGAGAAATAGTCATCGCTCGAGCTCGACGCAACTGCTGTCACCGGTGATCCTGCGGGGCTGGGGTCCGGCGACGGCGAGGCGGAGCTGAGCGACGAGTCCGGAGGTGGTGGGGGTGCGTCACGTGCTTTTCTGGCTCTCGTCAACATCAACGTAGCATTATAATTTTCTATTTCATCATCTTCCTTTTGTAGTCTGTCACTGTCAAATTTCATTTTTCTTCATTTATTGTTTGTTTATTGCTATTGTCGGTGTTGATTTTGTAGTAAGTATATATTATTATAAAAAGGTTTTGTTATTGTTATATTGGGTATAAAGAAACGTGAATTATTTATAAAAATAAACCGAAATAAAAACAAAGTAAAATTTTGTACGTTATGTCAACGTCGTGGTGTTGCCAGTAATGTTATTATTATTATTATGTACTCATCGAGATTGTTTCTATGGTAGGGGTGAAAAGTGAAATTAAATTTAAGTTGTCACTGCATGGCTTGTTGGCAGATTGTACACATAGAGTTACTTCAATGTGTAAACTTGTTTTCGCACAAACTTAATGCCTTCCCTCGTCTTCGTTCAACAACTTGCTTAATAAAGACCAAATGTTTCATTACTCGAATAAGTAAATTAAGATTATAAATCTTAACCCTAAATAAAGTCTACATTTCATTAATTTAGGATAAGAAGTATTTTTCAATATTAAATATTATAATATACCTGCTAATTATAACATTAATATGCATAATGCTTTGTGATCAAATGAATATTTTGTACCCTACATATTTTAAAAATTGTAATCTTATCTATTACTATTATATAAAGCGGAAAGAGTTTGTTTTTTTGTTTGTTTGAACACGCTAATTTCCGTAACTATAAGTCTGATTTGAATAATTCTTTTTGTGTTGGATAGCGCATTTACTGAAGATGCCTATGGGATATAAAACATCACGCTACGACTAATAGGAGCTAAGCAGAGCATGTGAAACCGTGCGGAAGTAGCTAGTTAGAATATATTCTTTACACGGGCATTTCAAATTCCCAGTGTTTTTTATGTAAATTGAGTTTATATTTTCCTTGGTGCCATTGGGGATGTGTACTGTGTAGTTATTTACTGCAAAATAGACAAGACTTCTAAGTAAGTTCTAAAATGATGAGTGAGAAGACAATCTCACGTTTTGAAAGTCACGTCTTCCATTTTAATAGTTTTCTTCATTTATTGCTAATAGTACATGAATATAACATTAGCCAAGTTATGCTTGGCTTAACAATGTATTCAAGGAAGTAAGTACTACTTAATACATACAGCTTGTTTTCCCTAAGTCGTAGATTTAAAGCTTTCCTTTGTAACTTTTGTTCTAACAAAGCTTTGCATAAAGCCTTTGCAAATGTGATACTTTTGTGTTCTCTCTTTTGTGCTGGAATGCACGCACCTTGCTACATTTTCTGTTAATTCTACTTTAGAAGATATCTCAATTAGAAAGTTGTTGAATATACATGGTGGGGGAAATAATTCAATTTCGATTCTTAGATATATCGTGGTGGCCCAGAGGTTTAAGACGCCCGCTTCTCATGAATGAGGGTGCCGGTTCGAAACCTACCAACGGCTAGTGCCAATGTGACTTTTTCCGAGTTATATGTACTTTTTAAGATTAAGACACCACTGACAAATGGTAAAGGAAAACATCGTGAGGAAACCTGGACTTAATTGAGCAAGCGTGGCGATTAATGTTCAAACCGTGTGAGAAGAGGCTTTGCTCAGCAGTGGGCATTTAATGGCTGTTAATGATGACGATTCTGAATTAGAATCTATTAATCTACTAACGATTTTGTATCGTCGTCGCTCGGTAGTCGCACCATGTCCATGACCCATCATCTCAGCAACCGTGTCGACCAACGGACTCGACTACCTTTTAGCGACCTACCGAACTATTGGCACCATGATATTATGACGTCGTCGTCATCATTACTACAATTGCAGCTGAACCCAACAGATGGCGGTTGTACTCAGGTATAGTAACCATCAACATAAGTTTCGTAGTTTTTTTTCTTTACTCGTGAAGGGCAACGTTATTTAAAGAATACGGATTTTCTCCTGTATCGTGGGTGCGTTTACAAACATACAACTTCACATATATATGACACCTAGACCCAGAACAATAATCTGTGGATCACACAAAGAGTTGTTCCGTGCGGGAATCCAACCTGTGACACGTTGCGCGGCAGTCAGTTGCCCAACCACCGCGCCAACCGTGCAGTCAAGTTTATGGTTGTTGTCCGTCAAAATCGTATTTTTTAGAAGGAGGCATCGAATCGTTTCAGTTTTATTGATGTTTCTGTATCGACAGTTCCATGAATTGGATTCTCATCCTTCTTTGTCATAAGTTCTACTTTTAAGTTTCTGTAGAAAACAGCAAGTAAATATAAAGTTCTTCCTCCTTGTTTGACTCGTAGGGAAGGCAGAAGACGTGCTTGTAAAAGGCCTCAATATAGTTTTTTAGCTATTTGAAATGTGGATTCTGTTAATCAGAATGATCAATTGATCATGTCAGCTTTGGATTATTGCAAAATAACTCTCTGTTCCAGCAATCTTAAAACCTAGTTATGGTCTGATCAATGTTTCCAAGGTTTATATTTCTTGTTGAATGTTATATTTCTTAATGCAATTTCTTATTATAGGCCCCACACTTAAATAGCTTAAAAATCTGCACTGTCTGTGTCTATCATAAGTCTTATAATTTTAAATGATTTTTGAACTTCTATAGTTACCATGTGTCTATTCAATAAAGGGAAAATACTCTTTGTGCATTTCTTGCTCCTGCAATCAACACTACATCTGCAAAAGCACTTAGTGCAGCTAACTCTTATTCTGATCGCAATTCATGCATATTGTTAACCTTTATTCATTTAGTTAACATATGTAGTTACCAGTGGGCCTATAGTTTGTGCCATAGCTGATCTTCTTTCGGGCTTGTAGCCCTCTCAAACAACCAGATATAGTGTGACAAGATAAAATCATATAATATATTGGAATATGTCCATGTAGTAACATAGACAAGGGTAGCAGTTGCTATCCCTGCCCTACGAAAGTTCTTAACTCTTCAACTTAACGCATCTTGTTGTCGGTACAAAATCGGTACCAAGGAGTAGTTTAAAGTTTAAAGTTATAATTAATTAATATTTTTTATAAGATCAGCCGGTAAACGAGCAGATGGATCACCTAATGGTATGCAATCGGCGCCACCCATGGACACCTGAAACACCAGAGGCGTTACAAGTGCGTTACCGGCCTTTTGGGAATTGGGAACTTGAGGATTGTGGGAGATAAAGGGATTGAGGAGGCTGGAGAGAGGGGGTAATTGGGCCTCCGGTAACCTTACTCACACGACAAAACACAGCACAGGCGTTGTTTCACGTCGGTTTTCTGTGAGGTCATGATATCACCCCGGTCGGTCCATTCGTGCCGAAGCATGACTTTCCCACACTTAGTTTGACAGTAAAGAATGTAAGACAATTTGAACTATGCATGGTGAAAGGTTATTAAACCTTGTTTCATGCAAACTGTTCTTATCCGTGACTATCAAATTAAAGAGACACATCGTCATTGTTATCAACGTCTGATGTCAAAACATGTGTGGCATACATATTTTTCCACAATAACGAGTCTACGTGGTTTTTTAATATTTCTGTTCTGTTTAGATGTATTTTTTATTTGAATGACGTCATAATTTGGGTACTTGAATCTTTTATGTAATCCTTGAATTGTTTCTCCTTATCAAAGTATATTAACTCGTCGAGTACCGGTTTTATAGACACAATAGATCGCGGTCACCGGTGACCGCTTGGTGTTTGACAGATTAAAATTTGTACATATATTTATAAATGTCTTTAAAACAGGAGTTGTCTTTAAAGGTCGTTATGTAGAAAAAAAAATCGTTTTACGTTCAGATGACGACGTTCCACAACCAATCAAAAGTCAATTGGCGCTACCAAACTACACGCTGCGTCATTTAAATAAGATAAACGGGCAACAGGAAACCGAAATATCGGGTTTTGTTGGCGTACCACAAAAGCTGGTTTATCATCATAACGAACGAAATAACTTTGTAATCCAGTATTGTGCGTGTCAAAATAATTTGTCTATTTATATGCGCAATTTTAATTGAGTTTCCTGATACTGCTGTTTCTTTTGGCCATTTTTGTGCTTTGGAATGGAAAATTTGAGTTTGGTTTTAGAGTATTGGTGTGTGGTCTTAGTTGTTTAATAAATAAATATTGGTGTCGGAAGAAAAATATAATATTAAAACTTTTATGTTGGTGGATTGTTAAATTATAGTCGGATTTATTTACTTGGATTTATTACAATAATGTGCAGGGCGCACGACGTGTACACACACCAGATTATAACGGGTAGACAGCAGTGTTAATGACGAGTGTCCTACCTTATATTACACATTAATAGTGAGGGGGGCCACTATTTACTAATTAGTGATGTTGATACAGACTAAACATATATGTAAATTCCCCCTTCTTAAGTTTAAAACAATTACAACAGGACTTAATCTATTTCATCAATAAACCTCTTAGTTGGTCTAACCATAAGACCTGACTTCGTCTTGTAAAATTCTGACTGTGGAGATCTTGAATTCTCCGACTCCTGTCTGTCACCCTCATCTCTCTCCTGCAAAGGATTGAACCGCATAGGAGGTTTATCACTGCCATTACAATATTTATGCCTTAAGTGTACCCTAGTTCTCCTATACTTAACTCTACATCTTCAACTATGTTTGACCTATTATCTGACAATCTTTGCATCACAGTGGCATGTTCCCAATTACTATTAGGATTCCTTTTAAAGTAGACATGAATCATTAGGTTGTAGCATTGACAATGGTTTAGTATTCTTATTAAAATACTTTGACTTATTTAAATTATTTTTGACAACAGACTTTTCATATTCTTTAAATCTAACAACCTTTGGCTTTAATCTTTTATATGACACAGGTATGTTATCTCTTAGTGATCTAGACATTAACAATTGAGCTGGTGACGACAGGTTATTCTTTGGTGTGTTTCTATAATGTAATAATGCTATGTATGGATCTGATCCATTTTCTTTACATTTCTTTAACATATTCTTTATGATTTTTACTGAGCTTTCTGCTTGACCATTTGACTGTGGATGATATGGGCTAGTAACTACATGTTCTATGTTCGACATAAAAAAAATAAAAAATTCATTTAAATTTAAATTAGAACTGCATTGATTTACGTCAACCACAAAATTCTACATCAGCAATTATTTCCTATAAATAATCAAATCATTATTTTCCCAAATTCACTGCAGATTTAGTCTAGACTAAGGTGCTGATATAATCGTGCTCTTATTGGTTTTCAGCCCAAAATCCTGATCTAGACCTGGTCGACATAGCCTTTCACTAGGGCAACCGCGCGACTGTGAGGACGTTAAAGTGTGTATATTAGCCTTTTTCCTGGGAAGATATCCGCTAGGGGCAGCACCGGTGGGGGGGGGTACATATGTTTTGAATTCTCTATTGACAACAACGTCAAACGTACGTTTTATTATTATCAGAATAAATAAATATTGTGATAATTTTTTTTTTTTAAAAATTGTCATGCCTACAAAACATTGCGCATTCGCAAATTGTACGAAATTATTTTGTTACCTGATACGGTTAAGCCACGACATGCAAGCCTTCGTTTCAAGTCCCGGACAAGATGATCTTGCACTTTTGCAAATTTTAATTTCGCTCCAGGTACATCATCTTCAGTTAATTCCATTTTAATTCTACACGTTTGACGTTGTTGTCAATAGAGAATTCAAAACATATGTACCCCCCCACCGGTACTGCCCCTAGCGGATTTTTTTTTAATCTTCCCAGGAAAAAGGCTAATTATAAGGTTTTTATAAAAATAAAGTCTTGGTACTCAAACGTGATTTTTCTTCTAACTACTGAGTCGGTCGTTCTGTAATTTTAGCTATATATGTACATGTCAATACTGTAATATTACAAAAGCAATGATTAGTACAAAATATTAACGGCTTTAATTAAGTTATAGTGCGCCATATTTCATGTGGTATCCCTAGCGGGGTGAAGAGAGCATGTTTATTCAATTTTAGTAACTGGCCTTGGTGAAAGTTTAATTAAAATTATACCCTTCGTTAATAAGTCAGTATATTAGTATTAGGTATATTCATGTTTTTGATTAAAAGTAAATTCTATATTATTTTCCTTTACCGTTAATCTATATCTGTCCCACTGCTAGGCAAAAGCCTTTTCTCAGACAAAGAAGGGATGAGCGTTAATCACTGTACTTGCTTAAGGCTGGCAATTTCAAACTTATTGTATTGATGAGGCTAAAGTCAAAAGTCAAAGCATTTATTTCAATTATTCCTCAATAGGGTAGATGCCTAATTTCTATTTTAATGTCCGTCTGGTAGATTATTTTAAAACATTAGATACGTATTTTTACAGAAACAAATACTTTCGACGATACATTGATTTGAAATATCGCGTGACATCACTTCTAATGACGTTACATATGTAGAATTGAAGTTTTAGCTTCCACTCCTAAACTTTGATTCGTTTTATCTAAATATTGTTTTTTTATATGACAAAATAAAAAAAAACACATGCAAAGCTAATCGTTTTTCGTTACCTAACTAATGAACTAATAAGATTTGAAATTCCTATACCTCGTCTTCACCCCTATTGTCCGCCCGTCTGTCTTTCACTGAAGCTAGGCAATTCTACCTCATAATATTTTTCTTCAACATTATAATATATCAGTGATATCTATGTTAGCATAAAAAGCACGTATTGTTTAAACGAATCGGTACTAAGGCCGGGGGGCCCCGCTCATCCTTGAGAGATCCCTCACAGCAATAGTACGGCTTCTTATTAACCGATTTTAAAAAGAAAGAAAACGAGGTTTTCAGTTTTACCTGTTCTATATATTTGTGTGTGTCTGTATATTTGTGCGCGATTATCTTACGATTGGCTGAACCGATTTCAATGCGGCTTGAGGAAAAGTTTGTGGCACTTTAAGGAAAGTATTAGGGATTTTTCAATCATCAGTTCATTCTTTACTGTATAATTAAATTGACATTTGACAGTTTTTAGTATGGAAGAATTGTAAAATGTTCAAAGTTATTCTTCTGATAAAATTTATGTAGCAAACCTCAGTATATTAACCGACTTCAAAATATCTGTTTTTTTAAACAATGTTTATAAAACAATTATTATTACTTGCCTTTCAATTTACCATTAATATATCGTTTAGATATGCATCCTCCTTGATCAGCTGATGAGTCACTTAGCTCTATACCATAGTAAAGACGATCTAACAAACATGTTTAGTCAGGAGCTACTAATCCAGCCTTTAATCAAGGCAAGGTGCTGCAATTTGGTTCATTATTTCAATCTCGATGGTATTCTGAAATGGTACAGACGTATAAGTGATAGCAGGTAGACTTTTAATACGTTAACCGCCGCGTAGGTCACCGGTGACCTCCCACTAGGTTGCGTCCCACACCAAAGACCTTCCCAACTTCCAGGGCATAATGGACACTATTTCCGTCAGGTCTCTTACCATTGTCGTATGCCATCCTATTAACTAATAAATATTAGAAATAAAAACTTAAAATAATGAATAAACAAGGACGAAAAGAAAGTAAAAAAAAATCACACTTAACTGTATTAATGTAATTACACTAATTTGCAATTTCCTTTGATATTGATATTTATTGCAAGTCTTAAAACTGAACGCTAACATTTAAAAACAAACTAAATAGTTTTTGATCTTATATATTTCAAAATTATATCATTATCTTATGTCTTGGTCCAAGCTACGTTTCGGAAATGTACGATTTAGGACTGTTCGAAACTGTCAGCGATGCGCATCTTATACGCCACAATTAACAAATTACGTTTGATTACTTTGATCATCTTATACTAAAATTGACAACTGACTCGTTTCTTGCTGATGTTCATCAGTTCAATGGAGGACATAATAATCTTGATTAACTGCTGCACATTATTTTCTTTATCAGCTCCGTCTTAAACCGCTTTTGTTTGTCTGGTGCTGGTAAGGTTTCAATTATGTTTTCGACGTAATGTGATGTACGTAAGGCCATTTTTTTTTGAGGCTGGAAAATCATCCAATGTCTTCTCCCGCCAGGGTGAGGTGGGAGGGAGTGTCAGACTCTTATTGACTAAAAACCACTCCGTTTCTACTCCTGCTCTTCGAGCCGGAGCCCCAGCAACCCGTTAAGTCTTCCGCGGCTTTGTATGTACGTAAGCCATAGGCTTTCCATATCGTAGTGGCACTTCGTTACGTCGGCAACGATGTTAGCCAAAGCAGCCTCTCTAGCTGTGCGAACCATGTTACTGGTTTTTCAGAGTAGAACCAGGATACTCTTGATAGAATTACCGACTCGATATACTTTGACGTTGGCTCTGTCAAGAGTATTATTATCCAATATATAACATTATTAGTATAAGTAAATACAAGGACGTTGAAAAAAAGGCGGACGTGATTTCACTTGGAAATGATTGATGCACAAAAATTTCAGTTGTATATGTGTGCGTGTTCTTGCGACACCGTAATGTATGAAGTGTAATGACGGGCCATGTGATGCGGCAGATGTCTTTTGTGTCACTGTGTGTGTATTCTGCGTGTGCGTTTATAGTAGCCAGGTGCCACAGTCGTTGTTTCAAGACTTTGTACGCCATTAACTCGTCGAGTACCGGTTTTATAGACACAATTAAAGAACAATAGGTCGCGGTCACCGGTGACCGCTTGGTGTTTGACAGTTTAATTATACAATACTAAATTTATTTATTTATATAAAACCTTACCTAAACTACCATGACAGGTTTCTCCATTGCGATAGCTAGGCCTTAAAAAACTAAATATATGTTAAGTCCAAATATAACAAAATCATAAAGTAAAAAACAAAAATGAACAAATTCTTGAACAAAAATTAAGACTATGAAGCTAAGCTACAGTCTTTACGTTTTCAAATTACTCTTTGCAATACTACAATCGCTTACTAATGAAATGTGGTACTAAAACTTATTATTTTATTATCCTCCATTAGTAGATTAAAATTCGTTACTTTACACCAAGACAATACAAGTATTTAGACGATATATTATATTCTTATTATTATCAATTGAAACAAAATTTCAAGGTCATCAAAATCATTCTTCCTTTTCTTCATCTCCTGTATATTGAGGGCTTCCCATCAATAGTTTGTGTATGCTTCTCACCATTGTTTCAATTTGTTTGTCATTTAACTTCTCCTTTGTTTTTTGTAAAATAAGTCTTATTGTTGAAGCAAGATATTTATTTAGTGGTGTTTTGGAGCAAGGTATATTACGTATATTAGCTTATCGCCCCATAGTGTTACTAGACGAGGTGGGTAAGCTCTTGGAACGGATCATTGCAGGTCGTCTAGTTAGCCACTTATGCACGGAAGGGCCAGATCTGGACGATTGTCAGTTCGGATTTCGTTGTGGGCGCTCCACCATAGATGCAATAAGGCGAGTGAGAGCCCTTGCGGAGGAAACGGTGTCCCGTGGCGGGGTGGTGTTAGCAGTATCGTTAGACATCAGTAACGCATTCAACACCCTGCCATGGAGTTGTATAAGGGAGGCACTGAAGTATCACCGTGTGCCTTCCTACCTCCGTCGCATAGTAGAGGTTTACCTGGATGGCAGGTGTGTCACCTACCGGGGACATGATGGCGTAAATCAGCGAGCCATGACTTGCGGTGTTCCACAGGGCTCAGTATTGGGGCCTCTTTTGTGGAACATTGGATACGATTGGGTATTGAGAGGAGAACTTCCGTTGGGTGCAGACCTTACGTGTTACGCAGACGATACGTTAGTCACCGCCCGTGGGAGTTCCTATAGGGAGGCGGCGATGTTAGCCACAGCAGCGGTGTCACAGGTGGTGAGCCGCATCCGGCGCCTGGGTCTGGAAGTGGCCCTCAACAAATCGGAAGCCATTACGTTCCATGGCCCTCGACGCGCTCCACCGCCGGAATCTCATTTAGTGGTCGGTGGGACCCGAATAACAGTCGAGTCCACCATGAAGTATTTAGGATTGGTGCTCGACAGCCGTTGGACCTTCGGTCCTCATTTTCAGCGGCTAGCGCATAAGTTAATGAGTGCTACGGGTGCGCTTTCAACGCTGCTTCCAAACTTAGGGGGCCCGAGCGCTGTCTGTAGGAGGCTCTACGTAGGGATCGTGCTATCCATGGCCATGTATGGAGCCCCGATATGGGCGGCAGACCTGACGGCCGGCAGTATTGCAGTATTGCGAAAACCGCAAAAGGCGATGGCCGTCAGAGTCATTAGGGGTTATCGCACGATTTCCTATGAGGCAGCTTGCGTATTGGCCGGATCTCCGCCCTGGGACCTCGAGGCGAAAGTACTTGCGTCATTGTATCTGTGGCGTAAGGAACAGCAGGAACGGGGTGTCCGACTGGTGCAACGACAGATAGAATCGCACCGGTCGGAGCTTCGTCAGGTCTTAGTGGCGGAATGGCGGGAGAGGCTTCAACGCCCTACCGCTGGACTCAACTTCATCGAGGTGGTCCGGCCAGTACTCGACGACTGGCTCGGGAGAAAGCATGGCACCCTGTCGTTCCGAGTGACGCAGGTGCTTTCGGGGCATGGGTGTTTCGGAAAGTTCCTGTGTCGCATAGGCAGGGAGCCAAACGCTCGGTGCCATCACTGCGTCCATTGTGAGGAGGATACGGCGCAGCACACCCTTATGGAGTGCGTGGCTTGGGATGAGCCGCGTCGTGCCCTCATATTAGAGATCGGTGACGATCTGTCATTGTCGACTGTTGTCCAAAAAATGGTCGCAGTGCAGAGTCGTGGGATGCAGTGGTGTCCTTCTGCGAAGATGTAATGTCGCGGAAGGAGGCTGCGGAGAGGGAAAGGGAAATTGCAATGTCTCTACCTTCCCGCAGTAGGCGCACCGGGCGTCGAAGGAGAGCAGAAATTACTCTCTTTCGACCCCCCTAAATGGGTCCGGGGACGGTGGACTTGGGAAGTCCCCGTCATCCCGTTGTAAAGGACCCGAGACGGTGGCGCGCGTTGTGTCCACGCGCGCCTCCGAGACGTTGCACGAGAGAAGACCAACACCTCACTTCTCCGTGCAGCTTGAGGTGGGGCCTGGCAAGGCAGGCCGCCACGAGTTCGGGGGCTGCGGATGAATGTGACTCCCGCACCCTCGTACCCACGTGTGAGACGGGACACCGGGGTGGGTTTTAGTCAGTAAGAGTCTGACAGTCCCTTTCGTCGTCCCCAGGCGGGGGCTCCATGAGGATTTCCCACCTTGGGTTAAAAAAAAAAAAAAAAAAAAAAAAAAAAAAAAAAAAAGGGATATTACGTAAAAAAGAAGGATCAACTGATGTTGCAATTTCAAATGAGTGTTGGTTAGCCTTCTCAAATTCTGCTTCAGCTTTGGACATTAATTTTATTACTACTTTTTTTATTTTAAATTCTCTATAAAATACATTTTTAAATACTACTTACAAAAACATAAAAATAATATTTAAAAATATAAAAAATAGGAGCCGACCAGTGAGTAGCGAGAGCATGGTCCAAGCTACCGGTGGTTAGGGCTCCAGAGACAGAAACCTCCTCACGATACGTGCCGTTTCAAGGAGAACTGCCTTCTGTATCAGGCCCTTGACCCAACTACCTAACGCTTTATTACTACTATTATTAATATAGGATTAAATAATTTATTATTTGATCAAATACCTTTATTTGTTTGAGCTGTAGGAATTACCGCATTTTTATTATTATTATCTTTACCTGTTTTAGCTGGAGCTATTACTATATTATTAACTGATCGAAATTTAAATACATCATTTTTTGATCCAGCAGGAGGGGGTGACCCTATTCTTTATCAACATTTATTTTGATTTTTTGGTCATCCTGAAGTTTATATTTTAATTTTACCAGGATTTGGGATAATCTCCCATATTATTTCACAAGAAAGAGGTAAAAAAGAAACATTTGGATGTTTAGGGTGGTCATTTTGTTTCTCATTTGTATTATAATGTTTTGCTGACTGAAAGAGACTGGGCCTCACGACACAGGGAATCCTAGTGTGGGGTCCAGAGCCATATAAATATGTAATGTGAAGCTTTTTGTCAATAAAAATATTTTTTTTTTTTAGGTATAATTTATGCTATATTAGCAATTGGTTTATTAGGATTTATTGTTTGAGCTCATCATATATTTACTTTAGGAATAGATATATAAAGTGATATAACTTTTATTAGTAGGTACCTATTATTACTTTTCCATATATAACAGAAAACATTTCTTGGTGTTGTTTCATCACTCGCCATCAATACCCCAATATCTTTACTATACAATAATGCTTCTTCTACAAGTTCAGAAAACATTACAGTTACAAGCATTATATCCTATTCAGATCTTTGTCAAGTTATCAGGTGAAAATTTTCTAGTCCCCAGATATTCTGCATTTTTGCATGCAGTCTCATAGGTATGCACGAGCAAGTCTTAACCAAGTTAACGAACTTTGCAGGCTGCACAGACATTTAATTTCCTTGATTTCATTAAGGGAACATGAACCAGCATGAATCAGAACCAGTTTCGGTATAAGAACCAGGTTGGATAGAGAGCGTTGCTTATTTAAAGTAAATAAATATTGTTGTGATTCAAATATATATAAGATGAGGATTTGAGACAGCAATGAAATAATAGGATTCATCTATAACAATAGAGTTTTATTTAAATAAAATAACAATATTTTAATAAAAAAATATAAACTAAGCAACCTCGAAATACAAACCTATAACAATAGAGAATCGACAATTAATTGTCACTGCTTTAGCCCGTCGATCCTCACTTAAATTCTTTAAATTAAATAACTAAAATAACAATCCTATATTATCGAAATAAAATTAATTCTTTACAATATTTCAATTTGTAGCTAGAATATTTCAATTGACGTTTGTTTTATGACACGTGTGTCACCTTATCCAAAGACAATACAAAGCATGGAGGCTTTCATATATATAATATGTTATACCAAAATGAGTAAATAAATCACAATAAATATGTGTGGTATAGAAATATGCAGTATGGGTTTGCCGCATGACCCTGAAATTCTTTAAAACAAAAATTCTGTGGTGAAAACGCACTCGTGTTAATGATTGAATACGTCTGGTATTAAAGATCTTAATTTTTATTTTATCAACTTTAACATACCTATATACCTACAGGTATGTAGGTATAGATTTTGTGAATAATTATTTATTTTAGTCTATTCTAATTCTAAATTTTCTGACTATTTTAATGTCCTATCCTGTCCGCTAACTAAGGCACCGGGTACCGACAGCGCTCTCGCGGCCACCGCTAACGAGACTCATATTCAGTCTCATTCAAATTAAGCTTTTGACTGAAAAAATTCGTCGCATTTAGGCCGTCTATAAGCGACGATGCTAAATGAGAGTTGGGTTTCAGTCTAACTCATTTTTCGAGGGATCAATTTGCACCAAATTTTTCTCAATTCCCCATGTCTGTATTTTAAAATACCTACTTAAATCTTTACTAGTCGTTATTCTCGTGGCTTTCTACATACGTTAGTTTGAACGTTATCTTCTACATATTGTTCCAACCGGCGCGTAAGTTACCTATACCATATCGGATATATCTACAACGCCGAATTTCTTCCTGACCTCAATTCAGAATACAATGGGACGATTTAGTTTGTTTTTAAAAATGAATATTTATTTCCTAAAATATATAAAGCTCAGTATATTTATTTAGTCCCAACGTTTTCAGTAGTATTTTACTAAATTGAAATTAAAACGAGCGTCTTAAGGCCGAAAAGCCTGGCTTTTAATTTGGTACCTAACATTCTTTTAATTAAAGAACATTTTTAATGAATTTACCTTTATTGTTGCGGCACAGCCTAGGTACTTTAGGAATTTCTTTTTTTTTAAAAAAAATCTTGTTCTGTATTCTTATGTTTCGTCAGATTTGGCTTTAAAGGAACTGACTTTAAAGTAAAGGAACTTATTTATTATTCATTTTCAAAATCTGCAGGATTTAATAAATCCAATTTTAACAAATTTTTATTTTGTTATAATCATTATATGCACGCGGTTTTACAAGTCTGGTAAGAATTTTTATTTACGTGTTATTCCAAACAGTGCTAGTAAGATTTTTTATATCTATATCTGGAATTGAGATCTTGCGGCCACCTCAGAATCGGAATACAGAGCACAAAGTTAGACTGCTACCTGGTATCGCCGCGGCTTGTGCCAATGTCACTGCTACTAGCGGGTTGAGTAACGCTTGCGGGTCGGTCGAATATGCGATCAGCTAGCTCAGCCACTTCTTCCACACTCATCATTTATTTATTTAATTTATTTATCATTTAATTATTTTTATAAAACCTTACTTAAACTATCATGACAGGTTTCTCCATTGCGATAGCCAGGCCTTAAAAACCTAAATAGTAGATAAGTTTAATTATAACAAAATCATAAAGTAAAAAACAAAAATGAACATTTTCTTGGCTAAACTAAACTCGATAATCGAAAATACAAATAAAAAAGAAATTTTACAACACAAAGAAAAAATAAACAAAAACAATCATGGTTCGCTTAGCGATGATGCATTACGTACGGTTTCCAGGATTCCAGGCGGCTAGTCGAGATTGTTCATAGTAAGTCTTCCAATATTGTGGGCTCATTCAAGTGGTTCAAGTCTCGCAAGAACTGCAAAAGTTTGCAGTCACCGGGTACTTCATACATCAGCAGCTGTTGTACCTTCTTTTCTCTTGACGCAGGCAACCTTCCTTACTGAGGATGGTGGAGCCACACCTTGTCTAAGGCTGTAAGGACCTCGTACAACGTTTTTGAGAATTCTATAACGTGACTGCCTCGTTGGCCGAGTGGTCGCAAGTGCGACTGCCGGGCAAGGGGTCTCGGGTTCGATTCCCGGGTCGGCCAAAGTACTACTAAGTTTTTATAAATTCTCAGTAGTAGCACGGAGTCTGGCATTATGCCCGGTATATGACAATAGGCTCACCCCTATTACATGGGACTCATAACATAAATAGTGAAAAGTGGGTGTTACATTGTACAGTGGCATAATGTACACCTCTGCCTACCCCTTCGGGGATAAAAGGCGTGATGTTATATATCTATAACGTTATTTATTTATCAGTGATTCAGGTTCTAATGACATTGTCTTACCGTCACAGCAAGTCTAGCCACAAGCTGAAACACGCTTAATAATATCAGTAGAGTAAGTTAAGCTTTCTTAAACTAAGCTATCACTTCACAAACCTAGTTTAAATGGAGTTGTATTCAAAGTGAAACAAGTAAGTAAACTCTTCAAAGATAAAGTGGATGCCGCTCAATGAATAAGACATGAGTTGAAACGAATTAATATTAATGAGCTAGTTACAAGATGTTTACAATTGTTTCGGCTAAGATCACATGCTATACGTATTGCGAATGCCGTTTTAATTGTATTTTGGAGTTCCTAGAAATTCTCATAGTCTAATTAATACAAAAATGAATTCATGAAAAAGTGTTACAGTTTTCTTGTATTTCAAAGTTTCAGTCTACTTTTTTATATATTTGATGTGCTGAGGGTTGACATTTTTTTGTTTGGTTTGACTTTTAACCGTTTATATTTTTGTCTGTTAAACACATTTCCATGATCTAATGAGACGGTAAGGAGAGGCAACTGAAGAAATAGCCACACGCTTCATAATCTCTTTTTTATGGCTTAAACCGGTATACGAGCATACGGATTACCTAATGGTAAGCAATCGGCATTGCCCATGGACACCTGGAACACCAGAGGGTTACAAGTGCGTCACCGGCTTTTTGGGGATTAGAAGTTTGAGGATCGTTGGGGATTCAGGAATTGGGGAGATTGGTGAAGGGGAAGGTAATTGAGCCTCCGGTAACCTCACTCACACGACGAAACTCAACGCAAGCGTTGCTTCACGTCGGTTTTCTGTGAGGCCGTGGTATCACTCCGGTCGAGCCGGCCCTTTCGTGCCGAAGCATGGCTTCGTGCCGAAGCATGGCTCTCCCACACAATCTACAAACTAAAACAAGCATATCTGGTATCGAACCCAAAATCTTGTAATTTACAGTAATATAAGTTTTTAGATTGTGATTCTGTCCCATAAAGCCTTTGTCCACTTCGTATCGGACTAATGTTCGTTGAATTACTACTGATTTGGTGTAAAGGCGACAAACCGGAAAGTCCTTGGTAAAGATCCATCCTTTGTGAGAGTATAGCAGGATATTCAATTCAGTTGTTCAATGTCCTTTATCCTAGATTTGGTCAAATAGATTCTTTGACTGCTTGGCCGAGTTTGTGAAATAAATAATTTTAGAATCTAACATAACATAACATCACGCCTTTTATCCTCAAAGGGGTAGGCAGAGGTGCACATTATACCACTGTACAATGTAACACACACTTTTCACTATTTATGTTATGAGTCCCATGTAATAGGGGGTGAGCCTATTGCCATATACCGAGACCCCTTGCTCGGCAGTCGCAATTGCGACCACTCGGCCAACGAGGCAGTCTCAAAAAAGAATCTACATTGTTTTTAATAAGATACTTTCTGGCCTAAACACCTTAGGAACGTTATGATCTACAAACTAGTAAGGTTTGCAGGTGTGTCTATCAGGTCTTAAACCACCTGCACTATTGCCCTATGGTATGCATGCATGACGTGTTCATTAATGGTTTTTATAGTAGATATAGCGGATAAAGTATTTTTAAACGTTGACGTCTTAATATTCTTATTAGTAATATTGTGATTTTTTTTGTGATTAAAATTACTTGTTGGTTAAACTATGGCTCAATGATTTTTAGTATTGCAGTTGTAGTTTCAAATCTTATTTTTAAAAGTTATATATATAAACGTTTAATTTCTTCACTAAACAGTACATATAATACTACTTTGCGACTATTAACATATACAACTTAAAATATAAAAAAATAATTTAAAACTAAAATATTTACACCTTAAAAAAAAATCATAAGGCATCAAAGAAAACATTTTCCTCATCGCTACCGTGAGGTAGGGTGCCCAAAAGACTGGCAGCATTGCCACGTTGAATGGCAATGCTTAACCTTTGCCCAAGGTAGTAGCCAGCCCTTCGATCACCTGAAGTGTCAACCATCCTCCTTACAATATCTTTGTAAAGAAGATGTGCACTTGGGCCCCACGGCCCTAAAGTTTAATAAAATTTTAAAAGTAATATTTTTCCAACATTCTTTCCAACATTCTATCATTTCTTTCGCTATGCCGATTTTTAAGAATATTAATTACAATTTATCTGAAAACGGATAACTGACAGGTAACACCAACCTGATGATTTTTAATTGTTATAGCGGTCTATTTCTTTAAGTAAATTTGGGCTTCGATGGACAAAAATGAAGTTCTGTGGGTTTTCAAGGACAAATAGTAGTACACATAGGTATTTTAATATGAATTTGAAATTTCTTATTTTCAAAAAAAATCCTTAACCTTATCGTTAAATAGGATGCCCAAAAGACTGGCACCATTGCCTCGTTGAATGGCAATGCTTAACCTTTGCCCAAGGTAGTAGCCAGCCAGTCAGCCAAAATACTACTTTTTATAAGACCAGATTGCACCAATTACCAAATTAAAACTCAATTTGTTAAAAAAACTTTGTCGAGGTTATTTGCAACGTTTGCAATTACAAAACGGAGCGGATAACTTATCTCTTGGTATACATTAAACTTTTGCTTTAAAGAAACGGTGGAGTAAGAAGAAACTTAATTAATTTTGCACTTCTAAGTGGTAGTCGTTCATTATTGTCTTGCAGTTGAGAAATCTGCTTGTGATGTGACTGCAAATAAGTTTTGTAACTTTCTAATCGTTGATCTATTGATGTTTTAAGTGTTACACTAACTAAAAACTAAAATATTTATATCTTAAAAAAAAAGCAATAGAAATGTTACGTAGGCTTAACGTATCAAAAGAATTTCCTCATCGCTATCGTGAGATAGGATGCCCAAAAGACTGGCAGCATTGCCACGTTAAATGGCAATGTTTAACCTTTGTCCAAGGTAGTAGCCAGCCCTTCGATCACCTGAAGAACCCCAACCATCTTCCCTACAATATCTTTGTCAAGAAGATGATATGCACTTGGGCTCTTGTGTTACACTTAATTTGCTTATTCTTGTTCATATTATATGGGTTTAGGGATTTTCTTTTTTTGATGGGTAATCGTTCAATGATTTCTCCCGCCCAGGCGAGGTGAGAGGGAGTGGTAGACTCTTATTGACTAAAACTAGCCCGTTCCTACTCCTGCACTTCGAGCCGGAGCCCCGGCAACCCGTTAAGTCCTGCTTGGCTCCGTATCGGTATCAATCCTATTGGGTCCCATCTGTGGTTATCTGATAGCTCCTTGAGGCTCGCGCTGAACGCGACGCGCCATACGCTCGGATCTGGTTCTGGTCGTGTCACTCGTGCTCGCCGTCCGCAGGCCCGTGCCCGGGTTGCCAGTGATCATCTCGCGATCCCCGATGCCCTGAGTGTCTCTCACAACCCCGCCTCCTCCTTAGCTAGCATGACTGCTTAGCAGGAGGAGTGTAATTTCATTAACACCCAAAACTGACTAGACCACAAAATCAATAAAACAACATCAGTAAAGGAACAGATATTTATTTTCAACAAAAATTACATCACCACAGAACAATTTCTTAACAAAACACGTCGTCATGAATGAATGAGCAATTTTAGGATACAATTTTCACTTTTAATAGTTCTTGAAATTCTTGCAGACCAGGCAAGTTCTTCTTGATGTAGAAGTCTTGTTTTGAACATCTTTCAAACCAGGCCGATAATTTGGGATACCTGGAAAAGACATAAGATTTTGTACCATTTTGTACCCCTTTCAACTAGCTGGTTAAACGGTAACTAATTGAATGCATATACATGCTGTAATTTTATATTTTATAATTAAGGAACTGTCTGCTAATAATACTATGATGCTAATATTACCAGAGCAAAAAAGTTTTATGGAGATATAACAAAAGTTAAACATAATAACCAAATTAATGCAATGAAACCATAGGGCGATCTATCACGACTTTACTTTACTTTCTATCAAACTACTTATAATTTGTGATAATAAAAATAATTTCGTCAGTAATGTAATCGTGCTACGATATCCTAACCGATGTGTAAATACAGTTAAATCTTATTACAAAAACGATACTTACAGGGCCTTATCTATGGGGAAAATTTCATTCAGAGAGCTGATATTAGACACACAGCAAATGTCAGCCAGTGTTATTGACTCCCCTGCAAGCCAGGGTCCAGAGAAAAATTTCTCAATAAACGCATAACCCTCTTTTATTTTGTCTAGATTTTCTTGTCTGAATGCTGTCTCACCGTTGTATAAAATTGGAACCTGTAAATTCAAATTGATTGTAGACTTGTAGATTGACTAATAACATAACATCACGTCTTTTATCCCCGAAGGGGTAGGAAGAGGTGCACATTACGACACTTAATGCTACTGTACAATGTAACACTCACTTTTCACTATTTATGTTATAAGTCCCATGTAATAGGGGGTGACCCTACTGCTATATATCGGGCACAATTCCAGACTCCGTGCTACTATTGAGAATTTTATTTAAAATAAAACCAGTAACACTTTGCCCGACCCGGGAATCAAACCTGAGACCACCTGCCCGGCAATCGTACTTGCGAACACTCTGCCAACAAGGCAGTGTGACTAATAAATGCAAAACATTTTAAGTATTTAGTAATTTCAACACATTTAACTTAATTTTAGATTATTATCGACCATTCTACTCCTAAATAAATAATTTGAAACTAGCTTTTGCTAGATACTTTGCCCGCGTTTCCCTTGTACCGTAAAATGGGGTGGATAGGGATCGCGAAGTGAATAGAGACGAGAAGAAGGGTGAATAGATATTGGGAAATTTTTCGTAGTATCAATTCACCCCTCTTCTGTACCTATTCACATCTCGATCCCTATTCACCCCATTTTACCGTATAAAAAGTATGGCTATGCCATAGGCACATGCTCTGAAGTAAGATATAGATCTTACTTCAGAGCATAACCTACCCTTGTTTTATTTATTTATTTATTTCTTAACACTTCTGTATAACAAACATACGATGGCGGACTTAATGCCGGGTGGCATTCTCTAACAGTCAACCATGGGGTGATGCAGAGATGTGCAACAGTAGGTGTAATAGATGTAATGGTTTATGTGACACAGAAAAATCTATATAAATAAATTCATGATTATGCATAACTGTAAATACATACATATATCCGTATAATATATAGGTATAATATAAATTACATAAGATACATTATCAATATTACTAGATAACAATACTATAAAAGTACCTCATCCTGATCCCTTCAGTCATTTTGACGTGAAGTAACAAACATACACAAACACATTTATTATTATATTAGTAAGACGTTAATGTTTTTCAACTTACCATAGTAGTTTTCAATGCTGCAAAGAGAACACCATTATCAAAATGTAACCTTTGGTCCACAATGGCGCGTTTTTTGGGGTCCTTGGGATAGAGGGAATCGTCTTTTGCGTATTGGTTTACTAAATACGTCACAATTGCGTGGCTGAAATAAAAATAAAAATCAAGAATTTAGTACTAATATATTGACTAAATATTATTATATTACTAGCTTCTGCCCGCGACTTCGTACGCATAATCCCATTTTTTCCCGTCCCCGTTCGTGATTTTCGGTAAAAAGTAAAAAAAAAAGAATTGGGTAAAAAGTATCCTATGTCCGTCTCCTGGTTCTAAGCTACCTCCCCACCAATTTTCATCCAAATCGATTTAGCCATTCTTGAGTTATAAATAGTGTAACTAACACGACTTTCTTTTATATATATAGAAGATATAAATATTTCCATATATTTATTTAAACTTTCTCTAAAATTACATTTTTAAATACTACAGTATAAAAATAATATTTAAAAATATAAAAATAGGAGCCGACCAGTAGTGGGAGCATGGTCCAAGCTACCGGTGGTTAGGGCTCCAGAGACAGAAACCTCCTCACAATGCGCGCCGTTTCAAGGAGAACTGCCTTCTGTATCAGGCCCTTGACCCAACTGCCTAACGCTAGCCTCCTAAGGTGGTTGTCGAGGCTAAATATAAATGTTATTATTAATAAGTTTGAAATCGCTAATCCGCAATGAGCAAGCGTTAGATTAACGCTCATACCTTCTCCGTGTGAGAAGAAGCCTTTGGTCAGCAGTGGCCACTCATTGGCTGTTGATGATGATACTTAACTTACTTCGATCATCGTTTGTAATTGATCAACTGAAGGCCGATTTTCCCAACACTAGATACCTATACATTTTATCAGAGGAACAACTATGAATATTTGACAATTCTTCCATACTTAAAACTGTCAAATGTCAATGTTATTCTACAGTTAAGAATTATCTGTTGATAGATAAATCGGCCCTTAGTCCAGTTTTCCTTTAAAACTCAAGTTGAGAATTATCTCCTAATAGTTGATTAGATCAATCTTTTGTGTGACTGAGTGGTTGATATACTCACACTTTTGATTTAAATACATAAATAAATTGTTTATCTAATCAATATCAAATAATAGTTATGAGTTATCTCAACAATGTCGTTACTATATTATTTACGTGAGTATATTTTACGTTTGTTTATTATTTTTATACGCCTGATGGTAGCAATTTTATTGTAGCTTCAGCCCGCGATTTCGTACGCGCAATCCCGTTTTCTCCCGTTCCCGTAGGATTTTCAGGTTTTTTTCTGTCATGAGAACCTTCTCCTGACAATAACAAACACACCAAAAAAATCTGCTAAATCGGTCTAGCCGTTCTCAAGTTATGGCGTGACAACGGGAAACGGGTTTCATATTTATATATACATAAATGTGTACCTATGTCTTCGAATCAAATCATAAAAACAATATCTTACCTGTCCCAAATTACGAAATCGCCATCTTTCAACGTCGGAATTGTATGTTGTGGGTTCATCTGAAATGTTAAATGTTTAAGTATAAATAATCATGATTTTAGCAGTATTGTACTACATCAGACTGAGGTAGAATATATCAATAAAATAACGTAATAAGTATTACTAATTAAGGTGCTACTTTTCGTTTCATAAACCTCTACTTAAATAAAATGAATCGCCGAAAAGTAGGTGTGCTGTGTAACTACCAAACGACTGCGATGTTTGCTATGAAAATCTCGTTTTAGCACCCGTACAAGCCGAAACATCAGTCACCAGTGAATTAAAACTATATGACGTATAGTATTATCCGTAATGTAATAAATTCGTAAGTTACATTCAACAATAAATTGAATTGGTCAGCAGTGGCCACTTATAGGCTGTTGATGACAATGTTGAATAATTAAAAAGTTTTGATAATTACCTTCAAGTATTCCTCGCTGAAGTGTTCGCGTTGAATCAAATTCATTTGTATGTATTCAACATCTTTTATGCCCAACAGCTCGAGTACCATAAACACCGACCGACAAGGTCCACTGGTATCCCTCTTGTACACTTTCATGCCCATTATAGACCTGGAATATTAAATGAATAACTCTTAATTTCTTACAAGTTTGTCACTTTTTTAAATAGGATTTGATTATTATTATAAAAGGATTGTTTTTTTTAAGGGGGGAAAATCATCGAATGACTTCTCCCGCCTGGGTGAGGCGGGAGAGAGTGTCAGACTCTTACTGACTAAAAACCACCCCGTTCCTTCTCCTGCACGTCGAGCCGGAGCCCCGGAAACCCGTTAGGTTTTCCGCACCATTATAATAGGATAGGATTATCATTATAACAGCAACACAATGTCCATTATATCATAGTACATATATTATGTATGGTAGAAAAATAATATAACAAATTAAATAAAATCTGCATCAGTGCTTATCATAAAAAATACCATAGCATAGTAAGATTTGGAAATATGAAATTAATATTCCTTGTAAGTTTTTGTTTGTCTACCTGACGGGCTGGTAAAAAAATCTAGATATCATCCCTACTACAACAAACAAATTAATATATGTAGGTACTCTAAAATATTGCACAAAAAAATACTTTACAACTTTAAACACTTTGATTGCTGTGAACACAAATAAAATAAACACAATTGTACCGGTTACAAGTAGATCCTGATAATAATAATACACGAATGTATATGTGTATGAAATTTACACGTCTTCGTGGTTATGTGTCACGATTAACACTGTAACAAATCAGTGTTTTAACGCCTCTCGTACTGATAGTGGGTGTAAAACAGAGACGTAACAGATCAAGGACGTTTTTTATTTATGTATGTACTAGCTGTACGCATGACTTTGTCCGCCGAAGCTTTGTAGTCTAAGTTACTTCTTATTGTAACCTAAGATATACTAAGGAGTGTCTTAGGTATCTTTGGCAGGTGCCAATAAAAGTCGCGTCAAAATCAGACCAGCCGTTTTAGAGATTAGCCAGTACAGCTATAAACAGACAGACAACAATTGTAAAAAATGTTGTTTTGTTGTATCAAATGTAATGAAGTTAAATCACTTTTATTTGTCAGCATAGGTGCGTACAAATATAGGTCTCGGATAAATAAAACAGAGCGATATGCTATGCCCGGCGGCGTTTTTTTTTTATGGGGGGAAAGTCATCGAATGACTGCTCCCGCCTGGGTGAGGCGGAAGGGAGTGTCAGACTCTTACTGACTAAAAACCACCCCGTTCCTTCTCCTGCAGGTCGAGCCGGAGCCCCGGTTACCCGTTAGGTTCTCCGCGACTCCGAATCGGCATCGGCCCTATTGGGCCCCATCTGTGGTGGTCTGATGGCTCTTTGAGGCGCGCGCGGAACGCTACGCGCCGTACGCTCGGGTCCGTTTCTGGTCGGACGGGGAGCCACCCATGCTCGCCGTCCGCATTCCCGCGCTTACGGTGGCCGGAGATCGTCCCGCGATCCCCGACGCCCGGTGTGTCCTTCGCGATGGCTGGGTTGCGAGGAGGCAGCGCTTCGCTGCCTCACGCGTCCCGCCTCCTCCTTAGCTAGCATGACTGCTTCGCAAAAGGAGGAGACGGCATCCCAGTCCCCCTCGCTCCGCATCATGGCCTGCACTAGGCCCGGACGCGAGAGGTCGCCATCGCCGATCACTTCCCTGAGGGCACGGCGGTGCTCAGTCCACGCAGGGCATTCCGCAACAGTGTGTTCCACCGTGTCCTCAGGGCGGTCCTCGCAGTGATGACACCCGGGCGTTTCCTCCCGCCCCATCAGACACAGGTACCTCCCGAATCTTCCATGTCCGGTGAGGACCTGTGTCAGGCGGTAGGTGAGGACGCCGTAGCGTCTCTCAAGCCACTCCTCAAAGAGGGAATTTACCGCTGCAATGGCAGCGAGCCCAGCCCTCGGTTGCGACAGTCGTTGCTGCCATTCCGCCATGAAATCGCGCTGGAGCTCATCCCGCCACGCACTTATCTGGCGCGGCAGGGGAGTTTCGCCCCGGCGACGTGCCTCCGCGCGCATGCGATACACGCGCGCGAGCACCTTCGCCTCCAGATCCCACGGCGGTAATCCGGCAAGGAGGTTCGCCGACTCCCCGGAGATCGTGCGGTATCCGCGGATCATTCGGATCGCCATGACCCTCTGTGCCATAAGCAGCGCCCGAGATGCCCGGCGGCGTATGGGATGATGACAGGGTATGAAAATTAAAAATCTAATTAGTCCGGAAAAATAGTTATGATAAAATATTAGAAACGTATTTTTTTATTATATATAGTATAATAAAACAATACTTAGATAAAACGAATAAAAGTTTAAGAGCGGGGGCTAAAACGTCATTTCTACGTATAAAATGTACATAGAAGTGATGTCACGCGACATTTCAAATCAATATATCGTCAAAAGTATTCGTTTCTGTTAGAAAATAAAAAATACGTGTCTAATGGTTTGAAATAATCTACCAGACTCTATCTATTCTCGAATCTATTAAAATAAAAATTATGCATTTACCCTATTTTATGTATCATATTATGTATAGGTAGTATATTCCTACACATTTAGTATCTAAAAAGCTTTTTTTTAATAATACAAACAGATACTCCATATTCATTGTAAGATTAAATACCACTATGGTCGAGCGGTTTTTCGAAAATATCTTAGTGAAATCGAATAGTTAAGGTTTGTACGTATGATAATATTATGCCATTTTATTTCGTTGTCAAATTAAGGGTTAAACTCACACTCTCATTGCATGGAATTTATGACTAGAGAAAAGTGGGTCCTATATTGTATATTTAGCACCTCTGGCCTATCCTATATAGGGATAAAAACGCTGTTGTTATGTATCGGACTGGACGCTAAATCAACGTTAGAATGTCTGTTTAAACTTGTTTTTCTATTCATATTTTTTTATTATTGTATATCTGTACCGACCAGACGCGACCGGTGACTTTTAGGACATAATTAAAAACAGACTTCACTGGTTTTAAAATTGATGTGTATATAGCAAAATATTCTTTACTGTTTGATTTGTTTTTAAGTATTCCTGCTTTGCCAGATATCATTTATTTAGATATTGTATTCTCATAGATAAACTAAATAAATAAAAGAAAATATTGAAGAAACAAGAAGAATGAAAACAGACAAAAATGAAACTGCCGATTACATATACATAATTTAATACCTACGGCCGAAATTAATCGATTAATTAAAATGTGAACTCAAAAATTTCGAATTTAACTCGTCGAGTACCGGTTTTATAGACACAATTAAAGAACAATAGGTCGCGGTCACCGGTGACCGCTTGGTGTTTGACAGTTTAAACCAAATTATTATTTTCGACCGTATAAGTATGTACTACTGACGTATTACAGAAGATATTAAAAGAAATAAATATACTCACTAGTTGTACGTACTGTAGTATAAAAGTACACTTTTTCCTCAATTTAATGAAAAGATTGTTTTATTGATAATAGATTGCAAGTCACTTGTGTACCGGTTATGTTATCAACACGTTGAGGTCGGAGACTGATCTCTCTTCCACTAATCTCTTTTATCGAGTAGTATTACATATATTGTGCAATACTTGTTCAACATGTTATGATAATTAAATCATGGCTGCCGTGTGGTTTTGGTTTGACAACAGCGTAAAAATGTCCAATGATTTAAGCAGTTTTTCCTTGTTTTTTTTTAAACTATGGTTTCAGTTTTTCACTGTAAAAAACTGTTAATGTTAATTGTATTTCTTTATGGCATAAGCCGGTAAACGGGCAGACGGATCACCTAATGGCAATCGGTGTCGCTCATGGACACTTGAAACACCAGAGGCGTTACAAGTGCGTTACCGGCCTTTTGGAGGTTAGGAGTTTGAGGATCGTTGGGGATTCAGGAATTGGGGAGATTGGGGAGGGGAGGGTAATTGGGCCTCCGGTAACCTCACTCACACGACGAAACACAACACAAGCGTTGCTTCACGTCAGTTTTCTATGAGGCTGTGGTATTACTCCGGTCGAGCCGGCCCATTCGTGCCGAAGCATGGCTCTCCCACACTTAGCGCTCATTTGTAACGCTCTTGCATTTATTTTTTTTTCTACCGGTTTACTTAGTTCATAGATTTTTTGATTTTATTTTTTATTGATATAGACGGGTACGTAGAAATCTCAATTCAGATACTTGATGAAATAAGAAAGAAAAATTGAGTGAATTGTCAATGTTGAAAAATCTTAATGCACATATTCTAAAATCTTTAGCGTAATGCTATGAACAAAATATAATGCACACTGTATAATATTATTATGATATTATGATGTTTCAATATTATTTTTTATAGGTATTATAGGTAGGTACCTAAACTTATCTATATATATAAAATTCAAAGGTGATTGACTGACTGACTGACTGACATAGTGATCTATCAACGCACAGCCCAAACCGCTGGACAGATTGGGCTAAAATTTGGCATACAGATAGATGTTATGACGTAGGCATCCGCTAAGAAAGGATTTTGATAATTTCCACCCCCAACGGGGTAAAAAAGGGGATGAAAGTTTGTATGAAACTTTGTCAGTTTTTAACTGATCGGATTGAAATTTGGCATGCAGATAGATGTTATGACGTAAGCATCCGCTGTCCAAGGATTTTGATAATTTCCACCCCCAAGGGGGTAAAATAGGGGATGAAAGTTTGTATGAGACATTGTCAGTTTTAAATCGATCGGGTTGAAATTTGGCATGCAGATAGATGTTATAACGTAGGCATCCGCTGTGAAAGGATTTTGATAATTTCCACCCCCAAGTGGGTAAAATAGGGGATGAAAGTTTATATGACCCTTTGTCAGTTTTAAACCGATCAGGTTGAAATTTGGCATGCAGATAGATGTTATGACGTAAGCATCCGCTTTGAAAGGATTTTGATAATTTCCACCCCCAAGGGAGTAAAATAGGGGATGAAAGTTTGTATGAGACTTTGTCAGTTTTAAATCGATCGGATTGAAATTTGACATGCAGATAGATGTTATCACATAGGCATCCGCTAAGAAAGGATTTTGGTAATTTCCACCCCTAAGGGGGTAAAATAGGGGATGAACGTTTGTATGAAGCTTTGTCAGTTTTACACCGATCGGGTTGAAATTCGGCGTGCAGATGGATATTTTGACGTAAACGTCCCTTTAGAAAGGTTTTTGAACATTCTCACCCCAAAGTGGGTAAAATAGGGGGTGAAAGTTTGTGTGATACTTTGCCAGTTTTAAATTGATCGGGCTGAGACTTTGCATGCATAAAGTTACTATGACATAGGTATCTCTTTAGAAAGGATTTTGATAAATTCCACCCCTAAGAGGATAAAATAGGGAATGAGAGTTTGTATAAATCTTCTTAGCCGTTGAATTTAGAATCATTGAATCTTTTTGAATTACATTCAGTAAAACGATGATTTAGGACCTGGGTAACGTATGATAGTTTTTTCACAGATGTCTGACGAGAACGGGAACTATGCGTCAATGCCCCAGGACTCTCTAACTCTTAACCACTGAACTTATTCTAGAGAGATTCGGTACAACAATAGTCGATAGAATAGTTTTTATTACTCAAACCTTACGTGATCGGGCTCTGTACTGGTAAGATCCCTGCGGGATTATTTATTTATTAAAACTAGGATAAATCATTTCAAAATAGGTAAATCTTACTTGGGCACTGAATTGATTCTGGTTAATTCTGTCAGAAGTCATTAATCTACGCGGACGAAGTCGCGGGCAACAGCTAGTACTATTATAAAAAGCGAAAGTGTTTGTTTTTTTGTTTGTTTGTTTGAACGCGCTGATCTCCGTAACTACAAGTCTGATTTGAATAATTATTTTTGTGTTGGATAACGCATTTGTTGAGGATGGCTATAGGCTATAAAACATCACGCTACGACGAATAGGAGCTGAGCAGAGCGTGTGAAACCGCGCGGAAGCAGCTAGTATTTTTATAATAAAACTGCCAATTACATTTTCTTATCACATAACAGATATAACTAAAAAATACACAATAAGTTTTGCCTATAAAACTGTTTTTGAGCATAATATTGTGTTCAATTATTTATTAGGTGAACTTTAACAGTACACACTAACCAATGTCTCACAATAAAGATCTTTGACTTTGACACTTACCAGAACCAGTTTTTTAAGAGATAGTAAAAAAATGTATTACTATAAGCAAACATATTTAATCTGAACTTAAACGGCAGCTTAAACTTTAATTTAATCTAACATAACAACAAGCTATATTTTAAAATTCATACAATTTTATAGAAAAAATAAAAATAGACGAAAAAATAGGAAAAAAATAATAATACAATACAATTTTAATTTTAACACAACGTAGACACTTTAAGAGTACTTTATCAAGCAAATTGTTACCTAAACATTTATCTAAATATCTAATCAAAATCATTTTAGTTCTAAATGTAGTAGTTATAATTGCAACATAAAAATGTAACTTTAACAGCGTAATGCCGGAATACTGAAACGTTACTCAATTTTAAGTCGTGCTTAAATATCGTGCCATCTCTCTCATTTTACAAAGAATTTGTGGAGACAGAACTATACTTAAACACGACTTAAAATTGAGTAGCGTTTGAGTATTCCGACATAAGTCTCCAGCATTTAACGCAACTTAAATTTTACCAGCCCTTGGAATTGTTCCAAGCCAGGCATGTTCCCCGCAACATAAAACTGTTGTTGAGAGCAGAGATCCTTCCAGGATGCGAGATTCGGATACCTAGAAAGAAAATAATAATATACTTGTATAGTGTAAATAAGAAAGAAAAGAGAATTTTAAGTGTGGGAGAGCCATGCTTCGGCACGAATGGGCCGGCTCGACCGAAGTGATACCACGGCCTCATAGAAAACCGACGTGAAGCAACACTTGCGTTGTGTTTCGTCGTATGAGTGAGGTTACCGGAGGCCCAATTACCCTCCCCTTCCCCAATTTCCCCAATCCCTGAATCCCCAACGATCCTCAAACTCCTAATCCCTAAAAGGCCGGTAACGCATTTTAACGCCTATGGTGTTCCAGGAGTCTATGGGCGACGCCGATTGCTAACCACTGGGTGGTCCGTCGGTTCGTTTACCGGCTTATTCCATAAAAAAAACAAGACAAGATGTATAATGCGACTGCCTCGTTAAAAAAAATCTCAGTAGGTAGGAGTCTGTGCCCGGTTTATGGCATTAGGCTCACTCCCAATATTACATGGGACTAATAACATAAATAGTGAAAAGTGGGTGTCACATTATACAGTGGCATTAAGTGCCGTAATGTTCACCTCTGCTTACCCTTTCGGGGATAAAAGGCGTGATGTCATGTGATGTGAAAGTGAAAGTAATTTTCGCGATCAGAGACTGACATGTCTAATAGATGTCAAACTAAAATAGATAATCAAAAAATACTTACGTATCAGCATCAATAGGCAGAACCACATCCATAGAGCTGACTGTAGAAACACAGCAAATGTCTGCGAGTGTCACCTTATCACCAGCCAGCCATGGGGATGAAGAAGTTAAGAAGTTCTCCAAAAATTCATACGCCTTTTTAATCTTATCTAAATTTTCTTGACGGAACGTTTTTTCTCCCCAAAACAGTACTGGCTCCTAGAAAACAGTATTTTGAAGCTTAATTAATACTTTGGTTGCGCCATTTTAGATTTATGTGATCTTTTATATTAAGATAAAAAATACATGCTTTCTCGCTGAATCGCTAATTGATATCGCTTTCACCCTAAAATATTACACGTATTTTTTTTTCTTTAAGGGGGGAAAATCATCGAATGACTGCTCCCGCCTGGGTGAGGCGGGAAGGAGTGTCAGACTCTTACTGACTAAAAACCACCCCGTTCCTTCTCCTGCACGTCGAGCTCGAACCCCGGTTACCTGTTAGGTTCTTCATGACAAAATATTACACGTATATAAGTTGTATTAGGTGTATTGCAGCCAAATAATTAAAATAAAAGGCAAACGTCCAAACACTCAAACGATATTCAATTTTAATTCGCGCTTAATTATAGTTATATCCCTTCAGATACTTAGTAAGTAGCTTTTCAGTATTTGGGCGTAATACTCACAACAGTGCCCCTTAAAGACGGGAACAGTATTCCACTATCGAAATGGAGTCGTTGGTCAATGATCGCCCTCTTTTGTGGGTCGGCCGGGTACAGATCATCATTCTTGCCGTATTTCGTCACTAAGTAAGTTGCAATCGCATGACTAGAACAAATAAAGTTTGAAGTACAAACCAATGACCAGGAAAATGCAACTTCAGCATGTAATAACAGCTGGTACTGATAGTTTTATATTTCCTAACTTAATAGGGATGATGACAGGGTATGAGAATCAAAAATGTAATTAATTCGTCAGATGTCGTGGTGGCCCGGATGTTTAAGACGCCCACTTCTCATGCATGTGGGTGCGGGTTCGAAACCTACCAACAGCAAGTACCAATGTGACTTTTTCCGAGTTATATGTACTTTCTAAGATTATTCAGACACCACTGACAAACGGTGAAGGAAAACATCGTAAGGAAAACTAGGCTTATAATTTTTCTAATTATAAGTTTGAAATCACCAACCCGCATTGATCAAGCGTGGTGATAAATGCTCAAACCTTCTCCGGGTGAGATGAGGCTTTGCTCAGCAGTGGGCATTTATAGGCTGTTGATAATAGTCCGTCAGTTAGGTAATGAAAAAATATTGACACGTATTTCGACGCTTCCTACGCATAAGGTCGTAACGCTAAAAAGCCATTTGTTCAGGAGAGCAGTTTTAGTACACGATAATGATAAAATTTGTTGTGAAAGATTTTTAACAAATATTTTTATACGTACCTAACAATTGTTAGTTAAATAATGCATTCCCAGGGGCTGGATATTATAAGGAATTGTAATTACCGAAAAAAACTAGTTTTTCTAACTTACGACCATATACTTCTTAAAAAAAGGTCGTATCTAAATGTTACGACTGTATGCTTCTGTAAACATGAAAAAAGCAACACGAATAAAGTCGTAAGTTTGAATTACGACCATTAGCGACGTTGAAAGTATTGCATCTCTATAAAAAAGGAGTCGTAATAATGCACACAATGAATAAAAACCACCTTAAAATTTTAACGTAAATCAATTTTATTACAATAGCTCTCATCATAGGAACATAATTAAGTATTTTTAAGTCAAAGTTACATTATTATAGTGAATAAAATTTTTAGAACAATAAAGAAATGAAAACAAAATTTAATTTAATTAATTACGAAACGAGAATTTTATTAATTATTAATTAATCTGTCAAACACCAAGCGGTCACCGGTGACCGCGACCTATTGTTCTTTAATTGTGTCTATAAAACCGGTACTCGACGAGTTAAGAAATGAAAACAAAATTAAATTTTATTAATTTTAAAAATAGAAGGTAGGATATTTGAGACAAACTGACAACTGAATGCATAATACAATACTAAAACTGTATGCGTCATGGGGGTAAAAGGAACGCTCTCAAAAAACGCCAACAGGTGACGATAAAACACAAGTTAAATTTTTATAATAATTGTCTTTTATGTCATAATAGTTATAATCAATAGCTCAAGGCTGATATTCCATGAATAACACATAAAAAACCATTAAAACAATTTTTTATTAGCGTTTTCGAGAGCATTTTGTTTACATCCATATATTATTTATGTATAAGTAATCCAAAAGGAAAAAATCCGTAAAAAACCGTAAATCTCGATGGAGCCGCTTGTTCATCTCTAAAAGTAATGAAATCTAGACAAAGTCTTGCCAAGTCTAAGGACCTTACTGCGATTTCTTTATTATTATATTAATGTTGTGTGAATTAGCCGTTGAACCACTACCCATTGAATATGGAAAATTGGCCTTGTATACCCTTCAACGGCCAAGTCACACAACATCAACTATAATAATAAAGAAATCGCAGTAAAAACCTTAGACTTGGCAAGACTTTGCCTAGATTTCATTACTTTTAGTAATGAACAAGCGGCTCCATCGAGACTTGACTAGTTTATTACAGAATGTTTTTGGTTGGATTTCACTTCATTTTGTAGAAACTTGACTACCATATCTCTAATACAGCTGAGACCTGCTGTTGGTTCTTCATCAGATTCTTCAGAGTTTCGATTTTTGACATCAAATGAAGCGGCCCATCAAGTTGAATATTTTTTGTAAAGATAGTATACTACATTCATGTCCACTTCATTATTCATCTCTTATCGTTTGGTTGGGCTCTTGCGATTTCTAACCACGGTCACGAGGTACTCCTAGTTTCTGCCGTCTAATTATATTTTGTAGTTATAAAAATCTGTAACATTTATTAGATCCAAATAAAGTTTAGCAATACTTAATAAGTAGTTCTCTTACGTCTACACTCAACATTTGTCTTAGAAGGATACTTAGTATCGCCTACTTCAGTGTGGTTGACAATGTAATGCTGTTATTGACAGTGATATCCATTTTCCTAAAACGAACTAAACTGTTGATATATGTACATCAAATGGCGTTTCAGGCTACGGGTAGGTACCCGTAGCCTGAAACGCCATGGCCAGGCCAGGCCAGGTGGCCATGGTGGTTTTAAAATCTTTCCATCTCTCTGAACTCCATTCCTACTGAAATACGCTTTTCATTAATCTTTTAAACATTCTTGTTTAATATCTTTCCACTCATGACAGTGACGTGATGTCTACTTGCAACTCTAGCAGACGGTGTATTTTTAAGAATCTAGACAAAGTCATCTTCTTCAGACAGAAGAGTCTTGACTTGAAGTGTTATTGAGCTGTGGTGTATTGGGTCTAATAATACTTCTACAAAAAATCTCAGCATAACAAATAGATAATAAATAGTAGAAACGAAATGGCATTAAAAATAGTTATTTGGGAAGGGCATGATTGGTGTTATATCCAGTGAAAGTTCTATTATGTCAGTTGATTCGTGTAAAAATTCTTCAACACATGACTCTGAATCCTTAAGTGCTGTAGTACTATTGTTGTATTGGAGATAAAATTGAGGGTAACGTTGCGTCGGAATCGTTTATTACCTCGGTAATACTTGGTATAAAAATGTAGTTGATACTTATCGTACTTTAAATAAAAGATTGTCCAGACATTGTCTTCCAACCCACTGGTTTAGCTTCAATCGGTACCGGCGATTCTAAAATTGCAAGTTTTCAATTAGTCAAAAAGCACACACAAGTGACAATTTAACATAAATCAAACATAATATTTTATTGTCGAAAGCGATAGACAGAGTTCAGAGAAATTAGAGATAGGAGACGTTATAGTATATATTCTGCGTCATGAGAATTTCGAAATTGAAAAACCCGATAATCGGGGTTCGAAACCAACACCTCGTGGCCGGCAGTCATACTCGCGGCCACTAGACCAACGAAGCAGTTAAAAAGTTTATTTTTAATGAGATTTTAACTACATTTTGTAAAGCAGATAATCGTATCTTGTTTTTTTAACGGAGCATAAAGCCGTATGTCTATGATACGTCTTTGTACGTTTATTTATTGTTATATTTAAACATCGCATATGGTCGTAAGTTTAAGTTACGACTCCTAGAACAAAATGATTGTGAGGTATAAAGTCGTAACTGACCACTGTTAATGTTTGAATACAGCGCATGTAGTCGTAACTTATCACGTTTCGACGTTATGCGTCGGAAAGGTCATAATTTTTTTTTTTATTTGTTGAGACCTATTTAACACTTTCACATACTAACTATTAATTTTGTAATGCACATACAAAGTAGTAAAATAAATATATTAAATGAAAAATTAGTATAAAATTAGTTCCAAAATTTTCATCGACCGTTACTTCACAATTTTCGTTTATTTCTTCATTTAACACGAGATGCATAATCTTGGAAGCACGTACGCTACTCATTTTATTATAAATATTACTAGTCCTCCTAAAACTACATCAACAATATCACAAAAATCGACAGTTTTATTTTAAAAAGTAAACTTTTCCACTACTGACATACGACGTAACATTGCGGTCGGTACTCTGCTCTGATTTGCCGGCCGGGCCCAATCGATCCGAACATATCGTCGGAACAATCCACGCGACTTTATGCGCGGGTGTGTTTAAATGTTAAGACCATTTTCCATTAGAAAACTCGTGTTCCATATAAGATATTGAAATTTGGATTTTAGTAAATCATGCTACTGTTCAAGATTGTTGTAATAGCCCAAAAAAACGATTTTTGTCAAAAACAATGTTCCGACCTTCTGCGTGGGCGCCATCGATTTGTGTGTCACGTATAAGTGGGGGCTAAAACGTCATTTGTACGTATAAAATGTACATAGAAGTGACGTCACGCGACATTTCGAATCAATATACATATCTTCGAAACTACTTATTTCGTAAAAAAATAAAAAAATACGTTTTTTACTAATGTTTCTGATTAATCTACCAGACGGACATTAAAATAAAAATTAGTCATCTACCCTATTCTATATATTTTACAAACTTAATATTCTTACAATATGTTAGGATAATGATAATTCATGATTGTCTCATAAATAAACTAACAACATTGTCAATTTAGAAGTATGTGATAAATACGTATATCAATAATGACACAATTAGTCAAACAATCAGGTGCAAGGCAGCAGTGATTATCAACGCTACAGTAAGTTAATGCTTTATGTGAAGTGACTATATTGTAATCATAGTGTAATATAATGTCTTTAATTAAGAAAGGGTACACATTATAATATTTTTATGACACTAAACCATTAACTTCATTGTAATAAAATGTCATTGTCTGATGTCTGATTCGAGAATAATACACAAAACCTCAGGATTATTAGCAATAGGATTAATTTCACCCCCAACCGACGATGTAGTTTAAAGTATTATTCGTGTTCTTACATCTCGCTAATATTCGCGCTAACTATCCACTGTGTACTAACAAGCAAGTATATATTTATACTAGTGGACCCAACAGACGTTGTCCTGCATATCCACGTGAAAATATAAACAAAAATTCATTCAAATTAGTTCACCTGTTTAGGATAAATAACCTAAACATCGACTACAGCGTCATCTGCCGGGCTGATTGGTGAATCTAAACCATTCCCAGATCCCCTTGAACACACAAAAAAATTCATCAAAATCGGTCCAGTCGTTTGAAAGAAATTCAGTGACATACACATATATATAAAGATATTATATATGTATGTAGGTATATTGTACTCATGTTATATAATAATTATTTATGTATACCTCTGAAATATTGAAACATTGTACACATTATTTTATGTTTATTTTCTATGTATGTTTTTATGGTGTACAATAAAGTGTAAATAAATAAAATAAATAAATATATTAGTTTATTTTTCATTTGTTAAATAAAAACATTTCTTCCCTCTTGCACCTCCCATTTACTCTTCTCTGCATCACCCAAAGGTCAGACTGGTAGAAAAGGCATGCGGCATTAAGTCCACCTATTTATACATTTTGTGCATGAAGCATATTAAATAAATACATATTTTTACCTGTCCCAAATGTAAAACTCATCGTCGGCGAGCATCGGCACTGTATGCTGGGGATTCACCTGTAAATAAACAATATTACTATTACTTTTACCATTACATTTATTTGGTTCTTTATATACCTCTATATAAGACGCATGACTTGTGAAGTCGATAGCAAAACTTTATAACCCTAGTCAGATGAGTTGTTAACTAATTAAAGGTCACTGTCCACGTTGCGTCATTTAACGAATGCTTGCATCCTTAGCAAACAATACATACATAATATCACGCCTTTTTATCCCCGAAGGGGTAGGCAGAGGTGCACATTTCGGCACTTAATGCCACTGTATAATGTAACACCCACTTTTCAATATTTATTTTATAAGTCCCATGTAATAGGGGGTGAGCCTATTGCCATATACCGGGCACATTTCCAGACTCCGTGCTACTACTGAGATTTTTTTAAAACCCAGTAATACTTTGCCCGACCCGGGAATCGAACCCGAGACCCCTTGCCCGGCAGTCGCACTTGCGACCACTCGGCCAAGTAGGCAACAATAGTCGGCCTACAAATGACAAATGCTTGCTACAATAAAAACTGTCCACGATTTGGCAACGTTAAACCTGCCTATTATTTGTGAAAGAAGCATGCTTTCATCATATAACATAATATGGACAGAATCTCCAAATTGCAGCATGAATACAATATACCTTCAAGTATTCTTCCTTCAAATGTTCTCCTTCGAACAAGTTGACGTCAACCATTTGTACGTCCTTGAGGGCCAAAGCCTCTATGGCCATGAATACGGACCTTACTGGTGGACTCGCATCTATCTTGTACAGCGTTAGTACCATTGTTGACGAACTCTGAAAAAATATGACTTTTTAACTAACTATTAGTATATTTTTGTAATAACTATCGTGAGATATACTAAATTAACTAAAAATCGCGGGTTTCTCACGCGAATATACTGAGAAAAGCTCTACTAGTTTCGAACCACAGAGGGGTTCTTCCTCATGAGCTACGTGCGCAGTGGCGGCGATGTCACGCAGCCTACTGACATCGTACTGACTGATATACTATTACTAGTTATACATATCGCACGGAGCAACTCTTTGTGTTATACCAAATTGCTGTTCCGGGTTTCGGTGTGATTATATGTGAATTTGTATCTTTGTAATACCCACGTAAGTGTTGCAAGCGTATATAGGCCGCGGTAACCAGTTACCTTCAGGTGGGCCGTGTGCCTTTTTGCCACCGTCGTGGTATAAAAAAAATAAGAAGAAATCCTAGTGTGTAACAAATTTTAAAAACACTAGATTATAACCGTGCTCAACTGTTTATACGCACATAAAAATCTGTTTACAGTAACAGTAATTTACACTAAAGCGTTTTAACACTCGAAGTAGCAAAGAAATGGAACGGATATTCGTGATAAGGTATCATAACATTACATTAATAATAGCAAAGAAGGACGGATGCTGCATTGAGATCAATCAATCACGCTTTATGCTCACTTATCTAAGAAACATAAGAAATTTTGAAGAAGGACAACTATAACATGTATACCTGTTGTTTTATTTTGAACTAGCGACCTGCCCCAGCTTCGCACGGGTGCAATATACATGTATTATATATATAAACCTTCCTCAAGAATCACTTTATCTATTAAAGAAAACCACATCAAAATCCGTTGCGTAGTTTTAAAGATCTAAGCATACATAGGGACAGACATACGGTGGAAAGCGATATTGTTTTATATACTATGTAGTGATATTACTTAATATAAATAATTATTTTGCACTAAAATTAACAAACACTGTGACATTAACGCCAAAATTTATCCACACTATTTGGAGCATCTATTTTGTTTACTCAAAGTTCTTATTTTTTTTAAATGCTTTATTTGTTGTATCTTATATTTAAAATATATACGTCTATAATATTACATCTATTTGATATTTAGAAAAGAAGAATTTTATAAAAATAACTTTAATCAATATTTTTTTTATTAATTGTTAATATCTAAATATTTTTAATTCGACAGCAGTAGTAAGTAATAATGTTTACAAAATACCTTGGGTCCAAGTGTTATCAAAAGTGTTGGAGAACGCGGTCACTCACACAATCGTATCGTACCAAGTTGTAGAGTAGAGTGGTAATATTGAGGTCGTAATAGCCGGTTCGGCCATACTGCTACTAACAAAGCAAATGTGGATGCGGCAATTAAATAAGATTAAGTTATATTAAAAAAATTAAAGGTTTTTGATATGGTATTTTTTTAACAAAATGCAAATTTTCTTTTAACACAAAGGAAACTCTATCCTCTTATTCTTATTCTTTTTTATATATTCGATGGAAGTAATAAAATATAAATTATGTAGAAACATCAAATTGTACTTTTTAAAACCCAATGCACACTACCTACAATTTTATGAATTATTTTTATTTAATTGAAAAATAATAATTACAGCACTCTTATTAATAATTCCACATTTTGAACTAAATTTCAGTAGTTACCTACTACCTAACAACTAGTAGTACCATAACATAACATAACATCACGCCTTTTATCCCCGAAGAGGTAGGCAGAGGTGCTCATTATGCCACTGTACAATGCACCACCCACTTTTCACTATTTATGTTATGAGTCCCATATAATAGGGTGTGAGCCTATTGCCATATACCGGGCACAATTCCAGACTTCGTACTACTACTGAGAAATTTTTAAAAACCCAGTATTACTTTGCCCGACCCGGGAATCGAAGCCGAGACCCCTTACCCGGCAGTCGCACTTGCGACCACTCAACCAACGAGGCCTTTACCTAATTTAATTGAAATACGTATGACATTTGACACAACAAGGGTATGACGTCACATGTATGATTCTCGAAAATCAAGGAGAATTGTTTTCAAAAGTTATAAATTTTACTTCTCGCTGTCATCATTCCCATTCAAATTCTTTTCTCACATCTATTGGCTATCCACTTACGTACTTGGAGGCGTATCTGTTGCATACATTATCATCAGTTCACATCAGTTCTGACAGTAATCACCGTTATGCAAGGCCAGGTACGTAGAAAAATAGTCGCAAGGGAACCTCCTTGAATAATTGACAAGTTTTAAAGAACTTTTTCTTTTGTTTTCATGTGCAACAGAAATTGAAGTAAATTAAAATATCGAGTGTTCATATATTATAACATTACATAACATCACGCCTTATATCCTCGAAGGGGTAGGCAGATGTGCGCATTATGCCACTGTACAATGTAACAGCCACTTTTCACTATTTAAATTTTGAATCCCATGTAATACGGAATCGAACCCGAGACCCCTTGCCCGGCAGTCGCACTTGCGACCACTCGGTCACCGAGGCAGTATTAAGTATGATATATTTATTGATAGATACAATGAAAAATCTTTATTTTTGTGTAGTTTTATTATTATTCTATTTCAATTGTGATGAATCGTATAAAATAAATAAATTTAGTAAAGTAAATAGGACTCATAATAAAACTTCTGCAAATTGGCGTTACCTCTGAAAATATTCTGGTCTAGGATTGAGTTAGAAGAAATGTATTATACCTGCTTGGTATACCTAGTTGAAAAATGTCTAATAATCTGGGAAGTTCGTAACTACATAAAACAAGGATTTTATTATATCTAAAGATTTTATGATGTGTCCCACTATGAGAGATCGTTTTAGTATTGTTTTGGTACGGTTGAAGAGTTCTTCTTTATTGTTACAATTATATTTCATTTCGATCGGCCTGAGCTTCATTTGGCGAAACCTTATTCTCACTCCTAAACAGTATCTATTATTTGACAGGACACTATTACAAAGACTTGTCATATATTGTTATTAAATATTTTCAATTCAATCAAAGTCAAAGTCAAAGTCAAAGCATTTATTTCAATTAAACCATAGTATAATCAAAATATTATATATACCACCTTTAGAAAATTCATTTATTCCTTTAATTTCTCAGGTGATGTACGTTGTGTGCTGCAAGCCCTATATTAAATAATTAGATTAAATAAATAAATTTCTTCATTAAAATAATTATAGGATCTGATTGCGCTGTTTATGTGAAAGTGACAGATGTACGGAAAGTTCTTAGAAGTAAATACCAATGGTAGATTCCATAATAATATGCAATGGTATTTTATAATTACTATTTGCAACAAATTTTAATCCAATTGCAATTAAGGATGTCGCTATAGAAACATGTAGGCAAACATTAGAAATTATTTAAAATAAACCTTATGCTACTCCTGGCTTCTCTTGCAAAGAAATTTAAGTAAAATAGACGGTAATGTGTAGAAATGTTATATTAGCGAATAGAATGTTCTGAGTTTTTGAAAGAAATTCAATAGAACCAATATCTGGATTAATATCATTATTATGTATTTCTTTTCCATTCACGGGACCATAGGGTCCCGGTCATTTGGGAGGCGTACGAGGAGCCGAAGCTAACTGCACCGAGGCCCTTTAGACAACTTTAAACTAAATGTGGATGAATTAAATAAATCTTAAATCCTTAATTTAAGTGGATGCAGGTGGCGAGTTGTCGTTCACCGTGGTGGACTAAAGGGGAGGCCTTTGTCCTGCAGTGGACGTCTTCTGGCTGTTAATGATGATTATGATGATAAATCTAAATGTAATGGACACACAAACCTCCGACTATCCCTATATGCACTATGAAAATGCACCCAAGGACACAGTCCCCGGTTAGTGTAGACCTATTGTGGACATTGGAAAATATAAATAACCTATAACAACCTATGAATGGGTAGCTGTGGACTGGTAAATTGAAAAGTATGGATGACTATGGCACCTGCCGAAACAATGTAATTATTACGCGTAAAAATGGACAACGAGAATGTGAGTGGCTGAAGGTGAAGGGTTTAAAAACTACCACCGCTTTCTACTCAGATCATCTGCTGCAGATCCGATCATCCCCGAGGCCTCCTGCATCCCTGGCCTACTCACGACCTACGAATAGTTTCTTACGCTCCGAGCAGGATCACTGCTCTCGCGAGTTCGCGACTTAACTCTGGACGGCCAATGAAAGCAAGCCAGAGGTGGGAGACCTGTTTCTTGTCATCGTTCACTCCAGCCAGCCAATTAAGGCAAGCCGGAGAATAAGGAACGGTGACTTCTCCCAGGAGCACTCGGGATGATGGAAGCCCGTGGGGTTGTTAAAATACCCGTCACCTCACCTCAAGGTGCTCTGTGGGCTCATGAAATATAGACAGCATACTTTCACGGTACGCAACGAGGTTATTCCTTCCCTATGTAGCACCGTAGTACGAGCGCATGACGTTCTTATTTATGGTTTGAGACCATTTCATGTGCTACAGCCACCGATAGCGGGGACCCGTCCCAGGGCCTGTTGGACCCTGGCTTCCAAGCCTGTCGTTGGCCGGCCTCTCCTCGGCCGACGTCAGTTGGTAGGGAGAAATAGTCGTCGCTGAAGCTCTTTCTTTTGTATTCTGTCACTGTCATTTTTACTTTTTCTGCATTTATTGTTTGTTATATGTTGTAAAAAACTGTTTTAAGTGTGATGGGAAGTTTATAATCTTATTTACCTACATCAGCTTTTCGGAAGAATGCCGTACCTGGTAAGTAATTGCACTTTTAAAACCCTTGTTAGCCTGACTATTGAGTATCTAGTAGATGATTTCCGTTTTCATTCTCAGTACACGTGGAAAGAGATAGCAATTGTTTTCATTGACTAAGCGACGCATCGCGCGTAATTTGTGAACCACATTATGCAGAATGTAGTCAATGTTTACTTTATTACTGTATGTAATTAACTGGTCCGGGGCACGAAATTTCTTCACAATTGTAATCTGTAAACATAACACTACCTCCCATTAAAGCCGTGGCTGATAATTATAGAGCACCTTATGTATAATAAGAATAACGTTTATTTGCACGAAGTATGGTAATTGCAGTTTATAGTTATTATAAAATCTTTTTCTGTGTGTTGATCTCATTCTGTGTAAATTTAACGTGCCAAATATATTTTCAGAAGCCGACGAAACTCCATAAGCCCTGGCTGGTTTCCGTTCTTGTAAAACTCATGTTCTGCACAACGATTTATCCACGCACAGATGTTGGGGTACCTGTGGAATACAGACAGCAAAATATTTTTAACGGTTAATATTAATAGATACTCCCAATGCAAGAAATATGGAATAATTAAAACCGATTTCAATCCTTGTTGCTTTTAGTAATACAATAATACAATTACAATAATATAGTCAATGCTAATTAATAATTTATAATAAATTTGTAATTAACAATAATATAACATAACATGTTATAATGTTTACACAAGATGGCGTTAGTTGTGGCACAGTTGATATCGGTGCAGGAACGGGCAGGAAGTGCGTTACAAGCCTTTTGGGGATTAGGAATTTGAGGATTGTTGGGCAATTCGGGGATTGGGAAGATTGGGGAGGAGTTAATTGGGCCTCCGTTGCCTCTGGTACCTAACCTCACTCACTCGACGAAACACAACGCAAGTGTTGTTTCAAGTTGGTTTTCTATAAGATCATTCGTTCCGAAGCATGACTCTCCCACACTGTGCGTATCATGGATAACTTTAGGTTAATATTTTCTTATCGCTTATAGCACTCTCGAAAGTTATAAAAGTAATTCAATACGTAACTTTCACAGATTTTAAATGTTTTAGATTAGAAAATACTTACGTTGCTTCATCAATGTGTAGTAACTCATTGAGTGTGCTTACAGTTGCTACACAGCTTATGTCAGCTACAGTGAGTTTGTTTCCAGCCAGCCATTGTGATCCAGTCAAAAACTTCTCCGTGAAATCGTACGCTGATCTGATTTTGGCTACACCTTCGGGTTTCAAAGATGTTGCCGTTCCGAAGAAAATAGGTTCCTGAAAAAAGTATGGCATACGGTTCTGTTCTTGGTCACTCTTTCTCAACGTAGGTATGTTTATAAGAATGATGACATCACATAGATATCGATTATTGCATAAATTAAATGTAAATAAATTAACATAAAGGTGCTCTCTCACCGGGAGCATTCGCGTGTGATGTGACGCTACAGATCTGAGCATTACATCAGTGAAGGAAGAGAACTGAGCATTACAATGCGCAACTTGTAATGATACAATGTGTAATATCTTGATACGACTTGTAACATTAATGCGCTCCACTTCATAATTATTCATTCAAAGTCGAATCAATATGTTACATTACACGCAAATGCTTGTTAGTCATGGAGGTATTATTGTAATGTAATGCTCGAAGTCTAATCTATAATGTTACATTACACGTGAATGCCCCCGGTGAGGGAGCACCTGTAAAAAAATAATTAAGGACTGATGACTGATGACTGTTGATGAAGCGAAAGAGGTATGTAAGAATCGTAGGAATTGGCGTTCCATAGTCTCTGCCTACCCCCATGAGAGACAGGCGTGAGGTCATGTTTGTATAAAATGTATTGTATTTGATAGAGATTGGCCCACTAACAGATATAATAAATTAATTACGAATATTAACACCGAGACAGACTCTTTAAAACAAGCATATAATTATTAACAACTGTTTAGAACGATAAGGTGAATACCGTATCTGCTCATAATGAATGATTGATTAAAATAAAATGAATGCTTGATTTAAAAAAGAACAACATGTGTGAAGTGGGTCATTTTAATTTTTGTTTTAAAATGTTAGTGGACTGTATGAACCAAAAAGTATTAATAAAAATAGAAACATAGACAAATAATAGGTTATTATAGATCTCACAACTCTAATAATCATCTACAGCAGACTTTTTTAAAAATAGTAATAAATGGAGTTTCTTGCTTGTTCTTCTCTATTCGAATCTTCATATTGGAACGAGCGCCTAGTTTCAGTGAAGGACAGACTGACAGACTATTATTTATTTTTGTTGACGTTTCAAAGGTACTAAATTATGATTTAATTGAAATAAATGCTTTTGAGTTTGGGTTTTAATTTCAGTTTGACAACAGTAAGCTAAATAAACATACAATTGTTAGTAATTAGTAAATTTAATATAATGTACTGAACTGCTTCTAGTTAGCCTTTAATACCCATAATAATTTCAATTATGCCTTGGAGACATTATTCGTGATGTTATCTCATATCGTTAAAATAATTGTTTTCATTTTTACAACCGATTAGTCATACTCGTGACAACGCGCACACAGTGTGTTTACTTAGAGCAATTTTTAATTAAAAGTTTATTGAGTTTTAATAACATAGTTTCAATGACAGGGTATGAATATGAAAGAATATTAGACACTAAAAAACCTGACACGCCATAACATCTTTATATGATCGATGCTAAGTCTTCTCGTATACAAAAATTATTCAGATACGTCTCAAGATGCGAAAACGACTTCGTAGAGCGTCTCTCAACTTCATTCAGCGTAGAAGGCACAAGGAAACGCGCAAGATTGCCGATGCTATGTGCTGATCAAGTAAATACCACTTTGGGCATGCCTTCGCGTGAGTGCACAAAAATATTGATTAGAGATGGCTGAACATTGCGAGATGGACTACAGCAACTGATATGAATTCATCTTGTTAGTTTACCACAACCACTCTGTTAAAAGTGATACAGCTGAGAAAAAGAAACAGGATCTCCCTTCATTAATAACTTATTGGTTATTTATGCCTTGGTAAAATCTATTTTCATCGCGCTATGTGAGTAACTTACGTCATTCTCCCTCAAAGCTGGATAGAGGATACCACTATCGAAATGCAGTTTTTGGTCAATCATAGCTCTCTGCTGCGGGTCACTTGGATACAAATCAGAATTTTTTCCATACTTGTTCATTAAATATGTTATTATTGCGTGACTGTAAAACGAAATGCGGAAATCTTACCTAATACGGACTATGTTTTTTTTATAACTATCGTGAGACATACTAAATTACCTAAGTAAAATCGCGGCGTGCGCGGTGAGTGAGCTGCGCGACGTCGCCGCGACCGCGCACGCTGCTCACGAGGAAGAACCCCTCTGTGATTCGAAACTAGTAGAGCTTTTCTCAGTATATTCACGTGAGTTTTACTTAATTTAATACGGACTAGTTTAAGGTTGTTAATATTGGACAGAGGATACAAGAACTTGATTGTTAGAATTCTTATTGAATTCTGCGCCAGACAGAACCGGGTCGCACTTTCTCCGCGGTCTGTTATGGCACTGAATGATTTAATTCGCAGCGACAAGCGTTCACGAATGACGTCTCATGGATGAACCCAGTAAGCAGCTTTTTATGTGATAAAAAGGTCTCATCCTCTTGTCTGTTGAAAGTTGCGGGTATAATGTGTTTTATACCGGGAGAGTTATTCAACAAATAAAATTCGCATAAACTTACCTGTCCGATAGTTGGAAGTTTCCATCGGTTAAATGTGGTATTGTGTGTTGTGGATTTATCTAGAAATCAAATTAACATTGTAGTTAAGTATTAACGCTTCTTATGCTTATTAAAACTAATACAATACGAAGAGTAAATGAAATTAAGTCACGTCACATACATGTACCGAACGGCTGAGCATCGAACCTACTTAAACGAGTAAGCGTACGCCTTTCACAATTTTAAATTATACATCTACAGAGCGTGTTTGGAAATAAGTCGAGTCTGGACAATGTTTGTTTGTAAACGCACTCAACGAATGTTTAAACAAAAACAGAAAATAAAAATGTAACAATATTTTTACCTTCAGAAAGTCATCCTTAAGGTGATCATCAGCCAAGAGGTCAGTTTCAACATATTCCACATTAGGCAGCTTCAACACCTCGATTACCATGTATACTGCCCGTACTGGTGGACTGGCGTCCATTTTGTACAATGTTAACGCCATTTTTAAAAGAATTTTCACAATTGTTTAGTTTTTTAGGGAAATATAATGTCAGACAAGCGCTCCGTCACACGATATCTCTCGTTCCTAGACTAGGATTTAATGATCTCAGACACGCTATAATACTATTAAAGGACATAAAAATAAAACTATACACAGAATCAATCATAATCATTGGATGTGCTATCGTATAGATACGGACAATAAAATTGCTCGTTCTTCTCCATAGGAATCTACACCTTGAAATGAGCAAATGGATACACTTTTAAATTTTTTGTTGACTTTCAAAGGTGTTTTTTTTCTGGTCTAATTGAAATAAATGGTTTTAACTTTGACTGTGACTAAAAAACTAAAATAATCTTGGTTTGTGTTGAACAACAAATAATAATATATAAAAAATTACTACTTAAGGAATGTTGAAAAATGTTTATATTAATTGCACTTATTAGTTTAAAAGCTCAAACTTATAGTTTGAATGCTATGTTTAAAAGATATAATTACTATAGATCATTATATGCTTAATACGTATCGCTCAATCGCGTAGCAAATCAAACATGAAGTTTTAATGTTTAGCAGTAGCCTAAAAGTTAGAGAACCAATGTATGCAGGTTGCTTTTAACCAACTGATCTCAAAGCTTAACGGGTTACTGGTGCTTTGGCGTGAAGTAGGAGTAGAATTAAGCTAATTTTTTTGTCAGTAAGAGTCCACTCTCGCCACACCCAAGGCAGGAGGAATCATTGGATAGTTATCCCCCTCAAAAACTTGGTTGACAGCGACCTGAACTTAATCATCTGTAGACTTGACGCTGACATTTTAAGTGTGGGAGAGCCACGCTTCGGCACAAATGGGCCGGCTCGACCGGAGTGATACCACGGCCTCACAGAATACCGACGTGAAGCAACGCTTGCGTTGAGTTTCGTCGTGTGAGTGAGGTTACTGGAGGCCCAATTACCTTCCCCTTCCCCAACCTCCCCAATCCCTGAATCCTCAACGATCCTCAAACTCCTAATCCCCAAAAAGCCGGTGACGCACTTGTAACGCCTCTGGTGTTCTAGGTGTCCATAGGCGACGCCGATTGCTTACCATCAGGTCATCCGACTGCTCGTTTACCGGCTTATGCCATAAAAAAAAATGATGATGAGTCAAATCTGAGCTTCAGAGTGTAGAAAACATTTAACGAAAAATTAAAACTAATCAAGAATACCGACTCCACACAAAGTACTTAGTTCATTAAATTCGTACATGAAGTGCTTACTAAATACTTACAATTTAATGGTAATTGTATTGCCAAGGCTGTTGCAGAATGCACCTGACCTGGTTGTATAAAAACTTGGATTGCATCTCAATGATAACTTGAATATTTACCCACTTACTCAGCTATCGGTTTAGTAAATAACTGAAAAAAGGTACCTAAGGTTCCAGTTTAGAATGTCTGAAAATGTGCTGACCTATTTAAAAACCGTTTACGTAGTTTCAACAAAATATTTAGTAATAATACAATATTTAGTAATAACAACACAGAATAGATAAATTTCATGTTTTTACATTTTAATACATCTAACGGTAAATAGTGGAACTAGCTGGTCTGATGTTGAGATAGAGCTCTTCAAAGTAATGCTCCCAACCGGCAGATGTCGTTGTATTTCCATCGGTAGGTTTACTATTCCACACTAGATGGCGCTGTCAGTAACTTTTGAAATCATTTTCTTGAAAAGCTTATGATTTATGATATGAATAATAGGTTATGATTTAAAGATGAATGCGTGCAAATAAAAAAGTTTATGTAGCTAAATCTAACTTTAATCTCTGATTGGACGAAATATCATGTTGGTCGATTAGTCTAAACTTGAAAAGGCGGCCTTAGTTTGATTCCTCGTTGCTTTTTTTGGTTATGCAAAATTCTTGATAGTAATGTAGTAGTAGCCAGTATTGAGAATTAAGTGAATTACATACTATGGTGGTCATGAAATGGTGAACTATATGGCAAAGGGCAAACGTTCTATTATACGGGACTTAACGGGTCTCATGACGAAACTAGTAACAAATGAATTTTGTATATTGTACACCTCTATAGACCTTTAAAGGCCCTGTGATTACATTCCTCAGTGTAACATAGATATAACTATCATACGAACGATGTAGTTCTGGAAATACGATATCCTTTTCTCTTAAACTCATAAGTAATGTATCTCATTTCCTATTCGTATTGTATCCCAAAATCTACACATAGAACGATTTCGTTTAAGTTATTTGTATTAGGACAACTTTTTATTCTTCAACAATGACGTTATGACACCGACAGACATGTTATCATTTCTAAGAATTTCTTACATTGTAAAAATAAGTGACTGCCTTGTTGGCCCAGTGGTTGCAAATGTGACTGCCGGGCAAAGGATCTCCGGGTGGAGTCCCGGGCCCGGCAAAGTATTACTGGGTATTTTTTAAATAATTCTCAGTAGTAGCACGGAGGCTAGAATTGTGCCCGGTATATGGCAATAGGCTCACACCCTATTACATGGGATTCATAACATAAATAGTGTAAAATGGCATTAGGTGCCGTAATGTTCAGCTCCGTCTACCACTTCGAGGATAAAAGACGTGATGTTATGTTTATGTATAAAATAAAGTTACATAGTGACGATAGTAACCATATTTAGCACCATCCCTCCTCTTTTCGTGGGTATCGTAAAAGACTAGAGAAACGCAAAAGTTAAACACCATATCTCATTGCGTTAATGAAATAAAATGAGAAAAGTTTAAATTATATTTTGAAGTGTGATACGTTTTACCTCATTTTGTTCTCATGAAATAATTAATCTTGAGAGACATTGTTAATTTGTGCGGAATTCAATGAGTTGGGTGTGGTCCCACTTATGATAAGTTCATAAAATTGTTTTGTTTCGCGTTTAATAAGACAATTTATTTAATATTTGATAGACGAATTGTTTTGTTACAGGAATTTAATGCTAAGTCTTCGTTTTTGGCGGTCGTATATTCACGTGCGGCTATTTTTTATTGCTTTTCGTCGTTTTTATATAAATGTAGTGTTAGTAATTTAATTGAACGAATGTGTAATCAAACACCGTGGTGTCGTGTTGTGGTGTGTTGTGGTGGCCCGTAGGTTTAAGACGCCCACTTCTCATGCATAAGATGCGGATTCGAAACCTACCAACGGCAGTTCCAATGTGTTTTTTTCCGTAAGATTATTCAGACAACACTGACAAACGGTGAAGGAAAACATCGTGAGGAAACCTGGGCTTATAATTTCATATTATAAGTTTGAAATCGCCAACCCGCATTGAGCAAGCGTGGTGATTAATGCTTAAACCTTCTCATGTGAGAAGAGGCTTTGCTCAGCAGTAGGCATTTATAGGCTGTTGATGTGTATAATCAAACACCAGACACTGTAATATTTCTACAACAAAAAATGGAAATCTTAATAATTATTTTATAAACGATACAATCGATGATAACACCTCCTCGACATCTGTATGCATTTTATTTAAACCTTGGAACCCCGCATGGAACACAAAGAGTTGTTCCATGCGGGAATCGAACACGCTACACGTTGCGCGGCAGCCAGTTGCTCAGCCCCCGCACCAAACGTGCAGTCAAATATTATTGACTGCACGTGATTATGTATTAAACTGTCAAACACCAAGCGGTCACCGGTGACCGCAACCTATTGTTCTTTAATTGTGTCTATAAATACGGTACTCGACGAGTTAATAGCTGATTTCGATTAATATCATCCAAGAAAATGAATCTCGCCAACAATAGCGCCATACCAAAAAAATATAATGATAAAGTGGGTAGAGTGTAGAGGAAAATTTAATTAATCCAGCAAGCAGACATTGACTAGGAAATTGCTCGTTAAAAGTTCCGTGCAAATCGTATTATGATGCCATAGAACACGAGAACCTTAGCTATAAGTGTAAGCTATAATGAGAAATTGATTGACGCGTTCACGCCGGTAATACCTATGCATATTCTTGATCACTTAACAAAACTTAACATCACGCCTGTTATCCCCGAAAGAGTAGGCTGAGGTGCACATTATGCCACTGTATAATGTACCACCCACTTTTCACTATTTATGTAATGAGTCCCATGTAATAGGGGGTGAGCCTATTGCCATATACCGGGCACAATTCCAGACTCCGTGCTACAACTGAGATTTTTTTTAAAACCCAGTATTACTTTGCCGGACACGGGAATCGAACCCAAGACCCCTTGCCCGGCAGTCGCACTTACGACCACTCGGCCAACGAGGCAGTCATGTTCTTGATCACGTTATTTGTAATTGTTACGCGCTTTTGCCAGTGTCTTCGTCCGCGTTTTAGCCTGTGTGTATTTGTCTTTTATGAATTTCCAGTTTATATATCTTTTATCTTGTTTCTTGGTTGTTTCATTTGGTTATTCAAATATTTCTATGGTAGGAAATAGGAAGAAGCAGGAAGCGATGGAAGTTCTCTGTGCGTGAAATAACGTAAAACATCATTTTAGTTAGGTTTACCAACAGCCATAGGATAATGTGAGCAAAGAACAGAGCCACAAGCATTTTTTTTTCATTTTATCGCACCCTCTTTAACTTAAAAAACATAACATAACATCACGCCTTTTATCCCCGAAGGGGTAGGCAGAGGTGCACACAGAAGTAACACCCACTTTTCACTATTTACGATGTATTTATTTACTATGTACGAGTCCCATGTAATAGGGGGTGCGCCTATTGCCATATACCGGGCACATTTCTAGACTCTGTGCAACAACTGAGATTTTTTTTAAAACCCAGTAAGTAATACTTTGCCCGACCTGGGAATCGAACCCGAGACCCCTTACCCGGCAGTCGCACTTGTGACCACTCGGCCATCGAGGCAGTCTGACTCAAAAAATAAATAAAAATATAACAAAATGCTCCCATTTAAAAAGAACTAAATCGCCTTTTATATACGACAAACGTTACTAATTAATAAAAAACTTGTATTAAAAAAATATTTATCAAGAAATGTAATAGTGGCTCCGTATTTTTTCTCCTAAATCTATTTAATAATACAACAATTTAAGTAGAAATACTAAGCGACAAAATTAGCAAGGCCTTGTGTATTTACAATCTATAAATTACAATGCAAATCAAATTCGATACGAAGTAATTAAACTAGCATTGAACATTCTAGTATTGAACATTTGAACAGTGTAAACAGTGCTTGCTAATTGAAATTGATAAATTAATCGGAGAAGTTTAAATGATGACTATCTGAAACTCCATACAATATTGTTCTAAATACAGTACAGAGTTCATCTAATGCCTAGCTAGCTACTTTTAAGATTTTTTATATATTGATATTTATTTCTATAAATTTTAATATAATTACTTGTAAGGAATAGAAATAAACTAACCTATATACCGATATAAACTATATAATAAACAAATGGGGCTAAAATAAATAAAACTAAAGTATTAACAACTAAAATTAACATAAGAAATACAGAAAAATAGGATAGGGGAAAAACAGAAAAGAAAAATTACTTAACGCATCAAAAACTTATCTTCGTCATTGATATACCTCTATATAACTTATAAAATGAATAAATTTATATATATACTTATTATACTATTATAGTAACTAAAGAAATCATCATCATCATCATCAACAGCCTGTAAATGCCCACTGCTGAGCAAAGCCTCTTCTCACACGGAGAAGGTTAGAGCATTAATCACTACTCTTGCTCAATGCGGGTTGGCGATTTCAAACTTATAATTAGAAATTATAAGTCCAGGTTTCCTCACGATGTTTTTCCTTCACCGTTTGTCAGTGGTGTCTAAATAATCTTAGAAAGTACATATAACTCGGAAAATGTCACATTGGTACTTGCCGTTGGTAGGTTTCGAACCCGCACCCTCATGCATGAGAAGTGGGCGTCTTAAACCTCCGGGCCACCACAACATACACTAAAGAAATAGCTATAAAAAATAAGTTAACTTAACTTCATTTCATTCAACTAACTCCGTTCTTCACGTCTGAAACTGGCTATCAATAAATCATTTCCACCTGAAAACTTTACGGAAGAAAATATCTGGAAAATGTTCCTTAATTTCTTGGCAAGTTTTGTGATCGTGTGCTAGAGACATTTTTGAACTATTCTGCTGGTTCAGTCGTTACAAGATCGACGACTAAACTCTTGAGTCACCGGTTATAAATCTATGTATACTAAAACTACTCGCTCTACTCGGCGCCTATTAGTCGTAGCGTGATGTTTTATAGGTTATAGCCTTCCTTCCTCGATAAATGGGCTATCCAACACAGTAAGAATTTTTTAAATCGGACTAGTAGTTCTTGAGATTAGAGCGGTCAAACACTAACAAACAATCAAACTCTTCAGCTTTATATAATAGTATAAAATAAAATATCATTTCATTTCACCACCAAAATTCATATCATTTCACCTGAGGTAGTCTACCCTCAAAGTTTCGAAAATAATTCGATGAGAAGGTTTTAGGTCTAATTTTGGGTGTCCTATTAACATCAAATTGTTTAACTTTGCTGAAGTACTGACCTCCTTTGCCCAAATTATGACCAACTTTGCTGAAATTAGTCCTCACTACTGTTTTGGTGTGTTGATGCTGTCTGACAGGGGATAATATGGAGTAAGTTTTGAAATGGGTATACGTAATACGTCTTCGTGAAGTTGATCTTTAATGACATTAATAAGTGTCACTAGAATCACTATGTTGGAAGCTTAGAAGTCGTAAAGGTTATTATTTTTATCGCTACTCCAACATTTGATGTTTTGGTCGTTTTATAATTATCTTGTTATTTAATTATTATGTTTTCGGCTTACTCACGTAGTAATTTGACGAGGAACTCGACTAGTTTCAAGCTATGCTAGAGGCTGAGGCGACTGTCGCGCGCGTCGCGGGTCGCGAAATGCTGCTTATGAATATGAGCCTCTAGCATGTCTAGCTTGTCCACTAGTCGAGTTCCTCGTCAAATTACTACGTGGTTAAGGCGAAAACATAATAATTTATTTAGTGTGTCTCACGAAAGTTACAATACAAATCTTGTTATTTTTCATCACTATATTGTCTTAAATAAGGTATAACACCTGTCACAATGTCTCTGTCGATCTGTCATACTTTGGTTTGAATACACGTCGCGTGCTCTGTACGTAATGTAATTGGAATAAAGTCAAGTAAAACCAATCCGAGTCATGATGTCGGAGGTGGGTTTGGAATCCTCGCCCTCAATCAACAATCAGAACACCCTATGAGAGAAAGGTTTTCTACATACGCTTAACAAGCGTTTTGGAGATATGGGAAGAGTTTTTGTAATCATATCAGATGTCTCCTTTTCTGTCACTACAAGGCTCCTCTATTATATAGTTTCCGAATTATCCTTACCTATGAGAAACCAAGTCAAAAGGTCTTACAATATCATCGTCTTTGACACCCTAAGGGTTAATACGGTTGTTAATACTTGTGACAGATGTCAATTCCGTTCCGGAAGTTTCGGGAAGAATTTTAGTTACGTGTCGTTAGATTATTGCTTGGTTTTCACAATTCATCTTGAAGGTAAGGTAGGGAAGGGAAGGAAGGCAGCATCAGCTTGAAATATTTTTTTTCTTTCTGAAATAGAAAATGTGATTGTACATGTAATATAGAATGACAGGCACGAGATGAAGGGTTTTAGTTAAGTATTATGTGATTTTACCTATGAAATAGTTGGCACAGTGGTTGGGTGATTGGCTGCTGGACAAAGAGTCACGGGTTCTATTCCCGCGCTGGACAACCATTATTGGCCCGGAGTCAAGAAGTTCGGCCGTGTTTTACCCTCGTGCCTCTGATAGCACGTAAATTCATTAGTACCCGACCTCTTTCCGCTCGTGTCGGTCTGCCGTCCCATAGAGTTCAGATAATGAGGGAAAAGAGAGTGCACTTGTATTTGCGCACACTTGTGCACAATAATATCTGCTGCATTTAATTAAACTTACTACCGTGCCCGAAATCGATCGGGAGTCTTATTGTTTTTATAATTTAAATTGTGAATTGCTATTGTGTTCAAAACATGACTTCTATTTTCGAGTTCAGTAAACTTAAGCTATAACATATAGATCAGTGGCTTATCAATTCATTTTGTACTTCTATCTGTCATTCGAAAGTCAAGCGTAAGTCTGGCGCCAAGCTCTTGAACACACTCGAACATGTTGTGGCTGAATGAATGATAGAGAGGCGCATCAACACTTCCCAGCGATTAATTTGGCTCAAGAGGTGATTTATGGAACGAGACAAGAGGAACCTGCCTGGATGTCAGATGTTTTGACAAATAAAAAGTTACTCGCTCTAATTGAGTAAATACTCGATTGTATTGCTTTATTTTACTATTATATTTATTTAAAATTATCTACAAATTACATTTTTAAATACTACTTGACCAAAACAATAAGGTAATATTTAAAAATATAAAAAATAGGAGATGACCAGTAGCGGGAATATGGTCCAAGCTACCCAGCTGTTAGGGCTCCAGAGACAGAAACCTCCTCACGATACGTGCTGTTTCTAGGCAAACTGCCCTCTGTATCAGGCCATTGATCCATCCTAATGACAACCTCCTGAGATGGATGTCGAGGCTTTTAGGAATTAACCCATTGGCCAATACGACAATCGGTACAATGACAGCCGAATTCACACTCCACATGTCGACAGCCTCGTGAACTAAGTCTAGATATTTTATTTGTTTATCTTTCTCAGCTTTCACGAGGTTCTCGTCATGGGAATTGGTGACATTCTGTCGGTGATGATAGACCGCTCCCAGTACAATGTGATATGGTAATTTTCCAGAACTGGGTCGGGCAAATACTTGTAGTGCGGTACTTCTGATTCAACAAGTCGATAGTGCAAAGAAAGTTGCAGATGAATAAACTTGGCTACCTGATTAGCCTATTTATTTTACTAATTGTTGTTCGTGATTGCGTCATGTGTAAATAATATATTTTTGGTCTAGTAGATAAATTGAAAATGTAATAGGTGTGGAAAGTCATTTGTGTATTTATAAATATTAAGGATTACTTACTTATTAGACCCCATCTTGTCAAAATTTAATGACTTTACCTCAAGCAGAATATGAATATTTATTATGTCCAATTTTTTTACAGTAGCTTCAAAACTTAGCTCATGAAACAAGCTTTTAAAATTATAAATAGTTAAGTAGACTTTGCTACCTGAATTATAATAAAAAATCAACTAAATTGAAGTACGCTTCACTCGAGTAGTACAAGTCGACTACATTAATTTTGGTAACTCGAGCCGGGCACTCGGGTTTCGCAATTAAAATATAATTATTATGTTTATATTGCTTCTAAATTAACGAAGATACTTGACCTCGTTTAATGAAACACCGAAAATTTCGCACAACAAAGTAAATGACTAGTTATTCTTATAATTAATTGACAACTGTTTTTCCTGTGGATGCCTCTCGCTTTGAACCGGCTTAAATAGAAGTCATTAGAAGAAATCCATGTTCAACGGTGTAGGCACGTCTTGCAGATATTTTTTCTATAAATAACGGCATGCAACTTGAAGCTAACGAAGTTTTATTTGCAGCTTACCTACTTTTCATAAGTTGCTGGTAATCGCATTGTAATAAGGTTTTGTAATGATTTCCATGAAATGGAGGGTAATTCTTATTGCCGTTCATCGAACGCAACTGAACTGGACAACGTTATATAACTGGATGTCTCTACTTTACCTCCCCATTAAAATGGCTTATATATATTATTTATTAATACAATAAATCACTAATAATTTCAATTTCTATTAATGTTTAGAAATACCCTGGGCTTAATTTCAGAATCCCATTAGCACCCTTCAGGCACAAAGCCCTAAAAATGAGCCTCCATTTTTAGAACAAGTCAGGCTCAAGGCTTACTTATAAAGTATAAAATATCGGTAGGCCATTATCAGTGGCACACACTCGGGTTTATTAACTTCATCATGTGTGAGGAACGGGAGTAGTAAAAAAGATGAATTCTTTGATATGAAATGTTTTGGCCGGGTTAAAATTTGGGAGCCTTGTGGAGCGATAACAAGAATGTCTTTCTAGACTTTTCTCTAAATATTTTGTACTGCTGAACAATTCGTGTTTCTGATTTGAAAGGAGTCTTCAACTTTTTAGAGCTGATAATGGATTAAAATGCAGTATTTATAAGTTATTTAAAATAATTACAAATTATATTTTTACATATACTATTTCTACAGCAAAAAGTATTTGAAAATACATAACATCACGCCTTTTATCCCCGAAGGGGTAGGCAGAGGTGCACATTATGCCACTGAACAATGAAACACCCACTTTTCACAATTTATGTTATGAGTCCCATGTAATAGGGGGTGAGCCTATTGCCATATACCGGGCACAATTCTGGACTCCGTGGTACTACTGAGAATTATTTAAAAACCCAGTAATACTTTGCCCGACCCGGGAATCGAACCCGAGACCCCTTGCCCGGCAGTCGCACTTGCGACAACTCGGCCAACGAGGCAATATTTGAAAATATAAATAGGAACCGACCAGTAATGGGAGCATGGTCTAAGCTATCGATTTTTAGGGCTCCAGAAACGGACCCTTCCACAATGTTCGCGCTGTTTCAAGGAGAACTGCCTTCTGTATCAAGGCCTTGACCCATTCGTCTTACGTCAGCCTTCTAAGGTGGTTATTGAGGCTATTAGGGATTAATCCATTGGCCGACACGACTATCTGCACAATGATAGCCGAATTCATATTCCACGTGTCGACAACCTCGCCATCCAAGTCTAAACATTTTAAGGGTTCCCGTCGTATTCACACTTTCTTTATTCATTCTACATACTTGTTTCATATTAAAAGAAAAAAAAATATTTAAGAACCTACAAAGTTGTCACGTAACTTTCTCCCTTTGTTTCCTCAAATATGAGCGGCTGCGCGTATGACATTTTCATTTATGGATTGTGTCCATTTTACGTGCGACAAATTACCATCCCGTCCGAAACCAGTAGGTTTCTTGGTAAGATCATCGAGTAGCTTAAGAAAGCTGCTCGGTGGCTGACGACCTCCCTGGCGACGGCATGTAGGTGGTGACGTCACCGAAGTACTTCTTAGTCGTCACTCGAACTCAACGCGCCAGCTGGTGCCACTGCATCTGGAACTGGTACCGACGGTGGCGGAGCGGAGCTGGGTGACGACGTTGTGAATGGCAGGCGTGTCTGTGTACGTAAAATAGCTGCAGCTCTTTTCGTCAACATTGATTATAATCATTTTGTTCATTGACATTATTTGTTTGGCATTGGCATTAAAAGTCATACGATTTGTAATAATTATTTTTATTGTCTTGTAGGTAATTTTTTTTATTATTGTAAACTAGCTGACCCGGTAAATTTCGTATAGCCTAAACATGTTTTTCTCACCTTTACACCTTCGCTGGATTTCCACAAACATTTCAAGACTAAAATCAGCCAAATCGGTTCAGTTCAGGTTTAGCGAGACTAACGAATGAAAATTCATATTTATATAGATATTTTTATGCTTATAAATGCCCAGTGCTGAGTGCCAGTGCGTCGCACGGAAAAGGTTTGAGTATTAATCACCACGATTACAAACTTATAATTAGAAATTATAAGCCCAGGTTTCATCACGATGTTTACCTTCACCGTTTATCAGTGATGTCTAGATAATCTTAGAAAGTACATATAACTCGGAAAAAGTTACATTAGTACTTGCCGTTGGTAGGCTTTGAACCCGTACCCTCATGCATGAGAAGCGGGCGTCTTAAACTTCCGGGCCACCACGACACGACACGAAACGTTCTCTATTCTGTGTAAAATGTCCCAAAATATAGGTGTATTAATACTGTAATATTATTTTATAAACGGAGTAATTTTTTGGCATTTTGTTGACGTTCAATAGACATTTGTTGACATTAATAATGATTATGATTTAATCATCATTACCAAAACCTGTCTGTTTCCGTCCAATGGCACGGTAAGTATTGGTCGAATCACACGCCACTAAACATGATAATCAGTTTTGTCGAAGTGTCCTGCATAGTAATGAAGAATTGTTGTTACATATTTGACAATTGTGTGTAGAAAAATCACTGCAAGCTACACCTATAGTTGTAAACTACCTATTTCAAATTAAAGATTCATTAACTTTAAAAACTCGCAGCCAGAATATATTTCTCTTATGGAATAGGAGGCAAATGAGTTAAGCGATCAGAACCGCCCATGGACACCCGCAACACTAAAGAACTCAGCATTTATTTATTTATGTAAATATGCTTTATTGTATATACACGTAAGTAGCCAAGGTTATATACATTTCAAGTGATATGCGTACAATGGGCGATCTTATCACATAATGGTGGTTATTTTCAAACAACTTTTAAACGGAATTTTTAATAAAAACCAGTGGGTAGTTGAGTATACAATAAAAAACATCACAGTACAAAATTACACAAGTCCCGTTATTCACTTTCAAACAAACTCGAGAGTGCTTTTAAATTGCTTGGGTTGAAGCTTTTTCGAGCGTTGAAGAAAAATATGATTCTGTGCAGTCTATGGAGCGATGAGCATACTGCACGTTATTGAATACCGGTGGATATCGGAAGATACGCCAGGAATTCTAAACGAACAATAGCTCGCATATCTAAATTTAAGTTGAGATAGGGGTATGCATTCTGATGATAGTGTTTTGGCCAAAATTTTATTTGGTATCTTATTACTCTAAGAGTATGATAGAAGTATAGTAAGTATCAGTATACGGTAACTTTAGTAAATGTAATTATATTCTATTACAGGACGCTATAGGAGATTGGTTTTTGAGAGGAGGAGAAAGAGGTTTGAGAGGCCTTTGACCTGCAGTAGTGGGACGGCGATGGCTATTCCACCATCGAATACATTGTCATCATTGACAGCTTCCACCCACTTGGCCCTTTAGGAATTGCGAGATTTGTAAGCTGCTAACATGGCTAAGAGTCCAAGCGTTTGAGCCATTGCAGAGCACCTCTCAGGTTTATATGTTGATCTCTCCAGAAGGATATGGTGGGCTGGAGTGAAGACATATTGTGCGATATCAACATAGTCAGTTACATTGCCTCTCTTGCTGACGGGGATACGAGAAACGCCTACTCTAATTTCATCATATCGCATCTTAAATGCAAATATAATGTTAAATAGAGGGTTTGCGATACCATACCAATGATTATTATCAGTACGATTGGATTGTATATACTACAGCGTATTTGTGTATACTATACCACTCGATGAACAAGAGCAACTTATGGATAGTTTTTGTGTCGAAAGTTTTCCAATAACCATTCCATTCCCGAGGCATCGCAGATATTTCAGTTTTAAAATTTCAATAGTTTACAAGCGTGTCATGGTTGTGGTTCTTTGCTTTATGCTTTACATTTGATTCTCGCTAGAGGAAAATTAAATTATCGACAGGAATGTGGTATAAAACTTTTGTATTTTAAGCTTATTTATACGCTAACCTCTTTTATGTTTCGGATTTTTTTCCAGTCAGCCTTAGTTCTGAAACAAAGTTCATTGTTTTTCATTTTATCAATAAATATAATTATGCTTTCAACATAATATTTTGCTACAAAATCAACAAAGAAGAAATCCATTCATATTTAATGTTGATAATGCCACGTGTGTCCCGTATTTACTGATGTCTTTCATCGACAAACGATAACGTTCAAATAGGTAAAATGTTTTATTGTTATTTTGTTGATACATATTTAATAGCTTGCTTTTGTTCTTTAAAATACAATTATATAAGCTCCCTAATATTTTTGATAAGTACTTGTTGAACGAAGACGTGTTGGTTGTTTAGTCACTTTTATATTCGTCCTTTATTGAAAGTTCTATACATTCGTACAATTCAGTATGAAGGTGAAGGTGGAATTCTTCTTTTAGATTTCTTCCTGCCATCTGCCAAACTTCTTCCACAGCGATTTTTCCGGGAAATTTAATAGTTAATGCAACATATCAATTACGTGTTCACCACACTGGCTTGTGACTACTACTCAGTAGTTACAGAATCGCGGTGACGTCGCTGTGACCGCGCACGCTGCTCATGAGGAAAAACCCCTCTGTGGTTCGAAACTAGTAGAGCTTTTCTCAGTATATTAACGTGAGTAACCTGCGATTGTAGCTAATATCACACTGACCTGAAAAGAGAGCTTACCACCAGGCGAGATAATGGTCAAACGTCGGACCATCATATAGAAAAAATAAGAACCAACATAAATATAAATCTATTGCCTCTCCAGTTCGTATTAAAATATTAAAATCTCCCTTAAGAGTTTACTAAAAGATCTCTCTTTTCATTGTGGGCTGACATCACGTCAATGACACAGCAAGCTCCATATTTTCTTAGATTATAAAACTAAATAAATAAATATTAAGTCTGGGAGAACCATGCTATGGCACGAATAGGCCAGGTTGACCGGAGTGATACTACGACCTCACAGAAAACCGACGTGAAATAACACTTGCGTTGTTTCGTCGTGTGATTGAGGTTATCCCAACAATCCTCAAATTCCTAATCCCAAAAGGCCGGCAACGCACTTGTAACGCCTCTGGTGCTTGTGTCCATGGGCGACGCCGATTGCTTACCATCAGGTGATCCGTCTGCTCGTTTACTGGTTTATCCCATAAAAAAACATAAGAATACATAGAATTTCAAGAACTCTAAATATTCAGTCAGGTTTAGCTAACTTTAAAGTGTCATCAAAAACGACACTTCTTTTAAATGCGCCATAATCTTTTTCAACTTCGACTTACGTTACAGGCAATTTGAACCGTAAGATTGAGTGGTAGAGTTTAAATTCTTTTGTTATGTGTACAAGGGTTAAACGTGGCTGTTTGAAGAACTGGCCTTCGAACAAGAGGAGCTTTTGAGTGCGAAGTCAGCACTACTAAGACTTGAAACTAGTAGACTAACATGATATTGTTCAGGGCCTAGATTAAAAGTAAAAAAGTATTAAAAAAAAAGAAAAACAACAGGAGTCAATTGTTTGACAGCAGCATATTGTCAAGGTGGCGACGGCGTAGGGCGCCGCGGCTAGCAACGGTTTTAAAACAACTAGATATTTATTTATATTTAAATTATCTATATAAAAAGTGAATTATTGATAAACTTGTATATGAAAGTGTATTATTTACATCGGGATGTGATTGTGATTATGTAAATGTATTTACAGGCAAATACAAGTGGCCTGTCTGTTGCATACTTTGAATATATCTCTGCGTTGACATATACTTGTTTCGACGTGTTGACAAATTTCACTCATTGACAAAATTATAAGAGATTCACCAAAACAAACAAAGAGTTTCCTTTTCTTGTATAGAAGCACTAATTCTATGGATTGTCAGTATGCATATGTGAGCACCATGTTGGACTTTAAGTTAATTTTTATTAATTTTTTTTTTTAATTTTTGTAAGTTATTAGTATAATGCGTCAAGCGTGTCTTTGCATTGTTCTTACATATGCGTACAGTATTGAAATATGTATCAGAGACATTGTAGAACAGACTTTTTTTTTAAAAAGAGTAACGAATGGAGTTTCTTGCTCGTTCTTCTCCATTCGAATCTACTTTTTGGAATGAGCACCTAGCTTCACCTAGTTTCACTGACGGACTGACTGACAGACTATTATTTATTTTGTATTTGTTAACGTTTCAAAAGCACCAAACTATGGTTTAATTGAAATAAATGCTTTGACTTTGACTTTGACTTAATCAAACTGTTTCCGAGCATGTGTGGCGGCTTCTTTTAACATCGATGTGCCGGCCGGTTTTAGCATCCTGCAGGCTTTTTGGAGATATGGGCGGCGTAGAGGCGCGACGCAACGCGACAACGCGGCGCGGCTCACTACCATGATTCATTTTTTACCGACATTAAAATAGAGGGTGACTATTTTCGGATATGTTTTAAATCAGGTACTTTTTTGCTTGTTTGAATACGATGTTCTGTTCCAGAACTTCCACAGTGAATTCGGAAGTAAAAAACAGTAACCATTCATTTTTTTATCTGCGTTTAAAACGTTTTCCACTTGGCGGTGGTGATACTCTAAAAGTTCAAATTGCTGTAAACCACATAATATTATTTTGTATGTTTAAAGGCGACTCCATAAAATCTATCTGGATATTATCTTACCGTTTTTCTTATGGGATAAGCCGGTAAACGAGCGGATTACCTGATGGTAAGCAATCGGCGCCGCCCATGGACACCTGAAACTCCAAAGCGTTACAAGCGTGTTACCGGCGAGAATTAGGAATTTGATGATTGTGAAGGATTCGGGAATAGGGGCGACTGGGGAGAGGGGGGTATTTGGCACTCCAGTAACCTCACTCACACGACGAAATACAACGCAAGCGTTATTTCACGTCAGTTTTCTATGAGGCCGTGGTATCACTCCGGTCGAGCCGGCCCATTCGTGCCGAAGCATGGCTCTCTCACACTTAAGTGTTTTGTTTTCTTAAAAAAGTATCAAACAGACAGTTAATTGATGAACGCACCGTTTTAACGAAATTTGCTTTGGCTTTTTTGTTACAGTAACAAAAAGAAAAACACTGATAGAGACATCGTAATGTTTGTCTTATAGGTATGATTATACCTATATAGTCATAAAGCTAATATTATTTTGCTCAGATTTCGACGTAAACATTGATCATAACAAAATTTATTACCAAGATAATTTCTGTACTTATTTGCTGTAACGGTATTTGTCAACGTTGTTATTATTATTTTTTTGGTCAAAATAAACCGTTGATGTACGGTATTTATAGATAAAGGTACCTACTTCAATATCAATGTAATGGTACTTCAATTATATCATCGACCAATGATAGTTCGTTCAACTCCCTTTAGTTACATTTTGTTTCATTATTTTTAGTTTTTTTTTTTAGTCTATTCTGAGAGTATTCTCTAGTTCTCGAAAGATTTTTTTTTCATTAATGTTTGTAAGAAACAATTTATTCAAAAATTATTTAATTACTGTACAATACTACAATATCTATGGCTAAAATAGTAATATAAGATACGATAAAATATTTAAAACTTCAAAATAAATTACTATTACATATAGGAAATCACAGAAAATACAAAGAAAAGGAAAGAAAACAAAAAAATATGTAACTGGTAGCATTGCCACATTGGATGGCAATGCTTAACTTATGACCAAGATCCAAGGACCAACAATTCACACTATCACTACGTCAACCATCCTCTTTACGATATCTTTATAAAGAAGGAAGATGTGCACTTGTACCTCACGGCCCTAAAGTTTTAATCCCAAACAGTTCTAAAGCATAAATGGTATTGTAAGCTTGAGGTTCGTGGCAGCGGCAACGGCAGCACCGGCTTGACACGCTGACCTTGGAAGATCTACCTACCTACCCTACCCATCTTCTAAGGGAATAAAGACATACCGTCAGGTCTCTTGCTATCGTCGCGTACCAAGCCATTAGATTAGCCAAGTAGCTGGCACGCTGAAATGGACAAGAGCTCGACAAATTATGTCATTAATGTTTGCGTGTCGAGCAAAACGGCCCGCGCTACGGCTACACGATAAGCCGTGGTCTCCAAGGCTGATGACAACTTCACCACAACGATAACGATGAGGTGAGTAAAATGTAGCTTCGATTCTTAAACAGATTAAAGCGCGAAAAGTGGTGTCGTCCAACAGGTATCTAGGTTGGATGAAGGCAAAGTAAGAAGCCAAACCCTGACTCCCATTCACCCACAGCCAAAAAGCGAGCTCGCTATGCAGTTGACTAAGAAGTGTTCAAGAGATTTTCACTCACATTTCTGCAAACCGTCTTATTGTCTCTGAGAGAATAGTTTGACGGGAGGGTCAATATTTGGGCAAGCACTTTCCAAGCATTCATTCAGCTACCACTAAACAAGTTACATCAAAATTAACCAGTCTCCTGATTAATTCTTCAATACCAAGGACGGAAGACATGAAAGCCAGAAGGCTTACACTGGAAATTATGCGAAATTTAAAAGAAAAATAATTTTAATCTATCATGATATATATCATCAAGTGTGGGAGAGCCATGCTTCGACACGAATGGGCCGGCTCGACCGGAGTTATCACTCGAAGCTACGCTTACGTTTTGTTTCGTCGTGTGAGTGAGGTTACCAGAGGCCAAAGTACCCTCCCCTTCCCCAATCTCCCCAATTCCTGAATCCCCAACGATCCTCAAACTCCTAATCCCCAAAAGGCCGGCAACGCATTTGTAACGCTTTTGGTGTTCCAGGTGTCCATGGGCGACGCCGATTGCTTACCATCAGGTGATCCGTCTGCTCGTTTACCGGCTTATGCTGTAAAAAAAATCATCATCAACATCACAAACATTTTGGTCAAATAGCATGTTGTTTCTGAAGAAATCTGCAATGACCTCCGTAATTTCTTTTCTTGGCACCTTTGTTTCTAGTCAAGGTGAATTAAAATGTTTTTCTTACGTGCTTTCAAACATTTTGCGATAACTATAAATTCTGCTACTCCCCGTGACAGGTGAAAACAACCTTCATGGAAAGTAATAGAGTTGACGTCACAACAAACGTGAAACTTTATTAGTTGTCTGATTTTTCTGTTTTTCTCGTACGTTTTGATGAGAATTTGGGTTCTTGTTTTCACACAGGGTGTAAACAGAACGGTTCCGAAAAAGTTGACAAGAAACATTTAAAGAATTATAGGACTTATTATTTTATACAACACCAGCCTTGAGCAATGAAACAACCATTATTTTATAAAATGAACATATTTTAATTTTTGACTTTTACGAAAATATAACTTATTTTTGACCCTCAACTGTCGGCGATTTTCGGGAGCGTTCCGTTTGCGCCCTGTATATTTTATGTGCTTTTGGCATTGAAGTGTTAATGAACTTATAAATTGGTATACAATTTATTTGGTAGCAATATGAATAATGAAAAATAAAAATGAAATAACTGTAATGCAATTTATCGTTTAGTATTTTCAAAAGAAAACTTTTTGTAGATAACAAAATATATAAAAATATATTAATATGATTTAATGGAACGCATTTATAATGTTCGTTTCAAGACAATCGTCCTAAAATTTCACATTTAGAATGCATAAGGTATTTTGTTCTTTATTCTTCACAGCTTAAGAGCTTATTTTCCCAGTTCATTGATTTTTACAGCCTGTTATAATACAGCCAGGGAAAACACGGAAATGCTCTCACGACTAGTCTTAACGTATTGCCATTTCTATTACGAATTGTCATGGCTTAGGTCCTAAAATGTTAATATATGTAGGCCTTTATATCGGATCGGATTGTGGTGTGCAATGTTTGCATCAATCTAATAATGTATAGCAGAGTACCTTCACTGCCTAGCATTTCATCTGTATCTAATTTTATCTATCCAATAACTAGATTGAGAGTTCGGGTTGATGAACTTGCCATCGGATCATACCAATGATAAACAGCTTCTTCTTTTTTTCTATAATTTTGCTATTTTTGTCCTAAAGTCGATGGAAGTAGGTCGATGTGTATGTTATGAACTGTTGATAAACATCTGGTCTGTCTATACTTTTTGGGTTCAGTCGAACCTCATTTATGAAGCAGGTGTCGGTAATTCAGAAATTCAGGTAACAATCCACAAAAATCATACGTATCGATGTTAACGGGGAAACTAACCAGAAGGCTGGCAGTATCGCCATAGTGTATAGATTTGTGTTAAATAAATAATGTTTACTCGGATCCCACGGGATTATATTGTAGGTAAGCTTTGTATAGAGGAATTTTTGAGGAAGAAAAGTCATCCAATAACTGGGTTAAGCGAGAGGTAGTGTCAGACTCTTGCTAACTAAAAACCACCCCGTTCCTACTCCTGCTCTCGGAGCCGGAGCCACGGCTACCCGTTAGGTTCTCCGTGACTCCGAATTGGCATCGGCCCTGTTGGGCCCCATCTGTGGTGGTCTGATGGCTCTTTGAGGCGCGCGCGGAATGCGACGCGCCTTACACTCGGAATCCATTAGGCCTTCCGTGAATCCACTTGTACGTTTTTGTATGATTCTTTCAAAAATATTAGAGCTCTTTAAGCAATATTAAAGCAACAAAAAAAGATAAAAGTACATTTTTGAAACGCGAGACTACTGATAACTACCAAACTGTTTCATTTATACCTACTTAATCTGTATCTGCATAATATACTCTTAGTACCTAATATCTGTAGGACAGTCTTTCACCTGAGAAGTCATTGTTGAAACAGGTGGAAGGTAGCTTCTGCTTAGTATGATGCGAAATACCTTCTCAGGGGCGCAGCCGTATCGGTCGTCGTTTCTGAAAAGAAGATATACTGCTGGGAGTACTGAACTCTCTTAACATATCTCCGGCTGTGACTGATTGGTTTCGTAGTTACCTGTGTGGCCGCCGGCAGCGTATCCATATTGAAGGCTCCTTCTCCTCTTGGTCTAATACGACTGCTGGCGTACCGCAGGGTGGCGTTCTTTCTCCTTTACTCTTCGCAATTTTCATAAATTCTATCTCTAACGATCTTCTATCATTGTATAATTTGGTCACGGCGCACTAAAACTTCACGACTACTGCCAATCTGGCTGAACAGGGATACTACACAATCACAAACCACTGTTTTATATATTATCAACTGTATATTGTTATTAACACTTATAATCTTCTTACGATCTAATGAACTTTTGAACTGACTAATCATAAAACATTCGCCGAGGGTCATTAAACGGCGGAGAATCTTGACACCGCGATTCAGAAAATGGACTTAAACTAACAACGCCATCTAGTTTCAAAATTGTAACTAAAACTCTACTTGACACTGATTTAAATTACGGTTGACGTTTGAACAATCATCCTACCACTTGTATGCTGATGATTTGCAAATTTATTCACAGGCACCTCCTCATGAATTCTCCGAATCAGTTATAATGATAAATACAGATTTGGCGCGAATTTCGGAATGGTAAGGTTCACGGGCTACGGGTTAACCCTTCGAAGACACAGCTCATTGTTGTGGGTAGCTCTCTACTGAGCTCAAGAACAAATTGGTCGCAAGTCCCACCGGTTGTATTCGATGGCACTACAATAACGTACAGCGACTCAGTGAAGGATTTGGGTGTTATTATAGACCGAGACTTTACTTGGGGACCCCAGCTGGGGGAGGTCAGTCGGAAAATGTTTGCATCAGCGAAGTCGTTGCGTAGACTTCGAAACTTTCTTCCTACTGCTACTAAAATTACGCTCGCTCAATCACTTCTTCTTCCCATCCTTGACTATGCCGATGTCAGCTATCTAGACATTACCGAGGTACAGCTAAATAAGCTTGAGCGACTCCAAAACTTCAATATAAGGTTCATATTTGGTTTACGCAAATATGACCACATTTCCGAATATCGCAATAAACTCAAGTGGCTTCCGATCCGCCTTCGCCGGAATATGCATATCTTGTCCTTACTTTACAGTATTCTGTATAATCCTGCAACCCCTAAATATCTTAAAGAACGCTTCAAGTTCCATCATGACACACATTCAAGATCCTTAAGAGCGTCGGAGAGGTTGAGGCTTGAGATGGCTCAGCATTCTACTAGGACGTATGATAAATCATTTACGATTCAGGCTGTTCGCTTGTGGAATGCACTCCCAGTGTCGGTAAGACAAGCACAGTCAATAGCTACCTTTAAAGCTAAAGTTAAGGATTATTATATGTTCACGTCATAAATCACGCTAGCTCCTTTATATACGCTTACTTTATATACTTTATATAGGCATTATTTACCTAAAAGGAGGCTCCAATCACAATCTATTGTTAAAAAAATATTTGGTTCAGAAATAAAAAAAAATTGTATTTTTTGTATACTTATTTAGGTTATATGTGTGTAGTTGTATATACATATGTATATATATTAATTTATTATATATATATTTATGTTCGGTATGTATGTATATATGTGTATGTAATTGGGTGTATATATATTTGTTATGATAGTAGTTAATATTTACGTATGCCATCGGACTACCCTCTTAAATTAATCAATGCTCCATACACCCAAAGGTTGCCTGGTAGATATCGCTTTTAGCGATAAGGCCGCCCTTGTACCCTCTTTATTTTCTGTAATTCTTGATACTGTATAACTACTCGCTTGGTGTACAATAAAGCATATTATTATTATGTATGTCTTTACCATTCACGGGACCACAGGGTCCCGGTCATTTGGGAGGCGTACGAGGGGCCGAAGCCAACTGCGCAGAGGCCCTTTAGACAACTTTAATCTAAATGTAATGGAGACACAAACCGGTGACTATCCCTGTATGTACTATGGAAATGCACCCAAGGACAGTCCCCGGTTAGTGTAGGACTATTGTGAATAATGGAAAAAAAGGTAAGGCTATGGATGGGTTGCTGTGGAATGGTAAATCGGGAACTATGGATGACTATGGCACCTGCCGAAACAATGTAATTATTACACGTAAAAATGGCAGGCGGAGACTCGCCAACTCACCGACCGGGCCCCGGAAATGGTTGCTAGATATAGCAACAGAGGGTTAAGAAACTACCACCGCTTTCTACTCAGATCATCTGCTCCAGCCGAAGCCTCCTGCATCCCTGGCCCACTCGCGACTTACGAATAGTTTCTTACCCTCCGAGCAGGATCACTGCTGTCGCGACTCCACTCTGGACGGCCAATGAAGGCAAGCCAGAGGTGGGAGACCTGTTCCTTGTCATCGTTCACTCCAGCCAGCCAATTAAGGCAAGCCGGAGAAGAAGGAACGGTGACCTCTCCCTGGAGCACTCGGGATGATGGTAGCCCGCGGGATCGCTAATGCCCGTCACCTCGCCTCAAGGTGCCCTGCGGGCTTATTATTATTATTATTATCTGCCTGACTGCCTCGTTGGCCAAGTGGTCGTAAGTGCGACTGCCGGCAAGGGGTCTCGGGTTCGATTCCCGGGTCGGGCAAAGTATTACTGGGTTTTTAAATATTCTCAGTAGTAGCAAGGAGTCTGGAATTTTGCCCGGTATATGGCAATAGGCTCACCCCCTATTACATGGGAATCATAACATAAATAGTGAAAAGTGGGTGTTACATCGTACAGTAGTATAATGTGCACCTCTGCCTACCCCTTCGGGGATAAAAGGCGTGATGTTATGTCATGTGTACCTATATATGTATATGTATATCTTATTCTAATGCCCCTTAGGTAATAATAAGCCTTTCTCTATTATTAGAGAATAACTTTAAGTTATGTTCCGCATAAGTCTTTGTTACGAGCTTACAAAGGCATATTTATTGTTATACTCAATTACCGAGCTGATACAGTCTCCAGCTTGAGGGGTTCTGCATCTTTTTAGATTAATTTTAAGAAAGGACGAAGCCAGGTGCTCAGTATATCTTTGACCCACTCTATTAAAAGTCATATACAAGCATGCAGTACCTATTCAGCATCTTATTGTGTATTAATTACCGATACCTAAACATTTATCCTGAAACCTGTAAAACTTGCGTTTTCTGTTGAAAACACAAACAACGGGAACGCAGATAGCGAATGAAAGATAATATTGACACTGACAGCTGACGAGCGCTTCAAAACGTATCGTTACACAAAATAAATATAACTAATGATAGTAATAGTTTTTTTTAGTCTGGGTGTCTTGTGCATGTGAAATTGTATGTTTGTAAACGCACCCACGAGACAGGAGAAAATCCTAGTGTAGGGCAACGTGTTTAAAAAGATAAAAAGTATAATACTAGAATTTGAAACTGATTAACAAACCTGACTTACAAATCTGATTTTACAAACCTGAGTACATCTCTGTCTAATAATTTTCTTGAGGATAATTCTATAAAGTGTGGTACTCATACTTATAATATGGGTTGTGTACAACATTATTCAATAAACGTGCTGGTGACATACGATGGGTTAATAAAAGTACTCAACTTTTTCTTTTACAACATATATGAGTTTCGTGATTGCTTTGAAATATCAAATAAAAGTTTTAATATACGAAATAATATATAACTTATATCTAACCACCCACCCACTTTTCACTTTTTATGTTATGAGTCCCTTGTAATAGGGGGTGAGCGTATTGTCATATACTGGGCACAATTCCAGACTCCACGGTACTACTGAGCTTTTTAAAAAACCCAGTAAGACTTTGCCTGATACGGGAATTACTCCCGAGACCCTTTGCCCGACAGTCTCACTTGCAACCACTTGACCAACAAGGCAGTCTTATCATTGTTATTTTATTCTTCATTTTATTACTGGTCAATACATTTTGTAAGAAATATAAATTATTATTATATTCTTTCATCATCATTTCTTTTAACTATATGTGTACTAGCTGACCTGGCAAACTTCGTACCGCCTAAATTTTTTTTTCACCTTTCAAACCTTCCCTGGGCTTCCATGAACATTTCAAGACCAAAATTAGCCAAATCGTTTCAGCCGTTCTCGAGTTTTAGCGAGACTAACGAACAGCGATCCATTTTTATATATAAGATTAAACAGTGCAATGTGTGTGCAGTGTACTGATATATTTGAATAAATTAATAATACGAAGTTTTAAAAACAGCCTAATAGCGAAAACAAACAACTTTTTACAACGAAAAAGTACTAAACTTACAAAGCAAGAAAACAGTGATTCTGTTTTAACAATGAAAAACAAACTCGTAAATAAGTCACCATAAAAGTCGTCATAAAATATAACAAAAGTGATGGAGTATCAACGTCGTAAAGTTATCTTTAATAAAAATATTAAAGTACCTACATACAATAATTTTGGAATGAAATTGTTAAAAGATCTATGAAGATGACTTTGAATAACCTAGCAAAGATTTTACACCATTTAATAAATGTCTTTTGTTTTTCTTTGTCTAACCATACAACGTTGCTACCATCCGTGCGTCACTACATGGGTGCCCACTGAAAATCAGTGCTGGGTAACCTGTATGCCTGGCTTACACTGAGTGGGTGACCCTTTTAGCATAGGCATGTTGTCAGCGTCTCTTTTCTAATTCTTCTGTTTAAATTTTTCAACTCTTATATTTTTATTACTTCCACTGTCACATCTTGATTGTCTATTTTTATTTTTTATTTATGCTGCATCGTGCCTGGTGCTAAATAAATGTTTTTCTTTCTTTCTTTCTTTCTTTCTAAATGCGATTTTTTTATTTCGATGGTTCAATAACTCTAGGAGTGTCTTGCCTTGGGAATATAAAATATTTTTAAGTTACAAGAATTGTAACATAAAGGCAAATGTGTGATTTCGTTACATGGCTCGAAGGTACTTCAAAGAGTTTTGCTAAGAAGTAAGTACACAACAACAAATTTTTGATTTTAAAATCCACGGCCAAACCATTATTTATTAACATAACATAACATCACGCCATTTGTTCCCGAAGGGGTAGGCAGAGATGCACATTATACCACTGTACAATGTAACACCTTCTTTTCACTATTCATGTTATGAGTCCCATGTAATAGGGGGTGAGCCTATTGCCATATACCAGGCACAATTCCAGACTCCGTGCTACTACTGAGATTTTTTTAAAACCCAGTAATACTTTGCTCGACCCGGGAATCGAACCCGAGACCCTTTGCCCGGTAGTCGCACTTGCGACCACTCGGCCAACGAGGCATAATTTACTATAGAAATTATACCTAAATCACCTTTCTCGGAATTAAATTATCTTTTAATGACTACCATATACAATATTGAATGTCGGTGGTGGCCCGTAGATTATGTAGACACCACTGACAAACGGTAAAAGAAAACATCGTCAGGAAAACTAGGCTCATCATCGTGGTGATTAATGCTCAAACCTTTTCCGTGGGAGAAGAGACCTATTAGGACCTGGTCAGCAGTGGCCACTTATAGGCTTATTGATGATGATAAATATGCATTAGTTATTATTTGTCTAGTAGTTCTTGAATTCATCGTCTACGTAAAAACAGAAGTTCCAGGTTATACATATAATGCATGTAAAGATAGGTAGATCTATTGCTTCTCTATTCTCTAGCCCCTTATAATATAACGTGTAAATTAAATTTAATAAGAAGACTGCTATAATTTCCCTTTCACTTCGTATTACGAGAAAAGCCGAGCTGAGCTTTCCTGAACATTATTCGAGGAAAACGTAATATGTTAACATCGTTAAATATTAACATTTCACCTACCCCGAATTTCTCACTGATATGCCCACAGTGTTTCCGGCAACGAATGGTAGGTACCTACGTTTTTGTTATATTCATTTGCAAAAACTTGTATTTAATTAGGTTTTCGTAATTTTAATCTCGTCTAAAATAAATTTGAAATGACAAACAAGTTAATTTTTCAAAATCTTGACACGGTGTATCATTTTTATCTATATAGATGAAATATGTATATATTTTTAAGGAGGGAAAATCATCTAATTACTTTTCCCGCCTGAGTGAGGCAAAAGGGAGTGTCAGACTCTTACTGACTAAAAACCTTTCCTTCTCCAGCACTTCGAGCCGGGGAGCCCTGGTGACCCGTTAGGTTCTCAGCAGCAGATAAATATTAGAGTGTCTGTTTGTGAATAACCGCTTTTTACTAAGTACATGCATATGAATATACATTGTCTGTCTGTCTACTAGTACTGCCTAATCTCTGAAATTGGCTGGATCGATTTTGCAAGACTTTTATTGCTTGGGAGCTGATGTCCTAAGGAGTAACATATGCTTCTTTTATTTTGAAAATTGACACTTAAAAAGTTATGTTCTAAAATTCATATTCTACGCGAACAAAGTCGCGGGCAATAGCTAGTTATATAAGATTTACTGCCCTATAAAGGATGTACTTACAATTACCTTCGTGTTAGTATTGAAATTTAAAAAAATGTCCAATAACATAATATAACATCACACCTTTTTATCCCCGAAGGGGTAGGCAGAGGTGCACATTTCGGCACTTAATGCCACTGTACAATGTAACACCCACTTTTCACTATTCATGTTATGAGTCCCATGTGTGGTGATGAGCCTATTGCCATATACCGGGCACAATTCCAGACTCCGTGCTACTACTGAGATTTTTAAAATTCCAATAATTTTTCCAAAAATAAATCCAATACCCTAAGGTCAGCAGCCGTGTTTGCGACAACTCAATGAAGTGGCAAATAGGAAATGTCGTTATGTTAATCACATTTACTACGCCAAGGGAATGAGGGATCCCAATATCCATTAAACCTCTTACTGAAGTTTTAACAACCAATTTGCAAGACCCATGTCAAGTTTGCGAAATTACTAATTAAACCGTGCATCGTTTTGAGAATTTTAATATAAAACTTGTGCAAAATGACATGCAGGCAATGTTTTTGATAGGTTTAAAATAATATTAAAAAGTCATTTCCATATGAGAAAGCCTTAATACGTAATTTCCCAATTTTGATAGGCCCTTAGATGCATAAATAATATATTGCTATTTTCAGTGTCATGTAGTAAAAAATACATTCTTATATTTATTTTCGTAGCTTTCTGCCTCGCACATCAAAACTATTCACACTATTCCCTAAACTATACACTATTCCCGAACCGATACGACCTTCAAACCTTGAAGAAAAAAGCATATTCCATTTTAAAAGGCCGGCAACGCATCTGTAACACCTTTGGTGTTGCGGGTGTCCATGGGTGGCGCTGATCACTTACCATTAGGTGATCCGTCTACCCGTTTGCCTCTTATTCTATAAAAAACAATATTATACTTACTTTTTTTCAAGTGTAAATAAAGGTATTGTGAATTTTTTCCGTTAATTTATCCCTAAGTGGCTGGCCATGTTTCATACATTTTTAATAAACTCGTTTAAGTGGAAATGAGACTTAGTCAAATTAAGGGTTAATATAGAAAATTGTTTTCCAGTATAAAAAATTATACGCGGTTCTGTATGCTTTAAGGAATAAAACCTTCGAATACTTTGCCCGACCCGGGAATCAAACCCGAGACCCCTTGCCAGTCGCACTTGCGACTACTCAGCCAACGAGGCAGTCTTCTTATTACATTTCTTTAAAAACAAAATCTAATACGTATTTAAATTATCACCTGTAACGGCAAAAATAAACCATTCTATTGGAAAATAATAGGCATTCAAAAATTTTTACAATGGTGAAAATATCGGAAAATGGAAAAATAGTACTTAAAGCTACACGCACATAAAGTTGATAATGCGACGAGGTCGGTTATTCCACCAATGAATCAAGAAACATGTCTTTCAGTAATTCGAAAGCTGCGCAAGCAGACGCCATTTTATGACGTCACGTGGAGAAATAAAGTATATTTAAACTTTTAATAGGAGACGAGTAAGGACAGGTGGCTTTATAGGTGATAAAGGCGAGTAACCAATGCTATAGTGATATCATTATAGTTATGTTATAACACAATAAATCGTCAGAAAATTTAAATACCCACTCAGTTCTTTTTTTACTCGCTATAGATCTGACTGCCTCGTTGGCAGAATGGTCGCAAGCGCGACTGCCGGGCAAGGGGTTTCGGGTTCGATTCCCGGGTCGGGCAAAGTATTACTGGGTTTTAAGAAATTCTCTGTAGTAGCACGGAGTCTGGAATTGTGCCCGGTGAATGGCAATAGGCTCACTATATTACATGGGACTCATAACATAAATAGTGAAAAGTGGGTGTTTTATTGTACTGTGGCATAATGTGCAGTGTGCACCTCTGTCTACCCCTTCAGGGATAAAAGGCGTGATGTAATGTTATGTGTGTTAAAGATCACACTCTGAACGAAGGTCGACTTAGGTCAGGGTGGAGAAATTATAACACCGTACTGAATTACTTTACTAATCACGCATAAAAATATATCAATCGCAATGCTTGCTGCTAACATCATACAAAACATTTTTTTTATTTTTTAACGTTGCTCCACACTAGGATTTTCTCCTGTGTCGTGGGTGCATTTACAAACATACAATATTACATACACATACACCCAGACCCGGAACAACAATCTGTGGATCACACAAAGAGTTGTTCCGTGCGGGAATCGAACCCGCGACACGTTGCGCGGCAGCCAGCCCAGCCACCGCGCCAACCGTGCAGTCAAAATTTCCCCGTACCCTATATACCTAAATCTCGGTAGCGAAACCATAGTGCCATCGGACTCGATCCCAACGCCATCTATCGAACGCTGGGACAACTCTTGTTAATATTGATTATTTATTATAAAACTAGCTTTTACCCGCGGTTTCGCTCGCGCTACAAAAGGATAAAAGTAGCCTATGTGACATATACCAATACATACAGCGCCATCTATACCAATACTTTTGTTTTCCCTCGGGAATATCTAATTTTTTCGGGATAAAAAGTACCCTATTATTTAATCCAGACTACTAACTTTACGTCTGCAAAAATTCAATGCAATCGGTTTAGTAGTTACGGCGTAAAGTCGGAACAAACAAACAAACAAACAAACTCACTTTCCGATTTATAATATTAGTAAGGATTAATAAGGATGTTGATAGCGATATGATCCCGTTACCGTTCCAAGCAGAATCTTAGACCTTATGCTTTGAAGTTACAGCTTTACAGTTGAAATTGAACAGAAATGAACGAAAGCGATAGTAAATTTATTCTGAACCATAACCCATGTGGCATGTTCCCTCGGTTCAGCTAATAATCATTATGATCCGAGTACTTACCTGTTTTATGAAGATAATGTACATTTTTTTTCTTTTTTAACGTTGCATTAATTTATTTTTTACAATTTAAAGCATTAGAATTTTCTCCTGTGTCGTGGGTGCGTTTACAAACATAATATAAGTTTACATACATATCAGATAGTTTATGGACTACATAAAGAGTAGTTCCGTGCGGGAATCGAAACCGCGACACGTTGCGTGGCAACCGGTTGTCCAACCACTGCACCAATCGTGCAGTCTATTGAATCACACACGTCATGTCATATTAAAGTACCCATTCAAGTTTTCGCATTAATTGTACAATATAAAAAGTTTCATACATTGAGTACAATATTTTTAATTTTGTACGCTTTACTTTCAAATTTTCCGTTGACCCTTCTCTCTTGGTAAATACGGAGTGAAAAATGTGTGAGGTGGAGCAAAAGCACATAGTGGCTGGATTTTAATGGACGTCTGTTAATATCGCAAGAAAAATAACTATCTTTTGCACTTTGTTTCATGTTTAGAAAACTTAATGGATGTTAATTGAAAAATGGAAGGAAAAACGACAAAAAAATGTTTTAAACAGACGTGACGATGAAGAATTACTTCACTTCAAACAATTGGGTACTTGCCAACTAATCAAACTCAATACTTTTTTCGAACTGTCGAAAACGATAGTTTTCTATGAATTTTGTACGAGATTGTGTATTATACGTCATGTTTTTTTAGCATCAAACAGCATACTTATTTCTAAAAAAATTGTGACACAGTAAAATTATAAAAACTTCCAAATACAATCTTTATTCTAGTACCTAATTGTAGTTTAATTTTGTGAATGAGGTCAAACTTAGTGGTGGGAACTTGATATTCGGTCTAAAAAATTATATTTACTTTGTAAATAACGACGGAACCCAACAAAAAGGGTTAATTTGCGAACAATTTACAGTACGGCTTTGTGCGAAGAAATAAAATGAAATTGAACATTCTAACCGATTTGCTAATTGGACAATTGAAGAAATTAACCCCTTGTAAAGTTCACTATAGCACATTTACGCTTTAACCTTTTCAGTGCTAACACAAAGCATCATGTTTTTAAAAAAAGTGGTAACATACACCAAGCGGTTAGAGGACTCCAAGAATCCTTTATTGGGTCCAACTTTGAAGGGATTGTATTTATTTGGCCTCTGGCAAACTGGGACCAAATTTCGAACAGTCGTTTACAATTTGATACATCTATCAACAATATTTTTCGTAATAAGTCAATTTATCGATCTTTATTGTGTCAGGCACGATATTAATAAAGTTTTGAACAATATGTCGCTAACTATCCTCAGTGTCATTTGTCTCGCAAAATGTTTCTCTTACGTTTTTTGGCAGAGTAAATGGAGGAAGCTAGTTAAATACATTTCTGAAGAAGAACTAAAACAAATAAAGAACGGAGATCCTATAGCCCAGAAGCATATGAAAGACTACACAAAGTATACTAGGATTATAACATACATGTTTTGGACGATGGTATTTATAACAAACTTCCTTCTAATACTAACTCCTTTATTGAAGTATGTATCATCGCATGCTTATCGAGAAGATGTAAGATTGGGGATTGAGCCTTTACCACAGATTCTGTGTTCTTGGTTTCCGTTTGATAACAAAAGGATGCCTGGATATTTGATAAGCGTAATTGTACACATCGTTATGGGAAGTCAAGGTTCTGGAGTGTTAGCTGTGTATGATATGAACGCTGTTGCTATCATGTCTTATCTCAAAGGCCAGATGATCATACTCAGGGAGAAATGTAACAGCCTATTTGATGATATAACTTCGACACGAGACGTGTTAGATAGGATCAAAGAATGTCATAGACATCATAACGTCTTATTGAAGTAAGTGCTTCATAAGTTTTTATGAATCCCTTTTAGGTGCTTTACCCCGTTGATTGGATGTCGACGAAGCTAATTTTGGAGTTCAGTTTCTTTATCTGCATTAAAAGTTTTGGAAGGTGCTTTACATTAGCTAAAATTAATATCATCTTAAATTAGTCTAATTCGTTTAACCAAGTTTTGAAACACAATTCGTGATAAAACTGTCTGCACTAACTTATATCTTCAAATGGTTAAAGAACCATATTTAAATGGACCCAAATAATGTTTAAATAAGTTAGATATTTGTATTACAGACACTCTTCAATTTTCAACTCCCTGCTGTCGCCTACCATGTTTGTTTATGTACTAATGTGCTCCATAACAATTTGCGGTAGCGTGGTGCAATTCAGTTCCGTGAGTAATTTATTTGACGTTAATTAGTTAGCGTCGAAATTATGAGGCTTCTAGTTTAAAACAATTAAAAATTCTTAACCTTTCACTGCTTTGTTCTGGTCTGTTTATATTTTCGGTTCTATTTTGTAATCTTTAAATGTAATCTTTTGTTAAATGACTTTTTTTATGGCATAAGCCGGTAAACGAGCTGACGGATCACCTGATGGAAAGCAATCGGCATCGCCCATGGACACCTGGAACACCAGAGGCGTTACAAGTGCGTTACCGGTCTTTTGGGGATTAGGAGTTTGAGGATCGTTGGGGATTCAGGGATTGGGGAGATTGGGGAAGGGGAGGGTAATTAATTGGGCCTCCGGTAACCTCACTCACACGACGAATTAGTTATAAAAGTTGTGTTTTTTTTTTTCATAAAATATTTTTTCAGAAAGAAGCTACTGCCTCGCAAAAGCTTTGGGTCTTTCAGTACACGTCTGGTTTGATTTCGCAACTTTTTTTGTACTGTTGGCATAGCAATGAAGTAACCCTTCATGTAAGTTTTTTAAGAATCTGTTTATAATCAACTGCCTCGTTGGCCGAGTGGTCGCAAATGCGACTCGGCAAGGGGTCTCGGATTCGATTCCCAGGCCAAACAAAGAATTAATGGGTTTTAAAAAAAATCTCAGTAGTAGCACAGAGTATGGAATTGTGCCCGGTATATGGCAATAGGCTCATCCCCTATTATATGGGACTCGGAAAGTGGTTGTTACATTGTACAGTGGCATAATGTGCACCTCTGCCTATGCCGGCGGGGATAAAAGGGTGTGATGTTATGTGTTTATAATTAAATTATTTTCTGCCGAATTCTGAAAAACAACAAATTTTTAAATTGTACTTAAATATTGTACCATAAATGTCATTTTACAAAGAATTTGTAGTAACAGCGCAAATACTTAAACGCATCTTAAAATTTAGCCGCGTTCGGCATTTGGGACTATTGGGTCATTATTGTGTCTCTTCCGTTGGACCCGTACCGAAGAGTACTCGTAAGTCATCTATACTTTTATAATTACAGAGTAAGTTAGTTGATAGAGGAATCTACAGCAGTGATTGGTGGAAGAGCAATGTGCATGTGCGCAAACATCTCTTGCTATTGGCTGGCAAGTTAAACCATCCTCTGATATTAGATGCTGGTCCATATACTACGCTCTCTATCCCTACTTTTATTGAAGTAAGTATTCAATGTATGTGTATCGGGTAGCTTGTGCTTCTAAACACACATGACACAGAAAAAAAGTGTTACATGGTATGTTTTGTACTTTTTTATGGGATGAGCCGGTAACCGAGCAGACACATCACCTGATGGTAAGCAATCGGCGCCGCCTATGGACACCCGGAACACCAGAGGCGTTACAAGTGCGTTACCGATCTATTAAGAATTAGGAATTTAAGGATTGTTGGAGATTCAGAGATTGGGGAGATAAGGTATATAGAGGTATTATCTAAAAAAACTTTTATACCTAAACACCTAAAAATAACTGATCACAAACGCAACAGTAACATATTTTGTATAGTCTCGTATTTGTTTCCGAGTTGGTCACAGAATAAATAGTTCAAGTAATCAAGTATTTATTACATCCTTATTCCTTATTGTACACATACAGGTGGCTAGAAAATACAATAGTAACAATTATAGACCCTTTTGGGCACAGCAACATTTAAAACTGCTAGGAGAGAGGAAACCCTTCCTCCTTAAATATTGCTGTTTGTTATGAATGTAATTATTGTAATGTAAATCAACCTCAAATCAACCAATCCTTCTTAATGTAGTATATAGTAATATATATAGCCGTCGTATTAACGTCTATCGACGACGATGTTAAACGTCGACGTTGTCCTGCATATAATATAATAATAATAGGTATAAATAAATAACCTAGATACCGACTGCAGCACCATCTGCCGGGCTGATTTGCGAATCTAAAACATTCCCAGATCCCCTTGAACACACACAAAAAATTTCATTAAAATCGGTCCAGTCGTTTGAGAGAAGTTCAGTGACATACACACTCACAGAAGAATTATATATTATAAAGATAAAGATATTGTTGCTCATGTAGGCGTGCTCCATCGTCGGCCACATCATCGCTTACCATCAGGCGAGATGGTGGTCAAACGTCGACCTATAAAGTATAAAAAAAAATATATTAAGTCTATCTTTACTTTATTTGAAATAATAAGATACTTTGAGAAGTCTTTCGTATCTTCCTTGTGTTAATGTATCTATAACATTTTTTTTTTCAGATCATGAAAGGTTCCTACAGTTTCTTCACCCTGTTCTCTCAAATGCAAGAAGCTTGAAATAATATCACATAAATAAATGTTTATACTTAATTTGTAATACCAAATTTATTTAATTTAAATGACGATGAATACATTTGCTTATCCAAAAGTGAGGTGAACCGCTTAGCTATCAGTTTGAAACAACAATTAATTCTTGTTTGTTATTTTGTAATTTCATATTCTCCAATTTCGGGTCAACGGCACGTAGACTCGAGTAAATATAATCCAAAATTGTACCTATAGATAAACAGGGTAATTTTATTGGTCGACCAAGTCATTGTGAATGCAGATAGCAACGAGTTTTAGGATCCTGGGATCCTAATTAACGTCTTTGTCAAATGTGCAATCCCTTCCCTTACTGCCGATTTCAATAATCCGAAATTTCTACATTAATCTCGATTTTTCACTCAAGCTCTATACAACTTTATGTCAAAAATCAATCCATATCTGCAGATTATGAATTATTTAAATGGGCACTTAGTTCAGTTTTATATCCGCAGAAAGAATAGGTTAACACAATACCGAATATATGTTAACATCAGTTGTTGCTACAGGTTGGAAGGTTACGTAATTATTGTTGTTTACTATTTTAATGACATAATTAAGTTTAGCAATGCGTAGATATGTAGCTTTGTTGTGCATTTTCTATCACGGGGAGTGCTCTGAGGAATTGTTTGGTCCGATACCTGCCGCGTCTTTTCGTTATCGACTCTCACGACAGCATATCCATTCCCATCATAAAAATGATGGGCAGGCCACAACTGTGCACGTCTGTCGTAGCTTTCTGCCTCGCAACTGTGGAATGATTTATCGTCAGTGGTGTTTCCGAACTGATACGATGTTCATTTGCCTCCTTTAACCTAAAATAAACTATAAATCGCGGGTTACTTGCGAGAATACACTGAGAAAAGCTATACTACGAGCTACAGAGGGGCTCTTCCTCATGAGCAGTGTGCGCAGTCGCGGCGATGTCGCGCCCGTATGCTTCCAACTCCAACAGCGGCGCTTGCGACGATGTTAAAACGCATGATGCGTTCACCAGTGGCGTAGGTAGTGGGTTCAATTTCCGGTTCGGCACAAATTCAGTGTTGTATGTGTCACACTCCAAACTAGAAACGTATTATTTAATATGTCTCACGATAATTATTATAAAGATATAATTAATTGTTGTTATATTAATATTATGAGGTAGTGTTTAGAGTAATTTGATCAAAGGCAGTAAGTAAGCTTTGTAGTCAGAATTAATAATACGCTAATTTCTAGAGGTACAGAAAACATGTTATTTAGCATCATGTCAGATTACTTCAAAAGAGATACGAACCCTTTATACTTTGAGTTTCAGTGTTCTATGAAATTATTTTAAGGATTTCAAAATCAAATATTCTGCTAGGTTAAAGTTCTTTTCATTGTTGCCAATCAAACGCTGTTTGATTTCAATTTGAATAATATTTAACAAATTGTTGAAACATGTAAATAAAGTTCACTTCTTAAGCTGTTTGTTTTTATTCTCATTACATTTTTATAAAAAATATACCTCAATTTATTACCAAAATTATACTTTGTTTATTAAATAAAAGTCATTGCACACCTAACAATCACGGCTCCGATACGGCTCCAACCCAGCAATTAACTTGCTATTTAAATATGAACGTTAAATCGTATGTCGTATGACAGAATTCATAACGTTAATATTAAAAAGTTATGAAAGTTATGAACGCGCTTACGACCTTTTTGTATTGTTTCTAAAGCAAAGAATGCTCTATCAGAGCCGTGCTTGAACTATGCGGGATCCGTGCTTGAGCTGTGAACCTAACGGGTTACCGGGGTTCCGGCTCGAAGTGCAGGAGAAGAAATGGGGTGGTATTTAGTATGTAAGAGTCTGACACTCCCTTCCGCCTCACCCAGGCGGGAAAAGTCATTCGATGACTTTCCCCCTTTAAAAAAAAATCCATAAAATCGAAGGTCAAAATCAAATCAAACATTAAATATATACCACTTACCCTAATAATCACTTCAAATCGAACTCGCAACAACGATAAACAAAGAATATACATATTCTGGCAGTTTTCGATCAAATTGACGCTGAAAACCAACAATTACCATGCCATATTCGCCAAAACAGTACATTTTGTGAAGCCGAAATAGTCAGTTGTCACTGTGCAAAAAAATGCCTATTTAACAAACAACCCACTGTTTTGTATGCAAAGTACCAATTTGTTTCATATATTGTGACATCTGTCCACCCATTCTTTACACTTTATTTATTCGTACCTATGATTGTTTGTTCATCATTCTTATTTTCCTATTTGTTGACAACCTTTAATTAATATGGCCCATTTGTTGCTGCACGGTTGGCGCGGTGATTGGGCAACTGGCTGCCGCACAACGTGTCGCGGGTTCGATTCCCGCACAGAACAAATCTTTGTGTAATCCACAGGTTGTTGTTCCAGGTCTGGGTGTCATGTGTATGTGAACTTGTATGTTTGTAAATGCACCCACGACACAGGAGACAATCCTAAGGTGGGGTAACGTTTTAACAAAAAAAAAAAACAAAAAAAATGTATTTTACAAATTGTGTAGAATTTGATATGAATCATTGTAATTGTTTTATTCGCAAGTTAAATGATATTTTTTATTAATCGAATATGGCGAGTCAGTGACTTCTAATGAGTATTGTTTTCCATTTTTCTTCAGTTAATATCTTTTCCATTTATGTACAAATATAGTAGTAATATTATGCAAAATTTTAACCAAGAAATGAGCGAAAAGCACCCCTTCAAGTCTCAAGATACGCTAAGCAGTGTTCCATTGTATCAACATCGCATTTAATAATATCAATTTCCTCAAATTCAAGCGAAACTAGTTACGAAAACACAATCAAGCATACAAAACAAAGCCTGTACCTTGATAAATTATTCCATGAAACAAACACAGGCGAAATAAGAGTAATTCGACTAAAACTCAATTACCGAATGGAAGCAGAATTGTAGCTCTTAATGACATACAAACTGCGAGGATTTCACACAAAAGACTTGATTAAAACTCGTCTAGAATCTGCATTCATAGTACCTAGTGGGTTCATTCATTCTGTAGTTTTCGAGATAAAAACTCTTGCAAACGATGTAGGTCCGTCGGTACAGCTCGGTACTCTATCAACTCGTGAAATATAGAGGTCAGTGTACAATTTTAATATGGAGGAGAAAATACTGCTTCATTTTCTCATATCTCGTCTCGAATACATATTTCTATTAAAATTACTTCTGATGTTCGTGACCAATTGAGGGTTCATATTTTTATTGCTAAGCAATGTTTATCTAAGTGTCGTTAGTTGCACTAATTATATTTTTAAACCAAACAAACTTCATAAAAACAGGCCATGCCAGAGGAATGGTATAGTAACAGACATTCATAAATGATGAATTGGCCTTCAAGTGTACGAGTATTACGTGAATTTCACATTATATTTTTGCCACAAGCGGTTGAACATTCGTTCTAATTTAACACGTTAAATTCCGGTCGGAACACCGTGGGGGGTCACCGGTGACCGGCGTTAGTGGAGGATTTGCCTTCAACAGTTTTTTATTGGCAGTCAAAGTCTTAAAAATGGTATTTAAATTCTTAACTGTATCAGAAGACCCAGATAATCCATTATTGGGAACTATTATCTTATTGCTTCGATGTGGTGGTCTTTGGGAGAAAGATCGTTTTAAAAACTTTTTGCATAATTTGGTGCATTTTGTGGCGTTTATCTTTGTTTTATCACAATACGTAGAGCTTTGGGTCATACGGAACGACCTCGAAATGGCGATGAGGAACTTATCTTTGACAATGTTGAGCACTGTATGTGTTTTTAAAGCTTGCAATTTGGTCTTCTGGCAGAATACTTGGAAAGAATTGTTTGATTATGTCTCCGAATTAGAACGCTCGCAATTAGCCAAGAAAGATGACACTATTAACAAAATAATATTTCAGTATGTAAAGTATGCTAGAAGAGTGACTTATCTTTATTGGAGTTTGGTTACTGCTACTGTCTTAATAGTCAGCCTCGCTCCACTACTGATATACTGGTCCTCTCCTACTTATCGTCATAATATTAGAAACGGTACTGTACCATATCCAGAAATAATGAGCTCTTGGACTCCTTTCGACAGAACACGAGGCATCGGTTTCTGTGTAGCAACGGTTTACCAGATGTCTGCTTGTGTATACGGAGGTATAGTCGTTGCAAATTTCGACTCTACAGCTGTAGTAATAATGACTTTTTTTGCTGGACAACTAAAAGTGCTTTCTGCAAATTGCTCACGGCTATTTGGCGATGGTAATGAGCTAATTAATTGTGATGAAACAGTAAAAAGGATTAAGGAATGTCATTTGCATCATTTGTACTTGGTAAAGTAAGTGATATTGTTTATTTTGCCAGTGAAATAAGAGAATTGAATGGTAATTTTGGAACAGTGGCGTATAACATTATGTGTTTCTTCTAATTATGAAAATGTCTTAATTGTTTTCCAGATTTTCAGCAGTTCTGAATTCATTACTTTCTCCAGTTATGTTTCTATACGTCATCATCTGCTCTCTCATGATTTGTGCAAGTGCTGCACAATTGACCACGGTATGTACCTACCTATTGTTTAATACTATTACTTTAAAATCGGTTTAATCCATTGTTGACTACATATCCACCTCTATATTTATTGCCTTAATGTCTTCGTTTGCTAAACAGGATTTTCTACCTCATCTGTGATTTCTAATAGCCGTTCCTGGTCTAAAGGTTTCTGTCAAATATGTCCTTTGGACACGGGGTGAATAGAGGTGGTGATAAATTATCTCACTCTACCGTCCCCAAGTATATCGCGGATCTGAATGTTCAAGTGTGAAATATCAACTTCAGCTAACTCTACATACTACACAACGTCTCGTACTTATTTGTAATTTCGGTAATTTTTGTCATTATTACAGACTTCAGAAAAAGAAGATTTTATGTTCAGATGATTGTTTTTTTTTAATTTTTAGGAAGGCACAACTACAGTGCATCAAGTTTGGATCGCGAAATATCTTATGGCTCTCATTGCTCAACTATTTTTATATTGCTGGCATAGCAATGACGTGTTCTATTTGGTTAGTACCTATTTTTTATTATTGTCAAGTTTCTTTTGCATCAAAGATGTAATTTTGTACTGATATTGTCTGTCATTTCTAAATGCGATGCTATACAAAATGCTATAAATCACAGATCAGACGCATTAACAGAAAAACAGATTTTGATATTGAAAAAACAATTATCAATTTTTAAACACAAATTATGACTGAATTAATTTTTTTATTTATGTTATGTTATTTGTAATAATAAATTGTAATATTTCGACATATAACACAAGTAAAACATGAAATCGGAGCTAGATCTAGCATCGTATAACTTCATGGCATTATTTCAACAAAGTTACATAAAAATGCGTACCAAATTATGGCAATTTTGTGGCATATTTTTGGGAAAACACTTTAAGCTTGATGAAGTGACGGTTGTCAAAGCAATCCTTTATGTAATTTACCGACAAAAAGATAAATCCCTGTAGATCCGACCGTCAAAACGCTTTGTAAACATCTGTTTGTTCAAAAACTTTGGGAATATAGAAATGTAGAATATTTTTCTTGTTGTAATAATACATTAATGTACATACTAAATTCGAACAGCAACGAGCACGTTAAAAATACATCACAAAATAATTTATGGTCCTCCTTAAAATTATGAACCAATTGTCCCTTTCTCTTAGATAAAGTAAATTATACTTTAGGTCTACTACAATCAACATTAAACTGAGAAAGATATTACAATCTTCGACTTGGTATGAGCAATCACCTTAATGCACTATCGCAATCTTTTAACTTATGTTTGTGTGTGTGCCCTTGAGAGAAAGTGGGATAGAAGTTATATGCTCTTTTCTAACAGTTACTCAAGAGATAATTTTAATGACAAAAGTCTCTCAACGTAATGATAATGGGATCTCCATGTAAATATTTTGACTACCATCCTTCATAATTTTAATAAGTACTTAGTTGTATATTAAAATTTGAATAGTAATATACCGATTCTGATTTCAAAGGAATTACAATATATTTACGGAGCATGTAGTCCGATTGCTATTAAGGGCTCGTACACAAAACTGCGGTGCGACGTTGTATCGCAAAAATGTGCGAGTCCCTCTACGCATCTCAAAAACATGTGAATAGATTCGCGTCGCGCATCAAAATCTTATGTTCTCAAAATCTTCTTTGTTTCTTTTTCCTGTACATCCTAAATAATAACAAAAGTACATACTTCTTTTGAAGATCCATATCACGACCTAGTTTTCAATTTAAAATACGTTTAGTACGTTTGACGGTCGTCGTAAGAATGGTTGCCTTGTCGCACGAAATAGCATCGCAGCAATTCGCATCACAGTTTTGTGTACGAGCCCTTAATCAACACCACGTCACGTCTCGTCACATACTGTCAGATAGGATACAATTAGGTTGTGCCGTTGATTTGATCGCTTTCGTCACGTCATCGTGTCCCATCCTGTTTGTCACTCACGCTCGAGTTTTGGATGATAATATAAATACCTCATTGTGATTACAAATGCTACTGCAATTCATGATACTAGAATTACTAAATTTCGTCCCTAATGTAGAATTGAAGGCATAGTGAAATGAAATTATGATTGTTTGATTTTGAAGAAAAGTAACGCGTTGGGTTCTGCGTAGCGTATATTTTTAAGGGTAAAATGTAATTGTGTCAGACATCTAATACATAAAATACGTGATTTCCTCAAAGAAACCATCACATGAGCGAACTTTACCCGGGTTTCCGTTTATTTTTAGTCGCTTTCTCACTAGATTTATTTATGAGCCCGAATTAGTAAAAGTTTTTTGGGACAGCCAGGACCTTTATAAGGATTATTTCATACCTTTTTCCGGCAAACAACTATAACTTTCTGAATTTGATATTAATTTTGGTAAGCTTATCTTCGTTGGAAGTGTTATTTTTATTATTATGTTATAATATTAAATTTTGAATTTGGCTGTCAAATGATTGGGTTGATAGCTAAACTGAAAATCACTGACACAAGATGATCACCTTGTATTATATTTTGCAACATTATAATCAATCGACTGCTTCGTTGGCCGAGTGGTCGCAAGTGCGGCAAGGGTCTCGGGTTCGATTCCCGGGTCTAGCAAAGTATTAGTGGGTTTTTTATAAATTCTCAATAGTAGCACGGAGTCTGGGATTGTTCCCGGTATATGGTAATAGGCTCACCCCCTATTATATGGGACTCATAACATAAATAGCGAAAAGTGGGTTTTACATTCTACAGTGGCATTAAGTGCCGTAATGTGCACCTCTGCCTACCCCTTCGGGGATAAAAGGCGTGATGTTATGTTATGTATAATCAATCGTTATTTTGGTGATAACAGAGTAATCAAGTGGATGATGGCGTGTACAGCAGTGCGTGGTGGTCGCAGAATGTACGCATACGTAGGAGCCTCCTTCTGCTGGGAGGTCAACTTCGCAAACCCATTGTTTTCACAGCTGGGCCATTTACAAAACTCAATATGGCCACATTTGTTACTGTAAGTTCTATTAACGAACATTTTTATTAAAAATATTCTGTTTGTGTGATTATTGTTGTCGTCATCCAACTTTTAATTTCATACACATACCCACATGCATGAACCGCTTCGCATCAAGCTTCCTTGTGCGTATTGCTAAGGAGTGGATTTTTTTTTAAATTTGATGGGTCGATTCTTTGCCAGAGTGTATTTCCTGTGTGTCTTCAAGGTCCGAGTGAATAGTTTGCTTATGGGTCGACGTGCTCCATCGTAGGCCACATCATCGCTTACCACCAGGCAAGACAGTAATCAAACGTCCGTACATCAAATACGTTTAAATCACTAATTTTTAAGTAACTCATTTCTAAACTACAGTAAAACTCAGAACTAGGTAGATAATAATGAGCGAGATCAGATTAACGATAACATTATTATATTCAATGAAAACGCAAATATTTCATCTTTACTCCCCCATTCAACAAGAGGCACGAATTCATTTAAATTTTGTACTGTCATGAATAAGGCCTTATTGTAAATTACAATCTACTCAATCCTTACATTGTCATGAACAAAGCCCTATACTTGTAAATTGCAATTAAAGCAATCCGTACATTCTGTGGCACTTTCACCCGCAAGCATATTTGTCGATTAAGGGATAACCCCCCACCATTGGCCATGTAGGATAAAATATACATACGTCTTAGTTACTATATTGAGTCACTACAAAAATTTGTTCAACTACTAGCACCGTTTTATATCATACAGTGATTATTGTAAGTCAAAAGTAAATTATTAGCGGCACTTGTGGTGTCATTTCCAAAAGGGGTACTCGGAGCGCCATCCTAACAGTATTACATTCTAACAACCATTTTTCAAAGACGTTTAAAGCGCAGCTCTTTTGTTAAACTTCTTTTGATGCAGTAAAAAGATAAAGTAGTATTATAAAATACAAAAGGGTTCTGTAGGAGCTTTGGGTGTAACTAACTCTTTGTGGCGGTACTCTGTAGTTATTAGAACGTGTATAAGAAGGCTGTTAGGTAAAGTACACTTGAGTGCACAGAAACGGAGCCACTGGCGTTTTTTTTTTTATTTTATCAAATCTGTAACTTAAAAAAACAAAATAACTAAAATCGCGGGTTACTCACGTGAACATACTGAGAAAAGCTCTACTAGTTTCGAACTACAGAGGGTTCTTTCTTCTCATGAGCAGCGTGCGCGGTCGCGGCGACGTCGCTGCTTCTCTCAGTATATTCACGTGATTAAACCGTGATTTTAGTTAATTTAGTATGTCTCACGATAGTTGTTATATAAACATAATAAAATATGTTTGCGAAACAACCAAACAAATTCAGGTTCCGGTATTTCAAAAAACACTTGCATTTTCCGAAAAGCATCACTTCGCCGACGAAATGGAATGCTTTCTAAGGGTGCGTCCACACCTGGTGAATGCGCAGCTCGCGAGCTGCGCGCGTGCATTTTTCTTCGTGCGCCGCACGCACGCTGCTCGTACGTAGTTCGCGAGGAACCTAAGCGCTATATACGATTATGGATCATCTGCATGCTCAATTGCTCACGGATCGGAACTGTAAGTACGAAAATTGATTACGTACAGATCACGCGCCGCTCGCAAGCCTGCATGAGTTGCACTAAAGAGACGCACCAAACCATTGCCGTAATTGCACACGCGTGCATTTGTGGCTTAATCGCCAGATGTAAACTCACATCCACATGTCAATTCTGAAACGTCTCGCACATTTATTTGAAACTAGACATCAGAGCAAAGAGTAATAAACTCAATAGTTTATAAAATCTGTTTCAAATTAAAAGTTTCAAATCAATTTTCTGGTCTGAATAGAAACGCACCCATAGCATTTCTAGGTATTTAAATTGAAAAGGTTTAATCAGAATTACTTTCTTTTTCTATACATTCGCTTTTTCAAAATTCGTCAAAAAGTACCTGTAAAAAAAAGTACTTAACCTAAACCCTTTTTGAATGTAGGGTCGAAACATTGATTGAATTTCGTTTCTTCTCAATTTCTGCTTAAAAAACTCGGTAAACTATTGACCTTACAAGTTTTCGTAAAATTTGCATACTCTATTTCATTGATTCTTTTTCAGATTGAAGCCAGTAAACGAGCAGACGCATCACCTGATGGTAAGCAATCGGCGCCGCCCAATATAAACACTCAAAACACCAGAGGTGTTACAAGTCCGGCCGGACTTTTTTTGAAGATTAGTAATTTAAGAATTGTAGGAGATTCGGAAATCGGGGAAGGGTAAAATAGGGTAGTTGCCAGAGAATGAAAATTAAAAATTTCCTTTAGTAAGATAATGAAAAAATATTAGACACGTATTTTTTTATTTTCTCTTATAAAGTTACAATACTTATATCAAATGGAGTTAAGTTTAGGAGTGGGAGGTCGTTACGTCACTAAATGCTACAAAATGTAGCATAGTAATTTTGCGAGAAAAGAAAAAATACTTACGTGTCTAATGTTTACAATTAATCTACCAGACGGACATTAAAATAAAATTTAGGCAACTACCCTATTAGGCCTCTGGTAACTCATATGACGAAGCACAAGACAAGCGTTGTTTCACTTCGTTTTTCTGTGAGGCCGTGGTATCACTCCGGTCGAGCCGGCCCATTCGTGGCGAAGCAAGGTCCTCCCACACTGTTTACGTGTACTTAACCTCAAGGAAAATAAAAGGTGGAAAATATTTTATGCTAACCTTTGAACATATTTTCTTTACAGATACTGAAAGGATCTTACAGTTATTACACACTAGTAGCGAAGAAAGAAGACTAAATATTAAATAAATAATTGCTTCTTCACATTTTATCAGAAATTTTTTTTTTATGCTTTCATGTTTGTAGATCTACAGTGCGTTATTTTAAGGATATAAGTATGAATAGACATTTATTTACTTATCTAGACGTCTATGCTTTTACAAATAATATTAATTGCAACTTGAAATGTTATTTTTTCCCCTTTTTTAGTTTGTTCTTCTTCCTTATAATAATAGTTTTATGTTGACTTTGAAGAACAGAAGTTTTGAACTTCTTTTGAACTTGTTTTCTTACATAAAACTTTCTGAATGTTGTTTTTCTAGTTTTACTTGTTTTAAACTTGTAACTGTTATGCATCGAGTCATAAAATATTCCCATTAGTAACATATTTCATTTCAGGTTTGATTACGATGCCTATGGCTTATGGGAAATTCGTGGTTGTTATGCTTTCAATTTTTTTTTAATATAAACCGACCAGCCAACGTATAGTAATGACTAATAACAGCTAAAAAGAACTTAATTGAACTTTTGAGTATCAATGTAAACAGCATTTAATTTTCCAAATACGACATAGTAAGATAGAAGCCCACGCACGTAAATAAAACACGTGGCGATACATTTTAACCGCCATATTGGTATTAAAACTGTTCACACGTGTCCACGTGACGTGTCCCGTCCAGTGGTACAGTGTGTTTGTTTTTCCAGTACGAATTGAATGTGGCTTTTATATTTACTTACATAACATATAAATATCATCATATCGCATTCCAATCGAATGTAAACTGAAATATAATAATAATGAATCTTTATTTCGGTTTTTTACACTCCATATTTGATTTGACTGCCTAAAAGGCTAAGTGGTTGCAAGTGCGACTACCGAGTAAGGTCTCGGGTTTGATTCTCGGATCATTCAAAGTACTACTGGGCGTTTTAAAAAAGTCTCAGTAGTAGCACGGAGTCTGAAGTTCAGGGATAAGAGTCGTAATGTTATGTTATTATACAAACCTTTTATTCTTGAAATTATTTTCTTGGAACTGTTCAATTATTTGCTAGTTCATTGATCTTCGACATCTGATTCAAAGGACCATTTTTGAGAGACTGCTTACGCTGTTGAAGTCACTAGTTATATTACGTTTCTTCAAAACGACCCACGTCTAATGTACGGGATGGCACTAGTATCGACGAGGAGGTTTAAAACTATTTGCAATGTAATATTTTCGCAGACCCGAATGAATACCTTCAATTAAAAAATTTTTTTTCCGAGTTTTTGTTTTCACCCATTTTATTCCGATATTTCTACACTATTGAGACCTATTAGAGAAAATCTTTTAGATTCCACACGTACAAAGCCATGGGCGAAAAGCTAGTATTTAAATAACTAACTTACAAAATTCCTCCTTAAAAATAAACTTCTAATCAAAGTGTTCAATAGTACCTTACATAAAATCTGAAAATAAATTCGAAGTAGGTTGACACAAAAGCCTCGAAACACATTTATAAAGATTTTTCTGAACTAAGCTCAGTACTAATTTTAGTAAAGTACTTCATTTTATTTTAAAGGCATTGGTAAGCTTTAATGCCTCAAGTGAAGGTAAGACTGGCCTACTGTTATTAGGGCAAATTTATGTTATCGTTTACGTTTATTTCTATATCATAATATCAATAACCGGTTACTGTTGACCAAAGGCTCTCGCACGGAGAAGGTTTGATCATTAATCACCACGCTTGCTCAATCCGGGCTGGTGATATTTCAATATATTAATAACAAACCCCTAATTTGTATAAGATACCTATTATAACCTACTATAACACTTCTCTCCATCACCCTATGGTTGGCTGGTAGAGAATGCCGTCCGGTATTAAGCCCATTATTATATAAACATTTGTACAAGAAGTGTTAAAATAAAAAATAAATAAAATAAACCCAGAAGTAGATTTTAGCAGTTGTTGTTAAAGTTATAGTGAGTGTAATTAAAATTTCTTACTTCTCGTTATCTAATAACTCTCGCGGACCAGAGAAGTTTTGTTTCACGTTGTTTAATATCTTCATGTTCAAACGTTGAGTTGTTAATCCCATGCCTCAGTACTTCGTTTGCTTTTTGGCACTCCTGCTCTGGCAAATCTTCGTAAATCCACGTGAAAAATTGCAAAACACAATATTTCCAGTCGGACGGGTACAGGATTATTTATCAAAGTGACTGAACATCTCTCTAGAGGTTGAAAAATTTGGGATAAATATTGTTTTTCCAAAAGCCGTGAATGTTGGCAAATTAAATCAGTTTGTTAGTAAAATTGCGAACTCGTTTTAATTTGTGTTACTGAATTTAGGATTTTTGGTTACCTAATAATTTCATCAGGCTAAATACATTTTTGTTTATTCTGTTGATAATAACAATGAATGATATTAGGTCGAGAATCTGAAACAGAGACAGCATCCTAATACTGCTTGGTTATTTCTTTCATTTGTTGTCTTATAGTATGTACGCATGCCGTTTTCATTTATACAATGAGTCCATTTCAAGCCTCGTACACGTCGGTGACGGAGACAGGTACCAGAACCTCTCGTAGCTCACAAACACATCGGTGGCTGGCATCTGTCCTGCCGATATGTACAGGTGTTTTCAACGTCAGTGGAAAGAAATGTTCATCGTTCAAGCTCGATGCAAACTGTTACCGCTGATGTGGCGACAATTCTAGAGGTGATGGGGGTGTGCCTCGTGCTCATCAACATTGAATTTCTTAATTCACTTTTCTTTTAAAAATATAATTGTTTTTTGTAATTTTTATGTGGCATGTGAATTCTGGAAAATGTTTCTCTTGTATCCAGTTTTTCTTAAAGTTCATTGAGGTTGACATTTCTAGGGTTTATGCATTAGAATATTATTGTACTTTTTTATTTATTCTCAAACGAATTACACTTTTAAATATTTTCTTCTAACATGTAAAACCATGCAGCTAGGCAGATACTACTGGTTTCGGTTGGACGTCAAGTTTCTGAAATCCAATGTTCACCACTCAACAAGCTGCTACCGCCCCACAGTTTAAGAATGAGTATGTGTCATGAAGATTTTGACTATTATCAAAATATTTCTTTAGTTGTCAATCTAGGGCACACACCAGCGCCTTTTTTTACACATGGGCAAAGAGGTAATTTTGGTTTTGATTAATGACTATTAGGAGCTAATCTATACTCACGAATCGCATCGTCCACAAAACTCCTCAGTCGTTCATTGCTCTAAGTACTTACTTCTTCAACCCTATCTTCCTCTACTCCGGCAACAGGAGTGATCGCCATAATCTGCTGTACCACATTTTGTGACACAGCTGGTGGTTGTACCCACAAATGTAGTGGGGCAGGGACGACATAGTTGCGCAGTGCTTCTAAGCGCCGCCGATCAACTGCAACCTCATTCAATCTACGATAGCGTTGTATGACCCGCGCCTGATTCAACAGTCGTTGGGCCAAGACTTTGACAGATGGTTCAAGCACCTCAAACACAGACAGCATTCTGTGAGGTTAATCCCTCCCTTTATAGCACAGTATTATGAGCAGACAGCATTCTCTCATAGTACGCAGTGAGGTTAGTCCCTCCCTCTAGCACAGTATTATGAGCAGACTAAGTCCGGAGTAGCGGAGACCTGTCCTGAGCCTAATAGGCCCTAGTTCCCAGTCTAGTCGGTGACCTTTTCCCAGCCAACACACAGGTGGTGGCGAGGTAGGTGGCATCATCATCATCAAAAGCCTATAAATAACTCCAAACTCCATTCTGATAGAACTACAAAATTTTTCAGTTATATTCAATAGTTCCATCAGTTGTTTCTTGTTTGGCGCAAACAACTTGAGGTCATCCATGTAAAGTAAGTGGGATATAACTAAAACCCTTCTCCGCAAAGGATAACTTAGCCCTGAATTCTCCAGTAGAGTACTTAGAGGATTCAAGGCCAAGCAGAACTATAGTGGGCTCAGGCTGTCACCCTGGAATATTCCTCGTACTATCCTTACATACTATATAAGGATAGTACGAGTAGTAGTATCTACATCCCGGATAGCAAAGCACGGTGCTCCACTGCCTCATGACTCCAAGAAGGCGCCTAAACTTGCATCTATTTTATACAACTCCAGCACCAGGAGCCATTATGTGGCACAGAATCATATGCTTTTTTATAGTCTATCCAGCATGTAGACAAATCTTTTCGGGACCGACGAACTTGTTGGCTAACAACCATATCAATAAGGAGTAGCTCCTTAGTTCCACGAGACCCCTCCCTACATCCATTTTAAGATACAGACATGATGGAATTTTTTTCAATATGTTTTGTTATTTTTGTCTTCAAAAAGGATGTAAGAAGTTTGTAGACCGTTGGTAAACATGTGATTGGTCTATAATTTTTGGGCTCAGTAGAACTATCTGATTTATGGAGCAGGTGGGTAACACTTGTTGTTAGAAATTGTGGTAACGACTCAGTTTCCAAAGCTGCCTGGAAGTGTAATGCTAAGCGAACGTGTAAACTCTTGAGCCATTTAATCCAGAAATTGTGCAGTCCGTCCGGCCCCGGTGATTTCCAATTCGGGACCGAACAGGCTTCACTAGCTACATCAGAGGAGGTGATTACTACCTCCTCCATCTTTGGTATAGTCTCATAACCTTCCTTAACATCAAACATGCAGTCACCTTCTGTGTGACTAACTGGTACCGACCAGATGTTGCGCCAAAATGTGTTAGTGGCATCATCATCCGGTCGCCGCCCCTCAGCCACATCTTGGTTAGATCGTTCCCAATCTCTGTACCCCCACCTCTGGTCTCTTTGGAACATGCGATTCTGAGTATAGCCCTCCACTCTTTTTTTGTACCGTCTAATACGGTTTGCCCATGCATAAACTTTCTGCTTCAGGAAGTCGATACGCTATATATAAACACGCGACAGATATTCATGAGGACTGGTTTCAGTCTTCACAAATGCACGTCTTATAAAGCGCATCACTCTAGCGCGAGTATTGCCCTCCCTGAAGCAGGATAATTTGCCAATAAGTACCCTGGCCTCACTGATACGACGCTCAATCCTACACTGCCAGGCAGGTACTGCTGATTTTGGTCGGACTGCTGCATCAAGATTTGGGAATCTGACGTTAGCTACTCGACAAGCAGCTACCGCCCACAGTACAAGATTGAGTGTGTGTATCATAGAGGTTTTCGCTACTCTCAAAATATTTTTTAAGTAGCGAATCCAAGGCGCTTACCAGCGTCCTATTTTTTCTACACATAAGCAAACGTGGTAATTTTGGTCTTAAATTACTAGGAGTAAGTCTGTACTCACGAATCGCATCCTCCAAAGCACTCCTCAGTCGTTCATTGCACTGAGTACTCACTTGTTTAACCCTGTCGTCCTCCAGTCCAACGATAGGAGTGGTTGGTGTCACACATTGTGACACTAGAGGTGTCTGTGCCACCAATTGTGGTGGTGCGGGGACAACATGATTGCGCAGTGCTTCTAGGCGTAGCCGATCAAGTGTAGCCTCATCCAATCTGCGATTGCGTTGGATGACCCGCACCTGATCCGACAGTCGTTGGGCCGAGACGTTGATAGATGGCTCAAGAACCTGAAATATAGACAGCATCCTTTTACGGTACGTAGTGAGGTTAGTCCCTCTCTCTGTAGCACCGTAGTACGAGCGCATGACGTTCTCATTTATGGTTTAAGACCATTTCATGCGCCGCACACAACCGCCGGTAGCGGGGACCCGTCCTCCCAAGCGCGTGGGTGGCTGGCCTCTCTCCAGCCGACGTACAGGTATCGGCGACGTCGGCGGGGAAAAGTAGTCGTCGCTCGAGCTCGACGCAACTGCTGTCACCGGTAATCCTGCGTGGCTGGGGTCCGGCGACGGCGAGGCGGAGCTGAGCGACGAGACTGGGGGTGGTGATTATTGTCTCTGTCATTGTCATTTTGATTCTTAATATTTTCTTCGTTTATGCAGTATTGTAAAATTATGGCGTAGGTAATGTATTATTGTAAAATAAAAAGGTTTTTCTATTATTTATTAATATTGGAAGAAACGAAAATAGAAAGGAATATGTATAAATTATTTATATTAAAGCCGAGTAAAATTTTCACAAGTCGACGTTTGTGGTGTTGCCAGGTTACTTTTACTTTAAGCTTACATATAATATCAAAGATATAAGGTTACATAAATACAAATTATTACCTTTACCTTTATAATGTAAAGCAGATTTTAAACGATTTACCCTTAACAGACTTAGCGTACCACCACCTTTTGTGGATTTATTCCATTTTCGAAGCTTTGTATTGTCTTTAGATAGCTTTCTCTAAAACGTTTGTATACACGGTTTTAAACTTGCTAAGTTTGAAAAACTAAAAAAGCCCGGGCCACAGTTATATCAAAACTTCCTCGACCCTTGAAACAAAAAGATGTTTTAATTAAGAAGGATTATTATTATTTCCATATATTTATTTAAAATTCTCTATAAATTACATTTTTAAATACTATTTACAAAATAAAAAAAATAATATTTAAAAATATAAAAAATAGGAGCCGACCAGTAGCGGGAGCATGGTCCAAGCTACCGGTGGTTAGGGCTCCAGAGACAGAAACCTCCTCACGATATGTGCCGTTTCTAGGAGAACTGCCTTCTGTATCAGGCCGTTGATCCATCCACCTAACGCCAGCCTCCTAAGATGGATGTCGAGGCTTTTATTTATTATAACATCATAACATCATCACGCCTTTTATCCCCGAAGGGGTAGGCAGAGGTGCACATTATGCCACTGTACAATGTAACACCCACTTTTCACTATTTATGTTATGAGTCCCATGTAATAGGGGGTGAGCCTATTGCCATATACCGGGCACAATTCCAGACTCCGTGCTACTACTGAGATTTTTTAAAAACCCAGTAATACTTTGCCCGACCCGGGGATCGAACCCGAGACCCCTTGCCCGGCAGTCGCACTTGCGACCACTCGGCCAACGAGGCAGTCTTTTATTTATTATTATTATAGATACGTACTTCAATATCAATCCCGGTTCTCATTTCAAAAGATATAATAGGAAATCACACAACGCTGGGCGGCCAGTCATTACCACGATTAAAAAAGTGTGTAACAATGAACAATAGCAGAAACATAAATACAAACCTACACCTACTTCCATTCACTGTGATCAGACCAGAGAGCTTAGTACAAGCTTGTTTTACGTTTAACGAGATGAAACGAGACCGTGTTCGGCGCTGATTGGTTGGTTCATTGGATCCGACCAATGGCAACGACGCGGCGCATGCGATTTCCACACAATCAATTCTTTCACTTACGTTTACTGGATACTAATACGTTTACTGGATCAGTACTCGAGTGTAATCTTTTATATGTTTCAATTAGGCGTAAACAATTCTCGTCCGCGCAGTCCGCGACAAGACGCACTTAGCCTTCAGTAAACAGAAAAGATGCGGGCGGGATGAGGGAGGTGTATCGTGTGGGCAGTACGCGCGCCGCCTGTGCGCTGTACGGAGAACTGCGTGCGGGCGGTGAAGAAGCGGTGCACGAACAAAAATATACGCGCGTATTCGCGGACCATTCCCCAGATGTGGACGCACCCTTACATTCATGGAGAACCGTAAAATGTACGCGATCTGGTGGGTGGTCGCGATCAGGCCAACTTTGGTAAGGTGGACGCGAAAAGCAAGCTTACCCTAATACTCGACCGCAAAACCAGATTTGTTGTGTAATAATGTAATAATAATAAATAATCTAGGGGCTTTGTTAATTTAAATGCCAAAAGTTCTTGAATATACTTTTTCTTTTTATCGTTTTGTTTGAAGTAGTTGCCTTTGGCGTTTTTGTAATTGAACAAAGTATTTTTTTGGAAATGTCATGATTTTTGTATACTGTTATGTTAACGACCTAGGTGCGTGGGAGTTTATTTAAATTATTGTATTACTTACATTATAAACGCCTACAGAATATCAAGTTACAATAAAAACATGGCCGCATTAATACATTATAAACGCCTACAGAATATCAAGTTACAATAAAAAAGTGTAATTATAACGTAGTCATGGTATTATTATATATTATATGGGTATGACATAGATAACAATTAGTCAAATTCAATACTTTTATAGAAATTTCAAAAACGATACTCTTATATAAATTTTGTATGAAATACCAACTTATGACGTCAACAGATTTTTCTGTCAAATAGCACGGTTATGTCTTTAAAAAAATCTAGAAAAAATAAAAAATAAAGTATATTATCGTCAAATCGAATGAGAGTAGATTTTTTGTATATTTTGTTGCATGGAAAAGTCAAAATAATTTATTTTTGACCCAGGAAACTAAACAAATATGAATTTCTTGCATCTGTACTACTGTACTTAACCCCTTGAGCGTCCTTATAAGCACGCGGTGGCTCATAAGAATAAATGCTCCAAATGTCACATGGGTCATAAAGAACGCGGACGCTCGACGGGTTAACGAATCTATCGTTACAAATATAAATCTACATAACTTATGAACATTCAACGCTTTGTCTAAAACTGGGTTCTATATCAAAATTGGATTGAAATCCATAGAGCTGCACTAATCTAACGCTGGAAATAAGCGGATTTGTAGTATTCAGACCGCGATCGTACGTGCCGAAGAATGAACACGTTACTCTGATTAAGCTTTTACTGGTTCGCGTGAATTTTCAAATCGTTCAACAATCCTCTTTCGGAACTCTATGGCCAGTTTGAGTTTTAAATCCTGTTTGAACTAGTTTAATTAGGTATTTGCTTAGTGTCTAACTTTATTTTGTTCTTTATTCGGCTATATGTGTTCTATTTTGTTTTTTTTTTATGGATATTGATAGGTTGTATGTAACTACACGTTGGTTATTGAATTTTTTTGTGTTTATTTATTTGTTTTGTTATGTGTATTTTATGGTGAAAATTGGTATATGTTTATTGTTGTCTGATTGGTGACTTGCGGAGCAAGTCACTTAAGGGGCCAGTAGAATACCAGCGCGAGGCCCTGTCTTGCACATGCAATGCAATGAAATGAGACTTGACACATTAGTAGATATTAGTAAACTTATGTGTAAAATCTGTATATATCACCTGTTTTTAGCGTGTGAAATAAAGTTTTTCTTTCTTTCTTTATATTTCTGGATATTTGCACGACGTTTTGATGGCACGCAATCGGCGGCCGCCGCCTGCCGAAACACTAGAGGCGTTGCAAGTCCGTTACCGGCCTTTTAGGGATTAGGAATTTGAGGATTGTTGGGGATTGTGGAGTGTTATTGGGCCACCGGTAACATCACTTACCTAACGAAACACAACGCAACCGTTGTTCGATTCCGGTCGAGCCGGCCCATTCGTGCCGAAGCATGACTTTCCCACTCTCTACTAACAAATGCTATAAAAAATTAACAAAATCTCTCCTCTACGTAAGAATTCTTACTATTTTCATAAGTATTCTGTTTTCAGCTTATGAAATTAATTAATTACGTACTCAAGCGATAACAGAACAAAATTGAGATCAGAAAGTTCCTAACGATGTTTGATCCTTAATTGAAACTAGAAATTAATGTTCTTTGACAGTTCTAAGCAAATTTCCAAGTCGGCTGTCATGATGGTAAATGACCGTCCGCCCTTCCTTCCTGTTTAATACAAAATGTCAAAAGTAATTTGGACATAATTCCAAATATTAAGAAACTCAAAATATGAATATATTTGTTGGCAATATATTTTTTTTGGAATAAAAGATAACATTATCATATTATATTTTTTACATAGACCATATTTTAGGTACAATACTATATTCCTCACAATGTTTTCCTTCATCGTTTGTCAGTGATGTCTAAATAATCTTAGAAAGTACATATAAATCGGAAAAAGTCATATTGGTACTTGCCGTTGGTAGGTTTCGAACCCGCATTCTCATGCATGAGAAGCCAGCGTCTTGAACCTTCGGACCACCATGACAATGTGTGATGGCCGCGTGTTACTATTCGGACGTTAGGATCAAAATGTTGAATGACAAAGTTCCAAACATACTCACATTCTGCATTTCAATATCATCAAAACGACATTCAATGAGACCAACAAACTTGTACCCAACTCAAGTGACAATAGGGTATCAATTTGCTGCAGAAATATCTTACACAAGCTTCGCAATGACGAGCGAGAATAGTTCCTAAACTCAATTTGTGAAACTTGAAACTCAAACGGATCTTTGTTAAATAAAAACTCTATAGAAAAAAGTTTTTATATAGAACTAGCTGTTGCCCGCGGCTTTGTCCGCGTAGAATATAAATTTTAGGAAATAACCGGTTTTTGTTTCAATTTTTCAATTTTACATCAGCTACCTGCCAAAAAGTCTTTCAATCCAACCATTCCAGAGATAGGGGACAAACGAGGAAGCCACCTGATAGCATATGACAGGCCTACTTAATGCATACCCGCCACACCAGAAGAGTGTGGGAGTAAGAGTGGGAGAGCCATGCTTTGGCACGAATGGGCCGGCTCGACCGGAGTGATACCACGGCCTCACAGAAAACCTCACAGTTGTGTTTCGTCGTGTGAGTGAGGTTACCCTAGTCTCCGTCTCCCGAATCTCCGAATCCTCCACAATCCTCAAATTCCCAATTCCCAAAAGGCCGGTAACGCACTTGTAACGCCTTGGTGTTTCGAGTGTCTAATGGCGGCGCCGATTGCTTACCATCAGGTGATCCGTCAGCTCGTTTACCGGCTTATGTTATAAAAAAAGGAGTCAACGCTTGCCTCGTGTTCATTTGCTAGTTTGCTATAAGGCCGTGGATCACTCGATCACTGGTCGAATCGACCCAATGTTCTTGAACATGCCTCTCCTGCTTTCAAATACAGCAACAGGTTATCTAATTGGTACCTATCGGTGCAAGTATTAATTTCATTCTTTTTTAAACAATCATTAAAAACAAATAAATCACTTTTAAAACAAACTCAGTTACACGACATACAATTGGTATAAAGCTATGATACGAAATTTCGGCTTCGTATTTTATGTGAGTGTGGTGACGTGAGCGAGTACATCTGTAAGTTTTAATGAATACCCCTACGGACCTGTGGTCAAGACTTGTTTGATATGGTTTTCAGAGTTGGAATTCGTTAACCCTTGTATGTTTACGAGTAAAAATCTGACTTCATTTTGTCGAGTTTGGTCCGAACAGATTTATTTTAAATACACCTTGGTGAATTATTTTTTGTATTAAAATAAATATTATTATACTTACGTAAAGCTACAGGTTAGTATTCTCTGAGAGAGGGTTGTCTGTCGATAGAAAGACCATTTTAATAACAATGTTAGTACGTTTTTTTATATAATATTATATACCTTTACTTAGGTGTAAGGTACCGAAAATTAAAGGAAAGGTGTATTTGGCCTTTGATTGAGATCAATAAGTTGGTCTTCACGAGGGTTAATTTTCATGAAATTATATCTTCAGAATTTCGGGCTGAAGCCTTATTTTCTTTATTAAATTTATTACCCATACTTCGACTTGTTTATTCTTCACACACACAAAGAGTTAAACCTTATATTTTATCTACGTCGTCAAATATTCAATTGTTCTTTTTACAAAAACTGACTGATGAAAATTGCACTTTAGGATCTGAATGTTAAGACTCTTTTTTCATATGCATATTTTTGTACGTGATGAAACCTTATGAGAAAATAATAGATCGCCACAATGACGTGCATTCTCATAACGTACTTTTTACATATCTTCACGCATTTTGTTCCTCAAATTGGTGCGCAGTGAGGCGTAGAATCTAGAGGTATATCCAGTTCTATACATTATTTTTAATACTACGTCAGACTCTAAGGCTAGACTTTGAGTAAATGTCTAGTCTGGACAATGTCATTCACCCCTGATTTCACTGACGTTAAAGGGATTCAAGCCTATGTGCTCAAAGTTTTTAGTGGCTTAAAGTTTTATATTAATCCGTTCAGCATCATAAATCTACGTTTTATACGACAATAGTTAAGCTACCATTAAGTTTTTAGTTCATTATTAACCAAAATATATTGAGGTCACGCATTATTATATATTAAAAGTACGTATTATAATAATATCTTCCAACTGCGCAATAAAGTCGTCTATCGCCATACCGACCACAATTTCATTTTAGTAATTTAATTTATTAAACAATTTAATGTAAATTTTTCCCACTTTTTCATAGTTATTTGTCGGTAGAAGAAACAGTATTTCTATCTCTTTAAGGAAACTAACGGTGTGGATACTCGAAGAAAATCTTTTTTCGACGAGGGACAATTAAGGAAATGGACGCCTAATTATACCATATACATTACTTCACTTATCTGCTGACATTCGATATTTTCTCAGCTGTTACATACAATTAGGCTAGTTAAACGCACTATTCGTTGTAATTAAAGATATTAAGTAGTTTTGGAAAACGACTAATTTAGTTGTTTCTTTGACAACAAAACGAGATGTTTCGGGTTTTTGTGATAGAAAAACTGCCGAAATAGTTTTGATACGCTTTAAAAAATTAAATTCAGATTATTATCCGAAATCATTGTACTGCACGTGAAAAAATTATAAAAAGTGAGTATTCAAATTGTTTAGTTATTCATTTCCATTTATTAACGGAATTAATCTGTATAAATAAAACTGAATTTCCATTAATTGGTCTGGTTAAAACTCAAGAACGGCTGACACGATTAATGGCTAATTTTGGTCTTGAACATGTTTGTGGAAGTCTAAGGGGCAGGTTTATAAGGTGAGAAATTAGTCGGGTAAGAAAAATGAGTCCAAGTCAAGTCAAGTTTCCAAGATCAGTTAGTTAAATATAAATTTACGCATGTAATGCCTCAAGTGTTACAGGCGTACATAGGCCACCGTAACCGCTTACCATCAGGTGGGCCGTGTGCTTTTTTGCAACCGTCGTGGCATATATAAAAAAAAAAATAGAATAACACTATGTAACTGTCCAATTGAACCAAAATCCGTTGTTATTTTCATAACACAAACATCACATCAACGTTCCTATTTCCCTTTACCTAAATTTTGCTTTTCACTATCTATATTACACTATCATAACAGTATGACGCCATTCAATAGTATTGTGACAGGATTCTATTAAAAGCCTACAGCTATATCAGTAACATCAAGAGGATAGAAGTACGCTTTTAGCTATGAACGCTTTCCTATGTTGTTCTTGCTCTTTAGTATACTATTCGGGCTTGAATGGTAATGATAAAGAGAACCGCATTAGTGTAATACTATATTAATGCATTTTGTTACTTCGCTTGGATCTTGCCTTATATCTTAAAATTACCCTATAATAATTATACTGCATATTATGTCAATACTAGCTACTCCCGCGCGATTTAATCCGATCTGCTTGGCTCTTGATGGACATAGCGTGATGTTTTATAAGTTATAGCCTTCCTCAATATATGTACTATCCAACACAAAAACAATTATTCATATCTGACGAGGACTTCCGGGGATAAACGCGTTCAAACATACAAACACACAAACAATTTTGTCAGCTTTATCAAATAAATAAAATTGAGTCTGTTTGTAATATTGAAATAACCGCTCTTTGCTACATGCATATGAATATACATATGATACGTTTACCAATAACCCTTTTTTACAATCCGTTTGTACTGGCTAATCTCTGAAATTGTTGGGCCGATTTTGCCGGGACTTTTATTGGCAGGTACCTAATGTAAGTGCGAAAGCGTAATATAGGCTACTATTATTTTACAAAAACGTTGACTAGGGTTCTGCTAGTAATACTGTAATAGTATATAAGATTACATTATCATCATCTGCATGGAAATATTTGATTAAATAAAATAGTAAATAGGACCAATAAAATACCGTTAACCTTTGACGTCAAATTATCTGTAAAACAGCTCGACCCTTAACACAGGGTGGATTTCTTTCTTTGTGTTTTCTCTCAAGAAAATGCCAATTTCGTTCGAAATTTATCCTTAGTTTTCCACCTAAATAAATATTTGGCCTCAAAAGTCTTTTGGGCCAATGATCTGCCAATATTCTCTTGAAGGCAGCTTACTTAGTTCATTAACTCCTATTATATCTCTTTCGTCTCTATCATTGCTCTTAGACCCAGATTCAATTGTAACCAATTTCTAAGAGCTCTGCATAGTAACTAATTGGATTGACTGGCAGTTTCTCGAGGGGTGAATTGATTCAATTACACTCATTTGCGCAAAGTAAATCTCAGTGTGAAATTCCAAAATGAAATTCGTATCAATTCACATTATTAAATGGAAATATTACATTATTGGGCGTTGTTTAAAGTTAAACATCGCAGTTTTATGTTTATTTTTTCTAATGATAATGGAGGGAGTGAAAAGAAAGAATAGAAGAATGATATTGATGTAAAGGGAGGAATTGTCAAAAATGCTGTTTTGGAAAATGAAACCGTTTACCTTCCACCAGTAAAACTGTAAAGACGCAGTAGCGATTCGTACAAATAAAATGTCGATTGCACATAAAACTGATGGACGCCCATTAAATCTGTCGATACACATAAAATCGGTCGTAAGCAGATGAAATAGCGATCATCCCTAAAATTGGCCGTTAATCCCGGACAGGATCGTTACTGTAATGGCTGGCCTTTTAATTACATAATTGTTATTTTTTGTTTTACGATAGCCTTAAACAGTTGCTTTGCTCAGCAATGAACGTCGAATGGAAAATACTGAAGAAAATCCTGGACTTAATACTAAACTTTCTAGTTAAAAAAGCAGTGTCATTTATTCTTTTATATAACTTGTGGATTGAATTCCAAACTTCTTGCTCTGCAATTGTACCATCAGTACAGCTATTTACTATACAGATTAGATAATAAAGACTAATTCAATACAAAGATATTAACAATTTTTTTCATTTGATGGGCTGACGTTTGCCCAATATCTCGTCTCGTCGTAAGTGATGATGCAGTCTAAGATGGTGCACGTCTGCCCATAAGCAACCTATTCACTTGGGCCTTGAAGACATCCAGGTTACTCTACAGGAAATACAGAATTTGGCAAAGAATTCTACTCCTTAGCAGTACCTTATGCCCAGCAGACAAACTTTATGCGAAGCGCTTCGTGCGTGGGTGTCGGATATCTACCATGAATCGGTGACACTTTGCCGATTGTCTACAGAAGCTGCTCTGAGACATACTTTATTTTCTTATCTGCATAGTAAATAGATGTGCTGATTGTACATGTAAGCACTTAATTATCGACACACTACTCTATAACGTTAATATGGATGTTACAGAGTTACTCACGTACCAATCACCCATTCAGAGACAGCGCATCTCCCAGATTTCCATTACGATAGCTCAACCTGAAATAAGGAGTTATAACCTGTAAACGTGCCAAGTAAAGCCACATTCCATTACTCAGATGTAATCAGTTCGGTTCGAAGATGTATTAGGACATTATTTAAGGTAGCTGACTATGTGGAGTTAATAAGATTCTTTGTCAGCTGTTGAATTTGAGATTTATTTAATTGATAATTGCGACCCGATCTTTGCAAGGCCTTTACTCTGCTTATTCATGCAAAATCTTTGTGATTTTGTTGAGTAAACGCTTGACGCATGCTTACTTTGATGTTATTTTTCATTGATCTCTATGAATATAAACTCAGTTCACAGTCAAACCATTGCAACGGTTTTGTGGGGCTTAGATTATAAGATAAGTACTTTTTTGTGGATTAAAGATAAATAAATAAATGTAAAAATGCAGACGTTTTTGATATACTAATGGCTATTATTAACTCTTTCTAATTTAGTTTGACTTTGAATAAATTCGGTTCAATATAAGTGCAGGACAATTACCATTTGATAAGATCTCATGACGTGGTTCTGAAGTAAAAAAATTGCTTTAAAACGTCTGTCTTAAATTAACAGCTGACCTTTAAATTCGTGAGGCCGCAATTTCCTGGTTCTACCGATGGATTTTCACTCAAAAATCAGCAAAGTCGGTTAAGTGGTCCTCGAGTGATGCCCCTGATAAAATCGATTACCGAATTAGCTGGCGAGGTTGCATTGACGTGTAGATATTGGGATACTGGTCATGATAAGGGGCGTTTTAAATCAGCAGCGTTGTATCTCTCAGATTTTGTAGGAGTTCCGGGTGGGTGGATTATATTTATATACCAAAAGCTTCACAAGCTTAAGATTCTCAATAAACCTATAAGAGTTTTGAATGATTTTATTTATTTTCACTTGAGAATATGATTTTTGAATGCTTTTACTAGTTAAGAGCGTAAGATCTAAAGATCAACTCCCAGGTTGTTATATAATTGGATATTATTTTATATTCTTTTATTTTCCTTCTTTTATTAAAATTTGCCGCACACTAGGATTTTGTGTGTCTTGTCCTGTCCTATGTCGTAGGTGTGTTCATAAAGATACAAGTTCATATACACTCTTCATGTTTAATTCCAATTGGAAATTTTCGTTAAGTGGTTTCTGGTTTGATTTCAAAGTTATTGGGTTCCTGAAAGTAATTATGTATCTGAAATTTCGGCTAGTATTTGGCCAAAAACCACCTAACAACTATGTAACAATAATAATGACTAATTTTCGTATATGGTTTCTCCCCTCTTTCTGTATGGTATCGTGTGTAGACGCATTTAATTGACGCATACTTGTTTATACCAGATAAATTGAGGGTAAAGCTTTAATATTTGCTCTAAAATTTCTAACTAGCCCGTTTGTACCTACACACCCTTAATATTCTGTTGTCTAAAATATGACCCGGGGTATTGTTTCAACCCTTTCAATTTAATCTAAATTATATCATTACTCTTATCAATTTATGCTAGTCATTATTTCTCTTTACATTAAAATCTGTGGTTTGCATACCAAATGTGGTTATGATTCAATGAAATTGATATAGAGGTACACAGTTTTTTATACGGAATAAGAGGACAAGCCCCGAGGTTTAAGACGCCCACTTCTCATGCATGAGGGTGCGGGTTCGAAACCTACCAACGGCAAGTACCAATGTGACTTTTTCCGAGTTATATGTACTTTCTGAGATTATTTAGACACCACTGACAAACGGTGAAGGAAAAACATCGTGAGGAAACCTGGACTTATAATTTCTAATTATAAGTTTGAAATCGCCAACCCGCATTGAGCAAGCGTGGTTATTAATGCTCTAACCTTCTCCGTGTGAGAAGAGGCTTTGCTCAGCAGTGGGCATTTATAGGCTGTTGATGATGATGATGAAGAGGACAAGCAGGTGGATCACCTCATGGTAAGCGATCAGCGCCGCCCATAGACAGGGACATCCTATTACATTCACCATTGTTTAGAGCGTTGTGGTGTATATTCAATTTATAATCGAAATAAATTAAATTGTTGTGAAAAAAAAACAACTCGTATACATGTACTCGTGTGATATTTTAATTGTCTACCAAAGAAATAAAGATACATATTTTCTTTTTGAATATTAGTGTACTGTGTGAATTAACTAAAGAGTATTAATGCCTAAATATAAAAGGAACGTAAAGAAAAAGTTTATTACTCCATTTCAAATTAATTAATGGACCCGTTATTAATTATCTCGTTAATATAGAAGAAGAAAGAAAGAAAAATCATTTATTTGGCAATTACACGCACAGAAAACAAAGAATATAAAAAAATAAAAATACATCTACAGAATACATACAATACATACAGAATTTTGAATAAACAATAAAAAAAAAATCTAATAAACAAAATAATAATATTAATTTTAATTTGCGCGTGCTAATGCCAAAAGGGCCTCCACCTCAGCAAAAAGTTGGACGTTTGTGCCCAACGCTGGTTTTCAGGTGGCACCCTGCAGTGACTCACGGACGGCAGTACCGCCCCTCAATGAAGACAAAAAATAAACATGCAGTTGTATAAATAATATAAATTTAGCTGAATATGTGTGTGTGTGTGTGTGAAAAATTGAGAATAGAATAACATATATAACCGATAGTACATGTATATGCATACAAACAAAATGTAAAAAAGCAATTATAAGAGTTAGTCTCTTTTGACGTTTACTCTTTTTTTTTTTAATTAATTGGGGGTTATTTCACATTTTTTATTGTCAAACAAAGACAGTTTTAGTGACAACTCTGCTGAGCTCTGATTCATTCCGACGCGTACCCACAAAGAAACAGCCGCCGGCCACAGGACACCAAACTCCAGCATAGTTTACGAGTGGCGAAATGATCACAATTAAAACACTCAACTTAATTACGATATAGAGGTTCAATAGTTTATTACTTGGCAAAGTTCAACGACATCTGTGGTGAATGCATCTTAGATTACTACAATTGTGTCCTCAAAAAACTAAGTGAAGCAGACAGAAGGTCGGCTTGCGAGGGATTTGGAGAAGCAACACAAACACCACTGTGATTTCACTTTTTATTCACTTCCTTTAGATACTTTTTCCCGCTAGGGGCGCCGGTTGTACTCGTCAACGTCAGGTTTGACAAGCAACCTAACCAAATTGATGTAACGAAACCATAGCGCGATCTATCTCGATATTAACACCCTCTATCGAGCGACGTGACAACTCTGACTATTAATAATTTTATTATAATTAAATGTTGATCGCGCTATGATCCCGTTACCGCTCCGAACACTAGGCCTTTCTTGAAGGTTTCCCCTGGATAAAAAGGTATCTGTAATATGCCATAGCGCAAAACAGATAATTTTCTTTAACTATTGGTGTTTAATTAAACCTTCAAGTTCAATGTATTCATTGAACTTTGCTATTGCTTTGATTCGCTATCTCTCTCCAACTATAAGATAGTGTCGTATGTACACACTGCAAAACTAATTACTCCAGGATTTCTATTTACCCACAAACAGATGAAACGGTTCCGTAACTCTAAGACCCAAGATTTATTCTGTGTCAGTGTATATATTAAACAGGTTTAATGTTTATTTTTATTATATTTGGATCATACGATAATATAAGTTTTTAATTTATTCGGTTGAATGGGAGTGACTTTAGTAAAAGTGACTTATAAAAATCTAAGGTCTGGAAACATTCTCCATTTTTAAAGGAAGCGATTGAAGATATTGGCTTTTTTATCCCCACACTAGGGTTTTCTCCTGTGTCGTGGGTGCGTTTACAAATATACAAGTCCACATACACAAGACAACCAGACCCGGAACAACATTCTGTAGATCACATAAAGAGTTGTTCCGTGCGGAATTCAAACCCAAGACACGTTGCATGCCAGCCAATTACCCAGCCACTGCGCCAACCATGCAGTCTTTTCGGAGGATCGTGTAGTTTTTTCAGTCAGTTTTGAAGAGTATTATAATAAGTAGATATGTTGAAAATAAGAGGTCCTTACATAACATAACATCACGCCTTTTTATCCCCGAAAGGGTAGGCAGAGGTGCACACAGAAGTAACACCCACTTTTCTCTATTTTTTTATGAGTCCCATGTAATAAGGGGGTGAGCCTAGCCATATACCGGGCACATTTCCAGACTTCGTGCTACTACTGAGATTAAAAAAAAGAGGTCCTTGATAATGGATTGTACATAGCAAGTGCCTTTATAAATTATAAAGATCCCTGAAGTTGTCGTATAATTATAATTCTATGAAACTAAATACCCATCTCATTGCAAAACAATACAAGTAGTTAGAAACAGAAATACGAGATTACTAGATATATTATTCGCCAATTATAACTAAGATATTCACATTCAAAGCATTTACAACGTTATAACCCCGTGTAATAAGGTTTGAAGTTCTGCGAAAGGTGGTTGATTTAAGAGCCATCCTTTAGGAGATATTTAGGACTAAGGCACTCGTTAGACAAATGAAAGCAATTCAATCCAGACTCGTATAGTCTTTAGCTGAATTGTATTAGCGTCTTATAAATTACACGTTTCTAAGTCGTTTATATGTCTCGTTTTATTGTAATATGTACAATGCTTCATTATTATCATAGAATTAACAATGGTTTTTATTTCCACAAGGGTTCAAAACTATTCAATAAGCAATAAATACCAACATAAATAATGAAACACGCGTGGCGACTTCATTTTGAAAGTTACACAGACAGGTAAACAGAATATGCAGCTGATATTATTGATGGTTAGTAACTATTACATTGATACCAAAATAAGCTGAGATTTTACCAATACATACATAACCTCATGCCTGTCTCCAATGGGAGTAGGCAGAGAACAGAAGGTAACATCGTATTTTGCTGTATATTGTATAATTATTATATAAAGAGTTTCTAAATTCAATGTCAAATCAGTCACAGTAAGTCTACTGCAGGACATTTTTTATATTAGAGGTAGATAGGTTGACTTTTGACATACTAGATGGTCGACCATCTCACCTAATGGTAAGCCAATATAAAACTCCTCCAAAGACTTTCATATCAGTCGACCAGTTAAAAACAACCTGCATACTTTTTAACTTCAAATAAAACAACAATCATAATTCTCACTCATTATATTTGCTATAATTTTTAAGAAACATTTACTTTCTCATTTAACCATCTACAATTATAAATATACCATTCTAAGATCACAAAATAGTTATAAGTAAGAAATTATTTACAATAAATAAACAATTAAGTACATATATTTACACTAGTCTCATCACTTGTAATAAATAAAATGCCTTTAGTCATGTTCTTTAAAATAATGTTGTAAACTACACATTGAGCAATTACGAAAATTTCTAATTAAAATCATTTGCATCAACTAAAAATTAGGAGTCACTCACGTTAATATACTGAGATACAATTGAATCATTTTGTGTATAGCTTGAGTAAGTTGCACGACATCGCCATGACCGCGCACGCTGCTCATCAGTAAGAGTCCCTCTGTAACTCGAAACTAGTACGAGCTTTACTCAGTATATTCACGTGAGTAACTTGTAATTTTTTGTTATTTCAGTATGTCTCATGATACGAAATAATTTAAATTGATAAGTCGATATAGAGAGTCTAGATAAAAAGAATAATTGATTTCGACTTTTTTATTACAATCGAACCACATTAATAACTATAACGTCGTTGGAAAACAATAATAATTATTTGCCATAAAATTAATCTTCTAAATGTCGTGGTGGCTTGGAGGCTTAAGCCTTGAGAAGCGTCTCATGCATGAGGTTGCGCGGTCGATACCTACCAAAGGCAATACCAATATGACTTTTTCCGAGTTATATATATTTTTTTGCTAAGATTGACTTTACTTTCTAAGATATAAGAAGACACCACTGACAAACTGTGAAGAAAGGGCTTATAATTTCTAATTAAAAGTTTGAAATCGCCAACCCGCAATGAGCAAGCGTGGCGATTAATGCCCAAACCTTTCCCTCGTCAGAAGAGGCTTTTGGTCAGTAGTGGCCACTTATAGGCTGTCGTTGTGAATCCTCAAAATAATTATATTATGCATATAGTTTAGAAACATGCGTCAATTTGAACTAAACATATCAAATTCAATAAACAAACAAGATACTAAATTAAATGTGTACTCAAACTCATATATTATGCCCACTGTAAACACAATATTAATGTATTCCATTATATTTCTGAAATCGTATTAATTAGGGCAACGAGCTAAACATATGCGAACACGGGAAACAGAATATGTTGTTTAATCAAACCTGATATAATATCAGATTGTTCACAAATGTTTTTGGAGTCTATTGATAGTAAAATTACATGTTTCTGGTTTGAAACTTTTGAAATAAGGTTTTATTTCAACTATTAGCTTGTGGCAGCCGATTAGTCTGCTCTGCTTTCCGTGGGATGAAAATGTGGCTTATATGTTATTACAAACTATAATTTACATCTGTTCCAAATGTCATCTCGATCCCTTCAGCCGTTCTGACGTGAAGACGTAACAAACAAACATACAAAGTTTCGCAGTTACATTATTATAGTAGGAAGTAGGATATAATTATCCTCTATTTTTCATTTTGATGATAGGAAGAATACAAGTCCTTAAATAGACAACTTGCTCAATGTGTAATCTTGAAATTTTAATAGTATTCAATGCTGAAATATTTTCGCAATAACAAAATTCCATGGCAGGATAGACATTTAAGCTCGTCATCGGGAATGTAAGTAAAGTAAGTACGCTACTAAGCTAAAGTACATTTATAGCAAAAAGAAGCAGGAGCGACTTACTGCGCTCCTGCACTAGTCACAATTTTTTGACACAGCACTAGAAATCGATGGTTACTCCTGCCTTAAGTATTAAAACACCAAGTAACCTATTTATTATGGAAATTAGACACGTACATCTTTTGTTTTATAACCATTGCTTTATTTGTAACATTATCTACAAAAATATACCTCAAATAGTTAAAAATAACCACAAATAAACACTGAGTTATTATTCAATTACATGTTTATGTAAATGTTACCAATTAAGCAATGTAACTTTTGTTACAATAAACATTACTTCAATTTTCTTTATGTCTCTCATAAATTATTTGAAATGTTACAATTAGCGTATGTTTATTTATGTCACATAACCCATTTGTTATATTTATTGGTTATCATGGAAAATGAAACTAAATTAAATCATGTAATAAGTAACTTTCATTTCTTTCACTAAAAGGAAAAGAAGGTTTATGTAAGTCTAAACGATCTCTTGAAATGGCCTAATAAATTGAGACAAATGGCTTCGGGAACACAGCCCATTAGGGGCTGAGTTGCTTTAGCATTAATTAATGTATTCCTATATTCACTAAATGTACATACACATAATACTTGAACGAGCAAGTGAGAGCAAATACAACATCCACTTAGATGATGGAAATAGTGTGATAGAGAAGCAAAATGAAGTTTTCGCACAAATGTTTTGCGGAAATATATTCATTAAAGTTCATTCTAAATTCACAGAGAGTCTATACAATTGAATCGTTTGGTGTATCAGCTTTAGACAGTAATGGGACACTGCTGTAATCCTTTAACCGCTCCGCTCCTTTCTTGGTGCCATTATCAAATGAGCTCGCTGTGGGTAATTTGGAAATCCAATTGTTATTACCTATTTTGTTCGTCTTGTGGTTCCCGACTGAGTTCTGGTTCTGTAGGTCTTTCAACTTCACTCTCGGTTGACTGGAGTGAACAGAGTTATGGTTCAACGAATTGACGTTTAGTGATATGGAGTTTGAGACACTTTGTTTGTCCGCATCGTCTCCATTATCTGTGACGCCATTGGAAACTGGTTCTGTAGGGTCAGAATGCTGTCGTTGAATACTCAGGTTTTGTAACAATGGTTGGACTTCTTTCTCTAATTTGCTCGTGTCTGTTCTTTGAATAAATATTCCTGATCCACGCCTACTTGAGGATCGGGAGCTTTGTTCTAATCGTTGTCTAAATGGTGTCAGGTGTGACAGCGATCCACTGTCTGTTGAAAGTGTCTGGGTTTTGACTAATGATGGTTTGTCTTTTGGTGCGTTTGGATCTACCTTTTCACCTAACAACCAATATGTGACTAGAATTCCTTTACCCTGAAACAAACATTCAGTTGGTCCATAAAATTGATAACAATGGGGACATTTAAAATTAAATAAAACATCATTGAGCTTATCTATGTAGTTTAATGTAGTTTTTTAGAGAAACCAATTGGTAATATTGCCTGGAGTAGCTTAATTTATTTCTAAATGTTTGTTAGAGAACCAATGACTAAGACGGTTAAAATCAATAACAATATACTGGCTAACAGGTTATTGACAGTCTGTCCGAACCTTTCAATTAACTTTTGATCAAATTGATTGCATTTTCGCAATACAGGTCCAATTATTTTTTCCAAGTGATCGCAGCTCGAATAAGTGGTCGTAAATGAAAATTATCAGGCTTTAAATTTAAAGTTATCACAGACAGCGTAGACATTTTTTAACAAGGAAAGTCAAAATTGAAATTGTTATTTCATAATAATATTTTTACTATTATAACCATGTTCTTAAAATATTACCTTCATAGCGACTTCTCCTCGGCACTCCAAATTGAAGGTTCCAAAGGGGTCAAGCAGTGCTTTCGTGACCGGAGATACGTGGATTTTGAGAGCTTCTCCGTTCGACTCCATTCTGGAAGCTGTGTTGACTGTGTCACCGAAGAGACAGTATCGAGGCATCTTAAGCCCGACAACACCAGCTACACAAGGACCTGTTGGGTAGAAAAAAAAATTGTAAGCGCAAAATACAAAAATAATTATAGGTCCGATATGTTCCTATTTACATTTGGTACACATTACGATTTTTGTTATATTAATACCTATTTATATACAAAATTTAAAAAAATACTAGGTACCTGTTCACCTCATGTTTACGTTTCAAAGTTATTAGTTTTATTTACCTTTTATAAATTATTAAAGCGAAAAACATTTTCTAAGTAAAAGTTTAATTAGCAAAAGTTTGATATAAAGGGCATTCTTCATTATCATATCTAAATAACAAGCTCTCACATTTACATGATGGCGGAGTAATTAGGATGCCCAAAAAAATAAAATATCCGTAGCCACAAAGGATAGCTCATATTTTATTTACATTTCGAGTGCGTTCCGCCTCAACTCATTTACTTTGGAAAAGAATGAATGTGCTACTGTATTTTCGTACGAAATTTTCCGTTGCTCGTGTGCCGGATTCCGGCTACCTTTTGATTTTCGACCCAAGTGATTGTTGACTTTATTTAAGGGTGATTTTCAGTTGGTGAGGTTTTTTGCGTACAATTTCCTACTGATGAAAATTGCTAAGAATTTTTAGGTGCTGAATTTTAGTCTCCAATTTTTGGAAATGTAGGCAAAATAGCTTTTTAATAGTAATCACACGTGACGTTTGGTTGCTTTTAGTAGCATGTAGTTGTTGCAAAACTCATATTTTTCCTACAAAGACTGCTTTGGAGTTGACATTAATGTAACTACTGACTGGAAATACGTTTTTCCTTTTAAAAGGCAACAGTGTTGTTATGTTACATGTATTCATTCATACTGTCAACAACAGTGACCTTTACAGAGGACACAAATAGAGAAGTAGCTCAATAATCTTAAAGACCTCATCGTGAATTCAGAGCCCAACTTTGGATACTGAATTAATTATATTTGTGACGACTTGGCAGTTGTCCTACTTGTTTTGAAGTTAGAGGTTTAGGCAGAGATTTTCTAGATTTTTTTTTCTATCAAAACAAATTATTGTTCCATATTTTTTTATATACATGTCTGAGTATGTTTCAATAGGAACATTTCAGTTTACACTAGAAATAATGTTACTAAGATTAAGCATAACTTAATAAGTGCTGGTTAAGTTTTTTTGGGCAATATTTTAAATTCATCAAGTACAATATAATTTAAAAGAATGAAAAAATTGTATATTATTTCAAATGTATACTGTGAGTTAACTACATTGTCCACCTAACCAATGTAAATTTAATTTTCATCTAAATTCGTAGAGAATCAAACAAAAAGAAAATGTACAAATAAATAAAATAGTGCTCTTAAAAAGTGGGTCAGTTATTTTAAATTGTCAGAGAAAAATTTTTGGTGGAAATACGTTACGTTAAAATTGAAAAAGCATAAAATAAAATGATTTTTGTGAAGTTGGCACGAATTTTTTCAATGCATATTACATTCGATTTTTTGCGTTCAAGTAACTAATTTTTGATAGAAACTAATTAATTTTGGTTTTGACTGCACGTTGATAGTGCAGTGTCACGCTCAAAATGTAGAGCATCACATCATAAATTTACCGTTTTAGATTTGAAATAATCCAACGTAAAAAAGTAAATAATACCTATGTAGTATAGTATTACAATTTTAGTCATACTTATTTAAATTTCATATTCATACAAATTTCTATCTTAGCTTCTTATAGTAACTCTATGAAAATATTATTTCGTCTATGATATTTAGACAAAATCTCTAGACATGAACACTGAATAGTTTATCTTCAGCCTTCAGGCGTGTGACTAATGATCATAATAAAGACAAGATGCTGATGAAAATTTTACGTTACATTTAGCTATAATTAATAGTTATTTTAGTCTAGTTACAACGTTGTTTGGGATTCTGAGTTACGAACTCAGAACATCAACGGTTTTTAAATGGACTACTCCGCCACATCCTCTCAAAACCACTACAAGTTATGTAATCCAGGATCTACAATAGATACAACCATGAAAACACTGGAACACTGAAGTCCAGCGCGTCGCAGGGACATGAATCTCGTGCTAATGCAATTTTATTTCGAAATTCATTTTCTTGATTTTTAGGCAAATAAGCAACATTAACTCACCAGAATGTAATCCAATCCTGAGTTTCAGCTGATCTTGTGGTCGATGCCTTATACGGAACCTGCTGACGGCGTCCCGAAGTGCCAAAGACATTCGAGCCACTTCGCAGGCATGCCGAGTGCCATTGCGTTCTGGTAGACCAGACACAACCATGTAAGCATCGCCAATGGTTTCCACCTGTTGCAAAAGATAATAAATTGAGGAACTTTTTTTTTTACTTTATGAAAACGTTGCCCCACACTAGGATTTTCTCCTGTGTCGTGGTTGCGTTTACAAACATACAAGTTCACATACACATGACACCCAGACCCGGAACAACAATTTGTGGATCACACAAAGTGTTGTTCCGTGCGGGAATCGAACCCGCGACACGTTGCACGACAGCCGGTTGCCCAGCCACCGCACCAACCGTGCAGTCTTTGTGAAACTTGTGAGGTAAAAAAAATATATTTAGGTATTTTTAAAATGCTGTTTGAAATCTATTAAAAGCAGTAACCTAAATTATAGTTTGACCGATGTTTAAGTTCATAATTGAAGAATAATAAAAAATAGGGTTAATATTATGATTAGTATGAACTGTATTGCCAAAGAAAAATAAAAGAACTATATTTCTAAATTTAATTATACATAGAGCATAAAACAAGACGAAAAATATAAAGAATAATTAATTGAACATAGGCAACAACCAGCTCAAGCACGACTCCAGCACTGCGTTTTTTTGCTTTGGACATAATGCTAAAGGTGATAAGCGCGCGATCTCCGGCGTCTACACGCGGGTGGCATGCTTGCTTACACCTTTTTTATATCATGACGTTATGAAATATGTGATACGACATACAATTTAAACTTTATATTTAAATGACAATAACATTGCTGGGTTGAAACCGTGCCGGAGCCGTGCTTGTTAGGTGTGCGGTGACCGATATAGCCGATAGGATCCATCCTTTTATCATTAATAAAGAAATTAAAATATACATTTACAAAATAACAAACCTTATATACATCGTAGTTCTCTACAATGGAATCGAAGCAGGTGTACAAATCGTTTAGCAGGTCGACCACTTGCATGGGTGTGGATGATGCAGAGAGTGCAGTGAACCCGACGATGTCTGAGAAATAGATTGTCACTTGTTCGAATGTCTCGGCGACCACTGACTGACCGTTGATCAATTGTGAAGCGACGGATCTGTGGACAAATAATGTTTTTGATTTAAACTTATTACTTTGCCACTTCTAATTCCAAAAAAAAGTATTCCCAGGAAACTTCTGCAAAGAAATTAGCAATTGTATCTTACTGACAAGAAATAAAGATAAAGTTTCAATAAAGGAAAGAAAACTTCAATTTACAATTATAATGAATGAAACAAATTGAAAGGAAAAAGTTGTCTTTTCATAATTGGTTTGTTCTCCAAACTTCTAAAGATGTATAACAATGTATTGCTAAAGTCGCTATAACTATGGATTTTAATGACACATGCCATAATTAAGCCTTTTCATGAGGTAGACAGAAGCAGAGGTTATAATAAAATAAACAGTGAAATCTATTACGTTTTCGTCCCGCGAAAAAACGATTTGCCATAAGGAGTAATTTCGATGTATAAGGTAAAAACAAAAAATGAAAATGTATTTTTTTTAGTTTAAAGAAATAATGGAAATACGCACATGAAACACTTGACGTATTCGCATCGCACGTGCAATCCAACGAAGTAAATACTTCTTCGAGAATTACATGGCATAATGATTTGATAATGTACTATGAATTCGTATGCGCTTTCGAAGTTTGCTTATTGCAATGGTTCACCAATTATTGTTTGTTTTAAACATTTCCAAGTTTTTGTTATACAACAATCAACCAAGAAATAGATTTCACGGTGTATTATAAATACTTACTTGGGCAAAAGCTGATACAACAGCTCTTCGCATTTCTTCTTTTCTTCTAAATAATCTTGTGTTCTTTCACTAACTAATGATTCCAAATTATTTGCGTACTGCTCCATACGTGAAAGCAAATTGTCTAAAATATTGCTACTCGCTTGACCTCTGTAGGAAACAAAACGTTAATTTTAATAACTATCCTTAGAAGATTATTAAAAGTCATCTAAGATAATTAGAGCAATCGTATTCAAGCTTTAAACATGGCAAAGTGAACAATAAAATATAAAGAAAATTTTCTTTGTAACAAAATAAAAACAGCAAAATAAAAGTAAATACATCTACACCAGAGGATGAAGATATATGTACATAATTTATTACTTGTTGAGGCGTCGGATCGCTCCCTTCAAGTGAGCGAAGTCGGGTCGCTCCGTAGGATCTTCAGCCCAGCACCGCCGCATCAGCTCAGTGGCGTCATCTACTTCACAAGAGCGCTCGCGGTGGTGTGAAGTGTTTGGACGAAGTCCACTTGATATCACCGTTTCAATTATTTCTATGAAAAGAAAATGTTTATTTAAGATTTGGGAAAGAATCGCCAAAAATGTGTTATGTAGAATTATTTCTAGAATTAATAGATTTGTACATAAATGTCCATTAAGTATTAACAATATTTGCATTGTGTCTTGTGTAGATCTGCGATCTGTTACATCACTGAATAATCGACAACTTTTTAACTTTTTCATTATTAAGCTATAAATACATTTTGATGTAATTATGATTTCATCTTTAGCAGTAAGATATAGCTTATTTTAACAATAAGTTACTCAGAATAGATGCGTCTTCTAGAGGTATTAAGTAAAACCATAGGTGTTACGTCCAAACCCAATAAAGTTCTGACTGTATTTCTTGTCGTGAGCTTTCCCGACATGAGCCCATTCATTTTCTTTTTCAATTTGGTTACACGCAATAATCATATTGGAGCCATGTTCTTATTTATATGTACACGTACTGTAAAGCTGGCGTTAAATATATTCAATGAGCTGAATAAAATAACTCGAATTTCACATCATCTGCCTTCTTCTGACTTATTAGGCGACAAATAGGATCAACATTCTTGAACCACACATAACCATCACACTGAAATTACCTACAACTTATTAAATGTACTTTAAATTAGCTGATTGGCTGACTGATAAGTAAGTTAAGTTCATCGAGTGTCAGCCAATTGGCAAATCCATATAACTTATTACTTATATTAATTCCCCATATACATAACGATTTACGAAAACTACATTATACAATTCCAGATAGAATTTTCAATGTCTAATTATATTTTACCTTACTTTAGGGCCCTCTACAACCACTCAACCAAACTAACTATTCAGGAAAGCGCATTACTACCTCGCCAGAAAAGCACACTCGACTAAAACTGAACAAATTGGTTTATCTACAGAATTTTGGCAAAATCACACAGTTGAAAATTTTAAGAGATTACTATTCTACAAATTTCTAATAATTATTAAGTTCGTAGCTGTTAAAGTAAATCTGCGAAGATTAATAATAGTAATATTCCATTCTGGGAAATAAACTGAAATTTGTAATTACTTAAAGTTCCCAATAGATTTATTGGCTTATAGGATTGGCTTATATTTATGCAAAGGAAGGTTAATATTAAAACTAGTTAATAAGTATAATTACTGTCTACCCCTTTGGGACACCTTCAATCCCATAGGCAGTAGGCCAAAGTTCACGTACCTATATGTTGTTCGCTTTTCATCACTTATATTATAATAGTCGCATATGATATGGGATAAGTGTCATGGTAGCCACAGGTTAAGACGCCCGCTTCTCATGTATGAGGGTGCTGGTTCGAAACCTACCAACGGCTTACCGGTATCGTTACCGTACTCTACTGTACCGTACCGTACTGGTATTACCATACCAATATGGAGATTTCCGAGTAATATACACTTTCTAAGTCTATTTAGATATCACTGACAAACGATGAAGAAAAACCTGGAACCTGGACTGAATTATAAGTTTGAAATCGCTAATCCGCAATGAGGAAGCATGGTGATTAATAGTCAAACCTTCCCCGTGTCAGAAGAGGCTTTACTCAGTAGTGGGCACTTATACGTGATGATGATGACAGGATGTGAACATATTGCCATGGAATGCCACTAGGCACAATTCCAGGTACTAATCCAGTGACACCAGCTGATACGGACCTCGAACTCCTTCCTCGACTAAACAGTATTCTATTATAATTTCTTGTTACATGATTTATTAATTTTTTCGAGTTTTAGAAGTAATAATAATATGGGGTGCGGTTCGTAATGGGCGACCCAAGAAATAACGCGATTTTTCCAAAGGGCGCATATAATAATTTATGTAATCTTTACCACATTTTTCTTTAGAATTTAATATACTGGGAAATGTCTAATAAAATGTTTTTGAAATAATACGCGTTATAGATATGTGATCATTTAGCAGCAGGAATGGATAATTTATTAATTTTCATTAAATTTCTAATAGGTACTACGGCAGTAACGAAACTATTTGGCAGATAAATAGGAATTTAAAGACACAATGAATTTCGCGTAATTATAGATAATAATTATAATTTGTGATTCCTGTGGTCCTAACATAGTATTCGTTGACTACAATGCAATGGTAGAAATGCAAATAATATTTGTGTTTCATCATTTTTAAACAACTGTTTTGTTGTTTATAAAGTGAACTAGACTACCTCATAACCGCATAAATTGAAGGAAAAGCTCTAACTGAGACACAAAAATGGATAAGTTGTGCAGTACCAAATTATTATTTATAACTTTAACGTCCTACATACAGTACTTCACGCCTGTCTTCCATGGGGGTAGGTAGAGAATATGTAACGCCAATTGCTACGATTCTTACATTTACTTTCGGTTCACCAACAGTCATCAATCTTTTCATGCATGGTCGTCGGTTAAGGGTATTTTTAATTATGCCTAAACTTTTTTTAATTTTTATTCATCAACAGCCTATAAATGCCCATTGCTGAGCAAAACCTCTTCTCACTGTGAGAAGGTTTGAGCATTAATCATCACGCTTGCTCAATGCGGGTTGGCGATTTCGAACTTATAATTAGAAATTATAAGTCCAGGTTTCCTCACGATGTTTTTCCTTCACCGTTTATCGGTGGTGTCTAAATAATCTTAGAAAGTACATATAACTCGGAAAAAGTCACATTGGTACTTGCCATTGGTAAGTTTCCAACCTGCACCCTCATGCATGAGCCCGCTTTTCATGCATTAATGTCTCCGGGCTACCACGTCCCAATTTTTATTACTACAAGTTAATTTTAATAAAACATACATTTTGTTATGTCTAATTTGGCCAGTGTATTTAAAAACAGAAATAGCTTGAACAGTAACTGAAAAACTAACTCACCTTTTGGAGCCATTTCAATGCCAGGACCAAGCCAAAATGCTCCTTGTCTGTTGACGATCTCGTGCATGACTATACCAAAGGAGTACACGTCTCCTTTTTGTGTCCCTTCTGGTGGAGGTTCAGCCGTTCGAAGCAGTTCTGGTGCCGTCCATAGAAGACCTAAACAAATATGATAGTTAGTAGAGAAATCAGAAGAATTAAATTTAAAACGGACACCTTGAACTTAGCAGTCACAATGTGACTGTGTTTTTATAATAACTATCGTGAGACATACCAAATTAACTAAAAATCGCGGGTAGTAGGCTGCGCGATATCGCTGCGACCGTGCACGCTGCTCATGAGAAAGAACCCCTCTGTGGTTCGAAACTAGTAGAGCTTTTCTTAGTATATTCACAATGTGACTATTTAAAAATGACCTAAAACCATTATTTTGTGAAATAACTTTACTAGTCTACAACCAAAGAACTCTAATACAGTTTGAAAAACACGGAGCTCAGTGTCAATTAACAAAAAAATCACACCGCCCTTTGTGTGTCGTGAGTGTAATGAAAAAAACGTACGTATCGCAAAAAGTTTGCCACTGTCAATGTTTCCGTAAGGTAAACAAGAATTTGCACTTTATTAAAGCGTCACTTACAAAGGACAAATTGAATCCTGGCAATTAAGCAAGGATGCTTTCAAAGATCACGTCCGCATTCTGACTTTGATCATTAGACCTCTAAATACTTTTGAACTTTAATGCCATTTTAAAAGCAACAAAAAGGTTCATGTTGCTATAATTTCAAGTCTATGTAGGCGTAAATGGTATTGAATGTTGATTTTCTCTCTCAAAGAAAGACGAAAGAACTTGCCAAGTCAATTATAAAGTAAAAACGAAATTAAAACTTGCCAGAGTTTGCCTTCTTGGTGAGGCGGGTGATCTTATAATTTTACACTACGTCAAACAATCTGACTGACATCTAATTGAATTGAAACTTAGTTCACACATTGCTTGCAAAATATGGGGTGGGTAGTGAATATATCAGGCTTAATATTTTCTAAAATGATATGAAAAAGCATGCAAATGCAAAACACCTATTTGTTGCCAGCTATACGATATTTATTTCATCATTATTATGGACACATATGAATTGTAAAACACCATACAATATTATCATCACGTCACGATATCTCATATTCGGTGTCATGAAAGAGGTAGAAAATTATACATTTTACTTACGGGTCCAGTAACTATGTGCTCTGGAGTCCTTTTCCGAAGTTCTTAGGGCATGAAGTCCAAAGTCTGTGATCTTCAGAACGAATCGTGAGTCTACCACACAGTTACTAGACTTCAAAGCGCCGTGAGATCTGATGTCTGAGCCGTGAAGGTAGTGCATGCCCTGAATAGAGAAAAACAATTTTTGATTAGGTACATTAAAAGCTAACCCTTAAAGCCTCTTTCTAAGGCCTAATGTCTCCCCCATCTCCATTCCCCAATACCTCAAACCCAAAAGGGCCTACATCAGGTACTCCGTTTACTTGTTTATTAACCTGTGCCTTAAAAACATTGACAAACAGGTGATTGATAATAAATAAAAGCAAGGTAGGCAGGTAGAGAGAACATTTTTTTTTAAAGGGGGAATATCATCGAATGACTGCTCCTGCCTTTAGTGTCAGACTCTTACTGACTAAAAACCAGCCCGTTCCTTCTCCTGCACGTTGAGCCGGAGCCCCGGTTACCCGTTAGGTTCTCCGCGACTGGTAGAGAGAACATAGCAGTTCTATGTGTATTTTCTTGTAAACATATTGTTTACTGCATTTATATTTGTATCTAACTCAGGGGTCGAAACTGAGACTTTGTTAAATTACTTATATGGATTGCTTAGGTATAGAGGTACTTATAATATTCTTCAGAGATTGAACAGTTCTGAAACAGTATACTTCAAAGCAACATTACATAATGTAGTATATTATTTCATTTTTAAATGACTGAAAGCGTGGGTTTCATTTTATTAAATTATTCAGTAATGTTAAATATGCTCACCCCCTATTACATGGGACTCATAACATAAATAGTGAAAAGTGGGTGTTACATTGTACAGTGGCATAATGTGCACCTCTGCCTACCCCTTCGGGGATAAAAGGCGTGATGTTATGTTATGTTATGTAATGTTAAACAATCAAAACAATGCAGATCAACATGAAGAATTGCATTATGGCCGAAATAATCGAATTTCGCACTGAAATTAATTTAAGCTTCAATACCCTATTGTTTTATTTTATATCTGATCGAAAAGTAATTAAAACATGCATACATTTAACAAGGCTTTGATCAAATATTGACAGTTCAGTTCGGTTCAGTTGAATAATTGAATCTGTTTCACCTTTAAATAGGCTACAAAGAGATGAGTAAGTAAAGATAAATATAGGGCGAGGTGACAAGCTTGTCGTCGTAACTAACACTAAAATGAGGATAGACGTTAGGAAATTCTTCATAGTATCAATTCATCCCTCTTCCATCCCTTTTCACCTCTCGATCCCTATTCACTGCATTTACCGTTATGTTTAGCATTATCAGAAATAGAAAAATCCCTACAGCTTTTTTCCCGGATTAGACATCCAAACACCACACCAACCGTCACGGCAAGTAAAGAAAAACCACAACCTCCCATTATAACCAGGATACCACCATGTAAATACCAAAATACTGAAGTGCAGTGCATCCCAGGGATATGGATAAAGTCTTATATCCCTCAATGAAATAAATCAGGAGAAATAAAAATATGTCTAGATATGTCTCATTAACTATAGAAAATCCATAGTCCAAGCGCAAACAGTAATAAAAGTTACCAACTGTTTACAAGCCTTTCGCTTTAAAACCGCGGTCGACAACTTTCCCGATAAAGTCCACTAGTAAATGCGACAAGGTTCGTTGGGATTTAATACTATTTACATCCAACAAGGGAATACAGGACCCTACACTTCAAACTTTAATAGTGTGGCTCAACCCATCTGATTTATTATTTTAGAGATAATAAATTGCTAAATTTATCGGTGTATAATAAAGTTCCTCAAAGTTTATTTTTAGTTAGGATGGTAAATTTATTTTATTAAGTATAATACTTTTATTTAAAAAAGAACGTTGCCCAACATAAGGATTTTCTCCCGTGTTGTGGGTGCGTTTACAAACATACAAGTTGAAATACACTTGACACCTAGACCCGGAACAACAATATGTGGTTCACACAAAGAGTTGTTCTATGCTGGATTGGAACCCACGATACGTTTCACCGCAGCCAGTTGCTCAGCCACCGCACCAACCATGCAGTCAATATAAATAGACTTGGAGGAAAAAATTAAAAAAAGTAAGGGAACAATATAGGAGCAGACATATCCCTGTTGGTAACCATTAAGCGCCGACCGTAGGCTACCCACAACACCAGGGCAACTAGGTATTTGACATGTAATTTGAGTGAGGATAGGGTCATACAATTTCTATACTCATGACTCACCTTCACAATATCATGCATCAAACTGACTTTGAACATCCAATCCAACTTGATAGACTCGTTTTCCAAAATATCTTGCAAAGATCCTTTAGGGCAGTATTCCGTCAGGAGGCAGCAATGGGGAGGATCCACACAGGCTCCGAAAAATCTTGCCAAATGATCATGTTCTAGATCCTTCATTTTCTTCAGTTCTAGAAGAAGCGGTCTTGTAAGGTCTATGCGCTGCTTATCCACTTTTTTGATGGCAACTCTACAGCCTTTGTAGAAACCGCAAGGTGTGTAGACTTGTCTGTCACCAGCTAAGGATGTAGCTTCATCCGAAAATGTAGTCTGGAACAAAAAAAAACCGTTAAGAATAACCTCAATGTTGGCTAAACACATAACATCACGCCTTTTATCCTCGAAGGGGTAGGCAGAGGTGCAAATTATACCACTGTACAATGTGACACCCACTTTTTACTATTAATGTTATGAGTCCCATGTAATAGGGGGTGAGCCTATTGCCATATACCGGGCACAGTTCCAGACTCCGTGCTACTACTGAGATTTTTTTTTAAAACCCAGTAATACTTTGCCCGACCCGGGAATCCAACCCGAGACCCCTTACCCGGCACTCGGCCAACGAGACAGGCAGTGTTGGTTAAAGTAAATGTCTTTTTAGATCTTTCTTAAGCTTTAGTTCCAAGCCCAAATATTTCGTGGATTAATGGTAAAGTTGCAATTCAGAAAACTATTTGGGATCTTTTAACGTTTGGTAAAAGTTCATCGAATATTAACGTAGTCGAAGGATGAAGTTCGACCGGATCTCTAAATACTTGACATTTATAACTCTCTAACTTTGCTCGCCACGAACTGTAAGTCAATAATGAATCAATTGAAACTATTTTCTTCGGAAGTGATACAAGTTTTGAGGGAAAATGTTAAAGTAAAAGTAGATTTAAAAAAAATAAGAAAGTGTGTTAAGTTGAACTACGTCAATAGTTGAATGGATCTCATTGGTTTCTCTATAAATTTTGGGGACCAGAATTAAATATTTTTTCGTTATTCCTACATCGAAACACTTAATACCTCTATATACCTAACAATTGTTGAGTTGAATACCAACTCAATTTCTTTCATTTAAAATTACTGAACTAGCGAGATAGTGAAGCAATGGATAATAACGATAAAAGTTCAGCAAGAAACAACCGGAACATGCACGATTAAGAAAATTTAAGGAATTTCCGTTCTTGATTCTTTATTGTACTGCCTTGTTATTGGACAAAAGTTTTCTTTTCTCTTCTAAACTTTTATAAACTAGGTCAGATTTAGATAACAACTTTACGACACGAAGTAAAAAAACATTTATTTTTCACTCCTTAACACTTTGTGAACTGAAAAACATTGCAATGGATTTGGTCTAGTCTACACTCGATATGGAAAAATCAAATGATTGGGATGTTTTCTTGTCTTTTTGAAACCGTCTTTTTGCTCGTTCACTTGTTCATAAACGTGGTTGTACTTTTACGTAATGCTTTGAATTGTTTCTAAGCCAAGCCACGTGTATTTTGAAGAATACCAAACAATTGTCGATTTCTATCTATCTTCCGACCGAGGAGATCTCGAGAGGGAATAAATAAGTCGTTTTCAATGTCTTGTGTTTACAGACCCTTTTTAGAATGCCGTTTTGTCGTAACGGATTTGTGTAAGGGATTTTTATTTGGGTCGCCCCTATTGTTTCTGTTTTCACGTTTTATAGACGGTTTCGCGTCTTTTCATGTAAAGTTTTCATGAAAAAATATCACAATAAGCTTCTGTAAAGAACTTCTTTGAATGTCTTTTTAAATGTAATGTTTTCTTTGATGTTGTATTTTCAATTTTTTTGGCATATTTTATGAAATAAGAAAAGCTTAAGACTCTTTAAACTGTTGAAAAAAAGATATTTATTGTAACTTAAATAACAAAGACATTTACAAGGAATTGGGTGTCTTCAAAAAACCTGGATGTCTTCAAGGCCCGAGTGAATAGGTTGCTTATAGGACGACGTGCTCCGTCGTAGACCGCATCATCGCTTACCACTAGGCGAGATAGTGATCAAACGTCGGCTCATCAAATATAAAAAAACAATGCACTATAAGGTTATCGACCGTAGAAGAAGGTTGTCAACGTACAAGTATGCGCACTGCGCATGATTGCATTTCCCCCAAAAATATTTTCTATTCAAGTAAATACTGGCCTTTGTTGCACAGTGATTAAGTATAATGTGATTGAGGGCCATACATCAGGCATAAAACCAGACATCATGTTATTGCTGGGAATTCTTATCACAATATTTTTTCAACCCGAGTATCACATTTAAGGCCCTGTTTTGAAGTCACTACCTAACACTTAGTGAACGAGATAGTCGTACTTTTAAAATGTTATATTACGTTACTTGCTCAATTTCAACTTACCCCAGTACTATATCTTCTCGCCAATGAATGCATGCTCCCCCGCAACCGACCACCCGGTTGAAGCACATCACTCCAACCGACTCGCCACGTCATCATGGCTATCTCTGCTTCCAGCTTATAATGCCTGTGAAATTAAAAGCAAAACAAAATTGTTGTACATGAATTATTGTTTAACCCAGAAGAAAAGGAAATGAAGATATTATGCCAGTCTCAAACATCTAAAGCAAGAAGACAAAGAATAACAATTGAGCAATCGTGTGGATATTTGTCTTTAAATAAACTGTTAATTTGTCTTAACTAATAGCATAATGAGAAGTATATCGTGGTGGACGGGAGCCTTAAACCTTTGACTGCCGACAGAAATCTGCTGAAGGCAAATCCTCCGCTAACGTAGGTCACCGGTGACCTACGTGGCGGTTAACGTGTTAAGACATCTGCTTCTTATCCACGAGGGCTCGAAACCTACCAACGGCAAGCACCAATGTGACTTTTCCGAGTTATATGTACTTTCTAAGATTACTTAGACACCACTGACAAACGGTGTAAAGGCTCCCACAGTGCCGGCGGCAGGGCCGCTGGGTAAACCGCCGGCCAAGCCGCCGTGCACCCGGCGGCATACAAAGCCAATACAAGCCAAGCCAAATACAAGCTTTGCCGCACAAGGGAGCCGCCGGCAAGTAAAACATTTTCACTTTACTAGCGTTCTATGTGACTGTCACAACCGGAATGATGCTTGACGGCTTTGTGCGGCTATTGCCTTGTATTGCCGGCGGCATAGCCGCTCGGCATGAACCTGGCGGCATTGCGGCCGGCATGTGTGTAGTACCCTTAAGAAAACATCGCCAACCCGCATTGAGCAAGCATGGTGGTTAATGCTCAAACCTTCTCCGTACGAGAAGAGGCCTTTAGCCAGCAGAGATCACTTATATGCTGTTGATGTGATTGCATAATAATATAAATAAATCTATTAAAAAACCTATTACACGATTTATTAGTCAAAAACTAACAAATAATTTTGGTAATTGTAGCTATTTTATTGTTAAAGAAACAATTAATACAAACCTGTGTGTAATAACGAGCAATGGATATTATCTCTAATTTATACGTTTGAAATGACCGGAAAATATGCAGTACGCGTTTGCAATTTAATAAAATTGCTCATTTAGTCAAGAATGTTTAATGAGAACTAGCATAAATGCAGCAACGATAAAGATTGCTATTTTATTATGAAAGGAACAAAATTTTTATCTCTATTATTGCATTTTAATTGCAGTTTAAAAATACTGTGATACGTTTATAATAAGAAAAAGTATTTTAATGCAGCGTACTTAGATTAATCATTTTAATTTTCAATCACTTGTAAATGAGGCTATTTATAAACGACTTTAAAAAGGCGGTCTAAGTTCGACTTGTATTTATGTACCTAATTTATAAAGTTCATGTTTTGTTTTCAAATTGAACTGGTAGTTTTCCTAGATGATCAGATATTATAGCTATAAAATAAACAATTTCAAATTCATGAATACTGAAACCCATTCTTATAATTTAATAAAAATATGTACCTGTATATGAAAACAGAGAGTACAGCTAACACGACCACTACTGAGCTGAGGATTATACTCGAAATCGCGTACACTGGGAGAGCTGAAACAAACAATGTTAATTAATATTTTAATATACCTGTATTTTACTATATATATATATTCCGCGAAGACGTAAGCAAAGGTACAAATAAGTTAAGAGCAATTAACATGTGCTATAATTGACGTCTGATATTTTTTTATATGGAACAATTTTATTGTGAATCATTCAAAAACTTCCTCTGATTAAATTATTTGGCGTTGTAAAAATCAAGCCTTAATGTAATGTTTCGTCAGTTGGTCGATATTACAGCCAAATCTATTATACACCATATCTACCATTCCAAAATTATTCCTTAATGGTTCCGAAATATTAGTGACTCAATGAAATGACACCTTTCTACTCTTTGTGAAAAGGACAAGGAGAATATGGAGTTTGAGAAAAAGATGATTTCTTAAACGTAGCAACAAATCAATTAGCGTGTTTAATTTTTTTATTACTAGGACTTGGGTAGAGGCGGATTGACAAACTTATAGAACGCGGGTGCGCCATACTTAACATAACATAACATAACATCACGCCTTTTATCCTCGAAGGGGTAGGCAGAGGTGCACATTATGCCACTGTACAATGTAACACCCACTTTTCACTATTTATGTTGCGAGTCCCATATAATAGGGGGTGAGCCTATTGCCATATACCGGGCACAATTCCAGACTCCATGCTACTACTAAGAATTTTTAAAACCCAATAATACTTTGCCCGTCCCGGGAGTCGAACCCTAGACCCGTTGCCCGGCAGTCGCAATTGCGACCACTCGGCCAACGAGGCAGTCATACTTGTGTGGGTAAATGTACACGCAAATTGTCTTTGTTAAGCGTACGCTCGGGAACGCTTAACAAAGCATGTCAATGAATGATCTTGCTGCGAGTTAAGCACAAGAGCGCGTGTCTATACGCACTTCAACTACAATTATGGCTCACCCGCGCTCGTGAGATAAAAGAACTATACTTTTTTGGTGCCGCAGCCACTCTGTGGGCAGTTGGGCACGCGTTTCAACATTCCCTCTGTAACCTAGTGCCCCTAGGCACTTATCTAATTTGGGATAATACGGCTCTGGAGTTGGGTCATGTGAAGAATGTTTAGACACAATCTATTTTGTTTTTATTTATAGTCCCAAGAAGAGATGTACGATTCTTAAAAATTATTATATTTTCTCCTTATTTTCTGTCAATTTACATGACAGGCTCACCAACATGTATATTTTAATCTGTCAATTTGTGTCTACCGTACCCATGTATGGTATAATTTTGGTTGTCAGCAAAAATTGTGACAATAACCTTTGCTATGCATCAAAAATTCAAGAGCCTGCTCCATTCTCGTACGAAATATATCCTTTAGCATTTTTGTCTGACACATAATAGTATGTCTTTTCCCAATGGGTAAGTAGAACGTGTAATGTAATTGCTTGTTCTTTCAACTTCTTATTGTGCTTGGATTTAAGGAGAATATTGGATAAATATTTAGTAATTATATTATAATTTTCTTAAGACATAATTAATTATTATGTTTTTTGGTTTGCTTGCGTACAGTAGCAGAGCGACAGTCACCGCGTCACGGTCGCGGAATGCTGCTCATGAACATGAGCTTCTAGCACCAGAAACCAGTCGATTTTCTCAAATAATTACGTGTAAACCGAAAAACATAATAATAACATTTTAAAGTCTTTCTTATTAATACTAAAAATCTACTGAGAATCAGAAACGTTAGGCTCTGTAGTTGCATTTGTGGGCATTTGATCAATGAGGCAATGTCTTCTTACCAGTTTCAATATACGCTTATAAAAGATAGCTTTTGCCTGCGACTTTACGTACGCGCAATACCGTTTTCTCCCGTTTCCGTAGGATTTTCAGGATTTTTATGCCTAAAGAACCTTCTCCTGAATAAAATAAAATAAATGAAATTAGTTCTAGTATTTCTCAATATTGCTGCGTTTTCCTTTGCTCTCAGTATTTTCTTAATAGCAGTCATTAACTGGTTCTTTCCATGATTTGTATTGAAATTGATCTCCGAGAGTCCTTAAGACGGGTGCAATGTAAATTTCAGGGCACACTTATCTGAATAGTTATTTAGAATTTGAAACTCAACTCAACTCACGCTTTGTTTACCATTTAGAAACTCTATCCTAATAGTTAACACAGAATGCTCCAATTATGCCTAAATAGTACTTCAATAGTTTTAGCGGGCAAGAGTGATCTAAAATGATTAGTTTTCAATAACTTTGCAATCAAATACGTCTATTGAATGACCCTAACCCTGAATTCAGCGTACGGCGCGTCTCGTTCCGCGCGCGCCTCAAAGAGCCATCAGACCACCACAGATGGGGCCCAATAGGGCCGATGCCGATTCGGAGTCGCGGAGAACCTAACGGGTAACCGGGGCTCCGGCTCGACGTGCAGGAGAAGGAACGGGGTGGTTTTTAGTCAGTAAGAGTCTGACACACCCTTCCGCCTCACCCAGGCGGGAGCAGTCATTCGATGATTTTCCCCCCTTAAAAAAAAAACCCCCTGAATTCAATGATATCTCGCAATAACCCTTCCATAACAACGAAATCATAACATCATTATACAAGTGAATGCTCTATAAGGTTCTCTATAGAAATTTTGATGATCAGCCATGATTTTACATACAGAAAATAACTACCAAATTAAAAAAAAAAATATCATGTCAAACCGATGATGGCAGGTAGCAAAAGTTATTTCTACACAATCAACGGCATGCGCAAATTTGAATAGGCTGGTTAAACGAGTTTCCGTGTTTTATTCCCTGGAGGTTGAAAAACCCCTGCTGTTGGAAAAACTGAGATTACATCCCAACATCGACAAATTGTCGTAGGCATTTGCTTTGGCAGAATTTTGTCTTTTTTTTTCCTTACCAATTATTATTTCCGATGATAGTGAAGGTATCTGCTGAGGTTGTGTTTTAATCACTTATTAGTTTTAACTTAAAGACATGTGACTTATTGTTTATTTTTAGATATTATGAGATTATTAATATATATAACTTAAAATATAAATAATTTAAAACTAAAATATTTACACCTTAAAAAATATATCATAAGGCATCAAAGAAAACATTTTCCTCATCGCTACTGTGAGGTAGGGTGGCCAAAAGACTGGCAGCATTGCCACGTTGAATGGCAATGCTTAACCTTTGCCCAAGATAGCCAGCCCTTCGATCACCTGAAGTGTCAACCATCCTCCTTACAATACCTTTGTAAAGAAGATGTGCACTTGGGACCTGGGCCCTAAAGTTTTAACCCCAAACCTGATTAATTGATTAACATTTGGTAGGAAATTATAAATAGTCTGTCGATTAGTCAAAAGCGTTTACTGCTGAAAATCGGTCGAGTGGACCCGACTTGTATCTTAGTGACCCCAATTTTTATACCAGAAACAAAATCTAGAACTAACCATCATTTAAGAAGGAGTTCACAAAATGTATTGTACCCTTTCACACAAAAATGAATAAATCTGATAAAAGTTAATTTCACGGGAAATGAACACGACTGTGCTAGATTCGTTAATTTAATGTTTCGTCGAAATGTATTTTACGTGTCGGGTCGTCCTATAAATCGCGTTAGATTTCGTCACTTGTCTAAACCATTTTGTAACAAAATAAGTGAATTATTAAATTATTATAATGAGTATTTTAGGTGAGGTTATGTGCGCCTCTGTCTACCTCTTCGAGGATTAAAAGGTGTGATGTTATATACACATTAGGTGAGATCATACTGATTCCATAACATAGTTTTTCTGTATTTCTATCAGGGTTTCTGTTCGCTTCCGTTTTGATTTTTTATGTATAGTATAGAGTTTTCCTTTAAAATGGTAAATAAGGAAAATAAATAAAGAGAATAATAACAATGTTACCTTAAGGCATCAAAAAAAAAATCCTTATTGCTATCGTATGTAGGTAGTTTATTATCTAGAATATTACTTAGGAACAAACTAAACTAAACGAATGAAACAGAAACAGAGTTTATAAGAATTAATACGATTACAAAAACAAAATGTAGTTATTATAAAATGTTTTAAAGGATAATTAATTGTGTCGACTTAAAATAGAAGATCAAATCTTTTAATCTGCTACAATAATTATAAACTGATGTTTATCTAGCCCAGATACTTAAGTGACTGTCTCGTTGGCCGAGTGGTCGCAAGTGCGACTGCCGGGCAAGGGGTCGCGGATTCGATACCCGGGTCGGGCAAAGTATTACTGGGTATTTTAAAAAAAAATCTCAGTAGCAGCACGGAGTCTGGAAATGTGCCCGGTATATGGCAATAGACTCACATATTACAAGGAACTCATAACGTAAACAGTAAAAAGTGGGTGTCACTTCTGTGTGCACCTCTCCCTACCCCTTTGGGGATAAAAGGCATGATGTTATGTTATGATACTTAATCCTTTGAGTACCGTCATTATAGACACAATTCAAGAACAATAGGTGTGCGGACACCGGTGTCCTCGCGATGTTTGACAGTTTAAGTCAGATTAAAACTAGATGTGCCCAAACGAATTTCAACTGCATTTCCTCAAACAAAAAGTTCGAATTCACTGTGCCATTCAATAGGCTAGTATGTGTTAACTGATTTGCCTAAATAAATGTTAACTCGTTTAGAATACAATATTCACGAATTCACGCGAAACATTTTGTACGCTTTGAATATTTCATTCAACGTTTTGAGTGATTATTTTATTGTTCAGAACACTACGTAAATGGAATGCAATTGCGTATGAAACTTCACGTCACTTACTAGACGTTTCGTATCAAAAAATAAAATAGCCTTGTTTTTATTTTTATTAGCTTTCCGTTCGCGTTTTCGCTCAGGTATTCAAAGGGAAAAGGTAGCCTATATCAAAAAGTCTTTGTTTGATTGTAAGAACTAACTAAAAAGCTTAACATTTAAGTGTGACAGAGCCATGCTTCGGCACGAATGGGCCGGCTCGACCGGAGTGATACCACAGCCTCATAGGAAACCGACATTAAACAACACTTGCGTTGTGTTTCGTCGTATGAGTGAGGTTACTGGATGCCCAATCCCCTCCTCCCCTCCCCAGTCTCCCCATTCCCCGAATCCTCCACAATCCTCAAATTGGTGGCCTTGGTGTTTCAGGTGTCCATAAGCGGCGCCGATTGCCTTTTGCTATCACAACCAGATCATGTGATCATCTTCTTTACTTTCTTTACTCTCAAAATGTAGCTAACATTCATAATTTATTATTAACATGACATTTAACATTCCAGTAGTTCATAAACACAACATTAAACAAACTAATAGCAATTTAATATCGAACATTGTCCTTCCCCAATATATGGCACAAATATTGGCTGTACGCCAACATATATCAAAGGCAACGTTTACACACTACTCATGTATTAGATCATGATCTGAAATGAACGGGACCTATATCCATTATAAGCTGTTAGCGATGTTCTAGTATTTATTTATTGCAATATAATATTGCTTATTGGCTTATATAGCCTCGATATTAAGAGAATAATAATAATATGTATTTTTCCTATGAGATTAGGAATTAAGTTTAAGTGTAAGAGACTGATGGGATACCACGGCCACACAGAAAACCGACGTGAAACAACGCTTGTATTGTGTTTCATCGTGTGATTACTGGAACCCCATTCTTTCCAATCCCCGAATCCCTAACAATCCTCAAATTCTCATCCCCCAAAAAGTCGGCAACGCACTTATACCGCCTTTGGTGTTGCGGGTGTCCATGGGAGATGCCGATTGCTTACCATCAGGTGATCCGTCTAATCGTTTATCGGTTTAACCCATAAAAAATATTCAATTTGTTGAAATCCTCGATAGAAATTCTTTTAGTCAAGGCTCCTGATTCCTACACCAAGCTTGATAGTCCCGCATTAACAGCTAACTATATTGTAATATCTTAAATTCACACACAATCTAAGTTGATCCTTGTATCCATAATAGTTAGAACATTTATTCCCTGCGCTTAATTGTAGATAAGTAAATGCAATATGGTGGACAGTTTAGCGTTAATTGAACATTGTTTGGAGATCTGAAAGTGACGTCACGGGTAATTGCAATTTCATTTGGACAGGTAATAGATAAAATTAGTAGATATTGTTTGTTTATTCCGAAGTTACACTTAGTAAAGACTAACTTTTATTTTAATATCTATCTGGTGCATTATTTAATAACATTACACACGTATTTTCATTTTCTTATGGAAACATACTTTCAACAATATTATGTGTATTGATTTGAAATATCGCGTACCGTCACTTTTGTGTACGTTTTATACTCTACAATGACATAGCTAGCTCCAACTTCTAAACTTTGATTAATTTAATCTAAGTATTATTTTCTTATACAAGAAAATAAAAAATACGTGTGTAATATTTTTTATTATCCAACTGACGGGCTAAATAGATTTTTAATTTTCATACTCTGTCATCATCCCTATTGTATCAGTAACGACAGTTATTGAATTGTAACACTCATTTTTCATCAGTTGTGCTATAATTTCATGTTATAAAACATGGGCCACGCAAGCGTTCATACGCCACGGTAACCACTTACCATAAGGTGTGCCATGTGCCTTTCTTCCCATCGTCGAGGTATAAAAAAAATTGTGCTATTACTACTGATTTCCGAATAAATAAACGTCAAGGTCCACGTAGTCTAATCTTAGTTGACGATCGACTTCTGTGACATCATGAAGTGAATTTCACCAGTGAATGAAAATAGAGCTATGACGATGTACTTTAATAATTACTGTACAGAATTGAATCAGACAGGTGCTTGTAATCGCTTGCAAACCACAATTACTATTAATTATACCACAAATATCTAATGACGTAACTAAATATAAATACGAATTACCGAATACATAGAATTACTGACTGAAAACCACCCCGTTCCTACTCCTGCAATTCGACCCGGAGCCCCGGTAACCCACTAAGTTCTCCGCGGCTCCAAATCGGCATCAGCCCTATTGGGCCCCACCCGTGGTGGTCTGATGGCTCTTTGAGGCGCGCGCGGAACGCGACGCGCCGTACGATCGGGTCTGGTTCTGGTCGGGCGGCGAGCCACCCATGCTCGCCGCCCGCAGGTCCGCGCTTATAGTGCTACATAATATTGTTTGGAGTATCACATAAGCTACTTTTTATTCCAAGGAAACGTGAACCAAGCTGCTGGTAGAATTTACTATTTCAGTACAAAAAATCTTTCGGTAGCTATAAAATAATAGAACAGGCTTGATTTGAAACCAAAAAATGTATAAGTCAGCTGTGAGAATAGTAAAAGATTTTCACAAAGACCCGATAATATTGTTAAGACAGGAGATCGAGGGATGGTGAACGGTTAGAAATAGATAAGATAAGGATAGTTGGCATTCTTGGCACCGGTTGCGGGTGGAAAACAAACTGTAGGTCGTCGAGACAACTTTGTTAAAATAAGTTTTTGCTAGATATAGCCTATAATGTAACCTTCAAATAAAAAGTGTTAATTTTAGATAACTGTCTTGCCACATTTTGTTTTGATAGTGCTATAAATCTATGACGTCTCTTAGTTACAATAAAATAACAATATTATGAAGAGTTATAAAAGAAAGTCGTGTTAGTAACACTACTTATAAGCAACTCAAGAACGGCTAAATCGATTTGGCTGAGAATTGGTGGGGAGGTAGCTTAGAATCAGGAGACGGGAATAGGAGTTTTTGTCCAAGAAATTCCTGGAATTCCGACGGGAACAGGAAAAATGGAATCGCACGTACGAGGTCGCGGGCAGAAGCTAGTTTAACCAGAAAAAAAAATACAATGTTTCGGCTTACTCACGTAACTTTTTGACGAGGAACTCGACTAGTTTCAAACCATGCTAGAGGCTCATATTCATGAGCAGCATTCCGCGACCCGTCGCAATAATAATTAATTTAGTATGTCTCACGAAATATAATAATATAAAAAAAAGTTCTGGGTAAACATGTATTAAATATGAACGCATCATTTTACCTATCCATTCCTTTTAACAGATTTGAACGTAAATGTAAACAATCGTCCATTTTGATAAAATTCGGTCTTTAATATTAACTGAAGTAATTAGTAAGTCGAGCCAGTTTTAATTAAACTGAAAATGCCATCAGCGTATTAAACGCAACGGTATAATCATTTACATTCCAAATTTAAATTGTGTTTTCTTCTTTTATTATAAATTTCGTTAAAAAGGTAAATAGTCTATTTTTGGCCAAGGAAATTAAGGGTTTAAAGCTTGTTTTAAATATCTAAATTATATAAATAAGTGAATTTTGAAATGCAAATGACCTAGGCATAATTTTTAATATTTTGTGGAAACTAAACTACAATACGTCAGGTACACAATATGTGCAACATCCAAATAGAAACTTATTGAAGCATAATTTTCATTCCACAGCAGTTAATAAAAATCATTTAATTTTTAACTAAAACCTATACTTTAAACTTAATTAAAATCAAGTACTTTTTAGAAACAAACAATTAAGTAGATAAGAACTTTAGTGGCTTTCTTGGAAGGTAAACAACACCTCATTTAAAAGTCCCTCTTTGTGATTTAGAGGGAAATAAGATGAAAGCAAAGTTAAGTAAAAAATATTGTGGACACTTTGTTACCTCCCCCACAAGTCTTAGCGAATTAGTTCAAAGAGACTTCAAAGTCTTGAAGTTAAAAATACATTTGTTTTTCATTTTTTTCGACGTTTTAATACTTTAACAATACTATTTTTTCTGTTAAAGGCTAATTTGGTTGTATTGTAAAATATTGTAATAATGGCCTGACTGCCTCGTTGGCCGAGTGGTCGCAAGTGCGACTGCCGGGCAAGGGGTCTCGGGTTCGATTCCCGGTTTGGGCAAAGTACTACTGAGTTTTTATAAATTCTCAGTAGCAGCACGGAGTCTGGAATTGTGCCCGGTATATGGCAATAGGTTCACCCTCTATTACATGGGACTCATAACATAAATAGTGAAAAGTGGGTGTTACATTGTACAGTAGCACAATGTACACCTCTGCCTACCCCTTCGGAGATAAAAGGCGTGTTATGTTAATGTTAAAATTGTTCGTAATTTGACAACTAATTATTTTTATTATATCAGTGAATCCTGATTCCTGTGTCTTCTCTCGACTGCCTCGTTGACCGAGTGGTCGCAATGCCACTGCCAGGCAAGGGGTCTCGGGTTAGATTCCCTTGGGTTAGGTTTTTTAAAACATTCTCAGTAGTAGTACGGAATCTGGCATTGTGCCCAGTATATGACAATAGGCTCACCCTCTATTACATGGGACTCATAACATAAATAGTGAAAAGTGGGTGTTACATTGTACAGTGGCATTAAGTGCCGTAATGTGCACCTCTGCCTACACCTTCGGGGATATAACGCGTGATGTTGCGAATGCGATCCAACTATCAGTGAGTCTGTATGGCATATCATTCTCGACTGTCCTCGTTTCCTGGCCGCCAGAACCAACCTAGAACATCGGATCGATGCAAGCTTGGATCCTGTTAAACTGAGTTCTATTTTGGCTGACAAAGCGAAAAAACCGCACTTCCTAGACTACATAGATAAAATTTTTCGCAGGGCGGCTGAAAGAAACAGCACCTTCAATAACAGGAGCCAAGCAGTGGTCAGCTTGGACAACCCGTCTAATTCCGCTGTAGCAGTGAGTGGGGTTCCCCTTGAAACGACGGCTGATCCGCGGATTACAATTAAGGAGCGGGAAATTCTCCTTTATGGTGAGCACGGTACCAAAGGAATACGTATTCGGGGAGTTGCTTTGTTCATGAGCACCAGCAGCGAAAGACTGGGGATCGCTTTCTGCAATACCGCTCACCAGAAATGGCTCACAATCTCGCCAGGCCTTGCCTCCCTGTTAAATGGCAGCTCTTTCAAAACAAGCATGAGGCGCAAACTCTATGAAGCACTGCCAGAAACAAAGCTGGTTGGTCAAAGCTGTCGATTGTTGCGGACGCGCAATAAAACAATCGCAATGTTTTCTGGCAACAATACGACAACCTGTTTTGAACAAGCATGCAAGGTACTGACCAGTATAGGTAAGTGGGGTAAAGTAGAGGGCATAGATTCTAGAGTTATCAGCGTGGATGCTGCTGTGGTGGCTTTCCAGCGGGGAGAGACAGCGGATCTCATGGGCTGTATTCAAGCTTCAGAACAGCATGAAGTCATTGTTTATGAAGACAGGGGTGAAGACCTCAGATTCCTCAGAAAAAAGGTCCAGAGTTCACCAATCGCTGGCTCTTTAAGTGGTTCGGAGCGTCTGCAGCACAGGTATTCGGAACAAGGTGCTCTACAGCAACAACAACGAAACACCGAAAGACAAATAAAGAAACAAACTTCACGGACCAACATGTGGGCAATAACATCAGCCATATGTACAGCTGCGGGTCTCATTTCGTCGACTTTCAGAAGGAATGAATCCGGCTCCACTCGCGGGGGAGGCGACAGTGCTCGGGTGCATCCTGCCCAGTCCAGGTCACCGCCAACCAAAGCCGCCATGGGTCACTCCCAGAGACCACCTCATAAACGCCTTCCTCGAGTTTGTCGCAGTAATAGAGGCAACAAAACAAGTTAACTTACGAACTTGCAAAACGATCCTGCAGGCATATCTGCAGGGTAACGAGCTGTTACTGAATGATAGACTCGAGGCTGCGGAGGCGGTCATATACGACAACAGTAAATCGAGAGTATTGAGAGGAGCTTCTATAAGTCGTAGTATGGCAGCTTACAACGCCACCGCAGGATTTGTGTCTCTGGATGAGAAGGAATCGGATAAACGGGGAGTTGTGAAATTTAAAACTCCTCCTGAAGACTCCTTAGTGGTAGTTGCCGGGTGCACCAGGATTATGTTGGAGGATCGGATCTTGGAAATGGTGGGATCCATTTCGGAGCCTGGGCCGGGCGGCGTGGACTTTGGGGGCTGGGATGCCATGACATTTCACTGGACAAATGGAGTGCCGGGATGCGGCAAAACTACATGGATAATAAACGAATTCGAAGCGGAAAGGATTTAATCGTCACCACAACAACTGAAGCAGCAATGACCTCAGAGGCAAACTATCCTGCCGAATCAGAGGATTAGTCAAATCCAAAGTCCGAACAATGGCATCCATTTTAGTGAACGGATTAAAAGAGCAAGAGAGCTGCCACCGAATCATGGTTGATGAGGCTCTCATGAATCACTTTGGGGCCATTGTGATGGCGGCCCGAATAACTCGGGCCAAGAAGTTCTGCTGATTGGTGACATAAATCAACTTCTCTTCATTGACCGAGACAACCTCTTCCCCCTCATTTACAACCGCCCTACACACGTCGTGGCTATTAGCCAAGAACTTCTCTGCACTCACAGAAACCCTATGGATGTGGCATATGCTCTCAGTACTATGTACAGTGGCATATATTCGTCCGCGTCGGGTGTGAGATCCCTTGAGTTAAAAAGCTTCTCAGGGTCGCGAATACCCAAATCTCCTCCGAACACGTTATACCTGGTACACACTCAGGTAGAAAAGGAATCCCTTAAAAACCAGGGATACGGATCGGGTGTGGGATCACGCGTACTTACAATACACGAGGCTCAGGGGCTTTCGTACGCGGCAGTGGTTGTTGTGAATACAGCGGAGAAGAAACAGCGGATACACGATAGTGTATCGCACGCCGTGGTAGCTATATCCCGTCACACTAACAGCTGTGTTTACTACACGAATATCAGTGACGACGCGATCAGCAAATTAATCAGACGAGCGGTGGGTGAGAGTGAGCGGGGGATCCTGGACTATAACTTGAAAATGGCTATCAGCAACAGGGACATGGCGGTAGTGGGCGCTCTTTTGGGTGGGGAGGGCTCGCTGTAAGCTTAAATTGTGATGCAAGCGTGACATTAATATATATTTGTGTGTGTTTAATAATGTTAAAATGTAGTAAATATAATGTAACGTAATGTAAATTTTATCAATAAGACTGACAAAATCCATTGGCACTACTGGAATAGGCTTACTGCTGCGTGAGCAGACGTCATGCATTCTTAAATGTTCTACAGTCGGTGGCGCTGTGGACTGGGTCGCTCCGTTCCCTACGAAATGGTTGATCGGATCGATTGCTGGCCCTCACGTCATGCTCGTGAACGGGCGCCTTCTGCTGGAGCAGGTCGGCTCGCTCATCGCGCGTGTGGGCCGATCCAGTAAGGTTAATGTAAATGTAATAAAACATGTATTGTGTATATATAGATATTAGATTTAGACACAACCTTCTTTGTGAAAAAAAAATGTGGTTAATGTAGCACGTAAGATTTTTGTAACAATTAATTTTGACTGTAAATTAAAAGAAAATGTAATGGAATGACAAGGGCACGGAGTCCGTTGAGAATAAAAAAAAAAAAAACGCGTGATGTAATTCGGTGTTATCTGAATCGTACTTACAGTTATCAGGACAAAGTGATCCATCGAAGCCACAAACTGGAGTGTCTGGTGGTGGGAACTTTCTACCACCAGCCCAGTGGATGGGCCGGTCTTCGATAAACTGTAGAGTTGAATCATTTGCTAAATACGTTGCTACCACCTGTGGAAAAAGAATTAGTACATAAATAACTGGATCTAAAGGAAAGCCTATGTTCAGCATTGGATGTCTTATGGCTTATGTGATGACGACAATGATAATAACTTTTTTTTAATGTGGTCTGTCGCCATTGGGACATTAAGCAATAAGTTTGTTTATCAATAAAGGCATGTTGAAGGTAGCGACCTATTTCGCATCGTTTTAAATAACATAAATAACGCAATAAATGTATTAATAATGACATATATAAGACCAGTTAGGAATCCATCATAAACAAACGCAATGTGTTGCTTCTATAACCAAAAGATTTTTTATTGAACCAAAAAATTACATTAAAAACTAAACTAAACTTTACACACAATAAAACATACAAAACATACGTGTAATTAAAAGAAACGACATTTAAATATTATTACTAGATATGTCGATTCCTATATTATATTTAAATACTATTTATTATTAATTTGTTTATTTTAATCTCTTGTGACATAAACGTCCATTCGACATCTTTTATTTTACCGTCTCTACCGGTAAAGAAACAATAGAGGTGGTAGCTCCATCTATCATCCTTCTAAATAAACATCTACTTTACCGACAGAGACGTGTAGCAAAATAATTAAAGAAACATTATTTCTTTAATTATTTTGTTTTATATTTGATGGACGGACGTTTGACAACCATATAGCTTGGTGTTAAGCGATGATGCGGTCTACGATGGAGAAAATCATCTAGTAATAATGTATAATGCTTTGGTTTAAAGACTGAAAAATATTACAGTTTTTTATAAAAAGTTAAACTAAGTTAGTGTGATATGTTGACGATGATGATTGTGATAATTGTCTTATAAACGCGGACAATAGGTGTGCAATCCCATCAATGTCAAATCCCGTAAAGGACCACTAATAAAATGGTATCGAATATTGAAATTAAAATGTGTCTCTCAATATTAATATCTGTCAAGAACGATATCATTATTTTATTCTTTGTCAAACACTAAAAGAAACAGTATAAAAAAATCATAAAGTCAATATTTTGATTTACTTAGAAGCTTTCATTACATTTTTTTTACGGCATAAGCCGGTAAACGAGCAGACGGATCACCTGATGGTAAGCAATTGGCGTCGCCCATGGACAGTTGGAACACCAGAGGCGTTACAAGTGCGTAATCGGCTTTTTGGGGATTAGGAGTTTGAGGATCGTTGGGGATTCAGGGATTGGGGAGATTGGGGAAGGGGAGGGTAATTGGGCCTCCGGTACCCTCACTCACACGACGAAACACAACGCAAGCGTTGCTTCACGTCGGTTATCTGTGCCTTCTTTGAAATCTTTGACCTCTACCTTCTTTGAAAACTTTACAAATATCATGTTTGCCATCTAAGTTTTAACAAGTTTTTTGTACGTCACCTCCAGAAGAAAATTCTGGAGCGCGACAAAACGCTCCGCAATAAAATAGAATCGAGTCGACCTTGAATTTTATCCATAAAAGTAAATTGAATTTTATTCGTGAACCGAATATCCTTATTTGTACGCACGAAATAGCTTTGAATCATTCGAAAAACAATATGGAAAATATTTTCGGGACTGATTTGCAATTTATTACTTTGACTTTGGAATATTCACCATATTTGTTATTCTTTGAAGAGGTAAGCAGTATTACGGATTTTTGTTATAAGTCCTATAAGAAATTCCTTTCTGTAAAATCGGAACTAGAAAATGGCGAAATTTTCCATAGATCACATTGGTAGTTTAAGTATATTCTGAGTAAACACAAATGTGCTTAATACGTACAAATATCATATCAACAGCCTATAAATGCTCACTGCTGAGCAAAGCCTCTTCTTATATGGAGGTTTGAGCATTAATCACCACGCTTGCTCAATGCGGGTTGGCGATTTCAAACTCATTATTCATAAAATTAGAAATTATAAGCTCAGGTTTCCTCACGATTTTTTCCTTCACCACTTGTCAGTGGTGTCTAAATAATCTTAGAAAGTACATATAACTCGAAAAAAGTCACATTGGTACTTGCCGTTGGTAGGTTTCAAACCCGGGCCACCACGCCAAACAAATATGTACATAAGAATATACTTACGTACATGTGTGAAGTAGGGCACTAAGCACATTGTCATTCAGAAAGAAGACCTTCTTTAGGCATTACTTAAAATTCGCGTCAACTTGAAAGCCTTTTGATTCGAGAGGAAACTTCCAGAGAGTGTGAATTCGCCATCTTTTAAGGATTTCTTCGTCGTACTAAACTAAACTAACTTTGTTAGAGTTCTCATATTGACATCAAATTTTTACGATACCTAGTATAATCTTAGTAGAAAACTTGTCTCTAGTTTTTCGTTATGGAGTAGTAGTCTATTATATTTCATTTAATAAAGGTAATGAAACAATTAAAGTACAAAATAATAAATATATTCATGCTCAAATACGCTCAGAATACCTTCATACTCAGGTTGATAAAGACTAGTATTTTAAGCTGAATCTGGTTATGACTTAAAAGTAAATTGTAAAGGCTAAGAATAGAAAAATAAATGTACCTTATAACTTTTTGGTGAAGCGTTTGCAAGGGTGGCTCGTCTACGCTTTAGGACAGATAAATCTTGGTTTCGATTTTTTAGTTCAGAAAAATATTAATCATAGGAAACCAATGACATATATACAAATAACTTGTAAATATTTTTATAGGTAAACATCTTCTTGTTTTCGAAAACAAATAAAAATATTTTCCCGTCTAAAAAGTGTTGACGCCGTCTTGTACCTATTTTCATGGCTTTATGAACACTATTTGCTTGACAAATGTATGTTTGTATGTCTATGGCAAGAGATATATTACAAACAAACCTAACCTGAGTAAATAATACAATATATTACTGAGAACCAGTCAATAAGTCTTTCGTGACCTTATTGTGAGATTCTTCATTCATATACGCGTGGTAATATTAGGTATGCCTACTTCTTATAATACTTGTCTATATTGACATTTTAATTTTCTGGAGCGACTAATAATATTTATATCGGCTCACTATAGTTACTATAAAATTCGGCTGACGATAACTTATTATAAGCAATGAATGAATGACATTTACAAATTCTATTCAAATAAAAAACTTAAATTAAAACTAACTATTACTTAAATAAAATTAAAACTAAATATTACTAAATTAAATATATACAACTTAAGATTATATTTAATTATAAGAAATACAAAAACAACTATTTACATAAGGCATCGAAAAATTGACGTCAGTGGGGAAAGTACCCAGAAGGCTGGCAACATTGCCACGTTGTATGGCAATGCTTAACCTCTGACCGAGAAAAAGACCAGCCCTCTGGTCACGAGATGTGTCGACCAGGCGGTTCGAAATGTTTTAAAAAAATTAAGCGCACTCGGACCCAACGGACCTAGCGTCTCAACCCCAAACGGCTCAAAGATATAACTACCAGCCAAGGTTGTTATACTTGCGCCGCTTGAGGCTTTCTGCAGAGACAGCAGCCGAACCAGCACAACTCGCCGTTACTGGAAGATGAGAAGGTGCAAGGGTGTCGACATAGGTTGCGTGAATGAATGAATCAATATTTTTACAGAAAATAGTGTTATTATTCTTCCTCTTCTAGAAATCTTTAAATCAAATTGAACCTGGGTACATCGTCAAACAGTAACTTGCAATCGAGGGTTGGGCAGCTGTGTCCTCTAAACTGTCAAGCCCTAACTACGATCTTCATTTGTTAGAATAATAGCGAATTCGTTGGGAAAGGGTTACTGAGGCTCCGGCTGGAAGCAGAAGTAGGAACAGGATGGATTTTAGTCAGTAAGAGTCTGTAACTACCTTTTGCCTCACCCAGAGCGGGTGAAGCGAGAGGTAGTTTCACGTCCTTTACAAAAGGTCCTTGTTAGGGACCTTTTTTTTTAAGGGCGGAAAATCATCGAATGACTGCTCCCGCCTGGGTGAGGCGGAAGGGACGACGCGCCGTACGCTCGGGTCTGTTTCTGGTCGGACGGGGAGCCACCCATGCTCGCCGTCCGCAGGCCCGCGCTTACGGTGGCCGGAGATCGTCCCGCGATCCCCGACGCCCGGTGTGTCCTTCGCGATGGCTGGGTTGCGAGGAGGCAACGCTTCGCTGCCTCACGCGTCCTGCCTCCTCCTTAGCTAGCATGACTGCTTCGCAAAAGGAGGAGACGGTATCCCAGTCCCTTGTTAGGGACCTTAAAGATGCGATGCGGTTTTTATTTTTATAATAACTATCGTGAGAAATACTACATTAACTCACGTGAATATAATGAGGAAAGCTCTACTAGTTTCGAGCTACAGACTTTTTACGTAAGTTACCTGCGAATGTTAGTTAATAAATGGATTTTATTCAGAATTAGGCATTTTCCTGTTAATGAAAATAATAATGTTGATGGATTTGCCTATTTTAAGTATTGAACTCGAATCCAACACTAGCTCTTGATTAATAGAAGTCGTCTAAATAATAATGTTTCTATTTGACAAAAACAAAATGATATAAAAATGTATGTATGTAGACTGAAATGGACCGCTTGAACCTCTCCACGCAAACACACGATTAATCTATGTCTAGTACGAATGCGCTGTTGAGCAATGTTTTATTTGGCTATTTATTAAAATCTTATATTGAACAAGTAATAGAAAATGACTGCCTCGTTGACCGAGTGATCGCAAGTGCGACTGCCGAGCAAGGGGTCGCGAGTTCGATTCCTGGGTCGGGCAAAGTATTACTGGGTTTTTAAAAAAAATCTCAGTAGAGCACGGAGTCTGGAATTGTGCCCAGTATATGGCATTAGGCTCACCCCCTATTACATGTGACTCATAACATAAATAGTGAAAAGTGGGTGTTACATTGTACAGTGGCATAATGTGTACCTCCTATGTTATGTAATAGAAATTGTAGTTGAGAGAGGCTGAAACATGGTCTCGGGGTCTATCAAAGTGTCATAGGCTCTAGGAAGACACTTACATGTTTCCATTGGGAGGTGCTGTGATAGGTATTGTACTTATTATGGGGGCTCCGGGGTTGGTTTACTAGAAGGGGAAGGAAGACCCCGTGCCACCGGGGAGGTTTTAGTGAGGTAAAAATCCTACTCTCCCTAGTCTTTTTGCCAACAAGCTAGGGGCCTTTTGAAGGTTTTCCCTCGTCAACTAAAGAGGGGGGGGGGGGGTGTTTAAATTGACGAAAAGTTCTCAATAATGTACACAATTCAACATTACAATAACAAATATCGCTCCTTTGCTAAACAAAGACAAAAATCTTAATATTCTAATTATCTATTAGCAAAACTGCCTAACAAATTATTACGATGAATGTTTAAAATAAACAGGCTGACAGCACTCTAAGTTTTAAACTTCTAAAATTCATTCGCGAAGTTATTCCATCAACGAAACTTTAGTATCTAATAGCTACTTAATACTTGTTTTAATCCGATACTCATTATAAATAACGACTCTCTTCAGATAGATTACTTTCTTTAACGTCTTTCAATTGTGCTTAAAGTAATTTTGTTGAAATTGTCCGTGCTAAGTCAATTACAAATTTATTGATAACATTTTACAGTTCATGTTTGCTTAAACGGAAAATTTACCTTTCATACATTCTGAAAAGTTAGTCTTCAAAAAAAGGAGGAGGTACTATGTTCGGCTGATTATTTTTTTAAATATTACCGAAGGTTATTTACGAACAATTTAACGTTAAACGTTTTAATATCTCAAAAGTTAAGCATACATATATAGCTGAAACCTTATTGTTTTTCATAACCTTCCTATTTTCTAAGTTGCATAAAATAAAAAATACATTTACAAATTCCATGCAATTATTGAGTTAACACTTGGCCTAGTCTAGGGATAGTACTTGAGACCTATTACTCGGTAGTCGTACTTAAGATCACTAAACGAATAAGGCTTCAAAAAAAATATTACATTGATTTCCCCACCAAAATATCGCAATACCTTATAAACAACTCACCCTTTCATATATACGATAGAACCGAACAAACCATGACGGCAATTTCGACAATCTCTTACCGCCTATACTGAAATCTTTTTGTAAAAAAACACAATGCATGGTACCACTGCTGTATTTTAACCTCACTTAGAAAACCTTACAAAGACGCTTACTGGAAACTGAAAATTCTTTTGTTCCTTCAAAAATGCTGACGTACCTACATGAGCCGAGTCATAAATTAAGGAGTTTTATTGGAAAATCCAGTTTATGGAGTACTAACATGCGATGCTGTTCATTCAACGCAGAAATTTGTTCTAAAATATAGTACAAAAAGGTTTCTTAAGTTAAATTTTTGTGGGTCAACGCAAACAAGAGATACTTAGAAGCAGAAGATAATTTTATCTCAGACCTTTTGTGACGTAATTTACTTATTTAAAGCTGAAAAAAATGCTTTCGTTTTATTTTAATTTTACGAAGAAAGAATTTTACGGTTGAAAGTGCTCTAAGTTTGATGATCTTTGGAATAAAAACTCAATAGAAATTGATGGCTCAATTCTTAACAGAATGTGTAACTAAGAAACGTTTTGGCATTTAGACATAAAACGAATAAAAATACGAATGGAAATTACTTTTAAAATAAAATAGAATACAAGATACAAAATAATGTGAGCAAAAATATTGATGCCTTCTTCAACTAAATACTAACTTATCAAGTTTTTATCTTAACGTTAAAAGAAGAAGAATTTATGACACATCAAGCTTCAACGATAAGACAAATTTTCATCTATTCTGCATTAAGGTCGAGGTTATCGACCTATCTATGGTAGCACCCCCATTATCGACGGCAGAGCCATCTTTTCCTTAACTAAACTATAATAAGGTCGCCTTACGCAATTTTCTGGGTTATTAAATACAGTTACGTCTTAATCAAGGATGAGGAACGGCAAATAAATGAGACTTTAGTAATTCATATATTTTGTTTCATTTATTCATTGTTGTTTCAAAGAAATGGTCATCGACTATATGGGTACATAAATCAGTAAATATATTATAAACTCATTTCAATTCCTTGAAAATAAAAACGTTACCCCACATTAGGATTTCTCCTGTATCGTGGGTGCATTTACAAACGTGTATAATTTCACATACACATGACACCCAGAGCCGGAATAACAATCTGTGGATCACACAAAGAGTTGTTCCGTTCGTGAACTCAAATACGTTGCGTGGCAGCCGGTTGCCAGCTACCGCACCATCTGTGCAGTCAATATTGTAAAAAAAAATCGTTTATTTAACCTACTTCAACCTCCTTATTGCTTTATAATTCTGTTAAGGACTTGTTCTTGTTATGTTTTGAAAAAGGATCACATAATAGACAGAATCTAACATTTTGTCCAGCCATAATATTTTACCAAATCAATGTTTAGTATTCTGTACAGCCACAAACAGAAAACGTCGCAATGATAACTTCTCTCAAGGAATCCAGAGCTCCCTTAATCAGATCTGTTTGCCCTTCAATCATAGAAAAAAGGGAGACGTACTTACTTTTGTTTTATCAGAACACTAAAATATTTTTTTTATATTCTCATATTAAACAAGATCTCACGCCTTTGAATACACGAAGGTGTAAGCAGAAGCACTTATTTTAGTACAAGATAATTATATTCTTGTCAGTTGTTGCGAAAATAGAAAATAGATTTCTTTTATATTTTTTATTTTTTATATTAAATAATAGATATTAATAACATCACGCCTTTTATTCCCGAAGGGGTAGGCAGAGGTGCACAATATGCCACTGAAGAATGTAACACGCACTTTTCACTATTTATGTTATAAGCCCCATGTAATTGGGAGTATTAGCCTATTGCCATAAACCGGGCACAATTCCAGACTCCGTGCTACTACTGAGAATTTTTAAAAAACCCGGTAATACTTTCCCCAGCCCGGGAATCGAACCCGAGACCCCTTACTCGGCCAACGACGCAGTCATTAATAGATTGTTATTTATATTAGGAAATGATGTTAAGAAATTTCTATTGTTAAGAAATCCTAATGAAATCATAAATCATATTTCATTTAAAAAGATCCCAGTATTCTGATTTATTTGGTTAAATAGCCACTATACCTCTACGATACATTAGTACATAATTATATTGTGCCTTTATGGGGATTAAACTGTAATCTGACATTTTGACATTCCGACTGAAGAGAGGTCAGACGTAGGTCGGACGTTTTCTTCATTCATAGTGGATTTATTGGAGAATTAAAGCATTTTATAACTAACTTTTAACGACAGCTATACTAGTTAACTGACATACAATTATGATATTATTGTTTTTTTTTATCTAATTCTTTTAATATTTTTATTGCAAAAGTTTGTATATCTGTTACTCCACGTCGAAACCATTGAAGTGACCAGCATGAAATTTGTAACAAGGGTAGACTATGATCTGAAATAATACATAGACATCTTTTAATAGCACGGGAACGCGACCAAAGGCGGTGGTAGAAGCTATACTATAGAATATAAAAATGGTAAGAAAGTGCGACGTTTAGAGAGTGATTGCAAACATGCAAAGCTAAAAACATGCTAATGGAGTTTTTCATCATCAACAACAGCGTATAAATGCCCACTGCTGAGCAAAGCCTCTTTTCACACGGAGAAGGTTTTGAGCATTAATCACCCCGCTTGCTCAATGTGGGTTGGCGATTTCAAACTTATAATTAGAAATTATAAGCCCAGGTTTCCTCACGATGTTTTTCCTTCACCGTTTGTCAGTGGTGTCTAAATAATCTTAGAAAGATACATATAACTCGGAAAAAGTCACATTGGTACTTGGCGTTTGTAGGTTTCCAACTAGCACCTAACTTAAACCTCCAGGCTACCAGACGCCTGGATAACGCATGGATCTTTTGGTAGGTTTCAAAGTCCGGGTTTAGACACTTAAAATATTTTAAGTAGGCTTTTTTAGTTTTTTCAAAAGGTCACAAAATTTTCAATTGTGCCCGGAGTGTGATTATAAGGTCGTATTAGAACTTGAAATTTATAATAAAACTAGTAAAGTGGATGTTCATACAAAGACGTTACAATACATAAGATGCAATAGAGTAAGATTGTAGGTGATTCTTAAAATGTCGCGAACTCTCGCCATTTGTAGGCGTATCGCTTTTGTTTCTACGATCTTTGTTTAGTTTGTTATTTGCTCCGCCGTCAGCCGGCGAACTCGTTAAGTTACAATAAAGCCCCATTTTATTTTTCCTTTGCTTACAACTTCGACTTTACCCCAGGCGACTTGTTAGTGATTGATTTTTTTTTATTTCATTTCATTCGTCATCGCTTTTTGATGATTGATTTTAATATTGCTAATAAAACATTATACCACCGCTTTTCTATATAAATAATTTCGTCAAGGGGTACGATAGACTCGATCGAAACATTACCTGAATAAGAAAACATAAAAATATCGATTTCGAGTCGGCAACTTATATCCGCGAAATTCGGATTACGGAGATTATTTCGTTTTATTAATCCATTTTAATGACACTGACAGACAAACCGCAGTCGCCATCTTTAGTAGACAATAAACGTTCCGTTTCATACTAGCTCTCAAATACGCCTCGACAATCAACACGTCGCGTCAAAAAAGTATAAACGCGAACGAAGTCGCGGGTAACAGCTAGTATTAAAATAATTACGTCATAAAATTTTTTTCTAATGGTATCAAGTCCAAATTGTACATATACGTATTCAATGTTTATTTTTTATTTGATGGGTCGACGTTTGATCAGTATCTCGCCAGGTAGTAAGCGATGATGCGACCTACGATGGAGTAAATCTGCCCATAATGCAACCTATTCTCTTGAAAATAAATAAATATTAGAAACTAAACCTTTCGTCTAACGCTGTGCACTTCACTACCATGTTTCAAACAATAACGATTATTTCATATGTAAGCTAAAATAAACCACAATAAACCAGTCGACAAAACATCTCTTCAGTCATAAACGAAACAAAAAGTAATATAAAATCTTAACTTAACGTCACACATGTCTATCACATTGAAGTTAACTTCGGAACATGTTACAATTTTGCTTTCACTCCACTTCAGACGTTGTCAATACCAGAGTGTGAATTTAAACATGTTTCGAACTAGACCGAATGAATTTAGCACAAAATTTTCCATTTTACCGACTACTTCGCTGGTCGAATGGTCGTAAATTCACAATGTACGATTATTGACCGTAATATCCAAGTCCGGAATAGTGTGATCGAATTCGGTTTTTAAAAAAATCTTAGTAATAACATGGAGTCAGGAATTATACCTGTTTTCCAACGCTTCACTTCTATTTGTAAGAGACTAATAATATAACCTTTTTGAAGAGAAATGTCATCAAATTGCTCCGCTAAACCCAGCCAAGATGTCGGGTGAGGCGAGAGGGAGTGTCAGACTTTTACTGACCCATCCGTTGCAACTCCTGCTTCAAGCCAAAGCCACGGTACCTTCTTATCCTTTTCTGCAGCTCCTGTGTAATGTAGGTTGACGCGACAATTGAGCAAAACAGAATTAGAATTTCCGAAATCTATGTCGATATAATATTGACACATACAAGTACAGATCTATACAATCCTTGTTATATTGATTAAATATGTACAGCTAATCAAGTAGGAAATTAAGTTGTCATAGCAATAAAGCCTTAATTGTAATTATACCAATGAATAGATCTAATTAACTCATTTAGAAACTGTGATCAGTAAAACATGGACACAACAACATGGATGTCAAAACTCGAATCGTTAACGTAACTCTTAATCTCCACCGACTCCAGCAACAGAGGCTTAACTTTAACCGCGCAGTTATCCGTCATGTTGCCAAAAGTTAAATTATACGTTACTTTATAAACACAAATGTGAGTTTTTGTTGCAATATGTCTTTGTTTAAAGTTTAATGACTGCTTCGTTGGTTGAACGATCTTTAGTACGTCAGCTGAGTAAAATTTCTCGGATTTTGTTCCCGGCTTAGTAAAAAGCTGGAAATTTTTGGTAGTAGCATAAAGTCATTATACTCGATGTACGACAACCTTATTTTCCCTATTCATATGGGGTCATAAAATAAGTCGCTAGTGAAAATTAGAATCTAATATTTGCCTCATAATTGCGCTAGCTAGCACAAATTCAACTCAATTAATGATTGATTAATGATGGTTAATGAAGAGATCAAAGGAACATCTGTGTTTGCCACAGAACTATGTTAAGGTAGCCTCAATGTGATCACGTCTGCTTTACCAACGATGAAGTAGCAGACAATGAGAAAGGAAAAGGTTAGTATATAATTATACATCACATTTGTTACCCATAATAATAACTATGAATACGGCTGGTGCAACCAGCTGCTACGCAATACGACGCGGGTTCAATTTCCACAGGAAACAACTTTTTGTGTGATCCACAATGAGTTGTTCTAGGTTTGGCTGTAAAAGTGTCGGTTAAACACGTAAATTGACTTACATATTGGCTGTGATATGTAAGTCAGTTTACGTGTTTTTGTAAAAACACCCACACGACGAACATTAGAAAATTCTAATGCAAGGCCACAATTACTAAGATAAATACCATATATACTACCGGTAAAATACTATCTAGTAATACTAAAACGTAAATACAAAAAGCTATACATACAATTTAATTATACAACAAAAACAAAATGACTAAAGAAGGAATGCAGAAATACGCTTATTGGACTAATAAATACAGTCGAAAGCAAGATAAAATTAAACGAAACACGCTAAGCTGTATTTAATCTACATCCGACTTGGCATTCCGGAGAGACAGACAGATGTGCTTAATTTTCCAAGTTACGACTTAAAGTCATATAACTTAAATTGGGAATCTTATTTTCTGATAGAGCAGGTAACGTAAGATCTCATGTATATTCAATAGCAATTGTACGTAGGTTTAACTTAGAGCTCACTTTTCTTTAGTTATAAGTCCCATGAAATTCATGCTGAGAGTATGCTATGTTTTTATCAGGGTGCTTACTCTTGAAACCAATCTCAATGTCAATGCAATTTGAATCCAATAAAATGTCAATAATGATTCAATGGGAACACTATTCAACCCCTATCGTAGCTGTTAAAATAGCGTAGTACGGAATACAAGGCCAAACTCAAGAGTACGAAATTTCACAATACGAATGTTGATCGATCGGAATTAGATTCAAGAGTAAGCCCCCTGAGCCTGGGAAATTATGAAAAATGATTCTTCTTTTAATTATAAAAAGTCTTTGATTTCAATGTGTGTATTTGTGTTAAAAGGTATGTAGTATGTACGATCGATTTACTAAATTATGCTTCGAGAAAAGCAAGTTTGGTTGTTCTTATTTTAGGATAATTATCTTAATTTTATCACTCTTTATGACAATCGTTTCTGGATTAGATAAAAACTAATATTGCATTCAGTTTGCAGTTTCAGTTGCAATTTTTCCTTTTCTGCGTATTCCCTAAAATCATTCGGTCCTTCATAATCTCCAGAAATCAAAACGTTAGATCAATCCTATAAATAAAATTGTAGCTTTTAACATTTGTAAGTTCTATTAAAAAATTGTCCAACACTAATTATTATTACCCAACCCAAGGAATGACCCTCTTATAGCAGTTATGTAGCGCTTTCAATAAACCAACCAACGAGGCCTTTTTACGTATTTTATCATTATTCTAAAGAAGAACTATTTCTTCTTTCATAATTTCATATATCATTCTTGTCATAGTACCTACTTTAACCTCTGCAATGGAGGACGGATTATATGACCCCACTCATGTTTATTGCTTTCCTTGAATGCATTAGCAGCTCACAAAACGCATTGAATTTGAAATGCTTTTGAGAAAATTCTAAACGCTCTCACACTTTCGTTTTATAGAAGTGGGTTAACCTATAACTTTATATTATGTGCACATAAGCTTGGAAATAGTGAATAAAACATCTCTTAGTCATCATCAACAGCCTATAAATGTCCACTGCTGAGCAAAGCCTCTTCTCACACGAAGAAGGTTTGAGCATTAATCACCACGCTTGTTCAATGTGGGTTGGCGGTTATAAACTTATAATTAAAAATTATAAGCCCAGGTTTCCTCACGATGTTTTCCTTCACCGTTCTTCAGTGGTGTCTAGATAATCTTAGAAAGAACATATAATTTGGAAAAAATCACATTGGTACTTGCCTCTGGTAGGTTTCGAACCCGCACCCTCATGCATGAGAAGCGGGCGTCTTATAGAAGTCTACTTAGAACTCTCTTGGTCGAGCAGTTGCAATTACTACCTCGAGCCTTTGACTTCGATTGGCTATAATACCGATATTGTTTTAGGCCAGTTTTAGTCTGACGCTGGCGGCACGCACACTATCAGCGCTGATGGCCGAGATGTATACTAGGAAAACTTACGTGTTTGAATGATGCGTAGCTATCTGCGCGCACGGTAGTCAGTGCTGACTCCCAAGTTCATATATCTGGACCATCAGCGCTGATGGTGCGTGTGCCGTCCGCGTGTGACTAATAAAGCCTTAATTTTACAATTTTTGAAGATTCAAAACAAGGTTCGTTGTTTTGGAATAACACATAGGCTACTTTCATCCCACGGGGACGTGGACAAAGCCGCTGGCAAAAGCTAGTAAGTTAAAAAACAAAACAAGAACATAAATAGGTTTTCACTCTTAAATGTAAACATATTTCCACAGATATCATCGTGAGAAAACCTGGACTTAATATTTCTAATTAGGCACCTATAAATTTGAAATCGTCAACCCGCATTGACCAAGCGCGGTGATTAATTCTCAAACCTTCTCCGTGTGAGAAGAGGCCTTTGGTCAGCAGTGGCCACTTATAGGCTGTTGATGATGATGTTTAGATGTTCATTTTGAGTAAAAGATGCTGAATGAAATACAAAAATTAACCGTCTGATATCAACTTTATATTAACTGAGTTCCTTCCACGTAACCACAACAGAATCCCGGCTCAAGTTTACCCAAGCGAAAACCCTTTTTATAACGCGAGGTATCATGGCCCTAACAAAACTGTTTAAAATTAAACTTGCTACACTGAGCTGACTTCACGAAAACCAAGTTAAGGGTCAACCCTAGAGATATGATTATGTATCTCTATGTGAATTGTATATTAAATACTTTTATATTAATTATTAGTTTGTAGATTTGGTGGGTCTACTATCATTCTTGGGTTTATGGTGGTTGTATAAAATTCCAATTATGAAACTTATATTATAGTGAGTGGCGCGAAGCCGGGGCGGGTCGCTAGTCACCTATACAATTATTTCGTTCTTATAATATCATAATAAATCATAGATTGTAGATTATAATGGCATGTGTCTAAGGTGTAAATAATTTAGTTTTTAGTTATTTGTGTTATGTGATTATAACAATCCACCAAGAATTGTTAAATTATAATCGGATTGGTTTTACTGACATTTATTCATATAGTAATGTGCAGAGCGCACGACGTGTACACACACCAGAGTATGACAGATAGACAGCGTCATTCTTGACTCCCCCCACTTACTAAGATAGTGATGAGACAGCATGGTTGGTGCGGTGGCTGGGCAACCGGCTGCCGTGCAACACAGACAGATCACATGAATAACACTTCGTGTGATCCACAGATAGTTGTTTCAGGTCTGGGCGACATGTGTATATGTGAATTTGCATGTTTGTAAACGCACCCACGACACAGGCGAAAATCCTAACGTGGGGCAACGATTTTAATTAAAAAATAACAGTTGTTTGTTCTTATAGTATTAGTTTAAATTGAGCCTAATCATAGAAATATATTAAGTATTAAGTTATAAATAAAAAACTTGTATCTCCTTCATATTTTGCTATATTTGATGGATGTAATACAGCTACTTCACGACAGTCCTTGGGCGATGAACTTAATAAGAAGCCCTTCTTCGAAATAGGGAAAGGAATATTTCGTGGAACTTAGGACCGTGGGCTCCGATATTAAAAGGTTCCGGATTTCAATTTTGATATTTTTGGTTAATAATAATATGAAGTTAAGAATAACAAAAGGGTAATTATTAAAATAATAATAAATATGAGAAGTTTAAAAATTACTGTTATGTATAAGTTTATAACTGCCTCTGCCTATATTGCCTCATTCGCCAAGTGGTCGCAAGTGCGACTGACCCCAGGCAAGGGGTTTCGGGTTCGATTCCCGAGACCGAGCCGGGTGTTTAAAAAATCTCAGTATTAACACGCAGTCTGGAAATGTGCCCGGTATATGACAATAGGCGCATTCCCTATTACATGAGACTTATAACATAAATAGTGAAAAGTGGGTGTTACATTGTACAGGGGCATTCAGTGCCGTAATGTGCACCTCTGCCTACCCATTCGGGGATAAAAGGCGATATGTTATATTTATTATAAGTATATAATTATAACAAAGAAAAATCACAAAGGAAATATTTGTGTATTAAAAGTGCAACAGTTACATCTTGTTTGATATTTTGTAATGTCTATTATTATTTCGTTTTATTTCTAATTATTTGGGGAATTATAACAATATTATTATAAAAAAAGATATTTATTATGAAGATAATATGTTACATGAGAGAATGAAATAAAAAAGAAGAAAACATATTAATTCAAATTCAAATTCAAATTCAAATCACTTTTATTAAATATATGCTATATTAAAAATGTAAGTTATAATATATTAATGATAAAGTCCTTTTTGAATCCCTCTTAGCTTTAATTAAATAACTATTTCCACCGTCCATTGTACGCATATTAACTTGAATTGTTTGTTTTTTGAGCTACTTAAATGTGTACAATAAATAAAATAAATATTTCGGCAACCAAGCAGTATCAATTTTATGTTAAATAATTGTACACTACAATATAACATTTTAATTTGATGTACAAGTGCTTAAAAGTATCCATTATGTCCGAAATTAATTAATTCAATGTAGTTTAATCTGGCAACGAGTGCCTTCAACGATCCGACATTCCCGGTAAATTAATACAAAGCTGAAATGAAACAGTAGTTTAACAAACATAAATCCATTTATATAACATTTCATATTTTCTAGATTTGTTTTTAGTTAATACTAATATTAAATATTAGCGGCCCGCCCCGGCTTCGCACGGATGCAATATGCATGTATTATACATATAAACCTTCCTTAAGAATCACTCTATCTATTAAAAAAATCCGCATCATAATCCGGTGTATTCTTTTAAAGATCTAAGCATACATAGGGATAGACAGACGGCGGGTAGCGACTTTGTTCTATGTAGTGATTAGAAGTAGGAAAATCAATACTGTTGAAAATCGCACATTGAAATATTCACATAGAAGCTTTGACACTACTTTTAAACGCAATATGCTACATTATAAATGAACGTACGAGTAATGACATACATAGTTTGAATACAAGTTCAGGGAAAATCCAGTAGATGGCACTAGGACACTAATGATGACATAAAACACATAGTAAAGTTTTGTATAAGAAAACTTCTTAATGTCATGTCAAACTATTGGGTATGATCACCTTATCTAATTAAAGGATTCTTTCTGTTTCCGAATGTAGGAACCATACCATGTTCCATATAAACTGATACAATAGTAAGGAAAGTAATATTACTATATAAATAAAAATGAATTTCCTTTTGTTAGTCTCGCTAAAACTCGAGAACGGCTGAACCGATTTGGCTAATTTTGGTTTTGAATTGTCCAGAGAAGGTTTGACTGACAAATAAAATTTCAGGTCAGGTCAGGTAGTTCCGATATAAAATATGTAAACATACTTTAGTCCAATAAAACTAATTTTATCCAGCAAAACTCAAATGCATGAAAACTATTCATTAGCAACCGAGACGCATCACTGAGCTTAACTTCTGTTGACTTTCTATGTTACTTGGCATACAAGTCACATACACACATAAAGTCGTGATGGCATGGCGGAGATATGAAATGGCTATTTGTCAACTTTAGGGTGGTGGGTAGATGGCCTTCCATCTAAAATATGAATTAACGTATTATTGTGAATGACCATAATATTGTCTGGCCTTTCTAACTTAAGCTCACGTATATTTTTTATGTGCATGCAGAAACTATAAACTATATTATTACTATTCATAAAGATTTTCAATGAATATGTTTAAGGAGATGACATGTTTTCCGACGTTTTCTTAGACAACCTTATAGAAATTTCTGCTTTCATTAATTTTCTCAACAGAACTAAACCATTAGAGCCTACGCCTAAGGCGACTTTTTGTACCGATGCTGTAGCGTGTCTGACACATAAAAACAGGATGCTTTAGTAAACAATTAGCGATGTTGTCACGCTTTTAGTGAACGCGCGATAGCATTGCTACAAAAAGTCGTCGTAGGTAAGAGCCCTTACACATTTGGGTGCAAAGTAATAATAATATATTGAATTGTTTATGGTGCTGTATAACAACTAATCATGTTACAACTATGTTAAGTACTAACCTGAAACTGGCTGGTATTAGGATTCATGTCCAGAAGTGAGTATGAAGCCACACGATCACCATTCGAATCGATGACCACTTCTCCAGTAATTCCTAGTAAAAAAACACAAAAATTAGAAAGAAATAATGAAGTATACTCTAAATACTCTAAAAAAATACTTGTTCATTTGGACTCCCAAAAAAGTTTATTCTTTCTTGGAAATTTGAGATTTTCCTCTTACAGATACACGTGTCGTTACAACCCTCGTGGATGCCTGTAGGGCAGGGAATTATAGACTTTCAATCACTGATACAACATCATCAAAAACGATAATTGCCTTGTCTCTTGTTACAAGACACTAATAACATAACTGATAATAATCGATGTGCAAAAGGAGTATTAGTGTCGATCCCCTAAGGGTGCAATTCGAGTAACCACTGGGTATATCGTTAACTCAATTATTATCGTCGTATATAATATTAAAGTTAGACTAAAGGCTCGTATACAAAACTGCGATGCGATGCGATGCAAATTCGCAACGCAGAAAATTACGATGCGAATTGCTGCGATGCGATTTCGTGCGACAAGGCGTCTCCCAGGGTGACCATTCCTTCGACGACCGTCAACCGTACTAAACGTATTTTAAATTGAAAACTAGGTCGTGAGATGGATCGTAAAAAGAAGTGGGCACGTCTGTTATTGCTTAGGAGATACAGAAAAAAGAAACAAAGCAGATTTTGGGAAGATAAGATTTTGATGCGCGATGCGAATCAATTCGCAAGTTTTTGCGATGCAACGTCGCATCGTAGTTTTGTGTACGAGCCCTAAAAGCCCTCGAGTGATTGCAAGTGCGACTGCCGATTCCCGGGTCGGGCAAAATATTACTAGGTTTATTTAAAAGATCTCAGTAGTAGCACGGAATCAGGATTTGTGCCCCGTATAATTAGGGCAATAGGCTCACCCCCTATTACATGGAACTCATAACATAAATTGTGAAAAGTGGATGTTACATTGAACAGTGGCATAAATGCCGTAATGTGCACCTCTGCCACCTGCCTACTCCTTTGGGGATTAAAGGCGTGATATTATGTTATGTTTCACATAACAATGGAAAAGTTATCAAGATCCTGAAGTCTAAGTGTTACGTAAGTTCCATCTTCTTACAAACTGCCGTTTCATACATTAGGTAACTTTGCGGTAGTTTCGAAGTTGGTATGTACATACCAACTTTCTTGCAGGATGACATTTTCGTTACGCTCCTGATTTTAGGTTACCGAGGGGTTCTGTGTCTACGAGTTTGTTATGTTACTGGGTTATCAGACCAACTTCTTAAGGAATGGGTTAAAATTTAGTTAAGTTTTTGTTCCGAAACATACGTTTTATGAACCCAGACGCAATTAGAAAAGTGATATGAGTCAGTATGATGCCTCTATTTTGTTGGTTTATCTGTGGTACCTTAGCTCAATGAATGACTTGATTTAAATGTGGTTTAGATTTTTTAATTATAGCTAGCTTCAACTAGTTTCACTGACTGACTGACTGACAGACTATTATTTATTTTGTATTTGTTGACGTTTCAAAAGTACCAAACTATAGTTTAATTGAAATAAATGCTTTGACTTTGACTTTGACTTTATAATAAAAATAATAAGAAAGTCCAGTCCAAAGTACAGATTGGCAAAAATAATCAAAGGCTTACCTTGAAAAGTCCTATTCCACATTTTTCTAATGACTGCAGCGCCATCAAGCGGTCCTCTCGGATCTTCGACATCGCGGAGCGTGTCATTGAGTGCGAGGGCGTAGAGGAGGACTGCGTCATAGAACGCTGCTACAAACGTAGACACTACTTCACCTTTGCCAAACGTGTAGTTGTACTTCGTAGCGGCTAATACTTTCACCTGTAGACAATGTGTATTGATTAGCAATAAGTATCATATACTTTTTTATAGCATTTGCCGGTAAACGAGCTGACGGATCACCTGATGGTAAGCAATCGGCGTCGCCCATGGACACCTGGAACACCAGGGGCGTTAAAAGTGCGTTACCGGCCTTTTGGGGATTAGGAGTTTGGGGATCGTTGGGGATTCAGGGATTGGGGAGATTGGGGAAGGGGAGGGTAATTGGGCCTCCGGTAACCTCACTCACACGACGAAACACAACGCAAGCATTGCTTCACGTCGGTTTTCTGTGAGGCCGTGGTATCACTCCGGTCGAGCCGGCTCATTCGTGCCGAAGCATGGTTCTCCCACAAAAAAACACAATTTAAAATAAAACTACACTCGAATTGATCAAACGTTTTTCATTCTTTTTCTTTATCAAATTACTAGCTTCTACCACCGGCTTAGCCCGCATTTCCATAGCCTATGTGTTGTTTCAAACCATAATCTACCCCTGTTTCAATTTTCATCTCGATCCCTTCAGTCGTTTTGACTTAAAAGAGTGACAAACACACGCACAGTCACACTCACATACTTACAAACTTTCGCCTTTATAATATTTAGTAGAATAGAGAAATAAGTAAGACAGTTTACGTAAAATACTAGTGACAAAACGATGTGATATAAAATTGACTGCACGGTTGGTGCGGTGGCTAGGCAACCGGCTGCCGTGCAACGTGTCGCGGGTTCGATTTCCGCACGGGACAACACTTTGTGTGAACCACAAATTGTTGTTTCGGGTCTGGGTGTCATTGTGTATGTGAACTTGTATGTTTGTAAACGCACCCACGACACAGGAGAAAATCCTAGTGTGGGGCAACGTTTTCAAAAAAAAAAAGAAAAAAAAATCCAATTAATTGCGCGCCGTATTGAAATTGTGACAGGCACATTCTCACATCACATTCTCATGACGTGTGTGTAAGGTGTCGTGGTGACCCGGAGATTTAAGACTGCCATTTCTCATGCATGAGGGTGCGGGTTCAAAACCTACCAACGGCAAGTACCAATGTGACTTTTTCTAAGTTATATGTACTTTCTAAGATTATTCAGACACCACTGATAAACGGTGAAGAAAAACATCTGAGGAAACCTGGGCTTATAATTTCTAATTATAAGTTTGAAATCACCAACCCGCATTGAGCAAGCGTGGTGATTAATGCTCAAATCTTCTCTGTGTGAGAAGAGGCTTTGCTCAGCAGTGGGCATTTATAGGCTGTTGATGATTGAGAATTTAGGAATAGTGAGAATCGAAATCCGAAAATTCTACGATTGAGTGTATCTATTAATAATAAAGTACCTACAACACATGTTCCATCTACTTGATGATCTTATCCATTTATGTTACAAAATGTTACACACCCTTACAGGGCAAAATCATGTTTAAACATCAAAGCAAAACAAAATAATAAACTGATAAGTCATCGCGTACTATGCGGGGTCATACATCTACTTTATTAATGGGTCATTACCCAACTTCTGTTCATTAAATCTCTACTACATATATTACAGTCTACCCAAAGGTTGTCTGTTAGATCTTTGTTCATTTAAGACTTTTGCCCATGTAATTAATTGTCACGTTTAATCCTTGTCTCATTTCGATTTAGTATCTGGCGCAAAATAAATGTTATTTGGATATAAAAGGGTCTATACTTGATTTGGGAATGAGCTTTATTATCAAAAGTCCAACTACCCAACAAGGGGTCTCGTAGTTTTATATAGGTTTGGTTTCCGGGACACGCAATGTTATCGGAAATAACGCGATTCTTTCAAAAATTCTCAATAATGGCATAAAGTGTGGAATTCTATGTAGTTACCTACGCATGACCTTTTGCCTATTACCTGCCTACTCTGAACATAACAGTTGAAATGTAGGTGATAATTATGTACTGCATACATACCCATACCTATACATTATCCCACAAAGAAGACGTTACGTTTTATGTGTTTTAAGTGTGAGCGAGCCATGCTTCAGTACGAATGGGCCGGCTCGACCGGAGTGATTGGTTGTGTTTCGACGTGTGAATGAAATTATCGGAGGCCCAATCACCCCTTCAAAGGAGTCCCCTCCTCCGCCTTCCCTAATCTCTGAATCCCCAACAATGCTCAAATTCCTAATCCCAAAAGGCCGGTAACGCACTTGTAACGCCTCTGGTGTTCCAGGTGTCCATGGGCGACGCCGATTGCTTACCACCAGGTGATCCATCTGTTCGTTTACCGGCTAATCCCATAAAAAACAGACAGTCGCAAGTGCGACTGTCGAGCAAAGGGTCTCGGGTTCGATTCGCGGGTCGGGTAAATTATTACTGGGTTTTTAATTCTCAGTAGTAGCACGGAGTTTAGAACTGTGCCCGGTATATGGCAATAGGCTCACCCCTTATTACATGAGACTCATAACATAAATAGTGAAAAGTGGGTGTTACATAATGTGCACGTCTGCCTACCCCTTCGGGGATAAAAGGCGTGATGGTATGTTATGTTATATTGATGAAATATGAAGCATGAACGCATATCATTTATCTATTTGTCTGTGGATGTCAGATTGTCTATGGCTGATTTTCTTTTTAAATTATCTGTGGTCTGATATTAAACGCGTCGTCATTGTTATATCACGCTCCGTCTTTTATTTAATGTTTCTATTTAGATTAGTTCGATAAATCACATCCATCTTACAAGTTTTCATCATATATCAACGAATAAAGTCAGCCTTTGTCTTACCTGATCAGAGAACTTCAGATACTCTTTCTTCTCTGGAGCTGGGCTGGTGACTGTCAGTACAGCACTGTATGCTCTCCTGGCTTTCTCATTCCGTTCATCAGTATCACCTTCAACTTTCCACGGTTCTTTGGACGATGCTGATGCGAGGCTGCGGAAATATTATTATTAGTGTGGCGTACTAATGAAAACTATAATTAATTGTAGCCTAATTTATTTATTATTCGAATGGTTGCATTAATGCCCTGAGGGTTTTGTTTAATAAATTATTGTGAAATATTAATTTGATTCTGGTCATATTGATTACTATCATCAACGGCCTATAAATGCCCATTGCTGAGCAAAGCCTCTTACATGGAGAAGGTTTGAGCATTAACCACCATGCTTGCTCAAGGCGGGTTGGTGGTTTCAAACTTACAGTAAGGAAGTATAAGCCCAGGTTTTCTCACAATGTTTTCCTTTACTGTTTGTCAATGGTACCGAAGTAATCTTAGAAAATACATATAACTCGAAAACGTCACATTGGTACTAAACGTCAATAGGTTTCAAACCCGCACCCTCATGTTCAAGAAGCGGGCGTATTAAACCTCCGGGCCACCACGACAGATATATTACTAACATAATTTTAATAAACTATGCCCGCAGGGATATTGGAACTTCACCTTTCATGTGTAATCTCTGGTTAGTAGTGTCAGATTATCGCTAATAAGCTATATATATAAACATTATTCTTGCATTGTTCAATTTTCTTAGTAGATACCTACGACGTCTACCAATTAGGTAGGTACGTCTGATGACAAGAAAACCTATTTATGGATTTATGGAGCAAAAAGATTTTGAAAAAAAAAGAGATGCCTGAATTTTCATATCAATTCACAGTAGATTATTTAGTGTAAATGCGTTTCGATACTTACTTAGAAAACAGCTCGATATTAAAGAACACGTATTCGCCAGATGACACCATGTTCAGATCGTCCGCTGCCAACATTATTTCCCGAACTGTGCTCGGGTTCGCACACACTACCACAACTGGAACAAACAATAATATTAGGATATTGAAAAGACGATATATTACATTTCGCACTGTGCATGGAATACATACAGTAAATTTATTTTATTGCTCACAAACATTGCTAAACAGAGTTAACACTTATTGAAAAAATACAAGAGAACCTTATATAAGACTTTGATTGCCAACAAAAATCTTATGAGATAAATCCTCCGTGGCGCTAGCACTTTGTTCACATGGCATTTACATATTATTATGTATGTGTTAAATAGGTAAATATATTTCTTTGCAAAACATTAATATAAATATTTAAAAAATCAAATCCACGTACATAGGTATATTTGCAAATAATACCGAAAAATAATGTTTATTATAGTTTTACAAATAAAATTGTTGGGAAATTCTTTTATTACTACCACGTCTAAAGGTCTCAACAATAAACTACCCAGTACCGGCTACGCAATTTAACATTTGATATCCCCATAATTTGTTCCGAGCCCTGCTAGTAGTACGAAATTACTGTTTATTGAATTATTTATTTAATGTCCTACCTGAAACGTTTTTAACTTATTCTACAAGAAGCATCGAATAATGTCTAATGTATAATTTTAATTACAGTTGCAAAAAGAAATTTTATCGTTTCGAAATAGAGTTTTAAGTCTGTACAACACTTTTAGCTAGAACAAATATCATTGGCATTAAGAAAAAAAAAATCTGTGTTTATAAGCCATTTGGTTTAATGCTGGAACTTAAAACTAAAATTTAATTTGTGTGTAAGGAAGAACGTGCAGTCATCATACAAAGAAAGAAATGTCGGGACATCATCATGTTGGACAAATTGTTCTGTATAAATGCTAGGACTTAGAAGGATTTAGTACTGCTATCCTCATCATCAATAGCTTGTGATATTTTACTGACAGATAATGCAACGGTAAGTGTTTACTAGAGAATGAAATATTTTTTTTTTTATCATATAAACGTCCACGCGACGTTGCCGCGACTGCGCACGCTGCTCATGAGGAAGAGTCAAGTGAAACAAGTGAGTAAAACAAGTGAATTTATTTCTGCTAATAGATTACAAGGCAGCACTTTTACACATCAATTTTATCTGGTGAACGACGAGTCACTCTTTGACTTGATATTAGTAAAGCTTTTCTCAGCATATTTACGTGAGTAACTCATAATTTTTAGTCAGCATGTCTCACGATAGTTATTATAAAAAATAATTCTATAATTGAGCAAATAGCGTCGGTCATCATCAAGTTCTAAACTTAGATAATCTCAAAATAGAATTTCAGAAAATACTACCAGGTATTCAAAAACCTTTAGATCAAATCTAAACAAAATGCTAATTTGAAATTAATAACAGAAATGTTCTTGTGATCAGTTGATCAACTATTAATAAAGTCCAGAAATATATTGGAAGCTATAATTTTGAATCGTTAATTTTACAGTTATTACACATGATTATAAATAATTCGCTTTTGAATTCACGTATCAACACGCCATCTTTCATTTTAAACCAATTATATTTTACAACGCTGTGTATAAACACATCAAAGAGATTTTAATTTGTAGCTGCTTAACATTCACAAATCGTTAAATGAATTATTGCTAGTAGTATTTTTGTCAATAACGAAGTAGAACGACAAGAGTATATAAAAGAAAATTCAGAAGTAGAAGAATGATGATGAAAAAGAGAGAGAGACAGAGCGTCTGTGATAAGATGACGTCTGTTCCATCTGTTCCACATGTTTGTCTTCTTCTACTAGTAGATACTAGAAGTAGAAGAATTCTACTAGTAGAAGAAAACAAACATGCTGTGTCGAACTTAAATCTTTTTGAATAAAAGCGGAGAGGAAAAACATATAAGTAAAGTAAAGTACATAGAACATTTCCAAAACACACTTTTTACGCCAGTTACAAAATAGATCATGCAGATATGTACTGCCGAACAAAACGACAATCTCTGAAACTTAATTCATTTCTTTTTCTCTTTAAGCCTCAGAAAAATCTTCAAAATACACGTTAAACATATTAAAACATTAAACAGTAATTATCATAAATTGTAACTCTGTTTGCTTCAACTGAATTATGAAGGAGAATCATATACTGTACCTAATATATTCCGTAAAGGACTATATAATGTCTCACACAGTCTTTACAGAGTGACTAATTTGCATAATTTGATTTCGCGCTCTCTTTGCCGCAAGAATGAAGGATTGCCTGCGTGGTGGAATCGCAAGCGGTGTTTTGTTGCAAAAGTATTTAATTTATTATTGTCTCTTTGATATATCGCATCTGTAATGAGTTCTCGAGATCAATATCTGAGCTTGGCAATGAGTATTTAGCATGAATTTGGCCACTTATGTAAACATAATGCCAAACGTTATCCTGACATTTAGTCCATACTATCAATACGCTTAGTGATTCCTGGTACTGTACCATTTTTGACCGACTAGTTTAGTGAAAGCGTAATAAATTATCTGACGTTCAGATTTATTGCGCACACTCATTTACTTTAAAAAATTACAACTACATCGATTTAATCGATTGAATACTATGGACAAGCCTTAAATGTTTATATTGCAGGTAATTGTAATAAGCCACTTATACCCTTACATTATTTACTTTAATTTATAAATTATTCGAAAATTTATTTATTTGGCTTCAAACGAGTTTACGGTAACAATTTTGTATCTGGATAATGAACATACCTAATGATATGACACAAGCTCCATACAAAATGTGTCAAAATTCTATCTCAGTAAGTAAATCTACAGATAGATAGGTTATAAAAAATGGCCTTAAGTAGGAGTCATTTCGGCCACAATTTTCACCAATCGCGTAAACGAAGTCGTAGGAAATAAAAAAATATCTATTAAATTAATATTAATATGTCATAGTTCGTATATTCTATATTATATAGGTAGTATTTGTTTTGCAATTAAATTGGCTTCGCTGAGTTACTTTGAGCGTTTTAGTCATCGTTCATCTTGCCAAGAGTAGGTATTAACTACGTTGCATATAAATTATGCTGAAAATTAATGGCACACTATATTCAGACCTCGCTTTAGATGTTGTAATAAATGCGAAATTTAGCAGAACCGGATTAATTTTCATAATATGTACAGGTTTTTGTCAATAAATAAACGTAATATGTTTTGGACTGATTATAATTTGTATACTATCTGATTTGATAATATACATACGTATTTTAGTTAATTCAGTATGTCTGTGTAGCTAATGGTAGCTATACAAAATTGTATGACTTTAAATAAGTTACATCTTTTCAAAGACTAATGCCGGAATACTGAAACGTTACTCAATTTTAAGTCGTGCTCAAAATCGTGCCATCTCCGTCATTTTACAAAAAAATTGTAGAGATAGAACTATACTTAAGCACGACTTAAAATAGCGTTTCAGTATTCCGGCAAAAGTCATTTATTTCAATTAAAGCATATTTTGGTACTATTGAAACGTCAATAAATACAAAATAAATAATAGTCTGTCAGTCAGTCCGTCAGTGAAGCTAGGTCCACATTCCAAAATGTAAAAAATTGAATAAAGAAGAACGAGCAAGAAACTCCAATTCTCTTACTCTTTTAAGAAATATCTCTTGTAACAGCTTAGGAGCCAACCTATAGTTACTGTATCTGTGTCGAGTCACTTTTCAGACTGCACAGACAGATAAATCAAATAACCTTAGATATTGCATGCCAGAGCTTCTTCATACCTGCGATACACGTGCTACAGAGAGATTTAAAATTCAAATAGTATGATATCGAGTATCTGTGCCGGTGTCGATGCAAATAAGGGAACCAGGTGGTAAGAATAAATGAAGACTGGTGGAGTACTAGGGTCATCACACAATAAGATGAAGCGATGTCACGTCAAAAATGTTAATTTATATATCTGACTAGTTACTTCCGCGAGATTTCACACGCTCTGCTCAGCTCCTATTGGTCATAGCGTAATGTTTTATAGCCTATAGCCATCTTTGATAAATGGGCTATCCGACACAAAAAGAATTATTCAAATCAGACTTGTAGTTACGGAGATTAGCGCGTTACAACAAACAAACAAAAAACAATCTCTTCCGCTTTATATAATAGTAAGTATAAGATATTGTCAGGGTAAACGGAATACCTTAATAGATTTTACCAGTTCCGTACATTATCAAGTTGTGTTCGTTACGTGATCATCATGATCAATCGACAGAATGTGTATTCTATTGAAAATAGACCCTTTTAAAAAGACAATCACGCTTGGCAGGCGCATAAAGGTTTTGCTAGGTCATGGATATTTTAAAGAATGCCACTACTGCTCATCTTTCGGTAGCTACCACACAGTTTTGAGAAGTAACCGTATCCGTACCGTATGTATTCAAAATTCGATAATGTAGCATGCTCTTTATTTTCATTTTTAGCCATAGTCGTCCCACTGCAGGGCAAAAGCCTCCCTACCCTCCTCTCTTCTTATAGCTTGTGGCCAATCCTTTTTATAGGCGTCAAATTCATCCCGCCATCTCCTTCTGGGTCATTTTATTTATTTTTTTTGGAAAAAAATCTCCTTCTGGGCCTTTTTTTTTTTTTTTGCTGCGACGTATATTGAAGTTGAGTCGGCTCCAATCAGCATGTACTTAGGTAGCATCCAATGTAGCATGTTCTTAAACATAATTAAATGGCTGAGTCAATAACTTCTCTTCATCGCCGAGGATACATGAAGATAATGATAAATTAAGATGAAGTGAAAGGAGGTATACGTAAGGATTACATAATTATACCATTTCATGTTCCCTCTTCTTAAGCTAATGGTATACAGGTATAGCGATGACTTCTCTCTGCGTTACTTTATAAAAAAATTGCTTTACAATTCCAATATAATCCATTAAGCCAGGGCATAGAATGTAAGCACTAGCTCTGTAATTAAATATCATAACTAATGAGGTACTTTAAATAATTTCCTAAATAAGGCTGTCCTACTCACAATTAGCTCTTATGTCCAAATTAAATAATGCCTAACATAATTCACATTACACTCTAGCCGTTAGATATAACCATTTCTGTGTGGAAACTTCACGTAATGTACTGTCAGCTATTTTAGTATATAGTCAAACATGAACTGGCTTTATAGCCCTAAGGTTGAAGACACACATCATAAAATAACCCTAGAGATAACTTGGGTGATTTTATTCTTAGATAATAGTTACATAATTGGGATGATGACAGGGTTTGAAAATTAAAAATATAATTAGTCCCTAAGTTAGGTAATGAAAAAATATTAGACACGTATTTTTTTATTTTGTCGTATAATAAAACAATACTTAGATAAAACAAATCAAAGTTTAGGAGTGGGGGCTAGCGTCATTTCTAGGTATAAAAATGTAAATAGAAATAACGTCACGCGACATTTCAAATCAATATATATATCATCGACAGTATTCGTTTCTGTAAGAAAGTAAAAAATACGTGTGATATATTTTAAAATAATCTACCAGACGGACATTAAAATAAAAATTAGGCATCTACCCTACCCTATATTAGTCATCAAAATAATCATAATAATTTATTCATTTGCGAACATGGGTACAAAAGAAAAGGTCTTGAACAAAATAGTGTCCATTAACCATTTTCTACCTTAAAGGCATGCAATTTGCTTTTTTCCTACGATGTAATTATCCACAAGTAACTTCTAAACTTGAATTCGCTTCATTTTTCGTTCTTCAGTTTAATATTGCTCATAATAAGGCCGTGACTTTGAATTGTAACAGAAAAATGTTAAAGGCAAATCCTTTACTTATGTTATCTTGTCCCCAATTTCTACTACTCTAGAGTCATGATCATGAATGAAGCTACAAAAAATTAGGATGGTTATAGATGGCGGTGTGTAGTATATACTTAAATACTTCAAATGCGGTATAGGTATGTACATTTTCCTCTCTTTAGTATTTCAATGAAGGGTAATAAAACTAAACCTTAATAAAATAATTTACCAACTAGTAAAGCAAAACTGAAGCAGTTGAATAACTTTAAAATACCTCTAAATATTTTTAAATATAACGTAGATGAGGTTAATCTATGCAAATCAATGAATTTTAAATAGAAGCTAATGTGGTGCTAAGTGATCATTAAAGTCTGAGATATAATATCTCTTATGACTGACAAACTGTCAGATGTTTATTGGAGGAGTATGAACTAATATAAGGTAATGTTTTACCGTACTTTTGGTTAAGGTTTCGTATATTGTAATGGGTGTAAAATTTAACATAATAATTATAAATATAAATGATAAACATTTGTATAATATTTATCGTCTATATAATTATTATGTTAATGATAAATATTAGATATATAAATGATAAACATTTATATCATAATATCATCCATATGAAATGTACCAAAAATGTGTCGTTTACGCTAACACAAACTTAATAACCAGAAATAGGTTATAGTTTAATAGGAGATCACAGATACTGTTATCCCAATGTTAATTCTACTAATACCTATTATAAATGTGAAAGTTCCTACGATTGTTTGTTTGTTGAAAACGGCTACAGGGATTGGGATGAAATTTAAAACAAGGGTAAATTATGCTCTGGAATAACACATAGGCTACTTTTATTCCACGAAAATGTGGACAAAGCCGCAGGCAGAAGCTAGTCTGACATAACTGACAAACATTTAGTTGTAGAATTACTGTTTTAAACTAAGCACTTAATATTATCGCTTGGCTATCAACTACACGGTCACCCTAATGTTTAAGGACCCTTGGGAATAGACGATGGTAAGGGGATTACTTTAACGGTCAACTGTTTGCAAATTTTACCTGGAACATATCTATTCCAATGTTATATAACTTTGAAAATTATAATTCGTTCATAATTAACCTGTTGTAGGAAATATATTTTCTTTTATTAATAGTCGTGTGTGAACACGTTACATATTAAAATTTCAGGATTGCCGACTTTGCTATGTTTAATGGTTCATGATACAGACCTCTTTTTTAAAATTAAAGAATACAAGTGAACAAATGTACAAACTTTAATAATGCCATCTAAGTGTTTATTCTTCTCTACCCCATTTCTTGTCAGTTATAAGTCATAAGTCAGTTGTGGCCAGTTTGTTTTCATTGGATTTTTAACTATCGAAACAATAAGGCTAAAAATCTATTGAAAAAAAATACATACAGAGATGTAATTTGACTTGGTGGTCACTGTACGAACTTTTTTAATAAAATATAAATTAGAAACCACCACCAAGTTATAATTAAAATAAAAAAAAGATTCTTAAAAAATCAATTCAAGACATATTGGTGCATTTTTTTTATTTACAATTACTTTTTTTTTGGTTAGTCGCATATCCTACCCTATCCTATACTTACTTCTACTGTGTTTAGATAGCGTGTGAAGTAACTCTTTTATCTTTGTGGTAGTAATGTTGTTTTCATCGAATTGTTTTGTAGTAGCTATGTTGTCTCCTTTATTATTCTTCTTCAGAACTGATACTACTGCACTCAAGGTCATGAAACAAGGACTATTCCCTTTGCCCGAAGCAGGATCATAGTTGTGGTAAAGCATGCTTAGGCGACGCCACTTGAACTCCTGCAACAATACAAAAACATATTATTGACCTTTTTATACAAAAAGGAAATAGCAAGCATTCTCTTATAATATAAAAAAAATATGTAAAAATTCGATAAAAATCCAGTTTTTTTAGTTTGATGACATCGTCCTCATAATGCGTCAAGATCAGGATGTTATTTTTAATCTACTTAATTAAGACTACATAAATCGAAAATGCGAAACAAAATGTCAAAGAAATAATTACAAAAAAAGAAATAAAAAACAAAAGACAGATCACAGAACAAGCATTTTATTTTATAACACTCAATAGAATGGTTGTTTATGTTTAAAAAATAAAACAATACAAAGAAATAAATAAAGCTGTAACATACACACAGGATATGCAAACAAGACCAATAAAATAAGAATAATGAACACCACACAGAAATACCTATTAGTTAATGTGACTAATAATAAAATGGCTAAGGTGATTTTCGACTCCTATTTCCGATACCATATCCATTTTATTATAGAAGAAAACAGATTTGAATCTCCGATAATTTGCCAAAATAATGCAAATTTGAATCTACATTCCAAATGTTTTTTTAGGCCTGAAATTTGAACTTAAGACCTCTCATTTACGGAAAACTACTCGATCAATAACAGTTAAAATAATCGCTTCATTGGCAAACAACAATACATTTAAATATACCTATAGCTTTTTACAATTTAAACAAAATGATAATATTCATGAGTTTTTCGACTGCCAATAACAATGCAGGTACAACCAGTTTAAGTCAGTTAGAACTAGGCGTATTCGGTTGCATTTGGTTCGTTTTTTGTATTTGGTTAGTTATATTTCGACGTCTGTATAAAAACGTTTAATTGTTTAAGATGATTATTACATACTCGAATCAAGGTTTCGTCTTACCACATTTTTAGTTTATAAAATAAAACATTACATACATGTACAAGGCGGGTCACTAGTTAATAAATAAAACTAAGACATTGATAAGTTCTTATTAAAAATAAACATATAGTTTTAAGTGATTTAAACGCTATTGTGATTTCATTTCTAAATAAGTAGTCAAGTATTGTGATTAGCCGCAGAGGATTTAACGGATAACCGGGGCTCCGGCTAGAAGTGTATGAGTAGGAACGGGGTGGTTTTTAGTCAATAAGAGTCTGACACTCCCTCGCGCCTTGCTCAGGCGGGAGAAGTCATTCGATGATTTTTCATTTCATTTCATTCATTTGTTTTTAGCTAACGTACTGCTAAAAATATTAATGTGTACATGTAATTTTGTTGCTGCATTATGCAACGCTCGTTTTTGAATGAATATTTTTGTATTAAATAGATGACCTTAAACTTTAGTCAAAAGATTGAAAAATATCTAGCATACGTTCCCAAAATGCGAATTAGGTATTGAATTAAATATTTGAGGCAATAAAATTGTCTTCGCATAGATCAGAAAATATCTATGCATTATTGGCTGATAAAAATCTATATAATATTGACGTCACTTTAAATCTACATTTTGGGTTTTCAACCAACAAATTAAAAAGACTAATGGTACCTTTTGGATGAAACACAACCACATTTCTAAATTTTATCTTTTTTTGCTTGTTTATCCTGTTTTGTATTGGCCTCTTATATTAGATATATTCACGATAATAGGAATTACCAGCCAATTAAAAAAATATTTATTTCCAAATTACTTTCCGTTAAACTAGTCTGGAATGTACCTCATAAAAATATGATACATTTAAATAAATGTTGCGTAACATTATACAAAAAATGGAGAGGATAAATAAAACTAAATTGAAATATTATACAAAAAAGTCCTAAGATCGGTCTCAATTTAACGGTCTATGGAATATATGGTTAGGTCAGAGCAGGCTATAAAGAAGACCTGGCTATAAAAAGTCTAATCACGTATCAGCCTTTTGATATAGATGTTACGTCTTTATCGACAGAAATGATGTAGGCCGTTTACGATTTTTTGATGACGTTACTTAGAAAGTCAGGTTGACCGATTTGGAGCCAGACTACTTGGGATTTGTTTTTTATTAAAACAAGATACATCGTCACAATAAATCCAGTAGTGGAATGTCACTGTTGTAAATTTGAGAAAATATGAAAAAATGGGCGGTGGGTATATTCTAGATAAGGGAAAGCAAAAATCTCCACCCTTTTTTATTTTTTTGAGGGGAAAAATCGTTCAATGGCTTCTCTCGCCCGGGCGAAGCGAAAAGGAAGTGTCAGTCTCATACTGACTAAAAACTACCACGTTCCTACTTCTGCATTTCGAGCCGGAGCCCCGGCAACCCGTTAAGCCCTCCGCGGCTCTAACAAAAATATTTAGGGTAGTTTCCTAAATTATTTTAATGTCCGTCTGGTAGATAAATTTAAAACATTAGACATGTATTTTTTGTTTTCTCACAAAATTAAGTACCTTCGATGATATATTAATTCAAAATATCGCGTGACATTTTGTACATTTTATAGCACGTTATGACGTCACGACGTCCCATGCCTAAACTTAACGCCATTTTATCTAAGTGTTGCAACTTTATACGAGAAAATAAAAAATACGTGTCTAATATTTTTTTATTATCTAACTGATGGACTAATTAAAATTTTAGTTTCCATACCCTATCATCTACCCTTATTGCCGTGTTTACAGTTTAAAGTATTTCATCCAAGATTTTTTAAATCCATTTCTGCTTGTGACCTCTAATATTACTTTTTAAGAGTCTATGTTCCAAATCCTTGGTTTCTGTGTAATCTTACTATCTTTACGATTGCTTTCCATTAAAACTGGGCAGGATTCCAAGCGGTTTCATCACTAAATGTATTGTGAGTACTTAAAGTATGTACGATTTCTCTGCTTTGAACGTTGTGTACTTAAATAGAAGCAAAAGTGCAGCTGTCAACAAGTATTGCAGTAGTTTGATCGATGGTGCAGTCGCTTTCATTTTTATTTAATATTATGTCGGAATACATAAATTCACTTTCATCGTAACCTGGTTGCGAAATGTAGTAGAAAGTTATAGAATATTTTTTAAGAAACAATTCTTTAAGGAAAACTGTTCATCATATAAATAATTACACTCTTTTTTGTAATATAAAATGAATGGATAATGCAAAAACATTAACAAGATCACATTATACTAGAAAATCAAAATTAAGGTTAGTACTGAAGTAAGACTTAAATCTACACTTCAAGTTTAACCAAAGGTACTTAAAACCCAGTATTTAAATGCAATGTCAGGATCAGCGAATAAATCCCATCTTATAGTTTTACTTGCCGGTCTCATGCAGAGTGAAGATGCTAGTGACAACGCAATTTGTAAGGAGCGACACAGTGAACCGTTTCATACCTACAAAATTACACTGCAAAGAATCTTTCTCGAACTTTCTAGAAAATTTGTATGATATCTGTGTATATTTTTGAGCCCATATGATAATGAAACTTGATTAAACTTTGTAGACCAGACGATTATTTGACTTTGATTATTTGCAAGGTTGGGGCGGTGGCTGAGCAACTGGCTGCCGCGCAACGTGTCGCGGGTTCGATTCCCGCACGGAACAACTCTTTGTGTAATTCACAGGTTGTTGTTCCGGGTCTGGGTGTCATGTGTATGTGATATTGTATGATTGTAAACGCACCCACGATACAGGAGAAAATCCTGTGTGGGGCAACGTCTTTTTAAAAGATAAAGATAAAAAGATTATACATATTCAGTTTCCAAATCAAGATGGAGCCCAAAATTAAGAAAATATTCATAAGTCCTGATTACAATTTTATAGTAGTCTGTTAGTTGATTTTATGTTTACAATATGACGGAGTATGACCGGGTTAGCCAATGTATTATTGGAATCGTCAATTGTGAAACTCTCAATAGTCTATACAATCTGAATGTATGTCCGGTATTAAGGATATACTTGGTATTGGAGTATTAATATTATGTGGATGAACTACAAATATTTACTCTTCTAAAATAAGCTATTAACTTCTGAATCAAACATACACATGTAGTGTGTGTATTCGTCATATTCGATGCTATTCTATATTTCAACAGAAATCTATAATAATAAATCTCCCGATTGATTTCGATCGTAGTGGCAAGTCTAAGCAGGCTGGCTGTCGCGGAGAACCTAACGGGTAACCGGGGCTCCGGCTCGACGTGCAGGAGAAGGAACGGGGTGGTTTTTACTCAGTAAGAGTCCTCCCGCCTAACCCAGGCGGGAGCAGTCATTCGATGATTTTCCCCCCTTAAAAAAAAGCAGGCTGGCTCACTATGCAGGAAATATTATAATGCACAAGTGTGTCCACAAACACAAGTGCACTCTTTGTTCCTTTACTCTCTGAAATCGATGGGACGGCCAACCAACATGACTGGAGAGAGATCAGGCACAGGACCTACGGCTTTATGTGCTTTCCGAGACACGGGAGTGAAATACTGCCGAACTTTTTGACTCTGGGCTAATAATGGTCATTTTATCCAGAAAATGCCATTGTCACTTTTTGGCCAGCATGAGAATCGAACCCGCGACACTTTGCACAGTAGCCGGTCAACCAACCACTGCGCCAACCATCTCTTATGCTATGTTATCCTAGTGCGACGTAAGTAGCGTACAAAAAATAAACAAGGTTAAAATTTTGGCTTCCTACTAATTGTTTTTATAAATCAATTTAGTCAAATATTTAATTCCTTGTGTTTGTCAATCTATTTTTAATTGTAATTGTTCAAATACTTGCTCAATTTACTTAGCATTTGACTTATTTACAACGAGTTTCGAATTTTTATGAGTTTATTTATATCCTAATTTACTATTCAGGCCACGAACAACGATTATGTAATACGAATTGTACTTTAAATTACTAATGGACTTCTTCGAGTTCTCAAATTTCTTCTTTTGTTTCATTTGTTTCTTTAAACAACACGATGATCAAAGTATTGTCTGTTGTTTTGAATGAATAATTAGCTAGACACGTTTTTCTGATATTTGTTTTTGTCTCAACCATTATGCCATTAGTCTTCAGGAATTATATTGAACAAAATATTAACTCTTGTTTTGATGTCTAAGTTATATCGAACCTTGACAAAATACAAAAGCAAAACACAGACATTGACATTGACAAAACGATAAACTCGATCAAGCATAATAAAAAATAACGCAAACGAAAATAAAACATCTCACGTCAAAAAGAACAAATAATTTTACATATACAACATTTATACGTAATTCCCAGGAATTTACCTCAAAGACTTTGCGGATCGCGACAGCGGCTTGTGTGTAGCTTCCCATCATTCTGGTTAAGGTGCTGTAACTGGGTACCTTGTACCCAAAAGCTTCGGCCTGCGCCCCGGCGGTCAGGACAGGAATGCCCCAAGGTCCAGCGTACCTCGCCACTGGTGCTATGACGTACTCACAACCAGGACCGATAAACGCATCTGAAATATACATCGATATTCATATCTCCGACCTTATAAACAGTCTTGAAAAAATTCAGAGCTATAGAATATGAATGCAACGCTAAAATACTAAAAATATTTGTACAGTCTATCAGAATTGCAACCAACACCATTAGTTTATTATTTTTATGAAATGAATGAAAGCTTACCAGCAGCTTGATGGACGTAGAATTCAAAAGCAGCCAAAGGTCCTTCTACAGAAGAACATCTTGTATCTCTATAGTCTACTAGGATGGTCCAACCTGGTAGAGGTCCATCACTTCCCGTAACAGCTGGTATTGCCATCTCTATGATAGGCAAAACTTTTCCAAGGGAAAAAACTTGGTTCTCATCAGCCGGTAGTAAAACACCAAGTTTCACAATTTTCTCCATAAATTGATGCCTTTCTGGCCTTAAGTTGAACTGAATATTTTTTATAAAATACGGATGGGATGCGAGATCATGAGGATAACCCACAGCTCGTGGGTCATCGCGAATGTAGTTACCCATGTGAAAATAGTTTGGATATTGAGTTGCATTTGGTATATCATCTTTATCCTTAATGTAATCATACTTAAAAAATTCTTGAGCTTCTGGGTACTTTTCTGGTTTGCCGTCATCAGTCTGTCTTTTAGCTGAGGCTCGACTTTTACGGAGGTTTTTTCCGTAACCTTCGTAGCCATCATGCCTATGTCCATACCAGTACTTGGGTTTTTCTCTAATAGTTTCACGTGCGTACAAACCCCCTTTTCTTTCTTTGTTATTTACATCACTAATACTAACATCACACGAGATTATCACATTTAATACACATACATAGAATATGAGGAATGACATCAAAATTGACACTTTGAATCGAGGTGTTTTAACCGCGTGTGTTTCAGCATTGTCCACAGATGCACTGAGTTCTCCAAGTATTTCACTTGCACTAACATCTTCAGTTCTGTTTTCTTCTTTTCTGCTATTTGCTGGATTGGCATAAGGTTTCTTTTTACACCTCAGCGTCCGTGTGCTCGGGAGAATCGTATAAACGATCTCCTCTAACATTTTATTTCAAAATTTTATCATTATTCCAACTATTTTATGCACTGCATTGTGGTGATTTGTTGGCTGTCGAATTGTGTAATTTATTAATATTGAATGCGATGATCGTTATAAATAACTTGTTTTTAAGATTTTAAAGGTTAATATTATGTATTAGCCTGTCTGCTTAGTTTAAATAAATATATTATTTTAGTTAATTTGTAATAAAACTGTCTAAAGCATTTCTTATGCGTACGTGGGTTGCTTTTGTCGGAACTTTGATTAATTATATCTAGTTTTTCTTAAGTATTGTTATGATAAGGATAAAAATATAAGTAAGTATTTTAACGGTCATAAATGTAGTATGGCATTTTATGTAGAAATAATGGATAATAATAAAAAAATGGCAATTGCGTCAACATTTTTTTTATTTCTCCTCATAGTCATGTTAATTTAATGCAGCTCAATTACCAGACAAAACCGGAAAAAATAAGCGATTAAATATTATATATTTAGTTGCTATGCTTATCATACCTATTTTACAGAATAATTTCATCTAAACGTAATAAAAATATCGTTCAAAACGATTTCAAAGTATGCAAATGTTTTTGTTGAAAACATAAAAAAAAATGTTGAAATAATAAGCTATAAAATAAAATCTAGCGTGGGAAAATATTTGGTAAAGAGTAAAAATAAAAGTTGAATTTAGTAAAAATTTAATATTAATTAAACAAAAGGCTGGGGAACAAGCCACGAAACCTATTTTTCTTACGTACCTATGTACCGAATATTTACTAAATTTTTTCTAGTGTTGGTTATTATGACACGGAAAAATTATACCATTTTTTACTAACTTTTTTTACTGCTTTAATGATTGTGGTAAGGCGTGTCTATTTTTAAACATAATTGACCTTTGACCTTTAAGATTACGGCTTACAAAAACAATTTCATACTCCAACAAAAACAATGTTGAGTTGATGTCAAAGAAAAAATCGTATAAACGAACAAATTTCATGCAAATTGCTTAGTGGTTCGAGAGAGACAACAAAATTTACCAAAACTTTTACTATTTACCGAAGAAGTTTTTATATTTTTTTTTTCTATTCAATTTGTGAAGTCTATGTAAACACGATCGGAGGGCGTAGGCTGAACTTTACGAATGTTTTTACCAAACTTCTGACTGAATCTTTCGCTTAGGTAATCAAATCACAAATACCACGACGGGAAAAGTAACAGTATATATACGTGGTGTAACAACGCCTGAATTGTGGGAGTGAGGTTACTTACCCTATCGTCTTATCCCCAGTATCTCCAATCCCCGAATCCCACACAAGTCTCAAATTCTCAATTCCCAAAAGGCCGGTAACGCACTTGTAACGCCTCTGGTGTTTCAGGTGTCAATGGGCGGCGCCGATTGCTTACCATCAGGTGATCCATCCGCTCGTCTACTGGCTCATTCCATGAAAAAATGTAGTTAATTTAATATTATATAAGTTTTTTTAGTTATATATGGATTTTATAAACTTGCTAGACCTGAAACCTAAATTAACATTGTATAATGATGAATGCGTAGAACAATATAATGTTTCTTTGTCATCAAAACCAGGCAGCCACTAAATAGTCTACACATGTGTAGTTTTGGCTAACTAGAAAGTACTTCAAAAAACGATCAATTGTATACTCGCACTAGTTTTAAGCCCCAGTTGGGTTTACAATCAAAATTATACGTATTAACCATTGGTAACTGACTTTAAAAGCTATCCCTAGATAATTGTAACAAAACTATAAACATTGTTTTCTGCTAACTGCCTTTATAATTACAACTACAAAGGGATCAAGTTTCATGAATTATTTACAAAGAGAACAATTTGTTTTTGTTGTTTAACTATTGCTTTAATGTAAAACATGATTAAGCTTTTTGTTTATTAGCATCTTATTAATTTGTGGCTCTGTTTTGTTTGGTTTATTATTCCCAAGTTGTAAGTTGGTATTATCGTTTGCTTGACTATTACATACATTACTTTAAAGTGGTGTGACCGAAAAACTGGTTTAGATAATAATTTAAATAATCATACAAGTGTAAAATGCGAATATAATAATCCTCCATGCAGGTTTCATGACTATTGGAGTCTGTCATGGAAAATGTAATCCATTTAAGAAAAAACTAAAATAATATTTTTTTATTTATTTCTTTAAAGGGCTTTGCTTATCAGACACTACATCGCTCAAAATAAAAAAAAAATCATAAACAATCGTTTGACTCTTGAATTTATAACATCTAATTAAACTAAGTTTTTGTGTAACTATCCAAAAAATTGTAGAATATTAATTAATTTTAATAGCTAACTGTCGGAAGTAATCTATTATCAATCTCTTTTATCAACCTGATCTTAGTTTTATCCTCAGACACTTTGAACGGCATAAATTGTAGCTTAGATGAATCTAAATATAAACTTCATCGTACTTGGCCTTCGTTATTTCCTGTATCAAGTCGATCTATGCTATATATGGCTAAGATTTATTCTCAAGTATTAAAATTATGGCTATCATGTTTATATTAATTACTAAGCTACTAATAATAATTCTACGATGGAATTTATAGGGAAAACTAAACAATTATTTGTCTTTGTTAATTGTAAGACTAGGTAGGGTAGAATACATTTGACACCATTTTTTTTATAAGGCGCGAATATCATCCAATGATTTCTGCCGCCCGGGTAAGACAAGAAGGGCGTCTCAGACTTTTACTGACTGTGAGGATGTGGGTCGCTGTTCCATGCGCCCTACCTCATCTTTAGCTAGCATGCTTCGCAGAAGGAGACGGCATCTCAATTCCCCTTCGGTCCGCATCATGGATCGAACTAGGGCTGGATGCTGGAGGTCACAGTGGCCATTACATCCCTGACGACACAACGGTGCTCAACCCATGCGGGGCACACCGCCACCCTATGTTCCACCATGATCTCCGGGTGGTCCTCGCAGTGTTGACACCCGGGCGTTTCCTTTCGCCCTATCAGGAACAGGATCTCCCGAAGCTACACTTGTCACAACATCTACTCTCTTCATGAGTGTTGCAATAGTCGAATAAGGAACTATACAAGGTGTAAACGGAACACCCCCAAAACGCTGACAAAAGGAAATTGTTTATACGATTTCAATCGTATTTTAATTCATCTTATTCATGCAACATCAGCCTTGAGCGGTTAATTCTAACTATTATTACAATAATAGAATAATTTAGTTCCTCATTTTTATGAAAATAATATTTGTTTTTTTTTTGCCATTACCTGTCGTTCCCGGGAGCGTTGTGTTTTAACTCTGTATATACCTAACTATTTTTTCATGCTTTAACCTGTCTAGTTATTTATTAAAAAAATCTGTTGAAATACCCAGATTATTGGGTTGATTTGTATATTAAAATGTAGAGGAAAACCTTAAGATAAAATAAACTTAATTTATTGATCATTAAAATTATAAAAAAATATATGAATCTTCAATTCAGACAGGTATAGTTTAAAAATACGTAATTTGTGGTTGCATGTGCATATTAATTTTCTATACGATGTCAAAAGTTCGTATTTTCTAGCTTTTTAAATTAGAATTTTAAACTTTTCTTGTTCTAATAATCAAATTTATTCCATAGGTGGGCAAATTGTAATTAATGTCTACGGTAATTTATTCATTACAACCCTATTAAAGAAGGCAGTTCTACAGTTGGATAACTGTCGAAACTTCGTTGTACAAAGAGACAATTTTATCTACCTATATATTTTACCTAATTACCATACATTACCATGACAAGGTTAATTTTTATTTTCACGACTAAGTCAGAAAGGAGCTCAATTTGCTAATGATACACTGTTAAATATAACCGACGATAACTTTGAAAAATATTAACTATGTAACCGCTTTTTTTGCCAAAGTCAAAGTCAAAATCATTATTTTCTTTTAGATCAAAAAGGCACTGTTGAACGTAAACAAAAAAATTAAAAGTGAAGCTATTTGCTCATTCCAAGGTGTAGATTCCTATAGAGAAGAACGAGCAAGAAACTCCATTCGTCCTCCATTCTATTTGTCATAGGCAGAACCGGAGGTAGTTTGCTAGATGTACCACCCGCGCTCTCGGAAACAATTCTGTAGGCAATATAAGACAAATGGTGTGGAGAACTTAGAAGAGGCCACAAACGCTCTGTATGAATTCAGTTATAGAGCGCTTGAAGCCTACACTTGTGAAACTTCGTCTTCTATAGGTTTTTGTCTAAATGATGAATTCATTTTTCTATGCATAATGCAAATTCGTTTGAAATATTTATTTCTGTATTTCTCAGAATATGTTTATTGCCAGAGTTAAGGATACATAATTTTGCAGTCGAAAAGCATATATAAATGAGACGTAAATAAACCTACTTAAAAAATTTAAAAAGTTCGATAAAACATCCATATTAGTGCTTCATTAGTACTATTGCAAAAATATTTTAAAACTGAAACATATCATTCCGCTATCACTTTGACTAATTCATACTTCAAGAGCGCCTGACAGTGGCATTTTTCCTCAGCTCCAGCGAATGTAAGATGAATACAGATTTGTTTGTAATAACGTAACGTCTACTCTACTGGAAGAAAGTGAATTCGTGTCAGAAGGGAATTGAATAGGATTCCAAGCTGGCAACCTTTACCTACGTCTGATAGTAAGAATTTAAAAGTACGAACTAAAATAAATAGAGAGTATGTATTATCTATGGAGCGCCAACTATTGATACAATCTGCAGATTGGAAAATATTTTAGTCGCATATTTGATTCGATCAAGACTTTTATGTCAATAAAGTGTTACATTAATGGTAGTTTATATTAGGTATAAATTACAATACTTATTTTTATTTCCGTCATGAATATCTATGGTATTGTGTCAAAATTATCAGAATTAAATGTATTTTAACAATAAAATGATTTCAATAATGCAAGAGATGAAATTAAAAAGTAATTTAAAGGTTTAATTTACAGTAAAAGCGACAGTGTTTTCGACCCGTATTTTGAAACAAAACAAATAAAATCGTATATCGTACGTTTTTACGCCCACCATAAAAATACATCGTCAAACAAACTTTAAAAGATAAGCGATATCTTTTTACATGTTGAATAACAAACGGGGTACGTAAAAAATGTCTTAAATGTCTACAATTGACCGCCAAATGAGTCAAAGACGGCCATGACTCCACACACCTCGAAATCTAAAAATAGCATTCGACTTTGAATCTTGGATATTTTTGTAACAAGTTTTGGTGAACAGTTTACATTAAACTTAAGATGAGAATTGTCTTACGCGAGCTCTTGCGATCGATTGACGCGCGTTTTGTAGTGGCGGTTTTGACTTGTGTTGTTTTAGTAAATTTTGTTTTTTTTTGTTTGTAATATGCCTGTTTAAAGCTTTATAATTCTGCATCCACTCTAATATTTAATTATCTATATTTTATAGTGGTAGGTATTATTTTTATAATATGTATTTTTCATTTCAAAACAAAACTTATAATTTTATAGACCGTGGTGGGTTACCGGAGCATGTATCGTAGTAACGATAAAATAAAGTTGATCTTACATTCAAATGGATTTGCTGCTCATAGGCTCATTATGAAGATATATTCAAGATTCTACGTGTCTTATGGAAACAGGATATTGATTTCAAAGTCAAATAACTGTCAGTCAACTGCTATATTATCGCATTTTTTTCGATTTTTCAGAAAATGTCTTACAAATTGGGGTTCAATGCCTCTTAACACATTAAACGCCGTGGGGGTCACCGGTGACCGATGTTAGCGGAGCATTTGCCTTCAACAATTTTCTATTGGCAGTCAAAGGCTTAAGCACATCGACCACAGCAGATAACCAAGATAACAAACTAAATAATATACCTGACAAGCGCGTAAAACAAATACGCGCTTAACTTTACTAATTTTACCTAATTTTTTTGTATCATTATAATATATGATTCGTCTGGTACGTCCCATAAAAACTGTACCCAAAGGAATTAATTAAATATTTCATACTACAGTGATCTTTATGTGGTTTCACTTAAGTACTTACAATACAAGAACGAAAATCTGGGTTTATTGACAGTGACGGTTATTATTATATGTAAAGTTTTAATTGATAAGTTTGAGTATACATGCGTATCTATTTGCGTTTTTTTTTAATTGCGGTAAAAAATTGTATAAATCATGTTATCAAGAACTTTCTATTCACTAGATATGCGTCTGTATTATACATTCACATAAAACATAAACATAAATTCACGCCTTTTATCCCCGAAGGAGTAGGCAGAGGTGTATATTCCACCACTTAATGCCATTGTACAATGTAACACCCACCTTTGACTTTTTATGTAATGAGTCCCATGTACAACAACACTAGTAGGACATTATGTCATATTAAAGTCATACTATTGCTAAGTCATTCAGCAAATTAACTAACTACTGTTAGATTAAAATCAATATAACCATGAATCAGCAGTTATATTTGATGCTGGTCTTAAGAAAAAGTTGATAATGCTTTTTCGACGAAGTCCTTACGGTGTATTGCCTATAGAAGAATCATGGAGTCTGTTATTCAATCGCTGAAATAAGTATTTTCGAAAAAAGGTTACAGGGATTTAAGGAGTAACATAATAAGCAATTACCGGATATAAATACAAACTTTATGCTATTAGGTACTGCAAATTTTGAAGTCTTCTAACCTCATTAAGTACTCAGAAGATGTCCACTTCTGAACAAAAGCCTCCCCTTGTTCTTTAAAACTACACAAAGAACTTATTCGTTCTTCAAATTAAAAAGCACAAGGGTTTTTGAAAATGTTCATCGAATTGTTTTTGATATCACTACCACTTAATAAACTGTCAAATACAAGTACTTCAATGTATCAAACTTTGAGAGATTATTTCACAAAAATCAAAGACTTTTATCAATAAAGTTATGTACAGAAGAGTCAAATAAAACTAACAACAAGTAGGTCAAGGCGGCAATAACGTGGAAAGTCCGAAGACTTAGCAGGAAATAGCTCTAGAATCCCTATCTATGGACGTGACCATTAACGAGGTCTCTTAACGATTTGTGGAGTCTTCCAAGATAATAATACTGAAGGAATAAAAATTACTGTTCTGTTGGGCGATTGATGGCAAGCGGGACTGCTAAGCAAAGGGATCTGGGTCCAATGCCGTTGGACTTGTTAGTTTTTGAAAATTGTTTGATGTGACACAGGATCTGGAACTGTGCCCCGAATATGGTGATAGGCTCATCTCCTCCTACATTGGACTTAAACCATATGTAGTGAAAAGTATGAGTTGCCATATATTATGTGCTTTAAGAATTTTAATGACATTGGATTTAAAAAAAGTTAAGGATTCAGAAAAGACGATATAATACAAAAACATGTTTCTAATATTAAATGCGTGACCCATTATCAAGAACAAAAAGCGTGATTTAATGTACGTTTTATAGCAATTTTCCTTAAAGATAAAAAAATGAATCAGTTTTTCAGAAGTCAGACAAGAGGATCTTTTAGTCTATAATGCGTTCGAATTTATAGCTGGCTTGTCGCCAAAAAAGAATACTGAATCTAATGCTTCCAATTTGGTGCTTAACGACCACACTAACAAGCCATTCATAGGCTTATAATCACTTACACTCTGCCAATTAAGACAGGAACTATACTACGTTAGTTGCCTCGGTAATTAGCATCCAAGGTGTTATGAGAATATTAATTGATCCCATTATGAGCTACGGTGAGCATAATGTAGCTATAATAGTGCGCAGTTATAGCCCTTTTAGTACGTCGGCTCGTATGAGCTGGGCCATGAATATGAACGAACTAAGATTTATAAGGACAGTTCTATAACAATTGCACATTAAGATTGTGTTAGTTGTAGATTTAATGTGTTTTATATTGTGGCGTGATAATGTTCTTGTGGTCTACAATGCCTTAACAGTTGCTATTGAATATTCTAGTGCCATTAAATGAATATTCGATAGTTTTGTTCTACGTGAGCGGTCTGTTTAATCGATTTATAATATAATGCTAAATTATGATAAGGTTTTATTATGGGGTTAAACTACATGATAATCATATCATTATCAAATAAAGATTTAATAGGTACAGATATACAATACATCATCAACATCAGCGGTCCGTAACAGCCTACTGTTGGGCCAGTTGGCTCCTTACAAGGTTTGCCATAATATCCGCGTTTGGCAAACCGGTTAGAGATCGCAGTTTAAAAGATTTTGGCTATTTTTAATGGGGATAATCATCGAATGACTTCTTCCGCCTGGGTGAGGTGGGAGGGAGTGTCAGACTCTTACTGACTAAAAACCACCCCGTTCCTGCTCCTGCCCTTCGAGCCGGAGCCCCGGCAACCTTATATCTGCCTTATAGGGCTCCATCCGTGGTGGTCTGATGGGTTTTTGAGGCGCGCGAAACACAACGCGCCATACGCTCGGGTCTGGTTCTGGTCAGGCGGCGAGTCACCCATGCTCGCCATCCGCAGGCCCGTGCAAAAGTTTTAGGCTGTTGCCCAGTGTCTGTAAGATGTGTCAGTCAGCTCTAGAGATAGGTAGGTAGGTAGGCCGAGTAATGAAAAAAAAAGAAAAAAAAACCAAAAGTGGAAAAAAGTAATGTAAAGTCCCATGTAATGTCCTTCATGAGGCGAAAAATAATTCATTATTCATTTCAATGATAATAGATAGAGAAAAAATATTTTTGTTCAAACAACTGCTGAAGAGATTTGGTCCAATTCCAGCATAAAGAAAAGTATCCGACACGGACGCGTATGCAAATGACATTGAACTCTAACGATCTAGAGCCTATTATATTAAGCCCTGACCTAGAACTGGACGAGCCGAGCTTAATAGTAATTGTAGGGACCAAAGGCTTTGCCAAAGCATTTTGGACCTTGGAGACAAGTTACAGTATATATCTTATTTAACGCATAAGAAAGACTATACTGGCTAACGTATGGTTACTTATTAAAGTCTATGTATGGTATTTCTTGCAAGCATTTATAAATACCTTGTAATTTTCCAAAATATAAACAAGACTGTCTTGTTAAGGGAACTGTATACTCAGGAATAGGCTAGATCAAAATTTACTCAAATACTGGCAACACTTTCACACTATATTAAGTGTTAAAATATTTTTTACAACTATTTGTTACGGGTGTATAACAAAACATGACATCATGCCTTTTATCCCCGAAGGGGCAAGCAGAGGTGCACGTTGGGTATTTAATGATACTATTACTACTTATGTTACGAGTCCCATGTAATATAGGTGAGCCTATAGCCATATACCGGGCAGAATTCTATAATCCGTCCTACTACTGAGATTTTTTTTTAAATCGTACCCGAGTCCCCTTGCCCGGCAGTCGCACTTGCGACTACTCGGCCAACGAGGCAGTGTTACAGGTGTGTAATAATAATTATTCTCGTACATAATTAGTATAATTACTGTCTAGTGTCTATAAACGTATAGAGCAAACGTTATTACTCTTCTAAAAACACCACGAATCTAAAAATACATCGCCTCATATTCCGTAATTATCCGTTTAATAAAAACTTCCTGTTCCAATAAAGATACAATATCCATTCAAGGGAAAGGCAAAATGCTATAAGCATTTGTATTCTAATATAATTATTTCGCTGTTTACAAAATCAGCAATCTCTTCGCAACCTACTGCTTTAAAATTCTGAACATAGATTTTGAGACATAGATTTCTGATAAACCAATTATAGACATTTTTTAAATGTTTATTCTTATAAGTATAGAAGATCATAGTAGGTAATTAATAGAAATAAAGAAAACAAATATGTACAACTTAAAATATACTTAAACTAATAGAGAAACTTAAATAAAAGAAAACCAAAAATGACTATTTACAGCATTAAAAAATTGTCCGCATCGACGTCAATTGGGAAAGTACCCAGAAAGCTGGCAGCATTCTGACCAGCCTTCTGGTCATGATACGTCGACCATGCATTTTGAAATAATGTCTAATAAAGTATGGACACTCGGACCCAAAGTCTAAACCCCAAACGGTTCAAAGAAATGAGTCCCTATGAAATTATAATCTTATGTCATAACATAACATAAGATCACGCCTTTTATCCTCGAAGGGGTAGGCAGAGGTGCACATTATACCACTGTACAATGTAACACCCACTTTTCACTATTTATGTTATGAGTCCCATGTAATAGGGGGTGAGCCTATTGCCATATACCGGGCACAGTTCCAGACTCCGTGCTACTACTGAGAATTTTTAAAAACCCAGTAATACTTTGCCCGACCCGGGAATCGAACCCGAGACCCCTTGCCCTGCGACCACTCGGCCAACGAGGCAGTCTTATGTCATACTTTAAGGAATATACATATAAATAACATGACGCCTTTTTATCCCCGAAGGGGTAGGCAGCATCGCAAGATCTTTCATTCATGCACATTCCGGCACTCAATGCCACTGTACAATGTAACACCCACTTTTCACTATTTATGTTATGAGTCCCGTGTAAAAGGGGGTGAGCTTATTGCCATATACCGGGCACAATGCCAGACTCAGTGCTACTACTGAGAATTAAAAAAAACAGTAACACTTTGCCCGACCCGGGAATCGAACCCGAGACCCAGAACCCGAAAACTCTGCCAACGAGGCAGCATATAAATAAACGTATCCTTCTTTAATAATAAAACCTTTTTTATTTTGTGTGGTCCTTTGTTTCGCCTGGCTGGCTTTATCTTAGACCGACAAAGACCAACCAGTTTCGTATTCCGAAATACTGACAACTGCTAACTGATTTATACAAGTCATTCTCGGAGATACGACATTCTTAATTGGACTCATTTCCAAGCTTTCAAAACTTTCTGGATATACCAATTATTCTTTGTATCTCAGATTGCTGTGAGTAACTTTAATTTAATTTGTAGTTTTCTTTTCCTAGTGTTATTTTTTTTAATTTGGTGTTGAAATTTCTATAATAGCTAGCTTGATGAACTTTATGCGACTCTAGAATTCATAGATGGATTAGAAACTTGATTTTAATCCATTTTAAAAACATTTTATGTATTACTAGCGACCCGGCCTTGCACGGGTGCAATATGCATGTATTATACATACGACGCTTTCTTAAGAATCACTCTATCTATTAAAAAAAAAACAGCATCAAAATCCGTTGCGTACTTTTAAAGATCTATGCATATATGCAGACAGGCAGACGCGGATAGCGACCTTGTTTTATACTATGTATCATTATCTTTTTCACCATTTTCATTTATAAAATGCATGCACAATATTATTAGTAATCTTTCTACTTTTTGTTCAGTAACATGTTTTGCCGGTCATGTTATGCAGTGTGAGTATATTTTTATACTTACACTGTTTTTTGCATTGTTAGGGAAAATCAGTACAAAATTCTATGATTTTTTATAGAATTTCTGTATTAAAGAGGAGGAGACGGTTAAAAACCGACTCCATTGCCCTCTTTTTAAGGCCCATTAATAAATATAGATATTAAAACCTTCTCTTAAGTGTAACAAATACTTTTCTAAAAATTGCATCAAAATCGGTTCAGCTAATCACGAGATAGACGCGCACAAACATACCTACATACATACAGGTGAAACAGAGAACCTCTTTCTTTCTTTTCTTTTTGAAGTCGGTTGATAAAAAAAAGCAATTGAACAATAATAAGGATTCAAAAACCAGTCATTAGTGATAAAAATAAAACCAAAACCAGTTATTACATAATATGCTTTATACCAGTTATGATATAGCATTTTATTGCATAATGGTTCTTAAAATAGAAAACGAAACGAGATCTTTCATTGGTCTCGCGGTTAATCCTATAAATTATATGAATAATTTAATAATTTAAAATACTTAGTTTTAAGCCGACACCACTAAGGTAGTCGTTTGTTAATCATAAGTTCAACGGTTGACCATGAGGTATGACATTCGACGCTCACGTTGGTAAAATATTTATTGAAATTTTTCTTTGTACTGATTACAAGATTTCTGGCTCAAAACTGTACTAAAAATGGGGTGTTTGTTAGTTAGTAACAGTCTGACACTTTCTCTCGCACCACCTAAGGCGGAACAAAACGCTGTATGGTTTTCATTCATCAAAAAAAAGTTTCATTTACACCAAAGCATATGCGCAAAACATGTTCTACAGAGTTTGACTTGTATAATTATTTATAAACTAGCTACTTCCGCGCGGTTTCACACGCTCTGCTTAGCTCCTATTGGTCGTAGCGTGATGTTTTATAGCCTATAGCCATCCTCGATAAATGCGCTATCCAATAAAAAATAATTATTCAAATCAGACTTGTAGTTACGGAGATTAGCGTTTAAACAAACAAACACAAAAAAAAAAAACAAATTCTTCCGCTTTATATAACAGTAATGATAGTAAAATAAATCTTTATCATCATCAACAGCCTATAAAGGCTCACTGCTGAACAAAACCTCTTCTCACACGGAGAAGGTTTGAGCATTAATCACCACGCTTACTCAATGCGAGTTGGCGATTTCAAACTTATAATTAGAAATTATAAGACCAGGTTTCCTTAAGATGTTTTCCTTTACCGTTTAATTTTGTCCGTGGTGTCTAAATCATCTTAGAAAGTGCAATCAAATAACTCGGAAAGCGTTACATTAGTCCTTGCTGGGTAAGTTTCGAATCCGCACTCTCATGCATGATAAGCGGGCGTGTTAAACCTCAGAGCCACCATGACTACAAAACAATCTTCACATGTCTTTTCTGAACAGCAGGATTTGTATTTTGATCCTTGATCAACTACAGACAGCAAAATCAATCAATCAATTAAGTTGATCCTGACTAATTAATTGCGTATTACTAATTTCTGAGTATCCATCAAGTGAATAGTCTTATTAATGTTATTAATAATATGTATATAGGCGTTATCTGATTCTATAGCAATAATTTATTCAAATATTCTACCGTTTCATTAAACTAATGAGTGCCATCGCTAAGGGCCAATTTTTCAATGCTCAGATATATTTTAACTAAGGAATATATTTCAATATTTGACAATTCTTCCATTTAAAATAATGTCAATTTTATTCCACAGTTAAAAATTAACTGATGATTGAAAAATCGGCCCCAAATATCGGCTATAAGTAAATAGTTCTAAATTTAAACTTTGTGTAAGCCATATTACTTAGTTACATGATATTATTATTAATGTTTGTAAAGTTGATATATTTACACAAATAAACATAAAACCCTATATAAATGCTAAGTCTTATTGATACCCCACCATTAATATTTACAATACATATATCAACATAGAGTATTGTTCACTGCGTGAGAAAACCATAAACGTTAAAAAAAACCATTGAGTATAGTTCACTATAGGGTAAATATATGATAATATGCAATCAAAAAAAGTTTCATCAATATCAGCATAGGCGTTTGTGATAAGTTCAGTGACTCACACGCGAACAAGAATTTAAATATAAAGTTGTTATTTTTAAAAACAGTGACCGTTTTATAATTCCAAAATCAATTTCCTCCAGTTATTTTCGTTATCTGAAATCACCGTTCGGAATTGCATTTAATATTTGTATAAAACAAAAATTCTTTAAATCCAACTCTGAGAATTCTTAAACGAATACACTTTGATGTCATTGACACCAAAATATCTTTGGAATATTGAACTTTGAAGCAGATGTTCGAAAACTCACTAGACATTGTTGCAAATATCTACTATATACCTACTTTAGAAGATTTGAAGGGACAAAGGAACAAGTTTAAACTGAAATTTAAGCCGAAACTGACACTGAACCTTCGGCCAGAGTGTAGTGTAGGCCGAAACATCAATTATTTATAATAAAAATAAAATATTAACTATGATATGATGAGTAGGTAAGGTCAAAGACGTGAGTTTATACACGTATGCGTATTCTATACCTTAAAGGCCATACAATTTCGTTTAAAAAGGTTTCGTCCTAAACTATGTACTCGGATTCAGTTTCGGCAGGATATTTATTTTCGGCCTATACAAAAGAAATTTAATACAGAGCCTTTACTTAGAGTGGTTCTAAATATAACCGTTCCAGACAGTACACCGAAGTTGGGGACAGATCCAATATTAAATTTCGTAATTAGCTCAACAGATTGTGGCTATTTTTGGAGTCTTTTGAGGCTTTTTGAAAATAGTGATGTGGTGTACCAGACTACATTGATAGCCTATTTTTAGACTGAGCCAAATTAAATTTCAAATTTTTAACATCCTGCTGACTTATAGTATGGGCCTCAACACGAGTGCCTGATTTTATTTTCAGACCGGATAAAGTATTTTTAGTATCAAAGGACAAGCCTCTGATTTTGAAATAAGCTGTAGCAGGGTTTAATTTAGTGTTATCATCGTAACGAGAAGATAAGTAGTTACCGTTCACCTATTTAGCTACATATGAGTTATAATTATTATGTAAAACCCATCAACTAAATAATATACGATGCTTTAAAAATTAGAGTATCATATTTTATAGGTAACTCTAAAGAAATATATTACATAAACCCATATTACGGCTGCCTTCTTTTGAAAACCTTTAACAAAAGCTGCTCTCGTGGTCTCACAGGTAAGCCTGTTAGCAGGCTTCGTTTGTAAAAACATCGAACGACTTATTTTTAATACTCCTAACTAGTAGAAATAGGTAGAAAATGTATAAAAGCCACTTATAAGTTTATATTTCAAAGACTTGGTACAAAATACATGAAGTAGATTTTTCACTTTTCGCCAGTTTTCATGAGTCCCTTTATAAATTCTTAAAGGTTAATAATAGGAGGCAAATCTCTTCTCAAAGTTTTATTGACAATGATTTCAGACTCTTTGATAAGTGTGGGAAAGCCTAGCTTCGGCACGAATGGGCCGGCTCAACCGAAGTGATACCACGGCCTTACAGAAAACCGACGTGAAGCAACGCTTGCGTTATGTTTCGTCGTGTGAGTGAGGTTACCGGAGGCCCAATTACTATCCCCTTCCCCAATCTCCCCAATTCCTGACTCCTAATCCCCAAAAGGCCGGTAACGCACTTGTAACGACTCTGGTGTTCCAGGTGTCAATGGGCGACGCCAATTACTTACCATCAGGTGATCCGTCTGCTCGTTTACCGGCTTATGCCATAAAAAAATAGTAATTTAAATCCTTGTTGATTGAAAAACTCTACACAAAATTATTCAGCGAAATCTCAACCGTTGTAATATTCACCACTAAACCAACACTGTCTTAATTTAGGAAGCCAAACCGAACTAATAACAAGAATTTGTTTGTACCTAATACCTCAAAACAAACAAGTCTATCAGAAACAAGTAGGATACAAGATTGATAGTTCTTAGATCTTGAAGGGCTAATATAATCAATGAGCCACATGTCGATTACGTAATCCTTATACCCAACACCAGATGTTGGATACAAACTTTGAGGAATATTCTAATAGAATCTTGTTTTGGTTTGTGGAATAATTTAACAGTATTAGGCCTAGAGGACATCAGCCGTCCGTGATAGTGCAGTGCTGAACTATGGCCATCTTCATCATAAAGATTTGAGATGAGATAATGTTAGATATTAAGTATTCTATAATTTCAGTAAATAATAAGTCTGTGGACCATGGACAAGACTTCACTTTCATTTTATATTTTTAGCTTTTATTTTATTTTATTTTTATTTTTGGTTATGTTATGTGTGTTTTGCGCAAAAATAAATGTTTTTTCTTTCTTTCTTTCTTCTTTCAGATGGTAAAAAGTGGATGCCATAAAGGATACTTGCCTGGTATATCTAAACTTTTGTCTACTCAAATATGAGGATTAAAGGACCTGCCGATATGTAGAGGAGGAATGGGTTTGTTTAAAGGTATTTCTTTTAAGGGGGGAAATTCACCAAATCACTGCTCCCGCCTGGGTGAGGCGGGAGGGAGTATCAGACACTTACTGACTAAAAACCACCCCGTTCCTTCTCCTGCACGTCGAGCAGGAGCCCCGGTAACCCGTTAGGTTTTCCGCAACAAAGGTAAAATTTAACAGCAACATTTTTATATATTATGTACTAACTACATCGAATAAGTAAGCGAAGTGTCGTGGTGGCCGAGGTTAAGACGGCCATTTCTCATGCATAAGGGTACAGGTTCGAAACTTACCAACTGCAAGTATCAATATGACATTTTCTGAGTTATATTCTTTCTAAGATAATTTAGACACCACTGACAAACGGTGAAAGAAATCATTGTGAGGGAACCTGGGCATATAATTTCTAATTATAAGTTTGAAATCGCCAACCCGTAATTAGCAAGCGTGGTAATTAATGATCAAATCTTCTCCGTGTGAGAAGAGACTTTGCTCAGCAGTGGACACTTATAGGATGTTTATGTATGTACATCGAATAATAAAAGACCCAATGCTATGTTAATTTACTTTTTATAGCATATAAACACAAAATAAACAATGACTATTAACTATCAACACTCAATAGTAACAATAAAGATGTTTTTATCATTTATTTTCGTAGGTTCTCCGAGCATTGGCATGTTGCCAACCAAAGTTCACTTCTCGATGGAACAATACCAGCAATAATGTCGAAAAAAAATGGTAATCTGTTTGCCAAAATATATTTACAGTCATTTATCATGCTAATCATTTTGTGACACCACGTGCGTAACAACAAATAATTTTATAGTCTTAGATAGGACATAATAACATGTATTATTTATTAACGACATATGATATTATTCTATCCTACCCTACTTCCTACAATTAAATATAGGTATATACCTGTGTGGGAGGGCCGTGCTTTAGCCGAATGGGCTCGACCGGAGTGATACCACAGCCTCACAGAAAACCGACGTGAAGCAACGCTTGCGTTGTGTTTCGATGTGTTAGTGAGGTTACTGGCGGCCCAATTATCCCCCACCCCGCCTTCCCCAATCGCCCAATTCCTGAATCCCCAACGATCCTTAAACTCCTAATCCCCAAAAGGCCGGTAACGCACTTGTAACACTTTTGGTGTTCCGGGTGTCCATTGCTTAACATCATTTACCGGCTTATGCCAAAATAAACAAAAATACCTAAACCACGTGCTCTCAAACACCTAATAATGTATACATAAATAAATAATGTGTCGTACATCGTCAAACCACCTCACGTATAACTAGACCGTGCCATCAATCTAATTCCAATATGATGTACACTAGCCACCGCGGAAAGAATACTAATAGCCTCAGAAACGTTTGACATCTGAAGCAGAACTTTTTCTCAAGACTATTCCTTCCCTTTTAACGCCTGACCCAAAAAACGTGTTGTATTCGAAATCTCGTATAATAATGGGGAGATTGGGTAAAGTATAATTGGGTCTCTTGAATCAGAAATGTTGTAGCGGATTTGCACGTGAAGTTTGGCATTTTATCAATGATAACATAAGTATTGAAATTCATATTTTTAAAGACAAAGTCAAAATCAAAATCATTTATTTCAATTAGACACGTTTAAGCGTCAACAAAAAAAATAAAAGTGAAGCTATTTGCTCATTCCAAGATGTACTTTCCTATGCAGAAAAACAAGCAAGAAATTTCATAAATTACTCTTTTTCAATCAGGTTAACATAGTTTTATTGGTTCGATTGTGCAAGAACAATGTAACACCAAAATCCAGCCAAAGAGATTATATTGATATTGTTCTGGTTTCAGCACCTTTATAAATGTGGTATATAGTTTATACAAACTACAATTTATATTATCGGGCATATAGCGGGTATCCAGAAATTGTGAATCAAGTCCTAAATGTGGATATAACACTAAGTTTTGAACCTTTAAAGAAACCATATTCAGACCACGAGCATTCGTTTCAAATTACGTTTTTTTAAATAGTGAAATAATTCTCAGTAAAATCACGGAGTCTGGAATTGTGGTATATGGCAAAAGGCTCACCCCCTATTACTATGGGACTCATAACATAAAATAGTGAAAAGTGGGTGTTACATTGTACAATGGCATAATGTGCACCTCTGCCTACCTCTTCGGGGATATAAGTGAATCAAATGAAACAAGTGAATGTATTTCTACAAATAGGCTACAAGGCAGCACTTTTACACGTCTATTTTTCTAGCTGATGAGGTCAACATTTCCTATCTGACTACTATAAGAAGAAATTCCGAAACAATAAAAATAATCATTCACGTTAGCTATTTTTACGTACAATAATTACATTGTTTCGGCAGGTGCTATAGTCATCCATAGTTTCTAATTTACGGGTCCACAGCAACCCATCCATAGTTCTACACTAACCAGAGACTGTCCTTGGGTGCATTTCTATAGTGCATACAGGAATAGTCGCCGGTTTGTGTGTCCGTTACATTTAGAATAAAGTTGTCTAAAGGGCATCTGCGCAGTTGGCTTCGCACCCTCGTGCGCCTTTCAAATAGCCTGGGCCCTGTGGTCTCGTGAATGGTAAAGATAATGATCATTAGTTTTTGAAATAAAAAACCCTATCTGTTTGTACCAAAAATATTCGCAGAGACCACAACCGTAATGATATGTATATTGTGTTTTGCAAACAAAATTCCCTTGACATACAACAATCTATAAATAGTTTCACGAACACAAACTAGTTTTCCGAATAACAAAGTCATAACTGTACGAGATTGCGTTAAAATTGCGCGAAATTATAGCTAAAGCGATGACTCGACCGTACCTGTTACCTCTTAATTTCATAATCGATATATCTATATATCTGTATCTATCACTACATAGTGTAAAACAAAGTCGCTATCCGCCGTCTGTCTGTCCTTATGTATGCTTAGATCTTTAAAACTACGCAACGGATTTTCATGCGGTTTTTTGTAGTAAATAGAGTGATTCTTAAGGAAGTTTTATGAGTATAATACATGCTTATTGCACCCGTGCGAAGCCGGGACGGGTCGGCTAGTATATATATATATAAAAGAAAGTCGTGTTAGTTATATTATTTATAACTCGAGAACCGGTAAATGAATTTGGATAAGAATTAATGGGGATATTGGAACTAGGGAATACATAGGATACTTTTTATCCAATACTTTTTTTAGTTTTTACAGAAAATCACGAACGGTTAAGGAAGAACCCGGGATTGCGCGAACGAAGTTGCAGGCTAATTAATTATCTAAAATATTTTCATAGCATTTTTAGTCTTCGTAATATCAAAACATTGCGTTGTTTATTACTCTACAGATGTGCCTTGTATGTGTGTTTGTTGTTTGGTTAAAAAAAAATAAAAATTGTTATACATGTTTCTTTTCCCCGAATGGGTTCGAATTCATTTTGTACTATCAATAAGAATTTCGTTTTTGGCTTTTTGATACAAAAACCTTTGAAAGCTAGTTCGCCTCGCCTTTGATAGATTTTTTTTTAAATTTTACTTTTATTCCTGAGCCGAATTTATAGGAAACCACGTTTTTTTTTTTGAAAACCGTTCGGTTGACACAATATTTTGTGCCTGAGTTTTTTACTAAAATAATAAAGCTGTAAATTAGGTTTCGCGATAATGGGATTTTTGGGTACCGCTTAGATAAGTTTTAGTTTAAATATTATAAATTTTAGGTATCACATAATTTGCAAAATATTTAAAATTCAACCTCGGAATTTTATGAATGAATACATCTTTGCTGGCGCAGAAAGAAAACGTGATAATTTTTCTATCCAACGAAGTGCGGAAAAAACACTAACAAGAAAAAAACACTAGCCTTTAACAGTCTTCTTCAGTTTTTTGTAAGAAGAATTTCAGAATTAAAAATAAATGTTTTTCTAATTAAAGATACTAAATGAAATACTTCATTTCACAAACCCTTGTAAGAGCTATTAATGATTATATATTTTTTTGTAAGTAGTCAACATATCTCACGGTATATTACACTTGGTAAAACATTTCATGGCGAATTTTAAAATCGTCTCGAGGATTCAAGGTATTATTTACATACAGAGCCTGTACGTAGTACATGCAATAATGGTACAACTGTACTCAGCATTCCATGACATAATGCGTGCAATTCGCATGCAGATATTCAAACCATCGATTTGTATTTTGGTTGCGATTTTGTTCAACACGATAATCAAGGACCATCAACTGGCCAAATAAATGCAATATTACCCAGAATTGTTTTCGTAATTTATATTAAATTTATAAATAGTTGGTAGAACTTGATTTTTATTTTAAACTGCCTTGTTGGCCGAGTGGTCGCAAGTGCGACTGCCGGGCAGGGGTCTCGGGTTCGATTCCCGGATCGAGCAAACTATTACTGGGATTTAAAAAAAAATTCTCAGTAGTAGCACGGAGTCTGGAATTGTGCCCGGTATATGGCAATAGGCTCACCCCCTATTACATGGGACTCATAACATAAATAGTGAAAAGTGGATGTTACATTGTACAGTGGCATAATGTGCACCTCTGCCTACCCCTTCGGGGATAAAAGGCGTGATGTTATGTTATGTTATTACCCAGAATTGTATTCGTAATTTATATTAAATTTATTAATGGTTGGTAGAAGTTGATTTTTATTTTAAAAATTGATTTTGGTGATAGTAAAAACATCACATTATTTTATAGAAAGAAGGAAGAAGAAAGAAAGAAAAACCATTTATTCTTGCGCAGATCACACATAACATAACTAAACTAACATTATAAACTGAGTGCATCTGTACCCAAACGTTATACCTATTTAGCCATAAAACCATATTATAGGTATAGAGGTCAAGTCAAGCTTAGTTTTTATATTTGCATAACGACCGAATCCAATTTCGATTAAAATAGTTAGTAATATATTTTACACGTTTTCTCACACATTAATTTGTTTATTTTTTTGTAATTTATATTAACTGGATTTAGTAATTTTACCAGTTAAAACTGGATATGATCGTTAAATTTAAACGGGATCTTGTGTTTTTAGAACATAATAAACTGTGGGATTAGTTTGTAAAGATATGTACGTAACTATATCTATACATGGGTTTAATATCGCAGTTTAAAAGTGGTTTACTCGGTACTAATCTACCATTACCGAGTTTTAAAAAAATCTCGTATAGCACAGTGTCTGAAATTGTGCCCGGTATATGGTAATAGGCTAACCTCCTATTACATTGGACTCATAACATAAATAGTGAAAAGTGGGTGTTTCATTGTATAGTGGCATTAAGTGCTGTAGTGCACGTCGGCCTACCCCTTCGGGGTTAAAAGGCATGATGTTATGTTATGGTAATCTGCTTGAAATGAAATGTTTTTAGTCGCTTAACAGGGTCTTACGATACCCACCTGAAGAGAAGGGGCGGTGAGAAACATGGTTGTATTCTACCGTTACTAAACGGAAAGTAACTACATAACATAACATCACGCCTTTTTATGCCCGAAGGGGTAGACAGAGATGCTCATTGCCACTGTGCAATGTAACACCCAATTGTCACTATTTATGTTATGAGTCCCATGTAATAGGGGGTGAGCCTATTGCCATATACCAGGCACAATTCCAGACTCCGTGGTACTCCTGAGATTTTTTTTAAAACCCAATAATTATTTTGCCTGGCCCGGGAATTGAACCCGAGACTCCTTGACCGGCAGTCGCACTTGCGACCACTCGACCAATGAGGCAGGAAAGTAACTATTCCATGTGAAATCCTAATCCGAAAGAATCGATAACCACATCACTTTAAAAAACATAAGTGCAGTTTTTGTCAATAAAAAACGCATAATAATACACTTTAGATAAAAATTCCGTACTAAATAGATTATATTTTATCAAATTCTCGATTTTATATCTTGATAATTTTCTTAGGATTAAAAACCATTAGCTATTTCCATTAGCTGTAAGTCATAAAGACAGCTATTCAAATACGTATAAAATATTCACCTAAAAGACGTGCTAATGATACATCAATACCTCTGTATTAACAAACATATTTGTATCTCAAGGCTTCACATCAAGTTATGTATAACTAGTATAAACTGGTCGTTGAATGTGTGAAAAGATCAAACAAAGCGGGCTCATAATAAATTGGTTTTGTATAACTCTATGTGTACCCATCTGAGTATCTTGGAATTCCAATTTTAGGCGTCTTCCCACGCTAATAATGTAACTTGGATACATCCAGCCATTATTACAGTCATACACGAGTATTGATTTGATGTCACCCGTCTGTGTAATGTGTTTACTAAAAGGAACTGCATTCTATAAATAGATTACAAGCCTTTATGAATCACAAAATAGAAATGATGACAGGGTATGAAAACCAAAAATGTATTTAGTTCGTCAGTTAGGTAATGAAAAAATATTTGACACGTATTTTTTTACTGCTTCGTTGGCCGAGTGGTCAAGCCATGGCATGTGCGACTACCGGGCAAGGGGTCTCGGGTACGATTCCTGATTCGAGTCTGGAATTGAAATATGGCAATAGGCTCACCCCCTTTTTTAATGGGACTCATAACATAAATAGTGAAAAGTGGATATTACATTGTACAGTGGTATAATGTGGACCTCTGCCTATCCCTTCGGGGATAAAAGGCGTGATGTTATTTTAAAATACACAGTAATTAGTTTTGGATATTGTGATTCAAAGCTAAAGTAGTAGCGTTCGAAATCTAATCAGCCAATGGAGTCAGTCTAAAATTAAATCAAAAACACCGGCAATCTTAAGATCCGCACTCCAAACTTTTTGTACGAGACCGGATTGATGGATTGATGCAATTGAACTTTCACCTGATGTAATCTGTTACCCACGGGCTGGCAACGTGGTATGTGATCGATTGGTCCTTTTTCCCATAAGAATACTGAACGTGAAAGGTGGTATTATAATGGTATTATATTATAATGATATTACGTTGTGACGTAATATCATAGTAAATATAATAATAGACGTTGTGAATCTCTGTATTACAAGGGTTAATATGTCTGCTTATCTAGAATAACCATCATGTTTTTTATTGGTAAATGTAATATTTTGTCAATCATACAAGCCACGTTACCATATATTTCAATTATCTACTATATAAAAATAAGTCGGGTTTTTCTTCCTGACGCTATAACTCCAGAACGCACGAACCGATTTCCACGGTTTTGCATTCGTTGGAAAGGTCTCGGGCTCCGTGAGGTTTATAAAATATATTATATAAAAAAAATTCTCCATCTTTTAATCACCAAACGAAATCTTAGATACATAAAACGAAGCCATCTGGTGGTGAAATGGAGTTCGCCGGGTTTGCTAGTATTATTATGAAATAAGCGCTATGCCATTTCAACGCAGTTCTTCAAGTGGCCACAGCGTCTTCAATTAAAATGAGAATCTCGACTAAACCTTGAGCTGACAAGGCAATAAGAAATTGAATGGAATGAATTGAAAATAAATTAGAATTATTTCAAGTAAGCATTAAGTTTTTTTAATATTATTAAACAGTAAAAACACTGTTATAACTTCAATCGACGAAGTGTCACCGATTCATGGTAGATGTCCCACCTATATGTACGAAGCGCTTCGCATCAAACTTTCTTGTGCGTACTGATAAAGAGTGGAATTCTTTGCTAGAGACTGTGTTTCCTGAAGGGTATAACCTAGGGGGTGGCTTAAAGGCCCGAGTAAATAACTTATGGGACGACGTGCTCCATTGTAGACCGCATCATCGCTTACCACCAGGCGAGATAGTGGTCAAACGTCGGCCCATTAAATATAAAAAAAATATATTCGAGGTAACTTCATTGTATATTTATACAAAATGCTTATTGAATAACCTAATATCTCTCCGAGAACATGGTATAGTACCGTTACCAAGAAATACCAGGGCTTGCACGTATCGATATCGGACTAACCTAGTTGCATCGTACGGATAAAATCGTGGAGTCAATATTGGAAATGCAAGATGCCGTAACATTTTGCTAAGCACAGACGATCGAGAGATTTATTTATGCATCGTTGTTGTTATATCACGATTTTAAAAGACTTGACGTTTTTATTTTATTACAATACGTAGTACGGTAACATGGTCTAAAGTTTGATTGCCTGATCGGCTTCGCAAAATTGCTAACAGCTTTATTTTTTGTTTTAACATAAACATAACATAACATCACGCCTTTTATCCCCGAAGGGGTAGGTAGAGGTGCACATTACGGCACTTAATGCCACTGTACAATGTAACACCCACTTTTCACTATTTATGTTATGAGTCCCATGTAATAGGGGGTGAGCCTATTGCCATATACCGGGCACAATTCCAGACTCCGTGCTACTACTGAGAATTTTTAAAAACCCAGTAATACTTTGCCCGACCCGGGAATCGAACCCGAGACCCCTTGCCCGGCAGTCGCATTTGCGACCACTCGGCCAACGAGGCAGTCAAAGGCAGTGTTTTAACATATTCAGATTATACCAAAGACTCTGGAGTTCTACTTAGTCGTGAGCTACCGGCTTATATTCTATCACAGAACTAATAACTACAAAACTAACTAAAGGTTATTTTTAAACCTTAAAATGTTTGTTATGAAAAAATCAAAAAACGAAAACACATCAACGTGAATAAATCAATTATTTTACCAACAATTATTTTACGAGTGAACCCTGTCATTCCTAACAGTGTGATCCATTCATTATTTTTTGAAAGCCATATACAGCAACGTCACTACAGTGTGGATTTATGAATCACTACTCTGCACATAGTGGCGGGACAATCCATCAAATCATGAGCAAAAATAACTCGGGCTCACCTAGCTTTTACTTGATATGTGGTGTTTATTTATACTTCTGATATGTAATATTATTTGTACCTTTTTTCTAACTAGATATGTTTAAACCATATTAAGAATAGGTTAGATTCTAAGTGAGATTATCGTACAAACTATTAATTCACTTAATGTTAATATTTATTTTATGTGGCGGTGGCCCGGAGGTTTATTACGCCGGCTTCTCATGCGGGTTCGAAACCTACCAACGGCAAGAACCAATGGGACGTTTTCCGAAATATATGTACTTTCTAAGATTATCTAGACACCACTGATAAACGGTAAATGAAAACATCGTGAAGAAACCTGGGCTTATAATTTCTAATTATAAGTTTGAAATCACCAACCGTCATTGAGCAAGGGTGGTGGTTAATGCTCCTTCTCCGTACGAGAAGAGGCCTTTGTACTTTGTACCACTTTTAGACTGTTGGTGACGATTGATGATGACTAATAATTTACAATATATTGCACCTCAATGGAAAATATACGTTATTTAAATACATAGTTTCGCTAATAAAGACTAGAAACAATTATATAGCTAAAATCATGTCAACGTTTTAACCACTGAACATGACCGAAGATCTGTACATTTTGTAATTAATTACCAAATTCGCCAATTTGTTCAGTTTGAATGTATTTAACTTATTAATATAGTTAATTATAATAAATTATATATCACTGAATGAATGCTATTTGCTCGACGAGAACGCGGAAGAATTGAATAAACATGATTGGTAAATAATTCGTAGATATAATTAATTTATTCGGGGATTTTTTTCACGGGTATTTATTTATAGTAATGGAAAAATATTTAGTGGTATGATTCCGATAGAATAAATTAAAAACAAATAGAAATTTGACTATTGAGTTGAAACATTTTCAGATGACTTAATGTCCACCTCATGCGATGACCTCGACAGTATAACATAACATAACATCACGCCTTTTTATTCCCGAAAGAGATGCCCGACCCGGAAATCGAACGCGAGACCCCTTGCCCAGCAGTCGCACTTGCGACCACTTGGCTAACGAAACTTAGTCTCAGTATCTTGTCGGGTAAGCAAGCTAAAACATATGCACGCGATGGATGGAAAGAACTATTTACAAAAAAATTAAAGGCTATGTGAGAGGCCATTGAAAAATTACTACGAAAGTCGTTCTACAATAGGACATTACACCAGAACGTCATTTGATACCTACATAATGGCGACAATAAGTCAGATGTCACAAAACTAGACAAGTTACGCACAGACGACGACAAAACTGGTATAACTTGACCTCCTGAAATATGGAAAGCGTTTGTCTTATGAGTTCATTCTATATTGGAGATAAAGACTGATATGCTGTCAGTACAAAGGCGTTTGGAGTAGTTGGTGTAGGCGCATTATTTGATTGTAGTAGAAACGAGGGTCTGTGATCGATAGAATTGATAGGTCGCTTGTGCTAGAAGGACTAGATATGTTGTCGTAAAATAAACCTGGTACAAAAACCAGTTTTATATATTCTAAGAATAAGTGTTTTAGGTGTACTCATTGTTACCTTAATAGGGTAGATGACTAATTTTTATTTTAATGTCCGTCTGGTAGATTATTTTAAAACATTGGACAGGTATTTTTTATTTTATTACAGAAAGAAATACTTTCGATGATAAATTGATTTGAAATATCTCGTGACGTCACTTCTATGGACGTTTTATACCTAGAAATGACGTCTTAGCTCCCACTCTTAAACTTTGATTCGTTTTATCTAAGTATTGTTACCTTATACTACAAAAACAAAAAAAAAATATGTCTAATTGTTTTCATTATTTAACAAACGAACTAATTGGATTTTTTAATTTCTAAACCCCGTCATCATCTCTATTGATATGATGTTTCAGAAATCATGCTTATCCCAAATAAAAGGCGACACATTTTTCCTGTATGTTTCATATTATACTTTTAGCAGAAGAATATAAATTCTGCTCCACCTACAACATAATCATTAAGAGATGTCTAAAGGCTAAAATGTAAAGTATTTACATATCAGAATCTAAAATAAAAGCAGGTTTTATAGTACTTCATATTACAGTGACCTCAAAAGAGGACACGTGTATTCTTAGCCGCAATTCTACTTTGTTCTGCAGGTAATATCGACAGTTGGGACATGAAAGGAAACAATATGAGTATTGACGAGGGTACTTATAAGCGAATAGACCACAGACTTTAACATTGTACCTGAAAATGACATATGACAAAGGACTTAGAAGAAAATAGTTGTAGGTTCAAAGCACAATGACGTTTCATGCTCCTGTGAACAGGTCTATTTCAAGGGCTCTCATCATTTGCTCGATACCGCACCTCAAGAGGTAGTCAAGCGCCATTGTTCAAAGGGCGATTGTGAAAAGGACGCCAGAAACTATATGTTTAAAGTAAGATATCACTTTTTGATATGTTTAGGTTATGCCTAACAATTTGGTGGAGCTAAATTATTAGTATAAAGGTATGTACGATTTAAGGCATATCGACCTTAGTCAGTAGTTGGTCTTAACTAGCTTTTGTTACCATGCAACAAGTGGTTTCATTATTAAAAAGCAATATTTGGCTCGTTGGCGCTTGCAAATATGACGAAATAGCAATTTGAAACACATGAATTAAAGTAATTTTTGAGAAGAATTATTGTTTTCAACATTTTATTTCGTATAAAATTTAAAGAAACGCCGTGACAAAATATCTGTTTCAACGAAAAATTGACAATTTTGAAATCAATCCCAATTGTAAACTGATTCACAACAGCAATTTCAAAATGCATTTACCAATACACGAATTAATGCAAAATGGGACGGATCAAAGTTCATCAATCGTGGTTTACGATCGAAGTCAAAATTACCAAAAGCTAATCATTCAAGCTGATGCGTTCAAAATTGTCCGTCATGAGCTATTTTCATTTCAAAGTAAACGTATTCACAATTGTATTGAAATCAGTTTGAGCGCAATGGACGAAATCAGCCAAATTGGGGCCATGGGTACGATGACATGACCATCTGCCGGATATTTTGTATGAATGGGGATTTTTGGATAAAGGGACAAAGGTTGAAGTGATTTTCCATCAGACAGGGAAATCTTATATCGACTGTTTACATCAAAGTAGGCTAATAGGTAAATAAATAATCATTTACTTCTATGTGCTATAATGGAAAAAAATTTGGAAGGTTAAATAACAGAATTCAACAGACAAATACGAAATATAGAGATAAAACATTTTCCACTGTAGTACTGCATCTTCAAAAATGATAAAAACAGGCTCAATGACAAACATTGTCAATGTTACACCGACGACGTACAAACAAAATTACCTACTTCTATTATAACGGAAGGGCTTGGTCCTTCCGTGTACAAATTTGGTCCTTTGGGCCTTTTGGTCCTTTTGTCCGAGAAACTAGGTTATATTACCTTGTGTACAGTTTTTTATGTTGATGTTGTTTTCTCCTCATTTTTCATGGCGAGGTCAACGTTGGATTAAAATATATTCGCAGTTTTTGTCTTTAGAAGATGATGTAAATTATACGAAAAAAGTTAATCTTTTCTTTCAGAATTGTATTTTATAGTTAGTCAGTATTATTTTTATAATTAATTGAATATGTTTTCTAAATGCATATTAATATCAAGTATGATTATCAAGTTGAATTGATCACAATTTTGTAGATGAATCACCAATAATGCCTACCATAAAAAAACATGTCAAGATATTGTTGTAATATAATATTTTTGTATCTACAAATTCTTATCAATATAATTATTCGATATTGCAACTTTAAAGACAGAATGAAAAATTTCAGGCGTATTATCATGTAAATTTCTGTTTTTTCATCAATCATTCGCTAATTACCACAGTTAAGCGGACACTTGTTAAGCGAATATTTTTCATCTGTATTCGCGTTAATTTCGCCATGTATATTACGGACAGCTGTCCCTCGAGTCCATTACATTTAACAGTAATTGTACCACGTAAACATGACAGGATATTAATGCGTAATGAGACGGAATTTCAGTACTTTACGTAACAATATTACGTTTAATACTATCAACAGAGAGCTTGGAAACAATATGATGCAGTTGTGGTTGGTCCTGTTGTCCGTGTTATAATGTCTTTGGGAAACTTTAGTATTGTATTGTATTCTGGTCCTATAAGTAAGTACTTTTTTAGGCCTTTAGTAGGTCATATACCTATAGTTAAATATGATAAAACAAGAAAAGAAAAATGTAATATTGTATTATTTTTCTCTAGGATTATCTCCTGTGTCATGAGTGCGTTCACAAACATACAAGTTTACTTACACATGACACCAGATCTAGATCCGGATCAACAATCTGTGGATCACACAAAGAGTTATTCCGTGTGGGAATCTAACCAGCGACACGTTGCGCGGCAGCCAGTTGCCCAGCCACTGCACCAACCGTGCAGCCACTTTACACTATAATAAGAAATTATATTTTAAGAAACAAATTGTTTTGTGGAAGTACGTTGTTCTTGTAAAAATGTTCGTAAATATACAATTTGTTGGCCAGGCTATTATCCTACTGCTATTAAAAGAAACAAAACCTTTTATATTCATTGTTTTGATAGACAGATATAATTAGTACAAAGGAAAAATTTGAGGCGTTCTTTTTGGAATTACCTTAGGAAGGTCGCACGCTTGCGTCCGTGGTCTGACTAATAAGTACTGCAACTAAAATTTTCCGATATGGGATAGCAATTTTGTTTATGTCGATCGTCATCATCATCATGTTTGTCCATTGCTGGACACAGGGCTCTCTAATGAGTTGACTGCACGATTGGCGTGATGGTTGCGCAACGTGTCGCGGGTTCAATTTCCGAACGGAACAACTCTTTATGTGATCCATAGATTGTTGTTCCAGGTTTGGGTGTCATATGTATGTGAAATTGTATGTTTGTAAACTCACCCACGACTCAGAAGAAAATGCTAGTGTGGGGCAACATAAAAAATAAATGGCACGCTACTAAGCTCGGTCTCCAGCTCTTCTCATCCAACCACTGCCAGCCACCTTGCGGATATCGTCACTCCACCTAGCTGGAGGGCAACCTACACTGCGTTTGCCTAGACGTGGTCTCTGTTCTAGAACACATACAAGATAGTTAACAACAATTTAGAAGACTTTATTGCAGACAAAAAGCATCAAGTTTTTTTATTGATTGTTAAACATATTATAATGGAGTCTAAGGTTTTGTTGCTGGCCAGGTAGCGCAAATGTAGGAAGTAGTCTTTTTGTCCGATTACAGCTGCTGTCAAATATTTAACACGTTAAACGCCATGGGAGTCACCGGTGACCGGCGTTAGCGGAGGATTTACCTTCAACAGTTTTTTATTGGCAGTCAAAGTCTTAACATCCAATGGTTAGACATTAGCTAATTCTTTATTGGACGAAGAACGAGAGATTTACTCCAGTTTCATCTGATGACTAATACGGTATGGCCCATGACGTGGAATACAATGTACTTTACTTCATTTAATGGACTGCTTCGTTAGCCGAATGGTCGTAAGTCCGACTGCCAGGGCAAGGGGTCTCGGGTTCGATTCCCGGGTCGGGAAAAGTATCACTGGGTTTTAAAAAAATCTCAGTAGTAGCTCGGCGTCTGGAATTGTGCCCGGTATAAATGGCAATAGGCTCACCCCCAATTACATGGGGCTCATAACATAAATAGTGAAAAGTGGGTGTTACATTGTACAGGTGTACAGTGGCATAATGAGCACCTCTGCCTATCCCTTCGGGGATAAAAGGCGTGATGTTATGTTAATGAATTCTTACCATCGCATTTCCATTAGCTCTGATCTGATTGGTTCAATTTATTTGTAGCATCACATTCATCCATTTTATATGCATCTCCATAAGGATATGCAATATTACATTTGCTATCTTGGTAAAGCCATAAGCGAGCGTGTAAGTAATTGTATTATAAATGTACTATGCATAAGATGATATGATAATGTGATTTATTATATTGCATACATTTATAAAATATACATGTATTCAAATTGAATTGTGGCATTTGTTGCGTTCTACAAGTATTAAATGTAGATTTTGCAATAGTTTATTGCTATGTCCATTTTATATAATTAAGAGAAAATTTGCATAAGGCTGAGTTATTCCAAGTTTATAGTTGCTTCGCATAGATACGATGCTAGCTAGCTAGCCTGAAATATCAAATTATTTTTACTAAATATTAAGGTATTATTGAATGTTGCGCAAAGGTCCATACCAACGATATAGCCGCGTCTAATGGTGCTCCTAATACATAATTACAGGCCCCAAGTGAAGCTTGAATTTAGTCGAGTTGTCTTGTCAAACGTAAATTGCTAAGCCACACAACTTAATTAATTTAGGACCGATTTTTTTAACGCCAAATACATTTTAACTGAGAAATAACTTTGAATATTTGACAATTCTTCCATACTAAAAACTGTAAAATGTCAATTTTATTCTACAGTTAAGAATTAACTGATATTTGAAAATTTGGCCCTTAATAGGTATGTCTTACGACAGTTATAGTTAATGAAAAATATATGATTCTACTGAAAATCGCAACTTTGTGCCAATTCTTACAATAAATGAAATACAAACACTGAAAGACGAGAGCATTATATTCTCTTGTTTCAGATACTGAAATAATTTAAGTACAGAGATTTCGATATTTATTACAGTTGAAGTGGTTTCAGCCATTTAGTGGAGCTCTCAATCAAATAGTATTATTCTCATATTTCTTATGTATCTTTCTGTATAATTTTATTGAAAATTCCGATTGTTAATTTTCTATTTGGCTTTGTACCGAAGTAGTGTGTCCGTGTTCAATTTATTTTATTTTATGTCAATTTTAATATTGTATTTACAGTCGACGGCCGACGCCTTTTTAATCGACTTCAAAAAAGGAGGTTCTAACTAGTTTGATTTGTATGTTGTATGTCTGTATTTACATACGTATGTTTGTTTGTACGCGATTGGCTCCACCGATTTTGATGCCCTTTTCACAAAAATGTTGGTTATACTTAAGATAAGGTTTTAGTGTATTAATTAACTGACTTCAAAAAAAGAGGTGATTGAGGTTGGATTTTTAAGCAAAGTTTATAAAAGAAATATTTCAGCAGTTGTGAAAACAACAAATAATGCTAATGTTAATTTATTGAAAACTACGTACATTGCTTTGTAATTGTATTGTGCATTGTAAAAAATACTACATGGGAGGAAAATACATATAAAAGGTGACGGATAATGGAGTTTGTTTAAAGTAAAAATAAAAAGAAAACTTTGATACTTACACTCAACAATCACGTCTACACCAGAAAAACTAATGCCAAGAAACATAATCGTAACATTATATGTTCATAAACTATACATAATGTATTCATATGTATGGAACAAAAGCTCATTGTTACTTAGTACTAAGAGCAGTACTACGTAGTGAAATTTTTACTACGTAAAATGAACCTTATTACGTTGTAATAAGATCCTTACTACGCAGTAATAGAACACGATTGTGTGCTACTACGCTAGAACGTAGTTATGCAAACCCGTTCCAGTTCTCATACATACATTGAGTTTAACGTAGATTTATTATGAAATTGTACATTTTTTTGTCGTAATTTGCAAAATTATCTGCTGTATTAATATTAAAGCTTTATGTTTCGAGTCAAAGAAGGTTATAATAGTTTAACTGTAAAAATCTTGTCTTACTATATCTTATATCTTATACTTCTTCTTATATAAAGCAGAAGAGTTTGTTTTTTTGTTTGTTTGTTTGTTTGAACGCGCTAATCTCCGTTACTACAAGTCTGATTTGAACCATTCTTTTTGTGTTGGATAGCGCAGTTATCGAGAATAGCTATAAGCTATAAAACATCACGCTACGACCAATAGGAGCTGAGCAGAGCGTGTGAAACCGCGCGGAAGTAGCTAGTAATATTATAAATGCGAAAGAGATTGCTACATTAAAATTTTCGTGAGACATATAAAATTAATTATTATGTTTTCGGCTTACTCACAGTAGCAGCGTGACAGTCGCCGCGTCGTGAGTTGCGGAATGCTACTCATGAATATGAGCCTCTAGCATGGCTTGAAACTAGTCGAATTCCTCGTCAAATAGTTACGTGAGTAATCCGAAACATAATAATTAATTTAGTATGTTTCACGAAAATTTTAATATACTTACCTCTATATTCTTTTTTTGTTCATTGAGGTAATTTTGTATACATCTGACCATTTTGAATACATAATAGCTATTCATTTCAACCTATCCCTTCGTCGAACAAAAGGCGTTTTATATGAACATTTTCACATAACTACCGCCATTTTATCCTAGAGCCGTGCTAAGATATTCACGACCTTCAGAATGTACCTACAAACTATATATACATGTCATATGTAAGGGCCGTATGACGCATAATGTCGTCGTAAGGAAACGCTGTAAGAAATTCTAAGCGCTTATTAGGCTAGGCCATAACAACGTATTGGGTAGACTTTAGATTTAGATTTAGGAGGGAAGGTATAGGAAGACTTTATTTAGGTCATTTGAGGTATTTCTAAGATGGAATTTATTGATATAGTTCCTTTTACTTCGATTAATCATAAGATAGAGTTTTGTTTTACGGATTCTGTTCAAAATGACCTGCAAATATTAACAATGATTGAAATTGGTGTGCAGAAAATCAATTTAAATTCTTAAAGTACAAAAAAGATAACATTAAACCTACCATAATATCGTTATACTCAATTCAAATAAACAAAAACATATTTTCATATTTAGAGAGCATATGTTATTATTCAGGCCATGAGTACACCAACAAATTTAAATCATCTTTAAATTTGAAACCGTGTGTCAGTGTGACAGTATAACAATAAACATTTCCACAATTACACACATCACATTCGTGTCTAGTTTATTCATGAATAACTACACCACACTATTTTACAATAAACCTTGTCCTTTAGCCCAAATTCGAGGTAAACGGCCTTGCATTATCTTATTAACACTACATACACCTGGTACCTTGTTGATACTACAAACAACTTGGATCTCTGCCTGCCTCGTTAAACAAGAGAGCCGTTAATATAATTATAAAGGTCTCCTATTTGTTTTTCTTTCAACGCGCAACGGTGAAGACGTATTTCAAAGGCCTAATGTTTTAAACAAATAGTTTTTTATGTTTTTTGGTTAAATATTGTCGAGTTGTGGCGCTTATTTTGTATGTTTTTTATCATGTTTCCGTGGTTAATGCTTCCTTTGTTAAATGGTTGCTTATGCATGTCATTAACCCTATTGGTTAGTATTAATTAAACCCGCAATGCACGGTATCACACATAAGTCTTAGTTTTAATCAAAACGGTATCACACATAAGTCGTTCAGTACACGACTGCATTAACCATGCTGTCGAAACTGATCCATTCGAAGATTAGTAGACAGAATTATGTAATTCAAAGGCTAGACAAAAGTTTTGCATATTCTCATAAATAAATGTCAAGTCATCGATACATAAAACATTAGGAAAGTTTATCAAACGAAGAGTCTATAATTATCTACGTTTGTAAAATATTCTAAACATCACAAAAATAGAATGATAAATTTGTTTCAAAAGCAAATGAGCGTTGTCAAGGTCATCGTATCGAAATTATTTTAATGTTACATAATCATCGTTTCTGACTTTCAATAAAAAACCCGTCATTGCGACCTCACATACTGATCCGCCAAATTATAGGATGGTTGGATGGTTTACAAAGAATTTACATATAAGCCGTGATATCTGCCATATACCGATAGAAAACCCGAGCGTACGGCGCGTCGCGTTCTACGCGCGCCTCAAAGAGCCATCAGACCACCACGAATGGGGCCCAATAGGGCCGATGCCGATTCGGAGTCGCGGACAACCTAACGGGTTACCGGGGCTCCGGCTCGATGTGCAGGAGAAGGAACGGGGTGGTTTTTAGTCAGTAAGAGTCTGACAATCCCTCCGCCTCACCCAGGCGGGAACAGTCATTCGATGATTTTCCTCCCTTAAAAAAACCAATAGAAAACATTTAGACACACTTCGTCATCTGCCAAGGACTCATGATGCGATTTTCTCTCGCACCGCCGCGGTTATGGGCCTACAGTCTTTCTAGAATATAACTATGTAGATATGTATGTAAAAAATCAAAGCAATTTTCACGGCGCGTTGCGATTGTTTGGGGCTCTAGAACCAACCGCGGCGGCTAGAACCAGCGCGCTCTGAGATCGATTAGCGGGCGGTCGCAATGAGACGGCCGATAATCTATCGCCAAGTTTGCGGGCCAAAATCGCAACCGCGGCGGTTACGGGATCGCAAAAAACTGCGGTCTCGTGAGTTTTGAAAATTCCGCCTCCATTCCGCCATCGTGGCGAGAGCGGGAGAACATCGCGCCGTCAGTCCTTAGCCAATGTAAGAAGGAAAAATGTATTTCTATATTCTATATTTACGAGTAAACAGAATAATATCGATACCTATTATACACGTACCTACGTCATACATATAAATGACTAGCTTTTGCCAGTGGCTTCGCCCTACCTACCCTATGCGTTATTCCAGGCGATAATCTGGAGTAGATTGGTTGTTTCAAACCCTGTTCGTTTTGTCATGAAGGAGTAACAAACAAACATACAAACTTTCGCAGTAATGATTAGTATTACAAGTGTGGGAGAGCCATGCTTCGGCACGAATGGGCCGGCTCGACCGGAGTGATACCACAGCCTCACAGAAAACCGACGTGAAGCAACGCTTGCGTTGTGTTTCGTCGTGTGAGTGAGGTTACCGGAGACCCCATTACCCTCCCCTTCCCCAATCTCCCCAATTCCTGAATCTCCAATGATCCTCAAACTCCTAATTTCGAAAAGGCCGGTAACGCATTTGTAAGGCCTCTGGTGTTCCAAGTGTCCATGGGCGACGCCGATTGCTTACCATCAGGTGATCCGTCTGCTCGTGTACCGGCTTACGCCATAAAAAAAAATGCAATATAAATTCATGTTTATAGCAACTTGTTTGACCAACTGTCACTTAAAATTCCATCTTACTTGTAAAACAGTTGGCCTGATACTAATTCTAAAGTTCTATGTTTAAATTCAAACGGAAATTCTTTTTTTAGAGCCATATAAAGAGGTCTTTTTTAGTTATGGAAATGTATTGCCATAAATTTTGCCTTTGTGATTCTGATCGAGCCTTCAAAAGAGATATAAGGTATTGCCCTCCAAACTTAGTGTCAATGTCTGATAATTATGAAAAAATAGAAGGCAGACAGCTTGTCTATCTTATTACTTATTTAATGGTAGGCGTTGCGTTACTTAATCAGTAGGTTAGATGGACGTCTTTCTAATCGCGTTTTGAAACATTCACATGAAATCTTTCCGTATATAAAATAGATGTAGGGATTAGTTAAAATAATTTTTCAACGTGATAATCACGCACGAAGTCAATAAAGGAACATAACATAACATCACGCCTTTTATCCCCGAAGGGGTAGGCAGAGGTTCACATTATGCCACTGTACAATGTAACACCCACTTTTTACTATTTATATTATGAGTCCCATGTAATAGGGAGTGAGCCTATTGCCATATACCGGGCAATATTCCAGACTCCGTGCTACTACTGAGAATTTATTTTTAACTCGTCGAGTACCGGTTTTATAGACACAATTAAAGAACAATAGGTCGCGGTCACCGGTGACCGCTTGGTGTTTGACAGTTTAAACCCAGGAAATGTTTGCCCGACCCGGGAATCGAACCCAAGACCCCTTGCCCGTCAGTCGCACTTGCCAACGAGGCAGTCAATAAAGGACTATCAGATTTATTACAACGTAATCAATATGTTTCATGCTATTTAAACATACTTAGTAGAATAATGACATTAAAACACCTCGGGTCATTACTGGCGGTCCTCGATTTAAAATTTAAATACGGCGAGACACCAATCCGTATTTTAATTTTATTGTTATTGACAAAATTGGACATGTTTTAACTAACTTCAAAAAAAGAAGGATGTTCGAAGTTGGACCTGTATGTATGTGTGTTGTCGCGGAGAACCTAACGGGTAACCGGGGCTCCGGCTCGACGTGCAGGAGAAGGAACGGGGTGGTTTTTAGTCAGTAAGAGTCTGAACTCCCTCCCGCCTCACCCAGGCGGGAGCAGTAAACCGATGATTTTCCCCCCTTAAAAAAAAATGTATATGTGTTTGTTTGGGCGCGATTATCTCGCGATTGGCTAAACAGATTTAGATGCGGTTTTCAGAAAAGTGTTTATTACACTTCGGAGAAGGTTTTAGTATATTAATTAGATACCTGACTTTAAAACGAGGGGGTGAAGTCGGTATTTAAAAAAATATTTTTGACTATTTAACAATAATGAATACATATAATAACTATACCATTTTGACTGTTTATCAAAAATATTACATATTAGGTATCATAGTTTTGATATATTATAATAAATCTGCAAATAATCCTAAAAAACTACAATTTTTAACCATGAAACTATAAAAAACTAATTAATGCAATTGACAAGCAGTTTATTTATGTCAGAATCCGTTCCCGCCACTGCTTACGCACGAACCATCAGTCAACACAGAAATTATGCATTCCTTGTCATTTTGAACAAAAGTAGCTAAAAATAAACTAAAGTAACAGTTAGCTTGAATATTTTAAGAGACAATCGCTGTTTGAATGTGCAACTGGGTATTAAACAGGCGAAACTTTTGCTTTTCAAAATGTACACGTAATAAATTATGCGCATAAGAATGCCAAATGACGTCATTACTCTCAAGAAAAATTCGTGCCAATGTTCTGTAAAATATTTAAATAGTTGCAGATGAAGCTTAGCAAAACCAGTATTAACTGACCGTTTAATGTTTGAAAAGTCATATAAAGCGAGTCCATGATAAGCTGGTTTATATTATGTATATCAGTTCGATTAGGTTTTGTTAGTGTTGTCGTGTGGAACTGTGTATTTTTTTTATATATAACTAGCGACCCGCCCCGGCTTCGCACTTATGCAATATGCATGTATAGATATAAACCTTAAAAATCACTCTATCTTTCAAAAGAAACCGCTTTAAAATTCGTTGCGTAATTTTAAAGATCTAAGCATACATAGGGACAGACTGACGGCGGAAAGCGTCTGTGCTTTATACTATGTAGTCAAGCATTGCCCGACACTAGTATTTTCTCGTGTGTCGTACCTAGGTGCGTTTACAATCATATAAGTTCATATACACATGACACTCAGACCCGGAACAACTATTTGTGGATCATAAAAAGAATTGCTCTGTGAATCGAACCTGCGACACGCACGGCAGCTGGTTGCCCAGCCACCGCACGTTAATTAACGTTTTTTAATTATTGTAAATATTTTTTATTATTATGAATTAATGTTAGATTGGCAGATTAGGGTGATTTAATGGTCGAAATTTACTTTATTTCATGTCTGTAAATGTAATTTAATTTAGTTCATAGTGATGAAAAGGTTCAAGATAGGTACACGTGAAAAATCGGTCCAGCCAATCGCACACATATATACATTTTTTTAAGGGGGAAAATTATCGAATTACTTCTCCCGCCTGGTTGAGGCGGAAGAGAGTGTCAGACTCTTACTGCCCAAAAACCACCTCGTTCCTACTCCTGCCCTTGAGGCCGGAGTCCCGGCAACCAATTAAGTCATCCGCGGCTTCGTATCGGCACCAGCCCTATTGGGCCCTATCCATGGTGGTCTGGTGGCTCTTTGAAGCATACATACAAACATAGGTACAGGTCAATATGATAACCTACTTCTTTTTTTGAAGTTGGTTAAAAAGAAAACATATTTTTACCTATAAACGGAATACGATACAAAGCAAACGTTATTTCTTTCCACAGTTCCCATTTAATTTACAGTACTGTTGTACGACGGTTGTAATTTCCGTGAGTGCAGTAATAAAAAAAGAAAGAGATATTCATGTATTAATACGTGAAGATTAAACTTCGCATCCGATTTAAGTGTATTGCGAACTGTGCATGTTGGTAGGAATATTGCAAAGTTTGAAAGAGAAAAGTTTATATATAGGTCTTAAAAAAATACTTGTCTCACACATAAAGAGTAACGATGTAGTTTTTTGCTCGTTCTTCTCCATTTAAAACTACACTTGGAACGAGCGCCTAGCTTTACTGATAGACAGACGGACGGACAATTTAATATTTTGACGTTTCAATAGTGCTTAACTAAGGAATAATTCAAATAAACGCTTTGACTTTGACTTTGACACGCTGAAACAATTCTGATGAGCGTCTTCGACCGAGGCAGACGACTCAACACAATGTAACACCCACTTTTCACTATTTATGTTATGAGTCCCATGTAATAGGAGGTGAGCCTACTGACATCTACACAATTCCTGACTCCGTGCTACTACTGAGAGTTTTTTAAAAATCCTGTAATACTATGCCTGATCCGGAAATCGCAGTCGAGACCCCTTGCTCAGCAGTCGCAATTGCAACCACTTGGCCAACGAGGCAGTCACATAATTACAAGATAAATTTTAATTACAATAGTATAGCACAATAGTTAATCAAATAGTGTTGCCACTCATGAGTGACGTAAGCATGAAAACGTTCCGAGAATTCTCCTCCTTGATTGGCACCCTGCGTGGCGTTGGCAACCCCGCCACACTATGATACGTACTAATTAATATAATAGAATTAATTAAACTATAATATATATGACACTGGGGTGCCAAACTTGTTATTTGATATGTGGCAATGTCAGACTCTTATTAAAGTTTATGACATGGGTTTTTCAGGACTAATTACCGTTATAATCGATACCCATTTTTTTGGAAAGTATCTAATATTAAAATTTTAGTAGAAACATTACCAAGTTACGTTTAAAGAATCAATATCTGAATTGGTGTTCTAATCCTATCTAGATTAATCAGAATGATAAAGTTTACACGACTAATTTGATGTCCGTTATACCACTAGAATCAATGAAGTAATGAACAGGCAATTTCAGTAAGCCTGCGCTATTTGCCTGCGGTATTAAGTCCACCCATGTGCTTGTTTGTGGGCATAAAGCTTTTTAAATAAAAAATAAATTAATTAATTAAGAAAAAATCAAACATATAACGATTTTTCAGAATTATTGTCTACTTTGTGTTTATTTAAACACTACCATTACACAAAGGAATCAATATCTTACGTGCCCATACATATTTACAGAAAGATCCAATTTCTATAATCTGATTCATATAATATCATCAGATATGCGACCTTATAAATAAAATTTCCTAAAATCAAATTTCACAAAGGAAATAATCCGGTTGCTAAGCCGATTCAATATGAAAAAGGTTTATTGTAAAAGATGGGCTTTGCTACTCGTTATTTTTCACGATTTTTTTATGTAGCAGGATTTATTAAAAAATCTAGGCATCAGAATTTCTTTTTTGGGAGTTTATTGGTTATTGTGAACTAGATTTTAATTTATTTCTATGCCAACCGTACAAAATAAAGCACATTTTTCTAGATATACCACATGTTACTTGTTTCATAAGATATTAAAGTTAAAAAAAAAAAACATTTGATGTATGATTTTCCCAAGAACCTCATAGTCGTCTTACTTTATGAACATAAAATTTAGATTCACCTGATTGAGACATTGAATACATATCAATATCAACAATATATATCAACAAGTGATGTTTCGTTTCTGTTGGTTGAGCGTACAGTAATTGAGTATAGTGAACTCATCTAATTCTGTGACTCGCCTAATAATTCGGTTTAGTAAATTTGGTAGAACTCTTAGGTTTCTAGAAAAAAATCTGATTATTTGTGCTAATATTCCTCATAAAAGACTGATTAAAACTCATGCGGAGACTGAATTAAATTAATTAATAATTTATTGATATTTTATTAGTTAAATGCCTTTGTCACGAAGTTAGATGAGTTCACCCTACTTTCCTTAATCAAAAATAAATTATTGCGACTGTTCAACAATTAAACAATACTATATTAAAAATTAATCACACTTTCATTAATTGGCGTTATGACCAACTTAACAACCAAATTAATATTTTTACAGCAAATTCTTAAGAAATAAGTATGCTGTTTGACGCTAAAAAATTGTGACGTCACAAAATTCATAGAAATCTGTCGTTTTTGACAGTTCGAAAAATGTATTGAATTTGACTAGTTGGAAACCTAATTTCTATACAATAGTGCCCATAATTGTTTTCTACAGAATCACCGTGCACTATGTTTTTTTTAAGGAGGGAAAATCATCGAATGACTGCTCCCACCTGGGTGAGGCGGGAGGGAGTGTCAGACTCTTACTGACTAAAAACCACCCCGTTCCTACTCCTGCAATTCGAGCCGGAGCCCCGGTAACCCGTTAAGTTCTCCGCGGCTCCAAATCGGCATCAGCCTTATTCGGCACCATCCGTGGTGGTCTGATTGCTCTTTGAGTGCACTTTGCTTAAGGTTAAACTATATTGGGGGATATTTTGAGCAGCATTTTTCTCTAAATATGGGCTGTTAGCATATTATTATGCAATATATTATGTTGAAACACTTCCTGATTCATCTATTATGACATCCTCGTGATCTAATTCGAGTGAACGCCAACGCGAATAATTTTGTCGGATATCCGCGGGCAATTTATCTGCTGATTACTTTTATCCGAGAAAAATGAGATGTATAGAAAAATGTAGGTAAGTACCCATAACAAAACAAAATAACTTGATTTATTAGCTATTACGTATTTTGTGTAAAATTATACCTACTTTAGGTATTTTTTATGGCATAAACCAGTAAACGAGCAGACCGATCACCTGATGGTAGCAATCGGCGTTGCCCATGGACACCTGGAACACCAGAGGCGTTACAAGTGCGTTACCGGCCTTTTGGGGATTAGGAGTTTGAGGATCGTTGGGGATTCAGGAATTGGGAGATTAGGGAAGGGGAGGATAATTGGGCCTCCGGTAACCTCACTCCTACGACGAAACACAACACAGGCGTTGCTTCACATCTGTTTTCTGTGAGGCCGTGGTATCACTCCGGTCGAGCCGGCCCATTCGTGCCGAAGCATGGCTCTTCCACACTTAAACACAGGTATACCTGAATTACGTATGAAATCACCTATGTTCACTTAGATCTTTTAATCGAGATTATAAACATGAAAGTTTATATAATTACCTACCTATATGGTAACGCAAATAATAAAGAGTTGACCATTTAAATGCTACCTAGACTGTTAAATAAAATAGACATTCCATTTTTATATATCAAATTCAACATCATTGTCAAATCAATCATTTGAAATTATAAAATATATTATGTTAGTGATACTAGCAAGGACATTCCAGAATATTATTATTATAATTCCAACAGATACATTCATGAGAATACATAGAAATGTTTGCGCGTCGTGATATTCAATTCCTTTCCAACAGATAATAAGATTCGTAATAGACATTTGTACCTACGGGATTATTTTCGGAAGAAATGAGAAAGTCATCTCTATTTTGTTTCTGATTCGGATCTGATAAGTGGAACCGTACTTGTATATAAAGTTATAGTATTCGGATCGGATATTCGGTTACGGTTATAAATTATATATATCCCAACCCTATTATTTATAGAATTTATTTTTAGCATACTTTTGAACGTAAATTATAATAGACAGGTAAGTCTATATTATATTTTGTATATTTTATAACTTTTTATAAATATTTTGGCGACATGCTATCTTAGATTTCATATCACATTAAGACAAATTAAAATACATTTATTTGACTAGTAGGCATTATTTTTTTAAGGTGTAAATATTTTAGTTTTAAATTATTTTTTTTATATATTAAGTTGTACATATTAATAGTCGCAAAGTAGTACCTATTATATTAAGCAAAACCTAATAAAGGCCCACTAGTAGGCATACAAATACAAGTATTATAAAAACTAAAAACACAGATACTTATATATAACATAAAATAATAACAATTAACTTAAAAGAGCAAAGAAAAGAACCAAAAACAACAAAGTATAAGAAAATATGTACAGTACAATATTAACGGAAATTAAATATTAAAAAACACGATCTAAATAATATAGGGCGCGGGCCCATGCAAAAAGGGCAGTACTATATTTAATCTAGAATTAAGCTCAATAGATGCCCGAATTACATAACACAAGATAAAAATGAGTGCAAATTTAATTCTATATATTTTCAGACAAAAACATACCGCTAGAAACACTTAATTGAAAATGTTGCCAGACTAGGTAGTTTACTTTTCCAGAAATTACTTATCTTAGTAATCCTTATCTTTATTTATCCATTGACTAACAGCATAGATATTTATAGTCCAAATTACTAAAGTTATTGTTTCAATAGAACAAATTCTTTGAAATATATTCTCTTCCGAACAGATCAATCAATTTGGGAGAAATAAATAATCGCTCTTTTGGGACTAGCACCTGCGATTGATGGAGCTCTTATCGCTTTTTTGCACATAATATGTACATGTAGGAAGGTAATAGAATCACGACTAGTATCCCCCAAAGAGGTGGGCAATGATATATTTTGTATTAATACGATACGACTCCTAACTCAAAGCTAGATACATAGATAGAACGTTGTAGAGTTACTTACAAAAAAATTTAAATAAATTTAGTAGAACGCAAAGCTCAATCTAAAACAGACGAACCGTATTAAATGGCAACGATTATAAACAAATTAAAACAACATAATATGACATTTCGCTTTTTATCCCCGAAGGGGTAGGCAGAGGTGCATATTACGGCACTGAATGTCACTGTACAATGTAACACTTACTTTTCACTATTTATGTTATGAGTCCCATGTAATAGGGGGTGAACCTATTGCCATATTATTTAAGGTATACAGGGCACAATTCCAGACTCCGTGCTACTACAAAATTTTTTTTTGAAAACATAATATGTTTTCAAAAAAAAAATTTGTATGATATTATCATTACTTTGCTCGACCCGGGAATCGAACCCGAGACCCCTTGCCCGGCAGTCGCACTTGCGACCACTTGGCCAACGAGGCAGTCAAATATATAAAATGTGGTATATAGTTTATACAAACTACATTCTACATTATTTATCAGGCATATAGCGGATATCCATACATTGTGAATGAAGCCCTAGATGAGGGCATAATATCAAGTTTTGAACATTTAAAGAAACAACAATTTAAAAAATAATATTATATAACAATAACAAATTAAAACACCCGTTCATATTACCATTTATAGAACTTTATTGATACGTTAAATACTCAGTTAGTATATTAAAATTCGATGACTTATCAGTAAATTTATAAGTGCGGATATAACGCGTAATATCCGAACATAAAATTCGAGACCCGCACATTACATTTGATGACATAACCGTAATCGAATCCAAAACCGATATATCACATCCCTAAATATGGGAAAAAGTTGGTCATAAAATATAAAGTATATGAACGTAAATGTTTTTTTATCAAGCGGTTAATAAAATGAATTGCGGTTTTCAAAGTAATTTGAAAGTCGGTTTTCGGTTGTATTTTCCTGCCAGGTATACCTATACCTACTCCTAATTTTATATGTCTTCTAGGAAACGTTTCAAAAGTCGTAAACGCGGCAATTTTACATAAATAGAATGACAAGGAAAATAAGTATTTGATCTCTTGTTCGGTAGTTTTTATGGTAGTGTGTCTTCAATTTAAAAATCTCATTGGAAACACAGATAATGAATTCTGCCTAACTTTGGCATGCCAATAAAACAACAATCTAAGTAAAGGAGTTTCCAAATATTTGTTAAAATTAATCCGCAAAATGAAAATAGGAACTCGGAAACCACGCCCAAATACAGTATCTATGTAATCTGAGTTCCAACAATGAAAGCCTTTGAAAGTGAAATTATTATCAGGATTATAACAATACCGTCCTTAGCAAAGAGCTTTTTGTTAAAGGTACGCAATTGTCATAACTTGGAAAGGCTTCCAATAATCATAAAACCTTTTTGGAATTAGACACGTAGCTGGAGGTCATACAATGGAATGATGTGGGCAATTAGTAAGGTCTTTTCGTCTAAAACTTATTTACAAAAGAACGGTCTTCGGAGATTTGATGCTTTTTATGGTGTTGTGTTTGGCAGCAAATTACATTATCGTCTCGTTGGCTAGAGGGGCATAAGTTCAACTTTTTGCAACGAGATTTGTGGTTCGATGGATAATATTGTTCTGATAGAATTTGCATTTTAAACATATTCATGTTTTAAGCGTGATAGTTTGTCATGAAGTCCAATATTGGCTCAGAGTAAATAAAGGTTTTTATTTCAGTAGCACTCAAAATACAGCTCGCATAAACTGGATGTGCTACAAACACAATTCTATCGACGTCTTCGAAGATTGACGAGAATAATAATATACTTTTAATTCGTATCTACTATCGTAATATATCTTTCCCATTTTCCTCATCTTTTGCGGTCACATAATCTTTTGTGTTTTCCTCTCACACCAACTTTGCAAGTCAAAAATAAAGACTGGCCTTTCGACCGGGGTTTGGTCGTATTACAATTGCTAAATCAGAAATGAGATGCTCCATTACTTTGCAAAAAGCCAACTGTATCGAGAAGTTTGCGGACAATTTATTTATTTATGTAGGTGCTTGGTGGTATGTTAGTACCATTTTATAGTCACAAGTTTTGTATATTTATATAGCTTTTTTTTTGAGGGCGGGAAATCATCAAATGACTTCTCCCGCCCCGGTGAAGCGAGAGGAAGTGTCAGACTCCTGCACTTCGAGCCGGAGCCCCGGCAACCCGTTAAGTCTTCCGCGGCTCCGTATTGGCATCAGCCTTGTTGGGCCTTATTGGCATCAGCCTTGTCGGGCGGCGAGTCACCCGTGCTCGCAGTCCGCAGGCCCGTGCTTACGGTGGCCGAAGATCGTCTCGCGACCCCGACGTCCGGAGTGTTGTATACAATAGCTTACCTAGTCAAGTTATATTGGAGTTTATTAGAATTACAAATATTAAGCATTTGAAGCCGATTTTGAGGTAAAATATAGTTGTTTACAACTAAAGTTTCATAGTACACCGGACGTAGCCAACCACGTTCTGCAGAAATATGGGCAATGTGCGAAACAGTGTGCTAAATGGTGGTTCTGATGCGTTTGTAACTCCATTTAAAAGGCACTAGCTATCCTGTCGCGGTTTCACCCGCCAGGAATTTAAAGAATTCCTTTAAGAAAAAAGTACGACAAAACTATTTATAGGTGATTTGTTAATTTGTTTTTTGTTGCATTCAAATGGGCTTTGAAACTATGTAGGGAACAGAGAGTATAGTTCCTTAAGATCGGAAACCAGAACAAACATTGGTAAATCTACTTATACATGCATAGGACATTTTTATATACCAATGTTGTCACAGATTCGTGACCTCTTTGAAAAAATCTTTTGAAGACCACTTATGCAGGGGTAAAGCTAGTTTATTTTCGCAAAATAATATCCATAATAGTCTCCAAGGTTACCGATAGACAAGAAAGCAAACAAACAATATCACTAATCCGATCCATAATATTATCTGTTAGTGAGATTGTTCAATATAACAACGTTTCCCTTCTCAATGTCATGGAAGTACAGACACAGTGTCGCATATCTGAGCCAGATTATAATAATATCGTCATACTAATTCTACTTAATTATTACTCTAATAGGAGAGATGAAAGGAGATACATACGATAGGATGATACATACATACCTACATAAATATAACATACTAATGTTATGCCTTCAAAACACATGTCAAATACAATGTTATGCCCTCTTTTCGCCTGTTATGTTATGAGTCTTATGTAAAGAGCCATCAGACCACCATAGATGGAGGCCATCAGGGTTGATGCCGATGCGGAGGCGCAGAGGACTTAAGGGGTTGTCGGGGCTCCGAATCAAAGAGCAGGAGTAGGAATGAAGTGGTTTGTCAGTCAGTAAGAGTCTGACACTCCCTCTCGCCATACGTAACGCAAGAGAAGTCATTGAATGATTTTCCCCCGTAATGAAATATCAACAATCCTTTGTCAGGCCCAAATCTGAACCGAGACTTCTTCCTCTGTAGTAAGTAGCACTTGATCAATGAGGTAGTTAGGTACATGAAAAATAGTTATTATAATATGTAAAACCTCTAGGGAGCCTCTCTCTCTCTCTCTCTCTCTCTCTCTCTCTCTCTCTCTCTCTCTCTCTCTCTCTCTCTCTCTCTCTCCTAAGAAGCCTTAAATAAAAACAAGCGCAAGCGGATTGTTATAATATTGTACTACAACAATGATAATGGAAGAAACAAAATCACACGACACGTAAAACATCACTTCATAAAACCTTCCAGGCCACATGTTGCTTAATGCATGCTTAAGCCCATCACAGAATTACTTCAACATTATTAGAAACATGAGTTCTCATGCATTTTTCATTCAATACATTTATACCGCGGCCGTCGCGTCGGCGAGTGGCGTACCGAATGACCTTAAACTGACCCTAAGTAAAGTCACAACAGAAATAGACTTGCACATTGTACCTAATATTTACACGTAATTAATTAGCCTTTTCTTGCTTGGCGACTTTTTTGAGTTATTATTTTAAATTATTCTGTTTTTGAGATTAGTTTCAAAATTGCAGTTTGAAATGTTTTTGTAAAAATGTGTTTAGTATTTACTTTATTTTACAGAATTTTGATTGCAACTACTATACAGATTTATTGGAATACATGACTTACGTGACTGTCTGAGAGTGCCCGACTGATTTCAAGTTACGATCAGGGCCCGTAATCTATATTATGTATAATAATGAATTTCCGTTCGTTAGTCTCGCTAAAACTCGAGAACGGCTAAACCGATTTGTCTAATTTTGGTCTTGAATGACTTATATAAGTCCGGTGTAGATGTAGGCAATTTTTATGTTAAACACCTCCTTTGTAGCGCGATAAGAAAGATGGTAGTAACGTAGTGCATTCGCGTTCGCGCTTAAATTCAAAATTCGAAGCCCCGCCCACTCTTCGCTTGAGCGGCCCCCCGCTCGTGCCAACAGTCGCCGCCGAAACGTTCGAGTGAGTGAGCGTGTTTGAAAACGCTCCGCGTTCCGCCAATTTTCTCGGTTTTTTACAGTAGGTTTATAAGATGAAAAAAATAATTTCACGCAGTTAACTGAGAAAGAAAAAAACCGTAGATGTCGATACCATGATAGTCTCAACTTTTAATAACCCAAATGTAAACAAAGATTAAAATAGAAACAATCCTGTATAAAATAATTGAGTTTAACCCACTTTTGACTGTTTTCTCATATATGAATGTGAAATAATGAATAATAAAATAAAATTAATTCAGTTACAAAACTAGTTATATTAACCAAGAAAAAGTGGAATATAAAGGATGTTTAAATTTTAATGAACTAAGATATAGAACAGATTTTGTTTACTTTTGACTGCCTCATGGCTGAGTTTGTTATTATATTTATTGTTGAGAGATTTAAATGCTTGAGCGATAATGTAGTTGTTATTAAGATTTTACTACTTAAATATGCTCAGTCTTAGATTTGGATACATAATATTTATATTATAATGGTTATTTATATCATTGAAATTATGAACATACATATACATGAAACTATATGAAGAGATATAAATATGACAAAAACGAAATTACAAATTTTAATAGACACGTGGATAAGCGACTGTAACCTTCACGCCTAAAAATAACTTTGTATTATACAAGTTGGATGTGTAACGAATCTTTCTTTTCTTACTATTGATGTATGAATAATCTTATATCTTATACTATTATATAAAGCGAAAGAGTTTGTTTTTTTGTTTGAACGCGCTAATCTCCGTAACTACAAGTCTGATTTGAATAATTCTTTTTGTTTTGGATAGCGCATTTATCGAGGATGGCTATAGGCTATAAAACATCTCGCTACGATCAATAGGTGCTGACCAGAGCGTGTGAAACCGCGTGGAAGTAGTTCATAATATATGACAGATATTTTAAATCTTCATCATCACTATCATCAGCAGCAGCCTGTAGCGGTTTACTCAGCTTTTTTAAGGACAAAAAGTCGAAAGTAAACTAAAATAGGCAGCCAAGTTTATACAGTACTACATTTTTTATATTTTATTATCTAGAATGCCTCCTTCGCCGAGTGGTCGCAAGTGCGACTGCCGGGGCAAGTGGTCTTCAAGAGGGTTCAATTCCCGGGTTGGGCAAAGTACTACTGGGTTTTAAAAATGTAATGTTAGAGCAAAACTACAAATATAACTGAAGTCACAGTATGTTACAGACAACGTTATGAATGATCACTCATAAAAAACTATAAAAAGGTTACAAAAAAAAATTAATAGGCACAATATGTATACAAATATATATAAACAGAGACATCAAAGACACGTGTAGGCTGTATAGACTTTTTGCGCTTTGTGCTTAAGAAAAAATGAATATATCCAAATGGTAGAGGCACGCCTCCGTTTTTTGCTTGAAACATATTTGGTAACTTCAGTAGTTAACTGGCTAACTACTGGTATAGAACTCATTGAAATCTATACAAGTTTTATTAGGTATTATATACCACGCATAAAATTAGATTTTTTTAAAGTGAACTGAACATAGGCATCACTGGTACCACTTAACTATTGCCTATGTTTTGTTCATAACATAACATCACGCCTTCTATCCTCAAAGGGGTAGGCAGAGGTGCACATTATGCCGCTGTACAATGTAACACACACTTTTCACTATTTATGTTATGAGTCCCATGTAATAGGGGGTGAGCCTATTGCCATATACCGGGTACAATTCCAGACTCCGTGCTATTACTAAGATTTTTTTAAAAACCCAGTAATACTTTGCCCGACTTGGGAATCGAACCCGAGACCCCTTGCCCGGCAGTCGCACTTGCGACCACTCGGCCAATGAGGCAGTCTGTTCACTATAAACAAAATTCAGCAATAGATGGTAGCGAACTGATGATGACAATTATGTGTTTTCTGTTAACTTAGTTTGATTTTGTCGATCGTTTGGAGATTTTTGTTTCTTTTTTGTTTTTAATGAGAGAATATAAAATACGTGTTTTAAAATAATCTACCAGACGGACATTAAAATAAAAATTACGCATTTACCCTATTTTAGTTACATATATAAAATACTGTTTACTGTTCTTTGTTAACACGTTAAACGCCATGGGGGTCACCGGTGACCGGCGTTAGCGAAGGATTTACCTTCAACAGTTTTTTATTGGCAGTCAAAGTCTTAATTGAAATACACAATTTAATACCAACATAGACTATTTATGGCATATTTCAGTTTACTCAAACAAGTTAATTATTCCCATAAGATAATTAATATTCATAGATCTTCAACAACATCTATCAATCACAAAATGACTAATACCTCTATACCGGAACAAAGCAAGGTTTATTCATAGAATCGGTATTGAGTATGAGTTGTGGGTTTCCGAGATCAACTAACATCGTAATTGAATGTCATAGTCATTGCATTTATTGCGTGTTGCTTTACAAGAGTATTTAAGATTAACTTAGAGTTTTTTTTTGATGGGCAGACGTTTGACCACTATCTCGCTTGGTGGTGAGCGATGATGCGGTCTACGATGGAGCACGTCGTCCCATAAGCAACCTATTCACTCGGGCCTTGAAGACAGGTTATGTTTAAATTATATACCCTTCAGGGATTTAATTAGATAAGGTAGATACGATAGGGTTGAGGTATCCATATGGACAGAAATCCCTTTAAAACAATCAAGGAGAAAAAACCTTCAGGAAATACAGTTTAGTGGCTGGATGACCTGCTATTTGTATTTTTAAGTAAATGAACTATCCGATCTTCTGATGGTAAGCAATCAATGACACGCGCAACACCAGACAAGTGCGTTACCTATTAGCGTTGTAGGGGATTGAAGATTATTAATTTGGAGATTGGAGATTTGAAATTTGGGATTGGAGATTAAAGATTTGGGATTTGTGTCTGGGGATTAGAGATTTGGGGATTAGGAATGAAGGGGTAACCTCACTCACACGGCAAAACGTAACACAAGCTTTATTTATCTGCAATTTTCTGTGAGACCGTGATGTCACTCCGGTCGAAACATTATCAACATGTCGTGGATTTCCGGACGGAACAATCCTTTTTGCCGAGTATTTTTTTCCGGGTCTGCGTGTGACGTGAATGGAAAATATGGATTTGTAAACGTACCCATGACACAAGAGAAAACCATAGATGTAGCTCCACGTTTTTATACATAACTAGCGGACCCAACAAACGTTGTCCTGCATATCCACTTGAATATATAAACAAAAATTCATTCAAATTAGTTCAGCTGTTTAGGATAAATAACCTAAACATCGACTGCAGCGCCATCTGCCAGGCTGATTTGTGAATCTAAACCATTCCCAGATCCCCTTGAACACACACAAAAAATTTCATCAAAATCGGTCCAGTCGTTTGAGAGAAGTTCAGTGACATACACACTCACAGAGAATTATATATATAAAGACTAGCTTCTGCCCGCAACTTCGTACGTGCAATCCCATTTTCTCCCGTTCCCATAAGATTTTCAGGATTTTTTTCTGTCTTAAGAACAAATACAACAAAAAAAGAATTAGTGAAATCAGTCCAGCCATTCACGCGTGATGCCGTGACTAAGGGAAAACGGAATTCATTTTTATATATGTATGTAGATATAAATAATAGTATAATCCTTGCCTTCTATTTTTAGCAACAAATTGCCAAATTCCGGTAAAGTTTAAGGTCAGACCAGAAATCTTTATAAAAACATAATTCGTATCTTTTTAGTAATCACTCCTCGTGTAAACTTTGATCAATCAAATGTCTATTTCGATATACAACAACGTTATATTACATCATAAGTCTATTTCTGTTATAGGTTATTTATCATTCTGTTAATTACAGCTTGGCTGACTGCCTTGTTGGCCTAGTGTTCGCAAGTGCGAATGCCGGGCAAGGGGTCTCGGGTTCGCTTCCTGGGTCGGGCAAAGTATTACTGGGTTTTTAAAAATCTCAGTAGCAGCACGGAGTCTAGAAATGTGCGCGTTATATGGCAATAGGCTCACCCCTATTACATACGGAACTCATAACATAAATAGTGAAAATTGGGTGTTACATTGTATAGAGGCATTAAGTGCCGCAATGTACACCTCTGCTAACCCCTTCGGGGATAAAAGGTGATGTTATGTTAATTAGGTATAGCTTTGGTTTACACGAGATTTACTTCATAACCGCTTGTAATAAGGAAATAAGAACAATTATATTTTGTGTCAGAACAATTAGGTATATATATAGGTCATGTCAACATTATGTCGACTTACCAAACTGGTTATGTCGGTGATTGCTAAAACTATGATATAGGTCATGAATAGTGACAATTATTGCGTTTTAAGTTAGAAAAATGTCGATGGAAATTATCATGCAATTATAATAATGATAGTTTGTACTATCAAATTCCTAATCCCCAAAAGGCCGGTAACGCATTTGTAACACCTCTGGTGTTTCTGGTGTTCATAGGCGGCGCCGATTGCTTACCATCAGGTGATCCGTCTGCTCATTTACCGGCTTATTCCATAAAAAATCATAGGAAGCCTTTGTTAGCAAATTTTCAATTAATTATTTAAAATAAATCATATTTCATAAAATAATTATCCAATGATAAGGTATCTTATGACGATCCGACATGGTTATACTTCAACATCAAAAATGAACCTTATGTCTTTGACATAAAGATTCCATCACACCGTCTCTATAAGTCATTGATGAATGAACATAGGTAGGTAACTGTGAATAATCCAGTACAAGTCATCGATTTATTTGTATGTTTATGAGTCGCGTGAGTTGAGTTCGCATGATGATATTATGTACCTATAAATCATTAGGTACAAAGATCCTATTATAAATAAATGAATTATGCATATTCTCACGTGTTCTCAGTCATCTTAGTTATAGAATAGTGTCCAGTCTTTGGCAATAGGCTCATAGGCCTATTAGTATATAGAACACATATGTATAAATATAAATTGTTAATATAATTATTCTACATATATGTATTCATCATGCGTGTAATTTAAATATTATTTAACGATTAAGTTAACTACATTCTTTATGTTTTAAAATTGTATTCTGGCTTCGCATCAACCGATTTATTTCTCAGCACTTCCCTATGGTTGATTGTCAGAGAATGCCTTAAGGCAAAAAAAAAATAAACGACAAGGATTAACTAAGGCAATTTGTAGAATCAAGTGGTTCCTAACTTCAGTATATTTTGCACCATTGGCTACCAACTCAAGTAGTATGTTAACAAAAACATGAAACATAATATCACTACATGTTTAGGGAATAGAGAGTAAAGTTCGCTAAGATCGGAGAAGATCCTCCGACCAGGCGAGGTGATGGTGTCTGGCGGGCTTACTAACCAATAGTTGTTAATTGGGATTTTCTATTTCAAAAATTTTCCAAACTCACACATGTCTAGGATTTGTGTCGTCGATCATCTATGCGCGTCTTCTGATTTCTGTCATTTGTCATGTATCATTGAAACTGCTATATGCGTCGTCACATATGTAAATATGTTTCAATTTTATTTTGTCATGAAGAGGTAGGCACCTTTTTATTTACTATTATTTGTTATGCTTGGTAAAAAATATTAATTAACTTATATCAAAACGGACATGTAGAAAGGATGGATGAAAGTAAAGTAACGAAAGAAGTATGCAGAGCGGATATGAATAGGGCCGTCGCCCTAGACGGACATATAATGACCAGATTGGCAATATTTTATAGAAGGGCTATATTAAAAGTAACCTTAACCGACGAGCATGCATGAAAAGATTGCTGAATGTTGATGAAGCGACGAAAGGGGTATATAGGAATCGTAGTAATTAGCTTTCCATAGTCTCTGCCTACCCCCATGGGAAACAGGCGTAAAGTTGTGTATGTATGTATTTATTAAAACGGACTTAAAGTTGACACACCTACCATTGATCCGTTTTGTTTTACTTTTTGGCGAATAGAAGATTTATAATAGACTATATATTTATATATATACTATGTTTAAATACTTGTTGAAATCTACTTCAGTTTGTATACAAAATCAATATTTATGATATATAGATAAATCTAGAGTTGCATCGGTGAAGGACATTTGATATCAGTAAACCTCGAACCTAGTTCAAACCTAACCTAACCTAACCTAGTTTAAACTGTGTCATAATATTGCTTATCTTTAAATTTTAGAATTAATTACAGTAAGTTTATATTTTGTCATAATCGTGAATATTATTTATGAATAGAAGAGAGAACTGACTGTCTCATTGTGGCATACCTACATCTATTTGAGTAGCCAGGACGAGGGTATGCAAAATGACAGGACTCTGGTATTGCTTACAATATAATATAACGCATTGGTTTAAACTGTCAAACACCAAGCGGTCACCGGTGACCGCGACCTATTGTTCTTTAATTGTGTCTATAAAACCGGTACTCGACGAGTTAATGACTGTATTGTTATACTAAAATGCTATTCCGCTTTATTTATCAATCACATGTCATTTCGCCGCAGAGAACGTAACCGGTTACCGGGGCTCCGCCTCAAAGTGCAGGAGTAGGAACGGGGTGGTTTTTAGTCAGTAATAGTCTGACACTCCCTTCCGCCTCACCCAGGCGAGGGAAGTCATTGAATGATTTTCCCCCGTTAAAAAATCACATGTAATTTGTTAAATCTCCACAAATATCCTATGGGATACAGGTACTATTCAAGTGCTTACAGTTCTACTTATGCATAACAAATTGTTTTGACAAATTTATTAGATATATAGGTACAGGAATCAATAGGTACAATTTTTCTCCAAATTAGAAACCAAATCTTTCTACCTAAGAGTCTTCTATTTAATACTAACAAAATTATTCTTTCAAGATAATATAATATCGATAACTAATATATCGACAGAGTTTCGCAAACTAATTACAAGTTACGTGGCTTGTTTGTTTGTTCATCACTGTCAAACAGGATAATATACGGTGGATAGAAATTCTTACTAATATTAATACTAATAATATAGCAAATGCCGACGTGTATTTGTTTGTATACTGGATACCTAATATATAATTTTGGCAAAAACATAACATAATATACACAATGTTAATAAACATTATCTAGTTATGGTAGTGGCACCCAAACTACTGCCTGCCTAAAAATCTACAATATTATTAGCAGTAGACACTGAAATAAAATTAAAACATAAAAAATGGCATAACATCACGCCTTTTATCCCCGGAGGAGTAGACAGAGGTGCAGATTACGGCACTTAATGCCACTGTACAATGTAACACCCACTTTTCACTATATATGTTATGAGTCTCATGTAATAGGGAATGAGCCTATTGCCATACACCGGGCACAATTCCAGGCTCCGTGCTACCGCTAAAATTTTTTTTAAACCCAGTAATACTTTGCCCGAACCGGGAATCGAGCCCGAGACACCTTGCCCGGCAGTCGCACTTACGACCACTCGGCTAACAAGGCAGTCATATTTCAAAGATTTTTGTTAAAGTTCCTATAGCAACCTATCTAATAATATCATACAAGAACAACTGATATTGAATCAGTACAACTCTGCCTAAACCCTACGAGAAATAAAAGATTTATGTTCAATCAAATCGCTATCGTTCCTTGTTATCTTATATTTCATATGGGCATTCAATCTGACCTTAGTTATCATTATACCTGCTATATAATAAACGATAAACTTAGATGCAGTGTGCAATTGTGCTGTGTCTACTTACAAAGTACCTATGTATGTATTTATTTACATTCATAGGTCTGATAATATCGTACGGCGCATCGCGATCCGCGCGCGCCGCAAAGAGCCATCAGACCACCACGGATGGGGCCCAATAGGACTGATGCCGATACGGTTTGTATCTTATCTCAATAAAGACGTCGTGGTAGGCCCAGAAGAATATGGCGGGATGAACTTGACGCCTATGAAAATGATAGGCCCCAGAAAGCTTTAAGAAGAAACGAGTAGAATGAAGGTAGGGAGGCCTTTGCCCTGCAGTGGAACGACCATAGCTAAAAATAAATAAATAAATAAATGTATCTTTTATAATTTTCACTCTCAAACCAACCTAAATTCATTCCAAAAATAGAGTTGAAAATCATTTAATTCAGTTTCACAAACAAATATAAACACAATTAAATTAACAGCGACTCTTGGAAAACCAGCGTTTCCGCGTTTTCAAAGATCTTACCCCTTGAAATCATTTCAAATAAACTTGAGCTAAATTAATTACAGAAAGGAGATAACCATCTAAAACGCAATTTAGATAATTTGATTTCAATGTAAATGAAATGATTTGTACCTCTTGTTTAAAATGACGTAAATTCACCTATTACTTTGGCCAGATAAAGAAGATGGATCAAGGCCCGAGCGAAAAGACTTATCGGCAGACGTGCTCCATCGTAAACCACATCATCGCTTACCAGCAGGCGAGATAGTGGCCAAAGGTCGGCCCGTAAAATTTACACCGTGATTATACACACAAATTACACCTATTTCGCTTTCGTCTCGAAGTAAAATTGTTCTGTCTGTGTAATAATATAATAGTTTTTCAAAGAAATAAAAAGTTTCAAACAAAAAATAAGTGCCTAAACCCTTAAAAAAGCAAACTGCGAAAGCGCATACGAACTCATAGTAAGTACATTATCAAAACATCACGCTATGAAATTGTCGAAGAAGTATTTCTCGTCGGGTAGCACATGCGATGCAAATAGTGCCTAGAAATTTACGTTTAGTGTTTCATGTGCGTATCACCATGACACAGTGCATTAAATAAAATAAATCTTATACTATTAAATAAAGAGTTTGTTTTTTTGTTTGTTTGTTTGAATGCGCTAATCTCCGTAACTACAAGTCTGATTTGAATAATTCTTTTTGTGTCGGATAGCGCATTAGTCAAGGATGACTATAGGCTATAAAACATCACGCTACGACCAATAGGAGCTGAGCAGAGCTGTGGAACCGCGCGGAAGTAGCTAGTTTTGAATATTTGCAAAATATTAGCCAAAACGTAATGTTTGTTATGATAAATCAAATGTTTCATAACTAATTCACAAAGCAATTTATGCAGTAGGTCACGAAAACCCTAGGCGACCGAGGACATGCAAGTTACGGCAGTTCAATTTCCGTGGCTTGAAAGCATTAATTGGTAACTTCAATGAAGACCCAGTTTCTAATATTCTGCGGTTCTAAGATAGTTGGCAAGGCAAAATGGCTGGCTGTTATTAGCTACCTAAAAGTTGAAGAGTTGACTGACTGCCTCGTTGGCCAAGTAGTCGCAAGTGCGACTGCCGGGCAACGGGGTCTCGGGTTCGATTCCCGGTTCGGATACAGTCTTACGGGTTTTTTTAAAAAAAATCTTAATTGTAGCACGGTGTCTGGCATTGTGCCCGATATATGACAATAAGCTCACCCCCTATTACATAGGTACACTCATAACATAAATAGTGAAAAGTGGGTGTTGTAAATTGTAAAGTGCCATTGAGTGTCGTAATGTGCACCTCTCCTATCCCTTCGGGGGTAAAAGGTGTGATGATATATCTAAAGATCTTGATAAGGTTAAAATTCAATAATGTTCATGATGATCAAGATTGCTGTGAATAAATAAAACTAAATTCATTAAAAAAGTTGATAAAAGTTTGAGAAAATTAACTAATTCTACGTTACAATCATGTACCTACATATCTATGTAACCTTATACAATTTACAAGTTGATACAAGCATTGTTAAATTTTAGTTTCAAATTAAAACTCTAAGATAGAATATTGTTCACATATCAACTATCTCGATTCCTATTACTAGACTACTAAAACAACGAACGAAATCAAAACATATAAAACACATTACTATCTACGAAAAACTGGGTACGAAAGTCTACAACTAGAGACTACTGAGATATACATACGACTCGTCCGAAAAGTAATAAATGCACATATTAAAGGGAAACGACCTTCTGTAATGTACTTTTGATACTCAGAAGGCACTATGAAAGCGGAGTAAACACGGGTAGCTGGCTTAGCGAAACAGTCGTCAAAAGTAGACGATTTTATTTGTCGAAGCAACATTTTGCTTATTTTTCTTATATAGTTGTTAAGTTAGACATCCAGTAGGTGCTATATTTTTTTATTGATTATATAGGCTAGGCGGAACGCTCCGTAAAACGCCGATAGGTGATGATCAAAAACGATGGTCAAAAATAATCTAAAATTTATTTTATGCAATAATCTGTAGTTGTAATCAACCGCTCAAGGCTGAGGTTGCATCAGTAACAAACACACAGACACACAAACTTTCCCATTTATAATATTAGTAGTAAGAAGTAAGATTAAAAAGCTAGGTGACTTAATGTTTCATTTTAAATGTGATATTTCCAAATTAGGTACGCCTATGAAAAGGATTGGCCCCAGAAAGAAGAGACGAGTAGAAGGAGGATAGGGAAGCCTTTGCCCTGCAGTGGAACGACCATGGCTAAAAGTAAATATATAAAAAAAGAATCTAATATTTATTTTATGGAATTATAGTTGTAATCAACCGCTCAAGGCTGAGGTTGCATGAATAACGCTTAAAAAAAACAATTAAAATAGTAAAAAATATTTTTTTGTCAGCGTTTTTGGCAGAAATGTATTCTTAGAAGAGTTAGGGATAATAGGGGGTTTTTAAAGCGTAATCTATGGGGGAATAATAATTCTTACAATGAAAACAAAATCAATTAAGATAGTGAGTAAATAAATGTGTTAATATTTTAGTTATTGGTTTGATTTTATTCATACTTTTATTTAGTTTAATAATAGATAAACTTAAAGTGAAATTTTGATGCAAATTCTAACTTTAATGACATCATTTTTGAAAATGTGTCATTGCCAGTGTAATTTAAACTGCTTATTCATATAGTTTTAAGGTACATTTTAACGCGTTTCACATCAAAGCACTGGAATTTGGCTATAATGCACTCATATCCGCACGGTTTGTTCCATTAGTTGGTACAGGTTAAAATTAGGGTGCTTTCAAAGTCATTGGCTGGATGATTTCATTAACACGCCCTTTTACATGTACCACAGCGTTTAGTCACATTTCTACAGTAAACTCTACTCTTGAAAACAAGACCTGATTTGTCTGTATCGCACTTGTATCTCTGGTTTTGTGTCTGGAATCGGCACTGACGAAGGATACCTCACGGCGGCGCCGATTGCTTACTATTTGGTGCTTCAAAAGCTTGTTTGTGGGTCTATCCCATAAAAAAATGGAGAAAACAATCGGGTATTTTCCTGGGTCAAAAATAAATTATTTTGATATTTCAATCCAATTAAAAATTCAAAAATAATAACAATTTCGTTCATATATTTAACGATATAGTTAATTTTCGTTTTTTTCTAGCAATTTTTTCAGAAATAAGTGTGCCATTTGACTCGAAAATATGATGACGTCATAAGTATTTGCTATAAAATTGATAGAACATTATCGTTTTTGACGTTTCGATAAAAGTATTGAATTTGATTAGTTGTATAATACCGTATTCCTCTTTCGTTTGGATTACTGTTATTAATAACTTTTCTGTGTCGCATAAAGTAACATAATGATACACAATCAAATTTGTTTTAGGGCAATTTTTTTATATCTGATTGGCCAACGTTTGACCACTATCCCGCCTGGTGGTAAGCGATAATGCGGTCTACGATGGAGCACGTCGATCCATAAGCAACCTATTCACTCGGGCCTTGAAGACACCCAGGTACCCTTCAGGAAATACAGACTCGTGCAAAGAATTTCATTCTTTAGCAGTACAAGGAAACTAAATTTAATAAAATGCACTTCTTTTTAAATACTCTTAAATAACCATACTCATAAAGAAATGATTTACATGAACTTCTTTCTAGAACATTTAGTACCTACAGAAAAATATTTACGAGCTGTTTATTTCGAACTGTATTACTTGTGTGTAGCCGTAAAATGCTGCAACTGTGTATAATAATGTGCACTCACTTTGTACCAATGTCTTTTAAGCAGCATTTTAGTGGTTTTAGCGATATTATTATATACATGATGTTCGTTCGCTAGGACATGGAGAGGGAATATTTTATTGCACTACAATAGTTTATAATAATCTTTTTTTTTTCGTATACGTTTTATACTAGTATTTTTTGTAGTATGATATTTTAAATGGTATTAAAAAAAAAAAAAAAAAAATCTTTATTATTACCAAAGAGATCACATTTTTTACATTTCCAGGATCATGACTGTGGCCAGAGCAAAAGGGCCCTGACTTCTAAACTAGGAAAAAACCTGTATCTTAGAAGTCAGTGTACATACGAGATTAAACTATACGAATAAGCCGTTGCGATAACAATTACCTGGATAGGACCATGATAACGGACAGGAACAATAGTTACAGAACAAAGTAAGCTAATCCAGGGCAAAAGGTTATTGTCAGGAGAAGCATAATAAAGAGAGAGAGAAAAAAAAAAATAACATCAATAAAACAAAACAAAACAAAAAAAAAGTAAAAAGTAAAAGTAAAAATGGTTCTGTGTGGTAGGTGTGTTTGAGGGTGTGCGTGTGGTAGGTGTGTGTGTTAGATGGTGAGAGTATGGATTAAGTGTGGGTGTGTAATAAATAATGTAAGTGAGCTAAGATTTTGATTATAAATTTAAACTTATTCTTAAATTTCCTACATTCGTCTGCAATGTAATTCAATCCTTTAGGTTGAAATAGCTTCCCGTCAAAAGATTTTCCGTCTTACGATAGTCGAGTTTCAAAAGATATTCTTGTAAGGCAGATTTAAACTGATATTTAGTTGAGTGGAAGAAATTTAATTCTTTATTAAGCTGGTTATAAATTTTCGAACTGTTGATATGGTAGCATCTTTTAGCGAAGGATGTTTTACAGGATTGTTGGGGAAATACTGTATGTTTGAGTCTGCCAGTAGGCTCTGATAATGGGCGCGCAGAGTGCTTGCGGAGCATGGACCGGAGTATTGTAAAATTGTAGTTGGGTTTGTAAAAAATAAAATGAGACATGACACGTCTTTTCAAAAATTCTTTCAAATATTGTCTAAGGTACGCTTGTCACCTCCATCAAAATGTATAAACTATCTGAATACATTAAAAACATATGTACAAATAAAATCATGATTAATAAATTTAAACGTTTTCTCGTGAATAACAGCTACTACACTATTGACGTATATTTAAAAGACAAATTGTAACTACCTATAATAAATACGAATATAGAGGTAAGTAAACCGCAAAATGATCGTGCAATACCTATGCAGAATATTAAAAATATAATATGTACCTGTTATAAAATGATTAATGAAGGTAAACAAATATAATTAATACAAATAACAATTTATTAACATAAATAAATGTAACAATAAATATAGGTAAATCGATATAAATGTATTGAATACCCACTCAAACGCATATTTTTAAATTTTCTTCTCGTGTTCAATATTTTAAATAAGTAATCTTCATCCTCTCTTCTATAAAAACGTACTATTAGTGTGCCCGACAGGGTCCATAATTGTTTCTGTACCTTCTAACAATGCTAACTGTGATATGATGATGATTATGCCATTCATTATGAAATGCAATAAAGTTTTGAGTATTGCGTTATATATTATTCTCCCCGAGCGTACGGCGCCTCAAAAAGCCATCAGACCACCACGGATGGGGCCCAATAGGGCTGATGCCGATTCGGAGCCGCGGAGAACCTAACGGGTTACTGGAGCTCCATCTCGAAGTGCAGGAGTAGGAACGGGGTGGTTTTTAGTCAGTAAGAGTTTGACACTCCCTCCCGCCTCACCCAGGCGGTGGAGCAGTCATTCGATGATATTCCCCTCTTAAAATATATATATATATATATATATATATTCTCCCTATGACATTTGATTTGAGTTTTTGAGTATCGGTTCAATTTTGAAATAAAAACAACCGGCTTACTGATTCCCTTTTCCTATATAATTTGAATTAGGTAATCTTCTTCGTTTCTTACAAAAACACCCATAAAATTATTCTTAGCTTTTAAAGAACAATAATATTCATTCCACATCCAACAGTTTCATCATAAATCAAACAGTTGGCGTAAATTCCGTCAACATGATTCAAAACCTCGTTAAAGGCAAATCTAATCACTCTGAGGTTTCCAATAAATCTCCTTCTGAAGGGAATTGAGATAAACGCGACGATTGATGGGATATGAACTGTTTTAATAGTCCTACTCATATTATAACTACGAATGTTTGTTTGTCTGTTTGTTTGTTACGCCTTCACGCCAAAACCGCTGAAGAGATTGGAATGAAATTTGAAACTGGGGTAGATTATGATCTGGAATAGCACGTAGGCTATTATTTATCCCAGGCGGGCGAAACCGCAGAAGCTAGTATAGTGTACATATAATGTTCGAATAAATCCAGTAACTCAAACTCAAACTCTTTATTTGCATTTAAAGGTAATACATAGGTACAGGTCTTATGAAATAACAGGCACATCTTAACGGCCTTTTTCAGGCGTTGCAAATTTTAGGGGTTTAGTTCAACGTAATAATAAGTTATTTATTATATTAAAAAAATAATAAAAAATCACTGATTCGTTATAATATTAATAGTAACAACGATTATATCAGTATTTAAACAGAGATATCTAAAATATCCTATTCATAGTCTAAGCTCTAATAGATACCTAATCTTATAAATGTCTTTCATTGATACAAAAAGTAGCTACACAGCATTAGTTTTGCGAAACTAGCCTTAAAGTCAAGGTCAAAATCGATTGTGTTGTAGCAAAAAATCGTTTTTGGAAATCAAAAATTATATCTATCTATTTAAAATCGAAGTGAAGGTAGTTCATTTTTATTCACGCCGACTAAATATGCTTATCTCGAAAATTCCTAAGCCATTAAACTTAATAAATTCTTAAAGACCACTAGGCTAACGGTGCAGTGCTCTAAAAAAAAGAAACACGATTTTAATTTTTTTTAGCTAGGTAATAAAATCAAAAGACAGATAATGTTTGCAGACTAATTTTCGAATTACGTCAAACACTAGATTTACATTCTCTTTCGTAAAAAATTAGGAAGTCTATTTTTTGTTTAAATTCATGGTGCCTTTTAAGTAAGGTTAAAGAGCTTTAGAAGGCAGTGAGTAAGTAGGTAACTGGCAGTGTCGACCCCAATTTTATTTTTTATTTCATTTTAAATGCCTTCATGCGCGTGTGATGTACCTCTATAAAGTGGGCTTAATGCTATGGGCATTCTCTTTCAGACGCTAAGTTGATGCAGAGACAAAAACAATGTTCGATGCAAGAAGCAAGCTAATTTTGGTCGACAATAAGATGTTGAAGAATAAGAGATGTGTGAAGGGTTCATTCATGGAAAATTATAAAATAATTAACTTTTTAAAAAAAATAAAACCGACTTCAAATGCGAGAACACAAAAAAAAACTAAAAATTAAAAAATAATTCCTAATACCTATTACCTAATACTATAATTTTTCTAAACTATATTAAAGTAATTAAAGTTAAACCATCTAAATATCTTAAAATAGTTATACTTATATACCTACCTATTGTTTTTTGGAGTCGGTGCCAGTGCCAGCGTATTAAAGTTTACCCGCGAACTAGAGACGTGCGACGCGGTGGCGGGGGACGCATGGCGCGAGGCGGGGCCGCGCGGTGCGGCGGGGGACGCGGGCGCGTGCGGTCTTGCTCGAGTAAGCGACCCGAAGGCGGGCAGACGCTTGAGGGCAGACTACGTTGACGCTCGTGTCAAAAATACTGAATTTTCGGATGCGCAATATTTCAAATTATTGCTTTCTTTTTTGTTTGTTGTATTCTATTGTAGGATTTGTAGGTATTTGTTATTCTTTGTTGGTATAGGTTTAGTTGTACCAGGCTACTTACAACTTATTTCTTAATATTTTTGTTTCATTGAGTACTTTTTCTTATTTCATTAGGTTTAATATTCATTTATTACTGGCACCGACTCCAAAAAACAATAGGTAGGTATATAAGTATAACTATTTTAAGATATTTAGATGGTTTAACTTTAATTACTTTAATATAGTTTAGAAAAATTATAGTATTAGGTAATAGGTATTAGGAATTATTTTTTAATTTTTAGTTTTTTTTTGTGTTCTCGCATTTGAAGTCGGTTTTATTTTTTTTAAAAAGTTAATTATTTTATTTTAAAATTTTTAGTGTTACTTTTTTGTAGATACCCTTAGTGCATTTAATATGGGTAGGCCTACTAAACGCGCAGCCTTAATGAGACAGCGCCGTTTGGAGGAAACAAAAGAAGAAAGGGAAGTGCGTTTAAAAGAAAGTAGAGAAAGAAATGCTAAAAAAAAATAATCGTTCAAATTGGTTCATAATTGGCGGAGATATTGCGTATAAAAAATTTCATCCCCAATTTTCCACCCTTGGGGGTTGAAATATTTTCTTCAAATTCGCATGAAACCATCCTTTTGATAATACCTATTCAACAAAAAAATAATAGTTCAAATTGGTTCTAAATCGGCGGAGATATTGCGTATAAAAAAATCATCCCCCAATTTTCCACCCTTGGGGGTGAAATATTTTCTTCAAATTCGCATGAAACCACCCTTTTGATAATACCTATTCAATAAAAAAATAATCGTTCAAATTGGTTTAAAATCGGCGGAGTTATTGCGTATAAATAAATTCATCCCCTATTTTCCACCCTTGGGGGTTGTTATTTTTATTAGTAAATTTAAATGGGACCAACCTTGAGGTATTACCTATACGCCGAAAAAAGAATTTTTCAAATCGGTTCATAATTGGCGGAGTAATCGCGTAACAAATATAGAAAAAAAAAAAAAAAAAAAAAAACATACGGGTCGAATTGAGAACCTCCTCCTTTTTTTGAAGTCGGTTGAAAACGTGATTTAGATTTGAAATATATTTTTGAGTACCTAGAGGTGATAACTACATGCTATCTTATCCTATTCAGTTGGTGTAAATCTGACAGTGAAAAAGATAAATTTTCAAATAGATAAAACAATATTCAATAGTAAAATTATATTTAAAACAAAGTGGCATTCATTAAAAATCTGTTTATAATCTAAAAACTTCACAGAAATTTGTATTTATTCCATTGATAAAAAGCGCCTAATACTTTAAATCTTCTTCAGAACTAAATAAAAAAGAAACTGACAATTTAAATGTAAAAATGCATTGAAACTTTCATGCAAATACAATCCAATATTGGATTTGAAAAGAAAAACAAATTGAACGTTCGTCCTAAACCTATTCGATCCATTTTAGCCATTAATCTCTTAGGGGCGGAAAAGCTACGGAAATCAATGTTATCGGATGAGTGAACGTTTTCATAACAACGTGAATTTAGCACCAGTGTGGAATGGTAAACTGTGCCGGCAATTTGAACAGAATAGTTACTGGCGCTAGTAAAAGTTTTAGTTTGAACACAGCTTCAATTAGAAAAAAAGAAAGAAAGAATATTTATTCAGCACCAGGCACGATGCAGCATAAATAAAATTATAATTATATAAAACTAGATTCTGCCCGCACCTTCGTACATGCTATACCATTTTCTCTCGTTCCCGTAGGATTTTCAGGATTTTTTGTATCTTAAGAACCTTATACTAATAGGTAATATAAAATACAACAAAAAAGAATTAGTAAAATCAGTCCAGCCATTCACGCGTGATATGTCCAACACAGAGATGGAATATCCATTGTACCCATTCATTAAACGAAACTATAAATAACTTTAAAACTAATTACGACTTAACATTAACTTCTCCAAAGACTTCAGTTTCATTCTGTATAGAAGGAACCGTAATTATCATAATAATGGCTTCAACGGCCATTAATACTTTTCACGTGTAAAACGATATATTTTTCAACACGTTTTGTATTAACTAGTAACTTACTTAGGAATGTAGTTTATTTGTCAAAACGCGTTTAAAATAAGCGTTGACGCTAATGTGTGACTGTTAATTATAATATATTAGTAGAAAACATTTCAATGTACCGCCCGTGTGCTCATACTCTGTACTTTAATTTTAAGTTATCATGTTTTCTCATGTCTTAAGTGAATTATATTCTTTTTATGAGAAATAAAATTCTTAAATCAGATATCAGATCAATGTGACAGGAAGGAGGTAAATTTCCAATTGGACCTAGACAAACAAATAAAACCATTAAAAAGAAAGAAAGGTCATGTCTGTGTGCAAGTATTGTGACGTCACTTGTCTGATGATATGATTGTTACAAAAGAAATTGCATCAATTTGGCATCACACACGCATACGACTTAGACATTTAAAAGATATATAACTATCGTTACTTTTTGGCTGCCCTCTTGAATGCTTTTAGTCACATTAGCATACTACGTTTAAAATTATTTACTGTCTATCATGAAATCTTAGGTTCAATATCCGAATCGAGCAAAGGTCATCAATTTTGTTACTGATACTATACTATATATATGGGAGATATCCCATGGAGAGGTGTGACTCTATGTATAAATGTATTGTACATAGTTTTGTATATAGGGTTTTTATAGCATTTAAGCTAAATTATCAATGAATATTCAAGGTCACATAAATAATTGCTAAATGATTCTTTATGTATATCAAGAATCATTTATTTATTTCATACTAAGCATTTCAAATACTTATTAAACTCGTATGAGTTTAATAAGTATTTGAAATGCTTAGTATTCAATGGAATGTACCGACCAGAACGAAACACTCGTGTTGGCTAGAGACAGGATACGGACTTACTCTGGACGGTATGTAGCTAATGTTACTACACATAATTGTAATAATGAAACGCACCTTTTTGGTAAAAACTATAATTATACTTCTGCCACTTCAAAAAAGGAAAGATAGAGATTTATTATCAGTGTACACGTAATTAGGCAGGCATAGTATAGGGTGCCCTCCAGCTTGATGGAGTGACGTCATCCCCAAGGTGACTGGCAGTAGTTTGGTGAGAAGAGCTGAAGACCGAGCTCAGTGGCGTGCCATTGGAGAGGCCTATGTCCAGCAGTGGACAAACATGAGCTAATGATGATGGAGATGATGATGATGATGATGATGTAAATAAGTTCTGCTTATGTATAAAAAATATAACACACAATATCGTATCCTATAAGTCTACATACATTACTTTGACAAGTTATAACTTAATCAAATAAATATATATAAATGTACGTAAGAAACACCGATCACTTATTTATCGTGACATCTCTGAAACTCCTGAAAATTTTTGTAAAAGCCTATCAACTTCGCCAGCTGGTTTCCCACGAGTATTAGGAAAATCCATCTGATGTATACGTATATATATTGGATGTAAGTAGGTACTGTATATATATATATGTCTAGGTATTATAGTATAGACGTATCTAAGAGCGATTGAAACCAAGTTGGAAAGAAGGTCACTACTTTTATAAGCCTCTCTTGGTAGACTAGATATAGTCTACCTGTAGATATAGACATCCTATAAAGGATTACATTTCTCAGTTGAGCAAAATATGATCTCTTTGTAGACTAACATAATAATTCTGGTGCAATTGTAATAAATAATTTTTAATTTTAACTTTGACTTTGACTTTATTTAAAAATTCTCAGTAGTAGCACGGAGTCTGGAATTGTGCCCGGTTAATGACAATAGACTCACTCCCTATTACATGGGACTCATAACATAAATAGTAAAAAGTGGGTGTTACATTGTACAGTGGCATAATGCGCACCTCTGCCTACCCCTTCGAGGATAAAAGGTGTGATGTTATGTTACTTAAGTTCGTATAAACATTAAATAACACTACGCCATCCTTAAAAAGGTGAGCCGCGGAGAAGGTAAAAGGAGAAGGTTACCGGGGCTCCGGCTCGAATTACAGGTGTAATAACGGGGTAGTTTTTTAGTCAACAAGAGTCTGACACCCATCTCACCTAGGCGGAAGAAGTCATTCGGTGATATTCATCCCTAAAAAAAATCCCCTTATAGGTAGGTCAATTTGCACATCTTGTCTTATATTTTTTGTTGTATAAAGCTAAAGGGTACGTCGTCGTGGTGGCTCGGAGGTTTAAGACGCCTGCTTCTCATGCAGTAGTGGTTCGAAACCTACCAACGGCAAGTACCAATGTGACTTTTTCCGAGTTATATGTACTTTCTAAGAAAGGGTTCGTTTGTTTGATCGCGGTAATCTCTTGATCTACTATCATTATGATTCTGTTGTATAGTGAGTTTATTAAGGACGGCTATGAAACATTACGCTATGACCAATAGTAGCCGAGCAGCGAGTAAAACCGGTTGGAAGTAACTAGTTGTTTTATCAGGTTATACAGTTTAACACCCACTTTTCACCATTGTCATAATTTTTTTTTAATTTACCCATACTAGGATTTTCCCCTAGGGTGCGTTTACAAACATACAAGTTCACATACACCCGGAATAAATTGTGTGGATCACAATCTAAGCCGCGACATGTTGCGCGAAAGCCGGTAGCCCAGCCACCATACCAACCATATCGTCATTTACTTTATAAGACTAATATTATCATATTAGAAGCGTAATTTCAGACTACTTATATGAGAAAGCTAGCAAATGTAAAAGCAAAAGTATGTAAGAATAGCTAATGAAGATATTAATTAAATGCTAGCCAAAACTCAGTCTGTTTGCATAAAATACACTAAATATACAAAAATACTTTTACACTACGTATTTCGTAGACAATAGGTTAGATGCCTAATTTTTATTTTAATGTCCGTCTGGTAGATTATTTTAAATCATTAGACACGTATTTTTTATTTTCTTACAGAAATGAATACTTTTGACGATATATTGATTTGAAATGACGCGTGACGTCACTTCTAGATTTTCACGATTTTTTACGTAGATATGACGTTTAAGCCCCCACTCCTAAATTTTGATTCGTTTTATCTAAGTATTGTTTTATTATACGACAAAATAAAAAAATACGTGTCTAATATTTTTTCATTGCCTAACTTACGGAATAATTATATTTTTAATTTTCATACCCTGTCATCATCCCAATTAAATGACATCAACGTGCTCATTGCATTATAATGCATAGATATAAAAACAATTATTATTACCCAGACAGAAATAGTAGTTGTGAGTTTTTATTTATATTTTAAAATTCAAGGTCTTTAACAAACAATGATATTTCGCAAGCTTCTAAATTTACAGTATAATAAATGCAGAAAAGTACACAAGGCTACATCAAACTATACAAAACCAGTGTAATTTGACCGTCAAATATGCGGGAAAATTATACAAACCGAGACCATGATATACTGGTTATGTATAGCTCCATTTGTGTATATAATACGGGTATATTGAAACAGACGTGTTACATAAGAAAGTCTGAATGCGTCATTAAAATATAACACAATTGTATGCATGCGTCATATCCATGTCAATTGTGTCATAAAATAAACTATAGTACTTATTAGTTCAGTTGCACTATGAAAGTTGGATTATCTATTTCGGTATGCAATTAAAGTGTTTCGGCTATAATTTCAATGGAACTATTCACTGAATTGTAAAAAAAAAATATATAATTTTCCGGAGAAAAATGAATTTGCAATGCAGATAGCAGGTCGATGGAAAAGTGTTTTTAAGAACCAATATTAAGTTTTTTTTCAGTTGTAATTATTTTGAAACATAATGTGTTTGCTTCTCAATCTTGCTAGAAGCGGTGGTTCATACCAACTGATTTTGATAACAAATATTGTTTTAATAGGGTAAGACATGCTTCGGGGGGTATTATAGAAAAAGCGAAACCCCATGTTTCATATTATATGAGTCAACTGTCTTAGCCCCCAATTAAATTATTCACACAATGACATTAGCAGAGTAAGAACTAGTTACTTAACAAATATCCAATTATAATGCTACTAATTATCGTATTATCAGGTTAAACAGGCGGTGAAGGTCAAATGACTATAGTTATTGCTATTAACCTTAACGATTTACTACAACAATAGTTCTAATGTAGATTTTGTAGTCAGTTAAATATTATTTTTATTTTCACCAAGATTTTGAAATATAATTTTCATCTGAAACACGAGCGAATAAGTGTGGGACAGCCATGCTTCGGCACGAATGGGCCGGTTCGACCGGAGTGACACCACAGCCTCACTGAAAACTGACGTGAAGCAACGCTTGCAATGTGTTTCGTCGTGTGAGTGAGGTTACCGGAAGCCCAATTACCCTCCTCCCCTCCATCTTCCCATTCCCCGAATCCCCAACAATCCTCAAACTCCTAATCCCCAAAAGCCATAAAAAACGTTGTATTAGTTTTAACGATCTACAAGTAAGGTTAAGTTGGATCCGGATTTAAAACGAGATACATGGTAGAATTTTGGCATCACCTTTATGAAAACTAGAAATAAACCAAACATTCCAAAGCTCTTGATGACAATTCTAAAATTTCTTCACCTCTTAAATATCATTTGATTTATTTCGTTGCGGAAACCAATACAAATATTCATGTCCCTGGGTCGCGCCGGACTTAAGAGTTCCAATGTTTTCATGGTTGTATCTACTGTAGATCCTGGCTTACAGAAGTTGCAGCAGATTTGGGAGGATGTGGCGCGCGCGTCCCGTGTGGTACCGATATGGATCTTGCATCTGAGTCATTGCGTGCAATTGCAACTAGCGAACTAATGTGACGACAGGTTATAAATAAACCGAGGAATTATTTATAGTACCGACAACAATAGGTCTACGCGAATGACGGTTTTATGGCAGACATGCTGGCTACAGTTCAGTGTCGAGTTGGAATTTGTCACCCAAGTTGAGACGTTCGTCACACAGTCTCCAAATTCTTTGCATCATTTGGCAAAATACTCATTATGATAATTGAGTTGTCTTTGGCTCATGATACAGATGACAGCACATCAAGGTATCCAAAATGTCCCATTTATTTAATGGATTTTCAGCTTAATTGATAAATGATAAGGTTGTAAATATGAGACAGTCTTTTGTCTGTTCTTTCTGAACTTTGACTTCGTCAGTATGTCTGTAAAGTATACTGTTGATTAACTTGCAATCTTCATTATCAGGGTCGATAAAGTCTCTTAATGAAGAATTAGAAAAGTCAATCTCATATGGTAGTTTATTGTAAATTAGTTAATTAAAACCGTGATAATGATTGTGATGTGTTTCGCCGAGTAAATAGAGAGGTTAGCAGAAGCCCAATCCTTCCTCCCCTACCTCACATTTCTAATTGCCAATCCTTAATACTTCAATGCTCAAACATCAGACCCCCAATAGACCACTAATGTATTTTTAACTCCTCTGGTATTGCCGTTATCCATGGGCGGCATCGATTGCCGATCAGGTGAGTATAGTCTGCTCTTAAGTATAAGGGAGGCCTCTGTATTAAATATCTCAAAATTACATCTGTTACAGAGGAACTAATGTTGTCTATTATTACTATTGCATTCATTGCATGAATTTTTGTCTGACAGATTCGTTAACAGTTGAAACGCCATTTTATGTTTTGATGCAAAATGAAATTAATACAAGTTTCCTTATTCAATCAGTATTTAATATTATAATGTATAGCTACTGCAATTTATACGTTTGTCACAAACTATTTAACCTTTAGAACATCCTTTGTAACCACTGTCTCACAATAAAGATCTTTGACTTTGACTAGATTGTATTTTTTTAAAAGCATGGTAAAGTTTACAAATGATTCATCACAAATGTTTGCGCCCAAAGAGCAAATATTTGCGAACTATAAACGTTTGGCGGCCAACTATTTTTGGATTGCCTGATAATGTTCGTGACAAGACAACTTCAAGATATTCATAGACCTTTCTTATCTTCTTTGTTTGTATTTTTTATGTTTAAACAAAGTCTTCTTTGTCGGTTAAATGAAAAAAGGTGAAATAGGCGAAGCTCGAAGTTGGTTGGTTATATAACTATAACTATACATATATATAGGTTTATATATATAGCCATATTTTTAAATTATTATTAATAGTTAGGTACTTGTTGTATAAAGATACGTTACTGGTTTCTGCCAGTAGCTACATATTATTATGCAATAATGCAACTAATTAAAAACGTGAGTAAAATTAGTGGTGGCCTTTATAATTTCCATATTTATATACAAAAACGAGAATTACATTACAATATTGCAAGAAACGCAATGGGCAGACGTCCTCCAGCGTAGACCGCATAATCGCTTACCACCGGGTGAGATAATGGTCAAACGTCGACCCATCAAATATATAAAAACATACATTAACGAATCAACAGCGCATTTTTAGTGAAATAAACATTCAAAAAACATTGTGAAATAAAACTAGACAACGATGTACTAAAAGGTAATTTGAATACTTATAAATTTCCTTTAAATTTCCATTATATTAATTTCCAAAAATACACCTAAATTTTTCGACAGCACCAAAATTATTGCGCTTGATTCGAACCTCACATGACTAAAATTAACAAAAACTATTTATAAATTTAATAAGATTCGAAAAACCAGTTCTGTACGAGCCATAATGCTCATACAGCAATTTTATATTGAATGCAAACGTATATAATGCATCGAACTAATAACTTTAATTAATCGTACACAAGTCGTAACAAGGTCGCTATCACGTGCTAATGTGTAGCAATCGGGACTAACATAGAATACGTAATAATACGTAAAGTGCGATTCAGATAACTAAACGTAGCCTTTAATTGGTAGTCAGAAAATAAACAAGTAAACCTAAAGGAACTTCGGAGTCTGAATTATTGCCTACATCCTACAACTACAATCGGAGTTGTCGTCAACGACGAGAAAACCCCAACATCTTTTTGGTCCTTCGAGCCGTCGAGATCAACGACATCATCAATAGAAATCGTCGTGTCTCCTCAGGTTTGGTGCTTAGCTTAGCTTATCCCAGTTACGTAAGCAAATCGGTGCTTCTGGCCTCCCACCAGCGGGTCTCACCAGAAGCATTGAGACGTTGCACATTACGTAAAGGAGGGAGAGTTATACTGAGTACCAGCCTGAAACGAACCAGCAGGGATAACGTCTACTGCTACAGAAAATCAGTGAACAAGAAGTAATCCGCAGAATAACGTCTGCGGAAATTACAACAACACTAGCGGACATAACGTGTACTGCTACGCCATCCAAATCATTGAAACAACTAAGAAGTGCATGCTTATAATAAGTATAATAAGCACCTCTAACAATGTCGAAAGAAGACTACCAAGAGTTTGTTGCCCTCATATCCAGGCAGCAAACAAGCTACGAAAAAATCAAAACTCTGCAAACTAACTATAAAAAGGATCCTGTGAGTAGAAAGTCCATAGATTACCTCAACAAGCGAATAGAAGCTCTGCAAGCCCTTTGGGACGAGTTTCGTTCCAACCACGAAATACTAAAGAAGTACGAGTCCATCAACAGAGACCATGATTACTTCAAACAAAACATCTTTGAAATAACGAAAAGCATGTTCAACGAAACCATACAATCTATGAATCAGCTGCGAAAAACATTGAACACCGAACCAGAATTTTCGAGTACGTCAAACCCGAAAACTCCAGAAATAGAAGTGACAACACATTTTGACACTTCTGGATTACACGAACATATCAAAAACGATGTGCCTGACAAGCATCTAACAACACTGTTACGTAACCAAATGTGTAACTTCAATGCTTTAGAGCGAGCGGTTTCCAAAACCAACTTGGATAACTTAAAAGAGAAGTGGCAACTACAAGATCATCTTAACATACTCCAGTCGAAGTGGGAAGCGATAGATAAAATCCACTGGGAAATAAGTTATCTCCTGCAAGGGAACGACCAAGATTATGAAGATAAGTACGACCACTGGGAAGGAATCTACGATCTCCTAAAGGAAGACTTAAACAAAAAAATATTTGAAACATCTCACTATGAAAAAACAACACCACGTATGGAATTGCCGGAGTTTAATGGAAACTTCAATAACTGGATCTCTTTTAGAGACTTATTCATTGAGATGATTCACAATAATCCAACGCTAAACAAAACGCAGAAAATGAAGTTCCTTAAATCTAAATTAAGAGGTGAAGCAGAAAAGTTGATCAAACATCTCCCTGTGAGCGCCGAGAATTACGATTCGTGCTTGGATATCATCAAGCATCGATATGATAATAAACGGCTACTTTTTATATCATATATTGAAACCTTTCTCAACCAATCATCAATTGATCAACCAAACTCAAATAACATAAAGAAGCTATATGACACCACTAAAGAATGTCTAAATGGTTTAGAAAACATTAAGGTCGATATTCCTGTATGGGGACCACTTCTAGTATATTTATTGTCTTCAAAACTGGATGACGTCACACATAGTGACTACTTAAAAGCCATGAAGCATCCAAGGGAACTTCCAGATTTAGAAGAATTTATGGAATTTCTGGAATCGCAATTCATGACGCTAGAAACATCTCGGACAAAAAAGAGCAGCGGAAAAAATAATTATTCAACTAATAATAACCAGTATAAAAGTTATAACAATAATAAGTCAATGAACTTTAAAGACTCGGAAAAACGGTCAAAGACATACCACACGACGATGTGGAAATGTCCACTTTGCAAAAACAATCATGCACTGAGGCAATGCCCTACATTCCTGAACATGGATGTCGCAACGCGAAATAAAACAACAAAAAATTTGAACATATGCAAAAATTGCTTGTTCAGTCACGGCGGAAAACAATGCACTCAACGAAAACATGCCGCACGTGTAATATGAAACATAACACACTTCTTCATGATGATAATCTGAGAGGTAGACAATCAAAGCCACCAGCATCTATAGCAGGTGAGCAAACAACTTATCACATTAACGGTGATCAAGAGATACTCCTAACGACTCTCCAATTGAAAGTCAAGAATAAAGAAGGAGATTACGTCATCCTTCGGGCATTACTCGATCAAGGTTCCCAAGTCTCCTTGATAACCGAAAATGCAGCACAACGTCTAAACTTACCCCGAAGCAAAATGAACGCATCTGTTTCTGGTATTGGCACAACACGAGGAACGAGTAAAGGAATGATTAAACTAGAATGTAAATCGATACACTCACAGTACACATTCCAAACCGACGCATTAGTTATGAGTAAACTAATCAACAATCTACCTAACTCAAATATCGACACAAAGAACTGGACACACCTTCATAATATTAAGTTGGCTGATCCAGACTTCAACGTTTCAGGACCCATTGATTTATTATTGGGAGCAGATATTTACTCCAATATAATCATCGATGGAGTACTCAAACAAAATAACTACTCGCCAGTAGCGCAACAAACCAAGTTAGGATGGATCCTATGCGGTGCTACTAAGCAATTTAACTGTCTAGTAACTACAACGGAGTTAGACGAAATGACGAGATTCTGGGAATCAGAAGATATTCCCTCGGAACTCGACTCGATATCTAAAGACGAACACTGTGAGAAATATTTCACTGAAACAACGCAGCGGCTTAGCAACGGGCGATATGTCGTGAAAATGCCAATGAGCGATAACTATAGAGAAAAGCTTGGCAGCTCTAAACCTCAAGCCATAGCACAATTTCTCCAGTTAGAAAAGAAGATGGTCAGACAAGAACATTTTGCAAAACTATACAAACAATTCATAAGTGACTACATTGAATTAGATCACATGAAACCGGCACTAGAGTCCAATCATCAAATACAAGCCTACCTACCACATCATGGTGTCATAAGAGAGTGTTCAACAACAACGAAACTACGAGCTGTTTTTAACGCTTCAATGAAAACAGACTCGGGCTTCAGCTTAAATGATTTGATGGAGAAGGGGCCTAATCTACAAAAGGATATCCTATCTCTGATTATTAAATGGCGGAGCTATAAATATGTATTAACGGCAGACATCGAAAAGATGTACCGCCAAATCCTAGTGCACCCAGAACAACAAAGCCTGCAAAAAATTATCTGGAGAGACTCTATAAACGAACCTCTTAGAGAAATGCAGCTGTGCACATTAACCTATGGTACTAAAGCAGCACCATTCATTGCGATGCGGACTCTTCAACAACTAGCTAGTGATGAAGGCGACAATTTTCCATTGGCTAAAATTGCATTGCAACACGATTTTTATATGGATGATGCAATCACAGGTCACCATACCATAGAAACAACAATGCTCCTACAAAAAGAGCTTAGCGAACTATTAAAAAAAGGGGGTTTCGTTTTAAGGAAATGGGCCACAAATGAACCATCTATTCTCAAAAACCTAAACCGGGAAGAAAAAAGTAACAATAACGATTTTAATTTTAAACAACAAGAGTTTAGCAAAACATTAGGACTCGCATGGAATGACGCATCTGACACATTTCATTTTACGAGTGAAACACAGCAGGTCAACAGCAAAGACATTGCACCATACACGAAACGAAGGTTGTTGTCTGAGATCAGCAAAATTTACGATCCGCTCGGTTGGATAGCTCCAATGACAATCCAAGCAAAACTACTTTTTCAAAAACTATGGAGCGATTCCTGTAAAAACATTGGTTGGGATGAAAAGGTACCGGACACCATAGAAAAAGAATGGAAAAGGATTAAAATCGAATTACCGAACTTAAATGATATCAGTATACCAAGATGGATACAAAATGAACACAATGGTAATATCGAATTGCATGCTTTCTGTGATGCAAGCGAAAAAGCCTACGCATGTGTAATATACAGCCGAACAACGTCATCCAACGGAATACGTAAAGCTACTCTACTCGCAGCTAAGACGAAAGTAGCTCCAATAAAAAAGAAAACTACGATTCCGAGGTTGGAATTATGCGCCGCAGTTTTACTAGCAAAACTATTAGATAGGATAACAAAAATCCTTGCCGAATACAACGTGAAAGTATTTTGCTGGACCGACTCTAAAGTGGTCTTAGCATGGCTACAAGGAAACCAAACGAAGTACGAAAAGTATATCACTAACAGAACAACAATAATAAGAAACATAGTGCCAGCGAATAATTGGGGTTACGTGAATACAAACGAAAACCCTGCTGATTGTGCAACTAGAGGTCTTTTGCCATCAAAGCTAATAACTTTTCGCTGTGGTGGGAAGGCCCTAAATGGCTCACGGAACAAGAAAAACAAACTATTGTCTCAGAAGAAACCTACACGACAAATGAAGGATCTTTAACAAATTGCTACACAATTAATAAGGCGGAACCCGCACCGAAAAAAAATGTATTAATTGATTCATTACTCGAACGACATAGCAACATAGATCGTATTTCAAGAATACTCGCTTGGTCGAAGCGTTTTGCTGAGGCGTCGAGAAAACAAAGGTCAAGTGAGTGCTCTGAACTCACATTGAAGGAAATAAACAGGGCACTGTGTACAATTATTAAATCAGTACAAATATATTATTTTGAAAATGAAATATTATCGCTCGACAAAGGTGGAAAACTTCCTACTAAGAGCAACATTTTAAAATTGAACCCATTCCTGGATTCGAATGGCGTTCTACGTGTTGGAGGACGTCTTAAGCACTCAAACTTGCCGGAAGAATCAAAACATCCCATCCTAATCCCTGGAGAAGGAAGACTGACACAGCTAATTATTGAAAAGGCACATCAACAAACATTACACGGGGGAGCAAGACTAACGCTAGCTTACACTAGAAATAATTACTGGATTATCAGCGGCAATCGAACTGTTAAGAAGGCTCTGCGACAATGCATTCGATGTCGTCGGTATGCAACTTCCAGAACAGAACAACTGATGGGGAACCTTCCTAAAGAGAGAATCACCCCGTCGAGACCATTTTCACACACCGGAATTGACTTTACTGGTCATGTCGATGTAAAGATAAACAAAGGTCGCGGAATAAAAACCTGCAAAGGTTATATTGCCATATTTATATGTATGTGCACAAAAGCTGTACATATTGAACTTGTTTCGGATCTTTCTACCCAAACTTTCATTGCTGCATTGAAAAGGATGTGTGCCAGAAGGGCACACCAAATCATATTTATTCCGATAATGGCACCAACTTCGTAGGAGCAGCAAAAATCCAAAGGAGGAATTCCAGCTATTTAAAACAATGCTGTCCCCAGAATTCTTTAAGGAGATAAACAACCTCCAAATCGAGTGGCACTTTAACGCTCCATCCTGGCCATCGGCAGGAGGCTTATGGGAAGCCGCTGTACGTTCCATGAAGGCTCACCTGAAACGAGTAATTGGGCAACAGAAGCTAACCTACGAAGAATTTTCAACTCTACTTTCACAAATAGAAGCGTGCATGAATAGTAGACCGTTGAGTCCGTTATCTGAGGATGTGGAAGATCTGGACTATCTTACTCCAGGTCACTTTCTAACGGGAAGTCCAACCCTCACACTCGCTCAACGATCCGGAAGATACGAAAGTTGACATTAGAAACCACTGGAAGCTTATTGAACTCATGCGCCGACATTACTGGGATCGTGGTCAAAGGAATACCTTCATACTTTACAAAACCGAAACAAATGGCAACTAACTAGAGAAAAATAAACAAAGGGCAGTTAGTTCTCCTCAAGGAGAGTAACCTACCGCCAGGCAAATGGGCTATGGGCCGCGTAATTGAATTGCACCCTGGAAGCGACAACTTAGTTCGAGTTGTCTCGCTTAAAACACAGTCTGGAATATGGAAAAGACCCATTACTAAACTAGTCCCATTACCTGTAACCGAAGCATGCGAAAATACTGCATCAAACAAGGTGACTTCAGAACCAGAGAAATGCGGTAGCAACAAACGAAACCGCGTAAAAGGAAGCCGATCGCTCAAAAAGGGTGCAAACTATGTATTATTAGTTTTGCTAATGGCATTGACAACGATAACATGTGGGCTAGCAACACCAATGCAACATTTTAAAATAACGCAACTAGCGAAAGACCAACCAGTTTACTTTGACCCCGTCGGAAATATCCAGCTTATACATGATGAATGGAAACTTCTGGTGTACTTTAATTTGACAACATTTTGGCAAAGTACAATAAGGGTTGAAAAATATGTTAATCGTTTAGCTGAACTATGTGACTCGATGCCCAACGAGTCATGTCACTCTACTATACATCAGCTGAAATTCGAAATGAATCAAATTAACGAATACAACACACTGTTGCGGTCCCAACATCAACAAAGAAGGCGTCGCGGCTACGTCAACGGAGTAGGAAATGTCGCACGAGCCCTATTTGGTGTCTTAGATAGCGATTTTGCCGAGAAATACGCTCAGGATATACAAAAAATTAAAACAAATGAACAATATTTACTGGAACTGATAAGAAATCAAACACTGATAATTGAATCAGAAAACAACATTATAAAGAAAAATGAAGACTTTGTCAAAACACAACTGGAAAGAATCCAGCATTTTATGAACGAAACTAAATATAACACTGCGTTACTTGAAAATAGATTTCAAATAATGAAAACAATGAATGACGTGAATGCTGAAGCATTAACTGCAAGCTTACTACTTTCAGTATTAAGAAGAAACCAACAGATGCTATTAGACGCACTGACAGATATCTACAGAGGTCATCTCGATATGAACCTATTTACACCTGAACAGTTGTCAGAGCAATTGAACAACATTGCGGGCATCATATCTAAAAGATTGACGTTACCAATCAAAAACAGAGACGGAGCCAACATCAAAAACATTTATAAAATTATTTACGTTAAAGCCCGCCTCACTGAACAGTACTTACTTTTCGAATTACATATCCCGCTACTTAGCGATGATGAGTACGCGTTATATCGCAGTATACCTATTCCTAGACCACAGAAGTCTAACCAATGTAAACAGCTGACACTTAGAACAGAGTATATTGGAGTGAACTTCGCCAAGAATACGTATATACATATGGAAGAAAATGATCTTCAGCAATGTACAACTATGGAGGCGGACAACCACATATGCCACGCCCATACAACTATCAGTAATCTCCATGGAGCTACAGCATCTTGCGAAGCAAAAATCCTGAGTCAAAATGTAAACAACATAACTTGCGATTGGATGAAACAACAATGTTTCGACCAATGGATAAAATTACAAAGACCAAACATATGGTTGTATAATTGTGTCAACGAATGTCGAGCTCGCATCGTATGCGAGAATCAAATTACAACAGCTACTATAACAATGACCGGGCTCCTTGCCCTAGGTCAGAATTGTGTATTACAACATAAAGACACTACTATATACTCACATAATGTTTTAAGCAGCAAAGCTAATATTAAAATGACCTTAGATGTACCAACTATCGAATCGCCAAATGATCTTTGGAATTCCATCAAAGACTCAAGGATCGTACTCCCAAAACTGGACTTATCTGAGGAACACAGGCTGCTGGACGCCCAAATCACCTCACAAAGAAAGCGGGAGAGCCTTCCAAGTGAATTGAGCATTCACGACATCGGCAACTACACTATAAGCACGTTGCTGGTGGGAGGAATCGTCGTTGCCGTCATAGCATGGCAAATAAGAAGATACATCCCAGCGTGTAGGAAAAGTAATCCTACCACAACGAAAGCAACTCGAGAGGAGCAAGAAAATATAGAACTGGAGGAGATTGCTGACTACGCGGAAATAGCAGGCGGAGCGCAACAACATCGTAGGCAGACGCCAGCCGCAGTGGGAATCTTTCATCTTTAATTTATTATTTGTTAAACATTAATTTTGCTTTTCTTTTGTATAATATTGATTACTTTATTCTTTTGTACTTTAACTCTTTTTAACTTTAATACCTTTTATGTAACTAGTTAAACACGTTTGGTAATCTGAGCACTTACGTCTAAACCTTTCCCTCGGGAGCATGTACGAGCCATAATGCTCATACAGCAATTTTATATTGAATGCAAACGTATATAATGCATCGAACTAATAACTTTAATTAATCGTACACAAGTCGTAACAAGGTCGCTATCACGTGCTAATGTGTAGCAATCGGGACTAACATAGAATACGTAATAATACGTAAAGTGCGATTCAGATAACTAAACGTAGCCTTTAATTGGTAGTCAGAAAATAAACAAGTAAACCTAAAGGAACTTCGGAGTCTGAATTATTGCCTACATCCTACAACTACAATCGGAGTTGTCGTCAACGACGAGAAAACCCCAACAAGTTCGTTATATCTGAACAAGTTAATATAAACAGTTTGTTTGGCAAAATTCATTCTTATTGCTTAGGGAATAAAGACGTGGACAAGGTAAATGTTTTGACGGTGGATGCTATTTAAAAGGTTGGGGTACACGATATATTACTGATGATAAGACAAAATTCACACTTGAAAAGTGTAATTGTCTTAATCTTTGTTTATACTATTAAGTAGGTAACTTTTATTGTCTTTTTATATACATTACACCTTGTGGTGACGAAAGAACATAATAGAAATAATGGCGGGGTATGAAAATTAAAAATCTAAATAGTCAGTCAGTTAGATTAAGTGCCGTAATGTGTACTTTTGCCTACCCCTTTGGGAATAAAAGGCGTGATGTTATGTTATGTGTCCGTCAGTTAAACAAATAAATAGTATTAGACAAGTATTTTTTTATTTTGTCTTAAAAGAAAACAATACTTAGATAAAACGAATCAAACTTTAGGAGTGGGAGTGAAAACGTCATTTCTACGTATAGAATATACATAGAAGTGACGTCACTAATATTTCAAATCAATACATATATCGTCAAAAGTAATTGTTTTTGTAAGAAATTAAATAAATACGTATTTAAAGTTTGAATCTACCAGACAGACATTGAACAGGAATTAGTCATCTTACCCTATTTTTTTTTTATTGTCACCGCCCTAGTCTTCACGCGGATATTATAAAGCCAACTATATAAGGTATATTTGACAGGCACTGAGTAGGAGAGCCCTTTAAACTAGATCCATTTTAAAGAGACTAGCTCTCTTTAATAACATTGAACTTTCCGACTATTATAATTACACAACTAGACAACATAGACACATACTAGAAATCTAGATTTCATACATCACGCCTTTTATCCCTGAAGGGGTAGGCAGAGGTGCACATTATGCCACTGTACAAAGTAACACCCACTTTTCACTATTTATGAGTCCCATGTAATAGGGGGTGAGCCTATTGCCATATACCGGGCACAATTCCAGACTCCGTGCTACTATTGATAATTATTTATAAACCCAGTAATACTTTGCCCGACCCGGAAATCGAACCCGAGACCCCTTGCTCGGCAGTCGCACTTGCGAACACTCGGCCAACGAGGAAGTTTTTTTTATCTAGATTTCATGTTATCTATATTAAAAAAACTCGGTAAATCTTTGTTCCGATCGTGATACGGACTTGAAACAGCATTCAAATACTTTGTTTATAGAAATAGCGTTATGTAAAATTCTAGTTAATAAAAATGAAAGGCACACCGGTCGCTAAAAATATAATCGGTAAAAAATTAGAACACATTAGAATCTCTTTCGTTCATTGAGAGGTTTCAAATGCGACTGGAGCAGTTTAGTGATTGCAAATTCAATATGCAGATAAAGTTTTCTTTACTTCTTTATTTATATTAGCAATTAACTATATTATTAGAAATTTACAATTTTTATTTTATTACACTTTGACAACGGGTAGTTGTAGTTTGTTAGCAAACAAAAATATTCATTGTTTTATTGGATATAATCTGCAGTGGCACACCAGTCCTAGAGTCTGAAACAAGCGGATTTTGGAGTCACGAGCGATAACATTTATAGCAACCAAAAGGACGTTCGATATGTAGTCATTGGTTAACCCTCCATTGTTAGAAACTACTAATATTGCAAACAAAAAGTAAAAAATATGCACTTCTGGTGCAAAATGTGGTAGTGTGTTCCTGGCGAGTAAGCAAATAAGTTTTTCGACCCCATCTACAAAATTGTACGTCCTGTATATAACAAACTCAAGCACAACAAATAACAGGTTAAACTTGAACCATAAAGTCGGTAGAGTGCAGCACATAGGCAAAGGTTTAATTAAGAAGCATTAGCGTCGCGACGGTAAAGTTTTGTAGACAAAATGAATGAAGAAAATGAGGATTAACCTCGTTAGTACTTAGCACGCAAGTACTATGCACAATTTTCTCCAATTCTCATAATCTTACCAATATTATATATACGAAAGTTTGTATGTGTGTGTATGAAATTTGGAACAGGTGTAGACTAAGTTCTGGGATAACATATAGACAACTTTTCATCCCACGGCAATGCTGACGAAGGTGATGGTAAACGCTAGTCTCTCATACCGAGAAAATACTACCTATGTTATTCTCTAGAAAGAAAATATTCCAACAGGATAAATTTTTGCTATTTTTATTTGCTATTTTTATTCCGTATGTCACCAGTTATGGTGATCGGTATGTAATGTACTCATATTGCAAGTAGTTAGGTACAAAGTCAAATTGCTTAATGTCAATACAAATTCGAAAATGTAAGTGTAAAAAACCTTGATTGACCTAGAAATCAAATCAAACAACCTATTTTCGGGAGTCATAAACGACTACTAACAAACGAGGCGTAAGTACTCACTTCTGTAAATATTGACATATTTTGCAACTTACGCATAGTTACATTGACGTCGAAGTTACGTGATGTTATCATCGCGTCGACATAACGTTGACATTGCCCACTCGTGAATTGATGAAAGGGTTCGTACACAAAACTGCGATGCAATGCGATGCGAATCCAAAAAATTACGATGCAAATTGCTGCGATGCGATTTTGTGCTACAAGGCGTCTCCCAGGGTGACCATTCCTTGGACGACCGTCAACCGTACTAAACGTATTTTAAATTGAAAACTAGGTCGTGACATGGATCGTAAAAAGAAGTGTGCACTTCTGTTATTCCTTTGGAGATACAGGAAAAGAAACAAAGAATATTTTGGGAAGTTTTTTTATGGGATAAGCCGGTAAACGGATAGACGGATCACCTGATGGTTAGCAATCGGCGTCGCCCATGGACACCCGAAAAACCAGAGGTGTAACAAGTGCGTTACCGGCCTTTTGGAAATTAGGAATTTGACGATTGTGGGGGATTCGGGGATTGGGGAGACTGGGGAACCGTAATTGGGCCTCCGGTAACCTCACTCACACGAAGAAACACAACGCAAGCGTTGTTTCACGTCAGTTTTCTGTGAGGCCGTGGTATCACTCCGGTTGAGCCGGCCCATTCGTGCCAAAGCATGGCTCTCCCACCCTTGCGTAAAGGGAGCTCGCACATTTTTGCGATGCGACGTCGCATCGCAGTTTTGTGTACGAACCCTAATAATGGTCAAAGTAAACTACCCCTTAATAGAAATGACTGCATGATCAGCCGCCCACCAATATCACTAATTTTGGAAGAGTATTTTGGTTTCATTGTCGATAGCAATATCGATAGTGGTGCTCTTTTATTCTGAGTTATTATTCATCATTTAATTTGTTATATAAATCTTCATTAGTAAATACAGCTACATGTGGTACTTAAATAATAGTCAAATTTAAAACTAAACTTTGGAACAAGCACCTAGCTTTACTGACAGACAGACTGACGGACAATTCAACTTTCACTTTAATTAAAAATCGCGGTTTAATCACGTGAAAATATTGAGAAAAGCTCTACTAATTTCGAACCACAGAAGGGTTCTTCCTCATGAGCAGCTCACGCGGTCGCCGCGGGTCACGCAGCTTTTTTAATTAATTTAGTATGTCTCACGATAGTTATTTTAAATATCTTTATTTTTTTGAGACAATCATACGGAATTACACTTTTAAAACCATTCAAATGCTCCACATCAATACAAATGAATTCAAACGTTCCCACAAAGACAAAAGGTAGAAAATGGTACAGCAATAATAAGGATTACATGCATCAATACTGCACAATAGAATGCAGTGCTTAGCTTGTAATTATGATGTTAAAGACTTCAGTTCATCGAGTACAATACTGGGCTAATGATTCGAAATTGGCATCGATATTCCTGCGCACATTATACTAGTCAACCAGTATAAACTGATCTTCAATCGTGCAGAAGGATCATATAAAGTCAGACCATGATAAAGTGGTATTGTATAGCTCGATATGAACCTATCTACATAGCATTTTTAGTTCTCGAAAGTTCTAGTAGTTATAAGTGCGTTACCGGCCTTTTGGGAGTTTGGAATTTGAGGATTGAGGAGGATTAGGGGATTCGGGAGACGGGTACTAGGGATTGGGCCTCCGGTAACCTCACTCACACAACGAAACACAACGCAAGCGTTGTTTCACGTCGGTTTTCTGTGAGGCCGTGGTATCACTTCGATCGAGCCGGCCCATTCGTGCCGAAGCATGGCTCTCCCACACTTATGGTCTAGAACGTAACATAGGCTACATTGATCTATGGGATCGCGAGTAAAGCCGCTAGCAGAACCAAGTTATGTATAAATTCCATAGTTTGTGTGTCATTCCTTCATTTCACACTACAATAAAGCATTTTAATAGTATTATTTTTGTGTCTGAAAAGTGAAAGACGCTAATTTTATCACTGAAATGGTGCGCAACTTGTATATTTCCATTTTAAGTTAATTTATCTTTATTTGCTAAGGATCCAATTACTCAATTACACAATTGTTCTAAACATAAAACATATCGAACAATACAAAACAAATAAAATAATAGAATAGAAACCACAATAAATATGCGTTTGATTCCAATCTCCTTGACATTCATGGCAATTAAACGTAGGTAATAATTAGAGGTAAATGCTATATTTCTTTCCAGTGCATGTTTGAAATGTTGATCAACATTTTTATTAATGTAGTTACTAACAAGACATAATCAATTATACATATTTCCTTGTGACTGCCTCGTTGGCCGTCGCAAGTGCGACTGCCAGGTTTCGGGTTCGATTCCCAGGTCGGGCAAGGCACGGTATCTTGAATTGTGCAAGTTGATGATGATGATGATTGTCAGTATATGGCAATAGGTTCACCCCCTATTACACAGGGCGCAAAACATAAATAGTGAAAAGTGGGCGTTACATTGTACAGTGACATTAAGTACCGTAATGTACACCCTTCGGGGATAAAAGCCGTAATGTTATGCTTTGTTCTGTTATATTTCCTTGTGATACTGATATTACACAAATCTTCCTGCTTAGACGACAATTACTTTAATTAATAAATAGCACAAATGACTTATAGTCTTTATACCTTACTAGCTTTGGCCGCGGCTTTGCTCTTATTTCTGTGAGATAAAAAGTAAACTATGTGTTATTCCAGATCATAATATATCTTTGTTCCAAATTTCGTTCCGATCCTTTCAACTGTTTTGACATACAAGTGAAACAAGTGAAACAAGTGAAACAAGTGAAACAAGTTAAACAAGTGAAACAAGTGAAACAAGTGAAACAAGTGAAACGAAACAAGTGATTGAATGCATGATTGCATGATTATGTAACAAACTAAGTGTGGGAGAGCCATGCTTCGGCACAAATGGGCCCGTTCGACCGGAGTGATACCACGGCCTCACAGAAAACTGACGTGAAGCAACGCTTGCGTTGTGTTTCGTCGTGTGAGTGAGGTTACCGGAGGCCCAATTCTCCCCTTCCCCAATCTCCCCAATCCCTGAATCCCCAACGATCCTCAAACTCCTAATCCACAAAAGGCCGATAACGCACTTGTAACGCCTCTAGTGTTCCAGGTGTCCATGGGCGACGCCGATTGCTTACCATCAGGTGATCCGTCAGCTCATCTACCGGCTTATGCCATAAAAAAACAAACATACTAATGCACAAACTGAAAAAAGTTTCAAGAATAACTTATCCTGTCAACGAAACAAAACGGTTATTGAATGACCAAATAAAAGAAACCCTTTTTATCAATAAATAAATAGTTCCCAGTACAAAGCAGTCGATTTGTGAACTTCATTGTTTGTCTAAGCACCTCGTGACCCCCATATATCTTCTGAGAAGGCGATATTTACCCCGGAACGGGGGATAGTTCATTTTTATTACACCCCCAGGCCTACCAAGGAACTACGAAGAAAACAAAATTGAAAAGGTAGTTTTCAAACGGCTGAAATTGTTTTATAAAGACTGTGTTCATCATTACATGTTTCTATTCTATTTTATTATTATTATTATAGAGGTATTCTATTAATTTGTATGACATTTTGGCAACAGGCTAGTGCTGAACATCAGCGCTGCGGCTCGAGCAATCGCGCTCGCGACACGGCGTTTTAGCTGAACACTGGCCTTTTTGCACTGTGTACATTGTTGTTTTATTTTTAACTATTTTTTTCTTGTTCTTTTTTTGTAATGGTGCCAATAAACTGTATTACTTTCTTCTTCTTTCTTTCTATGTGATATCTGAGTACTGTTGAGTATGAAATCTACAGTAAGGTTTTGGTTTTCATAATTTTTATAATGGTTTGTTTACGGAATAAGCCAGTAAATGAGCAGACGGATCACCTAATGGTAAGCAATCGGCACCGCCCATGGACATCCGAAGCACCAGAGGTGTTACAAGTGCGTTACCGGCCTTTTGGAGATTAGGAATTAAAGGATTGTTAAAGGATTGAGGATTGTACACAAAATTGTACCTCAATCGGTAGCCAGAAAGTGCATCTTTAATTTGCAAGATTTGATTACATATCGACATAAATATCGGTACTAAATAAACAGAAACTTGTAAAAATACTATTGGATTTAGTGTCAAGTTGTGCAGTCTCATGCTGTATCTCAATGGAACCAAAAACGTGATTAACAAAAGGTGAGGATACTAAAAATACACCTATTTTAAATCCCACACTCCCAATCGATTTCGCAAGATTTGGACATCGTGGGTACAATAACCTTAATGTTTATTATCTATGTATTAGGGACAAGCAGTATCATGGTGCAATAGTAAAGTGATATAATGTTTAATTGATATTGTAATAATATTACCAACATTTTAGAACAAACATAATAAGAAAACAATTTAAAACCCCTTCCAGTTAAACATTGTATACAACTTAGATAGGTAGTTTCTATCTGTGTGAAGATTAGCACATGATGAGGTTCCTCTGATATGTATCATTCAGTTCAGGGAACGGAGGCTCGTACAAATCCCTCAGACGTATCAATTTCACAGCTGACGTAACGAGTGATTAGGTGATAGATATATTCCCATTATTACACATACTGCCTTTCATAGGAAAGAATGCGTTTCATAGAATCCTTGTGAATAACGAACGAACGAATATGCATAGAAAGTAATAGAATAGAATATACTTTAATAATATTTTATTAATAGTACACGACATTATTTTACACAAACAAAGAAGTCTTTTGATGCCTTAAGATAACATTTTTTTTATAATAATATTACTTAATATTACTTTTCTCCTTGATAATGGCTAAGTCACAGCCGAAACAGCTAGTTATTTACTATCAGTTTTTTATGTTAGAGGCTTAAAAGGGCTCCGTTTTAACAACACAACCTGAGAATTTTGTACGTTAACTATACATCCATTAATTTTTATTGATATAAATTAAAAAATAAATTGTTTAACATCCGGCAATTGTAGCTTCGTATTTATTGCGGTTAATCTGAGATTCTAACGAGTAGGTCTATAAATTAATTATTTTTTTAGATACGTAGATCCACGGCCATGGCACAAAGTTTAGTTTAAAAAAAAACAAATTAATGAATTAAATACTTTTGAGTAATACTATATTACAGGCATTTATTTGACATGAGTAGTTCAAAAATGCAATTTTGGATAATATTAGTTAATATTCCAAACAGTTCATTAAATTCAATGTAGCAGTTTAGCCATAACAACATTTAAAAAAAATATTTTTTGTTTACTGATAACTTTTACTTTATTACAAGAATTTAAACTAGATAAATATATATTCAACTTAAATCATAAATAACTAAAAACTAAAACATTTACACCTTATAAAAGTAATAATAATAAAAATGCTATCTTAAGGTTAAAAAATTGTGTGTCGTGGTGGCCCGGAGGTTTAAGACGCCCACTTCTCATGCATGAGGGTGCGGGTTCGAAACCTTCCAACGGCAAGTACCAATGTGACTTTTTCCGAGTTATATGTACTTTCTAAGATTATTTAGACACCACTGACAAACGGTGAAGGAAAAACATCGTGAGGAAACCTGGACTTATAATTTCTAATTATAAGTTTGAAATCGCCAACCCGCATTGAGCAAGCGTGGTGATTAATGCTCTAACCTTCTCCGTGTGAGAAGAGGCTTTGCTCAGCAGTGGGCATTTATAGGCTGTTGATGATGAAGGTTAAAAAAATCCACAGTAACAAGGTGTGTTTTAGTTTTAAACTAGATGTGTGCAGGCTGTATGTACCTACTATTTAACTGTATAGTACAGGTTAAACCTGTAAAGTGTAAATTCTATATTACACACATGTAGAGGTAGATTGTCATATTACTATTTTGGAAACATGAAATTCTCGATAGTACTCGACCCCGAAATCAATTTTGAAACTTATTCAGCAGCCGCAATTGGGACCAATACCTACCAATGAGGCATTCTATATGTTAGGTACTACGACCTGTGTTTTACTATATTCATTTCCCCACCAAGAGATCGTAATTCAAGTCACTTTACTATCACAAAATACCATTTTGTACCTAAGTCTAAGAAATAATTAAATTCAGTACTATTTATTGCAAAGTAATTTTAATAATACATTACGTGTCGAGTGGGCACGTAGACAAGAATTGTAATTTATATGCTAATTAGATATTTTGTTCAAAAAACTATATGACTGTTAGAATTCTCTGGAATAGTACTGGTAAAATTATTCGATCGATAGTCTTTATTTGGTTAGAGATAAGGGTTATTATTGTAGTTGCTTTGTTTGTTATTGGAACATTTGGGTCACACATCTGGTGTTGCAGATGGCTAAAGAATAAGGCAACTGCTTTCCAACGGGGGCAATTTCGAACTTAAGCAAAAAGATCCAAATTTCAAACCCTACAACAGTTTTTGCAATATTATCTAAGGGTGCGCGACATCACCGCGACCGCGCACGCTGTTCATGAGGAAGAACTCCTCTGTGGTTCGAAACTAGTAGAGCTTTTCTCAATATATTCAGGCGATTTTTAGTTAATATTATCTAAGGATACTCGCTATTGGCATTATCAGATTTGTTACCCAAAAATGATAATATTTCTGCTTGCTGTAAGTAATGGTTTTACGCCAATATTATAAAAATATTTTACTTAAATTAGCAGCATATGAGATAGAAGTTGTTCAATACTTTCGAACGGATATTTTACGAAGCATAATGGACGTAATGTTTTTTGTGACGTCACAGTGCAGCAGCTGTGCAATTGTTCATGTTATCTTAGCCTGGTAACATTTTGCAAGCATTTTAAATTAATTCACAAAGTAAAAATAGATTTTTGTTCTGATAACGTCTTTGTTATGAGAGCTTCATTGATTTTGTTTGCAATAGCACTTACGTTCATATTTATTTACAAAAATTTTTGATATTAAAATTGAGAAGAGTGACAAGTCTATCTAATACTCAACCGTCACTCACTTTAGTAGTGCTTAAATATAGTTCTGTCCCTATAAATTCTTTGTAAAATGACAGAGATGGCACGATATTAACGTAAAACTTAATTTGAGTACCCTTTCAGTATTCGGGCGTAAGCAGTTCTATTCAGGTTATTCAGGATACCAAAAGATATGTTAAATCAAAATTATAGGCATTGCGTCAGTAAAGATTTTATTAATTTATTTATTCGAAGGAGTACCTACTGCCACATCAAAATACACAATAGTAACAAAATAAAGGTCTAATGCATGCGACAATAATGGCGTACATAACATTGGCAATTCATAGTTTATTTTGTTGACAATTCAAGTTAAATGATATATGACCAGAATTTAGTAGAAGTAGAAGCAGGACTACTCCTGCTCTTTGTTTGATTCTTATTGACTAAAATCTACCCCGTTCGTAGGAACGGTAGAGAATCTGAAACTCCGAATCGCCTCACCATTGGCGAGAGAAGTTATCGGATGAAATAGCTTCACTTTTAAAGACGAAATAGCTTCACTTTTAATTTTTTTTGTTGACATTCAATAATGCCTTTCTGGTCTTATTGAAATAGAGGATTTTGACTCTGATTATTTATCCCCTTCAATAAAAAAGTTGACGCTTCTGATGAGGTAGTATCCATATGTACGTCTATGTCAATTAGAGGTATGATCCTTTAATCTCTAGTACAACCGACACACCTATTTTACAAAAGAAAATAAATGCTTATTTCTTTATCAGAACTCGTAAAAGGAGAATGCTATTTGCTTCCGATACGATGCAATCATAATCAAATACTCTAAAGTACTTTTGCTGATAAAAATCTACATTTGCGAGTCGACTGTAAAATAGTATGTCGGAGCCCAAATTACTAAAACGATTGTACTATAAAAAAAGAGGTTATATAAAATATGAACTAATTTATGTAATTTAAAATGGCGTACAATAAAAGATTTTAAACAATGGTTATATTGGTTTAAAGTAATACTTATTAAGATAGAATTTTTAATACCCTCACATAAAACTGGTTCAAATTCTTTGTACGACATTTTTGGTCTAGTGATTGTAATCTAGATTTCTGAAATTATATTCCATAAAGATTGACTTCCAAACAAAGTGTTAATCAGGTTTTTGTTCCGTATAGTTCAAGGGTGGGAGAGCCATGCTTCGGCATGAATGGGCCGGTTCGACCGGAGCGATACCACGGCCTAACAGAAGACCGACGTCAAGCAACGTTGTGTTGTGTTTCGTCATGTGAGTGAGGTTACCGGAGGCCCAATCACCTCTCCCCCCTCTTCCCAAACCCCTGAATCCCCAACAATCCTCAAATTCCTAATCCCAAAAGGCCGGTAATGCACTTGTAACGCCTCTGGTGTTCCAGGTGTCCATGGGCGACGCCGATTGCTTACCATCAGGTGATCCGTCTACTCGTTTACCGGCTAAAAGTTATAATTTTACCAACGCAGGCTTATCAAGAACGTATTGTTTAAGAGTGGTATTTCCAAGTGTTAGATGAATAAAACAAACACTAACAAAATTGTTTTTCTATATTCATTATATTGTTATATGTAGTAGATCGTTGTTTTGTCTCTACACCGCTCAAAGGTCGTTTGGTAGAAAATGCTTGACATTAAGTTGATGCAATCGCCTTAGCAGCATGTTATTTTTTCGTCCTTCAAACAAATGCATATATTTTAAAGATTTTTGTTAGTTTCTCAGTATTACATTGCTTTTTATAAAAACCTAGATCTTTCCACGACTACTCTTGCGTCATTCTTTAGTCTCCGATTGATTGTACTTTTTTTTCTACTTTACAAAGGAATTATAAGGAGGATGGTTGACACTTCAGGTGATCGAAGGGCTGGCTACTACCTTGGACAAAGGTTAAGCATTGCCATTCAACGTGGCAATGCTGCCAGTCTATTGGGCACCCTACCTTACGATAGCGGTGAGGAATTTTTTTTTGATGCCTTAAGGTAACATTTTTATTATTATTAATTTTTTTAAGGTAAATATTTTAGTTCATAATTATTTATGTTTTAAGAAGTATATATTTAGTAATAGTTAATATTAATTCTACCTTTTTTATTTTTGTTCTATGACAATATCAGGTATTTTTTGGCGTCCAATGCCTTAATTATACCTAAACAATAAACCATCAAATCAATCCAGTAGTTTAAGCGTTCTTTTGTATCACAGACTATTTTACAAATTTTATTTTATAACTGAAATACTGAAACTAAACTAAAATTTAAAAATAAACAAAAATCCCAAGTCGATTCTCAAATTGTAATATAAACTTTTTGACTGAAGTTTAATTTGTCCAAAGTTCAAAAAATAATAGGTATATGTACTTACATTTCAATTACTAGTACTATAGTGCTTATTAGTGCTCTAATCCAAAGCATATATAATTCTATAGACTTAATTTTTTTATTCCGATCAGCATAGGTTAGGTTTATTTAGGAAAAGAAACCGAAAGATATGAATTGTGTCCATTTCCTTACGAAACCGAAAGAATTTTATAGTATAGACCCTTTTACGGTATTGACAACTAAGGAATGTCTGTATGAAAAAATCAATTTGACAAAATATATGATGAAATATCATTCTGAAGGAGACTCCGGTTTTCCTGATATTTCATATCAGGATAAATACCGTATGACAATAGGCTCACCCCCTATTCAATGGGATTTGAAACATAAATAGTGAAAAGAAAACAACGAAAATAAAAACGATTAAAATTGGTAAAACAATTTCTTTTAGTCAGCGTCTCGGGAGTTTTGCATTTATATCCTGTACGGTAAAATGGGGTGAATAGGGATCGAGAGGTGAATAGAGACAGAAGAGGCATTCTCGATCCCGATTCACCCCATTTTATGGTATACATCATAACATAACATAACATCACGCCTTTTATCCCCGAAGGGGTAGGCAGAGGTGCACATTATGCCACTGTACAATGTAACACCCACTTTTCACTATTTATGTTATGAGTCCCATGTAATAGGGGGTGAGCACATTACCATATACCGGGCACAATTTCAGACTCCGAGCTACTACTGAGATTTTTTTTTAAACCCCATTAATACAGAAAATTATTAATGAAAAAAACTACGAGAATGCTTTGGTCACGCACGAAGATAAAACAGATAGTCTAGCAGAAGTAGTAGTAGTAGCAGAAGTAGTCTAGCAGAAGTCTAGTGGGTCTGCTGTTTTCACCCTTGCCAAAACAGATGGTGACAAAATATATCCTACTCCCTGCCATAACTACACGGCAAGCTCACATTATGACCATAGTCTACATTATATAAAAGCCTACATTATGATCTATTTAATTATCTACATCTACAAGAAGTATAAGTGTTTCCGACAGTTGTCTTAAGCACGGTAATATATGATATTATTACCGTGTCTAAAGCGCTTGATCTTACAAACAAGTTTGTTTATAACTATAGCGAACCCAAATTGCAGTAATGTATTTTAAAAATTTAATGTTATCGTGCATTAACAAATGGTTTAAAACTTTATTCAATGCAGCCTATGTTTGCATGCTATAGTTTTATTGTTATTTGTGATGTAGAGTGTTAAAAGGATAATGTATAGTATATTTATTTATTGCTTTTTTATATTTCCTTAATAAATGTTGGTCTGTTGTTCGTTTCAGATAACGTCAGAGAGACATATTCAAGAAGGATTTTCGATATCGTCTTTGATTGGTTAGGCACAGTCAAGGATCGAGTGAAATTACGTAATTTCCTATGGAGAACCTACAGTTTCCATTATTAAACTATAGGAATTAGTAGATTCACTTTTAGAATACAAATACTATGAGTATTTTGCGTAACCTTCATGTTCTTATCGAAAGCAAGAAATAGTGTCGATAAAAATTCTGCTATTATACAATTACCTACACTTGATTCCAAAATGTCTAAAAAAAATGTGTAGTGGAAAAATTTATTCAAATTAATGACTTGTACGTAGAATTTGGATGCAAAGACAAGGTTATATTATAATGCTAATTTAATAGTATCTACCTATACCAATTATTTTACTTATATTAAAACTATGATTGAAAGTATTCGATTGGAATTCATGAACGTTGTATAATTATTATTATACATAAGGTCGACATTTAAAAAAGGTTAATCAAGACCTAGTAACAAATTAGTGGTTCATTTTATGCAAGTAATGCTATATCTAAGTTGTATCTTACCGTTATATATATGTAATAACATATTCTAATGCACTTATACCATAAATATTGGCACACAGACTATGGAATACTAATTTTCTCGAAATTTTCCAGATGTGGTCCTACGTAGGCTGAACTATATAAGACTTACCCACAATTTTCGTTCAGTTTCTTCAATGTTTCATCTCAAGAATATAATCCAACCTCTAAAATTCATCAACACAGTCGTCGAGATAAATAATGTGTTTGTCTACAATTCATTCCAAGTGTGTGAATATGAGAATTCTAATTCCAAATTGTACTAAATGACCTTCCTAACGAAGGTAAAAACAATTTACTTTTTTTAAATACAAAACTTGTTTTATACTTTATTTATAGAAACGGCGTCAGATAGCAAGTATTATCGTTTTCAGACATTGAAAATTTAAATTCTTTTGTATGTAAATTTGCATAATCCGCGTCAAAACAAGCCACGTACGTTTGTACAGCTGAATCCAACAAAACAGCAAACAGGTAACCGAACATCGCATTCAATATTAATTTTAGAACATAAAATGAATATTTTACGATTAATCACTTTTAAAAAACCGGTCGAAACTTCATCCACACAAACACTGTTTATGGTATTTTCACTTCACTAAAAACTTCACTTGAAATCACAATGGTAGGTAGGCAATCCACAAATTCGAACACAGAATTAGTTTTGAAATTGGAGCGCGCGAAATACGTTAGCGATTTTCCCGCGTAAACAATATGGCGACGTGTACGCCCCCCACGACGGTGCAGAGCAGACTGGCTAAGTAAAGGTGACGCTTCACATGATCAGATCACGTCGTTGGGTATATATTTTCGCCACGAATGTAACCTTAACGCGACCGGTTTGAAAGCCCGTTAATATAATATCTGCCAAAAATAACACAGTATACAAGTTGTTTTCCATATTTTTGTGAAATAAGCGTTATTTTGCTGCGCTTATGAATGCGCTAATGTATGTACATTATGGTCGATGCAGAGTATAGCAAATGTACCTATTTATTTTGGTTTTCTTTCTCAGCGATCATCATTCTTTTTCGTGAATTTGTTATTGTGAAAATTTTCTAAAGGGAAAACAATTTTTCATAACGCACAATTGTGTTGAAAGAATTTAGAAGGGCTCGCAATATGAGAACAATTTTTATTATTTTATTTTCTTCTTACATACTGGTTTTTTGAATAGGTATTTTTCTTACAATGTTATTTTATTCAAATAAATGCTTACAATTGGAATTTTCAATTCGGGTTAGACTGTGTTTCGTTGCTTAAATATTTTCAGCTTTAAAAGTAATTATTCGTTTTCAGGGAAAGTAATGCTGACTTCAAAAGTTTCAATTAGTTTTTTATACATTCTATCTTGTATAGTCTCAAATTAAAATAATAGAAAGACGAAACGACTGCCTTGTTGATTGAGTTATTACAAGTGGCATTTCCAAGCAAGGAATTAAGTTCCTCAAGTTTGATTCCGAGATCATACCTATATGGTTACATACATAGTCAGAGAAAAGTTGTGGTACTCATCACTTGACCAACCTCAGATCATAAATTCCCCTATAGTTACATAATAATACTGAATAATTAAAATTCAGAGCTCAACTACCTCTCTATGACCCTCTTAACTAGACCTTTAGAACGATGTCATTAGCTTTTAAGGTATTAATTTTAGTGTTTTAGTTAGAGACCTTCATACATTATTGAAGATATGTTATTATGATTGTCTTACACGACAATCATTACAACAGATTGCATTACATTACGTTATCTATATCAATTTTAACGTTATGTAAAGTTTTTAAGACTGCCTCGTTGGCCGAGTGCGACTGCCGGGCAAGGGGTCTCGGGTTCAATTCCCTGGTCGGGCAAAGATTTACTGGGCTTTTTAAATATTCTCAGTAGTAGCACGGAGTCTGGAATTGCGCAGTTGCATAATAGGGTAGATGAACAATTTTTATTTTAATGTCCGTCTGGTAGATTCTTTTAAAACACACGTATTTTTTATTTTTAACAGAAACGAATACTTTCGATGATATATTGATTTGAATTGTCACGTGACGTCACTGCTATGTACATACATTTTATACGTAGAAATGACGTTTTAGCCCCCACTCCTAAACTTTTATTCGTTATATCTTAGTCTTCAATTCTTAATAATTTTATTATACAACAAAATAAAAAAATACGTGTCTAGTATTAATTTATTACCTAACTGACAGACTAATTAGATTTTTAATTTTCATACCCTGTTATCATCCCTATTGCGAGCAGTTATAGAATATCAGGTATCGTTTTTCATGTAACATTTCACTATTCTGGGGATAAACAGTCCAAATAGTAATCTTATTGTTTGTCAATCATGGATGAGACCTTATTTCCATGGCTATCGAAGCGTGTAATAGATTTTTAGGGGAAGGAAAAGATGTCTTATAGATAGTTTCCAATACAAACAATCTTCCGAACATTTCTTCCTCAATCTTTTTACGATTGTTTATGTTGTTGACAAATAATGTACTTATAATTTTTTTTCTCATAGTATATTTAGGAAAAGCTGATATATATTGAGCTGAAATAATTTTTTTTAATTTAGTATGTCTCACGAAAGTTATAGTATACGTATCCTTTTATCTATCTTTATCTTTACATATAATACCGCCTGTACTGTACAACGGTGCGATCATACCATTCAGCAGCGACGTGAGGAATCTTGGCTTGTATGTTGACAGTAACTTAAACTGGCGTGCTCATGTCACTAGCATATGCCAACGGGTCACCGGGACGCTGCGGGCGCTGTATCGTTTGAGGAACTGTCTTCCGTCCTCTGCTAAGATAATGCTTGTCCAGTCCTTGATTTTCCCCATTATTAATTATGGTGATGTGTGTTTTTTCGACCTGAATGCAGATTAATCCTTCTCCTTAACAAACTTGACCGCCTTTTGAATAACTGCATTAGATTCATCTTCAACCTGCGCAAATACGACCATGTCTCTGCATTTCGATTGCAACTAAAGTGGTTATAAGCCCATACGTCCGCGCAGGGAACAACGGGCGCTAACCACTTTATTCTCCCTTCTTAATTCTCCCAATTCTCCTACTTATCTTTCCTCCTATTTCCAGTATGTGAGCGCTAACCATAGCAAATACCTCCGTTCTTCTAATAATCTTCTGTTACAATGTCCCACACATCGAACCGACTTCCTTCACTCATCTTTTTTCGTCCAATCCATCTTGCTGTGGAATGCGATGCCGACGGATATCAGGACGGCAACCAGTCGTCTGTCCTTCAAATTTAAGGTTCGTGAGTATCTACAGAAGAGGCTAGCAGACTCAACACACACTTAGGTCTTGTACGTATTTATGTATATATATGTGTATAATTATGTATGTATATATGTTATATAGTTGTCGTGGTGGCCCGGAGGTTTAAGACGCCCACTTCTCATGCATGAGGGTGCGGGTTCGAAACCTACCAACGGCAAGTACCAATGTGACTTTTTCCGAGTTATACGTACTTTCTAAGATTATTTAGACACCACTGACAAACGGTGAAGGAAAAACATCGTGAGGAAACCTGAACTTATAATTTCTAATTATAAGTTTAAAATCGCCGACCCGCATTGAGCAAGCGTGGTGATTAATGCTCTAACCTTCCCCTTGTGAGAAGAGGCTTTGCTCAGCAGTGGGCATTTATAGGCTGTTGATGATGATGATGATATGTTATATTATGTTATGTATTTTCCTTCGTATATTTAGGTATATATATGTCCCATACTTATTTGTCTACTGTTCGTTTTGCATTACGTATATATTTTAATACTTCTTCATTATATTTAATTAGTACCTATATATTGTGTGATATGTAGAATTATATATGATGTTAATTTTAATGTTAATGTTAATTATTGTGTTATTGTAATAAGTGTTAAACTTTTACACCTACTATTGTGTCTCTCTGCATCACCCTAAGGTTGACTGTTAGAGAATGCCACTAGGCATTAAGTCCGCCATTGTATACAAGAAGTGAAAAATAAATAAATAAATAATAAAATCGTAGAAAAGTGAAAACTGTATATTGCATAATATTTTTTATAAGGAACGCTCGAGGAGTCATCTACAATCGATATCGAAGCCAAAAATATGGTTACTAGAATTTTTGTCTGTTTGTCTGTATGTATGTCCAGGGTTAAACTCGAAAAGTACTGTATAGATTTACTTTAAATTTTGCATGAATATTACTAACAGGTCGGTTCAACATATAGGCTACGTATTATCACGCTATTATCTACGGCGGAGGAACTGTGAATCACTATTCCACACGGACGAAGTCGCGGGCACAGCTAGGCTTAATTATTATGTTTTTCGGTTAACTCACGTAATTACTCGCGGAGTGCTGCTTATGAAGTTGAGCTTCTAGCATAGCTTGAAACTAATCGAGTTCCTCGTCAAATTATTACGTGAGTAAGCCGAAAAATACATATATTTGTCACTTTTTAGAAGTCTCATTACAAAAGGAGGCGAAGCAAATATCACACACACACATCCGAATTTAATCCTAGAATTGACAATATCAAAATTCTAAATATATGAAAACTGAAAAAATCTTAGCTTTTTTCATGTATCAAATTAAAAACCCCTAGTCTTAATTGTCATCGCTTGACCAACGACCAACGTCTGTAATAATAACTCACGCGAAAGGTGGTTTTTAAATGTGACCAAAATAAGAACTGGTATCTCAACTTATTAACTTGTCTGTTACGAATGATACTACTTTCTGCAATCATTAATGACGTGGATCAGACTGGATTTTTTACAACCTTCACCAGGCTATTTTTGGACTTATTTTTTGTTTTATAATAATCTTCCTCTGGTTTTATTTGCTTGCTTTATTGTTTTAAATGCCACCTAAATATGGAGTGTACCTATATCCAAATTGGAGTCTGTCTTTATTAAGATTAAATTCTTTGATTTGATCGAAACTAAAACATCATTATCGATAGTTAATCCTGTGACTCATAACATAATGCCTTCGAATTACGGTATGGATAGGCAGATGTGCACATTCATGAATGTGAACCCCGCTGAATGAACCTATTAGCATCATCTATACTATGATAATAAAATAGTAGGAAAGTAAGAATTGTACATCGAATATTTTTTTTTAAGAATAGGTACTTTGGGCTTGATCTACAGTCAATACTGAAACCAATAAAAATATGGTTTTTAGAATTTTTGTCTGTCTGTATATATATATATATATATATATATATATATATATATATATATATATCAGGAATGAACTCAAAAAGTGCTGCATGGATTTACTTCAAATATGCATGAATAGTACTAACAGGTCGGGTCAACACATAGGCCACTTATTATCAATAACGGGGGAGGAGCTGTGAATCACTACTCCACGCGGATGAAGTCGCGGGCCCAGTTAGTAGGTGCATATGAGTAGCTATGGAGAATGAGAAAAACTGATATCATTACTTTTATTATATGTAATTAATGCATGAAAAAGATGACACTAATAACAATGGTCGTGGTGGCCCGGAGGTATTAGACGCTTATTATGAAGGCAAACAACGTAAGGAAATATGGGCTTTTAATGTCTAATTACAAGCGTGGTGATTAATGCTCAAACCTTCTCCGTGTGAGAACAGGCTTTGCTCAGCAGTCGGCATTTATAAGCTGTTAATGATGATGATGATGATGTTAAATAACTATAAGATTTATTGCCAAGCAATAAGGTACACTGCCTCGTTGGCCGAGTGGTCGCAAGTGCGACTGCTAGGCAAAGGGTCTCGGGTTCGATTCCCGGGTCGGGCAAAGAATTTCTGGGATTAAAAAAAATCTAAGTAATAGTACGGAGTCTGGAAATGTGCCCGGTATATGGCAATAGGCTCATCCCCTATTACATGGGACTCATAACATTAATAGTGAAAAGTGGGAGTTAGACCAGTTTGCACCTCTGCGTACCCCTTCGGGGATAAACGGCGTGATATTATGTTATGCAATAAGGCACACAATATAACAATCCAATTTCACTATCTGTTTTTGATGTAAAGTGCCCTAACATCTGTGTACTGTCTTCGACGTCGGATTTCCGCTCCGGAACAACTGTTTGCACTAAAGTCTGGATGTTTGTTCCTTTAATGGTACCTAAGAGGAACATCTTCAGAGGAAGACAGGACTTGCTAATATTTACGATGGATAGCACAGTTAATTGACTGTCTTGGGGCAATTTTTGCTTCATATGGATCGTTACAAAGAGATATTGAATATTGTTATACCTATATTTCAAAGAATGGTACACTATTTTTCAATGGGCTGGAAGTATAGTAAGTTGCTCAGGATATTTTTCTGTAATCCAAGCTCATGGTTTTGTAACAAATCAGTTTAAATATAAAACATCTCAATACAAATAATCCTAGAAATACTAGCATAGAAAATGTTATCAATGTATAATTGGGTCTCCACAAACTCTTCCCACGTTCCTGTTGCCGTCGTGAGAAGTATATAATCGTTTATTTTTATCACAAACATAAACACTATGATAGACCCATGTGCCTGTTACATAATATTCTTCAATCATAACAAACACGTAGATTGCAAACCATATTCTTTTATAATTACGGATGTTAGTTATTTAAGGTCGCGCAGCGAGCTATGGAGAGGGCTATGCTCAGAGTCTCTTTGAAGGATCGAATCCAAAACGAAGTGATCCGAAAGAGAACCAAAGTTATTGACATAATCCTAAGGATCAGTAAGCTGAAGTGGCAATGGGCCGGTCACATGTCGAAGAATCGATAACCGTTGGGGTAAACGTGTTCTAGAGTGGAAACCGCGTCTAGGCAAACACAGTGTAGGGTGCCCTCCAGGTAGGTGGAGTGACGACATCCGCAAGGTGGCTGGCAGTGGTCGAATGAGAAGAACTGCAGACCGAGCTCAGTGGCGTGCCATTGGAGAGGCTTATGTCCAGCAGTGAACGAATACAGGCTGATGATGATGATGATGTTGTTAGTTACTCTTCTATGCAAAAACTACTATGTAAAAGTATTTGAATAAAATTTGATACAGAGATACATTAGACATATGGAGTACATTTTATTCCAGTAATACAAACGAAAACGCTGGTAGAAGCTAGTCTTACACATGCTCCAATCAGAACAGCTCCGTGAATCGTAGATTTTTTTTTTATATCACATTCATTTTGATGGAGTATCACCGAACGAGGGTGGAATGGAAGTGTAACACAAGCGTGTGTACTAAAATATAACGACAATGTGTCGAAAATTCCAAGGAAAATGCTTATGGGAACATGTGGTGGGAAGGTGCGTGTTATATCTATGTCGTATTATGTATAGGTATGTGATAAGAAAGTGTTTCGTAAAGGGTTTATACTTTTTGGGGTTTTGTGCCCAGTATTTTATAATAGGTCTTAGGATCGGTTAAATTAAATCTTCATCGAATGAAAACTAGAGGACTCGCACCCGAATATTGAAAAGCTACTCAATTTTAAATTGTAGATACTTAAATATGGTGCCGTCTCTGTCGTTTTACAAAGAATTGGTAGTGACAGAACTATATTTAAGCGCGACTTAAAATTGAGTAGCGTTTCAGTATTCCGGCATTAGTTGTGAATCAGTTGAGCAAAGTATTATTCTAGTTTTCGGGTTTTCGAAAAAACACTATGTCTCCTGAAACATATTTTATTACTAGTTTCTGCCAGCGGCTTCGCCCGCGATCCCAGGGGTAAAATGCCTATGTATCACTTCAGACCATAATCTATCTCTGTTCCGAATTTCATCCCTTCAGTCGTTTTAATATGACTGAGTAACAAACATACACATAAACTCACATATTTTCATTTATAATATCGAGTCAAGCTAATTTCAACCATTTCAGATACAGCGTAAAGTCTATGAATGAGTATTGTAAACGTTAGAGTAGACAAATACAATCAGAAATCACCGAATTGCTAAGCTATCGGAAGTTTCACGTGTTATTGTGAGTCAACCATAAAAGATAGACATATGCTGTCGAGGAATATTTTTTATATAATTTTAAGGAGAATATTTCCGTCATACATGATTTCTATGCAGCTTTAACCTATAAGCCTGCACACGCGACGGAAGCTTAAAAAATGGAGTAACTTCTCCCGTTTTCCCAATATTTCCCTTCACTGCTGTGCTCCTATTGATCGTAGCGTAATGAAAAGTATACTATAACCTGCCCAAGAGTATGAAGAATAATTGTGCCAAATTTCGTTAAAATCCATCGAGTAGTTTTTGTTTCCATAACGAACATACAGACAGACAGACAAAAATTTTACTGATTGCATTTTTGGCATCAGTAGCGATCCCTAACCACCCTTTGACAGTTATTTTTTAAATATATTTTATGTACAGAATTGACCTCTCTACAGATTTATTATAAGTATATATTATAATATAACAAAATAAACTGCCTCGTTGGCCGAGTGGTCGCAATTAAAATTGCCGGACAAGGGGTCTCAAGTTCGATTCCCGGTTAAGGCAAAGTACTGGGCTTTTTCAAAAAAATTCAGTAGTAGCACGGAGTCTGGAATTGTGCCCCGTAGTACATGGGACTCATAACATAAATAGGGAAAAGTGAGTGTTACATTGTACAGTGGCATTAAGTGCCGTAATGTACTAATGCCTACACCTTCGGAGATAAAAGGCGTGATGTTATGTTATAAAAAAATAAACTCAAAAAAATATACCGTCCTCTAAAAATTCAATGAGGTTCCCTTACGAAAAATGTTAGTATGTACCTACTACATATTATGGGCACTGTAACGACAAATAAAAATAACATAACGTTAATAAAAAGGAAAGGTGGGCTCCTAAAGGAATGGTGAAAGGGGTCCTTTTACATGCCGGTCCGATTTACACTCGACTGATTTTTGTATGTAAGCTGACACTTTGAGTTGGTCGCCTTAATTTTATTTCAGGAAACAGGGTCTTTGAAGCCACTTTCCTATTACTACTATAGATATTGTAGTTGTTGCGTTTAGTCAATTGGGTAGTTTCCAGGGTATCAAAATTAAAAATCTAATTAGTCCGTCAGTTAGATACTGAAAAAATGTTAGACACGTATTTTTTATTTTCTCGTATTAAGTTGCAATACTTATATAAAATGGCGCTAAGTTTAGGAATGGGACCTGGCAGTCACACTTGCGACCACTCGGACAATAAGGCAGTCATATAAGTTTACAACATAATGTTACTAAACATTTATAATAGGGCTGTTTCCTTAATTTTAAATCAATGTGCGTCTGGTAGATTAAGTTAAAAAATTACACACGTATCGTTTTTTTCTTGCAAAATTAAATACTTTCGATGATATATTGATTTGAAATATCGTGTGACGTCACGATAATAATAAATTGGATATGGTGCGATGAGTTGGTGACCTTCTTAACTTAAATCTGCTTTATCTAAATATTGTTACCTTATACTATGACAACAGAAAAAACACGTGTCTAATAAATATTATTGAAGAAATTTTCATCATCCAACTGACGAACTAATTCAATTTTTAATTTTCATACCGCGTCAACTACTGTAGTACTAACTACCTCACCTGAGACAGCTTGGAAAGCAGTTACATTATCTTTCAATTTTCAGTCAATTTTCTTCAGCTTGCCTTTATAAACTAGGTAGCATGGTCGTCTATGGTAGCGGAAATTATTTATATTTAGTGTTCAAGAACACTAGGATAGTTCTATCATAAACTATTACTATGTCTTGTTATCAAGATTTATGTTAATTTTATGAATAATAAACGTAACACTAACTATTGTATAAAAATCATTACAAGAAGGTCATTCATCATGTTGTGTAGGCCATTGAACCCACAGAAATTGTTCTTCAAGTTTTATTCGTAAATAAGTACTAAAATTCAAGTGTGGGAGAGCCATGCCTCGACACAAATGGGCCGGCTCAAGTAGAGTGATACCACGGCCTTAGAGAAAACCGACGTAAATCAATGCTTGCTTTGTGTTTCATGGTGTAAGTGTGGTTATCGGTAACCTACCTACCGGCCTAATTACCGGCCCACCTTCTCCAACCACCCTAATCCATGAATCTTCAATAATCCATAATTTAATAATCTCCAAAACGCTGGTAACGCAGTTGTAACGCCTCTTGTGTTCCAGGTCTCCATGGGCCACGCCGATTGCTTACCATTAGGTGATCCGTCTGGCTTATCCCATAACAAACAATAAATACATACCACAAACATACATAGAGAAAGCAATGAAAATAAAATGAATAAAGTATACCAATATAATAGCAATTTAAGTTCACATAGTTACAGGACTTTATCGGAGCCCCAGGCAAATCAGCTTTAATTTATTACGAAAAAATACTCAAACGACAAATACAGAACTAATTTCCTTAAGATTACTTATTCAAAAGAATCTTAATCAAACATTCATTAATCAGACCCTTTTTCAACGTCGGGAACAGAAAAACCAAAGATTTATGCTCTCGTTGGCCTTTTATTATTCATCTAATTTAACTAGATTTAAATAAAATCTGACCCCTGCCTACAAAAAGTTAAGAAAAAATGTCCGAATCTCAAGTAACCGTGCCCTTACCTTTGAAAAGGCATCGTTATGCTAAAAAGGTCCCGGCCAGAAATAAAAATGCCTTCTTGAAAGCTATTTTTAAAACTTTTTTAGCCTTTTGACACATTACGTAAGTCGTGTAATGTGAAACCTTGAGGAGGGTAAACAGAGGAATAAAATATACGAAAAATTGGGTGGTGTTAGGAAATAGTTTGTTTGTTCCCAATTTCTAGTAAGTGGGTATCGAAGCTAGATCCGTGATCACAATCGTACTAGAAATAAAATTTAAAACGATAATAAACAAATACGACTGAAAAACCTCAAACCACTAGTTTTCTCTGCAATTTTCATCCCATAAGTATCATTTTCGCAAACACAATTCAAGAAAATTCAAAAGCGATTTCATACAAAGTCTTTACTCACACCCAAGCGATTATAGCTCCTGAAAACACGATCATGATCTTCAAAAGGCGGATGTCTTGAGCCATAACGATTCATAAAAGAAGTACGGACACATAAAATATATTATGACTGTCATAGTAAAGTATACGATGTGAAGAAACAGACATAAAAGAAATATATTTGAGTTACCAGTCAGTTACCTACGTGTGTCACATAGCGCCATTCGTATTAAGTGATCAAGGAGTTTGGACATTTTATTCGGTTTAGAGACTCCACATGTCGTGGTGACGGCGGTTAAGACGCCCACTTCTCATGCATGAGGGTGCGGGTTCGAAACCTACCAACGACAAGTACCAATGTGACTTTTTCCGAGTTATATGTACTTTCTAAGATTATTTAGACACCACTGACAAACGGTGAAGGAAAAACATCGTGAGGAAACCTGGACTTATAATTTCTAATTATAAGTTTGAAATCGCCAACCCGCATTGAGCAAGCCTGGTGATTAATGCTCTAACCTTCTCCGTGTGAGAAGAGGCTTTGCTCAGCAGTGGGCATTTATAGGCTGTTGATGAGAGACTCCATATATCAAAACTCCATGGTTAGCTCGGTGGTTCGGGGCGTCTGCTTTGCACGTTGCGGAGCAGTGTCTTAGGATAAGATAAAAAAAATTCATGTAACAAATGCGACAGTGTTCCTTCTTTTATATATTTGATGTGTCGACGTTTGACCACTATCTCACCTGGTGGAAAGCGATGATGCGATCTACGATGGAGCACGTCGTCCCATATGCAACCTATTAACTCGAGCCTCCACAAGCTCATCATCACTGATGAGCCTCTTGGGACGCCTCTCGATGTGCTGTAACGCATCTAGCCGAGCCGTTCCAAAGATGAGAACAGTACTCCATACAGGATCGAACCTGTGCTTGGTAAAAGTTTAGCAATTGTTTCGGCGTGAAGTACCGTTTCACCTTTCATAGGATACCCAAGTTCCTACCAGCCAGTTGCGCATTCGACTCTATATAGGAGCCAAAGTTGAGTGTGGGCGTCAGAAGCTCAAGATGATCAGTTATCGGAACGAACGGGAATTGGCTCCGTTTGGCGGAGAATGGACACACCCGGGTTTTGTTCTCTGCTTAACCTATCCAAAACCAACCAAACCAACCGCTTATGTCCTGAAACCAATGATGTCCTGAATAAATAAATTGTAATGTTAGACTCCAACTAGTGCTCTAGGTGCGAACCTCACATTAATTATACAGTACTCCCTAAAATAAATTCTCACTAATTAGTTGCTTTCTAAAGATAGGTGGTAGTGAAGGGAAAACTTTAGTTCAAGGTGACGCCGTAATATATTTTCAGGGACTACGGACGCCGAAATTTTGTAGACTAAATTTATCTACAATATAAAAATTGATCGCTAGTATTGTTATGCTGTCGCGGAGAACCAACGGGTAACCGGGGCTCCGGCTCGACGTGCAGGAGAAGGAACGGGGTGGTTTTCAGTCAGTAAGAGTCTGACACTCCCTCCCGCCTCACCTAGGCGGGAGCAGTCATTCGATGATTTTCCCCCCTTAAAAAAAAAGGATTGTTATGCTCAATTCTCGGGAACAGCTGAAGCGATTTTGTCTAATTCTTTTTTTGTTGGTTTATTGTTAGGAAAAGGTTCTTATGTCAGAAAAAAATAACAAAGATTTGCAGACTATTTTTTAAAGCAAAACAAAGTTCGCCAGGTCCTCTAATCTATTAACAAAATATCTCTATATGACATTGTTTTAAAGGATATCCCTGAAGACAATGACAGAACAACAACCTTCACCATAACATAAATCAGTCCTTTAGATACGAATTGAGACAAAGATATCGAAAATAGATAAGAAACAATGGTTTCCTTATCAAATCCTTCCTGACTTTGGCGAGAATAACATCCCACACATATGTTCATAATGTTCAATACAATAACAATAGGAAAACGGGATGTGCAATCTAGTTAGCAACGACCGCAGTTTCCAATAACCAATTCATGTCACTGGCAGGTTGGGATTATCGATATTATGTGTTCTTTCTACTTCTATTATTGACTGTTGTGATTTGATTATGGTTATGTCATTGTGGTCGCATACTTTATATTTGTTCGTTTTGTTTTTTAGGCAATGCGATCATTGTAAACAACTAATTTTTAACTTGAATTAAATATTCATAACCTTTCTTGTGAAGCCTATTTTTTGCTTAATGCGTTTTAGTAATTTGAATCTTATAATTTGAAATTTTAGTCCATATTAATATTACTTACAATGTTTTGCATCACTTAATTTATGTAAATCAACCTTCAAGCTGCATTTCTAAGCATAGAATCAGGACCTTACTGGAGAGCCAATAAGCCAAGACGATAAAGGAACTTTTGCTAGACAAATGCTATTATAATATTAACGATTTTCCTAATGATTACCTACTCACTGACTTATTGACATGTGACACCTTTAAATTCATCTTTTCTTGACATTATTTATTGACATTAATATTCATTTTAATGTTGTTGTGTTATAGATCGTGTTTGTGTAAGTTAATTTTGTAGGTAAATTAAATTACGAAATGCTTGTATGTATTTGTAGGTACATTATTTGCAACGGCAAAATGTGGAGAACGTTGCTATGATTATTAAACCTAAAAATTTATCTATTAGATACCTATAAAACCCCAAGGGGCGCAAGTATCTTAGATTTTTTTTTTATTTTTGTGCCGTTTGGGTTTGAGACGTTAGGTCCGTGGGGTCCGAGTGCCCATACTTTATTTCAAAGAGTATTTCAAAACGCCTGGTCGCCGTATCTCCTATGTCTCGGTCAAAGGCGCCATACAACGTGGCAATGCTGCCAGCCTTCTGGGTACTTTCCCCATTGACGTTGATGCGGACGAATTTTTAGATAGTTGTCGTAGTTAAAAAGATAGGTTCCATTGTTTTCTTTATTTTTTATATTAATTTTTCTATATCATTTTCTATATTAGTTTTAGTGTATTGTAAGTTAACATATTTTTTTTCTAATTTCTAAAAGTCACTAATGTATACAAAACACCCATAGTATTGCAACCGAAATAAATGATTTAATTTAAAAAAATACTAAACCTAGGCAGACCTAGCAGTCTGTCTTAATTTATTGATATACCCAGTAGCATTACTACTGCACGTGACGATTCCTTGTTACACATAAGACCTTTACCTTTGTGGTACTAATAGAACCGTACTTAACCCTTGGCCCACCAACCGCAAGCACAAGACATCGTTACATGGACCCATTGAAGGGTTAAAACCGTTTGTTTGTGACAAACATACTGTATGGAGTCCAATTTCGTAGTTATTTGCATATTTGTTTAAATTGTGGTTGTCGTGGATGATGTTTGTGTGTGGGGATGCCAGTGGATGAATTTGGGTTCTGGTGTTTATTTTTTTGTTTGTATTTTTTTTACATACACCGTGAAATCGTATTTCGTTTTCGTCCCGTGGCAAAGCAACTTGCTATAAGTAGTACTTTCGATGTATAAAATAAAAACAATAAAATATTAATGTGTTTGTTTTAGTTTAAAAAAAATTTTCATGGAAATACACACATGGAACACTAGGTATAAGGTACACACTATTCGCATCGAACGTACCACTCGACTAGAAATAGCTCTTAGAGAATTACATAGCGTGATGTTTTGATAATGTACTCTGAGTTGGTATGCGTTTTCAAAGTCAAAGGCGCGGTGGTTGGGCAATTGGCTTTGGTTCGATTCCCCCATGGAACAACTCTTTGTCTGATGCACAGATTGTTGTTCCAGGCTTGGGTGTCATGTGTGAACTTGTATGTTTGTATGTATCCTTTCAGCCATTTTGACGTCAAAGAATTACAAACAAACACACAAACTTTCGGATCCATAATATTGGTAGGATGTTTTATTCACTTTTATACATAATTTTCGACGTGAAACAACGTGTTTCGTCGTGTAAGTGAGGTTACCGGAGTCCCGATTCCGCACCCCCTATCTAATCTCCCCAATCCCTGAATCCCCAACAATCCTCAAATTAGTCATCCCCATAAGGCCGGTAACGCACTTGTAACGCTTCTGGTATTCCGGGTGTCCATAGGCGACGCCGATTGCCTACCATCATCCATCCATCTGCTCGTTTACCAACTTGTACCATAAAAAACACAGTTCAAAATAAAACTAACATTTGCCTTCATTTTACAAAAAAAATGTATATTTTACGGTGTCTATAAGCAGCGTATACCAGTGAAAATGTCACTAAAACATTCATTTTCAACCTTCGGTTGGATTAGTGTCATCCTGGGACCCTTTTACTTAAAGTTTAGACGCCACATGGAGCGTGTTATATGTGACAACTAACGAAAATACTAGCTAACACTAAGTGTCTCGTAAATTCTTACTTAACTCCACACTTGTGAGACAGTTTCAATGAATATGTGTTTTCTTTTTCAGTTTTAAGTTTTATACCTACTTTGTATTAAATGCAGTGTTTGTATTGTATTTACTTTTTGTTTATTACTAAGTTGATCGCATTTGAATATTAACGTTATTTGCGGCTAAAGAAATGTGAACTACCGAACATATTCTTGGAAAATCAATGAAATTGTATTCAATAAAAAAATATTGTAATAAGATAGTTTCTACATTTTATATTTAATAGTTATTCTGTTATACAAAACGATCTCATACAAATAAAAAAATTACAGAAAAGAGAATTTAAAAATAATTAAATAATTCCATTCTTTTATAAAATTACAAAATTAAAAAAGCGTGACTAACATATAACGCCTTTTATCCCCGAAAGGATAGGCAGGGGTGCACATCACGGCACTTAATACCACTGTACAACGCAACACCCACTTTTCACTATTTATGTTATGAGTCCCATGCAATAGAGGGTGAGCCTATTGCCATATACCAACTACAATTCCGACTGATAACTTTTTAAAAACCCAGTAATACTTTGTCCGACCTGAGAATCGAGAACCCTTGCCCAGCAGTCGTACTTACGACCACAAGACCAACGAAGCAATAACGCGTAACTTTATTCCTCAAAACCAATTTAAGTAAAAAAACATCGCCTATTATTTACTTGAAAGCACAGATACATAAATTTCTGTAATACAGAAACTTATCTTCACTGAAACTATTTCATTGTTAATTTGATTTTCTTGTAGATAGCGAGTTAATGTTTTTACGTCACAGCCTAGATTTATCAATAAAGGTGAAACTCCAAGCTCTTCTTCAGTAATTGGATTTTGTGTCCGCGACCTTTACTTGTTAGCTCAGCGCGCTACTTAAAAAGAAGTAATGTCTTATCAAGCGACGTTGGTGTTTTATTTTACGTTCAGTATCCTATTCTATTTAAAAATGAGGTGCAGATTATATTTTATGCTTTGAAATTGATTGAAATGCAAGTCTTAGAGCTTTGAACGAATTTCGATCTCTTTATGGGATATTTTTCAACAATTAATTAAATAATCACGAGTTACTTATTCACGTAAATAATAATCTACGTGTACCTACAGTCTACCTATGTAGGCTGCGCGATATCGCCGCCACCGCACACACTGCTCATGAAACTAGTAGAGCTTTTCTCTGTATATTTACTTGAATAACTCGTGATTTTTATTTATATAATAGGGTAGATGTCTAATTTCATTTTAATGCCCGTCTGGTAAATTACTTTAAAACATTAGACACGTATATTTTTATTTTCTTACAGAAACGAATACTTTCGACGATATATTAATTTCAAATGTCGCGTGACGTCACTTCTATAGTATGTACATTTTTTACGTAGAAATGACGTTTTAGCCCCCACTCCTAAACTTTGATTCGTTTTATCTAAGTATTGTTTTACTATACGACAAAATTATGGACTAATTAGATTTTTAATTTTCATACCCTGTCATCATCCCAATTGCAATTTCTTCACACCAAAATCTATTTTATATCGATATCCATAACATACACTTTACAATAGCAAGCATCTTTAATCAATCTGTGATCTTTATTTAGGTCCATTGTTAATGTATGTGTACCCAATCGACGTCGTATATAACACTCCAATTCTACGGCCATGTTTTAATGACGTAAAGGGCTCCTAAATAAATACATTAATTCTATCCAGAATATTTAAGGGACGACCTTTTACTTATTTTCATGATCATGTGAGAGAATTACTTTTTTATAAATGCCAAAATTTCAATTTGGAAAATCAGGATTGTGTCTTAAAATAAAAATGTTTGTTTAGTGGTCAGAAGGAATTGTACGTAATGCCTTTACGGAACAGAAATTAAAGTTCCCTAACGTTCAATTTCAATAACCTATCTATCTGTAGATTTGCTTACTAGAGATAGAATTTTGACATGAGCTCCATACAAAAGTGTAAAAATTCTATCTTAGTCAGCAAATCTACAGATAGATAGGTTATTATTGAAACTGGCTGTAAGATCAGAACAATAAGATTCTCCGACCAGGAGAGGCGATCGTGGCTGGCAAGCTTTCTACCCAACAGTTATTTGTTGGAATTTTCCATTCATGTTTATCGTATGTAAGCTTCACATGTGCGGTGTAGGATTTGTGTCGTTGTTTATTGATTGGCTCATCGATCGTCTATGCGCGTCCTTTGACTTATCTCATTTGTCATGTGTCATGTATCGCCATACCCTCTTCTCTTAGGTGCAGTAAACACTAACTAAGGCACTGCAAATTTTTATCACACGTGGGGCAACAGCACTATTTTATAAAGCTGAACCATTTAAAATGCGGTTTCTAATCTACCTACCAATTGTGGAAAACATGGCATATGCTCTTATGTAGGCGAGACTCACAGTCGCAAAATGGACTATTATGATAGTGAAGGTGATACGATTGAATAAAAAATTTAGGCGGATCTTCGGCACGAATAGGTCTGGTCGACCGGTCTCACAGAATACCGAGATATCGCTTGGGTTGCGTTTGGTGGTGTGTAATTCCCCAACAATCCTAAAATTCTTAATCCCCAAAAGTCCGGCAACGCACTTGTAACACCTCTGGTGTTCATGGGGGGCACCGATTGCTGACCATCAGGTGATCCGTCTGCTCGTTTGCCGGCTTATTTGATAAAAATAAATCCCTATAGTTCCTTATAGCACTTTGATAATTTGTAGAGATCAAAATAGTCGCTTCACGTCGTCGGCACAAATTAGGTTAGAACTCAATGCTGGATTCTATTAAGTTACAAGCTGGCAATGAGGAAGAAGGTCTTTGTCCTTTACTTAGATTTTAGCGGAAATTATATATTGTCTTGTTTTAGAATTGTTGACTGCCTCGTTGGCCGAGTGGTCGCAAGCGCGACTGCTGGGCAAGAGGGCTCGGGTTCGATTCCCGGGTCGGGCAAAGTAATACTGGGTTTAAAAAAAAAATCAGTAGTAGCACGGAGTCTGGAATTGTACCCAGTATATGGCAATAGGCTCACCCCCTATTACATGGGACTCATAACATAAGTAGTGAAAAGTGGGTGTTACATTGTACAGTGGCATAATGTGCACCTCTGCCTACCCCTTCGGGGATAAAAGGTGTGATGTTATGTTATGTTTTAGAATTGTCAATAAAATCTAACACAGGGCAATTCACATTCCCTTTTTAATTTAATATATTGCATTCTTATTGATGTTTAGATGATAGGTGGCAGTGGTCGTATGTCACATAAGTAGTTCTTAACTTTAGTATTAAACTTTGATATTCATTACTAGGTATACAATTATTATTGATACTGTTTTACCCACGGTGGCATTTGGCCTCAGCCATCTTGAATTTTTTTATCCGTTTTAATAAAATTGTAAAATTTTTGTTTTATTTTTACAACTGTTACTCCATGGTAATGAGTATCTTAGTTATGACCGCAACACTAGTATTCGAACTGCATGAGTAGGAACGGGGTGGTTTTTAGTCAGTAAGAGTCTGATACTTCCTCCCGCCTCACGTAGGCGGGAGCAGTCATTCGATGATTTTCCCCCCTTATAAAAAGTATTTCCTTCATAGAAAAACACACTTATGTTACAAAATATAACGCTGTTTTCACAATTTCTTCATTGGCTTTTTGTTTTTCAAGCATTATCCTCATACTACTTAAAGAACACAAGTGATACATAAGTATCTACTTCAAAATTCATTATTATAAGCATTAAAATGTGTTGCTATCCATAATAAAATTATTTTACCTGAAAATGAGTTTCTAATTCATTTAAACGATGGTTGCCATGTCAACATTTTCGGAGTAAAACGTAACATGATATTTGATTGTTCGAATTCTGAGAAAACATTTTACAAGTATTTACCTTAGATAAACAACACTGAAAAAGGTCAAGATATTAAAATTATATCTCGCTGTTTATTTAAATAAGGCATCGGTAGAGATTTTGTAATGGTAATCTTACTTTTCTACGACTGCATTATTTTCATTACGGTGTTGCGAACTTTACTCTCTATTCCCTAAAATAGTACACTTACTTCATCGTCAACATAGTTCACTCTTATAGCGGCACTGAAAAAGCCGAGTGTTCTAACTTCTACGATTTTTAGGCGATAGACCAAGTAAACGAGCATACGGTGATCCGTATGCTCGTTTACTTGGTCTATCAGGTGATCCTGACAGTAAGCGATCGTCGCCGCCCATAGACACTAACAACAGTCTAACTGTCTTACATCCCCACCATATAGATGGTTGGCAGGCCACAATTATAAATGGAAACTATCGTTTTTTTTCTACTCCTCTTATAATATCTTCTGATTCACTTCGTTGCGGAACCAAGACAGTTATTCATGTCCCTGGAACGCATCGTACTTCAGTGTTCCGGTGTTTTCATGGTTGTATCTACCGTAGATCCTGGCTTACAGGAGTTGCAGCGGTTTTGGGAGGTTGTGGCGGGCTTGTTCCAATTAAAAAAAAGGCCAGAACTGTGCGCTTCTAACGTGGCTTTCTGCCTCGTATAGCAAAACTGTGGAATGATCAGTCGTCGGCGGTATTTCCGAACCGATACAACCTTCAAGAAAAGAGCGTATTCCTTTTTAAAAGGCCGGCAACGCACCTGTGACTCCTCTGTTGTTGCGGATGTCCATGAGCGGCGCTGATCGCTTACTGATCCGTCTGCTCCTTTGCCTCTTATTCCATAAAATAAAAAGGAGATCAAAAAACGGTAGTTTTCACTTTCCTCTATGAACTTCTTAATCACCTTAGAATAAAACACAATACAAGTGTTGTTGTATGAGGCTGTGACATCACCCCGGTCAAGCCTGACCTGATGCATGACACTCTCACATTTTTACGTGTAGAACTACATATTCACCTTCAACGACATAGTGCCGTTTATTCTTCCAAAGAGTACTTACTCTTTCGGATAATAAGGCGTGAAGTTATATTACATAAGATCTAGAAACAACTATCAGTATCCAAATAATAGATAAGGGGAATCCATAACCATTTATTGACGCTCTAACATAACCACCAAAGTTTGGAACTTTAGGCCATATCGACATGTTCCCATTTAAAGCGTGGGTTGATATACGAAATATCTCAATATGTTTCTCGGATATCATGACTGCCTCGTTGGCCGAGTTGTCGCAAGTGCGACTGCCGGGCAAGGGGTCTCGGGTTCGATTCCCGGGTCGGGCAAAGTATTACTGGGTTTTTTAAAAATCTCAGTAGTAGCACGGAGTCTGGAAATGTGCCCGGTATATGGCAATAGGCTCACCCCCTATTACATGGGACTCATAACATAAATAGTGAAAAGTGGGTGTTACTTCTATGTGCACCTCTGCCTACCCCTTCGGGGATAAAAGGCGTGATGTTATGTATGTTATGTTTCTCGGATAGTAACATACTATTTGTAAACGTTTTTGGTGACTAAAATTACTGGTTTTATAACATCTTGCTTTTAATCACCGATAGAATAGATGAAGGTATATTTCCCCAATTATATAAGTGTTCAATAAATAATCTGTACCTCTTTAGTCATCTTTACTTATCAGGCACAAGATTTTCTTCTGACTAACTGATTTAGTGCATATTCTTAGCCATTTTTCATAATCAAAAACCCTTAATATTGAATTGAAACTGAAATCTCTTTTTTTGAAGGCGGAAAATCATCCAATGACTTCTCCCGCTCGGGTGAGGCGAGAGGGAGTGTCAGACTCTTACTGACTAAAATTCACCCCGTTCCTACGCCTGCACTTCGAGCCGGAGCTCCGGCAACCCATTAAGCCCTCCTCGGCTCCGTATCGCCCGGAATCAGCCCTATTGGGCCTAATCTGTGATAGTCTGATGGCTCCTTAAGGCGCGCGAAACGCGACGTGCCGTACTTTCGGGTCTGATTCTGGCCGGGCAGCGAGTCATCCGGGCTCGAAACCGAAATCTCTTAAGTAATTAAGCATGTATTTGTTTATTTCAACTGGTCAATTTCCAACCGGTCACCGGTGACCGCTCTCTCCTAACTCCATTATAGACCTTATTTCCGATGTTTAGAGACTATTTTTGTAGGTATGAACAAATTTCGGACATTTATATCAAGTAGTGATTTACGCACTATTGAAACGTCAAATGGAATTTTTAAAGAAGCTAGCTAACAATATTAACCTAAATTGTCCAACTACATGTTATTATGAACAGTAAAATTTCACGTCCCCATTCCGAACTGAACTTACATCAACAAAGTTCTCTAAGACAAAATGTCTTACAACCAATAAATCTTATCTGGCGTTTATCGTGGAAATTGCTGATCGAAATGTATAAAAGTCAAATGAAATGAACGAAGCCTCAATCCTGGCCTACGAGTTGTTTTCATAGAATGTCTCAGTTTTTTACTGGCTGGTATCCGGGACATTTGACGCACGCCCTACAGTTTACGACTGCTCTTCGCCGTTCATATTTCCCTGGTATTGTGTTCTAGGTTTTTTGTCTTTTATTGCGCCATTCCCATCAAACTCGACTGTATTAAGTTATAAATTCTTTTCATTCTTTATTTTTATTTTTAGTGCGGAATGTTTTCTTGAGGCCTTTGGTTTGTAATGAAAATTGTTGATATTGAAACTGTTTTGTTTTATTTCTTTGCGTTAATTGGCTAAAGTATTTGGAATGGATAAAGCTTGTATCCTGGAATTTAGAATAAAGGCTACCTTATACCCAATTAGTGAAATTACTAGCAAGTCTGGATAAGGGACTAATTTGCTATATACATGTACTAGATACCCACCCCGGCTTTGCATGAGTTCAATATTGATGTATTATACAACCTTCCTTAAGAATCACTCTATCTATTAAAAAAAACAACATCAAAATCCATTGCGTAGTTTTAAAGATCTAAGCATACATAGGGACAGACAGACGGCAGATAATGACTTTGTTTTATACTATACTAGCTTCTGCCCGCGACTTCGTACGCGCAATCCCGATATTTCCCGTTCCCGTTCTTGATTTTCGGTAAAAAGTAAAAAAAAAGAATTGAGTAAAAAGTATCCTATGTCCGTCTCCTGGTTCTAAGCTACCTCCCCACCAATTTTCATCCAAATCGATTTAGCCATTCTTGAGTTATAAATAGTGTAACTAACACGACTTTCTTTTATATATATAAGACTAGCTGTGCCCGCGACTTCGTTCGCGTGGAATAGTGACTATGAGCAGCGTTTTTTTAAATATATAGAGGTAAGATGAGGATTTGAGACAGCAATGAAATAATAGGATTCATCTATAACAATAGAGTTTTTATTTAAATAAAAATAATAATATTTTAATAAAAAAAATATAAACTAAGCAACCTCGGAATACAAACCTATAACAATAGAGAATCGATTGATTGATTGTCACTGCTTTAGCCCGTCGATCCTCACTTAAATTCTTTAAATTAAATAACTAAAATAACAATCCTATATTATCGAAATAAAATTAATTCTTTACAATATTTCAATTTGTAGCTAGAATATTTCAATTGACGTTTGTTTTATGACACGTGTGTCACCTTATCCAAAGACAATACAAAGCATGGAGGCTTTCAAATATATACTTATTTTTATTTTGGATCATAATCACAGTAATTTTGGGTAGCTAAAAAATCTATTTTACTGTAATGCTTCTCTATATACAATATTAGACGTATGGCCATCGGGGGTGAAAGCATACAGGCTGCTGGGATTGCTAACACGGGACAGAGCCACATACAATTGACCGTGCGAAAAACAGCTGATACTTAGATCTACACCCACAACTTTTAGAGTCTGACCTTGAGCTTTATTAATTGTCATGGCGAAACATAGGCTCACTGGAAACTGAATTCGTTTAAAACTAAACGGAAAGTTGTTTGGAATGAGAGGAATCCGAGGAATAAAAACACTATCACCTTTTCCGCACCCTGTTAAAATCTCTGCTTCTATCAGATTTCGTTGTAAATTTGTTACTTTTAATCTAGTACCGTTGCAAAGTTTTGGTGGGCTTAAATTTCTAAGGAGCATTATGGGTACGCCGATTTTTAATTTTATTTTGTGAGCTGGTAGTCCAGGAGCACTAAGAGATTCTAAAAATTCTACTGGGTAGCTGGTAGATTCTCCTTCTTCCATAACTCTGTTAATAGAGATATACTCTACATTATCCCCCGAAACTAAGCTCAAAATTTCAGCGTTTATTGCTGCTGCTTGGTCGTTTCGTGGAGTCAAAATTGCTCTTTCGCAAAGCCAGGTATTTTCGCAGGTTAGTATTTGCGTTGGGTTTCCATACACCTTTGAAATGAGGTCTCGTATTGATGAAACTTTGCTGCATAAGTTTTCATTGAGAACAACTTTTCCTTGTTCTTGTGGATACACACCGTTACCGATCTCCAGTAATAACTCTGAAAACTCTTGAGCATTTTGATTGCCTCCGATTTGCGCTCGCATATTTAAAGTCATATGCAAAGGGATAATGTAATGCCACAGATGAGAACTCTTTAGACAGGCTCTAACTTCATCAGCTCTTGTTCCGCGTGGTATTACAGGGAGAGTCTGACGAAAATCGCCACAAAAAAGTACAGTGATGCCACCCATAGGTTGGTTATTTTGTTTGATATCACGCAACGTTCTGTCTACTGCTTCAACTGCTTTTCTGTTTGCCATTGTGCACTCATCCCATATAATAAGGCTGCAATCACGAAGAACCTTAGCTTTATCGCTGTTTCTTGAAATATTACAAACAGGGTTTTCTGTGCGGTCTAAGTCGATGGGAATTTTGAACATTGTATGTGCAGTTTTCCCTCCTGGTAATAAAGTAGCTGCTATGCCCGATGAAGCGACAGCAAGCGCAATTTTACTTTGGCTTCGTACCTTCGCCAAAATCACTTTTGTAAGAAATGTCTTGCCCGTTCCACCGGGAGCATCTACAAACAGCATTTCCCCCAAAGCACTGTCTACGCTGCGACACACCCGGTCGAATATTGAACGCTGTTCTTCAGTTAGTCTCGATACATCAGTTTGTAAAATGTCTGCCAGATCTACTGGATCATAGTTAATTTCCATCGCGTAATCTCTATTAATACGTTCACCGTCAAATGATGGCTCGGGCATGCCATATTGAGAAATAGGATTACCACCAATTGATATAACTATATCTTGAATAGCCAACAAACAACGATTCAAGTAACTTTCACGTAATCTCTCACTAATTTGGTTGTCATCATTTAGTTGCGCGTGCCTGAAAAAGTCTTCAGCTAATTTGTTCTGATACTTATGCCATAATTGTGAAGCATCAGAAAGTGCACAGAACACCAGCATGACTGCAAACAAATGGCGCAATTGCTGTGGGCTTTCGCTAATAATTGCTTCAGACAAAGCATCATCCCAGTGTTGATCCCCATCCAGTAAGTGACGTGCCCGGCAAGCCGCTTGGTATGTAGGGTGTACGATATTATCAACCTTTCGGAGCTCGGCAAAGGCAGTAGGCCCTCGAACAACATGTAGAAGTAGGCGTAGGTAAAAGCATTCGGAGTTATTCGGATGCACCGTATAAACCCGACCAATAACGTGTTCTTTAAAAATACCCGGTTCACCTACTACTGCTGTTCCACGTCTTCTGCGGTTAAAAACACCCTGTTGTTTATTATAGGTATAATACGCTGGAACTTCGTTGTATAAGAGTGACTTAGCAAATGGGTCTGCTTCGCATAGATTAAAGAAAGCGAGCAGAGTGGTTCGTCTTGGGTTTTCTAAACGCTCTGTCACATTGTCAGGGTTAAAGTATATCCTTTGTCCACCTTCAAGATGAACGTCAAGATGGATAACGGGTGGATATCTTTCATGAATAGAAAAACTTAAAATACGCCAAACTGCCTCAGAGGAGCTAATATATCGACCCGACTGAAACCTCGTAACTTCATCGTTATCATTGTTAGTGAATCCCACAGTTGCTTGATCAGAGCCCTTGTTCACATATTTGCAAATATATTTTATGGATTCGACACTATTACATGCTTCGACATTAATGTGAGCTTGAAAGGTTCTTGATAATACCGGTGAATAAGGTACCACCCATCTATTATCTACATCTATTTCCTGACCATGTAACCTTATTTTAGCTGTGAACCCACCTTGTTGAGGTGATTTTCGCCGATATAGTGGATATCCGTTTTCTCCTGATATTGTTTGCTCTGAAAGTGCCCGAGGGAATCTTTTAGAGCAATGACCATCTTGCATACAGGGAGAATTCCTGTTTAATGTGCGGCATGGTCCGTGTATCATGTGAGTCTTTACAATATCAAATAATATGGGATCTTCGTTCTTGTCAGGAAATTCAGCACTTATAACAGTATCGATAGCATCAGGCCTAAGTTTTTCTTCTAACCACAGTAATATGTGGGCATGTGGCAAGCCCCTTTTCTGCCACTCAACGCTGTACATATAACAGAGAGATGGTCCGAAAACCTTTTCTTTTGTAATTAGGTCAACCATCAGCTTGAGTTTAAGGTGAAACACTCGGGCTATTATGTCATGTCTGTCATGAGATGCCTGACCGGCAAAAAGCTCTTGTAAAATTTCGCCCCACTTTGGATTAGTGGTGAAAGTTATGAAAAGATCAGGTCGACCGTACTTGCGGACATAGCAAAAGGCGTCTTGCGTTCGCTCGTGCATGTAACGTGGACCTCCTACAAAACTTGAAGGTAAGATAACTAATTGTCCCATATTCTCCACGTTGGTATCCTGCTGCATTGCGTCTCGCAGATGCACATAATCCTCGGCACGTAAACGTGTCTGGTTAGTGCGTATATAAATTAACCTCTCTGTTTCTATTTTTGCGTACATATCTACGATGAATTGACTGAACAATCCTCGAAATCGTTGTAAATAATTAAAACAATTTCGTCTTATTTGCATTTGATACGAATAAAACTGTAGGGCTGATAACTTTTTATTATAGTTTGTTATTCTAGTACTTGGATTAACTTGGTAGAGTCCGAAATTGTACCCATCCTCACCATGAACATATATTAAAGGATACTGCAGGGCATCATAAGCTCTATGTGTTTCGTAAATACGTTGTAAGCGATCATCATGCGTACGCAGCACGATGTCACGTCGGTCAGATTCCTGATCGACTAAGATTACTGCAACTTCGTCTGCAACGGGAGCATTGTACCTTCCACGATGTTCTCCGACAGGACGTCTATCTGCCTTAATTATAACTTTGTAATTGTTATTTTGGCCTTGTGGGATGGAATCTATTGCCGCTTTGAAACTTCTGACATACGGATTTACTTGATGTAACATATTCTGAAGTTGAGACATAAGATTGATGTTCAGTCCAGGAAAGTTATCATGTCGGATATGGGCCTGTTCATTGTAATTAGAGACGAAATAAATTTGAAGAAATTTTGGCTCATTCTGTGGAAGCAAAGATCCAATAAGGTGATAAACTTGGCCCTGAACCTTAAAAGTTGGCATGAATGGGCCCTCTGTTATTTGTTTGGCCCCAAAAGACGTCATTTGGAATGCACTGTTGTATGAACGGACATTGCCTAAAAAATGTTTCGATTGTGGATGCTCACCACTTAATAAAGCTTTAATAATATCAGGGGGCTCATGAAAATTTTCTATGCGCACTTTGCCACCTGAACAACATATGCCATTTGGCTCTTTGCGCCATTTTAAAGCATTACAAAACTGACAACATACCACCATATCTCCTATAACGGCAAAGTCCGAATAATCAATTCTGGGCGAATATAAATAACCTGAGTTCTCTTTGTTCAGCCATGGAAGGATTTCAATATCCACTTCACTTTCTGGGTTTTCTGTCGAACTCGATACCATTCTATTGAGCGTATGCGCAAGTCTATCAGCATTTAGCCGTAACTGGCGTTGGTCTGCAGTTTCTTCACGTCGTATTTCCCTTACTCGGTCTCTCTCAGCTAATAAATAGTTTTGCTGACTCTGACGGGATAGCTCATAGTTTTCTCTAGCTGTTTGTAATCTTTGTTGATGTTCATTTTCACTTTCGAGAAGTCTAGAATTATTGTGTCGCTCTCGATCAGCTATTGATCGAGATTCACGATCAAAACTACTTTCCAGCTCTCTAGAATGCGAAGTTCGTACTCTTTGAGAGTATAGGCGATTTTCCCTATCATTGAAAGTCTCAGATTCACGTGTGAGTGCATGAGCTTCACGATCGGCAGTGAGACGTGTTTCCCGCATTTCCTGTGTCTCCTGAGACCGGGCATTTGCTGTCCGAACTCTCTGAGAACTAAGGCGAATTTCCCTATCAGTAAAGGTCTCAGATTCACGCGATAGTGCATGAGCTTCACGATCAGCTGTAAGTCTTGCCTCACGATCTTCTTCAGATTCCTGTGATCGAACTAATCTCATCCTTTTAGCATTTCTGCTGCACTGAGAAAGGTTGGACCTTTTTCGTGGCATCCTTACAATTAACTCGTCGAGTACCGTATTTATAGACACAATTAAAGAACAATAGGTTGCTGTCACCGGTGACCGCTTGGTGTTTGACAGTTTAATAGTACCTACTTTACACAATATAAATATGTACTACCATAGACAATTCAATTATAAATACTTACAGATGATTATACAGTTTAAGTAATAAGTTTCAACGTGTAACCCTAACCTTTTCACTATCTAAAATAAAAGAGACGTGCAATAGATAAAGGTATGTATTTTAAACTTCTTCCTAACCTGAGCTAACTAACTATATAAACAAACAAAACTTCCCGATTTTTAGAAAGAAAAAATATTTAAACCAGCAAAGTAAAAATTTACTTGACCTAACTTACCTATACGTATTTACAGTTTAACTATAGCCGTTAAAAATAAAATTTTGTTTTAAGTAATTATATGTATAACTAAAATCATAATGCCATGGCTTAGCACCCTTAGCACACATAATCATCAAGAAAATCATGAATAAGCTTTTAATATTAATGTTTATGGTGGAAAATCTTAAACAGGATAAAAACCTTCTTTCAAAGATTTATTATACGACCAAGTTAAAAAGTTTAAGAATGTTGGCATTGTCATTTATTGACATTAATTTATAAAATAAAATAATGACAACTAAATTTATTCGTATTATATTAGTACAGTCAGAAATTTTAAATGTATAAGCATAGAATAGTGTTCGACGTGATTCTTTAATTTGACATAACTTTTTTATTTATGAACCGATTGACATGAAACAAACACTAAAGCATAACTGAAGCATACCACAATATATTCGTGAAAACCGCATACAACTCGGATCAGCCGTTTCTGAGATTAGCGTGAACAGACAAACAGACAAACAGACAAAAAAAAAGTTAATTACATTTTTGGGTTCGACATCGACATAACAATAACCCCTGCTATTTTTTTTATTTTTATTTTCAATGTACAGACAACACTTTTCTACAATTTTATTATATGTATAGATATAGTGATACTTCAGATAGAACGATGTAGAAATAAATAAATCGGCACTTTGGTCAAAATGCCCTTCATCCCAAACGTATTGGGTAAACTTAAACTTAGTTTTTGGCAGTTATAAACAACCTACGACTTCGTCTGCGTAGAATATGATTCCTGTTTTATCCCATCAGAGCATTTAATCGGGATAAAAAGTGTGTGTATGTCACCTAAGTCAACCCATACCCTGCTTATATACCAAATTTTATTAAAATCCGTTCAGTAGTTTCACCGTGATATTGGATGTAATTTTAAACATGTGAAAATATAAAAAAAGAATCATAGAAATCTCCCTTAAAATCTGGCATTTCCTAATTTTGGATTATCATGCACAACATAAACATAACATCACGCCTTTATATCCCCGAAGGGGTAGGCAGAGGTGCACATTTCGGCATTCAATGCCACTGCACAATGTAACACCCACTTTTCACTATTTATGTTATAAGTCCCATGTAAAATATGCACAACAATTTACACATACAATAAGTATTAAATTTACATTGAAGCAGTAAAGGTATATGTAGGTCTTGTTTATTAGTATGTATGATTACATCCAACTAGTTTAAAGTCAAGAGTTTCTCTAGAGCTCGATGCTAGTCGTGCAAACATGAAGTTGAATATTACCTACTTGTAAACATAGGACTTCAGTATTAAATGACATACAAATAAGTATTTTTTTTAAATAATGTTACCCCGCAATAGGGATTTTCTCCAGTGACATAATGTGTGAAACATACAAGTTCACAAACACATTACACCCAGACCTGGAACAACAATCTGTGGGCCATACAAAGAGTTGTTTCGTATGAGAATCGAACAAGCGATACGTAGCGCGACAGCCGGTTTCCCAGCCACCGCGCCTACTGTGCAGTCGAACATACATAATTACATAAATTCACGCCCTTGGCTCATAGGCGTAAGTAGAATTAAGTCTTTAATTAAATATAGTAGAAACAATAACATAATAGACGCGGTATTTGATTTTACTATCTTTATACACATGACTGCCTCGTTGGCCGAGTGGTCGCAAGTGCGACTGCCGGGCAAGGGGTCTCGGGTTCGATTCCCGGATCGGGCAACGTATTACTGGGTTTTTAAAAAATTCTCAGTAGTAGCACGGAGTCTGGAATCATGGCTGGTATAAGGCAATAGGCTCACCCTCTATTACATGGAACTTATATATTAAAGTCTTCAAATTATAATCTTAACACACATCAATCAGTAGATATAAATAGATAACCACAAAATCAACGACGAAAGTCTCTCAAAAGATAAGGATGTACGGCATTCAATCACAGACTTAATTAATTTACCCCAAAACGTTTCGACACCTCATATCATTAGGGAAATTGACATGATACCCTAAATTAGCGCCGTCGGGGTCCAAGAGGGGTCTTATAAAGTCGCTAATTAACAGTACGGGCAGAAAATCCCTTTTTACTTTTAAAATACCCTTTTCGGTAATAATATTACAACGTGACGAGATGATATAGTAGGTAAGGTAAACGGTTTTTTATTTATTTTGTTAAAACTGACCTTATTAGGTTGTTTGTTTTTGTGTTTAGATTTTACTTTGAACAGTTGAGGTGTTATAATGGGGATGATGACAGGGTATGAAAATTAAAAATATAATTAGTCCGTAAGTTAGGTAATGAAAAAATATTAGACACGTATTTTTTATTTTGTCGTATAATAAAACAATACTTAGATAAAACGAAAAACAAAGTTTAGGAGTGGGGGCTAAAACGTCATTTCTTAGTATAAAATGTACTGAGAAGTGACGTCACGCGACATTTCAAATCAATATATCTTCGAAACTATTCGTTTCTGTGAGAAAATAAAAAATACGTGTCTAATGTTTTTAAATAATCTACCAGACGGACATTAAAATAAAAATTAGTCGTCTACCCTATTTTGTTTTTTATTTGTGTTAGCTATTAGGTCTATTTGCTAGCCTGATAATAAAGTAAGGAAAATAAATGAACTGTATGAGAGGAGGTTCTCAGGGTTATTTATTAAGTCTTTGTGAGTTCGGATAATTATTATATTTCGTGGAAACAACACAATAAGTACAGGCACAAGGGTATAACTATGAATATAGTATGTACAGCAGTTAGTATTTAATAATACGGTATAGTCAAACTAGTCAAATTGAATACTTTTTTTTAAACTGTCAAAAACGACAAGTTTTTATGATTTTCTTACGAGATTGTGTATTGTGACGTCACATGTTTTGAGCGTCAAACAGACATTTATTTCTTAGAAATTTTCTAGATCTTCATAAAATCAATCAATGAAAGTGTGATTATTTTTTAATATTTTATTCTAGTGAACAGTCGAAATAATTTATTTTTGATTAAAAGTTCAGACCGGCGACGCGAGCGCCACGGTCTCGGTTGTTGCGAGAGAAAGAGAATCTAAGATATGTCTATCTCATTCAACATAATCTTAGTAGCTTACGACCTTAATACTTATAGTTAATTAGGGGCTGCTTCTTAAGTAGACTGTAATAGATACTGGATATAAATTGCTTCAAAATCTAACTATGCAAGAGTAACAAAAATAATAGTCTCTGTATCAGATTCCTTCTTTGTTTCCTTTAATTTCTTTCTTTTTTTAAGAACATTTCCCCACACTAGGATTTTCTCCTGTGTCGTGGGCTCGTTAATAAACATACAATTTCAAATACCCAGACCCGGAACAACAATCAGTGGATCACACAAACAGTTTTTCAGACGAGAATCAAACAGGCGACACGTTGCTCGCCAGCCGGTTGCCCAACTACCACGCCAACCGTGGAGTCGATCCTTTGAAGTTAGTAAGATCAAATCAACGCAAACATTTACTTTATCTAGCCACTTAACCTCTACCATTATAATTCCCTTTAATTTATTCATTAACATCTATTTACATCAAAGTGATTAATATTACCTAGTCATTAATATTTACTAGAACTTGAATAACGTTAACCTATATCTTTACCGTTGGAAAATACAGTCTAACGCCTAGGGGATTGGAGCTACAAATATTTGACATATTCAGCCCCAAATAATGGTTGTATAGCAAACATTGGGATATGCCAAAGTTGTAATTAAAGACAAACACACGAGGATATCAAGTCTTCACTTCTGTGTGTTGAATAAACACCTGAATGTGTGTCGCGAACGAAAATTTGAGTAATTCTCCAAAGATTTAGTAGAAAAGTGTGGATGAATCAAATGAGGAGCGCCTATTTTTCAGTAAACATAACGTTATAGCTTTTATTTCCATATCTATACTTTTTGTCAGTTATGGTAAGTACCACGTAATAGCTAATGAGTAGCGGTATTTTTTTGTTTAAGGGGGGAATATCATCGAATGACTTCTCCCGTGGGGGTGAGGCGGGCCGTGGGAGAGAGTATCAGGCTCTTACAGACTATGAACCTCCCCGTTCCAACTCCTGCACTTCGAGCCGGAGCCCCAGCAACCCGTACTTGTTTTCCTTTCACCACGCGAGTGTAGTCTCGAGTAGCAGCATGGAGTTTCTTGCTCGTTCTTCTCCATAGGAATCTACGCCTTGGAATAAGCAACTAGCTTCACTTATAAATTTTTGTTGTTTGACGTTCAAAAGTGCCATCCTGGTCTGGACTGGACTTTGACAGCTACAAATAATTATTTATACACATTATTTTTAATAGAAAACAATAAGAGAGTGGCCACTTTAGAGGTGGAACTGTACGGCAAAATTGCATAATATGATAGCTGGCAAAATGCAATTAAAAACTTATAATAATATTCAACAGGCTGGAAATTTTCATGAGCACTGTAAGTAGATATTGCAAATGGACATATTATCAGTACGGTTAGTTCAAAATTTCCCTGCAATAGCTCGGAATTTGATATATATTAATTATTTTAAAACATTACTCATGTATTTTTTATTTTTTTACGGTAACGAATACTTTCGACGATATATTGATGTGAAATGTCGCGTGACGTTACTTCTATGTACATTTTATACGTAGAAAAGACGTGTTAGCCCCCACTCCTAAACTTTGATTCGTTATATATAATTTATATCTATTTCAGTAATCACAAAATGCAAAGGAAATCTATTCCACGGCAGAAACTTTGGCAAAAGTAAAGTAATCATTGTTTGATAATTTGGGCAGAGCAATTTGCATACTTCAGAATAGTATTGTATGACATTATTGGCAATTTACAACGAAGGCATCTGGTAGAGTCTACCGTGTCCATTTACTTGCAACTACATTAGCAACTTTGTTCACTTCAGTATTCTGAAAATCTTGTTTTATACTTGCGTTGTTTTTTGTCGTAGTTGGGTTTTCGTTTTTTTACTTTTTATTATTAACTAGCTTTTACCCGCGGCTTCGTTCGCATCACAAAAGGATAAAAAGTAGCCTATGTGATATATACCAATACATACAGCGCCATCTATACCAATACTTTTGTTTTCCCTAGGGAATATCAATTTTTTCCGGGATAAAAGTACCCTATTATTTAATCCAGACTTCTAACTTTACGTCTGCAAAAATTCAAAGCAATCGGTTTAGTAGTTACGGCGTGAAAGCGGAACAAACAAACTCACTTTCCGATTTATAATATTAGTAAGGATGTGTAGACAGATTATATAATGTACGAGAACCGTGCAAGTTCTTCTGTAGTGGTCTTTTGAACTGATTTGACTAATTGAACTGCCTATAAATAGAATACGCATGTAACAAAAATTGTACCCTTATCTGAAAAGAAATAATCTTATCAGTCTATTATGTGTACATAAAAAACGGTCACGGTTCAATGTACAGCATCTAATGAAGCGTGGAATTACGAACGATCGGAGCTAACAAAAGAAAACCGGTAATGTATGACGAACATGACGAAGCTATTGATAAACAAATAGGGTTTTGGTGTTAAGCCAATTTTTCCTTTAGAAGTCGTCATAAGCCCTTGGGATCTTTAGTATGAGATACAAGGTTCAAAAAATTCTTGAAGAAATAAGTTGCGATGCGATAATAATATATTTTATAATTTAATTCCCACTTTCATTGGCTGTGTTATGAGTTACATAAAATGAGGGTGCTCCTATTGACATTACATTAATTCTAGACGAGGGATTACTCCGACTGCTTGCCTTGCGACTGTCGGGCAAAGGGTCTCGGATTCTATTCCCGAGTCGGGCACAGTACGACTGTTATCATAATAACTTACCATAACTTCATTTATCCCGGGAGTACATCGTAATGCCCACTTTTCATAATTACTTGTAATCATAATTACTCCGAGTAATTATTATTTTCCAAAAACCAAATGATCAATAATAATAAATACATTTTATCGGACCAGGGAATATTGATCACAAAGCAGTTCAAGAAACAATGACAGATTCGTTAAACCTTTACTTTTTAAATTCAAAATTATTTCCAATTTTTTACTGAAACGGACTTTGAGGGTTTAATTCCAAAGAGACGTTCCTTAATCAAAACTTAAATCAATTTTCTTTTCCTTTCTTTGACCGATGAAAATATAATAAAAAATGCCTCGTTGGGTTCTTGGTTCTACGGTATGGTAATAGGCTCACCCCCTATTACATGGGACTCATAACATAAATAGTGAAAAGTGGGTGGTTACATTGTATAGTGGCATTAAGTACTGTAATGTGCACCTCTACCTACCCCTTCAGAGATAAAAGGGGTTATGTCATGATATGTAATGTTATAAAACTTTGCTTTTCAAAAGTACTCGTAATGCCTTAGATAGACAGATAATCTTTATTGTACATCACTCCATCTCCTCAATCCCCGAATCCCCAACAATACTCAAACTCCTAATCCCCAGAAGTCCGGTAACGCACTTGTAACGTCTCTGATGTTTCGGTGCCCATGGGCGACGCCGTTTGGTTACCATCAGGTGCTCCATCTGCTCGTTTACCGGCTTATCCCATAAAAAAGAACTGTTTAAATTAAATTAGTACTAAACATTTTAAATATTTCTGTTGTACGCTGGACAGTCTTATTGCAATCAGCGATCTCTTCTAGGATTCCAAAAATAAGTTAATGATAATCGTTGTTCATGAAATTCGGGAAATGGTAAAAAAGTCAGCTGATTTCCGTTTTCATTCTCAGTACATGTGGAAAGACATAGCAATTGTTTTCATTGACTAAGCGACGCATCGCGCGTAATTTGTGAACCACATTATGCAGAGTAGAGTCAATGTGCACTTAATTTCTTTATCTTCTCAAATTGAATTAGCTGGTCCGGGCTATGAAATTTCTTCAGTATTGTAATGGAAAATAATTATATAGTACCAATAAGTATAGTACCATATATGCACTAAACGAGCGAAGAAATCACAGTTATTTCAATAAAAATGCAATAAAACCTCCTTTTTGATGTCGGAAGGGCATTTATAAAAAGGGGAAATATGAAAAATAAACTCTCACTGCACTCAATTTCGCACTCACTTGGAATTATAATTTATTACGGACATAATTCAATGTGAGAGGGATTTAAAATGGCCGACTATCCTTTGTAATAAATTTCCCATTAATCTGCTAAAGCGAAAGAGGGACGTATGCTCCTTAAATTTTACATATTAGAACTAGACTGCCTCATTGGCCGAGTGGTCGCAAGTGCGACTGCCGGGCAAGGGGTCTCGGGTTCGATTCCCGAGTCGGGAAAATATTACTGGGTTTGTAAAAACCAAGGTTTTAAAAAAATGTCAGTAGTAGCACGGAGTCTGGAATTGTGCCCGGTATATGGCAATAGGCTCACCCCCTTTTAAATGGGACTCATAACATAAATAGTGTAAAGTGGGTGTTACATTGTACAGAGGCATAATGTGCACCTCTGCTTACCCCTTTGAGGATAAAAGGCGTGATGTTATATATGTATGTATATTAGAACTTATATTTGTTAATCTAGTTATCAAAAATGTTTGCATGAAGCATTGAATTTGCTATCCAGGTAAGTAAATGTTATTCTCATTATGTCGTAAGAATAGTGAAACAAATCCTAATTTAGTCTGTTAATGAGTGTTGGAGAATAATTCTGAAATATAATTCGGATTAGTTGGGCTTATCACCAAAACGATAAGCGCAAACAGAATCTTAGATACTATACTATCACCTTATTTTTTAACTTATTACTTTAAAACAATTAAAACAATTTTCAAAGCTAATAAATGAAATTTTAACTAAAATCGCGCGACGTCGAGGCGACCGCGCACGCTGCTCATGAAGAAGAACCCCTCTGTGCTTCGAAACTAGTAGAGCTTTTCTCAGTATATTCACGTGAGTAACCTGCGATTTTAATTAATTTAATATGTCTCACGATAGTTGTTATAAATACAAATGAAATTTTAATGTAATGATAAAGCCAATAAATTATTATTATACTATGACTAAGAAGCAGTTTCTTCACACACGACTAAGCACATTGACTGTGAACAAACATATCAAATAAAAGATATTTAATAACACAAGATAACATAAAGCATTTTTCTATTAAACAAAGATAAATCGAAAAAGTTATTTTCAAAGATACGAGTCTATAACTCAAACTTGTAGACAAACAATCTTTATTCTGAAAAGGCTATTTTTGGCTAACAGTCTAAAGTTTAGCTATACAATTCTTAGGGATTAATCCCTTAGAATTTATTGAGATATTTGCTGATGTCATTTTGTTTGTTTGTGAGTTCTATATAAGTAAAGCTTTTTTTGTGTTTCAGTGTCGCGTGGTAGATTGGTTGTCGCGGAGAACCTAACGGGTAACCGGGGCTCCGGCTCGACGTGCAGGAGAAGCAACGGGGTGGTTTTTAGTCAGTAAGAGTCTGACACTCCCTCCCGCTTCACCCAAACGGGAGCAGTCATTCGATGATTTTCCCCATTTAAAAAAAGTGGTAGATTGGCGATTTTTAAGTAAAAAATCCTGGCTGCAGTCTCGAGCAAAAGTTTTCAATAATTCAAAGTATAGTAATTTTTCCTGTTTTCCCAATGGAAACATGATGATGATGCATCGGCCTGCCAGGGTGCTCACTCTTGAAACCAATCTCAATGTCAATTTCAAACCAATAAAATCTCTTAGGTTAGGTAAGCTGCGTGACATCGCCGCGACCGCGCACGCTGCTCATAAGGAAGAGCCCCTATGTGGTTCGAAACTAGTAGAGCTTTTCTCAGTATATGCACGTGAGCAACCCGCGATTAGTTTATTCAATAAAATTGAATATCAACACTATACAAACCTAATCTTAACTGTTTATATTCAGTAGTCATATTCAATATAGTATGCAGAGTGAGGAATATAATGCCAAACTCAATATACCATTTAGTTCATTCAATATACACGCAATACGCATGCAATCGGCGCTAGTTTTGCAATTCAAGAGTACGAAATTTTACAATATCAATGTCGATCGATATTAATTGGATTCATGAGTAAGCTCCTTGGTATTAAGTAATAATTCATTTACAGTTCATCTATGTAGTAAGTGTTTTAACTATAAATGTACTAAACGATCAGATTCGAGTAATTTTGGTATTGGAATAATTATTATTCTGTTTAGCGATTTCAAACCTCTTGTTTGACCAATCTTCCAATGTCAGACGCCGACGATCAATACTATATATATAGTTTAGGCGTCTAAACGTCGTCAACCATACACACACCACATATAGACCACTACTTACCCTCTCAAGAATCCTTACTAATATTATAAATCGGAAAGTGAGTTTGTTTGTTTGTTCCACTTTCACGCCGTAACTACTAAACCGATTGCTTTGAATTTTTGCAGACGTAAAGTTAAAAGTCCGGATTAAATAATAGGGTACTTTTTAACCCGGAAAAAATTTATATTCTCGAGGAAAAACAAAAGTATTGGTATAGATGGCGCTGTGTGTATTGGTATATGTCACATAGGCTACTTTTTATCCTTTTGTGACGCGAGCGAAGCCGCGGGTAAAAGCTCGTAAAATGTATGCTGGTATGTTATACCATAGTCTAAATATTTACTAGCCATTCAATTAAGAAGAGATTTTGACAATCTCTTTGTACTTTAGTTTTATCTTCTTACTTGTTTTAGGGGATCGTTACGAGGGGTCTGAAAATCCTCTGTGATTGCCTTGGGTCACTTTAAGCACATGAGTAGGTAGGGGCTCGTTTTGTAAGGGTTCGGACATACTAGCTAAATGATGATGTTGTATTTTCGAGGCAATGTTATTAAGATAGGGGTTTTTCTTTATAATGCAGTGATGATCTTATTGTTATGGCTGGAAGTTTAATTTGATTTTATTTTAATACGTGGTAAGTAGAAAATTCTACAGAATATTGAAAGAACATACATAACATAACACAACATCACGCCTTTTATCCCTGAAGGGGTAAGCAGATGTGCACATTATGCCACTGTACAATGTAACACCCACTTTTCACTATTTATGTTATGAGTCCCATGTAACAGGTGGTGAGAGTATTTCCATATACCGGACATGATTACAGGCTCCGTGCTACTAATGATTTTTTATTTTAAAAGCCAGTAATACTTTTCTCGTCCTGGGAATCGACCCCTTGCCCGGCAGTCGCACTTGCGACCACTCGGCCAACGAAGCAGGCAATATTGAATGATGTACCTGAAAAACTATATCTATATCTATCAGAGAAACAACCATAATGTGATAAATATTATAATTAATTATAGCCAAAAACATTTTAAACTATCTATACAGATAAATAAGCTTAGAGTGTCTGTTTGTAATATTAAAATAACCACTTTTATATGCATATGTATATACCTACATTCGATTGTCATACCAAAATAACATATTTTACGATTTTTGTCCGTCTATCTGTTTGTCTGTTTGTACTGACTAATCATTGGAATGACTGGACTGATTTTGCAAGACATTTATTGGTAGGTAGCTGATGTACTAAGGAGTAACATAGGCTACTTTTATTTTGGAGAATTGAACCAAAAAATGTTATGTACTAAAATTCATATTCTACGCGGACGAAGTCGCGGGAAATAGCTGAACAAAGAAAGAAGAAAGAAAAATAATTTATTCGGTACAACACCAGGCACAACACAATAAATACAAAATAAAGTGAAATAAAAAAAACAACACAAACAACAGTAATAACTAATAGTAGTTTAGTGCAAAAAACAGTCTTAAACAGAAAGTAGTAAGATTAAAAATCGTAAATTTAACTAGGACAAGACGTAACTTAATGAAAGAAATTTCTAATTTAAAAGGCAACTGAGTCTTCACTACCCTTTGAAGGAAAGCTCTTCCTATACCTATAGCAAAGGCGATATTATTGCATCGCAAGTTAAACATTTCTTTACGGTAGATAAGATTACTTTTTATTACATTAGGTTCACAAGCTATAGGTATAAACTAATTTAATTAGCCTTTAAGTCTATTGTAACAAATCTTGTTTAATTACACTGTAGGTACTTGGATGACCGCTCTTCTCGGCGATCTATTTTTAGTAAGATACATTATTTTTCTTTTACTATTTTTTTTTAAATGAAACCTAGCTAGATCCATTTATCGCCCCTGAAATCCAAAATAGTTAAGTGTGGGAGAGCCATGCTTCGGCACGAATGGGCCGGCTCGACCGGAGTGATACCACGGCCTCACAGAAAACCGACGTGAAGCAACACTTGCGTTGTGTTTCGTCGTTTGAGTGAGGTTACCGGAGGCCCAATTACCCTCCCCTTGCCCAATCCTCCCAATCCCTGAATCCCCAACGATCCTCAAACTCTTAATCTCCAAATGGCCGGCAACGCACTTGTAACGCTTCTGGTGTTCCAGGTGTCCAGGGCGACGCCGATTGCTTTCCATCAGGTGATCCGTCTGCTCGTTTACCGGCTTATGCCATAAAAAAGCCGTTTTCGAGATAGTTGACCTAAAATTGTAGGTACCGAAAAAATAAACTTTAATCAAATGATTCAGCCCTACTAAGTCATTGAACTCAAAACTCTAAGCTAGACAATTACATTGACGGCCGACACAAGCATTTCTCTACGTAGAACTATTATGAAAACAAACAAAATCATTCTCCTTTGCGATTTACGATTCTGCAAAGCAATATTGAACTTTGGGTCTGCGAAATAACGTTCTTGTTGTTAATAAATGTGATAATAACGACACGTTATTGTGCCGATACTACCTCTAATAGTCATTCGTGATTTTCATCAAGTTTTCCTTAAATGGGTTTTTATTTCATTTTTTACAGTGACGCTGCCTCGTGCTCGCCGAGTGGTCGCAAGTACGACTACCGGGGCAAGGGGTCTCGGGTATTGTGCCCAGTATATAGCAATAGGCTCACCACCCCCTATTACATGGGACTAATAACATAAATAGTGAAAAATGGGCGTTACATTGTACAGTGGCACAATGTGCACCTCTGCCTACTCCTTCGGGGATAAAATGTTATGTTCGCAGTAAGCAACAGTGAGCAATAAATGCTCTACTCATAACTCCCTGTTTACAAAATAATTAATCTTATTAATATCCCTCTTTTCATTCCTGATATTTTAATGACGCAATAAAAACAAAAAGCGACGATTTCGCCTAATTCTAACCAATTTACCCAAAAGATTATCCCTAAAATACCATTTTACAGTAGCTATTTACTTATTACCGAGACCATTATACCCCGATTTTCCATAACCCAACCCCCAAAATGGAAAATGAGGCCAATAGGCTTATATTTTGAGGTCCGAACAAAAAAAGGGACTCAGTTGATGGTATGGGCTCTTCATAGTTTTTACTGGTAACAGCTTGGTAAGAGTTATATGATATGAAACTGTCCAAATTGTGAAAATATTCTTAATATCTTTTAGTGTAAGATCCAATTTATACTTTATTTCTTACTGTTTCATTATTGGAATACCTAGAGTATGTATGGCATGGTAGATTCTACGGCAAGCCGGCAAGGACTTACTGCCTATTATTACAACTACGTTCGATTTTTGAGGGATAAGCCGGGAAACGAGCAGACGGATCACCTGATGGTAAGCAATTGGCGTCACCCATGGACACCTGGAACACCAAAAGCGTTACAAGTGCGTTACCGGCTTTTTAGGAAAGTGGGAGGAGGGGTAGTTGGGTAACCGGTAACCACACTTACACGACGGAACATAACGCAAGCGTTGTTCTTCTGTACAACCATTTTCAATTTTCAGACAGAATTATACCAAACTAGCGACCCGCCCCGGCTTCGTACGGGTGCATTATGCATGTATTATAAATATAAACCTTACTTAAGAATCACTCTATTTATTAAAAAAAACCGCATCAAAATCCGTTGCGTAGTTTTAAAGATTTAAGCATACAAAGGGACATAGAGACAGAGAAAGCGACTTTGTTTTATACTATATGTAGTGATTTTGTCGCTTGTAATTGTCTATAAGTTTGCTCTCTAAAATAATAGAAGAAACATAATTGACGAAAATGTCAAGACATACTTATTTAGACGAAAAAACTGAAATGAGAAAAGTCTTTGTTGAGTCTTTCAATTAGTGTTCTTGTTTACGCTCAATTAACTCAAATACTTACTTTAGAAGCTGTAACGTTTTTAGCTAAAAATCAATATTACCTCGTTGGCCGAGTGGTCGCAAGTGCGACTGCCGAGCAAGGGGTCTCGGGTTTGATTCCCGGACCGGGCAAAGTACTACTGGGTTTTAAAAAAAATCTCAGAAGTAGCACGGAGCCTGGAATTGTGCCCGGTATACCTATGGCAATAGGCTCACCCCCTATTAAATTGGACTCATAACATAAATAGTGAAAAGTGAGTGTTACATTGTACAGTGGCATAATGTGCACCTCTGCCTACCCCTTCGGTGATAAAAGGCGTGATCTTATAATCAATATTATAATAAATTTATGTTTGTCCTATTAAATTAGTTTGAGATTGTACATAAAAAACGGTACATAAGTAATGCGTAACAAGAAACACAAGCTCACAACACCCACTTTCTTTTCCCAACAAAGAACAAAATCATAATTTTATTCCTGAAATATTTCCTTAAGCAATACGAATAACAAGGCAATAATACCTCGCATATTTTTCTTTCCGAGTTAAAGGAAAACCAATCATAATATATTTTGCATATTAAGTTGAGAATCGTAATAAAACAAGATTTATTATCGGAGCTAAAGACGTTTGAGATTATTACCATTGTTACTGGCGAAACAGGTGTGTTGTGCCAACGATTTCCGTTAAAACAACGAAACAGTGAAAGTAGGTAAATAACACGAAAACCCGGGGAATCGTTATTAATTTGTTAGCCATAAATTAATTTTGATACGGTTTGTTTTTATTAAAGAAATATTAAACGAAAGTAAAACGATTAAATTTTCAGTTCTTATGTTCTGAAGTGCTTTAGAAAGTCGAGATTTTAAACTTTTAAATTATGTATCAAAACACCCTCATTTTTTAAAAGACTGACCCTGCATGTATTTATCCATTAAACTCCAAATTAGGGACTAGAAAACATTATTAGGTATAGAAGAGGTTTCTATAGTTACGTAGGTTTTTTAAGTATAATACAAGGTGTAGTTTTGAAGTCGTGTCATTTCTCGGGGGCATGTCACAGAAGTCATATAGGTGCAATGTAAGAGAAAATTTCGGGTCAATAGTTAAAAATACGGCTATAATAAATCGTTTAAGTTGGACAATATTTCAGAAAAAGCGACAGCAATTCTTCTTATTCGATTTTTATGGAATTAGGAATAATATCAATTACATGTTTGAGTTTGTGTGTGTTAAGTCGCGTTATAAAGCTAGTTACAAGACGGCGGCGTGTAGTTCGCAATTACGGATTTCCGTAAATTACAGAAAAATGAAAAATATTTACCTACAATTTTTTTTATTGATTCGGACTCAGAATCGATAGCCGAGTTACCTCCTAGAAAATGACGCGGCTTTAAAACAACACCATGTATAAGTAAATAAAGTAAAGGTTGACTAGGAGAAAATGCCATATGGCATTAAGTCCGCCTTATGTACCTTATTTTGTATGCATTAAAGTGTAAATAAATAAATATTCATTTTTCAAAAATTACTAAAAATACTTTACCAGTTTGTTCCGTATTATAGTATAGTATTCAAGTAAACAAAAAACTAGATTCAACACTTCGAAAACCTTCTTCGTTCAACATATTCTGTAAAGTTCAAAATCCTACGCCTTGTCTTATAAAGCCTTAGTATTATCACGTAGTAAAAGAAACGGATAATATTGATTGCATATAAAAACTTATTGGTACCTACATTCTCTCCAGACAGCTACGCCTTCGCTCCAAATATATTATAACATAGATATACTTACAAGGAATCTCGAATTTTCCTAGAAACCTAGTTACGTAAGCCAAATAAAAATCTTTGAAAGGTTGTTCATATTTTCATCTATTATTTGCAATGAGATGGATAGATGTGTGTCGTGAATGTTAAAGATTTTGTGAGAGGATGGATGATACGTAACTAATTATAATGTTAATGTTTATGTCAAGTTACAATTACTCTAATTAGTTATTCAAATGTATAGTTCTTTTTGTTTTTTGTTAATTTTTTTTCAAAATTTTTATTTCTTATATTTGATTATCTAATTAGTTTGTTTTTAAGTACCTAAATAATAGCATTTATATAAGATTAACATTATAACTTAATGGCGTAAGCTGTGGTGTTGTAGAGGTATATGTAAATTTTCTAAAAATAAATAAATAAATCTGAATTCCATCTCAATAAATTGTGTTACTCTGATTCTTTTCAGTGCGAAAAATCATGTAAAGAAAATCGTGCGTCAAATCCAAACGTGAAATTTTCAAAATGTCTGTGCGTTTTAAACTATATCGTGTTTTATGGTGTCTGTTGTTCATGTATATTTTTTAAAGGGAGTAGATAGAACTGAATTCATAAAACCGTCACCTTTAAAACAAGACTAGCGTTTGTAAAAAGTCATACTGAAATGTCATACAATTAATTTCATATTACCAATTTACAACCCACGTGCCAATCAAAACAAAGTCTCAAATGCTGCAAAACCTTAAGCGAAACCTAAAACACGACTCACTTCCATAGTTATTTCCTACAATTTGAACCAGCATGTCTTCAAACGTGTCTTGGGGTCTCAATTCCCAGCCAAATACGTCGATATCGTACGCCAACATGTAGTTATGTATAGTAGAAGCTAGCAAGAAACCGCCACTATCTCCCACGTTAATTTCATAAGCCGGAGTATCGTACAGCAACGCTGCTCGACCCCATTCGAATCTGTAGGAACCGGTAATCATTTTAATATAAACGCTAGCACCATCTATTATTGGGTAGCTGAACGAAACGTATTAAACCACCCTTCAAAAGTTGCTAACAGCGCCATCTCTGTAGCTTAATAGTAACCGCTTATATTTCTAACATAAACTTACCGTTACACTCAGTAGGTGGCGGTGGTGTGTTTTAAAAGCTAAACTTACTTGTGTATTTGTAGCCGAGGTAAAATTTCAGGTTTTCTGTGTAGTTCAGGCCAGCGTCTGATGTAGTATCCCACGGAGTATAAAGTATGTCTTCTTTTTTCAGAAAATTGGCAAAGGTCTTCATCATGAGGTGGCAGGTTGACTTGCCAGCGATATGTAACTGCGACTCGGGTTCGTTGATGAGCAGCAGTTGCTTCCATTTGAAACTAGATGGCGTGGAAAACAAAACGTGTTAGCAAAGCCAAACTGTGTCAAAACGTGCTATGGGACAACACAAAAACACCATACTAATTGTATTTTTCAAAAAGTTTCTTTTAATTTTCGTGCATCATTCACTGGGTCCTTATTCAAAACAGCCAAGAGTTAGTCTTAAAAATTAATCGGTACTGAAGTATAAAATAAGTATATTTACTAGTTATTCATAATCTACATTTTAAATAGCTTATATGGAAAATCAAATTGGATTAATTGAAACACAGACCAAGTAATCACACTGAATAGTATATTTACTGGCCTAGGACATTTCTAACACTATTTCTTAACAGTTTTCTAGAATTTTAGAAATGCATTAAACGTAATATAGAGAAAAAAATTTAATCTTGATGTATATACCTATTATGTCGTGGTAGTTGGTCTCATGCGTGAGGTTGCGTTGGGTTAGAAACCTACCAACGGCAACTACCAATGTGACTTTTTCCCAGTCATATATAGGTATTTTCTAAAATTATTTAGATGCCACAGCCAAACGGTGAAGGAAAAACATCGTAAGGAAGCCTGGGCATATCATTTTTAATTATAAGTTTGATTTCGCCAACCCGCATTAAGCAAGCGTAGTGATTAATGCTCAAACCTTCCCCGTGTGAGAAGAGGCCGTTGGTCAGCCGTGGCTACTTACAGGCTGTTGATAGGATTTGTCGATACCTATTATATAAATAAGTAACATTTTTTTATTGTTTAACTGTATAATGTTTTAGCTTGTGCTGTAAAATTATACATGTACTTATAAATAAATAAATAAATAAATAATAATAATTATTATTATAAGCCTATAACTAACTATCAACCCTCAGAAACTAGTAGACTAGATACCAAGCTAGGCATTCAGCCAGGCAATCACCAAAGCTAAATGCCCAAGAGAAGGAATGCTCAGAATCTCTCATTTGTTTCTGTAACATTTAGTATATCTGTTTACAAACCAACTTATGAAAGCCACAAAACCCTGGAGAATTTAGCGAGAATTAGGCTATTTACTTCGGGCAAAGATAAAACCTAAAACCTTTTTGGGTTTTCCTACACGATTTTACGAAAAATGGCTAGCGATTTGGGATGCTGTTAGATATTGAGTAATTAAAAATATATTGCTATTTTAGATATAGTATCTTATTATTCAGGGAGATCTAAAATTGGTAAACTGCCAACTATCTAATGGTGGACTGCGTCGTTGGCCGAGTGGTCACAAGTGCAACTACCGGGCCAACGGGCCAACCCGAGACCCCTTGGTCTCGGGTTCGCTTCCCGGGTCGAGCAAAGTATTACTGGTTTTTTTTTTCAAAAAATCTTAGTAGTAGCACTTAGTCTGGAATTGTGCCCGGTATATGGCAATAGGCTCAACCCTATTATATGGTACTCATAACATTAGTGAAAATTCGGTGTTATATTATACAGTGGCATTTAGTGCCGTAATGTGCACATCTGCCTACCTTCGGGGATAAAAAGGTGTGATGTTATGTTTGCTAAAATGGTATTGGAATTTTATGTTACGTTCAAGTTACGTTCTTGACTTTCCTATCAAACAGACTTCATTATTTTTTGTCATCACACTTATATTGTAAATGTGAAAGTTTCTTTGTTTGGATGTTTGGATGTTTGGACGTTTGTACGTCAATCATGCTGAAACTACTGAACGGATTGTGATGAAATTTGGTATTCAGACAAGGTATGGTCTGATAGGATACTTTTCGTATCCTAATAAAATGCTCGCGTGGTATAAAACAAGAATACGCGGGCAAAGCAGCGGGTAAAAGCTATTACAATATAAGTAAAAGTGTATGGCTGTATGCCATATGAATGTATCTCATACACGGCTAATTTGTCTTAAAGTTAAATAATATTTTACTAAATACAGTTATTTACTTACTTAACTGCTTAACAGCCTTCATTTAGGCCTATTTATTTACAAGACATAATGAATCTGAGCAAATTGGATCTGGTTTTGATCCCAGGGGAGGCTTAGTAGTATTGCGAATTTAGTGCTTGGTGCGGAATACAAAACTATTTTATTATATTACATGAATAACACGGGGTCTTTTTTTTAAGGGGGAAAATCATCGATGGACTTCTCCCGCCTGGATGAGGCGGGAGGGAGTGTCAGACTCTTACTGACTAAAAACCACCCCATTCCTACTCCTGCACATCGAGCCGGAGCTCCGGTAACCCGTTACGTTCTCCGCGGCAATAACATGAGGTCTGGAATATCATCCTGACTTTGATAACAAAAAGGTGACTGGTGATATTACATAAATATTTACAGCGATACATTTTCTATTTATTACTTTATTGTCTAAATAACGAACCAATATACACGGACACACAAAAACTATAAGTACTGGAAATGTCAAGTGGCATACATTTCACACGTAAGTACGTACTTTGTTGAATAAATATAGATAATATAATATGATGATAAGCATGAAAGCCTCAGTCTTTATTATTTTTGGACATTTGATTGACAACTCGCTAGATAACTTTATGAAATTTCATTTCTATTAATAGATCCCAAAATGAAACTGTTTTGTTTAGATGACGAGGGAAGTTTATAAGTAACTTTCAATAGATGTCGCTGTGTGTAGCTACTTCTTTTGTTTAGATTTTGAATAGGTGTTTTAGGAACAAAATGAAGTAGAAGGGATGGGTAGGTATTTTGAAAAGGGAATGGATAAAGGGACGGTCGACATGACATACATACTTTTTGAAGAAAAGAGAATAGAAGAGAAGAAGAAGAGTGATATGGTTTGAATACGATGAAAAGTGATATGGGTACATAAATTTCAGATTTATTACACATAACATAACATCACGCCTTTTATCCCCGAAGGGGTAGGCAGAGGTGCACATAGAAGTAACACCCACTTTTCACTATTTATGTTATGAGTCCCATGTAATAGGGGGTGAGCCTACTGCCATATACCGGGCACATTTCCAGACTCCGTTCTACTACTGAGAATTTTTTAAAAACCCAGTAATACTTTGCCCGACCCGGGAATCGAACCCGAGACCCCTTGCCCGGCAGTCGCACTTGCGACCACTCGGCCAACGAGACAGTCTTGGTTAAACGTCTGTGCAGTCTTGTTAATTAATGTATGGCCGTAATATGTTTTTGTAGAGGTAGGTTAAGTTCTTTGTTTGTTTTATTTGTTTGCCTTAGCTACACAATCTTATCACTATTCTTAACCTCGTCAATGCAACTCATGCCACTTGTCAAAAATAAGTAATCTTACTGATAGATACGTAGAATTCCTAAAACGAAACGAAAGTATTTATGGCATTAGATACTACAAACTATCGCCAGGTAACAAGGTATAACTAACATAACATCACGCCTTTTACCCCTGAAGGGGAAGGTACAGGTGCACATTACAGCACTTAATTCCACTGTCAAATGTGACACCCACTTTTCACTATTTATGTTATGAGTCCCATGTATGTAATAGGGGTGAGCCTATTGCCATATACCGGGCACAATTCCAGACTCGACAGGTAAAACTAAGTCCTAATAATTAGGGGTACCATTTGACTACTGGCGTTTACTGTCTACTTTTAACTTTCTTAATATTTTCTTTATTGCCATACATATCGAGTGGTCGCAAATCCGCATACCCCGCAGAAAGCTCTTCGGTAAGTAAGAATTATAAGTAGTCAGCGAGTAATTGGTAAAACTATACTTCTTTGTGCTATAAAATAAGTGGCTTTAAGATGCATTACTTGTTTTAATAAAAAAAGGAAAACAGAAAGCAACATAAAACCGTTACAATTGTCTAAATTGGCGTATGTAATACGGTGACTAGAGTTCACGCGCGGTATTGAACTGCTAAAAGCAATCAAACGGCCTGATACTAAAAATAGACTGCGTATTTCAAGCCTTTCATTGCGCGTATTCGGAAAATGGACTAAAATGCAATTTTGAACAACAACAGGGGATGGGTAGATGCAAATAAATATGTAGAAATACAAATTAGACGTTTATCATCATCACTACTGTGACGAGAATGTCTACTTCCAGAAGCTCCTTAACACGTTAAACGCCATGGCAGTCACCGGTGACCGACCTTAGCGGAGGATTTGCCTTAATTGAAAAATGATAATTTTATAAATTAAACTGTCAAATACCAAGCGGTCACCGGTGACCGCAACCTATTGCTCTTTAATTGTGTCTATAAATACGGTACTCGACGAGTTAACATAACATTAACTTAACATCACGCCTATTATCTCCGAAGGGGTAGGCAGAGGTGCACACAGAAGTAACACCCACTTTTCACTATTTATGTTATGAGTCCCATGTAATAAGGGGTGAGCCTATTGCCATATACCGGGCGCAATTCCAGACTCCGTGCTACTACTGAGATTTTGTTTTAAAACTCAGTAATACTTTGCCCGACCCGGTAATCTAACCTGAAACCCCTAGCCCTGTTTATATTTTATAAACTACGTAAAAAAAATTACCCTGTCTTTTTTGTAGCCGGTTAACTAATACACTAAAACCATCACCTGACTGTAAACTACGCTTTTCTGAAAACCGCATCGAAATCAGTTTTGCCAATAGCGAGATAACCTTCTCCTCATATTCTTTTCACTTGAAGTCCGTAAAAAAAAAATCCTGTCCCAGGTAGCGCTTGATGGAGTATAAGACTATAACTGACTAAAAACAGCACCGGTCCCATTCCTACTAATATCCGGGGCTGCGATAACTTGAGGCGCTTTGGCGATCTTTATCAGGTTATAAGTGACCAGACTATTCCCGAACGAAATCTTATGGCGCAAATACATTAATTACAACAAAATTTACGAGTCTTATCTATATTCGAGTACTTACCTTTATTCCGAACAAACCAATAAATATGTTAAAAAATAAATGTTAAGCAAATGTAATTTATAATAAGCTAGTGACACCCCTAAAATTTGCAACGCCTGAAAAAGGCCGTTAAGATGTGCCTGTTATTTCATAAGACTTGTACCTATGTATTACCTTGACATGCAAATAAAGAGTTTGAGTTTGAGTCTACTGATCCAATTTCTTATCATTATAAACAGCCCATGAGTGGCCGCTGCTGACCAAAGCCCTCTTCTCGGACTTAGAAGGTTTGTGCATTAATCACCACGCTTGCTCAATTTGGCTTGGTGATTTCAAACTTATAGTTCTAAATTCTAAGTCTAGGTTTCTTCACAATGTTGTCCTTCACCGTTTATGTGTTGTATGGTGTCTAAATAATCATAGAAAGTACAACATATGACATAGAAAAAGTCACATTGGTACTTGCCGTTGGCATATTTCGAACCCGCACTCTCATGCATGAGAAGCGGACGTCGTAAACCTCCGAGCCACCACGACATTTCGATATAAATGATTGAATAATAATCCATAATAGGAACTTAATTATATGGATACCATAATTATAATTACGTCGAAAATTGTAGCTTGGTGGTAATTAAAAATAATAACCTTTTGCATGATTTTGAGGAATCTAAATAATAATGAACAGGGATGGAAGTAACATGCGAAATATTTTTTTTATGGCATAAACCGGTAAACGTGCAGACGGATCACCTGATGGTAAACAATCGGCGTCGCCGGGGTACACCTGGAACACCAGAGGCGTTACAAGTGCGTTACCGGCTTTTAGGGGATTAGGAGTTTGAGGATCGTTGGGGATTCAGGGATTGGGGAGATTGGGGAAGGGAAGGGTAATTGGGCCTCCGGTAACCTCACTGACACGACGAAACACAACGCAAGCGTTGCTTCACGTGATAATATAGGTACCATATAAATGTTAATGCCTTCATTTTAATAACCAACATCGATATATTACTCGTACCCGAGTACACGACTGTACATTGTACTCGGAATAAAAAAATCCTCGTTTCTCTTCAGGCAAAAATTTTGTATATTATTTAAAAATAACTGCATCATTACGAGTGGTCGCAAGTGCGACTGCCGGGCAAAGGGTCTCGGGTTCGATTCCCGGGTCGGGCAAAGTATTACTGGGTTTTTTGAAAATCTCAGTAGTCTGAAATTGTGCCCGGTATATGGCAATAGGCTCACCCCTATTACATGGGATGTGTAACATAAATAGTGAAAAGTGGATGTTACATTGTACAGTGGCATAATGTGCACCTCAGTCTATCCCTTCGGGGATAAAATGCGTGATGTTATGTATGTATGTAATCGCGGGTTACTCATGTACTGAGAAAAGTTCTACTAGTTTCGAACCACACCCCCACCCTTCTTCCTCACCAGGAGTAAACCGCGATTTTAGTAAATTAAAGCCATTATAAGACGAGCTCCATCGTAGACCGCATCATCGCTTACCACCAGGCGAGATAGTGGTCAAACGTCGGCCCATCAAATACAAAAAAATAAGAGTCTGTCACTAAATCTATAATTCATGACAAAATTAAGTGATATATATGTTTTTGTTTTGTCATGATTTGTGGTATTTGTTGGTGGGACATATACTTAGCACTTGTTGCAAAAAAATATACTAAATGTTCGAAACAAAAATGATATACTGACAATCCATTGGTCGTACAATACAGAGAGATTGCTCTCATATCTCTCGGACAACGTGAATTATTGTGTGCATTGTATTATTTCATATTTGCAATAAAATATAACGCGTGTTACTCTTAAATGGCGTAGACAAAAGTACAAGTAAATTGTATCAATTTATTGTTAGTTACTTTATGAGGCCCAATAGGGTAGATGACTAATTTATATTTTAATGTCCGTCTGGTAGATTATTTAAAAACATTAGACACATCTTTTATTTTCTTATGGAAACAAATAGTTTCGAAGATATGTTGATTTGAAATGTCGCGTGACGTCACTTCTATGTACATTTTATACGTAGAACTGACGTTTTAGCCCCCACTTCTAAACTTTGATTCGTTAAATCTAAGTATAATTTTATTATACAACAAAATAAAAAAATACGTGTCAAATATTTTTTCATTGTCTACCTGACGGACTAATTCTTTCTTGGTTTCATTCTTTTTTGAAAAAAAAAAACGTTACTTCACACAAGGATTATCTCCTGTGTCGTGGATGCGTTTACAAACATACAAGTTTACATACACATGACACCCAGACCCGAAACAACAATTTGTGGATCACACAAAGTGTTGTTCCGTGCGGGAATCGAACCCACGACACGTTGCACGGCAGTCGGTTGCCCAGCCAACCGAGCAGTCTTTTTTAATTTTCCTGTTGAGTAATATAATCAAATAATTATATTTTTAATTTTCATACCCTGTCATCATCCCTGTTACCTATAGGCCAGCGTTCATATGCCACGGTAACCACTTACTATCAGGTGGGCCGTGCTATTTTGCCATCGTCGTGGTATAAAAAAATGTAATATCGCGGTTAGAATTTTCTGAAACATCCGGGTCCGGCTACCATTTTCCTGTTTAGTTATTATAATTAAACGTAACACATTTTAGAAAAGTGGTATTAATTTATTTTGAAATTGTAGTACTTTATTGAACTTACCTACATGTGTTATATCAAATATCCAATGTCTATGCTTTAATTTACTCTTCGGAATTCACTTTTCTTCAAAAGCTGCTACGTTTTACTTGAAACACGATATTTCCGAGAAAATTAATTACAAGACATACTAGGAAAGTCGACTAACTGTGCCATATTCTATCTTATTTATTCAATATTCACTAAGGAGACAGACTCATAGTTAGTAACTCAATCAATTCCCTGGCAATAATTAAGTTAGCGATACGGTCGGAGCCGTACGACCGACTGCCTTTACTCCACCGTGCACACACGTACAAGAATATTTTCTCAAATAGTTTATTATTCATTATATTTGTTGTTTAATATATGTATAACTTTTTTGCACTAATATGCAAATTAATTTCACGTTTCACAAAAATGTGTGTTTTTTTAAGGGAGGAAAATCGTCATATTACTTCTCCCTCCTGGGTGAAGCGGGAGGGAGTGTCAGAAAGAATGTGATGTAAATTAATTTAATTTCATTATTAAAGTAATGAAGGTCCAATAATTCTCCCTCCTCCCGATCTCCCCAATCACCCCTATCCCTGAATCCTCAATAATCCTCGAATGTCTAATCCCCAAAAGGCGGTAACGCACTTGTCCATGGGCGAAGCTGATTGCTTATCATGAGGTGATCCGTCTGCTCGTTTACTGGTTAATCCCATAAACAATCACCATCGTCATTAGCCAGAATATATCTCCTATTGAAAAACCTATCCTTTTTAGGGTGGCAAACTCCAGGTGTACCATTAGGGGATGCTGTTTAATTCATTACAATTTGACTAAATGTGGATTGTTTTTTTTTATTGATAAGCCCACCGCAACCTCTCGAAGCCACTTGAAGTCCAGGATACATAGCACAGTAGATACAACCATAAAAACACCGGGACACTGAAGTCTGGCGCTTCCCACACATGAATTGTCTTGGATCCCTCAATGAAGTAAATTACAAAATGTAATTAGAAGAGGAGATAAAATGATTTGCTAAACTCAAACAACCAATAACTTCTATTTGTTATCATACAAATTCGAAGCGCAAAATCAAGGAACGGATGAACTGAATTCTGTCTTCAGTAAATTCCAAATTAGGTTTCAATGAAGAGGAAAAGAAAGAAAAATTGTCGACAAGAAAACGAATAACACTAGTGCGTTATTGTAGGTACCTAAGAATACAAAATAGACTCTGTGTAAGCTTCTCAGGATTACTAATATATTTCTCGTACAAACATAGGTACATGGTACCTCATGGTACTGAGAACTCGAAATGAACATCTCTAACATAAATCCAAAGGTCTTTGATGTGGCTATTTAATTTTGATGCTAGTATTGTACGTCCCTTTGATTGGAGACCTGTGTATGTGTTCTATTTCTCTTAGCTCTTAAGGCTGCCTGTCCATTGACGCAGAGCGAGGCAGCGGTGCGGAGCCAGCGAGTAATGCTGAGCGGAATAACGGACTGTGCGGAACTGGGCCGAGTTTATGCAAAATGATTCGCATTTGAGTGGAGGGCGGCGGGTGGTCAGCTCAGTCATAAGCAAAATATTACGGAAAATACTAAAATATTACTTTTTTACGCTTTCATCCATTTTTCAAAAGTCTTCGTTACAACAAAGCGCACGAACGTACTGGTCAAACTTCAGCGGTGTATTATATTATCCCATACCCCTGCACCGCTTCCAAGACCGCTTCCCCGCCGCGCCGCCGGCTCACTCGGCTTCCCCGCTCCGCCGTCTGGCACCGCTACCACGTGCCGTTTCCGAAAATGTATGAATTTTTAAACTAGCTCGCAAATCCCTTTCTACTAAAGCGGAACGGAGATTTCATGCGATCCTATTGGTTAATATTTCTTCGTTTCTCCGCTCCGCTGCCCCTCTCCGCGTCAATGGACAGGCAGCCTTATGCTAGGCGATATTAGTCAGCTAGTTCTGAATTCGTTGGTCAAACTCTATTTGTGTTTGTAAATCTAACACTAGCACATATACATCACATGTCGACTGTTTCAGCACTATTGTGTTGATTGATTTCGTTTGCGATGTATTCGAATCGAAACCTTGCAAGATTCAATGTGATATTTGCTCCAGTTTATTTAGTTATCACTGACACAAGGATAAGAAAACATCGTAAAGAAATCTGAATTTATGATTTACAAAATCAGTAATCTTATTTTAAAACATTAGACACGTATTTTTTCTTTTCTCACAAATTTAAATACTTTCGACGATATATTGATTTAAAATATTATGTGACGTCACGATTTACTACATTTTATAGGTTAACGTGACGTAACGACCTCATAATCCTAAACTCAATTCTGTTTTATCTACCTCTAAGTATTCTTTTCTTATACGACAGAATAAAAAAAATGTCTATTATTTTTTCATTATCTAACTGACGGACTAATTACATTTTTATTTTTCAAACACTGTCCACCCTATTCGAGTCTAAAAAGAACGTCTAATTGTAATGTGGTAAAAATAAAGAGATAGTCCCTAGTTATGTCACTCACACCACATCACATATAACCCAGAGAAGCACTCTTCTTTATCGCCTCCATTACATCGAGTCGTGTCACTTTATTTAACAGCGCCCCAAACGGACGATATTTGTACTCTGTTAGTGCCTTTTCACACGTACCGGTAACCGGGTAGCCGGTGTCAGGTAGTCGGTGTCGGGTACCCGGCGGCGCCTCTTGTCTCTTTCTTTGTTCCTTTAGGCTTAATTCACTCTGTCTCCTGCAGTAATTCACCGAGGGAAATGGAAACTATCGTTTTTTTCATCTCCTCTTAATCTTCTGATTCACTTCGTCGCGGGAACCAAGACAGTTATTCATGTCATTCCGATGTTTTCATGGTTGTATGCAAAGGTTTTGGGAGGTTGTGGCGGACTTGTCCCATTAAAAAAAAAAATAACCAGTATAAACTGAACGTTAAATGTGCGGAAAGATGAAGGGACGCGACACCAGGATAAACTGGTTTTGTATAGATTGATGTGTGGCCGTGTGTACTTAGGTACCAGCGTAATTTGTCCGGCATGCGGTTGGCGGATGCACACCGGATCGGTACCTACCGGTTAACTAGCGGCCGAATACGCTGCATAGAAGACGCAGTATGATTTCATACGCATCGGCGCGTTGGCATCCCACAAACAATACGCGACTGTACTCGCGTCGATAGTAAATGCGCTACTGGGTATAAAATTGGCTTTGAAAACTAAATGTGATACGGGACAGTCGGTGCCGGTTACCCGGCAACCGGTACGTGTGAAAAGGCTCTAATGGCTGTGCTCTCCTGGCCATCGGTGGGAATGCGTAAACACAATGGGTTGCCATTTTGTGACGTAACAATGTAACTTGTAAAGTGGGGAGATAATGTTAGACTTCGATCTAACATTTCATTTGTCTCGGTCTATTTGAAAGTGTTATGGGCTATTGTAAAGTATCCTTAGCTAATATCACAAATGTAACATAATATACATCACGCCTTTTGTCCCCGAAGGGATAGACAGAGGTGCACATTACGGGACTTAATAGCACTGTACAATGTAACACATCATGAATCATCACAATAATTATTTACAGAGTATTAGTAATTATGTTCATATTTATATTATATGCTATGAGTCTATGTATGTATGTATATTGTAGTTTGTTTATTAACAATAGTTTGTTTATTGGTTTGTTATTTATTTATATTTTATTTTACATTAATAAATTAATTGAACCTACATACAGGCGCAGTCGTGATAGCCCGGAGGTTTAAGACACCCGCTTCTCATGTATGAGTGTGCGGGTTCGAAACCTACAACGCCAAGTACCAATGTGGCTTTTTCCGAGTTACATGTACTTTCTAAGATTATCTAGACACCACTGACAAACGGTGAAGGAAAACATCGATTTTTTTATAGCTTAGGCCGGTAAACGAGCAGGCGGATCTCCTGGTGGTAAACAATCGACGCCACCCATGGACACCCGAAACAAAAAGGCGTTACCGGCATTTTGGGAATTGGAACTTTGAGGATTGTAGAGGATTCGGGGATTCGGGAGACTGAGGATTTGATAATTGGGCCTCCGGTAACCTCACTCACACGACAAAACACAACGCAAGGGTTGCTTGACGTCGGTTTTCTGTGAGGCCGTGGTATTACTCCGGTCAAGCCGGCCTATTCATGCCAAAGCATGGCTCCCCCACTCTTGAAATCGTAAGGAAACCAGGCTTATAATTTCTAATCATAAATTTGTAATCACTAATCCGCATTGAGCAACGGTGGTGATTAATGCTCAAACCTTCTCCGTGTGAGAAGAGGCTTTGCTCAGCGGTGATAGCTCGGCGATTTATAGGCCGTTGATGACGATGAAACCTACATACAGACGATACTGGCAAAAGATTTTCAACTATCTACTTTAAATTATGCTCAATAGGTATTCTTCTCCAATAATTTTATGTTCTATTACCCGACCACAAAGGCCCTTAAACTGTCAAACACCAAGCGGTCACCGGTGACCGCGACCTATTGTTCTTTAATTGTGTCTATAAAACCGGTACTCGACGAGTTAATAGGATTTTAACCTCTGACTTTCCTTTAAATCTTTACAAAAGTCTATTGTGTCTGTTGTGTGTTATATCTCTCTTGTCCGGTTATGCAGACATATAACAATGCCCTCTTAAACAGATCGGTTTGCGATATAGTGAACATAAAAGACCTGAACTGCGTCTACTTGAAAGAATTGGACGATTCCACATTCAATTTTCTGCAACACAGCTTCGAAAAGGCGACCATTTTCAATCGGTTAGGAGTAGCACAATCAAAATATTTGTTCCGCACAATCTGATGCAGCCGTTACGCCTCACATGGACAGTTAGGGTCGGCTCGTATTTCCAAACCCACTGGTTTTTTTTTAAACCTTACTCCGGTTAAAAAAAGGTTGGTTGAAATTATTCAGATGACTTTTCGTTGCACAGTTTGCTCAAATAAAAAATGGTGGACCAAGCGTTCTCTTTTCAAATTAAAAACGTTAATCCATTTTGTTGTGTAGTTCTTTGTTTGAATATATGTTTTAAAACGATCTCTTGCTTTTAACATTATTTTGTTTTAATTTTATTTTTACAAAATAAAACAGAATAATTAAAAAGAATATTGTGTGTGACATTTCTGATATTTCGGGTTAATTTTGTAACATTTTTCTCTTTTATAAAATTGTCTTTTAATCTTAATTTTCTTGGAGATAATAACAATTTTTTAAACTAGGCATTATTTTTGCACGCCGATGTTGAGGGTCAAATAAGAGGACCTAAGTTATTAGAAAATTAAAACTATATGTACCTTATTTACGCAAATAAATACTTTTTGAAATTTTTTATTTGAATTTTGATTTTGAACACAACAATTTGAAAACTAAATTACATTGAAAAAATTGTGTTGAGATTAGTTTTTGTTTTTTTTTTTTTTGAAAAAAAGCCGACCTGTGAAATGAGCTCACGGATCACCTGATGGTAAGCAATCGGCGCCGCCCATGGACACCCGAAACAACAGAGGTGTTACGAGTGCGTTACCGGCCTTTTGGGGATTAGAAATTTGACTAAGTATTATTTGGTATCGGGATAGGGGAGACTGAGGAAGGTATTTAGGTGTCCGGTAACCTCACTTACACGACGTCTTGCGTTGTTTCACGTCGGCTTTCTGTGAGGCCGTGGCACCATTCCGGTCGAGCCGGCCCATTCGTGCCGAAGCTTAGTTCTCCCACACTTGGTAAACATGAAGAATATTGGTATTTAAAGTGTAATGGGTAAATCAACTTAAAATATTCTCATTCATTCACTGAGTTCAGTGAAGCGTTTTTTCTCTGTTTCTGTTTCTAAACTACATAGATCAGAAACAGACATAGAAGAAAAACGCTTTATTGAGTTTGTTCAGTACTTACAAAGTCCATTTCCAAGTAAAGAAATAGTTCAAGTATTTATTTTTTACTCTTCAGTTGACTGACAAATATTAAGTATTACTAGCTTTTACCTGCGGCTTCGCTCGCGTCACAAAAGGATAAAAAGTAGCCTATGTGACATACCTCTATACCAATACACACAGCGCCATCTATACCAATATTTTAGTTTTCCCTCGGGAATATCAAATTTTTCCGGGTTAAAAAGTACCGTATTATTTAATCCGGACTTCATACTTTACGTCTACAAAAATTCAAAGCAATCGGTTTAGTAGTTACGGCATGAAAGTGGAACAAACTCACTTTCCGATTTATAATATTAGTAAGGATTCACGGATAAGTAACTTTGTAAAAGTCTTTATATTAAGTTAAAAATTTTATTAAAAGAATTCTCATGTTATGATAGTGAGTCTCCATTATGAGGTTATTCGATTTCGATTACCTACATTTTTTTATATATTTGATGTGTTGACGTTTTGTTTGACGTCTGGTGACAAGCGATGATGCGGTGTACGGTCTATGGAGCACGTCGTCCCATAAGCAACCTATTCACTCGTATAACCATAATACGAGTGGTGTTGTTTTTTATAGACACAGGTAGAGATGTAACAATTACTGGTCACAGATACATAATATAATTAATGAAGTTATTCGTTAGTCTATACTATTTATACTAGTACTACTTAGTCTATACTATATAACTATTTATACAAAATCTTACTGAAAATCTAGTGTCCATTAACTAAATTAACTAAACATCGCGGGTTACTCACATGAATATACTGGGAGAAAATTGTAGTGCTTATTTTATGAAATTTATTACCACTGAAATGAACTCATAGATATAGAAATTCCATAAAAGCTTTAGGACTTCATAAATATCAAGTTGATTTTGTAAATTAAACTTTATTTGGCTTAGAGTCTGCTATAAAAATTCTATATGAAAAGTGAAGTAAAGTATAACGCCCGTATAGACGCCGTAAATTGAACCCTTTGAAGAACGCACTAGGCGTCTTGTTATCTCTTTCCCACGCTATCATTCACAAATATAAATGTCTCACTCGGTCATTGAAATGCCCAACATCAGGGAGGTCAAAATAAATTGGTCATTTTGCAAAGAACAATTTATTTCTTTAGGGAAATCGTAAGATGCAGACAAAATCCTTATTTACTATCCAATACTGAGAGCTTTGAGAATAATATCATATCGTAAAACCATGACGGATGGTTTTCCTTGATAAGTACATATGTTATATACACACTTCTTTTAATCAATTTGTTTACAGACAAGTGTAGGAGAGCCATGCTTCAACACGAATAGGCCGGCTCGACCGGAGTGATACCACATCCTCACAAAAAAATAACGTGAAACAACATATGCGTTGTGTTTCGTCGTGTGAGTGAGGTTACTGAAGGCCCAATTACCCCCCTGCTCAATCTCCCCAATCCCTGAATCCTTAACATTTCTTAAATTCCTAATCCCCAAAAGGCCAGTAACGTACTTGTAACACCTGATGTTCCAGGTGTCTATGGGCGGCGTCGTTTGCTTACCATCAGGTGATCCGTCTGCTCGTTTACCGGCCCGTGAGAGGCGGTCCCTTAGATCCCTCTGCATGCTCTTCTCTATTCTAAATGATTCTTGTGCTCCTGAATACCTAAAGTCTAGCTTTCGGATTTTGGGCAGCTCTCACAGCCGAAATCTCCGTTCAGCTGAAAGTTTGCTTCTAGAGATTCCTTCCCACCACACTTCCTTCTAACTCCTTCAGAGTTGGTGTAATTAAATTATGGAATATTACCCCATACTATAAAAGTGGCTCCAAACAAAATGGCGTTTAAACGTAGTGTTCGTGAAGGACATTTTCTATACCTACATAGATACATTAAATACTTTTCTCTTAGTAAGTACACTTCAGTTTTCATTCATATTTCTCACTAAAACACTCAAAGGTAATTACGTAATTCTATTAACTGGTGTAACTTTGAAATAACTTTAACGAAGTTCTTATTTAATTAAATCCTTCAGTTTGACCAGTTATGAAAAGTTGTACAGTTCCTATTTATTAAGGTTATATATAAATGGCGAAAAATTAATTATTGTTTGTCGGCTTACTCATGTAATTATGTGACGAGGCACTCGACTGGTTTCCAGCCATGCTACAGGCTCATATTTATGAGCAGCATTCAGCGACCCGTGACGCGGCGAATGTCGCGCTGCTACTGAGAGCCTCGTAAAATAACTACGTGAGTAAGCCGCAAAACAATAACTAATGGCGAAGAGACTTGCATATTATAATTATTTAACAACATTATTACAGTACTTACCATAAAGTTCAGAGATTCCTGCCTGGCCAATCAGGCAATATTGACAATAAATCAACAAATAGAGGTATACGCAACGAAACAATTTCAAGTAACCGCCACCAAAGCCTTAAACAAAACTTACCTTGACATAAGGAGGCTTAGGAGTAAAGAAATGGAGCCAGCTAGCGATGTCTCGTTTTATCAAACCCTATACAATTACAAAAAAAAATATTCTTTTTCCAACACAATGCTCTCATTTTAAAGATAACTAAATTGCCTTTTATAAGACATATGTTACCAAATAATAAAATATGTAGTTATAATAAATACCAAAAAATATTTACTTGAATGAAAAAGAAAAAAACGCTAGTGGCTCCGTTTCTTTGCTACCAAGGGTATGTACACACGGCCACACATCATTCTATACAAAACCAGTTTATCCTGGTGTCGCGTCGCATCATCTTTCCGCACATTTAACGTTCAGTTATGTAAAGCTCGATGTGTAGCCGTGTGTACATCGTAAAAAGTCACAATTTAAAATTTAACTATCCTTGAAAATCGTCAACTGTGATTGAGATAGAACTATAACCTACACAGACGAGGGACTTTTCAAAATTAATTAGGATTATGAGAAATATAGAACTTGTTTCGATTGCAAAACAGGGTATTTTTTGCAAATACATAACATCACGCCTTTTATCCCCAAAGGAGTAGTCAGATGTGCACATAACGGCACTTAATGCCTCTGTAGGTATTTATGTTATGAGTCCCATGTATTAGGGGGTGAGCCTATTGCCATATACAGGACACAATTCCAGACTCCGTGATTGCGACCACTTAACCAACGAGGCAGTAATTTTCAATATAGACCTTATAATCGCTATTGAATAGGTAACTCATGTAAAAAGGATTAATGAAAGCAGAGTTACGAGAAGTGAAAGAAGTATACAGAGTGGATAAGAATGGGACCATTGGTAGAAGGTGCCCTAAATTGACATTATATTGACCAGATTGGCAATATATCAAAGAAGGACCACAAATTAAAAACCCTAACCGACGAGCAAGCATCAAAAGACTGCTGACTCTTGATGAAGCGAAAGAGGTATGTAAACATCGTAGAGTTTTGGCGTTCCATAGCCTCTGCTTACCCTCATGGGAGACAGGCGTGAGATCATGTATGTATGTATAACTCACAAAGAGGACTAGGAGTAGAATGATCCAGTGGAAAAGATCCTCATCGATGCAGATCCCAAAAAAAAATTCAGATACTTACGCTGCCATCAATTTTATGATGAAATAGGCAAGATCCTCAAAGCCGAGAGGTCCAGCTCTGACAAGCATATAAAACTCATCTTGACATGTCTTCTTTGGTTTGACAAAGTCGAACGTGAAGCCGCCAGTTGTGACCAGAGGCGTGCCAGTACCTCCTAGGAACTTTGCGATTCTTGCGACTGAAGCTGTGGACAAAGAAATTGTAAGTTAATAAGTTGCTTCTTAAGCTGTTTGATATAAATATAATGTATCATCTACTTTTCAGTCGAAAGTCTTATGATTTTAAAAACGAGTCTATTTCTGGTAACATCCGAATTCAAAAATGCGAAAACCTATGTTTTTTTTTATGGGATAAGCCGGTAAACGTGCAGACGGACACACGCAACACCAGAGACGTTACAAGCGCGTTACCGGCCTTCTGGATTAGGAAATTGAGGATTGTTGGGGATTCAGGGATTGGGGAAAGGAGGGGGGGGGGGGGGAATTGGGCCTCCGGTAACCTCACTCACACAACGAAACACAACACAACGTTGTTTCACGTCGGTCTTCTGTGAGGCCGTGGTATAACTCCGGTCTAGTCAGCCCACACGTAGCGAAGCATGGCTCTCCCACACGATGTGGAGACGCTTGTGCTTCGTCATGTGAGTGAGGTTACCCGAGGCACAATTACACTCCATAATCTCCCCAACCCCTGAATCCCCAACAATCCTCAAATTCCTAATTCCCAAAAAGCCGGTAACGGACTTGTAACGCCCTCTGATGTTCTAGGTGTCCATGGGTGACGCCAATTGCTGACTATCAGATGATCCGTCGGCTCAATTACCGACTTAACCCATGAACTAAATAAAACCGTTTAAAAAAAGTTGTGATTGATACCTCTCCTACCTTTAAGCCAAACAAACAAACAAAAGTGAACCTATACATTCTTACAATTAATACATTATTACAATTGACGAAAAAGAATTGTTGATCAAAGTAAGAGTACTTTTAACAAGAAACCATACACAGAACTGACGTTATACACTTCCAAGAATTGGCAAGGGAACAGGAAAAAAACCTATTTCGTAAAGGGTAAAGATTCAATATTTTTTCTCCATATTTCCGCCTCAAAGGACCATGTTATGTGCATACATATTAGGCTATGCAAAACCAGTATAAACTGACTGTTGAATGAACGGCAACATCATATAAAGCTAGACCATGATAACCCGGGTATGCATAGCTTGATATGTATATATAATAATAATATATGAACAAAAAGGTCTCATTAAAAACTTCTTCAAGCGTTTCTGGCATAGTTCCCAACTAATATGAGGATGCCTTTTACACAAGGTTCCAAGGTTTTTCTTCGTGAATTAAATCTGGTGCAAAGGAGTATGAAGAGAGCAGAGTTTAAAATAATGTTAATAGACTTACTTAAAGAAAAAATGAATAAACAAAGGTTCTATAAGTATAAGTAAGAGCAATTTATACATTTAGATTACATTTGGATGCTAAGAAAATCTATCAGAAAAACACTATTCTGAATTCCAGAAACAGTTTATTTTGAAAATTTTTAATAGGTAAACAAAAAATCGTGGTGGCCCGGAGGTTTATGACGCACTTCTCATACATGAGGGTGCTGGTTCGAAACCTACCAACGGCAAGTACCAATGTGACTTTTTCCGAGTCATATGTACCTACTTTCTAAGATTATTTAGACACCACTGACAAACGGTGAAGGAAAACATCGTAAGGAAACCTGGACTTATAATTTCTAATTATAAGTTTGAAATCACTAACACACATTGAGCAAGCGTAGTGATTAATGCTCAAACCTTCTCCGTGTGAGAAGAGGCTTTGCTCAGCAGTGGGTATTTATAGGCTGTTGATGATGAAACAAAAAATTAAAAATCAATAAAGTTTTAGCAACCTGGGATCCAATCCGAGAATTTTAATAACAACATGAACTGTTTTTGTACTACAATTCTACAGTCATTTATTGGACCACGTACTTTGGAATAATATGCCAACAAATAAAATGACAATAGTGAAGCTACAGTATTGAAAGCTGTTCCAGAAAACCTTCATAAAAATACGTCGCGAAATGAAATATTTCTACTAACTAGAAGTATGTAGTTGAATATTTTTTCATTATTATGACATAGTTCTTTTTTGCAAGACCGTACCTAATGTAGAAAAATATGTCCATAATTTCACTTTAATATCAGCATACTTCGTTGTTTCTGCATTTTAGTTCACATATCACTTGTATCATATTAAATAAAAAAGGATTTTTTTCTCTAGGCCTATAAATATTCTCTTTCTTCCATCTGCGTTGTTATTCACTTGGAACAGTAAGCAATTCTATCTACATACATTTGTAAGAAACCCACTCGGATTACTAGTTTTTGCTACGACAAAAATGTAGATAGCTTTTGTCAATAAATCACGGCGTTTTATTTCGTAGAAAAATAAGTTAAAATACAAAATGTGTCTTTATAGTATAGGCATCAAAGTCAAAAGTCAAAATCATTTACACTTAATTAGACGAGGAAGGCATTTTTGAACGTCAACAAAAAATATAAAAGGAAAGCTATTTGCTCATTCCAAGATATATGGATCCTATAGTGCGTGTGACACCTCGCCCTATAAATAAGTAGGGTAAGTTAAAGACACTTCATTAAAGTTATTCCTAACAACAACACGTCTCCTTCATTGCTTCACATTGCATGCCGACCCTGCCAGTGCTGCCACGTGGATAGCGCTGAGTACGAGTACAGAGTTATAGATTTTGTCGAATAAAAACTAATGATAATATTGAACTACAAGAGCATCAGTGCTTAAAATGTGTCTATTTTGTTGGCTCTTGGGCGATTTTAAGGCAGCGAGATGGACACCCGCCACATGAGAGGAAATATAAGAACGTTGCTGGTCTTTCAGGAGTTAGGGATTTGAGGAATAATCCTCAGATTTGCAGATTGGGGAGGAGAGGGATTGTACCTCCATTTAATTCCCATTTTAGAATATTGATCATATTGTAATAGGCTCAAAGGACCAAATGAGATTTTTGAAAGAGACCTGTTTTTTTTTCAGTCTTTAATATCTCGTACTCAGTAACAATTTTGTTAATCATAGAACACTCTAGGTACTTTATAATCGGTAATTCCGATCATTAAACCGAAAATCAACCAGTCAAGTACAATAAATATCTGGAGTATAAATTCATTGAATTTCACAGCTGAACGAATTTTTGCTTGTCTTGTAAAGTTAGTCGGTCGAACAGAACTTAGGGACAATAATTCAGTGAAGTTCTTAGAAATAAGTTTTAACATTAAAATGTTTTCCAGGAAAATGACAAAAGCTGTCAGCTATTATAATAGGTATTGTTATGTTCTCACCTCGTCAGTTGCATGGTTATAAGACGTACGTAATAATTACCAATTAGTTTATTTATTTATTTATTCACCAAAGATGACAGTGAATGGCGGACTTAATGCCTTAAGGCATTCTCTGACATTCAACCATAGGGAAGTGCAGAGAATTGAAGCGGTTGATGCGAAGCCACAAGACAATAAAAAGAAATAATTAATATTAAATAATATTAAATAATTAGTTCTCGACTACAGTAAAATTCATGGGTCGATCAAAGTTATTAGTCCATTTTTTCTTTAATAATTATTTTCCGATAGTCGTATTATCCATATGACTTCTGACTGCCTCGTTGGCCGAAGTAGCCGCAAATGCTCTCGGGTTCAATTCCCGGGCAAAGTATTATTGAGTTTTTTTTAATTCTCATTAGTAGCACGGAGTCTGGAATTGTACCCGGTATATGGCAAAAGTCTCTCCGCCTATTACATGAGACTCATAACATAGTAAAAGTGTGTGTTACATTGTACAGTGGCATTAAGTACCGTAATGTGTTCCTCTGCCTACCCCTTTGGGAATAAGAGGCATATTGTTATATTATGTACTTAATATCCTTACTAAGTAGCGATAATAGACAGAGTCTGCATCAGATTACACCATTAAACAAAAGCAAATATGATGCAGTTATATTTAAAAAAAAACAGGTCTAAACACAAAACAAACTAGGATACACTCCTATAAAATCTAAATAGCCTTTTATTCGTCGCTATAAATTGCAGAGTATTGGTCTAATAAATCAATCGTTCTTAAAGCAGGTGTACAAGGGATCCCATAACCTTGGAGTATCCAACTTTGAAGACTTGTTAAGGCAAGGAGAAAGGGAAGGAAATAATTAGGAAATCGTCGTAAGGAACTTTTGGCGGCACACGCTACCAAAATCTTTTTGGTACCGTTTATGAATCAAGATTTGTTGTGTGGTGAAGCTCAACAGCAAAATCATCCTTATTGTTTCTTTGTTTTACTTCCTCATCATCATTATAGATTTAGTTATAATCAATATGTTTTATCAGTATAAATGAGTGTCATTAGACATCATGATGTGTTGGATAAGTTTTTTGTGGTACGTGTAGATACTTCTAAAATATTGTTTTTGCTTCAACTTTTAGGGGTTAGTGAAACACTCTAGAGGTACATACATATATTTATAGCTTCTATTTTTAATAAATCATGTATGTACCAACACTATGAAGTCAGTCAGCCTACTATGTAAAAATAGTGTACAGTGGCATTAAAATGCCGTTATGTGCACCTCAGCGTACTCCTTTGTGGATAAAAGGCGTGATGATGATGTTATGTTAGAAATTTAAACTAAACCGTTTACGAATAACAGCTAGCTTCAAATCCCAACTACAAAGGTTAGGTTAGGTTAGGTAGGTCATCCACCGGGATTTGTGAGCTCGTTAATTCTCTAAAGACAGAATCAGTCGACAACCAAGCGTACGCAGTAGACACGTATAACAAACTGAATACGGATTGGTATATTTGGCTCTATTAAATATTAGCAGTCATAAAGCTCTGCTCGGTATCAAAATGAAGCAGTTTCACCGTCTGTTTAAATAAGGTAGAAGTATAGAAGTAACAACTTTTGCAAACTTACATCAATCCTTTTAGTATTATCGTTTTAGATCAGTTTTAGGATTTTGTGGAGTTTACTACAGTCATTTCGATTTTATTTGAATATTTCAGATTTGAATGTCGTCTTAAACGTCTGGGCAGGTTTAAGACCTCCTCTCATGTATGAGGGAGCGGGTTCGAAACCTACCAACTACAAGTACCAATGTGACTTTTTCCGAGTTGTATGTACTTTCTAAGATTATCTAGATACCACTGACAGACGGTGAAGGAAAACATCGTGAGGTAACCTGGGCTTAAAATTTCTAATTATAAGTTTGTAATCACGAACCCGCATTGAGCAAGCGTGGTGATTAATGCTCAAACCTTTTCCGTTTGTGAAGAGGCTTTGCTCAGCAGTGGGCATTTATAGGCTGTTGATGATGATGACGATGAGATTTTAATGTCGATGTTTAGAAGCAGAACGAAAGATCTTAGAAATGATAGGGGTATTATGAGGGACATACAATTGATGTCATAGTAAAAAAAGTGCATTTACTAAATCTAAGCTATGTTTAGAATATAAAGAAAATAACCTCATACATACATCTCGAAAGAAATAGTAATAAGTAGTAGTAATAAGTATTCAAGTGTGCTATCCACCTGCAATACCTTTAATAGAAATTCTCCCCAAGAATACAGACATCAAAAACTTATTTTACATCCCACCTCGTTTCGTCGTTCGTTTTTGACACGTTTATAACGACTAAAATCTGATTACGTTACTTTTACAGCACTTGTACGGAAAGACTCGCATTTTTTCCCGGATATGACCAATTTGTGTGGGACATTATACGCTGACCATGCTCTCTATTCACAAAAGATTTATCGCAGAAGTTTTCAAATTGCTCTCCACGTATGAAAATAACGAGCTGAGTCATCACAAAAGTTGAATGAGTGAATTGAACCTGTCTACAAATTGATATGTCAGCTTTTCCCGGTGTTATTCGTTTTTGGTCCTGTGGAACGCGAGAATTTGGTCCTTAAGAGCATTCACGCTTGATTTTTTATTTTTAACCGATTTAAAAATGGAGGTTATCTGACCTATACGTATGCTTGTGCGCGATTGGCTGAACTGATTACGATGTGGTTTGAGAAGTGTTTGGTACACTTAGGTGAAGCTTTTAGTCAATCAATCAAAGTCAAAGTCAAAGTCAAAATCAAATTTCAATCAAGACTTTAAAAAAGAGAAGGTCGATGTTAGTTTTTTTAAACATAGTTTATAATTACACTTTTATTTCTCATACAGTGGAATTGATTGTATATGTATGATGAAGTGTCGATACTCAATATAATATGTATGTTAGTATTAATAATTATAATAATTTATTTATTCATTCAGATAATACAATCCATATGGTTAGTAAAGACATCTACAACTTATAAACTAGTATTAGTACATCAAACCTCATCATATAAAATTAAAATAATTTGTCATAATATGTAATCTAATGATAATTTAGCAACAATACTGCTGACTTTCACTACTTCTGGGCACGGTTTGTAGGCATCACTTGCGTCTTCGTCCAGTGTTTCAGCATAAGGCCATCAGTCCTATCCGCCACGGTCATCAGAAGACTGTTGGCGCTGCCCCGCACCCGCTGCATCAGGGAGGCGACACGCTTTCTTATGATTGAATATGTGATTTACAGTACAGAATAACTCAGTTGAGAATAAGGCTAAAGCTGCTCTTAAATGGGGTCTTCTGTTTCCAGGACCAGGGATGGAGACCTGGGTGCTTACTCTTGAAACCAATCTCAATGTCAATGCAATATCAATCCAATAAAATCTCAATAATTATCCAATGTCAAAACTATACAACCCCTATCGTAGCTGTTAAAATAGCATTCAGAGTACGGAATATATAGCCAAACTCAATACTATTTAGTTCATGAAAAATCCATGCAATACGCATGCAATTGGCGCTAGTGTTGCAACTCAAGAGTACAAAATTTCACAATGTCAATGTCGATCGATCGGAATTGGATTCAAGAGTAAGCCCCCTGGGCTCTCCCTCTGGGAAAATCCTCAAAAATTTCAAATATTAATTTTGAACGAGCAAAGACACAATCGTCGTATTAGTTGAGCTAAGTCTAATCAACAGTGACTAATCAGGTCGTTTCTAATTATCCCTAATGCGTCGTTAATACTGCTTATGTCACTAATAAATTAATATGGAATATGTCAGTAATTTGTTACAATAACGATATTATTAGTCTTGTTACAACAATATTTATTGGAATGCGTAGTATAAACTTATTTACGTATATGGGGATAAGATTTATAGAACAATTCGATGATTTGATTAAAATTTTGTAATAAATTTATTAAATTAAGGGCCTGTCTCGTAGGCCGAGTGGTCGCAAAGGAGACTGCTGGACAAGGGGTCTCGAGTTCGATTCCCGGGTCGGGCAAAATATTATTGGGATTATTGGGAGTGTAATTAAAAAAGTCTCTGTGGTAGCATGGAGTCTGGAATTGTGCCCGATATATTATGGCAATAGGCTCACCCCCTATTGCAAGGGACTCAAATCTTAAATAGTGTATAGTGGTGTTCCGTTGTACAATGGCATTAAGTGCCGTAATGTGCAGCTCTGCCTACCCCTTCGGGGGTAAAATGTTATGTTACTGAACTACTTAAGGATCAAAACTATTACGAGCTACTTTTGTAACTGTTAAGAGATAAGTTAAGCAACTAAGTAACACCTCAAAGTTTTGGGGAATTGGGTTCAAATCAAGTAGCTTTGTGAATTATTGGAGATATTAATATTTGATACAGGTTTGATGTAACTTATTATCTAAGATAAGTTCAAAACATAAATCCGGACTGTTATACTCCTACTAATAATATAAATGAGAAAGTTGAATGTTTGTTTGTTTCTCCTTCACGGCAATACTGCTGAAAGGATCGGAATAAAATTCGGACAGGGGTAGATAATGATCTGGAATCACATATAGGCTGCTTTTGATCTGACAAGAAAGCGGACGAAGCCGCTGACAAAAGCAAGTAATGAATAAGAGTCTGGATTTAAAACAAATATAACTTTGGTCCTTCGATCCTGTTGAAAATTAAACCTAAAGCCCCTTGCTTTACATTTCATTTACCTTACCCTCAACTAAACAGACAGCAGAAGCTCTTAATGATATTTAAAATATTAATCATTTTCCCCCACAACTTTTGTGTACCAATCTTCGTTGTCCCTTTGAGCAAAACAAGCCCATTATTTTATATTGACTGTTTATATCAAAGGCTTAATCTAAAGGCCTACCATTATTGTAAAATACTGATGTAACAATAATAATGGCCGCTGATTCGATGCGCCGTCACGTCCGCGTAAATAAATCGCAACCCTATAGTTTGTTTTGTTTATTTGTTCTCACTTTTCTTTTGGAACAAGCAGGTGCTTTTGATAAAGAAAATGTTTATATTTTTGTCGTTTATCAATTTTGAAATTCTTGGTTATTTTTGGAAAGAGTTTTAAAATAGCTTTGTTTCGAATATCGGTTTCTTTCCAAGTTTTTTATCGATGTAAGCATTTCTCTGATGTAAGTATCATTTATTTATGTTTATCATATTAGGGTGCTAACTCTTAAAACCAATCGCAATTTCAATACAAAAAAATCTCAATAATTATTTATTCGATGTCAAATTTATACGATAGGGGATCATAGCTGTTAAAATAACATCCAGAGTACTAAATATAAAGCCAAACTCAATACCATTTAGTTCATTAAATATTCACACAATACAGATGCAATGGGCGCTACTGTTGCACCGTAAGAGTACGAAATTTCACAATATCAATGTCGATCGATCGGAATTGGATTCAAGAGTAACTAGGGGGTCTACTATTCTCCAAAATGATAAATGCAATATTTACTTGAACAAACTTACTATAAGACAGTAGGTCTGTACTGTAAGACACTGGACATCATTCTAAAGTCCATAATATTTCTACTTTTATGGTATAAGCTGGTAAACGAGTAAACGGATCACCTGATGGTAAACATTCAGCGTCGCCCATGGACACCTGGAACACCACAGGCGTTATAAATGCGTTACTGACCTTTTGGGATAAGGAATTTGAGGGTGGTCAGGGATTCAGGGATTGGGTAAGGGGGTAACCTTACTCACACGACGAAACACAATGCAAGCGTTGTTTCACGTCGGTCTTCTGTGAGGCCGTGGTATCACTCCGGTTGAGCCGGCCTATTCGTGGCGAAGCATGGCTCTCCCACACTTTACTGAAATAGTCTAACGCAATATGGTTTTACCAGTCTTGAAGCATAGAGATACTTTATTATAATAATAAAAATACTATTTTCACAAAACTGAGATCACTCTCCGCAAACGATACATACAAGTACCTGGGTATGTCAGAAGGATTAGGCATTAATGGACCGGACATGAAGCAATCGTTACAGGAGCGCTTCTTTGGCCGCCTGAATAAGGTACTGAAAAGTTCCTTATCAGGCGGAAACAAGGTGCGAGCCTTTAACGGTTGGGTTATGCCAGTCCTAATGTATTCTTTTGGTATACTCAAGTGGACACAGACTGAACTTGACACCCTGGATAGACGAGTCCGGACCCTGCTGACTGCAAATCGCATGCATCACCCTCGTTCGTCGGTCATGAGGTTGTACATCCCACGGAAGTGTGGTGGTCGAGGCTTATTAAATGCTAAGACCCTTCACAACCGTGAGGTGTGCAGCCTCAGGGAATATTTCCTGAAAGTCAACGAGGGTATGCATCGAGAAGTAGCAGCGGTGGACAATGGATTCACTCCGCTATCCTTGGCAAAAGAGAACTGGCGCAAACCTGTGGTACTGAGCGTCAATGATCGCAAGGAGGTATGGCATAGCAAGGAGCTCCACGGACGCTTCTTCCGGGCCCTTCATAGGCCCAGTGTAGATTTTCTAGCGTCCGTGTCTTGGCTACGATTCAGTAATCTCTTTGGAGAAACTGAAGGATTTGTCTGTGCAATTATGGACGAAGTTATCCTTACGAATAACTACCGGAAATATATAATTAAGGATGGGACGGTTGACATATGTCGGGCATGTCATAGTCCTGGTGAATCCATTAGACATATTATTTCTGGTTGTGGTCGTTTGGCTAACAGTGAATATTTGCATAGGCATAATCAAGTAGCCAAGATTATCCATCAGCAACTTGCTTTGCACTATCGACTTGTTGAGTCTGAGGTACCGTACTACAAGTATATACCCGACCCAGTTCTGGAAAATGACCATATCACGTTGTACTGGGACCGGTCTATCATCACTGACAGGACTATTATAGCCAACAAACCTGATATAGTGGTGATAGACCGACAACTGCGCCGCACGATGATAATCGATATCACTATCGGGAGTGACGTCACGGACGCCGGTGACAGCTGACTTGTGTGTGTCGCCTCGGGTCAAATAAAATAAAACTACTGTTTTATTTGATATATTTTTATACTATGTTTTATTTACATATATTTGATTACATATATTGTGGACACTAACAGTAAATCAAATTAAACGATCTTAGGATTAGTTTAGTACCAGCCCCAGTGTTACGGTGAATAAATCTACCCTGTTGATAAAAAAAAAAAAAAATCCTTAACTTCTGTGTGAGTGTCGTGTGTGTGTTATTCCAAATACTGCAACACAAAATATCATGGCCAAGTGCGGTGGATGTGGCCAATTCATTGCTGCAACAGCTAGCATTCGGTGTGGCAAGTGCGCGGTCTGCTACCACCGCGCCTGTGTGGGAGTACCGCCTTCAGCAACCCCCTCGCCTGCATGGCTGTGTCCTGGATGCAAGGCGAAACTTCCCAAGACCGACAATTCCGCGACACCGGTTAAAGGTGCAGCAGCGGATTGCTCGGTCCCAAATAGTCCCCCCACCGTCACCCCCTCCGTGAGTCTGGATTTGGCGCATGAGATCAGAGCTTTCAGGGAGGAGTTAAGCGCTCTAAGGGTTGATATACGTGAGCTACGGCAGGAAAATGCACAATTTAGAGCTGCCATAAACGGTTGCAATGAGCGGCTGGACGCGGTAGTGCACAGGGTGGACAGCCTCGAGCAGCGGTTCGAGGCGAAGGACCCCTCATCGTATGACCATCTGGAGGAGACGATCGCTGACTTAAAGCTACAACTGAACGAGCGCGATCAGGACCTTCTGTTGAATGACGTCATCGTGTCGGGTATACCGGAGTCGAAGACCGAGAACCCGGCACACATACTTAAAACACTGTCGCTGAAGCTGGGGGTCGACCTTGACGATAGGGACATAGTAAACGTCGAGCGCCTCGGCATGGTACGTCGTAATTTTATCGCCGGTTCATCCCAGCACGACATAACGGAGCGTCCGCGGCCGCGCGCCATCGCGGTGCGCCTTTCTCGCCGTACGGTGCGAGACAAACTACTTCAAGCGGCGCGCGTGCGCCGCGGCCTCACCACTGCGGATCTCGATCTACACGGCCAGCCTCGGAGGGTGTTTGTAAATGAGCACTTGACTCGCTCTAATGCAAAATTATTCCATCAAGCTCGAGAGGCTGGGCAGCGCTCAAAGTACAAGTACGTGTGGACAAGGGAGGGACGCATCTACGTGCGGAAGGAGGACGGCGTCTCTGCTGTGCGCATTCGCTCGCACGCAGATATCATAAAAACTTTTGGGGACGGTTATGTTTGATGAGTGCGGGTGTTAATAGATATTTCTGTTCGGTTTGTGTATTTCACTTTGTTTTCATTTTTTTGCTATATACCCTTTATCTTGTTGACGACCTCGCGACATGTGCTATGTTACATTTATTTTGTATTAATTTTTCTGCTACGTCATTTTGTAAATTGGTATCCTCGGCAATGTATGTATGGGCTAAGGTTGGTGTTCCTTGCAGTGACGGTAAATTTTATTGTATCCTGGCTTATGGGACCCTACTTATTATTGGATATTATTATGTTATGCATATGTGCCTCTGTTCCTGTTATACTATGTTTCTATCTTTCTTTACTCATATTTATTTGCAACTCTTTAAGTAATGGCTATATTATAATTACAATCTTTTTTAACATAAATCTAGATACTCTCGTAGGGAAGAAATATATAAAATGACCCCGAAAGAGTTTAAAATTGGATTTCTTAACGCCGGGTCTTTAGGTACAAATCATGACGAGTTTATAGCCGCAGTGGATCATCATGATGTTGACATCATGGCGGTAAATGAGACATGGCTCAGGGCGGGGGAGGAGGCGCGCGCGCCGTCGGTTCCCGGCTACCGGCTGCGGCATGTACCGCGTCCGCTGAGCGTGCGCGGCGGCCGCGGCGGTGGTGTCGGATTCTATATAAGATGCGGAATGAACGTACGGGCGCATTCCCACCCTACTGACCCTACACATACGTCGGTCGAACAGATGTGGCTCGTGTTTACCATAAACGGTATTAAGCTTGCTATAGGGACCGCCTATCGGCCGCCGTGGTTGGATGTGGATACGTTTCTGGACGCACTGACCATGTCTGTAAATTCGTTAACATTTTGCGACTACACTGTGTTGTTGGGCGATTTTAATATAAATTTTATGAACACCTCTCCACCTGACAGTAAATTAAACAAATTGCATATTTTTTTAAATTGCCTGAGCCTCAATCAGTTAATAACATCACCTACACACTTCACAACCAACAACTCGAGCCTTATAGATTTGGTGTGTACAGACGCAAGAGTTACTGATGTCAATGTGTACCCAATACAAGCTCTCGGTGCTCATGCATTTATTACAACTACTCTTCGTATAAAAAGGGAAAAAATCCGGCCTCGAATTGTAACTTATAGGGATATCAAAAACATTGACTTAGAAAATCTGAAAGACGCTCTGGACGCGATCGACTGGTGTGGGGTGGTTTCTTCTCATGACGTGGACTATATGGTATACTGTCTGACAAACAATTTACTGTGTCTGTTTGACACATTTGCACCTCGCAGGAGTGTTAGGATGAGGGATAGATCCTATCCATGGATTACAGAAAACATTAAACTCATGATGAAACTTCGAGACAAAGCCTATAGGGAATTCCGAATTAATAACACATTAACTCACAAAAAACAATACTATACGGATTTGAAGAGTCTAGTAACTAAATCAATTTACCTTGAAAAAGTAGCCTACTTCAAATCAAATATTAATAACAACATCAAACATCCGAAGAGGCTTTGGAAGAATTTAAAATCCACCTTGCTGCCTCTAAAGTCTGATAATGAACTACCCGCACATTTCAATGACCCAAACAAAATAAATGATCATTTTTTTAATATTCCCGGCGATACAATTACTTCCCTGTCGACTTACACCTACTATGAATTTCATAGGTTCTCTGATTGCATCCTCTCCCTTAATACAACCGATGACATGAAGATTCTAAGGATAATAACCGGCCTAAAATCAAATGCTGAAGGTTGTGACCAGATAGCACTGAATATGTTTTTGTTAACAATACCACAAACTTTGAATGTCCTGACGCGTATTATAAATGCCTCCATAGTAACGGCAACTTTTCCGGGCGCCTGGAAATTGGCTAAGGTACGTCCTCTACCCAAAGTAAACAATCCTGGCGAACTTAAGGATTTAAGGCCTATTAGCATTCTACCCTCAATGTCTAAGGTCTTGGAAAGGGTGGTAAACGAACAGGTCTCCAAATTTATAGAGGACAGCAGTGTTCTGCCGGATGCGCAATCTGGTTTTAGGAGGGGGCGTAGTACGGGCCACGGCTTTGTTGGACGTCACTGACAATATACTGGCTGCGCAGGATGAGGGTTTGTGCACTATATTGGTCCTGCTGGATTTCTCGAGGGCATTTGATGCTATCAATTTATCCCTATTACTCTCTAAAATGGCGTACTACGGATTTGACATACCAACAATTAAATGGTTCGATAGTTACCTCAGCAACCGTGCGCAGCTGGTTGAATTTCGCGATGCTAATGGATCTTTCTTGGCTTCTGAGGTGAAACCTGTGACGAAGGGAGTTCCCCAAGGATCCATTTTAGGGCCTACCCTATTCCTATTATATTGTGCTGACATCATCAATATAATAAAAACATGTAAATATCATATCTACGCTGACGATATACAGATTTACTTGTCCTTTAGACCGGAAGAATACGCGAGTGCTGTGAATTCAATTAATGAGGACCTCGACAGGATAGTGAACTGGTCAAGCAATAACTGCCTCATCTTAAATCCATCCAAAACAAAATTCATGCTTTTCGGAACAAAGACGCAACTTTACAAGACACCTAGTAATATTAACGTTCTCTTGAGGGGTCAAATCATTGAGCGTGTCGATGAAGCGCGAAATTTGGGTCTGATAATGGATCAAGGTCTTAGGTTTGAATCTCACATCTCAAACTGCGTCAGAAACTGTTTTTACCGCCTGAAGATACTATACAGAATGCGTCCGTATCTAAGTGAGGAGTTGCGTGTGCGGCTGGTTGAGTCGTTGGTTTTATCCAAGCTAAACTACGCTGACGCGGTTATTGGACCTAGACTGTTTTCACGCACTGAGCGATTGATACAGAGGGTTCAGAATGCCTGCGCGCGTTTTTGTTTTAAAATTCCACCTAGGAGTCACATAACACCTTACTTAAACAAGTATAATCTTTTAAAAATGAAGTCCCGACGTAAGCTCCACCTGGCATGTCTCCTCTTTGGTGTGATTAAGTATAAGTGTCCAGTATACCTCTACTCGAAGCTCTCGTGGGTGAATGCTCATCGGCAGCGGGAGGGTAGGCGGTGTGCACAACAGCTGGCTATACCGCAACACAAATCGGCTGCTTTTCGGGGTAGTTTCCGATATGCAGCTTCTAAGTGCTGGAACAATATACCTCCGCCAATCAGGAACCTGCAAAGCCCATTCACTTTTAAACGAAAACTCAAGGAGTTTATTATTAATTCTCAAATTGAGAATGAATCTATAAATATTGACATTTCGTTTATTTAATCTAACACTTATCTTTCTTATATATATATTTTATTTTTTTTTCTTTTTTGTTTAACTGGGTACACAAATTATGTTTTCACATTTTCATATTGATTTATTTATATAATTATTTACTAACTTCAGTATTATTGTAATGTAGCATATCTCGAAAACTCACCCTTGGGCCCCTTGTTGCCGCAGTGCTGGCGAAATACCGACCTGTCTCTCGCTTCAACTTCGCGCAATGAGTGTCGGGCTGCGCGATGGCTTCACGACATACCCACACTAATTTTATTGTCGTGATACAGTTTATAAATTTATTTTATTTTTATTATTTTTTTCCTTCGGTGACGGTACACGTTACACTTGTTTATGTATGCATACTCATTTTTATTCATTTATTTATCGCACAATGTACATACTTAGAGGTCTGTTTTTATTCTCCCTTTTATTTTATTATTATCATTATATTTTTTAACATGTGTCTTATGTAACTATTTTATTTTCCTTAAAATTATTCTTCGTTGCTTCCGTCCGTGCGTCACTGCAGGGGTGCCAACTGAAAACCAGTGTTGGGTACTTACTGTGCCCAGCTTAAACTGAGTTGGTGAGCCCTTTTGTCGCGGACATGCTGCCACCCTGCCTTAATTGTTGTTTTATTTTTTACTGCTGTTTTTTTTTATGTTATTATTGTTTTGTTCTTATTGTTTTTTATTTTATTTTTTTATTTTTTTTGTTTTTCAATGTTATTTTGTTATTATTTTGTGTGTTATTCGGTGGTCCATGTCGGTGGCGAATAAATTATTTTTCTTTCTTTCTTCTTTCTTTCTTTATTCCTCATGATGAGAACCTCGTGAAAGCTGAAAAAGATAAACAAATCAAATATCTTGATTTGGCTCACGAGGTTGTCGACATGTGGAATGTAGATTCGGCTATCATTGTGCCGATAGTCGTATCGGCCAATGGGTTAATCCCTAATAGCCTCGACAACCACCTTAGGAGGCTAGCGTTAGGTAGTTGGGTCAAGGGCCTGATACAGAAGGCAGTGCTCCTTGAAACGGCACGTATCGTGAGGAGGTTTCTGTCTCTGGAGCCCTAACCACCGGTAGCTTGGACCATGCTCCCGCTACTGGTCGGCTCCTATTTTTTATATTTTTAAATATTATTTTTATGTTTTTGTAAATAGTATTTAAAAATGTATTTTATAGAGAATTTAAAATAAATATATGGAAAAAATACTATAATTTCTATTGTTTTTTTCTTGTTAGCTTTTAATATTTCATTCGTTTTTTTCTGAACTTGCGTATTTTCCACGCAAATCTCGTCTTTCTATTTTCCTTCGAACGAAGCACAATCGAACAAACCCATTTTACTATTGACATTCCAATTACGGAATTCTTAGGTTCTTATTCTATTCATTTACAGCAATGCACTCGTGGCCGACTCAATGCTCTTACAAATATACGAAATAAGTACCTACTTATTATTTTATGTTACTAAATGGAGAAAAATATAGTATACCCATCTTGATTTCTTTTATTTGATATCGCTAAATCCGAAACTTAAACTTCGCTGGACACACTTGTGAATGCTCGACGATAGAAGTAGTAAAATATAACATTATTTGCATAATATAATTATAAACATAAGTGACAGCACGGTTGGCGCGGTGGCTGGGAAACTGGCTGCCGCGCAACGTGTCGCGGGTTCGATTCCCGCACGGAACAACTCTTTGTGTGATCCACAGATTGTTGTTCCGGGTCTGGGTGTCGACACAGGAGAAAATACTGGTGTGGAGCAACGTTTAAAAAAACGTTTGCATATGCTTAACTAACCAATTAACAGTAACTTGAATAGAAAAATCATAACTTAAAAAGCAGGAGTAGCAACGGGCCGATTTATGGTCAGTAAGAGTTTTACACTTTCTCTCGCTTCATACAGGAAGTCATCGGATGATCCCCCCCCCCACCCCCCGTCAAAGAAATCCTTTTATAACAGACGATAGAGTTAGCAAAATTCCTACAAGCATCTATAAAACTTAATAAAATTCTTGCGTTCACATAAACAACACGAGCTAAACCGGTAAGTCTTACAGAATTAAATTTTCTACGAGAAAGGTGGGCGAAAAATTCAGAAATTTTCCACGGTAAAGCGAATGTGACGGATATTTCCGTAAACAAAAACGCTTGTAAAATGGAAGTTACTTGATATTAAGTAAATAACTTCAATTTAATTTTAATATTTCTTATTGGTTGAGGTATATAGGCGACGGTAAGTATAAGTACCAGGCAGGAGGTTTCAATTTCTATTCTAGGGATGATCAAAGAATCATTGTTTCGTTGGATATTGTATTTTTATAGTCAAAGTCAAAGTCAAGTCAAAATCATTTATTTCAATTAGGCCAGAATGGCACTTTTGAACGTCAACAAAAACAAAAATTTTAAGTGAAGCTATTTGCTCATTCCAAGGCGTCTAATAAAAAGTAATCTTCATAAAGTAATATTTATTTCCCTATCTATAGATATATGTGAGACCTCTTTTTATCGGATAAGCGTGTAAATGATCAGACGGATTACCTGATGGTAAGCCATCGGCGCTGCCAATGGACATCCGAAACACCAGTGATGTTATTAGTACGGTACTGGGCATTTGAGGATTGTTGGTGATTCGGCGATTGGGGAAAGGGGTAATAGAGCCTCCGGTAATCTCACTCACACAACGAAACACAACGCAAGCGTTGTTTCACGTTACGTTTCTGTGAGGCCGTGGTATCACTCCGGTCGAGCCGGCCCATTCGTGCCGAACATGGCTCTCCCACACTTAAATTATCCGTTTTCAGACAACCATTTTTTCTTTAACTTCATTCTACATTCTACGATATTCTTTGATATTCAAAGTTATATCCTATTCTAATTACAAATAAGTTCAAAATTAAGCTCACGATACATCACTCTGATTGCTGGATCGTCAAGTAAATAATTCCTCGTCGGAAACAAGGCCACGAGGGGTTTATTGCTCATTTACATTTAATTTTTATTATGTACCGACGTGCTACCGTCAATGTAGGGAGACTATGAATTACGATTACGCCATCTTTAATTACTATGCTTATTTGTGCTATTTGTTCTTCATGGCTGTTTTTCGCAAAGAAAATGTGAATATTATTTAATTTTGGTAATGGTTTTAATGTGTTTTTTTTTTGTACTTTGACGGTGGCAATACAAGCACATGGCCCTTTATACACTAGGACCACTTGGGCACTATATACGCTTCAAATTAAATATAATTAGGGTTAATTTTCCATTACTGTTCTTTTGATGGAATGCCCTGTTAGAGTAGGTATAGTTTTTGTCTTTGGGCGATACAGAAATCGAATTTAATTTGTGGATGTATTAAGTAGCATTTATAAGTTCGCAATCCATAAGGCATCATATATTTTAACTGAACATAATATTAAGAACTTTATAGTGAAAGACAAAAAAAACTAAAAAAAAACATTTATTATTTATGAAGTTTCAAAACATACCTACATGTACCATACATACAAGCGTTAATTGGCGATAGACCAACGAAAATGATTTACTTATGAACTTTTCTAAGACATACCAAATTATATAATATTTTTCGTCTTACTCACGTAATTCACATCATCACATCAAATGCCCACTGCTGAGCAAAGCCTCTTCTCACACAGAGAAGGTTAGAGCATTAATCACCACGCTTGCTCAATGCGGGTTGGCGATTTCAAACTTATAATTACAAATTATAAGTCCAGGTTTCCTCACGATGTTTTTCCTTCACCGTTTGTCAGTGGTATCTAAATAATCTTAGAAAGTACATATAACTCGGAAAAAGTCACATTGGTACTTGCCGTTGGTAGGTTTCGAACCCGCACCCTCATACATGAGAAGTGGGCGTTTTAAACCTCCGGCCCACCACGACATGTAGTTATTTGACGAGGAACTCTGGATGGACTAGTCGAGTTCCTCGTCAAATATGATTACGTAAGTAAGAAGAAAAGCATAATAAATAGTTACTCAACGAAAAAGAAAATAATTTACAAATGCAAATATAAAAAATATGAAACAATGGTCACCTTACTGGTTCCAAATAAATTCACTTCCACTTAACAATTTCCTCCACTTATTGACTCTCAGCTTGATAATGAATTCGGAAATGTTTAATATTCATAATTTTTACAGCCTGAAATACGCGTATTGACTTAAATAGATCCTGTTTGATCATAACTTTTATTGGCGGATTTAGCTTTATTCAGATTTCAGGTGTATTAATGAAAAATGCTACGTTTGCTGTTTAAGTCTCTTTTTGTTTCTTGTTGAGGGAGGAAAATCGGCGAATGACTTGGACACCTCAGAGTGATTACGAATTTACGCCTACTGATTAGTATGATGTATGTATGATTTATGCTGAAACTGTTGAATGTAGAATGAATATTATCGTTGTTTAAAAGCTAAGAATAATTTTATGGGTGTTTTTGTAAGAAGCGAAGAAGATCAATTCAAATTATATAGAAAAGGAGGACCAATAAACTGGTTGCTTTTATTTCAAAATTGAATCGATACTCAAAAACTCAAATCAAATGTCATAGGGAGAATATATTCTTTTATATCATCGAATGAATGCTACCGCCTGGGTGAGGCGGGAGGGAGTGTCAGACTCTTACTGACTAAAAACCACCCCGTTCCTACTCCTGCACTTCGAGCCGGAGCCCTGGCAAACTTTTACGTTCTCCGCGGCTCCGTATCAGCATCAGCCTTATTGAGCCCCATCCGTGGTGGTCTGATCGCTCTTTGAATACGCTCGGGTCTGGTTCTGGTCGCTAGAGCTATTCATGCTCACCGTCCGCAGGCCCGTTGTTCTTGTAGTCTTAAACTTAAAGTTTCGATAATAGTTACTAGGTTAAAAGAAACATAGAGTAAACGACCTTTTGTTTAAAGAATTCCTATTAACATCTTATTATTATAGGTAGCAATAAACTTACTTAGATGGTAAGTAGATAGTTTCCTGAGGCATTATTTACGAGAATATAGTACGTTTCCGACCATGGAAGGAAAATGTTCCATTGCACCATTGTTTTTGATGCAGAAGCTATCTAAGGGCTTTGGCTGCGGTCCCGAGGTTTAAAAATTAGCCTATTTATTATTCTAGACCAGAATCTACCCCAGTTCCAAATTTCAACCCGATCCCTTCAGCCATCATCATCATCAACAACCTATAAATGCCCACTGCTGAGCAAAGCCTCTTCTCACACGGAGAAGGTTAGAGCATTAATCACCACGCTTGCTCAATGCGGGTAGGCGATTTCAAACTTATAATTACTAATTATAAGTCCAGGTTTCCTCACGATGTTTTTCCTTCAGCGTTTGTCAGTGGTGTCTAAATATTCTTAGAAAGTACATATAACTCGGAAAAAGTCACATTGGTACTTGCCGTTGGTAGGTTTCGAACCAGCACCCTCATGCATGAGAAGTGGGCGTCTTAAACCTCCGGGCCACCACGACGAGTATCCCTTAAGCCGTTTCGTAATAATTCAGTAATAGGAACTCTCTCATTAGTATTTAGGCGTCTCAAGTTATACGTAGTAGCTAAGGTTAACCAGCAATAATGTTTATTTTATTACTTTCTCCAATATTTTGTTTGATGCTTACATAATACAAAATTTGAAGGCACTGCACGTCAATCAATCACCGATGTATCTACATACTGATATGTATGTCGACATAAATTATATACGCACCCTTCAAAGAGTCGATAAAACCGTCCTATTTTAAATGTATTCGGGGAAAAAATTGAGAATTATTCCACTCTTTGAGCAAGAAACAAATTTTAACGATTCAAGAAACATGGGAATCTATTCAACCTTTTTAAATTATGGAAAACCCAACTTTGTTATGTTTTATTATAAAGCACCTCATTACGTTTTTAATCCCCAAAGCCCTTTGGGGATTAAAAGTAGAGAGGAGAGAGGTACCTGTGTAATAAATAAATATGGCTTTGAACTTTTATGCGTCTTATAGAATTGAGGGTGAGCCTAATTGCCATCACATCAACTGCCTATACTGACCAAAGGTTTCTTCTCGCTTGACCATTAATCACTACGCTTGTTCAAAGCACATTGGCGACTTTAAACTTTTAATTAGAAAATATGAGCCCAGGATTCCTCACTATTTTTTCTTGTACCGCTTGGTTTTAGTGTCTAAATAATCTTAGAAAATACATTTTGTAACTCGGGAAAAGTGACAGTATTATTTGCCCTTGGTAGGTGTCGCAACCGCTGTCTTTCTACCACGATAAACCAAGATGCCATATACCAAGATAAAATCATAACAAACGATTCGAGAAATTCAAAAACTAAATCGAGTCTTATTACTAACCCAACAAGGTACAAAATAAGAAAGTATTCTTTTTTCTTTTTGCACGTTACTGAGCTCAATAGGTTAATAGAAACGGCGCTAGTTAGTAGTACATAAGCTTATGAATCGCATTTCCTTTGCAAATGTAATTTTACAATGTTTTACCTAGGTCATAATTATAACTTAATATATATTTACACGAGAGAGAGGAAATTAAAAAAAAAACCTGTCAAAATTAAAGTTAATTGACCACACCTTTATATATTCTGTGACACCTATCAACTGTGATTGTGTAAAACTGGAATTACATTGATTATTTTTGTGCATTAAATTTGAAATAAGATAGAGGTAATTTACTGTTACATAAAGATAGCAATCCCAGTCCGTCATCGTTCAAAAAACGACAAAATTAATTTTCTACCAAAAACAACAAATATTTGGTCAGGCAACACACGTAAGATATAAAATGGCAACACCACGCGTGGTGAACGTGGCTCCGTAATGTAATTCATCACTTAGATTTATTTTGTAGCGCCTGACAGATGAGGCATAGTCAAAATAAATTTGCATTTTTTGCGCATCAATACATATTGGAAGAATTTATTGAATTTTGGAAAATACAGAACCTTCAATAACATTGGGGAGTTATTTATTATGATTGGTTAACTTTTATCGCAATGGTTTAAGGTCGAAATTACATTGGTAACAATTTTGATTAAATCATTGATAACTTATGTAAAAGCACATTGTTACGATGGTGTTTAATTGATAAAATATATACATACATACATAACTTCACGTCTTTCTCCCATAGGGAAGGCAGAGATTATGGAACGCCAATTGCTGTGATTCGTACATACATCTTTCGCTTCATATACTATAAATCTATGAGTCAATTGATCATAAGTAATAGCTTAAAATCTTCACATGCATGAATAAGTATGCCCAGTATTGAGCAAGCGAATACACAGATAGAATTACAAGTCTAGCTAGTGAAAAAGAATGGCCTAAGGAACAATTAACCCACTAGTCCACGATCATAAGCAAATAGAACAGGAATTTTGATAGAAATTGGACAATATCATTTTATATTTTTATAATAACCTCGTGAGATATACTAAATTAACTAAAATGGGTTACTCAAGTGAAAATACTAAGACAAGCTCTACTAGCCAGTAGGATATAAGTCCACAACGTAAAAGTAAAAAGTCGCCTTTGTGCACCTGGGTGAATTAAATTGACAAGTGAACAAAGGAGACTACTTGAGTCAACTCAATTCACCTAGGTGATATCACCTGGGTGAAATAATTCCCAGGTGAATTGAGGACTCCAAAAAGTCTACTTTGTTCACCTAGGTGAAATCACCCAGGTGAACAAAGTGGAATAAACCGAGGGAACGGGAACGTAAAAGTAAAAAGTCGCCTTTGTGCACCTGGGTGAATTAAATTGACAAGTGAACAAAGGAGACTACTTGAGTCAACTCAATTCACCTAGGTGATATCACCTGGGTGAAATAATTCCCAGGTGAATTGAGGACTCCAAAAAGTCTACTTTGTTCACCTAGGTGAAATCACCCAGGTGAACAAAGTGGAATAAACCGAGGGAACGAACCTCCTCACGCCCCAGCCGTCGCGGGAGATACTCCAGGCGTCGGGATCGCACGACAATCTCCAGCCACCGTAAGTGCGGGTCTGGTGACTGTAAGCAAGGATAGCTCGTCGCCCGACCAGAACCAGACCCATGCGTACCGCGCGTCACGTTCTACGCGCGCCTCAAAGAGCCATCAGACCACCACAGATAGGGCCCAATAGGGCTGATACCCGATACGGAGTCCCGGAAGGCCTAACGGGTTGCCGGGACTCCGACTCGAAGAGTAGGAGTAGTAACGGGGTGGTCTTTAGTTAATGAGAGTTTGACACTCCCTCTCGACTAAACCAAGGCGGGAGAAGCCATTGGATGATTTTCCCTCTCAATAAAAAAGAAAACAATAAAAATGCCTACTGGCTAGCTAGTTGCGCGACATTGCCGCGACCGCCCACGCTGCTCATGAGGAACGTTCGAAAGAAAGAAAATTTCGAGCCCCTCTGTGGCTCGAAACTAGTAGCTTTTCTCAGTATTTTCACGTGAGTGACCGGGGAATTTTAGTTAATCCAATATTATTTTACTTGATAAATATTTTATTCCATAGAATATAAAGCAATTTACTTATCTCTCGCTCTAATTAGATACTATTCAAATGTAAAACAGCTTATTATTATTCTGTAAACGTTTCGTTATCAAAATCTAGCAATCAAAATAAGTAGTAGCCTATTTTTGTAGGCTTATCTGGACTTTAATAGTTACCTGGCCTTTGTCCAGACCCCTTTAGCTAAAAAACTGTTTTATCGTCTTGTTACAGAGTTGAAAATTCAATGTTAAATGATTATCGTAAAATCCAGAAAAAGGTATAAGTAAGAAATTTATGTAAACACATTTTTTTATAGGATTTTCTCCTGTGTCGTGGGTGCGTTTACAAACATACAATTTCACATACACATTACACCCAGACCCGAAACAACAATTTATGGTCCACACAAGGTGTTGTTCCATGCGGGAATCGAACCCGCGACACGTTGCACGGCAGCCGGTTGCCCAGCCACCGCACCAACCGTGCAATCATAAATTTATTATAATAATTTTGAGGAAAAATGTTAATGTTAAGAATGAAATTAATATTTTTATGTGATAATATTATAATTAAATTAATTAGATTATAGTCCCGGGTTACATGTTGAAACTGTCTCTATTGTACACATGGTATAGGTAATGCAATAAAAATTGAATTTGAAAATGTATTACCTATAACAATTTTTTACCGACTTCAAAAAAGGAGGAGGTACTATGATCGAATGATTGTTTTTTTGTTTGTTCACCGATTACTGCGCCATTTGTGAACCGATTTCCAAAATTCTTATTTTGTTTGAAAGGTTATACTATCGAGAGGGTCGCATTTTCATCAGGTCAGGGTCTGATGATGGAATCCTAGGGAAAACGAGGGGATTTTTCGAAAATTGCTGGGGCAAGTAATGCATGTATTATGACATAACATAACATCACGCTTTTGATCCCCGAAGGGGTAGGCAGAGGTGCGCATTATACCATTGTACAATGTAACACCCACTTTTCACTATTTATGTTATGAGTCCCATGTAATAGGGGGTGAGCCTATTGCCGTATACCGGACACAATTCCAAACTCCGTGCTACAACTGAGAATTTTTCAAAAACCCAGTAATACTTTGCCCGACCCAGGAATCGAACCCGACACCCCTTGCCCGGCAGTCGCACTTGCGACCACTCGGCCAACTAGGCAGTCCTTATGAGGCATGTATATTTTTCAATAAAGATCATTAATTATTTTTGAAAGCAATTTAAGCTTGGCCAAAGCAAACTAATTAAAAACAATATTTATACTCTGTCTAACTTCGTACAACCCTACCAACTTTTGTAGGGTTGTCCGTAAAAGGTTTCCGAGATGAAAATGTACAAATATTTGTAAGGGCCCAGAAAAAGGTTTCAATTGAATTCTTTTCAGGAAGAATTCTTTCAGGATTTATGTGCTACTTATACTTGACTTTTCCATACATTTTATGTAGTTTTGTTGTACTTTCATATTTGTTGATCGAACCCTTCCTTCTTCGTTTGAAAACAAATACTTTCAAGGATGTCTTTGATAAGATGAAGTATAACTATTTAATACAATTTTGCAACTAAATAAAACCTTAAATATTTATACTTATAGTAATTCCCGGTCTTTTATAGAAAGGTAGGTAATCGCATCGTTTAAATAATATTTAATATTTAACTAGTGCAATCCTCTTTGGACTGTTTCCTCTTTGAAATGCTTTATCAGTTAATCTGTAGTTTCTATGCCCATGGGACGAAGACGTGAGTTTATGTATGTATGTAATTCCTTCCGGCTTTAAAGTGTACTACTCGAAAATCAATTTACATTCCCACTGATATTGTTGATTTTTATTCATAATTAGTTTTAAGTAATGTATATAATTTATTTCCTTATATAAAGGTATATAATTCTTCTGTGAGTGTGTATGTCACTGAACTTCTCTCAAAGGACTGGATCGATTTTGATGAAATTTTTTGTGTGTGTTCAAGTGGATATGCAGGACAAAGTCTCTCGGGTCCGCTAGTATGTATATAAAAATGAAACACGTTTCCTGTTTTCACGCCATAACTTGAGAATGGCTAGACCGATTTGGCTGATTTTTTTTTTGTTTTATTTGTTATTAGTTACGAAAAGGTTCTTAAGACAGAAAAAATCCTGAATATCCTACGGGAAAGCGAGAAAACGGAATTCTGCGTACGAGGTCGTGATCAGAAGCTAGTTATTTATAAATATCAACTATACCTATCAATCAACAGTATTTAACATAAAACATTTATCGTTAAGAAGGCACAGGAGGTAATGTTCTTTGTTAACACAATAAACGCCATGGGAGTCGCCGGTGACCGACGACGTCACCAGAGATTTAGTCTTCAACAGTTTTTTGTTGGCAGTCAAAACCTTAAACCAAAACCTTAATTTGGAATGCATTTTACAATCTATAATAAAGTATATATAACATTACGCCTTTTTATCCCCGAAGGGTTACGCAGAGGTGCACATTACGGCGCTTAATGCCACAGTACAATGTAACACCCACTTTTCACTATTTATGTTATGAGTCCCATGTAATAGGGAGTGAGCCTATTGCCATATACCGGGCACATTTCCAGTCACCGTGCTTCTACTGTGATTTTTAAAAGCCCACTAATACTTTGCCCGACCCGGGAATCGAACCCGAGACCCATTGCCCGGCAGTCGCACTTGCGACCACTTGGATAACGAGGCAGTCAATCTATACTAATTGGATTTTTAGGATTAGGTTTAGAATACATTTATTTCTCATAAAGAATCACATACATAATTCGCTTACTGAGAAATAATATTTCACACAAAAGTAACCAATATAGAGCGCACAGTAGTACGTACATATAAACAAAAATAATATAAAAGAACAAATATCAATATCCACTATTTAAAAATGTGGGCAAACTGATAAATTAATACAAAGAATAGAATCAAGTAACACGGGCAACAAAAATATGAAGTTAATGTGGGTAAACCAATAAATTATACTCGGAATTTTAATTCGATTCCAGATTTGACAATTTCAGTGTGGCAACGTTATGACAAGTACTAAATAGTGACGTTGCGAAATTATTCGATATGGAAATGCAATATTTCTGGATCGATTCTTCTCGTTTATAATAATTATAGTTTTACTCTAGTGAACTAAGTATATCAAGAAATTTAATATTTCTGAACCGATAATTTAGTTTTGACGATTAATTAACGATCTAAGACGACTTTTACAATTATGTGTGAAATAAATAAAAAAATGTAATCATGAAGGAACATGACAAATAAAACAGATAGACGTATTATGGTAATAAGTTATTTTATAAATTGTCGTCGTCATCGCTGTCGCTATCCTGTCACTTTCTGTAACATTTATTATAAAACACACACACTGATTGTTTATCGATTTTTGTGTGCATCACTACACTATTATATGTGGTATCATTATTTCACAAAATAACAGTAGCTATTGTCAAATCTGGAATCTAATTAAAATTCTGACTATAATCAATCACTTGATTTTACTTAGTACGTTCTAAACTAAAAACAGGAGGTGACAAAAATTTAACTGAAACTTGTAATTTATTTTGTGATATTTATTTTCTTTTAAATAATTTTAATTTTAAGTTGTATATATTTTATTATTAATTCAGTAATAGTTTAGTTTTAATTTTATTTAAGTTTGTATCTGTTATTATAAAAATAAATTTTATTTTTAGTGTCAAAAAAAAACTGAAATTTTAATGGAGTCAATATTGATCGATTACAGTACCTACATGTATTTTATCAGAACTTGTGGAGCGTGAACAAAGAAAACTTTTTGCGTAGGCTGCATCGGAAATTTTACGCGATAGGTACCGACTGAAGATTTTGTTGCTAACATCACTCACACCTTTATCAAGATAGGAATGTTTATATTTAAACTTGGAAGCAAAGAAATGGAACCATTAGCGTTTTTTCACTTTTATATCTTGATAAATATTTTGACTGCCTCGTTGTCCGAGTGGTTGCAAGTGCGACTGACGGGCGGGATTCCCGGGTCGGGCAAAGCATTACTGGGTTTTAAAAAAAAAACTCAAAGAAGTAGCACGGAGTCTGGAATTGTGCCCGGCATATGGCAATAGGCTCACCCTCTATTACATGACATCATAACATAAATAGTGAAAAGTGGGTGTTACTTCTGTGTGCACCTCTGCCTACCCCTTCGGGGATAAAAGGCGTGATGTTATGTTTATAAATATTTTCTGAAACGAGTATTTTTTTAATTGGTAACCTGTGTCGCATACAAGGCAAGTTTACCTTTAAAATGAGAGCATTTTGTTGTAAAATGAACATTCTTTTTTTATAAAAGTTTCGATAAAATGAAAAAAGGTAGTGGCTCAATTTCTTTTCTACTTGGGGATCATTATCCCCTTTGTGGTTGCCTATATTACAAAACTGAGAAATTGAGCACTTAATGGCACAGTCACCGTGCTAAATCGAAGTAAGTCCTAGTATCGATATCTTATTCATGTAATGTTGTTGAATTTTTCACTGTGCCAATAGTTCTTCCTAGGTTTCACTATTTTATTTCAATAGCATAGCTAGGTTATGTCCAAGTCTACACTTCTAGCCGCGGAGGACTTAACGGGTTATCGGGGCTCCAGCTCGAAGGGCAGGAGTAGGAACGGGGTGGTTTTTAGTCAGTAAGAGTCTGATACTCCCTCCCGCCTGACCAGACGGGAGCAGTCATTCCATGATTTTCCCCCCTTAAAAAAAGTCTATGCTTCGGCTTACTTCCTTAACCTAAAATGGCGCGAATTTAGCTCTTATTTTAAAAACAAATTTAATTCTATTCATTATAAATATTAAGGAATTTAACAACGCAAAAAATAAAGAGATAAAGAAAATCTTCCAAAGAATTTGTAAAGACTTTGTTAATGAAGAGGAAATTATTTAATTAAATTCTTTAAGAACTCATTGTTTTAATTTCACAATAGTATCATGACAGCTTTCCACGAAGAAGTAAATAGAATCAACTCATCAATATTTCTTGTTGTATTTAACTAGCTTCAGCCTGCTGGTAGGCCCGTGTTCCGAAGGATAAAAATTAGCCTATGTGTACCAAACCATAACCTACTCCTGTTTTAAATTTCAACCCTACCCTTTCAGCCATTTTGACGTGAAGGAGTAACAAACAAACAAACAAACAAACAAACAAACAAACAAACAAACTAACAAATATACAAACATACAAATTATCGCATTTTTAATATTAGTAGGATTAAATAAGTGTAGGTAGTTAGTAGTATTTTTATTGTCATACATTGTCATTGTCATAATTATGTCGTTGATTCTGTAAAGTAATAGCAAGTACGACGTTTGAGTAAAGTATCTTGTATTATGACGTTCAAGCAATAGGGTAGATGACTAATTTATTTTAATGTCCGTCTGGAAGATTATTTAAAAACATTAGACACGTATTTTTTATTCATTACGGAAACGAAGAGTTTCGAAAATATATTGATTTGAAATATCGCATGACGTAACTTTTGAGTACGATTTATACTCTAAAATGACATAGCTAGCTCTTAGACTTTGATTAGTTTTATCTAAGTATTGTTTTCTTATACGACAAAATAAAGAAATATCATTGTAATACATATGTATACTACATAGTATGTATCTAAAATTTTTTCATTACCTAACTGACGGGCTAACTAACTAAGTTTTGTTATTTTCATACCCTGTCATCATCGCTATTGGATTTGATTTTCATATTCCTTAGAATTCATGTCATAATTAATAAGAAGTGAGTGTTATATTGTTTAGATGCATAGATATGCATATCTCATCAACAACCTATAAATGCCCACTGTTGAGCAAAGCCTCTTCTCACACGAAGAAGGTTTGAGCATTAATCACCATGCTTGTTCATGCAAGAAATTACAAGCCCAGGTTTCCTCACTTACTTAACTTGGAAAAAGTCACATTGGTACTTGCTGTAGGTAGGTTTCGAACCCGCATGCATGAGAAGGCATCTTAGTTCTCTGGGCCACCACAACATAAGAGTAAAATATATGAGTAGAAACAAAGATTCTATGTTTTAATATTATATATACCTTCAATTTAACTAAACAAAGTTCCAAACCCAGGACAGCTCTTCAAGAAACCTATCAAAAGCGTGTAGGAACTTCTAAACATTCTCTTAAACGCAATAATACTCCAAGTTCAAACTAAGTTACATTAGACACATTGCAACTTAAATAGCTCGTTCCAAGTTATATGCTTCAGACATGAACTTTGCACAGAGGTTGCAACTTGTTAGAGAAACCTAATAATTTTTTTATATACCACGTTTAAAAAAACCGACTCCAGTCCCCACTTTTTGGCAGTGACTTAATTAATATATTAACTTCCAAATACACAAACGCTATTCAATTTCAAATCGCGCTGAAGTATATATCTGTCACTACAGATTCGTTGTCAAATGACAGAGATGGAACGATATTTAAATCCAACTTCAAATTGAGTAGTAAACATACACATGACACCCAGACCCGAAACAACAATATGTGGATCACACAAAGTGTTGTTCCGTGCGGGAATCAAACCCGCGACACGTTGCACGGCAGCCGGTTGCTCTGCCACCGCACCAACCGTGCAGTCAATTTTATAATCACTCTAGGCTACTCTTCACATATCTACATAGCTTTTGTCAATTGACGAATGCAAGACGAATGCTTGCAATATGCATAGAAACAATCAAACGTGGCGTCAACCGCACGTCACGACAGTAGCTCTTAGAACGTGAAAGTCTCGGTATTAACACAGAGACACGGAACTCTAAGTTCGGAATATTCTAAGTTGAAACTAAGTAATATTAGACACACGGTAACTTAAATAGCGGGTCCCAAGTAATAAGCTAGAGACGTGAACTTTGAGCACGTCTTGCAAGTTGTATTAGAAACCTAATATGCAGTAAATGGGTTGCATTAAGCGTTAAGATCGTTAGACTGGGATTTAGATATGCTTACAGTGAAATGTTCCAATCCAACGTCTTTAGTGAAACTTAATTACTCATTTCGTAAATGACAATACAGACACATTGTCCAGTCATTTAGTGTCATCATCATTATCATCAACAGCCTATAAGTGGCCACTGCTGACCAAAGGCCTCGTCTCGCACGGAGAAGATTTGAGCGTTAACCTCCACGCTTGTTGAATACGGGTTGGTGATTTCAAACTTATAATTAGAAGTTATAAGGGCAGGTTTCCTCACGATGTTTTCTTCACCGTTTGTTAGTGGTGTCTTAATAATCTTAGAAAGTATATATTTCATGGAAAAATCACATTGGTACTTGCCGTTAGTAGGTTTCCAACCCGCACTCTCATGCATGGAAAGCAGGCGTCTTAAATCTCCGGGCCCCCACACTAAAATATCGAAATCGAAAAACCTAATAATAATTTTCCCGGGCCGGAAATCGAATACAATGCCTCAACGTCAGTTTAAGTCCATCGAGGCAATCATCAATCACCCAGGGTTTCTTACAAGAATAGCCGTGTACAGCCTACGATAACTTTGGATTTTCGACATAAAGTTTGTTTGCTTTTCAACAACATTATAATTATATACACAGCGTAGGCGAAGTTGCGAATATTAAATTTTACGCTGCTTCACGTGTTGGCAGAATAGGATAAATATGTCAACACTCCTAGTCTTCTCGTGGGTGTCGTAAAGCCGACTAAAATTATACACTAGACAAACTTTTTTATTTGAATGGCTTCTCCTTCCTGGGTGAGACGGGAGGGAGTGTCAGACTCTTACTGACTAAAAACCACCCCGTTCCTACTCCTGTACTTCGAGACGGAGCCCCGGTAGCCCGTTAAGTTATCCGCGGCTCCGTATCGGCATCAGACCTATTAGGTCCCATCCGTGGTGGTCTGATGGCTCTTTGAGGCGCGTCCGGAACGCGACGCGCCGTACGCTCGCTTCTGGTTCTGGTCGAGCGGCGAGCTATCCTTGTTCGCCGTCCACAGGCCCGTGCTTACGGTGGCCGGAGATCGTTTCGCGATCCCCGACGTCCGGAGTATCCTTCGCGACGGCTGAGCTGTGAGGATGCAGCGCATCGCTGCCTTACGCGCCCCTCCTCCTCCTTAGCTAGCATGGCTGTTTCGCAAAAGTAGGAGACGGCAACACTAGACAGACTAAGTGTGGGAGAGCCATGCTTCAGCACGAATGGGCCAGCTCGACTGGAGTGTTTTTTATTTTATACTTTATTGCACACACAGAAAAATTGGTATACACCGTTTGTCAATGGGGTCTTAATATTCTTAGAAAGTATATGGAGGAGAAGAGCAGGAGAATGATCCCCAACCAGATGGACTGACCAGCTCAGGGACAACTCAGCATCGAGGTTCCATAATACAATTGGCCGTAGACAGGAATCGGTGGAGACAATTCTTCCGATCCAGAGTGATGCCAAGATGAGCACGAGCCTCAGCCATGAAGGAACGAACAAACAGAGACTGATGATGATGAGGATGATTAGAACAGTAACAGACCAATTACAAATATACTTCAGCTTACTGCCAGGGTTAAAGGCACAGAAAAACAACAGTGAAAGTATTTTATAACCAAACCCTTTTTACCCAAACAAAAGTTTTTACAACAGCAACAGTCCTACCTACCCCGTAACGATTACCACAAACATTTGTTTTACTACAGGGACGACTTTACGTAATATCCATACCAACTGTAAACTTTTGTCTTTATGTGGAATCTTGATAGGAAATGGTCTGTGATGAATGTTACAAAATATCTAGCGTTAGCCGAAAGGATTTTTAAAGTTACGCACTTTTTTCAGTAAAATTCTTAATTTGCAATATCTGACATTATTAAGACATACTATCGCGTGATGTTGGGAGAGTAGAATGTACATTTGTCATCACTCCAGGTTTTTTATATATTTGATGGGCCGACGTTTGACCACTATCTCGCCTGGTGGTAAGCGATAATGCGGCCTACGATGGAGCACGTCAATCCATAAGCAACCTATTCACTCGAGCCTTGAAGACACCCAGGTTATACCTTTCGAGAAACACAGACTCTGGCAAAGAATTCCACTCCTTAGTAGTCTAAGGAATGGAAGTCTACGTACTAACGCACAAGGAAGCTTGAAAGGTGTTCCCTATGTGATACCTTCAAAAATCTTCAGAGCTGACTACGAAATTACACCTGTAGTACAGAGCGGGCAGTAGCGATCTCTGTAAATCTGAACTGCAATCTCCAATGTATCTGCCAAATCTGGATTTTATGGCAAACCGTAACATAGCCAAGCAGTGGTTTATCATGAGCTTAAGTGATTATGAATGTTTTGTTAGGTCATTAGAACGTCGCAGTGGCTATTAAGCCAAAAGTGTGACTTACTGAAAAGACGCATTTATTACACAAATCATCTTTTACTTTACACAAACACTGAACATGCATTTACTAATTTGTCAATACAATACCCAAAACGCTAGGAACACGAAACGTCCATTTTTATTAACGTTGCTAAGAGCAATTTTTATGACAGTTTCCCAGTTATGCCCATAATAAACACCATTATTAAACTACGGGGTACCGCAGACACGTAAAACTATTACTTATTTTATTATTACTTTCATAAAAGAAACACAATAATGTCTTATTTTGAGGTGTTGTGACGGCTTCAGGATTATGATCTTTATTGTTACTTTAGATATACAATTGACGCCATCTATGTTAAAACGGTTTTATTTTTTTAGACGAAATCATTTTTGGTGCTACTGGCTCTCTCACGCTAATCAAATGGTACTAGTGTAACTTAAGATCCTGTTCTAGTAACAGCAGAAGTTAAGTGCATAAAAATATAGTTTAGGGAACAGAAAGTAAAGTTCCCAAAGATCGGAAAAGGAGGATCCTCCGACTAGGCGAGATGTTCGTGCCTGGAGGGATTTCTGCCCAACAGTTGTTCGTTGGGGTTTTCTATCCGTGTTAATTCGTATGTAAACTTCACATGTGCGGTGTAGGATTTTATCTTTTGTCTAAGTGCGTGAGCAGTCATTTGACACGTGATCTTGTGTCGCCACAATAGTATCCAGAAAACATATCTTCTCTATTAAGACATTCGTCTTATTTTACTGTTTATATTACTTCAGAAGAGCTTGTATACACTCGCTATAAATCAACTAATGGTTACCACTGAAAATATCCAGAACTACGTGAAACAATTTTCCAATTCCTTGAAACAACATATTATTTGCTAGACTGTGACACTTATAACCACTCAACTAACAATATGTAGGTACAGCAGTTAAATAGGTAGACTGTAATGTAAATGGAATTCCCATATTCCGTCTATCATTAAAATTGTGTATCAGAATTATTCTCTCATATTTACTTTAGAAATGGAATAGTCAATTCGTATGATATTTCAATCAACGCTAGATAGGGTAACTCCCTATGAGATGGTAAAGGACTCTTTAGATGAGGGTTGGTCCTTCGGGTAAATTAGCCTAAATTGTGACCCTTTTGCGAAAATAAACTTCATGTTCTTCCTGAGGCCCTAACTGGTGGATACCATGCTTATACAATATGGTTGTTCAACATTTCATTTCATATTTAAATTGGCTGACTGCTTGACTGCACGGATGGCGCGGTGGCTGGGCAACAGGAGAAAATTCTAGTGTGGGGCAACTTTTTTTTAAGAAATAATATATTAGAGAATTATTACGAAATCATATATTTCTTTTTTTATTTTCAATCTGTTTTTTTAAAAAAAACATTGTCCCACATTAGAATTTTCTCCTGTTTCAAGGGTGCGTTGAGTACAAAGAGTTGATACAAAGGCTTGTTCCGGATCTGCGAGACGTTGCACGGTAGCCTAGCCAAAACACAACGCCAACCGTTCACTCAGAAATGATACAACCATTATTTTACTTCCAAATTACCCTTTAACAGTTTATTATTCTGTTTAAAAACATACATTACCTAAGTATTATTACTAAAAAAACTCATAAAAATAACACTCAACATTCCTATCGAGTTTAAATTACCCATTAGTTCCTGCCTACAGATAAAAATACACTATTAGGTGCAAAAACTAACAAATATCTTTGAAAATTACCTGAGCGACCTCTAAAACGGAATAAGTCAGCATTGGCGTAAACATTTCTATTGCAAATCGATTAGAAACTAAACAATCACGAGTTCCATTAATTCTAGACTAAACATCGGAATGCCTATCTTTAAACATGTATTGAATTCGTAACAAAAATTGCGTCACTTTTACGCACTAAGTTGTGCAAAAAACTGCAATGAATTCATATCAAACTGATTTCATTAGTAGCTTATAACTCAATTCATAAACAATATGGCATAATTTTTTTGTTTTTCAGAATTCTTAATTTGAGATTATGAAGTAATATTCATTTAGGTATAACGATTAAATAAAACGATAGTAAAAAAAAAGAAAACAACAGAAATTATACCCTTAATTTAGGCGTCAAAGTATTCGTCCGCATCACTATCACCGGGGAACGTTCCCAGAAGACTGGCAGCATTGCCACGTTGAATGGCAATGCTTATTTTCTGTCCAAAGAAATAGCCAACCCAGGTATAGTTAACTATGTAGATTGTACCAGCTACTTCGTCCGGGTTCCGTGGTATAAAGAATGGCCTATGTGTTGTTTCATACCACAATCTGGCTAGGCAACCGGCGGCCACGCAACGTGTCGCGGGTTCTATTACCGCACGGAGCAACTCTTTGTGTGATCCACAAATTGTTGTTCCGGGTCTGGGTGTCATGTGTAGGTATGTGAAACACACCCACGACACAGAAACCATAGGGCGAGGCAATCCTTTAAAAAAAAAATTACCCCTGTTCCAAATTTCATCTCGATCTCTTCAGTAGTTTTGACATGGAGGAGAAATAAACAAATATATAATCTATCGCAATTACAATATAAGTAAGATATCTTGGAGTCAGAAACTGTAGTGAATATTTTGACAATAGGTTTGCTGATATTATCAGCAACCAAGGGATCCACAGCAATGCTAGCTAAGGAGGAGGCGGGACGCGTGAGGCAGCGAAGAGCTGCCTCCTCGCAACCCAGCCATCGCGAAGGATACACCGAGCGTCGGGGATCGCGGGACGATCTCCGGCCACCGCAAGCGCGGGACTGCGGACGGCGAGCATGGGTGGCTCCCCTTCCGACCAGAAACAGACCCGAGCGTACGGCGCGTCACGTTCCGCGCGCGCCTCAAAGAGCCATCAGACCACCACAGATGGGGCCCAATAGGGCCGATGCCGATTCGGAGTCGCGGAGAACCTAACGGGTAACCGGGGCTCCGGCTCGACGTGCAGGAGACGGAACGGGGTGGTTTTTAGTCAGTAAGAGTCTGACACTCCCTTCCGCCTCACCCAGGCGGGAGCAGTCATTCGATGATTTTCCCCCCTTAAAAAAAAGGGATCCACAGCAGAACGTCTCGTTCGCGTTTCAGAGAGTTCCCACAATCATAGTTACTTGGCAGATAACTCTCAGGCTATGCTACTGCTACTGTACTATGTCAAGTTATTATTTCGTAAAATCCAAATTATTTAAACCGCATTTCCTATATTACAATGTCACACACTCATTTAGACCAAACGCATTTAGACATCTTAGCTTTATCCAACACTTTATGGAAGATTTTGTAGCTATGCGGTTACAGATAGCGAAGATGAAGAAATAAGAAAAAGAATAACAGTTATTTGTCCTGTTACAAAAACTAGTAGTTAAAACATATAGTAAAATTGTGTACACGGCGCAAAAAGGCCAAATGGTCTGCTAAAATGCCATCGGGAGCAATAACTTGAATCGCGGCACTGATTTTCAGCACTAGCCCGTCACTATAATAATTACAAATAAATAATATGAGTAATTGCCGTATTGCTTAGCCTCCAAGCTCCGCATGGAGGTGACCGGTCTCCACTTACTTTATTATAGACCCTATTACCAATGTTTAGAGATTACTTTTATATAAACAAATGTTGTAGGTTTTTCACAAAATAGGGGATTATTATCATCACTTTTTATCATGATTATTTGTTATATTGAAATTAACATGAAAGGTCGATTGTGTAATTGGACCTTAAGCCTTAATACCGTTCTTTTACATGTGACACATAATAATTTATGCATCACTTTCGAACTTGCGCCACAATACCTCTCATAAATTTAGCCTCAGCCATTTATTTAAAACTCCTTACAACTTTAGAACGTTCCCTAATTTTGAGAAAACATGAATACGTAAATAAATACGTCAATCAAAAGTTGGTTGAAGTAAACCAAGTCGTTAATTAAAAGTTGTTGTAAAAGTTACTGCTAACCTACGTGCGCAGAGAATGTAAACCTTCGAGTTTCAAAGGCAGAACTTGAGTCTGTCATGTAAATGTTGGAAAATTTGAGATATAAAACTGGCTGTTATTATATAGGTACGTAGATAATAATATAAACATGAGGTCAAAAAAGAACATGGTTCTTCACGGGACTGCAGGAAGAGATTCCTACGGGAATATGTAGTGCCTATGTACCTCCAAATTATTTATATATGTATTCTCCTGTGTACTGTCTGTTTGTTGTGCATAAATAAATAAAATGGTTTTTATTTCATGACGACCAAAGGCATGTTGTAAATTAATCTTTAATTAGATAGGTAAAACAAAGAACAAAGAAAACAAAAATTCCAATGAAAAATTAAATTGGAGAATAGTACTCAAGTAATAAAATACTGGACTATAAGGTAATTAATCAAATAGACAAATTTCGCATCCCAAGTATATGTAATATTCATAACATAATATCACGTCTTTTTATCCCCGAAGGGGCAGCCGCAGAGGTGCGCATTACGGCACAGTACAATGTAACACCCACTTTTCACTATTTATGTTATGAGTCCCATGTAATAGGGGGTGAGCCTATTACCATATACCGGGCACATATCCAGACTCCGTGCTACTAGTGAGATTTTTTTTTAAATCCGTAATACTTTGCCCGACCCGAGACCCCTTGCCCGGTAGTCGCACTTGCGACCACCAACGAGACAGTCCAAGTATGCATGTATATTCATGTAAATTTATTTTTAAATAAAAATAGCAAACATTCTATTAAAAGAGTTTTCGTTTCTTTTTTTAATTTGCAATCACCAATGATTACCACAGACTATACAAAAGTTTCACATAACACTTCATAAACGTTACAAAGGCATTTCAAAATGGCCGCCAGATGTAGAAAACGTTTACATTCTCTGTTCTACAATTTACATACTAAAAGCAAACTCACGTCTTTGCGAGTGACGTGAATTTCCTATTTGCATGGTCTTGACAGCCATGCTGAGGTGGAACGGAACGAAAATGTAAGCTTTACTCAACGGGGAAGCTAATTGTAGGTAATTTAACTTACGAAGCAGTTAATATGAAGTCGTAAGGTTATCAAACCTAATAAGCTCAGCTCCGGTACGGCTTAAGCACGGCCACGGCGCGGTGTATTTTGCATCGGTAACAATACAAAAAGGTTATAAGCGTTTACAGCATTTTTATATTGACGTTATGAAATATGTCATACGACGTACGATTTAAAGTTCATAGTTAATCGCTGGGTTGGAGCCGTGCCGAAATCGTACCTAACTTTCGTGAGACATACGATCGTACGATTTCCTTTAGAGGATTATTAGGATTTACACAAGCACTTGTAGTTCAGTATAAAAAAAATATTATACGTTTATTTGTTGAACACCTTAAAAATTTATTTATACCTCTACTACCTATACCTACCTTGTATTTTGTGTGCATCAAATTCACCAAAAGGTTAAAGAGTCAACCAATTTTTATTGTCGTCCATCTTGTTGGTTTTCAAATAGAACTAATTTTTATTTAATCCCGGTTCAAACTGCACGTATATGCTACATACTATTATTATTAGTATAGAGGAAAGACACGCTCATATAGTGAAACATGCCAGGGTATAGACCCCGGCTTAGGAACATCACTGGGGTATGGCAGTTAGGAATAGGATTAAATCCTCAATAATTTAAGGGACTTTTAATATATAAGACCAGTTAATGAACAAATAAAACCCCTCATTACGAGAACTTCATATTTTTATTAGCTCTTAAATTGTCAAAGGGTTGAAGAGGTGTCTTTTTAACTTGTTATGTGCTCAGGAGTCGCAGTCTCTATGTGTCAGACTGCTGAGATTTTCTTACCAATGTAAGGCAGATCGCAAAAGTTTCATGCAGTAAAATAAAAATATATAAAGTGGTACATATGACCCAAGGATATAAAAGTTCACTGGAAAGCCTCGTAACATAAGCACGTATTTATTGCAGGCAAAAGTGAGCCTTCGGCCTACGTGTTTACGACTTTCTCTTTACTACTTTTTAACTTCTTTATTTTATTTCGGCAAACTGTGGCTCAGGGGTGGAAGATAAAGACTTAGTCAAAGATACGAGATATTTTCTTGAAACTTATTTTGGTACTCTTTTTAAGTCATATATTTTTTATTGGATGGGTATGCTTGAGATTGTTTCGTTAATCTAAATTTCGCTAGTACTTACGAACAGTTGATCTAGAGAATTCGTGTTCGATACACGGCTCAGGACTCAGGAGGCTTATTATTAGACATGATGTGGGATTAATATAGTTGAAATGTGATTATTACAAGGAATTGTAAATACCTAACCTAAACCCATAGTTTTTTATTTCCATGTATTTATTTAAAATTCTTTATAAATTACATTTTTAAATACTAATTACACAATAAAAAATAATATTTCTAAATATAAAAAATACTAGCCGACCAGTAGCGGGAGCATGGTCCATTACCGGTGGTTAGGGCTCCAGAGACAGGAACCTCCTCACGATACATGCTGTTTCTAAAAGAACTGGCTTCTGTATTAGGCCCTTGATCCATCCAGCTAACGCCAGCCTCCTGAGATAGATTTTTTTTATTAATAATTGAGTTATAATTCATGTATAGTGTATATCTATAGGGTGGTTTTGTGTTCCCGTAATTTATTAACCGATTTCAAAATAGCAGGTTGTATGTATGTAGGATGGGCGCGATTTTCTCGTGATTAGCTAAACCAATTTTGATGCAGTTTTTAGCAAAGTGTTTGTTTTAGTGCATTCATTAACCGACTTAAAAAAGAGAGGGTTGTCAGTCAGTTTTATAAAAATGTAATTTATAAAATACTTGTAGATAGATACAACTCAAATATGATACTTATGCCATAAACAAACTCATCCATCACAGGATCTATTTATATCAAAGCTTATCCTTAAAGCATAAATTATCAAATTATCTTCACCTGTTCACAATAAGGAAATATGCCAGCGATGCTGAAAATATTTCCCACAATATTTTAAAACCACTATGTCAGGGACTTGTCATCCCATTTATGTCGAGTAAACTAGGACCCTTGGGGTATCCCTGGCCACAGTGTACAATATAAACAGTATATCCACATCTATTTACTACTGTATGCTGAGTAGTAGCGCGACAATCACCGCGTCGCAAGTCGCGAAATGCGGCTCATGAATATGAGCCTCTAGCATGGCTTGAAACTAGTCGACTTACTCGTCAAATAATTACGTGAGTAAGCCGAAAACATAATAAGTTATTTAGTATGTCTCACGAAAGTTATAATACAAGTCTATTTGTACTATTAAATTAGCTGATACAACTCCAATAATGTAAAGAAAGTTTTGAAATACTTACGTTTTCTAAAATCTTTTCTTTTGGCATAATTTTAAACATTTTGTCAATAAAGCTATCTTCTATTGTCCTTTTGGAATGATATAACATTCGTGGTTTAAGAATCGGTCAAAGTTTTCATAATCTTAAAAGTACATATTTGAAAATCGAGCTTAATTTATGTTGCCTTTGGCGAATTGTACCAAATAGTAAATAATGTCATCAATTAAAGAACATATTATATTTAACTGACTGTCTCGTTGGCCGAGTGGTCGCAAGTGCGATTTCTCGGGCAAGGGGTCTCGTGTTCGATTCCCGGGTCGGGCAAAGTATTACTGGGTTTGTAAGTGCGATTTCCCGGGCAAAGGCTCTCGTGTTCGATTCGTGGGGCGGGGAAAGTATTACTGGATTTTTTTAAGGTGCACAAGACTCAGTGCGTGGCTACAGGCTCACCCCCTATTACATGGGACTCATAACATGAATAGTGAAAATTGAGTGTTACATTCTACAGTGGCGGTAGGTGCCGTAATTTCCGCCTCTCCCTACCCCTTCAGGGGTAGGAGGTGTGATGTTACGTTATGTTATATTTAACTGAATATGGTGAAGATTTAGTACTGACTACTAATTCTAGCCTAAGTCTAGCCTAGCCACAAAAGTTCTTTTTTTTCTTTTTCCAACTTATATACCCTCTCAACACACGACTTTATCTTCTGTACATTTTTTACTCTGCGTCCGGTCAGTAAGAGTGACAACCATGACTCCACATTATTTTCACCGGGTTTAAGCGAAAATAAATTACATGTCCAACTCACTTGAATCTAGAATCCCTTGGGCAGTGTTGAATGATACGCTCGCACAGAAATGGACGTAAAATGTTAAGACAGATTTTTATGTAAGGAATTTACTTGGTCCGTTGATTTTACTCGACTATATTATTTAAGGCACTCTAGAGATTTCTACGGCGATATGTCAGGCGTATTCTTCAGCTTAAATTGACTTGCTTCTTTTTACATAATATTACCTGAAATTATTTTCGTTTTAAGTGGTTGTTAAATTTGTGTAGATATGTAATTCTTATGATTATGCCCGGGATATGGCTATAGGTACACCTCCTATTACATGGGACTCATAACATAAATAGTAAAAGGTGGGTGTTACATTGTACAGTGGCATTAAGTACCTTAATGTGCATGGGTGCCGTATGGGTGTAAAATATAATACCCACTTTTTACTATTTATGTTATGAGTCTCAAGTAATAGGAGGTGAGCCTACTGCCATATACCGGGCACAATAGGGTAGATTTATTTTAACTTTTATTTTAACGTGCGTCTGGTAGATTATTTTAAATTATTATACACGTATTTTTTATTTTCTTACAGAAACGAATACTTTCGACAATATATTGATTTGAAATGTCGCGTGACGCCACTTCTATTACATTGTATACGTAGAAATGACGTTTTAACCCCCATTCCTAAACTTTGATTCATTTTATCTAAGTATTGTTTTATTATACGACAAAATAAAAATATATGTCTCTAATATTTTTTCATTACCTAACTTACGGACTAATTAGATTTTTAATTTTCCCGTCATCATCCCAATTCCAGACTCCGTGCTACTACTGAGATTTTTTTTTAAACTTTACTATGCCCCACCAGGGAATCGAACCCCAGACTCCTTGCCCGAGTCGCACTTGCGACCACTCGGCCAACGAGGCAGGCAGTAGTAGTAGTCGTAACGTTAGTCAGCAGTTATTTTATAAGCTACGTTTAAAAACCGAACTTCAACCCCCTCTTTTTTTTTGAAGTCTGTTAATTAATATTCCTACTAAATTCTTGTCAGAAATGAAACAAACACTTTTCAGAAAACCGCATCAAAATCGGTTCAGCCAATCGTGAGATAATCATGCACATACATACACACAGGTCAAATTGACACCCTCCTTCTTTTTAAAGTCGGTTAAAAATATAGATTTAGGAGTACCTTGCCTTATAGGTAGGTAATATCTCCAGTGTGATCTTCCACGACAAGAAGCTTATCATATCAACGCTTACTGTTATGAATATAGGAATGCGGGCTGTCGATATGGGTACGGACTGCATGGTGGTTCAAATTTTAAAGAAACTATATTTAGGTTAAATATAAATTAAAGAGCTAGAAATATTGTCTACCAAAAATATGTTTATTTATTTTCTCTTAAAATATATGTATGTATCTTTTTAAATATGAATAACAAAAACTTTGTTTTGTTGTGAACATGTATCATGCCAATCGAATTAAGTCCTTACGTTTCATGGAATTCAAAATTTTTGTTACTGACTTTAAAAAGGAAGGCGTATCTCAGTTTGACCTGTATATATGTGTATTTCAGGCATAGTAACAAATTACACATCAATGACAAATTTATAAATGACACTGAAATAAAATGACAATAAAATAAAATTAAAATTACAATAAAATAAAATTAAAATAAAAAACAACCTCAATCGTTAATTTAAAAATTATTAGTTTCATTACATTATAAATTTTTCATAAGGTACGTCAGTTCCAGTCTCAATAAGTACACGTGATGAAACACTGCCGTAACTAAACTCATTCCCACAAGCACATAGACGAGCCTTTTTTTTCGAGCCTGGCAAGACGCCCTGAACCTCGTCAATCATGCAAAACAAACATGCCAGTTGCACTACACCGCCAGGGAAGCTTTAGAATTGCAATATGTATGTATATGCCCGATTTTCTCCAATTTTGATGCGGTTTTAAAAAAAATGTTTAATACACTGAGGATAAGGTTTTAGTATATTTAGTGACTTCAAAGCAGATGGGGTTGAAGTAGAGTTTGATCAAACGTAGTTTATAAGAATCGTTTTATTATTTTTTTAAGTATCATGCTTTACCATATGTTAGGTGCATTAAATGTATTTTTACTCTTTACTACCAGTCTGACCCTAAGGTTACCCTAAGGTGATGCAGAAAAGAGTATACATTGGGTGCAAGGAGCAAACAATGAATTGAAATGTAAAAAAAGGATAGCACTCACAAGAAATTGATATTCAGTTAAAATGAAATCATATTTTGTAACGAAGTTCATAAATCTGTAAAATACTTTACTGAACATTTCTGAAAACTTATGTAATCATTTCAGTGAATAATTCATAGACAAGGCCTTTGTTCTCTAGCTCATACAGAATTAAAATTAAAACAGACATATTATGTGTTATGAAATTATCTTACTGAGATATTGTGAAAATATTTTTGAAATTTAATTTCATTCTATAACATAAATAAAAGTTAAAGAATATAGAAATATTGAATCATGACTGTTATTTCTTCTATTTTGAAGAGAAGACATTTTTTTTGAAACTCCGATTATTTCAGCTGAAATTGAGCATGTATTCAATAAAATCCTTGACGATGAAGGCATAATGGTACGTTAGTCTTCATAAGTCAGTAATATTCTTGTAATTTCTCTGGTATTGCAGGTGTTCAGACGCATCGACTATTAACCATCAGGTGATCTCATATAGGCTTTAAAAATTCATAGTTGATCTACTAATAATTCTTACATACTTCTTCATTTGATCAGACGAGCACACTAGTTAGAAGTGCTCAGCATCTGGCCATTATCCAGTTTGTATTGTAAAATATAAAAAAGTATATTGTTAAAACTAAAATGGATGACTGACTTAACAACACAATCCATCTCTGCCTACACATTATTGAAAAATGGCCAAGATATTGTGTAATCTTTGCCTAAAAATATTGAATGTAAGTATACCTTTTTTATGAAGAAAATATGGTGACATTCAAAAAACTTTTGAGTAATTTTTTATGGCATAAGCCGGTAAACGAGCAGACGTATCACCTGATGGTAAGCAATCGGCGTCGCCCATTGACACCTGGAACACCAGAGGCGTTACAAGTGCATTACCGGCCTTAGGAGTTTGAGGATCGTTGGGGATTCAGGGATTGGGGAGATTGGGGAAGGGGAGGGTACAGAGAGAGACATTGTAGAACATACTTTTTTAAAAAGAGTAACGAATGGAGTTTCTTGCTCGTTCTTCTCCATTCGAATTTACTTTTTGGAATGAGCACCTAGCTTCACCTAGTTTCACTGACAGACTATTATTTATTTTGTATTTGTTGACATTTCAAAAATACCAAACTAGGGTTTAATTGAAATAAATGCTTTGACTTTGGCTTTTGACTTTGACTTTGGTAATTGGGTGTCCAAATTGATTTAAATGTAATAACAGACATAATTTGCCGTAAAAAAGATACAGCATTTCTACTTATAGCAGTCACTTCTTCCAAAATACTACTGAAAATTTAGTATCTTTCACTCGAAAATTATATTCTAATAATATTTTATTCGGACTAGAAATGAAACCTACATTACTATATTAATCTGATTTGCACTTAAATACCCAGTCTCTTCCAAACTGTCCTAAAAAAAATTATATTTAACCAGCATTATATGCTCAGTAATTACAATAGAGATAATGACAGGGTATGTAAATTAAAAATATAATTAGTCCGTAAGTTAGGTAATTAAAAAATATTAGACACGTATTTTTTTAATTTGCCGTATAATAAAACAATACCTACTTAAATTAAACGAATCAAAGTTTAGGAGCGGGGGCTAAAACGTCATTTCTTAGTATAAAATGTAGTGAGAAGTGACGTCACGCGACACTTCAAATCAATATATCTTCGAAACTATTCGTTTCCGTAAGAAAATAAAAAAAATACTTGTCAAATGTTTTTAAGTAATCTACCAGACGGACATTTAAATAAAAAATAGTCGTTTACCCTATTTCAATCATTAAAACCAAGAGGCAGGATACAATAAAATGTGACGTCATTAAAAAGGCCTATTTACAGCAGTCTAATACCCGAAATGATAATGATGAACAACGATCCACCCTCCATGTACTTGGAGCTACCAAAATAAATTGCGGATGGTCTTAAAGATGGCATTATCTCAGAAAAAGAACATTCTATTTAAATATTCCATCTTTCTGACTTGTGTTAAGTCACCGTGATATATTATAAGTGCTTTTCTTCCAAATTCTTACCATGCGAAATAAAACATTATCGCACTCAAAAGAAATAATACCTGCTGCCTCGTTAGCCGAGTGCCTCGCAAGTGCGACTGCCGGGCAAGGGGTCTCGGGTTCGATTCCCGGGTGGGCAAAGTATTAATGGGTATTTAAAAAAAAATCTTAGTAGTAGCACGGAGTCTGGAAATGTGCCCGGTATATGGCAATAGGCAGGAGCCTATTGCCATATACCGGGCACATAAAAAGCAAAAGGAGGACCTTTATGACATGGGACTCATAACATAAATAGTGAAAAGGGGGTGTTACTTCTGTGTGCATCTCTGCCTACCCCTACAGGGTTAAAAGGCGTGAGACATTGTAGAACATACTTTTTTAAAAAGAGTAACGAATGGAGTTTCTTGCTCGTTCTTCTCCATTCGAATCTACTTTTTGGAATGAGCACCTAGCTTCACCTAGTTTCACTGACGGACTGACTGACAGACTATTATTTATTTTGTATTTGTTGACGTTTCAAAAGTACCAAACTATGGTTTAATTGAAATAAATGCTTTGACTTTGACTTTGACTTTGATGTTATGTTAAAGAAATAATAAAAATATCTTCTAACTAGAGTTAGAAGAGTGTTGAAATCAAAACAACCTTAAAGTCTACTTTACAACACTCTTGGCAATAGCAAGGAGTTTATTGTACCCGGTGTTTGGCAAAAGGCTCGTTTCCTACAAAGAAACCAATAACATAACAAGCAAAATAAAATGTGTAAGTGTAGGTATTTCGAGGAATGCCAAGCGTGTTATTAAGTATGAACGCGCTATTATTGAAATACTAGCTTTTACCCGCGGCTTCGCTCGCGTCACAAAAGGATAAAAAGTAGCCTACGTGACATATACCAATACACACAGCGCCATCTATACCAATAATTTCGTTTTCCCTTGAGAATATCAATTTTTTCCGGGATAAAAAGTACCCTATTATTTAATCCAGACTTCTAACTTCACATCTGCAAAAATTCAAAGCAATCGGTATAGTAGTTTCGACGCGATAGTGGAACAAACAAACAAACTCACTTTCCGATTTATAATATTAGTAAGATGCATGATCCGAACTAAAAGGTATCCATGGGTGACGCCGATTGCTTACCATCAGGTGATCCGTCTGCTCGATAGCCGGCTTATGCCATAAAAAAAATCTAATCAAATCAAAATCATTTATTTGCATAAAACATGGTGGGTAACAAGATGTTGAATAAAATGTTTGTGTACAGCATTTTTTGCCGTGGAAAGTATCTATTATAAATGAAATACATTAATACCAATGAATCATTTTACAATAAAATCAAATTAGTATCAGATAAATAAGAATTTATTAAAATAATGTCAAGTCAGTTAATCAAAGTGAACGTCAAGTCAATTATACATTTAATTTAATTTAAAGAAATAGATACAGTTATGTATTAAAATTATTTTCATTTAGGATACGTACATACATAGCATCACGCCTTTTATCACCGAAGGGGTAGGCAGAGGTGCACATTATGTCACTGTACAATGTAACACCCACTTTTCACTATTTATGTTATGAGTCTCATGTAATAGGGGGTGAGCCATATACCGGGCACAATTCCAGACTCCGTGCTGCTACTGAGAATTTTTAAAAACCCAGTAAAACTATGCCTAACCCGGGAATCGAAGACTGCCTCGTTGACCGAGTGATGGCAAGTGCGACTGCCGGGCAAGGGGTCTCGGGTTCGATTTCATTTAAGAATTCAAACTTATAATTAGAAATTATAAGCCCAGGTTTCCTCATGATCTTTTCCTGCACCGTTTGTCAGTTGTGTTTAAATAATTTTAGAAAGCACATGTAACTCTGACAAAGTTACATTGCTACTTGCTGTTGGTAGGTTCCGAACTCGCCCGCTTCTCATGCATGAGAAGAAGGCGTCTTAGACCGCCGCTGACCAGTGAGTCAACATTTTATTATAGTAACAAAAATTATACTATGTATTCTAATTCAAACTACGGGTACGTTTTTCATTGAATCTTTTTCCAATAAAAGTAACCTGCAATACTAGTACAGTCAGTGCTCCGATCCAAGTATTTTTTGTTTCTTTTTCACATCCATCCATTTTGTTAAAACTTTTTTGATCCTTTATTAATCTGTTTCGTTATTCCGGTTGAACACGATTGTGTATTGTGAGTTTTGTTGTTTCGTACTTGAGCTGGTAAATTACTTTTGTACTCTGTTTTATATGTGTTGGATAGAAGTTTGGGTGTTCTTTTTACAGCATTTCCGATCAGCAGATCCGACTAACTTGGGGGTGACATATATGGCATGCTAAGATTATCTAGACACCACTGACAAACGGTGAAAACATCGTGAGGAAACCTGGGCCTATAATTTCTAATTATAAGCTTGTAATCGCCAACCCGCATTGACCAAGCGTGGTGATTAATGCTCAAACCTTCTCCGTGTGAGAAGAGGTTTTGCTCAGCAGTGGGCATTTATAGGCTGTTGATGAAGATGATATATGGCATGCGTTTAATGACATTTTTTTTATATTAGGTACTCATCATACTAATATAATGTATGTAATATGCAGGATAATACTCCTGTATTATTCTGTACTCCTGCATTATTATTGCGTTATTTGCTTCTGCAAATAGTAATATAATACATTTAAACATAATATAACATCGCACACCTTTTATCTCCGAAGGGGTAGTCAGAGGTGCACATTACTGCACTTAATGCCACTGTACAATAGAACACCCAGTTTTCACTATTGTTTTATGTATTGTTTTGTGTAACTTAGTAATACTTTGCCAAACCCGGGAACCGAACCCGAGACCACTAGCCCAATAGTCGCACTAGCAACCACTCGACCAACGAGGCAGTCTTAAATTTAAACATACAAGAAATAATTTAATTGAGATGAAATATTTACACAAGACGAATACTAACCTAAAACAGAAAAAATGGACAATTCTGTTCAGTTATCTGATCTTACTTCCAATATTTCAGTAGATCGACCCTGTATTACATTACTTAGTTGAACTAGCAATTTTACTTAATGAAATTACTTCCTTTCTAAAAAACTTTAAGATAATCAACATACTAAATCACTAGCACTACACGAGGTTTTCATTCCATCCAAATGCGCGTTGCAGGCTACTGTCAGCTGTCACTGCCACGCTTCGTGTCAAACGTCATTCTTGTTAGGGGATGAACACAAACTGATAACAAGGCTGCGCACGCACTATATACAAAGCATCTGACATCATTACTAGCGGACCCAACAAACGTTGACCTGCATATCCACTTGAATGTATAAACAAAAATCCATTCAAATTAGTTCAGCTGTTCAGGATAAATAACCTAAACATCGACTGCAGCGCCATCTGCTGGGTTGATTTGTGAATCTAAACCATTCCCAGACCCCTTGAATACACACCAAAAAAATTCATCAAAATCGGCCAGTCGTTTGAGAGAAGTTCAGTGACATACACACTCACAGAAGAATTATATATATAAAGATAGTTTAACTGTTATTACCTTGGTTTGTTATGTCATCTATTCTGAACTAGGGTAAACACATGTTATTATGTGATAATCCTAATTTCGTGGTAGTCTATTTCCAGCGTAGACAGATAATCCTATAGACTAAGTGATTTCTTATGTATGTAGTGTGATATGGTCGTGATGCCTCGGAGACCTATGACTCCCGGTTCGCATGCCACTCTCATCTCACCAAGTGCCAATGTGAATTTTTCCGAATTATATGTAGTTTCTAAGATAAGACATCAGTGACGGTAAAGGAAAACAATGTGAGAAAACCTGGACTTTATAATTTATAAGAAATCACCAAGCCGCATTGATAAAGCGTGGTGATTAATGTTTAAACCTTTTCCGTGTGAGAAGAGGCCTTTGGTCAACAGTGGCCACTTATAGGCTGTTGATGATGATGACGATGACTACAATGACGTGTAGTGTGAAAAAGAGAATCCTATGGAATAGAAAAAGATACCAATTAGTCTATTTTGTAGGATTATCTGTCTATGCTCAAAATGAATGAATGAATCCTTACTAATATTATAAATCTGAAAGTGAGTCTGTTTGTTTGTTTGTTTGTTCCGCTTTCACGCCGTAACTACTAAACCGATTGCTTTGAAATTTGGCAGACGTAAAGTTAGAAGTCCACATTAAATAATAGGGTATTTTTTATCATGGAAAAATTTGATATTCCTGAGGGAAAACCAAAGTATTGGTATAGATGGCGCTATGCGTATTGGTATATGTCACATAGGTTACTTTTTATCCTTATGTAAAAGCTAGTATCTCATAAATGCATGAGTTTACTCTATATAAGATTCAAGTTAGAACTTATATTGTTGTTATTTTATGTTCTATTGCTACATACATACATGTCACAAAGGTTCTATAACTAGTAGTCTCTCTATTGCATACGGGCAGTGACCTACATATAATATATACTATGTACAGTGCAGTGAAAGCGGCTTTGGTACGATTCTGGAAACTAAAGGGTGTTTATGAAGCACTGGGAATTTTAAACAATAGGTAGGCAAATTATATTAGCCACTGGAAAAGTTAACGTTTTTTTCTGTTTCTTTTACTCAACCAGAAATGAAAAACTAATATAATTTCCATAAAATAAAAACTACCTACTGAACAAATCTGAAACAATTTTTTATGGGACCATATTAACAGCTATTCCGCGTCGAACAAAACAAGACTCACGCAAATCGGTCAATAAACCTCGAGCCGGCGACCGGAGTGATACTGCCTCACAGAACACCAACGTGAAACAACGCTTGCGTTGTGTTTCGTCGTGAGTGAGGTTACCGGAGGCCCAATTACCCCCTCCCCTTCCCCGATCTCCCCAATCCCTGAATCCACAACAATCTTTAAACTCCTAATCTCCAAAAGGCCCGTAACGTGTACAACCAGAGGAGTTACAAGTGCGTTACCATTAGGTCTCCATGAGCGACGCTGGTTGCTTACCATCAGTTGATCCGTTTTTAATCTGTTAAACGACCACGTTTACGAGGTTACCCCATAAAAAACATACCAGCCGAATTGAGAACCGTCTCCTTTTTGGAAAGTCGATTAAAAATGCGGTAGATGCCATTTAATTCAACATCGATCACAGTTTATCATCTCCCATACAGAAATATTGAAACAGTTTGACATCAGCAAACTTTAAACTACGTGATGATTAAAAACATTTAAAAAAAATTTAAACACGTATCCTCAGACTAAGAATTTCTCTTGTATCGTGGGTGCGTTTACGAACATGCAATTTCACATACACATGACACCCAGACTCGAAACAACCACCAGTGCATCACACAAAGAGTTGTTCCGTGCGGGAATTGAAGCCGTAATACGTTGCTTGGCAGCCCGTTGCCCAGCCACCGTGCCAATCGTACAGTCAAATTTTACCTAATCCATTAATTATATGTAGAGTGACAGCCTATTAAATTTTGCAATTTGGAATTGGAGTTAGGTTTCATCCGGAATCTGGATTCGAGGATGACGGGACTACGTTTGACCCTAATACTAACTAGTTACCTCTATATCTAACTAGCGCTGTGTTTGGTTAACCGTTAATACCTTGTGTACATAATGGATATATGTATATACACCGTATAATCTATTTCGTTTTCCTCCCGAAGTAAAATGATTCTGTCTCGGTAATACAATAGTTTTACATAGAAATAAAATGTATAAATAAAAAAATAACGTTTGAACTACCTATTGCAAAAAGCAAACTTCGAAAGCGCATACGAACTCATAATACATTATCAAAACATCACGCCGTGTAATTCTCGAAGTGGTATTTCTCGTCGGGTAGTATGTGCGATGCGAATAGTGCCTACAAATTTAAGTCCAGTGTTTCATGTGCGTAATATTGACATCTTTATTTTTTGTTTTTGCTTTATACATCGAAAGTACTCTTTATGGCAAGTTCTTTTGCCGTGGGAAGTTAACGAAATAGACTTAACATCATACATGTGAATGTACGGTGTTATACACCGCATAAATAATTATTGATGTAGCACAAAGCTAATTAACCTCATACTCAATAACAAATTACAAAATAAGAAGAAGAGCAGATACAGACTTTTTACACATTTTATATATTTTTGAACAATAAAGAAAATAACTGTCGAATAATCGAAAGAATCCAACATTCCCAACTATACTTCGGTCAGAAATCAAACCTAAGTTGTGTCACATTAACATTAAACTCGCCCAACCAGAGACAAGTAGTCTAATGACAAAACATTTTTACAGACAGTGAAACATTTTAGATGTGAATCTCAGCAATGACTAGTCTGTGTTCAGTTCTTAACACATTGAACGCCATGGGGGTCACTGGTGACTGGTGTGTATTGGCAGCCAAAGTCTTAAAAAAAATTACAAAAATACAGGTAAAACACAAAGAAAACGTAGTTATCTAAATGTTTGATAGTCGTAATGGACGACAGTGTACAATTTTAATATGGCTTTTGTTCATAGCCTGCCCTTTTTAAGTAGCATTAGCAGTGTTAAATAATTTGTTAAGGAAAGCCCTGAAACCTGAAACGATGTATGAATAATTCAAAAAGTATTTACGAAGCAGACGTGGCTTCTATATATTTAGCTGTCTCATAATTTAAATTCTTGATAAACTACGTAAAAATTATGATCTTTTCTGCTTATAATAGGTATTATCGATTAGACTTGAATTGAAAATTATGACTCAGTTATATCTAAAAAATATTCTCATCGTGATCATGATGATAATATGCTATAGTAGATGTAGGCAACTTTTTTAAAATACATACATACATACCATCACGCCTTTTATCCCCGAAGGGATAGGCAGAGGTGCACACAGAAGTGACACCCACTTTTCACTATTTATTTTATGAGTCCCATGTAATAGGGTTTAAACCTATTGCCATGGCAATAGAAGCTCATGTGTCGCGCTGCTACTTCATTACGAAATGCTACTCATGAATATGAGCCTCTAGCATGGCTTGAAACTAGTCAAGTTCCTCGTCAAATTATTACGTGAATAAGCCGCAAACATAATAATTCATCAATGGTTTATTAGTTACCAAACAGATGTAGCCTAAATAAACTTTTACATAAAATCACGCCTTTTTATCCCCGAAGGGGTAGGCAGAGGTGCACATTTCGACACTTAATGCCACTGTACAATGTAACACCCACTTTTCACTATTTATGTTATGAGTCCCATGTAATAGGTGGTGAGCCTATTGCCATATACTGGGCACATTTTTCCAGACTCCGTGCTACTACTGAGATTTTTAAAATCCCAGTAATACTTTGCCCGACCCGGGAATCGAACCCGAGACCCATTGCCCGGCAGTCGCACTTGCGACCACTAGGCCAATGAAGCAGTCGCAGTAGCCTAAATAAACTTTTCTGTCTCATAATTTGAGTATTATAAAACCAAAGTACATCTCCTTGAATATTTCAGCTTATTAGCTATTTTACGTTTCATAAAACATCGAACTGAAAATTACGACTAGACAAATTAATAATACCTGAACAATATGAAAATCTTAAATTAGGTAGCTTCATAAATCTTTCAACGGCTCGTTCATTAAACAAATAACTTTTGAGAATTTTTAAATATTTATCCTTTGTTTTTCATTATATTTTGGGTTTACTCATTTTAATGTGAATACTAGCAACTCGTCCAGGTTTCACCCGGGTTCAATCTTTCTGGTAACCTAGTTTATTTATTTATTCATGTACACAAAATAGACAATACACAAATAAAAATATATATTACTGTTGCCCGCGACTTCGTTCGCGTAGATTAATGACTTCTGACAGAATTCATCAGAATCAATTGTCCAATCAGTGCCCAAGTAAGATTTACCTATTGTGAAATGAGTTATCGTAGTTTCAATAAATCAATAATCCCGCAGGGATCTTACCAGTACAGTGCCCGATCACGTAAGTTTTGAGTAATAAAAACTATTCTATCAACTATAAGTTCAGTGGTTAAGAGATAGAGAGTCCTGAGGCATTGACGCATAGTTCCCGTTCCCGTGGGATTTCTGTGACAAAAACTATCATACGTTACCCAGGTCCCAAATCATCGTTTTACCGAATGTAATCCAAAAAGATTCAATGATTCTAGATTCAATAGCTAAGAAGATTTATACAAACTCTCATTCCCTATTTTATACGCATTAAGGGTGGAATTTATCAAAATTCTTTCTAAGGAAATACCTATGTCATAGTAACTTTATGCATGCAAAGTCTCAGCCCGATCGGTTTAAAACTGGCAAAGTATCATACAAACTTTCACCACCTATTTTACCCACTTTGGGGTGGAAATGATCAAAATCCTTACTTGGGGATGCCTACGTCATAATATATACCGGCACGCCTAATTTCAACCTGATCGGTTTAAAATTGACAAAGTTTCATACAAATTTTCACCCCCTATTTTACCCCCTCAGGGGTGAAAATGATCAAATTCTTTCTTAAAAGATGCTTACGTCATAATATCTACCAGCACGCCGAATTTCAACCCGATTGGTTTAAAATTGACAAAGTTTCATACAAACTTTCTCCCCCTATTTTACCCCCTTGGGGGTGAAAATGATCAAAATCCTTTCTTAAAAGATGTTTACGTCATAATATCTACCGGCACTCCGAATTTCAACCCGATTGGTATAAAATTGACAAAGTTTCATACAAACTTTCACCCCCTATTTTACCCCCTTGGGGGTGAAAATGATCAAAATTCTTTCTTAGGAGATGTTTACGTCATAATATCTACCGACACGCTGAATTTCAACCCGATCGGTTTAAAATTGACAAAGTTTCATATAAACTTTCACCCCCTATTTTACCCCCTTGGGGGTGAGAATGATCAAAATCCTTTCTTAGCGGATGCCTACGTCATAATGTCTATCTGCATGCCAAATTTCAGCCTGATCCGTCCAATGGTTTGGGCTGTGCGTTGATAGATCACTATGTCAGTCAGTCAGTCAGTCAGTCACCTTTGAATTTTATATATATAGATAGAAGATAGATTTCAACCCGATCGGTTTAAAATTGACAAAGTTTCATATACACTTTCACCCCCTATTTTACCCCCTTGGGGGTGAGAATGATCAAAATCCTTTCTTAGCGGATGCCTACGTCATAATGTCTATCTGCATGCCAAATTTCAGCCTGATCCGTCCAATGGTTTGGGCTGTGCGTTGATAGATCACTATGTCAGTCAGTCAGTCAGTCAGTCACCTTTGAATTTTATATATATAGATAGATTTCAACCCGATCGGTTTAAAATTGACAAAGTTTCATATAAACTTTCACCCCCTATTTTACCCCCTTGGGGGTGAGAATGATCAAAATCCTTTCTTAGCGGATGCCTACGTCATAATGTCTATCTGCATGCCAAATTTCAGCCTGATCCGTCCAATGGTTTGGGCTGTGCGTTGATAGATCACTATGTCAGTCAGTCAGTCAGTCAGTCACCTTTGAATTTTATATATATATTTATATATATAGATAGAAGATAGATTTCAACCCGATCGGTTTAAAATTGACAAAGTTTCATATACACTTTCACCCCCTATTTTACCCCCTTGGGGGTGAGAATGATCAAAATCCTTTCTTAGCGGATGCCTACGTCATAATGTCTATCTGCATGCCAAATTTCAGCCTGATCCGTCCAATGGTTTGGGCTGTGCGTTGATAGATCACTATGTCAGTCAGTCAGTCAGTCAGTCACCTTTGAATTTTATATATATAGATAGATTTCAACCCGATCGGTTTAAAATTGACAAAGTTTCATATAAACTTTCACCCCCTATTTTACCCCCTTGGGGGTGAGAATGATCAAAATCCTTTCTTAGCGGATGCCTACGTCATAATGTCTATCTGCATGCCAAATTTCAGCCTGATCCGTCCAATGGTTTGGGCTGTGCGTTGATAGATCACTATGTCAGTCAGTCAGTCAGTCAGTCACCTTTGAATTTTATATATATAGATAGATAAAGATAACAAAATAGAGGTACATAGGTACTGCATATCCCTAATGGGATTTCTTCCTGCAACCCTGCGAGAGGAAAATAAATACAGCATATGAACTGGTTACTTTTCTTGTATAATATTATCTTCTGAAATAATAAACACAATAAAGAAATTATTGAAATCCGTTCACCCATTCCCGAGTCTTACGCTTAGAAAATACATTTTACGATTCTATTGTATTTTTATATTTTACTGTGTAAATTCAAGAGAGAAAATACATATAATATTTATGTTTATTTATTATTTTTTACGACTGCGCGGATTCACTCGGTCTGCTCAGCTCCTATTGACCGTAGTGTGTTGTTTTATAGCCTTTCTCGACAAATGGACGATCTAACACAAAATGAAATACTCAAATCGATCGAAATAAAAAATTAAATAAGTATAGTAAATAAAAAAGTAATAGTTGTAACATAACGTAACATAACATCACGCCTTTTATCCTTGAAGGGGTAGACAGAGGTGCACATTACGGCACTTAATACAACGTAACACCCACTTTTCACTATTTATGTTAGGAGTCCCACGTAAAAGGGGGTGAGCCTATTGCCATAATTATTCCATTTAAAAACCCAGTAGTACTTTGCTCGACCCAGGAATCGAACTCTAGACCCCTTGCCCGGCAGTCGCACACCACTCAGCCAACGAGGCAGTAGTAGTTGTATAACATTAAAATGGAGATTGTAGTTTTGTTAAGCTTTCATCATCATCATCATCATCATCATCAACAACAACAGCCTATAAATGCCCACTGCTGCGCAAAGCCTCTTTTCACACAGAGAAGGTTTGAGCATTAATCACCACGCTTGCTCAATGAGTTGGCTTGATGTATTATGCCAAGTTTACATTGGTGCCAATTTTGATACAACTTATTTTGATAGGGCTGTGAAGATACTGTATGACTTCATACAAAAACAATATTTGAAACGGAGAAATGGAAAAGTTACTTAATGGAACATATATTCATATGTAGGTAAACAAAATATATAATCATATCCAAAAACCACTGCTATATGTTATAATAAAACTGAGTAACATCTCGCAATTTTCCCCCCATCCTCCATATTGTATATGGCATACATACGGTACTTTATAACTTTCCTCAAAGCTACTACCTATCGAGTGCAAAAATGCTGCCACGTTTGAAGTTGATCAAGCCAAGCAAACACGTTTTCCCACACAACTTCACCACCCCTCTCCACCCGCTAAAGAGGGAGAAATTTCAAAAAGTATCTGCTTTCAGTTATACCAACATAATGCATTCCAATTTTTATAATATTGGTACTTTATAATACGTGTTAAATTCGTCATTAATCAAGCGTATTTTTAGAATTTGCTTGTGCACTGAGCATAATTAAAAAAAACTTCAATGCTCTCTTTTTTAATTCAGTTAATAATTGATATACTAAGTGTGAGTGTTGTGAGGAGGTTTCTGTCTCTGGAGCCCTAACCACCTGTAAAGCTACATGTCGAGCTACTGGTCGGCTCCTATTGTTTATAGTATAAAATATTTTTTTTTGATTTTATAAGTAGTATTTTTAAGGGGGGGGGGGGGATCATCGAATGACTGCTCCCGCCTCACTGAGGCGGGAGGGAGTGTCAGACTCTTACTGACTAAAAACCACCCCGTTCCTTTTCCTGCACGTCGAGCCGGCGCCCCGGTTACCCGTTAGGTTCTCCGCGACCGTAAGGTTCTCTGTAATGTGTAGAGAATTTTAAATAAATGTACTACACCTTTTAATATACTAAACCTTCTCCTAAGTGTAACAAACCCTTTTCTCAAAACCGTATCAAAATCAATACAACCAATTGCGAGATAATCGCGGACAAACATACAGGGTTAAACTAAGAATCTCCTTTTTTGAGGTTGTTTATTTTTGATAGTTAAGTATTTCGATGTTTCGACTTTAAAATAATTACTGATATGAAAGTCTGTTTGTCTTTATTTCACGCCTAATCGGAACATTTTAGCGGTACCTATGATTTTTATGTATAGAGAATACTAGGAACGTGGAAAATAATAATATAGACTACAGATTTACCTTAGACTAGGCGGACTAAACTGGTTTTTAAAAGCAGCTCAGACTAATAAATAGCGTCCGGCGTTTTGAAATATATTTTTTCTACACAGAAGTAGTTTATACAATACATGATACTGACCAGATTGGCGATATATTAAAGAAAAAGTACCAAATTAAAAGTACCCTTAACCGACGAGCATGCATAAAAATATTGATGAAGCGAAAGAGATATGTAATGTAGGAATCGTAGTAATTGGCGTTCCATAGTCTCTGCCTACCGCCATTGGAGACAGGAGTGAAGTTATGTTCTAGTTGCTACAAAATATTCACTTTTTGTGAATGACATAACATAACATCTCGCCTTTTATCCCCAAATAGGTAGGCAGAGGTGCACACACAAGTTGCACCCACTTTTCACTATTTATGTTATGAGTCCCATGCACAGACTTTATTATATCTGTGGTCCCATGTAATAGGGGGTGAGCCTATTGCCATATACCGGGCACATTTCCAGACTCCGTGCTACTACTGAGATTTTTTAAAAACCCAGTAATACTTTGCCCGACCCAGGAATCGAACCCGAGACCACTTGCCTGGTAGTCGCACTTGCAACCACTCGGCTAACGAGGCAGAGCAGTTTTTGGAAATACAGGCATAGATTCAAGAACATACCTAGACAGTGTTCATACTCGTATATATGTTCCTACATCATTGTAACGACTATAGTACGGATATGACGAAGCCAAAAGCCCTCAGGTTAATCAGGAACAATAAGAAAAAGGATATAATAATATGTAGGTATACTTAGAAGACAGCCAGAGGCGTTGTATACTTTGTGAGATGGATAAAATTCGTGACATTGAGAGCTTACCAAAGAGATTTAGATAAAGACAATTTTGGAATTTAGGAGTAAGATATTCCCAATGCTCTAAACAAACAAACGGCATTTTAACTGCAATTTACCGCGAATTGTAGTTTGAATGCAATCGTATCACAACTGCAATCAAAGCGAATGCAACGTCAAAAATAAAACGCTATTTTTTATGACTGTAGAAGTAAATATGTAAAAAAGTATTATTGTAACGTCATAATAGTTATTTGCTTCAGTGTACTGGATGGAGTACTTGCTTCTTACCAAATATTATATAATTTCAATATAGAATAATCTCCAATCTGATTCGGAAATTAAAAGGGTAACGTTAGCGTTGTGCTTGCAACCGCGCTCGCGGGCATTTTCTTATTCTTTGTAGCAATAACAATAACGTATTTTTAAACGACTGCACGGTTGGTGCGATTGCTGGGCAACCGGCTGCTGTGCAACGTGTCGCGGGTTCGATTCCCGCAGGGAACAGTCTGGGTGTCATTGTAAATGTGAACTTGTATGTTTGTAAACGCACCCACAACACAGGAGAAAATCCTAATGTGGGGCGACGTTTATTAAAACCAAAAAAAAAATATGGTAGGTACATACCTATAACCTATATGTCAAGCGAATGATAGTTGAGTCAAACTAATTAACTTTCAGGGAAAAAAGACAAGTATATATTATATAGCAATACAATTTTACTTACCCAAAGCAAAATCGCAAGAAGGTCCAAAGAATACATGAGCGCAGTCGTTGTAGGCATCAATAGCTGATATCACGGCGTATGCTGCATCACAATCTGTGACGTCATACTTCATCCATTCGACGCTCAGCCAAGGCGGGAAGGCATTCTTGATGACGGGATCTTGCATAGCCAGGTCGAGGACGGCTCCCACCTAAAGAAAAAAAATCTATGTAAACAGAAGTGATACATGGATGAAGAAAAAAGACCAATTCGTTTTACATAACATAACATCACGCCTTAATCCTCGATGCACATTACGGCACTTAATGCCACTGTACAATGTAACACCCACTTTTTAATATTTTTGTAATGAGTCCCATGTAATACGGGGTAGAGTATTGCCATACCGGGCACGAATCAAAACTGTGCTACTACTGAGATTTTTTGAAAAAACCCAGTAATACTTTGCCCGACCCGGGAATCGAACCCGAGACCCCTTGCCGTCAGTCGGCAAACGAGACAGTCAACGCGTTCGTTTTATATTACAGAATTAAATAAATAAAAAATGAAACAGAAAACCTTTTTTTCTTTGTTTGTCCATTATTATAAAAATTAAAGAGACGCCACAAGTTAATTAAGAATATCAAGTTAAGCCTTTTATTTGTATGTATGTATTTACATTATATATAGTGGCACACTTTTACCCGTGGTTGTAAAAAAGAGTTTAAGAAGATTAACATATTAAATCTTTTTTGGTTGCAAAGGTAAACATGCTGAAAATAGCTGACCCTTGTTCGACATCTTATTTTATTACAATGCAACCTTTGAATTACTTTTAAATAGTTAATACTATATTTATAAATAGAGCATGTTTGAGAATGGTAATTAAATCTATTTAAACTGTCAAACACCGCGAGGTCACCGGTGACCGCGACCTTAAATGTGTCTCAGTGAAATGACGGTACTTAAAGGGTTAAAAGTGATTCAAAGGTTGCATTGTAATAAAATAAGATGTTCTTGAATTTTTTTATAGTGTCGTGGTAGCCTGGAGGTTTAAGAGGCCCGCTTTTCATGCATGAGGGTGTGCAGATTTAAAACCTACCAGCGGTAAGTACCAATGTGACATTTTCCGAGTTGTATGTACTTTCTAAGATTATCTAGACACCACTGAGAAACGGTGAAGGAAAACATCGTGAGGAAACCTGGGCTTATAATTTCGCAACCCACATTGAGCAAGCGTGGTGATTAATGCTCAGACCTTCTCCGTGTGAGAAGAAGTTTTGCTCAGCAGTGGGTATTTATGGGCTGTTGGTGATGTTAAGTTTAACAAATACTTTTCTGTAAACTACACTTGTAATGCCTTGGTGTTTCAGATGTCCGTCTTTACTGGCTTATGCCATAAAAACCTTGATTCTCAATTACAAGTCTCAAGAGTATTCCACTTAAAAAGTCTGATTCTTCTTTCATAAATACGAACTCCAAATGTTTGCATAGCACCGTGCTCAGGGTAGCTCTCAAAGGGATTTTCGTGCTTTTGTAGCGAAGTGACAATGCAGTAGACTGCGGTAGGAAATGTGACTACGTGACCTGAATGTTTTTGGGAAGTCATAACTGATTCCAGGTGGGAATTTTGAAGCGTGGTGGAAATTGCAGACTATTATTTTGTAGGGGATGTAGGCGGATTAATCAGGACATGTATACAGAACCATGTCGGTTACACTATATCTATTTTTATGTAAGTAAGAAAGCAGAGTATTTAAATTAAAATTCTTAAAAAAATTGTAATTGTTCCGTTGATTAAAAAATAATGGAACTGAATGTTTATTAACTTTTCTCTAGTTTTTTCTTTTCTACGTTTTATTGATGGATTAATACTTTTTCGAGATGATACTTTTTTTCTTTTTGCTCTTTTTCTGGGACGAGTCGATCCCGAAACATTACACGTACTCCACCAACAAAGAAACGTAATCACCAATACCTACAGATACCGGAAAAACCGAATCGGAAATAAATTTAAAACCCGCACCACATTTCTTGTCCAAGATTTATGGCCACCTTACAAACGAAACCTGCGAATTGTTACAGATTCAGTATGGTTGGAACATTTTTCAGCGCAAAGGAATAGTGATCTGTGCAAACCTTGATTTCAGGTGTAAAAAGCGTGGCGTAAATTCTACGCCAATGTTAATGATGTCGGCCATTTGACGACATATTGTGAGAGTAAGCAAATAGATGGTATGAACTGGAAGTTCCGATTTAGGGTTATTTAACATTATACCTTTTAATCTTTAAAAGGTTTAGATGGAAATGCACAAGTTCAAATATATATTTGTGCAATGTTATTTTATGAGCGTAGAAGTAATAGAAGAGATTCTATTGCCTTTTCTATTGGTAGAATTTAAGTCTTTGAGCGCATAATCAGCAATCAAACTCGAGACGCGGCAATAGGGTAGATTCTTAATTTTTATTTTGATGTTCGTCTGGTAGATTATTTATTTTCTTATAGAAACGAATACTTTCGAAAATATATTGTATTGAAATGTCGCGTGACGTCACTTCTATGTACATTTTATACGTAGAAATGACGTTTTAGCCTCCACTCCTAAACTTTGATTTGTTTTATCTAAGTATTGTTTTATTATATTATTATGTTTTTTCATTACCTAACTGACGGATTAATTAACTTTTTAATTTTCATACCCTGTCATCATCCCAATTCTATACCCAGTAAATTATCGATAAGATGAAAATATCAACTAAATCTTTTATATATTTTGAAATACTTTTTATAAATGATTATGATAAAACTAAAATGTGAAAATATGGCTGTTTCTTTAACCCAGTAGGTTTATAAATAGGTCAAATAAAATCATTTTTATCCCAGCCACGAACACGATTACAAATTCATACCCATCTTGGTTGACTGAGCATAGTTCAATTCAGAATCAATTCAAAGCCAATATCCTTCAAGACAACTGTCATTCACACGCCGCACCCCAAAATGGATGATCCGACATTCTTCCAAAGTCCCATTGTCAGCCTAAAGATGGATATTTATTTCTCAAAATAGAGGATTTTGTGGAAATGTATCAATAGTTCTCGTCACGTAGTGTTTCGTCACAGAAGGAATAATACAAAGCTAACGCCTCGCGTCGCCTCAACTTGACTTGACTTATATATAAACCATACGTGACAATCCACGATAAATCCTTCCGGTTTTTCTTTATTGACATCTTTTGGCCCCGTTTGTGTATCTTAGAAAATATTATATTGGGACTTGTGTAAATTCGTGCCTGCCTGCACTGCCTCGTTGGCCGAGTGGTTGCTAGTGCGACTGCTGAGCAAGGGGTCTCGGGTTCGATTCCCGGGTCGGGCAAAGTATTACAGAGTTTCATAAAAATCTCAGTAGTAGCACGGAGTCTGGACATGTGCCCGGTATATGGCAATAGGATCACCCCCTATTACATAGGACTCATAGCATAAATAGTGAAAAGTGGGTGCTATATTGTACAGTGGCATTAAGTGCTGTATTGTGCATCTCTGCCTCGAGGATAACAGGCGTGATGTTATGTTATGTGTAAATTCGTTTAATAATAAAGCCCTTGATTGTGTCGCCAGGTGACACAGAGTAAAATACATTTTTGTTTCCATTCCTATTCTTTCCACAGATGTCGGTAAAACTGACTAACAAGCTGTACATTTGACTGATACTGGGCAGTAGCGCTCTCCGTAAAGCTTGAAACCTTTTAAACTGCGATCTCATGACTATGGGAGGCATGGAGGCTATGGGAAATCCTCTGTCATGGCTAATTTTAATAATGTAATAAATAAAACGGCACGTATCGTGAGGAGGTTTCTGTCTCTGAAGCCCTAACCTCCGGTAGCTTGGACCATGCTCCCGCTACTGGTTGGCTCCTATTTTTTATATTATATTTTTAAATATTATTTTTTATTTAGTAAACCGTATTTAAAAATTGAATTTGTAGAGAATTTTTAAAAAATGTATGGTAATAAATAATAATAGTAATTGGCAGAATGGCAGAATGTAGCTGATCAAATTATGTCATAATAACTACTGTAACATCTACACTTGACATATATTCGCAATAAACGATTTGAATCTTTTCTAGACCATCCATGTAGGTACTACACTTATGTATGGTACCTATTTAGCGCAATGTCCAGTAGGAAGAAATAATGTTATTAGGTCATTAAAAAAGTATTTTATGTAACATTATTGCAACATCGTCCTAAATAGATAGTGAGGCGCCATGACATTATCGATTTATCGTTTTATCGACAAAAAAATAATCGAATTGATGAAAAGATTTCGTGTTGTCCGTGTTTCTCATAATAGAATGTGAAATATTGTTATCTAGTTTATCAAATTTACTCGGATCTAATCTAAAAACGTATAGTGCGTACTCCCGTTTCCATTAGCTATAAATAGAAATGGATGATAAGGTAAATTTAGTTAAGAGTACAGCTGTGGAACTGGTAATCCTTGTAATATCATATTTTTAAATATAACAGTATATGCATAACAAAGTCCTTCACAAATTGTTATGTGCTTCCCTATCAAAATAAAATCTCGTACCTACACACATCTATTTAGGTTATTTGTGGAATCTTTGGTATGAAAATTAAAAATCTAATCAGTAGTTCCGTTCCGTACAGTTGGGTAATGAAAAAATATTAGACACATATTTTTTTGTCGTATAAGAAAACAATACTTAGATAAAACGAATCAAAGTTTAAGAGTCGGAGGTAACTACGTCATTTTAGAGTATAAATCGTACACAAAAATGACGTTATGCGATATTTCAAATCAATATATCTTTGAAACTATTTGTTTTCGTAAGAAAATAAAAATTACGTGTCTAATGTTTTTGAATAACCTAGCAGATGGACATTCGAATAAAAATTAGTCATCTACCCTATTGTATGTTTTTAACCAGTGGAAATGAATTTGTTCAATCAAAAATAACATTAGTAATTACAGTCACATATTTAGACATATAAAATTAACAATAGAATATACTCACAACCGATAAGCAGGCATCATAAGTCGTATTCTTAGGCAACAATAACGCTGCCCGAATCTTGCAATTTCCATCCTTATCGCACACGTTGTCACAATCGCGAAGCCTCGGCTTTTCGCCTCGACAGTTTTGAGACAACGAAACACCAACTTCAAATAAACCTAACAACACTAAAATACACCACTTCATTTTCATTTTATCGACAAACACGTGAAAGTACCACATCCATATTTAATTAAACGTAAACTTTAATCTACACTAAACGAACACTTTTAGATTTGAATTTAACGATTGCATAATTCAAAAAATGAAACGCGGTATTTATCGATATCACGGCCACATGATTAGGTGCATCACTACATTTTCCACAGCAATACTGGATCTGAAACAAAAGAAGGAATTTTAATATAGAAAAAGTATTTATTGTAAATGGAAAAAAACAACAACTTTTCTCTTTTAAAAAAAAATGTATTGGCAGTAATTACAACTTAATTGTTTTACTTATACGTACTCAATGAGATATAAAGCATTTGCATTCCGGATTTTTAATTAAAAAGGATTAATTAAACATTCTTTGCTTTTTTCTTTCAGTGACTTTAATACCACTTTTTTCATTAAATATACATAAGTACTTGTCTTAGTCTATAGTACAGAAATAAAAAATAATATTTTCATGGAAAACTGTTCGTAGATAAGAATACGATGATGAGATGGATACTAAAATGTTTTAATCTAATTCAAAATACTTTAAACCTATTTAAAAAATAACATCTTGGATAGCTACATATGTACAGTTTGCTCAAAAAAAATGTAATTTTTACGTTATAAAATAAATACGACCTAGTGAAACCCAATAAAACTAATAGCCGCAAACAGGTTCCAACACACGGTAAGATTTTAAAATGTACTTAATAAATATCTACCTAATCAAACCAACAATCCATGGTTTCAAAATCAAAGACTGCACTGTTGGTGCGGTGGCTGGGCAACCGGCTGCCGTGCAACGTGTCGGTTCGATTCCCGCACGGAACAACACTTTGTGTGATCCACAAATTGTTGTTTCGGCTCTGGGTGTCATGTGTATGTGAACTTGTATGTCTATAAACCCACGACACAGGAGCTAATCCTAATGTAGGGCAACGTTTAAAAAAAAAACAATCCATTACATAATGAATATTTTAAAAAAGCAACTTAAATATTCTCTCTTTGGCTCAAACAATAACCTACATTAACTATAAAACAAAGATCACATTCGCCCTTACACGAAATACTGTTCAAAAGACTTTCGCGCAAAGAAAATATTTGCTTTGAAACGATAAACCTCAGCTTTGGACCGTGGAAGCCTTATTTTATATTTTACGAAACTTTTCACAAGATAAATAATTCACGGTTATAAAATCCTTTGCTTTGATATGAATGTTTCTTTTATAAAATATCAACACTCGAATATTGTCAAAACCTTTCTGATTTTTGATTGGCTCATGAATAATGTACATTTGTAAGATTCAAAGCATAACTATTGATTTATTTACATTTATTTTTTTATGTCGCAGACGGTAAAATGGAGAAAGAAGACGTATTTCATCGTATCTTGAAATAAATGCTTAAAAATAAATCGAAACACTTTGTAGACGAAAGTATTAGCAAACAGCAACTAAAAATATGTATTTTATTATGGGATAAGCCGGTAAACGAGCAGAATGATCACCTGATGGTAAGCAATCAGCATCAGCCATGGACACTCGGCACACCACGCGTTACAAGTGCATTATCGGCCTTTTGAGGATTAGAAATTTGAGGATTGTTGGGGATTCAGGGATTAGGATTGATTGGGCGGGGGGTAGGGGATAAATGTAGCTCCGGTAACATCACTCACACCATTAGTGCCGTACCATGGCTCTCACACATTTAAATCAATCTTTTCAATCTTATAAAAAGCTGTAACTCCAAATTCTTCACTCAAGTATTTCCATTACACTAATGAACACCGAGGTAAAGTCAAAAGTCAAGGTATTTACGACCTTTATTTTACATGTAGCCAAAATCTGTCCATTACTAAAACTACACTAGAAGTTCCAATAGGAAATTTGTATGGATTAAAACGACTGAAACATATTCTAAAACCTAAAGAACATAAATAATTTTAAAAGAAAACATCATAGATCGAATAGGGTAGTTTCCTAAATTTTATTTTAATGTCCGTCTGATACAATAATTTGAAACTTTAAAAACGTATCTTTTCTTTTCTCACAAAATTAAATACTTTCGACGATATATTAATTTGAAATATCGTGTGACGTCACAGCGTGCCACATTTTGTGGCACGTTATGACGTAACAACCTCCCACTCCTAAACTTAGCGCCATTTTATCTAAGTAATGCAAGTTAATGCAAGAAAATAAAAAAATACGTGTCTAACATTTTTTCATTATCAAACTGACGGACTAATTAGATTTTTAATTTTGATACCCTGGAAACTACTGAGAAAACTTCAATCAGATTCTGTATTAAGTAAATCAAACTTAGTTAGAAGACCGAGTTTCAATTAATCAGTTGAAATGTGTGAAGTAAATACGACATACTAAACGCTTCAGGATTTAGGTACAATTTGTTTGACCCTCTGCAAGTTAGTATTTACTTTATTTAATTCAATTAAAACTGTAAGTTACAATTTATCTTTGCTAGAAGCACTGCAAACTAACCATATTCATTAATATTATTAGAGTTACTTTTCCTTTGTACATTTATATTTAAATTGTATCATTAATTTAAAGCAGCTCTTTATTAATTCCACTTGCGACTCTTGCGAGTGGTTGGATTTTAAAACTTATAACTACTCGTCAAGTCCTGGCATCCCCTCAGTGGCTTTTCACAAATATCGTTTGCTGGGTACTCGGCAGTGCTGTGTATGGTCATATACTTTATCTTTCCCACGTACCGGCGTAATTTTAGTTCGGTTTCAGATAAATTTTCTGCCGCGGACTCTGACATCGTGGAATGAACTCCCCGTGGTTTTTCCAGTAGGCCAGACACAACTATGAACAAGTTCATAGCATCGCAAGAGTAAAAAAACCAAGACCTGCGCAAAAAAAAACTAATTGTCTTCAAGAAGTTCGGCAAAATTCAATTTACTTGGCAAAAAGAAGTAAAAGCCTTATTCAACGTACCTTTTCTAATAAAACACTTCCGAAAACTAAGTTTGTGAACCTTTTCCCTCCATGTCAATCTAAAAGTAATTTAGTTTTAAGCGAAATAAATATAAAATTCCACCGAAAGTCCGAAATGAAATGGTTCGCCGAAATTCAAGTATGGAAGAGCCATGCTTCGGCACGAATGGGCCGGCGACACCGGAATGATACCACGGCCTTACATAAAACCGACGTAACAACACTTGTGTTGTGTTTCACGGTGTGAATGGGGTTACCGGAGGCCCAATTACCCAATCTTCCCTTTTCCCAAATCCCCAACAATCTTCAAATACCTCATCCCCAAAAAGCCTGTAAACTACTTGTTATCTGGTATTTTGGATCTGATTGCTTACCTTATAAAAAATCTAAAATGTTTGGCGATAGTAGACTTCTATGAAATACCTACTGCAATTATTGACAATTTGTTATTGTGGATACTTTAGTCTATAGTGATTGCCTATATATTCTATCTTATATCGCAACCAAGAAGACGTATTTATGTTTCAAAGAATGACAAACAACATCTCCCAAAAGTCATTAGATGAAATTGCCTTCAGCCCCAAATAATCGAGTTCCAGTTTCATCAACTTTTATTCTACCTAGGTTCTATTTTTGTGTACTTCCAATTTCAATTTTCGATATGAAAATATAAGAAGGTAAGCATCATTTTTTGTTTATTTTATACACTTGGTAGCAAATAAAAAGAGTCACAAGCAATTTTTCTTTTTCATTTCTTGTATCAAAAAGTATTTTATTATTTGTTTCCTATGTCGTATAAGCGTGGGAGATGCTTTGGCACGAATGGGCCGGCACGGCCTCACAGAAGACCGAACGTGAAACGACGCTTGCGTTGTGTTTCGTCGTGTGAGTGAGATTACCGGAGGCCTAATTACCCCTCCCCCACTTTCCCAATTCCTGAATCTCCAACAATCCTCAAATTTCTAATCCAAAAGGCCGGTAACGTTGCAGTTATAACGTCTCTAGTGTTCCAGGTGTCCATGGGCGACGCCGATAGCTCACCATCAGGTGATCAGCCTGCTTGTTTACCGGTTTAACCCATAATAAACACAATTTATATCATTTTAAAGGTTAAAATGAGAGCATTTTGTTCTAAAAGGATTTATTAACGTTATAGAGAGTTTGATTTAATGAAATTGAATATAATTTTTATACTTTATAAAATTTGTACGCGAAACACATACGTACGTATTGTTGTATATGTACGTATTGGCGAAAGACGGACGCACAACAAACTATTTACTATCTTGTATGTCTGATTACTCAGTTTATATAAACGCATGTTTGACAAATAAACGATCTTTCTTTCTTTCTTTCTTTCGATATGTGAATGAAATATAAATGCTAGTGGTTCTGTTTCATTGCTCCCTAGTGTAAGCATTATCCCCTAATCGATAACGATGACAAAAACACGAGTGTACACGATTTGTCATTGCCTGTCATTGGGTGACAATTTGCGGTTATTCTTACTTCGAATCCAGCAGTGCACGTCACCATTATCTACACATTTTCCGTTGTATTAAATGTCATTTTCAATTTTTATCTTTACACAATAAATATCAAATCATGATCGTTATTGTTAGGGGAAAATTACTTTTGTTTTTATGAAAACTTTTATAAGAAGACATACATAATTAAGATTCAGACTGCCTCTGTGGCCGAGTGGTCGCAAGTGCGATTACCGGGCAAGAGGTTTCGTTCAATTCCCGGGTCGAGCAAAGTATTACTAGGTTTTTAAAAATAATCTCAGTATTAGCACGGCGTCGGTAATTGTGCCTAGTATATGGCAATAGGCTCACCCCCTATTACAAGGGAATCATAACATAAATAGTGAAATGTGGGTGTTATATTGTACAGTGACATTAAGTGTCGTCTTCTAAAAACCCCATATTATGGGTCATCTCCCAAACACATCTATAGTTACGAGTTGTATATAAAATCTATTGACCTTGGCCTTATTAGAAGTGCAAATAAAATCAATGTAATCACATGGCATTTGTTTAATTTAATACGTTCCGAATTCTGTTTACAATCGTGTGTAATGTGTAGGAGGCGTGAATGTAAAAGTCTTTCATGATTTATTCATTCAATCATCACTTCTGTATATGTATAGGTACATAATGATACGATCCAGTATTTTTATATTAGAAATGTACATTTTAACACATTTCTTTTTCTTGTATTTATTTTGCTTGAGAAGAACAGTTTATTGTTTTGTTTTTGCCTAAAGGTCGTAATTGGGACTTCCAACGTCAGTTTTTAGTTTCGATACTTTTTTTAAGGGGGGAAAATGATCAAATGATTGCCCCAGCCTGGGTGAGGAGGGAGGGAGTGTCAGACTCTTACTGACTAAAAACCACACCGTTCCTTCTCCTGTGTATCAAGCCGGAGCCCCGGTAACCCGTTAGGTTCTCCGCGACTAGTTTCGATACTAATTATCAAAACAAGATAAACTCGACATTCCACACTAATTACTAGGACTTTGAGAATAGAGTTGAGAATTGAAGCTGAAACACAATCTATGCTTAACTCAAGGACGGAATTTGATATCCTTTGTATTATTAGGTGCACTTGTACGACCATTGAGACTGTAATTGCAATTGATCTTAACACAATATATTATGTACATACGGGGATGTAAAGGCTACCAATAAACGCCCTGACAGGTGATGATCAAAAACAGGTTTTATATTCATTAAAATAAGGATTAAATGTTTCTTTTGTATAATAATAGTTGTAATTGTTAAAATAGTTGTTAAAACTCAGTAATACTTTGCCCGATCCGGAAATCGAACCCGAGACCCCTTGCCCGGCAGTCGCACTTGCGACAACTCAGCCAACGAGACAGTCTTAAGTAATTATCCAAAAAAATGTTTTACAAAGCTTCTACTGACCCTCGCAAAAAATAATCGTAAGGTTAAGCTAATAAACAATAGTACCTATGTCATAATTTAACCTCGCAACAAAGTAATTAAAATTTGTGAATGAAACTACACGGGGGATCCCGGTCTATGACACACTCTATACAAACTTTGCATTGCCGCTACTTCACACAAGTATAATACCTATTATGAATAGACAAATTTATATATGAGCAGCTAGTTGACCATGACTTAAGACCAATGACTTAAGTTATTAAGGTAGGTGGTACGGCTTAAGGCTTTAACTTTAATGACCACAGTGGTTAAGCTGTGAAATCTGGAATTTTTTTTATAGTATAAGCCGGTAAACTAGCAGATGGATCACCTGATGGTAAGCAATTGGCGCCGCCCATGGCACTCGAAACACCAAGGCGTTACAAGTGCGTTACCGGCCTTTTGGAAATTGGGAATTTGAGGATTGTGGAGGATTCGGAGACTCGGGAGACGGGGACTAGGGAGGGGAGTAATTGGGTATCCGGTAACCTCACTCACATGACGAAACACAAAGCAAGCGTTGTTTCACGTCGGTTTTCTGTGAGGCCGTGGTATCACTACGGTTGAGCCGGCTCATTCGTGCCGAAGCATGGCTCTCCCACACACAAACCTCCCTCTTCCTAATATTTAATATGCTGATTCACTAGCACATGGATTAACATATTTAGTTAGAAGAAATGGTTAAATAACTCTTCGATGATTAATAATACCTGTAACCCTTTTACAAAGAGTTTAAGTCCAAAAATTCAACTTTACAGGAGACGCCAACGCACCGTGCGCTTAAAATTCATGTTTGACCTCGTGTGTCATTGCCCTGTTGGGCCTCATCTGTGGTGGTCTACAGATAGGGCCCAATAGGGCCGATGCCGATTCGGAGTCGCGGAGAACCTAACGGGTTACCGGGGCTCCGGCTCGACGTGCAGGAGTCGGAACAGGGTGGTTTTTAGTCAATAAGAGTCTGACACTCACCCAGGCGGGAGCAGTCATTCGATGTTTTCCCCCTTAAAAAATTAATAAAAAAATCCCCTTGTTTACTAGGTAATATCACGTATAAATTACGCACATCCAGATTTAACGACTTTTTTCTAGACACCTTAAGTTAATGCAGTGTGACCGTAAACTTGATTACTTATTCAAGTGTCACACGTTAGCGTGGTCAGCACTTAATATACATAAGTCAATATGTACCTACATAAATTATAGTTTGGGATTAACGATGCTAAGGTTATGTCATCTAGAAAGCGAGTCTTTACCCGACTTAAAAAAAGGATATTCTCAGTGTGATACGTATGTATGTTTGTGCATGACTATCTCACGATTGGCTGAACCGATTTTGATGCGGATTTCACAAGAGTGTTTATTAGACGATTAGTTTTTAGTTTTACGATTAGTTTTTATTATTACGGACAGTAACAAATTCGCGCTTTATTAACCACTGCAACCGGTGAAATAGTTACTTACCTACTGTAATAAACTCAAAATGTCAGCTTCAATAACAATACTTGTTAATAATATGAAACCATTGGAATATAGACACAAAGGATAGCTACATATATAGTCAGCGAAATTGTGACTTTGTGACGTCGGTATTTTAGTAATATCAAATACCGGCGTTGCATTCTATCTTTTGTTCATATGCCACACATATTGTATGTACATATGAAATTCTTTGAAAAACTAATGCTATGGAAGCTTATAAACCAAACAATGGATTGTATTTTTTTGCAAGTAATAGTAATAATCTGTGAAAAAAAAACTCATAACATAACATCACGCCTTTTATCACCGAAGGGGTAGGCAGAGGTGTACATTATACCACTGTACAATGTAACACCCACTATTCACTATTTATCTTATGTAATAGGGGGTGAGCCTACTGCCATATACTGGGCACAATTCCAGACTCCGTGCTACTACTGAGATTTTTTTTAAAACCCAGTAATACTTTGCCCGACCCGGAAGTTGAACCCGAGACCCCTTGCCCTGCAGTCGCACTTGCGACAACTCGGCCAACGAGGCAGTCTAAAAAACTCACTGAAAATAAAATGAGATTATATCTCCAGAATCCTGGAGATATAATACCTGAGTTTATGGCAGTGGGACTACCTTGGAGGTAGACTTTCAAATTCATTCACCCACTGCTGAGCAAAGCCTCTTCTCACACGGAGAAGGTTTGGGCATTAATCAGCACGCTTGCTCAATGCGGACGATTTCAAAATTACATTATAATTAGAAATTATAAGTCAAGGTTGCCTCTCTATGTTTTCCTACAGCGTTTGTCAGTGGTGTCTAAATAATCTTAGAAAGTACATTTAGCTCGCAAAAAGTCACATTGGTACTAGCAGTTGGTATGCTTTAAAGAAACGGGCGTTTTAAACCTCCGGGCCACCACGGCTTTCAAATTATAAAATAATTTTCCAAATCGGCCCGTAAATACTCATACGAACGATTTTTCATAACAGCGCCTGAATTATTTTCAAAAGCAATCTTTCATATTTCTATTGTTTAGTTGTAGTAAATATTAATGTAGTTATTTATGTCTGTATATTTTTATATTTTATTGTTTCAAGTATATGCAGACTAAAGTGGCAATGGGCAGGCCACGTCGCTCGAAGGACTGACGGCAGATGGGCCAGGAAAGTCCTTGAGTGGAGACCACGGACCGGAAGACGAAGCGTGTGCAGGCCTCCCGCTAGGTGGACCGACGACATCGTCAGAGTTGCGGGGAGTCAGTGGATGCAAGTGGCGATTTGTCGTTCGACGTGGAGGGCTAAGGGGGAGGCCTTTGTCCAGCAGTGGACGTCTTCCGGCTGTTGATGATGATGATTAATGATGATACTTGAATAAAAGTCTTCATTTTAATTATTATCATTTTATATTTGCCAATATAAATGTACATATAATTAACAGATAATAAAGATGATAATAATTTTTCATATAAAGGTGTAAAAATATTAAGTTAGGGATTATGCCATATTTTGTATACCTAACATTACAATGTACAAAATTTTCGCCCAAATTAGTCAAATGTCGGTACGTTAAGCCCAATTATCTCTGCCCAGTCTCCCCAATTCCCGAATTCCCAACAATCCTCAAATTCCCAATCCCCAAAAGGCTGGTAAAGCACTTGTAACGCCTCTGGTGTTTCAGGTGTCCGGCGGCGCCGATGGCTTACCATCAGGCGATTCGTCTGCTCATTAACCGGCTTATCCCATAAAAAAAATCGTGCGGCAGTGGTTCAATACGTAACGCATAAATTGAAAGCCCTCACAGTACCTTTATTCTTTCAATACCTCGTTCGTTTAACAAAAAACCTTGTTTAAGAAGTCATAACAATGAAACTAACAAATCGATTCTTTCATACAACAGCGACAAGTCGTTACAAGCACAATACCTATCAGCTGTCGATAAGTAAGAGAAAAAGTGTGATAAAATGTTTATTTCTGTATTTGATTTAGCGATAAAATAACAAACGGACGGTAGGTAACTTATCAGTCATCTGGCACATGTTATATTTGATAAGGAACAACGATTGTCGATATTAGTATGAGGTTGAAACGTAGGGAGTTGTACGGTGAAGTAAGGTACCTATAGCCGTTGTTTATTGTTTTGAATCACTTGTTGCGTTTAGATGTTCAAATTTGTGTATAGTTTTGTATCATGGACTAAAGCAAGTGTGGAAGAGCCATGCTTCGGCACGAATGGTCCGGCTCGACCGGAGTGATACCACGGTCTCACAGAAAACCGACGTGAAACAACGCTCGCTTTGTGTTTCGTCGTGTGAGTGAGGTTATCGAAGGCCCAATTACCCCCCTCCCTAGTCTCTTGAATCCCCAAATCCACCACAATACTCAAGTCCCTTGTAACGCCTTGGCGTTTCGAGTGTCCAAGAGCGGCACCGATTGCTTACCATCAGGTGATCCGTCTGCTCGTTTACCGGCGTATGCTAAAAAGAGCATTATGAGATAGCAACTATACTCAATGCCATTTTACTCAGTAAACCTTTGATAAAATCACTATTTACAAATAATTGTACTTACACTGAGTACTTACGCTTATACTGTAAATCAAAAAGCGCCCAAATTGCTTTACCTTTAGTTATCTGGAACCTAATAATCTTTTTTTCTATACATACAAAAAAAATTGGAGTATCAGTTCATAATATTAAAATTACCGCTTTTTACTACATGTATAATTATGAATGTAACATAACATAACATAACATCACGCCTTTTATCCCCGAAGGGTTTTTTTTTAAGGGGGAAAATCATCGAATGACTGCTCCCGCCTGGGTGAGGCGGAAGGGAGTGTCAGACTCTTACTGACTAAAAACCACCCCGTTCCTTCTCCTGCACGTCGAGCCGGAGCCCCGGTTACCCGTTAAGTTCTCCGCGACATCCCCGAAGGGGTAGGCAGAGGTGCACGTATGCCACTGTACAATGTAACACCCACTTTTCACTATTAATGTTATATGTCCCATGTAATTAGGGTGTAAGCCTATTGCCATATACCGGGCACATTTCCAGACTCCGTGCTACTACTGAGATTTTTTTTAAAGACCCAGTAATACTTTGCCTGACCCGGGAATCAAACCCGAGACCCCTTGCCCGGTAGTCGCACTTGCGGCCATTAGACAACGAAGCAGTAATTATGAATGTACAGTGTACACATACCAAAATAACATTTTTTTACATTTTTGTCTGTCTGCTTATACTGGCTAATCTCTGAAATGCCAGGAGCGATTTTGATGGGACTTTTATTGGCAGTTAGCTGATGTAAATAGGCTACTTTTATTTTGGAAAATTAAAACAAATAAGTTGTGTCCTAAAATTCATATTCTACGCCATCAAAGTAGCGGGAAACAAATGGCCTTGAATATAATTTAAAATCTGCATTAACTAGCTCTTGTTACCAGTAAGCTAAAGTATGCAACCTAATAGCAAAGTCCTTTGTATCATCCCAATTTAGAGGATTTAATAAGAGTGTGTGGAGTTGACTTAACTGCACGGTTGGTGTGGTTGCTGAGGAACCGGCTGCTACACAACGTGTCGCTGGTTCAATTCCTGTACGGAACAACTCCTTCTCTGATCCACAAATTGTTGTTTCTGGTCTGGGTGTCATGTGTATTTTTTTTATGGGACAAGCCCGCCACTACCTCCCAAAACCGCTGCAACTCCTGTAAACCAGGATCTACAGTAAATACAACCATGAAAACACCGGAACATTGAAGTCCGGCGCGCCCCAGGGACATGAGTTACTGTCTTGGTTCCCGCAACGAAGTGAATCAGAAGATTTTATAAGAGGAGAAGAAGAAAAAACTATAGTTTCCACTTCCCTCGGTGTCATGTATATAATATGAACATGTATGTTTGTAAACGCACCCACGACACAGGAGAAAATCCCCGTGTGGGTGCAACGTTTTTTTTTTTAAAAAAAAAAGTTAAAACACCATTACCAACAAATTTCGTTTCAAGGAAAAACACACGGATATTGCAGTAAGAAGCACCATTTTAAAAGACTTAAATCTACCAAAGTTGGAACTAATAGTAGGTAATGTAAGTTTTACAGCGAAACTAACATAGTTAACTTCGTATAGTTGGGAGTTGGTAAAAGTTCTAACCGAGTTCGGAATAACACTTCTACAGTTGCCCATTTAATAATAATTTACTTCAAAATAGCTAACACCTGAAACCTTTTAGAACTCTCTTGAAATTCGTTTGTAGTTTTAATAGCCTGTTCCATAAATCTCCTTGTTCTAATGCTTGAGACTATAAATCACAAGGTCACAGTTTTATTTATGAAAAAGTGCAGTTGTACTTTTTCAACAAGAATAAAGGTACATGCTCTAAAATAGCATGCTAAGAGACATTCTGTTAAGTACGCTCAAAAAAGTTTAATATCGAACGTCTGTCGATTAACAAAATATGCCTGAAATGGACATGATTTTCTTTTTTTGTTTTTTTTTATGGAATAAACCGGTAAACGAGCATCAAAGCCCAGAGGTGTTACAAATGCGTTACCGGCCTTTTGGGGATTAGTAATTTAAGAATTGTTGGGCATTCGGGGTTTGGGGAGATTGGAGAGGTTATTGGGCCTCCTATAACCTCACGGACACGACGAAACACAACACAAGTGTTGTTTCACGTCAGTTTTCTGTGAGACTGTGGTATCACTCCAGTCGAGTCGGGCCTTTCGTGCCGAAGCATGGCTCTCCCATACTTAAGCTACATTCCGACACACGTGCTATTATGTGCACAAGTGCTCATTTGAAGCATGTTATCGTGTTCAAAATTTGCATGTGTAACAGTATCTTTATAGTTTGTAAACCAAGGTTTCTGATCGAAGACTAATTACTCCTGGAATGATTCATCTAATTACCACAACTAGGTGGATATTTATCATATTCAGTCATGTCTTTTGATTCATAGCTTTGTCCATTCTAAAACAGATCGGTCATGTTAGTCATGTCATGACTAGGTACGTTAAGTAAAACATTTTCGATATTTAAATAATTAATATTTACTTCAAAATTTTGCAGAATAGATGTCAGTTATAGGCGATACAATAAAAAAAATTGTCTTTGGTACAGTGGCCAGTCGACTTTATCTCAATACAATAAAGTTGAAGATAAAATTATACAGACAAGGATAGGTTGACCGGCTGACCACAATACTTGCACTTTCAGACACTCAACCAGTATATATATTCAGTTTAACAGATTGTGAAAATACTTTCAAAGTCCCTACACAGTCTTACCTAATTAAAAGAGCGAAGTCACTTAAATTTAATTAGGCGGAAAGGTCAGCTTAATGTTCTGGAAATTATTGCAAATCGCTTTAAAATCCATTAAGATCCTTACCAGAAGGATTAATTGTAACTTCCTACTATTGCAAACTGCCTGACTGCCTCATTGGCCGAGTGGTCGCAAGTGCGATTGCCGGGCAAGGGGTCTCGGGTTCGATTCCCGGGTCGGCCTTTACTGGGTTTTTCTCAGTGGTAGCACGGAGTCTGGAACTGTGCGCGGTATATGGCAATAGGCTCACCCCCTATTACATGGGACTCATAACATTACTAGTGAAAAGTGGGTGTTACATTACAGTGGCATTAAGTGCCGTAATGTGCACCTCTACCTACCCTTTCGGGTATAAAAGGCGTGATATTTTGTATGTATGTAATAGTTTGACTGTGGGGTCAGCAAGTCTCTAGGCATTACAATTAAATTAATCTGACTATATTGCTGTCCGCAATATCGTCAGATTTTTCTTTCAAATTTACATAGAGTTAATAAAATGAAAAGACGACCAGGTATCCTATAACGAAAAGTTCAGGCATAATAGGTATTATACTTGAAAATTGTTGTCAGGTTATAATGAGACTTGGCCCCAACAGACTCGAGTGAATTAAATTATCGACGAAAATATAAAATTACAACTTCCACGAAAATTTCAATTACAAGACAAAAAGTCTATAAGGAGCTCCAATTTTAGCCTCGAAAAGAAATGAAAAACAAAATTTTCGCGTTACTCACTTCCATTGATAAAACTTTGTTCGTTAGCGCGAAGGGAAATCTGAATAGTAATTCTGATTCAGACGTAAACGCAAACAATCATGGTGATCAAATATGTAATGAGAACGGAACATTCGTTTAATTTTATCTGATATTTTCGGGCGGAAATTTTTTAGGGATCCTTTTCAGTGATATAGACATCCATTGACTATCTGATTTAGCTAGAATACATTCTAACTTAGACACTATTCATGTTTTCAAAAACACGGATTGAAAGTACAACGGTAAGATGATATTTTTATACATTCGGTAATGTTGTAGATATATACTATCTATATATTTCAATATTAATAAACCTCCATACTCATTGACAGGATATAGGGCTCGCTGCCTCGCGATACCAAAAACGGCTGAATAACCATCCGAATGACCTGGCCTCAAAACCGAACCACATCAGTTACACCAAACACCTAAAGCACCTTTTAGTATAAATAATGCATGCTGTACTAACCTGTAATAGATTGATGCACTAGTATTTAAGTTATCGTAAATATAACCCTACATTGTATCAGTGTAATTAATTGTTGGTAAGCCAAATCAATAAAATAAATTAAAAGCGCTATGACCTTTAGAAACTGAATGTCAGCTGGTGATCTATGGATGAAATCTTCCAATGGAAAGCACCACTAAAGTCAACATAAGGCACACAAAGCATCTACTAAGAGTCGGTGACTGATCGCAGATGAAAATGGAACAAGTTCAAATGTGGAAGAACCCTGCTTCGGCATGAATGGGCCGGCTCGACCGGAGTGATACCACGGCCTCACAGAAGACCGATGTGAAACAACGTTATGTTTCGTCGTGTGAGTAAGGTTACCGGATGCCCAATTACCCCCCCCCCCTTCCTCAATCCCTGAATCCCCAACAATCCTCAAATTCCTAATCCCAAAAGGCCGGTAACGCACTTGTAATGCCTCTGGTGTTCCATGTGTCCATGGGCGACGCCGATTGCTTACCATCAGATGATTCGTCGGCTCGTGTACCGGCATATCTCATAAAAAAAAACAAAAACAAAAAATAGAAAAATTATGTTTAAAATTATGTTATTAATATTATGTATTTATGTAAGTATCTGTTATTTTTATTTTTCATAATCTTTGTTTGTGTGCCATTTGCCAAATAAATGCTTTTTCCTTCTCTTTCTTCTTTCAAAAAATAAACCTCCAATAACGTAAGTATTACAATTATCATTATCCTTCTTCCGAAGTAAACTTTATCATCCTGAAAGCATCGCTTACGAAGAATTCGAATACGGAACTCAACTCTTGAAATATCTTCCAAAAACTCCCAAACGTTGGTAGACATTTTTATGAGTACATCGCAATTTTCCTCAACTCAATGCCGTTAATTAACGACGTTGCCCAAAACTTGGAAAATGTTGTTAATTTCGAGTTCGAGTGATTTTCGGTCTATTACGAGTTACGGTTTTCGTACTCGGAAATTTTGGCCCAAAAAGTTCAATATATAATACAGTTCAGTTCAGAGTGAATTTGTTTAGAATTTCCGGTAAGAATTTTCTTCAACTGTGATGATGGTAAATGATAATATAGAAACTGGTGAACACGACTTCCTTATTCAAATCAGTAGCATATTTTTGTCACAAACTTTGTAAATTCAGTTAAAAATTTTGAAGGTATATTAAAGGTTGTAACTGTTAACATTTTTCGTAAATAACTTCGAACCATTGTTCGAAGTTATTTATTCATCATTATGAAAGGGTTATTTTTAGTACCTAGCTATGTGATTTTACTTATCGATTATACGACATATAAGTATATGTGTTACATGTAACAAGATCTTTTGCAGCTTAAATGATAAAAATGTTACGATAAAAATAAACGTTACCCATTTTTGCAGATAATTTTGATTCGATCAGCGATAAATGTTGTCAGTAGTGTAGTACCTAACATTATTTGTTTTCAGGTTTTTACAGGTCAGTATTGGTTTTTTATATCGAAATGTGTGACGATTCACACGTTGTTAAATTTTTTTATGATATAAGCCGGTAAACGATTTGACGGATCACCTGATAGTAAGCAATCGGCGTCGCCCATGGACACCTGGAACACCAGAGGCGTTACAAGTGCGTTACCGGCCTTTTGGGATTAGGAATTTGAGGATTGTTGGGGATTTTGGTATTAGGGAAAGGGGGTAATTGGGTATCCGGTAACCTTACTCACACGACGAAATACAACACAACGTTGTTTCACGTCGGTCTTCTGTGAGGCCGTGGTATCACTCTGGTCGAGCCGGCCCATTCATACCGAAGCATGGCTCTCCCACACTTAAAAATCTCCAACTCAATCTCGCTGCCCTAACGTAATGGAAGTGTCGATTTCGCATAATATTTTTGTTGTTATTGTTTTCATCATATATTTTCATTGGTAGCACTCGAATTAAAACCCCGGAGAAACCACGATTAACCACTGGGATCAAATAACAACAAAATCATGAAAAATAGTATTTAAATACACTAAAATGTTTCTTCATCTATTAAATCTAATCTAAATCCGAACTCCGCTTAGAACTAGTATGAGTAAATATATATCCTACTAATTCAGTAATCAAGCTTATTTGATTAACAACTAAGTAGTAAGCAAACAAGCGGCTTAAGGGACGCCTTTAGGATCTCGCCCTGTCACCCCTAGGGACGGCACCGGATCATGTTGGACTTTAACCAATCAATCAGTCGCAAAAGCCATAACTGTCAACCCAAAATGTCACGTGGCAACCCTGAAATGCGGTAATAAATTACATTATCGTTTTTATTGGCTAATCCATTTTCATAAATGATTACGAAGACGTTTTGAAATAACCTATACGATGTTTATTTCAAAACGTCTAAAAAGCGATATACAAAAATAATTTCTTTTACTTTTTTCTAAGTGGTGATGAGAACAGGGTATGAAAATTAAAAATATAATTTGTCCGTAAGTCAGGTAACTAAAAAATATTAGACACGTATTTTTTTTATTTTACCGTATAATAAAACAATACTTAGATAAAACGAATCAAAGTTAAGTTCGATTCCCGGGTCGGGTAAAGTATTACTGTTTTTTTTTTAATTATCAGTAGTAGCACTGAGTCTGGAATTGTGCCCGGTATATGGCAATAGGCTCACCTTCTATTACATGGGACTCATAACATAAATAGTGAAAAGTGGGTGTTACATTGTTTAGTGGCATTAAGTGCCTACCCTTTCAGGGCCAAAATGTGTGATGTTATGTTATGTTATTACTGATACTCAATATCTTACTAAACTTGTTAGCTATCACAGATAATTTCTAAACGCATTTTTTAAACAAATAATCCAGAAAATTCCCCCGAATAAGTATAAATATTCGTGAACAAAGTCGGGAGCAAAACACTTGTCAACAAATCCCCCACTAACCATAAAACGTAAGAAATACGAGTAGTAAAGTATTCATTTGTTTATTTACGAGTTACGTTAATGGCGGCTAAACCACTAATAATAACATTGTTACAATGATTTACGCCATTTTGTCCCATTTGTGCTTTCCCGCTTTATATTACAAATACTTCGCTTCAATAGAAATTCTTAGTAAACAGCCCCTCGTTAGTTATTTATAGATTTGAAATAATTTGTAAATATAAAAGTGATTTTCGTATAACAAAGTTAACATATTACAAGTGAAATTTTACTCCTTAACAGTCTTTGAAAACGAGGTCCTCTATCTTCTTTTTTCTCTTCTATTCTTCTACTCTTTTTTATGTACTTAATGTCCCGACCTAAAATTCAAAGCTGAAGTTCGTGGTTGACTTGTAACCAACAGCGGTTGGAAGAAAGAAACCTTATTGGTACAGACCAATAAGGTTTTTTATAAGGGGGGAAAATCATCGAATGACTTTTCCCGCCTGGGTGAGGCGGGAGGGAGTGTCAGACTCTTACTGACTAAAAACCACTTCGTTCCTACTCCTGCACTTCGAGCCGGAGCCCTGGTAACCCGTTAAGTTATCCGCGGTTCCATAGTACCAATAAGACTGTCCTCATAATCATTATTAAATAATTATTATACTCGTGGCCGCAAGTGTAATCATTATTTTATTCCCAGACCACATTACAGTCAAAAGCCAACCATTATACTACCAGTGGTATTTCAATTTGCTATTATTTTAGCCCTTTCTTAATTATTAAGTCTGATTTGGCTAGTAGGTAAGCAGTAGTACTTAATATATATTCAAAAGACAACATAACATCAAGCTTTTTATCCTCGAAGGCAGAGGGGCACTTTATGCCACTGTACAATGTAACACATACTTTTCACTATTTATCTTATGAGTTCCATGTAATAGGGGGTAAGCCTATTGCCATATACCGGGCACAATTCCAGACCCCGTGCTACTACTGAGATTTTTTTTAATAAACTCCATTAATACTTTGATCGACCCGGGAATCCAACCCGAGACCCCTTGCCCTGCGTAGTTATGACCACTCGGCCAACGAGGCAGTCGATAATGAAGACATTGAAACAATATTTAATTTTGATGACACCAAGAGCCGTGACACAGAAGCTGCCTGATCATTACGTGTCGAATCTCAATTAACGCTCAAAGCTAACATTAGCTTGGCCTCCAAGCCCTAGGCTAATTTGGGCTTATGAGATTTGTACCAAATAAGGTTTATTTTACTTTGGTAAGTGACATTCCCAAAACGAAGCTGAGAACTTAATCTAGGATAACGTGTTATTGATTCTACATACATACATACACTAGCTTTTACCCGCGGCTTCGCTCGCGTCATAAAAGGATAAAAAGTAGCCTATGTGATATATACCGCCATACATACATACATACAGGGCCATCTATACTAATACTTTGGTTTTCCCTCGGGAATATCAAATTTTTTCGGGATAAAAAGTACCCTATTATTTAATCGTCTGCAAAAATTCAATGCAATCGGTTTAGTAGTTACGGCGTGAAATCGGAACAAACAAACAAACAAACTCACTTTCCGATTTATAATATTATATAAGTAAGGATAACATCACGCCTTTTGTCTCCGAGGGGGTAGGCAGAGGTGCACGTTACGGCACTTAATACTACTGTACAATGTAACACCCATGTTTTTAATACTTATGTTATGAGTCTCATGTGAACCTATTGCCATATACTGGGCACATTTCCAGACACCAAGCTACTATTCAGAATTAAAAAAAACCAGCAATACTTTAGAAAAAAACATTGTGAGGAAACCTGGGCTTATAATTTCTAATTATAAGTTTGAAATCGCTAACCGGCATTGAGCAAGCGTGATGATTAATGCTCAAACCTTCTCCCAAAAACCATTTGAATCGTCGCATTAAGGAATAAAGCAAGACTAAACTCATCAATGTCACGCTATGTTACTTGTGTAGAACTAAATTGATTACCCAATTATAAATATTAATTGCCAGCCACTTTTTCAATTAATTTCTTAACTTTTAATCTAAAATTCAGAAGTTCGAGATATTTAATTTCTGTCCTGGGACATCATGAAAAGCCGTCGTCAGAACTAAGTCTGACAGCGGATCTAACGAAGGATAACCTATTTTTGATCTAAAAGACCGAACTGCGAATTCAAACGAAATCTATTTAAATCAAGACCTTGATTCGTCAACCTCCTCAATTTAAAATCCAACTTTATTCTTAAATGATAGGGTCTAAAACGTATTAAAGGAATTAGATGGATGGGTGTAGCTTGATATGCTTTTATACGGACGTCAAATGCAGAATGATCAAAGTGAAGTTTGGCGTACGTGCCGACGTAAGGAGTGGGTACTGACAGATAGCAAGGAAACTGATGTAAACATGGATTATTGTATTTGCTATACATATGTAAATGTATATTATTCGCAATTACTAGGAATAAATAAACATACTGATTCGTTTGTTGACGGATAGCTTGCTTGTTTACTGAGTGCTAAGAATTTAGAGTTTGATTACCACAGAAATAAAACAACTGATGAATGAAGCCATTTAAATATGTGTCGTGTCACATATAACTCTTAACGTAATTGATAATGTGTATTATGATCAGATTAGTAACAACAGAGAGAACTTTGACAAGTCTCATACAAAATTTAGTGTGGATAACCATGCTTCGGAACGAATAGGCCGGTTGGACTGGACTGATGCCACGGCCTCACAGAAAACCGATGTGAAACAAAGCCGCAAGCTTTGTTTCACATCGGTTTTCTGTTTCGTCGTGTGAGTGAGGTTACCCTTATCTTCCCAATCCCTGAATCTCTAACAATCCTTAAATTCCTAATCCCTAAAAGGCCGGCAATGCACTTGTAACGCCTCTGGTGTTTCGGGTATCTATGGGTAACGCCGATAGCTAACCATCAAGTTTAGTGGTCCGTCTGCTCGTTTACCGACAGATAAAAATTTAAAAAATGTGGTAGAATATTTTACTTTTAGCCAAATGAATTTACAGATAGCCTTTCTGTCATCCCATTAGGTAGTAAGTAAAAGAAATATCAAAATACCTCTACTTAAAGTATATTTATCACTTCGTTAGTCAAACGATTACCATTTCAACTGCTCAACCCAGGGTCTTGGATCTAGGGATAATCAACTAAGGACAGCTACCAGGAAAACGTAGATAATCACCTTACCAATCCCCCATATAAGGCAGATGGGCCTTTTCCCGGTCCATTGAGTGACAATAGAATTTGCATGCTTCCGACGCTTTTGGGCCTCAATCTAAATTCAATTGTATTGCTATTAGGCGTAGAGTCGGTTTCAGCCTTGCTGGAACTGCAAGCCTATTTATGAAGTTTCGAGTTTGCTCTTAGTCTGTTCCACGAAGTTAAAAGTCTATTTGACTGTATAAGTACTTTTTTCAGGTAATATTTGTGGTTTAGCTAAAAATAACATCGCTGCTCATGAGGAAGAGTCCCCCTGTAACTCGAAACTAGTAGAGCTTTTCTCAATATACTATATTCGGGTGTAAATCGTTATTTTTAGTTAACACATGTCTCACGATAGCTATTATAAAAATACATATTTATCAATGTGAGTTTTTAACAGTTATATGTACTTTCTAATATTATTTAGATACTATTGACAAACGATGAACGAAAACATCATGAGGAAACCTGGGTTTATAATTTCTAATTATAAGTTTGAAATTGCCAACCCGCATTGAGCAAGCGTAGTGATTTATGCTCAAATCTTCTTCTTGTAAGAAGAGGTCTTTGTTCAGCAGTGGGCATTAATAGACTATTGATGATGATGATAATGATATATTTAGTGGTTATTCACTAAATTGCAAACTTATTAAAAAGGACATTAGTATAACTGGTGAATTTTTAGTATACAAATTCCACATATCCCTATGGGAAATTACAGATGCCATTTTATGTTGTTACGAAATTCATAGTAATAGCTAAAGTTTAGAATTAAGCTCTCGGCCACTGTTATAATGAAACTAATGACTTAACATACATGCATGCAACAAGCTATATATGCTTTGAGCCAAATAGTTCTAAACTGTAGTCTACCATCGAAATATAATTCTCAATGTACGCATACATTTCGGCATATGTCTTGTATTGAAATTAGTACAGTTTTTTTCTCAGTGTATTTATGTGAGTAAATAGTTGATTCTCAAAAGCGCATAGTAATATCGGACGCCAAATTATGTATGTTTCAAATCACTGAAACTTCAAGATAAGAAAGTTTTATACCGATTATACCAATTTTTAAAGTGGATACTCATTCAATACATCGCCCACCACTTCAAGGGATGAAAGGCATTAAAATGAAACCCATCAAAGACTTAAATGAGTATCTAACTATTCTAACTATCAATTTATATGCTTTATATAAGCCCACACACATTATGTGTTAGGCTACTCACAATGTCTTTGAATTACATCAACACTTGAGACTGTAAATAGACCTCATTACCGACTTCGCATTACACGCCTAAATTATCTATTAAGTTAGATAACTAACTAATTAGGGTAAAATGTTACCACAGTCAAGGAAATGGGTATTTGGTTTCGATAGTCTCAGTTACATTATATGAAATAAAAAACTAAACTTTCTTATAACTAAACTAAAACTTAACTAACTTATGATAACTTGTAAAATGTTGACTGAGTTGATAATTAATAACATCACATCACGCCTTTTATTCCCGAAGGGATAGGCAGAGATGTACATTACGGCACTTAATGCTACTATACAATGTAACACCCACTTTTCACTATTTATGAGTCCCATGTAATAGAGGGTGAGCCTATTACTATATACCGGGCACAATTCCAAACTTCGTGCTATTACTGAGAATTAATAAAAACCCAGTAATACTTTGCCCGACCCGGGAATCGAACCCGAGACCCCTTGCCCGGCATTCGGCCAATGAGGCATTGATAATAATTAATAAAATTGCTGTAATCTAGAACTCGTCAATTATAATTTAGGAATAATAATTAGAAATTATAAGCCCAGCCCATTTCCTCACGATGTATTTCCTTCACCGTTTGTCAGTGGTGTCTAGATAATCTTAGGAAGTTCATATAACTCGGAAAATGTCACATTGGTACTTCCCGTTGGTAGGTTTCGAACCCGGGCCCTCATGCAGAAGAAGCGGGCGTCTTATACCTCAGGGCCAGCATGACATTTTATATATTTAATTTTGATTATTGATACAGGAGAAAATATTTACACAAGATAACGTGTTTAAAAAACTACGAATGCAGCGTCAATGATAGGCGAGAGTTAGCAGTAAACTGGTTTATTAAATAAATGTTACTATCTACCCGTCACCATACAAATATTCCCGACATCATATTGACCGACGCGACGGTCCAAAATGCAGAAGAGAAAATAAAATATAGCAGAACATATTGTCACAAAACAAACAAAGGACGGATAGAAGCAGTAAATTAAAACTTTAGTAAAAAATTCCCAGAAACAAACTACAAAGGCTACAAAGGTTGTATGTACGTGAGGTTTAATCTTCTTATGTTTCATGTGACCGGTATGTCCTTATTGTTAAATCATGAGAATTTTAAGCGAACTGGTAATTCCTACAGAAAGATTGGACGGCCTAAACGAATACAATATGATTTCGGGCGATTCGGAAATTCGGTAAACAAGGAATATAGGTAGTTATTCCATTGTGTAAACTTGGAATATATTCCTAATTTACACAATGTTATACTGATTTTACAGGTACAACATGTTGGGTTAATTCAGAATTTCTACTACTATATACGAACCTGGACAATGTAGGTAGATTTTATTTAGTTCAACAACAATGACTGAGGTAACAGATTATTCTAAAAGTATTAGTAGTTGATCTGTGGACTCTAACGAAGTCACTTGGCTTCAACTTTCTTCTATATATTTTCTGGAAATCTTAAAAATCTAACGCTTAGATTCCTGAGATTTTCTTATCCCTTCTAACCTCTTAAACCATTTACTACTGAGCCTAACTCTCTTCTCATATAAAGAAGAAATGAGCATTAATCACCACGCTTGCTCAAGCCACATTGGCAATCCTACTAATATTACATAACATCATGCCTTTTTATCCCCGGAGGGGTAAGCAGAGGAGCATATTTTGGCACTTAATGCTACTGTACAATGCAACACCCACTTTTCACTATTTATGTTATGAGTCCCATGTAATAGGAGGTGAGCCTAAATTGCCATATACCGGACACAATTCCGGACTCCGTGCTACAACTGAGATTTTTTTTTATTAAAAAAAATTATGAAGGTAAACTAATTGATACATTATCAATTAGTTAAGATATAGAGTCAAATACACTAAATAATCTTTGACCCAACAGACATCAAATAGCGTCACAATGAAGCGTTTCAACTACATATGAAAACGCAATCTGTATGCATGTCCAGTTTTCAATTCTGTTCACATAACTCCAGCCCGAGGACTTTAATTACGTCACTAATTAGATACTGTTCATTTCCTAGAGTTCATACATTCATAGTAAATTGGTGATGATAAAATGGACCTTCCTTTTGATCATCATTGTCGGCACGATCTGTGCGATAGCTGGGAAACCGCGAAACGTGTCGCGGGTTCGGTTCTCGCACGGAGCCACTCTTTGTGTGCTCCACAAATTGTTGTTTCGGATCTGGGTGTCATGCGTTTGTGAACTTCTTTATTTCTAAACGCACCCACGATACAGGAAACAGTCCTAGTTTGGGGCAACGTTTAATAAAGGAACAAAACAAAAAAAATGACTACTGCCCTTCTACCCTTCTGTTCCTTCTTCTTTCCTTGAAGGGTAGAACCCTACTTTTCCTGTGGCTGCCGTTCTTACATGAACCAAGGAAAAAGCCAGACACCGCTGCTTTGAATTTTTAAATTACAATCTCTAAAACACCTTTCAAGCGTGGACATTATAGCAAATCCGTCATAGATTCAAAGTCCAGCAGTGATTGTTTTTCATAGATAACATACCAAGTTCCATTACTTTCCCATTCTATTCTATTTCCTGGATGACTAACAACGCTGTCGCCTGGCCTTGCATCGGTGACGCTGGCAACAATTTTCCCGCTACTGTCCTTTGACGCCCTAATTGGTTTACAGGGTAATCTTCTTTTACTTTGATCGCAACGCTTTTGATGTTAGAGCTATGAAAAAATATGAGGCGATTTGCTAAATTATCTTTTTCTTTTTAGGTGTTAGATTGCTAGTTACAGCTTACTATTTCTATCTCTGGAGTTATATAGACTTTCCTGTTTTCATTATTTGATATGATTTATCGACAGTTCGATTATTAACTAAAACTTACGGGTGACTCACGTGAATATACTAAGAAAAGCTTGTTTCCAGTAGTAAGCTGTGCGATATCGCTACGAGCTTTTCTCAGTATATTCACGTGAGTAAACTGCGGTTTTTGGTCTAGTATGTCTCACGATATTTATTACAAAAACAGTACAATTGGTGTTGTCCATCGCACTAATAGTTTAACAAATAGGAAAACAATTTAATTTGTACTAGTGAAGACAAGGTATCAAGTTTATTCTGTAAGCTTCGTATTAGACCTTTACTACGACACATGTAAGTGTGGAGTAACTAAGATTAAGGACTTAGAAGTATACTTGAAAAAAAGAATATGTAAATTACTACGTAACTTCATCCAAACAAACGAAGAAAAAACTATATTTTTAAAACATAACATCATAACATAACATTACGCCTTTTATCCCCGAAGGGGTAGGCAGAGGTGCACATTATGCCACTGTACAATGTACCACCCACTTTTCACTATTTATGTTATGAGTCCCATGTAATAGGGGGTGAGCCTATTGCCATATACCGGGCACAATTCCAGACTCCGTGCTACTACTGAGATTTTTTAAAAACCCAGTAATACTTTGCCCGACCCGGTAATCGAACCCGAGACCCCTTGCCCGGCAGTCGCACTTGCGACCACGCGGCCAACGAGGCAGGCAGTATTTTTAAAACAATATTTTAATTTTTCTATTAACCTCTACATTTGAAGTTAATATTTTTTATAAATTACGTTTAAACAATCGTCTTCAACCCCCTCTTTTTCTGTATTCGGTTCATTAATATACTAAAACCTTCTAAGTGTAACAAACACTTTTCTGAAAACCGCATCAAAACCGGTTGAGCCAATCGTGAAAAAAGCGTACACAAACATACATATACATAATTATGACCCGTTTATCCCCAAGCGGTCACCGGTGACCGCTCTTCACTAACTTTACTATAGACCTTATTTCCAATCTTTAGAGACTACTTTAGTATGATCAAATTTAGAACATCCCCTGATAAGATTCAATTCAATCAACAATTAAAAAACTGACAAACCGATTGATATACAGATAAAAATGACAATTTTTTTTTCTTTTTAAAGTCGATTAAAATATTCTTTAATGATTACTTAATTCAACAGATCTACCCTATCTATCATACGAAAAAAAACCTACGATTTACAACAAATTTTTGTTTGTTTTTCTATTTACCTCGGCTACTTTTCAAGGTAAAAACTGGCAACCCCTCTTGACCTTATATGAGGCCGGCCAAAGATAATTTATTATGTCGCGACAGTCCTTTGAAAGGCTAATTGCTCTTTACTTATTACATACATTATTTTTGCGCTTTGATCATAGGCCTTTTCATGCGATACTGCGAAGAAAATTAAGTACCTAGAGATGATATTTTTGGAACTGAAAAGGGCAAACAAAATCAAAGGTTAGGTTAGTATCTGTACTGTTTTTTTGTTTGTTTGTTTGAACGCGCTAATCTCTGAAACTACTGGCCCGATTTGAAAAATTATTCTGTGTTGAATAGCCCATTTATCGAGGAGGGATATAGGCTATAAAATATCACGCAACGATTAATAGGCGCCGAGCAGATCGAGTGAAACTGCGCGGAAGTAGCTAGTTACATATAAAGCTTATTGTTATTTCATAATGTAAAACTTTTTCGTGATGTTACTATCAACGACACCAACAGGTACAGGACTTAAGATGAGGCCTTTTTTAAATAAATTTTAAGAATACCTGACTAGCTTCTGTCAACGGCTTCGCCCGCATTCCCGGGGGTAAACAGTTGCCTGACCACAATCTACCTCTGTTCTAAATTTCATCCCGGTCTCTTCAGCCGTTTTGGTGTGACTGACTAACAAACATACACACTAACTCACATATTTTCACATTAATAATATCGGATCAAGCTAATTTCAACCATAGGCCCTACAGTTACAGCGTAAAGACCACTGCGGGCAACCCAACATTCAACAAACTTATATTTGCGTTTGGTACAATAAGTTTGTCTAGGGATTGAGCCGGAAATTAAGTTTGTTTTTTTTGCGTATATACTTTTTTCGGGAAAAAAGTACTCAGTGTTGTGCCCGGGATATTAAAGTATAATCATACGCAGTTTCATCGTAATCGAACCGGTAGTCTTTGCGTGATGCGTGAACATACAAACAGATAGACAGACAATATATTTTTTTAATCAAAAATTTGGGTTTTGTTCTAGTAACACACCACACACTATATATTTTTTTAATATTTTCATCGTACAGAATTTACACTTCTAATGTTTTATTATAGGTAAAATGGTAAGATATCAACGTCGCCCTTCGGCACTGCATACCCACAGGACCAGAGCTAGATTTTCGTATTTTCAAATCGCAAAGGAGCTTTTTGATTTGATATTACTAGCTGATATGAAGTTAGGAAATAAAAAAATATTTGATAAAATAGGTACGTGGGGTCCGAGTGCGCTTAAATTGTTCAAAAACATTTCGAAACGCCTGGTCAACACATCTCGTGACCAGAGAGCTGGTCTTTTTCTCGGTCAGAGGTTAAGCATTGCCATACAACGTGGCAATGCTGCCAGCCTTCTGGGTACTTTCCCCACTGACGTCGATGCGGACGAATTTTTCAATGCTTTATGTAAATAGTTGGTTTTGTTTTTCTTATAATTAATTTTAATCTTAAGTATATATATTTAATTTAGTAATATTTAGTTTTAATTTTATTTAAGTAATAGTTAGTTTTAATTTAAGTTTTTTATTTGAATAAACGTTTTAAGGTGTAAATATTTTAGTTCATAGTTAATTATATTTCAAGTTGTATATATTTTTATTTAGTAATAGTTATTATTAATTGTATATAATGGTTATTTTAGAAATAAACTGTCCATGCATTTGATAAAATCTATAATTAGTAATCATAGCAAATTGACAAGCAACATTAGTCATTAGAAAAAAATATAAACGAAGTTCAATGAAGCAAAGTCGATACGAACGACTAGTTTGTAACAAGATTATCATTCTATCAGACCATTTCCAGTCTATCACTAGTCATTTCCTAGTTACGGACAGCAAGAGATGTCTGCTAATAGAAACGAGACAGCGACACTGCTGTCCTGCTCTCATGCATTTCTATTTAAGCCGCTCAAAGTGGAGAAACTTGGTATTATATTTCTTTATAATATAAAAAAAAAACTGCTATAGCTGCCTTGTTGGCCGAGTGATCGCAGGTGCGACCGGGCAAGGGGTCTCGGGTTCGATTTCCCGGTCTGGCAAAGTACAACTGGGTTTTAAAAAAAATCTCAGTAGTAGTATGGAGTCTGGAATTGTGCCCGGTATAATGGCAATAGGCCCACCCCCTATTACATGGGACTCATAACATAATGGGCATTACATTGTAAAGTGGCATTAAGTGCCGCAAGTGCACCTCTACCTACCTCATCAAGGTCAAAAGGCGTAATGTTATGAGTTTATACTGACTTTATTGTATAAAACATAGATATAATACATAGATGGTGTTTAATACGTCGGGAAATCGTTTAGCGGTTTCGGAAAAAAATTTGTTACCGATTTGTTTAAAAAAACATTGTGTAATTTCGCAAAAAAAAACATCTTTGATTCGTTTTCGCTTATAACAAAAAATATCATAATATTGTTCAAAGTAATGGACTAGACACAGGAGATAAAATACATCAATCGAATCATGAAGCGAGGAAAACATAATTTATCATTTACTCTGCATGATTCAAATATTTATAGCCACGTCAAACAGAATTTCAAAATAAATATTTCAGGGAACGAAATAATCTTTGCGGCTTTTAAATCCAATCAACCAACATAAAACACAATTTATTTGCACTGTTAGAGAGCAGAAAAAAACGTCAAGAACAAAATATTACAAGCGAAACAAGAATTTATTTCTGCAAATAGACTACAAGGCAGCACTTTTACATGTCAATTTTATCAAGCGAACGATGAGGTCGACATTTACTAACTGACTACTCTGAGAAGAAATGCCAAAACAAACTCAGAGGTCCGTCTCCCTTTTTTTCTTTACAATTTTCGAAATGACATGCGGCAATTAAGGGCGCTATTTCACCGGGACACCATGGCGACGCAACCATCGCTGCTACTAACAAAGTGTATAAGCTGGTACCGCAACCAAACAGACACCAGGTGAATAACTCACTATAGACCTGTATACATTTAGTTGGTAAACTATAAACCTTACATATTATTACATACCTTAGATATTATGATACTTATTCATCTTCATCAACAGCCTATAAGTAGCTGCTGACCAAAGGCCTCTTCTCACATGGAAAAGGGTTTTTTTAAGGGGGTTAAAAACGTCGAATGACTGCTTCCGCCTGGGTGAGGCGGGAGGGAGTGTCAGACTCTTACTGACTTAAAACCACCCCGTTCCTTCTCCTGCACGTCGAGCCGGAGCCCCAGTTACCCGTTAGGTTCTCCGCGACACATGGAAAAGGGTTGAGTGTTAATCACCACGCTTGCTCAATGCGGGTTGGCGATTTCAAACTTGTAATTAGAAATTATAAGCCCATGTTTCTTCACTATGTTTTGCTTCACTGTTTGTCAATGGTGTCTAAATAATTTTAGAAAGTACATATAACTTGGAAAATGTCACATTGGTACTTGTTGTTGGTAAGTTTCGAACGCACACCCTCGCGAGGAGTAGACGGCTTAAACCTCCAGATCACCACGACTATATTTATACTAATTACCAATGAATAAACAAGCTGGAATCAAACGTTTTTGTTACGAGTTTCAACCTGCTTGCTAAACCTAGAGACTATGGCAAAACCTCATATGTAGAGGATGCTCACAGTCCAGCATTACACTATCACAAACATAAACTATCAAAGTCAAAGTCAAAGCATTTATTTCAATTAAACCATAATTTGGTACTTTTGAAACGTCAATAAATACAAAATAAAGATTGGTCTGTCAGTCAGTCCGTCAGTGAAGCTAGGTAAAGCATTTTTTTTAAGGGGGAAAAATCATTTAATGACTGCTCCCGCCTGGGTGAGGCGGGAGGGAGTGTCAGACTCTTACTGACTAAAAACCACCCCGTTCCTTCTCCTGCACGTCGAGCCGGAGCCCCGGTTACCCGTTAGGTTCTCCGCGACAAGCAAGCTAGGTGAAGCTAGGTGCTGATTCCAAAATGTAGATTCGAATGGAGAAGAACGAGCAAGAAGTATCATCACTATCACTATCACTATCACTATCACTATCACTCCATATAGAAACTCCGTAAATGTTAATAATAATGTATAAAAAGCTATTTTTCTAAATAAATTTTCCATCAGAAGCAAAGAAAATGAATCAAAGCCGGAAGAAAAACAATAGTTATCAATAACAAACCGCGTATCATCAGTAAAGAGTTCATAAGTTTATCTCTTTACATACAGCTATACAGATAAATATATATTAAATAAATACGATACGAACATACGAGACACATACCAAAATAACATTTTTACAATATTTGTCTATCTGTCTGTTTGTACTGGCTAATCTCTGGAACGGCTGGACCGATTTTGACGGGACTTTTGTTAGCAGTTTGCTGATGTACTAACGAGTAAAATAGGCTACTTTTATTTGGAAAATTGAAACAAAAAAAGTTATATCCTAAAATTCATATTCTTCGCTGACGAAGTCGCAGGCAACAGCTTAATAGTTATAATACATATAGATATACCTACCTAATAGTTTATATACGCTTCACGCTTCGTTCCGAGCCATTTGCGTCGGTCGATGTATCATTGCAAGATTATCTTTTTATTTACACCGAAGCTCAGAAGATTGGACGGCGGATTTAGGTAAGTCCTTTTGTAAATGATAACTAATTCCCCCCTCCCAAGTCTCCCCCATTCCATGACTCCCCAACAATCCTAAAATTCGTAAAGAGGTAGCACACTTGTGTTCCGGGTGTCCATGAGCGACACCGATTGCTTACCTATCATCAGGTGATCCGTCTACTCGTTTGCTGGCTTATCCCATAACAAGAAATACTATCATTCCTTGAAAAAATAACAGTTCCATGGTTTTCATATTACACAACAGGACTGCCTCGTCACAAGTTCAACTGCCGAGTAACTCATTTGCTTGAGTTGCTCAACAATATCAATAATGCGGGTTCAATTTAAATCAAATCAACTCATTTATTTGCACAAAACATGGTATGTAACAAGATGTTGAATAAAATGTTTGTGTACAGCATGTTTTGCCGTGGAACACAGCGCGCAAAAGTATTATTAAATGAAATACATTAATATCTACGAATGAGACATTTTACAATATAATCAAATTAGTATTATATAAATAAGAATTTTATGAAAATGTCAGTCAATCAAAGTGAATGTCAAGTCAATTAGGTATACATTTAATTTAATTTAATTTGAAGAATAAGATGAGATACAATTATTATAGTAGAGTATTCATGAATAGTATAGTAGTGTTATTATAGTATTCATGAATACTATAATAATATTTATTAGCCAGAATTAAAAAAAAATCGCTTCGAGTAACCGATAATAGGGCTTTCTCGATTATTTCTAATTGTATGGTAATAGGCTACACCGTAACTATTGGATTCTAGACAAGATCAATCACGCCACGCTCGATTGCCATGAGAAATTTTGATTTGATAAATAATACGGTCGTGGTGGTCTGGAGGTTAAGACGCCCGCTTCTCATGCATGAGGGTGCAGGTTCGAAACCTAATATTCCAAAAGCAAGGGCCAATGTGACTTTTTCTGAGTCATATGTACTTTTTAAGATTATTTAGATTTTACTGACAAACGTTGAACGAAAACATAGTAAGGAAACCTAGAATTATAATTTCTAATTATAAGTTTGAAATCGCCAACCCGCATTGAGCGAGCGTGGTGATTAATATTAATGCTCAAACATTCTCCGTGTGAGAAGAGGCTTTGCTCCGCTATGGGCATTTATTGGCTGTTGATAAATATCAGATTCATCATAAAGTATTTAGTATATTGCATTGTTACTGTTACAAGACAAGATCGGCGAGACGCATCACGCATGCGCATGACAGAGTAAAAATATCATGAGACAATAGACAAGAACCTAATACAGATTTGACTGCACGGTTGGTGCGGTGGCTGGGCAACCGGTTGTCGTGCAACGTGTCGCGGGTTCGATTCCCGCACGGAACAAAACTTTGTGTGATCCACAAATTGTTGTTTCGGGTCTGGGTGTCATTGTGTATGTGAACTATGTGTATGTTTGTAAACACACCCACGACACAGAAGATAACATAACTGTGGGCAACGTTTAAAAAAAAACAGATAACCAAACCATACAGTAGGGTAGTATACAAAATCTTATTTTAATATCCGTCTGGTAGATTGTTTTAATTAAAACATAAGATACGTATTTTTTCTTTTGTTATAAAATTAAATACTTTCGCAGATATATTGACTTGAAATATCATGTGACGTCACGGTTTACTATATTTGACAGGATAGCGTGACGTAATGACCTCCCAATCGTAAGCTTAACTCCGTTTTATCTAAGTATTGTTTTCTTATACGACAAAATAAAAATAATTATGTGTCTAATATTTCTTCATTTTCTAACAGACGAACTAATTACATTTTAAATTTTTATACACTGTCTACCTACCCTATTACTATCTTCAGTTATTAAGTGGAAGGTATATAAAACCTTGTAGTCGGAAATTTCGCCACTTCTTTCACATCTTCGGTAGTATAGTGGTAAGTATCCCCGCCTGTCACGCGGGAGACCGGGGTTCGATTCCCCGCCGGAGAGATTCTTTTTGTTAGATTTTGTAGCTTGTTTTTTTTTCAATGTTGCATGTAAATGAATATTTTTATTAGCGTTTCTCGCTGTACTCTGTTAAATATACAAATACTGTGACAATGAATGAATATTTTTGTTTTGGTGTGAATAATTTCGTAGATAGATACTGTTTCACGGCTAACAAATAAACTAGAAACGAATACAAATAAATTTACTACAACAATACAATACTCTTTATTGTACTCCATAAAATACAAAGGCTTGCCTCGTTTGTCGAGTGGTCGCAAGAGGTCTCTGGTTAGATTTCTAGATCGGGCATAGTATTACTTAGTATTTTCAATAATTCTCAGTAGTAGCACGGAGTTTGAAATTGTGCCCGGTATATATATGGTAATTGTATAATGGGGATGATGACAGGGTATGAAAATTAAAAATATAATTAGTCCGTAAGTTAGGTAATGAAAAAATATTAGACACGTATTTTTTTATTTTGTCGTATAATAAAACAATACTTAGATGAAACGAATCAAAGTTTAGGAGTGGGGGCTAAAACGTCATTCCTTAGTATAAAATGTACTGAGAAGTGACGTCACGCGACATTTCAGATCAATATATCTTCGAAACTATTCGTTTCTGTGAGAAAATAAAAAATACGTGTCTAATGTTTTTAAATAATCTATCAGACGGACATTAAAATAAAAATTAGTCGTCTACCCTATTACTATAAATAGTGGAAAGTGAGTGTTACACTGTACAGTGGCATTAAGTGCCGTTATGTGCTCCTCTGCCTACCCTTCGGGGATTAAAGGCGTGATGTTATGTAAACAAGGACACAAATAAATATTTAGAAATTGGATTTTAATTTGTAGAAGTTTGTGATAAATTTTTAGTGTTGCCAGGAATTTTAAGTAACTGGATTGAACAAATCTAGGAGAAATCAACTTTTAAGTAAAAATGTTTGAAATGGAAATTGCTGATTGCGGATGCTTCGTTGATAGCACGGTCAATAGTGTGAATCTTGTCAGAAGATTCGAGAGTTTTCAATTTAATCAAATCTTTCCAGATTTGCTTTTAAAATATGCTTTGAGTTTGGGAAGATTTTCGTCCACTTTTCCTTACGTTTCGGCCAAAAATATTTTTCTAAATTGTAACAGTAAGCGACTGCCTCCTTGGCCGTGGTCGCAAGTGCGACTACCTGGCAAGGGGTCTTGGGTTCGATTCCCCGGGCCGGGCAAAGTACTACAGGGTTTTTAAAAAATTCCCAATAGTAGAACGGAGTTTGGAATTGTACCCGGTATATGGCAATAGGCTCACCCCCTATTACATGGGATTCATAACATAAATAGTGAAAAGTGGGTGCTATATTGTACAGTGGCATTAAGTGCCGTAATGTGCACCTCTGCCTACCCCTTCGGGGATAAAAGGCGTGATGTTATGTAACAATAAGCGATTATTTTGACCTCGAATGTTTACAGCAATATATTCCAACGTAAGATAGAAACTTAAACTTTAAAGTTAAAGTAATTAAGGTGCAAATTAACAAAACTTCTTGTTCTTAGCGAAGCTTGAGATAAACTTGTGTAAACACACTGTTTGCTAAGGAGGTAAGCAAGTTTTAAGTAAGGCTACATATCGGGTGTCCAGTTTTTCATTATCCAGCTTTGTATGATTTTTCTACCCATTCGCCGGTCAGTTTAAACTGGGTTGTATAGCTTATAGTGTCTACAGATGACACATAAACGTACACCTGATAATTTATTTCACTCACACGACGAAACACCACACAAGCGTTGCTTCAGATCTGTTTTCTGTGAGGCCGTGGTATCACTCCGGTCGAGCCGCCCCATTCGTGCCTAAGCATGGCTCTCCCACATTTGAAAAATCACCTGATAGTAAGCAATCGGCGCCGCCCATAGACACTCGCAAAACAAATCATTGACTAATCTATCAGAATACTCCACACTATTCAAGTCTAAAAAACCCTCTAGACACAAACGCAAGTCATTCACGCATTTTCCTAGAAAACGCACACACGCGCACGGTAACAAACACACAGAAGCATTATTATTATATTGTATTTGGCGATAAGATAACGTCCGTTACACTTCTGCCATTATATATATATATATAAGAGCCATGATCGATATTAGGGACGAGTGGATGGATAAAACTATTAACAATTTTGTAATAATATTTGAGAGCCGTCCAAGATTATGTTTGTTCAGGATTCGGCTGTCAGTGATTTTCCTGATGTTTTTCTTAGAAGGATTGAAGTGTTCTGTTTCTATAATAGTAGAGGGAATAAGGATGATAACATGGTATAAAAATTAAGAATCTAATTAGTCCCGTCAGTTAGGTAATGAAAAAAATGTTAGACATGTATTTTTTTATTTTGTCGTATAACAAAACGAATCAAAGTTTAGGAGTGGGAGGTAGCTACGTCATTTTAGAGTATAAATCGTACTCAAAAGTGACGTCATGCGATAGTTTTAAATCAATATATCTCCGAAACTATTCATTTCCGTAAGAAAATAAAAAATACGTGTCTATAATGTTTTTAAATAATCTACCAGATGGACATTAAAATAAATAATAGTCATCTACACTATTGTTATAAACATTCACCCTCTCTAAAGATCTTATATAGGAATAAAAGAATAAAAATAACGTCATATATATCTTATTCTAAAAACTAAAAACGGTTCAGTAATTACCGAGCTTACTTACCTAATACAAACAAACAAATATGTCCTCTTTGTACAATTAGTGTACATTTTTGGTAAAGTAAACATTACTACTAATGATAAAGGTGATAAATGCAATTTAGTAAATACAATAAGTAATCCTCATAATTCAAGAATACTATTTCATATTATAAAGCGAAAGTTTGTAAGAATGTATATTTGTGTGTTTGTAACTCTTACACGAAAAAACTACTGAAGGGATCGAAATGAAATTTGGAACAGGGGTAGGATTATAGTATGAAATTACACATAGGCCACTTTTTATTCCACAAGAACGCGGGCAAAGCCGCTAGCAGAGGCTAGCGTTACATAAATCTTAAATATCAACTCAATATGTTACAATTCTAAAATGACTGCCTTGTCGGCCGAGTGGTCGAAAGTGCAACTGCTGGGCAAGGGGTCTCGGGATCGAATCAGTTTTTTAAAAAATCTCAGTAGTAGCACAGAGTCTGGAAATGTGCCCGGTATATGACAATAGGCTCACCCCCTATTACATGGGAGTCATAACATAAATAGTGAAAAGCGGGTGTTACATTGTACAGTGGTATAATTTGCACCTCTGCCTACCCCTTCGGGGATAAAAGGCGTGACGTTATATTATGTTATGTCTAAAATGTGATTGGTATTACACATTGATCGTCCCATTTCCTAGGAAATGAAAATGGTTGGATCACGGAACGTGCCTTTCCAACCGAGAGGAATTTGCGATCAGGGAATATCCCAGCCGTTACCACTTGCATTAAGATTTTGCATGAATAATTAGAAGTCTGTATTTCCCCAAGGATTGGTGCAAAGAAACCAGTCCTGCATTATCATTAATTTCAAGTTTGCAACGATCCAGAGGGAAATTATTAATTTCAAGCGTAATTAAGACTTGTTATTATTGTGGTTACAAGTACAGCTGTAAAGCGCGAAGTTGTATCTTTGCGGTTGAGCAAAATGTTATTTTTGTTCAAAGTCAAAGTCAAAATTATTTATTTCAATTAGGCCAGAATGGCACTTTTGAACGTCAACAAAAAGAAAATTAAAAGTGAAGCTATTTGCTCATTCCAAGGCGTAGATTCCTATGGAGAAGAACGAGCAAGAAACTCCATAGGTTACTCTTTTTCAATCAGGTTCACAATACAATTTACTAGTTACATAGTTTTGCTGCTTGGATTGTGCGAGAACAAAGTAACACTAAAATCCAGTCAAAGTGATCAAAAAAGAAAATAACCTTAAGGAAAATAAGTTGTTGTTCAAATGTTAGGTTTACGAATTTATTATTATATTTTTTTTTATATGGGACAAGCCCGCCACAAACTCTCAAAACCGCTGCAACTCCTGTAAGCCAGGATCTACAGTCAACCATGAAAACACCGGAACACTGAGATCCGGCGCGTCCCAGACATGATTGTCATGATTCCCGCAACGAAGTGAATCAGAAGATATTATAAGAGGAGAAGAAAAAAAACGATAGTCCACTTCCCTCGGTGAATTACTGCAGGAGACAGAATGAATTAAGCCTAAAGGCACATTAAGAGGCTGAACAACTAGGTGAATTACTATCAAATTATTGGAACTTGCGTCTCTAAGTAAATACTAATACATAATCAGATTGGGATACTTGTGAACTGAAAATCCAATAGCATTTCCTCTGACTGGAGGATTCAATTTGAAAACACGTGCCTATCAGTTTCCCTTGGGACCTCTATCATTAACTCGGTCATTTGGACAGAAACTCTCTTTAACTTCAACAAAGGAAGGTGGATGACAGACTAACTGATGGATGGATCTATGTCTATGGAGTGACAGACAGTTTGGACATCCGTAGGGAACATAGTCTATTGAAAATCATTTTTTTTTTTATTATTATTATCTTTCGACTTTTTGTTTCAGGGATTTTTCATTTAGGAACATGTCAACGCCGTTAGGACAAATTTCCTACATCTAACATACTTAATTAATTAAATTGGTCAAAGTATCACTGATGCATGAAGATCTTATATAAGGCAATGGCTGCAGACGAAGTGGGATTCGCTAGAATAAATGAAAAACAACCAACATCTAACGCATTCAATTTAAATTCACGTATCAGTGATTCTCAGCCTCCAACATATTTGCTACATTCTACTGTAATGTGTTGGACATCATTAATAATACCACATATTTCACAATTTGGGGAAACTTGCTTTTTCATTAAAAAGGCAATTTTTTGATGGATAATGTCCTGAACGTAATCTTTTTGCTATTACTATTATGTTTCTAGATGTCTAGAAAATAAATGATGTAATTGGCTCCTCTCTCGCGGTTTCACTCGCTCTGCTCAGCTCCTATTAGTCAAAGCGTGATGTTTTATAGCCTATTGGCTTCCTCGATTACGGTACTATCTAAGACAAAAATATTTTTTCAAATCGATCCATTAGTTTCAGAGATAAGCGCATTCAAACAAACAAACATAATCTTCAACTTTATATAAAAAAGAAGAAGATAAATTTAAAATTTCAATGATTAACATTTTATAAATTGGTATTTCAAAAATTCCTTTTTAATGTTTACGTTAAATCTTACGACATACATCAGACAGTCTCCCATGGGGGTAGGCAGAGACTACGACATACGTAAGTAGGTTTTTAATACTTTAAAACTTAACTGCCTCTAAATGAAATTGCAAAGAAAAATACCTAAGAATTATTTTTATTAACTACAAAAATCAGTATATTTCTAACTTAACATAATGTTTGCAAAGAAAACCATTGAAGAAAGCAAAACAACTTTCGATTTCCTTATCAGAAACATACAAACATACCTACGTCATTTCGGTACTTTACCGTAAATCGCAATTTTCCTTAAGTCATTGAAAACTGTGTGTACAGTCAGTCAATATATCAAACAGTTAAGACTTGGGATTTGAAAAGACGGAAGAGTTTTAAAATGTCATGTATTATTGTAACAATATTTTTTTGTGAAATCTTTCAATCTATTGTAATTAATATCATGCATGTGAATGTGGGTGACTGCTTTATCCACAATACCGCCATGACACTAGTATTGACAATAACGCCATCTAATGATAATGAAGGTAAAACAGGAACTGTTTGTTTTATCCACAGACATAATAGCTTAAAGAAATCTAATTTCTTTATTTATAATTTATAGTTTATTTTCGTAAATTCCACTTTTCTCGTTCATTCACATTTTAATCAATCGAGATGATAAAACGTACTGATGCCCCTTCCGTCATGTACACAGCAAGTTTTATCTAAACAATTTGTTTTAATATCAAAAAAGAGTTTTTAAATGCAACGAATACACGTTCAAAAACACTTTCTTATTAACCACGATATCAAAACTTCCGTGAGAGTATGTCTCACGGAAGTTTTGATATCGTGGTTAAATGAATTATTATGTTTTCGACTTACTCACGTAATTATTTGACGAGGAACTCGACTAGTTTCAAGCCATGCTAGAGGCTCATATTCATGAGCAGTATTCCGCCACCTGCGAGACGGCGTCTGTCGCACTGCTATTCGCTTACTCAGTAGCACTAGCAATAATTAACCTCGATATCAGTCATAGTTATAATAATATTATAGAATGATATTGGTTTTGGTCCTTATTAACATTATATTTCACGAAAAAGACCAAAATTACATCCGTATGAACAATTTCATTACAAAAGAAAACAGTATGGCTGACTGTACTAGAATACGATGAAACGCCATCCTTTCAATTTAACTTCAGTCGGTCGAATTCCTGTAACACATTTTCAACTTTATTTGTTTTGCAATAAAGTGTAGGTTGATTTACGTAGTAAATACATACGTGTACTATTATCTTAAGTGTGGTGCTACTCAACAACTAAGTAAAGATTATACTCTTAAGAGTGATGGTCTAATTAATAAATTAAATGACCTGTCTTAGGGTGCGCCCACATCTGGCGAATGTGTCGCGAATGTGCCGCTCGCGAGTCGCCCCGAGTTGCACGCGAAGCGATGTGAACGCACCCTTAGATTAAAATATGTACAATTCACTTTTCGTATATATTGACTAAATACTTAATTATATATATCAACCAGATTGGCGATATATTAAAGAAGGTCCAAATTAAAAGTACTCTTAACCGACGAGCATGCATGAAAAGACTGATGACTGTTGATGAAACTAAAGAGGTATGTAAGAATCATAGCAGTTAGCATTCCATAGTCTCTGCATACCTCCATGGGAGAAAGGCGTGACGTTATATATGTATGTCACTTTTCTTGTGACTAAACCACTATGAGATTGTCTATTTAGTTCGATCAGTAACGACCGGTTCAGAAATTGTGCACACTAACTTTTACCGACAAAGGAGTCGGCAAGCTATCACAGAATCATACAATTCTCTTTGAAAAGCCGGAAAGATTACATGATTTTCAGTGGGTTTTACTTTGACTTTGATTTATCCCTATATCTGTGAAGTGAAAGAAATCCTTGTGCATTCTTAGTGAATAATGTACACAAATCCTTCTTGACTTGAAAATATATTGTTATTGTCAAAGATGGATGCGCTGAGCCATTTCCTGGAATGGTATCATTTTAATAATAACATCCGTATTTTGTCCGTAAGATATGTTTGCATAACATTTGAATATCTGCATAATGGCTTACCCCCTACTATTAGCTACCTAGCTCCTACCCTTAACTATTGTTAAAAGTGGAAAATTGTGTTTGTCAATCGTCTTTCAAGTCATAATTGGATTTTTTGTACGTTTTTTTTTGGTTCTGGAACTTCCTATATAGAAGTACAAAATACCTGCACAGTTTGAATGAAGCCATAAGACTTCGTAAAATTAAGTCTTAAAATAGCTGAAGTCCTTCGTTGTAGGTATTTTTTCAATAAAATGTCAATTAGAAGTAGTTTCGGAAACCCGAATCCAAACATACATAATAGGTAGTGACTTCTAAAACAGACTTTATGTGAAAAAAATACACAAACATTTATCCCTTAATTAAATTCAGTCAAAAAATCAGTTTCGCTATTCAGCGTTATACAAAATTTCATCAACGGCACAGGAATCATAATACTATTTCGTTTGAACTAAAATATGAATATTTTTTTAATACAATAGTAAATAACGACTATATTTGTGTATGGTGTTAGCTTGTCAATTTTTTTCCAATGTACAAATATTTTTCCACAAAAATATGTGGGCAATGTATTTGCGTTTTTCACTAAATAAACATTTGATGCTGAACAGAATATTCAGTCTGTTTTTGTCACTAAAACGTTTTTACGAGTTCGCTTCGTTGAAAGACGGTTGCTATTATCAAAATATTGGTCCTTTAGTGCGGATGGAAGGACCAAATGTATGTTAATACTTGTCTCTTCGAGAGAATACTCTCATATTTTGAGAAATACAGTAATATTTTAGCATTTTGATCAGAATGTGCTTTATGTAAGTAGGACAGACGTTTGGCCTCCACTACATTCTTAGTCTCGTCAAAGTAAAGGAATCCGACACAGAAGAAGTAATACACCAATTCGTTTCGAGTCTCACTTTGTTTTCATACTAATTGCCTACAAAATACGGTACCAAATTCAAGTGTGATTATTTTCGAAATTAGTCCTTTCGTTTATACGAGCTTCGACATCGAATTGGTATTATAGAATCACACATCTTTACTCTTAAATAAGATATGCAGTGTTAAATAAGATATGCAGTTTCACAAAACCAATTTAACAAGTAGCTTTTAAAAGAAAAACACGGTTTGTGCGGTGGCTGCGCAACCAGCTGCCCCACAAAGTATAGCGGGTTCAATTCCCGCACGGAGCAATTCTGTGATCCACAAATTATTGTTTCGGTTCTGAGTGTGATGTGTATGTGAACTTGTAGATTTGTAAACGTACCCACGACACAGGAGAAAATCCTAGGGGACGTTTAAAAAAAAAACAAAATTAACGACTATTTTGAAAAATATCCAAACGAACTCCAATAGGTATAAGACATTTTTTAGAGTAACTTTTGTATGACACCGTAAACAACAAAAATAAACGCTGTTATCAACAACCCAACCATTCTAACTTTGTATAATTAAAAAGGTAACATTAATCAAGCTTTTTAGCCTCCTTGTTGATTAAGGTGACAAAAGGGTTGCTCTGTGAGACCTTTTTTTGAGTCTCAGCCTTTAAACTTACTTGTGAATATTCAAACATGTACTCTCAGTAGTAGTACGGAATCTGGAATTGTGCCCGGTATATGGCAACATGTATGTATATAGGCATAAATAGTGAAAAGTGGGTGTTACATTGTACAGTGGCATTAAGTGCCGTAATATGCACCTCGGCGTACCCCTTCGGGGATAACAGGCGTGATATTGTGTTATGTAAAGATGAACTGTGGTCTTTTGACCGTTTACAAAAAAACTGATATATTTTGGATAACCACAATAGATAGGGAAGTATGTGAATGATCCTTTCTATCTCTATAAGATAATATCTTAATTATGTAAGCTCCAAAATGAAGTATTCATTTCAGGATTGTAATGGACTCTTCTATGTTGAGTGTCGTAGAACTCACCACAGCTTTTATTGTATAATTAGGTACTTTTTTTTTAAGGGGGGAAAATCATCGAATGACTGCTCCCGCCTGGGTGAGGCGGAAGGGAGTGTCAGACTCTTACTGACTAAAAACCACCCCGTTCCTTCTCCTGCACGTCGAGCCGGAGCCCCAGTTACCCGTTAGGTTCTCCGCGACATAATTAGGTACTTAGGTTTCTAGTTAATAATAATTAATCTAGTTTAAATGTTTAGTGTTTTAAAATTAAATTCTCAGTAGTAGCTCACAGTCTAGAAATGTGCCCGGTATATGGCTTACCCCTATTACATGTGACTCATAACATAAATAGTGAAAAGTGGATATTACATTGTACTGTTTACCCATTAGGGACAAAATGCATAATGACATGTTTAGTATAAGATTATTTAAGTCACACATTTTGATACTATGATATTCGCATCGTAACGACTATTCGATACTGCAGGAGATGTTCAAATTAATGTTTCAAACTCATAGATTAGTAAACTTAAGAAAACATAAAAAAAATGTTCCATTCACATAGATAGTGAAAAGTGGATGTTACATTGTACGGTGGCATTAAGTGCCGTAATGTACACCTCTGCCTACCCCTTCGGAAATAAAAGGCGTGATGTTATGTATGTCTTTATGATCTGTACCATTATTACCCGACTATTCAGTTCTAAATAAAACTAGACATATAAATTCGCGAACGTGCAAACTTTATTTGTATAATAAGATTAATTACAATCATAAATATTAATACTATCGTATAAATCAATGGATCCAAATATATCAGGAACTGTGGTCTAAGGCTGGGCCTTGATTCTTAAAATAATCTAGTGTACAAAGTTATTTACATTATGTCTCTGTTGCATTTTCGACGTGTCTTACATTAGACTTGGGGTTTTCGTAAACATAATAGATTACAAATCAAGTGAGATAGGTTAGGCCTGTATCCTAGATAGGACTGCCTCATTGGCCGAATGCTCGTGGTTGGTAGGTGGTTTCGATTTCTGGGTCGAGCAAAGTAGTAATAGGTTTTGAAAAAAAAATCTCAGTAGTAGCACGGAGTCTAGAATCGTGCCCGATATATGACAATAGGCTCACCCCCTATTACATGGGACTCATAACATAAAAAGTGTAAAGTGGGTGCTACATTGTACAGTGGCATAATGTGCACCTCTGCCTACCTCTTCGAGGATAAAACGCGTGATGTTATGTTGAGATAGGTTATATCGACAGAAATTTTATGGATATTCTCTCATTCCTATATCAAGATTTTTGAAGCTTTTTCAGCTTTACTGACATACCCCCGAAAACTAAAATGCTGCTTAATATCGCACTTAAATATCGTGAAATTTCTGTCATTTCACAAAGAATTTGTAGTGACAGAACGTAAAATTGAGTAACGTTTGAGTATATGGACAATAGATTTATGTTTTTCTATAAATTTCACTGTAGGTACATGAGTACTATATTTGTATACACATATGATATATGAAAATATATAAATATGAATATCATATATGAAAATCTATGAATATGAATAACTCTACATGGAACTGAAAATAAAATCAAATTATCAACCATAAAATTTTCACCGCTGAACTTGACTTCAAATAATACAAAATTGTGCTATCAATATGTGCAAGACCTAAGGCAAAATATCTTAAGATAATCATGTCAAGTAAAGTAAACCAATATTCATGAATAAATAACTCAGTTCTCAGGATAAAGAAAAATATATTGGTACGCCGGTGTGTCAGTAAAAATATTTACTTTTTTCTTTTTCTTTGTAAGTATATCATAAAATAAGCTCCTGAGAAATTTATTTTGGACCGAAGGACCATTTACTGGAATCATATTGTTTTGATATATCATACTTTTTGTGTAATATTCGAAATATTTTCAGCTAAGTACACTCTATCAATCATTAATTATTATTGTAAATTGCTCCAAAGTATAATAATTGTCATTAGGACAAGCCAGCATATGTAAATATTCACAAAAATTGCTTTAATATAATATGAAAATAGTGAATGACTTTAAAGAAATAATAAGTATGGGAAAGCTATGCATCAGCACCAACGGGCCAGCGCGACAGGAGTGATACCACGGTCTCACAAAAAACCGACGTGAAACACCGCTTGCGTTGTGTTTCGTCGTGTGAGTGAGGTTATTGGAGGCCCCGAGGCCAATTATTCCCTGACAATCTCCCGAATCCCTGAATCCCAAAATATCCTCAAAACCCCAAAAGGCCGGTAATGCACTTGTAACGCCTCTGGTGTTTCGAGTGTCCGTGGCAGGGTCGATTGCAGAGGTGATCCATCTGCTCGTTAACCGGCTACTTCCATAAAAGAATATATATTTGCTTAGAAAAATAAAACACTATACCTAAAATGTAAAATATTGCTTTAACCATTCAAACGAATTTCTCTTTTCCATTACTATTAACTATATAAATGGGTACTTTTAGTTTCCAACCTTATTCAAACTATCCTCTACAACTGCCCCAGTTATTGTATTGATATTAAAATAAACTACAAATACAATTTTCAGCGAATACTTCAGTTGAGTGAAGCAGTTTCCATAGGTATTCTAATATTCGTTGTATTTTAACTCAAGCACTCTCATCTTCTCTGTTTTCAATAATGTTCGAAATATTCATCTCCATCAATTATTTTTGGTCCTATTAACGGTTTTATCGTATGGAATATTTCATCATTATCATTACATCAGCTTCAAGACGTCCATTGCTGAATATAGGCCTCCCCCAATCATGGGTCATGGAATGTTTAGGCCTTTGGTCAAGCCAAAATGAATGGACGGAATAAATGGAATTGGCTATTAGACGAATGTGCTACAATTTGTGAATCACACAAAAAGTTTCGTAAGTACTCGAATCCGCGACACGTGCTTCAGTCAATGACCCAGTCACGGCGCCTAATTCATAATAAAATGAAAATTCAGATTTAAAAAAATATTTACTTAAAATCACAATTCTCCCCTAAAGAACTTTTCAACAAGAACAATTCTCCCGCCCGGGTGAAGCGAGAGGTACCGTCAGACTCTTACTTACTGACAAAAAACCACCCAGTTCATACTCCTGCACTTCGAACCGGAGCCCCGGCAACCCGTTAAGCCCCCGGCGGCTTCGCCCTGATGAAGTATAAAACTTAGATTTGCATTATCTGATAAAAAGAAAAAAATACTTCACGAACAAACCTAGGAACTCTAAGTATATGGCATTTGATATCATTTTAATAAGAAAATGTACGCTGAAGCTCATTAACTGACACTGACTGACGGAAATAAAAACCATCTAATTTTCGGATTCTCGTCTATCACTGGTAATTACACAAAAAGGACCAAGCTCTTTTTGTCGACGTACTAATCGAATTTTCTCGTGATTTGTCGTGTACACTGGTAGTTAATGTCGTGGTGCCCCGGAGGTTTAAGCGCTCGCTTCTCATGCATGAGGGTACGGGTTCGAAATCTACTTACGGCAAGTACCAATGTGACTTTTTCCGAATTATATGTACTTTTTAAAATTATCTAGACACCACTGACAAACGGTAAAGGAAAACATCGTTAGGAAACCTGGGCTTATAATTTCCAATTATAAGTTTGTAATCGCCAACCTGCATTGAGCAAGCGTGGTGATTAATGCTCAAATCTTCTGCGCATGTGAAGAGGCTTTGCTCGGCAGTGGGCTTTTATAGGCTGTTGATGATGATAAATTATTGTGACTCAACAATATGAGATTTGTTATTGTATATCTATTTATGTTATGTATATTTATGTTATGAGTCCCATGTAATAGGGGGTGAGCCTATTGCCATATACCGGGCACATTTCCAGACTCCGTGCTACTAATTTTCCAAACAGTATGTTCATTTGTCCATAAGGCTACTCAGTACTTGAACTTGTTAAGCAAGGATTTAGTTCCAAAAGACCTAATTCCATTCCTAATCTAAAATTACATAAGAAAAAGAACTACTAAGATACACCTAAATACTCTTTTCATTAAAATTTTTGCTTTCTACATAATGCTTCGAGGTAAACTCAAAAGTCAAGCCTGATTGCTGGATTAGAGGATATCAGCAGATTTAGCAGTAATCTACATTGTACTGAGGGCTTCTTTGTTATCTCGGCACAAACTTGTTTGTGTGTTCAACAAAATGAAATATACACGACATTGTTTTACTAAATTCATGACTGCACTGTTGGTGCGGTGGCTGGGCAACCGGCTGCCGCCGTGCAACGTGTCGCGGGTTCGATTCCCGCACGGAACAACACTTTGTGTGATCCACAAATTGTTGTTTCGGGTCTGGGTGTCATCATGTATTTGAATTTGTATGTTTGTAAACGCACCCACGACACAGGAGAAAATCGTAATGTACGGCAACGTTTTAAAAAAAAAGAAGAAAAAATAAAAAAGAAGAAGATGTCATTGTGTCGAGTAATGAAACTAATTAGCTAATTGGGCTTAACTTATGACTAGAAAACGCCAATAAATAAAACAAATTCTATATACAGCACGCCTTTTAATCCTTGAAAAGGGAAGAAAAAGAAAGGAGCACATACTTCTTTGAGGGGGGAAAATCATCCAATGACTTGTCCCGCCCGGGTGAGGCGAGAGGTACCGTCAGGCTCCGCAACCCCGTTCCTACTCTTGTAACTATGTTTATTATAGTAACTATAGAGTTTCAGGAAACAAGATTGGTTCAAAAATAATTTTCAAGAATACTCTTCGCTTTGCTTACTGAATTAAATTGGACAGACCTCGATACTAACCATTGGAATACATTCATATTCAAATATGTCAGAAAATATTTAGCAGCTTCACCTTCACACCATTATTCATTTGACATGGTAGGCAGAATCGGACAATAGAATGTATGTTTTTAATAGTAATAGCTATGTTTTAATGCTTATTGTTTTATAAAGGTACAATTCCTAACTGCATGCCGCTGTTATGAATTTTGAATATTTGTAATATTATATTTTGTAGGTAGGTAATTTTAGTTTTAGTTAATTTTGTATTTCAATTTATTATTAGTAGTAGTTAGTTTTTATTATTTACTCGAACAATAACAAATTACAATCAAACCTTCAAGAAAAGAGCGTCTTGCTTTTGAAAAGGCCGTCAATGCACCTGTGACTCCTCTGGTGTTGCGGGTATTCATGGGCGGCGCTGATCGCTTACCATCACCTGGTTAGTTTAGTTTCTTTGCCATTTATCCCCAAGCGGCCACCGGTGACCGCTCTCCACTAACTACATTATAGACCATATTTCCGATGTATAGAGACTACTTTTGTATAAACAAATTTAGAGGATGATATTTTATATAATTTATAATCATAACACAAATTAAAACTGAAGAATAATTTCCTTTTCAATAAATAGTTAAGTAATAAAAATTCATGGTCCTTCAGTACGCAAACAAGTCCTTTCCTTTGTGAGCTCTGTTTCGCAACAGAATACAAAACGAATATTTTTAAATTAATTAACTGACATGTGAAAACTGCCGCCAAAATGAATTTTCCTAGAATTTGAGTTTACCTGGAATACTTGCAATGTTAGTTTCGAATTCAAGTGGATGCTAGATGTACCTACATAAGTATCATTTCTGTGTTACATTACATGACTTTGCAAAAATGAATTTATGTTAATAGATAGGTATTTTTATAAGTCAACAAATAATTAATACAAATCTTACTAATATTATAAATGTACATATGTTGGTGTCGTGGTGGTGTCGTGATGGTGGTGGCCCAGAGGTTTAAGACGCCCAGCTCTCATGCATGAGGGTGCGGGTTCGAAACCTACCAATGGCAAGTACCAATGTGACTTTTTCCGAGTTATATATACTTTCTAAGAATATCTAGACACCACGGTCTGCAATAACACATAGGCTACTTTATATCCTGAGGGAACGCGGGCAAAGCCGTTCGCAGGAGCTATTAAATAAAATTGTAATTAGATTAAAGTGTCAGTCCGTCCCAGTCTCGTACGAAAGCTAAATATTTGGTCGTTCCTAAATATAATATCCTATGGGAAAAAACCATGATGAATTTCCACAGAAAAAATGTATTGTCCTTGTACAGTAAGTAAAATCAATTTTCCTTCTTTAATATCATCCAATAAATATTTGATTGGAATTTTACAAGACGTTTCTTGATAATTTAATATTCTATGCTTCATTATTTAATGAATCTTTTGCGGAAATTAATGTTATATACAATCTTAAGGATATTATAATAAGACGTCTTTAATGCGAATGGAATAATTTACTACAGGTAATTACAAGTACTACATACATATTTTAACATTACGCTTTCTATTCTCAGAGGTAAGACAGAAATGTGTTTTTTTATAAATTTATTTAGAGAAATTTTACAAAATAGTGGCCTTAGTAAATCTAAACTCGCCAAACTTTAACGTTTGATGGCGAGAGACGAGAGATGTTGTGAATCTAGTCTACTTCCTCGCTTCTTTATACAAACATTGAATGAATCAACTAAAAATCGCGGGTTACTCACGTGAATATACTGAGAAAAGCTCTACTAGTTTCGAGCCTCAGAGGGGCTATTCCTCATGAGCCGCGTGCGCTGAAGCGGTGATGTCGCACAGCCTTCTACTCGAAACTCTACTAGTTGAGCCTTTCTCAGTATATTCACGTGAGTAACCCGCGATTTTTAGTTAATTTAGTATGTCTCACGATAGTTATTATAAAAACATTGCATTAATCCTATAGTATTGCGTATATACGACTATACGTATAATATGTAACTACGTATATACGACTATATGTAATATACGTTGTATTATATATATACGACTTCAGTAATATCGACTGTATAGTATAGGCAATCCTACTAATTACAAATGTAAATGTTTATTTAGTACTTCTCCACGTCAGAACAGCTGAAGGGATCGAGATGACATTTAGAACAGGGGTAGATCGTCTGGAATGACACATAGGCCACTTTTTATCCCATAGAGCGAGGGCGAAACCACTGACAGAAGCTAGTTATAACGTAATTGGGAAGATGACAGGGTATGAAAATTAAAAATCTAATTAGTCCGTATGTTAGGTTATGAAAAAATATTAGACACATTTTTTTGTTTTGTCGTATAATAAAACAATACTTAAATAAAACGAATCAAAGTTTAGGAGTGGGGGATAAAACGTCATTCCTACGTATAAAATATACATAGAAATTCAAATTAATATACGATAATATTCGTCGATATAAAAACGACGATATTCGTCGAAAGTATTCGTTTCTGTAAGAAAATAAAAAATACGTGTCTAATGATTTAAAATTATCTACCAGACGGACATTAAAATAAAATTAGGCATCTACCCTATTGGTGAAAAACGAGTGTTCTTTTAATGATAGTACATACGTTATATACATCTATGATTCTAACTGATGTCTAGAGTCTAGAGGACATTCATTACATAATATGCTTAAACACATTTTATTTAGGCTCATTTTTATAATCTTCGGCAGAAATCTTCAAGAAAAATTTCAATAAATCAAATCTGTCTCCTGTTCAAAATACGATGATGGAATCAAATATCAATTTCACATGAATAATAAGTTTTAGATTATTTGCTCAATAAATAAATAAACAAATAACGCGAACAAATAAACAAACTCGATTTAATATTGAATACGGAATCAATATTCGCGTATCGTCTTACTTCAAACAAGGTATGCCTGCCGGCCTCGCCCGTGCGCAAATAAAGATTATAGAACGTATTATAATAGAATAGGAGGGTGAGGGAAGGTGTATTTGTATCAGTATCAATTTCACTAAGGGTAGATGTCCACGTTGCGTCTTTTGACCAATGCATGCATCCTTTTTTATAGGTCGACGTTTGACCTTTGTCTCGCCTGGTGGTAAGCGATGATGCGATCTTTTTTTATGGCATAAGCCGGTAAACAAGCAGACGGATCACCTGATGGTAAGCAATCCGCGCCGCCCATGGACACCTGAAACACCAAGGCGTTACAAGTGCGTTACCGTACTTTTAGGAATTGGGAATTTGAAGATTGTGAAGGATTCGGGGATTGGGGAGACTAGGGGGGGGGGTAATTGGGCCTCCGGTAACCTCACTCACATGACGAAACACAACGCAAGCGTTGCTTCACGTCAGATTTCTGTGAGGCTGTGGTAACACTTCGTGCCGAAACATGGCTCTCCCACACTTAAAACATTCTCCACAATGGAGCACGTTGACCCATAAGCAACGTATTCACTCGGACCTTGAAAACACCCAGACACCCCTCAGGAAACAGACTAGCAAACGTTCCTTCCCTCACACACAATAGGCGGCCTACAAATGACAAAAAATTGCATCATGCTTAGAAACAATGAAAGCGGTCCACGAAGCGCCAACGTTATACCGCCTATCGAATACATTTCGTTTATAATTAAGAAGATTTGCTTTTTAATTGTCAAGATCTTATGTAAATTTGCCAGCTACGAGGATCAAATCTAAGTGTGTACTAGAAACTATGTAATCAGAGACATCTATTTTTAAAAAGCTTTAATTAAAGCAATCCGATCCAAAATCTTATGCACCTCTGAAAACTTTACAAAAATCCGTTCAGCAGTTTCAAAGATATGCGCTAATAAACAAAAGGAAAGACAGGCAGACCGACAGACAAACAGACGCCAACTATTCCGTTTCTACGTAATGATATCAATAAATATTTACCATCATACACGTGCTACTTGAGAAGGAAACGAGACGATTGAGATCACGTATTATGACGAATGTAAGGTACGTTTATTAAATGTCTACGAAATTTTTTGAACGCACGTCAAGCTATGGAAAACCAGTATAAGCTGACCGTCGCATGTGCGCAAAGATTATACAAAGCGAGGCCATGATAAATTGGTTTTGTATAGCTCGCTGTGTAGTCGTGTGCGCAAATATTATCTGATGAAATAATGGAAGGATTTGTGAGCTCCACAGATGAGTGATTTTGTTTGAATTCATAATGGTTTAAGAGGATGTTTTGTCAATATCGTAATTGTTTTCAAATTGTACGTAGTCCTCAGCAGATATGTATTGTAAAAAAAACAATAACATCTTTAGTTCAGTAATTAGATATTTTACCTGGAATGTTTTTCGGGAGTTTGGCGCGTTTTTTTGCATGAGGATTGAACCCTAAAAAAACGTAAATGTCCATAAAAATGTACTTTGCGGTGCTCTGGCGCCAAAACTACTTATATTACAAAAAGCTGTCCAGACATAAATTGTAGAAAATTGTGAGTTAACAGTTTTTTCGTAAAATGCACAGGAAAAGAGATATTGTAAAAAAAAAATGTATTGTTTTTGGCCGCCATTTTTCCAAGATGGCGGCGCGAGCGGCCCACGTAGAAAGGTGCAAAATGGAAATCGAAAAGAGCGCATCAAAATCAGCAAAATTGCCGATTTTCAAAACTCCCGGAAATCTTTTAGGTAGCCCCCGTCCCACATATTTCCTACTTAATTAATTATATGATTACCTTCTTGATACAGAAATCTAACCCTATACTGACATTCAACCAAGCAACGAGGTAGGTACAAAGTAGAAAAGATAGAATAAATACTAAGGTAAAGAGGTTTATTTATTTGTTTGTCTATTTGAATGCCCTAATTGCTCGCTCTATTTAAAGCGAGCAAATAGAGCGATCTGATTGAAAAAAAAACATCCATACAACCTGGGTTAGGGTTCAATCTAGGTGTTGTGTATCTGTGGTATACTCTATGGTCATAGTATAGTCTATGGTGATAGATTATCTATGTGCGTGACGAGACCCGCGAAAAACAATTGTAGTCAATTAAATGTAAATTATTATGTTTTCGGCTTACTCACGTAATAATTTGACGAAGAACTCGACTAGTTTCAAGCCATGCTAGAGGCTCATATTCATGAGCAGCATTTCACGACCCGCGACGCGGCGACTGTCGCGCTGCTACTTAAAAGTATTTAAGCCGAAAACATAATAATTTATTTAGTATGTATCACGAAAGTTACAATACAAACAATTAAATGTGTGTGTCGATAGCCTTCTCTCTTTTTACTTATATTTCGTTTGCTTAAATAACATACATAATACAAGGTAATATTAATTTCGACATATTTTTCTTATAGAGCGAGAGCGATAAACTGACAAATAACTATGAAATTAATAATCGACTTTAATCCACTGGATAAATTTTTTCCCGAAATTTCATACAACCAATTATTAATTTTAGCCAATAGAATACTTTGAATCTATTCAGATAAATAAAATTGTAGTGTCTGTTTTCAATATGAAAATAAATAGCTTTTTACTTTATGCATATGAATATGCATACGATACATATACCAAAATAACACTTTATAAAATGTTTGTCTGTATGTCTGTCTGTTAGTTTGTAGTCACTAATCTCTGAAATGGGTGGACCGATTTTAACGAAACTTTTATTGACAAGTTACTGATGTTCTAAGGAGTAAAGTAAGATAACGTAGAAGTTGCGGGTTCAGCTAGTATTGACTACGAATAACGCTTTACACATTTATAAGCTGTTAATGATGATAATGATTATTTTACGCGGAAGAAGTCGCGGGTAACAACTATATTCATAATACAACTTATTGTGGCCATTTTTATAGACATACTCTACAATTAATAGCATGTGGCAACACATCTCACATGTCAATGGATGACGTCATAAAATTCTACATCGCACATGTGAAGTTTCCATGCGAATTAACACGGATAGAAAATCCCAACGAACAACTGTTGGGCAGAAAGCCCGCCAGGCACGATCACCTCGCCTGGTCGGAGTATCCTCCTTTTCTGATCTTAGGGAACTATATACTCTGTTCCCTACTACATATGATATATCGCATTTATCTTCACTTCTACTTTGCCCAACTGCGCGTAAGAGCTAGTTTCATTTATAAAGACGCTGTTAATACGAATCTTTTTGCTTTCCTTCAGTACTAGACGACTTCATTAGTCTTCTGTCCAAGTTTTTTACCTTGAATCGAGTGACAGATTACGTTCCCGATACTTTGTCACTGAAATGGGACGATATATGGGTACGTAGACTCAGCATTTGTATTTATACTACACAGACATTTTTATTTTAACATAACACCACGCCTTTTATTCCCGAAGGGGTAGGCAGAGGTGCGCTTTACGGCACTTAATGTCACTGTACAATGTAACACCCATTTATCACTATTTATGCTTTTGAGTCCCATTTAATAGGGGGTGAGCCTAATGCCATATACCGGACACAATTCCAAACTCCGTGTTAATACTGAGATTTTTTTAAAAACCTATTAATACTTTGCCTTCCTTTAAACCTCTTGCCCGGCAGTCGCACTTGCGACCACTCCGCCAATGAGGCAGTCAAGTTTTATCTTATTTTAAACGTTTTATTTTTTTAACGTAGCAGATTTATTTTAACGTATATAGATCAATTCGGAATGACAAAGGATTTTCTAGAAAAATATTTAGCTTTGCTTTCCAAAAAAAACTGGACACCAACTTATCCTTAGTTTTTTTTTTAAGAGGCAAAGTCATCGAATGACTGCTGCCGCCTAGGTGAGGCAGGAGGGAGTGTCAGACTCTTACTGACTAACAACCACCCCGTTCCTTCTCCTGCGCTTCGAGCCGGAGCCGCGGTAACCCGTTAGGTTCTCCGCGACTCCGAAAACTTATCTTTAGTTATGTTATTATTATTAGTTAGTTTAGTCTAAAAGTCTAGTCTATTCTAGGTCTAACACCAGACACAACTCCCACCTCCCCTCCCAAAGACTACTTCATTGCCCAGAAATCGACCCTGAGACCTCCACTCAGTAATAACATTTAACCCACGATATGCAAATTACATCAAATTGTCGACATAAAACATTTACAACATTGAACGCTACGAAGCTAATACTTTTCCAAATTGACGTAAAATTCGTGTAAATTCAATGGAATTGACGTCAGTAATCTGATTACCAACAGGACATCGAACGTGTGATAAGCTAGGCTGTATGAATACTATGATAACGGTATAGTAACATTTCGGTCTTGGTGTTGTGACCAGCAACATTTATGGTGCAAGAGTAGATAGATCATGGAGTCCTATATAGTGAGATTAAAAAAAAAGCTTGAAAGAAATTCAAATTCATAAAATTAAGGTGTAACGATGCGTAAAAATTATGGTGAGTATAATTTTATATGTGACTAGCTTCTGCCCGCGACTTCGTACGCGCAATCCCGTTTCTTCCATTCCCGTACGATTTTCAGGACTTTTTCTGTCATAAGAACCTTCTCTTGACGATAACAAACACAACAAAAAAAATTCAGCCAAATCGGTCTAGCCGTTCTCCAGTTATGGCGTGACAACGGGAAACGGGATGTCATTTTTATATATATATATATAAATATAAAAACCTTAATTCTTATCATGATGTATTTATACAATTTATTCTTTGAATCGATAAAGGCGAAGGTGTACTCTCTTTTCGTTACTTATGAGTCCGAAGTAAATCCCACTAAGATACCACTATTATGAAACTATTTAAACTTATTTGAAAGTCCTTGAATCCTACTATACTTTGCTCGAACAATCAAACTTAAATGATAGCAAAGTTCCATTGTATAACATTTATACCGACATCTACTTGACCAACGACGTCGTCAACTTTATTACTAACTTAAGTCTCTGTTACTTATTTACTCTTGTGTTTTTGTGGTTCTGCTAAAGTGACCGTAGTACACACTATGTACTCTTACGTACACTGATATCTGTTATCCTGGGTAATTTGTATTTTATGGTAGCTTGTATATATTATAGTAGATAGTTTCGACTTGGTTGACCACGGGCAGTGTCGGTGTAGAGTAGTATCTACAATATATTTTGTCGTCAGCCACAAATATTTTCACTACTGAACAATGCTGCTCTATTAAAAAAGGCTTTGTCACAATAGTCTAATTTCCTACATTTTATTTTAATGTCCGTCTGGTAGATTATTTTAAAACATTAGACACGTATTTTTTCTTTTCTCACAATATTAAATGCGTTCGACGATATATTGATTTGAAATGTTGTGTGACGTCACAGTGTGCAACAAAATGTAGCACGTTGTGACGTAACTACCTCCCATTCCTAAACTTAACTCCATTTTATCTAAGTATTGTAACTTTATACGAGAACATAAAAAAATAGAAAGAAAGAAGAAAGAAAAACCATTTATTTCTGCGCAGAACACATATAACAAAATTAAAAAATAAAAATAAAATAAAATAAAAGCCAGAAAATTAAAAATGAAGTCTTGTCCATGGTCCACAGACTTATTATTTTACTGAAATCATAGAATACTTAATATCTAATATTATCTGTGGACCATAGACATGAAACACCCTACTTACTTCACATCTACTATCTAAATACGTGTCTAATACTTTTTCATTATCTAACTGACGAACTAAATAGATTTTTAATTTTCTTACCCTGGAAACTACCCAATTGCAACGCTTCGGAGGTGAGTTGAGGATAACAACTGCACAATAATAAGACATACATAAATATAATATGTCAAATCTGCCTCTCATAGACGTAGGCAATGGAACACCAAATGATACAATTCTGGCATACTTATTTCGATTTATCTACATTGATTAATCTCCTCATGCTTGCACAACAAACAATGGCTTTTACAAATCAGACAAGTTTAAACCTAAGATTACATTTATTTATTTATTTAAATAGGTATACCAACAGCTTCTGTATACATAGCATTAAGTGATATGAAAGTAATATTAAGTATATTACATAACATAACACACGCGCATTTTACCCCTGAAGGGGTAGGCAGCAGCACACATTACGGCACTTAATGCCACTATACAATGTAACACCCACTTGTTCACTATTTATGTTATGAGTCCCATGTAATAGGGGGTGAGCCTATTGCCATGTACCGGGCACATGTCCAGACTCCGTGTTACTACTGAGATTTTTAAAAACCCAGTAATACTTTGCCCGACGCAGGAACCCAAGACCCCTTGCCCGGCAGTTGCACTTGCGACCACTCGGCCAACGAGGCAGTCCAGTAAACCAAAGATCTTATATTTAAAAACCTACCCTGCGTTGACTAAGCCCAATAGAATCAGTCCACAAGGAAATAATAAAACAAAAACGAATATACATCTATCTCAAAATTACTTCAGCAACTGATATTACGTCAAACAGAAGTCAATCCGATATTGTTGACTACAAAAGTTATCCGGAAAGTTTCGGGCTAAGCAAAGTGGCTACCCGGCTACTCGGCTACCCGGCTACAAGGCTACCCGGGTCACACGGGTTATCCGGACATACGATCACCGGGGGAGTATCGTAATTCTGAGAAAGTTAAAAATAGTTTTGGGTAGGTAGTTTGTTTGAACTGGAAACTGAAAACTTTTATAGGAATTTTGAAAAGTACATACTTGGTATTCGGTTTTGTGTTTATTTATATTATTATCTAAGTTGTTTGTTGACTTCAAGTAAAGTTGAAAGAACCTTTGAACTGATAGTGTATAATTATGGTCGCAATTATTAATCAATATCAATGCAAATTATTATTCAATGTTAAGGAGAGTGGGAGTTTTGGCACGAATGGGCCGGCTCGACCGGAGTGATACCACGGCCTCACAGAAAACCGACGTGAAACAACGCTTGCGTTGTATTTCGTCGAGGAGAGATTGGGGAGGGCCCCAATCTCCCCAATCCCAAACGATCCTCAAATTTCTTATACCCAAAAGGCCGGTAATGCACTTGTAATGCCTCTGGTGTTTCGGGTGTCGATGTGCGGAGGCGATGGCTTACCATCACAAGTGATCCGTCTGCTCGTTTACCGGCTTATCCCATAAAAAATGAAAAATCTTTAGATTAAGATTAGTATTATATTGACATTTATATGATGAATTTAGTACATACATACATAAGTAAGATCTAAATTTCTATTTATAAAGACGTAATGCTACGTTACATTAAAATAACATAATGACAGATGAGTTTTATCACTCACTGGAACCTGTTTACCTGTCCCATATATCACTTATGTTGGTGACGTACAAATATCTCCCTGTGAACGATCGATATTGTTAGGGTTGGAATCTCATTTCACTGTCCTCACATACCCTTCGTTCTTGACAGTATTTACAGTGCTCAGGTATACTTAATATTATTATTCGAAACTATATGCTCAGGTATACTTAATATTATTATTCGAAACTATATTTATCATCAACAGCCTATAAATGCCCACTGCTGAGCAAAGCCTCTTCTCACACGGAGAAGGTTTGAGCATTAATCACCACGCTTGCTCAATGCGGATTGGCGGTTACAAACTTATAATTAGAAGTTACAAGCCCAGGTTTCCTCATGATGTTTTCCTTCACCGTTTGTCGGTGGTGTCTAGATAATCTCAGTATCTCAGATCACTACATTTATATTGGTTATTTTTTCTTGTTAGCTATTGAACATTCAACATCAACATCAGATTTGCTTAACAATTAGAGAAATTGGTCATAAATACCATGATAAGAACTCCATAGAACAGTTGGTTGTTCAGGGGATAGTAGAGGGAACCAGATCACGAGGCAGATCTCCTATGCGCTGGACTAATCAAGTCAAATCGACAATAGGAAACCCAGTGTTAGATTGCGCCACACAATCCACAAATATGGAGAGATGGCGGGAGACCGTGAGGAAAGTAGTATCCGCCGCCACAACCACGACCGTTCTGCCGACAGCCAAACGATAGAGAGGATGCGATGTGTCTTCTACAGATTCTGAATCTACAGCTACATAGGTTGTTTTGAGTACTATTTACTGCAATGAAAACTTCCGACAATCTGCAAACAGGTGACATTTTATCTCATTATCAGGTATGCGCCACTTTCCCAACATATCTTAATAAAAATAAGGAAAATATAAAATAACAAACTTTCGAAATATATTGAGGGACGAGATGTTGATAGCGAATTCTTTATACCCGATAAGAATGATATGAGGCGAAGTAGCTTGATATCGGAAGACATGACAGTCTACATTAATCAATCTGTAATGCATCCTCGTCAATTGAAGAGGCGCCATACTTTGGTTCGGTTTGTCTGGAGTGGTACCACTACCTCAAAGAAAATCAGTGTTAAACAACGCTTGCATTAGGTTTCACCGTATGAGTGAGGTCCACTCTTCACGTCCTCCCACCAGAGGCCAGCAACGCACTAGTAACAATACATCTTTGGTGTTGCAATGGGGTTTCTTCCTAAATTTTATTTTAATGTCCGGCTGGTACATTAATTTATAACTTTAGACACGTATTTTTTTTCTCATAAAATTAAAAACTTTCGACGATATATTAATTTGAAATATCGTCTGACGTCACAGCGTGTCACATTTGGTAGCACGATATGACGTAACAACCTCCCGCTCCTAAACTTAGCGCCATTTTATCTGAGTCTTGCAACTTAATACGAGAAAATAAAAAAAATCGTGTCTTATATTTTTTCATTATCTAACTGACGGACTAAATAGATTTTTAATATTACCCTAGAAACTACCCAATTGTCTATTGACACGGCACCGACTGATTGCCACCAGGAGCTCGTTTATCTCCTTACCCATAACTCTGAAGGTAGACCACCTTTAACAGGCAATCACGTTCCAACACAAAAATTCTTTTAATAAGCAAATCAATTGAAAAAAAATCTAGAAAAGAAAATGGAACCTTCCAGTCATCATCAACAGCCTATAATTAGCCTCTGCTGAGCAGGGCCTCTTCTCACACGGAGAAGGTTTGAGCATTAATCACCACGCTTGCTCAATGCTATTCGATTTCAAACTTATAATTAAACATTATAAGCTCAGGTTTCCTCACTATGTTTTTCTTTACCGTTTATTGTCAGTGGTGTCTAAATAATCTTAGAAAGTACATATAACTCGGAAAAAGTCATATTGATACTTGCCGTTGGTAGGTTTTGAACCCGCACTCTCATGCATAAGGAGCGGGCCACAACGACAATCTTTGAGTAACAACGTGAAATAATCGGACAAGTAAATCTATTTGTTGTCGATAGTGAATTGTGGTCAGATAAGGATTATATCTAAGCTGTATCGAAGATGATGTTATCAAGACATGATGTCGACGAGTGTGGAAAAATACAGCCATGTAATATCTATTATTGGTTTATTAATAGGTGAGCGTGCACCTAACCTTTTTCTAATATTTGGTTCTTAGTATTAACTTTTTCCGAGTAGATTAAAAGCATTTTACATAGACAAACTTTCTTTTTTATTAATAAAATTTACATGACCTAATAATAAGATTTAATTTTTTAATCTTAGTGAATAATAAGATTTTGATGCTCTTTTATTAATTTGGATAATTATTACCACTATCTCTCATAACATTTTTGCGGCTTACCACCTATCACATACATTTCTGCACTACCCAAAGGATGACTGGCAGAGAATGCGGATAGCATTAAGACCTCCTTATGTAATTGTATAAAACTTAAATAAAATAAATTAATACTTACCTACTATTAGGTCAAACCGGTCCCATAACCGTGCGAAAAGAGGGTTTTGGTCAGCAGTGGTCACTTATAGGATGTTGATCATGATGATGATGATGATAATGATAATGATAAACCCTTAACCGACGAGCATTCATTAAAAGACTGTCAATATTGCGAAAGAGCGTATGTATGAATCGTAGCAATTAGCGTTTTATAGTCTCTGTCTATTGCCATGAGAGACAGACGTGAGGTTATGTATGTATTTTATTAAATAATTTATTGAAGAAATGGCTTTAATACCTTCTAGGACGGTAATTTGCGAGTGACACTTGGTTTTGTAAACGTTAATTATAGTAGGTAACTGCTTTCTAGTGTCTATTACGAAAAGAAACTTGAAGAGGACGTCGTCCCTAAGCAAACCGACAGAGACGACGTATCGTAGATCGCATCATCACTTACTACCAGACGAGATAGTGGTCAAACGTGAGCCCATTAAATATAAAAAAAAATATTTTATTTCTTTTTTTATTTATTTATTTACACTTCTTGTATACAATGGCGTATATAATGCCTATCCCCGTAAAAGTATAAGACACCCAATTTTCGGGATTGATTGAGATTAAGTTAGTCACGAAATGAGGTCAACAAAATAAAAAGTACTTAATTGTCATTCATCCCCATTAGGTTATTACGAAATAACAAACGAACATAATAATTAACGTTAATATATTACTTAACACGTTCGAGGACAAAACGAGATTATACGTCATCGTTCGAGATTTTAATATCGCACAACGTACGATGACGTTCAAATAACATTTAAATTATACGGCAGAACGTTCATTTCCGATGAAAGTTCAAGTAAAAATCCTTTTAAATGTATCTTGTGTCACAACATATAAAATACCCAACTCTGTACTGTCACGTAGGGTAAGTTTAGAACTATTTAAAATAAGTGTCGTTGATAGTGTGCGGTTACGGTATTCACATACGCACAACGTGTTTATACGTCCCGCGCTCCTACATTCAGCGCGGCTGTGTCACTGTGTACATTACTTTAATGCAAATTAATGATTTTACAGCGTGAAATTGATGTTTAATGGGTTATTGTGTGTTTTTAGATGGATATAAGCGCAAAATAAGACAAGATAAGCATGTTTGATGATTCCGACATCTCCAACGAGGCGGATCCTTACCTAGATGCATATACACGTTGACGTGATAAAACGGTTGTGTCATGATATGTTTAAAACGATATTTCTTCATGGGACACTACGTACTGATACGTCGTATAATTTTGTATAGACATGTACTGTGTCATTTTGAAAACCCGACTCAAGTGGTAGCGTCCTCGAACGTGTTAATATACATTGACTAGATAATAATAATAATTTTGCGAGTAGGCGCGGCGCCTGAGTCATTAGCGTCGCTTCGATTAGTCTACAAAACTAATATTTGTGTGGCCTACAGATAGTTGTTCCGTGTTTATTTCGGTGTACGGAATTTTGTGTTTAATTATACTTTAAATAAAGTTCAAAGCTATTTATATTGGGGTTCATTAATTCCTGAATGTTTATCATTAACACTAACTAATACATATTATTCAATCCTTTAAATTATGCAATTCCATAACAAAATATCTCTAGGGTATTGTACAATAGCTCTCGAAAAATTACAAATAATTATAGTATATGGCTTACTGAGGAGTATCTATGTTTTGACGAGATAGCAACCGTCAGTTGGCTGCGTGATAATCACCGCATCGGTACACTGCTTCTCTTGATTATGAGCCCCACGCATGGCTTGAAACTAGTCGCGTTACCTCTACATGTTACGTGAGTAAGCCGTAGACCATTTATAAAATTATCTTTCCATTTATTTCCTATACTTCAATTACATTTTAAATAAATTTCCCTTTTAATTTCGATCATAGTGGCCAGTCTGTATACGGCGCAGGAGATATCATAGTGCACAAACACAGGTGGACTCTCTGTCTTGTCACTATCTGAATCAGATGGAACTGCAGACCGACATGACCGGAGAGAGGTTAGGTGCAGAACCAATGACTACGTGCTTTCCGAGGCCCGGGAGTGAACATACTGACTCCGGGCTAATAATGGTCTAAAGTGTGGGAGAGCCATGCTTCGGCAAGAGTGGGCCGGCTCGACTGGAGTGATACCACGGCCTCACAGAAACCAGACGTGAGTTTCGTCGGGTGAGTGAGGTTACCGGAGGCCCAATTACCCCAGTCTCTAAAATTCCCGAATCCTCCACATTCTTCAAATTCCGAAAAGGCCGGTAACGCACTTGTAACGCCTCGGTGTTTCAGGTGCCCATGGGCGGCACCGATTGCTTACCATCAGATGATCCGTCTGCTCGTTTACCGGCTGATCCCATAAAAAATGGTCGCTTTACTCTGAAAATGCCGACCCCGCGACACGTTACAGCAGCCGGTCACCCAACCACTGCGCCTACCATGCAGACATTATTACATTACATAAATATAGCTACAAAATATCCGAAGAATAAATAATGTCACGTCATAACGTTTGTGAGTGACCTGAGTGAAATGAGAGAACTTAATTTAATTAAAACCGATCAATTAAGAGTAATTGATTCAGTAATAGCGTTAAAAGCAAAAGAGATTTATAAAATAACATTATTTCATAGCCTGTCATTAAATGCTAGCTTTTACTCGCGGCTTTTCCCGCATACTCCTGTTTTATCCCATGGTAGCATTTAATTGGCATCACCTAAAGGTTGGCTAGTAAGAATGCTTATGGTATTAAGCCCACCCTTATATTCTTGTTGTAAAAGTCAAATAAAAAAAAATCTGGGTTAAAAGCATCCCATCACCTAAGTCAAGCCTTATACCAGATTTCATCAAAATCCGCTCAGTAGTTTCAGCGTGATTGGTGGACAAACATTCAAACATCCAAAATAAGAATAAATAACATTGATTCACAAAGAAAAACAGTAGTATCGCTAAACCAAATTGTTAATAAGAAAAAGTACTATCATTTATAATACACGTGTTCCTATTACAACCTTGTCGTAACAAATCGTCCTGTCTGACAAAGGGATAAGTACTAAAGTTGTTTATTTACTTATCTTTATAGGCACCTTCTCTTATCCACCTACTTTCTACTTTCGGCCTAATAGAAAACTTCTAATAACATGACTGTTTTCTCTAAAGCTACCAACTTGTATTAACGCCTTATGTACTAGATGAATGGATACCTAAGTTTACAGATGCTATTTCTGGGTTCCGTTAACTCATAATAAACTCAATGTTTCTCCTTTTTTGCGCTGCGATGCACCATAGGCTTTTCTTCTTGTTGTGTGTCGTAAATGGTTTTTCTTTCTTTCCTTTAAATCCTTAAAGGTATAAGCAGAGATAATGTACCTATTTACCATTTATACATAACTAGCTTCTGCCCGCGACTTCGTACGCGAAATCCTGTTTCTCCCATTCCCGTAGGATTTTCATGACTTTTACTGTCATAAGAACCTTCTCCTGACGATAACAAAAAAACAGCCAAATCGGTCTAGCCGTTCTCAAGTTGTTGCGTGACAACGGGAAACGGGTTACATTTTTATATATCGGCCGGCTCGACCGCGCTACCACGGCCACTTATCATGTAAGAAAGTCATATCCCTATGTAGAAACCGAGACTACAATTATAATCAGCGATGTATATTTTTTTTAAGGGGGTAAAATCATCGAATGACTGCTCCCGCATGACTAAAAACCACCCCGTTCCTTCTCCTCCACGTCGAGCCGGAGCCCTGGTAACCCGTTAGGTTCTCCGCGACAATCAGCAATGTATGAACTAAAAATTTCGATGTTATGTATAAAAACTCATTAACATTGCCTAACATTTTATATATATAAGTTTTGTCGAGATAAAAAACAGGCGATTCTTTACAAACTTGCCAATGTACTTGAAATTGTTCACATAGTCCTTTGTTTTGCTTTTGGAACCAAAAAGTTGAGCAACTTAAATCACCCCTTGGGGACTTGTTTTTAACTTAACAACACGCCTTTTTAGTCTCTAAAGGGAATTACAGAGGTAGGTATATTAAGGAAATATCTCTTTTACCCAGTTTCATTATGTGTGCTATTAAATAAAAGCTATGTAAAGTATTGACTTACACACCTACATACACCCAGTGCACAATTCTACCACGGTCTATATTATACTGTGATTCTACACTTCGTACTAAAATATAACTTTATTAATATAAATAGATTTTATTAATTAATTTCTTTTCAACAGCCCGTGACAAATCCACTACAGGACCATAGTAGTCCTCAAAGTTAGAGGATTGGTTTCAATTTCTACGCTAAGCAGATGTATTGGATATTGCACCTTAAAAAGCAAAAATCGCCGTGCGGCAGCCATGCTTAAGCCGTACCAGAGCCGTGCTTGTTAAGTGATGACCTGTGGGATGATGTGAGAATGTGGTAAAGAGTAAGTAAAGAAATTGTACTCTGTGGTCAAGGTACTTTTTTTTTCATATTCGGTGGGTCGAAGTTTGGCCACTATGTCGCGTGGTAAGCAACGCAACCTATTCACTCGAGCCTTGAAGACACCCAGGTTTTACCCAGGTTTTTTTTACGGGGGGAAAATCATCTAATGACTGCTCCCGCCTGAGTGAGGCGGGAGGGAGTGTGAGACTCTTACTGACTAAAAACCACCCCGTTCCTTCTCCTGCACGTCGAGCCGGAGCCCTGGTTACCCTTTAGGTTCTCCGTGACTTTACCCAGGTGTACTGCGTGTATTCAGTCCTAATTACTCCAATTCTTACAGTATTTTCTACGTAATATAAAATGTCTTACTAGGCTTTCATGCCATTAAGTTTCCAGTTCATTTAAAAATAGCTGGAGCGTGAAGGCTAGTGTTGTCATTTCATAAACATCCCTTAACCTTGGCCTAATAAACTTGTTAGAAGAAATTACTCACGTCTTTACGTTCACAGTTTCACCTGTGTGTGTTCTTTATTAATTGGATTTTCACTGGTTAAGGACTTTCAGTACTTACTACTGACCAACCGTCAGTGCAATTTCCTTGTTGGGTATACTTACTTACTTACTTACACCAAAAAGGAAATCGAATCGAATCGGAATTGAATCGAGTACGAATTATTCGTATCGAAATGGACTTTTTCAGAATGGAGTATCTTTGATTATTTATAGAGGTTCATGGACTCGGAAAATTACAAGTAAAAATTGGATGGTACATTTTATTTACATAACATAACATCATTTATACCCGAAGGGGTAGGCAGAGGTGCACATTAACGGCACTTAATGCCACTGTGCAGTGTAACACCCACTTTTCGCTATTTATGTTATGAGTCCCATGGAAAAGGGGGGTGAGCCTATTGCCATATACCGGGCACAATACCAGGCTCCGTGCTACTAAGAGTCTTAAACCTCCGGGGCAACACGACTTGATTGACGATGAAGTTTTCACTAATTAGTAAAAGCTTCGTCTAGTTTTACAGCAGTTTTAACTTGAACATACCTACTCGTTTCATGCTGGGAATCGGCTACAAAACGGATGGATATTAGTTTCACGAGGGTTCTTCTTTTTTTACATGCTATATTCCCCAGGTAAAAACTGAATGTATTTCAGTTCACAGTAATCTCATACCGGAATAATTTATTTGCTAAAAATATAGGTAACAAATATGTTGTTTTATAACTTGTGGAGAGTCCCGGTACATTTTGCTTTACGGCATGCAAAATTATTGAATTCATTGAATACATTGTCTAAGTTTACATCTAGTTAACATTTCTATAATTGGGTTGATGACAGGGTATGAAAATTAAAAATATAATTAATCCGTAAGTTAGGTAATGAAAAAATATTAGACACGTGTATATTTTATTTTGTCGTTTATTAAAACAGAAGGAGACAGATTGTAGTAAATAAATAAATAAAAAGTTTATTAAAACAATACTTAGATAACACGAATCAAAGTTTAGGAGTGGGGGCTAAAACGTCATTTCTACGTATAAAATATACATAGAAGTAACGTCATGCAACATTTCAATATCGTCGAAAGTATTAGATTATGTAAGAAAATAAAAAATATGTGTTTAATGATTTAAAATAATTTACAAGACAGACATTAAAATAAAAAAATAAGGCATCTAAGTACCCTATTACATGAAATTGAGACACAACATATCGATGGACATATATTTACAATTAACAATTAATCGAAAATAGCATCTTGCCAGTTATTATATATTTTCTATTGTAATAGGAGGCTATTGATTTATTGTCTTTTACTATATTGTTTTGAAACTGTGTGACATTATGTGCTTTTAATTTTTGACGTATCAGAAATTATGTGACGTTATTTGTTTTATTATCTTTGACTGACGTCTGAAACTGTATATCGAATGGGTTTTGATATTATAAACTGCTTTGCTTGGAAGGCTTAGGATTTTAGTATTATGATCAATCTTCTAAATTTTTACATATGTAGGTAAACCCCCCATTGCTCTTCTACTACTATATTTATATTTGTTGACCTTTGTGGTTATGTAGTGAACAATAAAAAATGCATACACACATTACATATATTGATTGAAATATTAAATGCTTTAATATTTAATTAAGTGCTTATGTTTTTATAAGTAAATTTGCTTTTCTCTTTTTTATGCCTATTGTAAATTTAAGACACAAAGTAAATTGTTAAATGAATAAATAAATGAAATGAAATGAAAATGGAAAACATGAATATGTAAACGAAATAAACAACTCACACATAGGACCCACTTAATTTTCACTCAAATTTCCGTGGTGCTTGGCAACTGGGCTGTTCCCAGTTGCGGAGCTTCTTTTGTGCCTTCAGGCTTAAGTCATTCAGTATCCTACATTAAATTCACTGAGGAAAGTGGAAAAGATCAGGTTTTCTTCTTCTCCTCTGATAATATTTTCAGATAATTATATTTCTTTACGGTATCCAAGGCAGTTAGACAGTTAGTTGTAGATCCAGGAGTTGAAGTGTTTGAAAATCAAAACAAAACTAATAACAGTTTACCTGCACCGAGACCTTACTCGGTAGTCGTATCTCCAACCACTAGACCAACAAGACCGTCAGTTAGTAACAATATGTCAATAATGAAACATTTAAATAGATTTCTTTCATTGCCTCCTGCTGACCAATTATTCTCGGTCAAAATCGACCACCATCGTTAGAAAAAAAATCTGCTTATAACGATGACATTTGACATTTAATGTCACACTTATTTACATTGCATAGACATTCTGACCTTGGAGAATTAACTAAGCTTCTCAAGACCGAAACCGAATTGAACTGGTTTTCGATGATTCTGTAAAATCAAATGCAACAGGATTTCGGTAATCCAGATTAATCCTGTTTTTTTAAGAGATAAGCCAGTAAACGAGTTGGTTGCTGGTGAACGAATGGGTCAGCTCGACCGGAGTGATACCAGGGCCTCACAGAAAACCGACTTGAAACAAAGATTGCGTTGTGTTTCGTCGTATGAATTAGGTTAAAGAAGGTTTAACTATCAGCCCCCATACTCTCCTATCGCCCCAATCCAACAATCCTCAAATTCGTAATCCCCACAAGGCCGGTAACATACTTGTAACGCCTCTGGTGTTCCGAGTGTTCAGGGGCGAAGCCGATTGCTTACCATCAGGTGATGCGTTTGCTCGTTTACCGGCTTATCCCATAAACAAAACTAAATGCGTACTTCACAAAACATGAATCCGAGTAATTTAGCCGAGCTAGGGATCAAACCGCATGGTGGCGAAAAATCCACTATCGTAAGCATTCCTAAGAGAGGCCGATCGTAAAATACTGTCCCTTTGAAATATAGCGTTACAAAGGTAGAAGAATTTTATCTAACCAAAATACAGGATTAGGCTTTTTATTCCCAACAAAGGCTGATGTGTTTACACTTTATCAGTAATGTTTTATAAGTTTTGTTGTAAATCTCACGTAATAGAAGATATACCTATCGCGTTAGGCAGGTAGGTAGTTCAGGTACCCTAAGCATGATTTCAACACCATAGTACTTATCTTACCTGCTGATAATTTTCTAACTGTAATTATTTTAAATTGTGTATTTTTCTTACCTAAAATCACACGAAATGCATACCTCTAACCTAGTAAAAGGTGTCGCGGAGAACCTAACGGGTTACCGGGGCTCCGACTCGAAGTGCAGGAGAAGGAACTGGGTGGTTTTTAGTCAGTAAGAATCTGACACTCCCACACGCCTCACCCAGGCGGGAGCAGTCATTCGATGATTGTCCCCCCTTAAAAAAACCTAGTAAAAGGTAAATCAATCAACGACCACTGAAAATGTACAAAATACAATTCATAAGTATTCAATTTTTCAAAAAAAAACTAAGAGGAAATTCTAAGCTAAATTGAAATACATTCATCCAGAATACATCCAAAAAGTCCACGATCCAGTATCTGTGCTGCCAATAAAACTGAAATGTCACGCGTCTCCAATTACATCACACCTAACTGGAGCACTGGAACGCGACGGACCGACACGAGGAATACTGAAATTGTTTGCAGAATTATCAGACGTAAAATATTAATAGAAAATAGCAACGTGTCGCGGATTCGATTCCCGTACGGAGTGATCTTCTTTGTGTGATCCACAAATTGTTGTTCCGGGTCTAGGTGTAGTATGTGAACTTGTATGTTTGTAAACGCACTCACGATACAGGAGAAAATCCTAGTGTGGGGCAAAGTTTTTATAAACAAAAAAAAAATTGTAAAGAATTTAAAATAATAATGTATTAAGGTTGACTCAAATAGCATTGTCTCGTTTTTACACTATTAAAAACAGCGCTTTGCAAGCAGCTGGTAACCATTATCACACTGTAATCGAAATAAACAAAGATACAATCAAATTCATGATCGTGAATACCTACATCTGGTTTTTCCTGAAAGGAGATACAGATATAGCAAACTCACTACATAACATGTTACCTAACACCTAACAGAGATTACAAAACTATTCTAGACTATTAACTGTCGCGGAGAACCTAATGAGTAACCGGGGCTCCGGCTCGACGTGCAGGAGAAGGAACGGGGTGGTTTTTAGTCAGTCTGACACTCCCTCCCGCCTCACCCAGGCGGGAGCAGTCATTCAATGATTTTCATCCCTTAAAAAAAATCTAGACTTAACTAGAATCTAGAACCTTAATTCGACTAGAACTGAAACACAGAACCAGAATATTACAGATATTAACTCAATTCGAAACTGCACTTTGGAACGAGCTTCTAGTTTCACTGACGGACGGACTGACGGACAATTTTGAGGTTTCAAAAGTACCTAATTAAAGATTAATTAAAATAAACGTAACGAATGTTGTCATATTAAAAATTACGCTCATAACATAACATAACATCATGACCCCCATCCTCGAAGGGGAAGGCAGAGGTGCACATTATGCCACTGTTATAAGTCCCATGTAATAGGGGGTGAGCCTATTGCCATATACCGGGAACAATTCCGGACTCCGTGCTACTACTGAGAATTTATAAAAACCTAGTAATACTTTGCCCGACCAGGGAATCGAACCCGAGACCCCTTGCCCGGCAGTCGCACTTGCGACCACTCGGCCAACGAGGCAGTCTTGATATAGGGTATAATATATATATTATAATTAAACAATAAGTAACATATATACATTTATATAGTAGTAAATTACGCTCACTACGACAAAATGTTGCTATATTACATGCCGAGTAAATCACACGTAAAATTTATATCGAATGTTCAAATCTAGACTCGCGACATAGACTGTAGATAAATATACGGATATAGATTTTAAAAAAGGACTTCCAACTCCCAATTGCTTATCAAAATGATCTTGCACAAATTCCAAAGCTGTTTTTAAAGTGACCTGTTCAATGATGGACGTTTAAAAACTGATACGGCACTGATGACGATAATGCTATCAAACCCACTGATAATGTTACTCATTCAATTGATAATATCGTATTTACCTCTTACAACATTCAGTTCATAGATACGAACAATATGTTCTTAGTTCAAAATACTTAAGTCATTACCACACGCTTGAGAAAAATTTACTGTATTTTGTTTTTTTTTTATATTGTTCCTTTTATTACTTGTTTTCGTGTTTAAAATTAGTTTTTATATACTTAGTTTTTTATATACCTATACAGGTGTTTTGTGTGGTACACTTGTGTTTTGCTTTAGTTGGTACACAGTAGCACCGAATATTTTTTTTTTCCTGTTAAAAATTAATATCAAGTTTGTTTTAGATGTAAGATAATAATTTTGTAAATGCTGTATTTACCTATAAGTATTTGTTACACTTACTGTAAAGAACTCACATTTGTATCTCGACAATTGTATTGGTGTAAACAAATGTTGGTAAATCATAAATAAATAAATAAATAAATAAAAATACTTTTATTCTTCGAAGTAACCTACAGAATTGTTTTTATAATAACTATCGTGAGACATTTTACTTCGGCACAAATGGGCCGGCTCGACCGGAGTGATACCACGGCCTCACAGAAAACCGACGTGAAGCAACGCTTGCGTTGTGATTCGTCGTATGACTGAGGTTACCGGAGGCCTAATTACCCTCCCCTTCCCCAATCTCCCCAATCCCTGAATCCTCAAAATCCTAATCCCCAAAAGGCCGGTAACGCACTTGTAACGCCTCTGGTGTTCCAGGTGTCCATGGGCGACGCCGATTGCTTACCAACAGGTGATCCGTCTGTCTGTACCGGTTTATGCCATAAAAAAAACATACTAAACAGTTTTCGTCAGTTTCTTTTTATGTGATAGGAGGCAAACGAGCAGACGGATCACCTGATGGTAAACGATCAGTGCCGTTAAGTGACAATTATCAGGGCTAAACTTGTTGTCAAACACATGTTCCAACTACAAAGTGCTGTTACAATTATGATAATAATAAAACGAAATCTAAGTAATATTTTATCCAAAAAGAGAGTCTCAATTCAACGATTTATATAAGCGAGGATATCATAAAATCTCCATAACATAACATAACATAACATCACGCCTCTTTATCCCCAAAAGAGTAGGCAGAGGTGCATATTACGGCACTTATGTAATGCCACTGTACAATGTAACACCCATTTATGTTATGAGTCCCATGTAATAGGGAGTGAGCCTATTGGCATATACCGGGCACAATTCCAGACTCCGTACTACAACTGAGATTTAAAAAAAATCGCATTAATACTTTGTCCGACCCGGGGTTCGAACCCGAGACCCCTTGCCCGGCAGTCGCACTTGCGACTATTCGACCAACGAGGCAGTCTTAAAATCTCCATCATATCATAAAATTAATTGTTATTGGAATATTTCTATGAAACTACAGTAGGTAACAATGCCTGGATATATGGGACAATCAGTCCCTTCGCCGAAATTAATATAATCATGATTTCAAGTAAAATCACGGCAATCTTCAAATAAAAATATTCTTTATTTTACGGCTCATGTAGGTGTACTATAATAATCACAACTGTACCAGACTTCTTATATGTTATATAGAACTCATAACTGAAAAACAGTGGGTGTACTATAAAGACCAATTCTAGTTTTTATAATAACTATTGTGAGACTCCCTCGTTGGCAGAGTGGTCGCAAGTGCGACTGCTAGGTAAGGGGTCTCGGGTTCGATTCCCGGATCGGGCAAAGAATTACTGGATTTTTCAAAAAATCTCAGTTGTAGCACGGAGTCTGCAAATGTGCCTGGTATATGGCAACAGGCTCACCCCATATTACATGGGACTCCTAACATAAATAGTAAAAAGTGGGTGTTACATTGTACAGTGGCATAATGTGTACCTCTGCCTACCCCATTGGGGAAAAAGGCGTGATGTTATATTATGTTACCAACAATCTACGTTGCGTTATTTGACGAATGCATACTTTCTTCACAAACAATAGGCGGCTTACGAATAACAAATTTTTACACCTTGCTTAGAAACGATGAAAACCGTCGGTGTAGCGGTAACATTAAATCACCCTATCGTTTTTTGTATTCGTCAAATGCAACGCGGAGAAGGTCGATCTATGAATAGGTGATCATTCTTAACATTCTGAGCTCCGTGGGGACTTAGACGCATCTTACCTGTCTTACAAATATAGTCGTTGCAGGTTGGCAAATGCCAGATCCGAACAATAGTATCTAGGTACATGGTTATAGATCAATGTCTAATATTAGAAAAAATCTTTGGTATTTGATTGAATCTAATCTCAATGACAAAATCAAATTCAGACTCTATCCTGCAATAACAAATATCAACTCAATAACTAGTACGAATAAAAATGGATACGTAGTTCAAAAACTAATCTCAAAAAAAGCACGAAATAGTAGCAAAATAATTACATAACATCACGCCTTTTATCCCCGAAGGGATATGTAGAGGTGCACATTAGGCCACAGTACAATGTAACCCACTTTTCACTATTTATTTTAAGAGTCCCATGTAATAGGGGGTGAACCTATTGCCATATGCCATATACAAAATAATTTTATTTATTTAGTCGTTAATGTACACAATTTGATTAAAATGGCACGTAAGGCGAACTTAATGCCATATGGCATTCTCTACCAGTCAACCTTAGGGTTTAAGTAGAAAATCTGCGAAAAATAAAGCACGGAGTATAAACTAACAGTAAAAAGACAAAATATGGTACTTACTAAATAATATAGCTATACTAGTATTATATAATAGTAAATAGAATACATAGTCATATGCATTATCCAATAATCCAGCCAAGCGGTTCCCAAAGTTATCAGCACTACGACCTACCTAAATCAAGTTCCCAAACTGAAAAATTCCACCCATTACCAATAGAATAGAACGGTTGGTAAGTACGTCTTTCTACAGACAAGGCCCACTAAAAATTCGCTTGCGAGAGGCCCGACTCATAGTTTGAGATACCCTGGTCTAGATTAACCTATAGCAAGCGATAACCAAACAAGCAATAATTAAATTTTATTACCAGAAACAGTACCTATCATTAAAAAAATCCAACAGTATCTATATTATCACGCATTATCCCCGATTTATTTTATTTAGGTAATACCAACACTTTCTTGAGATAACAGCTAGCGATTATAAATATTTCTGTTTATTATTTTTGTATTAATTGCTCAAAAACGTCCAAATCTTGGTTCTTTATTGTTATTTTAGTATCTTCAAGTGATTCAAAGTCGCTAATTATAGTACACTTCAGTACTTATAATTATCGCTATCAGAAACTATCGAGTTTATAAATACCTATCTGAAATTTATTAATACGTGATATCGTAATCAAAAATACATTATGAGGTACTATTGTGTCGGCCACGAATTCATTTGTGTAAGATTTTTCGTTATAAAAGACTAATTTATGTTATCATTTCCTAAGATCTTGATACAACTTCGGACATGCTGAAAGATTATGTTTATACCTAACAGATAATATGAAAACTCATTCAGCAATATTAAGTTATTAGGTAATTGAAAAATCGTGGTCTACATTTTTCTATTCCTACCGCGGAAAAATCATAGAGAATGTATTAACATTGCTTTGAAAGTTTCCGTCCGTATACGGATCAAAAGACCAGGAAAAACTTGTAATCACATTTCTCCTACCTCCATTATCATGAGCACTTACATTAAATATCCGGAACTGATATTCAACGTCCACATTACAAATGTAAACACATAATAAATGTTTATGTTGTAACAATTACATAAGTAGAGATAAAAACTAAAGCAACTTACGTTTTTAACAAATCAAAATCCACTTTCAGTAACACATTTCACTGAACACAAAACAAAACACTTGAAAATATTCAAAGAAACACTGAACACCGAGTGTTTGAATAGTATAAGTTTTCGCGATGTTTTCATGCGAAAATGCGCGCGCGAAACACGTCCGTTCACAACGCACGCCCGATACGTACTGAAGCGAAATCATCAAAAACAAAACGAGAGATAACTCATGTACCACAAAACATTATTTATCGCAATCCGACCAAATTCTAGAATACAGATTTGTAAGGAATCCCTTTTTGATTAAAGTGCTACTTTTGTTTTTCCGGATCCTATCGGAGAGTGGGAAGTAGGAAAAAGGGTCGCCGAAAAATCTTGTGCGCATTTTCACCTCATTAATTCTTAGTCTTTGGTGACCTTGGGTTTTGTAATTTATGATTTTTGGTAATACCATACACTTAAATGTGTGGCTTAATTACCAAACCTTAAGGTTGATATTTAAGCCCCATGTAATTTAAAACTGACTCTATTTATGACATGGGTTCATAGTTTTGTACGGCGAAATGCATACTAGCCTTTATTATTTGAGTAAATAAAAGTGAAATGTAAAAACAAAATTGATAAAACATTAAACAGAATCGTAAGATTCCATGATTAAAAGCAGCGTTATTTTTGATAAGCAGTTGATAATTTAACCCCCAAAATGTGCCTACAATAATAATATTCAAACGACAGCACATCATGCTACCCTTAACCATCAGACTTCTGTAACATATTTCTAACTTTATCCTTAAGTATTAGAGTTGAAATTGGATTAATGGAGTTTTGAAAATGGTATAGTTTTATATGCTAGTGTGTGTAATTCGGTAAGTAGGTATCGCAATATCTTTCATGTTTTATGATTCTTATCAGCGACGCATGACAAATGTTTATTTATTTAATGTTTACACAATTATATACAAATATGAGATTTTTTATTCAATTTTTAAATAAAATGAGAAGGTGATAGTCGTGTTCTAGTTTAGTTTAGGTACCACTTCCCCGTGGTTTTACCAGCACCCTGCATTTTTTACCCGACTGTAGAAAGGGTATTGTTTTTCCCGCGTATCTTGTTTGTTACTTATTATAATCACTGGTCACAGGACCATGTTGTTTTTTTTTATGACATAACCCTGTAAACAAGCAGACGAATCACCGGATGGTAAGCAATCGGCGTCGCCCATGGACACCTTGGCCTTTTGGGGATTAGGAATTTGAGGATCGTTGGGGATTCAGGGATTGGGGAGATTGGGGAATGGGAGAGTAATTGGGCCTCCGGTTACCCCACTCACACGATGAAACACAACGCAAGCGTTGCTACACGTCGGTTTTCTGTGGGGCCGTGGTATCACTCCGGTCGAACCCAAATGTTTTCTAAATACTGAAAATCCTAATACTCATACATCTGACACGAAAATCGACATTCAGTATTTGTAAAACCCCGTTAATAAATATGATGACCCAGCCTATTACTAAGCTAAGGGCTCATTTTCAGACTAGTCTTGTTAACGTATCGAAACATTTTAAAATCTTTAAATCATAGGATTCATCATATTTAATAATAACTCAATAATTTAGTTTCAATAAAACATACATGAAATTAGTAACGATATAAAACCAATAACATAACATAATATCACGCTTCATATACCCGAAGGGGTAGGGTGCACATTACGGCACTTAATGCCACTGTACCATGTAACACCCACTTTTCACCATTTTATGAGTCCCATGTAATAGGGGGTGAGTCTATTACCATATACTGGACACAATTCCAGACTCCATGCTACTACTCAGATTTTTTAAAAATCCCAGTAATACTTTGTCCGACCCGGTATCGAATCCGAGACCTCTTGCCCGGCAGTCGCACTTGCGACCACACAGCAAACGAGACAGTCGTTATTGATTCTAGTTTAACATAGATATTCATTAATATCATGTGACATTCCACTGCTATAATATAAGATTCTTTATAACGCAGGCATGCGAAGCAGAGTATAAAAGTAATAAAAGTATTTTTATCTGTGCTAATTGTTTAGAATTACTTGATTGAAAATTACATATTTAAAACTATAAAATATAATTAAATTAATTTCTCCAATAGAGAAAAGAATTTACTAACATCAGAGGTTTTCATATAAAATAATGTATGCAATAAAATAAAGTACTAATAAAACTCAACAAAAGAAACTTTTTTTGTAATTACGGAATAATTTATGAAAGACATACCGAAATTAATAAGTTCAAAACTGACTCCATTACTTACATTACTCCAAACAAACAGTATTAACTCAAACAAAAGAATGGCTGATCAAGAAAGATCATGAAACTGAAAGCGGATACCTTCAGAAATTCGATGAAAGCCTGAATTCATCGACTTAATGAACAAACTGAAAATTACTGAATAAACACAATGTTTGGTTAAAACATTTTAGGGAAGTTAATGAGGTGAAATTCTAAATTAATTTTATTGAAGCTTCAAAAATTTTCAGTGCACAAAAGAAATTAATGATGGGATGATGTTAGAAGTTACAATAAATCCAGTTTTATATTTTTTTCATACAAAACTAATACAAAAAATAGTCTTTACACATTAGAAAATAAGGTATTTAATATATGTAGGTGGGCGAGACATGATACCAGTGTTCTCTTTTTTTTCGTTTGAAGTGCGTTACTGGCTTTTTGGGATTAGGAATTTAAGGATTGTTGGGGATTCAGGGATTGGGAAAAGGGGGCAGGGGTAATTAGGCCTCCGGTAAGGTTACTGTGAGTGAGGTCACTCACACGACAAAACACAGCGCAAGCGTCGTTTCACGTCGGTCTTCTGTGAGGCCGTGGTGTCACTCCGGTCGAGCCCACCCATTCGTGCCGAAGCATGGCTCTCCTACACTTGATATAGTAATCAATAGACAAGTTAATGACAGATTAAGAATTATCGATACAGTATTTATCCTCGTGATTAAGTTAGATAAATAAGGATATAATGCAATTGATGAGGTGGCCGTTCATCGTTTTGTTATTATTGGAAAGTAATTTCGCATTGTCTGGATAAAACGAAATACAAAATATTAACGTAGTTTTTTTTTTCAAGCTATTCAAAAGAGGTTTTTTTAGGGGGGGGGGGATCATTCAATTCAATCATCCAACTTTTCCCGCCTTGAGTGGGGTAAGAGAAAGTGTCAGACTCTTACTAACTAAAAAACACCCTGTTCCCCCTAACCTTTGAATCGGAGCCCCGGTAACCCATTAAGTCCTCTGCGAGTCCACACCGAGTATTTGCCCTACTGGGCCCCATCTGTGATGGTCTGATGGCACTTAGAGGTACACCGTACGGTCAGGTCTGGTTCTACCCGTGCTCGCCGTCTGCAGGCGTGTACCGTGCTTACGATGGCCGGAGATCATCACGCAATCTCTGACGCCCGGAGTGTCTCTCGCGATGGCACACAATGGAGATATTGGTCTTAATGCAAAATTAAAATTGGGCAGAACAAATGTAATTCAATTTTATTTGAACAAAATAAATATACAACTTTCAATCAAAATAAATTACTATTTTCAACAACCACAAAATAAATACCAAAGATGAGGTATTTTGCAAACCAATTAAAATAAAAGTTAGGGTAGGTTCTAGTAATTTATTTCCGACATTTCGGCCGGAGTGCACCTGTGGTCGGAATAAGGATCTCATGGTGATTTTACCTTGAAACTGAAGATTTATTACTCTACCATCGTGGTTAATTTTCCTTAGAAGATGGGTATGCAGTATCTTTCTGACACACATCACTCGTATATGTTTCTTTGAAACTTATTTATTTTTCACTCTTTAAAAGGAAGAGTATTGTTTTTAACTGTAACTATTTTTTCTGTATCGTGGATGAAACATGTCCTGAATCACACAAAAAATAGTGTTCCGTACCGAAATAGAACCAGTTAAGCGTTAAAAAGCAGCCAGTTGCTCAACCACTATGTCAACCCTATTGTAAGTTATGCTGTTTTTAGCATAATTATCCCAGATTCGTCATTCCTCATACCTAGTGTTAGACAATTACTTTCATAAATTAACATTAGACCACCCGTTTATTTCAAAGCATCGGTTCACCAATAATCAAAATTAGCTGGATAATGCCATGAATTGCTATGTTATTCAATGTAAACAAATAGAAGCCTAGGATTCATGATTCACAAACTCTAATAACTTATTGTGATATGTATGATGTTGTAGAGGACGTGCAACACATTTTGTATGAGTGTCGACGTATTGAGTCTCAGAAGTATCAAGTCTTTAGTTTTAAGAGCTTTAATTTGGTGTTTATCACACTGTTTTAGCATCACTATTGTCATTTGAGGCTAGAAAATTGTATCATTTAATTATTTTATGTTTAATCTTAACAGCTAGTTAAACCTATAAACCTTTAAACTGCTTTATTTAATAAGTATGTACTGAATTTTGTATTCGATAATAGGGCTGACGTTTTACTCTTAGGAAAACAGCCCTTCTTATAAAGTAAAGATAAAAAAATAAATAGTAGCCTGCACTATCTACAAAATGAGCTATACAAAACCAGTTTGTCATGGTCTTTTTTTACATCATGTCGATGGCAAGAAAATCACGCAGCTCACCTGATGGTAAGTGATTACCGTGGCCTATAAACGCTTGCAACACATGGACCATTGGAATTGCATTACATTCACCTTGCCGACCCATTATAAACCTGTTTACTCCTTTCTTGAAGAACCCCATATTGTAGCCCACCGGAAAAACCTTGGCAGGGAGTTCATTCCACAATCAGAGGGTCCGTGGGAGGAAATTCCTCTGAAACCGAACTGTACGGGACCATTTGGGCTCCAATATGAGAGCGTGAACTATGTCGACGGCGAGCGGTGCGATGATAGAAAGTGGCCGTGGGCATCATATCGAACAACTCCGCAGAACACAACCCATTATACAAGCGGTACAATACGCACAAGGAGGCAAAATCTCTCCTTATACTTATGGGCTCGATACCGCTCGTAAGTAAAGGATCGTTCACAAGTCTTACAGCTCTCCTTTGGAACGCGTCAATCGTTGGTCTCCTTGTATGTAGTCTCTCTGCACTTTTGGAGGTCAGTTTACGCTGGTTCTGCTTAGCTTGATGTGCAAAATGCATACTAAAAGCATAACCACAAGGCTTATAATTTGAAAGCAAAGCCTGGTCTGTGTAGTTGAAAATAATTTGCTAAAAGGGATATTATCTCACTGCATCACCATTTGCTTTCAGTTTACAAATGGTGTAGTATTTAGCTATTTTGCTAAAATGATGAATAGACATTTTCTATGAATAAGTTGCCCTGTCTAAACTATTGTACGATTAATGCAACTATCCATAGAACATTGTTCAAAGTCTTCTCATCACTTAGGCATAGAGGGTGCTCCGAAAGTTGTGGAAAATCTATTTATCAGTCAATTTTATTAAACGTTGCCCCACACTGAGATTTACACATAATGACACCCAGATTCATAACAATTTGTGGGTCATACAAAGAGTTGGTCCATGTAAAAATCGAAGCCAGGACGCGTTGTGCGGCAGCCGGTCCAGCCACCGCGCCAATCGTGCAATCAAAAGGTGCTTAGCTATTACGGAAAAAGACTACGAAGCTTGAAATTCTTACCTCATTAAAGCTAAGGCTAAGGAGCACGTATGACTTGTACCAGCACTATCATGAGTATTTCTAACATAACATCGCTCCTTTTACCCCCAAAGGGGTAGGCAGATATGCACATTACGGCACTTAATGCCACTGTACAATGAAACACCTACTTTTCACTATTTATGTCATAAGTTCTATGTAATAGGGGGTGAGCCTATTGCCATATACCGAGCACAATTACCGACCCCGTGCTAATACTGAGATTTTTTTACAAACCCTATAATACTTTGCCTGACCTGGGAATCGAACCCGAGACCTCTAGACCCTAGTCGCACTTGCGACCACTCTATTTTTACTCTAGCCTTTAAATACGTTATTTCTTTATAAATAAACTTGGCCAGTTTTCTACCCCCATACCCCAAGAAAAACTTATGAAATCGTTTACCTCCGTTGTTGCATAGGGAGGTACTTCACAGTATAATAATATCTATCTTGTGGGCCTTGCGACGCAACAAGTCTAGTGATATTATTTATCTTCTAGAGTACAATTTTTCAAACTTTAGCCCCAGGGATTTTGTTGCGGAGAACCTAACGGGTAACCGGGGCTGCGGCTCGAAGTGCAGGAGAAGCAACGGGGTGGTTTTTATTCAGTAAGAATCTGATACTCCCTCCCGCCTCACCCAGGCGGGAGCAGTCATTCGATGATTTTCCCCCCTTAAAAAAAAAGCCCCACGGATTTTTTAAGATGTGAGAATTTCATTGGGTGAAGATGATCGGTTTTAGTGGAATATGGGACAAAGGAGAAGGGAAATCATCTCTTGGTAAGTGATCGTCATCTGTGGTCATCTGCAATACTAGAAGAGGTACAACTGAGGTATATTGCCGGCTTCTAGCCTCAGAAGAAATGAAAACGTATAAAAATAACAGATTTTTTTAAAAACATATTTTACAATAAATATAATTGAGACATTTTTTATTAACGCAATATGCTGAGAAAAGCTCTACTGTTTTCGAGCCACAATGGGACTCTTCCTCATGAGCAGCGTGCACCGATGTGGTGACATGGCGCAGCCTACCTCTGCGACTCGAAACTGGTAGAGCTTTTCTCAATATATTTATGTGAGTGAACCGTTATTTCTGCCTGCCTGGCTGCCTCGTTGGCCGAGTGGTCGCAAGTGCGACAGTCGGGTAAGGCATCTCGGGTTCGATTCTCGAGTCGGGCAAAGTATTACTGGGTTTTTTATAAAAATTCTCACTAGTAGCACTGAGTCTGGAATTGTGCCCGGTATATGGCCACAGGCTCACCCCTATTACATGGTACTCAAAACGCATACAGAAAAATTCATTTAAATCGGTCAAACGGTTTAGAAGGAGTTCAATGATATACACACGAATAGCAGAATTATACATATAAAGATAGTAATCTTCACTTCAAGCTCAGAGCTCATAAATGGTTAGTAATGTTATATTTTATTATACAAGTAGTGTTAGTAAAACTTAACATACATACATTTCAATTATTTCATACGTTTCATACGTTAACACGTAGTTAATAAAGTTACAAGCACACGTGCCAGTAAATCTAAAACATATTCTGAGAAACGTTAGATTTGCGACTAATCGTATCAAATGTTCCAGTGACGCACGTTAGGCGCGGCGTAAACACAGACACTTTTGTGTCTTGTGTCGGATACCAACTGTAAATGAATAATACATGTGATTTGTATATGAATATTTTCCTATACTATATACTGGCTGTCAGTGGACAGTACCGGGTAAACATTACCCTGTTAACAAAGGAATTTTCCTTTATGCAGATAAAGGCATAGAGTAACGAGTGGAGTTTCTTGCTCGTTCTTCTCCATTCGATTCTACGCTTTGGAATGAGCACCTAGCTTCACCTAATTTCACTGACGGACTGACTGACGGACTGTTGTTTATTTTGTATTTGTTGACGTTTCAAAAGTACCAAACTATGGTTTAATTGAAATAAATGCTTTGACTTTGAAGATGCATGGTAGATGACTTTTAAGTCACGGAAATCAGGATGCTGTTGCTCGTCTCTTACTAACTTTGTGGCTTGTTGCAGTTCTAGGACATCTATGTATACGGAGCCACGGAAGACTTAACGGGTTGCTGGGACTCCGGCTCGAAGTGCAGGAGTAGGAAAGGGGTGGTTTTTAGTCAGTAAGAGTCTGACACTCCCTCTCGCCTCGAGAAGTCATTGGATGATTTTCGCCCCTCAAAAAAAAAGGACGTCTGTGTATCATTTCATACTATTTTCTTGTCTATGTGCATATCTATACGTTTATATAACCGGTATTCAATTCCAGTTCTTTCTGCGCTTATGTAAACTTTTTGTGTCCAATTGCTTTTTCTTGACAGCGAAAAGTATCGACGTTTGTGTCTCACCTTATTTACAATAACTTGACTATGAAATAACTTTATACATAATATCTAATATTTGACTGAACTTCACAGAACTTGTAAGTGAGGTTAAGTAACTAGATATGAAAATTTGATGTTCATTACTTAATATTCTGTCGATTAATGTTGACTTCAAAGTCAGCGTTACCAACTTAGAACTAAAGGTGACTTGTGAAACTCCAATTGTAAAAAAATTACTTAACACTTTGTTATAAGGGTATGGTATGTCTACATTATTCTCACATGTGAGTACAATATTGGAATATGTATTAGAGCAATGTAAAACAGACTTTTTTTTTAAAGAGTAACGAATGGAGTTTCTTGCTCGTTCTTTTCTTCTCCACTCGAATTGACATTTTGGAACGAACGCCTAGCTTCACTGACGGACAGACTGACAGACTATTATTTATTTCATATTTGTTGACGTTTCAAAAGTACCAAATTATGGTTTAATTGAAATAAATGCTTTTGAGTTTGAGTTTAAGTTTGAGTTTATGGTGTATTATTGCAAAAGTCATCTTATGCTGAAGAGGCCTATAGTCCAGTAGAAGACGGTCAATGGCTGTTTAGATACAATACAATTTTAGTGGGAGGTACTTTAAGAGAGACGGTCTCGGCATTTCTTCTCAGAGTAGTCGGTTAGGAAATGTCGTCCTCATCGTTCGATAAAGTTACCGTGTAAAAGTGCTGCCTTGTAACTAATTTGCAGAAATAAATTCACTCGTGACTGCCTCATTGGCTGCGGGGTTTCGGGTTGGATTCCTGGCTCGGGCAAAGTATTACTGGGTTTCACAGGTTATTGCACTAACTATGTTCTGTCTCTGTACCACTCTACTGTAGACTGGCAGAAAATGCCTAAGGCATTAAGTCCTCCTTGTGTGCTAAATGTGCAAAAAGTAATAATATATATAAAGTAAATATACCAGTTTAAATACTACTACTCATTAGTAGATCTAAAGTTCTGGCCCAATACAGTCAAATCAAACCATTCCCCCCTTTCCCCAATCTCCCCAATCCCTGATCTCCAATAATCCACAAATTCCTAATCCTCAATAGGCTGATAACGAACTTGTAACGCCTTTGGTGTCCATGGGCGACACCGATTGCTTACCATCAGGTGATCCGTTGGCTCGCTTACTGGTTTATCCCATAAAAACAAAATGTCTTCGACATTTGGGAGTTACGTATGCTAGTTGTGAGGCAGTATGTTATCTAATACCCATTCTTCAAGCACCTCCCCTCCTTTAACTACAGTTAGTAAGTCTCATGAATATCCCATACTCATAAACTGTGCTTCTCAGTTACGACTCCAAGTTTTGAAGTCACATATTACTTACAGCCACCTTAGACGGTTCACACTTGTGGGATTCATAATTATAACTTTACCAGAGGCTTCGTCCGAACCTTTAAGATAAAAAGAAGCCTGTGTACCTATATGGAATATCGATTATAATCTATTACTAAGAAATTATCGAAATCGTCGAGTACCGTATTTATAGACACAATTAAAGAACAATAGGTTGCGGTCACCGGTGACCGCTTGGTGTTTGACAGTTTAATATTGTTTCGCCTTAGGTATTATTTCCTACGCGTCAGATAAGTTAATAAAACCCTTAGGGCCGATTTTTCAATCATCAAATAATTCTTAACTGTACAATAAAATTTAATATTCATTTATTTATTTGTTAAACTTTATTGCAAATACAGTTAAATTGGCGGACTTATGCCGGAATACTGAAACGCTACTCAATTTTAAGTCGTGCTTAAGTATAGTTCTATCTCTACAATGTTTTTGTAAAATGACAGAGATGGCACGATATTTGAGCACCACTTAAAATTGAGTAACGTTTCAGTATTCCGGCATTAATGCCGTTATTTTCTGACAGTCGACAATTGGGTGGTGCAGAATGTTAAAGAAATCATAGTTAGTCCTCAGTTAAAAGAAAAATTAGCCCTTAATGTGATATTTTTATGACGACGTAACGTATTTGTAACTTTAATTCAAAAAAGAAAAGAATTGAAGAGTTATTCATTTTTTGGATCAATTAGTAAACCAAAAATAGGCGATGTATTCGCTTACTTTCTATAAAACGATGTAAGAAATTAACCTACTCAATTGCTTATTTAAACATTTAAGCTTTACCATAATTAGTATAAAAGTAAATAAAGCCTACAAAGCAAAAACATAATTACATAAACCCTCAAAGGGAAAACAAATACCTACCATTTACAAAGTATCTATAATTTTTTTACATAAAATCAGCAATTTCATAATTGATTGCTTACTGAGAATAAATTGCTAAATAAACACTTCATTAATCCCAAAACGCTTTGATAAATAAATCTTAGATTAATCCATGTACAAAATCTGTGCCTACTAATATAGCAAGTAAATACATTTGTTTGTTTGTAACGGTCAAATTCTAAAACTCCAAATGTTTTTCTTATAGATTAAACCGGTAAATAAGCAGACGGATCACCTGATGGTAAACAATCGGCGCCGCCCGTGGACACCTGAAACGCCAGACGTGTTACAAATACGTTAACCGCCCTTTTAGGATTGAATTTTTCAAAATACAGGGATTGGGGTAATTGGGCCTCCAGTAATCTTACTCACACGACGAAACACAATGCAGGCGTTGCTTTTCTGTGAAGCCGTTGGTGTCACTCCGGTCGAGCCGGTCCATTCGTGCCGAAGCATGGCTCTCCCACACTTAAATAAATACATCTATTTCGAAAAGTCTACCAAATTATTAGTAATGAGAATATTATGTTCTTTTTTATAAAAAGCAGTCTATGTGAACAACAGGAGGCAATCGTACATTAGATTTTTGAGGGGGCAAATCTCTCGTCTTGGGTAAGGCGAGAGGGAGTGTCAGACTCTTACTGACGTTCCTACTCCTACTTCTAGCCGGGGCCCTGTTATTCCGTTAGATTTGACATTCAGCTGCTAAGTCTACTTGAATGTATCATACTGAGTCCAGTGTTAGGCACTAGTTAGATAGGGTTAGCCCTATAACTGATTAGGAAAAGACCAGGAGAATTTTTAAAGTTAGTAACCAATGATATCATATAACAACGTTATCATTTTAATATCTGGGAACTCCCTAGAAACAGCATGAGGAACTAAACAATATATACATTAATCGCTTAATAATATTAATCCAGAAGCCATATAGTTATTTACTTGATAAATAATACTGATAAGTATATTTTTCATTGAGACTTTCATATTGTTACTCATAACATAACTTCAGGCCTTTTAGCCCCGAAGGAGTAAGCTATGTTATATCATGAGGTGCACATTACGGAACTTAATACCTACATATGTACAATGTAACATCTAGTTTTCCTTATTTATGTTATGAGTATGAATATTGTGATTTTTTGCCTATATTGCCATATACCGAACACAATTCCAAACTCCGTGCTACTACTGAGATTTTTTTATAAAACCCGTAATAGTTGGCCCGACACGAGAATCGAACCCGATACCTTTTTTCCGGCTGTCGCACTGGCGCCCACTCGGCCAATGAGGCAGTCAGTTACATGTTACAATAGTACAATAGGTAACTGTTATTAATTTTTAAGACTGACATTGCTATTACGGCTTATTTTTTTTTTAAAACAGGGATCGAGTAAATGCGAATAAATATATTCTAACAATGCGTATGATTAAATCAATAGACACTATATTAGGTAGTAAAAGAGAGAATTTGGTCTTCCGTAAGTTTTCATCAAATGCCCGTTATTGCTGCTGGACTATAAACCTTCTGTACATAAGAGATGCCATGAAGCCGACACTGGGGAAACGAATTAAAGATCACAATTTAAAAAGTCAAATATTTAAGTAGTGACATTTTTTTTTATTGTTTCTGACTCCGAATCGATAGCCGAGTTACCTCCTAGAAAATGACGCGGCTTTTAAACAACACCTTGTAATTTAATCTGTGGTCACCATGACTAGTTATTTTCGAAAGAAATACAGTATAATACCTTTTATCATCAAAGCTACAATTTTTTTCCTTCACAGTAACTTTTACTATAAATAAAAACAAACAATATTAATTGAGCCGAAATAATCCATTTCTGCAGAATCTGGTTTTTGATACCCCAAACAATTTTCGTAATTAATAATTGTTATCTGAGTTCGGTTGAGTGAACATTTCGTGGAAGCAAATAATTATTGTTATTACTTATTTACGCAACGTTCGTTATTTCTGCACCTTTTTATTTTTCTGTGTGTGTGCTATGTTATGGGATAAGGAAACCTTTTTGTTTATACGTATCTTGTATCCGTAAATCTGATAAAAAGGACGATCAAAATCGTATCACTTTGTGAATATTATCCAATTGACTCGACCTCTCTTCCATGTGCTTTGTCTAAGTGTAACCGCGGTAGGAACCAATACTTCGAATTATTTGTACAATATCAAAGAAACAAAACTGTACTTTAAATTGGATAGAACATAATTTTCTGTGGAAACCCAAGTTACTAAGGGAAATGCAGTTGCTATTCCGATATCTCCTGAGAAATTTGTCTCCAAACGAATTCTAGGAGATTCGCTAACACTCTAAAATATACTTTCAGCCTATCAAATAAAGTTCAATATCCCAAAACACTTAAAGCTCAAAACCATCTCTGAAACACCATTTATTCTGAATTCAACTCTATGTAACTAGATACAGAATCAACATTCATTTGAATTGGAAACATGCAAATGGTATCTACATCAAATACAACGTTTACCTCTGAAGCAATTGAGTTTCAATGTTGATATTAGATACACAAACGAATGGACAACGCTACTGGCTATGCATAGAAGACTGTTAAATACATATCTATTTGATACTAAAGATTTTGTAACTGGAATTACATAACACCGTCTTTAATTCCCGAGGGGATCAGCAAAACTAACGTCACTTATACAGCGAAATACTACTCAAGCGATGTTTTTTTAACGGATATGGTGGATCATCTGATGGTAAGCAATCGGCGCCGCTCTTGGAACTTAACACCAGAGGAGTGGTACGTGCGTTACCGGCTTTTTGTGGGTGAAGGGTTCGAGGATTGGGGTGAAGGGAAAGGAGGATTGGGCCTTCGGTAACCTCAATCACACAGTGAAACACTATGCAAGAGGTGTTTCGAGTGTGAGAGAGCCACGGCCTCACAGAAAACCGACGTGAAATAACGCTTTCGTTGTGTTTCATCGCGTGAGTGGTTACCGGAGACCTAATTACCCACCTTCCCAATCTGCCCGATCCCTGTATCCCTAACAATCCTCAAATTCCTAATCCACAAAAGGCCGGTAATGCACTTATTATGTCACAGGTGTTTAAGGTGTCCATGGGCGGTGCCGAGTGCTTACCATCAGGTTATCCGTCTGCTTATTTACCGGCTTATCTTATAAAAATGTCGGTTTTCTGTAAAACCGTGATATCTATAGCATGGCTCTCCTATGTGTAGGGTAGATTAGGAAAAAACAAAAGAAAATCTCAATATACATTTTCCGACAGTGCTGGAAAATTTTAACAAAAAGAACTTGTTATATAGCAACACAGTATAGCACTAAATACCGAATTCACACATATCATAACATAACATCACGCCTTTTATCCCCGAAGCGTGCAGAGGTGCATATTATGCTATTGTACAATGTAACACCCACTTTTCACTATTTATGTTATGAGTCCCATGTAATAGGGGGTGAGCCTATTGCCATACACCGGGCACAATTCCAGACTCCGTGCTATTACTGAGAATTTTTAAAAACCCAATAATATTTTGTCCGACCCTGGAATCGAACCCGAGACCCCTTGCCCGGCAGTCGCCCTTGCGACCACTCGGCCAACGAGGCTGCCGAGGCGAATTTACTAAAACTAAAAATACAGTAAAAGATACACACAGACATTTTATCAATCGCCAGCATTTATATATGACCCATAGTAGCCTCGCCACTAACAAACACTTCAACTAATCAACGACCAGATTTACTAATATCGACCTAAAATAGTTAGTATTTGGGCACACGCCTATCACGCTAGATAAGATACAGCAGTGACTCAATTAATATAATAAGTAAATTAATATATCCTGAGATAACAGTTTCATATAAAAATATGATAGCACTCAAGTGTTTAGTTTTAGTTCACCCTTTGCATGTCCGTCGTGATTTGAAACGCAATTCCCCAATTGGTTTCGAAATATCTACAATTAGGTTTTGCCTTCTAACAAAAAAAACTAGGAGCCAAATAGCCCGATAAGTAAGGAGGAAAATATGGGGGGTACCAGTGCCTTTAGCCAAATGCCACTTTAGCGCTTGTCTACAGTTAGAGTAGAAAACTAAATGTATGGGGATGACACTGACAAGTGTCAAAATTTACGTCAATTCCATATAATTTGGCATTTGGCTACAGCTGCTGGAAAGATTTCTGGGAGTTTTATAAATCAGCAGATTTGTAGATTTTGATAGCGGCCAGAGAGATATTGTAAAATTACTGTTTTTGGCCGACATTTTTCCAAGATGGCGGCGTGAACGGCCTACGCACAAAGGTACAAAATGAAAATCGAAAAGAGCATGTGGCGGGCGACACATGTCAAATGACAGTTCACGCACATAGACTATCAATTATAAAACAAATCAACGGATGATGTCACAAAATCCTACATCGCACATGTGAAGTTTACATGCGAATTAACACGGATAGAAAATCCCAACTGGTCGGAGGATCCTTCTTTTTTATTTAAGGAACTTTATTCTCTGGTCCCTAAAAGCACATCAAAATCTACAAAGTTGCCGATTTTTAAAACTCCTGGAAAACATTCCAGGTAGAACTATCAAATTACTGAAGAAAAGAACGTTGGAAATTTTTTCTCAGTTTACAGTTGTTATAAATCAAATATCTTTTTACGACCATTGTAAGGTGAACCCACTAATCCTTACTAATATTATAAATCGGAAAGTGAGTTTGTTTGTTTGTTCCGCTTTCACGCCGTAACCACTAAACCGATTGCTTTGAAACTTTGCAGACGTAAAGTTAAAAGTCCAGATTAAATAATAGGGTACTTTTTATCCCGGAAAAAATTGATATTCCCGAGGAAAAACAAAAGAATTGGTATAGATGGCGCTGTGTGTATTGTCACATAGGCTAATTTTTATCCTTTTGTGACGCGAGCGGAGCTGCGGGTAAAAACTAGTATATTATAAATGCGAATGTTACGTCAAAACGGTTATTACTACAGGAGGAAATTTTGGAACAGGGATAGACATAGGCATTTTTATTACATGGGAACACGGGCCAAGCCGATGACAGAGGCTAGTTTTCAATAATAGGTAGCATATATGTAATCAGGAATTTTGTCCACTTGTAACATAATCGTTGAAAATACAAATGGAGCCCAATAGGACTGATGCCCATATAGAGGTAACGGGTTGCCGGGGCTCCGGCTCGAAGTGCAGGAGTAGGAACGGGGTGGTTTTTAGTCAGTAAGAGCCTGACGCTCCCTCTCGCCTCACCCGGGCGGGAGACGTCATTCGATGTCTTACCCGTATAAAAAAAATATTTGAAAAAACTCTCGATACTCTGGGTTTGTACTCAGTATTTGGAAATTTGTACCTTTTGATGTATCCAAACTTTTGTATGAATTCACTTCCTTATTTACATATGTAGGTAAGTTCACAGTATACACAAACATCAGCCTACCCCCTCAGGGGAACATAATAATGATGTTGTTTGTTGTATTACTAAAGTTTTCATATTGAATCGTATTATTATTTATTACTAAACTCCAAAACAATTTGACACAGATATCAGCAAAACTTTCCGAACACTAGCGCCATCTATTGAGCCGAACATTAATCAAAAGTTTCAAACTAACTAACCCATAAACTTTAAGCAGTATATCATTTTAAAATGTAAGCTTCTGCTCGTGGCTTCGTCTGCCCTAGTTTTTGGCAGTCCATGTAAAAAATCATAACTACTACAACTATTAATAAATCATAATTATTACGCTACGATGGGGTTAAATAATATTACGTCCTTTAGTGATTTTGTTTAAACATCTAATAATAAATCCAGACTTCAAGACCCTTTTTTCGGTGTTAGACCCCTTTTTCGGCAGTAGACCCCTTTTTCGACAGTAGACCCCTTTTTCGATGATAGACCCCTTTTTGGTAATAGACCCCTTTTCGGTAATAAACCCTTTTTTTGGTGATAGATCTCTATTTCGGCAATGCAGCCATTCAATTAAAAAGATAGACATCATTAAATCCCCTTATTATAACCCTTTCGTAATAAACCAATCCAAAGATAAAAACTATAAGGTATAAATCAAAACAGTATTATAATAAAACCAATAAATCAAGTTACCGGTATCTAATATGCCTGATATTTCGGAATAACTCGATCTTATTGGGTATTTCATGATTGTCATATAAATCCGATAGCTTCCAGCAATGTTCTTGAAAGTTAATATGCTAATACGATTGCTTATGGTTGCCAAAACATGTATTTGAAACGAAGATAATATGAGAATATTTTAATTTGTTTAAGTCAATTATTGCACATTGTATAAAAGAAGCCAAATTTGTTGAAAGAAGGGAAAAGAAGCTCCTAGCTACTATAGACTTACACCCAGACATTGACACGAAGGACATCTGTTATTAAATTATTATGTTTTCGGCTTACTCACGTAATTATTTGACGAGGAACTCGACTAGTTTCAAGCCATGCTAGTTAGCCAGTAGCAGCGCGACAGTCGCCGCGTCGCGGGTCGCGAAATGCTGCTCATGAATATGAGCCTCTAGCATGGCTTGAAACTAGTCGAGTTTCTCGTCAAACAGTTACGTGAGTAAGCCGAAAACATAATAATTTATTTAGTATGTCTCACGAAAGGTACAATACAGACATCTGTTATTTTTGTGGTTACCCATTACAAACGCACACTTATACATATAAGTCACTGACATTTGGTGCTTCAATAATTGTTTCTAACACATATATTATGTCATTAACACATTGTAACCTATTTGCAGAAAATTAATATAATTTCAATAGGAAGCCCTTCAAGACATGTCCTATGAAGACACAGAGAAGTTATTATTAGTTCGTAAATAATACTTATAATAAGCTCTTAATCTCTTATTTATATACTACATACATACTTTTATATACTTAATAAACATAGAATTTAAGTATAACTTTATATCAATATTCCTAAATATAACTACTTAAATATTGTTATTATTTACCTTAACTTATTAGCATTTAAGTACTTATGATTATATAACAATGTTTACTACTTTTACCTAACCTCGCCTGAAACACAGGATGTCCTAGTTCAGGCACCTTATATTGTGAACCTTATATAATAATAATATCCGATTTATAATAATAATAATAATAATCTTTATTGTCGCAAAGGTTATACAGTTCTTTGGGTGACTTATATCTAGACACAGGCTTAAAATGTAATGTGCTATAGGTACTGATGCTGTCTCCCAAACTAAGCGAAAGCTTGTATTTTGGGTGGCAGTGTTCAGTCATTTAATGAGGTTCAACGATTACTGCTGGAGATTCAAGAGAAAAAAATAAATAAAAAATAATTAAAAGATATTAATGCCTATACATGTACATATTACTAATGTGGACCGTGAATTGTTGAGTGAGCATGAGTATAAGTGAGTGTGTGTAGTGTGGGCGTAAGTGTGTAGGTGTGTGGGATTTTGTGTTTGTGTTGTATGAGAGTGTGGTGTTATGTAGGTAATGGTAACGTGTGTTTGTATGTGAGGGTTACTCTATGCGATGTATGTCAGTAATTCTTCCGTTTTTTTGTAGTCTTTATTTTGGAGCCAGTTAGTCAGGCTGGTTTTAAGTTTGTGTCTGCTTATATATATATATATATAGCTTTAAGCAAAACTGTATATTTCTAGACTATTACGTTTGAAAATAATTTTTATTCATTAATTTATTACTAGCTTTTACCCGCGGCTTCGCTCGCGTCACAAAAAGATAAAAAGTAGCCTGTGACATAATATACCAATACACACAGCGTCATCTATACCAATACTTTTGTTTTCCCTTGGGAATATCAATTTTTTCCGGGATAAAAAGTACCCTATGATTTAATCTGGAATTCTAACTTTACGTCTGCAAAAATTCAAAGTAATCGATTTAGTAGTTACGGCGTCAAAGCGGAACAAACAAACAAACAAACAAACTCACTTTCCGATTTATTATATTAGTAAGGATTTCATTTCATTATGTCCGCCTTTTTTTGAACGTCCTTAAACGGAGTTGTGTATTTGGCACAGTTAAAAAGTTTACAAGTAATATGTGATATTTATGTATGTAACATGGTGTTATAAAAATATTAACAGGGTATCCTATGAGTGCCTAAACGGACGATAACAGAGTTGAGAAATTAGGAGAAGGGTATTATTTAAAACAAAACATTTGAATTGCGGTCTTTGACTAAAATTCTCTCATTTTTGACCCATCGCTACTAAACATTGACAAAAAAACACCTATTTACAAACGAAATACCACTCTATACCAGCCACATTTATCACGCAAACTCATTTCCTATTTGAAAAACATCTAAGATACAATCTTGCAACAAATTTTAAACACGAAATTCTCGTGTAAACGCAAAACTCTGAAGAAAAGGACCCATTTCGCTTAAGTGTGTTTAAGCGCATTAAACGACAAGGGGAACATTACCTACACATTGCGGAAATATTGTGTAGGTGACATATAATGCTGAGATAGGTACCTAGATAATAAAATGGTAAACCCCCATTTTATATAAAAAGGCCTATTATTCAATACTGGACAGTCACGTCTGCCTCGTTGGCCGAGTAGTCGCAAGTGCGACTGACGGGCAAGGGGTCTCGGGTTCGATTCGGGCCGGGAAAAGTATTACAGGGTAGGGTTTTAAAACATAATGTGCAATTCTGCCTACCTCTTCGGGGATAAAAGGCGTGATGTTCTATTATGTTATTAATGTTATAGAGTTCTGATATATAACTGCCAATAGCAAGCACAAGTTTAATTTCTAGACCGACCAAAATAAGTAATTAAAAATTACATTGATATTCCGATTAACGAATTCGTATCGAAATTATATATTTTTTTATTTTATGGTATAAGCCCGTAAACGAGCAAACCATTACCATCAGGTAAGAAGTCGTCGTCGCTCACGGACACCTGGAACACCAGAGGCGTTGCAAATGTGTTACTGGCCTTTTGGAATTTGAGGATTGTTGGGGATTTAATTGGGCCTCCGAAAATCTCACTCACACGACAAAACACAACATAGGCGTTGTTTCACGTCGGTTTACTGTGAGGCCGTGGTATCACTCCGGTCGAGTCGGCCCACTCGTGCCGAAGCATGGCTCTCCTACATTTAAATGTCGATATCCATATCCGAAATAATATCACTTTGTTGGCGTGTCGCAAGTGACCAAGAGAGGATTATTGTAGGTAAAAAGGTTTATCGTTTTTCTGATATTATTAAATCTTTTGACGTTCTTTAAATACGCATACGGTACAGACATTAAAAAAACGAATGACAACCCTATTTATGTACTCATAACATACCTCCAAACTTATCCCTAATCCTACATGACAGGCAAGTGATTGGGAGAAAGGGTTGTACTCACTGTCCCGTTTATTTACCTTATCTATGATGTTATCCGGGTTGCCATGGCAACGGACTGTGATACCTTCTAATGTTATTCTATTGAATTATGTTTGATTTCCCATTTTTGTACGTTATTGTACGGTACTGTTTGAGTTATGATGAAAATTGTTGTTACCTAGTATTTTTTTTTAAATAAGGTATTTTGTACTTCGACTGTGTGTGTTTACTACTAATTCGTACTATAATAATAGGCAAGCCTATTATATTCCGGTGTTTTCATGGTTGTATCTACTGTAGAACCTGGCATACAGGAGTTGCAGCGGTTTTGGGAGGCTGTGGCGGGCTTGTACCAAAAAAAATCTTATTATATTAAAAAAAACGTTTTCCCACACTGGGGTTGTGTCCTGTGTCGTGAATGCGTTTACAAATATACAAGTCGACATACACATGACACCCAGACCCGGAACAACAATCTGAGGATCACACAAAGAGTTGTTCCGGGCCAGAATCGAACCCGCGACACATTGCGCAGCAGACAGTTGCATTGCCACCGCGCCAACCGTGCAGTCAAAATGTGTATCAATAACACCATGCCACTTAATTCTTAAATTCTCGAGATTGAATCGATTGAAACTAAACAGTGTCAATAATGCATGTATATCATTCATTCGATTTAAGAATTGCAGCGAATCGCCTAAACACTGCATTACCTCGTGCAGTCCAAAAAATTGATAAAATATCATTCCGCCGCCAATAATCAAGCAATCGCATAAAAGAATTTTAAACTGAAATTTTAAATTTTAAACCCAGAAGAAACTTGCAAGAAGATTTATATCACTTCTCTCGAATCGTCCCAGATTTAAAAATAATTTCCGCTGCGAACCTCAAACCCGTCTAAAGCTTGTGATTTTACTTGAAGTTTCTAGAGATTTTATTCTTCAAGGAGGTAATATTATTTATCTTTCATATTTATTTTTCACTATTTCCTTTAAATGGTGAAAGTAATGTTTTTATTTCAAAAGAGTGTACTCTGTATACTCTGTGGGAGAAGAGGCTATGCTCAGCAGTGGGCATTTATAGGCTGTTGATGATGATTTTAGTAGAGATTCAACGAATAGTTGTTTTGTCGGATACCGGATTCCGGATATTCGGCCTGACCACCAGCCGAATATTCGGTATGCGGCCGCCGAATATTCGGCCAGCAGTGTGATACCTACATTTTGAGTTTCATAGGTGCGTGTTATTATAACAAGTTAAAATTGTTTAAAATAATAAAGATTCAAATACAACTGTATCTCTATTTAGATTTCATTTATAACTTCTACCAAGTTTACTATCCGGTATCCGGGCGGATAGTAAATAACTGCCGGGTAATCCGCATACCGGATAGTAACCGAACATTCGGTGCAACACTAATTTTTAGGAATTTCCTAACAACCTAATATTTTGTTATTTTTTTTGTATTTAATTAAAGTTATATCTATTATTATCACTTAATAATAAAAAAATTAAATAGTGTTTTAATACCCTTCGATATAATGCCATTGACCGACCAACCTTAGTATGTGTCCCACTTGAGTTACTGCTTTGTTCTATCCGCAATTAATAACAAAACTTATATCATTTCATTACTCACTTGTGGTCAAATAGTTCAGATTTATCGTTTGAGTGGAACTTTGTACAAATACCGAAATGTCTGATTAAATACTGATGAGCTTAATCAAGTTAGAAAATCTTTTTAGATTTATGCATAAATTGTAGGATAGATTATTCTTTTATATACAGCTATTATTTAAGTAAACGTCTTTTCAGAAATCCGATTAAACATTATTGTTTCATATTAATTATGACGGGAAAAAACATTATTTTTTTATTACAGAATATGAAAAGGAAATACGATTGTGACGCCTGTTACAATACCAGCCACACAACAGATACCTTTATCTAATTATAAGAGGTTATACTAAACCGTGGTAATTAGATAACATCACGCCTTTTATCCTCGAAGGGGTAGACATAGGTGCATATTACGGCACCTAATACCACTGTACAATGTAACACCCACTTTTAACTTTTTATGTTATGAGTCCCACATAATATACCGGGCATAATTCCAAACTCCGTGAATTTAAATAAAAACCAGTAATACATTGCCTGATCCGGGAATCCAACCCAAGATGCCTTACGACCACTCGCCCAACGAGGCAGACGTGGAAATGAATAAACATTATAAATAGAATATTATATCGTAAAACAATACCTACGGAAACCTCGTCATGTCCAGATAGACAAAACAACAACGAATACAATAGCAAAAGTAAACAATAATTATACCATCTATTGTAATATAGTTTCTATACAAAAAATCTTGGCATCTAAACGAACCTATTATAACATTTCTATTCACATGACAGCCCTATACAAATACTCCTTGAAGATGATCCAATTTATTTAACAATACAACCCTTTTGTTCTCATGTTCCTTATAATTCGACTCCAGTTTTATTATCCTGAAAATTGACAATAAATAGAACTCTAAGCTGAAGCGCCGTGACGTCATTACGGAATTTGTCTCTTTTATGACTACTTCGTTGGCCGAGTGGTCGCAAGTGCGACTACCGGGCTAAGGGTCTCTTGTTCGATTCCCGGGTCGGGCAAACTATTACTGGGTTTTAAAAAAATCTCATTAGTAGCACTGAGTCTGGAATTGTGCCCGGTATATGGCAATAGGCTCACCCCCTATTACATGGGACTCGTAACTTAATAGTGAAAAGTGGGTGTTACATTGTAGAGGTACAGTGGTATAATGTCCACCTATGCCTACGCCTTCGGGGATAAAAGGCGTGATGTTATGTTATGTTATGTGTCTCTTTATGGAACAGGGTGATTTTAATGTGTTCATGTATCACCTGATGGTAAGCAATGCACAGTGTATAATGATACCCGCAAAACCAGAGGAGTTATGAGTAACGTAGCCAGACGTCTCGTTTTGAATGGGACCGGCCGACCGACCGAGACGGCGTGGAACAACTCTTTGTGTGATCCACAAATTGGTGTTTTCGGGTGTGAGTGTATTGTGTATGTGAAATCAGATGTTTATAAACGCACCCACGACACAGTAGCTCCGGCTCGAAGTACAGGAGTAGGAACGAGGTGGCTTTTAGTCAGTAAGAGTCTGACACTCCCTCCCGCCTCACCCAGGCGGGAGAAGTCATTCGATGATATTCCACCCCAAAACAAGAAAAGAGTGTGGGGCAACGTACTGTTTTAAAGATAAAGAAAGAAACAGAGGGATTTATTTTTTAAAATACACATAAAACCTATACACAGGTACGTGAAAACCATTCTATTCTTTTCCTACGTTTTACTTAGAAAAGTAATAAAATGAAATCTTACAACAGAGCTCGCCGTCAGAGAAGTCTTAAAGTGGCGTACTGTTCTAAAAGTTAATTAAATAAAAATGTTTCATTTCTCACTTCGAGTAGTAGAATGAATGGTCTCAGGTTTTTGTATCTGAAAACGTAACGCGATTCATTAGTTTTCGGTCTAAATATTACTTCAAATTTTGTAATAGTACTTTGTTATTATTTAATTTAGTATAATTACCAATATTATTTATTTCATATTATTATTATAGTGACGGGCTAGTGCTGAAAATTGGGTAAGAGTCTGACACTCCCTCTCGCATCACCCAGGCAGGAGCAGTCATTCGATGATTTTCCCCCCTTAAAAAAAACCCACTGGTAATAGATTTTTTCTTCTCTTTTCACTTTGTTTGTTTCGTTTACATTTTATTTATTTTTATTGTGTTTACTGTTACCCGCGACTTCGTCCGCATAAAATAATGACTTCTGATAGAAATTGGGTTTTGAATTAGTCTTTGCCTAGGTGTATTCTACGGCTGCACGACTGTAACCAATATCATCAGAATCGATTCAATACTTAAGATATATTTATTGCGAAATGAATTTATTTTCGTGGTTTCAAAAAATAAACAATCCCACAGGGTTGTTACCCGTGCAGTGCCGTCTTGTAAGGTTTCAGTGATAAAAACTATTATATGTTTGCAAATCAATGTTGTATCGCATTTTAGTCAAGTAGATATAGTGATTTAAATTTATGTTTTTTTATGACTTGGCAATAATGCCGATTTGGCTATAAATGTATATATTTCTTTCTTTCTATTATTTGTAAGAGTCCTTTTCATACTCAACTAAAATTTTACAAAATAATATTATTATATGCACGAACTTACTTACTATACACTATACAGATATCAAATACCACATTATCCCAACACTGAGCTAATGTAATATGACTCTTAATTAAAATTATCTTCACTAGGTGACCCACATATTATAATAATGTGCTTAGAATGCGCTAAGCTACGGAGAGCTTTATGTATGAAGACACTAGCTTTTACCCGCGGCTTCGCTCGCGTCACAAAAGGATAAAAAGTAGCCTATGTGACATATACCAATACACACAGCGCCATCTATACCAATACTTTTGTTTTCCCTCGGAAATATCAATTTTTTCCGCGATAAAAAGAACTCTATTATTTAATCTGGACTTCTAACTTTACGTCTGCAAAATTTCAAAGCAATCGGTTTAGTAGTTACGGCGTGAAAGTAGAACAAACAAACAAACAAACAAACTCACTTTACGATTTATAATATTAGTAAGGATAATGCGGGTTGAATGAACTTGTTACGTATTTCATAAACTTGTTAAATATTTAATAAACTATACTGTAGAGGACACTGATGACTTAAGTAATAATATTATACCAACCTACCTGTACTGCCTGGTTATCCTATAGTCGACGATCCCAACCTACTGGTTTTACTATGTTAGTCGATTTTCAAATTCTTGGTTACCGAAGTATGGCATTTGTGGCACCACATATTATTATTGTGTTGGGACTAATAGCACTAGTATTTTAAAATGCTTTAAGTCTCTTACTCCTCTTCTCTTTAGAGAATCCAAACTTAACCTTGACCGGTTTTTCATAATAGGGTAGATCACTAATTTTTATTGTAATCTCTGTCTGGCCAAAAATACATGTCTAATATTTATACACATGTCGCGGAGAACCTAACGGGTAACCGAGGCTCCGGCTCGACTTGCAGGAGAAGGAACGGGGTGGTTTTTAGTCAGTAAGAGTCTGACACTCCCTTCCGCCTCACCCAGGCGGGAGCAGTCATTCGATGATTATCCCCTCTTAAAAAAATAAAATATTTATATACATTAGACACGTGGACATAATTTTTATATTCTTACGGAAACGAATAGTTTCGAAGATAATATTTTTCTTTTTTTTTTTTTCTTTTTAAAAAACGTTGCCCCACACTAGGATTATCTCCTGTGTCGTGGGTGCGTTTACAAACATGCAAGTACACATACACATGACACCCAGACCCGAAACAACAATTTGTGGATCACACAAAGTGTTGTCCCGTGCGGGAATCGAATTGCAGCTGGTTGCCCAGCCACCGCACCAACCGTGCATTCAAATTGATATTGATTTAAAATATCGCATGAAATTACTTTTGAGTACGATTTATACTCTAAAATGACGTAGCTACCTCCCAAACCTAAACTTTGATTCGTTTTATCTAATGATTGTTTTCTTATACGACAAAATAAAAAATACGTGTCTAATATTTTTTCATTTCCTAACTGACGAACTATTTTAATTTTTAATTTTCATACCCTATCATCATCCCTTTTCCAACGCTTTACAGGTTTGGAGATCGGAGTAAGGTCGCTGAAAGTCAAAAGGACGCTTGTCTATCTCTCGGTGCGTGACTTGATAAATAGTAGATCCAAAATATTTACGTTTTTACAGAATAAAAATAAGTTTATAAAGGTCAATGGTCAATTTAAAATCAAATCCAAAAAAGGTATTTGTTAAAAAATATAATTTAATAATAAACACTAAATCAACAATGGCAATCCAGTTAATAGAGAAATTATTTATACTATATCGCCATATCTTTTGAAGATATCAGCTTTAATTACATATTTATAAGTTTAATGTTGTTTCTAATAGCAAAAACGACTTTAGTTCTTATAATAGTAAAGTTTCACTCATATTTTCGATGTCAGTAGAGGGCGCTTGTGTAGAATTTGGGATGGACTTTGAAATGTTAGTATACGTTTTTCAGCTGTTACTAATTATATTAACTACTATAAATCATACTTGGTAAAGTTCAAAATCTATTGATGTAACAAAAAAAAATAAGTTGTTCTAAGTAGTTTTTGCTAGTAAAAGCAACTTACATTTAATTGAATGTCCAAACTTGTACTGTTTGATTGTAATTTTAATCTAATTTAGAACAAAATATTCTATGGCACATTATTTGTCCAAATTCATTACGTTTTGTTATAAAATAATTAATTTTACAAAGAGTATCTACTATTTTTTGCATATTGAAATAAATTCAGAAACATCTAATAAATTGCTAAGATTCTTTCGTAATTTTTTGACTCGGAGTGAAAAATACAGAAAAATATTTTGCTATGACAATGTTATATTTTTTATTTTATTTCTCATTAAATTATCAACCTACAATTTTCTTCTTAATCCAAATAAATTTTGTACCCTGTACATAAATACAATCCAAACTATTAAAATTACATTAAAACTTTACCTTATTCAGTTATTTTATATTTAAAGCATTTACATTTATATAAAACTATATTAGTACCTAACTAACATTTTACATACTCATTTATATACATACATACGAAAATAGGAAAGGTATTTAAACCAAAACAACTGATTCATCTCTATCACCAAGATCTTTCAGACAAGGCGATAGGCGACATCAATATTGTTTAAATATTCAATATTGAAAAACGAATTGCACACGTTTACCACCACAAATATGATTCTTTTTTGTATGGCAAAGTCAAAACTTTTCGTTTTGCTGAACACTACAATTAAGCATTCTACACTAAGTGCAGAAATGGGTTTATCTCGTGAGTCTAACCAGTCAACCTTCAAATGGTACAGAATAACAGAAGAATCTTAATAACTAAAAGCATGTTCTTCTTCGAAAATGTGTGCAAAAATGCCTTTCTGCCATCTTGAGCTAAGTGCTTTAATCAGAAGACATTTTAATTTAAGTCAGAACATCCAAAGTACATCCAGATAAAGTCTTCTAGGACTTAAATCTTCTAACTCCCATTTCAAGACCAAAATATTTTGAACTAACTCTTCAACAGAATCCAGGGTTGGTATGCTCAATAACACATCGCTTGCAATATTTCTTCACCGCTCTGTACCCTCGTAACGTCACTGGTGTGTCCTGGATGTTCAGTTGGGTCAGCCCTCTGCAGTAATAAGCAACGGCTTCTAAACCATCGTCTCCAATCAGCTCGCAACCTCGTAAAGCCAGCTTTTTGAGGTTTGGGCAACATCGTGCTAGGATCTGGAAGATAATAAAACGTAAGACCTCCATATTATAGTAGCTTCACTGACGACATTATACTCTGAATTCTGGACTAATTTTTAAGTGTGGGAGAGCCATGATTCGGCACGAATGGACCGGCTCTACCGGAGTGATACCACGGCCTCACAGAAAACCGATATGAAGCAACGCTTGCGTTGTTTCGTCATGTGAGTGAGGTTACCGGAAGCCCAATTACCCTTCCTTTACCCAATCTCCCCAATTCCTGAATCCCCAACGATCATAAAACTCCTAATCGCCAAAAGGCCGGTAACGCACTTGTAATGCCTTTGGTGTTCCAGGTGTCCATGGGCGACGCCGATTGCTTACCATCAGGTGATCCGTCTGCTCGTTTACCGGCTTGTGCCATAAAAAAAAACCGCCAAACAATTTTATCATAACCGGCTGCTACGAGAATAGACACGTACATACGTATCAAATATTTACCTGTAACCCAGCCTCGGAGACATCGGTAGCGCCTAGATCGAGGGCTCTAAGCCTAGAACAACCTCTGGCTATGGCTTCCACACCGTCGTCTCCAAGTGCGCCACATCCTCGAGCATTTAGGTAGCGGAGCTTGTAACACCTCCGTGCTAAGGTTCTGACACCTGAGTCTGAGACCTGCAAAAGAAAGAAACGGGGTTTTTAAAGTCTAATAATAATTATTATATCCCTTAATAGTTATTATGACATTACATACTACCGTTTCAGTCTTAGATTACCAGTAGGTGAAAAAAAAACCGACTGGTTTGAGCAAATACAATTTTTTGTATGGTTCAGACGTTGTTGTTCCTGATTTAAGCGTGATGAGTACGTGAAAGTGGAAACAGTGTAGTAGTAGTAGTAGTGTAGGTAGTGTTCAACATTTAAATTTATTTATTTATTTTCTGCCCTCCTTCTACTCCTCTCTATGTGAAGCTTTTAAAAAGACAAGTAAACAGAAATTAATTATAAAACTTTTCCAAAGGAATTTGTAGAGATGATGAAAGAAGCACTAGAGATTCAACTTTTCAATTACTTAGGTGCAACGACAATTTCTAGGTCTTTTCCTTAGAGGCAAGTAATTAAAACTATTATTACACAGTTCAGAACTTTCTAGAGATACCGTTACTTCATCAAATATTTAATTAACACGTTAAACGTCATGGGGGTCATCGGTTACCGGCGTTAGCGGAGGATTTACCTTTAACAGTTTTGTATTGGCAGTCAAAGTCTTAATAGTTTATTTCTTTTGTTACTACTTCATTAGTTCAGATAAGATTGTTGAGCAAGGGGTGTTTTTATGAGGGGGAAAAATTATGCAATGACTTCTCTCGCCTTGGATTAGACGAGAGGCACTCCCTCTCGTCTAATCCAAGGCAATCAGAGTCAAATTCAAATTCATTTATTTGCAAGAATACATATTTACAAAGGAAGATCTTACAGCACCATTGTCGTCTTACTGTATAAAAACCACCACGTTCCTACCCCTACTCCTGCTCTTCGAGCTGGAGCCCCGCAAACCCTTTAGACCTTCCGCGGCTCCGTATCGGGCATCAGCCCTACTGGGCCCCATCTATGGTGGTCTGATATCTCTTTGAATGGCGTGCGGAACCCGAGACGCAGTACGCATGAGTCTGATTCGAGGTGGTGGCGAGCTACCCTTGCTCGGAGCAAGGAGGTTTAATTTTTGGATTTCGACATATTAATTTACTTCAATTCGGTAATTTTAAGGCGAGAAAACTAGTTTATTTGCTCATTTTAAATAGATTATTGTATTTTAAAACTAATTTAATTATAAATCGGAAAGTGAGTTTGTTTGTTTGTTTGTTTGTTCCGACTTCACGCCGTAACTACTAAACCGATTGCATTGAATTTTTGCACAGGTAAAGTTAGTAGTCTGGATTAAATTATAGGGTACTTTTTATCCCGAAAAAATTTGATACTCCCGAGGGAAAACAAAAGTATTGGTATAGATGGCGCTGTATGTATTGGTATATGTCACATAGGCTACTTTTTATCCTTTTGTGACGCGAGCGAAGCCGCGGGTAAAAGCTAGTTTTAAAATACTTTTGGATGTATGGGAAAGTTTTTACACAATTACGAAAATAAATTTCAGAAAGGCCAGATATAGGTAACAATTAGCCTTGTGTGGGTCTAAAAAGTATCCAACACGTATGAAACCAACTCCAAATCACATCTGCCTAACCTAAATTGAATTGTAAACTTGAACTGCTGGGTAATGTTGGACTAAACGTATATTATGAGATGGAGCACGTGTCTAAAGTTTTGGAACCCTGAAGTGTAGACGTAAACGTGTCTAAGTCTCGATTATCATCTATTATTTGGTTTTCTGTTCGAGATATTTTTGATGATCCAGTGCCCAGTCCGTGTTTTATTTCGAAGTCGATAAAAGTATTATTGCAAGTACAACCTCAAGCAGCGTCTGGGAGTTTTCCCATTCCGATTGCCAATGGACAGTCGATTCCCAGATTAGACACAGTGTTTCCTTATTACTGTGTATAATCTGGGAATCGAATGCCACTGTACAATGTAACACCCACTTTTCACTATTTGTGTTATGACTCCCACATGTAATAGGGGGTGAGCCTATTGCCATATACCAGACACATGTCCAGACTCCTGGCTACTAATGAGATTTAAAAAAAATCTAATAGTGCATTACCCGACCCGGGAATCGATTCCCGGGGTCTTGGGTTCGAACCCGAGACCCCTTGCCGCCAGTCGCATTAGCAACTACTCGGCTAACAGTCAGTCCTATATAACCTCCTATACTAGGTACTATACTATATACATATAGTCCTAACAGGCAATCAATCCTATATAATACAAAATGTCATTAAATATTTCATTACATGTTTACACGTGCCGTTTTTCTTTCTGAAGTTTATTTAAGATTACCATTCTCATTTAAAACGTAATTAATTAATTACTTTACTGAATTTTCCTTGTAAGAGCGAAGCCCCACTTGTCCGTTCCGTTACGTTGTGTCGTCGAAGTGTCGTTTTCTATCATTTTTATATGGCATGCCCCATTGGTCGGACAAGAGATGAAACGGGAAGCAGGGTGATTTTCTGCGTCGACGGACAGTCAACACGTTTGTTTCTGAAATGCAACTGCGCTGTCGTGCGTCGCGTCGTCGCGGTAGACCGTACAAAGCGTTGTTCCATTGTCAAAGTCAAAGTCAAAATCATTTATTTCAATTAGACCAGGATGGCACGTCAAACAAGAAAAATTTATAAGTGAAGCTAGTTACTCATTCCAAGGCGTAGATTCCTATGGAGAAGAACGAGCAAGCAACTCCATAGGTAGGATAACTTTTTCAATCAGGTTCACAATACAATTCTCTAGTTACATAGTTTTATTGGTTCGTTTTCTTTTTTCTTTTCTTTCTAACCATTTTGTAGGGAATCAAGCCATCCAATGCACATGGCACCACCAACGAGATCTTTGAATGAGTATGACAACTCCAAGCTGACATAAATGCATTCTACTAGTCTAAATTGATTTAATTAATTACATTGCAACGCGACGTCGCGATGCAACGCAGCACAATGGACGAATGGGGCCTTGCCCTTTTTTTTCTTCTTCTCCTTTAGCCTTTTTCTACCCTTGTGTGCTCTAACCCTTGCGGGCCTTGCTCTAAGTAGTTTTAAGTGTAAATGTTAAGTACATCAGTGTGAAGCTTATAATCATAGCTAGTGTTCTTTGATTGCATTTTAGATTTATACCACCCGCTCTGCTCGGCTCCTATTGATACCAAATTTGATCAAAATCTGTTCATTATTTTCAGCGTGATTGCCGGACAAACACCAAACAAAGAAACTTTCACAATTTTAATATTAATGTGATAGAACCAATGTAAAACCTCAATTTGCTCTAAGTACACCTGTCTTTTGGGAACACAAGCGTATTGTTATATCCAGTTCCTTATCAGGATCTTTAATAGAAAAGTTCAGTTTAAGCTAAACCTTTTTCAATGTTTTTTGGTAAACAAGTCTAGGTTTCTGCTCACCTGGGTACACTTAGCGACAGAAAGGTATCGCAGCGCCGGCCCTAGTTTCGCCAGCTCATACAGCCCGAAGTCCGTGACACCTGTACAGTCGGACACACTGAGCTCTTTTAACGCGCAGTACGATGGGATCCACCGAACGCCTGCATCTGGAAATAATAAGGAAAATAAACTATTATTAACCGCTTGAATACACCGATATGAGACACAATAGAAAATACGTTGTATCTCGCGTGGATGCACGTTTAGACACACGACGGATAATAAAGAATTAAGATGGTACACATTATAATAAACTAGCTGCAAGACGTCCACTGCAGAACATAGGACATAGGCCCCTCCCAATTCCGTTCAGATTGACCGGTTGAAGCGACCGGTATCCAGCCAGATGCTACCCAAAGCACTTTAGTCATTGAATCTTTTCTTCAGTCATGATAAGAAACAAGTGATCATAAACCAACCGTAAGAATACTTGTATTACAATAATATTTCATTACGTTTTCAAGAAAACACTACCGCTGAGTTTGACAGTCATCAGGAAAAGCTTTATTACTGGGTGCCCATTACCAAAAAAAATTTATGGGATCAGCCCATAAACGAGCTGACTGATCACCTGATGGTACGCAATCAGCGTCGCCCATGGGCACCCGGAACACCAGAATTTTACAAGTGTTACCGATCTTCTAGGGATTAGGAATTTAAAGATTGTTGGGGATTCAGGGATTGGGGAGGGAGGAGGCCCTCCGGTAACCTCACTCAGATGATGAAACACAACGCAAGCGTTGTTTCACGTCGGTTTACTGTGAGGCCGTGGTACCACTCCGGTCGAGCCGGCCCATTCGTGCCGAAGCATGGCTCCTCCACATTTAAAAATATTCAGTTCAGAACACATAGTCCATGTTTTCTTACTAGAATGCGCTTTCTTATATTAATTACCATTCCAAAATTATGGAACGACCACTAATCCCCTATGTTCCCATTACGAAAATCTTGCCAAAGTTCAAGGCCCCACAAATCTTGTGTTTCCGACTCTACAGACCATGGTTCAGAGATTTATAGCCAAGCCTTACAAGGCGAACATGGCTAAATTAATTAAGATGTTAAACGGAATCCTAACTGATTGTGTTTAATTGTTCAAGTGAAACGTCCTTTAGTTAGATTTCTAACGCCCGCATACAGAAATGCTACACAATTTTAAATTTTAATCATGCTATCTCTTTCATTTTACTAAGCATTGGTAGCGACAGAACTATTCTTGAGAGCGTTTTAAAATTGAATGGCGTTTGAGTATTTGAATATAAGTGAAATGAGATAGAAATCACGCCATTATATTTGTTTATTACAGTTTATTGGGCATTTGTAATGGTTTATAGAGATTTATTAAGTTGGAAATGTTTGAATAAGTATCGAGTTTGATCCCAGACAGAGTTGCTAATTATTTTAAACAGTAGATAGGTGAATATTCAAACGGTTTAAAGAGGAATATTATTGTAATTGTAGATATAGGTAACAGAGGGCGAACCTATTGCCATTTTTATTTTAATAAATACTTTGCTCCACACTACAATTTGCTCCTGAGTGATAGGTGCGTTTACAAATATACAAAGTCACATACACATCACACCCAGACACGAAACAACAATGAATTTGTGAACCACACAAAGTGTCGAACCCTCGCTGGACATTTACCAGGCACAATCTTTAGGATTCGTGTTACTATAGAAAATTAGCAAAATAATATTAAATACTGCCTCGTTGGCCGAGTGATCGCAAGTGCGACTGCCGGGCAAGGAGTCTCGGGTTCGATTCCCGGGTCGGGCAAAGTATTACTGGGTTTTTAAAAATCTCAGTGGTAGCACGGAGTCTGGAAATGTGCCCGGTATATGGCAATAGGCTCACCCCCTATTACATGGGACTCATAACATAAATAGTGAAAAGTGGGTGTTACATTGTACAGTGGCATTAAGTGCCGAAATGTGCACCTCTGCCTACTCCTTCGGCTTCGGGGATAAAAAGGCGTGATGTTATGTTATGTAATAATACAGAATCTGAATAATTAGTAGGATTTAATTTTGTTTGACGTCCAATACACCGGACTTTATCAAATTAGGGGTTATAACATGACCGGAGAGACCTTGTTGTCACATTAGTGTCATGACTATTTCTCACCGAGTGTCACCCGCGAGTCACTTAGCCCTGCCTTGCACATGCTGAACTGGTCCCATTTCACCGCAGACTTGGGACATTAGTAGGTATTTGTAAACTTATGTGTAAAATCTGTATGTGTCATCTGTTTTAGCATGTGAAATAAAGTTTTTCTTTCTTTCTTTCTCACATAACTCGGATAATACTTTTCTCGACCTGATAATTGACCAACAGAGCGGAAATTATTTCCTTCGCTATTTATAGCGTTCGTTCATTAATAGTGCATTCGTTCTTAAGAACCAGCGGTTTTCTATTACAAGTTTTCTCATACTAAATCACAGAGTCGGTCTCAAGTTACGCGCCACTAATTCACGGTTATCTTTCTGCAAATGGGTAGGCAGAGGTGCAAATTTTGTTCAATTAAGCGTGCACTTTTCACTCATTGGTAGCTAGAAAGCGACCTTCATTATTTGCTAACTTATGAAAATTTACTGCCTCATTGGCCTAGTGGTCGTAAGTGCAACTGTCGAGCAAGGGGTCTCGGGTTCGATTCCAGTGTAGGGCAAACTATTACTGGGTTGTAATGCCCGAAAAGACTGTTATCAGTATAACAGTCTAATGAGGTCAGTACCTCATTACATTTTCATACATAACATAACATCACACCTTAACCCTGAAGGGGTTGGCAAAACACAATACGGCACGTAATGCCACTGTACAATGTTACTCCCACTTTTCACTATTTATGTAATGAGTCCCATGTAGTAGGAGATGATTTTATTGCCATATACCAGGCACAATTCCAAATTTCATGCTGCTACTGAGATTTTTTTAAAAACCCATGCTCGGCAGTCGCACTTGCGAACACTCGGCCAACGAGGCAGTAGGTAAATAATTATAATATTTGTTCGATATGATCCCCTGTCTTATTCATCCCTTTGTTTTCATTACATTAACAAGGTAACATTTATTTATTTTCTCAGTTAAAAGATTTTATTAGACTTTATTATAAGTATAGTACAACACTTCAACCTACTCACATCTTTGAATATTTGTCAATAAATTTTCAACTATATATCAAAACAATTAGGTTGAAAATCTAATGAAGACAGAAAGGGTTAGCTTGACCCACTGGTCTTTGTACTTTATATGAAACTAGCTTTTACCCACGGCTTCGCTCGTGTCACAAAAGGAAAAAAAGTAGCCTGTGATATAATAATATACCAATACACACAGGGCCATCTATACCAATACTTTTGTTTTCCCTCGGGAATATCAATTATTCCGGGATAAAAAGTACCCTATTATTTAATCCAGACTTCTAACTTTACGTTTGCAAAAATTCAAAGCAATCGGTTTAGTAGTTACGGCGTGAAAGCGGAACAAACAAACAAACTCACTTTCCGATTTATAATATTAGTAAGGATAATATCACAGTACAAGGGTCTAAGTGATACCCTTATCCTTAACAGGTTTGGCTTCAGGTAATCAGGTATAAAGCCAAATGTTTTAAAAAGATCTCTAATTACATATCGCCTACTTTATTATGCTAATTAAGTGTTGTATTGTGGTTTTGAATCACTTTAATTACTGTGTATGTTTCTCTTTAGAACTGACAAGGGTCTTTTCAGACCACGTGGCAACGGGAGCAACTGTATTTTTGCTGTAGGAATAGGTTATTTTGTCCAATCACATTGCAACGTGTCTTGGGTTCGATTCCCGCACGGAGCAACTCTTTGTTTGGTCCACAAATTAATGTTTTGGGTCTAAGTGTCATGTGTACGTGAATTTGTATTTCTTCGTAAACGCACCCACGATACAGGAGAAACGTGCGGGACAACCTTTTTTTCTTTAAAAAACAACTCACTGTCTGATGTTAATAAAATACACCTCAAAGAAACATACAGACAGTTTCGTTCTCACCACACTTTCATCTAAAAAATCTTCGAATGCTTTTTCAAACCACCATCACACCATCAATGCTTTTTATAGAGCGCATAAGGTTTCCAAACCACACCAAAGATCACGCTCGAGCGACAAGAAAATCCTGTGTGAAAATCTAGACTAGCAATTATTAGTACCTGCTTTCGAATCTAGTTCCACCAGTTGAGTAGAGCAACCGATCTAATATAGACGTTCCTTTCGGATTATAGCGATTACATTGATGTTTTTCTGAATAATAATCTTATTAATGTCCGCTTCGGAACTTGTAATTTATCAACGATAACGGTTCTGACTTTAAGTGTAGTTTATTTGAACCAACGGTATGATCTGTTCTTAGAAATATTGATAAAGCTGTTCACTTTAATAGTGTAACTAGTTCGAAAACTAGTGCTGTAGTTTGTATAAAAAAATTACATTTTACTCAGTAATATTTTTGCATCAAACCTTACTCAGTAGCCATTTTACAATGTAACCACTTTTCACTACTTATGTTATGAGTCCCATGTAATAGGGGGTGAGCCTATTGCCATATACCGGGACGATTCCAGACTCCGTGCTAGTACTGAGATTTTTTGAAAAAGCCCAGTTATACTTTGCCCGACCCGGGAATCCAACCCGAGACCCCTTGCAATTGCAAACACTCGGCCAACGAGGCAGTCGTCAACAGTCATCAGTCTATATAAATGCTTTCTAAAACTAATAAAATAAAATGACGCATTTTACTCCATGGAATAAGCAGAAGAGCACAAATTAATATATAACACTAATGTTTCAATATTATTACTTATTCAAAAACCAAACCAACCAAAGAAAATTAAGTGCAATTTCATAGCCATATATAACATTTATGTCCCGTGTTTTCACTTGTATGATAACATAATTTACCTGGCTCGTCCAATTAATGTCAACCTCTTTCTTTTTATGACGTGTAAGCCTAGATGATAGAGTACTCACAGTTTAACGCTTTTCCATTTAAATTAACAGGATAGTAGGTTAGTTGATTTTAGAAAATCCTTTTTTATATCCTTACTTATATTATAAATCGGAAAGTGAGTTTGTTTGTTTGTTCCGCCCGGTGAACTACTAGACCGATTGCTTTGAAATTTTGCAGACGTAAAGTTAGAAGTCTGGATTAAATAATAGGGTACTTTTTATCCCAGAAAAAAATGATATTTCCTAGTAAAAACAAAAATATTGGTATAGATGGCGCTGTATGTACTGGTATAGATGGCGTTGTATGTCATTTAAAAACCAGTCAACGAATTACCTACTTATTGGAAAAATCTAAATAGGGCGATATAACCGAATTCCACGCGAGCGGAAAGCTATTTGTTTGTTTGCCTGTCTTAAACGGCAGAACAGAGGTACTAATTAACGTGATTTTTTAACTGAAGGTAGTTGAACGGATGGATAGTCACATAGGCTACTTTTTATCCTTTTGTGACGCGAGCGAAGCCGCGGGTAAAAGCTAGTGTACTTAATATAGAGCCTTATTAGTCAGGCTGTTGTTGTTTGATGTGGGTTATTGTGATCTTTGGGATCGAATATTAAAACTTGACTTGTAACCTTATTCATGATCATTAATTTCAGTCAACTACTGAGCTAAAATTCAGTCAGAGGGGTAAGCAAAGAGTAATTTAGGTTATAATAAATTTTGTTACTTTGACTGCCTCGTTGGCCGAGTGGTCGCAAGTGCGGCTGCCGGGCAACTCGTCTCGGGTTCGTAATCTCAGTAGTATAGCATGGAGTCTGGAATTGTGCCCGGTATATGGCAATAGGCTCACCCCCTATTACATGGGTCTCATAACATAAATAGTGAAAAGTGGGTGTTACATTGTACAGTGGCATAATATACACCTCTGCCTACCCCTTCGGTGATAAAAGGCGTGATGTTATGTATGTGATAATGTTATTGCATTTTTTTTTCTTTTCCATAGATTTACTACTTCATTTGTAGAGTATTGGAACTAACTGAAAACAATTGACTTACTTAAATAAAAAATGTCGTCTACTCGTATTCATTTCTTCCTAAAACTGGATAGACAGATTTAATCTCAGCATTGTTGGCAAAAGCACAAAGGAAAATCTACTTCAACCTTACTTTCACTATATGCCCCACAAACATTTTTATATAACGTCTGAATAGGATTTACTGCCATCAAAAAACTAGGCTTGTGTTAGTGTCATAAATTCTAGGTCTATGTCAGTCAGAATTTACTTAGGTCATACTTAAAAGCTAGACATTTTGGCACGCCTGACTGATTCTAACAAAAACAACTTTACGTATTTGGACAATCACAGTATATCTATTTTATTGTTTTTCTTTTGAAATATTTTTTCCCAGAAGAATATTAAAATTCAGAACAAAAGCGAAGGACTGACACAATAACAAGATTGTTACGTCTTACGTTTTGATTCCGAACTGAGTCAGACTTTTAGTGTTTTGGTAAAATATTAGGATGACTACAGCACTTACATATAACAAAAGGATATGCCTATTTTGTTTCCGAAAGGTAAGAGCAAAATGTAACCACTCTCATGATTTATTTGTTGTTTGTATCATATTGGTAGAGTGCCTGCTTATCCTTCGTACATACAAATCCAGGTTACTACTAAAGAGATGAATGATATACAGATTCCTCGGGTAGTAAAGAAAAAAATATACAACTCTTTGTGTGATCCACAAATTGTTGTTTCGGGTCTAGGTGTCATGTGTATGTATATGTTTGTAAACGCACCCACGACACACAATCCTAGCATGAGGCAACGTTTTACTTTCTACAAGATGGTTATGTTCATTGATTTTTTTAAGGCGGGGTAAATTATTGAATGACTTTTCCCGACTGAGTGCAGCGGGCGGGAGTGTCAGATTCTTACTGACTAAAAACCACTCCGTTCCTATTCCTGCACTTCGAGCCGGAGCCCCGGTAACCCGTTAAGTTCTCCACCGCTAGATTGGATGTCAACCTTTTAACGTCAGTATAAAGTACAAATCGTAATAACAAATTGGGACCATATTGTAATAAAAGAACTTTAGAGTACCTTTTTTAAAGAATGGTCATCTTCATTACGGGTACCAGACACGCAAAACATGCCCAACTAATTAAAAGGTCACCAAGAACTCTAATATATAGAGGCCTATACCAACCTGTGACTAGAGTACATCTCCTAAGGTACAAATACTGCAGAGAAGGGCATGTGTGCAGCAACGCGCAGAGTCCAGCGTCCGTCACCGACCCACAGTCTGTGAGGTCTATATACTCCACGGGAGGCCTTCGGGTCGCCAGACGCGTCTCCAACCACGCCCAGTCTGGCCAGTCCACGTTTGGACAACCTGAGAAATAGAGAAGATGCCTCATTAACTGTTAAAGCTTTGGGTTATGATTTTTGGTGACTAGTTGGCGCATGGCGCCACTGTCGATTATTGTCCAGTTAGTCTTTATGTGATCAATGCCAAAACTATGCTTTAATCTTTACAGGTGCTTGATAAGGTTATAATAGTTACTTCGTCATAATCATATCAAATTGATACATCAGCAAATAACTATTAGACTTAAAAAGTTAAAGATTATTGTTTTTTCCATAATTACTTATTCGAATTTTTAACGTACATATGTATCTATGACGACGAAACAGATTGAAATGCAATAAAAATGTAACACTTATCAATACACAAATGAATGAACTACTTTAAAAAAAATTAATGTGTTTAAAAATAAAATTTATTTTAAATAAGAATTCTTAGCCAAACAAAAATTATTTTGGTTTGTAATGGCCAGTACTGCTGAACGGCAATTTCACAAGTAAAACACCTATTAAATAAAAAGTAAACAAAACGAATCTACAACTAAATAGAAATAGTTCGCAAACATATTACAATATCCAATAACTACACACAACGTAACTTCAAAGGAACAAGTTTGGAAACTTTATTATAAAACCAATATTCCTAACTTAGAAAATTGAAACTTTGGCTTAGCTGTAGGCTTGAGTTAGTTTCTATGATAAATTATTATTAAGAAAGCGTAATAAATATTGATTCTGTACACCTGTAGAATGAAACTTAATTTCCCTGTAGATTTGAGGCAAGTAATGTAAGGCTGAGGACTAACAGCACGATTTTTTGGCGTTCCCTCCGCGGTTGCGGGCCCGCAACCTTTTTTTTTTAAGGTTAGAAAATCATCGAATGACTGCTCCCGCCTTGGTGAGGCGGGAGGGACTGTCAGACTGTTACTGACTAAAAACCACCCCTTTCCTTCTCCTGCACGACGAGCCGGAGCCCCGGTAACCCGTTAGGTTCTTCGCGACTCCGAATCGGCATCGGCCCTGTTGGGCCCCATCTGTGGTGGTCTGATGGCTCTTTGAGGCGCGCTCAGAACGCGACGCGCCGTATGTAGTGCACAGTATGTAAAAAATCTAAGTAATTTTCAGGGCGCGTATTACGCCCGCGGTAGTTGGGATTGGTTGCGGGTCCCGCTGCACCGGCGGGCGCGACCGCGATCCCGCATCCGCGCGCTTTTCGATCGGTTGGGCGGGCGATCGCAATGGGACGGCCGGTCTTGCGATAATCAACCGCCAACTTTGCGAGCGATAATCGCAACCGTGGCGTGGGATCACAGAAAAGTGCGGTCTCATGAGTTTTGAAAATTCCACCTCAATGCCGTCAATGCGGTGGGCGCGGGAGAACATCGCGCAGTGAGTCCTTACCCTAAGACTATTCTCATTATTGGAAGCGACTGAGACTTACGGCTGTCTCGTTCGCTGTTAGATAGTTTCTTTTGTGTAAAATTATATTGGTCTGATGAATGATTGTTTGAAAGCTTGTATCTAGGCCTGATTTTTTTATAGCATAAGCCGGTAAACGAGTAGACGCATCACCTGATGATAAGCAATCGGCGTCGCCCATGGACACCTGGAACACCAAAAGCGTTACAAGTGCGTCACCGGCTTTTTGGGGATTAGGAGTTTGAGAAGCGTTGGGGATTCAGGGATTGGGGGGATTGGGGAAGGGGAAGGTAATTGGGCCTCCGGTAACCTCACTCACACGACGAAACACAACGCAAGTGTTGCTTCACGTCGGTTTTCTGTGAGATTTTATATTTATTTTAGCAAAACTATTTATGTTAGTAGGTACGAATTCTTTATAAGACGTATTGTGTTCCACTTGACGGTTTGACCAGATCTTGGTTATGATCATTAACAGGCGACAGTCCACTACTGAACTATTAGCTGTCTGTGTTTTTATAATAACTATCGTGAGACATACTAAATTAACTAACAATAGCGGGTTACTCACGTGAATGTACTGAGAAATGCTTTACTAGCCTATCAGTACTACTACCAGCAGTACGCTGCGCGACATCGCAGCGACCGCGCACGCTGCTCATGAGGAAGAACCCCTCTGTGGTTCGAAACTAGTAGAGCTTTTCTCAGTATATTCACGTGAGTAAGTCAATAAAACATTAATTATCTACTTATTGAAATCAATTTATTATGATTTATTATGCACTATGTAGTTTTCTTCATCTGACTTTTTGACGAAAAATATTGACATGTAATTCATTAAATTGATTAATGAACTTATTGATTTAAACTCTTAAACGATTATTTGTATGTCTAAAAATAAAGGTTTCATTTCATTTCATTTGAGTAACCCGCGATTTTTAGTAAAAATTAGCAAGTCTGCATAAATTCTAGATCAACATTTCAAAATACATATTAGTATTTCAATGCCAAGAACTTTACTTGTGATACATTTAGCCTTGCTCTTAACCCTTTAATAGAACTATAACCCTTTTATCGGCTGTGTACCTATTTCTTGTCATGTTTTTTCGACCATCAAATTCAGTTTTGCTTACAGCTGGCCCTATGACATTGGACCCTTTCTAGACATTGACACGATTATACATTCATTGTTTAGACAACTCAGACCTGACTTCAGGGAAATTAGCCTACCTCGGCCTTTCGGAGCTATCGCAAATAAACAAGGCTTACACTATTTAGAAAGCATTTACTTTAATTCTGTTGTTTTTATTTAAATACTGTTTGCTGTCTGTAGTTAAAGTTAACCAGTTCTAACTCCTCAGTTATATTTTGGGGCTTTTATTAAAGAGATTATGTCGAATACAAAAATGTGTACCTATTTAGATATATTTAACTTTTACATAACATCTGTTTATGTTTGAAGCGGTAAGTAAATATTGTTATCTTTCTCTGGAATCGAGGATGATTTGCAGATGCGTTTTTAATCACCAAAACAACGCAGTCATTGGTTTTTTATTTCAACTACACAAACTTAACTTTTTAGCGAAACTAGTCTTTGACCAAAGAAGTAATAAATATAAGGGATGGATATTTTTGTTAATCACCTGTGAGGTCTATATGCCTCAAATCCGTGAGGTCTGTGATGAGGGGCGCCATGGCTCTGGCGTCCATGCTACTGGATCCCGTCACAGCCAAGTGCGTCAGGTTTCTGAACGTGGCCGCCAGCAGCTGGGCACTTGCTATTGTTACCTGAAGAATTGCATAAAGATTAGTTCATGATTTGACGGGGAAGGTATAGGTAATTTTATATTCAATTTGTTTAATATCACACCAACAAATTCGAAAAACGCCTCGTTGGTCGAGTGGTCGTATGTGCGACTGACAAGCAAGGGGTATCGGGTTCGATTCCCGGGTCGGGCAAAGTATTGCTGGGTTTTTTTAATATTCTCAGTAGTAGCACGGAGTCTGGAATTGTGCCCGGTATATGGCAATCTCTAAGATGAGTCCCCCTATTACGTGGTACTCATAACATAAATAGTGAAAAGTGGGTGTTACATTGTACAGTGGTATAATGTGCACCTCTGCCTACCCCTTCGGGGATATAAGGCGTGACGTTATGTGTTATGTTATGTTAAATTTGAAGAAAACACTAAAATGAGGCACAAGATAATATATTTAAAAAAAAACTTCTCAAAACTCACCGCACAGTTTTTTGACCGCCATTCCTTGACAGAATTAACGCAAGGACCTGCCCTCGCTCCAGCACATCTGGCTGCGATCTCCAAGGGACCTGCTGCTCTGACCTTCTTCCAGGCTTCTGGCCTCGTGATCAGCCGTGTGGTGAGCCTCGCCCATCGTCGACATACTCGAGACATTCGGCAGAGGTCTGATACCTGTGAACAGTGTTCTTGTGAATATAATTTAGTACGAAAAGCTCTCAAAAACTCTCTCAATATTGCTAACCGTTGAAAGATACCTGTAGTATTTATTTACAAACTATTTCCGCGGAGTTTATATGCTGCTCGGATCCTATAGCCTTCCTCGATAAATCCTATACCTACAATGGAAAAACAATTGAAATCGGTCCAGTAGTTTTGGAGATTCGCGAAATTTGATTGCGATTGAAAAACTCTTCAGATTTATAATTATAACTAGCGGACCCAACAGACGTTGTCCTGCATATCCACTTGAATGTATAAACAAAAATTCATTTAAATTAGTTCAGCTGTTGAGGATGAATAACCTAAACATCGACTGCAGCGTCATCTGCCGGGCTGATTTGTAAATCTAAACCATTCCCAGATCCCCTTGAACACACACAAAAAATTTCATCAAAATCGGTCCAGTCGTTTGAGAGAAGTTCAGTGACATACACACTCACAGAAGAAACTCACAGAACATATATATAAAGATAAGTAAAAAATTTAACTAAATTTACAGCGTTACAGCGGTGTCGAAAAAAATTCGCGGTTGATTGAAAAAAAAAATTATGTGAATGCACAAACGTGTGTTCGGATCGCCTGATGACCTCTATCTTATTTAAAGTTTCTTAGGCATTGAGCCCAATGTTTGGTACACAAACTTATTCTCTATTACAATGGGGTTATGATCGGAACTGGCGAAAATAAACATCGACCCTCTCCTTCTAAATAATAGATATTTACCCGACTGTAAGAAAGGTATTATTGGATGATGTTTAATGTTTTTCTGTGGAAATCGACCTGTTTTAAAATGACACACAAACAGTTGAGACATATTTCCAGTTTTAGACCAAGGACGTTGAAAACAGGCAGACGTCATCTCTTTAAAACAACGACTGTGGCACCTGGCTACTATAGACTTACACGCAGAATACACACACATTGACACGAAGGGCATCTGTCGTTTGACAAAGCTCGTCATTACACTTCATAAATTACGGTGTTGCAAATACACGCACACATAAAAACATCACTGATATTTTGATGCTTCGATCGTTTCTAAGTGACATTACGTCCGCCCTTTTTTCAACGTACTTGTTTAAGACTATCAAATTTTTAGTCTATTTTAACATATTTACTTTGGTCTAAGTAAGATTTAAAAAAAAGCGTCTATTTTACAAACCTCAAGATAAGACAAAATCTTCAACCACAGGGCATCATTAAGAGTATTATCCCTTCTTCTTCTCGGTGGGCCGCAGTCGGCGAGGGTGTGGTAGCCCTGGTCGAGACTGAGCTCGCTAAGGTCGGCAGCTAGAGACAGGGCCGGCTCTGGCGGTGGAGGGGGCCTGCGTCGGGCACCCCCGCACACGCCGGGCCCCGAACAACTACCGCTTGACATGACGAGACCCTGGAAAGAATAAATTAAGAATTAGTAGACGTCATTAATACGGCATTCATAATCGTTTTTTGTCAGGACATAGTGTTATAATTATAATCTCGGTTTTCTTTAATTTAGGAAGCCAAACCGAACTAATAACTAGAAATTGTTTGTACTTAATACCTCAAAACCAACAAGTCTATCAGAAACAAGTAGGATACAAGATTGATAGTTCTTAGATCTTGTAAGGTTAATTGTCATTCCAGATGTCCTAAAAAGCAATAACGGATTGCAAACAAAACCTTTTCCTCGTGTAATATTTTACTAAATATATTTTTTTTTTATAAAACGTTGCCCCGCACTAGGATTTTCTCCTGTGTTGTGGTTGCGTTTACAAACATCAAGTTCACATACACATGACACCCAGACCCGCAACGACAATTTGTGGATCACGCAAAGAGTTGCTCCGTGCGGGAATCGAAGCCGCGACACGTTGCATGGCAGCCAGTTGTCCAGCCACCGCATTAACCGTGTTGTCAGTGACAATTATTTTATAAACTACGTTTAAAAAAGACGACTCCAAACCCATCTTTATTTAAAGTCGGTTAATTAACATACTAAAACCTTTTCTAAAATGCAACAAACACTTTTCTAAAACGCATTAAAATCAGTTCAGCTAATTGCGAGATAATTGCACACAAACATACATACATAGAGGTCAAACTATGAAAATCCTTATATTTTGAAGTCGGTTAAAAATACGTGGTAACACTGATGCACTTATAGAAGCAAATGATCAAACACAGTCTACAATGTATGTGTTCAAGGTTTTCATCGAACACCGTATTCAGCAATATCGGCGTGACTCGCCGTTTTAAGTGAATATGTATTACAATATATTCAGTGCACTTTCGTCTACCGCGACAACCGGGTGCATTCAAACATTTAAACATTTCATCCTAGATTAGTTGACATTAAGAACATTTGAGGGTAATAATAATAAACAGTGTGATCCACATAAACATTGTTCTCTTCCTAAACACCAAACGCCGACAACTAACTACGTAATCCTACAGTATGTAAAAACAAAATACGCGTAATTCGAAGGCGAGAAATTGATCAAAATACATAATTGCAATCCGGAATTAAAGCAACCATTCAAACATCGATAGTGACAGAAATAATTATGTCAACTGAGAAATTATGGCATAATTACAATTGCAAACATTACAGAAACAGTTTCCATAATAAATAGGGTAAATTGCAACAATTTGTTATACATTAAATCGTTCCCATTGACAAGTATCTGTAAATGGAAATTATAAAATGGCGGCAGGACCACGATTTTGCTTTAAATGTACAAATGGACAAATTAAGCTTCATAATTTGTAAAGGTGCGTTCATAATTGTGTGTTTTGGAAATATTAACGTTTGGAAATATGTGGTTTACAAACATTAAAGCATAACAGCTTTTTATGTACGTATTAACTACCCGAGATTTACATAATGGTACTTCCAAATTCCGCCAGTTATTAGGCCCAAAAGGGCTGAAGTCGATACGGAGCAGCGGAAGATTTAACGGGTTGTCGGGGCTCCGGCTCGAAGGGCAGGAGTAGGAACGGGGTGGTTTTTGTCAGTAAGAGTCTGACACTCCCTCTCGCCTCACCCGCCCGGGTGAGGCGAGAGGGAGAAGTTATTGGATGATTCTCCAACCTCAATAAAAAAAGTCTTCTATGTATAAGATGAGGATTTGAGGCAGCAATGAAATAACATGATTAAGACTGCACGGTTGGTGCGGTGGCTGGGCAACTGGCTGCCGTGCAACGTGTTGCGGGTTCGATTCCCGCACGGAACAACACTTTGTGTGATCCACAAATTGTTGTTTCGGGTCTGGGTTTCATATGTATGTGAACTTGTATGTTTGTAAACGCACCCACGACACAGGAGATAATCCTAGTGTGGGGCAAGGTTTAAAAAAAAGACTTTGAAGGCATGAAGGCTTTCATATGTTTTGTGTGGATAAGTCTATTGCGACAGAACACCGAACACCTAGCTAATACTGAGAATTTTTTAATACAAAAACTTGTCCTAACCTGGAAATTTTATCAAAATATCGTACATATCAATATCAGGCACAAAACCACCTCTGCAGAACATAAACTTCCCTTATTGACTTTTTTTTGACAAGTCTGTCATAAATTCATAACCTTCCAAAACTTCTGCAACTCCTGTAAGCTAGGATCTACAGTAGATACAACCATCATACGTCCCAGAGACAGGAATTCATGTCTTTGTTTTCGTAACGAAATGATTACCTCATTGATTCCCAAATCAGCCTCTTGGAAGCAACCTGTACCCATTAATAACTAAATCAATATTAAATTAATCTATTTTCTATTAATCTTACAAACCCCTCTCAACATGAATACACCTTTAAACATTTTATTGACAAGCAAAGTAAAGGATTAACCTAATTCACAACGTCAGTAGCGTTCAGAAAATGAAACGTTGTCTTGTCGGTTTCAAACAGCTTTGCAGAAGGGAGATTAACGATTCTGCACATTTGTCAACCAAAAAGATTAATTAATGCTTAATATTAATTTTCATATAGCACTTTTTGATGACAAAACTCAAAATGGTTACTTTTTTCATGTATAAATTTCTTCTATATGTTTATAGGATTTTTTTAAGGGGGGAAAATCATTGAATGACTGCTCCCGCCTGGGTGTGGCGGGAGGGAGTGTCAGACTCTTGCTGACTAAAAACCACCCCGTTCCTTCCCCTGCATGTCGAGCCGGAGCCCCTGTTACCCGTTAGGTTCTCTGCGACATAGTTATAGGATAGGTGGCAACCAAAGAGTTGTAACGTCTATTTTGGTTGGAACGTTTCTTAGAACGAGCATTACGTTGTTTCTTACTAGAATTAATTATTTAAATTTTAAATAAACTTATCAGTTTTAAGCATTGAGTTATATTTAAAAGACTGCCTCGTTGGCCGATCGGTCGCAAGTGCGATTGCCGGGCAAGGGGTCTCGGGTTCGATTCCCGAATCGGGCAAGTATTACTGGGTTTTAAAAAAAATCTCAGCAGTATAGCACGTAGTCTGGAATTGTGCCCGGTATATGAAATAGGCTAACCCCCTATTACATGGGACTCATAACATAAATAGTAAAAAGTGGGTGTTACATTGTACAGTGGCATAATGTGTCCCTCTGCCTACCCCTTCGGGTTAAAACGCGTGATGTTATACTGAAAAGTATACTTAAACTGAGTTATACTTAAAATACGTACATAATTTCATAGAATAATTTGCGATAAGTAGATAACACGTTTGTACATCGAAATAAAATTGACATGATAATACATATGTTAGCAGTTCATACACAGTGATTACAATGATAGAACTAAATAGTTCACACTAACATAGTAATTAAAACGTTTTTGCAAAACTCATACAACGCGTCAGGCGTCAAACTTTTCACATAAACACAGCTCATATCAAAGCTTTGTCTGTTTGTTTTAACTCGTACACACGGCCACACATCAATCTATACAAAACCAGTTTATCCTGATGTCGCGTCGCATCATCTTTCCGCACATTTAACGTTCAGTTTATACTGGTTATGTAAAGCTTTATGTGTAGCCGTGTGTACAATCGCATACTTTCCTATCACAATTACGTGTCTGTCGTTTTTTGTTTTTTGAGTAGATCTGTGTTAATTAGTAATTAGTCTCGTGAACCAAATGAAATCAAACTATATAGAATACATCTATTATCATCACCACATTTATTCTTTCTGTGGGTCAACTCATGTAGAGGAAGCTTGTAGTCCAGCAGTGGACTATAATAGACATAGAAATTAATAGAAATTTGAAATCGAAAAGATATCTTTAAGTCTTTTGACTGACACAAATGGTCCGGATACACCGAAATAATACTATGGTCTCACAGAAAACCAACAACGTGAAACAACGCTTGCGTTGTGTTTCATCGTGTGAGTGAGGTTACCGGAGGCCCTATTAGCCCCCCAATCTCCCCAATTCCTTCAGGGATTCATCCCCAACAATCCTCAAACTCCTAATCCCCAAAAGCCTGGTAACGCACTTGTAACGCCTCTGGTGTTCTCGGTATCCATGGACGACGCCGATTGCTTACCATCATGTGATCCGTCTGCTCGTTTACCAGTTTGTACCATAAAAAAACATTAAACACATACACAAACAAACAATAATATCTCTCTTCAAATAAACACAGGATTCTTACTTCCAGCTGAATCAATAGTAATTTATCACGAACATTACATTACCATACAAAAAGACATTACTATAGGACCATAGGTGCTAATTAATGGTGTACAATCTGTCAATTGTATAATTAATACGCAAATAATAACCTTATTCACACTTGTGGAGGCTTTGATTGCTATTAAATATACGTTTTCAAAGTTTACATATTCATTAGCTGATGCATTCAGTATTTGGGTCGCATTTTGTAAGATGTTATGTACTATGTCAGATGTCTATTAATCTGCCTCCTCCTTCTTTGAAGTGGTTTTCGAGATACAGACCGAGTTGTACTTCTAAAGTAGATTGTCAATGTTTGCCAAATTATTGGGTCAATTTGAGTTGATTCAATACTTCACATTTCTATCAGGTAATATAAAACTTCACTAATATCTATGCGTTCTTCGAGAATCGAAACTACTTGTAGAGAAGAAAACTGAATTAAGTGGGATTGACGTAAATTTTGACACTTGTCAGTGTCATTACCATACATTTAGTTTTCTATTCTCTCTGTAGACAAGCGCTAAAGTGGCGTTTGGCTAAATCGAGCAGAATGGATAGAAATGAAGGAGGACTTTGCCAAAGTTGGGCAAACAGATAAAGATGTCAATGCCATCAATTCAGCGGCTGTAGCTAAATGCCATTTAGCACTTGTCTACATGGAAAATAGAAAACCAAATTATATGGAATTGACGTAAATTTTGACACTTGTCAGTGTCATCCCCATACATTTTGATTTCTACTCTCTCTGTAGACAAGCGCTAAAGTGGCGTTTGGCTGAAGGCCCAGATGAGACGTTAAATTGTGTCCAATTTGTTTAATAATTATTTTGTTCTTCTTTATCTGAATAAAGGCTATTATTATTATTATTATATTATAACTATGGATACATGTCCAGACCAGCAAAAATCCCAAATGAAAAACACGTCTTAATAATTTTATTAAACCTTTTGTGGAATGTAACGGACACCTCTAACATAACATCTCTAAAACAACACGAACGAAACAAAACTTTAGTTAAGTGCTATTCGCAAAACATTTAGTTAGGAACCTCTTAACATCCGTATGGCCGGATCAAAGAGCGTTGTAACTATTACGGACCTTTATAAAGAGGTAACCTACACTGTTCACTCGTATATCTCCATCGTTCCACCGCCGACTTTGAAGTGTACACATCACATACTCACATACTGGTTCCTTTTACTAAGTAGTAAGTTAAAAGAAGAACCATTACAAACAATGTATGTGAGGAACTGAATCTGCTTGGGACTACATCGATAATTTTATACTATTACTAGTAGTGAACGTACATACAGACAAGACAGACATACAGACAAGACAGACATACAGACAGACAAATAGACAGACAAAAATTTTATTAATCACTTTTTTGGGTTTGGTGTTCATGTACTATTTATTTTTTTAATATTTTCAATGTACAGAATTTACACTTGTACAGTTTTATTATACGTATATTTAGATATAAAGCTTTTGTTTGTTTATACGCGCTAATCTGTGGAACTACTAGGCCGATTTGAATATTTTTTTTTTGTGTTAGATAGTCCATTAATAGAGGAAGGTTATATGCTATAAAAATCACGCTGCGATCCATTGGAGCCGAGCAGAGCGGGTGAAACCGCGCAGAAGGACTAAGTTAAGATATATATGGATAAAGGAATTGCTTTATAAATCAACGAAAAATTTTAACTTACTTAGGCTCTTTTCTACATTTTCATGTGTGAAAGAGAAGCGCAACAATCTACAGATAGGCAGTCATTTAGTTTATGATCGACTACAAAGGAGAATTAGTGTGTTTGTTAAGCTCTTACATCTAAACTATTCAACGGATTTTGATCAGTTTTTGGGCAGATATCGATAAGACTATGAAAACACTGCTCGATTGGTGCAGTGGCTGGGCAACTAGCTGCCGCGCAACGTGCCGCAGGTTCGATTCCACCCAGTAGTAGTTCTTAAAAAAAATAAAAATAAAACAACATAACATAACATCACGTCTTTCTACCTCGAAGGGGTAGGCAGAGGTGCAAATTACGACACTTAATGCCACTATACAATGTAACACCCACTTTTCACTATTTATGTTATGAGTCCCATGTAATAGGGGGTGAGTCTATTGCCATATCTATTGCCACTATTCCAGTCTCCGTGCTACTACTGGGAATTATAAAAAACCCAGTAATACTTTAAAATAAAACAACCCGTCTCCATTTTGCACAGAAATCTATCCAAAATTTCTAGAATAAATACCTCAACTAGACTTCTGCTTATTTATCTTCCACTCATAATATACAGTACCCCGGCCTTATTTCACAATTAAACGCGTATCTTACAATGGAAATATAAATCAAACGAGTTTGTCATCTGTACCACTCATGCACATTTATGAGCTATGTGTATTTCGATTGAACTCGCTATTGCTTATAGAAACTTAATTTTAGCCTGTCAGTTAATTTATATTGGCAGCCTTTCGATGTATCAAGCTGTAAGTTGCCATCTCTTCTCTTTCTACGGCTGTAGAACTGACTAATGTGCTACTTATTTATTATTATGTTTTCGCCTTACTTACGTAATTATATGACGAGGAACTCAAAAATTGGTCCCGTTGACTCTACATTATTTGTCATAATGTCATAAAACATACGTAAATAATAACGTGAGTAAGCCGAAAACATAATAATTTATTTAGTATGTCTCACGAAAATTATAATACTTATTTATTGATAGAAACCAGGTAACAGAGTTCTCTAATAAACCTGTATCTTTTAAAATATGATGTCTACTTACCTGTCGAACTTAGAAGTTATGCCAAACTGTTAGAGATGAGGGCCATCGGTCTAACAGTGAACAATAACGGCCTGTTATCACAGGGTTATATTAAAAAACTTTATTATTTATCATTTATGTACACACATACAACACAAAGGACAACACATATATAAAAACGAGGTAAGTACATAATAACTTTTGTGAGATATACTAAATTAATGATTATGTTTTCAGCTTACGCGGCTACACGTCTGTCGCGCTGCTACAGCCGCTGCATCGCAGGTCGCGGAATGCTACTCATGAATATGAACCTCTAGCATGGCTTGAAACTAGTCGAGTTCCTCGACAAACAGTTACGTGAGTAAGCCGAAAACATAATAATTATCAAAGGCTATTTTTTTTATTCATCGGAACACTATGGCAGCGCTACCAGTCGCCGCTACCAACAAAATATAGGAGCTGATTGTGTAACCAAGTGGACACCAGGGGTAATTCTTTATAGAGCTGTTTACATTTTCTAATTGCACCGCCATGGTGTCTTAGTAAAGTACAGCCCTTAATGTTGATTTTTATCATAAGGTTTTCCAACCACCATGAATATTACACATAAAAAAATATTTTTATCTGCTCTGTGACACGAGTTTCAATTAAAACTTTTAGTACTTTTAATCGGATTACTGAGTTCAAACGTCAATCTATACTTTTAGGAGATCTCTTTAATATGATGAGATCTGACTTGTGATTGTCGCTCGGATTGTTAGAGAATTAAGCCTTTGACTGCCGACAGAAAACTGTTGAAGGCAAATCCTCCGCTAACGTAGGTCACCGGTGACCTACGCGGCGGTTGACGTGTTAATAGAGGTAGTTGCCAATTAGACCTATAAATCGCACTCAAAGGTCACACTTACTTAATTAAATTCAAAACAAAAACTTACTTCAGTTAAAAGTGTTGCAAAAATATACACAATTGCGAGTATTTTCTGTAATTACTGAAATCACAAGGTTTTTTTTTATATTTGATGGGCCGACGTTTGACCTCTACCTCGCCTGGTGGTAAGCGATGATGCGGCCTACGCTGGAGCAAGTCGTCCCATAAGCAACCTTTTCTACTCGGGCGTTGAAGACACCCAGGAAATACAGACTCTGGCAAAGAATTTCACTCCTTAGCAGTACGCATAAGGAAGCTTGATGCGAAGCGCTTCGTGCGTGTGGGCGGTATACATTTTAAAGCAACAGCATGCTTACTGCTTAGTAGTAATGTGAACTTCTTAAAAAACTATCATTGTCAATATATACGCAATCTAACTATCCTACTAATCATATAAATGCGAAAGTTTGTATGTTCGTTTGTTACTTCTTCACGTCAAAACGAATAAAGGGATAGGCATGAAATATGAAACGGAAATAGATTATGATCTTTTTTTTTAGGGGGGAAAATCATCCAATGATTTCCCTCGCCCGAGTGAGGCGAGGACGTGTCAGACTTTTACTGACTAAAAACCACCCCGTTCCTACTTCTGCACTTTGAGCCGGAGCCCCGGTAACCCGTTCAGCCTTTCGCGGCTCCGATCTGATCTGGAATAACAGATAGGCTACTTTATATGCCACGGGAACGAGGACGAAATTGGTCAGTAATAAAATATTATTTTGAATATTTCTGATTTCCGATAGTCATTATCATTTCAATACATATTGTATTATATTTTCTATAGATAACGGAAACATCGTAAAGTATTTAACCTCGTTTCTTTCTATAAACTGTATGTGTCAAATGTGTTACGAGAAGAACAACTTGTTTAAAATTCTAACTGTATAGGCCCTGTAAAGTGTAGATAGACGACTGCTGATCCAATCATTCCGAGTAGGGCTGTCCATTTCTTAAGTACGATGTGAATTTTTAAACCGACCTCAAAATGGAAGATGTCTCTTAATTCTTGATTATGTGCTCGTTATGTATTTGCGGATAACTTCGTCATTTATACATAACATAGCATCACGCTTTTTATTCCTGAAGGGTTAGGCAGGGGAGCACATTACGGCACTTAATGCCACTGTACAATGTAACACCCATTGTTCACTATATCTGTTATGAGTCCCATGTAATAGAGGGTGAACCTATTGTCATATACCGGGTACAATTCCAGACCCCGTGCTACTACTGAGATTTTTTTTAAAACCTGGAAGTGCTTTGCCCGACCCGGAAACCGAACCCGAGACCCCTTGCCCGGCAATCGCACTTGGGACCACACGGCCAACGAGGCAGTCATTAATGGTTGATTCCAATACAGATGGATCCCAAATTTTTAGACATAACTTGGTACCAGGTTTTCAAAAATTGTAGACTTTTTGAACTACCTCGTCGACTGAGGACAAAGGATTAACTTGCGGGTCAAGTTGGTTGCAAGCCTCTATTAACTCTAGACAGGATAGTCAGAGGTACACAATGTACCAATAACTTTTTCAGTTTTTTTTATGGGATAAGCCGGTAAACGAGCAGACGGATCACCTGATGGTAAGCAATCGGCGTCGCCCACGGACACCTGGTATACCAAAGGCATTACAAGTACGTTACCGGCCTTTTGGGAATTAGAAGTTTTTTTTTAAGGGGGGAAAATCATCGAATGACTGCTCCCGCCTGGGTGAGGCGGAAGGGAGTGTCAGACTCTTACTGACTAAAAACCACCCCGTTCCTTCTCCTGCACCTCGAGCCGGAGCCCCGGTTACCCGTTAGGTTCTCCGCGACGGGGATTAGAAGTTTAAGGATCGTTGGGGATTCAGGAATTGGGGAGATTGGGGAAGGGGAGGGTAATAAGGCCTCCGGTAACCTCACTCACACGACGAAACACAACGCAAGCGTTGCTTCACGTCGGTTTTCTGTGAGGCCGTGGTGTCACTCCGCTCGAGCCGGCCCATTCGTGCCGAAGCATGGCTCTCTCACACTTGAATGTGTGTTATGTTAGGGCCTATAACGAGAAATATTGCTCAAACTCAACAAGGCAGTTACACACAACATGTTATACATAGTACTTCGTGAAGAAAATTGAATTATTTCCCAAGGCAGTAAAATTACAAAGTGTCACAAGTTGTGACTCACAACGTTACAAACTTCATTAGTCTAACTGTTCAAACGTTGCACGGCGTCCGACCGCTCATCAAGTGCCACTGACTTGAAAGTGTCCTCGCTGGAAATAGGGCTGTCAAAGTGACAATCACTTTATGTAAACCGCGCTATTCTGTAAATCGAGAAAGAGATTTTTTATGGTTTTTTGTTATGGTAAACGAGCAGGCGGATTACCTGATGGTAAGCAATCGGCGTCGCCCATGGACACATGGAACACCAGAGGCGTTACAAGTGCTTTACCGGCCTACCTTTTGGGGATTAGGAATTTGAGGATTGTGGGTGATTGGGTAATTAAATATTGGTGATAAATCAAGTCAAAACTCGCACCTGGCGTAACTCTTCTCATTTCTGTCATTATCTGGCAGCACTAGAGTCTATCACTCACTTTCTTTTCAGATTCCGAATCTTTATTCTGACCTTAAATTAAGAAGTGACTTTGCAAAATGTACTTACAGAATAGTACTGCTGACTAGGATTTAAAGTTAGACGGACTCAAACGACACATTTTCGTCTGGCAACAATGACACAAATTGAAAACCATTTTTTCTTGATTTTCTTATCTTTGGAAAAGTTTGGTTTGCTGTCAAATGTCTGTTTATAATGGTTGAATTAAGTTTTTGACATTTTGACATAATGGATATTAAAGTAGTTATTTGCGAACATATTTTCGGGCTGGATTTAAATGAAGGTTAATATTTCGTCTGAATTTTCAAGTGGAGCTTTGGATATTTTATTTAAATTTAAATATTAGAGATAGACTTCACTACTAAATTTTACATTTTGTCATTCTATAGCATAAATCGTGGAGTACGATGTCAACCCAATATTTATTTATACTTTCTTACTTTAGAGGTAACAGTTATTAAAAAATTCTCGCTTTTTATACTAGCAAGTAATTGCCTTATAAGAAAATTTGGTATTCGACAATCATTTAAAAAACTCACGAAATAAAATCTCTTAAATAGTCATCATTACATTGATAGCATAGAACAAAGTCACCTTTCATTATATGTTGCTATGTATGTAAGTATTATTTTTATATTCAATTTGTTTTCATCTATCGTTTCCACGGCCTCGTTTCTGTGCCGTTGTCATTTGATACAATTACATATTTTTTCTACTATCAATAAATTTTATAAAGATCTTATGTAAATAGCTTTACAATAAGCAAGTCGTGGTGGCCCGGAGGTTTAAGACGCCCACTTCTCATGCATGAGGGTGCGGGTTCGAAACCTACCAACGGCAAGTACCAATGTGACTTTTTCCGAGTTATATGTACTTTCTAAGATTATTTAGACACCACTGACAAACGGTGAAGGAAAAACATCGTGAGGAAACCTGGACTTATAATTACTAATTATAAGTTTGAAATCGCCAACCCGCATTGAGCAAGCGTGGTGATTAATGCTCTAACCTTCTCCGTGTGAGAAAAGGCTTTGCTCAGCAGTGGGCATTTATAGGCTGTTGATGATGATGATGATGATGAAGCAAGTCTATGTAAAGTAAGTTTGAAGTAGTTAAGTTTGCAAGAACTAAAGGTTAGAAAGATATGATGTCGGGGCTTTCGTTAAAATATTATCTGTACCAAGTTCAAAAGAAGCGGAACTTATTTATGAAATGGTTGGTGCAGCACTATCCCCCTCGCTTACACAGTAATAAGTAAAGTAAATTAGCAATTTTTTTTTAAGGGGGGAAAATCATCGATAGACTGCCCCCAGCTGGGTGAGGCGGGAGGGAGTGTCAGACTCTTACTGACTAAAAACCACCCCGTTCCTTCTCCTGCACGTCGAGCCGGAGCCCCGGTTACCCGTTAGGTTCTCCGCGACAAAGTAAATTAGCAATAAGTGTATAATTATAATTAAATGTAGTTAGTTAAGTTAGATTAGGGTATGATGAGGCTGACATACCTTTGTAAGGGAAAAGCCTCTAAATAAATAAAGATAAAAAAAGTAGCTAAGTTTAAAGTAAGTAATTCTATATTTAGATGTTTTTCTTAGGACAGACAGCCCTAGCAACCTTTAGCTCGCACTCCATTAGCATACACAAACAGTATTTGCTTACTCGTGGTGTTATTTCAATAGCCACGGACTGCACTTGAGGAGTACTCCTAATAATTATGTTTACTTAAGCCGTGGTACGCATTAAGCTACTATTGCCACCTATTTGGACATTTTTCTTTTGAAGTGAGTAATGGAATTTGAAACTTATGATGTGGAGATTTAGATTGATTTTTTTGTATTTGTTGGTTAGTGGTAAGTTGTAATGTTATGTTATGTATTCATTTTGATATTACTTTCCTCCATAGGATAAACCGAAGATGAAAAATGATTGAACAAAATAAATGAAAATCAATTTCAATATTTAAACAATAAGATATTAGTGTTCCAAAATTAATACGTGCAAGTCTATACCTATACCTAAGTATTTTGCAAAAAAATGAAGCACATAGATGTTTAATAGAAATAATAATTTCTCAATCTTTAAATCTGATCCTTTCATAGCCAGATAACTTATAATTATTATGTTTCGAAACGCCACAGGCAGTATTGCCAGTCTAGGCTGAACTTGCTCCAGTAATTAGCTAAAAATATGCTTTGGATTTGAACAGATTCTGTAATTGGGTTCATTGAATTATAATTTGTGCTAAGTGCTGATAAAATCTGTATCGTGTTTCTAAGATAATTTATTATACTGGCCTCTGCTCGAGTGGTCGCAACTGCCACTGCCCATCAAGGGGGACCAGTTTGCTCCCGGGTAAGCAAAAGTATTAATGAGATATTTCGGTTGTTTTTATTTTGCAGTTATAACATGAATTCTGGATTAACATGACGGGCTCATAGTGGATGATGCTTTGAATCTCAATCCTATCAGAGATTTTTTTTGTACATTCACCGTGGTTAATAACAGCTGTCGTGAGACATACTTTATTAATTATTATATTTTTCGGATTACTCACGTAATTATTATACACGCGTGTCGCGGAATGCTGCTCCTGAAATATAAGCCTCTAGCATGGCTTGAAACTAGTCGAGTCCGTTGTCGAGTTACGTGAGTAAAAAAATATAATAATTAATAATGCTTCATAATGGGAACGACTTTATTAATTAAGTTACAAAAACTAATTGGACAAAAATTATATCGGCGAAATATTTTAAGTCATAACATTAATTCTATATTAATTCGTTTTACAAGATCGTATCAATAAATACATTAAAATTAATTAATAAATTATAGTTTCGGAGATCGATAACAGAAACACACAGAATTTGACTAACAGGTTATAAATATAAACATAACTGTAATAGATTAAATAATAAGATAAGAACTGAATAGTGTTGGAAAATTATTTTTATAAATATTGATTTCTACATAAACTATCTCATTAATTTTAACGGGTACCAGTCAAACGCGATATTTAAGCAAGATTAACTTAATAAAATAAAAACTGCGTTTAAAAAACCGACTTCAAAAAACCAAAAACTAATAACAAACAAAAAGTCTAAACTAAAAAGCAAAAAATAACTATTATTAGTACTGATAGGTTACCCCCCCACTGATAGGTTAGAAGTCGGTGCCATTAGTTCCATACAAAATTATTCATTAAAACCTTAATAGGTACCTAATTCACAATTTTGTGGACAGTTATATCATTATGATATGAGCTTATGGCACCGACTTCTAACCTATCAGTGGGTGGGTAACCTATCAGTACTAATAATAGTTATTTTTTGCTTTTTAGTTTAGACTTTTTGTTTGTTATTAGTTTTTGGTTTTTTGAAGTCGGTTTTTTAAACGCAGTTTTTATTTTATTATTTTATCATTTTCAGTGTAAAGCTACATATACCCGTTTTGTTACTTATAATCTACATAGGTGCAAAGTTCTAATCAATACAAATTATACAAGCCTAAACACAAGGTAGTTACAGTATACCGTTGAGGAGTTCCCTTACCAATTACACTTCTTCATCATCAGACCCTTAATGACAGCCCTACTCTATCTAGGTGTAAAGTCCTCATCAATACAAATTAATCAAGCCCAAACACAAGGTAGTTACTGTATACCGTTGAGGAGTTCCCTCGACTGTCTATCGGCTCCATCATCAGGTCGACTCCAGACCCTTATCAAATTGTAGTGTTTAAAAATCCTAATTGAAAAACATAATAGACGCATCACTCGCCCATATAATTTTCGAAAGTTCCCCTCGGTTTCCCTAGGATCCCATCATCAGATCCTGACCTCATGGAAATGGGACCAACTTGGGAGTATACCCTTTCCAACAAAACAAAAATTTTGCAAATCGCTTCACGCATCTCAGAGTTATGCGCGTACATACATACAAAAAAAAAAAAAAAAAAGCAACATACCGGCCGAACGTATAACCTCCTCCTTTTTTGAAGTCGGTTAAAAATCGGGGTTTACTTACTTGAATGTAATGCGGCTCAAGGCATTCCTGTTGGAGAAATGCCTCTACTCTGAGATAACTTGTAAAACACAGGACTAGATTTTTAATATTAAACTTGATTAGGGTCTACGTTGTTATTATTAAATACATTATTTTTGTTTTTCTTTGACATTATTAATGATAATTGTCTCTTTTGACATTGTTATTACTTATTTTGTATTATTATTGATCTGTTCTAATCTGATGATGTCTGATCTGATGTAATTTTATTTGTTTTAATTTATTTTATTATGTAGACAATGTAGTTATAAAATAATTATATAAAAAAGCTTAATATTTACTGCCTCGTTGGCCGAGTGGTCGCAAGTGCGACTACCAGGCAAGGGGTTCAGGGTTCGATTCCCGGGTCGGGTAAAGTATTACTGGGTTTTAAAAAAACCTCAGTAGTAGCACGGAGTCTGGAAATATTCCCGGTATATGGCAATAGGTTCACCCCCTATTACATGGGACTCATAACATAAATAGTGAAAAGTGGGTGTTACTTCTGTGTACACCTCTGCCTACCCCTTCGGGGATAAAAGGCGTGATGTTATGATGTTATGTCTTAATATTATATCTTAATCTTTAGAATAAACATCGCTAGAGTTGCGGGGAGCCAGTGGATGCAAGTGGTGAGTTGTCGTTCGACGTACAGGACTAAGGGGGAGACCTTTGTGGATGTCGTCTAGCAGTGGACGTCTTTCGGCTGTTGATAATGATGATGATGATGATAATGATGAAACCTTTAGATGTGATTATGTTAAGGTAAATCCTTACTTATATTATAAATCGGAAAGTGAGTTTGTTTGTTTGTTTGTTCCACTTTCACGCTGTAACTACTAAACCGATTGCTTTGAATTTTTGCAGACGTGAAGTTAGAAGTCTGGATTAAATAATAGGGTACTTTTTATCCCGGAAAAAATTGATATTCTCGAGAGAAAACGAAATTATTGGTATAGATGGCGCCGTGTGTATTGGTATATGTCACATAGGCTACTTTTTATCCTTTTGTGGTGCGAGCGAAGCCGCGGGTAAAAGCTAGTATAAATATAAGGTAAATCAACATAGTAGGTACAAAACAAATTCGGATGTCCAGCATTGATTACACATCAGTACGTCTGTAATGATTAAACTTTAGGACAAATAGCCGGGTATTAGGAACATTTTGGTAACAGCAATATAAATTCTTTGGGACACTTTATACGATATACGACCCCTAATGTGGTTTATGGGATGAAGATATTTGTAATGGGACAAAGCTTTGGTGACCATAAATATAGAAGAACTTTATATTTGGTATAGATATATCGTTAGCCGAATGGTCGCAAGTGCGACTGCCGGGCAAGGAGTCTCGGATTCGATTGCCGGGTCGAGCAAAGTATTACTGGGTTTGTCTAGAATTGTGTCGGGTATATGGCAATAAGCTCACCCCCTATTACATGGGACTTATAACATAAATAGTGGAATGTGGGTTTTACATTGTACAGTGGAATAATGTGCACCTCTGCCTATCCCTTCGGGGATAAAAGGCGTGATGTTATGTTATTTGGTATAGCGATTAATGCTCAAACATTCTCCGTGTGAGAAGAGGCTTTTGGTCAACAGTGGCCACTTATAGGCTGTTGATGTGTGATGTGATAGCTGCTACGCCCAGCCAAATGAACAGTCTATCATAATGGAATAACTATAGTAGACCTAAGAATATTGTAATTACCGGATGTCTATCAACATAAAGCTAACATAGATGATTTAAACGTGTATTTTATGTGTCAAACAGTGCCGGCGCCATGCGCAAATGTCGCTCGCCCACGCAATGCATAGATACATTGAAGATTAAGGCTTAATACATACTCAATACATAATTATGCTATTATGATTTTACTAGTGTCGTAACTTTTCGAAATGTCAAGGTAACATAACATAACATAACATCACGCCTTTTATCCCCGAAGGGCTAGGCAGAGGTGCACATTATGCCACTGTACAATGTAACACCCACTTTTCACTATTTATGGTATGAATCCCATGTAATAGGGGGTGAGCCTATTGCCATATACCGGGCACAATTCCAGACTCTGTGCTACTACTGAGAATTTTTTTTAAACCCAGTAATACTTTGCCCGACCCGGGAATCGAACAAAAAATGTCAAGGTATCAAACACTAAAATATTTACAGAATAACTAATTATTTAATTGATATTTTGATTTGAGAAAGTGTTTTATTGTCCTCGTTGAAATATTTATCATGACTGGACAGTTTCCAGTTCATCATCATCATATCAGCAATGACTGCATGGTCAGCGCGGTGGTTGTGCAACTGGCTGCAGCGAAACGTGTCGGGGATTCGATTCCTACACGGAACAACTCTTTGTGTGATCCACAGAGTTGTTGTATTTGTAAACGCACCCACGGTACAGGACAAAATCCTAATGTGGGACAAAGTTTATTTAAATAAATGACACATAAAACCATGAAACGTACTGAACATATTCCCAAAGACTTCCAGATCGACTGATTGAAAACGGACTTATCCCGGAGACGTACTTTATCTAAACGCTACTAATATGTCCTTAAATATCAAAACACAATATCTAAGAAATAAAACTAGAACAAAAGAATACAGAGATACCTACTATGTAGGTAATATCAAAGCATTAGAAAAAGGAACAATAATAAATGTTCATAATTTCTTAGAAAGAAAATAGGGGTCTCGGTTGCTAAGCCCTGAATAATGAGGTCTAATATGACGACTAAGAACTCGACATTTATTTAATGATGCCTCCAAAAATATCTCAATGTACCAACTAATACTATAAAACCGAGAACTTTTTATTTGTTTGAACATTTGGTCCTGAACTAAGAATTGTTTTGTTTCTAACAGGCATATCATTCGTATTCTTGAGAACGTTTCTCACATATTAGTGTAAACTTAAGTAAAATCACGGTAAAATTGCTAAATGGATAAAATGAAGACGCATTAGTATCAAACTAAAATCAGTCTGGCCAGTCACATCGGGGCACACGACAGGAGATAGCCATTAAGGTTCGCCGTTACCGAAATCGGTAAGGACTATATACTATCAAACATAATAGGTCTCTATTTAATCTCCAGGGTGTTCTTTTGTGCACACATTAGGTGCTTTTTACACCCTTAATAGCATTTTTACTTAAACACATGACACCATTTCCAGTATCTTTACTATTTACTGCAAATCTCTAATAGAGACTCGATCTCGGTAGTCACTCTTGCGCGCGCCTTGCAAAGCCATCAGACCACCACAGATGGGGCCTAATAGTGCTGATGTCGATACAGAGCCGCGGAAGATTGACGGGTTGCCGGGGCTCCAGCTCGAAGTGCAGGAGTAGGAACGGAATGGTTTTTAATCAGTAAGAGTCTGACATTCCCTCCCGCCTCACCCGGGCAGGAGAAGTCATTGGATGATTTCCTCCCTCAGAAACAATAAAAAAGTACTCTTACGACCACTTGATAGACCAATCACTAGTCTATTTTTTAAGATGGGAAAATCATCGAATGACTGCTCCCGCCTGGGTGAGGCGGAAGGGAGTGTCAGACTCTTACTGACTAAAAACCACCCCGTTCCTTCTCCTGCACGTCGAGCCGGAGCCCCGGTTACCCGTTAGGTTCTCCGCGACATTCACTAAAGTCTAGACTCCAATCATTAAAATAATACCCAAATGAGTTCCAAGCTTTATCTGAACAAAAGTTTAAAGCAAAGCGGCGCCAACATTCACCGTCCCACGCTCGCCCTTGACGCACCCGGCTTATCATGATCCAAAACCATGGTCACTTGTGATCTTGTGATCACTTTCAATATCTTTAGCAGATGACCTTGGGCATAGTAGACGATATTAGATGACTGGCTTCTGCCAGCGGTTTCACCTACGTTTCCATAGGATATAAGTACCCTGTTTTATTTCAGATCCTGTTTGTCTACCCGTCTTCCAAATTTCATCTTACCGATCTCTTCAGCCGTGATATAGTAACAAATATAGACACAAACACACAAACTTTCATATGTATATAATTAGTAAAATTAGAAATGAAATAACATGAAAAAGAGTCCCTCAAAATACTAGCGACTGCAACTCCTGTATGCCAAAATCCACCACGATAGAGATGAACTTAAAACATAAGTACTGAGGTGCTTTTCTTTTGTCCTTTACCACTTACTTAGGCATTATCTCAGAACAGCAATGCTTAATGTGATATCGAGACATGGTTAAAGGGAAAATAATCTCCTATTGTCTTAGGATAAATTTAATATAGACATAAGGCTTTAAACTGTCAAACACCAAGCGGTCACCGGTGACCGCAACCTATTGTTCTTTAATTGTGTCTATAAATACGGTACTCGACGAGTTAATGTCATAAAGGCACTGTCTAATACGCCATCAATAATACTGAAGAATGCAATCAAATAAACAAGCCAAAAACATTTTCAAAATTAAAATATCAACTGCCAACGATTTCAAATTTTTACAAGCATGAAATATGTATAAAGTATGCCGAAGCAGCCTACACATTTACGAGTAAATTCCGAGCCATTGAATTGTTTAAGTACCTAGTTCTAGACGCTACCAGACAAACGGCATTACAGTAACAATGGCATTCCATTCCCTTTCGGTAGGAACCCTAAAACACGCAACAAATGAAATATTGTTGCCTAACGCTCACACTTTCTTTTTTCACCAATCATATCCAATAAATCTTTTTTTTTTTTGGTTAACTATCTTGACTGTACTCCTCGCCATGTAGTTTTTCTGTCTCATTCTTTGTCCAAGTCTTTTTTCTCGCCTATTTCTGAATTGGATATCATACTTATCCTATTTGGAAACCATCTTCTGTCAGTGGAATAAGGTATGGAACTCGTAAAGCGATTGTTTGAAACTTAAGGATTTCAAAAAGGAAGATAATTCTTTTATAACCTAGCTCATGATAAAATCTCAGATCCACCATAATATTATAATCATTTTTATCAAACATTGTAAATTTTAATTAAAGAAAAACAACAAAATAATGACGATAAACTTGGCGTACCGCACCATCACTACAACTCGACTACCAAACATGTGTCGTAATAGGTACTCAAAAGATAAGCAAGCGAACGCCATCTAGCGAATAAATCTTGAAACAGCACGCAACTAGTGACGTGCTGACTCCTATCTCGCGATCACATCCCAATCGAAGTGTTGTGTGTAATCGCGTGCCACACTATAATTTATTTATTAGATATGAAAGGAAGTAATGACTAGTGTTGACTATGTATGTTTTATAAATAAATAAACTTGTGATTAGACTTAGGTGCCAAGCACGAATAACTATCACATTCGTAACGTTATAGTTGACTGCACGGTTGGTGCGGTGGCTGGACAACCGGCTGCCGTGCAACGTGTCGCGGGCTCGATTCCCGCACGGAACATCACTTTGTGTGATCCACAAATTATTGTTTCGGGTCTGGGTGTCATTGTGTGTGTGACATTGTATGTTTGTAAAAGCACCCACGACACAGGAGAAAATCCTAATGTGGGGCAACGTTTTTAAAAAAAAGAAAAAAGAAAGAAAGTTCAGCGCTCTGACTGATTAGCTCACTAGGGCTGTTACTATTATTATGAACGAATGAACAGTATTGCTTCATACAGGACGTTTATGTAACATTTTCTGTAAGGATAGAAATTCATCAAATGGTATCTCAGAGGAGTGTTAGACTCTTACCGACTTAAAACCACTCCGTTCTCCTCCTCCTTACTCTACTCCTGCTCTATGCTGAAGGCACGGTATACAGCAAGCCTCACGCACGACCACATCTTTTTCCTGAAGTTTAGATGGATAAGATTCTGTTGTATTTATTTCATTATATTACCTGTAAACAAAGAAAACAACAATCAGTTTTTTGTGATAATAAATCCTACATAAAGTTCTACGTTAAGCTAAATATTTGTACTATAAAAACTTAGATTGTACATTTATAACTATGAACAGTTTACGGCAATTAACTCATCCGAAAAATCTTATATTAAATAACCCAATCTTGCTTAATTTTTGTTTTTTATAATGTGTATTAATCTTTCGTGTAAATTGTAACATAACATAACATCACGCCTTTTATCTCCGAAGGGGTAGGCAGATGTGCACATTATACCACTGTACAATGTAACACCCACTTTTCACTATTTATGTTATGAGTACCATGTAATAGGGGGTGAGCCTATTGCCTTATACCGGGCACAATTCCAGAAGTTGTATTTTTGTTATAAATTGGTACTGTATTGTATCCATTAAAAACTTAATACGCGAAATCTTCGTCTACCCCTTCGCGTTCCGCGCGCGCCTCAAAGAGCCATCAGAACACCACAGATGGGGCTCAACAGGGCCGATGCCGATTCGGAGTCGCGGAGAACCTAACGGGTAACCGGGGCTCCGGCTCGACGTGCAGGAGAAGGAACGGGGTAGTTTTTAGTCAGTAAGAGTCTGACACTCCTCCCGCCTCACCCAGGCGGCAGCAGTCATTAGATGAATTTCCCCCCTTAAAAAAAAATAAACCCCTCCTGCTTGCGTCTAATAACAAACCACAATACACTTGTTGAAGTAATTCACTTAAAACCATCCATCCCTGTAATCTCGTGCCTTAATTAACCTGGCTAAGAAAACGCCTGAACTTTGCAGAAGTATCGTTAAAATTCTAATTACTGAATATAAATTAACTCCGGAACCACTTTAAAAGTATTTAAGGATCAAAGAAGGCATTAAACAATAATTAATATTAAATATTTTTTCGGAACTTAAAACCTTGTTTCTTTACTATAAAAGTGGGTAAATTTTACATAGGTAATTGATTTTCGTTTAAATTCATGATGGCATAAATCATCCTTAAAAATAAAAGCTACTGCTCTTGAATTTGCCGCTAAACGCACCACAGGTAACTTAAACACCAAATAAGTAATACAAGACTAAAAGTTCTTCTCCCTTAGGCTTAAGGTAAAGTAAATCTACTGGTCATTTTATTATTGACAGCTACCTACAGTTAGTCAAAGAGTCGCGTTCGGCGCTCGGATTGGTCGGTTCACTGGAGCCGGCCAATCAGAACTCCGAATGCGCTCGACACTCTCACGTTACGAATGCGATGGTTATGCGCGAATGTGCGCCTTATGTCAATACAGTGACGTTGATGTTACCAGACATGTCGACCACATGTTGGCAACGTCGCGCTACACCACGTCGCTGGCGACACGTGTCGCAGAATATTTGTCCCCTTTTTTAAGGGGGAAAAATCATTGAATGCCTTCTCCCGTCTGGGTGCGGCGGGAGGGAGTGTCATATTTATTTATTTATTTATTTAGAGGATCACGAGGACTTATAAAATTTCTTAAGACTATCTATATTCACAATTGTAGGTAACCACAGCAAGCATATAGCTTTTTAACTTACATTAATACAAAAGAGATAATAAAAATTCGGATAAATTGCGTACAAAATGAAAATTAAAATTAAAACCATTTTGTCAAAAAAAATTAAAAGTCAGTCAGTCATATGGCGCATCAATGAGGCAGTCAGTTCTAATGTAACAATAGTACAATAACAGTTATTAATTTGTTATGTTATCCATTAAAAAATCTGTACATAATAAAACTTAATTACCGTAACCAAATTGAGATAATAATTATTTGTAGAAATTATATATAACGTAAGATGTAATCGTATATTAATTGATCTTAATGAAATTCTTATTGATCAAGATTTCATTATTTTACATATTAATGTATTAACTTAGCTGCCTTATAATTATGTTATTAATTTTAAACCGTCTTGACTAATATGAATAAAAATATTGGTTTCCGTTTTAAATAGGTATGTTATGAGCCCCATAATTATTATAGGGAGTGATCCTTTTGCCATACTTCATGCACCGAACTTCGTCACTCAGATTAACATAACATCACGCCTTTTATCCCCCAAGGGGTAGGCAGAGGTGTACATTATGCCACTGTACAATGTAACACCCACTTTTCACTATTTATGTATGTTATGAGTCCCATGTAATAGGGGGTGAGCCTATTGCCATGTACCGGGCACATTTCCAGACTCCGTGCTACTACTGTGAATTTTTGAAAAACCTAGTAATACTTTGCCCGACCCGGGAATCGAACCCGAGACCCCTCGCCGCAGTCGTACTTGCGACCACTTTGCCAATGATTACTAATAACTTTTATCTTTTACTCGACCCAGGCATCTAGCTGAAGATCTCATGGTCAGCAGTTTTACTTGCGAGTTATAATTACATAATAAACGAGGCAGTCTTTTTGTTACTTCTTTATATTTGAATTTTAAGCTTCTGTCAGCTTATACCCACGTTCCCGGAATAAAAATACCCCATTTTATTGTTACCGACTGTAAACTACCTCTGTTTCATATTTCATCCTTATCTATTCAGTACTTTTTGAGTGAGAAAATAACAAACATCCATACATTCTCACAACCTTTCAGATTTGTAATGTTCGCGGAGAACCTAACGGGTTACCGGGGCTCCGGCTCGACGTGCAGGAGAAGGAACGGGGAGGTTTTTAGTCAGTAAGAGTCTGACACTCCCTCCCGCCTCACCCAGGCGGGAGAAGTCATTCGATGATTTTCCCCCCTTAAAAGAAAGTAGGATTATATAGATCTATATTTATTGCTATTGGAGTCTAGAATCTAGACCTGCCCAGACACAAGACATGAGCACTATAAATTACAGTTGTATATGGGGTGCAATTGTATGAGGGTCGATGCATTGCAGCAATTGATTGGTGATTGATTGGGCACAATTTCATGGCAATCTAAGATACTATATCTTCATGCTATAGAGTGGTATTTTAGTATTTTATATATTTTTGAAACACATTTAGGGAACAGAGAGTATAGTTCCCTAAGATCGGAAAAGGAGGATCCTCCGACCAGGCGAGGTGATCGTGCCTGGCGGGCTTTCTGCCCAACAGTTGTTCGTTGGGATTTTCTATCCATGTTTATTCGCTTGTAAACTTTGCATGTGCGATGTAGGATTCTTGTGACGTCATCCGTTGACATGTGACATGTGTCGCCACATCACTCCCTCCCAAGACCGGAGGTCGATCCCGCTGAGACGGCTGTCGATGCTTGAGATGAGCGGTGCCAGAGCCAGTGTAGAACGTCCCTAGTTCCAGTGGGTCGGAACCGTGCCGCTGAGTGCCCAGTGAGTCGGGTGAGCGGTGCAGGGTGAAACTCCAGTGAGTCGGAGAGATGAGTTCGCAGTGTCCCACGGTGAGTCGGGGAAGAGATGCTGCGAGGGTAGGTGCGTAGTGGCCGGCATCTGCGTTGACGGGAGGAGGTGTCCTTCAGACCGTGTGCAGAAGTGCTGTGCCTAGACGCTGGTGAGGCCGTAGGGAAGAACCAGGCTGCACAACTTCGTTGCAGGCGATGGTGGTCCCTGATGAAGCCGAGGATGCTGGTTGGCTGCGACTTGACTACCGCTCAGCGGAGAAATGATGAATGAGAAGGTTGACGGTGCTAATCTGCTCCGTGAAGTGAAGGTTGTTTCCAATCACGTCGGGGTCACCACTTTAGGGAACAGAGAGTATAGTTCCCTAAGATCGGAAAAGGAGGATCCTCCGACCAGGCGAGGTGATCGTGCCTGGCGGGCTTTCTGCCCAACAGTTGTTCGTTGGGATTTTCTATCCATGTTTATTCGCTTGTAAACTTTGCATGTGCGATGTAGGATTCTTGTGACGTCATCCGTTGACATGTGACATGTGTCGCCACACACAGATGAACTGAGGGCCTCTACAATAAGAAAAGGCAATGTATCATAATCATTTTTGTCATGAAGCATAATCTATACATGGTTTGAAAAAAATCTTTCATAAGAGGGGTTTGTCATAATTGGGATGATGAGAGGGTATACAAATTAAATATATATTTAGTCCGTAAATTAGGTAATGAAAAAATATTAGACACGTATTTTTTTAATTTTGACGTATAATAAACAATAGATAAAACGAATCAAAGTTTAGGAGTGGCAGCTAAAACGTCATTTCTACGTATAAAAGGTACATAGAAGTGACGTCATGCGACATTTCAAATCAATATATCGTCGAAAGTATTCGTTTCTGTAAGAAAATAAAAAATACGTGTCTAATGATTTAAAATTATCTACCAGACGGACATTAATATAAAAATTAGGCACCTACTCTATTCCCGCGCTTCGTGGGTGGTTTAAAAATCCCAGTTCCAACAAAGAATTTAGAGGATGCCGTTTAGATGATGGAAAACTTATTACCGTTTAGCAAATAGAGTTGCCATGTCCATATTGAGAATTAAGGAAAAATCAAACACTTTATATCATTTATAAATAGAGAAAGTAAAAGGCACTTATTAAATCATTGTCGTTTCTAACCTTCCAATTATCTACTTCTGTAATATTTATCCTTTGACATCCTCATAGAATCCAGCTTAAGCGTACAATTAAACTATTTACCTAACATTGCATAACATCACGGCTTTTATCCCCGAAGGGGTAGGCAGAGGTGCACATTATGCCACTGTACACTACAATGTAACACCCACTTTTCACTATACGTGTTATGAGTCCCATGTAATAGGAGGTGAGCCTATTGCCATATACCGGGCACAATTCCAGACTCCGTGCTACTACTCAGAATTTTTAAAAATCCCAGTAATACTTTGCCCGACCCGGGAATCAAACCCACTCGGCCAATGAGGCAGTCATTTATTCAGTTATTTACTTAACAATACACCTAAAATTAGTTTCCAGTAATTGTGAAACGAGTGGGATTCGAACTCGTGACCCTTCTCTCTAATAACTGTCGGTTGTAAACCTTTAGACAATTGTTTTATGAACTTGTAATTTTCTGTTCAATAAATCAATCAACTTGGGTTATTAACGTCAACTACTTATTTGAAAACTATTTAACTCATATTATAATGACCGCCAGTTACCGATGGGATAGGCGGAAGTACATGAACGCACTTTTCACTAATTATATTTTAACTGCCTCATTGGTCGAGTGGTCGCAAGTGCGACTGCCGGACAAGGGGTCTCGGGTTCGATTCTCGGGTCGGGCAAAGTATTACTGGGTTTTTAAAAACCTCAGTAGTAGCACGGAGTCTGGAAACATATGCCCGGTATATGGCAATAGGCTCACCCCCTATTACATGGGGCTCATAACATAAATAGTGAAAAGTGGGTGTTACATTGTACAGTGGCATTAAGTGCCGAAATGTGCACCTTTGCCTACCCCTTCGGGGATAAAAAGGCGTGATGTTATGTTATGTTATATTTTAAGTCCAGGTGCAATAGAAGCATGAAAAAATGGGAATAACTGTGTTGTGACTTAAACAAAAGAAATCTCAAAGTATTTGTTTTTTTAAGGAGGGAAAATCATCGAATGACTGCTCCCGCCTGGGTGAGGCGGGAGGGAGTGTCAGACTCTTACTGACTAAAAACCACCCCGTTCATTGTCCTGCACGTCGAGCCGGAGCCCCGGTAACCCGTTAAGTTCTCCGCGACTCCGAATCGGAATCTCAAAGTAAAGGATTAAAACTTAATCACAACTATTTTTTGTAAAATACGGAGATGACACGATGTTTAAGTACTTAAAATTCAGTAGCCTTTTAGTATTCGGCCGTTACTCGTATAAAGTGTCCTATCCTCTTGGTCGGTCGTGGAGAACCAAACGGGTTACCGGGGCTCCGGCTCGACGTGCAGGAGAAGGAACGGGGTGGTTTTTAGTCAGTAAGAGTCTGACACTCCCTCCCGCCTCACCCGGGCGGGAGAAGTCATGCGATGATATTCCCTCTTAAAAAAAGTCCTCTTGGTCGACTATCTCTTGAATACTATTATTAGCTCATAGAATAGTATTGGTGCTCTTGGTGTACAATTGATTGAAGACAATTACTCTAACGAGAATTTCTGACCCCCAAATTTTCAACACACAGATGCTGCTAAAGCAATTTCATCAGCCGATCACGAACAAACGTAGTTATTTCAAAATGTTCTAACTTCATTATTTATGACTGCAATATAAGTAACACGCATTTTCCATTTATCATTAGCAATTATGACGACATAGCCATGTTTAGAAACGGCTGCGCCTTCTAACATTCATAAAACTTGAATCATTTACAGATTTCTGTCTTTTACACCATCTGTCAGATTTGTGACCGTTCTAACAATAGGGTAGATGCCTAATTTTTATTTTAATGTCCATCTGGTAGATTATTTTAAATCATTAGACACGTATTTTTTATTTTTTTACAGAAATGAATACTTTCGACGATATATTGATTTGAAATGTTGCGTGACGTCACTTCTATGTACATTTTATACGTAGAAATTACGTTTTAGCCTAGTTTGATTCCCGGGTGGGGGGCAAAGTACTATTGGGTTTTAAAAAAAAATCTCAGTAGTAGCACGGAGTCTGGAATTATGCCCGGTATATGACCACAGGCTCACCCCCTATTACATGGGACTCATAACATAAATAGTGAAAAATGGGTGTTACGTCTGTGTACACCTCAGCCTACCCCTTCGGGGATAAAAACGCATGATGTTATGTTATGTTATGTTATGAACAGACATTTTTATTTTCTATCCCATTGTTATGTATATTGGCATGATAATTTTGTTTTATACCTAACAGTCCATAATTATCGTGTTCCACTGCATTCTTTAGTTTATTTTATTTTAACACTAATTTTATTTGTCTACAAACTTAGATGAGTCATTGTTGCATTGTCCGCTCGGACCTTTATGTGGCCTGTTGTAAAATTAATTTTGAGTCAAGTATTCATTTCACGCTTACACAAAGCGACAAAATATTCAAAGTCACCATTTATCTTCGAATGGAACATGTGGTTTTGATTGACTTAGGAATTATACACGCGGAATATACCTAATTCAAGAAACGCTGGTCTCCTGAAGTTAAAACAAAGCTTCAGTTGCTAGTGAAAAAGTGAATGTACATATAAACAGTATCAACATTATTTGATAGCCTCGTTGGCCAAGAGGTCGCAATAGCGACTGCCGGACAAGAGATCTCGAGTTCGATTTCCAGATCGGGTAAAGTATTACTGGGTATTTTTAAGAAATTCCCGTAACAGGGAGTCTAGAAATGTGCCCGGTATATGGCAATAGACTCACCCCCTATTACATGGGATTCATAACATAAATAGTGAAAAGTAGGTGTTACATTGTACAATGGCATTAAGTGGCGTAATGTGAATCGTTGCCCTACCCCTTAGGGATAAAAGGCGTTATATTATGTTATTAACGATTCTCCCATAAGAACGCATAACATTCAATTCAAAATCCAAAAGATACATTTAACACTGCAGACTCAGAACAGCTGCGTGCAACATTGTCATTTTGTCTCCAAGCAACCATTACGTTCTTGCCCCAATTATATCTCTGCGTCGCTATACTGCAATCAATGTTATATGTAACTACTATAAGGGGGCGTCCATAAATTTCGTGAAGTGTTTTTTTTTTATTTTCTGTCCCTCTCTCCCCCCTGGTGAGATTTCGTGAGATTTTATTCAACATCCTCCCCTATCCCCTAATCTCACGTGAGATTTTTCTCACGTAAAGGCGTTGGATTGTTATTGTTAAAAGAATAAAATTCCATGTGCATGTATGTACAATTAAATCTTAAGCATGTACAATCAGGATTAAATTAACTAAAATAATATAAACTTTTTTTGTTTCAATCAGAAAAAAAATTACGTGACATTTGCCGAAACCCCTTCTCTCTAACGTGAGATTAGATGAGATTTGAGTCTACCCCCTCCCCCCGTATTTATGGACGCCCCCTAAGCTGAGATTTGCAGGCCATTTGTTGCCCATTTGCTAGTTTATTTATGGCATAGGCATTCAAACTATGTTGCTAACGGCTATAAATCTGATATCGTTTAGAATTCGTAACATTTTGACGTGAACTTTATTGATAAATGATAAATCCTTTTAGATAATCGGACAAATTGAGCTGGTTGATTGTTGCAGGATACTTAGTCATTTCATTGCCTTAAGCTGTGTAGTTTAACCATGATACATTAAACACAAACTAAGCATAATATAAAATAGAACACACCCATGAGCAGCCCTAGCAGTGACATCAGCGTTAGCCCCTAGCAGTCTTGGCGGCGGCGTGGTGTACTTTGATCTATTCATTTACTTCTGATAGCTATATACAGACGCGTAATTAAAAAAAAAATTGAACACTAGCATTTTCTCCTGAGCCTCATTGGGTACGCCATGTCACATCCAGATCAGAAACAGCAATAGGGTAGGAGACAGTGTATGAAAATAAAAAATGTAATTAGTCCGTCAGTTAGATAATGAAAAAATTCGTCTCGGGTTCGATTCACGGGTCGGGTAAAATGTTAGTGGGTTTGTAAAAACCTCAGTAGTAGCACGGAGTCCGGAAATTTGTCCGGAATATGGCAATAGGCTCACCCCCTATTACATGGGACTCACAACATAAATAGTGAAAAGTGGGTGTTACATTGTACGGTACATCCCCTTTAGGGATAAAAGGCGTGATGTTGTTATGTTACTAACCTATTTGTGGGTCACACAAAGACGTGCCAACCGTGCAATGAACAATATTTTTCTTACAATACAAAACAATACAAAGAAAAATATTGTTAGGAGGAGATAGGATATCTTCATTAACTCTTAATATAATCCAACCAAAATAAGTCGTATTTCTTTCAAACGTTCATTAAATGAACTACTCAAAGCTTAAACAACGCCATCTATATTCAGCAATATGAACAGTCTTCAATTTACAGAAATTGTGGAGAGACAAGGAAATGCTTGGAGTTTACGACTATCAATATGATTTAGAGCTGTAAACCATAAAATTTAAATGGAGGCTTTCATACAGGACAATAGAGTGCTAATATAAATTACGAATAGTCCAATGTTAATTAGAGTTTGCTCCGTCGCATCTTTTCTCACCGTTAAGGACGCACGCTTTGTCCTTTATGAAATAAATAAGAATAAGAATAATGTTTATTTCATAAAATATTACAATTTTGTTGTATCCTGGACCTTACACTAGGATTCCCTGCGACGTGAGACCCAGGCTCCCTAGCAAACAGTACAAAACATAATGCTAATATGTGTGTATGTGAGAGTGTGCGCGCGTGTGCATGGGTGTGCGTGAGTGAGTGAGTAAGTAAGTATTTGTGTGTGTGCGTGTCCATGTTTGGAAGGGTTTTTCTATATTTGAAAATTTGAAAATCATGATGCATTAATAAACTTCTTTTTTAAAAAAAAACTTTGCCCCACACTAGGATTATCTCCTGTGTCGTGGGTGCGTTTACAAACATAAAAGTTCACATACACATCACATCCAAACCCGAAACAACAATTTTTGGATCACACAAAGTGTTGTTCCGTGCGGGAATCGAACCCGCGACACGTTGCACGGCAGCCGGTTGCCCAGCCACCGCACCAACCGTGCAGTTTTTTGTGCCGTAACTTTTTGTCTACTTAATACAAAGTATGTAATATAAATTAATCAGAAATGAGAACAGTTTCAAATTGAATAGTTAATTATTAAAACCCATACATTTGTATGGAAAAGAAAATGTTATCATATTATGTTTTCCTGGCATTTTGTTTCCATGTCAAGATTTCATATCTCCCCCAATTTATCATTCTATGCATGTGTAAGTGGATCACTTTTCTTTTTTACCTTCAAGGCTTCACAGTCACATTTTACGACAAAAATATCTGCAAGCCTATTTAATATTGATGCCTTATTTTCTCAGCATGAAGGTTAAATAATATCAGAAAAAATGCTTTAAAAACAATTGTGCAGTGTGTTTTTTGCATGCATTGCGTTGCTTGGTCAATATAATCTATATATGATATGAAAAGGTGCAGCGGGACCGATCAGGAATGCGAAGCCATCAATCGGGTATTGTTGGGTTTTTTATTTAGGTGTATTAAAGTTACTAGTTTTGTGCCGTGGCTGTACTCGTTTACATTTCAGATAATGTTGGTTAGGGAGCAGGTGATAGCGGGTCGTAAATACTACTTTATGCCAGTTTGAAATAACTACGCAGCAGAGGGTTTTGGGTTTGATTCCTAGATTGGGAAACGTATTTTGGGTTGTTTACTTAACACCTTGAACGCCATACATGGTTTGGGCCACGATAGCGGAGGATTTAACTTCAACAGTTTCTGTCGGCAGTCAAACTGTTAAAATGACTTGTTACTCACGTAAATATATTAAGAATATCTCTATTAGTTTTGATTCACAGTGGGACTCTTCTTTTAGGTAATTCAATACGTCCCACGATATTTATTATAAAAACACTTTAGGATGCTTTTCGATTTTACAGATTACAGATGAACCTGGAATGGTTGAATACATACCGGGCACGGTATTTGTTTATAGTAATTTATCTTAATAAATACTCGAATCATATTCTACTAAAATTCACAAATACTTTCTACTAATATTTCGCATGCAACAAATTTAAATAAACTGACAAACAAACAGACAGACAGACAATTATAACAATATCTTATTTAATAAAATGTTTTGTATAAGACAAGACATCCACGTTGATGGGCAAGGCCGTTCGTACTGAGAGCTTATTGCTCTCATTAGGGACTTAATTAAATAACGTCTTTATTTAGACTCGGGTTAAGTAGCATTTCGTTTGATCTTGTACATAAATTAGCTGTCTTGCTCTTAACTTCTTAAGACAATGAGTAACCTTCTAGGTATATTGCAGACATTGGATATCTTCATGACTGATGTGCTTTGTAAAGGCAATTATTATCTTTTTTTAACTTATAAAACGTTGCCCCACACTAGGATTTTCTCCTGTATCGTGGGTGCGTTTATAAAAATACACGTTCACATACACATGACACCGAGACCCGGAACAACAATCTGTGGATCACACAAAGAATTGTTCCGTGCGGGATTCGAACCCGCGACACGTTGCGCGGCAGTCGGTTGCCCAGCCACCGCGCCAACCGTGTAGTCAATCTTCTATTGCACGTAGTAGGATAGTCTCTAAATTTTCTATTGGTATTTAACCGACTTCCCAAAAAAGAAGAGGTTATCAATTCAACTGTATGTTTTTTTTTGTCTATATGTTACCCGATTGCTCCGGCGTTTGTGAACAGATTTTGTTGGAAATGTCATACTCTCGAGGTGGTCCCATTTCTACCAAGTCAGGATCTGATGATGGAATCTCATGGAAACCGAGGGGAACTTTTAAAAATTATAGGGGCAACATATGACACGATGATAATATAGAATGTGTATTTAAAAACGAATTTAAATTGCACGGCGTGAAGTCAGTAGCAGCGCGACAGTCGCTGCGTCGCAGGTCGCGGAATGCTGCTCATGATTATTATGAGCCTCTAGCATAGCTTGAAACTACTAGAGTTCCTCGTCATATAATTAAGTGAGTAAGCAGAAAATAGTAGTAGGCGTGCTCCATCGTCGGCCACATCATCGCTTACCACCAGGCGAGATGGTGGTCAAACGTCGACTTATTAAGTATAAAAAAGTTTATTAGATCACTTTGACTCGATTTTAGTGTTACATTGTTCTCGCACAATCCAAACAGCAAAACTATGTAACTAGTAAATTGTATTGTGAACCTGATTGAAAAAGAGTAACCTATGGAGTTTCTTGCTCGTTCTTCTCCATAGGAATCTACACCTTGGAATGAGCAAATAGCTTCACTTTTAATTTTCTTTTTGTTGACGTTCAAAAGTGCCATTCTGGCCTAATTGAAATAAATGATTTTGACTTTGACTTTTGACTTTGAAAAAATATAGTATGTCTCACATTGCACGGACTGTTTTTGCGTCTCCTGTGAAATTGCATTTTTGTACCTTAAAGTTTAAACCCTGTTTCACTACCATCGAAATATGTTAATTCTGTCCAATTTATCAAACTGATATTTCAAAAATCTCTCTACAATTTAGCAAATCATGAATTTCGACATTGTTTATTCTCATTACACATACCTAATAACTATTGTGTGTTATTTCCACGTACGATAACTTATTTGAGTATGAATTTAACATTAATTTGTTCATTCAATTGAATAATGCAATTTATCTAGGTATTTGTAGTAAACGTTGGTTAATTATACAATGGAAATATAGAAATTCAACCAAGGTAAGCAGATGTGCAGTAACACATTTTTACCCCAGTTGTACAAAAATATTCCCTATTAAACGGCCTTGTTTGTTAAAGGGTTACAAGTGAGACTGTCTAGTAAAAGGGGTTGATTCCCACATGAACAAAGTAGACCTAGTAGACGGTTTGCCAATAGGGTCAATGACTAATTTTTATTTTATTGTCTGTCGGGTAGATTATTTTAAAACATTAGACACGTATTTTTATTATCCTACAGAAATAAATACTTTCAACGATGTATTGATTTGAAATATCGTGTGACGTCACTTCTATGTACGTTTTATATAAATATATAACTTTGATTTGTTTTATCTAAGTATTGTCTTTTATATTCTTTCATTGCCTAACTGACAGACTTAATAGATTTTTAACTTTCATACCCCGTCATCATTCTTATTATCAACGCTATTTTAACTAATAAGTTGCTTTTCTTACCTCAATAATAATTTCTTCAAACGATTTGATCTGAAAATTGAACCCTCTTTGATTGTCACTGATTACACGAAAGAGTCTCAACTATGTATATGCAGCCAAGCAGCTAACAAAAATGCACCATCGACAAAAAGTACAGTCACGGTCAAAAACAAGATCCCACAGAAATTAAAACTGAACAAAAAAAAGAAAATGTTCATAAAATATTGACAAGTGTCAACCATTTTACCCGATACATATTGCGTAGTAATTTTAATCAATTTCAATGCAAATGTCTTGCTCCGAACACTTGACCAACTTGTTTTAAGAGTTGCATATTTTACTTCATACCTGTACCTACCAACGTGGACCTATGAAATTGAAAATGGAGAAGTTTTTAATTGAGCCTATGCAAAATTATGTGGTTCAATTTATTAACGTCTCTCCTCAAGTTTATTGATTGGTTCTTTCTTCGCTTTTATTATAGTTGATCTATGAATTTATTGTGGACATAATTCAATATGATGACTATCTGAAAGAGTAAGTAGTGGTGATACAATATTTTATTTTGAATCATGAATAAAGCGCAATACACACAATTCAAAATTCTTATAACAATTATAAAGGCGCTTTTACAACGTCAAAACATAAATTATCCGTATATCATCGTTTGACAAAATTGTCTTTCAAAACTATACATAGATTATTTTAACTCATTTCTAGATAAAAAGCCAATTGAATTAAACAACAGGCAAGTAGTAATAGAATTTCCATGCTAAGTGCATACACAAATCCCCTCACCTTTCAAATCTCCACAAATCATTTTAAATGAAATCGCCAATAATGTTTATCCCCCCAGTTAAAGAAAATGGTTGCAATAAAACTGGACTAATATAGACGGCATAATGTTTTTATTCTAACAGCCTCCGAAGTAATGGGGTTTTGCATGCAACACTGTCTTAATCAGCTGGTTATGCAATAAGCCTGATGCGACCATATGCATGCCATGCATAGATTAAACTTGTCTGCGGAGAATATTGAAAACTTAATAGTCGCTCTTTAAGTCGAAGTTTGATAAATGGAAAACTTTTGCAACTCGAAATAAAATGTTTTCATTTAGTTTTTTTATGGGATCAGCCAGTAAACGAGCAGACGGATCTCCTGATGGTAAGCAATCAGCATAGGCCATGGATACTTGGAACGTCTGGAACACCAGAGGCGTTACAAGAGCGTTACCAGCCTTTTGGGGATAATTTGGATTAGGGTAATTGGACCTCCACAAAACTCATTCAAACGACGCAACACAATGCAAGCGTTGTTTCACTTCGGTTTCCTCCGAGGGTATAAATCTTTGTATTTCATATTTGAAGTTGAATAAACAAAACATTCTTAGATCATAAATACTAAAATGTGTGAACCGCGGAGGACTTAATGGGTTACCGGGGCTCCGGCTCGAAGTGCAGGAGTAGGAACAGGGTGGTTTTTAGTTAGTAAGGGTCTGACACTCCCTCTCGCCTCACCCAGGCGGGAGAAGCCCATCGTTGATTTTTCCCTCTTAAAAAAAACTAAAATGTGTAAATTTGTTACTTAATGACACATCACACGAAATATTTAAAAACAGCCACAAAAATGTATGAATTCCATGTCTTAACCTATCTAAAGAGCCTCCCTTTTTTAACTTCAACGTCATTATTTAGCAAAATGATAATAATAATAATTCTGAAACCAGGTCATTGGTCAGAGTCAGTGATTAACAGAATTGAACCCAATGTTGATTTCGCAATAATTTTATATCATTTAATGAATTTACACAAATTTCAACTGAAACCACTTAGTAATAAATCACTGAATAGAATGAATTGTTACGTTGATAAAATAAATACGAGTTACGAAGGCTTTTTTATTTCAACCTTAATGTATGCTAAAAGCTTTTAAAGTATTATATAAAACTGGTGTCTGTTGACATGTGAAACTGAGTTTCACAAATTAATACTGCCTTGGTAGATGAGTGCCAAATGCCGCTACCAGCTTGCGTGGTCGATTTTCGGTTCGGACAAATTGATATTTAGTTTTTAGAAATCCCGTCAGCCAGTTAAAATAACCTAGCTACCATACGAGGAGGTTTAAGACGTCCCGCGCGCGCCTCAAAGAGCCATCAGACCACCACAGATGGGGCCCAATAGGGCTGTTGCCGATTCGGAGTCGCGGAGAACCTAACGGGTAACCGGGGCTCCGGCTTGACGTGCAGGAGAAGGAACGGGGTGGTTTTTAGTCAGTAAGAGTCTGACACTCCCTTCCGCCTCACCCAGGCAGGAGCAGTCATTCGATGATTTTCCCCCCTTAAAAAAAAAGAAAAAATGACGTCCGCTTCTGATGCACGAGGGCGCGGGTTCAAAACCTACCAACGACAAGTAAGTGACTTTTTCCGAGTTATAAGTACTGTCTAAGATTATTTAGACACCACTGACAAACGGTGAAGAAAGACATCGTAACTGGGCTTATAATGTAAAAATATAAGTTTGAAATCGCACACCCGCATTAAGCAAGCGCGGTGATTAATGGTCAAATCTTTTCCGCGGGAGAATAGGCTTTGCTTAGCAGTGGGCATTTATATGCTATTGTTCTGATGTAGTTGTACCATAGCATAATTTTCTTTTAAATATTCACAATCCTCTGCTATGGATGCGCTGCCAACATCAAATTCACAAACACATTGCTTCCAGAACCGGCAAAACTTATTTATAGATCACAAGAGTAAGAGTTGCTCCATGTGAAAATCGAACCTGCTACATGTTTCGCATCACTCAACCAACCACTATTCCAACCGAACAGTCGTTTCAGCTCGGTCATCGTTAAGCATCGAAAATAACCATCAATTATTTTTAGTACAGGCTTTGCAATAAACATGATTATAATAGAGGTACAAACAAACAGAAAGTCCTATTTCATTAAACTGCAGTTTATATCCAGCTTCGTGACTTTCTTCTAAAGCATTTCCGTTAAATTGAGATCTAGTTTCTAAATCCCTGATCATCATTATATCTTTGAATCGGAAAGTAATTGCCGTATCTTGTTTGCTGGATACCGTAGTTTGTGGACAATTAACTAGTTACTACTAGAGGTAGAAAGACTGCCTCGTTGGCCGAGTGGTCGCAAGTGCGACTACCGGGCAAGGGGCTCGGGTTTGATTCCGGGGTTGGGCATCAATTAATACACGGTAATTCCGGTGATTAGCGTGTTCAAACAAACAAACAAATTTATATAGTATTATAAGATTTTGCTTCTGCCCGCGACTTTAGGAAAATCCTCGGATAAAATCCTAGTCCGTCTCCTGGTTCTAAGCTACCTCTCCGCCAATTTTCATCCGAATCGATTTAGCCGTTCTTGAGTTAAAAATAGTGTAACTAACACGAATTTAACTCGTCGAGTACCGGTTTTATAGACACAATTAAAGAACAATAGGTCGCGGTCACCGGTGACCGCTTGGTGTTTGACAGATTAATTTGAAGTAGAAGAAGATGTGTATACATACCATACATGAAAGATGTGTATACTTCACGCCTGTCTCCCATGGGGGTAGGCAGAAACTATGGAACGCCAACCACTACGATTTCTACATACCTTTTTCGCTTCATCAACAGTCATCAATCTTTTCATGCATGCTCGTCGGTTAAGGGTACTTTTAATTTGGCCCTTCTCTAATATATCGCCAATCTGGTTACTATATGTCCGTCTAGGGCAATGTGTGTATACCAATTTATACTAAATCAAAAATTCTGTAGATAGGTATGGTATAACAGATACTGGGTATTTTTGCATGATTTCAGATTTTGTGCTACTACAGATAATTTAAATTGGAATTCCAGCCTTTGCAGTCGTATCTACATGCAAACGTATAATTAACGAACTCGAATTTTCAACATTGTAAATGTCACTTCAAAAATTCTTGTTTAATTATTGATACCTATACATAAGATACATGTATGTATACTATAGACGGCCTCGTTGGCCGAGTGGTCGCAAGTGCGACTGCCGCAAGGGGTTTTTTTTTAAAAGGGGGAAAATCATCGAATGACTTCTCCCGCCTGGGCGAGGCGGGAGGGAGTGTCAGACTCTTACTGACTAAAAACCACCCCGTTCCTTCTCCTGCACGTCTAGCCGGAGCCCCGGTTACCCGTTAGGTTCTCCGCGACTCCGAATCGGCAATCGCCGTACGCTCGGGTCTGTTTCTGGTCGGACGGGGAGCCACCCATGCTCGCCGTCCGCGCAGGCCCGCGTTTACGGTGGCCGGAGATCGTCCCCCGCAAAGGGTCTTGGGTTAGATTTCAGGACCGGACAAAGTAATACTGGGATTTAAAAAAAACTTACAATCGACGCACCCCCTATTACATGGGACTCATAACATAAACAGTGAAAAGTGGGTGTTACATTGTACAGTGGCATAATGTGCACCTCTGCCTACCCTTTCGTGGATAAAAGGCGTGATGTTATATTTATATTTTATTATCAATCGCCAGATAATCGCAGACACGTACAAATGAGAACGATAATACAACTGAGAACCTCCTTCTACCTCTATTTCTGAAAACTGTTAAAAATGAAAAGGATCCCGTACCTTATCCCACAAACTCAATGGTCCTGTAGAAATGAACTAATTGACACGCATTCACCTCGCTCGCTAGAATGTTTCGAATAATCCAGCTACAGCTACAAATGTCAATGTATAGGTCATTTGCATGGCATTTGTCGCACCAAGGCGGTGCTAAAACAAATTACTGTAATGGACTGTACTTTACGTCTTTTAAAATAAGAATGTTGGTATTTTGTTCTTGTTTTTTTTTTGTAGACAAAAAGATGTTTTGTCTATTGACAGCCGTTTGAAAATTGGAATGGAATTGGTGTTGTTTTTTTTTAATATTTGTATTGATATTAAAACGGACGATTAGGAAAATGTTTTTTTTGTTTTTTGTTTCATTTCATTTGTTTTAATGTTTTTTGATTAATTTTTGAGAGTAACAGTTAAAGGTATGGGTACAATAAGATTTTGTATCAAATGGTCGCGATGCTTATATTTATCTATAAAAATGTAATCTTCGTATTGACGTGCAACTTTCTAGGCAAATTATTAGGTACTCCTGATACCGCCTTTAGCAAACATCCACAATTACTCTTTTTCCATAGCAACTACATCTGATTTAACATCCAAGATATAGGGTGGTCCTAACGAAAGCTCCAGCAACTCTTAATGATAGCATAGCCATATAATATTAACAAAATCCAAGCATTTATTAAAGACTGTGCGAAAGGGATAGCTCAACGATCAGTACGGGTGAGAAAGGGACAAAAGATGGAGTAGCTAGTAATAAGTGAACATTAAGATGGGTGTACTAAGCCCAGCCTATTGCTTCTGGCGACGATAAAACTCTTGCCAATATTAAAAATAATATTTTTGCGCGATATTTTGCGCTGGTTGCGCCTCAGGAAAATTGTTCATTGAAGTACTTTTGGAGCACTAAAATGACGCTTTAAAGTTGATCGAAGTATTGCACATTTTTTTTTTTAATTTTTACGTTTTTTTATATGGTATTTAACAGTTGCTTCTGCCTTTTGCTTCTTTTATAAGCCAAGATCTCGAAAAACATATCGCATTAATATAAAGAACGCTCTCAATATAAACAAAAATTCAGGTAAAACCTTCGACTCTACAACCTACCATAAAAGCTATATAATATTTTTTATCAACAACATAAATAAATAAATAATACATATCCTGTACAAATTCGATTTCACGGTACATCGTTTTTCTAGTATACATTTACATTTATATCTGAGAAAGTATGAAAAACAGTGTAACTTTGTAACGACGTTATAAAAGTGCATAGACTGCAAGACTAGTTATTTTGCTCTATTGAATATGTGAGCTGTGGGCCTAGAAATAAAGAGAAACTAGCGTACAAGCTTACATACTAACTTCTTTAGATGTTTCCATTACCATACGTCTTGTAAAACAACATGTAACTTGATTACAAGTTACTGGTTCTAAGTGACCTGCTTTAAAAAAGAAGAAGTGTTTTCTTACAAAGTGCACAATGTATTGTAAGTGTAGAAATACAGAAATTGTTTAAATATTGTAAAATACAAAACAAAGTATATTTAGGGAACAGAAAGTAGAGTTTCCTAAGTTCGGAAAAGCAGGATCCTCCGACCGAGCGAGATGTTCGTGCCTGGCGGGCTTTCTGCACAAATTGACCTTTGGTATTTTCTATCTGTGTTAATTCGCATGTAAACTTAACATGTGCGAAGTAGGATTTGTGTGACGTCATTCGTTGATTTTTTTTCCATTGATGTCTGCGTGCGCGAACTGTCATTTGACATAATATGTCATGCGTTTTGCGCTCGAGTTGTTTTTCTTGAGGATAAACTTACAGACATGGTACATTTCTAAAATACTTCTACATACCTATGAAAAATAGTTTAAGTGGTCTCACAAGAAATTTAATAATATCACGATAAGCATTTAATCTTCTTAACTAAAACAAGTTTTTGAAAGTAGACCACGGGATATCTCTTTACCATACAATTATCTTTACTAAACAGTGTCCCTACTTACCTATTCAGCAACCGTACAAACTATTAACCACACTATTATTTATCCAATAAAAAGTACTAGCCTCACCCCACATGTTTTAGAACAATCGGATTCTCAACATAATTAAGTCGTTCAGCGCCATTTTAGCCGCCGCGGTTGCAGACTATTAAGGAGTTCACGATTTTACCTTTTTTGCGTGTACGCCATGTTTATTGGCGTCCTTTAAATGTTATTATTAACAATAAGGACCGTGTAATGGACGTATATTTAGGTACATTACTCGATATGCTGCAGGAGTACATAATTCTAGGTTAGAAAAACGTGTGTTGACTTTTTTTCGCGAGTTCCGGCAATTTGTGTAAGTGTTGGAAGTCGTTGGAGACTTTTACCTTTTGCTTAGGAAAGGAAGTAGTTAGCTTTTAGGTATGTCGAGAGAAAATGTGTGTCGTCATAGTTTTTTTTACCTGACTGTAATGAAGGTATAGTTGTCGGCCGAAATTTATAATTGACGTCAAACCAAAATCATAATCTAGACTTTTGATGGAAACTAAATAGAACTAAAGTCAAATTTCTATCACAGTTTAAAAGATTTCAGATTGAAATGGACTATTAATTTTGGCTGTAAGATACTAACATAAGTTTGCAAAATCAAAACTCTAAGGGCCGATTTTTTATCATCACTTATTTCTTAACTGTAGAATAAAATTGTCATTTGACAGTTTGTAGTATGGAAGAATTGTCGAATATTCAAAGTTATTTCTCAGTTAAAATTTATCTGACTTTGGTTAAATCGACCCTTAGTTTTTATTTTGATTTAAATAATGGTTCCCTTGATAAATAATGGGATTAGCGGTTTACCACTGGTGATTTATAAAGGGTCTTCTGTGGGGAATACCAATGACGTGTGAAATACTGTCTTCTGATTAGATTCATTATCAGAAAATTAAAACTCTCTTTAGTACGCTTCAGATTCAGACTATAGTAGTAATCAGACAAAACTTCTCTAAAAAACTAGAACTATTAACTACTAACGTCACACCTTTTAAATACTTAAGGGCTTGGCAGATGTGGCATTAAACTGTAACACTCACCATGCAGTTATTTTATGAACCCCATATAATAAGAAAATACCTAATAATACTCTACCCAACATGAGAATTCAAATCATCTGTTCTGTGCTCGGCAGTATTATTAACGACTACTCGATTAAAGTGGAATTCTCTTCGCCGAATAATAACAATAATTATACAAGGTACATTTTTATAATAACTATCGTGAGACATACTAAACTAACTAAAATCGCGGGTTACTCACGTGAATATACTGAGAAAAGCTCTACTAGTTTCGAACCACAGAGAGGTTCTTCCTCATGAGCAGCGTGCGCGGTCGCGGCGTTGTCGCGCAGCTCACACAAGTAGAGCTTTTGTCAGTATATGCACGTGAGTAACCTGCGATTTTAGTTAATATACAAGGTATAGTTAGAAAGGTCCCAAAACACTGAATTGTAAATGTTTTTACAATTTTAATCATTTTTGTTTTTGTGTTATTCAAGCAACATCAGCCTTGAGCAGTTGATTACAAGTATTATTACATAAAAGAAACTCTCACTTCGCGTTCGGCACTTGTCGTGTGCGCTCGTACGTCTACTTACTTAACCTCTCTGTGCCAGATATTTTTTTCCATTGATAGTGATGCGTTACCACAACATCGACCTATTATCGATAGTGGGGCGTCATCAAGAATGGACAAATTTTTAAAGAAGTCGGATTCCACCGGAAACCTTAACTCCACCTCCAAAAGACCCGGTGAAGACCTTATTGGCCCTTGGCAATTCGCTAAGCGTCCTGCTGTCGCTCGGAATTCGGAGAAGTTCGACGAGTCGCGAAGATTACCGCTGCAAAATAAATACAAAGACCTCCCTGTGGAAGATAAGAACGAATCTGAAACGAATGCTTGCTTTATCAATGCATCAACCGGAACAAAGAAGACGGGACATATCCCACCCCTGATTTTAGAGATACAGAAAGACTGGACCCATGAGTCTATTAAAAACTTAATCTCCCGGTTTACAAACAGATTCCATCTTCAGTACAGAGCTAACAACAAAGTTGCTGTTATCTGTTACACGTCTGACGTCCACCAGATTGTGAAGGAAGGGCTCCGAAAAGAAAACGCTGCTTTCCTTACATACACCCGAAAAGACGAAAAAGTCCCCAAAATGGTTATAAAAGGATTACCATCTTATGTCAAAGAAGACCTACCTGATGAACTTGAGAAACTAGGATTCCGAGGAATATCAGTCTCACAACTAAAGATTCAGGAAGTGAGTACATTAACTTGCCCACCTTATTTGGTCGTACTTCCGGTTGGAACGGATATTGCAAAGTTTTGTAAAATCAAATATCTATTTAATTGTGTAGTAAAAATTCAAAAATTTATGCCCAAGAAGTCTGGTGGTACTCAATGCTACAGATGCCAAAACTACGGCCATGCATCAAGAAATTGTAATATGCCCGCAAGGTGTGTTAAATGTACGGAACCCCATGCAACGAGTGAATGTCCTAAAAAAGACCGGACGGAACCCGCACAATGTTGTAAGTGTGAACAAAATCACCCTGCAAACTACCATAAGTGCGAGTCTCGTCTTGCTTACTTGAAGCGTGTTCAAGCAAGACGTGAAAATCTACCTTCAAGACCCTCCGAATTAAGGTACTTATCTACGGATCCTGCGGTTGCCCTACCCATACCTAAGAAACCTTCTTATGCTGCTGTTGTTAAGACCCACACAGGTTATGATTCCATTGCAAAAGACGACCTGGAGATACCACCGGTTGACCCAGTGACGAAAGAGATGTTATAAATACTAATCTGTATTAAAAATCTTAAACCACAATTTTCTGCTTGCGAGTCCACACTGGACAAAGTAATGTTAATTTTATCCCATCTTGGTCACTATGTATAACTCCTATGAATTATCACTGCTATCATGGAATTCCGACGGATTACGATCTAAAATCTATGAACTACTTGATCTGGCGGTATGTACCCTATCTATTGATATTATAGCTGTCTGTGAAACTAAACTCACTAGTAACACTTTCATTAGTACACCAGGTTATATATGCTACCGTCAAGATAAACACCATAGTGGTCGAGGGCAAGGTGTAGCCATATTGGTCAACAATAGACTCGAGGCTCGGCAGGTTATTATTCCCAAAACCAAACATATTGAAGCAGTCGCTATTGGCTTGGTAATTGGAGGTAAGGACTACGTGTTTGTTTCGGCTTATCAATCTCCCAATTTAAGGCTTGAAGGTGGTGACTTGGACATTTTGTTTTCCCTGGGGCCCCATGTGGTTGTAATGGGTGACTTTAATGCCAACCATAAATACTGGAACAGTAGTTATACTAACACTCGAGGCAACACATTGTTCCATCATATGCTGAGCCATGACTACATTATACATTGTCCTGATACACCCACTCAAGTCAACTACCTACCGAGCTGATCTTACTCCGACTAATCCTGACTTAGTTCTATCGTTGAATGTCAATAGTATGCATGATATTCAAGTTCTACCAGCCCTATCATCTAATCACTTTCCTGTACTGTTCACAATCAATGGTTTTTGTTCTCGCAAACCCATTCCTAAAGTCTACTCTTATGTTAACACTGATTGGAAAAAGTACCGTTCTTTTCTTGATCAGCATATATTTCTAAGCTCGAATGTGTTCAAGTCGGAGCCAGAAATTGACGAAGCCGTGGGCCACTTACATCAATGCCTCATTGAAGCCAGAGATAAATTTGTTACTGCTAAACAACCTATTAACACTAACAATGTCTTACCTAGCTACATTACAAAAATAATTAAATACAAAAACTTTTTAAGGCGTAAAGAACAAAAAGCACTAACTACAGACAAAAGACACTTAAGATCAGCTATCAATTATTTACAAAAACTTTCTAAAGTTGACAATCCTGGCAACGATTTATGGCGTCTGGTGAAAACTCTTAAGCCTAAATCTGACACAATACCTCCACTTGAAACTTCAGACGGCTTATTAACAGCGAACACGTCTGAGCAGTGTGAGGTCTTAGCAGATACTTTCGCGATGAACATGAACCTAACCCACGACTGGGTTAGCGATAGTGTTGAAACGGATGTTCAATCAGCTATAACCGTCTTAAATAATCATGTCATAGATAATTTTCATCAACTAGTCCGGCCTACTGAAGTCTGGAAAGTTGTACGTAAACTTAAGACTAGAAAGGCACCTGGTGATGATGGAATACACAATATAATGCTTAAAAACTTGTCACAAAAGTCTATTGTGTATATTACCAAAATATTTAATGGTTGTTTAAAGTTGGGTTATTTTCCTCATATGTGGAAAACTGCAAAAGTTATTGCTCTGAAAAAACCAGGAAAGGACATTGCATTGCCGACCAGCTATAGGCCCATCAGTCTTCTACCTGTCCTAGGTAAACTTTTCGAGGTATTGATATATGATCGGTTGCGGCGATCCTCAGAACAGCTTATTCGGAACGAGCAATTTGGCTTTCGTTCATCTCACTCTACGGTGCAACAATTGGCCAGAGTTTCCGAACATATCTCTTATCATCTTAATCATAAACAGTCTACCGGCATGTTCCTTCTTGATATCGAAAAAGCTTTCGATACTGTCTGGCATGATGGCTTGTTATACAAGCTCATTTCTTTCGGAATTTCATTGAATTTAGTAAAACTGATTCAGTCCTACCTCAGTGATCGCAAGTTCGTGGTACATATTGGCTCTAATAGGTCATCACCCCGGGTGATGATGGCTGGGGTACCGCAGGGATCGGTGCTTGGTCCTTACCTCTTTGTCCTGTATGTTAATGACTTGCCTGTGCAAGTCCGTACCCACTTGGCCTGTTTTGCTGATGATACAGCGTCTTATACTTCAGATAGCGACGTTGACATTATCATTAGCCGACTTCAGATGTCTCTTGAATTACTCCAGTCTTACTTCAATAAATGGAAGCTCAAATTGAATGAATCAGTTGTGTGAGTGCAGCAGTTCGCTACCTGGGTATCACGCTGGACAAAAGGTTAAACTGGACTAAACACATAGCAAAATTACGTGTCAAGGGAGCACAAGCACTAGGTTCCCTAAGCCCTATACTCAACCGTAAGAGCAGACTCAGCCCTAAGACAAAAATTAGACTATACACAACCTTAATTAGACCTTGCATCACCTATTCATGTCCAGTATGGAGCAATACTTGTGAATCAAATTATAAACATTTACAGATTCTACAAAATAAAGCTGTTAAAATCGCTTATAATACTCCATTTTTTACTAATCTCCAAATACTTCACTCAAAAATTAATTTACCAAACATCACACAATATATTTTAAAACTAACTCGCAAATTTTACAGTAAAAATAAATGTCATTATAATACTTTGATTGCCGACATAGGGCGAAAAGATTTGAATGATTTGCATGGTATCGATAGATATGGTACATACAAGCTCCCACATCACTACGTTTTGTTCGCACACAAAACTGATACCATCGTAGCATGAACCACGCACTGCGCCAGCGCTGCCCCGCTCTCGTCACTAAACCGTGAGGAGGCGCGGGGCGCGGGGGCTCAGTCGCTGTGGAAACTTGGTGCGGCTACCTGCGTTGCCACTGTTCGCAACATTTTATGTATGCGCGTAATTAATGTATTTTTACCCTCGAACTATAATAATGGAATCATTACAATGATTTCATATGTATAACATTATTAAGTTATCATAATATCAAGCATACATTACCTATTATTGTTTTAAAATACTTAAAAAGGCTTACACAGCCTGTAAAAGTGTTGTTATTTGAAGACGGAATTGTGACTTAGTATAGTAAGTTTTTCAATTTGTGTACACCTACTTATTTTAATAAAGAATTTTATAAAACAAAACAAACATAAAAGAAAAATTTAATTCCTTACTTTTAGGAAAATTTTACTTGTTTTTTTTTCATCACCTGTCAGCCTTTTTTCGGGAGCGATCCGTTTATACCCCGTATTAAATATAAAAATGTTCTTCAAATACCTTTAATCTTTCGCAAAACAAAACATAATTTCTAAATTAAGTAAAATCGCGGGTTATTCACGTGAGCGTGAATCACTCTGAGCTCCAGCGCGACGTCGCCGCGACCGCGCACGATGCTCATGAGGAAGAGCCCCTCTATGCTTCGAAACTAGTAGAGCTTTTCTCAGTATATTCACGTGAGTAACCCGCGATTTTACTTAATTTAGTATGTCTCACGATAGTTATTATGAAAACATAATTTCTAAAAGCTATGAAACGTTCAAACATTCCTTTACTTTTCCTATTTTATGCTAAAAAATTAAAATCTTAGCTTTATACCTAAATTAAATATAAATGCTAGTTTTACATTCACATTTCTAGATTTCCAAGTTAAATGCGCAAAAACCTTAATGGGATACGCTTTGAGACAATTTATTTAAATACAACATTTTTACTTTACGTAGCCATTTTTACGAATACTTCAAAGTAAGTTTTAGTACATTAAAAACTGAGCTAGCTAACTAATACACTTTTTCAGCATCTACTCTCTTCCAGAAGAGCTTATAATTGGTCGACTCTAGACCAATGACATTTAAACACTAGTCAAATCAATAAAAAAGTCAATGTATGCACTTGGCACACTTTTGACATAATTTGTCGAATGTCAATGTCAAACCCAAACATTGACTATTGGGTTTATTTTGGTTATCGACTGTTTGATTGGCGTACTCACTGATTGATCGTCAAATAATACGTGTCGCGAATACATTGCATTGCATTATTTAGATTTTATTGTAGGCAAAATGGAGATTCGCCAGTTATATTACGAGTCGCAGTCCCGTGTAATAAATAAGGTAATATAAATAACATGACTGCCTCGCTGGCCGAATGGTCGCCAGTGTGACTGTCGGGCAAGGGGTCTCGGGTTCGATTCCCGGGTCGAGCAAAGTACTACTGGGGTTTTAAAAAATTCTCAGTAGTAGCACGGAGTCTGGAATTGTGCCCGGTATGTGGCAATAGGCTCACCCCCTATTACATGGGACTCATGACATAAATAGTGAAAAGTGGGTGTTACATTGTACAGTGGCATAATGTGCACCTCTGCCTACCCCATCGGGGATAAAAGGCGCGATGTTATGTTATGTTATAAATAACATAACTGTTACTGTTAGGCCTTTTTGTAACTGTCAATTCGAACTTTCAAAGTGAACTCGATCGCATTCTCGCCATTGTTCGAGGTTATTCTTACAACCAATGACATAGTAGAACGCATAGGAGTTCACTTCGATCTTTGGCCTAGCAGATACCATACACCGAAGCATAATACGATAGTTTCCTAATTTTTATTTTAATATCCGTCTGGTAGATTATTTTAGAACATTAGACACGTATTTTTTATTTTCTCACAAACTTCAATACTTTCGACGATATATTCATTTGAAATATCGTGTGACGTCACAGCGTGCTATATTTTACAGCACGTTGTGACGTAAAGACCTCCCACTCCTAAACTTAACGCCATTTTATCTAAGTATTGTAGGTTTATACATGAAAATAAAAAAATACGTGTCTAACATTTTTTCATTATCTAACTGACGGACTAATTAGTTTTTAAATTTCTTACCCTGACAACTACCCAATTCTAAGCTTCATACTACCTATTACAGAGAATTTCAACAACCGGAAAGCTCAAAAGTCTTTCGACTGTCGCGAAGAACCTAACGGGTAACGGACGTGCAGGAGAAGGAACGGGGTGGTTTTTAGTCAGTAAGAGTCTGACACTCCCTTCCGCCTCACCCAGGCGGGAGCAGTCATTTGATGATTTTCCCCCTTAAAAAAAAAGTCTTTCGACTGACACGAAGATCAAACCTAGAATCTACGTTTCTAGCTTGCCAGTCTTACTTGCAACTACACGACTAGTATTACAATCTTGCTATTAATTAACCTAGCTTATGCTAAACAATGTACTAAGGCATGTCTCTGCACTGATTTCACACTAACCGTCCCGTTAAACGCGAACACTATCCATAACAATTACATAATGTATCTATTAATATTATGAACTTGAGTCTTATAACAATTAATATAGCATGCTGAATACCTAAAAACTTGTTGTTGAATGAATATATAAATGGAGTAGAATACATTTTGTTACCCCACTCTTATCCCAGGTTTCCTAAGAGCCAATTACAATTAAGGGACTATAGACTTAATAAAGACCAGTGCTCTCTGATAAACCTGAACCTATTTTTTGAGGTGAAATAATCATCCTAAAGCTTCTCCCGCCTCGGTGAGGCGAAAGAGAGTGTAAGACCCCATTCTTATTCCTAATTAACCTGAACTTCGTCGAGATTATTGGCCTATCATCAAGAGGAGGCTCAAAATCCTACTGTCAGGGGCTTTTGATCCCATGCGTACGGCGTGTCGCGTTCCACACGCGCCTCAAAGAGCCATCAGACCATCACAAATGGGGCCCAGTAGCGCTGATGCCCGATACGGAGCTGCGGAAGCTCTAACGGGTTGTCGGGGCTCTGGTTCGTAGAGCCAGATTGGAACGGGGTGGTTTAGTTAGTAAGAGTCTGACACTCCCTCTCACTTAACCCAAGGTGGGAGAAACCATTGGATGATTTTCCCCCTTAAAAAAAATGGGACTGTTGATGTTGGTCTTGATTTATCAGAGAATACCGATGCCCGGTTTCTGACAATACTCCCTTAATTAGTTGGCTTTTATGACCCCCACGCGAGAAAAATAAAAACCATATTTAATATTATAAACAAAGTTAACCTCACATTACAACGTTGGACCACAGCACACTAAAAAGGGCAGGGAAACAACGGACTACCGTAGCACATGCCAGTAAATTAACTAGAATACTTGACCTGGAGGTCAGATACCTACAAACGGGCCGCTTGACTCATGTTCCCTTACTTCGGTGTCATTGCGGACATGTTTTAGTAGGGTAGGCAGAGGTACAGGGTTTTTTTTGTTAAAGTGTAAATGGTGTTTGTTAGATCATGTTCTGTGATAGTTGACGGTTTCAATGACATGGTGTTAATGGAATTTCGTTAAATCTTGTACATACATAGGATAAAATTCCTTTACTTTATTCTATTATATACATTATAGACTGCCTCGTTGGCCGAGTGGTCGCAATTGCGACTGCCGGGCAAGGGGTCTCGGGTTCGATTCCCGGGTCGGGCAAAGTATTACTGGGCTTTTTCAAAAAAAATTCTCAGTAGTAGCACGGAGTCTGGAATTGTGCCCGGTATATGGCAATAGGCTCACCCCCTATTACATGGGACCCATAACATAAATAGTGAAAAGTGGCTGTTACATTGTACAGTGGCATTAAGTGCCGTAATGTACACCTCTGCCTACCCTTTCGGGGATAAAAGGCGTGATGTTATGTGTTATGTTATTATATACATTATGGATGCAATAAATACTTGATTAATTGATTAATACTGTTCTATACTGATACTGTAAAAAGACCGAATACCGTGGCATTACCCCAAAATTCCTACACACCATAATAAAGAACCCACCCTATCATAACCCGATCGACATTCTCTAACATTTATTACACCGTACTTTAAAACCCTTATCTTATACCAAGCTAAAACTTGTCTATTGTGGTTTAACTAAATGAAGGCTAGAAAAGGCCCAGATTGTTACAATGAGACAACTTCTTGGCAGGAACATGCAACAGTTTGTAAATTAACTGTTTGAGAGCATGTACTGTTGGAGGCAGGTTGACAACCGCTTTTAGGACATTGTGATAAAATTCTGCTGTGTTACGATTATAATTGTCATTGTATCTTAACGGAATTTGGTTAAGGCGGGTAATCTGAACTGGGAATAGTCCAATAGTCCATTTATTTATTTATGTACACCATGCAGCAGATAATATTACATTACAAGCATGAGGTACATACATAGGTACTTCATATTCCTTAAGAAATTTCTTCCCGCAGATCCGCTAGAGGACAAGGAGTACTGACATCACTTTGCGAAATTATGTTTTAAGTCCTACTTTATAAGCATCGAACTTATTGTCGTATACCAGGCGGATATTCCAGGTTTGTTGCTGAGATGTTTTGAAAACTAAAAATCATAATAATACTTTACCTGATCCCGAATTAAAAAAAACTCAAGAACCCACCACGATACCAAGGAGGTAATCATAACAACAGTAAGAAAGCCTTTCTTTCAACGTCCTTGAGTCCGTCCCAAAAATATAATTTGTCCGTAAATTAGGTACTGAAAAAATATTAGACACATATTTTTTTATTTTGTCAATCAAATCAAATCAATCGAATCAAAGTTTAGGAGTGAGGCTAAAACGTCATTTCTACGTATAAAATATACATAGAATTCACGTCACGCGACATTTCAAATCAATATAATATCGTCGAAAGTATTCGTTTCTGTAAGAAAAAAATACGTGTCTAATGATTTAAAATAATCTATCAGACGGACATTAAAATAAAAGTTAGGCATCTACCCTATTATAGAATTTTCGTGGCCTAGTCCCCGTCTCGATTGGGCTAGACTAGAAAAGTTGTTATGTCCAATAAAATAAAATGAAAGCTTTCAGAAAACAAGATTGGAACAACAGTCTAGATCTGGCTTGTTATTAATAATAAGTTTTGTCTATAGCTTTATCATGTAATGAACACTATGTCAACTTAAAATTATCTAATAGGAAAATTAAGCTTCTTGTGATATACTTTTTATTTACATTAATAGGAAACTATTTACAACTTTAGATACATAAACATTTAATAAAAGAAAACTAAAAAATTTATTAATGATAAAACACTTCTTAATTATAAAGAAAAAAATATTAATTTCAACAAAATGAAAATAATTCGAAAATATCCTTGACCTAATTTAATTTAAGTTTAAACAATATCCCGGGTCCGTTGGCCCACAAATATCGGCCCTGACATGACAAACACCTTTAGTGACTGGAGCAGGGTACGAGGCCACGGTTCCACTTAATCAACGTAAAAATAATTAGTTAGGTAGGTACCTATTGCCATAAATTCTAACAGAATTGGGTACTTGCCAATTAGTCAAATTCAATACTTTTATCGAACTGTCCAAAACGACAGTTTTCTATGAATTTTGTACGAGATCGCGTATTGTGACGTCACGTTTTTAGCGCCAAACAGCATTCTTATTTCTTAAAAAAATGCTGGAAAAATACTAAAATTAAGTTGTTCATAAGATCAATTAATGAAAGTGTGATTATTTTTTAATATTTTTTTATGGCATAAGCCGGTAAAATACCAGACGGATCACCTGATGATAAGTCGCCCATGGACACCTGGAACACCAGAGGCGTTACAAGTGCGTTACCGGCCTAAATATTATTGTATTGAACAGTCGAAATTATATTATTATATTATATTCAGATCGTTTATTGGTTGAGGCAGCAGAGGTAGGTATATGAAGACCTTTAGCAAAATAGTACCCTTTTTTTAACGTGTATAAATAATAATAATAAAAAGCTGTTTATTTCTCGTAAAATACAGTTTTATACAAATCTTAACTTAATCTTAAACTATATCTTAAAATCGTCATGGATACCCTTTGTCTAGGCAATAATCGTCAGACAGCAGATTAAGTCGGACTCTTACCAAATAAAACCACACAGTCAATCCCAGAAAGCAATGAGAGAGTCACTGGGTACTCGAATGAACGAACTCACCTGCGAAGCAAAATAGTACCTAGACTATCTTAGTCGAAAATACAGTTAAAGACAAAAGTTCAATTGTATCAGACGACGACCATTCTGTCAGTGAGTGTACCAGAAGGTTCCTTCACCTATCCAGTTCCGTAGACGCAACAGAGTGGACATTTTTATACGTCCACTTCGTGATTTATAACCTGTTTTTAGGGTCCCGTCTTAGTAAAACAAAAAACTTGACGTGTTGCAAATTTTTATTTTAACGTACAGCTTTGAAAGTCTGCATGAATAGTTATGCTGTCAATTTATCAAAAATTCGGGTGTATATATTTTTTATGGTATAAGCCGGTAAACGAGCATACGGATCACCTGATGGTAAGCAATCGGCGTCACCCATGGACACCTGGAACTCCAGAGGCGTTACAAATGCGTTACCGGCCTTCTGTATTAGGAGTTTGAGGATTGTTGGGGAATTCAGGGATTGGGGAATGGGGGGGGGGGGGTTATTGGGCCTCCGGTAACCTCACATGACGAAACACAACACAATGTTGTTTCACGTCGGTCTTCTGTGAGGCCGTGGTATCACTCCGGTCGATCCGGTCCATTCATGTCGGAGCATGGCTCTCCCACACTTCATTAGATAGTATATGTACGACATGCATAATAATGCACTTGTTGTAAAAAGTAAATTCTTACGGCAATTGTAAAACTGCTCTCAGAATTCACAAGAAACTATCAAATCAAATCAAATCAAATCAAATCATTTATTTGCACAAAACATGGTAGGTAACAAGATGTTGAATAAAATGTTTATGTACAGCATGTTTTGCCGTGGAACACAGCGCGCAAAAGTATTATTAAATGAAATACATTAATACGAATACATTAATACCAAAAATATCAAAATGAAATAATATTTGTTTTGTAAATAGACTACAAAACACCAATTTAACACGTCAAGATTTTAAAATTAGGCTAAATTTGGATGGCATTTCCCAGACTCTGAGAAGAAACCTTTATGGTGAAAGTACCTTCGAAAGACATAAGATAGATAACATCATCCATCCATCTTCTACTTTATCAACGTTTTAATCATTAAGAAATACATAACAATTTAAAGAAACCATTGACTTACAAATTACATAAATCGATGTTAAAACTAATTTATACAAATACACAAACACTAATTATGTATAACTTAAATAATGTACGTTAATTATATGTCCATTAATACTAAATTAATGTTTATTGATGTTAAAGATAAGCTTTTCTCTCATCTTTGATGATAACATAAATTTACGCATTTATCTAATTCTAGTAGGGCTGATGTTGGTAAGGAGCCGCGGAGGACTTAACGGGTTGCCGGGGCTCTGACTCGAAGGGCAGAAGTTGGAACCGGGTGGTTTTAGTCAGTAAGAGTCTGACACTAGGGGAGGGAGAAGTCTTTCGATAATTATCCCCTTTAAAAAAAACGGATGAGTAAGAAGTACGTCTATTAAACCTTTTAATCAATTAATTAATTATTGAATACGATGAACCAGATTATAGCTAACTCTCTTATGGTGAGAAATAGACCAGCAATGAACTGTCATGAGCTGTTGACGCTGATAATAAGCTACTACTAATAACTAATAAATAATAATAAGCTACTACAAAACTCCCAGACCTCGTGCAAATTAGAATATATTCATCGTTATTCTCTGTGGTCAATATAAGACCATGTACCGTCAGTTTTCAGGGAACGAATTTTATTGAGGAGGGTTGTCATCCAAAGGCTTCTCCCGCCCCGATGAGGTGAGAGGGACTGTCAGACTCTTACTAACTAAAAACCACCCCCTTCCCACTTCTGCACTTCGAGCCGGAGCTCCGGAAACCCGTTAAGTCCTCCGCTGGTCCATATCGACATCAGCCCTATTGGGCCCCATCTATGGTGGTCTAATGGCACTTTGAAACGCACACAGAACGCAATGCGCCGTACGGTCGGGTCCGTTAACACAGGTCCCAAATCGTCTCCCGATCCCAAACTTCAAGACCAAAAAACCCAATAATAGCCGCTTTCTCTGACCCAGGAATCAAACTAAGTATTTATTAATCCCCACCAAATCAACTTAAATAAATAATTTATCGAGCCGACAACGACTCGGAAGTGTCGCTTAATATTAGACACAGTTACTTGAAGTTTCCTGTTTATCGAGTTACAAAAAAATTAAATACGACAGCTGACATTTTCGCTAAGTTATTTGCGAATTTTCGACATGGCTTACCGGTAATTGAATTTAGAATGTCGCTGTAAGAATGATTGTAATGTCAACCATAAATTAATTTGTTTATCTTACGCTAGCTTTACGGTTTTCCATTAAAGTACCATGTGACGGGCAGCAGTCTCCTATTAATTCCCGATGGCTTAATTGCGATCCCCAGCTTGACTTTTGCTATAGCTATACTATAGAGTGTATATACACTCTTACGACAAGCTGATTGTAGATTGAAACTATCTTTTTTTTCTTCTCCTCTTATAATATCTTCTGATTTACTTTTTTGCGGGAACCAAGACAATTATTCATGTCCCTGGGACCTGCTGGACTTCAGAGTTCCGGTGTTTTCATGGTTGTATCTACTGTAGAGCCTGGACAGAAGTTGCAGCGGTTTTAGGAGGTTGTGGCGGGCTTGTCCCATTATAAAAAAAGCTAATTGTAGTGATGTCTATATGTTCGATATATACCGAAATTAAGTGATGTAGATCAACTAGATTCATTTAAATTAAACAAAGGTTCTTAAAAATATTATATTTTCGACTTACTCACATAACTGTTTGATGGGGAACTCAACTAGATTCAGTCCATGCTAGAGGCTCATTCATGAGCAGCATTCCGCTACCCGCAACGTGGTGACTGTCAAGTTGCTGAAACTAGTGGAGTTCCTCATGAAAAAGTTATGTGAGTAAGCCGAAAACATAATAATTAATTCAGTATGTCTCAGAAAAGTAATAATATAAATAAAGGTTATTAAAGTTTAAAACTTTAGGATTGGTTTTAGTAAAAATTAAACCTAATATTAACAAAACGTTTTAGTTGCCTAATATTTACAAAACAATAAAGCATCGTGCATATTATATATATATATGATAAGCTTCTACTAACTAAACTCACACATTTCATACGAAAATACATCAAAATATCAGTCTAGGCTAACAGAAACTTAATCAGATATTGTTACATAGGCCCTTTATAATCTTTTTTATTCCAATTACATAGTTCACCGAACAATTACATTATACTGTGTGATAGACATTTTTGAATTACGTAAGCTTTATTGAACGACATTATTTTAATTTTACTGACTTCAAAAAATGGAGGAGGTTCTATGTTCAGATGATTGTTTTTGTCTACAACACACATTTTATGTATTTTAATATATAAGGTGTTGTTTTAAAGCCGCGTCATTTTCTAGGAGATAACTCGGCTATCGATTCTGAGTCCGAATCAATAAAAAAAATTGTAGGTAAATGTTTTTTATTTTTCTGTAAATTACGGAAATCCGTAAGTGCGTACTACACGCCGCGGTCTTGTAACTAGCTTTATAACGCGGCTCAACACACACAAACTCAAACACGTAATTGATATTATTCCTAATTCCATAAAATTCCAATAAGAGACATTGCTGTTGCTTATTCTGAAATACTGTCGAACTTAAACGATTTATTATAGCCGTATTTTTAACTATTGGCCCGAAATTTTCTCTTACAATGAACCTTTATGACTTCTGTGACATGCCCCCTAGAAATGTCACGGTTTCCAAACTACACCTTGTATTACACTCGTTATGATTGTGGTATGCTTAACTCGAAGGTTGAAATTTCTTGACTTCAACTCCAAAGTCAAAGTATTTTACTGGAATCAGTGGAATCCATGGTATATTGTAATGCTGTCAGTGTTTTGATTTGACAGTTTGAATGAACTGTCTATTTCTTGACAACGATGATGAACTTACGACGCTTTGTTGAAGTTCTGCACTCTTATTTTTAGTTCTTTGTTTACGTTTCGTGTAAATATTGGTTTCCATGGAAACCGATAAGTAACAATTAAATAAGTATGTAATAAGTGTAGGAGAGCCATGCTTCGGCACGAATGGGACGGCTCGACCGGAGTGGTACAACGGCCTCACAGAAAACCGACGTGAAGCAACGCTTCCGTTGTGTTTCGTCGTATGAGTGAGGTTACCGGAGGCCCAATTACCTTCCCCTTCCCCAATCGCCCCAATACCTGAATCCCCAACGATCCTCAAACTCTTAATCCTCAAAAAGCCGGTGACGCACTTGTAACGCCTTCGGTGTTCCAGGTGTCTATGGGCGACACCGATTGCTTACCATCAGGTGATCCGTATGCTCGTTTACCGGCTTATGCCATAAAAAAAATGTATGTCAAAACAAATCGCTAGACACATTTTTCAGTTGAATTTACTAAACTAGTATTTGAAATAAGTACATAACATAATATTTATAGGACGATTCCAGACTTTGAGCTAATACTGAGAACACAAGATAACATCACGACTTTTTATTCCCAAACGGGTAGGTAGAGGTGCACATTACGGCAATTAATGCCACTTATACAATGTAACACCCACTGTTCACTATTTATGTTATGAATTCCATGTAATAAGGGTGAGCCTATTGCCATATACCGGGCACTATTCCACTCCGTACACGACCGTGCCGTGTCCGACCCAGGAATCGAACTACACCCCTTGCCTGGCAGTCGCCCTTGCGACTACTCGACCAACAAGACAAGACTGCACGTTTGGTGTGATGCCTGGGCAACTGACTGCCGTTCAACGTGTCGCGGGTTCGATTCCCGCACATTTTGCAAGTGTTGTTGTTGTTACAGGAGAAAATCCTAGTGTGGGGCAACGCTTTATAAAAAGAAACCAAAAAAAAAACGAGGCAGCCTAATATTCCTGAATATACCGAGAAAATTTCGCAAAAACCTGGGAAGACTAACAACTGACTAACTGACTGCCTCGTTAACCGAGTGGACGCAAGTGCGACTGCCGGGCAAAGGGTCTCGGGATCGATTCCCGGGTCGGGCAAAGTATTACTGGGTTTTTAAAAATCTTAGTAGTAGCACAGAGTCTGCAATTGTGCCCGGTATATGGCAATAGGCTCACCCCCTATTACATGGGACTCATAACATAAATAGTGAAAAATGGGTGTTACATTGTACAGTGGCGTTAAGTGGTGAAATGTGCACCTCTGCCCACCCCTTCGGGGATAAAAGGCGTGGTGTTATGTTACTAACACTTCTTTGCACAACGCTCTCTAGATCCTAAGATCTTGTGATCAGCAGTCGCACTTATGACTACTCATGTACCGATGTTTGTAACCAACTAGACTTGTTAAACACGTATTTTTAATACTTTTTTTTCATAAAATGCTATTAAAATGACACTTTATGTGCGTGTAAACCAAAAGAACGTGTAGTTTTTGTGTTCAAATTGTAATTTACAGTTGGAAGTTACACTTCACGCTTTTTACCTGGAAAAGGCAGACAGAGGTTAAGATACAGTATTTTCAGTTATGTCCTGTTATGTTATTGGTGTCATGTGACTGCGCTATAAAACATTTACGTGTTGGAGATAGTTTATATGGACAATTATAATACAGGGTGTAAACGGAACGCTCCCGAAAAACGCTGACAAAAATAATAGTTTTTAACATTTTAATCGTTGTTGTTTACATGTTATTCTTACAACGTCCGCCTTGAGCGGTTAATTACAACAATTATTAGGTACATAAAGGACACATTTAATTCCTTACTATAATGAAAATAAAATTGGTTTTTGACCATAATCTGTCGGCGTTTTTCGGGAGCGTTCCGTTTACACCCTGTGTAAAATAATGTTATGCCTTTCAATCCTCGTAGAGGAAGCCAGAGCTTTTTTCTTTAAAAAAAAGACGTTGCTCTAGGATTTTCTCCTGTGTCGTGGGTGCGTTTACAAACATACAATTTCACAGACACATGACACCCAAACCAGGAACAACAATCTGTGGATCACACAAGAATTGTTCCGTGCGGGAATCGAATTCGCGACACGTTGCGCGGCAGTCAGTTGTCCAACCACCGCGCCAACCGTGCAGTCTATAGAGCTGCACATATGTATACAATATAACACTCACTTTTTTAAAGTTTTATTGTGACAAGTCATATGTAAACAAAGAAATGTAAAAATAAAATAAATAATTAAAAAAAAAGTAAGTGTTACTATTGCCATACACTGGGCACATTTCTAGACTCGGTTTAATTATCTGATATCTGATTTAAGGCTTTTATTTCTCATAAAAAGAATACAATTCAGTTAAGACATGAGAAAACATGATAACTTAAAATTAAAGTACAGAGTAAGACCATGCGGGCGCCACATTGAAAATTTTAAATATTAAAAAGTAACCCAAATACAAATCAGTTATATTTTGCTCAACCCGCAAATCAAATCTGAGGCCTATTAAAGAAATCACATTAGCAACCATTTTACCAACGACAGTAACTTTAGATTTAGATAAGTTGATGGTAGTAAAACGTTAACTTTCTCAAACTGGTTTCGGTTAAAAAAATGCGTAGGCGCATAACCTAATAACCTTGTTATAAATGTTAAAGTAATACATACATACAGTATGTATGTATGTTTGTAGTAGCGGAGGTTTTAAACTAAAACTGTCACGCTTTTTGTTCAGAGTTGATTTTTATCTTTTTTTATGAGATAAGTCTGTAAACGAGAAGACGAATCACCTGATGGTAAGCAATCGGCGCCGTCCATGGACACTTGAAACACCAGAGGCGTTACAAGTGCGTTACCGATCTATTGGGGATTAGGAATTTGAGAATTGTCGATGAGATTGGGAAGGGGGCAATTGGGCCTCCGGGGCAATTGGGGTAATAATCAACAACAGCAAAGCCTGTGACAGCTTATTGTTGCAGCATAAACATACGAGCATAAGATGGCTACGATGCACACTAACCAAAAACAGGAAATAAGCTACTAACTAGAAATGAATTTTTGACTTCTGATAGTAAAATATATCATAACACATACATATAACATAACATATAACATAACATCACGCCTTTTATTCCCGAAGGGGTAGGCAGAGGTGCGCATTATGCCACTGTACAATGTAACACCCACTTTTCACTATTTATGTTATAAGTCCCATGTAATAGGGGGTGAGCCTATTGCCATATACCGGGCACAATGGGGATGATGACAGGGTATGAAAATTAAAAATATAATTAGTCCGTAAGTTACGTAATGAAAAAATATTAGACACGTATTTTTTTATTTTGTCGTATAATAAAACAATACTTAGATAAAACGAATCAAAGTTTAGGAGTGGGGGCTAAAACGTCATTTCTTAGTATAAAATGTACTGAGAAGCAGTGCCGTAACTAGCCTTCTAGGCGCCCGGTGCGAGCTTTCAAAACTGCGCCCTTGAAAAATGTCCTTACCAGGCTCTGACAATAAAATGGACAAATGTGCATGAAAATATAACTGTTTATTGTGTACCAAGTTATAGGTCGGTACTTAGTAGATGTTTTAAGACAATTCGTTGCTGCCATTCCGCCATGAGATCGCGCCGGTTATCAATGTCGGCAAGCCAGACCGGTGGTATCACCCAGGCCTGCACGATAGCGGCTTCCAGGAGCATCTCCCGATCCAGCTGTTTCAGCACCCAACGCAGGCCACATGGGGCCTGTCTGACCGGCGGGTCCGCGGACTCGGCGGAGACGTCGGACCGGATATACCGGTAGTCGGAGTACGTCTCCACCTCCTCCATGACGCGACAGTCAACGATACGCGGTGACAGAGCAGGGCTGGCGAACGAATTATCCACCACCGACTCGCCCTGCATCCGCACGCACGTGGGGACAGAACCCCGGTTCAGGACGACTAGGCCTGCCTCAAGGGCCCAGTCTTCCACCATCCTACCCCGGACGTCGGTGAACCGGGAACCCCAAGCCAAGATTTTAGCATTGAAGTCCCCGAGGACGAGCACGGGGAGGGAACGGAACCCGACGACGACGGTGACCAACTCCCTCAAGGAGTTGTGCAACTCGGCGAGAGTTCGGTTCGGAGAGAAGTACACGCCCACCACAGCGAGCTTTCCGAACCGTGCTGCGACACAACCCCGGCCTCTTTGAGCAGCCTCAAGAGTCGGGGTACCGGCGGCGGCCGACGAGATGATGGTCACCGAGCCGTCCAGGTCCGCCACCCAGTGATCCCTGGGCGGGACAAAGTACGGCTCGGACACCACGGCGACGTTTATGGACCACTACGCCATGCTCTGGAGCAGGAGATCCTGAGCAGCGGCGCAGTGGTTGATGTTCGCCTGGAGGAGGCGGAATGGAGCCATTATTAACAGTCCATCCCGACCTCCTCAATGGCGGCAGCGGTGACTGCGGCGGCAGTGGCGGCGGCGGCGGAAACGACAGGGGCGGCAGAGGGCCTTCCTTTGCCCTTGGGTTTGGCAGCCCTTGCTCCCGACCCGGTGATGGGGCAGCTTGCCAGCCTCTGCACATGCGTTGCAGTGCAGCGGGGCGGTGCACGAGCCGGTATTGTTATCGGGCCGACCGCAGCGGAAATAACAGTCGCTGCGGTCCACCGGTGCGGTGCCGGGTCTCGAGCAACTTGACCTGCGCCGAGGCCAAGAGCCTTTTGCCCGCTTTTAGCTTTTTGGCCGCTGTGACGGGGCATCTGACCACAACCGTGCGCAGCCCCGAGTTGTCTGAACGGAGTGCGCCTGCCTTGATTTGGTCAGCAGGGCACCCTCCCGTCCTGGCCACAGCGGCCACCACCTCTTGCTCCGTTACGGAGTCGTCCAGGCCCAAAATCCTTACATCCAGGCATTTGGTGGGCCTGGACACGCGGGCGTCGTCCGCACCGAGACACGCCCTAAGCCTCTCAGCCAGGGTGTCGGCCGATGGGCCACTGGCCGCGCCGGGGACCTCCAGAAGACGGGCTCCAGTAGCGGTCATCTTGACCGCAAACCCGTCTAGGGCCCCAAACTCCGCAGGAGTTACCCCCCCTTGAGCTTGGCGAGGACGTCGCCGTAGGTAACGCCCCTATTGACCGCCTCGAGCTGCTGTGTAATTACTACAGCCGTTTCTCCCTGTGCTGCTGCTGCCGTCGCTGCCGCTGCGCCTTCTTGCGGCGCTTACGGCCCTCCTTGGCGACTCTCCTCGCCTCACCAGCGATTTGCCACCCACCGCCATCCTCCGCTCGTGGGACGGGTTCCACCGCCGCTGCTGCAACTCCAGCCTGCCGGGATGGAGTGCCTTTCCTTTTTTTGTTTCGCCCCGCGGGCGCAGGCGCCGCGAGCATAGACGCCGCCGGCGGAGCCGGGGTCGGGGGCGCCGACGCCCAAAGTTATAGTATAGGTACTTTTGTTTGTGTATGTAATATTGCGAGCAAGACTTAAAGTGGATCTACATTTGTCTGATGTGTAGTGAGTCGTTGGAAATGTGTTGTTGATTCAAGATCGTTTAAAAATGCGATACAGATTTAGATAGTACAGTCTGGTCATTTCTGCGCCCCTCCAGGGTCTGCGCCCTGTGCCTGGGCACCGCTGGCACCGCCCTATTTACGGCGCTGCTGAGAAGTGACGTCACGCGACATTTCAAATCAATATATCTTCGAAACTATTCGTTTCTGTGAGAAAATAAAAAATACGTGTCTAATGTTTTTAAATAATCTATCAGACGGACATTAAAATAAAAATTAGTCGTCTACCCTATTCCAGACTCCGTGCTACTACTGATTTTTTTTAAAACCTAGTATTACTTCGCCCGACCCGGGAATCGAACTCGAGACCCCTTGTCAGTCGCACTTGCGACCACTCGGCCAACGAGGCAAACATAACATATATTAGATCAATATTCCAATAACAATGATTAACCGACCTCGAATTAATGTTTTCAAAATAGTGTATCATATCCTTGCCGAGTGCAGCCGTATTGGGGATCAAAGACGTCACGCCTTTGAAGTCGGAAATTGTAATGTAGGCTACTATAATAGCATTCTGGCTTCGCCATTGTCGGATGAGGCCAGAATTCTTATTAATATTTACATATATTTATTTAAAATTCTCTATAAATTATATTTCTAAATACTACTTACAACATAAAAAAAATAATATTTAAAAATATAAAAAATAGGACCCGACCAGTAGCGGGAGCATGGTCCAAGCTACCGGTGGTTAGGGCTCCAGAGACAGAAACCTCCTCACGATACGTGCCGTTTCTAGGAGAACTGCCTTCTGTATCAGGCCCTTGATCCATCCACCTAACGCCAGCCTCCTGAGATGGATGTCGAGGCTTTTAGGGATTAACCCATTGGCCGACACGACTATCGGCACAATGATAGCCGAATCCACACTCCACATGTCGACAACCTCGTGAGCTAAGTCTAGATATTTTATTTGTTTATCTTTCTCAGCTTTCACGAGGTTCTCGTCATGGGGAATGGTGACATCGATTATCATCGTGGCGGCGTACTTGACGGTCTATCACTACTATGTCAGGTTTATTGGCTACAATAGTCCTGTCAGTAATGATAGACCGGTCCCAGTACAATGTGATATGGTCATTTTCCAGAACTGGGTCGGGCACATACTTGTAGTACGGTACCTCAGAATCAACAAGTCGATAGTGTAAAGCAAGTTGCTGATGGATAATCTTGGCTACTTGATTATGCCTATGCAAATATTCACTGTTAGCCAAACGACCACAACCAGAAATAATATGTCTAATAGATTCACCGGGACTATGACATGCCCGACATATGTCAACCGTCCCATCCTTAATTATAATTTCCGGTAGTTATTCGTAAGGATAACTTCGTCCATTATTGCACAGACAAATCCCAGTTTCCCCCCAAAGTGATTACTGAATCGTAGCCAAGACACGGACGCTAGAAAATCTACACCGGGCCCATGAAGGGCCCGGAAGAAGCGTCCGTGGAGCTCCTTGCTATGCCATACCTCCTTGCGATCATTGACGCTCAGTACAACAGGTTTGCGCCAGTTCTCTTTTGCCAAGGATAGTGGAGTGAATCCATTGTCCACCGCTGCTACTTCTCGATGCATACCCTCGTTGACTTTCAGGAAATATTCCCTGAGGCTGCACACCTCACGGTTGTGAAGGGTCTTAGCATTTAATAAGCCTCGACCACCACACTTCCGCGGGATGTACAACCTCATGACCGACGAACGAGGTGATGCATGCGATTTGCAGTCAGCAGGGTCCGGACTCGTCTATCCAGGGTGTCAAGTTCAGTCTGTGTCCACTTGAGTATACCAAAAGAATACATTAGGACTGGCATGACCCAACCGTTAAAGGCTCGCACCTTGTTTCCGCCTGATAAGGAACTTTTGAGTACCTTATTCAGGCGGCCAAAGAAGCGCTCCTGTAACGATTGCTTCATGTCCGGTCCATTAATGCCTAATCCTTCTGACATACCCAGGTATTTGTATGTATCGTTTGCGGAGAGTGATCTCAGTTTTGTGAAATCTGAGAGTTCTAGTCCCTCAGATTCCACAATCCCTCCTCGCTTTACATGCATGACCGCACACTTGTCTACTCCAAACTCCATTCTGATGGAACTACTAAATTTTTCAGTTATATTTGATAAATAAAAGACATGCGTCGAGTACATGCATTTATTTAGAACTGACGACGGAATTACAATGCGCGCTTACCGGCTACAACTACCCGCTACATATTATAATATGCAACACCTCCACCCTTAATTTGTAATAAATATAATATACTAAAAATGATAATGAAAACAATATCAATGAACCTACGACTCAAATAAAGATTATACACAATTTTTCTCTTTCAATTTTTAACTATCACTTGTAACAATCATCTATTCCATATCGTCTGACTGGTTTACATACACGGCGAACAGCACGCGATTCATTAGTAACATTGTTGTTCGAGCCATGATTATCTATTTCCTGCACATTGGGCACGCTAGGCGTTGGTGGAATTGCCGTTAATACAGTGTCGTCGGTTAGGTTTGGCGATGCGCCCTCCGGTGCGGCCGCGCTCGGCCTGTTGACTGGCGCGTCGGGCTGTTTGTCGTTGTTTACTGGAAACATTAGTGAAGGGCGGAATCGTTTTAGAGGTGGTTCGCGTATTGGGTGACTGGTACGATTATTATTATTACGTGTTAAGTTTACTATTCTAGTTACATCGTTTGACACTCTACGCTTTAGTTGGTCGATATGTCTGTGTTCCTCGGTTCCAGTGATAGATCTGACTTTGTAATCCGTACTACCTGTCTTCTCTATTATTGTCCCTGCCGTCCACTTATCAACGCCACGATAAACTCTAAACCAGACCTTCTCACCAGCTGCAAATAGTCTAATCGCTCCTTCCGCTGATGTTTCTGCTCGCTTTTGCCGAGCTTTTACTAATTTTTCCTGATCAGGTTTCAAACAATCTAAACGCATGCGTAAATTACGCCCTATGCACATTTTTGCAGGACTTTCACCGGTTGTGTAGTGTGGTGTATTTCTATAAGCTAATAGGAATCTACATAAAGACGTGTGTATGTCTCTTCTACTCTTAATTGCTTTTTTAATATTACGTTTACAAATTTTAACAGCATTTTCCGCCGCCCCATTCGAAGCTGGGTGATATGGGGCTGAAAAAATTTGTTCAATTCCATTGCTACTTAAAAATTGTCTGAATTCGTTACTGAAAAATGGTGGACCGTTATCACTAACCACTTGTTTCGGTAAACCGAATCTCGCCCACATTTCTCTTAACTCCTTTATAACAGCTGTAGCTGTAGTGCTATTCATTTTAATTGCCTCTATCCACTTTGAATGAGCATCAACTACAATAAGGAAAGTTTGTCCCGCTATAGGCCCTAAAAAATCTATGTGTATCCTAGTCCATGGGCGGTTTGGCCATGGCCATGCGCGCGGTGCGTGCGCCGGAGGGGCGTCAGCTACCGCCGCACAGACGTTGCAGGCACGGCACGCTGTTTCCACAGCCTCGTCTATGCCCGGCCACCACACATAGCTCCGAGCCAGCGCCTTCGTTTTTACTACCCCCATATGCGCCTCATGGAGCTCCGCAATAACTTTATCCCTGCAAGAGTTTGGAATAACGACCCTATGTCCCCACATTACACAACCTAGTTCCATGTACAACTCATTTTTTCTGTTAATATATGGCTTTAATTCCCTCATTTCGACGTCGTTCGGCCAACCGTCATTAATATATCTGACTACTCTGCTTAATATAATATCCGAGGCCGTTTCTTTTTTTAATATCTGTGATTCCAAAAGTAACGCTTCTGAAGCAAAATGTAAATATGTTTGCTCTGGGGTGTCTAATTCTTCCTTAGAAGCCCCTTCCTTATGCTCACTAATCAACCTAGACAAGACATCTGCTGTATTTTTGTCTGTGCGAATATATTCTATACTAAAATCATAAGCGGATAACTTAATAGCCCAGCGTTGTAGTCGACTAGCCGCCGTGTTGGGAATACCCGCCTGTGGTCCAAAGATTGTGACTAACGGTTTATGATCCGTACGTAAAGTGAACTTTCTACCAAATAAATATTGATGAAATTTGTCCATAGCAAATACTATCGCGAGGGCTTCTTTATGAATCTGACTATAGTGTTGTTCAGCCGAAGTGAGCGCGCGCGACGCATACGCCACCACTCGCTCACCGCCGCCGCCGGCGGGCGCGCGCTGCGCTAGTACCGCGCCGAGCCCACGCGAGCTGGCATCGCATGTTACTATGCTCTCCAACGACATATCAAAATGTGTCAACACTTCCGCACCACACAAAAGCTTTTTAATTTTATTAAAACACTTTGTATGTGACATTGTCCATCTCCAATGTTTACCTTCTTTTAATAAGTCATAAAGAGGGTTAATATGAGTGCTTAAATTTTTTATAAATTTTCCATAGAAATTTACCATGCCTAAAAACGATTTTAATTCCGATATATTAGTTGGATGAGGCATACCTAAAATGGGCTTTAACTTCTCCGGGTTGACTCGAACACCCTTGTTACCTATTATGAATCCTAAATACTTTACTTGGGGAGCCATAAACTCGCATTTTTCTTTTTTTATTTTTAATCCGTTAGTTTCTAAGATACTAAATACTTGTTCTATACTTTTTAAGTGCGAATTCCACGATTTACTTTTTATTAGGATGTCGTCGTAAAACACAACCACGTCCGGTACATTTTTAAAGAGATTTATCATTACCTTTTGAAAAATTCCGGGACTAGAAGCGAGGCCATACACTAGGCGGTTGTATATAAACAGTCCTCTATGCGTATTGATCACCGTGTAGTTTCTAGACGTTTCATTTAAAACCAATTGATTGTATGCTTGTGATAAATCTAGCTTGGTGAAGTAACGATTACCGCTCAAACCACTAAATAAATCTTCTACTTTTGGAACCGGGTACCTATCGACCAACAAAGCTTTGTTCAGTGTCACCTTATAATCCGCGCACAGCCGTATTCCGCCGTCCGCCTTCCTCGCTATAACCAACGGCGTTGCCCAGTCCGAGCGGTCCACCGGCTCGATGACGCCTGCGCGCAGCATTGCGTCCAACTCTGCATCCACCCGCGGGAGGAGCGCGTACGGTACGGGTCGCGCGCGGCAGTAAATCGGCTGTGTTCCCTCGCGCACGTGCAGCTTGACCTCTTCAACAGTATACTTGCCCAATGTGCCGTCAAATAGATTCTCATGCCTGGAGATAATATCATTAAGCGAGTTATTTTTACATGGTATCATACTATGTATTTCTGTACACTTATTTAGCTTAGGTATTTCTATACACAATTCAGACAGCCACTGTCTCCCTAACAAACTAGTGCTACCCTTATTTATTACATATAAATCTAATTGTTTTACATTATTATTATATACGACATTTGTCTCCAAGTACCCTATCGGATAAATAACTGAACCATCGTAAAATTTTAATTTTAATTTACACGCTTTTAAAGGTAACTCCTTAAATAATTTAATGTATGTTGAATAACTTATACAAGATAAAGCCGAACCGGTATCGACTTCCATTTTTAAGGGTTTATTATTTATAATTATGTTCATACACACCGGTCTATATTTCGCTAAAGACATCTGATACATCGGTTCCTCGCCATCAGACGCGTTCTGATCATCCTCGGAGACGTCATCCGTCGCGGTCGCCGGCCCGCTCAACCAGTGCGCCGCACCCGCCGCAGCGTGGCTGCCTGCGCTAGCGTCCGCTCGAGCAGGCACCCGCCGCATACCGCGTGCAGCCACCCGCCCCGCTCCGCAGCGCTGCTTCCCGCTGTCCGCGTTGTTGCCGAGCACGCGACCTCTGCGTGACCTTCCCCGCGCACCGTTTGGATTTGAATTATCCGATGTCATACGACGATCGAATTCCTTCTTCATGCATACTCTTCGCAAATGGCCCTTTTTTCCACAGTAACTGCATTCAAAATTCTTATACCTGCAGTTTTGTGAACTATGTTCGTCGCCACCGCACGCTGAACAATTTCTGTTTCCTAGCTTATGTATCTTCTCGCTAAGTTCCCGGTCCGGATCTTGTTCTCGCGAGCCCTCCACAGCTCCCGCATCCCGCTCGGCTGCCTCTAGAGTATTGGCTAACTGAAGCGCTTTTTTATAATCAATATCATTTTCTGCAAATAACCTCTGTCGAATAAAATCACTTCGCAGACCGCACACAAACTGATCTCGTAGGTTTTCCTCTAAGTTAGTTTTAAACTCGCAATATCTAGCCATCTTTTTCAAATCCGCCACGTAGTTCGCTATCGTTTCGCCTGCTACTTGCCGTCTTTGACGAAATCTGTACCGTTCTGCCAGAATCGATGGTGTTGGTTGCAGATGTGCACGCAGTAGATCCACCGCGACCGCATACGATAGGTTTGACGGCTTCTTAGGACTCGCTAACGTAGACAACAATTCATAAGTCTCTTCACCGATGAGCGCGATTAACGAAGGTAACTTTAAATCGTCTGTTATTTTATTAACCACAAAATACATTTCTAACCGATCCACATACGCTGACCAGTTGCCGGTTTTAAGATCAAAGTCCTTGATTTTGCCCACAGACATTATTGTGACTATTGTCTACGACACGATCGAATAAAATTATTCTTCACCGAACCGAGTTTTATCCTCGTCGCCACTGATAAATAAAAGACATGCGTCGAGTACATGCATTTATTTAGAACTGACGACGGAATTACAATGCGCGCTTACCGGCTACAACTACCCGCTACATATTATAATATGCAACAATATTCAGTAGTTCCGTCAGTTGTTTCTTGTTTGGAGCAAACAACTTGAGGTCATCCATGTAAAGTAAGTGGGATATAACTAAACCCCTTCTCCGCAAAGGATAGCCTAGCCCTGAATCCTCCAGTAGAGTACTTAGAGGATTCAAGGCCAAGCAGAACCATAGTGGGCTCAGGCTGTCACCCTGGAATATTCCTCGTACTATCCTTACAGGTTCTTCATTCCCTTGGATTTGTCTACATCCCGGATAGCAAAGCACGGTGCTCCACTGCCTCATACATGACTCCAAGAAGGCGCGTAAACTTGCATGTATTTTATACAACTCCAGCACCTTCAGGAGCCATGTATGTGGCACAGAATCATATGCTTTTTTATAGTCTATCCAGCATGTAGACAAATCTTTTCGGGACCGACGAACCTGTTGGCTAACAACCATATCAATGAGGAGTAGCTCCTTAGTTCCACGAGACCCCTCCCTACATCCATTTTGAGATACAGACATGATGGTATTTTGTTCAATATGTTTTGTTATTTTTGTCCTCAAAATGGATGTAAGAAGTTTATAGACCGTTGGTAAACATGTGATTGGTCTATAATTTTTGGGCTCAGTGGAACTACCTGATTTATGGAGCAGGTGGGTAACTCCTGTTGTTAGAAATTGTGGTAACGACCCAGTTTCCAAAGCTGCCTGGAAGTGTAATGCTAAGCGAACGTGTGAACTCTTGAACCATTTAATCCAGAAATTGTGCAGTCCGTCCGGCCCCGGTGATTTCCAATTCGGAACCGAACAGGCTGCACTGGCTACATCAGAGGAGGTAATTTCTACCTCCTCCATCTCTGGTATAGTCTCACACCTTCGCTTAACATCACACATCCAGTCACCTTCTGTGTGGCTAACAGGTACCGACCAGATGTTGCGCCAAAATGTGTTAGTGGCATCATCATCCGGTCGCCGCCCGTCAGCCACATCTTGGTTGGATCGTTCCCAATCTCTGTATACCCACCTCTGATCTCTTTGGAACATGCGATTCTGAGTATAGCGCTCCACTCTTTTTTTGTAACGTCTAATACGGTTTGCCCATGCATAAACTTTCTGCTTCAGGAAGTCGATGCGCTCTGTAACACGTGACAGGTATTCATGAGGACTGGTTTCAGTCCCCACAAATGCACGTCTTACAAAGCGCATCACTCTAGGGCGAGTATTGCCCTCCCTGAAACAGGATAGTTTGCCAATGAGTACCCTGGCCTCACTGATACGACGCTCTATCCTATACTGCCAGGCAGGTACTGCTGGTTTTGGTCGGACTGCTGCGTCAAGATATGGGAATCTGACGTTAGCCACTCGACAAGCAGCTACCGCCCCACAGTACAAGATTGAGTGTGTATCATAGAGGTTTTCGCTACTCTCAAAATATTTTTTAAGTAGCGAATCCAAGGCACTCACCAGCGCCCTATTTTTTTTACACATGGGCAAACGTGGTAATTTAGGTCTTAAATTACTAGGAGCAAGTCTATACTCACGAACCGCATCCTCCAAAGCACTCCTCAGTCGTTCATTGCACTTATTAATATTATTATTAATATGTCTTTACCATTCACGGGACCACAGGGTCCCGGTCATTTGGGAGGCGTACGAGGGGCCGAAGCCAACTGCGCAGAGGCCCTTTAGACAACTTTAATATAAATGTAATGGACACACAAACCGGCGACTATCCCTGTATGCACTATGGAAATGCATCCAAGGACAGTCCCCGGTTAGTGTAGAACTATTGTGGATAATGGAAAAAAAAGGTAGGGCTATGGATGGGTTGCTGTGGACTGGTAAATTGGGAACTATGGATGACTATGGCACCTGCCGAAACAATGTAATTATTACACGTAAAAATGGCAGGCGGAGACTCGCCAACTCACCGACCGGGCCCCGGGAATGGTTGCTAGATATAGCAACAGAGGGGCAACGAGAATGTGAGTGGCTGAAGGGTTAAGAAACTACCACCGCTTTCTACTCAGATCATCTGCTCCAGCCGAAGCCTCCTGCATCCCTGGCCCACTCGCGACTTACGAATAGTTTCTTACCCTCCGAGCAGGATCACTGCTCTCGCGACTCCACTCTGGACGGCCAATGAAGGCAAGCCAGAGGTGGGAGACCTGTTCCTTGTCATCGTTCACTCCAGCCAGCCAATTAAGGCAAGCCGGAGAAGAAGGAATAATAATAATAATAATTATTAATATTATTATTATGGGTACTAGGTTGCGGGTAGATTAACTTAAATGTAAGTGTTCTTTTTGTTTTTTTGTATTCAATAATCGGGGTGATGTTTTCTATTAAGAAAAAACCCAGTAAATAAATTAAAAAAAAAAAAAAAAATATGTCAAGAAATATAAATTAAAGAATAAGAATTTTATTTGCTCAAACATGTGTGTACATACAGAATTAAAATAATATTTTATACAGAAATTTCGACCAGTTTAAGCCCTACGCATTTACATTTATAATCAGACTACTTAGAAGTAATTATATATAGACTGGTTATAATTTTCATACCCATTAAATTATGATAAGCAACTCTCGGGCACCATAAACACCATAATATAAATCTCATACAGAATCTTGTATGGGATCTTGTATGATAAATTTATGGTGCATACATGCCATACAAGACTCGGTTTTGCATGCCAATTGACATGGAATGCTTAGAATCTATTTAGAGGCTCTTAAATATATAATTTTATATAGTGACCTATCGAACTTGGTATAAATATAGAATATTTTATGACTGGGATATTGTTGTGGAAGGAAATATTATTATCTAAACAGAACTTCCTGAAGAGTGGGCTGTATTTATAAAATAACAAGAAGTAAATTTCTCGTGTCTTGGTCTACTAGTGTTAAAAATAAATTGTTAATTTTCGTACAACGGGTACCATTTGACACATTACCGTCTGCTATACAAAATGTAGAAGGTTTGGCTAACCAAAAAAAACTATTTCTTATGTAATGCATAATTTTTTTCTAATTTTTTTCTGTTAGGTATAGTATATAACGCACTAGACACATGACAGGAACGCTATACGTCTCCTTTACCTTCAAATAAAAAAACGTGTTTATTGTATAAACTTAAAGACTGCCTCGTTGGCTGCCGGGCAAGGGGTCTCGAGTTCGAATCTCGGGTCGGGCAAAGTACTAATTGGTTTAAAAAAAATCTCAGGGGTAACACGGAGCCTGGAATTGTGCCCAGTATATGTCAACAAGCTCGCCCCTATTACATGGGACTCATAATACAAATAGTGAAAAGTGGGTGTTACATTGTACAGTGGCATTAAGTGCCGTAATGTGCACCTCTGGCTACCCCTTCGGGGATAAAAGTCGTGATGTTATGTTATGTTAAAAAACAGTTTTTTCATTAAACATTAACAACACAAGAATATCATCAATGACTGAACAATCATCTAATTATATCAACAGAACTCCGGAAGATAATGAACACAACTACCAGGTGACTATAACAATTTCTCAAGGAAGTGTACACATAGCAAAATCAAATATAAAGACATACATATACATATGTATGACATAACACAATATGTCGGAAATTATATGACTCGTGTAGGAAGTGTAGGAACTACCCAATTAGTACTTATTCTTGGGAATTTCCTGCCAAAGTGAGTAATGAAGTAACTTAGGGAACTTTCTGAGGATACATTGACTTTTATATTTGTTTGCTTTTTAACTCTCACTCTCACTCTCAACTCACGTGAGATTCTACCCTGAACGCCTTTGTCTAAACAAGTCTTGGAGTGGAATTCCCAGGGGAACAATAAGCGAGGTCGTTCTCAGCAGACGTGGCGACGTACTGTGGTGTCCGAAGCGGCGAATTTTGGTATGACGTGGAATGAAGTGAAGTCGGAAGCTAACGACCGATAGAGATGGAGAACCTCTGTGGACGCCCTCTGCCCGATCTAAGGGGCATAGGACTTTAAGTCAAGTAAGTCAGACTCGAGATTCGTGTGCGAAATATGAATATAAACTTACACCTTTTTATATGGCATAAGCCGGTAAACTGACGAGACGGATCACCTGATGGTAAGCAATCAGCGTCGCCCATGGACACCTGGAACACCAGAGGCGATACAAGTGCGTTACCGGCCTTTTGGAGATTAGGAGTTTGAGGATCGTTGGGGATTCAAGAATTAGGAAGATTGGGGAAGGGGAGGGTAATTGGGCCTTCGGTAACCTCACTCACAGACGAAACACAACGGAAGCGTTGCTTCACATCGGTTTTCTGTGAGGCCGTGGTATCACTCCGGTCGAGCCGGCCCATTTGTGCCGAAGCATAGCTCTCTCACACTTAGGTCAATCAAAACATGAATCAAGACAGATCACCCGCCAACCCTTAGAGAATAGAATGAGACGCAAC